>CM017794.1:30075486-39201650 GCA_008121215.1 Drosophila athabasca | reverse complement strand
TGCTCATTGGCAATATGTAGGCGAACTGGGAGTGTACCTATGCTGTGAACTGACTAGGTAATGCAAAGGATGCCGAGGGAGATGAGAATGAGCTCCGGCCCCTGTACACGAAGTGCTCAAAATTAAGATATGAGAAAAACAGTTCCGGCCGCCATATTGCAAAGTGCTCATTGGCAATATGTAGCGAATTGGAGTATACGTCTGCTGTACTCACTAGGTAATGCGAAGGATGCCGAGGGAGATGGGAAGGAGCTTCGGCCACTGTATTCGAAGTGCTCCAAGGAAATGAAATGCCTAGGCAATGCGAAGGAGGCCAAGGAGATGAAAATGAGCTCCGGCCACTGTCAACGAAGTGCTCAAAATTAACAGATTTACAAACAGTTCCGGCCGCCATATGCAAAGTGCTCATTGGAAAATATGTAGGCGAACTGGAGTGTACGTCTGCTGTGAACTGACTAGGCAATGCGAAGGATGCCGAGGGAGATGTAAGGAGCTCCGGCCACTGCTTTCGAAGTGCTCCAAGGAAAGAGAAATGCCTAGGCAATGCAAAGGAGGCCAAGGGAGATGAAAATGAGCCCTCCAGCCCCTGCTACACAAAGTGTTCAAAATTAAGATATGAGAAACAGTTCCGGCCGCACATTGCATAAAGCTCATTGGCAAATATAAGTGAATTGGAGTATACGTCTGCTGTGAACTGACTAGGTAATGCGAAGCATGCCGAGGGAGATGGGAAGGAGCTTCGGCCACTGTCTACGAAATGCTCCAAGGAAACAGAAATGCCTAGGCAATGCGAAGGAGGCCAAGGGAGATGAGAATGAGCTCCGGCTACTGTCTTCGAAGTGCTCCAAGGAAAGAGAAATGCCTAGGCAATGCGAAGGAGGCCAAGGGAGATGAGAATGAGCTTCGGCCACTGTCTACGAAATGCTCCAAGGAAACAGAAATGCCTAGGCAATGCGAAGGAGCCAAGGGAGATGAGAATGAGCTCCGGCTACTGTCTTCGAAGTGCTCCAAGGAAAGAGAAATGCCTAGGCAATGCGAAGGAGGCCAAGGGAGATGAGAATGAGCTCCGGCTACTGTCTTCGAAGTGCTCCAAGGAAAGAGAAATGCCTAGGCAATGCGAAGGAGGCCGAGGGAGATGAGAATGAGATCCCGCCCCTGTACACGAAGTGCTCAAAATTAAGATATGAGAAACAGTTCCGGCCGCCATTTGCAAAGTGCTCATTGGCAATATGTAGGCGAACTGGAGTGTATGTCTGCTGTGAACTGACTAGGTAATGCAAAGGATGCCGAGGGAGATGAGAATGAGCTCTGGCCCCTGTACACGAAGTGCTCAAAATTAAGATATGAGAAACAGTTCCGACCGCCTTTTGCAAAGTGCTCATTGGCAATATATAAGTAAATTGGATTGTACGGCGGCTGTGAATTACTAGGCAATGCGAAGATGCGAGGGAGATGAGAAGGAGCTCGGCCACTGTCTTCGAAGTGCTCAAAATTAAGATATGAGAAACAGTTCCGGCCGCCATTTGCAAAGTGCTCATTGGCAATATATGTATAAGTGAATTGTAGTGTACGTCGTCTGTGAACTGACAAGGCAATCCGAAGGATGCCGAGGGAGATGAGAATGAGCTCCGGCCACTGTCCACGAAAAGCTCCAAGGCAAGAGAAATTCCTAGGCAATGAGAAGGATGCCGAGGGAGATGAGAATGAGCTCCGGCCACTGTCCACGAAAAGCTCCAAGGAAAGAGAAATGCCTAGGCAATGCGAAGGAGGCCAAGGGAGATGAGAATGAGCTCCGGCCCTGTCCACGATGTGCTCAAAATTAACAGATTGCAAACAAATCCGGGCGCCATTTCCAAAGTGCTCTTTGGCAATATGTAGGCGAACTGGAGTGTACGTCTGCTGTGAACTGACTAGGCAATGCAAAGGATGCCGGCGGTCATGAGAAGGAGCTCCGGCCACTGTCTACGAAATGCTCCAAGGAAAGAGAAATGCCTAGGCAATGCGAAGGAGGCCAAGGGAAATGAGAATGAGCTCCGGCTACTGTCTTCGGAGTGCTCCAAGGAAAGAGAAATGCCTAGGCAATGCGAAGGAGGCCGAGGAGATGAGAATGAGATCCCGCCCCTGTACACGAAGTGCTAAAAATTAAGATATGAGAAACAGTTCCGGCCGCCATTTGCAAAGTGCTCATTGGCAATATGTAGGCGAACTGGAGTGTACGTCTGCTGTGAACTGACTAGGTAATGCAAAGGAGGCCAAGGGAGATGAAAATGAGCTCCCGCCCCTGTACACGAAGTGCTCAAAATTAAGATATGAGAAACAGTTCCGGCCGCCATTTGCAAAGTGCTCATTGGCAATATGTAGGCGAATTGGAGTATACGTCTGCTGTGAACTCACTAGGTAATGCGAAGGATGCCGAGGGAGATGGGAAGGAGCTTCGGCCACTGTATTCGAAGTGCTCCAAGGAAATGGAAATGCCTAGGCAATGCGAAGGAGGCCAAGGGAGATGAAAATGAGCTCCGGCCACTGTCAACGAAGTGCTCAAATTAACAGATTACAAACAGTTCCGGCCGCCATATGCAAGTGCTCATTGGCAATATGTAGGCGAACTGGAGTGTACGTCTGCTGTGAACTGACTAGGCAATGCGAAGGATGCCGAGGGAGATGGTAAGGAGCTCCGGCCACTGTCTTCGAAGTGCTCCAAGGAAAGAGAAATGCCTAGGCAATGCAAAGGAGGCCAAGGGAGATGAAAATGAGCTCCAGCCCCTGTACACGAAGTGTTCAAAATTAAGATATGAGAAACAGTTCCGGCCGCCATTTGCATAAAGCTCATTGGCAATATATAAGTGAATTGGAGTATACGTCTGCTGTGAACTGACTAGGTAATGCGAAGGATGCCGAGGGAGATGGGAAGGAGCTTCGGCCACTGTCTACGAAATGCTCCAAGGAAACAGAAATGCCTAGGCAATGCGAAGGAGGCCAAGGGAGATGAGAATGAGCTCCGGCTACTGTCTTCGAAGTGCTCCAAGGAAAGAGAAATGCCTAGGCAATGCGAAGGAGGCCAAGGGAGATGAGAATGAGCTCCGGCTACTGTCTTTGAAGTGCTCCAAGGAAAGAGAAATGCCTAGGCAATGCGAAGGAGGCCGAGGAAGATGAGAATGAGATCCCGCCCCTGTACACGAAGTGCTCAAAATTAAGATATGAGAAACAGTTCCGGCCGCCATTTGCAAAGTGCTCATTGGCAATATGTAGGCGAACTGGAGTGTATGTCTGCTGTGAACTGACTAGGTAATGCAAAGGATGCCGAGGGAGATGAGAATGAGCTCTGGCCCCTGTACACGAAGTGCTCAAAATTAAGATATGAGAAACAGTTCCGACCGCCTTTTGCAAAGTGCTCATTGGCAATATATAAGTAAATTGGATTGTACGGCGGCTGTGAAATTACTAGGCAATGCGAAGGATGCCGAGGGAGATGAGAAGGAGCTCTGGCCACTGTCTTCGAAGTGCTCAAAATTAAGATATGAGAAACAGTTCCGGCCGCCATTTGCAAAGTGCTCATTGGCATATAATGTATAAGTGAATTGTAGTGTACGTCGTCTGTGAACTGACAAGGCAATCCGAAGGATGCCGAGGGAGATGAGAATGAGCTCCGGCCACTGTCCACGAAAAGCTCCAAGGCAAGAGAAATGCCTAGGCAATGCGAAGGAGGCCAAGGGAGATGAGAATGAGCTCCGGCCCCTGTCCACGATGTGCTCAAAATTAACAGATTGCAAACAAATCCGGGCGCCATTTGCAAAGTGCTCTTTGGCAATATGTAGGCGAACTGGATTGTACGTCTGCTGTGAACTGACTAGGCAATGCAAAGGATGCCGGCGGTCATGAGAAGGAGCTCCGGCCACTGTCTACGAAATGCTCCAAGGAAAGAGAAATGCCTAGGCAATGCGAAGGAGGCCGAGGGAGATGAAAATGAGCTCCGGCTACTGTCTTCGGAGTGCTCCAAGGAAAGAGAAATGCCTAGGCAATGCGAAGGAGGCCGAGGGAGATGAGAATGAGATCCGCCCCTGTACACGAAGTGCTAAAAATTAAGATATGAGAAACAGTTTCCGGCCGCATTTGCAAAGTGCTCATTGGCAATATGTAGGCGAACTGGAGTGTACGTCTGCTGTGAACTGACTAGGTAATGCAAAGGATGCCGAGGGAGATGAGAATGAGCTCCGGCCCCTGTACACGAAGTGCTCAAAATTAAGATATGAGAAACAGTTCCGGCCGCCATTTGCAAAGTGCTCATTGGCAATATGTAGGCGAATTGGAGTATACGTCTGCTGTGAACTCACTAGGTAATGCGAAGGATGCCGAGGGAGATGGGAAGGAGCTTCGGCCACTGTATTCGAAGTGCTCCAAGGAAATGGAAATGCCTAGGCAATGCGAAGGAGGCCAAGGGAGATGAAAATGAGCTCCGGCCACTGTCAACGAAGTGCTCAAAATTAACAGATTACAAAAAGTTCCGGCCGCCATATGCAAAGTGCTCATTGGCAATATGTAGGCGAACTCGAGTGTACGTCTGCTGTGAACTGACTAGGCAATGCGAAGGATGCCGAGGGAGATGGTAAGGAGCTCCGGCCACTGTCTTCGAAGTGCTCCAAGGAAAGAAAAAATGCCTAGGCAATGCAAAGGAGGCCAAGGGAGATGAAAATGAGCTCCAGCCCCTGTACACAAAGTGTTCAAAATTAAGATATGAGAAACAGTTCCGGCCGCCATTTGCATAAAGCTCATTGGCAATATATAAGTGAATTGGAGTATACGTCTGCTGTGAACTGACTAGGTAATGCGAAGGATGCCGAGGGAGATGGGAAGGAGCTTCGGCCACTGTCTACGAAATGCTCCAAGGAAACAGAAATGCCTAGGCAATGCGAAGGAGGCCAAGGGAGATGAGAATGAGCTCCGGCTACTGTCTTCGAAGTGCTCCAAGGAAAGAGAAATGCCTAGGCAATGCGAAGGAGGCCAAGGGAGATGAGAATGAGCTCCGGCTACTGTCTTCGAAGTGCTCCAAGGAAAGAGAAATGCCTAGGCAATGCGAAGGAGGCCGAGGGAGATGAGAATGAGATCCCGCCCCTGTACACGAAGTGCTCAAAATTAAGATATGAGAAACAGTTCCGGCCGCCATTTGCAAAGTGATCATTGGCAATATGTAGGCGAACTGGAGTGTACGTCTGCTGTGAACTGACTAGCTAATGCAAAGGATGCCGAGGGAGATGAGAATGAGCTCTGGCCCCTGTACACGAAGTGCTCAAAATTAAGATATGAGAAACAGTTCCGACCGCCTTTTGCAAAATGCTCATTGGCAATATATAAGTGAATTGGATTGTACGCCGGATGTGAAATGACTAGGCAATGCGAAGGATTCCGAACGAGATGAGAAGGAGCTCCGGCCACTGTCTTCGAAGTGCTCAAAATTAAGATATGAGAAACAGTTCCGGCCGCCATTTGCAAAGTGCTCATTGCCAAAATGTAGGCGAACTGCAGTATACGTCTGCTGTGAACTGACTAGGTAATGCGAAGGATGCCGAGGGAGATGGGAAGGAGCTCCGGCCACTGTCTTCGAAGTGCTCCAAGGAAAGAGAAATGCCTAGGCAATGCAAAGGAGGCCAAGGGAGATGAAAATGAGCTCCAGCCCCTGTACACGAAGTGTTCAAAATTAAGATATGAGAAACAGTTCCGGCCGCCATTTGCAAAGTGCTCATTGGCAATATATGTATGTATAAGTGAATTGTAGTGTACGTCGTCTGTGAACTGACTAGGCAATGCGAAGGATGCCGGCGGTCATGAGAAGGAGCTCCGGCCACTGTCTACGAAATGCTCCAAGGAAAGAGAAATGCCTAGGCAATGCGAAGGAGGCCAAGGGAAATGAGAATGAGCTCCGGCTACTGTCTTCGAAGTGCTCCAAGGAAAGAGAAATGCCTAGGCAATGCGAAGGAGGCCGAGGGAGATGAGAATGAGATCCCGCCCCTGTACACGAAGTGCTAAAAATTAAGATATGAGAAACAGTTCCGGCCGCCATTTGCAAAGTGCTCATTGGCAATATGTAGGCGAACTGGAGTGTACGTCTGCTGTGAACTGACTAGGTAATGCGAAGGATGCCGAGGGAGATGGGAAGGAGCTTCGGCCACTGTATTCGAAGTGCTCCAAGGAAATAGAAATGCCTAGGCAATGCGAAGGAGGCCAAGGGAGATGAAAATGAGCTCCGGCCACTGTCAACGAAGTGCTCAAAATTAACAGATTACAAACAGTTCCGGCCGCCATATGCAAAGTGCTCATTGGCAATATGTAGGCGAACTGGAGTGTACGTCTGCTGTGAACTGACTAGGCAATGCGAAGGATGCCGAGGGAGATGGTAAGGAGCTCCGGCCACTGTCTTCGAAGTGCTCCAAGGAAAGAGAAATGCCTAGGCAATGCAAAGGAGGCCAAGGGAGATGAAAATGAGCTCCAGCCCCTGTACACAAAGTGTTCAAAATTAAGATATGAGAAACAGTTCCGGCCGCCATTTGCATAAAGCTCATTGGCAATATATAAGTGAATTGGAGTATACGTCTGCTGTGAACTGACTAGGTAATGCGAAGGATGCCGAGGGAGATGGGAAGGAGCTTCGGCCACTGTCTACGAAATGCTCCAAGGAAACAGAAATGCCTAGGCAATGCGAAGGAGGCCAAGGGAGATGAGAATGAGCTCCGGCTACTGTCTTCGAAGTGCTCCAAGGAAAGAGAAATGCCTAGGCAATGCGAAGGAGGCCAAGGGAGATGAGAATGAGCTCCGGCTACTGTCTTCGAAGTGCTCCAAGGAAAGAGAAATGCCTAGGCAATGCGAAGGAGGCCGAGGGAGATGAGAATGAGATCCCGCCCCTGTACACGAAGTGCTCAAAATTAAGATATGAGAAACAGTTCCGGCCGCCATTTGCAAAGTGCTCATTGGCAATATGTAGGCGAACTGGAGTGTACGTCTGCTGTGAACTAACTAGGTAATGCAAATGATGCCGAGGGAGATGAGAATGAGCTCTGGCCCCTGTACACGAAGTGCTCAAAATTAAGATATGAGAAACAGTTCCGGCCGCCATTTGCAAAGTGCTCATTGGCAATATGTAGGCGAATTGGAGTATACGTCTGCTGTGAACTCACTAGGTAATGCGAAGGATGCCGAGGGAGATGGGAAGGAGCTTCGGCCACTGTATTCGAAGTGCTCCAAGGAAATAGAAATGCCTAGGCAATGCGAAGGAGGCCAAGGGAGATGAAAATGAGCTCCGGCCACTGTCAACGAAGTGCTCAAAATTAACAGATTACAAACAGTTCCGGCCGCCATATGCAAAGTGCTCATTGGCAATATGTAGGCGAACTGGAGTGTACGTCTGCTGTGAACTGACTAGGCAATGCGAAGGATGCCGAGGGAGATGGTAAGGAGCTCCGGCCACTGTCTTCGAAGTGCTCCAAGGAAAGAGAAATGCCTAGGCAATGCAAAGGAGGCCAAGGGAGATGAAAATGAGCTCCAGCCCCTGTACACGAAGTGTTCAAAATTAAGATATGAGAAACAGTTCCGGCCGCCATTTGCATAAAGCTCATTGGCAATATATAAGTGAATTGGAGTATACGTCTGCTGTGAACTGACTAGGTAATGCGAAGGATGCCGAGGGAGATGGGAAGGAGCTTCGGCCACTGTCTACGAAATGCTCCAAGGAAACAGAAATGCCTAGGCAATGCGAAGGAGGCCAAGGGAGATGAGAATGAGCTCCGGCTACTGTCTTCGAAGTGCTCCAAGGAAAGAGAAATGCCTAGGCAATGCGAAGGAGGCCAAGGGAGATGAGAATGAGCTCCGGCTACTGTCTTCGAAGTGCTCCAAGGAAAGAGAAATGCCTAGCAATGCGAAGGATTCCGAGGAGATGAGAAGGAGCTCCGGCCACTGTCTTCAAAGTGCTCAAAATTAAGATATGAGAAACAGTTCCGGCCGCCATTTGCAAAGTGCTCATTGCCAAAATGTAGGCGAACTGCAGTATACGTCTGCTGTGAACTGACTAGGTAATGCGAAGGATGCCGAGGGAGATGGGAAGGAGCTCCGGCCACTGTCTTCGAAGTGCTCCAAGGAAAGAGAAATGCCTAGGCAATGCAAAGGAGGCCAAGGGAGATGAAAATGAGCTCCAGCCCCTGTACACGAAGTGTTCAAAATTAAGATATGAGAAACAGTTCCGGCCGCCATTTGCAAAGTGCTCATTGGCAATATATGTATAAGTGAATTGTAGTGTACGTCGTCTGTGAACTGACAAGGCAATGCGAAGGATGCCGAGGGAGATGAGAATGAGCTCCGGCCACTGTCCACGAAATGCTCCAAGGCAAGAGAAATTCCTAGGCAATGAGAAGGAGGCCAAGGGAGATGAGAATGAGCTCCGGCCACTGTCCACAAAGTTCTCCAAGGAAAGAGAAATGCCTAGGCAATGCGAAGGATGCCGAGTGAGATGAGAATTAGCGCTGGCCACTGTCCACAGAGTTCTCCAAGGAAAGAGAAATGCCTAGGCAATGCGAAGGATGCCGAGGGAGATGAGATTGAGCTCTGGCCCCTGTACACGAAGTGCTCAAAATTAAGATATGAGAAACAGTTCCGGCAGCCGTTTGCGAATTGCTCATTGGCAAGATGTAGGCGAACTGAAGTGTACGTCTGCTGTGAACTGACTAGGCAATGCGAAGGATGCCGACGGATATGAGAAGTAGCTCCGGCCACTGTCTACGAAGTGCTCCAAGGAAAGAGAAATGCCTAGGCAATGGGAAGGAGGCCAAGGGAGATGAGAATGAGCTCCGGCCACTGTCCACAAAGTTCTCCAAGGAAAGAGAAATGCCTAGGCAATGCAAAGGATGCCGAGGGAGATGAGAATGAGCTCTGGCCCCTGTACACGAAGTGCTCAAAATTAAGATATGAGAAACAGTTCCGGCCGCCATTTGCATAGTGCTCATTGGCAATATACTATAATTGAATTGGAGTATACGTCGGCTGTGAACTGACTAGGCAATGCGAAGGATGCCGAGGAGATAGGAAGGAGCTGCGGCCACTGTCTACGAAGTGCTCCAAGGAAAGAGAAATGCCTAGGCAATGGGCAGGAGGCCAAGGGAGATGAGAATGAGCTCCGGCCACTGTCCACAAAGTTCTCCAAGGAAAGCGAAATGCCTAGGCAATGCGAAGGATGCCGAGGGAGATGAGAATGAGCTCTAGCCCCTGTACACGAAGTGCTCAAAATTAAGATATGAGAAACAGTTCCGACCGCCTTTTGCAAAGTGCTCATTGGCAATATATAAGTGAATTGGATTGTACGCCGGATGTGAAATGACTAGGCAATGCGAAGGATTCCGAGGGAGATGAGAAGGAGCTCCGGCCACTGTCTTCGAAGGGCTCAAAATTAAGATATGAGAAACAGTTCCGGCCGCCATTTGCAAAGTGCTCATTGGCAAAATGTAGGCGAACTGCAGTATACGTCTGCTGTGAACTGACTAGGAAATGCGAAGGATGCCGAGGGAGATGGAATGGAGCTCCGGCCACTGTCTTCGAAGTGCTCCATGGAAAGAGAAATGCCTAGGCTATGCGAAGGAGGCCAAGGGAGATGAAAATGAGCTCCGGCCACTGTCCACGAAGTGCTCAAAATTAACAGATTACAAACAGTTCCGGCCGCCATTTTCAAAGTGCTCATTGGCAAAATGTAGGCGAACTGCAGTATACGTCTGCTGTGAACTGACTAGGTAATGCGAATGATGCCGAGGGAGATGGGAAGGAGCTCCGGCCACTGTCTTCGAAGTGCTCCAAGGAAAGAGAAATCCTAGGCTATGCGAAGGAGGCCAAGGGAGATGAGAATGAGCTGCGTCCACTGTCCAAGAAGTTCTCAAAATTGACAGATTACAAACAGTTCCGGCCGCCATTTGCAAAGTGCTCATTGGCAATATGTAGGTGAACTGGAGTGTGCGTCTGCTGTGAACTGACTAGGCAATGCGAAGGATGCCGACGGATATGAGAAGGAGCTCCGGCCACTGTCTACGAAATGCTCCAAGGAAATAGAAATGCCTAGGCAATGCGAAGGAGGCCAAGGGAGATGAGAATGAGCTGCGTCCACTGTCCAAGAAGTTCTCAAAATTGACAGATTACAAACAGTTCCGGCCGCCATTTGCAAAGTGCTCATTGGCAATATGTAGGTGAACTGGAGCGTGCGTCTGCTGTGAACTGACTAGGCAATGCGAAGGATGCCGACGAATATGAGAAGGACCTCCGGCCACTGTCTACGAAATGCTCCAAGGAAAGAGAAATGCCTAGGCAATGCGAAGGAGGCCAAGGGAGATGAGAATGAGCTGCGGCCACTGTCCAAGAAGTTCTCAAAATTGACAGATTACAAACAGTTCCGGCCGCCATTTGCAAAGTGCTCATTGGCAATATGTAGGCCAACTGGAGTGTACGTCTGCTGTGAACTGACTAGGCAATGCGAAGGATGCCGAGGGAGATGAGAATGAGCTCCGGCCACTGTCTACGAAGTGCTCCAAGGAAAGAGAAATGCCTAGGCAATGCGAAAGAGGTCCCTGTCCAAGAAGTGCTCAAAATTAACAGATTAAAAACAGTTCCGGCCGCCATTTGCAAAGTGCTCATTGGCAAAATGTAGGCGAACTGCAGTATACGTCTGCTGTGAACTGACTAGGTAATGCGAAGGATGCCGAGGGAGATGGAAAGGAGCTCCGGCCACTGTCTTCGAAGTGCTCCATGGAAAGAGAAATGCCTAGGCTATGCGAAGGAGGCCAAGGGAGATGAAAATGAGCTCCGGCCACTGAACACGAAGTGCTCAAAATTAACAGATTACAAACAGTTCCGGCCGCCATTTTCAAAGTGCTCATTGGCAAAATGTAGGCGAACTGCAGTATACGTCTGCTGTGAACTGACTAGGTAATGCAAAGGATGCCGAGGGAGATGGGAAGGAGCTCCGGCCACTGTCTTCGAAGTGCTCCAAGGAAAGAGAAATGCCTAGGCAATGCGAAGGAGGCCGAGGGAGATGAGAATGAGATCCCGCCCCTGTACACGAAGTGCTAAAAATTAAGATATGAGAAACAGTTCCGGCCGCCATTTGCAAAGTGCTCATTGGCAATATGTAGGCGAACTGGAGTGTACGTCTGCTGTGAACTGACTAGGTAATGCAAAGGATGCCGAGGGAGATGAGAATGAGCTCCGGCCCCTGTACACGAAGTGCTCAAAATTAAGATATGAGAAACAGTTCCGGCCGCCATTTGCAAAGTGCTCATTGGCAATATGTAGGCGAATTGGAGTATACGTCTGCTGTGAACTCACTAGGTAATGCGAAGGATGCCGAGGGAGATGGGAAGGAGCTTCGGCCACTGTATTCGAAGTGCTCCAAGGAAATGGAAATGCCTAGGCAATGCGAAGGAGGCCAAGGGAGATGAAAATGAGCTCCGGCCACTGTCAACGAAGTGCTCAAAATTAACAGATTACAAACAGTTCCGGCCGCCATATGCAAAGTGCTCATTGGCAATATGTAGGCGAACTGGAGTGTACGTCTGCTGTGAACTGACTAGGCAATGCGAAGTATGCCGAGGGAGATGGTAAGGAGCTCCGGCCACTGTCTTCGAAGTGCTCCAAGGAAAGAGAAATGCCTAGGCAATGCAAAGGAGGCCAAGGGAGATGAAAATGAGCTCCAGCCCCTGTACACAAAGTGTTCAAAATTAAGATATGAGAAACAGTTCCGGCCGCCATTTGCATAAAGCTCATTGGCAATATATAAGTGAATTGGAGTATACGTCTGCTGTGAACTGACTAGGTAATGCGAAGCATGCCGAGGGAGATGGGAAGGAGCTTCGGCCACTGTCTACGAAATGCTCCAAGGAAACAGAAATGCCTAGGCAATGCGAAGGAGGCCAAGGGAGATGAGAATGAGCTCCGGCTACTGTCTTTGAAGTGCTCCAAGGAAAGAGAAATGCCTAGGCAATGCGAAGGAGGCCAAGGGAGATGAGAATGAGCTCCGGCTACTGTCTTCGAAGTGCTCCAAGGAAAGAGAAATGCCTAGGCAATGCGAAGGAGGCCAAGGGAGATGAGAATGAGCTCCGGCTACTGTCTTCGAAGTGCTCCAAGGAAAGAGAAATGCCTAGGCAATGCGAAGGAGGCCAAGGGAGATGAGAATGAGCTCCGGCTACTGTCTTTGAAGTGCTCCAAGGAAAGAGAAATGCCTAGGCAATGCGAAGGAGGCCAAGGGAGATGAGAATGAGCTCCGGCTACTGTCTTTGAAGTGCTCCAAGGAAAGAGAAATGCCTAGGCAATGCGAAGGAGGCCAAGGGAGATGAGAATGAGCTCCGGCTACTGTCTTCGAAGTGCTCCAAGGAAAGAGAAATGCCTAGGCAATGCGAAGGAGGCCAAGGGAGATGAGAATGAGCTCCGGCTACTGTCTTCGAAGTGCTCCAAGGAAAGAGAAATGCCTAGGCAATGCGAAGGATGCCGAGGGAGATGAGAAGGAGCTCCGGCCACTGTCTTCGAAGTGCTCAAAATTAAGATATGAGAAACAGTTCCGGCCGCCATTTGCAAAGTGCTCATTGGCAATATATGTATAAGTGAATTGTAGTGTACGTCGTCTGTGAACTGACAAGGCAATCCGAAGGATGCCGAGGGAGATGAGAATGAGCTCCGGCCACTGTCCACGAAAAGCTCCAAGGCAAGAGAAATTCCTAGGCAATGAGAAGGATGCCGAGGGAGATGAGAATGAGCTCCGGCCACTGTCCACGAAAAGCTCCAAGGAAAGAGATATGCCTAGGCAATGCGAAGGAGGCCAAGGGAGATGAGAATGAGCTCCGGCCCCTGTCCACGATGTGCTCAAAATTAACAGATTGCAAACAAATCCGGGCGCCATTTGCAAAGTGCTCTTTGGCAATATGTAGGCGAACTGGATTGTACGTCTGCTGTGAACTGACTAGGCAATGCAAAGGATGCCGGCGGTCATGAGAAGGAGCTCCGGCCACTGTCTACGAAATGCTCCAAGGAAAGAGAAATGCCTAGGCAATGCGAAGGAGGCCAAGGGAAATGAGAATGAGCTCCGGCTACTGCCTTCGGAGTTCTCCAAGGAAAGAGAAATGCCTAGGCAATGCGAAGGAGGCCGAGGGAGATGAGAATGAGATCCCGCCCCTGTACACGAAGTGCTAAAAATTAAGATATGAGAAACAGTTCCGGCCGCCATTTGCAAAGTGCTCATTGGCAATATGTAGGCGAACTGGAGTGTACGTCTGCTGTGAACTGACTAGGTAATGCAAAGGATGCCGAGGGAGATGAGAATGAGCTCCGGCCCCTGTACACGAAGTGCTCAAAATTAAGATATGAGAAACAGTTCCGGCCGCCATTTGCAAAGTGCTCATTGGCAATATGTAGGCGAATTGGAGTATACGTCTGCTGTGAACTCACTAGGTAATGCGAAGGATGCCGAGGGAGATGGGAAGGAGCTTCGGCCACTGTATTCGAAGTGCTCCAAGGAAATGGAAATGCCTAGGCAATGCAAAGGAGGCCAAGGGAGATGAAAATGAGCTCCGGCCACTGTCAACGAAGTGCTCAAAATTAACAGATTACAAACAGTTCCGGCCGCCATATGCAAAGTGCTCATTGGCAATATGTAGGCGAACTGGAGTGTACGTCTGCTGTGAACTGACTAGGCAATGCGAAGGATGCCGAGGGAGATGGTAAGGAGCTCCGGCCACTGTCTTCGAAGTGCTCCAAGGAAAGAGAAATGCCTAGGCAATGCAAAGGAGGCCAAGGGAGATGAAAATGAGCTCCAGCCCCTGTACACAAAGTGTTCAAAATTAAGATATGAGAAACAGTTCCGGCCGCCATTTGCATAAAGCTCATTGGCAATATATAAGTGAATTGGAGTATTCGTCTGCTGTGAACTGACTAGGTAATGCGAAGGATGCCGAGGGAGATGGGAAGGAGCTTCGGCCACTGTCTACGAAATGCTCCAAGGAAACAGAAATGCCTAGGCAATGCGAAGGAGGCCAAGGGAGATGAGAATGAGCTCCGGCTACTGTCTTCGAAGTGCTCCAAGGAAAGAGAAATGCCTAGGCAATGCGAAGGAGGCCAAGGGAAATGAGAATGAGCTCCGGCTACTGTCTTCGGAGTGCTCCAAGGAAAGAGAAATGCCTAGGCAATGCGAAGGAGGCCGAGGGAGATGAAAATGAGCTCCGGCTACTGTCTTCGAAGTGCTCCAAGGAAAGAGAAATGCCTAGGCAATGCGAAGGAGGCCGAGGGAGATGAGAATGAGATCCCGCCCCTGTACACGAAGTGCTAAAAATTAAGATATGAGAAACAGTTCCGGCCGCCATTTGCAAAGTGCTCATTGGCAATATGTAGGCGAACTGGAGTGTACGTCTGCTGTGAACTGACTAGGTAATGCAAAGGATGCCGAGGGAGATGAGAATGAGCTCCGGCCCCTGTACACGAAGTGCTCAAAATTAAGATATGAGAAACAGTTCCGGCCGCCATTTGCAAAGTGCTCATTGGCAATATGTAGGCGAATTGGAGTATACGTCTGCTGTGAACTCACTAGGTAATGCGAAGGATGCCGAGGGAGATGGGAAGGAGCTTCGGCCACTGTATTCGAAGTGCTCCAAGGAAATGGAAATGCCTAGGCAATGCGAAGGAGGCCAAGGGAGATGAAAATGAGCTCCGGCCACTGTCAACGAAGTGCTCAAAATTAACAGATTACAAACAGTTCCGGCCGCCATATGCAAAGTGCTCATTGGCAATATGTAGGCGAACTGGAGTGTACGTCTGCTGTGAACTGACTAGGCAATGCGGAGGATGCCGAGGGAGATGGTAAGGAGCTCCGGCCACTGTCTTCGAAGTGCTCCAAGGAAAGAAAAATGCCTAGGCAATGCAAAGGAGGCCAAGGGAGATGAAAATGAGCTCCAGCCCCTGTACACAAAGTGTTCAAAATTAAGATATGAAAAACAGTTCCGGCCGCCATTTGCATAAAGCTCATTGGCAATATATAAGTGAATTGGAGTATACGTCTGCTGTGAACTGACTAGGTAATGCGAAGGATGCCGAGGGAGATGGGAAGGAGCTTCGGCCACTGTCTACGAAATGCTCCAAGGAAACAGAAATGCCTAGGCAATGCGAAGGAGGCCAAGGGAGATGAGAATGAGCTCCGGCTACTGTCTTCGAAGTGCTCCAAGGAAAGAGAAACGCCTAGGCAATGCGAAGGAGGCCAAGGGAGATGAGAATGAGCTCCGGCTACTGTCTTCGAAGTGCTCCAAGGAAAGAGAAATGCCTAGGCAATGCGAAGGAGGCCGAGGGAGATGAGAATGAGATCCCGCCCCTGTACACGAAGTGCTCAAAATTAAGATATGAGAAACAGTTCCGGCCGCCATTTGCAAAGTGCTCATTGGCAATATGTAGGCGAACTGGAGTGTACGTCTGCTGTGAACTGACTAGGTAATGCGAAGGATGCCGAGGGAGATGGGAAGGAGCTCCGGCCACTGTCTTCGAAGTGCTCCAAGGAAAGAGAAATGCCTAGGCAATGCAAAGGAGGCCAAGGGAGATGAAAATGAGCTCCAGCCCCTGTACACGAAGTGTTCAAAATTAAGATATGAGAAACAGTTCCGGCCGCCATTTGCAAAGTGCTCATTGGCAATATGTAGGCGAACTGGAGTGTACGTCTGCTGTGAACTGACTAGGTAATGCAAAGGATGCCGAGGGAGATGAGAATGAGCTCCGGCCCCTGTACACGAAGTGCTCAAAATTAAGATATGAGAAACAGTTCCGGCCGCCATTTGCAAAGTGCTCATTGGCAATATGTAGGCGAATTGGAGTATACGTCTGCTGTGAACTCACAAGGTAATGCGAAGGATGCCGAGGGAGATGGGAAGGAGCTTCGGCCACTGTATTCGAAGTGCTCCAAGGAAATGGAAATGCCTAGGCAATGCGAAGGAGGCCAAGGGAGATGAAAATGAGCTCCGGCCACTGTCAACGAAGTGCTCAAAATTAACAGATTACAAACAGTTCCGGCCGCCATATGCAAAGTGCTCATTGGCAATATGTAGGCGAACTGGAGTGTACGTCTGCTGTGAACTGACTAGGTAATGCAAAGGATGCCGAGGGAGATGAGAATGAGCTCCGGCCCCTGTACACGAAGTGCTCAAAATTAAGATATGAGAAACAGTTCCGGCCGCCATTTGCAAAGTGCTCATTGCCAAAATGTAGGCGAACTGCAGTATACGTCTGCTGTGAACTGACTAGGTAATGCGAAGGATGCCGAGGGAGATGGGAAGGAGCTCCGGCCACTGTCTTCGAAGTGCTCCAAGGAAAGAGAAATGCCTAGGCAATGCAAAGGAGGCCAAGGGAGATGAAAATGAGCTCCGGCTACTGTTTTCGAAGTGCTCCAAGGAAAGAGAAATGCCTAGGCAATGCGAAGGAGGCCGAGGGAGATGAGAATGAGATCCCGCCCCTGTACACGAAGTGCTAAAAATTAAGATATGAGAAACAGTTCCGGCCGCCATTTGCAAAGTGCTCATTGGCAATATGTAGGCGAACTGGAGTGTACGTCTGCTGTGAACTGACTAGGAAATGCAAATGATGCCGAGGGAGATGAGAATGAGCTCTGGCCCCTGTACACGAAGTGCTCAAAATTAAGATATGAGAAACAGTTCCGGCCGCCATTTGCAAAGTGCTCATTGGCAATATATGTATGTATAAGTGAATTGTAGTGTACGTCGTCTTTGAACTGACTAGGCAATGCGAAGGATGCCGGCGGTCATGAGAAGGAGCTCCGGCCACTGTCTACGAAATGCTCCAAGGAAAGAGAAATGCCTAGGCAATGCGAAGGAGGCCAAGGGAAATGAGAATGAGCTCCGGCTACTGTCTTCGAAGTGCTCCAAGGAAAGAGAAATGCCTAGGCAATGCGAAGGAGGCCGAGGGAGATGAGAATGAGATCCCGCCCCTGTACACGAAGTGCTAAAAATTAAGATATGAGAAACAGTTCCGGCCGCCATTTGCAAAGTGCTCATTGGCAATATGTAGGCGAACTGGAGTGTACGTCTGCTGTGAACTGACTAGGTAATGCAAATGATGCCGAGGGAGATGAGAATGAGCTCTGGCCCCTGTACACGAAGTGCTCAAAATTAAGATATGAGAAACAGTTCCGGCCGCCATTTGCAAAGTGCTCATTGGCAATATGTAGGCGAATTGGAGTATACGTCTGCTGTGAACTCACTAGGTAATGCGAAGGATGCCGAGGGAGATGGGAAGGAGCTTCGGCCACTGTATTCGAAGTGCTCCAAGGAAATAGAAATGCCTAGGCAATGCGAAGGAGGCCAAGGGAGATGAAAATGAGCTCCGGCCACTGTCAACGAAGTGCTTAAAATTAACAGATTACAAACAGTTCCGGCCGCCATATGCAAAGTGCTCATTGGCAATATGTAGGCGAACTGGAGTGTACGTCTGCTGTGAACTGACTAGGCAATGCGAAGGATGCCGAGGGAGATGGTAAGGAGCTCCGGCCACTGTCTTCGAAGTGCTCCAAGGAAAGAGAAATGCCTAGGCAATGCGAAGGAGGCCAAGGGAGATGAGAATGAGCTCCGGCTACTGTCTTCGAAGTGCTCCAAGGAAAGAGAAATGCCTAGGCAATGCGAAGGAGGCCAAGGGAGATGAGAATGAGCTCCGGCTACTGTCTTCGAAGTGCTCCAAGGAAAGAGAAATGCCTAGGCAATGCGAAGGAGGCCGAGGGAGATGAGAATGAGATCCCGCCCCTGTACACGAAGTGCTCAAAATTAAGATATGAGAAACAGTTCCGGCCGCCATTTGCAAAGTGCTCATTGGCAATATGTAGGCGAACTGGAGTGTACGTCTGCTGTGAACTGACTAGGTAATGCAAATGATGCCGAGGGAGATGAGAATGAGCTCTGGCCCCTGTACACGAAGTGCTCAAAATTAAGATATGAGAAACAGTTCCGGCCGCCATTTGCAAAGTGCTCATTGGCAATATATGTATGTATAAGTGAATTGTAGTGTACGTCGTCTTTGAACTGACTAGGCAATGCGAAGGATGCCGGCGGTCATGAGAAGGAGCTCCGGCCACTGTCTACGAAATGCTCCAAGGAAAGAGAAATGCCTAGGCAATGCGAAGGAGGCCAAGGGAAATGAGAATGAGCTCCGGCTACTGTCTTCGAAGTGCTCCAAGGAAAGAGAAATGCCTAGGCAATGCGAAGGAGGCCGAGGGAGATGAGAATGAGATCCCGCCCCTGTACACGAAGTGCTAAAAATTAAGATATGAGAAACAGTTCCGGCCGCCATTTGCAAAGTGCTCATTGGCAATATGTAGGCGAACTGGAGTGTACGTCTGCTGTGAACTGACTAGGTAATGCAAATGATGCCGAGGGAGATGAGAATGAGCTCTGGCCCCTGTACACGAAGTGCTCAAAATTAAGATATGAGAAACAGTTCTGCTGTGAACTCACTAGGTAATGCGAAGGATGCCGAGGGAGATGGGAAGGAGCTTCGGCCACTGTATTCGAAGTGCTCCAAGGAAATAGAAATGCCTAGGCAATGCGAAGGAGGCCAAGGGAGATGAAAATGAGCTCCGGCCACTGTCAACGAAGTGCTTAAAATTAACAGATTACAAACAGTTCCGGCCGCCATTTGCAAAGTGCTCATTGGCAATATGTAGGCGAACTGGAGTGTACGTCTGCTGTGAACTGACTAGGTAATGCAAATGATGCCGAGGGAGATGAGAATGAGCTCTGGCCCCTGTACACGAAGTGCTCAAAATTAAGATATGAGAAACAGTTCCGGCCGCCATTTGCAAAGTGCTCATTGGCAATATGTAGGCGAATTGGAGTATACGTCTGCTGTGAACTCACTAGGTAATGCGAAGGATGCCGAGGGAGATGGGAAGGAGCTTCGGCCACTGTATTCGAAGTGCTCCAAGGAAATAGAAATGCCTAGGCAATGCGAAGGAGGCCAAGGGAGATGAAAATGAGCTCCGGCCACTGTCAACGAAGTGCTTAAAATTAACAGATTACAAACAGTTCCGGCCGCCATATGCAAAGTGCTCATTGGCAATATGTAGGCGAACTGGAGTGTACGTCTGCTGTGAACTGACTAGGCAATGCGAAGGATGCCGAGGGAGATGGTAAGGAGCTCCGGCCACTGTCTTCGAAGTGCTCCAAGGAAAGAGAAATGCCTAGGCAATGCAAAGGAGGCCAAGGGAGATGAAAATGAGCTCCAGCCCCTGTACACAAAGTGTTCAAAATTAAGATATGAGAAACAGTTCCGGCCGCCATTTGCATAAAGCTCATTGGCAATAAATAAGTGAATTGGAGTATACGTCTGCTGTGAACTGACTAGGTAATGCGAAGGATGCCGAGGGAGATGGGAAGGAGCTTCGGCCACTGTCTACGAAATGCTCCAAGGAAACAGAAATGCCTAGGCAATGCGAAGGAGGCCAAGGGAGATGAGAATGAGCTCCGGCTACTGTCTTCGAAGTGCTCCAAGGAAAGAGAAATGCCTAGGCAATGCGAAGGAGGCCAAGGGAGATGAGAATGAGCTCCGGCTACTGTCTTCGAAGTGCTCCAAGGAAAGAGAAATGCCTAGGCAATGCGAAGGAGGCCGAGGGAGATGAGAATGAGATCCCGCCCCTGTACACGAAGTGCTCAAAATTAAGATATGAGAAACAGTTCCGGCCGCCATTTGCAAAGTGCTCATTGGCAATATGTAGGCGAACTGGAGTGTACGTCTGCTGTGAACTGACTAGGTAATGCAAATGATGCCGAGGGAGATGAGAATGAGCTCTGGCCCCTGTACACGAAGTGCTCAAAATTAAGATATGAGAAACAGTTCCGGCCGCCATTTGCAAAGTGCTCATTGGCAATATATGTATGTATAAGTGAATTGTAGTGTACGTCGTCTTTGAACTGACTAGGCAATGCGAAGGATGCCGGCGGTCATGAGAAGGAGCTCCGGCCACTGTCTACGAAATGCTCCAAGGAAAGAGAAATGCCTAGGCAATGCGAAGGAGGCCAAGGGAAATGAGAATGAGCTCCGGCTACTGTCTTCGAAGTGCTCCAAGGAAAGAGAAATGCCTAGGCAATGCGAAGGAGGCCGAGGGAGATGAGAATGAGATCCCGCCCCTGTACACGAAGTGCTAAAAATTAAGATATGAGAAACAGTTCCGGCCGCCATTTGCAAAGTGCTCATTGGCAATATGTAGGCGAACTGGAGTGTACGTCTGCTGTGAACTGACTAGGTAATGCAAATGATGCCGAGGGAGATGAGAATGAGCTCTGGCCCCTGTACACGAAGTGCTCAAAATTAAGATATGAGAAACAGTTCTGCTGTGAACTCACTAGGTAATGCGAAGGATGCCGAGGGAGATGGGAAGGAGCTTCGGCCACTGTATTCGAAGTGCTCCAAGGAAATAGAAATGCCTAGGCAATGCGAAGGAGGCCAAGGGAGATGAAAATGAGCTCCGGCCACTGTCAACGAAGTGCTTAAAATTAACAGATTACAAACAGTTCCGGCCGCCATATGCAAAGTGCTCATTGGCAATATGTAGGCGAACTGGAGTGTACGTCTGCTGTGAACTGACTAGGCAATGCGAAGGATGCCGAGGGAGATGGTAAGGAGCTCCGGCCACTGTCTTCGAAGTGCTCCAAGGAAAGAGAAATGCCTAGGCAATGCAAAGGAGGCCAAGGGAGATGAAAATGAGCTCCAGCCCCTGTACACAAAGTGTTCAAAATTAAGATATGAGAAACAGTTCCGGCCGCCATTTGCATAAAGCTCATTGGCAATAAATAAGTGAATTGGAGTATACGTCTGCTGTGAACTGACTAGGTAATGCGAAGGATGCCGAGGGAGATGGGAAGGAGCTTCGGCCACTGTCTACGAAATGCTCCAAGGAAACAGAAATGCCTAGGCAATGCGAAGGAGGCCAAGGGAGATGAGAATGAGCTCCGGCTACTGTCTTCGAAGTGCTCCAAGGAAAGAGAAATGCCTAGGCAATGCGAAGGAGGCCAAGGGAGATGAGAATGAGCTCCGGCTACTGTCTTCGAAGTGCTCCAAGGAAAGAGAAATGCCTAGGCAATGCGAAGGAGGCCGAGGGAGATGAGAATGAGATCCCGCCCCTGTACACGAAGTGCTCAAAATTAAGATATGAGAAACAGTTCCGGCCGCCATTTGCAAAGTGCTCATTGGCAATATGTAGGCGAACTGGAGTGTACGTCTGCTGTGAACTGACTAGGTAATGCAAATGATGCCGAGGGAGATGAGAATGAGCTCTGGCCCCTGTACACGAAGTGCTCAAAATTAAGATATGAGAAACAGTTCCGGCCGCCATTTGCAAAGTGCTCATTGGCAATATGTAGGCGAATTGGAGTATACGTCTGCTGTGAATTCACTAGGTAATGCGAAGGATGCCGAGGGAGATGGGAAGGAGCTTCGGCCACTGTATTCGAAGTGCTCCAAGGAAATAGAAATGCCTAGGCAATGCGAAGGAGGCCAAGGGAGATGAAAATGAGCTCCGGCCACTGTCAACGAAGTGCTCAAAATTAACAGATTACAAACAGTTCCGGCCGCCATATGCAAAGTGCTCATTGGCAATATGTAGGCGAACTGGAGTGTACGTCTGCTGTGAACTGACTAGGCAATGCGAAGGATGCCGAGGGAGATGGTAAGGAGCTCCGGCCACTGTCTTCGAAGTGCTCCAAGGAAAGAGAAATGCCTAGGCAATGCAAAGGAGGCCAAGGGAGATGAAAATGAGCTCCAGCCCCTGTACACAAAGTGTTCAAAATTAAGATATGAGAAACAGTTCCGGCCGCCATTTGCATAAAGCTCATTGGCAATATATAAGTGAATTGGAGTATACGTCTGCTGTGAACTGACTAGGTAATGCGAAGGATGCCGAGGGAGATGGGAAGGAGCTTCGGCCACTGTCTACGAAATGCTCCAAGGAAACAGAAATGCCTAGGCAATGCGAAGGAGGCCAAGGGAGATGAGAATGAGCTCCGGCTACTGTCTTCGAAGTGCTCCAAGGAAAGAGAAATGCCTAGGCAATGCGAAGGAGGCCAAGGGAGATGAGAATGAGCTCCGGCTACTGTCTTCGAAGTGCTCCAAGGAAAGAGAAATGCCTAGGCAATGCGAAGGATTCCGAGGGAGATGAGAAGGAGCTCCGGCCACTGTCTTCGAAGTGCTCAAAATTAAGATATGAGAAACAGTTCCGGCCGCCATTTGCAAAGTGCTCATTGCCAAAATGTAGGCGAACTGCAGTATACGTCTGCTGTGAACTGACTAGGTAACGCGAAGGATGCCGAGGGAGATGGGAAGGAGCTCCGGCCACTGTCTTCGAAGTGCTCCAAGGAAAGAGAAATGCCTAGGCAATGCAAAGGAGGCCAAGGGAGATGAAAATGAGCTCCAGCCCCTGTACACGAAGTGTTCAAAATTAAGATATGAGAAACAGTTCCGGCCGCCATTTGCAAAGTGCTCATTGGCAATATATGTATGTATAAGTGAATTGTAGTGTACGTCGTCTGTGAACTGACAAGGCAATGCGAAGGATGCCGAGGGAGACGAGAATGAGCTCCGGCCACTGTCCACGAAATGCTCCAAGGCAAGAGAAATTCCTAGGCAATGAGAAGGAGGCCAAGGGAGATGAGAATGAGATCCGGCCACTGTCCACAAAGTTCTCCAAGGAAAGAGAAATGCCTAGGCAATGCGAAGGATGCCGAGTGAGATGAGAATTAGCGCTGGCCACTGTCCACAGAGTTCTCCAAGGAAAGAGAAATGCCTAGGCAATGCGAAGGATGCCGAGGGAGATGAGATTGAGCTCTGGCCCCTGTACACGAAGTGCTCAAAATTAAGATATGAGAAACAGTTCCGGCAGCCGTTTGCGAAGTGCTCATTGGCAAGATGTAGGCGAACTGAAGTGTACGTCTGCTGTGAACTGACTAGGCAATGCGAAGGATGCCGACGGATATGAGAAGTAGCTCCGGCCACTGTCTACGAAGTGCTCCAAGGAAAGAGAAATGCCTAGGCAATGGGAAGGAGGCCAAGGGAGATGAGAATGAGCTCCGGCCCCTGTACACGAAGTGCTCAAAATTAAGATATGAGAAACAGTTCCGGCCGCCATTTGCATAGTGCTCATTGGCAATATACTATCATTGAATTGGAGTATACGTCGGCTGTGAACTGACTAGGCAATGCGAAGGATGCCGAGGGAGATAGGAAGGAGCTGCGGCCACTGTCTACGAAGTGCTCCAAGGAAAGAGAAATGCCTAGGCAATGGGCAGGAGGCCAAGGGAGATGAGAATGAGCTCCGGCCACTGTCCACAAAGTTCTCCAAGGAAAGCGAAATGCCTAGGCAATGCGAAGGATGCCGAGGGAGATGAGAATGAGCTCTAGCCCCTGTACACGAAGTGCTCAAAATTAAGATATGAGAAACAGTTCCGACCGCCTTTTGCAAAGTGCTCATTGGCAATATATAAGTGAATTGGATTGTACGCCGGATGTGAAATGACTAGGCAATGCGAAGGATTCCGAGGGAGATGAGAAGGAGCTCCGGCCACTGTCTTCGAAGGGCTCAAAATTAAGATATGAGAAACAGTTCCGGCCGCCATTTGCAAAGTGCTCATTGGCAAAATGTAGGCGAACTGCAGTATACGTCTGCTGTGAACTGACTAGGTAATGCGAAGGATGCCGAGGGAGATGGAAAGGAGCTCCGGCCACTGTCTTCGAAGTGCTCCATGGAAAGAGAAATGCCTAGGCTATGCGAAGGAGGCCAAGGGAGATGAAAATGAGCTCCGGCCACTGTCCACGAAGTGCTCAAAATTAACAGATTACAAACAGTTCCGGCCGCCATTTTCAAAGTGCTCATTGGCAAAATGTAGGCGAACTGCAGTATACGTCTGCTGTGAACTGACTAGGTAATGCGAAGGATGCCGAGGGAGATGGGAAGGAGCTCCGGCCACTGTCTTCGAAGTGCTCCAAGGAAAGAGAAATCCCTAGGCTATGCGAAGGAGGCCAAGGGAGATGAGAATGAGCTGCGTCCACTGTCCAAGAAGTTCTCAAAATTGACAGATTACAAACAGTTCCGGCCGCCATTTGCAAAGTGCTCATTGGCAATATGCAGGTGAACTGGAGTGTGCGTCTGCTGTGAACTGACTAGGCAATGCGAAGGATGCCGACGGATATGAGAAGGAGCTCCGGCCACTGTCTACGAAATGCTCCAAGGAAATAGAAATGCCTAGGCAATGCGAAGGAGGCCAAGGGAGATGAGAATGAGCTGCGTCCACTGTCCAAGAAGTTCTCAAAATTGACAGATTACAAACAGTTCCGGCCGCCATTTGCAAAGTGCTCATTGGCAATATGTAGGTGAACTGGAGTGTGCGTCTGCTGTGAACTGACTAGGCAATGCGAAGGATGCCGACGAATATGAGAAGGACCTCCGGCCACTGTCTACGAAATGCTCCAAGGAAAGAGAAATGCCTAGGCAATGCGAAGGAGGCCAAGGGAGATGAGAATGAGCTGCGGCCACTGTCCAAGAAGTTCTCAAAATTGACAGATTACAAACAGTTCCGGCCGCCATTTGCAAAGTGCTCATTGGCAATATGTAGGCCAACTGGAGTGTACGTCTGCTGTGAACTGACTAGGCAATGCGAAGGATGCCGAGGGAGATGAGAATGAGCTCCGGCCACTGTCTACGAAGTGCTCCAAGGAAAGAGAAATGCCTAGGCAATGCGAAAGAGGTCCCTGTCCAAGAAGTGCTCAAAATTAACAGATTACAAACAGTTCCGGCCGCCATTTGCAAAGTGCTCATTGGCAAAATGTAGGCGAACTGCAGTATACGTCTGCTGTGAACTGACTAGGTAATGCGAAGGATGCCGAGGGAGATGGAAAGGAGCTCCGGCCACTGTCATCGAAGTGCTCCATGGAAAGAGAAATGCCTAGGCTATGCGAAGGAGGCCAAGGGAGATGAAAATGAGCTCCGGCCACTGAACACGAAGTGCTCAAAATTAACAGATTACAAACAGTTCCGGCCGCCATTTTCAAAGTGCTCATTGGCAAAATGTAGGCGAACTGCAGTATACGTCTGCTGTGAACTGACTAGGTAATGCGAAGGATGCCGAGGGAGATGGGAAGGAGCTCCGGCCACTGTCTTCGAAGTGCTCCAAGGAAAGAGAAATCCCTAGGCTATGCGAAGGAGGCCAAGGGAGATGAGAATGAGCTGCGTCCACTGTCCAAGAAGTTCTCAAAATTGACAGATTACAAACAGTTCCGGCCGCCATTTGCAAAGTGCTCATTGGCAATATGTAGGTGAACTGGAGTGTGCGTCTGCTGTGAACTGACTAGGCAATGCGAAGGATTCCGACGGATATGAGAAGGAGCTCCGGCCACTGTCTACGAAATGCTCCAAGGAAACAGAAATGCCTAGGCAATGCGAAGGAGGCCAAGGGAGATGAAAATGAGCTCCGGCCACTGTCCACGAAGTGCTCAAAATTAACAGATTACAAACAGTTCCGGCCGCCATTTTCAAAGTGCTCATTGGCAAAATGTAGGCGAACTGCAGTATACGTCTGCTGTGAACTGACTAGGTAATGCGAAGGATGCCGAGGGAGATGGGAAGGAGCTCCGGCCACTGTCTTCGAAGTGCTCCAAGGAAAGAGAAATCCCTAGGCTATGCGAAGGAGGCCAAGGGAGATGAGAATGAGCTGCGTCCACTGTCCAAGAAGTTCTCAAAATTGACAGATTACAAACAGTTCCGGCCGCCATTTGCAAAGTGCTCATTGGCAATATGTAGGTGAACTGGAGTGTGCGTCTGCTGTGAACTGACTAGGCAATGCGAAGGATGCCGACGGATATGAGAAGGAGCTCCGGCCACTGTCTACGAAATGCTCCAAGGAAAGAGAAATGCCTAGGCAATGCGAAGGAGGCCAAGGGAGATGAGAATGAGCTGCGTCCACTGTCCAAGAAGTTCTCAAAATTGACAGATTACAAACAGTTCCGGCCGCCATTTGCAAAGTGCTCATTGGCAATATGTAGGCCAACTGGAGTGTACGTCTGCTGTGAACTGACTAGGCAATGCGAAGGATGCCGAGGGAGATGAGAATGAGCTCCGGCCACTGTCTACGAAGTGCTCCAAGGAAAGAGAAATGCCTAGGCAATGCGAAAGAGGTCCCTGTCCAAGAAGTGCTCAAAATTGACAGATTACAAACAGTTCCGGCCGCCATTTGCAAAGTGCTCATTGGCAATATGTAGGTGAACTGGAGTGTGCGTCTGCTGTGAACTGACTAGGCAATGCGAAGGATGCCGACGGATATGAGAAGGAGCTCCGGCCACTGTCTACGAAATGCTCCAAGGAAAGAGAAATGCCTAGGCAATGCGAAGGAGGCCAAGGGAGATGAGAATGAGCTGCGTCCACTGTCCAAGAAGTTCTCAAAATTGACAGATTACAAACAGTTCCGGCCGCCATTTGCAAAGTGCTCATTGGCAATATGTAGGCCAACTGGAGTGTACGTCTGCTGTGAACTGACTAGGCAATTCGAAGGATACCGACGGATATGAGAAGGAGCTCCGTCCACCGTCTACGAAGTGCTACAAGGAAAGAGAAATGCCTAGGCAATGCGAAGGAGGCCAAGGGAGATGAGAATGAGCTGCGGCCACTGTCCATTAAGTTCTCAAAATTAACAGATTACAAACAGTTCCGGCCGCCATTTGCAAAGTGCTCATTGGCAATATGTAGGTGAACTGGAGTGCGCGTCTGCTGTGAACCGACTAGGCAATGCGAAGTATGCCGACGGATATGAGAAGGAGCTCCGGCCACTGTCTACGAAATGCTCCAAGGAAAGAGAAATGCCTAGGCAATGCGAAGGAGGCCAAGGAAGATGAGAATGAGCTGCGGCCACTGTCCAAGAAGTTCTCAAAATTGACAGATTACAAACAGTTCCGGCCGCCATTTGCAAAGTGCTCATTGGCAATATGTAGGCGAACTGGAGTGTACGTTAGCTGTGAACTGACTAGGCAATGCGAAGGAGGCCGAGGGAGATGAGAAGGAGCTCCGGCCACTGTCTCCGAAATGCTCCAAGGAAAGAGAAATGCCTAGGCTATGCGAAGGAGGCCAAGGGAGATGAGAATGAGCTGCGTCCACTGTCCAAGAAGTTCTCAAAATTGACAGATTACAAACAGTTCCGGCCGCCATTTGCAAAGTGCTCATTGGCAATATGTAGGTGAACTGGAGTGTGCGTCTGCTGTGAACTGACTAGGCAATGCGAAGGATGCCGACGGATATGAGAAGGAGCTCCGGCCACTGTCTACGAAATGCTCCAAGGAAAGAGAAATGCCTAGGCAATGCGAAGGAGGCCAAGGGAGATGAGAATGAGCTGCGTCCACTGTCCAAGAAGTTCTCAAAATTGACAGATTACAAACAGTTCCGGCCGCCATTTGCAAAGTGCTCATTGGCAATATGTAGGTGAACTGGAGTGTGCGTCTGCTGTGAACTGACTAGGCAATGCGAAGGATGCCGACGAATATGAGAAGGACCTCCGGCCACTGTCTACGAAATGCTCCAAGGAAAGAGAAATGCCTAGGCAATGCGAAGGAGGCCAAGGGAGATGAGAATGAGCTGCGTCCACTGTCCAAGAAGTTCTCAAAATTGACAGATTACAAACAGTTCCGGCCGCCATTTGCAAAGTGCTCATTGGCAATATGTAGGCCAACTGGAGTGTACGTCTGCTGTGAACTGACTAGGCAATGCGAAGGATGCCGAGGGAGATGAGAATGAGCTCCGGCCACTGTCTACGAAGTGCTCCAAGGAAAGAGAAATGCCTAGGCAATGCGAAAGAGGTCCCTGTCCAAGAAGTGCTCAAAATTGACAGATTACAAACAGTTCCGGCCGCCATTTGCAAAGTGCTCATTGGCAATATGTAGGTGAACTGGAGTGTGCGTCTGCTGTGAACTGACTAGGCAATGCGAAGGATGCCGACGGATATGAGAAGGAGCTCCGGCCACTGTCTACGAAATGCTCCAAGGAAAGAGAAATGCCTAGGCAATGCGAAGGAGGCCAAGGGAGATGAGAATGAGCTGCGTCCACTGTCCAAGAAGTTCTCAAAATTGACAGATTACAAACAGTTCCGGCCGCCATTTGCAAAGTGCTCATTGGCAATATGTAGGCCAACTGGAGTGTACGTCTGCTGTGAACTGACTAGGCAATTCGAAGGATACCGACGGATATGAGAAGGAGCTCCGTCCACCGTCTACGAAGTGCTACAAGGAAAGAGAAATGCCTAGGCAATGCGAAGGAGGCCAAGGGAGATGAGAATGAGCTGCGGCCACTGTCCATTAAGTTCTCAAAATTAACAGATTACAAACAGTTCCGGCCGCCATTTGCAAAGTGCTCATTGGCAATATGTAGGTGAACTGGAGTGCGCGTCTGCTGTGAACCGACTAGGCAATGCGAAGTATGCCGACGGATATGAGAAGGAGCTCCGGCCACTGTCTACGAAATGCTCCAAGGAAAGAGAAATGCCTAGGCAATGCGAAGGAGGCCAAGGAAGATGAGAATGAGCTGCGGCCACTGTCCAAGAAGTTCTCAAAATTGACAGATTACAAACAGTTCCGGCCGCCATTTGCAAAGTGCTCATTGGCAATATGTAGGCGAACTGGAGTGTACGTTAGCTGTGAACTGACTAGGCAATGCGAAGGAGGCCGAGGGAGATGAGAAGGAGCTCCGGCCACTGTCTCCGAAATGCTCCAAGGAAAGAGAAATGCCTAGGCTATGCGAAGGAGGCCAAGGGAGATGAGAATGAGCTCCGGCCACTGTCCGCAAAGTTCTCCAAGGAAAGAGAAATGCCCAGGCAATGCGAAGGATGCCGAGGGAGATGAGAATGAGCTCTGGCCCCTGTACACGAAGTGCTCAAAATTAAGATATGAGAAACAGTTCCGGCCGCCATTTGCATAGTGCTCATTGGTAATATACTATAAGTGAATTGGAGTATACGTCGGCTGTGAACTGACTAGGCAATGCGAAGGATGCCGAGGGAGATAGGAAGGAGCTGCGGCCACTGTCTACGAAGTGCTCCAAGGAAAGAGAAATGCCTAGGCAATGGGAAGGAGGCCAAGGGAGATGAGAATGAGCTCCGGCCACTGTCCACAAAGTTCTCCAAGGAAAGAGAAATGCCTAGGCAATGCGAAGGATGCCGAGGGAGATGAGAATGAGCTCTGGCCCCTGTACACGAAGTGCTCAAAATTAAGATATGAGAAACAGTTCCGACCGCCTATTGCAAAGTGCTCATTGGCAATATATAAGTGAATTGGATTGTACGCCGGATGTGAAATGGCTAGGCAATGCGAAGGATTCCGAGGGAGATGAGAAGGAGCTCCGGCCACTGTCTTCGAAGTGCTCAAAATTAAGATATGAGAAACAGTTCCGGCCGCCATTTGCAAAGTGCTCATTGGCAAAATGTAGGCGAACTGCAGTATACGTCTGCTGTGAACTGACTAGGTAATGCGAAGGATGCCGAGAGAGATGTAAAGGAGCTCCGGCCACTGTCTTCGAAGTGCTCCAAGGAAAGAGAAATGCCTAGGCTATGCGAAGGAGGCCAAGGGAGATGAAAATGAGCTCCGGCCACTGTCCACGAAGTGCTCAAAATTAACAGATTACAAACAGTTCCAGCCGCCATTTTCAAAGTGCTCATTGGCAAAATGTAGGCGAACTGCAGTATACGTCTGCTGTGAACTGACTAGGTAATGCGAAGGATGCCGAGAGAGATGTAAAGGAGCTCCGGCCACTGTCTTCGAAGTGCTCCAAGGAAAGAGAAATGCCTAGGCTATGCGACGGAAGCCAAGGGAGATGAAAATGAGCTCCGGCCACTGTCCACGAAGTGCTAAAAATTAACAGATTACAAACTGTTCCGGCCGCCATTTGCAAAGTGCTCATTGGCAATATGTAGGCGAACTGGAGTGCACGTCTGCTGTGAACTAACTAGGCAATTCGAAGGATGCCGACGGATATGAGAAGGAGCTCCGGCCACTGTCTACGAAATGCTCCAAGGAAAGAGAAATGCCTAGGCAATGCGAAGGAGGCCAAGGGAGATGAGAATGAGCTGCGGCCACTGTCCAAGAAGTTCTCAAAATTGACAGATTACAAACAGTTTCGGCCGCCATTTGCAAAGTGCTCATTGGCAATATGTAGGTGAACTGGAGTGTGCGTCTGCTGTGAACTGACTAGGCAATGCGAAGGATGCCGACGAATATGAGAAGGACCTCCGGCCACTGTCTACGAAGTGCTCCAAGGAAAGAGAAATGCCTAGGCAATGCGAAGGAGGCCAAGGAAGATGAGAATGAGCTGCGGCCACTGTCCAAGAAGTTCTCAAAATTGACAGATTACAAACAGTTCCGGCCGCCATTTGCAAAGTGCTCATTGGCAATATGTAGGCGAACTGGAGTGTACGTTGGCTGTGAACTGACTAGGCAATGCGAAGGATGCCGAGGGAGATGAGAAGGAGCTCCGGCCACTGTCCACGAAGAGCTCCAAGGCAAGGAGAAATGCCTAGGCAATGCGAATGAGGCGAAGGGAGATAAGAATGAGCTCCGGCCCCTGTCCACGAAGTTCTCAAAATAAACAGATTACAAACAGTTCCGGCCGCCATTTGCAAAGTGCTCATTGGCAATATGTAGGCGAACTGGAGTGTACGTCTGCAGTGAACTGACTAGGCAATGTGAAGGATGCCGAGGGAGATGAGAATGAGCTCCGGCCACTGTCTACGAAGTGCTCCAAGGAAAGAGAAATGCCTAGGCAATGCGAATGAGGCCCCTGTCCACGAAGTGCTAAAAATTAACAGATTACAAACAGTTCCGGCCGCCATTTGCAAACTGCTCATTGGCAATATGTAGGCGAACTGGAGTGTACGTTGGCTGTGAACTGACTAGGCAATGCGAAGGATGCCGAGGGAGATGAGAATGAGCTCCGGCCAATGTGCACGAAGAGCTCCAAGGCAAGGAGAAATGCCTAGGCAATGCGAGTGAGGCGAAGGGAGATAAGAATGAATTCCGGCCCCTGTCCACGAAGTTCTCAAAATAAACAGATTACAAACAGTTCCGGCCGCCATTTGCAAAGTGCTCATTGGCAATATGTATGCGAACTGGAGTGTACGTCTGCTGTGAACTGACTAGGCAATGCGAAGGATGCCGAGGGAGATGAGAATGAGCTCCGGCCACTGTCCACGAAGTGCTCAAAATTAACAGATTACAAACAGTTCCGGCCGCCATTTGCAAAGTGCTCATTGGCAATATGTAGGTGAACTGGAGTGTGCGTCTGCTGTGAACTGACTAGGCAATGCGAAGTATGCCGACGGATATGAGTAAGAGCTCCGGCCACTGTCCACGAAGTGCTCAAAATTACGAGATGAGAAACAGATCCAGCCGCCATTTGCAAAATGCTCATTGGCAATATGTAAACGAACTTAAGTGTACGTCTACTGTGAACTGACTAGGCAATGCGAAGGTGGCCAAAGGGGATTAGAATGAGCTCCGGCCACTGTCCACGAAGTGCTCCAAGGAAAGAGAAATGCCTAGTCAATGCGAAGGAGGCCGAGGGAGATGAGAATGAGCTCCGGCCACTGTCTACGAAATGCTCCAAGGAAAGAGAATTGCCAAGGCAATGCGAAGGAAGCCGGCCACTGTCCACGAAGTGCTCAAAATTAAAAGATGAGAAACAGTTCCAGTCGCTACTTGCAAAGTGCTCATTTTCAATATATAGGCGAACTGTAGTGTGAACTGACTAGGCAATTCGAAGGATGCCGAGGGAGATGAGAAGGAGCTCCGGCCACTGTCTACGAAGTGCTCCAAGGAAAGAAAAATGCCTTGGCAGTGCGAAGGAGGACAAGGGAGATGAAAATGAGCTCCAGCCCCTGTACACGAAGTGTTCCAAATTAAGATATGAGAAACATTTCCGGCCGCCATTAGCAAAGTGCTCATTGGCAATATATGTATAAGTGAATTGTAGTGTACGTCGTCTGTGAACTGACAAGGCAATGTGAAGGATGCCGAGGGAGATGAGAATGAGCTCCGGCCACTGTTCACGAAAAGCTCCAAGGCAAGAGAAATTCCTAGGCAATGAGAAGGAGGCCAAGGGAGATGAGAATGAGCTCCGGCCACTGTCCACAAAATTCTCCAAGGAAAGAGAAATGTCTAGGCAATGCGAAGGAGGCCGAGGGAGATGAGAATGAGCTCCGGCCCTGTCCACGAAGTGCTCAAAATTGACAGATTACAAACAGTTCCGGCCGCCATTTGCATAGTGCTCATTGGCAATATATAAGTGAATTGGAGTATACGTCGGCTGTGAACTGACTAGGCAATGCGAAGGATGCCGACGGAGATGGGAAGGAGCTGCGGCCACTGTCTTCGAAGTGCTCCAAGGAAAGAGAAATGCCTAGGCTCATTGGCAAAATGTAGGCGAACTGCAGTATACGTCTGCTGTGAACTGACTAGGTAATGCGAAGGATGCCAAGGGAGATGGGAAGGAGCTCCGGCCACTGTCTTCGAAATGCTCCAAGGAAAGAGAAATGCCTAGGCTCATTGGCAAAATGTAGGCGAACTGCAGTATACGTCTGCTGTGAACTGACTAGGCAATGCGAAGGATGCCGACGGATATCAGAAGGAGCTCCGGCCACTATGTACGAAGTGCTCCAAGGAAAGAGAAATGCCTAGGCAATGCGAAGGAGGCCAAGGGAGATCAGAATGAGCTCCGGCCACTGTCCACGAAGTTCTCAAAAATATGAGATGAGAAACAGTTCCGGCCGCCATTTGCAAAGTGCTCATTGGCAATGAATAAGTGAATTGGAGTGTACGCCGGATGTGAAATGACTAGGCAATGCGAAGGATTCTGAGGGAGATGAGAAGGAGCTCCGGCCACTGTCTTCGAAGTGGAACAGGAAAGACAGGAAAGACAGTTCCTTCGAACAGGAAAGAGAAATGCTTAGGCAATGCGAAGAAGGCCGAGGGAGATGAGAATGAGATCCGGCCCCTGTCCACGATGTGCTCAAAATTAACAGATTACAAACAGTTCCGGCCGCCGTTTACAAAGTGCTCATTGGCAATATGTAGGCGAACTGGAGTGTACGTCTGCTGTGAACTGACTAGGCAGTTCGAAGGATGCCTGTTATGTTCGACGCCTTTCGTGCATTTTGAAAGTCAACGGGTTTTATTTGATACTCGTTGGGAAATAGTTCGAAAAAAAAATACTGATTTACGATCTTAGGAGCTTTCATAGAGCTTTCGGACCGAACACCTGTTTTGGGAAAAGGTGGCAACGCCGTCTCATTGTTTTCATTCCGTATTGCCCTGAAAATTATTGCTAATTGCTTTTATCTAAAGAGCCAGGCAACGGAAGGGTTAGAGAAAAAGGAAGAAAAAAACGTGGTCTACCTCCCTTGGCAATGCTGAGAGTCGATCTCTTTCTCCTCTTGGCCGTCAAGGTGTCCAGTCGTGATTGTTGTTCGGAAAATTATATAGCCCTTAACCGGTGTACCGGTGACACCACGCCAAGATGAGAATGAGCTCTGGCCCCTGTACACGAAGTGCTCAAAATTAAGAGATGAGAAACAGTTCCGGCCGCCATTTGCAAAGTGCTCATTGGCAATGAATAAGTGAATTGGAGTGTACGCCGGATGTGAAATGACTAGGCAATGCGAAGGATTCTGAGGGAGATGAGAAGGAGCTCCGGCCACTGTCTTCGAAGTGGAACAGGAAAGACAGGAAAGACAGTTCCTTCGAACAGGAAAGAGAAATGCTTAGGCAATGCGAAGAAGGCCGAGGGAGATGAGAATGAGATCCGGCCCCTGTCCACGATGTGCTCAAAATTAACAGATTACAAACAGTTCCGGCCGCCGTTTACAAAGTGCTCATTGGCAATATGTAGGCGAACTGGAGTGTACGTCTGCTGTGAACTGACTAGGCAGTTCGAAGGATGCCTGTAATGTTCGACGCCTTTCGTGCATTTTGAAAGTCAACGGGTTTTTTTTTATACTCGTTGGGAAATAGTTCGAAAAAAAAATACTGATTTACGATCTTAGGAGCTTTCATAGAGCTTTCGGACCGAACACCTGTTTTGGGAAAAGGTGGCAACGCCGTCCCATTGTTTTCATTCCGTATTGCCCTGAAAATTATTGCTAATTGCTTTTATCTAAAGAGCCAGGCAACGGAAGGGTTAGAGAAAAAGGAAGAAAAAAACGTGGTCTACCTCCCTTGGCGATGCTGAGAGTCGATCTCTTTCTCCTCTTGGCCGTCAAGGTGTCCAGTCGTGATTGTTGTTCGGAAAATTATATAGCCCTTAACCGGTGTACCGGTGACACCACGCCAAGATGAGAATGAGATGCCGCCCCTGTACACGAAATGCTCAAAATTAAGATATGAGAAACAGTTCCGGCAGCCATTTGCAAAGTGCTCATTGGCAATATGTAGGCGAACTGGAGTAAACGTCTGCTGTGAACTGACTAGGTAATGCGAAGGATGCCGAGGGAGATGAGAATGAGCTCTGGCCCCTGTACACGAAGTGCTCAAAATTAAGATATGAGAAACAGTTCCGACCGCCTTTTGCAAAGTGCTCATTGGCAATATATAAGTGAATTGGATTGTACGCCGGATGTGAAACGACTATGCAATGCGAAGGATTCCGAGGGAGATGAGAAGGAGCTCCGGCCACTGTCTTCGAAGTGCTCAAAATTAAGATATGAGAAACAGTTCCGGCCGCCATTTGGAAAGTGCTCATTGGCAAAATGTAGGCGAACTGCAGTATACGTCTGCTGTGAACTGACTAGGTAATGCGAAGGATGCCGAGGGAGATGGGAAGGAGCTCCGGCCACTGTCTTCGAAATGCTCCAAGGAAAGAGAAATGCCTAGGCTCATTGGCAATATGTAGGTGAACTGGAGTGTGTGTCTGCTGTGAACTGACTAGGCAATGCGAAGGATGCCGACGGATATGAGAAGGAGCTCCGGCCACTATGTACGAAGTGCTCCAAGGAAAGAGAAATGCCTAGGCAATGCGAAGGAGGCCAAGGGAGATCAGAATGAGCTCCGGCCACTGTCCACGAAGTTCTCAAAAATATGAGATGAGAAACAGTTCCGGCCGCCATTTGCAAAGTGCTCATTGGCAATGAATAAGTGAATTGGAGTGTACGCCGGATGTGAAATGACTAGGCAATGCGAAGGATTCTGAGGGAGATGAGAAGGAGCTCCGGCCACTATCTTCGAAGTGGAACAGGAAAGACAGGAAAGACAGTTCCTTCGAACAGGAAAGAGAAATGCTTAGGCAATGCGAAGAAGGCCGAGGGAGATGAGAATGAGATCCGGCCCCTGTCCACGATGTGCTCAAAATTAACAGATTACAAACAGTTCCGGCCGCCGTTTACAAAGTGCTCATTGGCAATATGTAGGCGAACTGGAGTGTACGTCTGCTGTGAACTGACTAGGCAGTTCGAAGGATGCCTGTAATGTTCGACGCCTTTCGTGCATTTTGAAAGTCAACGGGTTTTTTTTGATACTCGTTGGGAAATAGTTCGAAAATAAAATACTGATTTACGATCTTAGGAGCTTTCATAGAGCTTTCGGACCGAACACCTGTTTTGGGAAAAGGTGGCAACGCCGTCCCATTGTTTTCATTCCGTATTGCCCTGAAAATTATTGCTAATTGCTTTTATCTAAAGAGCCAGGCAACGGAAGGGTTAGAGAAAAAGGAAGAAAAAAACGTGGTCTACCTCCCTTGGCGATGCTGAGAGTCGATCTCTTTCTCCTCTTGGCCGTCAAGGTGTCCAGTCGTGATTGTTGTTCGGAAAATTATATAGCCCTTAACCGGTGTACCGGTGACACCACGCCAAGATGAGAATGAGCTCTGGCCCCTGTACACGAAGTGCTCAAAATTAAGAGATGAGAAACAGTTCCGGCCGCCATTTGCAAAGTGCTCATTGGCAATGAATAAGTGAATTGGAGTGTACGCCGGATGTGAAATGACTAGGCAATGCGAAGGATTCTGAGGGAGATGAGAAGGAGCTCCGGCCACTGTCTTCGAAGTGGAACAGGAAAGACAGGAAAGACAGTTCCTTCGAACAGGAAAGAGAAATGCTTAGGCAATGCGAAGAAGGCCGAGGGAGATGAGAATGAGATCCGGCCCCTGTCCACGATGTGCTCAAAATTAACAGATTACAAACAGTTCCGGCCGCCGTTTACAAAGTGCTCATTGGCAATATGTAGGCGAACTGGAGTGTACGTCTGCTGTGAACTGACTAGGCAGTTCGAAGGATGCCTGTAATGTTCGACGCCTTTCGTGCATTTTGAAAGTCAACGGGTTTTTTTTGATACTCGTTGGGAAATAGTTCGAAAATAAAATACTGATTTACGATCTTAGGAGCTTTCATAGAGCTTTCGGACCGAACACCTGTTTTGGGAAAAGGTGGCAACGCCGTCCCATTGTTTTCATTCCGTAGTGCCCTGAAAATTATTGCTAATTGCTTTTATCTAAAGAGCCAGGCAACGGAAGGGTTAGAGAAAAAGGAAGAAAAAAACGTGGTCTACCTCCCTTGGCGATGCTGAGAGTCGATCTCTTTCTCCTCTTGGCCGTCAAGGTGTCCAGTCGTGATTGTTGTTCGGAAAATTATATAGCCCTTAACCGGTGTACCGGTGACACCACGCCAAGATGAGAATGAGCTCTGGCCCCTGTACACGAAGTGCTCAAAATTAAGAGATGAGAAACAGTTCCGGCCGCCATTTGCAAAGTGCTCATTGGCAATATAAAAGTGAGTTGGAGTGTACGTCGGCTGTGAACTGACTAGGCAATGCGAAGGATGCCGAGGGAGATGAGAATGAGCTCTGGCCCCTGTACACGAAGTGCTCAAAATTAAGAGATGAGAAACAGTTCCGTCCGCCATTTGCAAAGTGCTCATTGGCAATATGTAGGCGAACTGGCGTATACGTCTGCTGTGAACTGACTAGGTAATGCGAAGGATGCCGAGGGAGATGAGAATGAGCTCCGGCCCCTGTCCACGAAGTGCTCAAAATTAACAGATTACAAACAGTTCCGGCCGCCATTTGCAAAGTGCTCATTGGCAATATGTAGGCGAACTTCAGTGTACGTCTGCTGTGAACTGACTAGGCAATGCGAAGGATGCTGACGGATATGAGTAGGAGCTCCGACCACTGTCTACGAAGTGCTCCAAGGAAAGAGAAATGCTTAGGCAATGCTCAGAAGGCCGAGGGAGATGAGAATGAGATCCGGCCCCTGTCCACGATGTGCTCAAAATTAACAGATTACAAACAATTCCGGCCGCCATTTGCAAAGTTCTCATTGGCAATATGTAGGCGAACTGGAGTGTACGTCTGCTGTGAACTGACTAGGCAGTTCGAAGGATGCCTGTAATGTTCGACGCCTGTCGTGCATTTTGAAAGTCAACGGGTTTTTTTTGATACTCGTTGGGAAATAGTTCGAAAATAAAATACTGATTTACGATCTTAGGAGCTTTCATAGAGCTTTCGGACCGAACACCTGTTTTGGGAAAAGGTGGCAACGCCGTCCCATTGTTTTCATTCCGTATTGCCCTGAAAATTATTGCTAATTGCTTTTATCTAAAGAGCCAGGCAACGGAAGGGTTAGAGAAAAAGGAAGAAAAAAACGTTGTCTACCTCCCTTGGCGATGCTGAGAGTCGATATCTTTCTCCTCGTGGCCGTCAAGGTGTCCAGTCGTGATTGTTGTTCGGAAAATTATATAGCCCTTAACCGGTGTACCGGTGACACCACGCCAAGTGATTGTTTAGTGATTTATTAACCGAAGATCCCCGTGAGTATGGTTTCGACACAGCGAGGTTCATTGGTCTGAAAAAAAATGAATTTTCACAGCATTTTCCGTATACCGCGAGGTGCGCCTAACCAACAAGCCCACGGCAGCACCTTTGTGGCGGGGTGCTTCAATCGTAAGCTGGAGAAAGAAATCCACATTCAAACCATTTCTTTGATTGCCGTGGTGCAATTCCCACTAGGGTAAATATCCCTCGAGTTGACTCAAATTATATAAGTGTAATCTGATTCCTTCTATGTATAGGGATTAGCACCACTCGTACTGTCTAAAAAAAACCAAAAAACTGCGCACGTGTTTGTATAGCCAGCCAAAGAGGTTACCGCAGGGGACCAAGTGGACCAGACACTAAGCCCACATCTTCCGGTAGCGGTTCATACCCGCACCGCGAATCATCTAGAACCCCTTGGTTTTATATTCGGGTGCGAGCCGAGTGATCTCGAGGACGGAGTTCGTAACGCCGTGAGCTAGCAGGGATCCACCAATCAAGACTGCGGCAGCTGATGTTGATGGGCTAAGGCAAGATTTAGGCCCACATATATGGCCACAGCAAGAGAGTTCCAGCTGGCTTAACCTCTTGGTCGTGGGTATACCGCGGTCATTGACCCCCTTACGTCGTCAGCTGTTTCGATAACCGGTGCCCTGGAGAAACCACGCATGAACACGCAACCCTGTCTGGAGACATCGAGCAGGCAGCAGAAGTAGTTTTTAGTTACGATTATAGACCTGTACGACAACCCCGTTTGGTTACCTCCGTTTATACACTAACATTGTTGTATTGATACGGCTAAAACATGAATAAGCCATGTATGCTTGATATAACCGGATAGAAAGGAAAAAAAAGGGAGCGCATGTACATGGTCAAAATCGCAAATCGGATTTTTGTTTGGTTATATAAAATTAATATGATATTAACATTGCAGTCGAGAGTGGAGTTACCCCGCATTCATCATCTCCTCATCTAAACACCTAAGCCTCTTATCATCTAATCACCTATTCACCTCATCATCTAGCCATTTACACAACGAAAGATCTTTCTGCGTGGGAGTCGGAATGGATATCAGTATCGTGAGTGATTATAATACCCATTTGGTATTTAATAAACATGAATTTGCGTTACCTTTTCTCTCTGAACTTTTCCGATTTTCTTGGCTTTGCATTGGCCGGCACTAAAACAAAACTTACGGTAGTCTAATTTTGAATATTTTTTGAAATCGCAAATCATTGAAATAACACATATCCCATATTCCCACTATTACATTACATTATCACTATTACATTACGTTCTTACTGTTACATTACACTATCACTATTACATTACATTATCACGATTACATTACCTTCCCACTATTATATTGCACTATCATTATTACACTATATTATTACTATGATCTAATATTATAAGCATAATACCCCTTGATATACGATTTTGATGGATTGATTTCACCATTACCTTTCCCTATTATAACTTAAAAGCCTATATATTCCTTCTCCATATAATATACTGATTATTTAAAGTTAGGTTGGTTCTTACCGTAAATGAATTATCTTGGATTTTGTAAATAAAATTAGCATTACAATGAATCAAGGCTAAATATCTTTGATAGAAACCATGCAGCATCGTCGTTTAGCACTGTAATCCACCGACAGCTTTGTTGGAGGGATCCTTAATATAGATTGTATTGGCCCTTAAGGATCATGGTAGGGTGGGCGTGTTCGTACTTGGCGATCACACAACCAACAGAGACCTGACTATTGACAGTATCTCCTTTCTCCTATAACTGCTGACCTATCCCTATGACCTCATGCATCCCGTCTCCCGTTCTCCATTTCCTCCTTGTACGCGATCTCTATAATTTTTAAACACTTCTCCCGGCAACTCTACGCAGGAGCAACCAAATCGGTGGTACCCTGTCCTCAATGCCCACACCCAGCCGACCAGAGACAAAAGCCGAAGCCAGCGCGTACGTCCTTCCATCGATTGGATTTTCACCTGCTCCTAACCCCTGTACGTTGTATGCTACAAACGGGCCGGAAACGGCCTAAGTGTGTGCTGGGCTCCCAGTGAGCCTGACAGCCGCTATCACCTAGCCTAACCTTAAAAAAATGTAAATCTCCAAATCTATCAGAAAAATTCGTTTTGGGCAACAGCGGAAAAAAAAGTTGATTTTTGTTGAATAGTGTTATTTGATCTATATTCATAGCTCCAGCGGTCACCACCAGCCACTTACAAACCCAAAGACTCCAGATCGAGAATTTCAGACAAGCAACAGAGACCACGGCTATGGCATCATCAACAGAGAACCGGAATTAAAGACAAGCAATAGAGAACACGGCCAAAAACTCATCGACAATCATCAACAAAGAACGAGAACCCCAGACTTTGAACACGCTCCCGGCATCATCAACAGAGAATACGGCTACGAAAATATCAACGGAGACTATGCGTACAAGGACACTCATAGAAAACACGATTATACACACGAGAATATTGACGGGGATATGAAATAACGAGGATCTGCACAAAAACCACAAGTTCGATGACTTCTACAAAGACCACGAGCGGTGGACCACCAACGGAGCGTACGAGCATGGTAACTTCGACGGAGATCACGGAATCTAGGATATCAATTTTGGAACTACAATCGAACAATGGGACTCGAAAACTCTTGGACTGGCGACACCAATACAGCCGGAATTTCTTCGAGATGCAGATCTGAGCTACCCAGCCATCACGGCCGACACCATGCGCAAACTTGATCAAGGGTGACGTAGATAGCCCTGACCTGTTGAGCCGCATAAACTTCATTGTTAAAGGAGATTAAGAGAGGATCGGACGGCAAAAGAGTCGCTCCATCTTCGGGTGACCCGCAAGCCGATCTGCACGATCGCCGACGGCGAATTGGGTTGCGGGCGGCCGACGTTGGGTCGCGCAAAGAGTGGAATGGGGCGGCACTTCACTTGTCGAAGTACGCCCAAAGCCACTGCACTCGTTTTTGTTAAAAAACACGAATATCGTTGAAAGAAAAAACCGCGTCTTTATTTAGTTTGATTTCGTTTGAATTGTTTGAAGATCTAAAAAATATTAGATTTTTCATTGGCGCCCGAGCAGGGACTTCGGTTTTTTGTGATTCGAACTCGTTTCGCTCAGTAGTGGCTTAGGCTTCGCGTGTGAAAAAATTCGAAAGAAGTTGCTGATTCGGACCTTGCCACAGACGTGCCCTTTTGGACCCTCGCCATCTTGGACGCTGCCGAACTCGACGTGCTGATGGACGCCAAAACAGGACGATTACTTTCTCTAGATTCGCTAGAAAGTCTACAGGTATTCTGTGCCAAAAATTGAGCATCACCGGTTGAGTTTCGTTGTGTCGCTGTAAATTGCTCGCTCGTCCGACCAAAACGATCAACTGCAGTGATACGCATATGTGCGTGTGTATGTGCTAACACAGTCATACACAGAGAACACAGCTCAATTTCTGGCACCTTCCTTATTTTATACCTTATTTGGCCAAATCAATGTACATAAAGTAAAAGTGTCGCAGTTATACGTGTGTACAAAATACATAAGTTCGGTAGAATTGTTCGAACATACCTACGCCATACATACATACGTATACTCATGCTGACCACCACTTAATGTGCATAACCAAAACGGCAACATATGTACATATTTAACATTTAAAACTTTATATAAACATATCAACCATATATAATATATGTACACATAAACGGTGGTCTATTTATTGCATTCTAATAATTCTGGTCGTGTGTTTGTGCAATCGCAAAGCGTCGCAGTGTCTTTCGGTTGTCCGCTTTCGACTTAACCGCTACGTACAATACGCGTACATATCTACATACGTACATACGTACAGACATCGGCTTGCAATTGCACATACACGCAACGCTTGGTAAAAGGTTCTTGGGCACCAGCGGCTGATACATATTTCGTGCGTTCGTTAACCTTGCTCGCTCTGTGCTTGCATCGGTTATATATTAGTTTGTGTGTGCGTGCGCTCGCGCCAAATTTACCGCTTGCTCTCTTCTCCCCGTTTTGGCATACCATACAGGTCAGGCTTGTAACCATCTAGGGAGAATATTGGGACGAGTCGTGTAGCTAGCGCATTTGCGCTCAGGCTCCCATCCATATTCCTATATTGAGTCGAAGGTATCCGAGCGGGGCGGGACCCTATGTTTCCCTTAGCTCTTTCGGGGTGGGGTGGGTTGTGCTAGGACCTGGACTCTCGCCTACATAATCTTAATTAAGGATCCCTGCTGAAACTACAATGGGAGCTAAACTCCCAAAAGAAAACAATTAAATTCGGTGAAGCAAGTTCAACCAAAACGGCGGATATTTAAGGATGCATTTTCCCAAACAGTTGCGAGGTATTGGCGTGGTCTAAAGGTGTAAGTCGACCAACGCGTTCTTTACCCTCCCTACCTGGATATTCAATATACGATTTTCCGAATATCCCCTAATACAATGGCTATCTCCTAGTTCACCAGGTCACCGTTAAAAAAAATTGTCTAGTTACTCATTCCGAAATAATTAGATGGCAAGTTCATATAAATTCACTGTATTTCTTCGTAAACATTTTGGTTTCCTAAGCTAAAGTAAAAATATGCAAGGAAAAAAAATTACATGGCTACAAAATTGATGCTTAAAAAAATACAAAAAGAAAAAGGTAATATCAAAAATTAAGAAAAGTTATGAAGGCAAAAATGTGGGAAAATACTGGTTGATTTAGGTTAATGTTCGGTTCAAATCATTTCCCGGATCATTTTTATAAGATCGGTCGAAATGTCTGGTGACTAATTTTTTCTTTAGTTAGGACAAATGCAATGCAATATTAATTCGAGCAACTCACATACCAAAACTCTCCAACGGTGAAAGGCCTTCCAACGGTGTTGATGTTGTGGCTAAGCTTTGGGAAAATAAAATGATTATAGAGGGGTACAAGGATTGATTTAACCATTTCAGCACTTTCCTTTTCCGACAAATTTTCCTCAAACTATAATTTATGTAAATCTTAAAACTTGCACGCAGGCAAAGATTGAATTAGAACCAACAGATTACTGGAAAATTAAAGCAATTTTAACTAATCACAAAAATCAAATCAAAACAATGATGCCATTAAGGGAAAATCCGTTTCGGTGATCGAGCACCACTGGGCGATCGTTCAGCGAAGCAATTGGCCGTTTTGTTTGTGGAGCGCCACTGCACAATCGTTTAGTGCGGTAACTTCCCGTTTTGTTTGTGGAGCGCCACGGTGCTGGCTGCAGTACAGGTGCTCTAGAGTGCTCTGGCTTGGAATTTTGCCTTCTGTTCCAGACCCGTGTAGAATGATGGACTAGCGGCTTGCAGGTTGCCACTAAATCAAAGGGTTGAGGTGCTTGGCGATTTGTGGGTGCTAGTGCGTGGGTTGGTGTGAATTGGTGGGCTCCGCTTGCGATGTATGCGTGTGGGTGCTGCACTGGCCACACAAAGACACAAATAAGAAGCGCAGACGAAAAATCAGCCCACCCCCGAGAATCCGTAGTTGCCGCTTGGCAAGATGCGTGCAGCAGAGTTGGCAATGCTCAGATCGCGGGGCGTGGGCGATAGCCAAGAAAGTCGATGTGCCCTCTGCCGAAAAGAAAATGCCGTTGAATGAACGAAAACTACCGAAATATGTGGTAGCACACATACCTTTTCTAGTGTCGAATCCAGTGAAAGAATAGTTTGATCACTCGGATCGGCATAAATGCTGGATGCCTTCAGATGAAATTTTCCTTCACACACGTGATTAACTTTTTTTTTTTCCGCACTAGTACACACGGTCTAAAATTGCAGACGCACCAAGAACAGAATTTTTGAGAAAGAGAGCGAGGGTACAGCTGCAACTATCTTTTATAGACCGGCATTCCAGAGCTTTCTCTCTGCAACCCTTCTGAGAGAGGGAGAGAGTGACAGATGACATTCGGTGAGTGCAGAAGCCCTGAAAGAGCTTTTCTAAGCTGCACTCTTAACTACAGCTGGTGGAACTAGATCATCTAGCGCCCTCTACATCTCATAAAACCGATATGCATTTCCATCGCAGCGACTATAAAATATCGCAGCTGAATTGCGAGGGAAATTTAAATTTATTCTTGCTGATCTCAACGGACCGAAGGGCGCCCGTTACACCACCCAATAATCTGACACCGTTAGACGACAGATTAGGGGGAATTAGCTCCTTATATCTTTTGAGTGGAATGTACCGATTTCCCGACTATTTAGATCCTCTAACAGATAATAGTGATTCCCAAGTTTTTTCTTAATTCGACTTTTCAAAAACTTCGGGGCCAGTTTTGCATTAAAATTTTTTGTGAACTTGCTCTGAGCGAAATTTCGTCGAAACACTTCTTGACCAACCTTGAATGAGGTAGGATTGGCACGTAAGTTATATTGTTTAACGTTGCGCTCGTAAGCTTTCTTCATATTTTCCTGGATGTCTTTTCGCAATAGCGCAAGGTTGTCGGTTGTGGACATGGGTACGACGGACTCTTCTAACAACTTTAACTCCTTAAGGAGCTTATAGTCGGTGCCATGGGTTATCATATCGATTCCAAATAAGGCCTTGTAGGGAGAACAGCCGAGGGACTGATGAAGGCCTGATCGTAGTGAGCAAGAAATGCTGGAGATGTTCTTATCCCATTCAGTTTGATCTTTTTCAAGGTACGCTCTGACGGCCGCTAGCAGAGAACGATTAACTCGCTCTGCCGCATTGCTTTGGGGCGAGTATAAGGCTGTATAAACGTGATGAATGCCCAACTTGGTTAAAAACCTATTAAACTCGGTTGCTTTAAACTGGACACCATTATCGCTTATGATAGTCTCTGGTACTCCATAGCTATGGAAAATGGTTTTAAGTAAAAATTCCTGTATAGCAGCTGAAGTAAACTTTTTAAGCGGATGCAACCAGTGGTATTTACTAAAATGGTCCAATACGATTAGTAGCCCAATATGACCGCTTTTACTACGAGGGTATGGACCGAGAAGGTCTATATAAAGTCGTTGAAACGGTCGACACGATGGGCTTTGGGAACCCATAGGCGGCCGCAGGCTGTAGTTAGGGGCTTTGGTCTCCTTGCATACCTCGCATTTTCGAATATAATCCCTTACGTACGTTGCTAAGCCAGGCCAATATAAATTACGACGCAATTTTGCTAAAGTTTTTTGAATTCCCCCATGAGACGAAATCACACTATCATGGGCTTGTTTTAAAACATCTCCTCGGAGACGTTCGGGAACCCACAGTTTCCAAGAATGTTCATCCTGTGGTACGTTACCATTTACTTGTTCAGTCCGTATATAAATATATGGCTTTACTATCTTAACGTCGGGAAATTTGGACTGATTTTTCAAGAATTGGGCTTTCAGTGTTTCGTACTCATCATCGGCAAAGGCCGTGGACGTCAAATCAACGACTGGGTCTACTTCTAGCTCGGCTATTTCCTCATCATTCAAACGTGAGAGAGCGTCTGGTACAATATGTTCTTTCCCTTTCCGATGCGAAATGGAAAACTTAAACTGTTGCAAGCGGAAAATCCATCGAGCAAGTCTGCCAGACACATTCTGTTGACGCATTAGCCAAACTAAGCTAGAATGATCGGTTATTACCTCGAATTCTTGCAGCTCCAGATAGCATCGGAACTTCTTGACTGCTAGGATCACAGACAAACATTCGCGTTCAGTAACGCTGTAATTTTTCTGAGCCTTGCTCAGTTTTTTTGACATGAATGCTATCGGCTTTTCCACTTTGTTTTCTGACAGTTGAACCAACACTGCCCCAATACCAAAGGCACTGGCGTCACAATGAAGATAAAACTTTTTAGAAAAATCTGGATTCTGCAGGACCGGGGCAGATGTTAAGGTATGCTTCAAGGCCTCCATTGCACTTTGCGCATCCGGGGTCCAGAAAAATTTCTTTTTCGTAGACAAAACCTCGGTGATGGGACAAGTTAGATCAGAGAAGTTCTGAATAAAGCGCCGGTACCATCCGCAAACTCCAAGAAACCCGCGGACCTGCTTAATGTTCTTTGGCGGAGGCCAGTTCAAAATACATGAGATCTTTTCAGGATCTGTACAAATTCCTCCACTTCCTATAACGTATCCCAGATAGTTTACGCTCGTTACACAAAAGTGACTCTTCTCCACGTTAATTGTTAAGTTGGTTTTTCTAAATTCTTCAGCTAGTCGGACGAGTATGGCTAGATGTGAGGTAAAATCTTCTGAGATGACACACAGATCGTCCAGATATCCAAAAACACAATATCTCAAATCTGGAGGGATGATGCTATCCATTAACCGGCACATTGTTGAGGGAGCGTTACATAGACCAAAGGGCATGACCTTAAACTGGTAAAGTGGTCGTCCGGGAACTGTAAACGCCGTTAATGGTTTGGCCTCGTTACTTAATTCGATTTGCCAGAAAGCATCCTTTAGGTCTATTTTGGAAATGATGTTGGCCTTCGGCAACCGAGCGAAAATACCGTCAATGCTTGGAAGTGGATAAGCATCCTTTTTCGTTACTGCATTTAACTTCCTAGCATCCAAGCATAATCTCACTTTATTTGGCTTCACTACCAATCTCATCGGGGAGCTCCACGGGCTTGTCGAAGGCTCTATTACATCAAGTGATAACATTCTATCGATCTCTGCAAAAACCAACTTCTCTACAGCTGGACTCACTGGGTAAAAACGCTGCTTGACCGGCTGCGCGTCGTCAATGTCAATGTGGTGCTGAACTAATTTTGTTCGACCCAATCCTTGGGAAAAGTTAGGAAAGAGTTGTTTGACAAGGTCAAGCTGCTGCAGCTGGGTCGTATTTAAAGGGTACGATGACGAGTCTGTTTCTTCTTCACCACTTGGACCATCCTGTATCGAACTTATTATGTTCGGAGCAAGTTCAAACAGCTTCCAGAAGTCAATGCCAAGAATCAATCTTTGTTTAATAGAGGGGATGACATATAACTTCATAAGCTTTTGATCATTTCTGTACTTAACTAGTACATTCAAAACTCCTAAAACTTCATGGCCCTTACCATCTGCGGTTTTCACCTGAGACTTTATAGGCCTAAACTCTCGACAATTATCTAATTTTTCTCTAGCAAGCGCAGCTCCAACGCAGCTAACATTGGCTCCAGTATCCAAGAGGCCAAGTTCATCGCGTCCGAGAAAAGAAACTTCCGCATAGCTACGCATATCGCTTTTATTACTAAAAATAGCTGATACTAACATTCTATGATTTTTCTTACACCTACTGAAATACTCTCTCACTCTTGAACTGCTACGTTTCCGGATCGACCCAACTTGCGGGTCATTAAAAATCCTCTTTCTGACTTCCTGATAGTTCAGTAACCGCTCATGATATGGGACAAAATGACGAGCAAGGTTCTTCTGAGTTTTCAAACTTTCGGGGGCATCCTGATGTTGATGGGTGTCCCCTTGAGCCGGTTTTCCGACTGACGACTGAGACATGTTTTACATTGTGGTTTATAAATTTGAGGTGCGCCACATCCATAACAAAAGATGCGTCGCTCCGCCAAACAGTTTTCCCAAACGTGACCTAGGGTTTCGCAATTCCAGCAGGTCAAATTTGACTGTGATCTACGGATGCCAGCAACTTCGATTTCCAGTTCTGTCTCTTCCTCTGTTTCTACTTCAGAAGTCGACTTTTCTACTGCTAACACTTGGCGGCGATGACCTATTGGTTTCAGCTTAGCTGAGGACTCTGGGCGATCAGTCAGCTCCCGTACCAAGGACTCCTGCATCTGCACCAAACGTCGCAGATGACTAACCGTATGAATAGGTTGATACAATAGTTGCTGCCGGATATCTGGTAGAAGGTTATTCTTAAGAATCTCAAGAACTTCCTCTTCTTCCATGCGCACAGAAAATCGATCCATTAAGGTCGCGACATCGTCATAAAAAGCAGAAAATGACTCTCCAGGCTTTTGCTTCCGAGAACGGATCTGTTCTTTACAACGAAAGTCGGACCGATAACCTCGGTACTGCGTTCGGAGAGACGAACAAAAATCAGACCAAATTATTTGAGACACCTGCTTATGGTATCTCCAAAACCAATCTCTTGCTTTCCCGGTAAAAAGGACGTGCAAGTGCTTACATAAGGCTGCAAAGTCGCTATCTATTGTTTCGTCAGTCAACGACTTTACCCTATATATGAACTCTTCTACTCCTAGCCCATTTTCGGACCCATCAAACTGTACATTCCACTTCTGAATAATGTCGGCAACCTTTCCGGGCTGTATGTTCGAGCTGATCCCCGAGTGGGCTTGAGATCCTCGTGCCGGACCGGGTTGATGAAGCTGTATGCTAGCGCTAGATTGCTGACTCACATTTAAGTTGGCCAGGCGGCGTGACAGAGCTAGCTCCACCATATTTTGGAGAATATCATAGTCTGCACTACTTCTATTCTGACGAGTGTTCTGAAGATTTCCTCGTCCCCGACTTCTGTTACCTGAACCACGCCTGATCGGGTTGGGACTTCTGATATTGTCATTCTGGATAGACACCGGGGGTTCATTTAGGACCTTAGCTAAATTTCTAGTTATGGCACGACTGGTGGATGGAGCGTTTTCGGCAATTGGGTCGCCAGGGGAGCAATTTCCTACAACTACTTTTATAGTTTTTAATGATATAGGCTGGGTGCAGTTGGGACATTCTTGCCGGGCTTCTAACCAAGATTCCAAGCAGTTTTTGTGAAAAACGTGCTTACAGGGCGTTATCAAGCAGGACTGAGTATCAGCCATGGGAGTGCTGCAAATGGCACAAGCATTGGCAGATGCTGCCTGGCCTGAGGCTTGAGCATCACAAGCATCTTCTAGAGAAGCGTGTGGACTATGTTCGAGAGGCATATTTTATATTTATTTTTTCTTTTCCTAATAAAATTTTCTTAATTTCTTTAACGATAACTAAACGGTGACACTGGTTTCCAAGAGATAGCAATTATATTTTCTCGCAATTAAGTGTTTGGGAATTACTGGGCTATTGTAAACTAATAAATACGATTCGTACTGAGTGCTTGTCACCCAAACCAACCCATGGTATTCGGTACCGAAGTGCATCAGATGCACCACCGATCTTATCCAGATATACCAAAAGCTAGCCTTTGGTTTCGCGCACCAGACTTTTCCTCACCTGACCGGTGATCGGACTAGGAAGTGTTATCTAAGAATCACTACAGAGATCTAATATAGGTATCATTGGCAGGGTGTTCGATCTAAGTCAAACCACACAAGTATTCCGAATGATTTGTACGTAAGAGTATTCTTTCTTTCCTATCCGGGTAAAAATGACTAATTTGAGCTAAAATTAAGACGGCGGATTTTGCTGTAGCTGATGTTTTGCTGCTATTCTTTACATTAAACAGTTGTGGGACATTCGACGGCTTTATTCATTGCTAGCTAGTACAAATCCTATGCCGGAGGTCTCCAACCTATCTTTATCCACTCTGGCCTATAGTACCTTTTTGCCTATTGTTCTCTACAGAGCGAATATAGATTAATATATTGAAAAATTCCGCTTGCCCTAATCCGGTTGTGTGCGACCGCTATATCCAACTTTTGTTGCTTTGATGTAATTTTACTACAGACCTCAGCTGAACGCCAAAAATTATATAGCCATGCTACATACCCGCGTTCAACTGCGTAGATGCACTAAATTTAAGTGGAAAAACAGCCCCACGTTGGGCGCCAAAAATTATGTAACCATCTAGGGAGAATATTGGGACGAGTCGTGTAGCTAGCGCATTTGCGCTCAGGCTCCCATCCATATTCCTATATTGAGTCGAAGGTATCCGAGCGGGGCGGGACCTATGTTTCCCTTAGCTCTTTCGGGGTGGGGTGGGTTGTGCTAGGACCTGGACTCTCGCCTACATAATCTTAATTAAGGATCCCTGCTGAAACTACAATGGGAGCTAAACTCCCAAAAGAAAACAATTAAATTCGGTGAAGCAAGTTCAACCAAAACGGCGGATATTTAAGGATGCATTTTCCCAAACAGTTGCGAGGTATTGGCGTGGTCTAAAGGTGTAAGTCGACCAACGCGTTCTTTACCCTCCCTACCTGGATATTCAATATACGATTTTCCGAATATCCCCTAATACAATGGCTATCTCCTAGTTCACCAGGTCACCGTTAAAAAAAATTGTCTAGTTACTCATTCCGAAATAATTAGATGGCAAGTTCATATAAATTCACTGTATTTCTTCGTAAACATTTTGGTTTCCTAAGCTAAAGTAAAAATATGCAAGGAAAAAAAATTACATGGCTACAAAATTGATGCTTAAAAAAATACAAAAAGAAAAAGGTAATATCAAAAATTAAGAAAAGTTATGAAGGCAAAAATGTGGGAAAATACTGGTTGATTTAGGTTAATGTTCGGTTCAAATCATTTCCCGGATCATTTTTATAAGATCGGTCGAAATGTCTGGTGACTAATTTTTTCTTTAGTTAGGACAAATGCAATGCAATATTAATTCGAGCAACCCACATACCAAAACTCTCCAACGGTGAAAGGCCTTCCAACGGTGTTGATGTTGTGGCTAAGCTTTGGGAAAATAAAATGATTATAGAGGGGTACAAGGATTGATTTAACCATTTCAGCACTTTCCTTTTCCGACAAATTTTCCTCAAACTATAATTTATGTAAATCTTAAAACTTGCACGCAGGCAAAGATTGAATTAGAACCAACAGATTACTGGAAAATTAAAGCAATTTTAACTAATCACAAAAATCAAATCAAAACAATGATGCCATTAAGGGAAAATCCGTTTCGGTGATCGAGCACCACTGGGCGATCGTTCAGCGAAGCAATTGGCCGTTTTGTTTGTGGAGCGCCACTGCACAATCGTTTAGTGCGGTAACTTCCCGTTTTGTTTGTGGAGCGCCACGGTGCTGGCTGCAGTACAGGTGCTCTAGAGTGCTCTGGCTTGGAATTTTGCCTTCTGTTCCAGACCCGTGTAGAATGATGGACTAGCGGCTTGCAGGTTGCCACTAAATCAAAGGGTTGAGGTGCTTGGCGATTTGTGGGTGCTAGTGCGTGGGTTGGTGTGAATTGGTGGGCTCCGCTTGCGATGTATGCGTGTGGGTGCTGCACTGGCCACACAAAGACACAAATAAGAAGCGCAGACGAAAAATCAGCCCACCCCCGAGAATCCGTAGTTGCCGCTTGGCAAGATGCGTGCAGCAGAGTTGGCAATGCTCAGATCGCGGGGCGTGGGCGATAGCCAAGAAAGTCGATGTGCCCTCTGCCGAAAAGAAAATGCCGTTGAATGAACGAAAACTACCGAAATATGTGGTAGCACACATACCTTTTCTAGTGTCGAATCCAGTGAAAGAATAGTTTGATCACTCGGATCGGCATAAATGCTGGATGCCTTCAGATGAAATTTTCCTTCACACACGTGATTAACTTTTTTTTTTCCGCACTAGTACACACGGTCTAAAATTGCAGACGCACCAAGAACAGAATTTTTGAGAAAGAGAGCGAGGGTACAGCTGCAACTATCTTTTATAGACCGGCATTCCAGAGCTTTCTCTCTGCAACCCTTCTGAGAGAGGGAGAGAGTGACAGATGACATTCGGTGAGTGCAGAAGCCCTGAAAGAGCTTTTCTAAGCTGCACTCTTAACTACAGCTGGTGGAACTAGATCATCTAGCGCCCTCTACATCTCATAAAACCGATATGCATTTCCATCGCAGCGACTATAAAATATCGCAGCTGAATTGCGAGGGAAATTTAAATTTATTCTTGCTGATCTCAACGGACCGAAGGGCGCCCGTTACAGGCTTGGTTCGAGCGCCTGTATTACTTTCGTCTTGTGCGTTCGCTCGCGCCAAATTCTCTCACTTACTCTTTGATTCCCCGCACCCCGCATTCTATCTCTGTTGCCCACAAAGTGGCAGCAGCGAGCATAGGGCTTGCTTACTTTCGGTCGCTTGGACCACTTTCGTTTGTTTGTTCACATATTGCGCCAGGGCGTGTGTGTGTTTGGGTAAGCAAGCTTAGCGTTTCTCGGTACATAGCTGCAGTGCGTGTGCGAGGGTAGCTTGAAAAGTTTGGCGAACTTTGGGTACGGTATTGAAGGTAGTTCCTTTTCTCATTTCAATTATGTCTGAGTCCGATAGGCCAACTGTGGAACGGCCAAAATCTGAACGGCCAACAGTATCTAAAACAAATACCAAGTTGGCATTGTGTCAACAAAGGTTTGACAAAGTCAGTGCTGATATTGCGCGAGTGCAAAACCGAGTTAGCTTGTCGCCTAGAGCTTTTAGAGGGTTATATCGATAAGGCTATGAACCTTATATACAGGCAGAGTTGGACATTTGGAGTCCAACCAATGAAAGTAGAGGACCTTTGGAGGATCTTTGGGTCGTCACTAAAGCATTGTTTATGAATGCAATCAAACCAAGATCCGACACACATATGCAGCATGACTGCTCAGTAAATCCACGGTTCGACACACACATGCAGCATGACTGCTCACTGAATTCGAGCCAGCGATCGCAGCTGCCGAAAATGCGTTTGCCGAAGTTTAGTGGCAAACATTCGGAATACAAAAATTTCATGTGCCTGTTCCAAAGCCTCATTGACGACGATGCTTCTTTGACAAACGTAGAGAAGTTTAATCATCTCGTCTCGTGTTTGTCAGATGAAGCATTGGGTGTAGTAAAACCATTTCAAATGACAGACTGTAATTATCCTAAGGCCCTTGCCAGTCTGAAGTCAGTGTACGACAATAAATGTTTGATATTTTTCGATACCATTGCTCAATTATTCGATTTGCCAACCATGACCAAGCCATCTGCATCGAGTTTAAGATCGATGATAGACACGGTGTCTGCGATATATTCATCGCTGTCGTCTGTAGGTGACGACAAAGATATTGCGAATGCAATGATCATTCACATGGTCATGGCAAAGGTCGACCATGTGACCAAATCTCGTTTTGAAGAGCAGCTTGATTATGATAAGCTGCCTTCTTGGGAAGACTGTGCCAAACAGCTGAATAGAAGGTATCAGTACCTGGCAGCAGAAGAGTCAACTCGTGACAAGTCAAGGGTGCGTAACGAGGTGAGGAAGCCTCAACGGAAATCGTCCTTTGCCTGTGCTAATGCAGGTCAAAAGTCGTCGTCTGCATGCACCTATTGCAGGTCTGCAGACCACAGTATATACTCTTTTCCATCGTTTAGTGCCATTTCCGTCATGCAACGTTTTGAGTATGCTAAAACTCAAAAACTGTGTCTCAATTGTTTGACCACGGGACATACAGTATCGAGTTGCAAGGCGGCGAAGTGTCGAGTGTGCTCAAAGCCTCACCATTCGCTCCTTCATCGGTACACTGCATCAGTGCAAGGTGAAGCAGCGGCACTTCAAGCCTCAACGTCGGAGGCCTACGTAGGTCACGTGCTCAATGCGGATCAAGTCGTTCCGGCTACCGCGATTGTAAATATCAAAGATAGATTCGGACAGTTGCATCCAGCAAGAGCTTTGCTCGATAGTGGCTCTCAAATAAATTTGATGTCTGAGAGCCTAGCACAGAGGCTTCGGCTTAAACGTGAGCCAACTTCCCTTGCTATCGCTATGGTGGGTGGTGCAACCACCGATAGTAAAACTAAGGTTTGTGCATCGATACATTCTCGGTTGAATTCCCACATGTTTTCCGCTGAGTGTTATGTACTAAAATCAATTTCCACATCTCAGCCTGTGCAATCACTTTCCACATCGAGCTGGAAAATCCCAAAAAATATTCAATTGGCAGATCCCGAACTCCATAAGCCGGCTAAGGTGGATGTTCTCTTGGGAGCTGAAATGTTTTATGGGCTATTGTGCGTTGGGCAAATTAAATTACATGGGCAGCTCGCCATTATGCAAAAAACATTGCTCGGTTGGATTGTTGCAGGCAAATGTACTGGACAGGCGCCTCGGCAACAGTGTATTGAGAGTTCGGTAGCTCAAGTGTATAGTTGTTCTCTCGACTCATTAGTAAACCGTTTTTGGGAATTGGATCAATGTCCAATTGAGTCGAAGGCTGTCCGCCAAACAGCTGAACAACAGGCCTGTGAGTTGTACTTCGCAAAAACGGTACAACGATTGTCTTCCGGTCGCTTTCAAGTCAAACTTCCCTTTAAGACCGACCCTAAAGTTCTTGGCCTGTCCTTTCAAACTGCTGAAAGGCGTTTTTTGCAACTTGAGCGCAAACTGTCAAAGGATGACACTCTCAAAACTATGTACCATGACTTCATGAAAGAGTATTTGGATTTGGGACATATGTCCATTCTGAAGTCTGCTCCTCTAGAACAGCATTATTATATTCCTCATCAATGCGTTCTCAGACCTGAGAGTACCTCAACCAAACTTCGTGTTGTGTTCGATGCTTCCAGCAAAACATCAACAGCAGTTTCACTGAACGAAACACTAATGGTGGGGCCAACTATTCAGAGGGAGTTGTATTCAACATTGGTCAACTTTCGGTTGAACAAATATGCCGTAACTGCTGACATTTCGAAAATGTACAGGCAGATAAATGTTTCTGAGGAAGACAGAGACTTCCAACTTGTTTTGTGGAGAGAAAACCCTTCACAAAACATACAGGCATACAGGTTGAATACTGTTACATACGGTACAGCGTCAGCACCCTTTTTGGCTGTACGTTGTTTGTTCGAATTGGCAAATAGTTTCGCACAATCACATCCCATTAGTGCGGAAGTGATTCGCAATTGTTTTTATGTCGACGATATGCTGGCAGGTGCAGACAGTTTAAAAGAACTGGACACAATTTGCAGCCAGGTTCGGGATATTTTGAATTCAGGAGGATTTCCATTGGCCAAGTGGGCTTCCAATTGCCCGACTCAATCTGGAAAGAATGAGGAAATCAGCATAAAGATTGATGAGCAAAACGCTTGGAATGCGCTGGGCACCTCAAGATGATGTATTTAAGTACCATCTGGACGTGGATAGTTTTGCCTCCCTGAAACCAACAAAACGCAATATTTTGTCGATAGCCTCTCGTTTGTTTGACCCTCTCGGTTTGTTGTGTCCAATTGTCACTAAGGCAAAAATGCTGTTGCAGGACTTATGGAGGCTAAAGGTAGATTGGGATGAGGCTATTCCTATGAGTCTACACACTGCGTGGAATAAGTTCACCACTACCTTGCGGGATTTACACAAAATTTCAATCCCTCGTTACGTATGTTTGACGCTCTACAAAGGGGTTCAAATTCACGGCTTTGCTGACGCATCCAGTCACGCCTACGGTTGCTGTATATACGTACGAACGTGCAACGACGAAGACGTTCACGTGTCATTGCTCACGGCAAAGCCACAATGACCAAATTCACGATAGAAAGCGTAAATTTCTGGTCAGATTCGCAGGTCACGCTATATTGGTTGCAGCGTGATTCGGGTACGTTGGGTACATTCGTCGCGAATCGGGTCGCAGAATGCCAAGAATTGTCAACTGGAGTCGTATGGCGTCACGTTCCAACGGATGCTAATCCAGCAGACTTGGTTTCAAGGGGAACCGATGTTGACGACATCGTGAGCTCCTTGTGGTTCAATGGGCCAAGCTTTTTAATGGCAGAAAAAGACCGATGGCCTCAACTTCACCAGTTCGAGATAGCGTCAGAAGTGAAAACTTCTTAAGATAAGAAAAGTGCAGTGGTATGTGGGCTTGGGGTAGCTGATGCTGAATTGCATTGTGCAATTAATCAACCGGCAATCGAGGTTTTCTAAGTTGGTCCGCATAATGGCCTACGTGCTTCGATTCTGCTTCAAGCAGCTTAGAGGTGATTCGCATCTTGTATCTGCGGCAGAAAGGAACATTGCGTTTTTAAAGCTGATCGCAGTCGTACAAAGCACAACATACAGCGCTGAGTATAGGTTGTTGGAAAAATCGGCAGCATTAGCTCCGATGCTGCAGTCGTTAAATCTATTTGTCCACGAGTTTGATGAAAATGGCATCAAATTTAAGTTAATTCGAGTAGGAGGGCGCTTGCTACACGGCCCTATCGCATACGACGCCAAATTCCCTCTGTTGCTACCAAAGGGATCTGAACTGGTCAGCCTTTTGGTCAGGCATTTGCACCTGAGGCACTACCATGCTGGTGCAAAGGTTCTTGTGGGATTGCTGAGGCAGCAAGTTTGGGTGATCAATGCCCGAAGCGTGTGTACAGCGCATGTTAGAAGATGCGTACACTGTTTTCGCTACAAGCCAAAGTTGTTGGGGCAAATAATGGGAAATTTGCCAGCTGACCGCCTTCGTGAGGGTCGGCCGTTCAGAGTATCTGGCGTAGATTTCTGTGGGCCATTCTACGTAAGCTATAGAATCAGAGGTAGACCACCCGTTAAAATGTACGTTGTCGTTTTTGTTTGTTTCGCCTCAAAGGCAGTCCATCTAGAACTTGTCTCAGACCTTTCAACTGACGCGTTTCTAAATGTATTCAAAAGGTTCGTTGGGAGACGGGGACTGCCGGAGAAGATGGTCAGCGACAACGCGACGAATTTCGTGGGAGCGAGCATCGCGCTGAGGGAGCTCCAAGCGGCATTCACCCGGAGCAAAGATAGCCTGCAGGACTACGCAGCGGAGAGAGCCGTGACCTGGTGCTTCATCCCTCCGAGAGCACCGCACTTCGGCGGGCTGTGGGAAGCAGCAGTCAAGGCAGCCAAACACAGGCTGGTGCGAGGGGCAGGCGACGCCAACCTCACGCCAGACGAATTGAGCACGCACCTGGTGGAGGTCGAAGCGCTGCTCAATTCCAGGCCCCTCGTGGCGGACACCAGCGATCCGAACGACGGGGAGGCCATAACACCAGGGCACTTGCTCATCGGCCAACCTCTGCTGGGCCTGCCGCACGGATCCACGCCCGGAGAGCCCAACAACAAGCCCGCACCCGGATACTTAAAGCGGTGGCAACTGTTGTTGGAGGTCAAACTGCGCTTTTAGCGCAAGTGGTCCAAGGACTACCTCCTCAGCCTGCAGCAGCGAGCCCAGTGGAGCAGAGGCGAGGCCAATCTGGCCGAAGGGGCGGTCGTCCTGGTGCATGACGACAACACCCCCCGCAACGATGGACAACAGGGCGCGTAACGCGCGCAATACCAGGAGAGGACGGCAAGGTGCGGGTGGCCGAAGTCAGAACGCCGGCCGGCGTAATTAAACGACCGGTCCACAAGCTGGCACCACTTCCAACGTGCTGAAGACCGGAGCTCTTCAGCGGGGCCGGAATGTTGGAGGAGATTAAGAGAGGATCGGACGGCAAAAGAGTCGCTCCATCTTCGGGTGACCCGCAAGGCGATCTGCACGATCGAATTGGGTTGCGGGCGGCCGACGTTGGGTCGCGCAAAGAGTGGAATGGGGCGGCACTTCACTTGTCGAAGTACGCCCAAAGCCACTGCACTCGTTTTTGTTAATAAACACGAATATCGTTGAAAGAAAAAACCGCGTCTTAATTTATTTTGATTTCGTTTGAATTGTTTGAAGATCTAAAAAATATTAGATTTTTCATTCATAATTCCTATTAGAAATACTAGAAACTATATACCGCTATTCCTTCCGCTTTATAGATCGAATTATTCATTGCATGAACTGTTTATGGTCTAGTGCTCGGATTGTAACTCCCTCTACCATAATATATCTACTATTAACTCCCTTCCTAATCTTAAATTACTGATACTCTTATATCTTTCCCGTAATTAGAAATTTATTAGTTCCTTTAGTCAGATTAGTTCTTCTTTTCCTCGAACACTAGTCTAACACCTATCTCTCCTCTATGTCCGCGATCGGTTCGGTTAACGAATCGTGCGTTATGCGGCAGCGTACCTCGTTCACTTGGGCTATATCTAACAGATCTAACAGAACACACTATTGTCATGAGAGATAGTTGGCCAATAAAACAATGACATTACCAGAAGAATCCGGCCATGATGCGAATTATAGACAAGCAAGTCGACGAAATTTTAGCGGAAGGTCTCACCGAACCGTACCGAAGCCCGCACAGCGCTCTGATTGTCCTCGTTCGCAAAAAAAAGGGGAATAGCGTATGTATGTAGACATCCGACAACTGAACGGACGCTCTATCCTGGAACGCCTCAAGAACGCACGTTTTATCACTACCCTAAACATGAAAAATAGGTATTGGCAATTGGCATTGTTGGCCAATGATATCGGAAGGTAACGGCTTTCACGGTACCTGGAAGAGGCACGACATAGTGATCGGCGCGGACATGGAGCCCATCGCGTTCGCCTACTACAACGCCAACAAATGTGCTTTTTTCCAACGCCGGATTAAATATCTGGGTCACATGGTCAGCAAGGAAGGACAAAATAGCAGCAGTGAAGGACCTGAGACCACACACCAACCTAAAAGAGCTTCGCCAATGCATATGGATGGCATCGTAGTACCGCCGGTTTGTGTCAAACTTTACCGCCGTAGTCCAACCCATGTCGCAACTGTTAAAGAAGTGACGGGTATGGATATAGATACAAGAACAGCAGGATTCCTTTGACAACCTAAAAGAACTTCCAAGAGGACCACTCCCTCACAATATTTAAACACACTACTGTCCACAATTGAAGGCACAGACTTCGATTTTTTATTTTTACGTGGTTTAAGATCAAGATCCATGTAAACATAAGTCTATTTGAATCAACCCGTCAGTGAAGCAGGATTATTATTATAAAAAAAAAAAATGGAGAAGATCGAAAAGCGAGGGTGACGAGGAACCACGCGGCGGAAAAAAGGGACACTCTGGTTCAAAAAAAAATGTCGTCTCAGATTTAAGAATAAGTCGCTTATTGTTTTGGTAATTTAATTTAATATGTTTCTTAGGTGTAAATGCCTCGCATAATTTTTTCGCACCATTGACGATAGCCTAAGTTGCTAGAAGGCCTCCAGTTGGACAGACAGACAACCACCACATAGAAAACCAGAAAACATGAATCTGGAACAGTTCAGACAGACATGACAGGCCGCTTTCGCAAGCCAGGCTGCAACATTTCATGCCGAAATACAACAATTGTGAACGGAGCTTTCCCAAGCAAACCAGTCCGCAGCACTTCAACAGGAGGTGCAATCTGTGCCTAAAGTAGAAGTATTGAAAAGTACAACTTATTCACGGGGTCGTATGCGATCAACCGTTAGACATGGTCAAGTCACTCCCACATTTCGATGAAAAGCATGTAGATTATGTTGGTTGACGCCAGGCCGCATTAGAACTTTTCGAGCCATACGAAGGTAAGAGCAAACACTTCTTGGCAACAGGAATAAAAAGAAAAAAGGTGAAAGGGGCCGCAAATAACATTTTGCCGTCCTTCAACACGGTCCTGAATTTCAAAACCATTATTAACAGGCTAGATAGCTCTTATTCAGACAAAACGCCGGTGGTCGTAATACAGCAAGCGACCAAGCGGCAGCTAAACCTGCCATTCACAGAATACTACGATGATATCGAGAAACAGCTTTCTCTCATATCTTTAGGACGTTGATGTGCAATGACTGCACCATCAAGTGGCCCAAGCGACACCAGCCGATGGCTGTTACGCGCGGATCCCAGGCAAGAACGCAGCCCACCTCCCGCCCAACCGACCGAGGGGCGCTGCCGCATGACGCGCGACTCGTAAACCGAACCGATCGCGGACATGCAGGAAAGATAGGTGTTAGACTAGTGTTCGAGGAAAAGTAGAACTAATCTAACTAAAGAAGAAAAGTAATTACTAATTACGGGAAAGATGTAGGAGTATCAGTAATTTAAGACTAGGAAGGGAGTTAGTGGTAGATATAATATGGTAGAGGGAATTATAATCCGAGCATAGGACCCTAAATGGTTCATGCAAGGAGTAATTCGATCTACAAAGCGGAAGAAACAACGGTGTATAGTTCCTAGTGCTTCTAATAGGAATCGTGAAGTTTATGCGGCTCAACAGGTCAGGGCTATCTACGTCACCCTTGATCAAGTTGTGCACAAAAATCACGCCAAGCATTTTCCTACGATTAGCTAAGGTTGGAAGGTTTATTAAGAGCAATCTATTAGAGTAAGACGGCAGTCTCACACTTGCATCCCAGCTGAGGCCGCGAAGAGCAAAAAGTAAAAAGTTTTTCTGAACTGATTCTATACGGTCTTGGTGTACGTTGTACTGAGGGCACCATACACAAGAGCCGTATTCTAAAATCGGACGAACCAGAGAGGTGTAGAGAGTCTTTGTTATATAGGGGTCGTCAAATTCCTTTGACCACCTCTTTATAAACCCAAGCACGCCCATGGCCTTATTCACCATGGTGGAAATGTGTTCTGAAAACTTTAACTTGGGATCTAATAGAACACCAAGATCATCAACCCGGGTAATTCTCTCAAGAGAACCACCACAAAGGGTGTAAGGAACCAGAAAGGCGCTGGAGCGATGAAAAGTCATTACTTTACATTTTGAAGCGTTAAGGTTTAATAAATTTGCACAACACCACGACTGAAATCTATCGAGATCGGATTGCAACCTGGATTGGAAAGAAATGTCCTTATACTGGACACAGAGCTTAACATCATCCGCATACATTAGTACTCGAGAGTATGTTAATACAGAAGGTAGGTCATTTATAAAGAGAGTAAAGAGTAAGGGGCCTAGATGCCTGCCCTGAGGTACACCCGAAGTCACCGTAACTGGAGAGGACAGGGAGTTTTTGAAAAGGACTCTTTGAGACCTAGCACACAGGTAGCTAGAGATCCATCTCAGGAGATTGGGCGGGAACCCTAGAAGGTCGAGCTTTTGTGCTAGGAGAGAATGGTTTACAGAGTCGAACGCTTTACTAAAATCGGTGTAAACAACATCCGTCTGTGAATTACCTTGAAAGCCTTTTATTATAAAGGAGGTAAACTCCAATAAATTTGTAGTGGTTGATCTCCGCCTTATAAATCCATGTTGAGTTGGAGATATAAGTGATCTGCATAGGTGCTGCAGGTGCGTTAGGTGAGTTAAAATTTTCTCAAACACTTTAGGAATAGCGGATAACTTAGATATACCTCTATAGTTCATTGCGTCAGACTTGCTACCTTTCTTATGGAGAGGAATTATAAAAGACTCCTTCCATATCGGGGGAAAGCATGAAGAAGTTATAGATAGGTTGAACAGTTTAAGCAACGGCCCACACAGAGACTCGGCACAATACCTGAGTACACAGCCGGGAACTCCGTCCGGACCCGGTGAGAACACCGGCTTTACTGTTCGTAGATCATGAAGCAACGAGCTTTCATTTAGCAAAGGACAGAAAATGCCGTTCGACCGCGGTAAACTGTATGGATACGGCTGACCAGAGTAAACATCCTGCGAATAGGTAGTTTGGAAAAAACGGTCAAAAAGATCGGCAATTGCCTGATCATTATCTGCCGACGTATTACGGAAAGATAGCGAGGATGGGTGTGCGGACGTTCTACGCTTACTGTTTACAAAGCTGTAGAACTGTTTGGGGTCCTTAGAAAAACTTATCCTGCATCGAGATAAGTAATTCTGATAGCATTGAGCGTTAAGAACTGAAAAGTTTGACCGAGCTATTACATAATGAGAGAGAGAAGAAGGAGAGCCAACTTCTTGAAATTTTTTATAAAGTCTTGATTTTAAGTTTTTTAGATGAGATAGCTCCTTGGTAAACCAAGGGGGTTTTCTTGATCTAATCGGACAGGAAAGTGGGACACAAGAGACAAAAAGTGAGTCCAGTGCATCATAGAAAATGTTTGTGCCTGTCGTAACATCACTGCACAAATATAAAGCGGACCAATCAAAATCCCTAATGAGGTTATTAAGCTTCGTAAACTCGGCTTTACGGAAGCAGCGGACACATTGGGGTAGTCTACCCGACCGATCTAGTACAGTTCGTCCTAGGTCGAGCGACACTTCGAAAGTAGGATGGTAGGCATCTTCAGGTATAGAGAGCGGGGGGACTCGAGTTAACAACGCTACGGTCGGATCCGTTACAAAGCACAGATCAAGAAATCGACCCAAGGAATTTTTAACATGGTTAACTTGAGACAGAGACAGATCAATCAAGCCGTCAACAAAGTCATGACGTGCCATGGGTACCAGGCTATTAGACTCATTTGCCGAAGACCAAACAATTCCTGGCAAGTTGAAGTCACCAAGAACTATCATGTGATCTTTGTCAGATAGCGAGGAAGATATAGCGGTTAAGGCGGACAAATGCTGCTCGTAAATTGCGATATCCGAAGAAGGTGGAATATACGAACCAGTTATGAAAATTGAGAAAGCGGGAAGAATCAGTCTTACACACAGAAATTCCAGTTCCTGCTGGATCTGGACTGTGAAAAGTTCCGACGTGAAGTTTGAGTCCACAGCAATCAGAACCCCACCTGCACGTCGAGACGAGCGATCCTTTCTATAAGTTGTGTACCGACCTGCCAAAACTTCGGAACTAAGAATGTCCGGCTTTAGCCAGGTCTCGGTAAACACAATAACGTGGGATGCAAATGCGACACTATCCTGGAAAAGAATGCTGAGCTTACTACGCAAGCCTCGAACATTCTGATAGGTCACCAAAAGAGAGTTAGTTAGTTTTTTGGACGGGAGGTAGAGCGGGAAGACGACGAAGGAGCACTGGTCTGATTTGTTGGCAGAGTTATTGGGGGCCTGGTCTTCTTCTTTGCCTTAAACTCCTTCACCACCAAATGCTCCGGCCAAAATTTGGCAGAACAGATGGTGTCAAAATGAGTTTGAGAGACACTTATTTTAAAGGAAGATATCTCCCTGGCGTAAGAAAAGTTAAATTTTTCCACCTTAAAATCAGCGGCTTTTATTTTGCTTCGGATATAAGCCGTCACATCATTAATTGTGGAATCAGGGGCAAGCCGCGAGACAAAAACTTGTCTCTTTGGTGGGATCCCCACCAATCTTGGCACCACAGGCCTATCACCTGTGATGGTAATACCCGGTGGTCCGGGACGTATATTAACTGGTGGGGTCGGAATTGAGGGGACCGCTAATGAGTTTGCGGACATTACGGACACGGACGCTACAGACGACTTTGGCTGCATGCCCTCTGACGCAATAAATTCGGCTACCGAATTTCCATCGCCAGCAGCTGTCGTTGCCTTCGGAGTGGCAAACGAAATCAACTGCTGCACTGCTGCTGGAGTGGTCGGAGTCAGCTTGTCAGCATCGGCCGGCCGAGGGGCAGCTGGCATATGCAGATCCCGCGGAGTGACCTTTTTGCGCCTAGGAGACTCAGTCAGTAGTTTGAAGCCACTAAACTGAGACTCCATGGCTAGGAGCCGATCGTACTGCTCTTTGAAGCCCACGGTCAGCTCCCTAAAGCCCTTCCGGGTCTGCCTCATAAACGCTGCCATCTCCCTCTCAACCGGACGGCATGCCTCACAGCTGTAGTGCAGGCCATTCCTTTTCGCGATGGCATCACCCACGAGACCGGACAACCCGGCGCATTTAGCGTGCACGACGCTATCGCAGAGCCAGCAGGGGATACTCGGCTGGTCATGGGTGATCTGCTTCTTGCAGGTTTTTTTGTCGCAGACAACGGAGAATTCCATTTTAAAATTTACTTAATTTTTCCTTCAAAAAAAATTGGTATCAGACCAGTGTGCCAGATAAGCGCCAAAAGAGGAATAAGTGAAAATGAGAGCGGTTACAGTAGCTACAATTGAGAGAGACAGAGCGCTACTGTACGGAAAATATCAAGAGCGAGAGAGGAAGAACAGTTATTTGAGTGTGGGTAATAGAGAGAGTGATAGATCAGCAACAACTAATGCGTGAGAGCGGCTAAATAGAAGAACAAATATGACACTGTGTGTACTTACAAAAGCACAAACAAAGACACACTGTTAGGCGATGCAAAAAAATAATTAAATTAAGTTTTTACACTAAAGCAGGCATGCACTCGCGATCAGGAAATAGAATGATAAGGCTAGTTTATGAATTTATTATTATTATTTTCGTAAAAAACCGGCGGTTTAAGCAAAAATAGGCAAAAAGTTAGCGGAGCGCAAACAAAAACGCGTCTGACTACTACAAAGAGAATCGGACGAGAATCATCACAAATAAAAAAATAATGGTCCACACTACAAAGGCAGCAAGTGTGCTTAACCAGAAAGCCAGGGAAGACGCCTTGGAGGTTTTCATCTCAGGTTTGAGAAGGCCCCTGATGGCGGCCGTCTTCCCGGCAAGGCCAAAGGACGCCCAGTCGGCTGAATCCAGCGAAGACCGCAGCGCTTGGGCTGCAAATTACGCCAAGGCCATATAGGAGAGATCCTACCGTACGAATGAGCGCAAATACCAAGCGCCACAACAGGGTAATGGCAGGTAAAATAGGCCCCAGGACCACAGTTCTTACAAAATCTCTCACTATGTTAGGAGTCAGGGTACACCCAACAGAACCAAAAGCCCAAGTCTCAAGGCCAGACTCCTGAGCCGATGGAGGTATACCCTTCATCCTCTAAATTGAGATGACCCTCGGCGTACCAGAAACCGTTCGGTACTGGCAAACGCGATAACATTTTCGAGAGAAAGCCGAACGCGTCAGAACGCACATCGAGCAGCTGGCGGCAAAGGGTAGAGCACATTGCTACCGCTAGCAACAGATCACAGTCGGCATACAACGAGGCCGCTACCGAGGCAAACGCCGAAATAGAAGCGACGCCGAAATCGACTACGAGAGCGATTCGCTCGATTTTTTAGGGGAAGATCCCTGCTGTTAAAGTTCTCACCGACACGGGTTCATCGAAAAACTACATCAAGCCATTCGAAGGGCTTCCCGGTGTTACCCCCGTCGAATAACCTTTCCCCGTTTTCTCAATCAACGGGTCAAACAAGATCACAGAAAAATGTCCTTTGTCAATTTTCGGCAAGATCACGCCGTTTTTTCGTTTAAAAACTCTATCAACTTTTGACGGCATTATTGGCCTGGGCCTGCTAACGCACATTGTCCCTAAAGAGCGGAACACTCACAGTCGATAACACAACCGAAACGATCAAATTCCACAAGTGCACAGACGTCAACCATACTAACGTTATTGACGTCGACGCACCACCAGCCATAGAAGCAAGCTTCATGCAGATGCTGAAGAAAAGAGCCTCTTAAAAGACATCATCATCCAGAAATCGAAATGGCCATATAACAATCCTATATGGGTGGTCGACAAAAAAGACACTGACGAAAAGGGCAATAAAAAGAAACGTCTCGTAATGGACTTTCGGAAGCTCAATCAGAAGACAGTGGCCGATAAATATTCCATGCCTAGCATCTCAATGATCTTGGCAAACCTGGGTACTGCCAAGTACTTTACAACTCTCGACTAGAAATCCGGATACCACCAAATAATTTTGGCGGAACGCGTCAGGGAAAAAACTTCCTTTTCCGTAAATGGAGAGAAGTATGCGTTTTGCCGACTGACCTTTGGGCTAAGAAATGCTGGTAGCATTTTTCAGGGGGCAATCGATGATGTTTTGCGCGATCAAATCGGCAAAACACGTTTCGTCTATGTTGATGCCGTAATTATATTTTCCAAGTCTCAGGACGACTACGTTAAACACGTCGACTGGGTACTGAAAAGTCTCTATGAAGCTAACATGAGAGTAGCTCAAGAGAAGTCGCAGTTCTTTAAGACGAGCGTAGAGTATCTTGGCTTTATCGTAACTAACGAAGGCACAAGTACGGACCCTCAGAAAGTGAAAGGGTACGTCGAGCCAACGACACTGTTTGGATTAAGATCATTCTTAGGCCTAGCAAGCTATTACAGATGCTTTGTGAAAGATTTCGCGGCGGTCGCCCGACCGCACTCGAACATCCTAAAAGGTGAAAATGGTTCGATTAACAAGTATAAGTCTAAGAAAACCCCCATCTCGTTCAACGAGGAGCAAAGACACGCCTTTCAAAAACTGAGGGACATTCTGGCATCAGAAAATGTAATGCTGTATATCCAGACTACAAAAAGCCTTTCGACCTGACAACCGACGCGTCTGCCTATGGAATTGGAGCAGTCCTTTCACAAGGAGGACGCCCAATAGCAATGATCTCTAGGACTCTCAAAGATAATGAACTAAACTACGCTTCTAACGAGCGGGAGCTTTTGGCAATTGTATGGGTCTTGGGAAAGCTGCGCCATTATATTGATGGCGTCAGGGACATAAACGTGTTCACTGACCACCAGCCACTCACATTCGCGGTTTCTGAGGGAATCCCCAATGCAAAAATCAAACGTTGGAAGGCACGCATCGACGAGATCGGTGCCAAACTTTTCTACAAATCAGGTTAAGAAAACTTCGTCGCAGCCGCATTGTTGCGACAGTATATTTGTGCGCTAGAAAGTAGCGCATCGCGGTCAGATGCTGCAACAATACATAGCGAAGTATCAATGACCTACACGGTAGAGACGACAGATAATCTTGCCGCTGACATTTTCGATGAAAATGAGAGAAAAGAAATTGTCACCATTGAACACAATCGGGCCCACAGGGCCGCCCAGGAAAACGTCAAACAAATCATGACAGATTATTACTTCCCAAAAATGACTAAGCTCGCACACGAGGTTGTCATGAATTGCAAAATATGCTCCAAGGTGAAATACGATAGGCATCCCAAGAAACAGGAGCTTAGGCCGACACCGGTCTCATCGTTCACTGGAGAGATGCTTCATGTGGATATATTCTCGACAGAGAATTACTCCCACTCGAACTTCATTCCTATTACGGACGGTACTGTCTTGGGACGATATTGACTACGTCAAGCACATAGCAAACTTGACCGAATACGGTCGTATCTCAGATACGAGATCCCACATGAGACAGTTACTAGAGGACGACTGCAGTCACATTAAAGACATGTTGTCCGATATTGGTGTTCACCACCGGCTGGCAAGAAGTTTAGACTTCCTAGGGACGGCCCTTAAGGTCGTGGCCAGAACGCCAGATGCGTCCAATTTAGAAAACATTAGGTTCACCGACGCACAGTTAGTGCAAGCAAGCAATAGACAAATTTTGATAAATACAAAAGTTCAGAACCAGTTAAATTCCCTTACTAGCACTGTCAATAAGATCCTCAGTATAGAGAAGAAAGAGAGAATAAATTCGGAACATCTTTATGAAACCTTATTAGCCAGAATAGCCAAAATAGAATTCTTTTAACAGAAATAGGAAACCTCATGCTCCCGATCACTTAGACAAAAGCCAATATAGTGAGCCCATCCGTTTTAGACCACGCTGACATAGAATCTGTTCTCGCAGACCAATTCACAGGGGTCATGATATCAAATCTGTTAAAAGTATCCAGAATAAAAATTCTCCAATTAGATAATATAATCCATACCCTAGAGTTAGCTTAGCATGTAAAAAGAGATCGATATTCCCGGTTGAGCACAGCGGAACGATACTACAATTAACAGAGAACACCATGGCTGAGTGCGGCAACCAAGTATGGGCGCTCATAGCCTGCATCTGCATCGGTGCCCGCCCTGAACATCACAGGGCACCAGACGATTCTAAGCCTACCTTTCCTGCACCAGCTCAGTGAACAGAATCTGAGTTACATGAAAGAGGTCGAACAGGCCACCATGGGCCGGCTCAATCCAGTCCTTGCTTTCGGGCTTGGCATAGCTCTATGCGGGGCTATTTTAAGCGTCGTGTTTCTCAGAGTCCACCTTAGAAAGAAGAGAAACGAGAGCCAGATCAACGCAATAATGGAGAAATTGCGAGCGACGAGGACGACCGCTCTTTGTGAGGGGGAGTAGTTAACACTCCCCACCAGCTGCAGGGTATCGGCAGAATTTCAAAATGGAAGAATGCTGTTGCTGCACTCGAGGGGTGGGGGCAGTGACTACACTGTCGCACGAGCATCTGCCTGGGAGCCGTTGGCCTGCACACGAGTGGCTAGCGGAATCATATTTCGCTATTTCATAAACATCGGCTGAGGAGCTGATGGTCTGCACGAGGCGCTGACGGTGCAGAACTGCTCGAGCAGCGCTGCCGTAAGGGTGGGCAGATTTAAGAATATCATTTCATATATCATTTTGTATCTTAAGATTTAATGTCGCTTTTAACCGAGCCAGTTGTGCCGGCAATAAATATTTAACCGAAACATCAGCGTCTTTGATTGCCGTTGGCCGATGCCACGGTATTGATAATCGGGAACAACAGCTAATTAATTTATATTCTCTATGGGGTCGGAAACGCTTCCTTTTGGGTGTTACTCTTCGAGTAGCGGGTATAAAAATTGAAAATATATACGAGTGAAGAAATTATATGAAATAATAAGGATGAAAATACCGGAATATCACTGCATCGCGCAAAGGTATTAAGGTGTTTATGTATTATGAAAATTGCATTGGGAAGTAATGAATGAAATAATTGCACCGAGTAAGTTCAATTGGATCGGGTAGACTATACACACACACACTGATCACCTCTAGGTCCACGTCTCTATTCAAAGAGAAAAAACAAATAAAAAACGAGGGTGAACGTTGTGAGCAGCGGCAAAGGCCGCGTCTCTACTTTATTCCCGGTACTCAGTCAGTATATATGTACATACATATATGAGCTTACGATTTATGCAATTTATTATATGTTCGCAAAGGAACGAATTAAATTTTGGGCAAAAAATAATATTTCAAAAAATGAAGTCAAACCATTTTTGGAACTTTTATACATGTTTCCATTTTTATTTGCATATGATTTTTACATCTGCTTCTACATTTCTACATGTGCATGTATAACTACATAATCGATATTAAACAGATTAAACAGTCTGGTAGATATGGTAATTTTCCATGATTCTGCGTTTTTGGTTTTCTTTTATCTTAAAAATTGTGGATTCCACAGATTTTCGCTTTTTGTGGGGGCGGAAGGGGGTGTGGCAAAATTTTGAAATAAACTTGTGCTAAATTGATATCACAGGAGTTTGGATAGAAAGTTTGGTTGCTCTAGCTCTTATAGTTTCTGAGAACTAGGCGTAAAAAAAGACGAATGGGCAAAGCAGACAGGGTCGCGTGTGTCAGAGAGCGAGAGGGAACGATAACTTTCGAAATGGGTTTCTTAATTGTGGCTATATTAATAATCCGATCCAGGTTCAACAATCTGATAGAAATTACCTTATGATGATCTTATATGATTATGCGTTTTTAGTTTTCTCGTATCTTCAAAATTGTGTATGCTACAGACTTTTGTTCTTTGTGCGGACGGAAGGGGGCGTGTCGAAATTTCGAAATACACTTGGAGTAGTGTGATAACACAGGAGACTGGACACAAAACTTGGTTGCTCTAGCTTTAATAGTCTTTAAAATATAGACGCTAATGAGGACAGACGGACAGACAGACATGGCTATATCGACTCGGCTATTGATGCTGATCAAGAATATATATACTTTATGGGGTCGGGAACGCTTCCTTCTGGGCGTTACACACATCCGTTATCGCCACAAATCTAATATACACACCTGAACACACCTCGCTTCGTATACGCAAGAAAACATTTTATATAAAATTATAAACATAAGAACACATAAAAAATAATTAAACAACCAGAGAACCATATCCAGATAGTAGATATACTATATGTCAGCGTTGAGTAGATTAGGAAAATCTCTAATACCATTAACTAGATCAAGGGCAAGGAAAGCTACTAGCTTACTGAACATAGCTGAGGAAGTAGAACTTCAAGAAAAGAGTACGTCGACCCAGAGTTGAGAAAAAGCTATGCCGAATCAAGACCAGGCTGTTGTTGCACCCGGAGGCGGGATGGCGGTAGCCGATGTTTTATGAGGATTTAAAATAAGAGCGTAGTCCACTCTCTGCATATTTATGACGGAAATACGAAAAAGCTGAGCGAATTCATAGTAAATGTTTAGTAAATTCGGACAGACGAACGGTGCAAGATCTGTTAAGGGAAAAAAGTTTTCTGTAGAAAGCTTTCATGATGAAATTATCGATCTACATAAATCACTGTGCAACATTGTTGATATGAACGGTTAATGTCATGTGTCCTTTAAGGACATGTGATAAACCCAAAGAAAGGTATTGAATTGTAGATCAAAAATATATATCGCTTTTTGTCAAACACCCCCCCGCTCAAAAGATATTTGATTTTTATTATATTTTTTATTATAAGATTTTTTATTTTTATTATAAGTATCGGAAAAAAGTTATATGTTTAATTTTTATAAAAAATTCAGTTATAAGTTTTGTACATTATTTGTATTTTAAAAATTGCAGTGATCTTTATTATAAAAATTAAAAATAAGAGTTATAAAAAAAGTTTTATATTTAATTTTTATATAAAATTCAGCTATAAGTTTTGTAAATTATTTTTATTTTCAAAATTGCAAAGTGAAATTATAATTATTATAAAAATTAAAAATAAGAGTTATAAAATCATTTTTTTGTTTTAAATTGGTAATAAAAGTTTTAAGAGACCTTGTCAGAAACATTTTTTTAGCTCATAACTCTTTATCTCTGATAGCAAAACACTATTCAGTATTCTTAAATAAAATAATTTAATTACATTTTTAACATACATAATGTTGGATCTTATTACAAATTAAAACTACAAACAGATTTGTGTTAGACAACCTTGCATGCTTATTATTCCTTCAGGATATGAATAATTTTTTTAAAGAACATTTTTTTTTCGGGGTAGTCTAATATCAAGTTTTGAATTATATCCATTAGCTTGCTGTTCATATCGGATTGTTTTTGGGAGAGCTGATCCACTGTCATCTCCGAACGAACTATTTTTTGGTGTGACCTTATCAGTTTTAGCCTTCGATAAGCCTTAGCACGAGTCTGTTTCCGAATAATTTGTTCAAGATTGGCATGCTTAGACAAATAAGCATTTTCTATTTGATTTCTGATCTTGACATCATCTTCGCTAATGTTATTTAGGTCTGATTGAATTCTTCTCAACATGTAAATCATGCGTTCAATCCTATTGACATCTTCTTTTAAACGATTTTCTGATAGAAATGCTATTTCATTATGTATTAGCACAGTTCTATTATGAACTTCATCAAGTCGTGCTTGAGTTTGAGAGGCGGTTTGAAGTTTTAATATTTTTGCTCTTACATGTTCTTTAATAGTTGCGTTAACAAAAATTTGCTCGCGGTGCATAACACAATGCTCTAAGTCTTGAACCAGTCTTTCCTGTGCTCGTTTCAGTTGGCTATATCTTATATTCATACGATGTATTTCAGTTTTCATGGATCCTATTTCACTATTTAATGAGCGCTCTGCCTTTGACCATCGAATTGTTTCTTCAAGTAATTTATATTTTGATTCCCAAGATAATGCTTCTCTATGGTTATCTATCACCAAGTCTTTGTGAAGTTCAATTTCATTTTGCAATTCAGAGATAACTCCCTCCAGCTTTAAAATTCCAAGCTCGGCATCCTGATAATAAGTAAACGATATAATTTTATTAATATTTTAGTAAATTTGGGTGCATAGGCATACCTTTAGTTTTTGGCTGAGCTCAGTCTGCTCGTGTTCAAACTCAGTCTCTTCTAAATCATGGTGTATTCTCTTCTTGTACATTTTTTCGTTGAGCAATTCTAATTTCGATGTATATTTCTGTATATACATATACAAGTCTTTGGTTTTATTTTCAGATATTTCTAGTTCCTGATCAATTTTAAGAGACTTCTGTTTTATAATAGACAATTCTGCAAAATAAAAATATTATTTTTATGAAGTTAATAATTCAGAAAAGCGACTTGAGTGCACCGAAATGTATATACTTTTTTTCATTTGACCGACTACTAAATGTGTAAAACAGTGCTCTAAGTCGATATCAAATCACACTGGAGATGCATGCGTTTTTTGTTAATTTTGAGGAACGCAACCGATATTTGACTTAACCCCTTGTTCATACTGAGAACGCGCAATTCCAAAAACCATGGCGAATGATAAATAAATACCAAGTTCATAAATCGGACCTCGTATTCAGATTCCCCGTCGTTATGCAACATTTAAGATTTTGTATTATTTGTATTTATAGTGAAATGTATGCAGATAGTTACAATTTTTGGCAATTGGCCCCTTCTACAGTGGTCAAACGGCCTGTGTAGCTTATATAAACCTAATTTTCGACAACTAAAATAGATTATTTCTTCTTTTACTTTTACTTTAGGACATTGATATGCAATAACTGCACCATGAAGTGGCCCAAGCGACACCAGCCGATGGCTTTTACGCGCGGATCCCAGGCAAGAACACAGCCCACCTCCCGCCCAACCGACCGAGGGGCGCTGCCGCATAACAAAAAGTAGAACTAATTTAACTAAAAAACTAAGCAATTTCTAAATACTAGAAAGATATAAGAGTATCAGTAATTTAAGACTAGGAAGGGAGTTCGTATAGGCATAGGACCCTAAACGGTTCATGCAGGGAATAATTTGATCTACAAAGCGGCAGGAACAACGGTATATAGTTTCTAGTGTTCCTAATAGGATTGTGAGGTACATGCGGCTCAGCAAGTCAGGGCTATCTACGTCAACCTTGATAAAGTTGTGCACAAAAATCACACCAAGCATTTTCCTACCATTAGCTAAGGTTGAAAGGTTTATTAAAAGCAATCTATTAGGGTAAGATGGCAATCTCACACCTGCATCCCAGCTGAGGCGGCGTAGAGCAAAAAGTGAAAAGTTTTTCTGAACTGATTCTATACGGTCCTGGTATACGTTGTACTGAGGGCACCATTCAGAAGAGCCGTATTCTAAAATGTAGAGAGTCTTTGTTATATAGGGGTCGTCAAATTCCTTTGACCACCTCTTTATAAACCCAAGCACGCCCATGGCCTTATTCACCATGGTGGAAATGTGTTCTGAAAACTTTAACTTGGGATCTAATAGAACACCAAGATCATCAACCCGGGTAATTCTCTCAAGAGAACCACCACAAAGGGTGTAAGGAACCAGAAAGGCGCTGGAGCGATGAAAAGTCATTACTTTACATTTTGAAGCGTTAAGGTTTAATAAATTTGCACAACACCAAGACTGAAATCTATCGAGATCGGATTGCAACCTGGATTGGAAAGAAATGTCCTTATACTGGACACAGAGCTTAACATCATCCGCATACATAAGTACTCGAGAGTATGTTAATACAGAAGGCAGGTCATTTATAAAGAGTGTAAAGAGTAAGGGGCCTAGATGGCTGCCCTGAGGTACACCCGAAGTCACCATAACTGGAGAGGACAGGGAGTTTTTGAAAAGGACTCTTTAAAACCTAGAACAAAGGTAACTAGAGATCCATCTCAGGAGATTGGGTGGGAACCCTAGAAGGACAAGTTTTTGTGCTAGGAGAGAATGGTTTACAGAGTCGAACGCTTTACTAAAATCGGTGTAAACAACATCCGTCTGTGAATTACCTTGAAAGCCTTTTATTATGAAGGAGGTAAACTCCAATAAATTAGTAGTGGTTGATCTCCGCTTTATAAATCCATGTTGAGCTGAGGATATAAGTGATCTGCATAGGTGCTGCAGGTGCGGAGTTAAAATTTTCACAAACACTTTAGGAATAGCGGATAACTTAGATATATAGTTCTCTATATATATATAGTTCCTCTATAGTTCTTTGCGTCAGACTTACTACCTTTTTTATGGAGACGAATTTTAAAGGACTCCTTCCTAATCGGAGGAAGCATGAAGAATTTATGGACAAGGTGAAGCAACGGCCCACACAGAGACTCGGCACAGTACATAACGTTACATAAGTTACATAACGAGAGAGACAAGAAGGAGAGCCAACTTGAGGTTATTAAGCTACGTAAACTCGGCCTTTTTGAAGCAGCGGAAACATTGAGGTAGTCTACCGACCGATCCAATACAGTTCGTCCTAGGTCGAGCGACACTTCGAAAGTAGGAGGGTAGGCATCTTCAGGTATAGTGAGCTGGGGGACTCGAGTTATCAACGCTAAGGTCGCATCCGTTACAAAGCACAGATCAAGAAATCGACCCAAGGAATTTTTAGCATGGTTAACTTGAAACAGAGACAGGTCAATCTAGCCGTCAACAAAGTCGTGACATGGGTACCAGGCAATTAGACTCGTTTACCGAAGACCAAACAATTCCTGGCAAGTTGAAGTCACTAAGAACTATCATATGATCTTTGTCTGATAGCGAGGAAGATATAGCGGTTAAGGCGGACAAATGCTGCTCGTAAATTGCGATATCCGAAGAAGGTGGAATATACGAGCAAGTTATGAAAACTGAGAAAGCGGAAAGAATCAGTTAAGAGAAGTTAAACTTTTCCACCTTTAAATCAACGGCTTTTATTTTGCTTTGAATATAAGCCGTCACATCTTTAGTTGTGGAGTCAGGGGCTAGCCGTGAGACAAAAACTTGGCTCTTTGGTGGGATCCCCATCAATCTTGGCATCACAGGCCTATCACCTATGATGGTAATACCCAGTGATCCGGGACGTATATTCACTGGTGGGTTCGGAATTGAGGGGACAGCTAATGAGTTTGCGGACATTACGGACACGGACGCTACAGACGATTTTGGCTGCATGCTCTCCGAGGCGATCAATTCGGCTACCGAAATTTCATCACCAGCAGCTGTCGTTGCCTTTGGAGTAGCGAACGAAATCAACTGCTGCCTGACCTTTTTGCGCCTGGGAGACTCAGTCAGTAGATGTAAGGCACTAAACTGAGACTCCATGGCTAGGAGCCGATCGTACTGCTCTTTGAAGCCCACGGTCAGCTCCCTAAAGCCCTTCCGGGTCTGCCTCATAAATGCTGCCATTTCCTTCTCAACCAGACGGCATGCCTCACAGCTATAATGCAGACCATTCCTTTTGGAGATGGCATCACCCCCGAGACCGGAAAACCCAGCGCATTTAGCGTGCACTACGCCATCGCAGAGCCAGCAGGAATACTCGGCTGGTCATGGGTGATCTGCTTCTTGCAGGTTTTTTTTAGCACAGACAACAGAGTATTCCATTATGAGGAAAAAAATATAAAATATATGAAATCAAAAAATAAAATTTCAAAACAAATCGATATCAGACCAGTGTGCCGGATAAACAATAAAAGAGCAATAAGAATGAGAGGAGAGCGGTTACAGCAGCTTCAGTTGAGAGAGAAAGAGAGAGAGCGCTACTACACAGAAAGTATCCAGAGCAAGAGAAGAAGAACAGTTGTGTTAGTTTGGGTAATAAAGAGAGAGTGATAAAACAATAAATCAACTAGGTGAGAGCGGAAAATTTGATTTTGTGTGTACTTACGAAAAGAAACAACAAAAACACATTGACTACCGACACAGGAAAATAATTAAATTATGTTTAAAACACAATAAAACGGCATGCACTCGCGCTTACGGAAAAGCTCTAAGCAAGCTGGTAAATTAGGGGGTTTATTTAGTTAGTATATTCAAAAAGAGAAGAGGTAGGGGTATATTAGATTTATTGTGATAATGGATATGTAAACACCCAGAAGGAAGCGTTTCCAACACATAAAGTATATATACTCTTGATCAGTATCAATAGCCTGTGGCGCCCAGCGCCATATCTAGCAGCGCCGGCGAACTGAAAATAACCCACACTGTCAACCGAGACACGCGATAGCGCCAAATCCACAGGCCAACAGCTGACTCTCGGGAATAAAAGGAACATCGTCAGATCGAATTGGGAACAGCCTGGGAGTAATATCTCAATATTTTTTACAGCGGTTCTGGTGCAAAAGGTGGACCTCTACTTTTTCACTTGCCCGCTAATAAATTTCCCCGTCCTATCCTCTTAACCTCAGAGTGTATTATACCTTTGGAACCTCCAAACTTCAGAGTGTGTTATATGTACATCTGCAACGCTTCTTCTCCTCAAAGAGTGTTATACTAGCCTATACTAGCATAATAGTATCTCAAAAGTGGTCAAGATGGCAAAGCCGTGGATTAATCAAGCAACGAAAACAGATCTGCATGGCTACTGCGAAGAATTCGGCTTGGAGAAACTTGAGAAAGTGGAAATATTAAGGAAGCAGTTGATACAATTCATGGAGAGAACAGACCTCCCGGCAAATATACAAGAGAGACTGGAACAGCTTGCTGCAACTCAACCAGCAAAACAAAAGTAGCCCAAGGCAACAATCACAACGGAGGAACCTCAATGAGAGATCAGATCAGGAAGGAAAAAAGCGCTATTCCCGAAGCAGATACGGAAAGGATCACCAGAAGCAGTAGCTATAATAGAGAGGATACGACAGTGGAATTCCTGAGCAAGATGGAGGAGTTAGCAAAGACATACGGAGTAGAATGTGATTTCTTGGTGTTCGCAATGCCGGTAATATTGGAGGAAAGCACACTGGACTGGTAGAAGGAAGGAAGGAGGAACTAAGGAAGCAAGTGGCAGACCGTAAACAAACCGAGATGGAAACAGTGAGGGAATACGTACATACAAAAATGCCTCAGATGCGGACAGAACGGTCACGAAACCAGGACATGTAATAGAGAACCGGTCTTATACTGCTGGACGTGTAGCAAACAAGAGGTCGCCTGCTGTACGAAGCCGAAGGAAAACGAGCAGGGCTCGAGAGACACCCGCAAAGCTCCCGAAGCCTAGAACAACGCAAGCGGGACACAACCCATCTGATATACGAGGACAACCAACTTCTAGGCTAGGCCAAGCTCGGCAGGAAGATGATGGAGGCGATCATCGACACAGGGGCCTCAGCGAGGAAACAGCAAGGAAACTACACAACGAAGGAACCGAGGGCGAGCGTCCAAGCAAGCATTTCTAATAATGGCCGGAATACCAGACACCCCCATACTAGGAATGTATTTTCAAGAAAGCAAAGGCACGTCAATAAAGTGCGGAAAATCGTCAATAGTCATCGGCGAGGGACCCACCCCGGTAAAGACGGAAGAACATGTAAGAAGCACACAGCCTGAACCAGTGGACGAGGAACTGGAGGAGTAGATTTCGTCGGAAGTAAGAAAGTTGAAACACTGAAAGCACTTCGGACTAAAGACAGCTCCAGCAACTTCCAGAGACCCTTGGACGGACGAAGGAGAAACACCAACAGACGCTACAGGAAGTCTTAGAGCGGCTGAGAAGGGCAAATCTACGGATCAACGAGAAAAAATGCCACTTCTTCCAGAGGAAACTGAAGTATCTAGGACATATGGTGACTGAAGAAGGAATTCACACGGATCCGGATAAAATTGCAGTGGTACGAGAATTAGCAGCATCTACGACACTTAAACAAGTACACAGCTTCTTGGGGCTAGCAAATTGGTACAGAACATTCCCTCCGGCCTTCCACGAACGAGCAAAGGCGCTACAAATCTTGCTCAAGAAAGGCCAAAAGTTTTCCTGGGACGAGACCCATTAAAACGCGTTCAACGATCTCAAACTGTGCCTAGCCGAAGCGTCAGTTCTGGCATGCCCGAACTTCAGCTAACAGTTCATTCTGCAAACCGACGCAAGTGACTGTGGAATCGGGGCAGTATTGACGCAAGAATGTGCGGACGGAGAGCACGTGATCCTATGCCTTTGCAAGTCGCAAGCTAAAAAGCGAAGAAACACGATACGTAGCTACGGAAGAGGAATGCCTACTGCCTGCATTTACTGGAGTATCCACAAGATTAGAATGTACCTGGAGGGGTATAAGTTAATAGTGGTCACAGACCACCAAGCGCTCAGATGGATCAATTCCATCGAAAGCCCGTCAGGCCGAATAGCAAGATGGGCGTTGGGATTTCAACCTTTTAAATTTGAGATTCGGTATCGGAAAGGGAAGTTGAACGCAGTGGCGGACGGCTTAGCCCGCTTACCACGGGAAGAAGTCAGAATTTTAAAGATCGTGGAATACGCTTGGCATCAAGGAAATTGGAAACAAGTACAAACAAATCCGAAAGAAATACCCAACTTTGTCATAACGCATTAACGACTATATAGGCACATACCAAACCACACAGACAAAGACAAGCAGCCATGGAAGTCATGTGTACCAAAACACGAACGCAGTCGGGCGCTAGAGGAGAACCATTCAAACCCATTGGCCGGACACCTAGGCATAAGAAAAACAAAACATCGGATACGGCAACGATTTTTCTGGCCAGTACTAAGTAAGGATGTGGCCAAATTCATACGACCATGCCATAATTGCCAGATATACAAAATTTTACAACAAGCGGCAGCGAGGAAAATGATAACATTCGTTCGTTCTCTTTGTAGTGATCAGACGCGTTTTTGTGTTGAGCTCCGCTTATCTGCCTTTTATCTAAAATAAACAGCCGGGGTTTTGCTTTTGTTTAAATAATAACTTAATAAGCTCCCTTATTTACCTGCTTGCTTAGATTCTATCCATATCCATCCATATCACGACCTTTAATTGTGTTTTAAACATAATTCAATTATTTTTCTGTGTCGGTAGTCAGTGTGTTTTTGTTGTTGCTTTTCGTAAGTACACAAAATCAAATTTTGCCGCTCTCACCTTGTAGATTTGTTGTTTTATCACTCTCTCCCTATTACCCAAACTAAAATAACTGTTCTTCTTCTCTCGCTCTCGATACTTTCTGTGCAGTATCGCACTCTCTCTTTTTCTCTCAACTGAAGCTGCTGTAACCGCTCTCCTCTCATTCTTATTGCTCTTTTATTGTTTATCCGGCACACTGGTCTGATATCGATTTGTTTTGAAATTTTATTTTTTGATTTCATATATTTTATATTTTTTTCCTCATAATGGAATACTCTGTTGTCTGTGCTAAAAAAAACCTGCAAGAAGCAGATCACCCATGACCAGCCGAGTATTCCTGCTGGCTCTGCGATGGCGTAGTGCACGCTAAATGCGCTGGGTTTTCCGGTCTCGGGGGTGATGCCATCTCCAAAAGGAATAGTCTGCATTATAGCTGTGAGGCATGCCGTCTGGTTGAGAAGGAAATGGCAGCATTTATGAGGCAGACCCGGAAGGGCTTTAGGGAGCTGACCGTGGGCTTCAAAGAGCAGTACGATCGGCTCCTAGCCATGGAGTCTCAGTTTAGTGCCTTACTACTACTGACTGAGTCTCCCAGGCGCAAAAAGGTCAGGCAGCAGTTGATTTCGTTCGCTACTCCAAAGGCAACGACAGCTGCTGGTGATGAAATTTCGGTAGCCGAATTGATCGCCTCGGAGAGCATGCAGCCAAAATCGTCTGTAGCGTCCGTGTCCGTAATGTCCGCAAACTCATAAGCTGTCCCCTCAATTCCGAACCCACCAGTGAATATACGTCCCGGATCACTGGGTATTACCATCATAGGTGATAGGCCTGTGGTGCCAAGATTGATGGGGATCCCACCAAAGAGCCAAGTTTTTGTCTCACGGCTAGCCCCTGACTCCACAACTAAAGATGTGACGGCTTATATTCAAAGCAAAATAAAAGCCGTTGATTTAAAGGTGGAAAAGTTTAACTTCTCTTATGCCAGGGAGATAGCTTCTTTTAAAATAAGTGTCTCCCCAGCTCAATATAACACCATCTGTTCGGCCAAATTTTGGCCGGAGCATTTGGTGGTGTAGGAGTTTAAGGCAAAAAAGAAGACTCAATAACTCTGCCAACAAATCAGACCAACGCTCCATCTTCATCTTCCCGCTCTACTACCACCCGTCCAAAAAACTAATAAATTCTCTCTTAGTGACCTATTAGAACGTTTGAGGCTTACGTAGTAAGCTCAGCATTCTTTTCCAGGATAGTGTAGCATTTGCATCCCACGTTATTTTGTTTACCGAGACCCGTCTAAAGCCGGACATTCTTAGTTCCGAAGTTTTGGCAGGTCGGTACACAACTTTTAGAAAGGACCGTTCGTCTCGACGTGCAGGAGGGGCTCTAATTGCTGTGGACTCAAACTTCACGTCGGAACTTTTCACAGTCCAGATTCAGCAGGAACTGGAATTCCTGTGTGTAAAACTGATTCTTTCCGCTTTCTCAGTTTTCATAACTTGCTCGTATATTCCACCTTCTTCGGATATCGCAATTTACGAGCAGCATTTGTCCGCCTTAACCGCTATATCTTCCTCGCTATCAGACAAAGATCATATGATAGTTCTTAGTGACTTCAACTTGCCAGGAATTGTTTGGTCTTCGGTAAACGAGTCTAATTGCCTGGTACCCATGTCACGACTTTGTTGACGGCTAGATTGACCTGTCTCTGTTTCAAGTTAACCATGCTAAAAATTCCTTGGGTCGATTTCTTGATCTGTGCTTTGTAACGGATGCGACCTTAGCGTTGATAACTCGAGTCCCCCAGCTCACTATACCTGAAGATGCCTACCCTCCTACTTTCGAAGTGTCGCTCGACCTAGGACGAACTGTATTGGATCGGTCGGTAGACTACCTCAATGTTTCCGCTGCTTCAAAAAGGCCGAGTTTACGTAGCTTAATAACCTCAAGTTGGCTCTCCTTCTTGTCTCTCTCGTTATGTAACTTATGTAACGTTATGTACTGTGCCGAGTCTCTGTGTGGGCCGTTGCTTCACCTTGTCCATAAATTCTTCATGCTTCCTCCGATAAGGAAGGAGTCCTTTAAAATTCGTCTCCATAAAAAAGGTAGTAAGTCTGACGCAAAGAACTATAGAGGAACTATATATATATAGAGAACTATATATCTAAGTTATCCGCTATTCCTAAAGTGTTTGTGAAAATTTTAACTCCGCACCTGCAGCACCTATGCAGATCACTTATATCCTCAGCTCAACATGGATTTATAAAGCGGAGATCAACCACTACTAATTTATTGGAGTTTACCTCCTTCATAATAAAAGGCTTTCAAGGTAATTCACAGACGGATGTTGTTTACACCGATTTTAGTAAAGCGTTCGACTCTGTAAACCATTCTCTCCTAGCACAAAAACTTGTCCTTCTAGGGTTCCCACCCAATCTCCTGAGATGGATCTCTAGTTACCTTTGTTCTAGGTTTTAAAGAGTCCTTTTCAAAAACTCCCTGTCCTCTCCAGTTATGGTGACTTCGGGTGTACCTCAGGGCAGCCATCTAGGCCCCTTACTCTTTACACTCTTTATAAATGACCTGCCTTCTGTATTAACATACTCTCGAGTACTTATGTATGCGGATGATGTTAAGCTCTGTGTCCAGTATAAGGACATTTCTTTCCAATCCAGGTTGCAATCCGATCTCGATAGATTTCAGTCTTGGTGTTGTGCAAATTTATTAAACCTTAACGCTTCAAAATGTAAAGTAATGACTTTTCATCGCTCCAGCGCCTTTCTGGTTCCTTACACCCTTTGTGGTGGTTCTCTTGAGAGAATTACCCGGGTTGATGATCTTGGTGTTCTATTAGATCCCAAGTTAAAGTTTTCAGAACACATTTCCACCATGGTGAATAAGGCCATGGGCGTGCTTGGGTTTATAAAGAGGTGGTCAAAGGAATTTGACGACCCCTATATAACAAAGACTCTCTACATTTTAGAATACGGCTCTTCTGAATGGTGCCCTCAGTACAACGTATACCAGGACCGTATAGAATCAGTTCAGAAAAACTTTTCACTTTTTGCTCTACGCCGCCTCAGCTGGGATGCAGGTGTGAGATTGCCATCTTACCCTAATAGATTGCTTTTAATAAACCTTTCAACCTTAGCTAATGGTAGGAAAATGCTTGGTGTGATTTTTGTGCACAACTTTATCAAGGTTGACGTAGATAGCCCTGACTTGCTGAGCCGCATGTACCTCACAATCCTATTAGGAACACTAGAAACTATATACCGTTGTTCCTGCCGCTTTGTAGATCAAATTATTCCCTGCATGAACCGTTTAGGGTCCTATGCCTATACGAACTCCCTTCCTAGTCTTAAATTACTGATACTCTCATATCTCTCTCGTGATTAGAAATTGCTTAGTTTTTTAGTTAGATTAGTTCTACTTTTCCCCGAACACTAGTCTAACACCCATCTTTCCTGCATGTCCTCGATCGGTTCGGTTAACGAGTCGCGCGCTGTGCGACAGAGCCCCTCGGTCGGTTGGGTGGGAGGAGGGCTGCGTTCCTGCCTGGGATCCGCGCGTAACAGCCCTCTGCACCACGCACCAAATACACCACGGGGCCAGTTCAAGCACGTTTCCCCCCGACCGGGGCGAGTCTTGCTCCACGCACACGTCCGTACGACCCCTCTCTGTAGTCCCCCAAATACAAATTGTTCTGTATAGGTGCCGGGCCTTGGACAGACTGAGAGGCTGTACCCCGGCCTGATACAGGAATTTCCTTACAGATGGCGCCCGAGCAGAGACCTTGAGAGTGGATCGAGGGAAAATTAGTGCGGGAAAGTGTAAAAAGAAATGAATTAAAGAGTGGCAGGCAACAAGCGCCCCGAAAAGCTAAGCATCTGACAGTCAGGCAGTACCAGCGGGCACCAAAGCGCCAACCGATAGCGGTGCATCGATGCGATCAGAGAGAGAGGGCGACCGCCACGACACGAGGAATAATAACCGCAATATCCAGTGCCGCGCCGCGTGTCCTGTCACACCAAGTGCCACGTACCTCCATAAAGGTTCACCGATCCTTCAGTGCCATACCCCGTGCTAAGGGCGAACGCAGTAAACCCGCAACACGATGGGCACCCGTTGGTTGAACTCCCGTAGGAAGGACGAACTACAGAGCTTGGCCAAGGAGTTCGGACTCGGAGAAACCGGTTTTATAAAAACCAGTTTTATAGAAACCAATCTTTATTGGACGCAGCGGACACTTCGAGGAAGTACAGGCGAGACTAGAAGAACTGAACTCCCACTTCGGGAACATTCCGAATCCCAGAGAGCATCGAAGCCAAGCCACCTCACCAGGGGCTGAGAGTCGAGCAAAGAGGAAGGAAGACATGGACGAGCAGAAACTCCAACAGATAGTGCCGGAACTGAACATCACCGCCCAGAATCCCGTGGCCAATACACCGGCCACAGAAGATAACCAACCACATCAAGGGGCCCAACGACAATACAGGATCTGCACAGTACGAGCCGAGGATTCAGCACCAGACCAAGGAACAACACAGCCACAGCGTCACCTGGCTACAACAATCACGCATCGTACGTACCATTTCAGGGTAATCTCTAGGGGCCATACGCGAGCCAAGCCATGCGCACAGACGTCCCGTGCTCAGTAGCATCGGACCCCGGACAGCTGTGACGGACACGTCATCGAACGTGGATCCCGACCAAGCACGTGGTCTCCAGGTCCAATGAGCATCCCGCCCAGGGGTTGGAGAGATCTCATACTCCCCCCTGGCAGACAAGCTCAGGAAGTGGGGGCTCACCTTCGATAGACACAGACCCACTAGCATTCATCGAGCGAATGGAGGGGCGAGTCGAATCCTACGGCGGGATCCCAGACCAGCTGCCTAGGGCTATCTCAGGACTCCAGACAGGCAAAGCGGAAGGATGGACCTTCCAGATGCAGGGGCAGAGCTGAACAAATTTCCGCAAGGAATTGCTGGACTTCTTCTTACCGCCCAGATACTTCCAACGCCTGGATCTTTTACATACTACATGTTCGAGTTACGGCTGATGATGCAGCGCGCCAGGTACACTCGGGAGCTGGAACTGGACCGAATCTACGAGAGTCAATTCCCTCACAGAACTCACCCAGCTCATCTCAGCTTACGAGACTGCACGAGACCGCGATTCCCCTCGCAGCAACGGAACCGGACAAACCCACCAACCCTGCGAATCGTACTCCGGCAACGGAACCACAGCATCTCGAGGCACAACAAACGAGACCAGCGGGACATCAAATGGAGTTGCGCGAGTGATCACTCAGGAGGAGGAGAGGCCAATCGATGTCGGGGCAAGCATGCCGGAACTGTAGAGAAGTAGGACACTTCAGCCAAGAATGCACCAATCGACAGAAGCTTTTCTGTTGGCGCCTTCTTAGTGACTCTCGACACTGGAGCTACCCGGTCGTTCGTCAGCCAAAGGGTGTCCGAAGAGCTGGAAGCCACCGAGAATCGACGAAAGGTGAGGACCACTATCAACATATCGGATGGAATGCGAAAGGACATAACCCAGGCGATAATGACAAGGGTGCGCCTTGACCAACAGGAGACCCAGGTATCGCTTCTAGTTTTGTCAACAGTTTTGGACGACGCTATTCTCGACTTCCTTTGTGGTATCCGAGCGAGGATCCACTGTGAAAGGGCGTACCTACAACTTAAGTTGCAACAGAACCCTCCGGTTTTTTCACCAACAGCAGTCGCATCGCCACAGCCGCGGACAGTAACGTTCGCCGATCCCCGGGTCACGAAAAGTTGTCCCGGTTGAAACCTTGGCGTATCAGCAGAACAACCAGGACACCTTGCTTGACCAAGGGGTCTCTCACTCAGCCACGACACAGGGCAGGAACCTTGGCCTCGACGAGCACACACGCCAAGGAGTCTCGTGCGGATCAGCACAACAACCAGGACACCTTGCCGTCGACGAGCACACACGCTTCGTAGACCAAGGAGTCAAGCCAAGGCACGAAACGGAAAGCCTCAACACCAAGCCCCGACGGGCAAACCCAACTCCCCCGCAATTTCAGGACACCGGCACAAAAGAGCTACGACCTGGAACCCCTAGCCGACGCAATGACAGCATGGGAAATTAACCCTTTTCGCACACCAGGCGCAACCACAGCACGAAACGTTAACCCCTTCCGAACGAACGACCAGGATAAATACGACAGTGCCAATCTAGCAGCCGTCACCGCCATGGAACTGGAGGAACTCTCTCCATGGCAACCAGATCCAGTCTCCGCGCAGCCCCTAACGCCTGAAGCAGCACAATTCCTGGAGGAAGAATTGGCCAAATTTGATGTGCTAAACGGGATATCGAAAATTACCGAGCACACGATCACCATGCGTGTCGACAAGCCCGTGAAACGATACTATCCGAAGAACCCAGCTATGCAGAAAATCATCGATGCCCAGGTGACAGATCTACTTAGAGACGGCAGAATCCAGCCATTCAGGAGCCCCCACATTGCCCCAATCGTACTGGTGGGAAAGAAGACGGGAGAGATGCGTGTGTGCGTGGACTATTGACAGCTAAATGCTCGATACGTGCCCGACGCATAACCACTACCACGCATCACCCACATCCTGGAGAGGCTCCGGAACGCATGTTACATTTCAACGTTGGATCTGAAGAACGGATACTGGCGAATCCCGGTAGCCAAGGGCAGCAGAGATGCCACCGCATTCACCGTTCCTGGCAGAGACCTCTTCCACTGGAAAGTCATGCCATCTGGCTTCCACTCAGCACCAGCGACCTTTCCACTGGCCTTGGACAGCGTCATCGGACCCGACATGGAGCCATACGCCTTTGCATATTTCGACGCCATCATTGTCATCGGAGCAAGCCTAGAGGAGCACATCAAGAACTTGCGAGAGTTCTGCCGGAGGTTACGGGAGGACAATCTTAGGCTGAAACGGAACAAATGCAGTTTCTTCAGGAAGAGCCTGGTAGACCTCGGACACGTCATCAGCAAACAAGGCATTCACACCGACCCCGAGAAAGTCATCGCAGTCCAAAAGCTGACACCACTCACCACGTTAAAGGAGCTGCGGCGTTGTATTGGAATGGCTTCATGGTATCGACGTATCGTCCCAAACTTAGCCACCATAGTGCAGCTAATGACCACCCTCCTGAAAAAGGACCAAAAGTGGGTCTGGACAGAGGATCAGCAGCGGGCTTTCGAAACGCTGAAGGAGAAATTGACTTAAGCACCAGTGCTAACTTGCCCGGATTTCAACGAGAGATTCGTTCTGCAAACAGACGCCAGCGCGTACGGCCAGCCGTATTGACACAGCAGATAGCAGGAGAGGAACGGGTCATCGCCTACGCCAGCCGACGGTTACTCAAGGCCGAAGAAAATACTCCGCCACCGAGAAGGAGTGTCTGGCCATAGTCTGGGCCATCCGAAAGCTTCGGTGTTTCTTGGAGGGCTACCATTTTGATGCAATCACGGATTACCTCGCATTAAAATGGCTGAACTCCATGGACAAATCCACCGGACGCATCGCTCGCTGGGCATTGGAACTTCAGCAATATCAGTTCGATATCCACTATCGGCGAGGAAGCCAGAATGTCGTGGCCGACACCCTCTCACGACAACCAGTGGAGTCATTACAACGCGCCGAAGAAGAAAAAAACACCTGTCCCTGGCTGCGACGGCTATACAAGCGGATCCAGGAACAACCAGAGAAGCTCTCGAACTTCCTCGTAGAAAGTGGTAGGATCCACAAGCAGGTCAGCAATAGATCAGTCGAGGAGGACCCCATCCAGTGGAAATTATGTGTAGCCAAGGATCATCTACACTGAGTACTAGAGGAATGCCACGATCATCCGACAGCGAGTCACCTGGGAATCAGGAAGACGACCACACGGATTACCCAGCGGTACTACTGGCCTGCACTCTATCGAGATGTCGCCCGTTACGTCCAACGATGCGTCAGTTGCCAACGATTCAAGGTGAGCCAAGTCGAACCAGCTGGACAAATGCAGACACGTCAGGCCCAAGGACCAGTTGACATCCATTGCGCCGACTTCGTGGGCCCTTTGCCTCGATCCCAGCAGGTGAATACTATGCTTTTGATCTCTTCGACGCCTTTAGCAAATGGGTAGAGTTGGTCCACCTACGCAAAGCCACCAACGCTCTGTTGGAAAAGGCATTTCAAGAAAGAATTCTGTGTCGATGTGGTATACCCAGGAGGCTTATTTGCGGCAATGGTACCCAATTCACGAGCCGCTCGTTTCGAAACTTCTGCAAGCTGGCCGGTATAGAACTGGAACACACGGCTCCCTATACCCCACAGCAGAATCCGACTGAGCGGGCTAGCCGGACAATCAAAACGATGATTGCCCAATACATCTATGGAGACCAGCGGACGTGGGACGATCTACTTCCCGAACTCAGCTTGGCGATCAACAGCAGCGCTTCTGACACGACGGGGTTCAGCCCAGCTTTCATCATAGTCGGACGTGAGCCTCGGTTACCCGCAGCTCTATACGAAGAGACAACCCCAGGACTAGACGAAGACATAGAAACACCCCCCTTCAAGGCCGTGAGACTGCGAGACATCTTCCAGGTGGTGCGCCAAAACACCCAACGCGTATCACAAGATCAGGGTAGGGCATACAACCTTCGACGACGCGAATGGAGACCTACGATCGGAACACTAGTCATACTACGCCAACACCACCTCTCCAAGGCGGCCGAAAACTTCGCTGCAAAACTGGCACCCAAGTACGAGGGACCGTACCGAGTACTCCAGTTCCTCTCCCAGAACATAGTACGCCTACAACAGCACACAGGACGGCAGCGACGAACCGCCGGTCTATCAGAACTCAAGGCCTTCTACGAACAAGACGACGACGACCACAACAACCACGAAGATACAGCAGCAGAAGACGAAATAGGCGGACGAGCCCACGCACACGCGAGTTTATGAGAGCCACTTAGAGTAGTGCGCTGCCCTAATGTCCTCGCCCCGCAAGGGGCAACTGCGTCAACAGACACAGTAAGCCCAGTATAACTCCCCTTAAGAGACTAGACATAAGCACCGGTAGAGGCACCAGGTGGTCAGAGAGGACGCCCTAGGAGCGGAACACAAGCCAATTTACGCCAACACCACCTCTCCAAGGCGGATGTCGTTCAAGGCGGGTGAAGGGGCAGAGCCCACTCACATGACGCCAAGACACATTTCGGGCGACCGACAATACGGACCAGGCTGGAGCTACCAAGTTCGTTATAAACTATTGTTGTTTTTTATTTTCAATTTTGCTTTTTTTTCCCTAATTTGACCCCTTTTTATTTCTTATTATGTTTCTTATTTCACATTATAACATAAGTTAAGTGGAAATCTTTGAATTAATAGATGGTAAGAACCTAAAACAAATAAGCCTTATTCGTAAGGGAATCGTGATTGCTGGCGCGGTTCACGGGAACCGGGATGAGCATCAGTGTCAAGCATCACGGCGGCAAAGAGCGGATTCACAGCGCGAGAGGACACATCACCCCTTCAGCGAAGAACAGTGAACAGTGAAGAACAGTGAAGAACACCAGAGAGAGCAGAAATCAGCAGCAGAGAGCAGCCGAGGCCGGCATCAATTCGAAGATATGCAAGAGAGCGTACCGCCTCCTCCCACAGCACAGCGGCAGACACCAGAGAGAGCTGAGACTGGCAGCAGAGATCGGCACAACGTGATAGTGAACCAGAACAAGCAACAAAAACGGACAAGCGCCAGCAGAGGCTACGGGCAGTGGCTCGAGCTTCAAGGTCTGGAGTCGCCCACCACAAAGCTGGATCGGGAGTCGAATTGATCAAGTTAAAGTGCAGAAAACTAAAACCGTAGTGCCAAGAAAAGCACAGCAGCCAGCAGACATGAGATGTCAACGCATAACGATGATAGGAGGAGAGAAGGGGTCTCGCGTAAGCGAGGATTAGAAAGGTGCAACAGGGTTTCAGGGTTGCAAACATATACATAGCTAGAACAGGTAGACGAATAAATTTAATATACTGCAGTAACCATGTGAGTTTTCCCAAACATATTTCCAATATCATTACATCACCAGCCATCCGCAAAGCCCTCGATTGTTGTACCGACCTCGTATTCCCTCAGCATGCCGGGAACTCAGCCAGTGGAGTTGTACGCGGACGCCACGGCTTCCACGAAATGAGATTCCCCCCTCCCATAATAACACACCCCCATTGCATATTCCTCGTCCTTGGGGGAATACCAGTTAGCGTACGCGCACGCCACATTTTTAATATTTTATATTTTTTCTGAGTAGTCATTAGAATTAATATAATATAATTTATATAATTTTTAAAATTTATAAATTTATATAATATATGTATATAATTTTGAAAACTAAAAAAATGTTTTAAAAAATAAATGTCAAATGATTAGGGTATATATGTAGGAAAAAAAACGAAGACGATATCCCTTTTACTTTCCACGCAATTAGTTTACGTAAGCTAGATTAAAACAAAATTGTCGCGCTACCATCGTCCTCTTTCTCCAAAAATGAAGTTTTTTTAAATTCTCAACTTGCCTCCAGAAAATTTAATTTATCGCCAATGTATTACACAAGCTTTAGATGGACAGGAAAACCTCATGAAACCCATCAGGATGGATAGAACCATAATTATAAGACAATCATCTTTCGGCGAAATTTAACCGGTCAAAAACAAAGAATTTTTTTGTTTGTTTGTTTTAAAAATGGAGTAAAAAATTTATGGGATCTCATCACTTGAGAACGGCCGATTTCACTCACATTTCGATCGATATCGATATATCGTTGCGGACGGTCGTGTTCTATTTCGCTCGTGCTTGAATAATTGTTAAAAATTACCAATCTTCTGTTAAAGGAAAGTAATTTGTGTTTTTTACCTTGTTCTGGTGTTCCTAACCGATCGTGCAACGTGTTCGATTTTAGTGCATACGCATTACGCTTACTTTTGTGTATTTATTTTCAATTTTCAATTACTATTGTGCATTCTTAACTTCTCTGCACTTTCTTAATCGCAGCCGTTTTGTTGGTGCCTGTTCTAGTGCGGTGCGCTTGCTCTCTCTGAACCGCTCTCTGTTTTTATCTACCCTCAGCTTATCTGTTTTTATTCTAACACACACGCACTGCGTTGGCCGCCGCTCTGTGCTTGACTCTCTGTGTTTCTATCGTCTCTCTGTGTCTCACCGTTCACTTGCCGTTATTGCGATTGTTTTGTTCGTTCTTGAGCGCGCAATTGTGTAACACAAGCTAAAGTCACTATCTCTGCTCCACACCGACTTATATTCTACCTTTCTTTTTTCTTTTATTTTCATATATATTGTTTTTAATATCAAACAATGAGCACCTGTTGTGCTAAACGCTGTGACGGTCACCGTTCGGTAGCTACACGTCAAACATTTATTTTCTGCTGGTTGTGTGACAACACGACTCACTCTAGCTGCGCGGGTTTTGGTCATATCGGTGGTCGCTATGTCGATCTGATTAAGACCCGCTGCGGTCTCAACTGGACTTGTTGGGATTGCAGGGCAGTTGAAGCCGATATGCGAACATTTATGAGACAGACTCATAACGAATTCGCTGCTGTCCACTCTGAATTCCGGAAATTGCAGGATAAGTTTTCCTCAATGAAACTCATTTTAAAAATCTCAAAATTATAAATGAGTCTCCAAAGAGAAGAAAGGTTACACCTAGTCTGGGCGTGTTCACAGTTCCAATTTTCTTGCAGCTAAAGACTCTGATGCTCCTCCAATCAGTTCGCCAACCGGACATTAATGATCATTCAGTTGTCGGCATCACTGTGCCCCCAAAGGAAGCCGTCGATACTGCTGTCAGCATGGAAGTTGAAGTAGTTCCTTCCACACCGGCTCACACTGGCTCCTCAGCCAGCGCTATCCCATCCAGACCTGCTCCTCGGGTAGAACCCGCCTCTGCCTCACCCATAAACCATGTGACCCCTCTTGACCGATGTACTCTATTCGCTGTCACTCCTCTAATATCTATATTTGTCTCACGTCTTATAGAATCGGCTACGGATGTAATGGTTCGAGAGTATATCTTCTCTAAACTAAACATCAATAGCTCCTCTGGCATAGTAGTAACTAAATTTTTTTCAAGGAAAAACGTAGTATTTCTTCCTTCAAAATTTTTGTCCCGGAGAAGTTTGTCAAGACTGTGTTGGAACCCTTTTTCTGGCCCGAACACACTATCTGTCATATCTTCAATAGTCGATCTCGATCATCGCAATCCGCTCCTCGCTTAGGAATCTTACCTACACCTACTACTGATTTGCCATCTGCTTCAAAAAACTGAATTCTTCCCTACCTCTAAAGATCACTTATCAGAATGTACGTGGCCTGTGCAGTAAGCTCACCAAATAACATGCTGATAGTGCTACTTTTGATTCCGATATTATAGCCTTCTCTGAAAAATGGCTCAATTGCTCAATCTCGGATTCCGAGATTTTTGTAGAGAATTTTAACATATATAGATCTGATCGACCATCTCGATGTGGTGGCGTCCTAATTGCTGTTCGTTCCGACTTAACTTCCCAACTCTTTTCCATCGTAGTTAAAATTCGTCTGTGTTCTTTTAATTTATTCATATCATGCTCTTACATCCCACCGTCCTCTGAATTTACAACTTATATGCTTCACGCTGCCCATCTCCAGTCCGTTTTGTCTCAGCTTTGTGATTCTGATCGTCTTATTGTCCTCGGTGACTTTAATCTCCCTAATGTCACTTGGTCCCCATCCAAGGACTCAAACTTAATGTTCCCATCTATGCAGCATGACTTCGTTGATTCTCTGTCCGATACATCGTTAGGCCAGGTAAATGGCATACGTAATAGCATGTGTAGGATCCTTGATCTCATGTTCACTACCGATGCTTCGAGCACTTTTGTATGGTCTTCCCTGAAGACCCATACAATCCCACGCTTTCAATTGATTTCATGTTACCATCTTCATGTCCTATAAAGTCGTTTATATAAAGTCGCCTTCGAATATCTATTGCTTTAAAAAGGCTGATTTTTTCTACTTGAATACTGCCCTATCTCAAGTATTGGTCATTCCTTGACGATTTCCAGGAAATTGAGTCTCCCACGAATGCATTCTATAGATCTATTTTTTCCGTCTTTCCCATGCATGCTCCTTTAGTCACCCCCTCCCCTCCTCCCCCTCCACCCCCTCACCCCGAGATTAATAAATCTGAAGAATTTAAAATCCCGTATGTACAAGAAGTTTAAAAAAATCCGGTTTGCAATCAGACTTTTCAAAGTACTCAATTGCAAAATAGAAATTTTCCCTATTTAATACATTGTGCTACAATAGATACTTGAACAAATGCAAGCAGCAAATGCAAGCAAACAATTCTTCAGGTTTGTTAATTCTAAACGTAAATCTTCCCGATTTCCTTCTTCTCTACACTTAAATGGTAGTTAATCTGATAGGGATTGTGATATTGCAGATCTGTTCGCTTCCTTTTTCCAACGTTGCTACTCTGTCCCGTCTATTAACTTTCCCTCTATCCTAGCCTCATCGAACGACTTTAGTAGTAGTTACTCTCATCCTATCCCTTTAAATAGTTCTAACTGTATCCTTCCCCCCTTCATCGACTATGATGGTCTCTTGGCCAATATAAAATGGTGCAAGTTTTCGTTCTCCACTGGGCCAGACTCGGTTCCGAGTGCTTTTCTTAAACTTTGTGCAGAATCTCTTTGTGTGCCTCTCCTTAAACTTTTCAATTTGTCTCTCAAGACTGGTGACTTTCCTATCGTCTGGAAAGAATCCTATATAGTTCCCTTTCATAAAAAGGGATCTAAATCTGATGTCTCTAACTACCGCTGTATTTCCAACTTATCTGCCATTCCTAAACTCTTCGAAAAAATCATCACTTCTCAGCTGAAACATTTTTGTAGTTCTGTATTCTCTGAATCATAGCATGGATTCGATAAACGTCGCTCAGCTTCTACTAATCTCCTTGAATTTTCCACGTTTGTAACTTTGGGATTTGCTAAACAGTGTCAAACTGATGTCGTTTGTACTGACTTTAGTAAAGCCGTCAATCACAATCTACTTATTCATAAACTGTCTCTTCTAGGGTTTCCGACTAAGCTTCTTTACTGGACTAATTCTTACCTTTGTAACCATTCTCAACGTGTTTGCTTTAACTCCTCTCTCTCTAAACCTGTTATAGTCTCATCGGGGGTTCCTCAAGGTAGCCATCTGGGTCCCTTGCTATTTAACCTATTTATTAACCTATTATTATCTCACTCCGGTGTCCTAATGTATGCTGATGATGAAAAGCAATTTTTTTCCTACTGTGACCCCTTGTCCCCACTATCTCTGCAATCAGATCGTGACGCTCTTAACAATTGGTGCTTAATCAACGTTCTACCTCTTAACACTTCTAAATGCAATATAATGACTTTTCACCGCAATAAGCCATACCTTTTCGATTACTCAATCAATAACATTATCCTACAACGCCTCTTCAAAGTTAACGACTTGGGCAGTACCTTTGTACCCAATCTATGTTTCAACTCTCATATCTCTACTATCTCTAACAAAGCCAAAGGGGTCCTAGGATTTGTCAAAAGATGATCTAAGGAATTTACAGACCCGTATACTGCAAAGCTTCTGTATGTTTCTCTGGTCCGGCCTATCTTGGAATATGGTTCTTGTGTCTGGTCTCCTCCCTACAAAAAGTTTCAGGCTATGCTCGAATCAGTTCAAAAACAATTCCTCATCATTGCTCTGCGCGGACTCAATTGGGACCCTTCGATCCATCTTCCTTCTTATGAAAGTAGGTTGCGCCAAATTAACCTCCACTCTCTTAAGTCCCGTAGAATCTGCCAAGAAGTTCTCTTCCTCCATAAGCTTCTCTCTGGTGAGGTCGAATCGGTTGCCCTCATCAGCCTTATTAGTATTGCTGTTCCTTCCCGCCCGACTAGGCATTACTTTCCTCTTCATCTCCAACTCTGTCTTTCTAACTACTCTGATTATGAATCTTTCCGTAGCCTTTGCCGAAACTATAACCAATTTTTCCATCTGTTTTTCTTTGATACTAGTTCTAATATGGTCAAAATTATCTTAATCAATAACTTAATTTAATTTAAATAGCTCTAATTGGGAATTGTTCGGCTACCGGCTTTTCTCTAACCTAAGTTTGGCTGTTGGTGGGACCTTATGGGCTACTGAGCCCAACCGGGTCTGAGTATTTGCATTAGCCCTTTCGTTTAATTAGTTGATATGTAATTTTACCCTTACAGTTTAACTGTACATTGTTAAACTTTAAACAAAAATAAACAACAATAAACAACAATTTGCTGGATTGCTCAAGAAATTCGATGCAGACAGGCAGCTGATATGTTGATTATACATACCAATTAGTCGCTTAGACCGCTCTCCAGCACTATCGGGCCGGTCATCTAATTGCAGCATAAACTGCAATCGCACGTGGAAAATATGTTTTTGTTCAATCAATAAACAATAAACAATTTTCTTCTGTTGTTAGTATTTTTCATAGTCAGAGATCACTTCAAAACTCTAGGTATTATTCCCATCGAAGAAACAATCAGTCTGTCAGCTGTTACACGATCAAACATTGGAGGACCCACAATGGCTCGTTTTCCGAAAACTCGTTTCAAAAGCGATTTCTGTATCTGGAAATTTTCAGACCTATTTTTACACTTCAACTAGGAATTGATCAAGCCGTTCAGAACAAAACTTGTATACTTTACAAACATATTTGTATATCTATAATCGCTATTCAAAGTTGGACCATTTTTGTATTTGGAAAAATGGAGAAGAACGTGCGTAAAAGGCAAAGATATGTAAATCTATTTATCTTAAAAATTAGATTCAAAAGCTTAGACAATTTTTTCCCTTATTTTGTTTTATTATTATTAATGTATTAATTATATATTATTATTATTAATTTATTAATAATATATTCATATTATTTTATTTTTACATCCGGTACTCGAAAAGTATAGCTGTATATTAGGTCTATCGTGATAACGGATATGTGTAACACTCAGAAGGAAGCGACCCCCGACCCCATAAAGTATATATATTCTTGATCAGAATCAATAGCCGAGTCGATGTAGCCATGTTTGATGTCCGTCCGTCCGTACGTCTTTATGAGCGTCCGTCCGTCTGCTCAGACTATAAGAGCTAGTGCAACCAATTTTGTATCCAGACTTCTCTGAGATACAAGTGCTTTTCAAAAATTTGCCCGCCCTCTTGCCCGTCCTCCTCCTACAAATTAAATTTCAGTTGCTACGAAACGACAACCAAACGATTACTCATTCTCTCTCTCGTACACACTTTCACGAGCCTTATATATAAAAAACAAATATGTAAATGTAGAGAAGACAAGTTAGAACAATATATAAACAAAAATGGACACTGATAACATCATCTATACAAATTTCCCAAAGAGTTCGACTTCTTAATTTAAATTCTGTTTGCAAAAATCTAAAATATATTGCATAAATTACTGAAAAGGTATCAGGAGACTCTTTTTATAATAACACGAGCTGGTGAGATGGCTCAGAGCGGGCTTAAATGAGGCCACCGGACGGGTCGCATGATGTGAATAGCAAACGACCAACCTCTGCGAATAAGCAGGCATCTCTAGGGAGAGTACCGAAAATAAGCAGTCCTGGACAGCCAGCGGGTGTTCGCGAAGTAGCACCACAGACGATGCGCTTTTGTTGCCGCCTCTTATAAGAAGCTCACACCACCTTCTCCGTACACAGCACATTAAACACCGGGCCGGACCTGACCGGTTCAAACGCCTGGCCTGACTCGCTACAAAGCAGGCAAAACCTGCGTGGCGGAAGACGCTAGGGCGAACCCAAAGGGGTCCCATCTGAGTCTTGGGGTGGGTGGCAAATCGCCTCCCAAAGCTGATACCTTGGCAGAGAGGTTATGCATCCTGCGGCTGCTCTGCCTGCTGGTAAAGAGACGGAGGTCGAGTTGCCATCGACTAGCGCCCAAGCCAAGGCTTTTGTGTATGCCGAAAGACGGAGTGCTGGCAACATACTCCGCCGGCAATACGCAAGCCAAATGTCCAGCCCGACCGACGATTGGTTGAAAAAGGTCGAGTGGGCAACAAAGGTGCTGCCCAACTTCGGCAAAGAGGCACCGAAGAAGGTTACCCTGCCGAAGACGGCAGCTCCACAACCAAAAAGGCAGCGCTCACAGGAGACTCTTGGACCGGCTCCAAAGAGCTCCGGAGTGTTGCCAAACATTTCATTGACGCTAATCGCCAGGGAAGGGATGCTGATCGGCGTCTTGGACAAAGCGCGGATTCTAAAATTCTCAGGAACCAGTGGAAGTGGGTGGAAGCGGCACTGGCCGACCCAGTCTGCAAAGATATGGGGTGGTATCAGGCATGCATCAAAATAATAGCCTGCGAAGACGAGCGCTCCGTCCAGCTATATAAAGCAGCGGTAGCGCAAGTCGGAGAGGTGTACTCAGGGGCGAAGCTCGTCGCAGTCGACTGGAGTGAGGTGCCCAGGAGGTGCAAGAGGAGAACTGAACTTCGGCTTCAGCGCAGTCACCATCAAGGCGGCCAAGGCACGTTCTGTCGACAACCTAGTCGAGCTGGACGTTGCCTCGGAGATCGAAGCACCTGACGAAGAATTGGAGCCAACGCAGGAAGGCTATTCCTCCGATAATACGCTGATCCTCCGATGCCGACAGCACAGTGGTGGAGAACTCTGACGAATTCTCTAAGACTCTTACAGATCAATCTCCACCACTGTAAAGCAGCATCCGCTACCCTAATACACCGCTTGGATGTGAGCGGTGCGGACGTAGCCCTAATCTAAGAGCCTTGGATAGTGGGAGACAAGGTCTGTGGATTAGCGACGAGGGCGTACAAGCTCATTGTACACCAAACAGAAGGTAAAACTCGTACCTGCATTCTTGCAAGAAAGCACCTTAATATCTTTCTGATCCATAACTTTAGCAATGGCGAAAACACGGTAGCAAGCCTAGTGCTGCAGGGAACATATCTGATACTGATGCCGTCCTCCATGGCACATGAAAAAAAATGATCCTCCAAGCGACTGTAACGAACCCCGAATGGACGTTACAGCTCGCAGCACCGCCCCGACCATGTGACCGTCAGTCCTACACCCCTCCACAGCTCCCCACAGCTCCCCAAATATAACCAAAACTTCCCCCTTCCACTAAGATTCTCCACGCTGCGATGTTTTTTTGACAAAAGAAATTGACCATCAATGCAGCGTCAGCGCATATCCCCCACCCTTAGCGTTAAGCCAGATAGCTTGATCCGCGGATTCGAGGTTCCGAGCGTTCTGGCAAAAGAAGTACAAGACACTTACTCGGGAACCCGGCCGCGAGATAGACATTGCTCCGCGCAGCAATTCGTTTTTAACGATAATTATATACTTAATTCACTTGTAATAAACCTCAATAAAGTGTTAACAAAAAAATACAACAAAACCAAAAACCCACTGAGTAAGTCCATTTATACTAACGTTAACACTGCAGCCAAGAATACCGCGGTACGACCCCACGTTCAGGTCCCGATTTACTCTTAATCTTTCGTTAGGTCCTTCGAGTGTGATGACGCCTTGTATCCCCTACTCTTTTCGACCCCGCGAGTGTGATCACGCCTCGTGCCCGACATCCCTCTTGACCCTGCGAGTGTGGTAACGCCTCGTATCCCCTATTCTTCTCGACCCCACGAGTGTGACCACGCCTCGTGTCCCGCATTACCCTCAGCCCCGCGAGTGTGACCACGCCTCGCACCCGATACTATCTTCGACCCCGCGAGTGGGACTACGCCTCGCAAACCACCTCTGTCCATGTCTTACGGGCGCGGTTACGCCCCATTCTCCCCCACTCTCGTCTCTAGTTTAGTTTGGGCCGACCACCGTTTCCAGTAGAGGTTCATGCAATCTACAAATTTCTTGTAGTAGGATTCTGGGAAGACTGTGCTTACCTCAGCCTGAAATAGGAGCATTACAAGACCTTGTTCGCAAGCTGGCCATCGACAGCGAGAGGTCCAATACATGCCTATTAATAGGCTGCGACTCCAATGCTCACCACACCCAATGGAGGCAACGACCATACATTTATCATAAAAAATCGACAGGAGGTTATTGACCTCACTCTAGTGTCTCACAATTTGGCAGACAAAGTGAAGGGCTGGAAAGTCCTAGAGTACCATTCCGTCTCTGACCATAGGTATATTGAGACGATTCTATCCCTCAAGAGCCCAAAACCCACCGACTATATTAACCCCAGGAAAGCCAACTAGGTAAAATATATCTCAGCCATTGAGGAGTTACTCCCCAACAAAGCACCAAAGCGCCCAGACACTCAAGATGACTTAGATCGTCTACTGAACAGGTTCACAGAAGCATGCAACAAGGCCTTCACGACAGCGTGCTTCAAACACAAGACCAGGGGTACAAAGAAACCCCCCTGGTAGACAAATTGATATTCTACGTAAAAGCTGCAGAACCCTCTTCAACAGAGTCAAAAGCTCTAACGAGGAGAAGCATTGAGCCTTATACAAAAAAGAAACCCGGAAAGCAAAGAGGGCCTCATGGCAAAAATTCTGCTCGGAAATAGAGAAGACGTCAGAAGCCGCAAAGATGTGCAAGATCATCTCAAAAACTCGGTAGGGTATCTTAAAAGAAACGATGGAACGTGGACTAACTCTAGTGAGGAGTCACTCCATATACTACTCGAAACCCACTTCCCTGGGTGAACAACCATCAAGCCGGCGCACAGCGAAGGCCCGACAATTATATCCTTACAAAACGGAACATAAGCTGGGTAGTTAACAGCTTCAATCCGTTCAAATCGTCAGGTCCGGACCAGGTCATTCCGGCCCAACTCCAAAAGGCCGGGTACTCGGCCATCAACTGGCTACAATGTATCTTCAGGAAGATATTAACAGAGGGGAAATTACCACAAGAGTGACTCAAGGCAAAGATAGTCTTCATCCCCAAAGCGGGTAAGGCCTCGCACATGATCCCGAAGGACTTCAGACCAATCAGTCTATCGTCCTTTCTTCTGAAAACTTTTGAGAGACTTGTCGGGCTACACCTGAGGACAACTATAAGCCCTCCGATGTTGTCAGGAGCACAACATGCCTACCAAAAAGGAAAATCTACGGAAACGGCACTTCATGAAGTAGTTTCAGTGATAGAGAAATCTCTACACCGGAAGGAATACTCTTTAATAGCCTTCCTCGATATCGAGAGAGCCGGCACGACTGACCTGGGAGTGGACCGTCACTTGGTGATGCTCATCGATCAACTGCTCATATGCAGGACGAGATCGTCTACCCAGTCAAGGTATGTCAACAGAGGCACTCCGCAAGCTGGAGTCCTAACTCCCCTTCTATGGAACATATCAGTAAATAAGATTCTATGTGACCTGGTAGGGGGGGGCTGCAAACTGGTGGCATACGCATTACCCTCAGCGCATTACCCTCATACGCGGATGACATTGCAATTATCTCTGCGACCTAATGAGCGCAAAGCTCGCGATTCTGTCAGAATGGACAGAATCCCGCGAAGTAGGAGTTAATCGCTCAAAAATAGAACTCGTGTTATTCACAAATAAATACAAGGATCCGCCCCTTAACCCTCCAATACTAAATGGATGCAGGCTCTCCTTCAGTAACTTACGGTTGGTAGTTGACAAGAAGCTTAACTGGAACCTAAATATAAAAAGCTGAGTGGATAAGGCCACGATAGCCACGATGTATATATCTAGCGATAGTTAGACCAATTCTACTATACAGTGTGGTGGCCGGTCCTATCAAAAGGGACGATCACCAAACAATTGGGCAAGGTTCACCGAACTTAAGCCTTATGCATTAGTGAAGCACTCCACACCACTCCTAATGATGCACTAAGCGCCATCCCAGGTTTCCAGAGCCTTGAGCTTGCGGAAAAGGAGAGGAGAAGCTGCGACCAATGGACATCACAGCTCATGGGTCATTCATCGATACTAAACATCAGTACCGTCCCCACGAAAACGGACTACTGCGTCCCAAGAGAATACACTGACCCCCCCATCAATATAATCAGTCCTAGCAGAGACGAATGGCTCGAGAGACCTCCAGGCCCAGATAGTGCATAAGGGCATAAGCATCTTCACAGATGGATCGAAGCTGGACAACAAGGTCAGAGGCGGAATCTACTCCGAACAGATGGACATTAGGCACTCCTTCAGGCTCCCAGATCACTGTAGTGCATTCCAAGTGGAAGTCATTGCGATCAGGGAAGCACTGAACTACCTTCAAAAAGCCAATGTCATGGCAACTAAGTTAAACATTTACAGCGACAGCCAAGCTGCGATCAAATCACTCCATGCGATTTCCACGAACTCGGCCACAGTGGCAAATTGCCGCAAATCTTTTCACGAGATGGCTCAACAGCTTGCTATCAGCCTTATTTGAGTCCCGGATTACCGGGACATCGAAGGCAACTGCATAGCAGGCGAGCTGGTCAGATCTGGCACTACAATACACCTTCTGGAAGACAATGAGGATATTTTTATGCCATTGGTCACGTGAAGGCTTATCATAAAAGAGCTATATAAGCGACTAGCAGACAATACAGACTAGCAGTCAGTACAGAGCTATGCAAGCTCGGCAGAAGAAGGTACAGCGCAGTCATCCGTTCCCCCACGGGATATTGGCTAATAGGCTCCCACGTAAACAGGCTGGGCGCACCATACAATTATTTTTGCCAAAGCTGTAGAGACAGCGACGAAAATTTTAAAAAAATTTATTTTTTTCAGAGGTATTGCTTAAATTTTTCTTATAGCTGGTTGTATTGGTATTGTATTATTTGCAGTTCTGGAAAGCTGACAAATGCAGCTATAAATCCGACCCAGACACTTTGTAGCTACAGCTTAACGCTGCATTTGTCAGCTTTTCAGAACTGCAAAGTTCTATACAACCAGTTATAAGAAACTTAAGCTATGTGAAAAATAGAAGCGGTAGTGCTTCTGAATACACTAGTCGACACGACTTTTCCGCTGTCGCCAAAATGACGTTTTCTGATAGATTTGGATGTTTAAAAATTTGTAAAGAAGGTTTTTTTTTTTCATGGTGTAGTTTTTTTAAAGAATTTTAAAAAAATTTGATATTTTTTGTCATAGGTAGTGCTTCTGTTTTTCACATAACTTAAGTTTCCTACAACTGGTTGTATTGAACTTTGCAGTTAAAAAAAGCTGACAAATGCAGCTATAAATCCGACCCAAACACTTTGTAGCTGCAACTTAACGTCTGGAAGATATTAAGCTTCCGAATTGAAATTTCATAATTTTTTTCGGTATTTTTTCCCGAAATTTTGACTTTGAAAAATCAGGAAAGGTGAAAAAAAAATATTTGAATGCCTTGATTTTTGGTTTTAGATAGACACATTAATTAGGCGTCGTTTAAGGTATCGCTTATCAAAATATAAAAATAAGCGGCTAAGTTATAACCGTTTGACCAAAACTTCATATGCCGTTTGGAACTTTCCCAAATGCCATTTTACCGTTAAAAACTGTTACAAACACAGATTTTTGGTATTTTTGTAGGAAAAAAAACGGTTATTCGTCGACTAACGGTATTTATCGGCGAAATTCGGCATATAAAAGTTTGGTCAAACGGTTATAACTTAGCCGTTTATTTTTATAAACGATACTTTAAACGACGCCTAATTAATGTGTCTATCTAAAACCAAAAATTAAGGCATTCAAATATTTTTTTTTCACCTTTCCTGATTTTTCAAAGTCAAAATTTCGGGAAAAAATACCGAAAGTGTCTGAGTCGGATTTATAGCTGCATTTGTCAGCTTTTTTTAACTGCAAAGTTCAATACAACCAGTTCTAGGAAACTTAAGTTATGTGAAAAATAGAAGCACTACCTATGACAAAAAACACCAAATTTTTTAAAAATTCTTTAAAAAAAAACTACACCATGAAAAAAAAAAAACATTCTTTAAAAAATTTTAAACATCCAAATCTATCAAAAAAAGTCATTTTTGGCGACAGCGGAAAAGTCGTGTCGACTAGTGTAATTAGGGCCAAATTAATAGTATTTTATATATACAAAACACGGAATACAGAGGCGATTCAGTTGAAGTTCCTAAAAGACCCGCTGAAAAGGCCACTTATAAAAAGATGCTAGATGACAATGTCATTGACTATGTCCTAGGACTTCTCAATGTTAACGTGGGCAATTCGGCGTATGGCGTGATATCGCTTATGTCATCGGTGTAGTGACGCTGATACCAATGTGCAAGTAATAAGTCATTGACAGCCCGTACTAAAAGGTAGTTAATTTTTCTTCTCCGTCTTTTTGTCAGGCTTTCTCTGATTTTTTTTTGTGGCTTTCGATTTGTATGTGTCCATGAAATCAATATTAACGATATTAACTTTCTACCCGGTACTCAGTCAGTATATATGTGAGCTTACGATTTATGTAATGTATTATGTGTTCGCAAAAGGAACGAATTGAATATGTTTTCACATCTCCAACTACATATATATTTACGGCTCGTGAAAGTGTGTGCGAGAGAGAGAGAGGGCATGAGTAAGTGCTTGAAAGGAGTTGCGTCGCAACTGATATCTTATTTGTTCCTTCTGGCCATAATAATGATCCAACCTGATCCAGATTTAGCGATCTGGCAGATAAATTAATTTTCCATTATTCTTCGTTTTGGGTTTTCTTGTATCTTAAGAATTGTGGATTCCACAGATTTTCGTACTTTGTGTGGGCGGAAGGGGGCGGGGCACACTGTGGTAGTGTGATAACATAAGAGACTGGATAAAAATTTGGTTGTTCTAGCTCTTATATTCTCTGAGATCTAGGCGATAGTCTGCACAGACGAGCAGAGATTATAACTGAGATCTAGTCGCTAATGAAGACGGACAGACAGACGGACGCACAGACCGACATGGCTTTATCTGCTCGGCTATTAATGCTGATCAAGAATATATATACTTGATGGGGTCGGAAACCCTTTTTTCTGTGCGTTACACACTATCACTACAAATCCAATAGTATAAATCTAAGTATAAAAACCTTATCTCCATGGTGGATACACATTTCCTTTGAAAAATAACAGCGAGCGAAGCCGTCGAGTACTTTCCAGTATTATATATGTAAGTATAATTTTTACTTACGTTTGCGGGTGACTTGAATTTCATTAAGTTGGTCGTTTCTTTTTTGCGACAAATTAACAAAATGATTCTGCAGCATTATCCAAAATTGTTGGTGCTCTCGAATTTGCAACTCACCAGTGTGAATTGATTTTTCAATTTGTTTTATCTAGAGTTTGTAATTTTTTAAAGAAAGAAAATCTTTTAAATTGTATTACTATATTACCTTTAGTTCAGTAGGGCTTCCGGAAGTTTCACCAAATAACTTTTGCATGGTTTCTATTTTGTTGCTGACCCTTTCAAATAATTTCATTTTAACTTCAATTTTGCAGTGCATTTTTTTTAAGTCTGTCTCAAGAGTGCTAGATTTACACTCAGATTGATTTAGACTCTGTGTTATAAGATCATTTTGAGTTTTAGTTTTTAAAACTGAACTTCTGAGTTTTTCCACGTCGAGCATAGAGGACGCCAATTGACTCTGTACCTTTGATAATGATAAATCAATATTTCGACGACGTTCTTGAGACTTATTTAATAATTTTAATCTATAACCTGTAGCCTTATCCGCTACAAGTTGGTCTTGCGCCAACTTTAATATTGCTTCCTCAGTTCGAAATTTTTTTTGGTGATATTTGTCCAAGGAATAGTCAAGTTTCCGAATGTCCGAGAACAATCTGCTTCCATCCCGCATTGCTTCTTGTAGATCTGCATCAGTACTTGCTAAGAAGTCTGGTAGCTCATCCAGCTTTGCTTGCAACCGAAAAAGCGTTTCGTTTTCTTCTTGACCTGGAAAGATTTTTTTGTATGAAAATAGCACTGAATGCATAGCACTCAAGTCAAGGTGTGTTTACACCTTAAAAGGAAAGTCTAGACCCTTGTGCAGAGTGTTTGAATTCATACCGACACTATTTCAGAAACGTCGGGCCTTATATGTACTTTTACAATGAGGGATGGGGAAAATTTTGTATTCTATTATTATCACTAGACCCACGGAACGTGTGTATCAGTACAGCGATTGGGCAACTGATTGGATTCAATCTTCAGTCTTTATACCCGGTACTCGAAGAGTGTAGGGGTATATTAGATTTGTAGTGATAACGGATGTGTGTAACGTCCAGAAGGAAGCGTTTCCGACCCCATAAAGTATATATATTCTTGATCAGCATCAATAGCCGAGTCGATATAGCCATGTCTGTCTGTCCGTCCGTCTGTCACTCCGTCCGTCTGTCACTCCGTCCGTCTGTCCATCTTCATTAGTGCCTAGATCTCAGGGACTATAAAAGCTGTAGCCACCAAGTTTTGTATCCACACTACTACGAGTCTATTTCAAAATTTCGCCCCGCTCCTTTCCGCCCACACAAAGGAAGAAAATCTGTGGCATGCACAATTTTGATAGTACAAGAAAACTAAAAACACAGAATCATAGAGAATGACCATTTCTATCATAGTGTTAAATCTGGATCAGGTCGGATTATTAATATAGCCACAATAAAGAAAACCATTTCAAAATTCATCGTTCCCTCTCGCTCTCTCTCACAAGCGGCCCTGTCTGCTTTGCCTATTCGTCCAAATGAGCGCCTAGATCTCAGAGACTCAGAGAGCTAGAGCAACCATATTTTTTTTCCAAGCTCCTGTGATATCACTTCAATACTAGTGTATTTCAAAATTTTGAAATGTTGAATCCACAATTTTTAAGATAAAAGAAAACCAAAATCGCATAATCATGGAAAATATCCGTATCTACCAGATTGCCGAATCTGGATCAGGTCGAACTACTATTATAGCCAGAAGGAACAAATTTAATTTCAGTCGCTACGCAACGCCTGCCTAGCGCTTACTCATTCCCTCTCTCTCTCTCTCTCTCGCACACACTTTCACGTCTCGTATGAGTAGTTTTACATGTACATGTAGAAATGTAGAAGCTGATGTAAAAATTATATATAAACAAAAATGGAAACAGATAACTTTTAATATATAAAAATCTTGCATAGGGTTCGACCTAATTTTTTAAATGTTCCATTTTGGCCAAAATTTAATTCGTCCCTTTTGCGAACATGTAATAAATTATATAAATCGTAAGATCACATATTCTGACTGAGTACCGGGTATGAAGTAAAGCCGCGGCCTTTGCCGTTCCCTCTCGTTTTAAACTAAAATAGGGCCTTAATTGCTTACTGCACTTGACTTTGGGAAGTCGATCATTTCTCCGCTCGCACTCCAGCAGTCATAAATTCTATACCTTATATATGTTTTTTACTTAGAATAGATTGGTTTTGTGTTTATCTCCGTGAATGTGTAAAGATTCTTGTTCTTTAAGTACAATAATATGTTCATGTTGGAACATAGTGGTTCATTTCGAACCAAATGGCTGGACTGAATTTTATAATGTTTGTTGTTGTTATTTTCGTATATATAGTATATACATATGTACATATATAAAATTTGCAATATAACCCAAAATTTGTTTTTAAAAATTCAAAAGCCACTAATAAAAACCAATAAAATTGTCCAAAGAATATCAAAAGTACAAGTTATTTAGTACATTCACCCCATTTTATAATTGGTTTGATATTTTGGTCACACACGGTTTTAGTTTCGTTCAAACACTAACCTACGGCATATAAATGCGTCAGTTCATATACTGTGCTGTCTGCAGCAAAGCTACATAAATGAGCAACCCGGACACTTCGTCTATGATCCATTCGGCTCTGGTGTCGTCACGTTCGGCACCCATTTGGGCGTTACCACCTTTCCCGCCTCACGCGGTCTCAACTCTGGCCAGGTTGGTTTTTGTTGGGACTGAGTTGGGACGCATTCTTCATTGTTGTCACTTGCCGAACAATTGCTTTCAACATCAGGTTCACTCACATTAGGTGATGTCTGATTGTTAGTGCCCTGGTTTCTAATTTGATCCAGGTGACGTTTGATCTCTCTGTTATGGTTCGCTAAAACGCAACAATACGAACGTAGGCCAAGCTGTTGCTTTACAGTTGCCTGAGTCCAGCTTGCCTTGTTAGGATTTTTATAGTCCCTAACCATAACTTTCTGACCCTTTAAAAATTCTGTACTTCGCCTGCCTTTATGGTTAACAATACTCTCAGCTTGTTTCCTATGTATTATACTTTCGACCGTAGGTGGTTTTAACGAAGAAAATGTTGTTTTCAGAGTACGACCAAAAAATAATTTAGCAGGAGATTCTCTTGTAGTACAATGAATCGTATGTATATAATCGGTCAAAAATCTATTTCAGATTTTGTCAAATTCTTCTCTATCATTAACCTTGATGTTTGCATATAATGATTTCTTGACTGTCTTTACAAAATTTTCTGCTTGACCATTTGTTGCTGGATGTCCCGGAGCAGTCAAAATGTGATTTATACCATTGTTTTTCATAAAAGTTTGAAAATCATCCGAAGTAAACTGTCGTCCGTTGTCACTTACAAACACATCCGGTAAACTATAACGACAAAATACTTCTCTAAGCTTGTTGATTGTAATTGATGAAGTTTTTTTCTTCATTTTAAATACTTCTACCCATTTTGAATAAGAATCTATAATAACACTACTCGACAAAATTCAACTTTTTTTTTCCGCTGTGGCCAAAAATGACTTTTTCTGATAGATTTGGAGATTTAAAATTTTTTAAAGAATTATGGTTTTTTTTTCAAGGACTAGTTTTTTTTTAAGAATTTTTAAAAAATTTGGTGTTTTTTGTCATAGGTAGTGCTTCTATTTTGTACATAACTTAAGTTTCCTACAACTGGTTGTATTGAACTTTGCAGTTAAAAAAAGCTGACAAATGCAGCTATAAATCCGACTCAGACACTTTGTAGCTGCAACTAAACGTCTGGAAGATATTAAGCTTCCAAATTGAAATTTCATAATTTTTTGCGGTATTTTTCCCCGAAATTTTTACTTTGAAAGCTCAGGAAAAGTCGAAAAAAAAAATATTTGAATGCCTTGATTTTTGGTTTTAGATAGACACATTAATTAGGCGTCGTTTAAGGTATCGCTTATAAAAATTTAAAAATAAACGGCTTAGTTATAACCGTTTGACCAAAACTACAAATGCCGTTTGGCACTATTCCAAATGCCATTTTACCGTTAAAAACTGTTACAAACGCAGATTTTTGGTATTTTGGTAGGAAAAAAAACGGTTATTCGTCGGCTAACGGAATTTATCGGCGAAATTCGGCATATGAAAGTTTGGTCAAACGGTTATAACTAAGCCGTTTATTTTTATATTTTTATAAGCGATACCTTAAACGACGCCTAATTAATGTGTCAATCTAAAACCAAAAATCAAGGCTTTCAAATATTTTTTTTTCGACTTTTCCTGAGCTTTCAAAGTCAAAATTTTGGGGGAAAAATACCGAAAAAAATTATGAAATTTCAATTTGGAAGCTTAATATCTTCCAGACGTTAAGTTGCAGCTACAAAGTGTCTGAGTCGGATTTATAGCTGCATTTGTCAGCTTTTTTTAACTGCAAAGTTCAATACAACCAGTTATAGGAAACTTAAGTTATGTACAAAATAGAAGCACTACCTATGACAAAAAACACCAAATTTTTTAAAAATTCTTTAAAAAAAAACTACTTTGATTTGTAAATGTAGCCAGAATATTCTTTGCCAGTTAATCTTGACATTGAACCATTTTTAATTGCATCACAAACTTTTGTCACATAAATGCAATATGAAGTTTTGGTCGAACGGCTGCAACTTGGCCGTTTATCCATCGATTTAAAAACGATACCTTAAACGACGCCTAATTAATGTGTCTATCTAAAATTAAAAATGTTAGATATAAAATATTTTTTTTCGACTTTGCCTAAGTTTTCAAAGTCCAAATTTGTGGAAAAAATACCGAAAATAAATTATGAAATTTGAATTTGAAAGCTTAATATCTTCCAGACGTTAAGTTGCAGCTACTAAGTGTCTCGGTCGGATTTATAGCTGCATTTGTCAGCTTTTCAAAACTGCAAAGTTCAATACAACCAGTTGTAGGAAACTTAAGTTTTAATCTTAAAATTTAAATCTCCAAATCTATCAGAAAAAGACATTGCACCAAGAGTTGGTGCAAAGTTTGCACTTTGCACTGCAATTAAATAAAAATCGAAACTCGATCATTGTCTTTGGTCAGTCCAATCTTGACAATTGAAAATCCTAAGTAACAGATTTTGGATTTGAAGAATTCACATTTCTTGTCATTTAATGTTAGTCCAACTGATTTCAGTGTTCATTAGTACCGCTTTGATGTTTGAGGTGTGTTCCTGAAGATCTCTTCCTGTAACCGTTATGTCATCATGATAAACGACAACTCCTCGCATACCCTAAAACAACCCTTTCATAGTTTTTTGAAAAATAGCTGCCGCTGTTTTAGTACCAAATGATACCTACAATAGCCCAATATGTGTGCTCCAAGTTCACAACTTCTGAGATTCTTCATTTAAGTTTAGCTGATTGTAAGCATTCGATAAGTCAAGTTTGGAATACAGTACACCCCCTTCAAGCGCTGCAAAAATGTCGTCTATTCGAGGAAGTGGATACTTTACGTCGACCAAAGACCTGTTTAATGTGAACTTGTAGTCACCACCAATTCTAATGTTACCGTTTGGTTTTAAAATTGGTACTAATGGTGTTCCCCATTCAGAACTAGCGACTTGCTCTAAAATTCCATCTTCAATGTATTGTCGTAATTGCGTTTCTATCTTTTCTTTCCATGGTAACGACCTAGACTTGAAAAATATTGGTTTTGCATCCTCTTTCAACTGTAATGATATTGTGTTCATATTATATGAAAAACAAATATACAAACTATGTAGTACAGTGTAAGTCGCTGCGCCGATCGACTTCAACAAAACTGCCTTTTTGCGTTTTCCTCGTTCACATTCATTGCGCTCAAATGTATGTCGAATATATCTTTCCAAATGCAGAACGTTTCTTGATAGGGCGAAAACTCAGCAATTGTTGCCATTTGATAGAATATTGGTACACTGTTATTCGTAGTGTTGTAATGTTCGTTCACATACATACATATATTATATGCACTTTTGTATATTGTTACGTTCTTGATTTCCTCGTCGTTAGTTAGGTCGTCGTCAGTTAGGTTAAGTTTATAGGGCTGCTCGACCATAGTCGAGGTAGCAGATCTGCCCATTGTGATGCCCATACTTGTCATGCTTTTGTGTTCTCTAGCTGGTGAGGTTTTTTCGAAAACCATCCCGAGGCTTCAATGAAGAGTTCCAGCCTCCCAGCGGCATGGTTGCCAGGCTGTCCAGGTCCTCGAAGGAGGCTCTTCCGAGAATTTGATGCCGCCTTCCCATAAGTGCAGGACAGGAATAGAGAAGGTGCTCAATACTCTCGATTTCCTTCTCGTCCATACAGCTGCGGCAGAAATCATGGTGGGGTAGCCCATAACTGGTGGCCATGCGGCCGATGATACAGAGCCCCCCGTCAAAACATGCACCTGCCCTTTCCTGAAGCTCAGAAAGGTCTTGGTGCGTTTTTGGTCGTATTGGATGATGTGTTCCACCGCCTGTCGGCTCTCGTTCTTGTCAGGCCCATCAACTGCGAGATGATGTCTTGTAGTGGTCTCCGTATATCACTAACCGCGTCCGCAATCGGCTTGGCCGATCCTGCTCTGGCATATTCATCCGCGCTCTCGTTACCCGCGATGTCGGTGTGACCCGGGATCCACGTGAGCGTGAGCGAACGTAAACTTTTTTTGTTAAATGCTTTCACGGTCTCGGATACGAGTCTTCTAGTGGTTTTGCAGGATATCTGGGCTTTGATAGCAGCCTGGCTGTCAACACAGAAGTCTTTGTTCCTCGGAGGTAAATCCAAGGTGTGTAGCAACTTTGCCGCTTGCCATACCTCATATATCTCCGCTTTAAAAACACTGCACCAGTCAGGAAGTCTTAGGGATATGTTGGTCTCCAGATCTTCATAGAAGATCACGGCTCCTGTCCCCTCGACTGTCTTTGAGCCGTCAGTGAAGATGGAAAGCTCATACTATCTAAGGACAGTGTTTCTCATCCTGTCCAGGATGCGTCCACTAAAGTTTCTTTTCCAGTAAAACTCTGGTACACAATAGTCAAGAACTTTCCCGATACCAGTATCACTAAATCGTCTGCGTAGGCCGTAATTTTGTGCCCACAGCTCCTCAGCTGCAGGACAAGGTCATTGAGAACTAGGTTCCACAGGAGTGGATACATGACTCTTCCCTGTGGGGTGCCCCTCGTGACCGCTTTCCTTGAAGAGGAGAAACTATAATTGGCGCTTATCGTTCTACTCCTGAGAATGCTATCCAGCCATCTGATTATCGTTGGGTGTGTGCCAATCTGTGCTAGTGCAGCCGTAATTGACTGGATCCTGACGTTATGAAAGGCGCCATATATATCGAGGAAGGCCGCCATTGCGTATTCCTTATGGCTAAGAGTCTTTTCAATGTGCCCAACTACTTCGTGCAGTGCGGACTCTACTGATCTACCTTTAAGATGGGCGTGTTGAGGTCCGCTGAAAACTCGTTCGTTTAGCATAGATCTTATATGGGCATAGATCAGGGGTCGGCACGCAGACACTCACATGTTTTTAGTGCGTTTGTGTGCGCAGACAAGAGACACGAAACAACACGAACGCCAAGGCCGCGGCTCTACTTTATACCCGGTACTCAGTCAGTATATACATACATATGTACATATATGAGCTTACGATTTATTCAATTTATTATATGGTCGCAAAGGAACGAATTAAATTTTGGGCAAAATATAATATTTCAAAAATTTAAGTCAAACCATTTTTGGAATATTTATACATGTTTCCAATTTTGTTTGCATATGCTTTTTACATCTACTTCTACATTTCATAATGTACATATATAACTACATATTCGAGACGTACAAGTGTGTACGAGAGAGAGAGGGAATGAGTAAGCGCTTGGCAGGCGTTGCGTAGCCACTAAAATTTTATTTCTTCCTTCTGTCCATAATAATGATCCAACCTGATCCAAATTCGGCTATCGGTTAGACACGGTCATTTCCCATGATTCTGCGTTTTTGGTTTTCTTTTATCTTAAAAATTGTGGATTTCACAGATTTTCGTCCTTTGTAGGGGCGGAAAGTGGCGTGGCAAAATTTTGAAATACACTTGTGCTGGTTTGATATCACAGGAACTTGGATAGAAAGTTTGGTTGCTCTAGCTCTTATAGTATCTGAGAACTAGGCGTCAAAAAAGACAAATGGGCAAAGCAGACGGGGTCGCGTGTGAGAGAGAGCGAGAGGGTACGATGACTTTCGAAATGGTTTTTTTCATTGTGGCTATATTAATAATCCGATCTGATTCAGATTCAATACTCTAATAGAAATAGTCATTCTCTATGGCTCTGCGTTTCTAGTTTTCTTATATCTTTGAAATTGTGTATGCCACAGACTTTCGTCCTTTGTGGGGGCGGAAGGGGGCGGGGCGAAATTTTGAAATACACTTGGAGTAGTGTGATAACACAAGAAACTGTATACAAAACTTGGTTGCTCTAGCTTTAATAGTCTTTGAGATATAGGCGCAAATGAAGACGGACGGACGGACAGACGGACGGACAGACGGACAGACAGACATGGCTATATCGACTCGGCTATTGATGCTGATCAAGAATATATATACTTTATGGGGTCGGAAACGCTTCCTTCTGGGCTTTACACACATCCCTTATCACCACAAATCTAATATACCCCTATACTCTTCGATACCAAGTATAAAAAAATCGTTGTAATAAAAAAACAAAAAAACAGCATCATAAACAACTAAGACAAGAAAAAAATTGTATTTCAATAAAAAAAAAATATTTAGTAGGGTATCGTCTTTAATACCAAATCCAAATCTATTGCTCCTCTGAATTCCTTGTTACGCATTAGATCGGTAACATGTGTGTCACTTATTTGACTTCTAAGGTTGGTCTGAATTATCTTAAGACTAGAAAAAGCCATCTCGTAGTTATATGTCGTACCAAACATTGAGTAGAGCTTGTAAATTTCTGATTTGAAGTTCGGAAATTTTTCGTCATTAATGGTAACCCAAAAATTTTGTCCAGTTTCCAAAGGAACACTAACATCATTGCGTAATTTAACAAACTCTTCACATAATGACGTGTCCAGATCGGTAAGCTCAACTGTAAATGGAATATCATGTATTTCTATTGTATGCGATATAATATTGAATCCTTAAATCTTTCTCTGAAATACGCGAGGTCTACTATATTATTGTTTTTTTTGTTCGTGATTAATATGGAAAGTTTTGTATCGAAATGGGCTATTGTTTTAGTAAGTTGGAAAATTTTTTGATCTTTACCGTGTAAGGACAGATTTAAAACATTTAATATTTCTGTTACATTACACAGAAATGCTAAATCAATTAAAAAATATGGATTTTCGATTGATTTAAGAAGATCTTCAGCGTTCCCAATGTTTTTTAAAAAGCTTGCCACTTCTTTTCGCAAATTAGAGAGACGCGCTAAGCATTTCCCCCTACTTATCCACCGTACTTCTGTGTACATCAAGAGATCTCCAAATTCTGCATCCAAGCTTTTGACAAACTCTTTAAATTTCCTATGAGTTAAGGCATTATGTCCACTTCTAATTTGTTAATTATTCTAACCGAAATGTTCATTACCGTGAGCATTTTAAGCTGTTTTGCAAAGAGGGCTTCTTGGTGAATTATGCAATGGAATGTGGGGCAATGAATTTCATTCTTTTTGAGAATCCCCACAGGGCCGTTATTTTTGCCAGTCATTACTGCCGCTCCATCGGGACATACTGCACCTAATTTTTTTGTATCTGGCAAACACAAAACCTTCGTCCAAAGTTCGTCAAATAATATTTGCCCTGTGACATGCCCATTAAGAGAAATCATATCGAACAATTCTTCAAAACGAACGCGATGTTTATAAACGGTTTTGACGCAGATGATAAGCTGGCAAATATTATTGATATCCGTACTTTCGTCTAGAGATACAGAAAAATAAGTGCAGTTAGTTAGCCTCTTTTTGGCCTCAGAATGTATAAATTTACTAATTTCTTGTGTTCTACGAGCGATCGTCCGGGCAGATAAAGCAGTATCACCGCAAGTTTGAAATACGCCTTTTTCTCCTGTGTATTTGTTGTAAAACATCCAACATTAAAGTTTTAAAGAAAGCACCGTCTGTAAAAGGGCGACATTGTCTCGCTAAAGCTAGAGCTACCGTATATAAAGCTTTCAATATAGGACGGTTTTTAATTGTAAACATATGGCTATGCGATATTTCAATTTTGGGTGAAACATATATTAGAAAATATTTCTCTTTCAGTTCTAATAATTTCGTGGCACGCTCAGTCTGCAAGTCCCTTGAACCGAGAATGATTAATATCATAGTGCCCCTCAATAAAAAATAGTGAATCGACTATGCATCGACTTGCCACATATACTATTTGCAAATCAAACATTGCACCCCGCCATCCATATATTCTAAAAAGAACGAGGGGGAACGTTGTGAGCCGCGGCTCTACTTTATACCCGGTACTCAGTCAGTATATACATACATATATGAGCTTACGATTTATGCAATTTATTATATGTTCGCAAAAGGGACGAATTAAATTTTGGGCAAAAAATAATATTTAAAATAAAAAAATGAAGTCAAACTATTTTTGGAATTTTTAAACATGTTACCATTTTTGTTTACACATGCTTTTTACATCTGATTCTACATTTCATAATGTACATGTATTACTACATATTTGAGACGTACAAGTGTTTGCGAGAGAGAGAGGGAATGAGTAAGCGCTTGGCAGGCGTTGCGTAGCCACTGAAATTTAATTTGTTCCTTCTGTCCATAATAATGATTCGACCTGATCCAGATTCGACAATCTGTTAGACACGGTCATTTCCCATGATTCTGCGTTTTTCGTTTTCACGCACCTTAAAAATTGTGTATTCCACAGATTTTCGTCCTTTGTGGGGCGGAAGGAGGCGTGGCAAAATTTTGAAATAAACTCGTGCTGGTTTGACATCACAGGAGTTTGGAAAGAAAGTTTGGTTGCTCTAGCTCTTATAGTCTTTGAGAACTAGGCGTGAAAAAATATGAATGGGCAAAGCAGATGGGGTCGCGTGTGAGAGAGAGCGAGAGGGAACTATGACTTTCGAAATGGTTTTCTTCATTGTGGCTATAATAATGATCCGATCTGATCCAGATTTAACACTCTGATATAAATAGACATTCTCTATGATTCTGAGTAGTAAGTTTTCTCTTATCTTCAATGTTGTGTACGCCACAGACTTTCGTCATTTGTGCGGGCGGAAAGGGGTAACTGTTGCCGCGGGACCCGAGCAGATAAGGCCGACGGTACTCGAAGTTTTTACGCTGTGCGTGTGCCGACTGCGCTGCTCCCTTTTCTTTTCGTATGCACGGAGCATAGGACTCCGCCGGCCTCTGGCATAGATCTTCAACAAAAACGAGGAGAGGCTGACGGGTCTGTAGTCCTTGGGTGAGATGTGGTTTATCTTCCCAGCCTTGGGGATGAAGACCAATCTCACCTCCCTAAATTCTTGGGGGACGTACCCAGTTAGAAGGCATCCTTTAAAGATTTTCTTCAACCATGGCAGTAGGTGTGAGCACGCCAGGTGCTGAAGCATGGCTGGTCTGATCTCATCGGGCCCCGGCGATTTGTAAGGACTGAAAGATATAATATCCCATGTAATCTTATCCAGAGCCAATAGTTCCCTTACGAGCTCTTCGGTTTCCTCCTCATGTTGCTGCTCCACGTGGAAGAAAAAAATAAATCTGTTACGCAATCATTAAACCCGTATGTAAAACTATCTTGAGGCCACATCATTTCAATTAGCAGATTGGGGCTCCGTCAAGTCGCATCTTTATCTCTAACACTTAGAGACTTTGAAAGCTAGAGCAACCAAATTTTGTATCCGAAATCCTGTGATACCACACTACTACAAGAGTATTTCAAAATTTTGCCACGCCCTCTACCGCATACACAAAGGAAAAAAATCTGTGGCATGCAAATTTTTAAAGATAAAAGAAAACAAAAAACGCAGAATCATTGAAAATATTCATATCTATTAATCGAATTATTAATATAGCCCCAATGAAGAAAACCATTTTGAAAGTCATCGATTCCTCTCGCTCTCTCTCACACGCCACACTGTGTGCTTTGCCCGTTCGTGCAGATGAGCGCCTAGTTCTGAAAGACTATAAGAGCTAGATCAACCAAACTTTCCATTCAAGTGATATCACTTCAATACAAGTGTATTTTAAAATTTTGACAATCCCCCTTTCCGCCCCCACAAAGAACGAAAGTCTGGGAAATCCACAAATTTAAAGATAATGAAATTTTATTTTTTGGACAAAATGTAATTTGTCCCTTTTGCGAACATATAGTAAATTACATAAATCGTAAGCTCACTGACTGAGTACCGGGTATAAAGAAGCGGCCTTTACCGCGGCTCACAACGGTCCCCTTTCGTTTTCTTTAAGTCTAATTGATTCTATAGGCGAATGGAATGGATGAATATTATTTATATTTTTGGTTTATGCGGTTGGTTCTTCATTTAAATATCTCGCTTCTTTTGTGTACACACTTTTATGCAACATAATTAAAGTTCGGGAATTAACTTCATATGGTAAATGCTATTAGTCAATCTCATTATGTGCTCCCGCCTCTTGACGTTTAATTAATATCTGGCTATATTATTGTATGCTACATTTAGTCAATGGTGAGAGACACTATCCCAATTTCCAAAGATTTTAATACCATAACAAAGTGTGGGTATCAAGTATGTTTTGGCGATTAAGAGTCTGAGGTCTGTGGTCAAAAATTGATAAGTTAACGAAAATTGTCTTAGTAAGCCGTAACCTTTTCCCGCAGCCATGGTCACTCTACCAAGATTACGAGCCACGTATTCAATTTGCGTATTAGAAACTTTTTATATATCATAATACACATACATAGACATAGGTTTTATTGACAAACCATTACTTTAGCCCATTTACTAACATTTGAAAAGTTGCCATTACATATAGTTACACTGTAATGCAAACAGTATTAGAACACTGGAGAGTCCGCTGCATTTGGATACGATTTTCAAAATAATCTTTATTTTCCTTTTGTGATTTTTATTTAGCTAATAGGTTTTTTACACCGGGTACGTTTCCTATCGATATCGGAAAAGACACAAAGAATTGGAAGACGCGCGTCCTTGCGGCTTAAGAACCGGCTATCGATACCAATACAAATTTTATAAATAAAGTTAATTATGTACGAAAATTAAAATGAAAACAAATCGATTTGTTTATCTGCGGTGGCGCAAAATGAAGATAATGTTTTGAAATGCATGGAAGCGGCGGAGTTATCTGCAGAAAAGTTAAAATTTGTCTAAAAACTGAAACGTCCTTCTCGCGTTTGGACCCTTGTAAGTAACGTGCAGATAATAGTTTCTTTTAATAGTCTCAATTAAATAATGTATTCTAAATTGCAATAAGCACGATATGGTTCATTTTGGGAGGAAGGTGTTGTGAACAACTCCAACGCATTCTTTAAAGACAACTCCTCATGAAGAGGAGTACGTTCGAAATTCTAGTGGGACTGCTGCCTAACCTCCGAAAGCAGAACACGAATTTTCGACACACAATCCCTTTGGAGAAAAGGATAGCCATAGCGCTATATTTCCTGCCTGTATTTTTGCCCCTTTTTATTCACTTGAAAAATTTTCGGGGCAAAAATTGTAATCTGCTGTTTTTTGTTGTTATTAGTGGTGATAGTTGGAGATAGGCAGAAAAGTAAGAAAATGTGCTGTTTGGCACAAAAACAATCGAATATATCCAATAAACGCACCTGCCTCGCAAAATGAAGTGTTTCCACTAGGGCCCTGTGCATAACCTTTGTATGTAAAAAAAACAGCTTCTCTGGAAGACGCAATGAATCAAGACGCAACCTAAGTGTAAACGGCACATTAAATTACATAAAAGGGTTTTGACTTTGTCGCTGAGTACAGCGCTCAAAATTGATTTAAGGTTATGAGAAAGATTATTCCATGGGCGAAAAGCGTTTGAATTCTTGGGCATAAATAATTGTTTGTTCATTGTGATATGGCAGGGTTAAGTTTGGGGTATAGGTAAATCGGTTCTTTGGTCATCACAATTTTGTGAAAGTACACTAAGGTGCTAAAATCTATCCAAGAGGTCAAGTTAAGGTCAAGTATTTTATAAGTCAAGTGGGATACATGGTCAAAACTTCTTTTTATGTTAATTTTTAATATTTGCTATTAATGGCTAATTTCACTAGAAGAATTTTTTGAAAAATTTGGTTTTTTTTTCAGAGGTAGTGCTTCTATTTTTCACATAGTTAACTTAAGTTTCCTATAACTTCTTCAATTGTTCTATTTGCAGTTTTGAAAAGCTGACAAATGCAGCTATATGTAAATCCAACCCAGACACTTTGTAGCTGCACCTTCACGTCTGGAAGATATTAAGCTTTTAAACTCAAATTTCATAATATTTTTCCCCGTTTCAGTTAAGGTATCGTTTCTAAGAATCGATTAAACCCGTTTGACCAAACTTTCATATTGAATTCAAATTTTAAATTCAAATTTCATAATTTTTTGCGGTATTTTTTCCCAAAATTTTAAATTTGACTTTGAAAACTCAGAAAAAGTAAAAAAAAAATATTTTGTGGCTACCATTTTTGGTTTTAAGCTGGGTATCCAGCACCGCGGAAACTAAAAATTACTGCCAAACTTCATATAAAAAAAACGGGGCCAGTAATTTTTCGTTTGTGTTTTCCTGGAGTCAGTATCCAGCAACGTAAACGGGATCCACGAATTTTTATCGATAGTATCGATATTCACACGAATGTGGACTGTGAGAACAGCTGATAGGGGTGCCAGTAAAATATATGTGCCTATTTTTACTGGAGTACAAGTGAGAGGTGGGGGCAAAATCTGTGCGCAAAACCAAAAAGAGATATGCAAATTTTTAAAGTGAGGAGAAGATTGCTTTAATAAAAGCAGTTGAGGCAAGACCATGTCTTTGGCGGATCACGGAAAACAAGCATTTTGATCATTTTGATATTTTGGCGCCTCCGACTGTGCTGTACTTCTTCTTACAACAATATGTGCCACTACCAACACAATCACTTCATCGTCAGAATTACTTTTCTTCCTTTTTTTAATTTTAGTTTAATTTTCAAAATTGGCGCTGTTTATTAAACACAGCTGATTCATGAGAGTGGCAAATCACTTTTTAGGTTCTTGGTCACACTACATTAGTTGAGTTCCACACATCCGAAATAAAGAGCAGATTCGTTTCAGTAAAATTTCGCGGTGCTGGATACAGGCCTTTAGAAGACACATTTATTAGGCGTCGTTTAAGGTATCGTTTATAAGAATCGATGGATAAGCTAAACGGATAAGTTGCAGCCGTTTGACGAAACCTTCATATGCCGAATTTTGCCGATAACTTCCGTTAACCGACATCTAACCATTTTTTCTGTGTTCGTAACAGTTTTTAACGGTAAAATGGCATTTGGGATGGTGCCAAAATGTTAGCTACAAAATTATTTTTCGACTTTTCCTGAGTTACAAAGTCAAATTTAAAATTGATGTTGATGCTTTTGATACTTGTTTGCTCCAAGACAGTGTGCTACTGATGGTTATCTGTAGCGAGATTAACTGCATAGGAAATTGGTGTATTGTCTACATATGTATGTATGATTGCTCCGTATTGTTTGTATCAATTCGTTTTATTTAAATTAGCATACATTTAGTTTTTTTTAGGACTTATACCCAAGCCATTTTCTTTTGCCCATTTCTCTATTATGGAAAGCATTTTGTTACACTTACTGACACAAACATCTATTTTGTCAACGGGACTACTAACATAAATTTGGACGTCATAAAGATGTACTTCACATTCGGACTAGACAATAGGTAGGTCATTAACATACATGGAAGACAATAAAAAGCCTGATCCCTGAGGGACTCCTCGTGTAAGTTTCAAAAAAGTTGAGACGTACGCACCTGAAACTACTGCCTGTAGCCGATTTGTGAGATATGAGTCAATAAAGCTAACTGCTGTGTCTGAGAAGTTCAATAAGTTCGCCAATATTGAGCAGAGTATTTTATGATTTACTGAGTCAAATGCCTTGCTGTGTAACCCTGTTCTTGTAAAGTTACTGTCGTATGTCTTCTACAATGTCCGTTATAGCACTTATGTATACAACTTCGTTTTTTCCGAAACCCCGATTGCTTTTGACTCAGCAGCGAGGTTTGAGTCAAGAAGTTTTCAATTTGCAAGGACATTCGATTTTCAAGCACCTTTGAAAGGAACAGGAGTATGGAAATGGGTTATTTTTGGGTTTTGGGATTGTTAGTATTTTTGCTATTTTCCATACAGTGGGAAACGAGATAGTAGTGATTGCCGTATTGAAAATATAAGTGTATAGTATAAAAAAATATAAGAGTCAGAATCTTGGGAAGTAAAATTTTCAAAAATGTTGAGCTAATTGTCGGGCTCCGCAGTCCAGTATTAGGCGTAGACATAGAATATAGCCAGCGGTGCAGCAGTAAAGTAAATTTCTACTATCATTGTTCATTGTTTTGCACTGCCCACTGTACCACATTGATATACACACGGCCTATGCAGCCGCTCTCTCGTGTCTTCTTTCCTTCTTTCTTTCGACTTCTCTATCACTCTCTCTGGATCTGTCGCACTCTCGTTTGCAGTAAGCCACGGGCAATTTGGCCCGCCTACCCTCAAACAGTCTGGATATCGTCGTGCTCACATTAGGGCACGGGCAATTCGGCCCACCTGCCTTTGCAGCGTCTGGACCTAGCTCTTCAACCGACACTGTCTTTGAACCGACCCCTCGCGTCTTCAATTTGACCCCGTCTTGAATCGAGCTAAACAGACTCATCGTTCATTTCCCCTATTCCTTCGACTCGCTATCACATCGCATATATACCCCACAATAAACAGTATTAAAATAAACTCTCGTGTTTAAAATATCGCAAACTACGCTGCCGAAAAAGTTCGGCAGTTCAACACTAATGTTGTCAAGGCCTTCAGCTTTAAACTTCACCTTAAGTATACATGTTTCACATTGACTGACACATACGAAGCTAAAACTATTATCACAGAGTGGGTTATAATTCAAGTAAATGTTGCTAGTCGATTCTGGTACATCAATCTTCGAAAGCTGTATGTTAAGTTCTTCGACATTAATATTGTGCTCAGTATTTTGTTTACATTTCCCTATACCAAAGGCATTCATTTCCCTCGACCTTTGTTTAATGGAGGAACAATCCAAAAACTTAGATTTAAAGTGATCCCTCTTAGCAGATCGTATACTTTTATTAACCCTCTCATGCCCGATGTTGCATATACGCAACATTGTGTTTCCGAGCCTCTAACTCCCGTTATTTTCAAGTTATTGTTTTGAATTTTCTTTTAAATTATAGCTTACTGTGTTGAAAAAGCAAACAGTAAGTTGTTTGGCAGTCAGCTGTACACGCTTTCAGTCGGTAGCTATATTTGTGAGCAAGAAGTTGAAAAATTGATTTTGCAAAAAAACAGTGTTCTAAAAAAGTGGAAAAAAATTATAAAAATAATTATTTCATCCTGAAACCAACATAACTACATAAATATAGAAAGGTAAGAGAGTATTTAGAAAAAAACCCCACATGAAAATATTATTTAGTTTGTCTGTAATAATTTTATTATTTTCGTGTTGCGTATGTGCAACATTGGTCTATTGTGGTAATTTTCGAAAAATATAATTTATTTCAGTATACACTTTCTAAGATGCGTCCAAAAGGTCTGACTCAAGCTGAGATTGAAATAATTGCCAACTTTGATTGGTATGATTCGGCTGATGGTGAAACTGAAGAAGAAGAAGATCCAAATATGGAGGATGTCCGGGATTATATATGATTTTAGTCTGTACATTGGTGAAGGAACGTGCAAGACTTATGGCCTGGGAATATCATCAGATATCGTGCTATTTTTATCATCCAATATGCCAGTAAACCAAAATTTCAAACTGTTTTTTTACAATTGGTTTTCTTCAATAAGCTTGATGTGTGCTCTAAAAGAAAAAGGCATACTGGCCGTTGGTACAATTCGAAGCAAACGATTGAAAAACTGTGATCTAAGCAGTGAGAAAATCCTTCAAAAGCGAGGACGTGGATCAATTGATTTCAAATATGAAGCAACGCACAACTTGATTGCTTGCCGTTGGTATGATAATAAGAGCGTACAACTGGTTTCAAATTATGTAGGTGAGAATCCCATTACTGAATGCAACAGATGGTGCCGCAAAGAGAAGAAATTTATAACTATACCTCGTCCAGGTATAGTTTTATGTTACAACAAACACATGGGAGGGGTTGATCTTGCAGACATGCTGCTTGAATTGTATAAAATCAACCACTAACTAAAATCAACAAAATCATTCCTATAAAAGAGCTTATGTTGAAGACCCACCTAAATTACTACGACTTGATAGTTATAATCATTGGCCGGAATGAGGAACAAGAGGCAGATTTAGAGTATGCACCACTGGGTTTCCAAGCTGTAAATGCAGCAAATGTAATTTGCACTTGTGTTCCAATCCCCAAAAAAACTGTTTCGTGTCTTATCATACATAAAATATAAATAAACGGCATTTGTAAAAGAAATAAACTTGTTTTTAAATATATACCACCATTGCCCAATGTTGCATATACGCAACATCCTGTAGCTCTTGAACCAGGACACCTAGGACCTTGAAATTTTGTACAGTTAATATTGATGTCAACCCTTTCTTATATAAGTATATACTCAAAAAAATTTTAGCTTCGCCCATTTTAATTTGGGCATGAGAGGGTTAACAGTAGCTCTTAATCTTTTGTATGTGACAAGAAACCACTCAGTTTTGTATCGCTTCCATTTAAGGAAAGCAACGTCGCGTTGATGTGTTAGTTGGACTTTATCTTGGATTGGTTACTTTTGTTTTGAGAGGTACAAATTTGTTGAACAAGTACTGAATATTGTTATTTAAAACAGAAGAATTGTAAATGGAAGCCCAGTCACATGCATCATATTCTAGCTCTAGTTGACAGAGTTCAATATTCTTATAGACCCTATACGTAAAGGAATCAGTTTTATAATCGAAGGTCATAATCAAACGCTGGTACTGAGACCGGGTCATAAAGTAGTCTTACTTGGGTTATTAATGAGATGAATGTCAAGAAGTGTTTCACAGGTACTACTGATGTGTGTGAGGCAAAGCTATTCATTAGATGACTCTCTAACAAGATGTTGCTATTGAGATCGCCAGTAAGAATTGTGTCTGTGTATGACACTGAAATGTCCGGAATAATATTTAATAATGGCTCATAGTCTATTGTGCGATGGGGTCAGTATACACAGTAAAATTTTCTTATTCATTTTTCTTATGATTTCCACCAGTAGATATTCAATTGTATATACATTCAATTGTATGTACATGTAACATCTACATTTGACTGGGTAACAGTAATCTAAACTTATCGATTTTCCTTAGCAGACTATGTGCATTTATATGGACGATGGTTGCTAATAATTTTAATGAAGCCACTGCCTAAGGAACTACTTATCTCACTGTTCATGGATATGGTGAGTAGTTAACATGGGCGCAACCTCAATTTTGAAAAACATTTGGTTAAATTAAGGTGAATGCTAATATAATAAAATAATGTTATGAAAGACCTAACTATTAAAACTAAGAGTAAATGCTTAAGAGCGAAAGCTATTTGAGACGCCTGCTGCGTCTTTCGATGCTGGTGCGAGCACCAAAAGCCCACGCGCACAAGGCCGCGCCGATTGAAGACTGCTGCGAGATATCGGGGCTTTTTCATTCTCATAACTTCTTTTGAAAATTGTGTAATGCTCTCTTAAAAGCTGCTCGTTGACATGTATTGCAGCTTCAGAGTCAAAACCTACGAGCTGCAAACTCTGTTATTTTTTGTTCTCGCGGCGGTATAGCATTTCGGATTCGTGGGGGTGGGGTCAGCTGGAGATTGAAACAGAGCTTGTGGGAAATCGCTCTTACATTTTCTCCGTCCACGTAGGAAACACCATGGATTCGGAGTTAGCTCGCACTAGCAGCCATGTTTTCGGCCGTCTGTCTCGCCTATATGCCTACCACTCTCTCAACCAGTGCGCGCAAGTCCGCCACCTCTCGGTCCAGTTTCTCGACGGGCTCACCCAGTCGGTCTCTCTAAGAGCGAAGATCGACCACCTCCTGCTCCAAGCCCACGGGTACCCATCTGCTTGACCTCACCAGCGATCATGTCCAGGCGCTCTATAAGGCTGCTGAGGATGCGCTGCTCTGCTTTCTGGACTTGGGACGCAATTTGGCTCGTCTGCTCTTGAAAGCGAACCTTCAACAACTGTTCCAGCATTATTGCGAGTGCGCTTTGTTGGCGGTGCAGTAGAGGAATTCTTGTGATTTTTGTTTGTGCTTGTGCTTTACTGTGTTTATGTGTGTTGCAGTATTATTGAGTGATCTTTATCTTCCGTTTGACTATTGTTGTGTATTATGGAGTGATCTTTTTCTTTCGTTAGGCTATTGTTGTGTAAGCTTTGTATGTATGTGTGTAATCGCCTCCCGAGCGAATTAAATGTAGATTAAAATAGTTTGCATTATTTTTTGTACTATGATTCGAATGTTGTACTGTTTTAGAACAGCTTAACTATATACATATAAAGACACATATGTATATTTGTTTGCAGATTTAAACCGATAATTTAAGTAAAAACGAGGGGGAACGTTGTGAGTCGCAGCAAAGGCCGCGGCTCTACCTTATACCCGGTACTCAGTCAGTATATACATACATATATGAGCTTACGATTTAAGCAATTTATTATATGTTCGCAAAAGGGACGAATTAAATGTTGGGCAAAAAATAATATTTCAAAAATTGAAGTCAAACCATTTTAGGAATATATATACATGTTTCCAATTTTGTTTGCATATGATTTGTATACTGCTTCTACATGTATAACTACATATTTCAGACGTAAAAGTGTTTGAGTGAATGAGTCAGCGCTTGGCAGGCGTTGCGTAGCCACTGAAATTTAATTTGTTTCTTCTGGCCATAATATTGTTCCGACCTGATCCTTATTCGGCAATCTGGAAGATGTGGTAATTTTCCATGATTCTGCGTTTTTGGTTTTCATTTATCTTAAAAATTGTGGATTCAGATAGTCCATTGTGGGGGAGGAAAGGGGCATGGCAAAATTTTTAAATACACTTGTGCTGGTTTGATATCACAGAAGTTTGGAGAGAAAGTTTGGTTGCTCTAGCTCTTATAGTCTCTGAGATCTAGGCGCTCATTTAAACGAATAAGCAAAGCAGACAGGGTCGCGTGTGAGAAAGAGCGATAGGGAACGATGACTTTCGAAATGGTTTTCTTTATTATATCTATAATAATGATCCGATCTGATCCAGATTCAACACTCTGATAGAAATGGTCATTTTCTATGATTCTGAGTTTTTAGTTTTCTCGTATCTTAAAAATTGTGCATGCCACAGACTTTCGTCCTTTGCGGAAGGGGGCGGGGCGAAATTTTGAAATACACTTTGAGTAGTGTGATAACAGAGAAGACTGCGTTTTTGCATTCAGATTACTCCTCGAAAGGAAAATACTTTTAACATAATCTAGTTATGTGCCGGGAATAGTCAGCTTCAATTTGATGGACACCTGATATTAAGTTAAGGAATGAGAAATATTTAGCTCTACCAAGGTGATCCAAATGTTAAGTGGTTTGAACTATTTTGGAAAGTGTTTGATTAATATGACAGTTTCTCCTCTATTTCCTGGATTTGTTTGAATTACTTTTTAATTCGAGAGTGGTTCAAATTTTAAATGATTTACATTAATGAACTGATCAGTATTGGTTGTATTTAGTAATCGGACAAATGTTTTTATTTGAATGCAATTATTTATCTATTTTCACTTGAAGTCAGATGGACTTTTCTAATTACTTGGGATTTTGCTGGTAAAAGTATGGTATTATTACCAGAACTGTATGTTACAATTTTAAAGATACAAGAAAACTAAAAGGGCAGAGTCATAGAGAATAATACTCAACAAAATTCAACTTTTTTTTATCCGCTGTCGCTCAAAATGACAAATGACAAAATGAATTTAAATTTATTTTAAAGAAATATGGTTTTTTTGTATAGTTTAGATTTTTTTTAAGGATTTTTTAAAATTCGTCATGTTTTTTCCAGAGCGAGTGCTACTACTTTTCAAATAACTTAAGTTTCTTATAACTGGTTGAAACTGAAAAGCTGACTAATGCAGCTATAAGTCCGACCCAGACACTATGTTCATAGATGCAGCCTAACATTTGGAAGATATTAAGATTTAAAATTTCATAATTTTTTGCGGTATTTTTCTCGAAATTTTGACTTTGAAAACTCAAGGAAAGTCGAAAAAAAATATTTTATGCCTAACATTTTTAGCCTTAGATAGACACATTAATTTCCACATTTCACGGCTAAGTTGCAGCCGTTTGACCAAACCTTCATATGCTGAATTTCGCCGATAAATTCCGTTCGCCGACGTAATACCCTTTGTAGATTAGGGCGCATCACTGGATTTGTCCGTTAAATTGAACATGCGACAATGATGCCCATAAGAGCCCTTTGGATAAAAGATAAAAGACAGTGATGCGGCCTCATGTTTAATCATGCGGAGCATCATTTGCAAGTGTTACCGTATTCTGTCAAGTATTTTTGCAAAAGACTTAAATTATTCGGGGTATCTTCGCGGTATCAGTGTATTTTTGTCGAATCAAACAATAAAATCAATTTAAAATTCCGTTCCTGAAAATTTAAAATAAATGCACAAGTCCACAAAGATCTTTTGGGATGCACTGGTTAAAACTTTAAAAATGACACTTGAAAATTAAAGTCACGTAATTTTTGTTCGGTGGAGCCAACGTTAGCTTCAATACATCGGACTCCTCCTTAACAAGCTCAATAAACAATTAGGTGCTCGTAATGAAATTCCCAAATGCACCGTTTTCCACATTTAAAGATAAATCGCTCATTATTTTGGTTATATTCTTTTAATTTAAATAAGGCTCAATATTACCTCAACGGCAATTTTTTCGTGTGGCCCTTTCGTCAGATTGACCAATTTTAGAGCCGCTATGAACCTCTGTAATAACCTTTTCCCACACATCACATTTATAGGGAACTGTGTGATTTTTTGATAAATATGAAACCTCGATTCTCACAGGCCACCATCCACCATCCATGGAAAAAACAGTTGACAGCAACAAACAAAAAATGTGTGCTCTTAATTTTGTCAACATTTTACAACAAATATGGAAAATATATTTATTTTTTCGGCTGTGGTTCAACAACAACTAATGATGTTGCAAAAATTGACAAATAAATCAATTCTGTGAAGAAGATTATTTTGCAATGCTAAATAGTAAGAAGTAAGAAAATTGCAATCCAAGTAAAATGTTATTTACAAGACTATGTTTAATCTGTTTTAGAAGCGGTACTGAACTTATTGTCTTCGTCATAGCTCTCCAAATTTATTCCATTTCAATTTACTTCAGAAAGTTGCAGCGATTCGACAATATATCAAAATTCAAGCCTTGCACAAGCGTCGGCAATATTGGAAGAAAAACACATCAGCTCCATTAATGATAATTGTGTTTTGCTTAATTATAGTGAGCAACCTGAAGACCGCAATCTGCATTTATCTGCAGAAGAATTAAGATTGAAGATTGATTGACCATTGAAAAACATTGCTTAAATTAATAAAAAATGTTTTAAACTACATTTGATTACTTTTATTTATTCGCCTTATTCTCCCGAAGGAATTATAGCACTTCAAAATGAAGATGAGCATCTGCTATTGAAAAACTTCCTGGCTCCTTACCACTTTCTAGAGAATATCAGTTATTTTTGTCAGTCATTGTTTACATTTTCACAGTGAATTCCATTTTCGTTGCGAATGCCAATTTTTCACAGTTGTGTTTGAAAATCATCGGCTAAATATTGCATAAAAACGTGCGGTTTATAGCCTATTCACACTGAGCACCGTTTAACGTCTATTTCCTAGACGGTGCGTAAGGTTTTGCCGTTTCGAAAATTTCCCAGTTAGTTCCACCGTCTATTTTGTATGTTCCTAAGCCGCACGTTTCTATGCGATATTTAGCCGATGGTTTTCAAATGCGACTCTGGAAAATTGGCATTCACAACGAAAAAATGGAATTCACTGCGAATATGTAAGCAATGACAGCCAAAAAAACAAAAAAAAAAAAGTAAAAAAAATCTAAAATGGAAGGAGCAGGAAGTTCTAGGGGTAAGTTTTTACATATGTATATATATTTTTAATTTAATAATTTTATTGTTAATATTTGAACACTATGCAGGAAATAAGAGAAGAGCAGGCGGCGGCAGGCTGCAGTGGACCACGGAGATGGAAATCATGCTAATAGAGTACCACAAGAAGCAGCTTGAGATAGCTGAGCTGCTGGGTAAACGTATAGATTAATTAGTAAGCAACCAATCAAAATTCCAGAATGATCTCTTGGCTTGTTTAAAACAAAGAAAAAATGAATAAATAAGTTTTTAAATTGTATTTTATTTCTTATTTATTGCGATTTACGCAATACTTTGCTATAGCAGATCGTATCTGTTCTGCAGACTGGTTATCATCAGCAGAACTATTGCAGGTATCGGGCTGTTCTTTCTGCTCTGCTGGTAAAAGCTCCCAACTATAGTTTATTGCGCTATTGTGCTTATTTAACATATTGTGAAGTATGAAACAGCACATTATTATTCCGGTGTAATCGCTATCTTCATCCTCTTCGTCACACAACAAGATTAGTTGTTGCAAGAAAATATTTTTCTGTTGGACCACAGCTAAAACAATTGCTAATTCTTCCATATCCATTTTTTTCCAAACAAAAATAAAAAAATCTTCCGCTCAAAAACTCAGTTTTTGTTATTGTCATCAGCTGTTAGACGGTAGACGATCCCAGTGTGAATCGGAGTTTCACCGTCTAGTAAAAATCCCAACGTTCCCCCGTGACTGGCTCAATGTGCAGAGGGTATTAGAAACATCCAAAATGGATGGTGGATCTAACTGGCAAATTTCGGAATGGCAAAACCTTACGGACCATTCCCGAAATGGATAGTGGATGCTTGTCTGTGGGAACAGGCTATTACTCGTCTCAATCTTTTAGCTCTCGGTCACGTCCGCCATGTAATGCAAACTGTATTAAAAGAACACTGCAGCTTTCCCTTTATTTAGATACAATTTTCATAATAATCTTTCATTTCCATTTTTGGTTTTTAATTAGTTTAAGTTACACAAAAAGGTTTTTGGCTCTATCGCTGAGTACAGCGGCAGAGGCGAGAGTATGTATACATGTATCTGTATACATATGTATATGAACATACGGCAATCATTGCACTATGGTCCCAATGACCACTTTTGTTGGCCAAAACCTCATTTTTAAAAGTTAAAAAAACACCTTAGTTTTTACCACTCTGCATTGGAAAAAGAATTACCTTTAAAGTTGCGTACCAGAAATTTCCATAGATGGCGCCCCATTCGATAAATCTGCTCTGCAACCCAACTGTTGTTATCGAAAAACTCGTGCAGTAAATAAGTGCAAATTTAATTACAATTTTAAATCTTTGATAAATTGGAAAAAAACCATTAACTGATCAAATTTTTGTTATGAATTTTAATCATAAGGTCTTGTATTACGTGTTTTGTAATGTTAACTGTATATTGTAATTGTGGTGACTTCGTAATTGTACCTTAAAGTGAGCCGTTAAAAATGACTCATGTTGTAAAGAAAACTCATTTTTGAAAAGGTATACAAAGTGAGTCCCACCTAGTCCCACCTTGAAACCTATTGTGTGTCGTAGATTAGTAAATCCTTGTTGAAATGTATATAGTAAAAAATGCCACATTTTGCCACATTTCTTGAAATTTGACTTAATAGATTATAACCTCAAATGTATCAAATTTGAATTTAAAAGCCCAATAATTTCCAGACGGTAAGCTGAAGCTACAAAGTGTTTGGGTCCGATTTATAGATGCACTTATGTGCTTTTCAGAATTGCACAGTTGAATGCAACCAGATGTGAGATACTTGAGTTATGTTAAAAAAAGAAGCACTACCTCTGAAAAAATCTAAAAATAACATTAAAATAAAATTTCAGATTTTAAAAATTAAAGAAAAAAAGAAATATAATTCTTTAAAGATTTTAAAAGCTCCAAATCTATAAAAATAACTCTATTTGGTTCACAGCGGAAATAAAAAGTTCACTTTTGTTGACTAGTGCCCTTTAAATATGCCTTAATAAAAAAAGGGCGGTGCCACACCCATTTTTTTTTTGCAAATCCACTTCCTATTGATTACATATATCCAACAAAAAAAACCAAATAAAAAAATATCATTCCGTTCGCGAGTTATTAATTTTGGCCAACAAAAGTGGTCTCTGGGACCATAGTGCATTGCCTCGTTACACGAGTCGGTTAAGGACCGTCCCGTACACACATATACAGTGGCTCAAAGTCAAAACGATCCAGTGGCAAATAAAAAGTTTAAAGTGCTACAATTTTTAAAATAGACGAAAAACCAAAAATGTTTAAACGCCAGTTTGTTGTATGTTTTATCACAGTTAAAAAAGGAACTTTATTTGATGATTAAATATTGCTCAGTTTTTAAAATAAAACGAGGGGGAACGTTGTGAGCCGCGGCAAAGGCCGCGGCTCTACCTTATACCCGGTACTCAGTCAGTATACACATACATACATATATGAGCAATGTTCGCAAAAGGGACAAATTAAATTTTGGGCAAAAAATAATATTTCAAAAAAATGAAGTCAAATCATTTTTGGAATATTATACATGTTTTCAATTTTGTTTGCATATGCTTTTTACAACTGCTTCTAAATTTCTACATGACATGTATAACTACATATTTGAGACGTACAAGTGTTTGCCACAGAGAGAGAGGGAATGAGTCAGCGCTTGGCAGGCGTTGCGTAGCCACTGAAATTTAATTTGTTTCTTCTGGCCATAATATTGATCCGACCTGATCCATATTCGGCAATCTGGTAGATATGGTAATTTTCCATGATTCTGCGTTTTTGGTTTTCTCGTACCTTAAAAATTGTGGATTCCACAGATTTTCGTTCTTTGTGGGGGCGGAAAGGGGCGTGGCAAAATTTTGAAATACATTTGTGCTGGTTTGATATCACAGGAGTTTGGATAGAAAGTTTGGTTGCTCTAGCTCTTATAGTCTCTGAGAACTAGGCGCTCATTTAAACGAATAAGCAAAGCAGACAGGGTCGCGTGTGAGAGAGAGCGAGAGGGAACGATGACTTTCGAAATGGTTTTCTTCATTGTAGCTATAATAATTATCCGATCTGATCCAGATTCAACACTCTGATAGAAATGGTCATTCTTTATGATTCTGCGTTTTTAGTTTTCTCGTATCTTCAAAATTGTGTACGCCAAAGACTTTCGTTCTTTGTGGGGGCGGAAGGGGGCGGGGCGAAATTTTGAAATACATTTGGAGTAGTGTGATCACAGAGAAGACTGGATACAAAACTTGGTTGCTCTAGCTTTTATAGTCTCTGAGATATAGGCGCAAATGAAGACGGACAGACGGACAGACGGACGGACGGACGGACGGACGGACAGACAGACATGGCTATATCGACTCGGCTATTGATGCTGATCAAGAATATATATACTTTATGGGGTCGGAAACGCTTCCTTCTGGGCGTTACACACAACCGTTATCCCCACAAATCTAATATACCCTTATACTCTTCGAGTACCGGGTATAAAAAGGAAAACAATTAACTTTGACGATGAAGGGATTGTGTTGGTGGCGGCATTCACATATTGTTGCCAAAAAATTGGAAGAAGAAGCCACAGCGCAGACGGAGGATCCAAAATGTCCAAATTATTAAAATGCTTATTTTCCGTGATCCGCCAAAGACATGGTCTTGCCTCAACTGCTTTTATTAAAGCATAAAGCTGGGTATCCAGCACCGCGGAAACTAAAAATTACTGCCAAACTTCATATAAAAAAAACGGGGCCAGTAATTTTTCGTTTGTGTTTTCCTGGAGTCAGTATCCAGCAACGTAAACGGGATCCACGAATTTTTATCGATAATATCGATATTCACACGAATGTGGACTGTGAGAACAGCTGATAGGGGTTCCAGTAAAATATATGTGCCTATTTTTACTGGAGTACAAGTGAGAGGTGGGGGCAAAATCTGTGCGCAAAACCAAAAAGAGTTATGCAAATTTTTAAAGTGAGGAGAAGATTGCTTTAATAAAAGCAGTTGAGGCAAGACCATGTCTTTGGCGGATCACGGAAAACAAGCATTTTGATCATTTTGATTTTTTGGCGCCTCCGACTGTGCTGTACTTCTTCTTACAACAATATGTGCCACTACCAACACAATCACTTCATCGTCAGAATTACTTTTCTTCCTTTTTTTAATTTTAGTTTAATTTTCAAAATTGGCGCCGTTTACAAAACACAGCTGATTCATGAGAGTGGCAAATCACTTTTTAGGCTCTTGGTCACACTACATTAGTTGAGTTCCACACATCCGAAATAAAGAGCAGATTCGTTTCAGTAAAATTTTGCGGTGCTGGATACAGGCCTTAAATCTAAATTTTTATTCCTGGCCTGAATGTCAGCTGTTCTCTCAGTCCACAATCGTGTCGAAAGGACAACTATTGATAAGAATCTGTGGATTTCGTTTAGCTTGCTGAATGCTGAGACCAGGAAAACACAAAAAAAAAATTCCAACCCATTTTTTTTTATATGACATGAATTTTTAGTTTCCGCGGTGCTTGATACAGGCCTATAGATTTGAAGATTCAAATTTTTTTAAAGAATTATGGATTTTTTGTGTAGGTTTAGTTTTTTTTATGTTTTTGCCAGAGGTAGTGCTTCTATTTTTCAAAAAATAAATAAGAAACGACGTCTAATTAATGTGCCTATCTAAAACCAAAAATGTTAGTTACGAAATATTTTTTTTTCGACTTTTCCTGAGTTTTCAAAGTTAAAACTTCGTGAAAAAAACCGAAAAAAATGATGATATTTCTTTAAAAAAAATGTAATCTCCAAATCTCTCAGAAAAAGTGATTTTGGGCCACAGCGGAAATGTCGTGTTGACTAGTGTTATCTTTGGAAAAATAATTATAGTAAATTTCGGATAAAAATGATCCAATTATGAATACCAATAGCATTTGACTTAATTTAAGAACGGAACTCAGGACATCACACGGAGTTACACCATAAAACAAAAGCTATTATTACAATTAGTATTTACTACGGTTTCAATATAAGGGTAGGTCAACTTGTCACTTACGGTCGATTGCACAAAAAGTCTGTTCAGTTCATTAAGATCAGTTGTAATTGTTGGGGAAGCTTTCGGTTTGTCTATGCCAAGCTTTTTAAGCTAACCCCATCTTTGCTTTGATTTTGCTTTGATATAGCATTACTGAATTTGTTATGTGGTAGCGACATTTTTCTGTGTAGATCACTTTATTCACTGACCGTCATTAGCACTCGCGCTCTTGGAGGTGAGCCCAGTGATCGATGCTAGCGGACGGAATCGCTGATAAGCCAGTATGGATAAGAAAGGTTAAAACATCATTACAATTTAAAATGTTGCCCATTTTTAGCTCGGGCTGATTTTGTGCACCGACACCGAATGACAGTTTTACTATATGTTTCTTAAAATAGAAAAACATACAAAGAATCTTAAATTATGATAATACAGATATATCAGAAATAGAAAAACCTTTTCAACTAGAACTTTCTAGCAGTGTATTTAACCAAATAAATAGCACTAGTAGCATTTTTTTAATTCGGTCAGAATGTCAATCTGTGACACTCCGTCAGTTTGTATTAATATCAGACAATTTAAAAAACTACATATTAGAGCGGAAATTAAAAAGAACTTACAGTCACGCCTCAAAGAGTTCGTATCATCGGTTAACCTTTGCTTAAATGATTCAAGCTTTCTATTAAGTTCCATTTCCTTTCCAATTTGTTTCTTAATTGCTTCAATGCCAGCCAGATTAAGTTTAATTGACTCTCTATGTTTTCTGGGTTAAATTTTAATTTTAAGCTTTTTTTATTAGATAGATAGATAGATATTAGATTTGTTATTCTTACCTCATATTGTCCTGAACTTGAAATAGTATTTTATCTCTCAGTTGTATTGCTATAATAACTTCGCTCCATGCTTGAGAAAGGCGCTTATGCTCATTTTGTAATACCTCTAGATCAGTATTGGCATCAGCAATGCTCATATTTAAAATGCTTACTATATCCTTCATTGCTGTTTCTTCTTCAAAAATTGCCTGTAGCTCACTTTCTCTTTTTTTAACTTCCATATCTAACCGATAAAATAGAATGTCTGATTTTCGTTTCTCCTGAGATAGCTGTCTCTGTAATTGAGCATCTCTGCTGACAATGCGTTTTGCATTTTTCACTTCATCTTCTACATCAAAAGCCCATTTTTTAATATTACTACCTAAACATTGCAGATCTTCCAGTTCCACCATCCTTTCTTGATATAATGCTTTTTGAGATCTGGTTAGTTTTTCTTTTTCTTCGTAATTTTTTTTAACAGTATTTACAGCAATTTCTTCCACTTGCCGGCTCTGTAAATGCCCATCAATTTGAGCAGATATTTCTTTAATTTGTTCTTCTTGGAAACCCATTTTATGCTGCAAATCATATAATGTCAGGCCCTGCTCTTCCCGTCGTTGCTCCTTTGCTTTAACTTGGTACATAATTTCGGAAATTTCATTTTCTAACTTTTGCTTAGTACGTAACAGGTGATCTTTTAATGACCGTTGAAACTTGTGTAGAAGCGGATGATTCGGAGGAAGAATAGCCAATTGTTCCGGTTCAGGAGCCCAATGAGGTTCCAGTTCCGAAATATTGGCAAAGTCGCACGAATCCAAGTCATCAGTGTCCGACATTCTTTTTAAAGTATTTAATTTTTATTCTGAGAAAAATATATGCATTTGTAATATTTGAAATTATATTTTCTCACTTACAAAATGTTTGACAAATATAACAATGAAACAAACCCACGGTTGCTATGGTTTTTAAGACAATAGGGTTGCTTATAACAACGTAGCACAGTGGTTCAAACGGCCTATCTAGCTCTTATAAACTAATAGCGTCGAAAGTAAAATAAAGGTATCGTCTTCGTTTTTTTTTCCAAAGTACATATAAAACGTGAAATTATTTCTACTGTCTAGTTTATAAAAAATATTATTTAATGTCAGATTCTGGTCGGATTCAGATCCTAAAGTAGTCATACAATTTGTAAATTGCTATTTTAACTAAATAGAAAGCTGTTTATTTTAACAATTTCAGTTTAAGGCCTGTATCCAGCAATTAGAAGACAAAAAACTTAATTTAAAACGGGAATGAACTTTACGTTATACCCGGTACTCAGTCAGAATATATGTGATCTTATGATTTATGTAATTTATTATATGTTCGCAAAAGGGACGAATTAAATTTTGGGCTGAATGGAAAATTTAAAAAAATTAGGTTGAACCCTATGCTAGATTTTTATATATTAAAAGTTATCTGTTTTCATTTTTGTTTACATATCATTTTTACATCAGCTTCTACATTTCTACATGTACATGTAGAACTACTCATACGAGACGTGTAAGTGTGTGCGAGAGAAAGAGGGAATGATTAAGTGCTTGGCAGGCGTTGCGTAGCGACTGCAATTTCATTGGTTTCATTTGTCTATATTATTGATCCAAACAGATCCAACCATTATTCTGCGTTTTTGATTTTCTCTTATCTTAAAAATTGTGGATTCCACATATTTTCGTCCTTTGTGAGGGAGGAAGGGGGCGTGTCAAAATTTTGAAATACATTTGTATCGAAGTGATATCACACGAGCTCGGATAGAAAGTTTGGTTGCTCTAGCTCTTATAGTCTTTGAGATCTAGGCGCTCATTTGGATGAATAGGCAAAACAGACAGGGTCGCGTGTGAGAGAGAGCGAGAGGGAACGATGACTTTCGAAATGGTCTTCTTCATTGTGGCTATATTAATAATCCGATCTGATTCAGATTCAACACTCTTATAGAAATGGTCATCCTCTATGATTCTGCGTTTTTAGTTTTCTCGTATCTTCAAAATTGTGTATGCCACAGACTTTCGTCCTTTATGAGGGCGGAAGGGGGCGGTGCGAAATTTTGAAACACACAGGAGACTGGATACATAATTTGGTTGCTCTAGCTTTAACAGTCTCTGAGATATAGGCGCTAATGAAGACGGACGGACAAACGGACGGACGGACGGACAGACAGACATGGCTATATCCTCTCGGCTATTGATGCTGATCAAGAATATATATACTTTATGGGGTCAGAAACACTTCCTTCTGGGCGTTACACACATCCGTTATCACCACAAATCTAATATACCCCTATACTCTTCGAGTACCGGGTATAATAACGGTTACATGTCTACTAACGTAAACATAGAAACCATTTCATTTTCGCTGTGGACTAAAAAATGTATATGTATATGTTCCTTATATGCAAATTTAACATTAAATATTTATATATACATACATGTAAAAGGTAGTAGGAAGGCCGGCCAACTGAAGGAGCGTCGGCTAACAGCAGTCACAGTAGCAGCAGATTAGCAGCAGATAAGCAGATCAACAGCAGTAACAGCAGTACCAGCAGAACAACGGCAGAACGAGAAGAACAGCGGATAAAAGCAGGAGAGAAGCAGCAACGGCAGAAGGAGAACGACACCCAACCCCAACAATTCTTACTTTATACCTTACGCGATTAAATAATACCAATAAACTATATTCAAATAATATCTTACTATTGGGGGCTCAACCGGTCGCGTATTGCCAGTGAAAAGTGCGAAAAAAATGTATACTGCATGTCTCAGAAACCACCGCCAGATAAAGAGAGACGGAAAAAAGTTGTGCGCCGCAGCATGTCTCAGAAGCCGCCAGCAGAGGAAGCGAGACAGAAAAAGCCAAAAAGAAGATCCGAGAAAAAACGGTTGTTTCAAGCAGGCTAATAGACAACAACTGGCAATCAGCTCCACTTTGTCGAATAACTCGGCAAACATGGCCGACCTTAGACAGGAAGCGCACCTCTGAGCTATGCAAGCTCGGCAGACGAAGGTGCAGCGCAGTCATACGCTCCCTAACGGGACACTGGCTAATAGGTACCCACGCTAATAGACTGGGCGCCCCATACAATGATTTTTGCCGTAGCTGCAGGGACGAGGAAGAGGAGGAAACGGTGGAACACTTGTTCTGCTCTTGCCCAGCTCTCAGCAGAAGAAGGCTACAGCACTTGGGCTCGCCCTTCATATCAGACATTTCGGCAATGTCCACCATATGTCCCAGGAAGATAGCTAGCTTCATAAGAGCTGCAGGCTGGGACAACTGTTGACCTTAGGTCTCACAATGCGAGAAGGGGTAGATTCCCTGCGGTATCACAACGGGCCGGAAACGGCCTAGGTGTGCTGGGCTCCCAGTGAGTCTGGCAGCCGCTGTAACCTAACCTAACCTAACCTTCAAGCAGGCTGCCCGTAAGAGTATTGCGCAGCAGAATCAAAATGGAAAATATAACTGTACCACCAGCCGAGAATATGCAGCAAAACGAAGACCCAAGTGAATCAGTGGCAGGCGGGAACAATCGTCAAAACTACACAAAAATGGAAGCGATGAGTTCAACAAGATTGGAGGAAAACACACAGACGCTCCAACAACTGGGGCAACTTCTCACGATGAAAATTAGCGCTGATGAAATGGATAAGAAAAATGATGCAAAGCTGGTAGTGGAAAATTTTTCCAAAATTATTCCAGAGTTCAGTGGAGAAAATATGTCGGTACAGCAGTGGTTTAATAATTTCGAGCTAAACGCTGAAGCATATGGACTAAACGACAAACAAAAATATGTGAAAGCACGAGCGAAAATGACATGTACAGCCGCTCTTTTTCTCGAATCCACAGCAGTGTATGAGTACGGCCAGTTACGTCATCAGCTTATACAAGAGTTTGAGAGTGATCGTTTATGCAGTGCCGAAATTCACAATCAGTTGTCGGTGCGAGTGAAAACTAACAATGAAAGTTTTCATGAATATATACTGCAAATGAAACGAATTGCTGCGCGTGGGACAATAGATACAAAGTCGGTGATTCGATACATTGTCGACAGATTGAAATTAAAAACGGATTATAAGTACACTTTGTATGGATGCAGTTCGTATAAAAAGCTAAAAGAGAAATACGAAATCTACGAAAGAACGCTGCCAGCCGAGGAGTGTGTGACGCTGAAAAAAAAAGATTCACAGTCGTTCGTCAAGAAGCCCAATCTAACCAACTATACGAGGAAGCAGCATTGCTATAATTGTGGATCCTTGCAGCATCTACGTAAGGATTGCCGAGCTGCATTAAAGTGTTTCCGCTGCAACCTGACTGGACACATGTCGAAAGATTGCCCGAGTGCTGCTGCGGTAAACGTGGCATATGAGGAAAAACGCCTAAAGTCACTCAAAATCAACAATGTGCAAGTCAAAGGGCTCATAGACACAGGTTCAGATGTTTCACTAGTAAAGATGTCTGTGTTTGGGAAAATGAGTGGCGACCTTCTGCAACCAAGCTCGTCAATTTTGAGAGGACTTGGAAACATCATCACACGCTGCCGCTGGGCAGTTCTTGGCAGAAGTGGAGATTGACGGAATGTGCCTGGCACATAAGTTCCTTGTGGTGGCCGATCATGCCGTCGGATGCCAAGTGCTGCTGGGACACGACTTTATATCAAAGTTCACGATATCCGGGAGGATATCAGTTTTCTCCCCTCTCGGGGGAGGAAACTGTGGGCTAGCAAACAGACAAGTATTTACAATGTGGTCGAGGCAAATACTGATAATGACGTTCCCTCGCAGTACAGAGCTGCCGTCCAATCGATGATTCAGGACTTTACCGAAGAGAAGCAGACTGCCGTATGCCCGATCATGCTGAAGATCGTGCCGGATGAGAACATAGCGCCATTTCGACATGCGCCCAGTCGAGTGGCCATTAGCGAGGCCGACGTCGTCAAGCAGCAGGTGGATGAATGGGCCAATGCTGGGATAATACGACGCTCATCATCAAATTTCGCCAGCCGTACAGTAATCGTCAAGAAAAAGGATGGAAGCTGCCGGGTCTGCGTGGACTATCGTCAGCTGAATAAGATGGTCTCGAAAGATTGCTTCCCCGTTCCAATCGTTGCGGATATGCTGGAGAAACTGGAAAATGCGAAAATGTTCACCATCATGGACCTGGAAAATGGATTCTTTCACGTTCCTGTGGAAGAAAGCAGCAAGAAGTATACGGCGTTCATAACGAAGGATGGCCTCTTTGAATTCAATCGCGCGCCTTTTGGTTTTATCAATTCGCCAGCAGTTTTCATCCGCTTTATAAGTTATGCCTTTCAAAACCTCATAAATGAAAACATTCTTGACCTGAACATGGACGATATTGTTATTCACGCCGAAACCGCCGATGAATGCCTGGGAAAGCTGAAGAAAGTTTTTGACGCAGCAGCTGAATAAGGACTAAAGATGAAGTGGAAGATGTGTCGATTCCTGCAGTCCGCTATTACATTTTTGGGTCACCAAGTTGGAGGAGGAAAAATCAAGCCTGGATTAGAGAAGACCAAAGCCATCAGAAAGTTCCCGATGCCGCAAAATGTAAAGTCCGTGCAGACCTTTTTAGGATTAACTGGTTTTTCTCGTAAATTTATAAAAAACTATTCGATAATCGCAAAACCATTAACGAATCTGCTGAGAAAAGACGTTAAATTTAAAATGGGTCTGGAGGAGCAGCAGGCGGTAGCCATATTAAAGGAGGCATTGGTAAATGAACCGGTGTTGAGGCTCTATCGAAGGAATGCAAAAACCGTGATCCACAATTATGCTTCGACGGACGGGTTCGCAGCCGCGCTGATGCAGTGGCACGAAGAACAATTGCATCCGATCTTATTCTGGAGTAAGAAAACCTCGGAGTCCAAAGCACGACAGCATAGCTATATATTAGAAGCCAAAGCTATTTTTCTCGCTTGCAAAAAATTCCGCCAGTACATATTGGGAACCAACTTTAAGCTCGTGACTGATTGCGCCGCTTTTAAGCAGACGTTAAGCAAGAAGGACGTTCTGCGGGAGGTAGCTCAATGCGTTTTGTATCTGCAGGACTACGATTTTGAGGTGGAACACAGACCAGGGGAACGGCTGAAGAATGTGGATTGCCTGAGTCGATACCCAATTGATGTCATGATGGTATCGTCGGAAGTCACAGCAAGGATTAAGAAAGCCCAGCAGGAGGACACGATGATCAAGGCAGTTACCGAAGTTCTAAAAAGTAAACCGTATGACAACTTTAAATTAAAGGCTGGTCTCGTATACAAGGTTGTGCAAGGCACGGATTTGTTGGCAATACCGAAATCACTAGAGAGTGAGATAATAACCGAGGCTCACAACGCAGGACACTTTGCCGCACAAAAAACGGTGCATGCCGTACTGCAGAATTATTGGATTCCACATCTGAAAGGAAAAGTAATGCAAACCATAAGAAACTGTTTGAAATGTATAATCTACAACAAGAAGCTGGGAAAAAAAGAAGGATTTTTGCACCAAATCGATAAAGGATCAGAGCCGCTTCATACTCTACATGTGGACCATCTGGGACCGATGGATGCTACTTCAAAGCAGTACAAGTACATCTTCGCGATGGTGGATAGCTTTAGTAAGTTCGTATGGATGTATCCCACTAAAACAACAGGCGCAGACGAAGTTCTCAAGAGGTTAAAGGAATGGTCTGATATCTTTGGAAATCCGGCTCGAATAGTAAGCGATCGTGGAGCAGCATTTACATCTTCTAGCTTTGAGGAGTTTGTGAAGAAAGAGAACATCGAACACGTATGGAGTACCACAGGAGTGCCAAGGGGCAACGGACAAATTGAACGCGTGAACCGATCGATTCTGAGCATTATTTCCAAATTGTCGTCGGAGGAACTTGGAAGATGGTATTAGTTCGTACCTCGAGTTCAGAGGGCTATTAATAGCACTGTTCATGGGTCAACAAAGCGTTGTCCATTTGAGCTAATGATCGGAGTAAAAATGCGTTGTGGACCAGATAGCAATATACTGCAGCTGATAGAAAAGGAGATGGTTGATAATTTTGATGACGAAAGACAGAAGATGCGACAAGAAGCAAAAGAAAATATTCAGAAGGCGCAGAACAGATACAAGGAACAATTCGATAAAAAGCGGAAATGCGAGTACGGATACAAAGTTGGTGATCTTGTGGCTATACGTAGAACACAGTTTGTAGCTAGAAGGAAGATGGCCAGCGAATTCTTAGGACCATACGAAATAACCAGCATGAAACGAGGCGGATGTTCGAAAAGCAGCAGACGTCGAAGGACCAAACAATACAACCACGACCAATAATAACATGAAACTATGGAGTTTTTCTGTAGAAAACGAGGACGCATGGTCATCAGGGACTGATGACTAATCAGGGTGACCGAGTGTAAAAGGTAGTAGGAAGGCCGGCCAACTGAAGGAGCGTCGGCTAACAGCAGTCACAGTAGCAGCAGATTAGCAGCAGATAAGCAGATCAACAACAGTAACAGCAGTACCAGCAGAACAACGGCAGAACGAGAAGAACTGCGGATAAAAGCAGGAGAGAAGCAGCAACGGCAGAAGGAGAACGAACAGCAGTAAGGAGAAGACTACGAAAGAAGACAGACAGAGTTCAGCAGCAGCAGTTTTAGTGCGCTTGTTTCAAGCAGAAAAATCGAAATACGTAGCGTTAAAAAGACTAAAGTTCCGCTTAAAAGAACACTGTTAATAAGAGTTAGAGTGTCGGAATAAAGTTGAGCTTTTCGCACGCCATCTAGCGCATGCAATTCGTCGCCGTGCGCAGAGCTTAGTTTTATCGTTTAATCTCTTATGGCTGACATTTTACTCTACGGTTTTCCTTTGCATTGACATTTGGGAAGACGAAGGAGAAAAGGCTAAGGAGGTCGATCCCTAAATTTCCGGTGGAAGGTCTCTCTCTCTTCTCGTGGCCATCAAATTAGACAGACGTGCCCTCGTCCCCTCAGTGAAACAAAAAAAAAAAAAAAATTTTCCTTGAACCGAGTCAAATAAAAATAAAAAGTAATCAATCGAATTCAACCCATCGTATCAATATCAAAAATAAAACGAATGTTTCGTGAAGTTTCGTCGGCACATGCTGCACCGGGATCTGGACCACACGGTATAGTGTCACACCCGGACCAACTCCAGTGCTGGCCACCGTGAGGCGGGAAAGCTTCCCGCAAAGCGCGGCCCCTCCGCCGCAAGCGCGGCCCCTCCGACGAAAGCACGGCCCCTCCGACGAAAGCGCGGCCCCTCCACCGCAAGCGCGGCCCCGGAGAAAAGTGAGAAAAAAAAATAAAAACATGAATTAAAGGCGAGATAAGGGAGACAGAAAAACCAGAAATATCCAAAAAAAATTCTCAGTTGTGACTATGTATGTATATGTGTGTGACCATTTGCGATGTTCTCTTAAAAGCTTTCAGATTCGCTCCATCTCCGAAAGATCTTTTGGACATGGATATATCAATGGAAATACGTAAAAGAAACGAAAATCTTTTTTTTAAAAACCGTGAGAGTCCAAGGTGACACAGACATGCATATTTGCCATAGCGCTTCGTTTTTTTGTAATGCTTAAAATTTGTTGGTTGGTTGGTTGTTTTGCTGAAGAGTCTTAAGCCCAATCAGAAGCTCTAGAGCTTTCGAAGCTTCCTCAAAGCTCGAAAAATTATCTCTTGCAAGAGAGTTTTACACCTGTGTGCATCCATTGAGTGCCAAGGTAACGATCGCCATTAATTCAAGTTAAATAAAAAAAAATAAAATATAAAAAAAATTCTTCTCTAATAAAATCATTATTAAATATATTATTCTCACTTAGTTTTACATGTTCTGCTTTCACTATCTGAAATTTCCTTGTTTAACATTATCCCTATGCATATTTACATATATCTCACACTAAACATATATATATCAAAAATTTTCTTTGTTTAATATTATCCCTATGCATATTTACATATATCTCACATTATACATATTTATATCAAAAATTTTCTTTTTTTTTACGTTATTCCTATACATACTTATACCTCACACTATACATACTTATTTTATATCTCTTGCATTTATTTTGTTTTTGATTATTATGCCCTTGGCTTATTTCTTTGTAATAATAAACCTCTGTAACAAATCTTGAAGAATGAATTGCTAGATCGATTTATTTGGGAGCCATGCAAGTAACGATGGGGGGAAGGCGTAGTGTAGATTATTGACATGACAACAAGGTATCATCCAAAACATATACTCTATCTCGGTGTGGGTGATCATGGTTGGGAGGGCAAGGCTGTTGCAGTAACACCAGCACAGAGGACCGTCATGTCGAAGGAGGATTGCATTGTCTTAGTGTCCCTGTACGTGTAAATTCCTTCTTCTCCTTTTTCTTTTTTCATACCTTTTCCTTTCCCGATCCTCTTCTCAGTTTTAAAAAGTTTTACAGTTTTACCGATCATACAGTCGGAGTGAGCGCGTGCATTTTCGTTATCGTCTACACCCCAGACCAGCTCGAGTGGCACAGCCACAGCAACCACAGTTGTAGGGTACATGCTACATATCTTATGTTGGCGCCCAACGTGGGGAGCGATCCGGCCTGCCCCGATTATAAACAAATACTCCAGTCGTACCACCTGACTGTTACCTTTGCTAAGTCGTTTTTTTTGTTCATTTTCCTGACCCAGATACCCTGTGGATACCTTGGATCCGTGTAAGCGAAACATGGCTTACATGGCCTAGTATCGTATAGGGCGTATTGTATTGTAGGAGTTCCGACGCACTGGAAGTGCTGTAACTTTAATTGGATATAACTCCTTGGTTATCGCTTAGCCTAGCCTGTCATACCTCAGTCAGTGAAAGGTGTCTTAGGAACTAAGTAAGAACCCTACACGTAGCTCAAGCAATTCTGAGGAAGTTTTACTGAGATCGTCCTACCTGGCCGTGATGTTGTTTGTCCAACCACCCTGTGAAGATTGCTGAGTATCAAGGTTCAGTAAGCCTAGGTGACTGGACTCCGCAAACCACATAATAGGTAGTTGACACGGTCCAGCAGCTCACAAATGTTATATACTGTTAATCCGACCTCTTAGTTTTCTCCGGATGAGGGATCGTCGACTGTATATGTCGAGTCCTGCCGAGAACTAAGCTTAGGATTCAGATTTCATAGATTTATATAAAAATACCCCGTTCCTATCCCTTCCTTTTCCGTAAACAGTGCAATCCGTTATTATTCTATTCTTACCCAAAGGCGGTTGCATGGCTCCTAAATTATTTTTGACTATATCTACTGGTATCTATTGATTTTGTTTTTTTTTTTGTATTGATGTATTATATTCTATATATACATTTTTTTTTTTGTTGAATTACAAACAATTAGCAGTGATTTAATATCTTTTGGTTCCCAAACCGAAATGGTGGTATCTCGTAGCACGGGAAATTCAGCGGTCTCGAATGACACTGGGTTACATTGTCAAATTTGCGCAGAAGTGATTGTTTACCAGGCTCAACTACTATTGGCCAAGTGTGGGCATAACTTTCACTGAGCGTGTTTCGCCTCTAAAGTTAATAATAAACGAGGGGGAACAACAAAGGCCGCGGCTCTACCTTATACCCGGAACTCAGTCAGTATACACATACATATGTACATATATGAGCTTACGATTTATGCAATTTATTATATGTTCGGAAAAGGGACAAATTAAATTTTGGGCAAAAAATAATATTTCAAAACGAGAGGGAACGTTGTGAGCCGCGGCTATGGCCGCGGCTCTACTTTATACCCGGTACTCAGTTAGTATATGTGTATAGGTATGATCTTGTACTTTATTTGTATGTAACTTATATAATATACATATTTGATACGTAAACGCCGCTCGAATTAGCTACCAATTTAATACATTAAATACATTAAATTGGTACCCAGGGAACACCACGGGGAGGCCATCGCGATGCAATGGGGTCACTCTAGCCAAAATATAATCTTGGGGACCTACGAGTCGACTTGAGCTGCTTTTAAAAGCATTTTTAAGCTCCATATTCCCCAAAAAATTAAAAATAGGATTCCAATCCTTCAAAAAAAATATCTATACTAAAATGAATACCTAAATTCGTAAAAAAAATGATCTATACTAATATATATATATATATTTAATATAAACTTAACAAAATAAAACGGAAAACGGATAAAAAAACGGAAAAAAAATATTAAACAAAAGATTAAATTTAAAAGTAATAATATAATTAAGAATACGCGTCCCCTGCAGGTTCCTGCCGGTTCATGCGGGCTTACGGTTCGTGCGGGGGGCGGGTCGCTGACCTATCCAAACCTATCTAAATCTAAACTCCTGCCTCCTTAACATTAACTAGAATTCAGCTATGATAACTATAGATAGTCTCAAAGGTGCGCGCGGTGGCCCTACTATCGGAAATGTTTGAAAACGCCCAGTCAATATGCGTATTGCAATTGGTTGTGGACGAGTCCAAGCCTAACAATGACCTACAATTCCTTTCTGAAAGGAATTCATAAATTTCCCTACAGCAGCCAGAAAGATTATGAAGACATAAATTAAAATATCCTAACACTAAGCAATTTCTATCTAAAAGCTGATTTCTCTGATTTAAGTCCTCAAATTCTGCTTTGAACTTTGGCAACGGATACGCAGGGGTTCTATAAATAACAACAAAACCTACAGATTTGTACTTAAACAAAGCATACTCAAACACTGGAGATGCTAAGTTTCCGGAATTTACATAAAATCGACCAAAATTACTACAATGATCTAAAAGTTCATTCCTAACAAATATTAGAATGCCCCTTTTCTGTCTACTTCCGCTGGCTACGGAAGGGCAATCTAACCGCACTGCAGTGGAATAGCCAGGAATAATATAAGCTTCATTTGAGTAAGTGGAAGCCTCAACGAAGCACAAAAAAGAAGAATTGAGCATTAACTGATCAGAACAGACATCGCTAAAATGGCAGTGCAAGCTTTCCGTATTATGGAAGAAAATATTGAGATCAGACGGATTGAGTAAACAATCGAAGTGGGTTTGAAGTGATTTGGCAGAACGTAAGTTCTCCATCTCCTTCGCGACAGGACAGTCCCGCTTGGGTTTCGGAGGAATGAATGGTCCAACGATGTAAAGTCCGTTCGCACTGGTGGCCCTACTGCAAGCTACATACAACGCCTCTCTTTGCATATTGGATGAAGTGTGGACGACCACTTTGCTGTATGTAGCTCCCTGACTCTTATGAATAGTTATAGCTTCTGCAGCTACAACCGGAAACTGTTTTCGGTCAATAGTAACTTGTTCGTTTTGGTGGTACTGAAAACTTTTTGTAGTTTTCTGAATTGGGGTCCATGAAGATTCGTTACTATGGCTGCGTTTCGACCGTGCGTTACCTCCTACGCTTTCCTCAAGAAAATGTATCCAAAGAAGTTCGGGGTATTGGAGGAGCTGAGATCTATCTGCATTAAAACACCAGTGGCTCCGTTAACAAGACCATCTGATGTATCTACATTGACTGTCATCATATATTTAGCCGTGGTTTTAAGAACCAATGAAGTACACAAACCTTGTGTATTCGAAGTTTTGAAACTCTTAACAGACCTCAGATATTTGCTTGTGGTTTCTGGGTTAAGATGTTCGGCCTTGATGCAGTCTAAAGCTATTGAAGTATATTCTGCAGTCATTATCGATGATAGCTTCTCCCTATTGTACTTATCTGTCTTGCTGTTGCTATAAAATAAGTGGATCGCATCTCTGGGGGCTTGACTGCCGTCAACTATTCAGCTCCTAAGCAATTGACTATCTTCTGACGTCATTTCGGCCGAGGCCATGTTATTAAGTGCGGTTGCAAACGCTTGGTCATCTCGCTGTCGCATTATCTCTGTAAGTTCGAAAAACTTGAAGCTATCCCAGAGACTAGAGCCAACTATCGCACTGTAGGGATTATGCGCTCCTGATGAGGATTTAAATATCCAACGATCACCTACTGGACATAACTGCCTTAAATCGCCGAACACGATAACAGAAATGCCACCAAAAGGACTCTCGGGCCTTGAAAATATGTGTTTTAAGCGCCTATCCAAATACGAAAACATTTTTTCACCGACCATAGAAATTTCGTCAATTATAAGAATTTTAAGATCAATAAATCTTGAACGCAAGGTATTTAACAAATCTGGACCCAACTGTTTAAAGGCATGGTTAGACTGATTGAGAGGTAAAGAAAATATGGAGTGAAGTGTGGCACCTCCAATACGGAATGCAGCTTTTCCTGTGGGAGCACACAGAAGAACCTTAACAGTTTCTGGGTTAGATCCTGGTCTACGATTAAACTCCTGGGAAATGGTCTGAAAAATGGTAGATATTATCCTACTCTTGCCGACGCCTGCGCCGCCACCTACAAACTCATAAAAAACTGCCTTATTTCTCACATTATGCAGAACATGGGTGAGATAAGCTTTTTGCTTCAAATTAAGCGATCTAATTAAACTGGCTAACAAAGTAAGGGAAAAAATCGGAAGAAGCTTAACTAATCGAATACTCCTATCTTCATCCGTTGCCTGGTCATTCAAGTTCAGAACATTTATTTGAGAGCTTATTTTGGGAATCGCTAAAGCCCTAAACTGCTCATCAATGGTCTCATCAACTGCCTCTTCACCTAGCACCTAGCGTCTTCTAAATCAGCTAACGCATTGTATTTTTGGAAATTTGAACTAACTAAATCCTGATGATTGTTATAAACATCCTCGCAATTCGCGCTCACTAAATCTCTTTCTTCATCTCTCCACGGATAAAACAGCATAACTAATGCCCTAAAATAGTTAGACCTATCTGTATTTATATTAAACCTCATATACTTTAAAATGGATGGCTTGGACCGTTCCCTAATAAAACCACTATTATCGCGGAGAGGAAGAAAGACTTCTACTTCTACCTCATTTTCTTCGTCCTCTTCATCATCGCTATTTTGGCTAACTCTTTTCCCGCTTTTACTAAATTCATAATTTGCTGCAAAATCGGCCAAACACAGGCCCTGAAGATTGATTGGTCTCTGTTCATACCGCTCCAGCAATCCTTTGACGAATATGTCAGTGGAGTCCTGATTCATATTTTGTAGGATGCTTTTGGATTTGAGCATTCGCACTCGTTGCTCTGGAGGGAAAGTATTAACATGAACGCATTTGTTGCTAGTTCCGGACAAAGGAATACCTAGACAACAATATACGGCTTCCTGAGCAGATATCTCAGTACCAGAAATAAATTTGTGACCAATGTGCTGTAGCTTTTGCCTAATCGTATAATTGCCCCCTTGCACCTCTCTTACCGCCTCGCGCATAAGCTTAGAAATACCCCTTTGGGATTTATTTATATAATTTATTATATAGCTACAGCATGCATAAGGGTCCAAAATGAATTGGATATCCATATTGGCCCTTTGCATTGAAAGAATGTGCTTGTTATAAGCATTAACGCTAATCTCAGCAAACGACCTCTTTAGAAAAATGTGTGGTTTCTTCAAACCAGAACATATGGCATATTTGTAGTCCTCATAATTGAGGCTCACTTGTTCGTGTGAAAGGAAATTCTCAAATATGCTTAGGTGATCAATCATATCAGAGGATTGATCAGAATTTAATAGGTCTTGAATTTTCCTAAAATTTCCTTGGTGAAAATCAAGGTTTGGAGTTTCCTCCGGCAGTGGACTCAATATCTCCGTTTGGGGCATTGGAGGGTATGGAATACCGAATCTACAAACTTTTTTTCCACTTCTATTGACTTTTTTAAGACATGTCATGTTTGTATGCTTATGCTTTTGGTATTCAACATACGGAGCTAATTCTGAGTCTGTGACATCTACTGTAATGTGTGTATTAATGAAGGCTACAACTGTTGAAATTGACTCAGTACTGGTAAAATCCACTGCTGGGGCATCTTTCAGCCAAAACATACCGTGAATGTGGGGGAACCTCTTTGTTGAAACTCAACACGCCAATAAAATTTGATGACGAAGTTTTCTCCGAAAATGCCCTCCCGATTCCTCATAACTTTCAAAATCTCACGATACCTATGATTAAAATACCTAGCACAAGTAACTGGATCTGCCTTGATGAGACGCTCCTTTTCGTTGTACTGTAGATTCATTGCTTCTTCTTCGCTAATGATCTCTCTATCTACATTGCTTTTGAGCAAAACAAGCAGCTCTGGCCACCGCGTTTCAGCAGCAGACAGAGTGATGAAAAAAGTCGGCAGGCCGAACTGACGAATCATGGCCATAACCTTCTTCTTTTCTTCCTCCCAATGAGCCGGAGACGAGCGAATATCTCGAAGAACCCTATATCCCTCATCGTGGTTAATTAGTCCCCCTATGAAATTCTCATTAAGAGCGTTAGCTGCCGTAACTGCACTAGAGGTGCTCCGCTTACGTAAGCAGATAGAAATATTATTGCGAATCTTAATGAGTTCTAACTTCTTGTAATTGAAGAACAGATTATCAGATCTACAACCTCTCCTATCTACATTTCGAAGCTCTGATCTAACAATGGTTGTAAAACTTTCTGAAGATTGTCTCTTGACGCCTGCATAAATAGTGGGAAAAGGTAACTCTTCCGAGTCAATATCTAAGACCATAAGAGGTCGTTGTCCTTGCCCTGGTGCGATTTTTACAATCCTATCATCGAATGGTACGTTACTTTCAAGCAGAGTTTCCTGACCACCAGGGTTGAGCTCTTCCGCCACTACCTCCTCGTCGGATGGGCTGGCTCTGTGTCTACATTCCTATCTCTATTTTGGATACTTTCTAAAAAGTCTGCGTCTGCTTGAGAGGCTACGAAAGGAACAATATCGGATGTGAAGCCAGAGATCCATTGCTCATTAACTATGACATTGTGCTTTTTATACAAATCTGTGCTAACTAAATTACGAAGTGCTTCAAAAATGTTGGAAGGTCTAATGGTTTCAGCCATGAAGGCATGAAGATACTCTTGTCTACGCTTCAGGTGGAGCTGAATAACCTGAGCTTCATGGAATGCTCGTGGAAGCTCCTTCACGATATCACTAACGGAAATAGGGACGTTTACAAGTGCTCCTTTAATGGCATTTTGGCCTCTTCCCCCAGGCAATAATGGCTTAATTATCATAAATGGAAGTCGAGGAGAAATCAGTCGTTCCTCTAATGGAGTAAGCCCCTCTAAGCAGTCGGGCAGTTTAGGGAAATCTAATTCAATGAAGAAAAGCTTAGGCTTTTTACGCTTCTTAATGTTGCTATGACATGTTCTGCAGAAATTTAATGTTGGGCAGTCAGAAGGGAATTCTAGAAGACTTTCACGAGCGAAAATTTCAGCACAAAACTCGCAATCACTTTCTAAAAGGACGCGAGGAATCTTGGAAATTTGTTTGGGGAACCACAGGCCTTTACAAGAAAGGCAAACCTGATCAGTACTCAGCTTTATATTCCTATTATAAACTACTTTTAGAGCTTCTAGGCCACTAAGCCTGATTCTGGGTCCGACATGTGCTCTATCCTCCTGGGAGATATTTGCTCGTTCTTGCTGCATTCGGGAGGCGTTTCTTAAATTTTGCTCAGCTCTATTACTGCTATCGCTCCTATATTGGCTAACTCTCTGACTTACAGCTCTGGCAGCGTCAATTGCTGACTGTCGAGCTGCGACACGAGCAGATTGGCGTGCCAGAGTGTCTCTCGCTCGCGAGATACGCCTACGATCTACTAAACTCCTTTCTTGGACCCTACGAGCTCTATCCTTCTCTCTTTCTAGTATCCGTCTTCTTTCATTATATCTTCGTACGCGCTGTCGCCTCTCTGTATTTGTCCTTTGCTCCTCCCATCTAATCTGTGGGTCTGTTCGTCTTTGTATATGTCCTACTGTATTTTGCTCCTGCTCTCTAGCCCTATATTCCAAGTCCTGTCTTCGTGTGGAGCGACGCACAGTATCGGCAGCTTGCTCCTCACTTCTAATTTGTGGGTCCATTCGTCTAACTATATGTCCTACTGTATTTTGCTCCTGCTCTCTAGCCCTATATTCCAAGTCCTGTCTTCGGGTGGAGCGACGCACAGTATTAGCAACTTGCTCCTCACTTCTAATTTGTGGGTCCATTCGTCTAACTATATGTTCTATTGTATTTTGCTCCTGCTCTCTAGCCCTAAATTCCCAGTCCTGTCTTCGGGTGGAGCGACGCACAGCATTAGCAACTTGCTCCTCACTTCTAATTTGTGGGTCCATTCGTCTAACTATATGTTCTATTGTAGTTTGCTCCTGCTCTCTAGCCCTATGTTCCCAGTCCTGTCTTCGGGTGGAGCGACGCACAGTATTAGCAACTTGCTCCTCACTTCTAATTTGTGGGTCCATTCGTCTAAGTATATGTTCTATTGTATTTTGCTCCTGCTCTCTAGCCCTATATTCCCAGTCCTGTCTTCGGGTGGAGCGACGCACAGTATTAGCAACTTGCTCCTCACTTCTAATTTGTGGGTCCATTCGTCTAACTATGTATATGTTCTATTGTATTTTGCTCCTGCTCTCTAGCCCTATATTCCAAGTCCTGTCTTCGTGTGGAGCGACGCACAGTATCGGTCACTTGCTCCTCACTTCTAATCTGTGGGTATGTTCGTCTTTGTGTATGTCCTTCTGTATTCTGTGCCTGCTCTGTAGCCCTATAGTCCAAGTCCTGTCTTCGTCTGGACCGACGCATGGTATTGGTCGCTCGCTCCTGACTTCTAACCTGTGCGTCTTCTCGTCTAACTGTATGTCCGGCAGTATTCTGACTCTGTTCTCTTGCCCTATACCTTTGGTTACGTCTACGTCTGAACCGACGGTTAGTATCGGCCACTTGTCGTCTGTTCTGTGCGTTAAGTGCAGCACTATTTCCCTCAACATTCAAAATCTGTTCGTCAGCGACAGCTGCCTGCTCTTCCTGACCTACACCTATACCTGAAACCTGCCTAGCAGTCACCTGATTCTGTCCCTCATTCTCTTGCTGCTGATTCCTAGTCGGTTCAACGAACTCGGAGTCTGGACTTATTAAAATATCCCTGTTTTCAACAACTTCTAAAGTTTCTAAATTTCTATTCCTATTTGATCTGTGTCTCAATTTACGTCTCTGAGACTGTTGAGAAGCAGATTGTCTATTCCTTCGAGGCATAATAATATGTATAATAAAATAAAATATGATAAAATAAAAGAAAATATGAAGAAATAATATAAAAAGAAAAAGAATAAAAATTAAATGAAATAAATACCTAATAAAATAAAATCAATAATTAATTTTATATTTAAATATTAATAAGTATTAATAATATAATTAATAATTAATTAATTATATTATTAATAATAATTAATATTGATTAAATATAATTACATAATATAAAGCAAATTATTATATATAATTATATAGGAATATTATGCTACAAAAACTACAAAAGAAATTAAATATACGACTTTTTGAGAAGCAGCGACGTCCCCTGGCGAGAGCAGCGACGTTCTTCCTCAGCAGCTATAGAAGCAGCGACGTCCAGCCTCAGTCTCCAGTAAAAGCAGCGACGTCAGCAGCAAAACCAAAAAACGCGCGATGCACCGTTACAGTTAGCAACTATTAATAGCTTCTAACTGACGATCGGCACAGAAAAACTAAAGCCCTATGTCTTAATTTGCAAGCACTACTTGTATTTAATAAGTTAAAAGCTAAACTAGTTTAAATTTGATCAATAAACGGATTTTTTCGCAATCGGCAATCGAAAAGTCTATCGCTCTCCTTGGCTCGATATCGACTGGTTATACCCAAAAAATGCCTACTGAAATTCGGCCGTTTTTTCCGCGAGAGTCACTCAAGAGAGAAGAGAATAGAGCAATGTGGAGCAAGGCAGAACGAATGGAGTCAAAACATGCGGGACTAACGGAAAATTAAATTTTCACAGGAGAAAGACTGTCTGAGCTGTTTCTATATATATACATATACTTCTAATTCTATTCCTACTAATTACTCCTTCTAATTCTATTCCCATTGCGTGGGGTAGTAGAAGGTTAATGTTTTGGTTTCAAACATATGATTTTGCGAGGGCGCTCTCTCAGCTTCTCTATATCTCTCTATCTCTCTTTCTCTAATTGACACTGTTCACAAAAGAGACATACAAGGTGAATTTAGTGATGAGGTGACGTTGTCTGTGGGGAGGACTATCTACTCTATTTCGTCACTCAGCATACATGGTTCGCGAAAGAGAGCAGATGTTGTGACGTCGATATTGTCACCTTATTACTAACTTCATCTTGAAGTCATACGGATGAGTGTAAATAGAGAGTTGCTCTATTGAGAGAGCACTTGTTCAGATAGTAAGTCAGAGAGTTCTCAAGTGGAATGAGAGGGATAGAGAGAAAAACTCAAACAAATGTAACGGCTATTTTTCTCATTCCTTCCGCATGCATTTTTAGAGCGAAATCATTTGCGTTTCCCCCTCCCCTTTCTGTACCGGTTAAAAAACTGTTTACTACGATGACGAGAGTGGAGGGGGGGATCTTGCTAAGACATGTAAACAGCGCATCGCGCATCCCTTTTGTTTTATGATAAACAAAATAAAACGGAAAACGGATAAAAAAACGGAAAAAAAAATATTAAACAAAAGATTAAATTTAAAAGTAATAATATAATTAAGAATACGCGTCCCCTGCAGGTTCCTGCCGGTTCATGCGGGCTTACGGTTCGTGCGGGGGGCGGGTCGCTGACCTATCCAAACCTATCTAAATCTAAACTCCTGCCTCCTTAACATTAACTAGAATTCCGCTATGATAACTATAGATAGTCTCAAAGGTGCGCGCGGTGGCCCTACTATCGGAAATGTTTGAAAACGCCCAGTCAATATGCGTATTGCAATTGGTTGTGGACGAGTCCAAGCCTAACAATGACCTACAATTCCTTTCTGAAAGGAATTCATAAATTTCCCTACAGCAGCCAGAAAGATTATGAAGACATAAATTAAAATATCCTAACACTAAGCAATTTCTATCTAAAAGCTGATTTCTCTGAAATAAGTCCTCAAATTCTGCTTTGAACTTTGGCAACGGATACGCGGGGGTTCTATAAATAACAACAAAACCTACAGATTTGTACTTAAACAAAGCATACTCAAACACTGGAGATGCTAAGTTTCCGGAATTTACATAAAATCGACCAAAATTACTACAATGATCTAAAAGTTCATTCCTAACAAATATTAGAATGCCCCTTTTCTGTCTACTTCCGCTGGCTACGGAAGGGCAATCTAACCGCACTGCAGTGGAAGCTTCATTTGAGTAAGTGGAAGCCTCAACGAAGCACAAAAAAGAAGAATTGAGCATTAACTGATCAGAACAGACATCGCTAAAATGGCAGTGCAAGCTTTCCGTATTATGGAAGAAAATATTGAGATCGGACGGATTGAGTAAACAATCGAAGTGGGTTTGAAGTGATTTGGCAGAACGTAAGTTCTCCATCTCCTTCGCGACAGGACAGTCCCGCTTGGGTTTCGGAGGAATGAATGGTCCAACGATGTAAAGTCCGTTCGCACTGGTGGCCCTACTGCAAGCTACATACAACGCCTCTCTTTGCATATTGGATGAAGTGTGGACGACCACTTTGCTGTATGTAGCTCCCTGACTCTTATGAATAGTTATAGCTTCTGCAGCTACAACCGGAAACTGTTTTCGGTCAATAGTAACTTGTTCGTTTTGGTGGTACTGAAAACTTTTTGTAGTTTTCTGAATTGGGGTCCATGAAGATTCGTTACTATGGCTGCGTTTCGACCGTGCGTTACCTCCTACGCTTTCCTCAAGAAAATGTATCCAAAGAAGTTCGGGGTATTGGAGGAGCTGAGATCTATCTGCATTAAAACACCAGTGGCTCCGTTAACAAGACCATCTGATGTATCTACATTGACTGTCATCATATATTTAGCCGTGGTTTTAAGAACCAATGAAGTACACAAACCTTGTGTATTCGAAGTTTTGAAACTCTTAACAGACCTCAGATATTTGCTTGTGGTTTCTGGGTTAAGATGTTCGGCCTTGATGCAGTCTAAAGCTATTGAAGTATATTCTGCAGTCATTATCGATGATAGCTTCTCCCTATTGTACTTATCTGTCTTGCTGTTGCTATAAAATAAGTGGATCGCATCTCTGGGGGCTTGACTGCCGTCAACTATTCAGCTCCTAAGCAATTGACTATCTTCTGACGTCATTTCGGCCGAGGCCATGTTATTAAGTGCGGTTGCAAACGCTTGGTCATCTCGCTGTCGCATTATCTCTGTAAGTTCGAAAAACTTGAAGCTATCCCAGAGACTAGAGCCAACTATCGCACTGTAGGGATTATGCGCTCCTGATGAGGATTTAAATATCCAACGATCACCTACTGGACATAACTGCCTTAAATCGCCGAACACGATAACAGAAATGCCACCAAAAGGACTCTCGGGCCTTGAAAATATGTGTTTTAAGCGCCTATCCAAATACGAAAACATTTTTTCACCGACCATAGAAATTTCGTCAATTATAAGAATTTTAAGATCAATAAATCTTGAACGCAAGGTATTTAACAAATCTGGACCCAACTGTTTAAAGGCATGGTTAGACTGATTGAGAGGTAAAGAAAATATGGAGTGAAGTGTGGCACCTCCAATACGGAATGCAGCTTTTCCTGTGGGAGCACACAGAAGAACCTTAACAGTTTCTGGGTTAGATCCTGGTCTACGATTAAACTCCTGGGAAATGGTCTGAAAAATGGTAGATATTATCCTACTCTTGCCGACGCCTGCGCCGCCACCTACAAACTCATAAAAAACTGCCTTATTTCTCACATTATGCAGAACATGGGTGAGATAAGCTTTTTGCTTCAAATTAAGCGATCTAATTAAACTGGCTAACAAAGTAAGGGAAAAAATCGGAAGAAGCTTAACTAATCGAATACTCCTATCTTCATCCGTTGCCTGGTCATTCAAGTTCAGAACATTTATTTGAGAGCTTATTTTGGGAATCGCTAAAGCCCTAAACTGCTCATCAATGGTCTCATCAACTGCCTCTTCACCTAGCACCTAGCGTCTTCTAAATCAGCTAACGCATTGTATTTTTGGAAATTTGAACTAACTAAATCCTGATGATTGTTATAAACATCCTCGCAATTCGCGCTCACTAAATCTCTTTCTTCATCTCTCCACGGATAAAACAGCATAACTAATGCCCTAAAATAGTTAGACCTATCTGTATTTATATTAAACCTCATATACTTTAAAATGGATGGCTTGGACCGTTCCCTAATAAAACCACTATTATCGCGGAGAGGAAGAAAGACTTCTACTTCTACCTCATTTTCTTCGTCCTCTTCATCATCGCTATTTTGGCTAACTCTTTTCCCGCTTTTACTAAATTCATAATTTGCTGCAAAATCGGCCAAACACAGGCCCTGAAGATTGATTGGTCTCTGTTCATACCGCTCCAGCAATCCTTTGACGAATATGTCAGTGGAGTCCTGATTCATATTTTGTAGTATGCTTTTGGATTTGAGCATTCGCACTCGTTGCTCTGGAGGGAAAGTATTAACATGAACGCATTTGTTGCTAGTTCCGGACAAAGGAATACCTAGACAACAATATACGGCTTCCTGAGCAGATATCTCAGTACCAGAAATAAATTTGTGACCAATGTGCTGTAGCTTTTGCCTAATCGTATAATTGCCCCCTTGCACCTCTCTTACCGCCTCGCGCATAAGCTTAGAAATACCCCTTTGGGATTTATTTATATAATTTATTATATAGCTACAGCATGCATAAGGGTCCAAAATGAATTGGATATCCATATTGGCCCTTTGCATTGAAAGAATGTGCTTGTTATAAGCATTAACGCTAATCTCAGCAAACGACCTCTTTAGAAAAATGTGTGGTTTCTTCAAACCAGAACATATGGCATATTTGTAGTCCTCATAATTGAGGCTCACTTGTTCGTGTGAAAGGAAATTCTCAAATATGCTTAGGTGATCAATCATATCAGAGGATTGATCAGAATTTAATAGGTCTTGAATTTTCCTAAAATTTCCTTGGTGAAAATCAAGGTTTGGAGTTTCCTCCGGCAGTGGACTCAATATCTCCGTTTGGGGCATTGGAGGGTATGGAATACCGAATCTACAAACTTTTTTTCCACTTCTATTGACTTTTTTAAGACATGTCATGTTTGTATGCTTATGCTTTTGGTATTCAACATACGGAGCTAATTCTGAGTCTGTGACATCTACTGTAATATGTGTATTAATGAAGGCTACAACTGTTGAAATTGACTCAGTACCAAAGCCAAAACATACCGTGAATGTGGGGGGAACCTCTTTGTTGAAACTCAACACGCCAATAAAATTTGATGACGAAGTTTTCTCCGAAAATGCCCTCCCGATTCCTCATAACTTTCAAAATCTCACGATACCTATGATTAAAATACCTAGCACAAGTAACTGGATCTGCCTTGATGAGACGCTCCTTTTCGTTGTACTGTAGATTCATTGCTTCTTCTTCGCTAATGATCTCTCTATCTACATTGCTTTTGAGCAAAACAAGCAGCTCTGGCCACCGCGTTTCAGCAGCAGACAGAGTGATGAAAAAAGTCGGCAGGCCGAACTGACGAATCATGGCCATAACCTTCTTCTTTTCTTCCTCCCAATGAGCCGGAGACGAGCGAATATCTCGAAGAACCCTATATCCCTCATCGTGGTTAATTAGTCCCCCTATGAAATTCTCATTAAGAGCGTTAGCTGCCGTAACTGCACTAGAGGTGCTCCGCTTACGTAAGCAGATAGAAATATTATTGCGAATCTTAATGAGTTCTAACTTCTTGTAATTGAAGAACAGATTATCAGATCTACAACCTCTCCTATCTACATTTCGAAGCTCTGATCTAACAATGGTTGTAAAACTTTCTGAAGATTGTCTCTTGACGCCTGCATAAATAGTGGGAAAAGGTAACTCTTCCGAGTCAATATCTAAGACCATAAGAGGTCGTTGTCCTTGCCCTGGTGCGATTTTTACAATCCTATCATCGAATGGTACGTTACTTTCAAGCAGAGTTTCCTGACCACCAGGGTTGAGCTCTTCCGCCACTACCTCCTCGTCGGGATGGGCTGGCTCTGTGTCTACATTCCTATCTCTATTTTGGATACTTTCTAAAAAGTCTGCGTCTGCTTGAGAGGCTACGAAAGGAACAATATCGGATGTGAAGCCAGAGATCCATTGCTCATTAACTATGACATTGTGCTTTTTATACAAATCTGTGCTAACTAAATTACGAAGTGCTTCAAAAATGTTGGAAGGTCTAATGGTTTCAGCCATGAAGGCATGAAGATACTCTTGTCTACGCTTCAGGTGGAGCTGAATAACCTGAGCTTCATGGAATGCTCGTGGAAGCTCCTTCACGATATCACTAACGGAAATAGGGACGTTTACAAGTGCTCCTTTAATGGCATTTTGGCCTCTTCCCCCAGGCAATAATGGCTTAATTATCATAAATGGAAGTCGAGGAGAAATCAGTCGTTCCTCTAATGGAGTAAGCCCCTCTAAGCAGTCGGGCAGTTTAGGGAAATCTAATTCAATGAAGAAAAGCTTAGGCTTTTTACGCTTCTTAATGTTGCTATGACATGTTCTGCAGAAATTTAATGTTGGGCAGTCAGAAGGGAATTCTAGAAGACTTTCACGAGCGAAAATTTCAGCACAAAACTCGCAATCACTTTCTAAAAGGACGCGAGGAATCTTGGAAATTTGTTTGGGGAACCACAGGCCTTTACAAGAAAGGCAAACCTGATCAGTACTCAGCTTTATATTCCTATTATAAACTACTTTTAGAGCTTCTAGGCCACTAAGCCTGATTCTGGGTCCGACATGTGCTCTATCCTCCTGGGAGATATTTGCTCGTTCTTGCTGCATTCGGGAGGCGTTTCTTAAATTTTGCTCAGCTCTATTACTGCTATCGCTCCTATATTGGCTAACTCTCTGACTTACAGCTCTGGCAGCGTCAATTGCTGACTGTCGAGCTGCGACACGAGCAGATTGGCGTGCCAGAGTGTCTCTCGCTCGCGAGATACGCCTACGATCTACTAAACTCCTTTCTTGGACCCTACGAGCTCTATCCTTCTCTCTTTCTAGTATCCGTCTTCTTTCATTATATCTTCGTACGCGCTGTCGCCTCTCTGTATTTGTCCTTTGCTCCTCCCATCTAATCTGTGGGTCTGTTCGTCTTTGTATATGTCCTACTGTATTTTGCTCCTGCTCTCTCTCCTCACGTCTAACTATATGTTCTATTGTAGTTTGCTCCTGCTCTCTAGCCCTATGTTCCCAGTCCTGTCTTCGGGTGGAGCGACGCACAGTATTAGCAACTTGCTCCTCACTTCTAATTTGTGGGTCCATTCGTCTAAGTATATGTTCTATTGTATTTTGCTCCTGCTCTCTAGCCCTATATTCCCAGTCCTGTCTTCGGGTGGAGCGACGCACAGTATTAGCAACTTGCTCCTCACTTCTAATTTGTGGGTCCATTCGTCTAACTATGTATATGTTCTATTGTATTTTGCTCCTGCTCTCTAGCCCTATATTCCAAGTCCTGTCTTCGTGTGGAGCGACGCACAGTATCGGTCACTTGCTCCTCACTTCTAATCTGTGGGTATGTTCGTCTTTGTGTATGTCCTTCTGTATTCTGTGCCTGCTCTGTAGCCCTATAGTCCAAGTCCTGTCTTCGTCTGGACCGACGCATGGTATTGGTCGCTCGCTCCTGACTTCTCGTCTAACTGTATGTCCGGCAGTATTCTGACTCTGTTCTCTTGCCCTATACCTTTGGTTACGTCTACGTCTGAACCGACGGTTAGTATCGGCCACTTGTCGTCTGTTCTGTGCGTTAAGTGCAGCACTATTTCCCTCAACATTCAAAATCTGTTCGTCAGCGACAGCTGCCTGCTCTTCCTGACCTACACCTATACCTGAAACCTGCCTAGCAGTCACCTGATTCTGTCCCTCATTCTCTTGCTGCTGATTCCTAGTCGGTTCAACGAACTCGGAGTCTGGACTTATTAAAATATCCCTGTTTTCAACAACTTCTAAAGTTTCTAAATTTCTATTCCTATTTGATCTGTGTCTCAATTTACGTCTCTGAGACTGTTGAGAAGCAGATTGTCTATTCCTTCGAGGCATAATAATATGTATAATAAAATAAAATATGATAAAATAAAAAAAAATATGAAGAAATAATATAAAAAGAAAAAGAATAAAAATTAAATGAAATAAATACCTAATAAAATAAAATCAATAATTAATTTTATATTTAAATATTAATAAGTATTAATAATATAATTAATAATTAATTAATTATATTATTAATAATAATTAATATTGATTAAATATAATTACATAAAATAAAGCAAATTATTATATATAATTATATAGGAATATTATGCTACAAAAACTACAAAAGAAATTAAATATACGACTTTTTGAGAAGCAGCGACGTCCCCTGGCGAGAGCAGCGACGTTCTTCCTCAGCAGCTATAGAAGCAGCGACGTCCAGCCTCAGTCTCCAGTAAAAGCAGCGACGTCAGCAGCAAAACCAAAAAACGCGCGATGCACCGTTACAGTTAGCAACTATTAATAGCTTCTAACTGACGATCGGCACAGAAAAACTAAAGCCCTATGTCTTAATTTGCAAGCACTACTTGTATTTAATAAGTTAAAAGCTAAACTAGTTTAAATTTGATCAATAAACGGATTTTTTCGCAATCGGCAATCGAAAAGTCTATCGCTCTCCTTGGCTCGATATCGACTGGTTATACCCAAAAAATGCCTACTGAAATTCGGCCGTTTTTTCCGCGAGAGTCACTCAAGAGAGAAGAGAATAGAGCAATGTGGAGCAAGGCAGAACGAATGGAGTCAAAACATGCGGGACTAACGGAAAATTAAATTTTCACAGGAGAAAGACTGTCTGAGCTGTTTCTATATATATACATATACTTCTAATTCTATTCCTACTAATTACTCCTTCTAATTCTATTCCCATTGCGTGGGGTAGTAGAAGGTTAATGTTTTGGTTTCAAACATATGATTTTGCGAGGGCGCTCTCTCAGCTTCTCTATATCTCTCTATCTCTCTTTCTCTAATTGACACTGTTCACAAAAGAGACATACAAGGTGAATTTAGTGATGAGGTGACGTTGTCTGTGGGGAGGACTATCTACTCTATTTCGTCACTCAGCATACATGGTTCGCGAAAGAGAGCAGATGTTGTGACGTCGATATTGTCACCTTATTACTAACTTCATCTTGAAGTCATACGGATGAGTGTAAATAGAGAGTTGCTCTATTGAGAGAGCACTTGTTCAGATAGTAAGTCAGAGAGTTCTCAAGTGGAATGAGAGGGATAGAGAGAAAAACTCAAACAAATGTAACGGCTATTTTTCTCATTCCTTCCGCATGCATTTTTAGAGCGAAATCATTTGCGTTTCCCCCTCCCCTTTCTGTACCGGTTAAAAAACTGTTTACTACGATGACGAGAGTGGAGGGGGGGATCTTGCTAAGACATGTAAACAGCGCATCGCGCATCCCTTTTGTTTTATGAGAGAGGGTCATGGTCAGGAGATGGAAGGGGAAACAGAGAGAAAGAGAGCGCACGTGCTTGCCAGTTTTGTTTTGATTTCGCAGTTTCTTTGGTGGAAATTCTATTTCTTTTCACAGAGTGACCACATGCAATCGCAGGTACCCCTCCCCTACCTATACCGGCTCATTCAATCATAATATGCAAATATGTATTATGTATATTTACATATGAATGTACATATGTCCATTGCTTTTAAAATATATGCATCCATACATATAAATACATGCCTACATATCAATACTTACATATGTACATATATACATTTATATACATATTTATGTAAATAAATCATTGCCTTAGCGGGCGCTTATTGTTTTGGACATGTGATATTGTTAGGCATCTTCTCTCTCTCACTTTCTTTAGGGGAAAGGGACAGATTGATTAGTTAATGAGGGAGGGCAGTGATTGTGGTAAGACATGGACAGCACATCGCGCTTGTTGGATGGAGAGGGGGTGATGGTTTAAGGTCAAAAGGAGAAAAGAGAAGGCGAGAACGGCTGCCAGCAGGATTCACGCTAGGATTGTCGGTGATCGCTATTGCTCATTGCGTGGCAAGGCAGACGAGGAAGAGTTAAGAGAGAGAGAGGGAACGCATATCTACGTAACCAATCTAAACGATTTTCCTTATTGTGGCTATAATAATGATCCGATATGATCCAAACTCGACAGTCTGGTAGATTTGGTAATTTTCCAAGATTCTTATCTTAAAAATTGTGGATTCCACAGATTTTCGTCCTTTGTGGGGGCGGAAAGGGGCGTGGCAAAATTTTGAAATACATTTGTGCTGGTTTGATATCACAGGAGTTTGGATAGCAAGTTTGGTTGCTCTAGCTTTTATAGTCTCTGAGAACTAGGCGTCACAAAATACGAATGGGCAAAGCATATGGGGTCGCGTGTGAGAGAGAGCGAGAGGGAATGAGAGGGTTTTCTTCATTGTAGCTATAATAATGATCCGATCTGATCCAGATTCAACACTCTGATAGAAATAGTAATTTTCTATGATTCTGCGTTTTTAATTTTCCCGTATCTTCAAAATTGTGTATGCCACAGACTTTCGTCCTTTGTGGGGGCGGAAGGGGGCGGGGCGAAATTTTGAAATACACTTTGAGTAGTGTGATAACACAGAAGACTGAATACAAAACTTGGTTACTCTAGCTTCAATAGTCTATGAGATATAGGCGCAAATGAAGACGGACAGACGGACGGACGGACGGACAGAAAGACATGGCTATATCGACTCGGCTATTGATGCTGATCAAGAATATACATATATACTTTATGGGGTCGGAAACGCTTCCTTCTGGGCGTTACACACAACCGTTATCCCCACAAATCTAATATACCCCTATACTCTTCGAGTACCGGGTATAAAAGGAGTGTCCCGCTTGTCAGAACGGCCTGAGCGTTGGATCGGCTTCGTATGAGAATCCTAGTCCCAGTGGCCCCTCTACTGCTAGTTCACAAATGCCATCAGTCTCTCAGTCTCTTCAGACTAGAATTCAAAGAAAGAAAACTGAAGCATTAATAGATTTGGAAATGCCGAACGCAGAGGATGCCAATATATCACAAGTCTCTGGCGATACTCAACAGAGTCAGCCATCCAATGCAGAAACTATGCAGCAGTCGATAGTTGATGCAATTAGAGTAGCTATGGTAGAGCAGACCCGAGTTCTGGAAAGTTCGAGCCATCTCTGATGGACTTCAAAGTACATCGTCAGTACCTGCTGCAAACGTAACTACAGTCGGATGCAGCCTGTAACTGAAATAGAGCAACAGACGATGGAGCAACTTTTCCGTCTCTCCACTAGTGAACAGTTACCAGTGCCAGGGTTTAGTCAAGCGGTAAATAATTCTTCACCGGTTATACCCGGAGTATCGAACTTAGGGCAGATTTGAAATGTTGGTTCAGGAATTTCCGGAGTTTCAGCAGTATCACCCTTTCGTGCAGATCGTGTTAGTCAGATAATGTCCAATTGGAAACTAAGGTTTACAGGAAGGTCTAGTATGTCTATTGAGGACTTCATTTACCGTATTGAAGCGTGAACAAAGCAAACTTTGGACGGTAACTTTGGTATAACAGCCCGATACGCTAGTAACCTTTTCAATGGGAGCGCCAGCGAATGGTTTTGGCGCTACCACAAAAGCGTCCCTGAAGTTCGTTGGAATGATTTATGCGTAGCCTTGAGAGGACAGTTTAAAGACGATAGGACAGATAGGAATATCCGAACAGAGATAGAATTAAGAAAGCAGCGGCCAAACGAATCATTTGATGATTTTTACGGTGCTATTGCAGCTTTGGCAGACAAACTGTCTGAACCCATGTCCGAGGCAACCTTGGTTGAGACGTTGCGAGCAAATCTTGTGGCTGATATTCAACATGAGATTTTGTATGAGTCTGCTGCGACTGTGAAATCCTTGCGTCACCTTGTCCGAACGAGAGAAATTTTCATGCAGTCCGTAGCAAAGTCAAAGCTTCCCCTTGCTGCTCCACGAGCTTTGCCACGCCGCCAAGTGAATGCTATACTAGACGAATCCATGAACAAAAGTATCGAAAAATTATCTGAAGAAGAGGATACTGAGGTTTCAGCAATAGAGTTGATTTGTTGGAATTGTGGTGGAAAAGGCCACCGTTATCAAGAATGCTTGGCAGAACGCAGGATATTTTGCTATGGCTGTGGCAGGGCAGATATTTATAAGCCCAAGTGTAGAAAACGCAATCCCAACACTTCGAAAAACTCGATGTCGCGTGCATCACCGAAAAGTGCACGCAAACATCTGGTCAACCAATTCCGAATAAATGAGTGTTCCCTTTCCACGGAACCTATTATACCAGATGGACCAAACAGCGTTTTCGTGATCCCCTAGATAGACCCCTAAACCGAACCCAGCGTCGCACAACAGAATTTAAGGAAAAAGTTAGACGTGAATGAAGTCTGCTTTTTGCTTCTGTAGTAGGAAGACCCCATGACTTACGAACCCATGCTCAGATTATGCTTTTCAATAAACTAGTAGTAGGTCTAATCGATACTGGAGCTTCAGTTAGCTGCATAGGAGGAAATTGCGCTTCCGAGGTTCTTCAGAGTGAGGTCAAATATAAGCCACTTTCACAGAAGGTAAGAACTGCAGACGGAAAAAGCATTGACTAGAGTTAGAACAAGCGTGGATCCCACTTCGGTGTGTTTCACCCCAAGCGTGATCTAAGTGGGGGGGAATTTGTAGTGCGCTTGTTTCAAGCAGAAAAATCGAAATACGTAGCGTTAAAAAGACTAAAGTTCCGCTTAAAAGAACACTGTTAATAAGAGTTAGAGTGTCGGAATAAAGTTGAGCTTTTCGCACGCCATCTAGCGCATGCAATTCGTCGCCGTGCGCAGAGCTTAGTTTTATCGTTTAATCTCTTATGGCTGACATTTTACTCTACGGTTTTCCTTTGCATTGACATTTGGGAAGACGAAGGAGAAAAGGCTAAGGAGGTCGATCCCTAAATTTCCGGTGGAAGGTCTCTCTCTCTTCTCGTGGCCATCAAATTAGACAGACGTGCCCTCGTCCCCTTAGTAAAATAAAGTCAAATAAAAATAAAAATAAAAAGTAATCAATCGAATTCAACCCATCGTATCAATATCAAAAATAAAACGAAAGTTTCGTGGAGTTTCGTCGGCACATGCTGCACCGGGATCTGGACCACACGGTATAGTGTCACACCCGGACCAACTCCAGTGCTGGCCACCGTGAGGCGGGAAAGCTTCCCGCAAAGCGCGGCCCCTCCGCCGCAAGCGCGGCCTCTCTGCCGGCAGAGAGCAGCCCCTTTGGCAGCCTCCAGTGCAGTCATCGCACCAGATCTCCATGGCCATCACCCCGTAAAGTAAAGGAAATGTGCAAGGAGTGATTTTCCTGCGAGTGGGAACACGTAGACGTATCTCCAAAAAAAAAAAAACTGTTCGACCTAACCTACGAGTCCACATGGTTGCTGAACAATTTTCTGTTTGTGCACCAGTCGGCCAGAATATCACCAAGAGAAAGTGGCAAAGTGAAAATCCCAAGTGCCCCTTGCTCACTTAAACCAGCTGTGTTAGGGCATTGACCCCTGGCTCGAGAAGTTTTTTTGTTAGCTTTGCTGATGGAATCAGCTGCGCTGAACTTTTGCATTTCCATAAATTCTATATCTAATTTAATAAGAGATGTAATAAATGAAAATATATGAAGTGATAAAAGAAACAAAGAAAAAAATAGATAAAAGGAAACCTTATAGTGTAGATCGGAAGAGAAAAGTGAGAAAAAAAAAAATAAAAACATGAATTAAAGGCGAGATAAGGGAGACAGAAAAACCCGAAATATCAAAAAAAAATTCTCAGTTGTGACTATGTATGTATATGTGTGTGACCATTTGCGATGTTCTCTTAAAAGCTTTCAGATTCGCTCCATCTCCGAAAGATCTTTTGGACATGGATATATCAATGGAAATACGTAAAAGAAACGAAAATCTTTTTTTTAAAAACCGTGAGAGTCCAAGGTGACACAGACATGCATATTTGCCATAGCGCTTCGTTTTTTTGTATTGCTTAAAATTTGTTGGTTTTGCTGAAGAGGCTTAAGCCCAATCAGAATCTCTAGAGCTTTCGAAGCTTCCTCAAAGCTCGAAACATTATCTCTTGCAAGAGAGCTTTCTTAAAAAAGAAAAATTAAACAAAATATAAAAAAATTTCTTCTCAAATAAAATCGTTATTAAATATATTATTCTCACTTAGTTTTACATGTTCTGCTTTCACTATCTGAAATTTCCTTGTTTAAAATTATCCCTATGCATATTTACATATATCTCACACTATACATATTTATATCAAAAACATTTTTTTTTCTTTTTTTAACGTTATTTCTATACATACTTATACCTCACACTATACATACTTATTTTATATCTCTTGCATTTATTTTGTTTTTGATTATTATGCCCTTGGCTTATTTCTTTGTAATAATAAACCTCTGTAACAAATCTTGACGAATGAATTGCTAGATTGATTTATTTGGGAGCCATGCAAGTAACGATGGGGGTAAGGCGTAGTGTAGATTATTGACATGACAACAAGGGATCATCCAAAACATATACTCTATCTCGGTGTGGGTGATCATGGTTGGGAGGGCAAGGCTGTTGCAGTAACACCAGCACAGCGGACCGTCATGTCGAAGGAGGATTGCATTGTCTTAGTGTCCCTGTACGTGTAAATTCCTTCTTCTCATTCTTCTTGTTTCATACCTTTTCCTTTCCCGATCCTCTTCTCAGTTTTAAAAATGTTCGTTAGCAAAGAGAAGCACGCGAAGAATGAAATTAAATAATATTAGGTAACGAAGCGAGCACGTAGCGATAGCACACAAATCGGAACCCACTCCTACTACCGATCATACAGTCGGAGTCAGCGCGTGCATTTTCGTTATCGTCTACACCCCAGACCAGCTCGAGTGGCACAGCCACAGCAACCACAGTTGTAGGTGACATGTTACACAGTCGACATCAGCAGAAAACAGCAGAAAATCAGCCGAGATCAAGCCGTGACACCCAACCCCAACAATTCTTACTTTATACCTTACGCGATTAAATAATACCAATAAACTATTTTCAAATAATATGTATCTTACATACATACATATACATAGGTACATATACCTTTGGCGTTGCCACCAATAACAAGTACATATGTATATACAAATAAAAAATTTTGAGCACCGTCCCCAAATATTGCAATTTTCCCCAAAATATGCGTTAGTTATACAGAATGTCCCGAAGGTGTACACTGTACCTACACTGGACTGGATATATACTGGACTATATATATATATATATATATATACTTATTTATTAAATTATTATATATTTATATATAGTTGATAGCACTAACCAATAAAATTCTACTTTTTATTTCTGCTGTAGCCCAAAATTACTCTTTCTGATAGATGCGGAGAATTAAATGTTTTTAAAAAATTATGGTTTTTATACCCGGTACTCGAAGAGTATAGGGGTATATTAGATTTGTGGTGATAACGGTTGTGTGTAACGCCCAGAAGGAAGCGTTTCCGACCCCATAAAGTATATATATTCTTGATCAGCATCAATAGCCGGATCGATATAGCTATGTCTGTCTGTCCGTCCGACCGTCTGTCCGTCTTCATTAGCGCCTAGATCTCAGAGACTATAAAAGCTAGAGCAACCAACTTTTGTATCCAGTCTCCTGTGTGATCACACTACTCCAAATGTGTTGCAAAATTTCGCCCGCCCTTTTCCGCCCGCACAAAGGACGAAAGTCTGTGGCGTACACAATTTTGAAGATACAAGAAAACTAAAAACGCACAATCATAGAGGATGACAATTTCTATCAGAGTGTTGAATCTGAATCATTATGAAATGTACAAGCAGATGTAAAAAGCATATGTAAACAAAAATGGAAACATGTATAAAAATTCCAAAAATACATACATATGTATGTACATATATACTGACTGAGTACCGGGTATAAAGGCAAAGGCCGCGGCTCACAACGTTCTCCCTCGTTTTAAATATTATTTTTTGCCCAAAATTTAATTCGTCCCTTTTGCGAACATATAAAAAAATTTTGGTCAAACGGTTATAACTTAGCCGTTTATTTTTATATTTTTATAAGCGATACCTTAAACGACGCCTAATTAATGTGTCTATCTAAAACCAAAAATCAAGGCATTCAAATATTTTTTTTCGACTTTTCCTGAGCTTTTAAAGTCAAAATTTCGAGGAAAAATACCGAAAAAAATTATGAAATTTCAATTTGGAAGCTTAATATCTTCCGGACGTTAAGTTGCAGCTCCAAAGTGTCTGAGTTGGATTTATAGCTGCATTTGTCAGCGTTTTTTAACTGCAAAGTTCAATACAACCAGTTGTAGGAAACTTAAGTTATGTAAAATAAAGAAGCACTGCCTATGACAAAAAATACAACATTTTTTAAAAATTCTTGAAAAAAAACTACTCTATGAAAAAAAAAAAACATTCCTTACAAATTTTTATACATCCAAATCTATAAGAAAAAGTCATTTTTGGCGACAGCGGAAAAGTCGTGTCGACTAGATTTTATCAGAAAAAGTCATTTTGGGCCACATCAGAAAGTTCGTGTTGACTAGTGTAATTTACATAACATATATATAGTATATTTTATTTATCTGTTAAAATTTATAAAATACTAAAATGTTTTATTAATGAACATGTATTTTGTAATTAAAAAAAAAAAAACTGAAATTTTATTATGAATGATTCGCCGGATGATATCGTTCGATTCTCTTTGTAGCAATCAGAGGTGTTTTTGTTTTGCGCTCCGCTTACTTTCTACCTATTTTGCTTAAACAGCCGGTGTTTTATGAAAATAACTCCTCAAAAATTCATAAATTAACAACCTACTATATCATTCTTGATCGCGGGTCCATGCCTGTTTATTGTGAAAAACATAATTTAAATTATTATTTTTTGCGTCGCCCAACAGTGTGTTTTTGTTTGTGCTTTTCGTAAGTACACACAGTATCATATTTAGCCGATCTCACCTATTAGTTTTGTTGCTTTATCACTCTCTCCATATTACCCACACTCGAATAACTGTTCTTCCTCTCTCGCTCTCGATATTTTCTGTGCAGTAGCGCTCTCTCTCTCAATTATAGCTGCTGTAACCGCTCTCCTCTCATTCTTATTGCTCATTTATCGTTTATCCGGCACACTGGTCTGATATCTATTTGTTTTGAAATTTTATTTTTTGATCTCATATTTTTTATATTTTTTTTCCTCATAATGGAATACTCTGTTGTATGTGTTAAAAAAACCTGCAAGAAGCAGATCACCCATGACCAGCCGAGTATCCCCTGCTGGCTCTGCGATAGCGTAGTGCACGCTAAATGCGCCGGGTTTTCCGGTCTCGTGGGTGATGCCATCTCCAAAAGAAATGGCCTGCATTTGAGCTGTGAGGCATGCCGTCCGGTTGAGAAGGAAATGGCAGCATTTATGAGGCAGACCCGGAAGAGCTTTAGGGAGCTGACCGTGGGCTTCAAAGAGCAGTACGATCGGCTCCTAGCCATGGAGTCTCAGTTTAGTGGTTTCAAACTACTGAATGAGTCTCCTAGGCGCAAAAAGGTCACTCCGCGGGATCTGCATGTGCCAACTGCCCCTCGGCCGGCCGATGCTGACAAGCTGACTCCGACCACCCCAATAGTGCAGCAGCTGATTTCGTTCGCTACTCCAAAGGCAACGACAGGTTAGGTTAGGTTATCCCGGACGGCCCTCGACGGGGCCTCTCATAGGCCAAAAAGGCCCTTAGTTATACGGATCTTTTTATGGACCTTACGAGGGTGTTTCTGAGGTTCCGAAGTCCCCCAGAATCGAGGTGTTTTTAGCAAAGGCAAGCAGTTTCCCTGGCGACTTCTTGGAGGCGTCATCCAGTGATACCAGCATCGGTGCGCCCAGGTACATTCTCCTTGCCCTTGAGAGAGCCGGACACCGGCAGATGAGATGTTCCAGGGTTTCGACAGCCCCGGGTTCGTTGCATTTCCTGCAGGTGTCACTGTTAGTGATGTTCAGCCTGGTCGCATGCGACGCAGCCAGGCAGTGGCCTGTTAGTATGCCCACTAACAGTCTGCAATCCTTCCGTGGAAGATGCAGCAGATAGTGATAGTGATAGTGACTGGGAACCCAATAGATCTGCACTGACTTAGTCGTGCTTAGTGATTCTAGTGCCTCCCTGCTTGCCAGGACACTTCTAGAACTGACCGCGGACGACTGCATGGATTTAATCGCTGCTTGGCTGTCAACGAATATGTTAACCGTATTGTGTGGTCGCTCTGTGAGCTGAGCGACCTCTGCTGCCTTCTTGATGGCGAAGACTTCCGCCTGGAATATGCTGCATCGGTCGGGTAGCTTATACGACGCCCTTATTTCAGGGTTTGTACAGTATAGGCCTGCTCCTACTCCTTCATTCATCTTGGAGCCGTCGGTGTATATGTTCAGGTGTTGAGTCTGGTCCCGACCCGCTTTCCAGTCTTCGGGTCCCATGCGGAGGTTTGTTTTTACTTCAAGGCACGTTTGGGGGATCATGTAGTCGGTTGAACTGATCATGTCCATTCCAATTGAACTGTGCCCATATCTTTGGGCAGAAATGTTCCCCGACGCAATCAGGCGCTGTGCTGCCTTGCCTGCACTCAGCCTAGCGTAGATGACGAAGGGGTTGATTCCGAGTATGGTTTCGAGTGCTTTGGTTGGCGTTGACCTCAGCGCTCCTGTAATACAGAGCAGAGTCTGCCACTGGGTTCGTTCCATTAGCTTGTGATACGTCTTCTTTTCAGTAGCTTTCCACTACACTAGGACTCCATACAGCAGAGTTGGTCGCACCACCGAGATGCAGATCCAATGCATCAGAGCGGGTGACAGGCCCCATGTGCTACTAAGCATCTTCTTGGATGCATAAAGTGCAGCCTTTTCACCCGCTCCGCTACGTTGGGTCTCCATGCCAGTTTGCTGTCCAGTACTATGCCGAGGTATTTGACCTGTGCTTTAGGGGTTAGCCTTGTCTGGTTGACTTTCGGGGGGATCCATGCTGGTACCTTGTATCTCTTGGTGAAGAGGATGAGGTCCGTCTTATCCGCGTTGATACTGAGTCCTACTCCATCTGCCCACTCACATATCTCCCTGAGTGTTCGTTCCATTATGGAGCTGAGAGTCGATGGACATACACCCGTGATAAGTACGCTTATGTCATCTGCATAAGCTGTTATTTTTGGGGCTTTCCTTTCGAATCTCTTGATGAGGTTGTCGACCACCAGGTTCCACAGGAGGGGTGACAGGACTCCACCCTGGGGTGTGCCCCTGTGTGCACCTCTGACCATGGAGGAGGTGCCCCACTCTGATTGCATCCGTCTACAACTTAGAAGGTTTTTTATCCAGAGGTTGATTGACGGGTGGGTGCTGGTAGCTTCTAGGCAGTCCATTATTGCTTCTGTAGCGACGTTATTGAATGCTCCGGATATGTCTACGAATACTCCAAGGGCATATTTCTTAGTGTTGAGGGCTTTCTCGACGGTAGCTATAAGAGAGTGCAGTGCTGTTTCCACCGATTTTCCCTTGGTGTAGGCGTGTTGGTTGGTTGACATCAGTCCGCTTACTTCGGTTCTGATATGTAGATCCAGCAGCTTTTCTAATGTTTTCAGTAGGAAAGAGGTTAGGCTTATCGGTTTGTAATCCTTGGAACTCACATGGCTGCACTTTCCTGCTTTTGGGAGGAAGACAACTCTAGAGGTTCTCCATTGGATCGGGATATAGCCTGTTCTTAGGCATGCTGCGTATAATGCGAGAAGCCATGGGGTGATCACCTCTTTGGTCACTTGCAGCATGGCTGGGAATATTCCGTCCAGTCCAGGTGCCTTTATGCCCGTGAAGGAATCTATAGCCCATTGGATTTTCTTTGGGGTTATCAGGTCTGTTGGGGGTGTTTGTTCCTCAGTTGCTAGGTCCTGATGCGTTTCAGCATCGGTGACCTCGGCGCATCCTGGGAAGTGGGCCTCCATTAGTGCCGTTAGAGCTTCTTTGCTGCCTTCCGACCACTGTCCGTTGTCTAGTTTGAGTTGACTTTGTACTGTGGGTTGCTTTGACAGCAGCTTCCTCAGCCTAGCCGTTTCAGGCACTTTCTCAATGCTGGAGCAGAAGTTTCTCCATGAGCTGCGCCGTGCCTTACGTATTTCCTTCTTGTATTCCCTTAATAGCGTCTTGTATTCCTCGTTGATGTTCTCGTCGTTCGCTAGTTTAGCGAGCTTGAAGAATTCCATGAGGTTGTTTCTTTGCAGAGAGAGGTCTCGATTCCACCAGAGTGGTTTGGACTTCTTCCTTGTTCTAGAGGGTGGGCATGCTGTGTGGTATGCCTCTAGCAGTTCCGTAGATAGGGTCTCTAGGGACTTCTCTATATCCTCCGCGGATTTCACTGAGCCCGGGCTCGCGAGTTTCGAAGTGACTGTCTTTCTAAACTTCTCCCAGTTTGTGTTCCGGGGGTTTCTATAGACTATCACTTTCGGAGTGTATTCAAATTCGCGCTTGAATTGAATGTACCTGTGGTCTGAGAAGGAAGGTCTTTCAAGGACCTTCCATTCAGATATGTAGGTACTCTTTCCCGTTGCGAGAGTAAGATCTAGCACGTTTGACGAGGTGGGACCCACGTAGGTGTATTCCTCTCCCACGTTTGCTACATCTATGTTATTTGTTAATATAAAGTCTAGGAGTGACTCACCTCGGTCGTTAATGTCAGGGCTTCCCCACACACTATGGTGGGCATTAGCATCCATGCCAACGATCAGTTGGTAGTCTTTGGAGTCGGCTTCTTCCACCAGACTCCTTAGTTCTTCTGGCGGTGCAGACCTGTCATGTGCCATGTAGCAGGAGGCTACCAGAAGGCGCTTCTCCTCACTTTCCAGCATAGCTACTGTCAGGTCGTCTGTGCTGTAATGAGACATAAGGTAAGCGTGGATTCCTTTCCGTACTAGTACGGCAGTTATATTCCTGCTTACCGGTGTTGGGTAGAGTGAGTTGTAATTTGAGAGCTTTAGTCCGGCCACCGAATTGCCTGATGCAATCAAGGGCTCCTGGACCAAAGCTATGTCAGCGGGCCCTTGCTCCATGGCAATGTGGAGCTCCGCTGATGCTGTCTTGCTCTTATGCAAGTTGAGCTGCAGCACACTCAGTTTCATGAGCAGCTGGCTCCCCTGCATACGACGGGTTGACTACAATGGTCAGGTCACCGTCCTCTTCTTCCAGCGTGTCGTCCAGCGCCATACCCTGGGCGGCCTCTACGATGGTATCCAGACCGAGGTCCTTCTCCACTTCGCCTGCCTGCAGGGTGTGTGCGTCCTTATCACTGGGCTAACATTTTTTGAGGCGCAGGTATACGCTTCCCATACCCCACGCCATTTTCCCGTACTTGGGGTATAATTGGTCCTCCGCTGCTTTGTTGATCTGGAGGATCACATGCTGGCCCCCCTCGTTGGGTAGTGGGCTACCAGCATGCAATACCTTCCAGTCAGCGGTCGGTATCTCAGGGTTCTGTCTCTGAAGGAGCTTCAGCACACGGTGTCCTTGGATTCCGATGGGAAAGAGCACCTTCGCCTTTGGTATGGACGGGATTAGCTCCCTGTCCACCACCTCCAGCTTGGCCCCCTCTCACATCGCTTCCAGTTAGCAGACCGTTTGCGTCAGCCACTTCAGCGTCGGGTCATCCTTACATTTCAGGATTTTTACCCCATTCAGCCACCCAGCACCATCGAAAGTGGGCATGTGAGCTGTTGGGTTCTCTTCCATCCTTGTAAACAGGAAGTCTACCAGCCGCGCGTGGACCATTTTCCACTGCGCCGCTGTCATACTCCCATTCTCATCACGTCTGTCGATGAGTGCTACGATCAGGTGTCTCTTGGACACATCGCTGATCCTTTCGCCTGACCCCTGCTTTGCCGGTTTAGGTGGAGGTTCCGCTCTCTTAGGACCACGTTGCCGCTTGCTCGCCGGAGTAACGGCACTGTCGGTCGAGCGCTGCCTTTTGGTAGCCAGCAACTCTTCCACCTTGTTGGCATGCTGGCTCGTCGATGCCTTCATTTGAGGCACCTGCGCGTAGTGCTTACGGCCTTCCTCTACCTTCAGCTCAGCCCAAGCTAGCTTAGATTTCTCCTCCTGGGAGATATCCGCCTTGCCTTGGAGCCTGCCTACTATTTTGAGGGCCGCCTTGTATTGGGCTTTGGCCTTCATTCCCTCCCTCGAACGCTTCGGCCCTTCCCTGCGCAGGGAGCTGGTGCCTGGTTCAGGCGAGCGAAGAAGGCTGTCCTCTTCTGTTCTGCTGATGGACAGCACGCTCTCCAGGTCCGAGTCTGCCTCGACAACGGCACCTGCGCGGCTCATCCTACAGCGGGGGGTTGTGGCAGTAGTATTGCAACTGACGTGACCTGCTCCTGTCACGTCCGAGGTGTGGCCACTGGCGACATGCAGAGAGGATTGCTCCTCCCCGTGCCCGCCGGTGGTAGCAGCCACGCTTCCCACCGACGTTTGGGTTGACATCCCAACCCTTGTTTGATCATCCTTCCGCTCCATACTTGGCCCGAAGGTCCATACGGCTGATGTTTTTCGGGGGAACCACCCCCTAGCGTTTTAGGCCTACCCGCCAGGCTCCTCTAGCCATGGCCCGGACCCAGCTCCCCCGACTCGAGGTCGAGAAGACGCTGAGCCATTGCCTTAGCTGGACACTGCATCCCTTGTCCGGGATAATGCAGTGCCCATTGCCCAGCCGGCACCCTCGTGGAGGGTTCAGCTAGAGGATTTTCGCCAGCCGCAACGACAGCTGCTGGCGATGAAAATTCGGTAGCCGAATTTATCGCGTCGGAGAGCATGCAGCCAAAAGCGTCTTTAGCGTCCGTGTCCGTAATATTAAACTCATTAGCTGTCCCCGCAATTCCGACCCCACCAGTTAATATACGTCCCGGACCACCGGGTATTACCATCACAGGTGATAGGCCTGTGGTGCCAAGATTGGTGGGGATCCCACCAAAGAGACAAGTTTTTGTCTCAGGACTTGCCCCTGACTCCACAATTAAAGAAGTGACGGCTTATATCCAAAGCCGCATTCAAGCCGTTGATTTTAAGGTGGAAAAGTTTAACTTCTCTTATGCCAGGGAGATAGCTTTTTTTAAAATAAGTGTCTTCCAAACTCACTTTAACACCATCTGTTCTGCCAAATTTTGGCCGGAGCATTTGGTGGTGAAGGAGTTTAAGGCAAAGAAAAAGACTAGGCCCCAATAACTCTGCCAACTAATCAGACCAATGCTCCTTCGTCATCTTCCCGATCTACCTCCACCCGTCCAAAAAACTAACAAACTCTCTTTTAGTGACCTATCAGAATGTTCGAGGCTTGCGTAGTAAGCTCAGCATTCTTTTCCAGGATAATGTCGCATTTGCATCCCACGTTATTGTGTTTACCGAAACCTGGTTAAAGCTGGACATTCTTAGTTCCGAAGTTTTGGCAGGTCGGTACACAACTTATAGAAAGGATCGTTCGTCTCGACGTGCAGGAGGGGTTCTGATTGCTGTGGACTCAAACTTCACGTCGGAACTTTTCACAGTCCAGATCCAGCAGGAACTGGAATTTCTGTGTGTAAGACTGATTCTTCCCGCTTTCTCAGTTTTTATAACTTGTTCGTATATTCCACCTTTTTCGGATGTCGCAATTTACGAGCAGCATTTGTCCGCCTTAACCGCTATATCTTCCTCGCTATCTGACAAAGATCACATGATAGTTCTTGGTGACTTCAACTTGCCAGGAATTGTTTGGTCTTCGGCAAATGAGTCTAATAGCCTGGTACCCATGGCACGTCATGACTTTGTTGACGGCTTGATTGACCTGTCTCTGTCTCAAGTTAACCATGTTAAAAACTCCTTGGGTCGATTTCTTGATCTGTGCTTTGTAACGGATCCGACCTTAGCGTTGTTAACTCGAGTCCCCCCGCTCTCTATACCTGAAGATGCCTACCATCCTACTTTCGAAGTGTCGCTCGACCTAGGACGAACTGTACTGGATCGGTCGGGTAGACTACCCCAATGTGTCCGCTGCTTCCGTAAAGCCGAGTTTACGAAGCTGGTTACTCATTAGGTTATTACTCATTAGGAATTTTGATTGGTCCGCTTTATATTTGTGCAGTGATGTTACGACAGGCACAAACATTTTCTATGATGCACTGGACTCACTTTTTGTCTCTTGTGTCCCACTTTCCTGTCCGATTAGATCAAGAAAACCTCCTTGGTTTACCAAGGAGCTATCTCATCTAAAAAACGTAAAATCAAGACTTTATAAAAAATGTCAAGAAGTTGGCTCTCCTTCTTCTCTTTCTCATTATGTAATAGCTCGGTCAAACTTTTCAGTTCTTAACGCTCAATGCTATCAGAATTACCTATCTCGATGCAGGATACGTTTTTCTAAGGACCCCAAACAGTTCTACAGCTTCGTAAACAGTAAGCGTAGAACGTCCGCACACCCATCCTCGCTATCCTTCGGTAGTACGTCGGCAGATAATGATCAGGCAATTGCCGATCTTTTTGCCCGTTTTTTCCAAACTACCTATTCGCAGGACGTTTACTCTGGTCAGCCGTATCCATACGGTTTACCGAAGTCGAACGGCATTTTCAGTCCTTTGTTAAATGAAAGCTCATTGCTTCATGATCTACGAACAGTAAAGCCGGTGTTCTCACCGGGTCCGGACGGAGGCTTTCAAGGTAATTTGCAGACGGATGTTGTTTACACCGATTTTAGTAAAGCGTTCGATTCTGTAAACCATTCCCTCCTAGCACAAAAGCTCGACCTTCTAGGGTCCCGCCCAATCTCCTGAGATGGATCTCTAGCCACCTTTGTTCTAGGTCTCAAAGAGTCCTTTTCAAAAACTCCCTGTCCTCTCCAGTTATGGTGACTTCGGGTGTACCTCAGGGCAGCCATCTAGGCCCCTTACTCTTTACACTCTTTATAAATGACCAACCTTCTGTATTAATATACTCTCGAGTACTTATGTATGCGGATGATGTTAAGCTCTGTGTCCAGTATAAGGACATTTCTTTTCAATCCAGGTTGCAATCCGATCTCGATAGATTTCAGTCTTGGTGTTGTGCAAATTTATTAAACCTTAATGCTTCAAAATGTAAAGTAATGACTTTTCATCGCTCCAGCGCCTTTCTGGTTCCTTCCACCCTTTGTGGTGGTTCTCTTGAGAGAATTACCCGGGTTGATGATCTTGGTGTTCTATTAGATCCCAAGTTAAAGTTTTCAGAACACATTTCTACCATGGTGAATAAGGCCATGGGCGTGCTTGGGTTTATAAAGAGGTGGCCAAAGGAATTTGACGACCCCTATATAACAAAGACTATCTACACCTCTCTGGTTCGTCCGATTTTAGAATACGGCTCTTGTGTATGGTGCCCTCAGTACAACGTACACCAAGACCGTATAGAATCAGTTCAGAAAAACTTTTTACTTTTTTCTCTTCGCAGCCTCAGATGGGATGCAGGTGTGAGACTGCCGTCTTACTCTAATAGATTGCTCTTAATAAACCTTCCAACCTTAGCTAATCGTAGGAAAATGCTTGGCGTGATTTTTGTGCACAACTTGATCAAGGGTGACGTAGATAGCCCTGACCTGTTGAGCCGCATAAACTTCACGACTCCTATTAGAAGCACTAGGAACTATACACCGTTGTTTCTCCCGCTTTGTAGATCGAATTACTCCTTGCATGAACCATTTATTATCCTATGCTCGGATTATAATTCCCTCTACCATATTATATCTACCACTAACTCCCTTCCTAGTCTTAAATTACTGATACTCTTACATCATTCCCGTAATTAGTAATTACTTTGCTTCTTTAGATAGATTAGTTCTACTTTTCCTCGAACACTAGTCTAGCACCTATCTTTCCTGCATGTCCGCGATAGGTTCGGTTTACGAGTCGCGCGTTATGCGGCAGCGCCCCTCGGTCGGTTGGGCGGGAGGTGGGCTGCGTTCTTGCCTCGGATCCGCGCGTAACAGCCATTGGCTGGTGTCACTTGGGCCACTTGATGGTGCAGTCATTGCATATCAACGTCCTAAAGATAAGGGTTACTTTGATAGGGTAAACGGATTTCTTTTTTTTTTGAATAACTTTATATCTAATGGGATCAAACTATTTCTAAAAGTATCAAACACTTTTGTGCATCGTACACCAAAATATATCAATATTACAAAAAGATAACCTAATCAAGCTACTGGGTTCATACCCCATTTATAAAGGGGTAACTAGAAAATATGATACAGAAGCTCTAGCATTTCCTAGTAATAATAAGTTTCCTAGTTAATAATAAGTGTCCTGCAATTACTTTAGCTGTTAATCGAACAGCTAAAATTCCTGGTTGAATTACATTTCTAATAAATTCAACACATTCCATAAATGCTATTAAAATAACTGGTGTTTCTTGTGGTACTAAATATGGAACATAAAACTTAATCATAATGTTAAAGCTAATGATAGTGTTAAATGTTAAATGACTTGTTTATATACAAATATAAGGAAATAATCCTACAAAAATATTAAACAAAAAAATGAAAATAATTAAATATAAATAAATATAGAACCATTTTGACCTAAAGGTCCCATAAACGTTTTAAATTCTTTGTGAAGAGTTTGTAAAATTGATTTTAAAATATATTAAATCGAGGAGTTATTAAGCAATAAATTGAAAGAATTATTAAAGTCCTCAAAAAGTTCTTAATCAATTTAAAGATAACACTAGTCGACACGACTTTTCCGCTGTCGCCAAAAATGACTTTTTCTGATAGATTTGGATGTTTAAAATTTTTTAAAGAATGTTTTTTTTTTTCATAGAGTAGTTTTTTTTTAAAGAATTTTTAAAAAATTTGGTGTTTTTTGTCATAGGTAGTGCTTCTATTTTTCACATAACTTAAGTTTCCTACAACTGGTTGTATTGAACTTTGCAGTTAAAAAAGCTGACAAATGCAGCTATAAATCCGACTCAGACACTTTGTAGCAGAAACTTAACGTCTGGCAGATATTAAGCTTCCAAATTGAAATTTCATAATTTTTTTCGGTATTTTTCCCCGAAATTTTGACTTTGAAAGCTCAGGAAAAGTCGAAAAAAAAATATTTAAATGACTTGGTTATTGGTTTTAGATAGACACATTAATTAGGCGTCGTTTAAGGTATCGCTTATAAAAATATAAAAATAAACGGCTAAGTTATAACCGTTTGACCAAATTTTCATATGCACTTTCCTGCTTTTGGGAGGAAGACAACTCTAGAGGTTCTCCATTGGATCGGGATATAGCCTGTTCTTAGGCATGCTGCGTATAATGCGAGAAGCCATGGGGTGATCACCTCTTTGGTCACTTGCAGCATGGCTGGGAATATTCCGTCCAGTCCAGGTGCCTTTATGCCCGTGAAGGAATCTATAGCCCATTGGATTTTCTTTGGGGTTATCAGGTCTGTTGGGGGTGTTTGTTCCTCAGTTGCTAGGTCCTGATGCGTTTCAGCATCGGTGACCTCGGTGCATCCTGGGAAGTGGGCCTCCATTAGTGCCGTTAGAGCTTCTTTGCTGCCTTCCGACCACTGTCCGTTGTCTAGTTTGAGTTGACTTTGTACTGTGGGTTGCTTTGACAGCAGCTTCCTCAGCCTAGCCGTTTCAGGCACTTTCTCAATGCTGGAGCAGAAGTTTCTCCATGAGCTGCGCCGTGCCTTACGTATTTCCTTCTTGTATTCCCTTAATAGCGTCTTGTATTCCTCGTTGATGTTCTCGTCGTTCGCTAGTTTAGCGAGCTTGAAGAATTCCATGAGGTTGTTTCTTTGCAGAGAGAGGTCTCGATTCCACCAGAGTGGTTTGGACTTCTTCCTTGTTCTAGAGGGTGGGCATGCTGTGTGGTATGCCTCTAGCAGTTCCGTAGATAGGGTCTCTAGGGACTTCTCTATATCCTCCGCGGATTTCACTGAGCCCGGGCTCGCGAGTTTCGAAGTGACTGTCTTTCTAAACTTCTCCCAGTTTGTGTTCCGGGGTTTCTATAGACTATCACTTTCGGAGTGTATTCAAATTCGCGCTTGAATTGAATGTACCTGTGGTCTGAGAAGGAAGGTCTTTCAAGGACCTTCCATTCAGATATGTAGGTACTCTTTCCCGTTGCGAGAGTAAGATCTAGCACGTTTGACGAGGTGGGACCCACGTAGGTGTATTCCTCTCCCACGTTTGCTACATCTATGTTATTTGTTAATATAAAGTCTAGGAGTGACTCACCTCTGTCGTTAATGTCAGGGCTTCCCCACACACTATGGTGGGCATTAGCATCCATGCCAACGATCAGTTGGTAGTCTTTGGAGTCGGCTTCTTCCACCAGACTCCTTAGTTCTTCTGGCGGTGCAGACCTGTCATGTGCCATGTAGCAGGAGGCTACCAGAAGGCGCTTCTCCTCACTTTCCAGCATAGCTACTGTCAGGTCGTCTGTGCTGTAATGAGACATAAGGTAAGCGTGGATTCCTTTCCGTACTAGTACGGCAGTTCTATTCCTGCTTACCGGTGTTGGGTAGAGTGAGTTATAATTTGAGAGCTTTAGTCCGGCCACCGAATTGCCTGATGCAATCAAGGGCTCCTGGACCAATGCTATGTCAGCGGGCCCTTGCTCCATGGCAATGTGGAGCTCCGCTGATGCTGTCTTGCTCTTATGCAAGTTGAGCTGCAGCACACTCAGTTTCATGAGCAGCTGGCTCCCCTGCATACGACGGGTTGACTACAATGGTCAGGTCACCGTCCTCTTCTTCCAGCGTGTCGTCCAGCGCCATACCCTGGGCGGCCTCTACGATGGTATCCAGACCGAGGTCCTTCTCCACTTCGCCTGCCTGCAGGGTGTGTGCGTCCTTATCACTGGGCTAACATTTTTTGAGGCGCAGGTATACGCTTCCCATACCCCACGCCATTTTCCCGTACTTGGGGTATAATTGGTCCTCCGCTGCTTTGTTGATCTGGAGGATCACATGCTGGCCCCCCTCGTTGGGTAGTGGGCTACCAGCATGCAATACCTTCCAGTCAGCGGTCGGTATCTCAGGGTTCTGTCTCTGAAGGAGCTTCAGCGCACGGTGTCCTTGGATTCCGATGGGAAAGAGCACCTTCGCCTTTGGTATGGACGGGATTAGCTCCCTGTCCACCACCTCCAGCTTGGCCCCCTCTCACATCGCTTCCAGTTAGCAGACCGTTTGCGTCAGCCACTTCAGCGTCGGGTCATCCTTACATTTCAGGATTTTTACCCCATTCAGCCACCCAGCACCATCGAAAGTGGGCATGTGAGCTGTTGGGTTCTCTTCCATCCTTGTAAACAGGAAGTCTACCAGCCGCGCGTGGACCATTTTCCACTGCGCCGCTGTCATACTCCCATTCTCATCACGTCTGTCGATGAGTGCTATGATCAGGTGTCTCTTGGACACATCGCTGATCCTTTCGCCTGACCCCTGCTTTGCCGGTTTAGGTGGAGGTTCCGCTCTCTTAGGACCACGTTGCCGCTTGCTCGCCGGAGTAACGGCACTGTCGGTCGAGCGCTGCCTTTTGGTAGCCAGCAACTCTTCCACCTTGTTGGCATGCTGGCTCGTCGATGCCTTCATTTGAGGCACCTGCGCGTAGTGCTTACGGCCTTCCTCTACCTTCAGCTCAGCCCAAGCTAGCTTAGATTTCTCCTCCTGGGAGATATCCGCCTTGCCTTGGAGCCTGCCTACTATTTTGAGGGCCGCCTTGTATTGGGCTTTGGCCTACATTCCCTCCCTCGAACGCTTCGGCCCTTCCCTGCGCAGGGAGCTGGTGCCTGGTTCAGGCGAGCGAAGAAGGCTGTCCTCTTCTGTTCTGCTGATGGACAGCACGCTCTCCAGGTCCGAGTCTGCCTCGACAACGGCACCTGCGCGGCTCATCCTACAGCGGGGGGTTGTGGCAGTAGTATTGCAACTGACGTGACCTGCTCCCGTCACGTCCGAGGTGTGGCCACTGGCGACATGCAGAGAGGATTGCTCCTCCCCGTGCCCGCCGGTGGTAGCAGCCACGCTTCCCACCGACGTTTGGGTTGACATCCCAACCCTTGTTTGATCATCCTTCCGCTCCATACTTGGCCCGAAGGTCCATACGGCTGATGTTTTTCGGGGAACCACCCCTAGCGTTTTAGGCCTACCCGCCAGGCTCCTCTAGCCATGGCCCGGACCCAGCTCCCCCGACTCGAGGTCGAGAAGACGCTGAGCCATTGCCTTAGCTAGACACTGCATCCCTTGTCCGGGATAATGCAGTGCCCATTGCCCAGCCGGCACCCTCGTGGAGGGTTCAGCTAGAGGATTTTCGCCAGCCGCAACGACAGCTGCTGGCGATGAAAATTCGGTAGCCGAATTTATCGCGTCGGAGAGCATGCAGCCAAAAGCGTCTTTAGCGTCCGTGTCCGTAATATTAAACTCATTAGCTGTCCCCGCAATTCCGACCCCACCAGTTAATATACGTCCCGGACCACCGGGTATTACCATCACAGGTGATAGGCCTGTGGTGCCAAGATTGGTGGGGATCCCACCAAAGAGACAAGTTTTTGTCTCAGGACTTGCCCCTGACTCCACAATTAAAGAAGTGACGGCTTATATCCAAAGCCGCATTCAAGCCGTTGATTTTAAGGTGGAAAAGTTTAACTTCTCTTATGCCAGGGAGATAGCTTTTTTTAAAATAAGTGTCTTCCAAACTCACTTTAACACCATCTGTTCTGCCAAATTTTGGCCGGAGCATTTGGTGGTGAAGGAGTTTAAGGCAAAGAAAAAGACTAGGCCCCCAATAACTCTGCCAACTAATCAGACCAATGCTCCTTCGTCATCTTCCCGATCTACCTCCACCCGTCCAAAAAACTAACAAACTCTCTTTTAGTGACCTATCAGAATGTTCGAGGCTTGCGTAGTAAGCTCAGCATTCTTTTCCAGGATAATGTCGCATTTGCATCCCACGTTATTGTGTTTACCGAAACCTGGTTAAAGCTGGACATTCTTAGTTCCGAAGTTTTGGCAGGTCGGTACACAACTTATAGAAAGGATCGTTCGTCTCGACGTGCAGGAGGGGTTCTGATTGCTGTGGACTCAAACTTCACGTCGGAACTTTTCACAGTCCAGATCCAGCAGGAACTGGAATTTCTGTGTGTAAGACTGATTCTTCCCGCTTTCTCAGTTTTTATAACTTGTTCGTATATTCCACCTTCTTCGGATGTCGCAATTTACGAGCAGCATTTGTCCGCCTTAACCGCTATATCTTCCTCGCTATCTGACAAAGATCACATGATAGTTCTTGGTGACTTCAACTTGCCAGGAATTGTTTGGTCTTCGGCAAATGAGTCTAATAGCCTGGTACCCATGGCACGTCATGACTTTGTTGACGGCTTGATTGACCTGTCTCTGTCTCAAGTTAACCATGTTAAAAACTCCTTGGGTCGATTTCTTGATCTGTGCTTTGTAACGGATCCGACCTTAGCGTTGTTAACTCGAGTCCCCCCGCTCTCTATACCTGAAGATGCCTACCATCCTACTTTCGAAGTGTCGCTCGACCTAGGACGAACTGTACTGGATCGGTCGGGTAGACTACCCCAATGTGTCCGCTGCTTCCGTAAAGCCGAGTTTACGAAGCTGGTTACTCATTAGGTTATTACTCATTAGGAATTTTGATTGGTCCGCTTTATATTTGTGCAGTGATGTTACGACAGGCACAAACATTTTCTATGATGCACTGGACTCACTTTTTGTCTCTTGTGTCCCACTTTCCTGTCCGATTAGATCAAGAAAACCTCCTTGGTTTACCAAGGAGCTATCTCATCTAAAAAACGTAAAATCAAGACTTTATAAAAAATGTCAAGAAGTTGGCTCTCCTTCTTCTCTTTCTCATTATGTAATAGCTCGGTCAAACTTTTTAGTTCTTAACGCTCAATGTTATCAGAATTACCTATCTCGATGCAGGATACGTTTTTCTAAGGACCCCAAACAGTTCTACAGCTTCGTAAACAGTAAGCGTAGAACGTCCGCACACCCATCCTCGCTATCCTTCGGTAGTACGTCGGCAGATAATGATCAGGCAATTGCCGATCTTTTTGCCCGTTTTTTCCAAACTACCTATTCGCAGGACGTTTACTCTGGTCAGCCGTATCCATACGGTTTACCGAAGTCGAACGGCATTTTCAGTCCTTTGTTAAATGAAAGCTCATTGCTTCATGATCTACGAACAGTATAGCCGGTGTTCTCACCGGGTCCGGACGGAGGCTTTCAAGGTAATTTGCAGACGGATGTTGTTTACACCGATTTTAGTAAAGCGTTCGATTCTGTAAACCATTCCCTCCTAGCACAAAAGCTCGACCTTCTAGGGTCCCGCCCAATCTCCTGAGATGGATCTCTAGCCACCTTTGTTCTAGGTCTCAAAGAGTCCTTTTCAAAAACTCCCTGTCCTCTCCAGTTATGGTGACTTCGGGTGTACCTCAGGGCAGCCATCTAGGCCCCTTACTCTTTACACTCTTTATAAATGACCAACCTTCTGTATTAATATACTCTCGAGTACTTATGTATGCGGATGATGTTAAGCTCTGTGTCCAGCATAAGGACATTTCTTTTCAATCCAGGTTGCAATCCGATCTCGATAGATTTCAGTCTTGGTGTTGTGCAAATTTATTAAACCTTAATGCTTCAAAATGTAAAGTAATGACTTTTCATCGTTCCAGCGCCTTGCTGGTTCCTTCCACCCTTTGTGGTGGTTCTCTTGAGAGAATTACCCGGGTTGATGATCTTGGTGTTCTATTAGATCCCAAGTTAAAGTTTTCAGAACACATTTCTACCATGGTGAATAAGGCCATGGGCGTGCTTGGGTTTATAAAGAGGTGGTCAAAGGAATTTGACGACCCCTATATAACAAAGACTATCTACACCTCTCTGGTTCGTCCGATTTTAGAATACGGCTCTTGTGTATGGTGCCCTCAGTACAACGTACACCAAGACCGTATAGAATCAGTTCAGAAAAACTTTTTACTTTTTTCTCTTCGCAGCCTCAGATGGGATGCAGGTGTGAGACTGCCGTCTTACTCTAATAGATTGCTCTTAATAAACCTTCCAACCTTAGCTAATCGTAGGAAAATGCTTGGCGTGATTTTTGTGCACAACTTGATCAAGGGTGACGTAGATAGCCCTGACCTGTTGAGCCGCATAAACTTCACGATTCCTATTAGAAGCACTAGGAACTATACACCGTTGTTTCTTCCGCTTTGTAGATCGAATTACTCCTTGCATGAACCATTTATTATCCTATGCTCGGATTATAATTCCCTCTACCATATTATATCTACCACTAACTCCCTTCCTAGTCTTAAATTACTGATACTCTTACATCTTTCCCGTAATTAGTAATTACTTTGCTTCTTTAGATAGATTAGTTCTACTTTTCCTCGAACACTAGTCTAGCACCTATCTTTCCTGCATGTCCGCGATAGGTTCGGTTTACGAGTCGCGCGTTATGCGGCAGCGCCCCTCGGTCGGTTGGGCGGGAGGTGGGCTGCGTTCTTGCCTCGGATCCGCGCGTAACAGCCATTGGCTGGTGTCACTTGGGCCACTTGATGGTGCAGTCATTGCATATCAACGTCCTAAAGATAAGGGTTACTTTGATAGGGTAAACGGATTTCTTTTTTTTTTTTGAATAACTTTATATCTAATGGGATCAAACTATTTCTAAAAGTATCAAACACTTTTGTGCATCGTACACCAAAATATATCAATATTACAAAAAGATAACCTAATCAAGCTACTGGGTTCATACCCCATTTATAAAGGGGTAACTAGAAAATATGATACAGAAGCTCTAGCATTTCCTAGTAATAATAAGTTTCCTAGTTAATAATAAGTGTCCTGCAATTACTTTAGCTGTTAATCGAACAGCTAAAATTCCTGGTTGAATTACATTTCTAATAAATTCAACACATTCCATAAATGCTATTAAAATAACTGGTGTTTCTTGTGGTACTAAATATGGAACATAAAACTTAATCATAATGTTAAAGCTAATGATAGTTTTAAATGTTAAATGACTTGTTTATATACAAATATAAGGAAATAATCCTACAAAAATATTAAACAAAAAAATGAAAATAATTAAATATAAATAAATATAGAACCATTTTGACCTAAAGGTCCCATAAACGTTTTAAATTCTTTGTGAAGAGTTTGTAAAATTGATTTTAAAATATATTAAATCGAGGAGTTATTAAGCAATAAATTGAAAGAATTATTAAAGTCCTCAAAAAGTTCTTAATCAATTTAAAGATAACACTAGTCGACACGACTTTTCCGCTGTCGCCAAAAATGACTTTTTTTGATAGATTTGGATGTTTAAAATTTTTTAAAGAATGTTTTTTTTTTTCATAGAGTAGTTTTTTTTTAAAGAATTTTTAAAAAATTTGGTGTTTTTTGTCATAGGTAGTGCTTCTATTTTTCACATAACTTAAGTTTCCTACAACTGGTTGTATTGAACTTTGCAGTTAAAAAAGCTGACAAATGCAGCTATAAATCCGACTCAGACACTTTGTAGCAGAAACTTAACGTCTGGCAGATATTAAGCTTCCAAATTGAAATTTCATAATTTTTTTCGGTATTTTTCCCCGAAATTTTGACTTTGAAAGCTCAGGAAAAGTCGAAAAAAAAATATTTAAATGACTTGGTTATTGGTTATATAGACACATTAATTAGGCGTCGTTTAAGGTATCGCTTATAAAAATATAAAAATAAACGGCTAAGTTATAACCGTTTGACCAAAACTACATATGCCGTTTGGCACTATCCCAAATGCCATTTTACCGTTAAAAACTGTTACAAATACAGATTTTTGGTATTTTTGTAGGAAAAAAAAACGGTGTATATTTAACTCATTTTTTCCATTGAAGTAATTGCTAAAATGAAATCTTAATATCTTCCACACGTTAAGCTGCAACTACAAAGTGCCTTTGGCAGCGTTTCAGAACTGCAAAGTTCAATACAACCAGGCCGCGGCTCTACCTTATACCCGGTACTCAGTCAGTATGTACATACATATATGAGCTTACGATTTATGCAATTTATTATGTGTTCGCAAAAGGGACGGATTAAATGTTGGGCAAAAAATAATATTTCAAAAAATGAAGTCAAATCATTTTTGGAATATTATACATGTTTCCAATTTGGTTTGCATATGCTTTTTACATCTGCCTCTAAATTTCTACATGACATGTATAACTACATATTTGAGACGTACAAGTGTTTGCGACAGAGAGAGAGGGAATGAGTCAGCGCTTGGCAGGCGTTGCGTAGCCACTGAAATTTAATTTGTTTCTTCTGGCCATAATATTGTTCCGACCTGATCCATATTCGTCAATCTGGTAGATATGAAAATTTTCCATGATTCTGCGTTTTTGGTTTTCATTTATCTTAAAAATTGTGGATTCCACAGATTTTCGTTCTTTGTGGGGGCGGAAAGGGGCGTGGCAAAATTTTGAAATACATTTGTGCTGGTTTGATATCACAGGAGTTTGGATAGAAAGTTTGGTTGCTTTAGCTCTTATAGTATCTGAGAACTAGGCGTCACAAAATTCGAATGGGCAAAGCAATGGGGTCGCGTGTGAGAGAGAGCGAGAGGGAACGATGACTTTCGAAATGGTTTTCTTCATTGTAGCTATAATAATGATCCGATCTGATCCAGATTCAACACTCTGATAGAAATGATCATTCGCTATAATTCTGCGTTTTTAGTTTTCTCGTATCTTCAACATTGTATACGCCACAGACTTTCGTTCTTTGTGGGGGCGGAAGGGGGCGGGGCGAAATTTTGAAATACATTTGCAGTAGTGTGATCACAGAGGAGACTGGATACAAAACTTGGTTGCTCTAGCTTTAATAGTCTCTGAGATATAGGCGCAAATGAAGACGGACGGACGGACGGACGGACGGACGGACGGACAGACAGACATGGTTATGTCGACTCGGCTATTGATGCTGATCAAGAATATATATACTTTATGGGGTCGGAAACGCTTCCTTCTGGGCGTTACACACAACCGTTATCCCCACAAATCTAATATACCCTTAAACTCTTCGAGTACCGGGTATAATAAAAGCACTACCTCTGGAAAAAATATGACAAATTTAAAAAAATTCTACTACAACGGGCTGAAACCGGCTTAAGTGTGCTGGGCTCCCAGTGAGCCTGGCAGCCGCTATCACCTAAAAAATTCTTTAAAAAAACTAAACAATACAAAAAAAAAATAATACTTAAAAAATATTGTATTCTCCAAATCTATCAGAAAAAGTAATTTTGGGCCACAGCAGAAATAAAAAGTTGAATTTTATTGGGTAGTTTTATCAACTTATATAAATAGGTATATAATAATTTAGTAAATAATTAAATATATGTATGTAGAATGTACACTTTCGGGACATTAGTAAATAATTATATATATGTATATAGTGACATATCTATAGCCCATGCTCCGCATACCCTTCATCTATGTCTGTTACCCTACACCCACGCACTATAAACAATCCAACACCCTCAGCCTAGAATCCCATAAACAATCCCACGCTTGAAGTGGACCACTTGTAGCCGAAATCCGGCAATGTAAACAAACACCCTAAGCTAGGAGTTGAACATAAAACAATAGATGCCGCATATTCAGCCGCACTAGAATCACGCCACCCTCCAGAGATCCATTTCTAATCGATTCCCAAGAATCACGCCATCCTAGCTCACCAATCAGAGCCGGTCATAAAACCGAGGCCCACATTCTAAGCCACCCTCAAGTAATGCAACACCGATCATACCGATCTAGGCACGTACACCCGCTCTTTCCAAATATCGATCGAGGCACGTACGCCATCATCGGAGCCGAAGCCGAAGCCAACGCCTCCGAATCCCAATCAGAGCATCCCGTTATAAATAGTCTACATCTAAGTAGGGACCTCAGTTCTGTTCAAGACAAACGTCAATCGAGACACCGTCGGAGAATTTAGTCAACGTCGGGGAAAATAACTAACTATTGTAACTTAAGGTTTAAGTGAAGAAATAAAATCTTTTTAAAAACTTAATCTTGAGTATCACATATTTTACTGGCGCAGTCGGTAGGATCTCAAGTTTAAAAGTGAAAAATTTTTTTTTAAGACGATCAATTTGCGTAGTGACTTTTACAACTGTGTAATAACCTACAGTGATCAGAGAAAAAGTGACGATACTTAACTAAAGAGATCCGCCAAGGAATCAACGTGTAACTAACACACGACTAAAATGATATTAGTGAAGCTAATAACTACTCACACAAAAAAAAAAAAAAAAATCATCATGCCGCTATCAGAAGAACATCTGAACCAAGCCTTGAAGTCAATCAGGCAAATCCCACCATACGATGGATGCCCAGAACGATTGAGTTCGTTCATAAGCAGGATCGAGTACATCTTGGGATTGTACCCAAGAGAAGACATCCGGCAACAGAGTATCATGTACGGAGCCACTGAGGGTCAACTGTGCGGACGAGCACAACTATTATCTCAAAGCAATCATCCCAACACCTGGACCGATCTAAAGGCAGCATTAATCAGCAAATTCAACAATCACACTCCATACGAGACGCTACTTCAACAACTAGATGACACCAAATGGAATGGGAGTATTCGTAAGTTCATAGAAGAACTAGAATTTAGATTAAATATTATAATTGGCAAATTAAATCTGGAGACTAGCCCAGAAAATTCAATAATCTATAAAAACGCTCTGGCGAACTCCACCAGACAGGCTATAGAAGATGGGTTACCAAACAAATTGTTCATTATCTTAGCCAAGAAAGACATTTCTACGATAGCTAACTTAGAAAGATCAGCTCAAGAATTAGGAATCTTTGAAAATTTTGTAACTGAAAACAAAAATTACGAACACTCAAAGAATGCAAATAATAATCGAAGGAATGTTGGAACTTACCACCCTCGTTATAGTTGGAATAATCCCAGCAGTAACAACCCAAGTACTTCCAGAAATTTACAACCTAAACGAAATAATGTGGGTAATAACACTGCTAATAATTCAGGATTATTTAATGAATTTAGAAGTTCTTTAAATCAGGGCAGAGCACAGAATCCCACTAACCATCAATTTAACCAGACTCAAGCAGGTAGTAATATACCGAATCAGCCAATCAAACGGTCAAGGGAAAGTCAAAGTGGACATATGAAAATGGACGTCAATTTTCAGCAGAGTGCCTCGGACGACACCGAGGAAAACCATATATAGAAATAATAGTTAACAATAAGAAATTAAGAGGTATCGCGGACTCAGGATCGTCCATAAACATAATAAAAGAAAATTATACAGATTCTAAAGTCGATAGCGACAACCTCACCGTCCACACCATCAATGGACCCGTCCGTCTTACTAAGAGAATTACACGTAATGCAACTAAAAATTGTCCGACAAAACAAAAATTCTATATTCATAACTTTTCGGAAAATTATGATATACTATTAGGTAGAGAGTATTTGATGGCCAGTAAAGCCGTCATTGATTACCGAAATGAAACGGTAACGATAGGAGAGAGGTCATACCCGATCATCCATAGTGGAGAAGAAATTGCAGAAGGCAAGACCGCACACAAAGGTGATAAGCCATCTTCAACGAAAGATATAACCACACCTAAGTGCCTTGACCCATCTAAAGAGGGAGAGCAATACTTCGCTTCCACGTTAGAGAATGAATTAAGGGAATGTAACCAGCTGAGGTTGGAACATTTAAATGACGAAGAGAAAGAGAAACTCAAGAAAGTTCTTTACGAGTTTAAGGACGTGCAGTACAAAGAAGGTGACAATTTGACCTTCACTAGTACAATAAGGCACGAAATCAAAACCATTCACGAAGATCCTGTATACCGTCGACCATACAAATATGCTCAAATACACGATCAAGATGTGAATCAGCAAATCAAAGATATGATTAGACAGGGAATCATTCGTAAATCGAATTCACCCTATTGTGCACCTATTTCAATGATACCTAAGAAATTAGATGCTTCAGGGAAGCAAACATATCGAATGGTAGTAGACTATAGAAGTCTAAACGAGGTGACAATTAAGGATAAATTTCCTACACCACGAATGGACGAAATACTTGACAAACTGGGAAGATGTCAGTATTTTACGACCATCGATTTAGCTAAAGGATTCCATCAAATTCCAATAGAACCTAGCTCAATACCAAACGAAGCAAGGTCATCATTCACTCGTATGCCTTTTAGGCTAACCACTGCCCCTGCTACATTTCAAAGATGCATGAACAATCTGATAGAAGATTTAATTTTCAAAGATTGCCTCATGTATCTGGACGACATCATTATTTATTTCACTTCGTTGGATGAACATTTGTTGTCGCTTAGAAAAGTCTTTGGAAAGTTGAGAGACGCCAATCTTAAACTTCAGATGGATAAGTGTGAATTCCTGAAGAAGGAAACAGAATTCCTAGGCCATGTAGTAACAACTAACGGCATAATACCTAACCCACGGAAAATATCCGCTATAATAAACTTCCCCATACCCAATACAGTTACAAAAATAAAATCATTCATAGGTTTATGTGGATTTTATAGGAAGTTCATTCCTAATTTCGCGAACATAGCAAAACCTATGACACTCAAACTAAAGAAACGAGCTGTCATTGACCCAACCGAGGAAAAATACGTTGAGGCCTTCGAAAAGCTGAAAGTGCTTATCACCTCAGATCCTATCCTCGCATTCCCCGATTTCGATAAAATGTTCACGGTAACAACCGATGCAAGTAACATTGCATTAGGAGCGGTTTTGTCACAAGACCACAAACCAATTTGCTACGCAAGTAGAACTCTGAATGAACACGAAATCAATTACTCAGCTAAAGAAAAGGAATTACTAGCTATAGTTTGGGCAACTAATTATTTCAGATCCTATCTGTTCGGTAGAACGTTTGAAATATTAAGTGATCATAAACCCTTGGTTTGGTTGAATAACCTCAAACCACCAAATATGAAGCTACAACGCTGGAAGATCAAATTAAATGAATTTGACTTCAAAATAAGATATTTACCAGGAAAGGAGAACCATGTAGCTGATGCGTTGTCAAGAGTAAAGATCAACGAAAACCTACTTGGGGAAACTGTTAATAGTGATTGTGCAACGGTCCATAGTGCTCAAGAAGATAATACAAATTATATTCCACTTACCGAGCGACCAATCAATTACTACAACAGGCAAATAGAACTGATCAAAGGAAATGGGGATAAGGTAAAAACATCCCATTATTTCCACAAGATACTGATAAAAATCACGTATACAGAAATGACAGAGTCTTAAGCCAAGGATATAATAAAGGAATATGTGTGTGTAAAAAAGAGCGCATTATATTTCCACAATAAAATAGATTTTCCATTGTTCCAAAGGGCATTCCTGGAAATAATCAGTCCTAATCACTTGACTAAACTGATTAAATCCAGCACCAAACTCATTGATAATCCAAATTATTCCGAATTCAAAGAGCGAATATTGAAGAATCATAAAGAATTACTTCACCCAGGTATCGAAAAGACCACTAATTGGTTTAAAGGTAAATTCTATTACCCCGATTACCAAAAGTTAATTCAAAATATCATCAATGAATGTCCCACATGCAACGTCGCTAAAACTGAGCATCGTAACACCAAACTAATATTCGAGATCACCCCTGAAATACAGAATATTAGAGAAAAGTATGTCATGGATTTCTATCTGGTAGGCAATCAACAATTCCTATCATGCATCGATGTATATTCTAAATTCGCTACCCTTGTAGAAGTTAAGAGTCGTGATTGGCTAGAAACAAAGAGAGCCATCATAAAAGTCTTTAACGAAATGGGCAAGCCACAGGGAATTAAAGCCGACAAAGATTCAGCCTTTATGTGCGCAGCATTGCAAGCATGGTTGAATGCGGAAAACGTAAAGATCGAAATAACCACCAGCAAAAATGGAGTTTCTGATTTAGAACGGTTACACAAAACGATCAATGAAAAACTAAGAATTATTTTAAGTGAAGATAATGTAGAGAACAGGCTCACAAAATTCGAGCTGATTCTATACATTTATAATCATAAAACGGTTCATAATACTACCAAAAGAACCCCAGCTGATATCTTCCTGTATGCCAGACTACCAGATTATAATACTCAACTGAATAAGGTTAGACAGATCAACCATTTGAATAACAATAGAATTGATTTTAAAGTAGACACTCGCTACAAAAATGCACCCCTAGTTAAAACAAAAACAACTAATCCGTTCAAAAGAACAGGGGAAATTAGGCAAGTAGACGAAAAACACTTTGAAGAGAAAAATAGAGGGAGGAAAATCACCCACTATAAGACAAAATTCAAAAGAAAGAAGAAAACTAATAAAAGTAAATACGATAATTGCAGAGTACCTGAAGAGAGTACTGGGAATCTGGAATTACAACATGACTAAGATCATAATCTTACTAATGTTCACCGTCCTACAGTCTACGGGACAGAATATAGAGATAGATCCCATCAACTCAAGGAATGGATATCTCATATTCAAGACAGATACCATTAATATACCCACTAATTATGAATACCACTATTTAACAATTAATATAACAAAAACAGACGAAACATATCAGAATTTACTAGACCAGGCAACCCAATTCAATAACGTAATCCAAGTCCAATATTTAGTTGAGAAATTGCAACGCGAATTCAATGGCATAAAAATAGCCAAAAGAAACAAAAGAGGCCTTATAAATGCAGTAGGCACAATTTATAAATATCTATTCGGAACTCTTTACATCAAGACGACAAAGTTGAACTAGAAGGGAAAATAGACAACCTTGGCTAGCCACAGTATTCAAGCTAACGAATTAAATTTAATAATTCAAGCAGTAAATTCTGGTATAAAAGTCGTCAATAAACTAAACCAGGATAATGATAGAAATAAACAATTAGAAATACTAATATTTAACCTTCAACATTTCACAGAATATATAGAAGATATTGAGTTAGGCATGCAGCTAACACGATTAGGGATCTTTAATCCAAAATTATTGAAGCAGGATTACCTGAACCACATCGATTCAGAAAAATTATTAAACATCAAAACATCTACTTGGTTAAAATCAGATACAAACGAAATATTAATAATTTCCAACATTCCACGAGAGATCAGAAATATTCCCATACTTAAAATTGTTCCATATCCAGATAAAGATAATAATATTCTTACTGAACTAACGCAAAATAACTATTACATTTTGGAAAATGAGGTTTATAATAAAGAATCAAAACGAAGAATAAATGATGAATGTATATCAGGAATAGTAAAACAAATCGCAACAAAATGTCCATATACCAAAGCAAATCAAAACTTCCAAATAAATTTCATAGAACCCAATATATTGTTAACTTGGAAACTACCAAAAACTGTACTAAACCAAGATTGCTTAAAACAAGAAATAGTAGTAGAAGGAAATGCATTGATCAAAATACACAATTGCACAGTATAATTAAACGAATTCTTGGTATCTAATTCAATACCAGAATTTGCACAAAGCGTATACGTAAATAATAATGTAACAAAAATCAAACCATTGTCACATTTACCAACCAAAGAAATTGTAATAGAAAACACCAGATTAAATAATGTATTACATGTAAGCTCAATATCTCTGTTTGTAATCATCATAATCTTAATAGGATTATTAAGTTATAAATTATTTAATCTAAGTAAAAGCAAAAAGCTTAAAACCGACACACACATAGAAACATCGTTAGACGAAGATGGGGAATCTCCAGGATGCATAATTTTAGATGCACCTGAATTATATCCAAGGATAATCGCCTGAGGACAGGCTTAAATCTAACGTTGGGGGAGTGACATATCTATAGCCCATGCTCCGCATACCCTTCATCTATGTCTGTTACCCTACACCCACGCACTATAAACAATCCAACACCCTCAGCCTAGAATCCCATAAACAATCCCACGCTTGAAGTGGACCACTTGTAGCCGAAATCCGGCAATGTAAACAAACACCCTAAGCTAGGAGTTGAACATAAAACAATAGATGCCGCATATTCAGCCGCACTAGAATCACGCCACCCTCCAGAGATCCATTTCTAATCGATTCCCAAGAATCACGCCATCCTAGCTCACCAATCAGAGCCGGTCATAAAACCGAGGCCCACATTCTAAGCCACCCTCAAGTAATGCAACACCGATCATACGCAGAGGAAGCCTTTCATCAAAAGCCGCCTTTCCCACATATCGATCTAGGCACGTACACCCGCTCTTTCCAAATATCGATCGAGGCACGTACGCCATCATCGGAGCCGAAGCCGAAGCCAACGCCTCCGAATCCCAATCCGAGCATCCCGTTATAAATAGTCTACATCTAAGTAGGGACCTCAGTTCTGTTCAAGACAAACGTCAATCGAGACACCGTCGGAGAATTTAGTCAACGTCGGGGAAAATAACTAACTATTGTAACTTAAGGTTTAAGTGAAGAAATAAAATCTTTTTAAAAACTTAATCTTGAGTATCACATATTTTACTGGCGCAGTCGGTAGGATCTCAAGTTTAAAAGTGAAAAATTTTTTTTAAGACGATCAATTTGCGTAGTGACTTTTACAACTGTGTAATAACCTACAGTGATCAGAGAAAAAGTGACGATACTTAACTAAAGAGATCCGCCAAGGAATCAACGTGTAACTAACACACGACTAAAATAATATTAGTGAAGCTAATAACTACTCACACAAAAAAAAAAAAAAAAATCATCATGCCGCTATCAGAAGAACATCTGAACCAAGCCTTGAAGTCAATCAGGCAAATCCCACCATACGATGGATGCCCAGAACGATTGAGTTCGTTCATAAGCAGGATCGAGTACATCTCGGGATTGTACCCAAGAGAAGACATCCGGCAACAGAGTATCATGTACGGAGCCACTGAGGGTCAACTGTGCGGACGAGCACAACTATTATCTCAAAGCAATCATCCCAACACCTGGACCGATCTAAAGGCAGCATTAATCAGCAAATTCAACAATCACACTCCATACGAGACGCTACTTCAACAACTAGGTGACACCAAATGGAATGGGAGTATTCGTAAGTTCATAGAAGAACTAGAATTTAGATTAAATATTATAATTGGCAAATTAAATCTGGAGACTAGCCCAGAAAATTCAATAATCTATAAAAACGCTCTGGCGAACTCCACCAGACAGGCTATAGAAGATGGGTTACCAAACAAATTGTTCATTATCTTAGCCAAGAAAGACATTTCTACGATACTTAGAAAGATCAGCTCAAGAATTAGGAATCTTTGAAAATTTTGTAACTGAAAACAAAAATTACGAACACTCAAAGAATGCAAATAATAATCGAAGGAATGTTGGAACTTACCACCCTCGTTATAGTTGGAATAATCCCAGCAGTAACAACCCAAGTACTTCCAGAAATTTACAACCTAAACGAAATAATGTGGGTAATAACACTGCTAATAATTCAGGATTATTTAATGAATTTAGAAGTTCTTTAAATCAGGGCAGAGCACAGAATCCCACTAACCATCAATTTAACCAGACTCAAGCAGGTAGTAATATACCGAATCAGCCAATCAAACGGTCAAGGGAAAGTCAAAGTGGACATATGAAAATGGACGTCAATTTTCAGCAGAGTGCCTCGGACGACACCGAGGAAAACCATATATAGAAATAATAGTTAACAATAAGAAATTAAGAGGTATCGCGGACTCAGGATCGTCCATAAACATAATAAAAGAAAATTATACAGATTCTAAAGTCGATAGCGACAACCTCACCGTCCACACCATCAATGGACCCGTCCGTCTTACTAAGAGCATTACACGTAATGCAACTAAAAATTGTCCGACAAAACAAAAATTCTATATTCATAACTTTTCGGAAAATTATGATATACTATTAGGTAGAGAGTATTTGATGGCCAGTAAAGCCGTCATTGATTACCGAAATGAAACGGTAACGATAGGAGAGAGGTCATACCCGATCATCCATAGTGGAGAAGAAATTGCAGAAGGCAAGACCGCACACAAAGGTGATAAGCCATCTTCAACGAAAGATATAACCACACCTAAGTGCCTTGACCCATCTCCAGAGGGAGAGCAATACTTCGCTTCCGCGTTAGAGAATGAATTAAGGGAATGTAACCAGCTGAGGTTGGAACATTTAAATGACGAAGAGAAAGAGAAACTCAAGAAAGTTCTTTACGAGTTTAAGGACGTGCAGTACAAAGAAGGTGACAATTTGACCTTCACTAGTACAATAAGGCACGAAATCAAAACCATTCACGAAGATCCTGTATACCGTCGACCATACAAATATGCTCAAATACACGATCAAGATGTGAATCAGCAAATCAAAGATATGATTAGACAGGGAATCATTCGTAAATCGAATTCACCCTATTGTGCACCTATTTCAATGATACCTAAGAAATTAGATGCTTCAGGGAAGCAAACATATCGAATGGTAGTAGACTATAGAAGTCTAAACGAGGTGACAATTAAGGATAAATTTCCTACACCACGAATGGACGAAATACTTGACAAACTGGGAAGATGTCAGTATTTTACGACCATCGATTTAGCTAAAGGATTCCATCAAATTCCAATGGAACCTAGCTCAATACCAAAAACAGCTTTCTCAACGAAGCAAGGTCATTACGAGTTCACTCGTATGCCTTTTGGGCCAACCACTGCCCCTGCTACATTTCAAAGATGCATGAACAATCTGTTAGAAGATTTAATTTTCAAAGATTGCCTCATGTATCTGGACGACATCATTATTTATTTCACGTCGTTGGATGAACATTTGTTGTCGCTTAGAAAAGTCTTTGGAAAGTTGAGAGACGCCAATCTTAAACTTCAGATGGATAAGTGTGAATTCCTGAAGAAGGAAACAGAATTCCTAGGCCATGTAGTAACAACTAACGGCATAATACCTAACCCACGGAAAATATCCGCTATAATAAACTTCCCCATACCCAATACAGTTACAAAAATAAAATCATTCATAGGTTTATGTGGATTTTATAGGAAGTTCATTCCTAATTTCGCGAACATAGCAAAACCTATGACACTCAAACTAAAGAAACGAGCTGTCATTGACCCAACCGAGGAAAAATACGTTGAGGCCTTCGAAAAGCTGAAAGTGCTTATCACCTCAGATCCTATCCTCGCATTCCCCGATTTCGATAAAATGTTCACGGTAACAACCGATGCAAGTAACATTGCATTAGGAGCGGTTTTGTCACAAGACCACAAACCAATTTGCTACGCAAGTAGAACTCTGAATGAACACGAAATCAATTACTCAGCTAAAGAAAAGGAATTACTAGCTATAGTTTGGGCAACTAATTATTTCAGATCCTATCTGTTCGGTAGAACGTTTGAAATATTAAGTGATCATAAACCCTTGGTTTGGTTGAATAACCTCAAACCACCAAATATGAAGCTACAACGCTGGAAGATCAAATTAAATGAATTTGACTTCAAAATAAGATATTTACCAGGAAAGGAGAACCATGTAGCTGATGCGTTGTCAAGAGTAAAGATCAACGAAAACCTACTTGGGGAAACTGTTAATAGTGATTGTGCAACGGTCCATAGTGCTCAAGAAGATAATACAAATTATATTCCACTTACCGAGCGACCAATCAATTACTACAACAGGCAAATAGAACTGATCAAAGGAAATGGGGATAAGGTAAAAACATCCCATTATTTCCACAAGATACTGATAAAAATCACGTATACAGAAATGACAGAGTCTTAAGCCAAGGATATAATAAAGGAATATGTGTGTGTAAAAAAGAGCGCATTATATTTCCACAATAAAATAGATTTTCCATTGTTCCAAAGGGCATTCCTGGAAATAATCAGTCCTAATCACTTGACTAAACTGATTAAATCCAGCACCAAACTCATTGATAATCCAAATTATTCCGAATTCAAAGAGCGAATATTGAAGAATCATAAAGAATTACTTCACCCAGGTATCGAAAAGACCACTAATTGGTTTAAAGGTAAATTCTATTACCCCGATTACCAAAAGTTAATTCAAAATATCATCAATGAATGTCCCACATGCAACGTCGCTAAAACTGAGCATCGTAACACCAAACTAATATTCGAGATCACCCCTGAAATACAGAATATTAGAGAAAAGTATGTCATGGATTTCTATCTGGTAGGCAATCAACAATTCCTATCATGCATCGATGTATATTCTAAATTCGCTACCCTTGTAGAAGTTAAGAGTCGTGATTGGCTAGAAACAAAGAGAGCCATCATAAAAGTCTTTAACGAAATGGGCAAGCCACAGGGAATTAAAGCCGACAAAGATTCAGCCTTTATGTGCGCAGCATTGCAAGCATGGTTGAATGCGGAAAACGTAAAGATCGAAATAACCACCAGCAAAAATGGAGTTTCTGATTTAGAACGGTTACACAAAACGATCAATGAAAAACTAAGAATTATTTTAAGTGAAGATAATGTAGAGAACAGGCTCACAAAATTCGAGCTGATTCTATACATTTATAATCATAAAACGGTTCATAATACTACCAAAAGAACCCCAGCTGATATCTTCCTGTATGCCAGACTACCAGATTATAATACTCAACTGAATAAGGTTAGACAGATCAACCATTTGAATAACAATAGAATTGATTTTAAAGTAGACACTCGCTACAAAAATGCACCCCTAGTTAAAACAAAAACAACTAATCCGTTCAAAAGAACAGGGGAAATTAGGCAAGTAGACGAAAAACACTTTGAAGAGAAAAATAGAGGGAGGAAAATCACCCACTATAAGACAAAATTCAAAAGAAAGAAGAAAACTAATAAAAGTAAATACGATAATTGCAGAGTACCTGAAGAGAGTACTGGGAATCTGGAATTACAACATGACTAAGATCATAATCTTACTAATGTTCACCGTCCTACAGTCTACGGGACAGAATATAGAGATAGATCCCATCAACTCAAGGAATGGATATCTCATATTCAAGACAGATACCATTAATATACCCACTAATTATGAATACCACTATTTAACAATTAATATAACAAAAACAGACGAAACATATCAGAATTTACTAGACCAGGCAACCCAATTCAATAACGTAATCCAAGTCCAATATTTAGTTGAGAAATTGCAACGCGAATTCAATGGCATAATAAAATAGCCAAAAGAAACAAAAGAGGCCTTATAAATGCAGTAGGTACAATTTATAAATATCTATTCGGAACTCTAGATCAAGACGACAAAGTTGAACTAGAAGGGAAAATAGACAACCTGGCTAGCCACAGTATTCAAGCTAACGAATTAAATTTAATAATTCAAGCAGTAAATTCTGGTATAAAAGTCGTCAATAAACTAAACCAGGATAATGATAGAAATAAACAATTAGAAATACTAATATTTAACCTTCAACATTTCACAGAATATATAGAAGATATTGAGTTAGGCATGCAGCTAACACGATTAGGGATCTTTAATCCAAAATTATTGAAGCAGGATTACCTGAACCACATCGATTCAGAAAAATTATTAAACATCAAAATATCTACTTGGTTAAAATCAGATACAAACGAAATATTAATAATTTCCAACATTCCACGAGAGATCAGAAATATTCCCATACTTAAAATTGTTCCATATCCAGATAAAGATAATAATATTCTTACTGAACTAACGCAAAATAACTATTACATTTTGGAAAATGAGGTTTATAATAAAGAATCAAAACGAAGAATAAATGATGAATGTATATCAGGAATAGTAAAACAAATCGCAACAAAATGTCCATATACCAAAGCAAATCAAAACTTCCAAATAAATTTCATAGAACCCAATATATTGTTAACTTGGAAACTACCAAAAACTGTACTAAACCAAGATTGCTTAAAACAAGAAATAGTAGTAGAAGGAAATGCATTGATCAAAATACACAATTACACAGTACAATTAAACGAATTCTTGATATCTAATTCAATACCAGAATTTGCACAAAGCGTATACATAAATAATAATGTAACAAAAATCAAACCATTGTCATATTTACAAACCAAAGAAATTGTAATAGAAAACACCAGATTAAATAATGTATTACATGTAAGCTCAATATCTCTGTTTGTAATCATCATAATCTTAATAGGATTATTAAGTTATAAATTATTTAATCTAAGTAAAAGCAAAAAGCTTAAAACCGACACACACATAGAAACATCGTTAGACGAAGATGGGGAATCTCCAGGATGCATAATTTTAGATGCACCTGAATTATATCCAAGGATAATCGCCTGAGGACAGGCTTAAATCTAACGTTGGGGGAGTGACATATCTATAGCCCATGCTCCGCATACCCTTCATCTATGTCTGTTACCCTACACCCACGCACTATAAACAATCCAACACCCTCAGCCTAGAATCCCATAAACAATCCCACGCTTGAAGTGGACCACTTGTAGCCGAAATCCGGCAATGTAAACAAACACCCTAAGCTAGGAGTTGAACATAAAACAATAGATGCCGCATATTCAGCCGCACTAGAATCACGCCACCCTCCAGAGATCCATTTATAATCGATTCCCAAGAATCACGCCATCCTAGCTCACCAATCAGAGCCGGTCATAAAACCGAGGCCCACATTCTTAGCCACCCTCAAGTAATGCAACACCGCAGCGGAAGCCTTTCATCAAAAGCCGCCTTTCCCACATATCGATCTAGGCACGTACACCCGCTCTTTCCAAATATCGATCAAGGCACGTACGCCATCATCGGAGCCGAAGCCGAAGCCAACGCCTCCGAATCCCAATCAGAGCATCCCGTTATAAATAGTCTACATCTAAGTAGGGACCTCAGTTCTGTTCAAGACAAACGTCAATCGAGACACCGTCGGAGAATTTAGTCAACGTCGGGGAAAATAACTAACTATTGTAACTTAAGGTTTAAGTGAAGAAATAAAATCTTTTTAAAAACTTAATCTTGAGTATCTCATATTTTACTATATATATAATGTATACGTCTTAAAACAATTTTTGTTACATACAAATATTGATATTTTATGTACACCGTTTATTTTGGGGACAACAACTAATATCACAAATAAATTACGATCTATCATAAACTATTTTCAGATATTTGTAGTGTACCTTTATATTCAATAAAATGTTGATTTTTTATTTGTATATACTTATTTTTGGTGGCAACGCCAAAGGTATATATAGTAACATATCCATAATGCCCTACGCCCACACACGCATTATGTATACGTTAAGCACTGGACATATCAATAACAAGTTATACATATAACCAGCACTAACCCTTATACGCATATAACAGATTAGGATAAACAAATGACAAGATGTGCCATTGAATGCCAACCTTACTCCGATATACGCATATAACAGATTAGGATAAACAAATGACAAGATCCCCAACACTAGAAAACAAATGAATCATAAGCTGTCAACAGGAAATCACCTAAATTCCAGACTACTAGAATAAACAATTCGGTTCCCATAACCAAATTGAATCACAGATACACAAATAAACAAATTCGTCTCCCACACTCCAATCGTATAAACAAGTGACCAGCCCAGACGTAAGATGACACAGATCACCAGCTGCAGTCAACCCTTTCATCAAAACCGACAATTTATTGATAACCATCCATACGCTGGCCAACGCACGTCGGCCAACGCACCGAGAACAAAAGCTACGATCAGCCGAAGTACAACCGAAGAAGAAAGCTGCAGCCGAAGATCAAAGCTTGGGACCAAAGCTCAAAAGCTTCCCAAGCGAGGCCTATTGGAAAATAGATCAAGATAGAATAATTAGTTCCGTTTGAGACTTACAACATAGAAGGCGGGGATAACTCAAATAATCACCTTTGTAATAATTATAAGTTTAGATTAAATAAAAATATCTTTTTTAAAAAATCTAAACTGCTACATCGGAAATTTAATTGGCGCAGCCGGTAGGATTCTGAAGTATCTAACGCGATATATATTCAGGTAGTGATTCGCTAAGGATAATCTATACGACTAGATTATCCGGAATCATTGTAATCCCGGGATAGTGTTAGCAAGACAGAATCCGCATAAGAGTCTATGTGCATCGTGCACAAGTGTTACAATTAGCAAACACCTAGATCGACAATTCAAAGTGAATTCACGCTAAATAATAAAAACATAAGTGAACACAACAATCAACGTTGAGATCACAACAAATAGTAAAAGTGAAGTGTTACAACAATCAACACCGAGATCACAACCAATATTATAAGTGAAACCTAACCAAAAGAACAACTAAGAAGTGCAAAATGGCCCTACCACAACCCATCCTGAGTTAAATCCATTTGAACCAAGCACTGTTGTCGATACGACAGGTGCCAGCGTATGACGGATCAGTGGAAAAACTGAGTTCCTTCATCAAGCGGATAGAATATATCCAGGAGTTGTATCCGACCGGAGAGGCTCGACAGCAGCGGATACTATTCGGAGCAATAGAAGTTCAACTAACGGGAGACGCGCAAAGGACGTCACAAAAAGTGAAGCCCAATACATGGATCGAATTGAAGACAGCTTTAATTAACGAATATAAAAACCATACGCCATATGAAGAACTAATGAGACGACTCTACTACACCAACTACAACGGAAGCCTACGTAAGTTCGTAGAAGAATTAGAGAATAAATCGTTAGTTATAAGCAATAAATTAATGCTGGATTTAAATCAATCTAACAGAGTAGTCTACGCCAATGCATTACAGAATACAGTTAAAGAGGTAATCTCCCGGAAACTACCGGATAGATTATTTATGACACTAGCAAGAAAGGACATTACAACCATATTAAATTTAAAGAAAGCAGCTCAAGAAGAAGGGCTATATGAAAATAAAACAGAAGAAAAGAACGTAGATAAAGATAAGCAAAAGCAACAGAAATCAAATCGCAGGAATACTGGAAATTATTACCCAAATTATGCAAACAATAATAGCCAGCAACCATCTCAGAATTCGCAGAATCAAACAAATTCATTCCGAAATAATAATAGCAACCAAGAACTTCGCCAAGAATTTGGAAATTCATTGAAACAAGGGCAATCCCAGAACCCAATCAATTACCAATCCCAGAATAACCAAGCTAGTGGCAGTAGGCCAAATCAACCAACTAAAAGAGCTAGGGAAAGCCAAAGCGGGCAGATGAAAATGGATGTAAATTTTCATCAGATAGACTCGGAAGAAATCCCATAAAAAAATTACCTTAAATAATAAACAATACAAATGTATTGTTGATTCGGGATCTACCATTAATATAATGAAAGAAAATTTCTCGAATGGCAAAATAAATAAAGAAAACATAAAGGTCCACACAATAAACGGAACCGTTAATCTAACAACAAGCATAACAAGACCATCCAATAAAGTATGTCCGTCCGAACAAAAATTTTACATATTTGACTTTTCTGACAATTACGATATACTGCTAGGCCGAGAATACTTGGTGGCCAGTCAAGCAGTAATTAGTTACAGAGATAATACTGTAAAGTTAGGAGAAAGAACATTCCCAATTATTGCAAGCGGAGAAGTTATTGAAGCAAGTACAGCAACACCTGCATGTGACGATGTATCGTCAAAAAGGGACATGATCACCTCTGAATGTCCTGATCCATCTTCAGAGATGGAACAATACTTCACTTCCGCATTAGACAAAGAATTAAGGGAAAGTAATGAGCTAAGATTAGAACATTTGAACAATGAACAGAAAGAAAAGCTGAAAAAGGTATTATATGAGTATAACGACTTGCAGTACAGAGAAGGTGACAATTTGACTTTCACGAGTACTGTCAAGCATGCCATAAATACCCAGCATGAAGATCCGGTATACCGGAGGCCTTACAAATATGCTCAGATACATGATCAGGAAGTTAACAGACAAATAAAAGACATGATCAGACAAGGAATTATTCGAAAATCGAAATCGCCTTACTGTTCACCAATTTCCATGATCCCAAAAAAGATTGATGCTTCAGGAAAGCAAAAATATCGACTCGTGATAGATTATAGAGGTCTCAATGAGATCACCATCAAGGATAAATTCCCAACTCCTAGGATGGATGAAATACTAGACAAACTTGGGAAATGTCAGTATTTCACAACGATTGATTTGGCAAAAGGGTTCCATCAAATTCCAATGGAACCCAATTCAATCACAAAAATGGAATTTTCCACTAAACATGGCCATTACGAATACACTCGGATGCCATTCGGGCTGACAAATGCAGCCGCAACTTTTCAAAGATGCATGAATAATCTATTACAAGACCTGATCTTCACAGATTGTTTAGTATATTTAGATGACATAATAATTTTCTCCACACCATTGGATGAACACTTGTTATCTTTAAGAAAAGTATTCGGAAAGTTAAGGGACGCAAACCTAAAGATGCAAATGGATAAGTGTGAATTCATGAAGAAGGAAACAGAATTCCTTGGTCATGTAGTCACACCAGAGGGAATAATACCGAATCCAAACAAGATTTCAGCAATAGTTAAGTTCCCAATACCTGAAACATCCAAGCAAATCAAATCATTCTTAGGACTATGTGGCTTCTATAGGAAATTCATTCCTAACTTCGCAAACATAGCAAAACCTATGACACTCAAGCTGAAGAAACGAGCCGTCATAGATCCTAAAGAAGAGAAATATGTCGAGGCATTTGAGAGGCTGAAAGTACTCATCACCTCAGACCCCATTCTCAGTTACCCAGATTTTAATAAAATTTTTTCTGTAACATCAGACGCTAGTAACATGGCAATAGGTGCTGTTCTGTCTCAAGACCATAAGCCAATATGTTATGCCAGCAGAACACTAAACGAAGTACGAATGAAGTAAATTACTCCGCCATCGAGAAAGAATTATTAGCTATAGTTTGGGCGACTAAATATTTCAGATCATACCTATTCGGTAGAACATTCGAGATACTTAGTGACCATAATCCACTAGTATGGTTGAACAACTTAAAAGAACCAAACATGAAGCTGCAAAGGTGGAAAATAAAGCTAAACGAATTCGACTTCAAAATAAAGTACCTGCCAGGTAAAGAAATCTATGTAGCAGATGCGCTGTCAAGGGTAAAGATCAACGAGAACCTTCTTGGTTAGGTATCCGATAGTGCAGGCGCAACCATACATAGTGCGCAAGAAGATAATCAGAACAATATCCCCATTACCGAAAGACCTATTAACTATTACAACAGACAAATTGAGTTAATAAAAGGAGAGGAGGATAAAGAAGACACAATACACTACTTTCATAAGCTAATCGTTAAAGTAACGTACAAAGAAATGACAAACACATTAGCTAAAGAGCTAATCAAGAAATATGTATGCACGAAAAAGAGTGCTTTATATTTCCATAATGATGAAGATTTTCCTTTATTCCAACAAGCATATAATTAAATCGAGTAAAAAACTAATTGATATTCAAAATTACGCCAAGTTTAAAGAACTAATAGTAAAAAATCATAAGAAATTATTGCATCCTGGAATTGAGCAAACAGTCAATTGGTTTAAAGGAAAATACTCTTATCCAGATCATCAAAAATTAATTCAAAATATAATAAACGAATGCCCTACTTGTAATATTGCCAAGACCGAACATCGTGACACTAAGTTAGCATTAGAATTAACCCCAGAAATACAGAATGTCAGAGAAAGATATGTTATGGATTTCTATATGATAGGCAACCAGCAGTTCTTATCATGTATAGACATTTACTCAAAATTTGCCACTCTAATAGAAGTAAATAGTCGCGACTGGCTTGAAACAAAAAGAGCTGTTGAGCTAATGAGCTTTTTCACTAGCTGTTGCGATGTGTTATTTAAATGAAAGTTCGATTGGTTAAATTAGTAATAGGTACAGTTTATTGGTATATACGTATGTAGACCGGCGAATGCGTATGTACATATGGATGTGTATTGAGGCGAATTATGTATGAGAGACCGATTAAAGATCGATGCAGCGAATATGGTATGATACGATACGATCAGCTCCAGACTATATGTAGACCGACGTATTGCGTATGTATATATATGTATGTGGGTGAACGATCGATGCGATTTAATAACGACGAAAGACGGTCTGATGGCCACGAAGATCAGCTCAAAACAGCATGAGTGCTAGGTGCAGACAGTGTGTGATAGATGCCGACTATGTAAGTGATAGATGCCGACTATATGAGTGGTAGATTCAGACTAATTAAGGGCAGGCGGGCCGAATTGCCCGTGCCCTAATGTAAGCAAGCGAACGATGATCCGAGAGAGCGATAATGAAAGATCGAGAGAGCGACGAAGAAGGCGATGATCCGAGAGAGCGATGTATAGGCTGCTGCCGTGCGGAAACTTAAATCAAGGTGCAATGGTACAAAGATGCAGTGGGCAGTACAAAATAGCAAACAATAATAGGCATTTAATTTACTGCTGCACCACTGACTATGACTTAATTTATGTCTAGTAAATATCGGGCTGGGAAACCCAACATACTCCCCCCGTTGAAAGGCTGACTTTCAACAGACTCGAAAAGGGTTTAGCAGCAGCTTGCTAGAAGGCCAGGCATCGCCGAATCCATATGATTGATGTTTAGCCTTGGTACGAGTGATTGAGAGGACGAAGCAGGCAGACTGCCATTCAAACAATGCGGTGGCGATATGTCATTTGGCTCGACTTGGCACTCTGAAATCGAGAATAAAAGATTTGCATTAGCGATGGCCACGATCTGGCCCAAAAGCGTCCTCAGCTCGTTCATTCCAAATGTTCCGGAGTAGTTCCTAGTGCAATAGAAGATGTTGGCCATCTTCATTGAAGAACCTTTCCACTCAATTGGGAACCATTTGGATGGACCTAGCTCCAACAGCTCTCGAAATTTGGGGATAATGTTGACTAGATGGCTTCTAGGAACGATGAGTGTAGGACTGCCATCAGCGAAGTCCAGCGCAGGTCCAGATGCAAGTTTACAGGCGGATATAGGGCACTCGTTCGGTCCACTCGGGAGAGCCCATCGCGTTGTTTGGTAGGCTGAACGCTGACCGTCTGATATAACTGGGTTATCAGCACAACAAGCCTCGATGCCGTCGCAGCAAAATCTGTGACCTTCCCAATCAGTTTCGGGAACGAGTACTAGTAAGGAATACATAAGCAACGAAGCGTAAACGAGATTCCGTGCAGAGTCCAGCGCCGCAGTAAGGCTGTCATCCCAATGCAAGTTCACCTTGCATATACGCTGAAGATCGAATTTCGACTTGGCCAATGCATCGACGGCTAAACCAAGGTGAGGAGTACGCTTTGAGAGCAGCATCAGCGATGAAATGTTGTCTTCCTTCCATCGTGACCAGAAGATCTGCTGCAAGTAGGTAACGCATTGCCTGAGATCTAACCGATCGGTATTCAGCTTGGTAACGTTAGGCTCTGCACACTGCGAGAGGCGGTTGACATTCAATCGAGCTCGAATGGGCACATCCAGATAGGCAGGGCTCTCTGTAATTGCAGCTAAAAATATACAATTAGTCAGGGCCAAAATGTGGCCTAAACGTTTCCTCAGATTATTCAATTGACGAACTGAGTGGTCAGTGGTCCTGTAGAAGTTGTACGTCTTGATTGCAGCTCCACTCCCCCCAATATACCAATATTGGGATAAACCTAGAAAAGCCTTATTTCTAGCGTGAAGATTCAGATTATTAGGGTTGACCAAAGTAGATTTGGTTATGAGCTGAACTGGATGCTTCCTGGGTGGGATGATTTGATGACAGCCAGCAAAGTTTGACGAAGATTGAAGTCCATGAGCCAAGCGTGTCGGTTTGTTCAGATCAGCCGGAAGAGTCCCATGTGAAGAACTATCAGCCGGATGCAGAACGCTTACCTTGACGTAAGGCTGCTCGTTGGTTGATAAGTCAGAAACTGAGCGTCTGCAGAGACGCGACGATGGATGGCTCGGAAATACGAACATATGTTGATCAGTAGCCGGTTCTGGAGATGGTTCGAATGGTGAGGAGACATCAGTGCTAATGTCTAACTTCCAATGAGATTCAGTGGCTGGTTCTGGAGATGGTTCGAATGGCGAGGAGACATCACTACTAATGTCTACCTTCGATGGTGATTCCTGGAAGTCTGGCGGAGCTCCATCAAGCACAGCAGGCACCTCAGAAACACCCAATTGGATGCAATTTCTTGGTGAAGGTCCAGATTGTTTCTCCAAAACCGTATTAGACTCCTCCTGAGAGAGACAGCGAGATTCCGAGACATCTATGCATTTCGGATTGGATTGGATTTCGGCATCAAAAGGCTGCGCCGCCTGCTCATCTCTTGCCAACTGCCGAATTGGCCTCTCAGATAAGCATGAGGCAGGCTCGGTTGAATCCGACGAACTATTCTTCTTGCGTATGCACATGACTTCTTGAGTTGAGTTCCTCCATCGATTGAATTGGAGATTGCTGTCCACTGCCGATACCCTTGGTAGTTGCATATGGCTTGGACTAGGGACCGGCATAAGCTGAGCTGTTGAAGGAATAAGTTGGAGAGGGAAACGAGTGGCGATGACATCCCGAATCGAAGCATTCAGAGTCATGAACTGATAATTAAAGCTGTCCAACATTCCACTGCGCGTCTTGTCATAGTCCAATTCCTGGAGCTCATTATGCAGGGTTTCAAAGGTGCGCTGTAGTCTCTCGATCACATCTAACTTTACAACGAGCATAAAGTAATCACTACGCAACAGCTCACTCTCCCAAGCAGCATTCAAACGTTTTAAGCGTTCAAATATGTAAGCTACTTTCAATTTCAGGAAAGTCACCCTGTTTTTAGCAGCGGTAACTCCAATGTCATTTCCAGCATTCACTTCCATGGCAACGACAATATTAGCAAAACGTTTGTAGCGGGAAGACGAATGCAAAGAGTACCACGCGAAATAAACTTCTGTAGCGGGAAGACGACCGAAAAGAGTAGCCCGCGTAATAAACGGCTCTAGCGGGAAGACGAACGCAAAGAGTGGCGAACGCTATAGAACGCAACGTCCAAGAACCGCAAGCAAAGCTATGTGCAAGATGAACGCAAAGAGTACCGCGCGTAATAGACGATAAGAAATGACAACCGTACGCCAACAGTTGTTATATGCAAGGGCGGCCGGTGCTTATATGCATGTATGGATTCACTTATGTAGCCGATGACTCGGGTGGAATTAGCTATTGGTTTATAATTTTTAATGTTTTATTGTAGTTTGTGATTGCACTGATATTAATTACTGCACAAATCACGTCGGGGTCACCAAATGTTGAGCTAATGAGCTTTTTCACTAGCTGTTGCGATGTGTTATTTAAATGAAAGTTCGATTGGTTAAATTAGTAATAGGTACAGTTTATTGGTATATACGTATGTAGACCGGCGAATGCGTATGTACATATGGATGTGTATTGAGGCGAATTATGTATGAGAGACCGATTAAAGATCGATGCAGCGAATATGGTATGATACGATACGATCAGCTCCAGACTATATGTAGACCGACGTATTGCGTATGTATATATATGTATGTGGGTGAACGATCGATGCGATTTAATAACGACGAAAGACGGTCTGATGGCCACGAAGATCAGCTCAAAACAGCATGAGTGCTAGGTGCAGACAGTGTGTGATAGATGCCGGCAGGCGGGCCGAATTGCCCGTGCCCTAATGTAAGCAAGCGAACGATGATCCGAGAGAGCGATAATGAAAGATCGAGAGAGCGACGAAGAAGGCGATGATCCGAGAGAGCGATGTATAGGCTGCTGCCGTGCGGAAACTTAAATCAAGGTGCAATGGTACAAAGATGCAGTGGGCAGTACAAAATAGCAAACAATAATAGGCATTTAATTTACTGCTGCACCACTGACTATGACTTAATTTATGTCTAGAAAATATCGGGCTGGGAAACCCAACAAGAGCCATTATAAAAATCTTCAACGAAATGGGCAAGCCCCAAGAAATAAAAGCCGATAAAGATTCAGCTTTCATGTGTGCAGCATTGCAAGCATGGCTAATCTCGGAAGATGTGAAAATACAGATTACATCTAGCAAAAATGGGATATCAGACGTAGAAAGATTCCATAAAACTGTTAATGAAAAATTAAGAATAATAACCAGCGAAAACGACTCTGAAACGAAATATACAAAATTCGAAATAATCTTATACACGTATAATCATAAAACAAAACATAACACTACAAACAGGACACCTGCCGACATATTCATTTATGCAGGAACACCTGAATATAATACACAATTAAATAAAGAGAAACAAATTAATAATTTAAATCAAAAACGTAATGATTACGAAGTAGACACGAGATTTAGGCAATCCCCATTAGTAAAATCTAAAATAACGAATCCATTCAAAAAGACTGGAGAAATAACTAAACTTGATGAAAAGCATTACGAGGAGAAAAATAGAGGCAGGAAAATTATACATTATAAATCAAAATTCAAAAAGAAAAAGAAAATTAATAAAAGTAAATACAATAATTACAGAGAATCGGAGGATAGTAACGGGAATATTGAACCGGAACCTGATTAGATCAATGATCATTATCATGTTCGTGATTCTATTGACAAAAGGACAAAACGTCGAGGTAAACCCAATAAAATCCCCGTATGGATATCTTATATTCAATACCGGAACAATAAACATACCAATTAATTACGAATATCACTATCTTACAATAAATATCACAAAAACTGAAGAAACTTATGCAAGCCTTTTAGAAAAGACAAACGATTTCAAAGAAATAATTCAAATACAGTACTTAGTAGACAAGCTCAATAAAGAAATAAACGGGCTTAAAATAGCCAAACGCAGTAAGAGAGGACTAATACACATTGTCGGTACAGCATACAAATACTTATTTGGAACATTAGACCAAGAAGATAAGAAAGAATTAGAGAACAAAATAGATAACCTATCCAAAAATAGTATCCAAAATAATGAGTTAAACTTAGTAATAGAAACAGTAAACAAGGGACTTGAGGCCATAAACAAATTAAACGAAGAAGAAAATAAAAATCAACAATTAGAGATTTTGATATTTAACCTCCAGCACTTTACAGAATACATTGAAGATATAGAATTAGGTATGCAGCTATCCAGACTTGGTATATTCAATCCAAAATTATTAAAGCAAGACAATTTGAAAAATGTAAATTCTGAGAAAATGCTACATATGAAAACATCAACATGGCTAAAAGTAGATTCCAATGAAATATTAATAATTTCCAATATTCCAAACGAAAGCATTAACATCCCAGTATACAAAATAGTTCCCTATCCAGATGAGCAAAATAGTATTTTAACAGAAATAGAACTTGAAGAATATTATGTTTATGAAAACTATGTATTCAATAAAGACTCTAGGCAACGAATAAAAGACGAATGCATAAAAGGCATTATACAACAAAAACCCACTAAACGCCCTTATACAAAAACATATAAATAATTGCGTATTTAAGCATTAAATTTAAGAAAATACCCAAAAATATAATAATTAAGCATGTAAAACCAAAAGAGGTAGAATAAAGAGTAGAAATATTAGACTCTCCAGTTGTTATAACAGAAACTCCATCCCTATACCCAAAGGTAGACGCCTGAGGACAGGATAATGAGAAATGCCGGGGGAGTAACATATCCATAATGCTCTACGCCCACACACGCATTATGTACATATACGTTGAGCACTGGACATACCCTGCAGTACCAGCCGTGAGCGATGACGAATGTCAACGACAATGTCATCTAGGGCCTAGATTCTAGGCGTTGACGCCCGCTAAGCCGAACCCTTTATTTTCTCTCTGTTTCCCTCTTTTCCGCGCGATCGGAATAGATCGGCTCTGCCGATCGTTTGAAGTACAAGAGAATTTGGTTTTTTTTTTCTTTTGGTCTCTTTTGCGCCTGCGTCGGCAAAGCATTCTTGCTTTGTTCGCCATGCATTTGCTATTACGTTACATTGTTACAATTGTGCGGAAAGAGTTGGAAGCGAAAATGCAGTGATTTAGTGAAAAATATCTATATTATTTATTATTACCAGGTAAGTGCATTGTTTAAATAAACATAAATGTGATGTACGCGTGGTAAATTATGAAAATATCAATTGCATATAATGTTACATTTGTGAAATTGTGAAAAAACTGAGTTCAATGTATCGCTGCATTCACATTGTATTTATTTATTCTTCTTTTATGCTCTTTAATTGTTGTGCCCTTATGCTCCGGCTAATATGTATAGTATGGATTAAAAGAAGAATAAAGAAATATAATGTGAATGCATAACCTGCGGTGGGCCCGAAATTTCAATTTTAAGCAGTCCAACAACAAAAACAGAAAAGCAACCCTTATATGCGAGGCCTGAGTCAAGCAGGTACATATTTTGGCGCGTGTTTTGTTTTTGTTGTAGGAGTAAATGCATAGAACACCGCTGATCTACAGTGAGCATTGCGTTTTGTTTAAACAACTCTTTTACAAATCGAACATATTTTTGGAATTTCGATCTTTCCTTTCTTATTTAAATGCGACCAAATTAATAGTATTTTATAGAATAATCATTTTATTGATAGACCAACAAAATACGGAACACAATGGGGACGGGCACATCCTGGAAGGATATGGAAAGTAAGTCTTGACAAGTCAAAAAACTAAACAAAAACATAATAAATTAATCCGTATTATTTCAGTGGCGATGCAATTGAAGTTACCGAAAGAACCTCAGGGATCCCCAAAACTGACATACATATGTACATACATAATTGTAGTTTTAAATAAAAGCAAAAGAAAATAAATGAATATACTTCTTACTTATATGTATACGCCTTACTTTTTCATCTAAAATCTTCACTTATTATGGGCCTTATTTTTTCGAGAAAATCATCCCTTTCTGTATGCCTAAAATCTTCACTTATTATGTGACTTATTTTTCGGCTAAAATCATCGCTTATAGGAAGCCTTATTTTTCGGCTAAAATCATCGCTTATAGTAAGCCTTATTTTTTCGAGAAATTCATCACTTATAGTAAGCCTTATTTTTTCGAGAAAATCATCACCTATTGTATGCCTTATTTTTCGGCTAGAATCATCACTTATAGTATACCTTATATTTCGGCTAAAATCATCACTTGTAGTAAGCCTTATTTTTTCGAGAAAATCATCACTTATAGTAAGACTTATTTTTTTGGACTTCTCGATGACCATGTCATCCACTATGCTCCTAGGACATCGCAATGTTAAAGTGAGCAGTTCATCGTTCCAAGAAATAAAAGCCGATAAAGATTCAGCTTTCATGTGTGCAGCATTGCAAGCATGGCTAATCTCGGAAGATGTGAAAATACAGATTACATCTAGCAAAAATGGGATATCAGACGTAGAAAGATTCCATAAAACTGTTAATGAAAAATTAAGAATAATAACCAGCGAAAACGACTCTGAAACGAAATATACAAAATTCGAAATAATCTTATACACGTATAATCATAAAACAAAACATAACACTACAAACAGGACACCTGCCGACATATTCATTTATGCAGGAACACCTGAATATAATACACAATTAAATAAAGAGAAACAAATTAATAATTTAAATCAAAAACGTAATGATTACGAAGTAGACACGAGATTTAGGCAATCCCCATTAGTAAAATCTAAAATAACGAATCCATTCAAAAAGACTGGAGAAATAACTAAACTTGATGAAAAGCATTACGAGGAGAAAAATAGAGGCAGGAAAATTATACATTATAAATCAAAATTCAAAAAGAAAAAGAAAATTAATAAAAGTAAATACAATAATTACAGAGAATCGGAGGATAGTAACGGGAATATTGAACCGGAACCTGATTAGATCAATGATCATCATCATGTTCGCGATTCTATTGACAAAAGGACAAAACGTCGAGGTAAACCCAATAAAATCCCCGTATGGATATCTTATATTCAATACCGGAACAATAAACATACCAATTAATTACGAACATCACTATCTTACAATAAATATCACAAAAACTGAAGAAACGTATGCAAGCCTTTTAGAAAAGACAAACGATTTCAAAGAAATAATTCAAATACAGTAATTAGTAGACAAGCCCAAAATTATTAAAGCAAGACAATTTGAAAATTGTAAATTCTGAGAAAATGCTACATATTAAAACATCAACATGGCTAAAAGTAGATTCCAATGAAATATTAATAATTTCCAATATTCCAAACGAAAGCATTAACATCCCAGTATACAAAATAGTTCCCTATCCAGATGAGCAAAATAGTATTTTAACAGAAATAGAACTTGAAGAATATTATGTTTATGAAAACTATGTATTCAATAAAGACTCTAGGCAACTAATAAAGATGAATGCATAAAAGGCATTATACAACAAAAACCCACTAAACGCCCTTATACAAGACGGAAGACGAACGCAAAGAGTGGCGAACGCTATAGAACGCAACGTCCAAGAACCGCAAGCAAAGCTATGTGCAAGATGAACGCAAAGAGTACCGCGCGTAATAGACGATAAGAAATGACAACCGTACGCCAACAGTTGTTATATGCAAGGGCGGCCGGTGCTTATATGCATGTATGGATTCACTTATGTAGCCGATGACTCGGGTGGAATTAGCTATTGGTTTATAATTTTTAATGTTTTATTGTAGTTTGTGATTGCACTGATATTAATTACTGCACAAATCACGTCGGGGTCACCAAATGTTGAGCTAATGAGCTTTTTCACTAGCTGTTGCGATGTTATTTAAATGAAAGTTCGATTGGTTAAATTAGTAATTAGTAATGTACGAATGCGTATGTACATATGGATGTGTATTGAGGCGAATTATGTATGAGAGACCGATTAAAGATCGATGCACCGAATATGGTATGATACGATACGATCAGCTCCAGACTATATGTAGACCGACGTATTGTGTATGTATATATATGTATGTGGGTGAACGATCGATGCGATTTAATAACGACGAAAGACGGTCTGATGGCCACGAAGATCAGCTCAAAACAGCATGAGTGCTAGGTGCAGACAGTGTGTGATAGATGCCGACTATGTAAGTGATAGATGCCGACTATATGAGTGGTAGATTCAGACTAATTAAGGGCAGGCGGGCCGAATTGCCCGTGCCCTAATGTAAGCAAGCGAACGATGATCCGAGAGAGCGATAATGAAAGATCGAGAGAGCGACGAAGAAGGCGATGATCCGAGAGAGCGATGTATAGGCTGCTGCCGTGCGGAAACTTAAATCAAGGTGCAATGGTACAAAGATGCAGTGGGCAGTACAAAATAGCAAACAATAATAGGCATTTAATTTACTGCTGCACCACTGACTATGACTTAATTTATGTCTAGAAAATATCGGGCTGGGAAACCCAACAAGAGCCATTATAAAAATCTTCAACGAAATGGGCAAGCCCCAAGAAATAAAAGCCGATAAAGATTCAGCTTTCATGTGTGCAGCATTGCAAGCATGGCTAATCTCGGAAGATGTGAAAATACAGATTACATCTAGCAAAAATGGGATATCAGACGTAGAAAGATTCCATAAAACTGTTAATGAAAAATTAAGAATAATAACCAGCGAAAACGACTCTGAAACGAAATATACAAAATTCGAAATAATCTTATACACGTATAATCATAAAACAAAACATAACACTACAAACAGGACACCTGCCGACATATTCATTTATGCAATAAAGAGAAACAAATTAATAATTTAAATCAAAAACGTAATGATTACGAAGTAGACACGAGATTTAGGCAATCCCCATAAGTAAAATCTAAAATAACGAATCCATTCAAAAAAACTGGAGAAATAACTAAACTTGATGAAAAGCATTACGAGGAGAAAAATAGAGGCAGGAAAATTATACATTATAAATCAAAATTCAAAAAGAAAAAGAAAATTAATAAAAGTAAATACAATAATTACAGAGAATCGGAGGATAGTAACGGGAATATTGAACCGGAACCTGATTAGATCAATGATCATTATCATGTTCGTGATTCTATTGACAAAAGGACAAAACGTCGAGGTAAACCCAATAAAATCCCCGTATGGATATCTTATATTCAATACCGGAACAATAAACATACCAATTAATTACGAATATCACTATCTTACAATAAATATCTCAAAAACTGAAGAAACTTATGCAAGCCTTTTAGAAAAGACAAACGATTTCAAAGAAATAATTCAAATACAGTACTTAGTAGACAAGCTCAATAGAGAAATAAACGGGCTTAAAATAGCCAAACGCAGTAAGAGAGGACTAATACACATTGTCGGTACAGCATACAAATACTTATTTGGAACATTAGACCAAGAAGATAAGAAAGAATTAGAGAACAAAATAGATAACCTATCCAAAAATAGTATCCAAAATAATGAGTTAAACTTAGTAATAGAAACAGTAAACAAGGGACTTGAGGCCATAAACAAATTAAACGAAGAAGAAAATAAAAATCAACAATTAGAGATTTTGATATTGAACCTCCAGCACTTTACAGAATACATTGAAGATATAGAATTAGGTATGCAGCTATCCAGACTTGGTATATTCAATCCAAAATTATTAAAGCAAGACAATTTGAAAAATGTAAATTCTGAGAAAATGCTACATATGAAAACATCAACATGGCTAAAAGTAGATTCCAATGAAATATTAATAATTTCCAATATTCCAAACGAAAGCATTAACATCCCAGTATACAAAATAGTTCCCTATCCAGATGAGCAAAATAGTATTTTAACAGAAATAGAACTTGAAGAATATTATGTTTATGAAAACTATGTATTCAATAAAGACTCTAGGCAACGAATAAAAGACGAATGCATAAAAGGCATTATACAACAAAAACCCACTAAACGCCCTTATACAAAAACATATAAATAATTGCGTATTTAAGCATTAAATTTAAGAAAATACCCAAAAATATAATAATTAAGCATGTAAAACCAAAAGAGGTAGAAGAAAGAGTAGAAATATTAGACTCTCCAGTTGTTATAACAGAAACTCCATCCCTATACCCAAAGGTAGACGCCTGAGGACAGGATAATGAGAAATGCCGGGGGAGTAACATATCCATAATGCTCTACGCCCACACACGCATTATGTACATATACGTTGAGCACTGGACATACCCTGCAGTACCAGCCGTGAGCGATGACGAATGTCAACGACAATGTCATCTAGGGCCTAGATTCTAGGCGTTGACGCCCGCTAAGCCGAACCCTTTATTTTCTCTCTGTTTCCCTCTTTTCCGCGCGATCGGAATAGATCGGCTCTGCGATCGTTTGAAGTACAAGAGAATTTGGTTTTTTTTTCTTTTGGTCTCTTTTGCGCCTGCGTCGGCAAAGCATTCTTGCTTTGTTCGCCATGCATTTGCTATTACGTTACATTGTTACAATTGTGCGGAAAGAGTTGGAAGCGAAAATGCAGTGATTTAGTGAAAAATATCTATATTATTTATTATTACCAGGTAAGTGCATTGTTTAAATAAACATAAATGTGATGTACGCGTGGTAAATTATGAAAATATCAATTGCATATAATGTTACATTTGTGAAATTGTGAAAAAACTGAGTTCAATGTATCGCTGCATTCACATTGTATTTATTTATTCTTCTTTTATGCTCTTTAATTGTTGTGCCCTTATGCTCCGGCTAATATGTATAGTATGAATTAAAAGAAGAATAAAGAAATATAATGTGAATGCATAACCTGCGGTGGGCCCGAAATTTCAATTTTAAGCAGTCCAACAACAAAAACAGAAAAGCAACCCTTATATGCGAGGCCTGAGTCAAGCAGGTACATATTTTGGCGCGTGTTTTGTTTTTGTTGTAGGAGTAAATGCATAGAACACCGCTGATCTACAGTGAGCATTGCGTTTTGTTTAAACAACTCTTTTACAAATCGAACATATTTTTGGAATTTCGATCTTTCCTTTCTTATTTAAATGCGACCAAATTAATAGTATTTTATAGAATAATCATTTTATTGATAGACCAACAAAATACGGAACACAATGGGGACGGGCACATCCTGGAAGGATATGGAAAGTAAGTCTTGACAAGTCAAAAAACTAAACAAAAACATAATAAATTAATCCGTATTATTTCAGTGGCGATGCAATTGAAGTTACCGAAAGAACCTCAGGGATCCCAAAACTGACATACATATGTACATACATAATTGTAGTTTTAAATAAAAGCAAAAGAAAATAAATGAATATACTGCTTACTTATATACGCCTTACTTTTTCATCTAAAATCTTCACTTATTATGGCCTTATTTTTTCGAGAAAATCATCACCTATTGTATGCCTTATTTTTCGGCTAGAATCATCACTTATAGTATACCTTATATTTCGGCTAAAATCATCACTTGTAGTAAGCCTTATTTTTTCGAGAAAATCATCACTTATAGTAAGACTTATTTTTTTGGACTTCTCGATGACCATGTCATCCACTATGCTCCTAGGACATCGCAATGTTAAAGTGAGCAGTTCATCGTTCCAAGAAATAAAAGCCGATAAAGATTCAGCTTTCATGTGTGCAGCATTGCAAGCATGGCTAATCTCGGAAGATGTGAAAATACAGATTACATCTAGCAAAAATGGGATATCAGACGTAGAAAGATTCCATAAAACTGTTAATGAAAAATTAAGAATAATAACCAGCGAAAACGACTCTGAAACGAAATATACAAAATTCGAAATAATCTTATACACGTATAATCATAAAACAAAACATAACACTACAAACAGGACACCTGCCGACATATTCATTTATGCAGGAACACCTGAATATAATACACAATTAAATAAAGAGAAACAAATTAATAATTTAAATCAAAAACGTAATGATTACGAAGTAGACACGAGATTTAGGCAATCCCCATTAGTAAAATCTAAAATAACGAATCCATTCAAAAAGACTGGAGAAATAACTAAACTTGATGAAAAGCATTACGAGGAGAAAAATAGAGGCAGGAAAATTATACATTATAAATCAAAATTCAAAAAGAAAAAGAAAATTAATAAAAGTAAATACAATAATTACAGAGAATCGGAGGATAGTAACGGGAATATTGAACCGGAACCTGATTAGATCAATGATCATTATCATGTTCGTGATTCTATTGACAAAAGGACAAAACGTCGAGGTAAACCCAATAAAATCCCCGTATGGATATCTTATATTCAATACCGGAACAATAAACATACCAATTAATTACGAACATCACTATCTTACAATAAATATCACAAAAACTGAAGAAACGTATGCAAGCCTTTTAGAAAAGACAAACGATTTCAAAGAAATAATTCAAATACAGTAATTAGTAGACAAGCCCAAAATTATTAAAGCAAGACAATTTGAAAATTGTAAATTCTGAGAAAATGCTACATATTAAAACATCAACATGGCTAAAAGTAGATTCCAATGAAATATTAATAATTTCCAATATTCCAAACGAAAGCATTAACATCCCAGTATACAAAATAGTTCCCTATCCAGATGAGCAAAATAGTATTTTAACAGAAATAGAACTTGAAGAATATTATGTTTATGAAAACTATGTATTCAATAAAGACTCTAGGCAACTAATAAAGATGAATGCATAAAAGGCATTATACAACAAAAACCCACTAAACGCCCTTATACAAGACGGAAGACGAACGCAAAGAGTGGCGAACGCTATAGAACGCAACGTCCAAGAACCGCAAGCAAAGCTATGTGCAAGATGAACGCAAAGAGTACCGCGCGTAATAGACGATAAGAAATGACAACCGTACGCCAACAGTTGTTATATGCAAGGGCGGCCGGTGCTTATATGCATGTATGGATTCACTTATGTAGCCGATGACTCGGGTGGAATTAGCTATTGGTTTATAATTTTTAATGTTTTATTGTAGTTTGTGATTGCACTGATATTAATTACTGCACAAATCACGTCGGGGTCACCAAATGTTGAGCTAATGAGCTTTTTCACTAGCTGTTGCGATGTTATTTAAATGAAAGTTCGATTGGTTAAATTAGTAATAGGTACAGTTTATTGGTATATACGTATGTAGACCGGCGAATGCGTATGTACATATGGATGTGTATTGAGGCGAATTATGTATGAGAGACCGATTAAAGATCGATGCACCGAATATGGTATGATACGATACGATCAGCTCCAGACTATATGTAGACCGACGTATTGTGTATGTATATATATGTATGTGGGTGAACGATCGATGCGATTTAATAACGACGAAAGACGGTCTGATGGCCACGAAGATCAGCTCAAAACAGCATGAGTGCTAGGTGCAGACAGTGTGTGATAGATGCCGACTATGTAAGTGATAGATGCCGACTATATGAGTGGTAGATTCAGACTAATTAAGGGCAGGCGGGCCGAATTGCCCGTGCCCTAATGTAAGCAAGCGAACGATGATCCGAGAGAGCGATAATGAAAGATCGAGAGAGCGACGAAGAAGGCGATGATCCGAGAGAGCGATGTATAGGCTGCTGCCGTGCGGAAACTTAAATCAAGGTGCAATGGTACAAAGATGCAGTGGGCAGTACAATATAGCAAACAATAATAGGCATTTAATTTACTGCTGCACCACTGACTATGACTTAATTTATGTCTAGAAAATATCGGGCTGGGAAACCCAACAAGAGCCATTATAAAAATCTTCAACGAAATGGGCAAGCCCCAAGAAATAAAAGCCGATAAAGATTCAGCTTTCATGTGTGCAGCATTGCAAGCATGGCTAATCTCGGAAGATGTGAAAATACAGATTACATCTAGCAAAAATGGGATATCAGACGTAGAAAGATTCCATAAAACTGTTAATGAAAAATTAAGAATAATAACCAGCGAAAACGACTCTGAAACGAAATATACAAAATTCGAAATAATCTTATACACGTATAATCATAAAACAAAACATAACACTACAAACAGGACACCTGCCGACATATTCATTTATGCAGGAACACCTGAATATAATACACAATTAAATAAAGAGAAACAAATTAATAATTTAAATCAAAAACGTAATGATTACGAAGTAGACACGAGATTTAGGCAATCCCCATTAGTAAAATCTAAAATAACGAATCCATTCAAAAAGACTGGAGAAATAACTAAACTTGATGAAAAGCATTACGAGGAGAAAAATAGAGGCAGGAAAATTATACATTATAAATCAAAATTCAAAAAGAAAAAGAAAATTAATAAAAGTAAATACAATAATTACAGAGAATCGGAGGATAGTAACGGGAATATTGAACCGGAACCTGATTAGATCAATGATCATTATCATGTTCGTGATTCTATTGACAAAAGGACAAAACGTCGAGGTAAACCCAATAAAATCCCCGTATGGATATCTTATATTCAATACCGGAACAATAAACATACCAATTAATTACGAATATCACTATCTTACAATAAATATCACAAAAACTGAAGAAACGTATGCAAGCCTTTTAGAAAAGACAAACGATTTCAAAGAAATAATTCAAATGCAGTAATTAGTAGACAAGCCCAAAATTATTAAAGCAAGACAATTTGAAAATTGTAAATTCTGAGAAAATGCTACATATTAAAACATCAACATGGCTAAAAGTAGATTCCAATGAAATATTAATAATTTCCAATATTCCAAACGAAAGCATTAACATCCCAGTATACAAAATAGTTCCCTATCCAGATGAGCAAAATAGTATTTTAACAGAAATAGAACTTGAAGAATATTATGTTTATGAAAACTATGTATTCAATAAAGACTCTAGGCAACTAATAAAGATGAATGCATAAAAGGCATTATACAACGAAAACCCACTAAACGCCCTTATACAAGACGGAAGACGAACGCAAAGAGTGGCGAACGCTATAGAACGCAACGTCCAAGAACCGCAAGCAAAGCTATGTGCAAGATGAACGCAAAGAGTACCGCGCGTAATAGACGATAAGAAATGACAACCGTACGCCAACAGTTGTTATATGCAAGGGCGGCCGGTGCTTATATGCATGTATGGATTCACTTATGTAGCCGATGACTCGGGTGGAATTAGCTATTGGTTTATAATTTTTAATGTTTTATTGTAGTTTGTGATTGCACTGATATTAATTACTGCACAAATCACGTCGGGGTCACCAAATGTTGAGCTAATGAGCTTTTTCACTAGCTGTTGCGATGTTATTTAAATGAAAGTTCGATTGGTTAAATTAGTAATAGGTACAGTTTATTGGTATATACGTATGTAGACCGGCGAATGCGTATGTACATATGGATGTGTATTGAGGCGAATTATGTATGAGAGACCGATTAAAGATCGATGCACCGAATATGGTATGATACGATACGATCAGCTCCAGACTATATGTAGACCGACGTATTGTGTATGTATATATATGTATGTGGGTGAACGATCGATGCGATTTAATAACGACGAAAGACGGTCTGATGGCCACGAAGATCAGCTCAAAACAGCATGAGTGCTAGGTGCAGACAGTGTGTAATAGATGCCGACTATGTAAGTGATAGATGCCGACTATATGAGTGGTAGATTCAGACTAATTAAGGGCAGGCGGGCCGAATTGCCCGTGCCCTAATGTAAGCAAGCGAACGATGATCCGAGAGAGCGATAATGAAAGATCGAGAGAGCGACGAAGAAGGCGATGATCCGAGAGAGCGATGTATAGGCTGCTGCCGTGCGGAAACTTAAATCAAGGTGCAATGGTACAAAGATGCAGTGGGCAGTACAAAATAGCAAACAATAATAGGCATTTAATTTACTGCTGCACCACTGACTATGACTTAATTTATGTCTAGAAAATATCGGGCGGGAAACCCAACAAGAGCCATTATAAAAATCTTCAACGAAATGGGCAAGCCCCAAGAAATAAAAGCCGATAAAGATTCAGCTTTCATGTGTGCAGCATTGCAAGCATGGCTAATCTCGGAAGATGTGAAAATACAGATTACATCTAGCAAAAATGGGATATCAGACGTAGAAAGATTCCATAAAACTGTTAATGAAAAATTAAGAATAATAACCAGCGAAAACGACTCTGAAACGAAATATACAAAATTCGAAATAATCTTATACACGTATAATCATAAAACAAAACATAACACTACAAACAGGACACCTGCCGACATATTCATTTATGCAGGAACACCTGAATATAATACACAATTAAATAAAGAGAAACAAATTAATAATTTAAATCAAAAACGTAATGATTACGAAGTAGACACGAGATTTAGGCAATCCGCATTAGTAAAATCTAAAATAACGAATCCATTCAAAAAGACTGGAGAAATAACTAAACTTGATGAAAAGCATTACGAGGAGAAAAATAGAGGCAGGAAAATTATACATTATAAATCAAAATTCAAAAAGAAAAAGAAAATTAATAAAAGTAAATACAATAATTACAGAGAATCGGAGGATAGTAATGGGAATATTGAACCGGAACCTGATTAGATCAATGATCATTATCATGTTCGTGATTCTATTGACAAAAGGACAAAACGTCGAGGTAAACCCAATAAAATCCCCGTATGGATATCTTATATTCAATACCGGAACAATAAACATACCAATTAATTACGAATATCACTATCTTACAATAAATATCACAAAAACTGAAGAAACTTATGCAAGCCTTTTAGAAAAGACAAACGATTTCAAAGAAATAATTCAAATACAGTACTTAGTAGACAAGCTCAATAGAGAAATAAACGGGCTTAAAATAGCCAAACGCAGTAAGAGAGGACTAATACACATTGTCGGTACAGCATACAAATACTTATTTGGAACATTAGACCAAGAAGATAAGAAAGAATTAGAGAACAAAATAGATAACCTATCCAAAAATAGTATCCAAAATAATGAGTTAAACTTAGTAATAGAAACAGTAAACAAGGGACTTGAGGCCATAAACAAATTAAACGAAGAAGAAAATAAAAATCAACAATTAGAGATTTTGATATTTAACCTCCAGCACTTTACAGAATACATTGAAGATATAGAATTAGGTATGCAGCTATCCAGACTTGGTATATTCAATCCAAAATTATTAAAGCAAGACAATTTGAAAAATGTAAATTCTGAGAAAATGCTACATATGAAAACATCAACATGGCTAAAAGTAGATTCCAATGAAATATTAATAATTTCCAATATTCCAAACGAAAGCATTAACATCCCAGTATACAAAATAGTTCCCTATCCAGATGAGCAAAATAGTATTTTAACAGAAATAGAACTTGAAGAATATTATGTTTATGAAAACTATGTATTCAATAAAGACTCTAGGCAACGAATAAAAGACGAATGCATAAAAGGCATTATACAACAAAAACCCACTAAACGCCCTTATACAAAAACATATAAATAATTGCGTATTTAAGCATTAAATTTAAGAAAATACCCAAAAATATAATAATTAAGCATGTAAAACCAAAAGAGGTAGAAGAAAGAGTAGAAATATTAGACTCTCCAGTTGTTATAACAGAAACTCCATCCCTATACCCAAAGGTAGACGCCTGAGGACAGGATAATGAGAAATGCCGGGGGAGTAACATATCCATAATGCTCTACGCCCACACACGCATTATGTACATATACGTTGAGCACTGGACATACCCTGCAGTACCAGCCGTGAGCGATGACGAATGTCAACGACAATGTCATCTAGGGCCTAGATTCTAGGCGTTGACGCCCGCTAAGCCGAACCCTTTATTTTCTCTCTGTTTCCCTCTTTTCCGCGCGATCGGAATAGATCGGCTCTGCTTATCGTTTGAAGTACAAGAGAATTTGGTTTTTTTTTCTTTTGGTCTCTTTTGCGCCTGCGTCGGCAAAGCATTCTTGCTTTGTTCGCCATGCATTTGCTATTACGTTACATTGTTACAATTGTGCGGAAAGAGTTGGAAGCGAAAATGCAGTGATTTAGTGAAAAATATCTATATTATTTATTATTACCAGGTAAGTGCATTGTTTAAATAAACATAAATGTGATGTACGCGTGGTAAATTATGAAAATATCAATTGCATATAATGTTACATTTGTGAAATTGTGAAAAAACTGAGTTCAATGTATCGCTGCATTCACATTGTATTTATTTATTCTTCTTTTATGCTCTTTAATTGTTGTGCCCTTATGCTCCGGCTAATATGTATAGTATGGATTAAAAGAAGAATAAAGAAATATAATGTGAATGCATAACCTGCGGTGGGCCCGAAATTTCAATTTTAAGCAGTCCAACAACAAAAACAGAAAAGCAACCCTTATATGCGAGGCCTGAGTCAAGCAGGTACATATTTTGGCGCGTGTTTTGTTTTTGTTGTAGGAGTAAATGCATAGAACACCGCTGATCTACAGTGAGCATTGCGTTTTGTTTAAACAACTCTTTTACAAATCGAACATATTTTTGGAATTTCGATCTTTCCTTTCTTATTTAAATGCGACCAAATTAATAGTATTTTATAGAATAATCATTTTATTGATAGACCAACAAAATACGGAACACAATGGGGACGGGCACATCCTGGAAGGATATGGAAAGTAAGTCTTGACAAGTCAAAAAACTAAACAAAAACATAATAAATTAATCCGTATTATTTCAGTGGCGATGCAATTGAAGTTACCGAAAGAACCTCAGGGATCCCCAAAACTGACATACATATGTACATACATAATTGTAGTTTTAAATAAAAGCAAAAGAAAATAAATGAATATACTGCTTACTTATATACGCCTTACTTTTTCATCTAAAATCTTCACTTATTATGGGCCTTATTTTTTCGAGAAAATCATCACCTATTGTATGCCTTATTTTTCGGCTAGAATCATCACTTATAGTATACCTTATATTTCGGCTAAAATCATCACTTGTAGTAAGCCTTATTTTTTCGAGAAAATCATCACTTATAGTAAGACTTATTTTTTTGGACTTCTCGATGACCATGTCATCCACTATGCTCCTAGGACATCGCAATGTTAAAGTGAGCAGTTCATCGTTCCAAGAAATAAAAGCCGATAAAGATTCAGCTTTCATGTGTGCAGCATTGCAAGCATGGCTAATCTCGGAAGATGTGAAAATACAGATTACATCTAGCAAAAATGGGATATCAGACGTAGAAAGATTCCATAAAACTGTTAATGAAAAATTAAGAATAATAACCAGCGAAAACGACTCTGAAACGAAATATACAAAATTCGAAATAATCTTATACACGTATAATCATAAAACAAAACATAACACTACAAACAGGACACCTGCCGACATATTCATTTATGCAGGAACACCTGAATATAATACACAATTAAATAAAGAGAAACAAATTAATAATTTAAATCAAAAACGTAATGATTACGAAGTAGACACGAGATTTAGGCAATCCCCATTAGTAAAATCTAAAATAACGAATCCATTCAAAAAGACTGGAGAAATAACTAAACTTGATGAAAAGCATTACGAGGAGAAAAATAGAGGCAGGAAAATTATACATTATACATCAAAATTCAAAAAGAAAAAGAAAATTAATAAAAGTAAATACAATAATTACAGAGAATCGGAGGATAGTAACGGGAATATTGAACCGGAACCTGATTAGATCAATGATCATCATCATGTTCGCGATTCTATTGACAAAAGGACAAAACGTCGAGGTAAACCCAATAAAATCCCCGTATGGATATCTTATATTCAATACCGGAACAATAAACATACCAATTAATTACGAACATCACTATCTTACAATAAATATCACAAAAACTGAAGAAACGTATGCAAGCCTTTTAGAAAAGACAAACGATTTCAAAGAAATAATTCAAATACAGTAATTAGTAGACAAGCCCAAAATTATTAAAGCAAGACAATTTGAAAATTGTAAATTCTGAGAAAATGCTACATATTAAAACATCAACAATGCTAAAAGTAGATTCCAATGAAATATTAATAATTTCCAATATTCCAAACGAAAGCATTAACATCCCAGTATACAAAATAGTTCCCTATCCAGATGAGCAAAATAGTATTTTAACAGAAATAGAACTTGAAGAATATTATGTTTATGAAAACTATGTATTCAATAAAGACTCTAGGCAACGAATAAAAGACGAATGCATAAAAGGCATTATACAACAAAAACCCACTAAACGCCCTTATACAAAAACATATAAATAATTGCGTATTTAAGCATTAAATTTAAGAAAATACCCAAAATTATAATAATTAGGCATGTAAAACCAAAAGAGGTAGAAGAAAGAGTAGAAATATTAGACTCTCCAGTTGTTATAACAGAAACTCCATCCCTATACCCAAAGGTAGACGCCTGAGGACAGGATAATGAGAAATGCCGGGGGAGTAACATATCCATAATGCTCTACGCCCACACACGCATTATGTACATATACGTTGAGCACTGGACATACCCTGCAGTACCAGCCGTGAGCGATGACGAATGTCAACGACAATGTCATCTAGGGCCTAGATTCTAGGCGTTGACGCCCGCTAAGCCGAACCCTTTATTTTCTCTCTGTTTCCCTCTTTTCCGCGCGATCGGAATAGATCGGCTCTGCCGATCGTTTGAAGTACAAGAGAATTTGGTTTTTTTTTCTTTTGGTCTCTTTTGCGCCTGCGTCGGCAAAGCATTCTTGCTTTGTTCGCCATGCATTTGCTATTACGTTACATTGTTACAATTGTGCGGAAAGAGTTGGAAGCGAAAATGCAGTGATTTAGTGAAAAATATCTATATTATTTATTATTACCAGGTAAGTGCATTGTTTAAATAAACATAAATGTGATGTACGCGTGGTAAATTATGAAAATATCAATTGCATATAATGTTACATTTGTGAAATTGTGAAAAAACTGAGTTCAATGTATCGCTGCATTCACATTGTATTTATTTATTCTTCTTTTATGCTCTTTAATTGTTGTGCCCTTATGCTCCGGCTAATATGTATAGTATGGATTAAAAGAAGAATAAAGAAATATAATGTGAATGCATAACCTGCGGTGGGCCCGAAATTTCAATTTTAAGCAGTCCAACAACAAAAACAGAAAAGCAACCCTTATATGCGAGGCCTGAGTCAAGCAGGTACATATTTTGGCGCGTGTTTTGTTTTTGTTGTAGGAGTAAATGCATAGAACACCGCTGATCTACAGTGAGCATTGCGTTTTGTTTAAACAACTCTTTTACAAATCGAACATATTTTTGGAATTTCGATCTTTCCTTTCTTATTTAAATGCGACCAAATTAATAGTATTTTATAGAATAATCATTTTATTGATAGACCAACAAAATACGGAACGCAATGGGGACGGGCACATCCTGGAAGGATATGGAAAGTAAGTCTTGACAAGTCAAAAAACTAAACAAAAACATAATAAATTAATCCGTATTATTTCAGTGGCGATGCAATTGAAGTTACCGAAAGAACCTCAGGGATCCCCAAAACTGACATACATATGTACATACATAATTGTAGTTTTAAATAAAAGCAAAAGAAAATAAATGAATATACTTCTTACTTATATGTATACGCCTTACTTTTTCATCTAAAATCTTCACTTATTATGGGCCTTATTTTTTCGAGAAAATCATCCCTTTCTGTATGCCTAAAATCTTCACTTATTATGTGACTTATTTTTCGGCTAAAATCATCGCTTATAGGAAGCCTTATTTTTCGGCTAAAATCATCGCTTATAGTAAGCCTTATTTTTTCGAGAAATTCATCACTTATAGTAAGCCTTATTTTTTCGAGAAAATCATCACTTATAGTAAGCCTTATTTTTTCGGACTTCTCGATGACCATGTCATCCCCTATGCTCCTAGGACATCGCAATGTTAATGTCAGCAGTTCATCGTTCCGCGCGACATCACTTATGTCAGCGGGGGTGCTCACGCTGACATCGATGTGTGAGCACATTTGTAAGCGATGACCCGTACTGCAGGGTATAACCAGCACTAACCCTTATACGTGTCGGAGATGGAGAAGTAATGTTATTATTATTATTATGTTTGTAAATAACTAAGCAATGTTTAGTTATGATGATAAGATATTGAGAAATGTAAAAGAAATATGAAACAGTGATGGTACGATGGTACAGTGGTACTAAAGAAGAAAGAAATGTTAACAAGCAAGATTAAAAAAAAAAAAAAAAATTATGTAAGAATAGAGATAAAGATTTGAAAATGAATTAAAATTATCTATTGTTAAATGAAATTGAAGAACGAATGTAAAATTAAATGTTAAGTAACTTGAGCAAGGCAGGAAGCTACTAAGTATTTGGTTGTTATTATGTACGGCACTGCACACGAGGACGTGTGAGTGTCAGGAAGGCGGAGAAGGAGGAGGAGGAAGGTGGAGAAGTAATATTATTATTATTATGTTTGTAAATAACTAAGCAATGTTTAATAAATGATATTCGAACGATACTAGCTATCGATATTTTGTTAGTGCGACCCAAGGTTGCTGAGAGCATAGTCGCAGAGCGAGAGAGACTCTCAGATGAGCATGGCCTAAGTGTTGTTGTAAAAAGAAGGAAGCACAAAAAGAAACAGAAAAAAAGACGAGCAAAGCGCCGGGCAAAGAGGACGAAAAATTAGGTCCAGTCATTCTGTGCGTGGAAACCGAAACGACAACGACTTGGGACTTGCTGTGCTTTGGCGACAAATAAAAAGGAAAATGAATAAGGAAAATGAAGAACATGATGTGCCATTGAATGCCAACCTTACTCCGATATACGCATATAACAGATTAGGATAAACAAATGACAAGATCCCCAACACTAGAAAACAAATGAATCATAAGCTGTCAACAGGAAATCACCTAAATTCCAGACTACTAGAATAAACAATTCGGTTTCCATAACCAAATTGAATCACAGATACACAAATAAACAAATTCGGCTCCCACACTCCAATCGTATAAACAAGTGACCAGCCCAGACGTAAGATGACACAGATCACCAGCTGCAGTCAACCCTTTCATCAAAACCGACAATTTATTGATAACCATCCATACGCTGGCCAACGCACGTCGGCCAACGCACCGAGAACAAAAGCTACGATCAGCCGAAGTACAACCGAAGAAGAAAGCTGCAGCCGAAGATCAAAGCTTGGGACCAAAGCTCAAAAGCTTCCCAAGCGAGGCCTATTGGAAAATAGATCAAGATAGAATAATTAGTTCCGTTTGAGACTTACAACATAGAAGTCGGCGATAACTCAAATAATCACCTTTGTAATAATTATAAGTTTAGATTAAATAAAAATATCTTTTTTTTTTAAAACTAAGCTGCTACATCTGAAATTTAATTATAATAATTTAATAAATAAGTATATATGTAGGTACAGTGTACACCTTCGGGACATTCTGTATAACTAACGCATATTTTGGGGAAAATTGCAATATTTGGGGACGGTGCTCAAAATTTTTTATTTGTATATATGTACTTGTTATTGGTGGCAACGACAAAGGTATGTGTATATGTATATATATATATATATATATATATATATATATATATATATATATATATATATATGAATATTTAATGTTAAATGTGCCCTCTAGTACCAGGCATTTCTCACGTACCTGGTTCCACTTCGTTTCCCCGACAATGTATTTCAGCGGAGAATTTAACACATGCATGTCCTAGGGCGGAACCACCCCTTCGATTCCCCTTCGATTACCTGCGAACTAGTTGCTCAGGATCTAGTTCGGACCTAGTTACCAGTAGAAAGCCAGCAACTAGTTCCCGTATCGACCCCCCTTCGGTTACTATGTAGGAGCCTAGTTTCGAAATAAAAATACAAATTCGTTCAATGTCAATGTACGCGTATATAATTTAAAATTCTATTAAAACTATATTAATTTAGCTGCCTCTTCGGTCCTTTTTCCGCACTACTTTTTAAAAACTCTTTTTTTAATGCGTTGCATCGCTTTACGAAGCAGTGACTCCCCGGCTTCGTCGCCAGGCGGAATACTTTCTGTAATTAATTTTTGGTAAATTTAATTAATATTATTAATTAGGAGTGTAAATGGTATTTTACCTAGCAAAGCGTCATGAAATTCTTTATGGGACCTTAGGTACTTCTTCCCTTGCACTCCATCGACATTGTGCGATTAAACGATTTCCTCGCTTATAACACTACTCGACAAAATTCAACTTTTTTTTTCCGCTGTGGCCAAAAATGACTTTTTCTGATAGATTTGGAGATTTGAATTTTTTTAAAGAATTATGGTTTTTTTTTCATGGAGTAGTTTTTTTTTTAACAATTTTTCAAAAATTTGGTGTTTTTTGTCATAGGTAGTGCTTCTATTTTTCACATAACTTAAGTTTCCTACAACTGGTTGTATTGAACTTTGCAGTTAAAAAAAGCTGACAAATGCAGCTATAAATCCGACTCAGACACTTTGTAGCTGCAACTTAACGTCTGGAACATATTAAGCTTCCAAATTGAAATTTCATAATTTTTTTCGGTGTTTTTCCCCGAAATTTTGACTTTGAAAGCTCAGGAAAAGTCGAAAAAAAAATATTTGAATGCCTTGATTTTTGGTTTTAGATAGACACATTAATTAGGCGTCGTTTAAGGTATCGCTTATAAAAATATAAAAATAAACGGCTAAGTTATAACCGTCATATATAAGGATTAGACAGACAAAAAAAGGTCATAATTTACAGTTTAGATTTACTTACATAAATGCTTTTATTTATTTTAATTTGTTTCTTTAATCCGATAAGGTCGTCTATAGTTTTAATGGGGAATAGTTCCCGAATAGGATTTAATTCTTCCTTTTCTTTGATTAACGCTTTTATTAAAACCGTTGGGTTAGATAGAATTTCCACCATTGCTTTTAATTGATCTAAAAAAAAACCTTTTTAATTGGTTTGAAAATAAAAATTATGTTCTATTAATCTTTTAGTCTTACCACGAATAATAGCATTTTCCTAATGTAGGGTTTCTAAGTGTACACACTTAGAATCATTCTCTGGAAAACAATTACGTACATATGTATATTAGCTACGTAAATGACTATTTTTCATCCTATTATTTTAAAAATATAATATGTCGTTACATACCTGTTTATTACCGTATATTTGATGAAATAAGAGTATATTTCTACACTTTTTATTTGATTTTAGGCAAAGGCAAATGCTACTTTCAGCAACTAGATCTTGAACAGAAGTGAAAAAAAATCTACGCAGAAAGAAAAACGCGCGAAGTTCATATACATTTTGTTTTTGTACTTTTTTGTCTCCTGCATTCCACGAGCTCAAGTACAGTAGAATATCACGATTAACTTACCATTTTGGTCCATTTTGCATGAAATGGCATCGGCCAAAAATCACAGAGTCCGCACTGTATTGTAACTCTTTTTCGGGGTTTCTTCATATTTCCACGAGTTTACGGTTATTTGTCGACTTCGGAAACAAAACGAAGCCAGCGTCGTATATATTTCGGATCTGTTTAGACTGGTCGACGTTCGCTTCCCCCGTTACTAGTTGCGTAGCTAGTTGCGCGGTAACCGAAGCGGAACTAGTTCGAGTAGGGTCAATTGACCCCTTTGGTTCTACAGGGTGCATATAAGGAACATATACATAAACATTTTTTAGTCCACAGCGAAAATGAAATGGTTTCTAGGTTTACGTTAATAGACATGTAACCGTTATTATATCCGGTACTCGAAGAGTATAGGGGTATATTAGATTTGTGGTGATAACGGATGTGTGTAACGCCCAGAAGGAAGCGTTTCCGACCCCTCAAAGCAGATATATTCTTGATCAGCATCAATAGCCGAGTGGATATAGCCATGTCTGTCTGTCCGTCCGTCCGTCTTCATTAGCTCCTATATCTCAGAGACTGTTAAAGCTAGAGCAACCAAATTATGTATCCAGTCTCCTGTGTTATCACACTACTCCAAGTGTATTTCAAAATTTCGCCCCGCCCCCTTCCGCCCACACAAAGGTCGAAAATCTAAGGCACACACATTTTTAAGATACAAGAAAACTAAAAACGCAGAATCATAGAAGATGGCCAGATCGGATTATTAATATAGCCACAATGAAGAAAACCATTTCAAAAGGCATCATTCCCTCTCGCTTTCTCTCACACGCCACCCCCACGCCCATTCGTGCAGATGAGCATCTAGTTCTTAGAGACTATAAGAGCTAAATCAACCAAATAAAACCATTTAGAGAAGCAACTTTATCTCTCGCTCTCTCTCACACTCCCCGTCTGCTTTGCCCGTCCGTCCAGATGAGCGCCTAAATCTCAGAGACTATAGAAGCTTGAACCAAATTTTGTATCCAGACAAGGGAAGACAATCTGTGGCAACCACAATTAACTGAAATCGCAAAACCGTAGAGAATGGCTATATCTACCAAATTGCCGAATTTGAGTCAGATCGGATCATTATTATAGCCAGAATGGAGAAAACCATTTAGAGTGGCTGCGTAGATACATATGCATTCGCTCTCTCTCCCTTACACTCTTCCTCGTCTGCTTTGCCCCGCAATGAGTAATAGCGATCACCTGCAATCCTAGCGCGAACCCTATACTAGCTGCAGGCAGGCGTTCTAGCTTTCTCTTTTCTCCTTGTGATCTTAAACCAACACCCCCTCTCCATCTAAGAAGCACGATGCGCTGTCCATTTTTTGCCACAATCACTGCCCTCCCTCATTAACTAATCAATCTGTCCCTTTCCCCTAAAGAAAGAGAGAGAGAGAAGATCCCTAACAATATCACATGTCCAAAACAATAAGCGCCCGCCCAGGCAATGATTTATTTACATAAATATATAAATGTATATATGTGTGTATTCATATGTATGTATGTATTCATATGTATGCATATATTCATTTTTATGGATGTATATATTTTAAAACCAATGGACATACATATGTATGTACATTCATATGTAAATATACATAATTTGCATATTCTGACCGAATGAGCCGTTATAGGTATGGGAGGGATAGATACCTGCGATTGCATGTGGTTACTCTGTGAAAAAAAAAGAATTGTCCATCAAAGAAACTGCGTAATCAAAACAAAACTGGCAATCACGTGCGCTCTCTTTTTCTCTCTGTTTCCCCTTGCACCTTCTGACAAAGACACTCTCTCTCAACAAACAAAAAGGGATGCGCTATGCGCTGTTTACATGTCTTAGCAAGGTCCCCCCCTCCACTCTCATCATCACAGTAAACAGTTTTTTAACCGTTACAGGAAGGGGAGGGGGAAACGCAAGTGTTTTCATTACATTTGTTTAAGTCTTTATCTCTATCACTCTCTTTCCACTTGACAACTCTCTGTCCCACTATCTGAACAAGTGCTCTCTCAATAGAGAAACTGTCTATTTACACTCATCCATATGTCTTCAAGATGAATTTAGTAATAAGGTGACAACATTTACGTCACAACATCTGCACTCTTTCGCGAACCATGTATGCTGAGCGCCGAAATAGAGTAGATGGTCCTCCCCACAGACAACGTCACCTCATCACTAAATTCTCCTTGTATGTCTCTTTTTTGAACAGTGTCAAGTAGAGAAAGAGAGAGAGAGAGAGATAGAGAGAGGCTGAGAGAGCGCCCTCGCAAATACATGTTTGAAACCAAAACATTAACCTCCTACTACCCCACGCATTGCGAATAGAATTAGAAGGAGTAATTAGTAAGAATAGAATTAGAAGTATATATAGAAACAGCTCAGACAGACTTTTGTCTTTGGGTATAATCAGTCGATATCGAGCCAAGCCGAGCGATAGAGACTTTTCGATTGCCGATTGCGATAAAATCCGTTTATTAATCACATTTAAACTAGTTTAGCTTTTAACTTATTAAATACAAGTAGTGCTTGCAAATTGAGCTATAGAGCTTTAGTTTTTCTGTGCCGATCGTCAGTTAAAAGCTATTAACAGTTGCTAACTGCGACGGTGCATCGCGCGCTTTTCGGTGTTGCTGCTGACGTCGCTGCTTTTCTGGAGACTGAGGCCGGACGTCACTGCTTCTACAGCGGCTGAGGACGAACGTCGCTGCTCTCGCCTGGTGACGTTGTAGCATAATATTCCTATATAATTATATATAATAATTTTCTTTATTTTATGTAATTATATATAATCAATAATAATTATTATTAATAATATAATTATTATATATAATATTAATTATTATTATTATTAATTATATATAATATTAATTATTTTATTTTTAATACTTATTAATATTTAATTATAAAATAAATTATTGATTTTATTTTATTAGGTATTTATTTCATTTTATTTTTATTCTTTTTATATTATTTCATCATATTTTATTTTATCATATTCTATTTGAAAGCATAGGCAATCTGCTTCTCAACAGTCTCAGAGACGTAAATTGCGATACAGATCAAATAGAGAAGGAAATTTGGAAAATTTAGAAATTCTTGCAAACAGGGAAGTTTTAATAAGTAGAGACGCTGAGTTCGTTGAACCGGTTAGGAATCAGCAGCAAGATAATGAGGGACAAAATCAGGTGACTGCTAGGCAGGTTTCAGGTGTAGGTCAGGAAGAGCAGGCAGCCGTTGCTGGCTAACAGGTTGTGAATGCTGTAGAAAATAGTGTTGCGATAAATGCACAGAATAGACGACAAGTGGCCGATACTAACCGTCGGTCCAGACGTAACCAAAGGTATAGGGCCAGAAAACAGACCCAGAATACAGTAGAACATACACAAAGACGAACAGACGCGCAGATTAGAATTGAGGAGCAAGCGACCAATACCATGCGTCGGTCCAGACGAAGACAGGACTTGGACTATAGGGCTACAGAGCAGGCACAGAATACAGTAGAATATACACAAAGACGAACAGAGTAGCTATTATATAGGCAATCAACTATAGGACAAAGAACGAGGGGGAACGTTGTGAGCCGCGGCAAAGGCCGCGGCTCTACCTTATACCCGGTACTCAGTCAGTATATACATACATATATGTATGAGCTTACGATTTATGCAATTTATTATATGTTCGCAAAAGGGACGAATTTAATTTTAATATTTCAAAAATTGAAGTCAAACCATTTTAGGAAAATTTATACATGTTTCCAATTTTGTTTGCATATGATTTGTATACTGCTTCTACATTTCTACATGTATAACTACATATTTGAGACGTAAAAGTGTTTGCGACAGAGAGAGAGGGAATGAGTCAGCGCTTGTCAGGCGTTGCGTAGCCACTGAAATTTAATTTGTTTCTTCTGGCCATAATATTGTTCCGACCTAATCCATATTCGGCAATCTGGTAGATATAGTAATTTTCCATGATTCTGCGTTTTTGGTTTTCATTTATCTTAAAAATTGTGGATTCTACAGATTTTCTTCCATTGTGGGGGAGGAAAGGGGCGTCGCAAAATTTTGAAATACACTTGTGCTGGTTCGGTATCACAGGAGCTTGGATAGAAAGTTTGGTTGCTCTAGCTTTTATAGTCTCTGCGAACTAGGCGCTCATTTATACGAATAAGCAAAGCAGATGGGGTCGCGTGTGAGAGAGAGCGAGAGGGAACGATGACTTTCGAAATGGTTTTCTTCAGTGTAGCTATAATAATGATCCGATCTGATCCAGATTCAACACTCTGATAGAAATGAAACTGGTTTCCAAGTTAGGATTACACAAAAACAATAAGTGGATTTCAGGTAGAATACAGGTACAGGTGTATTTATTGGTTCAATTTCATATTCAATTAATACATAGTCCTTGTAGGAATCGATGAAACAGGTTTTTGTATACAAAATACTAGGTAGGAGTTTGGTTGATAAATAGAGGGTCATTTAGCAAAAAAAAACCCTTAGTACTATTCCAATAGTGACAGTGAGTAGAGATTTCAAAAAAACCTTTAAAACTAAAAATGGCATCAAACTTGTTGTGTGACCTGTGTAACAAATTCGTTAATGTTAAGGAATTTGAATTCCATTATGGGAGATGCTCGGGCTCTCCAAATACTGTAGTGTGTGACCTGTGCTCTAAGTCCGTCGACTTCATACAATTTGATTCTCATTATGAGAAATGCTTGGGACCTCGAAATGCTTTTGAGGTTCTTATGAGCAGAGGATCAACCTCAAGTCGAAGTTTCCCTTAAAATCATATCGTATTTGTTGAAATATGATCATCTCTAGCAATGCACGCATGTATTGACATACATATGAATATGTAATCGTATGAGTGAGAGACGTGACGAGACGACGTTCTCTTATCTCCTTTTTGTCTTTCCTTCTTTTCGGTCTCTATCTGCCTGCGAGCAGATCATTGTATTTAGTCACAAATAAACCTTACATATGAACGGTTGCGTTTTTATTTTGCGGTACAACAAACTTCCCCTGCTACGGCAGCGAAACTCTGTCCAACAGGTTATGGGCCCAGGATCGGATTTTGTAAATAAAAAGCAAAGTGATTGTTATAGTTACGAACTATTAACTTCGGTGTGACTCAGAGACTAAACGATAATCAGCTATGAGCGGGATTTATCAGATAGACAAATCGGAGGAGGGAAATTATGACTCATGGTGTATTCAAATGCGGTCTGTGTTGGTGCACGCTGAATTGTGGAGTGTGGCATCTGGTGACTTACTACCAACGAATGTTCCCGAAGGTGTGAATTGGCAGGCCAAGGACGAAAAGGCGCTGGCCATGATCACACTGAGTGTGAAAACTTCACAGTTGGGGTACATTAAAAATTGCGCAAAGTCGTCCGAGGCATGGAACAAATTAAAAAGTGTTCATCAACCAAGTGGACCTGTACGAAAGGTTCAACTGTACAAGAAATTGCTAAGCAAACGCATGGACCAAAGGCAAAGCATTTCAAGTTACATAAATGAGTTCGTGGATATTCTTGATGGCCTTGGGTCAGTAGGAATCGAGCTAAATGATGAACTACGCGCAATTGTCTTACTGTCGAGCCTTCCAGAACAATTCGAAAATTTTGTTGTCGCCATAGGCTCATATGAAGGCTCAGTGTAAGAGAGAGAGCGCAAATGTGGAAAAGGCAGCAAAAGGCGATAACAAGCAGTGCAGCCTATTAAATGCGTTGGACGCTGATAATTTGAAAAAGAGTATGTGGTGCTTGGATAGTGGTGCTACAAGCCACATGTGTTGTGAGAAACAGTTATTCACGAAGCTCGAGAATCACACAGAAATGATTGGTCTGGCTGACTCCGGTTTTCTAAAAGCAGAAGGAAAAGGGGAAGTAGAGCTGAAGACAGAGATATGTACGCTGCTGTTAAAAAATGTTCTCTATGTGCCCAAAATGAATGGAAATTTTTTCTCCGTGAGCAGCGCTGTAAAGAATAAATGTTTCGTCACTTTTGGACAAGAATATGCACAAGTAATCCAGAAAGGCGAATGCATTGTAAAGGCGAGCAGAGTTGGAAACTTGTATATGTTTCGAGGAAAACAAAACAACTGTTTTGCGGCGGTTAAGGCTGATGGTGCCCTGTGGCACAAACGGTACGGCCACTTGAATATCAGCAGTATGAAAGACTTGATCAGTAAAGGAATGGTGCGCGGCATCGAAAATATGGTTTTCCCGGCGATCATGAATTGCAAAACATGTATGGTCAGCGCAACCATTTCCTGTTGCAACCTCCAGTAGAGCTCAAGATATATTGGAACTAATTCATGCAGATGTGTGCGGACCCTTTGGCACACAGTCGCTTGCTGGATCGAAGTACTTTCTAACCTTCATCGATGACAAATCAAGGCGTGTATTTATGTATTTCCTGCGGAAGAAGGATGAAGTCTTCAAGAAGTTCGTCGAGTTAAAGACACTGGTTGAACGGCAAACGGGAAAAAGTCTCAAATGTATCCGGAGCGACAATGGCGGCGAATTTGTCAACAAACCGTTTGATGAATTTTTGAAAAATCAGGGGATCGAGAGGCAGCTGACAGTGGCATACACTCCACAGCAAAACGGCGTTGCTGAGAGGGCAAACCGCACTCTGGTGGAAATGTCAAGATGTATGCTGGCCCAGTCAGGATTGGGCGAATCCTTGTGGGCTCAGGCAGTCAACGCAGCTGTGTATGTGCGGAATCGATCACCGACCAAGGCGCTGACCAGTATGACGCCAATGGAAGCGTGGACTGGTAAGAAACCTTTTGTTGGTCATCTAAAAGTTTTTGGCTCCGTTGCAGTAGCTCTGGACAAGGGTCCAAGGAAAAGTAAACTTCAACCAAAAGGCAAAGAATATCGCATGATTGGATATTCAGTAGCAGCTAAGGGCTATCGACTGTATGACCCGTTGTCTCATCAGGTGATTGAGAGGCGAGATGTTCTCTTTGACGAGATCCAAGACGACAAGGACACAATCACGTTCGAGCTTCCGACGGCAGAAGTTAGCATGCAGTCTGGCGGCGACACTGATGATATTGACAGCAGCGGTGGAGACTGCAGCGATGGTGCAAGCGTTGAAGGGGGGAATTCCAGTAGCAGCGATCCTGATGGCTACGAGAGCTCAATTGAAAAAGTGGAGTCAGATGAGCCAGCTCCTCGTGTTGGACCTGGCAGACCAAGGCTGATTCGGACCGGCAAACCTGGCCGTCCGAGAAAGGAGTACAACGTTCTTGGTGCTCTGGTTGCCAGCAACGTAAAGATTCCACTCTCCTACGAGGAGGCATTGAACAGTATCCATGCATCACATTGGTCCGAAGCGATGCAGCGAGAATATGAAGCATTAATGGCAAACGAAACATGGCAGTTGGCAGACTTACCGGCAGGACAGCGAGCAGTTGGATGCAAATGGGTATATAGCCTGAAACGCGACAAAGATGGTCAGATCGAACGTTTCAAGGCGCGGTTGGTGGCAAAAGGTTGCTCCCAGCAGTACGGCATAAACTATGCGGAAACTTTTTCTCCAGTTTGCAGATTGGAAAGCGTCCGATTTATTCTGGCACTAACAGCGGAATTGAAGTTATATGTCAACCAAATGGATGTATGTACGGCATACCTCAACAGTGACCTGAGCGATACGGTGTATATGAAGCAACCACAAGGGTACATTGATCGAGTTTATCCAGCGAAGGCTATGCTGCTCAAAAAGGCAATATATGGATTGAAGCAGTCAGGAAGGGAATGGAATTCGAAGCTGAATGGCGTCCTGACTAATCTGGGTTTTGTTGCCTGTGAAAACGAGCCGTGTCTCTACCAGCAGAGAGGGAAAGGTAACTTATCGTTAATCCTGGTATATGTTGATGATTTACTTATAGCATGCCAGTCCAAAGAAGACATGCTCAGTATCAAGTCCGCTATTTCAAATGCGTTCGAATGTGTCGACAAAGTTGTTCCAAAGCTGTTTCTAAGCATGGAGGTGCACCGTGAAGGTAAACTTGGGCCTATCACCATAGGCCACTCGCAATACATCAAGGAACTATTGCAAGCTCACGACATGGACAAATGTAGACCAGTGGCTACTCCGTTGGATGCGGGGTTCCAGGTGGATTGTACTGATGGGCAGTGTCAAAAGGTTGATCCTGTCATGTATCAATCCATGATTGGTGAGCTGATGTGGCTGGCACTCACAACCAGACCAGACATTCTGCATTCAGTTGCAAAGTTGGCCCAGAGGAATAAAGATCCGCACGCAGAGCATCTGGCTGGTGTGAAACACGTTTTAAGGTACTTGGCAGCGACGATGAATTTTAAACTACACTACAAAGGTTGTCATCAGCCACTTACTGGATATGTGGATGCAGATTGGGGCGGCGATCGAACTAACCGAAAGTCGTATACGGGATATGTTTATTTTTTGGCAGGTGGCCCAATTTCTTGGCGATCCGAGAAACAACGCAGTGTGGCACTTAGCAGCACGGAGGCAGAATATATGGCACTGTCGGCTGCGTGTAAGGAGTCCATATTCTTACGTCGCTTAATCATCGAAATCGGTTGTGGGGATGAAGCTACCTCGACTACTTTATATGGCGATAATTTGAGCGCACAAGAGCTGGCTAGGAACCCAGTTCATCATTCAAGGACCAAGCATATTGATATAAGATATCACTTTGTACGTCAGGTTGTAGAAGAAGGTCAAGTTAACTTAAAGTATGCTAGTACAACAGATATGATTGCAGATATCTTGACCAAGAATCTCCCTAAGAGAAAGCATGTCGAATTTACAAAATTGTTAAGTTTAAATTGAATTAAATGGAATTTGTAAACATGCACGCATTGAGGCAGGGTGTTGAAATATGATCATCTCTAGCAATGCACGCATGTATTGACATACATATGAATATGTAATCGTATGAGTGAGAGACGTGACGAGACGACGTTCTCTTATCTCCTTTTTGTCTTTCCTTCTTTTCGGTCTCTATCTGCCTGCGAGCAGATCATTGTATTTAGTCACAAATAAACCTTACATATGAACGGTTGCGTTTTTACTTTGCGGTACAACAAACTTCCCTTGCTACGGCAGCGAAACTCTGTCCAACAGTATTCACTCTAATAAAAGTGATAAGATTGATTTGAAAGATTTTTACATGGATTGTAAAAATGATATAGTAAGCCTATTGCGTCACTGTATGAGTGAGTACAAATCAGTGAAGTACAATTTAAAAGTATATGGATTGTATGTAAAGCAAACTGAGGACGAAACCTTGATGGAAACAATGAAGCATTTCATAACGTCATACAGGACTATATATGAAATTGATTCAATTGATGAACACTTAAATGATGCTTTTGAAAACTTGATTAATTTGAGTAGTGAATTCCAGGAGAAGGATTCAGGTTGGGCTATAAAAAAATTTAAATATTTTGAGCTAATTATAATTAAATTGGAACATATTGCTGCAAATAGGTTTATACCAGCACCCAAAACAATAAAATTGCGAAATGCAATCATTAATGTAAAAAATGAACATGATTTTTGTTTTAAGTGGTGTGTTTTATCTTCATTAGCCTATAAAAAGCACATAAACACTACATTTCCAACGGCATCAATGAAAAAATCACATAGTGCTGCATACTTTTGCGAAAATTTTTTGCAATTTTATTCAACTACAAATACTATCCATGACACTAAGGAGTGTGGAAAAGTTGCTGCTTTATATCCAGAACCTAAAAGCAAAACTCTTTTTAAAAAACTATCACCACCAGTGGTAATTTATGCAGACATCGAGGCTGTTCTGGAAAATTTTAGTAGAAATCTTAATGATCCAACAAAATCATCGACAACTATAGCACACAGGCATATACCATGTGCAGCATCATTTTATGTTGTACATAAATACGAACCTCTTCTAAATGAGATGTGGACATATGAAGGTAAATATTATCGTACTCTAAAGGTAATAAACTCTTAAACATAACGATTTTGGTATTTCAGGAGAAAAATGCATCGAAAAATTTTGCAATGAGCTTCGGACTAAGACAGAAAAACTTTATGAGAAGTACTGGAAATCTTGTAAAAAACCCATTTACAAGTTCGACATTTGGGATGAGGACTCTCAGGAACACGACAATTGCTATGCCTGCGAGGAACCAATTGTGGATGATGTTCGTGAAAAATATTTCAACCAATTCTCAGGAAAGTATGTTGGACCTATTCATAAGGTGTGTAAGGAAACATTTAGATTAAGCGATCCCTTTTTCCCGGTAGTGTTTCATAACTTGTCTCGTTATGATATACATTTATTTGTAACATCCATAAAAGATGATATAAAGCCTATTCCTTGCAATAAAGAGTTATATATTGCGTTAACTCAAACATGTAAAGTAGGACCACTTTATCAAAATCCATACAAAATTAGATATATAGATTCAAATAGATTTTTAAACTCAAGCTTAGAAAAACTAGCTAGTTATATGGATAGATCCAATTTTAAAAATTTGTACACTAAATATCAAGATGAAAAATTTGATATGCTACGACGAAAAGGAGTATTTTCTTATGATTATTTAGATAGTTTTGAAAAATTTAAGGAACCTCAGCTTCCTTCGAGAGAACATTTTTTTAATTCTCTAAATGAGGAGGAATGCAGTGTTGAAATTTATAACTTTGCTCAGAAGGTTTGGAGCACGTTTAATTGTAATAGTATTAAAGATTACTTAAAATTATATTTGGAAAGCGATGTTCTAATTCTTGCTGATGTATTTGAAAATTTTAGGGATCTTTGCTCAGGTGTATATAGATTAGACCCTATAAATTACGTAACTGCTCCTTCAGTTTCGTGGGATGCAATGCTTAAATACACGAAGGTAGAATTGGAACTTATAAGTGATCCTGATATTTATAATTTTTTAAAAAGTGCAGTTCGAAGAGGGTTGACCCAATGTACTCAACGCATAGCTACAGCCAACAATAAATATTTAAATAGCAAATTTAGGTCTAGCGATCCTACAAACTACCTAGCGTATATTGACGCCAACAATTTATATGGTTGGGCTATGAGTCAGCCACTACCATATTCTAATTTTACATTTTTAACTAGCGAGGAAATTTTTTCATTCAACGCTACAAATATATCGGCATGCGGTGATGTAGGATACATCTTAGAAGTCTATCTAAAATATCCTAATGAAATTCATAATAAACATAATAGTTTACCATTCTGCCCCGAAAATAAAATTCCACCTGGAGGAAAGCAGGCAAAACTAATAGCTGATTTATCGGATAAAAAAAATTATATAATACATACATCTAAAACAACTGCAGTTATGTATAGAGCAGGGTATGATTTTAGAAAGAATATCTCGAATATTATCTTTTAAGCAGTCCAGTTGGCTAAAGCCTTATATTGACCTAAATACATCACGTAGAAAAAAAGCAAAGAATGAGTTCGAAATAAACTTTTTTAAATTAATGGTTAATGCCGTGTATGGAAAAACGATGGAAAATGTAGAAAAGCGTCGGGAGGTTGCTTTAGTAAAACATTATCAGTCAAGGCAGAATTCAGCAGGGTTTAGACAACGAATAGCTAGACATAATTTCCACAGTGTTGAAATCTTTGCAGGTAATTTAGCTGCCATTGAGGAAACAAAAACTAAAATTTTTTATGATAAGCCCATATACATAGGATTTAGTGTATTAGAACTGTCAAAATGGTTAATGTATGACTATTTCTATAATATTCATTCTATAAAATGTCCATCATCAAAAATACTCTATATGGATACAGATTCATTTATTATCTCATCAGAAGAAGATTTTTATGATTTAATTAAAAACAATCCTAGTCGCTTTGATACATCAAATTATCAAGACTCAAACAGATTTGGTATAAGTTGCGCTAATAACAAAGAACTAGGTTTAATGAAAGATGAGAATGCAGGTCGAATAATGACTTCGTTTGCAGGTTTAAAAGCGAAAGCATACTCCTATTTAGTAGCAAAAGATGATAGTACTGACTATAACATAAAAAAGGTTAAAGGAGTAAAAAAGTCAGTAGTAAAGAGATTATCGCATGATCAATATATTGAATGTATTAAACATAAAAAAACTTATTATGGAGAACAGAGAGTTATTAGAAGTAGAGGACATAAAATTTATACTGAAATTGTAAATAAAATAAGTTTAAATTATAAGGATGATAAAAGATTTATATTACCTAATAATATTTCAACATTAGCTCATAATCACTATGAAATTAAAAACATTTTAGATACAATTAATCATACACAAAATATTAAATAAATAAGCATAATATTATATATTTGGAAATTGTATATAATTTAAACTATATTGTAAATGCTAAAAATATAAATGTGATACAACTATTTTTTTGTTTAATTATTTTAATAAACACTTTTTATCTATCCATGAATTGTGCGTTTCATCAAACCCCAACCATTTAACATAAACTTGATTCTTTTTTCTTCGGATTATTTTCTCCACTAAAAAAGCATTTTCATCTTTCACTTTTTTGAGTTCTTGATCATAAAATGATCCTTTAATAATATTCCCCTGATAGTCCTCCAGTTCATATGTTACAGGATTAGTTGACTTTACTTTTAAATATAGGCCTTAAGATGTGTATATGTATGGTAATGGTTTATGTTATTTAGTTGCATTAACTCTCCAAAGGTACTATTAAAAAACTCCTTTCCTTGATCAGATTGAATATTTTTAGGTTTATGTTTAGATATTTTAAATATTTTCTTCATTGCTGATGACACATCTAAAGATGTCTTAGATTTCACAGGAACTGCATATGCATACTTGGAGAACATGTCAATCACTGTTAGCAAATATCTAAATCCTTTATTATACCCGTTACTCGAAGAGTATAAGGGTATATTAGATTTGTGGGGATAACGGTTGTGTGTAACGCTCAGAAGGAAGCGTTTCCGACCCCCCCAACGGGAACAACGTTCCCCCTCGTTTTCTTTATAATAGGGTATCATTTCAACTAAGTCTATTTGCCACGTGTCATTAATTCCCTTTTGAACGAATTTTCGGCGAATAAAGTTTTTTCTAGCAGGTTTATGTATTTCATTAACAACTTGTTGCTTACTCATTTGTAATATTGTTTTTTATTTTTGGAAGATTGCTTATTTAAAAGTGATTGCTTATATTCAAGAACATCGCGTTTTATTTGAATACACATTTTCTTTGAAATTTCAAAGCATAAACGAGTTAAGTCTATTTGCACATTTCTATCATAGGTACCGTCTAAATCTGATAGTTGAATATCAAATTTTTGTAAGGCTGCGCACTTAGGAATAATATTGTTATAATAAAGGAATGTAATTTGTTGCTTAAGTATCGTATTCCAACATAAAAATGTGGAAAAAAAAATTTCTAATCTTAAAAGTGATCTCCAGGACTCGCTATCAAATTCAATGTTGTTTCCAAACTGATTTATTATAAAAACATACTGCTTATCAGATTTCCGAAATCTAAAATTACATTTAATAGAAGTCAGTAATGGATGGTCTATAATTGTATCAGGCATCAAGAATTCGTACTGATCAAGTTTTAATTGAATATATTCCTTGTATGTAATTATCTAAACCAACGAAATTGTTTTTGCTTTGCTGCATCCAGATCATTGGAGTGAATTTTCTTGTAGTTGAAAACCCGCATTTTAGCTTTAAATTATGCACTACATAATATTCGAGTCCGAAAATAACTTCGTGGTCCTGTTTCTTTCTCGTAGACCGAATTCTCTTTGATTGAAGCGTGTCCATTAGGGTTGAATGCTTTTGATAAACTAAGAACTCTTACTGAATTGAGTTGTATATAAAGGGGAAAGATATCACCGACTCATTTAGTTTCTTAATAAATCTCAAACCAACATGAACACAATCGACAGAAATTCAAGCGTTATAGTGGATTTTCAATATCTCTTCGGAAATAATAAACAACTTTTTATTAAGGAATTGGCGTTTATGCAAGCCGGAACAGTAACACCAAACTTCTTTCATTTCAAACCTCCATATCATCTAAATGAATTGGACAATGAAATGATTAAACAACAAAACATTCATCGTCAAACCATAAATGGACTGGAATGGTCAGATGGTGAAATATCATATTTAAGTTTAGGGGAAATTCTTTCACCACTTAACAGATTTAGCACCGTCATTGTTCGTGGTGAAATTAAGAAAAAGTTTTTATCAAAGTATTTAACAAATACATTAACATTATTGATATCGATATAGGAAAAAGCCTAGCCCTTTATCCGAATTTTTTTACTAACTGTAGAATCCAGTGAATTCCTCTTAGATGTGCTTTAAATAATTTATTTAAGCTTTTTGTTATATTGGAAAATTCGAACTACGATGTATACTGTAATGGTGACTCATACGTTTAGCTTATCAGTTTGTATTAAACACTTGTATTAACTATTTGTTTAAAATGGATACCTTTAAGCGTTTTTTTGAAAATGATCCTCGCAAAAGAGGATACACACAAGTCGTTTATTGTAATTATTGTGGATCTGATACTCATTTCGAAAAGGACTGTCACAAAAAACGCGACCAGGAGAAACCTAAATAAATTATTTTAAGTGATAGAAAACATTTATAAATGATCTAAAAATAAAACGTAAACAAAAATCCAAGCCTAAAATGTTTAAACAATTGATTCATCCTTTTGCAATGTTAATTTGTGGACCTTCCGGGTCTGGAAAAACAACGTTTTTAGAAAATTTAATAAACCAAAGGAATGACTTGCTAAGCATTTCAATTGATCGAATACTTTGGTGTTATGGAGAGGAGCATGCTAAACCTAATTTCAACAACATTGAATACTATAAAGGAGTTCCCGAAAAAATTGAAAATGAAAATAATGAACATATTCTTTTAATACTAGATGACTTGATGATGGGTGCATTTAATAAAAATGTATGTGAACTATTTACGAAAGGATCACATCATAGGAATTTATCTGTAATAGTGGTTACACAAAATATATTTCATAAATCATCTCATACTCGAGATATTTCATTAAATACAAAAGACATCGTGGCGTTCAAAAACCCTAGAGATAAACTGCAGTTTCAATGCTTAGCTAGACAAATATATCCTGAAAACTCTCGCGAGCTCTTCAGAATATATAAGGAGGTGACTGATGAACCACATGGTTATTTATTTATTGATCTTACTCAGGGAATAAATGATCTCCTTAGATTTCGAACAGATATTTTTAATTCTGTGTATACAGTTTGCTTTGCAGATGAAAATGGTTTACAAAAAGAGTCTAAATCGACTGAGAGCGAACAAACATTTATTGTATGTGCTCAAAAGGGCAAATAATAAACTTCGAAATGCAATAATAAGTAATTGTGACATTGAGTTGGTAAAAGCATTAGTGGAGATAGTGTTAAATACATTAAAAGGAAATCATAAGATATCAAAAGCGCAACTATATGCTAAAAAGGTATAAAAATACATTACGTTTTATTTCATGTTCAAAAAGGTCAATAAATTCCAAGCGAAAAGTTCTCATCCAAAAAGGAGGATTTTTACCAATTCTAATAAGTTCATTGCTTTCGGGGATTTTTGGAAAAATTTTGAACAATGCTTAAAAGTAAGCATCAATTAAACAAAGTAATTTTAATGCACCCTAATGCATATAAAAAATTGCTAAATAGTGAAAAGGAAAACGATTTAATTAATATAACATTTTTACCTATTTTAAATGATAAAAAAACTAGTGACTTTAATAAATGGATAAAAATTCGTCAAGAATTGTGTTACTATCAAAATAAGAAAAGAAATAAGACAATGGATTTACGAGCTAGACAGCAAACACCACTTTCATCACCCAAAAGCATTGGAATACAAACGACAGAAGAGTCAGTTTGGATAGATTCTAAGCCCCACACAACTAATCACTACAATAAAAAACATGATTCTTCAAAAAATGAACGCTCTATCGACAATGACTTTCCTGCTCTTCCTATCGAAAGTGATGATGAGGATTTGAAATTCGAAAAATCTGTCAGCTCACAGAATAATAAACGTAAAGCTGAGGAGGATACTTAATTTTTTGACACTCACACATAAAAACGAGGGGGAACGTTGTGAGACGCGGCAAAGGCCGCGGCTCTACCTTATACCCGGTACTCAGTCAGTATATACATACATACATACATATATGAGCTTGCGATTTATGCAATTTATTATATGTTCGCAAAAGGGACAAATTAAATTTTGGGCAAAAAATAATATTTCAAAAAATGACGTCAAATCATTTTTGGAATATTATACATGTTTCCAATTTTGTTTGCATATGATTTGTATACTGCTTCTACATTTCTACATGTATAACTACATATTTGAGACGTAAAAGTGTTTGCGACAGAGAGAGAGGGAATGAGTCAGCGCTTGTCAGGCGTTGCGTAGCCACTGAAATTTAATTTGTTTCTTCTGGCCATAATATTGTTCCGACCTAATCCATATTCGGCAATCTGGTAGATATAGTAATTTTCCATGATTCTGCGTTTTTGGTTTTCATTTATCTTAAAAATTGTGGATTCTACAGATTTTCTTCCATTGTGGGGGAGGAAAGGGGCGTCGCAAAATTTTGAAATACACTTGTGCTGGTTCGGTATCACAGGAGCTTGGATAGAAAGTTTGGTTGCTCTAGCTTTTATAGTCTCTGCGAACTAGGCGCTCATTTATACGAATAAGCAAAGCAGATGGGGTCGCGTGTGAGAGAGAGCGAGAGGGAACGATGACTTTCGAAATGGTTTTCTTCAGTGTAGCTATAATAATGATCCGATCTGATCCAGATTCAACACTCTGATAGAAATAGTCATCATCTATGATTCTGCGTTTTTAGTTTTCCCGTATCTTCAAAATTGTGTATGCCACAGACTTTCGTTCTTTGTGGGGGCGGAAGGGGGCGGGGCGAAATTTTGAAATACACTTTGAGTAGTGTGATAGCACAGGAGACTGGATACAAAACTTGGTTGCTCTAGCTTTAATAGTCTCTGAGATATAGGCGCAAATGAAGACGGACAGACGGACGGACAGACGGACGGACGGACGGACGGACAGACAGACATGGCTATATCGACTCGGCTATTGATGCTGATCAAGAATATATATACTTTATGGGGTCGGAAACGCTTCCTTCTGGACGTTACACACAACCGTTATCCCCACAAATCTAATATACCCCTATACTCTTCGAGTACCGGGTATAAAAACAAGCACTGACTAAGGTTAAGCTTACTGACAAGCAAAAAAAACTAAGAGTACAACTTAAAAGGTATAAAAGTGAACCTTATCCATTTCAAGACTTAAAATACGTAAGTGGACGGGAAAGGTTGAGTAGATCTGTTAGAAACAGGAACACCGTTCAAATTGGAAAAAACAAAAATTAATTGGCTTTCGTATAATTAATAAACTAAAAAGAAAATTAAACATTGAAAATGGTATATTTAACAGAGTTTTTCGCTACATTACTCAGTAACGATTCGTTAAATGTATATGTATCATGATGACGTTAAATGTGCATTTACAAACATTGTGAATATTCCTGAAAACATGAACGATGAATGGGAAGTAGGAATTACAGACTTATATCTAAATAAATGTATAAAAACTATGCCTGAGAACACCTCTATTGTAACTGAAGAAACGACAGAATTCGTGATTAGCTTAGTAAATGGGGAAATATTTAGATATGCAAATGAATCAGGGGAGTCTGAACCCTTTGAAAACGGGTTGATTTTTGTTTACACCGACATTATCAAACCAAGATGTGTTGGAAGCAAAAGACCTCGATGTCTTCAGGTATTACATTATAATGGAAAGGAACAACTTATACAATTCAAAAATATTGAATACTATCCCATTGACATATGGACGCCAAAAGAAATTTCAATTTTAATTACCGATGCAAAAGGCTATAAAGTACCATTTGAATCTTCAGAAACTCCAATTTTTGTTACTCTTCATTTTAGAAAACGAAAAGAAATGCTATAAATAATACTGTAAAGATAAATATTTCTTCAGAGTATAAATAGCCATCATGACGAAATCTTATCAACAATATTATTTAAATCAGTGTGGAGGAGGTTTAAGTCATATAGGAAGTCTATATGTTACACCCAGAGTTATCCAGCAAGGTAGAGGAATTGGAAATTTTTTTAGTGGTCTTTTTAATTACATAAAACCATTATTCCTTTCGGGGATAAACGAAATTAAAAATCAAGCTTCTGAGACTGGAAAGGCTGTAATAAATGAGTTTGGTCGTAAACCTCTAAGAAACATTATCCAAGAACAAAGCAAAATTGCATTGCAAAATCTGTCTAATAAAGCGATTAATAAATTTACGCGATTCCAAAATGGGGAAGGTAAAACGAATAAAAAGAGAAGGTCTAGGAAAAAAAAATCTCATTTAACATCTAAACAAGGACGCAAACACACGCAGTCGCGACCAAAAAGGACAAAATCAAGAAAGAAATTAACTATTAGACACATTTTCTCAAAATCAAAATGAGCACCCATGTTGAATGGATGAAAAGTGAATTGGATCTGTTTGAGCCTCATCCTACACAAAGTTCTATTCTAAGAACTGAAGAAGTTTCATACAACCCAATTGCGTCGTTGGACAGTGCCTCTTCAATTGAATTCGTTTGCTTAGGAAATGGTGAAACATATCGAGACCTATCAAGTGTTTACTTAAGACTTGTTGTACAACTAAGAAAAAATGATAATACTGTAAGATATGAATATTATGTTAAGATTTACTTATCAATACTATTGTAAGAATGTATATCGTGTGCACTCTACATATCGATACGAGTCGACGACAAGTATCGATATGTCAGGGCACACTCACTCTAAGTTGGACAATCACCGAATAAAGACGTATATTACAACGAGCCATTGAAAGTTTACATATCAGGTGTGGGGTGCGCCCTAAAAATCGACGATGAAATATGCAGTGATCAGAAGTAAAACAAGAAGTGAACTTTGCGAAATATTGCGTGAGCAAAACGTTTATTTTGATCAAGACGCTACCATATACCAATTACGCACAGCAGTGAAGAAAATCATGGAAGGCACGCTCGAGCTAGGAAATATGGCGCCGAGCGCAGACAAGACGATGCAAGCTGACATGTTCGAAGTCCCTGTCGAGCGCAAGATAGAGAGAGACAACCGTAGTGTACAACAAGCAGTAGAGGAGGTGTCAGAAAGAGATGACAAAATTGTGGAGAACGTTCGAGAACAATTTTTGCCGCGACAAGACAACGCTTGTCCAACGTCGACCATACGATCAGATGAATATGAAGAAGAGGTGCTTCGTTTGCAGCAGCTAGAACAACTATACGTTTCTCGCAAGCGCGTGGCTGATCTCAAATTGAGCGTACTGAAAACAGAGAGAGAGGCTACTGAGTTGGAAATACCGAGGGATTGCATCGACCTGACACACATTGAGGCGTTAATGCGTCCATTTTCTGGAGATGACGACCATGCTGTAACTAGTTGGATCAGTAATTTTGAGGACATTATGAATTTCCATGGTGTATCCGAGTCCAAACGTTGGATATTGGCGAAGCGGCTGCTGGGCGGATCGGCGAAGGCGTACATTAACCATGTGGCGCCACTGACTTGGGAATTGATGCAAGCAGAGTTGCTTAGCGTCTTTGAGCAGAAAGTGACGGCGTGGGATATTGGAAAGCGACTGGAGGCACGGAAAATTGCAAGTAACGAAAGCGCGTTGCAGTATTTCGTTGCGATGTGCAGCATAGCGTCGCAGGCAGACATGGCCACGAGCGATGTGGTCAAATTCATTGTAGAGGGACTGCAGGACAAGACAGGCATGGCAGCATCCATGCTATATTGCAGCTCACTTAACGAGCTGCGAGATAAGATGGTCATCTATGACAAGGTCAGAAGAGCTCCTGGATTTGCCGCAAATCGTAGCGAAGGTATAAAAAAAGTAAATCTGAGTATGGCAGCTGGGCAGCAGCAAGGGGGTGGCGCAATGCGGTGCTACAACTGTCGGCAATTTGGACACGCTATGAAGGACTGTAGTCAGCCGAAGAGACCTGATGGAGCATGTTTCAATTGTTGGAGTCCCGGCCACCAATACTCGCAGTGCCCTAAGCGAAAGATGACCACGAAAGTAGCTGCAGTTCAAGATGAGGAGCAACCGGGAGAGAGAAACAACGACGACTTAGCGGCCGTTCAGCTAATAACCCTATGACTGCCGTTTGGTGAACAAAGAAGTGTCAGTATATTTAGTCTGTTTGACACGGGTAGCCCTGTAAGTTTTATCCATAAGTCTTTGATACCAAACTCGGTGACAATTGAAAACTATAATCAAACTAAAAAATACTATGGATTAGGTGGACAACCAATACCCATATGGGGAAAATTAAAGTGCCATATTGAATTTTGCTCTAAAAGATATATAATTTTGTTAAACATTGTAGATGATAGCATGCTGCCTTTGCCTGTATTGTTGGGACGCGATGCCCTTAAAGTTATTGAAGTAAAATTAGTTCACAAGAAAAATATCAACGCAAATCAGTACACACCGTTAAGTTCATTAAAGCAAAAAGAGATCTGTTCAACCTGCGCGTCCTTGTTCACCAAGCGTAAAAATAATAGTGATATAAGAGAATATGATAATCAATTAGAAAGTAGTGAGATAAGTAACCATTCTAACCTATTTAAAAATCAGAATCAAGAAAACTCAAGGAATGATCAAGTTATCAGCAAGGATATAAATCAACGTGATGAATTTAGTACATTTTGTGCGTCTGTAGAGATTGATGAGGAGGAGCAGTTAAATGTAGGGCTAGAATTCGGTTCCGTTATGGCCGAAAAGTGTAGAGAAGTTATTAGGACCTATTATTTACACAAAGAATTTGACTTTAGAGCACAGCCAAAGTATCAAATGCAGATTCGGGTAATAGAAACAACACCATTTCATTGTACTCCACGTCGTCTATCCTATCATGAAAGAGAGAAAGTAGCTGAAATAGTAGACGATCTGTTAGAAAAGAAAGTAATCCGTCAAAGTGAGTCTCCTTATGCTTCTCCGTTGGTCCTAGTGAAAAAAAAGTCAGGAGAACTTCGAATGTGTGTTGACTACCGTGGTCTAAATAAGCGAATCGTTAAAGATAATTTCCCGTTGCCCCTTATTGAGGACTGTCTTGAGTTTTTAGAGAGTAAGTGCTGTTTTTCTATTATAGATTTTAAAAGTGGGTATCACCAAATAGCCGTAGAAGAAAAGTCGATACCGTACACATCGTTTGTGACACCGCAAGGACAGTATGAGTACCTGAGAATGCCCTTTGGGTTAAAGAATGGATCCGCTATTTTTCAGAGATTTATTTCGGAGTTGCTTAGAGACTTTATTAGAAACAAGAGTATTGTAGTGTACATGGATGATATAATGGTAGCGACAAAAACAGTTGAGGAACACTTGGATATATTAAAAAGGTTATTTATTCGGTTTAGCGAGCAAAATTTAGAAATTAATCGGAAAAAGTGTATGTTCATAAAACGAGATATTGAGTTCCTGGGGTACAAGGTTAATCAAAACGGAATAGTTCCTAGTGATTCCCATATCGAGGCTCTAAAAAATTACCCAGTTCCGCAAAATGTAAAAGCACTGCACTCATGCCTCGGATTTTTTTCTTATTTTCGACGTTTCATGCTGTCATTTGCGACGACAGCTAAACCTTTAGTGCAATTGCTCAAAGAAGGTGGTCCATTCCCTATGAATAGAGAGCAGGTGAGGACATTTGAAACTCTTAGGAATGCGTTAGCAAATCCTCCGGTATTAGCTATTTTTAGTCCAGATAGAGAAACGGAATTACATACAGACGCAAGCTCATATGGTTACGGTGCTATACTGATGCAGAGACAAGATGATGGAAAGATGCACCCTGTGTCCTATTATTCCGGCAAAACAACAGAAGCGGAATCTCGGTATCATAGTTTTGAACTAGAGACGTTGGCCATAATTTACGCATTGCGACGATTTAGAGCATATCTGGAGCATAGGTCTTTTAAAATAATCACGGATTGTAATTCGCTAGTACAGACGTTAACCAGAAAGTCGATTAGCCCTAAAATTGCGCGGTGGTCCTTAGAGTTAGAGAACTATGATTACTCCATCATGCATAGACCTGGGGCCAGTATGGCGCACGTTGACGCGTTGAGCAGACAAGATCAAGTAACGAATATGCTAGAGGACGATCATAGAGTCAAAAACGATTTTAAAAAAATTAAGTTTGGAAAACAGGAAAGCAGTGAGCATAGAGATACCGTAGAGAACCCTGTAATTGAGTGTAGAGAATCAGGTGCAGTGGGAAGTGGAGTGGGAAACATGTTAAAATTTGATAGTAAAGAGAACCTTAGTAGTGATAATAGAGATATCGTAGAGAGGGTAGTGACCGAATGTAAGGAAGTAGATGGATCGAAGCTTAAGATTAGAGATTTGAGTCAAAGTAGAGGAAGCGTTAACGATGTGGTGGGGGGAGTAGAGTATATTCATTGTGGATATTCAGATAAAGAGAGCAAATGTGTTGAGGATATAGGGAGGGACCAGCTAGAGTTTCAGGAGGAAGGCTTATTGAAATCATTGATAGTTGGGGTAGTAGGTGCAACGCCAGAAGATGTCGATTTAATTTTGCAAACTGAACAGATGCGGGACAAGGAGGTAGTGAGGATTCGGAAAATGCTAGAGGATGGAATTGATGCAGATTTTGAAATGATAGATGGTATTGTATACAAAAGAAGTGGGGAGAATAAACTGTGTTTCTACGTTCCGATGTGTATGGAAGAACAATTGATAAGGCGGTCACATGAAAAACTGGGACATTTGGCAGTTGAGAAGTGTGTGAGTGACCTTTTGAGGACCTACTGGTTTCCGTCAATGAGAACTAAAGTTGCAAGGTTCATTAGAAACTGTCTACCGTGTATATTACACTCAATGCCTAAAACAATTCATAATAGAACGCTCCATAGTATTCCAAAGTCGTGTGTACCCTTTCATACCCTACATATTGATCATTTGGGTCCATTGCCGAGTATCAGATCTAAGCGAAAACACCTTCTTGTGGTAATAGATGCTTTTACTAAGTTTGTCAAATTGTTCCCGGTTAATAGTACCAGTACGCGGGAAGCGAAGGATGCCCTAAGTAAATATTTTGATTTCTATAGTCGCCCCACTAGGATAATATCAGATCGGGGCACCTGTTTCACTTCGTTAGAGTTCTCTAGTTTTCTGCAGGAAAGAGGGATAGAACACATTAAGGTAGCTACGGGTGCACCGCAGGCGAATGGTCAAGTTGAAAGGGTTAATCGTGTTCTGACCCCGATGTTAGGGAAATTATCAGAACCCCTTGAGCAAGCCGATTGGTATAGGTTAATGAACAAAGTGGAGCATGCTATTAATAATGCTGTCAATAGTAGCACGAAGAAGACACCTAGCATATTATTATTTGGAATACCCCAGAAGGGACCGGTGGTAGATGAGTTAACCGAATATCTAGAGGAGAAGTTAGGTTCAGATCATAGGGAGTTAGAAACCATAAGAGAAACCGCAAGTGAAAACATACGGCAGTCACAGATAGGGAATGAAAAAATGTATGTTAATAAACATAGAGCCCCGTTAAGGTATGAACCTGGTGATTATGTAGCCATCCGACATGTTGACACCACACCTGGGGTCAATAAAAAGCTAGCACCCAAATATCGAGGACCTTACCGGATTAATAGAGTATTGAATAATGATCGTTATGAGGTTGTAGACATTGAGGACTGTCAATTAACACAGATGCCATTCCGAAGTGTACTTGAACCAGCAAGGCTTAAACCATGGGTAGAGTGTAAGGATAAAACCGTAACCTCATGCTGTTAGTAGACAAATAATTTAGTTGAGTTAAACAATACCGAAAATGAAAAGTTCTATGAAAAGCTACAAATGGTATTCCTTAGTATGTAGATCAGAGGCGATCTATAGTCAGGTTGGCCGAATGTAAGATATGAATATTATGTTAAGATTTACTTATCAATACTATTGTAAGAATGTATATCGTGTGCACTCTACATATCGATACGAGTCGACGACAAGTATCGATATGTCAGGGCACACTCACTCTAAGTTGGACAATCACCGAATAAAGACGTATATTACAACGAGCCATTGAAAGTTTACAATACCAACATTGAAGGAAACAATGTTGGAGTAGTGAATAATATTTTGCATTCAATTTTCACAAGTTCGTCGGTATACTTAAATAATATATTGGTTTCTCAGAGTGATAATAACTACCATTATAGATCGTACTTCCAAACGATTTTAAACTATGGTAGTGACGCCACTGAAAGTCACCTAGCCACTCAAGGTTATTATCCTAATTATGGTAAATTATTATCTGGGAGATATGTTAATACCGATGGATCCATTATACTCAAAAATATTTTTCAAAACAGTAATAAGGTTGAACTATTCGGAAAAGTTCATGGAGATATATTTAATCAATCAAAACTGCTTATAAATAATGTTGATTTGAGAATCACTTTTAATATTGAAACGAGGGGGAACGTTGTGAGCCGCGGCAAAGGCCGCGGCTCTACCTTATACCCGGTACTCAGACAGTATACACATATGTACATACATATATGAGCTTGCGATTTATGCAATTTATTATATGTTCGCAAAAGGGACAAATTAAATTTTGGGCACCATTGCACATTAAGCTAGGACTGATAAAAAATTTTGTTAAAGCACTGGATTACGAAGGTGAATCGATGAATTACCTCAAAACTGTTTTTCCACGTCTGTCGCTGGCAAAAGTTAAAGAAGGCGTATTTGATGGCCCCCAAATTCGAAAACTACTATAAGATGATGGATTTGAAAATATTTTATCTACGAATGAAAAAGCAGCCTGGAACTCATTCCGAATGGTTACAACCAATTTTCTTGGTAACAGAAAGAGTGATGATTACGTTAAAATCGTTCAAGACCTACTTAAGAATTATGAACAAATTGGAGCCAACATGTCACTCAAAATCCATTTCCTGCACTCCCACTTAGACTTTTTTCCGCCAAACCTTGGGGATGTTAGTGATGAACACGGAGAGAGATTTCACCAACAATTAAAAGCTGTGGAACGACGGTATCAAGGTGTTTGGAATGAGAATATGTTGGGCGACTATGTGTGGACTCTCATAAAAGAATCTGACTTAAATGACAAAAGAAGACAGACAAACCATTTTAAAAATAGTAACAAGCAATAACAATAAAAATATTTAAGTATCATAACACTTAAATAAATTCAAGTATTTTTCGGTATTTTTTCAGATAAAATGAGATTTGGGTCGTTTTGGTCAAACGGTTATAACTTAGCCGTTTGATTTTATATTTTTATAAGCGATACATTAAACGACGCGTAATTAATGTGTCTATCTAAAACCAAAAATCAAGGCATTCATTTATTTTTTTTTCGATTTTTCCTGAAGTTTCAAAGTCAAAATTTCGGGTAAAAAATACCGAAAAAAATGATGAAATTTCAATTTGGAAGCTTAATATCTACCAGACGTTAACTTTCTGCTACAAAGTGTCTGAAACGGATTTATAGCTGCATTTATCAGCATTTTTTAACTGCAAAGTTCAATACAACCAGTTGTATGAAACGAGAGTTATGTGAAAAATAGAAGCACTACCTATGACAAAAAATACCAGATTTTTTAAAAATTCTTAAAAAAAAAAACTACTCCATGAAAAAAAAAAAACATTCTTCAAAATTTTTAAACATCCAAATCTATCAGAAAAAGTCATTTTTGGAGACAGCGGAAAAGTCGTGTCGACTAGTGTAATTTACCATAATTAGGATAATAAACTTGAGTGAGCTTTTTTGATGCAATTCGAAGAGATGATCTTCGAGGAGCATGTAACCAGCCTGTAAAACCTAATCACAATTTTGGAGGATCTGGAGGAAAAGGAGCTGCAGTATTCAAAGTTTGGGTTCCATTATAAGCTGTGTCCCTGGAGCGATGACGATGCTACTGATGGACCTGACACATGTCTGTGTCATACGTTACCAGCTAAAAAAGCTCAAGCATTAGAATTAATGCTTAAGTATTATAAATTAAACAAGAGAATTAATCCGAAATCAATAAAATAACATTTACATTACAACAACATTATGTTTTTTATTTCAAACAAATTTTCTTAAACATTTTCATGATTAACTTATCATTATAATTAAAATCATTTTTCTTAAATTGTTTTAAAAAACAATTCAATGTTTTTTGTTTGCTTTTAAAGATTCCATATAAAATGCAGTAATGACCACATGTATTGGAAAAATATCCTTGCAGTGGTTGTTTGTTAAATGTAAACTTAATCGAATTATTCCTTAATAATTTTACAAATTCTTTCTTCTGCGGATATTGACCATATGAATCAAAAAATTATGCTGAATGTTTGCTATTAAAGTAAAAAGCAACCCAATGAGTTCCTGGTTGACTTGAAGAATCCGTATTTGCTATTATAAAAGCAGGATATTTCGAAATGACTTTAGGTAGCTTATCAGAGGGATAAACTCCTTTAAAAAATTTATGTGTTTTTGAATGCTTAGAAAGCAAATGTTCGATTTGCAATGTATTCATTTTACAATAGAACACGAATATTTCGATGTTTAGTAACTGTAACTGTAACAAGTAACTGCTTCGGTAAGAGGTTCAGAAAACCGTCCTTCAATTCTGATAGCACCTTGAGAAATTAAATTTGAGCATACAGTTGAATTGTGATGGTCTGCAGTTAAATCAACTGCTAATATAAAACAATTTTTATCAAACATTTCCTTTGTAATTTATAAACCGCGATCATAATGTTTTATTCCACTTGATCTGAAGAGCATATTATATCCTCTAGAGCTTTGAACATTTTCAGAGTCCGTGAAATCAAACTCAAGAGCCTGCGATGGTACTTGCACTCCATTAACCAATAGATTAAAGCGTTGAATTTTAAAATGATTAAAATTAAAAGGATCCATTGTTCGATTTCCAGAATATGATTTATTTTTTACCATGCAAAAAGCCAAAAAATTAGGAAAAAAAATTAGGAAAAAGAAAATTACTGCGTTGTCAATTGATAATGTATTACTTCCAGGGTATATTGTAAATGATTTGACTTGAACTTTACTGTATGGATAAATGGCATTTTTAGTTTGTAAAACATGATGATGGGCCAATAAAATAATTGGATTAACAGTTATGTGGTTCATGAATAGTTGTGCTTCCAATATCTTAAGATTTGATTCAGTTTCAGATTCCATTAAATAAAATGCTGTTTTTATACCCGGTACTCAAAGAGTATAGGGGTATATTCGATTTGTGGGGATAACGGTTGTGTGTAACGCCCAGAAGGAAGCGTTTCCGACCCCATAAAGTATATATATTCTTGATCAGCATCAATAGCCGAGTCGATATAGCCATGTCTGTCTGTCCGTCCGTCCGTCCGTCCGTCCGTCCGTCTGTCCGTCTTCATTTGCGCCTATATCTCAGAGACCATTTAAGCTAGAGCAACCAAGTTTTGTATCCAGTCTCCTGTGTGATCACACTACTCCAAATGTGTTGCAAAATTTCGCCCCGCCCCTTTCCGCCCGCACAAAGGACGAAAGTCTGTGGCGTATACAATGTTGAAGATACGAGAAAACTAAAAACGCAGAATCATAGATAATGACCATTTCTATCAGAGTGTTGAATCTGGATTAGATCGGATGATTATTATAGCTACAATGAAGAAAACCATTTCGAAAGTCATCGTTACCTCTCGCTCTCTCTCACACGCGGCCCCATCTGCTTTGCCCATTCGTATTTTTTGACGCCTAGTTCTCAGAGACTATAACAGCTTGAGCAACCAAACTTTCTATCCAAGCTCCTGTGATATTAAACCAGCACGAGTTTTTTTCAAAATTTTTCCACGCCTCCTTCCGCCCCCACAAAGGACGAAAATCTGTGGAATCCACAATTTTTAAGGTACAAGAAAACCAAAAACGCAGAATCATGGAAAATTACCATATCTACCAGATTGCCGAATATGGATCAGGTCGAATCAATATTATGGCCAGAAGAAACAAATTAAATTTCAGTGGCTACGCAACGCCTGCCAAGCGCTGACTCATTCCCTCTCTCTCTGTCGCAAACACTTGTACGTCTCAAATATGTAGTTATACATGTCATGTAGAAATTTAGAAGCAGATGTAAAAAGCATATGCAAACAAAATTGAAAACATGTATAATATTCCAAAAATGATTTGACTTCATTTTTTGAAATATTATTTTTTGCCCAAAAGCCTTTGCCGCGGCTCTACCTTATACCCGGTACTCAGTCAGTATACACATATGTACATACATATATGAGCTTGCGATTTATGCAATTTATTATATGTTCGCAAAAGGGAAACAAACATTTCCTTTGTAATTTATAAACCGCGATCATAATGTTTTATTCCACTTGATCTGAAGAGCATATTATATCCTCTAGAGCTTTGAACATTTTCAGAGTCCGTGAAATCAAACTCAAAAGCCTGCGATGGTACTTGCACTCCATTAACCAATAGATTAAAGCGTTGAATTTTAAAATGATTAAAATTAAAAGGATCCATTGTTCGATTTCCAGAATATGATTTATTTTTTACCATGCAAAAAGACAAAAAATTAGGAAGCTGTCCAATTACTGCGTTGTCAATTGATAATGTATTATTTCCAGGGTATATTGTAAATGATTTGACTTGAACTTTACTGTATGGATAAATGGCATTTTTAGTTTGTAAAACATGATGATGGGCCAATAAAATGCTTGGATTAACAGTTATGTGGTTCATGAATAGTTGTGCTTCCAATATCTTAAGATTTGATTCAGTTTCAGATTCCATTAAAAACGAGGGGGAACGTTGTGAGCCGCGGCAAAGGCCGCGGCTCTACCTTATACCCGGTACTCAGTCAGTATACACATACATACATATATGAGCAATGTTCGCAAAAGGGACAAATTAAATTTTGGGCAAAAAATAATATTTCCAAAATGAAGTCAAATCATTTTTGGAATATTATACATGTTTTCAATTTTGTTTGCATATGCTTTTTACATCTGATTCTTAATTTCTACATGACATGTATAACTACATATTTAAGACGTACAAGGGTTTGCGACAGAGAGAGAGGGAATGAGTCAGCGCTTGGCAGGCGTTGCGTAGCCACTGAAATTTAATTTGTTTCTTCTGGCCATAATATTGATGCGACCTGATCCATATTCGGCAATCTGGTAGATATGGTAATTTTCCATGATTCTGCGTTTTTGGTTTTCTCGTACCTTAAAAATTGTGGATTCCACAGATTTTCGTCCTTTGTGGGGGCGGAAGGAGGCGTGGAAAAATTTTGAAAAAAACTCGTGCTGGTTTAATATCACAGGAGCTTGGATAGAAAGTTTGGTTGCTCAAGCTGTTATAGTCTCTGAGAACTAGGCGTCAAAAAATACGAATGGGCAAAGCAGATGGGGCCGCGTGTGAGAGAGAGCGAGAGGTAACGATGACTTTCGAAATGGTTTTCTTCATTGTAGCTATAATAATCATCCGATCTAATCCAGATTCAACACTCTGATAGAAATGGTCATTATCTATGATTCTGCGTTTTTAGTTTTCTCGTATCTTCAACATTGTATACGCCACAGACTTTCGTCCTTTGTGCGGGCGGAAAGGGGCGGGGCGAAATTTTGCAACACATTTGGAGTAGTGTGATCACACAGGAGACTGGATACAAAACTTGGTTGCTCTAGCTTAAATGGTCTCTGAGATATAGGCGCAAATGAAGACGGACAGACGGACAGACGTACGGACGGACAGACGGACAGACAGACATGGCTATATCGACTCGGCTATTGATGCTGATCAAGAATATATATACTTTATGGGGTCGGAAACGCTTCCTTCTGGGCGTTACACACAACCGTTATCCCCACAAATCTAATATACCCTTAAACTCTTCGAGTACCGGGTATAAAAACAGCATTTTATTTAATGGAATCTGAAACTGAATCAAATCTTAAGATATTGGAAGCACAACTATTCATGAACCACATAACTGTTAATCCAATTATTTTATTGGCCCATCATCATGTTTTACAAACTAAAAATGCCATTTATCCATACAGTAAAGTTCAAGTCAAATCATTTACAATATACCCTGGAAATAATACATTATCAATTGACAACGCAGTAATTGGACAGCTTCCTAATTTTTTGGCTTTTTGCATGGTAAAAAATAAATCATATTCTGGAAATCGAACAATGGATCCTTTTAATTTTAATCATTTTAAAATTCAACGCTTTAATCTATTGGTTAATGGAGTGCAAGTACCATCGCAGGCTCTTGAGTTTGATTTCACGGACTCTGAAAATGTTCAAAGCTCTAGAGGATATAATATGCTCTTCAGATCAAGTGGAATAAAACATTATGATCGCGGTTTATAAATTACAAAGGAAATGTTTGTTTCCCTTTTGCGAACATATAATAAATTGCATAAATCGCAAGCTCATATATGTATGTACATATGTGTATACTGACTGAGTACCGGGTATAAGGTAGAGCCGCGGCAAAGGCTTTTGGGCAAAAAATAATATTTCAAAAAATGAAGTCAAATCATTTTTGGAATATTATACATGTTTTCAATTTTGTTTGCATATGCTTTTTACATCTGCTTCTAAATTTCTACATGACATGTATGACTACATATTTGAGACGTACAAGTGTTTGCGACGGAGAGAGAGGGAATGAATCAGCGCTTGGCAGGCGTTGCGTAGCCACTGAAATTTAATTTGTTTCTTCTGGTTATAATATTGATTCGACCTGATCCATATTCGGCAATCTGGTAGATATGGTAATTTTCCATGATTCTGCGTTTTTGGTTTTCTCGTACCTTAAAAATTGTGGATTCCACAGATTTTCGTCCTTTGTGGGGGCGGAAGGAGGCGTGGAAAAATTTTGAAAAAAACTCGTGCTGGTTTAATATCACAGGAGCTTGGATAGAAAGTTTGGTGGCTCAAGCTGTTATAGTCCCTGAGAACTAGGCGTCAAAATATACGAATGGGCAAAGCAGATGGGGCCGCGTGTGAGAGAGAGCGAGAGGGTACGATGACTTTCGAAATGGTTTTCTTCATTGTAGCTATAATAATCATCCGATCTAATCCAGATTCAACACTCTGATAGAAATGGTCATTATCTATGATTCTGCGTTTTTAGTTTTCTCGTATCTTCAACATTGTATACGCCACAGACTTTCGTCCTTTGTGCGGGCGGAAAGGGGCGAGGCGAAATTTTGCAACTTATTTGGAGTAGTGTGATCACACAGGAGACTGGATACAAAACTTGGTTGCTCTAGCTTAAATTGTCTCTGAGATATAGGCGCAAATGAAGACGGACAGACGGACAGACGGACGGACGGACAGACGGACAGACAGACATGGCTATATCGACTCGGCTATTGATGCTGATCAAGAATATATATACTTTATGGGGTCGGAAACGCTTCCTTCTGGGCGTTACACACAACCGTTATCCCCACAAATCTAATATACCCTTAAACTCTTCGAGTACCGGGTATAAAAACAGCATTTTATTTAATGGAATCTGAAACTGAATCAAATCTTAAGATATTGGAAGCACAACTATTCATGAACCACATAACTGTTAATCCAATTATTTTATTGGCCCATCATCATGTTTTACAAACTAAAAATGCCATTTATCCATACAGTAAAGTTCAAGTCAAATCATTTACAATATACCCTGGAAATAATACATTATCAATTGACAACGCAGTAATTGGACAGCTTCCTAATTTTTTGGCTTTTTGCATGGTAAAAAATAAATCATATTCTGGAAATCGAACAATGGATCCTTTTAATTTTAATCATTTTAAAATTCAACGCTTTAATCTATTGGTTAATGGAGTGCAAGTACCATCGCAGGCTCTTGAGTTTGATTTCACGGACTCTGAAAATGTTCAAAGCTCTAGAGGATATAATATGCTCTTCAGATCAAGTGGAATAAAACATTATGATCGCGGTTTATAAATTACAAAGGAAATGTTTGTTTCCCTTTTGCGAACATATAATAAATTGCATAAATCGCAAGCTCATATATGTATGTACATATGTGTATACTGACTGAGTACCGGGTATAAGGTAGAGCCGCGGCAAAGGCTTTTGGGCAAAAAATAATATTTCAAAAAATGAAGTCAAATCATTTTTGGAATATTATACATGTTTTCAATTTTGTTTGCATATGCTTTTTACATCTGCTTCTAAATTTCTACATGACATGTATGACTACATATTTGAGACGTACAAGTGTTTGCGACGGAGAGAGAGGGAATGAATCAGCGCTTGGCAGGCGTTGCGTAGCCACTGAAATTTAATTTGTTTCTTCTGGTTATAATATTGATTCGACCTGATCCATATTCGGCAATCTGGTAGATATGGTAATTTTCCATGATTCTGCGTTTTTGGTTTTCTCGTACCTTAAAAATTGTGGATTCCACAGATTTTCGTCCTTTGTGGGGCGGAAGGAGGCGTGGAAAAATTTTGAAAAAAACTCGTGCTGGTTTAATATCACAGGAGCTTGGATAGAAAGTTTGGTGGCTCAAGCTGTTATAGTCCCTGAGAACTAGGCGTCAAAATATACGAATGGGCAAAGCAGATGGGGCCGCGTGTGAGAGAGAGCGAGAGGGTACGATGACTTTCGAAATGGTTTTCTTCATTGTAGCTATAATAATCATCCGATCTAATCCAGATTCAACACTCTGATAGAAATGGTCATTATCTATGATTCTGCGTTTTTAGTTTTCTCGTATCTTCAACATTGTATACGCCACAGACTTTCGTCCTTTGTGCGGGCGGAAAGGGGCGAGGCGAAATTTTGCAACTTATTTGGAGTAGTGTGATCACACAGGAGACTGGATACAAAACTTGGTTGCTCTAGCTTAAATTGTCTCTGAGATATAGGCGCAAATGAAGACGGACAGACGGACAGACGGACGGACGGACAGACGGACAGACAGACATGGCTATATCGACTCGGCTATTGATGCTGATCAAGAATATATATACTTTATGGGGTCGGAAACGCTTCCTTCTGGGCGTTACACACAACCGTTATCCCCACAAATCTAATATACCCTTAAACTCTTCGAGTACCGGGTATAAAAACAGCATTTTTATACCCGGTACTCGAAGAGTATAGGGGTATATTAGATTTGTGGGGATAACGGTTGTGTGTAACGCCCAGAAGGAGGCGTTTCCGACCCCATAAAGTATAAATATTCTTGATCAGCATCAATAGCCGAGTCGATGTAGCCATGTCTGTCTGTCCGTCCGTCCGTCCGTCCGTCTTCATTAGCGCCTATATCTCAGAGACTGTTAAAGCTAGAGTAACCAAGTTTTGTATCCAGTCTCCTGTGTTATCACACTACTCAAAGTGCATTTCAAAATTTCGCCCCGCCCCCTTCCGCCGCCACAAAGGACGAAAGTCTGTGGCATACACAATTTTAAAAATACGGGAAAACTAAAATAGCAGAATCATAGAGAATGATTATTTCTATCAGAATGTTGAATCTGGATTAGATCAGATGATTATTATAGCTACAATGAAGAAAACCATTTCGAAAGTCATCGTACCCTCTCGCTCTCTCTCACACGCGGCCCCATCTATTTTGCCCATTCGTATTTTTTGACGCCTAGTTCTCAGAGACTATAAAAGCTAGAGCAACCAAACTTTCTATCCAAGCTCCTGTCACATCAAACCAGCACGAGTTTGTTTCAAAAATTTTCCACGCCTCCTTCCGCCCCCACAAAGGACGAAAATCTGTGGAATCCACAATTTTTAAGGTACGAGAAAACCAAAAACGCAGAATCATGGAAAATTACCATATCTACCAGATTGCCGAATATGGATCAGGTCGCATCAATATTATGGCCAGAAGCAACAAATTAAATTTCAGTGGCTACGCAACGCCTGCCAAGCGCTGACTCATTCCCTCTCTCTCTGTCGCAAACCCTTGTACGTCTTAAATATGTAGTTATACATGTCATGTAGAAATTAAGAATCAGATGTAAAAAGCATATGCAAACAAAATTGAAAACATGTATAATATTCCAAAAATGATTTGACTTCATTTTGGAAATATTATTTTTTGCCCAAAATTTAATTTGTCCCTTTTGCGAACATTGCTCATATATGTATGTATGTGTATACTGACTGAGTACCGGGTATAAGGTAGAGCCGCGGCCTTTGACGCGGCTCACAACGTTCCCCCTCGTTTTTAATGGAATCTGAAACTGAATCAAATCTTAAGATATTGGAAGCACAACTATTCATGAACCACATAACTGTTAATCCAAGCATTTTATTGGCCCATCATCATGTTTTACAAACTAAAAATGCCATTTATCCATACAGTAAAGTTCAAGTCAAATCATTTACAATATACCCTGGAAATAATACATTATCAATTGACAACGCAGTAATTGGACAGCTTCCTAATTTTTTGTCTTTTTGCATGGTAAAAAATAAATCATATTCTGGAAATCGAACAATGGATCCTTTTAATTTTAATCATTTTAAAATTCAACGCTTTAATCTATTGGTTAATGGAGTGCAAGTACCATCGCAGGCTTTTGAGTTTGATTTCACGGACTCTGAAAATGTTCAAAGCTCTAGAGGATATAATATGCTCTTCAGATCAAGTGGAATAAAACATTATGATCGCGGTTTATAAATTACAAAGGAAATGTTTGTTTCCCTTTTGCGAACATATAATAAATTGCATAAATCGCAAGCTCATATATGTATGTACATATGTGTATACTGACTGAGTACCGGGTATAAGGTAGAGCAGCGGCAAAGGCTTTTGGGCAAAAAATAATATTTCAAAAAATGAAGTCAAATCATTTTTGGAATATTATACATGTTTTCAATTTTGTTTGCATATGCTTTTTACATCTGCTTCTAAATTTCTACATGACATGTATAACTACATATTTGAGACGTACAAGTGTTTGCGACAGAGAGAGAGGGAATGAGTCAGCGCTTGGCAGGCGTTGCGTAGCCACTGAAATTTAATTTGTTTCTTCTGGCCATAATATTGATGCGACCTGATCCATATTCGGCAATCTGGTAGATATGGTAATTTTCCATGATTCTGCGTTTTTGGTTTTCTCGTACCTTAAAAATTGTGGATTCCACAGATTTTCGTCCTTTGTGGGGGCGGAAGGAGGCGTGGAAAAATTTTGAAACAAACTCGTGCTGGTTTAATATCACAGGAGCTTGGATAGAAAGTTTGGTTGCTCAAGCTGTTATAGTCCCTGAGAACTAGGCGTCAAAATATACGAATGGGCAAAGCAGATGGGGCCGCGTGTGAGAGAGAGCGAGAGGGAACGATGACTTTCGAAATGGTTTTCTTCATTGTAGCTATAATAATCATCCGATCTAATCCAGATTCAACACTCTGATAGAAATGGTCATTATCTATGATTCTGCGTTTTTAGTTTTCTCGTATCTTCAACATTGTATACGCCACAGACTTTCGTCCTTTGTGCGGGCGGAAAGGGGCGGGGCGAAATTTTGCAACACATTTGGAGTAGTGTGATCACACAGGAGACTGGATACAAAACTTGGTTGCTCTAGCTTAAATGGTCTCTGAGATATAGGCGCAAATGAAGACGGACAGACGGACGGACGGACAGACGGACAGACAGACATGGCTATATCGACTCGGCTATTGATGCTGATCAAGAATATTTATACTTTATGGGGTCGGAAACGCTTCCTTCTGGGCGTTACACACAACCGTTATCCCCACAAATCTAATATACCCTTAAACTTTTCGAGTACCGGGTATAAAAACAGCATTTTATTTAATGGAATCTGAAACTGAATCAAATCTTAAGATATTGGAAGCACAACTATTCATGAACCACATAACTGTTAATCCAAGCATTTTATTGGCCCATCATCATGTTTTACAAACTAAAAATGCCATTTATCCATACAGTAAAGTTCAAGTCAAATCATTTACAATATACCCTGGAAATAATACATTAGCAATTGACAACGCAGTAATTGGACAGCTTCCTAATTTTTTGGCTTTTTGCATGGTAAAAAATAAATCATATTCTGGAAATCGAACAATGGATCCTTTTAATTTTAATCATTTTAAAATTCAACGCTTTAATCTATTGGTTAATGGAGTGCAAGTACCATCGCAGGCTCTTGAGTTTGATTTCACGGACTCTGAAAATGTTCAAAGCTCTAGAGGATATAATATGCTCTTCAGATCAAGTGGAATAAAACATTATGATCGCGGTTTATAAATTACAAAGGAAATGTTTGATAAAAATTGTTTTATATTAGCAGTTGATTTAACTGCAGACCATCACAATTCAACTGTATGCTCAAATTTAATTTTTCAAGGTGCTATCAGAATTGAAGGACGGTTTTCTGAACCTCTTACCGAAGCAGTTACTTGTTACAGTTACAGTTACTAAACATCGAAATATTCGTGTTCTATTGTAAAATGAATACATTGCAAATCGAACATTTGCTTTCTAAGCATTCAAAAACACATAAAATTTTTAAAGGAGTTTATCCCTCTGATAAGCTACCTAAAGTCATTTCGAAATATCCTGCTTTTATAATAGCAAATACGGATTCTTCAAGTCAACCAGGAACTCATTGGGTTGCTTTTTACTTTAATAGCAAACATTCAGCATAATTTTTTGATTCATATGGTCAATATCTGCAGAAGAAAGAATTTGTAAAATTATTAAGGAATAATTCGATTAAGTTTACATTTAACAAACAACCACTGCAAGGATATTTTTCCAATACATGTGGTCATTACTGCATTTTATATGGAATCTTTAAAAGCAAACAAAAAACATTGAATTGTTTTTTAAAACAATTTAAGAAAAATGATTTTAATTATAATGATAAGTTAATCATGAAAATGTTTAAGAAAATTTGTTTGAAATAAAAAACATAATGTTGTTGTAATGTAAATGTTATTTTATTGATTTCGGATTAATTCTCTTGTTTAATTTATAATACTTAAGCATTAATTCTAATGCTTGAGCTTTTTTAGCTGGTAACGTATGACACAGACATGTGTCAGGTCCATCAGTAGCATCGTCATCGCTCCAGGGACACAGCTTATAATGGAACCCAAACTTTGAATACTGCAGCTCCTTTTCCTCCAGATCCTCAAAAATTGTCATTAGGTTTTACAGGCTGGTTACATGCTCCTCGAAGATCATCTCTTCGAATTGCATCAAAAAAGCTCACTCAAGTTTATTATCCTAATTATGGTAAATTACACTAGTCGACACGACTTTTCCGCTGTCTCCAAAAATGACTTTTTCTGATAGATTTGGATGTTTAAAAATTTTGAAGAATGTTTTTTTTTTTTCATGAAGTAGTTTTTTTTTAAAGAATTTTTTAAAAATCGGGTTTTTTTTGTCATAGGTAGTGCTTATATTTTTCACATAACTCACATTTCATACAACTGGTTGTACTGAACTTTGCAGTTCAAAAATGCTGATAAATGCAGCTATAAATCCGTTTCAGACACTTTGTAGCAGAAACTTAACGTCTGGCAGATATTAAGCTTCCAAATTGAAATTTCATCATTTTTTTCGGTATTTTTTACCCGAAACTTTGACTTTGAAACTTCAGGAAAAATCGAAAAAAAAAAAATAAATGAATGCCTTGATTTTTGGTTTTAGATAGACACATTAATTACGCGTCGTTTAAGGTATCGCTTATAAAAATATAAAATCAAACGGCTAAGTTATAACCGTTTGACCAAAACGACCCAAAATGACTTTTACCTGAAAAAATACCGTCCGGTACGTTTTTGGTCCATTTTCCAAAATGGGATTGCAAAAAACAAAAAGGACCTGTAATTTTGGTTTTACCGAGTCTTAGGTATTGATATATATCGGATATATATCCTACCTGGTCATATTTATTTGGGGTGTAAGTGTTGTGGACAGTTTTATTCCTTATACCTAAGCCTTGGTGAGGATAAATATACATAAATACCTGTTAGGGTCAAATGTTGACCTTTTTCCTTCACAGGTGCTGGTCCCGCAGATATTTGGCCTTTCTCCTTCAAGCTATTCATAAAAAAGGATATATAACTCTGTACCTATAGTATCCCTGCCTCAGAACTCAGTGTAGTTCTGACTTCCAGCAGAATACGATCGTGTGTTTTCGAAAAATACCAATTGTTTCTAATTGAAATGGACAACCCAAGTCGATCAACTTCATGTGCTTAACGAGCAGACTCGTTTTGCTACATTTGTGGAAAGTATATGACCAGCAAAGAAGAAAAAATCGTTTTTACCGAAAAGTTCCAAGAACAGTATAAGGAAAACTATAAGATGTGGCCCAAAAGTATTGGCGAAGAGTGGGCTCCAAGCTGTATATGCAAAACGTGCAAATTGAATTTAACAGCATTTAATAAAGAGGAAAAGTAAGTTACCCTAAATCAGAAGCTATGAAGTGTACAAAAAATACTAAGCATTACTTTTTTTCTTGCACATTTTTTTTTAGAAAACAATTTCGATTTGGAACTCTAATGCTATGGAGAAAACCAAAAAATCACAGCACTGAATGTTTCTTTTGTTTATTCGAAAAAAAAGGGTTTGGGGTAGGTGAGAAATATAAATACCCGCAAGAGTCTCGTCAAGGCTTTACGCTTCCTGCTCCTCCTTTGAAGGAAATATCGCCATTAAAACGCAAAAAAGAGGAGATGTCTTCTTCGTCGTATGGAACAACGGATTCAAGTAATGACCAATCAGGAGAATATAAATTTTGCAAGCCATTATCACAGGAACAATTGAACGATTTGGTGAGGATCCTGGAACTTCCTAAAAGTAAAGCTCAGATTCTTGGATCTATTTTAAAGGATGCCCGTTTATTGAAGGAAGATGTCAAAATAACTCATTTCCGGACGCGTCACTTGGTTCACGCACAGTTTTATATGACGAAGGATGACATGTGCGTTTGTCACGACATTTTCGGCCTCTTCAAGGCACTGGGTGAAGATTACGACCCAAACGATTGGAGGTTATTTGTTGACAGCAGTAAAGAAAGTTTAAAGGCTGTTTTGCTACACAATGGAAATCAAAAGCCGTCTATTCCCATCGCCCATGCTGTTAATATGAAAGAGTCCTATCAAACAATGACTAAATTGTTTGAAAATATTAAATATAAAGAACACCAGTGGAAGGTCGCGTGTGACTTAAAAGTTGTAACCATGTTAACTGGATTGCAAGGCGGTTATACAAAATACTGTTGCTTCCTGTGCCTATGGGATAGCCGAGATAGAAAAGAGCATTACACAAGAAAGAACTGGGAAAAATGGAACGAAAATACTTTGGGACATCACAACGTACAAAATGCAGCTCTTGTGAAAGTCCAAGACATTATATTACCACCATTGCACATTAAGCTAGGACTGATAAAAAATTTTGTTAAAGCACTGGATTACGAAGGTGAATCGATGAATTACCTCAAAACTGTTTTTCCACGTCTGTCGCTGGCAAAAGTTAAAGAAGGCGTATTTGATGGCCCCCAAATTCGAAAACTACTATAAGATGATGGATTTGAAAATATTTTATCTACGAATGAAAAAGCAGCCTGGAACTCATTCCGAATGGTTACAACAAATTTTCTTGGTAACAGAAAGAGTGATGATTACGTTAAAATCGTTCAAGACCTACTTAAGAATTATGAACAAATTGGAGCCAACATGTCACTCAAAATCCATTTCCTGCACTCCCACTTAGACTTTTTTCCGCCAAACCTTGGGGATGTTAGTGATGAACACGGAGAGAGATTTCACCAACAATTAAAAGCTATGGAACGACGGTATCAAGGTGTTTGGAATGAGAATATGTTGGGCGACTATGTGTGGACTCTCATAAAAGAATATGACTTAATTGACAAAAGAAGACAGACAAACCATTTTAAAAATAGTAACAAGCAATAACAATAAAAATATTTAAGTATCATAACACTTAAATAAATTCAAGTATTTTTCGGTATTTTTTCAGATAAAATGAGATTTGGGTCGTTTTGGTCAAACGGTTATAACTTAGCCGTTTGATTTTATATTTCTATAAGCGATACCTTAAACGACGCGTAATTAATGTGTCTATCTAAAACCAAAAATCAAGGCATTCATTTATTTTTTTTTTTTCGATTTTTCCTGAAGTTTCAAAGTCAAAGTTTCGGGTAAAAAATACCGAAAAAAATGATGAAATTTCAATTTGGAAGCTTAATATCTGCCAGACGTTAAGTTTCTGCTACAAAGTGTCTGAAACGGATTTATAGCTGCATTTATCAGCATTTTTTAACTGCAAAGTTCAATACAACCAGTTGTATGAAACGAGAGTTATGTGAAAAATAGAAGCACTACCTATGACAAAAAATACCAGATTTTTTAAAAATTCTTAAAAAAAAACTACTCCATGAAAAAAAAACCATAATACTTAAAAAAATTTTAAATCTTCCAATCTATTAGAAAAAGTCATTTTTGGAGACAGCGGAAAAAAAAGTTGAAATTTGTCCAGTAGTGAAATCAGATGTATTCCATTGAATTCTTTATTTATTCTTTACATATAAATTGGAAATGGGCAGTGCTATATCTAGTCATCTCTTTTCCTTTATATATAAGATGTGAAATTCCATGATCCTTCAACAACTTGAAGGGTGTTTTCGAGGAAAATTTGGTAACATAACTTTTGGGTAAAAATATCCAAAGTTGTTCGTTGTCCTTATCAGTTAAATAAAGGACTACTTTATTTCCAAATGATGTTTTTTTGAGTTTGCATCCCGTGATCTTGTACTCAAATCCTATACATAGATCCTCTACCTTGGTGTATCCAATCGCAGGCTTTATCTCGTTAAGTATCTCAAGGAAAGCCTAAGTGCATACACATTTTATTAGACGCTTATCATTTTATATAAGAAAAAGAATAGTTCTTTACATACCATTATAATAATAGAAAGTGTCCAAACTACTCACTGTTTTATACTAAATTATTTATTCAAGATTACATGGTCTTTTATACACTCATTAGTACATAATTGAAAGATGAAAACCAATCGTTCTAATTATATAAAAGCCAGATGTCTTAAATCTGATTGGTTGTTGAGTGAGAATGAATCATATATATGTACATATATACTTCAAATATTATAGTTTCATTTTCTGTCTATGTGCACATAGACAACATGAAAACGTTATATAAACAGAATGAAATGTATACCGTTTTGTAGCTATGATCATAACCTGAAATCATATATAAGGACTTCAGTTCTTTAGATGATTTAGTTTCTTTTCAGTTCGAAATGAGTGCATTTCATTGCGAGTTGTGTTGTGTAAAAAAATCTTTTAGTTCTCGTAATGGACAGAAAAAACACACCTTCAAAGTCCACAACTTTAGTTATTCAAAATCAAAATCATCATTTTATCAATGCTGCTTATGTCCTGGAACTAAGCTGTTTTGGCTTAGATTTGATATAAATATTCATATTTTATTGACGCATTACAACGAATTAAAGCAAATAAATGAAAAATGAAATACTAAGAAATAAATAAATAATCTCGACATTTATTTAAATATATATGGCTTCAGATAAATTTAACTTATATAATAGAATATGAAATTGAACCAATAAATACACCTGTACCTGTATTCTACCTGAAATCCACTTATTGTTTTTGTGTAATCCTAACTTGGAAACCAGTTTCAAACGAATCCTCTGATTCTCTTTGGGGGATGTAACATGTAATCCTAACTTGGAAAACCAGTTTCAAACGAATCCCCTGGTTCTCTTTGGGGGATGTAACGTGTAATAGGAGGAAGCGAAATTCAACCAATCAAAAGTAAAAAAGAAACCATTGAAAATAAATATTTATTATTTTTAGACAAATATATAAAATATACCCAAGTAGTAATGAAAAGGGGTGCCGGCGTCTTTTACTGTTTGATTATCCTGTCTATATATATTTCACTCTTAATGTGTACTCAAACCTCTTTACGGATATTTTTTCTTAAAAAATTTATTTATCATAATACAATGTAAATAAAATATCCTATGTATTTTAACATGATCATACAGCCCCTTCTATGTTAGGGCATCGACGATCTCATCAACAGATGGAACCACGGGTGCCGGCTCCGCCGGGTGGCGCCCCCTATCGGCGAAAATGTGAACTAACTTTCATCTCAGTCCTCTTTCACTCGTGTCTAAATATACTCTCAAATAGATCTCGATCCTTTCACTTATACTCTCTCTCCTCCCTCTTATTTATTTTGCCTCTCATTTATACTCTCTCCTCCCTCATATTTATTATGGACCGGTTTCATGTTGCGATTCAAACAATCCTCAAACAGGTTTTTCATACTCTCAAATAGATCTCTCTCCTCCCTCTTATTTATTTTGCCTCTCACTTATACTTTCTCCTCCCTCATATTTATTATGGACCGGTTTTCCTCGATTGGTTTCGTGTGGCGATTCAAACAACCTTCAAACAGGTGTTTCATCCCTTTGAAATGAATCTGGTAATAGTTTAGAGGTAGTTTTTTTTAATGAACTTCTTGTAAAAGGGTCACAATATCCTTGAATCATTTTTTCACTTTCTTTTTCTTTGTCTATTTTTTGTATATCTGACACTGTCCTATAGTTGATTGCCTATATAATAGCTACTGAACAGACCCACAGATTAGAAGTGCGTCCCTCCACACGAATACAGGACTTGGAATATAGGGCTAGAGAGCAGGAGCAAAATACAGTAGGACATATAGTTAGACGTATGGACCCACAAATTAGAAGTGAGGAGCAAGCTGCCGATACTGTGCGTCGCTCCACACGAAGACAGGACTTGGAATATAGGGCTAGAGAGCAGGAGCAAAATACAGTAGGACATATACAAAGACGAACAGACCCACAGATTAGACGGGAGGAGCAAAGGACAAATACAGAGAGGCGACAGCGCGTACGAAGATATAATGAAAGAAGACGGATACTAGAAAGAGAGAAGGATAGAGCTCGTAGGGTCCAAGAAAGGAGTTTAGTAGATCGTAGGCGTATCTCGCGAGCGAGAGACACTCTGGCACGCCAATCTGCTCGTGTCGCAGCTCGACAGTCAGCAATTGACGCTGCCAGAGCTGTAAGTCAGAGAGTTAGCCAAAATAGGAGCGATAGCAGTAATAGAGCTGAGCAAAATTTAAGTAACGCCTCCCGAATGCAGCAAGAACGAGCAAATATCTCCAGCAGAATACGATCGTGTGTTTTCGAAAAATACCAATTGTTTCTAATTGAAATGGACAACCCAAGTCGGTCAACTTCATGTGCTTAACGAGCAGACTCGTTTTGCTACATTTGTGGAAAGTATATGACCAGCAAAGAAGAAAAAATCGTTTTTACCGAAAAGTTCCAAGAACAGTATAAGGAAAACTATAAGATGTGGCCCAAAAGTATTGGCGAAGAGTGGGCTCCAAGCTGTATATGCAAAACGTGCAAATTGAATTTAACAGCATTTAATAAAGAGGAAAAGTAAGTTACCCTAAATCAGAAGCTATGAAGTGTACAAAAAATACTAAGCATTACTTTTTTTCTTGCACATTTTTTTTTAGAAAACAATTTCGATTTGGAACTCTAATGCTATGGAGAAAACCAAAAAATCACAGCACTGAATGTTTCTTTTGTTTATTCGAAAAAAAAGGGTTTGGGGTAGGTGAGAAATATAAATACCCGCAAGAGTCTCGTCAAGGCTTTACGCTTCCTGCTCCTCCTTTGAAGGAAATATCGCCATTAAAACGCAAAAAAGAGGAGATGTCTTCTTCGTCGTATGGAACAACGGATTCAAGTAATGACCAATCAGGAGAATATAAATTTTGCAAGCCATTATCACAGGAACATTTGAACGATGTGGTGAGGATCCTGGAACTTCCTAAAAGTAAAGCTCAGATTCTTGGATCTATTTTAAAGGATGCCCGTTTATTGAAGGAAGATGTCAAAATAACTCATTTCCGGACGCGTCACTTGGTTCACGCACAGTTTTATATGACGAAGGATGACATGTGCGTTTGTCACGACATTTTCGGCCTCTTCAAGGCACTGGGTGAAGATTACGACCCAAACGATTGGAGGTTATTTGTTGACAGCAGTAAAGAAAGTTTAAAGGCTGTTTTGCTACACAATAGAAATCAAAAGCCGTCTATTCCCATCGCCCATGCTGTTAATATGAAAGAGTCCTATCAAACAATGACTAAATTGTTTGAAAATATTAAATATAAAGAACACCAGTGGAAGGTCGCGTGTGACTTAAAAGTTGTAACCATGTTAACTGGATTGCAAGGCGGTTATACAAAATACTGTTGCTTCCTGTGCCTATGGATAGCCGAGATAGAAAAGAGCATTACACAAGAAAGAACTGGGAAAAACGGAACGAAAATACTTTGGGACATCACAACGTACAAAATGCAGCTCTTGTGAAAGTCCAAGACATTATATTACCACCATTGCACATTAAGCTAGGACTGATAAAAAATTTTGTTAAAGCACTGGATTACGAAGGTGAATCGATGAATTACCTCAAAACTGTTTTTCCACGTCTGTCGCTGGCAAAAGTTAAAGAAGGCGTATTTGATGGCCCCCAAATTCGAAAACTACTAAAAGATGATGGATTTGAAAATATTTTATCTACGAATGAAAAAGCAGCCTGGAACTCATTCCGAATGGTTACAACAAATTTTCTTGGTAACAGAAAGAGTGATGATTACGTTAAAATCGTTCAAGACCTACTTAAGAATTATGAACAAATTGGAGCCAACATGTCACTCAAAATCCATTTCCTGCACTCCCACTTAGACTTTTTCCCGCCAAACCTTGGGGATGTTAGTGATGAACACGGAGAGAGATTTCACCAACAATTAAAAGCTATGGAACGACGGTATCAAGGTGTTTGGAATGAGAATATGTTGGGCGACTATGTGTGGACTCTCATAAAAGAATCTGACTTAATTGACAAAAGAAGACAGACAAACCATTTTAAAAATAGTAACAAGCAATAACAATAAAAATATTTAAGTATCATAACACTTAAATAAATTCAAGTATTTTTCGGTATTTTTTCAGATAAAATGAGATTTGGGTCGTTTTGGTCAAACGGTTATAACTTAGCCGTTTGATTTTATATTTTTATAAGCGATACCTTAAACGACGCGTAATTAATGTGTCTATCTAAAACCAAAAATCAAGGCATTCATTTATTTTTTTTTCGATTTTTCCTGAAGTTTCAAAGTCAAAATTTCGGGTAAAAAATACCGAAAAAAATGATGAAATTTCAATTTGGAAGCTTAATATCTACCAGACGTTAACTTTCTGCTACAAAGTGTCTGAAACGGATTTATAGCTGCATTTATCAGCATTTTTTAACTGCAAAGTTCAATACAACCAGTTGTATGAAACGAGAGTTATGTGAAAAATAGAAGCACTACCTATGACAAAAAATACCAGATTTTTTAAAAATTCTTAAAAAAAAAAACTACTCCATGAAAAAAAAACCATAATTCTTAAAAAAATTTTAAATCTTCCAATCTATTAGAAAAAGTCATTTTTGGAGACAGCGGAAAAAAAAAGTTGAAATTTGTCCAGTAGTGAAATCAGATGTATTCCATTGAATTCTTTATTTATTCTTTACATATAAATTGGAAATGGGCAGTGCTATATCTAGTCATCTCTTTTCCTTTATATATAAGATGTGAAATTCCATGATCCTTCAACAACTTGAAGGGTGTTTTCGAGGAAAATTTGGTAACATAACTTTTGGGTAAAAATATCCAAAGTTGTTCGTTGTCCTTATCAGTTAAATAAAGGACTACTTTATTTCCAAATGATGTTTTTTTGAGTTTGCATCCCGTGATCTTGTACTCAAATCCTATACATAGATCCTCTACCTTGGTGTATCCAATCGCAGGCTTTATCTCGTTAAGTATCTCAAGGAAAGCCTAAGTGCATACACATTTTATTAGACGCTTATCATTTTATATAAGAAAAAGAATAGTTCTTTACATACCATTATAATAATAGAAAGTGTCCAAACTACTCACTGTTTTATACTAAATTATTTATTCAAGATTACATGGTCTTTTATACACTCATTAGTACATAATTGAAAGATGAAAACCAATTCTAATTATATAAAAGCCAGATGTCTTAAATCTGATTGGTTGTTGAGTGAGAATGAATCATATATATGTACATACATATGTACATATATACTTCAAATATTATAGTTTCATTTTCTGTCTATGTGTACATAGTCAACATGAAAACGTTATATAAACAGAATGAAATGTATACCGTTTTGTAGCTATGATCATAACCTGAAATCATATATAAGGACTTCAGTTCTTTAGATGATTTAGTTTCTTTTCAGTTCGAAATGAGTACATTTCATTGCGAGTTGTGTTGTGTAAAAAAATCTTTTAGTTCTCGTAATGGACTGAAAAAAACACACCTTAAAAGTTCACAACTTTAGTTATTCAAAATCAAAATCATCATTTTATCAATGCTGCTTATGTCCTGGAACTAAGCTGTTTTGGCTTAGATTTGATTTAAATATTCATATTTTATTGACGCATTACAACGAATTAAAGCAAATAAATGAAAAATGAAATACTAAGAAATAAATAAATAATCTCGACATTTATTTAAATATATATGGCTTCAGATAAATTTAACTTATATAATAGAATATGAAATTGAACCAATAAATACACCTGTACCTGTATTCTACCTGAAATCCACTTATTGTTTTTGTGTAATCCTAACTTGGAAACCAGTTTCAAACGAATCCTCTGATTCTCTTTGGGGGATGTAACATGTAATCCTAACTTGGAAAACCAGTTTCAAACGAATCCCCTGATTCTCTTTGGGGGATGTAACGTGTAAGAGGAGGAAGCGAAATTCAACCAATCAAAAGTAAAAAAGAAAGAAATGTGAACTAACTTTAATCTCAGTCCTCTTTCACTCGTGTCTAAATATATTCTCAAATAGATCTCGATCCTTTCACTTATACTCTCTCTCCTCCCTCTTATTTATTTTGCCTCTCATTTATACTCTCTCCTCCCTCATATTTATTATGGACCGGTTTCATGTTGCGATTCAAACAACCCTCAAACAGGTTTTTCATACTCTCAAATAGATCTCTCTCCTCCCTCTTATTTATTTTGCCTCTCACTTATACTTTCTCCTCCCTCATATTTATTATGGACCGGTTTTCCTCGATTGGTTTCGTGTGGCGATTCAAACAACCTTCAAACAGGTGTTTCATCCCTTTGAAATGAATCTGGTAATAGTTTAGAGGTAGTTTTTTTAATGAACTTCTTGTAAAAGGGTCACAATGTCCTTGAATCATTTTTTCACTTTCTTTTTCTTTGTCTATTTTTTGTATATCTGACACTGTCCTATAGTTGATTGCCTATATAATAGCCACTGAACAGACCCACAGATTAGAAGTGAGGAGCAAAGGACAAATACAGAGAGGCGACAGCGCGTACGAAGATATAATGAAAGAAGACGGATACTAGAAAGAGAGAAGGATAGAGCTCGTAGGGTCCAAGAAAGGAGTTTAGTAGATCGTAGGCGTATCTCGCGAGCGAGAGAAACTCTGGCACGCCAATCTGCTCGTGTCGCAGCTCGACAGTCAGCAATTGACGCTGCCAGAGCTGTAAGTCAGAGAGTTAGCCAATATAGGAGCGATAGCAGTAATAGAGCTGAGCAAAATTTAAGAAACGCCTCCCGAATGCAGCAAGAACGAGCAAATATCTCCCAGGAGGATAGAGCACATGTCGGACCCAGAATCAGGCTTAGTGGCCTAGAAGCTCTAAAAGTAGTTTATAATAGGAATATAAAGCTGAGTACTGATCAGGTTTGCCTTTCTTGTAAAGGCCTGTGGTTCCCCAAACAAATTTCCAAGATTCCTCGCGTCCTTTTAGAAAGTGATTGCGAGTTTTGTGCTGAAATTTTCGCTCGTGAAAGTCTTCTAGAATTCCCTTCTGACTGCCCAACATTAAATTTCTGCAGAACATGTCATAGCAACATTAAGAAGCGTAAAAAGCCTAAGCTTTTTTTCAATGATATAGATTTTCCTAAACTGCCCGACTGCTTTAAGGGGCTTACTCCATTAGAGAAACGACTGATTTCTCCTCGACTTACATCCGATATTGTTCCATTCGTAGCATCTCAAGCAGACGCAACCTTTTTAGAAAGTATCCAAAATAGAGATAGGAATATAGACACAGAGCCAGCCCATCCCGACGAGGTGGTAGAGGCCGAAGAGCTCAACCCTGGCGGTCAGGAAACTCTGCTTGAAAATAACGTACCATTCGATGATAGGATTATAAAAATCGCACCAGGGCAAGGACAACGACCTCTTGATATGGTCTTAGATATAGACTCGGAAGAGTTATCTTTTCCCACTATTTATGCAGGCGTCAAGAGACAATCTTCAGAACGTTTTACAACCATTGTTAGATCAGAGCTTCGAAATGTAGATAGGAGAGGTTGTAGATCTGATAAACTGTTCTTCAATTACAAGAAGTTAGAACTCATTAAGATTCGCAATAATATTTCTATCTGCTTACGTAAGCGGAGCACCTCTAGTGCAGTTACGGCAGCTAACGCTCTTAATGAAAATTTCATAGGGGGACTAATTAACCACGATGAGGGATATAGGGTTCTTCGAGATATTCGCTCGTCTCCGGCTCATTGGGAGGAAGAAAAGAAGAAGGTTATGGCCATGATTCGTCAGTTCGGCCTGCGGACTTTTTTCATCACTCTGTCTGCTGCTGAAACGCGGTGGCCAGAGTTGCTTGTGTTGCTCAAAAGCAATGTAGATAGAGAGATCATTAGCGAAGAAGAAGCAATGAATCTACAGTATAACGAAAAGGAGCGTCTCATCAAAGCAGATCCAGTTACTTGTGCTAGGTATTTTGATCGTGAGCTTTTGAAAGTTATGAGGAATCGGGAGGGCATTTTGGAGAAAACTTCGTTATCAAATTCCCCCACATTCACGGTATGTTTTGGCTGAAAGATGCCCCAGCAAGTAATTTTACCAGTACTGAGTCAATTTCAACAGTTGTAGCCTTCATTAATACACACATTACAGTAGATGTCACAGACTCAGAATTAGCTCCGTATGTTGAATACCAAAAGCATAAGCATACAAACATGACATGTCTTATAAAAGTCAATAGAAGTGGAAAAAAAGTTTGTAGATTCGGTATTCCATACCCTCCAATGCCCCAAACGGAGATATTGAGTCCACAGCCGGAGGAAACTCCAAACCTTGATTTTCACCAAGGAAATTTTAGAAAAATTCAAGACCTACTAAATTCATGATCAATCCTCTGATATGATTGATCACTTGAGCATATTTGAGAATTTCCTTTCACACGAACAAGTGAGCCTCAATTACGAGGACTACAAATATGCAATATGTTCAGGTTTGAAGAAACCAAAAATTTTTCTAAAAAGGTCGTTTGCTGAGATTAGCGTCAATGACTTTAATAAACACATTCTTTCCATGCAAAGGGCCAATATGGATATCCAAATCATTTTGGACCCTTATGCATGCTGTAGCTATATAATAAATTATATAAATAAATCCCAAAGGGGTATTTCTAAGCTTATGAGCGAGGCGGTAAGAGAAGTGCAAGGGGGCAATTATACGATTAGGCAAAAACTACAGCATATTGGTCACAAATTTATTTCTGGCACTGAGACATCTGCTCAGGAAGCCGTATATTGTTGTCTAGGCATTCCGTTGTCCGGAACTAGCAACAAATGCGTTCAGAGCAACGAGTGCGAATGCTCAAATCCAAAAGCATCCTGCAAAATATGAATCAGGACTCCACTGACATATTCGTCAAAGGATTGCTGGAGCGGTATGAACAAAGACCAGACCTTCAGGGCCTGTGTTTGGCTGATTTTGCAGCAAATTATGAATTATCAAAAAGCTGGAAAAGAGCTGGTTAAAATAGCGATGATGAAGTGGACGAAGAAAATGAGGCACCAGTAGAAGTCTTTCTCCCTCTCCGCGATAATAGTGGTTTTATTAGGGAACGGACCAAGCCATCCATTTTAAAGTATATGAGGTTTAATATAAATACAGATAGGTCTAACTATTTTAGGGCATTAGTCATGCTGTTTTATCCGTGGAGAGATGAAGAAAGAGATTTAGTGAGCGCGAATTGCGAGGATGTTTATAACAATCATCAGGATTTAGTTAGTTCAAATTTCCAAAAATACAATGCGTTAGCTGATTTAGAAGACGCTAGGTGCTAGGTGAAGAGGCAGTTGATGAGACCATTGATGAGCAGTTTAGGGCTTTAGCGATTCCCAAAATAAGCTCTCAAATAAATGTTCTGAACTTGAATGACCAGGCAACGGATGAAGATAGGAGTATTCGATTAGTTAAGCTTCTTCCGATTGTTTCCCTTACTTTGTTAGCCAGTTTAATTAGATCGCTTAATTTGAAGCAAAAAGCTTATCTCACCCATGTTCTGCATAGTGTGAGAAATAAGGCAGTTTTTTATGAGTTTGTAGGTGGCGGCGCAGGCGTCGGCAAGAGTAGGATAATATCTACCATTTTTCAGACCATTTCCCAGGAGTTTAATCGTAGACCAGGATCTAACCCAGAAACTGTTAAGGTTCTTCTGTGTGCTCCCACAGGAAAAGCTGCATTCCGTATTGGAGGTGCCACACTTCACTCCATATTTTCTTTACCTCTCAATCAGTCTAACCATGCCTTTAAACAGTTGGGTCCAGATTTGTTAAATACCTTGCGTTCAAGATTTATTGATCTTAAAATTCTTATAATTGACGAAATTTCTATGGTCGGTGAAAAAATGTTTTCGTATTTGGATAGGCGCTTAAAACACATATTTTCAAGGCCCGAGAGTCCTTTTGGTGGCATTTCTGTTATCGTGTTCGGCGATTTAAGGCAGTTATGTCCAGTAGGTGATCGTTGGATATTTAAATCCTCATCAGGAGCGCATAATCCCTACAGTGCGATAGTTGGCTCTAGTCTCTGGGATAGCTTCAAGTTTTTCGAACTTACAGAGATAATGCGACAGCGAGATGACCAAGCGTTTGCAACCGCACTTAATAACATGGCCTCGGCCGAAATGACGTCAGAAGATAGTCAATTGCTTAGGAGCTGAATAGTTGACGGCAGTCAAGCCCCCAGAGATGCGATCCACTTATTTTATAGCAACAGCAAGACAGATAAGTACAATAGGGAGAAGCTATCATCGATAATGACTGCAGAATATACTTCAATAGCTTTAGACTGCATCAAGGCCGAACATCTTAACCCAGAAACCACAAGCAAATATCTGAGGTCTGTTAAGAGTTTCAAAACTTCGAATACACAAGGTTTGTGTACTTCATTGGTTCTTAAAACCACGGCTAAATATATGATGACAGTCAATGTAGATACATCAGATGGTCTTGTTAACGGAGCCACTGGTGTTTTAATGCAGATAGATCTCAGCTTCTCCAATACCCCGAACTTCTTTGGATACATTTTCTTGAGGAAAGCGTAGGAGGTAACGCACGGTCGAAACGCAGCCATAGTAACGAATATTCATGGACCCCAATTCAGAAAACTACAAAAAGTTTTCAGTACCACCAAAACGAACAAGTTACTATTGACCGAAAACAGTTTCCGGTTGTAGCTGCAGAAGCTATAACTATTTATAAGAGTCAGGAAGCTACATACAGCAAAGTGGTCGTCCACACTTCAGCCAATATGCAAAGAGAGGCGCTGTATGTAGCTTGCAGTAGGGCCACCAGTGCGAACGGACTTTATATCGTTGGACCATTCATTCCTCCGAAACCCAAGCGGGACTGTCCTGTCGCGAAGGAGATGGAGAACTTACGTTCTGCCAAATTACACACCCACTTCGATTGTCCGACTTTAATCGTCCGACCTCAATATTTTCTGCCATAATACTGTCTGTTCTGATCAGTTAATGCTCAAGTCATCTATTTTGTGCTTCGTTGAGGCTACCACTTACTCAAATGAAGCTTATATTATTCCTGACTATTCCACTGCAGTGCGGTTAGATTGCCCTTCTGTAGCCAGCGGAGCTAGACAGAAAAGAGGCATTCTAATATTAGTTAGGAATGAACTTTTAGATCATTGCAGTAATTTTGAAAGTGGTCGATTTTATGCAAATTCCGGAAACTTAGCATCTCCAGTGTTTGAGTATGCTTTGTTTAAGTACAAATCTGTAGGTTTTGTTGTTATTTATAGAACCCCCGCGTATCCGTTGCCAAAGTTCAAAGTAGAATTTGAGGACTTATGTCAAAGAAATCAGCTTTTAGATAGAAATTGCTTAGTGTTAGGAGATTTTAATTTATGCCTTCATAAACTTTCAGGCTGCTGTAGAGAAATTTTTGAATTCCTTTCAGAAAGGAATTGTAGGTAACTGTTAGGTTTGGACTCGTCCACAACCAATTGCGATACCAATATTGACTGGGCGTTTTCAAACATTTCCGATAGCAGGGCCACCGCACGCACCTTTGAGACTGTCTATAGTTATAATAGTGGAATTCTAGTTAATGTTAGGGAGGCAGAAGCTTAGATTTGGATAGGTTTGGATAGGTCAGCGACCCGCCCCCCGCACGAACCGTAAGCCCGCACGGACCAGCAGGAACCTGCAGGAAACGCGTATTCTTAATTATATTATTACTTTTAACTTTAATCTTTTATTTTGTTTAATCTTTTTTTTCCGTTTTTTTATCTGTTTTTTTTTGTTAACGCTGGGTATCCAGAACCGCGGAAACTAAAAAATTACTGCCAAACTTCATATAAAAAAAACTGGGCCAGTAATTTTTCGTTTGTGTTTTCCTGGAGTCAGTATCCAGCAACGTAAACGGAATCCACGAATTCTTATCGATAGTATCGATATGCACACGAATGTGGACTGTGAGAACAGCTGATATGGGTGCCAGGAAAATATATGTGCCTATTTTTACTGGAGTACAAGTGAGAGGTGGGGGCAAAATCTGTGCGCAAAACCAAAAAGAGATATGCAAATTTTTAAAGTGAGGAGAAGATTGCTTTAACAGAAGCAGTTGAGGCAAGACCATGTCTTTGGCGGATCACGGAAAATAAGCATTTTGATCATTTTGACATTTTGGCGCCTCCGACTGTGCTGTACTTCTTCTTACAACAATATGTGCAACTACCAACACAATCACTTCATCGTCAGAATTACTTATCTTCCTTTTTTTAATTTTAGTTTAATTTTCAAAATTGGCGCTGTTTACAAAACGCAGTTGATTCATGAGTGTGTTTAATCACTTTTTAGGTTCTTGGTCACAGTCCATTAGTTGAGTTCCACCACTAACCATACAATATATAGACATGACAATTCATACATGGAAATATATATTGTATGGTTAGTGGTTCCACACATCCGAAATAAAGAGCAGATTCCAGATTCCAGATTAAAATTTCGCGGTGCTGGATACAGGCCTTAAGTTTATATCACATATATATATTATTAATATTTTTGACGTATTTAGGTATTCATTTTAGTATAGATAATTTCTACGTATGTAGGTATTCATTTATAGATAGTAGTATAGATTTTTTTATACCCGGTACTCGAAGAGTAAGGGGTAAATTAGATTTGTGGGGATAACGGTTGTGTGTAACGCCCAGAAGGAAGCGTTTCCGACCCCATAAAGTATATATATTCTTGATCAGCATCAATAGCCGAGTCGATATAGCCATGTCTGTCTGTCCGTCCGTCCGTCCGTCCGTCCGTCCGTCCGTCCGTCCGTCCGTCTTCATTTGCGCCTATATCTCAGAGACTATTAAAGCTAGAGCATTTAACACTGTTTAAAAGTAAATTAAAAAGCTATCTAAAAAACAAAAATATTACCTAATAAACTTTAATAGGCATATAGCATGTAATACCAAAATTTTAATTTTATTTATGAGAATAAATGTTTATAATGTTTTAAATTATTTGCTTTTCAATGTGACTTGTTTAGTACTTTTAATTTGAAATTATAATTTTATAGATTCTTAAAGTTAATTTGTGTAATGAACCTGTTTCGTCCGTCTTATTTAGCGGGGCTGGCTCAGCGGCCGGTGGATCGATGCAACGAATTTATCTGTTGCCCCGGCGACAAGCAAGTAATGCACTTGGGTGGGTATTGACTGATATGGCGGTTCTTCATTGGTATCTTAAAGTAATCTTACGGCTATGGTATTTGCTAAGTTCAATGTACGCGAAGCCTCTCTCTCTCCGCAGTACAGCTGCCTCCGGGTGTTGTGCAGCGCAATTCCCGACTCGACCGTTGTTGAGGTTGACTTCACGTGTAGCTCCGTTGGGCCACGGCTGCGTGGGTTCTGACTTGGCTACCGCCTCGTCCGCCACTCACACAGCTCCGCACGCAATGGGTTCAACTCTACGCGGTGAGTCTTTTGGTATCGCCGGCCGTACACTTGTCCTCTGGATTTCGTTGTCGACGCTGTAAGCCGTTGATCCTGTTGGTTCACTGTTTATCAATATCTCTCGTACCGTCTGCGCTTAGTGACGCTTTTGGCTCCCGCACTTGACTGTCCCTCTCCACTCCACCGGACCTCCTCCCTGCGGCCCAGCGTCCGCGTCGTTGCCCATCCGCAACGGTTCTTTCCCTCGGTATTTTTTCATCTGCCACCGACACCCCGTACCCCGCGCACTCGGATGAGCCGCTTCACTCGCCGCCCGACTGGACGGGTGCCCTCCACGGCCCGGACCACCGCCTCGGGCCAATCTTCCGCCGCCACCCGCCGCCAACGAATGGAGTGCTGCCGCTAAAGCAGCGGCCGAGCGACCTCACCTCTCGGCTCCGGACAGGAGGCCTGCCTTGCCAGAACCGGCCGCTCCTGCGCCTTCACAGGTGAGCGCCACTCCCACGGACCGCGCTCCAAAACCTCTTTCTCGGTTGCTGTACATACGTGTCGCAAAGCGTGCACACTGCGGTCCGTGATGGGATGATGTGGCATCATCAAACCTTCTGTTTGAACAAGAAGCTTTTTTCTTATAGGTATTTATTTGTTTAATTGTGGGGGTGTGTCAAAACCAAGCAAGCGAATTAAAACCGAATTGCAAGAAATAATAACGACGACGAGGTGCTGTTGAGTATCAGTCGACGACTACTTTATTGGGCTCTTAGTGCATGAGCACCGAGCATAAGCGAGAATAGTGAGAGCGTGCAATTATGAGAGTACGCTTTGACTACGAGAGGTGTTTAACTACTTCTAAATTAGTTGGTATCGGCCGGCGATACCAAAAGACTCACCGCGTAGAGTTGAACCCATTGCGTGCGGAGCTGTGCGAGCGGCGGACGAGGCGGTAGCCAAGTCAGAACCCCCACAGCCGTAGCCCAAAGGAACTACACCTGAGGTCAGCCTCAACAACGGTCGAGTCGGGTATTGTGCCACATAGCACACGGAGACAGCCGCGCTACGGTGAGAGGATTCACGACCAATTTAGTTAAAGATACCATAGCCGTAAGATAGCCTTAAGATACTCAATAAAGAACCGCTATTCAGACCGAAATCCACCCAAACGCATTACTTGCTTGTCGCCGAGGCAACAAATAAATTCGTTGCATCGATCCACCGACCGCTGAGCCAGCTCTGCTGAATCAGACGGACGCAAAACGGTTCATTACACAAGGCATTCAAATATTTTTTTTTTCGAATTTTCCTGAGCTTTCAAAGACAAAATTTCGAGGAAAAATACCGAAAAAAATTATGAAATTTAAATTTGGAAGCTTAATATCTTCCAGACGTTAAGTTGCAGCTACAAAGTGTCTGAGGCGGATTTATAGCTGCATTTGTCAGCTTTTTTAACTGCAAAGTTTAATACAACCAGTTGTAGGAAACTAAAGTTAAGTGAAAAATAGAAGCACTACCACTGACAAAAATCACCAAATTTTTTAAAAATTCTTTAAAAAAAAACTACTCCATAAAAAAAAAACCATAATTCTTTAAAAAATTTTAAATCTCCAAATCTATCAGAAAAAGTCATTTTTAGTGTAACAGGTGTTAATCATGAGATCATTTAAAGGTTGGCTGATATCCCAAATGTTATAAACTGCAAAGAAATGATATATGGTACAAAATTTGCCGAATACGCATGAAAAACAGCTCAACTTTTGACTGAATTGTATCCTCAGCAAAAACTTACCCCCACGGTACATAAAAGTTTGGCTCATAGAGATTACTTAATAGAGTATCAGGGCTTACCAATTGGAGAGCTGTCCGAAAAAGCACAGAAATGTGAAAACAAAGACTACAAAAGGTTCAGATACACTAATACGTCAAAATTTCTCAGGTTCTTTTTTATTTTTTTGCATCGCTGAGACATGTGCCTTCACAAAAGGATTTGGAATGTAGCAACTAAAGTTATAAAATGTTAATTTGATTAGATATTAACCTGTTCAACCTTAATGTTCATGATTATTTCACTGAAAATCAGAACCAGAACAGGGAAACGGCGGAATTGGGCCAGCGGCGGGTCCAAGAGCCGAGGACCGGGAGGCGCCATGTGGATCCCATGTAGGACATGTAGATCCCATGTAGCCCATGGGGATTCCATGTAGGCCATGTAATTCCATGTAGGCCGATCCCGGTGCGGAAGGCGTGGGAAGACGAAGCGGGCGATGGAAAAGTACCGAGGGAAAGGAACCGTTGCGGATAGGCAGCGACGCGGAGGCTGTACCGCGGGGAGCCTATAAGAGGAGGTCTGCGGCAGTCAACAAGGACAGTCAAGTGCGGGAACCAAGAGCGTCACCAAGCTAACGCGGTACAAGTGTGAAACGGAATTAGTGCAGCCAAGAGGAGCAACGACTACCAGGGTCGACAACAGAGAAGTGCACGGCAATCGAAACCAAGAAACTCACCGCGTAAAGGTGAGACCAGTGACCAGGTGAACCCACTGTGTGCGGAGCTGTGCGAGCGGCGGACGAGGCGGTAGCCAAGTCAGAACCCCCACAGCCGTAGCCCAAAGGAACTACACCTGAGGTCAGCCTCAACAACGGTCGAGTCGGGTATTGTGCCACATAGCACACGGAGACAGCCGCGCTACGGTGAGAGGATTCACGACCAATTTAGTTAAAGATACCATAGCCGTAAGATAGCCTTAAGATACTCAATAAAGAACCGCTATTCAGACCGAAATCCACCCAAACGCATTACTTGCTTGTCGCCGAGGCAACAAATAAATTCGTTGCATCGATCCACCGACCGCTGAGCCAGCTCTGCTGAATCAGACGGACGCAAAACGGTTCATTACACAAGGCATTCAAATATTTTTTTTTTCGAATTTTCCTGAGCTTTCAAAGACAAAATTTCGAGGAAAAATACCGAAAAAAATTATGAAATTTAAATTTGGAAGCTTAATATCTTCCAGACGTTAAGTTGCAGCTACAAAGTGTCTGAGGCGGATTTATAGCTGCATTTGTCAGCTTTTTTAACTGCAAAGTTTAATACAACCAGTTGTAGGAAACTAAAGTTAAGTGAAAAATAGAAGCACTACCACTGACAAAAATCACCAAATTTTTTAAAAATTCTTTAAAAAAAAACTACTCCATAAAAAAAAAACCATAATTCTTTAAAAAATTTTAAATCTCCAAATCTATCAGAAAAAGTCATTTTTAGTGTAACAGGTGTTAATCATGAGATCATTTAAAGGTTGGCTGATATCCCAAATGTTATAAACTGCAAAGAAATGATATATGGTACAAAATTTGCCGAATACGCATGAAAAACAGCTCAACTTTTGACTGAATTGTATCCTCAGCAAAAACTTACCCCCACGGTACATAAAAGTTTGGCTCATAGAGATTACTTAATAGAGTATCAGGGCTTACCAATTGGAGAGCTGTCCGAAAAAGCACAGAAATGTGAAAACAAAGACTACAAAAGGTTCAGATACACTAATACGTCAAAATTTCTCAGGTTCTTTTTTATTTTTTTGCATCGCTGAGACATGTGCCTTCACAAAAGGATTTGGAATGTAGCAACTAAAGTTATAAAATGTTAATTTGATTAGATATTAACCTGTTCAACCTTAATGTTCATGATTATTTCACTGAAAATCAGAACCAGAACAGGGAAACGGCGGAATTGGGCCAGCGGCGGGTCCAAGAGCCGAGGACCGGGAGGCGCCATGTGGATCCCATGTAGGACATGTAGATCCCATGTAGCCCATGGGGATTCCATGTAGGCCATGTAATTCCATGTAGGCCGATCCCGGTGCGGAAGGCGTGGGAAGACGAAGCGGGCGATGGAAAAGTACCGAGGGAAAGGAACCGTTGCGGATAGGCAGCGACGCGGAGGCTGTACCGCGGGGAGCCTATAAGAGGAGGTCTGCGGCAGTCAACAAGGACAGTCAAGTGCGGGAACCAAGAGCGTCACCAAGCTAACGCGGTACAAGTGTGAAACGGAATTAGTGCAGCCAAGAGGAGCAACGACTACCAGGGTCGACAACAGAGAAGTGCACGGCAATCGAAACCAAGAAACTCACCGCGTAAAGGTGAGACCAGTGACCAGGTGAACCCACTGTGTGCGGAGCTGTGCGAGCGGCGGACGAGGCGGTAGCCAAGTCAGAACCCCCACAGCCGTAGCCCAAAGGAACTACACCTGAGGTCAGCCTCAACAACGGTCGAGTCGGGTATTGTGCCACATAGCACACGGAGACAGCCGCGCTACGGTGAGAGGATTCACGACCAATTTAGTTAAAGATACCATAGCCGTAAGATAGCCTTAAGATACTCAATAAAGAACCGCTATTCAGACCGAAATCCACCCAAACGCATTACTTGCTTGTCGCCGAGGCAACAAATAAATTCGTTGCATCGATCCACCGACCGCTGAGCCAGCTCTGCTGAATCAGACGGACGCAAAACGGTTCATTACACAAGGCATTCAAATATTTTTTTTTTCGAATTTTCCTGAGCTTTCAAAGACAAAATTTCGAGGAAAAATACCGAAAAAAATTATGAAATTTAAATTTGGAAGCTTAATATCTTCCAGACGTTAAGTTGCAGCTACAAAGTGTCTGAGGCGGATTTATAGCTGCATTTGTCAGCTTTTTTAACTGCAAAGTTTAATACAACCAGTTGTAGGAAACTAAAGTTAAGTGAAAAATAGAAGCACTACCACTGACAAAAATCACCAAATTTTTTAAAAATTCTTTAAAAAAAAACTACTCCATAAAAAAAAAACCATAATTCTTTAAAAAATTTTAAATCTCCAAATCTATCAGAAAAAGTCATTTTTAGTGTAACAGGTGTTAATCATGAGATCATTTAAAGGTTGGCTGATATCCCAAATGTTATAAACTGCAAAGAAATGATATATGGTACAAAATTTACCGAATACGCATGAAAAACAGCTCAACTTTTGACTGAATTGTATCCTCAGCAAAAACTTACCCCCACGGTACATAAAAGTTTGGCTCATAGAGATTACTTAATAGAGTATCAGGGCTTACCAATTGGAGAGCTGTCCGAAAAAGCACAGAAATGTGAAAACAAAGACTACAAAAGGTTCAGATACACTAATACGTCAAAATTTCTCAGGTTCTTTTTTATTTTTTTGCATCGCTGAGACATGTGCCTTCACAAAAGGATTTGGAATGTAGCAACTAAAGTTATAAAATGTTAATTTGATTAGATATTAACCTGTTCAACCTTAATGTTCATGATTATTTCACTGAAAATCACCAGCAAAATTAAGAATTTAAATTTGATGTATTTATGTTAGAAAATCGAATAAAAATAAAACCATAAAAATGAGCCGCGGCCTTTGCCTACCTTATACCCGGTACTCAGTCAGTATATACATACATACATTTATGAGCTTACGATTTATGAAATTTATTATATGTTCGCAAAAGGGACAAATTAAATTTTGGGCAAAAAATAATATTTCAAAAAATGAAGCCAAACCATTTTTGGAATTTTTATACATGTTTCCATTTTTGTTTGCATATGCTTTTTACATCTGCTTCTACATTTCTACATGTACATGTATAACTACATATTTGAGACGTACAAGTGTTTGCGACAGAGAGAGAGTGGGAATGATTAGGCGCTTGGCAGGTCTTGCGTAGCCACTGAAATTTAATTTGTTCCTTCTGTCCATAAAAATGATTCGACTTGATCCAGATTCGGCAATCTGTTAGACACAGTCATTTCCCATGATTCTGCGTTTTTGGTTTTCTCGTACCTTAAAAATTGTGGATTCCACAGATTTTCGTTCTTTGTGGGGGCGGAAAGGGGCGTGGCAAAATTTTGAAATAAACTTGTGCTGAATTGATATCACAGGAGTTTGGATAGAAAGTTTGGTTGCTCTAGCTCTTATAGTCTCTGAGATCTAGGCGCTCATTTGGACGAATAGGCAAAGCAGACAGGGTCGCGTGTGAGAGAGAGCGAGAAGGAACGATGACTTTCGAAATGGTTTTCTTCATTGTAGCTATAATAATGATTCGATCTGATCCAAATTCAACACTCTGATAGAAATGGTCATTCTCTATGATTCTGCGTTTTTAGTTTTCTCGTATCTTCAAAATCGTGTACGCCACAGACTTTTGGCCTTTGTGCGGGCGGAAAGGGGTGGGGCGAAATTTTGAAATACACTTGGAGTAGTGTGATCACACAGGAGACTGGATACAAAATTTGGCTGCTCTTGCTTTTATAGTCTCTGAGATCTAGGCGCTAATGAAGACGGACGGACGGACAGACGTACATGGCTATATCGACTCGGCTATTGATGCTGATCAAGAATATATATACTTTATGGGGTCGGAAACGCTTCCTTCTGGGCGTTACACACAACCGTTATCACCAAAAATCTAATATACCCCTTGTTGGGTTTCCCAGCCCGATATTTAGTCGACATAAATTAAGTCATAGTCAGTGGTGCAGCAGTAAATTAAATGCCTATTATTGTTTGCTATTTTGTACTGCCCACTGCATCTTTGTACCATTGTACCTTGACTTAAGTTTCCGCACGGCAGCAGCCTATACATCGCTCTCTCGGATCATCGCCTTCTTTGTCGCTCTCTCGATCTTTCATTATCGCTCTCTCGGATCATCGTTCGCTTCCCAGCGGCGAAAAAACACCCCACGTAATCCATTACCTCTTCATGAGTTGGTATGCCTACTACCTTCGAAAATGGATTACGATTCCCATTACATTTAACGTTGCTTGGCCGCTTTGTGGAGTGAATGCCTACAATCTCATCGAGAAAGTGGGCAAAGAATCCGAGTTCATTTCGGGCTTCCATTACACCCAATTATACATATCCTAAACTGTAATGCTGGCTGTGGGCAGACCTTCCACTGTACGACACACGATTTAAAAAATGTGTGCGTGCCTGTAATGCGAATACTGCACTACCCAATATACAACGTAATGTAAGTTGTAATGCGAATACTACTATCCAATATACTATGTTATTGAAGTAGTAATGCGAATACTGGAAGAAATACAAAAACTATTGATCTTTATGGAATATTTTCTTTATTTTCTGGATCTTTTAATACTTTCATTTTTGCATCATATTTCCGCTTTGACAGACGGCCTTTCTGAATTTTAAAAGCGTGGCGTATGCTGGTAGACAAGCCTGCTAATGAAAAACAAACACTTTTATTGCAAACTTTACTGTATATTACTTATTAATATTTGTAAACAATTACCTGATACGATTTTCAGTTAATTCACTTAAAATTCACTTGACCCAACGTTGACTAGATCCGCACAGTTCAAAAAAAGAAATCAGAGTGACGACAAATGTATAACACAAAGGGATGAACAGAAATGCCACGTCACACTTACATCTATAGCTGTATTTGTACACTTGTATGCGTAATAATATGCGTAAACGTCAAAAAAAACTCGGAAAAATGTACGAACAGGAATGAACTCTATAGCCGAAGTAGCAAACGAACGAAACAACAACAGTTCTGTGCTAAACTTCCCATTACAACCTGGCTTACTTAAAACCTACACGTAATGCATTACGTGGGGCCTTTACGAAATGCATCTTGTGGGCGTACTGGATATGCTGTTCGCCGCTGGGTTGCTTACATTAGGGCACGGGCAATTCGGCCCGCCTGCCCTCATATAGTCTGAATCTATCACTCATATAGTCGGCATCTATCACTCAAAATTTGATCATCGTCGTGCGCAAACGTCGTATCGCCAACCTTTCGTATCGTATTTTCTTTCGCTAAGAAACCAAATTGAACATAGACATATACACAATATACACACATACATTGAATCCAAACCTTTTTGTTATACCCGGTACTCGAAGAGTATAGGGGTATATTAGATTTGTGGGGATAACGGTTGTGTGTAACGCCCAGAAGGAAGCGTTTCCGACCCCATAAAGTATATATATTCTTGATCAGCATCAATAGCCGAGTCGATATAGCCATGTCTGTCTGTCCGTCCGTCCGTCCGTCCGTCCGTCCGTCTGTCCGTCCGTCTGTCCGTCTTCATTTGCGCCTATATCTCATAGACTATTAAAGCTAGAGTAACCAAGTTTTGTATTCAGTCTCCTATGTTATCACACTACTCAAAGTGTATTTCAAAATTTCGCCTCGCCCCTTTCCGCCCCCACAAAACACGAAAGTCTGTGGCATGCACAATTTTGAAGATACGAGAAAACTAAAAACGCAGAATCATAGAGAATGACCATTTCTATCAGAGTGTTGAATCTGGATCAGATCGGATCATTATTATAGCTACAATGAAGAAAACCATTTCGAAAGTCATCGTTCCCTCTCGCTCTCTCTCACACGCGACCCTGTCTGCTTTGCTTATTCGTTTAAATGAGCGCCTAGATCTCAGAGACTATAAGAGCTAGAGCAACCAAACTTTCTATCCAAGCTTCTGTGATATCAAACCAGCACAAGTGTATTTCAAAATTTTGCCACGCCCCTTTCCGCCCCCACAATGGAAGAAAATCTGTAGAATCCACAATTTTTAAGATAAATGAAAACCAAAAACGCAGAATCATGGAAAATTACTATATCTACCAGATTGCCGAATATGGATCAGGTCGGAACAATATTATGGCCAGAACAAACAAATTAAATTTCAGTGGCTACGCAACGCCTGCCAAGCGCTGACTCATTCCCTCTCTCTCTGTCGCAAACACTTGTACGTCTCAAATATGTAGTTATACATGTCATGTAGAAATTTAGAAGCAGTTGTAAAAAGCATATGCAAACAAAATTGGAAACATGTATAAATATTACTAAAATGGTTTGACTTCAATTTTTGAAATATTAAAATTTAATTCGTCCCTTTTGCGAACATATAATAAATTGCATAAATCGTAAGCTCATATATGTATGTATATACTGACTGAGTACCGGGTATAAGGTAGAGCCGCGGCCTTTGCCGCGGCTCACAACGTTCCCCCTCGTTTTTAATTAAATTTCGCGTATACATACGCTGCTGAAGAAGCTCAGTAGCTCAACACCCCTATACTCTTCGAGTACCTGGTATAATAACTTAAAATGCCATATAATTATTGAAATGAAAAAAATTTTCAGTTATGATAATATGCTCGAAAATAATTCTTAACTTTGTCCTTAAATATTAAAGCATCACGGATACTTGGCACACTTGACGAACATGCATTTTAATGCTTAAAATTTTTTTTATTAATTGATTTTTAAATATTTTAAATCGTTTCATTAGAGTAGAAGTTATGATTTTTGATAAGTAAAATGAGCAAAGGCCCCACAGTGCGACGCCTATTTAATGACCAGACTAAAAAAATTCTGCCCAAAACATATTTCTTTTTCGATAATATCTTAGTTTTCAAAGACAAAATTTCAGGAAAATATACCGTAAAAAATTAACAACAATTAGCAATTAACAATTATAGGGAACATTGCTCACTTGATCTTTTCGGTAAAATATTTTTGTTTGCTCACTTACTCATGAATAACCTAACTTTAATCATTTTAAAACATTAGGTTATCGATGCTGAAATATATCGATTCCAACATTATTTGAGCCGACTCTAATTCACTCATTCTTGAAAGCTTCACTATTAACGGTAGATTCGATCCATCAAAATGTACTTTTTAAATAAGTGCGACAAATTTTATGTGCTGAGTGAAAAACAAAATTAAAAATATATATTTAAATAAGAGTTTTGCCAAACTCAAAAGCGGTTGTTTTGAAGCTGACATAATTGATTCTTCCCGTATATTTAATTTTATTTAATATTGACTGACATTTCAGAAGGCGAAAAAACCCTAAATTTAAAATGCCCTGAATAGAAGGCACGAAGGCAAAACGTTTCTTGCTTTGCACTGAAAGAAATGAACTACTCGACAAAATTCAACTTTTTTTTCCGCTGTCGCCCAAAATTACTTTTTCTGATAGATTTAGAGATTAAATTTTTAAAGAATTTTGGAAAAAAACCGAAAAATGTTATGATATTTGAATTTGAAAGCTTAATATCTTTCAGACGTTAAGCTGCAGCTACAAAGTGTCTGGGTCGGATTAATAGCTACATTTGTCAGCTTTACGTTACGTTTAAGTTGCTTTAGGCAACTTAAGTTATGTGAAAAAAAAGCACTACCTCTGAAAAGAAATACCAAATTTTTTAATAAATTCTTGAAGAAAAACTTAACTTGGAAAAAAAACCATTGTTTAAAAATTTTTAAACATCAAAATCAATCAGAAAAAGTCATTTTGGGCGACAGCGGAAAAGTCGTGTCGACTAGTGTAATCAGAGGAACAAACAAAAGCGTAGTAATAAAAAAACCAAAAAATAGCATCATTAACAACTAAAAATAATTTTGGGTTCAACATACATATATTAGAAAATATTTCGCTTTCAGTTCTAATAATTTCGTGGCACCCTTTGCCCCTGTAAGTCCCTTGAACCAAGAATGATTAATATGATAGTGCCTCTCAATACAAAAAATAGTGCGGATCGACTTGCAACATATTTGCAAATCAAACATTGCGCCCTGCCATCCATATTTTCTAAAAAGAAAAATTCATCTTCCCACATTATGTATGTTGAACCTTTTTGTCAGTGTAAAATTTAATTTGCGCAGAAAAATCATTGAGTTGTGCAACGTGGTCTTTACCATTTGATTTCTGAACGCAAACTGATTCATGTCTGCTGCCGCAACGCTGACGAACAGAATACCGAAGCCGCATGTGCATAGGCCCTACCTGCACGGGTCCCACGGCGGCAGAGAAAATGAATCGTCTCTGCCGCCGCGGGACCCGTGCAGATAGGGCCGACGCTCCTCGAAGTTTTTACACCGTGCGTGTGCCGACTGCGCTGCTCCGTTGTATTTTCCTATGCACAGTCCATAGGACGCTGTCGACCCCTTGTTTAAATATACATATATTTATGTACAAATGAATGTACATTGTGACGCCCAGCGCCATATCCAACAGCGCCGACGCCACAAAATGACTATTATTACTGTTTTATTAGGATAAGCAAAAAACCCGAAACCATGAAGTACCTAATTTTAAACCCATATTGTGACTATGATATTATTATTACCGTATTATTAGGATAAGCAACAAGAAAAAACCCTCGAGTACCTCATTTTTTCGTAATAAATAACTTATAAAAATTCCAAGAAATAACACATGACTCACATTCAAAATACGCGCCAAAAGAAACACCAATGGGACCAACACCCGACAGTAAACGGTCACACTAGACAGCAATCATGCCAGTGTGAACGGAGTACGATCGTCAACGGCCACACTATCAGCTTTGACCCAGAAGGCGTTACAATCCAAGGCACGCGCTAACTTCTCAAAATTTTTACAGCGGATTTGGTGCAAAAAGTAAATCTCTACTTTTCACTTGTCCGCTAATACATTTACCCGCTCTAACTTCCTAACCTCAGAGAGTGTTATACCTCTACCTCCGCCTAACCTCAGAGAGCAGCAAACAGCCACGTGCGAGTAGCCACGCTAGAAGGAAGACCCATACCGGACACTAGAGACCTGGTACCAGGCTCCTAAACGTCACAGTTGTAATATTTAGAATAATAAAGACACAAACTTGTTATACTGCTTAAACCTAAGCCTTCTTCTGGAACCTGAGATCACTCATTATAGTTACCACACACAGAAACCAATAAATTTCAGTGAACCCCGGTGCGGCGAGCATACCCCGGTCGAAGCAATGTCACAGTGGCGCCTGAGCAGGTTGTAGTAGCATAAAAGTATCTCAAAAGTGGTCAAGATGGCAAAGTAGTGGATCAATCAAGCAACGAAAGCAGATCTGCAAGGCTACTGTGATGAATTCGGCTTGGAGAAACTCGAAAAAGTAGAAATATTAAGGAAGCATTTGATACAATTCGTGGAGAAAACAGACCTCCCGGCAAATATCGAGAGAGACTGGAACTGGCAGCAACCCAACCTCAAACCAAAAGGAGCCTCAGGCAACAATAACCATAGAAATGTGCACAGATACAAATCAAAACGGAGAAACCTCAAGGAGAGATTTTTAATTTGAAACATTTTAAACATTTATTCTTATAAATAAAATTAAAAATTTGGTAATACATACTATATGCCTATTGAAGTTTAGAAGGTAATATTTTGGTTTTTTAGATAACTTTTTAATTTACTGTAAAGCTGGGTATCCAGCACCGCGGAAACTAAAAATTACTGCCAAACTTCATAGAAAAAAAAAAACGGGGCCAGTAATTTTTCGTTTGTGTTTTCCTGGAGTCAGTATCCAGCAACGTAAACGGGATCCACGAATTCTTATCGATAGTATCGATATTCACACGAATGTGGACTGTGAGAACAGCTGATAGGGGTGCCAGTAAAATATATGTGCCTATTTTTACTGGAGTACAAGTGAGAGGTGGGGGCAAAATCTGTGCGCAAAACCAAAAAGAGATATGCAAATTTTTAAAGTGAGGAGAAGATTGCTTTAATAAAAGCAGTTGAGGCAAGACCATGTCTTTGGCGGATCACGGAAAACAAGCATTTTGATAATTTTGACATTTTGGCGCCTCCGACTGTGCTGTACTTCTTCTTACAACAATATGTGCCGCTACCAACACAATCACTTCATCGTCAGAATTACTTATCTTCCTTTTTTTAATTTTAGTTTAATTTTCAAAATTGGCGCTGTTTACAAAACACAGCTGATTCATGAGAGTGGCAAATCACTTTTTAGGTTCTTGGTCACACTACATCAGTTGAGTTCCACACATCCGAAATAAAGAGCAGATTCGTTTCAGTAAAATTTCGCGGTGCTGGATACAGGCCTTTAAGCAGTAGTACTGTTACTAATAATTTTTTTTCAAAAAAGGTGGTAACTGATTCCAAAGTCGGACAGCCCAGAAAAAGAAGTGTCTATTGTTTATCTATCGATTCTTACAAAGGATATCTTAAACGACGCCTAATTAATGTGTATATCTAAAACTAATAATGTTAGGCATAAAATATTTGTTTTCGACTCTTCTTGAGTTTTCAAGATCAAAATATCGAGAAAAAATACCACAAAAAAATATGAAATTTGAATTTGAAAGTTTAATATCTTCCAGACGTTAAGCTGCAACTACAAAGTGTCTGGGTCGAATTGCATTTGTTAGCTTTTCAAAACTACAAAGTTCAATACAACCAGTTATAGGAAACTTAAGTTATGTGAAAAAAAGCACATAAACAAAAAAAAAAAACCAAATTTTTTAAAAATTCTTTAAAATAAACTAAACCATAATTCTTTTAAAATATTTAAATTTCCAAATCTATCAGAAAAAATCGTTTTGGGCGAAAGCGAAAATAAAAAGTTGAATTTTGTTGAGTAGTTTAATCGAAAACCATAAGAATCAAATTCAATATTTTTAAAATCTGAATATTCATAATTTCAGTATCATTGATGTCCAATTCTTTTTAATGTACTTGGTGGGTAATTAATTTCATCTCATAAATATAATAATGGAAGAGAAGGTATAGCAATAAATAAAATAATAATTGCTGGTAAAATTGTTCAAATTTTTTAATTTAATTTTTCATGTAAAAGAATACGATTTACATAACTATTAAAAAGTAGTATAAATATTAAATATCCGACTAAAATAAAAATTATTATTACTAAAATTAATAACGCTTGGTCGTGGAAAAACATTTATTGTTCCATTAAAGGAGAGGATCTATCTTGTAAACCTAAGTTAGCCCATCTAGACATTAATTTTCTAATAAAAGTAAAATACTTTATATATGGAGCTCAAATCCATTGCAAAAATCTGCTATATTAGAAATGTTCAGCTGGTGGGTTTTTGATATCATTCGATTGATGAACATAATTGAATTGGATAAATTAATTGACGTTGAGTTACTAAACTTTTTCAAATAATATAAAAAAAAAATAGAATTCCTAATAAAGAAATAGAAGAACCAATTGTTGACACAATACTTTTTTTCGACGAGGGAATACAGACATATTGTAACAGAAGGTAAAGCTCGTACCTGCATTCTTGCAAGAAAGCACCTAAATATCTTTAGCATAACTTTAGCAATGGCGACAAGACGACGGTAAGTTTAGAGCTGCAGGGGACACATCTGAGACTGATGTCCTCCTACATGGTCCATAAGGAAAATGATTCTCCAAGTGACCTCGTTCGCAAGCTGGCGAGTGACAGCGAGAGGTCTAATATATGCCTACTAATAGACTGCGACGCTAATTCTCACCACACCCAATAGGTTAGCTCTGATACAAACGTAAGGAGTGAGTTACTTTTCAGTTTTATCCTGTACTCTAATTTCGTAAATTGTAATCGGGACCCTACATTTGTGATAAAAAACCGACAGGAGGTTATTGACCTCAGTGTAGTGTCTTACACATTTATAGATAATGTAAAGGATTGAAAAGTCCTAGAGGACCATTCCTTCTCTGACCATAGGTACATCACGACGATACTATCCCTCGAGAGCCCCAAACCCACCTACTAAATTAACTCCAGGAAAGCGAACTGTGTAAGATATAGCTTAGCCATGGAGGAATTACTGCCTAACAAAGCTCCACTCAAGATGACTTAGATCCTCTAGTGAACAGAAGCATGCAACAAGGCCTTCACGGCAGCGTGCTTCCTACACAAGACCAGGGGTAAAAGAACCCCCCTGGTGGTCGAAAAAAATAGATATTCTGCGTAAAAGCTGCAGACTCTCTTCAACAGAGCCAAAAGCGCTAACGAGGAGAAGCATTGGGCAGACTACAAAATCGGTCTTGCCCTATATAAAAACAAGAAGGAACGTTGTGAGCAGCGGCAAAGGCCGCGGCTCTATTCTATACCCGGTACTCAGTCAGAATATATGTGATCTTATGATTTATTTCATTTATTATATGTTCGCAAAGGGAACGAATTAAATTTTGGCCAAAAATGTAAAATTTCAAAAAATTAGGTCGAACCCTTTGCTAGATTTTTATAAATTAAAAGATATCTGTTTCCATTTTTGTTTACATATAATTTTTACACCAGCTTCTACATTTCTACATGTACATATGTACATGTAGAACTACTCATACGAGAAGTGGAAGTGTGTGCGAGAGAGAGAGAGGGAATGAGTAAGCGCTTGGCAGGCGTTGCGTAGCGACTGAAATCAAATGTGTTCCTTCTGGCTATAATAGTAGTTCAACCTGATCAAGATTCGGCAATATGGTAGATATGGTTATTTTTCATGATTTTGCGTTTTTGGTTTTCTTTTATCTTAAAAATTGTTGATTCCACAGATTTTCGTCATTTGTGGGGGCGGAAGGGGGCGTGTCAAAATTTTGAAATACACTTGTATTGAAGTGATATCACAGAAGCTTGGATAGAAAGTTTGGTTTCTTTAGCTCTTATAGTCTCTGAGATCTAGGCGCTCATTTAGACAGGGTCGCGTTTGAGAGAGAGCGAGAGGAAACGATGACTTTCGAAATGATTTTCTTCATTGTGGCTATATTAATATTCCGCTCTGATAAATATTCAACACTCTGATAGAAATTATCATTTTCTATGATTCTGCGTTTTTAGTTTTCTTGTACTATCAAAATTGTGCATGCCACAGATTTTCGTCCTTTGTGTGGGCGGAAAGGGGCGGGTCGAAATTTGTAAACACACTTGTGTTTAAATTTGGTTTTGCTAGCTTTAATAGTCTCCGAGATGTAGGCGCTAATGAAGACGGACGGACGGACGGACAGACAGACTTGGCTATATCGACTCGGCTATTGATGCTGATCAAGAATATATTTACTTTATAGGGTCGGAAATGTGTCCTTTTGGGCGTTATACAAATCCACTATCACCACTAATCGAATATACCCCATTACTCTTCGAGTACCGGGTATAAAACGAAACCCGGAAAGCAAACAGGGCCTCTTGGCAAAAACATTGCTCGGAGATAGAGGAGACGTCGGAATCCGCAAGGCAGCGCAAGATCCTCTCAAAAACTAGCCCCTCGGTAGGGTACCTTAAAATAAACGATGGAACGTGGACTATCTCTAGTGAGGAGTCACTCCATATACTACTCTATACCCACTTCCCTGGGTGCACAACCATCAAGCCGGTTATGCGACCTAATGACCGCAAAGCTCGAGAGACTGCCAGAATGGGCAGAATCCCGCGGACTGGGAGTTTATATCAAAAACCGGACTCATGTTATTCACAAATAAATACAACCCTCTAATACTAAAAAGATGCAGGCTCTCCTTCAGCGACAGTGCCAGTTACTTAGGGTAGGTAATTGGCAAGTAGCTTAACTGGAACCTGAACATAAAAGACAGATGATGAAAGCGACGGTAGTACTCTACACATGCAAAAAAACGCTATTGGCTTAAAGTAGGTCATGACCCTAAGCATAGTCCAATGGATATATACATATTGTGATAGTTAGACCAATTCTACTTTTTGGAGTAACGCGGTGTGATGGCCGGCCCTATCAAAAGGGACGATGACCAACAATTGGGCAAGGTTCAACAAACTGCAGCCATATGCATTAGTGGAGCACTCAGCACCATTTCAAATGATGCACTAAACGCCTTCCTAGGTGTCCAGAGCCTTGAGCTTGGGGGAAAGGAAAGGGCAGAAATGGTAGCGATACGTCTACGAGACTCCGACCAATGGACACCACAGCAGAAAGGTCACTCATCGCAGCACCGTCTCCACGAAAATGGACTACTGCGTCCCAAGGGAATATACAGACACCTCTTTCAATGTGTCATCCCTCGCAGAGTCTACCCAGGGACCTCCAGGCCCAGACAGGGCCATAAGCATCTTCACAATGGATCGAAGCTGGACAACAAGATCGAAGGAGGAATCTACTCCGAACAGCTAGACATAAGGCACTCGTACCAAGTGACGTACAACACATCCCTCGGACCAGGTAAACCACGTCGTCTGGGTCAAGGGCAACTTTATACCGTTTAAGTGGCCCTTAGCACGGATGATCGAGGTCATTGCTGGAGATGATGAAGCTGTGCGAGTTGCCATCTTGCAAAATTCTTTAAATTTACACACACACATGTTATTAGTTCTTGGAGCTTCGCTCTCTTTTAAAACAGTCAATAATTCGTCAAAGAGCAGCATCGCGGCTCAGCTAGGCAGGCAGCTTACTTTTTATACTCTTCATTAATAAGCTGCCTTTGGTATTATTCTCTTGAGAGAATTGATGATCGTGGTGCTTTATTAGACCTCAAGTTAAAATTTTCCGAACACATTTCTACCACTGTAAAAAAGGACCCGTGCGTGCTTGACTTTAACTTGACAGGAACTTTGTCTTCGGTTAATAATATAATGTGCATGTAACGGCTTTGACGTCTTGCTTGACCTGTCTTTGGACGAGTAGGTTACCTCAATGTATCCACTGCTTTCGTAAAGTCTAGCTTGCAACACTTATTACCCTCATTAAGGATTTTGATTGGTCCGCACTGTACTAACTGAATTAATGAAAACCACACACATTTTTTACAATGCACTTGACTCACTTTTTGATTATTTTATCCCGCTATCCTGTCCAATTAGATCTGGGAAATCCCCTTGGTTCACCAAAGAGTTATCCAGTCTAAAAAACTTATAATCTAGACTAAACAAAGTTTCAAAAATTTGGACCCTAAATAGTTTTACAGCTTCGTATACAGTACAGTACGACCCGGTGTTTTCACCGGGTCCTGACGGAGTTCCCGGCTGTGTACTCAGGTACTGCGCCGAGTCTCTGTGTGTGCCATTGCTTAAATGATTCACCCTGTCCATAAATTCTTCATGCTTCTTTCCAATTTAGAAGGAGTCGTTTATAATTCCTCTAGATAGCAAGTCTGTATTTGAGACAATTTTAACTCCGCACCTACAATGCTAATGCCACTGACCCCACACCGAGACCTATTCTGGGTATGGCTACACCTTCTGGCTCTCGCTCGGGTCTTGAAATTAGTGGAGTGGTTCCTCGAAAAGCAATTTTTGTTTCCCGACTTAATCCTGAGGCCACTACGGAGGATGTTAAGCATCATCTTTGTTCAAAACTTAGCGCTCGCCTTGAGGATATTATTTTGACCAAGTTTTCTTTTAAACATAAGCGTAATATTTCCTCATTTAAAATTTTTGTCCCTGATTCTTACCTTGATAGATCTCTTGAACCTTCTATTTGGCCTGAGCATAAAATTATGCATGAGCTCGTGCGTAAAGTTTCGAATCAAAGTCTTAATGTTACCGGCTCTGCCAATTCTAATCAGAATCCCAATGTTACCTGCCCTGTCATTTCAAAAAACTAATTAACCATTTTGTACGCAGTCTTCTAGGCAAATTGCGCCAACTACATACAGATAGTGCCTCTTACGATTTCAATGCTATCGGTTTTTCCGAAACATGGCTCAACTCCACTGTTCATGATCATGAGATTTTTGGTCACAATTTCATCATTTATCGAATGGATTGTGCATCTTATGCTGGTGGAGTTCTGATTGCAGTCAAAACTGACTTCTCATCGGAGTTACTCCCTTTCAACAATATCCATGTGATTGAGTTCATTGCAGTCAAAGTCTGTGTTGGCATGGCTTTTATCTATCTAACCTGCTCATATATTCCTCCCAAATCTGATGCTGAGGTTTACTCGAAACACCGATCTGCTATCCATTCTGTTGTGTCTTCGTTAGGTTGTGCTGATCAGATTGTGGTCATGGGTGACTTCAATTTACCTCTTCTTACTTGGCTGCCCTGCGACGACGCTAACCAATTGCTTCCTAGTACTCATAACGAATTTATCAATGAGCTAACGGATGTTTCCCTTGCCCAAATTAATTCTGTTAAAAATAATAGGAACAGACTTCTCGACCTTATTTTCGTTATGGATGCTTCTCTAGGTACAGTTGCCAGAGTCTCCCCACTATCACTTCCTGAAGACCTATACCATCCTACGCTATCTATAACTTTAGAGTGTACCAGTTCTAGTTGTGTTAACATTACCTCGACTCCTCACCGGATGAAGTGTTTTCGCAAAACTGATTTCGACAATTTATACATTCACCTCTCGAATGTCAATTGGTCCACTCTTCTTTCCTTACCGAATATTGACGTAACAGTCAACTCATTCTATAAAATTTTAAACTCTGCCCTTAACACTTATGTTCCGGAGATTATTGTACCATTATCGTCCAAGCCTCCCTGGTTCTCCAGGAATTTGTCATACTTAAAGAATAGGAAATCCAGACTTTTTAAAAAGTACCAGAAAACTGGCTCCTTGCTTGTCTTTGTACAATATTCTTCCGCCCGCTCTCAATTCCTAACAACTAATAGTCTGTGCTACAATCTTTACCTCTCTTCTTGTAGTAGAAACTTCCGCAATGATCTTTAAAAATTCTTTTCTTTTGTCAACTCTAAACGTAAGTCCAATGCATTTCCTCCGTCCCTTCATTATCTAAACGATTCTGAATCTTCTGCTGCTGGCATTGCAAACTTATTTGCAACCTTTTTCCAGTCGTCTTACTCCTCTCATATTTATAACGCATCCACTCCGTATCCCTACCATTAGTTCAGAAAAAATTTGTAATTTTCGCTTTTCGTAATTTACACTGGGACTCTGGTTAAAATCCTGCCCCCTTACCGATCTAGGCTAAAACTTATTGACAGTAACCTGCGTTATACCATCGCAGAATATGCAATGGGGTAATGTTCGTGCACAAGCTCCTTCTCGGGATGGTGGACTTCCAAACTCTCTTGAGTCAGATTGACTTTACGGTTCCCTCTCGTTCTACTCGTTCTTATAGGCCTATCAGATTACCCTTATTTAGGTCAAAGTATGCCCAGCATGAACCCTTCAGGGTTTTATGCTATAATTATAATACCCATTTTGTTTATTGTTGTTTATTGTTGTTTATTGTTTATTTATGTTTAAAGTTTAACAATGTACAGTTAAACTGTAAGAGTAAAATTACATATCAACTAATTAAACTAAAGGGCCAATGCCAATACTCAGACCCGGTGGGTCTGATTATCGGCTCAGTAGCCGATAAGATCCCACCAACAGCCAAATTTAGGTTAGAGAAAAGCCGGTAGCCGAACAATTCCCAATTAGAGCTATTTAAATTAAGTTAAGTTATTGATTAAGATAATTTTGACCATATTAAAACTAGTATCAAAGGAAAACAGATGGAAAAAAAAGATGGAACTGTTTTTGTACTGATTCGAGCATATCCTGAAATTTTTGGTAGTGAGGAGACCAGACACAAGAACCATATTCCAAGATAGGCCGGACCAGAGAAACATACAGAAGTTTTGTAGTATACGGGTCTGTAAATTCCTTAGACCATCTTTTGAAAAATCCAAGGACTCTATTGGAAAACTCGATTAGATGTTTTAATAAATAAGACTTGTAATTAATATTTGTTTGACATTAGGATTGCTCTTTTATTATTTGTTATTAATTGCTCTGCAAACACCATCACCACATGTACACGCTTTGGAGTTCACAAGAAGAAGAAGGAAAAACGGAAGCCGTTTAGTTGCAGTATGACCAAAGACAGCTTATAATCTAAATCTCTTTAAGACCATATTTTCATAATGTTATTATTTGAATAAGGGTATTCCAACACGCCCCCCTCAAAAATAACATTATCATTCAATTTATAAACATAAACAATATCCAATTTCTTATCTAATGTGGTTGGTGTGCATTCTGGGGAATATTAAATGATCCAGCATTTGCTGCAAGGATACGGGGAAAACCCAGAAAAACCCGATCAGATCATTGTCTTATATATATATACATTAAATTTAGTAAGTTCCATTTTGAGTATTAGCTAAAAAAAATAATTCGTTTGTCTCTCAGATATGTAGTATAGAAAGCTTGTAAAATTTAAATTTAAAAAAAAATATTAACAAAGTAACAATTCATTGGTTTCTTTCTTTGATTCATTTCATTCTTATATGTACTAAAGATATGTATATAAGTATATTAAATTTAAGTAAAAATATTGAGTATCCATTCATGATTTTAACAGTTCATTTGTTTCTTTCGACTAGTTTTTTGTTTCTTATATATGTACATAAATATATAATTAAAAAAAAATTAAGTTTCCTGGAGTAGTCCCAGCATCTCTCGTAGCTCTGCAAATCTTCCAGCGGGCAGCGGCTTAGTAAATATGCCGGCCAGTTGATTCTCTGTGGATATATACTCAATACATATTTCATTATTCTCTACTTGTTCTCTAGAAAAATGATATTTAATGTCAATATGTTTGGCTCTTTTGTGACTTGAAGGGTTGTTTGCTGTACTTATACAGCCTTGGTTGTCTTCCTTAATTTTAGTAGGCCTATCTAGTTTTATATTTACACTTCTAAGGAGAGATTTTAATATACTCAGCTTCAGTTGATGAGGCTGCTACTGAATTCTGTCTTTTCGTATTCCAACAGATTAAATTGGAATCAAACATTTTGAATAAATAGCCCGTTGTACTTTTCCTGTCAATCTCATTACCGCCCCAATCAGAATCTACATAGCCAACTAATACAGTGGCTCAAAGCAAAAACGGTCCAGTGGCAAATAAAAAGTTTAAAGTGCTACAAATTTTAAAATAGACGAAAAACCAAAAATGTTTAAACGCCAGTTTGTTGTATGTTTTATCACAGTTAAAAAAGGAACTTTATTTGCTGATTAAATATTGCTCAGTTTAAGAAAAATATAAAAACTTAAAATTTATCTTAAATACAGGTCAAAGACAGAATGGTCCATCCACAAAAAAATTAAATATTAGTCGAATAAAAGGTTAAACAGGTATTTTAATACTTAGTATGTAATCCCTTAACCTTTATTACGGCTTTTAACCTACTATTCATGGAAGAGACCAGCTTCCGAGTGCTTTCCGAGCTTATGTTGTTCCATTCCTCCAGAAGGGCTTTTCTAAAGTCCTTTTTTCTAGAAATCCTGTGATTCTGGGTGTTTTTCTCCAGCGCAGCCCACAAATTTTGAATAACATTTAAGTCTGGAGACTGGGCTGGGGGAATCATCAAGTGGGGGCAGTTCCAGATAAGCCAGGACTGCACTATTCCGGACGAATGTTTCGGGTCATTATCCTGGTAGAACCGGAAATCAAGACGGATTCCTAGTTTCTGGAAGCTTTGGTGCAAGTTATCGGCCCCAAAACTTACCCAACAGGTAAAGGACAAAATGGGAAAGGAGTGCAGAGTGGAAACTGTGCGCCGGGTTCTGCGCAACCATGACTTCAATGCCCGAGTACCCCGAAAGAAGCCCTTCATCAGCCTGAAGAACAAAGGGACAAGGTTGGCGATCGCAAAAACCAACTTGGACAAGGATTTGGAGTTCTGGAACACCGTGATTTTTGCAGACGAGTCCAAATTCAACCTTTTTGGGTCCGACGGAAGGAACTTTGTGTGGCGAAAGCCCAATACTGAGCTGGATCCCAAACACGTTAAAGCGACAGTCAAGCACGGCGGAGGAAGTGTCATGGTATGGGCATGCATGTCGGCAGCCGGAATCGGAAACTTGGTGTTTATCGAGACTACGATGGATTAGTACATGTACCTCAATATTCAAAAAGAAAACTTGCACCAAAGCTCCGAGAAATTAGGAATCCGACATGATTTCCGGTTCTACCAGGATAATGATCCGAAGCATAAGTCCAAAATTGTGCAGGCCTGGCTTAACGAGAACTGCCCCCACATGATGAATCCCCCGGCCCAGTCTCCAGACTTAAATGTAATTGAACATTTGTGGGCTGTCCTGGAGAACAACACCCAGAATCACAGGATTTCTAGAAAAAAGGACCTTAGAAAAGCCCTTCTGGAGGAATGGAACAAAATAAGCTCGAAAAGCACTCGGAAGCTGGTGTCTTCCATGAATAGTAGGTTAAAAGCCGTAATAAAGGTTAAGGGATTACATACTAAGTATTAAAATACCTGTTTAACCTTTTATTCGACTAATATTTAATTTTTTTGTGGATAGACCATTCTGTCTTTGACCTGTATTTAAGATAAATTTTAAGTTTTTATATTTTTTTTAAGCTGAGCAATATTTAATCAGCAAATAAAGTTCCTTTTTTAACTGTGATAAAACATACAACAAACTGGCGTTTAAACATTTTTGGTTTTTCGTCTATTTTAAAATTTGTAGCACTTTAAACTTTTTATTTGCCACTGGACCGTTTTTGCTTTGAGCCACTGTATATCGTCAAATGAGATATTCTTTTTAAAATTTAGTTTCATTTCAATAGTTCCCTTTAAATATCTCATGACCCTTTTTAAACATTGCCATAACTCGGCATTATTCTTGCTACTATATCTACTCAAGATATTTACGGCTAAATCTGGACGCGTACAAAGCATTAAATACATTAAACATCCAATAAGATTACGACAAGGGGCATTGCAGTCTTCATCTGAGTTTAGTAGGTCATAATTTAGTTTGTTTGGTAAAGGAGTGCTAACCGAATTACAACTATCCATGTTAAATTTGTTTAAGATTCTTTTTATATATGCAGCTTGACTCAAATATATTTGATCTTGATTCATCTCTATTCTGATGCCAATAAAATGCCGTATCTCATTTAAATCAGTCATTCTGAATCTTTCACTCAAATATCTTTTGAATTCATTCATTCTTTCCATATTTCCTGTAGCTATTACTACATCATCGACATATAACAATACATATATATTTTCTTTTATGTCACCTCTGTCGAGGATATATATACAGTGATCTACTGGGGAGTTTGAAAAATTATGTTCTTTCAGTGCTTGCTCGAACACTTGAAACCAGCATCTAGCTGCTTGTGTAACCCCGTAAATTGCCTTGTTTAATTTACAGACATTTTCAGTATTACATGGTACTCCTTGAGGAGGTTGCATATATATCTCCTCATTTAAATTACCATTAAGGAAAGCTGTTTTAACATCCATCTGGTGAACTTTTAAATTATATTGAACAGCTAAAACTAATATGAATCTAAAACTTGCAATTCTAGCAACAGGGGCAAATGTCTCATCATAGTCAACTTGGTACTTTTGAGTAAATCCTCTAGCAACTAATCTAGCTTTGTATTTTATTGGAATTCCCAATTCATTATATTTCATGGAAAATACCCATCTACTATCGACAATATTTTTGTTTTCTGGTCTTTTTATAATTGTCCAGGTGTTATTAATTTCATGAGCCTTCAACTCTGTTTTTATTGCTTCCTCCCAAGCAGACCTGTCATTCCTAAATTTAATTTCATCATATGAACTTGGAATTTCATCAAGGGTTGTATGAGCATTTAATATGAACTTATCCAGACTATTTTCAACCTCATCGTAAAGTAGTCGAGGCTTCGCCATAAGCCTTTCGCTTTTTCTAATTTCTTTATTTTTACCAATATTTCTTTGAATATTGTTTTCTGGTTGATCAGTTTTCTCGCAATCCGTACTCTCATTCGGGATATATATTTCCTTACTTTCATTCAGGGAATCAGTTTGTTTTCTTTTTCTACTTTCATTCGAAAAATTCGGCTGATCACATTCCTTACTTTCATTCGGGAATTTCTCATTATTATTTTCCTAACTCTCATTCAGGAAATCAGTTTGTTTTCTTTTTCTACTTTCATTCGAAAAATTCGGCTGATCACATTCCTTACTTTCATTCGGGAATTTCTCATTATTATTTTCCTTACTCTCATTCAGGAAATCAGTTTTAGGCTTTATTGCTCTAGAATAAATCATATTTGACTCATCAACAACAACATCTCTTGCAACAATACATTTTTCTTTAATGACATCCCATAATTTGTAACCGTTTGGTTCATATCCGATAAAGATAGCTTTGAATGATTTCTCATCAAATTTACATTTTTTGATTTTATTGTGTACATACACAGTTGAACCAAAAACTTTTAAAAACTTTAAATTTGGCTTCTTATTGTGCCACATCTCATACGGTGTCATTTTATTGTTACCAAGTGCTTTGCTTGGAATCCTGTTTATTAAATATGTTGCAGTGAGTACAGCTTCACCCCAGAAACTTTTATCTAGTTTTGCACCATTTACCATAGCGCGAGCTTTTTCGGTAATGGTTCGTATCATCCTTTCCGAAACCCCACTTTGTTGAGGTGTGTGCGGTACGGTCAGATGATACGTTATTCCTTCCTTAACACAAAACTCACGCATCTCATTAGACAGGCATTCCCTACCGTTATCAATATACAAATTGACCAATTTTAGATTGAAGTGAGCTTCGCTTTTTGCCACAAAATCTTTAAACACATTGAATACATCAGATTTGAACTTTAACAAGTATGTTACACAGTAATGTGTAAATTGATCTACAAAGATCACAAAATAATTTTTATCGTCTAGAGTTACTGGTGTAATAGGGCCGCAAACATCTGAATGTATTACAAATAGGGGTCGTTTAACATGGTTTTTATCTTTGGATTGATTAAACGGTAGCCTACCCTGTTTCCCATTCAAACATGACTTACAAATTTCATTTGATATTTTTAAATTTGCTAGGAGGCTGCTGTCACTAAATAAATCGTTACTCTTTATTTCAAGTAATTTCCCCTTACTCACATGACCTAACCTCTCATGCCACAGTCGATAATTATTATTGTTTCTTGCATCTACACTGTATGCTTGAAACTTAATTATGGGTATATTATTTAACATACCTGGATTTTTAGCAACAATCACTCCGTTCTTTGATAGCGATACCCCATCGTGGTCAAAATGGGTTGATATCCCAGCCTGTTGCAGACGCTTAACCGACATGAGGTTTCCTGCTGCTTCTTTGGAGTAAAGAACATCCTCTAGGGTGATATCGTGTCCATTGTGTAGCTACACAATTCCACATTTGGTTGCAAATATAAATTCTCCTTCTTTTGCTACAGCAATTTTTATTGGTGGTTCCAATATCACACTGTCAGTAAATAGTGACTCATCATTAATTAGATGGTCAGTTGCACCCGAGTCGATTATAAAACCAAGTTCATTGTTGACTTTTTCGTTTTGATTTATTTGTTTCATCATAAACGCGAAACCGTGGTACGATGTTGCGAGCTGAGCTTTTTTGTTATTATTATTATTGTTATTATTTTCTTTATTTTTATTTTCCCTTATAAATTGGAAACAATCCTTTTTTATGTGCCCTAATTTACCACAATGGTGGCACTTAATATTTATTTTAGCCTTTTCTTTGAAAACTCTATTAGGCTTTGTGTTCCTATTCTTAAACACATTATTTTTATTTAAATGATTGTTTTTAACAACTAGCTTCATGACCTTTTTACTTGTGTCAGTGCATTCACTTCTTATTTTCGTTTCATAATCTAACAATTTATTTTTAACAAAAGCTAATGAAAGGGTTTCATCTGATAATGTCTCTATAGCTGTAATGACGCCATTATATATTGAGGGCAAAGTCTGCAGTAAGTGCGCCACTTTGTCCATCTCATCCATTTTTGCACCCGCCGCTAATAATTCACACACAATTTCGTCAAACTTAATAAAATGACTAGACAATATCATTTCACTCGACAATTTGAGTGTGATCAATCGTTTACGCGCAGCTAATTGAGACGCAAGACTTCTACGCTCATAAATAGCGTCCAACTTTTCAAAAATTTCACGTGCGGAAAATTGGTCTGCCGCAAAACTTAAAAATGCGTCACTTAAGTATTGAATTAATGTGCTCTTTGCACATCGCTCTGCCTTTTTCCAAACGTCATCTATTTCATTTGGCTTTGTCTCATCAACAACTTTAAGTACGTCTTATTCGGCAAACAGGGCTCTAACTCTAAATTTCCACACTGAATATTTTTCACCATCGAACGGCTTTATGTTGTGCTTATTCTTTTCCATTTTTAATTCAAAAAATTGTTTTATATATATATGTCAGCAAATTTAATAATGCAGAAAATGAGAAGAAAAAAAAAATATTTTATATGCAAGTGCGCACGTGGATCGAATTTCAAAAGTTATGTAAACCTTCTAATTTCCTTTTAATTGGCATGGACTGGGCCCATAACCTATTGGAAAACTCGATTAGATGTTTTAATAAATAAGACTTGTAATTAATATTTGTTTGACATTAGGATTGCTCTTTTATTATTTGTTATTAATTGCTCTGCAAACACCATCACCACATGTACACGCTTTGGAGTTCACAAGAAGAAGAAGGAAAAACGGAAGCCATTTAGTTGCATTATGACCAAAGACAGCTTATAATCTAAATCTCTTTAAGACCTTATTTTCATAATGTTATTATTTGAATAAGGGTATTCTAACAGACTCCTTTGGCTTTGTTAGAGATAGTAGAGATATGAGAGTTGAAACATAGATTAGGTACAAAGGTAATGTCCAAGTCGTTAACTTTGAACAGGCGTTGAAGGATAATGTAATTGATAGAGTAATCGAAAAGGTATGGCTTATTGCGGTGAAAAGTCATTATATTGCATTTAGAATTGTTAAGAGGTAGAATGTTGATTAAGCCCAAGTTGTTAAGAGCGTCAAGATCTGATTGCAGAGATAGTGGGGACAAGGGGTCATTGTAGGAAACACATAGCTTTACGTCATCAGCATACATTAGGACACGGGAATGAGATAACATTTGAGGAAGATCGTTAATAAATAGGTTAAATAGCAAGGGACCCAGATGGCTACCTTGAGGAACCCCCGATGAGACAATAACAGGTTTAGAGAGAGAGAAGTTAAAGCAGACACGTTGAGAACGGTTACAAAGGTAAGAATTAGTCCAGTATAGAAGCTAAGTCGGAAACCCTAGAAGAGACAGTTTATGAATAAGTAGATTATGATTGACGGAGTCGAAGGCTTTACTAAAGTCAGTATAAACGACATCAGTTTGACACTGTTTAGCAAATCCCGAAGTTACAAAGGTGGAAAATTCAAGGAGATTAGTAGAAACTGAGCGACGTTTAATGAATCCATGCTGTGATTCAGAGAATACAGAACTACAAAAATTTTGCAGCTGAGAAGTGATAATTTTTTCGAAGAGTTTAGGAATGGCAGATAAGTTGGAAATACAGCGGTAGTTAGAGACATCAGATTTAGATCCCTTTTTATGAAAGGGAACTATATAGGATTCTTTCCAGCCGATAGGAAAGTCACCAGTCTTGAGAGACAAGTTGAAAATTTTAAGTAGAGGCACACAAAGAGATTCTGCAGAAAGTTTAAGAAAAGCACTCGGAACCGAGTCTGGCCCAGTGGAGAACGAAAACTTGCACGATTTTAAATTGGCCAAGAGACCATCATAGTCGATGAAGGGGGCAAGGATACAGTTAGAACTATTTAAAGGGATAGGATAAGAGTAACTACTACTAAAGTCGTTCGATGAGGCTAGGATAGAGGGAAAGTTAATAGACGGGACAGAGTAGCAACGTTGTAAAAAGGAAGCGAACAGATCTGCAATATCAGCATAACTACCATTTAAGTGTAGAGAAGAAGGAAATCGGGAAGATTTCTGTTTAGAATTGACAAACCTGAAGAATTGTTTAGGGTCGCGTTTAAAGTTAAGCTTGCATTGGTCAAGTATCTATTTGTAGCACAATGTATTAAATAGGGAAAATATCGATTTTGCAATTGAGTACTTCGAAAAGTCTGATTGCAAACCGGATTTTTTAAACTTCTTGTACATACGGGATTTTAAATTCTTCAGATTTGTTAATCTCGGGGTGAACCAGATAGGACCAGAAAGATTTCTGGAGGGGGTGACTAAAGGAACATGCATGGGAAAGATGGAAAAAATAGAGCTATAGAATGCATTCGTGGCAGACTCAATTTCCTGAAAATCGTCAAGGAATGACCAATCCATCTGAGATAGGGCAGTATTCAAGGAGAGAATATTAGCCTTCTTGAAGCAATAGATATTCGAAGGCTTAATAAACGACTTTATAGGGCATGAAGATGGTAACAGGAAATCAATTGAAATTGAATCATCGGTAGTGAAGACGAGATCAACATGCTATTACGTATGCCATTTACCTGGCCTAACGATGTATCGGACAGAGAATCAACGAAGTCATGCTGCATAGATGGGAACATTAAGTTTGAGTCATTGGATGGAAACCAAGTGACATTAGGGAGATTAAAGTCACCGAGGACAATAAGACGATCAGAATCACTGGGCTGAGACAAAACAGACTGGAGATGGGCAGCGTGAAGCATATAAGTTGTAAATTCAGAGGACGGTGGGATGTAAGAGCATGATATGAATAAATTAAAAGAACATGTAGCATGTCACCTACAACTGTGGTTGCTGTGGCTGTGCCACTCGAGCTGGTCTGGGGTGTAGACGATAACGAAAATGCACGCGCTGGCTCCGGCTGTATGGTCAGTAGTAGGAGTGGGTTCTGGGATCTTGCTATCGCTACGTGCTCGCTTCGTTACTAAATCTTATTTAATATCATCTTCGCGTGCTTCTCTTTGCTAAAGAAATTTTGAATTGACACGAGGATCAGGAGGGGAAAAGGTAGGGGTAGGGAGAAAGGAGAAGAAAGAATTCACATGTACAGGGTAACTAAATCTATGCAACCCTCACTCGACATGACGGTCTGCTGTGCTGGTGTTAGTGCAACAGCTTTGCCCACCGAACCATGATCACCCATCCACCGATATAGGGTATATGTTTCGGATGATCCCTTGTTGTCACGTCAATCATCTTCACTACGTCTTCCCCCCATCGTTACCTGCATGGCTCCTAAATAAATTAATCTAGCAATTCATATTTCAATATTCGTTACAAATGTTTATTGTTATAAAAAAGTAAGCCAAGGGCATAATGAACAAAATAAAGAAAAATATGAGAGATATAAAATATGAATATATGCAGGTATATGGTTAATGTTAGACAAATAAAATTTTTTAAATATATATGTATAGTGCAAAAATAGGTAAATATATATAGGGCTAATTATAAACAAAAAAAATTAATTTTTTTTCTTGATATGTATGTATGTGTGAAAATAAGTGAAAATAATATTTATTTTTTTATAATGATTTCATTTGAGATTATTTTGTATACTTGTTTTTATTTTACTTCATCTTTCTTTTTACTAGAATTAAAGGCGATCATTATTTGGCACTCAACTTATGCACACAGGTGTAAAGCTCTACTGCAATGGTAATGTTTCGAGCTTTGAGGAAGCTTCGAAAGCTCTAGAGCTTCTGATCGGGCCTAAGCTTCTTCGGCAAAACCAACCAATTTAAGCAAAAAAATCAATTTAAACAAAAATGCATATATGTGTCCCATTGGATCCTAAAAATTGTCCCTTTTTTTTCTTTATAAAAATATATTCGTTCACTTACGTATTGAAACATCCACGTCCAAAAGATCTTTCGGCGATGGAGCGAATCTGAAAACTTTATGGAGAACACTTACAAATGGTCACACATACACACACAGTCACAACTGATAATCTTTAGATATTTTAGGTTTTATTTTTCACTCATCTCGCCTTTAATTCATGTTCTTCTTCTGTTATTCTCACTTTTCACTTTCAATCTTTTTGTCTTTTTTTTCTATTACTTCATATGTTCTTGCTCACTACAGCTGATTGTTTTTGTCTATTATTATGAAAAGTAAAAGCTCAGCGCAGCTGATTCCATCGGCAAAGCAAAAAAAATTCACCAACCCGGGGTCAACGCCCTAACAAAAGCACCGCTGGTTCAAGTGCACGAGGTACACTTGGAATTTTTCCACTGCCACTTGTAACGAACCGTTTTGCGTCCGTCTGATTCAGCAGAGCTGGCTCAGCGGTCGGTGGATCGATGCAACGAATTTATTTGTTGCCTCGGCGACAAGCAAGTAATGCGTTTGGGTGGATTTTGGTCTGAATAGCGGTTCTTTATTGAGTATCTTAAGGCTATCTTACGGCTATGGTATCTCGAACTAAATTGGTCGTGAATCCTCTCACCGTAGCGCGGCTGTCTCCGTGTGCTATGTGGCGCAATACCCGACTCCACCGTTGTTGAGGCTGACCGCAGGTGTAGCTCCGTTGGGCTACGGCTGTGGGGGTTCTGACTTGGCTACCGCCTCGTCCGCCGCTCGCACAGCTCCGCAATGGGTTCACCTGGCCAATGGTCTCACCTTTACGCGGTGAGTTTCTTGGTTTCGATTGCCGTGCACGTCTCTGTAGTCGCCACTGGTAGTCGTTGCTCCTCCTGGCTGCACTAATTCCGTTTCCACTCGTAACACGTTCGCTTGGTGACACACTTGGTTCCCGCACTTGACTGTCCCTCCTTGACTGCCGCGGACCTCCTCTTATAGGCTCCCTGCGGCACAGCGTCCGCGTCGCTGCCCATCCGCAACGGTTCCCTTCCCTTGGTACTTTTCCATCGATCGCTTCGTCTTCCCAAGCCTTCCGCACCGGGATCGGCCTACATGGCCTACATGGGATTACATGGCCTACATGGACTCCACATGGCCTACATGGGCTCTACATGGCCTACATGGGATCCACATGGCGCCTCCCGGTCCTCGGCTCTTGGGCCCGCCGCTGTCCCAATTCCGCCGTTTCCCTTTTCTGAGAGCGAGGCCCGCTCCATCCTCTCGCTTAACGGGATCGCCCCGCGCTCCTCGCTGGCCATTTCGCCGCATCCCCTACTAGGGTCTTGTGAGGAATATGGACTCCTCACACTTCCCCCTTTCTTCATTTTCAAAACCCCCGGATACCACCGGTCAGAGAGTTCCCCCCGGGAGCCTGTCGGCCCTGCCACTTCACCTTCGGCGCGCTTTTCACCTTAACGGCCCCTCTCGTGGCGCCCTCTATCGGTGTTTGGAGCTGGTTCCATCGCTCGCGACTTACCGCGGATGGCGATGATGGCCTATCGATCCATCTATATCGATAGGGCTCTGGAACCAATTCCGATCGTGCGGTGCACGATAGGTGCGCGCTCGACTTGGAGCTGACGGCACGACTCACGACTCACGATTTGTTTCCGCCGGTATCTCGCGTAAATTTCCGCCGCCCGCGTGGGATTTCTCACCACCAGCACTTGCACCTTCGATCCAGGCGTGGACCGCGCTTTCCACCCTCTTGGTGGTCTGTCCCTATACCCCCCAATGAGGCCAAAACCTACACAGGTAAGTTCTCTTTGTTTTCTTCATTTTTATTTCTCATTCATCATGCTTTCATTCATGCTTCCATGAACACCTCGGCGCTGCTCTCTGTCACCGACACCCGGTAACGCACACCGCGCACCCTAACGAGCCGCTTCACTCGGCACCCTATTGGGCGGATCTCCTCCACGGCCCGCACCACCACCTCGGGCCAATCCGCGGTTGCCACGCGTCGCCAGCGCTGGGACTCTGCCGGCTGACCCTCTGGCATGGAGTGCTGCCGCTGAAGTCGCGGCCGCCCGACCTCACTCCTCGGCTCCGGACAGGAGGCCTGCCTCGCCAGCACCGGCCGTTCCGGCGCCTTAACAGGTGAGGGCCACTCCCATGGACCGCGCTCCAGCACCTCCTCCTCCGTGACCGCCTCCGTGGCCGGTGTCGCGGCTGGTTCCTCGACCCTTGTCTCCTCGGGCTGACTTACTTGTTCCGGTGTCCTTCCCGTCGCCGGTTCTGTGCCTTCCGCCCGCTTGTCCTGCCGGGGTACGGGCCCTTCCTGTGTTGTTGCTGGTCCTCCTCCAGATTGCCGGTTTCTCCTCGGGTCGCGCGAGTTACCAGCTCAGCACCTACCCTCACCCTTCCCCCTCCGAAACATCTACGAGCTGGCCACAATGTAGAGACCATCAGCAATACCAACTCACACCACCAACTCACATCCGCTCCAATTTCAACAGCGGACACAAACCCCAACGTCAGCGGATTCTCGGCCACTTAGAGTTAAAGAGTCAGCACATTTGTAAAAACCATAGCTGCACAAAGATATAATAAAGATCAGAATATATTCAACCGCAAACCAAATCGGACGTTTCTTAATTCAACCGGAATACGGGCTAATAACTCTGTTAAAACGGGTGACAATCTATCTTGAGCTACAAATCCAGGAACCACCTCATTCTACATCATAACTGGCGCAGTCGGAGACCTTTGTCCACGAACGGGACTCTAGTAGAAAACACCAAGAAGACCCTAGAGTTCACGAGAAGGCGAAGGAGAACCTAAAAGGATGTTCTGGAGGATTATAGTAGCGGCACTATTGTAAGAGATAAAGACATATGTATGTGAATAAGAGTGAGTAAAGTGTTGGTGTGAAATGGAGGAAATTAAATAAATAACAACAGAGAAGTGAAAATAAAGAAATAGTGAACAGAATGGTCGATCTGGCCGACCAAAATCGTTAGAGTAACGAATGTAGTTGTACAATCACAAATTATGTGCAAAATAAAGTGCCAAAAAGGAAAAAAAAGAGATCACTTCAATCAGAAGCATTCCAAACAAGACGAAGGAATTAATTACAGAAATAAGTAAAAAGGGAGAAACGAAAGGGGACCGCAGTAAAGGTTGCCGCGACGAGCAGCGGATCGAACGGTTGCAGTTGCGGTCGGTATGACGTCGACCCGAGCGGCTGGCAGAGGCGGTCGGTTTGGCGTACGAGCGGTCGCGGCGGCGTTCGGAACGTTGTTCGACGCGAGGCGATCGGCTTCGAGCGGTTGCATTGTGTTGGACGGAAGTTGGATCGATCGTTTGGTAGGAACGAACGGTTCGACGGAAGGACGGTTCGAGTGGGACAAGATGAGCTCAACCAAGTTGGGTCGTGAGCGGACGGCTTACGGTGAGCCCATACATGTGTGCCCAACACATAAACACAGGGCCGGCGCGAAAACAAAGGGCGCCGGCGGGCCCAAAAAGGGGGCCACTACATAAAATATTAACGATACAATAAACGAAGTGCGGGGACCTATTGCCCACATGCATAGCGCAGAACCTGTAACGCACAGGGTAGAAGCTCAGCATGGGGGGGATGGTATGGTTATGAAAATAGAGAAAACAAGAACAAGAACGAAGAAACAGAAGGAAAACCTTGATCACTCACATACGTAGGGCAAAGTACTGTAACGCACAGTGCAGACGCCTAGTATGGGAGCGGTCGGAGGAAGAACGATGCTATGAAAGACTGTAACGCACAGTATAACAGTTAGCTTCAGAGTGCACAGTAGTGGAAGAAGAAAGAATGAAAACTCAATAAAGAACGAATAACGAATTAAAACGAGAAAGAAACCTATTTCACACCGCACTGTATAACCCTTAAATGTCGAAGAAATACTCATTTTTAAATAATTGCAGACTCCATTTCGCACAATACACTACATAAGGACACATCTAACAATAACTGGCACACCGGGAAACTAATATTAACTAAATTAAGCACACGACAACACACACACACACACGATATATAAGATAGTAAGAATAGCATATAAGATTACACTTAACGCATATATATACACACACAGATACAGTAACAGACACATATACGGAGTACATGTCAGTGAGAGGCAGTAATCAGAGAATCATTCCGGTAGACAGAGCAGTCTTAGAAGTTTGCAACGAAGATCAAGTAGCGGCAGAAATGGCCCAAGGAAAGAGTTCGTCCTCCATCCTCGACGCAATAAGGGTCGTAGACCTGGTAGCGGTCATACCCAAGTATGAAGGAGAGACAGGCAAGCTTGATCATTTTATAAAATCGGTAGAAGAGACCCTAGACATAATAAAGGAAGAGGATAGGTCGACGATAGGAAGAGTAGCCATTAACGCCATAAGGGGTAGGATTATAGGAGACGCCAGCAGGAAGCTGGAACTTAGCAATGTGGATTTAGATTGGGAACAAATGAAAAAGGCGTTAAAGGCTTATTTCAAAGACAAAAGACAGGAACAGGACTTGGTAATGGAACTAACCAATATTAAAGGGAAGAAGTTAGAGTTAGAACCTTTGTTCGCGAAAGTACTCGAGTTGAGGAGTGCAATGATTAGTGGAGTAAAAGCGAGTGACTTATCTACGGTAACAAAAGAAGAGAAGATTAAGTGGATTGAAGGCATGGCGCTGACTGCGTTTCTGTCGGCAATAAAGGGACCGATAGGAATGACGATTAGGAATATGGAAATAAGCGATATTGGGCAAGCATATGACATAGCTAGAAAGGAGAAAAGCGCTTTTGTTCCGGAAGAGCCAGAAGTGAAAGTGGAAAAACAAGAGGTAGTGGAGGTACAGGTACCCGAGAAGAAGCCACTCCCAGTACAAGAACAGGAAAAGAAAGAGAAAGTAGTACAGGAGGAACAGCAGGTGGCGGGTAACTGGCCCCAATACCAGTGGGGGGCAATATGCAAGTTCCCTTTGGAATGCCTTTCCCGATGCTGGATGGAACCGGGTGGTCCGGTGTGGGATTTGGAGTCCCAATGGGAGGGAACCCTTTCATGGGATACCCCTTTATGCAGAACAACTCAATGGGATACGATAGGGGATCATACAGGAACCAGCAGTTTAGAAACCCTACATGGAACCACGGTCAGCAAAACCGCGGACGACAGTGGGGCCAAAACAGCCGGCAGGGACAGCTAGCAATTCAGGCACATCAAGATTCGAATAGAAGCGGTCAGACAAGAATGTCTAGGATGTCCAATAATTCCGGACAGTCGTTCCAATCGAACAATTCTAGACAATCTTTCGGAAATCAGTTTGCGCCCAGCACCTCGACTAGAGGTGGAGGACGGGCAGCAACGGACGGCCAGTTACACAATATTCAAGAGGATGACGGAAATTTTCCCCAAAGAGCCTCAAACCAACAACAGTATATTTAGGAGCAAGAAGGGTACAATCGACCCTACCATATATTATGGTAAGGCTAGCAACAGGCAAGTCAATCAAAGTACTTATAGACACAGGATCCACCTTTTCATTTCTAACACCAGAAGTAATACCCGAAGGTTGTGCCCAAAGATTGCATATTCCGATCACAATAAAGACAGTTACGCAAGCACACGAAGTGCAGTCAGAGATAAGATTGAAAATGTTTAAGGAGCTAGGTGGGGAAGGTGAAATAAGAATGCTCTTGTTCAAATTCCACAATTATTTTGACGGGTTAATCGGAATAGATATTTTAAAACAGATAGGAGCGACAATCGACATACAGAAGAAACAATTAAGAACGCCATCAATAGAAACGCAGTTGTGGTTAAAACAACATAATGCGACGGAATTGTATACGATTGAGGCAGGCACAAAAAGAATTATCCAAGTACCAGTTCAACTACGAACGGGGGAATTTTTAATTAGCAAAACGATTGTGAAACCGAACATGGAAATATCAGAAGGAATATATAGGGCAATAGAAGGCATGAGCTTAGTGGAGGTAGTAAACTACGAGGAAGAGGATCAGCAACTGTTGTTGGAGGAACCACTTACAGTGGCAGAGTTTAAGGCGGAAGAATACGTAGAACTGTACAACATTGAAAAAGAAGAAGGGCCCGGTACAGGAAGGGTCCCATTTGACAAAATCAGAACCGATCATCTAAATATAGAAGAAATCAAAGAATTAAAAAAGTTATGTAAAAAATACCCGTCGGCCTTTTACATGGAAGGGGAACAGTTGTCATTTACAAACGTAGTAAAACCTCAGGTCAGAACAACGGATGACATTCCGGTGTATTCTAGACCATATAGGTATGCATTCACCGAAAGAGAGGAAGTAAAGAGACAAATAGGAAACCTGTTAGAACAGAAGATCATCAGGCATAGCCACTCTCCGTGGAGTGCTCCAGTGTGGCTAGTCCCGAAGAAAAAGGATGCCTCAGGACAAAGAAAATGGAGAATGGTGGTAGATTACACTAGTCGACACGACTTTTCCGCTGTCGCCAAAAATGACTTTTTCTGATAGATTTGGATGTTTAAAATTTTTTAAAGAATGTTTTTTTTTTTCATGAAAATTTGGTCAAACGGTTATACCTTAGCCGTTTATTTTTATATTTTTATAAGCGATACCTTAAACGACGCCTAATTAATGTGTCTATCTAAAACCAAAAATCAAGGCATTCAAACATTTTTTTTTCGACTTTTCCTGAGCTTTCAAAGTCAAAATTTCGGGTAAAAACACCGAAAAAAATTATGAAATTTGAATTTGAAAGCTTAATATCTTCCAGGCGTTAAGTTGCAGCTACAAAGTGTCTGAGTCGGATTTATAGCTGCATTTGTCAGCTTTTTTAACTGCAAAGTTCAATACAACCAGTTGTAGGAAACTTAAGTTATGTGAAAAATAGAAGCACTACCTATGACAAAAAACAACAAATTTTTTAAAAATTCTTTAAAAAAAAACTACTCCATGAAAAAAAAACCATAATTCTTAAAAAAATTTTAAATCTCCCAATCTATTAGAAAAATTCATTTTTGGAGACAGCGGAAAAAAAAAGTTGAATTTTGTCGAGTAGTGTTATTAGCAAGAATAGGAATAATCCCCAAATTTATTCTTAGCAGAGAAGAAGCACAAAAGATTACCCAGAAATTGGAAGAACAAAGAATACAGATCACGTCTGAAGAACACATGTACGAATTATTGCAATTAAAATCTATAATGAATAAAACCGATGTAATTTTCTCGGTAGATGTGCCAATTTTTACCAATGAAACATATTCACTACAAAGATTGTTACCATTACCAATTAATAAAACCGAATTTGTAATAGCACCTAATTTTGTAGCGTATAATGATAGATTTATGTATTATTACACAAAGTAATGTAATCAAGTAAGAAAACTTTATATCTGTAAACATGATAGAATTGTAAATAGGGTCAACGAAGTGTGCCTGAGGAATCTGATACAGGGGAAAGCGGCGGAATGTGAGACAAAGGACGTAGGCTTTCGCAGAGAGATCTTCGAACCGAAGAAAGGCTACATTGCAATATTTAATGGCGAAAAGGTTAGAATACAGACGGATTGCGGACCGGAAAAGTCGTACGACGGGTCAGCAATTATAACCTTCGAAGAATGTGGAGTAACAATTAACAACATCCAATATGAGGCGATGGAACAATTGGATACAAAACAATTAGTTTTGGAAATTCCCCGGATAAAGTCGATGAAAAATAACAGAACGACTCAAGAGTTAGGGGTACATGAACTAAAGATGGAGGACATCAAGACGAACACGGAACTTGGCAGAATTAGAACTGGAATGAAGATACACAACGCGGCAACATACACCATGGTCGGCGTACTCCTAATAGGAGTGGTGTGCACTGCTTGGCTCTCGAGAAGGGCGATCAATCACGCAACAACAACAACAAATTCCATTGCAGCACCAACTACCACCCTCACTTCAACCACCACGCCGTTATGGTCGATAGTTCAGACTGGGGGGGGAGGAGTTACCAGCTCAGCACCTACCCTCACCCTTCCCCCTCCGAAACATCTACGAGCTGGCCACAATGAAGAGACCATCAGCAATACCAACTCACACCACCAACTCACATCCGCTCCAATTTCAACAGCGGACACAAACCCCAACGTCAGCGGATTCTCGGCCACTTAGAGTTAAAGAGTCAGCACATTTGTAAAAACCATAGCTGCACAAAGATATAATAAAGATCAGCATATATTCAACCGCAAACCAAATCGGACGTTTCTTAATTCAACCGGAATACGGGCTAATAACTCTGTTAAAACGGGTGACAATCTATCTTGAGCTACAAATCCAGGAACCACCTCATTCTACATCATAACTCGCGTGTTGCTGCTCCGTGGCGGCTCCTCCTCCCATAACTGGGGCTCCTCGGCCTCGCGCGGCGCTGGTCCGGACGCCCACGTGATGTGGATGGTCTGGTGGTGCCACACCATCCCATCCCGGACCGCCGTGTGCACGCTCTGTGACACAAACGGTCCCACCACCGCATTCTCGGGCCCCTGCCACTGGGGCTGCGGCTCCGGATCCCCTGGATGCTCCTGCTGCGACTGCGGCGGCGGTGTAGCCTCTGGCTGCTGCGGCTGCGTCGGCGGTTGGGGCTGCGGCTGGGGCTCTGGCCACTGTGCCTGCGGTTGCGCCTGCGTTGGCGGCTGGGGGTGCGATTGCGGCTGGGCCTGCAGGTGTTCGTCTCTAAACATATCCGCCGGTGCCCTTACCCGCAATCCTCTCGGTGGCGGCGGAGCCTCGTCCTCGCCCCTCTGCTCCTCCAGCTGTGACGGCGGTGACGGCTGCGCCCTCGGCTGTTCTTCTGGCCACTGCGACTGTGGCGGCTCCTGTGACTGCGACGGTGGCTGCGCCCGCGGCTGCGGCTGGGATTGCGGCTGGGCCTCCAGCTGCTGCGGCTGCGGCTGCGTCGGCATCGGCATCGGCGGCTTGGGCTGCGGCTGCGACTGTGGCCGTGGCTGCGGCTGCGGCTGGGCCTCCGGCTGCTGTGGCTGCGGCTGCGTCGGCATCGTCGGCTTGGGCTGCGGCTGCGGCTGGGCCTCCGGCTGCTGTGGCTGCGCCTGCGTCGTCATTGGCGGCTTGGGCTGCGGCTGCGACTGTGGCCGTGGCTGCGTCGGCCTCGGCGGCTTGGACTGCGGCTGCGACTGCGGCTGCGGCCGTGGTTGCGTCGGCGGCTGGGGCTGCGGCTGCGACTGCGGCTGCGACTGCGGCTGCGGCCGTGGCTGCGTCGGCGGCTGGGGCTGCGTCGGCGGCTGGGGCTGCGGCTGGGACTTCGGCTGGGGCTGCGGTTGCGACTGCACTCGCTCGCCGTTGACCATCTCCGCCGTTGCTGTCGCTATCCGCGCCCTCTTTGGTTGCGGCGGCGCCTCGCTCCCTGCGCGCGACTTCGCCTTGCCCTCCGATCGGCATCGTCGTTGCTCGGGAGCCTCCCGCCGGGACTTCTCATGGCGCTTGGTTCTACGGGCCTCCCTGCGCTCGCGGTCCTCCTCGCGCCGCCGTTCGTCCTCCTTCCGCCGCTGCCGTCTCCTCTCTTCCTTTTGCCGACGGGCCTCCTCCTCTCGTCGCCGACCCGTCTCTTCTGCCACCCGTGCCTCATCCTCGCGACGTCTCCGCGCTTCCGCTTCCCGCCGTGCCTCCTCCAGTCGGTGCTGCTCCTCCCGACGCCGCGCTTCCCTCCGCCGCTGCTCCCTCCGCTCTCGGACGAGGACCTCCAGCGTGCTCCGGAAGTATTTCTTATCCTCTTCCTTCTCCGCTTCTGTCCACACTTCCTCTGCCAACCTCGACGACGACTTGGCCGCCGCGTCCGCTGTTTTTGATGACGCCTCTGCCGGCCTGGCGGCCTTCGCCGGCTTCGCTGCCAATTTGGCCGACAAATCCACTGGCTCCGCCTCCGCCAGCTTCGACGCCTTCGCCGGCTTCGGCCTGTCCGCTGCCTTCGCTGCCTTCGGTGCCTTTGGTGGCTTTGACGCCCGAGGCGCGGCCTCCGTTGCCGGCACCGGGACCGGTGGCCTTGGGCTTGATGCCGGCCGCGTGGGCTCTACCGGCGGCTGCTCTGCTCTCGCCGCCGTCCGTCTCCGCTGCGCCTCCAACAGCGCCTTTTTTTCGGCGCGCGTGAGCGCCGGGGCCGTGGCCACACACACGACGTCGTCGCTGTCCTCTCCCTCCGTTCCTCCTTGCGACACCTCCGGCGTCGGCGTTGCCCGTGGGGACCAGGACGACCCATCGAGCGACGACGCCATTAACTCGAGCTCCGGCGTCTCGCCCCGAGTCCACCGCCCTCCACGCGAGAGCTCCGCCCGTCGCTGGCGGTGGGCTCTGGCTACCAACCGCTCGTTCTGCTCCTCCGTGACCAGTACCGCCACTGACAGCTTCTCCTCTGACCGCCTGTTCCGTCGACCTCTCGCAGGGATTACCACCCTGTGCCCCGCACACGTCACCTATGCTCCGACTGCGGCTATAAAGTCCCACCCCAGAACCAGCTCGTCAATCACTCCGGGCAATATGAGGAGCGTCATTGCGATCGCCTTTTTCCCGAACGCCACCTCCACCTCGAGTTGGGAGTTGACGTCCTGTCTATGACCGTCCGTCAGCCGCACCCTCTTGCGTGTCCTCGTCTCCACTCCGGTCCACCAATTCGCAGCTAACGAAGCTACATGTCGCGCCTGTGTCCACCGTGGCCTTCCACTCGCGTCCGGCGATGCCTACCATGGCGGACAGCTGCACCTCCTCTTCGGTCAGTCCACCGACTAGGCCGACGTGGGCCTCTCTCGAGTGTCTTCGGACCTCGGGGCCTCCAATTGCGACCCTGGCACGGCCCTCCGCGGCTTGGGTCGCGGTGCGTTTCCCGCGGGCTTACAGCCCCACCTTGCCGCATCTCCAGCAGAACGTCAATGGCCGGCCCGTGCATGCCTGGGCCCAGTGTCTATTGCTTCCACACCGGCGGCACGCATTCTCGGGGTTCAGCACATATCCCCCCACCACATTGGTCTCCATTTGGTGGTCGCTAGGCGTCATCGATGGCTTCTGGTTGCAGCCGGTTGCCGGGTCGTCTCTACACCGACGGCACACCTCCGTCGAAGTCGTTCGCGTGAAGGGATTGGCTGCCCTGGCCCGGCCTGACGGGCTTTCCTTCTGGAATTCCGCCCGATCTCTTTCACTGATCTCGTCCACTGATCCTTCCAACTGAAGCCCGCATGCCTTGGCGCACTGCATCAGTTCCCCCTTCCTCAGCGAATGAATCCACTGCCGGCTCTTCATCTTGATACTCCTCTTGATACTCCGCTCAGCACCGTCCTTCCCAATGCACTCTCCTTTTCTTGCTTGTCTTGAGGCCCCACGTTGGGCGCCAGTTGTAACGAACCGTTTTGCGTCCGTCTGATTCAGCAGAGCTGGCTCAGCGGTCGGTGGATCGATGCAACGAATTTATTTGTTGCCTCGGCGACAAGCAAGTAATGCGTTTGGGTGGATTTTGGTCTGAATAGCGGTTCTTTATTGAGTATCTTAAGGCTATCTTACGGCTATGGTATCTCGAACTAAATTGGTCGTGAATCCTCTCACCGTAGCGCGGCTGTCTCCGTGTGCTATGTGGCGCAATACCCGACTCCACCGTTGTTGAGGCTGACCGCAGGTGTAGCTCCGTTGGGCTACGGCTGTGGGGGTTCTGACTTGGCTACCGCCTCGTCCGCCGCTCGCACAGCTCCGCAATGGGTTCACCTGGCCAATGGTCTCACCTTTACGCGGTGAGTTTCTTGGTTTCGATTGCCGTGCACGTCTCTGTAGTCGCCACTGGTAGTCGTTGCTCCTCCTGGCTGCACTAATTCCGTTTCCACTCGTAACACGTTCGCTTGGTGACACACTTGGTTCCCGCACTTGACTGTCCCTCCTTGACTGCCACGGACCTCCTCTTATAGGCTCCCTGCGGCACAGCGTCCGCGTCGCTGCCCATCCGCAATGGTTCCCTTCCCTTGGTACTTTTCCATCGATCGCTTCGTCTTCCCAAGCCTTCCGCACCGGGATCGGCCTACATGGCCTACATGGGATTACATGGCCTACATGGACTCCACATGGCCTACATGGGATTACATGGCCTACATGGCCTACATGGACTCCACATGGCCTACATGGGCTCTACATGGCCTACATGGCCTACATGGAATCCACATGGCCTACATGGGCTCTACATGGCCTACATGGGATCCACATGGCGCCTCCCGGTCCTCGGCTCTTGGGCCCGCCGCTGTCCCAATTCCGCCGTTTCCCTTTTCTGGGAGCGAGGCCCGCTCCATCCTCTCGCTTAACGGGATCGCCCCGCGCTCCTCGCTGGCCATTTCGGGTCTTGTGAGGAATATGGATTCCTCACACACTTTCTTCTTGTGTGTTTCTGGCCGACAGGTGCACTAAGAGAAAAAAAAGTTTTTCACCATGTGGAAAAACTTTGGTTGGGTTAGGTTGAACAATTTTTTTGTTTTTTTTGGGCATTCATCTATCTATTCTCGCACATTCCTTTCTACCACGGGGTGATGGCCATGGGGACCAGGTGCGCTGTTTGCACTGGAGGCTGTCAAAGGGCTGATCTCTGCCGGTGAACGTAGCAGCGCTAGCGATGTAGGGGCCGCTCTTTCGTTACAGGTGCTGCTTGCGATGTAGGGGCTGCGCTTGTGCTTGTGCCGCTTGCGATGTTGGGGCCGCTTGCGATGTTGGGGCCGCTTGCGATGTATGGGCCGCTTGCGATGTTGGGGCTGCGCTTGCGTTGCAGTTGCCGCTTGCGTTGGAGGGGCCGCTTGCGGGAAGCTTTTTAGCCTCACGGTGGCCAGCACTGGAGTTTACGAAACTTTTGTCGTATTTTTACGGTTCGACTTCGATATATTATTTTCTTTTTTTTTTTGTTTGTTTTTATATGTGACTGACCGAATGAAGAAAATTTTTTATTCTTTTTTGTATTACCAAGGGCACGAGGGCACGTCCGTTTTATTTGATGGCCACGAGAAGAGAGAGAGCCCTTCCCCCGGAAATTTAGGGATCGACCTCACTGGCTTTTTTTCTTCCTCTTCCCAAATGTCAATCAAAGGAAAACCGTAGAGCAGAAAGTCAGCCATAAGAGATTGACTGATAGCACTAAGCTCTGCGCACGGCGACGACTTGCATGCGCTAGATGGCGTGCGAAAAGCTCAACTTATTGCGACACTCTAACTCTTAATAACAGTGCTCTTTTAGGCGGAAATTTAGTCTTTTAACGCTACGTATTTCGATTTTTCTGCTTGAAACAAGCGCACTACGAATTCCCCCCACTTAGATCACGCTTGGGGTGAAATACACCGAAGTGGGATCCGCGCTTGTTCTGAATCTAGTCAAGGCTTTATATCTTTTGCATGAAATTTACCTACAAGGCGGTCTTGAAGATCTTCAAGCTCATAGTAACAGTTCCCTAGCTTTCTTCGCACTCGGGACCTGATAAAGTTTGGTGCCAGCTTCGCACTGAAGCCTTTAGCGAAATTACTTTGCTGAAAGTTGCGTCTATACACCTCTTGTCTGTCCCTATAGAAAATGTTCCTTGTTCGCAAATTATAAGCCTTTGCATTTCGGGAGTGCTGAGCCTGCATAGAATCTTTCGCTCTGCTTCGAATTATGTCGAAGGAATCTTCCCGAGAGAATGGACTCCGCGATCTTCTAGTATGTTTAGGGTACGCATCAACCTGTAGCTGCTGGCATCGGTCACCATATGCTGTCCGAAGGCAGCGCACAGCAAATGCTGCTAAGTTTTTCATCCCAATTCCGTTGATCTGGGTCAACATAACTCTTAATGGCCGCAATCACGGATCTATTTACTCTCTCAGAAGCGTTGGCTTGGGGAGAATAGATGGCAGTATAAGTGTGAGTAATACCATACTTGTCAAGCAGCGAGTTAAACGTCTGGGATTTAAATTGGACCCCATTATCCGATACGATGGTTTCTGGAATTCCGAAACAGTGGAATATGTCTTCTTCTATGTAACGTTTTATTGATTCGGCTGTGAACTTGCGTATCGGCTTAAAAAACGGGAACTTCGACAGGTGCTCCAAGACCACAAAGATTCTAATATTGCCAGATCGGCTTCTTGGATAAGGTCCTAAAAAATCTACAAACAATTTTTGGAAGCACCGAGAAGGCAGTCCCGTGTTTCCCATCGGAGATTTTAAGGGTTGACTTGGATGCTTCGTGGCTTTACAGATTTGGCAATTTCTTATGCATTTTTTTTACATCTGCAGCAAAGTTCGGCCAATAATAATATCGCCTGAGTCTTTCGAGGGTTTTATTTATTCCACCGTGTGCACATAAGGGATCGGCTTTAAGCGCGGTCTCCACCAGAGATGGTGGAACCCAAAGCTTCCAGCAGGAATCGTCTGTGACTTTCGCTCCCTCGGAATGTTCTGCACGACGGAAGATCAGATCATTTTCGACTTTTAGATCGGGCAAACTGACACCACTCAAACGAGTCTTATCCTTCATCGTCAGATATTCGGGGGCCTTGAATTCTGGAGAATCAAGGTCAACCATCATGCTATTGACATACAAGGAAGATAAGTCTTCAGTATGCACACGGGACAAGGCATCGGGGACTATATTATTAGATCCCTTTCTGTGTAAGACTTGGAACTCAAATCCCTGCAACTTTAATGACCAACGAGCCAAACGGGAGCTGAGGTCAGCCTGCGACATCAGCCACTTCAGGGATGCATGATCTCTGATGACTGTGAATTCCTGGCCTTCAACATATGCCCTGAACTTTTTTACGGCTAACACAGCAGCATAACACTCTTTTTCCGTTACCGAGTATTGCCTTTGGCATTTCTTAAGCTTTTTCGACATAAACGCAATCGGTACGTCGGCACCGTCGTTGTTCTTTTGCATTAGAACTGCACCTACGCCTGTATGACTGGCGTCACAATGTATATAGAATGGCTTAGAGAAATCTGGGCTATGTAGAACTGGCGCGGAGCACATTTGAGACTTTAAGGACTCGAACGCCAGCTGAGCTTCGTCTGTCCAGATGAACTTGCGTTTAGATTTTAGGGTATCCGATATAGGTGAACTGATAGCTGCGTAATTGTGGGTGAACTTATGGTACCAGCCCGTCATTCCTAGAAATCGACGAACTTGTTTGATCGACTGGGGCACCGGAAAGTCCTTAACGGCGGCTATTTTGTCGGGATCCGTGCGAATATTTCCGCAACCAATCACGTGCCCTAAGTACTTGACCTCTTTTCTGCAAAATTTGCTTTTCTCAACATTTATGGTAAGGTTAGCAGAAGCAAGATGGGATGCGACTGTGGACAACACCTTTAAATGGCGATCGAAGGTATCTGAGATTACTAATAGGTCGTCTAAATAGATGAAAACTTCATTCCGCAGATTAGCTGGAATAATTTTGTCCATAAGACGTGACATGGTACAAGACGCGTTGGTAAGACCAAATGGCATGACGACAAATTCATACAACGGACGGCCAGGGACGGTGAACGCTGTCTTGTCACGAGACTTTTGATCAAGAGGTATTTGCCAAAACGCATCCTTTAGATCAATGCTAGTGACGAACTCAGCTTTTGGTAGTCTACTCAGAATTCCGTCTATAAGAGGCATTGGATAAGCATCCTTAACTGTAAACGAGTTTACTTTTCTGCAATCAATACACAACCTAACCTTGCCAGGCTTTTTAACCAACACGACGGGCGAAGACCACGAGCTGTTTGACTCTTGTACTACTCCCATTTTGATCATACGGTCTAACTCTTCGTACATTAATTTCTCAGTTGCAGGCGACACTGCGTAGTGGCGTTGTTTGACCGGCTTTGCATCGCCCACATCTATAGCGTGAGTAATAACAAAAGTCTTCCCTAAACCATGCTTAGAGTATGATGGAAATAAATTTACTACCTCCTGGAGTAGTAATTGCTGAGAAGGAATGAGATTCCTCATTGCAGCGTCTTCTAAAGTCTCAACAACTAAGTTCTTTGTCATAAGGTGCAACGGTAACAGGTCGTAAGCTGTCCAAAAATCAATTCCTAGGTAGAGATCATCCGTCAGAGAAGGTACAATGTAGAAGCAGAGTTCCTGGGATTCCCCTCTGTACGCGACTTTTGTAGATACTTTGCCTATTATACTTTGGCTCTTTCCGTCTGCAGTTTTTACCTTCAGGGAAAGTGGTTTATATTTTACATCACTCTGAAGAATCTCGGAAGCGCAATTTCCCCCTATGCAGCTAACTGAAGCTCCAGTATCCATTAGACCTATTACTGGTTTATCGAAGAGCATAATCTGAGCATGGGGTCGTAAGTCATGGGGTCTTCCTACTACAGAAGCCAAAAGCAGACTTCTTCACGTCTAACTTTTTCCTTAAATTCTGTTCTGCGACGCTGAGATCGGCTTAGTGGTCTATCAAGGGGATCAGCGAAAACGCTGTTTGTTACGTCTGGGATAAAAGATTCGGTTGAAAGAAGACACTCATTTACTCGGTATTGGTCGCTTGGTTGACCAGATGTTTGCGTGCACTTTTCGGTGGTGCACGCGACTTCGAGTTTTTTTGCAGTGTTGGCATTGCATTTTTTACAACTTGGCTTATAAGTATCTGCCCTGCCACAGCCATAGCAAAATATCCTGCGTTCTGCCATGCATTCTTGATAACGATGGCCTTTGCCACCACAATTCCAACAAATCAACTCTATTGCTGAAACCTCAGTATCCTCTTCTTCAGATAATTTTTCGATACTTTTGTTCATGGATTCGTCTAGTATAGCATTCACTTGGCGGCGTGGCAAAGCTCGTGGAGCAGCAAGGGGAAGCTTTGACTTTGCTATGGACTGCATGAAAATTTCTCGCGTTCGGACAAGGTGACGCAAGGATTTCACAGTCGCAGCAGACTCATACAAAATCTCATGTTGAATATCAGCCACAAGATTTGCTCGCAACGTCTCAACCAAGGTTGCCTCGGACATGGGCTCAGACAGTTTGTCTGCCAAAGCTGCAATAGCACCGTAAAAATCATCAAATGATTCGTTTGGCCGCTGCTTTCTTAATTCTATCTCTGTTCGGATATTCCTATCTGTCCTATCGTTTTTAAACTGTCCTCTCAAGGCCACGCATAAATCATTCCAACGAACTTCAGGGACGCTTTTGTGGTAGCGCCAAAACCATTCGCTGGCGCTCCCATCGAAAAGGTTACTAGCGTATCGGGCTGTTATATTAAAGTTACCGTCCAAAGTTTGCTTTGTCAATGCTTCAACACGATAAATGAAATCCTCAATGGACATACTAGCCTTTCCTGTAAACCTTAGTTTCCAGTTGGACATTATCTGACTAACACGATCTGCACGAAGAGGTGAAGCTGCTGAAACCCCGGAAATTTCGGAACCAACATTTCGAATTTGCCCTAAGTTTGATACTCCGGGTATAACCGGTGAAGAATTATTTACCGCTTGACTAAACCCTGGCACTGGTAACTGTTCACTAGTGGATAGACGGAAAAGTTGCTCCATCGTCTGTTGCTCTATTTCAGTTACAGGCTGCATTCGAGCTGTAGCTACGTTTGCAGCGGTTACTGATGATGTATTTTGAAGTCCATCAGAGATTGCTCGAACTAGCCGGTTAGTTTGATCAGCCATGCTGGTTGCCAGAGCTCGGGTCTGCTCTACCATAGCTACTCTAATTGCATCAACTATCGACTGCTGCATAGTTTCTGCCATGGATGGCTGACTCTGTTGAGTATCGCCAGAGACTTGCGATATATTGGCATCCTCTGTGTTTGGCATCTCCGAATGGACTAATGCTTCAATTCTCTTTCTTTGACTTCTAGTCTGAAGAGACTGAGAGACTGATGGCATTCGAGCACTCGCAGTGGAGGGACCACTGGGACTAAGATTCTCAGACGAAGTCGATCCAACGCTCATGCGGTGCTGACAAGCGGGACACTCCTTCTTATCATTAACTTTAGAGGTGAAACACACCTCTAAGTCACCTGAAAGTTATGCCCACACTTGGCCGATAGTAGTTGAGCCTGGTAAACAATCACTTCTGCACAAATTTGACAATGTAACCCAGTGTCATTTGAGACCGCTAAATTTTCCGTACTACGAGATACCACCATTTCGGTTTGGGAACCAAAAGATATTAAGTCACTGCAAAAAAAATAATGGATATAAAGATATTACCTTCCAATACAAAAAAAACAAAGTCAATAGATATCTGTAGATATAGTCGAAAATAATTTAGGAGCCATGCAAATACCTTTGGGTAAGACTAGAATAATAAAGGGTTGCATTGTTTACGGGAAAGGAAAGGAAAGGACAGGAACAGGGTATGTTAGGTCCATTGTTATACACATCCATAAAATCTGAATCCTAAGCTTAGTTTTTGGCAGGATTTGCTATATACAATCGACGATCCCTCATCCGGAGAAAACTAAGAGGTCAGATCAACAGCATATAACACTGGTGAGCTGCTGGACCGTGTCAACTACCTATTATGTGGTTTACGGAGCCCAAAAATCACCTAGGCTTACTGAACCTTGATACTCAGCAATCTTCACAGGGTGGTTGGACAAACAACTTCACGGCCAGGTAGGACGATCTCAGTAAAACTTCCTCAGAATTGCTTGAGCTACGTGTAGGGTTCTTACTTAGTTCCTAAGACACCTTTCACTGACTGAGGTATGACATAGCCTGAAGTTGCTAAGCGATGACCAAGGAGTTATATCCAATTAAAGTTACAGCACTTCCAGTGCGTCGGAACTCCTACAATACAATACGCCCTATACGATACTAGGCCATGTAAGCCATGTTTCGCTTACACGGATCCAAGGTATCCACAGGGTAGCTGGGTCAGGAAAATGAACAAAAAAAACGACTTAGCAAAGGTAACAGTCAGGTGGTACGACTGGAGTATTTGTTTATAATCGGGGCAGGCCGGATCGCTCCCCACGTTGGGCGCCAAAATAAGATATGTAGCATGTACCCTACAACTGTGGTTGCTGTGGCTGTGCCACTCGAGCTGGTCTGGGGTGTAGACGATAGCGAAAATGCACGCGCTGGCTCCGGCTGTATGGTCAGTAGTAGGAGTGGGTTCTGGGATCTTGCTATCGCTACGTGCTCGCTTCGTTACTAAATCTTATTTAATATCATCTTCGCGTGCTTCTCTTTGCTAAAGAAATTTTGAATTGACACGAGGATCAGGAGGGGAAAAGGTAGGGGTAGGGAGAAAGGAGAAGAAAGAATTCACATGTACAGGGTAACTAAATCTATGCAACCCTCACTCGACATGACGGTCTGCTGTGCTGGTGTTAGTGCAACAGCTTTGCCCACCCAACCATGATCACCCATCCACCGATATAGGGTATATGTTTCGGATGATCCCTTGTTGTCACGTCAATCATCTTCACTACGTCTTCCCCCCATCGTTACCTGCATGGCTCCTAAATAAATTAATCTAGCAATTCATATTTCAATATTCGTTACAAATGTTTATTGTTATAAAAAAGTAAGCCAAGGGCATAATGAACAAAATAAAGAAAAATATGAGAGATATAAAATATGTATATATTCAGGTATATGGTTAATGTTAGACAAATAAACTTTTTTAAATATATGTGTATAGTGCAAAAATAGGTAAATATATATAGGGCTAATTATAAACAAAAAAAATTAATTTTTTTTCTTGATATGTATGTATGTGTGAAAATAAGTGAAAATAATATTTATTTTTTTATAATGATTTCATTTGAGATTATTTTGTATACTTGTTTTTATTTTACTTCATCTTCATCTTACAGGTGTAAAGCTCTACTGCAATGGTAATGTTTCGAGCTTTAAGGAAGCTTCGAAAGCTCTAGAGCTTCTGATCGGGCCTAAGCTTCTTCGGCAAAACCAACCAATTTAAACAAAAAAATCAATTTAAACAAAAATGCATATATGTGTCCCATTGGATCCTAAAAATTGTCCCTTTTTTTCTTTATAAAAATATATTCGTTCACTTACGTATTGAAACATCCACGTCCAAAAGATCTTTCGGCGATGGAGCGAATCTGAAAACTTTATGGAGAACACTTACAAATGGTCACACATACACACACAGTCACAACTGATAATCTTTAGATATTTTAGGTTTTATTTTTCACTCATCTCGCCTTTAATTCATGTTCTTCTTCTGTTATTCTCACTTTTCACTTTCAATCTTTTTGTCTTTTTTTTCTATTACTTCATATGTTCTTGCTCACTACAGCTGATTGTTTTTGTCTATTATTATGAAAAGTAAAAGCTCAGCGCAGCTGATTCCATCGGCAAAGCAAAAAAAATTCACCAACCCGGGGTCAACGCCCTAACAAAAGCACCGCTGGTTCAAGTGCACGAGGTACACTTGGAATTTTTCCACTGCCACTATCTTTTTGTGTGTTTCTGGCCGACAGGTGCACTAAGAGAAAAAAAATGTTTCACCAAACATGTGGACTCGTAGGTTGGGTTAGGTTGCGGTTTTGGGGGTGCGCTTGCGTTGCAGTTGCCGCTTGCGTTGGAGGGGCCGCTTGCGGGAAGCTTTGTAGCCTCTCGGTGGCCAGCACTGGAGTTTACGAAACTTTTGTCTTATTTTTGACGGGTCGACTTCGATATATTATTTTCTTTTTTTTTTGTTTGTTTTTATATGTGACTGACCGAATGAAGAAAATTTTTTATTCTTTTTTGTGTTACCAAGGGCACGAGGGCACGTCCGTTTTATTTGATGGCCACGAGAAGAGAGAGAGCCCTTCCCCCGGAAATTTACGGATCGACCTCACTGGCTTTTTTTCTTCCTCTTTCCAAATGTCAATCAAAGGAAAACCGTAGAGCAGAAAGTCAGCCATAGGAGATTGACTTCTTCTATGTAACGTTTTATTGATTCGGCTGTGAACTTGCGTATCGGCTTAAAAAACGGGAACTTCGACAGGTGCTCCAAGACCACAAAGATTCTAATATTGCCAGATCGGCTTCTTGGATAAGGTCCTAAAAAATCTACAAACAATTTTTGGAAGCACCGAGAAGGCAGTCCCGTGTTTCCCATCGGAGATTTTAAGGGTTGACTTGGATGCTTCGTGGCTTTACAGATTTGGCAATTTCTTATGCATTTTTTTTACATCTGCAGCAAAGTTCGGCCAATAATAATATCGCCTGAGTCTTTCGAGGGTTTTATTTATTCCACCGTGTGCACATAAGGGATCGGCTTTAAGCGCGGTCTCCACCAGAGATGGTGGAACCCAAAGCTTCCAGCAGGAATCGTCTGTGACTTTCGCTCCCTCGGAATGTTCTGCACGACGGAAGATCAGATCATTTTCGACTTTTAGATCGGGCAAACTGACACCACTCAAACGAGTCTTATCCTTCATCGTCAGATATTCGGGGGCCTTGAATTCTGGAGAATCAAGGTCAACCATCATGCTATTGACATACAAGGAAGATAAGTCTTCAGTATGCACACGGGACAAGGCATCGGGGACTATATTATTAGATCCCTTTCTGTGTAAGACTTGGAACTCAAATCCCTGCAACTTTAATGACCAACGAGCCAAACGGGAGCTGAGGTCAGCCTGCGACATCAGCCACTTCAGGGATGCATGATCTCTGATGACTGTGAATTCCTGGCCTTCAACATATGCCCTGAACTTTTTTACGGCTAACACAGCAGCATAACACTCTTTTTCCGTTACCGAGTATTGCCTTTGGCATTTCTTAAGCTTTTTCGACATAAACGCAATCGGTACGTCGGCACCGTCGTTGTTCTTTTGCATTAGAACTGCACCTACGCCTGTATGACTGGCGTCACAATGTATATAGAATGGCTTAGAGAAATCTGGGCTATGTAGAACTGGCGCGGAGCACATTTGAGACTTTAAGGACTCGAACGCCAGCTGAGCTTCGTCTGTCCAGATGAACTTGCGTTTAGATTTTAGGGTATCCGATATAGGTGAACTGATAGCTGCGTAATTGTGGGTAAACTTATGGTACCAGCCCGTCATTCCTAGAAATCGACGAACTTGTTTGATCGACTGGGGCACCGGAAAGTCCTTAACGGCGGCTATTTTGTCGGGATCCGTGCGAATATTTCCGCAACCAATCACGTGCCCTAAGTACTTGACCTCTTTTCTGCAAAATTTGCTTTTCTCAACATTTATGGTAAGGTTAGCAGAAGCAAGATAGGATGCGACTGTGGACAACACCTTTAAATGGCGATCGAAGGTATCTGAGATTACTAATAGGTCGTCTAAATAGATGAAAACTTCATTCCGCAGATTAGCTGGAATAATTTTGTCCATAAGACGTGACATGGTACAAGACGCGTTGGTAAGACCAAATGGCATGACGACAAATTCATACAACGGACGGCCAGGGACGGTGAACGCTGTCTTGTCACGAGACTTTTGATCAAGAGGTATTTGCCAAAACGCATCCTTTAGATCAATGCTAGTGACGAACTCAGCTTTTGGTAGTCTACTCAGAATTCCGTCTATAAGAGGCATTGGATAAGCATCCTTAACTGTAAACGAGTTTACTTTTCTGCAATCAATACACAACCTAACCTTGCCAGGCTTTTTAACCAACACGACGGGCGAAGACCACGAGCTGTTTGACTCTTGTACTACTCCCATTTTGATCATACGGTCTAACTCTTCGTACATTAATTTCTCAGTTGCAGGCGACACTGCGTAGTGGCGTTGTTTGACCGGCTTTGCATCGCCCACATCTATAGCGTGAGTAATAACAAAAGTCTTGCCTAAACCATGCTTAGAGTATGATGGAAATAAATTTACTACCTCCTGGAGTAGTAATTGCTGAGAAGGAATGAGATTCCTCATTGCAGCGTCTTCTAAAGTCTCAACAACTAAGTTCTTTGTCATAAGGTGCAACGGTAACAGGTCGTAAGCTGTCCAAAAATCAATTCCTAGGTAGAGATCATCCGTCAGAGAAGGTACAATGTAGAAGCAGAGTTCCTGGGATTCCCCTCTGTACGCGACTTTTGTAGATACTTTGCCGATTATACTTTGGCTCTTTCCGTCTGCAGTTTTTACCTTCAGGGAAAGTGGTTTATATTTTACATCACTCTGAAGAATCTCGGAAGCGCAATTTCCCCCTATGCAGCTAACTGAAGCTCCAGTATCCATTAGACCTATTACTGGTTTATCGAAGAGCATAATCTGAGCATGGGGTCGTAAGTCATGGGGTCTTCCTACTACAGAAGCCAAAAGCAGACTTCTTTCACGTCTAACTTTTTCCTTAAATTCTGTTCTGCGACGCTGAGATCGGCTTAGTGGTCTATCAAGGGGATCAGCGAAAACGCTGTTTGTTACGTCTGGGATAAAAGATTCGGTTGAAAGAAGACACTCATTTACTCGGTATTGGTCGCTTGGTTGACCAGATGTTTGCGTGCACTTTTCGGTGGTGCACGCGACTTCGAGTTTTTTTGCAGTGTTGGCATTGCATTTTTTACAACTTGGCTTATAAGTATCTGCCCTGCCACAGCCATAGCAAAATATCCTGCGTTCTGCCATGCATTCTTGATAACGATGGCCTTTGCCACCACAATTCCAACAAATCAACTCTATTGCTGAAACCTCAGTATCCTCTTCTTCAGATAATTTTTCGATACTTTTGTTCATGGATTCGTCTAGTATAGCATTCACTTGGCGGCGTGGCAAAGCTCGTGGAGCAGCAAGGGGAAGCTTTGACTTTGCTATGGACTGCATGAAAATTTCTCGCGTTCGGACAAGGTGACGCAAGGATTTCACAGTCGCAGCAGACTCATACAAAATCTCATGTTGAATATCAGCCACAAGATTTGCTCGCAACGTCTCAACCAAGGTTGCCTCGGACATGGGCTCAGGCAGTTTGTCTGCCAAAGCTGCAATAGCACCGTAAAAATCATCAAATGATTCGTTTGGCCGCTGCTTTCTTAATTCTATCTCTGTTCGGATATTCCTATCTGTCCTATCGTTTTTAAACTGTCCTCTCAAGGCCACGCATAAATCATTCCAACGAACTTCAGGGACGCTTTTGTGGTAGCGCCAAAACCATTCGCTGGCGCTCCCATCGAAAAGGTTACTAGCGTATCGGGCTGTTATATTAAAGTTACCGTCCAAAGTTTGCTTTGTCAATGCTTCAACACGATAAATGAAATCCTCAATGGACATACTAGCCTTTCCTGTAAACCTTAGTTTCCAGTTGGACATTATCTGACTAACACGATCTGCACGAAGAGGTGAAGCTGCTGAAACCCCGGAAATTTCGGAACCAACATTTCGAATTTGCCCTAAGTTTGATACTCCGGGTATAACCGGTGAAGAATTATTTACCGCTTGACTAAACCCTGGCACTGGTAACTGTTCACTAGTGGATAGACGGAAAAGTTGCTCCATCGTCTGTTGCTCTATTTCAGTTACAGGCTGCATTCGAGCTGTAGCTACGTTTGCAGCGGTTACTGATGATGTATTTTGAAGTCCATCAGAGATTGCTCGATCTAGCCGGTTAGTTTGATCAGCCATGCTGGTTGCCAGAGCTCGGGTCTGCTCTACCATAGCTACTCTAATTGCATCAACTATCGACTGCTGCATAGTTTCTGCCATGGATGGCTGACTCTGTTGAGTATCGCCAGAGACTTGCGATATATTGGCATCCTCTGTGTTTGGCATCTCCGAATGGACTAATGCTTCAATTCTCTTTCTTTGACTTCTAGTCTGAAGAGACTGAGAGACTGATGGCATTCGAGCACTCGCAGTGGAGGGACCACTGGGACTAAGATTCTCAGACGAAGCCGATCCAACGCTCATGCGGTGCTGACAAGCGGGACACTCCTTCTTATCATTAACTTTAGAGGTGAAACACACCTCTAAGTCACCTGAAAGTTATGCCCACACTTGGCCGATAGTAGTTGAGCCTGGTAAACAATCACTTCTGCACAAATTTGACAATGTAACCCAGTGTCATTTGAGACCGCTAAATTTTCCGTACTACGAGATACCACCATTTCGGTTTGGGAACCAAAAGATATTAAGTCACTGCAAAAAAAATAATGGATATAAAGATATTACCTTCCAATACAAAAAAAACAAAGTCAATAGATATCTGTAGATATAGTCGAAAATAATTTAGGAGCCATGCAAATACCTTTGGGTAAGACTAGAATAATAAAGGGTTGCATTGTTTACGGGAAAGGAAAGGAAAGGAAAGGACAGGAACAGGGTATGTTAGGTCCATTGTTATACAAATCCATAAAATCTGAATCCTAAGCTTAGTTCTCGGCAGGATTTGCTATATACAATCGACGATCCCTCATCCGGAGAAAACTAAGAAGTCAGATCAACAGCATATAACACTGGTGAGCTGCTGGACCGTGTCAACTACCTATTATGTGGTTTACGGAGCCCAAAAATCACCTAGGCTTACTGAACCTTGATACTCAGCAATCTTCACAGGGTGGTTGGACAAACAACTTCACGGCCAGGTAGGACGATCTCAGTAAAACTTCCTCAGAATTGCTTGAGCTACGTGTAGGGTTCTTACTTAGTTCCTAAGACACCTTTCACTGACTGAGGTATGACATAGCCTGAAGTTGCTAAGCGATGACCAAGGAGTTATATCCAATTAAAGTTACAGCACTTCCAGTGCGTCGGAACTCCTACAATACAATACGCCCTATACGATACTAGGCCATGTAAGCCATGTTTCGCTTACACGGATCCAAGGTATCCACAGGGTAGCTGGGTCAGGAAAATGAACAAAAAAAACGACTTAGCAAAGGTAACAGTCAGGTGGTACGACTGGAGTATTTGTTTATAATCGGGGCAGGCCGGATCGCTCCCCACGTTGGGCGCCAAAATAAGATATGTAGCATGTACCCTACAACTGTGGTTGCTGTGGCTGTGCCACTCGAGCTGGTCTGGGTGTAGACGATAGCGAAAATGCACGCGCTGGCTCCGGCTGTATGGTCAGTAGTAGGAGTGGGTTCTGGATCTTGCTATCGCTACGTGCTCGCTTCGTTACTAAATCTTATTTAATATCATCTTCGCGTGCTTCTCTTTGCTAAAGAAATTTTGAATTGACACGAGGATCAGGAGGGGAAAAGGTAGGGGTAGGGAGAAAGGAGAAGAAAGAATTCACATGTACAGGGTAACTAAATCTATGCAACCCTCACTCGACATGACGGTCTGCTGTGCTGGTGTTAGTGCAACAGCTTTGCCCACCCAACCATGATCACCCATCCACCGATATAGGGTATATGTTTCGGATGATCCCTTGTTGTCACGTCAATCATCTTCACTACGTCTTCCCCCCATCGTTACCTGCATGGCTCCTAAATAAATTAATCTAGCAATTCATATTTCAATATTCGTTACAAATGTTTATTGTTATAAAAAAGTAAGCCAAGGGCATAATGAACAAAATAAAGAAAAATATGAGAGATATAAAATATGTATATATTCAGGTATATGGTTAATGTTAGACAAATAAAATTATTTAAATATATGTGTATAGTGCAAAAAGAGGTAAATATATATAGGGCTAATTATAAACAAAAAAAATTAATTTTTTTTCTTGATATGTATGTATGTGTGAAAATAAGTGAAAATAATATTTATTTTTTTATAATGATTTCATTTGAGATTATTTTGTATACTTGTTTTTATTTTACTTCATCTTCATCTTACAGGTGTAAAGCTCTACTGCAATGGTAATGTTTCGAGCTTTGAGGAAGCTTCGAAAGCTCTAGAGCTTCTGATCGGGCCTAAGCTTCTTCGGCAAAACCAACCAATTTAAACAAAAAAATCAATTTAAACAAAAATGCATATATGTGTCCCATTGGATCCTAAAAATTGTCCCTTTTTTTTCTTTATAAAAATATATTCGTTCACTTACGTATTGAAACATCCACGTCCAAAAGATCTTTCGGCGATGGAGCGAATCTGAAAACTTTATGGAGAACACTTACAAATGGTCACACATACACACACAGTCACAACTGATAATCTTTAGATATTTTAGGTTTTATTTTTCACTCATCTCGCCTTTAATTCATGTTCTTCTTCTGTTATTCTCACTTTTCACTTTCAATCTTTTTGTCTTTTTTTTCTATTACTTCATATGTTCTTGCTCACTACAGCTGATTGTTTTTGTCTATTATTATGAAAAGTAAAAGCTCAGCGCAGCTGATTCCATCGGCAAAGCAAAAAAAATTCACCAACCCGGGGTCAACGCCCTAACAAAAGCACCGCTGGTTTAAGTGCACGAGGTACACTTGGAATTTTTCCACTGCCACTATCTTTTTGTGTGTTTCTGGCCGACAGGTGCACTAAGAGAAAAAAAATGTTTCACCAAACATGTGGACTCGTAGGTTGGGTTAGGTTGCGGTTTTGGGGCTGCGCTTGCGTTGCAGTTGCCGCTTGCGTTGGAGGGGCCGCTTGCGGGAAGCTTTGTAGCCTCTCGGTGGCCAGCACTGGAGTTTACGAAACTTTTGTCTTATTTTTGACGGGTCGACTTCGATATATTATTTTCTTTTTTTTTTGTTTGTTTTTATATGTGACTGACCGAATGAAGAAAATTTTTTATTCTTTTTTGTGTTACCAAGGGCACGAGGGCACGTCCGTTTTATTTGATGGCCACGAGAAGAGAGAGAGCCCTTCCCCCGGAAATTTACGGATCGACCTCACTGGCTTTTTTTCTTCCTCTTCCCAAATGTCAATCAAAGGAAAACCGTAGAGCAGAAAGTCAGCCATAAGAGATTGACTGATAGCACTAAGCTCTGCGCACGGCGACGACTTGCATGCGCTAGATGGCGTGCGAAAAGCTCAACTTATTGCGACACTCTAACTCTTAATAACAGTGCTCTTTTAGGCGGAAATTTAGTCTTTTAACGCTACGTATTTCGATTTTTCTGCTTGAAACAAGCGCACTACAAACACAGACGAATTTTAACTACGATAACTTCAATAGTGTTGAGCTCATCGATGGAAAAGAGTTGGGAAGTTAAGTCGGAACGAACAGCAATTAGGACGCCGCCACCTCGAGATGGTCGATCAGATCTATATATGTTAAAATTGTCTACAAAAATTTTGAAATCCGAGATTGAGGAATTGAGCCATGTTTCAGAGAAGGCGATAATATCGGAATCAAAAGTTGCACTATCAGCATGTAATTTGGTGAGCTTACTGCACAGGCCACGTGCATTCTGATAAGTGATCTTTAGAGGTGGGGAAGAATTCAGTTTTCTGAAGTAGATGGCAAATCAGTAGAAAGAGTTGGAAGGATTCCTACCCGAGGAGCGGGTTGCGAAGATCGAGATCGATTATTGAAAATGTGACAGATAGTGTGTTCGGGCCAGAAAAAGGGTTCCAACACAGTCTTGAAAAACTTCTCCAGGACAAGAATTTTGAAGGAGGAAATACTACGTTTTTCTTTAAAAGAAAATGTAGTTACTACTATGCCAGAGGAGCTATTGATGTTTAGTTTAGAGAAAATATACTCTCGAATCATTGCATCCGTAGCCGATTCCATAAGACGTGAGACAAAAATAGATTTTAGAGGAGCGACAGCGAATAGAGTAGATCGGTCAAGAGGGGTCACATGGTTTATGGGTGAGGCAGAGGCGGGTTCTACCCGAGGAGCAGGTCCGGATGGGATAGCGCTGGCTGAGGAGCCAGTGCGAGCCAGTGTGGAAGGAACTACTTCAACTTCCATGCTGACAGCAGTATCGACCGCTTCCTTTGGGGGCACAGTGATGCCGACAACTGGATGATCATTAATGTCCTATTGGACAACCTGGGCAAACACAGGCCCGGGATGATCATTACTGTCCAGTTGGACATCCTTGGCAAACACGGGCACTGGTGAACAGCCAGCAGGTGAAGAGCCTGCCGTCTTTTTCGATGTAGATGCATGTACATCGATTTCCTTGGCGCCAAAGTCGATCAAGGCTGGTGAACTGATTGGAGGAGCGTCGGAGTCTTTAGCTGCAAGAAAATTGGAACTGTGAACACGCCCAGACTAGGTGTAACCTTTCTTCTCTTTGGAGACTCATTTATAATTTTAAGATTTTTAAAATGAGCTTCCATTGAGGAAAACTTATCCTGCAATTTCCGGAATTCAGAGTGGACAGCAGCGAATTCAATATGAGTCTGTCTCATAAATGTTCGCATATCGGCTTCAACTGCCCTGCAATCCCAACAAGTCCAGTTGAGACCGCAGCGGGTCTTAATCAGATCGACAACGCGACCACCGATATGACCAAAACCCGCGCAGCTAGAGTGAGCCGTGTTGTCACACAACCAGCAGAAAATAAATGTTTGAAGTGTAGCTACCGAACGGTGACCGTCACAGCGTTTAGCACAACAGGTGCTCATTGTTTGATATTCAAAACAATATGTATGAAAATAAAAGAAAAAAGAAAGGTAAAATATAAGTCGGTGTGGGGCAGGGATAGTGACTTTAGCTTGTGTTACACAATTGCGCCCGCAAAACAATCACAATAACGGCAAGTGAACGAAGAGGCACAGAGAGACGATAGAAACACAGAGAGTCAAGCACAGAGCGGCGGCTAATGCAGTGCGTGTGTGTTGGAAATGATGACAGATAAGCAGAGGGTGGATAAAAACAGAGAGCGGTACAGAGAGAGCAAGCGCACCGCACTAGAATAGGCACCAACAAAACTGCTACGATTAAGAAAGTGCAGAGAAGTTAAGAATGCACAATAGGAATTGAAAATTGAAAATAAATACACATAAGTAACAAAAAATTGGAAAAGAATACAAATAACACCGAGAAACACAGAATTCGGCAGGCCCGGTATATGTATGTATGTTAAAATGTATGAAAATAAGCAGATGATAGACAAAATAGACGTATAAAATTAGACAGCGGCTCAGGGAGAGTGCAGCATACAATGCATATAGCAACAACAAATCAGCTGAGCATAAGAACGAGTGGGGCTAGAAAGAATGCACAAAAATAGCAAAATTGCAATTGCAATTGGAATTAACTGCACAAAAGCACGATAAAAGAATAAACACGGATAGTAATTTAGTTGCACGATCAGTTTAAAACACAGTAAGCAACAATACAACACAAATACTTTCCTTTGGGCACAAAAATAAAATTTTTTAGGCGGAGCGAAGTGAAGAACGACTGTCAGCAACGATAGTTGATATCGATACCTTTGCCATATCTTATCCGCTGAGCTAACCCTTAAACATATAGCATTTAGTATTTACAACCACCTGAACTCTGCTAACCTGTAATTTTAATATTTTAAATTGTATTATAGTTTATCTTTAGTTCTCTTCCTAATTTATATAGCATTATTAGCAGATAATTGTTAATTGAATAAATAAATAAATAAACAAAACCTCTGTAGATCACTTATATCTCCAGCTCCACATGGATTTATAAGGCGGAGATTAACTACCACAAATTTATTGGAGTTCACCTCCTTCAGCATTTAAAGATTTCAATGTAGTCTACAGACGGATGTTATGTTACGAACCTCTTGGTGGTGGGGCAAGGCCGGCTAGCCAGTCATCTCAGGGCTAGGGTTTTCCCAAGCCCTCCGGTCGTACAACAAAACCAACAAATTGGACATTTCAAACAACAAAAAAAAAAAGTATACAATCAAACGGACTCTATTCGACACATGATCTTATATAACTCACAAATAGACGTGGAGCGGGCTTGGTGTTAATGGTTTACCTCCGACGCGCCCTCCCTGCCTGAGATTCCGATCCTGACATCGTCTTGAAGCTCCCTGCCATGTGCAGCGTTCGACAGGAATTGCTTTCCGTTGTCCGAGTAAATCACCTCTGGTACCCAATATGCAAAAAACTTCTTGCACCAGGAATTGAACTACGTTTGCTGCGGTCGCTTCTCTCATCGCTTTCAGGAAGGGGAACTTGGAAAAGTGGTCCACCACGACGAATATCCAGGCCTAAAGATCAGGCTTCCCTCTACTTGCAGATCCGGCAACAACTCTTGATTTTTTTGTATTTCTTCTCTCATCTCATTGTATTCCTCAGCTTCGTCTGGAACCCGAGGATATCAGATGGGTCCAAGTGCACTTCTTCTATGCAGCGTGAAAGCGTATCCGCCACGATGTTATTGACTCCCTTGCGATGTTCAATCTCAAAGTCGAACCTGTGCAGCCGCAAGGACCATCTTGCCAATCGCCCGTTCAAGCCTTTTAGGGACATTAGCCATTTTAGGCTGGTATGATCGGTGATTACCTTAAATGGCAACAACTACCGCCAAAACCGCAGCTAAGCATTCCTTATCTGATGAAGAATAATTTAGGTCATGCTTATTCAGCTTGGAGGAAAAGAATACCACAGGCCGCTCTGCCTTTTCGTCATCCAGCTGGAACAGTACTGCTCATACCCCGAAATTGGAGGCATCGCACTGGATGTAAAATGGTCGTTTAAAATCGGCATGCACTAATAATGGAGCCGTGGTGAGCGCCTTCTTCAGTGATTCTATGGCCGTATCCGCTTCCATTGACAAGGTGAATTTTCAACGAAGGTGATTCTTCAGGGCATCTGTGAGCGGTCCCGCAATGAATGCGGAATTCTTAATTAAACGCCTATACCATCCCGCTGAAGCTCCGTAGTTCCTTCACTGAAGTGGGGTACAGGATTCTTTGGATAGCCAACACCCTCTCGGGATCCATCTGCAATGTGCCGGATTTCTGTAGCCCAATTGTCAAATTCGCTCTTTTCAGACACTGGGCCACCAAACGTAGATATCGCATGTGCGTCTGGAAATCCGGGGCTATCACCAAGAGATCATCCAAAGATCATCGATCATCGAAAACGTTGGATCTGAGCTGGGTCGGGATTACTTTGTACATCACCCTGCATAACCTCTGAGCAGCGTTACACAGACAGAAGGGCATCATCACAAACTGGTACAACGGACGACCTGCCACTTCAAGTGCGGTGCACTTCTGGCTCTCTGGGTCCAGCTTTATTTGCCAGTACGCGAATTTGAAGTCGACACTAGAAATGTAATACGTCTGATCGATCCTGGACAGAATGCCCTCGATGGGATGAAGATAAGCATCCTTTACGGTGAGCTAATTTAGCTTTCGCTCGTCCAGGCAGAAGCGGTTTTTGTTAGGTTTGCGCACCACCGTCTTACGGTTGCTCCAAGGACTATAGCTGACCTCTAAAACTCCTAATTCTAGCATCTTCTCCACCTCGGTCCAGACCACTTCCTGCATCCCTGGGGATTAAGAGTAATGTCGATCTTTGAAGGGTGTGGTGCCTTCCACCAACTGGATCCGGTGCTGTTCTACCTCCGTTATCCCTAATCCGGCATCTTCGTAGGTCAGAAACTCCTTCTGTACATGTTCCAACTCTTCACTCTGCTTCTCTTCCAGATCCCAAGCGTCCACGTCCTCGGATCTGCACCTCGACAAATGCTCTGGGATCGCGTCCTGTTCCTCGCCTAACGTCCTCGACCACCTCCTTGCGGGTCTGTCTCCTTTTCTTGAAGCGGGAACGTGCGTTTTGGAGTCTACGGCTGACTTCGCGCCTTCCTTCCAGCTGCTTATTGTTAAATATCCGGTTCCGCAGCTCCAAGTATCTCCTCATTTTCTCTTCGGCCGTTAAGAACTTTAAATTATTTATGCTTGCTCATGCGTTTCCCGAAGAATTGGGACACGTTGGTGTACACATTTCCGGCTTCCCGCAGCGGTAACTGCCGTTCCTTCGCCACGCAGTCACGGAAACCATGGTCAACTGACCGCAATTCCAGCAACACAGCCTGGATTTGTTAGCCAGGTGAGCTTCCTCCACCAACACAGCTTTCTCTTCTTTCAATAGCTCGGATTCTAGCTCAATCTTGTAAGGAAGCGATCTGGACCGGGTTACAACTCTCAGTCACACAGGGTCGAAATTACAGAAAATTTATAATTTGCCGGGACTCCAAGTTAAGGGACGGCCAGGGGGTGGGAATTTATGGCTGGGATGGCGGGCGGGAGAAAACACACACAGACGCGACCACAACCCACGTGGGCTTCGGAAATACACGGAAATACAAGTACACGGTCAGCGTCCGGACCGCCAAGGGCTCAAGGCAGTCGCCGGACGGCACCTTCGGGGTCGGCCGAACTATACACTTCGACAGGGAGGGAGGGGAAAGCACACAGGCACGCCAGTCAGCGCCTACAGAAGGCCGAGACAATCGTCGGACAGCGCTTTTGGGGACCCGTGTGCCTGCTAATTACTACGAAAGGAGAGAAGGGGGGGTGAGGAGAGGAACATGCGGTGACGCCCACAATACTAAGGGACACTACGGGAAGGGAAGAGGCAAACAGGAGAGATATTAACATATAATGTATCCCCTATTCTCCCGGGCCCACTAAAATCGGACTCGAGTGACCAACAGAGCATTAGCTTCAATATTTATTCTTTACTTACCCTGCCTACCGCACCGCTCAGCAACCCCACACTCACGACGTGAGACTCGCTTACCCCAGCTCCGCATGTCGCCTCAGCACCCGTGTCTCCGTCCTCCTGGTTGATGTTGTCCTCCGGGAGCGGTGTTTCCCGGTCAGATTATGTCCTTGCGCTCGACTTCTCACTAGCCCCGTTACTTAATTGCGACTCGCCGCTATGAAACCCTCGTGCTACTCTGGAAAATATTCCGCGATCGCCTAGGCACGTCTGCCCTGTCTTGCGTCTAAGGCCGGACTTTCTTCTACTCCTCCAGTTTCCTGATCGCAAGCCCTCTCTGCCGGTCTCGCGCTGCCCACGCTCTGCCGACGAGCCTTTGCTCTTTCCAGGTCGGTGTTTTGTCACTCTCTTCTCGCTGGCCATGATCCGCTGGGTAACGGTGTTTTTCCCGTCCTCTGCCGGTCTCTGTTCGTTCTCTCGTCTGTTCATGAGCCGCTGGATAACGGCGTTTTTCCTGTCCTCTGCCGGTTTCTGTCTGCTCTCCGGTCTGTCCTCTCCGTGCTGTTCATGGGCCGCTGGATAACGGCGTTTTCTTTTCCTGTCCTCTGCCGGTCTCTGTCCGTTCTCTCGTCTGTTCATGGGCCGCTGGATAACGGCGTTTTCTTCTGTCCTCCGCCAGTCTCTGTCTGTTCGCTGAGCTTTCGCTCTATTTCGGTGTGGGCGAGTTGATGGGATCGCTCTCTCTCTCTCTTTGTGGCGGGGGTGTGGGTTCTCTCTCTCGTTGGCGTTGGCTGTGTTGCTGGGCTCTCTCTGTCGTCGGTGTGAGTGGGCGGCTGGGCTCTCTCTCCGTCGTCAGTGTGGGTGTGCGGCTGGGCTGTCTCTCTGTCGTTGGTGTTGGCTGGGCTGGGCTCTCTCTCCGTCGTTGGCGTTGGCTAGGGATGGCACTTTTAAGATCGTGCACGTTGTCAAGGAATTCGTCCCACAAAAGTCAAAAGACAAAGTCCTCCACCGTCATTTTATTCGGGTCTGCTTTAACCATGGTTCCGGTGCATCTGTTCGAGGAATTCTAGAGCGTGCTGACCATTCGCGTCCTTGCTGTCACCTCCGACTCGGCCTTTCCCTAATCCCATGCCTTTGATTAGTTCCACGTTCACCTTAAAAAAAAACACAAGAGGTACCTCCGCCTGGGTCTCCGCCTGGGTCTCCGCCGACGGTTTTTTTTCTATCTGGCTCCCACTCGGCTTCGTTTCCTTTATATGTTTTCTCTGGGCCGCTAATAGCATCTCTTCAATTGCCCTTGAACTTGGCTCAAGAGCATGGCCTACTCTTTTTGTCCGAAGACGCACGAGTTACCACATCAGCACCTACCCTCGCCCTTCCTCCTATGAAACCTCTACGAGCTGCCTACAATGTAGAGACCACCAACAACACCGACTCACACCACCAGCTCACATCCGCTCCAATTCTAACAGCAGACGCAAACCCAGCGTCAGCAGATTCCCGGCCACTACAAATTAGGGACTCAGCATTATTGTAAAACGATAAATACCCAAAGTCGAATAAAGAATCAGAATACTTTTCTATACCGAACTCAACAGACCTGTATTACCTTGCACCAATAATAGGCCGCATACCCAATTAACTCAGGATATCTTACTACTAATCATAACTGGCGCAGTCGGAGACCTTCGTCCAAGAACGGAACTCCAGAAGAAACACACCCAGGAAATACCCTAGAGTTCACGAGAAGGCGAAGGAGAACCAAGAGATGTTGTGAAGGATCACAATAGCGACATTATTGTAAGGAAAGATAGATACATATGTACGTACATAAGTGTGAGTAGAGTGTGAGTGTGAAATGGTGAGAGAAAATAACAAAAGATAATAAAGAAACAAAGAAATAGTGAATTAAATGAATGAAATAACTGTGAGTAGTGAAATAGGGAGAGAAATTTAAGAATTTAGTGGCAAAAGGGCAAATCAGCTCAGTCGAAAGCATTGAAAAATATTATGAAAGAATTAAGTGCAAAATAAGTATGGAAATAAATTAATTACAGAAATAAAGTGCTAAAGGGGGAGCAACAGAAGGTTGCCGCGACGGGCGGCGGACCGAGTGGTTGCAGTTGCGGTTGGTTCGACGTCGACCCGAACACCCGGCAGAGGTGGATGGCTTGGCGTACGAGCAATCGTAGCGGCGTTCGGAACGTTGTTCGGCGCGAGGTGATCGGCGAATCGAGCGGTTGCAGTTTCGGTTGGTTCGACGTCGACCCGATCAGCCGGCAGAGGCGGATGGCTTGGCGTACGACCAATCATAGCGGCGTTCGAAACGTTGTCCGGCGCGAGGCGATCGGCTTTACGTCGAGCCCATACATGTATACGCAACACAAAAAGACAGGTCCGGCACGAAAAAATTAAGGGCACTGACGGGGCCCGAAAAAGGACCACAAAAAGATATAAAATATTGGTGAAATAATAAACGGAGTGCGGGGTTCTAAATACTCACATGCATAGAGCAGAGTCCTGTAAAGCACAGGGCGAAAGCTTAGCATGAGGGGGTTAGTAGAGATACGAGGTAATAACGAAAACACAAGATGAAGAATAAAGAAAATAAAGAAAAAACTTCGGCCACTCACATACGTAGGGCGAAGTACTGTAACGCACAGTGCAGATGCCTAGTATAGGAGTGGTTGAAGAAAGAATGATGCTACGAAGAGTCACACTGTCCGCGTTTAGCTGTGAATACTGTAACGCACAGTATAGCAGTTAGCTTCGGGGTGCAGGGTAGTGACGAAGAGAGAGGAAATAAAGAACAGTACGAAGTATCACACTGTCCGCGTATGGCTGTGAATACTGTAACGCACAGTATAACAGTTAGCTTCAGAGTGCACAGTAGTGAAAAGAAGAAGAAGTAAACGTCAATAAAATAAAGAAATGAATAATAAAGAGAAACCTATTTCACACCGCACAATATAGTTATGAAAATATCAAAGAAATACTAATTTTTAACTAATTGCAGACTCCATTTCGCACACTACATATAAGGACACACCAGGAAACTAAAAATAAGAAATTAGGAAGTTTCAGGAAGAAGAAAGAAGAAGAAAGAAGGAAATAGGGACACAAGAGAACATGGACAATAGGTTCCACCAGCTCACATCCGCTTCAATTCCAACAGCAGACGCAAACCCCAGCGTCAGCAGATTCCCGGCCACTACAAATTAGGGACTCAGCATTATTGTAAAACGATAAATACCCAAAGTCGAATAAAGAATCAGAACTCAACAGACGTGTATTACCTTGCACCTTGTGTATTAAATCTTACTACTAATCATAACTCACGCAACTTACTTTTCAGACTCATCATTAATAAGCTGCCTTTGGTATTATTCTTTTCAGAGAATTACCGTAGTTAATGATCGTGGTGCTCTATTAGACACATTTGTACCACTGTAAAAAAGGACACGTGCGTGCTTTGGTTAAAGGAATTTCACGACTCTTATATAACAAAGACTCTTTATATTTCGCTAGTTAGTCTGATTTTAAAATACGGTTCTTCTGTATGACGCTTTCAGTGCAAAGTACATCAGTTCAGAAAAAACATTCTAATTTTTGCTCTGCGCGGCCTCAACTGGGATGCAGGTGTGAGATTGACATTTTATTCTAGTAGACTACTCTTAATAAACCTTGCAACCTTAGTTAATCGTAGAAAATTTCATGTGGTAGTTTTTGTGTACAGCTTGATCAAGGGTGACGTAGAAAGCGTAGATAACTACCGTTTTCAAGTAAATTGTTAGAATCATCGCATGAACCGTTTAGGGTGTTATGCTCGAATTATATAAACGACAAAAGTACAAATACGATAAACTATGAATCACAGAAAAAAACGTTAATGTATGCAATTGTATTGTTGCATGTAAATGACCTGATATTATATTAAAAGCTTCCTGGCATGAAGCTATAATTTCTTTCTGGTTATTTATTTAGGTATGGTATATTTATTAAATTTTAAGTGAAACATAAATTTTATTGAAAAAGTCTAGATACCTGCAATAAGCATATGTTCTACTTATTTAATTTAACAACAATGGTATCAAACGCTTCTATATCAAAATGTTTGAACAAAATTTTATCGGTCTCATTAGTGAGCATTCGAGTGCCACTATAAAAAGTCGATGTCAAGTCCAAGGTAATTTTGTTGCTTCCCAAGTTTGTAACAGATGCAAAGGAGTTTCTTCGTGGGTAGTTTCGGACAATAATAATTGTGTCGTCATTGGTATGTCGTATTAACGTATTTTGAATATTACTATTTAACTTACAAATTACACTTTTATAAATAGATGGGGAACGCTTTCGTAAAGATATCATATTGCTTACAATTTTTGGCTTGTGCACGATATCTTGTTTTAAATCAATTTCATCCTCATCCTCCTTTATATTTGGTGTACCTGGCAGCATAAGCTGCATTATTGTGCCAGCTATTATTTTCTTCGAATTAACATAATCTCGATTGTGCTGATATTTTAATTTGGAATTAACAATCGACCAGTGTATCCAAGTTGAATCTTCGGCTGGTGGCATGTTTGCTAAAATATTTTCTATGCGCTTCGTAATTTTATTAGTCCCACCTTCCAAATCAAGGCAAACGTCAACAAGATCAATATGTTGCTGAATTTCTGTTAATAATGAAGTTGGTTTTCCTATTAAAACTTTCTCATTTATTATTAGAACTTTATTTTTGCCAACTATACTTTTCCATATTGCTAAGAATTTAAGAAGCACCAAATCATTTAAAATCAAATCTAGTCCTTTTAAATAAAATCCGTTCACTCCATTGTCAACCCATGAAGTTATTGTTCTAGTAATTTGATTATAGACTTTTTCTTGGTTGCTGTGGATATTAACATATGTTGAATGCAATGGTATGTCTAAGAGAAGTGCTATATTTCGCGATTGTAAGGTATCGATTAAAGCTTTTAGCTGGGATACATTCCCAATTGCAGGATTTATGTGAAGTATCGATGAAACATTATCTGTATTTTCTGGAAGAAAAATAGAATTAAGCCTGACAGCTGCTATACCTAATGACGAAAACAATCACAATAACGGCAAGTGAACGAAGAGGCACAGAGAGACGATAGAAACACAGAGAGTCAAGCACAGAGCGGCGGCTAATGCAGTGCGTGTGTGTTGGAAATGATGACAGATAAGCAGAGGGTGGATAAAAACAGAGAGCGGTACAGAGAGAGCAAGCGCACCGCACTAGAATAGGCACCAACAAAACTGCTACGATTAAGAAAGTGCAGAGAAGTTAAGAATGCACAATAGGAATTGAAAATTGAAAATAAATACACATAAGTAACAAAAAATTGGAAAAGAATACAAATAACACCGAGAAACACAGAATTCGGCAGGCCCGGTATATGTATGTATGTTAATATGTATGAAAATAAGCAGATGATAGACAAAATAGACGTATAAAATTAGACAGCGGCTCAGGGAGAGTGCAGCATACAATGCATATAGCAACAACAAATCAGCTGAGCATAAGAACGAGTGGGGCTAGAAAGAATGCACAAAAATTGAAAAATTGCAATTGCAATTGGAATTAACTGCACAAAAGCACGATAAAAGAATAAACACGGATAGTAATTTAGTTGCACGATCAGTTTAAAACACAGTAAGCAACAATACAACACAAATACTTTCCTTTGGGCACAAAAATAAAATTTTTTAGGCGGAGCGAAGTGAAGAACGACTGTCAGCAACGATAGTTGATATCGATACCTTTGCCATATCTTATCCGCTGAGCTAACCCTTAAACATATAGCATTTAGTATTTACAACCACCTGAACTCTGCTAACCTGTAATTTTAATATTTTAAATTGTATTATAGTTTATCTTTAGTTCTCTTCCTAATTTATATAGCATTATTAGCAGATAATTGTTAATTGAATAAATAAATAAATAAACAAAACCTCTGTAGATCACTTATATCTCCAGCTCCACATGGATTTATAAGGCGGAGATTAACTACCACAAATTTATTGGAGTTCACCTCCTTCAGCATTTAAAGATTTCAATGTAGTCTACAGACGGATGTTATGTTACAAACCTCTTGGTGGTGGGGCAAGGCCGGCTAGCCAGTCATCTCAGGGCTAGGGTTTTCCCAAGCCCTCCGGTCGTACAACAAAACCAACAAATTGGACATTTCAAACAACAAAAAAAAAAAGTATACAATCAAACGGACTCTATTCGACACATGATCTTATATAACTCACAAATAGACGTGGAGCGGGCTTGGTGTTAATGGTTTACCTCCGACGCGCCCTCCCTGCCTGAGATTCCGATCCTGACATCGTCTTGAAGCTCCCTGCCATGTGCAGCGTTCGACAGGAATTGCTTTCCGTTGTCCGAGTAAATCACCTCTGGTACCCCCAATATGCAAAAAACTTCTTGCACCAGGAATTGAACTACGTTTGCTGCGGTCGCTTCTCTCATCGCTTTCAGGAAGGGGAACTTGGAAAAGTGGTCCACCACGACGAATATCCAGGCCTAAAGATCAGGCTTCCCTCTACTTGCAGATCCGGCAACAACTCTTGATTTTTTTGTATTTCTTCTCTCATCTCATTGTATTCCTCAGCTTCGTCTGGAACCCGAGGATATCAGATGGGTCCAAGTGCACTTCTTCTATGCAGCGTGAAAGCGTATCCGCCACGATGTTATTGACTCCCTTGCGATGTTCAATCTCAAAGTCGAACCTGTGCAGCCGCAAGGACCATCTTGCCAATCGCCCGTTCAAGCCTTTTAGGGACATTAGCCATTTTAGGCTGGTATGATCGGTGATTACCTTAAATGGCAACAACTACCGCCAAAACCGCAGCTAAGCATTCCTTATCTGATGAAGAATAATTTAGGTCATGCTTATTCAGCTTGGAGGAAAAGAATACCACAGGCCGCTCTGCCTTTTCGTCATCCAGCTGGAACAGTACTGCTCATACCCCGAAATTGGAGGCATCGCACTGGATGTAAAATGGTCGTTTAAAATCGGCATGCACTAATAATGGAGCCGTGGTGAGCGCCTTCTTCAGTGATTCTATGGCCGTATCCGCTTCCATTGACAAGGTGAATTTTCAACGAAGGTGATTCTTCAGGGCATCTGTGAGCGGACCCGCAATGAATGCGGAATTCTTAATTAAACGCCTATACCATCCCGCTGAAGCTCCGTAGTTCCTTCACTGAAGTGGGGTACAGGATTCTTTGGATAGCCAACACCCTCTCGGGATCCATCTGCAATGTGCCGGATTTCTGTAGCCCAATTGTCAAATTCGCTCTTTTCAGACACTGGGCCACCAAACGTAGATATCGCATGTGCGTCTGGAAATCCGGGGCTATCACCAAGAGATCATCCAAAGATCATCGATCATCGAAAACGTTGGATCTGAGCTGGGTCGGGATTACTTTGTCCATCACCCTGTGTCGGGTCAAGCAGTATAAACCAAAACCATAATGTAAATGCACATCTCGATGTCAACTATTGCCCACTGTAAAATATTTTGTTACCGTATATGCCTACGCATGGCAGCGGCTTTCGTTCGCATACTTATGTACATATAAGCATTCTTTGTACTCGACTTAGCAGCAGCCCGAACTGCTCAAGCTCTCTTATAATTGCACTCTCTCCCGCTCGGTAAGCGTTGCCTCATAGGGCACGGCAAGTACGCCATCAGCCCTTGCATTTGGGTCTGGAGCGAATACTCGAAATCAACGCATCATCTCTCGTCGTATACGCATATCTACATATATACATCTAGTTAAATAAACCTGGCATTAAATCGCCTATATACAACCAAAGCCCAATTGCAATCGTCTTTTTTAATCGCAACAGCTAGTGAAAAAGCTCACTAGCTAAACATTTTGGTGACCCCGACGTGATAAACAATTACATCAATATAAACAAGCATAAACATATAAACAAAAAGCCAATTACATATATCGTTCCCTAATTTGCATAAAACACAGTTGTTCGGTTCGGCGGTTGTGCACAAACAGTAACGGTTCTCGCGTCATCTGCTTTACGTTCTGCTTGCTGTTGTTTCGTTTCGTTTTCGGTGCATCCAGTGTGTTTGACATTGTTGGTTTTTTTGGCAAATTGCGAACTCTCGCTGCTGGTCTGTGCTCGTGTGTTCGAACGCTGCGATCGATTTGAAGTGCCTTTAAAACTGTTTGAGGTTATTCACCGGCTATTGACCGGCTATTCACCGGCCGTATCAAATACAAGAAATGGCTTCTGATAGCACACCCTCCCCTAACGCTCTCAATTCCCCCGTGTCCCTCAATGCAGACCTTTCTTACTACAAGCGTAAGGTTCAAGCTCTGCTAAGTGCAGCACGGAGAATCGAAAATGCCGTCGGCGAAGAGAAGATTGGTGAGCTCAAGGAGGAGGAATTGAACGTCCGCTTAAAGTCTGTATTGGATCTTGTCGTGTCTTTCAATGAGCATCATGATGCTCTGGAAAGAATCGATCTTGATGAGATCGGTGGTCCCTTAAGAGAAGAGTTTGACGAGTGCGTGGTTATGCTGGAGACCAGCATTAATCATGAGTTGAACAAGCGGCAGCCCACAATGCTCCCTTGCTCAACAATGCGGACGGACCATATTTCAGAAGCCCCGGCTACGGTTATAATGCAGCATCGACATCGCTTACCGGAGTTAAAGCTTCCAGAATTCAGTGGAGGCTACTCACAGTACTCCGCCTTTTGGAGCATGTTTTCCTCGATAATCGACAAGGAGCCTGACTTGACGAATGTGGAAAAATTGCAGCACCTACGATCCTGCCTAAAAGGACCGGCTCTAGACACGATCTCGTCGTTGGAATTTAGCCACGCCAGTGATCCCATCGCTTTAGATTTGCTGAACAGACGCTTTAATAATAAACGGTTAATTTTTTAGGCACACGTCAATGACATTCTGGGTGTGCAGCGCGTTGAGGAGTCGTCTGTTTCTCAGCTCCGATTCTTGACAGATACCGCAATTGGCAATCTGCGAGCCTTAAAAAGTATTGGGACAAAGGAACAGATTGCTGACTGTATTATAATACACAGCCTGCTGCAGAGGGTAGACAGTGCCACACAAGCCAAGTGGGAGGACACTCCGTCACTGGATAGCATACCCACAGCCGAGCAATTCACCGAGTTTCTGGAGCAAAGATGTCAGAAGTTGGAGAATCAGGAGCACATTAGGGCAATGTATGCGCCCGGCATTCAGGTGGGCAAGAATAAATGATACAACAATTCCAGGTCCACCTTAATTGCAACTAGCCAAGCTTTCTTAAGCTGCGTGCTCTGCAGTACCGGCGCTCACGAAGTCCAGTACTGTCCGAAGTTCAAGGCACTGTCCCCCGAAAATCGCCATAAAGAGGCCAAGCGACTGGCCCTTTGCATTAATTGCCTTAGAACAGGACACCGATTAAGCCAGTGCACCTCGAGCCACTGTCGGATCTGCGGCTGCAAGCATCATACTACGCTTCATTTCGGTAACCCTGATTCGGCTGCAGTCCAAGGTCAGTCAACTGATGCTCAGTCTCCGTTTGCGCCCCCTTCTTCTAATCCGGCTCAGCTTACCACTGAACCCCCTACTTCAGCGTCTACTTCGTCTGCACTTATAGCCCAAGGTCTCAGTAATAATGTCGTTCTACTTGCCACTGCCACAGTTTTGGTAAAAAATCGTTCCGGAGTTTTAGTTCCCTGCAGAGCATTGCTGGATTCCGGCTCCCAGTTGCATCTGATAACTTCTCGTTTCGCCAATCAGCTTCAGCTTCGGAAAAGGAAATCATCAACCGCAGTTTCTGGAATTGGCGACTCCAGCTTCGTCACCGATGGATGTTCGGTCAGTGTTAGCTTGCACTCTCGCTCATCGGATTTCTCAGCTTTCATCACTGCGAACATACCCCTAGCGGATCCGGAGTTCTATAGGCCTCAGCGCGTCGATCTATTAATTGGAGCAAGTCTGTTTTACGATCTCCTTTGTGTGGGTCAGATTAAACTACTGCCAGGATTGCCTTCAATTCAGAAGACTCGCTTGGGATGGGTCGTGTCTGGAGGTTGCTCTCGTTCAAATGGGTCGTCTTTAATGGTGGCTCACGCGCCGGCCGTTATTGCCGAGGATAACAATCCAGATCAGCAACTTGAAGTGCTCCTTCGGAGGTTTTGGGAGGTTGAGAGTTGCGTCGAACCCATAGTAAAATCTACCAAGGAAGAGCTGGATTGTGAAGCGCATTTTGTTCAGCATGTCCGTCGATTACAAAGTGGCGATTATTGTGTTCGGCTGCCAACTAAATATAGTTTGGATCTCCTGGGAGAATCTTACAATCAAGCGCGTCGCAGATTCCTGTCCCTTGAGCGGAAGTTAAATCGTCGCCCTGAGGTGAAGGCTCAGTATGCTGCCTTCATAAACGAGTATCTTGACTTAGGTCATATGTCTCCTGTTCCTGCCCATTCAATCAGCAACTGCCGGTATTTTCTGCCTCACCATTGCGTCATGAAAGAGGATAGTTCTACGACCAAGCTTCGAGTCGTTTTTGATGGATACGCTTCTACGTCATCTGGCTATTCCTTGAATGATGTTTTAATAGCTGGCCCCGTAATACAACCTAAACTCTTTCAGATTATTGCTCGATTTCGTTCATACGCAGTTGCGATTACGGGAGATATCTGTAAGATGTATCGGTGTGTACGAGTTTCGCCCGAGGACAGCAACTTGCAGTGTATTCTGTGGAGAAACTCCACACAAGATGACTTGAGCGTGTTTCAACTGGACACCGTTACTTATGGGACGAAGCCTGCCTCCTATTTATCTGTGCGAGCGATGCACCAGTTGGCAACCGACGAGCAGGCAGATTTTCCAGTTGGAGCTGAAGTTCTTCGCCGTGACTTCTACGTGGACGATTTGATATCTGGCGCCAGATCTCAGGAAGAGGCCATCCGCATTCGTGAGCAAACTGCTGGAATTCTGTCTAGGGGTCAGTTCAGATTGAGGAAATGGTGCTCGAACGTTCCCACTGTGCTGGATGGAATTCCTGATGAGGACAAGGAAACGTACTTAAAGTTCGATGATGGCAGCCATTTTACTAAGACACTAGGACTCGCTTGTGATCCGATTTCTGATAAACTTTTATTTTCGTTCTCTGCCCTAGAATCGTCTCCGAACCCCTGCAGGCGCTCTGTGTTATCAACCATAGCGCGGTTCTACGATCCTCTCGGACTGGCTGGTCCTGTAATTACGAAATCAAAAATCTTTCTTCAGCGTTTGTGCAAGGAGAAGTTAGCCTGCGATGAAAGTCTCCCAGCCTCACTGAGTACAGAGTGGCATGAAATATGCAGCAGTTTTGGCCAGATTCGTCGACTTGAGTTTCCTCTTCTTGTCCTCCTTCCAGACTCTGAGCTAGAAATTCACGGATTCTGCGATGCCAGCATCGAGGCTTATGGTGCATGCATATATGTCGTGTCAAAAGGTCAGCATGCCAGCAGTCACTTACTTTGTGCCAAATCTCGTCTGTTCATGAGCCGCTGGATAACGGCGTTTTTCCTGTCCTCTGCCGGTTTCTGTCTGCTCTCCGGTCTGTCCTCTCCGTGCTGTTCATGGGCCGCTGGATAACGGCGTTTTCTTTTCCTGTCCTCTGCCGGTCTCTGTCCGTTCTCTCGTCTGTTCATGGGCCGCTGGATAACGGCGTTTTCTTCTGTCCTCCGCCAGTCTCTGTCTGTTCGCTGAGCTTTCGCTCTATTTCGGTGTGGGCGAGTTGATGGGATCGCTCTCTCTCTCTCTTTGTGGCGGTGGTGTGGGTTCTCTCTCTCGTTGGCGTTGGCTGTGTTGCTGGGCTCTCTCTGTCGTCGGTGTGAGTGGGCGGCTGGGCTCTCTCTCCGTCGTCAGTGTGGTTGTGCGGCTGGGCTGTCTCTCTGTCGTTGGTGTTGGCTGGGCTGGGCTCTCTCTCCGTCGTTGGCGTTGGCTAGGGATGGCACTTTTAAGATCGTGCACGTTGTCAAGGAATTCGTCCCACAAAAGTCAAAAGACAAAGTCCTCCACCGTCATTTCATTCGGGTCTGCTTTAACCATGGTTCCGGTGCATCTGTTCGAGGAATTCTAGAGCGTGCTGACCATTCGCGTCCTTGCTGTCACCTCCGACTCGGCCTTTCCCTAATCCCATGCCTTTGATTAGTTCCACGTTCACCTTAAAAAAAAACACAAGAGGTACCTCCGCCTGGGTCTCCGCCTGGGTCTGTCAAAAGGTCAGCATGCCAGCAGTCACTTACTTTGTGCCAAATCTCGTGTAGCTCCTTTGAAGACACTTACGGTGCCAAAGTTGGAGCTTTGTGGAGCGGAGTTGCTGGCTAGGCTCATGTCTGAAATATCCGGAATGAATGTCTTCAAGGGAAGGTGTTACTGTTGGTGTGATTCTGCGGTTGCACTTTCCTGGATTCGGGACGAATCGTCAAGATTTAACATATTTGTTGCAAATAGAGTAGCAATGATTCAGGAAATGACTGGCAACATGACATGGTGCTATGTTCCCACAGCGTTAAACCCAGCTGACATTCTCTCTCGAGGGGCTCTTCCGACTGAGCTGAAGGAGGTTCCCCTTTGAGCTCATGGACCTCCATTTCTTTGTGGCCTTTCAGATGACTGGCCGGCCACGGTACTACCGGATAAGCCAGCCCTTGAGCTTCGCCGGAGTGCTCTTCTGGTAAAATCTCCCTATATTGACATTGTAGCCGATTCCAAGTATGCAAACTCGTTTGGTTCCTTGCAACGCGTGTTCGGATACATTTACAAGTTTTGCAATCGCATTCGGCATCCCGGACTGATTGTCTCGGACATTGAGCATGGAACCCAGTTATTGCTGCGACTAGTCCAGCGCACTCAGCTATGGGATGACATGAAGTCGCTGCGGTCCAGGGGATCGGTTTCCCCATCTAGCTCACTTGCTTCGTTGTCGCCGTTCATGGATCAGTTTGGTCTGCTCAGGGTTGATGGTCGATTGAAGAACTCTACGTTGGATTTTGATGGCTGTCATCCAATTATCTTGCCTAGCAGCCATCCACTAACTCTTTCCATAATCTCTCACTTTCATGAGCGGAATCTGCACGCTGGACCTCGAGCTTTGCTTGGACTCATTCGATCCCAATATTGGCCCATTGGGGGAGGAAGACGGTAAACAAGGCAGTGAATAAGTGCATAAGATGCTTTCGAATGAAGCCTAGAGTATTGGAGCATATTATGGCGGATCTTCCAAAGGAGCGGCTCGACGGTTCTCATGCCTTTGAGATCACAGGCGTCGACTTTTGTGGGCCATTTTTCTACAAACCGGAGGCACGCAACAAGGGCCCAATCAAGTGTTACGTCTGTGTCTTCATTTGCTTCGCTACCAAGGCTGTTCATCTGGAGCTGATTAAGGACCTGTCTACACTTGCCTTTCTTCACGGACTAAAGCGCTTCATATGCACTCGACGGAAGCCGCGACAAATTTGGTCGGACAACGCAACCAATTTTGTCGGCGCTAGGAATGAGCTGATGGAATTAAAGCGCCTGGTCCTCAGCGATGACCATCAGAAGGCTGTGCTGGATTTTTGCTTGGTTGAGTCTATAGACTGGCACTTCATTCCTCCGCGCTCCCCGCATTTTGGTGGCCTATGGGAAGCGGCAGTTACCGTGCGATAGGCAGCTCGATTCTTGGATTTGACGAACTGCGGACGTTGTTATGCCACATCACGGCTGTAATTAATTCAAGACCCTTAGTCTCCATTTCAGAGAGCCCTGCCGATCTTGATGTTTTAACTCCAGCGCACTTCTTGAATGGTGGCCCTCCTGCTTCGTTCGCTGAGCCAGACGTAACACGGCTTAAATTCGATCGCTTGGACAGCTGGCAGCGCGTTTCATACCTGCAGCAGCTCTTCTGGTCCCGGTGGAAGGAAGAGTACATCACTTCGCTACAGCAACGCTCAAAATGGCGCACTGCGAAGCCCAGTTTGGCAGTCGCCGATATGGTCCTTGTCAAGGACGAGAATCTTCCTCCCATGAAGTGGCCACTGGCGAGGGTGGTTGAGCTTGTACCAGGAAGAGATGGCATTTCCCGAGTCGCCGTGCTGAAGACATCATCTGGACTTATAAAACGAGCCGTCAACAAGTTGTGTCTGCTGCCCCTTAAGGATGCTGTTGAAGGACAGGGTTTCAACGGGGGGAGTATGTCGGGTCAAGCAGTATAAACCAAAACCATAATGTAAATGCACATCTCGATGTCAACTATTGCCCACTGTAAAATATTTTGTTACCGCATATGCCTACGCATGGCAGCGGCTTTCGTTCGCATACTTATGTACATATAAGCATTCTTTGTACTCGACTTAGCAGCAGCCCGAACTGCTCAAGCTCTCTTATAATTGCACTCTCTCCCGCTCGGTAAGCGTTGCCTCATAGGGCACGGTAAGTACGCCGTCAGCCCTTGCATTTGGGTCTGGAGCGAATACTCGAAATCAACGCATCATCTCTCGTCGTATACGCATATCTACATATATAAATCTAGTTAAATAAACCTGGCATTAAATCGCCTATATACAACCAAAGCCCAATTGCAATCGTCTTTTTTAATCGCAACAGCTAGTGAAAAAAAGCTCACTAGCTAAACACCCTGCATAACCTCTGAGCAGCGTTACACAGACAGAAGGGCATCATCACAAACTGGTACAACGGACGACCTGCCACTTCAAGTGCGGTGCACTTCTGGCTCTCTGGGTCCAGCTTTATTTGCCAGTACGCGAATTTGAAGTCGACACTAGAAATGTAATACGTCTGATCGATCCTGGACAGAATGCCCTCGATGGGATGAAGATAAGCATCCTTTACGGTGAGCTAATTTAGCTTTCGCTCGTCCAGGCAGAAGCGGTTTTTGTTAGGTTTGCGCACCACCGTCTTACGGTTGCTCCAAGGACTATAGCTGACCTCTAAAACTCCTAATTCTAGCATCTTCTCCACCTCGGTCCAGACCACTTCCTGCATCGCTGGGGATTAAGAGTAATGTCGATCTTTGAAGGGTGTGGTGCCTTCCACCAACTGGATCCGGTGCTGTTCTACCTCCGTTATCCCTAATCCGGCATCTTCGTAGGTCAGAAACTCCTTCTGTACATGTTCCAACTCTTCACTCTGCTTCTCTTCCAGATCCCAAGCGTCCACGTCCTCGGATCTGCACCTCGGCAAATGCTCTGGGATCGCGTCCTGTTCCTCGCCTAACGTCCTCGACCACCTCCTTGCGGGTCTGTCTCCTTTTCTTGAAGCGGGAACGTGCGTTTTGGAGTCTACGGCTGACTTCGCGCCTTCCTTCCAGCTGCTTATTGTTAAATATCCGGTTCCGCAGCTCCAAGTATCTCCTCATTTTCTCTTCGGCCGTTAAGAACTTTAAATTATTTATGCTTGCTCATGCGTTTCCCGAAGAATTGGGACACGTTGGTGTACACATTTCCGGCTTCCCGCAGCGGTAACTGCCGTTCCTTCGCCACGCAGTCACGGAAACCATGGTCAACTGACCGCAATTCCAGCAACACAGCCTGGATTTGTTAGCCAGGTGAGCTTCCTCCACCAACACAGCTTTCTCTTCTTTCAATAGCTCGGATTCTAGCTCAATCTTGTAAGGAAGCGATCTGGACCGGGTTACAACTCTCAGTCACACAGGGTCGAAATTACAGAAAATTTATAATTTGCCGGGACTCCAAGTTAAGGGACGGCCAGGGGGTGGGAATTTATGGCTGGGATGGCGGGCGGGAGAAAACACACACAGTCGCGACCACAACCCACGTGGGCTTCGGAAATACACGGAAATACAAGTACACGGTCAGCGTCCGGACCGCCAAGGGCTCAAGGCAGTCGCCGGACGGCACCTTCGGGGGTCGGCCGAACTACACACTTCGACAGGGGAGGGAGGGGAAAGCACACAGGCACGCCAGTCAGCGCCTACAGAAGGCCGAGACAATCGTCGGACAGCGCTTTTGGGGACCCGTGTGCCTGCTAATTACTACGAAAGGAGAGAAGGGGGGGTGAGGAGAGGAACATGCGGTGACGCCCACAATACTAAGGGACACTACGGGAAGGGAAGAGGCAAACAGGAGAGATATTAACATATAATGTATCCCCTATTCTCCCGGGCCCACTAAAATCGGACTCGAGTGACCAACAGAGCATTAGCTTCAATATTTATTCTTTACTTACCCTGCCTACCGCACCGCTCAGCAACCCCACACTCACGACGTGAGACTCGCTTACCCCAGCTCCGCATGTCGCCTCAGCACCCGTGTCTCCGTCCTCCTGGTTGATGTTGTCCTCCGGGAGCGGTGTTTCCCGGTCAGATTATGTCCTTGCGCTCGACTTCTCACTAGCCCCGTTACTTAATTGCGACTCGCCGCTATGAAACCCTCGTGTTACTCTGGAAAATATTCCGCGATCGCCTAGGCACGTCTGCCCTGTCTTGCGTCTAAGGCCGGACTTTCTTCTACTCCTCCAGTTTCCTGATCGCAAGCCCTCTCTGCCGGTCTCGCGCTGCCCACGCTCTGCCGACGAGCCTTTGCTCTTTCCAGGTCGGTGTTTTGTCGCTCTCTTCGCGCTGGCCATGATCCGCTGGGTAACGGTGTTTTCCCGTCCTCTGCCGGTCTCTGTTCGTTCTCTCGTCTGTTCATGAGCCGCTGGATAACGGCGTTTTTCCTGTCGTCTGCCGGTTTCTGTCTGCTCTCCGGTCTGTCCTCTCCGTGCTGTTCATGGGCCGCTGGATAACGGCGTTTTCTTTTCCTGTCCTCTGCCGGTCTCTGTCCGTTCTCTCGTCTGTTCATGGGCCGCTGGATAACGGCGTTTTCTTCTGTCCTCCGCCAGTCTCTGTCTGTTCGCTGAGCTTTCGCTCTATTTCGGTGTGGGCGAGTTGATGGGATCGCTCTCTCTCTCTCTTTGTGGCGGGGGTGTGGGTTCTCTCTCTCGTTGGCGTTGGCTGTGTTGCTGGGCTCTCTCTGTCGTCGGTGTGAGTGGGCGGCTGGGCTCTCTCTCCGTCGTCAGTGTGGTTGTGCGGCTGGGCTGTCTCTCTGTCGTTGGTGTTGGCTGGGCTGGGCTCTCTCTCCGTCGTTGGCGTTGGCTAGGGATGGCACTTTTAAGATCGTGCACGTTGTCAAGGAATTCGTCCCACAAAAGTCAAAAGACAAAGTCCTCCACCGTCATTTCATTCGGGTCTGCTTTAACCATGGTTCCGGTGCATCTGTTCGAGGAATTCTAGAGCGTGCTGACCATTCGCGTCCTTGCTGTCACCTCCGACTCGGCCTTTCCCTAATCCCATGCCTTTGATTAGTTCCACGTTCACCTTAAAAAAAAACACAAGAGGTACCTCCGCCTGGGTCTCCGCCTGGGTCTCCGCCGACGGTTTTTTTCTATCTGGCTCCCACTCGGCTTCGTTTCCTTTATATGTTTTCTCTGGGGCCGCTAATAGCATCTCTTCAATTGCCCTTGAACTTGGCTCAAGAGCATGGCCTACTCTTTTTGTCCGAAGACGCACGAGTTACCACATCAGCACCTACCCTCGCCCTTCCTCCTATGAAACCTCTACGAGCTGCCTACAATGTAGAGACCACCAACAACACCGACTCACACCACCAGCTCACATCCGCTCCAATTCTAACAGCAGACGCAAACCCCAGCGTCAGCAGATTCCCGGCCACTACAAATTAGGGACTCAGCATTATTGTAAAACGATAAATACCCAAAGTCGAATAAAGAATCAGAATACTTTTCTATACCGAACTCAACAGACCTGTATTACCTTGCACCAATAATAGGCCGCATACCCAATTAACTCAGGATATCTTACTACTAATCATAACTGGCGCAGTCGGAGACCTTCGTCCAAAAACGGAACTCCAGAAGAAACACACCCAGGAAATACCCTAGAGTTCACGAGAAGGCGAAGGAGAACCAAGAGATGTTGTGAAGGATCACAATAGCGACATTATTGTAAGGAAAGATAGATACATATGTACGTACATAAGTGTGAGTAGAGTGTGAGTGTGAAATGGTGAGAGAAAATAACAAAAGATAATAAAGAAACAAAGAAATAGTGAATTAAATGAATGAAATAACTGTGAGTAGTGAAATAGGGAGAGAAATTTAAGAATTTAGTGGCAAAAGGGCAAATCAGCTCAGTCGAAAGCATTGAAAAATATTATGAAAGAATTAAGTGCAAAATAAGTATGGAAATAAATTAATTACAGAAATAAAGTGCTAAAGGGGGAGCAACAGAAGGTTGCCGCGACGGGCGGCGGACCGAGTGGTTGCAGTTGCGGTTGGTTCGACGTCGACCCGAACACCCGGCAGAGGTGGATGGCTTGGCGTACGAGCAATCGTAGCGGCGTTCGGAACGTTGTTCGGCGCGAGGTGATCGGCGAATCGAGCGGTTGCAGTTTCGGTTGGTTCGACGTCGACCCGATCAGCCGGCAGAGGCGGATGGCTTGGCGTACGACCAATCATAGCGGCGTTCGAAACGTTGTCCGGCGCGAGGCGATCGGCTTTACGTCGAGCCCATACATGTATACGCAACACAAAAAGACAGGTCCGGCACGAAAAAATTAAGGGCGCTGACGGGGCCCGAAAAAGGACCACAAAAAGATATAAAATATTGGTGAAATAATAAACGGAGTGCGGGGTTCTAAATACTCACATGCATAGAGCAGAGTCCTGTAAAGCACAGGGCGAAAGCTTAGCATGAGGGGGTTAGTAGAGATACGAGGTAATAACGAAAACACAAGATGAAGAATAAAGAAAATAAAGAAAAAACTTCGGCCACTCACATACGTAGGGCGAAGTACTGTAACGCACAGTGCAGATGCCTAGTATAGGAGTGGTTGAAGAAAGAATGATGCTACGAAGAGTCACACTGTCCGCGTTTAGCTGTGAATACTGTAACGCACAGTATAGCAGTTAGCTTCGGGGTGCAGGGTAGTGACGAAGAGAGAGGAAATAAAGAACAGTACGAAGTATCACACTGTCCGCGTATGGCTGTGAATACTGTAACGCACAGTATAACAGTTAGCTTCAGAGTGCACAGTAGTGAAAAGAAGAAGAAGTAAACGTCAATAAAATAAAGAAATGAATAATAAAGAGAAACCTATTTCACACCGCACAATATAGTTATGAAAATATCAAAGAAATACTAATTTTTAACTAATTGCAGACTCCATTTCGCACACTACATATAAGGACACACCAGGAAACTAAAAATAAGAAATTAGGAAGTTTCAGGAAGAAGAAAGAAGAAGAAAGAAGGAAATAGGGACACAAGAGAACATGGACAATAGGTTCCACCAGCTCACATCCGCTTCAATTCCAACAGCAGACGCAAACCCCAGCGTCAGCAGATTCCCGGCCACTACAAATTAGGGACTCAGCATTATTGTAAAACGATAAATACCCAAAGTCGAATAAAGAATCAGAACTCAACAGACGTGTATTACCTTGCACCTTGTGTATTAAATCTTACTACTAATCATAACTCACGCAACTTACTTTTCAGACTCTTCATTAATAAGCTGCCTTTGGTATTATTCTTTTCAGAGAATTACCGTAGTTAATGATCGTGGTGCTCTATTAGACACATTTGTACCACTGTAAAAAAGGACACGTGCGTGCTTTGGTTAAAGGAATTTCACGACTCTTATATAACAAAGACTCTTTATATTTCGCTAGTTAGTCTGATTTTAAAATACGGTTCTTCTGTATGACGCTTTCAGTGCAAAGTACATCAGTTCAGAAAAAACATTCTAATTTTTGCTCTGCGCGGCCTCAACTGGGATGCAGGTGTGAGATTGACATTTTATTCTAGTAGACTGCTCTTAATAAACCTTGCAACCTTAGTTAATCGTAGAAAATTTCATGTGGTAGTTTTTGTGTACAGCTTGATCAAGGGTGACGTAGAAAGCGTAGATAACTACCGTTTTCAAGTACATTGTTAGATTCATCGCATGAACCGTTTAGGGTGTTATGCTCGAATTATATAAACGACAAAAGTACAAATACGATAAACTATGAATCACAGAAAAAAACGTTAATGTATGCAATTGTATTGTTGCATGTAAATGACCTGATATTATATTAAAAGCTTCCTGGCATGAAGCTATAATTTCTTTCTGGTTATTTATTTAGGTATGGTATATTTATTAAATTTTAAGTGAAACATAAATTTTATTGAAAAAGTCTAGATACCTGCAATAAGCATATGTTCTACTTATCTAATTTAACAACAATGGTATCAAACGCTTCTATATCAAAATGTTTGAAAAAAATTTTATCGGTCTCATTAGTGAGCATTCGAGTGCCACTATAAAAAGTCGATGTCAAGTCCAAGGTAATTTTGTTGCTTCCCAAGTTTGTAACAGATGCAAAGGAGTTTCTTCGTGGGTAGTTTCGGACAATAATAATTGTGTCGTCATTGGTATGTCGTATTAACGTATTTTGAATATTACTATTTAACTTACAAATTACACTTTTATAAATAGATGGGGAACGCTTTCGTAAAGATATCATATTGCTTACAATTTTTGGCTTGTGCACGATATCTTGTTTTAAATCAATTTCATCCTCATCCTCCTTTATATTTGGTGTACCTGGCAGCATAAGCTGCATTATTGTGCCAGCTATTATTTTCTTCGAATTAACATAATCTCGATCGTGCTGATATTTTAATTTGGAATTAACAATCGACCAGTGTATCCAAGTTGAATCTTCGGCTGGTGGCATGTTTGCTAAAATATTTTCTATGCGCTTCGTAATTTTATTAGTCCCACCTTCCAAATCAAGGCAAACGTCAACAAGATCAATATGTTGCTGAATTTCTGTTAATAATGAAGTTGGTTTTCCTATTAAAACTTTCTCATTTATTATTAGAACTCTATTTTTGCCAACTATACTTTTCCATATTGCTAAGAATTTAAGAAGCACCAAATCATTTAAAATCAAATCTAGTCCTTTTAAATAAAATCCGTTCACTCCATTGTCAACCCATGAAGTTATTGTTCTAGTAATTTGATTATAGACTTTTTCTTGGTTGCTGTGGATATTAACATATGTTGAATGCAATGGTATGTCTAAGAGAAGTGCTATATTTCGCGATTGTAAGGTATCGATTAAAGCTTTTAGCTGGGATACATTCCCAATGGCAGGATTTATGTGAAGTATCGATGAAACATTATCTGTATTTTCTGGAAGAAAAATAGAATTAAGCCTGACAGCTGCTATACCTAATGACGAAAGGTAATCAAGACGGTTGATTACTCCACTTATATCGCTAATCCCTTCATACTCAGATTCCTGCAATCTCATTTCGTAGAATACGCCTCCACGGTACCAAGTTGTTCTGTAAAATTATGGAATAATAAAATAAATCGTACATATTTTAATATATCAGCTTACTTTGGATTACAAGATTTGGGCATATTAGATATTTTTGCAACAACTATCGAGCACATAGCTAAAATAGAAGAGACAAATATAAAAAAAGTACATTTCCGAATTAGCGGCCAGTTCCATGATACAAATGAGGGAGCTTCTTTCGAATTTTTTCCAATGAAGTGGGTTTCCTAGTTTTACAAAAAAAGAAAATTATATTTTCATTTAAACTTGTAAATTACTATGAAAAAAAAACCGTATTCTTAGAAATTTATAAAAAAGTACATATCTAAATTAACGTTGGTTATTTCGATTTTTCGTCAGTATACATATACATACATATGTAATCTAATGATTATGATGGTATGTCTATACCTAATGACCAAAATTTTAGCTCTTATTAAATTTTCCGTTGAGTATATCTCTCTATCTTTCTACCAACGAACTGCCCTTGGAACTTATATCTCACTCATTTTATTCAAAAGCATATATATGTATGTACTAGTTCACCAACCCCCAGGTCTATTAAAGTTATTTATTTTCTTTTATTTAAAGGTAATGTTTATACCCGGTACTCGAAGAATATAAGAGTATATTAGATTTGTGGTGATAACGGATGTGTGTAACGCCCAGAAGGAAGCGTTTCCGACCCCATAAAATATATATATTCTTGATCAGCATCAATAGCCGAGTCGATATAGCCATGTTTGTCTGTCCGTCCGTCTGTGGAATCAACAATTTTTAAGATAAAAGAAAAGCAAAATCGCAGAATAATGGAAAATAAACATATCTAAACATATCTATTTAACATTTTTTAAAGAATTATGGTTTATTTTTCATGGAGTAGTTTTTTTTTAAGAATTTTTAAAAAAATTGGTATTTTTTGTCATAGGTAGTGCTTTTATTTTTCACATAACTTAAGTTTCCTACAACTGGTTGCATGAACTTTGCAGTTAAAAAAAGCTGAAAAGCTTTCGACTTTTCCTGAGCTTTCAAAGTCAAAATTTCGGGAAAAAAATACCGAAAAAATGTATGAAATTTCAATTTGGAAGCTTAATATCTTCCAGACGTTAAGTTGCAGCTACAAAGTGTCTGAGTCGGATTTATAGCTGCATTTGTCAGCTTTTTTTAACTGCAAAGTTCAATACAACCAGTTGTAGGAAACTTAAGTTATGTGAAAAATAGAAGCACTACCTATGACAAATACCAAACTTTTTAAAAATTCTTTAAAAAAAACTACTCCATGAAAAATAAACCATAATTCTTTAAAAAATGTTAAATCTCCATGTCTATTAGAAAAAGTCATTTTTGGCCACAGCGGAAAAAAAAAGTTGAATTTTGTCGAGTAGTGTTATAGACAAATGGAACTAAAGAAATTGCAGTCCTTACGCATCGCCTGCCAAGCACTTACTCATTCCCTCTCTCTCTCGCACACACTTCCACGTCTCGTATGAGTAGTTCTACATGTACATGTAGAAATGTAGAAGCTGATGTAAAAATTATATGTAAATAAAAATGGAAACAGGTAACTTTTAATATATAAAAATATAGTATAGGGTTCGACCTAATTTTTTTAAATTTTCCATTTGCGCCAAAATTTAATTCGTCCCTTTTGCGAACATATAATAAATTACATAAATCGTAAGATCACATATATTCTGACTGAGTACCGGGTATAAAGTAGAGCCGCGGCCTTTGCCGCGGCTCACAATGTTTCCTCTTGTTTTTTTTTTATTTGTATAATTTCAATCATAAAGATGGTTTAAAATTTGCAATTATAAGAGCAATTGAGTGTACAATATTTTTTTATATTCTGTCTTTAGCAAAAATAAAGGCATAACACCTCTGATCCTGCCATTAAAAATGGTTGCTTCGATAACACTAGTCGACACGACTTTTCCGCTGTCTCCAAAAATGACTTTTTCTGATAGATTTGGATGTTTAAAAATTTTGAAGAATGTTTTTTTTTTCATGGAGTAGTTTTTTTTTTAGAATTTTTTAAAAATCTGGTATTTTTTGTCATAGGTAGTGCTTCTATTTTTCACATAACTCATATTTCATACAACTGGTTGTACTGAACTTTGCAGTTATAAAATACTGATAAATGCAGCTATAAATCCGACTCAGACACTTTGAAGCAGAAACTTAACGTCTGGCAGATATTAAGCTTCCAAATTGAAATTTCATCATTTTTTTCGGTATTTTTTACCCGAAATTTTGACTTTGAAACTTCAGGAAAAATCGAAAAAAAAAAAATAAATGAATGCCTTGATTTTTGGTTTTAGATAGACACATTAATTAGGCGTCGTTTAAGGTATCGCTTATAAAAATATAAAAATAAACGGCTTAGTTATAACCGTTTGACCAAAACGACCCAAAATGACTTTTACCTGAAAAAATACCGTCCGGTACGTTTTTGGTCCAACTTCCAAAATGGGATTGCAAAAAACAAAAAGGACCTGTAATTTTGGTTTTACCGAGTCTTAGGTATTGATATATATCGGATATATATCCTACCTGGTCATATTTATTTGGGGTGTAAGTGCTGTGGACAGTTTTATTCCTTATTCCTTATACCTAAGCCTTGGTGAGGATAAATATACATAAATACCTGTTAGAGTCAAATGTTGACCTTTTTCCTTCACAGGTGCTGGTCCCGCAGATATTTGAACTTTATCCTTCAAGCTTTCATTTATAAATACCGAAAAAAATGATGAAATTTCAATTTGGAAGCTTAATATCTGCCAGACGTTAAGTTTCTGCTACAAAGTGTCTGAGTCGGATTTATAGCTGCATTTATCAGCATTTTTTAACTGCAAAGTTCAATACAACCAGATGTATGAAACGAGAGTTATGTGAAAAATAGAAGCACTACCTATGACAAAAAATACCAGATTTTTTAAAAATTCTTAAAAAAAAAACTACTCCATGAAAAAAAAAACCATAATTCTTAAAAAAAATTTTAAATCTCCCAATCTATTAAAAAAAGTCATTTTTGGAGACAGCGGAAAAAAAAAGTTGAAATTTGTCGAGTAGTGTAATTGTAGGGTTTATATCCCCGATCTGCGGAATAATTAATAATTAAATTATATTAAATATTTAAATAAAAACATGGCGCAGATATAATATTGCGATTCGTTGTTTATTGAGTGATATCTTGCTGCATTGCCGCTCCGATCGTTAAGCACAGCTTTGCTCGGCAATGTGTGTATAATGGTTTTTATACCCGATTGAATAAGTAAAACACGGCGCAGAAATTAAATTGCGATTCGTTCTTTATTTAGTGAAATCCAAACGGGGAGTGTCTCTTGCTTGCCCTTTACATTACTGCATTGCCGCTCCGATCGCTGAGCATATCATCGATCGGCAAACATAGAACATCGATAACGAAGAGCGAGCTTCGAGAAACTGTTTAGCAGGGCAAGCAAGTGCAAGATTAAGAAAACAAAGAATAGCAATATGTAACAATGGAAATTGCGGCTCAAGGCCAATAAATAGCTGATATTTGCCAAGCTACTAATCGGTGGGAAACTGCCCCTAACACATAGATAAACGTAGATAACGAAGAGCGAGCTTCGAGAGCGCGCTTAACAGGCAAGCAAGCAAAAGTTTTAAGAAACATATGTGTGTCAGGCATGCTGCTGTTTGGAGAGCAGTTAATCGGCAGGGCTCTGCACTGAACAATAATATTTCTTATTTATTTTTTATCCAACTTTACGTTGTAAAAGACGTGTAGGCATTCCTGGCAACTTTATTGAAGTCAAAAACACTGATGGATAATTGACCGCTTTGTTCTTATCGTAAACTGTATCCATCGATTTTTATGATAGCAGCTTCGTAAAGAGTAATCGTAGAACATCCATCCTCGCTAGCATTCCGTAATACGTCGGCAGATAATGATCAGGAAATTGCCGATCATTTTGCCCGTTTTTTCCAAACTACCTATTCACAGGACGTTTACTCTGGTCAGCCGTATCCATACGGTTTACCGAAGTCGAACGGCATTTTCAGTCCTTTGCTAAATGAAAGCTCGTTGCTTCATGATCTCCGACTACTTAAGCCGGCATTTTACCGGTCCTGACGGAGTTCCCGGCTGTGAACTCAGGTACTGCGCCGAGTCTCTGTGTGCGCCATTGCTTAAAAGATTCACCCTGTCCATAAATTCTTCATGCTTCCATCCGATTTGGAAGGAATCGTTTAAAATTCCTCTCCATAGCAAATCTGACGCAAAGAACTATAGAGATATATCTAAGTTATACGCTATTCCTAAATTGTTTAGGACAATTTTAACTTCGCACCTACAACACCTCTGCAGATCACTTATATCTCCAGCTCAACATGGATTTATAAGGCAGAGATATACTATTACAAATCTATTGGAGTTTACCTCCTTTATCATTAAAGGCTTTCAAGGTAATCTACAGACGGATGTTGTTTCTATCAATTTCAGTAAAGCGATCGATTCTGTAAAGCATTGTCTACTAGCACAATCACTTGACCTTTTAAGGTTCGCCTCAGATGGATCTCTAGCTACCCTTGTTCTGGGTCTTAAAGAGTCCTTTTTAATAACGCCCTGTCTTCAAGAATTATGGTTACTTCGGGCGTACCGCAAGGTAGCTACATATCTAGGGCCTTTACTCTTTACGCTCCTCATTAATAACACTAGTCGAGACGACATTTCCACTGTGGCCCAAAATAATTTTTTATGATAGATAGGGTTTAGGTTTTTTTTTTACGAATTTTTAAAAATCTGTTATTTTTCTATGTTTTGTTCAGAAGTAGTGGTTCCAAATATTTCCAAATTACTTAAGTTTCTTACATCTGGTTGTGTTGAAATTTTTGAAATTTGAAAAGTTTTGCAATGCTGACAAATGCAACTATAAATCAGACCAAGACACTTTGTAGTTTCAGCTTACTGACTGGAAGATGTAAGGCGTTCAAATTCAAATTTGATCATTTTTATGGGGGTTTTTTTTTTTTTTTTAAATTTTGACTTTAAAAACTCAGGAAAAGTGGAACAAAAAATATTTCTTGGCATGAATTTTTGTTTTAGATAGACCCGTGATGGGGTGAGACTATCCTACTTTCTTGCTCTCTCTCACTCTCTGTTCTTTTTTCTGGTAGCTCTTGTTTTTTTAGCACTTGTTCTTTTTGTTTTAATTGTGATTTATAAATTGTCATGCCGTCTTGCTCTTCACTGCAATTGCAACTCGTCAGACAGCAGATCGACAGGGCAGCTGACGGACAGTGCACTGCAGCGGAACAATTGAACCACCGGCAGACGGCTTAGACGCCCCTGTGGGGCGAAGATTTACACAGGTCCCCCCAAATGGCGCCACCAGTACCGACTCCGCCCCGCTAAAAACTAGCAGTTCTCCTAGATACACTTGATGTCTCGTCGCCATTAAGTTGGTGGTACAAGTTCGGTTGAGCAAGACTCTCGACTAGCGCAGTTCCGGTTCTGAACGCTTAACCCCATGATGTCGAGAGTTAACCATAGCATGGCCTCAATGCTTGCATAGAAAACCATGGGATTATAAACGCGACTGAACAAGCGAGCAGGAATAACGAACCATAACAATCCATTAACAAGAGACAGCGCTCTACGAGTTGGTGGCTATCCAGCTCCACGACGATATGGCGAAAGCGGTGATTGGTGCTGCTTCAGCTGAGTAAGTCCGGGGTGGGAAACCCTTCGTTTGAGAACCTAGTTGCTGAGTCACTTGGAGAGGTGGCGGAGGTCAGCGCACTCCAATAACGAATCATCGTGGAATGAAGAGACTTGGACGAAATAATCACCATAGAGGAGATAAGGGATGCCCTCAAGTCCCAGGTTCAGCTGCCAAACGTGGCACTGGACGACATAACGGTCAGAAGGGTATGAACAGACTCAGATTACGACTATCCGACTGCCGACAGAGGACGCACGCAGGTCTCTCAAAGTAGGAACCCTATAGGTTGGCTGGGTGAGATGCAGACTCATAGAACGGGTCAGTGTCACCAAATGCTTCCGCTGCATGGAGTTCGTACACGTGGCCAGGCCGTGCAGGAGCAACACTGATCGATCGGGATGGGGAACCACAGTGCATGCTCTGCAAGGTGAAGAGCGCTAATTGGAAACATGTAGCGGGCAGCGGTAGATGCTCCCTGCTTAGGAGAGCTTTGTCCAAGAGAACAGCATGAGATTTACGCAGCTAAACTTAAACCACTGAGATCATTGTTCGATTCTCTTTGTAGAAGACGTGTCTGACGTGTTTTTGTTTTGCGCTCCGCTTATCTGCCTATTATCTTTTATAAACAGCCGGTGTTTTTTGAACATACCAATATAAATAAACTATAATTTGCCTGCTTGCTTAGAGCTTTTCCTTAACGCGAGTGCACGCCCTTTAATTGTGTTTTTAGACATAATTTAATTATTCTCCTGTGTCGGTAGTCATTGTGTTTTGTTGTTTCTTTTCGTAAGTACACACAGAATCAAAATCTGCCGCTCTCACCTAGTTGATCTGCTTTATTGCTTTTATCACTCTCTCCCTATTACCCAAACTAACATAACTGTTCTTCCTCTCTCGCTCTCAATACGTTCTGTGTAGTAGCGCTCTCTCTCTCTCTCTCTCTCTCTCTCTCTCTCAACTGAAGCTGCAGTAACCGCTCTTTCTTATTGCGCTTTCATCGCTTATCTGGCACACTGGTCTGATATACATTTGCTTTGAAAATTTTTTTTTTTTTATTTATCATAACGGAATACACAGTTGTCTGTGCCAAGAAAACCTGCAAGAAGCAGATCACCCATGACCAGCCGAGTATCCCCTGCTGGCTATGCGATAGTGTAGTGCACGCTAAGTGCGTCGGGTTCTCCGGTCTCGTGGTCTCTAAAAGAAATGGCTTGCATTACAGCTGTGAGGCATGCCGTCCGGTTGAGGGGGAAATGGCAACATTTATGAGGCAGACCCGGAAGGGCTTTAGGGAGCTGACCGTGGGCTTCAAAGAGCAGTACCATCGGCTCCTAGCCATGGAGTCTCAGTTCAGTGGTCTCAAACTATTGACTGAGTCTCCTAGGCGCAAAAAGGTCACTCCGCGGAATCTGCATGTGCCGACTGCCCCTCGACCGGCCGATGCTGACAAGCTGACTCCGACCACCCCAATAGTGCAGCAGTTGATTTCGTTCGCCACTCCAAAGGCAACGACAGCTGCTGGTGATGAATATTCGGTAGCCGAATTTATCGCGTCGGAGAGCATGCAGCCAAGACCGTCTGTAGCGTCCGTGTCCGTAGTGTCAAATTCATTAGCTGTCCCCGCAATTCCGACCCCACCAGTTAATATACGTCCCGGACCACCGGGTATTTCCATCACAGGTGATAGGCCTGTGGTGCCAAGATTGGTGGGGATCCCACCCAAGAGACAAGTTTTTGTCTCACGACTTGCCCCTGACTCCACAATTAAAGATGTGACGGCTTACATCCAAAGCCGCATACAAGCCGTTGATTTCAAGGTGGAAAAGTTCAACTTTTCTTATGCCAGGGAGATAGCCTCTTTTAAAATAAGTGTCTCCCAAACTCACTTTAACACCATCTGTTCTGCCAAATTTTGGCCGGAGCATTTGGTGGTGAAGGAGTTTAAGGCAAAGAAAAAGACTAGGCCCCCAATTACTCTACCAACTATTCAGACCAGTGCTCCTTCGTCATCTTCCCGCTCTACCTCCACCCGTCCAAAAAACTAACAAACTCTCTTTTAGTGACCTCTCAGAATGTTCGAGGCTTGCGTAGTAAGCTCAGCATTCTTTTCCAGGATAGTGTCGCACTTGCATCCCACGTTATTGTGTTTACCGAAACCTGGTTAAAGCTGGACATTCTTAGTTCCGAAGTTTTGGCAGGTCGGTACACAACTTATAGAAAGGATCGTTCGTCTCGACGTGCAGGAGGGGTTCTGATTGCTGTGGACTCAAACTTCACGTCGGAACTTTTCACAGTCCAGATCCAGCAGGAACTGGAATTTCTGTGTGTAAAACTGATTCTTCCCGCTTTCTCAGTTTTCATAACTTGTTCGTATATTCCACCTTCTTCGGATATCGCAATTTACGAGCAGCATTTGTCCGCCTTAACCGCTATCTCTTCCTCGCTATCTGACAAAGATCACATGATAGTTCTTGGTGACTTCAACTTGCCAGGAATTGTTTGGTCTTCGGCAAATGAGTCTAATAGCCTGGTACCCATGGCACGTCATGACTTTGTTGACGGCTTGATTGACCTGTCTCTGTCTCAAGTTAACCATGTTAAAAATTCCTTGGGTCGATTTCTTGATCTGTGCTTTGTAACGGATCCGACCGTAGCGTTGTTAACTCGAGTCCCCCCGCTCTCTATACCTGAAGATGCCTACCATCCTACTTTCGAAGTGTCGCTCGACCTAGGACGAACTGTACTGGATCGGTCGGGTAGACTACCCCAATGTGTCCGCTGCTTCCGTAAAGCCGAGTTTACGAAGCTTAATAACCTCATTAGGGATTTTGATTGGTCCGCTTTATATTTGTGCAGTGATGTTACGACAGGCACAAACATTTTCTATGATGCACTGGACTCACTTTTTGTCTCTTGTGTCCCACTTTCCTGTCCGATTAGATCAAGAAAACCCCCTTGGTTTACCAAGGAGCTATCTCATCTAAAAAACTTAAAATCAAGACTTTATAAAAAATTTCAAGAAGTTGGCTCTCCTTCTTCTCTCTCTCATTATGTAATAGCTCGGTCAAACTTTTCAGTTCTTAACGCTCAATGCTATCAGAATTACCTATCTCGATGCAGGATAAGTTTTTCTAAGGACCCCAAACAGTTCTACAGCTTTGTAAACAGTAAACGTAGAACGTCCGCACACCCATCCTCGCTATCCTTCCGTAATACGTCGGCAGATAATGATCAGGCAATTGCCGATCTTTTTGCACGTTTTTTCCAAACTACCTATTCGCAGGACGTTTACTCTGGTCAGCCGTATCCATACGGTTTACCGAGGTCGAACGGCGTTTTCAGTCCTTCGTCAAACGAAAGCTCGTTGCTTCATGATCTACGAACAGTAAAGCCGGTGTTCTCACCGGGTCCGGACGGAGTTCCCGGCTGTGTACTCAGGTACTGTGCCGATTCTCTGTGTGGGCCGTTGCTTAAACTGTTCAACCTATCTATAAATTCTTCATGCTTTCCCCTGATATGGAAGGAGTCTTTTATAATTCCTCTCCATAAGAAAGGTAGCAAGTCTGACGCAATGAACTATAGAGGTATATCTAAGTTATCCGCTATTCCTAAAGTGTTTCAGAAAATTTTAACTCCGCACCTGCAGCACCTATGCAGATCACTTATATCTCCATCTTAACATGGATTTATAAGGCGGAGATCAACCACTACAAATTTATTGGAGTTTACCTCCTTTATAATAAAAGGCTTTCAAGGTAATTTGCAGACGGATGTTGTTTACACCGATTTTAGTAAAGTGTTCGATTCTGTAAACCATTCCCTCCTAGCACAAAAGCTCAACCTTCTAGGGTTCCCGCCCAATCTCCTGAGATGGATCTCTAGCTACCTTTGTTCTAGGTCTCAAAGAGTCCTTTTCAAAAACTCCCTGTCCTCACCAGTTATGGTGACTTCGGGTGTACCACAGGGCAGCCATCTAGGCCCCTTACTCTTTACACTCTTGATAAATGACCTGCCTTCTGTATTAACATACTCTCGAGTACTTATGTATGCGGATGATGTTAAGCTCTGTGTCCAGTATAAGGACATTTCTTTTCAATCCAGGTTGCAATCCGATCTCGATAGATTTCAGTCTTGGTGTTGTGCAAATTTATTAAACCTTAACGCTTCAAAATGTAAAGTAATGACTTTTCATCGCTCCAGCGCCTTTCTGGTTCCTTACACCCTTTGTGGTGGTTCTCTTGAGAGAATTACCCGGGTTGATGATCTTGGTGTTCTATTAGATCCCAAGTTAAAGTTTTCAGAACACATTTCTACCATGGTGAATAAGGCCATGGGCGTGCTTGGGTTTATAAAGAGCTGGTCAAAGGAATTTGACGACCCCTATATAACAAAGACTCTCTACACCTCTCTGGTTCGTTCGATTTAAGAATACGGCTCTTGTGTATGGTGCCCTCAGTACAACGTACATCGTGACCGTATAGAATCAGTTCAGAAAAACTTTTTACTTTTTGCTCTTCGCGGCCTCAACTGGGATGCAAGTGTGAGACTGCCGTCTTACTCTTGTAGTGGAAAGAGCTAAACAGAGCAGATGATCTGGCTCGGAAGCTGGCAAAAAGCTGGCACACCAGCAGTCGACACACTATTGGCAAGCTACTAGAGCAAATACTCTACAACAGGCTGCTACAATTCGTAGCGGAAACGGAGGTGCAATATGAAGAGAAGGGAAGAGATGGAGATGAGGTACCAAGGAGTACTGCGCCGTCGTGACGCTGGACATCCAAAATGCCTTCAACTCAGCCAGTTGATCAAGGATCAAAGTATTGCATAGGATCGGTGTACCTGGGTACCTGCTGAAAATAATCTCCAGCTACCTGTCGGACAGGGTACTGATATATGAGACCGAGCAAGGAAAGCGATCGTACAGGGTCTCCTGTGGAACTTTATGTACGATAGCGTGCTCAGACTGTTAACCTCAGGATGCCAGTTAATTGGTTTCGCCGATGACCTGGCACTAGTCGTCGTAGCTAAGGGGATCAAGGAAGTCGAGTCGGCAGCCAACACGGCAATAAACGGAGTACATCACAATGCGAGTAGGACCCGATTTGGTCAAATCTCAAGACTCCATTAATTATTTGGGAGTGATCCTGGACAACCGCCTATCCTTTTGGAATATGTTGGACAGAAAGAAGAGAGGATGCAAGGAGGCTTCTCTCGCATGCTTCCAGATGTGGGTGGACCCAGCATCGGAGGATAATTATACCGCCTCATTAAGCGCATCCAAGATGAAGAGACAATGAAAAAGGAGCGACATTTAGCGGCCTAGAATTGCCTTCTTTCCGCGAATGCTTAGTGTGATTTTTGTACACAACTTGATCAAGGGTGACGTAGATAGCACTGACTTGTTGAGCCGCATAAACTTCACGATTGCTATTAGAAAGACTAGAATCTATATACCATTGCTCCTTCCGCTTTGTAGATCAAATTATTTCTTTCATAAACCGTTCAAAGTCTTATGCTCGGATTATAATTCCCTTTACCTTCCTCGTCTTAAATTAATGATACTCTTATATCTTTCACGCAATTAGAAATTGATTAGTTCTTTTAGTCAGATTAATTTTCTTATCTGTCCTGCATGTCCGCGATCAGTTCGGTTATCGAATCGTGCGTTATGCGGCAACGCCTCGGTCGGTTAGGCGGGAGAAGCGCTGCGTTCTTGCCTGGGATCCCCGCGTAACAGCCTTCTGCTGTTGTCGCTTGGGCCACTTGATGGTGCAGTCATTGGATATCAACGTCCTAAAGCAGGGGTCGGCACGCAATACACTCACATGTTTTGTGCGCTTGTGTGCGCAGACAAGAGACACGAAGCAACACGAAGGCAAAACGTTTCTTGCTTTGCACTGAAAGAAATGAATCCAGATAAGGAAAAATGTTTTACGCCAAACAAAAGAAAAAATAACCATGGGAAAAAAATCGTAGTAATAAAAAAACAAAAGAAACAGCATCATAAACAACTAAAAACAAGAAAAAAAAAACATTGCGCCCCGCCATCCATATTTTCTAAAAAGAAAAAATCATGTTCCCACATTACATTGAACATTTTTGTCAGTGTACAATTTAATTTGCGCAGAAAAATCATAAAGTTGCGCAGCGTGGTCTTTACCATTTGCCACACCAGTTGCCACAACGCTGACGATCAGAATACCGAAGCCGCATGTGCATAGGCCCGAAGACATACGATTCATTTTCTCTGCCGCCGCGGGACCCGAGCAGTAAGGCCGACGGTACTCGAAGTTTTTACGCTATGCGTGTGCCGACTGCGCTGCCCCGTGGCCTTTTTGCTATGCACATGGGATAGGACGCTGCCGACCCCTGTCCTAAAGTAACAATAATGGTAGCATAATGGCTCTCATCCAGCCTTGCATGATTTATGTACTGGGGTCTTACATCGGAGAATATTATATAGCCAGTATTTTCATTTATGGGTACTTCATATATTTGATATATCTAATTGATCTAGCAATATTTGTTCACGCATGTTTGTTTGTAGTTGTACTTTTTCAACATTATTCCACAGTTGAGATGATTTCATCTCATCTGCGTACGTTGAGCGTGGAATGACAGGAAGTGTTTGTCTAAAATCCCCTGAATGTAGCAACAGTGTCCCGCCGAATAAATTGTCGTTGTTTTTTATATCTTTAAGTGTTCTGTTCCTACACTGATTAATCTTTTAGCGTTTATCTGGCGCACTGGTCTTATATCAGTTTTTTTTTAAGGAAACAAAAAAAAATTATTACATTTTTGTATGGAATTCTCTGTGGTCTGTAGCAAAAAAACCTGCAAGAAGCAGATCACCCATGACCAGCCGAGTATCCCCTGCTGGCTCTGCGATAACGTAGTGCACACTAAATGCGCCGGGTTTTCCGGTCTCGTGGGTGATGCCATCTCCAAAAGGAATGGCCTGCATTATAGCTGTGAGGCATGCCGTCTGGTTGAGAAGGAAATGTCAGTATTTATGAGGCAGACCCGGAATTTCTTTAGGGAGCTGACCGTGGGCTTCAAACAGCAATACAATCGGCTCCCAGCCATGGAGTCTCAGTTTAGTAGTTTCAAACTACTGACTGAGTCTCCTAGGCGCAAAAAGGTCACTCCGCGGGATCTGCATGTGCCGACTGCCCCTCGACCGGCCGATGCTGACAAGCTGACTCCGACCACTCCAAAAGTGCAGCAGTTGATTTCGTTGATTTCGTAGCCGAATTTATCGCGTCGGAGAGCATGCAGCCAAAATCGTCTGTAGCGTCCGTGTCCGTAATGTCCGCAAACTCATTAGCTGTCCTCTCAATTCCGACCCCACCAGTGAATATACGTCCCGGACCAACGGGTATTACCATCACAGGTAATAGGCCTGTGGTGCCAAGATTGGTGGGGATCCCACCCAAGAGACAAGTTTTTGTCTCACGGCTAGCCCCTGACTCCACAACTAAGGATGTGACGACTTATATCACTACTCGACAAAATTCAACTTTTTTTTTCCGCTGTGGCCAAAAATGACTTTTTCTGATAGATTTGGAGATTTAAATTTTTTTAAAGAATTATGGTTTTTTTTTTCATGGAGTAGTTTTTTTTTTAAGAATTTTTAAAAGCTGACAAATGCAGTTATAAATCCGACTCAGACACTTTGTAGCTGCAACTTAACGTCTGGAAGATATTAAGCTTCCAAATTGAAATTTCATAATTTTTTTCGGTATTTCTCCCGAAATTTTGACTTTGAAAGCTCAGGAAAAGTCGAAAAAAAATATTTGAATGCCTTGATTTTTGGTTTTAGATAGACACAATAATTAGGCGTCGTTTAAGGTATCGCTTATAAAAATATAAAAATAAACGGCTAAGTTATAACCGTTTGACCAAACTTTCATATGCCGAATTTCGCCGATAAATTCCGTTAGCCGACGAATAACCGTTTTTTTTCCTACAAAAATACCAAAAATCTGCGTTTGTAACAGTTTTTAACGGTAAAATGGCATTTGGAATAGTGCCAAACGGCATATGTAGTTTTGGTCAAACGGTTATAACTAAGCCGTTTATTTTTATATTTTTATAAGCGATACCTTAAACGACGCCTAATTAATGTGTCTATCTAAAACCAAAAATCAAGGCATTCATTTATTTTTTTTTTCGATTTTTCCTGAAGTTTCAAAGTCAAAATTTCGGGTAAAAAATACCGAAAAAAATGATGAAATTTCAATTTGGAAGCTTAATATCTGCCAGACGTTAAGTTTCTGCTTCAAAGTGTCTGAGTCGGATTTATAGCTGCATTTATCAGTATTTTATAACTGCAAAGTTCAGTACAACCAGTTGTATGAAATATGAGTTATGTGAAAAATAGAAGCACTACCTATGACAAAAAATACCAGATTTTTAAAAAATTCTAAAAAAAAAACTACTCCATGAAAAAAAAAAAAATTCTTTAAAAAATTTTAAACATCCAAATGTATCAGAAAAAGTCATTTTTGGCGACAGCGGAAAAGTCGTGTCGACTAGTGTATTCAAAGCAAAAAAAAGCCGTTGATTTTAAGGTGGAAAAGTTTAACTTCTCTTACGCCAGGGAGATAACTTCATTCAAAATAAGTGTCTTCCAACCTCACTCTAACACCATTTGTTCGGCCAAATTCAGACCTCTGCCAACAAATCAGACCAATGCGCCCATCTTCAACTTCCCGCTCTACCTCTACCCGTCCAAAAAACTATTAAATTCTCTCTTAGTGACCTATCAGAAGGTTCGAGGCTTACGTAGTAGGCTCAGCATTCTTTTCCAGGATAGTGTCGCTTTTGCCTCCCACGTTATCGTGTTTACCGAGACCTGGTTAAAGCCGGACATTCTTAGCTCCGAAGTTTTGGCAGGTCGGTACACAACTTTTAGAAAGGACCGTTCTAATTGCTGTGGACTCAAACTTCACGTCGGAACTTTTCACAGTCCAGATTCAGCAGGAACTGGAATTCCTTTGTGTAAAACTGATTTTTGTCCGCCTTAACCGCTATTTCTTCCTCGCTATCAGACAAAGATCATATGATAGTTCTTGGTGACTTCAACTTGCCAGGAATTGTTTGGTCTTCGGTAAACGAGTCTAATAGCCTGGTACCCATGTCACGACATGATTTTGTTGACGGCTTGATTGACCTGTCTCTGTCTCAAGTTAACCATGTTAAAAATTCCTTGGGTCGATTTCTTGATCTGTGCTTTGTAACGGTTGCGACCTTAGCGTTGTTAACTCGAGTACCCCCACTCACTATACTTGAAGATGCCTACCATCCTATTTTCGAAGTGTCGCTCGACATAGGACCAACTGTATTAGATCAGTCGGGTAGAATACCTCAATGTGTCCGCAGCTTCCGAAAGGCCGAGTTTACGAAGCTTAATAACCTCATTAGGGATTTTGATTGGTCCGCTTTATATTTGTGCACTGATGTTACGATAGGCACAAACATTTTCTATGATGCACTGGACTCACATTTTGATTCTTGTTTCCCGCTTTCCTGTCCTATTAGATCGAGGAAACCCCCTTGGTTTACTAAGGAGCTATCCAGTCTAAAAAACTTAAAATCAAGACTTTATAAAAAATTTCAAGAAGTTGGCTCTTTTTCGTCCCTCTCTCATTATGTAATGGCTCGGTCAAACTTTTCAGTTCTTTACGCTCAATGCAATAAGAACTACCTTGCTCGATGCAGGATACGTTTTTCTAAGGACCCTAAACAGTTCTACAGCTCCGTAAACAGTAAGCGTAGAACGTCCGCACACCCATCCTCGCTTTCCTTCCTTAATAAGTCGGCAGATAATGATCAGGAAATTGCCGATCTTTTTGCCCGTTTTTTCCAAACTACCTATTCACAGGACGTTTACTCTGGTGACTCGGGTCCGGACGGAGTTCCCGGCTGTGTACTCAGGTACTGTGCCGAGTCTGTGTGGGCCGTTGCTTAAACTATTCACCCTGTCCATAACTTCTTCATGCTTCCCCCCGATATAGAAGGAGTCCTTTATAATACCTCTCCATAAGAAAGGTAGCATGTCTGACGCAATGAACTATAGAGGTACATATATCTAAGTTATCCGGTATTCCTAAAGTGTTTGAGAAAATTTTAACTCCGCACCTGCAGCACCTATGCAGATCACTTATATCTCCATCTTAACATGGATTTATAAGGCGGAGATCAACCACTACAAATTTATTGGAGTTTACCTCCTTTATAATAAAAGGCTTTCAAGGTAATTTGCAGACGGATGTTGTTTACACCGATTTTAGTAAAGCGTTCGATTCTGTAAACCATTCCCTCCTAGCACAAAAGCTCAACCTTATAGGGTTCCCGCCCAATCTCCTGAGATGGATCTCTAGCTACCTTTGTTCTAGGTATCAAAGAGTCCTTTTCAAAAACTCCCTGTCCTCACCAGTTATGGTGACTTCGGGTGTACCACAGGGCAGCCATCTAGGCCCCTTACTCTTTACACTCTTTATAAATGACCTGCCTTCTGTATTAACATACTATCGAGTACTTATGTATGCAGATGTTAAGCTCTGTGTCCAGTATAAGGACATTTCTTTTCAATTCAGGTTGAAATCCGATCTCGATAGATTTCGGTCTTGGTGTTGTGCAAATTTATTAAACCTTAATGTTTCAAAATGTAAAGTAATGACTTTTCATTGCTCCAGCGCCTTTCTGGTTCCTTACACCCTTTATGGTGGTTCTCTTGAGAGAATTACCCGGGTTGATGATCTTGGTGTTCTATTAGATCCCAAGTTAATAATGCCATGGGCGAGGGTTTATAAAGAGGTGGTCAAAGGAAATTGACGACCCCCATATAGCAAAGCCTCGCTATAACTCTCTGGTTCGTCCGATTTTAGAATACGGCTCTTTTGTATGGTGCCCTCAGTACAAGGTACACGTATAATCAGTTCAGAAAAACTTTTTACTTTTTGCTCTACGCGGCCTCAGATGGGATGCAGGTGTGAGATTGCCGTCTTACCCTAATAGATTGCTTTTAATAAACCTTCCAACCTTAACTAATTGTAGGAAAATGATTGGTGTGATTTTTGTGCACAACTTAATCAAGGGTGACGTAGATAGCCCTGACCTGTTGAGCCGCATAAACCTCACGATTCCTATTAGAAGCACTAGAATCTATACACCGTTGTTTCTTCCGCTTTGTAGATCGAATTATTCCTTGCATTAACCGTTTAGCGTCCTATGCACGGATTATAATTCCCTCTACCATATTATATCTACTACTGACTCCCTTCCTAGTCTTAAATTACTGATACTGATTCTCTTATATCTTTCTCGTAATTAGAAATTGCTTAGTTTTTTAGTTAGATTAGTTATACTTTTCCTCGAACACTAGTCTAACACGTATCGTTCCTGCATGTCCGCGATCGGTTCGGCTAACGAGTCGCGCGTTATGCGGCAGCGCCCCTCGGTCGGTTGGACGGGAGGTGGGCTGCGTTCTTGCCTGGGATCCGCACGTAACAGCCATCGGCTGGTGTCGCTTGGGCCACTTGATGGTGCAGTCATTGCATATCAACGTCCTAAAGAAAAATGTCTCTAGAGAATGTCTGTGAGCCATAGTACATTTTGTACTATAAATGGGCAAAAACAGGATCATTTTTATACCCGGAACTCGAAGAGTAGAGGGGTATATTAGATTTGTGGGGATAACGGATGTGTGTAACGCCCAGAAGGAAGCGTTTCCGACCCCATAAAGTATATATATTCTTGATCAGCATCAATAGCCGAGTCGATATTGTCATGTCTGTCTGTCCGTCCGTCCGTCTGAATCTGATACAGATCGGATCATTATTATAGCTACAATGAAGAAGAGCATTTCGAAAGTCATCGTTCCCTCTCGCTCTCTCACACGCGACCCCGTCTGCTTTGCCCATTCGTCTTTTTGGACGCCTAGTTCTCAGAGACCATAAGAGCTAGAGCAACCAAACTTTCTATCCAAACCCCATATCTCAATCCAGCACAAATTTTTTTCAAAATTTTGCCACGCTCCCTTCCGCCCCCACAAAGAACAAAAATCTGTGGAATCCACAATTTTTAAGATAAAAGAAAACCAAAAACGCAGAATCATGGAAAATTACTGTGTCTAACAGATTGCCGAATCTGGATCAGGTTGGATCATTATTATGGACAGGCGGCTACCCAACGCCTGCCAAGCGCTCACTCATTCTCTCTCTCTCTCGCAAACACTTGTACGTCTCGAATATGTAGTTATACATGTCATGTAGAAATGTAGAAGCAGATTTAAAAAGCATATGTAAACAAAACTGGAAGTATGTATAAAAATTCCAAAAATGGTTTGACTTAATTTTTTGAAAAATTATTTTTTGCCCAAAATTTAATTTGTCCCTTTTGCGAACAATTTGTCCCCTTTATACATATATATGTCGCATATTACGTTTAATAAATTCAAATTATAACGAATTCCTTGCTTATTCTCCTTGTCTTCTGTTTTTTTTGTCATTTGCCATTGCCTGTTGTTTTTGCTTCGAAGTTGTTTCTCTTGAAAGCGAGACAGAACGTTTCTGTCAACGTAGTCTGAGCGTGAGCATGAGTGAGATGGAAGTAGCTGTGTGTGTGACAGCATAAAACAGAATAAGAATTAGACACTGGAAAGTGTAATGGTGTTAAAGTGGAAAAGGGATTGTAAATTGAGAATAGAGAAAAGATGTTCTCTGCTTCTAGCTGTTTTATTCTTGTTTGATCGTTGAAAGAAAAAGTCATGCCACGCTCGAGAAAACGTTTCGCAAAACAAGACGTGCAAATAGAAAGAAAAATGGACTCTGGTTCTGGTGATGAATCTTCGTCATCAGAAGTGGGATTAGCTACGCCTGAAGTCAGCGGAGGAAAAGATCGATCAACTTTAACCTGTTACAACTGCGGAAAGCCTGGGCATGTGTCTACTGTGTGTCCGGAGCGTCGAGCGCCGAATAAGAGTAACATTGTCAAAGACGTCAACATGTGCACCGTACTTGAACCCTTGGGAACTTTGTTGCAGTTTGGTGAGTCGTTCCAATTTTGTTTTGACTCAGGAGCCGAGTGCTCGCTCATTAAGGAGACTGCTTCATTGAGGTTATCTGGATCTAGAATAAATAATGTAGTCGTATTAAGGGGTATTGGTAACAACACAGTTTGTAGCACTTTGCAGATACTGGCAAATGTTTTGATGTGCGAACATTCCTTAGAGATCTTATTCCATGTTGTCCTAGATAACTATATTAAGTACGATGTTATGATTGGGCGGGAGATTTTGAGCCGGGGAATCGGCGTGACAATTACATCAAACTCACTTACTATGTTTAATGAAAAATCGATAATGCCTGTCCTAGTAACTGAATGTGATCCTGACCTGGCTAATGTTGATACTGACTTGCTTGGACCAGATAAAGATCAATTGTTATCAATATTACGGGAGTTTTCTAAATCATTCATTACTGGCATTCCGCAGAGCCGCGTGACCACGGGACAGTTGGAGATTCGTCTGATTGACGAAAATAAAACAGTTCAGAGACGCCCTTATAGGTTGAGTGTGGAGGAAAAGGGACAGGTTAGATGCATAGTTCAACAGTTATTAGACTCAAATATCATAAGACCTAGTTCCTCCCCCTTTGCGAGTCCGATGTTACTTGTTCGAAAGAAAAATGGGTCAGATCGTTTATGCGTAGATTATAGGGAGCTTAACGCAAACACTGTTTCTGATAAGTATCCTTTACCACTTATTTCGGACCAGATAGCTAGATTGAGTGGTGCTAAATTTTTCACCTGCATTGACATGGCAAGCGGATTTCACCAAATCCCAGTACACCCGAACTCAATTGAGCGGACGGCGTTCGTGACTCCAGAGGGACAGTTCGAATATTTAGCTATGCCATTTGGTCTTAAGAATGCCCCCGCTGTATTTCAAAGGGCCATTAACAATGCATTGGGTGATCTCAACCACTCATTTGTGATTGTTTATATGGACGATGTAATGGTAGTTGCACCTACAAAAGAAGAAGCCTTTGATAGATTACAATTAGTTTTGCGAACACTTAGCAAAGCAGGATTTTCCTTTAACGTCACTAAATGTTCGTTTCTCAAATCTTGTGTTGAGTATTTGGGATTCGAAGTTAAAGCAGGTGAGATTCGACCAAATCCTAGAAAAATACGAGCCTTGACAAATTGGCCGCCTCCGCAGTCTGTGACACAGTTGAGGCAGTTCATAGGGCTAGTTTCATATTTTCGGCAATTTGTGCCAAAGTTTTCTCAGATGTTAAAGCCACTTCATGCCTTAACTTCTAAAAGCGCATCTTTCAAATGGAACTTAGAATACGAACAAATACGACAGAAAGTTATTTGGATCCTGACTAACGAACCTGTTCTAACTATATTCGATCCGCAATTTCCCATTGAGCTTCACACAGACGCAAGTGCTGACGGCTATGGGGCAATTTTGTTGCATAAGATTGACAATAGGCCTCGTGTGATTGAGTATTTTAGCAAACGAACGTCACCCGCAGAATCTCGATACCACTCGTATGAATTGGAGACCCTTGCTGTGTATAACGCTATTAAGCACTTTCGCCATTACTTACATAGCCGTCATTTTGTAGTGTTTACGGATTGTAATTCGCTTAAAGCCTCTCGCAATAAGGCAGAGTTGACTCCAAGAGTACATCGGTGGTGGTCGTATATGCAATCGTTTGAATTTGAGTACAGACCGGGTGAGCGAATGGCTCATGTAGATTTCCTTTCTCGAAACCCAGTGTCAGAAGGTCAAACGAAGGCGGCAGGTGTGTCCGAAGTGCACATAAATTTGACAGAGATTACTGACAACTGGCTGTTGGCTGAACAGCAAAGAGATGAAGAAACTTTGTGTATTGTTTCTAAATTGCGTAGTAATGAGCTTTCTGAGGATCTGGCCAAAACTTACGAATTACGAGGTGGAATATTGTATAGGAAAATTCAGAGAAATGGCAAGACGCGTTATCTTCCTATTATCCCTAAGTCGTTTAGGTGGTCTGCTGTCAATAATGTACACGAGGCGATTATGCATCTTGGTTGGGAGAAAACTTTAGAGAAAATGTATGAGTTTTATTGGTTTGACAAAATGTGCAAGTATGTCCGCAAATTCGTTGAAAACTTCATTACCTGCAGATTGTCTTAACCACCTTCAGGCAAAATACAAGCTGAACTACACCCCATCCTGAAAATTGATATTCCGTGGCACACAGTTCATATCGACATCACTGGAAAGCTTAGCGGGAAAAATAACCAGAAGGAATATATAATCGTCCAAATAGATGCTTTTACCAAATACGTTTATTTTTCTCATACGGTGAGGCTTGATACTGAAAGTTGTATTAAGGCAGTGAGGTCTTTGATATCGTTGTTTGGCGTCCCTACTCGGCTGATCGCGGATCAAGGTCGAAGTTTCTCTAGTACAGCGTTCCGAGATTTTTGCTCTGCACAAAAGATAGACTTACATTTAATTACAACAGGTGCCAGTCGGGCTAATGGCCAAGTGGAGAGAGTAATGAGTACTCTGAAATCCATGTTAACCGCAGCTGAGACAGGTCAGGGTTCTTGGCAGGACGCATTACACGAGGTTCAACTGGCTCTTAATTGTACGCCCAATAGAGTAACTAAAGTAAGCCCATTAGAGTTGCTTATAGGAAAAGAAGCGAGGCCATTTGGTCTTATCCCCGTCGTTGAAAATGAAAATAGCGTAGATGTTAATTTAGCTCGACAAATTTCAAAGCATAATATGACAAAGAATGCTAATTATGATAAGGCTAGATTTGATAGAGATAAAGCGACAATTATACGACATAAAGTTGGTGACTATGTTCTGATTAAGAATGAAGAACGACATCAAACCAAATTAGACCCTAAGTATAGAGGCCCATTTTTAGTGGCAGAAGTCCTAGAAGGAGATCGGTATACGCTGAAAGCGTTAAATAGCAACCGAACATACAAGTACTCTCATGAATTTCTACGCAGTATGCCTGAAAAGGGAATTACCACTGAGTTTAATGACAAGTTTGGCGAAGAAAGTGATACGAATCGAGTCAGTGAGGACTGCGATGTTGAAAGTGAGTAAGATGTGATAAACTTCGATCAAAGATTGTACGGCTCTCTGCAAGGTGGGTGCCCGAGTTATGCGGTTTGCCACTTGTTGCATTGTAGTTGGAAATCTTGGTGAGGATCGATTGTCCGAGTTAATTGGCCGGTTTATAGTTGTGACAACTGCGTGCTATGTAATTTGGCCGGTTTGTTGAGATATAATCTGTGAGCTAGACTAACAAGGATATTGCCATGCCGGTTTATCTGAAGTAAACTGTGTGCCTGGTAGTAAAAGCCAAGAAGTGAGAATAGTATTGTCATGTGAAATAAATTTAAAGTAGTGGTAATCCCGATATCATGGCGTAGAGTGGTGAGATGTATACAGTTAAAAGAAAATAATAATAATAAAATAAGTAACGAAAATGAATTAACAATGATTATGTTATTTTACGAAACTCTTGGAAATATTTAATTTTTGCCGTAGTAACTAATGTAAAATTGAAATTGTTATTTTGAGAAACTTGAAATTATATAAAACTCTAATGAAGATGAATTAATAATAATTGTTATTTTGAGAAACTTATGAAATTACTTAATTCGTCATTTTGTTAATGAAAATAAAATTAGTTAACACACGAGGACGTGTGTGTGTCAGGAAGGCCGTGTCGCATATTACGTTTAATAAATTCAAATTATAACGAATTTCTTGCTTATTCTCCTTGTCTTCTGTTTTTGATGTCATTTGCCATTGCCTGTTGTTTTTGCTTCGAAGTTGTTTCCCTTGAAAGCGAGACAGAACGTTTCTGTCAACGTAGTCTGAGCGTGAGCATGAGTGAGATGGAAGTAGCTGTGTGTGTGACAGCATAAAACAGAATAAGAATTAGACACTGGAAAGTGTAATGGTGTTAAAGTGGAAAAGGGATTGTAAATTGAGAATAGAGAAAAGATGTTCTCTGCTTCTGGCTGTTTTATTCTTGTTTGATCGTTGAAAGAAAAAGTCATGCCACGCTCTAGAAAACGTTTCGCAAAACAAGACGTGCAAATAGAAAGAAAAATGGACTCTGGTTCTGGTGATGAATCTTCGTCATATAGTATATGTATATACTGACTGAGTACCGGGTATAAAGTCACAACGTTCCCCCTCGTTTTTTTTGCATTTTTTGTCAATTATTTTTAATTATTAAAATTAATTTATATGATAAAAATAAAAAATTATTATTATTATTATTTATATAAATATTTTAATATTATATATTACCTATATATTTATATAAAAATTAATTCATAACTTTTATTTCTAATTTTTATTATAAATGAAATAGAATATATTTATATATATTAATATATATAATATAATACACCCAGCGATTGCCCAAAAGAAGCTGACACCGTAGTTTCGGTGGTCAGCGGCGGAGTTCCCAAAAATAAGTTCCCACACAGCTAGCGCTGATGCAGCGATTCTTGGTGAACAAATGGGTGATGCAACGCGTTCCCTGGGTAATAAGATTCCACACACCCAGGAATGATGCGACGGTTCTTCGAAGACGGCGGCAGAGAACTTCAGCAGCGGCAGCAGAGAACTTCAGCAGCGGCAGCAGCACAGCCGGGGCACTTTTGTACAGTTTATAGTCATATGTCTATTTATATTCAGAATATATTTTATCTTCATTCATGTCGTATCGCCTAATAAAGAATTATTTCTCGCTTTGAACCGGACGAAAGCCGCGTTTTCAATTCTGAAGTTTAACTGGCGCCCAACGGGATATAACCCACTTCTCCCTACGCAAGTGAAAAGAAAAACAATTAAAAAAGAAAGTTTCACCCGGCGCGAGTGATTAATTCTATGACAATACACAGGATCAACAAAAATCGGCCGACAGTTAAAATTTGTATTAAGTAAAATACAAAAAAATAAAAACAACAACTAAGCAAAGGTAACAAAATTTAAGGGAAAGGAAAGAAAGATCAACCACGATCTTCACACCAAGGAAAAATTCCGCCAACGTAAGAAGCTGAAGGGCCATCCCTCGCTTCCCGCATCAACATCTACGAGAAGAAAAATAGGCTGAAGGGCAATCCCTCGTCACAACATTAAAATAAAAAAAACACACACACAAACTGAAGGGTTATCCCTCGCTCCGGAAGAAATTTGATTGAAGGGCATTCCCTCGTCCAGGGCATTCCAAAGTAGCCACAATTCGGACAACAGACAATGAGCCAATATATTCAAAGCTATACCCTTACCCGAGGGGCGTGGACGAGTCTGTGGCTTCTGAAGTAGACAGTCTGCTAAAGAACGACTTTATAAAAAAATCACGATTACCATACAATAATCCTGTATGAAAGGCACCGACGAAGAGGGCAATAGGAATAAACGTCTAGTAATGGACTTCAGGAAGCTTAATCTTAAAACGGTGGCCGATAGATACCCCATGCCAAGCATAACAATGATTTTGGCAAACCTGGATAAAACCAAATATTTCACAACGCTAGACCTTAAGTCCGGATATCACCTGATAACTCTGGCGGAACGAGACCGGGAAAAAACTGCGATCTCCGTAAATGGCGGGAAATACGAATTTTTTCGGCTTTCCTTTGGCCTAAAGAATGCTGGCAGCATTTTTCAAAGGGCCTTTGATGACGTTCTGCGGGAACAGATTGGCAAGACATGCTCTGTTAACGTGGACGGTGTCATAATTTTTTTAGAAAATGAAACGGATCACGTCAAACACGTGGACCGGGACCTTAAGAGCCTTCATGATGCGAACATGAGAGTGGCTCAAGAAAAGTCTCAATTCTTCACACAAAGTGTCAAGTATTTCGGCTTTATTGTAACGAGTAATGGTGCAATTTGTCTGAATGAAGGCCAGCTGCACGCATTTCAGAAACTAAGGAACATCCTTGCGTCAGATGAGGTTTTGTTGATGTATCCATCCTGACTACAAAAAACCTTTTGACCTGACCACGGACGCCTCAGCCTATGGCATAGGAGCTGTTCTTTCCCAAAACGGGCGGTCGAAAACATACGGCGGTCATGCATACTTCTTTATCTTTACGGGGTTAAGGACATAAATATATCTACAGACCTCCAGCTCCTTACGTGTTCAGTTTCTGAAGGCAACCTCAATGCAAAAATCAAGCGTTTGAAAGCGCGAATTGATGAAACAGGGGCCAATAACTTCTATTAACCAGGCAAGGTTAACCACGTAGCAGACACTTTATCACGACGAAACGTTAACGCACTTGAGAGCACTGCCCAGAATCTGATGCGGCTACAATACACAGTGAGGTATCCCTGAGTTACACCATAGAGGCAACAGAAAAACCAATTAATTTCTTTAGAAACCAAATAATCTTAGAAGCTCTGTTCCCGTTAAAAAGAAATTTCATTTTGTTTGGAGAAAAAACGCGCCACACGATTAACTTCGCAAGTAGAGACACCCTTTTCAAGAAGGTAAAATCTGTTGTCAACCCGAATGTGGTGAATGCGATTAACTGTGACCTCCCAGTTCTAGCTTGCATCCAACATGAGCTTATAAAAAGTGTACCCACTACAAAGTTCTGGTACTGCAAGAACAATGTCTCCGACAGCTTTGATAGCGGGGAGAAAAGGGAAATTATTACGACTGAAATCAATCGCGCCCATAGGGCAGCGCAGGAAAACGTTAAGCAGGTCCTCACTGATTATTATTTCCCGAAAATGACTAAGCTCGCAAACGAGGCAGTCTTAAATTGCAAGACTTGCTAAAAGGCAAGGATAAAAAATATGACCAGGCACCCAAAAAAGCAGGAACTTAGTCCGACGCCAATTCCTTCGTTCATTGGAGAAATGTTACACATAGACATTTTCTCCACTGATAGAAAATATTTCCTTACCTGTATCGACAAGTTTTCGAAGTTTGCAGTTGTGCACCCTTTAGCCTCACGCACCATAGAGGACGTGAAGGCACGTATGCTAATATAAATAAATGTTTTTTCCGAGACCAAACAAATATATTGTGACAACGAACCTACTTTTAAGTTAGAGACCATAAAGTAGCTGTTACTAAATAATTTCGGGGTTATTTTGCGAACGCTTCGCCCCTGCATAGTACAAATGGCCAAGTGGATCGCTTTCATAGCACCCTAATAGAAATAGCGAGGTGCCTTAAGATCCATAAAAAAATCGAGAATACTTATCCTGCAGGCTTGAATACAATAAGTCGGTACACTATGTAGCCGGGAAGAGGCCGATTGATATTCTGCGTAATAACCAAAGCTAACACAGGACATAAATAATAGAGTTAGAAAAGCGTAAGTCCTGCAGAATACTAGGATTAACCAGAACAGACAGAACGGGGTTTTCGATATCGGCGAAAGGGTCCTTGTCAGAACAAACAGGAGACTGGGCAATAAGCTCACCCCCTTATGCAGTAAGGAAAAAATTGAAGCGGACAACGGTCCTTATCAAGAGGAGGATGGTCCACAAGGATAATCTCCGCTGAAAGGGTTTTGATTCCTTACAGATTATTCATTTGTGGCATAAGTGTAGGTACAGTAGAAATTATTTTTTCTTTATAGTGCCTCTATTTTTCACACAACTTAAGTTTCTTATAACTGGTTGTATTGAAATTTGCAGTTCTGAAAAGCTGAAAAATTCAGCCATAATTTCGAGCCAGACAATTTGTAGCTGCAGCTTAACGTCTTTCAAATTTCATAATTTTTTTCGGTATTTTTTTTACCGATATTTTGACTTTAAAAACTCAGGAAAAGTCGAAATTAAAATATTTAAATGCCTACATTTTTAGTTTTAGATAGACACATTAAAAAGGCGTCGTTTAAGGATTCGTTTATAAAAATCGATGTATAAATAGCCAAGTTGCAGCCTTTTGACCAAAACTTCTTAGCCGTTTCGCACCATCCCTAATGCCATTTTACCATTAAAAACTGTTACAAACACAGATTTTTGGTTGTATTTGTAGGAAAAAAAAACGGTTATACGTCGGCTAACGGAATTTATCGGCGAAATTCGGCATATGAAGGTTTGGTCAAACGGTTGTAACTTAGCCGTTTATTCATCTCATGCTTACAAGACCTCTTGCTAAAGTAAATATACTAAATCCAAGCAAGCATACTATACCACGCTGATCTGAAGTCTATTCTCACGAATCAACTCACAAGGACTACTGTTACCGAAATGTTAGGATATCTCAAATTAAGATTTTACAACCAAAAGATATTGTCAAATTTATTATTCAATTTTCAGAGTTAGTATGCTATGCAATAAGATAACTGTTTTTGTCGCGCGCAACGACACAATCCTGCTGTTGCCCGAGAAATGCCCGAGAAATGTTGCGAAATGCAAGTCCTAGCCGTGTCAAACTGCACGTCCACTGCAATGGCAACGTTTTGCAAGCAAGCAGCTAACGGGTTCTGCGCCCAGGGTCTACATACCGGGGGGTAGCTCATTGCAAAACTCAGCCGAGCCACCTCGACCCCGGCAACAGTAAGCTGCGATAACGGCACGGAGGTGCATATAGTGGGAACCCACCGGGTCACGTTCGACGCTTATGTCCTAATAAATGGGTCTAAGTACTTGAATCTTAACAACATCCAAAGTCGGTTCCCAGGAGTTGCTTCCTTCCCATTTCTGAACATCTGTGGTCATAACAGGGTGCTGAGTCTTTCTTACCTCCATCAGCTAGGAGAGGAGAACCTTAGCTTTATCAAGGAGATGGAGGACAAGATATTATCTAGCACAACCGTCGTGGTGGTAATCAGCGTGTGCTCAGGGGCTTGCGCAATGATTTGCAGGCTCTCTTTTCTTCATTTCTATATGAAGAGACAACGAGATACCCGCCAGATTGGAGCATACGTGAACTCAATCCAGAAGGCAAATTCAAACACGGCCGAGGACGGCCTGACTTCTGAGGGGGAGTAGTGAACAACTGACACCCAGCGATTGCCCAAAAGAAGCTAACACCGTAGTTTCGGTGGTCAGCGGTGGAGTTCCCAAAAATAAGTTCTCACACATCTGCCGCTAATGCAGCGATTCTTGGTGAACGACTGGGTGATGCAACGCGACCGCTGGGTAATAAGATTCCACACACCCAGGACGAATGTGACGGTTCTTCGAAGACGGCGGCAGCGAACTTCAGCAGCGCCAGCAGCGCGGCCGGGGCACTTAAGTTCCGTTTATAGTCATATGTCTTATTATATTCAGAATATATTTTATCTTCATTCATGTCGTATCGCCTAATAAAGAATTAATTCTCGCTTTGAACCGGACGAAAGACGCGTTTTCAATTCTAAAGTTTAACTTTGATATAATATAATATATATGTATTTATATAAATGAAATAATCTATAATATAAAAATGAATCGCAAAATGTGTTGGTAAGCGCATAACTCAACAACGCCTCGACCAATTTGGCCAACTCATTTTTTAAAATGTTCGTTGAAGTTCAAGGATGGTTTTTACGGCGAGAAAAATTAGAATTATTGCTGGAAAAACCCTAAAAATAGCCCTTTTCTTTTTCCCATACAAATGATTTGTAACTAAAACGTAGTCAATTTGAGCTTTATTGCTATGGTATAAAGTTCATATTAAACTAGCTGACCCGACAGACTTCGTCCTGTCAAAAAGATTTGTAATGTGGCAGTTTTTTTGCCTACGTATTTAAAAAAAATCTCCTGAACAGAACCGTCACCCTGGTGATAGGGCGTTGTGAATAAAAAATAATTAAATAAAACATATATAAGGATTTAAAAGTAAGTAATCGCTTTATTGTTAATCATGTGAATCATAATTATTATTATTATCATTGTAGTGCTTTGTGGTATACGATGTTTTTTGTTTGATTACCTGGCGCATAGATAAACAAATCTAATGGTTTTCCAACACGGGAACAGGCAACATACAATTGACCATGTGAGAAACATGGGTTTTCTAGATTAATACCACAAACACTTAATGATTGCCCCTGGGACTTGTTTATAGTCATAGCAAAAGCAAGCCGCACTGGAAACTGTAGTCGTTTAAACTCAAATGGCACATCAGTCGGAATCATTGGGATGCGCGGTATGAGAACATCTTCTCCTTTATACTTTCCTTTGAGTATAGTTGCTTCTATCACATTGTTTAGTAATTTTTTTATCGCTAACCGTGTACCGTTGCAAAGACGCGGTTGGTTGATATTTCGCAACATTATAACCACCGATCCAACCTTTAATTGAAGATTGTGAGGTGGCAATCCTGGCAAATCCAGCGAGTTAAAAAATTCCGGTGGATAGTTGACTACATCATCTTGATTAGTAGCCGAATCAACTGATTTATATATCCTCAAATCTTTTTGACAGGACGAAGTCTGTCGGGTCAGCTAGTTTTGATATAAAAATTGATATATGTATAATAAGTATTTTTTATTTTTACCATATAAATTAATTTTAATAATTAATAATTTTTTTTTTTTAATAACAAAATAATTTTTATATCTTAAATTTTTTTTATAAAAATTATAATCGTAACGGTCCCTGGTTATTTTAAAAAGTTAGGGGCAACTTAAATGCTGAATGTGCCGATTCTGCCTCAATCCAATTAAGTTGCTGCAATGCCATTGCATTGCCATTGATCTTGATTGGCAAGAATTATTAAAGTGAGACATTTTTTCCCAGTTCTTCCTGGTGCATCCAAAATAAAAAATCCAGCTTGCCGTCGAAACTGCATATATAATGAGTTAATAAATAATTTTTGGTTCATTTTTCAGAAATGGAAAAGGGCGCGTAACAATCGCTGCAGTTTCTACAGTATTGTACTCCAGTTCACGATTAATTTCGGTGTTCATTAAATCAGATGGATTTTTATGTGATAACTCATACCAAAATGACTTATTGTTAAATTTGCAATTAAAATACCAAGATCCGCAACAGCAATCAATGCTTCATTGTACAATGCGTCGCTAAGTGAAATCATTAGATCGCTTAACGAATTTTAATTTAGATTTCAAAGCAATATATCAGTCATTGAATTTTTGTTCTTATCCCACAGCGTGTTTGCTCGTCCCGGAAAATACGAAGTCGACACTATAGCGAATAGAAGAATTAATGTTCCGGAGCATCCATATTTGATGTTTGAATCCAAAGTAAAATAGCATGGTACTTCCAAATAGATTCGTGTTCGTGCAAAGGTCCGAATTTATCTGCTCGATCACACAATTCGAAAAATTCTGTATTATTCTCCGATCTTTGATCAATTGTCTTTGTTCATTTCGTACCTCTTGTCAATTACAAGATTCAGGAAATTGCGAAATGCCTTCACGACCAGTTTTCGTTATCTTCTTCAATTTTTTCGATTTTTCTTCCTGCTCTGCTATGTTGCATTAATATTGCAGTATTTGTTAGATGGTCTTACTGATCCCCTTTGCGACTGTCTGGCAATTTTCACTGTATATCACTGTATAACAAAATTGAACAAATTCACAGAAAACATAAAAAAACACAAATGTTGAGGCAATTACGTTGCCTATATTATTAGTAGTAGTAAAATGTTAAAATGCTGAAATGTTATGTTGAAAGTTATGAATATGTTATTGTCTCTTATACCAACGAAGCTTGTGCTGGCAGCGGCCGCTCATGAAGAGGGCGACGCTGCTAGAATAAAACACTCATATTTTGAAGTCGAAACAGCGCACAAGTATTTTCTGTCGGTCTGTCCGGTTCCCGTGTCCACAAATATTCGAATCAACTGTGCTTAACGGCGCAAACAGTGTTTAGTGCATCATTTGGATTTGTACCAAACATTTTGGCGCCCCCGGGTGGACTTTTGGATCTCGTACTGGATAGAAGTTGGATTGGATCATACTTGGCGCTTTGTTGGATATCATCCCTCGTTCGTTGTTGTTGCTGTTCCTGCTCTTGTCATTGGACCGCTGGACCGTCGCATCGCTAACTCTTGGTGCTGATCTTTGATATTCCTGGTTGGTATGGACATGCCTCGTTGTTCAAATTACCCTCAAAAAATGCCACAGGTAAATAAAAGTGCCCAATAGAATTACCAAAAATAAAACGGCCTGTTAATAAAGTATTTAACAAAGTGAAAAGGCCCGTTGTACGTACATATGTATACCTTCATATATATATTCAATTATATTGTGTAACTTGAGTGATCACTGTACTTGTGGTCAACGACACCTCAAAGAGGAGCCGACAAGCAAAGAAGAAACGGCAATAGTTTCGCGTGCAAGCTCTGACCGCTGCGCATCATTCCCCCCCTCGCCCGTCGTCGTCACAGATTTTCGTTTCTGCTTTGCACGAACGGTTTATGCTAGCACTTTCGTTTTATGCATAGTTCTGTGCTCTCTCGTTCTCTCGCTCTCGTAACGGCCAGTATAGCCGATCATAGCAACGTATTGCATCGCATAGCAGAGCATAGCCAGCAGAGCCGAGCCCCTAAGTTTTATGCTTGTTGGGGCTATTTCGTTTCGCTCTCTCTATCTCTCTGCAATAAACCACAGCATAGCAGCCAGAGAGCTAAGTCTCCAATTTGAGATCGGTAAATATTGTTCGTGGAGCCTTTCTCACTCAGTTTAGAAACTGTTCCCTTCACATCATCTGTCCTCATCTTTGGAGTGCACATTCGCATTCGCTCGTCTCACTCAACCAGAAACTGTTCCCATCACAGCGTCCGTTCTCATATTTGGAGCGAACGTAGACTTGAGAGATTTTTCGCATTCGCTCGTCTTACTCAACCAGAAACTGTTCCCATCACAGCGCCCGTTCTCATCTTTGGAGCGAACACTTAACTTGAGTGATTTTCATAGACTAGAGTGATTTTTCGCATTCGCTCATCTCACTCAATCCAGCAGCTTGTCCCATCGCATCAGATGTTCTAATCGTTCAACAGAGCCTAATAAAGGTTGAGTGATTTTTGAGTGGAATCTAGTGTTTAATAAAAACAATTATAAAGTAGCTTCACAATGACTGGAAAACGTCGTGGTGCTTCCGGTAGCAATACTACTATCGTAGAAGAAGACGATTCAGGTGTGCTTCTGAGGAAGTTAAACGCAGTCAAACGGGATATTGACAGAACTGCGAAAGCAGTACAAAACAACAATATCTCGTCCAATCAATTCGAGCTGGAATGTCGCTTAAATATATTAGATGGTTATATAGATCGCGAATTCTCTTTGCAATTGCAAATCGACGATATCGATCCAGATTTAGCATCGCGTTCCGAGCTGGAAGAATTGTGCGTGTCAACTAAAGCGTTGTTAATGGCTATCAAAAGACCAAATCCGCCTACTTGTTTGAACGAATCAGTTCTAAATACCACCATGTCACATACAAGGAACCTGCCCAAGATGAAATTGCCCAAGTTTGGTGGAAATTATTCTGAATTCAAAAATTTCATTGGTTTGTTTTCAAGCATTATTGATAGTAATATGACTTTAAGTAACGTCGAAAAGTTCAACCATCTCTTGAATTGTTTAGAGAACGAAGCATTAGGCACTGTTAAGGCTTTCCCGGTGACAGATCAGAACTATTGCAAGGCTCTAAAGAAGGTTTATGATAACGAGTGTCTCATGTTCCTTGATGGCGGAGCTAAACTGTTTGAGTTACAGGCGATGCAGGCAACGTCGGCAAGTCGGCAAGCCGTTCCGTCAGACTTGCTGACAATTCCAAAAGATTTCCCACTGGCCGATTCAGGTTTCCATAAACCCCAAAGGGTGGACCTGCTGCTAGGAGCTGATGCATTCTTTGATATATTGAAAGATGGCCAATTCAAACAACAAAACACGCTTTCTGGGAGTTGGAAAATGTTCCAAATGCGTCTATAGAAATACTGTATACCCCCGTAGAAACTATGTGTGAAAAATCGTTCGTTGACTCCATCACACGATTACCCTCCGGTCGATTGCAAGTTTTTTTGCCATTCAAGTCAAGCCCGACATCTCTCGGTTCGTTCGACGATTTTAGTCTTTAGAAAGGCGATTATGCCAAAAACCTTCCATGAAATCCATGTTTATGGAATTCATGGAGGAATACGTGTCGTTAGGCCATATGACTGCAGTAGAAAACTCAATTCCGGTAGAGCCGCATTGTTTCATACCGTATCAGCGCGTGGAACGACCTCAAAGTACAACCACTAAGCTCAGAGTGGTCTTTGATGCGTCGTGCAAAACTACGAGCCAAGTGGCGCTCAATGATTTGCTTATGGTTGGAGCAACCATCCAGCCGTGCCTATATGCCACGTTGCTGAGATTTCGCTGTCGCAAATACGCTCTTACAGCAGACATAACAAAAATGTACCGTCAAGTCCAAGTTGACGAAGCGCAGCGCCAATTCCAATTAATTATTTGGAGACGGACTAGTTCGGACTTGTTGCAAGTGTTCCGACTCAATACAGTGACTTATGGTACTGCCAGCGCACCATTTCTAGCTGTACGGTGTTTGAAGTATCTGAGCGACACTCATGAAAATTCGCATCCAATTGGCGAGAAGTCTCTTGCGTCGGATTTTTATGTGGATGATCTCCTTACAGGAGCAGACACAAAATCCGAGCTAAGTATATTGCGTCAACAATTGGCTGAAATCCCAGAGCCGTCAGGATTTGTGCTGACTAAATGGGCTGCTAACTGTCAATTAGTCGATAGTCAGCAAGAAAATATGGTCATTTCGAATGGAGATCAGCAAGATTGTAAAACTCTTGGTCTGATATGGAACCCTCAGACAGACATTTTCAAATATAGTCTGAAGCCAATTATCTCGTCCGAAACCACAACCAAGAGAGCAATATTATCTGTCATAGCCAGTCTTTTTGATCCCTTAGGCCTGCTATGTCCAGTAATTACAAATGCAAAGATATTCTTGTAGGAAATTTGGCTATTAAGCCTTGGTTGGAACGATCCCATTCCCTCAAACGTACATAAAAAATGGGAATCGATGGCTTTAGATATGCAAAAAATTGCATGACGTCACTGTTCCACGATTTATAGGAGCCAGCGCAAACACTCGATGTCAAATACATGGGTTTGCAGATGCGTCCACGCGAGCATATGACTGTTGTGTGTACGTTCGGGTTTCCCATGCTAATGGAGTGTCCGTTAAACTACTAACGTCAAAATCTAGGGTGGCACCCTTAAAGACTAAAACAATCCCAAGATTAGAGCTATGTGCAGCTCATCTTTTAGCAAAGTTGTGGGAGGAGGTTCGGTCCATAATAGACTGTCCCATAGAGAAGAAAAGAAAATCCTGCAGATCTAGTATCTCGAGGATCATCGGTGGCCGACTTAAATTCGCTGTTGTGGTTCAATGGCCCGTCGTTCTTGCAACAAGAATCTAGACATTGGCCTCAAAATAATCATTTACAGTTGACGGAAGGGAATGCGTTATTGAAGAAAAAGAAGGTAGCCGCTTATCGCGGCCGATGTTGAGAAAAATCCCATTCTCACAATCATACAGAATTCGTCGTCATACATGAAAGTGGTTAGCACAATTGCTTATATCCGCGGGTTCATCAATAAAAAGAAGGGAGTCACTTGAAGTAGTACCTGCCCGTCATCTGACGAGCTCGGCGCAGCGTTTCTAACAGCAGTTGAAGTGGTTCAAAGAGACGCATTTTCGCAGGAAATCGACAAATTAACGAAGTCATCCAAGTTACAGGCATCACTGCAAAAACTAAATCCCTTCATGTCGGAAGAACAAGTGGGCTCATGCTCATTTTCGTTGATTCGAGTAGGCGGTCGACTACTAAATGCACCCCTAGTTCATAATACTAAATTCCCAATATTAATGCCAAAAAATGACATAAACAATCCCGAAGAGCCCAACACAATCCCAGCGCAACGTAATACGATCGCACTTGAAATTAAATGGTTTACCACAATGGACCTTGAAAACGGATTTTTCCACGTGCCTATGGAGGAGCAGAGCAAGTCGTATACGGCCTTCGTCACAAAGGAAGGATTATTCGAGTTTAATAAAGCACCTTTCGGATTTAAAAACTCGCCAGCTGCGTTCATTCGGTTCGTAAACTATATTTTTCAAAAATTAATCAACTCTGATGTTATGCAGCTATGTATATATGGACGACATAATTGTTTACGCCGCGTCGCCCGAGGTATGCATGAGGAAGACTAAGTTGGTTCTGGAGACAGCTGCGCAGTTTGGCCTAAAGATCAAGTGGAAGAAATGTAGTTTCATGCAACCACGCATAAACTTTCTAGGCCATATCGTCGAGGACGGGCAAATCTGGCCCGGCAAAGAGAAGACAGCAGCAGTCAGTCGGTTTGCTACACCAAAAGACATAAAAGGAGTCCAAGCATTTCTGGGACTCACCGGATTTTTCAGAAAGTTTATCCCTGGATACGCACAAGTTGCACGGCCGCTGACGAATCTACTCAGGAAGGAAACAGTTTTTAACATTGGCGAAGCAGAGCAACAGTCGCTACAAACCTTGAAGAAGTTGCTTGTAATCGCACCAGTATTGCATTTATACTCACGAGAAGCGCCAACGGAACTTCATACGGATGCATCCAAAGACGGTTTCGGAGCTGTTTTGCTGCAGCAGTTTGATGGCAGTTTCCACCCGATTTACTATTGGAGTAAGAAGACTACAGAAGCTGAGTCCAAACGTCACAGTTACTATTTGGAGGTCAAAGCAGCATACCTCGCACTCAAAAAGTTTCGGCACACATTCAAAGCAGTACACCGCCCAGGGGAAAGAATGAGACACGCGGACTGTCTCAGTCGTTTCCCGCAGACATGCGTGTTCGTAACGACGGAGCTAACAGCTCGGATAAAGAAGGCACAGCAGGACGACGAGTTCATCAAAGCGATAGTTGAGATCGTGAAGCAGCACCCATACCAAGACTACAAACTAAAAGGAGGTCTTCTGTTCAAAGCTGTGAATGGCAATGACGTATTGGTTGTTCCAAGGCTGATGGAAAGGGAAATCATTCAAGCATCGCATGAAGTTGGTCATTTTTCAACAGCGAAGACGATGCACTCAATTCAGCAACAATATTGTATTCCGCACCTTGAAAGGAAAGTAACAAAATTTATCACTAATTGTATCAGCTGTATCATTTTCAGTAAGAAGTTAGGCAAACAAGAGGGCTATCTCCATTGCATCGACAAGGGTGACACGCCACTACACACGCTGCACGTCGATCATTTGGGACCAATGGACGCGACAGCCAAGCAATACAAATACATTTTTGCTGTGGTGGATGCGTTCTCCAAGTTTGTGTGGCTGTTCCCAACCAAGTCAACGGGACACGAAGAAGTTATAAAGAGGCTGGGCGATTGGTCATTTGTGTTTGGATTTCCCAAGCGCATAGTCAGCGATAGAGGCGCGGCGTTTACATCTAACGCTTTCAGCGATTTTCTCAACGAGAACAAAGTCGAACATGTGTGGACAACGACAGGTGTGGCGAGAGGCAACGGCCAGGTCGAGCGGGTCAACCGTTCAATTTTGGGCATCATCGCAAAGCTATCAATTCAGGAGTCAACGAAGTGGTACAAGTATGTGCCGCAGGTCCAGATGGCGTTTAATTCGCATGTGCATTCAACGTTGAAGTCGTCGCCATTCGAGGTCATGTTTGGGACCAAGATGCACGACTACAGAGTAGGAGATATGGTGGCTATCAAGAGGACGCAATTCATCGCAGGACGCAAGTTGGCCAGCGAGTATCTAGGCCCATATGAAATCACCAAAGTGAAGCGTAACGGTCGCTATGATGTCAGAAAGTTGGCTCAAGTCGAGGGGCCAAACATCACCGCAACGAGCAGTGACAACATGAAGTTATGGCGTTTTGTCGCCGAGAACGATGAGATATTATCATCTGGGACAGATGAAGATGAGCAGGAGGGCCGAATGTAAAGAGCAGGGTATCAAGTAGCTAACACCATCCTCTTAATTAAAGTTTACATTTAAGATAGTATCGATAAGACCTAACCGATATTTAGAAAACCTTAACGATATTAAAAGCACATAGCCGATAAGCGATCATCGATGGGGTACAGTCGGATTTTGGAAGCAGCAGCGGAAAAAGCAGAACAAAAGTGGACAGAAAGATTTTGATTTTAAACACATACATTGAACTTATATTCGATTTAATAATAAGTAATAAACTAAACTGCATAATAAATATTACATTTGGGGGCTCGTCCGTGTCGAATAATGAGCTCAGAGTGTGTGTGGAAAAAATAAAAACGAAGTTGGCTCATGCAATAAGAGGATCGCTGAAAATATGCTAAAGTTGTTGTTAATAGTCACATAAAGTTGTAAAGTTGTCTCCAGTGGCTATGTATAAACATTAAGTTGAACGATCCAAATTCTATGAGCGGAACAGTAGACACAGAGATCAATATAATAATCTGTCGCCTAACTCAGTTCCAAAGTTGTGAAATTCGAAGTCGCGCCATAGCTTCGCCTTGTCCGTTCGCGGTACATACATTCGCAGAGAGACACGCACAGACACGTTGTGTTGGGTACACACATATGTACATGTAAACAGAAGAGAAACAGAAAGAAGCGCCGTTGTCGGGTACACATGCGAAAGTCGAAAAGAATAGCAGAAATGATGCAAACACCACCGCCGCTGAATTGGAGAAGGAAAGAGATGGAAAATGATGTACCAGGAACGTCGAGCCCGAGCGCAAACGAGATGGAAGATGTTGTGATTGCGAAAAACAATGCTGATGATAAAATTGATCAGATGATAAAGCTGCTAAGTTTGAAAGTGCTTAACGATGAGCAACGAGAAGTCCAAATGAAAATCGCCCCTGATAATTTTGGAAAAATTGTGAACGAGTGCGATGGCCGATCAGTTCCAATAGAAAAGTGGTTCGAGATTTTTGAAAAAAATGCCGACGCATATGAGCTTACCGAAAAGCAAAAGTATGTACATGCCAGAGGAAAGATGACTGGTGCAGCTAAGCTTTTCCTAGAAGCTGAATGCGTGTGCACCTATGAGGAACTCAAGAACGTATTGTTTGAGGAATTCGCATGTAGCTATAACAGTGCGGACATTCATCGGCAGCTGCAAGATAGAAAGAGGAAGAGTAACGAGTCGCTTCACGAGTACCTGTTGCAGATGAGAAAGATAGCAGCAGTTGGACAGATTGAAGACGTGGCTGTCATAAGCCATATTGTGAACGGTTTGGACATAAAAAATGAGTATAAGTACGCCATGTATCGCTGCAAAACCTTCAGGGCATTGAAAGAAGAGTTCGATATCTACGACCGTTTGAACATATCGAAGAAAAAGGGCAACAAAGATCAGCATAAAACGAGTTTCAAACAGCAAAGTTGGCAGGGCGCTAAAAAGGAATATTGCTATAACTGTGGATCAGGAAAACATAAACGCAAAGACTGTAAAGCCGAAACGAAGTGTTTTAAGTGCAACCAGAATGGTCATATTTCGCGTAACTGTCCCTATGAAGCCGATAACGTTGATAACATACGCATTATTTCTGATCGCAGTTGCATGAAGAAAGTTCAGATAAACGGCATTATAGTTGACTGTCTTGTGGATACAGGATCCGATGTAACCATTATCAAAGAAAGTGTGCTGAGGTCTATGAAAAATGTCGAGCTTTTCAAAAGCACAACTATGTTGCGCGGTCTGGGACATACATCAACGAAGCCTGTAGGACACTTTCATGCAGAGGTTACCGTGGATAATTTGCTGACCAACCAGAAGTTTTTAGTCGTCTCCAGTAACCAAATTGATTTCGACGCACTATTAGGGCACGATTTCATTAAAAAGTTTCGTTTTATCGCTGATATGCAAGGATACACGTTTTTGAAGCTTGACGCTGATCCGGTGCCAACAGATGAGTATGCTCTTGTATATAATCTCACTGAAGAGTCATCCCTTGTAGTTCCACCTCAATATCGCAAAGAAGTTGAACAGATGATAAAAAGCAGTTACGAAATACCCACAGAAGTTCCAAAGCAGTGCCCAATCCAACTGACTTACTAGTTCCCGACGGAGTAATCAAGCCGTTTCATCACTCACCAAGTCGTTTATCAACAGACAAAGCTAATGCTGTAAAGAAACAAGTCGAAGAATGGATCGAAGAAAGAATTGTGCGCAAACGTAGCCAGCAGAGTTGTCGTCGTGAAGAAAAAAGATGGTACACTTCGAGTTTGCGTAGACTACAGAAAGTTAAACAGCATGGTATTGGTGGACTGTTTTCCAGTCCCGATTATAGAGGAAGTCTTGGAAAAGCTGCAGTCGGCGAAATGGTTTACCACAATGGACCTTGAAAACGGATTTTTCCACGTGCCTATGGAGGAGCAGAGCAAGTCGTATACGGCCTTCGTCACAAAGGAAGGATTATTCGAGTTTAATAAAGCACCTTTCGGATTTAAAAACTCGCCAGCTGCGTTCATTCGGTTCGTAAACTATATTTTTCAAAAATTAATCAACTCTGATGTTATGCAGCTATGTATATATGGACGACATAATTTTTTACGCCGCGTCGCCCGAGGTATGCATGAGGAAGACTAAGTTGGTTCTGGAGACAGCTGCGCAGTTTGGCCTAAAGATCAAGTGGAAGAAATGTAGTTTCATGCAACCACGCATAAACTTTCTAGGCCATATCGTCGAGGACGGGCAAATCTGGCCCGGCAAAGAGAAGACAGCAGCAGTCAGTCGGTTTGCTACACCAAAAGACATAAAAGGAGTCCAAGCATTTCTGGGACTCACCGGATTTTTCAGAAAGTTTATCCCTGGATACGCACAAGTTGCACGGCCGCTGACGAATCTACTCAGGAAGGAAACAGTTTTTAACATTGGCGAAGCAGAGCAACAGTCGCTACAAACCTTGAAGAAGTTGCTTGTAATCGCACCAGTATTGCATTTATACTCACGAGAAGCGCCAACGGAACTTCATACGGATGCATCCAAAGACGGTTTCGGAGCTGTTTTGCTGCAGCAGTTTGATGGCAGTTTCCACCCGATTTACTATTGGAGTAAGAAGACTACAGAAGCTGAGTCCAAACGTCACAGTTACTATTTGGAGGTCAAAGCAGCATACCTCGCACTCAAAAAGTTTCGGCACTACCTGTTGGGGATCAAATTTGATCTTGCTACTGACTGTACGGCGTTTAAGCAGACATACCGAGAGAAGTTTCCCAGTGGATTTTGTACATGGAGGACTTCACATTCAAAGCAGTACACCGCCCAGGGGAAAGAATGAGACACGCGGACTGTCTCAGTCGTTTCCCGCAGACATGCGTGTTCGTAACGACGGAGCTAACAGCTCGGATAAAGAAGGCACAGCAGGACGACGAGTTCATCAAAGCGATAGTTGAGATCGTGAAGCAGCACCCATACCAAGACTACAAACTAAAAGGAGGTCTTCTGTTCAAAGCTGTGAATGGCAATGACGTATTGGTTGTTCCAAGGCTGATGGAAAGGGAAATCATTCAAGCATCGCATGAAGTTGGTCATTTTTCAACAGCGAAGACGATGCACTCAATTCAGCAACAATATTGTATTCCGCACCTTGAAAGGAAAGTAACAAAATTTATCACTAATTGTATCAGCTGTATCATTTTCAGTAAGAAGTTAGGCAAACAAGAGGGCTATCTCCATTGCATCGACAAGGGTGACACGCCACTACACACGCTGCACGTCGATCATTTGGGACCAATGGACGCGACAGCCAAGCAATACAAATACATTTTTGCTGTGGTGGATGCGTTCTCCAAGTTTGTGTGGCTGTTCCCAACCAAGTCAACGGGACACGAAGAAGTTATAAAGAGGCTGGGCGATTGGTCATTTGTGTTTGGATTTCCCAAGCGCATAGTCAGCGATAGAGGCGCAGCGTATACATCCAACGCTTTCAGCGATTTTCTCAACGAGAACAAAGTCGAACATGTGTGGACAACGACAGGTGTGGCGAGAGGCAACGGCCAGGTCGAGCGGGTCAACCGTTCAATTTTGGGCATCATCGCAAAGCTATCAATTCAGGAGTCAACGAAGTGGTACAAGTATGTGCCGCAGGTCCAGATGGCGTTTAATTCGCATGTGCATTCAACGTTGAAGTCGTCGCCATTCGAGGTCATGTTTGGGACCAAGATGCACGACTACAGAGTAGGAGATATGGTGGCTATCAAGAGGACGCAATTCATCGCAGGACGCAAGTTGGCCAGCGAGTATCTAGGCCCATATGAAATCACCAAAGTGAAGCGTAACGGTCGCTATGATGTCAGAAAGTTGGCTCAAGTCGAGGGGCCAAACATCACCGCAACGAGCAGTGACAACATGAAGTTATGGCGTTTTGTCGCCGAGAACGATGAGATATTATCATCTGGGACAGATGAAGATGAGCAGGAGGGCCGAATGTAAAGAGCAGGGTATCAAGTAGCTAACACCATCCTCTTAATTAAAGTTTACATTTAAGATAGTATCGATAAGACCTAACCGATATTTAGAAAACCTTAACGATATTAAAAGCACATAGCCGATAAGCGATCATCGATGGGGTACAGTCGGATTTTGGAAGCAGCAGCGGAAAAAGCAGAACAAAAGTGGACAGAAAGATTTTGATTTTAAACACATACATTGAACTTATATTCGATTTAATAATAAGTAATAAACTAAACTGCATAATAAATCTTACATATATATATATTTTTGCATATGTTAGGTATTACCAGAAATTAATTACAAACCCCTTCACAAAACCAAAAAAAAAAAGAAGAGATCATACTTAATATGCAGGTAAAACAAAAACCAATATATAAAACAAAATTGTATGAAATGTCCTGCTCGCAGAATAAATTTTATTTTTTCGATGAAGAAATTCTTCGTAATATTTTTAACAGCTACAGTTTGAACATATTGTGACTACTACTTCTGGAATTCCGTCTCCAAAATAGGCCCTCTAGAGCCTGTGGTATAAGGCTTGAGGCTAATGAAAATATTAAGAGATTCGAAATTCCAATATTTGTCAGAGTAAATTCGATATTTACTTTATTTATTTAATTTCTATATTTAAGTGTTACTAGAACATCTTTCATTTAAGTGGTTATACATCAAAATTATTATTATTGTTAGCAAAGTCGTCCTTTGCTTTCACTACTTCTTGCTACTGCTACTTCTTGTCATTTTGACAAAGGCGTCCTTCGTTTTCAAAGTGATCGAAAATTTCTGTTTCCGACCTAATTTGCGTATTTTGTTGGAGACGTATGGGGGACGTTAGGAGGCTACGTTAAGAAATTCAAGATTCATCTGAATTATTGTTATTTCGGTTATAACTGGTTACTAGGCAGTCTATTTTTGTTTACTATGCATTGCATAGATTGCTAGTGCAGGCATAGTAGACATAGAAATAATTATTATCTTTGACAGGATCGAAACTCGTCCTATGTTTCGATGTTTTTCACATACTAGACCGAGTTGGTCTAAAGATTCATTTAATGCCCCATATGTACGTCCATGTTCGACGTTTAAGTTTTTCAAGTTGTACTATACTGAGTTGGTGTAAAGATTCATCTAATCTATGTCCACGTTTTTCCTACATCAATTTAACGTTATTTTACACGGACACTGGCTTGCAAAGTTCTAATGCCCCACATGTACGTCCATGTTCAAGGCTTTTCAACATTAATTTAATGTTAATTTAACTATGGACACTGACTTTGAAAGTTAAGAAAGTTCAAAGTTATCTGAAGTCGAATCTCCTTCAGCATTTTTGTTGACCCTTAGTAGGTCATTGTAGGCCAAACGCTTTTGTTTAAAGTTTTCGTGGAAATCAGGAACCCAGAAGTAGTTCCAGCCACGGTAGATGACTACCAATGTCAAGAAAAGTCATAGAAAAAAAAGGATTTAAAAAAAAAAACAAGTCCTGAAGTCACTACCAGGCAACAAAGATCAAAGTAGACAAAAATCCTGCGCGGGAAATAAAATAGTAGAGTTGCCAGGGCAATCTACAGAAAAGCTTCAAAGCCCAACGTATCCGAGTCATCAAGAGCGACGAGATACGTAAAGTAGTGACCTTGTGTGTAAAATATGCTATGTTTCTTTAAACATGGTAAGAAAATTACAGCAAGATATGACGTTAGCGATTTATATACTAATGGAACCCTCGACTTAGGTCAGTTCTTCCAAAGGCTTGAAATGCAAGCCGGTATACATAAAATCAGCCAACTCAAAGTGGCACCGTGGGAAAATATCTTTGAACATGTTTCAATAGATAATTTCAAAAAAATGGGCAATAAAAAATTGAAAACATTAAGAGTAGCGCTACTCAACCCGGTGACCCTAATAAAAAATGATCAAGAAAAAGAAGCTATTTTGTCTACATACCATGACGATCCCATACAAGGAGGTCACACAGGCATCACTAAAACCTTGGCCAAGGTCAAAAGACATTATTTTTGGAAAGGTATGACTCGAGATATAACTAAGTACATACGAAAATGTCAAAAATGCCAGAAAGCTAAAACAACGAAGCACATCAAGACCCCATTAACAATCACAGAGACACCATTACATGCATTCGATAGAGTGATAGTAGTGGACACTATAGGTCCGCTACCAAAATCAGAGAATGGAAATGAATACGCAGTCACACTAATATGTGACTTAACTAAATATCTAGTTGCCATACCAGTTTGCTAATAAAAGCGCAAACACGGTAGCTAAGGCTATATTTGAATCTTTTATTCTGAAGTACGGTCCAATGAAGACGTTCATTACGGACATGGGAACAGAATATTAGGATTCATTCATAAATTACGTTCAAATAGTTAAACAAAAACAAATTTTTAACATCTTCTGCCTACCACCAACAGACATTTCATTACAAAAGCAATTATTTTATTCATGGAACCTACTTACATAACATGTGCCAAAATATATATAAATATACAAAAAAAAAACAAGAAACAAAAAACATATAATACAATAAAATTTAAGTATACACAAAAAAAAATGTTTTAATAAATATATATATATGTATATATAAATTTACGATTCTTCATAAATAAATTAGACTTTAAATACACAGGGCCCTATAAGGTAGAAAGCAAACAAACAAACACAAAAAAAAAATTTATTATATTATTAATAAAAATAAATAAAAAAAAAACAAAATAAATAAAATAACTTCACTAGGTTACGTTATTTTTCAAAAGGAGGGAGATGTAGTATGCACATATATCGAGTAACAAATTAACTGCAATACTTTATTGCATAAACACAAATCCATCAGCGACACTTTGTCGCTGACATAAACAATCCCGAAGAGCCCAACACATTCCCAGCGCAACGTAATACGATCGCACTTGAATGTAGCGGGCAACGGCCAGACCCTAGTCAGCATAAATGCAGGGTTCTGACCGTATATACATACATACATAATATACTATGTGCATGCGTCTCTCCGTTCTTCATATAAACACACATAAATATATTTATGTATGCCGCTGCTGGCTTCGCCATAGTAGCAATGGGCAGCGTTAGGCTAAGCTAGTCCATAAAGAGAACTGTAAGACACATTCAAGAAATATACTTTAATCCGACCAGTCGTGTCGTGATTGTAATTTACCAAAACTGTGGCTTCTTAACTACTAAAGGCATACGATTCTACAGTACACTGTTTCCATTACAAGCGAAAACTTCTCTCACAAATCATGGGGAACCTTCCTGCTGATCGGTTGCGTGGGAATCGACCATTTGAAATTAGCGGAGTTGATTTGTTCGGACCGGTTCGTGTATCGCTGGGCACTCGAGGCAAGCAGCCTCTCAATAGCAGTGTTCGTCTGCTTCGCATCTAAGGCTATAAACCTAGATATTGTGAAAGACTTGACAGCTAATACTTTCATTTTATGTTTATCCAGGTTTATTGGACGTCGTGGCCCGCTTGTCCGGCTATATTGCGACAACGCGAACAATTTTGTTGGTGCAGCTCGCATGCTCAAGGAGCGTATGGAGGGCTGGGATGCCAAGGATGAGGCCCTCAAGGCGTATGCTGCGGCTCACCGTTTTTCGGTGGAATTTATCCCGCCCCGAGCCCCGCACATTGGAGGCCTGTGGGAGTCGGCGGTGAAGTCCGCCAAGCATTTGTTGCTCAGGGCCATGGGCAGCGCAGTGCTCAAGGAGAACGAGCTGCACACGGTGCTCGTGGACGTCGAGGCCGTGCTGAACTCCAGGTCACTGGTGGTCGACAGCGGCAGTCCCAACGAAGGGGAGGTGCTGACTCCCGCACACTTACTCGTCGGCAGAACGCTAGATTCGCTGCCGCCCGAATCAGAGCTGCCCAGACCAGACAACCTGTCGTATCTGCAACGATGGCAGCTCGTGTCTGCCATCAAGCAAAGGTTTTGGAGTGACTGGTCCAAAGACTATCTACTCAGCCTTCAGCAGCGAGCGAAGTGGTGCCAAGAGGTCGCCAATCTGGAGCCAGGCAAAGTGGTGGCAATCCACGAGGACAACGTGCCACCACAAATGTGGCTAATAGGAGTAGTGGAGGAGGCAATCCCAGGAGCGGACGGGAAGGTTCGCGTGGCCGTAGTGAGAACTAAGGCCGGCTTATATTATATATACTTATATTATATATCTATCCATCTATCGATCTATCCATCGGTTGACGCCCATTCCAATGGATTGAAGCCTATGTATTGGCTGTCAACGCGGCCGATGTTGAGGCAATTACGTTGCCTATATTATTAGTAGTAGTAAAATATTAAAATGCTGAAGTGTTATGTTGAAAGTTAAGCGACGCTGCTAGAATAAAACACTCTATCGGTCTGTCCGGTTCCCGTGTCCACAAATATTCGAATCAACTGTGCTTAACGGCACAAACGGCGTTTAGTGCATCATTTGGATTTGTACCAAACAACAAATATTAGATTGATATTATACTACAAAACTTACTGATAAATAATTCAAAACATTACTTTATACAAAAACAATAGGTAAATATTAGATTTTGTCACAAAACACACTGACAGATTGACTACTTGATTCAAAAACACTAAAATCGTGTGCGTTCCGCTTTTGTTACGCTCAGGTTACCATGGTACACTCAATGCTCCAAAATGTATTTAAAAATGTATGTATGTTATTCCCACAACCAAATTGAATCATAGATACCCAAGTAAACAAATTCGGCTTCTACACTTCAATCCACGATAATCTATATATTATCTAGAATCATAGTAGTCCCGAAATAGTTAGTAGAACAGAATCCGCATAAGAACCTAAATGCATCGCAGCACAAGGTAAATACGTGACTCAATCAACAAAAAATCAAAACACGGTCTAACAAAAGATACACAGAAACCCAGTGATTTAATTAAAACTTGAAACACAGTGTTACAAAAAGCAAACACTGAGATCAACGATTAAAAGATAGAGTGATTAAAAGAGACAGAGTGATATCACGCACAATATTAAAAGTAAAGCCAAATTAAAAGAAAAACAAGAGAATTACAAAATGGCATTACCAGCACCTAGCCTAAGTGAAATTCAGTTAAATCAAGCACTTTTGTCAAACCGACAGGTGCCTGCTTATGATGGATCAGTTGGAATATATCCAAGAGCTTCTTCTGTTGGATAGAAGCTCGGCAGCAAAGGATATTATTCGGGGCAATTGAAGTCCAATTGGCTGGAGATGCTCAAAGAACATCTCAGATGATCCAACCCATTACTTGGAGTAATAAGTAATAAACTAATACTAGACGAAGATCCGGCCAAAAAATACAGTAAAAGATGTAATATCCCGGAAGCTACCGGATAGATTGTTCATGACTCTCTCTAGAAAAGATATTACACAATATTATACCTGAAAAAGGCTGCTCAAGAAGAGGGGCTATATGAAAACAATACAGAAGAGAAAAATGTGAGCAAAGATAGGCAAAAACAACAGCAGTCTAATCGTAAGAATGTTGGAAATTATTACCAAAATTTCGCAAATAACACTATCAATTTAATTCATCGCGATATACTAACAATAACCAAGAACTTCGTCAGGAATTTCGCAATTCGTTGTATGAAGGTCAGACACAGAACCCAATGAATTATCAAAACCAGAACAACCAAGCTAGTAGCAGTATTCCCAATCAACACACTAAAAGAGCAAGGGAAAGTCGGAGTGATCAATTGAAAATGGATCTACATTTTCATCAGATAGTCTCGGAAGAAACCGAGGCGGACCCTATATAAAAATGACTTTGAATAATAAAGTACTCAGAGGTATCGTGGATTCAGTATCTTCAATTAACATCACGATGGAGAATTTCACGAAAGTAAATAATGAGAACATAAGGGTCTACACGATCAATAGACAAGTTAATTTAACAAAAAGTATAGTAAGACCCCCTAATAAAGTCTGCCCTACAGAGCAGAAGTTTTACCTTTTCAACTTTTCCAGCAACTATGATAGTTGTCCGAGTTGGTTAGTCAGGCATTAATCAGTTACAGAGACAACACTGTAAGGTTAGGAGAAAGAACACTCCCAATCATTTCGAGTGGATAAGTTATTGAAGCAGGCGAAATCGCACCCATATGCGACGAAATCTCATTAAATGGAAGCTATGATAACTTCAGAATGCCTCGACCCATCCTGAGACATGGATCAATACTTCACTTCCGCTTTAGATAATGAACTAAGGAAAAGTAATGATTTTAAATAGTGAAGAAAAGGAAAAGCTGAAAAAGGTCTTTTACGAGTATAACGACTTACAATGCAGAGAAGGTGAGTACCTTCAAGCATACCATACAAACTCAGCATGAAGATCCGGTATACCAGAGGCCATATAAATATGCCCAAATACATGATGAAGAAGTTATAAACAAACAAAGGATATGATCAGACAAGGAAAATTTCGTAAATTGAAATCGCCCTACTGTTCCCCCATTTCCATGATCCCGAAAAAGATCGATGCTTCAGGAAAGCAAAAATACCGACTCGTTGTAAATCATAGAGGTCGAAATAACCATCACGAATAAGTTTCCAACTCCTAGAATGGATGAGATACTAGAAAAACTAGGAAAATGTGAGTATCTCACAACGATTGACTTGGCTAAAGGTTTCCATCAAATCCCAATGGAACTCAATTCAATCACGAAAACAGCGTTTTCCACAAAACATGGTCGTTACGAATACACTCGGATGCCATTCGGGCTGACAAACGCAGCCGCAACTTTCCAAAGATGCATGAACAATCTATTGGAAGACTTAATCTTCACCGATTGTTTAGTGTACTTATGTGCCGTTTACACTGAGGCTGTGTGTTGATTCTTTGCGTCTTCCCAGAAACGCAGTTTTTTTTATATACATAGGTTTAGCATAGGGCCCTAGTGGTGGCAAAAAGTTGCGTCGTTTTCCGACGCAGGTGCGTTCGTTATATTTGATTGGTTTTGGTTTTTCTTTTCGCATAACAGCAATTTTCGTATTTTTCTGCCTTTTAGCGGAACTATAACCCCTAATAACAATTTCATATTTTTTGTTGCAAATCCCATGTCTTAGAATCCTTTCACTGTTTCCGTGATCTTCTCAGGGTAAGAAAGTGTGCTGTTGTTGTCAGCGAGTTGAGCAACTACTTCGCGACAAACCTCCAGTAATATGCGGCAGACAATGGCCCTTGGCACAGCAAATAGACTCCCTACCGTACGATATTCCGCAGACGATCATAGGCAATAAAGGGCTATGCTATGGCTATTCTCTTCTCCAGAGGGATTGTCAGTCGAGAGTTGAGATTGGGCAACAGTCCAACAAGAATGTTGAAAGCACTCCTTTCCTTAAAAAAGGCATCGGAGTTGTCCACAACATCTTCCTCCCAAAATGAACCATATCGTGGCTTTTGCAATTTAGAATACATTATTTAATTGAAAAGAGAGAACATTATCTGCTCTTTACTTACAAGGATCGAAACGTGAGGAGGCGTTGCAGTTGCAAGACACTTCCATGCACTTCAAAAGATTCTCCTCACTTTGCGCCACCGCAGTTAGAAGAATCAACTCTTTTTCCGTCATATTTTGTTGATTTTCAAACCTTATTAACTGTTTACAAAATTTGTCTTCCTCTTCCAAGACGCAAACGCCTCTTCTGCTTCTCTGCGTCTTTTCCGATATCGATAGGTAACGCACCCAGTGTAAATAGCCTATTAGATGACATAATAATCTTCTCCACCTGATTGGATGAACACTTGTTATCTCTAAGAAAAGTATTCGGAAAGTTAAGGGACGCAAACCTATAATTGAAAATGGATAAATGTGAATTTATGAAAAAGGAAACCGAAACCGAATAAAAATCAACAATTATAAATTTTTATATTTAACCTCCAACACTTCACAGAATACATTGAGAATATAGAGTTGGGTATGAAGCTATCTAGACTGGTATATTCAACCCAAAATTATTAAAACAAGATTATTTGAAACATATAAATTCTGAGAAAATACTAAATATTAAAACTTTAACATGGCTGAAAGTAGATTCTAATAAAATATTAATAATTATAATATTCCAAGCGAAAGCATTAACACCCCAATATACAAAATAATTCCCTATCCAGATGAGCAAAATAACATTATAAAAATAATATTTATAAAAGTAATGTATTCAATAAAGAAACTAGACAAGTAGTAAAAGACGACTTAATAAATGGCATTATCCAGCAAAAGCCTGCAAAATGCCGTTATACAAAATATATAAGAACATTCAAGTAAACTATATAGAACCAAACATTTTAGTAACACCTTTCAAGTATCAAACGAAACCAAAACTATCTAAATAAAAATATCAATATAGAAGGAAATAGCATTATCCAAATTATAAAATAAAATAGCTCAATCAAATGAAATGATCTAATAGTACAAAATTCAGTGCTTGATTTTACACAGAATGTCTACGTTAGTAATAACATGATTAGATTAAAACTATTGTCTTATGTACAGGCAAAGGAAATAATTATAGAACATACAAAATTGTATAATGTACTACAAACAATAATTATAATTGCATATATTATAACCTTAAAAATTATTTTTGTATATTTAACCATTAAATTTAAGAAAATACCCAAAAATATATGTACCTATTAAATATGCAAAACCCAAAGAGGAAGAAGAAAGGGGAAAGGTATTACACACCCCAGTCGTTATAGCCGAAACTCCCTCCCTATACCCAAAGGTAGACGCTTAAGAGCAGGCTAATGAGAAATGCCGGGGGAGTAACATACCCATAATGCATTATTTATACGTTAAGCACTGGACATATAAATAACACGTTATACATATGGGCATTTCTCTGATGTCGCACGGGACGTTCGTACGCATTTTAAGTTTTAAAAATGTAAAAAAAAACCGATTTTCAAAATTGTTTTACCGTTATGATTCGCCACTTGACTAGCTCTATAGCTGGTGCTAAGGGCTATTTTCGGCTATTGTTCGTCTTCGAGGTATTTGCAAAGAACCATGGTATTCGCACGGGACAAATATAGAAGTGGTTTTCGCGGCGACCAATTCAAACTCAGATTTCAGCGTAAGTTGCGATATATTTATGCAAATTTCTGATTAATGTTCTGCATTGATGACTCTTTAAAATGGTTATAATTTGAAGCATATATGGCTTGTAGTTTTTTTTTAAATTCAATTTAAGCCTCTGTCGCACGGGACATGTCGCACGGGACAAAAATTTCTTGGCTTTATAAATGTTACAAAAATTCCGTTAACCGATATTGAGAAAATTTTCAATTGGCGGATTTTCAATATCTTGTAAAAATAAAATCCCGAGAAAACTATATTCAAATGCGTTTTTATTGAATTTTAATTTTTTAGATAGTTCAATATGTAAGAAAGACTTTGAAGAAAAACTTTTATCAGGAATCATCTTTCTTATAGGCGAAAAAAATAATGGAAAACATGACAAAAAAAATACCAAAAAAGTTAACTTTTGCTATTTTTAATAGGTTTTCAGATCAAAGTTAATGAAATTATATGTCAATTAATTCAATTGGCGGATTTTCAATATCTTGTAAAAATAAAATCCCGAGAAAACTATATTCAAATGCGATTTTATTGAATTTTAATTTTTTGGCCTCGGTCGACCTCGTCAGAGAAATGCCCATATGTCCAGCACTAACCCTTATACACATATACCAGATTAGGATAAACAAATGATTAGATCCCTAACACCAGAAAACAAATTAATCATAAGCTGTAAACAGGAAATCACCTAAATTCCAAGCTACTAGAATAAACAATTTGGTTCAAATAACCAAATTGAATCATCAATTTGGTTCAAATAACCAAATTGAATCATATAAACTCAAGTAAACAAATTCTGCTCCCACATTTCAATCTAATAAACAAGTGAGCAGCCCGGATGAAAGATGATACAGATCACCAGCTTAAGTCAACCCTTTCATCAGAGCCATCCATACGTTGGCCAACGCACCGAGAACCAAAGCCACGATTTTTTTTTTTACCAAACCAACTTATGTAGTGGAATCCTTATTATATACGTATGTATTCTTGATTAAAAGTTAATGGGTTGTTATATGAAGATAAAAAGTACCTTACCACCTATTTGCAGACCGTCTTAATATAAAACAAAATGTCATAAGAATCGGACGAGCCGTTTGGGAGGAGCTCAATAACGAACACCATAAGCAAATCTAACTTTTAAATTCAGTTAAAATAGTATTTTATACACCGAATTCAAAGAGTATAGGTATATATGAGTATATTTGGTTGATGTGAATGTGTGTAACACCCAGAACGAAGCGTTGTGAGACCGTGGTTCCTCTTCTTCTTTTTGATTTATGGCAGGCTTGCCAACTCGTCGTTCTTAGATTAGCTTCTTTTGGAAGGGCAGGCCATGCGTCGTTAACAAAACTTTCCTACAACTTAGCCATCATACACTGCATGCATGTGTCCCGAATGCGTCGTCATTATCATATGGCATCCGTGGTTTCATATATTCAACACAGGTGCTACTTAGGACCTTCGCTAAACATGTCATCCGTGGTTTTATATATTCAACGCAGATGCTGATGAGGACCTTCGCTAAAAATGTCATCTTTCGCTACGTCATGGGTATCGTTTTGCTTATCTTTGGTAAATCGGTATGGATACCGAATACCTTGGATATTGCTGTTTTAAATTTAGTCCACCACTTATCTGCGTACTTTTGGTAGTCCCTAAATCGTCAAGGCTGTATACGTCGTAGGTTGTAGCTTTTTCTGTTTTCGATTTGCATATGGATCGTTTGGCTTCTTTTCTGAGATCATGTCGGCTATCGGTGAAAGGCTGTATCATCTCGTCATTTATCATTTCACTTAAGTATCTTGATGTTTGATTTTATGCGCATCTTTGTACCTTTGAGTAACTCAAACGGCGTCAACTTAGTACTTCTACTTAACGTTGGCTTATCCCTATAGTTTGCTACACGCTACTAAGAAAAATATACCATTTGGTAGGATTACCAATTGAAAGTTTTGATAAAATTGCAACAATCGTCGAATTCAATCTTTTCACTTGGCGGTTGGAACGTGGTAGGTCCGTCGTTATTGCGTGATGTTGAACGTCTTTGCTGTCGCAATACTGCTTAAACTTGTCGGATGTGAATGCTGACCCTTTGTCGGAAATTATCTGTAGCGGATTTCCAAATACTTTACTCGCATCTTGAAGTTTTCCGACTGCCTCATTTGCTGAAGTCGTCTTCGTCGGATGTAGCCAACAAAATTTGGTTAAGCATCGTTTTTTGCATGCAGATTCCTGTAATATCATACTGAATGAAGCTTGTTTCAAAATTTGGCAGTACGCCTACCGCGCTTACAAATGAGAAAAATCTGAGGCATCCACAATTTTTATTTTGTCCGAGTAAAATTCAGAGTCTTAGAGATTGACAATACCTACCAGATTACCGAATGTTGTAAGTGAAAGCATATTGCCAAATACAAATTTAGAATACCTATGCACTCTATAACTAGTATTATGTGGAATTGGCAATATAATTTGTACAATAAATTCTTGTGAACCTTTTATTTTCAATTTGATCATTGATCTTGGAGTATTATTTGATCATAAACTGTGTTTTAGTAGTCATATAGCGGCGACAGCTAATAAAGCTAAGGGTGTTCTAGCATTCATCAAGCATTGGTTCAAGGAGTTTGACGACTCGTATGTGACCAAACAATTGAACATTTCCTTAGTGCGCCCGATATTGGATTATTGTTCCTGCGTGTGGAGCCCACAGTATAAGGAGCAACAAGCTATTCTCGAATCAATTTAGAAACAATTTTTAATTTTCGCTCTTCGAAATTTACACTGGGACTCTGGTAGAATCCTGCCTCCTTACCGATCTAGGCTACAACTTATTGACAGTAACCTTCGTTACACCATCGCAGAATATGCAATGGGGTAACGTTCGTGCACAAGCTCCTTCTCGGTGTGGTGGACTCCCAAACTCTCTTGAGTCAGATTGACTTTACGGTTCCCTCTCGTTCTACTCGTTCTTATAGGCCTATCAGATTACCCTTATTTAGGTCAAAGTATGCCCAGCATGAACCTTTCAGGGTTTTATGCTATAATTATAATACCCTTTGCCATATCTTATCCCCTGAACTAACCGTTAAACATATAGCACTTAGTATTTACAACCACCTGAACTCTGCTAGCCTGTAATTTTAATATTTTAATTTTATTATAGTTTATCTTTAGTTCTCTTCTTAATTTATATAGCATTATTAGCAGATAATTGTTAATTAATTGAATAAATAAATAACCGCGAACAACCCTTGCTCACACAGAGAGCGCAGCAAAGATCAGATAAATCTGTAAAAGCTCATCTCTCGGTAATACGGCGAACCGTGCGAGTGCGAGCGCAGCTTAAGAGAGCGCAATCTTTTATCTGATAAGCATAGCTCGGTTTGGTTAACTGCTATGCTCTACAATCCTCTACGCTTTTATCTAAGAAACTCAGTTCTTTGGGATAATAATGAAATATCCTTATTTTTGCCGATTCGATAGCATTTAGCTATTTACTCTATGCTTTGTGCAAAAGATGAGGTTCCACGAGTTTCAGTTTTCATAATAGTTTCTGTTCGGGGCAGATCCCCACCGAATAGCGGCTGGCCAAATAGAAGCTATTTATTGGTCTTCAGCCGCATATTTCCATTGCTACATATTCATACATATATACATATTCTGTTAATTTTTGCACTTGCTTGCTCTGCTAAACGCTCTCTCAAAGCTCGCTCTTCTCTTCGTTATCTATGCTCGGCGTTATCTATGTTTGCCGAGCGAAGCGAAGCTGCGCTCAGCGATCGGAGCGGCAATGAGAAGGTGAAGCAAGCGCCACTCGCCGTTTAGACAATCAATAAAGCAGTACTCGCAATTTTATTTCAGCGCTGCATTTTTATTTAATCGAAATAATTATTCGGCCGATCGGGGATACAAATCATTATCCCCACAGTTTCAATAGAGGTCACGAGCGTGCTCGAAATAGAAGTCGACTTTGGCAGTACAATAGTACAAAAATCTGTGAAGTGGAACGGAATATTTTAAAGCGAATAATTTATTTTAACAGAAAATTAATCTAGTTAGCTTGCTATCGAGTATTTACATAATAAATTACACTATGCGACAAAATAGCCCTTTTTGGAATGTACTTTGCACGAAACACAAAATTAGGTTGTGGGCGATGTGAATGAATATTCCTCATACTTGGAATTTGCAATATACCCCCAATGTCTGCGTAAAAAACCGTGATTTGGTGACTTTCCGCACATTTATAATTAATGATTTGTGTAGACAATAAAAGATCATTGTACGACCTTTCACATGATTTTTTATTTGTGTCGATAGATAGAATATATATGAAGTTTTCTAGCATTTTTATTTTTTCTTAAAATTTAAAAATTGTTTGTTTAATTTGTTTTTGTATGGTCTCGTTCCAGTTTTAGATATTAGTTATTTAGTGGCATTAGATCTATTAAAATTGTCTAACGAGTGACAACGGTTTCATTATTTTTCTAATCAACACCATTTTATTTACTACCTGCTGCAGTGTTAGCTTCTTGTATTTTTATAATTATTTTAAAACTTTCTGTGTAAAGGAATCTGTCTGCAGTTGCTATTCTCTTGTCGGTCATTTTTTAATGCCAATTTGAAAAGCAGCTAAATATAGGATAGAAACGTGCGATTCTTGCTTTTGCGATTTCTTTTCTATTCTTTTCATTTCATGTTTTTTTAGATATAATGCTTCTTTCTTTCACACATGTAAAATTTACCGAAATTTTGACTTTAAAAACTCAGAAAAGGATGAAAAAAATTATTTCTTGGCCCGTATTTTAGTTTTAAGATTGTTACATTTATTTGGCGTCGTTTAAGGTAAAAATTTATGGATAAACGGCTAAGGTGCAACCGTTTGACAAAACCTTCTAAAGCCGCATTTTCCCTTCATTTTAAAAATTAAAACGAGGGGGAACGTTGTTATTCGCGGTAAAGTCTGCGTCTTTACTTTACACCCGGTACTCGGTCAGTATATATGTATGTATGTGTGCTTCCGATTTATGTAATTTATTATATGTTCGCAAAAGGGACCAATTGAATTTTAGCCAAAAAAGAAGATTACAAAAAGTTCAAATGAACCCTTCGGGAGTTTTTTATATGTATTAGATGTTGTCCTTTTCCATTTTTGTTTACATATGTTTTTTACATCAGTCTTCTACATTTCTACATCTACATACATATATTTATATCTACATACATATGTATGAGATAGGGAAGAGTTAGCGCTTGGCAGGCTTTGCGTAGCGACTGAAATTTCATTGGTTCCTTCTAGCTATAATAATGATCCAGACTGATCCAGATTCGGCAATCTGGTAGATAAGGTTATTTCCCATGACTCTGCGTTTTTGGTTTTCTCGTATCTGAAAAATTGCGGATTCCACACATTTTAGTCTTTTGAGGGGGTGGAAAGGGGAGTGGCAGTATTTTAAAATACACTTGTATTAAAGTGATATCGCAGGAGCTTGGATAGAAAGTTTGGTTGATCTAACTTTTATAGTCTCGGAGAACTGGGCGCTCATCTGCACGAATAGGCAAAGTACACAGGGTGGCATGTGAGAGGGAACGATACCTTTCGAAATGAGTTTCTTCATTGTGGCTATATTAATGATCCGATGTGATTCAGATTCAACACTTTGATAGAAATGGTTATTCTCTATGATTCTTCGTTTTTAGTTTACTCGTAACTTCTAAATTGTTTATGCCACAGATTTTCGTCTTTTGTGTGGCCGGAAAGGGGCGGGGCGAACACTTGTATCCAGTCTCCTGTATTATCACACTACTGATAACACAGGAGACTAAATACAAAATTTGGTTTCTCTAGCTTTTATAGTCTCGGAAATCTAGGCGCTCATGAAGACGGGCGGACAGACAGACATGGCTATATCGACTCGGCTATTGATGCTGATCAAGAGTATATATACTTTATGGGAAACGCTTCCTTCTGGGCGTTACACACATCCGTTATCACCAAAAATATAATATACCCCTATACTCTTCGAGTACCGGGTATAACCAGAATTCCATTAACATTTTGAATTGTTGCCCTTGTTTTCCTAGTAACAAAATTCCTTTCCTTGCTGGTTTTTAAGGAAGTCTAGAGTTAAAATATAATATATGTAAAATAAGTATAAATTACCTCTGCGGTATTAATATTGTTATTTTGTAGATGTTGATAGCTTCCATTATGAAATAGATTGTTGGTAGCGGATTCCTGGACGTCGATAGCTATCCCGCTACTACTGTCTGTAGAACTCGACTCGGCCTTACAGTCCAAACTGATTACGATATTACGTCCGTCTTTATCCATATGATTGGGGTTCAATGGATGTGCTATGGGACCTAATATTCTACTTGAAAGTAATGGACAAAAAGCAGCCTCTTCATCTGGCAAAAAAGTCGATGTTGAAGGTGATTCAAGAAGAGATTGAGGTAGCTTTACATCAAGAAATGTAGATTCCGTGGGTACACCCATTTTATTCATATTACAGATCCCTCTGAAAAAAGCCGGCAAAAATTTGTTTAATTATTTGACTATGTTTGTCTATTAAACTTATATCTATAATATTATTTATCTTATAAACTACCCGACCAATGCAGCATATTTCAGGCGGAAGTCTTCGCCATCAAGAAGGCAGCAAAGGTCGCTCAGCTCGCAGAGCTCACAATGCGATTAACATATTCGTTGACAGCCAAGCGGCAATAAAATCAATGCAGTCGTCTGCGGTCAGTTCCAGAAGTGTCCTGGCAAGCAGGGAGGCACTAGACTCACTAAGCACGACTAAGTCAGTGCAGATCTATTGGGTTCCCAGCCACCAAGACATCGAAGGAAACGAAGCGGCGGACGTTCTGGCTAAGGAAGGCGTCGGGCTGGTAAACGAAAGAACCGAAAGCGTGCCGGTCTCCCTTATGACGCTACAAGCAGTCCAAAATGAAGACAGAGAGCAGGTGAAAGAACACCACCACCTGCAGAATCTCAAAAATCATGTGCAAAGAACGCAATGATAAACTCTGCCACTATCTGCTGCACCTTCCACGGAAGGATTGCAGACGGCTAGTGGGTATACTAACAGGCCACTGATGGGCTGCGTCGCATACAACCAGGCTAAACATCACCAACAGCGACATCTGCAGGAAATTTAATGAGCCGGGGGCTGTAGAAACCCTGGAACATCTCATCTGCCGCAGTCCGGCTCTCTCAAGGGCAAGGGGAAGTTACTTGGGCGCACCGATGCTGAAATCACTGGACGATGCCTCCAAGAGGTCGCCAGGGAAACTGCTTGCCTTTGCTAAAAACACCTCGATTCTGGGGGACTTCGGAACCTCAGAAACACCCTGGTAGGGTCCATACGAAATCCGGATAACTAAGGGCCATTCTGACCTATGAGAGGCCCCGGGGCCGTCCGGGGTAACCTAACCTAACCGATCTATGAACAAATTTAGGTACAAAAGGATTACAAATTACTAAGTGACTCCTTAGTACAATTAGGTCTTTTTCGGTTTTATTCGGGCTTAAACATTTTTATGTTGAAAAGTGATCATCTTCTTAAATACCTATCACCTTTAGAAGTGCTTTCTAAAAAGTTAATCCCATAGTGCAATCTTATCTTAATAGCTATTCGAATAATATTTAAATTACATTTTTAACGAATCAAATAGCGGGGAGATAAACGAGTAGAGCCTATGTAGTGGCGCCTGTCCCAGAAAAGCTAGAATTGAGCAACCATACCGCAGTTCCACCTTCCCTTCGCATGCACCTTGCACTTTGAGAGCAGTAAGGCTCATCTCAAAATGACATAGGCTAACAGAGAAAACTGTCAATGCGTGGTGAAGACGGAACGAGCGAAACAAGAGCTCAAGCGGATGAAGTGGAAGGGCATGTCTTTTTTTTCTCTTGTGTTCGTGATCCCAGACGTACGTCTGATTAAATTTAGTGCCGATTAAAGGAAGATTAAACCTAACTTCAGTAACCGTTTGTACCGGATGCGAGGACCGAAGAAATCGAAATCAATCAGAGGCCAAAGCCTTTGGGTGAGTTTTATTATACCCCAAACCACCGGCCACAGAAAATAAATTATTATATTATATTATTATAGTCGAAAAAAAAATATTTGAATGCCTTGATTTAATATATAATTTTACCGTATAATTTATATTATAACCGTTTGACCAAAACTTCATATGCCGTTTGGCACTATCCCAAATGCCATTTTACCGTTAAAAACTGTTACAAACACAGATTTTTGGTATTTTTGTAGGAAAAAAAAACGGTTATTCGTCGGCTAACGGAATTTATCGGCGAAATTCGGCATATGAAAGTTTGGTCAAACGGTTATAACTTAGCCGTTTATTTTTATATTTTTATAAGCGATACCTTAAACGACGCCTAATTAATGTGTCTAAAACCAAAAATCAAGGCATTCAAATATTTTTTTTTCGACTTTTACTGAGCTTTCAAAGTCAAAATTTCGGGGAAATATACCGAAAAAAATTATGAAATTTAAATTTGGAAGCTTAATATCTTCCAGACGTTAAGTTGCAGCTACAAAGTGTCTGAGTCGGATTTATAGCTGCATTTGTCAGCTTTTTTTAACTGCAAAGTTCAATACAACCAGTTGTAGGAAACTTAAGTTATGTGAAAAATAGAAGCACTAGCTATGACAAAAATACCAAATTTTTTAAAAATTCTTAAAAAAAAAACTACTCCATGAAAAAAAAAAACATTCTTTAAAAATTTTTAAACATCCAAATCTATCAGAAAAAGTCATTTTTGGCGACAGCGGAAAAGTCGTGTCGACTAGTGTTATCTGAAATGCAAACGTACCAACGTATGGTGGGTTACCCAACAAACAAATTACCGTGTACATAAAATATGCATCGAACCAAACATTCTATTATTCCCTTTTGGAAAATCCTAATCGAATCGTTTTTCTAGTTGTATATAATTAATATCATTACTCCGTCAATATCCCATAATCATTATCGCTTGTCTTATATTGTCTTTTCTTAAGATCAGCTTAAGTGAACATACCTAACTACCTTTATTCTCGATTATCTTAAAAACCTTTATATATATGTGAACGTTTAGCAGCTATGAGACCTTTACGGAAGTATTCATAAATAAACCGATTATAATGAATTCAAGTTAATTGTTGCCGTATTTAGGGATCATGTGGCGCCGAGATGACATAACAAAGCAGAAGTAGAGCATTTTTGTAGGGATCTTTACCAATTTCTCAGCCTATTTAGAAGGAAGGAAGGAAGGGTGGGCATATCGAGTTGCAATAACACAACCAGCAACTACCGCTCGACTTCGTTTCGCTGTTTAATCTCGCTACCCAGTCGTTTCTCTGTTATTTCTTCCGTCTGAATCTAGACCCGTACGCTAAACTTATTTGATTTAATTCACGAGCCCTTGACACGATCTAACCCTACCCCCACCCCCACTCTACCGGACTAACCATTAGACCGGCAGCAACGCGTGCATGGATCTCGGTCATCCCCACCATCTGCTCGAATACCGTCTGTTACACCTTCATCCTATTTCCGAGTTACTTTAAAATAATCTTAAAACATTTTTTTTTTTAAGTTTTGGTGTTTCCCCAAATTTTATTCGATTAGTCTATTTTTTTGTTCAGAGCATATCATATCTTTTTTACCAAATCATCCTTTTTTCAGCGTTCTTTTAGTAATTTGACCAAACAAAGGAAAAATATTCGTTAACATTATAAACGAGGGGTAACGTTGTGAGCCGCGGCAAAGGCATTACATTACACTACCTACATTATACCCGGTACTCAGTCAGCATATATACATACATTTATGAGCTTACGATTTATGAAATTTATTATATGTTCGCAAAAGGGACGACTTAAATTTTGGGCAAAAAATAATATTTAAAATAAAAAAATGAAGTCAAACCATTTTTGGAATTTTTATACATGTTTCCATTTTTGTTTACATATGATTTTTACATTTGCTTCTACATTTCATAATGTACATACATGTATAACTACATGTTCGAGACGTACAAGGATGTACGAGAGAGAGAGGGAATGACTAAGCGCTTGGCAGGCGTTGCGTAGCCTCTGAAATTTAATTTGTTCCTTCTGTCCACAAAAATGATTCGACCTGATCCAGATTCGGCAATCTGTTAGACACGGTCATTTTCCATGAATCTGCGTTTTTGGTTTTCTTTAATATTAAAAATTGTGGATTCCACAGATTTTTGTCCTTTGTGGGGGCGGAAGGGGGCGTGTCAAAATTTGGAAATACACTTGTATTGAAGTGATATCACAGGAGCTTGGATAGAAAGTTTGGTTGCTCTAGCTCTTATAGTCTCTGAGAACTAGGCGCTCATTTAAACGAATAGGCAAAGCAGACAGGGTCGCGTGTGAGAGAGAGCGAGAGGGAACGATGACTTTCGAAATGGTTTTCTTCATTGTAGCTATACTAATGATCCGATCTGATTCAGATTCAACACTCTGATAGAAATGATCATTCTCTATAATTCTGCGTTTTTAGTTTTCTCGTATCTTCAACAGTGTATACGCCACAGACTTTCGTCCTTTGTGCGGGCGGAAAGGGGCGGGGCGAAATTTTGCAACACATTTGGAGTAGTGTGATCACACAGAAGACTGGATACAAAACTTGGTTGCTCTAGCTTAAATGGTCTCTGAGATATAGGCGCAAATGAAGACAGACAGACGGACGGACAGACGGACGGACAGACAGACATGGCTATATCGACTCGGCTATTGATGCTGATCAAGAATATATATGTATACTTTATGGGGTCGGAAACGCTTCCTTCTGGGCGTTACACACAACCGTTATCACCACAAATCTAATATACCCCTATACTCTTCAAGTACCGGGTATAAAAACGATTTATCCAACAAAGACAAAACTTTTTCCAATAGTTTATTTTACTTTCATCTTTAGGACGTTGATATGCAATGACTGCACCATCAAGTGGCCTAAGCGACACCAGCAGATGGCTGTTACGCGCGGATTCCAGGCAAGAACGCAGCCCTCCTGCCGCCAAACCGACCGAGGGGCTCTGCTGCATAACGCGCGACTCGTTAACCGAACCGTTCGCGTAAATGCGGGAAATATAGGTGTTAAACTAGGGTTCGAGGAAAAGTATAACTAATCTAACTAAAAAACTAAGCAATTTCTAATTACGAGAAAGATATAAGAGAATCAGTATCAGTAATTTAAGACTAGGAAGGGAGTCAGTAGTAGATATAATATGGTAGAGGGAATTATAATCCGTGCATAGGACGCTAAACGGTTAATGCAAGGAATAATTCGATCTACAAAGCGGAAGAAACAACGGTGTATAGTTTCTAGTTCTTCTAATAGGAATCGTGAAGTTTATGCGGCTCAACAGGTCAGGGCTAACTACGTCACCCTTGATCAAGTTGTGCACAAAAATCACGCCAAGCATTTTCCTACGATTAGCTAAGGTTGGAAGGTTTATTAAGAGCAATCTATTAGAGTAAGACGGCAGTCTCACACTTGCATCCCAGCTGAGGCCGCGAAGAGCAAAAAGTAAAAAGTTTTTCTGAACTGATTCTATACGGTCTTGGTGTACGTTGTACTGAGGGCACCATACACAAGAGCCGTATTCTAAAATCGGACGAACCAGAGAGGTGTAGAGAGTCTTTGTTATATAGGGGTCGTCAAATTCCTTTGACCACCTCTTTATAAACCCAAGCACGCCCATGGCCTTATTCACCATGGTAGAAATGTGTTCTGAAAACTTTAACTTGGGATCTAATAGAACACCAAGATCATCAACCCGGGTAATTCTCTCAAGAGAACCACCACAAAGGGTGTAAGGAACCAGAAAGGCGCTGGAGCGATGAAAAGTCATTACTTTACATTTTGAAGCGTTAAGGTTTAATAAATTTGCACAACACCACGACTGAAATCTATCGAGATCGGATTGCAACCTGGATTGGAAAGAAATGTCCTTATACTGGACACAGAGCTTAACATCATCCGCATACATTAGTACTCGAGAGTATGTTAATACAGAAGGTAGGTCATTTATAAAGAGAGTAAAGAGTAAGGGGCCTAGATGGCTGCCCTGAGGTACACCCGAAGTCACCGTAACTGGAGAGGACAGGGAGTTTTTGAAAAGGACTCTTTGAGACCTAGAACACAGGTAGCTAGAGATCCATCTCAGGAGATTGGGCGGGAACCCAAGGAGGTCGAGCTTTTGTGCTAGGAGAGAATGGTTTACAGAGTCGAACGCTTTACTAAAATCGGTGTAAACAACATCCGTCTGCAAATTACCTTGAAAGCCTTTTATTATAAAGGAGGTAAACTCCAATAAATTTGTAGTGGTTGATCTCCGCCTTATAAATCCATGTTAAGATGGAGATATAAGTGATCTGCATAGGTGCTGCAGGTGCGGAGTTAAAATTTTCTCAAACACTTTAGGAATACCGGATAACTTAGATATATGTACCTCTATAGTTCATTGCGTCAGACTTGCTACCTTTCTTATGGAGAGGAATTATAAAGGACTCCTTCCATATCGGGGGGAAGCATGAAGAATTTATGGACAGGTTGAATAGTTTAAGCAACGGCCCACACAGAGATTCGGCACAGTACCTGAGTACACAGCCGGGAGCTCCATCCGGACCCGGTGAAAGCACTGGTCTATTCGTAGATCATGAAGCAATGAGCTTTCATTTAACAAGGGACTGAAAATCCCGTTCGACCTCGGTAAACCGTATGGATACGGCTGACCAGAGTAAATGTCCTGCGAATAGGTAGTTTGGAAAAAACGGGCAAAAAGATCGGCAATTATTTGCCGACGAATTAAGGAAGGATAGCGAGGATGGGTGTGCGGACGTTCTACGCTTACTATTTACGAAGCTGTAGAACTGTTTAGGGTCCTTGGAAAAAATAATAACAAATTCTACAAATTAATAGCAAAAATACATATTTTTGGTATTAATCTTCCATTTCATCTAAATAAAGCCACGTCAACTTTTGGCTATTTTACATTTATTGTGTAAAACAAGGTTTAAATTCTATCAAATTTTGCGCCATATGGTCGAGTTGGCAGACTACCACAGCTTAGTCCTCATCCTCTTCGGGAGCGGCAGCAGGACGACCAGGACGGCCGCCACCGAAGGGCGACTTCAGAGAGAAGTAGTGGCGAATCAGCACACGAGCATGATGGATAGACTTGGCCAATCCAAGCTTGAAGACCTGGGTCTGCAGGCGACGCTCCAGGAAATCCTCAATCTTCAGTCCGAGCACGTAATCGAGCTTCATGCGAGTTTCGTCCAAGACACCAATGCGGACCAGACGACGCAGAAGGGCATTACCCTGGAAAAGACGCTTCTCGTCCTTCTCATCAGCTTTACGGATCTTGGCCAGGGCGTACTTGACGAGCTAAACCTCACGCTTGTTGCGAAGACCATATTCGCCAATGATCTTCAACTCCTGATCCAGACACGCCTTCTCATAGGGGCGACGGGGAGTCACATAGGTCTTCGAGAAGACCGATGGTATGCTGCCGTTTACCATGATTCCAACAAATCAACCGTGTTTCGGTTGGCGAAAGAAGAAGGCAAGGATCATCTTGATAATCTGGGTAAGAAAACATTGTGTCTGCTCGGCAAAGCGCCTGCCCATGGCAGCATAAAGAGAAAACATTACTCTTAATGCATTGTTGCTGGTTGCTGCCACGCTCTATATCAGTACATCGCCCTTTCTCCAAGTTCGTCGTCCGACAAGAGCTGTGAGGGAGGCTCCTCAGCAGAGCAGAAGAAACAGCAAAATCGATCATCGTCGCAAGTAAACGTTTTTGTTGGTTGGCATAAAGACCTGGCTGCCACCTATTTCTACATAACTACTGTAAACCTAATCAATCTCTCCATTACCGAAATAAACACGGGCCAATCCGGGTCCTATTGTTATAACTCATCGCATTATAACTCTCGCATGCTGTTATGTGTAAAACGTATTTTTTGCCAATGGAACGGATAACCGAATAAAGGCCTGTATCCAGCACCGCAGAAAATAAAAATTACTGCCAAACTTCATATAGAAACGGGCGAACGTTGTGAGCTCTACTTTATACCCGGTACTCAGTCAGTATATACATACATACATATATGAGATTACGATTTATGCAATTTATTATATGTTCGCAAAAGGGACGAATTAAATTTTGGGCAAAAAATAATATTTCAAAAAACGAAGTCAAACCATTTTTGGAATTTTTATACATGTTTTCATTTTTTTTTACATATGATTTTTACATCTGCTTCTACATTTCTACATGTACATGTATAACTACATATTCAAGACGTACACTGTGTACGAAAGAGAGAGGGAATGAGTAGGCGCTTGGCAGGCGTTGCGTAGCAACTGATATTTAATTTGTTCCTTCTGTCTATAATAATAATTCGACCTGATCCAGATTCGGCAATCTGGTAGATTTGGCTATTTTCCATGATTCTGCGTTTTTGGTTTTCTTGTATCTTAAAAATTGTGGATTCCACAGATTTTCGTCCTTTGTGGGGGCGGTAAGGGGCGTGTCAAAATTTTGAAATACACTTGTATTGAAGTGATATCACAGGAGCTTGGATAGAAAGTTTGGTTGCTCTAGCTCTTATAGTCTCTGAGAACTAGGCGTCAAAAAAGACAAATGGGCAAAGCAGACGGGGTCGCGTGTGAGAGAGAGCGAGAGGGTACGATGACTTTCGAAATGGTTTTCTTCATTGTGGCTATATTAATAATCTGATCTGATCCAGATTCAACACTCTGATAGAAATAGTAATTCTCTATGATTCTGCGTTTTTAGTTTTCTCGTATCTTCAAAATTGTTTATGCCAAAGACTTTCGTTCTTTGTGCGAGCGGAAGGGGGCGGGGCGAAATTTTGAAATACACTTGGAGTAGTGTGATAACAGAGGAGACTCGATACAAAACTTGGTTGCTCCAGCTTGCTTATAGTCTCTGAGATATAGGCGCTAATGAAGACGGACGGACGGACGGACGGACGGACGGACAGACAGACATGGCTATATCGACTCGGCTATTGATGCTGATCAAGAATATATATACTTTATGGGGTCGGAAACGCTTCCTTCTGGGCGTTACACACATCCGTTATCACCACGAATCTAATATGCCCCTATTCTCTTCGAGTACCGGGTATAAAAAGGAAAATATATAAGTCTGATGATGAAGTGATTGTGTTGGTAGCAGCATAAATTGTTGCCAAAAAATAGGAAGGAGAAGTTCAGCGCAGTAAGAGGCGCCAAAGTGTCAAAATGATCAAAATCCTTATTTTCCATGATCCGCCAAAGACATGGTCTTGCCTCAACTGCTTTTATTAAAGAAATCTTCACCTCACTTTAAAAATTTACATATCTCTTTTTGGTTTTGCGCACAGATTTTGCCTCCACTTTTACTTCAGTAATAATAGTCACATATATATTCCTGGCGGGAATATCAGCTGTTCTCTCAGTCCACAATCGTGTCGATAGACCAACTATCGATAAGAATTCGTGGATTTCGTTTACCTTGCTGGATACTGAGGCCAGAAAAACACAAACGGAAAAATCCTGGCCCAGTTTTTATACCCGGTACTCGAAGAATATAAGAGTATATTAGATTTGTGGTGATAACGGATGTGTGTAACGCCCAGAAGGAAGCGTTTCCGACCCCATAAAGTATATATATTCTTGATCAGCATCAATAGCCGAGTCGATATAGCCATGTCTGTCTGTCCGTCCGTCCGTCCATCTGTCCGTCTTCATTAGCGCCTAGATCTCAGAGACTATAAAAGATAGAGCAACCAAATTTTGTATCCAGTCTCCTGTGTTATCACACTACTCCAAGTGTATTTCAAAATTTCGCCCCGCCCTCTTCCGCCCACACAAAGAACGAAAGTCTGTGGCATACACAATTTCAAAGATACGAGAAAACTAAAAACGCAGAGCCATAGAGAATGACTATTTCTATTAGAGTATTGAATCTGAATCAGATCAGATTATTAATATAGCCACAATGAAGAAAACCATTTCGAAAGTCATCGTACCCTCTCGCTCTCTCTCACACGCGACCCCGTCTGCTTTGCCCATTTGTCTTTTTTGACGCCTAGTTCTCAGAGACTATAAGAGCTAGAGCAACCAAACTTTCTATCCAAGCTCCTGTGAAATCAATTCAGCACAAGTGTATTTCAAAATTTTGCCGCGCCCCCATCCGCCCCCAAAAAGGACGAAAATCTGTGGAATCCACAATTTGTAAGATAAAACAAAACCAAAAACGCAGAATCATGGAAAATGACCGTATCTACCAGATCGCCGAATCTGGATCAGGTCGAACTACTATTATAGCCAGAAAGAACAAATTAAATTTCAGTCGCTACGCAACGCCTGCCAAGCGATTACTCATTCCCTCTCTCTCTCGCACACACTTACACGTCTCGTGTGAGTAGTTCTACATGTACATGTAGAAATGAAGAAGCTGATGTAAAAAGTATATGTAAACAAAAATGGAAACAGATATCTTTTATTATATAAAAATCTAGCATAGGGTTCGACCTAATTTTTTGAAATTTTCCATTTGGGCCAAAATTGATTTCGTCCCTTTTGCGAACATATAATAAATTACATAAAAAAAAAGATCACATACATATGTATATTCTGACTGAGTACCGGGTATAAAGTAGAGCCGCGGCCTTTTCCGCGGCTCACAACGTTCCCTCTCGTTTTAATTTCAGTTGAATTTTCAAAATTGGCGATGTTTACAAAAAAGAGCTGATTCATGAGAGATTAGATTCTTGGTCACACTATTTCAGTTAAGTTCCACATATACGAAATAAAGAGCGATTCCTGTCGGTAATTTTCCGCGGTGCTGGAGACAGGCCTTAAACGCGAACGGTTCGTGCTGAGCACTTTTATCGCTATAGAAGCATACACTTATGAGCACATTTATATGCTGCGATTTGCATGCATATTGGCTATCATCTTTCTGGTATTCTCTAGCACTGTTGACAGCATTGGGCCCGTACCAAGCGGAAATAATTGGTGATTGTAATTTCTGAGTGTGACTGTGGGACAAGTGACATTTTTTTTTAACTCTAAAATTTTTTCAAATTCATATAACTTAAATGCCTGGAAAACGTCGAGGAATGTCTAGACAAAGTTCTGCGGAGATTGACGTTAGATAATCTTCGCAAGCTGAGTGCGGTTAAGAAATATATCGATCGTACATAGAATGTGCTTATAAGCAAAAATGCTTTTACGTTCAGAAATGAGCAATTGGATTACCGCATGGACATCTTAGAATCATATATTAAACAGGCTTAAAAATTAAGGATTTCAACCCAGATTTGGCTCCTCGAGCCAAACTTGAGGATTTATGCATCGCGGCTGTATCCGCGCTCAAGTCCATGTCTGCTAAATTTGAACAAAAGGCAGCCCATGAGTCAGTATTAAATAGAAAAATTTAATACAAAAAGCCGCAGCTCTACTTTCTACCAGGTACTCAGTCTGTATATACAAATTAGAGTTTATAATTTATGCAATTTGTTATATATTCGCAAAAGGAGCAAAATAAATTTTAGGCAAAATAGAAAATTTTAAAATTGTAAGTCGAACCTTTGGGAGTTTTTTATACATTAGAACTTATCTGTTTCCATTTTTGTATAGATTTGTTTTTTACATCTGTCTTTCAGATTTCTACATCTTTATATACGGCTCGTGCGAGAGTAATATGCGAGAGAGAGAGAATGAGTAAGCGCTTGTTAGACCCGGTGAGTAGCCACTAAAATTTAATTTGTTTCATCTGGCTATACTAATGATCCGACCTGATCCAGATTCGGTAATCTGGTAGAAACGGTCATTCTCCATGATTCTGCGTTTTTGGTCTAGTCACTCATTTGGACGAACAGGCAAAGCAGACGGGGTCGCGTGTGAGAGAGAGCGAGAGGGAACGATAACTTTCGAAATGGTTTTCTTCATAGTGGCTATATTAATAATCATTCATGTATTCCTAAAAATAATTCCTGGCAAGAATCTTTATAGCCCGCTATGATCTTTCTCTTTTGATTTTCCACGCACGAAACCGAAACCGCTCTGCTTTGATCAATCTTTTCGCACATAACTGTGATATGCCTACCGTTACATACATAGTGCACATTTTATAAACTGATTTTTGCAAAATATGGCTTGCCGCAACCAATAAAAAAGACCGTCACTTTACAAAATGTTTTTACTCTATAAGTGATACGCTTTTGTCTCTACACTACATTAATTCGTTTTTTATTTGTTTCAAGGTAAACATTACCTATCTATTATTCGTTTTATTCACTTTATATAAGCTGATTGCTGTTCCTCTATGTATGGTTCGCTCTCTATGTCTTTGCTAGCTTTTTTGCTTACTCCCAAACACAGAAAATTGAGCCTTCTTTAAAGCTTAGTTTTATACTTTAAAGTACTCCAATAGAACAAAAAATTGCTCGTAGCTCGCAAGTTAAAAGCTTTATCGCAGTTTTTTTTCCCGCTGGCGCATCATTTGATATTGGAGTCGTAACTGGGTAGGTATCGCCTTTAGTAAGATGCAATTTGCCATAACGCAGTAAGTAATAAGTTTAAGTATTAAGTTGAACCACTAATGCTTTTAACGTAAGTACATCGTCCGCTGAATGAACACTCTTTAAACTTAGAAATTTCTGAATATACTTTTCTGTCATTTTATCCGGGTTCCATATTCTTTTTTATAACAAGACTTAGCTTTAATCAATTCAGACTTACACACTTCTGCTGTATTATCAAGGGAATCATTCGAATAGTGGAATTTAGTTTCTGGGTCGAAGGCAGGGTTTTCGGGTACTGACAACTTGAACAGAGATCAAATGTGCAAACAATTTTAAAAAACTCCGTCAAATTTTCTTAAATCAATTCGCTTAAGATTTGCAACGAGCATGCAGCTTGCGTTATACGCTCTATTTTGGCTCTCTACTTGTTTCTCTCTTTTACAATTCCAAATTCCGGTAAACGTTTGATCTTTGTCGTCGTCTTCAAGCATTATTTCATATTATCTTCTTTCTCTCATTCCTGTACAGACATGCTTATAGCTTGCTCGACAGCACTTCTTGGGCTATAGCGCGTTTTTCAATCAATGTAGGAATATGCTCAAATTATTCACTCGGTAGATATTTCTCAATTTGATTGCAAAACTTTGTAAGCTGTGATTGCCAAGATGATCAGATTTTGATCCATCGCTGAATTATATGCGTTTACATTTTCGCTGAATTTTATTTAATTAGTCCCTGCTTAATTTGTTTGCTATGAGTAATAAGGAAGTACACGACCGTAAGGTATTCTTAAATATATTTTTTTTGTATAGAATGTCTACAGTCACCACTGTCCTGCGTTTCGACACCATGAGAAATATTTTTCGATGTGTATAAAGAAATTAGCCGGAACAGGACAGTCTGTATGCTGCGTTTTGGTTTTTATTACTAACATATGTACATATACAGCTGCGAAAAAAAATAATAGCACCACCACCACAATTTTTAAATAGTTGCCAAACTCACATTTTTAAATTTAAGGAAACTTTAAGAAAATGCAAAGCGAACAAAGCAAGAGAGCTCTGCCGACACACGCGCAACAGAGACGAAAAGAAACAAAAATTCTCTTCTATTGCGCACTATCGGCAGTGCCGATCTATTACGATCGCGCGGAAAAGAAGGAAACACACAGAAAATAAAGGGTTCTGCTTAGCGTCAACGCCTAGATGACATTATCGATGACACTCGTCATCGCTCACGGGGATACTGTAGGGTTGGTTCAAGCAGTTTTTGTGCCAAGTTAATTTTAAATTAAAAAAAAAATTATTTTTTCCATTTATTATATTATATGATATTATTTTAATATGCAAATTTAAGACAGTATATATTAATAGTTTATTACAGATATTTAATTTTAATTTCGTTTAAGGATTTATTGGTCAATACGTATGTACATATGTATGTATACATATGTAAAATATGTGTATATGTACAGATGCAAATGTAGATACAGAAATGTATTAAATATATAAATACGTTTGTTTTTAAATCTAATAACAATAGATAAACCAAATTTTATACAATATCATGAGATATCTTCGAAAAACAACATCTACTCGTAAAGGGATTTATATAACTTACTTATAACTTATAGTAACTATATAACTATATAGTAATAATATATATAACAGACAATATCGATAATTAATAAATATACCACTGAGAAACATCGATATTTACATCGATGTTTCTTTTCATTTATTTTATGTAGAGACATCCCACAGAGTACATCTACGGGGAACGGTGAGAATTTGTGACGGATGTGAAACTCCCGACTCCTACAATTATGAAACATTTGTGGGCCGCAGACAGAATGCTAGAGCTCGTCTTGTGCTTGCCGATTACAACGAGATTTTCCCTCCCCGCAATCTATTTAAACTTGCGTGTATTTTTTCGTTGAATATAAAAAAATTAAAATATATATATGTATTTTAGTGTTATACCCGGTACTAGAAAATGAAATGAGAATATTAGATTTGTGGTGAAAGCGGATGTGTGTAACGCCCAAAAAGAAGCTTTTCCGTATGGCCCTTAGTTATCCTGATCGGTATGGACCGTTACGGAGGTACTGGTGAGGTTTGGAAGTCCTCGAGAATCGAGATGATTTTGGCATTTTGGCGTCATACTGGAGGCATCTTCCAGTTATGCCAGAGCCGGTGCACCAAGGTTTCTACTCCTTGCGCGTGAGAGAGCTAGGCAGTTGCATATGAAATATTGCAGGGTTTTGATAGCCCCTGGTTCATCACATTTCCTGCAGATGTCTCTGTTGGTGATGTTAAGCCTGGTTGCACGAGACGCAGCCAGGCAGTGACCTGTTAGTATTCCCACTAGCAGTTTGCAGTCCTTCCGAAGACGGTGTAGCAGATAGTGGCGGAGTTTATCATTGCACAGGATTTTCGTGATTCTGCAGGTGGTGGTGGTCCAGGTGGTGGTGTTTTTTTAAGTATTTTTTTTAGCGTTCTAAGGGAAACATTCACGCTTTCGGTTTTATTATTCTTCAGCCCGACGCCTAACTTGGGCAGAACGTCCACCGCTTCATTTCCTTCGATTCGCTGGTGGCTGGCAACCCAATAGATGCGCACTGACTTTTTTCCGACTCCATAAAATATATATATTCTCTATACCCAAGTCGATTTAGCCATGTCTGTCTGTCCGTCGCGATGAGCCCCTAGATCTCAGAGACTATAAAATCTAGGGCAACCATTTATTTCGGGTAAGGTTATGCATTGCGAAAATTTTCAGTAATTACCGATTTTTATAGAATTTTGTATTTTCCCATCGTTGCCGCTCGTTTTTTTTATATTAGTAAGTATACTTTTGCTGATTGGCAATAGAAGAAGATATATACAGAAGAAAGAAACAATGCATTGTTTTAACAATTAAAAAAAATTGGTTTAAATGAACTGTTAAAATAAATAAAACAATCAATAAAGTAATGTATACATGCTATTGTATTATTATTTGTGAAAATTTTGAATTTTAAAATTAATAGCGGATCAATTTTTTTTATTGTGGTTCAACAGCAACAAATGTTGTTTAAAAAATTGATGGTTCGACAGAAGGGAAATCAAATAAATAAATTCAACGAGGAAAAAATGTTTGCAGTGCTAAATTATTTTAATCCAAGTATGACAAGAAAGGTATGAATTGTATGTTAGTAATTTGCAATCCAAGTAAAATTGTATATACAAACGGTACGGCACCTTTTGTCTTCGTCGTAGTCTTCTTGCTGATGCGTCGGCAATATTGAAGGAAAAATACAACAGCTCTATTAATGCGAATTGGGTTTTGCTTAGTTTAGTAAAGCAACCTGAACAGCGCGATATACAATTATTTGCAGAAATATTAAGATCTGCCATTTCAAAACTTTGCTTAAACAAATAAAACATGTTTAAAATTACATTTGATTCTGTTGATTTATTCGTCTTCTTCTCCCGAAGCAAATATAGCATCCCTAAATAAAAATTGAGAATCTTGTATTGAAAAACATCCTGGTTCCTCGCCATTTCATTTTTTCGTTGGATTGCCAATTTTTCAGAGTTTAATTTGAAAACCATCGGCCAACCATTTGAAAATATCGCATAGAAACGTGCGGTTTAGGAACATTCAAAATGGATAGTGGAACTAACTGAGAAATTTCGGAGCGGCAAAACCTTCGGGACCATCCCTGAAATGGATGTAAGATGGAACAGTTTGGGGGGGGGTTTGGTTTTTTTTATATTAAATTTTATCTGTTTCCCTTTTTGTTTACATTTGTTTGGAAAAGCTGTTTTTTTTTTATTTTTACAACAATGCCAGCCTTTTTTCGGACTCCACTCTGTCAGATCGCGCACAATGTTCGAGGAAGTGTGTGTCTGAGAGAGGCAGAGAGAGAATGACTAAGGCTGATGTCAGAGTGCGCGCGAGAAGCGAAGCGATGCGAGATGCGATGAGCAATCGCTCGCGAGTTGCGACTCGCCTCGCTCTCACTCTGACATCTTTCGAGCGATTGCACTTAAAAAAGCTTGCAGTGGTTTATCGCTCGTTCTCGCCCAATATTATCGCTTCGCTTCCCGCGCGCACTCTGACATCAGCCTAAGTGTATCGTCGAAATTGTGGATGATAAAGATTCCCGGCCTGCATGGGCGCGGTAGGCAGCTTGTCAAAGCTAGGAATGAAATGTTTTATCACTGGGGTCTGCACACATTGCTTTCTCTAGCTCTTGTAGTCTCTAAGAACAAGGCGGCAAGCAAAATAGAAAGACGTACGTAAAAATATATATAAGGGAAACATGCCAGTGATAGGCACCGATTCATTTTTGCCTGATAGCTTTTGAGAATGTACATGTTTAGCGAAAACGCCAAAAAAAAAAGAAAATTTATACAAAAAAATACTTACAAAAAAAACTAACAAAGAAAATATTCACAAAAATATACTAAAACGAGAAAAATTACGAAAGCTATTACACCCCAGTTGGCAGCCCCATTTTTGAATAAATGTAAATATTAGCATATAGGCCAACGCAATAAGTGAAAATAACCCAATCTTAAGAGCTTAAGAATCTTAAGAGCTCTTATTATCAAGGTGTTTAGTAGTGTATGTGTTTAAGAATTGCGGGGGGAGGGGGGAAAGTGTAATAGCGATCGCTCACATAATTTTTTTTCTTTTTTTGATAGGAGCTTATTTTAATATTTGTTTCCTTTTTTTTTTCTTAATTTTTTTTTTTTTGAAAATTTGTGACTATTGTTATCGGTGTTGATTAGAAATTAATGGAGATTTGTGTATGATTTTTACGGGGGTATACATGCGTTTGGTTAATGTGTTATGGAGGGGTGCATAACATGATTTTGATGGCTGATACGTACATATATGTTCTGCGACACGGCGTGCTCCCAGGCGAGTCTCTCCTGCACCCTTTGGAAGGCGATGCTCCAGGGAATCCTCCTCCAGGCGCTGCTCCAGGGAATCCTCCTCCAGTGATCTCCCGTTCGGCCAGTACCGAGCTGTTGCGGCGATCCTCTGGCGGCTGCTGTATGTTGTCTCCGCTGTGGTCTAGTTTGGCTCCTGGTTAGGTCTTCTTTTTTTTTTTTTATTTTTTTTTTATATATATGTACGTCACGTGTGCTCTGCTCATTACTTTTCCGGGAACTGGCTCTCCAACCTAACCTTCTTGATCTCCTTTTTTTCTACTCTCACGCATCCCTGTTATCCACTCCTAGGATCCACACCAGGTGACGCTGCCATTCTTGTTCTCGATCCCTCGCAACTATCGGCTCTGTTCCAAGCCGACCATAAAAAATGTTACATGTTTTCACATTGATTCAATTATTTTTTCCGAACTCGATTTGTCTGAAATCACGTAAAATTCATTACAAAAAATTACGAAAACGTATACAAAGATATTACGCAGCTTCTCAACCAATTAGACGCATTAAATAAAAAAAAACTAAGGTCTCACAGCCAAGCTACATTAACGAATAGGGATTACCAGCTATTTTTCCAAAAGACCAACAAATTATACGATGCATACATTTTTGATAAAAACGACCTCAATTCGCAAAATATAATGACAACGCTGTTTAACAAAAATTGAACACTTTCAACGATTTCAACTCTCAATGAGGGAGAAGGTATTACTATACATATAACAAATGTGCAGGTCAAGTGGGCCAAGAATCAAGTTGGCATGTCTTATTGAATACGAATTGGTTATAGGAGCTCAAGGTCTGTTCGGAATGCTGAAGTTACACTCTCTGTAAAACAAAGCCTTTGAATATTCAGGGGTGCTACAGAAATCGCTTTCGCTTAAATTGCTCGTCAATTTCATACAGCGGTGATACATTTTAGAGCTGTTTCGAAATCGCGCACTAAAACCGCGCACCCACAAAACACATTTAAAACATTTCGAATCTTCTTATTCCATATCCTTTTACACATAACAAACTTTAACTAGCTTGAACAGGTGTTGTTGTGAAATATTCGTTTGAATTTCAGAGTTGAGCATAGACTGGTCGGGGGACCTTCTACGATTAATTTTGCGAGGAAAACTACACGAGTGTGATTATTCTAGAATTTTAATGGTATACTGCATAATGAATTCACATTGACTTTAACTCTAAATCTTTAATATTCATCATTTATGGTGCAAGGGCGGTCGGCTGCAATTGCTGTCGTAACGAAAGGTTAGGTTAGGTTAGGTTAGGTGAAGGCGGCTGCCAAGCTCCAAGCTGCGGTACCGTTGTGGTACCGCAGGAGGTGTTCCCCTTTTCCATCTCATGAGACCTGAACATATCAGCAGTTATCCCATCCTGATGCTCTTATGAAGTTTGCAATCCTTCTGGGACAGATTATGGACATTTCTGAAATGTCTGAGACATAGGGCATGCCCAGGTACTGTAGCCTTCTTCTGCTGAGAGCTGGACAGGAGCAGAACAGGTGTTCCACCGTTTCCTCCTCCTCCTCATCTCTTCAGCTTCGGCAGAAATCGTTGTATGGGGCTCCCAGCCTGTTAGCGTCGGAGCCTATTAGCCAGTGCCCCGTGAGGGAACGGATGACTACGCTGCACCTTCTTCTGCCAAGCTTGCATATCTCTAATGTGCGTTTTCTGTCAATGTTCGGCCATGTTTGCCGAGTTATGCGACGTAGTGGTGCTGACTGCCACGCATTGTCTGCTCGTCGCTTATATAGCTCTTTTATGGTAAGCCTACAGGTGGCCATTGGCATACAAATATCCTCCATGTCTTGGAGAAGGGGTATTGTGGTGCCAGATCTGGCCAGCTCGTCTGCCCTGCAGTTGCCTTCAATGTCCCGGTGACCCGGGACCCAAATAAGGCAAATTGTTGGGCCATCTCGTGAAGAGATTTGCGGCAATTTGCCACTGTGGCCGAGATCGAAGAAATCGCGTGCAGTGATTTGATCGCAGCTTGGCTGTCGCTGTAAATGTTTACAGTTGTTGTTGCCAGTGATGCCGTTGTGACTGTTTGAAGGAGCTTCAGTGATCGCAATGACTTCCGCTTGTAAAACCCTGCAACGATCTGGGAGCCTGAAGGAGTGCCTAATTTCGAGCTGATCGGAGAAGATTCCTCTTCCAACCTTGTTGTCCCGCTTAGAGCCAACTGTGAAGATGCTTATGGCCATGTCCTGGCCTGGAGGTCCCTCAAGCCACTCGTCTCTGCTAGGGATAATTATATTGAAGGGGGTGTCAGTGGTTCCTTTGGGACGCAGTCTTCTTAGGGACGGTACTGCTAGTAAGTATCGATGAGTGACCCGTGAGATGTGATGTCCATTGGTCGGAGTCTCTCAGACGTATCGCTGCAATTTCAGCCCTCTCCTTTCCCGCAAGCTCGAGGCTCTGGAGACTTGCGATAGCGTTTATAGCATCGTTCGGGGTGGTGCGTGGTGCCCCCACTAAAGCTGCGGTTCGCTGAACCTTGCCAAGTTGTTTGGTTGTCGATCCTTTTGATAGGGCCGGCCACCACACTGTAACTCCATAGAGTAGGATTGGTCTTACTATTGATTGGTATATCCATTGGACTACGCTTGGGTTCATGCTCCACTTCAAGCCAATAGCTTTTTTGCAAGAGTATAGGGCTATCGTAGCCTTTTTCTTTCTATCTTTTACGTTCAGGCTCCAGGTAAGCTTCTTGTCAATTACCAACTCTAGGTAACTAGCACTGTCGCTGAAGGAGAGCCTGCATTCATTTAGTATTGGAGGGTTGAGGGGCGGAACCTTGTATTTGTTTGTGAATAACACGAGTTCCGTTTTTGAGGGATTTACTCCCAATCCGCGCGATTTTGTCCATTCTGACAGTCTCGCGAGCTTTGTCAGTGTCCCAGGTCAGTCAGTGCTTCCGTAATGGCACCTGGGACGACGTTGTTAAAGGCTCCCTCGATATCGAGGAAGGCTATTAGAGAGTATTCCTTGAGGTATAGGGATTTCTCTATCACTGAGACTACTTCTTGGAGTGCTGACAACATTTGAGGGCTAATAATTGTCCTCAGATGTAGTCTCTCGAAAGTTTTGAGAAGAAAGGACGATAGGCTAATTGGTCTAAAGCTCTTTGGGGTCGAGTGCGAGGCCTTACCCGCTTTGGGGATAACGACTATTTTCGCCTTAAGCCACTAGTATCTTCCTGAAGATACATTGTAGCCAGTTAATGGCCGAGTCTTCGGCCTTTTGTAGTTGGGCCGGAATGACCTGGTCCGGACCTGGCGATTTGAACGGATTAAAGCTGTTTACCGCCCAGCTTATGTTACATTTGGTAAAAATATGGTCCATCGTGGCTGTTGGGCCTCCTCTGTGGATTTGCGCCGGTTTGATGGTTGTGCACCCAGGGAAGTGGGTTTCAAGCAGTACGTGGAGCGCTCCTCGGTCCACGTTCCGTTGTCTCTTTTGAAATACCCTACCGAGGTAGTGAGGATCTTGCACAGCCTTGCGGCTTCTGACGTCTCCTCTATCTCCGAGCAGAATTTTTGCCAAGAGGCCCTTTTTGCTTTTCGTGTTCCTTTTTTTTATTGGGCAAGACTGACTTTGTAGTCTGTCCAATGTTTCTCCTCGCTAGCGCTTTTTTCTCTATTGAAGAGAGTCCTACAGCTCTTACATAGGATGTCGATTTGTTTCGACCACCAGGGGGGTTTCTTTTTACCCCTTGTCTTGTGTGGAAGGCAAGCCGCCGTGAAGGCCTTATTGCATGCATCCGTGAATCTGTTCAGTATGCGATCTAAATCGTCTTGAGTGTCTGGGCTCGTAGGTGCTTTGTTGGGGAGTAATTCCTCCAATACTGAAGTGTATTTTACCCAGTTGGCTTTCCTGGGGTTAATGTAGTCGGTGGGTTTTGGGTTCTCGAGAGATAAAGACGTCTCGATGTACCTATGGTCAGAGAAGGAATGGTCCTCTAGGACTCTCCAACTTTTCACTTTGTCTGACAAATTGTGAGACACTAGAGTGAGGTCAATAACCTCCTGTCGGGTTTTTATTATAAACGTCGGGTCGTTACCCCGGTTACATATAATTAAGTTAGAGTTGAGGATAAAGCTAAAAAGTGACTCACCCCTTACATTTGTGTCCGTGCTCCCCCATTGGGTGTGGTGAGCATTGGCGTCGCAGCCTATTAGTAGGCTTGTGTTGGACCTCTCGCTGTCGCTGACCAGCTTGCAGACGAGGTCGTTGGGAGGATCGCTTTCCTCATGGGGCATGTAGGACGACATCAGCCTCAGATGTGTCCGCTTTATCTGTAGGCTTACTGCTGTGTTGTCGCCATTGCTTAAGTTATAGAGCAGAAAGATATTTTTGGTGCTTTCTTGCAAGAATGCAGGTACGAGTTTTACCTTCAGTTCGGGGTACAATGAGCTTGTACTCTCTCGTCGCAAACCACAGATCTTGGCTCCGACTATCCAAGGCTCCTGGATTAGGACGACGTCGGCTCCACCTGCGTCCAAGCGGAGTATGAGGGCAGCAGATGCTGCTTTACAGTGGTGGAGATTTATCTGAAGGAGTCTCAGAGACGTCTTCAAGAATCTCCACCACTGTAGTGTCGGCGTCTGAGTCGTCAGATACGTCCTCACGACACATCGCCTCGAACTCGCGCATGAGCTCTGCGTCTGAGGAGTAGCCTTCTTTAATCGGCTCCAGCTCGCTGTCGGGTGCCTCGATCTCCGAAGCAACATCCTGCACGACTTGTACACCTTTATGGTGACCGAGCTGAAGCCAAAGTTCAACTCTCCTTTTGCTGCCTCTATAGGGGCCAGCGACTCCTTATTGAGGATGATCACGGCCTGGTTCGTCGGCCCCTGTGTCTCCTTGACCTTGACTACCTTGCAGTATTGGGATGGCAGTTCTGGGTTGCACCTCTGCAAGATCTTGAGGATGCGCTCAGGCTCCTTGAAGGTAGCCGGCACCCAAATTCTGGCCCTCGGTCTGCTGGGCACCTCGCTCCAGTCTACAGCGGCGAGCTTTGCCCCAGCGTAGACCTCTCCGATCTGCGCCACCGCTGCTTTATACAGATTCACGGAGCGCTCGTCCTCGCAGGCTACTACTTTTATATTGCCCTGGAATCACCCCATGTCTTTGCAGACTGGGGGTGGCCCTGGGTCTTTTTCGAGCAGCTCGAAGCAGCGGTCGGCCAATGCCGCTTCCACCCACTTCCATTGGCTCCTTGGAATCCTGCCCTCCGCGCTGCCTTTATCGAGGACGCCAATCAGCGTCCTCTCCTTGGAAATCTGCGCGAAGGAGATATTTGGCTCCACCCTGGACCTTTTCGCGGCCGGACCGGGTGTCTCCTGCGATCGTTGTCTCTTTGGTTGTGAGACCATTGTGAACGAAAGGTTAACAAAGACTACTTTTTCGTTACGGGCTGTGCAGTTTTACCAATCTAGCATCGAAAGTACTCTCTTTTCGATGCGTGGGCTAACGTAGATAGAGAGCGCTCTGACTCTCTTTCGATCTGGGACCGTTGCACCGCTTTGCTGTTCGTTAACCCTAGAAAACTGTCCACCTGTAATTTGAATTGTCAATATTTCAAGCTTTTGGGGAGCAAATTACGTCCAATTCTCCATAAGAAGAAGTTTCTAAATGTCTGTATGAGTGATCAGTATAAATCTTAACATATATAAATCCCGTGTCCCATTGTTTGTGCGCGATCGACTTTTAAACTACTGAACCGATTTTAATCAAATTTGCACACCGTGTGCAGTTTGATCCAACTTGAAAGAAATCCTTTCTTTACATCTTAATCGGTGGAGCGGTTCTTAATTTATCGCTGACAATTTGCTTTAATTGACACTTTCATAAAAACATGATTTTACTGTCATTGCTTGCTACTGTCAGTGCTTCGATTAAAGCAAATTGTCATACAGTAAAATTTTGCCTGCTTTTCAATTATTTGTGCTTAACTGTTCAAAACCCTTTGTTAACAAACACCGAACAAATCTAACCACAACAACGCGAGGAGCAGAGGCGCACGACGCAGACGTGTTGAAGAAGCTCATCAGTCGGTAGAAAAAATCGCAACAAGAAATGCAGCTCAAAGAATCAGGACACCAAATGGTCGTGCACAAGAATCTCGGTGCAATGCATAAAGTATATCAATATTGTCAGGTTGTTCGTCTTGCTTTCGAATATGAACTAGATGTTAACTAATCTGCGCATTCAAAAATTACTATCGGTGTAATGGATAAAGTATGTCTCCTCTACCCACTCCGCCGGTGATTTAGCAAGTAATTAGTAAGCCTAAGTAATAGGCTGCCATTGCTATTTTCTTTCTTTTCTCCACGTTCCATTTCCAGGAGAGTTTGGAGTCAAGAAAAATGCCAAGATACTTGGCTTCGCTCAATAGTTTGAGTGTCGTTCCCCCAATTACGGGTAGTTTGAAACTCGGTATCTTATATCTTCATGAGAATAGCACCAGTTCGGTCTTCTGAGAGTTCACTCTTAAGCCGTTTTCGCGTGCCCATTTTTTAGGCACTCCTAGCGCCGATTTCAGCAGTTCACTGACTATGGGAAGTACTTTCCCGATACCAGTATCACTAGATCGTCCGCGTAGGCCAGCAGGATTTGGGTTTGGGTAGGGATTTGGGTAGGATTCGCCCCCAGCAACATTAGAACAGCCAGGGAAGTGCGTTTTCATGAGGAGCTCTTGGGACGTCACACTGCTTTCCACGAAAGTAGCGTTCTAGTAGTAGGCCAGGTATGGCAGGCGCCTTTGACATCATTCTTCGAAGCCTCAAAGCCTTGGTGGTGCTGTCTATTTATTCGCAAAAAGCTACCCACGACTCTCTTTTCGCTTTCCTACAGGCGTTTTTGTAGGAATTGAAGCTGTCAAGCCTGTGTGTTCTCCACTTTGGCTTTGTTGAATAGCTTCCTCGACTCCACAACAAGATTTGTGGATAAAAGAGACACAGACACTGGCCAGAATGTCTTCTGGTTTCGCCCGTTTCATCCATGCTCTGAAGCTTGAACCTTGGCACTCTGCCAGTCGGTTCCACCGATGCCTTCCGTCCAGAGGGCCGTGGTTCTCGCCGCGTTCTGCGTCTGAGGTGTGGTTTTCTCATTCTGCTTCCCGTTCTTATACCGCCTGTGCTTCTTCGCAGACAACGACGTTGAGGGTCTGATTCCTTTCGCGCTAGTGCCAGCTACTGCTGCCGTTACAGATGCGCTTTGGAGGGTTTCTTTCCCGCTGCCTCGAGCGGCTTTGTGCTACCTTGGAATAATTTTGATCTGCTAGATTTTGTTGTACCTAAGGGCGATAGTTTCGCTGATTGAAAGAAAAGTACGAAAACGTACAGCACAAATGAAATCAACTATTTAGAATAGGCGCGCCTGAGTCCGAAAACGACGAAACTTTTTGCCACCACTTGACCTCTATTTTACTTATTACCTCTATTTATTGTCTTTTATCACACAGCACATTTACGGGGAACAGTTAGATTTTTTGACAGATGTGATGGAAATCATAGTTAATAAAAACAAACAAAAAATGTGTGTTCTAAATTTTGTCAAAAATTAACAAGAAATATGGAAAATGGTTATGGACGGTTTTAAGTAAATTGCAATCCAAGTAAAATTGTATGTAGGAAAAACACAACAGCTCCATTAATGAGAATTTGGTTTCGCTGAATTAAAGTGAGCAACCTGAACAGCGCGGTCTGCATTTATCTGCAAAAAAAATCACATCTGCCATTGCAAAACATTGCTTCAAAAAATAAAACGAAGAGGAATGTTGTGAGGCTTTACTTTATACACGGTACTCAGTCATTATATATGTGAGCTTACGATTTATGTAAGTTATACAATATATTTTATATATTATATGTTTGCCAAACAAAATTTCCAAAAATGAAGTAGCCATTTTTGAAATTTGTAGGGGAGTGTAAGGTATAGTGGCGGACACTTTGATTTTTGCATCTCCCTCTCTCAAAAATCAATATTTTTAAAAATTTCAAAAGCAGGCAGTTGCTGACATCTATTGAGCATATTTCTGTCAGAAGCGGTTGCTTATATTTAAGTGGAATGCAATTTTGCAGCACTTCGCGCAAACCATTAATTTTTTGCATTTTTGAAAATTGTAAGGTATGGTGGCGGATGAACTAAAACATTATGTAGATCTGAAAATCATTTATTTAAACTATTGGAAATAATGAAAAATAACACAAAAAGCAAGAACTCATATTGAAAATCTCGAGCAGCATCTTCTTCTTCTTTTTCGAGCTTCACTCTTTTGCCTGTGGATTGCTCCGATGTTGTTCTTCTTTTAGACGCTCTTTTTTCCTTTCTTGTCTAAAGACAAAAACCCGGTGCCCAAAATACAAATCTCCGCCACTGAGTGTTAACTTATACACTTCTGTACACAAAAAGGCAAAGAAAATTGAAACTCGTGATAAAAAATGATCCGCCACTATACCTAACAAAAAGTCCGCCATCATACCTTACAAGCTATTGGTGGAAATATGACGTTGTCACTGTCATACTTCGCAAATAAAAAAAAATTTAAAATATCAAAAACTGTTGGCAAAGGCCTAAATATACGTTCCGAACACTTCCCTGACTCAAGTTTCAAAAAATCTTCACTCTGTCACTGTCAAAACACATATCCAAAAAAATTGACGTATTTTTTTCACTACTTTTTTATTAAAAATCACTTAGAGTTCAAAGCACACGTCCCCTCATTAATACTACTGCATATAAAATGTCAGCACGATAAAAGACATCGACCACAGTGATCAAAAGTTTCAGATGTGACGTTACATGCCAGATATGACAAGTCCGCCACCATACCTTACACGCCACGATACCTTACACTCCCCTATATATTAATTTTTATCTTATTCCATTTTTGTTTACATATGATTTTTACATCTGTCTACTCTACATTTCACATCTACATATTCGTTTTCACATATATACGGTTCGTGTAAGTGTGTGCGAGAGAGAGAGAGAGAGAGGGAATGAGTAAGCGCTTGAAAGGCGTTGCGTAGCCACTGAAATTTAATTTGTTCTTTCTGGCCTTAATAATAATTCGACCTGATCCATATTCGGCAATCTGGTAGATACGGCAATTTTCCATAATTCTGCGTTTTTGCTTTTATTGTATCTAACAAATTGTGGATTCCACAACTTTTCGTTCTTTGTGGAGTCTGAAGAGGGCATGTCAAAACTTTGAAATACACTTGTAGAAAGTTTGGTTACTCTATCTCTTATAGTCTCTGAGATCTAGGCGCTCATCTGGATGAATATGCAAAGCAGACGGGTGGGCACTATGCCTTTCAAAATGGTTTTCTTCATTGTGGCTATATTAATAATGCGATCTGATCAAGAGTCAACACTCTGATGGATATATTCATTCTTTATGATTATACGTTTTTAGTTTTCTTGCATCTTTAAAATTGTGCATGCCACCGATTTTCGTTCTTTGTGTGGGCGGAAAGGGGCGTGACAAAATTTTGAAATACACTTGCGTATTGTGATATCACAGGAATCTGGATATAAAATTTGGTTGCTCTAGCTTTCATAGTTTCAAAGATCTAGGCGCTAATGGACGGCTGGACCGACGGACGGATAGACGGACGGACAGACAGACATGGCTATATCGACTCGGTCTTTGCTGCTGATCAAGAATATATATACTTAATGAGGTCGGAAACGCATCCTTCTGGGTTTTGCACACATCCACTATCACCACAAATCTAATATACCCCTATACTCTTCGAGTACCGTGTATAAAAATACAGAATTTGTAACATAGTGCTGTCATTATTATTTATAATTTTTCCATCTGCATTTATTCTCTCAAGAATATGTATACTTTCTGTGATCGGAAACGCTTCCTTCTGGTTGTTACACACATCCACTATCACCACAAATCTAATATACCCCTATACTCTTCGAGTACGGGGTATAAAAATACAGAATTTGTAACATAGTGCTGTCATTATTATTTATAATTTTTCCATCTGCATTTATGCTGTCAATCCATTGGCTTCGAAAGCCATATAAAAGCAATAGCTGTTTACCAGCTATTAAGAATACAAAATGAGGGCCTCCATTACTTTGATTTTATTGATCGCCGCATGTGGAGCAATAGCACATATGGAGATATCGGTTTTAACCAGGTTTATTGTAAACTTGGTAAAGACTAATGAGGCAATTGTTTTTTCCTGTTCCGACAAAGGTAAAGATTTTATATAGTTAACATTCATGACTGTTTAAATGAGATTAGGAACTCTACTTTACAATATATGTAAAAATGCATGTAGAATAGGCACTCAAATTATGTAGACAAAAGGAATTTTACCTCTGAAAATGACCTAAATTAATTTAAAAAAATCGAAAATATCCAGCGCGAACAGTATATTAACCTGAGAAGCATCTGGTGCCTCTGAAGAGCTGCCTCCTCCACTTTGGCCACCCTCCAATTGTCTGTAGGAAGATGGGAGTTACAGACCTGCAGAATCTTAAAAGTTTTGTCAGGCTTGGCTGCTACCTACACTCGGGCGCTCGGCAGGCTCGCGACGTCTTCCCAGTTTACAGCCTTTAGTTTGGCCCCTGTATATGTAGAAAGGTAGCCAATGAGCAACTTGGTAGACGATGGCTTTCACCTTACCCTGACGCTGAAGGAAACGCTCCTGAAGCTTCATCTTCCGCTTGGCCCGCCGGACTTACGTCGCAAGATCCTTTGATGAGCATTGTCGCTTATTTAGGCGTTTGGCTGTGCCCATGTCAGCTTTGGCTGTCTGGTAGTTTGGAAGGACCGCCCATCGCCTCGACTCCAGCCCTGAGCTCTTTCGTCTTTTTCAGAGAAGTACCGAACATATCTATTTATTTATTTAATTAATTAAAAATTACACTTCTCAACAATATTAAACTTTTTATTTTCACTGTCGCTCAAAATGACTTTTTCTGATAGATTTGAAAATTTAAATTTTTTTTAAGAAATATGGTTTTTTTTTAGGTTTAGTTTTTTTTTAAGAATTTTTAAAAAATTTTGTAATATTCTTCAGATGTAGTGCTTCTATTTTTCACATACAGTGGCTCAGGCCCAAAACGATGCAGTGTCAAATAAAGAGTTTAAGGTGCTACAAATTTTAAACTAGAGGAAAAGCAAAAATTGTTTAAACGCCAATTTGATGTATGTTTTATCACATTTAAAAAAGGAACTTTATTTGCTGATTAAATATTGCTCAGTTTTAAAAATAAAATAAAAACTTAAAATATATCTTAAATACAAGTCTGAGCTCGAACGATGCAGCCACAAACCAGTTTAATATTAGTCTAATAAAAGGTTAAACAGGTATTTTAATACTTAGTATGCAATCCCTTAACCTTTTTTACGGCTTTTAACCTACTATTCATGGAAGAGACCAGCTTCCGAGTGCTTTCCGAGCTTATTTTGTTCCATTCCTCCAGCAGAGCTTTTCTAAGGTCCTTTTTGCTAGAAATCCTGTGATTCTGGGTGTTTTTCTCCAGCGCAGCCCACAAATTTTGAATAACATTTAAGTCTGGAGACTGGGCTGGAGAATCATCAATTGGGGGCAGTTCCTACCGGACGAATGTTTCGGGTCATTATCCTGGTAGAACCGGAAATCAAGTCGGATTCCTAGTTTCTCGGAGCTTTCCATCCGGAAACCAGTCGTTCAACCGGTAAAATTTTCCATGGTTCGGTAGCCGATTTAGAATAGAGTCTTCTGCACATAACGCAACGCTTGATGATGCCTTTTATAAGTTGGCGCCCTTTCTTTTGAAACGAAAGGCAAATCCTGTTACTCCCAACATTTTCTTTAAATGTCCGGACCGCTAAATATGAATTTCTGCATTGGTAATTTTTTCTTCTTGAATCGATAACGCTACTTGTACTTGCTCTACATGCTGGCAGCCATGGTGGTCTATGTCTCCCCAGCTCTGAGTTCTGAAGCTTCTTAGCTGATATAACAACAAATCCGCTGGATAACACTTGCCTTCGCAATGGTGCGCATCGTATACTTTAATTAATTTGTTAATCTCGCTTACTCTTGCCTTTATATACGATTTAGTCTGTTTTCCTCCGTCGACGATTCAATACAAAGTAATGCTGGAAATAATGTACCTATTTATTAAAAATTTTAAGATTAATTTCTGATATTAGATACTTAGAAATTCTGGAGGCAACTAAAACAGCCGTCAACTAGGTAGGCTTACCACCTTTTCATTATCCTCCTCTTCCTTATTTTTTAAAGGACACCTGATTTTCGAGCATATAAGTGTTTGAGAAAATTTTAACTCCGCACCTGCAGCTCAACATGGATTTATAATGCGGAGTTTAACTTATTATTATTATTATTAACTAATTTATTGGAGCTTACCTCCTTCATAATTAAAGGCTTTCAAGGTTCAATTCACAGACGAATGTTGTTTATACCGATTTTAGTAAAGCGGTCGACTCTGTAAACCATACACTCCTATCAGAAAAATTTAACCTTCTAGGGTTCCCGCCCAATCTCCTCCGGCAGCCATCTAGGCCCCTTACTCTTTACATTTTTTATGAATGACCTACCTTCTGTATTAACATACTCTTGAGTACTCATGTATGTGAAATCAGATCTCGATATGTTTCAGTCATGGTGTTGTGCAAATTTGTTAAGCTTAGGGCTTCGAAATGTAAAGTAATGACTTTTTATCGCTCCAGCGCCTTTCCGGTTCCTTATAGCCTTACACCCTTTGTGGTGGTTCTCTTGAGAGAATTACCCGGGTTGATGATCTTGGTGTTCTATTGGATCCCAAGTTAAAGTTTTCTTGTGTATGGTGCCCTCAGTACAAACTACACCAGGACCGTATAGAATCAGTTCAGAAAAACTTTTTACTTGTTGCCCTACGCGGCTTCAACTGGGATGCAAGTGTGAGATTTCCGTCTTGCCCTGATTAATTGCTTTTAAAATATCTTGCAGCCTTAGCTAATCGCAGAAAAATGATTGGTGTGATTTTTGTGCACAACTTGATCAAGGGTGACGGAGATAGTCCTGACTTGTTGAGCCGTATAAACTTCACTAGAAACTATACACCGTTGTTTCTTCCGCTTTGTAGATCGAATTATTCCTTGCATTAACCGTTTAGGGTCATATGCTGGCATCTGGAAACACGCGCATTTACAGCTCCGAAACGCTTCCATTTGTTAAGCATCGTTGCCCTCCAAACCCCTAAAGGATGGCGATATCTAGATGCCACGCTATAAAATCTCGTGCTAATTTATCGGGCAACAGGGAACCCAATCCAGATGCTCTCTCCAAATTGTTTGTAGTACAATCTTGATGTTCACTGTAAAGGGGCATAGAAACCCTAATGGGTCGTACACACGTGCCATCGCTCTTATTACATTCCTCTTGGTCGGCAGTATATCTTAAACATATGTAATTGTCGCCTCTTGATCGATGCTAACATCGTCGCTGATCTTATTCCAGTTGTTTCCAAGCACCTTTGATCTAGTAGGGGTAATTTGTGTTTTTCTGCAATTCGATCCAATTCGGTCCATGTATATAATTTGTGTTCCACTTCCGCGAATTAAATTTCGCTTTATTCATGATCTATATCGCTTAATCGTATAGTCACTCTGCTTATTTTAAACTCTCTACGCTTGTGATTAAATCATGTACATAAAATGATTTCCGTAGTATCTCACACACTGATTCGTGATCATCTGTCTGCCTATCGAGGTGCTGCTGAATTGGAGACGCCATGAGAAAGAGGCTTGATATCAACCCAAATGTAACTTTTGTCATCTTATATTCCGCTATTTCTGGACAGAGTCCTCCAATCTCTGGGATCGAGCTGTACCACAGAAATCGATGACAATTCATATCGGTTTCAACAATGGCAATTTGTAGAAATGCCTTTTCAATGTCAGCCACGATAGAAATTTTCTGGCAACGAAATTTTATTAAAATGGCAGTCCGATCGCTTAACAAATCGAATGTTTTAAATGGTCATTTACAGAAGCCGATCCTTGCTCTCTAGATGAGGCGTCGAAAACTATGCGCATCTTTGTCGTGTCTTTGTCTTTTTTGTATACTGGACGGTGCGGCATATAATATGCCACGCTATAGGAACATATATTAGGAACAACTTCTGCAAAAAACCTTCGCTTATTAATTCTCGTATACCTCGATCGTATTCCTTCCATTGTCAATAACAAAATCAACAACTTGAATATTGTCGTTCGATTCGCCGCACGATGATATACCACTTGATCCAATTACCAATCTGGACGTATGATTTGGCTTTCCGCAACGAACTTCACTTCTTAAAATGTTTTTTCTCTCCATAAGGGATATCTTTGCAAAATAGACATTGTTTATTATTTTTTCCGCAACATATAAACCGACTCCAGTTCTTCTTTGTATGGCTCGCTCTCTATCTCTTTGCTCGCTCTTTTGCTTACTCCCGCTCACAGACAATTGAGTTTTTTCTAAAACTTCGACTTATATTTTAAAGTATTCCAGTAGACCTGAAAGTTGCTCGCTTCCCTCAATAACTGTGGAGTTAAAAGCTGTATGGCTGATCTCGTTTCGCTTACGCATCCTATGATATTCGAGTCGTAGCTGGGTAGGAATAGCCTTTCCTAAGATAGACTTTACCATGACGCAATACTGGCTAGTTTGAACCCTTAATGGTGTTAATGTACGTATGCATGCTATATATTTCTCTGCGATTTTCTCCGTGCCTCCATATTCTTCAAGTAACAAACTAATGACATCTTCATAGAAAACCTCAGATGGAATAAACCCAGACAAAGTCACTGCTGCTGCACTAGTAAGATAATCATTTAAATAGTGGAATTTAGTTGCCGAGTCTAGGGCAAGGTTTTTGTGTACTGTCAACTTGAACTGAGACCAAAAGTGCAACCATTTTCAAAAGCTCCGTCGAACTTTCTTAAATCGATTAGCTTAAGCTTAGCAATTTGCATGTGGCTTCGGATCTTCGGATATTGAGTTGTGCTCTCTATTCTGGCTCTCTGATTGCCTCTCACTTATTCGCTCTTTCATTATTCATAATTCCGCTAAACGCTTCATCGACAATTCGACTTTGGCAACTGTACTTACTGCTTTATCATCGTATTCAAGCATTATTTCGTATTCTTTCACTTTCTCCGATTCCCGTACAGAAACGCTTATAGTTTGCTTGTCGGCCTTTCTTAGGTTATTATTCGAGTTTTTTAACCGATGCATTAATATGCTCAAATTTTCGTCGTTTAATGATTCGCTTTCTAGGTATGTGTCAATGTTGAGCTTCGAGAAATTTAATTAAAACGCAAATGGGTCGATTTCAATGTAATATATTCGTCTATGTTCGATTTATTTTTCTTCTACTTTGTAATGCGAGAGATGCAACAATAACACACAGGTCACAGTGCCAACTAAAACGAAATTTAACGAAACGACGTTTGCTCACGAAGACGATCAATTCTGCTGTGTCTTCTGCTCTGCTGATGAGCCTCTCTCACAGCTCTTGTCGGACGACGAATTTAGTAGCAGCAACGATGCATTGCGAGTGATGTTTTTTAAAGAGAGTAAGCAATGTCTATCTTTGTGCTGCCATGGGCAGGCGCGTAGCCGAACATACTTCCCGTTGAAGAGCACGGGCCTTCAACATCCTTCTTGGCAGCACTTCCTTTCTTGCTCTAGCGAACGTCTTTAGCGCAGATACTCCGGACACTATGTCTGTTCAGATGATAGGTTCCATCACTCGAACGAAGGGCCACGTCAGATGGGTTACCTGTGAATAAAGAAGCAGAAACGCGGGATTAGGATATCTCTCTAGAAACTATCCATTCTAGTTTAGTTTCCTGAAGATGTGGTAGACCGGCTCCTAACTTGATTTGGCCAATGCAGAGAAGCTCGAAGAACAGAGCCGCTCCAATAAGAATATCAACAGGTTGGGACTGGTGGAACATCTTATCAGCCAAATGTATGTTGGAGGGCATGTTATAGCAAGTTGTGTCAACAGTACAGTTGGGTTGATTGCTCTTAATGGTATGAGCAACTAATCCGAATTGGTCGTGGCATAGATCGACGCGTGTGATTTCAGTTGGATATCCACGCAGCATCCTTCGGACATGGCAAACGAATCGCCGACACCAGAAACTGAAACTTCCGATTCCTTCTTCTTTAGCCGCAACTGTTGAGCTAGACTTAAGGTGATGTGAATTTCTAAACCTTCGTTAAGTCAGCAGCAGTGTGAAGCAGTGTTTTATGTTTGGAACCACATATTCGACAGGATCGAGAACGACATGCACGTTGACAATGGCCTGCTCGGAGGCAATTAATACACAGGGACAGCTTCTTAGCTTCCTGAAAAAGAAGGCGAGGAGAAAGATTGCAGAACTGCAAACACCCATAAATGGAATGTTCTGGATCTCCGCAGAATGCACAAAAATTCGGCTTGGAGCTAGTTGCGATTAGGCAGTGTTTCCGATGACTGTGGGTGTACATATTCTTAGCATGCTCTTTGGTCTCCAATCTCTGGTATCTCTCCTCCAAGAAAGTGGTAAGTTGCTCGGCTGTGGAGAGGCTATCCAAAGACGACGTTTCCTCCCACTTGGCTCGTGTGGCACTGTCCGCCCTCTGCAGCAGGCTTTGTATCACAATGCAGTCAGCGACATGCTCCTTTGTCCTTAGATTCTTTAAAGCCCGCAGATTAGCATTGCGGTATCTGCCAAGACCGGAGTTGAGACACAGATGCTTCTTCAATTCGCTGCACACTCAGAATGTCGGCGACATATTTCTTAAATATAAAACGCCTGTTATTGAATCGTTTGTTGAGCAAATCTAGCGCGATGGGATAGCTGGCCTGGCTAAATTCAAGTGACGAGATCGTGTCTAAAGCTGGTCCTTTCAGGCAGGATCGTAGGTGCTGTAATTTCTCCACATTCGTTAGGTCAGGATCCTTGTCAATTATGGAAGAAAACATGCTCCAAAACGCAGAGTACTGTGAGTAGCCCCCCTGAATTCCGGAAGCTTTAACTCCGGTAGCAAGGTAGCATTGTGGGCTGCCGATTGTTCAATTCATGCCTAATGCTAGTCTCCAGCATTACCACGCAAACTCGTCCCTCAAGGGACCACCGATCTCATCAAGATCAATCCTCTCCAGGGCGTTATGATGCTCATTGAAAGAAGCGACCAGATTCAATAAAGAATTTAAACGCACGTTCAACTAATCTTCTCTGAGCCGACCAGTCTTCTTATTGCCGACGGCATTTCCAATTCTCCGTGCTTGTAATGTTCGACGCCTGTCGTGCATTTTCTCACTGTGAGTTATTTTGAAAGTCAACGGTTTTTTTGTCTGATACTCGTTGGGAATAAGTTAAAAAATACTGGGATATGATCCTAAGAGCTTTCATAGAGCTTTCGGACCGAACACCTGTTTTGGGAAAAGGTGGCAACGCCGTCCCATTGTTTTGATTCCGTAGTGCCCTGATATTTATTGCCAATTGCTTTAAACTAAGGAATCAGGCAACGGAGGAACAAGAATAGGAAAAAACGTGGGCTACTGTACCTCATAGCCCAGGCCTCGATCTCTTTCTCCCCGTGGTCGTCAGTGCGACCAAGTGAAAAAAATTGATAGCTCTGACCCAGACAAGGGCAATTCGAAGTGCAAGCCAAGGTCAAGTCAAGGTTCCAAGTGCAGCGCCCAAATATAATTTGGTCAATTAGGATAATTGCCCAGCACCAATACTGCAGCGACAACAACTAAGACCGGCTGGAGAAAGACGTCCCAAATTGTCTCATTATTTGTGCAAGTAGTGGTGCGATTCCCTCTGGGTAATTATCAACCGAGAAAATGTGGTGCGATTCACTCTGGGTAATTATCAACCGAGAAAATGTCGACAAGTCGATTAGCATCATTTCTTTTCCGTGTGTAGGATTAGAACCACTAATTCTGGCCCTCCTTTATGGTGTTCCTCGACAAGTCGGATACAGCAGCCGGCACGTCCCAAGCTCGGATAGGCTTGCTGACCCGCTGATCGCCCTCCTGCAGGTGAGTCGGGAACCCTGGTGAACTGCCGTCTTTTCTGTGTGGGACGGTCAGCGAGAATCTTCCGTCCTTTTACTGGCTATATTTTCGGTCCAATTGGTTGCCGTGTATAGAAACCGTAGGCGTAGCCCCAAGGAAACATAGCCCCAACGCCGGCCCATCGACTCGGCTAAGTGCCAATCGGCAAATCTAACCTGGAGAAGCGGTTAGCAGTTCGGAAAACCTACAGAGTGCATCCGTGGGCCAAGCCTTAACAGCCGTTGAGCTTGCTGATATCGTAAAAGTGAAATTTTGAACCTGACGTGAGTTTTTTTCGGTTATTTTAGAATTAGTACCATTGAACTGATAATATTCCCACTGATTGAACTAGATAATGTTCTCCCTGATTGAATTTGATACTGTTCCCCCTGATTAAATTAAATAATGTTCTCACTGATTGAATATTGAAAGTTGTATACCAAGGAGAGAATTCATGTCCAGGTCAAAAAGCATTGGGTTAACCTCGTACTAATAATGTTATATCTACTATCACAGAGACGCACCATCACCGTAACACTCATCCCTTTATGCTGATAACTATTCATTTATTCATCTATACATTTATTCATACATCTACTCATCCTCATCATCACAGCTAGCACAAGGAAAGATCTTTCTGCGTGGAGCAACATTATAAACAGTATCGTAAGTGATTAACCTTTATGTACGTAGAGTCATATCGAGACATAAAGAAGTGAAAGTTGCTGGTTTGTCTACCTTGTGTTTGTATGCCATCGTGCACGAGTTTCCCCAAATACTAATGCAAGTTTCGACCAATTTCCAATGACCGTATGACATGAATATCTTTAATGGTATCCTAAAAAGGAATTTCTTAGTATTAATTTAACCTAATCTATTGTCATAAAGTAGACAATCATGTCGCGTTGCTAAAACGTAATTTGTATCCTTATTTTTTTTGTTGCACTAACGAAATTTATCATCATACCCGTATGTATATTACTAGAATGTAAGCCCGTTGAGTTCGTATAATATTAGTATTTCCTTTCTGTTAAGGATCCATGATTATTACCATATGAATGGCGAACTATGAATTTCTTAAATAAATTAAGTTTTGATATGAACCGAGGTTAGCCGTATTTAATAGAAGCCATGCAGCATCGTCTTGTAGCACTGTAATCTACCGACAGCTTTGTTGGAGGGATCCTTGATATAAAGTGAATTGGCCCTTAAGGATCATGGTAGGGTGGGCGTGTTCGTACGTGGCGATCACACAACCAGCAGAGACCTGACTATTGACAATATCCCCTTTCTCCTATAGCTGCTGACCTTTTCCTTTGACCTCCTGCATCCCATCTTCCGTTCTCCTTTTCCTTCTTGTACGCGATATATATAATTTTTAAACACTTCTCTCTGCAACTCTACGCGGGAGCCCCAAATTGGTGGTACCCTGTCCTCAATGCCCACACCCAGCCGACCAGAGACAAAAGCCGAAGCCAGCGCGTACGTCCTTCCATCGATTTGATTTTCATCTGCTTCTAACCCCTGTACGTTGTATGCTACAGGTAAAGATCGATTGTAGAGTTTGGCAATTTTGTCAAAGTGGTAGAATTGAAGTTAGGTTAGGTTAGGTTAGGTTAGGTTGCAGCGGCTGCCCGACTCACTGGGAGCCCAGCACACTTAGGCCGTTTCCGGCCCGTTGTGATACCGCGGGGGAATCTGCCCCTACTCGCATTGTGAGACCCGAGGTCAACAGTTGTCCCAGCCTGCAGCTTTTATGAAGTTAGCTATCTTTCTGGGACATATGGTGAACATTACCGAAATGTCTGAAATGAAGGGCGAGCCCAAGTGTTGTAGCCTTCTTCTGCTGAGAGCTGGGCAAGAGCAGAACAGGTGTTCCACCGTTTCATCCTCTTCTTCATCTCTACAGCTACGGCAAAAATCATTGTTTGGGGCGCCCAGTCTATTAGCATGGGTACCTACTAACCAGTGCCCCGTTAGGGAGCGTATGACTGCGCTGCACCTTCGTCTGCCGAGCCTGCATAGCTCAGAGGTGCGCTTCCTATCTATGGTCGGCTATGTTTGCCGAGATATACGACAACGTGGTACTGATTGCCACTTGTTATCTGTTAGTTGCTTATATTGCTCCTTTATTATGAGCCTACATGTGGCCATCGGCATACGAGTATCCTCCTTGTCTTGGAGAAGGGGGATTGTAGTGCCAAGTCTGGTCAGCTCGTCTGCAATACAGTTGCCTTCGATGTCCCGATGTCCCGGGACCCATATAAGGCTGATAACAAATTGCTGAGCCATCTCGTGAAGAGATTTGCGGCAATCTGCAACGGTGGCCGAGTTTGCAGAGATCGCATTAAGCGATTTGATTGCAGCTTGGCTATCACTATAAATATTTATGCGGGTTACCATGGCGGTAGTTTCCTGAAGGCAGTTTAGGGCTTCCTTGATTGCAATGACCTCCGCTTGGAAGACGCTGCAGTGATCAGGAAGTCTAAAGGAGTGCTTAATGTTTAGCTGTTCGGAGTATAAACCTCCTCCGACCCTATTGTTCAGCTTTGATCCATCTGTGAAGATGTTTAGGGCCCCTTTTGGTCCTGGGGGTCCCTCACTCCACTCGTCTCTGTGGGGGATAATTGCATCGAAGGGGGTATCTGTGTACTCCCTTGGAACACAGTAGTCCGTTTTAGTAGGGACGGAACTGCCGTTTAGTATTGAGGAGTGACCTGTGTGCTGTGGTGCCCATTGGTCAGAGTCTCTCAGTCGTATTGCTGCCATTTGAGCCCTTTCTTTTCCTGCGAGGACAAGGCTTTGGAGGCACAGAATGGCATCTAGCGCATCGTTTGGAGTGGTGCGAAGAGCTCCACTGATGCAAAGGGCGGCTGTTCGCTGAACCTTGTCGAGCTGTTTGGTGATCGTCCTTTTTGATAAGGCCGGCCACCATACAGTAACTCCATAAAGAATTATCGGTCTAACTATGGCTTGGTATATCCATTGGACTATACTTGGGTTCATGCCCCATTTTAAGCCAATAGCTTTTTTGCAAGTGTAGAGGGCTATCGTGGCCTTCTTCACTCTGTCTTTGATATTCAGGTTCCAGTTTAGCTTTTTGTCGATTACTAACCCTAAGTAATTGGCACTATCGCTAAAGGAGAGCCTGCATCCGTTTAATGTGGGGGGGTTTAGAGACGGAATCTTGTATTTGCTTGTAAATAGCACAAGTTCTGTTTTTGAGGGATTAACTCCAAGACCCCGCGATTCTGTCCACCCTGACAGTCTCGCGAGCTTTGCGGTCATTAAGTCGCAGAGTGTTTGAGGGTATTTGCCCGAAAAGATAATTGCTACGTCGTCCGCGTATGCCACGACTTTGCAGCCCCCCCCTTCCAGGTCACATAGAATATTGTTGACTGCTATGTTCCATAGAAGGGGGGATAGGACACCACCTTGCGGTGTGCCTCTACTGACATACCTGGACTGAGTGGACGATCCCATCGATGATGTCACCGTCCTGCATGTGAGCAATTGATCAATGAGCATCACCAAGTGATGATCCACCCCAAGGTCAGTCAGCGCTTCCGTAATGGCACCGGGTATGACGTTGTTGAAAGCTCCCTCGATATCTAGAAAAGCGATTAGACAGTATTCTTTGAGGTATAGTGATTTCTCTATCCCCGAAATTACTTCGTGAAGTGCCGTTTCCGTGGATTTTCCTTTCCGGTAGGCATGCTGTGCTCCTGACAACAATTGAGAATTTATAGTAGTTCTCAGTTGTAGCCCGACGAGTCTCTCAAAGGTTTTAAGAAGGAAGGACGATAGACTAATTGGTCTAAAGTCCTTTGGTGTAGAGTGCGAGGCTTTACCTGCTTTAGGGATGAAGACTATTTTTGCCTTAAGCCAAGCGTGTGGTATTCTCCCCACTACCAGTATCTTCTTAAAGATACATCGCAGCCAGTTGATGGCCGTGTCTCCGGCTTTTTGTAGTTGGGCCGGAATGATCTGGTCCGGACCAGGGGATTTGAACGGATGGAAACTGTTTATTGCCCAGCCTATGTTCCGTTTTGAGAAAATGTGCTCCATCGAGGTAATCGAACCCCCACTAGGGAGGTGGGTCGGTCCGTTGATGGAGCACCCTGGAAAATGAGTATCGAGAAGAATGTGTAGGGACTCCTCACTGGAGTTGGTCCACGTACCATCGCTTCTCTTAAGGTATCCCACCGAGGGGGTCGTTTTGGAGAGGATCTTGCGCAGTCTTGCAGCTTCCGACGTTACCTCGATTTCAGAACAGAATCTTTGCCAAGAGGCCCTTTTTGCCTGTCTGATTTCTTTCTTGTATAGGGCCAGACTATTTTTGTAATCTGCCCAGTGTTGCTCCTCGTTAGCGCTTTTGCCCTGTTGAAGAGGGACCTGCAGCTTTTTCGTAGGGTATCTATTTGTTTTGACCACCAAGGGGGTTTCTTTTTCCCCTTGTGTTGGTTTGATGGGCATGCTGCCGTGAAGGCCGTGTTGCATGCTTTAGTAAACCTGTCCACTAGATGATTTAGATCGTGCTCTGTGTTCAGGCAGATTGGTGTCTTGGAGGGAAGAAGTCCCTCCATGACTTTGACATATTTTTCCCAGTTGGCTTTCCTAGGGTTAGCAAAGACAGTGGGTTTTGGGCTCTCGAGAGATAGTGTGGTCTCGATATATCTGTGGTCCGAAAAGGAATGGTCCTCCAGAACTTTCCAATTCATAACTATGTCTGACAGTTTGTGAGACACTAATGTTAGGTCAATTACCTCTTGTCTATTCTTAATTATAAACGTGGGATCATTGCCCCGATTGCAGATTAGGAGATTAGAGTTTAGGATGAAGCTGAATAATGACTCAACCTTACATTTGTGTGCGAACTCCCCCATTGGGTGTGGTGGACGTTGGCATCGCAGCCTATTACAAGGCCTATATCCGACCTTTCGCTATCTCTGGTGAGTTTGCGAACTAGGTCACCGGGAGGATCGCTTTCCTCGTGAGCCATGTAGGACGACATCAGCCTTATGTGAGAGCCTTGTAGTTCAAGGCTTGCTGCCGTGTTGTCACCATTGCTAAAGTTGTGGAGCAGAAAGATATTTAAGTGCTTCCTTGCAAGAATGCAGGTACGTATTTTACCTTCTTTCTGAGCTACAATAAGCTTGTGCTCCTTCGTCGCTAATCCACAGACCTTGTCTCCTACTACCCAAGGCTCTTGGATCAGGACTACGTCTGCTCCGCTTGCTTCCAAGCGGAGGATGAGGGCAGCGGATGCTGCTTTACAGTGGTGGAGATTTATCTGAAGGAGTCTTAGAGACATCGACAGAGTTCTCCACCACTGTATTGTCGGCGTCCGAGTCGTCCTCGATAGTGTCATCGCAACACATCGCCTCGAACTCTCGCATAAGAGCCGTGTCGGAAGAGTAGCCGTCGTGGGCAGGCTCTGGGTCATCGGGTGCTTCGATCTCCGAGGCAACGTCCTGCTCGACTGGGTTGTCGACAGGACGCGCCTCGGCCGCTGCATCTGACTTGTAGACCCTGATGCTCACCGCACTGAAGCCAAAGTTGAGCTCTCCTTTTTTGGCCTCAATCGGAGCTAGGGATTCCTTGTTCAGGACTAAAACTGCCTGGTGCATCGGGCCTTGACTCGCCTCCACCTTGACTACCCTCCAGTCGGAGGTTGGTAGCTCCGGGTTGCACCGCTGCAGCATTTTCAAGATGCGCTCAGGCTCCTTTATGGAGGCGGGCACCCAGACTCTTGCTCTGGGCCTACTGGGCACCTCGTTCCAGTTGACCGCGACAAGCTTCGCCCCTGGGTACACCTCCCCGACTTGCGCTACCGCTGCTTTATACAGCTGGACGGAGCGCTCGTCTTCACAGGCTATAATTTTTATGCAGCCCTGGTACCACCCCATGTCTTTACAGACTGGAGGGGGGCCGGGCTGTTTCTCCAGCAGCTCGAAGCAGCGGTCGGCCAGTGCCGCTTCCACCCACTTCCACTGGTTCCTGGGGATCTTCGAGTCCGCGCTGCTTTTGTCCAGGACGCCAATCAGCGTCCTCTCTTTTGCGATCTGCGCGAACGATACGTTCGGCAGCACTCTGGAGCGCTTTGGAGCCGGTCCGGGAGTCTCCTGTGAGCGCTGCCTTTTAGTTTGCTGGGCAGTCAACTTCGGCGGGGCAACCCTTTTCGGTGCCTCTTTGCCAAAGTTGGGCAGCACCTTTGATGCCCATTCGACCTTTTTCCGCCACTGGTCGGTCGGGCTGGACATCGTGCTTGCATTTTGCCGACGGAGTATGTTGCCAGCACTCCTTCTCTCGGCATAGGTGTAAGCTTTGGCTTGGGCGCTAGTCGATGGCAACTCGCTCTCCGCAGCCTTACCAGCAGGCAGGGCAGCCGCAGGGTTGCATAGCCACTCCACCAAGGTATCGGCTTTGGTAGGCGATTTGCCACCCACCCCGGAACTAGGATATGACCCCTTCGGGTTCGCCCTAGCGTCTTCCGCCGCGCTTGTTTTACCAGCTATTTCGCGGGTCAGGCCAGGCCTTTGGGCCGATGCCTTTCCCTGTATGGGATTGCTCCCAGTTGGCAGTTGGGGAGCGCCAGACTCGTTTTTGTTGTTTTTGTTTTTTGTTTTGTTGTCCATCATTAAATCCCACGATTTGCAAAGAAAGGGCGGTCCGTCCGGGCAGAGATTCACGTTTCCCGGATAAGGCATCATCAGAACAGGGGGCTGCCAAGTCCCTGAGCCCTCCGTTAACGACTGGGCTAGTTTTTATACCGGGCCCCCAGCCAGGCTGACTCTCGGCACGGGTCGAATAACACACTTAGTCCGGCCCGGTTTGAGATGAGTGTAGGGGTTGGGATGTGGGTAGGTAATGTGTAGGGATGGGGTGTGTGTGAGCTACTTAAATGAGGCGGCACCACAAGCGCATCGTCAGTGTTGCTATTGAAGAATTTAAGTTGTTATTTAAAAATTTTTGGCGCCCAACGTGGGGCCCCATTCTTTGGCTTGCCCCGACCAAGAAATTGTCATAAAAGTCATTAACACCTATGAGTGCTGCATATCAATGTAGTGTCTTACGACTTATCCCCTCATCCTTTTTTCCTTCTAGAGATACATTGTCGTTCAATGTCTGGCTGATTAAGATTTGAGTTGCTGGATTGTGTGGCCGTTTGTAAAATAACTGCAACCTCGCGCTCAAGTTTGATCAAAATACTAGGCATCATAACGAACAGTTAGTATCTGGCCGGATGAGCAACTCCGCTAAATAGCGCAGTTCAATGTTTTTGTTGGATGTAGGTTCCAAAGTGAACTAGCTCTACTGCCTACCCACGAAAATGGGAACGTGTTGTTTGGAGGATGAGCTGATCGCTGATCATTGTCGGAAGTTTTAGCCTGGATCAGGTTACTCAGTGGCTTAACGCTACGGCCTGCCCGCGAACGAAAGCAATAGCATCGGGGATGGTATATTCCTTGGGTCAGCATTAACTTTCCTTTTTTCACTTCTTTCTTCTTTCATTTCATTCTTTTTCACTTGTTCTAATCTTTAATGTTTCTTTTTTGTGTTTTGTGACCTACTGTGTATCAGGGTTTAGGATTGCTCGGATGTCCGACAGTGGTTGAGAACTACCGTACGGCCCCAGTAGTTATCCGATGACCCGTTGTATTGATTGTCCATTGTTAATATTGTCAAAAAGTCAGTTGGGAGAAACACTGTTGTTGGACGATTGCTTGCATGGTTTCCGAATTTTAATTATAAAGCATAGTGAATTTATCGATAGTTAGAAGTTACCAATAGAGTGTAGCAGAGGAAGTATATTTGCTAGAATTAGAATAGAATGTCCCTAGATTGGAGCTTTGAAGAGGTAAATCAGAACGACAATTCCGATATTATCTGCTGTATCTGCGTGAGACAGGTAGAATATCAAGTCCAGCTGTTTAGAACCAGCTGTAATCACGTATTTCATCTAGTTTGTTTTAATACGAGAGGCGGTGAAAAGACAGTGTGCCCAGCGTGCAACAATTCCCTTCAACCATCCGCCCCTAGCTTGGCTGAGGAATTAGCCTTAGCACAGGCGACCGTTTCGAACGACGATCCGTCTCAATTTCTGATGAGAACCCGATCTCAGGGTTTGGCAGCAGATACATCTGCGAGTATTGAGAATCTGCCGTCCGTTGGTCCACCTGAGGTCATTGTACCAAACATGCCACCTCCAAGCCGCGGGGCAGCGGATGCAGCCACCCCAGGCTTGACTCAAATGTCACAGGCGTTGACAGATGCCATGGCGCAAATCAGTTTGTTGTCCCAAGCCATGACCCAAATTACTCAGACAATGGAAGTAGGTTTCCAACGTTTGGCAAGTCAAGCGGTAGCACCGCAAGCTAACCAATCTATTGGTACAGTCCAACCTAGTGGAGAAGCCCAAACCTTCGAACAGTTGTGGGACTACGACCAGAAAGGATTGGACAGATAATCGCAGGGTGGAAGGTACGTTTTTCCGGAAATTCATTTATGTCGGTAGAAGATTTTATATATCGAATAGAAGCCCTAACCAAGCAGACCTTGGAAGGAAACCTTGCTCTGGTTGCCCGAAACGCTATTTATCTTTTTGAAGGCAGTGCTAGCGAGTGGTTTTGGCGCTATCATAAAAGCGTACCCTCTGTAAACTGGCCTCAGCTAAGTTCGGCACTTAAAACCCGATTTAGAGATGGGCGTACCGACTTAGAAATTCGTACGGCCATAGTTCAACGAAAGCAGAAGCAGAACGAGCCATTTGACACGTTCTACGAAGCCATCGTAGCACTAGCAGACAAGTTAGTAAATCCCATGTCCGAAATGGCACTGTTGGAAGTGCTGAAGTCTAATCTCTTGGCCGACATCCGACACGAAATGTTGTATATTCCAGTTCTGACAGTAGCGCATTTGCGAAACATAGTACGCACACGCGAGAGACTTATCCAGTCTGTGGCTAAGTCCAGTGTCAGCACGGAACCGAAGCGTATTCCAATGCGAAGACAGGTGCATGAGATTATGGTGCAGACAGATCAGGAAGATGAACCTGAGGTCGATGGAATAGAACCGCTAGAGGTCGCCGCAGTCAGCCTTTCTTGTTGGAATTGTGGTACCATTGGACATCGATATCAAGATTGCGTAGGGGATCGAACCGTCTTTTGCTACGGCTGTGGCAAAAGAGATACATACAAGCCGTCGTGTTCCAGATGTAACGATCCAAAAAACTCATCAATCCGTGCACCATCGACGAGTGCACGCAGACCAATCAGTTCGAAAGCAACGAACACCCAGTGATCGAAGCTTCGACAGTTTCATCACTCCCTGATATACCAAATCTCCCCGACTTTCCCGCACCCACTCGTATGTTAACCCCTGATTTGAAAGAACACATTTGTCCGATCGAACTCGCAAGCGATTGCTCCAATATCGCCAAATGGTCAAAAACGAGCGCGAAAATGTATTGGCGTCCGTCGTTAATGCGTCTAATGACTGGAGACCGTATGCACAAGTGACCCTACTAGGATGGACGCTCAGTGGACTCATGGACACTGGTGCATCCATTAGTTGTGTAGGCGGAACATTGGCAGCCGATCTGGTTCGGGATCAGACTCAGTTGAAGCCTGTGAAAATAGCAGTACGAACGGCCGATGGTCAGAGTCAACCAATAATTGGCAAGATCACGACTGAGGTTAGTTTTCAAGGCAAGATTAAATTATTAAAATTGTTTATCGTCCCTTCTTTGGCGCAAGATTTATATCTGGGCATCGATTTTTGGTCCTGTTTTGAACTACTACCTGCGTTCCTAGCAAACAAGTCATCCAGTCCAGGAATGGCCAGCATATTTTTCGATAGTACGTTGCACGTGCCATTGTAAAAGCCACAGCAAAAGCAGTTGGCGAAAACGGTCAACATGTTCCCCTCCTTTGCGAAGCAAGGTCTTGGGAAAACGAGCTGGTTGTCTCACGACATTGATGTGGGCAACGCGAAAGCAATTAAGCAGCGACATTATGCCGTGTCTCCAGCCGTAGAAAAGCAATATATCTAGAGATAGACAGAATGATAGCTCTTGGGGTAATCGAAGAGTCAGATAGCGCATGGTCCGTTTACTATTCCCGGGCGTTCGCTGTATCAATACACCGTAATGCCATTTGGATTACGTAATGCCCCTCAAACCATGTCCAAGCTGATGGATAAGGTGATACCGCCAACGTTAAGAAACGAGATATTTATTTACCTCGACGATTTGCTGGTTGTCTCCGAAGCGTTTGAGCAGCATATACAAGCCCTCAATATCTTGTCTGGCAGATGACGAGAAGCGGGTCTGACCATTAACGTGGAGAAGTCCAAATTTTGCCTACCGGAGGTCAAATATTTGGGCCATGTTATAGGCCACGGAACAATTCAGACAGATGTTGAGAAGGTCCAAGCGATTCAAGAGTTTCCGGTACCGCGATCCGCGAAGCAAGTCCGTAGGTTTCTAGGTCTCACTGGATGGTACCACAAATTCATAAAAAACTATGCTGGTATCGCCGCCCCAATTTCAGATACGCTTAAGACCCGGCGAAAATTTGAATGGACAGATGAGGCACAGAAAGCGTTTGAAATTTTAAAGGAAAAGATGTGTGACGCGCCCGTGTTACATAGTCCCGATTTCACAATATCGTTTTCCATTCATTGCGATGCGAGTCACACCGGTGTTGGCAGCGTCTTGATGCAAACGGATGAAACTGGAAACGAGGTACCCATTGCCTTTATGTCGCGCAAATTGAACCAATGCCAACGTAATTATTCCGTGACTGAAAAAGAGTGTTTGGCAGCGGTAATGTGCGTTAAGAAATTCAGAGCCTATGTAGAAGGGCATCAGTTTTCCATTATTACCGATCATGCATCGCTAAAATGGCTGATGTTCCAAGCCGATTTAAGTTCGAGGCTTGCGCGATGGGCACTGAAACTGCAGGGCTTTTCTTGCAAGATTTTGAATAGAAAAAGAAGTCCGAATATCGTACCGGATGCATTGTCACGAGTGCATACCGAGGATCTCTCGTATATTGGCATTGATAGTCTCGTGGACCTAAGCTCTGACGCATTTCAATCGGCCGAATATCAAGAACTCATATCGAAAATCCAGGCTAATCCGGATCGGTTACCCGATGTCAAGGTAATGGATAGGTTCCTTTATCGTCGCGCGGAACACGCCGCTGGCGATAAAGTTAGCGACGACATGTGTTGGAAACTTTGGGTTCCCCGAGCTCTGGTGACAGAAGTGCTCAAGCAAGGCCACGAACATCCATTAGCGTCACAAAGTGGGATCAATAAGACGTTTGAACGGATTCGACGTTTTTATTATTAGCCAAACTTAGTTGGCGATGTTAAGGTTCTAAAAGCTGTACGTGGATTTCTTAGGCCCGTACCCTAGAAGTCAATCGGGGAATATCGGCATATTTGTAGTGCTTGATCACTTCTCCAAATTCCCTTTCCTGGGTAGTAAAGAAATTTACGGCGGAAGCAGTAATCAAGTTTATGGAGGAAGACCTGTTCCATTGCTTCGGAGTGCCGGAAGTGATAGTGTCGGATAATGGTGTCCAATTCAAATCTCACAAGTTCAATGACCTGTTGGGAAAATACCAAATTCGACACTCTTACACCGCTGCGTACGCCCCACAAACGAATGCGTCCGAGCGCGTGAATCGCTCCGTACTAGCCGCTATTAAGGCGTACATTAAGCCCGACCAATCCAATTGGGATGAACAGCTTCATCGCTTGTGCGTTGCGATCTAGTGTGCATGCAGCTGTCAAAAGTAGCCCATACCGTGTTTCTTTTGGCCAAAACATGATAACTAGCGGTTCCACGTATCAACTGTTAAGAAACCTAAGCATGTTGGAAGATCGATCTGTCGTTTTTGATCGGGACGACTCCTTCGACCTAATTCGGAAGACCGCTGCGAAGGCAATGCAAAAGCAACATATGCGAAATGAAACGACGTATAACCTTCGAAGTCGAGAAGTTAATTTTAAAGTGGGTCAAGAGGTCTATAGACGAAATTTTGAACAGAGTTGCTTTACTAAAGGGTTTAATACGAAACTGGCCCCTACTTTTCGGAAGGCACGAATAAAGCGAAGACTCGGAAACAGCTACTACGAGTTAGAAGATTGTCAGGGTCGTTTTATTGGAAAATACCACGCTAAGGATATCAAACAGTAAATACAACATACCAGTGCCTATGTCAATAGCATTCCAAGCGCGGATCACGCTTTGGTAGGTTGAACCCCCAAAGTGTGATTTCAGTGAGGGGGTGTAATGTTCGACGCCTGTCGTGCATTTTCTCACTGTGAGTTATTTTGAAAGTCAACGGTTTTTTTGTCTGATACTCGTTGGGAATAAGTTAAAAAATACTGGGATATGATCCTAGGAGCTTTCATAGAGCTTTCGGACCGAACACCTGTTTTGGGAAAAGGTGGCAACGCCGTCCCATTGTTTTGATTCCGTATTGCTCTGATATTTATTGCCAATTGCTTTAAACTAAGGAATCAGGCAACGGAGGAACAAGAATAGGAAAAAACGTGGGCTACTGTACCTCATAGCCCAGGCCTCGATCTCTTTCTCCCCGTGGTCGTCAGTGTGACCAAGTGAAAAAAATTGATAGCTCTGACCCAGACAAGGGCAATTCGAAGTGCAAGCCAAGGTCAAGTCAAGGTGCCAAGTGCAGCGCCCAAATATAATTTGGTCAATTAGGATAATTGCCCAGCACCAATACTGCAGCGACACCAACTAAGACCGACTGGAGAAAGACGTCCCAAATTGTCTCATTATTTGTGCAAGTAGTGGTGCGATTCCCTCTGGTTAATTATCAACCGAGAAGATGTCGACAAGGTGATTAGCATCATTTCTTTTCCGTGTGTAGGATTAGCACCACTAATTCTGGCCCTCCTTTAGGGAGTTCCTCGACAAATCGGGTACAGCAGCCGGTACGTCCCAAGCTCGGATAGGCGTGCTGACCCGCTGATCGCCCTCCTGCAGGTGAGTCGGGAACCCTGGTGAACTACCGTCTTTTCTGTGTGGGACGGTCAGCGAGAATCTTCCGTCCTTTTACTGGCTATATTTTCGGTCCAGTTGGTTGCCGTGTATAGGAACCGTAGGCGTAGCCCCAAGGGAACATAGCCCCAACGCCGGCCCATCGACTCGGCTAAGTGCCAATCGGCAAATCTAACCTGGAGAAGCGGTTAGCAGTTCGGAAAACCTACAGAGTGCATCCGTGGGCCAAGCCTTAACAGCCGTTGAGCTTGCTGATATCGTAAAAGTGAAATTTTGAACCTGACGTGAGTTTTTTTCGGTTATTTTAGAATTAGTAGTGTAACAAAAGTAGAGTAAATGTTGGATATACCATTGAACTGATAATGTTCCCACTGATTGAACTAGATAATGTTCTCCCTGATTGAATTTGATACTGTTCCCCCTGATTAAATTAAATAATGTTCTCACTGATTGAATATTGAAAGTTGTATACCAAGGAGAGAATTCATGTCCAGGTCAAAAAGCATTGGGTTAACCTCGTACTAATAATGTTATATCTACTATCACAGAGACGCACCATCACCGTAACACTCATCCCTTTATGCTGATAACTATTCATTTATTCATCCATACATTTATTCATACATCTACTCATCCTCATCATCACAGCTAGCATAAGGAAAGATCTTTCTGCGTGGTGCAACACGTCATATCGAGACATGAAGAAGTGAAAGTTTCTGGTTTGTCTACCTTGTGTTTGTATGCCATATGACCATGAACATATGACATGAATATCTTTGATGGTATCCTAAAAAAAAAATTCTAAGAATTAATTTAACCTAATCTATTGTCATAAAGTTTGTTTTTTTCGTTTGTTTGTTCATTTTTGTTTAAAGTTTAACAATTTACAGTTAAACTGTAAGGGTAAAATTACATATGAACTAATTAAACTAAAGGGCCAATGCCAATACTAAGAGCTGATTATCAGCTCAGTAGCCGATAAGATCCCACCAACAGCCAAATTTAGGCTAGAGAAGAGCCGGTAGCCGAACAATTCCCAATTAGAGCTATTTAAATTAAATTAAGTTATTGATTAAGATAAATTTGACCATATTAGAACTAGTATCAAAGGAAAACAGATGGAAATATTGGTTATAGTTACGGCAAAGCCTACGGAAAGATTCATAATCCGAGTAGTTAGAAAGACAGAGTTGGAGATGAAGAGGAAAGTAATGCCTAGTCGGGCGGAAAGGAACAGCTATACTAATAAGGTTGATGAGGGCCGTCGATTCGACCTCACCAGAGAGAAGCTTATGGAGGAAGAGAACTCCTTGGCAGGTTCTACGGGATTTAAGAGAGTGGAGGTAAATTAAGCGCAACCTACTTTCATAAGAAGGAAGATGGATCGAAGGGTCCCAATTGAGTCCCAGGAGGGCAAAGATGAGGAACTGTTTTTGTACTGATTCGAGCATATCCTGAAATTTTTGGTAGTGAGGAGACCAGACACAAGAACCATATTCCAAGATAGGCCAGACCAGAGAAACATACAGAAGTTTTGTAGTATACGGGTCTGTAAATTCCTTAGACCATCTTTTGACAAATCCAAGGAATCCTTTGGCTTTGTTAGAGATAGTAGAGATATGAGAGTTGAAACATAGATTAGGTACAAAGGTAATGCCCAAGTCGTTAACTTTGAACAGGCGTTGAAGGATAATGTTATTGATAGAGTAGTCGAAAAGGTATGGCTTATTGCGGTGAAAAGTCATTATATTACATTTAGAAATGTTAAGAGGTAGAATGTTGATTAGGCACCAGTTGTTAAGGGCATCAAGATCTGATTGCAAAGATAGTGGGGACAAGGGGTCACTGTAAGAAAAACATAGCTTAACGTCATCAGCATACATTAGGACACGGGAATGAGATAACATTTGTGGAAGATCGTTAATAAGTAAGTTAAAAAGCAAGGGACCCAGATGGCTACCTTGAGGAACCCCCGATGAGACAATAACAGGTTTAGAGAGAGAGGAGTTAAAGTAGATACGTTGAGAACGGTTACAAAGGTAGGAATTAGTCCAATATAGAAGCTTAGTCGGAAACCTTAGAAGAGACAGCTTATGAATAAGTAGATTATGATTGACGGAGTCGAAGGCTTTACTAAAGTCAGTATAAACGACATCAGTTTGACACTGTTTAGCAAATCCCGAAGTGACGAAGGTGGAAAATTCAAGAAGATTAGAAAAAACTGAGCGACGTTTAATGAATCCATGCTGTGATTCAGAGAATACAGAACTACAAAAATGTTGCAGCTGAGAGCTGACGAATTTTTCAAAGAGTTTAGGAGTGGCAGATAAGTTGGAAATACAGCGGTAATTAGAGACATCAGATTTAGATCCCTTTTTATGAAAGGGAACTATATAGGATTCTTTCCAGACGGTGGGAAAGTCACCAGTCTTGAGAGACAAGTTGAAAAGTTTTAGGAGCGGCACACAAAGAGATTCTGCACAAAGTTTAAGAACAGCACTCGGAACCGAGTCTGGCCCAGTGGAGAACGAAAACATGCCCGATTTTAAAGTTGTTAGGAGACCATCATAGTCGATGAAGGGGGGAAAGATACAGTTAGAACTATTTAAAGGGATAGGATAAGAGTAACTACTGCTAAAGTCGTTCGATGAGGCTAGGATAGAGGGAAAGCTAATAGACGGGACAGAGTAGCAACGTTGGAAAAACGAAGCGAACAGATCAGCAATATCACAATCTTATCAGCATAACTACCATTTAAGTGTAGAGAAGAATAAAATCGGGAAAATTTACGTTTAGAATTAACAAACCTGAAGAATTGTTTATGGTCACGTTTAAAGTTAAGCTTGCATTGGGTCAAATATCTATTGTAGCACAGTGTATTGAATAAGGAAAATTTCGATTTTGCAATTAAGTACTTCGAAAAGTCTGATTGCAAACCGGATTTTTTAAACTTCTTGTACATACGGGATTTTAAATTCTTCAGATTTATTAATCTCGGGGTGAACCAGATAGGACCAGAAAGATTTCTGGAGGGGGTGACTAAAGGAACATGCATGGGAAAGATGGAAAAAATAGAGCTATAGAATGCATTCGTGGCAGGCTCAATTTCCTGGAAGTCGTCAAGGAATGGCCAATCCATCTGAGATAGGGCAGTATTCAAGGAGAGAAAATCAGCCTTCCTGAAGCAATAGATATTCGGAGGCTTAATAAACGACTTTATACGGCATGAAGATGGTAACATGAAATCAATTGAAAGTGTGGGATGGTATGGGTCTTCAGGGAATGATAGAGGGGATCCTCGACATACCAAAGTGCTCGAAGCATCGGTAGTGAAGACGAGATCAAGGGTCCTACACATGCTATTGCGTATGCCATTTACCTGGCATAACGATGTATCGGACAGAGAATCAACGAAGTCATGCTGCATAGATGGGAACATTAAGTTTGAATTATTGGATGGAGACCAAGTGACATTAGGGAGATTAAAGTCACCGAGGACAATCAGACGATCAGAATCACTAAGCTGAGACAAAACGGACTGGAGATGGGCAGCGTGAAGCATATAAGTTGTAAATTCAGAGGACGGTGGGATGTAAGAGCATGATATGAATAAATTAAAAGAACACAGACGAATTTTAACTACGATAATTTCAATAGTGTTGAGCTCATCGATGGAAAAGAGTTGGGAAGTTAAGTCGGAACGAACAGCAATTAGGACGCCGCCACCTCGAGATGGTCGATCAGATCTATATATGTTAAAATTGTCTACAAAAATCTCGGAATCCAAGATTGAGGAATTGAGCCATGTTTCAGAGAAGACGATAATGTCGAAATCAAAAGTTGCACTATCAGCATGTAATTTGGTGAGCTTACTGCACAGGCCACGTACATTCTGATAAGTGATCTTTAGAGGTGGGGAAGAATTCAGTTTTCTGAAGTAGATGGCAAATCAGTAGAAAGAGTTGGAAGGATTCCTATCGAGGAGCGGGTTGCGAAGATCGAGATCGCCTATTGAAAATGTGACAGATAGTGTGCTCGGGCCAGAAAGAGGGTTCCAGCACAGACTTCACAAACTTCTCCGGGACAAGAATTTTGAAGGAGGAAATACTACGTTTTTCTTTAAAAGAAAATTTAGTTACTACTATGCCAGAGGAGCTATTGATGTTTAGTTTAGAGAAAATATACTCTCGAATCATTGCATCCGTAGCCGATTCCATAAGACGTGAGACAAAAATAGATTTTAGAGGAGCGACAGCGAATAGAGTAGATCGGTCAAGAGGGGTCACATGGATAAGGGTCACATTTATGGGTAAGGCAGAGGCGGGTTCTACCCGAGGAGCAGGTCCGGATGGGATAGCACTGGCTGAGGAGCCAGTGCGAGCCGGTGTGGAAGGAACTACTTCAACTTCCATGCTAACAGCAGTATCGACTTCCGTAGGGGGCACAGTGATGCCGACATCTGCATGATCATTAGCTGATTATCAGCTCAGTAGCCGATAAGATCCCACCAACAGCCAAATTTAGGCTAGAGAAGAGCCGGTAGCCGAACAATTCCCAATTAGAGCTATTTAAATTAAATTAAGTTATTGATTAAGATAAATTTGACCATATTAGAACTAGTATCAAAGGAAAACAGATGGAAATATTGGTTATAGTTACGGCAAAGCCTACGGAAAGATTCATAATCCGAGTAGTTAGAAAGACAGAGTTGGAGATGAAGAGGAAAGTAATGCCTAGTCGGGCGGAAAGGAACAGCTATACTAATAAGGTTGATGAGGGCCGTCGATTCGACCTCACCAGAGAGAAGCTTATGGAGGAAGAGAACTCCTTGGCAGGTTCTACGGGATTTAAGAGAGTGGAGGTAAATTAAGCGCAACCTACTTTCATAAGAAGGAAGATGGATCGAAGGGTCCCAATTGAGTCCCAGGAGGGCAAAGATGAGGAACTGTTTTTGTACTGATTCGAGCATATCCTGAAATTTTTGGTAGTGAGGAGACCAGACACAAGAACCATATTCCAAGATAGGCCAGACCAGAGAAACATACAGAAGTTTTGTAGTATACGGGTCTGTAAATTCCTTAGACCATCTTTTGACAAATCCAAGGAATCCTTTGGCTTTGTTAGAGATAGTAGAGATATGAGAGTTGAAACATAGATTAGGTACAAAGGTAATGCCCAAGTCGTTAACTTTGAACAGGCGTTGAAGGATAATGTTATTGATAGAGTAGTCGAAAAGGTATGGCTTATTGCGGTGAAAAGTCATTATATTACATTTAGAAATGTTAAGAGGTAGAATGTTGATTAGGCACCAGTTGTTAAGGGCATCAAGATCTGATTGCAAAGATAGTGGGGACAAGGGGTCACTGTAAGAAAAACATAGCTTAACGTCATCAGCATACATTAGGACACGGGAATGAGATAACATTTGTGGAAGATCGTTAATAAGTAAGTTAAAAAGCAAGGGACCCAGATGGCTACCTTGAGGAACCCCCGATGAGACAATAACAGGTTTAGAGAGAGAGGAGTTAAAGTAGATACGTTGAGAACGGTTACAAAGGTAGGAATTAGTCCAATATAGAAGCTTAGTCGGAAACCTTAGAAGAGACAGCTTATGAATAAGTAGATTATGATTGACGGAGTCGAAGGCTTTACTAAAGTCAGTATAAACGACATCAGTTTGACACTGTTTAGCAAATCCCGAAGTGACGAAGGTGGAAAATTCAAGAAGATTAGAAAAAACTGAGCGACGTTTAATGAATCCATGCTGTGATTCAGAGAATACAGAACTACAAAAATGTTGCAGCTGAGAGCTGACGAATTTTTCAAAGAGTTTAGGAGTGGCAGATAAGTTGGAAATACAGCGGTAATTAGAGACATCAGATTTAGATCCCTTTTTATGAAAGGGAACTATATAGGATTCTTTCCAGACGGTGGGAAAGTCACCAGTCTTGAGAGACAAGTTGAAAAGTTTTAGGAGCGGCACACAAAGAGATTCTGCACAAAGTTTAAGAACAGCACTCGGAACCGAGTCTGGCCCAGTGGAGAACGAAAACATGCCCGATTTTAAAGTTGTTAGGAGACCATCATAGTCGATGAAGGGGGGAAAGATACAGTTAGAACTATTTAAAGGGATAGGATAAGAGTAACTACTGCTAAAGTCGTTCGATGAGGCTAGGATAGAGGGAAAGCTAATAGACGGGACAGAGTAGCAACGTTGGAAAAACGAAGCGAACAGATCAGCAATATCACAATCTTATCAGCATAACTACCATTTAAGTGTAGAGAAGAATAAAATCGGGAAAATTTACATTTAGAATTAACAAACCTGAAGAATTGTTTAGGGTCACGTTTAAAGTTAAGCTTGCATTGGGTCAAATATCTATTGTAGCACAGTGTATTGAATAAGGAAAATTTCGATTTTGCAATTAAGTACTTCGAAAAGTCTGATTGCAAACCGGATTTTTTAAACTTCTTGTACATACGGGATTTTAAATTCTTCAGATTTATTAATCTCGGGGTGAACCAGATAGGACCAGAAAGATTTCTGGAGGGGGTGACTAAAGGAACATGCATGGGAAAGATGGAAAAAATAGAGCTATAGAATGCATTCGTGGCAGGCTCAATTTCCTGGAAGTCGTCAAGGAATGGCCAATCCATCTGAGATAGGGCAGTATTCAAGGAGAGAAAATCAGCCTTCCTGAAGCAATAGATATTCGGAGGCTTAATAAACGACTTTATACGGCATGAAGATGGTAACATGAAATCAATTGAAAGTGTGGGATGGTATGGGTCTTCAGGGAATGATAGAGGGGATCCTCGACATACCAAAGTGCTCGAAGCATCGGTAGTGAAGACGAGATCAAGGGTCCTACACATGCTATTGCGTATGCCATTTACCTGGCATAACGATGTATCGGACAGAGAATCAACGAAGTCATGCTGCATAGATGGGAACATTAAGTTTGAATTATTGGATGGAGACCAAGTGACATTAGGGAGATTAAAGTCACCGAGGACAATCAGACGATCAGAATCACTAAGCTGAGACAAAACGGACTGGAGATGGGCAGCGTGAAGCATATAAGTTGTAAATTCAGAGGACGGTGGGATGTAAGAGCATGATATGAATAAATTAAAAGAACACAGACGAATTTTAACTACGATAATTTCAATAGTGTTGAGCTCATCGATGGAAAAGAGTTGGGAAGTTAAGTCGGAACGAACAGCAATTAGGACGCCGCCACCTCGAGATGGTCGATCAGATCTATATATGTTAAAATTGTCTACAAAAATCTCGGAATCCAAGATTGAGGAATTGAGCCATGTTTCAGAGAAGACGATAATGTCGAAATCAAAAGTTGCACTATCAGCATGTAATTTGGTGAGCTTACTGCACAGGCCACGTACATTCTGATAAGTGATCTTTAGAGGTGGGGAAGAATTCAGTTTTCTGAAGTAGATGGCAAATCAGTAGAAAGAGTTGGAAGGGTTCCTATCGAGGAGCGGGTTGCGAAGATCGAGATCGCCTATTGAAAATGTGACAGATAGTGTGCTCGGGCCAGAAAGAGGGTTCCAGCACAGACTTCACAAACTTCTCCGGGACAAGAATTTTGAAGGAGGAAATACTACGTTTTTCTTTAAAAGAAAATTTAGTTACTACTATGCCAGAGGAGCTATTGATGTTTAGTTTAGAGAAAATATACTCTCGAATCATTGCATCCGTAGCCGATTCCATAAGACGTGAGACAAAAATAGATTTTAGAGGAGCGACAGCGAATAGAGTAGATCGGTCAAGAGGGGTCACATGGATAAGGGTCACATTTATGGGTAAGGCAGAGGCGGGTTCTACCCGAGGAGCAGGTCCGGATGGGATAGCACTGGCTGAGGAGCCAGTGCGAGCCGGTGTGGAAGGAACTACTTCAACTTCCATGCTAACAGCAGTATCGACTTCCGTAGGGGGCACAGTGATGCCGACATCTGGATGATCATTACTGTCCGGTTGGACAACCTGGGCAATCACAGGCACTGGATGATCATTATTGAAGGATTGAAGGATTGAAGGAGCGTCAGAGTCTTTAGCTGCAAGAAAATTGGAACTGTTAACACAGGGCAGGCTAGGTGTAACCTTTCTTCTCTTTGGAGACTCATTTATAATTTTAAGATTTTTAAAATGAGCTTCCATTGAGGAAAACTTATCCTGCAATTTCCGGAGTTCAGAGTGGACAGCAGCGAATTCGTTATGAGTCTGTCTCATAAATGTTCGAATATCGGCTTCAACTGCCCTGCAATCCCAACAAGTCCAGTTGAGACCGCAGCGGGTCTTAATCAGATCGACAACGCGACCACCGATATGACCAAAACCCGCGCAGCTAGAGTGAGCCGTGTTGTCACACAAGCAGCAGAAAATAAATGTTTGAAGTGTAGCTACCGAACGGTGACCGTCACAGCGTTAAGCACAACAGGAGCTCATATTAAAAACTGATATTAAAAACAATATATATGAAAATTAAAGAAAATAGAAAGGTAAAATATAAGTCGGTGTGGGGCAGAGATAGTGACTTTAGCTTGTGTTACACAATTGCGCGCGCAAGAACGAACAAAACAATCGCAATAACGGCAAGTGAACGGAGAGACACAGAGAGACGATAGAAACACAGAGAGTCAAGCACAGAGCGGCGGCCAACGCAGTGCGTGTGTGTTAGAATGAAAACAGATAAGCTGAGGGTAGATAAAACAGATAGCGGTTCAAAGAGAGCAAGCGCACCGCACTAGAACAGGCAACAACAAAACGGCTGCGATTAAGAAAGTGCAGAGAAGTTAAGAATGCACAATAGGAATTGAAAATTGAAAATAAATACACAGAAGTAAGCGTAATGCGTATGCACTAAAGACGAACACGTTGCACGATAGGTTAGGAACACCAGAACAAGGTAAAAAACACAAATTACTTTCCTTTAAGAGAAGATTGGCAATTTTTAATAAATATTCAAGCACGAGCGAAATATAACACGACTGTCCGCAACGATATATCGATATCGATTTTGACAATCTAGACAATCATGTCGCGTTGCTAAAACGTAATTTGTATCCTTATTTTTTTGTTGCACTAACGAAATTTATCATCATACCCATATGTATATTACTAGAAAATAAGCCCGTTGAGTTCGTATAATATTAGTATTTCCTTTCTGTTAAGGATCCATGATTATTACCATATGAATGGCGAACTATGAATTTCTTAAATAAATTAAGTTTTGATATGAACCGAGGTTAGCCGTATTTAATAGAAGCCATGCAGCATCGTCTTGTAGCACTGTAATCTACCGACAGCTTTTTTGGAGGGATCCTTGATATAAAGTGAATTGGCCCTTAAGGATCATGGTAGGGTGGGCGTGTTCGTACGTGGCGATCACACAACCAGCAGAGACCTGACTATTGACAATATCCCCTTTCTCTTATAGCTGCTGACCTTTTCCTTTGACCTCCTGCATCCCATCTTCCGTTCTCCTTTTCCTTCTTGTACGCGATATATATAATTTTTAAACACTTCTCTCTGCAACTCTATGCGGGAGCCCCAAATTGGTGGTACCCTGTCCTCAATGCCCACACCCAGCCGACCAGAGACAAAAGCCGAAGCCAGCGCGTACGTCCTTCCATCGATTTGATTTTCATCTGCTCCTAACCCCTGTACGTTGTATGCTACATGCTGCACTTAGCATGGCTTGCACCTTGCGCTTGTAGTACGCAATGTCCACATTAAGAGATAAGGGGGAATCGACAGCGATAGGGGAGGGGGTTCCATCAGAAGACATTGCGTGTGTTTGATAAGGCAAACGCCGAGGTTAATATATTTTTCTTCTACTTTGTAATGCGAAAAATGCAACAATAACACACAGGTCACAGTGCCATCGAAAACGAAATTTAACGAAACGACGTTTGCTCACGAAGACGATCAATTCTGCTGTGTCTTCTGCTCTGCTGATGAGCCTCTCTCACAGCTCTTGTCGGACGATGAATTTAGGGAAAGGGCGATGTAGCGATTGAGAGCGTAGGGCGTAGGGCAGAAGCAGCAACGATGCATTGAGAGTAATGTTTTGTAAAGAGAGTAAGCTATGCCTATCTTTGTGCTGCCATAGGCAGGCGCTTAGCCGAACAGTCAGTGATGCTGCGCTTTGACGAATATTTGAGAGCCGAATATTTTCCTATAAACCAGATGGGCGCTAACGAACGCCTATGCAATCGTACATCAGCGTCTTCATCTGTTTTGCAACAAAAGCCTTCTGATTAGAATTGGTGAAGGATCTAACAAACTGCAGCTTTTTTGAGTGCCCTTAAACGCTTCGTTGCTACGCGCGGCATTCCTCGGTGCATTTGGTCGGACAATGCCTTCGTGGGCACGTGTAACCAGTTGGAGGACCTTTGGCGGCAATTCATGAGCGAGAAGCATCGTGCCAAAGTTCATAGTCACTGCATCCACAACGGCTTCGATTGGAATTCATTTCGGGGGCTTGTCGAAAACAGCAGTAAAAATGGCTATACAGCATTTCTATCGCTCCGTGTAATACTTACTTACTCTTTGGCTTCGGCGAACTGTGGACATTTATCTGCAAAATCCAGGCTATAATAAATTCTCCTCCTCTTGTATGCTCTGTATGGCGGCAGGCACAGGCTCTTGCCTTACAACATCACTTATCTATATGCTTTTAAGTTACCTATTGTCGCGCTATTGTCGACATGAAGAAGTGAAAGTTTCTGGTTTGTCTACCTTGTGTTTGTATGCCATATGACCATGAACATATGACATGAATATCTTTGATGGTATCCTAAAAAAAAAATTCTAAGAATTAATTTAACCTAATCTATTGTCATAAAGTTTGTTTTTTTCGTTTGTTTGTTCATTTTTGTTTAAAGTTTAACAATTTACAGTTAAACTGTAAGGGTAAAATTACATATGAACTAATTAAACTAAAGGGCCAATGCCAATACTAAGAGCTGATTATCAGCTCAGTAGCCGATAAGATCCCACCAACAGCCAAATTTAGGCTAGAGAAGAGCCGGTAGCCGAACAATTCCCAATTAGAGCTATTTAAATTAAATTAAGTTATTGATTAAGATAAATTTGACCATATTAGAACTAGTATCAAAGGAAAACAGATGGAAATATTGGTTATAGTTACGGCAAAGCCTACGGAAAGATTCATAATCCGAGTAGTTAGAAAGACAGAGTTGGAGATGAAGAGGAAAGTAATGCCTAGTCGGGCGGAAAGGAACAGCTATACTAATAAGGTTGATGAGGGCCGTCGATTCGACCTCACCAGAGAGAAGCTTATGGAGGAAGAGAACTCCTTGGCAGGTTCTACGGGATTTAAGAGAGTGGAGGTAAATTAAGCGCAACCTACTTTCATAAGAAGGAAGATGGATCGAAGGGTCCCAATTGAGTCCCCGGAGGGCAAAGATGAGGAACTGTTTTTGTACTGATTCGAGCATATCCTGAAATTTTTGGTAGTGAGGAGACCAGACACAAGAACCATATTCCAAGATAGGCCGGACCAGAGAAACATACAGAAGTTTTGTAGTATACGGGTCTGTAAATTCCTTAGACCATCTTTTGACAAATCCAAGGAATCCTTTGGCTTTGTTAGAGATAGTAGAGATATGAGAGTTGAAGCATAGATTAGGTGCAAAGGTAATGCCCAAGTCGTTAACTTTGAACAGGCGTTGAAGGATAATGTTATTGATAGAGTAGTCGAAAAGGTATGGCTTATTGCGGTGAAAAGTCATTATATTACATTTAGAAATGTTAAGAGGTAGAATGTTGATTAGGCACCAGTTGTTAAGGGCATCAAGATCTGATTGCAAAGATAGTGGGGACAAGGGGTCACTGTAAGAAAAACATAGCTTAACGTCATCAGCATACATTAGGACACGGGAATGAGATAACATTTGTGGAAGATCGTTAATAAGTAAGTTAAAAAGCAAGGGACCCAGATGGCTACCTTGAGGAACCCCCGATGAGACAATAACAGGTTTAGAGAGAGAGGAGTTAAAGTAGATACGTTGAGAACGGTTACAAAGGTAGGAATTAGTCCAATATAGAAGCTTAGTCGGAAACCTTAGAAGAGACAGCTTATGAATAAGTAGATTATGATTGACGGAGTCGAAGGCTTTACTAAAGTCAGTATAAACGACATCAGTTTGACATTGTTTAGCAAATCCCGAAGTGACGAAGGTGGAAAATTCAAGGAGATTAGAAAAAACTGAGCGACGTTTAATGAATCCATGCTGTGATTCAGAGAATACAGAACTACAAAAATGTTGCAGCTGAGAGCTGACGAATTTTTCAAAGAGTTTAGGAATGGCAGATAAGTTGGAAATACAGCGGTAATTAGAGACATCAGATTTAGATCCCTTTTTATGAAAGGGAACTATATAGGATTCTTTCCAGACGGTGGGAAAGTCACCAGTCTTGAGAGACAAGTTGAAAAGTTTTAGGAGCGGCACACAAAGAGATTCTGCACAAAGTTTAAGAACAGCACTCGGAACCGAGTCTGGCCCAGTGGAGAACGAAAACATGCCCGATTTTAAAGTTGTTAGGAGACCATCATAGTCGATGAAGGGGGGAAAGATACAGTTAGAACTATTTAAAGGGATAGGATAAGAGTAACTACTGCTAAAGTCGTTCGATGAGGCTAGGATAGAGGGAAAGCTAATAGACGGGACAGAGTAGCAACGTTGGAAAAACGAAGCGAACAGATCAGCAATATCACAATCTTATCAGCATAACTACCATTTAAGTGTAGAGAAGAATAAAATCGGGAAAATTTACGTTTAGAATTAACAAACCTGAAGAATTGTTTAGGGTCACGTTTAAAGTTAAGCTTGCATTGGGTCAAATATCTATTGTAGCACAGTGTATTGAATAAGGAAAATTTCGATTTTGCAATTAAGTACTTCGAAAAGTCTGATTGCAAACCGGATTTTTTAAACTTCTTGTACATACGGGATTTTAAATTCTTCAGATTTATTAATCTCGGGGTGAACCAGATAGGACCAGAAAGATTTCTGGAGGGGGTGACTAAAGGAACATGCATGGGAAAGATGGAAAAAATAGAGCTATAGAATGCATTCGTGGCAGGCTCAATTTCCTGGAAGTCGTCAAGGAATGGCCAATCCATCTGAGATAGGGCAGTATTCAAGGAGAGAAAATCAGCCTTCCTGAAGCAATAGATATTCGGAGGCTTAATAAACGACTTTATACGGCATGAAGATGGTAACATGAAATCAATTGAAAGTGTGGGATGGTATGGGTCTTCAGGGAATGATAGAGGGGATCCTCGACATACCAAAGTGCTCGAAGCATCGGTAGTGAAGACGAGATCAAGGGTCCTACACATGCTATTGCGTATGCCATTTACCTGGCATAACGATGTATCGGACAGAGAATCAACGAAGTCATGCTGCATAGATGGGAACATTAAGTTTGAATTATTGGATGGAGACCAAGTGACATTAGGGAGATTAAAGTCACCGAGGACAATCAGACGATCAGAATCACTAAGCTGAGACAAAACGGACTGGAGATGGGCAGCGTGAAGCATATAAGTTGTAAATTCAGAGGACGGTGGGATGTAAGAGCATGATATGAATAAATTAAAAGAACACAGACGAATTTTAACTACGATAATTTCAATAGTGTTGAGCTCATCGATGGAAAAGAGTTGGGAAGTTAAGTCGGAACGAACAGCAATTAGGACGCCGCCACCTCGAGATGGTCGATCAGATCTATATAATTAAATATCCGATGTAACTGTTTAGATTTTTAAAAAGAAATTTATTTAATCTGAACTTATAATTATTACACGGTGATTATTGAGTTATCCCCGACCTTAAGGTTGAAAGTCTCAAACGGAACTGCCGCTTCTATCTTGATCTATCTTTCAATAGACCTCGCTTGGGAAGCTTTTGAGCTTTGGTCTCCAGCTTCGATCTCCGGCTGCAGCTTTCTTCTTCGGTTGCACTTCGGTTGATCGTGGCCTTTGTTCTCGGAAAGGGTTGACTGCAGCTGCATACTATTGGAGTGTGGGAGCCGAATTTGCTTACTTCTGCATAAAGGGCTGCAGCTGGTGATATGTATCATCTTACATCTGGGCTGGTCACTTGTTTATACTATTGGAGTGTGGGAGCCGAATTTGTTTGGAGTGTGGGAACCGAATTTGTTTACTTTTGTATCTATTATTCAATTTGGTTATAGGAACCGAATTGTTTATTCTTTTGGGTGGGCAGCTTATGATTCAGTTGTTTTGTAGTGTTGGGGTACTTATCATTTGTTTATCCCAATGATAAGTCCAGTGCTTAACATAAACATAATGCGTGTGTGGGCGTATGGCGTTATGGATATGTTACTCCCCCGGCATTTCTCATTAGCCTGTCCTCAGGCGTTTACCTTCGGGTATAGGGATGGACTTTCTGTTGTAACAACTGGATAGTCTAATATTTCTACTTCTTTTGGTTTTACATGTTTAATAGTTATATTTTTGGGTATTTTCTTAAATTTAACGGTTAAATACGCAACTATAATTATTATTGTTATTATAAATGCAATTATAATTATTATTTGTAATACGTTATACAGTTTTGCGTATTCTATAATTAATTCTTTTGCCTGAACGTAAGACAATGGTTTAATTCTAGTTATGTTATTACTTATGTAGATATTCTGTGAAAAATCAAGCATTGTATTGGTTACTATAAATTCATTTAATTGGATTGAACAATTGTAAATTTTAATGATATTATTTCCTTCTAACATGATTTCTTTATCTAAACAATTTTGGTTTAGTTTGGTAGTTGGAAGGTTCCATGTTACTAAAATATTCGGTTCTATGTAGTTTACTTGAACGTTCTTATATGTATGTTTTTGTATAAGGGCATTTAGTGGGTTTTTGTTGTATAATGCCATTTATGCATTCGTCTTTTATTAGTTGCCTAGAGTCTTTATTGAATACATTATTTTCATATACATAATATTCTTCAAGTTTTAATTCGGTTAAAATATTATTTTGCTCATCTGGATAGGGAACGATTTTGTATACTGGGATGTTAATGCTTTCGTTTGGAATGTTGGAAATTATTAATATCTCATTAGAATCTATTTTTAGCCATGTTGACGTTTTAATATGTAGCATCTTCTCAGAATTTACATTTTTCAATTTGTCTTGTTTTAGTAATTTTGGATTGAATATACCAAGCCTAGATAGCTGCATACCTAATTCTATATCCTCAATGTATTCTGTAAAGTGTTGGAGGTTAAATATCAAAATTTCTAATTGTTGATTTTTATTTTTTTCTTCGTTTAATTTGTTTATGGCCTCAAGTCCCTTGTTTATTGTTTCTATAACTAGGTTTAACTCATTATTTTGGATACTATTTTTAGATAGGTTATCTATTTTGTTCTCTAATTCTTTCCTATCTTCCTGGTCTAATGTTCCAAATAAGTATTTGTATGCTGTACCGACAATGTTTATAAGTCCTCTCTTACTGCGTTTGGCTATTTTAAGCCCGTTTATTTCCCTATTGAGCTTGTCTACCAAATACTGTATCTGAATTATTTCCTTGAAATCGTTTGTCTTTTCCAAAAGGCTTGCATACGTCTCTTCAGTTTTTGTTATATTTATTGTAAGATAGTGATATTCGTAATTAATTGGTATGTTTATGGTTCCGGTATTGAATATAAGATATCCATAAGGGGATTTTACTGGGTTTATTTCGATGTTTTGCCCTTTTGTTAACAGAATCGCAAACATGATGATGATCATTGATCTAATCAGGTTCCGGTTCAACGTTCCCGTTACTATCCTCAGATTCTCTGTAAATATTATATTTACTTTTATTAATTTTCTTTTTCTTTTTGAATTTTGATTTATAATGTATAATTTTTCTCCCTCTATTTTTCTCCTCGTAATGCTTTTCATCAAGTTTAGTTATTTCTCCAGTCTTTTTGAATGGATTCGTTATTTTAGATTTTACTAATGGGGATTGCCTAAATCTCGTATCTACTTCGTAATCATTACGTTTTTGATTTAAATTATTAATTTGTTTCTCTTTATTTAATTGTGTATTATATTCAGGTGTTCCTGCATAAATGAATATGTCGGCAGGTGTCCTGTTTGTAGTGTTATGTTTTGTTTTATGATTATATGTGTATAAGATTATTTCGAATTTAGTATATTTCGTTTCAGGGTTGTTTTCGCTGGTTATTATTCTTAATTTTTCATTAACTGTTTTATGGAATCTTTCTACGTCTGATATCCCATTTTTGCTAGATGTGATCTGTATTTTCACATCTTCCGAGATTAGCCATGCTTGCAATGCTGCACACATGAAAGCTGAATCTTTATCGGCTTTTATTTCTTGGGGCTTGCCCATTTCGTTAAAGACTTTTATCATTGCTCTTTTTGTTTCAAGCCAGTCGCGACTACTTACTTCTATTAGAGTGGCAAATTTCGAGTAGATGTCTATGCATGATAGGAACTGCTGGTTGCCTATCATATAGAAATCCATAACATATCTTTCTCTAACGTTTTGTATTTCTGGGGTTAATTCAAATACTAACTTAGTGTCACGATGTTCCGTCTTGGCAATATTACGAGTAGGGCATTCGTTAATTATATTTTGAATTAATTTCTGATGATCTGGATAGTAGTATTTTCCTTTAAACCAATTGACTGTTTTCTCAATTCCAGGATGCAATAATTCTTTATGATTTCTTACTATTAGCTCTTTGAACTCGGCGTAATTTTGAATATCAATTAGTTTTTTACTTGATTTAATTACCTTCGTTATATTTCTTGAATTAATTATTTCCAAATATGCTTGCTGGAATAAAGGAAAATCTGCCTCATTATGGAAATATAAAGCACTCTTTTTCGTGCATACATATTTCTTAATTAGCTCTTTAGCTAGTGTGTTTGTCATTTCTTTGTATGTTACTTTAATGATTAGCTTATGAAAGTAGTGTGTTATGTCCTCTTTGTTCTCCTCTCCTTTTATTAACTCAATTTGTCTGTTGTAATAGTTAATAGCTCTTTCGGTAATGGGGATATTGTTCTGATTATCTTCTTGCGCACTATGTATGGTTGCACCTGCACTATCGGATACCTCCCCAAGAAAGTTCTCATTGAGTTTTACCCTTGATAGCGCGTCTGCTACATGGTTTTCTTTACCTGGCAGGTACTTTATTTTGAAGTCGAATTCGTTCAGCTTTATTTTCCACCTTTGCAACTTCATGTTTGGTTCTTTTAAGTTGTTCAACCATACTAAAGGTTTATGGTCACTAAGTATCTCGAATGTTCTACCGAATAGGTACGATCTAAAATATTTAGTTGCCCAGACTATAGCCAGTAGTTCCTTTTCTATGGCTGAATAATTGATTTCGTGTTCGTTTAGGGTTCTACTTGCGTAGCAAATTGGTTTATGGTCTTGCGACAAAACCGCTCCCAATGCAATATTGCTTGCGTCGGTTGTTACCGTGAACTTTTTGTCGAAATCAGGGAATGCGAGGATGGGGCCTGAGGTGATAAGCACTTTCAGCTTTTCGAAGGCCTCAACGTATTTTTCCTCTGTTGGGTCTATGACAGCTCGTTTCTTAAGCTTGAGTGTCATAGGTTTTGCTATGTTGGCGAAGTTAGGAATGAATTTCCTATAGAAACCACATAGTCCTAAGAATGATTTGATTTGCTTGGTTGTTTCTGGTATTGAGAACCTAACTATTGCTGAAATCTTGTTTGGATTTGGTACTATGCCATTAGTCGTTACTACATGGCCTAGGAATTCCGTTTCTTTCTTCAGGAATTCACACTTATCCATTTGAAGTTTGAGGTTTGCATCTCTCAACTTTCCAAAGACCTTCCTAAGAGACAACAGATGTTCTTCCAATGACGTGGAATAAATAATAATGTCGTCTAGGTACACAAGGCAATCTTTGAAAATTAAATCTTCCAGAAGATTATTCATACATCTTTGGAAGGTAGCGGGGGCAGTGATTAGCCCAAAAGGCATACGAGTGAACTCGTAATGACCCTGCTTGGTTGAGAAAGCTGTTTTGGGGATTGAGCTAGGTTCCATTGGAATCTGATGGAATCCTTTGGCTAAATCGATCGTCGTGAAATATTGACATCTACCTAGTTTGTCTAATATTTCATCCATTCTGGGTGTAGGAAATTTATCCTTAATAGTCACCTCATTTAGGCTTCTATAGTCTACTACCATTCTATATTTTTGCTTTCCTGAAGCGTCTAATTTCTTTGGTATCATGGAAATGGGTGCACAGTAGGGTGAATTCGATTTACGAATGATTCCCTGTTTAATCATATCTTTGATTTGTTGGTTCACTTCTTGATCGTGTATTTGAGCATACTTATATGGTCGACGATACACAGGATCTTCGTGATGGGTTTTAATTTCGTGCTTGATTGTACTAGTGAAAGTCAAATTGTCACCTTCTCTGTACTGCACGTCTTTAAATTCGTAAAGAACTTTCTTTAGTTTTTCCTTCTCTTCGTCATTTAAATGTTCCAACCTTAGTTGGTTACATTCTCTTAACTCATTTTCCAACGCGGAAGCGTAGTATTGCTCTCCTTCAGGAGATGGGTCAAGGCACTTGGGTGTAATTATATCTTCCTTTGAAGATGGTTTATCACCTTTGGGTGCGGTCTTGCCGTTTGCAATTGATTCTCCACTGTGGATGATTGGGTATGACTTATCTCCTAACGTTACCGTTTTGTTTCGGTAATCGATGATGGCATTGCTGGCCATCAAATACTCTCTTCCTAATAGTATATCATAATTATCAGAAAATTTATGAATATAGAACTTTTGTTTAGTCGGACAGGTTTTGGTTGCATTACGTATAATGCTTTTGGTCAGACGGACGGGTCCATTGATAGTATGGACAGTGAGGTTGTCGCTATCGACTTTAGAATCTGTATAATTTTTTTTCATTATATTTATTGACGATCCCGAGTCCGCGATACATTTGTATGTTTTATTTTTTAAAGTGATTTCTATATGGGATCCCCCTCGGTTTCTTCCGAGGCTATCTGATGAAAATTTACATCCATTTTCATCTGGCCGCTTTGACTTTCTCTAGCTCTCTTAGTTGGTTGATTTGGCCTACTGCCACCAGCTTGGATATTCTGGGCTTGGTAATTCATAGGATTTTGGGCTTGCCCTTGTCGCAATGAATTTCCAAATTCCCGACGAAGTTCTTGGGTGCTATTGTTATTTCTGACTGAATTTGCTTGATAATGCAAATTCTGAGATTGTTGTTGGCTACTATTGTTCGCATAATTTGGGTAATAATCATTTCCAGCATTTTTGCGATTTGATGGCTGTTATTTCGCCCATCTACGTTCCTTTCTTCTATTTTGTTTTCGAATAGCCCTTCTTCTTGAGCTGCTTTCTTTAAATTTAGTATGGTCGAAATAATCTATCTGGTAATTTCTTAGAGATTACCTCCTTAACTGTATTCTGTAGTGCATTGGTGTAGACTAATCTATTAGCTGGATCTGAATCCAACATTAATTTATTACTTATAACTAGTGATTTAGTTTCCAACTCTTCCACAAACTTACGTAAGCTCCCATTATAGTTGGTGTTGTAGAGTCTTCTCATTAATTCCTCATACGGTGTATGGTTTTTGTATTCATTGATTAACGCTGTCCTTAATTCAATCCATGTGTTGGGCTGCACCATTTGCGACGTTCTCTGCGCGTCTCCCGTTAGTTGAACTTCTATTGCTCCGAATAGTATACGTTGTTGTCGAGCCTCTCCGGTCGGATACAACTCCTGGATATATTCTATCCTCTTGATGAAGGAACTTAGTTTCTCTACCGATCCATCATATGCCGGCACCTGTCGTATCGACAACAGTGCTTGGTTCAAATGGATTTCACTCAGGATTGGCGGTGGTAGGGCCATTTCGTACTTTTTAGTTATTCTTTTGGGTCAGATTTCACTTTTAATATTTGTTATGATCTCAGTGCTGAGTGTTGATTGTAGCGTTCACTTATACTTTGGTTGAATTCACTTTGTCTTTGAATAGTTGGTCTTGGAGTTTGTTATTGTAACACTTGTGCACGATGCACATAGATTCTTATGCGGATTCTGTTTGCTAACACTATCCCGGGATTACGATAATTCCGGACAATCTAGTCGTATAGATTATCCTTAGCGAATTACTACCTGAATATTTTTCGCGTTAGATATTTTAGAATCCTACCGGCTGCGCCAATTAAATATGCGATGTAACTGTTTAGATTTTTAAAAAGATATTTATTTAATCTGAACTTATAATTATTACACGGTGATTATTGAGTTATCCCCGACCTTAAGGTTGAAAGTCTCAAACGGAACTGCCGCTTCTATCTTGATCTATCTTTCAATAGACCTCGCTTGGGAAGCTTTTGAGCTTTGGTCTCCAGCTTCGATCTCCGGCTGCAGCTTTCTTCTTCGGTTGCACTTCGGTTGATCGTGGCCTTTGTTCTCGGAAAGGGTTGACTGCAGCTGCATACTATTGGAGTGTGGGAGCCGAATTTGCTTACTTCTGCATAAAGGGCTGCAGCTGGTGATATGTATCATCTTACATCTGGGCTGGTCACTTGTTTATACTATTGGAGTGTGGGAGCCGAATTTGTTTGGAGTGTGGGAACCGAATTTGTTTACTTTTGTATCTATTATTCAATTTGGTTATAGGAACCGAATTGTTTATTCTTTTGGGTGGGCAGCTTATGATTCAGTTGTTTTGTAGTGTTGGGGTACTTATCATTTGTTTATCCCAATGATAAGTCCAGTGCTTAACATAAACATAATGCGTGTGTGGGCGTATGGCGTTATGGATATGTTACTATATATGTTAAAATTGTCTACAAAAATCTCGGAATCCAAGATTGAGGAATTGAGCCATGTTTCAGAGAAGGCGATAATGTCGAAATCAAAAGTTGCACTATCAGCATGTAATTTGGTGAGCTTACTGCACAGGCCACGTACATTCTGATAAGTGATCTTTAGAGGTGGGGAAGAATTCAGTTTTCTGAAGTAGATGGCAATCAGTAGAAAGAGTTGGAAGGATTCCTATCGAGGAGCGGGTTGCGAAGATCGAGATCGCCTATTGAAAATGTGACAGATAGTGTGCTCGGGCCAGAAAGAGGGTTCCAGCACAGACTTCACAAACTTCTCCGGGACAAGAATTTTGAAGGAGGAAATACTACGTTTTTCTTTAAAAGAAAATTTAGTTACTACTATGCCAGAGGAGCTATTGATGTTTAGTTTAGAGAAAATATACTCTCGAATCATTGCATCCGTAGCCGATTCCATAAGACGTGAGACAAAAATAGATTTTAGAGGAGCGACAGCGAATAGAGTAGATCGGTCAAGAGGGGTCACATGGATAAGGGTCACATTTATGGGTAAGGCAGAGGCGGGTTCTACCCGAGGAGCAGGTCCGGATGGGATAGCACTGGCTGAGGAGCCAGTGCGAGCCGGTGTGGAAGGAACTACTTCAACTTCCATGCTAACAGCAGTATCGACTTCCGTAGGGGGCACAGTGATGCCGACATCTGGATGATCATTACTGTCCGGTTGGACAACCTGGGCAATCACAGGCACTGGATGATCATTATTGAAGGATTGAAGGATTGAAGGAGCGTCAGAGTCTTTAGCTGCAAGAAAATTGGAACTGTTAACACTGGGCAGGCTAGGTGTAACCTTTCTTCTCTTTGGAGACTCATTTATAATTTTAAGATTTTTAAAATGAGCTTCCATTGAGGAAAACTTATCCTGCAATTTCCGGAGTTCAGAGTGGACAGCAGCGAATTCGTTATGAGTCTGTCTCATAAATGTTCGAATATCGGCTTCAACTGCCCTGCAATCCCAACAAGTCCAGTTGAGACCGCAGCGGGTCTTAATCAGATCGACAACGCGACCACCGATATGACCAAAACCCGCGCAGCTAGAGTGAGCCGTGTTGTCACACAAGCAGCAGAAAATAAATGTTTGAAGTGTAGCTACCGAACGGTGACCGTCACAGCGTTAAGCACAACAGGAGCTCATATTAAAAACTGATATTAAAAACAATATATATGAAAATTAAAGAAAATAGAAAGGTAAAATATAAGTCGGTGTGGGGCAGAGATAGTGACTTTAGCTTGTGTTACACAATTGCGCGCGCAAGAACGAACAAAACAATCGCAATAACGGCAAGTGAACGGAGAGACACAGAGAGACGATAGAAACACAGAGAGTCAAGCACAGAGCGGCGGCCAACGCAGTGCGTGTGTGTTAGAATGAAAACAGATAAGCTGAGGGTAGATAAAACAGATAGCGGTTCAAAGAGAGCAAGCGCACCGCACTAGAACAGGCAACAACAAAACGGCTGCGATTAAGAAAGTGCGGAGAAGTTAAGAATGCACAATAGGAATTGAAAATTGAAAATAAATACACAGAAGTAAGCGTAATGCGTATGCACTAAAGACGAACACGTTGCACGATAGGTTTGGAACACCAGAACAAGGTAAAAAACACAAATTACTTTCCTTTAAGAGAAGATTGGCAATTTTTAATAAATATTCAAGCACGAGCGAAATATAACACGACTATCCGCAACGATATATCGATATCGATTTTGACAATCTAGACAATCATGTCGCGTTGCTAAAACGTAATTTGTATCCTTATTTTTTTGTTGCACTAACGAAATTTATCATCATACCCATATGTATATTACTAGAAAGTAAGCCCATTGAGTTCGTATAATATTAGTATTTCCTTTCTGTTAAGGATCCATGATTATTACCATATGAATGGCGAACTATGAATTTCTTAAATAAATTAAGTTTTGATATGAACCGAGGTTAGCCGTATTTAATAGAAGCCATGCAGCATCGTCTTGTAGCACTGTAATCTACCGACAGCTTTGTTGGAGGGATCCTTGATATAAAGTGAATTGGCCCTTAAGGATCATGGTAGGGTGGGCGTGTTCGTACGTGGCGATCACACAACCAGCAGAGACCTGACTATTGACAATATCCCCTTTCTCCTATAGCTGCTGACCTTTTCCTTTGACCTCCTGCATCCCATCTTCCGTTCTCCTTTTCCTTCTTGTACGCGATATATATAATTTTTAAACACTTCTCTCTGCAACTCTATGCGGGAGCCCCAAATTGGTGGTACCCTGTCCTCAATGCCCACACCCAGCCGACCAGAGACAAAAGCCGAAGCCAGCGCGTACGTCCTTCCATCGATTTGATTTTCATCTGCTCCTAACCCCTGTACGTTGTATGCTACATGCTGCACTTAGCATGGCTTGCACCTTGCGCTTGTAGTACGCAATGTCCACATTAAGAGATAAGGGGGAATCGACAGCGATAGGGGAGGGGGTTCCATCAGAAGACATTGCGTGTGTTTGATAAGGCAAACGCCGAGGTTAATATATTTTTCTTCTACTTTGTAATGCGAAAAATGCAACAATAACACACAGGTCACAGTGCCATCGAAAACGAAATTTAACGAAACGACGTTTGCTCACGAAGACGATCAATTCTGCTGTGTCTTCTGCTCTGCTGATGAGCCTCTCTCACAGCTCTTGTCGGACGATGAATTTAGGGAAAGGGCGATGTAGCGATTGAGAGCGTAGGGCGTAGGGCAGAAGCAGCAACGATGCATTGAGAGTAATGTTTTGTAAAGAGAGTAAGCTATGCCTATCTTTGTGCTGCCATAGGCAGGCGCTTAGCCGAACAGTCAGTGATGCTGCGCTTTGACGAATATTTGAGAGCCGAATATTTTCCTATAAACCAGATGGGCGCTAACGAACGCCTATGCAATCGTACATCAGCGTCTTCATCTGTTTTGCAACAAAAGCCTTCTGATTAGAATTGGTGAAGGATCTAACAAACTGCAACTTTTTTGAGTGCCCTTAAACGCTTCGTTGCTACGCGCGGCATTCCTCGGTGCATTTGGTCGGACAATGCCTTCGTGGGCACGTGTAACCAGTTGGAGGACCTTTGGCGGCAATTCATGAGCGAGAAGCATCGTGCCAAAGTTCATAGTCACTGCATCCACAACGGCTTCGATTGGAATTCATTTCGGGGGCTTGTCGAAAACAGCAGTAAAGATGGCTATACAGCATTTCTATCGCTCCGTGTAATACTTACATACTCTTTGGCTTCGGCGAACTGTGGACATTTATCTGCAAAATCCAGGCTATAATAAATTCTCCTCCTCTTGTATGCTCTGTATGGCGGCAGGCACAGGCTCTTGCCTTACAACATCACTTATCTATATGCTTTTAAGTTACCTATTGTCGCGCTCATCTAAATTACACTCTAACAAGCTCTTTACATGTCACATGCTATTATCTTTTACGACTTAATTGTATTGATAGCACTACTCGACAAAATTCCACTTTTTTTTCCGCTGTGGCCAAAAATGACTTTTTCTGATACATTTGGATGTTTAAAATTGTTTAAAGAATGTTTTTTTTTTTTCATGGAGTAGTTTTTTTTTAAAGAATTTTTAAAAAATTTTGTGTTTTTTGTCATAGGTAGTGCTTCTATTTTTTACATTACTTAAGTTTCCTACAACTGGTTGTATTGAACTTTGCAGTTAAAAAAAGCTGACAAATGCAGCTATAAATCCGCCTCAGACACTTTGTAGCTGCAGCTTAACGTCTGGCAGATATTAAGCTTCCAAATTGAAATTTCATAATTTTTTTCGGTATTTTTCCCCGAAATTTTGACTTTGAAAGCTCAGGAAAAGTCGAAACAAAAATATTTGAATGCTAGACACATTAATTAGGCGTCGTTTAAGGTATCGCTTATAAAAATATAAAAATAAACGGCTAAGTTATAACCGTTTGACCAAACTTTCATATGCTCGCAAATAATATCCATTAGAGTAATGCAAGCGAAAGGATGCCAACTGCTCGCAGAAACGCTGCTCGATTCAAATCAACAATTGAAATGTTTCTTTGTGCACTTCGAAGAATATCTCTGCGGATAGCGCTACGATTTTTCATTTCCAATATAGCCGTTTCGTGAACTGTCGCTCTTTGCCCTTGAGTTTTAGAAGCTTGATGTAATGTCATAGCATCGCGGCGCTCTTCTCGTACAATTTGTAGTTCTTCATCGGTTACTCGATTCGCAATGTTTCATCGCCTAATTGCATAACGGCTCCGTTGTAAAAGATTAGATCTTCTTAGACACGGCATCTATTTAAAAAATGTATGTAGCACTTTCAACACAATTTTCCGACTGAATATTTTAAACTTTGTTTACGCCTAATCGGTCCAAGCAGTTCTTACTCTTAGCCGACTACATTTATTTTTCTGTGTGATTTATATTTTTATAAATCTATTGAGCTTTTTGAGCAGCGTAAGGCTGGATCTTGAACTATTGGAAAAATCACGCAGAGATTGGCTCAGTATGTTGGTATGATTTGTGGAGTATTAAACAGGCAGACCCCATGATGGCCTGTGTTTAAAAACGAGGTTTTGTTTGGGACTAAAGTAAATAAAAATGTCGTTTATCAAGCAGACGGGCCACTGTGCCAGACAACGGAACGTACGGTTGCTTTGATGATAATTTATGCTGTCTTTTTGATGACTTCATGATAGTGATCTGGTCCGCTCCTCCCTCTTGTAAAAGAACGGACCACAAAAATCAACGCCTGTAACAGCAAAGCTGTAAGACGCATTCACACGCTCATTTGACAGGTCAGATATGATATGCCGAAATAGATTCTACTTGGCTTTAAAACATCTGGCGCAGCGATTTACGACATTTGCACGTATGACCAAAGATGCGATTGCAAAGGTCTGATGGCAGAGCGCTTCTGGACAAGATATCCAACTGAGCAGTCCGTTCCTGAATGGCTGAGATCTGATTTGCAACGAAGACGTTAAAACTTGATGAGTCATTGTGAAGCCAAAACAAAACAGTTGTGGGGCTTGATCAGCAATATAGGCTTCCAGAAAATAATTTAAGTTGCTGTATCTCACTGATCAATTGAGAAAATAGATCGGCGCCACAATACAACTTGGGCACCGTCATTAATGTGCCGTTTACAATGAGGCAGCGTCTTGATTCTTTGCGTATTCCCAGAAAAGCAGTTTTTTTTACATAAGTTTAGCATAGGGCCCTATTGGTGGCAAAAAGGTTCGTTGTTTTCCGACGCAGGTGCGTTTATTCGTTATAATCGATTGGTTTTGGTTTTTCTTCGCGCATAACAGCAATTTTCGTACTTTTCTGCCTATCAGCGGAGCTATAACCACTAATAACAACAAAAAACAGAAGATTAAAATGTACATTTTGCCGCGTGAAATTTTTAACTGAGTAAAGAGGGGCAAAAATACTTGTAATTCTTAGAAAAAATTGTTTAAACTAATTTTATTATTAAATCAAGCATTTTATATATGGTTGATTTCTAATCCCATGTCTTTGAATACTTTCACTGTTTCCGTGATCTTCTCAGGGTAAGAAATTCCACTGGCATGTACTTATCAGCGAGTTCAGCAATCACTTCCTGGCAAAATTCCATCAAAATCCTACACACAATAGCTTTGGACACACCAAATAAATTCCCCATTGTGTGATATACCGCAGACGATCCCAGGCAATATAGCGCTGTGGCTATCCTTTTCTCCAAAAGGAATTGCCTGTCGAAAATTAGTATCTTGCTTTCGGAGATTAGGCAGCAGTCCCACTAGAATGTCGAACGTACTCCTCTTCATGCGGAAGTTGTCTTTGAAGAATACGTCGGAGTTGTTTACCACATCTTCCTCTCCAAATGAACCATATCGTGGCTATTGCAATTTAGAATGCATTATTTAATTGAAAATATAAAATTATCTGCTCTTTACTTACAATGGTCAAAACGCGAGGAGGACGTTGCAGTTCCAAGACAAATTAAAACTTTTCTGCAGATAACCAGATGGTTACATGCGCTTCAATAGATTCTCTTCATTTGGCGCCACCGCAGATAAAAGAATCAACTCTTTTTTTTTTCCGTTGATTTTCGCACATAGTTAACTTTGTTTAAAAATTTTTCTTCCTCTCGTCTGCTGTTCTAAAGACGCTGTTGAGCTACTGAGCTTCTTCAGCAGCGTATTTTCGAGAAATTTAATTAAAACGCAACTGGGTCGATTTCAATGTAATATATTCGTGTATGTTCGATTTAATTTTCTTCTACTTTGTAATGCGAGAGATGCAGCAATAACACACAGGTCACAGTGCCAACGAAAATGACAAATTAACGAAACGACGTTTGCTCACGAAGACGATCAATTCTTAAGTAAGTTCTGCTCTGCTGATGAGCCTCTCTCACAGCTCTTGTCGGACGACGAATATAGGGAAAGGGCGATGTAGCGATTGAGAGCAGTGTAAAGAGAGTACGCTATGCCTATCTCTGTGCTGCCATGGGCAGGCGCTTAGCCGAACAGACGCAAAGACTCAGTGTAAACGCCTCCTCGGCTTCTCTCCGTCTTTTCCGATATCGATAGGAAACGCACCCAGTGTAAAAAGCCTATAAATGTTATCTGTTTCAATTTTTGTTTACATATGTTTTTTACATCTGTCTTCTCTACATTTCACATCTACATATTCGTCTTCACATATATACGGTGTAAGTGTGTGCGAGAGAGAGAGAGAGAGGGAATGAGTAAGCGCTTGAAAGGCGTTGCGTAGCCACTGAAATTTAATTTGTTCCTTCTGGCCTTAATAATAATCCGACCTGATCCATATTCGGCAATCTGGTAGGACGTTTGACGAAACTTTCATATGCCGAATTTCGCCGATAAATTCCGTTAGCCGACGAATAACCGTTTTTTTCCCTACAAAAATACCAAAAATCTGCGTTTGTAACAGTTTTTAACGGTAAAATGGCATTTGGAATAGTGCCAAACGGCATATGTAGTTTTGGTCAAACGGTTATAACTTAGCCGTTTATTTTTATATTTTTATAAGCGATACCTTAAACGACGCCTAATTAATGTGTCTATCTAAAACCAAAAATCAAGGCATTCAAATATTTTTTTTTCGACTTTTCCTGAGCATTCAAAGTCAAAATTTCGGGGAAAAATAGCGAAAAAAATTATGAAATTTCAATTTGGAAGCTTAATATCTTCCAGACGTTAAGCTGCAGCTACAAAGTGTTTGAGGCGGATTTATAGCTGCATTTGTCAGCTTTTTTTAACTGCAAAGTTCAATACAACCAGTTGTAGGAAACTTAAGTTATGTAAAAAATAGAAGCACTACCTATGACAAAAAACACCAAATTTTTTAAAAATTCTTTAAAAAAAAACTACTCCATGAAAAAAAAAAACATTTTTTAAACAATTTTAAACATCCAAATGTATCAGAAAAAGTCATTTTTGGCGACAGCGGAAAAATCGTGTCGACTAGTGTAGTCAATCGAGTCAGTAGACCTGTTATCTCAAATCACTGTTGGCGATGGATTTAAATTAGGTAATAAAACATAAATTTGGCAAATCTATTTACGATAAAAGTTTTGATAACAAGTCGGTTGTTGCTCCGGGTGACATAATCCGGTGCAGTGATAGGTGGCACGGAAGACGGCACGTGCTTCGAGGTTATGTGGGTCAATGCCACAAATGTCACCTTAGTGTCTGCCCGTCCTCTAAATCGGGTCTTGCTCAATTCTGTTGACCGACAGATGGCTGATACCGAAAACCAAGGTAACTTAAAGAGAAGATCCACAATCTAATAAGTATCCAATAATCTGTACAAATGCAGAGGGCTGCAAAAATATACAATTTTTAAACTACTCGCAACCTTACAGAATTCTGTAAGTCGAAAGCAAAGTCATTACAACTGATTTAAAATGATTTCAACATAAATTACCTTGAATGTTGGATTAAATCTATGTTCTTCTGGGAATTCCACTCCAAATAAATTCATTTCAAAACAGCCAAAAGTATTTTTGAGTGTTCGCTAGTTGATTCTGGTTTTTCGCAACGAATCAAGAAAGGCAATGGCTATGGTAGCGGAACTAATATGGAAATTTCACTTTCCCATTAAGGCTGCACAATCCAGGCGTTTCTTCTGTAATTTTCAATACGCTACAATGCTCGCAAATAATATCCATTAGAGTAATGCAAGCGAAAGGATGCCAACTGCTCGCAGAAACGCTGCTCGATTCAAATCAACAATTGAAATGTTTCTTTGTGCACTTCGAAGAATATCTCTGCGGATAGCGCTACGATTTTTCATTTCCAATATAGCCGTTTCGTGAACTGTCGCTCTTTGCCCTTGAGTTTTAGAAGCTTGATGTAATGTCATAGCATCGCGGCGCTCTTCTCGTACAATTTGTAGTTCTTCATCGGTTACTCGATTCGCAATGTTTCATCGCCTAATTGCATAACGGCTCCGTTGTAAAAGATTAGATCTTCTTAGACACGGCATCTATTTAAAAAATGTATGTAGCACTTTCAACACAATTTTCCGACTGAATATTTTAAACTTTGTTTACGCCTAATCGGTCCAAGCAGTTCTTACTCTTAGCCGACTACATTTATTTTTCTGTGTGATTTATATTTTTATAAATCTATTGAGCTTTTTGAGCAGCGTAAGGCTGGATCTTGAACTATTGGAAAAATCACGCAGAGATTGGCTCAGTATGTTGGTATGATTTGTGGAGTATTAAACAGGCAGACCCCATGATGGCCTGTGTTTAAAAACGAGGTTTTGTTTGGGACTAAAGTAAATAAAAATGTCGTTTATCAAGCAGACGGGCCACTGTGCCAGACAACGGAACGTACGGTTGCTTTGATGATAATTTATGCTGTCTTTTTGATGACTTCATGATAGTGATCTGGTCCGCTCCTCCCTCTTGTAAAAGAACGGACCACAAAAATCAACGCCTGTAACAGCAAAGCTGTAAGACGCATTCACACGCTCATTTGACAGGTCAGATATGATATGCCGAAATAGATTCTACTTGGCTTTAAAACATCTGGCGCAGCGATTTACGACATTTGCACGAATGACCAAAGATGCGATTGCAAAGGTCTGATGGCAGAGCGCTTCTGGACAAGATATCCAACTGAGCAGTCCGTTCCTGAATGGCTGAGATCTGATTTGCAACGAAGACGTTAAAACTTGATGAGTCATTGTGAAGCCAAAACAAAACAGTTGTGGGGCTTGATCAGCAATATAGGCTTCCAGAAAATAATTTAAGTTGCTGTATCTCACTGATCAATTGAGAAAATAGGTCGGCGCCACAATACAACTTGGGCACCGTCATTAATGTGCCGTTTACAATGAGGCAGCGTCTTGATTCTTTGCGTATTCCCAGAAAAGCAGTTTTTATACCCGGTACTCGAAGAGTTTAAGGGTATATTAGATTTGTGGGGATAACGGTTGTGTGTAACGCCCAGAAGGAAGCGTTTCCGACCCCATAAAGTATATATATTCTTGATCAGCATCAATAGCCGAGTCGATATAGCCATGTCTGTCTGTCCGTCCGTCTGTCCGTCCGTCTGTCCGTCTGTCCGTCTTCATTTGCGCCTATATCTCAGAGACCACTTAAGCTAGAGCAACCAAGTTTTGTATCCAGTCTCCTCTGTGATCACACTACTCCAAATGTATTTCAAAATTTCGCCCCGCCCCCTTCCGCCCCCACAAAGAACGAAAGTCTGTGGCGAACACAATGTTGAAGATACGAGAAAACTAAAAACGCAGAATTATAGCGAATGTTCATTTCTATCAGAGTATTGAATCTGGATCAGATCGGATCATTATTATAGCTACAATGAAGAAAACCATTTCGAAAGTCATCATTCCCTCTCGCTCTCTCTCACACGCGACCCCATCCGCTTTGCCCATTCGTATTTTGTGTCGCCTAGTTCTCAGAGACTATAAGAGCTAGAGCAACCAAACTTTCTGTCCAAGCTCCTGTGATATCGAACCAGCACAAGTGTATTTCAAAATTTTGCCACGCCCCTTTCCGCCCCCACAAAAAACGAAAATCTGTGAAATCCACAATTTGTAAGATAAATGAAAACCAAAAACGCAGAATCATGGAAAATTACCATATCTACCAGATTGCCGAATATGGATCAGGTCAAATAAATATTATGGCCAGAAGAACAAATTAAATTTCAGTGGCTACGCAACGCCTGCCAAGCGCTGACTCATTCCCTCTCTCTCTGTCGCAAACACTTGTACGTCTCAAATATGTAGTTATACATGTCATGTAGAAATTTAGAAGCAGATGTAAAAAGCATATGCAAACAAAATTGAAAACATGTATAATATTCCAAAAATGACTTCATTTTTTGAAATATTATTTTTTGCCCAAAATTTAATTTGTCCCTTTTGCGAACATATAATAAATTGCATAAATCGCAAGCTCATATATGTATGTACATATGTGTATACGACTGAGTACCGGGTATAAGGTAGAGCCGCGGCCTTTGCCGCGGCTCACAACGTTCACCCTCGTTTTTACATAAGTTTAGCATAGGGCCCTATTGGTGGCAAAAAGGTTCGTTGTTTTCCGACGCAGGTGCGTTTATTCGTTATAATCGATTGGTTTTGGTTTTTCTTCGCGCATAACAGCAATTTTCGTACTTTTCTGCCTATCAGCGGAGCTATAACCACTAATAACAACAAAAAACAGAAGATTAAAATGTACATTTTGCCGCGTGAAATTTTTAACTGAGTAAAGAGGGGCAAAAATACTTGTAATTCTTAGAAAAAATTGTTTAAACTAATTTTATTATTAAATCAAGCATTTTATATATGGTTGATTTCTAATCCCATGTCTTTGAATACTTTCACTGTTTCCGTGATCTTCTCAGGGTAAGAAATTCCACTGGCATGTACTTATCAGCGAGTTCAGCAATCACTTCCTGGCAAAATTCCATCAAAATCCTACACACAATAGCTTTGGACACACCAAATAAATTCCCCATTGTGTGATATACCGCAGACGATCCCAGGCAATATAGCGCTGTGGCTATCCTTTTCTCCAAAAGGAATTGCCTGTCGAAAATTAGTATCTTGCTTTCGGAGATTAGGCAGCAGTCCCACTAGAATGTCGAACGTACTCCTCTTCATGCGGAAGTTGTCTTTGAAGAATACGTCGGAGTTGTTTACCACATCTTCCTCTCCAAATGAACCATATCGTGGCTATTGCAATTTAGAATGCATTATTTAATTGAAAAGATAAAATTATCTGCTCTTTACTTACAATGGTCAAAACGCGAGGAGGACGTTGCAGTTCCAAGACAAATTAAAACTTTTCTGCAGATAACCAGATAACATGCGCTTCAATAGATTCTCTTCATTTGGCGCCACCGCAGATAAAAGAATCAACTCTTTTTTTTTCCGTTGATTTTCGCACATAGTTAACTTTGTTTAAAAATTTGTCTTCCTCTCGTCTGCTGTTCTAAAGACGCAAAGACTCAGTGTAAACGCCTCCTCTGCTTCTCTCCGTCTTTTCCGATATCGATAGGAAACGCACCCAGTGTAAAAAGCCTATAAATGTTATCTGTTTCAATTTTTGTTTACATATGTTTTTTACATCTGCCTTCTCTACATTTCACATCTACATATTCGTCTTCACATATATACGGTGTAAGTGTGTGCGAGAGAGAGAGAGAGAGGGAATGAGTAAGCGCTTGAAAGGCGTTGCGTAGCCACTGAAATTTAATTTGTTCCTTCTGGCCTTAATAATAATCCGACCTGATCCATATTCGGCAATCTGGTAGATACGGAAATTTTCCATAATGTGGATTTCACAACTTTTCGTTCTTTGCGGAGGTGGAAGAGGGCATGTCAAAATTATGAAATACAGTTTGTAGAAAGTTTGGTTGCTCTAGCTCTTATATGTAGTCTCTGAGATCTAGGCGCTAATCTGGACGAATAGAAAAAGCAGAAACGGTTGGCACTATGCCTTTCAAAAAAAAAAATAAATAAAAAAAAACATTACATTATCGACTTTGCATATGTGTACATATGTATACTGAAGTGTGAGGGTGTGGCTGCTGCTTCAGCGTGCATAAATTTGACTTACGTTAATTTCATGCCTTTTGTGCTGACAAATGCACCTCAGACATTAGGCCGTTTAATGGACCATGTCATGCCCCCTCATTTTCGGAATTGAGTTTTTGTATATCTCGATGACCTTCTTGTTCTAACTGATGACTTTGATTCGCACTTGATTATTTTACAAGAAATCGCGTTGTGCTTAAGAAAAGCAAATATCACCAACACGATTTCCCACTTCCAACGACGGTGAAGCAAGTATTATATGTCGGTTTCTCGGGTTATCCGGATGGTATTGAAGGTTTGTCGAGAGTTATACCTCTGTGAACTATCCATTGACCGAGATGCTTAGGAAACAGAATAGTTTATTAGTTTGCAATGAACCAGCAACAAATGCTTTTGAAGAATGGAAACGAAGATTAACATCGGCCCCAAGTCTTGCAACGCCTAATTTTTCTAAAAAATGCATCTTATTGTGTGTCTATAGGAACTAGCATCCTATAGTATTGGTTGCGTCTGCGCCCAAGAAAATGGGGAGGGTTTCGAGATGCATTTCACCGCGTTAGAATATCTTGATTTAATGAACGCATTCAGAAAGAAGCTCCCCGATTAAAAAATTACCGATCGCTATGTATATTAACGTACAGAAGCTTCAACTGGTGACGCTGAATCTGGGCTATGGGTTTCATCCGGCATAGTCAATCGTGTTATCCAACAAGCCAATAGGTTAAACCGTGGAAAAACTCAAGACATACCTGTTTTAGCTCAAGATGCTGTCACTTTTAAACAGATAGTATTACGACCACCATTGGGAACACCAAGACAATCGGAGAGACCGTTTCAATGACTCTACATGGATCTTTTAGGTCCGTACCCTCGTTCAAAGTCAGGAAATATTTGATTGTTGATAATCGTGGATCACTTTACAAAATTCCACTTCTTCTGTAAATTAAAAAGATTCCCTTCTGAATAGATTTGTGAATACCTTGAGTAGTCGGTTTTATTTACTTTTGGCGTGCCGGAATCCATCTTATCGGAAAATGGATCTTAATTTAGATCAGGATTCTTTGAAGCTTTTCTAACTCGTCTCTCTATTAAGCATATTTGTACCACTGTTTATTCGCGTCAAGCGAACGCGAGCAAGCGCTTAAGCCGATCGATTTGGCTGCGATTCGTGCGTATATGGATAAAGATCACACCACCTGGGATCAAAGGTTGAATGAGATTAACGGTGCTATTCGATCCAGCCTGCACACAACCATAGAATATTCCCCATACTTTCTCCCGTTTGGGCAAAACATGATTTTGAATTTCAAGGATTACGAGTGGAAACTTAACTTGCTATCAGATGATTCCAGAGTTTATTATCCCGATGCTCTGCAGTTGCCTTGCTATACCGCATAGCTAAACATTTCTAAGGCTCATGCAACCAACGTAAGAGTATACCATTTAAGGAGTAGAAACATACAGCTCAAAGCAACAAAAGTTCAAACAAAAGGGACAAATTAAATTTTGGGCAAAAAATAATATTTCAAAAAATGAAGTCAAATCATTTTTGGAATATTATACGTTTTCAATTTTGTTTGCATATGCTTTTTACATCTGCTTCTAAATTTCTACATGACATGTATAACTACATATTTGAGACGTACAAGTGTTTGCGACAGAGAGAGAGGGAATGAGTCAGCGCTTGGCAGGCGTTGCGTAGCCACTGAAATTTAATTTGTTTCTTCTGGCCATAATATTGATTCGACCTGATCCATATTCGGCAATCTGGTAGATATGGTAATTTTCCATGATTCTGCGTTTTTGGTTTTCTCGTACCTTAAAAATTGTGGATTCCACAGATTTTCGTCCTTTGTGGGGGCGGAAGGAGGCGTGGCCAAATTTTGAAACAAACTCGTGCTGGTTTGATATCACAGGAGCATTAATGGAAAGTTTGGTTGCTCAAGCTGTTATAGTCTCTGAGAACTAGGCGTCAAAAAATACGAATGGGCAAAGCAGATGGGGCCGCGTGTGAGAGAGAGCGAGAGTGAACGATGACTTTCGAAATGGTTTTCTTCATTGTAGCTATAATAATGATCCGATCTAATCTAGATTCAACACTCTAAAAGAAATGGTCATTATCTATGATTCTGCATATATTTTAGTTTTCTCGTATCTTCAACATTGTGTACGACACAGACTTTCGTCCTTTGTGCGGGCGGAAAGGGGCGGGCGAAATTTTGCAACACATTTGGAGTAGTGTGATCACACAGGAGACTGGATACAAAACTTGGTTGCTCTAGCTTAAATGGTCTCTGAGATATAGGCGCAAATGAAGACGGACAGACGGACAGACGGACGGACGGACGGACGGACAGACAGACATGGCTATATCGACTCGGCTATTGATGCTGATCAAGAATATATGTATATACTTTATGGGGTCGGAAACGCTTCCTTCTGGGCGTTACACACAACCGTTATCCCCACAAATCTAATATACCCTTAAACTCTTCGAGTACCGGGTATATAAATTGAAGTCGAACCATTTTTTTAAATTTGTATATATTAAATGTTTTCTATATCCATTTTTGTTTACATATATTTTTTACATCTGTCTTCTCTACATTTACATACGTTTACATATCTATATGCGGTTCGCGAAAGTGTGTGTGAGAGAGAGAGGGGATGAGTACACGCTTGAAAGCCGTGCCGTAGCCACTTAAATTTTATTTTTTTCTTCTGGTCATTCTAATGATCAGACCTGATCCAGATTTGGCAATCTGGTTAATGCAGGTTTTTTACATGATTCTCTGTTTTTAGTTTTCTCGTATTTTAAAAAATTTTGATACCACAGATTTTCGTCCTTTGTAGGGGCGGAAGGAGGCCTTGCAAAAATTAGAAATACATTTGTATTGAAGTGATATCACAGGAGCTTGGATAGAAAGTGTGCTTTTCTGCGGAAAGTGCATCGTTTAGAGCTTAAGGGCAGGGTAAAACGTTACGGTGAGTCTCTTCAGGAGTTCAAGAGTAGAGCGACTCTCACGCCTAGCCTACAATGAAGCCCCAAAGTCCAAGCCAAAGTGAATAATAGAAATTGACCAAAGAGAATCCAAGGATAAGGAGTATGGAAGTTAGAGAAACAGAGTTGGAGATGAAGAGGAAAGTAATGCCTAGTCGGGCGGGAAGGGACAGTAAGAGACCAGACACAAGAGCCATATTCCAAGATAAGCCGGACCAGAGAAACGTACAGATGTTTCATAGTATACGGGTCTGTAAATTCCTTAGACCATCTTTTGACAAATCCTAGGACTCCTTGGCTTTGTTAGAGATAGTAGAAATATGAGAGTTAAAACATAGATTAGGTACAAAGATAATGCCCAAGTCGTTAACTTTGAACAGGCGTTGTAGGATAATGTTATTGATTGAGTAATCGAAAAGGAATGGCTTATTGCGATGAAAGTCATGATATTGCATTTAGAAATGTTAAGAGATAGAACGTTAATTAAGCACCAATTGTTAAGAGCGTCAAGATCTGATTGCAGAGATAGTGGGGACAAGGGGTCATTGTAGGAAAAACATAGCTTTACATCATCAGCACACATTAGGACACGGGAATGAGATAACATTTGAGGAAGATCGTTAATAAATAGGTTAAATAGCAAGGGACCCAGATGGCTACCTTGAGGAACCCCCGATGAGACTATAACAGGTTTAGAGAGAGAGGAGTTAAAGCAGACACGTTGAGAACGGTTACAAAGGTAAGAATTAGTCCAGTAAAGAAGCTTAGTCGGAAATCCTAGAAGAGACAGTTTATGAACAAGTAGATTGTGATTTACTTTACTAAAGTCAGTATAAACGACATCAGTTTGACACTTTAGCAAATCCCGAAGTTAAAAAGGTGGAAAATTCAAGGAGATTAGAAGAAACTGAGCGACGTTTAACGAAACCATGCTGAGATTAGGAGAATGCAGAGCTACAAAAATGTTGGAGCTGAGAAGTGATGATTTTTTCAAAGAGTTTAGGAATGGCAGATAAATTGGAAATACAGCGGTAGTTAGAGACATCACATTTAGATCCATTTGTATGAAAGGGAATTATATGGGATTCTTTCCAGACGGTGGGAAAGTCACCAGTCTCGAGAAACAAGTTGAAAAGTTTTAGGAGCGGCACGCAAAGTGATTCTGCACAAAGTTTAAGAACAGCGCTCGAGCAACGTTGGAAAAAGGTGGTCGGCTTTGTGGTGATGAGGTGTGTTGAACGGCTAATAAAAAAACGCGTGCATGTGCGTTTCATCACTTTATTCGTAAGACTAACTATTTACAGTGAAAGCTTAAATCTAACAACTCTTCGCCGCTCAGCAACATTGCCCTTACGCTTTATGTTGGATGTTAACGTTACTTCGTTTTTAGGTGGGCAAATGGTGCATGCCTCTCGGCATGAACAGTAATGATTTGATGGTTGCTGATATTGTCGACGACATCATTATCGGAATAAATTGTATGATCCAATATGGCTTTACACTAGACTTACAAAAACGAATTCTAAAATATGGGAATGTAGAATTGCCTATAAGAACAAATAGAGATGACGATAATGTAAGGAATAAAAAGGAAGAAACTATAGTGTGCATTATATTATGTCTGAAAGATAGAGAAAAAAATTTCGTTAGGAAAAACCCGTATAAAAGTTACCAGTAAGGCTCTTAAATCGAACTAAAACGACCCCATTATGCAGAAGGGAGAATTAATTGGACAGTGTCAAGAGATTGCGATGGTTGTAAACTGTGAATCAAATAAATCACAAATGAACAGTCATCGTGTTAAATCTGAACCTTTGGAAAACTTAGAGCTCTCTAGTAGTGCTTGTAAAAAAAGTATGGCAGTACACGATTTGGAGTAGATTACCGCAATTATAAAAATGTTACTATCCATTTAGTTATCGTCTTCCAAGAATAGACGATTTCCTGGATTCTCTATCTGGCACAAGATGGTTCTCGACCTTAGACTTGCGAAGCGGATATTGGCAAGTGGAGATGGATAACAAAGATAAAGAAAAACTGCGTTCACTATTGGTTATGGACTATTGAAATTCTCAGTAATGCTTTTCGGCCTCTGCAATAATTAGGGGAACATGTGTTAAATGGACTAAGCTGAAAAACATTCCTAATTTACCTAGATGACATAATTGTAATATGAAATGATTTCGACGACCATTAAAAAAAGGTTCAGGAGGTATTCAAACGGTTTGGGAGAGCAGGGCTACAACTAAATCCAAAGAAATGTTCATTTTCCCAAACGGAAGTTATTTGTTTCTGCTGTGACTCAAAATTACTTTTTCTGATAGACTTGGGGATTAAACATTTTTTAAAGAATAATGGTTTAGTTTTTTTAAAGAGTTTTTAAAAAATCTGTTTTTTTTTTTTCAGAGGTAGTGCTTTTATTTTTAAATAACTTATTTATTATTTTTTCCCTTAATTTTGACCTTGAAAACTCAGGAACCTGGTGCCCTGGTGCCCAGATAATGGATCTGACGACAGAGTAGATGAGCCGTCTGTTCCGTTGTCGTGGCCCGCCAGTAATGCCCATTATGCTAGAGCACATGTTGCCCTGTCGGCTTTGTCTCCTGTGATCTCGACATGCTGTTTGACTCATAGCCAGTGATCAAGAAGCACGCTTAGGTATTCGGTTGCTGGTGATGACTCGATTTCGTCCGTTCCAATCACCTCCGCTGCCTCCACTATTTTACTGAAACTAATCAGAACCGATTCGGTTTTGTATTCTGTCAGGCTGAGGCTATTCGCCTGGAGCCAACGCATTACACGCCTGATTGCTTCGTTCGGGTTCTGTTCCACTTCTGCCAGGATCTTTTGTACCGCTCAAATTCCAATGTCATCTGCGAAGCCCACGTCTGGTGTTTCCAATCATGGGATACCATCGTACATCGCGTTTCACAGAACCGGTACGAACGCAGAGTACTTTGGAACGCCAGCTATTATATGTTTCCTTTTCTGTCCCGCCAAAGTATCGTATATTAGCAGTATATCAGTTGTAAAAAAAATCAGTATTTAAAAAAAACTCTCCACCAAGCTGACCAGATACTCGTGTATGGAGGGCTAGAGAAGGCGGCGATGATTTCTTGCCATCTTGTAGTGGTTGTAGTGGTTCAAGTGTGGTTGTTCTTTTTGGTGCCACCGCACCCTCATATGGCTTTGCCCAATATTACTTTAATCGCGTTGACGGTTCTTTGTCGTTTTTTGAATCCAAATTGGAACTCGGATAGTCCCTGGTGGCCAGCAAATTTCCGTTTCTAGTGGATTTGCACATTCCGTAACATCGAGAATGCACAGCGGCCTATGTCCTGAGTTGTCTTCGGGATCCTTTCCCGCTAGAACCTGAGAGGAAGACTTGCTCCTGCATGCAACGGTTGTACCTTCTAACCATCGTATTCGGCATTGCCTCTTTTCCTTTAGGACTTTGAAATGCAAATGACTGCACCATCAAGTGGCCCAAGCGACACCAGCAGAAGGTTGTTACGCGCGGATCCGAGGCAAGAACGCAGTCCTCCTGCCCAACCGACCGAGGGGCGCTGCCGCATAAGGCGCGACTCGGTAGCTGAGCCGATCGCGGACATGCAGGAAAGATAGGTGTTAGACTAAAAAGAAAAAGTAGAACTAATCTGACTAAAAGATCTAAGCAATTTCTAATTACGAGAAAGATATGAGAGTATTAGTAATTTAAGACTAGGAAGGGAGTTACTAATATAAATGATATGGTAGAGGGAATTAAAATCCGAGCATAAGACCCTAAACGGTTCATGCAAGGAATAATTCGATCTACAAAGCGGCAAGAACAAAGGTATATAGTTTCTAGTGTTTCTAGTAGGAATGATGAAGTTTATACGGCTCAAAAAGTCAGAGCTATCTACGTCCCCCTTGATCAAGTTGTGCACAAAAATCACACCAAGCTTTTTCCTACGATTAGCTAAAGTTGGAAGGTTTATTAAAAGCAATCTATTAGGGTAAGATGGCAATCTCAGACCTGCATCCCAGTTGAGGCCGCGCAGAGCAAAAAGTTCTTCTGAACTGATTCTATACGGTCCTGGTGTACGGTGTACTGAGGGCACCATACACAAAAGCCGTATTCTAAAATCGGACGAACCAGAGAGGTGTAGAGAGTCTTTGTTATATATGGGTCGTCAAATTCCTTTGACCACCTCTTTACAAACCCAAGCACGCTCATGGCCTTATTTACCATCAACCCGGGCTATACTCTCAAAAGAACCAACGCAAAGGGTGTAAGGAACCAAAAAGACGCTAGAGCGATGAAAGGTCATTACTTTACATTTCGAAGCGTTAAGGCTTGAAAAATTTGCACAACACCATGACTGAAACCAATCGAGATCGGATTGCAACCTGGATTGAAATGAAATTTCCTTATACTGGACACAGAGCTTAACATCATCCGCATACATGAGAACTCGAGAGTATGTTTATACATTTATGAAAAATGTAAAGAGTAGGGGGCCTAGCTATCTAGGTACACCCGAAGTCACCATAATTGGTGAGGACAGGGAGTTTTTAAAAAAGACGCTTTGATACCTAGAACAAAGGTAGCTAGAGATCCATCTCAGGAGATTGGGCGGAGAGAATGCTAGGAGAGAATGGTTTTCAGAGTCGAATGCTTTACTAAAATCGGTGTAAATAACATCTGTCTGTAAATAAACTTAAAAGCCTTTAATTATGAAGGAGATAAACTAGTTGATCTCTGCCTTATAAATCTATGTAGAGCTAGAGATATAAGTGATCTGCATAGGTGTTGCAGGTGCTGAGTTAAAATTTTATCAAACACTTTAGGAATAGCGGATAACTTAGATATACCTCTATAGTTCATTGCGTCAGACTTGCTACCTTTCCTATGGAGAGGAATAATAAAGGACTCCCTCGGGGGGAAGCATGAAGATTTTATGGACCGAGTGAATAGTTTAAGCAACGGCCCACACAGAGACTCGGCACAGTACCACAGTACCGGTCCCGGTGAAAACACCGGCTTCACTATTCGTATATTATGAAGTAACAAGCTTTCATTTAACAAAGGACTGAAAATGGCGTTCGACCTCGGTAAACCGAATGGATACGGCTGACCAGAGTAACTTTCCTGCGAATAGGTTGTTTGAAAAAAACGGGCAAAAAATCGGATCGCCTAATCATTATTTGCCTACGTATTAAGGAATGATAGCGAGGATTGTTGTGCGGACGTTCTACGCTTGCTGTTTACGAAGCTGTAAAACTGTTTAGGGTACTGAGAAAAACGAATCCTGCATCGAGATAGGTAGTTCTTATAGAATTGAGCGTTAAGAACAAAAAATCTTGACCGAGCCATTACATAGCGAGAGAGAGAAGTATAGACAATTTCATGAAATTTTGTATAAACTCTTGATTTTAATATTTTTAGACTGGATAAGTCCTTGGTTAACCAAGGGGGTTTCCCCGATTTAATCGGACAGGAAAGCGGGACACAAGAATCAAAAAGTGAGTCCAGTGCATCATAGAAAATGTTTGTGCCTTTCATAACATCAGTGCACAAGTACAAAGTGGACCAATCAGAATCCCTAATGACGTTATTCGCAAACTCGGCCTTACGAAAGCAGCGGACACATTGAGGTAGTCTACCCGACCGATCCAATCAAGTTGGTCCAATATCGAGCGACACTTCAAAAGTAGAATGGTAGGCATTTTCAGGTATAGTGAGCGGAGGAACTCGAGTTAACAAGGCTATGGTCGGATCCGTTGCAAAGCACAGATCAAGCAGTCAACCCAAGGAGTTTTTGATATGGTTAATTGAGACAGTCGTGTCGCGACATGGGCACTAAGTTATTAGACTCGTTTTCCGAAGATCAAACAGTTCCAGGCAAGTTGAAGTCACCACGAACTGTCATATGGTCTTCATCTGATAGCGAGGAAGAAACCGCGTTTAAAGCGGACACGTGCTGCTCGTAGACTCCGATATCCGAAGAAGGCGGAATATACGAGAAGGTAATGAAGATAAAAAATGTGAAGTTTTTTATACACAGTAAAGTCGAGGCATAAGCAGACGACGCGCCATTTCCATAGCTTTCACTAGTATTTTTATCGATCATTCTGCATCTTCATGAATTTTTTTGCTGTCGTCGACATCCTCTTCTCTCACTGTTTGCATGAGCAGGTCCTTTGATGGTCTGCAGTGATTCAAATTTAGCTGAAGGAAATTGATTTTGCCCATGAGTGTGGTTCTGTAGCCTTGACATACATGGGGCATGCTCTGCTGAGATAAGATGCATAAGATCCATGCGGGCTACTGTTTGCAGTCCTTTATTGTGCCACCACAGTACTTATTTGTTTCATCGTGACCGCTCTTACAACTCACCGCGGATGTATAGCATCTATACATACATAGCATCTATAGCCTACATAGGCTATTGGCATACGAGTATCCTCCTTATCTTGAAGGGGGATTGTAGTGCCAGATTAGGCCAGTTCGTCTGCTATACAGTTGCCTTCGATGTCCAGGTAGCGCGGGACCCATATAAGGCTGATAGCAAAGGTAGTTCAGTGCTTCCCTGATTGCAATGAATTCCACTTGGAACGTGCTACAGTGATAAGGGAGCCTGAAGGAGTGCCTTATGTTTAGCGGTTTGGAGTAGACTCCACCTTCGACCTGATTGTCTAGCTTTAATCCAACTGTAAAGATGTTTATGGTTGTTTGGCTCTCGTCTTTTTTAATATGTCCGGCCACCACACTCTAACTCCATAGTGTAGTATTGGACTAACTATTGTTATATGTACATATATATCCATTGGACTATGCTTAGGTTCATACCCTATTTTAGAATGTGGCTTTACTCGCTTTGGGGATGAAGACTATTTTTACCTTAAGCCAAGCGTGTGGTATTTTCCCCACTACTTATATCTGCTTGAAGATATGTTGCAGCCAGTTGATGGCCGTGTCTCCGGCTTTTTGAATTGGGCAGGAAAGACCTGGTCCGGACCAGGGGACTTGAACGGATCGAAACTGTTTATTGACCATGTTCCGTTTTGTAAGGATATGCGCCATCGAGGTTGCCGAACCTTCACTAGGGAGGTGAGCCGGCTCGCGGATTGAGCACCCTAGAATGTGGAATGTGTAGGGACTCTTCACTGGAGTTAGTCCACGTACCATCATATTACCTCGATTTCAGAGCAAAATTTTTGCCAAGAGGCCCTTTTTGCCTGTCTAGTTTCTTTTTTGCAGACTGGTCAGACTGGCCGGACTGGTCTTGTAGTTTGCCCAGTGAAATGAGAGATATGAGATATGAGAAAACCAAAAACGCAGAATCTTTGAGAATGACCGCATCTAGCAGAAATTATTCCCTCTATTTTATATACTCTTTATCGTGCAGAGTGCGCCCTTTGGCGGAGGGGACCATTTTGACTGTGCATCGCGGAGAAATGTAGAGTTGGGGCGTAGTTAGGACTCACAACTTTTTTTTATAAGAAACAGGAGCATTACCAAAATGTTAAGATTGAATAAAAACATACGCTTATTTTCAATTCATTTTACCCTCGTGATACGATGTTTTCTAGGAAAGTAGCGAGGGCTATAGTAAATAGATAAAACAATCTACTACAAAAAAAAACGAGGTGGAACTGGCTTCCACAGATTTTCGTTATTTGTGGGAGCGGCGGGGGGCGTGTCAAAGTTTTGAAATACACTTGTATTAAAGTGACATCACATATGATAGATAGTTTAGTTGCTCTGAGAACTAGGAGCTCATCTGGACGAACGAGCAACGCAGACGGGGTCGGGAGTGAGAGGGAACGATGCTTTTCAAAATAGTTATCTATTTGGATAGATATGGATCGAAGGGTCCCAATTGAGTCCCCGGAGGGCAAAGATGAGGAACTGTTTTTGTACTGATTCGAGCATATCCTGAAATTTTTGGTAGTAGGGAGACCAGACACAAGAACCATATTCCAAGATAGGCCGGACCAGAGAAACATACAGAAGTTTTGTAGTATACGGGTCTGTAAATTCCTTAGACCATCTTTTGACAAATCCTAGGACTCCTTTGGTTTTGCTAGAGATAGTAGGGATAAGAAAATTGAAACATAGATTCGGTACAAAGGTAATGCCCAAGTCGTTAACTTTAAAGAGGCGTTGTAGGATAATGTTATTGATTGAGTAATCGAAAAGGTATGGCTTATTGCGGTGAAAAGTCATTATATTGCATTTAGAAATGTTAAGAGATAGAACGTTGATTAAGCACCAATTGTTAAGAGCGTCAAGATCTGATTGCAGAGATAGTAGGGACAAGGGGTCATTGTAGGAAAAAAATAGCTTTACGTCATCAGCATACACTAGGACACGGGAATGAGATAACATTTGAGGAAGATCGTTAATAAATAGGTGATTTTTTCAAAGAGTTTAGGAATGGCAGATAAATACAGCGGTATTTAGAGACATCACATTTAGATCCATTTTTATGAAAGGGAACTATGTATATAGGATTCTTTCCAGACGGTGAGAAAGTCACCAGTCTCGAGAGACAAGTTAAAAAGTTTTAGGAGAGGCACACAAAGAGATTCTGCACAATGTTTAAGAACAGCGCTCGGAACCAACTTTGGCCCAGTGGAGAACGAAAACTTGCACGATTTTAAATTTGTTAAGAGACCATCATAGTCCATGAAGGGGGGACAGATATAGCTAGAACTATTTAAAGGGATAGGATATGAGTAACTGCTACTAAAGTAGTTCGATGAGACTAGGATAGAGGGAAGGTTAATAGAAGGGACAGCGAATCAACGTTGGAAAAACGAAGCGAACAGATCAGCAATATCACAATCTTATCAGCATAACTACCATTTTACTGTAGAGAAGAAGGAAATTGGGAAGATTTACGTTTAGAATTAACAAACCTGAAGAATTGTTTAGGGTCGCGTTTAAAGTTAAGCTTGCATTAGGTCAAATATCTATTGTAGGACAATGTATTAAATAAGGAAATTTTCGATTTTGCAATTAAGTACTTCGAAAAGTCTGATTGCATACCGGATTTTTTAAACTTCTTGTACATACGGGATTTTAAATTCTTCAGATTTATTAATCTCGGGGTGAACCAGATAGGACCAGAAGGATTTCTGGAGGGGGTGACTAAAGGAGCATGCGTGGGAAAGATGGAAAAAATAGAGCTATAGAACGCATTCGTGGCAGACTCAATTTCCTGGAAATCGTCAAGGAATGACCAATCCATCTGAGATAGGTCAGTAGTCAAGGAGAGAAAATCAGCCTTCTTGAAGCAATAGATATTCGAAGGCTTAATAATCGACTTTATAGGGCCTGAATAAGGCATCAGGAAATCAATTGAAAGTGTGGGATAGTATGGGTCTTCAGGGAATGTTAGAGGTGATCCTCGACTTACCAAAGTGCTCGAAGCATCGGTAGAGAAGACGGTATCAAGGGTCCTATTCATGTTATTACGGATGCCATTTACCTGGCCCAACGATGTATCGGACAGAGAATCAACAAAGTCATGCTGCATAGATGGGAACATTAAGTTAGAGTCATTGGATGGAGACCAAGTGATATTTGGATTAGAGTCACCAAGGACAATGAGACGATCAGAATCACTAAGCTGAGACAAAACGGACTGAAGATGGGCAGCGTGAAGCTTATGAGTTGTAAATTCAGAGGACGGTGGGATGTAAGAGCATGATATGAATAAATTAAAAGAACACAGACGAATTTTAACTACGATTATTTCAATAGTGTTGAGCTCATCGATGAAAAAGATTTGGGAAGTTCAATCGGAACAAACAGCAATTAGGACGCCACCACCTCTAGATGGTCGATCAGATCTATATATGTTAAAATTGTCTACAAAAATTTTGAAATCCGAGATTGAGGAATTGAGCCATGTTTCAGAGAAGGCGATCATATCGGAATCAAATGTTGCACCATCAGCATGTAATTTGGTGAGCTTACTGCACAGGCCACGTACATTCTGATGAGTGATCTTTAGAGGTAGGGAAGAATTCAGTTTTTTGACATAGATGGTAAATCAGTAGAAGGAGTTGGAAGGATTCCTACCCGAGGAGCGGGTTGCGAAGATCGAGATCGACTATTGAAAATGTGACAGATAGTGTGCTCGGGCCAGAAAGAGGGTTCCAGCACAGACTTCACAAACTTCTCCGGGACAAGAATTTTGAAGGAGGAAATACTACGTTTTTCTTTAAAAGAAAATTTAGTTACTACTATGCCAGAGGAGCTATTGATGTCAAGTTTAGAGAAAATATACTCTCGAACCATTGCATCCGTAGCCGATTCCATAAGACGTGAGACAAAAATAGATTTTAGAGGAGCGACAGCGAATAGATTAGAGCGGTCAAGAGGGGTCACATGGTTTATGGCTGAGGAGCCAGTGAGAGCCGGTGTGGAAGGAACGACTTCAACTTCCATACTGACAACAGTATCGATGGCTTCATTAGGGGGCACAGTGACGCCGACAACGGGATGATCAATAATGTCCGGTTGGACAACCTGGGCAAACACAGGCACGGGATGATCATTACCGTCCAGTTGCACATCCTTGGCAGACACGGGCACAGGAGAGACAGCAGGTGAAGAGCCAGCCGTCTTTTTCGATGTAGATGCATGTACATCGATTTCCTTAGTGCCAAAGTCGATCAAGGCTGTCGAACTGATAGGAGGAGCGTGTGTGTCGTTAACTTCAAGAGAATTAGAATTATGAACACTGGGCAGACTAGGAGTAACCTTTCTTCACTTTAAAGACTCATTTATAATATTAGGATTTTTAAAATGTGTTTCCATTGAGATAAACTTATACTGTAATTTCCGGAATTCCGAGTGGACGGCAGCGAATTCGTTATGAGTCTGTCTCATAAAGGTTCTCATATCGGCTTCAACTTCCCTGCAATCCCAACAAGTCCATTTCAGTGGCTACGCAACGCCTGCCAAGCGCTTACTCATTCCCTCTCTCTCACTCGCAAACACTTGTACGTCTCGATTATGTAGTTATACATGTACATGTAGAAATGTAGAAGCAGATGTAAAAATCATATGCAAACAAAAATGGAAACATGTATAAAAGTTCCAAAAATGGTTTGCCTTAATTTTTTTATTTTAAATATTATTTTTTGCCCAAAATTTAATTCGTCCCTTTTGCAAACATATAATAAATTTCATAAATCGTAAGCTCATAAATGTATGTACATATATACTGACTGAGTACCGGGTATAAAGTAGAGCCGCTGCCTTTGCCGCTGCTTACAACGTTCCCCCTCGTTTTAAAGTCGACTTGTGTGGCGACATCTGCAAAATGTACCGCTGCGTACGCGTTTCCCATCGCGATCAGCATGTGCAATGCATCCTATGGCGCAACGACCCAAAGACAGAGATTCAGGTGTTCAAGTTGGAGACTTTTTGGCAATTTGTGCTATGCATCAATTGGCAAATGATGAAGAGGCATTTTTTCCGCTTGGTGCTGATACCGTTCGAAGAGATTTTTATGTCGAGGATCTCATATCAGGAAGCGACAGCATTGATTCGGTCATCGAGATTCGTCGAACGAATCAGGTGAAGAAGCTACTCTCGAAAGGATGTTTTCCCATACGTAAATGGTGTTCGAATGAAGTCGCTGCTTTAGTCGCGGCCGCTGCAGGGCCAATTTCGAAGCGTTCGGTCTTGTCTACACTAGCTAGGTTCTACGATCCTTTAGGACTCATCTCTCCCATTATCACAAAGGCAAAAATATTTATGCAGTCGTTATGGAACGAAAACCTCAAGTTGGACTGGGACGAAAGTCTGCCCCAGGATCTTCATACGACGTGGAGAGAGCTAACTTAGCAGCTGTTGATGGTTAGGAACTTCAAATTTCCACGTTACGTGCTTCGTCAGAAATTCAGAGTGGAAATGCATGCGTTTTGTGATGCGAGCCAGTCAGCAAATGGTGCGTGTGTGTACATGCGGTCTAAAGCAGGTGGTACATAGTGTGCAAAGCCATCTCTTATGTTCCAAGTTCAGAGTCGCACCCTTGAAAAAGATGACTATCCCAAAGCTTGAGCTATCGGCTGCTCTCGTATTAGCCGAGCTGGTTTCCACTATAGTTAAGGGATTATCAGTTCCATACCAAGTGCATTGCTGGTCGGATTCTTCCATAGCCCTTGCTTGGATTTGAGAATCGCCCTTGAATTTCAATATATTTGTCTCTAATCGAGTTGAGCGGAATCAGGATCTCACTGCTGGAATGACTTGGTGTCACGTGCCTACGGAGCTTTGGATTTCTGGTCCACCATTTTTGCTTCGTGAGAGCTCCGATTGGCCTACAGGCTCGCCATTACAGGCTGAAGTGCCAGAATGTCGTCATGTATCATTGATTGTTTCAAAGGATAGGGATATATCGTAAGATTGCAAATTTCAAAACTCATTCGGATCAATGCAGCGTGTCTTTGCTTATATCTATCGTTTTTACAGCCTCAAGGATAAAGGCTTACTGCGGTCGAAAGGTCAACATACCGTAAATAACGTCAAAAATGGCACGCACTTATTCATAAGGGCAATACAGCAGCAGCAATTTTCGGAAGAGATAAGAGCACTCACCAGCAAGCAGGCTTTATCACCAAAAAGCGCAATGGCCGCACTGGATTCATTTCTGGACCGGTTTGGATTGATTCGGGTTGGAGGCCAACTCCAAAATTCCGAATTGGGCTATGATGCAAGGCACCCAATCTTGCTTCCCAAGGGACATCCTGTCACCGTCTCTATTATCGTTTTTTTCCACGAAAAATTTCTCCACGCAGGAGCGCAAGGATTGCTCGGATTGCTTCGTCAAAAATTCTGGCTATTAGATGTTTTCGATTGAAGCCAGTGCTGAGGGAGCATATCATGGGAAGTTTGCCTGAGGATCGCGTAAGGACTAATCCAGCATTTCAAACAACAGGCGTGGATTTTTGCGGACCCTTTTATAACAAGTCGGAAGTCAAAAGCAGGCCTCCAATCAAATGCTATATATGTAGCTATCTTCGTATGTTTTAGCACCAAGGCGACTCATTTGGAAGTTGTTCGAGATTTGTCCACAACATCTTTTTTGGCAGCATTAAGGCGTTTCATAAGTCTGCGTCCCAAACCTCAAATCATCTGGTCAGACAATGCGACAAATTTTGTAGGAGCAAAAAATGAGCTTTTGGAACTTCGGCAGTTGTTCCTCAGCAATCCTCATGCGTCGGCTGTATCAAATATATGCGTTTCCAGTGGGATCGATTGGAAATTCATCCCCCCTCGATCACCTCACTTTGGGGGCTTGTGAGAGGCGGCGGTTAAAGCAGCCAAATATCATTTTCATCGCATCGTTGGCACTTACATTTTCACCCTTGATGAAATTCAGACCTTGAACTGTGAAATCTCTGCTTTACTAAATTCCCGGCCACTTTATGCAATTTCAGAAAGTCCTGACGATCTGGATGTGCTCACGCCAAACTACTTTCTTAATGGAGTACCGACTGCTGCATTCGACGAGCCAGACGTGACGCATCTCCGGTTCAGCCTCCTGAGTCGATGGCAGCTTTTGTGCCAAATGAAGCAGGCATTCTGGAGAAAATGGAGTACTGCGTATCTCTCGCTTCTTCAGGAGCGGAGCAAGTGGCGCTCCTCGTCTCCAAATATCAAGTCAGGAGCGCTCGTCATGATCAAGGAAGAAACGCTGCCACCGTTAAAGTGGCCACGAGGCCGCATTGAGAGCGTCATCCCAGGAAAAGATGGAACCATCAGAGTAGCCGTCATCCGCACCCAAAGGGGCCTTTTCAAGCGGGCCGTTGGAAAAATAGCGGTCCTGCCCCTCCAGGATGGATCTGTTGAAAGCCCTTGCCTTCCAACGGGAGGTGAATGTTCGGATCAGACCCGCGCCGAATAGTGGCTTGCTGCATAAAATTGTTTTGTAAATTCTTGCACTTGCTTGCCCTACTAAACGCTCTCTCAAAGCTCGCTCTTCTCTTCGTTATCTATGCTCGGCGTTATCTATGTTTGCCGAGCGAAGCGAATCAGCGATCGGAGCGGCAATGCTTGAAATGTGAAGGGCAAGCAAGCACCACTCGCCGTTTAGACAATCAATAAAGCAGTACTCGCAATTTTATTTCTGCGCCGCGTTTTTATTTATTCGAAATAATTATTCGGCCGATCGGGGGTAAAAATCATTATCCCCAGAATGGCTATATTAATGATCCGATCTGATCCATATTCATATATGCATTCTCTATGATTCTTCGTTTTTAGTTGTCTTGTATCTTCAAAATTGTGCATGCCACAGATATTCACTTTTTGTATGGGCGGAAAGGGACGGGGCGAAATTTTGAAATAAATTTGTAGGAGTGTGATAATAGGAGGAGTCTGTATATCTGTCTGTCTCTGAGATCTAGGTCTTGAAGAAGGACAGGGACGGACGGCCAGATAGGCTATATCTACTCAACTATTGATGCTGATCAAGATTACATATACTTTATAGGGTCAGAAACTGTTTTGTTCTGGGCGTTACACACATCCACTCTCACCACAAATCTAATATACCCCTATACTCTTTGAGTACCGGGTATAAAAAAGAGATAAAGTGATTTACATTTTGTTAATTTTTGAATCTATTTAGTTTAGTGATACTGTATATTGATCCCCATCTACGAGAAATATTATATATATTATATACATATATATATTATTTTATATTTTTATGTTTTTCAAAAATAATGATACACATATAACAAATTTTTATATTGGAACAGATTTACAGCTCATTGCTTCTGCGTTTATGAAAAATGACCAATTTGTGAATTATGTACATATGAAACAAATGTTCTATCTACCCTTTATACTGGCACGAAATAGTCATGGTCGAACTTCTGTTATAGTAAATACCAGATGTAATGATGCAATTAGCCTTCTGGCTGATGCTTCTGCAAATAAGTACTTTAACAAAACCTATCAGTGGTTATTTTGGGGTGTTGGCGTAGAAGTTAAATATTTGCTTCCACTGGAATTGGATTATGTTGGCCCAAACGCTCAAATAACCTACGTTAATAAAACAAGTAACAACTACTTTCTCTGGGATATTCATTCAAAAGGACGTCACCTTCAATCAGCTTTAGAACTACAATTAATAGCAACAGTAACTAATTATGAAGGGAATTACTACTTCAACATAGTTCAAGATATAGTAAAGCTTCAAAGCACTGAATATCGGGGCAATTTAATGGAATTATACTACGGGGAGCAAGCGTTGTAAGTATGCCTATGTAATAATGTAAAAAACATCTACCCTCCACTCGTAAAATTTAGCGCAAACTACACTGTGCGACAAAATGAAAACTTTTTAACAAACAACACACGAGCTAAAATTAAGGGTGTAGATCTAAACGAGTAGGTCATATCCACCAAATTCTTTTTAAAAAATTCAGAACTTACGATTTTGTGACTTTGGAAATTTTGTTATTGTTAATATTTTCAAGAATAGAGCGTGCTGCGACTAGTATGCTAGAACTGTAAATCGACAAAAAGAAATTGAGAAAGAAGGAAAAAGAGACAGAGAGATATCTGTAACGAATCCACAGATGTTTGTGAGGTCGAATCTTTTGCCCACCCAACACATGATCATCTTCCTTGAAACTGGTAGCTTTAGGTGACGCCTTGGACACTTTTAATCACTTAAGAAATGTAAATTATATTCAATTGGTGACATTTAATATTATTAATTTTGATTAACTACGATATAAAAATAATATCTTTGTAGTGATTAATATTACTGAAAAGTAAAGCCAGTAATAATAGCTTGTCAGTACCACTTCACCCTCCGTAAAGACAAGACGTGTTACAACAGAGTCATAAACCGCGAAAATCAGAAAACAAAACCAACACCACTGAGACAAACAAACTTCTATCACAAAACGTAAAGAAGAACACAACAACAAAAGCAGCATTAACAGTTATAGCAGGCGCGAGCCCAACAATAACCAACATGCACGAACCACCTGACATAAGAACATACGAAGTAAAACCCAACAACACAAACGCAGACAACAACAATTTCAACAATGTTTCACCGTTCACACACATATAAAATATACTTATCATTTACCTATACCCATAAATTACTTATATACTAATCAGAAAAAAGTCCTCTAATTCCTATGAAGGAGTTGCTATACTAATACACCAATCTAAACAAGCCCGAGAAATTTACCTTAAAGACTTCGACGCAATATGCGCAAAATTCACGTCAAAATTAGAAATAAAATTTAGATTAATATCAGCATACATTGCTCCAAACCACGCATTTTGGCACAGAAGTTCGGGCTCACAAAAACAAATATCTTAAGAGGCACAACGCTCGAAACATGTATATCCCAATTTAACTACATCCTACTAAACGACGGATCACCAGCACATCTAAGCACACACCAGCCCAACGACCACTTCCCTATTATTACAGCCATCTATGCACATCTAACACGAAAAAACTACAACCCCAAGACTAACTTCATCACCGAAAAAGCCAACTGGAAACTCTTTTATGAGAAAAAAGAAACCGAACAGAAAAAGATATAACACATATGGAATTCTCAGCAGCACTCAACTATCTAAAAGGAAGCACCCTAGGACTAGACAGAGTAAACTACACAATGATTAAAAACCTTGACAAAAAAACCAAACTTCGAATTATCAACCAACAATCGCAATCATTGATAACTACATCCCACAAGCTTACAAGACCAGCATAATAATCCCAATCCCGAAACCAGGCACAAACAAAAACAACCTTTACCGCATACGGTCCCATATCTCTTAGCCCTTAGTTGTCCAAAGTTCTTGACAAAAAAGTAGCCAAACAACTGTGGTGGTTGTCTTTTGTTTTAAAGGATTTATTTTTTATTATTATGAATTAAATATATCACAACATATTAGCAAAAGTTGTACTACTTACTGTAACTTACTATAGCTACTTATGTAATATCGGATGGTGGTTTGTCACAAACGATAAACTCATACACATCAGTCAAACAGGATAGCCAGAGCCATCTCCAGAAAAAACCACATCTCACTAGACTTCGCAAAAGCGATTCGAGAGAATAGGAATTCATTCAATACTAGACCAACTAGCAGAATGAAAAACAGGCCCAAAAATTATTAACTACGTTAGAAACTTCATGTCAAACCGAAAAATAATAGTCCGCAAAATCTCTGCATATTCCAACTTTCAACCTATCCACAATGGCATTCCTCAGATATCCCCACTCTCGGTGGTTCTCTTTGTAATAGCCTACAATAAATTACCCACAATGATAATCCAATACCCAAATATCAGTTTAAATGCATACGCAGACGACTTCAATCTTATAGTCAAAGTAAAAAAAAGGAAAAACATTTATTCGATACAATATCAAACTGGTGCAGCTACTCAGATGCACAACTTTCAACCACCAAATGTAAAAGCATGCATGTCTGCAGAAAACATAACTGCAGATGCAACGTGGCGACTGGAAATCTCCAGCTTCTAGACGTAACGTCGCTAAAAATACTAGGATTACACTACAATAACAAATACAGATGGCAATCACACACAGAACAACTAACATTAGCACTTAATCGAAAAACAAACATAATAAAATGCCTTTCAAGTCCCAAATTCAATTGCAATACCACTTCCCTCATAATCGTAACAAAAGCAATCATAACCTCAAAAGCAGACTATGCCCTTCCATTTACGGTTCTTGCCCAAAAACCACCATCCGCCCAATAAAATCAGCAATAAACACAGCATTTAGACTAGCCCTTTGAGCATTCAGAACAACACCAACAAACAACATCAATGCGAGCTACTTACAGCAAACCTCCTTAAACCACTGATTACAGCGAGAAACTCACCTATATTTAATATAATTAAAACACACAAACCACCAAAAAATCCTTGATACAAATCAACTATTGACCGAATCATCAAACTCTGCTTGCAACACAACATACCCACTCGACCTTCAGTCACAGTTACGCAAACAAAACCTCCTTGGAATCTAAAGCAAGCCTCAATAGACACATCCCATCCAGTTAAAAAAAACACAGAAACAGTAATATACCGCTCAAAATTCAGTAAAAAACAAAATAAATACCGCAACCGGACCTTTATATATACAGACGAAACGGAACTACTACCCTTGCTATTACAACGAAACAAGCATCCCTAAAGACATGTCTCTTACCACACTATTCCTCTGTATTCTCCTCTGAAATTATCGCAATCAGCAGAGCTTCCACTGCTGTTTCTAAAAAATAAAAAAGGGAAATATTGCATGTGCTCAGATTCCCTCTCCGCTATAGACGCAATAAATAACATCAACAACACCGAACATTATACATCCCTCGCTCGTCACATACTTACAAAATCGTCTCCTAAATTCAAACTATTACACTAGTCGACACGACTTTTCCGCTGTCTCCAAAAATGACTTTTTCTGATAGATTTGGATGTTTAAAAATTTTGAAGAATGTTTTTTTTTTCATGGAGTAGTTTTTTTTTAAAGAATTTTTTAAAAATCTGGTATTTTTTGTCATAGGTAGTGCTTCTATTTTTCACATAACTCACATTTCATACAACTGGTTGTACTGAACTTTGCAGTTAAAAAAATAAATGATAAATGCAGCTATAAATCCGACTCAGACACTTTGTAGCAGAAACTTAACGTCTGGCAGATATTAAGCTTCCAAATTGAAATTTCATCATTTTTTTCGGTATTTTTTACCCGAAATTTTGACTTTGAAACTTCAGGAAAAATCGAAAAAAAAATAAATGAATGCCTTGATTTTTGGTTTTAGATAGACACATTAATTACGCGTCGTATAAGGTATCGTTTATAAAAATATAAAATCAAACGCGCCGAATAGTGGCTTGCTGCATAAAATTGTTTTGTAAATTCTTGCACTTGCTTGCCCTACTAAATGCTCTCTCAAAGCTCGCTCTTCTCTTCGTTATCTATGCTCGGCGTTATCTATGTTTGCCGAGCGAAGCGAATCAGCGATCGGAGCGGCAATGCTTGAAATGTGAAGGGCAAGCAAGCACCACTCGCCGTTTAGACAATCAATAAAGCAGTACTCGCAATTTTATTTCTGCGCCGCGTTTTTATTTATTCGAAATAATTATTCGGCCGATCGGGGGTAAAAATCATTATCCCCAGAATGGCTATATTAATGATCCGATCTGATCCATATTCATATATGCATTCTCTATGATTCTTCGTTTTTAGTTGTCTTGTATCTTCAAAATTGTGCATGCCACAGATTTTCACTTTTTGTATGGGCGGAAAGGGACGGGGCGAAATTTTGAAATAAATTTGTAGGAGTGTGATAATAGGAGGAGTCTGTATGTCTGTCTGTCTCTGAGATCTAGGTCTTAAAGAAGGACAGGGACGGACGGCCAGATAGGCTATATCTACTCAACTATTGATGCTGATCAAGATTACATATACTTTATAGGGTCAGAAACTGTTTTGTTCTGGGCGTTACACACCTCCACTCTCACCACAAATCTAATATACCCCTGTACTCTTTGAGTACCGGGTGTAAAAAAGAGATAAAGTGATTTAAATTTTGTTAATTTTTGAATCTATTTAGTTTAGTGATACTGTATATTGATCCCCATCTACGAGAAATATTATATATATTATATACATATATATATTATTTTATATTTTTATGTTTTTCAAAAATAATGATACACATATAACAAATTTTTATATTGGAACAGATTTACAGCTCATTGCTTCTGCGTTTATGAAAAATGACCAATTTGTGAATTATGTACATATGAAACAAATGTTCTATCTACCCTTTATACTGGCACGAAATAGTCATGGTCGAACTTCTGTTATAGTAAATACCAGATGTAATGATGCAATTAGCCTTCTGGCTGATGCTTCTGCAAATAAGTACTTTAACAAAACCTATCAGTGGTTATTTTGGGGTGTTGGCGTAGAAGTTAAATATTTGCTTCCACTGGAATTGGATTATGTTGGCCCAAACGCTCAAATAACCTACGTTAATAAAACAAGTAACAACTATTTTTTCTGGGATATTCATTCAAAAGGACGTCACCTTCAATCAGCTTTAGAATTTCCAATTAATAGCAACAGTAACTAATTATGAAGGGAATTACTACTTCAACATAGTTCAAGATATAGTAAAGCTTCAAAGCACTGAATATCGGGGGCAATTTAATGGAATTATACTACGGGGAGCAAGCGTTGTAAGTATGCCTATGTAATAATGTAAAAAACATCTACCCTCCACTCGTAAAATTTAGCGCAAACTACACTGTGCGACAAAATGAAAACTTTTTAACAAACATCACACGAGCTAAAATTAAGGGTGTAGATCTAAACGAGTAGGTCATATCCACCAAATTCTTTTTAAAAAATTCAGAACTTACGATTTTGTGACTTTGGAAATTTTGTTATTGTTAATATTTTCAAGAATAGAGCGTGCTGCGACTAGTATGCTAGAACTGTAAATCGACAAAAAGAAATTGAGAAAGAAGGAAAAAGAGACAGAGAGATATCTGTAACGAATCCACAGATGTTTGTGAGGTCGAATCTTTTGCCCACCCAACACATGATCATCTTCCTTGAAACTGGTAGCTTTAGGTGACGCCTTGGACACTTTTAATCACTTAAGAAATGTAAATTATATTCAATTGGTGACATTTAATATTATTAATTTTGATTAACTACGATATAAAAATAATATCTTTGTAGTGATTAATATTACTGAAAAGTAAAGCCAGTAATAATAGCTTGTCAGTACCACTTCACCCTCCGTAAAGACAAGACGTGTTACAACAGAGTCATAAACCGCGAAAATCAGAAAACAAAACCAACACCACTGAGACAAACAAACTTCTATCACAAAACGTAAAGAAGAACACAACAACAAAAGCAGCATTAACAGTTATAGCAGGCGCGAGCCCAACAATAACCAACATGCACGAACCACCTGACATAAGAACATACGAAGTAAAACCCAACAACACAAACGCAGACAACAACAATTTCAACAATGTTTCACCGTTCACACACATATAAAATATACTTATCATTTACCTATACCCATAAATTACTTATATACTAATCAGAAAAAAGTCCTCTAATTCCTATGAAGGAGTTGCTATACTAATACACCAATCTAAACAAGCCCGAGAAATTTACCTTAAAGACTTCGACGCAATATGCGCAAAATTCACGTCAAAATTAGAAATAAAATTTAGATTAATATCAGCATACATTGCTCCAAACCACGCATTTTGGCACAGAAGTTCGGGCTCACAAAAACAAATATCTTAAGAGGCACAACGCTCGAAACATGTATATCCCAATTTAACTACATCCTACTAAACGACGGATCACCAGCACATCTAAGCACACACCAGCCCAACGACCACTTCCCTATTATTACAGCCATCTATGCACATCTAACACGAAAAAACTACAACCCCAAGACTAACTTCATCACCGAAAAAGCCAACTGGAAACTCTTTTATGAGAAAAAAGAAACCGAACAGAAAAAGATATAACACATATGGAATTCTCAGCAGCACTCAACTATCTAAAAGGAAGCACCCTAGGACTAGACAGAGTAAACTACACAATGATTAAAAACCTTGACAAAAAAACCAAACTTCGAATTATCAACCAACAATCGCAATCATTGATAACTACATCCCACAAGCTTACAAGACCAGCATAATAATCCCAATCCCGAAACCAGGCACAAACAAAAACAACCTTTACCGCATACGGTCCCATATCTCTTAGCCCTTAGTTGTCCAAAGTTCTTGACAAAAAAGTAGCCAAACAACTGTGGTGGTTGTCTTTTGTTTTAAAGGATTTATTTTTTATTATTATGAATTAAATATATCACAACATATTAGCAAAAGTTGTACTACTTACTGTAACTTACTATAGCTACTTATGTAATATCGGATGGTGGTTTGTCACAAACGATAAACTCATACACATCAGTCAAACAGGATAGCCAGAGCCATCTCCAGAAAAAACCACATCTCACTAGACTTCGCAAAAGCGATTCGAGAGAATAGGAATTCATTCAATACTAGACCAACTAGCAGAATGAAAAACAGGCCCAAAAATTATTAACTACGTTAGAAACTTCATGTCAAACCGAAAAATAATAGTCCGCAAAATCTCTGCATATTCCAACTTTCAACCTATCCACAATGGCATTCCTCAGATATCCCCACTCTCGGTGGTTCTCTTTGTAATAGCCTACAATAAATTACCCACAATGATAATCCAATACCCAAATATCAGTTTAAATGCATACGCAGACGACTTCAATCTTATAGTCAAAGTAAAAAAAAGGAAAAACATTTATTCTATACAATATCAAACTGGTGCAGCTACTCAGATGCACAACTTTCAACCACCAAATGTAAAAGCATGCATGTCTGCAGAAAACATAACTGCAGATGCAACGTGGCGACTGGAAATCTCCAGCTTCTAGACGTAACGTCGCTAAAAATACTAGGATTACACTACAATAACAAATACAGATGGCAATCACACACAGAACAACTAACATTAGCACTTAATCGAAAAACAAACATAATAAAATGCCTTTTAAGTCCCAAATTCAATTGCAATACCACTTCCCTCATAATCGTAACAAAAGCAATCATAACCTCAAAAGCAGACTATGCCCTTCCATTTACGGTTCTTGCCCAAAAACCACCATCCGCCCAATAAAATCAGCAATAAACACAGCATTTAGACTAGCCCTTTGAGCATTCAGAACAACACCAACAAACAACATCAATGCGAGCTACTTACAGCAAACCTCCTTAAACCACTGATTACAGCGAGAAACTCACCTATATTTAATATAATTAAAACACACAAACCACCAATAAATCCTTGATACAAATCAACTATTGACCGAATCATCAAACTCTGCTTGCAACACAACATACCCACTCGACCTTCAGTCACAGTTACGCAAACAAAACCTCCTTGGAATCTAAAGCAAGCCTCAATAGACACATCCCATCCAGTTAAAAAAAAACACAGAAACAGTAATATACCGCTCAAAATTCAGTAAAAAAAAAAATAAATACCGCAACCGGACCTTTATATATACAGACGAAACGGAACTACTACCCTTGCTATTACAACGAAACAAGCATCCCTAAAGACATGTCTCTTACCACACTATTCCTCTGTATTCTCCTCTGAAATTATCGCAATCTGCAGAGCTTCCACTGCTGTTTCTAAAAAATAAAAAAGGGAAATATTGCATATGCTCAGATTCCCTCTCCGCTATAGACGCAATAAATAACATCAACAACACCGAACATTATACATCCCTCGCTCGTCACATACTTACAAAATCGTCTCCTAAATTCAAACTATTACACTAGTCGACACGACTTTTCCGCTGTCTCCAAAAATGACTTTTTCTGATAGATTTGGATGTTTAAAAATTTTGAAGAAAGTTTTTTTTTTTTTCATGGAGTAGTTTTTTTTTAAAGAATTTTTTAAAAATCTGGTATTTTTTGTCATAGGTAGTGCTTCTATTTTTCACATAACTCACATTTCATACAACTGGTTGTACTGAACTTTGCAGTTAAAAAAATAAATGATAAATGCAGCTATAAATCCGACTCAGACACTTTGTAGCAGAAACTTAACGTCTGGCAGATATTAAGCTTCCAAATTGAAATTTCATCATTTTTTTCGGTATTTTTTACCCGAAATTTTGACTTTGAAACTTCAGGAAAAATCGAAAAAAAAATAAATGAATGCCTTAATTTTTGGTTTTAGATAGACACATTAATTACGCGTCGTATAAGGTATCGCTTATAAAAATATAAAATCAAACGGCTAAGTTATAACCGTTTGACCAAAACGACCCAAAATGACTTTTACCTGAAAAAATACCGTCCGGTACGTTTTTGGTCCAACTTCCAAAATGGGATTGCAAAAAACAAAAAGGACCTGTAATTTTGGTTTTACCGAGTCTTAGGTATTGATATATATCGGATATATATCCTACCTGGTCATATTTATTTGGGGTGTAAGTGTTGTGGACAGTTTTATTCCTTATACCTAAGCCTTGGTGAGGATAAATATACATAAATACCTGTTAGGGTCAAATGTTGACCTTTTTCCTTCAGAGGTGCTGGTCCCGCAGATATTTGACCTTTCTCCTTCAGGCTATTCATAAAAAAGGATATATAACTCTGTACCTATAGTATCCCTGCCTCAGAACTCAGTGTAGTTCTGACTTCCAGCAGAATACGATCGTGTGTTTTCGAAAAATACCAATTGTTTCTAATTGAAATGGACAACCCAAGTCGGTCAACTTCATGTGCTTACCGAGCAGACTCGTTTTGCTACATATGTGGAAAGTATATGACCAGCAAAGAAGAAAAAATCGTTTTTACCGAAAAGTTCCAAGAACAGTATAAGGAAAACTATAAGATGTGGCCCAAAAGTATTGGCGAAGAGTGGGCTCCAAGCTGTATATGCAAAACGTGCAAATTGAATTTAACAGCATTTAATAAAGAGGAAAAGTAAGTTACCCTAAATCAGAAGCTATGAAGTGTACAAAAAATACTAAGCATTACTTTTTTTCTTGCACATTTTTTTTTAGAAAACAATTTCGATTTGGAACTCCAATGCTATGGAGAAAACCAAAAAATCACAGCACTGAATGTTTCTTTTGTTTATTCGAAAAAAAGGGTTTGGGGTAGGTGAGAGATATAAATACCCGCAAGGGTCTCGTCAAGGCTTTACGCTTCCTGCTCCTCCTTTGAAGGAAATATCGCCATTAAAACGCAAAAAAGAGGAGATGTCTTCTTCGTCGTATGGAACAACGGATTCAAGTAATGACCAATCAGGAGAATATAAATTTTGCAAGCCATTATCACAGGAACAATTGAACGATTTGGTGAGGATCCTGGAACTTCCTAAAAGTAAAGCTCAGATTCTTGGATCTATTTCAAAGGATGCCCGTTTATTGAAGGAAGATGTCAAAATAACTCATTTCGGGAGGCGTCACTTGGTTCACGCACAGTTTTATATGACGAAGGATGACATGTGCGTTTGTCACGACATTTTCGGCCTCTTCAAGGCACTGGGTGAAGATTACGACCCAAACGATTGGAGGTTATTTGTTGACAGCAGTAAAGAAAGTTTAAAGGCTGTTTTGCTACACAATGGAAATCAAAATCCGTCTATTCCCATGGCCCATGCTGTTAATATGAAAGAGTCCTATCAAACAATGACTAAATTGTTTGAAAATATTAAATATAAAGAACACCAGTGGAAGGTCGCGTGTGACTTAAAAGTTGTAGCCATGTTAACTGGATTGCAAGGCGGTTATACAAAATACTGTTGCTTCCTGTGCCTATGGGATAGCCGAGATAGAAAAGAGCATTACACAAGAAAGAACTGGGAAAAACGGAACGAAAATACTTTGGGACATCACAACGTACAAAATGCAGCTCTTGTGAAAGTCCAAGACATTATATTACCACCATTGCACATTAAGCTAGGACTGATAAAAAATTTTGTTAAAGCACTGGATTACGAAGGTGAATCGATGAATTACCTCAAAACTGTTTTTCCACGTCTGTCGCTGGCAAAAGTTAAAGAAGGCGTATTTGATGGCCCCCAAATTCGAAAACTACTAAAAGATGATGGATTTGAAAATATTTTATCTACGAATGAAAAAGCAGCCTGTAACTCATTCCGAATGGTTACAACAAATTTTCTTGGTAACAGAAAGAGTGATGATTACGTTAAAATCGTTCAAGACCTACTTAAGAATTATGAACAAATTGGAGCCAACATGTCACTCAAAATCCATTTCCTGCACTCCCACTTAGACTTTTTTCCGCCAAACCTTGGGGATGTTAGTGATGAACACGGAGAGAGATTTCACCAACAATTAAAAGCTATGGAACGACGGTATCAAGGTGTTTGGAATGAGAATATGTTGGGCGACTATGTGTGGACTCTCATAAAAGAATCTGACTTAAATGACAAAAGAAGACAGACAAACCATTTTAAAAATAGTAACAAGCAATAACAATAAAAATATTTAAGTATCATAACACTTAAATAAATTCAAGTATTTTTCGGTATTTTTTCAGATAAAATGAGATTTGGGTCGTTTTGGTCAAACGGTTATAACTTAGCCGTTTGATTTTATATTTTAATAAGCGATACCTTAAACGACGCGTAATTAATGTGTCTATCTAAAACCAAAAATCAAGGCATTCGTTTATTTTTTTTCGATTTTTCCTGAAGTTTCAAAGTCAAAATTTCGGGTAAAAAATATCGAAAAAAATGATGAAATTTCAATTTGGAAGCTTAATATCTCCCAGACGTTAAGTTTCTGCTACAAAGTGTCTGAGTCGGATTTATAGCTGCATTTATCAGCATTTTTTAACTGCAAAGTTCAATACAACCATTTGTATGAAACGAGAGTTATGTGAAAAATAGAAGCACTACCTATGACAAAAAAAACCAGATTTTTTAAAAATTCTTTAAAAAAAAACTACTCCATGAAAAAAAAACCATAATTCTTAAAAAAATTTTAAATCTCCCAATCTATTAGAAAAAGTCATTTTTGGAGACATCGGAAAAAAAAAGTTGAAATTTGTCGAGTAGTGTTATGGGTACCACGACACACAGGTATAATATGAAACGAGTTAATCGATGATATGGCAAAAAACGCAGGCAATCAACCGATCCCAGTTAAAGAAAACATAAGCATACAAGACATAAAAAAATACATTCAAAATACCAACCTAACCAAAGTTTGATCCAATCTAAACAAAACATCGAACTGGTACCAAAACATAAATCCAAACTCAACTCCTACAACGATACAACTATTTAAACAACCAGATAAACCAGATAAAAGAAAATTAAGTTATGTGAAAAAACAAGCACTAACTCTGGAAAAAACATGACAAATTTAAAAAAATTCTTTAAAAAAAACTATACCTACCCTGAAAAAAAACATAATTCTTAAAAAAAATTTAAATCTCCAAATCTATTAGAAAAAGTTATTTTGGCCCACAGCGGAAATGTCGTGTTGACTAGTATCTACCGTTCAGAATTAGTACATTTAAGAAATAAAATTTTTTACATTTGTTTTACTAAATACTATAGAACTTTCTATGTAAAAGCCTATTTTAATCATTTAAGGATCTCTTATTTTATCCGATGAATTCGATATTGAGACGGGATCCTCGGGAATACCTTGCGTCCTGGTTCTTTCTAGCCAAACTTGTAAAAAATAATCAAGATATCGTAGCAATGCCAGAGGCTTTAAGTTCTACCGCCAGGTGATCGCACACGGTCCGAAGCAAAATTTTAAAATTGAATTCGATGGCTTTCCCTGCTTAATTCTCCAACCGCACGAAAAGTAAGTGGAATCTAGTCTGATCCTGAACACACAAAAAAACCCTTGCTGGCTTATCCCTCAGCCAAAGTGCAGATTGGTCAGATACTGTAAAGGCGTGAGTACATTCGTGGTATGTCCCCAGCTGAAGACACGCTCAACATAAACGGTCCTTTCTTTGATACTGAAACTCCGTAGTCACGAACACTGTCGATGACCAAATGGGTGTTCTGGCGTGAAACCAGACGTGGTTCTCGTGGGTCTCAAAACGAAAACTGCTCTTTGGTGTTCCCTCCACATTGCCGCACAGTTCAACCGGCTCGTCGAAGTGACGGCATTACACTTCACGTGATTCTCGCAAGTCACAATATGCACTCTTATATGGTGGTCACGCCGAATGGATGTTACGCCGAATCAGCACGATACCATAGTAGGCTGACACAACTCTGTGTACTTTTGTACCGCCGGTTTCGCTAGAAAGTAAAGGCATTCGCGGATGCTTTCGGATTAAATTCACTCTTGTCAGTGCTTCTCTGCATAATTCTTCAATAAACGAAGAAATCTCTTCAATTACACTAGTCGAACTTTGCAGTTTTGATAAGCAGCTATAAATTCGACCCAGACACTTTGTAGCTGCAGCTTAACGTCTGGAAGATATTAAGCTTTCAAATTCAAATTTCATAATTTCTTTCGGTATTTTTTCCCGAAACTTTGACTTTGAAAACTCAGGAAAAGTCGAAAAAAAAATATTGTATTGCTAAAATTTATAGTTTTAGATAGACACATTAATTACGCTTCGTTTAAGGTATCGTTTTTCAATACAATAGAACCAGTTTTAGGAAACTTAGGTTATGTGAAAAATAGAAACACTACCTCTGTTATATGTCATTAATATCCACATTGAAAAATGATATATATGTTTTTTTTAGCGCATACTACTGTTTTATATGTGATCAAATATATCATTGTATACTACAATAAACCATACAATTAAATATACATAGATTTGTGTATATACATATATACATATATCAGCTCATTATGCCCACTCGACGATTTAGCTTCCTGTCAATTACCAACCCTAAGTAACTGGCACTGTCGCTAAAGGAGAGCCTGCACCCATTTAATACGGGGGGGTTCAGAGAAGGAATCTTGTATTTACTTGTGAATAGCACAAGTTCTGTCTTTGAGGGATTAACTCCAAGACCTCGCGATTCTGTCCATCTTGACAGTCTCGCGAGCTCTGCGGTTAAGTCGCAGAGTGTTTGAGGGTATTTTCCCGAGAAGATAATTGACACGTCGTCCGCGTATGCCACGACTTTACAGCCCCCCCTTTCCAGATCACATAGAATCTTGTTGACTGCTATGTTCCATAGAAGGGGGGATAGGACACCACCTTGCGGTGTGCCTCTACTGACATACCTTGACTGAGTGGACGATCCCATCGATGATGTCACCGTCCTGCATGTGAGCAATTGATCAATGAGCATCACCAAGTGACGATCCACCCCAAGGTCAGTCAGCGCTTCCGTAATGGTACCCGGTACAACGTTGTTGAAAGCTCCCTCGATATCTAGAAAAGCGATTAGAGAGTATTTTTTGAGGTAGAGTGATTTCATTATCCCCGAAATTACTTCGTGAAGTGCCGTTTCCGTGGATTTTCGTTTCCGGTAGGCATGCTGTGCTCCTGACAACAATTGAGAACTTATAGTTGTTCTGAATTGTAGCCCGACCAATCTCTCAAAAGTTTTGAGAAGGAAGGATGATAGACTGATTGGTCTAAAGTCCTTTGGTGTCGAGTGCTAGGCTTTACCTGCTTTAGGGATGAAGACTATTTTAGCCTTAAGCCAAGCGTGCGGTATTCTACCCCTACCAGTATCTTCTTAAAGATACATTGCAGCCCGTTGATGGCCGTGTCTCCGGCTTTTTGTAATTGGGCCGGAATAATCTGGTCCGGACCAGGGGATTTGAACGGATCGAAACTGTTTATTGCCCAGTTTACGTTCCGTTTTGAGAAGATATGCTCCATTGAGGTGATCGAACCCTCACTAGGGAAGTGAGTCGGTCCATTGATGGAGCACCCTGGAAAATTAGTGTCGAGTAGAATGTGTAGGGACTCCTCACTGGAGTTAGTCCACGTACCATCGCTTCTCTTTAGGTAACCCACCGAGGGGGCCGTTTTGGAGAGGATCTTGCGCAGTCTTGCGGCTTCCTAAGTTACCTCGATTTCAGAACAAAATTTTTGCCACGAGGCCCTTTTTGCCTGTCTGATTTTTGTAATCTGCCCAGTGTTCTTCCTCGTTAGCGCTTTTGCCCTGTTGAAGAGGGACCTGCAGCTTTTTCGTAGGATTTCTATATGTTTTGACCACCAGGGGGGTTTCTTTTTCCCCTTGTGTTGGTTTAATGGGCATGCTGCCGTTAAAGCCGTGTTGCATGCTTTAGTGAACCTGTCCACTAGATGATTTAGTTCGTGCTCTGTGTTGAGGCAGATTGGTGCCTTGGAGGGAAGTAGTCACTCCATTTCTGTGACATATTTTTCCCAGTTAGTTTTCCTGGTGTTAACAAAGACAGTGGGTTTTGGGCTCTCGAGAGATAGTGTAGTGTCGATGTACCTGTGGTCCGAAAAGGAATGGTCCCCCAGAACTTTCCAGTTCTTTACTATGTCTGACAGTCTGTGAGACACTAATGTTAGGTCAATTACCTCTTGTCTATTCTTAATTATAAACTTAGGATCATTGCCCCGATTGCAGATAAGGAGATTAGAGTTAAGGATGAAGCTGAATAATGACTCACCCCTTACATTTGTATCCGAACTCCCCCATTGGGTGTGGTGGGCGTTGGCGTCGCAGCCTATTACAAGGCCTATATCCGACCTTTCGCTATTTCTGGTGAGCTTGCGAACTAGGTCACCAGGAGGATCGCTTTCCTCATGAGCCATGTAGGACGACATCAGCCTTATTTGAGAACCTTGTAGCTCAAGGCTTGCCGCTGTGTTGTCACCATTGCTAAAGTTGTGGAGCAGAAAGATATTTAAATGCTTCCTTGCAAGAATGCAGGTACGGATTTGACCTTCTTTCTGAGCTACAATAAGCTTGTGCTCCTTCGTCGCTAATCCACAGACCTTGTCTCCTACTACCCAAGGCTCTTGGATCAGGACTACATCTGCTCCGCTCGCTTCCAAGCGGAGTATAAGGGCAGCGGATGCTGCTTTACAGTGGTGGAGATTTATCTGTAGAAGTCTTAGGGACATCGACAGAGTTCTCCACCACTGTGTTGTCGGCGTCCGAGTCGTCCTCGATGGTGTCGTCGTGACACATCTCCTCGAACTCGCGCATTAGAGCCGTGTCGGAGGAGTATCCGTCATGGGCAGGCTCTGAAACATCATCGGGTGCTTCGATCTCCGAGGCAACATCCTGCTCGACTGGGTTGTCGACAGGACGTACCTTGGCCGCTGCATCCGACTTGTAATCTTTAATGCTCACCGCACTGAAGCCAAAGTTGATCTCGCCGTTTTTAGCCTCACTTGGGGCTAAAGACTTCTTATTGAGTACGAGCACCGCCTGGTTCATCGGACCTTGTGTCGCCTCAACCTTTATTACCCTCCAATCGGAGGTGGGTAGCCCCGGGTTGCACCGTTGGAGCATTTTCAGGATGCGATCCGGCTCCTTTATGGAGGCGGGCACCCAAACCCTCGCCCTAGGCCTACTGGGCACTTCGTTCCAGTCAACTGCGACGAGCTTCGCCCCTGGGTAGACCTCTCCGACTTGCGCTACCGCTGCTTTATAGAGCTGGACGGAGCGCTCGTCTTCGCAGGCTATGATTTTGATACAACCCTGGTATCACCCCATGTCTTTACAGACTGGGTGGGGGCCGGGTTGCTTGTCCAGTAACTCGAAACAGCGGTCGGCCAGTGCCGCTTCCACCCACTTCCACTGGTTCCTGGGAATCTTGGAGTCCACGCTGCCTTTATCCAGGATGCCGATCAGCGTCCTCTCCTTGGCGATCTGCGCGAACGACACGTTCGGCAGCACTCTGGAGCGCTTCGGAGCTGGTCCAGAAGTCTCCTGTGAGCGCTGCCTTTTCGGTTGCGGGGCTGTCGTCTTCGGCGGGTCAATCTTCTTCTGTGCCTGTTTGCCGAAGTTGGGCAGCACCTTTGATGCCCACTCGACCTTTTTCCGCCACTGGTCGGTCGGGCTGGACATCGTGCTCGCATTTTGCCGACGGAGTATGTTGCCAGCACTTCTCCTCTCGGCATACGTAAAAGCTTTGGTTTGGGCGCTAGTCGATGGCAACTCACCCCCCGCAGCCTTACCAGCAGGCAGAGCAGCCGCAGGATTGCATAGCCACTCCACCAAGGTATCGGCTTTGGTCGGCGATTCGCCACCCACCCCAGAACTGGGATGGGACCCCTTCAGGGTCGCCCTAGCGTCTTCCACCGCGCTGGTTTTACCAGCTATATCGCGGGTCAGGCAAGGCCTTTGGGCCGATGCCTTTCCCTGTATGGGATTGCTCCCAGTTGGCAGTTGGGGAGCGCCAGACTCGTTTTTGTTTTTATTTAAATTGTTCTCCATATCTAATCCCACGATTTGCAAAGAAAGGGGCGGTCCGTCCGGGCAGAGATTCACGTTGCCCGGATAAGGCATCATTAGAACAGGGGGCTGCCAAGTCCCTGAGCTCTCCGTTAACGACTGGGCTAGTTTTTATACCGGCCCCCCAGCCAGGCTGACTCTCGGCACGGGTCGAATAACACACTTAGTCCGGCCCGGTTTGAGATGAGTGTGGGGGTTGGGATGTGGGTAGGTAATGTGTAGGGGTGGGGGGTTGTGTGAGCTACTTAAACGAGGCGGCACCACAAGCGAATCGTCACTGTTGCTACTTCGCGAACACCCGCTGGCTGTCCGGGACTGCTTATTTCGGTGCTTTCCCTAGGGAAGACCGTTTATTCGCAGCTGGCCTACCTCCAAAGGTAGGCCATTCGTTATCCGCAACCTGCGACCCGTCCGGTGGCCTCAGCTAGGCCCCCTCCGAGCCATCTCACATGCTCGTCCGACCAGATTAATGCACCTAAGAGTAAATCAATTCCCTTGGGCTTGTAAAACAACGGATCTGCCAACGCATGCTAACGCATGGATGGCAAAATGTTAAAATCTGCCGAAATCTGAAAATTGCTCATTCGCGAAACTATTGTGGTTTGTGCATTGCAGTCAGTTGACGAGTTATTACAAGCAAGCGGATAGGCTTTTCACCCGTTGCAGTGTCAAGTTGCTTGCCAAGCTGCCGGTTATAAAATTGATTTGGGAGCCACGGTCCAATAATACCCTTGCTCTCCAAGGCGTCCCTTTATTTTTATGAGGGCTGCAGCTCACACTACTTGACTTGAATTCACCGACGGGCACGGTTAACAAAAAACTCAGAAGGTTGATTTGGCACGGCCGACGTAGAACGAGTCGGTTGTAGTGTCAAAGCCTGTAAAGACTTGGAACCATAGCAGTGCAGTAAACCATTGTGCAGCTTCAAAACAAACTTGTTTAATGAGCTGACTTGCAAGCTGTGACATTGTGTCTCTTTTTTAGGTAATTGACCTTCTTTCTAAAACCTTCCGAGATTTTAATGCAGTAACTAACCCGAAGCGTGGTAAATGAGGTGCAGGCCTTACTTGGAAATCTAAGGCTGTTCTATTTGTGTAACTGCTAGTCATGTGGTCGTGTGCTTATCTCGAGAGACTGTCTTGCTTGGCCCGTTGTCTTCCTCTTTTTCCGTGTCGTGAAACCTAATGTCAGCAGTTATCCCATCCGGCAGCTCTAATAAAGTTTGTTATCTTCTTGGGACACATTGTCTGCTATGTAGGGCGAGCCCAAGCGTTGAAGACTTCTTCTGGTGAGAGTTGGACATGAGCTGACCAAATGTTCCACCGTTTCCTCCTCTTCTTCGTCTTTACTGCATCGGCAAATATCATTATATCAGGCGCCTAGTTTGTTTGAGTGGATATCATTAGCCAATGTCCCTAGAGGGAACGAATGACTGCGCTGCACCTTCTTCTTCCGAGCTTCCAAAGCTCAGAGGTGCGCTTCCTATCTATGGTCTGCCTTTGATGTCCCGCTGGCCCGGGACTATTATAAGGCTGATAGCACTTTGCGGCAGTCTGCCACGGTGTCCGAGTTTAGGTAAGTCGCTTTAAGTGGTTTGATCGCTTCTTGTCTGTCACTATATTTGTTTAGCCGAGTTGCCATTATGGTAATTGTTTAAAGGTATTTCAGCATACCTCTGGGGACTCTGCAGTGATCTGTGAGCCTGAAGGAGTTCTTTATGCTTAGCTATTCGGAGTAGATTCCTCATCCAACATTGTTATTTAGCTTCGATCCATGCCCCATTTTAAGCGAATAGCTTTTTTTCACTTCACTCTGTCCTTGATGGTGTAAGAGGCTTGTAGCTGTTTTCCCTTCAAACGGCAATGATTCTCCGCCTGTGAGGTTTTGGGGCTTATCCTCTAGAAAGGTTTAAAACTGTGCACGGGGCAGATATCATTAGTGGCTCCCTCTGTGGGTGATACAGCGCTTGTGGCAGGTGGAGAAAGGAGGAGAAACCGTTGACATTTGGTTGTCACTTGGCTAGTCCGAGAGGGCTCTTGTCATCTCAGGGCGGATCCATCTTTCTTTTGGAATTTGAATCGCAAACGGACAGCATCGACTGCTCCAGAAGTTTGAATAAAAAAAAAACCCGAAAAGTATTGGCGTTCAAGAGAGCTACTGCTCGAGTGTTAGTTTTATCAAAGCGCGAGTGAACTTCAGCTGTATTTAGCTGAGGAAGCGTTCTTTTTTTTTAAGGAATCTTTTCGGCCACTGGTGCCAATTCCCACGGGTAAGCACATGCTAAATTTGGGGTGTCCCATAAATACATATATTTTTGGGTGCAGGCTAGTGAGAGTTTTCTTTTTCCCACGGCTAGATTTGGCACCTACATATTCTGCCTGGCGAAGCAGCTCAAAGTCGAACAGTTGAGACGCGACGCGCAGCGATCGAGAGGCGAGAGACGCCGATGATTCAGTCTACGCTTTCGCGCGCAGCCGCAACGACGTCGCCGGGGCTGCGAAGTTCAAATCGGGAGTGCAGAGCCCCAAGCGTTTTGGCAGAGTGCCCCAGGAGTGTGCGAAGTGTCCCAGTTCGAGCCCGTGTCTCGAATAAGTTGGCCTAGAGCGAGAGAGGCAAGAGAGAGCCGATTGTCGTGCATTCCATAACACTAGTCGACACGACTTTTCCGCTGTCGCCAAAAATGACTTTTTCTGATACATTTGGATATTTAAAATTTTTTAAAGAATGTTTTTTTTTTTTAATGGAGTAGTTTTTATTTAAAGAATTTTTAAAAAATTTGGTGTTTTTTGTCATAGGTAGTGCTTCTATTTTTTACATAACTTAAGTTTCCTACAACTGGTTGTATTGAAAAACGGTTATTGTAAAACGGTTATAACTTAGCCGTTTATTTTTATATTTTTATAAGCGATACCTTAAACGACGCCTAATTAATGTGTCTATCTAAAACCAAAAATCAAGGCATTCAAATATTTTTTTTTCGACTTTTCCTGAGCTTTCAAAGTCAAAATTTCGGGAAAAAATACCGAAAAAAATTATGAAATTTCAATTTGGAAGCTTAATATCTTCCAGACGTTAAGTTGCAGCTACAAAGTGTCTGAGTCGGATTTATAGCTGCATTTGTCAGCTTTTTTTAACTGCAAAGTTCAATACAACCAGTTGTAGGAAACTTAAGTTATGTAAAAAATAGAAGCACTACCTATGACAAAAAACACCAAATTTTTTAAAAATTCTTAAAAAAAAAACTACTCCATGAAAAAAAAAACCATAATTCTTTAAAAATATTTAAATCTCCAAATCTATCAGAAAAAGTCATTTTTGGCCACAGCGGAAAAAAAAAGTTGAATTTTGTCGAGTAGTGTTATCAATTATATTATTTTTATTCTAGTTTCTACGCTTTCTTTAGTTAAACCCTCTGTCATTCTAAATATTGCGTTAAATTTTGTTTTGTAGGTTTAATGGTACTAATTTTAAGGGGGAGCACACTTGCCGTCTTATTATGTTTAATTTACTTTTTATAAAATAAACCTTTATAATGATTAACTTGGTTTTTTTATATGATCTCCCCTCCGAAGCCCCTGTAGGTTCCGCCTGATTAGGAAATGCCTGAATCATGACTGATACTCCTGAGGAATGTTGTGACCAAGGCAGAGTGGGCAAAGTGTCCGTCCGTCTAATTGTCAATTGTTCTATTCATGTGTTCGTGTGTAGTGTTCTCTGTCCGGTAACCATTTTTGGCTTGTATTGCACGATGTAATTTAAATAAAGAGAGTTAAGGGCATCAAGTTTGGCAACTCCAAAACACCACTTGCCGACGAGCCAGAAGCCGGAAAATATTCGTGTCGGCCATAGCTGACTAATACCAGCTCGCCCAAATTTCTTGTTACCCATTACAATGGACAGGTTTCAATTAAGCTTCTTGTTAATTACCAACCCTAAGTAACTGCCACTGCCGCTGAAGGAGATATTGAATCCATTTAGTTGAGGGGCTGAGAGACGGAACCTTTCTATTTTTTTGTGAACTACATATGTTTTGTTTTCAAGGTATTAACTCCCTTTCCGTATTATTCTATCCATTCTGACAATCTCGCGAACTTTGCGGTCATAAAGTCATCCACGTACTCCAAAACTTTGCAGCTCCCGGTTCCATACTCTTTAGTTCACATAGAATCTTGTTGTCAGAATCTTACTCCACATAAGAGAAGACAGGAGATACCACCTTGTTGACATACCTTGTCTGAGTGGACGATCCCATCGATAATGTCACTGTCATACATATGAGCAATTGATCAATGAGCATCACCAAGTGACGATCCAACCCCACGTCAGTCAGCGCTTCCGAAATAGCACCTGGCACGACGTTGTTAAAGTCTCCCTCGATATCGAGAAAATCTGTTAGGAAGTATTTTTTGCGGTGTAAAGATTTCCCAATCACTGAAATCACTTCATTAAGTGCCGTTTCCGTAGATTTCCCTTTCCGGTAGGCATGTTGTGCAACTGACAGAATCTGAGGACATATAGTTATTCTTAGTTGTAGTCCTACAAGTCTCTCAAAAGTTTTTAGGAGAAGGGATGACAGATCGGACTGAAGCTGTTTACTGCTTAGTCAATGTACCGTTTTGTAAGGAAGTGCGACATCGAAGTCACCGAGCCTTCACTAGGAAGGTGTACCAGCTCGAGGATTGTACACCCGGGGAAATGAGTGTTGGAAAAAATGTGTAAGGACTCCTTACTAGAGTTGGTCCACGTGCCATCATTTCTTTTGAAGGGGAGGTTTTTGAGAGCATTTTGCATAGCCTTGCGGCTTCCGTCATTTTCTCGATTTCGGTGCAAAATTTTTGCTAAGAGGCCCTTTTTGCTTTTCTAGTTTCTTTTTTGTGGTTGACGGGTCCGTGCTGTTTCTCTTGCAGGATTTCTAGCCTTTATCCAGGACACCGATCAGCGTCCTTTCTTTGGAGATCTGTGCAAATGATATGTTAGGCGGCAGGTTGCGGAGCTGCTGTCTTTTGCGGGGCTTCCTTCTTCGGTTATTCTTTACCGAAGTTAGTGAGTACCTTTGTTGTCCACTTGACCTTTTTCAGCCACTTATCGTTGGATTGCATTTTGCCGACAGAGAATATTGCCAGCACTCCGTCTTTCGGTATACGTATATACCTTAGCTTGGGCGCTAGTCGATGGTAACTCGGCCCCCGCCACATTACCAGCAGGCAGAGCAGCCGTAGGATTGCATAGCCACTCTGCCAAGATACCCCAACACACCCCAAGACTAGGATGGCACCCTTTTGGGTTCGCCCGAGCGTGATCGACCGCGCAGATTTTGCCTTCTAAGTCGCGAGTCAGGCCAGGGCTTTGGGCCGGTGCCTTTACCTTTGCTCCCTGTGGGCAATTGGCCAGACTCGTTTCGTAGTTTGGTTTTTTGTTTTTGTTTGTAATTTCTATTTCTAATCCCACGATATGCAATGAAGGGGTAGTCTATACGGGCAGAGATTCACGTTGCATGTTTAAGGCATCGTTAAAATAGAAGACCAAGTACCTGAGCTCTCCGTTAACGACTGGGCTAGTTTTTATACCAGGCCCCCAGCCAAGCTGACTCTCGGCACGGGTCGAAAAACACACTTAACACACCCGCGGTGTGAGATGTGTGTAGGGAGGATTGGGATGTGGGTATGTGGTGTCTAGGGATTGGAGTGTGTGAAGGCGGACCACAAGCGCATCGTAAGTGTGGCTACTTCGCGAACACCCGCTGGCTGTTCAGGACAGCTTATTTTCGGTAGTCTTCCTAGAGATAACCGCTTAATCGCAACTGACCTGCCTACCGAGGTAAGTCATTCGGTATCCGCAACCTGCGACCTGGCCTCAGCTAGGCCTTCTCTCAGCCACTTTATTAGCTCATTAAGCCAGCTGGGGCTTTACTATAATTACTATCTTTAAATTGGAAAACCTTTACAGAACCTAACGCATCATTCTTAAGACAGGAAATAAAATGGATAAACTTCTTTACATTTGACAATTGGTCATCATCATGCACTCACGTTGTGAAAAGCCCTATAAAGTTTTTATACTCCGTATAAACTACACTAAATTTTGACAACTTAATTTTTGCAGCTGCGTATGATGCACAGTCGATGTATTAATTGTGAGTTTGAGCTTCTATTTCTAGTGGGTCCATGGATACGGTTCCCGTTGTGTCTTCAGACACTGTCCGAAAGCAGCATGCGACCCTGAGGGCACAGCGTCGATACGCGCTTCTGCAGTAAGTGACCGCACGGCTTAGCTGTACAGGATTATGGATGTGACCACCCCGGCATTGAGCTGTCTGCTGCGCTGTCGTGGTCCCTTAAGTTGGCCTAAATTCGGCTTAGGGCCTCAGTTGCTGTGGCTGCCTTCGCGCTGATGTATTCAAGGTGGGCCTTAAAAGTCAGTCTCTGATCCAGTACTACCCCTACTTATTTTAGCGCTGGCTTGGTCAGGATGGTAGTTTTGCCAACTCTCACGCATGCCTGCTCGACCTTCTTCCTGCTAACAATTAGCACAGCCTCTGGCAAACGCCCTCGGTGATCACGTGTGGTCTTGGTCCCTCTTCCGTGTCATAGAGCAGGATCCAGTCGGTGATCGGTGATCATCTCGACGGCTCCTCTGTTTGCGAAATCCGATTTGTAGCTCGGAGAGGCCGTTTCGCTCTGCCAGTTCAGCCTCCAGTCGATTGTATACGAATCTGTCAAAAATCTTTCCCATGCCGTTCGCTTAGATCCTTGCCTAGCTTGGGTATCAGGACAAACCTTTGCCGCTTCCACGCTCTTGGGACTGTGAATACGTCAGGGCGGGCTCTAATGATGGGCTTTAGTGCCACATTGGGGACTCCATCTGGCCCTGCTGCTTTTCCGTTTTTCAGCTTGGCTGTGACCTCCAGTACCTCTCAGGCAATAATGGCGGTGGTGGTGTCCGTCTCGTCTTTCTCATCAACATTGGGTCCCTAATTTATTGGTGGTTGCCACGGAAAATGGCTGTTGACGATTTGTCTCAGCTGCGTACGACACTTGGGCATAGGTTGCCTGTTGAGTTTCCTCATAATTAGATTGTATGTGGAAGCTTCTGCATCCTCGGCGCCGCGTAGGCTCTCTGTGGCCTTAAGTAGAGCGACTCTGTCGAGGCTTTCCTCCTTGTATCCAGTCAGGAGGGCACGCTGTATCTTTGATGTGCCACTTCGATTGGCGGACTTGCGAATGTAAGATCGATGATGGATTCCCGACCTGCTTTGTTGTGATTTGGGGCTCTTCCTGTTTTTAGAAGGCAGACGTTCGGGCTCTCAAACTCATTCAGGTATGCTGTCCCAGGAGGAGTGTTCCTGCCCCAAGTCGTGGCTCAGTCGTTGAATTCGCCCACTATTATCACCGGCTACCTGTTTCGCGCGTCGTTGGCGATGTTGCTGATGACCTCCTCGTACTCCTGTTGAGTAAATCTCGGCGGCATGTAACAATTGAATATATATATTCTGTCGTGTTTAGCTCAAACATATCCCATTTTGGAAGCTCTGTGCGTGAGCTGGCCTGGTCGGGGGACGCAACTCCAAATTGCCGCACCGCCGTCTGAGCTTTGTTGCCTTACACCTTCGTGCTTCATCATGTAGAGTTCGCTGAGCTCCTAATCAGCAACTCGAGCAACTCTCTCGTGCATGGCCTTCACGATTTCTTGTCTCCAAGCGCTTTCAGTATGGCCATCTGTACCTCCTGGTTGGCGGGATCTGAGGAGTTCTGAATCCTGAGGAGCAGCTCCCCCGATGCAGTTTTTCTGAAGTCGTTCGACTTTTTTGACGCCTAGTGCTCACAGACTATAAGAACTAGAGCAAACAAACTTTCTTTCACAAGAGAGTGCTGTGGTATCTCTTCAAAACTGCCGAACCACAAAGAACAAAAATCTATAGAACCACAAGAAACAAAAAAATTAAGAACGCAGAATCATGAGGAATAACTGTATCTATCAGATTGCCGAATCTGAATCAGGTCGGATCAATATATTCAGAAGGAACAAATGAAATTTCACATCACTTTTGGATATTCCTTGGAAACAAACAGACGCGTGTAATTTCTGTTGGTGGCTTTTAATTTTCAAAATATGGACAGGTTTGTGCGATGTGCAAATGTCGAGCAGAGTTGGGACGACCACTCACTACACTATGGATACATCGAATTTTTATGTCAGATTTACACTATCGATGTTTTAACTTCGATAGTAAACGATGGTAAGCGATAGTAGCAAAAACGAGGGGGAACGTTGTGAGCAAATGCTGCAGCTCTACTTTATACCCGGTACTCAGACAGTACATATGTATGTATATTAGCTTAATATTTATTTAATTTATTATATGTTCGCAAAAGGTTCAAATTAAATTTTGGCCAAAAAAAAAAATTTTTTAAAAATTAAGTTGAACCCTATAAGAGATTTGTATATATTAGATGTTATCTGTTTCCATTTTTGTTTACATATGCTTTTTACATTCAATTCTACATTTCTACATGGAAATGTATAACTACGTATATGATTCGTGGAAGTGTGTGAGAGAGAGAGAGGGAATGAGTAAGCGCTTGGCAGGCGTTGCGTATCGACTGAAATTATATTGGTTCCTTCTGGCTATAATAATGATTCGACCTGATCCAGATTCAGCAATCTGGTAGATACGGTAATTTCCTATGATTCTGGATACAAAACTTGGTTGCTCTAGCTTCTATAGTCTCTGAGATCTAGCCGCTAATAAAGACGGACGGACGGACAGACGGACATGGCTATATCGACTCGACTATTGATGCTGATCAAGAATACTTTATGGGGTCGGAAACGCTTCCTTTTGGGCGTTACACACATCCACTATCACCACAAATCTAATATACCCCTATACTCTTCGAGTACCGGGTATAAAAATCTATCTTTTTTGGGTGACTCTTCTGAGAGTCTTCTGAACGACTCTTTTACGAAACTTTCAGGAGACTCTTCTAAGATTCATATGGCAGACTTATTTGCGGCTCTTCCAAAAGGCTCTCCTGCGACACGGCGTAGGAGACTTTCGGCGACTTTTTTGGAAGACTCTTCGGCGACTCTTCTGGAAGTGTCGCGGAAGTGGCTCACAATTTTCCAAGAAGAAGAAGATCAGAATGCGATATCGCGGGCGATCAATTTAATCTTCTTGACAAGTCGTCTACGACTCTTCCGCGATAGAAAATGTTTGCTGCGGTTATTATTGAACATAATTTCTGTGTATTAGTGGGTTCCCAGGCTAGTATTTGAAAATTTTCGGGCTTTCGGAAATGTTTTATGTTTGCTGATATCGTTCGATTACACTAGTCGACACGACTTTTCCGCTGTCGCCAAAAATGACTTTTTCTGATACATTTGGATGTTTAAAATTTTTTAAAGAATGTTTTTTTTTTTTTTTTGAAGAGGTTTTTTTTTAAAGAATTTTTACAAAATTTGTTGGTTTTTGTCATAGGTAGTGCTTCTATTTTTCACATAACTTAAGTTTCCTACAACTGGTTGTATTGAACTTTGCAGTTAAAAAAAGCTGACAAATGCAGCTATAAATCCGACTCAGACACTTTGTAGCTGCAGCTTAACGTCTGGAAGATATTAAGCTTCCAAATTGAAATTTCATAATTTTTTTCGGTATTTTTGCCCGAAATTTTGACTTTGAAAGCTCAGGAAAAGTCGAAACAAAAATATTTGAATGCCTTGATTTTTGGTTTTAGATAGACACATTAATTAGGCGTCGTTTAAGGTATCGCTTATAGAAATATAAAAATAAACGGCTAAGTTACAACCGTTTGACCAAACTTTCATATGCCGAATTTCGCCGATAAATTCCGTTAGCCGACGAATAACCGTTTTTTTTCCTACAAAAATACCAAAAATCTGCGTTTGTAACAGTTTTTAACGGTAAAATGGCATTTGGAATAGTGCCAAACGGCATATGTAGTTTTGGTCAAACGGTTATAACTAAGCCGTTTATTTTTATATTTTTATAAGCGATACCTTAAACGACGCCTAATTAATGTGTCTATCTAAAACCAAAAATCAAGGCATTCAAATATTTTTTTTTCGACTTTTCCTGAGCTTTCAAAGTCAAAATTTTGGGGGAAAAATACCGAAAAAAATTATGAAATTTCAATTTGGAAGCTAAATATCTTCCAGACGTTAAGCTGCAGCTACAAAGTGTCTGAATCGGATTTATAGCTGCATTTGTCAGCTTTTTTTAACTGCAAAGTTCAATACAACCAGTTGTAGGAAACTTAAGTTATGTAAAAAATAGAAGCACTACCTATGACAAAAACCAACAAATTTTTTAAAAATTCTTAAAAAAAAAAACTACTCCATGAAAAAAAAACCATAATTCTTTAAAAAAATTTAAATCTCCAAATCTATCAGAAAAAGTCATTTTTGGCCACAGCGGAAAAAAAAAGTTGAATTTTGTCGAGTAGTGTTATCTTTGTAGCAATCAGACGTGTTTTTGATTTGCGCTCCGCTTACTTTTTACCTTTTTTGCTTAAACAGCCGGTGTTTTATGAAAATAACCCCTCAAAAATTCATAAATTAACAACCTACCATATCATCTATTTCTTGATCGCGAGTGCATGCCTGTTTACTGTGAAAAACATAATTTAAATTATTATTTTTGCATCGCCCAACAGTGTGTTTTTGTTTGTGCTTTTCGTAAGTACACACAGTATCATATTTAGCCGCTCTCACCTATTAGTTTTGCTGTTTTATCACTATCTCCCTATTACCCACACTTAAATAACTGTTCTTCCTCTCTCGCTCTCGATATTTTCTGTGCAGTAGCGCTCTCTCCCTCTCAATTGTAGCTGCTGTAACCGCTCTCATTCTTACTTATTCCTCTCTTGGCGTTTATTCTGGCATACTGGTCTGATATCAGTTTTTTTTGAAGAAAAAAAAAAAAATAATAATTTGAAATGGAATTCTCTGTGGTCTGTGCTAAAAAAAACTGCAAGAAGCAGATCACCCATGACCAGCCGAGTATCCTCTGCTGGCTCTGCGATAGCGTAGTGCAAGCTAAATGCGCCGGGTTCTCCGGTCTCTTGGGTGATGCAATCTCCAAAAGGAATGGCCTGCATTACAGCTGTGAGGCATGCCGTCCGGTTGAGAAGGAGATGGCAGCGTTTATGAGGCAGACCCGGAAGGACTTTAGGGAGCTGACCGTGAGCTTCAAAGAGCAATACGATCGGCTCATAGCCATGGAGTCTCAGTTTAGTGGTTTCAAACTACTGACTGAGTCTCCTAGGCGCAAAAAGGTCACTCCGCGGGATCTGCATGTGCCAACTGCCCCTCGGCCGGCCGATGCTGACAAGCTGACTCCGACCACCCCAATAGTGCAGCAGTTGATTTCGTTCGCTACTCCAAAGGCAACGACAGCTGCTGGTGATGAAAATTCGGTAGCCGAATTTATCGCGTCGGAGAGCATGCAGCCAAAATCGTCTGTAGCGTCCGTGTCCGTAATGTCCGCAAACTCATTAGCTGTCCCCTCAATTCCGACCCCACCAGTGAATATACATCCCGGACCACCGGGTATTACCATCACAGGTGATAGGCCTGTGGTGCCAAGATTGGTGGGGATCCCACCAAAGAGACAAGTTTTTGTCTCACGACTTGCCCCTGACTCCACAATTAAAGATGTGACGGCTTACATCCAAAGCCGCATACAAGCCGTTGATTTCAAGGTGGAAAAGTTCAACTTTTCTTATCCCAGGGAGATAGCTTCTTTTGAAATAAGTGTCTCTCAAACTCACTTTGACACCATCTGTTCTGCCAAATTTTGGCCGGAGCATTTGGTGGTGAAGGAGTTTAAGACAAAGAGAAAGACTAGGCCCCCAATGACTCTGCCAACTAATCAGACCAGTGCTCCATCGTCATCTTCCCGCTATACCTCCACCCGTTCAAAAAACTAACAAACTCTCTTTTAGTGACCTATCAGAATGTTCGAGGCTTGCGTAGTAAGCTCAGCATTCTTTTCCAGGATAGTGTCGCATTTGCATCCCACGGTTTTGTTTTTACCGAGACCTGGTTAAAGCCGGACATTCTTAGTTCCGAAGTTTTGGCAGGTCGGTACACAACTTTTAGAAAGGACCGTTCGTCTCGACGTGCAGGACGGGTTCTAATTGCTGTGAACTCAAACTTCACGTCGGAACTTTTCTTAGTCCAGATTCAGCAGGTACTGTAATTCCCGTGTGCAACACTGATTTTTCTCGCTTTCTCAGTTTTCATAACTTGTTCGTATATTCCACCTTCTTCGGATATCGCAATTTACGAACAGCATTTGTCCGCCTTAACCGCTATTTCTTCCTCGCTATCTGACGAAGATTACATGATAGTTCTTGGTGACTTCAACTTGCCAGGAATTGTTTGGTCTTCGGCAAATGAGTCTAATAGGCTGGTACCCATGGCACGTCATGTCTTTGTTGACGGCTTGATTGACCTGTCTCTGTCTCAAGTTAACCATGTTAAAAATTCCTTGGGTCGATTTCTTGATCTGTGCTTTGTAACGGATCTGACCTTAGCGTTGTTAACTCGAGTCCCCCCGCTCACTATACCTGAAGATGCCTACCATCCTACTTTCGAAGTGTCGCTCGTGCTAGGACGAACTGTACCGGATCGGTCGGGTAGACTACCCCAATGTGTCCGCTGCTTCCGTAAAGCCGAGTTTACGAAGCTTAATAATCTCATTAGGGATTTTGATTGGTCCGCTTTATATTTGTGCAGTGATGTTACGACAGGCACAAACATTTTTTATGATGCACTGGACTCACTTTTTGTCTCTTGTGTCCCACTTTCCTATCCGATTAGATCAAGAAAACCCCCTTGGTTTACCAAGGAGTTATCCCATCTAAAAAACTTAAAATCAAGACGATATAAAAAATTTCAAGAAGTTGGCTCTCCTTCTTTTCTTTCTCATTATGTAATAGCTCGGTCAAACTTTTCAGTTCTTAACGCTCAATGCTATCAGAATTACCTATCTCGATGCAGGATACGTTTTTCTAAGGACCCCAAACAGTTCTACAGCTTCGTAAACAGTGAGCGTAGAACGTCCGCATATCAATCCTCGCTATCCTTCCTTAATACGTCGGCAGATAATGATCATGCAATTGCCGATCTTTTGCCCGTTTTTTCCAAACTACCTATTCGCAGGACATTTACTCTGGTCAGCCGTATCCATACGGTTTACCGAGGTCGAACGGCATTTTCAGTACTTTGCTAAATGAAAGCTCGTCGCTTCATGATCTACGAACAGTAAAGCCGGTGTTCTCACCGGGTCCGGACGGAGTTCCCGGCTGTGTACTCAGGTACTGTGCCGAGTCTCTGTGTGGGCCGTTGCTTAAACTATTCAACCTATCCATAAATTCTTTATGCTTTCCCCCGATATGGACGGAGTCCTTTATAATTCCTGTCCATTAGAAAGATAGCAAGTCTGACGCAATGAACTATAGAGGTATATCTAAGTTATCCGCTATTCCTAAAGTGTTTCAGAAAATTTTAACTCCGCACCTGCAGCACCTATGCAGATCACTTATATCTCCATCTCAACATGGATTTATAAGGCGGAGATCAACCACTACTAATTTATTGGAGTTTACCTACTTTATAATAAAAGGATTTCAAGGATAATTGCAGACGGATGTAATTTACACCTATTTTAGTAAAGCGTTCGACTCTGTAAACCATTCCCTCCTAGCACAAAAGCTCGACCTTCTAGGGTTCCCGCCCAATCTCCTGAGATGGATCTCTAGCTACCTTTGTTCTAGGTCTCAAAGAGTCCTTTTCAAAAACTCCCTGTCCTCACCAGTTATGGTGACTTCGGGTGTACCATAGGGCAGCCATCTAGGCCCCTTACTCTTTACACTCTTTATAAATGACCTGCCTTCTGTATTAACATACTCTCGAGTACTTATGTATGCGGATGATGTTAAGCTCTGTGTCCAGTATAAGGACATTTCTTTTCAATCCAGGTTGCAATCCGATCTCGATAGATTTCAGTCTTGGTGTTGTGCAAATTTATTAAACCTTAATGCTTCAAAATGTAAAGTAATGACTTTTCATCGCTCCAGCGCCTTTCTGGTTCCTTCCACCCTTTGTGGTGGTTCTCTTGAGAGAATTACCCGGGTTGATGATCTTGGTGTTCTATTCGATCCCAAGTTAAAGTTTTCAGAACACATTTCTACCATGGTGAATAAGGCCATGGGCGTGCTTGGGTTTATAAAGAGGTCGTCAAAGGAATTTGACGACCCCTATATAACAAAGACTCTCTTCACCTCTCTGGTTCGTCCGATTTTAGAATACGGCTCTTGTGTATGGTGCCCTCAGTACAACGTACACCAGGACCGTATAGAAACAGTAATCTACAGTACGTAGATTACCTTTATACGGTGTAGAATATTGTAGAATATTCTGCCTTCAGATCTGTCCATTGATAGTGGCATCCCATTTTGGATATTTTCCAGGCATCTCCTCTGATCTGTAGCTCGATGCCACCAAAGATGACTGATTTCTGTTGGGGGTTATCCGTTTCTTTCTTTCTTCTACCCCTATACTCTTTGAGTACCGGGTATAAAAAGAGACAAGCGGGTTTTATATATGAATGTGGCACACCAAGCACCAATGTATTTATATATGAAGAAGATGTTCAATTGTTATTTGTGCGTGCAAAGAATGTATAACAATTTTTATTCTGAGGACTGTTTTTTATTATTTTTAAAAGTTTAACACTGTTCAGTTAAACTGTAAGGGGAATATAAGCGAAAGTAATGCCTAGTCGGACGGAAAGGGACAGAAATACTAATAAGGCTGATGATGTCAGTAGATTCGACCTCATCAGAGAGAAGATTTTGTGTACGGAGAGCAACGATTAGGAATTGTTTTTGAACGGATTCGAGCATATCTTGAAATTTTTGGTGGCGACCAAATGCAGGAACCATATTTCAAGATATGCCGGACCAGAGAAATATAAAAAACTTTAGTGGTATAAAGTCTGTAAATTCCTTAGACTATCTTTTGACAAATCCAAGACCTCCCTTGGTGATATTTGAGATGGAGGAAATTTGTGAATTTAAACATTAATAAGGTGCAAAGACAATGCCCAAGTCATGAACTTTGAACAGGCATTGGAAGGTAATGCTATTGATTGGGTAGTCAAATGGATATGGCTTGCTGCGATGGAATGTCATGATATTACATTTTGAATTGTTAATAAGATGAATGTTAATTAGGCACCAATTAGTAAGAACGTCAAGATCCGACTGCAGAGATTACGGGGGCATGGAGACACTATAGGAAAAAACATAGCTTTATATCATCAGCACACATTAGGACACGAGAATATGATAAAACTTGGAGAAAATCGTTGATTAAAAGGTTAAATAACAAGGAACAAAGATGGCTTTCTTAAGGAACACCTGATAAAACAAAAAGAGGTTTAGAGAGAAAGGAATTAAAGCAGACACGCTGAGAACTATTGCAAAGGAAATCATTAGTCCAGTAAAGAAGCTTAGTCGGGAGGTGTCCCTAGGAGAAATCATTTATGGACAAGAAAATTGTGACTGACTGAGTGAATAGCTTTAATAAAGACAGTATAAACTACGTCAGTTTGCCATTGTTTTGCAAATATAGCGGTTACAAAGGTAGAAAATTCAAGGATGTTAGAAGAATAGAGCTACAATTCACAAATCCGAGCTGAGAATCAGAAAAAAGGAACTACAAAAGTGTTGGAGCTGATAAATTTGAGCTAATTTAAACCCATTTTTATGAACGGAAACAATGTAGGATACAAGGTTTGCGAACAGCACTGGAAACCGAATATGACCCAGTAGAGAACGAAAATTTACACGATTTTAAATTAGATAAGAGCCCATTATAATGGATGAAGGGGAAGATAATCTTAACTTTAACTATTTAAAGGAATAAAATAAGAGTACCTTGTACGAAAGTCGTTTGATGGAGCTAGAATAGAGGAAAGGGTAATAGAAGGAAAGAGTAGTAACATTAAAAAAATGAAGCGAATGTCTTAATTTTTATATAAAAAAATAAATACCATTTAAGTGTAGAGATGAAGGAGAATAAGAAGAAATACGTTTGGAGTTAAAACACCTGAAGAATTGTTTAGGATCGCTTTTAAAGTTGAGCTTGAATTTTTCCAAGTATAATTGTAGCAAAGAGTATTATATAACGACAATTTCAACTGTTCGGACTCAAAAAATACACTCTCAGTATATAACCAACCACTTATATTCTGATAAGCGATTTTTAGCGAAAGGGGATATTAAAGTTTTTCGAGAGGGATGGTTAAGCGGACGGAGATGGCGTAGGAAGGATACTAACCTTAGGTTCGTGGTTAGTGGTACGATAGATAATCAAGCATACTACAAATACTGAAATACAAAAATACGAATGCAAATACAATACGCTAAATACTTGAAGGCAGTTCTGTGCTTCCTTGGTTGCAATGACCTCCGCTTGGAAGACGCTACAGTGATTAGGAAACCAGCCTTATGTTTAGCGGTTTGTAGTAGACTCCTCCTCCGACCTGATTGTCCAGCTTTAATCCATCTGTAAAGATGTTTATGGCCCCTTCTGGGCCTGAGGGTCTTTCTATCCATTCGTCTCTGTGGGGGATGATTACATTGAAAGGGGTGTCTGTGTATTCCCTTGGGACACAGTAGTCCGTTTTCATGGGGACGGTACTGCTGTTTCATATTAAAGAGTGACCTATGTGCTGCAGTGTCCATCTCTTCCCGCTCTTCTTTTACGAGGGCAAGGTTTTGGAGGCATAAAATGGCTTCTGGCGCATCATTTGGGGTGGTGAGAAGAGCTCCACTGATGCAAAGGGCGGCAGTTCGTTGAATTCAGCCAAGTAGTCTGGTGATCGTCTTTTTTGATAAGGCCGGCCACCACACTGTAACTCCGTAGAGTATTATTGGTCTAACTATTGCTAGATATATCCATTGAACTATACTTGAGTTCATGCACCATTTTAAGCCAACAGCTTTTTTACAAGTGTAGAGGGCTATCGTGGCCCTCTTCACTCTGTCTTTGATATTCACGTTCGAATTTAGCTTCTAGTCAATTACCAACCCTAAGTAACTGGCACTGTCACTGAAGGAGAGCCTGCATCCGTTTAATATTGGGGGGGTTGAGAGGCGGAATCTTGTATTTATTTGTAAATAGCACAAGTCCGTTTTTGAGGGATTAACTCCCAGTCCTCGCGATTCTGTCCATCTTGACAGTCTCGCGAGCTTTGCGGTCATTAAGTCGCAGAGTGTTTGAAGGTATTTTGCCGAGAAGATAATTGAAAAGCGTTTTGTTCGGCTAAGCGCCTGCCCATGGCAGTACAAAGGGAAGCATAGTTTACTCTCTTTACTACAAATTACTCTCAATGCATTGTTGCTGCTGCTGCCCTACGCTCTCAATCGCTACATCGCTCATTCCCTAAGTTTGTCGTCCGACAAGAGCTGTGAGGGAGGCTCATCAGCAGAGCAGAAGTCACAGCAAAATCGATCGTCCTCGCATGTAAGCGTTTCGTTGGTTGGCAAAGCGACCTGGCTGCTACCTCTCTCTACATAATTACAGTAATAACTCGCATCACATCGCCCCAGTCATCTTATATGGCAAATAAAGGAAACTTACACACATTTATATTTAAATTGAATCAATTATGTTTTTAATGAAATATATCTGTAATTACGCTGCTGAAGAAGCTCAGTAGCTGAACACGTTTCAAAAATCATTTTTTTCATGAACGCGTTTCGCAAAAATAAAATATGTAATCGATAGCAAATATTTCAAAGATTATAAATCCAAAAGATTTTTTAAATCGGTAAAATTATGGGTGCTAGAGCTCCTCAAAGTTGAGAAATTATTCGTGAGGACGAATAAAAGACAATTTTTACTAAAATTCACAACTTTCAAACTGAAAAAAAAGAAGAAGAAGAGCTGGCAATACTCGCAATTTTAACGCTCCGTGATTTAATTAAATAAATCGAAAAAAACTGCGATTGAGTCCATACTAATTGGAGCAAATTATTATAATATATACTTTTATAATTACAAAAGGGCAGTCGTAACAAAGAAAAATAAACAAAACTTTTGCCTCTTATGCTTTGCCTCTCATTGCTCTTGTCAACTGAGGACTCAAACACAAGAGTAATAGCGCGCCAAATAACAAAACACCAACACACACATATAAACATATCACTCAACTACACTACACAACAAAACAAACTAGGGCACCTCCACCAAAACGTACGCGCGAAAATTCCTCTGGAGAATTAAAAACTAATAATTCCTGTGACCCAGCTAATCTTATCCGGTTGATTAATCAGTGGTTTGATGAGCAAGCCGATCTGATAGAGAAGAAGATGAGTGAGTCCGAGGAGCGGGTACAGGCCCTATTGCACGAGAAACTGGATGGATGCGTGGAGAGCTGGATGATTTACAGCAGCGAGTCCAGAGGCTGAAATCAGTGGCGAAATAGAAGTCTGAGCTGCAGACTCAAGTGGCGACGCTTACGGCAAAGCTAGCTGAGCAAGCCAATGCCAGTACCGACAGTCGAAAAATGCAAATTCGTTTGTCCACCCTGTTATTATTACTAAATTTGATTGTCTCCGAGACAAAATAAACCTTCAACAAGCTGCTGCCCAGTACCGGCGAACAAATAAAGCACTGCTAACTCTTCCTCTGCTGGGCTTTGAAACACGTGTGAATACTTCCGTTTAATATATAATAAATATATAATAATTTATAATAAATATATAATAATATATAATATATATATAATAATAATTATATTATCTTTAAGCAAGCTATGCAGATGAAGAGACAGAAGATCTTGTTTACGCGCGCTTGTTTACGTTAGACGGAGTGAAACGGAAGAAGTTATCTGCGTCGACAGCTTACAGAAGCTTTAACATCTGCGGTGCATCGGTCGGGTATCTTATAAGACACCCTTATTTCAGGGTTCGTGCAGTATAGGCCTGCTCCTACTCCTTCATTCATCTTGGAGCCGTCAGTATATATATTGATGTGTTGAGTCTGGGCCCGTCCCGCATTCCAGTCTTCGGGTTCCATAAAGAAGTTTGTTTTTACTTCAAGGCACATTTGGGGGATCATGTCCATTCCAATTGAACTGTGCCCGTATCTTTGGGGAGACATGTTCCCCGACGCAATCAGGCGCTGTGCAGCCTGGCTTGCAGTCAGCGTAGCGTAGATGTCGAGGGGGTCGATTTCGAGTATGGTTTCAAGTGCTTTAGTTGGCGTTGACCTCAGCGCTCCTGTGATACAGAGCAGAGCCTGTCGCTGGGTTCGTTCCATTAGCTTGTGATACGTCTTCTTTTCAGTAGCTTTCCACCAAACTATGACTCCATACAGCAGAGTTGGTCGCACCACCGAGATGTAGATCCAATGCATCAGAGCGGGTGACAGGTCCCATGTGCTACTAAGCTACTAAGCATACTAACCATGTGCTCTATGCCGTACTATGCCGAGGTATTTGACCTGTGCTTTAGGGGTTAGCCTTGTCTGGTTGACTTTCGGGGGATCCATGCTGGTACCTTGTGTCTCTTGGTGAGGAGGATGAGGTCCGTCTTATCCGCGTTGATACTGAGTCCTACTTCATCTGCCCACTCACATATCTCCCTGAGTGTTCGTTCCATTATGGAGCTGAGAGTCGATGGACATGGACACCCGTAATAAATACGCTTATGTCGTCCGCATAAGCTGTTATTGTTGGGGCCTTCCTCTCGAATCTCTTAATGAGGTTGTTGACCACCAGGTTCCACAGAAGGGGTGACAGGACGCCACCCTGGGCATGCTGCGTATATTGCGAGAAGCCATGGGGTGATCACCTCTTTGGTCACTTGCAGCATGGATGGGAATATTCCGTCCAGTCTAGGTGACTTTATACCCGTGAAGGAACCTGGTGCTTGTCAGGTTATTCTTGGGGGTTATTAGGTCTGTTGGGGTGTTTGTTCCTCAGTTGCTAGGTCCTGATGCGTTTCGGTATCGGTGACCTCGGTGTATCCTGGGAAGTGGGCCGTCAGGGCTTCTTTGCTGCCCTCCGACCACTGACCGTTGTCTAGTTTGAGCTGACTTTATACTGTGGGTTGCTTTGACAGAAGCTTCCTCAGTCTAGCCGTTTCAGGCACTTTCTCAATGTTGGAGCAGAAGTTCCTCCATGAGCTGCGTTGTGCCTTCTTCATTCTTGTACTTTCTAAGTAGCGTCTTGTATTCCTCCTTGATGTTCTCATCGTTCGCTAGTTTAGCGAGCTTGAAAAATTCCATGAGGTTATTTCTTTGTAGAGAGAGGTCCCGATTTCACCAGAGTGGACTTCTTTCTTGTTCTAGAGGGTGGGCATGCTGCGTGGTATGCCTCTAGCAGTTCCGTAGATAGGGTCTCTAGGGACTTCTCTATGTCCTCCGCGGATTTCACAGAGCCCGCGTTCGCGAGTTTCGAAGTTTCGTTGTCTTTCTAAACGTCTCCCAGTTTGTGTTCCGGGGGTTTCTATAGAATTTCACTTTCGGAGTGTATTCGAATTCGCACTTGAATTGAATGTACCTATGGTTTGAGAAGGAAGGTCTTTCGAGGACCCTCCATCCAGATATGTAGGTACCCTTTCCCGTTACGAGAGTTAGATCTAGCACGTTTGACGAGGTGGGACCCACGTAGGTGTGTTCCCCTCCCACGTTTGCTATATCATTGTTAGTTGATAATATAAAGTCTAAGAGTGACTCTCCTCGGTCGTTAATGTCGGGGCTTCCCCACACACTGTTGTGGGCATTAGCGTCCGTACCAACGATCAGTTGGTAGTCTTTGGAGTCCGCTTCTTCCACCAGACTCCTTAGTTCTTCAGGCGGTGCAGACCTGTCATGTGCCATGTAGCAGGAGGCTACCAGAAGGCGCTTCTCCTCACTTTCCAACATAACTACTGTCAGGTCGTCTGTGCTGTAATGAGACCGTAGGAATCGTAGGCGTGGAATCCTTTTCGTACTAGTACGACAGTTCTATTCCTGCTTACCGGTGTTGGGTAGAATGAGCTGTAATTTGAGAACTTTAGTGCGGCCACCGAAAAGGTAGGCGTGGAATCCTTTTCGTACTAGTACGACAGTTCTATTCCTGCTTACCGGTGTTGGGTAGAATGAGCTGTAATTTGAGAACTTTAGTCCGGCCACCGAATTGCCTGATGCAATCCAGGGCTCCTGGACCAAAGCTATGTCAGCGGGCCCTTGCTCCATGGCAATGTGGAGCTCCGCTGATGCTATCTTGCTCTTATACAAGTTGAGCCGCAGCACACTCAGTTTCATGAGCAGCTGGCTCCCCTGCATACGACGGGTTGACTACAATGGTCAGGTCACCGTCCTCTTCTTCTAGCGTGTTGTCCAGCGCCATACCCTGGGCGGCCTCTACGATGGTATCCAGACCGAGGTCTTTCTCCATTTCGCCTGCCTGCAGGGTGTGTGCGTCCTTGTCGCTGGGCTGACGCTTTTTGAGGCGCAGGTATACGCTTCCCATACCCCATATAGTTGGTCCTCCGCTGCTTTGTTAATCTGGAGGATCACGTGCTGGCCCCCCTCGTTGGGTAGTGGGTCAGCATGCAATACCTTCCAGTCAGCGGTCGGTATGTCGGGGTTTTGTCGCTGAAGGAGCTTCAGCGCGCGGTCCCCTTGGATTGCGATGGCGAAGAGCACCTTCGCTTTTGGTATGGACGGGATTAGCTCCCTGTCCACCTCCTTCAGCTTGGCCCCCTGCCATATCGCTTCCAATTGGCAGACCGTTTGCGTCAGCCACTTCAGCGTGGAGTCATCCTTACAATTCAGGATTTTGACCCCATTCAGCCACCCAGCACCATCGAAGGTGGGCATGGGAGCTGTTGGGTTCTCTTCCATCCGTGTAAAACGGGAGTCTACCAGCCGCGCGTGGACCAATTGTCAATTGTCATCCTCCCGTTCTCATCATGTCTATCGATGAGAGCTACGATCAGGTGTCTCTTGGACACATCACTGATCCTCTCGCTTGACCCCTGCTTTGCCGGTTTGGGTGGAGTTTCCGCTCTCTTGGGCCCGCGTTGCCGCTTGCTCACCGGAGTGACGGCACTGTCGGTCAAGCGCTGCCTTTTGGTAGCAAGCAACTCTTCCACCTTGTTGGTATGCTCACTCGTCGATGCCTTCATCTGTGGCACCTGCGCGTAGTACTTAGGAGATATCTTCCTTGCCTTGCAGCCTGCCTACTATTTTGAGGGCCGCCTTGTATTGGGCATTAGCCTTCATCCCCTCCCTCGAACGCTGGCTTTTCGCCAGCCATTTTCACATAACTTTCTATGCATTTGGTGTGTATCTCTATGGAAAAACTAATTTCAATATTGATGGCCCCTAGCCTCAACTTCACAGCGGACAGCCATGCAATGATTACTTATCTCGATGCAGGATAAGTTTTTCTAAGGACCCCAAACAGTTCTACAGCTTTGTAAACAGTAAGCGTAGAACGTCCGCACACCCATCCTCGCTATCTTTCCGTAATACGTCGGCAGATAATGATCAGGCAATTGCCGATCTTTTTGCCCGTTTTTTCCAAACTACCTATTCGCAGGATGTTTACTCTGGTCAGCCGTATCCATACAGTTTACCGCGGTCGAACAGCATTTTCTGTCCTTTGCTAAATGAAAGCTCGTTGCTTCATGATCTACGAACAGTAAAGCCGGTGTTCTCACCGGGTCCGGACGGAGTTCCCGGCTGTGTACTCAGGTATTGTGCCGAGTCTCTGTGTGGGCCGTTGCTTAAACTGTTCAACCTATCTATAACTTCTTCATGCTTTCCCCCGATATGGAAGGAGTCTTTTATAATTCCTCTCCATAAGAAAGGTAGCAAGTCTGACGCAATGAACTATAGAGGTATATCTAAGTTATCCGCTATTCCTAAAGTGTTTGAGAAAATTTTAACTCCGCACCTGCAGCACCTATGCAGATCACTTATATCTCCAACTCAACATGGATTTATAAGGCGGAGATCAACCACTACAAATTTATTGGAGTTTACCTCCTTTATAATAAAAGGCTTTCAAGGTAATTTGCAGACGGATGTTGTTTACACCGATTTTAGTAAAGCGTTCGACTCTGTAAACCATTCTCTCCTAGCACAAAAGCTCGACCTCCTTGGGTTCCCGCCCAATCTCCTGAGATGGATCTCTAGCTACCTGTGTTCTAGGTCTCAAAGAGTCCTTTTCAAAAACTCCCTGTCCTCTCCAGTTACGGTGACTTCGGGTGTACCTCAGGGCAGCCATCTAGGCCCCTTACTCTTTACTCTCTTTATAAATGACCTACCTTCTGTATTAACATACTCTCGAGTACTAATGTATGCGGATGATGTTAAGCTCTGTGTCCAGTATAAGGACATTTCTTTCCAATCCAGGTTGCAATCCGATCTCGATAGATTTCAGTCGTGGTGTTGTGCAAATTTATTAAACCTTAACGCTTCAAAATGTAAAGTAATGACTTTTCATCGCTCCAGCGCCTTTCTGGTTCCTTACACCCTTTGTGGTGGTTCTCTTGAGAGAATTACCCGGGTTGATGATCTTGGTGTTCTATTAGATCCCAAGTTAAAGTTTTCAGAACACATTTCTACCATGGTGAATAAGGCCATGGGCGTGCTTGGGTTTATAAAGAGGTGGTCAAAGGAATTTGACGACCCCTATATAACAAAGACTCTCTACACCTCTCTGGTTCGTCCGATTTTAGAATACGGCTCTTGTGTATGGTGCCCTCAGTACAACGTACACCAAGACCGTATAGAATCAGTTCAGAAAAACTTTTTACTTTTTGCTCTTCGCGGCCTCAGCTGGGATGCAAGTGTGAGACTGCCGTCTTACTCTAATAGATTGCTCTTAATAAACCTTCCAACCTTAGCTAATCGTAGGAAAATGCTTGGCGTGATTTTTGTGCACAACTTGATCAAGGGTGACGTAGATAGCCCTGACCTGTTGAGCCGCATAAACTTCACGATTCCTATTAGAAGCACTAGGAACTATACACCGTTGTTTCTTCCGCTTTGTAGATCGAATTACTCCTTGCATGAACCATTTAGGGTCCTATGCTCGGATTATAATTCCCTCTATCATATTATATCTACCACTAACTCCCTTCCTAGTCTTAAATTACTGATACTCCTACATCTTTCCCGTAATTAGTAATTACTTTTCTTCTTTAGTTAGATTAGTTCTACTTTTCCTCGAACACTAGTCTAACACCTATCTTTCCTGCATGTCCGCGATCGGTTCGGTTTACGAGTCGCACGTCATGCGGCAGCGCCCCTCGGTCGGTTGGGCGGGAGGTGGGCTGCGTTCTTGCCTGGGATCCGCGCGTAACAGCCATCGGCTGGTGTCGCTTGGGCCACTTGATGGTGCAGTCATTGCACATCAACGTCCTAAAGTTATTAGAGCCCTAAGCAAGCAGAAAATTGGGCTCAAAATTTGTCACATAAATGCTCAGAGCTTAGTAAATAAGATAGAAGAGTTTCTATATCTGTTTGTTAATTCCCTAGTAGATGTTGTATGTGTGTCCGAAACGTGGTTTGTACCTGAACTTAGTAACATGTTAATTAGTTGTCATAGTTATGATGTCTTTCGTTCTGATCGTCGTAGTCATGCTGGGGGTGTAGCAATTTATCTTAGCAAGCGAGTAAGGGGTAAAGTTATTCTTAAGCAGCCCAACGATAGCCTAATAGAATACATATTCCTAGAAATAATTAATCAAATTTGTGATACAAAAATGCTTATCGGATGCATTTACAGGCCGCATAAAAACATAGACTGCTCAGACATAATGGACTTAATAGCTAATTACACTGAAATTATTTTGACAGGTGACATGAATGGTAACCTATTCACTGAAAGACACTTGGCGGATGGTTTGGAATCTCTCAGTTTAGTACCGGTGAACACATCAGTACTTGTTTTTCGTTAATAAGAGGGAACTAGTATTACTTTATGATCAAATTTCTGTACCTGCTTTCCCAAAACACGACTTAATATTTATGACGTATAACTTGCCTCTAAAATATTGCAAACAAACCATTAAATACCGGGATTTCAATAACATAGAATTTGCCAGTTGGTATGATGATTGCTACAACTCTGATCTTGATCTCATTTTTTCCTTTCCTACAGTTGACACCCAAGTCTATCATGTGCAATACTTCATTGACTTGTTGTTCAACAAACATGTACCAATCAAACCCAAAGTTATAAGGCCTTCAAAAAAATCTTGGTTTAACAAAGATGTACAAAGTGCAATAATATTAAGATATAAGGCATACAAGAAATGGCAGAGATATAAGACTGATCAACCTACACAGCATATTTATTACAAACAGACGATCTGTAAATGAATTTAGCGTACCTATTTTAGTAATAGGTTTACGAGGGCAATCGACAGCAGACAATGGAAAGATATAAAACGAGGGGGAACGTTGTGAGCCGCGGCCTTTGCCGCCTTATACCCGGTACTCAGTCAGTATATACATACATACAGTGACTCAAAGCCAAAACAATGCAGTGTCAAATAAAAAGTTTAAGTTTAAGTTTTAATACGATCTAACAGGTGGGGAAAACCCAGTATTTAAGGGTCAAATATTGGTTTTGGTACTTAATGTATAAACCTATCTTCGGTCATTGGAATTTTTGAAAAATAATGTGTAATAACTTTATGGCAGCCAATTTAACTATTTATTTGACACTGCATTGTTTTGGCTTTGAGCCACTGTATATGAGCTTAAGATTTATGCAATTTATTATATGTTCAAAAGGGACAAATTATATTTTCGCCAAAAAAGAATATTTCAAAAAATACAGTCAAACCATTTTTGGAATTTTTATGCATGTTTCCATTTTTGTTTACATATGCTTTTTACATCTGCTTCTAAATTTCTACATGACATGTATAACTACATATTCAAGACGTACACTGTGTACGAAAGTAGAGATAATGAGTAAGCGCTTGGCAGGCGTTGCGTAGCCACTGAAATTTAATTTGTTCCTTCTGTCTATAATAATAATTCGACCTGATCCAGATTCGGCAATCTGGTAGATTTGGCTATTTTCCATGATTCTGCGTTTTTGGTTTTCTCGTATCTTAAAAATTGTGGATTCCACAGATTTTCGTCCTTTGTGGAGGCGGAAAGGGGCGTGTCAAAATTTTGAAATACACTTGTATTGAAGTGATATCACAGGAACTTGGATAGAAAGTTTGGTTGCTCTAGCTCTTATAGTCTCTGAGATCTAGGCGCTCATTTAAACGAATAAGCAAAGCAGACAGGGTGGCGTGTGAGAGAGAGCGAGAGGGAACGATGACTTTCGAAACGGTTTTCTTCATTGTAGCTATATTAATAATCTGATCTGATCCAGATTCAACACCCTGATAGAAATAGTTATTCTCTATGATTCTGCGTTTTTAGTTTTCTTGTATCTTCAAAGTTGTGTACGCCACAGACTTTCGTCCTTTGTGAGTGCGGAAAGGGGCGGGCGAAATTTTGCAACACATTAGGAGTAGTTTGATCACACAGGAGACTGGATACAAAATTTGGTTGCTCTAGCTTTTATAGTCTCTGAGATATAGGCGCAAATGAAGACGGACAGACGGACAGACGGACGGACGGACAGACAGACAAGGCTATATCGACTCGGCTATTGATGCTGATCAAGAATATATATACTTTATGGGGTCGGAAACGCTTCCTTCTGTGCGTTACACACAACCGTTATCACCACAAATCTAATATACCCCTATACTCTTCGAGTACCGGGTATAAAAATTGGGGATTGGGAAAGTTCAAACTGTGATAAATGATAGTATTGATGTAAGTTGCTTAAATAACAAATATGTTAATGTAAATGTCCCTGTATCTCTATGTAACCGCTATGTAAGTTCTGAGTCTTTTATCAATTGTCAAAATAGTTTCCATTTTATTCTTGTATATCAATGTGATGTGCTGCAGTCCATACCAAAAATTAATTCAAATGCTACTGGCTTGGACGATATAAATCCCAAATTTGTCAAATTGATATTACCATTTTTAATAGGCCACATTACACATATTTTTAATAATGCCATTAACGCCTCTAAATTTCCTAATGAATGGAAAATTGCAAAAGTTCTGCCTATTGCTAAGTCCAACGCAGACTTTCGACCGATATCCATATTGCCATACCTGTCTAAAATTTTCAAGCATCTAAAAGCCATACCAATTAATAACTTTCTAAGCGCCAATAAGTAGTTGAGGATATTAGGTTAAAAATGGACAATAGTGAGGTAACATTATTGACGCTACTTGATTTCAGTAAGGCTTTTGACACGGTAGACCACGACATACTACTCACCAAGCTAAGTAGTGTAAGGAAGAGTTCTGGGCCGGGGTACAACTCCATAAAAAAACTAGGGGAAACGTTGTGAGCCGCGGCAAAGGCCGCGGCTCTACCTTATACCCGGTACTCAGTCAGTACATACATACATATATGAGCTTACGATTTATGGAATTTATTATATGTTCGCAAAAGAGACGAATTAAATTTTGGGCAAAAAATAATATTTCAAAAATTGAAGTCAAACCATTTTAGGAATATTTATACATGTTTCCAATTTTGTTTGCATATGATTTGTATACTGCTTCTACATTTCTACATGTATAACTACATATTTGAGACGTAGAAGTGTTTGCGACAGAGAGAGAGGAAATGAGTCAGCGCTTGGCAGGCGTTGCGTAGCCACTGAAATTTAATTTGTTTCTTCTGGCCATAATATTGTTGATCCATATTCGCCAATCTGGTAGATATGGTAATTTTCCATGATTCTGCGTTTTTGGTTTTCATTTATCTTTAAAATTGTGGATTCTACAGATTTTCGTCCATTGTGGGGGCGGAAAGAGGCGTGGCAAAATTTTGAAATACACTTGTGCTGGTTTGATATCACAGAAGTTTGGATAGAAAGTTTGGTTGCTCTAGCTCTTATAGTCTCTGAGATCTAGGCGCTCATTTGGATGAATAGGTAAAGCAGACAGGGTCGCGTGTGAGAGAGAGCGAGAGGGAACAATGACTTTCGAAATGGTTTTCTTCATTGTAGCTATAATAATGATCCGATCTGATTCAGATTCAACACTCTGATAGAAATGGTCTTTCTCTATGATTTTGCGTTTTTCGTTTTCTTGTATCTTCAAAATTGGGTATGCCACAGACTTTCGTACTTTGTGGGGGCGGAAGGGGGCGGGGCGAAATTTTGAAATAGACTTTGAGTAGTGTGATAACATAGGAGACTGAATACAAAACTTGGTTACTCTAGCCTTAATAGTCTATGAGATATAGGCGCAAATGAAGACGGACAGACGGACGGACGGACAGACGGACGGACAGACGGACGGACAGACGGACGGACAGACAGACATGGCTATATCGACTTGGCTATTGATGCTGATCAAGAATATATATACTTTATGGGGTCGGAAACGCTTCCTTCTGGGCGTTACACACAACCATTATCCCCACAAATCTAATATACCCCTTACTCTTCGAGTACCGGGTATAAAAACCATAATTCATTAAAAAAATTTAAATCTCCAAATCTATCAGAAAAAGTCATTTTTGGCCTCAGCGGAAAAAAAAGTTGAATTTTGTCGAGTAGTGTAATAGAAGAAAAAGAAGGAAAAATATGTGGGGGAGCGTACGCTCCTTAACCAAACATTATGTTCCTGTGAAAACAATAATTATTATTGCTAAGGCAGTAGTATTACCAATAGTTTTTTATGGATTGAAATTTTTGGAAGTGGCTCAAAGTGGCTTTCAATAGTGTAACTCGATACGTGTATGGCCTGAAAAGGACGGACCACGTTACGGGCTATACCAACAAACTATTCGGCTTAAATTTATCGTCGTGGGTTAATGTAAAAATTCTTTTTTTTTTACATAAAATAATAGTTACACAAAAGTTTGAGTATTTATTTGATAACATTAAATTTATTTCCTCCCCAAGAATAAAAAATCTAGTTTGCTTGAAAACCCGGTAAGCATGTGCAGAGAAACAATTTTATATTTATGCTGTTCGACTGTGGAATAGTCTTCCTAACGTATTTAAATCCATAAAAGGCGCACACCAATTTACTTATCTGCCTGTTCAATGTTACTATTCCTTAGATTTTAATTTTTTTAATTTATCTTTATCTTTATAATTTCATATATATTTGTTTTGCCAATTTGTCATAGTGATTAGTGCTCTAATTTATAGTAGTAATACTCTAGCACTAAGAATCTGTCTTTAATAAAATTAAATTAAATTAAATATTGTCGATGTTAACAACCGATCTTCGATCTGAAAAGTATGTTCAATCTTATAGCTGAAATACTTATTAAATTAGAAACGTTTAAAAAATACACTAAATTTTGGTATTTTTTTAACTTTTGTGGAGTAGACCATACATGTGATAGCTATAAAATATACCTTTCATATGTACATACATATATAGTTTAAATTGCCGAAACTCTTTTGGAAACGTAAGCCAAAAAACTAGGGATACCTCGCGTTAAAAACACTCGGCACTTGTATTTACCCATTTACCTATTTTTAATGTAAATACCTTATGTTTATTTGGTTTTTTTTACCTAACTAATTGGAAAAGGGTTATACCAATTTTGCTTTCTTACCTAGCTAACTTTAATAAGTAAGAAGCTAGCTAAATAAATGGTATATAGTACAAAATATTTCACTTGATGGCGACAGTTGTTTCTTAACTGCATAAGAGAAAACACTATAAGAAATTTTCCGATTGAATAGTCTAGTTCACAAAATGTGTACATAAAAGTGCAATAATAAATTTAAAAAATACAACGATTTTTGAAACTTTTCGTGCTTTTTAAAAATATTAATGATTTCGAAGTGGCATAATGGAAATACTTCGAGGAGATTTTTTGAAAATGATAAAATTACATGGTTGACAACAGGTGTTAATCATGAGATCATTAAAAGGTTGGCTGATATCCCAAATTTTATAAACTGCAAAGAAATGAAATGGTGCAAAAAAAAACAGCTCAACTTGTAAGGGTGTGCCTCGTCTGAAAAGAATTTTTATACCCGGTACTCGAAGAGTATAGGGGTATATTAGATTTGTGGTGATAACGGATGTGTGTAACGCCCAGAAGGAAGCGTTTCCGACCCCATAAAGTATATATATTCTTGATCAGCATCAATAGCCGAGTCGATATAGCCATGTCTGTCTGTCCGTCCGTCCGTCCGTCTTCATTAGCGCCTTTATCTCAGAGACTATTAAAGCTACAGCAACCAAATTTTGTATCCAGTGTTCTGTGTTATCACACTACTCCAAGCGTATTTCAAAATTTCGCCCCGCCACCTTCCCACACAAAGAACGAAAATCTGTGGCATGCACAATTTTGAAGATACGATAAAACTAAAAACGCAGAATCATAGAAAATGACCATTTCTATCAGAGTGTTGAATCTGGATCAGATCGGATTATTATACCCCGTACTCGAAGAGTATAGGGGAATATTCGATTTTTGGTGATAACGGTTGTGTGTAACGCCCAGAAGGAAGCGTTTCCCACCCCATAAAGTATATATATTCTTGATCAGCATCAATAGCCGAGTCGATAAATGTCTGTCCGTCTTCATTAGCGCCTATATCTCAGAGACTGTTAAAGCTAGAGCAACCAAATTTTGTATTCAGTCTTCTGTGTTGTTACACTACTCCAAGTTTATTTCAAAATTTCGCCCCGCCCCCTTCCGCCCCTATAAAGGACAAAATCTGTGACAATTTTAAAGATACGAGAAAACTAAAAACGCAGTGTCATAGAGAATGACTATTTCTATTAGAGTATTGAATCTGAATCAGATCGGATTATTAATATAGCCACAATGAAGAAAACCATTTCGAAAGTCATCGTTCCCTCTCGCTCTCTCTCACTATTCGTCCAAATGAGCGCCTAGTTCTCAGAGACTATAAGAGCTAGAGCAACCAAACTTTCTATCCAAGCTCCTGTGATATCATTTCAGCACAAGTGTTTTTCAAAATTTTGCCGCGCCCCCTTCCGCCCCCAAAAAGGACGAAAATCTGTGGAATCCACAATTTTTAAGATAAAAGAAAACCAAAAACGCATAGTCATGGAAAATAACGGTATCTACAGATTGCCGAATCTGGATCAGATCGAACTACTATTATAGCCAGAAAGAACAAATTAAATTTCAGTCACTGCGCAGAGCCTGCCACGCGCTGACTCATTCCCTCTCTCTCTCACACACACTTACACGTCTTGTATGAGTAGTTCTACATGTCATGTAGAAATGTAGAAGCTGACGTAAAAATTATATGTAAACAAAAATGGAAACAGATAACTTTTAGTATATAAAAATCTAGCATAATGTTCGACCTAATTTTTTGAAATTTTCCATTTGGGCAAAAATTTAATTCGTCCCTTTTGCGAACATATAATAAATTACATAAATCACAAAATCGCATATATTCTAACTGAGCACAGGGTATAAAGTAGAGCCTCGGCCTTTGCAGCGGCTCACAACGTTTCCCCTCGTTTATATAGCCACTATGAAGAAAACCATTTCGAAAGTCATTGTTTCCTCTCGCTCTCTCTCACACGCGACCCCGTCTGCTTTGCCTATTCGTTCAAATGAGCGCCTAGATCTCAGAGACTATAAGAGATAGAGCAACCAAACTTTTATATCCGAGCTCCTGTAATATCAATTCAGCACAAGTTTGTTTCGAAATTTTGCCACGCCCTCTTTCGCACACACAAAGGACGAAAATCCGTGGAATCCACAATTTTTAAGATAAAAGAAAACCAAAAACGCAGAATCATGGGAAATAACCGTGTCTAACAGATTGCCGAATCTGGATCAGGTCGGAACATTATTATGGCCAGAAGGAACAAATTAAATTTCAGTGGCTACGCAACGCCTGCCAAGCGCTTACTCATTCCCTCTCTCTCTCGCAAACACTTGTACGTCTCGAATATGTAGTTATGCATGAACATGTAGAGGAAGATGTAAAAAGCATATGTAAACAAAAATGGAAACTTGTATAAAAATTCCAAAAATGGTTTGACTTCATTTTTTGAAATATTATTTTTTGGCCAAAATTTAATTCGTCCCTTTTGCGAACATATAATAAATTGCATAAATCGTAAGCTCATATATGTATGCATATACTGACTGAGTACCGGGTATAATGTAGAGCCTCGGCCTTTGCCACGGCTCACAACGTTTTCTCTCGTTTTAAATTAACGGTCGCGCACTTTGCACTTTGTTTTATGATCAAATGATCAGTGCGCATGAGCTTTGGGAAAGCTTAATGCATGCCTAAGCTGCACTCAGGTACTGCTTATCTTTCTTTTCCAATTTCGACTGTGGCCAAGTGCAGATGCAATACCTATCATTGCCCTATAATAAAACTGACTCTACCAACACCTCGTGCGCCTTGCTTATATATGTATGTATGTGCATGTGCGGAAAAGTTAATCCACGTGTACTTCGGCCAAATAAAGCCATCCGCTCAAATAAAAGCGTGAAGCAAGGTCGTGCAGGCACACGGAAGGTGTTCCCAGGCATATTTCGGCCAAAATTGGGAAAGAATCGCATTTAATCGGATATAACCTCGGAAGAAGGTATGTAGGAGTGTGAGGGTAAAACGCGATTTTAAAGTTGTCTATCACAGATTTCTTCCGACCTGCTCTTCTAAAGCAGTTGTCTGTTGGCATCACCACGACTCTGTGTGTTTTCCCTGTAGAAGTGCCGAGAGCCACCGGCACCGGAGACAGATCGTGGCCAACCTATTCACCTGGCCTGAGGTCAGGCATTGACCAATAAGGCAATCATCAGCGGGGGAAATAGGCCTTGTCCCCATGACACTTCACTAAGATGACCATCTGCAGTCCATAGCCAATCAACTACGGATCCCCTGCACACAGCTGGACAGAGCAGACAAAGAGGGGAGAGGAATAAAGTGCCGATAAGGGTTGATTCTACGGCTGGCCCTACGAATTGGTCAGGTTGATGGAGCTGTGAAGCTGTGTGGCGGCGGGATGGATTCGACGCATGATCAGTATCGCCGCGTGAATGGAATTTAATTAGTTTAAGACCTCTTCTTATAGTTGCGTCAGTAAGTGAGTCCCTATACTTGTATAACAAAAAACTCATTCCATAAACCCGAATTTATAATCTTATTGTTGTCGCATACTATTGTCACCCATCATTATACCCGGTACTCGAAGAGTTTAAGGGTATATTAGATTTGTGGGGATAACGGTTGTGTGTAACGCCCAGAAGGAAGCGTTTCCGACCCCATAAAGTATATATATTCTTGATCAGCATCAATAGCCGAGTCGATATTGCCATGTCTGTCTGTCCGTCCGTCCGTCTGTCCGTCCGTCCGTCCGTCCGTCTGTCCGTCCGTCCGTCTTCATTTGCGCCTATATCTCAGAGACCATTTAAGCTAGAGCAACCAAGTTTTGTATCCAGTCTCCTCTGTGATCACACTACTCCAAATGTATTTCAAAATTTAACCCCGCCCCCTTCCGCCCCCACAAAGGACGAAAGTCTGTGGCATTCACAATTTTGAAGATACAAGAAAAATAAATACGCAGAATCATAGAGAATGACCATTTCTATCAGAGTGTTGAATCTGGATCAGATCGGATCATTATTATAGCTACAATGAAGAAAACCATTTCGAAAGTCATCATTCCCTCTCGCTCTCTCTCACACGCGACCCTGTCTGTTTTGCCTATTCGTCTAAATGAGCGCCTAGATCTCAAAGACTATAAAAGCTAGAGCAACCAAACTTTCTATCCAAGCTCCTGTGATATCGAACCAGCACAAGTGTATTTCAAAATTTTGCGACGCCTCTTTCCGCCCCCACAAAGAACGAAAATCTGTGGAATCCACAATTTTTAAGATAAATGAAAACCAAAAACGCAGAATCATGGAAAATTACCATATCTACCAGATTGCCGAATATGGATCAGGTCGGATCAATATTATAGACAGAAGAAACAAATTAAATTTCAGTGGCTACGCAACGCCTGCCAAGCGCTGACTCATTCCCTCTCTCTCTGTCGCAAACACTTGTACGTCTTAAATATGTAGTTATACATGTAGAAATGTAGAAGCAGATGTAAAAAGCATATGCAAACAAAATTAGAAACATGTATAATATTCCAAAAATGATTTGACTTCATTTTTTGAAATATTATTTTTTGCCCAAAATTTAATTTGTCCCTTTTGCGAACATATAATAAATTGCATAAATCGCAAGCTCATATATAATATGTATGTACATATGTGTATACGACTGAGTACCGGGTATAAGGTAGAGCCGCGGCCTTTGCCGCGTCTCACAACGTTCCCCCTCGTTTGATATGTAAAATGAGCGTCACTGTGCGTCGTCCGCGTATGCCACGACTTTGCATTAAAAAGATACTTGGAGGTGTAGTGATTTCGCTATTCCTGAAACTACTTTATGAAGTGCCGTTTAAGTTGCTCTTAGTTGTAGCCCGACAAGCCTATCAAAATTTTGAGAAAGAAGGATGACAGACTGATTGTTCTAAAGTCCTTTGGTGTTGAGTGCGATGCTTTACTCGCTTTGGGGATGAAGACTATTTTTGCCTTAAGCCAAGCGTGTGGTATTTTCCCCACTACTTGTATCTTCTTGAAAATATATTGCAGCCAGTTAATGGCCGTGTCTCCGGCCTTTTCGAGTTTGGCCGGAATGACCTGGTCCGGACCAGGGGACCTGAACGGATCGAAACTGTTTATTGCCCAGCTAATGTTCCGTTTTGTAGGGATATGCGCCATCGAAGTTGCCGAACCTTCACTAGGAAGGTGTACCGGCTCGCTGATTGAGCACCCTGGGAAATGAGTGTCGAGTAGAATGTGTAGGAACTCCTCACTGGAGTTAGTCCACGTACAATCACATCTCTTGAGGTACCCCACCGAGGGGGCCGTTTTGGAGAGAATTTTGCGTAGCCTTACTGCCTCCGACGTTTCCTCGATTTCAGAGCAACATTTTTGCCAAGAGGCCCTTTTTGCCTGTCTAATTTTTTTTTTTTTAGGGCCAGACCTATCTTGTAGTCTGCCCAGTGTTCCTCCGTTAGCGCTTTTGGCCCTGTTAGAGAGGGTCCTGCAGCTTTTCCATAGGATATCTATTTGTTTTGACAACCAGGGGGGTTTCTTTTTCCCCCTGTGTCTGCTTGAGGGGCATGCTTCCGTGAACCTGTTCACTAGACGATCTAAATCATCTTGAGTGTCCGGGCATGTTGATGCTTTGTTGGGGAGTGATTCCTTTATGGCTGAGCTGTATTTTTCCCAGTTGGCTTTCCTGGGGTTAATATAGTCGGTGGGTTTCGGGCTCCGAGGGATAACATCGTCTCGATGTACCTATGGTCAGAAAAGGAAGGGTCCTCTGGGATCTTCCAACCCTTTACTTTATCTGACAATTTGTGAAACACTAGGTGAGGTCAATAACCTCCTGTCGGTTTTTTAAAAATATGTATGATCGTTACCCCACTTCCAAATAACTAAATTAGACTACAGAATAAAGCACAGACCTTGTCTCCCACTATCCAAGGCTCCTGGATTAGGACTACGTCGGCTCCGCTCGCGTCCACGAAGTCGCGCATGAGTTCTGCGTCTGAAGAGTAGCCTTCCTTGGCCGGCTCCAGCTCGCTGGAGAATGCTTCGATCTCCGAGACAACATCCTGCTCGACTGGGTTGTCGACTGGACGAGCCTCGGCCTATGCGTCCGACTCGTACACCTTTATGGTGACCGAGCTTAAGCCTTTAGCTTACTTTTATCGCGGCCAGCGATTCTTTATTAAGGACCAGCACGGCCTGATTTGTCGGACAGTTGTAAAATTACAGTAATTTGTCAAAAAGGCGAAAATGTTGTTGAGTAATTCAGTTGTTTTAGGTTAGTAGCGGCGTGCATATACACACGAAGAACGGTAAAAAGGGAGCAAAAGAGAAACTAATCCGGTCGACGTTACGGTTGTTGTTGGTTTTGGTTTAGTGCCGGCGCGCAAAAAACACGATCATAAGCACACATTGAAGGGAATAGGCAGAAAAGGAACGAAAGAGATCATATCGGAGAGAGAACGGAAAACGAAAAAGAAGTTGACAAGAACCAGACATACACCGGCAAAGAAAGATAAAGAAGTAGAAGCAGAGAACAAGGAGATCGAAAATGTGTTGCTGCTGGAGTAAGGATTGTCGGAGTCGGAGAAAGAAATTGGAATGAGAAAAAACGAAATCATGGCGGATGAAAGCGTGCCAAACATGAACGCCAACATGTAGAAAATGATTCGGCTGTTAACCCTAAACATTAAAATGGATGAACACAGAGATAATCAAGTGAAAATATCGGCGGATAATTTCGGAAATATCTTAACCGATTTCGATGGATACTCTGTCCCCGTGCAGAAGTGGTTCGAGATTTTCGTGCTTACGAACTGTCATAAAAGCACAAATATGTTCAGGCTAGAGGCGAAACGGCGAGGCTATTCTTAGAATCTGATTGCGTGCCAAACTATTACGATTTAAAAGCCAAATAATAAGCGATTTCGAGAGCAATACGAATAGTGCGGATATTCACCAATCGTTGCGGAATCGTAAAATGCAGAAATCTGAAACATTCCATGAGTATATGCTGAGCATGAAAAAGATGGAGGGCGTCGGAAATATTGAAGAAGCAGCTGTATTATTGTAAATGGAATGCAAATGAAAAACAAATTGAAAAAATCTCGTTTCTAAGCCTGGAACAGAAAAAAAAGCCGGAAGAGGAGTATATCAGGGTTTATAAAACTTTTTGCCAGAAGCCGTTTATCTGGAGATGAAGCAGAAGCTGTCAGGAAACAGATTGAGGAGTGGTTCGATCAAGGTATTGTACGCAAATCAACTTCTCACATCGGAAGCTAAATAGCATGGTGTTTAAAGTTCGTTTTCTCGTTCCAATGATTGACGATGTTCTAGAGAAACTAAAAGCAGGAAAGTTGTTCACTGTTATGGATTTGGAAAATGGATTTTTTCATTTGCTTGTTGAAGGGCTTATACTGCGTTTGTTACTCGTGAAGGACTTTTTGAATTCAACAAGGCGCCATGTGGACTTACAAGCTTTCCAGCAGCTTTCATCAGGTTTGTGAATAATATTTTCAAGACCCTGATTAATAAAGACGTTATGCAACTGTATATACTTTAGGACGTTGATATGCAATGACTGCACCATCAAGTGGCCCAAGCGACACCAGCCGATGGCTGTTACGCGCGGATCCCAGGAAAGAAAGCAGCCCACCTCCCGCCCAACCGACCGAGGGGCGCTGCCGCTTAACGCGCGACTCGTTAACCGAACCGATCGCGGACATGCAGGATAGATAGGTGTTAGACTAGTGTTCGAGGAAAAGTAGAACTAATCTAACTAAAGAAGCAAAGTAATTACTAATTACGGGAAAGATGTAATAGTATCAGTAATTTAAGACTAGGAAGTGAGTTAGTGGTAGATATAATATGATAGAGGGAATTATAATCCGAGCATAGGACCCTAAATGGTTCATGCAAGGAATAGTTCGATCTACAAAGCGGAAGAAACAACGGTGTATAATTCCTAGTGTTTCTAATAGGGATCGTGAAGTTTATGCGGCTCAACAGGTCAGGGCTATCTACGTCACCCTTGATCAAGTTGTGCACAAAAATCACACCAAGCATTTTCCTACGATTAGCCAAGGTTGGAAGGTTTATTAAAAGCAATCTATTAGAGTAAGACGGCAGTCTCACACTTACATCCCAGTTGAGAGCAAAAAGTAAAAAGATTTTCTGAACTGATTCTATACGGTCCTGGTGTACGTTGTACTGATGGCACCATACACAAGAGCCGTATTCTAAAATCGGACGAACCAGAGAGGTGTAGAGAGTCTTTGTTGTATAGGGGTCGTCAAATTCCTTTGACCACCTCTTTATAAACCCAAGCACGCCCATGGCCTTATTCACCATGGTGGAAATGTGTTCTGAAAACTTTAACTTGGGATCTAATAGAACACCAAGATCATCAACCCGGGTAATTCTCTCAAGAGAACCACCACAAAGGGTGTAAGGAACCAGAAAGGCGCTGGAGCGATGAAAAGTCATTACTTTACATTTTGAAGCATTAAGGTTTAATAAATTTGCACAACACCAAGACTGAAATCTATCGAGATCGGATTGCAACCTGGATTGGAAAGAAATGTCCTTATACTGGATGGATTGATAACTATATGGATTTTATTATGATATATGCCAACGACGTCGAGGAATGCATGTCCAAAACAAAGAAAGTTCTAGAGAATCAGCTTCGTATGGAATGAAGAAAATTTAGTTTCTTGCAGCAGCGTATTAAGTTTTTGGGTGACCTGGCCAAACCTGGTCAGGAAAAAGAAAACCTGAAAGCCGTCCAAGCGCTTCTGGGTCTTACAGGATTTTTTCGCAAGTTTGTTCCACAATATGCGCAGGTAGCACGTCCGCTTCAAATCTCTTTAAAAAAGACGTTAATTTTAAGATTGGGCCGGAGGAGGAAAGTTCGATCCTTTCTCATAACCGAGCCTGTTTTACGAATCTATATAAGGGAGGCCCCAGCCGAGTTACACACTGACGCTACGGCTACAGAACAGTTCTATTACAGATGTTCGGGGGTCATCTTCACCCGGTATATTTTGTGGAACAAAAAGACGATGCAACATTGTTACATACTCGAAGTGAAATCAGCATATCTGGCACTGAAAAATGTAGACATTATCTGCTGGGAATAAAGCTAAAGCTGGTCAGAGCTTTTATTGCATTTAGGCAGACGACTAGCCAGCTGGACATACGAAGAGAAGTAGCGCAGTGGGTGCTCCACTTGCAGGACTTCGACTTCGAAATGGAAGATCGAGCGGAAGATAAAATGAAGCACGTGGATTCTTTATCCCCAAGTCTACAACGTTATATCCTAGCAATCATCACGATTAAAGAAGGCACAGCAGAGCGACGATGGCATCATGCCGTTGTTCAAGTTCTACAAGACGGCTTACGAGAACTACAAGATAAAATAGTGACTACTCTACAAAGAAGTTGGCGGAAATGAAGTACTGGTCATCACAAAACAGATGGAGCGCGAAGTGATCCAGATTGCACACAATACTGGTCATTTCGCAACGAAAAAACGATACACAGCATTCAGCAGCAGTTTATCTTAGAGGGGAAAGTAAATGATTTCATACCTAATTGTATAAGTTGTATAATTCACAGCAAAAAGACGGGAAAGCAAGAAGGTGTTGCATTGCATCAACAGGGCGATGTACCACTCCATTCGGTGCATATCGACAGTATAAGTTTGTGCTGTCAGCAGTTGATGGATTTTCGAAGTTTGTCGGGCTATTTCCAACGACGTCTACAGGCTGCGAAGAGGTGATCAAGAAGCTAAGCGAGTGGTCCAACGTATTTGGATTTCCGAGGCGCGTGACAAGCGACAGAGGCGTTGCATTCACGGCCAACGCATTTGTTGAGTTGCTCAGTGCCAACACAGTAGGGCATGTGTGGACAACAACTGGAGTTGCCACAGGAAGCGGTCTACGGCTCGGTTCCTTCGATCATGGCAAAGTTGTTAGCAGAAGAGTCGTCAATGTGGTTCAAATATGTACCGTCTGTGCAAAAAGCGATTAACTCCCACATGTTGACGAAAGTATCACCAGTTGATATTATATTCGGCACAAAGATTAATAATTCCGACTAATGGAATTGCTAAATCAGGAGCTAGTAGAAAGGTTCAAACACAGTTTGTTGCAGGTCGAAAGTTTAGTTTAGTTTAGTTCATGCCTTGGTCCGTATCAGATTATTAACATCAAACATAATGACCAATACGATGTTAAAAAAAAGGCGGCCCTGGACATTAAAGGACCAAACGTAACAGCAACTATCTTTGACAATCTCAAGCTGTGGAAGTTTGTCGAAGAGAACGAGGAGTTGTTGTCACCCAGGAGCCAGGATAGCTGAATGTAAGAAGGGACTGGTTTGTCCTTAAGTTTGCGTCCCCTATCCCGATAGCGAGAGAGCAGAGAGCCAATCACGAGCGCGGTCGTCAGAGAGAGCCAGCCGACGCTTGAAACGGCACGCATATCATTCCGTTGACAGCCGCCGTGCAAAGTAGTCTCATCAGTTGTGTTTCGCAAACGTTGTATAATTGAAGTTGTTCAAATCAAACCATAAACATTGTGAATCAATTCAATCAACATTAATGTTATAATGAACATATCTACATATGTACATACATGTGTACATATGTACATATATTACAATAAATTGTAATTATTAATTTTAACCGCTCAACCTTTTATTTAAATCAAACATCGCAACAGCCAGTGGAAAACCTCATGCCTAACATTCGGTGACCCCGACGTGATTTGTGCAATAAACAATTCGGTAGAGCAAATCACAAACTACAATTTATTATTTAAAATTATCGATCAAGTGCCGTTCATTTTTTTGCTGATCGTCTTTGTCATCATATCATATTCGTTGCATCGGTCTTTAACCTTATCTTCATATACACTTCGCATTTCATTTTTTTTATAGTGATACATTGATATGTATTTAAAGCTATAAATACATTTTTTCCTACTTTCTATAAAAATTATTGCTATTAGTGTAGAAGAGATTTTGAAAAAATGGGTGTGTACTGCTAGGCAGTTCGTGTCATAATACACATTGCATAAACTTTCATATATGTACATATATCTCTACGTCGATCTACATATTAATTTAAACCCTCGACCATTTATTTAAATAGAGCATCGCAACAGCTAGTGAAAAAGCTCATTAGCTTAAAACTCCCTAGTTACCTGCTTTTTTAAATTCTATCCGTAAGCGCCAGTGCATGCTTTGTATATTGCCTTGAATGTATTTAGATATTTTTCTGTGTCGGTAATCAGTATGTATTTGTCGTTGTTTCTCGTAAGTACAAATATGATTTTATATATTTAGCCGCTCTCACCTTGTAGAATTGTTGTTATATTACTCTTTCCCTATTACCCAAACTTAAATAACTGTTCTTCCTCTCTCGGTCTCGATTTGTTCTGTACAGTAGCGCTCTCTCTCTCTGTCTCTTTCGCAGCTGCTGAAACCGCTCTCGTCTCAGTTTTTACTAATTCTGCCTTTACGGTTTATCAGGCACACTGGTCTGATATCAATTATTTTTGAAGAAAAAAACATTTTTTTATATTTTTACTTTGTTTGTATATAATGGAATTCTGCAAAAAAACCAGCAAGAAGCAGATCAAACATGACCAGCCGTGCAAGCTCTGTTGGTTCTGCGCTGGGTTTTCGGGTATCTTTGGTAATGACATCTCCAAACGAAATCGCTTACATTTTAGTTGTGAGGCATGCCGTCTGGTTGAAAAAGAAATGGTCCAATTTAAGAGGCGTAACCCAAAGGGCTTTAAGAAGCTAACCTTGGGCTTTAAACAGCAAGTCAATCGACTCCTAGCAATGGAATCTTAATTTAGTGGTTAACAAATACTGAATGAGTCTCCCAGGCGCAAAAGGGTCACACGCTATCTGCAAGTTCCAACTGTCCCTTAGCAAGTCGATGCTGAAAAATGAACATTGACCACTCCAAATGTGCAGCAGCGGATATCGTTTGCTACTTCAAGGGCAACAACAGCTGCTGGTGATGCAAATAAAGTATATGGTAGATCTTCCCGGTATATCTCCACCCGTCCAAAAAATTACCAACCTCTCTTGTAGTGACTTGTAGCTCAGTATACTTTTCCGGGACAGAGTCACATTTGCATCCCACCTTATTTTGTTTACCAAGACCTGGTTAAAGCATGACATTCTTAGATCCGAAGTTTTGGCAGGCACAACTTATAGAAATGACCGTTCGTCTCGACGTGCAGGAGGGGTTCTAATTTCAGTGGACTCAAACTTTACGTCGGAACTTTTCACAGTCCAGATTCAGCAGAAACTGGAATTTCTGTGTGTAAGACTGATTCTTCCCGCTTTCTCAGTTTTCATAACTTACTCGTATATTCCACCTTCTTCGGATATCGCACTTTACGAGCAGCACTTGTCCGCTTTATCCGCTGTTTCTTATCTCGCTATCAGATAAACATCATATGATAGTTCTTGGTTACTTCAACTTGCCAGGAATTGTTTGGTCTTCGGTAAATTAGTCTAAAGCCTGGTACCCATGTCACGACATGACTTTGTTGACGGCTTGATTGACCTGTCGCTGTCTCAAGTTAACCATGTTAAAAATTCCTTGGGTCGATTTCTTGATCTGTGCTTTGTAACGGATGCGACTTTAGCGTTGTTAACTCGAGTCCCCCCGCTCACTATACCTGAAGATGCCTACCATCCTATTTTCGAAGTGTCGCTCGACCTAGGACGAACTGTATTGGATCGGTCGGGTAGACTACCCCAATGTGTCCGCTGTTTCCGTAAAGCCGAGTTTACGAAGCTTAATTGGTCCGCTTTATATTTGTGCAGTGATGTTTCGACAGGCAAAAACATTTTTTATGATGCACTGGACTCACTTCTTGTCTCTTCTGTCCCACTTTCCTGTCCGATTAGATCAAGAAAACCCCCTTGGTTTACCAAGGAGTTATCCCATCTAAAAAACTTAAAATCAAGACTTTATAAAAAATCTCCTTCTCCTCTCTCTCATTATGTAATAGCTCGGTCAAACTTTTCAGTTCTTAACGCTCAATGCTATTAGAATTGAGGGGACAGCTAATGAGTTTGCGGACATTACGGACACGGACGCTACAGACGATTTTGGCTGCATGCTCTCCGACGCGATAAATTCGGCTACCGAATTTGCATCACCAGCAGCTGTCGTTGCCTTTGGAGTAGCGAACGAAATCAACTGCTGCACTATTGGTGTGGTCGGAGTCAGCTTGTCAGCATCGGCCGGCCGAGGGGCAGTTGGCACATGCAGATCCCGCGGAGTGACATTTTTGCGCCTAGGAGACTCATTCAGTAGTTTGAAACCACTAAACTGAGACTCCATGGCTACGAGCCGATCGTACTGCTCTTTGAAGCCCACGGTCAGCTCCCTAAAACCCTTCCGGGTCTGCCTCATAAACGCTGCCATATCCTTCTCAACCGGACGGCATGCCTCACAGCTGTAATGCAGGCCATTCCTTTTTGAGATGGCATCACCCACGAGACCGGAAAACCCGGCGCATTTAGCGTGCACTACGCTATTGCACAGCCATCAGGGGATACTCGGCTGGTCATGGGTGATCTGCTTCTTGCAGGTTTTTTTAACACAGACAACAGAGTACATATAAAATATATGAGATCAAAAAATAAAATTTCAAAACAAATAGATATCAGAACAGTGTGCCGGATAAACGATAAATGAGCAATAAGAATGAGAGGAGAGCGGTTACAGCAGCTACAATTGAGAGAGAGAGCGCTACTGCACAGAAAATATCGAGAGCGAGAGCGAGGTGAGAGCGGCTAAATATGATACTGTGTGTACTTACGAAAAGCACAAACAAAAACACACTGTTGGGCGATGCAAAAAATAATAATTTAAATTGTGTTTTTCACAGTAAACAGGCATGCACCCGCGATCAAAAATAGATGATATAGTAGGTTGTTCATTTATGAATTTTTGAGGGGTTATTTTCATAAAACACCGTCTGTTTAAGCAAAATAGGTAGAAAGTAAGCGGAGCGCAAAACAAAAACACGTCTGATCACTACAAAGAGAATCGACCGTTGCTCTCTGCCTCAAGTAACTTACTCGTATATTCCACCTTCTTCGGATATCGCAATTTACGAGCAGCACTTGTCCGCTTTATCCGCTGTTTCTTATCTCGCTATCAGATAAAGATCATATGATAGTTCTTGGTGACTTCAACTTGCCAGGAACTGTTTGGTTAGTGCCCATGTCCCGGCATGACTTTATTGACGGCTTTCTTGAACTGTCTCTGCCTCAAGTTAACCATGTCAAAAATTCCTTGTTGTTAGCGTTGTTAGCGTTGTTAGCTCGAGTCCCTCAGCTCCCTATACCTGAAGGTGCCTCTACTACGCGGGCTACTCTTTACGGTCATCTTCCCGCTAGAAACGTTTTTCTAACATTCTCGTTGCCATGGAAGTGAATGGTGGAAATTACATTGCCGTGACCGCTGCTTAAAACAGGGTAACTTTCCAGAAATTGAAAGTAGCGTATATATTTGAACACTTTGTTCGGTCAAACTTTGTCCACCCAACTAATTTAGAAGTAGTTAAACACCTCTCGTAGTCAAAGCGTACTCTCACTAAGAGCCCAATAAAGTAGTCGTCGACTGATACTCAACAGCACCTCATCGTCTTGTCGTTGTTATTATTTCTTGCAATTCAGTTTTAATTTGATCACTTTGGATTTAACACACCCCCACAAGTAAACAAATAAATATATACAAGAAAAACTCTTCTTGTTCAAACATTTTGGCGCCCAACGTGGGGCTCGTGTGTTAATTCTTGGTGAACAATTAAAATACTTGCATTTATGTACAATCTCTACTAACACTTTTCGTCGGTACATTATTTGCAAATTCGTTTAGTTTGCAGCTGCCATCGAAATTGCCGAAAACCAATTATCTATCGTCTCGATTGCGGGGTCATCACCCTCGCTTTGCTTTCGAGGTTCTCTGTTACTTCTATCATTCGCTTGTCACCCACAACGCAAGTAACGGCGCTTGCACTACCGGTTCGTCTTCTTTGCTGCTACCTGCTCTGGTCCAGCGATCAACGCATTTATCTTTTGGAATTCCACCGCTTTTCATTTCGCTTTTCTTGCCGTCGTCGGAATTGTCGCTGGCTCTCTCTCCCCTGGAACGACTGAACTCAAACTTTTGCTGCCGCCTTCGCTTCCACCGTTGGATTTGTGCTTTGGCTACTGCTGCCTAGTTGCGTTCGTGATCTTGTTGCCTACGTTGTTTGTTGTTGGAAACTCTAATTCTGTGTGCGTGCATTTACACTTCACAACAAAATGAAGACTCTTGAAGATTTGAAACGCCAACGGAGCAACATTAAACGGAGCATATCTCGGATTATTTATTTATTTATTTATTTATTTATTAATTAACAATTATCTGCTAATAATGCAATATAAATTAGGAAGAGAACTAAAGATAAAGTATAATAAAATTGAAACAAAAAAATTAAAATTACAGGTTAGCAGAGTTTAGGTGGTTGTAAATGCTAAATGCTATATGTTTAAGGGTTAGTTCAGGGGATATGATATGGTAAAGGGTATTATAATTATAGCATAAAACCCTGAAAGGTTCATGCTGGGCATAGTTTGACCTAAATAAAGGTAATCTGATAGGTCTAAAAGAACGAGTAGAGCGAGAGGGAACCGTAAAGTCAATCTGACTCAAGAGAGTTTGGGAGTCCACCATGCCGAGAAGGAGCTTGTGCACGAACATTACTCCATTGCATATTCTGCGATGGTGTAACGAAGGTAGGTCAATAAGTTTTAGCCTAGATCTGTAAGGTGGCAGGATTCTACCAGAGTCCCAGTGTAAATTACGAAGGGCGAAAATTAAAAATTGTTTCTGAACTGATTCGAGAATAGCTTGCTGCTCCTTATACTGTGGACTCCACACACAGGAACAATACTCCAATATCGGGCGCACTAACGAAATGTACAATTGTTTGGTCACATACGGGTCGTCAAACTCCTTGGACCAACGCTTGATGAAAGCTAGAACACCCTTAGCTTTATTAGCTGTCGCAGCAATATGACTATTAAAACACAGTTTACGATCAAATAATACACCAAGATCATTTGAACTCGAAATTCGATCCAATACATGATCACCAAGAGAAAAAGATACAAAATGTGGAGTACGACGGTAGAAAGTCATAAGCTTGCATTTCGAGAGGTTCAAAAATAGAAGATTTCTTGAGCACCACAATAGCAATTCGTTTAGGTCCAGCTGAAGGTGTGTGTGCAAGTACCAGTCGGAGTAGGGCAGACAGATTTTAACGTCATCCGCATACATTAATGTATGTGAGAATGTTATAACTTGGGGTAGGTCGTTCACAAATAAAATGAAGAGGAGCGGACCCAAATGACTACCTTGTGGCACACCAGATGTAACATTAACGATCTCTGATAAAACACTAGTAAATAAGACCCGTTGTGTACGATTAGAAAGATACGACGAAATCCAACTTAGAAGATTACTAGGGAAACCTAATAAGGACAGCTTCTGAATTAATAGAGCATGGTTAACCGAATCAAATGCCTTGCTAAAATCCGTAAAAATAACATCAGTTTGCAAACCACTCTGAAATCCACGGTTGATTATGGAGGAAAACTCGAGCAGATTGGTAGTTGTTGATCGATGTTTAAAAAAACCATGTTGTGAAGGAGATATCAAGCTAGAACAAAGATGTTGCAATTGCCGGGTAACCAGGAACTCAAGGAGCTTAGGAATGGCAGAGAGCTTTGCAATGCCTCGGTAATTTTCTATGTTGGATCTAGAGCCCTTCTTGTGAAGCGGAATTATGTACGACTCATTCCAAATTACGGGGAGACAAGACTGTTCCAAGGATAGATTGAAAAGAAAGGTTAAGGGTTGGCATAAGGACTGGGCACAATGTTTTAAAATGCAACTAGGCACTTTATCAGGACCCGCAGAAAAAGAAATCTTCAAAGACTTCAAGCCATCAAGCACAACGCTTTCCTCAAAATATGGTTGAAAAATGCTATTAGAGTGAGGCAAACGGTAGGGATACGGAGTGGATGCGTTATAAATATGAGAGGAGTAAGACGACTGGAAAAAGGTTGCAAATAAGTTTGCAATGCCAGCAGCAGAAGATTCAGAATTGCTTAGATAATGAAGGGACGGAGGAAATGCATTGGACTTACGTTTAGAATTGACAAAAGAAAAGAATTTTTTAGGATCATTGCGGAAGTTTCTACTACAAGAAGAGAGATAAAAATTGTAGCACAGACTATTAGTTGTTAGGAATTGAGAGCGGGCGGAAGAATATTGTACGAAGACAAGCAAGGAGCCAGTTTTCTGGTACTTTTTGAAAAGTCTGGATTTCCTATTCTTTAAGTATGACAAATTCCTGGAGAACCAGGGAGGCTTGGACGATAATGGTACAATAATCTCCGGAACATAAGTATTAAGGGCAGAGTTTAAAATTTTATAGAATGAGTTGACTGTTACATCAATGTTCGGTAAGGAAAGAAGAGTGGACCAATCAACATTCGAGAGGTGAATGTTTAAATTGCCGAAATCAGTTTTGCGAAAACACTTGATCCGGTGAGGAGTCGAGGTAATGTTAACAGAACTAGAACTGCTACACTCTAAAGTTATAGATAGCGTAGGATGGTATAGGTCTTCAGGAAGTGATAGTGGTGAGACTCTGGCAACTGTACTTAGAGAAGCATCCATAACGAAAATAAGGTCGAGAAGTCTGTTCCTATTATTTTTAATAGAATTAATTTGGGCAAGGGAAACATCCGTTAGATCATTGATGAATTCGTTATGAGTACTAGGAAGCAATTGGTTAGCGTCGTCGCAGGGCAGCCAAGAAAGAAGAGGTAAATTGAAGTCACCCATGACCACAATCTGATCAGCACAACCTAGCGAAGACACAACAGAACGGATAGCAGAAAGGTGCTTTGAGTAGACCTCAGCATCTGAATTAGGAGGAATATATGAGCAGGTTAGATAGATACAAGCCATGCCAACATTGACTTTGACTGCAATGAACTCAATCCCATGGATATTGTGGGAAGGGAATAACTCCGATGAGAAGTCAGTTTTAACTGCAATCAGAACTCCACCAGCATATGATTCACGATCCATTCGATAAATGATGAAATTGTGACCGAAAATTTCATGATCATGAACAGTGGAGTTGAGCCATGTTTCGGAAAAACCGATAGCATCGAAATCGTAAGAGGCACTATCCGTATGTAGTTGGCGCAATTTGCCTAAAAGACTACGTACATTCTGATAGTGAACGGAAAAATAGTTAATTAGTTTTTTGAAATGACAGGGCAGGTGACATTAGGACTCTGATTAGAATTAGAATTGGCAGGGCCGGTAACATTAAGACTTTGATTCGAAGCTTTACGTACGAACTCATGCATAATTGTATGCTCTGGCCAAATAGAAGGGTCAAGAGATCTATCAAGGTAAGAGTCAGGGACAAAAATTTTAAATGAGGAAATATTACGCTTATGATTAAAAGAAAATTTGGTCACAATAATATCCTCAAGGCGAGCGCTAAGTTTTGAACAAAGATGATGCTTAACATCCTCCGTAGTGGCCTCAGGATTGAGTCGGGAAACAAAGATTGCTTTCCGAGGAACCACTCCCCTAATTTCAAGACCCGAGAGAGAGCCAGAAGGTGTAGCCATACCCCGAATAGGTCTCGGTGTGGGGGCAGTAGCGGTGCTATTAAGGTTAGACGGCACGATTGGCATAGTGCTGGTTGAGGAGATAGCGATGGATGCCAAGTTTGAAGGGGCATCAACAGCCATCATGATAGCCGCGTCAGCATCAACAGGTGGGGGCCTAGAGGCGACAGGCATGGGTGTAAGAGTGGCAGATGCAACGGCACCATTGGCTGCAGGCACCATAGCACCAGTTACAGGTGGTGATCGAGCACGAGGTGCGGGTGGTACGACCGGCCTGGGCGCACTGGCAGATGCAATGGCACCATTGGCTCCAGGTTCCATACCAGGAACAGGCGGTGACCGAGCAAGAGGTACAGGTGGTTCAGGGGCTGCAAGAGAAAAATCGTTATTAGTATTGGGTAAATACTTATTACCCTTCTTCCTCTTCGGAGACTCAGTCAAAATTTTAAGTGTTTTGAAGTGAGACTCCGTCAAACGAAACTTATCTTGCAGCACTCGGAATCCAGCGTTTAGGGCAGCGAATTCTAGATGCGTCTGTCTCATAAAGACACGCATGTCGCTTTCGATAGCCCTGCAGTCCCAACAGGTTCAGTTGAGGCCGCAGCGAGTCGTAATAAGATCCCCAACACGACCTCCGATGTGTCCCAATCCAGCACAGTTCGTATGAGCCATGTTGTCACACAACCAGCAGTAGACATACGTTTGCCGTGTAGAGACCGAACGGTCACAGTTCTTAGCACAACAGGAACTCATATTTTTAATATAAGTCGGTGTGGGCAGAGATAGTGATTTTAGCAATATATATGAAAATTAAAGAAAAAGAAAGGTAAAATATAAGTCGGTGTGGGGCAGAGATAGTGACTTTAGCTTGTGTTACACAATTGCGCGCGCAAGAACGAACAAAACAAACACAATAACGGCAAGTAAGCGGAGAGACACAGAGAGACGATAGAAACACAGAGAGTCAAGCACAGAGCGGCGGCCAACGCAGTGCGTGTGTGTTAGAATGAAAACAGATAAGCTGAGGGTAGATAAAACAGAGAGCAGTTCAAAGAGAGCAAGCGCACCGCACTAGAAATAGGCAACAACAAAACGGCTGCGATTAAGAAAGTGCAGAGAAGTTAAGAATGCACAATAGGAATTGAAAATTGAAAATAAATACACAGAAATAAGCGTAATGCGTATGCACTAAAAACGAACACGTTGCACGATCGGTAGGAACACCAGAACAAGGTAAAAAACACAAATTACTTTCCTTTAAGAGAAGATTGGCAATTTTAATAATTTTTCAAGCACGAGCGAAATATAACACGACCGTCCGCAACGATATATCGATAACGGATTAAAAGACGGAAAAGCCGATTTGCAATGAGAAGCTTCACTATCGTTTAAGCATTTTGGAAACGTACTTTAAGAAGGTTCTAAATGTCAAGGCGGACATTGAAGATCTTAACCCAAATGATAAAGGAGGGGCAGGCTGATACTTACATAGCAATCAAGCTATCCATAAAGGAAAAATTGGAAGGAGACTTGAACACAAGTATAGTTGCGCCGGACTATCACCCACCGCTAGTGAGGTCATCATTACCAAGGTTGTCGTTAACCACCTTTGACGGAACTTATGCGAATTATAAGAACTTTATTAATTCGTTTGAACAACTTGTCGTGCGTGAGTCTGGATTGTCCAATATTGAAAAGTTTAATTACTTGCTGGACTGCCTCAAGGGGCCGGCGTTAAACACCATTCAGGCATTCCAGGTAACAAGCGAAAACTATCCGAAGGCCCTAGATAAACTTAGAAACCGGTACAATAATCCCACTCTTATATTTTTAGAAGGCATTGATGCATTGTTCGCACTACAACCGATCGAAAAGGCCAACTGTCAGCAGCTTCGCAGCCTATTCGATAAAGCGACTGCGATATTTAGCTCGTTGGAGTCCATCGGCAAACCGGAGAGCATCGCTCAATCCATGCTGATATACATTGTGATGGACAAGTGTGATCAGCTAACTCGGAAGAAGTGGAAGGAATCACTGGACTACCAAAAGCTACCGACCTGGCTAACATGCACACAGCTTGTGGAACGCCACTGTAAAATTCTTCATTCGTCGTCGTTTGCCATTACTAATCCGTCTTGTACACTTTGTTCTAGTTCTGGCCATAAAAAACTTACTGTACGCAGTTCAAGGCAATGAACAGAAACCAACGGTTCGATAATGTAAAACGCCTCGGTCTCTGCATCAACTGTCTTGGGAACGGCCATAGAGTGGCACAATGTTCATCGACCTATCGTTGCCGAACCTGTAATCGGACTCATCACTCACCTTTGCATCACTCGCAGCCCCAACAGCCACCACAATCATCAGCAGGACAATCCTCAAATCCGAAATCAGAGTCAACCGTCGCAGCCCTCTTGGCAAATAGCTGATGTTCATTCGTATCAAGCTGCTTCACATTCGCATATTTACCTCGCTGCAGACGATCAAATTTTGTTGGCAACAGCCATGGTATTGGTAAAGGATGCATCGGGTGAATACAGACTTGGTAGAGCGTTGCTTGATTCATGTTCCTAGGTTAATTTTGTAACTGAAACCTTTACTCAAAAACTTCGCCTTCGCCGTGAGAGGCACCACATCGGAATTCGTAGCATAGGAGACACCCTTACTAATTTGAAGGCTCGTGCGACGACCTCCATTAAATCACGTACGTCTGGCTACCAGCTCACCCTTCAGTTTGGAATTACATCCCACATTGCATACCAGCCAGATAGCGAGATCGACATATCGAACTGGAACCTACCTACCAACTCCATTGGCAGATGAATCGTTTTACATGACCAGGCGTATTGATCTTCTGCTGGGAACCGAAGCCTTCTATGGAGCACTAGCTGTTGGACAGATTCGCATTGGCCCGAACCTTCCCCCACTCTACAAAAGACGCAGTTTGGTAGGGTTGTTGCTGGGAGGCACCAGCGCCAACGTAACAGACAGCCACCAGTAGAGGAGTCGATCGATGAAAACCTGCAGCAACTATGGAAAGTTGACTCTATTGTCGTCCAACCTGAGTAAATTCTTCCAAATCATCATCGCTGTGAGGAACACTACAGGGTTACAACACATAAGGATGCCAGTGGCCGAATTGTCGTTCGCTTGCCACTCCGAGAAGACCCAGGATGCCTTGGAAGTTCAGTAGACACAGCTCGAAGTCGATTCGTTGCCATTGAGAGACGTCTCTCTCGTCTACCGGACATTCGATTGCAGTATACATCATTCATGCAGGAGTATGAAAGTCTCGGCCATATGACCCTCGTATCGAATCCTAACCTGGAGGAACCTCATTATTATATACCGCATCATTTCGCCAGTACCTCGACGAAGCTCAGAGTCGTCTTTGACGCGTCTTGCCGTACGTCATCTCAAAGGTCTCTTAACGATCTACTCTTAGTTGGCAATACCATCCAGGATGAGTTGTACTTGCAATTGTTGCGTTTTCGAATGTATAGGTTTGGCATCACGGCTGACGTCAACAAAATGTACAGATAGGTATTTGTCGGTGAGGAGGATCGAAAGTTCCAGTACGTCCCCAGATGCTGACCTTCGAACCTACCAACTCAATACCGTAACATATGGGACTGCGTCTGCCCCGTTTCTTGCAACTCGTAGTTTGCAGTTCTTAGCTGAGGGGTGTAAGGATGAATGGCCCTTAGGAGCCGAAGCAGTTAGAACTGCGTTTTATGTTGATGATCTTTTGTGTGGGGCTGATGACATAGACACACTTCTCAAACTGAAAAAGGAAATCACATCGACTCTAGCTTGTGGTCATTTTCCATTATGCAAATGGCATTCAAATCATCCAGGTGTAATGAAAGATGAATCGTCTAAGGAAATAAACATTTCAGAAAACTCGATTAGTAGCACACTCGGCGTGACTTGGCATCAAAAAAGTGATGCATTTAGTTTCAATTTCACACCCAAGGAAGTCTACCCTTCTACCACAAAACGGGCAATTTTGTCCACTGCGTCATCGCTATTCGATGCCATAGGTCTGCTGTCACCGTTAGTCATTGTCTCTAAGATCATTCTCCAGGAGTTGTGGCTTTTGAAACTCGACTGGGACGAGTTGGTTCCCCAAAATCTAAGCTGCGCATGGAGCACTTGTTTGGATTCATTGAACTCACTTTCGTCACTAGCGGTATCTCGTTTTTGTTTGCAGCCCGACGCTAGGAGTATTCAAATACACGGATTTTGCGACGCATCGATTCGGACATATGGCTGCTGTCTTTATGTGCGTACTGAGAGTTCGTTGAGACAGGTCTCCGTGAAATTGTTCACGTCCAAGTCCAAAGTAGCACCTGTGAAGAAGCAGTCTCTCCCGAAGCTGGAACTATGCGGCGCACATTTACTTGCTCAACTGTACAGCAAAATCAAGGCCATCTTCAAAAAACACACCATCACGACTTATTTTTGGAGCGACTCACAGCTCGTATTGAATTGGTTGAAACAACACTCAGTCACTTTATCGACCTTTGTTGGAAACAGAGTGTCCGATATTCAGACTTTGACTTCGGATGGAAGGTGGCGCTACGTGTCAACACATCAAAACCCGGCTGATCTTCTGTCGCGAGGCTGCAACGTGAACGAGTTGATCCAATCTACATGGTTTTCAGGACCTTCATTTCTACTCGAGGATTCGCTTAACTGGCCCACCACAGGGGAACGACAAGATATTGATATGGACGTAGTCAACTCGGAGAAGCGAAAAAGTATTTTCACTGCCGTACAGGAGACAAACTACATCCTCAAGATCATCGATAATATCAGTTCATATTCACATAGCCTTCGTCTGATTGCTTGGATGATACGATTCTTACGGATATGTAGGAAGCAAGCGACGTTTACCACAACCTCGCCGACACCCGATGAACTTCGTTTTGCTTCGCATTGCCTTATTTGGAATATTCAACAAATCCATTTTGCAGAGGATATTCGCTTACTTCAGAAGCAAAAGTATTTAAAGAGTAACTTAAAGTTTCTTACTCCCTTTCTAGATAATGTGAACGGATTTGAACTCATCAAAGTAGGCGGACGATTGGAACACTCAACCCTACCTGACGGCCAAAAACATCCGTTGCTTCTGTCGAGCCAGTCTCAATTTGTTTGGATTTATGTTCGTTATTTGCATCTTCAGAATTATCACGCTGGACCTAAAGCTTTAGTCGCACTCATTTGCTTGGAGTATTGGATTGTTAACGCCAGAGACTTGGCACGTCGAATTGTCCGCTCCTGTGTACACTGCGTTCGGTACAGACCAAAGTTGCTGCAACAACTCATGGGCTCATTACCACCGACTCGACTTTCTCCTGCTCGACCTTTTGAACGCTGTGGAATTGACTTTTGTGGAGCCATCAATACGTATCTACGCATTCGAGAAAAGGGACCTACTAAATCGTACATAGCCGTGTTCGTGTGCCTCATCACCAAGGCTGTTCACATCGAAGTAGTCTCGGACTTGTCAACGAAGGCGTTCTTAAACGCATTAAAACGGATGGGAGGTCGTCGCAAGCTGCCGGCAGACATATTCTGCGACAATGCCACTAATTTTGTAGGGGCATCGAATCAAATGCAGGAGTTAAAAAGGTTTTTGTTCTTGAAGGAGACACAGGATGAAATTTACAAATATTGCGCATCCGACTTTATTAATTTCCACTTTATTCCCCCCAGAGCACCTCATTTCGGAGGACTTTGGGAAGCGGCAGTCAAGAGTGCCATGGGACTGTTAAATCGTACGTTGGCCAGCACCAGATTCACCTTTGAAGAACTGAGCACTGTCGTCGTCGAAATAGAAGCAATCCTCAACTCGCTACGATATGATTGCGGCTGTCAAGCAACGTTCTTGGAAGCAATGGTCGGCTGATTACGTCAACTAGTTACGATCGCGGACGAAGTGGACAGCACCCTCAACGAACCTCACCGAGGGTACGTTGGTCATCATCCATGAGGACAATCTGCCCCCTCTACGCTGGAAGTTAGGCCGAGTGCAGTCTACTGACTTGGGAAGGATGGTCGTGTACGAGTGGTGCACCTCCGCACAGCAAATGGAACATGTTGCCGGCCAATACACAAACTGGCAATTATTCCGGTTGTTTGAAAGCAGTCCTTTCAACGGGGCCGGGATGTTCGGTCAAACTTTGTCCACCCAACTAATTTAGAAGTAGTTAAACACCTCTCGTAGTCAAAGCGTACTCTCATCATTGTACTCTCTCAATATTCTCGCTTATGCTCGGTGCTCATGCACTAAGAGCCTAATAAAGTAGTCGTCGACTGATACTCAACAGCACCTCATCGTCTTGTCGTTGCTATTATTTCTTGCAAGACTTGAAGTAGATTGTTGGACAACATCAATTATCATTTCATGACTCTGAATGCTTCGATTCTGTCAAAGTTATCGTTGCTAACATTGTTGGTTAGAACCTTCCACCTTAGCGTATGCCGGCCCCCTGTCCAGTCTGGATACAACATTATCTTGCCTTACATTTTATAGTCTCTGAGATCTAGGAGCTCATCAAGAAAAACAGACATAGTTATATCGACTCAGCTATTGATGCTCATCAAGAATATCAGCTATGCTCCGATTATCACAAATCGTACGATTCTTACTCTTCAAAACCGGTTGCTAATGAGCTAGCGATTTCAAAAAGGAATTGCACACAGTAGGGGAAGGTAGGCAGTTGTGGACATAGTTTTGTTTTTCAATCATATATTTTTACCTGGCGCATATTATGCGGACATATGCATATCAATGGAAAGCTAGAAACCTAAGCTAACTAGTTTTGAAAGAATTACATTGATATCTCCCAATGAAAAAAAATTATCAAATTTTTTGTGAAATGGTCATTTTTGCGATATTTTTTTTTGGTGGGGGGTTGTGGACACCTTTGTAAAATGAGCTTAAATACAGAAAGTATGAAGTTAAACGCAATGAAATTAATCAATAATGAAAGTTTATTAATTTTAAAGGCCATCAATGGCAAAAAGAATAACACGAGAGGGCATCATTCCACGTCGGAAGCACAATTCGCGCATGTGAAGTAGCTGGCACGCATGTCAGCACACTTCAAGTGCACTGGCCGATCACATTCATTGCAGTGAACGGAATTTGAGGTCAATTTATTTGGCAACGTCTTCATGCAAATGATGCAGAAGTCCTCGTCCTCATCTTCCTCGTCCGATGACTTCTGCTTCTTGGAACGCTTAGATGGTTTGGCACGTTTTGCTGGCATTGATGTGCCGCCGCGCTTAGCTGGTGTTTTGGCTGGCGTGGCCGAAAGCTCCTTGACAAGCTTACCGAGTCTTGCCAAATCCTTGGCCGTCTTGGCCGCTTTTTTCACAGCACGCTCTTCAGCTTTTTTCTTCAAAGTTGTCAAAACTTTCGGTGAAGTTAAAATAGAGCTGCTCATAGGCTTACGACCCCGATTGGATGGCTTCTTCGGAGTCACACCATGAAGCGGACCAACCTCATCCAAAATCGACAGACTGCTCCGAGATGTTGAACGAGAAATGGAAGAAGTGGACGGCTCTGGTGTCGTGCAAACTTCTTCGACGTGGCCAACAGCCGGATCAAGCAATACCACGATGCGGCACTGCTCTTCCTCGCCCAATTCATTTTCGACGGCAGCTTCTACCTCATTTCTTTCGACGGCTTGAACATAATCAGCATCAGTGAAAATGTCTGGATCGTATGGTGCGATTCTTCCACTTTCTTCAGGTAGCGTATGAGAGAGGTTTGGGGAATAGCAAACGCCGCAGCAGTCGGTTTTACGGATTGCTTTTCCACCAAGCATCGTTTAATGGCATTTGTCAGCGCATTAAAATCAATTCCCGTTAAATCGGACGATTTTTTTGAATTTTTCTTCGACGACATGACATAAAAACATCGAAAAAATGCATAAAACACTATTAAAATAATTTATATTGACATCAACGACAATATTTCACGATTTGCCAAAAAAAAAATTGGGTGTCCACAACTCCCGACATTCAAGTGTCCACAACATGTCCACATTTTGAAATCATATGAAAAAAATTTTTGCTGTGTAGATTGTGTCCGAACCCGGTATTGAATCTCAAAGAAAACTAAATTTCGCGTAAAAAAATCCATTGCACTCACCTTCTCACTTAACACACTTCACACGGTGACACTTTAAAAAACGTTCAAAGAAACTTTTGTGATTTTTTTCGAGGTAAAAAAAATAATTTGTTTGCAGCACAAAGCAGACGCATCTGTTCACTTTGGTATTTGGCACAAAAACATCGTGCTTCTATGGCGCACACATGACATTTGTCAGATCTGTCAAATCTGCTCTGCTCAAATCCACAACTACCGACTGTCCATAACTACCTACTTTACCCTACGTAAACACAAATTTGTAGGTCCGGGAAAAAAAAAATAAACATATTTCCAAATTTTTTAGGTTTAAGGCCTGTATCCAGCACTGCGGAAAATTACAGATAGGAATTTGCTCTTTATTTCGGTTCTGTGGAACTCAACTGAAACTGAGTGGAACCAAGAACCTAAAAAGTGATTTGCCACTCTCATGAATCAGCTGTAAACGGCGCCAATTTTGAAAATTAAACTAAAATTAAGAAAAGGAAGAAAAGTATTTCTGACGATGAAGTGATTGTGTTAGTAGCGGCATATATTGCTGCCAAAAAATAGGAAGAAGAAGTACAGCACAGTCGGAGGCGCCAAAATGTCAAAATGATCAAAATGCCTATTTTCCGTGATCCGCCAAAGACATGGTCTTGCCTCAACTGCTTTTATTAAATCAATCTTTTCCTCGCGTTGAAAATTTGCATATCTCTTTTTGAATTTGCGTACAGTTTTTTCCTCCATCTTTCACTTTGACTTCAGTAATAATATGCACATATATTTTCCTGGCGGGCATATCAGCTGTTCTGTCAGTCCACAATCGTGTGGATATCGATACTATCGATAAGAATTCGTGCATTTCGTTTACCTTGCTGGATACTGAGGTCAGGAAAACACAAACGAAAAATTCCTGGCCCAGTTTTACCGGTTTACCGAGGTCAAACGGCATTTTCAGTCCTTTGCTAAATGAAAGCTCGCTGCTTCATGATCTACGAACAGTAAAGCCGGTAATCTCACCGGGTCCGGACGGGCGGGCGAAAAGGGGCGGGGCGAAATTTTGCAACACATTTGGAGTAGTGTGATCACACAGGAGACTGGATACAAAACTTTGTTGCTGTAGCTTAAATGGTCTGAGATATAGGCGCAAATGAAGACGGACAGACGGACGGACGGACAGACGGACGGACAGATAGACATGGCTATATCGACTCGGCTATTGATGCTGATCAAGAATATATATACTTTATGGGGTCGGAAACGCTTACTTCTGGGCGTTACACACATCCGTTATCCCCACAAATCTAGTATACTCCTATACTCTTCGAGTACCGGGTATAAAAATAGCCGAGTCGATATAGCCATGTCTTTCTGTCCGTCCGTCTGTCCGTCTTCATTAGCGCCTATATCTCAGAGACTATTAAAGCTAGAGCAACCAAATTTTGTATCGAGTCTTCTGTGTTATCACACTACTTCAAGCATATTTCAAAATTTCGCCTAGCCTCCTTGCGCCCCCACAAAGGACGAAAGTCTGTGGCATACACAATTTTGAAGATACGAGAATACTAAAAACACAAAATCATAGAAAATGACCATTTCTATCATAGTGTTGAATCTGGATCAGATCGGATCATAAACATAGCCACAATTTTTCGTTTGTGTTTTCCTGGCCTCAGTATACAGCAAGCTAAGCGGAATCCACAGATTCTTGTAGATAGTTGTCCTATCGACACGTTTGTGGATTGAGAGAACAGCTGATATTCAAGCCAGGAATATATATGTGCCTATTATTACTGAAGATGGATGTGGAAAGGAAAGAGAAGGGGAAAAGAAAGGTGATATGCCAATTTTCGACGTGAGAAGATGGTTTTAATAAAAGCAGTTGAGGCAAGATCATGTCTTTGGGGATCACGGAAAATAAGCATTTTGAAAATTTTGATATTTTTTCGCATTTGTCTGTGTTGTACTTCTTCTTCCTATTATTTTGCAGCAATATATGCCGCCACCAACACAATCGCTTCATTGTCAGAGGTATTTCTATCCTTTTTTTAATTTTAGTTGATTTTTAAAAATTGCCGCTGTTTACAAAACACATCTGAATCATGAGAGTGACCAAGCACGTTTTAATTTTTGCTCACACTATTTTAGTTACGTTCCACACAAACGAAATAAATAGCAGATTCCTGTCTGTAATTTTCCGCAGTGCTGGATACAGGCATTTAATAATATTATAATAAATAAAATAAAAAATAAAATAAAAATAACCGGAGCGCAAAATAAAAACACGTCTAGTCACTGCGAAAGAGATCGAATGATGAACATCTGCTGAACCAAACTTTTGCTTGCCCAAACATTCTGATGCTGATCCTGCCGTGTTGAGCCATCAAACATTGGAGAGCGGATTCTTGGACTCAGTCTTTCTTTCTCCTCGTGGCCTCAGAACAGTGAAGTTGTGGGTAAAAAAAATAAGCCGCCGTGAAAAAAAGAGTTTTTAAGCCTTATCCAGTGAAATAAAACAATAAAACCAACACTTTATTAAGCTAATGGGTGAGTGCCTGCCTTCGGCCTTGATATTGGGATGAAGTTTTTATTTTTTGCCTGATCTTCCTTTGGGTTTTCTTTTTGCGCGTTATTATGAGCCCGTTGCCCACTAAAGGCCTTAAATCAAGCAGTTCGTACACTTTTGATGCATCGGCCAAAGAAACCTGGAAAAGACAGACTACCCATTAATTAAAATCCAAACTCTTGTTCATTGTGGTGCTAATTTCAACCGAGAACTGAGCATTTTCGATTTTTATATATATTTCAAAAATTAGAATCAACATCCAGCTTGGAGTTTACATAAAACCCCCTTTATGCCAGATCGTATTGGCGTATCGGCTGATATACGTTCAGTGATCTTCGGCCGCTCGAGTCAATGGCAGCAGTCTTTTACGATCGTGTTTGATCAGTCTATTGACGTGTTAGCCGTTAATTGTTTTAATTAGCCGATGCCCCGAAAATGTTTCATCCCGTGTGGCAGCTTTGTACCACGTGCGACCCTAACCTCCCGGCGACCCTTAGTGATACAGGCTTTTAAGGAATGGTCTGTTGGCATGCCACCTGCAGTGACCGTGACCTACCGGATAACTTATTCGTTAATTTAAGTGTGATGATTGATCAGACGGTAGAAAGTTATGTATGTTCCGTTTATGTATGTGCTAGTTCCCCGTGCATGCTAATTTTGAGGCGAAAGACGTAAAGAAAGGTGCACGCATATATATTTTTCACCGATACGGCAATCCCTTGACTATAAGAGAAAAAAAACTTTAAATGTTAAATCGATGCTAAAATCTATATGCAATTGAAAAGTGAACTTCGACAGTTTGAGCAATAAAGCTTCCAATCGGCGGTGTCGCATCAGAAAGTTTCTGTCATACAGTCCTAGCTGCATGCGTTTGTTTTTGGTTTGCAGGTAATCCCACACATACAGCAAAGCAAATCAAAGAAAAAAATCTCTAAGTGCATATGCATTATTTTCTTAAGCCTATACAAACTCCGCGATCGTGGCAAAAGCTTCTCTTCTGCTAGAGCCGTTCGCCGGTCGTTGACCTCCAACTTTTAAAATAATCACAGCTGATTTGTCTTCTGAATTCTGAACATATTAAAGATCGGAAACTAGGATGTATATTTATTAGCTAAATAAAACTAAATAAATAAAGTCATTCGACTGATTATATATTTCATTATAACTTAGTTTTGTTAACCGTTTGATATCTTTGGTAGTGACCAGAGGTGCTTTTGTTTTACGCTTTGCTTATTTTACTTTTTTTTTGCCTAAACAGCCGCTGTTTTTTCAAAATAAACCTTAGCAAACTCCCATATTAAACCTACAACCATAATATCTATTTTGAATCGCGAGTGCATGCCTATTTACTGTGTAAGAACATAATTTAATAATTACTTTTTGCATCGGTTAACAGATTTGTTGTTATATTACTCTCTACCTATGACCCAAACTTAAATAACAGTTCAGTATCGTTATGTGCAGTAGCGCTCTGTTTCTCATTAGAAGCTGCTGCAACCGCTTGCCTCTCTCCCTTCAGTTCTTACTGATTTAGATTTTAGCGCTTGTCTGACACATCTACACATATCTATTTGTTTTAAAATTTGTTGATTTTATTTACTCTTTTTTTGTATAATGGAATTGGCTGCAAGAAAAATTTCACCGTGATCAGCCGAGTATCCTCTGCTGACCCTCAGCCAACCGATGCTGAAAAACTGACTCCGACCAATCCAAATGTTCAGTTGATATCGTTTACTACTCCAATGGCAACGATAGCTTCTGGTGATGCGAATTCGGTTGCCGAATTTATCACCTCGGATAGGTCCGTAACGTCCGTGTATGCCCGCAAACTCTTTAGCTTTTCCGTCCATTCTGATCTCACCAGCAAATATATGTTCCATTCCACCGAGTATTACCATCACAGGTGTTACGCCTGTGGTGCCAAGTTTGGAGGGGATCCCACCTAAGCGACAAGTTATTGTGTCACGGCTGGCCCCTGACTCCACAACTAAGGATGTGACTGCTTTTATACAAAGAAAAATAAAAGCCTTTAATTTAAAGATGGGAAATTTAACTTCTACGCTTACAGTTTACAAAGCTGTAAAACTATTTAAGGTCCTGAAAAAAATCGTATCCTGCATCGAGATAGGTAGTTTTTATAGCATTGAGCGTTAAGAACTGATAAGTTATACCGAGCCATAACATAGCGAGAGAGAGAAGAAGGAGAGCCAACTTCTTGAAATTGTTTGTAAAGACTTGATTTTAAGTTTTTTGGACTAGATAGCTGCTTGGTAAACCAAGGTGGCTTCCTCGATCTAACAGGACAGGAAAGCAGGATACAAGAATCAAAAAGTGATTCCAGTGCATCATAGGAAATGTTTGACCCTACCGTAAAATCAGTGCACAAATACAAAGCGGACCAATCAGAATCCCTAATAAGGTTATTAACCTTCGCAAATTCGGCCTTATGCAAGCAGCGGACATATTGAGGTAGTCTGCCCGACCGATCCAATACAGTTGGTCCTATATCGAGCGACACTTTGAAAGTAGGATGATAGGCATCATCAGGTATAGTGATCGGAAGGAACCGAGCTAACAACGCTATGGTCGGATTCGTTACAAAGCATAGTTCAAGAAATCGACTCAAGGAACTTTTGACATGGTTAACTTGAGACAGAGACAGGTCAAGAATGACATCAATAAAGTTGTTGAGCTACTGAGCTTCTTCCGCAGCGTATTTTCGCGAAATTTAATTAAAACGCAACTGGCTCGATTTTAATGTAATATATTCGTGTATGTTCAATTTATTTTTCTTATACTTTGTAATGCGAGAGAAGCAACAATAACACACAGGTCACAGTGCCAACGAAACGAAATTAACGAAACGACGTTTGCTCACGAAGACGATCAATTCTGCTGTGCCTTCTGCTCTGCTGATGAGCCTCCTTCACAGCTCTTGTCGGACGACGAACTTAGGGAAAGGGCGATGTAGCGACTGAGAGCGTAGGGCAGCAGCAGCAACGATGAGAGTAATGTTTTGTAAAGAGAGTAAGCTATGCCTATCTTTGTGCTGCCATGGGTATGCGCTTAGCCGAATATACTTCCCCCGATCAAGAGCACGGGCCATCAACATCCTTCTTGGGAGCACTTCCTTTCTTGCTCCAGGGAACGTCTTCAGCGCAGATACTCCGTGCACTATGTCTGTTCACATGATAGGTTCCATCACTCGAACGAAGGGCCACGTCAGATGGGTTACCTGTGAATAAAGAAGCAGAAACGCGGGATTAGGATATCTCTCTAGAAACTATCCATTCTAGCTTAGTTTCCTGAAGATGTGGTAGACCGGCTCCTAACTTGATTTGGCCATTCCAGAGAAGCTCGAAGAACAGAGCCGCTCCAATAAGAATATCAACAGGTTGGGACTGGTGGAACATCTTATCAGCCAAATGTATGTTGGAGGGCATGTTATATCGGGTTGTGTCAACAGTACAGTTGGGTTGATTGCTCTTAATGGTGGGAGCAACTAATCCGAATTGGTCGTGGCATAGCTCGACGCGTGTGATTTCAGTTGGATATCCACGCAGCATCCTTCGGACATGGCAAACGAATCGCCGACACCAGAAACTGAAACTTCCGATTCCAAAACTCAGAGTACTGTGAGTAGCCCCCACTGAATTCCGGAAGCTTTAACTCCGGTAGGCGAGTCCGATGCTGCACTACAATCGTAGCTAGGGCATCTGCAATATGGTCCGCCGGCATTGTTGAGCAAGGAAGCATTTTGGGCTGCCGCTTGTTTAATTCATGCTTATTGCTAGTCTCCAGCATTACCACGCTTTCGTCAAACTCGTCCCTCAAGGGACTACCGATCTCATCAAGATCAACCCTCTCCAGGGCATTATGAATCTGGTTGAAAGAAGCGAGCAGATCCAATAAAGAATTTAAACACACGTTCAACTTCTCTTCTCTGAGCCCACCAATCTTCTCCTTGCCGACGGCATTTCCGATTCTCCGTGCTGCACTTAACATGGCTTGCACCTTGCGCTAGTAGTACATAATGTCCACATTGAGAGACAAGGTGGAATCGACAGCGATAGGGAAAGGGGTTCCATCAGATGACATTGCTTGTGTTTAATAAGGCAAACGCCGAAGCTAATAGCCGGTGAATAGCTTCGAACAGTTTGAAAGGTACTTCACAATCGATCGAAGCACTCGAACACACGGGCACAGACCAGCAGCGAGAGTTCGCAATCTGCCAACAACAACAATGTCATACACACTGAGAGCACCGAAACCGTAACGAAACAACAGCAAGCAGAAGGTAAAGCAGATGATGCGAGAACCGTTACTGTTGATTGTGCACAACTGACGAACCAAACAACCGTGGTTTTATGCGACTAAAGCAACGACAAAATTTGGATAAATGCAATTGTTTATGTTTTTTTATGATTTTATTGTTTTTTAATCACGTCGGGGTCACCAAAATGTTGAGCTACTGAGCTTCTTCAGCAGCGTATTTTCGAGAAATTTAATTAAAACGCAACTGGCTCGATTTCAATGTAATATATTCGCGTATGTTCGAATACTATATATGTAGTATAGTATAGTATATATATATTATATATATACATATATAATATATATTTATATTTTTTATATTTACTAGTAATTAATTAAGTAATTATTAATAGTATTAATAATATTAATAACACTAGTCGACACGACTTTTCCGCTGTCGCCAAAAATGACTTTTTCTGATAGATTTGGATGTTTAAAATTTTTTAAAGAATGTTTTTTTTTTTTCATGGAGTAGTTTTTTTTTTAAGAATTTTTAAAAAATTTGCTGTTTTTCGTCATAGGTAGTGCTTCTATTTTTCACATAACTTAAGTTTCCTACAACTGGTTGTATTGAACTTTGCAGTGTAAAAAAAGCTCACAAATACAGCTATAAGTCCAACTCAGACACTTTGTAGCTGCAACTTAACGCCTGGAAGATATTAAGCTTTCAAATTCAAATTTCATAATTTTTTTCGGTATTTTTCCCCGAAATTTTGACTTTGAAAGCTCAGGAAAAGTCGAAAAAAAAATATTTGAATGCCTTGATTTTTTGTTTTAGATAGACACATTAATTAGGCGTCGTTTAAGGTATCGCTTATAAAAATATAAAAATAAACGGCTAAGTTATAACCGTTTGACCAAACTTTTATATGCCGAATTTCGCCGATAAATTCCGTTAGCCGACGAATAACCGTTTTTTTTTCCTACAAAAATACCAAAAATCTGCGTTTGTAACAGTTTTTAACGGTAAAATGGCATTTGGGATAGTGCCAAACGGCATTTAAAAAAAACTATTCCATGAAAAAAAAACCATAATTCTTAAAAAAATTTTAAATCTCCCAATCTATTAGAAAAAGTAATTTTTGGAGAAGTTGAATTGAATTGAAAAAAGTTGAATTTTGTCGAATAGTGTAATAATTAACCAATAAAGAACTATTTAAATTTGTTGATACTTTTGGCTGTGATACTGAGTTAATCAGTTGTGCATATCCTTTTTTATCGTAGATTGACAAAGAAGATATAACTACAAATGAACAAATTGAAGCTATACTTTCGAGGCCTACAAAAGATTCCGGAGTGGCCGCCTTTATAAAATATCACTATGAACTTTTAGGACTTTTACGAGATCGCTTTAATTTTTCTGTTAATTTCCGTAACTCAAGAGGATGGGCTGGTCGACTAAATAATTCCACATTTCGTCTTGGACTTTTAGGAATTATTAAACGAAACGAGGCAGACATTGCAGCATCTGGAGCGTACAATCGAGTTAACCGTTTTGCAGAGTTTGATATAATACATCAGAGCTGGAAATTTAAGTCAGCATTTATTTATAGATTTACTCCAGATTTAGAAACACATGGAAAAAGTGGCAATTTCTTGGCTCCGTTCAGCAAAGCGGTTTGGATTTTGATTTTTGTTTCACTAATAGTATTTAGCTTTATTTGGGTACTGTTTGAAATTATTAACAGAAAATTGAGTCCTACAAATGGTAATATCAAAGTCAACTACATACCTGATACTGAACCACAGAAAAACGCACTTAAAATGCAAATTAGTTGGGCTGAACGATTATTTCAATCGTTTGCAGCTTTATGCCAACAGGGCTTGGATCCTATTCCAAAGGATCACCCATCGCGTTTTGTCGTAATAACAATATTTGTATTTTCACTTGTAATATATAACTATTATACTTCTTCAGTGGTTGGTGGATTGTTAAGTTCTTCCGATAAAGGTCCAGCTACTGTTGATGATATAACATCTAGTTCACTTACAATATCTTTTGAAGACATCGGTTACTATAAAGTATTATTTCGAGTAAGTTGTCTTATAGCTTATAGGCCTGTATCTAGCGCCTCGGAAACTAAAAATTACAGTCAAACTTCATATGAAAAAAACTGGGCCAGGAATGTTTCGTTTGTGTTTTACTGTCCTTAGTATCCAGCAAGCTAAACGAAATCCACCGATTCTTATCGATAGTCGTCCTATCGACAGGATCGTGGATTGAGAGAACAGCTGACATTCAGGCCAGAATATATATATGCCTATTATTACTGAAGTAAAAGTGAAAAGGAAAGAGAAGGGGAAAAGGAAGGAGATATGCAATTTTTCGACGTGAGAAGATGGTTTTAATAAAAGCAGTTGAGGCAAGATCATGTCTTTAATGATCACGGAAAATAAGCATTTTGAAAATTTTGACATTTTGGCGCCTTCGTCTGCGCTGTCCTTCTTCTTCCTATTTTTTTGCAGCAATATATGCCGCCACCAACACAATCACTTCATCGTCAGAGGTATTTCTATCCTTTTTTTAATTTTAGTTGAATTTTAAAAATTGACGCTGTTTACAAAACACATCTGAATCATGAGAGTGACCAAGCATGTTTTAGGTTCTTGGTCACACTATTTTATTTACGTTTCACACAAACGAAATAAATAACAGATTTCTGTCAGTAATTTTCCGCAGTGCTGGATACAGGACTTTACATTAAAAAACTGTTATTATAACTTTATTTATTTATTTTAAAAGGAAAGTAAAAGCCCAATTATAGCCAGACTAATAAAAACCAAATTGTCCTCATCGAGATCTTTGGGAAAAATATCAGTTTTTGCACATATCGAAGATGCTGTACCATATATAAGACTCGGTGGTTTCGCATTTCACTGTGAAGTAGTAGATGCCTATCCTTTGATTGCAGAATTATTTGATGCTAGTGAAATTTGCGACCTGCGCGAGGTATCCGGCCTAATGGATGTAGATACTCTGATTTGGATTTTGCACAAAAACAGCCAATATACTGAACTATTTCGAGTTGCGTAAGTACCTTTCATTCGCAGCACTTAAATTTTATTTTTAACAGTCTTTATTTTAGCATGTGTTCCGCAAGGGAAAGTGGTTTCGTGGAACGAATCCTTCGGCGACGTCAAATTAGAAAGCCTACCTGTCAATCATTATACACTGTATATCCAGTAACCTTAACAGGAGCTTCAGCAGCTTTCATTGTGTTGATTTGTAAGTAATATTTAAATTAACCTGTTAATTTAGCTTTGCTAAAAAATTTTTTCCTGTAGGTGGAATTCTTATTTCTATACTAATATTGAGTATCGAAATAATTTATAATAATAGTTTTTTTTTGAAAAGCTGTAAAGCTGTAAATTGTTCTATTATTTGAGATCAATTAAAGGCAAATAATATTAATGGTATAAAATAAAAATGTATAGTCGTTTAATTAAATTTAAAAGCCAATCGAAACCTCCGGTTTTCTGTGCTGTTTCGATATGGGCTGGCCACTCTTAGACGAACCTGTTTTTATTTAACAGTCAAGAGGAGACTGGTTTGGTAGTATAAAAGTAAGAAGTGTTTGTCACACATGGAAATTAAATTGAAGGTGGAAGTACGCGCTGGCTTCAACTTTTATCTCTGGTTACCGGGTTGTGAGTATTAAAGACATTGTACCACCAATTTAGTAAGAATTAAAAAAATTGCGTACGAGTATAGAAAGGAGAACGCGAGATGCGATTCAGGAGCTCACGAGGAATAGTCAGCATCTATTGGAGAAAAAGAACAACTATCAGCAGTTATGTAGCTCTTCGTTGATTGAGTGATCGCATAATCGAATGATTGCATGATCTATCAAATACATTTAGATTTTTTTAATTTAAAAACTAGTTTTATTGAATTAATCCATACGTATTCAACTTTAGAATTTAAGGCCTTTAATTACACTACTCGACAAAATTCAACTTTTTTTTCCGCTGTGGCCAAAAATGACTTTTTCTGATAGATTTTGAGATTTCCAATTTTTTAAAGAAATATTGTATTTTTTTTCAGGTGTAGTTTTTTTTTTAAAGAATTTTTAAAAAATTTGTTGTTATTTGTCATAGGTAGTTCTTCTATTTTTCACATAACTTAAGTTTCCTACAACTGGTTGTATTGAACTTTGCAGTTAAAAAAAGCTGACAAATGCAGCTATAAATCCGACTCAGACACTTTGTAGCTGCAACTTAACGTCTGGAAGATATTAAGCTTCCAAATTGAAATTTCATAATTTTTTTCGGTGTTTTTCCTCGAAATTTTGACTTTGAAAGCTCAGGAAAAAAATATTTGAATGCCTGGACTTTTGGTTTTAGATAGACACATTACTTAGGCGTCGTTTAAGGTATCGCTTATAAAATTATAAAAATAAACGGCTAAGTTATAACCGTTTGACCAAAATTTCGTGTCGACTAGTGTTATCATCGGGACACGGGAACTCGCGGGCTGAACCAGAACTGTGGGCGGCGATGGGAACACGCAACAAGACCGATTTTAAGTAATACAATGTGACGAGTGTTTTCAATTCACTCCGGCATGCAAATTAAAAAATAGCGGTGGCGATTTGTGTTATATAAACTTAGTTATTTTTATTTCAAAAATCTTATTGAGATTCACAAGACTTATAGAATTTATTAATTGAGGTTTTTTTACAACCGGACAAGTATCGGCGCGTCTTTTGCGAATTTAACGTTTTTATTAAACTTTTCCCATTTGATCAAGATCAAGACTGCTTTACCTGTTTCCATCTCAACATCATGAAACCTCTTTGGTTCTTTTTCGAGAAGAATTTTCATATAAACAAAAATACGAACTCAATTTCATTATTCAGCTCGGGAATTGAGAAATGGTAAAAATGCAAAATCTGCAGCAATCCGGGTGTTCCAATGTTTACCCGAAAGCCGGGTGTGGGCCGAGATTTTTTTTATAACCGGTACTCGAAGAGTATAGGGGTATATTCGATTTGTTATTGTAGTGGATGTGTGTAACGCCCAGAAGGAAGCGCTTCCGACCCCCAGCCATTTTTAAAGGCATCGTTCCCTCTAGCTCTCTCTTACACGCCACACTGTGAGTGCCCATATGCCTATTTGTGCAGATGAGCGCCACATGTACATTTAAAAATGTAGAAGCCGATGTTAAAATTATATGGAAACAAAAATGGATAACATTTAATATATATAAATCTACTATAGGGTTCGACTTTATTTTTTTAAAGTTTCGTTTTTGGTCAAAATTTAATTCCTCCTTTAATTACATGAATCCTAAGCTCATATATATGTACATACATATACTGACTGAGTACCGGGTATCAAACAGCAAAACAGTATAAAACGAGGGGGAACGTTGTGAGCCGCGGCAAAGTTCGCGGCTCTACTTTATACCCGATACTCAGTCAAAATATGGTGGCAAAAAGGAAATATAAAGTTTTGCCAAAAAAAATTTAAAAAAAATGAAGTCGAACCATTCTGCATATTTTTATATATTAAATGTTATCTGTTTCCATTCTGGTTTACATATATTATCTGTCTTCTCTACATTTGACATGTACATATTCGTCTTTACATACATATATACGGTTCGTGGAAGTGTGTGCGAGAAAGAGAGAGGGAATGAGTAAGCGCTTGAAAGGCGTTGCATAGCCTCTGAAATTTAATTTGTTTCTTTTAGCTATAATAATGCTCCGACCTGATCCAGAATATATCTACTTTATGGGGTCGGAAACGCTTCCTTCTGGCCGTTACACACATCTACTATCACCACAAATCTAATATTCCCCTGTACTCTCCGAGTACCGGGTATAATTGATCAGCATCAATAGCCGAGCCGATATAGCCATGTATGTCTGTCCGTCCGTCCTTCTGTCCGTCTTCATTAGTGCCAAGATCTCAGAGACTCTGAAAGATAGAGCAACCAAATTTTATATCCAGTCTCCTGTGTTATCACACTACTCCAAGTGTATTTCAAAATTCTTTTCCGCCGCACAAAGGACGAAAGACTGTGGCATACACAATTTCGGAGATACGAGAAAACTAAAAACGCATAATCATAAAGGATGACCATTTCTATCATAGTGTTGAACCTGGATCAGATCGGATCATAAACATAGCCACAATGAGGGAAACCATTTTGAAAGTCATCGTTCTCTCTCGCTCTCTCTCACACGCGACTCGTCTGCTTTGCCCATTCGTCTTTTTTGACGCCTAGTTCTCAGAGACTATAAGAGCTAGAGCAACCAAACTTTCTATCCAAGCTCCTGTGCTTTCAATTCAGCACAAGTGTATTTCAAAATTTTGACACGCCCCCTTCCGCCCCCACAGAGAACGAAAATCAATGGAACCCACAATTTTTAAGGTTTGAGAAAAGCAAAAACCCAGAATCATGGGCAATGACCGTATCTACCAGATTGCAAAATCTGAATCAAGTCGGATCATTATTGTGGCCAAAAGGATGAAATTTCAACTCATTCCCTCTCTCTTTCCCGCATACACTTTTCGCATAAACACGAACCGTAAAGACGAATATATAGATGCCAAATGTAGAGAAGACGGATGTCGATAACAAATGCAAACAAAAATGGAAACAGATAATATTTAATACATAAAAATTTGCAGAATGGTTATACTTAACTTTTTGAAATTTTTTTTTGGCAAAAATGTAATAATTCCTTTTTCCCAATTTAAATAATAAGATCACGTATATTCTGACTGAGTACCGGGTATACAGTAGAGCCGCGGCCTTTGCCGCGGCTCACAACGTTCCCCCTCGTTTTCTCTTATTTTTGTGCAGTTAGCCTTATAATTTAGTAATATCGTAACCAATTTTTTTTTTAACTTTTAACTCATTTTCCAATATGTTCTGAGATGCCTCTTGCATCGTATAGTTTACAAGTATTATTAATTTGTCTGTTTTTAATATAAATAAATATTATGTCTGCATTTCAAATTATTTGGAAGTTGCAAGCGTGCCTCTAAATGTTATCAATTTCATTTCGATTTCAAATTTTTGTATTAAGAATGTTTATTTTCGAAAGGGTTATGGTATCAACCAAGTTCAGCAGATCAAATGTAATTAATTTCAAGCGATGCTTCCTAAGTATTGTCTTTTCACAGAATATAAAATTTTTTTGTTTTTTTGATTGCAATTAAATTTCTTTAGGTTAGGTTAAGTGATAGCGACTGCCAGGCTCACTAGGAGCCAGCTCCACGAGCAAAGAGTAATTGAAAATGATGAAAAAACGGTGATGAACATATGCATAGGGCAAGTCATGATATTAATGAATATCGATAACATAAACTAAGCGACTGATTTCTCAACATACCGCCCCCCTAAACGACTGTTCAGCTGAAGGGCAATACAGCAATTTTGGCGATAGGTCTCTTGTATACTCCTCGGGCAGTTTTGACCGTGACCACTCTCGTCTTGACCAGGATGAACTTTGGTGACTCGGCCAAGCAGTCACTTGCTAGGCGGTTGATTCGGCTCCTGCAGTACCACAAGAGTATCAACTGTTATCATTGTAGCGCGATTGCATTGTAACCAGGTATTCAAGATTCCAACTTTTCCCAAACCTTTAAACCTTGGCTTGAAGTTGTCTCCAACGTTGCAGTCTGTTAATGTTGACGTCTAAGACGGCTCTAGCACCGACATGTGAGCTTGACCTCTAAGAAAATGAGCGGGGGTAAGGGGATCCAACCTGTGATCGTTCGGCGCGCGCACAGCGAGTGAGAATTGATCAGACCTTCATTCGGAGTTAACAATTTTGCATATTCCTTGAAGTTTAACGCATGGCAACCAGTTACTCGGCGTAGGTGAAACTTGATTGATCCAGCGTAATCCAATTCAGAATGTAGAAAACAGCGGGTGGGCTGAACTCAAAAAGCTAGCAAACCGCCATGAGTTTTCGTACTTTTGCTCGTACTTTTGCGCTAGAGGAAACTAATTTTGCAGTTGAATACAATTTTTCGGACTATTTTGTGGGCACCGAGAATTCAATACTTCTGTCTCGATGTGTGGAATGTGGCCTGTAACGAAGAGAATCTTCAAGCTATGAAGGTGATGGACGGTTAACTGTAAAGGAGCAATCGCTTGCTTCTGGTCGGACACGGGTATAACCTCTCAGAAACTTGCTTCGCTCCTAGTTTAGTATACGTACTCCATTGTGAGACACGACCACTTCGGACCCATCTATGGAAATATGGAATATATCTTCTTCTATAAAATGAGTTATCGCATCCGCTGTAAACTTCTTAACGGGGTTTTGAACGGATATTTGGAAAGATAGTCCAAAACAACGAAAATACCGATATTTTCCGATTTTCTTCAGGGATACGGACCCAAATCGGACCACTTTAAGTCGTGACGTATGTGAGAGCGTTCATTAACAGCTTTTCGGTCTGCAAATGTACCAAGTACCCCAATCGTGCGCTACGACCCCCACTAGCACCAGTAAAGGAAAGTAAAGTAAAGGTAAAGGTCGACGTGGATGGCGAATTAATGGCTTTCTACATACGCTCGAAACTTCCTCTCACAAATTTATGGTACCAACTGGTAGTTCCCATAAATCTCCGTATTTGCTTCATGCTTCGTAAAGATCGTCTTATCACGAGTCTTTGGGGTTCCAATAAGTCTACCTAAAATGACATCGATACGCGCTTGCTTCTACGGCTTGTCTCTGGTCGGACACGGGCATAATCTTCAGGTACTTGCTTTAGTATTTTATTAAAACTCGAGTACTGTTTTTAGGGAGAGGGAAGACAGATGCGTTAGGGAAGGGAAAACTAGGGATAATATATACTGGAAATTATGGTAGGAAGGGGTGAGATTAGAGGGAAAAGAGATAGTGATCTACCGACGCTCCGGACATCCCTGATGGCATGGATTTGTGCCACGCCCACCCCACCATGATCGTCAACAACGGAATTGTTCCCAAATAATTATTTTTTAATTTTTGTTTATACCAGGTACTGTATGGATGTGTGTAACGCCCTGGAGGAAGCGTTTCCGACCCATAAAGTACATATATTCCTAATCAGTATCAATAGCCGAGTCGATATAGCCATGTCTGTCCGTCCGTCCGTCCATCTTCATTAGCGCCAAGATCTGGGAGACTATGAAAGCTAGAGCAACCAAATTTTGTATCTAGTCTCCTGTGTTATCACACTACACAGGTGTGTTTTAAAATTTCTCCCCGCCCCTTTCCACCCACACAAAGGACGAAAATCTGTGCCATGCACAATTTTAAAGATACGAGTAAACCAAAAAGAATCATAGAGAATGATCATATCCATCAGAGTGTTGAATTTTGATCAGATCGCATTATTATTATAGCCACAATGAAGAAAACCATTTCGAAAGTCATCGTTCCTTCTTGCTCTCTCTCACACGCAACCCCGCGTTCGTCCAGATGAGCACCTAGATATCAGAGACTATAAGAGCTAAAGTAACCAAACTTTCTATCCAAGCTCCTGTGATATCACTTAAATACAAGTGTATTTTAAAATTTTTACACGCCCCCTTCCGCCCCCATAAAGGATAAAAATCTGTGGAATCCACAATTTTTAAGATAAAAAAAAACCAAAAACTCAATATCATGGAGCCGTATATACCAGATTGCCGAATCTGGATCAGGTCGAACTACTATTATAGCCAAAAGGAAAAAATTAATTTTCAGTCGCTACGCAACGCCTGCCAAGCGCTTACTCATTCCCTCTCTCTCACACGCTTCCACGTCTCACATATATAGTTATACATGTACATGTAGAAATGTAGAAGCAGATTTAAAAATCATATGTAAACAAAAATGGAAACAGCTATACATATATAATAATTTCAAAGCTGGTTCGACTTAATTATTTGAAATTTTCTTTTTTGCCCAAAATTTAATTCATCTCTTTTGCGAACATATAATAACTTGCATAAATCGTAATCTCATATATGTATGTATGTATATACTGACTGAGTACCGGGTATAAGGTAGAGCCGTGGTCTTTAACCTCGTTAACCGCAAAAACGTTAACCGGTCTCAAGGCAAGAGCTCGTTAACCGAACCGATCGCGAACATGCACGAAAGATAGAAAGATGTTAAACTTATATTCGAGAAAGCTTAGAACAAATTGGACTAAAAGAACTATGCAATTACTTGCATTGCGTGAATGATATGAGAGTATCAGTAATTTAAGAAAAGGAAGGGAATTAGTAGTAGTAGTAATTCGATCTAACAAGCGGAAGAAACCACTGTATATAGTTTCTAGTGTTTCTAGGAAGTCAGGGTTATAAAAAAAATACAACAAGCATTTTTCTATGATTAACTAGGGATGGAAGGTTTATTAAGAGAAATCTAGAGTAGAAAGATCCCGAAGTAATGGTGAAGATGTTTCTTTGTGAATTGCGACTTCGACACGTCCGGTCGAAGTCAAGTATATTTCCATAATAATTCTTACACTTCTCTTATGAATTAGCTTAGCCTAACGCTGCCCATTGCTACGTGTAGCGTGCAGGTGTGGGATAGCTGTCTTTTACCCAAACTAGTATGAAGAGATTTCGTGTGTACCTCTAGCTATGCTCTGACTAAGCTCGCCGGATTGTCGGGGTTCGTTCTACTCTCTCCTATCTCATAATGACACACACTCGCATAATATTTTAGGTAAACATTTACTAGAAACAAAAAAAAAATGAAAACAAGAACCGAGGTTAAACTGAAGTTGGGGGAAATAACAATGGATTTAATAATTTGTTGTTTTGTGAAAACCTTCATCTCAACTACTCCACTCAAGTTGTGAGAGACTCAGGTGGCATCGAGTATCTCTCTCTTCTCTACCCTCCCAACCTATGCTATACAGGTATATTGAACCGTATAGACCCTATAAACTCATAGTGTCTTCATATGACCGCCCTGATCATGCCTGTCTGAGGACGGACGCCTGAATTTACGACATTTTAGAATTTTGCTTCAGAATTAATGACATTATATATATTTCAATGGTTTCGTAATCCTATACTCCAAATTCATTTCTGTTCTTAACAACTTAAAATATTAATATGAATTTAATAAGATATAAAAGATGGGTAAAGATATGGTTTTGCGAGTAATTTATAGTTATTAGAAAGAATGGATGAGATACAGCAATATATACGGGTATTAATATAGAATAAAATTCAATAGCGTAACACGCAGGTTACTTTTTGTCTTTGTGCATACACATTGTGGTCTGATGAGCGCGTGAGGTGGCTCAGAGGGGGCCCAGCTGAGGCCACCGGACGGGTCGCAGGTTGCGGATAGCGAAAGGCCTACCCCTAAAAAAGGTAGGTCAGCTGTGAATAATCGGTTCTCTTTAGAGAGATCACCGAAAATAAGCAGTCCCGGACAGCCAGCGGGTGTTCGCGAAGAAGCAACACTGACGATGCGCTTGTGGTGCCGCCTCGTATAAGTAGCTCACACACTCCCACTCCCCCCACACACTACCTACCCACATCCCATCCCCCACACTCACCTCACACCGGGCTGGGCTAAGGTGTCATTCGACCCGTGCCGAGAGTCAGCCTGGCTGGGTGCCCGGTTTAAAAACTAGCCCAGTCTCGAACGGAGAGCTCAGGGACTTGGCAGCCCCCTGTTCTAATGATGCCTTACCCGGGCAACGTGGATCTCTGCCCGGGCTGACCGTTCCCTTTCTCTGCATCTCGTGGGATGTACAATGCATAAAAATATTCTAAATAAACAAAAAAACCAAAAAAACCAAAAAGAGTCTGACACTCCCCAAATGTCAAATGGGAGCAATCCCCCGCATGGGAAGGCATCGGCCCAAAGGCCCGGCCCGACCAGCTCAACAGCAGGACAGACCTGTAAGGCGGAAAGCGCTGGGGTGAACCCGAGTGGGTCCCATCCCGAATCTGGGGTGGGGGCGGACCAGCTCCCAACACCGACACCTTGGAGAGGCAGCTAAGCAATATTGCGGCTGCCCGACCTTCTGGTAAGGTGGAGGGCGATGATTTGCCTTCAACCAGCGCCCAGGCCAGAAAGCATACCTATGCCGAAAGGAGGAGTGCAGGGCACATACTCCGTCGGCAAAATGCCAACACTGAGGTCAGTCCTTCAGCGGACTGGCTCAAGAAGGTGGAGTGGGCCACATCGGTGCTCCCAAACTTCACAATGGTCTCTCAACCAAAGAGACAACGGTCGCAAGAGACACCCGGCCCGGCCGCGAAAAGGTCGAGGGTGGCGGCCAATATCTCCTTCGCGCAGATTGCCAAGGAGAGGACGCTAATTGGCGTCCTCGACAAAGGCAGCGCGGAGGGAAAGATCCCAAAGAGCAAATGGAAGTGGGTGGAGGCGGCACTGGCCGACCGCTGCTTCGAGTTGCTCGACAAAGACCCAGGGCCACCTCCAGTCTGTAAAGACATGGGGTGGTTCCAGGGCAGCATCAAAGTTGTAGCCTGCGACGACGAGCGCTCCGTAAAGCTATACAAAGCAGCGGTGGCGCAGATCGGAGAGGTCTACGCTGGGGCGAAGCTCGTCGCGGTAGACTGGAGCGAGGTGCCCAGTAGACCGAGGGCCAGATTATGGGTGCCGGCTACCTTCAAGGAGCCTGAGCGCATCCTCAAAATGCTGCAGAGGTGCAACCCGACACTTCCAACTCATGACTGGAAGGTGGTCAAGGTTGAGGAGTCAAAGGGGCCGACAAACCAGGCCGTCATAATCCTAAACAAGGAATCGCTGGCCCCCATAGAGGCAGCTAAAGGAGAGCTGAATTTTGGCTTCAGCTCGGTCACCATAAAGGTGTACAAGTCGGACGCTGCCACGGCCGAGGCTCGTCCTGTCGACAACCCAGTCGTGCAGGATGTGGCCTCGGAGATCGAGGCACCCGACAACGAGCTGGAGCCGAAAGAAGACTACTCCTCTGACGCAGAGCTAATGCGCGATTTTGAGGCGATGTGTCGAGACGAAATATCCGACGACTCAGACGCCGACACTACAGTGGTGGAGATCCATGAAGATGTCTCTGAGACTCCTTCAGATAAATCTCCACCACTGTAAAGCAGCATCTGCTGCACTCATACTCCGCTTGGATGCAAGCGGAGCCGACGTGGTCCTAATCCAGGAGCCTTGGATAGTCGGAGCCAAGGTCTGTGGGTTAGCGACGAGGGAGTACAAGCTCATTGTACCCCAAACCGAAGGTAAAATTCGTACCTGCACTCTCGCAAGAAAGCACCTTAATATCTTTCTGCTCCATAACTTCAGCAATGGCGACAATACAACGGTAAGCCTAGAGCTAAAGCGGACACATCTGAGGCTGATGTCGTCCTACATGGCCCATGAGGAAAGTGATCCTCCCAACGACCTCGTCTGCAAGCTCGCCAGCGACAGCGAGGGGTCCAACACAAGCCTACTAATAGGCTGCGATGCCAATGCTCACCACACTCAATGGGGGAGCACGGATACAAATGTACGGGGTGAGTCACTCTTTAGCTTTATCCTGAACTCGAATTTAACCATATGTAACCGGGGTAACGACCCTACATTTATTATAAAAAACCGACAGGAGGTTATTGACCTCACTCTAGTGTCTCACAATCTGTCAGATAAAGTGAAAAGATGGAGAGTCCTAGAGGACCACTCCTTCTCCGACCACAGGTACATCGAAACGATTTTATCCCTCGAGAGCCCCAAACCCACCGACTACACTAACCCCAGGAAAACCAACTGGGTTAAATATAGCTCGGTTTTGGAGGAACTACTCCCAACAAGGCACCAATGAGCCCAGACACTCAAGACGATTTAGATCGTATAGTGTACAGGTTCACGGATGCATGCAATAAGGCTTTCACGGCGGCTCGCCTGCCACACAAGACAAGGGGCAAAAAGAAACCCCCCTGGTGGTCGAAACAAATCGACATCCTACGTAAGAGCTGTAGGACTCTCTTCAACAGAGCCAAAAGCGCTAACGAGGAGAAACATTGGGCGGACTACAAAGTCAGTCTCGTCCAATACAAAAAAGAAACACGAAGAGCAAAAAGGGCCTCTTGGCAAAAATTCTGCTCAGAAATAGAGGAGACGTCAGAAGCCGCAAGGCTGCGCAAGCTCCTCTCAAAAACCACCCCCTCGGTAGGGTACCTTAAAAGGAACAACGGCACGTGGACCAACTCTAGTGAGGAGTCGCTCCACGTACTGCTTGAAACCCACTTCCCTGGGTGCACAACCATCAAGCCGGCGCTAACCCAAAGGGGAGGCCAAACAGCCACGATGAACCATATTTTTACCAAACGGAATATAAGCTGGGCGGTAAACAGCTTTGATCCGTTCAAATCGCCAGGTCCGGACCAGGTCATTCCGGCCCAACTGCAAAAGGCCGGAGACTCAGCCATTAACTGGCTACAATGTATCTTCAGGAAGATACTAGCTGTGGGGACCATACCACAAGAATGGCTCAAGGCGAAAATAGTCTTTATCCCCAAAGCGGGAAAGACCTCGCACTCTACTCCAAAGGACTTCAGACCAATAAGCCTATCGTCCTTTCTTCTCAAAACTTTCGAAAGACTTGTCGGACTACATCTGAGGACAATTATGAGTCCTCAAATGTTGTCAGGAGCACAACATGCCTACCGGAAAGGAAGATCCACGGAAACGGCACTCCACGAAGTAGTCTCAATTGTAGAGAAATCCCTACACCTCAAGGAATACTCTCTTATAGCCTTCCTCGATATCGAAGGAGCCTTTAACAACGTCGTCCCAAGTGCCATTACGGAAGCTCTGACTGACCTGGGTGTGGACGGTCACTTGGTGATGCTCATCGATCAATTGCTCACATGCAGGACGGTGACATCAACGATGGGATCGTCCACGCAATCGAGGTATTTCAATAGAGGCACTCCGCAAGGTGGTTTCCTGTCTCCCCTTCTATGGAACATGGCAGTCAATAAGATTCTATGTGATCTGGAGGGGGGGGGGCTGTAAAATAGTGGCATACGCGGATGACGTTGCAATCAGTTTCTCGGGAAAAACCCTCAAACACTCTGTGACCTTATGAGCACTAAGCTCGCGAGACTGTCAGAATGGACAAAATCGCGAGGATTGGGAGTAAATCCCACAAAAACGGAACTCGTGCTATTCTCACGCAAGTACAAGGTTCCGCCCCTCAACCCTCCTATACTAAATGGATGCAGGCTCTCTTTCAACGACAGCGCTAGTTACCTAGGGTTGGTAATTGATAAGAAGCTGAACTGGAACCTGAACGTAAAAGCAAGAGTAAAGAAGGCTACGATAGCCCTATACTCCTGCAAAAAAGCTATTGGCTTGAAGTGGGGCATGAACCCGAGCGTAGTCCAATGGATATACCAAGCAATAGTAAGACCAATCTTACTCTATGGAGTTACAGTTTGGTGGCCGGTCTTATCAAAAGGATCGACAACCAAACAACTTGGCAAGGTTCAGCGAACCGCAGCTTTATGCATTAGTGGAGCATTACGCACCACCCCGAACGATGCACTAAATGCCAGAAATTGCAGCGATACGTCTGAGAGACTCCGGACAATGGACGTCACATCTCAGGGGTCACTCATCTATACTTATCAGCAGTACCGTCCCTACGAAGACGGACTACTGCGTTCCAAGGAAACACACTGGTACCCCCTTCAATGTAATCATCCCTAGCAGAGACGAGTGGCTTGAGGGACCACCAGGCCAAGACATGGCCATAAGCATCTTTACGGATGGCTCGAAGCTGGATAACAAAGTTGGAGGAGGGATTTACTCCGAACAACTCGAAATCAGGCACTCCTTTAGGCTCCCAGATCACTGCAGTGTGTTCCAAGCGGAAGTCATTGCGATCATGGAAGCACTAAAGCTCCTTCAAACAGCGACAACGGCTTCACTGGCAACAACAACTGTAAACATTTACAGCGACAGCCAAGCTGCGATCAAATCACTTCACGCGATTTCCTCGAACTCGGCCACAGTGGCAAATTGCCGCGAAATCTCTTCACGAGATGGCCCAACAATTTGCCATCAGCCTTATTTGGGTCCCGGGTCACGGGGATATTGAGGGCAACTGCAAGGCAGACGAGCTGGCCAGATCTGGTACCACAATACCCCTTCTCCAAGAGAAGGAGGATATTTGCATGCCAATAGCCACCTGTAGGCTTGTCATAAAAGAGCTATATAAGCGACGAGCAGACAATGCGTGGCGGTCAGCACCACTATGTCGCATATCCAGGCAAACATGGCCTACCATTGACAGGAAACGCACACTAGAGCTTTGTAAGCTCGGCAGGAAAAGGTGCAGCGTTGTCATCCGCTCCCTCACGGGGCACTGGCTGATAGGCTCCCACGCCAACAGGCTGGGAGCCCCATACAATGATTTCTGCCGAAGCTGTAGAGATGAGGAGGAGGAGGAAACGGTGGAACACCTGTTCTGCTCCTGTCCGGCTCTCAGCAGGAGAAGGCTACAATACCTGGGCATGCCCTATGTCTCAGACATTTCAGAAATGTCCAAAATCTGTCCCAGAAAGATTGCAAACTTCGTAAGAGCGTCAGGATGGGATAACTGCTGACATGTTCGGGTCTCATGAGATGGATAAGGGGAACACCTCCCGCGGTATTACAACGGGCCGAAACCGGCCTAAGTGTGACTGGCTCCTGTGGAGCTTGACAGCCGCCTTAAACTAACCTAACCTATACACATTGTGGCAATTAATAACTCACAGCGTTTTGGATGTTTCATTAACACTTACTCCTTTCGTGATCGTTGAGCTCAAGGATGACGTAGGTGAATGTTTCTACGGAGGAAAATAAAGTTAATATATATGCACACGAGCGTAATGATCCATACGATTTTGAAATCTCAAATAAAAAGCTATACTCTCATACCCATTCAATATAAAAACTATTAGGTTTCCTTGATTACATAACTAGATATAAATCTATATAAGCCGTAACTAAAAAAAAGAAGAAATGATTTAGACTAAATATAATATAGAAAAAGAAATTCATATCCTGTATTAACGGCAAGTAAAGACTCTCTATTGACGTGGTTGATAGCAGCTACTCGTAATACAGGTTAGTCAGCAGACTCGGCACTGCGTCTTCGAAGAATCTAGAATTTGGGTAAGGCAGCTAAATCGAAATCATGATCGGATTCCGCTGACGCAGCTAGATCAGTCGACGTTGTAGACGATATATAAGCGTTGCAACTCAAGTCAAAGCCTGCCTAATATTCACACTGCGGTTTCGGCAAATGAGGGGGGGGGGGGGGGTTTTGATTACGCAAGGAAATTTTCCGAGGCGCCGCTGTTAGTCTGTACTTCCAGAAGGTTGTGGCTGCTCCCAACTGCTATTGCACGATTACGGTTTGTTAATTCGTGTCCCCAAAGAAAACGGTGGAGGTGTGCCGCTTGGCTTTTCGCTTACGCTAGTCACACACCTCTCGAAGTGCAGTTTATATATATTTATATATAAATATATATATAAATGTATATTTGTACACAACGCAGCTTAAGCTGGTACTTGGGGTACGGAAGAAGGCTTTCGACCACAGTCCTATAACACAAAAATTAATATATATTACCCCGAGCACTTTCCTAAATGTCTATAGACATACCTGCGATGTTTTTCTTCGCTTTGGGTTTTCACTACTTTTGGTTTATTAGACACAAACAAAATCCGAACAATTTTCTATCAGCCACGAGGTATTGCGTAAGAAAGAGTACATTCGTTGGTTGGATATATATGTAATCATCAATGCGCCACAATCACGTCTGTTCTTATGCCTTGGTTCTTTGCTAATAGTTCTAGCAAAACCTTGCAACAACCCTTAAGCCGTACCAACATAAAGCTCAAAGATAAGATGATGCTTGGAGCTTTAACTGTATAATCGGGTGATATTTGTGAGCTTTAACGGTATACTCGTATGATCTTTTAGCTAATTTGAGTGAAACCTCGACCAAGCTTCGATCTATGCTCTCTTTATGTTGCTCTCCTAGCAGTGCATCGCAACGGCGTTTCGCTTAAATGCATGAGCAATGCAGCGACTCTCTTTCTAAAGCTTGTCGAAAAGCTTACAGCTTACGATCCACTTTCGAAGTTTAATTATAGCTCGGCGCCTTTATTCTTTATCGAAATAGAACTTGATCCATCAGTGATGCTCTCTAACATTTCTCTACATTCGGCTCCTACACCACAGTTGAAGACGTAAGTGACCTTGCAGTGAGACTTCAACTGAAGAAGGCTATCTTCTAAGGCTTAACTTGAATATCTTTTAAATGATAGACTCCTAAGTTTTTCTTATCTTCACTAGCTAACTGATAATACATCGTCCCTACTCGACGAATAACCTTGGCTGGTATAAACACGGGTGCCAGCTTAGCGCTGAACTTTTTTAGCGCATTGCTCTGACAAAAATTCCTGGCATATACAACTTTAAGTTGACGTACACGACTACGTAAGTTGTATTTCCGCGCATTCTGTTCGTGTGAGTCTGCTACCTTTTTCTGAGCAGTCTGTCGACACACTTGTATTACATCTGGATAATTGACTCTAGTGTCATCCGACAGGAGATCTAGACGTCTAAGAAGTTCATAATCCTTTCCGTTAAGAATCATATTTTGACCAAAAGTCAGAAAATATGGTGAATATCCGGTGCTTCGATGGATATTTGCTCGTAGCGCCGCACTAATTTCTGGTAACTTGTTGTCCCAATTGGTATGATCTTTGCCGACGTATGCTCTAATAGCCGCTCACACGGATCGGTTTAACCTTTCACTGGCATTGGCTTGGGGTGAGTATATGGCCGTACAGTGGTGAGTTACTCCGAATCTTGTAAGAAATGACTTGAAACTCCCAGAGACAAATTGCGAACCATTGTCGGTGAGTATGGTCTCCGGCACCCCGAAAGTGCAAAACAGCGTACTTTCTAGAAAGTCGCACACTTTACTTGAAGTAAACTTCTTGAGCGGACATAAGAAATGGAACTTAGTGTTGTGATCCACGATTATTAATATACCAATATTCCCTTGTTTGGATCGCGGATACGGTCCCAGCAAATCCAGATAAAGCTTCTGAAAAGGCCTTTCTGAAATCATTGGCTTCCCCATCGGTGGCCTTAATACGACACTAGCGCTTTTAGTTTGACGACAAATGTCACATTGCGATACGTAGGCTCGTATTTGTGTTACCATTTTTGGCCAAAACAAGTACCTTTTCACCTTATCAATGGTTTTACCGATACCACTGTGGGAAGCGTCTGGAGGGTCATGAGCTCTAGAAATTATATCGTTGGTAAGGCCTGACGGAACCCAAAGCTTCCAAGATTGTTTGTCTGCTATCGCGTCCCCAGAAGATGGTTCAGTCCTCTTATAGACCAAATTATCCTTAACCCTCAAGTCGGGTAACTTAAGTTGATTAACCCTTATGTCGTCTATTAGATCCATGTATTCCCTTGATTTAAACTCCATCGACGTAAGGTCCACTATGGGTCCATGAGCCTTCAGTTCTATAACCTCAGGTTCATCTTGACGTGATAACGCATCGGCTACTATATTTTCTGACCCCTTACGATGCGAAATTTGGAAATTGAATCCATGCAATTTTATAGCCCACCGAGCCAATCGACCCGACAAGTCTTTTTGCCTCATAAGACACTGTAATGACGCGTGGTCTGTTATGACTTGAAAATCCTGCCCTTCGACGTAAGCTCTAAACTTTTTTATCCCTTTAATTACGGCCAAGCACTCGAGCTCGGTGACCGAATAGTTCCGTTGTGCCTTGGAAAGTTTTTCGGACATAAATGCTATAGGTAATTCTATCCCTTCCTCATTTAACTGAGCTAACACACAGCCTAGACCAAATGTGCTGGCGTCGCATACTAAAATAAAGGGTTTCTTAAAATCGGGGGTAGCTAATATTGGAGCAGATGTCAAGCAGGACTTCAGTTTATTGAAAACTGCTTCAGCTGATGCGTTCCAGTTAAGTGACTGATGCTTTTTCAGTAACTCTGTTAAAGGAAAGCTGACTGTGGCATAGTTATCAACGAAGCGTCGGTACCATCCCGCTAGTCCGAGAAATCTCCTTAACTGCTTTACCGTTTTCGGAACAGGGAAATCCATTATAGATCTTATTTTGCCAGGGTCTTTAACTGACCCTCACCGATTATAAATCCTAGATATTTTATCTCTCGTATACAAAAGTTTGACTTGGCTATGTTGATCGTAAGGTTTGCTTTACGCAAATGAATCGCTACCTCTTGCAATAACAACATGTGTGAGTCGAAGTCATCGGAGAGCACAAGTAAATCGTCCAAATAGACGAAAACCCGATTCCGAAGATAGGCAGGTATCACCTGATCCATAAGTCGACACAAGGTCTGAGCAGCATTTGTTAAGCCAAAAGGCATTACTTTATACTGGTAAAGCGGTCTATTAGGAATGGTAAAGGCGGTATAGTGACGAGACTTTTCTTCTAAGGGAATCTGCCAGTATGCATGTTTCATGTCCAGTCCTGTGATATACCTTGCTGGTGGTAACCTGCTAAGGATGCCATCAATATGTGGCAATGGGTACGCATCTTTGCGAGTGTTCTTATTAATCTCCCGTGAATCTAAACATGAGCGATTTTTCGTCCCTTTCTTAACTAGCACGCAATTACTACTCCAGGAACTTTTTGATTCCTCGATCACGTCTAACGCTAGCATTTTCTCTACTTCATCAAACATTAACTTTTCCTTTGCGGGGGAAATCGGCCAATGGCGCTGTTTTACTGGTCTATCAAGTATCATTTCGATTGAATGTTCGATAGCGCTGGTACGACCTAATCCTTCCTTTTCGAACGATGGAAACGAATTGATTACGTATTCTAATCTAACCTTTTGGTCTTCGCTTAAATTGTGTAACGGTGGTGATTCTGAAACCTTGGCTTCATTTCCTAAGTCTAATTCATGTATTACAGGCCTATCAGTTAACAATCTCTCCAAAAGACCAAACTCTTTCCAGAAATCAATTCCTAAATATACATTTTGTTTCAAGGCTGGTATTATGAAGAATTCTATATCCTTAGTATGATCTCTAAAAGTTATAGGAAAAGTGACTTTTGCTACGACTTTACAAGATTCATTATTGGCTGTTCGAATATTTCCCGAGCATTTCTTCGCCTTTGAATGCTGGGAGAACGATTTAGCAGCTTCACTTCCGAGACAACTTATTGTCGCTCCCGAATCTAACAAAGCTATGAAGTTTTGTTTTTCTATGCTTAGTTCTACAAATAATCTGTTATCCGAGCTCATAAAGACCGATGAGACAAGTCGCTTTCGAACCCTCTTTACTTTGGCCCAGAATTGTCTCAATCGTGTGGTTGATCGTTTCGGTTGATACTTAAATGGTAACTTATCTACGTGTACGATGTCACAATCATAATCTACTTCCTCCGTCTGGGTTTGTACCTCTACAAAGGAACTGTCAGAGATAACTTTAGAACAATCCGAGCTGGAGACGTTTACTTGGAAACATTTTTCTGTTAATCTATCATCATTGCCGGATGCGTCAAACTGGTGTTGGTTTGCGCATCCCGTTTTCGGTTTTCCGATGGGTTACATTTCTCACACTTTGGCTTAAATGTATTTTTCGCCCCGCATCCATAACAGAAGACGCGGCGTTCCGCTACACAGTCTTAGAATCGATGACCGGTTTTGTCGCAATTCCAGCAGACAAACCGCTTACGACGCAGCTCGGAGATACTCTCTTCTTCGAGCTCTTCGTCATCACTCTGAATTTCGGATACATTGGGTTTAGTAACTCTGTTTCGAGGTAGAAAGTTTCCTGCCTCTTTACAGAAATGTTCATGCTTCTTTACTTCCTCCCTCAGCTCACTTCTATTCTGGATTTTCAAATGCAAAAGCTCGTATCGAAGAGCGCTTTTTGCATTCCGTTTAAGAATATCGATCAGTTTAAGTTCGCTTATCTCATGCGAAAGCCGAGCCACTAACTTTTCAATGGCCGACTGAAAATCTTCAAAGGATTCATTTTCCTTCTGTTGCCGTTTACTGATCATTTCCCAAAGGTCAAAATCATCTTTCTGATCGTCGAATCTTTCTCTAAAGGCCGTACAAAACGATTGCCAGCAGTATTGGTGGTTTCTTCTATGAAAATCCCAGAACCAATCGCTGGCTTTGCCCGTGAAAAACAGATGCAAATTATCGCAAAGTAACTGATTATCGTTTCCAAGAGTCTGTCCCGTAAGAGCACGAACGCGATATAGAAATTCTTCCACATGCATTGAATCCCGAGAACCATCAAATTTAAGACGCCAACTTAGTAGAATATTTGCGGCCTTTGCCGGTGCCACATTTCCTACTGCCTGAATACTTCTAGGGCTTCCTTCTTGAGAATCGCCTCTGAGCATATTTCTACTGTTGTCTACTTCCCGTCTACTATTAATCCGTGACTCTGATGAATCTCGGTTTCTAGTGGTATTTGCGGCTAAATTTAGATTTGAAAACTGGGTTTGTATAGTTTGCTCAATAGAAGATTTAATGAAGGAACTAAGAGTTTCCATCATCGTTTTCTCCTGACCTTTCATGACCGAATGGATGTAACCTGTAAGGTCCTCTGCTTGCGCATTACCCAGTGACGTATTTCCATTGCTACTGATCGACTGACGACTTCCTGAGATATTACGATCGATACTGTCTTGATATCTCGTTCGCATTCCCCTTTTTGGAATAGCTCCTCCGCCTCGACCTCTATGGGGTGTCTTCCTTTCTTTCTGAGTTAACATTGGACCTAGCTGTGCCCTAACGAAAGATTCGTTACCATGAAAATTATCTGGAAGGGGCCCTGAACTTAGGTTCAATTCCGCTGCTAGAGTGTTATTTTCATATCGCAACCCCGTAGGATCGCATTTGGTCTTGCACACAGGGCAAGACTTATCATTCTTCAAATGTTCGCATATACACGTGTTATGATATCGATGTTGACAAGACGTTGTGGCTATAAGTTGATCTTGTCTTAGACTTCCATTGCAAATAACACAAGACGATTCTTGGCTACTCAATGCTGAAGCTAAATTTTCATTACTACGGTGTACTGCCATGTTCAAATATAAATAAAAACGAGGGGGAACGTTGTGAGCCGCGGCAAAGACCGCGGCTCTACCTTATACCCGGTACTCAGTCAGTATATACATATGTACATACATTTATGAGCTTGCGATTTATGCCATTTCTTATATGTTCGTAAAAGGGACAAATTAAAAAAAAAATGGTAAAAAAAAAATATTTCAAAAATGAAGTAAATTTTTGGAATATTATACATGTTTCCGATTTTGTTTGCATATGATTTTTACATCTGCTTCTAAATTTCTACATGACATGTATAACTACATATTTGAGACGTATAAGTGTTCAGGACAGAGAGAGAGAGAGGGAATGAGTCAGCGCTTGGCAGACGTTGCGTAGCCACTGAAATTTAATTTGTTTCTTCTGGCCATGATAATGATCCGATCTGATCCAAACTCGACAATCTGGTAGATATGGTAATTTTCCATGATTCTGCGTTTTTGGTTTTCTAGTATCTTACAAATTGTGGATTCCACAGATTTTCGTTCTTTGTGGGGGCGGAAGAAGGCGTGGCAAAATTTTGAAATAAACTCGTGCTGGTTTGATATCACAGGAGTTTGGATAGAAAGTTTGGTTGCTCTAGCTCTTATAGTCTCTGAGAACTAGGCGTCAAAAAATACGAATGGCCAAAGCAGATGGGGTCGCGTGTGAGAGAGAGCGAGAGGGAACGATGACTTTCGAAATGGTTTTCTTCATTGTAGCTATAATAATTATCCGATCTGATCCAGATTCAACACTCTGATAGAAATAGTCATTCTCTATGATTCTGCGTTTTTAGTTTTCCCGTATTTTCAAAATTGTGTATGCCACAGACTTTCGTCCTTTGTGGGGGCGGAAGGGGGCGGGGCGAAATTTTGAAATACACTTTGAGTAGTGTGATAACACAGGAGACTGGATACAAAACTTGGTTACTCTAGCTTAAATGGTCTCTGAGATATAGGCGCAAATGAAGACGGACGGACGGACAGACGGACAGACGGACGGACAGACAGACATGGCTATATCGACTCGGCTATTGATGCTGATCAAGAATATATATACTTTATGGGGTCGGAAACGCTTCTTTCTGGGCGTTACACACAACCGTTATCCCCACAAATCTAATATACCCTTAAACTCTTCGAGTACCGGGTATAAAAAGTACCTAAATAAACTAACCACTATATGAAATATCGTTTCATAAACTGTATGAAATATGAACTAACTAATAGGGAATCTTTCCTATTTTTTGTTTTTTGATAAATGAACAATATGTCGTCCTCTTCAAGCATGATCTAGGCGGCCCACTACGAAAACAGTACGTTTTAACTTGAATAGTTGTGTAATTGAGCTGAATAGGTTGACCGCTTCTATTGCAATGGTTTTAGAAGGTGTAAGTCCGGATAATGGACGGTCTCTACCTATTATAAATAGACGATCGTAATTCCTAGAATCTGAGACTTTCACCATCTAGAACTAGAATTTGATATAGGAATCTCTACAACCAAAATCGAAGTAAGATAATGAATATACTTGAGTCGGGGTATCCATCTTTTGAATAATTCCCGCAATTCTTTAAAGCAACATCTCGTTGGTGGAGCTCTACATCATGATGTCCGAATTTTGTAAATGTCTATAAGCTAGCCTACCCCAAGTAAGAGACAACAGATTATACATAGGTCGACCATTCCAGCTATGAAAATAAATCGCATATTCCATATGCAGTATCTACTGTACTCCTCTCTAGAGAGATCTATCCGTATAGAACAACAAGGAAAATATTGTTTTGGATGGAATAAAGAGCTATAGTGGAGCCTAGCCCCAAAATGACATGAACCTGATACTGATGTTATGTACCACTTTTATCAGGAATCATGCCCCTTCGGGCCCCACGTTGGGCGCCAATTATGTAGCGTGCAGGTGTGGGATAGCTATCTTTTACCCAAACTAGTATGAAGAGATTTCGTGTGTACCTCTAGCTATGCTCTGACTAAGCTCGCCGGATTGTCGGGGTTCGGTCTACTCTCTCCTATCTCATACTGACACACACTCGCATAATGTTTTAGGTACACATTTACTAGAAACAAAAAAAAAATGAAAACAAGAACCGAGGTTAAACTGAAGTTGGGGGAAATAACAATGGATTTAATAATTTGTTGTTTTGTGAAAACCTTCATCTCAACTACTCCACTCAAGTTGTGAGAGACTCAGGTGGCATCGAGTATCTCTCTCTTCTCTACCCTCCCAACCTATGCTATACAGGTATATTGAACCGTATAGACCCTATAAACTCATAGTGTCTTCATATGACCGCCCTGATCATGCCTGTCTGAGGACGGACGCCTGAATTTACGACATTTTAGAATTTTGCTTCAGAATTAATGACATTATATATATTTCAATGGTTTCGTAATCCTATACTCCAAATTCATTTCTGTTCTTAACAACTTAAAATATTAATATGAATTTAATAAGATATAAAAGATGGGTAAAGATATGTGTTGAGCTACTGAGCTTCTTCAGCAGCGTATATGCGAAATTTAATTAAAAAACAAAAGGGTTTGGATTCACTGTATGTGTGTATATTGTGTATGTGTTTTTGTTCAATTTGGTTTCTTATCGAAAGAACAATGCGAGACGAAAGGTTGGCGGTATCACGTTTGCGCACGACGATGATCAAAATTTGAGTAAAGCTGCTCCGAAGATGTGCCTCCCACGCAGCTCTTGTTGGACGACGAACGACGAAGAAAGGGCGATGTAGCGATAAAGAGTACAGGGCGACAGCAAGCAACAAACAATTAAGAGAGATGCTCTCTCTTTATGCTGCCGTGGGCCGGCGCTAAGCCGAACATACTCCCCCCGTTGAAGAGTACGGGTCTTCGACATCCTTCTTTGGCAGCATACACAACTTCGCAACGGCCCTTGTGGCTATCCAGTAGCCGTTTTGAGCTCAGCTACCCTGGGAACACCATCCTTCCCGACGATTAACTTAGTCACCCTTCCCAATGGCCACTTGAGGGGAGGCAGGTTCTCGTTCTTTACGAGCACTACGTCGCCGATGCTGAGACTAGGCTGCCCAGTTCTCCACTTAGCTCTCTCCTGAAGAAGGGTGAGGTACTCCTCTCGCCAGCGGGACCAAAACGTCTGCTGCAGAAAGTTGACCTGCTGCCAGCGATCAAGACGATTGAAGTTTAGTCTGGTTACATCTGGCTCTGCAAACATAAGGATCGGCGCCGTGCCCAAGAAATGCGCAGGTGTTAGCACGTCCAAATCGTCGGGATGCTCTGAAATGGGAAGCAATGGTCTTGAGTTGACTATAGCAGTTATATGGCATACGAGGGTTCTCAGGTCATCGAAGCAAAGTACGGAGCTGGAGGCGGAACGGTAGAAGTGATACTTGGCTGTCTTCACCGCTGCCTCCCAGAGCCCGCCAAAGTGGGGAGACCGAGGGGGAATAAAACGCCAGTCGATGTGATCTGCGACGCAAAACTCCTGAACTGTTTTCTGGTGCTTTTCGGAGAGGAACAGCTTCTTCAGCTCCGCCAATTCGTTCTTAGCTCCAACGAAGTTAGTTGCATTATCAGACCAAATCTCCCTCGGCTGACCACGAGTACAAATGAACCGCTTGAGCGCGCTAATGAACGCTGGCGTTGACAAATCCTGCACAAGCTCCAAGTGCACGGCCTTGGTGGCAAAACAAATAAATACGCAAACGTAGCATTTGATGGGTGGTCTGGTCCGCACCTCACTCTTGTAAAAGAATGGACCACAAAAATCCACGCCTGTAACAGCAAAGGCGCAAGTTGCATTCACACGCTCCTTTGGCAGGTCAGCCATGATATGCTGAAGTAAGCGCGGCTTGGCCTTAAAACATCTTGTGCAGCGATTTACGACATTTGCCACCGTCTTGCGCCCTCCAATTGGCCAATACTCATGACGAATTAGTGCGATTAATGCTCGTGGTCCAGCGTGCAAGTTCCGCTCATGAAACTGCACAACTACAGCTGAAGTGACGGGATGACGCCTTGGAAGAATAACTGGATGCCGCGCGTTGAAATCAAGTGATGAGTTCGCCAACCGTCCACCGACGCGTAATAGTCCATGTTCATCCAGAAATGGTGCGAGCGACGAAATAGAGCTCGACGGCTGCACCTGCTCTCCATCCCGCAAAGCCTTGTAGTCAGTCCATAACTGCACTCTCTGTATTGAACGAATGAGTAACCGTGTGCCACCAACGATGTCATCCACTGTTACTCCCGATGACTTTTTGCGCCTCACAAATTTGAATACGTATGCAAACGTGCGCTGAAGCTTTCCGAAGGAATTGGTAAATTTCCTGCCATCAGAGAGGTCTACGAATGGGCAAACTGCAATGAGGACTCTCTTGCGAAGCTCCAGTATCGGCAGGTCTTGTGTAGATGACGATGGCCACATCGGTTTCTCATCTCGAAGAAAGAGTGGCCCCTGGGACCAAAGATGCGATTCCAAAAGTTCCGATGGCAGAGCGCCTCTGGATAAGATATCCGCAGGGTTCTGAGTGGTTGGAACGTAGCGCCATTCCATCTGAGCAGTCCGCTCCTGAATGGCCGATACCCGATTTGCAACGAAGACGTTAAAACTTGATGGGTCATTGCGAATCCACGACAAGGCAGTTGTGGAGTCGGACCAGCAATAGAAGCTTCCAGTAAATAATTTAAGTTGGTGTATCTCACTGATCAATTGAGAAAGTAGGTCAGCGCCACATAACTCCAACTTGGGCACAGTCAATACCTTGACAGGGGCGACACGCGACTTCGCACAGAAAAGTTGCACGTATGTGCCATTCTTGGTCCTTGAGACGATATAAATACATGCGCCATACGCGTCTAGACTAGCATCGCAAAAACCATGAACCTCCGCCTTTGACCTGGGACACAATGCGAGGCGAGGAAATCTAAAACGCTGAGGGGCAGACAAGTTCTCGCAAAAAGTGATCCACGCTGACGAAAGAGACTCGGGTAGACTCTCATCCCATTGGAGCCGCTCCTTCCACACCAGCTGAAGGAAAATCTTTGCCTTTGCAATGACAGGCCCAATCAATCCAAGGGGATCATAAAAACGAGCGATAGTTGACAACATAGAGCGCTTTGTCGGCTTTGAAGACAACTGTGCGGGTACTACGGAAAAGAGAAATTCATCGGATGCAGGCTCCCAAACCAATCCAAGGGCCTTTGTAAAATCGGTGCCATCGTCGAAACTTAGCAGCGTTTCTTTATCGTTGTCAGGAACTCCTTCAAGCACGGCAGGAACGTTGGAGCACCATTTCCGAATTATGAAGTTTCCCCGAGCCAGCAACTGGGATGTCTGCTTCATCTTCTCACGCACTTCCTCTACAGATCCTCCACCAGTCATCAAATCATCAACATAAAAATTGGACGCCAACACTTTCGAGCCAATAGGGAATGACGATTTTTCTTCTTCGGCCAATTGGAGCATCGCACGAATTGCAAGATAGGAAGCTGGCTTGGTCCCATACGTGACCGTATCGAGTTTAAACGTCTTTACATTTTCCTGCGGCGAATCTCTCCATAAGATGCACTGAAGGTAATTATCTGGCTCAGTTACCCGGACACACCTGTACATCTTGCAGATGTCCCCAGTCAGCGCAATTGGGAACGTACGGAAACGCAGTAATGTATGTAGAAGCTTTGGTTGGATAGTAGGCCCAGCCATTAGAACCTCGTTTAGAGAGAACCCCGTTGACGTTGATGCAGATCCATCGAACACAACCCGCAGTTTGGTAGTTGTGCTTTCTTCCTTAAGCACGCAATGATGTGGCAAAAAATATCGACAGCGACTGAACAGCTCTGATTCTACTAACGACATGTGATTGAGTTCTTGGTACTCGCGGATGAAAGAGGAGTACTGAGCCTTTAGCTGCGGCCGACGCCCGAGTTTCCGCTCCAAGTTGAGGAACCGGCGATATGCTTGCATATACGAATCACCCAAGATATCCAAACTTCTTTTGATGGGCAACTTCACAGCGAACTCTCCAGATGACAAGCGCGAGAAATTAGCTTTGAAGTGCTCCTCACAATCAATGTCCTCCTGCTTGACCGTCACCGAAACTTCAGTGGAACTTTCTATCTCCCAAAACCGCCTCAGCAGCATTTCCACTTGATCGAGAGACTCATGACCTGTGTCGGACGAGCACCGAGACCCCAACAAGGCTGTTTTACGAGGTTGCTGGCCCCCTCCTGAAACCACCCATCCAAGGCGAGTCTTCTGAAGCGATGGCAAGCCTGTTGCCAATTTGATTTGGCCAACGCACAGAAGGTCAAAGAAGAGACTAGCCCCAATGAGCAGGTCAATACGCTGCGGCCTGAAGAACTGCGGATCCGCCAGTGGGATGTTCTGCGGAATTTTCCAGTCGGAAACGTCTACTGAAAAACTAGGCTGCTGCTCGGTGATTGTGGGTGCTACCAATGCGACGAAACTGGTACTGTAGTCAGAGGCTTGCGACTGCAAATTGAGGCACACTGTGTAGCCCTCCGATGCGAAACTAGAGTCCCCAAGACCCGATACTGCGGCCGATGACATGGTCTTCTTTAGTCTAAGCTGCTGAGCGAGACTAGATGTTATTAGGTGCATTTGTGACCCGGAATCCAAGAGTGCCCGACATGGCACGAGAGATCCAGCGCGATCCTTCAACAAAACCACTGCAGTGGCTAAGAGTACGACATCATTGCAAGAATTGTGAGCTATCAGGGCGGTGGCTGAGGCCTGTGAATGGGCTTCAGGGTGCGGTGACGACGAGACAGCAGACTCCGATTGCGAGCGTCTGTCATTGAAATTCAATAACGTGTGATGTTTGATCCCACAGTGGCGACAAGTTGAGGACCTGCAGGTGCGAATTTGATGGCCGGGCTTCAGGCAATTCATGCAAAGGCTGAGTTTCTTCACCTCTAGTTGGCGCAGTGAAGGCGAGAGATTTAAAAACAAAGTGCAGGTATAAATATTATGGCCATTAGTATTGCAAAATACACAGTCAAGAGCAACCGATTCAGTCGCTACGAAAGAACTCTTACTGTTGTTAAATGTTTTTTTATTCCTTCCCGCCTGAATGCCGGGCGCATACATTGCCCTAGTGTGCTCCTGATTCTCCAACTTCTGACATCTTTGCTCCAGAAACTCGGTGAATTGCTCGGCTGTGGGTATACTATCCAGTGACGGAGTGTCCTCCCACTTGGCTTGTGTGGCACTATCTACCCTCTGCAGCAGGCTGTGTATTATAATAACGTCAGCAATCTGTTCCTTTGTCCCAATACTTTTTAAGGCTCGCAGATTGCCAATTGCGGTATCTGTCAAGAACCGAAGTTGAGACACAGACGACTCCTCAACGCGCTGCACACCCAGAATGTCATTGACGTGTGCCTGAAAAATTAACCGTTTATTATTAAACCGCCTGTTCAGCAAATCCAAAGCGATGGGATAGCTGGCGTGGCAAAATTCCAACGACGAGATCGTGTCTAGAGCCGGTCCTTTTAGGCAGGATCGTAGATGCTGCAATTTCTCCACATTCGTTAAGTCAGGCTCCGTGTCGATTATCGAGGAAAACATGCTCCAAAAGGCGGAGTACTGTGAGTAGCCCCCACTGAATTCTGGAAGCTTTAACTCCGGTAGGCGATGCCGATGCTGCATTATAACCGTAGCCGGGGCTTCTGAAACATGGTCCGTCCGCATTGTTGAGCAAGGGAGCATTGTGGGCTGCCGCTTGTTCAACTCATGCTTAATTCTGCTCTCCAGCATAACCACGCACTCGTCAAACTCTTTTCTTAACGGACTACCGATCTCATCAAGATCGATTCTTTCCAGAGCATCATGATGCTCATTGAAAGACACGACAAGATCCAATACAGACTTTAAACGGACGTTCAATTCCTCCTCCGTGAGCTCCCCAATCTTCTCTTTGCCGACGGCATTTTCAACTCCCCGCGCTGCACTTAGCATGGCTTGCACCTTGCGCTTGTAGTACGCAATGTCCACATTGAGAGACAAGGGGGAATCGACAGCGATAGGGGAAGGGGTTCCATCAGAAGACATTGTGTGTGTTTGATAAAGCAAAAGACGAGGTTAATAGCCGGTGAATAGCTTCGAACAGTTTGAAAGGCACTTCCCAATCGATCGCAGCGCTCGAACACACGGGCACAGACCAGCAGCGAGAATTCGCAATTTGCCAACAACAACAATGGCATACACACTGAGAGCACCGAAACCGTAACGAAACAACAGCAAGCAGAAGGTAAAGCAGATGACGCGAGAACCGTTACTATTGCTTGTGCACAACTGAGGAACCGAACAACCGTTGTTTTATGCGAGTAAGGCAATGACAAAATTTGGATAAATGCAATTGTTTTTTATTGTTTTTTAATCACATCAGGGGTCACCAAAATGTTGAGCTACTGAGCTTCTTCAGCAGCGTATATGCGAAATTTAATTAAAAAACAAAAGGGTTTGGATTCACTGTATGTGTGTATATTGTGTATGTGTTTTTGTTCAATTTGGTTTCTTATCGAAAGAACAATGCGAGACGAAAGGTTGGCGGTATCACGTTTGCGCACGACGATGATCAAAATTTGAGTAAAGCTGCTCCGAAGATGTGCCTCCCACGCAGCTCTTGTTGGACGACGAACGACGAAGAAAGGGCGATGTAGCGATAAAGAGTACAGGGCGACAGCAAGCAACAAACAATTAAGAGAGATGCTCTCTCTTTATGCTGCCGTGGGCCGGCGCTAAGCCGAACAATATGGTTTTGCGAGTAATATATAGTTATTAGAAAGAATGGATGAGATACAGCAATATATACGGGTATTAATATAGAATAAAATTCAATAGCGTAACACGCAGGTTACTTTTTGTCTTTGTGCATACACATTGTGGCAATTAATAACTCACAGCGTTTTGGATGTTTCATTAACACTTACTCCTTTCGTGATCGTTGAGCTCAAGGATGACGTAGGTGAATGTTTCTGCGGAGGAAAATAAAGTTAATATATATGCACACGAGCGTAATGATCCATACGATTTTGAAATCTCAAATAAAAAGCTATACTCTCATACCCATTCAATATAAAAACTATTAGGTTTCCTTGATTACATAACTAGATATAAATCTATATAAGCCGTAACTAAAAAAAAGAAGAAATGATTTAGACTAAATATAATATAGAAAAAGAAATTCATATCCTGTATTAACGGCAAGTAAAGACTCTCTATTGACGTGGTTGATAGCAGCTACTCGTAATACAGGTTAGTCAGCAGACTCGGCACTGCGTCTTCGAAGAATCTAGAATTTGGGTAAGGCAGCTAAATCGAAATCATGATCGGATTCCGCTGACGCAGCTAGATCAGTCGACGTTGTAGACGATATATAAGCGTTGCAACTCAAGTCAAAGCCTGCCTAATATTCACACTGCGGTTTCGGCAAATGAGGGGGGGGGGGGGGGGGGGGGGGGGGTTTTGATTACGCAAGGAAATTTTCCGAGGCGCCGCTGTTAGTCTGTACTTCCAGAAGGTTGTGGCTGCTCCCAACTGCTATTGCACGATTACGGTTTGTTAAATTCGTGTCCCCAAAGAAAACGGTGGAGGGTGTGCCGCTTTGGCTTTTCGCTTACGCTAGTCACACACCTCTCGAAGTGCAGTTTATATATATTTATATATAAATATATATATAAATGTATATTTGTACACAACGCAGCTTAAGCTGGTACTTGGGGTACGGAAGAAGGCTTTCGACCACAGTCTATAACACAAAAATTAATATATATTACCCCGAGCACTTTCCTAAATGTCTATAGACATACCTGCGATGTTTTTCTTCGCTTTGGGTTTTCACTACTTTTGGTTTATTAGACACAAACAAAATCCGAACAATTTTCTATCAGCCACGAGGTATTGCGTAAGAAAGAGTACATTCGTTGGTTGGATATATATGTAATCATCAATGCGCCACAATCACGTCTGTTCTTATGCCTTGGTTCTTTGCTAATAGTTCTAGCAAAACCTTGCAACAACCCTTAAGCCGTACCAACATAAAGCTCAAAGATAAGATGATGCTTGGAGCTTTAACTGTATAATCGGGTGATATTTGTGAGCTTTAACGGTATACTCGTATGATCTTTTAGCTAATTTGAGTGAAACCTCGACCAAGCTTCGATCTATGCTCTCTTTATGTTGCTCTCCTAGCAGTGCATCGCAACGGCGTTTCGCTTAAATGCATGAGCAATGCAGCGACTCTCTTTCTAAAGCTTGTCGAAAAGCTTACAGCTTACGATCCACTTTCGAAGTTTAATTATAGCTCGGCGCCTTTATTCTTTATCGAAATAGAACTTGATCCATCAGTGATGCTCTCTAACATTTCTCTACATTCAGCTCCTACATACGCTGGCAGAGCCAGCAGCGGAGCAGCGGCATACATAAGTATATGTATGTGTGTTTATATATTAAGCAACGGAAACGTTGCTGAAGAACGGAGAGGCGCATGCACATAGTATATTATGTATATACGGTCAGAACCCTGCATTTATGCTGACTAGGTTCTGGCCGTTGCCCGCTACATTCAAGTGCGATCGTATTACGTTGCGCTGGGAATGTGTTGGGCTCTTAGAGATTGTTTATGTCAGCGACAAAGTGTCGCTGATGGATTTGTATTTATGCAATAAAGTATTGCTGTTGATTTGTTACTGGGTACAGTGTACCCTCGATATATGTGCATACTACATCTCCCTCCTTTTGAAAAATAACGTAACCTAGTGAAGTTATTTTACTTATTTATTTATTTTATTTTATATATATATTTTTTTTTTTTTTTTATCTAAAAGAATTTTTTTTGATTTATTTTTATGTACGTATACTATAATAATTTTGTTTTATTTTTTTTTTTCATATATATATATATATATGTATATATATACCTCTGCACATGTTATGTATGTAGGTTCCATGAATAATAAAAAAAATTGCTTTTGTAATGAAAAGTCTGTTGTTGGTAGGCAGAAGATGTTTACAAAAATTTTTCTTTTTGTTTAACTATTTGAACGTCATTTATGAATGAATCCTAATACTCTGTTCCTATGTCCGTAATGAACGTCTTCATTGGACCGTACTTCAGAATAAAAGTCTCAAATATAGCCTTAGCTATATTATATAGGATCGTTATTGTTTGTAGACAAAATTGCTTCTTTTTCTTGATATTTTATTATTTGGGTCACCGGGCTGAGTAGCGCTACTCTTAATGTTTTCAATTTTTTATTGCCCATTTTCTTGAAATTATCTATTGAAACATGTTCAAAGATATTTTCCCACGGTGCCACTTTGAGTTGGCTGATTTTATGTATACCGGCTTGCATTTCAAGCCTTTGGAAGAATTGACCTAAGTCGAAGGTTCCATTAGTATATAAATCGCTAACGTCATACTTTACTTACCTCGTCATTTTTTATGACTTCGAATACGTTGGGCTTTGAAGCTTTTTCTGTAGATTGCCTGGGCAATTCTACTATTTTATTTCCTGCGCAGGATTTTTGTCTACTTTGATCTTTGTTGCCTGGTAGTGACGTCAGGACTTGTTGTTTTTTTTTTTCTTTAAATGACTTTTCTTGACATCGATAGTTATCTACCGTGGCTGGTACTACTTCTGGGTTCCACGAAAACTTTGAACAAAAGCGTTTGGCTTACAATGACCTACTAAGGGTCAACAAAAATGCTGAACGAGATTCGACTTCAGATAACTTTGAACTTTCTTAAATTTTAAAGTCAGTGTCCATAGTTAAATTAACATTAAATTAATGTTGAAAAGCCTTGAACATGGTCGTACATGTGAGACATTAAATGAATCTTTAGACCAACTCGGTCTAGTACAAGTTGAAGAACTTAAACGTCGAACATGGACGTACATATGGGACATTAGATGAATCTTTAGACCAACTCGGTCTAGTACAACTTGAAGAACTTAAACGTCGAACATGGACGTACATATGGGACATTAGATGAATCTTTAGACCAACTCGGTCTAGTATTGTGAAAAACTTAAACATCGAACATAGACATAGGACGAGTTTCGTCCCTGTCAAAGATAATAATTATTTTTATGTCTGCTACGCCTGCACTAGCATTTTATGCAATTTATGCATAGTAAACAAAAACAGACTGAATTTTAACCAGTTATAACCGAAATAACAATGGTTCAGACGAATCTTGAATTTCTTAACGTAGGCTAAAGTCCTCCATACGTGTCCAACAAAATTGACCACACGCAAATTAGGTCGGAAACAGAAATTTTCGATCACTTTGAAAACGAAGGACTCCTTTGTCAAAATGACAATAAGTAGCAGTAGCAAGAAGTAGTGCAAGCAGATGAAGGTCCTGAAAGCAAAGGACGACTTTGCTAACAATAATAATCATTATGATGAACACTTTAATATAGAAATTAAATAAATAAAGTAAATATCGAATTTATTCTGAGAAATATTGGAATTTTTGAACCTCTTAATATTTTCCTTAGCCTCTGCCTGATACCACAGGCTCTAGAGGGCCTATTTTGGAGATGGAATTCCAGAAGTAGTAGCCATAATATGTTCAAACTGTTAAAAAATTGTACGAGGAATTTCTTCATTGAAAAAAAAATTTATTCTGCGGGCAGGACATTTCATACAATTTGTTTTCTATATTTTTTTTCTATATTATATTTTCCGCATATTGGGTATGATCTCCTTTTTTTTTGTTTAGTGAATGGGGTTGTAAGTAATTTCTGGTAATACCTAACATGTGCAAAAATAGATATGTATATATTATTATACATAATAGGTATATATTATATATTATTTTCGATTAGCCCCATTTTGGGTGTATCGTATATTTTCAAATTTACTTATACGATTATTTCCCATATATTATGGATTGATATTTGAATATTGTTTTACAGTTTCCTACCTATTTGTTCGTATAGCTTTACAGGCTACACCGCTATCGGGCAGAAAGAGTTCCGCTCAATTTTACAATAGTTTTCTTATATCGTATGTATCTTATTTTAATAATTTTTCTGCTGTCATAATGCTCGTCTGCATCAGCTGGTCGTCGCCGGTTGGCTCGCTGATGCTCCATCGTAGGCGTAAGAGGCGGCCTGCCCCTCACGCTTGCTGGTCAGTTGTCGCTTCTTACGATGGTGTTGTTGTTGTCTTCACCGAAGAGGCACACGGAGGCGAAGACCTGCTTGCGCATCTTGTCGAGGCGCTGGAACATGCCAGTGATGAGATTGCACGACATGAACACCTTGGACAGCTCCTCGCTGTATTTGTATTCTCCGAACCAGATCGAGTAGTTCTCGGCGTTGAACTTCTCGAAGAAGTTCCTCCTCGTTAGAGTAGACGCGCTTGAAGTCGTCAAAGTTGAAGGTGCCCTTGGGCAAGGCATCGAAGGGATGAGCCAATGCCTCATCAGCGGCATCCAATTCCTCGGGCTGGACGACGAGTGGTAGTTAGTTTTTTTTTTTCTTTTTGTTTTATATTTATCTGAGGGACAGGGCTCGCTCTATTTCGTTAAGTTCATCTGAACACGGAGGGGGACACTGCGTCTGGGCTTTTGCCCTAGAGCTTTCCCTGTACTCACTCAGTATTGATTTGTATTGATTTGGTTCCTCGGGTCCTACAGGACCATGTCACATCAGGATGTAAAAGGTCCAGGATGTTCCTCCAATCTTTGTTATAGTCCAAGTGTCCAGTCCTTGTGACACTATGTCACGGTCGCCATGTAGAAAGATCCCGAAGTAATGCTGAAGATGTTTCTTTGTGAATTGCGACTTCGACACGTCCGGTCGAAGTCAAGTATATTTCCAGAATAATTCTTACACTTCTCTTATGAATTAGCTTAGCCTAACGCTGCCCATTGCTACGCTGGCAGAGCCAGCAGCGGAGCAGCGGCATACATAAGTATATGTATGTGTGTTTATATATTAAGCAACGGAAACGTTGCTGAAGAACGGAGAGGCGCATGCACATAGTATATTATGCATTTATGCTGACTAGGTTCTGGCCGTTGCCCGCTACATTCAAGTGCGATCGTATTACGTTGCGCTGGGAATGTGTTGGGCTCTTAGAGATTGTTTATGTCAGCGACAAAGTGTCGCTGATGGATTTGTATTTATGCAATAAAGTATTGCTGTTGATTTGTTACTGGGTACAGTGTACCCTCGATATATGTGCATACTACACTAGCGTAAAATGGTAATCTCACACCTGCATCCCAGTTGAGGCCGCGCAGAGCAAAAAGCAAAACGTTTTTCTGGACTGATTCTATACGGTCCTGGTGTACTTTGTACTTAGGGCATCATACACAACAGCCGTATTCTATAATTATAGATTATAATCGGACGAAATAGAATGATGAAGAGAGTCTTTGTCGTCAAATTCCTCTGACCACCTTTTTATAAACCCAAGCATGCCCACGGCCTTATTTACCATGGTAGAAATGTGTTCTGAAAACTTTAACTTGGGATCTAATAGAACACCAAGATCATCAACCCGGGTAATTCTTTCAAGAGAACCACCACAAGGGTGTAAGGAGCTAGAAAGAAGCTTGAGCGATGAAAAGTCATTACTTTACATTTCGAAGCATTAAGGTTTAACAAATTTGCACAACAGCATGACCAAAAGACCAAAAGCTAGACCTGGATTGAAATGAAGGGTCCTTATACTGCACACAGAACTTAACGTCATTCGCTTACATGGGTATTCGAAAGTATGTTAATACAAAAGGAAGGTCATTTATAAAGAGAGTGTAAGGGCCTGTATCCAGCACCTCGGAAACTGGGAAAAAACAGTGTGAAAATCAAACATGAGAGATGCACATTTTCAACGTGAGGAGAAGTTTGCTTTCATAAAAGTTGTTAAGGCAAGACCATTTCTTTGGCGGATCACGGTAAAAAAGCATTTTGATAATTTTGATATTTTAGCGCCTCCGTCTCCGTTGTACTTCTTCTTCCTAGTTTTTTGCAACCACATATCTCGCCACCAACACAATCGTCACTCGTTCATCAATCGTTAATCGTCAGATTTATTCTTCTTCTTTTTTTTTTGTACAAAACACAGCTGCATCATGAAAGTGAACAAGAACGTTTTAGGTTTTTGGTCACACTATTTTAATTACGTTCCATACAAACGAAATAAATAACAGATTTCTGTCAGTAATTTTCCGCAGTGCTGGATACAGGCCTTAAAGAGTAAGGAGCCTAGATGGCTGCTCTGTGGTACGCCTGAAGTAACCATAACTGGTGAAGACAGGGCGTTTATTAAGGGGACTCTTTGAGACGTGGAACAAAGGTAGCTAGAGAGCCATGGTCGAAGATTGTGCGGGAAACCTAGAAAGTCAAGTTTTTCCGCTAGGAGACAATGGCTTACAGAGTCGAACGCTTTACTGTCACTTTCCGGTGCGGAATTAAAATTGTAAAAAATCGGCAATTGCCTGATAATTATTTGCCGACGTATTTAACTTCTTTTATGCCAGGGAGATAACTCTTTTATGGAAAGCGTCCCCTATTCATTTCGACAATATTTGTTCAGTTAAATTTTGGCCGGAGCATCTGGTGGTGAAGGAGTTTAAGGCAAAGAAGAAGAATAGGCCCTCAATAAATCTGAAAACACATCAGGCCAGTGCTCCATCCTCATCTTCCAGACCTACCTCAACCCGTCAAAAAAAACTAACAAAATATCTCGTATCAGAATGTTCGAGGCTTACACACTAAACTCACGTTATTGTGTTTACCGAGACCTGAAGTTTTGGTAGGTCGGTACACAACTTTTAGAAATGACTGTTTGTCTCGACGTGCAGGAGGGATTCTAATTGCAGTGGACTCAAACGTCGGGACTTTTCACAGTCCAGATTCAACAAGAACTGGAAATTCCGTGTGTAAAACTGATTCTTCCCGCATTCTTAGTTCTCATAATTTGCTCGTATATTCCGCCTTATTCGGATATCACAATTTACGAGCAGCGCTTGTCCGCTTTAACCTCTGTTTCTAGTAGTTCTTGGTGACTTCAACTTGCCAGAAATTGTTTGGTCTTCGGGAAACGAGTATAATAGCTTAGTGCCTGTCGGGTCAAGCAGCATAAACCATCATAAATTATAGCAAGTGGTGCAGTCTAAAGTAAATGCACATCTCGATGTTAATTATTGCAATGCCCACTGTTTAAAATAGTTTGTTACCGCATATGCCTCCGCACGGCAGCGGCTTTCTTTCGCTTACTTATGTATAAACATTCTTCGTACTCGGCTTAGCAGTAGCCCGAACTGCTCTAGCTCTCTCCTAATCACACTCTCTCCCACTCGTGAAGCGTTGCCTCATAGGGCACGGCAATTACGCCGTCAGCCCTTGAAATTCTGTTTTGAGCTAATATTCGTAGCCTTAAGATCATCGTTCGTCTTGCACGCATACATATGTACATCTAAACCACACCGTTAGCTTGAATACCATTGTCATTAAATTTGCATATATATATCCAGAAAACATTCGTAACCGTTTATTAATCTCAACAGCTAGTGATAAAGCTCACTAGCTTAACATTTGGTGACCCCGACGTGATCGTGCAAGAATAACTATATCAGTGCAATCACAAAGTATAATAAAAAATTATTTGAATTGCCAATTTAACCAGTGTCATCGACTATATAATATACTACATATATACACCGGCCTCCCTTGCAGCTGTCGGCTTACGGTGCTCATTCTTCCAGTATATTACGCTCGGCGCTCTTTGCTCTTATCTTCCCGCAAGAAACAATTCCCACACCGGCTGCCCTTGCATATTGGTATTGCACATAGCGTTGCTTGCGGTTCTTGTTCATTGCTTTCAAGTGCGTTCGTTCCTCTTTTCGTTCGTCTTCCCGCTAGCGACGTTTATTACGCGCTTTACTCTTTGTGGTCATCTTCCCGCAGTAAACGTTTGCTAAGCTGCCGCCGCTATGGAGATGGATGCTGCCAACGCTGCTGACACTGCTGTTGATGCCAACGTAGCTGATGCTGCCAACGCTGCCGATGCTGCTAACGAAATTCCAATTACCAGTTAGCAAAACAGGGTGTCGTTTAAAGCTTAAATCCACGGAGTTATGCGAAAAAATGAAAAGGTTAGCTGCTGAGTGCCAGAATGAGTCTCTAGTGTCAGACTATATGCTCGTTGTAAACAAGAACAACTCGATAAGCTGATCGGAAAGTTTGAAATGTTCCACACCGAGCTCGAGGAATTGGATCAAGCCGAGATTCATAGTGGATTAGGTGATATTTTCGAATCGCTTGCCAGTACGGGGAAGGCTTCAATTATGCGGGAAATAACAAAGAGTAGCGGACACATGCTTCTTCATTCTACCATGGCTGGAGGAAAAATCACCGCTGATTTTGCCGGCTCGCAGCTTCTACCTAGACGTAGACAGGTACCATCCCTGCCTCCTATACAACTTCCAACTTTCAGCGAAGGATATGCTAACTGGACCGACTTCTACTCCACGTTTGTAACCATCATAGACAATCATCCTGATCTAACCAATGTAGAGAAGTTTCAGCATTTACGTTCCTGTCTGCGTGGTGCGGCTTTGGAGACTGTGCGGTGGCTAAAAATTTCGGATGGCAATTATAAGGTGGCTTTACAATTATTGGAAAAAAGGTTTAATAATCGACGATTAGTATTTCAGGCACACATTAATGAGATCCTATGGCTCCAGGCTGTCGAAAATGGATCAGTGGTAATGCTTCGAAGGTTGTCGGACGGATTCAACGCTCATATGCGTGCGCTTCAGAGTTTGGGCACTTCTGAGCAGATCGCAGGATGCATCATCGTGCAGGAGCTGCTTCGGAAACTTGATCCAGCGAGCCAAGCCAAGTGGAAGGAGCGATTTGAGGAGCCAGCGTATGCCAACTCGATTCCGTCGTGGGAACAGCGTTCCACAGCGAACAGCGAACAGCGATGCAGATCATTGGAGACAGTGGATTTTGCTAGGGCAAGCTACGAGCCGAGCAGTCAGATGGGCAAGAGTAGAAAACATAACAATTCCTTGGTTGCAACTAGCCAAACCTTCTCAGGTTGCGTGCTCTGCAGTAATAGCGCTCACGAAGTCCAGTACTGTCCGAAGTTCAAAGCACTGTCCTCCGAAAATGACTGTCCCTTTGTATTAATTGCCTTAGAACAGGACACCGATTAAGCCAGTGCTCCTCGAGCCACTGTCGTATCTGCGGCGGCAAACACCATACTACACTTCATTTCAGTAACCCTGATTCGGCTGCAGTACATGGTCAGTCAACTGATGCTCCGTCTCCGTTTGCGCCCCCTCCGTCTAATCCGTCTCAGCTTACCACTGAACACTCTACCTCAGCGTCTACCTCGTCTGCACTTATAGCACAAGGTCTCAATAATGATGTTGTTCTACTTGACACTGCCACAGTTTTGGTCAAAAATCGTTCCGGAGTTTTAGTTCCCTGCCGAGCATTGCTAGATTCCAGCTCCCAGTTACATCTGATAACTTCTCGTTTCGCCAATCAGCTTCAGCTTCGGAAAAGGAAATCATCAACCGCAGTTTCTGGAATTGGTGACTCCAGCTTTGTCACCGATGGATGTTCGGTCAGTGTTAGCCTGCATTCTCGCTCATCTGAATTCTCAACCCTCATCACTGCTATCGTAGCTTCTAACATAACTGATCGTTAGCCAAGCTTTGGAATTGACACTCATAACTGGAACATTCCAGCGAACATACCATTAGCGGATCCGGAGTTTCATAGGCCTCAGCGCGTCGATCTATTAATTGGAGCAAGTCTGTTTTACTGTGTTTACTCCTTTGAGTTGGTCAGGTCAAACTACTGCCAGGATTGCCTTCAATTCAGAAAACTCGCATGGGATGGGTCGTGTCTGGAGGTTGTTCTCGTTTAAATGGTTCGTCTTTAATGGTGGCTCGCGCTCCGGCCGTTGTTGCCGAGGATGACAATCCAGATGAGCAACTTGAAGTGCTTCTTCGGAGGTTTTGGGAGGTTGAGAATTGCATCGAACTAATAGTAAAATCTACCAAAGAAGAGCTGGATTGTGAAGCGCATTTTGTTCAGCATGTCCGTCGATTACAAAGTGGCGATTATAGTGTTCGGCTGCCAGCTAAATATAATTTGGATCTCTTGGGATAATCTTACAATCAAGCGCGGCGCAGATTCCTGTCCCTTGAGCGGAAGTTAAATCGTCGCCCTGATGTGAAGGATCAGTATGCTGCCTTCATAAATGAGTATCTTGACTTAGGTCCTATGTCTCCCGTTCCTGCCCAATCAATCAGCAACTGCCGATATTTTCTACCTCACCATTGCGTCATGAAAGAAGAGAGTTCTACGACCAAGCTTCGGGTCGTTTTTGATGGATCCGCTTCAACTTCATCTGGCTACTCCTTGAATGATGTTTTAATGGCTGTCCCCGTAGTATAACCTAAACTCTTTCATATTATTGCTCGATTTCGTTCATACGCAGTTGCGATTACGGGAGATATCTGTAAGATGTATCGGTGTGTACGAATCTCGCCCGAGGACAGCAACTTGCAGTGTATTCTGTGGAGAAACTCCACGCAAGATGACTTGCGCGCGTTTCAACTGGACACCGTTACTTATGGGACGAAGCCTGCCTCCTATTTAGCTGTGCAAGCGATGCACCAGTTGGCAACCGACGAGCAGGTAGATTTTCCAGTTGGAGCTGAAGTTCTTCGCCGTGACTTTTACGTGGATGATTTAATATCTGGCGCCAGATCTCAGGAAGAGGCCATCTGCATTCGTGAGCAAACTGCTGGTATCTTGTCTAGGGGTCAGTTCAGATTGAGAAAATAGTGCCCACTGTGCTGGATGCAGTTCGTGATGAGGACAAGCAAACTTATTTAAAGTTCGATGATGGCAGCCGTTTTACTAAGACACTAGGACTCGCTTGGGACCGATTTCTGATCAACTTTTATTTTGCGTTCTCGGCCCTAGAATCGTCTCCGAATCCCTGCAGGCGCTCTGTGTTATCAACCATAGATCCTCTCGGACTTGCTGGTCCTGTAATTACGAAGTTAGCCTGGGTTGAAAGCCTCCCAGCCTCACTGAGTACCGAGTGGCAGGAAATATGCAGCAGTTTTGGCCAGATTCGTCGACTTGAATTTCCTCGTCTTGTCCTTCTTCCAGACTCCGAGCTAGACATTCACGGATTCTGCGATGCCAGCATCGAGGCTTATGGTGCATGCATATATGTCGTGTCGTTACTTTCCTGGATTCGGGACGAGTCGTCAAGATTTAACATATTCGTCGCAAATAGAGTGGCAGCGATTCAGGAAATGACCGACAACATGACTCTCTCTCGAGGGGCTCTTCCCAGTGAGCTGAACGAGTCTGCCCTTTGGGCTCATGGGCCACCATTTCTTTGTGGCCCCTCAGATGACTGGACGCCCACAATATTACCGGATAAGCCTGCCCTTCAGCTTCGCCGGAGTACTCTTCTGGTAAAATCTCCCTACATTGACATTGTAGCTGACTCCAATTATGCGAATTCGTTTGCTTCCTTGCAACGCGTTTTCAGATACGATTACAAGTTTTGCAATCGCATTCGGCATCCCGGACTGATTGTCTCGGACATTGAGCATGGAACCCAGTTATTGCTGCGACTAGTCCAGCGTACTCAGCTATGGGAGGACATGAAGTCGCAGCGGTCCACGGGATCAGTTTCCCCATCTAGCTCACTTGCATCGTTGTCGCCATTCATGGATCAGTTTGCTCTGCTCAGGGTTGATGGTTGATTGAAGAACTCTACGTTGGATTTTGATGGCCGTCATCAGGGTTGATGGTTGACTGAAGAACTCTACGTTGGATTTTGATGGCCGTCATCCAATTATCTTGCCCAGCAACCACTTACTCTTTCCATAATCTGTCACTTTTATGAGCGGAATCTGCACGCAAGACCTTGAGCTTTGCTTGGACTAATTCGATCCCAATATTGGCCCATTGGGGGGAGGAAGACAGTAAACAAGGCAGTGAACAAGTGCGTAAGATGCTCTCGACTGAAGCCTAGAATATTGGAGCATATTATGGCGAATCTTCCAAAGGAGCGGCTCGACGGTTCTCATGCCTTTGAGATCACAGGCGTCGACTTTTGTGGGCCATTTTTCTGCAAACCGGAGGCACGCAATAAGGCCCCAATCAAGTGTTACGTCTGTGTCTTCATTTGCTTCGCTACCAAGGCTGTTCATCTGGAAAAAAGCGCTTCATATGCCCCCGACGGAAATCGCGACCGCGCTCCCTGATTTTGGTGGCCTATGGGAAGCTTCAGTTAAGACGGCCAAGTACCACTTCTACCGTGCGATAGGCAGCTCGGTTCTTGGATTTGACGAACTGCGGACGTTGTTATGCAACATCGCGGCCGTTATTAATTCAAGACCTTTAGTTTCAATTTCAGAGAGCCCTGCCGATCTTGGTGTTCTAACTCCAGCGCATTTCTTGAATGGTGGCCCTCCTGCTTCGTTCGCTGAGCCAGACGTCACACGGCTGAAATTCGATCGCTTGGACGGCTGGCAGCGCGTTTCATACCTGCAGCAGCTTTTCTGGTCCCGGTGGAAGAAAGAGTACATCACTTCGCTGCAGCAACGCTCAAAATGGCGCACTGCGAAGCCCAGTTTGACAGTCGCAGATATGGTCCTTGTCAAAGATTAGAATCTTCCTCCCATGAAGTGGCCACTGGCGAGGGTAGTCGAGCTTTTACCAGGAAGAGATGGCGTTTCCCGTGTCGCCGTGCTGAAGACCTCATCTGGATTTACAAAACGAGCCGTCAACAAGTTGTGTCTGCTGTCCCTTAAAGATGTAGTTGAAGGACAGGGTTTCAAAGGGAGGACTATGTCGGGTCAAGCAGCATAAACCATCATAAATTATAGCAAGTGGTGCAGTCTAAAGTAAATGCACATCTCGATGTTAATTATTGCAATGCCCACTGTTTAAAATAGTTTGTTACCGCATATGCCTCCGCACGGCAGCGGCTTTCTTTCGCTTACTTATGTATAAACATTCTTCGTACTCGGCTTAGCAGTAGCCCGAACTGCTCTAGCTCTCTCCTAATCGCACTCTCTCCCGCTCGTGAAGCGTTGCCTCATAGGGCACGGCAATTACGCCGTCAGCCCTTGAAATTCTTTTTTGAGCTAATATTCGTAGCCTTAAGATCATCGTTCGTCTTGCACGCATACATATGTACATCTAAACCACACCGTTAGCTTGAATACATTTGTCATTAAATTTGCATATATATATCCAGAAAACATTCGTAACCGTTTATTAATCTCAACAGCTAGTGAAAAAGCTCACTAGCTTAACATTTGGTGACCCCGACGTGATCGTGCAAGAATAACTATATCAGTGCAATCACAAAGTATAATAAAAAATTATTTGAATTGCCAATTTAACCAGTGTCATCGACTATATAATATACTACATATATACACCGGCCTCCCTTGCAGCTGTCGGCTTACGGTGCTCATTCTTCCAGTATATTACGCTCGGCGCTCTTTGCTCTTATCTTCCCGCAAGAAACAATTCCCACACCGGCTGCCCTTGCATATTGGTATTGCACATAGCGTTGCTTGCGGTTCTTGTTCATTGCTTTCAAGTGCGTTCGTTCCTCTTTTCGTTCGTCTTCCCGCTAGCGACGTTTATTACGCGCTTTACTCTTTGTGGTCATCTTCCCGCAGTAAACGTTTGCTAAGCTGCCGCCGCTATGGAGATGGATGCTGCCAACGCTGCTGACACTGCTGTTGATGCCAACGTAGCTGATGCTGCCAACGCTGCCGATGCTGCTAACGAAATTCCAATTACCAGTTAGCAAAACAGGGTGTCGTTTAAAGCTTAAATCCACGGAGTTATGCGAAAAAATGAAAAGGTTAGCTGCTGAGTGCCAGAATGAGTCTCTAGTGTCAGACTATATGCTCGTTGTAAAACAAGAACAACTCGATAAGCTGATCGGAAAGTTTGAAATGTTCCACACCGAGCTCGAGGAATTGGATCAAGCCGAGATTCATAGTGGATTAGGTGATATTTTCGAATCGCTTGCCAGTACGGGGAAGGCTTCAATTATGCGGGAAATAGCAAAGAGTAGCGGACACATGCTTCTTCATTCTACCATGGCTGGAGGAAAAATCACCGCTGATTTTGCCGGCTCGCAGCTTCTACCTCGACGTAGACAGGTACCATCCCTGCCTCCTATACAACTTCCAACTTTCAGCGGAGGATATGCTAACTGGACCGACTTCTACTCCACGTTTGTAACCATCATAGACAATCATCCTGATCTAACCAATGTAGAGAAGTTTCAGCATTTACGTTCCTGTCTGCGTGGTGCGGCTTTGGAGACTGTGCGGTGGCTGAAAATTTCGGATGGCAATTATAACGTGGCTTTACAATTATTGGAAAAAAGGTTTAATAATCGACGATTAGTATTTCAGGCACACATTAATGAGATCCTATGGCTCCAGGCTGTCGAAAATGGATCAGTGGTAATGCTTCGAAGGTTGTCGGACGGATTCAACGCTCATATGCGTGCGCTTCAGAGTTTGGGCACTTCTGAGCAGATCGCAGGATGCATCATCGTGCAGGAGCTGCTTCGGAAACTTGATCCAGCGAGCCAAGCCAAGTGGAAGGAGCGATTTGAGGAGCCAGCGTATGCCAACTCGATTCCGTCGTGGGAACAGCGTTCCACAGCGAACAGCGAACAGCGATGCAGATCATTGGAGACAGTGGATTTTGCTAGGGCAAGCTACGAGCCGAGCAGTCAGGTGGGCAAGAGTAGAAAACATAACAATTCCTTGGTTGCAACTAGCCAAACCTTCTCAGGTTGCGTGCTCTGCAGTAATAGCGCTCACGAAGTCCAGTACTGTCCGAAGTTTAAAACACTGTCCTCCGAAAATGACTTTCCTTTTGTATTAATTGCCTTAGAACAGGACACCGATTAAGCCAGTGCTCCTCGAGCCACTGTCGTATCTGCGGCGGCAAACACCATACTACACTTCATTTCAGTAACCCTGATTCGGCTGCAGTACATGGTCAGTCAACTGATGCTCCGTCTCCGTTTGCGCCCCCTCCGTCTAATCCGTCTCAGCTTACCACTGAACACTCTACCTCAGCGTCTACCTCGTCTGCACTTATAGCACAAGGTCTCAATAATGATGTTGTTCTACTTGACACTGCCACAGTTTTGGTCAAAAATCGTTCCGGAGTTTTAGTTCCCTGCCGAGCATTGCTAGATTCCAGCTCGCAGTTACATCTGATAACTTCTCGTTTCGCCAATCAGCTTCAGCTTCGGAAAAGGAAATCATCAACCGCAGTTTCTTGAATTGGTGACTCCAGCTTTGTCACCGATGGATGTTCGGTCAGTGTTAGCCTGCATTCTCGCTCATCTGAATTCTCAACCCTCATCACTGCTATCGTAGCTTCTAACATAACTGATCGTTAGCCAAGCTTTGGAATTGACACTCATAACTGGAACATTCCAGCGAACATACCATTAGCGATCCGGAGTTTCATAGGCCTCAGCGCGTCGATCTATTAATTGGAGCAAGTCTGTTTTACTGTGTTTACTCCTTTGAGGTGGTCAGGTCAAACTACTGCCAGGATTGCCTTCAATTCAGAAAACTCGCATGGGATGGGTCGTGTCTGGAGGTTGTTCTCGTTTAAATGGTTCGTCTTTAATGGTGGCTCGCGCTCCGGCCGTTGTTGCCGAGGATGACAATCCAGATGAGCAACTTGAAGTGCTTCTTCGGAGGTTTTGGGAGGTTGAGAATTGCATCGAACCAATAGTAAAATCTACCAAAGAAGAGCTGGATTGTGAAGCGCATTTTGTTCAGCATGTCCGTCGATTACAAAGTGGCGATTATAGTGTTCGGCTGCCAGCTAAATATAATTTGGATCTCTTGGGATAATCTTACAATCAAGCGCGGCGCAGATTCCTGTCCCTTGAGCGGAAGTTAAATCGTCGCCCTGATGTGAAGGATCAGTATGCTGCCTTCATAAATGAGTATCTTGACTTAGGTCCTATGTCTCCCGTTCCTGCCCAATCAATCAGCAACTGCCGATATTTTCTACCTCACCATTGCGTCATGAAAGAAGAGAGTTCTACGACCAAGCTTCGGGTCGTTTTTGATGGATCCGCTTCAACTTCATCTGGCTACTCCTTGAATGATGTTTTAATGGCTGTCCCCGTAGTATAACCTAAACTCTTTCATATTATTGCTCGATTTCGTTCATACGCAGTTGCGATTACGGGAGATATCTGTAAGATATATCGGTGTGTACGAATCTCGCCCGAGGACAGCAAATTGCAGTGTATTCTGTGGAGAAACTCCACGCAAGATGACTTGCGCGCGTTTCAACTGGACACCGTTACTTATGGGACGAAGCCTGCCTCCTATTTAGCTGTGCAAGCGATGCACCAGTTGGCAACCGACGAGCAGGTAGATTTTCCAGTTGGAGCTGAAGTTCTTCGCCGTGACTTTTACGTGGATGATTTAATATCTGGCGCCAGATCTCAGGAAGAGGCCATCTGCATTCGTGAGCAAACTGCTGGTATCTTGTCTAGGGGTCAGTTCAGATTGAGAAAATAGTGCCCACTGTGCTGGATGCAGTTCGTGATGAGGACAAGGAAACTTATTTAAAGTTCGATGATGGCAGCCGTTTTACTAAGACACTAGGACTCGCTTGGGACCGATTTCTGATCAACTTTTATTTTGCGTTCTCGGCCCTAGAATCGTCTCCGAATCCCTGCAGGCGCTCTGTGTTATCAACCATAGATCCTCTCGGACTTGCTGGTCCTGTAATTACGAAGTTAGCCTGGATGAAAGCCTCCCAGCCTCACTGAGTACCGAGTGGCAGGAAATATGCAGCAGTTTTGGCCAGATTCGTCGACTTGAATTTCCTCGTCTTGTCCTTCTTCCAGACTCCGAGCTAGACATTCACGGATTCTGCGATGCCAGCATCGAGGCTTATGGTGCATGCATATATGTCGTGTCGTTACTTTCCTGGATTCGGGACGAGTCGTCAAGATTTAACATATTCGTCGCAAATAGAGTGGCAGCGATTCAGGAAATGACCGACAACATGACTCTCTCTCGAGGGGCTCTTCCAGTGAGCTGAACGAGTCTGCCCTTTGGGCTCATGGGCCACCATTTCTTTGTGGCCCCTCAGATGACTGGACGCCCACAATATTACCGGATAAGCCTGCCCTTCAGCTTCGCCGGAGTACTCTTCTGGTAAAATCTCCCTACATTGACATTGTAGCTGACTCCAATTATGCGAATTCGTTTGCTTCCTTGCAACGCGTTTTCGGATACGATTACAAGTTTTGCAATCGCATTCGGCATCCCGGACTGATTGTCTCGGACATTGAGCATGGAACCCAGTTATTGCTGCGACTAGTCCAGCGTACTCAGCTATGGGAGGACATGAAGTCGCAGCGGTCCACGGGATCAGTTTCCCCATCTAGCTCACTTGCATCGTTGTCGCCATTCATGGATCAGTTTGGTCTGCTCAGGGTTGATGGTTGACTGAAGAACTCTACGTTGGATTTTGATGGCCGTCATCAGGGTTGATGGTTGACTGAAGAACTCTACGTTGGATTTTGATGGCCGTCATCCAATTATCTTGCCCAGCAACCACTTACTCTTTCCATAATCTGTCACTTTTATGAGCGGAATCTGCACGCAAGACCTTGAGCTTTGCTTGGACTAATTCGATCCCAATATTGGCCCATTGGGGGGAGGAAGACAGTAAACAAGGCAGTGAACAAGTGCGTAAGATGCTCTCGACTGAAGCCTAGAATATTGGAGCATATTATGGCGAATCTTTCAAAGGAGCGGCTCGACGGTTCTCATGCCTTTGAGATCACAGGCGTCGACTTTTGTGGGCCATTTTTCTGCAAACCGGAGGCACGCAATAAGGCCCCAATCAAGTGTTACGTCTGTGTCTTCATTTGCTTCGCTACCAAGGCTGTTCATCTGGAAAAAAGCGCTTCATATGCCCCCGACGGAAATCGCGACCGCGATCCCTGATTTTGGTGGCCTATGGGAAGCCGTTATTATCCGGCCGTTATTAATTCAAGACCTTTAGTTTCAATTTCAGAGAGCCCTGCCGATCTTGGTGTTCTAACTCCAGCGCATTTCTTGAATGGTGGCCCTCCTGCTTCGTTCGCTGAGCCAGACGTCACACGGCTGAAATTCGATCGCTTGGACGGCTGGCAGCGCGTTTCATACCTGCAGCAGCTTTTCTGGTCCCGGTGGAAGAAAGAGTACATCACTTCGCTGCAGCAACGCTCAAAATGGCGCACTGCGAAGCCCAGTTTGACAGTCGCAGATATGGTCCTTGTCAAAGATTAGAATCTTCCTCCCATGAAGTGGCCACTGGCGAGGGTAGTCGAGCTTTTACCAGGAAGAGATGGCGTTTCCCGTGTCGCCGTGCTGAAGACCTCATCTGGATTTACAAAACGAGCCGTCAACAAGTTGTGTCTGCTGTCCCTTAAAGATGTAGTTGAAGGACAGGGTTTCAAAGGGAGGACTATGTCGGGTCAAGCAGCATAAACCATCATAAATTATAGCAAGTGGTGCAGTCTAAAGTAAATGCACATCTCGATGTTAATTATTGCAATGCCCACTGTTTAAAATAGTTTGTTACCGCATATGCCTCCGCACGGCAGCGGCTTTCTTTCGCTTACTTATGTATAAACATTCTTCGTACTCGGCTTAGCAGTAGCCCGAACTGCTCTAGCTCTCTCCTAATCGCACTCTCTCCCGCTCGTGAAGCGTTGCCTCATAGGGCACGGCAATTACGCCGTCAGCCCTTGAAATTCTGTTTTGAGCTAATATTCGTAGCCTTAAGATCATCGTTCGTCTTGCACGCATACATATGTACATCTAAACCACACCGTTAGCTTGAATACATTTGTCATTAAATTTGCATATATATATCCAGAAAACATTCGTAACCGTTTATTAATCTCAACAGCTAGTGAAAAAGCTCACTAGCTTAACATTTGGTGACCCCGACGTGATCGTGCAAGAATAACTATATCAGTGCAATCACAAAGTATAATAAAAAATTATTTGAATTGCCAATTTAACCAGTGTCATCGACTATATAATATACTACATATATACACCGGCCTCCCTTGCAGCTGTCGGCTTACGGTGCTCATTCTTCCAGTATATTACGCTCGGCGCTCTTTGCTCTTATCTTCCCGCAAGAAACAATTCCCACACCGGCTGCCCTTGCATATTGGTATTGCACATAGCGTTGCTTGCGGTTCTTGTTCATTGCTTTCAAGTGCGTTCGTTCCTCTTTTCGTTCGTCTTCCCGCTAGCGACGTTTATTACGCGCTTTACTCTTTGTGGTCATCTTCCCGCAGTAAACGTTTGCTAAGCTGCCGCCGCTATGGAGATGGATGCTGCCAACGCTGCTGACACTGCTGTTGATGCCAACGTAGCTGATGCTGCCAACGCTGCCGATGCTGCTAACGAAATTCCAATTGCCAGTTAGCAAAACAGGGTGTCGTTTAAAGCTTAAATCCACGGAGTTATGCGAAAAAATGAAAAGGTTAGCTGCTGAGTGCCAGAATGAGTCTCTAGTGTCAGACTATATGCTCGTTGTAAAACAAGAACAACTCGATAAGCTGATCGGAAAGTTTGAAATGTTCCACACCGAGCTCGAGGAATTGGATCAAGCCGAGATTCATAGTGGATTAGGTGATATTTTCGAATCGCTTGCCAGTACGGGGAAGGCTTCAATTATGCGGGAAATAGCAAACAGTAGCGGACACATGCTTCTTCATTCTACCATGGCTGGAGGAAAAATCACCGCTGATTTTGCCGGCTCGCAGCTTCTACCTCGACGTAGACAGGTACCATCCCTGCCTCCTATACAACTTCCAACTTTCAGCGGAGGATATGCTAACTGGACCGACTTCGACTCCACGTTTGTAACCATCATAGACAATCATCCTGATCTAACCAATGTAGAGAAGTTTCAGCATTTACGTTCCTGTCTGCGTGGTGCGGCTTTGGAGACTGTGCGGTGGCTGAAAATTTCGGATGGCAATTATAACGTGGCTTTACAATTATTGGAAAAAAGGTTTAATAATCGACGATTAGTATTTCAGGCACACATTAATGAGATCCTATGGCTCCAGGCTGTCGAAAATGGATCAGTGGTAATGCTTCGAAGGTTGTCGGACGGATTCAACGCTCATATGCGTGCGCTTCAGAGTTTGGGCACTTCTGAGCAGATCGCAGGATGCATCATCGTGCAGGAGCTGCTTCGGAAACTTGATCCAGCGAGCCAAGCCAAGTGGAAGGAGCGATTTGAGGAGCCAGCGTATGCCAACTCGATTCCGTCGTGGGAACAGCGTTCCACAGCGAACAGCGAACAGCGATGCAGATCATTGGAGACAGTGGATTTTGCTAGGGCAAGCTACGAGCCAAGCAGTCAGGTGGGCAAGAGTAGAAAACATAACAATTCCTTGGTTGCAACTAGCCAAACCTTCTCAGGTTGCGTGCTCTGCAGTAATAGCGCTCACGAAGTCCAGTACTGTCCGAAGTTTAAAACACTGTCCTCCGAAAATGACTTTCCTTTTGTATTAATTGCCTTAGAACAGGACACCGATTAAGCCAGTGCTCCTCGAGCCACTGTCGTATCTGCGGCGGCAAACACCATACTACACTTCATTTCAGTAACCCTGATTCGGCTGCAGTACATGGTCAGTCAACTGATGCTCCGTCTCCGTTTGCGCCCCCTCCGTCTAATCCGTCTCAGCTTACCACTGAACACTCTACCTCAGCGTCTACCTCGTCTGCACTTATAGCACAAGGTCTCAATAATGATGTTGTTCTACTTGACACTGCCACAGTTTTGGTCAAAAATCGTTCCGGAGTTTTAGTTCCCTGCCGAGCATTGCTAGATTCCAGCTCCCAGTTACATCTGATAACTTCTCGTTTCGCCAATCAGCTTCAGCTTCGGAAAAGGAAATCATCAACCGCAGTTTCTTGAATTGGTGACTCCAGCTTTGTCACCGATGGATGTTCGGTCAGTGTTAGCCTGCATTCTCGCTCATCTGAATTCTCAACCCTCATCACTGCTATCGTAGCTTCTAACATAACTGATCGTTAGCCAAGCTTTGGAATTGACACTCATAACTGGAACATTCCAGCGAACATACCATTAGCGGATCCGGAGTTTCATAGGCCTCAGCGCGTCGATCTATTAATTGGAGCAAGTCTGTTTTACTGTGTTTACTCCTTTGAGGTGGTCAGGTCAAACTACTGCCAGGATTGCCTTCAATTCAGAAAACTCGCATGGGATGGGTCGTGTCTGGAGGTTGTTCTCGTTTAAATGGTTCGTCTTTAATGGTGGCTCGCGCTCCGGCCGTTGTTGCCGAGGATGACAATCCAGATGAGCAACTTGAAGTGCTTCTTCGGAGGTTTTGGGAGGTTGAGAATTGCATCGAACCAATAGTAAAATCTACCAAAGAAGAGCTGGATTGTGAAGCGCATTTTGTTCAGCATGTCCGTCGATTACAAAGTGGCGATTATAGTGTTCGGCTGCCAGCTAAATATAATTTGGATCTCTTGGGATAATCTTACAATCAAGCGCGGCGCAGATTCCTGTCCCTTGAGCGGAAGTTAAATCGTCGCCCTGATGTGAAGGATCAGTATGCTGCCTTCATAAATGAGTATCTTGACTTAGGTCCTATGTCTCCCGTTCCTGCCCAATCAATCAGCAACTGCCGATATTTTCTACCTCACCATTGCGTCATGAAAGAAGAGAGTTCTACGACCAAGCTTCGGGTCGTTTTTGATGGATCCGCTTCAACTTCATCTGGCTACTCCTTGAATGATGTTTTAATGGCTGTCCCCGTAGTATAACCTAAACTCTTTCATATTATTGCTCGATTTCGTTCATACGCAGTTGCGATTACGGGAGATATCTGTAAGATGTATCGGTGTGTACGAATCTCGCCCGAGGACAGCAACTTGCAGTGTATTCTGTGGAGAAACTCCACGCAAGATGACTTGCGCGCGTTTCAACTGGACACCGTTACTTATGGGACGAAGCCTGCCTCCTATTTAGCTGTGCAAGCGATGCACCAGTTGGCAACCGACGAGCAGGTAGATTTTCCAGTTGGAGCTGAAGTTCTTCGCCGTGACTTCTACGTGGATGATTTAATATCTGGCGCCAGATCTCAGGAAGAGGCCATCTGCATTCGTGAGAAAACTGCTGGTATCTTGTCTAGGGGTCAGTTCAGATTGAGAAAATAGTGCCCACTGTGCTGGATGGAGTTCGTGATGAGGACAAGGAAACTTATTTAAAGTTCGATGATGGCAGCCGTTTTACTAAGACACTAGGACTCGCTTGGACCGATTTCTGATCAACTTTTATTTTGCGTTCTCGGCCCTAGAATCGTCTCCGAATCCCTGCAGGCGCTCTGTGTTATCAACCATAGATCCTCTCGGACTTGCTGGTCCTGTAATTACGAAGTTAGCCTGGGATGAAAGCCTCCCAGCCTCACTGAGTACCGAGTGGCAGGAAATATGCAGCAGTTTTGGCCAGATTCGTCGACTTGAATTTCCTCGTCTTGTCCTTCTTCCAGACTCCGAGCTAGACATTCACGGATTCTGCGATGCCAGCATCGAGGCTTATGGTGCATGCATATATGTCGTGTCGTTACTTTCCTGGATTCGGGACGAGTCGTCAAAATTTAACATATTCGTCGCAAATAGAGTGGCAGCGATTCAGGAAATGACCGACAACATGACTCTCTCTCGAGGGGCTCTTCCCAGTGAGCTGAACGAGTCTGCCCTTTGGGCTCATGGGCCACCATTTCTTTGTGGCCCCTCAGATGACTGGACGCCCACAATATTACCGGATAAGCCTGCCCTTCAGCTTCGCCGGAGTACTCTTCTGGTAAAATCTCCCTACATTGACATTGTAGCTGACTCCAATTATGCGAATTCGTTTGCTTCCTTGCAACGCGTTTTCAGATACGATTACAAGTTTTGCAATCGCATTCGGCATCCCGGACTGATTGTCTCGGACATTGAGCATGGAACCCAGTTATTGCTGCGACTAGTCCAGCGTACTCAGCTATGGGAGGACATGAAGTCGCAGCGGTCCACGGATCAGTTTCCCCATCTAGCTCACTTGCATCGTTGTCGCCATTCATGGATCAGTTTGGTCTGCTCAGGGTTGATGGTTGACTGAAGAACTCTACGTTGGATTTTGATGGCCGTCATCAGGGTTGATGGTTGACTGAAGAACTCTACGTTGGATTTTGATGGCCGTCATCCAATTATCTTGCCCAGCAACCACTTACTCTTTCCATAATCTGTCACTTTTATGAGCGGAATCTGCACGCAAGACCTTGAGCTTTGCTTGGACTAATTCGATCCCAATATTGGCCCATTGGGGGAGGAAGACAGTAAACAAGGCAGTGAACAAGTGCGTAAGATGCTCTCGACTGAAGCCTAGAATATTGGAGCATATTATGGCGAATCTTCCAAAGGAGCGGCTCGACGGTTCTCATGCCTTTGAGATCACAGGCGTCGACTTTTGTGGGCCATTTTTCTGCAAACCGGAGGCACGCAATAAGGCCCCAATCAAGTGTTACGTCTGTGTCTTCATTTGCTTTGCTACCAAGGCTGTTCATCTGGAAAAAAGCGCTTCATATGCCCCCGACGGAAATCGCGACCGCGCTCCCTGATTTTGGTGGCCTATGAGAAGCTTCAGTTAAGACGGCCAAGTACCACTTCTACCGTGCGATAGGCAGCTCGGTTCTTGGATTTGACGAACTGCGGACGTTGTTATGCAACATCGCGACCGTTATTAATTCAAGACCTTTAGTTTCAATTTCAGAGAGCCCTGCCGATCTTGGTGTTCTAACTCCAGCGCATTTCTTGAATGGTGGCCCTCCTGCTTCGTTCTCTGAGCCAGACGTCACACGGCTGAAATTCGATAGCTTGGACGGCTGGCAGCGCGTTTCATACCTGCAGCAGCTTTTCTGGTCCCGGTGGAAGAATGCTTCGAAGAATTGCTTCGCTGCAGCAACGCTCAAAATGGCGCACTGCGAAGCCCAGTTTGACAGTCGCAGATATGGTCCTTGTCAAAGATTAGAATCTTCCTCCCATGAAGTGGCCACTGGCGAGGGTAGTCGAGCTTTTACCAGGAAGAGATGGCGTTTCCCGTGTCGCCGTGCTGAAGACCTCATCTGGATTTACAAAACGAGCCGTCAACAAGTTGTGTCTGCTGTCCCTTAAAGATGTAGTTGAAGGACAGGGTTTCAAAGGGAGGACTATGTCGGGTCAAGCAGCATAAACCATCATAAATTATAGCAAGTGGTGCAGTCTAAAGTAAATGCACATCTCGATGTTAATTATTGCAATGCCCACTGTTTAAAATAGTTTGTTACCGCATATGCCTCCGCACGGCAGCGGCTTTCTTTCGCTTACTTATGTATAAACATTCTTCGTACTCGGCTTAGCAGTAGCCCGAACTGCTCTAGCTCTCTCCTAATCGCACTCTCTCCCGCTCGTGAAGCGTTGCCTCATAGGGCACGGCAATTACGCCGTCAGCCCTTGAAATTCTGTTTTGAGCTAATATTCGTAGCCTTAAGATCATCGTTCGTCTTGCACGCATACATATGTACATCTAAACCACACCGTTAGCTTGAATAAATTTGTCATTAAATTTGCATATATATAATATATTCAGCAAACATTCGTAACCGTTTATAAATCTCAACAGCTACTGAAAAAGCTCACTAGCTTAGCAGTGCCCATGTCACGGCATGACAAATAACCATGTCTAAAATTCGTTGGGTCGATTTCTTGATCTATGCTTTGTAACGGATCCGACCATAGCGTTTTTAACTCGATTCCCTCCGCTCTTTATACCTGAAGATGCCTACCATCCTACTTTCGAAGTGCCGCTCGATATAGCACCTACTGCATTTATGCTCTCTGAGGTGATAAATTCGGCTACCGAATTTGCATCACTAGCAGCTGTCGATGCCTTTGGAGTAGCAAACGATATCAACTGCTGCACGTTTAGAGTGATCGGATTCAGTTTTTCAACATCGGTTGGCTGAGGACAGATGACACTTGCAGATCACGCGGTGTGACTCATTTGCGCCTTGGAGACTCATTCAGCATCATTAAATTGGGACTCCATGGTTAGGAGCCGATCGTATTGCTTTTTAAACCCAACGGTCCATGTCATTTTCAATCACCTGGCATGCCTCACAACTGTAATGCAGTCCATTCCGTTTTGAGATGTCTCCACCCACGAGTCCTGAAAACCCAGCCCATTTGGCGTGCACTACGCTATCGCAGAGCCAGCAGAGGATACTCGGCTGATCAGGGCTGATATTCTTCTCGCAAGTTTTTATGGCAGGGAATTCTATTACATACAAGCAAAAAAAATAATATACATCAGACCAGTGTATCAGAAAAACGCTAAAAGCTCAATCAGTAAGAACTAAGAGGAGAGAGGCGAGCGGTTGCAGCAGCTGCTAATGTGAAAGAGAGCGATACTGCAGAAAACGATACTGAACTGTTATTTAAGTTTGGGTAAAGGGAAGAGAGTAATAGCCTGCTTACACTATGGTTGCTATTGAGTTTCGGGCAAAAATCTAGTTTCATTTAAATGAGGAAGCTTAGGGGCCTAGAGGTGGCAAAAAGTTGAGTTTTGGTTGCGTTTAGTTTGTCCGATTTTCCGAATATTTCAACCCTGATCTGCATACCACTAATTACAATAAAAACTAGCAGCTCAAAATTTAAATTTTGGCGCGTAAAAATTAGAGCTGATGAAAAAAGTGCAAATATACATACAATCGTGAAAATCAAACCTATAAACTAATTTTATCATTAAATCAACCGTATTAACAATGTGGTTGATTTGCAAAAGTCGGTCGGACACACGTAAATATATGAACATATATATATAACCGTAATACAACATATTTGCAATTGCAGCCGTGCAATTTCCATGCGGATTTTTTCTTATAGAGGGCTTTCAAGGTTATTCGCAACGTTCTCCTGCAAAAAGATCTACATCGCGGCTATGATATATTATTTAATATAACAACAAAATCTCTGGAAAATTACATTTCCTATTTTTTTGGGATGCGTTTATTTGAAATCTTATCCAAATACTCCACAGTTGCTGCAGACATCGTCGCCAACTCATTGCATTGCAGCATCGTTATACCCTTTTTACATTAGGGCGCATCATTGGATTTTTCCGTTAAATGGAACATGGGACCATGATGCCTATAAGAGCCCTGTAGATAGGAGAAGACAATGATGCGGCCGCATGATACAACATGATACAACCCATGAATGGGTATTTTTGTCGAATCAAACAATAAATTCAATTTAAAGTTGAGCGGCCAAACCATTCCTGAACACATCAATTATAATAAGTACACATCAATAACAAAATGGTCGCACGTAATTTTTGTTCGGTAGAGCCAACAATAGCTGACAAAATGATGCGGAAATGATGCGGCGTAATGTGCCGTTTACACTGAGGCTGCGTCTTGATACTTTGCGTCTTCCCAGAAACGCAGTTTTTATACCCGGTACTCGAAGAGTATAGGGGTATATTAGATTTGTGGGGATAACGGTTGTGTGTAACGCCCAGAAGGAAGCGTTTCCGACCCCATAAAGTATATATATTCTTGATCAGCATCAATAGCCGAGTCGATATAGCCATGTCTGTCTGTCCGTCCGTCCGTCCGTCCGTCTGTCCGTCTTCATTTGCGCCTATATCTCAGAGACTATTAAAGCTAGAGCAACCAAGTTTTGTATCCAGTCTCCTATGTGATCACACTACTCCAAATGTATTTCAAAATTTCGCCCCGCCCCTTTCCGCCCGCACAAAAGACGAAAGTCTGTGCGTACACAATTTTGAAGATACGAGAAAACCAAAAACGCAGAATCATAGAGAATGACTATTTCTATCAGAATGTTGAATCTGGATCAGATCGGATAATTATTATAGCTACAATGAAGAAAACCATTTCGAAAGTCATCGTTCCCTCTCGCTCTCTCTCACACGCGGCCCCATCTGCTTTGCCCATTCGTATTTTTTGACGCCTAGTTCTCAGAGACTATAAAAGCTAGAGCAACAAAACTTTCTATCCAAGCTCCTGTGATATCAAACCAGCACGAGTTTGTTTCAAAATTTTGCCACGCCTCCTTCCGCCTTCACAAAAGACGAAAATCTGTGGAATCCACAATTTTTAATATAATAGTAAACCAAAAACGCAGAATCATGGAAAATGACCATAACTACCAGATTGTCGAATCTGGATCAGGTTGGATCATTATTATGGACAGAAGGAACAAATTAAATTTCAGTGGCTACGCAACGCCTGCCAAGCGCTTACTCATTCCCTCTCTCTCTCGCAAACACTTGTACGTCTCGAATATGTAGTTATACATGTCATGTAGAAATGTAGAAGCAGATGCAAAAAGCATATGTAAACAAATATGGAAACATGCATACAAATTCCAAAAATGTTTTGACTTAATTTTTTTATATTTTAAATACTATTTTTTGCCCAAAATTTTATTCGTCCCTTTTATGTATGTGAATCGGTAACTGTGAATGTACAAATCTTAAAAAATTCCATTGTGTTTATACAAAAATTGACTTCTTACCGATGGTCAACCAAGGCGAATAAAACGGTTAAATACCAACCCTTGTAATTGCGGTAATCCACAGCATTCTCAGATTTCGGTTGGACCTCGATGTGACAGCCATCTATATAAGATATTGCTCAGTATATTATGCATAATTGTATCTATTTTTTAAATCACTTGCCTATTGCTCCAAAGCATTGTGTAAATACCATGTCTTCAAATCCCTTCACCGTCTCCGTGATTTTCTCCTGGGTGAGAAAATCTGCCGGCAAATACTTGTCAGCGAGTTGAGCAACTTACCTCTCTACAAAACTCCAGTAATGTGCGGCAGACAATGGCCCTTGACACACCAAAAAATCTCCATATCGTACGATATTCCGGAGATGATCCTAGACAATAAAGAGCTGTAGCAATTCTTTTCTCCAGAGAGATTGTCAGTCGAAATGGAGTGTCTTTTTTTTAAATTAGCCAACAGTCCAACAAGAATGTTAAAAGTACTCCTTTCCATGAGGAAATTTTTCTTAAAAAAAGCATCGGAGCTCTCCACATCTTCCTCCCAAAATGAACCATCTCGTGGCCATTGCAGTTTAGAATACATTATTTAATTGAAAAGAGAAGATAATCTGCACTTTACTAGCAAGGGTCCAAACGCGAGGAGGACGTTGCAGTTGCAAGACGAACTGCAACTTTTCTGAGGATAGCCCAGCCGCTTCCATGCACTTCATTAGATTCTCCTCACTTTGCGCCACCGCAGTTAAAGGAATCAACTCGTTTTCGTACATATTTCCTTTATTTTCCAACATTATTTCTTGTGTTTACCAAATTTATCTTCCTCTTCCAAAGACGCAAAGACGCTGTGGTGTATACGCCAGTTCTGCTTCTCTGCGTCTCTTCCGATATCGATAGGTAGCGCACCCAGTGTAAAAAGCCAATATTGTGCCGTTTACACTGAGGCTGCGTCTTGATTCTTTGCGTCTTCCCAGAATCACAGGTTTTTTTATATAGGTTTGGCATAGGGCCCTTTTGGTGGCTAAAATTTGCGTCGTTTTCCGACGCAGGTGCGTTTATTCATTATATTCGATTGGTTTTGGGTTTTCTTTGCGCATAACAGCAAGTTTCGTACTTTTCTGCCTATCAGCGGAACTATCACCATTAATAACAACAAAAAACAGAAGATTTAAATTTAAATATTGCCGCGTAAAATTTGTATCTGAGTTAAAAAGGGCAAAAATACATGTAATGCTTATAACAAATTGTTTAAACTGATTTTATTATTAAATCAAGCATTGCAACAATATGGTTGATTTCAAATTTTTTGCTGCAAATCCCATGTCTTTGAATCCTTTCACTGTTTCCGGGATCTTCTCAGGGTAAGAAATTGTGCTGGCATATAATTGTCAGCGAGTTCAGCAATCACTTCTTGACAAAAATTCCATCAAATCCCTACACACAAATAAAGTCACTATTGTGCGATATTTCGTAGAGATCCCAGGCAATATAGCGCTATGCCTATCCTTTTCTCCAAAAGGAATGGCCTGTCGAAAGCAGCACTCCCACTAGAATGTTGAACGTACTCCTCATTATGCTGTAGTTGTCTTTAAAGAATGCGTCGGAGTTGTTTACAACATCTTCCTCCCAAAATGAACCATATTGTGGCTACTGCAATTTAGAATATATTATTTTATTGAAAATATAAGGGTCCAAACGCGAGTAGGACGTTGCAGTTACAAGTTAAATAGCAACTTTTCTGCAGATTACTTCGCCGCTTCCATGTACTTCAATAGATTCTCTTCATTTTGCGTCACCTCAAATTAAAGAATCAACTCTTTTTCTGACATAGTCCGTTGAATTTCGCACATTGTTTGAATGTTTGTATAAGAAGAAGAAATACCTGCCGAATATAACTTTAAGAAATACCTGCCGAAATGCAATCGGCTGGTTAGCCGGTTTAAAGAAGTTCACGCACACTGGATCTCGCAGAATATTATTATAGTGCTGGACAAGACCTGAAGATGCCTACCATCCTACTTTCGAAGTGCCGCTCGATATAGCACCTACTGCATTTATGCTCTCTGAGGTGATAAATTCGGCTACCGAATTTGCATCACTAGCAGCTGTCGATGCCTTTGGAGTAGCAAACGATATCAACTGCTGCACGTTTAGAGTGATCGGATTCAGTTTTTCAACATCGGTTGGCTGAGGACAGATGACACTTGCAGATCACGCGGTGTGACTCATTTGCGCCTTGGAGACTCATTCAGCATCATTAAATTGGGACTCCATGGTTAGGAGCCGATCGTATTGCTTTTTAAACCCAACGGTCCATGTCATTTTCAATCACCTGGCATGCCTCACAACTGTAATGCAGTCCATTCCGTTTTGAGATGTCTCCACCCACGAGTCCTGAAAACCCAGCCCATTTGGCGTGCACTACGCTATCGCAGAGCCAGCAGAGGATACTCGGCTGATCAGGGCTGATATTCTTCTCGCAAGTTTTTATGGCAGGGAATTCTATTACATACAAGCAAAAAAAATAATATACATCAGACCAGTGTATCAGAAAAACGCTAAAAGCTCAATCAGTAAGAACTAAGAGGAGAGAGGCGAGCGGTTGCAGCAGCTGCTAATGTGAAAGAGAGCGATACTGCAGAAAACGATACTGAACTGTTATTTAAGTTTGGGTAAAGGGAAGAGAGTAATAGCCTGCTTACACTATGGTTGCTATTGAGTTTCGGGCAAAAATCTAGTTTCATTTAAATGAGGAAGCTTAGGGGCCTAGAGGTGGCAAAAAGTTGAGTTTTGGTTGCGTTTAGTTTGTCCGATTTTCCGAATATTTCAACCCTGATCTGCATACCACTAATTACAATAAAAACTAGCAGCTCAAAATTTAAATTTTGGCGCGTAAAAATTAGAGCTGATGAAAAAAGTGCAAATATACATACAATCGTGAAAATCAAACCTATAAACTAATTTTATCATTAAATCAACCGTATTAACAATGTGGTTGATTTGCAAAAGTCGGTCGGACACACGTAAATATATGAACATATATATATAACCGTAATACAACATATTTGCAATTGCAGCCGTGCAATTTCCATGCGGATTTTTTCTTATAGAGGGCTTTCAAGGTTATTCGCAACGTTCTCCTGCAAAAAGATCTACATCGCGGCTATGATATATTATTTAATATAACAACAAAATCTCTGGAAAATTACATTTCCTATTTTTTTGGGATGCGTATATTTGAAATCTTATCCAAATACTCCACAGTTGCTGCAGACATCGTCGCCAACTCATTGCATTGCAGCATCGTTATACCCTTTTTACATTAGGGCGCATCATTGGATTTTTCCGTTAAATGGAACATGGGACCATGATGCCTATAAGAGCCCTGTAGATAGGAGAAGACAATGATGCGGCCGCATGATACAACATGATACAACCCATGAATGGGTATTTTTGTCGAATCAAACAATAAATTCAATTTAAAGTTGAGCGGCCAAACCATTCCTGAACACATCAATTATAATAAGTACACATCAATAACAAAATGGTCGCACGTAATTTTTGTTCGGTAGAGCCAACAATAGCTGACAAAATGATGCGGAAATGATGCGGCGTAATGTGCCGTTTACACTGAGGCTGCGTCTTGATACTTTGCGTCTTCCCAGAAACGCAGTTTTTATACCCGGTACTCGAAGAGTATAGGGGTATATTAGATTTGTGGGGATAACGGTTGTGTGTAACGCCCAGAAGGAAGCGTTTCCGACCCCATAAAGTATATATATTCTTGATCAGCATCAATAGCCGAGTCGATATAGCCATGTCTGTCTGTCCGTCCGTCCGTCCGTCCGTCTGTCCGTCTTCATTTGCGCCTATATCTCAGAGACTATTAAAGCTAGAGCAACCAAGTTTTGTATCCAGTCTCCTATGTGATCACACTACTCCAAATGTATTTCAAAATTTCGCCCCGCCCCCTTCCGCCCGCACAAAAGACGAAAGTCTGTGGCGTACACAATTTTGAAGATACGAGAAAACCAAAAACGCAGAATCATAGAGAATGACTATTTCTATCAGAATGTTGAATCTGGATCAGATCGGATAATTATTATAGCTACAATGAAGAAAACCATTTCGAAAGTCATCGTTCCCTCTCGCTCTCTCTCACACGCGGCCCCATCTGCTTTGCCCATTCGTATTTTTTGACGCCTAGTTCTCAGAGACTATAAAAGCTAGAGCAACAAAACTTTCTATCCAAGCTCCTGTGATATCAAACCAGCACGAGTTTGTTTCAAAATTTTGCCACGCCTCCTTCCGCCTTCACAAAAGACGAAAATCTGTGGAATCCACAATTTTTAATATAATAGTAAACCAAAAACGCAGAATCATGGAAAATGACCATAACTACCAGATTGTCGAATCTGGATCAGGTTGGATCATTATTATGGACAGAAGGAACAAATTAAATTTCAGTGGCTACGCAACGCCTGCCAAGCGCTTACTCATTCCCTCTCTCTCTCGCAAACACTTGTACGTCTCGAATATGTAGTTATACATGTCATGTAGAAATGTAGAAGCAGATGCAAAAAGCATATGTAAACAAATATGGAAACATGCATACAAATTCCAAAAATGTTTTGACTTAATTTTTTTATATTTTAAATACTATTTTTTGCCCAAAATTTTATTCGTCCCTTTTATGTATGTGAATCGGTAACTGTGAATGTACAAATCTTAAAAAATTCCATTGTGTTTATACAAAAATTGACTTCTTACCGATGGTCAACCAAGGCGAATAAAACGGTTAAATACCAACCCTTGTAATTGCGGTAATCCACAGCATTCTCAGATTTCGGTTGGACCTCGATGTGACAGCCATCTATATAAGATATTGCTCAGTATATTATGCATAATTGTATCTATTTTTTAAATCACTTGCCTATTGCTCCAAAGCATTGTGTAAATACCATGTCTTCAAATCCCTTCACCGTCTCCGTGATTTTCTCCTGGGTGAGAAAATCTGCCGGCAAATACTTGTCAGCGAGTTGAGCAACTTACCTCTCTACAAAACTCCAGTAATGTGCGGCAGACAATGGCCCTTGACACACCAAAAAATCTCCATATCGTACGATATTCCGGAGATGATCCTAGACAATAAAGAGCTGTAGCAATTCTTTTCTCCAGAGAGATTGTCAGTCGAAATGGAGTGTCTTTTTTTTAAATTAGCCAACAGTCCAACAAGAATGTTAAAAGTACTCCTTTCCATGAGGAAATTTTTCTTAAAAAAAGCATCGGAGCTCTCCACATCTTCCTCCCAAAATGAACCATCTCGTGGCCATTGCAGTTTAGAATACATTATTTAATTGAAAAGAGAAGATAATCTGCACTTTACTAGCAAGGGTCCAAACGCGAGGAGGACGTTGCTGTTGCAAGACGAACTGCAACTTTTCTGAGGATAGCCCAGCCGCTTCCATGCACTTCATTAGATTCTCCTCACTTTGCGCCACCGCAGTTAAAGGAATCAACTCGTTTTCGTACATATTTCCTTTATTTTCCAACATTATTTCTTGTGTTTACCAAATTTATCTTCCTCTTCCAAAGACGCAAAGACGCTGTGGTGTATACGCCAGTTCTGCTTCTCTGCGTCTCTTCCGATATCGATAGGTAGCGCACCCAGTGTAAAAAGCCAATATTGTGCCGTTTACACTGAGGCTGCGTCTTGATTCTTTGCGTCTTCCCAGAATCACAGGTTTTTTTATATAGGTTTGGCATAGGGCCCTATTGGTGGCTAAAATTTGCGTCGTTTTCCGACGCAGGTGCGTTTATTCATTATATTCGATTGGTTTTGGGTTTTCTTTGCGCATAACAGCAAGTTTCGTACTTTTCTGCCTATCAGCGGAACTATCACCATTAATAACAACAAAAAACAGAAGATTTAAATTTAAATATTGCCGCGTAAAATTTGTATCTGAGTAAAAAAGGGCAAAAATACATGTAATGCTTATAACAAATTGTTTAAACTGATTTTATTATTAAATCAAGCATTGCAACAATATGGTTGATTTCAAATTTTTTGCTGCAAATCCCATGTCTTTGAATCCTTTCACTGTTTCCGGGATCTTCTCAGGGTAAGAAATTGTGCTGGCATATAATTGTCAGCGAGTTCAGCAATCACTTCTTGACAAAAATTCCATCAAATCCCTACACACAAATAAAGTCACTATTGTGCGATATTTCGTAGAGATCCCAGGCAATATAGCGCTATGCCTATCCTTTTCTCCAAAAGGAATGGCCTGTCGAAAGCAGCACTCCCACTAGAATGTTGAACGTACTCCTCATTATGCTGTAGTTGTCTTTAAAGAATGCGTCGGAGTTGTTTACAACATCTTCCTCCCAAAATGAACCATATTGTGGCTACTGCAATTTAGAATATATTATTTTATTGAAAATATAAGGGTCCAAACGCGAGTAGGACGTTGCAGTTACAAGTTAAATAGCAACTTTTCTGCAGATTACTTCGCCGCTTCCATGTACTTCAATAGATTCTCTTCATTTTGCGTCACCTCAAATTAAAGAATCAACTCTTTTTCTGACATAGTCCGTTGAATTTCGCACATTGTTTGAATGTTTGTATAAGAAGAAGAAATACCTGCCGAATATAACTTTAAGAAATACCTGCCGAAATGCAATCGGCTGGTTAGCCGGTTTAAAGAAGTTCACGCACACTGGATCTCGCAGAATATTATTATAGTGCTGGACAAGACCATTACTGCGACTCCAGCCCCTACTAATAGGCTTTTTGCACTGGGTGCGTTACCTATCGATATCGGAAAAGACGCAGAGAAGCAGAAGAGGCGTTTAAACCACAGCGTCCTTGCGTCTTAGAAGAGGAAGACAAATTTTGTAAACAAAGTTAATAATGTTCGAAAATCAACAAAATATGACGGAAAAAGAGTTGGTTCTTCTAACTGCAGTGGCGCAAAGTGAGGAGAATCTTTTGAAGTGCATGGAAGTGTCTGAGTTATCCTCAGAAAAGTTTTAATTCGTCTTGCAACTGCAACGTCCGATGCCTTTTTTAAGGGAGTCTATTTGGTGTGCCAAGGGCCATTGTCTGCCGCATATTACTGGAGTTTTGTAGCGAGGTAGTTGCTCAACTCGCTGACAAGTATCTGCCAGCACACTTTCATACCCTGAGAAGATCACGGAAACAGTGAAAGGATTCAAAAACATGGGATTTGCAGCAAAAAATATGAAATCAACCATATTTTTGAAATGCTTGATTTAATAATAAAATTAGTTTCAACAATTTGTTCTAAGCATTACATGTATTTTTGCCCCTTTTTACTCAGATACAAATTTTACGCGGCAATATTTAAATTTTAATCTGCTGTTTTTTGTTGTTATTAGTGGTGATAGTTCCGCTAAGAGGCAGAAAAATACGAAAATTGCTGTTATACGCAAAGGAAAACCAAAACCAATCGAATATAACGAATAAACGCACCTGCGTCGGGAAACGTCGACACTTTTTGACACCACTAGGGCCCTAAGCTAAACCTATATAAAAAAAACTGCGTTTCTGGGAAGACGCGAAAAATCAAGACAGCCTCAGTGTAACACTACTCGACAAAATTCAACTTTTTTTTTCCGCTGTGGCCAAAAATGACTTTTTCTGATAGATTTGGAGATTTAAATTTTTTTAAAGAATTATGGTTTTTTTTTCATGGAGTAGTTTTTTTTTTAAGAATTTTTAAAAAATTTTGTGTTTTTTTTTTTTTAAATTTTTTAAAAATTTGTTGTTTTTTGTCATAGGTAGTGCTTCTATTTTTCACAAACCTTAAGTTTCCTACAACTGGTTGTATTGAACTTTGCAGTTAAAAAATGTATCGGAAAAAGTCATTTTTGGTGACAGCGGAAAAGTCGTGTCGACTAGTGTTATCAATGACTCAAATGTTCATAGCGACACTGATAATGAAGATGAGATTTTGTTAAATTTGTATAATATAATGATCTATAATATATTATAATAATATTATTATTCTTATTATTTTTGTTGGATTAGTGGAGAGAGGGGTGAAGGTAGTGTCTCATGTAAACAATCAATAAATTATAAATTCTTTTTTAGAATTTTGTGCAAAATTTTAAGTCTATAGCTACATTTTTCGATTTTATAGATTGAAGCAAGGTATACTAAGCAAGGTAGGCTTATCGGCTCTCTCGCTCTCTGTGTAACTCCTTAAATTTTAGTCTGCCTGCAGCAGTTGTCAGCGAAGCATCTCCGCGGACAATTTTTTCTTGTTCCCTTTGTTAAAAATTGTTAAAAATTCTATTATAAAAGAAAAAAAATAAACATCAATTACAATATACTTATACTATATACTTATACTTATTAAATCATTCCGGTCTTATTTGCAGCACTCTTTCTCACAACGCATTTGTGAGTCTCTCTCTCTCTCTCTCTGTTGTCATTTTGAACAACTACTCAAGGTATACTAAGCAAGGTAGGCTTATCGGCTCTCTCGCTCTCTGTGTAACTCCTTAAATTTCAGTCTGCCTGCAGCAGTTGTCAGCAAAGCATCTCCGCGGACAATTTTTTCTTGTTCCCTTTGTTAAAAATTGTTAAAAATTCTATTATAAAAGAAAAAAAATAAACATAAATTACAATATACTTATACCATATACTTATACTTATTAAATCATTCCGGTCTTATTTGCAGCACTCTTTCTCACAACGCATTTGTGAGTCTCTCTCTCTCTCTCTATGCTGTCATTTTGAACAACTCCATATTCCTCTCTATAAGCCTACCTTGTTTAGTATACCTTGGATTGAAGTATAAATATTGACCTATGGGGAGGGGGTGAAGCAGTGGTCCAATTTCAAAACTAAAAAAATTCAGGATTTGGGACCATTGTGCTGTGTAAAAAGCCTATAAAAAGGCTATAATTTGATAACAAATCTGTTAACCGATGCAAAAAATAATTATTAAATTATGTTTTTACACAGTAAATAAGCATGCACTCGTGAGTAAGAATAGATATTATGATAAAATGTTAATTTGAGAGTTTTTTAAGGTTTATTTTGAATATACAAACCGGTATTTTAAGCAAAATAAAATTAAAATAAGAGGAGCGCAAAACAAAAACACGACTGGTCACTACCGAGTTGTATTCGATGGCTCTGGGGAGGACTGTAAGGAATATTCACTCAATTTGCAACTACAGATTGGACCACCCTTTTCAAAGGGATTTACTTGGACTATGTTTACGTTTCCGTCAGCATCGCTATGTGTTCTGTACGGACATTGAGAAAATATTAAGAGGTATCCTGGTTTCAGAAGATCATACGCGGAACCAACGTATCGTCTTGCGAAAGGGGGAGACTCCTGCACTCGATCATTACCGACTGCTGACCGTGACGATGACTTAGCTTCTTCACTGCTTTTTTGCTGTTCGAGTTCTCAAGCAGATCGCTCAAGATCATGCCGACTTGTATCCGAATACTGCTGCAGTGCTTGTAAGGGACGCGTTTGTGGATGATATTCCTACTGGCTGCGAGTAGGAATTGCTTTTGCTATTGAGCGAAGCTTAACTTAAAATTAAAAAAATGGAGTTCAAACTGTTGATCACTACTAAATCTGCCGTCAAGGGACATTTGTGAGTACTCACTTGAAGCTTTAGAAGTAGGAAGCCCAACTAAATATGTGAAGGCTTTTGGAATACGCCGGGACCCGGCTGTAGACGATCTTTCCTTCAAGCTGACCAATGCTAATGCCCCAAGTGCTCTGATAAAACGGACTTAGCTGTCTGAGCTTGGCACAACTGTATTTCTAAAGGTTATTTTTCAAGATTGGCTGAGCTCGCAACAAACCCCTACCCCCGCAGTTTTGTGCACGTTGGTTGAGGCAGTATGTAGCTGAAGGTTAATTTAATGGAAATTTGTCACAAATATTGCTACCACTTCAAGCATGGATTTACCGATGGGTCATCTCATGTATACGCCGCTGTTATTTATGGTCGCTTGAAACTCAATAACGACTATGTTGTCAGGCTGATCGCCGCAAAAACCCGTGTAGCGCCCATCAAATCAATTTCCATCCCGCGGTTCACATTAAATGCAGCTCATCTTCTTTCCAGATTTATATCTTAAGCAAGCAAGGTTAAGCAAGCACTAACTAATCATATTTCTAGTACTTCGGGTAGGTCTGACTCAGAAATTGTACTGCATTGGCTCTCACCACCTCGGGCTTGGAACACTTATGTAGGCAACCGCACTACTGAGATTCTAAAAGCTTGTCCACGTGGCTGCTGGCAACACATTCACACAGGGGACTAACCCGCAGACTCTGCATTACACGGTCTTCTACCAAGAAAATAAACATACAGGTTGTTCCGGCTATCGCATATCGCTAAAAGTTGCGAATTGACTGACATACCGCAAATGTGTGCGCCATGGTTTTCGCAAATCCTAAGATGCTTACGAATTAAAGCCGGTTGCTAATGAGCTAGCGATTTCAAAAACGAATTGCACATAGTACATAAAAAATATATTTGCATGTGCGGGAAAAAATAAATTAATATTTCCTAATGTTTTAGTTTTATATTTATGCAAATGGAAATTTATTTTAGTATGTCTAAATTTATTCAATTAATTTATTTCTAATGACACCTCAAATTTTACTCCACCCAAATATACCAAAGCAACAACAAATTGCGAATTCCCTTTGATAGATAAAATATCGATATCAATAGTTGGCAAGGGTTGACAAGTTACAAGGGAATGGGTAAAAACAACGGAACACTTAATTAAACTCGTCATTATTTATTAAAATAATTTAAATAATAACATTAATAATGGCAAAATATTTAAGAGTATTGTATATTGAAGTGGAAATGAGTTGTTATACAAGTTGAATTTCCGATAGTCGCCAAGAAAATAAAATACGTTAAGCGGCAAATCTGTCAGTTGTTTACTAAACGCTATTGAATCAGAATCAGTACTTCAAAACATGTAAGATATTCAATCGATTACCTGGTCACACTGGAAGTTTACAACGTGTTTTTTCTAGCAGTTACGGGGAAATATAGAAACTAAATTAAAACAAGTTAAAAGTCCGTAAAGTATGCAAAGTGAGGATACACTTTTCTGCCCGGACGATGAATTAAAATAAAAAACGTATAGGGAACGAATAAGGAGAACGTAAAAAGGCTAAAAACGTTATGGCCAATATAGGAAAGACGCGGCTAGCCACGGAGAAGGCGACGGGCTCTAAAATCCTAATAGAGTAAAGGAAAAAAAGGAAGGTGAAACCAAATCCGCCATTCCAGTAGGCATCAAAAAAGCTAGAGTCGCAACTTTTGGCACCCAAGCTGCCTTGTATAAAATCCAAGATGGCGACGAGCAGGTCGACAAACATGTCGACGAACATGTTCAAGACAAAAAGGAACAACGAGAAGAATGACAAAAATGGCGTAGTCCCAGTGAGTACGACAAACGAAAATAATATGAAAACCATCTCTAACAAGTATTATGAGGGGCACTCAGGCCCTTACATGGTGTACATCGACAAAATGAGTATAAACAACAACAGAAAGGCTATTAACCAGTTTGAGCTTTCGGATTTCTTGCTTAAGCTGGGAACTGGCGACATCGAGGAGGTTTCGAGGGTTGGTTACGGCAGATGCAAGATTGTTTGCGGCTCGGCGGAGGGTGCCAATGGATTAGTTTTTTTTTTTTTTTTTTTTTTTAATTCTGTTTATTTACACTTAACAACTATCTTAGGGCTAGAAATATGGCAGCGAGCCCGGCCCGTGTGGTACGGCCGTGAAGCATTGCTTCGCACGGGTCGTTCGAGGCGTCGCTTAATCTAAATTGACTCTTCTCTGGCGCTCCACCGCGCGCAGCTCCGTCATGGTGTTTGCCGCGATGTTGCTGATCGCCTCCCAGTTTCCCGGGGTCGACAGCATGTACGGCACCAGGTTTCCCTTGGATATAGGCCCGCCCAGGGACTCTTCCAGCAGCTGCCGCTGCGCCGCAAATCTGCCGCACACAAACATTATGTGCTCGGCATCCTCCACCATCCCGTGTCTGCACCAAGTGCACTCAGGGGAGTCCTCGTGTCCGAAGCGGTGCAGATAGCTTCAGAAACACCCATGGCCGCTGAGGAGCTGGGTCAGGTGGAAATTTACCTCGCCATGCTCCCTCTGTATCCACGCCTCGATGGATGGGATGAGCTCGTGAGTCCATCGCCCCTGGTGGACGTATCCCACCTTTGCTGCCAACTCCTAAGGCTCTGCTGCTTGCACTCCATGCGCAACTGCCTCTTTTCGTCCGCTTGGATGCCTCTGCCATGCGACTCCCGATAGTACCTTGACCGCTCCTCCGCCAGGTACTCCAGCGGGGCTATACCAGCAATCACGTGGGCTGCCTCGTCCGAGACCGTTCGGAAGGCACTTATGATGCGCAGTGAAGAGAGGCGGTGAGTGGCCGCCAGGCCCCGGGCGTAGCTCGCTGTTTGCAGGGCCTTTGTCCAGATTGGCGCCGCATAAAGCATCACCGACCGCGTCACACTCGTCAGAAGTCGGCGTCGCCATTGCTTGGTTGGTGGAAGCCGTTTTCGAGCTCACGTAGGCCAAATGCTCTCGGAAGCAGAGTCGAGTGTCTATCATGACGCCAAGATATTTGATCGCCCGCTTTGACATCACTGAGGTGCCTGCCACTGTGATTTTAGCCGTCTCCACTTTTTTCCTGCTGGTCACCAGCACCGCCTCGGTCTTGTGGGGGGCAAGTTCGAGCCCTACCAGCTCCAGCCACTGCTGGATTCGCGCGATCGTCTGGTCGCAGGTAGCTTCAGCCACGGCCAGGTCTTTAGCCACCACTAAGATGGCCACGTCGTCCGCAAAACCCACTACGTGGACTCCGTGGGGGAGGCTGAGTCGCAATATGCCGTCATACATCACGTTCCACAGCAGGGGGCCCAGCACCGACCCCTGCGGGACTCCACCAGATACCTCGTAACGCTCCGTGCCAGCTTGCGTGTCGTACAGAAGCAGCCTTCGCTCGAAGTAGCTTCGTACCATCCGCTGGAGGTACATGGGGGTCCCGAAGCACGCTAGTGCCCTCAGGATGCAGCTCCACCTCGCAGTGTTGAACGCGTCTCCAGCCTCGGCGATGGTTCGTTCCAGACGAGAGCTTACCACTTTCTCCAGAAGTTTGCCGGCTGTGTCGATCAGGCAGATTGGTCTGTACGACGACGTTGTCCCTGGCGGCCTGCCTGGCTTTGGAATAAGCACCAGCTTTTGCGTCTTCCACCTCTCCGGAAAGACTCCCTCGCAAAGGCACTGGTTAATCAGCTTAACAAACACCTCCGGACGCAGCGCAAGGGCGAGTTTGAGGGCTCGATTTGGGATGGAGTCCGGCCCAGGTGCCTTGTTTGGGCTAATGCCCCTGGTTGCAGCCGAGACTTCTTCGAGAGTCACCTCTTCGAAGGCCTGGTTGGGTGGCTGGACTTGGCGAGGGATCTCCTGCAAGTGATACTCCATGCGCGGGAAAAGATCCTCCACAATGGATTTGACCACGACGGGGTCCGATGGGGGGGCATGCTACTCAGCGCCAAGCTTCTTCGTCACGAGCTTATACGCCCTCCCCCATGGGTCCTGCTCCGCAGAGTCACAGAGCGCAAGGAAACTCTGGCGTTTGCTGTCTTTTATGGCAGCCTTGAGAGCCCGTCTCCTGTCTCTAAAGGTAGCCTGCCATTGCGAGAAGGTCGTACTTCCCCGCGAGCGCTGATATTGGCGTCGTGCGTGATTGCACTCCCGGCGTAGCTCGGCAATCCTCTTATTCCACCAGAACACTGGTTGGTGGTGGCGTCCAAAATGCTTCCTCTGGGCCATGGTGGCGGTGCATGCTGAGTCGAGGCTCTCCATGACTTGGTTGGCCATGCACTCCGCATTTCCTACCGCATCGAGGTTGGTCATCAACTCCGTGAACCGCACCGTGTCGAACCTATCCGTTCGGCAGCATTTCCACCTGGGGGCTGTTGGATCGACGCTTGTTGGTTGCTGGCCTATGCTGAAGATGATGGCCAGGTGGTCACTCGCAGTGTAGGCGTTGGAGATGCACCAGTCCGACGTGTTGAAAAGTGAGCAACTGACGAAGGTAAGGTCGATTATCGACCCTGTTCCCGCTCTGGAGAAGGTGTGTTGCACGCCCTGGTTGAGGAGCGCGATGTCCAGTGGTGCAATGGACTCAAGCAGGACCCTTCCTCTCGCATTAGTTGCTGCACTTCCCCACTCCTCTGCCCACGCGTTGAAGTCGCCTCCGATGACCACTGGGTGACGAGCTCCAACATCAGCCGCTAGGTTGTCCAATATTCCTGCGTATTCGGAGAGTGTGAGGCTTGGGGCGAGATAAACGCTGTAAGCTCAGACCCTGCCGACTTTTGCGCGTACAAAACCCACCTCGGATTTTGTATTGGTGAGCTGCAGAGGTGTGGCGCCGCACAGCCATAGCGCAGCCTTTTTGGTGGCATCCAGTATGAAGCCAAGGGACTCGCTAGGCCTGAATGGCTCGCTGAGGATGGCAAGGTCTATTGCCAGTTCTCTCACGGTTTGGCACAGAAGGTCTTTGGCCGCAGCACAGTGGTTGAGATTGAGCTGAAGCGTCTTCATCATTGGGACGGTAGATTGGATCCACCCTTGGCTGCTACGCACCTCTTGCTACCCGCATAGTGCTTCGTGTCTATGTTCCTGTTTGATGCGCAGATGAAGCAGCGTAGGTAGTTTTGACAGGTTGCCGCTTTGTGACCGGTTTCCCCGCATCTGAGGCAGCATCCGGTGCGATCCACCGTGCTCTTGCACCTGATTGCTAAGTGCCCGAACTCAAGGCATCTATAGCAACGTCGCTGGGCTGTCCGCTCCCGGATCCTACATATCGTCCAGCCGACTTTCAGTTTGCCAGTACTCAGGAGGGCTCGAGCGAGCACCGGGGGCAGGCACACGACCGCCATTTGCGTTCCGGCAAAGGATGGCCTCAGGCTCTTAATGGCGCTACTGTCCATGCTGGGTGCATCCAGCGTTGACGCTAACGCCGCTGTGACATCCTCCTTCGTGACCAGGCTGTCCAGGTCCTTGACCTCCACGCATACCTCCTCCGTTACCATTCTGATGCCCGACTGCAGTCCCAGCGCCGCACTGATCTCCTCTTTCAGCTTCCCAGTGTTGCTTTTGCCGGCACCGTTAAGCTCCAGCAGCAGATCGCCCTTTGCCGTCTTCCTGATTTTACTCACGTTCTCGCCAACTTCCTGGAGCTTTCCTTCCTGTCGCCTGGTCACCAGACGCAGAATATCGCTATAGCTCATCTCTCCTTGGGGCTGGATGATGATCGCATCCGGTCTGGGCTCGCGCTCCCGGGGCTCCTTTCTTTTTTTGCGTGCCTTGGGACCCACCTGCTGCCACCTAAGTTGCTTTTTAGCGGCCGGGGTGGCACCATGGTCCACTGTGCCAGAGGGGGTTGTGTCCCCCAGGTTCAGCGCCGGCAGCTCGAGTTGGGTCGCCGCTCACTTGTCCCTTGTGCCTTTTTGCCTCTTTGTCGGCTCGGCAGCCAATTGCGGGGACTCCCTTAGCCTCTTAGCGCCAGCTTGAGGCGGCTTCGTAACGGCTTGGGTGCCAGTAGAGGCGGTCCCGATTGCCCTGGTTTGCAGCTTGTCGAGGCTGCCGAGGACGAGCGCCTGCAGGGATACCACCTTCAGGGCTAGGTCCTTCATCGGGATGTCCACATATCGCTGCTCGTTCATCCTTTGGACGAGCTCTTTAGCCCGAAGACCCAGGATCTTCAACAGCTCCAGTGGGTTCGTCGGCAGCCGCTCCGTCTTCCTACCGTCAGTTCCAGGCTAGACTGTGATCGCGCCTTGAGCTTTCGCTGGTGCAGACGGTGGTGGTGATCTGGTGAGGGCATTTCGTTTACCGAAGACTGCCTCCTCGGTCATTTTCTCCGTCGGTCGGTGGATTAGTGGAAAACGGTGCTTTTGCTGATCACGGATATACAGCCAAAATTTTCCGTCACTTAGTTCAAAAAGCCGGGTTAATTTTGGGGTCCCCGGACACTACTCTGAGGAACAGCTTGCAGAATCCTTAACTTCCGATATCCCAATTGAGGATATTATACCTTTAACAAGAAAGGACAGTACTACGGGACAACGAGTTCCCACTGGCAGAGTTAAATAAAGAAAAATTCGTAAAAACATCATCTGAGGTGTCCTCTCTGGGCCAGGAAAAGCTGAAAACAGTGGGTGCCAAACTCACAGCTTTCCTGATCGACCCAAATTATGCTAATAAAGGGGATCCAATTGCGAAGAAATTTATTAAAGAAATAAGAGAGTTTGTTAACGCATCCAATGTAGAACTAGACGGGCTGCAAATTGCCATAGGGATGGAAGAGTCACCGAAATCCAACTAATGAAGATCATTCAACTAAACATTCAAAGCCTAACTTTTAACAACAACAAACAACTCCTTAACATGTTTTTGATAAATAATGATATCGATATTGCCATACTCTCTGAGATTTGGGTACTTAACAACGCAGATGGTAGCATCTTAGGCTACAATTTCTACTGCAAGCCCAGGGAGGATGGATACGGAGGTGTAGGCATCTATATAAGAAATAACATACAATTTAGCATACTAAAATCGGACAACGTTCTAGAGACTTTGGCAATCAGAACATTAAACCTAAGATCCAACTTGTAAGGAAGCGTTCTGGGCCGGGGTCTAACTCTCAGTCCCGCCAGGGTCGAAATTACAGAATATTTGTAATTTGCCGGGACTCCGAGCTCAGGCACGGCCAAAGGGGGTGGGGATTTAGGGCTTGGATAGCGGGTGAAGGAAACACTAGTAGGCGCAGCTACAACAACAGGAACCATGACCACTCTTCCGGCCACTATAAGTACATCGAGGCGGATCCTCCAGGATGGCCGAGGCAATCGCCGTACGGCATCCGAGGGATACGACTGACTACTACCTACGGGGAACGAGATACCGCGACGCCAGTCAGCGTCTCCAAAAGGCCGGGACACTCATCCAGCGGACCTTCGGGGTACCCGTGCCTACGCCAGCGTCGCCCATCGTGTCGAGGCAAGCGCCGGACGACACCCTGGGCGCCCACCAGGCCACACACTACTGTAGGGATAGACACAAGAGGGGGGGAAAAGAAGGTGCACAGGGACGCCAGTCAGCGTCTGCGAAAGGCCGAGACAGTCGTCGGACGGCGCTTTCGGGGCCTGTGTGCTCGCTACTCACTACAAAAAGGGGAAGTGAAAAAGGGGGGGAGGGGAGGAACATGCAGGGACGCCAGTCAGCGTCAGCGGAAGGCCGAGACAGTCGTCGGACGACACTTCCGCGCACCCACAACATTAGGGAACATTACGAGAGGGGGAGAAACAAACAGGAGAGATAACAATTAACCCAAAGCCATATCCCCTATCTTCCCTGGGCCCGCAAACCGGACGCGAACAGACATTAGAGGGTATATTACGTTTTCTTTATTTATCGGTAATTATTGGCCCTGCCTACCGCACCGCTCAGCGATCCCATGCTCCCGCCGGGAGATCTGCTTACCCCAGCTCCGCTCAAGTATTCGCCCTTCCTCTGGCTCTGGTCAGTTTCGCCGTTTTTACACTCGCGTACTTTTCCTTCCGACAAAAATGTTCCGCGCTCGCGTAGATGCGTCCGCCTTCCCTTGTGGCTACACTCGACCTCCTCTCCTTTTTTCCTCCTCGTCATCACCAGCCCCCACGGTCGGGGCTCGCGCCGCTCATCCTCTGCCGCCGACCCTCCGCTCTCTCCAGCTCGGTGTTCGGTCTCCTCGCTCATCGGGATAACGGCGTTTTCTGCCTCTCCGCTGGTGGACGTTGGTTGTGTAGTTGGGCTGCTGGACTCTCCCGGTCGCCGGCGCGCGGGTGCGGCTGCGCTCTCCTGGTCGTGACCCGAGCGTGCGGCTGTGCTCTCCCGGTCGTTGGTGAGCGTGCGCGGCTGCGCTCTCCTGGTCGTGACCCGAGCGAGCGGCTGTGCTCTCCTAGTCGTCGGTGAGCGTGCGCGGCTGCGCTCTCCCGGTCGTTGACGTGCGTGGGCGGCTGCACTCTCCCGGTCGCTGGTATGCGCGGGCGGCTGGGCTCTCCTGGTCGTTGGTTTGTGTTGGCTAGAGATGGGCTTTCTCGATCGTGTTCGTGACCGTGGCGAAACTGTGCAAATGTTCTGGCCCCTATCGGTGCTGAATAACTTCATTATACTCTCGCTTAACCTAAATAAGTAGATTTCATAGTATCGTCGCTTAATCTAAATAAAATAATCCATAACATTGCCTCCATGGCCTGAACTCTGATAATAATAGGCCATAGTGCAGCCTCCATGGCCTCCATGACTACTTCGTATAAATGACAATATGTGGGGGAGTGTACGCTCCTTCACACCCCCTCCATACTTCGGGGGGTCCGCAGAGTGACGGTGACCAGCCGGCGTCGCGTGATTTTGATGCGGAAGCATCGTCCGTCGTGTATCTCCAATCGCCGTATGCCCAATCGGGACGTGGGGTCCCGTAAGTATACGGTGATGTTAGCGATCAGGTCTAGTGGCAGTTGGTTATTGAAGGTGTTTGTCCTCCATTCTACCGGGGCCACGGCCCATCCCGCCTCGTCCTGCACCACTGCTATCCCTGGGTGCAAACGGAAAAGCTGCAGTAGGTCGGCTGTCTCGTCGATGCTCAGCGGAAGGCTGCGTTCCGAGCCGAGCAACTCCAGTTCCTCGATGTCGTACAGGGGAACGTAGTCGGCTACTAGAGCGGCCGGTGGTGGTGGTGGTGTACTGCTGGGTGGGCGCGGGTCTACTGCCACTTCCATTGGACCTGCTTGAGGAGAAAAGCTCGGGCTCCTCAACGACCATTGGTCCGTCTCGGATTCCGTAGGCCTGGGTGCCGGGCTCTCCCCTCGCAGCTCGTCCTCCGATATGTCGGAGTAATGAGGACCCGCCCCATTAGCTTCCGCGTCGACCTCGTCCCTTAGTCCGTCCTCGACAGGGCGTGGACTCACCAAGTCCCAGTCGGCCCAGAGACTGGCTGCCCAATCCTCGTGTTGATCGGCCTCTCCAGCACAACCGTCCGTTGGGTCCACCAGGAGTCCGTCTGGATCTCCGTCCAGCGAGGATGCCAGGGTCCCTGTACTGCGCGTTATGGTCTCTTGGTCGTCCGCGTCCGTGGTGATATTGTCTTCAACCACCGCTGGGCCGCAGCGCCAGGACCGATCCAGAATAGCGACGTCGGGGTCCTGCGTCCGTGGGGTTTCAGCTACCGTTGCGAGTCCGCCTGGAGCCACTTCCTCCGGTGAGGCTCCCATGAGAGCAGCCAGGTGCTGCCGATCGAGCCACCCCTGGACAGATTGTAGCCGTTGCTCCAGTGGGAGTTGGTCGTGCCGGGTGGTGGTCAGCTGGTAGGTGCGACATACATCTACTCTGCCCGACGTAGAGGGCCCTTCGGGGACGTAGCGTCGGCCGTTTGCTCGAACCCAGCTTCCGTTGCTCTGTCGCTTCATTTCGTCGATCCTAGGGAGAAAACTCCTGCCGATTAGTGCCTGCCTGCCTCGCAACGAAATCCTACCCTTCCCCCTATCTTGCTTGAGCGGTGCGTGTGAAAAAAAGTGAATACATTTGTGCTTAACTATTCCCATAAGGGGACCTTATAGTTGGCTTACGATACTGGAGTTTTGCCCCTTTCCGGGGCAAGGACGTTGTAGCAGCGCGCTGCTACAAGTGGCCCTTGTGAATGCTTGGCTCATTCCGGTGTCTCCGACGTCGGCTGCGGTCCATCCACGTCATCGTTGGCTCCGTGGAAGGCCTTCAGGTCCACCAAGCTCGCAGTCTTCCTTTGCCGGCCACGGTTACTCTGCAACCTGACTATATTGGGGCTCAGGAATTTGACCACCTTGTAAGGCCCTTCGTATTTAGGGCCAGTTTCGCGGCGAAGCCATCGGCTGCCTTGGATAGGTGATGCTGACGGAGCAGGACCAGCGTTCCCAGTTCGGGACGCCATTCCCGTCTGCGTAGGTCGTATGTCTTCTTATGGGTCTGGGACGCCCTCTGGATGTTTTCTTGCACTACCTTGTATATCTCCTGCAGTCTGGTGGCCTTGTCGTGCGCGGGCTCGAGTTCTCCTGCCAGCCCCGGGGTCATATCGTCGTACAATGCGCCCGGGAGTCTTGGTTCCCGCCCGAGTACCAGGAACGCAGGGCTGAAACCGGTGGTATCGGAGGGGCTGCTATTCACGGCCAAACTCAGTTCTGGGAGTAGGTCATCCCAGGTCCGTTGGTCCGTGTCGATGAACTGTGCTATCATCGTTTTTACGGTTCGGTTGACCCGCTCTGTTGGGTTTTGCTGGGGCGTATATGGGGCCGTGTGTTCCAGTTCCATGCCGGCCAGCATGCAGAACTTCCGGAAGGACCGACTCGTGAATTGCGTGCCGTTATCGCACACAAATTTCCGTGGGACTCCGAATCGACAGAGAATCCTCTCTCTGAATGCCTTTCCAAATGGGCAGTAGTGGCTTTCCGCAGCGGCACCAACTCCACCCACTTGCAGAATATATCGAAGAATACCAACAACATCGTGTTGCCATGCCTAGAGCGCGGCAGAGGCCAACGAAATCGGCGCACAGGATGTCGAAAGGGCCCTTTGCCTGACGCGTGCACATTTGCCCTGCTGGTTTACTTTGGCTCACCGTGAACTTCTGACAGCTCTCGCATCTCTGCACGTACCGCACCACGTCCCGGTAGAGCCCCGGCCAGTAGTATCGTTGCGTTACACGATTGGTAGTTTTCCGTATTCCCTGGTGACCGGCGGTCGGGTGGTCATGGCATTCTTGGAGCACTCGGCGTCGGTGGTCACTGGCAACGCACAACTCCCACTGATGGGATTCCTCTTCGGCGGGTCGGCTCCCTGTCCTCCCGTAGATCTGACCGTTTTCGATGGTGAATTCGGCGCACTTCTCGGGCTGTGATTGGATCCGTTTGAGTAACCTCAACAACCATGGGCAGGTGGGTGGATCCTCCCGGGCTTGTCGTAGGGCTTCGATAGGCTGCCGGGAAAGGGCGTCGGCTACAACGTTTTGGCTTCCTCGCCGATAATGGATGTCGAAGCGGTACTGCTGGAGCTCTAGAGCCCATCGAGCGATGCGCCCGGTGGGGTTATTAATCGAGTTTAACCATTTTAGCGCGAGATGATCGGTGACGACGTCGAACTGGTAGCCCTCCAGGTAACATCGCAACTTCCTTATGGCCCACACGATGGCCAAGCACTCCTTTTCTGTCGCCGAGTAGTTCTCCTCCGTTTTGAGTAGTCGTCGACTGGCGTACGCTATGACCCTCTCCTCTCCGGATATCTCCTGCGTCAAAACCGCTCCAAGCCCGTAATCGCTTGCATCCGTCTGCAGCGTGAACTTCTCCGAGAAGTCTGGGCAAGCTAGGACGGGTGCTTGAGTCAACTTCTCCTTTAATTCCTCGAATGCTGTTTGCTGTTCCTGGCCCCAGATCCACTTCTGGTCCTTCTTGAGGAGGCTCGACATGGGCTGGACGATGGTTGCGAAGTTTGGTACGAACCTACGATACCAAGACGCCATTCCTAGGCACAGCCGCAGTTCCCTGACCGAGCTTGGAGGTGTCAGCTTCCGAACCGCCACAATCTTTTCCGGGTCTGTATGGATTCCTTGCTCGCTGATTACATGTCCCAGATAAGCGATGCTCTTTTGGAAGAACTTGCATTTGCCCTGGTTCAGCTTCAAGTTTGCTTCCCTCAACCTTCGGAAAACTTCCCGGAGGTTTTCGACGTGATCCTCCAGCACCGCTCCTATAACGATGATGTCGTCCAGATATGCGAAAGCGTGGGGCTCCATCTGGGGTCCGATAACGCTATCCAGTGCCCTCTGGAACGTCGCTTACGCAGAATGCAGGCCGAACGGCATCACCTTCCAATGGAAGACGCCTCTGCCCGGAACCGTGAACGCGGTGCACTCTCTACTTCCTTCCGCCAGGGGGATCTGCCAGCACCCATTTTTGAGGTCCAACGTTGAGATGTAGCGCGCGTGGCGGAGTCTCTCGAGGATGTGGTTGATCCGGGGAAGCGGGTATGCGTCTGGCACCGACCGTGCGTTGAGTTGCCGGTTGTCCACGCACATACGCATGTCTCCCGTTTTCTTGCCTACCAACACGATCGGGGCGCTATGTGGACTCTTGGAAGCTTCGATACGTCCGTCCCTCAATAGTTCGTCGACCTGCGCGTTGATGATCTTCTGGCGCGAGCGCGGGTTCGGTCTCTGAGGACATCTGGGGCGAGAATTCTTCGGACGGGGCCGACGCTACGCTGGCTAGGTTCACCGGGAGGGGCGTAGTCCGCTCCGCCTTCCGAAAAGGGTTGCGTTGACGTGCAGTAGCGGCGTCGGCTAATGGCACCAGCTGATAATCGGTGGGTGCTATCCTGGTACTGCCGGCGGGTCCAACATGATTGGGGCCTGGTTGTAACATTCTAGTGGTGCTGCTGAGACTGGCGTGGGCGAGGCCTTGCCTCGTTGACCCAGTGGCGTCGCTTCGGGTCGTCGTCAAAGTAGCCTGCCTTGCCTTGGCAATATCTAGTGGTGCCGCGGTCTTCCCCGTCCAAGTCGTAGTGCTCCTGCTCACGTCAGCTGATGCCTCGGCGGCCGACGGACTGGCCCTGGGCGTGTCCAGCGGTGTCGCAGTCTTTTCCGCCAAAGTTTTGGTGATGCTGCTAGTGTTAGTCGATGATTTGGCGGCCGACGGACTGGCCCTGGATGTGTCCAGCGGTGCCGCAGTCGTCTCCGCCAAAGTTTTGGTGATCCTGCTAGTGTTAGTCGATGATTTGGCGGCCGACGGACTGGCCCTGGGCGTGTCCAGCGGTGTCGCAGTCTTTTCCGCCAAAGTTTTGGTGATGCTGCTAGTGTTAGTCGATGATTTGGCGGCCGACGGACTGGCCCTGGATGTGTCCAGCGGTGCCGCAGTCGTCTCCGCCAACGTCTTGGTGATCCTGCTCACGTCAGCTGATGCCTCGGCGGCCGACGGACTGGCCCTGGGCATGTCCAGCGGTGTCGCAGTCTTTTCCGCCAAAGTTTTGGTGAGCCTGCTAGTGTTAGTCGATGATTTGGTGGCCGACGGACTGGCCCTGGATGTGTCCAGCGGTGTCGCAGTCGTCTCCGCCAAAGTTTTGGTGATCCTGCTCGCGTTAGTCGATGATTTGGCGGCCGACGGACTGGCCCTGGATGTGTCCAGCGGTGTCGCCGTCGTCTCCGCCAACGTCTTGGTGATCCTGCTCGTGCTAGTTGACGACTTGGCGGCCGACGGACGGGCCCTGGGTGTGTCCAGCGGTGTCGCAGTCGTCTCCGCCAACGTCTTGGTGATCCTGCTCGCGTTAGTCGATGATTTGGCGGCCGACGGACTGGCCCTGGATGTGTCCAGCGGTGTCGCAGTCGTCTCCGCCAAAGTCTTGGTGCTGGACCTGGTGTGGTCAGGGCTGGGTGATGTCGTCCTACTAGTGTGACTGTGTTCCGCGGACGTCGCTGGGTGCGGCAGGGGCGGCGAGAATGCGGAGATGGAATCGATTTCCCGGGTCAGCTGCAAGTATGCGCGCCCGCACACGATTACCGCCTGAATCCCGCATAGGAAATCGAGCCCCAGTATGACGTCGTCAACCACCACGGGTAGTACCAACAGGGTCACGTACGTTTCCCGCTGATCCAGCCGTACCCTGACTCTCACAGCCTGCGTCACCTCCTTCGTGGTTCCATCCGCCAGGCGGACCTGTGTCCTCACGTTCCGCATGCTCCCTTTGGCTTCTATCTCCCTCACCATTCGATGGCTGACAAACGATCGGGTCGCTCCAGTATCCAAAGTCGCTGTCAACGGTAATGCTCCGATGGTGACTAGCGCGGCGATCCTGCCACTCTCCAATCTTAAAGGATGCGTTACTCCTGGGCGCCCTGGGTGTACGTCTCCGCTCGGGTCCCTACTGGGCGGAGACTCAATCCGTTTCCCGTCGCCGGTTGGCGGCAGCAGTCGATGGTTCGTGTGCCGCGGCGGCCGCACTCCCAGCAGAACAACACTCGGCGATTCCTACAGGAGCTGTGGAAGTGACCCTTCTCTCCGCAGTTCCGGCAGGCACGGCGCACATCTACAGGCCGGTCTCCGTCCTGGGTTGTCACCTGGTTAGCTACCTCGGCATTTCGAGAAGGTATCGCTTCGTCTGCAGGGGTTCGGCGATATGGTGGTATCTTTGGCCTGATGTCCGTGGAATTGCCGGCCGGGTAGGTCTGGCCGCGATCCCGAGTCGCCTCGTATGCCACTACCAACTGCGTTAGCTCCCTCAGCGTCTTAAATTCGTGCCTCCGGGTGAATAACTGGTATTCGGGCCTGAGATTTTCGTATATCCTGTCCAATTCTCTTTCTGGCGTATATTGGGCTCGCTGCATCATGAGCCGGAGATCGATCAGGTAATCCTGAAATGACTCCCCGGGTCGCTGATATCGGCTTCGGATGGTATCCTCCAGGCGCTGAAAATAACGAGGGGGCAGGAAGAACTCCAAGAACTCCTTTCGGAATTCGACCCAAGGCTTGCCCTGCATCTGGAAGGTTCGAAACCATCCTTCCGCCTTGTTGGTTAGCAAGCCAGACATGGCTCGAGGAAGTTGTTCCGGGCTCCCTCCATACGATTCGACACGCTCTTCCAGCCGTTCGATGAACGCTAGGGCATCCGAATGCCCATCGAACTCCAGGCCCCAGTGGCGCAATTTGTCGGCCAGTATGGCATAAGGATTTCTTCCCTACCAGGCCGCGAAGTTCGGGATCCTTCGGTGAAACGGTGCGGGTGGCTGCCGTCGCTGAACTGTCGTTCAGCCGAGGCTTCTCGGGGGAGCTCTGGGATGACTATTGATAGCGGTTGCTCCAGGATCTGGATGCCCTCCTTCTGTTCTCGACGGCTAGATCCTGGAGCAACCGCTATCAATAGTCATCCCAGAGCTCCCCCGAGAAGCCTCGGCTGAACGACAGTTCAGCGACGGCAGCCACCCGCACCGTTTCACCGAAGGATCCCGAACTTCGCGGCCTGGAGGAGGCTGGATGCCCTCCTTCTGTTCTCGACGGCTAGATCCTGGTGACGGGGATATCGCCCTCGGGCTTCTGGGGCTGGGCGCACTAGCGTAGAGGGTGCCTAGTTCCTCGATCCGCTTTCCGACCGCTGTCGAGTGCTCTCCGTGTGTGATGAAAGTCGTTATTCGGCTGCGCAACTCGTCCACGGTCCCTGTCTCGCTGAGGCCGAACTCTGCAGCGATATGCTGCAGTTCGTCCTTGCGGCGATACGAGATCCACTGTACGCCCATGCTGCTAGCTGCTTGAGGATCCTCACTGTCGTTGGTCCTTGGTCTGCTGATCGACGGCTTCAGGCGTCCTTGGTCCTTGAGACGGTCCTTGCTGTTGACCCTTGCTTAGGGAGGGTCCTTGTCGTAGTCCTTGGCTGAGGAGGGTCCTGGCTAGTGATCCTGACTATCCTGGCCGGCGTGTATCCTGGGTGATGACCCTGATTATCCTGGTAATTGGGTGTCCTGGTTGTTGATCCTGGTCGGTGGATATCCTGGTTGTTAATCCTGATGATCCTGGTCGGTGGATATCCTAGTTGCTAATCCTGATTATCCTGTTTAACTTGGTCGCGAATTACTTCGATGTCCTGGTCAACCGCCACGATCTGAAGCTGCGCACCAACTGTCCTCCTCTGGGCTCGGGTCCTCAATATATAGGGGCTGGCCTGCTCTGCCGCTCGCTCTGCCGCTGCCGGCTCGCTGCCGTCGTGCCACCGCCGATCAGCCGGCGTCAGCTCCGACTCCACGGCCTCTCTCCCTCGGCTGCTCGGCTGAGTGGATCTGCGGCTGGGCGGAGTGGCTCTGCTGCCGGGTGGTGGGTGGAGGTGGTGGTTGTGGTGGCCACGGGCTGACGCTACAGCTAAGGTAGTTAGGGAAGCCAGCCTCGACTGTACGAGAGCAATAGGCGACCGTCCGGGCGGCGTACGAAGCCAATAACCGTTTCCGGTACAAAACCGTTGCCCCTCTCTACTCTTCCTTCCTCTAACTCCTGCTTTCCCGTGGTTCTGCCTCTCTGCTCCCGCCGCTGTTTGCCTGCTTTCATCTCCTGCTTTTGGACACCATGGGGCCACTCGAAAGTTCCGAGTCGATGCCGCTTCGCCCACACAATTCCCTTCCAAAAGCCTTCTAAGAAAATCCCTTGGCCGTTCAGAACATTACGGAACCTCGGAGTCCCTGCTCGGGCGCCATCTGTAAGGAAGCGTTCTGGGCCGGGGTGTAACTCTCAGTCCCGCCAGGGTCGAAATTACAGAATATTTGTAATTTGCCGGGACTCCGAGCTCAGGCACGGCCAAAGGGGGTGGGGATTTAGGGCTTGGATAGCGGGTGAAGGAAACACTAGTAGGCGCAGCTACAACAACAGGAACCATGACCACTCTTCCGGCCACTATAAGTACATCGAGGCGGATCCTCCAGGATGGCCGAGGCAATCGCCGTACGGCATCCGAGGGATACGACTGACTACTACCTACGGGGAACGAGATACCGCGACGCCAGTCAGCGTCTCCAAAAGGCCGGGACACTCATCCAGCGGACCTTCGGGGTACCCGTGCCTACGCCAGCGTCGCCCATCGTGTCGAGGCAAGCGCCGGACGACACCCTGGGCGCCCACCAGGCCACACACTACTGTAGGGATAGACACAAGAGGGGGGGAAAAGAAGGTGCACAGGGACGCCAGTCAGCGTCTGCGAAAGGCCGAGACAGTCGTCGGACGGCGCTTTCGGGGCCTGTGTGCTCGCTACTCACTACAAAAAGGGGAAGTGAAAAAGGGGGGGGAGGGGAGGAACATGCAGGGACGCCAGTCAGCGTCAGCGGAAGGCCGAGACAGTCGTCGGACGACACTTCCGCGCACCCACAACATTAGGGAACATTACGAGAGGGGGAGAAACAAACAGGAGAGATAACAATTAACCCAAAGCCATATCCCCTATCTTCCCTGGGCCCGCAAACCGGACGCGAACAGACATTAGAGGGTATATTACGTTTTCTTTATTTATCGGTAATTATTGGCCCTGCCTACCGCACCGCTCAGCGATCCCATGCTCCCGCCGGGAGATCTGCTTACCCCAGCTCCGCTCAAGTATTCGCCCTTCCTCTGGCTCTGGTCAGTTTCGCCGTTTTTACACTCGCGTACTTTTCCTACCGACAAAAATGTTCCGCGCTCGCGTAGATGCGTCCGCCTTCCCTTGTGGCTACACTCGACCTCCTCTCCTTTTTTCCTCCTCGTCATCACCAGCCCCCACGGTCGGGGCTCGCGCCGCTCATCCTCTGCCGCCGACCCTCCGCTCTCTCCAGCTCGGTGTTCGGTCTCCTCGCTCATCGGGATAACGGCGTTTTCTGCCTCTCCGCTGGTGGACGTTGGTTGTGTAGTTGGGCTGCTGGACTCTCCCGGTCGCCGGCGCGCGGGTGCTGCTGCGCTCTCCTGGTCGTGACCCGAGCGTGCGGCTGTGCTCTCCCGGTCGTTGGTGAGCGTGCGCGGCTGCGCTCTCCTGGTCGTGACCCGAGCGAGCGGATGTGCTCTGCCGGTCGTTGGTGAGCGTGCGCGGCTGCGCTCTCCTGGTCGTGACCCGAGCGAGCGGCTGTGCTCTCCTAGTCGTCGGTGAGCGTGCGTGGCTGCGCTCTCCCGGTCGTTGACGTGCGTGGGCGGCTGCACTCTCCCGGTCGCTGGTATGCGCGGGCGGCTGGGCTCTCCTGGTCGTTGGTTTGTGTTGGCTAGAGATGGGCTTTCTCGATCGTGTTCGTGACCGTGGCGAAACTGTGCAAATGTTCTGGCCCCTATCGGTGCTGAATAACTTCATTATACTCTCGCTTAACCTAAATAAGTAGATTTCATAGTATCGTCGCTTAATCTAAATAAAATAATCCATAACATTGCCTCCATGGCCTGAACTCTGATAATAATAGGCCATAGTGCAGCCTCCATGGCCTCCATGACTACTTCGTATAAATGACAATATGTGGGGGAGTGTACGCTCCTTCACACCCCCTCCATACTTCGGGGGGTCCGCAGAGTGACGGTGACCAGCCGGCGTCGCGTGATTTTGATGCGGAAGCATCGTCCGTCGTGTATCTCCAATCGCCGTATGCCCAATCGGGACGTGGGGTCCCGTAAGTATACGGTGATGTTAGCGATCAGGTCTAGTGGCAGTTGGTTATTGAAGGTGTTTGTCCTCCATTCTACCGGGGCCACGGCCCATCCCGCCTCGTCCTGCACCACTGCTATCCCTGGGTGCAAACGGAAAAGCTGCAGTAGGTCGGCTGTCTCGTCGATGCTCAGCGGAAGGCTGCGTTCCGAGCCGAGCAACTCCAGTTCCTCGATGTCGTACAGGGGCTGCGGAACGTAGTCGGCTACTAGAGCGGCCGGTGGTGGTGGTGTACTGCTGGGTGGGCGCGGGTCTACTGCCACTTCCATTGGACCTGCTTGAGGAGAAAAGCTCGGGCTCCTCAACGACCATTGGTCCGTCTCGGATTCCGTAGGCCTGGGTGCCGGGCTCTCCCCTCGCAGCTCGTCCTCCGATATGTCGGAGTAATGAGGACCCGCCCCATTAGCTTCCGCGTCGACCTCGTCCCTTAGTCCGTCCTCGACAGGGCGTGGACTCACCAAGTCCCAGTCGGCCCAGAGACTGGCTGCCCAATCCTCGTGTTGATCGGCCTCTCCAGCACAACCGTCCGTTGGGTCCACCAGGAGTCCGTCTGGATCTCCGTCCAGCGAGGATGCCAGGGTCCCTGTACTGCGCGGTATGGTCTCTTGGTCGTCCGCGTCCGTGGTGATATTGTCTTCAACCACCGCTGGTTGACCGCTGGGGTCCTGCGTCCGTGGGGTTTCAGCTACCGTTGCGAGTCCGCCTGGAGCCACTTCCTCCGGTGAGGCTCCCATGAGAGCAGCCAGGTGCTGCCGATCGAGCCACCCCTGGACAGATTGTAGCCGTTGCTCCAGTGGGAGTTGGTCGTGCCGGGTGGTGGTCAGCTGGTAGGTGCGACATACATCTACTCTGCCCGACGTAGAGGGCCCTTCGGGGACGTAGCGTCGGCCGTTTGCTCGAACCCAGCTTCCGTTGCTCTGTCGCTTCATTTCGTCGATCCTAGGGAGAAAACTCCTGCCGATTAGTGCCTGCCTGCCTCGCAACGAAATCCTACCCTTCCCCCTATCTTGCTTGAGCGGTGCGTGTGAAAAAAAGTGAATACATTTGTGCTTAACTATTCCCATAAGGGGACCTTATAGTTGGCTTACGATACTGGAGTTTTGCCCCTTTCCGGGGCAAGGACGTTGTAGCAGCGCGCTGCTACAAGTGGCCCTTGTGAATGCTTGGCTCATTCCGGTGTCTCCGACGTCGGCTGCGGTCCATCCACGTCATCGTTGGCTCCGTGGAAGGCCTTCAGGTCCACCAAGCTCGCAGTCTTCCTTTGCCGGCCACGGTTACTCTGCAACCTGACTATATTGGGGCTCAGGAATTTGACCACCTTGTAAGGCCCTTCGTATTTAGGGGCCAGTTTCGCGGCGAAGCCATCGGCTGCCTTGGATAGGTGATGCTGACGGAGCAGGACCAGCGTTCCCAGTTCGGGACGCCATTCCCGTCTGCGTAGGTCGTATGTCTTCTTATGGGTCTGGGACGCCCTCTGGATGTTTTCTTGCACTACCTTGTATATCTCCTGCAGTCTGGTGGCCTTGTCGTGCGCGGGCTCGAGTTCTCCTGCCAGCCCCGGGGTCATATCGTCGTACAATGCGCCCGGGAGTCTTGGTTCCCGCCCGAGTACCAGGAACGCAGGGCTGAAACCGGTGGTATCGGAGGGGCTGCTATTCACGGCCAAACTCAGTTCTGGGAGTAGGTCATCCCAGGTCCGTTGGTCCGTGTCGATGAACTGTGCTATCATCGTTTTTACGGTTCGGTTGACCCGCTCTGTTGGGTTTTGCTGGGGCGTATATGGGGCCGTGTGTTCCAGTTCCATGCCGGCCAGCATGCAGAACTTCCGGAAGGACCGACTCGTGAATTGCGTGCCGTTATCGCACACAAATTTCCGTGGGACTCCGAATCGACAGAGAATCCTCTCTCTGAATGCCTTTCCAAATGGGCAGTAGTGGCTTTCCGCAGCGGCACCAACTCCACCCACTTGCAGAATATATCGAAGAATACCAACAACATCGTGTTGCCATGCCTAGAGCGCGGCAGAGGGCCAACGAAATCGGCGCACAGGATGTCGAAAGGGCCCTTTGCCTGACGCGTGCACATTTGCCCTGCTGGTTTACTTTGGCTCACCTTGAACTTCTGACAGCTCTCGCATCTCTGCACGTACCGCACCACGTCCCGGTAGAGCCCCGGCCAGTAGTATCGTTGCGTTACACGATTGGTAGTTTTCCGTATTCCCTGGTGACCGGCGGTCGGGTGGTCATGGCATTCTTGGAGCACTCGGCGTCGGTGGTCACTGGCAACGCACAACTCCCACTGATGGGATTCCTCTTCGGCGGGTCGGCTCCCTGTCCTCCCGTAGATCTGACCGTTTTCGATGGTGAATTCGGCGCACTTCTCGGGCTGTGATTGGATCCGTTTGAGTAACCTCAACAACCATGGGCAGGTGGGTGGATCCTCCCGGGCTTGTCGTAGGGCTTCGATAGGCTGCCGGGAAAGGGCGTCGGCTACAACGTTTTGGCTTCCTCGCCGATAATGGATGTCGAAGCGGTACTGCTGGAGCTCTAGCTCTTATGGCCCACACGATGGCCAAGCACTCCTTTTCTGTCGCCGAGTAGTTCTCCTCCGTTTTGAGTAGTCGTCGACTGGCGTACGCTATGACCCTCTCCTCTCCGGATATCTCCTGCGTCAAAACCGCTCCAAGCCCGTAATCGCTTGCATCCGTCTGCAGCGTGAACTTCTCCGAGAAGTCTGGGCAAGCTAGGACGGGTGCTTGAGTCAACTTCTCCTTTAATTCCTCGAATGCTGTTTGCTGTTCCTGGCCCCAGATCCACTTCTGGTCCTTCTTGAGGAGGCTCGACATGGGCTGGACGATGGTTGCGAAGTTTGGTACGAACCTACGATACCAAGACGCCATCCCTAGGCACCGCCGCAGTTCCCTGACCGAGCTTGGAGGTGTCAGCTTCCGAACCGCCACAATCTTTTCCGGGTCTGTATGGATTCCTTGCTCGCTGATTACATGTCCCAGATAAGCGATGCTCTTTTGGAAGAACTTGCATTTGCCCTGGTTCAGCTTCAAGTTTGCTTCCCTCAACCTTCGGAAAACTTCCCGGAGGTTTTCGACGTGATCCTCCAGCACCGCTCCTATAACGATGATGTCGTCCAGATATGCGAAAGCGTGGGCTCCATCTGGGGTCCGATAACGCTATCCAGTGCCCTCTGGAACGTCGCTGACGCAGAATGCAGGCCGAACGGCATCACCTTCCAATGGAAGACGCCTCTGCCCGGAACCGTGAACGCGGTGCACTCTCTACTTCCTTCCGCCAGGGGGATCTGCCAGCACCCATTTTTGAGGTCCAACGTTGAGATGTAGCGCGCGTGGCGGAGTCTCTCGAGGATGTGGTTGATCCGGGGAAGCGGGTATGCGTCTGGCACCGACCGTGCGTTGAGTTGCCGGTTGTCCACGCACATACGCATGTCTCCCGTTTTCTTGCCTACCAACACGATCGGGGCGCTATGTGGACTCTTGGAAGCTTCGATACGTCCGTCCCTCAATAGTTCGTCGACCTGCGCGTTGATGATCTTCTGGCGCGAGCGCGGGTTCGGTCTCTGAGGACATCTGGGGCGAGAATTCTTCGGACGGGGCCGACGCTACGCTGGCTAGGTTCACCGGGAGGGGCGTAGTCCGCTCCGCCTTCCGAAAAGGGTTGCGTTGACGTGCAGTAGCGGCGTCGGCTAATGGCACCAGCTGATAATCGGTGGGTGCTATCCTGGTACTGCCGGCGGGTCCAACATGATTGGGGCCTGGTTGTAACATTCTAGTGGTGCTGCTGAGACTGGCGTGGGCGAGGCCTTGCCTCGTTGACCCAGTGGCGTCGCTTCGGGTCGTCGTCAAAGTAGCCTGCCTTGCCTTGGCAATATCTAGTGGTGCCGCGGTCTTCCCCGTCCAAGTCGTAGTGCTCCTGCTCACGTCAGCTGATGCCTCGGCGGCCGACGGACTGGCCCTGGGCGTGTCCAGCGGTGTCGCAGTCTTTTCCGCCAAAGTTTTGGTGATGCTGCTAGTGTTAGTCGATGATTTGGCGGCCGACGGACTGGCCCTGGATGTGTCCAGCGGTGCCGCAGTCGTCTCCGCCAAAGTTTTGGTGATCCTGCTAGTGTTAGTCGATGATTTGGCGGCCGACGGACTGGCCCTGGGCGTGTCCAGCGGTGTCGCAGTCTTTTCCGCCAAAGTTTTGGTGATGCTGCTAGTGTTAGTCGATGATTTGGCGGCCGACGGACTGGCCCTGGATGTGTCCAGCGGTGCCGCAGTCGTCTCCGCCAACGTCTTGGTGATCCTGCTCACGTCAGCTGATGCCTCGGCGGCGACGGACTGGCCCTGGGCATGTCCAGCGGTGTCGCAGTCTTTTCCGCCAAAGTTTTGGTGAGCCTGCTAGTGTTAGTCGATGATTTGGTGGCCGACGGACTGGCCCTGGATGTGTCCAGCGGTGTCGCAGTCGTCTCCGCCAAAGTTTTGGTGATCCTGCTCGCGTTAGTCGATGATTTGGCGGCCGACGGACTGGCCCTGGATGTGTCCAGCGGTGTCGCCGTCGTCTCCGCCAACGTCTTGGTGATCCTGCTCGTGCTAGTTGACGACTTGGCGGCCGACGGACGGGCCCTGGGTGTGTCCAGCGGTGTCGCAGTCGTCTCCGCCAACGTCTTGGTGATCCTGCTCGCGTTAGTCGATGATTTGGCGGCCGACGGACTGGCCCTGGATGTGTCCAGCGGTGTCGCAGTCGTCTCCGCCAAAGTCTTGGTGCTGGACCTGGTGTGGTCAGGGCTGGGTGATGTCGTCCTACTAGTGTGACTGTGTTCCGCGGACGTCGCTGGGTGCGGCAGGGGCGGCGAGAATGCGGAGATGGAATCGATTTCCCGGGTCAGCTGCAAGTATGCGCGCCCGCACACGATTACCGCCTGAATCCCGCATAGGAAATCGAGCCCCAGTATGACGTCGTCAACCACCACGGGTAGTACCAACAGGGTCACGTACGTTTCCCGCTGATCCAGCCGTACCCTGACTCTCACAGCCTGCGTCACCTCCTTCGTGGTTCCATCCGCCAGGCGGACCTGTGTCCTCACGTTCCGCATGCTCCCTTTGGCTTCTATCTCCCTCACCATTCGATGGCTGACAAACGATCGGGTCGCTCCAGTATCCAAAGTCGCTGTCAACGGTAATGCTCCGATGGTGACTAGCGCGGCGATCCTGCACTCTCCAATCTTAAAGGATGCGTTACTCCTGGGCGCCCTGGGTGTACGTCTCCGCTCGGGTCCCTACTGGGCGGAGACTCAATCCGTTTCCCGTCGCCGGTTGGCGGCAGCAGTCGATGGTTCGTGTGCCGCGGCGGCCGCACTCCCAGCAGAACAACACTCGGCGATTCCTACAGGAGCTGTGGAAGTGACCCTTCTCTCCGCAGTTCCGGCAGGCACGGCGCACATCTACAGGCCGGTCTCCGTCCTGGGTTGTCACCTGGTTAGCTACCTCGGCATTTCGAGAAGGTATCGCTTCGTCTGCAGGGGTTCGGCGATATGGTGGTATCTTTGGCCTGATGTCCGTGGAATTGGCGGCCGGGTAGGTCTGGCCGCGATCCCGAGTCGCCTCGTATGCCACTACCAACTGCGTTAGCTCCCTCAGCGTCTTAAATTCGTGCCTCCGGGTGAATAACTGGTATTCGGGCCTGAGATTTTCGTATATCCTGTCCAATTCTCTTTCTGGCGTATATTGGGCTCGCTGCATCATGAGCCGGAGATCGATCAGGTAATCCTGAAATGACTCCCCGGGTCGCTGATATCGGCTTCGGATGGTATCCTCCAGGCGCTGAAAATAACGAGGGGGCAGGAAGAACTCCAAGAACTCCTTTCGGAATTCGACCCAAGGCTTGCCCTGCATCTGGAAGGTTCGAAACCATCCTTCCGCCTTGTTGGTTAGCAAGCCAGACATGGCTCGAGGAAGTTGTTCCGGGCTCCCTCCATACGATTCGACACGCTCTTCCAGCCGTTCGATGAACGCTAGGGCATCCGAATGCCCATCGAACTCCAGGCCCCAGTGGCGCAATTTGTCGGCCAGTATGGCATAAGGGATTTCTTCCCTACCAGGCCGCGAAGTTCGGGATCCTTCGGTGAAACGGTGCGGGTGGCTGCCGTCGCTGAACTGTCGTTCAGCCGAGGCTTCTCGGGGGAGCTCTGGGATGACTATTGATAGCGGTTGCTCCAGGATCTGGATGCCCTCCTTCTGTTCTCGACGGCTAGATCCTGGATCCCGAACTTCGCGGCCTGGAGGAGGCTGGATGCCCTCCTTCTGTTCTCGACGGCTAGATCCTGGTGACGGGGATATCGCCCTCGGGCTTCTGGGGCTGGGCGCACTAGCGTAGAGGGTGCCTAGTTCCTCGATCCGCTTTCCGACCGCTGTCGAGTGCTCTCCGTGTGTGATGAAAGTCGTTATTCGGCTGCGCAACTCGTCCACGGTCCCTGTCTCGCTGAGGCCGAACTCTGCAGCGATATGCTGCAGTTCGTCCTTGCGGCGATACGAGATCCACTGTACGCCCATGCTGCTAGCTGCTTGAGGATCCTCACTGTCGTTGGTCCTTGGTCTGCTGATCGACGGCTTCAGGCGTCCTTGGTCCTTGAGACGGTCCTTGCTGTTGACCCTTGCTTAGGGAGGGTCCTTGTCGTAGTCCTTGGCTGAGGAGGGTCCTGGCTAGTGATCCTGACTATCCTGGCCGGCGTGTATCCTGGGTGATGACCCTGATTATCCTGGTAATTGGGTGTCCTGGTTGTTGATCCTGGTCGGTGGATATCCTGGTTGTTAATCCTGATGATCCTGGTCGGTGGATATCCTAGTTGCTAATCCTGATTATCCTGTTTAACTTGGTCGCGAATTACTTCGATGTCCTGGTCAACCGCCACGATCTGAAGCTGCGCACCAACTGTCCTCCTCTGGGCTCGGGGTCCTCAATATATAGGGGCTGGCCTGCTCTGCCGCTCGCTCTGCCGCTGCCGGCTCGCTGCCGTCGTGCCACCGCCGATCAGCCGGCGTCAGCTCCGACTCCACGGCCTCTCTCCCTCGGCTGCTCGGCTGAGTGGATCTGCGGCTGGGCGGAGTGGCTCTGCTGCCGGGTGGTGGGTGGAGGTGGTGGTTGTGGTGGCCACGGGCTGACGCTACAGCTAAGGAAGTTAGGGAAGCCAGCCTCGACTGTACGAGAGCAATAGGCGACCGTCCGGGCGGCGTACGAAGCCAATAACCGTTTCCGGGTACAAAACCGTTGCCCCTCTCTACTCTTCCTTCCTCTAACTCCTGCTTTCCCGTGGTTCTGCCTCTCTGCTCCCGCCGCTGTTTGCCTGCTTTCATCTCCTGCTTTTGGACACCATGGGGCCACTCGAAAGTTCCGAGTCGATGCCGCTTCGCCCACACAATTCCCTTCCAAAAGCCTTCTAAGAAAATCCCTTGGCCGTTCAGAACATTACGGAACCTCGGAGTCCCTGCTCGGGCGCCATCTGTAAGGAAGCGTTCTGGGCCGGGGTGTAACTCTCAGTCCCGCCAGGGTCGAAATTACAGAATATTTGTAATTTGCCGGGACTCCGAGCTCAGGCACGGCCAAAGGGGGTGGGGATTTAGGGCTTGGATAGCGGGTGAAGGAAACACTAGTAGGCGCAGCTACAACAACAGGAACCATGACCACTCTTCCGGCCACTATAAGTACATCGAGGCGGATCCTCCAGGATGGCCGAGGCAATCGCCGTACGGCATCCGAGGGATACGACTGACTACTACCTACGGGGAACGAGATACCGCGACGCCAGTCAGCGTCTCCAAAAGGCCGGGACACTCATCCAGCGGACCTTCGGGGTACCCGTGCCTACGCCAGCGTCGCCCATCGTGTCGAGGCAAGCGCCGGACGACACCCTGGGCGCCCACCAGGCCACACACTACTGTAGGGATAGACACAAGAGGGGGGGAAAAGAAGGTGCACAGGGACGCCAGTCAGCGTCTGCGAAAGGCCGAGACAGTCGTCGGACGGCGCTTTCGGGGCCTGTGTGCTCGCTACTCACTACAAAAAGGGGAAGTGAAAAAGGGGGGGGAGGGGAGGAACATGCAGGGACGCCAGTCAGCGTCAGCGGAAGGCCGAGACAGTCGTCGGACGACACTTCCGCGCACCCACAACATTAGGGAACATTACGAGAGGGGGAGAAACAAACAGGAGAGATAACAATTAACCCAAAGCCATATCCCCTATCTTCCCTGGGCCCGCAAACCGGACGCGAACAGACATTAGAGGGTATATTACGTTTTCTTTATTTATCGGTAATTATTGGCCCTGCCTACCGCACCGCTCAGCGATCCCATGCTCCCGCCGGGAGATCTGCTTACCCCAGCTCCGCTCAAGTATTCGCCCTTCCTCTGGCTCTGGTCAGTTTCGCCGTTTTTACACTCGCGTACTTTTCCTTCCGACAAAAATGTTCCGCGCTCGCGTAGATGCGTCCGCCTTCCCTTGTGGCTACACTCGACCTCCTCTCCTTTTTTCCTCCTCGTCATCACCAGCCCCACGGTCGGGGCTCGCGCCGCTCATCCTCTGCCGCCGACCCTCCGCTCTCTCCAGCTCGGTGTTCGGTCTCCTCGCTCATCGGGATAACGGCGTTTTCTGCCTCTCCGCTGGTGGACGTTGGTTGTGTAGTTGGGCTGCTGGACTCTCCCGGTCGCCGGCGCGCGGGTGCGGCTGCGCTCTCCTGGTCGTGACCCGAGCGTGCGGCTGTGCTCTCCCGGTCGTTGGTGAGCGTGCGCGGCTGCGCTCTCCTGGTCGTGACCCGAGCGAGCGGATGTGCTCTGCCGGTCGTTGGTGAGCGTGCGCGGCTGCGCTCTCCTGGTCGTGACCCGAGCGAGCGGCTGTGCTCTCCTAGTCGTCGGTGAGCGTGCGTGGCTGCGCTCTCCCGGTCGTTGACGTGCGTGGGCGGCTGCACTCTCCCGGTCGCTGGTATGCGCGGGCGGCTGGGCTCTCCTGGTCGTTGGTTTGCGTTGGCTAGAGATGGGCTTTCTCGATCGTGTTCGTGACCGTGGCGAAACTGTGCAAATGTTCTGGCCCCTATCGGTGCTGAATAACTTCATTATACTCTCGCTTAACCTAAATAAGTAGATTTCATAGTATCGTCGCTTAATCTAAATAAAATAATCCATAACATTGCCTCCATGGCCTGAACTCTGATAATAATAGGCCATAGTGCAGCCTCCATGGCCTCCATGACTACTTCGTATAAATGACAATATGTGGGGGAGTGTACGCTCCTTCACATACTTCAATATTTTTAGTATTTATGCGGCGCCTTCCTTGCCTTTGCCTCAGTTCAAGACTGGCATTAAGAATGTGTTTGAATTTGCTGCGTCGCTCAACCACCCTTCAATCGTGAGAGGTGACTTCAACGCAAAGTCTACCATCTGGGGTAACGAGGCTAGTGACCGCAAAGGTCGCAGCATCGAGAATGCCACCCGGGAGGTGGGCTTTATTTGTCTTAACGACGGTTCACCAACCTTCTCGAGGAGTCCTTCACAATTCTCCGTACTGGACCTCTCGTTTTCTAACCTTAGGAATGGAAGTATTTCCTGGAAAGTCCTGAGTTCTAAACTCACAAACAGTAACCACTTCCCAATTGTAATTTCGGTGGACGGTGGGCTGGATGCTTCCCCCCGAGGCAAGAAGGTCCTGCACAACAGAATCTCCAGGATTCTTGGAGCAAGCGAGTTCTCTACCTTGGAGGAGCTCAACAAGAAAGTAGTTCCCATCCCCAAAAAGAATACAGACCCCACCTCCATCCAAAATCACGGTCCCATCTGTCTCATTAACACGCTCTTCAAATCCATAGAGGGACGATTAAAGCTGAAGCTGGATGAACAAATAGCCAACTATGATCTGCTGCCGGTAGGACCTGACCTTTAGCCTTTAGGAGGAACCGATCCACGGCCCTGTGCATTAACGATCTTATCAATAAGGTCCTGGCGCTGAAAGCAAGAGGCCATCAGTTGGTGGCGGCATGTCTGGATCTGCAAAGGGACTTTGACTGTGTAAGAGTGGACACACTCGAGAGCAAGTTGAGGGACATGCAGTTCAACCCAGGTGTCATGGCGTGGATCACCAGTTTTCTCAACAGGCGAATTCTGATCAAGGGCAAGTGCGAGGTAGAGGTCAACAGAGGTGTTAACCAGGGAAGCTGTCTAAGCCCAACCCTATTCAACCTTTACACCGCCGAACTTTACGCGATCAACAGTCAAAATAGCCTTCTTTTTCAATACGCTGACGACTTCTTCATTGTCTGCTTCCACAAAGATGTGGACAACGCCAAACGCTTACTGGAAGATAACATAGACATCTTCGAGACGAAATGCAATAGGCTAAAACGGCGCTGAACATCTTGCACCAAGGGGCTGAAATCAGGCAGGTAGAACAGATGAAATATTTAGGTAGAACAATCTCAGCGAACAACTCAGCCTCCAGTCACATTGAGAAGGCCATCTCAGATTCGAACAGGAACTGCGCATTTCTCAGGCTACTCAGTGGATGTCACTATGGTGTCAGGAGGGCTTATTTTTCACAAGGCCTTCGTCAGAAGCAGGCTAGAATACGCGTGCTCGTCTTTCAGCAACCTGTCCAAATCTACCTTGGTAAAGATCAAATCCCACTGCAACCACCACACCACCAAATAAATTAATATTTCCTAATGTTTTAGTTTTATATTTATGCAATTGGAAATTTATTTTAGTATGTCTAAATTTATTCAATTAATTTATTTCTAATGACACCTCAAATTTTACTCCACCCAAATATACCAAAGCAACAACAAATTGCGAATTCCCTTTGATAGATAAAATATCGATATCAATAGTTGGCAAGGGTTGACAAGTTACAAGGGAATGGGTAAAAACAACGGAACACTTAATTAAACTCGTCATTATTTATTAAAATAATTTAAATAATAACATTAATAATGGCAAAATATTTAAGACTATTGTATATTGAAGTGGAAATGAGTTGTTATACAAGTTGAATTTCCGATAGTCGCCAAGAAAATAAAATACGTTAAGCGGCAACTCTGTCAGTTGTTTACTATACGCTATTGAATCAGAATCAGTACTTCAAAACATGTAAGATATTCAATCGATTACCTGGTCACACTGGAAGTTTACAACGTGTTTTTTCTAGCAGTTACGGGGAAATATAGAAACAAAATTAAAACAAGTTAAAAGTCCGTAAAGTATGCAAAGTGAGGATACACTTTTCTGCCCGGACGATGAATTAAAATAAAAAACGTATAGGGAACGAATAAGGAGAACGTAAAAAGGCTAAAAACGGTTTGGCCAATATAGGAAAGACGCGGCTAGCCACGGAGAAGGCGACGGGCTCTAAAATCCTAATAGAGTAAAGGAAAAAAAGGAAGGTGAAACCAAATCCGCCATTCCAGTAGGCATCAAAAAAGCTAGAGTCGCAACTTTTAGCACCCAAGCTGCCTTGTATAAAATCCAAGATGGCGACGAGCAGGTCGACAAACATGTCGACGAACATGTCGACGAACATGTCGACGAACATGTTCAAGACAAAAAGGAACAACGAGAAGACTGACAAAAATGGCGTAGTCCCAGTGAGTACGACAAACGAAAATAATATGAAAACCATCTCTAACAAGTATTATGAGGGGCACTCAGGCCCTTACATGGTGTACATCGACAAAATGAGTATAAACAACAACAGAAAGGCTATTAACCAGTTTGACCTTTCGGATCTCTTGCTTAAGCTGGGAACTGGCGACATCGAGGAGGTTTCGAGGATTGGTTACGGCAGATGGAAGATTGTTTGCGGCTCGGCGGAGGGTGCCAATGGATTAGTGGAAAACGGTGCTTTTGCTGATTACGGATATACAGCCAAAATTTTCCGTCACTTAGTTCAAAAAGCCGGGTTAATTTTGGGTATTTAACAACGCAGATTGTAGCATCTTAGGCTACAATTTCTACTGCTAGCCCAGGGAGGATGGATACGGAGGTGGAGGCATCTATATAAGAAATAACATACAATTTAGCATACTAAAATCGGACAACGTTCTAGAGACTTTGGCAATCAGAACATTAAACCTAAGATCCAACTTCAATATTTTTAGTATTTATGCGGCGCCTTCCTTGCCTTTGCCTCAGTTCAAGACTGGCATTAAGAATGTGTTTGAATTTGCTGCGTCGCTCAACCACCCTTCAATCGTGAGAGGTGACTTCAACGCAAAGTCTACCATCTGGGGTAACGAGGCTAGTGACCGCAAAGGTCGCAGCATCGAGAATGCCACCCGGGAGGTGGGCTTTATTTGTCTTAACGACGGTTCACCAACCTTCTCGAGGAGTCCTTCACAATTCTCCGTACTGGACCTCTCGTTTTCTAACCTTAGGAATGGAAGTATTTCCTGGAAAGTCCTGAGTTCTAAACTCACAAACAGTAACCACTTCCCAATTGTAATTTCGGTGGACGGTGGGCTGGATGCTTCCCCCCGAGGCAAGAAGGTCCTGCACAACAGAATCTCCAGGATTCTTGGAGCAAGCGAGTTCTCTACCTTGGAGGAGCTCAACAAGAAAGTAGTTCCCATCCCCAAAAAGAATACAGACCCCACCTCCATCCAAAATCACGGTCCCATCTGTCTCATTAACACGCTCTTCAACGCATTAACGATCTTATCAATAAGGTCCTGGCGCTGAAAGCAAGAAGCCATCAGTTGGTGGCGGCCTGTCTGGATCTGCAAAGGGACTTTGACTGTGTAAGAGTGGACACACTCGAGAGCAAGTTGAGGGACATGCAGTTCAACCCAGGTGTCATGGCGTGGATCACCAGTTTTCTCAACAGGCGAATTCTGATCAAGGGCAAGTGCGAGGTAGAGGTCAACAGAGGTGTTAACCAGGGAAGCTGTCTAAGCCCAACCCTATTCAACCTTTACACCGCCGAACTTTACGCGATCAACAGTCAAAATAGCCTTCTTTTTCAATACGCTGACGACTTCTTCATTGTCTGCTTCCACAAAGATGTGGACAACGCCAAACGCTTACTGGAAGATAACATAGACATCTTCGAGACGAAATGCAATAGGCTGAACCTGTCTTTTAATCCATCGAAGTCTAAGGTGACTCACTTCAACAACCGTAAAACGGCGCTGAACATCTTGCACCAAGGGGCTGAAATCAGGCAGGTAGAACAGATGAAATATTTAGGTAGAACAATCTCAGCGAACAACTCAGCCTCCAGTCACATTGAGAAGGCCATCTCAGATTCGAACAGGAACTGCGCATTTCTCAGGCTACTCAGTGGATGTCACTATGGTGTCAGGAGGGCTTATTTTTCACAAGGCCTTCGTCAGAAGCAGGCTAGAATACGCGTGCTCGTCTTTCAGCAACCTGTCCAAATCTACCTTGGTAAAGATCAAATCCCACTGCAACCACCACACCACCAAATAAATTAATATTTCCTAATGATTTAGTTTTATATTTATGCAATTGGAAATTTATTTTAGTATGACTAAATTTATTCAATTAATTTATTTCTAATGACACCTCAAATTTTACTCCACCCAAATATACCAAAGCAACAACAAATTGCGAATTCCCTTTGATAGATAAAATATCGATATCAATAGTTGGCAAGGGTTGACAAGTTACAAGGGAATGGGTAAAAACAACGGAACACTTAATTAAACTCGTCATTATTTATTAAAATAATTTAAATAATAACATTAATAATGGCAAAATATTTAAGACTATTGTATATTGAAGTGGAAATGAGTTGTTATACAAGTTGAATTTCCGATAGTCGCCAAGAAAATAAAATACGTTAAGCGGCAAATCTGTCAGTTGTTTACTAAACGCTATTGAATCAGAATCAGTACTTCAAAACATGTAAGATATTCAATCGATTACCTGGTCACACTGGAAGTTTACAACGTGTTTTTTCTAGCAGTTACGGGGAAATATAGAAACAAAATTAAAACAAGTTAAAAGTCCGTAAAGTATGCAAAGTGAGGATACACTTTTCTGCCCGGACGATGAATTAAAATAAAAATCGTATAGGGAACGAATAAGGAGAACGTAAAAAGGCTAAAAACGGTTTGGCCAATATAGGAAAGACGCGGCTAGCCACGGAGAAGGCGACGGGCTCTAAAATCCTAATAGAGTAAAGGAAAAAAAGGAAGGTGAAACCAAATCCGCCATTCCAGTAGGCATCAAAAAAGCTACAGTCGCAACTTTTGGCACCCAAGCTGCCTTGTATAAAATCCAAGATGGCGACGAGCAGGTCGACAAATATGTCGACGAACATGTCGACGAACATGTCGACGAACATGTCGACGAACATGTCGACGAACATGTCGACGAACATGTTCAAGACAAAAAGGAACAACGAGAAGACTGACAAAAATGGCGTAGTCCCAGTGAGTACGACAAACGAAAATAATATGAAAACCATCTCTAACAAGTATTATGAGGGGCACTCAGGCCCTTTACATGGTGTACATCGACAAAATGAGTATAAACAACAACAGAAAGGCTATTAACCAGTTTGACCTTTCGGATCTCTTGCTTAAGCTGGGAACTGGCGACATCGAGGAGGTTTCGAGGGTTGGTTACGGCAGATGCAAGATTGTTTGCGGCTCAGCGGAGGGTGCCAATGGATTAGTGGAAAACGGTGCTTTTGCTGATCACGGATATACAGCCAAAATTTTCCGTCACTTAGTTCAAAAAGCCGGGTTAATTTTGGGGTCCCCGGACACTACTCTGAGGAACAGCTTGCAGAATCCTTAACTTCCGATATCCCAATTGAGGATATTATACCTTTAACAAGAAAGGACAGTACTACGGGACATCGAGTTCCCACTGGCAGAGTTAAATAAAGAAAAATTCGTAAGAACATCATCTGAGGTGTCCTCTCTGGGCCAGGAAAAGCTGAAAACAGTGGGTGCCAAACTCACAGCTTTCCTGATCGACCCAAATTATGCTAATAAACGGGATCCAATTGCGAAGAAATTTATTGAAGAAATAAGAGAGTTTGTTAACTCATCCAATGTAGAACTAGACGGGCTGCAAATTGCCATAGGGATGGAAGAGTCGCCGAAATCCAACTAATGAAGATCATTCAACTAAACATTCAAAGCCTAACTTTTAACAACAACAAACAACTCCTTAATATGTTTTTGATAAATAATGATATCGATATTGCCATACTCTCTGAGATTTGGGTACTTAACAACGCAGATTGTAGCATCTTAGGCTACAATTTCTACTGCAAGCCCCTTTGATAGATAAAATATCGATATCAATAGTTGGCAAGGGTTGACAAGTTACAAGGGAATGGGTAAAAACAACGGAACACTTAATTAAACTCGTCATTATTTATTAAAATAATTTAAATAATAACATTAATAAGCTAGAGTCGCAACTTTTGGCACCCAAGCTGCCTTGTATAAAATCCAAGATGGCGACGAGCAGGTCGACAAACATGTCGACGAACATGTCGACGAACATGTCGACGAACATGTTCAAGACAAAAAGGAACAACGAGAAGACTGACAAAAATGGCGTAGTCCCAGTGAGTACGACAAACGAAAATAATATGAAAACCATCTCTAACAAGTATTATGAGGGGCACTCAGGCCCTTACATGGTTTACATCGACAAAATGAGTATAAACAACAACAGAAAGGCTATTAACCAGTTTGAGCTTTCGGATCTCTTGCTTAAGCTGGGAACTGGCGACATCGAGGAGGTTTCGAGGGTTGGTTACGGCAGATGCAAGATTGTTTGCGGCTCGGCGGAGGGTGCCAATGGATTAGTGGAAAACGGTGCTTTTGCTGATCACGGATATACAGCCAAAATGTTCCGTCACTTAGTTCAAAAAGCCGGGTTAATTTTGGGTACTTAACAACGCAGATTGTAGCATCTTAGGCTACAATTTCTACTGCAAGCCCAGGGAGGATGGATACGGAGGTGGAGGCATTTATATAAGAAATAACATACAATTTAGCATACTAAAATCGGACAACGTTCTAGAGACTTTGGCAATCAGAACATTAAACCTAAGATCCAACTTCAATATTTTTAGTATTTATGCGGCGCCTTCCTTGCCTTTGCCTCAGTTCAAGACTGGCATTAAGAATGTGTTTGAATTTGCTGCGTCGCTCAACCACCCTTCAATCGTGAGAGGTGACTTCAACGCAAAGTCTACCATCTGGGGTAACGAGGCTAGTGACCGCAAAGGTCGCAGCATCGAGAATGCCACCCGGGAGGTGGGCTTTATTTGTCTTAACGACGGTTCACCAACCTTCTCGAGGAGTCCTTCACAATTCTCCGTACTGGACCTCTCGTTTTCTAACCTTAGGAATGGAAGTATTTCCTGGAAAGTCCTGAGTTCTAAACTCACAAACAGTAACCACTTCCCAATTGTAATTTCGGTGGACGGTGGGCTGGATGCTTCCCCCCGAGGCAAGAAGGTCCTGCACAACAGAATCTCCAGGATTCTTGGAGCAAGCGAGTTCTCTACCTTGGAGGAGCTCAACAAGAAAGTAGTTCCCAACCCCAAAAAGAATACAGACCCCACCTCCATCCAAAATCACGGTCCCATCTGTCTCATTAACACGCTCTTCAAATCCATAAAGGGACTAATAAAGCTGAAGCTGGATGAACAAATAGCCAACTATGATCTGCTGCCGGTAGGACCTGACCTTTAGCCTTTAGGGGGAACCGATCCACGGCCCTGTGCATTAACGATCTTATCAATAAGGTCCTGGCGCTGAAAGCAAGAGGCCATCAGTTGGTGGCGGCATGTCTGGATCTGCAAAGGGACTTTGACTGTGTAAGAGTGGACACACTCGAGAGCAAGTTGAGGGACATGCAGTTCAACCCAGGTGTCATGGCGTGGATCACCAGTTTTCTCAACAGGCGAATTCTGATCAAGGGCAAGTGCGAGGTAGAGGTCAACAGAGGTGTTAACCAGGGAAGCTGTCTAAGCCCAACCCTATTCAACCTTTACACCGCCGAACTTTACGCGATCAACAGTCAAAATAGCCTTCTTTTTCAATACGCTGACGACTTCTTCATTGTCTGCTTCCACAAAGATGTGGACAACGCCAAACGCTTACTGGAAGATAACATAGACATCTTCGAGACGAAATGCAATAGGCTGAACCTGTCTTTTAATCCATCGAAGTCTAAGGTGACTCACTTCAACAACCGTAAAACGGCGCTGAACATCTTGCACCAAGGGGCTGAAATCAGGCAGGTAGAACAGATGAAATATTTAGGTAGAACAATCTCAGCGAACAACTCAGCCTCCAGTCACATTGAGAAGGCCATCTCAGATTCGAACAGGAACTGCGCATTTCTCAGGCTACTCAGTGGATGTCACTATGGTGTCAGGAGGGCTTATTTTTCACAAGGCCTTCGTCAGAAGCAGGCTAGAATACGCGTGCTCGTCTTTCAGCAACCTGTCCAAATCTACCTTGGTAAAGATCAAATCCCACTGCAACCACCACACCACCAAATAAATTAATATTTCCTAATGTTTTAGTTTTATATTTATGCAATTGGAAATTTATTTTAGTATGTCTAAATTTATTCAATTAATTTATTTCTAATGACACCTCAAATTTTACTCCACCCAAATATACCAAAGCAACAACAAATTGCGAATTCCCTTTGATAGATAAAATATCGATATCAATAGTTGGCAAGGGTTGACAAGTTACAAGGGAATGGGTAAAAACAACGGAACACTTAATTAAACTCGTCATTATTTATTAAAATAATTTAAATAATAACATTAATAATGGCAAAATATTTAAGACTATTGTATATTGAAGTGGAAATGAGTTGTTATACAAGTTGAATTTCCGATAGTCGCCAAGAAAATAAAATACGTTAAGCGGCAACTCTGTCAGTTGTTTACTATACGCTATTGAATCAGAATCAGTACTTCAAAACATGTAAGATATTCAATCGATTACCTGGTCACACTGGAAGTTTACAACGTGTTTTTTCTAGCAGTTACGGGGAAATATAGAAACAAAATTAAAACAAGTTAAAAGTCCGTAAAGTATGCAAAGTGAGGATACACTTTTCTGCCCGGACGATGAATTAAAATAAAAAACGTATAGGGAACGAATAAGGAGAACGTAAAAAGGCTAAAAACGGTTTGGCCAATATAGGAAAGACGCGGCTAGCCACGGAGAAGGCGACGGGCTCTAAAATCCTAATAGAGTAAAGGAAAAAAAGGAAGGTGAAACCAAATCCGCCATTCCAGTAGGCATCAAAAAAGCTAGAGTCGCAACTTTTAGCACCCAAGCTGCCTTGTATAAAATCCAAGATGGCGACGAGCAGGTCGACAAACATGTCGACGAACATGTCGACGAACATGTCGACGAACATGTCGACGAACAGTGCAAAAAAATTAAGTCGGACATAGACTTCTTCAAGGGAATAGCGGTTAACAAACATGTCTAGTGGCACACCTAACAAAAAACATGTATACTTCATTATAAATATTTCGCATATTTAAATTCACAAAAATTGTCTTTTTACCACCATGGCATTCACGCTAAAATACCCTGTAAGGAAGTTCCTGTCTAGTGGCCGGGGTACAGACTCTCAGTCACGTCAGGATCCAGTCCGCATACAGAGAATTTGTATAAAGGGACCCGGAGAGGTGGATAGGAGCGCGGTGTGACGAGCGACACACCCCTGCCAAGTGCCCACGTGGCGACAGGCGCGATCTTTGGGAAAGAGTGCTTTGAAGGAAGGGGGATCACTGCTCACGGATATCGTGCCAGCCTTAGGCTTTCCCGCGTACAACACAGTTTGCAGGATCTCCAGAATAAAGGAAGTAATACAAGGGAAGAATACGGGGGAGGGGGAATCGAAGTCGCGAACGCCGTGCCAGCCTTAGGCTTTCCCGCGTACAGTGTCGCTTCGTTCGACTCCCGAGGGAAGAGGAGAGGATTCTATTCCGATCACGAAACCGCCACGCCCCACCTCAGGCCCACCGAGAACAAGGCATGCATTTGAAATACAATAAAAGAGACGAACTCATCAATACTTATTTGGGCACTTTATTGCTCAATCTTCTAGTGTACGGGGGACGGGGAAAATCAAAGTCTCAAAAGGGGTCGGGGGTGTGAGTGTGTGGCCACGCACCGTAACCAGCAGCGCGAACAATTGTGCATTTAATGTACACGTTATTATAAGCGGGGTCGGGGGTGGTTTTCCCTATACTTGCGTATAACTCTGGCACAAGAACGGGTGGGGGGGGGAAGAACCAGTTGGATTTTGTTCTTATACTACGGGCCCTACCTCCTACTACTGCACCATCTCTTTAATCTTCCTATCGCCTACGGCCTCAGCTTACCCCTTCCCTTCCTGCAGGAGTCCTTGGTATACTCCAGATCCAGCTTCAGTGATCCTGCGTCGCCTTCGTCCTCGATTTTATGCTCGACTTCGCACTTTTAAAAATCCGCGCACTCGACTGTTCGCCTCTGTTCCTAATTTCGCACTCCCCAGCCCTTTTCTTGACCAGCATGCGTCAAAAAACCTCGCTGCCTCACCTCTGCTCCCGGCCTCTGCCAGCGCTTCGGCTCTGTCGCGTCGGTTCGCTTACGCTGCTATAAGTGCGTGAGAGATAGCGCGACCGATCACTCGCCTTAGCGTTCATCTTTTCGGTATTCGGTGGTGGTTTTCTGTCTTTTGTAGTTTTGTCGTCTGGAGTTTTACCGTTACGAGGGCGCCGGCGAGAACGGCGATCATGATGCCCCGCTCTCTTTTGGGTCGGCTGTTGGTCCTCCTTTTCTGCGTTCTCTTTGACATTGGCGTCGTAGTTGGTTTTTTCTCTGGGCACCGTCGTTCTGCGGCGTTGTTGTTGTCTTGCCGCTACTGTCGTTCTATGGCGTCATCATTTTCTCTTCGTTGCTGTTGCTTTGTGGCGTCGTCGTTTTCTCATCGTTGCTGTTGTTCTGGGGCGTCGTCATTTTCTCTTAGTTGCTGTTGCTTTGTGGCGTCGTCGTTTCCTCTTCGTTGCTGTTGTTCTGGGGCGTCGTCGTATTGTTTCGAAGGGGGATTAGGGGCGTTGGGCTGTGTTAACCCCCTCTTTGTCCTAATGAACCCTGCGTCTTTTCACCTTAATCGCTACTTTAATTATCTAACTTACTACTACAAATTATTAAAGGGGTCAAAAGGAAAACAGGCTTATGCACTAAAAAATAAATATAATAATTACGCTCCGGCCTGGTAACAAAGAAAACAACTAAATTTTGTGAGATCGGCGGACTTTGGCCCGCTTGCTCTCGCCCCTTTTCTGGGCCATCACCCTATGCCTCCTGGGCGAAGGTGGACGTTCCCCCGTTGTGAGGGAACACTTCCTCACAACCCCTTCCTATTAAAGAATATGGATTCATTCGTAATCCGGATGTGCGTTCCATCTACACAGGCGATAATGCTAGGCAGTTGGTAATTTGAATAAAAGTAGTCCCTCGATTCAGGCACTTCTCTTTTTTTTTTTTTTTTTTAGGATGTTGATGTGCAATGACTGCACCATCAAGTGGGCCATGCGACACCAGCCGATGGCTGTTACGCGCGGATTCCAGGCAAGAACGCAGCCCACCTCCCGCCCAACCGACCGAGGGGCGCTGCCGCATAGCGCGACTCGTTAACCGAACCGATCGCGCACATGCAGGAAAGATACATAGGTGTTAGACTAGTGTTCGAGGAAAAGTAGAACTAATCTAGCTAAAGAAACGAAGTAATTACTAATTACGGGAAAGATATAAGATTATCAGTAATTTAAGACTAGGAAGGGAGTTAGTGGTAGATATAATATGATAGAGGGAATTATAATCCGAGCATAGGACCCTAAATGGTTCATGCAAGGAGTAATTCGATCTACAAAGCGGAAGAAACAACGGTGTATAGTTCCTAGTGCTTCTAATAGGAATCGTGAAGTTTATGCGGCTCAACAGGTCAGGGCTATCTACGTCACCCTTGATCAAGTTGTGCACAAAAATCACACCAAGCATTTTCCTACGATTAGCTAAGGTTGGAAGGTTTATTAAAAGCAATCTATTAGAGTAAGACGGCAGTCTCACACTTGCATCCCAGTTGAGGCCGCGAAGAGCAAAAAGTAAAAAGTTTTTCTGAACTGATTCTATACGGTCACGATGTACGTTGTACTGAGGGCACCATACACAAGAGCCGTATTCTAAAATCGGACGAACCAGAGAGGTGTAGAGAGTCTTTGTTATATAGGGGTCGTTAAATTCCTTTGACCACCTCTTTATAAACGCAAGCACGCCCATGGCCTTATTCACCATGGTAGAAATGTGTTCTGAAAACATTAACTTGGGATCTAATAGAACACCAAGATCATCAACCCGGGTAATTCTCTCAAGAGAACCACCACAAAGGGTGTAAGGAACCAGAAAGGCGCTGGAGCGATGAAAAGTCATTACTTTACATTTTGAAGCATTAAGGTTTAATAAATTTGCACAACACCAAGACTGAAATCTATCGAGATCGGATTGCAACCTGGATTGAAAAGAAATGTCCTTATACTGGACACAGAGCTTAACATCATCCGCATACATAAGTACTCGAGAGTATGTTAATACAGAAGGCAGGTCATTTATAAAGAGTGTAAAGAGTAAGGGGCCTAGATGGCTGCCCTGAGGTACACCCGAAGTCACCATAACTGGAGAGGACAGGGAGTTTTTGAAAAGTACTCTTTGAGACCTAGAACAAAGGTAGCTAGAGATCCATCTCAGGAGATTGGGCGGGAACCCTAGAAGGTCGAGCTTTTGTGCTAGGAGGGAATGGTTTACAGAATCGAACGCTTTACTAAAATCGGTGTAAACAACATCCGTCTGTAAATTACCTTGAAAGCCTTTTATTATAAGGGAGGTAAACTCCAATAAATTTGTAGTGGTTGATCTCCGCCTCATAAATCCATGTTGTGATGGAGATATAAGTGATCTGCATAGGTGTTGCAGGTGCGGAGTTAAATTTTTCTCAAACACTTTAGGAATAGCGGATAACTTAGATATACCTCTATAGTTCATTACGTCAGACTTGCTACCTTTCTTATGGAGAGGAATTATAAAAGACTCCTTCCATATCGGGGGAAAGCATGAAGAATTTATGGATAGGTAGAATAGTTTAAGCAACGGCCCACACAGAGACTCGGCACAGTACCTGAGTACACAGCCGGGAACTCCGTCCGGACCCGGTGAGAACACCGGCTTTACTGTTCGTAGATCATGAAGCAACGAGCTTTCATTTAGCATAGGACGGAAAATGCCGTTCGACCTCGGTAAACCGTATGGATACGGCTGACCAGAGTAAACGTCCTGCGAATAGGTAGTTTGGAAAAAACGTGCAAAAAGATCGGCAATCGCCTGATCATTATCTGCCGACGTATTAAGGAAGGATAGCGAGGATGGGTGTGCGGACGTTCTACGCTTACTGTTTACGAAGCTGTAGAACTGTTTGGGGTCCTTAGAAAAACGTATCCTGCATCGAGATAGGTAATTCTGATAGCATTGAGCGTTAAGAACTGAAAAGTTTGACCGAGCTATTACATAATGAGAGAGAGAAGAAGGAGAGCCAACTTCTTGAAATTTTTTATAAAGTCTTGATTTTAAGTTTTTTAGATGGGATAGCTCCTTGGTAAACCAAGGGGGTTTTCTTGATCTAATCGGACAGGAAAGTGAGACACAAGAGACAAAAAGTGAGTCCAGTGCATCATAGAAAATGTTTGTGCCTGTCGTAACATCACTGCACAAATATAAAGCGGACCAATCAAAATCCCTAATGAAGTTATTAAGCTTCGTAAACTCGGCTTTACGGAAGCAGCGGACACATTGGGGTAGTCTACCCGACCGATCCAGTACAGTTCGTCCTAGGTCGAGCGACACTTCGAAAGTAGGATGGTAGGCATCTTCAGGTATAGAGAGCGGGGGGACTCGAGTTAACAACGCTAAGGTCGGATCCATTACAAAGCACAGATCAAGAAATCGACCCAAGGAGTTTTTAACATGGTTAACTTGAGACAGAGACAGATCAATCAAGCCTTCAACAAAGTCATGGCGTGCCATGGGTACCAGGCTATTAGACTCATTTGCCGAAGACCAAACAATTCCTGGCAAGTTGAAGTCACCAAGAACTATCATGTGATCTTTGTCAGATAGCGAGGAAGAGATAGCGGTTAAGGCGGACAAATGCTGCTCGTAAATTGCGATATCCGAAGAAGGTGGAATATACGAACAAGTTATGAAAACTAAGAAAACGGGAAGAATCAGTTTTACACACAGAAATTCCAGTTCCTGCTGGATCTGGACTGTGAAAAGTTCCGACGTGAAGTTTTAGTCCACAGCAATCAGAACCCCTCCTGCACGTCGAGACGAACGATCCTTTCTATAAGTTATGTACCGACCTGCCAAAACTTCGGAACTAAGAATGTACGGTTTTAACCAGGTTTCGGTAAACACAATAACGTGGGATGCAAATGCGACACTATCCTGGAAAAGAATGCTGAGCTTACTACGTGTTCTGGAGGGGGTTGGTTTCCTGGGGTGTGAATTTTGTCGAAAGGAAAAAACGTGTCCGCGTCTTGTATATTTCGTACTATATTTTCAATTGGTATTAGTCGTTTACAGCAAGTTCTTAGCACCTATATTCTTTCTAGCAAGATGTTGCCAAAGATGTTGCCAAGGAGTGGTGGGTTCGTTGCCCCGGATCGCTGCCTACTTCTAGGCCTGAACATCCCGCCCCCCTTGCAGGATCATGCAACCAAATTGGCGCGATACAAGGGGACCATCTTCAGGTCCGGTAGGCGCCTGATAAAGTCCACCCGAACATGGTGTGCTGCGCCACAGGGAGTCCTTCCGTGCTTGCTAGCATCCCCTCGCGGATGACATCCCCGTAGACGTCGGCTCCCAGGATGAGCGCAACGATGGCAGGATGGTCGAACCTGTCGTCCGCCAGGGTGAGGTGCTTGACTCGATTTCGGAGTCCTCCATCGATGGCTGCCGCAGGAGTGCGCAGGTGCAGCTTGGGGTCCACTTGGAGCACGACCTCCAACTTGAAATCGGTGGATATGGGCGACCGGATCACTGCGGTGCAGGCTTCTTCCTTCCCGATTGCCACCGTCTGGAGCTTGAACGCCCTGGCCAGCGACGCGTTGATGACCGACACGGGCCGGCAGGGGTCGATCAGCGCCCTGGTCTCGTAGACCGTCACGCCATTGTCGATTTTGACGGTGGCCGTCGGGAGGACCGGCGGGCGGCGGTGCTGCAGCAGTGTGGCCAGAGTTGGAGGTCGGGTGGAGCAGGCGGACGACGTTGTCGGAGATGGTGCTCGTGCGGACGGCGTTGATGGAGCTGGTGCTCGTGCGGACGGCGCGGATGGAGCGGGGCGACGCCGGTCCGAGCTCGGCGTATGAAGCAGCGTGTGATGGTTGCCACGGCAGTGCTTGCAGCGGTCCCCGCTGCGACAATCACGCCCAGAGTGCTCGTGGGCCAGGCAGTTGGCGCAGTATTTATTTATGAGCGCCGCCCGCAAACGCTTTTCAGCGCTTAGCCGCAGGAACCGCCCGCACTTCCGCAGAGGATGGACGCCTCGGCAGACTCGGCAGCGGTAGGACGTGGTACCTCGGGTACGTCTGCCTTCTTCGGCTTGCTCCTGACTGCGAGGGCATCGAGACTGACGGGGTGCCATAGTGGTTGTTGGGCTGCGGAAATGGTGAAATGGATTACTGGAGTTGTAACTGTAACTGTAACGACAAGCCGTACGGAACTAATGACTTAAGCCTAAGGGACGGAAGACAGCTTCTTAAGGGCCAGCATACACACTGGCGTAGGTGGAGTGGATCGCGGAGTCCATGGGCAGTAGGACCACCTTCGCGATTGGCCTTTTAATAAGGCCGCGGGCTGTGAGGAGGTCTATCACGCGGACCTTGTCATCGGCGCCGGGATAGGTTTTCTGCACCCGACCCAGCCGCCATTCTTGCTGTGGTATGTTATCTTCTTTGATAACGACGAGGTCTCCAATTTCGAGGTCTCTCGTTGGATGCTGCCACTTGTTCCGCTTATGCAGCTCTCGAAGGTACTCTGTCTTCCAGCGTGAGCAAAACTGTTGGTTCAGAGCCTTGAGATGTTGCCAGCGGTTGGGGATAGAGGAGGCACTCTCCCTGATCTCTGGCTCCGCCACGGACAGTAACGGACCGCCGACCAGGAAGTGACCCGGACTGAGAGCCAGTGGGTCCGTCGGATCCTCAGACATAGGGGAGATGGGGCGTGAGTTGAGGCAGGCCTCAATCTTGGAGAGGAAGGTCGAGAATTCTTCCAATGTGTATTTGTAGGTACACATCGACCTTTGGAACAGAGCCTTGAAACTCTTGACGCCTGCCTCCCACAGGCCACCCATATGTGGCTCTCCCGGAGGGATGAATCGCCACGCTAGGCCCTGCTGGCTGTAAACTTCAGATGTCCGAGCCTTGACTGTCTCTAGAAGGTCCTGGGCCAAAGCTCTGGAAGCACCTACAAAGTTCCTGCCATTGTCGGAGTGGACTTCATGGGGGCATCCTCGCCTCGCGACAAAACGAGCAAACGCAGCGAGGAAAGTGCCGGTGGACAGGTCGGAGGTGGCTTCCAAGTGGATCGCCTTGGTGGTGAAGCACACGAACACGCACACATAACCCTTGGTTAATCGGCACGCGCGTCCGGTGAAACTCTTGACGTCGAAAGGCCCGGCGAAATCGACTCCGGTGTACGTGAACGGTCGGGAAAGGGTTATACGTGTGGACGGAAGGTCGCCCATTAGTTGGGTCTGGAGTCGTCTGCGTTGGATGACGCAAACCTTGCACGAGTGGATCACTGCCCTCACTACGTGACGTAGTCGAGGGATCCAGTACGTAGCGCGGAGAAGGCGGACGACCACCTGGTTCCCACTATGGAGGGCTATGTGGTGAGTGAACCGGACCAGCAAGCGAACCAAAGTGCATGCGGGTGGCAGAATGATCGGATGCCGCTCGTTGTACGACATCGAAGCCGAGGCTTGGACTCGGCCACATGCTCGGATGACGCCGTTCCGGTCAACGAACGGATTGAGAGTCCGTAGGGAACTCGAGGCCGGGAGAGGCCGCTTCGTAGCGAGGCACTGATGCTCGTTGGCATAGTGGATTTTTTGCGTCACGATGGTGACGGCTTGCAGTGCGGCAGCTAGCTCATCCCTGCTGGGATTCTTATCGGGATGGATCGACTCCCTTCTGCATCGTCGAGTGAACCGCCTTACGTAGGCAAGCACGCGCAGAGCGCGCCCGAGATCGGGGAAGCGGCTGAGGATGTCAGTGGCGCTGCTGCTGGCGTGGTGCACCTTGATGGTTCGTCTCTCCAGGTCCGTCTCAGGGGATATGGCCAGAGGACAAGGCCACTCGGATGGAGGACATCGCAACCAGGCAGGGCCGTGCCACCACATTTCGTTTGTGCTGAGGTCCTTGGGTCCCAGACCTCGGCTGGCCAGGTCTGCCGGATTGTCCTCGATTTCCCACAAACGTGGTCCAGTCGCACGCCGGCCTGTTCAGCCAGGCCAACACAATGGTAGAGTCGGTCCAAAACGATACTTGGCTGGTGTCGAACGGCATCTGTGGAAGGATGGCAGAGGAGACTTCTGCCAGAAAGACCGCCCCGCACAGCGAGTCGGGGTAGGGAGACCGTCTTTACGGGTGCTACGCGGGTTTTAGCGGTCAGAAGGTTGCAGAAGGTACCCTGGGACTACTCTACTCGGATGTAGATCGCCGCCCCATAGGCGCGCTGGGACGCATCGCAGAATCCATGAATCTGCACCTTGGCTGCCGGGCAGACGTGTAACCACCTGGGTATGTGGATCGCCTGAACGGCCGGAAAACTCTGCAGGAAATTCTCCCATGTTTGAGATAGGTCGCTCGGGAGGACGTCATCCCATCCTATATCTCTCAACCAAATTTCCTGCATGAACATCTTCGCTTGAATGACGAAGGGGGCGAGCCATCCTGCTGGATCGAACAGCTTCGCAATTTGGGACAGAACATTGCGCTTCGTGCAGGACGCCTGAGTGACTAATTCGGGGGAGACGAAAAAGAACTCGTCGGCACTGGCTTGCCATCGGATCCCCAAGGTCTTCGCAATGCTGCTCTCTTCGAGCTCTAGGAAGTCAGCTCGTAATCGGTGGTCGACTGGAATGTCGCGCAGAACGCCCTTCTGGTTGGCGGTCCACTTTCGGAGGGGAAACCCTGCATAGTTGAGGGCTTGTCGTAGCTCTGTAATGGCGGAGATTGCCTGAGCCTGAGTGTGCGCACCCGCCAGTACGTCATCTACGTACATATAATTGGCCAGAATGTCACTGGCCAGTGGAAATTCGGAGCGCACATCTTTGCGAGCTGTCGTAAGACCCGAATGGCGAGGTACGGCGCGCAGTTGACTCTGAAAGTGACCGTATTGAGCTCATAGTCACGCACATCTCCGGCAGGATCGCGGAAGAGGATGCGCTGATACGGGGCATGTTGAGGCGCCACCAGAATCTGGCGATACATCTTATTGATTTCGGCATTGAACACGTATCGGAAAACGCGCCACTTTAAGATCTGCGTAGTCAGATCCGATTGGAGAACGGGTCCCGGATGTAGGACGGCGTTGAGGCTTTTGCCGTTTGAGGACGGACTGGAGGCGTTAAATACAACGCGAAGCTTTGTGGTGGTACTTTCTGGCTTATGGACCGCATGATGAGGGAGGTAAAAGTTGTTTGGGCCGTTTGTGGACGGAACTGGTCTCATGTGGCCAAGGTCCGAGTACTCTTGAAGGACCTTGTCGTACTGCTCTTTCAGGGATGAGTCCTTATTCAAGCGACTCTCATTACGTAGGAGCTGAGCTAGTGCGATAGATCTTGAATGACCAAGGTCAATGGATTCAGGATTCTTGAAAGGAAGGGTGACCACATATCTGCCCCTTTCGTTCCTAGTGATTGTCTGCTGAAACAACTATTCACAAGCTGCGTCGGACTCTTTAACCAGTTTAACTGGGATATCCTCCACCTCCCAAAATTTTGTGAGAAGTTTCTCCAACCTCACTTCTTCGTTTAGCGAGATTCGAGTGGCGAAAGATGATATGGCCTTGGCGCCAGTGTTGGAAACGGGACCCGTGATGATCCAGCCAAAAATCGTTTCCTGGCCTAAAAGGGTACCACAGATATTGGTACAGGACCCCTTTAGCAGGATGGATGGAAGGATGTCGGCTCCCAGTAGGACATCTATCTGGGAACTCTTATAAAATTCCGGATCTGCCAGTTGCAGATTGGGAAGATCTTCCAAAGCACTTTGTGGAATTGTGTAGGAGGGCAGATTTGGCGGCTGAATATGGATCAAGTGTATAATAAACAAGTAATTGGAGATTTTGTGTTTTATTTTTATGTTTAATAAAATAAATTAATATAGTGATTCGTGTTTATGTTGTGATGTTTTATTATTAAATGCAGGCAATGCGTACGTGTTTGGAGTTGTGGTACGATTGCTTTGGCCGCCGTGTTTTTAGATATGTAAATAAAGTGTATGTAACTAGATTCGTGTGGCACTGTCTCTTTTTGTATACATATGTGACTGTGGGCATGTGCAGCGATTTTGGATTACGCATATGTTGTGTTAGCTTTTATGTTTGGTGGCGTACTCTGTTTAATTGGTATTATATATGTTGGAAGTCTTTTGTAAAATGTGCCGTGTATATGTCAGCAACAATGTATGTATGTCTGTACAAGTGTCTGTACGCTCAAGTGCCGGCATGCATGTGCATGTACATATATAAGGACTGGAATTCACCAATAAATGCTTAACAATATATGGAGTATCAACATTAACTTGCACTTTTTATTGGGAGGACTGGGAAACTATATATCCCGGAAAATATTCGGATATTTATTTCCACAATGTGGCGCCTTATGTATAAGCCTATGTGCGGACAGGTTTGCATACATACATATGTGTGTATGCAAAAGTGCAGATTTGGCGGCTGAATATGGATCGGACGATAGGAAAAAGATCATATATTTGAACGGAGTGTTCGGAGGAGAAAGCACCAGGAATAAATAAAGATATTTGCCCAGGAGTTGCCACTTGGCAATGTGCAGTAGGATCAGGAGGATATATTACTTATCTGGGCTTTTTCTTCTTTGGATGGCGGAATTCCAACGATGATTGCTGGGGCGAGCGGATTGGGGGGATGAGTATCCGTGATCTTAAAAAATAAGAGTAAGGATCCGGCTCGAAGGACCAATGTTGTGGAGGGGGTTGGTTTCCTGGGGTGTGAATTTTGTCGAAAGGAAAAAACGTGTCCGCGTCTTGTATATTTCGCACTATATTTTCAATTGGTATTAGTTGTTTACAGCAAGTTCTTAGCACCTATATTCTTTCTAGCAAGATGATGCCAAAGATGTTGCCAAGGAGTGGTGGGTTCGTCGCCCCGGATCGCTGCCTACTTCTAGGCCTGAACACTACGCAAGCCTCGAACATTTTGATAGGTCACTAAAAGAGAGTTTATTAGTTTTTTGGACGGGTGGAGGTAGAGCGGGAAGATGACGAAGGAGCACTGGTCTGATTAGTTGGCAGAGTTTTGGGGGCCTAGTCTTATTCTTTGCCTTAAACTCCTTCACCACCAAATGCTCCGGCCAAAATTTGGCAGAACAGATGGTGTTAAAGTGAGTTTGGGAGACACTTATTTTAAAAGAAGCTATCTCCCTGGCATAAGAAAAGTTGAACTTTTCCACCTTGAAATCAACGGCTTGTATGCGGCTTTGGATATAAGCCGTCACATCTTTAATTGTGGAGTCAGGGGCAAGTCGTGAGACAAAAACTTGTCTCTTTGGTGGGATCCCCACCAATCTTGGAACCACAGGCCTATCACCTGTGATGGTAATACCCGGTGGTCCGGGACGTATATTGACTGGTGGGGTCGGAATTGCGGGGACAGCTAATAAATTTGACACTACGGACACGGACGCTACAGACGGTCTTGGCTGCATGCTGTCCGACGCGATAAATTCGGCTACCGAATTTTCATCACCAGCAGCTGTCGTTGCCTTTGGAGTGGCGAACAAAATCAGCTGCTGCACTATTGGGGTGGTCGGAGTCAGCTAGGAGACTCAGTCAATAGTTTGAGACCACTGAACTGAGACTCCATGGCTAGGAGCCGATCGTACTGCTCTTTGAAGCCCACGGTCAGCTCCCTAAAGCCCTTCTGGGTCTGCCTCATAAGTGCTGCCATCTCCCCTTCAACCGAACGGCATGCCTCACAGCTGTAATGCAAGCCATTTCTTTTAGAGATAGCATCACCCACGAGACCGGAGAACCCGGCGCATTTAGCGTGCACTACGCTATCGCATAGCCAGCAGGGGATACTCGGCTGGTCATGGGTGATCTGCTTCTTGCAGGTTTTCTTGGCACAGACAACTGTGTATTCCATTATGAGAAATACAAGAAATAAAATTTCAAAACAAATATATATCAGACCAGTGTGCCAGATAAGCGATGAAAGCGCAATAAGAAAGAGAGGAGAGCGGTTACTGCAGCTTCAGTTGAGAGAGAGAGAGAGAGAGCGCTACTACACAGAACGTATTGAGAGCGAGAGAGGAAGAACAGTTATGTTAGTTTGGGTAATAGGGAGAGAGTGATAAAAGCAATAAAGCAGATCAACTAGGTGAGAGCGGCAGATTTTGATTCTGTGTGTACTTACGAAAAGAAACAACAAAACACAATGACTACCGACACAGGAAAATAATTAAATTATGTCTAAAAACACAATTAAAGGGCGTGCACTCGCGTTTAAGGAAAAGCTCTAAGCAAGCAGGCAATTTAAAGTTTATTTATATTGGTATATTCAAAAAACACCGGCTGTTTATAAAAGATAAAAGGCAGATAAGCGGAGCGCAAAACAAAAACACGTCAGACTTCTACAAAGAGAATCGAACGACGATTTGTGTCATAGATATTTTGATTTCTTCAGAGATATTAGTCTCTTTAATATGGGAATAATGCTGTTCAGCAACTTGCCAAACGTATTCCACCCAACGTTTATGTGGTGATCTTTTGCGAGCCAGTGGCAAGGTACCGCAAAACAATTGCAAGTTGGGTGGAATTGGAAAGAGATGAAGATTTCATGTGAGGGCGTATTCTTTCCAAAATCGTTTCAAACAACATCTTGTCGCAAAATATTCGTCTTCTTTGGGCTTCTTGACTGCAATTACGAAAACCAACGACATTTTTGTTGAGCTACCGAGCTTTTTCGGCAGCGTAGTTTGCGAGATATTAAACACGGGAATTTGGTTTGATACAGTTTAATGTGGCGTATATATGTAATAGGATAGCGAGTCGAAAGAATACAGAAAATGCACGACGAGTCTGTTTAGCTGGATTCGCGAGGGGTCGGTTCAACGACAGTGTCGGTTAAAGGGCTAAGTCCAGACGCTGCAAAGGCAGGCGGGCCGGATTGCCCGCGCCCTAATGCGAGCGTGACGATATCCAGACTCTTTGAGGGCAGGCGGGCCGAATTGCCCGTGCCCTACTGCAAGCGAGAGTGCGACAGATCCAGAGGAGAGAGCAATAGCGAAAAAGAAAGACCGAGAGAGTGATAGAAAAGTCGAAAGAAAGAAGGAAAGAATACGAGAGAACGGCTTGATAGGAAGCTGCCGTGCGGGAACTTACATGTATATATGTGTGTACAATGTGCAATGCAGTGGGCAGTACAAACAACAAACAATAAAAAGGGAATTTAATTTACTGATGCACCACTGGCTATAATGTTTCCATTAACTCTCTTAATATTGGGATGCGAAATCCGACATTTTTCAAAAAAAATTGACTAACTGATTGCTCAGAGAAAACAGCTTTTTTCAAAAGAAAATATCGCAAAACCAAAATGAATCACTATTGATATCAAAAAGTTGCGAAAACCTTGGCGCACAAATTTCAATTCGTTCGAATTTTTTCGTAATCGTAAAAATTTGCGATAACCGGAGCATAGCTGATAACTTCCAATTCATTTGTTCCATACCATGGCCTGGTATTGGTATTGGCAATGGTACTGCCTACTTTCATGCACAAAAAAAGCATCAAGCCTCAAGTCAATCAACACATTTCTGATAAAGGAAATGATCTTCAATTTATAACCAACAACGCAAGATCAACAAGGTTTTTAAGGAATGGTCTGTTGGCATGCCACCTGCAGTGACCGTGACCAACCGGATAACTTATTCGTTAATTTAAGTGTGATGATTGTTCAGACGGTAGAAAGTAATGCCCGTGTTCCGTTTATGTGTGTGCTAGTTCCCCGTGCATGCTAATTTTGGGGCGAAAGACGTAAAGAGAGGTGCACGCATATATATTTTTCACCGATACGGCACTCCCTTGACTATAAGAGAAAAAAACGTTAAATGTTAAATCGATGCTAAAATCTATATGCAATTGAAAAGTGAACTTCGACAGTTTGAGCAATAAAGCTTCCAATCGGCGGTGTCGCAGCAGATAGTTTCTGTCATACAGTACTAGCTGCATGCGATTGTTTTTGGTTTTCAGGTAATCCCACACATACAGTGACCCAGCTACGAAAGATCTTTCGCCCCGGGAACAAAAGCAAAGCAAAGAATAAAATCTGTAAGTGAGCTTTATGTATTATTTTCCTAAGTCTGTAAAAACTTTTAAAACAGTTCCAGCTGATTTGTCTTCTGAATTCAGAACATATTAAAGATCGGAAATTAGGATGTATATTTATTAACTAATGGCTAAGGTTTTCGGATAAAGTCGTTGGACTGATGACACTACTCGACAAAATTCAACTTTTTTTTTCAGCTGTGGCCAAAAATGACTTTTTCTGATAGATTTGGAGATTTAAATTTTTTTAAAAAAATTATGGTTTTTTTTTTATGGAGTAGTTTTTTTTTAAAGAATTTTTAAAAAATGTGGTAATTTTTGTCATAGGTAGTGCTTCTATTTTTCACATAACTTAAGTTTCCTACAACTGGTTGTATTGAAATTTGCAGTTAATAAGGCGTCGTTTAAGGTATCGCTTATAAAAATATAAAAATAAACGGCCAAGTTACAACCGTTTGACAAAATGTTCATATTCATTTTCATTTCATAATATGAAGTTTTGGTCAAACGGTTATAACTAAGCCATTTATTTTTATATTTTTATAAGCGATACCTTAAACGACGCCTAATTAATGTGTCTATCTAAAACCAAAAATCAAGGCATTCAAATATTTTTTTTTTCGACTTTTCCTGAGCTTTCAAAGTCAAAATTTCGGCGAAAAATACCGAAAAAAATTATGAAGTTTGATCTTGAAAGCTTAATATCTTCCAGGCGTTAAGTTGCAGCTACAAAGTGTCTGAGTCGGATTTATAGCTGCATTTGTCAGCTTTTTTTAACTGCAAAGTTCAATACAACCAGTTGTAGGAAACTTAAGTTATGTGAAAAATAGAAACACTACCTATGACAAAAAATACAAATTTTTTTAAAAATTCTTTAAAAAAAATCTACTCCATGAAAAAAAAAATTCCTTAAAAATTTTTACACATCCAAATCTATCAGAAAAAGTCATTTTTCTCGACAGCGGAAAAGTCGTGTCAACTAGTGTTATATATTTCATTATAACCATATTTATAGAAAAATATTTAATATGTGTCGCTCTATATTATAATATATGTATATCATTTAATATTATAAGTAGCTAAAAATCTTTCTTTATTCTATCCCTCTTTATATATTTTGTCCCTTAGCCTTGTTGGTTTTTAAGTTTTTATGTATGAGACGCGCTTAACCGAATATCGCACAATGAGAGATACGAGTGATGCTCGCACAGACTCACTAAAAGACCGCTTGACTGAAAAAGTCAACCCAAACGGTATTTTCAGTAATTTGTCTCCTTTTCGATGCACAGTGGTACGTTGTGTAACATGTGTGACATTCGATTTTCACTTTTAATTTTCTTGAAATTTTATATATGAATTTTTTATATTTCAAACTACTTTTTTGATTAAAAAATTAAAACTTATAAATAAATAATAATAAATATCGAGTTTAGGTTTTGTGTGGCCAATACTACCAGTGCCAGCGTACTCAAGTGTGGTGATTTCAGCATTACATTTCTAAAACAAATTTAATATGTCTTCGTTTAGTGGTAAGCGACTATACATTTTGTTAAAATTCTCGACCTACGATCACTGTACCATCGAAATTCACAAAGCATAGTGACGCGTAGAACCTTCGAGACTTCACATACACACATTCATTCGCAACAGACTTTTTGAATCGTCGTTCGAGGGCAAACTGTCCTGGAATGAGCAGTGCAAAAGAGACCTGAAAAAACTGCTCGTCGGTTGAGCGAGAGCACAACTTTTGATTGCTTTCGGTTGCTTTCAGATTTTTTGCTCAAAATCTCAGTGAAGAACTCTTATTTTGCGACCGCATCAATCGGTCAACCGTTATTTGCGAGCTATGTTTTTATGTGAAATTAGTTTGTAATATAAAGGGTTATGCAGACGAAAATGTGTTAGATGTCATCGTTCGTTATATTTCGTAGTGACTAGCCGTGTTTTTGTTTTACGCTTCGCTTATTTTACTTTTTTTTTTGCCTAAAAAGCGGATGTTTTTTCAAAATAAACCTTAAAAAATTCTCAAATGCCTATTTACTGTGTAAAAACATAATTTAATAATTATTTTTTGCATCGGTTAACAGATTTGTTGTTATATTACTCTATACCTATGACCCAAACTAAAAATAACAGTTCGGTATCTTTCTGTGCAGTAGCGCTCTGTTTCTCATTAGAGAAACTCTCCTTTCAGTTCTTTCTGATTTAGCTTTTAGCGTTTGTCTGACACACTAGTCTGATATCTATTTATTTTTATATATTTTTTTATTTTATTTATTTATTTTTTTGCAAGAAGAATTTCACATCTGATCAGCCAAGTATCCTCTTCTGGCTCTGCCTTAGCGTGATGCCTTAGGGTGATGCCATCTCAAAACGGAATGATTTTCATTACAGTTGTGAGGCATGACAGGTGGTTGAGAATGACATGATCTTCAATTTACGATCAACAATGCTTCCTCCTGGTCACAATTGCGGACAATTAGCTACTGCTTTCGCTTCATACATCGCCTTCATTGCAAGGACCGCCTTTCATCGTTTCTATCGTCTTGGGAGCTTCAATATGGTCTATGCTCTACAGTGATCAAACATGTTCAAATTAAGTTTTTCCAAGTGGAATGCAAGCAATTGAGCTCTGGACACCCACTTTCTCAAAAATCTAAGCTGATTCGCTATACTCCATTTGTTGTTGATAGGTGCTGGTTTGTTATTCAAGTTAATTTGCGTCGGGCAGATTCGAAATTTCGTCAGGATTATTTGGATTTAGGACACATGTCGCCAACTGTACGTCAGTCAGACCTCCCTCAGTACTTCTTGCATCACCATTGCGTCCATAAGCAGGAGAGTACCACAACCTAACTACATGTAGTGTTCGATGGTTCTGCCAAAACAGCGTCTGGAATATCATTAAATGATGCGCTAATGGCTTGACCCACTATCCAACACAAAATTTTGATAGCACTGCTTCGTTTCCGTTTTTTAAAAGTCGCCACTAGTTTTCCGCTTGTGACTGATACCGTTCGAAGAGATTTTTATGTCGATGATCTCATATCAGAACAGCATTGATTCGGTTATCGAGATTCGTCAAACGAATCAGGTGAAGAAGCTACTCTCGAAAGGATGTTTTCCCATACGTAAATGGTGTTCGAATGAAGTCACTGCTTTAGAAGGCGAATCTGAGGCGGATCGCGAGAAGTGCTTTACCTTTCACGACGGGACCGAGGTAACTAAGGCTCTTGGTCTAGTTTGGAATCCCACCACGAACAATCTTCTGTTTAGTTTCGTTCACGTCGCGGCCGCTGCAGGGCCAATATCGAAGCGTTCGGTCCTGTCTACACTAGCTAGGTTCTACGATCTTTTAGGACTCATCTCTCCCATTATCACAAAGGCAAAAATATTGCAAATTTCAAAACTCATTCGGATCAATGCAGCGTGTCTTTGCTTATATCTATCGTTTTTACAGCCTCAAGGATAAAAGCTTACTGCGGTCGAAAGGTCAACTTACCGTAAATGACGTCAAAAATGGCACGGACTTACTCATAAGGGCAATACAGCAGCAGCAATTTTCGGAAGAGATAAGAGCCCTCACCAGCAAGCAGGCTTTATCACTAAAAAGCGCAATGGCCGCACTGGATCCATTTCGTGTTGGAGGCCAACTCCAAAATTCCGAATTGGGCTACGACGCAAGGCACCCAATCTTGCTTCCCAAGGGACATCCTGTCACCGTCTCTATTATCGTCTTTTTCCACGAAAAATTTCTCCACGCAGGAACGCAAGGATTGCTCGGATTGCTTCGTCAAAAATTCTGGCCTATTGGCGGACGAAAATATGTGGCAGGCATCATTCGCCAACGTGTTCGATGTTTTCGATTGAAGCCAGTGCTGAGGGAGCATATCATGGAAAGTTTGCCTGAGAATCGCGTAAGGACTAATCCAATATTTCAAACAACAGGCGTGGATTTTTGCGGACCGTTTTATTACAAGTCGGAAGTCAGAAGCAGGCCTCCAATCAATTGCTATATATGTAGCTGTCTTCGTATGTTTTAGCACTAAGGCGACTCATTTGGAAGTTGCTCGAGATTTGTCCACAGCATCTTTTTTGGCAGCATTAAGGCGTTTCATAAGTCTGCGTCCCAAACCTCGAATCATCTGGTCAGACAATGCGACAAATTTTGTAGAAGCAAAAAATGAGCTTTTGGAACTTCGGCAGGTTGTTCCTCAGCGATCCTCATACGTCGGCTGTATCAAATCTATGCGTTTCCAGTGGGATCGATTGGAAATTCATCCCCCCTCGATCACCTCACTTTGGGGGCTTGTGAGAGGCGGCGGTTAAAGCAGCCAAATATCATTTTCATCGCATCGTTGGCACTTACATTTTCACCCTTGATGAAATTCAGACCTTGACCTGTGAAATCTCTGCTTTACTAAATTCTCTGCTTTACTAAATTCTCTGCTTTACTAAATTACTGAATTCCCGGCCACTTTATGCAATTACAGAAATTCCTGACGATCTGGATGTGCTCACGCCAAACCACTTTCTTAATAGAGCACCGACTGCTGCATTCGACGAGCCAGACGTGACGCATCTCCCGTTCAGCCTCCTGAGTCGATGGCAGCGTTTGTACCAAATGAAGCAGGCATTCGAAGCAGACTGCGGAACCCGACAGCAGTACTCGCAATTTTATTTCTGCGCCGCGTTTTTATTTATTCGAAATAATTATTCGGCCGATCGCGGGTAAAAATCATTATATTCACACTAGCCATATCCATGAAATAAAACAATAAAACCAACACTTTACCAAGCTAATAAGTGAGTGCCTGTTTTCGGCATAGATTTTTTGGTGGATCTTCCTTTGAGTTTTTTTTTTGTTTGCTCGTTAGTGTAAGCCCGTTGCCCACTAAAGGCCTGAAGTCAAGCAGTTCGTACCCTTTTGGTGCATCGAACATAGAAACCTGGAGAAAGATAGACGACCCAATAACACTAGTCGACACGACTTTTCCGCTGTCGCCCAAAATTACTTTTTCTGATAGATTTGGGTGTTCCAAAATTGTAAAGGAATTATTTTTTTTTTTCCAGTTTTAGTTTTTTTTAAGAACCTTTTTTTAACCCTTTTATACCTTAAACGACGCCTAATTGATGTGTCTATCTAAAACTAAAAATGTTAGCAAAAAAATATTTTTTTTTCGACTTTTCCTAAGTTTTTAAAGTTAAGATTTCCGGGAAAAATACCGAAAAAAATTATGAAATTTGAATTTGAAATCTTAATATCTTCCAGACGTTAAGATCCAGCTACAAAGTCTGGGTCGAAAGCAAAGTTCAATACAACCAGTTGTAGGCAACTTAAGTTATATGAAAAATAGAAGCACTACCTCTGAAAAAAACCAATTTTTTTTTAAATTATTTTAAAAAAACTAAACCTGGAAAAAAAAACCATAATTCTTTAAAAAAATTTAAATCTCCAAATCTATCCGAAAAAGTCATTTTGGGCGACAGCGTAAAAAAAAAGTTGAATTTTGTCGAGTAGTGTAATTAAAACCCAAACTCTTGTTCATTGTGGTGCCAATTCCAACCGAGAACTGCGCATTATCCGCATTTTCGATTTCTGTATTTATTTCAAAAATTAGAATCAACACCCAGCTTGGAGTTCACATAAAAACCCCTTTATGCCAGATCGTATTAGCGTATCGGCTGATATATGTACGTTCAGTTATCTTCGGCCGCTCGAGTCAATGGCAGCAGTCTTTAACGGGCTTTGTGCGGTGAATTGACGTGCTAGCCGTTAATTATTTCTTTTAGCCGATGCCACGAAAATGTTTCATCCCGTGCGGCAAATTTGTACCACGTGCGACCCTAACCTCCCGGCGACCCTTAGTGATACAGCTTTTTAAGGATTGTTCTGTTGGCATCATGCCACCTGCAGTGATCGTGACCTACCGGATAACTTATTCGTTAATTTAAGTGTGATGGTTGTTCAGACGGTAGAAAGTTTTGCCCGTGTTCCGTTTATGTGTGTGCTAGTTCCCCGTGCATGCTAATTTTGAGGCGAGAGACGTAAAGAGACGTAAAGTAAAAAACGTTAAATGTTAAATCGATGCTAAAATCTATATGCAATTGAAAAGTGAACGTCAACAGTTTGAGCAATAAACCTTCCAATCGACGGTGTCGCATCAGAGAGTTTCTGTCATACAGTAAGAGCTGCATGCGTTTGTTTTTGGTTTGCAGGTAATCCCACGCACACAGAGACCCAGCCATGAAAAATCTTTCGCCGCGGGAACAAAAGCGAAGCAAAGAAAAAATCTGTAAGTGAGCTTTATGTATTATTTTCCTATATCTGTAAAAACTCCACGATCGTGGCAAAAGCTTCTCTTCTGCTAGAGCCGTTCGCCGATCGTTGACCTTCAACTTTGAAAATATTCACAGCTGATTTGTCTTCTGAATTCAGAACATATTAAAGATCGGATCGGTCGTTCGACTGATTATATATTTTATTATAACCATATTTAGAGAAAAATATTTAATATGTGTCGCTCTATATTATAATATGTATCCATGCATAGCTATATATATTTTTATTACTATATACATATAAATATTATAAGTGGCTAAATATATGGGTTGTGTGAAATGGGTAAATGTGAAATTAGTTTGTAATAAAAAGGTATATGCAGACGAAAATGTGTTAGATGATATCATCGTTCGATATCTTTCGTAGTGACCAGGCGTGTTTTTGTTTTACGCTTCGCTTATTTTACTTTTAAATAAATAAACCTGAACAAACTCCCAACTCCTACAACCTTAATATTTATTCTTAATCGCGAGTGCATGCCTATTTACTGTGTAAAAACATAATTTAATAATTATTTTTTGCATCGGTTAACAGATTTGTTGTTATATTACTCTATACCTATGACCCAAACTAAAAATAACAGTTCAGTATCTTTCTGTGCAGTAGCGCTCTGTTTCTCATTAGAAGCTTCTCTCTCCTTTCAGTTCTTTCTGATTTAGCTTTTAGCGTTTGTCTGACACACTAGTCTGATATCTATTTATTTTTATATATTTTTTTATTTTATTTATTTATTTTTTTGCAAGAAGAATTTCACATCTGATCAGCCAAGTATCCTCTCCTGGCTCTGCTATAGCGTAATGCACGCAAAATTGGCTGGGTTTTCAGGCCTCGTGGGTGATGCCATCTCAACCAGGTGGTTGAGAATGATATGTTCATATTTATGACGCAGACTCGGAAGAATGAATGAGTCTCCAGTCCGTCCATTCTGATCTCACTAGCGAATATACCTCCCGTTCACCGGTTATTCACAAGACAGGTTTTAGGACTGTGGTGCCAAGATTAGAGGGGTGACGATGATACCCTGTACGAAGGTGTGATTGGCAGTGATGTTCTTGATTTTGTCAGTGCAAGCATAGGGAAAAGCATAAAGGAAGCCGCGAGTTAGAGTTCATTCAACATAGGGATACTCAAGAGACCAGGACTTCAGATTCAGTGAGTTCAATAGATGAATTGGAAAAGGCGTTCCGTCAGATACTGTCGACCAATATCATTGAAGAGTTTTCACGAGGAATAGAGCTGTCGCCCTCTTTGGACCACACTGCTTATAAGGTGTAAGTGAACTTTGTTTTTTTAATATTTTAATTTTCTTGTTTATTTTTTGAAGTTTATTTTTAGTGGTTATGTTTTTTTATAATTTTTTATAATATTTGTTTAATTTGGTTTATTTTTTTATTATTATTATTACTTTCATACGTATTTTTATTTATTTATTTTTTTTTTTTTTGTAATAACTAACTAACTATAATAACTGTAACTAATAACTATCACTTATTTCGTAGAAATGCTTTAGTTTTATTTTGAAATAAATTGAAATAATTGTTTGTTCGTTGTGATATAGCAGGGTTAAGTTTGCGGTATAGGGAAATCGGTTCTTTGGTCATCACAATTTTGTGAAAGTACACTAAGGTGCTAAATTCTATCCAAGAGGTCAAGTTAAGGTCAAGTATTTTATAAGTCAAGTGGGATACATGGTCAAAACTTCTTTAAATAAACACATATTGAACAATTTGATTAAAAGCTACTATTAAGGTGCGCATGTCACAAGCATCACAATGGCCGAAAATTAAAAATTTTTTTTTTTATGGCTTAGTTTTTTTAAAGAATATTTTAAAAATTTTCATATTTTTTCCAGAGGTGCTTCTATTTTTCATATATGTATTAAACTTTGCAGTTCTGAAAAGCTTACAAATGCAGCTATGTGTATATCCGACCCAGATACTTTGTAGCTGCAGCTTAACGTGTAACGGTTACCGTTGAGCAGCACAGATCGCAAGTAGGTTATTGCTATAGTGCTCGGATATATCGCATGCAATAACCTTGGGCTAATTAAATATATATATATGTCATTTGAAGCATAGTTTGCGGTGTCTGCCAGTAAGCTCTGGATCTAGAACAGCTGAGCGAAGCTTTGGTTAGTGCTATGCAGCGCATCGCAGAAAAGCTTTTGCATCGAAGTTTTAGATCTGCATTTAGATCCTATTTAAGCAGTGCAAAAGCTTTAGTCGATCTCTTTTGCATATTCAAAACCTTGGATCTGGTCGAGTGTAGTATCTAGATAAAATTTTCTTAAAACTGCCACGTGTTCGGAAAACGGGTTAACCAACGGGAAAAGTCCGGTTATTCAGTGCGGTGACGAATAAAATTTTATACCCCAATCCTACCGTGCCGTACCGTACCGGAAAAAGTGCCAGTAAACTGACCTGATTTAGCGGGCATATTTGCTACGCCTCCAGAAGACCGAATCCCTGCCAGAAGAAAATACGACCTGTGCCTGTGAAAACCCAGGAAAACGGTATGTCTAAGTGCCCTGTAGGGAAAATTAGCGCCCTTAGCCTTAGCCTTAGCCCTCTTGGTGCTTTTGTTTCGCCCATAGGGCCCTGGCCGGGATCGGCAGCGCACCAAGCGCCCAAATTGTCCCCCACACCAAGCCCCATCACTGGCCGGCTATAACCCACGCCAGCCGAACCTGAGAGCGGCTGAGAGCCGTTCACACCCTGGTGCGCCGACACCAGCCGGCTGCAACGGCTGGAAGCCGCCGCCTATAATATGGATTAAAAACAGCAACAAAATAATAATACGAACAAAAAAAATATATATATAAATAATAATACAAAAATCTTAAAAAATTAGAGTAGTTAAAATTGCATAACTTTAATGTAAATTTTCTTTCCCTGTTCCTTCTGAACCCTTCTAGTTTATTTTTTTTTGTTGTTTAAATTCTGATCACAGTCATACCTTCATAGAGCCGCTGCCAATTCATTTTTTTTTTCTTAAATTTTTAATTAAATATTTAATTGGTGTGAAAGGAAACGGAAAGAAAACCAGAACCAAGTAGATAAAGAAAAAGAACAAGAAAAATCCTCCACCCCCCCCCCTGTTTTTTCCACAGCTTCTACAGCGAAAGGCGCCTTTCAGCGAGGGAACACTGTGAAACAACGTAAGTGACCGAATTTTTATTACTTTCTCTTTTGTGCCTATATTCGTATAACTCAACGCTTGCTCCCACGATCAGCGGTCGCCGCTAAATCGGTGCTCTTATGCTTATCAGCATTCGCAGCTGTGCATTGGTTTAGTCGGTAGTGTTGGTGCAGTGAGCTGATCGCATTCTTGCCTTTTGGTTGTTCTTTCTAATGCCATGAAATTACACTAACCAGCCAAACAAAAGAAAGGGATGAACTGGTATTGCGGATTTCAATTTTTAAACTGATTTTCTTTACGTTCATTTGAATACGTGTATATATTTTTTCTTATTTACACACATACATATATCTATATACCTTTAAGTTTGTATATTATCTTTTTCATCTATATAAATACTTTGTCCTAATCTTCTTTATAGATATAATTATTTTTTTTCCTCCCCTTTGATCTTTAGTTAGTACCCAACCTTTTTTTTAAGTTCTTTTGTTTACCACCTTTTTAGTTTTAATAATTATGTAGGAGAATGTCTAGTTTTAAGGAATGGGTAAATATAACTTGAAGTATTGAAGCATGAATATGGAAGGATAGAGTTCTAGTTTTGGTGACATGGTGACATAAAGGAGGGTAGGGTGGGAGTATAAGGGATTTCCAACACACACCAACTACTGGAAATCATGGTAGGGTGGGTGCAGAATCGCGTGGGTCGACTCCCATCTTAAGACCTCACGCCTGCAATCGTTTGGGAATCAGCCGACAAGAGCCCGTGGTATAGTTTTGTACGCCATCAATTCGATTGTGCCTTTTGTTTTGTGTGCTTGCGTGCTGCATAGGCATTTTGTTGTTTTCGGAGTTAGCTCCTGTACACTTTAGGGGATTCTAATAAAATTATATGTAGTAAGGAGACGAGAAGCGGTCCAACGAACCCCCCCTCCAAGTTACCGAATGAGCACGGAACCATAGGATCCCCACTGACCGTGGCCTCGATATACCATCTCTCCACTCCTGCGACTACTTTTAGTAGCTGCACTCCTCATATATAAAGATTATAATACAAATTATTTACATAAATTTTTGGCGCCCAACGTGTGGCTGGCTGTTTGTACAATCCGAGTACTATTAATACCCAGTTGGACGCTGGTGTGTAACGTTGTTACATAAATCTTGGCGCCCAACAGTAAACTAATAGAAACTTAAGCAAAAACATCCGCTACTGCTCGTCCCACCTTTTGCTCGTTTGTTTTCAAATGCTTAAACCTGACAGCAGTCGTGTCGAAAAGATCCTACCAGCGTTCAGATACAATTTCAGAATATTGCGGATTCTGTTTGGATCCCAATACTGATTGTTAGTTGGGGGTCATTCGAAGACGAAATCAAGTTAAGTATAGTCCTGAAATAATATTATAGTTTCATTGTTGTCGCATCATATATGGCTAGTCAAAAGTGTTGTCTGGAATTTGTGAATATGCTGCTTGCGTATTCTTACCGAACATTGAAGATTAGTCTAGGTCGCGTTTGCATAGCTATAGTCCATGCAAAGGATTTTAGGTTCAATAGTTTGCTTATGAGAATGATTACTGAGGGGTTTTGTAAGTCTTTGTGTGGATCATACGGGTACATACAATTGCAGAATATTGCATATTTAGTTGAGACTGGATATCAGTACTGATTGTCACTGTATGGGTTATGGAAGCTCAGAGATTGCGATTCCGGACTTAGTTTTCACTCATACCATTGAGTTGTTACAGGTGTTATTGTAACGGCAGCGGTAGCTGCATATGGTTGCCTGGAACTAGCGTATATGCTGCTTTGCGTATCCTTGCCGAATCATATGGTGCAGCTTAAGCCGGAGCAGTGATGCCAGAACAATTCGCAGTAGTATCAATAGCCCAAACTGAATAAATTGTCGTCATTCCAAAAGATTTGATACTCGTAGCCCGCCCTTATTATGTCACCAATTAAATGTCACCAGTTAAAAGATAACAAATCAAATAAAGTAGAGGTCGGAAAACTTTTGTGTGATTTGTCACTCTGAGATGTCCGATACCCAGCCATGTTTTTGTACCCCTTGCAATCATGTGTTTCATAAAGCATGTCTGGAAGAATGGTTCCCTCTTCACGATAATTGTCCTAATTGTAGTCGGCTATGTACACTGTCCCAAGCGAAATTAGTCGTTGGCAATTGTTCACCGAACAAGAGGCCGATAGCACCAACGGAATTACCAGGTCCGTCGGGAATCACCACTCGAAGCCACGCAAAAGCCTTGGAGCTAACGCAGATTCCAGGAAATGGTCAGCCAGAGACTGGAAAGGTAGCTAAGGGAAATGGCAACCATACTGAACTGAGGCAAATTCCGCCTGCAGGGTCAGTTCCGGTCGCTCAGACCCCCAGGCCCACTCGTTCGAAAAGAGGTCGGCCACTACCCCGAACTCAGTTTCCGAATATACCAGCAGGTCAATCTTCAGGGCCTGAAGTAGTTTGTTTATCGGGACTAGATGCTAGCCAAAGCTCTAATCCCACGGCAGCTCCGTCAGCCAATGTCACTGCCCAATTTTGAATTTTGAAGCTCCCAATGCGCGAACAGCCCCTACAAGCCAGGGTCTGGATTTAGATGTTCTACAACAGATGATCGAACGCACTGTTGCCAGAGCCATGTCCGCATTACATATTTGGCCACAAGCTAGCTCGCCAGATGAGTATGCTGGGTCGAATATACCAACACCCGTTTCTTATATAGCCAGTAGTTCTAGCTTGCGAAAGGCTAAAACTGCAGAAATAATGCAAAAATGGAATGTTCCTTTTGATGGCTCTACCGAAGGTTTAGGGGTGGAAGAATTTATATATTGAGTTAAGGTGTTGACAGACGAAACCTTGGATAGCGACTTTCTAGGCCTTTGCAAACATTTGCACATCTTGCTAGTAGGTAAAGCACGGGATTGGTATTGGAGATACCACAAGCAGGTCGATCGCATTGTTTGGTCGGAGTTTTGCGCCGCTCTTCGACAGCAATATAAAGACTACCGTTCCGAGTTCATGAGCAAGGAATTGATTAGATCTCGTAAGCAAAAAGTCAGAGAACCCTTTGTTGCTTTTCATGACACTGTGGCTGGTTTGATTGATAAGTTTGGCATTAAAATGGACGAAGAGGAACTAATAGAGATATTAAAAGCAAATTTGCTTCCCGAAACTCGTCACAAAATTCTATATCAATCAATCGGTCTCAGTCGGTCAATTGAGACGACTCGTGCATGAAAATCTGATGCAAGAGTTACAGAGATCGGAAAAACCTAAGCCAACGGTAGCTCGTCGTCCCATATATAGCTTGGAGGAAGAGCGTACAGAAACCGAGCCGGACGAAGACGGAGACCCCAGCATAGAAGCCATTCAGAGTTCGATGGCCAAGCGGCCGTGTTGGAATTGTGAAGAACTTGGGCATGTGTGGGCTTATAGGCTTATGATAGGTAGATAGATAGATAGATAGATAGATAAGATAGGCTTATATTCTGTTACGGCTGTGGAACTCCGAATGTCTATAAGCCGCAGTGCCAAAAATGCATTCGTAGAGCGTCGGAAAACCGGCAGAAGGGTGCATCCAACAACAACCGGATGCCCCCGAAAAACCAAAACTAGTCTTGTCGTGGAGCAAGATACTCAGAAATTGGCTTCGTATACTCCCAATTTAAGGAAGAAGTCAATGAAAAAGAATAGTTGTCGGTTTTTGCCGTATCATGAACGGATTAAGAGGTATCTGGAGGTTCGAAAACAAATATTCAATGCCGAAGACCATCAAATCTCAAAACGAATACAGCGATTAAAAAAATATTACACTAATGTTAGAAGTAACCGTAGACTGTTAGTTTCTGCCATTATTAGCAATCCCAAGGATATGCGCAGTTATGCCGAAGTGTCCTTCCTGGGTGGAAAAGAACAGGGTTTGTTAGACACTGGCGCAAGTATAAGTTGTATAGGTGCTGAGGTAGCTCAGACTGATTTTTCGTCTTTTGCTGAGTTTAAACCTATCAAAGCCACTGCGAAAACGGCAGATGGTCAAAGTCAAACGATCCTGAGGGTGTTGAATGTAAGCATGCGGTATCGAACTGTCGAGAAACCCATGAAATTATATATAATTCCATCCATAAAACAAAATCTGATTCTCGGTCATGATTTTTGGCGATCCTTTTCGTTAGCACCCGACATTATTGCATCCGTTGAGTTAAGCTCGAAGCCCGATGAAGAACCTGAGTCAGACCCATTAGGTTATCCCTTAACAAGGCAGCAAAAACAACAACTCGATGTTGTCAAGCTATTGTTTCCTAATGCGGCTGATGGATTAGGACGCACGGCATTGCTCAAGCATTACATCGATGTAGGTCAGGCCGCCCCCGTAAAACAACGATTTTACCCAGTTAGCCCAGCGGTGGAAAAGTTGGTGTATGCCGAGGTAGATCGCATGCTGCAACTAGACGTAATCGAGCCGTCCTCCAGTGCATGGAGTTCGCCAATGAGACTTGTTCTCAAGCCGAACAAAATCCGTCTTTGCCTCGATGCTCGACGACTCAATGAAGTCACCCGTAAGGATGCATATCCATTACGATTGCCCAAGGCAAATATCGTAACCAAGCTCGATCTGAAAGATGCATATTGGCAGATCGAACTCTCCGAGGAATCCAAGCCACTAACTGCTTTTACTATCCCTGGAAGGCCGTTATACCAGTTTAAGGTTATGCCTTTTGGCCTGTGTAATGCTCCGACTACCATGTGTCGTTTGATGGATGAGATCATTCCCCCGGATCTGCGGTACTGTGTTTTTGGATACTTGGACGATCTCTGTATCGTATCTGAGGATTTCCCGTCCCATCTTTCAGTCCTTGTACGACTTGCGGAACAGTTCCGAAGGGCAAACCTTACTCTGAACATTGCTAAGAGTCAGTTCTGTGTTACAAGCGTGAATTATCTGGAATACGTCATCAGCAATGGAGGTATTTGCACCGATCCTTCCAAAATAGCGTGTATAGTCAACTGGGCCCCGCCGAAGAATCTAAAGCAGGTTCGAGGCTTCCTTGGTGTATGTGGCTGGTACCGTAGATTCATTCAGAATTTCTCGGAGCTATCATGTCCTATCACAAAGCTTCTATCCAATAAAAAGAAATTTGTTTGGACCCCGGAAGCGCAAGTCGCAATGGACTCTTTAAAAACCATTTTGACTTCTGCTCCTGTGCTCGAAAACCCTGATTTTGAACAAAAATTTTACCTTCACTGTGATGCTAGTGATTTTGGCATAGAAGCTGTACTCGTGCAATTGGTGGATCAGCAGGAAAAGCCAATCGCCTTTATGTCCAAGAAGATCAGTCGTGCGCAACGTAACTACAGCGTTACAGAGCGAGAGTGCTTGGCAGTCATTTTGGCCATCGAGAAGTTCCGTTGCTATTTGGAACTTCAAAAATTCGAGGTGGTTACCGATCATTCCAGTTTGTTGTGGCTAATGCGCCAGCAAAATGTGTCAGGAAGATTAGCTCGCTGGATCTTTAAATTGCAGCAATTTAAATTCTCGATATCGCACAGAAAAGGAAAAGATCATATTGTCCCCGATGCTTTGTCACGATTACATGAACCTGAATTATCCGGACTCGAAATGATTCCTGTGATAGATCTCGAGTCCGAAGCATTTCAGGAGGAGAACTACCAGCAGTTAAAAGAACAGTTCACGAAAAATTCCGCTAAGTTGCCCGATCTGAAAATTGTAAATCATTTCCTATACATTCGAACCGAGCATGCAGTTGGAAATGCGGCGGAAGACAGTCGAACGTGGAAATTATGGGTCCCTGAGCGATTGAAGGCTGACGTTCTCAAACAAGCTCATGACAATCCTATTTCCGCGCATGCCGGCATGCAAAAGACCATAGAAAAAGTCCGTAGAAGTTTGTTTTGGCCCAGCCTAGCTAAAGATGTTCGAGAGTATATTCGTAATTGCGAGGTTTGGGAAACCACATGCCGACTTGTCGACCATTTCAACGTTTATATATAGATCTGCTTGGACCTTATCCACGCAGCAAGAATGGACATGTAGGCTTGCTAATTGTTTTAGACCACTTCAGCAAATACCATTGGCTGCATCCATTGAAGAAATGTACGTCCGTGGCAATCCAAGAGTTTCTACTAAAGCATATATTCCATGCATATGGTGTGCCTGGAACTATTGTTAGCGACAATGGAAAGCAATTTAAAGCTACTGAATTCAATGCATTCTTGACGGAGCTGGGAATCAAACACATGTACACGGCACTTTACTCTCCCCAGAGTAACGCTGCGGAACGAGTTAATCGTTCATTGTTAGCGGCGGTGCGATCATATCTCGAACAGGATCAGACATGCTGGGATCAGCATCTCACTAGTATTTCTTGCTCGCTTCGATCGTCCCTACATCAGTCCTTAGGTTGTTCACCATATCGAGCCTTATTTGGCTTAGATATGCTCACTCATGGGTCGGATTATAAGCTTCTAAAAGAGTTAGACTTGCTGGAAGAACCCGTTGTGCCGATATCTAGATCTGACAATCTAGCCTTAATCCGAAAAGATATTCAGGCCAATATTAAGAAAGCGTATGAGCGGATCGTTGCCCAATACAATTTACGAGCCAAGCCCGTTTCTTTCCGAGAAGGTCAGGAAGTTTTTCACCGTAATTTTGCCTTAAGTAAATTTACGCAACATTTTAATGCAAAATTAGCTCCCAAGTTTCTTAAATCTCGAGTTCGGAAAAAACTTGGTAATTGTTTCTACCTTCTAGAAAACTTGCAGGGCAGAGAAATAGGAACTTTTCATGCGAAAGACATCAAAGCCTGATTCCCGCTAATATTCTGCCTAACGTTGAGATATTATCGGGTGGTGTAACGGTTACCGTTGAGCAGCACAGATCGCAAGTAGGTTATTGTTATAGTGCTCGGATATATCGCATGCAATAACCTTGGGCTAATTAAATATATATATATGTCATTTGAAGCATAGTTTGCGGTGTCTGCCAGTAAGCTCTGGATCTAGAACAGCTGAGCGAAGCTTTGGTTAGTGCTATGCAGCGCATCGCAGAAAAGCTTTTGCATCGAAGTTTTAGATCTGCATTTAGATCCTATTTAAGCAGTGCAAAAGCTTTAGTCGATCTCTTTTGCATATTCAAAACCTTGGATCTGGTCGAGTGTAGTATCTAGATAAAATTTTCTTAAAACTGCCACGTGTTCGGAAAACGGGTTAACCAACGGGAAAAGTCCGGTTATTCAGTGCGGTGACGAATAAAATTTTATACCCCAATCCTACCGTACCGTACCGTACCGGAAAAAGTGCCAGTAAACTGACCTGATTTAGCGGGCATATTTGCTACGCCTCCAAAAGACCGAATCCCTGCCAGAAGAAAATACGACCTGTGCCTGTGAAAACCCAGGAAAACGGTATGTCTAAGTGCCCTGTAGGGAAAATTAGCGCTTTCTTAGCCCTCTTGGTGCTTTTGTTTCGCCCATAGGGCCCTGGCCGGGATCGGCAGCGCACCAAGCGCCCAAATTGTCCCCCACACCAAGCCCCATCACTGGCCGGCTATAACCCACGCCAGCCGAACCTTGGTGCGAGGCCGAACCTTTAATTTGTACTTGGGAAAACCGCTGGAAAAGCCCGATTGCCCCAATTATCAAACCTTGCTCCGGCCATAACCTTTGCACATGCGCCACGCCTGTCCGTTGCTGTACCCTGCCAAGCGGCTGAGAGCCGTTCACACCCTGGTGCGCCGACACCAGCCGGCTGCAACGGCTGGAAGGCGCCGCCTATAATATGGATTAAAAACAACAACAAAATAATAATACGAACAAAAAAAAATATATATATAAATAATAATACAAAAATCTTAAAAAATTAGAGTAGTTAAAATTGCATAACTTTAATGTAAATTTTCTTTCCCTGTTCCTTCTGAACCCTTCTAGTTTATTTTTTTTTTGTTGTTTAAATTCTGATCACAGTCATACCTTCATAGAGCCGCTGCCAATTCATTTTTTTTTTCTTAAATTTTTAATTAAATATTTAATTGGTGTGAAAGGAAACGGAAAGAAAACCAGAACCAAGTAGATAAAGAAAAAAAACAAGAAAAATCCTCCCCCCCGCCCCTGTTTTTTCAACAGCTTCTACAGCGAAAGGCGCCTTTCAGCGAGGGAACACTGTGAGACAACGTAGGTGACCGAATTTTTATTACTTTCTCTTTTGTGCCTATATTTGTATAACTCAACGCTTGCTCCCACGATCAGCGGTCGCCGCTAAATCGGTGCTCTTATGCTTATCAGCATTCGCAGCTGTGCATTGGTTTAGTCGGTAGTGTTGGTGCATTGAGCTGATCGCATTCTTGCCTTTTGGTTGTTCTTTCTAATGCCATGAAATTACACTAACCAGCCAAACAAAAGAAAGGGATGAACTGGTATTGCGGATTTCAATTTTTAAACTGATTTTCTTTACGTTCATTTGAATACCTGTATTGTGAGGAATCGATATTCCTCACAAGACGCTAGTAGAGGATACGGCGAAATGGCCAGAGAAGAGCGCGGCTTGTCCCGTTAAGCGAGAGGATGGAGCGGGCCTCGCTCTCAGAACAGGGAAACGGTGGAATTGGGCCAGCGGCGGGTCCAAGAGCCGAGGACCGGGAGGCGCCATGTGGATCCCATGTAGGCCATGTAGATCCCATGTAGCCCATGTGGATTCCATGTAGGCCATGTAATTCCATGTAGGCCATGTAATTCCATGTAGGCCATGTAGGCCGATCCCGGTGCGGAAGGCTTGGGAAGACGAAGCGGCCGATGGAAAAGTACCCAGGGAAAGGAACCGTTGCGGATAGGCGGCGACGCGGACGCTGTGCCGCAGGGAGCCTATAAGAGGAGGTCCGCGGCAGTGAATCGGGACAGTCAAGTGCGGGAACCAAGTGTGTCACCAAGCGAACGTGTTACGAGTGAAAACAGAATTAGTGCAGCCAGGAAGAGCAACGACTACCAGTGAAGACTACAGAGACGTGCACGGCAATCAAAACCCAGAGACTCACCGCGTAAAGGTGAGACCATTGGCCAGGTGAACCCATTGCGTGCGGAGCTGTGTGAGCGGCGGACGAGGCGGTAGCCCAGTCAGAACCCCCACAGCCGTAGCCCAACGGAGCTACACCTGCGATCAGCCTCAACAACGGTGGAGTCGGGTATTGGTTCGGACGGTTCGTTACAACTGGCGCCCAACGTGGGGCCTCAAGACAAGCAAGAAAAGGCGAGTGCATTGGGAAGGACGGTGCTGAGCGGAGTATCAAGAAAGGTATCAAGATGAAGAGCCGGCAGTGGATTCATTCGCTGAGGAAGGAGGAACTGATGCAGTGCGCCAAGGCATGCGGGCTTCAGTTGGAAGGATCAGTGGACGAGATGCGAAAGGCGTTTAAGATCTGGGTCGAGAAGCATGGGACGGAACCGGAGTTTGCCGACGTGATTGAGACGTGGGAGATAAAAATGGGCAGGATATCGCCGGCGGCGCAGACTGAGGAAAAAAGGTGCATATGAACGCCTGATGCCGCGGGGAGGTGCCGAGCGGTCGACGCTATGGAAGACGCCGTCAAAATTTCAGGAGGAACTGATAGCGAGCCTGGCGGTCCCACTAAAAGACACCAGACACCCAGTCGGCAGCGGGCCAGTAGTGGGGAGAGACCGGCCGGGTCGGAAGCCCGGGAACAAAACGCGCGTCGAGCGGAGTATGAGAGGACGGAAGAGGACAGGAAGAGGCCGCGAGACAGCCACGAGTCAATTCGGCCGTCGTGGCAAAACAGGTGAGAGAGTGGTCATTTCGTTTCGACGGGACGGAAAAGCCACTCGAGTTCCTGGAGCAGGTGGAATGGTCGGCCGACATGTACGGGTTGGATGTGGACCAGATACCGAGGGCGATGCCAGAACTGCTAAAAGGGCGAGCGCTGATGTGGTTCCTAGCGAACAATAGGCAGTGGCAGACGTGGAGGTCTTTCGTGCAAAGCTTCCAGGACTACTTCTTGCCAAGGGACTACTTTGAAAAGTTGCTCCAAGAGGTGAGGAATCGCAAGCAGAAGTGGGGAGAATCCTTCAAGGACTACATGGTGGACATACAGACCCTCATGCGTCCCCTCAAGCGCACTCCGGAACAACAAGCAGAGGCCATCCGGGAGAATAGCGTGCCGGATTTGCGGATTTTTATGCGGCCGCACCGGTGTCGGGATTTGGACGAGATGATGAAGTTGGCGGACGAATTCGAAGCCCTGGAAAGAGATCGGGCGGAATTCCAAAAGGAAAGCCCGTCAGGCCGGAGATGCTGTAAGCCCGCGGGAAACGCACCGCGACCCAAGCCGCGGAGGGCCGTGCCCGGGTCGCAATTGGAGGCCCCGAGGTCCGAAGACACTCGAGAGAGGCACACGTCGGCCTAGTCGGTGGACTGACCGACGAGGAAGTGCAGCTGTCCGCCCTGGTAAGCATCGCCGGGCGAGAGTGGAAGGCCACGGTGGACACAGGAGCGACGAGTAGCTTTGTTAGCTGCGAATTGGCGGACAAGCTGCGGGGAGTTGGAGTGGAGACGAGGACTCGCAAGAGGGTGCGGCTGGCGGACGGTCATAGCCAGGACGTCAACGCTCAACTTGAAGTAGAGGTGGCGTTCGGGAACAAGGCGATCGCAATGACGCTCCTCATATTGCCCGGAGTGATTGACGAGCTGGTTCTGGGATGGGATTTTATAGCCGCAGTCGGAGCAGAGGTGACCTGTGCGGGGCACAGGGTGGTAATCCCTACGAGAGGTCGACGGAACAGGCGGTTAGAGGAGAAGCTGTCAGTGGCGGTACTGGCCACGGAGGAAGTCCCAGAGCCGGCAAGCGAGTCAACTCCGGCGGCCTGCGAAACAAGTGGCATGGAAGGCGGCAGGCACAGAGAGAACTGCAAGGAGTCAACGGATGATGAGTTTTTGGACAAGGAACTAGAGGAATTCCGGAAGATGAAGGGAGTGTCCCAGGTGGCAGTTCATTCCATCAAGCTGGACAAGCTGTTGAAAACGGGACGCATTGAACCGTCGAGGAGCCCGTACAGCTCGCCTATCGTGATGGTCAAGAAGAAGACGGGAAAATGGAGGTTGTGTGTGGATTTCCGCCAAATAAATGCGAAATCAATTAAGGACGCGTACCCGATGCCGAGAATAGACTATATTCTGGACCAGCTCAGAGAGGCGCGGTTCATCAGCAGTCTGGACCTAAAAGACGGATATTGGCAGATTCCGCTGGAGGAAAATAGCCGGCAGTATACCGCCTTCACGGTGCCGGGCAAAGGACTGTTCCAGTGGAAGGTGATGCCGTTCGGGCTGCACTCAGCGTCGGCTACGTTCCAGAGGGCGTTGGACCAAGTGATCGGGCCGGAAATGATGCCTCACGCGTTCGCCTATCAAGACGATATAATAGTTATCGGACGGACGAGGGAGGAACATCGGCGGAATCTGGAAGAGGTGTTTCGGAGACTCAAGAAGGCCAACTTGCGCCTGAATGTGGACAAGTGCCAATTCTTCCGGACGGAGCTCCGGTATCTGGGACATTTGGTGACAGGAGAGGGAATATGCACCGACCCCGAGAAGGTGGCGGCCATTGCGGAGCTTCAGCCGCCGACAAATGTCAAGGAGTTGCGGCAATATTTGGGCGTGGCCTCCTGGTATCGGAGATTCGTGGACGGATTTGCCACGTTGGTGCAGCCTCTCAGCGCTTTACTTAAGAAGAAGGCGAAGTGGGAGTGGACGCCCGAAAGGCAACAGGCATTTGAGGCTGTGAAAGGCCGGTTGGTGGCGGACCCGGTTTTGGCCTGTCCCGATTTCTCCAGGAGATTCGTACTCCAGACGGACGCCAGCGATTACGGACTGGGGGCCATCCTGACTCAGGAGACCGAAGAGGGCGAGAGGGTCATCTCATATGCCAGCCGATCTCTGAATGCAGCCGAAAAGAATTATTCGGCGACGGAGAAAGAGTGCCTGGCGATTGTGTGGGCGGTCCGAAAACTGAAGCCATATTTGGAAGGGTATCACTTTAAGCTGGTCACCGACCATATGGCGTTAAAATGGTTGAACAGTATAGAGAGCCCCACAGGAAGGATTGCGAGATGGGCACTGGAGCTCCAGCAATACGACTTCGAGATTGCATACAGGAGAGGGCAGCTGAACATCGTGGCGGACGCACTATCTCGGCAGCCAGTGACGGAGCGGTGCCGGAGGATGACCGAGGAAAAGGCCAGCCCGGAGCGGGGTACCGAGTGCACATGGCTGAAGAAGATAGAGGAGAACATGGAAAAAGAGCCGTTGAAGTATCCCGACTACGTAAAAGAGGCGGGCCGGATATACCGACACATACCCCACCGAGCGGGAGACGAAGAGGTGGCGTCGTGGAAGCTTTGCGTCCCAAGGGATCTCCGGGAGCGGGTCATGAGGGAGAACCACAGCATCCCAGAAGCTGGTCACGCGGGAAGCCGGAAAACGGCAACGAGGATAGCGGCTAGATATTACTGGCCCGGAATGCACCGCGACGTAAGAAGGTTCGTGAGGAAGTGCGAAACGTGCATGCGCTTCAAGCCGTGTCAGCGGCAGGCGGCCGGCAAAATGCTGACGCAGGTCCCCGAAGAGCCGTGGGCGACGGTTTGTGCAGGCTTCGTAGGACCATAACCAAGGTCAAAGCATGGAAACGCCATGCTGTTGGTACTGGTGGATCGGTTTTCAAAATGGACCGAGCTAGTGCCGTTGAGAAAGGCCACTGCGGAAGCATTAACGAAGGCCTTCCGGGAGAGGATTATAGCCCGGTTCGGGGTGCCGAAGGTGGTGGTCACCGACAATGGGGTCCAATTTACCAGCAGGGCTTTTCAAAGGTTCCTGGAACACAGCGGGGTGCGGCACCAGTTCACGGCACCGTACACCCCACAGGAGAACCCAACGGAGAGAACCAACCGGACGGTGAAGACCATGATAGCCCAATTCACCGAAGGGGACCAGAGGTGCTGGGATGAGAAGTGGCCGGAGTTAATGTTGGCGGTGAACTCGGCGGTGTCAGAATCAACGGGATACTCGCCAGCGTTCATCGTACAAGGAAGAGAACCGAGGCTACCGAACGCGTTGTACGACGAGGAGACACTTGGCACGGGGCAAGAAACCCACACACCGGACGAAAACGCGACCAAGTTGCGGGAGTTGTTCCAGTTGGTGCGACGCAACTTGGAACGGGCGGCCCAGGATCAAGCGAGGCATTATAACTTGCGAAGGAGATCCTGGAAACCTAAAATAGGAGAGGTAGTGTGGGCCAAAAAGCACCATTTGTCGAACGCAGCGGAGGGCTTCGCGGCGAAACTGGCACCGAGGTATGACGGGCCGTATCGGGTGGTAGACTTCACCTCGCCTGTGATATGCAGGGTGAAAAAGGAGGGCGACAAACAGGCGCGGACAGTCCACATCGCCGACTTGAAGCCGCAAGCGGAGGAAGGGGCGACGGAGGAGCGTAGAGACACGGCGAAGGACCCAGAGGAAGAGTAGGCTGAGTCTGGCTACCAACGGGAAGGACCGACTCCAGGAAGTGGCACGCAGGACACAGAGTGGAGCCGGCACCACCACGAAGGAGGCGCCCGGAGGTAAAAACTACGGGAGGACAACTCCCAATTGGAATCGCGAACGGCCGGTGGCAGTAATTGTCCTGGAAAAGATAAAGGTGCGAATTAATCAAGGTCCAACAGGAGACTAAGACTTACCTGTCGGCCAGAGCAGGCATCGGCCGGTCTCCGGTCGGGAAGATGTCCGAGCGGACAGGTGGGGTTCGGATAGTGAGTCGGGGGAACGAGCAGAGAAGTCCGGGTTCATGGTCCAGGATACGTTGGCCATCTCCACCCGTCGGGTTCGGCCGGGCAGAAGGCTCGCCCATGCGCTGCTTGTCGGCCGAGGAATCGGATGATCCTCGGGTCCGGGGTGGCTGCATGGGGCAGAAGTTACGCCAGAAGCCGAACCGAAGGCTGGGAGGAGAGGGCGAGCCAGGGTCGTACCGCCGGGTGCATCCGGGCGGAAGGTCGTTTGATCTCATAGCACCGGGGAATTTCGGCGGTCGACATCCAGGACCAGGGACGCAGGACGGGCTGTAGGAAGAGGAAATTAGTGGGAGAAGGACTCGGACCTCGATACTCACCTGGGTTGCCGGGGGTTGAACCGGCCCGGGACCGGCGCCGATTATGGAAGGCCAGAGAAAAAAAATATATATAATAAAAAAAAAAAGAAAAAAAGGGGAAAGAGGAAAAAAAAATATAAACAAAAGAAATAAATATTATTAAATAAAAAAAAAAAAAGGGGGGGTAGGGAATATGATATTCGACACGAACAGCCACAATCGGCGTGGAAAACGTTGGTCCCGGATAGAAAAAGGGTATCGCGGCGAACAACAGAGAGGAAAGCAACGGGATCACGCGAGAGGAATAGAGGGAAGTACCGTACGATGGAACGATGGAAATACAGCGGAGGAGGGCTGTCGGTGGAGGATTGTTGGATCCATCGATCACTTTGTCGCCGCAGCAGCAGAGATAACACGTGTTTGAGGAAAATTAAAAAAAAAAAAAAAAAAAAAAATGAAGACGGAGCAAATAAAAAAAAATGATGAAAGAGCAGGACGAGAAAGAAGTCAAGAAGGAGTTCATAGCAAAATATGTGGAGGAGCAAAACGAGAGATTGAAGGGCCGAGCCCACCGCCAGCGACGGGCGGAGCTCTCGCGTGGAGAGCGGTGGACTCAGGGCGAGACTCCGGAGCTCGAGCTTATGGCATCGTCCCTCGACGGGTCAGCCTGGTCCCCAAGGGCAACGCCGACGCCAGAGGTGTCCCAAGGAGGAACGGCGGAAGAGGACAGCGACGACGTCGTGTGTGTGGCCACGGGCCCGGCGCTCACGCGAGCCGAAAAAAGGGCGCTGTTGGAGGCGCAGCGGAGACGGACGGCGGCGAGAGCGGAGCAGCCGCCGGTAGAGCCCACGCGGCCGGCATCAAGGCCAAGGCCACCGGTCCCGGTGTCGGCAACGGAGGCCGCTCCGCGGGCGTCAAAGCCACCAAAGGCAGCAAAGCCACCGAAGGCATCAAAGCCACCAAAGGCACCGAAGGCGTCGAAGCTGGCGGAGGCGGAGCCAGTAGATTTGTAGATTTGTTTGCCAAGGTCAAAGCATGGAAACGCCATGCTGTTGGTACTGGTGGATCGGTTTTCAAAATGGACCGAGCTAGTGCCGTTGAGAAAGGCCACTGCGGAAGCATTAACGAAGGCCTTCCGGGAGAGGATTATAGCCCGGTTCGGGGTGCCGAAGGTGGTGGTCACCGACAATGGGGTCCAATTTACCAGCAGGGCTTTTCAAAGGTTCCTGGAACACAGCGGGGTGCGGCACCAGTTCACGGCACCGTACACCCCACAGGAGAACCCAACGGAGAGAACCAACCGGACGGTGAAGACCATGATAGCCCAATTCACCGAAGGGGACCAGAGGTGCTGGGATGAGAAGTGGCCGGAGTTAATGTTGGCGGTGAACTCGGCGGTGTCAGAATCAACGGGATACTCGCCAGCGTTCATCGTACAAGGAAGAGAACCGAGGCTACCGAACGCGTTGTACGACGAGGAGACACTTGGCACGGGGCAAGAAACCCACACACCGGACGAAAACGCGACCAAGTTGCGGGAGTTGTTCCAGTTGGTGCGACGCAACTTGGAACGGGCGGCCCAGGATCAAGCGAGGCATTATAACTTGCGAAGGAGATCCTGGAAACCTAAAATAGGAGAGGTAGTGTGGGCCAAAAAGCACCATTTGTCGAACGCAGCGGAGGGCTTCGCGGCGAAACTGGCACCGAGGTATGACGGGCCGTATCGGGTGGTAGACTTCACCTCGCCTGTGATATGCAGGGTGAAAAAGGAGGGCGACAAACAGGCGCGGACAGTCCACATCGCCGACTTGAAGCCGCAAGCGGAGGAAGGGGCGACGGAGGAGCGTAGAGACACGGCGAAGGACCCAGAGGAAGAGTAGGCTGAGTCTGGCTACCAACGGGAAGGACCGACTCCAGGAAGTGGCACGCAGGACACAGAGTGGAGCCGGCACCACCACGAAGGAGGCGCCCGGAGGTAAAAACTACGGGAGGACAACTCCCAATTGGAATCGCGAACGGCCGGTGGCAGTAATTGTCCTGGAAAAGATAAAGGTGCGAATTAATCAAGGTCCAACAGGAGACTAAGACTTACCTGTCGGCCAGAGCAGGCATCGGCCGGTCTCCGGTCGGGAAGATGTCCGAGCGGACAGGTGGGGTTCGGAAGGTGAGTCGGGGGAGATGGTCGACGGCGAGCGAGCGCAGTCGCAACCGCAGCCGCGGTCACAGCCGCAGCCCCAGCCGCCGACGCAACCACGACCGCAGCCGCAGTCGCCGTCGCGGCCGCAGTCGCGGTCGCAGCCGCAGCTCAAGCCGACGATGCCGACGCAGCCGCAGCAACAGCAGCCGGAGGCCCAGCCGCAGCCGCAGCCCAAGCCACCGAGGCCGACGCAGCCTCGGCCACAGTCGCAGCCGCAGCCGAAGCCGCCAATGACGACGCAGGCGCAGCCACAGCAGCCGGAGGCCCAGCCGCAGCCGCAGCCGCAGCCCAAGCCGCCGATGCCAACGCAGCCGCAGCCGCAGCAACAGCAGCCGGAGGCCCAGCCGCAGCCGCGGCCCAAGCCGCCGAGGCCGACGCAGCCACGGCCACAGTCGCAGCCCCAGCCCAAGCCGCCGATGCCAACGCAGCCGCAGGCGCAGCCACAGCAGCCGGAGGCCCAGCCGCAGCCGCAGCCCAAGCCGCCGATGCCGACGCAGCCGCAGCCGCAGCAGCCGGAGGCCCAGCCACAATCGCAGCCGCAGCCGCGGTCGCAGCCACCATCGCAGTCACAGGAGGCGTCTCAGTCGCAGTGGCCAGAAGACCAGCCGAGGGCGCAGCCGTCGCCAGCGGCACAGCTGGAGGAGCAGAGGGGCGAGGACGAGGCTCCGTCGCCACCGAAAGGATTGCGGGTAAGGGCACCGGCGGATATGCTCAGCGACGAACGTCTGCAGGCCCAGCCGCAAGCGCACCCCCAGCCGCCTCCAGGAAGTGGCACGCAGGACACAGAGTGGAGCCGGCACCACCACGAAGGAGGCGCCCGGAGGTAAAAACTACGGGAGGACAACTCCCAATTGGAATCGCGAACGGCCGGTGGCAGTAATTGTCCTGGAAAAGATAAAGGTGCGAATTAATCAAGGTCCAACAGGAGACTAAGACTTACCTGTCGGCCAGAGCAGGCATCGGCCGGTCTCCGGTCGGGAAGATGTCCGAGCGGACAGGTGGGGTTCGGAAGGTGAGTCGGGGGAACGAGCAGAGAAGTCCGGGTTCATGGTCCAGGATACGTTGGCCATCTCCACCCGTCGGGTTCGGCCGGGCAGAAGGCTCGCCCATGCGCTGCTTGTCGGCCGAGGAATCGGATGATCCTCGGGTCCGGGGTGGCTGCATGGGGCAGAAGTTACGCCAGAAGCCGAACCGAAGGCTGGGAGGAGAGGGCGAGCCAGGGTCGTACCGCCGGGTGCATCCGGGCGGAAGGTCGTTTGATCTCATAGCACCGGGGAATTTCGGCGGTCGACATCCAGGACCAGGGACGCAGGACGGGCTGTAGGAAGAGGAAATTAGTGGGAGAAGGACTCGGACCTCGATACTCACCTGGGTTGCCGGGGGTTGAACCGGCCCGGGACCGGCGCCGATTATGGAAGGCCAGAGAAAAAAAATATATATAATAAAAAAAAAAAGAAAAAAAGGGGGAAAGAGGAAAAAAAAATATAAACAAAAGAAATAAATATTATTAAATAAAAAAAAAAAAAAAGGGGGGTAGGGAATATGATATTCGACACGAACAGCCACAATCGGCGTGGAAAACGTTGGTCCCGGATAGAAAAAGGGTATCGCGGCGAACAACAGAGAGGAAAGCAACGGGATCACGCGAGAGGAATAGAGGGAAGTACCGTACGATGGAACGATGGAAATACAGCGGAGGAGGGCTGTCGGTGGAGGATTGTTGGATCCATCGATCACTTTGTCGCCGCAGCAGCAGAGATAACACGTGTTTGAGGAAAATTAAAAAAAAAAAAAAAAAAAAATGAAGACGGAGCAAATAAAAAAAATGATGAAAGAGCAGGACGAGAAAGAAGTCAAGAAGGAGTTCATAGCAAAATATGTGGAGGAGCAAAACGAGAGATTGAAGGGCCGAGCCCACCGCCAGCGACGGGCGGAGCTCTCGCGTGGAGAGCGGTGGACTCAGGGCGAGACTCCGGAGCTCGAGCTTATGGCATCGTCGCTCGACGGGTCAGCCTGGTCCCCAAGGGCAACGCCGACGCCAGAGGTGTCCCAAGGAGGAACGGCGGAAGAGGACAGCGACGACGTCGTGTGTGTGGCCACGGGCCCGGCGCTCACGCGAGCCGAAAAAAGGGCGCTGTTGGAGGCGCAGCGGAGACGGACGGCGGCGAGAGCGGAGCAGCCGCCGGTAGAGCCCACGCGGCCGGCATCAAGGCCAAGGCCACCGGTCCCGGTGTCGGCAACGGAGGCCGCTCCGCGGGCGTCAAAGCCACCAAAGGCAGCAAAGCCACCGAAGGCATCAAAGCCACCAAAGGCACCGAAGGCGTCGAAGCTGGCGGAGGCGGAGCCAGTAGATTTGTCGGCCAAATCGGAGGCGAAGCCAGCGAAGGCGGCGAAGCTGGCGGAGGCGGAGCCAGTGGATTTGTCGGCCAAATCGGCGGCGAAGCCGACGAAGGCCGCCAGGCCGGCAGAGGCGGCACCGAAACCAGCAGACACGGCGACGAACCAGCAGGAAGCGAGGCCGACAGTGTCAGCGTCAGCAAAAACAGCGGACGCAGCGGCCAAGTCGTCGTCGAGGTTGGCAGAAGAGGCATGGACAGAAGCGGAGAAGGAGGAGGATAAAAAGTACATCCGGAGCACGCTGGAGGTCCTCGTCCGAGAGCGGAGGGAGCAGCGGCGGAGGGAAGCGCGGCGTCGGGAGGAGCAGCACCAACTGGAGGAGGCACGGCGGGAAGCGGAAGCGCGGAGACGGCGCGAGGAAGAGGCACGGGTGGAAAAGGAGGCGTGTCGGCGATGAGAGGAGGAGGCCCGTAGGCAAAAGGAAGAGAGGCGGCGGCAACGGCGGAAGGAGGACGAACGGCGGCGCGAGGAGGACCGCGAGCGCAGGGAGGCCCGTAGGGCCAAGCGCCATGAGAAGTCCCGGCGGGAGGCTCCCGAGCAACAACGATGCCGATCGGAGGGCAAGGCGAAGGCGCGCGCAGAGAGCGAGTGCGAGGCGCTGCCGCCACCAAAGAGAGCGCGGATAGCGACAGCAACGGCGGAGATGGTCGACGGCGAGCGAGCGCAGTCGCAACCGCAGCCGCGGTCACAGCCGCAGCCCCAGCCGCCGACGCAACCACGACCGCAGCCGCAGTCGCCGTCGCGGCCGCAGTCGCGGTCGCAGCCGCAGCTCAAGCCGACGATGCCGACGCAGCCGCAGCAACAGCAGCCGGAGGCCCAGCCGCAGCCGCAGCCCAAGCCACCGAGGCCGACGCAGCCTCGGCCACAGTCGCAGCCGCAGCCCAAGCCGCCAATGACGACGCAGGCGCAGCCACAGCAGCCGGAGGCCCAGCCGCAGCCGCAGCCCAAGCCGCCGATGCCGACGCAGCCGCAGCCGCAGCAGCCGGAGGCCCAGCCACAATCGCAGCCGCAGCCGCGGTCGCAGCCACCATCGCAGTCACAGGAGGCGTCTCAGTCGCAGTGGCCAGAAGACCAGCCGAGGGCGCAGCCGTCGCCAGCGGCACAGCTGGAGGAGCAGAGGGGCGAGGACGAGGCTCCGTCGCCACCGAAAGGATTGCGGGTAAGGGCACCGGCGGATATGCTCAGCGACGAACGTCTGCAGGCCCAGCCGCAAGCGCACCCCCAGCCGCCTCCAGGAAGTGGCACGCAGGACACAGAGTGGAGCCGGCACCACCACGAAGGAGGCGCCCGGAGGTAAAAACTACGGGAGGACAACTCCCAATTGGAATCGCGAACGGCCGGTGGCAGTAATTGTCCTGGAAAAGATAAAGGTGCGAATTAATCAAGGTCCAACAGGAGACTAAGACTTACCTGTCGGCCAGAGCAGGCATCGGCCGGTCTCCGGTCGGGAAGATGTCCGAGCGGACAGGTGGGGTTCGGAAGGTGAGTCGGGGGAACGAGCAGAGAAGTCCGGGTTCATGGTCCAGGATACGTTGGCCATCTCCACCCGTCGGGTTCGGCCGGGCAGAAGGCTCGCCCATGCGCTGCTTGTCGGCCGAGGAATCGGATGATCCTCGGGTCCGGGGTGGCTGCATGGGGCAGAAGTTACGCCAGAAGCCGAACCGAAGGCTGGGAGGAGAGGGCGAGCCAGGGTCGTACCGCCGGGTGCATCCGGGCGGAAGGTCGTTTGATCTCATAGCACCGGGGAATTTCGGCGGTCGACATCCAGGACCAGGGACGCAGGACGGGCTGTAGGAAGAGGAAATTAGTGGGAGAAGGACTCGGACCTCGATACTCACCTGGGTTGCCGGGGGTTGAACCGGCCCGGGACCGGCGCCGATTATGGAAGGCCAGAGAAAAAAAATATATATAATAAAAAAAAAAAGAAAAAAAGGGGGAAAGAGGAAAAAAAATATAAACAAAAGAAATAAATATTATTAAATAAAAAAAAAAAAAAAAAAGGGGGTAGGGAATATGATATTCGACACGAACAGCCACAATCGGCCTGGAAAACGTTGGTCCCGGATAGAAAAAGGGTATCGCGGCGAACAACAGAGAGGAAAGCAACGGGATCACGCGAGAGGAATGGACGGAAGTACCGTACGATGGAACGATGGAAATACAGCGGAGGAGGGCTGTCGGTGGAGGATTGTTGGATCCATCGATCACTTTGTCGCCGCAGCAGCAGAGATAACACGTGTTTGAGGAAAATTAAAAAAAAAAAAAAAAAAAATGAAGACGGAGCAAATAAAAAAAATGATGAAAGAGCAGGACGAGAAAGAAGTCAAGAAGGAGTTCATAGCAAAATATGTGGAGGAGCAAAACGAGAGATTGAAGGGCCGAGCCCACCGCCAGCGACGGGCGGAGCTCTCGCGTGGAGAGCGGTGGACTCAGGCGAGACTCCGGAGCTCGAGCTTATGGCATCGTCGCTCGACGGGTCAGCCTGGTCCCCAAGGGCAACGCCGACGCCAGAGGTGTCCCAAGGAGGAACGGCGGAAGAGGACAGCGACGACGTCGTGTGTGTGGCCACGGGCCCGGCGCTCACGCGAGCCGAAAAAAGGGCGCTGTTGGAGGCGCAGCGGAGACGGACGGCGGCGAGAGCGGAGCAGCCGCCGGTAGAGCCCACGCGGCCGGCATCAAGGCCAAGGCCACCGGTCCCGGTGTCGGCAACGGAGGCCGCTCCGCGGGCGTCAAAGCCACCAAAGGCAGCAAAGCCACCGAAGGCATCAAAGCCACCAAAGGCACCGAAGGCGTCGAAGCTGGCGGAGGCGGAGCCAGTAGATTTGTCGGCCAAATCGGAGGCGAAGCCAGCGAAGGCGGCGAAGCTGGCGGAGGCGGAGCCAGTGGATTTGTCGGCCAAATCGGCGGCGAAGCCGACGAAGGCCGCCAGGCCGGCAGAGGCGGCACCGAAACCAGCAGACACGGCGACGAACCAGCAGGAAGCGAGGCCGACAGTGTCAGCGTCAGCAAAAACAGCGGACGCAGCGGCCAAGTCGTCGTCGAGGTTGGCAGAAGAGGCATGAACAGAAGCGGAGAAGGAGGAGGATAAAAAGTACATCCGGAGCACGCTGGAGGTCCTCGTCCGAGAGCGGAGGGAGCAGCGGCGGAGGGAAGCGCGGCGTCGGGAGGAGCAGCACCAACTGGAGGAGGCACGGCGGGAAGCGGAAGCGCGGAGACGGTGCGAGCAAGAGGCACGGGTGGAAAAGGAGGCGTGTCGGCGATGAGAGGAGGAGGCCCGTAGGCAAAAGGAAGAGAGGCGGCGGCAACGGCGGAAGGAGGACGAACGGCGGCGCGAGGAGGACCGCGAGCGCAGGGAGGCCCGTAGGGCCAAGCGCCATGAGAAGTCCCGGCGGGAGGCTCCCGAGCAACAACGATGCCGATCGAAGGGCAAGGCGAAGGCGTGCGCAGAGAGCGAGTGCGAGGCGCTGCCGCCACCAAAGAGAGCGCGGATAGCGACAGCAACGGCGGAGATGGTCGACGGCGAGCGAGCGCAGTCGCAACCGCAGCCGCGGTCACAGCCGCAGCCCCAGCCGCCGACGCAACCACGACCGCAGCCGCAGTCACCGTCGCGGCCGCAGTCGCGGTCGCAGCCGCAGCTCAAGCCGACGATGCCGACGCAGCCGCAGCAACAGCAGCCGGAGGCCCAGCCGCAGCCGCAGCCCAAGCCACCGAGGCCGACGCAGCCTCGGCCACAGTCGCAGCCGCAGCCCAAGCCGCCAATGACGACGCAGGCGCAGCCACAGCAGCCGGAGGCCCAGCCGCAGCCGCAGCCCAAGCCGCCGATGCCAACGCAGCCGCAGCAACAGCAGCCGGAGGCCCAGCCGCAGCCGCGGCCCAAGCCGCAGCCGCGGCCCAAGCCGCCGAGGCCGACGCAGCCACGGCCACAGTCGCAGCCCCAGCCCAAGCCGCCGATGCCAACGCAGCCGCAGGCGCAGCCACAGCAGCCGGAGGCCCAGCCGCAGCCGCAGCCCAAGCCGCCGATGCCGACGCAGCCGCAGCAGCCGGAGGCCCAGCCACAATCGCAGCCGCAGCCGCGGTCGCAGCCACCATCGCAGTCACAGGAGGCGTCTCAGTCGCAGTGGCCAGAAGACCAGCCGAGGGCGCAGCCGTCGCCAGCGGCACAGCTGGAGGAGCAGAGGGGCGAGGACGAGGCTCCGTCGCCACCGAAAGGATTGCGGGTAAGGGCACCGGCGGATATGCTCAGCGACGAACGTCTGCAGGCCCAGCCGCAAGCGCACCCCCAGCCGCCTCCAGGAAGTGGCACGCAGGACACAGAGTGGAGCCGGCACCACCACGAAGGAGGCGCCCGGAGGTAAAAACTACGGGAGGACAACTCCCAATTGGAATCGCGAACGGCCGGTGGCAGTAATTGTCCTGGAAAAGATAAAGGTGCGAATTAATCAAGGTCCAACAGGAGACTAAGACTTACCTGTCGGCCAGAGCAGGCATCGGCCGGTCTCCGGTCGGGAAGATGTCCGAGCGGACAGGTGGGGTTCGGAAGGTGAGTCGGGGGAACGAGCAGAGAAGTCCGGGTTCATGGTCCAGGATACGTTGGCCATCTCCACCCGTCGGGTTCGGCCGGGCAGAAGGCTCGCCCATGCGCTGCTTGTCGGCCGAGGAATCGGATGATCCTCGGGTCCGGGGTGGCTGCATGGGGCAGAAGTTACGCCAGAAGCCGAACCGAAGGCTGGGAGGAGAGGGCGAGCCAGGGTCGTACCGCCGGGTGCATCCGGGCGGAAGGTCGTTTGATCTCATAGCACCGGGGAATTTCGGCGGTCGACATCCAGGACCAGGGACGCAGGACGGGCTGTAGGAAGAGGAAATTAGTGGGAGAAGGACTCGGACCTCGATACTCACCTGGGTTGCCGGGGGTTGAACCGGCCCGGGACCGGCGCCGATTATGGAAGGCCAGAGAAAAAAAATATATATAATAAAAAAAAAAAGAAAAAAAGGGGGAAAGAGGAAAAAAAAATATAAACAAAAGAAATAAATATTATTAAATAAAAAAAAAAAAAAAAGGGGGTAGGGAATATGATATTCGACACGAACAGCCACAATCGGCGTGGAAAACGTTGGTCCCGGATAGAAAAAGGGTATCGCGGCGAACAACAGAGAGGAAAGCAACGGGATCACGCGAGAGGAATAGAGGGAAGTACCGTACGATGGAACGATGGAAATACAGCGGAGGAGGGCTGTCGGTGGAGGATTGTTGGATCCATCGATCACTTTGTCGCCGCAGCAGCAGAGATAACACGTGTTTGAGGAAAATTAAAAAAAAAAAAAAAAAAAAATGAAGACGGAGCAAATAAAAAAAATGATGAAAGAGCAGGACGAGAAAGAAGTCAAGAAGGAGTTCATAGCAAAATATGTGGAGGAGCAAAACGAGAGATTGAAGGGCCGAGCCCACCGCCAGCGACGGGCGGAGCTCTCGCGTGGAGAGCGGTGGACTCAGGGCGAGACTCCGGAGCTCGAGCTTATGGCATCGTCCCTCGACGGGTCAGCCTGGTCCCCAAGGGCAACGCCGACGCCAGAGGTGTCCCAAGGAGGAACGGCGGAAGAGGACAGCGACGACGTCGTGTGTGTGGCCACGGGCCCGGCGCTCACGCGAGCCGAAAAAAGGGCGCTGTTGGAGGCGCAGCGGAGACGGACGGCGGCGAGAGCGGAGCAGCCGCCGGTAGAGCCCACGCGGCCGGCATCAAGGCCAAGGCCACCGGTCCCGGTGTCGGCAACGGAGGCCGCTCCGCGGGCGTCAAAGCCACCAAAGGCAGCAAAGCCACCGAAGGCATCAAAGCCACCAAAGGCACCGAAGGCGTCGAAGCTGGCGGAGGCGGAGCCAGTAGATTTGTAGATTTGTTTGCCAAGGTCAAAGCATGGAAACGCCATGCTGTTGGTACTGGTGGATCGGTTTTCAAAATGGACCGAGCTAGTGCCGTTGAGAAAGGCCACTGCGGAAGCATTAACGAAGGCCTTCCGGGAGAGGATTATAGCCCGGTTCGGGGTGCCGAAGGTGGTGGTCACCGACAATGGGGTCCAATTTACCAGCAGGGCTTTTCAAAGGTTCCTGGAACACAGCGGGGTGCGGCACCAGTTCACGGCACCGTACACCCCACAGGAGAACCCAACGGAGAGAACCAACCGGACGGTGAAGACCATGATAGCCCAATTCACCGAAGGGGACCAGAGGTGCTGGGATGAGAAGTGGCCGGAGTTAATGTTGGCGGTAAACTCGGCGGTGTCAGAATCAACGGGATACTCGCCAGCGTTCATCGTACAAGGAAGAGAACCGAGGCTACCGAACGCGTTGTACGACGAGGAGACACTTGGCACGGGGCAAGAAACCCACACACCGGACGAAAACGCGACCAAGTTGCGGGAGTTGTTCCAGTTGGTGCGACGCAACTTGGAACGGGCGGCCCAGGATCAAGCGAGGCATTATAACTTGCGAAGGAGATCCTGGAAACCTAAAATAGGAGAGGTAGTGTGGGCCAAAAAGCACCATTTGTCGAACGCAGCGGAGGGCTTCGCGGCGAAACTGGCACCGAGGTATGACGGGCCGTATCGGGTGGTAGACTTCACCTCGCCTGTGATATGCAGGGTGAAAAAGGAGGGCGACAAACAGGCGCGGACAGTCCACATCGCCGACTTGAAGCCGCAAGCGGAGGAAGGGGCGACGGAGGAGCGTAGAGACACGGCGAAGGACCCAGAGGAAGAGTAGGCTGAGTCTGGCTACCAACGGGAAGGACCGACTCCAGGAAGTGGCACGCAGGACACAGAGTGGAGCCGGCACCACCACGAAGGAGGCGCCCGGAGGTAAAAACTACGGGAGGACAACTCCCAATTGGAATCGCGAACGGCCGGTGGCAGTAATTGTCCTGGAAAAGATAAAGGTGCGAATTAATCAAGGTCCAACAGGAGACTAAGACTTACCTGTCGGCCAGAGCAGGCATCGGCCGGTCTCCGGTCGGGAAGATGTCCGAGCGGACAGGTGGGGTTCGGAAGGTGAGTCGGGGGAGATGGTCGACGGCGAGCGAGCGCAGTCGCAACCGCAGCCGCGGTCACAGCCGCAGCCCCAGCCGCCGACGCAACCACGACCGCAGCCGCAGTCGCCGTCGCGGCCGCAGTCGCGGTCGCAGCCGCAGCTCAAGCCGACGATGCCGACGCAGCCGCCGCATCAGCAGCCGGAGGCCCAGCCGCAGCCGCAGCCCAAGCCACCGAGGCCGACGCAGCCTCGGCCACAGTCGCAGCCGCAGCCGAAGCCGCCAATGACGACGCAGGCGCAGCCACAGCAGCCGGAGGCCCAGCCGCAGCCGCGGCCCAAGCCGCCGAGGCCGACGCAGCCACGGCCACAGTCGCAGCCCCAGCCCAAGCCGCCGATGCCAACGCAGCCGCAGGCGCAGCCACAGCAGCCGGAGGCCCAGCCGCAGCCGCAGCCCAAGCCGCCGATGCCGACGCAGCCGCAGCAGCCGGAGGCCCAGCCACAATCGCAGCCGCAGCCGCGGTCGCAGCCACCATCGCAGTCACAGGAGGCGTCTCAGTCGCAGTGGCCAGAAGACCAGCCGAGGGCGCAGCCGTCGCCAGCGGCACAGCTGGAGGAGCAGAGGGGCGAGGACGAGGCTCCGTCGCCACCGAAAGGATTGCGGGTAAGGGCACCGGCGGATATGCTCAGCGACGAACGTCTGCAGGCCCAGCCGGAAGCGCACCCCCAGCCGCCAACGCAGGCGCAGGGGCCAGAGCCCCAGCCGAATCCCCAACCGCCGACGCAGCCGCAGCAGCCGGAAGCTACACCGCCGCCGCAGTCGCAGCAGGAGCAGACGGGGGACCCGGAGCCGCAGCCCCGGTGGCAGGGGCCCGAGAGCGCGGTGGTGGGACCATTTGTGTCCCAGAGCGTGCACACGGCGGTCCGGGATGGAATGGTGTGGCACCACCAGACCATCCACATCACGTGGGCATCCGGACCTGCGCCGCGCGAGGCCGAGGAGCCCCAGGTATGGGAGGAGGAGCCGCCGCGGAGCAGCAACGCGCGCCGATCGAGGGGAGACCGGCAAACTGGCGGAGGACCAGCAACGACACCGGAGCAAGTGCCCGAGGAGGCAAGGGCCGAGGAGCCCGCCGCGACACCGGCCACGGAGGCGGTCACGGAGGAGGAGGTGCTGGAGCGCGGTCCATGGGAGTGGCCCTCACCTGATAGGGCGCCGGAACGGCCGGTGCTGGCGAGGCAGGCCTCCTGTCCGGAGCCGAGGAGTGAGGTCGGGCGGCCGCAGCTTCAGCGGCAGCACTCCATGCCAGAGGGTCAGCCGGCAGAGGCACAGCGCTGGCGACGCGTGGCAGCCGCGGATTGGCCCGAGGTGGTGGTGCGGGCCGTGGAGGAGACCCGCCCAATAGGGCGCCGAGTGAAGCGGCTCGTTAGGGTGCGCGGGGTGCGTTACCGGGTGTCGGTGACAGAGGGCAGCGCCGAGGTGTTCATGGAAGTATGAATGAAAGCATGAATGAAAAATAAAAAAAAGGCAAATAAAACGATGAAACATACCTGGGTAGGTGTTGGGCCTCATTGGGTGGGAAGAAGGCAGACCATCGGTTGGGTGGAAAGCGCGGTCCACGCTTGGATTGGAGGTGCAAGAACCAGGTTGTAAGAAATCACACGCGGGCGGCGGAAATTTACGCGAGATACCGGCGGAAACAAATCGTGAGTCGTGAGTCGTGCCGTCAGCTCCAAGGCGAGCACGCACCTATCGTGCACCGCACGATCGGAACTGGTTCCAGAGCCCTATCGATATAAATGGATCGATAGGCCATCATCGCCATCCGCGGTAAATCGCGAGCGATGGAACCAGCTCCAAACAGCGATAGAGGGCGCCACGGGAGGAGCCGTTAAGGTGACTGCGCGCCAAAGGTGGAGTGACAGCGCCGACAGGCTTCCGGGGGGAAACTCTCTGACCGGTGGTATCCGGGAGTTTTGAGAGTGAAGAAAGGGGGAAGTGTGAGGAATCGATATTCCTCACAAGACGCTAGTAGAGGATACGGCGAAATGGCCAGAGAAGAGCGCGGCTTTTCCCGTTAAGCGAGAGGATGGAGCGGGCCTCGCTCCCAGAACAGGGAAACGGCGGAATTGGGCCAGCGGCGGGTCCAAGAGCCGAGGACCGGGAGGCGCCATGTGGATCCCATGTAGGCCATGTAGATCCCATGTAGCCCATGTGGATTCCATGTAGGCCATGTAATTCCATGTAGGCCATGTAATTCCATGTAGGCCGATCCCGGTGCGGAAGGCTTGGGAAGACGAAGCGGCCGATGGAAAAGTACCCAGGGAAAGGAACCGTTGCGGATAGGCGGCGACGCGGACGCTGTGCCGCAGGGAGCCTATAAGTGGAGGTCCGCGGCAGTGAATCGGGACAGTCAAGTGCGGGAACCAAGTGTGTCACCAAGCGAACGTGTTACGAGTGAAAACGGAATTAGTGCAGCCAGGAAGAGCAACGACTACCAGTGAAGACTACAGAGACGTGCACGGCAATCAAAACCCAGAGACTCACCGCGTAAAGGTGAGACCATTGGCCAGGTGAACCCATTGCGTGCGGAGCTGTGTGAGCGGCGGACGAGGCGGTAGCCCAGTCAGAACCCCCACAGCCGTAGCCCAACGGAGCTACACCTGCGATCAGCCTCAACAACGGTGGAGTCGGGTATTGCGCCACCTAACACACGGAGACAGCCGCGCTACGGTCAGAGGATTCACGAGATACTTAGCACTTAGAGATACCATAGCCGTAAGATAGCCTTAAGATACTCAATAAAGAGCCGCTATTCAGACCAAAATCCACCCAAACGCATTACTTGCTTGTCGCCGAGGCAACAAATAAATTCGTTGCATCGATCCACCGACCGCTGAGCCAGCTCTGCTGAATCAGACGGACACAAAACGGTTCGTTACAACTGGCGCCCAACGTGGGGCCTCAAGACAAGCAAGAAAAGGAGAGTGCATTGAGAAGGACGGTGCTGAGCGGAGTATCAAGAAAGGTATCAAGATGAAGAGCCGGCAGTGGATTCATTCGCTGAGGAAGGAGGAACTGATGCAGTGCGCCAAGGCATGCGGGCTTCAGTTGGAAGGATCAGTGGACGAGATGCGAAAGGCGTTTAAGATCTGGGTCGAGAAGCATGGGACGGAACCGGAGTTTGCCGACGTGATTGAGACGTGGGAGATAAAAATGGGCAGGATATCGCCGGCGGCGCAGACTGAGGACAAGGAAGGTGCATATGAACGCCTGATGCCGCGGGGAGGTGCCGAGCGGTCGACGCTATGGAAGACGCCGTCAAAATTTCAGGAGGAACTGATAGCGAGCCTGGCGGTCCCACTAAAAGTCCAGACACCCAGTCGGCAGCGGGCCAGTAGTGGGGAGAGACCGGCCGGGTCGGAAGCCCGGGAACAAAACGCGCGTCGAGCGGAGTATGAGAGGACGGAGGAGGATCGACGAAGGCCCCAGGAAGAGGCCGCGAGACAGCCACGAGTCAATTCGGCCGTCGTGGCAAAACAGGTGAGAGAGTGGTCATTTCGTTTCGACGGGACGGAAAAGCCACTCGAGTTCCTGGAGCAGGTGGAAAGGTCGGCCGACATGTACGGGTTGGATGTGGACCAGATACCGAGGGCGATGCCAGAACTGCTAAAAGGGCGAGCGCTGATGTGGTTCCTAGCGAACAATAGGCAGTGGCAGATGTGGAGGTCTTTCGTGCAAAGCTTCCAGGACTACTTCTTGCCAAGGGACTACTTTGAAAAGTTGCTCCAAGAGGTGAGGAGTCGCAAGCAGAAGTGGGGAGAATCCTTCAAGGACTACATGGTGGACATGCAGACCCTCATGCGTCCCCTCAAGCGCACTCCGGAACAACAAGCAGAGGCCATCCGGGAGAATAGCGTGCCGGATTTGCGGATTTTTATGCGGCCGCACCGGTGTCGGGATTTGGACGAGATGATGAAGTTGGCGGACGAATTCGAAGCCCTGGAAAGAGATCGGGCGGAATTCCAAAAGGAAAGCCCGTCAGGCCGGAGATGCTGTAAGCCCGCGGGAAACGCACCGCGACCCAAGCCGCGGAGGGCCGTGCCCGGGTCGCAATTGGAGGCCCCGAGGTCCGAAGACACTCGAGAGAGGCACACGTCGGCCTAGTCGGCGGACTGACCGACGAGGAAGTGCAGCTGTCCGCCCTGGTAAGCATCGCCGGGCGAGAGTGGAAGGCCACGGTGGACACAGGAGCGACGAGTAGCTTTGTTAGCTGCGAATTGGCGGACAAGCTGCGGGGAGTTGGAGTGGAGACGAGGACTCGCAAGAGGGTGCGGCTGGCGGACGGTCATAGCCAGGACGTCAACGCTCAACTTGAAGTAGAGGTGGCGTTCGGGAACAAGGCGATCGCAATGACGCTCCTCATATTGCCCGGAGTGATTGACGAGCTGGTTCTGGGATGGGATTTTATAGCCGCAGTCGGAGCAGAAGTGACCTGTGCGGGGCACAGGGTGGTAATCCCTACGAGAGGTCGACGGAACAGGCGGTTAGAGGAGAAGCTGTCAGTGGCGGTACTGGCCACGGAGGAAGTCCCAGAGCCGGCAAGCGAGTCAACTCCGGCGGCCTGCGAAACAAGTGGCATGGAAGGCGGCAGGCACAGAGAGAACTGCAAGGAGTCAACGGATGATGAGTTTTTGGACAAGGAACTAGAGGAATTCCGGAAGATGAAGGGAGTGTCCCAGGTGGCAGTTCATTCCATCACCATGAAGGACGCTGAGCCGGTCAAGCAGCGGTACTATCCCAAGAACCCCAAGATGCAAGCCGAAATCAACGAACAGGTGGACGAGCTGTTGAAAACGGGACGCATTGAACCGTCGAGGAGCCCGTACAGCTCGCCTATCGTGATGGTCAAGAAGAAGACGGGAAAATGGAGGTTGTGTGTGGATTTCCGCCAAATAAATGCGAAATCAATTAAGGACGCGTACCCGATGCCGAGAATAGACTATATTCTGGACCAGCTCAGAGAGGCGCGGTTCATCAGCAGTCTGGACCTAAAAGACGGATATTGGCAGATTCCGCTGGAGGAAAATAGCCGGCAGTATACCGCCTTCACGGTGCCGGGCAAAGGACTGTTCCAGTGGAAGGTGATGCCGTTCGGGCTGCACTCAGCGTCGGCTACGTTCCAGAGGGCGTTGGACCAAGTGATCGGGCCGGAAATGATGCCTCACGCGTTCGCCTATCAAGACGATATAATAGTTATCGGACGGACGAGGGAGGAACATCGGCGGAATCTGGAAGAGGTGTTTCGGAGACTCAAGAAGGCCAACTTGTGCCTGAATGTGGACAAGTGCCAATTCTTCCGGACGGAGCTCCGGTATCTGGGACATTTGGTGACAGGAGAGGGAATATGCACCGACCCCGAGAAGGTGGCGGCCATTGCGGAGCTTCAGCCGCCGACAAATGTCAAGGAGTTGCGGCAATATTTGGGCGTGGCCTCCTGGTATCGGAGATTCGTGGACGGATTTGCCACGTTGGTGCAGCCTCTCAGCGCTTTACTTAAGAAGAAGGCGAAGTGGGAGTGGACGCCCGAAAGGCAACAGGCATTTGAGGCTGTGAAAGGCCGGTTGGTGGCGGACCCGGTTTTGGCCTGTCCCGATTTCTCCAGGAGATTCGTACTCCAGACGGACGCCAGCGATTACGGACTGGGGGCCATCCTGACTCAGGAGACCGAAGAGGGCGAGAGGGTCATCTCATATGCCAGCCGATCTCTGAATGCAGCCGAAAAGAATTATTCGGCGACGGAGAAAGAGTGCCTGGCGATTGTGTGGGCGGTCCGAAAACTGAAGCCATATTTGGAAGGGTATCACTTTAAGCTGGTCACCGACCATATGGCGTTAAAATGGTTGAACAGTATAGAGAGCCCCACAGGAAGGATTGCGAGATGGGCACTGGAGCTCCAGCAATACGACTTCGAGATTGCATACAGGAGAGGGCAGCTGAACATCGTGGCGGACGCACTATCTCGGCAGCCAGTGACGGAGCGGTGCCGGAGGATGACCGAGGAAAAGGCCAGCCCGGAGCGGGGTACCGAGTGCACATGGCTGAAGAAGATAGCGGAGAACATGGAAAAAGAGCCGTTGAAGTATCCCGACTACGTAAAAAAGGCGGGCCGGATATACCGACACATACCCCACCGAGCGGGAGACGAAGAGGTGGCGTCGTGGAAGCTTTGCGTCCCAAGGGATCTCCGGGAGCGGGTCATGAGGGAGAACCACAGCATCCCAGAAGCTGGTCACGCGGGAAGCCGGAAAACGGCAACGAGGATAGCGGCTAGATATTACTGGCCCGGAATGCACCGCGACGTAAGAAGGTTCGTGAGGAAGTGCGAAACGTGCATGCGCTTCAAGCCGTGTCAGCGGCAGGCGGCCGGCAAAATGCTGACGCAGGTCCCCGAAGAGCCGTGGGCGACGGTTTGTGCAGACTTCGTAGGACCATTACCAAGGTCAAAGCATGGAAACGCCATGCTGTTGGTACTGGTGGATCGGTTTTCAAAATGGACCGAGCTAGTGCCGTTGAGAAAGGCCACTGCGGAAGCATTAACGAAGGCCTTCCGGGAGAGGATTATAGCCCGGTTCGGGGTGCCGAAGGTGGTGGTCACCGACAATGGGGTCCAATTTACCAGCAGGGCTTTTCAAAGGTTCCTGGAACACAGCGGGGTGCGGCACCAGTTCACGGCACCGTACACCCCACAGGAGAACCCAACGGAGAGAACCAACCGGACGGTGAAGACCATGATAGCCCAATTCACCGAAGGGGACCAGAGGTGCTGGGATGAGAAGTGGCCGGAGTTAATGTTGGCGGTGAACTCGGCGGTGTCAGAATCAACGGGATACTCGCCAGCGTTCATCGTACAAGGAAGAGAACCGAGGCTACCGAACGCGTTGTACGACGAGGAGACACTTGGCACGGGGCAAGAAACCCACACACCGGACGAAAACGCGACCAAGTTGCGGGAGTTGTTCCAGTTGGTGCGACGCAACTTGGAACGGGCGGCCCAGGATCAAGCGAGGCATTATAACTTGCGAAGGAGATCCTGGAAACCTAAAATAGGAGAGGTAGTGTGGGCCAAAAAGCACCATTTGTCGAACGCAGCGGAGGGCTTCGCGGCGAAACTGGCACCGAGGTATGACGGGCCGTATCGGGTGGTAGACTTCACCTCGCCTGTGATATGCAGGGTGAAAAAGGAGGGCGACAAACAGGCGCGGACAGTCCACATCGCCGACTTGAAGCCGCAAGCGGAGGAAGGGGCGACGGAGGAGCGTAGAGACACGGCGAAGGACCCAGAGGAAGAGTAGGCTGAGTCTGGCTACCAACGGGAAGGACCGACTCCAGGAAGTGGCACGCAGGACACAGAGTGGAGCCGGCACCACCACGAAGGAGGCGCCCGGAGGTAAAAACTACGGGAGGACAACTCCCAATTGGAATCGCGAACGGCCGGTGGCAGTAATTGTCCTGGAAAAGATAAAGGTGCGAATTAATCAAGGTCCAACAGGAGACTAAGACTTACCTGTCGGCCAGAGCAGGCATCGGCCGGTCTCCGGTCGGGAAGATGTCCGAGCGGACAGGTGGGGTTCGGAAGGTGAGTCGGGGGAACGAGCAGAGAAGTCTGGGTTCATGGTCCAGGATACGTTGGCCATCTCCACCCGTCGGGTTCGGCCGGGCAGAAGGCTCGCCCATGCGCTGCTTGTCGGCCGAGGAATCGGATGATCCTCGGGTCCGGGGTGGCTGCATGGGGCAGAAGTTACGCCAGAAGCCGAACCGAAGGCTGGGAGGAGAGGGCGAGCCAGGGTCGTACCGCCGGGTGCATCCGGGCGGAAGGTCGTTTGATCTCATAGCACCGGGGAATTTCGGCGGTCGACATCCAGGACCAGGGACGCAGGACGGGCTGTAGGAAGAGGAAATTAGTGGGAGAAGGACTCGGACCTCGATACTCACCTGGGTTGCCGGGGGTTGAACCGGCCCGGGACCGGCGCCGATTATGGAAGGCCAGAGAAAAAAAATATATAAAATAAAAAAAAAAAGAAAAAAAGGGGGAAAGAGGAAAAAAAAATATAAACAAAATAAATAAATATTATTAAATAAAAAAAAAAAAAAAAAGGGGGGTAGGGAATATGATATTCGACACGAACAGCCACAATCGGCCTGGAAAACGTTGGTCCCGGATAGAAAAAGGGTATCGCGGCGAACAACAGAGAGGAAAGCAACGGGATCACGCGAGAGGAATAGAGGGAAGTACCGTACGATGGAACGATGGAAATACAGCGGAGGAGGGCTGTCGGTGGAGGATTGTTGGATCCATCGATCACTTTGTCGCCGCAGCAGCAGAGATAACACGTGTTTGAGGAAAATTAAAAAAAAAAAAAAAAAAAAAATGAAGACGGAGCAAATAAAAAAAATGATGAAAGAGCAGGACGAGAAAGAAGTCAAGAAGGAGTTCATAGCAAAATATGTGGAGGAGCAAAACGAGAGATTGAAGGGCCGAGCCCACCGCCAGCGACGGGCGGAGCTCTCGCGTGGAGAGCGGTGGACTCAGGGCGAGACTCCGGAGCTCGAGCTTATGGCATCGTCGCTCGACGGGTCAGCCTGGTCCCCAAGGGCAACGCCGACGCCAGAGGTGTCCCAAGGAGGAACGGCGGAAGAGGACAGCGACGACGTCGTGTGTGTGGGCACGGGCCCGGCGCTCACGCGAGCCGAAAAAAGGGCGCTGTTGGAGGCGCAGCGGAGACGGACGGCGGCGAGAGCGGAGCAGCCGCCGGTAGAGCCCACGCGGCCGGCATCAAGGCCAAGGCCACCGGTCCCGGTGTCGGCAACGGAGGCCGCTCCGCGGGCGTCAAAGCCACCAAAGGCAGCAAAGCCACCGAAGGCATCAAAGCCACCAAAGGCACCGAAGGCGTCGAAGCTGGCGGAGGCGGAGCCAGTAGATTTGTCGGCCAAATCGGAGGCGAAGCCAGCGAAGGCGGCGAAGCTGGCGGAGGCGGAGCCAGTGGATTTGTCGGCCAAATCGGCGGCGAAGCCGACGAAGGCCGCCAGGCCGGCAGAGGCGGCACCGAAACCAGCAGACACGGCGACGAACCAGCAGGAAGCGAGGCCGACAGTGTCAGCGTCAGCAAAAACAGCGGACGCAGCGGCCAAGTCGTCGTCGAGGTTGGCAGAAGAGGCATGGACAGAAGCGGAGAAGGAGGAGGATAAAAAGTACATCCGGAGCACGCTGGAGGTCCTCGTCCGAGAGCGGAGGGAGCAGCGGCGGAGGGAAGCGCGGCGTCGGGAGGAGCAGCACCAACTGGAGGAGGCACGGCGGGAAGCGCGGAGACGGTGCGAGGAAGAGGCACGGGTGGAAAAGGAGGCGTGTCGGCGATGAGAGGAGGAGGCCCGTAGGCAAAAGGAAGAGAGGCGGCGGCAACGGCGGAAGGAGGACGAACGGCGGCGCGAGGAGGACCGGGAGCGCAGGGAGGCCCGTAGGGCCAAGCGCCATGAGAAGTCCCGGCGGGAGGCTCCCGAGCAACAACGATGCCGATCGGAGGGCAAGGCGAAGGCGCGCGCAGAGAGCGAGTGCGAGGCGCTGCCGCCACCAAAGAGAGCGCGGATAGCGACAGCAACGGCGGAGATGGTCGACGGCGAGCGAGCGCAGTCGCAACCGCAGCCGCGGTCACAGCCGCAGCCCCAGCCGCCGACGCAACCACGACCGCAGCCGCAGTCGCCGTCGCGGCCGCAGTCGCGGTCGCAGCCGCAGCTCAAGCCGACGATGCCGACGCAGCCGCAGCAACAGCAGCCGGAGGCCCAGCCGCAGCCGCAGCCCAAGCCACCGAGGCCGACGCAGCCTCGGCCACAGTCGCAGCCGCAGCCCAAGCCGCCAATGACGACGCAGGCGCAGCCACAGCAGCCGGAGGCCCAGCCGCAGCCGCAGCCCAAGCCGCCGATGCCGACGCAGCCGCAGCAACAGCAGCCGGAGGCCCAGCCACAATCGCAGCCACCATCGCAGTCACAGGAGGCGTCTCAGTCGCAGTGGCCAGAAGACCAGCCGAGGGCGCAGCCGTCGCCAGCGGCACAGCTGGAGGAGCAGAGGGCGAGGACGAGGCTCCGTCGCCACCGAAAGGATTGCGGGTAAGGGCACCGGCGGATATGCTCAGCGACGAACGTCTGCAGGCCCAGCCGCAAGCGCACCCCCAGCCGCCAACGCAGGCGCAGGGGCCAGAGCCCCAGCCGAAGCCCCAACCGCCGACGCAGCCGCAGCAGCCGGAAGCTACACCGCCGCCGCAGTCGCAGCAGGAGCAGACGGGGGACCCGGAGCCGCAGCCCCGGTGGCAGGGGCCCGAGAGCGCGGTGGTGGGACCATTTGTGTCCCAGAGCGTGCACACGGCGGTCCGGGATGGAATGGTGTGGCACCACCAGACCATCCACATCACGTGGGCATCCGGACCTGCGCCGCGCGAGGCCGAGGAGCCCCAGGTATGGGAGGAGGAGCCGCCGCGGAGCAGCAACGCGCGCCGATCGAGGGGAGACCGGCAAACTGGCGGAGGACCAGCAACGACACCGGAGCAAGTGCCCGAGGAGGCAAGGGCCGAGGAGCCCGCCGCGACACCGGCCACGGAGGCGGTCACGGAGGAGGAGGTGCTGGAGCGCGGTCCATGGGAGTGGCCCTCACCTGATAGGGCGCCGGAACGGCCGGTGCTGGCGAGGCAGGCCTCCTGTCCGGAGCCGAGGAGTGAGGTCGGGCGGCCGCAGCTTCAGCGGCAGCACTCCATGCCAGAGGGTCAGCCGGCAGAGGCACAGCGCTGGCGACGCGTGGCAGCCGCGGATTGGCCCGAGGTGGTGGTGCGGGCCGTGGAGGAGACCCGCCCAATAGGGCGCCGAGTGAAGCGGCTCGTTAGGGTGCGCGGGGTGCGTTACCGGGTGTCGGTGACAGAGGGCAGCGCCGAGGTGTTCATGGAAGTATGAATGAAAGCATGAATGAAAAATAAAAAAAAGGCAAATAAAACGATGAAACATACCTGGGTAGGTGTTGGGCCTCATTGGGTGGGAAGAAGGCAGACCATCGGTTGGGTGGAAAGCGCGGTCCACGCTTGGATTGGAGGTGCAAGAACCAGGTTGTAAGAAATCACACGCAGGCGGCGGAAATTTACGCGAGATACCGGCGGAAACAAATCGTGAGTCGTGAGTCGTGCCGTCAGCTCCAAGGCGAGCACGCACCTATCGTGCACCGCACGATCGGAACTGGTTCCAGAGCCTTATCGATATAAATGGATCGATAGGCCATCATCGCCATCCGCGGTAAATCGCGAGCGATGGAACCAGCTCCAAACAGCGATAGAGCGCGCCACGGGAGGAGCCGTTAAGGTGACTGCGCGCCAAAGGTGGAGTGACAGCGTCGACAGGCTTCCGGGGGGAAACTCTCTGACCGGTGGTATCCGGGAGTTTTGAGAGTGAAGAAAGGGGGAAGTGTGAGGAATCGATATTCCTCACAAGACGCTAGTAGAGGATACGGCGAAATGGCCAGAGAAGAGCGCGGCTTGTCCCGTTAAGCGAGAGGATGGAGCGGGCCTCGCTCCCAGAACAGGGAAACGGCGGAATTGGGCCAGCGGCGGGTCCAAGAGCCGAGGACCGGGAGGCGCCATGTGGATCCCATGTAGGCCATGTAGATCCCATGTAGCCCATGTGGATTCCATGTAGGCCATGTAATTCCATGTAGGCCATGTAGGCCGATCCCGGTGCGGAAGGCTTGGGAAGACGAAGCGGCCGATGGAAAAGTACCCAGGGAAAGGAACCGTTGCGGATAGGCGGCGACGCGGACGCTGTGCCGCAGGGAGCCTATAAGAGGAGGTCCGCGGCAGTGAATCGGGACAGTCAAGTGCGGGAACCAAGTGTGTCACCAAGCGAACATGTTACGAGTGAAAACGGAATTAGTGCAGCCAGGAAGAGCAACGACTACCAGTGAAGACTACAGAGACGTGCACGGCAATCAAAACCCAGAGACTCACCGCGTAAAGGTGAGACCATTGGCCAGGTGAACCCATTGCGTGCGGAGCTGTGTGAGCGGCGGACGAGGCGGTAGCCCAGTCAGAACCCCCACAGCCGTAGCCCAACGGAGCTACACCTGCGATCAGCCTCAACAACGGTGGAGTCGGGTATTGCGCCACCTAACACACGGAGACAGCCGCGCTACGGTGAGAGGATTCACGAGATACTTAGCACTTAGAGATACCATAGCCGTAAGATAGCCTTAAGATACTCAATAAAGAGCCGCTATTCAGACCAAAATCCACCCAAACGCATTACTTGCTTGTCGCCGAGGCAACAAATAAATTCGTTGCATCGATCTACCGACCGCTGAGCCAGCTCTGCTGAATCAGACGGACACAAAACGGTTCGTTACAGTATATATTTTTTCTTATTTACACACATACATATATCTATATACCTTTAAATTTGTATATTATCTTTTTCATCTATATAAATACTTTGTCCTAATCTTCTTTATAGATATAATTATTTTTTTTCCTCCCCTTTGATCTTTAGTTAGTACCCAACCTTTTTTTTAAGTTCTTTTGTTTACCACCTTTTTAGTTTTAATAATTATGTAGGAGAATGTCTAGTTTTAAGGAATGGATAAATATAACTTGAAGTATTGAAGCATGAATATGGAAGGATAGAGTTCTAGTTTTGGTGACATGGTGACATAAAGGAGGGTAGGGTGGGAGTATAAGGGATTTCCAACACACACCAACTACTGGAAATCATGGTAGGGTGGGTGCAGAATCGCGTGGGTCGACTCCCATCTTAAGACCTCACGCCTGCAATCGTTTGGGAATCAGCCGACAAGAGCCCGTGGTATAGTTTTGTACCCCATCAATTCGATTGTGCCTTTTGTTTTGTGTGCTTGCGTGCTGCATAGGCATTTTGTTGTTTTCGGAGTTAGCTCCTGTACACTTTAGGGGATTCTAATAAAATTATATGTAGTAAGGAGACGAGAAGCGGTCCAACGAACCCCCCCTCCAAGTTACCGAATGAGCACGGAACCATAGGATCCCCACTGACCGTGGCCTCGATATACCATCTCTCCACTCCTGCGACTACTTTTAGTAGCTGTACTCCTCATATATAAAGATTATAATACAAATTATTTACAAACGTCTGGAAGATATTAAGATTTCACATTCAAATTTCATATTTTTTGCGGTATTTTTTCCCGAAATTTTGACTTTGAAAACTCAGGAAAATACGAAAAAAAATATTTCGTGGCTAACATTTTTGGTTTTAGATAGACACATTAATTAGGCGTCGCACAGTGTGGCCTTTGCTCATTTTACATTTCAAAAATTCTAACTTCTACTCTAATGAAGCGATTTCAAAAATTTTAAAAGCAATTAATAGAAAACTTCTCAAACTTTAAATGTTCGTCAAAAGTGCCAGGTATCCGTGGTGTTTAAATATTCAAGATCAAAGTTAAGAAATATTTTCAAGCATATTTTACCTGTAAAATTTTAATTAAAAACGTTTGTTTTTAATCATATCTGAATTTTTTTTTATAATTTCAATGACTATATGTCATTTTTAGTTGTTTTTATCCGATTTTCTAACTTAAATATATGTAGGGATCTTTAATGAGTTCCCTGGAAATGAGTAAAAGTCTGCTCCAGAAACTCCATTAATAAAACAGCACACGTCGTTGTATTGTTCGATGAAGTAAAATGTTTATTCTTTGTGTTAATTAGGTTAAAGTACAGTTTTTGCATTTCTTTTTCACACAAGTCTTTTCGCTTCAGAAGTCAAACTCCTTCTCCTTTCTCGATATACCTTCTTAGCCTATACTGTACTACCCATATCGATAGTTCTGCTGGTTCGTCCTGAATATCATTCCACCCAAATGATTGAGACCACATCTTCATATAGTCTGCTACAGTATTGGTCTTCAAAGGCCCTTCACTATCGCCCACCTTTTCAACAATATACCTGCCATGTCTTAGTTTACGCGTGACAATATAAGGACCTAAGAATTTTCCCTTCAGCTTCAATCCGGTTCCAAATTGGGTACACTTAATGCTGCCATATCATTGACTTGGTATTCTCTTTCTGGTTTCACGGGATTATAATTTTCAACCAGTCTGCCTATTATTGACCTCACCTCACGGTTTAAATGCGACAGCTCTATTCCTCGTGAAAACTCTTCAATTATATTGGTCGACATTATCTGACGGAACGTCTTTTCCAATTCATCTATTGAACTTCCTGAATCTGAAGTCCTGGTCACTTCAGTATCACTATGTTGAATGAACTCTAGGTCGCGGCTTCCTTCAGAAAAACTAGCGCTAACACTCATTTTTTGATGGGACAACTCCATCCATTACTTGGCGTACTTCATTTATTGAATAAAAGAACACTCCCTTTTTCCTTATGCTTGCACTGACAATATCAAGAACATCACTTCCGATCACGCCTTCGTACAGGGTATCATCGTCACGGACTACATGGAAACACATTTCCAAAGCAACGTCATCTAACTTCGTGACAACCTTAACTGACCTAACGTATACATTTTCTTGCCTCCTATACCGAGAAATTCTTTTATATCATTCTTCTACGCAACTGGGAAAATCTTCCTGTAAACTTTCTCGCTTCAAATATCACTGCCAGAATCAAACAATGCAGTGATCTCTTCATTACCAATTTCGACATTCTTAATTGGCTTGGAATCTGGAATGCTCTCAATAATATATTCAATAATACTTTCTTTATCTAGCTTGGATTGGCTTGCCAAGGTACACATACTATAATAATATTCAATTAAGCTCTCCTTATGACTCTTCTTTCTATTTTCCAATAACTTATGAACTTGTTTTGCCGTTAACTTCTCACTAAATTCACGATTCAGTGCTTCCTTCAGGGAATTTCAATCATTAATGCCAGATTGACTGCTAAAAAATAATTTTGCTGCACCTTTCACTAATGTCCTGCCGTAAATTAACTTTTGCAAATTATTCCAATTCACTGTTAAAGCATTAAGCTCAAAATCGCGTAGCCAGTCATCAAGATCCGGAGAGAGATTGCCTGTGAATGCTGAAAGGGAATTTTCAATGTCTCTCAATGTGAACGCCATGTTTACGGAACTACCAACTGCTGCTTAGTTTGCCGAATTTAAAACTTGAACGTCTGTTCGTACCCTGTTATATCAAGCGTCTCCTAGTATAAAGTATCCTCACCTTCGTTATCAAAATAGTTAAAAAGTCTCTCCTGTAAATCTGCTTTAAGACCTGAATACTGCAAATCTAGCTCTTTCAATTTTTCTTTCAACTCTGCTACTTTTAAGATTGAAATTTCCCTGCGTTGCATATTACTGCTGCCGGCTTAATTTGCAACACCATGCACCTATTCCATATATTCAATACTTGCGTATTAAAACTGAGTTCCATGCGTGCGTTCTTCTTCTTGGTCTTGTTTGCGTCGTCTTCGTTCGCTGGGTATACGAGCCGCACGTGGCCGTGTCCTTGCGAAATGCTGTTGTTGTTGTTGTTTAGTCGTTTGGTTCCAGTCTCTACTTCCTTCTTTGCGGCGTTTTCGTTCGCAGGTTATATAAGCCGCACGTGGCCGTGCGAAGGACCAGTGTTGTTATTTCGTCGTTTGCTGCTTTCTCCTAGGTTCGCAATATGAACGAAAACGTCTTTCTAGTCTTCCTTGCTTTGTATATTCGTCGATTCTTCTTTTTCTCTTCGTTCGCAATCTGGATGAAAACAAATGGTGTCGTTTCAGTCCTCTTTGCACTTTACTTTCGTTGTAGCCTTCTTTCTCTTCGTTTGCCTTGCACTTCCTTTTTGCGTTTTACGATGTTAATTCTGGACATCTGCTTTCGCCAGATTTTCGTTGCGTCGTTTGTCGTAATTTCACAATGTTGCCCAAAAATTAGTGGAATTGGCAACTTTTACATGCATACATACACATTCTATGCTTCATTTGTAGTGGTATATTACAATTTTCACATTCACTTGAGGTTATATCCGGTCGAGCTCCCCAAATTGTAGGGATCTTTAATGAGTTTCTTTCCTTTCTCCTTTATCGATATACATTCTTAGCCTATCCTGTACTACCCATATCTATAGTTCTGCTGGTAGGTAGGTCAGCTGCGAATAAGCGGTCATCCCTAGGGAAAGAACCGAAATAAGCAGTCCCGGAAGTAGCCTCGTAGCCCCGCCTCGTTTAAGTAGCTCACACAACCCCCTCCCTACACACTACCTACCCACATCCCAACCCTCACACTCATCTCACACCGGGCCGGACTAAGTGTGTTATTCGACCCGTGCCGAGAGTCAGCCTGGCTGGTGGCCCGGTATAAAAACTAGCCCAGTCGTTAACGGAGAGCTCAGGGATTTGGCAGCCCCCTGTTCTAATGATGCCTTATCCGGTAAACGTGACACTCTGCCCGGTCGGACCGCCCCTTCTTTGCAAATCGTGGGATTAGATATGGAAAACAACAAACAAAATAAAAACAAAAATGAGTCTGGCATTCCCCAATTGCCAACAGGGAGCAATCTCATTCAGGGAAAGGCAACGGCCCAAAGACCTGGCCTGACCCGCGACATAATAGGTAAGACCTGCGCGGTGGAAGATGCTAGGGCGAACCTGAAGGGGTCCCATCCTAGTCCTGGGGTGCGTGGCAAATCGCCTCCCAAAGCTGATACCTTGGTAGAGTGGCTATGCAATCCTGCGGCTGCTCTGCCTTCTGGTAAGGCTGCGGGGGGTGAGTTGCCATTGACTAGCGCCCAAGCCAAAGCTTATACGTATGCCGAGAGGAGGAGTGCTGGCAACATACTCCGTCGGCAAAACACGAGCATGATGTCCAGCCCGACCGTCCAGTAGCGGAAAAAGGTCGAGTGGGCATCAAAGGTGCTGCCCAACTTCGGCAAAGAGGCACAGAATAAGGTTGCCCCGCCGAAGACGACAGCCCCGCAACCAAAAAGGCAGCGCTCACAGGAGACTCCTGGACCGGCTGCAAAGCGCTCCAGAGTGCTGCCGAATGTTTCATTCGCGCAAATCGCCAAGGAAAGGACGCTGATCGGCGTCTTGGATAAAGGAAGCGCGGACTCGAAAATTCCCAGGAACCAGTGGAAATGGGTGGAAGCGGCACTGGCCGACCGCTGCTTCGAGCTGCTGGATAAACAACCCAAGCGGCCGAGGCACGTCCTGTCGACAACCCAGTCGAACAGGACGTTGCCTCGGAGATCGGAGCGAGTTCGAGGCGATGTGTCGCGACGACACCATCGAGGACGACTCGGACGCCGATAACACAGTGGTGGAGAACTCTGACGATGTCTCTAAGACTCCTACCACTAACCATACAATATATAGACATGACAATTCATATATGGAAAATGTCCGCAACGCAATCAGACATCAGCTACAAACGGGCATCAGCGACACCAGTCGTGAGAGTGTATGTGTGCACATGTATTCTCGCTTATTTTTGCGTGTTGTGCATGTGTGGATCAGCAACTCGGCGAGTCGTGAGAGTGTATTTGTGCTCATGAGCATGCATGTACATTGCGTGTTTGCAAGTGTGTATGAGCGCACAACTGAAATTTTCGCTCTCCCAACTTTGTTTTGATTTTTGTGCTCGCGTCACCCTTCACTTTAGCATTATTGGAGTCGGCCCTTTTTGAAGACGCTTGCCTTATAATACCAGAATAACTGTTATTTTGTACATGCTTTAGATGCTAACTTTGTTTAATATAGAATATACTAATATAATGAGCAGATATATGTATATATATTCACAAAAACACATTTGATTGTATGGTGTATTGTATTATACAATGATATATTTGATTATATATAAAAAAGTAGTATGCGCTAAAAAAAATATATATATATCATCCTTGAATATGGATATTAATGACATATAAATTGGTAATAAATGGGTCCATACGGTAATGGTAAACATACATACATTCATATGTACATATAGACATAAAGTCGCCGCTCAAATTGGCTCCCGATTGAAGATCGGTACCAAGGGAACACCACGAGGAGGCCATTACACCTGTAATGTGTAGCATATAACCTGTGAGGAGGTGTTGGTACAACTCGGCGGGGTACGCGCTTGCTTCCGGCTTTTCTCTGGTCGGCTGGGGTGGGTTATTGGGGAAAAAGACGCCGGTTACTATTCTCACTGTGTTTGAAATAAATAAGGAAAATCGCGTACTAAAGGAAGGGAAACGGAGAGGGAAGGGTTCGGTACGGCAACCGAATGAAACTAAAAAGAAGACTCAATCATGACACGGACACCAAAAAAAAAGAAGGCGATGCTCAGTCTCGGGCTGCAAGTGCAAAGCTGCACAGATGCCCAACCTACCATGATCCCTCACATTCCAACTCATCATCAGGGATCCCTCCCAAAACCGTTCAGGGGTCAAGGCGCTGCTTCAGGTCGGGCATGGGTCCAACAAAAAAATAAATCTTAGTTCATTTTATCTTAACTACATTTATTTATGAAGAAAAAGGTAAAATTTTTCAGGGACTTCATTTATATTCATTTGGGTTCTACGCTAAATAGTAACAAAAAAGGTATAATTGTATATGAGGTAAGGTTATAAAAATATGTGCATGTAATATGTGTGTTGAGTTATAGATTATATGTGTATGTGATATGTGCTATAAAATACAAGGGGAGTAGGCAGATTGGTATATGCATAAAGATAATATAATATAATATAATATAAGGTAATGATAATAAACTAATAAGACTAAAGTAGAAGAAGTCTCCATAAAAGCATGACCCCCGAAAAGTTACGTTTGGCCCATTGTATCGGCCGAGTGTTATTTAATAGGTATATAAGAATCTTCAGCGATTCCCTTTTGATCGTGGGTTTTTTGGGAGCTTTTACTTGCTCTGCTTAGTGCGAGCTTTCCTCTAAGTTCTCGGGCTCCGTTTTCTATTTATTTTTCTTCGAAACCCCCTCTCGGTCGCACAAACCAAATGTGTTGAAATTTATAAGTCTTTTCTTTTACTTACATGAATCGCCAGGGTCCATCGCCGAAAGATCTTTCGCTGGGGGACTGTGGCTGTAATAGGACCGGGAGGCGCCATGTGGATCCCATGTAGGCCATGTAGATCCCATGTAGCCCATGTGGATTCCATGTAGGCCATGTAATTCCATGTAGGCCATGTAGGCCGATCCCGGTGCGGAAGGCTTGGGAAGACGAAGCGGCCGATGGAAAAGTACCCAGGGAAAGGAACCGTTGCGGATAGGCGGCGACGCGGACGCTGTGCCGCAGGGAGCCTATAAGAGGAGGTCCGCGGCAGTGAATCGGGACAGTCAAGTGCGGGAACCAAGTGTGTCACCAAGCGAACATGTTACGAGTGAAAACGGAATTAGTGCAGCCAGGAAGAGCAACGACTACCAGTGAAGACTACAGAGACGTGCACGGCAATCAAAACCCAGAGACTCACCGCGTAAAGGTGAGACCATTGGCCAGGTGAACCCATTGCGTGCGGAGCTGTGTGAGCGGTGGACGAGGCGGTAGCCCAGTCAGAACCCCCACAGCCGTAGCCCAACGGAGCTACACCTGCGATCAGCCTCAACAACGGTGGAGTCGGGTATTGCGCCACCTAACACACGGAGACAGCCGCGCTACGGTGAGAGGATTCACGAGATACTTAGCACTTAGAGATACCATAGCCGTAAGATAGCCTTAAGATACTCAATAAAGAGCCGCTATTCAGACCAAAATCCACCCAAACGCATTACTTGCTTGTCGCCGAGGCAACAAATAAATTCGTTGCATCGATCTACCGACCGCTGAGCCAGCTCTACTGAATCAGACGGACACAAAACGGTTCGTTACAGTATATATTTTTTCTTATTTACACACATACATATATCTATATACCTTTAAATTTGTATATTATCTTTTTCATCTATATAAATACTTTGTCCTAATCTTCTTTATAGATATAATTATTTTTTTTCCTCCCCTTTGATCTTTAGTTAGTACCCAACCTTTTTTTTTAAGTTCTTTTGTTTATCACCTTTTTAGTTTTAATAATTATGTAGGAGAATGTCTAGTTTTAAGGAATGGATAAATATAACTTGAAGTATTGAAGCATGAATATGGAAGGATAGAGTTCTAGTTTTGGTGACATGGTGACATAAAGGAGGGTAGGGTGGGAGTATAAGGGATTTCCAACACACACCAACTACTGGAAATCATGGTAGGGTGGGTGCAGAATCGCGTGGGTCGACTCCCATCTTAAGACCTCACGCCTGCAATCGTTTGGGAATCAGCCGACAAGAGCCCGTGGTATAGTTTTGTACCCCATCAATTCGATTGTGCCTTTTGTTTTGTGTGCTTGCGTGCTGCATAGGCATTTTGTTGTTTTCGGAGTTAGCTCCTGTACACTTTAGGGGATTCTAATAAAATTATATGTAGTAAGGAGACGAGAAGCGGTCCAACGAACCCCCCTCCAAGTTACCGAATGAGCACGGAACCATAGGATCCCCACTGACCGTGGCCTCGATATACCATCTCTCCACTCCTGCGACTACTTTTAGTAGCTGTACTCCTCATATATTAAGATTATAATACAAATTATTTACAAACGTCTGGAAGATATTAAGATTTCACATTCAAATTTCATATTTTTTGCGGTATTTTTTCCCGAAATTTTGACTTTGAAAACTCAGGAAAATACGAAAAAAAATATTTCGTGGCTAACATTTTTGGTTTTAGATAGACACATTAATTAGGCGTCGCACAGTGTGGCCTTTGCTCATTTTACATTTCAAAATTCTAACTTCTACTCTAATGAAGCGATTTCAAAAATTTTAAAAGCAATTAATAGAAAACTTCTCAAACTTTAAATGTTCGTCAAAAGTGCCAGGTATCCGTGGTGTTTAAATATTCAAGATCAAAGTTAAGAAATATTTTCAAGCATATTTTACCTGTAAAATTTTAATTAAAAACGTTTGTTTTTAATCATATCTGAATTTTTTTTTATAATTTCAATGACTATATGTCATTTTTAGTTGTTTTTATCCGATTTTCTAACTTAAATATATGTAGGGATCTTTAATGAGTTCCCTGGAAATGAGTAAAAGTCTGCTCCAGAAACTCCATTAATAAAACAGCACACGTCGTTGTATTGTTCGATGAAGTAAAATGTTTATTCTTTGTGTTAATTAGGTTAAAGTACAGTTTTTGCATTTCTTTTTCACACAAGTCTTTTCGCTTCAGAAGTCAAACTCCTTCTCCTTTCTCGATATACCTTCTTAGCCTATACTGTACTACCCATATCGATAGTTCTGCTGGTTCGTCCTGAATATCATTCCACCCAAATGATTGAGACCACATCTTCATATAGTCTGCTACAGTATTGGTCTTCAAAGGCCCTTCACTATCGCCCACCTTTTCAACAATATACCTGCCATGTCTAAGTTTACGCGTGACAATATAAGGACCTAAGAATTTTCCCTTCAGCTTCAATCCGGTTCCAAATTGGGTACACTTAATGCTGCCATATCATTGACTTGGTATTCTCTTTCTGGTTTCACGGGATTATAATTTTCAACCAGTCTGCCTATTATTGACCTCACCTCACGGTTTAAATGCGACAGCTCTATTCCTCGTGAAAACTCTTCAATTATATTGGTCGACATTATCTGACGGAACGTCTTTTCCAATTCATCTATTGAACTTCCTGAATCTGAAGTCCTGGTCACTTCAGTATCACTATGTTCAATGAACTCTAGGTCGCGGCTTCCTTCAGAAAAACTAGCGCTAACACTCATTTTTTGATGGGACAACTCCATCCATTACTTGGCGTACTTCATTTATTGAATAAAAGAACACTCCCTTTTTCCTTATGCTTGCACTGACAATATCAAGAACATCACTTCCGATCACGCCTTCGTACAGGGTATCATCGTCACGGACTACATGGAAACACATTTCCAAAGCAACGTCATCTAACTTCGTGACAACCTTAACTGAACCTAACGTATACATTTTCTTGCCTCCTATACCGAGAAATTCTTTTATATCATTCTTCTACGCAACTGGGAAAATCTTCCTGTAAACTTTCTCGCTTCAAATATCACTGCCAGAATCAAACAATGCAGTGATCTCTTCATTACCAATTTCGACATTCTTAATTGGCTTGGAATCTGGAATGCTCTCAATAATATATTCAATAATACTTTCTTTATCTAGCTTGGATTGGCTTGCCAAGGTACACATACTATAATAATATTCAATTAAGCTCTCCTTATGACTCTTCTTTCTATTTTCCAATAACTTATGAACTTGTTTTGCCGTTAACTTCTCACTAAATTCACGATTCAGTGCTTCCTTCAGGGAATTTCAATCATTAATGCCAGATTGACTGCTAAAAAATAATTTTGCTGCACCTTTCACTAATGTCCTGCCGTAAATTAATTTTTGCAAATTATTCCAATTCACTGTTAAAGCATTAAGCTCAAAATCGCGTAGCCAGTCATCAAGATCCGGAGAGAGATTGCCTGTGAATGCTGAAAGGGAATTTTCAATGTCTCTCAATGTGAACGCCATGTTTACGGAACTACCAACTGCTGCTTAGTTTGCCGAATTTAAAACTTGAACGTCTGTTCGTACCCTGTTATATCAAGCGTCTCCTAGTATAAAGTATCCTCACCTTCGTTATCAAAATAGTTAAAAAGTCTCTCCTGTAAATCTGCTTTAAGACCTGAATACTGCAAATCTAGCTCTTTCAATTTTTCTTTCAACTCTGCTACTTTTAAGATTGAAATTTCCCTGCGTTGCATATTACTGCTGCCGGCTTAATTTGCAACACCATGCACCTATTCCATATATTCAATACTTGCGTATTAAAACTGAGTTCCATGCGTGTGTTCTTCTTCTTGGTCTTGTTTGCGTCGTCTTCGTTCGCTGGGTATACGAGCCGCACGTGGCCGTGTCCTTGCGAAATGCTGTTGTTGTTGTTGTTTAGTCGTTTGGTTCCAGTCTCTACTTCCTTCTTTGCGGCGTTTTCGTTCGCAGGTTATATAAGCCGCACGTGGCCGTGCGAAGGACCAGTGTTGTTATTTCGTCGTTTGCTGCTTTCTCCTAGGTTCGCAATATGAACGAAAACGTCTTTCTAGTCTTCCTTGCTTTGTATATTCGTCGATTCTTCTTTTCCTCTTCGTTCGCAATCTGGATGAAAAAAAATGGTGTCGTTTCAGTCCTCTTTGCACTTTACTTTCGTTGTAGCCTTCTTTCTCTTCGTTTGCCTTGCACTTCCTTTTTGCGTTTTACGATGTTAATTCTGGACATCTGCTTTCGCCAGATTTTCGTTGCGTCGTTTGTCGTAATTTCACAATGTTGCCCAAAAATTAGTGGAATTGGCAACTTTTACATGCATACATACACATTCTATGCTTCATTTGTAGTGGTATATTACAATTTTCACATTCACTTGAGGTTATATCCGGTCGAGCTCCCCAAATTGTAGGGATCTTTAATGAGTTCCTTTCCTTTCTCCTTTATCGATATACCTTCTTAGCCTATCCTGTACTACCCATATCTATAGTTCTGCTGGTAGGTAGGTCAGCTGCGAATAAGCGGTCATCCCTAGGGAAAGAACCGAAATAAGCAGTCCCGGAAGTAGCCTCGTAGCCCCGCCTCGTTTAAGTAGCTCACACAACCCCCTCCCTACACACTACCTACCCACATCCCAACCCTCACACTCATCTCACACCGGGCCGGACTAAGTGTGTTATTCGACCCGTGCCGAGAGTCAGCCTGGCTGGTGGCCCGGTATAAAAACTAGCCCAGTCGTTAACGGAGAGCTCAGGGATTTGGCAGCCCCCCGTTCTAATGATGCCTTATCCGGTAAACGTGACACTCTGCCCGGTCGGACCGCCCCTTCTTTGCAAATCGTGGGATTAGATATGGAAAACAACAAACAAAATAAAAACAAAAATGAGTCTGGCATTCCCCAATTGCCAACAGGGAGCAATCTCATTCAGGGAAAGGCAACGGCCCAAAGACCTGGCCTGACCCGCGACATAATAGGTAAGACCTGCGCGGTGGAAGATGCTAGGGCGAACCTGAAGGGTCCCATCCTAGTCCTGGGGTGCGTGGCAAATCGCCTCCCAAAGCTGATACCTTGGTAGAGTGGCTATGCAATCCTGCGGCTGCTCTGCCTTCTGGTAAGGCTGCGGGGGGTGAGTTGCCATTGACTAGCGCCCAAGCCAAAGCTTATACGTATGCCGAGAGGAGGAGTGCTGGCAACATACTCCGTCGGCAAAACACGAGCATGATGTCCAGCCCGACCGTCCAGTAGCGGAAAAAGGTCGAGTGGGCATCAAAGGTGCTGCCCAACTTCGGCAAAGAGGCACAGAATAAGGTTGCCCCGCCGAAGACGACAGCCCCGCAACCAAAAAGGCAGCGCTCACAGGAGACTCCTGGACCGGCTGCAAAGCGCTCCAGAGTGCTGCCGAATGTTTCATTCGCGCAAATCGCCAAGGAAAGGACGCTGATCGGCGTCTTGGATAAAGGAAGCGCGGACTCGAAAATTCCCAGGAACCAGTGGAAATGGGTGGAAGCGGCACTGGCCGACCGCTGCTTCGAGCTGCTGGATAAACAACCCAAGCGGCCGAGGCACGTCCTGTCGACAACCCAGTCGAACAGGACGTTGCCTCGGAGATCGGAGCGAGTTCGAGGCGATGTGTCGCGACGACACCATCGAGGACGACTCGGACGCCGATAACACAGTGGTGGAGAACTCTGACGATGTCTCTAAGACTCCTACCACTAACCATACAATATATAGACATGACAATTCATACATGGAAAATGTCCGCAACGCAATCAGACATCAGCTACAAACGGGCATCAGCGACACCAGTCGTGAGAGTGTATGTGTGCACATGTATTCTCGCTTATTTTGCGTGTTGTGCATGTGTGGATCAGCAACTCGGCGAGTCGTGAGAGTGTATTTGTGCTCATGAGCATGCATGTACATTGCGTGTTTGGAAGTGTGTATGAGCGCACAACTGAAATTTTCGCTCTCCCAACTTTGTTTTGATTTTTGTGCTCGCGTCACCCTTCACTTTAGCATTATTGGAGTCGGCCCTTTTTGAAGACGCTTGCCTTATAATACCAGAATAACTGTTATTTTGTACATGCTTTAGATGCTAACTTTGTTTAATATAGAATATACTAATATAATGAGCAGATATATGTATATATATTCACAAAAACACATTTGATTGTATGGTGTATTGTATTATACAATGATATATTTGATTATATATAAAAAAGTAGTATGCGCTAAAAAAAATATATATATATCATCCTTGAATATGGATATTAATGACATATAAATTGGTAATAAATGGGTCCATACGGTAATGGTAAACATACATACATTCATATGTACATATAGACATAAAGTCGCCGCTCAAATTGGCTCTCGATTGAAGATCGGTACCAAGGGAACACCACGAGGAGGCCATTACACCTGTAATGTGTAGCATATAACCTGTGAGGAGGTGTTGGTACAACTCGGCGGGGTACGCGCTTGCTTCCGGCTTTTCTCTGGTCGGCTGGGGTGGGTTATTGGGGAAAAAGCCGCCGGTTACTATTCTCACTGTGTTTGAAATAAATAAGGAAAATCGCGTACTAAAGGAAGGGAAACGGAGAGGGAAGGGTTCGGTACGGCAACCGAATGAAACTAAAAAGAAGACTCAATCATGACACGGACACCAAAAAAAAGAAGGCGATGCTCAGTCTCGGGCTGCAAGTGCAAAGCTGCACAGATGCCCACCCTACCATGATCCCTCACATTCCAACTCATCATCAGGGATCCCTCCCAAAACCGTTCAGGGGTCAAGGCGCTGCTTCAGGTCGGGCATGGGTCCAACAAAAAAATAAATCTTAGTTCATTTTATCTTAACTACATTTATTTATGAAGAAAAAGGTAAAATTTTTGAGGGACTTCATTTATATTCATTTGGGTTCTACGCTAAATAGTAACAAAAAAGGTATAATTGTATATGAGGTAAGATTATAAAAATATGTGCATGTAATATGTGTGTTGAGTTATAGATTATATGTGTATGTGATATGTGCTATAAAATACAAGGGGAGTAGGCAGATTGGTATATGCATAAAGATAATATAATATAATATAATATAAGGTAATGATAATAAACTAATAAGACTAAAGTAGAAGAAGTCTCCATAAAAGCATGACCCCGAAAAGTTACGTTTGGCCCATTGTATCGGCCGAGTGTTATTTAATAGGTATATAAGAATCTTCAGCGATTCCCTTTTGATCGTGGGTTTTTTGGGAGCTTTTACTTGCTCTGCTTAGTGCGAGCTTTCCTCTAAGTTCTCGGGCTCCGTTTTCTATTTATTTTTCTTCGAAACCCCCTCTCGGTCGCACAAACCAAATGTGTTGAAATTTATAAGTCTTTTCTTTTACTTACATGAATCGCCAGGGTCCATCGCCGAAAGATCTTTCGCTGGGGGACTGTGGCTGTAATAGGACCGGGAGGCGCCATGTGGATCCCATGTAGGCCATGTAGATCCCATGTAGCCCATGTGGATTCCATGTAGGCCATGTAATTCCATGTAGGCCATGTAGGCCGATCCCGGTGCGGAAGGCTTGGGAAGACGAAGCGGCCGATGGAAAAGTACCCAGGGAAAGGAACCGTTGCGGATAGGCGGCGACGCGGACGCTGTGCCGCAGGGAGCCTATAAGAGGAGGTCCGCGGCAGTGAATCGGGACAGTCAAGTGCGGGAACCAAGTGTGTCACCAAGCGAACATGTTACGAGTGAAAACGGAATTAGTGCAGCCAGGAAGAGCAACGACTACCAGTGAAGACTACAGAGACGTGCACGGCAATCAAAACCCAGAGACTCACCGCGTAAAGGTGAGACCATTGGCCAGGTGAACCCATTGCGTGCGGAGCTGTGTGAGCGGCGGACGAGGCGGTAGCCCAGTCAGAACCCCCACAGCCGTAGCCCAACGGAGCTACACCTGCGATCAGCCTCAACAACGGTGGAGTCGGGTATTGCGCCACCTAACACACGGAGACAGCCGCGCTACGGTGAGAGGATTCACGAGATACTTAGCACTTAGAGATACCATAGCCGTAAGATAGCCTTAAGATACTCAATAAAGAGCCGCTATTCAGACCAAAATCCACCCAAACGCATTACTTGCTTGTCGCCGAGGCAACAAATAAATTCGTTGCATCGATCTACCGACCGCTGAGCCAGCTCTGCTGAATCAGACGGACACAAAACGGTTCGTTACAGTATATATTTTTTCTTATTTACACACATACATATATCTATATACCTTTAAATTTGTATATTATCTTTTTCATCTATATAAATACTTTGTCCTAATCTTCTTTATAGATATAATTATTTTTTTTCCTCCCCTTTGATCTTTAGTTAGTACCCAACCTTTTTTTTAAGTTCTTTTGTTTACCACCTTTTTAGTTTTAATAATTATGTAGGAGAATGTCTAGTTTTAAGGAATGGATAAATATAACTTGAAGTATTGAAGCATGAATATGGAAGGATAGAGTTCTAGTTTTGGTGACATGGTGACATAAAGGAGGGTAGGGTGGGAGTATAAGGGATTTCCAACACACACCAACTACTGGAAATCATGGTAGGGTGGGTGCAGAATCGCGTGGGTCGACTCCCATCTTAAGACCTCACGCCTGCAATCGTTTGGGAATCAGCCGACAAGAGCCCGTGGTATAGTTTTGTACCCCATCAATTCGATTGTGCCTTTTGTTTTGTGTGCTTGCGTGCTGCATAGGCATTTTGTTGTTTTCGGAGTTAGCTCCTGTACACTTTAGGGGATTCTAATAAAATTATATGTAGTAAGGAGACGAGAAGCGGTCCAACGAACCCCCCCTCCAAGTTACCGAATGAGCACGGAACCATAGGATCCCCACTGACCGTGGCCTCGATATACCATCTCTCCACTCCTGCGACTACTTTTAGTAGCTGTACTCCTCATATATAAAGATTATAATACAAATTATTTACAAACGTCTGGAAGATATTAAGATTTCACATTCAAATTTCATATTTTTTGCGGTATTTTTTCCCGAAATTTTGACTTTGAAAACTCAGGAAAATACGAAAAAAAATATTTCGTGGCTAACATTTTTGGTTTTAGATAGACACATTAATTAGGCGTCGCACAGTGTGGCCTTTGCTCATTTTACATTTCAAAAATTCTAACTTCTACTCTAATGAAGCGATTTCAAAAATTTTAAAAGCAATTAATAGAAAACTTCTCAAACTTTAAATGTTCGTCAAAAGTGCCAGGTATCCGTGGTGTTTAAATATTCAAGATCAAAGTTAAGAAATATTTTCAAGCATATTTTACCTGTAAAATTTTAATTAAAAACGTTTGTTTTTAATCATATCTGAATTTTTTTTTATAATTTCAATGACTATATGTCATTTTTAGTTGTTTTTATCCGATTTTCTAACTTAAATATATGTAGGGATCTTTAATGAGTTCCCTGGAAATGAGTAAAAGTCTGCTCCAGAAACTCCATTAATAAAACAGCACACGTCGTTGTATTGTTCGATGAAGTAAAATGTTTATTCTTTGTGTTAATTAGGTTAAAGTACAGTTTTTGCATTTCTTTTTCACACAAGTCTTTTCGCTTCAGAAGTCAAACTCCTTCTCCTTTCTCGATATACCTTCTTAGCCTATACTGTACTACCCATATCGATAGTTCTGCTGGTTCGTCCTGAATATCATTCCACCCAAATGATTGAGACCACATCTTCATATAGTCTGCTACAGTATTGGTCTTCAAAGGCCCTTCACTATCGCCCACCTTTTCAACAATATACCTGCCATGTCTAAGTTTACGCGTGACAATATAAGGACCTAAGAATTTTCCCTTCAGCTTCAATCCGGTTCCAAATTGGGTACACTTAATGCTGCCATATCATTGACTTGGTATTCTCTTTCTGGTTTCACGGGATTATAATTTTCAACCAGTCTGCCTATTATTGACCTCACCTCACGGTTTAAATGCGACAGCTCTATTCCTCGTGAAAACTCTTCAATTATATTGGTCGACATTATCTGACGGAACGTCTTTTCCAATTCATCTATTGAACTTCCTGAATCTGAAGTCCTGGTCACTTCAGTATCACTATGTTCAATGAACTCTAGGTCGCGGCTTCCTTCAGAAAAACTAGCGCTAACACTCATTTTTTGATGGGACAACTCCATCCATTACTTGGCGTACTTCATTTATTGAATAAAAGAACACTCCCTTTTTCCTTATGCTTGCACTGACAATATCAAGAACATCACTTCCGATCACGCCTTCGTACAGGGTATCATCGTCACGGACTACATGGAAACACATTTCCAAAGCAACGTCATCTAACTTCGTGACAACCTTAACTGAACCTAACGTATACATTTTCTTGCCTCCTATACCGAGAAATTCTTTTATATCATTCTTCTACGCAACTGGGAAAATCTTCCTGTAAACTTTCTCGCTTCAAATATCACTGCCAGAATCAAACAATGCAGTGATCTCTTCATTACCAATTTCGACATTCTTAATTGGCTTGGAATCTGGAATGCTCTCAATAATATATTCAATAATACTTTCTTTATCTAGCTTGGATTGGCTTGCCAAGGTACACATACTATAATAATATTCAATTAAGCTCTCCTTATGACTCTTCTTTCTATTTTCCAATAACTTATGAACTTGTTTTGCCGTTAACTTCTCACTAAATTCACGATTCAGTGCTTCCTTCAGGGAATTTCAATCATTAATGCCAGATTGACTGCTAAAAAATAATTTTGCTGCACCTTTCACTAATGTCCTGCCGTAAATTAACTTTTGCAAATTATTCCAATTCACTGTTAAAGCATTAAGCTCAAAATCGCGTAGCCAGTCATCAAGATCCGGAGAGAGATTGCCTGTGAATGCTGAAAGGGAATTTTCAATGTCTCTCAATGTGAACGCCATGTTTACGGAACTACCAACTGCTGCTTAGTTTGCCGAATTTAAAACTTGAACGTCTGTTCGTACCCTGTTATATCAAGCGTCTCCTAGTATAAAGTATCCTCACCTTCGTTATCAAAATAGTTAAAAAGTCTCTCCTGTAAATCTGCTTTAAGACCTGAATACTGCAAATCTAGCTCTTTCAATTTTTCTTTCAACTCTGCTACTTTTAAGATTGAAATTTCCCTGCGTTGCATATTACTGCTGCCGGCTTAATTTGCAACACCATGCACCTATTCCATATATTCAATACTTGCGTATTAAAACTGAGTTCCATGCGTGTGTTCTTCTTCTTGGTCTTGTTTGCGTCGTCTTCGTTCGCTGGGTATACGAGCCGCACGTGGCCGTATCCTTGCGAAATGCTGTTGTTGTTGTTGTTTAGTCGTTTGGTTCCAGTCTCTACTTCCTTCTTTGCGGCGTTTTCGTTCGCAGGTTATATAAGCCGCACGTGGCCGTGCGAAGGACCAGTGTTGTTATTTCGTCGTTTGCTGCTTTCTCCTAGGTTCGCAATATGAACGAAAACGTCTTTCTAGTCTTCCTTGCTTTGTATATTCGTCGATTCTTCTTTTCCTCTTCGTTCGCAATCTGGATGAAAACAAATGGTGTCGTTTCAGTCCTCTTTGCACTTTACTTTCGTTGTAGCCTTCTTTCTCTTCGTTTGCCTTGCACTTCCTTTTTGCGTTTTACGGTGTTAATTCTGGACATCTGCTTTCGCCAGATTTTCGTTGCGTCGTTTGTCGTAATTTCACAATGTTGCCCAAAAATTAGTGGAATTGGCAACTTTTACATGCATACATACACATTCTATGCTTCATTTGTAGTGGTATATTACAATTTTCACATTCACTTGAGGTTATATCCGGTCGAGCTCCCCAAATTGTAGGGATCTTTAATGAGTTCCTTTCCTTTCTCCTTTATCGATATACCTTCTTAGCCTATCCTGTACTACCCATATCTATAGTTCTGCTGGTAGGTAGGTCAGCTGCGAATAAGCGGTCATCCTAGGGAAAGAACCGAAATAAGCAGTCCCGGAAGTAGCCTCGTAGCCCCGCCTCGTTTAAGTAGCTCACACAACCCCCTCCCTACACACTACCTACCCACATCCCAACCCTCACACTCATCTCACACCGGGCCGGACTAAGTGTGTTATTCGACCCGTGCCGAGAGTCAGCCTGGCTGGTGGCCCGGTATAAAAACTAGCCCAGTCGTTAACGGAGAGCTCAGGGATTTGGCAGCCCCCTGTTCTAATGATGCCTTATCCGGTAAACGTGACACTCTGCCCGGTCGGACCGCCCCTTCTTTGCAAATCGTGGGATTAGATATGGAAAACAACAAACAAAACAAAAACAAAAATGAGTCTGGCATTCCCCAATTGCCAACAGGGAGCAATCTCATTCAGGGAAAGGCAACGGCCCAAAGACCTGGCCTGACCCGCGACATAATAGGTAAGACCTGCGCGGTGGAAGACGCTAGGGCGAACCTGAAGGGGTCCCATCCTAGTCCTGGGGTGCGTGGCAAATCGCCTCCCAAAGCTGATACCTTGGTAGAGTGGCTATGCAATCCTGCGGCTGCTCTGCCTTCTGGTAAGGCTGCGGGGGGTGAGTTGCCATTGACTAGCGCCCAAGCCAAAGCTTATACGTATGCCGAGAGGAGGAGTGCTGGCAACATACTCCGTCGGCAAAACACGAGCATGATGTCCAGCCCGACCGACCAGTAGCGGAAAAAGGTCGAGTGGGCATCAAAGGTGCTGCCCAACTTCGGCAAAGAGGCACAGAATAAGGTTGCCCCGCCGAAGACGACAGCCCCGCAACCAAAAAGGCAGCGCTCACAGGAGACTCCTGGACCGGCTGCAAAGCGCTCCAGAGTGCTGCCGAATGTTTCATTCGCGCAAATCACCAAGGAAAGGACGCTGATCGGCGTCTTGGATAAAGGAAGCGCGGACTCGAAAATTCCCAGGAACCAGTGGAAATGGGTGGAAGCGGCACTGGCCGACCGCTGCTTCGAGCTGCTGGATAAACAACCCAAGCGGCCGAGGCACGTCCTGTCGACAACCCAGTCGAACAGGACGTTGCCTCGGAGATCGGAGCGAGTTCGAGGCGATGTGTCGCGACGACACCATCGAGGACGACTCGGACGCCGATAACACAGTGGTGGAGAACTCTGACGATGTCTCTAAGACTCCTACCACTAACCATACAATATATAGACATGACAATTCATATATGGAAAATGTCCGCAACGCAATCAGACATCAGCTACAAACGGGCATCAGCGACACCAGTCGTGAGAGTGTATGTGTGCACATGTATTCTCGCTTATTTTGCGTGTTGTGCATGTGTGGATCAGCAACTCGGCGAGTCGTGAGAGTGTATTTGTGCTCATGAGCATGCATGTACATTGCGTGTTTGCAAGTGTGTATGAGCGCACAACTGAAATTTTCGCTCTCCCAACTTTGTTTTGATTTTTGTGCTCGCGTCACCCTTCACTTTAGCATTATTGGAGTCGGCCCTTTTTGAAGACGCTTGCCTTATAATACCAGAATAACTGTTATTTTGTACATGCTTTAGATGCTAACTTTGTTTAATATAGAATATACTAATATAATGAGCAGATATATGTATATATATTCACAAAAACACATTTGATTGTATGGTGTATTGTATTATACAATGATATATTTGATTATATATAAAAAAGTAGTATGCGCTAAAAAAAATATATATATATCATCCTTGAATATGGATATTAATGACATATAAATTGGTAATAAATGGGTCCATACGGTAATGGTAAACATACATACATTCATATGTACATATAGACATAAAGTCGCCGCTCAAATTGGCTCCCGATTGAAGATCGGTACCAAGGGAACACCACGAGGAGGCCATTACACCTGTAATGTGTAGCATATAACCTGTGAGGAGGTGTTGGTACAACTCGGCGGGGTACGCGCTTGCTTCCGGCTTTTCTCTGGTCGGCTGGGGTGGGTTATTGGGGAAAAAGCCGCCGGTTACTATTCTCACTGTGTTTGAAATAAATAAGGAAAATCGCGTACTAAAGGAAGGGAAACGGAGAGGGAAGGGTTCGGTACGGCAACCGAATGAAACTAAAAAGAAGACTCAATCATGACACGGACACCAAAAAAAAAGAAGGCGATGCTCAGTCTCGGGCTGCAAGTGCAAAGCTGCACAGATGCCCACCCTACCATGATCCCTCACATTCCAACTCATCATCAGGGATCCCTCCCAAAACCGTTCAGGGGTCAAGGCGCTGCTTCAGGTCGGGCATGGGTCCAACAAAAAAATAAATCTTAGTTCATTTTATCTTAACTACATTTATTTATGAAGAAAAAGGTAAAATTTTTGAGGGACTTCATTTATATTCATTTGGGTTCTACGCTAAATAGGAACAAAAAAGGTATAATTGTATATGAGGTAAGGTTATAAAAATATGTGCATGTAATATGTGTGTTGAGTTATAGATTATATGTGTATGTGATATGTGCTATAAAATACAAGGGGAGTAGGCAGATTGGTATATGCATAAAAATAATATAATATAATATAATATAAGGTAATGATAATAAACTAATAAGACTAAAGTAGAAGAAGTCTCCATAAAAGCATGACCCCCGAAAAGTTACGTTTGGCCCATTGTATCGGCCGAGTGTTATTTAATAGGTATATAAGAATCTTCAGCGATTCCCTTTTGATCGTGGGTTTTTTGGGAGCTTTTACTTGCTCTGCTTAGTGCGAGCTTTCCTCTAAGTTCTCGGGCTCCGTTTTCTATTTATTTTTCTTCGAAACCCCCTCTCGGTCGCACAAACCAAATGTGTTGAAATTTATAAGTCTTTTCTTTTACTTACATGAATCGCCAGGGTCCATCGCCGAAAGATCTTTCGCTGGGGGACTGTGGCTGTAATAGAAGGTTAACAAAAAAAAAAAAAAACAACAAAATCGCGAGAGAGAGCTTTTTTTCTTTTTCTTTTGAGAGCTTTTGGGGCCACTGCACTTATAGGTTAAAAAGCACTTTTTCTTTCTTTTTCTTTCTTTTTCTTTTATATTTATTTAATTTTTTTTCGAGTGTTTGAATTTTTATTCGGGGTTCATGCCTATATTAGCTGACCCTTCGTCTTTTCACAAACGATAAAAAAAAGGGGGTCGTCCCTATCCCTATTCACTTAGCACACGCACAGTTCCATGCAGGTTGGTTACGTGACCCGTGTCTCTCGCACTTTTCACTGTCTTCTGGTATGGTCGTTCGGGGGGAAATTAGCCCCAAAAGAGCACCCGATCTTCACCGTTGGGGTCTAGCCATGCCCTTTCTGGTGGATCATTTGGACGAGCTTAGTGATTAGCTTTCCGACGGAACAGCTGCGCCGATGTCAGCCGCAGTTTTTTTTTTGAATGCCGAGCTTTGAAGCGGGGTGCGGGGGCGTTGGTGAGAGCGCAGCTTTTTCCCTCGCTCTTTGATCTTTTCTCCTTTTTAAATTTGGCAACTAGGTGCCGTTCCTGAGGAAAGTCGACAGAACACAAAAAAAAGGAAATTACAGAGTGCCCTCCGGTGGCCATGTGCATGGCAAATCTCGCCTCTACTTAAACAGCCTGACCAATGCTTTACCTGGATTTTCAAAACGGCACCTCGCACAATGATCTGTCCTTCTTCGAAGGCACCGATCTGGCTCTATTCCTTACAAGCCCGCTTTGGCCTGGAATCCGTCCCTACGGGGTGTATGGGGGTCACTACCGATTAGAGTTGACTGTTTCGGAGCCACACGTCTTGTTGGCTTGCTGGTCGTCAGGAGAAAAGATCGAGACCCTGACCGGAAACTATGGCCTGGGTGCCAAATTTCTCTCCCTCACCCACTGACATTTGCCCCCTAACAGCTGTTCGCTGGTTAGTACCCCTTGACCGCCGCTCGGAGCGCCTTCTGCATATTCGGGGTCAACCCTTTTCCCTTGGTTGTACCCTTAATTTCGGCCCTAACTCAGGTCCCGTCTTTTATGCCTTACTCGGTCATTGCCCTCGCCCAAGCTTGAGCAAGAGGCGGCGACACCAATTTTTACCTATAAGCATATAATTAAGCCACCAAAAGCTTAAAGCTAGCCCTCCCGAATTCGCCGTCGAACTGTTCTACGCTTGATAAGAAGGTGCTGGTGCCTACTTTCGGGCGGTCTGGGCATCTCTTCCAAACGAAACATTACACACCCCCCCGCCAAAATCACACTTAGGGGTTCCGGACTCCTAAGGGTGATCCTCGTTTGGGAAGTGTAGGTCTTACCCGTCATTGTTTGATGTCTTTGGCATGATACTTCCCCACTGGGTTCCCCTGGAGATCCTCCAGTTCATAGTAACTGTTACCCAGCCGTTTGCGAACCCTGGCCTTTACAAAGGTCGGGGCGAGCTTGGCGTTAAAACCTTTAACAAAGTTACTCTGCTGATGATTACGTCTGTACACCTCCTGCCCTGTCTGAAAAGAAACTTCTCGGCTCCGCAGGTTATAGGTGTTTTCATTCCGGTGATGTTGCTTTCTCATGGTTTGTTGCGCCGTTTTGCGAATGAGGTCAAATGAATCGCCTCTATCGAAAGCAAACCAACGATCATCCAGGACGCCCAAGTTCCGCAACAATGGATAGGCGGAACCGCTCGTGATCATATTCTGGCCGAACGCCATCCGATACGGACTACTATTTATGGCGGCATGTACACTTGACCGCAATGCGCCTGCTATGGCACTCATCTGCTCGTCCCAATTGCTTTGATCAGGATCAACATAAGATTTTATGGCCGCAATGACTGACCTGTTGACCCTCTCCGAAGCGTTTGCTTGCGGGGCATATACTGCCGTGTAAGAATGTTTTACGCTATACTTTTGTAGCAGCTCATTAAACTTATGCGACTTGAATTGCACCCCGTTATCTGACACTACTACTTCCGGAACGCCAAAACAATGGAATAACTCCTCCTCCATGAATGGAATAATGGCCTCAGCGGTAAACTTCTTGACCCTTTTCAAAAACGGGAATTTGGAAAAGTGATCCAGCACAACGAAGATACCTATATTTCCGGACTTGCTGCGTGGGTATGGCCCCAAAAAGTCCACATAGATCTTCTGGAAGAACCTCTGAGTTTCACTTGATTTCCCCATTGTTGGTCTTAAAGTGTAATTCGGATGCTTGCTACACTTGCACACCTCACAGCTGCCTATAAACTCCTTCACATCCGTCACTAGGTTTGGCCAATAATACAAGCGTCGAATCCGTTCTAATGTCTTGTTTATCCCACTATGAGCCGCTAAAGGGTGTTCATGCGCTTTCTTTAGCACCTCTTGCACTAACCCTCTAGGAATCCAGAGCTTCCAGCACAGGTCGTCGGCTATCTTTTCCCCCGTGGCATGCTCCGATCGCCGATAAATCAAGTCATCGACTACCTTCACATCAGGCAATCGATCCTGATTCGCTCGCACTTTAGCCTTCATGTCTTGATAGTCACCCGATTGGAATTGAAGGGAACCTATATCAATCAGGCTATCGAATTGTATGGCTGACAGATCCTCAGTGAAAACCCTGGACAGCGCATCTGGAACAATGTTGCGCGATCCCTTCCGATGGAAAATTTTAAAGGAGAACCCTTGAAGTTTTAGGGCCCATCGTGCTAACCTTGAGCTCAAATCTACTTGTGACATAAGCCATTTTAATGACGCATGGTCCGTGATTATGGAAAACTCCTGACCTTCGACGTATGGCCTAAATTTCTTCACACACATCACGGCCGCCAGACATTCTTTTTCCGTTACGGAATAGTTACGCTGGCATTGGTTGAGCTTCCGTGACATGAACGCAATAGGTACATCATTGCCTTCACCATCTTTTTGCATGAGCACCCCCCAATTCCAGTATGACTGGCGTCGCAGTGTATTGAAAATGGTACTGTAAAGTCGGGACTGTGCAATACAGGAGCTTCACACATCTTTGTCTTCAAAACCTCGAAAGCCTTCTGAGCGTCTTCGGTCCACCTGAACTTCTGCTTTTGCTTAAGCGTGTCAGTTATTGGTGAGGCCAGGCCTGCATAGTCCTTGATAAATTTGTGGTACCAGCCTGTGAGACCTAAGAACCTACGCACCTGCTTAATGGACCGCGGAATAGGAAACTCTTTTATAGAGTCCACCTTGTCCGGATCTGTCCGAATGGTGCCATTGCCAATGACGTGCCCCAGATACTTGACGTCTTTTAAGCAAAAATGTGATTTCTGTACATTTATAGTCAATCCCGCTTGCTGCAGGCGGGCCGCTAACTCGGTGAGAACCTCCACATGTCTCTCAAAGGAGTCAGAAACTACTAGCAGATCGTCGAGATATACGAATATTTCGTTCCGCAAGGGTGAAGGGATTACCTTGTCCATAAGTCTGCACATTGTTTGTGCCGCATTAGACAAGCCAAACGGCATGACGGTGAAACGATATAAGGGTCGTCCTGGCACAGTAAAAGCCGTTATGTCCCTCGAACCTTCGTCGCGACGGTCCTTGGTCCTCACCGGTTGTCATGGTACGGAAACCAGGCAAGGTGCGTCTATGTATCGATAGTAGGAAGGTGAATGAAGTGACGGTAAAAAACGCCTACCCTATGCCGCTCATTGACGGAATTCTCAGTCGGCTGCCGCGCGCGGAATTTATTTCAAGTATTGATTTGAAGGATGCGTATTGGCAGATTCCACTAGAAGAAGGTTCGAGGGACATAACGGCTTTTACTGTGCCAGGACGACCCTTATATCGTTTCACCGTCATGCCGTTTGGCTTGTCTAATGCGGCACAAACAATGTGCAGACTTATGGACAAGGTAATCCCTTCACCCTTGCGGAACGAAATATTCGTATATCTCGACGATCTGCTAGTAGTTTCTGACTCCTTTGAGAGACATGTGGAGGTTCTCACCGAGTTAGCGGCCCGCCTGCAGCAAGCGGGATTGACTATAAATGTACAGAAATCACATTTTTGCTTAAAAGACGTCAAGTATCTGGGGCACGTCATTGGCAATGGCACCATTCGGACAGATCCGGACAAGGTGGACTCTATAAAAGAGTTTCCTATTCCGCGGTCCATTAAGCAGGTGCGTAGGTTCTTAGGTCTCACAGGCTGGTACCACAAATTTATCAAGGACTATGCAGGCCTGGCCTCACCAATAACTGACACGCTTAAGCAAAAGCAGAAGTTCAGGTGGACCGAAGACGCTCAGAAGGCTTTCGAGGTTTTGAAGACAAAGATGTGTGAAGCTCCTGTATTGCACAGTCCCGACTTTACAGTACCATTTTCAATACACTGCGACGCCAGTCATACTGGAATTGGGGGGGTGCTCATGCAAAAAGATGGTGAAGGCAATGATGTACCTATTGCGTTCATGTCACGGAAGCTCAACCAATGCCAGCGTAACTATTCCGTAACGGAAAAAGAATGTCTGGCGGCCGTGATGTGTGTGAAGAAATTTAGGCCATACGTCGAAGGTCAGGAGTTTTCCATAATCACGGACCATGCGTCATTAAAATGGCTTATGTCACAAGTAGATTTGAGCTCAAGGTTAGCACGATGGGCCCTAAAACTTCAAGGGTTCTCCTTTAAAATTTTCCATCGGAAGGGATCGCGCAACATTGTTCCAGATGCGCTGTCCAGGGTTTTCACTGAGGATCTGTCAGCCATACAATTCGATAGCCTGATTGATATAGGTTCCCTTCAATTCCAATCGGGTGACTATCAAGACATGAAGGCTAAAGTGCGAGCGAATCAGGATCGATTGCCTGATGTGAAGGTAGTCGATGACTTGATTTATCGGCGATCGGAGCATGCCACGGGGGAAAAGATAGCCGACGACCTGTGCTGGAAGCTCTGGATTCCTAGAGGGTTAGTGCAAGAGGTGCTAAAGAAAGCGCATGAACACCCTTTAGCGGCTCATAGTGGGATAAACAAGACATTAGAACGGATTCGACGCTTGTATTATTGGCCAAACCTAGTGACGGATGTGAAGGAGTTTATAGGCAGCTGTGAGGTGTGCAAGTGTAGCAAGCATCCGAATTACACTTTAAGACCAACAATGGGGAAATCAAGTGAAACTCAGAGGTTCTTCCAGAAGATCTATGTGGACTTTTTGGGGCCATACCCACGCAGCAAGTCCGGAAATATAGGTATCTTCGTTGTGCTGGATCACTTTTCCAAATTCCCGTTTTTGAAAAGGGTCAAGAAGTTTACCGCTGAGGCCATTATTCCATTCATGGAGGAGGAGTTATTCCATTGTTTTGGCGTTCCGGAAGTAGTAGTGTCAGATAACGGGGTGCAATTCAAGTCGCATAAGTTTAATGAGCTGCTACAAAAGTATAGCGTAAAACATTCTTACACGGCAGTATATGCCCCGCAAGCAAACGCTTCGGAGAGGGTCAACAGGTCAGTCATTGCGGCCATAAAATCTTATGTTGATCCTGATCAAAGCAATTGGGACGAGCAGATGAGTGCCATAGCAGGCGCATTGCGGTCAAGTGTACATGCCGCCATAAATAGTAGTCCGTATCGGATGGCGTTCGGCCAGAATATGATCACGAGCGGTTCCGCCTATCCATTGTTGCGGAACTTGGGCGTCCTGGATGATCGTTGGTTTGCTTTCGATAGAGGCGATTCATTTGACCTCATTCGCAAAACGGCGCAACAAACCATGAGAAAGCAACATCACCGGAATGAAAACACCTATAACCTGCGGAGCCGAGAAGTTTCTTTTCAGACAGGGCAGGAGGTGTACAGACGTAATCATCAGCAGAGTAACTTTGTTAAAGGTTTTAACGCCAAGCTCGCCCCGACCTTTGTAAAGGCCAGGGTTCGCAAACGGCTGGGTAACAGTTACTATGAACTGGAGGATCTCCAGGGGAACCCAGTGGGGAAGTATCATGCCAAAGACATCAAACAATGACGGGTAAGACCTACACTTCCCAAACGAGGATCACCCTTAGGAGTCCGGAACCCCTAAGTGTGATTTTGGCGGGGGGGTGTGTAATGTTTCGTTTGGAAGAGATGCCCAGACCGCCCGAAAGTAGGCACCAGCACCTTCTTATCAAGCGTAGAACAGTTCGACGGCGAATTCGGGAGGGCTAGCTTTAAGCTTTTGGTGGCTTAATTATATGCTTATAGGTAAAAATTGGTGTCGCCGCCTCTTGCTCAAGCTTGGGCGAGGGCAATGACCGAGTAAGGCATAAAAGACGGGACCTGAGTTAGGGCCGAAATTAAGGGTACAACCAAGGGAAAAGGGTTGACCCCGAATATGCAGAAGGCGCTCCGAGCGGCGGTCAAGGGGTACTAACCAGCGAACAGCTGTTAGGGGGCAAATGTCAGTGGGTGAGGGAGAGAAATTTGGCACCCAGGCCATAGTTTCCGGTCAGGGTCTCGATCTTTTCTCCTGACGACCAGCAAGCCAACAAGACGTGTGGCTCCGAAACAGTCAACTCTAATCGGTAGTGACCCCCATACACCCCGTAGGGACGGATTCCAGGCCAAAGCGGGCTTGTAAGGAATAGAGCCAGATCGGTGCCTTCGAAGAAGGACAGATCATTGTGCGAGGTGCCGTTTTGAAAATCCAGGTAAAGCATTGGTCAGGCTGTTTAAGTAGAGGCGAGATTTGCCATGCACATGGCCACCGGAGGGCACTCTGTAATTTCCTTTTTTTTGTGTTCTGTCGACTTTCCTCAGGAACGGCACCTAGTTGCCAAATTTAAAAAGGAGAAAAGATCAAAGAGCGAGGGAAAAAGCTGCGCTCTCACCAACGCCCCCGCACCCCGCTTCAAAGCTCGGCATTCAAAAAAAAAACTGCGGCTGACATCGGCGCAGCTGTTCCGTCGGAAAGCTAATCACTAAGCTCGTCCAAATGATCCACCAGAAAGGGCATGGCTAGACCCCAACGGTGAAGATCGGGTGCTCTTTTGGGGCTAATTTCCCCCCCGAACGACCATACCAGAAGACAGTGAAAAGTGCGAGAGACACGGGTCACGTAACCAACCTGCATGGAACTGTGCGTGTGCTAAGTGAATAGGGATAGGGACGACCCCTTTTTTTTATCGTTTGTGAAAAGACGAAGGGTCAGCTAATATAGGCATGAACCCCGAATAAAAATTCAAACACTCGAAAAAAAATTAAATAAATATAAAAGAAAAAGAAAGAAAAAGAAAGAAAAAGTGCTTTTTAACCTATAAGTGCAGTGGCCCCAAAAGCTCTCAAAAGAAAAAGAAAAAAAGCTCTCTCTCGCGATTTTGTTGTTTTTTTTTTTTTTGTTAACCTTCTATTACAGCCACAGTCCCCCAGCGAAAGATCTTTCGGCGATGGACCCTGGCGATTCATGTAAGTAAAAGAAAAGACTTATAAATTTCAACACATTTGGTTTGTGCGACCGAGAGGGGGTTTCGAAGAAAAATAAATAGAAAACGGAGCCCGAGAACTTAGAGGAAAGCTCGCACTAAGCAGAGCAAGTAAAAGCTCCCAAAAAACCCACGATCAAAAGGGAATCGCTGAAGATTCTTATATACCTATTAAATAACACTCGGCCGATACAATGGGCCAAACGTAACTTTTCGGGGGTCATGCTTTTATGGAGACTTCTTCTACTTTAGTCTTATTAGTTTATTATCATTACCTTATATTATATTATATTATATTATCTTTATGCATATACCAATCTGCCTACTCCCCTTGTATTTTATAGCACATATCACATACACATATAATCTATAACTCAACACACATATTACATGCACATATTTTTATAATCTTACCTCATATACAATTATACCTTTTTTGTTACTATTTAGCGTAGAACCCAAATGAATATAAATGAAGTCCCTGAAAAATTTTACCTTTTTCTTCATAAATAAATGTAGTTAAGATAAAATGAACTAAGATTTATTTTTTTGTTGGACCCATGCCCGACCTGAAGCAGCGCCTTGACCCCTGAACGGTTTTGGGAGGGATCCCTGATGATGAGTTGGAATGTGAGGGATCATGGTAGGGTGGGCATCTGTGCAGCTTTGCACTTGCAGCCCGAGACTGAGCATCGCCTTCTTTTTTTTGGTGTCCGTGTCATGATTGAGTCTTCTTTTTAGTTTCATTCGGTTGCCGTACCGAACCCTTCCCTCTCCGTTTCCCTTCCTTTAGTACGCGATTTTCCTTATTTATTTCAAACACAGTGAGAATAGTAACCGGCGGCTTTTTCCCCAATAACCCACCCCAGCCGACCAGAGAAAAGCCGGAAGCAAGCGCGTACCCCGCCGAGTTGTACCAACACCTCCTCACAGGTTATATGCTACAGATACATATAGATAATTAATTAAATAAATAAGAAATGGCGCCCAACGTGGGGCCCGACCAGAGTCGGCTGGTCAATGTTCGGCTTGCCCCATTAATACACTTATGTATGTAAAGATTACCTACATACAAAGTCTACAACAGCTATATGAATTTGACAGCTCTCTTCTTCGTTGCTAATAAACTTAACGAAATATCAAGCCCGTTCCTAATCGAAGTTGACCGGTGGACCAGATCTATCGATTGCGCGTAGGACGTAGCGATTCGTGGTGATAGCAAGAGCTCTCAAGGATTCTTGTTTGGACGAATGTGCGTATCATTCCTCGGAACTGGCCTTTTTGTGGCCCCGAGCTACAGGCTGCCGGGAAGGAGAAGTACATCGTGTCCACAATGAATCGATTGTGGTCGTTTATAGTTTGAACTATGCATGTCAGCCGGAATGTAGGTAGAACATCATTCATCTGGATGACCTTACCGCTTACAGTATAATTCGTATGCTATTTACGTCGGTACGGCACCAAACCTATCTTTTCTTTAAAACTGTTTCTTGGTCTTCTAACTGTCTCTTCTTTCAAATTTTCTTATTCCGTAGCAAATGTGGTAGGGTAACGCAGATGGGAACTGCCAGTAAGGGCAACTGTGGTAGAATTTCCTGTACTTTGGATTCGAGTGGCCAGCGTCCGGTGACCTATGCAATATTAGTTTACGAATATTGAGCGGGTTATTTGGCGTATGGATTTACGTGCCCGGTGCGGTTGAAGCCCAGAATCTTTACTGTTACCTCCACATTTTCGCGTCAATTGGAATCGTTTGGCGTTAGTGGAACTCCGATCGTGGAATAACACCGCGGTATGGGCCCCGACACTCCTTTCCGATATTAAACGATTGACGTCTGCATGTAAAACTTCTTTGTTAAGAGGTCCGGTGCTTTAGGGAAACTAGGTTGGCTGCATAAAGGTTTGGGAATAGGGTCCAACTATTTTTTTTTTTATATATACATTTTTTTTTGAATTTTGTGGTCATTTAGAAAAAATATTTAAGTTTAAGACTGATCATACTTCGATAAAAAGTTTTGGCATTGGCATAGAAAAAAGTGGAAGAATTTTTAAATAGTATACTCTAAATTTTAGAGTGGATATAGTATGTCTCGCTCACAACGAGGTTCGGGATTGGAACAAAGGGTAGGAAACACCTCAACCTGTGGGATTTGCGTACGAGAAATTAGTGCTCCGTCGCAGGGGTTTGTAACTAGGTGCAAACACTCGTTTCATTTTGAATGCTTTAGAAAGCGAGGAGGAGAAAAAACAGTTTGTCCGATCTGCTTTGCATATTTGTCAACTCCGGCGCCTAGCTTGGCAGACGAGCTCGCGACGGCACATAGTTCGGCTGGTCAAACAGGAACGGAAAACATGCCCAGGACAAGGTCACAGGGAATGGGAAGTCCGGGACAGGAAGGCATGGACGCGCAGTCGGTCGCGCAGGCGGTAGAATCCCCAAGTCTCAATGCCGGGGAGGGGCAGAACGCTACGATGGCTGAGGGGCTAGCGCAAATGACTCAATCTTTGACCCAAGCCATGTCCCAGATTGCGCATATGGCACAATCTATGGCGCAGTTGACGCAATCGATCGAGGCAGGGTTTCAGCGGCTAGCAATCCAAAGTGTGTCCCCGACAGCGCAAGCGGTAATTGGAGCACAGGCAGAAGCTTCACCGCAGACGTTTGAGCAGCTGTTTCAGATACCTCCAAAAGAGTCGGTAGGGCCGCTGAATAACGGAGTCCCTGAAGCCCGATCCCCGTGGGGATCCCAAGGTTCATCCGATCTACGACCTGACAGGATCAGCCAGATAATTTCCAATTGGAAATTGCGCTTTTCCGGATATTCGTCAATGGGAGTGGATGATTTTGTGTACAGAGTAGAGGCTCTGACTAGACAGACGTTAGATGGGAATCTGGAGTTAATTGCTCGGTACGCCAGCAACTTATTTGAAGGTAGTGCCAGCGAGTGGTTCTGGCGATACCACAAAAGTGTCGCGGTAGTCACTTGGCCCCAACTGAGTTCGGCACTGAGAGCGCAGTTCAAAGATGGCAGGACCGATCTGGAGATTTGCACGGCGTTGTCGCAGCGGAAGCAGAAAGTAAATGAAACTTTCGACACTTTCTACGAGGCCATTATCTCAATAGCGGATAAACTGGTGGTCCCCCTGACAGAACCTGCACTGTTAGAAGTCCTTAGGGCCAATTTGACTGCTGACATCCAACACGAGATTCTGCATGTCCCGGTAATGTCGGTCGCTCAGCTTCGGCATATAGTTCGCACCCGTGAGCGATTTCTGCAATCAGTGTCCAAACCAACCCTGATTGTTTCAAGCCATCGACCTCCACCTAGACCTCAGATACGCGAAATTGCAGTAGCTGTAGATCGGGGGGATGAGGAAGAACTGGAGGAAGAGTCGGAAGACCCGGAAATCGCAGCGATTTCTCTCCTGTGCTGGAACTGCGGAGCTCATGGACATAGGTATCAAGAGTGCGTAGCAGAACGAAAGGTTTTTTGTTACGGCTGCGGCCGACCAGACACGTACAAGCCATCGTGCATTCGCTGTAGTGCATCAAAAAACTTGAAGGGCCGTGCACCGTTAGCCAGTGCACGCAAACAATGGTCCTCTCGAGGGACGAATACCGATTAGTAGACTCTGATAGATTTGGGATACCGAATCTGTCCAAACTACCAGAATCGCCCAAACTACCAGATTTGACCAAACCACCAGATTTGTCAGACTCACCAAACTTGTCCCAACTACCAGAAATACCCTTACACGTACGAATCAAAATGAAGAAGGAAATGATTAACGAGGCGAAACTCAGTAGATCAACGGAGCGTTTGCGGCAATACAGGCTAAAACGTAAATCCGAAAAACGTTCGGTGCTCTCTTCGGTAGTAAATGATACCAATGATTGGCGACCATACGCGGAGGTGTCATTACTAGGGAAGACGGTTACAGGTCTGATGGACACCGGGGCTTCGATCAGCTGCATAGGCGGTGCCTTAGCGTCCGAACTATTGAAGGATAGTTCGAGATACAGGCCTATGAGAGCATCAGTCAGTACGGCTGATGGAAAGCATCAACCAATCGTTGGCCGAATCGACACCGACATTGAGTTTAAGGGGGACACGCTGACGTTTCGACTATGGATTGTTCCTTCGTTATCACAAGACTTATATTTAGGGATCGATTTTTGGACGGAGTTCAACCTCTTGCCGGCCTTTCTGTCCAACAAATCTCTGGCGTCGTCAATCTCAGGCTTATTATTAGATGATCCTAACCAGCTGCCTCTGTCAGCACTACAGAGAAAGCTGTTGGTAGAGACAGTAAAAAGGTTTCCATCATTTGCAGAGAGGGGTCTGGGAAAAACGAATTTGCTACAGCATAATATTGATGTAGGGAATGCTAAGCCCATCAAGCAACGACACTACGCCGTTTCACCGGCCGTGGAGCAGCTCATGTACACCGAGCTGGACCGGATGTTGTCTTTGGGAGTAATAGAGGAGTCCGACGCACAGTGGTTGCGCCCATAGGCCAAAAATCGAAAAGTTCATCTTTACCAATTTTGACAAAATGTACACAAATTGTCTCGTAAATGTACATACTTCTTGATGGCAAACCGGTTTTTTCTGTACATGCAACGGGACTTTCTAAAAATAGCATTGAAATCACGAACACGTGTTCATTTTCGCACAGCTGCAGCGTTTAGTATGTTTTTTACGCATCAAACTCCCGATTGAAAGTGGTCAGACGTCAGCTTAAGCGTTCCAAATTAAATTCTTTAGCATGAATTTTGAAGTTGAAGGTATTAACTTTAAATTCTAATATAAATAATTACCCAACTAATCAAATTGTTCTTGTGAAATTAATTTATTCGATTTAATCTTTTTTATGTGTTTTGTGAACGTCTTTTTTATGTTTAGGTGGAGTTTTAGTTGTGATCCCACAAAATTCCACAATTGAATTGTATGTCAATGTAATTGTCTGGCTTTTAAGGTAATAAATATGTTAAGTTTAGCTGCAGAAATTTGCAGATGTGTGTGTTAAAGTAAAAAAAGTGACGACGCCTTACGTTTGTGAAGGTCAGCTTTGCCCTACAAAACATCTGTTCAGCGTATTGTGCTGTTGTTTTTTTGCTCTGTCTTCGTCGCTTGTAGTTGTGTATGACTTTGCAAAATCATTTATTCTTTTATTAACTAATTATTTTTATTTGAATTGGTTTTTCATATGAATTTGATTTTGGCAGACAAGTTGTATAGGTGTGTGTTTGCACGCCAATATATCTTTGATCTTTGGTGCACGGAAAATGGAACCGATGCAGAAAAATTAAAGGCATTGATTGAAATTGTAAACAGAGAAATTGAAAAGAACGGCTACATAACCGAGCTGGATGATCTACCAAATCGTATTGCGTGCATATGTAAAAGAATTATTACTTTTTGGCAAAAGTACAGTCGCATGAAATCGTCAGTGGTTCAATATCAAAGTGTTTGGCTGAATGAAAATGAACGGATTTCATTGCGCTGTGCCCACAAGATGTCTCCTTCTATACAAAGTGGAAGGAAGGCCGAAAAAAAATTAAATTATACTCATGGGTACTACATGCCACCATCTGTCTACAAAGTGTAGCTACATGGTCCTGAAATAATAGGTTATGCACTTGTTTCCATAGGAGAATTATCTGAAGAAGCCGCAGAAGCAAAAATAAAGACATTAAAAAGTTTAGAGAGCAACACACAAGAAAAAATTCACGTGTTACAACAAATACTGATTTGTTGAATAGATTACTTCTAAGCTCAGACCCTTTTCATCACTGTTCAAAGAAAGTTACCTTGCACAAAAAAGACAAAATTATTAAATTATACATTCCAATTGTTATTAGATGAGTAAATATAATCTTTGATTTTTTTTATTGTTTTTTAATAAATCTTCTATTTTATTTATGTATTTTATTTTTTAGAGCTAAATCACATGATTGGTCATATGGCGACTGTATGATATAGTTGTTTGATTACAATGAAATTCGGTAGGGCTATATATTTATACCATACACATACTATATAAGTTTGGTTCAGATAGCTCAAGGTGTTCTCGAGTTATGGAGTTTTATAAACTTTGTTATCAATTTACGAAGGCGGTAGGGGGCGTGGCAAAAATTTGAAACAAACCTCATTTGCGTGGACCATATACGGACTTTCATTCATTCATGACTTAATTTAAAAACTTTTCAAAACTTTTCCCTGGGTACCGATCTTCAATCGGGAGCCAATTTGAGCGGCGACTTTATGTCTATATGTACATATGAATGTATGTATGTTTACGGCTTTTTCATAGGAAGTAATAATATAATAATTTATATAATAAAAATAAAAAAAATAACAGATTTCTTTCTTTCCACGGCCAAGTGTCCCACCAACCCACACCCACCCCCACCCCCACCCATCCTGCCAATTCTTCATTTATTTTGTGGCGGTAGGTCAGTTCGTCAACAAGCTGAAGAAGAACACACATAACAAAATTTCAGCTCAGCAAAGAACAAACGCTCTGTATGTGAGGCTGAGCTTTAGCTGTATGTGTGCAAATATTGTAGGTCTGCTTGTTTGTTTTGGTTTTTTACAACGCCGCTGTCTAAGAAAACACCCATTACTTTAGAATTGATTGTAAGTTATGATTTTATGATGACGCTTGCCCAATATTAAAATAATTGTATATATTGAATATCCTTTATATGCTAATTTTGTTTAATGTACTATTAACGAATATAATGAGCGAATGTAAATATGTACAAATGCAAAATGTATATCAGACATGACATCAAATTATATTAATTGTCTATAGGGTATTAGTGCGTCGCGTCAATAAGCGACACTCAGCAAATAAATTTGTGTCTCAAGAAATCTTCTCAAAAATATTTGGCTGGCAATTTCGGCAGCTCTGCACACGTACACACACATATGAATGTACTTGCAAGTTCTCTCTGTGGATGGACATTCGCATAAGAAATATAGGGATGATTTCAAATTTGACTCGCAAGTGTGGCACTAAAATCCGTATGGACCCATTTATTACCCATTTATATGTCATTAATATCCATATTCAAGGATGATATATATATTTTTTTTAGCGCATACTACTTTTTTATATATGATCAAATATATCATTGTATAATACAATACACCATACAATCAAATGTGTTTTTGTGAATATATATACATATATCTGCTCATTATATTAGTATATTCTATATTAAACAAAGTTAGCATCTAAAGCATGTACAAAATAACAGTTATTCTGGTATTATAAGGCAAGCGTCTTCAAAAAGGTCCGACTCCAATAATGCTAAAGTGAAGGGTGACGCGAGCACAAAAATCAAAACGAGGGGGAACGTTGTGAGCCGCGGCAAAGGCCGCGGCTCTACCTTATACCCGGTACTCAGTCAGTATACACATATTTACATACATATATGAGCTTGCGATTTATGCAATTTATTATATGTTCGCAATAGGGACAAATTAAATTTTGGGCAAAAAATAATATTTCAAAAAATGAAGTCAAATCATTTTTGGAATATTATACATGTTTTCAATTTTGTTTGCATATGCTTTTTACATCTGCTTCTAAATTTCTACATGACATGTATAACTACATATTTGAGACGTACAAGTGTTTGCGACAGAGAGAGAGGGAATGAGTCAGCGCTTGGCAGGCGTTGCGTAGCCACTGAAATTTAATTTGTTTCTTCTGGCCATAATATTGATTCGACCTGATCCATATTCGGCAATCTGGTAGATATGGTAATTTTTCATGATTCTGCGTTTTTGGTTTTCATTTATCTTAAAAATTGTGGATTCCACAGATTTTCGTCCTTTGTGGGGGTGGAAAAGGGCGTGGCAAAATTTTGAAATACACTTGTGCTGGTTTGATATCACAGGAGCTTGGGTAGAAAGTTTGGTTGCTCTAGCTTTTATAGTCTCTGAGAACTAGGCGTCACAAAATTCGAATGGACAAAGCAGATGGGGTCGCGTGTGAGAGAGAGCGAGAGGGAACGATGACTTTCGAAATGGTTTTCTTCATTGTAGCTATAATAATGATCCGATCTGATCCAGATTCAACACTCTGATAGAAATGATCATTCGCTATAATTCTGCGTTTTTAGTTTTCTCGTATCTTCAACATTTTGTACGCCACAGACTTTCGTCCTTTGTGGGGGCGGAAGGGGGCGGGGCGAAATTTTGAAATACATTTGGAGTAGTGTGATCACAGAGGAGACTGGATACAAAACTTGGTTGCTCTAGCTTTAATAGTCTCTGAGATATAGGCGCAAATGAAGACGGACGGACGGTCGGACGGACGGACGGACAGACGGACGGACAGACAGACATGGCTATATCGACTCGGCTATTGATGCTGATCAAGAATATATATACTTTATGGGGTCGGAAACGCTTCCTTCTGGGCGTTACACACAACCGTTATCCGCACAAATCTAATATACCCTTAAACTCTTCGAGTACCGGGTATAACAAAGTTGGGAGAGCGAAAATTTCAGTTGTGCGCTCATACACACTTGCAAACACGCAATGTACATGCATGCTCATGAGCACAAATACACTCTCACGACTCGCCGAGTTGCTGATCCACACATGCACAACACGCAAAATAAGCGAGAATACATGTGCACACATACACTCTCACGACTGGTGTCGCTGATGCCCGTTTGTAGCTGATGTCTGATTGCGTTGCGGACATTTTCCATGTATGAATTGTCATGTCTATATATTGTATGGTTAGTGCTCCTACTGATCAATCTCCACCACTGTAAAGCAGCACCCGCTGCCCTTGTACTCCGCTTGGATGTGAGCGGAGCAGATGTAGTCCTAATCCAAGAGCCTTGGATAGTAGGAGACAAGGTCTGTGGATTCTTGCAAGAAAGCACTTAAATATTTTTCTGCTCCACAACTTTAGCAATGGCGACATCACGGCGGCAAGCCTTGAGCTCAAAGGATCACACATAAGGCTGATGTTGTCCTATATGGCTCATGAGGAAAGTGATCCTCCCGGTGACCTAGTTCACAAGCTCACCAGAGATAGCGAAAGGTCGGATATAGGCCTTATAATAGGCTGCGACGCCAACGCGCACCACACCCAATGGGGGAGCTCGGACACAAATGTAAGGGGTGAGTCACTTTTCAGCTTCTTCCTAAACTCTAATCTTCTTATCTGCAATAGGGGCAATGATCCTACGCTTATAATTAAGAATAGACAAGAGGTAATTGACCTAACATTAGTGTCTCACAAACTGTCAGACATAGTTAATAGCTGGAAAGTTCTGGGGGACCATTTTTTTTCAGACCACAGGTACATCGAGATTATATTATCTCTCGAGAGCCCGAAACCTTCCAACTTTTTTAACCCCAGGAAAGCCAACTGGGAAAAATATAGCACAGTAATAGAGGAACTACCTCCCTCCAAAGCACCAATATGCCTGAACACAGAGGACGACCTTAATCGTCTAGTGGACAGATTCACTAAAGCGTGCAACACGGCTTTCACGGCAGCATGCCTATTAAGCAAACATAAGGGGAAAAGAAACCCCCCTGGTGGACACAACATATAGAGATCCTACGGAAAAGCTGGAGGACCCTCTTCAACAGGGCCAAAAGCGCTAACGAGGAAGAACAGTGGGGAGATTATAAGACTAGTCTGGCCCTATACAAAAAAGAAATTAGACAGGCAAAAAGTGCCTCCTGGCAAAAATTTTGCTCTGAAATCGAGGAAACGTCGGAGGCTGCAAGACTACGCAAGATCCTCTCCGAAACGTCCCCCTCGGTGGGATACCTAAAGAGAAGTGATGGTACGTGGACTAACTCCAGTGAGGAGTCCATTCATTCTACATTCTACTCGACACTCATTTTCCAGGGTGCTCTTTCAGTGAACCGACTCACCTCCCTAGTGAAGGTTCGGTCACCTCGATGGAGTATATCTTCTCAAAACGGAACATCAACTGGGCAATAAACAGTTTTGATCCGTTCAAATCCCCTGGTCCGGACCAGGTCATTCCGGCCCAATTACAAAAGGCCGGAGACACGGCCATCAACTGGCTGCAATGTATCTTTAAGAAGATACTAGTAGTGGGGAAAATACCACACGCTTGGCTTAAGGCTAAAATAGTCTTCATCCCTAAAGCAGGTAAAGCCCCGCACTCACCACCAAAGGACTTTAGACCAATCAGTCTATCATCATTCCTTCTCGAAACTTTTGAGAGACTCGTCGGGTTACAACTGAGAACAACTATAAGTTCTCAATTGTTGTCAGGAGCACAGCATGCCTACCGGAAAGGAAAATCCACGGAAACGGCACTTCACGAAGTAATTTCGGGGATAGAGAAATCACCATACCTCAAAGAATACTCTCTAATAGCTTTTCTAGACATCGAGGGAGCCTTCAACAACGTTGTACCGGGTACCATTACGGAAGCGCTGACTGACCTGGGGGTGGACCGTCACTTGGTGATGCTCATTGATCAATTGCTCACATGCAGCACGGTGACATCATCGATGGTATCGTCCACTCAGTCCAGGTATGTCAGTAGAGGCACACCGCAAGGTGTGTAGCAGTCAAAAAGATTCTATGTGATCTAGAAGGGTGGTCTGCAAAGTGATGGCATACGCGGACGACGTGGCAATTATCTTCTCGGGAAAATACCCTCAAACACTCTGCGACTTAACCGCAAAGCTCGCGAGACTGTCAGGATGGACAGAATCGCGAGATCTTGGAGTTAATCCCTCAAAGACGGAACTTGTGCTATTCACAAATAAATACAAGATTCCGTCTCTAAACCCCCCAATATTAAATGGATGCAGGCTCTCCTTCAGCGACAGTGCCAGTAACTTAGGGTTGGTAATTGACAAGAAGCTAAATTGGAACGTGAACATCAAAGACAGAGTGAAGAAGGCCACGATAGCCCTCTACACTTGCAAAAAAGCTATTGGCTTAAAATGTGGCATGAACCCAAGTATAGTCCAATGGATATATCTAGCAATAGTTAGACCAATAATTCTCTATGGAGTTACAGTGTGGTGGCCGGCCTTATCAAAAAAGACGATCACCAGACAACTCGATAAAGTTCAACGAACAGCCGCCCTTTGCATCAGTGGAGCTCTTCGCACTACTCCAAATGATGCGCTAGATGCCATTCTATGCCTCCAAAGCCTTTACCTCGCAGGAAAAGAGCGGGCAGAGATGGCAGCAATACGTCTGAGAGACTTCGATCAATGGGCACCTCAGCACACAGGTCACTCCTCAATATTAAACAGCAGTTCCGTCCCCATGAAAACGGACTACTGTGTCCCAAGGGAATACACAGACACCCCTTTCGATGTACATAATTATCCCTCACAGAGACGAGTGGAGTGAGGGACCCCCAGGCCCAGAAGGGGCCACAAACATCATCACAGATGGGTTAAAGCTGAACAACAGGGCCGGAGGAGGAATATACTCCGAACAGCTAAACATTAGGCACTCCTTTATGCTCCCTGATCACTGTAGCGTCTTCCAAGCGGAGGTCATTCCAATCAAGGAAGCACTAAACTGCCTTCAGGAAACTACCGCCATGGTAACCCGCATAAATATATATAGTGATAGCCAAGCTGCAATCAAATTGCTTAATGCGATCTCTGCAAATTCGGCCACCGTTGCAGATTGCCGCAAATCTCTTCACGAGATGGCTCAGCAATTTGTTATCAGCCTTATATGGGTCCCGGGCCACCGGGACTTTGAAGGCAACTGTATTGCAGACGAGATGGCCAGACTTGGCACTATAATCCCCCTTCTCCAAGATAAGGAGGATACTCGTATGCCAATGGCCCCATGTAGGCTCATAATAATGAAGCAATATAAGCGACTAATATACAACTGGTGGCAATCGGTACCACGTTGTCGAATAACTCGGCAAACATGGCTAACATAGATTGGAAGCGCACCTCTGAGCTATGCAAGCTCGGCAGACGAAGGTGCAGCGCAGTCATACGTGAGGCTGTTAAAGAGGTGTTCATTTTGTCAAACCCGAGAAATTTTCCACTTATTAGTGTATCTGAACCTTTTGTAGTCCTTTTTTTTACATTCCTTTGCTTCTTCGGGCAGCTCTCCAATTGGTACGCACTGATAACACTAGTCAACACGACATTTCCGCTGTCGCCCAAACTGATTTTTTCTGATAAATTTGGAGATTTAAAAGGTTTTAAAGAATTATGGTTTTTTTCAGGTTTAGTTTTTCTTTTTAAGAATTTTTTAAAAATTTGGTTTTTTTTTTTCACAGGTAGTGCTTCTATTTTTTACATAGTTAACTTAAGTTTCCTATAACTTGTTCAATTGTTCTATTTGCAGTTTTGAAAAGCTGACAAATGCAGCTATATGTAAATCCAACCCAGACACTTTGTAGCTGCACCTTCACGTCTGGAAGATATTAAGCTTTTAAACTCAAATTTCATAATATTTTTCCCCGTTTCGCTTAAGGTATCGTTTCTAAGAATCGATTTAACCCGTTTGACCAAACTTTCATATTGAATTCAAATTTGAAATTCAAATTTCATAATTTTTTGCGGTATTTTTTCCCAAAATTTTAAATTTGACTTTGAAAACTCAGGAAACGTAAAGAAAAAAAATATTATGTGGCTATCATTTTTGGTTTTAGAAGACACATTTATTAGGCGTCGTTTAAGGTATCGTTTATAAGAATCGATGGATAAACTAAACGGATAAGTTGCAGCCGTTTGACGAAACCGTCATATGCCGAATTTGGCCGATAACTTCCGTTAACCGACATCTAACTATTTTTTCTGTGTTCGTAACAGTTTTTAACGGTAAAATGGCATTTGGGATGGTGCCAAAATGTTAGCTACAAAATTATTTTTCGACTTTTCCTGAGTTACAAAGTCAAATTTAAAATTGATGTTGATGCTTTTGATACTTCTTTGCTCCAAGACAGTGTGCTGCTGATGGTTATCTGTAGCGAGATCAACTGCATGGTCTTCATATGAAATTGGTGTATTGTCTACATATGTATGTATGATTGCTCCGGATTGTTTGTATCAATTCGTTTTATTTAAATTAGCATACATTTAGTTTTTTTTAAGGACTTATACCCAAGCCATTTTCTTTTGCCCATTTCTCTATTATGGAAAGCATTTTGTTACACTTACTGACACAAACATCTATTTTGTCAACGGGACTACTAACATAAATTTGGACGTCATAAAGATGTACTTTACATTCGGACTAGACAATAGGTAGGTCATTAACATACATGGAAGACAATAAAAAGCCTGATCCATGAGGGACTCCTCGTGTAAGTTTCAAAAAAGTTGAGACGTACGCACCTTACACTACTGCCTGTAGCCGATTTGTGAGATATGAGTCAATAAAGCTAACTGCTGTGTCTGAGAAGTTCAATAAGTTCGCCAATTTTGAGCAGAGTATTTTATGATTTACTGAGTCAAATGCCTTGCTGTGTAACCCTGTTCTTGTATGTTATACACACGGCCTATGCAGCCGCTCTCTCGTGTCTTCTTTCCTTCTTTCTTTCGACAGTTTTATAATCGAAGGTCATAATCAAACGCTGGTACTGAGACCGGGTCATAAAGTAGTCTTACTTGGGTTATTAATGATATGAATGTCAAGAAGTGTTTCACAGGTACTGCTGAAGTGTGTGAGGCAAAGCTATCCATTAGATGACTCTCTAACAAGATGTTGCTATTGAGATCGCCAGTAAGAATTGTGTCTGGGTATGACACTGAAATGTCTGGAATAATATTTAATAATGGCTCATAGTCTATTGTGCGATGGGGTCAGTATACACAGCCAAGTAAAATTTTCTTATTCATTTTTCTTATGATTTCCACCAGTAGATATTTAATTGGACATTCACTCGGTTGTTGACATGTAACAATACATTGTAATTTAATATTAACATATATAGCAACACCACCTGCATGTCCAATACGATCCCAACGAAATACAATATAACCGTTACACACAATTAAAAAGTCGCCCAATTCAAGTATAAACAATTTCTCAGACATACATATAACATCTACATTTGACTGGGTAACAGTAATCTAAACTTATCGATTTTCCTTAGCAAACTATGTGCATTTATATGGACGATGGTTGCTAATAATTTTAATGAAGCCACTGCCTAAGGAACTACTTATCTCACTATTCATGGATATGGTGAGTAGTTAACAGGGGCGCAACCTCAATTTTGAAAAACATTTGGTTAAATTAAGGTGAATGCTAATATAATAAAATAATGTTATGAAAGACCTAACTATTAAAACTAAGAGTAAATGCTTAAGAGCGAAAGCTATTTGAGACGCCTGCTGCGTCTTTCGATGCTGGTGCGAGCACCAAAAGCCCACGTGCACAAGGCCGCGCCGATTGAAGACTGCTGCAAGATATCGGTGCTTTTTCATTCTCATAACTTCTTTTGAAAATTAGGTAATGCTCTCTTTTCCTGCTCGTTGACATGTATTTCAGCTTCAGAGTCAAAACCTACGAGCTGCAAACTCTGTTATTTTTTGTTCTCGCGGTGGTATAGTATCCCGCATTCGTGGGGGTGGGGTCAGCTGGAGATTGAAACAGAGCTTGTGGGAAATCGCTCTTTCATTTTCTCCATCCACGTAGGAAACACCATGGTTTCGGAGTTAGCTCGCACTAGCAGCCATGTTTTCGGCCGTCTGTCTCGCCTATATGCCTACCACTCTCTCACCCAGTGCGGGCAAATCCGCCACCTCCCGGTCCAGCTTCTCGACGGGATCACCCAGTCAGTCGCTCAGAGAGCGAAGATCGACCACCTCCTGCTCCAAACCCATGACAGGGGCACCCATCTGCTTGATCTCACCAGGTCAATATCGATATCCGAAGAAGGTGGAATATACGAGCAAGAAAACTGCCAAAACTTCAGAACTAAGAATTTCAGGCCTTAGCCAGGTCTCGGTAAACACAATAACGTGAGATGAAAATGTGACACTATGTAAGCCTCTAACATTCTGATAGCTCACTACAAGAGAAGTTGGTAGTTTATTGGACGGGTTGCCTTAACTTCTTCACCACCAGATACTCCGGATACTCCAGATACACCTCTCTAATTCGTCCGATTTTAGAATACGGCTCTTGTGTATGGTGCCCTCAGTACAACGTACACCAGGACCGTATAGAATCAGTTCAGAAAAACTTTTTACTTTTTTTTCTACGCGGCCTCAGCTGGGATGCAGGTGTAAGACTGCCGTCTAACTAATCGTAGGAAAATGCTTGGTGTGATTTTTGTGCACAACTTGATCAAGGGTGACGTAGTTAGCCCTGACCTGTTGAGCCGCATAAACTTCACGATTACTATTAGAAGCACTAGGAATTAAACACCGTTGTTTCTTCCGCTTTGTAGATCGAATTACTCCTTGCATGAACCATTTAGGGTCCTATGCTCGGATTATAATTCCCTCTACCATATTATATCTACTACGAACTCCCTTCCTAGTCTTAAATTACTGATACTCTTATATCTTTTCCGTAATTAGAAATTGCTTCGTTTTTTTTTAGCTAGATTAGTTCTACTTTTCCTCGAACACTAGTCTAACACCTATGTATCTTTCCTGCATGTGCGCGATCGGTTCGGTTAACGAGTCGCACGTTATGCGGCAGCGCCCCTCGGTCAGTTGGGCGGGAGGTGGGCTGCGTTCTTGCCTGGGATCCGTGCGTAACAGCCATCGGCTGGTGTGGGCGTGGTCCACTTGATGGTGCAGTCATTGCATATCAACGTCCTAAAGATAACAAAAATTGAATCAAAATACAAGTTAAAATTGTAAACTACATTTCTGGAAGTTAGATATCCTTTATTTTTGACCAATAAAGGCTACAGGACTTAAATATGGTATGAAGGTTTGGTCAAACTTCTGCAACTCAGCAGTTTGTCCATCGATTATTATAAACGATACCTCAAACGACGCCTAGTTGTTATGTCTATCTAAAACTAAACATTTTAGACACGAAATTTTTTTTTTCGACTTTTCCTGAGTTTTGAGTGTCAGAATTTCGTAAAAAAATACCGGAAAAAATTATAAAATTTGAAATCTTAATATCTTCCAGAAGTTATTTGAAGCTGCATTTGTCAGCTTTTTAGAACTGCAAAGTTCAATACAACCAGCCATAAGAAAAATAGAAGATTTTTAAAAAATTCTTAAAAAAAAATCTAAACCAAAAAAAACCCAAATTTCTTTAAAAAAATTTTAAGCGGAAACGTCGTGTTGACTAGTGTTACTGAAGTAAAGGTGAAAGATGGAGGAAAAAACTATGCGCAAAACCAAAAAGACATATACATATTTTCAACGTGAGAAGATTCCTTTAATAAAAGCAGATGAGGTAAGACCATGTCCTTGGCGGATCACGGAATAAGCATTTTGATCATTTTGACATTTTGGTGCATGGTCTGTTTGGTCTGTTATGTTATATGTATTAAAGTTTTCCATAAATTAAAATGATTTCATTTTGTAATATTTTGTTCACTTAAATCACAACTATAGGTGTAATAATCAATTTTTTAAATTAACTATACCACAAAAAAGAAGAAAATTTGAATGAAAAAACGTTGTTTATGAGCAATTAGTATAGACAATTTTAAACATTTTTATTGTTGATAGTAAGGAACAGATTTACATACGTTTGTACATTGTACTTCTTAAAATTATTAATTCCTTTCATCTATAACCAACAGAACAACAAACATATGTACCAACTTGCAAGAAAAATAATAATTCATTTTCTGAATTTTTGAGATTATATTAAATTATATACAAATGTAGTCATAATAAGGAAAATAAATATTCCTAAAACGTGTACTATTTTACAAGCAACACTAATGTATGTTTTGTGTGATTAATTAAATTGAACAAATAAAATTGCAACGAGTTGGCGAGTCATCATTTGTGATATAAAAGTGTTAATTACTCAATTTTAAATACACTTTAACCCGATTAACACGAACTCTTCTAAAACGTATTACACGATTATAAATTCTCTCTCATCCCCCTTTAGAGCTCGGTACTCAGTTGGGAAAAAGTGAACTCGACCGGAATCAGGGTAGATATTCATATGAAACCGTTAAACAAATTCCGCAAGCGGGAAGGTTCCGCTAATGGGATTACGCAGGTAATACCACTAACATAGAGTATATACATAGAGGTGTCAGTTCATACAAAGCTGGCGTCGGCATCCAAATATTGTATGCCGTCCCAAGGCCCTTCAGCAACGTTCGGCTCTAGTAACGCAACATTCGGCTCATGACACGAATAAAACACAAATAAACATGTGATTGTGTGCATTATCAGTTCATGCTGGTTGATATTTATTGCTAGGATTTTTTGTCTCTGTTTTTTGTTTTGCGTCAGCGGAATTTAATGTATGGGTGCACATACATTCTCACATCCCTTGCGTTTATGTTATACGAGTAGTAGTATTGATGGCTGCTAAAACTGAAATTTTATGAGTTTGTTTGACTTTTTGGATTTACTGCCTTACAATATCAGAACTGTTGTTTTGTACATGTGTACATGTACATGTTTTAAATGCTAGTTTTGTTTAATATGAACAGATATACACTAGCGGTCAGAGAAACCACAGCCCCCCAATAAACATGAAATTATAAAATCGTTCAGTTAAACGTCAAGGAATATTACTATTTTAGTTAATGCAAAGAAATCGTTATCGTTCGATTCTCGTTGTAGTGATCAGACGTGTTTTTGTTTTGCGCTCCGCTTACTTTCTACCTATTTTGCTTAAACAGCCGGTGTTTTATGAAAATAATCCCTCAAAAATTCATAAATTAACAACCTACTATATCATCTATTCTTGATCGCGGGTGCATGCCTGTTTATTGTGAAAAACATAATTTAAATTATTATTTTTTGCATCGCCCAACAGTGTGTTTTTGTTTGTGCTTTTTGTAAGTACACACAGTATCATATTTTGCCGCTCTCACCTATTAGTTTTGTTGCTTTATCACTCTCTCCCTCTCTCCCACACTCGAATAACTGTTCTTCCTCTCTCGCTCTCGATATTTTCTGTGCAGTAGCGCTCTCTCTCAAAATTATAGCTGCTGTAACTGCTCTCCTCTCATTCTTATTGCTAATTTATCGTTTATCCGGCACACTGGTCTGATATCTATTTGTTTTGAAAATTTATTTTTTGATCTCATATTTTTTATATTTTTTTTTCCCTCATAATGGAGTACTCTGTTGTCTGTGTTAAAAAATCCTGCAAGAAGCAGATCACCCATGACCAGCCGAGTATCCCCTGCTGGCTCTGCGATAGCGTAGTGCACGCTAAATGCGCCGGGTTTCCCGGTCTCGTGGGTGATGCCATCTCCAAAAGAAATGGCCTGCATTTCAGCTGTGAGGCATGCCGTCCGGTTGAGAAGGAAATGGCAGCGTTTATGAGGCAGACCCGGAAGGGCTTTAGGGAGCTGACCGTGGGCTTCAAAGAGCAGTACGATCGGCTCCTAGCCATGGAGTCTCAGTTTAGTGGTTTCAAACTACTGAATGAGTCTCCTAGGCGCAAAAAGGTCACTCCGCGGGATCTGCATGTGCCAACTGCCCCTCGGCCGGCCGATGCTGACAAGCTGACTCCGACCACCCCAATAGTGCAGCAGTTGATTTCGTTCGCTACTCCAAAGGCAACGACAGCTGCTGGTGATGAAAATTCGGTAGCCGAATTTATCGCGTCGGAGAGCATGCAGCCAAAATCGTCTGTAGCGTCCGTGTCCGTAATGTCCGCAAACTCATCAGCTGTCCCCTCAATTCCAACCCCACCAGTGAATATACGTCCCGGACCACCGGGTATTACCATCACAGGTGATAGGCCTGTGGTGCCAAGATTGGTGGGGATCCCACCAAAGAGACAAGTTTTTGTCTCGCGGCTGGCCCCTGACTCCACAATTAAAGATGTGATGGCTTATATCTTTAGGACGTTGATATGCAATGACTGCACCATCAAGTGGCCCAAGCGACACCAGCCTATGGCTGTTACGCGCGGATCCCAGGCAAGAACGCAGCCCACCTCCCGCCCAACCGACCGAGGGGCGACCAAAGCCAAATAAAAGACGTTGATTTTAAGGTGGAAAAGTGTAACTTCTCTCATGCCAGGGAGATAGCTTCTTTTGAAATAAGTGTCTCCCAAACTCACTTTAACACTGCTCAACATGGATTTATATGGCGGAGATCAACCACTACAAATTTATTGGAGTTTACCTCCTTTATAATTAAAGGCTTTCAAGGTAATTTACAGACGGATGTTGTTTACACCGATTTTAGTAAAGCGTTCGACTCTGTAAACCATTCCCTCCTAGCACAAAAGCTCGACCTTCTAGGGTTCCCGCCCAATCTCCTGAGATGGATCTCTAACTACCTTTATTCTAGGTCTCAAAGAGTCCTTTTCAAAAACTCCCTGTTCTCATCAGTTATGGTGACTTCGGGTGTACCACAGGGCAGCCATCTAGGCCCCTTACTCTTTACACTCTTTATAAATGACCTGACTTCTGTATTAACATACTCTCGAGTACTTATGTATGCGGATGATGTTAAGCTCTGTGTCCAGTATAAGGACATTTCTTTTCAATCCAGGTTGCAATCCGATCTCGATAGATTTCAGTCTTGGCGTTGTGCAAATTTATTAAACCTTAATGCTTCAAAATGTAAAGTAATGACTTTTCATCGCTCCAGCGCCTTTCTGGTTCCTTCCACCCTTTGTGGTGGTTCTCTTGAGAGAATTACCCGGGTTGATGATCTAGGTGTTCTATTAGATCCCAAGTTAAAGTTTTCAGAACACATTTCTACCATGGTTAATAAGGCCATGGGCGTGCTTGGGTTTATAAAGTGGTGGTCAAAGGAATTTGACGACCCCTATAAAACAACGACTCTTTATATCATTATAGTTCGTCCGATTTTAGAATACGGCTCTTGTGTATGGTGCCCTCAGTACAACGTACACCAGGACCGTATAGAATCAGTCCGAATCAGTACGCGGCCTCAACTGGAATGCAGGTGTGAGAATACCATGTTACACTAATAGATGGCTCTTAATAAACCTTCCATGCTTAGTTAATCGTAGAAAAATGCTTGTTATTTTGTACAACTTGATCAAGGTCACGTAGATAGCCCTGATTTGTTGAAACATATACCCTTTTTTACTTCCGCTTTGTGGGTCGAATTATTCCTTGCATGAACCGTTTAGGGTCTTATTTTCGGATTATAATTCCCTCTACCATATCATATCTACTCTTAATTCTATTCCACTTGTTAAATTACTCTCATATCTTTCAAGGAATTAAAAATTGCTTTGTTATTTTAGTGCGATTTGTTCTAATCTTCCTCGAATATTAGATTTACATCTATCTATCTTTCGTGCATGTTCGCGATCGGTCGGTTGGGCGGGAAGAGGGCTGTGTTCTTGCCTGGGTTCCGCGAGTAACAGCCTTCTGATGGTGTCGCTTGGGCCAGTTAATGGTGCAGTCATTGCGTATCAACGCCCTAAAGATGTTTTGACACCGTATCTCCTTTGGTGGTGCGTATCTTCTCTGGATGAACAAGTGTGCGGTGCCTCTCCTCGACTTGCATAGACGGCATGTGTTTGTGGAGCTACAATCCTTTACTTGATGAGATCGACTTAGACAATTGAAGCACAAACTACCATGCATTGCAAACGATTTTTTTGTTGTTACGATTTTTGAGCCTCTCTCATACATTCTGGTAATTATCATCGCTAATGGGAAAATGTTTAATCAGAGACAAAGCTTCACCATCTAGATAGGATTTCAAATAATGGAACTTTTGACATTGGGAAAGACTACTCTTGTCTACTGAACATAAGAACAGATCACTTAGCTGACACCAATCCTCGTGTCTTCCAGAAAACCTAGGAATACGTATTCTCAAAATGGAGTTCTGTGGGTACCGCTGAATCCCTAATGTTCTCCAGAAGTTCTGCTTGTCCCTTTAATAAGCGCTCCAAAGTACTACATAGCAATATATTTAAATTTTCATGACCATCGTTTCTGCTCCGCTCACTTATAGTAAAGTACTTTCTCTTATATTCGACGATATCAAAATTTGGATCGAAAAATTCCTCTTCCTCAATTTATTGGAGTAGGTCCTCAGAGAGCACCATAAAGTGATTGAAAGTTGCACCAATCGGTCCAAAGTGTGTTCTAATGTACAGAGGTACATGACTTTACAAATTCCTGAGCCTGGGATTTGCACGCACCACGATGCTGAATTATGCGATATATGTACATACGTTTGCCTTCATGACGAACAGCGGTCAACCATATATTTCAAATAAAATCATACGCGAAGATTTGGCTCGAAGGGTCAACATTTTGATATGGTTATGAATTCGTGGATTGTATTACTTTACATATGTATGTCGGTTTTATTAGATATATGGTGATTATATAATATTGGCGGTTTACAACCCGCCGCTGTAGGATGAGCCGCGCAGGTGCCGTCGTCGAGGCAGACTCGGACCTGGAGCGTGCTGTTCATAAGCGAAACGGAAGAAGACATCCTTTTCCGCTCGCTTTAACCGGATTCCAGCTAAAGCTCAATACAAGGCGGCCCTTAAAATAGTAAGCAGACTTCTAGGCAAGGCGGACATCTCTCAGGAGGAGAAATCCAAGCTAGCTTGGGCAGAGCTGAAGGTAGAGGAGGGCCGTAGGTACTACGCGCAGGTGCCACAATTGAACGCATCAACCAGTAAGCATGTCAACAAGGTGGAGGAGTTGCTGGCGATCAAGATACAGCGCTCGGCCGACAATGCCGTCACTTCGGTGGGCAAGCGGCAACGCGGGCTATAGGTACTGGCGCGGCTGGAGGCGCGGCTTGTCTTCCACGAATGGAGGAGAATCCTCCATCCTCTACCCGAGATACGGGTAAATGGCGTCGAGCATGGGTAGTGTGTACCTGCGCTTCAGAAAGCGCCAGCCCGGAGACGAGGACACACACACCCTGCAGGCAGGCGAGGTGGAAAAGGACCTCGGTCTGGATACCATCGTAGAGACCGCATAGGGTCTGGTACTCGACGACTCACAAGAAGAAGAGGACGGTGACCTGACCTTAGTAGGGAAGCCAGCCGCTGAGTGAGACTCTGAGTGTGCTGCAGCTCAGCTCGCTTATCTTATGTCTCATTACAGCACAGATGACCTGACAGTAGTTGTGCTGGAAAGTGAGGAGGAGTGCCTTTTGGTTGACTCCTGCTACATGGCACACGACAGGTCCACACCACCCAAAGAATTAAGGAGTCTGGTAGAAGGAGCCGGCTCCAAAGACTACCAACTGATCATTGGTACGGACGCTAATGCCCACCACAGTGTGTGGGGAAGCTCCGATATAAACGACCGAGGTGAGTCACTCTTAGACTTTATATTATCAACTAACATAGATTTAGCAAATGTGGGAGTCCCACCTCGTCAAACGTGCTAGATCTAACTCTCGCAAAGGGAAAGAGTACCTACATATCTGAATAGAAGGTCCTTGAAAGACCTTCCTTCTCAGACCACAGGTACATTCAATTCAAGTGCGAATTTGAATACACTCCGAAAGTGATAGTCTATAGAAACCCCCGGAACACAAACTGGGAGAAGTTTAGAAAGACAGTCACTTCGAAACTCGCGAACCCGGGCTCAGTGAAATCTGCAGAGGACATAGAGAAGACCCATCCAAACCACTCTGGTGGAATCGGGACCTCTCTCTGCAAAGGAATAATCTAAGGGAATTTTTCAAGCTCGCTAAACTAGCGAACATGAGTTCTTCAACGAGGAATACAAAACGCTACTAAGAAACTGCAAGGAAATACGTAAGGCATAACGTAGCTCCTGGAGAAACTTCTGCTCCAACATTAAGAAAGTGCCTGAAATGGCTCAAACTAGAATATGCTTAAGAACAGATTTTATCCTTATACATGGAGGACCTCTATATGTCTTCCTCCCAAAAGCAGGAAAGTGCAGCCATGTGAGTTCTAAGGATTATAGACCGATAAGCCTAACCTGCTTTCTGCTGACAACACTAGAAAAGCTGCTGGATCTACACATCAGAAACGAAGTCGGGTGGACTGATATCAACCAACCAGCATGCCTACACCAAGGGAAAATTGGTAGAGACAGCACTGCACTCGTTAGTAGTTACCGTCGAGAAAACCCTGAACAACAAAAAGTATGCCCTTAATAACATCGCTACAGAAGCCATAATGGACTGCCTAGGAGCAACCAACACTCACCCAGCAATCAACATTTGGATAAAAAACCTTCTAAGTTGTAGACGGGTGCAATCAGAGTGGGACACCGCTTCCATGGTCGAAGGAGCACACAAGAGCATACCCCAGGGTGGAGTAATGTCGCCCCTCCTGTGGAATCTGGTGGTCGATAACCTCATCAAGAGATTCGAGCGGAAGGCCCCAAAAATAACAGCTTATAGGGACGACATAAGCGTACTTATTAAGTGGTTATGTCCATCGACTCTCAGCTCCATAATTTAACGAACACTCAGAGAGATATGTGAATTCGGCAGAAGTCGCTCAGCTAGCAGAGCGACCACACAATGCGGTTAACATATTCGTTGACAGCCAAGCGGCGATAAAATTCATGCAGTCGTCCGCGGTCAGTTCCAGAAGTGTCCTGGCAAGCAGGGATTCACTAAGCCCTACTAAGTCAGTGCGGATCTACTGGGTTCCCAGCCACCAGGGCATCGAAGGAAACGAAACGGCGGACGTTCTGGCTAAAGAACGGCGTCGCACAGTGGTCGCTCCCATACGACAAAAATCAAAAAACCAAAATCAAAATTTTACAATTTGAATAATGATTTTCATTTCATAAATAAATTGGCTATTTGAATCCAACGTATTTTTCAGTGTGACCATTCGCTCTATACGAAAAAATTCCTTAAAGTTAAGCCACGTGCTTGGCAATTCAGTGCGTTGGGATTTTGCAGAGAGTAAGCCCTATCTTTACACATTAACAGCGTATTTAAAACAAAAGCCTATAACTTTGAAGTAAAATGGAAATCGTTCGTACAGGTATAAAGTTTATTTTAAACTATCCGACTATTTGTAAATCGTTTTGTGTCGTCCAAAACTTCTAAAATAACCAAAAGATCTTTTGTGAGTGTCTTCCTTTTCCTATTTCTAACTTCTCTTAAGCTTTTAGTTTTGAAGGACTGCGATTCCCAGGTTCATATTTTTTTTGATCATAGATACATATCTTATGATTCAAATATACTAAAATTAGCTGCCTTTAGCCGCCTTTTCATAGCAATAGTTTGATAGGAGTGCAAAAGGTATTTTTGTCTGTTTTTGTGTTTTTTGTGGTAAGTGCTCTTTTATGTGTTATTTGTTATTGTTTATTTGTATTTTAAATGTCATATTTGTATTTTTCTTTTTAATTAACGTTACTTTTGGTTCATTTAAATTGGTACAGGCCTTTCTTTTCAATGCACTATACCGCACACGTTTTTTTTCCAAGCGTGGTGCTCTCAAAAGCGCACTAATGCTGAAAAAGCTCAACTTGTTGTTGAGTCAATACAGCTGGAGTTGGAAAGCAAAGGATATGTTCCAGACCAAGGGGAGTTATTAGCTTGTTCCCATGCTGTTTGCAAAAAAATATACAAAATGTGGCAAAACTGCAAGCGTACAAAGAATATTGTTCTGAACAGGTATTCAGATTGGCTTAAGACAGTGAAGAGCTTAAACGTATTGGAATAACCGGAAAAGTTGAATGAGGATAAAAATCGCGGTCGTCCCAACACAGATTTCAACGAATCTTCATCAAGAACAAAACAACGACGAATAGCCGCAATAGCTGAAATGGATGAGTCGCTTTACGGAATGCCTGCCAAAAGGCAAATCAAACATTTACTGAAGCAAATGTTTATGAAGTTGTTGCACTTATGACGGATGCCAATTTAACAAAAAACCAATACATACTGGTTCGACGATTTATAAACTCCAAAATATCAATTAATTTTTTACCCAGTTACGATAATGTTCTGCAAGCTAAAACACACAGTTATCCAAGCAAAATTAGTGTAAACGAATCACTCGCTGAAGTTGATCTACAAAGCTTACTTGATCATACAGCATCACGTATAGCCGATCTTCAGATGGATGTTTTCAATCAAATCAAAGATGATTCTGTGAACACACTGACCTTAATTGGAAATTGTTTAAATGCTAGTTTTGTTTAATATGAACAGATATACACTAGCGGTCAGAGAAACCACAGCCCCCCAATAAACATGAAATTATAAAATCGTTCAGTTAAACGTCAAGGAATATTACTATTTTAGTTAATGCAAAGAAATCGTTATCGTTCGATTCTCGTTGTAGTGATCAGACGTGTTTTTGTTTTGCGCTCCGCTTACTTTCTACCTATTTTGCTTAAACAGCCGGTGTTTTATGAAAATAACCCCTCAAAAATTCATAAATTAACAACCTACTATATCATCTATTCTTGATCGCGGGTGCATGCCTGTTTATTGTGAAAAACATAATTTAAATTATTATTTTTTGCATCGCCCAACAGTGTGTTTTTGTTTGTGCTTTTCGTAAGTACACACAGTATCATATTTAGCCGCTCTCACCTATTAGTTTTGTTGCTTTATCACTCTCTCCCTCTCTCCCACACTCGAATAACTGTTCTTCCTCTCTCGCTCTCGATATTTTCTGTGCAGTAGCGCTCTCTCTCTCAATTATAGCTGCTGTAACCGCTCTCCTCTCATTCTTATTGCTAATTTATCGTTTATCCGGCACACTGGTCTGATATCTATTTGTTTTGAAAATTTATTTTTTGATCTCATATTTTTTATATTTTTTTTTTCCTCATAATGGAGTACTCTGTTGTCTGTGTTAAAAAATCCTGCAAGAAGCAGATCACCCATGACCAGCCGAGTATCCCCTGCTGGCTCTGCGATAGCGTAGTGCACGCTAAATGCGCCGGGTTTCCCGGTCTCGTGGGTGATGCCATCTCCAAAAGAAATGGCCTGCATTTCAGCTGTGAGGCATGCCGTCCGGTTGAGAAGGAAATGGCAGCATTTATGAGGCAGACCCAGAAGGGCTTTAGGGAGCTGACCGTGGGCTTCAAAGAGCAGTACGATCGGCTCCTAGCCATGGAGTCTCAGTTTAGTGGTTTCAAACTACTGAATGAGTCTCCTAGGCGCAAAAAGGTCACTCCGCGGGATCTGCATGTGCCAACTGCCCCTCGGCCGGCCGATGCTGACAAGCTGACTTCGACCACCCCAATAGTGCAGCAGTTGATTTCGTTCGCTACTCCAAAGGCAACGACAGCTGCTGGTGATGAAAATTCGGTAGCCGAATTTATCGCGTCGGAGAGCATGCAGCCAAAATCGTCTGTAGCGTCCGTGTCCGTAATGTCCGCAAACTCATCAGCTGTCCCCTCAATTCCAACCCCACCAGTGAATATACGTCCCGGACCACCGGGTATTACCATCACAGGTGATAGGCCTGTGGTGCCAAGATTGGTGGGGATCCCACCAAAGAGACAAGTTTTTGTCTCGCGGCTGGCCCCTGACTCCACAATTAAAGATGTGATGGCTTATATCCAAAGCAAATAAAAGACGTTGATTTTAAGGTGGAAAAGTGTAACTTCTCTCATGCCAGGGAGATAGCTTCTTTTGAAATAAGTGTCTCCCAAACTCACTTTAACACTGCTCAACATGGATTTATATGGCGGAGATCAACCACTACAAATTTATTGGAGTTTACCTCCTTTATAATTAAAGGCTTTCAAGGTAATTTACAGACGGATGTTGTTTACACCGATTTTAGTAAAGCGTTCGACTCTGTAAACCATTCCCTCCTAGCACAAAAACTCGACCTTCTAGGGTTCCCGCCCAATCTCCTGAGATGGATCTCTAGCTACCTTTATTCTAGGTCTCAAAGAGTCCTTTTCAAAAACTCCCTGTTCTCCCCAGTTATGGTGACTTCGGGTGTACCACAGGGCAGCCATCTAGGCCCCTTACTCTTTACACTCTTTATAAATGACCTGACTTCTGTATTAACATACTCTCGAGTACTTATGTATGCGGATGATGTTAAGCTCTGTGTCCAGTATAAGGACATTTCTTTTCAATCCAGGTTGCAATCCGATCTCGATAGATTTCAGTCTTGGCGTTGTGCAAATTTATTAAACCTTAATGCTTCAAAATGTAAAGTAATGACTTTTCATCGCTCCAGCGCCTTTCTGGTTCCTTCCACCCTTTGTGGTGGTTCTCTTGAGAGAATTACCCGGGTTGATGATCTAGGTGTTCTATTAGATCCCAAGTTAAAGTTTTCAGAACACATTTCTACCATGGTTAATAAGGCCATGGGCGTGCTTGGGTTTATAAAGTGGTGGTCAAAGGAATTTGACGACCCCTATAAAACAACGACTCTTTATATCATTATAGTTCGTCCGATTTTAGAATACGGCTCTTGTGTATGGTGCCCTCAGTACAACGTACACCAGGACCGTATAGAATCAGTCCGAATCAGTACGCGGCCTCAACTGGAATGCAGGTGTGAGAATACCATGTTACACTAATAGATGGCTCTTAATAAACCTTCCATGCTTAGTTAATCGTAGAAAAATGCTTGTAATTTTGTACAACTTGATCAAGGTCACGTAGATAGCCCTGATTTGTTGAAACATATACCCTTTTTTACTTCCGCTTTGTGGGTCGAATTATTCCTTGCATGAACCGTTTAGGGTCTTATTTTCGGATTATAATTCCCTCTACCATATCATATCTACTCTTAATTCTATTCCACTTGTTAAATTACTCTCATATCTTTCAAGGAATTAAAAATTGCTTTGTTATTTTAGTGCGATTTGTTCTAATCTTCCTCGAATATTAGATTTACATCTATCTATCTTTCGTGCATGTTCGCGATCGGTCGGTTGGGCGGGAAGAGGGCTGTGTTCTTGCCTGGGTTCCGCGAGTAACAGCCTTCTGATGGTGTCGCTTGGGCCAGTTAATGGTGCAGTCATTGCGTATCAACGCCCTAAAGATGTTTTGACACCGTATCTCCTTTGGTGGTGCGTATCTTCTCTGGATGAACAAGTGTGCGGTGCCTCTCCTCGACTTGCATAGACGGCATGTGTTTGTGGAGCTACAATCCTTTACTTGATGAGATCGACTTAGACAATTGAAGCACAAACTACCATGCATTGCAAACGATTTTTTTGTTGTTACGATTTTTGAGCCTCTCTCATACATTCTGGTAATTATCATCGCTAATGGGAAAATGTTTAATCAGAGACAAAGCTTCACCATCTAGATAGGATTTCAAATAATGGAACTTTTGACATTGGGAAAGACTACTCTTGTCTACTGAACATAAGAACAGATCACTTAGCTGACACCAATCCTCGTGTCTTCCAGAAAACCTAGGAATACGTATTCTCAAAATGGAGTTCTGTGGGTACCGCTGAATCCCTAATGTTCTCCAGAAGTTCTGCTTGTCCCTTTAATAAGCGCTCCAAAGTACTACATAGCAATATATTTAAATTTTCATGACCATCGTTTCTGCTCCGCTCACTTATAGTAAAGTACTTTCTCTTATATTCGACGATATCAAAATTTGGATCGAAAAATTCCTCTTCCTCAATTTATTGGAGTAGGTCCTCAGAGAGCACCATAAAGTGATTGAAAGTTGCACCAATCGGTCCAAAGTGTGTTCTAATGTACAGAGGTACATGACTTTACAAATTCCTGAGCCTGGGATTTGCACGCACCACGATGCTGAATTATGCGATATATGTACATACGTTTGCCTTCATGACGAACAGCGGTCAACCATATATTTCAAATAAAATCATACGCGAAGATTTGGCTCGAAGGGCCAACATTTTGATATGGTTATGAATTCGTGGATTGTATTACTTTACATATGTATGTCGGTTTTATTAGATATATGGTGATTATATAATATTGGCGGTTTACAACCCGCCGCTGTAGGATGAGCCGCGCAGGTGCCGTCGTCGAGGCAGACTCGGACCTGGAGCGTGCTATTCATAAGCGAAACGGAAGAAGACATCCTTTTCCGCTCGCTTTAACCGGATTCCAGCTAAAGCTCAATACAAGGCGGCCCTTAATATAGTAAGCAGACTTCTAGGCAAGGCGGACATCTCTCAGGAGGAGAAATCCAAGCTAGCTTGGGCAGAGCTGAAGGTAGAGGAGGGCCGTAGGTACTACGCGCAGGTGCCACAATTGAACGCATCAACCAGTAAGCATGTCAACAAGGTGGAGGAGTTGCTGGCGATCAAGATACAGCGCTCGGCCGACAATGCCGTCACTTCGGTGGGCAAGCGGCAACGCGGGCCCAAGAGAGCGGACCCCCACCGAAAATGGCAGAGCAGGGGTCAAGAGAGAAGATCAGCGATGTATCCAGGAGACACCTGATCGTAGCTCTCATCGACAGACGTGATGAAAACGGGAGTATGGCAGCGGCGCAGTGGATATAGGTACTGGCGCGGCTGGAGGCTGGGGTTTCGACGGCAGCACTGGACATAGTAAATATAAGCAGAAGTTTGCGAAAATTAATTTGGAAGACAATTCTTTATTTGTCACATCTTATGTGCCCTTACAACTTATAACTAGTTCCCAAAGTCCATCATCAACCCGATTTTGTAGACCAATAAGGTTTCAGTTTAACAAGGAGTCTACTCAGTTGTCCATTGCAGAGAAGAATTATATAAAACAAAAAATACTCGATTTACGGCAAACAGAAATTTTTAAACCAAATAGAATCTGCATAGAGCACAGCCTCCAACTCACGATGGTGGACGGTAAAATTAGCAATGCATTGAGTGGAACGTCTTCAACAAAGTGTTATATATGCGAAGCGAAGCCGACAGAAATGAATAATATAGATAACTGTCTGAAAAAAGAAGTTCACGAATGTCGATATGAATTTGGCTTATCACCTCTACATGCATATATTAGATTTTTTGAGTATCATGTATCCTATCGTTTGGAGATAAAATTGTGGCAAATCAGCTCTCCAGCACATAAACAGGATCTATTGGTAACAAAACGAAAGCTTCAAAGTGTGTTTCGAAGGAAAATGGGACTTCTGGTAGACAGACCAAAGTTTGGCAGTAGCGGTACATCAAATGATGGAAACACAGCCCGTAAATTTTTTAAACATCCTGCATTGGCAGCAAAAATTACAGGTCTTGATGAAAATTTAATTGATAGATGCGCCACCGTGTTGCAGGCTTTAAATTCTGGCTACAACATAAATGTAGACAAATTCAGACTGCAAAGAGATGTAAAGCTCCTATTTCAGGCTGAGGTAAGCTCAGTCTTCTCCAGGATCCTACTACAAGAAATTTGTAGTTTGCAGGAACCTCTACTGGAAACGGGGTCGGCCCTAACTAGGCTAGAAACAAGAGTGGAGGAGAATGAGGCGTAACCGTACCCGTATGAGTTGGATCGAGAAGATAGTGAAGGGCACGAGGCGTTGTCACACTCGTGGGGTCGAGAAGGATAAGGGATACGAGGCGTTGTCACACTCGTGGGGTCGAGAAGGATAAGGGGTACCAGGCGTTGTCACACTCGTGGGACCTATCAGAGGATCAAGAGTAATTTGAGAATTGGAGTGGTCCCGTACCGCGATATTCTCGGTTGCGAATTGATGTCGTAGTTCCCACCCGAAAAATAGACTTACTCGATGGGTTCACTTTGATTAAAATGTTCGTTTATTGGATATCTCTTTTTACTTTGTTGGCTTAACGTACGGCGTATAGTAATTTATCGTAGGTCGCTGCGCGGAGCAACGTCTATCTCGCGGCCGGGTTCCCGAGTAAGTGTCTTGCACTTCTTTCGCTAGAACGCTCGGAACCTAGCATCCGCGGATCGAACTAGCTAACTTAAACTTATGGGTGGGGAGATATGTGCTGACGGTGCACCGATGGTCAATTTCTTTTGTCGAAAAGAAAACCGTCGCATCGAACCTTAGTGGGAGGGGAAAGCTTTTGGGTCACAATTGAGGTAGAGGTAGGGGAGTTATGGATAAGTGTAGGAGGGGTAGTCACGTGGCCGAACGGCGCGCGTGCGGTGGAAGAAAAGTGGGTGGTTTGGAGAGTTCTCATATATTGTATGTCATGGCTTAATTTTATACAAATGTAGATACTTCTTAATCTTAAGTTTATAAATCCTCCATTGCTGGTGCGGCGTGGTGAATTGTAACGCCCCTTTGGCGTTCGTTACACCCCCCCCCTTTCTTCCGGGAGGAGGCGGACGCAGACCGGTCCGGCGAGTGATCACTTGTGGACCTGGTATTTCCGGTCCCAGAACCAACCGATGCAGCGGATCCTGTTCGCCCGGTGTAGGCGGTATTGTACCTCCTCGACCAAGCCAGTAGGCACTACTCGGCCTGGGGTGTCGACCTGCCAATCTGGCGGAACGACTACCCAGCCGGCGGCCCTTCCGATTTCCTCGACCAGGCTGTCATCTTCTGGTCTTTGGTCGACCAGCGGGAAGTCCTCCTGTAAGAAGCCTAGAAGCTCCTCGAGGTCTTCGTTGTCCACTTCGGGTTGGTCCCCGGCAGCTACCGTCAGTAGCTCCTCGATGGATATGTCGTCGGACCCACTGGTCGATACTGGGGGCGAAAGGCTTTCCGGTGTGTGTGGCATGGGTTGCAGCTCTAGCTCTTTTACCGACCCCCGAGCCGGGCTCGGTTCAGTGCGGAGTACCTTGGCGTGTTTCGCCGTAGTCATCGCTGGTTCGCGCTGGGTGTACGCCGTTGCTGGGGGGTCAGGGTGTTTTCGTCGTTGCCCTTTCGCTCGTTTTCGGGGTCGTCGACGCCAGGGGCGATGTTGCTGACGTCGCTGATGTTGTTGACGTTGGCGTCGGCGTCTCTACCTCCTCGTGGGGAGGTTCAACCGGGTCTGGGACGGAGAAGGCGGGCCGATTGTCGAGGGCTTCCGCGGGCTCCCGGAACGTCCGAAGAACGCATGGACGTTCCGGCCTGGCGGGACGAGCAGGTCCACCGTCATGAGACGGTGTGACGCGCAGGCCATACGGTGTGACAGTATAGTGGAACGTCTCCTCATCGGCCACGAGCCGGCGGGCGGAGGGCCCCTCCTCCTCGTCGTCAGAGTACGTGTGCGTGTACTCCGGGTAGTAGTGTTCCAGGGTCTTGTCCAGCTGGTCACAGTCTCGGGGGTCGTAATGATGGTACGCGTGTCCGAACATCGGTTCGAACATCGGTTCAAATGATGGCGGTTCGGGACTCGGCGAGTAGTAGGTCCGGGGGTCTCGGCGGCGGAATAGTGGTGGCGACCACAGATTTTCCACAGAAATCTGGATGGTCGTTGCGAAAACCGTGGGGGACCATCCCGAGGGCCTTCGGAGTTCTCTGTGTCCGAGAGTTCGTCGTCCGATTCGCCGCTTGACTCGGCCGCATCGTTGCAGTTTGGCCGCTCTTGGTGGGCGTCCCGCCTTATGTCGGCGTATGCGCCTCCGTTGGAGATTGGGACGTCGTCTTGCTCTTCGTCGCGGATAGGGGTATTGGCGGTTGACCACGATTGTTCATAGTTGGGTTCTGGGATGTCGTGGGGCGGACGATGGTCTCCGTTCTTGGACTGCGGCGGGGCTTTGGTTCTCCCGAACGTGGGTGCCCCAGACTCTGAGCCTTCAGAGTCGGTAGAGTCATCGATATAGATGATCTCGGGTGCCTCTGCGGGTGTTGCGGCTTCTTGCTGATCCATGGTGGGTGGCTTAATGATAAATTTTGGGCGTACGATTACAAAAAATATGTCTTAACTCTATTATTCAGTGTTGGGTGTTAAGGGGAGCGTTGCTAGTCCTCGTTTGAGTTACAATACGGATATTGCTTAAGCTTTTAAAGGGTTCGATGCCTTGGTCGGCACAGTTACAGAAATATAGTGTCAGCAAGTGTGGGTTACGTAAACTTATGCATACGTGTATGGAGGAAAAGAATTAAATAAAAAATATATGTTTTTTTTTTTTCTTAGGTATATTTTTTTTTTTCTGATTCCAGGTTTTTCTTTTACTCGTCACCTGGTCCGTACTCCCGTGGATGAGGTATGGGGTGGGTACGTGTGGCTTGAGTTCGCCGAATTTTAGGGGGGGCGACGGTGGCATACATGGGGGTCTTACCGCGGGTCGTTGTCGATACTTCGGCCGGGCGGGCGTCAGTAGGAAGGTGGGGCGACACGGCCTCTACGTCGTGGGACGCATTTTGTTCACCTTGGATTTTAAGGCGGCGGTATAATATCCATATAATGGAGCAGAGAATTAATGCAACGGCGAGCGTGAGGAGGTAGGAAGCGGTATTTTTTACCGTCAGCATTTCGTTAAGGCTGTCGATTTGATTGAGATTATTCATGCTTAGTTCTCGTAGAAACGGTAGACTAAGTTTTTATTTGTGGGCCGTTAGGTTGACTTGTGTGCCACCACTGCCTTCCTCTTAGAGTCGCCGATATGGTTAATGTACCAGGTCCCGTTAAGAGAGACCCGGTGGGAATACGTCACTAAGTACGAGCCCGAAATCTTTTGGCTGGTCCCGGCATCATCAACAACGGTCATGTTCGCGTCGTTTATGACCAGAGTGCCGTGGTCGACGATAGTTACAGGGTCTAGGTGTCCCGGTAGGGTAGCACAATGTGCGATAGACCCGGCTACCATTTGTTGGGCGCAGGTGCTTCCCCTTCGTTCCCTGCAGAACGTAGCCCCGACGGTTGTCTCGCAGGCCCCGATGTTGAGGGTCTGTGTACCGCAGTCCGCTACTATGTCTCCCTGAGTGAAATCCAATATTCTTTGGTGGCGTTGAACCGGGAATATGAGCAACTTCCTACTATTTAATTTGGGTTGAGGGAACTTTATAAGAAAGTGGAGTAGGTCGGGAGTTTGAAAAACGCTGATGTTCGAGACCCCTAATAGGTCCACCAAGGTTATGTTGACTAACTGTTGCTCATTGAATTCGTTTATATCGGCGCCATCTAAGAGGGCCGGACTGATCATGTTTATTTTGGCTAAAGTTAGCCCAAGGATAAGACTTTCTAGGTCTGTTATGATTCTTCTATTTTTGGCGAGGACTGTCTCTACTATCTGGGCCTTCTCGGCCTCGTCCGACTTCTGGATCGTGTTGAAAAAGTGCGTCAGTTCGTCAAGTCGGTTTTGCATTTTGGAGTTAATCTCCCCCTGTCGGTGTTCGGATTCTATCAGTTGTGGTTGTTTGAACCTAATCTGGTCCCAGTCATTGAAGTCGGGCGTTCCCGCTACTACTTTCAACGCTGTACCAACCAGGTTTATGCTCCTGGCTTCCCTACGGTGGACTTTAAGCATGGCTATTAAATTACGGATGTGGTCCAGGTCGGTAGCTAATACCTGGGCCAGGCGGGTGTCCGTGAACATCTCAGCAGCGCGCTCGGTCTGGGCGACGTAGACCTCATAAGAAGTGACGTTGGTGGTGTGGTGGAGGTATCCTGGCTTCTCCCAGATTACTGCGTCTCCGTCCACGATCGGGATATAGTCGGCGTTGGTGTAGTCATTTAGTTTCACGGCGGCCTGTGCCGAGGTGACTAGGGCGAGTAGAACCCTCAGGGGTGACATGGTGTGGGGGGATTATTGTTGGCGGTGGGGGGTCGTTGAACTCTTTCAGATCGTTGATATTGGCGACCTTGTGCTTACGGCTGCTTGTGTGTTGTAATTTCACGATGTTTGGCGACGGGAAACCTTTTACCCGGTATGGTCCGTCAAACTTTGGGGCCAGTTTGGCTACAAAACCCTCGGCTGCATTTGACAGGTGGTGTTGTCGTACGAGGACCAATGAGCCGATCGTAGGGCCATCGCCATTGCCTGCGACGGAGATTGTAGTGTCGCGCTTGCTCTTGACTTGCCCTTTGGATGTTGCTTCGGACGATGGAAAATATCTCTTTCAGTCTCGACGGTTTGTCAGTAGCCGTCTCCTGGGTGCTCCCTGTTCCTGGTGTGACTTCATCGTATAGAGCGCCGGGTAGCTTAGGCTCTCTTCCGTGTAGAAGCAACGCAGGGCTGAATCCGGTGGTCTCGGAGACGCTAGAATTTATGGCCAACGACATTTCGGGTAACAGTTCGTCCCACGTGTTCTGGTGGTCGTCGATGAATTGGGCGATCATTGTTTTCACAGTTCTGTTCGCCCTTTCTGTGGGATTTTCCTGGGGACAATATGGAGCGGTGTGCTGCAGTTTGACGCCTGCGATTTGGAGGAACGTTCGGAACGAGCGACTGGTGAACTGGGTGCCGTTATTGCAGACGAATAGATCCGGTACCCCAAAACTGCTGAGGATTCGTTCGCGGAACGCTCGTTCGACGTTAGCCGTGGTTGCCTTTTTGAGGGGTATTAGTTCTACCCACTTGGTGAAGGTGTCGAAAAATACTAGCAGCATCGTATTCCCTCGTTTGGACCGTGGCAGTGGTCCGACGAAATCTGCGCACAAGGTAACAAACGGCTCCTCCGCCTTGCGAGCATCTTGCCCACTGGTTTGCGTTGCATGGCCTTGAACTTCTGACAACTTACGCAGTTGCGAATGTAACGTCTTACGTCTCGATAGAACCCGGGCCAATAAAACCGTTGGGAAACCCGGGCGATAGTCTTCCGTATGCCGAGGTGACCAGCTGTTGGTTGATCGTGGCATTCGTGGAGTACCCTTGTCCGGCGATCTTTTGGGACGCAGAGCTTCCAAGACTCCGTTCCGACGGGTCCGTGGCCGAGATTTCGGTAAAGTTGACCGTTCTCGTAGGTGTAGTCCGGATATTTTTGGGGCTCGTCGTGGACTTGTTGTATCCTTCGTACAAGCCAGGGACAACTCTCGGGTTCCTCTTCGACACGTGCGAGTGTTTCCAAGGGCTGCCTGGATAATGCGTCCGCCACTACGTTTTGTTTCCCGGCGCGATAATGCACGTCGTATTGGTATTGTTGTAACTCGAGTGCCCAACGGGCCACTCTACCGTATGGACTTTCCAGGGTATTCAACCATTTCAGCGCGAGATGGTCAGTTACCACGTCAAAGCGGTAGCCCTCTAGATAACATCGTAGTTTACGTATTGCCCATATGACGGCTAGGCATTCTTTGTCGGTGGCAGAGTAGTTTTCTTCCGCCTTGTTGAGTCGTCGGCTGACGTACGCGATGACGCGCTCTTTCCCTTCAATCTCTTGTGTGAGGACTGCGCCCACGCCTACGTTACTGGCGTCCGTTTGTAAAGAGAATTTGACGTTGAAATCGGGACAGGCGAGTACGAGGGCGGTAGTGAGTAACTCTTTTAGCTTTTCGAAGGCGTCTTGTTGTTCCTTTTCCCATGTCCATGTTTGTCCCTTCTTTAGCAGTTGTGACATTGGTTGGACCACAGTGGCGAAATTAGGAATAAACCTGCGGTACCATGACGCCATCCCTATGCATTGTCAGAGTTCCTTCAAGTTGGTGGGCGGTCTCAAGTCTCTTACGGCGGCTACCTTGTCGGGGTCGGTATGGATACCTTCCTCACTGATCATGTGTCCCAAATATTCGATGCGTCGTTGGAAGAAAGTACACTTTTCTGCGTTGATTCGCAGGTTTGCCTTGAGAAGTCGAGAGAAGACCTCTTTTACGATGTGGAGGTGTTCCGTGTAATCCTTTCCGATGATGACAATATCGTCTAAATAAGCGAATGCATAAGGTTCCATATCTGCGCTGATGACCGTGTCTAACGTCCGTTGAAACGTTGCCGATGCGGAGTGTAATCCGAAGGGTATTACCTTCCATTGGTAAAGACCTCTTCCTGGCACCGTGAAAGCGGTGGCCTCCCTACTGTCGAGGGCCTAGCGTGGTGATAAAACGCGCATTCTTCAGGCGTTCTAGGATATAATTGATCCTGGGTAACGGATAGGCGTCCGGGATGGAGCGTTCGTTGAGCTGGCGATAGTCTACGCACATACGCCATTTGTCGTTCTTTTTGCGCACGAGAACAATTGGTCCTTCGGCTACAAATTGGTCGACTTGCTCGTCGATAATTCGCCTCATTCCGGGGTTCTTGGGGTAATACCTATTGGTCGGTTGTCCCGCATGACGATGGTGTTCTCCGTTAGGTCAACCTCGAAGATTTTCGAACTTTGGCAGCTCCTCGTCCAGGAATTCCTGGATCTGCGACGCAAGTTCAGGTGGCCAGGGGTCGCTGGTTAGTTCCGGCTCGTCCTCAAGTTGTTCGTCCGTCCCTAAACTGAAAGCTCGACTCGGATCCTCCGGGAGGATGGTCGTGTCAAACGCGCTCGGTGGTTCCGTCTCCCGAGGGTGTTCCCTTATGTTGGCGACGACTGGGGCGTGGGTTTGGTTGGCTACTTGGGAAGAGTCGTATCCTGCATGGTGCCAGACCGTATGTGTCTCGGTGACACCGGTGTCGTTGACCTGGGAATCGTGTGTTCCGTCGCGGCCATATGGTTTGTGCTTCTCGAATTTGGCCTGGGAATCGTGCGTTCCGTTGCGGCCTGGGAATTTGTGTTTTGTGTTTGTTGTTCGGATGTTGTGTCCGTTGTAGTTTTCCTTGGATGCGAGTTTCTCGGGGCTGTCCTGGGTCTCGGGTTTTCCGGTCCTGTGGTGTGCACTTGACTGCCCGTGACGACGGGGGGGTTTGCCATGGGGCGACGGCCTCGGAGTTGGTGTTATTGTCAAGTTGTCGGGCGAGGTCGGCACTGACGAAGTTCCGGGACGCCCCGGTGTCAATAGTGGCCTCCGCGTCTTGTCCTCCTATGGTCACTCTCGCCATTATCCGGCCATCGTGTATGTGTAGGGGGTTAGCTAGTTCTGGGTCTGGGAACAGAATTGAAGGGTTGGTGCGGTTTGGAGAAGAGTGGCCAGCTTCGCCACAGCGGCGGCATGCCATGCGCGGATTCACGATGGGGGTGGTTACCATGCGATGCGCGACCTTCTGAGCCGGAGCGTTAGTTCGGTTCGTAGATTGTCTTCTTGCTGATTCGGTTGAGTCCCACGGGGGTCTCCGGAATGGTGTCCGGTTGGACTCGCCTTCCTTGGATGCCTGATTCGCCGTCGGCACCCCATGTGGCGCCTTGCATCCGGCTGGTCCGGAACCAGCGAATGGCTCTGTCGGTGAGGATTTCTGCCATGGCGCGAGGTAAATGGTTCATGTCTACCCCGTATGAAAGCGCGCGCTCTTCGAGAAGGTCGATGAATGACAGAGGATCGCCCTGTCCGTCGAACTGGATCCCCCACTTCCGGCCACTGTCCCGATTGGTTTGGTTTGACAAACTCCCCAGAGTCGTACTCACCTGAAGTTTTCTCAGTGTTGGGGTCCATGGTAGGGTGCTTTTCTTTTCCTTGTTGGGTATTTCTCTCTTTGGAGTCACTCGCGTATTATGAAAGGGATCGGCCCTTGGGCGAACCGACACTCCGTGTATATCTACTGTCGTTCACGCGACCTGCACCGTTGGTATTGTGGGGTTTTCGTTGAGGTTTTGAGCGGCGCAGTACGGTTGTACCTTTGTCGCGGTCGGAGTTTGAGTTTGCGGGTACGCGGGGATCGTGAGATTGATCTGTCCCGCCTATGCCTTGGATTTTAGTGGCCGTGGGTTTTTAATCCACACCCCTTGCTAAAGTTTCCTACAGGTCCCTGCTCGGGTGCCACTTGTAATGCTCCTATTTCAGGCTGAGGTAAGCTCAGTCTTCCCAGGATCCTACTACAAGAAATTTGTAGATTGCAGGAACCTCTACTGGAAACGGGGGTCGGCCCTAACTAGACTAGAGACAGGAGTGGAGGAGAATGAGGCGAAATCGTGCCAGTAAGATTTGGACTGAGAGGATAATAGGATAATGAGAGTAATGAAGGGCACAAGGCGTGGTCACACTCGTGGGGTCGAGGAGGATAAGGGATACGAGGCGTTGTCACACTCGTGGGACCTAACAGAAGATCAAGAGTAAATTAAGAATTGAAGTGGGCCCGTACCGCGGTATTATTGGCTGCAAATTAATGTATAAATTCCCGCCCGACAAATAGACTTACTCAGAGGGTTCTCTTTAAATTAGTTGACACTTTATTGAATTTCTGTATGTTCATTAGCTTAAGCGTACGACGTGTGGTGTAGGATAACTAAGTGTAAGTTGCTGCGCGGAGCAACGTCTATCTCGCGGCCGGGTTCCCGAGTAAGTGTCTTGCACTTCTTTCGCTTGAACGCTCGGAACCTAGCTAACTTAGCACTATGGGTGGGGGGATATGCGCTGACGCTGCATCGATGGTCAATTTCTTTTGTCGAAAAGAAATCCATCGCATCGAACCTTAGTGGGAGGGGAAAGTTTTGGGTTATAATTAAGGAGAGGTAGGGGAGCTATGGAGGGGTGTAGGAGGGATAGTCACGTGGCCGAAAGGCGCGCGTGTGGCGGAAGAAAAGTGGGTGGTTTGGAAAGAATTCGTGTATTGTATGGTAAAGAAGACATGTCTTATATTTATACAAATAGAATTCTTAAATTATGATGGCTTATATCTTACCCATTCACCGGCAATGGCGAACTGTAACGTCCACTTGTAGTTCGTTTTTTCATTCAAATTTTCTTCGTTTTATTTTGTATGGTTATTTTAAAAAATTACACAAAAAAAAATTCATCATGAAAATAAATGAATTAAACCTTGGTTTATCACTGTTGCATAGTGATATCATAGTGATATATAAATAATTCTGACGATGAATTGATTGTGTTGGTGGCGGCATAAATTGTTGCGAAAAAATATGAAGAAGTACAGCGCAGACGGATGCACCAAAATGTCAAAATTATCATAATGCTTATTCCGTGATCCGCCAAGGACATGGTCTTACCTCATCTGCTTTTATTAAAGCAATCTTCTCACGTTGAAAATATGTATATGTCTTTTTGGTTTTGCGCATAGTTTTTTCCTCCATCTTTCACCTTTACTTCAATAACACTAGTCAACACGATATTTCCGCTGTCGCCCAAAATGTCTTTTTCTGATAGATTTGATGAATTAAAATTTTTTAAAGAATTATGATTTTTCTTTTGGTTTCAATTTTTCTTTAAGAATTTTTTAAAAATTATCTATTTTTCTTATGGCTGTTGTATTGAACTTTGCAGTTCTAAAAAGCTGACAAATGCAGCTATAAATAACGTCTGGAAGATATTAAGATTTCAAATTCAAATTTTATAATTTTTTCCGGTATTTTTTTACGAAATTCTGACTTTCAAAACTCAGGAAAAAAAAAATATTTCGTGGCTAACATTTTTAGTTTTAGATAGACACAACAATTAGGCGTCGTTTGAGGTATCGTTTATAATAATCGATGGATAAACTGCTGAGTTGCAGAAGTTTGACCAAACCTTCATACCATATTTAAGTCCTCTAGCCTTTATTGGTCAAAAATAAAGGATATCTAACTTCCAGCAATGTAGTTTAAAATTTTAACTTGTATTTGGATTCAATTTTCTTTGCATTAACTAAAATAGTAATATTCCTTGACGTTTAACTGAACGATTTTATAATTTCATGTTTATTGGGGGGCTGTGGTTTCTCTGACCGCTAGTGTATATCTGTTCATATTAAAAAAAACTAGCATTTAAAACATGTACATGTACACATGTACAAAACAACAGTTCTGATATTGTAAGGCAGTAAATCCAAAAAGTCAAACAAACTCATAAAATTTCAGTTTTAGCAGCCATCAATACTACTACTCGTATAACATAAACGCAAGGGATGTGAGAATGTATGTGCACCCATACATTAAATTCCGCTGACGCAAAACAAAAAACAGAGACGAAAAATCCTAGCAATAAATATCAACCAGCATGAACTGATAATGCACACAATCACATATTTATTTGTGTTTTATTCGACACATAAATTTGTAATGCTAGCTTCGTGTCATGAGCCGAATGTTGCGTTAATAGAGCTGAACGTTGCTGAAGGGCCTTGGGACGGCATACAATATTTGGATGCCGACGCCAATTTTGTATGAACTGACACATCTATGTATATACTGTATGTTAGTGGTATTACCTGTGTAATCCCGCTAGCGGAACCTTCCCGCTTGCGGAATTAGTTTAACGGTTTCATATGAATATCTACCCTGATTCCGGTCGAGTACACTTTTTCCCAACTGAGTACCGAGCTCTAAAGGGGGAAGAGAGAGAATTTATAATCGTGTAATACGTTTTAGAAGAGTTCGTGTTAATCGGGTTAAAGTGTTTTTAATAATTGCGTGATTAACATTTTTATATTACAAATGATGACTTGCCAACTCGTTGCAATTTTATTTGTTCAATTTAATTAATCACACAAAACATACATTAGTCTGGCTTGTAAAATATTACACGTTTTAAGAATATTTATTTTGCTTATTATGACTACATATGTATATACTTTAATATAATCTCAAAAATTCAGAAAATGAATTATGATTTTTCTTGCAAGTTGGTATGTTTGTTGTTCTGTTGGTTATAGATGAAAGGAATTAAGAATTTTAACAAGTACAATGTACAAACGTATGTAAATCTGTTCCTTACTATCAACAATAAAAATGTTTAAAATTGTCTATACTAATTGCTTATAAACAACGTTTTTTCATTCAAATTTTCTTCTTTTTTGTGGTATAGTTAATTTAAAAAATTGATTATTACACCTATAGTTGTGATTTAAGTGAACAAAATATTACAAAATGAAATCATTTTAATTTATGGAAAACTTTAATACATATAACATTAATTTTTCTTTTAGCTCTTGAATATAATTACAGTTGACAGAAATGTATTAAAAATAAAAGGAAATGCAACAAATCAAATTAAATTTTTTTTTTTATTTTTAGTGCAACTATTAAGGCATTGGTTATTTTACTGAGCTGAAAAAAAACATATAGTATGATCGTTGATCTTACAAAATATTATATAATTAGGTTGAACAAAACAACACACATTTTGTTAATCTTCTTCCCCATATTTTCTAAATTTTTTGCAACTAACTGCCTAAATTATCTCCGCATTTCAGCTGACCAATTTTTTTAATACACTAGGCAACAAAATTGAACTTCTTTTCCCCTGTGATCTAAACGGACCTTTCCTGATGGATTTGCAACTTCACAATTTTTTAAATAATTTTTGTTTTTTTTTAATGGTTTTTTTTTAAAGTCTGGTTTTTTTTATAAACCTCGCTTTTCAGAGTTGGTTCAAAATCTAAATTTTGAAATAATATACCCAAAAAAAGTATCGTTTTTTAAATCTTCATAATTTCTAGACGGTAAGCTGAAGCTACAAAGTGTTTTGGTACGATTAATAACTGTTTTATCAGTTTTTCAGAATTGCAAAGTTCTATACAACATGAAAAAAGCTCTACCCTTAACCGCAGTAAAAAATTATCAAATTTTAAAAATTAAAAAAAAAAAAAAGCCGTTTCACAAAAAAATAAAAATTTATCATGAAAATAAATGCAATAAACCTTGGTTTATCACTGTTGCATAGTGATATCAGAGCGTCTTGTTTTTTCAGCAGTTATGGAAGTTCCCTTAAAACAACTTAGGTTAACTGTTGAAAAACTTTTAAAAAATTAAAAATTAATGGAAAATGTTAAATTCTGTATTTCAATTTTCTAATTTTTAAGAAATAAATATAACATTTTTTCCTTTCTTAAAAATTATTCTAACTTTTTCAATCAGTTTACTGTACCACTATTTTTTACTACATTTGAAAATTTTAAATTGAGGAATACTAAAATGAAATTAAATTTAATGATATTTGGGTTATATAAAAACTTATGCATATGTATGTAAAAAAACATATTTAGTTAGTTATCTTTAGAAAAAAACAAGATTCATTCGTGTATAGCCTATTACCCTTACATTAAAGTTTATCAGATTATATGATCACCAGTTTTAGCACTGTCCTGAGACACATTATTCTTAACCTGCCTGACCCGACTTGGACTCCAATTAGCCATATGGCTAATCAAGAGGTCGCTTAGTAATTGAAAATCTTGTCGTATCTTTGAAACCAAGCACTTACTTAAATAAATGAATTGAATTTAAATCTTATCAAATGTATTTCTACTACCAATGTACGTTTTGCTGAAATGCTTATGCATTTATATGTACATACGACTATATAAGCAATATAAAATTACACAGCCCAACAGTGATTTGGCTGCAGAAGTACACTAACTGCCTTACATTATTATAGGATTTTCTAAGATTCTCTAACGTCATGGTGTCATATAGAATCACACGAAAGTATTATCTTTCAAATTCAGTAAAATCTCACCTATGAGACAAACTGATTTTGCCGTTTGGTTCTAATTTAAGGACATTTTGTTCACATAAAATAGTTTTGCAAGCTTTATTTTAACACATTTAATAAAATTTTATTAATTTAAAACGTTAAAAAGTTATACGTCCTTTGTAGAGACGGTAGGGTGCGTAGAAAAACTATGAAGAAAAAAAATATGATTTAAAGTGATAATAGTTTTTGAGAACTGGCATCAAACAGACGGGCCGACGGACGGACACACACACAGAGCTAAATCGACTCAGCTATTAAAGCTGATCAAGAATATATACTACATATAACGTACATACATATATGGTCGAAAACGCTTCATCTCAAATATAGTATACACCTACACTCTTCGAGTGCCGTGTCTGAAAATAAAAGTTTGAGCTTGTCTGAAAATGAAATCTTCGTACACCTTACAATTGTAAAAAAATAATGATTAAGTATATCTTAGAAAATACTATATAAACGATTAAAGGTTGGTGTAGACCTGCAGACTAGCGAAAGTGAGAATTTTTCAGCCTGTGCAATTTATGTCGCATTAACCCACAATAATGGCCTCATTAAAATAATAATGATAATAATAATGATATTGATTTGACTTAAAAATAATAAATTAAAATGTCAATATCTAAATAAACATTTTATTATTAATTGGTATAACACGAAGATGTTTTCTTATAAAGTTGTATTTCTTGCAAAGAGAGTAGCCTTGACCTTCTTACTTTACTGGGTCGCTTAAAGGTAAGTCAATGGAATGTTACATAATTCTCAACTGTGGTTCAACATGTCAATGGCTTAAGTTTCATGCCAATTATTAAGTATAACTTGAAACAAGATAAGACCTAGAATCTACGCGATGGTTTTAACCATTTTCATACTGACAAATTTACGAAGAAAAATAATTAATAATTACAATGATAATTTATTTCAAAATATTTGAGGATTTCGGGATTTGTTTATATTACATTTTTTTTACTTTGTTTGGCCTTAGATTTTAATACCTATGCACATCGATAACTCCTATTACGGATGTTCAATACAGTATCAATACGTAACACATAGACATTAGACAACAACTAGTTGGATTGTATTATTTAAGGAAATACAAATAACAGTTTTTGATCGATCTTCCCTATAAGATGTATTAGTTCCACTATATCCGTGATGTTAATGCTCACATATTTGGTTATTAGAAGAATACATATGTACATCATTTCTATAATTTAAACATGAAAGTTGATTTTATCTGAAAAAGTTCTAACATTACTTATCAATATTTTGAAGAAAGGGCATGCCACTTCATTGAGAACAGAAAGTTTAATAGGTCAAGGTGGAGCATAATTAAAACGTTTTCCAATTTAGTTCACATCATTGGTTGAAAAAATAATAATTAATCACTAATCATTATTAGTTGAATACACATAAAAAATAATGACTGATGAGTGCAATATAGACTAATATGTTTAATCAATGTTAATCAGCTGTTCACAGTTAGCTATTGATGACTTTTCTTAGGATTTAATTCAACAATGTAATTTGACGAATATGCAGCTACTGGATCCTTGATGTCCTGAAAAAACTTTACTTAAAAACAGATTGACGTAAATGACTACAATAAAGAAGGTGCTTCAGATTCTGATCAAGATAAAATATAAATATGTATCTTTAGTTGAATAGAGTCGCAACTGCATCCAGTTCCAAATTCAACCTTCTGTGGAAGGGTAATAAAATAATAAAGAACAAATCTGTGTATAACACTAGTTTACAAATATTAAAACAAATTGCGATCTACGACATTTGTCTCTCATTTCCCAGTTGAACGGTGAATCCAAAATCAAAATATAAAAAAAATTTTACTTGATTGTAATGGTCATAGCTTCCAGTGGATGAATTTCATTAATTTTTTTTATTTAAAGGTAATTCGATTTTTAATCAACTTTCTATAGAATATTTTTAGCTCCGGTCATCGCCTTTAACGCTATTGATGAATGTATGTATCTACTTCAATTATAAATATACACACATATAGTCTTTCAACTTTCTTTCTATTTCGATGTAATATTTATTTATCTTGAAATGTTCCGTACTACAGAATAACTCAGAATAAAATGAAATAGGCGTTCAAACACACATTTTGGGTCAAATTTGAGATTTTTTTGACCAATTTATAAAAAAGAAACATTTTTATTTATAAAAACCATGTCACTTACTCTGTCTATCATATAAAAAAAAAACCCACGCAATTTGGTGCACGCGTTGCGGATGGCCCCTTACACACACATGTATTTCTACAAATTTATCAGAGACCGTAATCATTATAAATTATATTTTCCAAATCACGTCATAATGATTATATAATGATTTTTGCGATTTTCTTCAGCGATAATGATTAATTTCAATTAATTTTATAATAATCATAAGTAATCATTATTTTTGATAAAAAAAAAAATTAAACTCAAAAATAATTACATAATGATTACAAATAATGATTATAAATGATTTTTATTTTTATTTATTATTATTATTATTCAGAGTTCGCACAAAGCTAAAGATTTTGGTATAATTCACTTCTTTCTACGTTTATTAGAAGTGGGTGATTTTTTGATTAAAAACAAACAAATCATTACTTATGTATGGTTCCTGAAATTTATTATATGGATTGCTTTCTTTAAAATAAAAACGGGATTGTACTATTGATTGCACAAAAAGAAGAATTTTACTGATTTAACTTATTGGTTAGTAATTGGTGAGTCTAATCTATTACTATGAAAATCTCTTGGAAAATAAAGAATATTATTGAATGCAAAGCAGCCAGAACCTGCACTCTTGTTTCGCTCCTTCGCCAACCATCGTCTCACTTACTTAAGCAACAACAAAACATACCCTTGATGGAATGCGATTTATCAAGAATTTACGTGTCGGTCACTTGTTTCTGTGAGATACGCTTGTATCTGTGAGATAAATTTGTATGTGTAAAAATAAAATTTCGAGCAACGAAGACGCACAGTGGCTTGTTTTCCGAAAACTCGTTGCAAAAGTCGGATTTTGTGTTGTTAAATTTGACAAAACTTTTAATTTTAACATCGCTGATCATAGTTAGAATAATTTTTTTGTTTTTAAAAACGAAAAATAACGCGCGAAATTAAATGCGTTTTTCTCAAAATATGAATCTAAAAAAAGGGGAATATTTATTGCGATTCTTTTTCTATTTAAAAAAGTTCTTGTTTCCCAATTTACAATTTTTAACGGGATATAAAAAAAGGCCGTGTTTGACCAAACATTGGATTATACGAAAATTAGTAGCGATATCCAACAAAAAAATAATTAAATGGGAGCATTCTCGCGCTTTAGTAGGTATTACTCATTTTTCATTTCCAACCCTTGCTGTCGAGATGCAGATCAATAACTTTTTATTTTAAAGTCTAGCTATCTATCAATTAACAAATATATTAATAAGACACAAATATCAATATTAAGACAATATAAAGACAAGACAAGACAATATAAATAAATAAATGTAATTTAATATTTTAATTTTTAGCAAACAAATTTTTAATGTTTTCAAATAGGGCGATTCCCTATTCAGGCGAATACTCTAATTTAAAATCCGGAGTGGCTCTCACATGTCTGAAATTTTGGGATCCGATGAAGCTAATAGCTTGTTGAACAAATCTTTGTTTTGCCGCATTCGATAAAACTTGCAGGTGTTCGTGTATCCATGTCTTGTAATTCTCAAAACCTTGTTTGGTTTGGTCAACCAACAATCCCAATGCGTTTCGAAAATATTTTATTCTGCTTTTGGCATCCGTTTCCTTAATTTGGCATGAATCCAATTCTGACATGTAAACTAGAAATGCCATAAATAAACGTAGTTTTCTTTTCTTTGCGAATTGCAACAACTCTACGGAGACTGGTGTGCGTGCTAATACATTTTTAAACGTAGTTAACTGTACATCACCAAAATTCCTTTGAAGCCACGATTCGTACTGTTTTAAATCATTCTCTAATCCGTTTTTGATCAATCCGTTTGTCTCTCAAACTTCGCCTGCAGCTTTCCTGGGTTCAGTTCATTTAAAAGCATATCAAAATGATGATAATAAAAGGTATGGGTTCATCTCCCGAAGTATAGACTTTTTTTTCGGTTAAAAAGTTGTATTTTTTTTAATATAGGTATATTATGTTTACTGCTAAAATGAGTATTTTAGAATAGTCTAGTCAATAGATTTTTGGATTTACAAGTTTTTAAGGTATTATTGTTATTTTTGTCAAGGTGCAGTTTTTTAATACATTTTTCAAAATCATATATTTTTTCATGGTTGTTTCAGAGCTAGTGCCTCTTTTCATCGTATAACTTCTGTATCTTACATCTGGTTGTATTAAACTTTGCAATTCTAAAAAGCTGACAAATGCAGAAATTCATCAGACCCAAACAAGTTGAACCTTTAGCTTACCAATTTTTTTCAATTTTGTTGACTATTGTAATTAATCAATTTAAGTTTTTTATTTTTATTGATTACACTAGTTGATACGACTTTTCCGCTGTCGCCAAAAATGACTTTTTCTGATACATTTGGATGTTTAAAATTTTTTAAAGAATTATGGTTTTTTTTTCATGGAGTAGTTTTTTTTTAAAGAATTTTTAAACAATTTTGTGTTTTTTTGTCATAGGTAGTGCTTCTATTTTTTACATAACTTAAGTTTCCTACAACTGGTTGTATTGAACTTTGCAGTTAAAAAAAGCTGACAAATGCAGCTATAAATCCGATTCAGACACTTTGTAGCTGCAACTTAACGTCTGGAAGATATTAAGCTTCCAAATTGAAATTTCATAATTTTTTTCGGTATTTTTCCCCGAAATGTTGACTTTGAAAGCTCAGGAAAAGTCGAAAAAAAAATATTTGAATGCCTTGATTTTTGGTTTTAGATAGACACATTAATTAGGCGTCGTTTAAGGTATCGCTTATAAAAATATAAAAATAAACGGCTAAGTTATAACCTCGTCGTTCTCATCACCAAGACTATTCGCGAAAAATCCAAATAAATTTTTCGAGACATGTTTACACCGGTTTTCGATAAAATGTTACAATAAATAAAGGAAAATGTAATATTATTGTAAAATTATATATTATTAAATAACGTTATTGTAAAATTATATATTATTATATAACGTTATTGTAAAATTATATATTATTATGAAATATTATTGTAAAATTATATATTATTATATAATATTATATAAGTAAAACAATTTCGATGATTTCTTTGTAGTCAGGCTTCTTCAGTTTCCTAAAAATCTAGTTACAACAGATCGAAACGAATTCTATGCTTTTAGCTCATCCTCTGATAAAGTTGCACTTAATTTTGAGTCACCAAGTCGTATTATATTTGCGGTACAAACAAAAGTACGTTCTGTGATCTTAGCATCAAGTAAATAAGGAAAAACAGTTTTCAAGTAACGAAACCAAATGAATCCCCATCTTTTGGTGAAGCCCCTACAAAGATTTTCGTAAAGTCCAAGTTTCCATGTAAAGTTTATTATTTTCTTTATGGAAGGTAAAGTCGACTCGATCGTCCGAATCTTTTCAGAAATAATTATCTTCACTTGCTCTATTGTCACATTTTCACAAAAGCACATTTATTTTGTATATCCTTTTTGCAAGCCAGTAATTGAAAACTTTAAGGTCGAAAAAAATTCTTCTTTTTGTGCAATTTTTTTGTGTTTTTATTCTTAATTTCTAGAAATTTAAGTAAAAGTTACGATATATTCATAAATACCGTTAATGGCGATGATACGAATTGAAAATATTCTATTGATGTTGGAAATTTAATTACCTTTAATTTAAATTTGAGGAAATTCGTCCACCGGGAACAAATATACCTCAAGGAAATAAGTATATGTGCATACAAATATATTCAGTTAATGAATTAAAGTTATAATTTTTTTTTCCAAATTTTTTTTAATAAACAGACGTTTCAGTGAATAATATAAAAATAAAGAATTATTACCAAAATAAAAAACAAAATAGTTTAACTTCATAGGAAATAAGTATATGTGCAAAAATCCAAATTTGTGCTTAAAAACTATGTATGATTTTTTATTTTAATTTCATTCCATTACCTAGCACATCTTTTTTCGCGTTGACATGGAATAGGTCCATAGGTCCTCGATGGGGTTTAAGCTGACTGACTGCTGACCACTACAATAACACTACTCAACAAAATTCAACTTTTTATTTCCGCTGTCACCCAAAATGACTTTTTCTGATAGATTTGGAGATTTAAATTTTTTTAGAAAATTATGGTTTTTTTTTCTAGGTTTATTTTAATTTTACGAATTTTTAAAAAATTTTGTATTTTTTTTCAGAGGTAGTGCTTCTATTTTTCACATAACTTAAGTTTCTTTTAACTGGTTGTATTGAACTTTGCAGTTCCAAAAAGCTGACAAATGCAGCTATAAATAACGTCTGGAAGATATTAAGATTTAAAATTCAAATTTTATAATTTTTTTTCGGTATTTTTTTCCTAAATTTAAAACTCGGGAAAAGTCGAAAATAAATATTTCGTGGATTTAGGACACTATCTAAAAGCTCCAAGTAGATGTCCGCATTGGTTCTCGTAGGAATTAAGCATAGCATATGGAGATCTTCTATCATACCCACATTCTGCCCAAACCATAAGCGCCTCACATTGCCTCATCCCTGCAATATTTCTGACAGTGGTCACAGCTACACATTTTTTCGTCAGAAAAAATAACTTTCCGAAACTTTAACTCCCAAAATTTATATTTTTCGGCAAAGGCCAAACGGGCGTTTATATGGCGTTGCATCAATTTAGGAACATGCTCCTTGGAAGCATATTGAGCGTTTTTATTTTCTTCCAAAATTTGGTTGACCCGTCTCCTTGATACATTTAAATTAAAATGTCCTTAAATATCCGAGCAGGATATATTTTTTTTGGACAGCTAAATTGAAATATACCTCCTACAGCGGTCGTCGGTATCTGTAGGCTTGCCCCTACGCTTGATTTTTCCATAATTTTCCCTACTTTTTGAGGAAGTTAGCAATAGTGTTTCTATGGCGATTAGGCCAAGCTATGGCGATTAATCATACCTTGTTCTTCGGCAGAAAGACGCACAGCACATGGCATTTCTAACTATAATTCAACTAAAACTATTAATTTGCAAAGAAATGTATTAAAACATGTACATTTACGTCGATGTTGTCGCCAAATAATAAAAAACGGAGAAAAAAACGACGATGTTCGCACATATTCTTATTTCCTATGAAAACGGCTCGCAGCCAGCAATATATGGAATAACGGTACTACAAATTAGTAGAAAAACAAAGTTTGGCGTAAAATAAGTGAACGTAACAGTTGTATGAACAAAATTGTATACACAGAAAATAAGTGCCATTATTATTTTAATAGATAGCAGCAAACACAAAAATGCACATATACTTATTTCCTTGAGGTAGTTAAATTCAAGTAAAACTTTTTTTAATGGAAAATATGACAAACCATAAAAAAAATCTTGGAAATTGTTCTACTTTCCACTTTTGACGTAATTTTTTGATTCAGTGTGTAATTTTACGTGGGATCGCGATCAGTTTAACATAGTGAAATTTATTCTCTATATAGAACTGAATTTGTAATTTTTTAATTTTTTTAGCTATCAGTTATCAATTACATTAAAAATTATTACAGCCAGTTGTCTTAAAAAATATTACCCATTAAAATGATATAAAGTGATTGCAAAAATATAAATCACGAAATGGATGTAGTTTGACTTGAAACAACTAAAAATATAAAAAGGGTGATTTTTATTTATAAAAACTTTTTTCTTCTTAAATTGCTTGTTCTGGCTGTCGTTCTTTAAATTTCAAAGTTTCTTCGAAAATCAATGACTTTAAGGCGTCTCGAGATATATCATCATTTTCCATATTTATACGAAATGGTACTTCGGCAACAGGCTAGGAAACAAAATGAAAAAAACATTTAAGCACGTGATAAATAAATGTAATATTTGGCAATTATATCCTCTGCTACCATTCATAGTACCTCATCTCCAGGATCATAATACTGCTCTAAGTATGGATGTGCAAGGGCTTCTTCAACTGGAATTCGTTTGTGCGGATTAAATGTCAACATTTTTCCAAGTAGATCTAAAGCCAAGGGATCGGCATTTGGGAAAAGTCTCGACCATGGAACATTTGGCTTAAAAGGCAATGACTCCAAATAGTTACGTGCCTGAAATCCGAAGATATTAACGATATTGCACATACTAGTATGAGTTTTACATGCCTTTTCATTGATAATGCACTCTAAATCTTCACGCGATGGTGATCCCAAGACACCAAGAATATGATTTAGTTGGTCCAGATAATGTTTTCCAGGGAATATTGGTCGATTACTTAACATTTCAGCCAAAATGCACCCAACGGACCAGATATCTATAGATTTTGTGTAACCCTTAGAATTGAGCATAATTTCAGGTGCACGATACCACCGAGTAGCAACATATTCTGTTAGAAAGCCAGTATGGTCATGCTCAGGATCTGCAATTCGGGCTAATCCAAAATCGCAAATCTATCAACGATTATTTTATCAAATCTGGAAACAGGTTAAATGAATAAAGGTAAATATACATACTTTTAAATCACACGTCTTATTCAACAATAGATTGCTTGGCTTTAAATCCCGATGTAAAACGTTTGCTGAATGAATGTACTTCAATCCTCGCAATATTTGATACAGGAAGTAGCATATATGGTCATTACTAAGCCTCTGAAATGATACGGAATTCGGAAATTTAAAGCTTGAGCAACTAAAGAATGAATTGGCTGAGCGAGGCTTGTTGACGAGTAGTCCAAAAGCCAAACTGCAGTTACGTTTGACAGCTGAAATAAATTTTATTGGGTTATTGGGTATTGGGTTATATTTGTGAGAATCGATGGATAAACTAAACGGATAAGTTGCATCCGTTTGACGAAACCTTCATATGCCGAATTTTGCCAATAACTTCCGTAAACCAACATACAACCATTTTTTTTTCTTAAAAAAATACCAAAATTCGGTGTTCGTAACAGTTTTTAACGGTAAAATGGCATTTGGGATATGGCCAAAATGTTAGACCCAAAATATTTTTTTTCAACTTTTCCTGAATTTTCAAAATCAAAATTTCTGGAAAAAATACCGCAAAAAAATATGAAATTTGAAATCTTAATATCTTCCAGACGTTAAGCTGCAGCTACAAAGTGTCTGGGTCGGATTTATACATAGCTGCATTTGTGAGCTTTATAAGGAACTTAAGTTATTTTAAAAATAGAAGCGCTACCTATGGAAAAAATATGGCAAATTTAAAAAAATTCTTTTAAAAAAACTAAACCAAAAAAAAAGTCTATTAAAAAGTCATTTTGGGCCACAGCAGAAAATGCACAGAAGCACAGATACATTTGTGAATCTCGTTCAACTGATCCCTTCGTTCATCATCAATGGTTGTTCCATTAAATATTGGGGTCCCGTCGTTTTTCAAATCAGCCGGAAGTCTTAAATCGTTGCCAAATAGTGCAGCTGCCGGTATGGTCGCTTTCGTATCATGCTGTCCGGAGCGATATGTCATTAAAAACATTAGAACAAGCTCATCCAAATTTTTCTGATTTTTTTATTACCCAAATATTGATGAACACCTCGGTCCACTTACTAAAATAATAAATTACCAAGAGCTTTATCCTTTGCAATCCTCTCAAACAGTGCTCCTGAATTGTACTAACGAATTTTTAATAGTAGCTGGTCTTTTTGCTATAGCACAATGGATCCAATCAGCTACTGACTCTTGGCACACAATCCAATAGATTCGGTTTTTAATATTCTCGATTGTGTCCACTATGGTACTCTCTAATGACTATCTCTAATTCGTTTCATTGTTAATATGTAATAAGATCCCATCCTCACTCTATCAAAATCGGTATAGAGATCTGTTTTTGCGGTGTTAGCTTTGCCACTTAGCCCACTATGCCTTTGAGACAAAGAATTGAGAATTTTATATATCATCTCCTTTCAATTTGGCCTCTTATTATGTTTTTGGCCGACTACTAAGATTGCGAGGTCCCCATCATCTTTTTGATCTTGAAAGACTTTGTCATCTGTCCACTCATCTTTAGAAAGAACATTCCTTAACTTCAGACCGACAACATTGTCTACATTCAAAATCACAAGGACGCGGTGACAGTGCGTCTGCGTTTCCATGTAATCCTCCTTTCCTGTGTCCATTAGTGAAATCATAGTTATGCAACCGTTCCTGTCTTTTTAAGCGCCGCGTGATCAGTTCGTATATGTGGGGAAGTGTTTGACGCTCTAAACAATTGCTCTTCTCGTGGCACATGGCATCGTGACCCACGGGCATCTTCATGAAAACTACGGGTTTCGTGCGTTATAATCGAAAGCCCGTTGGGCCCGTTAGACCCGAAGAGGCCTGCTGGGCCCGAAGAAGGTTGTAAAACCATATTATCAAAAAACAACAAATACACAAAAAAAATGTTTTAGACAATCTAATGCGTAAGCAGCTTGCTCTAGTGGCTAAAGATTTACAGACATTCAAAGTGGCTAAAGGTGAGTTGAAAACGTACATATGTATGTGTGTATTTGACTCTACATAACATATGTTATGTTCTCGGTATATTCGTAAAGAGAGGCTTCCGTGACTATCCCTAGGCGCTTATTAGCTTTGGTGCAGAGTTGGGAAACCACAGTACAAAAGATATGATTGAGCAGTACAAGCTAAAAGAGCGTATCATATCAGATGTGGCAGATCAGGACCTGGCATTTACAACGGACATATGGACGGATGATCGATCACACACAAAGGAGTTTTATTTCCTTGAGTGGACATTATATTAATGCAAACTAAAGTTGCACTCTTATATTCTTAGTCACGTGTCTAGCATACTCGAAGAATTTAATGTTCTAGAAAAATTAAGTACATGTGTGTTTGTTACAGACAATGGTTCAAATGTTGTTGCTGCTTTTAAACAGTATAAACGATTGTCCTGTGTTTAAAACTAGAACCTTGCAGCAAGACATTAGAACACATTGGAACTCTACATTCATTATGCTCAATAGTATAATGATGTCCAAAAATTCAAAATTAGCTTCAGCGCAAGGCAAACTTAATTTACGCTTTACTTGAGCCCCTCCTATTAGGTTTCGTAAAACAATTTAAGGAATGATCAGAAAAATTGAGCCCAGATAAGAAACCCACTATGAATATTTGTCCATTGTGGTCCGAAAAGCTTCAGCAAATTTGTGCAACCTATACTTTCACTCCGAGTTATTGAGAGATTTAAAAGCTAAAACTATTCAGTCGTTGCTGCAACGATTTGTCCCGCTCAACTAGGGTCCTATTTTTGAATTTAAGAATTGAATTTTTTTATGCCATGATTTTATGATCATTGATAATGACCCGAAGCACGCCTCTCGAGTAGTAAAGGATTGGATGCGGGAGAAAAATGAGGTTTGGCTAAGTCAATCCCCGGACCTCAATCCCATTGACAATCTTTGGGATGAATTCAATAGAGACGTCGGAAAGACTTTTTTGTTAAAATAGAAACCAATTTTGGGATAATGTCCAAAAGTATGGCACAATATTCCAATTGGAACTTATCACAAGTAATGCCAAAAGTAATAGAGAAAGTCCTGCAAAATAATGGTACCGGCTATTAACTGCCATATAATCAATTTAATATAAAACAAGACCAAAACTAGTGAAATGTCGATTTAACTTAAATTTTTGTCTTCGCACACCTATTATTGTGTCCAGCCAAAATTGACGGATTTAAGAAAATATTTAATTTTCTTGTAAATTAAAGGATTTGTGAAACCTTTTTTACTTTTTGTTTAAAGACAATTAATATAAGTTTTGGAAAAACTTTGATTTGTTGAAATAAATGAAGATATTTATGAAATATAAGAAGTTAAAAAAGAAAAAAAATGCACACCCATTATTTTGTCCATGAGTGTACATGTAGAAATGTAGAAGCAGATGTAAAAAACATATGTAAACAAAAGGGAAACAGATAACATCTAATATATAAAAATCTCCCAAAGAGTTCGACTTCATTTTTTTAAATTTTATTTTTTTGCCAAAAATTAATTTGTTTTTTTTGCGAACATATAATAAATAACATAAATCGTAAGCTCACATGTAAATAAGAAAAATGACTGAGTACCGGGTACAAAGTAGAGCCGCGGCATTTGTCGCGGCTCACAACGTTTCCCTCGTTTTGATTTGGATTTTGTCCTGTAGTTCTTATTATATGCAACAATTTTCCAACAAGCAAAAAAATTATTCAATAGTTTAGAGTCAAGTCCGGTTTTTTTTTTCAGAGATTACATTTTTTATTCTTAAACGATATAAAACGCGACCGTATAAGTTAAGTTAAAAGCTTGATTTTTTATAAAGTTTTTAACATCCAAAAAAATACAACTTTTTAAATACGAGTGGGTGGAGGTTTTGACCTGATCATAATATAAGAAAATAGTAGTTTGTGCGTTCAAAAACTGCACAAAATTATAATATCCTCTGCAAGATATAAACAATAAATTGGCATACGTACCTGTGTTTTAAGTAGTTTATACAAATCAGTCTCCATTAAACACTGTACAATATAAACATCCCTCATTTGTTCTATACTATCTACTCGCAAGATGTCTCGTATATCAATAATCTAAAAATATGTTAATACCATTATAAATTAAACATATGATTACAAACAAAAACCAAATTTAATTACGTTTTCATGTTTAAATCGAGTCAGAATAGTTATCTCTCTTAGAGTTCTTTGACAATACGTTTGGTGTTCAAACGGCGATATTTTTTTAATTGCAACTCTTTGGTTTGTTATTGTGTCATCGGCAGATCTGAAAAACATCGTAAAAATGTATATAGGTATAGTTGATTACTAAGTATGAATACAAAAGAAGCGGGAACAGTGTGAGCCTTTATACCTCAGTACACTTGAGTTTATGATCTATGTAACTTACACATTACACAGTATCTTTTATACGGTGCTTTTGTTGGAAACAAAAGTGAGTCATTACTCATAGTCACTGACTTTTTTCGGCCACAACAGCTAATCGACATTTTTTGACATTTCTAGACTAAGACAAACAGCGAATAAAGATACGTGGAAGATAAGCTTCCACAAAAGATTTAAAAGATAGATTTTGTATGAGCAAAAATGAAACTGAATGAATGGTTCATGGTTTATTATATCTAAATACGTTTATATTGCCGAAAATTATATGCCAAAATTCCAAATAGCAGTCGTGCTCGAAAAAGATGGACCCAGAACTTCAAGTCTGAAACCTCTTGTAATGAAATTAAATAAACAGAGAAAATTTATAAAAATAAAGGAAATTCTCTATGGCTTATACCAATTTATAATAAAAAAAATAAACCAAAGCGCGTATAGATACTTCAATTTTTTTTTTTTTTTTAATTTTTTGTATCTTGTTTAAAAATATAACTTCATATTTTGTAGTCTAATTGTTGGTATAATCCATAAAAAAAAGTATTAACTTCCAGGTAAAATTTATTTGAAGTGAAGCGATAGAAGTTCAAATGAAAATCATGGTTTCGGGAAAAACGTGTTTAAAGTTAGGTGGTACGTTCAAGACGCTCTAACTGGAAAAATATGTATCGTATTATTCACACACATATTCTAAAACGAGAAGGAAAGTTGTGAGCCGCGGCAAAGGCCGCGGCTCTACTTTATACCCGGTACTCAGTCAGAATATATGTGATCTTATGATTTATGTAATTTATTATATGTTTGCAAAAGGGTCAAATTAAATTTTGGCCAAAATGGAAAATTTCAAAAAATTAGGTAGAACCCAATGCTAGATTTTTATATATTACATTTTATCTGTTTCCATTATTGTTTACATATATGTCATTTTTACATCAGCTTCCACATGTACATGTATAAGGGAAAGAGGGAATGATTAAGCGCTTGAAAGGCGTTGCGTAGCGACTGCAATTTCATTGGTTCCATTTGTCTATAATATTGATTCGACCTGATCCAGATTTGTCAATCTGGTAGATACGATCATTTCCCATGATTCTGCGTTTTTAGATTTTTATTGTATCTTACAAATTGTGGATTCCACAGATTTTCGTCCTTTGTGGGGGCGTGTCAAAATTTTGAAATACACTTGTATTGAAGTGATATCACAGGAGCTTGGATATAAAGTGTGGTTGCTCTAGCTCTTATCGTCTCTGAGATCTAGGCGCTCATTTGGACGAATAGGCAAAGCAGACGGGGTCGCGTGTGAGAGAGAGCGAGAGGAAACAATGACTTTCGAAATGGTTTTCTTCATAGTGGCTATATTAATAATCAGATCTGATCCAGATTCAACACTCTGATAGAAATGGTCATTCTCTATGATTCTGCGTTTTTAGTTTTCTCGTATCTTCAAAATTGTGCATGCCACAGATTTTCGTCCTTTGTGTGTGCGGAAGGGGGCGGGGCGAAATTTTGAAATACACTTGGAGTAGTGTGATAACACAGAAGACTGGATACAAAATTTGGTTGCTGTAGCTTTAATAGTCTCTGAGATAAAGGCGCTAATGAAGACGGACGGACGGACAGACAGACATGGCTATATCGACTCGGCTATTGATGCTGATCAAGAATATATATACTTTATGGGGTCGGAAACGCTTCCTTCTGGACGTTACACACATCCGTTATCACCACAAATCTAATATACCTTTATACTCTTCGAGTACCGGGTATAATAATGCAAAATTGTGTTGACGTATCAAAACCAACATGGAACTGGGACATAAAGCCGCCAAAAATGCGCACGCCAAGATCATCTTTATTACAATAACCAGTAATAAACATATTTACAACAAAAAATATATCAAAAAAAGTTTTGGACAGTCTGGTGCGTAAGCAGCTTGCTCTAGTGGCTAAAGATTTACAGACATTCAAAGTGGCTAAAGGTGAGTTGAAAACGTACATATGTATGTGTGTATTTGACTCTACATAACATATGTTATGTTCTCGGTATATTCGTAAAGAGAGGCTTCCGTGACTATCCCTAGGCGCTTATTAGCTTTGGTGCAGAGTTGGGAAACCACAGTACAAAAGATATGATTGAGCAGTACAAGCTAAAAGAGCGCATCATATCAGATGTGGCAGATCAGGACATTTGCCACGGACATGTGGGCAGATGATCGATCACACACAAAGGAGTATCATTTCCTTGAGCGATCATTATATTAATGCAAACTTTACAGTATCACTTCAACCTCTCGAGAGACAAGACGTGCTGCAACTGTATAAGAACCGCTAAACTCAAACGCAAAAGCTTACCAGCAAACCCGTGACAAACAAATATTAAGAACAAAAGAGAAAACAAAAAAACAAAAACAAACACACAACACAAACAGGTACGCCGGGCTTGAGCCCAAAAACAATAACCATGCACGAGCCACCGGACATAAGCAAATTAAACCGAACAACCAACAACGCACAACTAAACGAACCCAAATATATTGTCTTAAAACGAAATGATAACGAATCTTTCGAAAAGGTATCACCATTCGTTATTAAAAAAACCATAGACTATGCCTGTGGAGGGGAAGTGGAAATGTGCAAAAAAATAAGAGACGGCTCTCTTCTTATTAAAACTAAAACTAAACTGAAAGCGTTAAAATTACTCAGGCTTACCAAAATGACAGACATAGACATTACCGCAACAGAACACAAAACATTAAACTTTACAAAAGGAGTTATATACTGCAATGTACTACGTTACATAACCGAGAACGAAATCCTACAAGAACTAAAAGCGCAGAACGTATCAGAAGTACGAAAAATTCTAAAAAGACAACCAAACAACCCAAACCAAGAAGGCAACACACTCACAGAAACGGGACTTATTATAATAACATTCGCAACACACAAATTACCCGAAAAAATTAACATCGGATACGAAATCGTCCGAGTGCGACCTTATATCCCCCTTCCCCTTCAATGCAAAAACTGTCTACGTTTTGGTCACCCTGCCACCATCTGTAAGGGTCCAGAATCATGCAAAAACTGCTCAGAAGGAAAGCACACAAACGAAGGAGAACTTTGCAAAAAGATGAGGAACTGCCTAAACTGCAAAAATAACCCTGAAGCTGACATCCACCATAGCCCTCTCGACCGCAAATGCCCGACATTCCTTAAGCAACAGGAATTAACGGCAATAAGAATCACCGAACAAGTCGATCACAAAACGGCGCTAGATATATACCACAATAGACACAACCAGCAGATGAAAAATACCTACGCTAAAACAGCTGCACAATCAACATCACTTACAACAACAACACACGCACCAACACACACATCACCCAATTCCCCATGCACACACACACAAACCAGCGCCACGCAGCAACTAAGAAACTCCCCATCTACTTCCACATCCCATAACCATAACACATCCACAACACAGTCAACCACAGCACGATCAACAGAAACAGCACAGTTACAAAAAGAACATCAACAACATCATATCGTAGCAGAAGACATGGAAACAGACAGTAACATTCCCAATACGGAAAACAAATCTCATACATCGCAGCCCACCGAAGATATAAAACTAAGAATATTTCCTAAAGATAAGTCTAGTCCCCTATCTACTAACTTTAAGCCCCCCAAAACCAAAACAAAAACCAAACCAAGAACAGCTAAAAACAAGAACCAACACAGCGACAGCGAATCTATTTTAAACAAAAATCCTATACTTAACTTTAGCTTAAATCCAAAACAAAACCAAATACCAACTTTAAACACTTAAACTCAAAACTATAGCAATGCTCAAAATACTACAATGGAACATTAGAGGATACACAAACAACTACAATGAACTCTTAATTATAATAAAAAAATACTCTCCACAAATCATATGTCTCCAAGAAACTCACCATTTCAACACAAATACCCCCTCCCCCGTCCCAGTAAATTACCATATTTATTCCAACACAGCATCTAACAGATTTGGTGGAGTAGCCACATTAGTCCACAAATCCATACAACACTCTCAATCAAACCAATCTCGACACCTAGAAACACTCGGAATAGAAATTACATCAAAAACAAAAATTAACATCCTTTCAATATACATCCCTCCCAACAAACCTTTTTCACTCAAATGCTTAAACGACCACTTTGAAACACACAATACCAACCAAATTATCCTAGGTGACTTCAACAGCTGGCATCACAGTTGGGGATCACCCCAGGACAATAGAAGAGGCAGAATACTATCAAAATTTTTCCAAACCGCCAACCTCACTATACTCAACGACGGCTCCCCAACCCACTTTTCCACACACAATACATTCACCCACATAGACCTTTCGTTATGCTCTCCCCAACTCACCCCCTTCACTAACTGGAAAATAGTCGATGACCTTCATGGAAGCGATCATTTCCCAATCCTAATATCCTTGTTCCCACAGTCACAAACAGCAAACTTCTCTCGACCCTTTTTCAAAATAAAAGAAGCAGATTGGCCACTATTCAAAAAACTAACTAATGATTTAAGTGAACTGATACCCAAAAGCACGAACATCAATAAAGAAGCCGCAATCATAAACAAAATAATTCTACAAGCGGCACACCACAGTATACCACAGACAACCCCGCATCTCTTCAGCAAAAACACTCCCTGGTGGAATAAGACCCTGACTAAACTTAGGGCAAATAAATTTAAAACCTGGCAGACCTTCAAACGTTTCAACAGCACTGAAAATCTCCTCAATTACAAACGAGCTAACGCACTCTTCCGAAGAGAGCTAAAATTATCCAAAACTAAAGCCATGACAGAATTCACGTCCACAATCGACCCCAATACCCCCTCAGACAAAATCTGGGCAAGCATCCGACGTCTCTGCGGACTCAACCCAACTAAAACCATTCATTGTATCACAGATACAACCAACAACTTACACACGACAGAAACAACCCACATAGCTCATCTTTTTGCTCAATACTGGTCAGACCACTCCAAAGACGAAAACTTTAACCAAAACTTCACTGCCAACAAATACTCAGACTCAACAACTACCGTTATACCCTGTCCGACAGCACAAACAATAGAATCAGACATTACACAAATAGAACTACTATCTGCATTGCACTCCCTTAAAGGAACAACTCCTGGCCTTAACCGAATATCGTACCCTATGATCAAAAACACCTCCGACGTACTTAAAACAAGAATCACTAACCTATTTAATATTATTTTCAACAACTTCATCCCGCAATCCTACAAAACCAACCTAGTCATCCCCATACTAAAGCCCAACTCAAATAAAACAATAATAGCCAACTATAGACCAATCTCACTAAACTGCTGCCTATCCAAAACATTAGAAAAAATAATAGCCAAACGCCTATGGTGGTTCGTAACACAGAATAACCTTATCCATCCCAACCAATCTGGATTTAAGCACGGCAAATCGGTTGCAGACGGTCTGCTCCTAGCAGACCACCTGATAACCAGGTCGCTGAGATCCAAAAAGCACACATCTGTCATTGCCCTTGACTTCTCAAAGGCTTTCGACAGAGTCGGAGTGCACACCATAATTGACCAGCTAAACACCTGGAAAGTTGGACCGAAAATTACAGACTTCATTAAAAACTTTATGGCTAACAGGCAAATAAGAACACAAATTAAAAATATAATTAGCCGCCCATACCCACTCTACAATGGTATCCCCCAAGGATCACCAATATCGGTCATTCTTTTCTTAATTGCCTACAACAAACTCTCACACATTAAATGCCTATCAAGCCCTAAACTAAATTGTAACACACACAAACTTTTAAATATAACTAAAGCAATCCTAATATCAAAAATAGATTATGCACTTTTTATCTACGGCCACGCCCCTAAATCAACGATTAATAAACTTAAACCTTTATTTAACGCTGCAATCCGCACATCCCTTGGAGCACTACGCTCAACCCCTATACCCAATTTGCTCTTCGAATCAAACATACCCACAATAGAACAAAAAAGAGACCTTATCACAACCAAAACCTACAAAACAGTACTAAACAGTTCAAACTCACCTCTTCACAAATACATTAAAAAAAACGGAAAAAAAAAATAAGTAAATTAACGTCAACACTGGAAAAAGTCATTATCTCATGCAAAGAACACAACATTCCCTACCTCCCACCTCCAAACAAAAAAATCACCCCCCAATGGCAATTTCCCCCTTTTCTTATCAACACTACGCTACAAAAATTTAGCAAACCCAACACACCACCAAACACATACAGGCAACAATTTCTTGAACTCAAAGACAAATACCACAATCACAAATTCATATACACAGACGGATCCTTACAAAACATCCTTACATTCATCCTTACATTACCACCGAAAAAGAAATCCTTAAAAGATGCATTCTACCCCACTACTCATCCATCCTATCAGCCGAAACCATAGCCATTCTTGATGCAATAAAATTAGTTTACAAAATAAAAGGAAAATACATAATTTGCTCCGACTCCCTCTCATCGATTAAATCCATCTCCAACATCAACAAAAATAATTTATATCCTAGTACCATTAGAACCCTCCTCACCAAAACCGCCCCTAAAATAAAACTCCTTTGGATACCTAGCCACTGTGGTATTGAAGGTAACGAGCTAGCCGACACTACAGCCAAATCCACATATCATATGCCCCTACATTACACCCTCAATCTTAACACAACAGACATAAACAAATTCCTGGCCAATGAACTAGCAGAAAAAATCAAACGAAACATAGATCTCTGCAACAGATGGTACCAACAACTAAACCCAAACCTAACATACACAAACCTGTACCTAAAAAATATGAATCAAAAAAGGATCACACGTAGTGACCAAATTAAGATAATTAGGCTCAGACTAGGACACACACGATTCACACAACAACACTACTACAACCCTGGCAACATCCTACCCTGCCCTAACTGCCACACAACAGACGACCTTAATATCAAACATATCCTCACTAACTGCACCGCAGTTTCACACCTTAAAAACCAAATCTTCCAAAACACATGCCCCATATCCATCCTCGAAAACCCAACCATAGAAAACATCTCCAAAGTTATTGAATTCCTAAAAAAAACTAACATATATCACCTCCTTTAATCCCAATTAAAGTAAACGAAATTTATATGTAAATATACAAATCCTAGCTCTTAAATACCTCTAACAAGCCGAAGGCCTTTGCAGCCAGCGCTTTAGATACTAAGTTAGTGTTAATTTAAATTATAGCTAACTATTATAAATAAAAATAAATGCAAACTTTAAACTAAAAGTTGCACTCTTATATTCTTGGACACGTGATTAGCATACTCATGTGTTTGTTTAAATGTAGTTGCTGCTTTTAAACAGTATAAACGATTGTCCAGCGTTTTAAGCTAAAACCTTACAGCAAGCCATTAGAACACGTTGGAACTCGACATTCATTATGCTCGATAGAATTAATGAAGTCCAAAAATTCAAAATCAGCTTCAGCGCAAGCCAAACTTAAATTTCGCTTTAGGTTAGGTTAGGTTAGGTTAGGTTACAGCGGCTGCCCGACTCACTGGGAGCCCAGCACACTTAGGCCGTTTCCGGCCCGTTGTGATACCGCGGGGGAATCTACCCCCGCTTTACTTGAGCCTGCATTTTTTTACTAGGGTGCAAACTTTTCTCGACAAGGGCCTCTATTCAAACAATTCACTGAAAATATGTCTTCGAGATTGGGTGGGCTCTCTGAAATTGAGAAAAGAGTTTTCGTTTTATTAACGGCCGCTATGTGTCCTGAGTGGCACATAGTGAGATCAAAGATATATTCGGCCATCATCAGTAAACCTTCGGTGAACCTCAACAATTTTGCATATCAGATACGGTAGGAGCGCGTAAAACCATCAACGAAGAGCCCGTGAACCTGTCTCAACCTCTAGACATTACCAATCCTAAGTGAGTTTTCCGAACTAAATAACGGTAATCCTGGCAGCAGCAAGACAAATGTGGTTTCTCCAAATGTTACTCGTCTATATTTTTTTAGTTCCGCGTCAATAAATCAATTCCTAACAAAAAAGCATACTAGATTTTTTGATGTCATATTCATATAATTAAAAAAAATTGTTTTCCCAAATCACACTGTTTTCAACGGTCATTTATTAATTTGACCAAACAGCAAAAAAAAATGCATTAAAATTAAAAAAAAAACAATTAAAAAAAAAAATTGCTTCCAATATGTTATTTGATCCTCTAAACTAATAAGAAACAAACCCATTTCAGAATTTTTTTTTTATATTAATTAATATTTGGTGGTACCCCTCTTGGATTTTTTGTACACATTGAACCCTATTGGGTATCGAATCGCATAAAGCCCTCAAATATTTCTCCGTTATCTCCTCAAACCAAACTTTTTCTATAACCTCCCCTAACTCAACCATAGACTTGGGCTTCCGCTTTCTCATTTTGGCAGTCATAAGGGCCCAGACGTTCTCTATCGAATTGAGGTCGGGGCTGTTACCTGGCCAATCTAGGGACTTTATGCTCAATTCCGCCTTCCAAATGTTAACCTGTCTGTAAAAAATAGTTGAAACTAGTTGACTACATTTTTAAAAATAATAAAACGTCAGAGATTCTCTTACACGGCGCGCTCGATGGCAAGGTACAGAATCGTCCTGAAAGATGTGATCTTCTCTCTCACTAAGTGATTCCATACTGGACACAAATCCACTGCGAATAACTCCACTTCATAATTTTTTGAATTCACCATACCCTTAATAATTACACTAGTCGACACGACTTTTCCGCTGTCGCCAAAAATGACTTTTTCTGATACATTTGGATGTTTAAAATTTTTTAAAGAATGTTTTTTTTTTTTCATGGAGTAGTTTTTTTTTAAAGAATTTTTAAACAATTTTGTGTTTTTTGTCATAGGTAGTGCTTCTATTTTTTACATAACTTAAGTTTCCTACAACTGGTTGTATTGAACTTTGCAGTTAAAAAAAGCTGACAAATGCAGCTATAAATCCGATTCAGACACTTTGTAGCTGCAACTTAACGTCTGGAAGATATTAGGCGTCGTTTAAGGTATCGCTTATAAAAATATAAAAATAAACGGCTAAGTTATAACCGTTTGACCAAACTTTCATATGCCGAATTTCGCCGATAAATTCCGTTAGCCGACGAATAACCGTTTTTTTTTCCTACAAAAATACCAAAAATCTGCGTTTGTAACAGTTTTTAACGGTAAAATGGCATTTGGAATAGTGCCAAACGGCATATGTAGTTTTGGTCAAACGGTTATAACTAAGCCGTTTATTTTTATATTTTTATAAGCGATACCTTAAACGACGCCTAATTAATGTGTCTATCTAAAACCAAAAATCAAGGCATTCAAATATTTTTTTTTTCGACTTTTCCTGAGCTTTCAAAGTCAAAATTTCGGGGAAAAATACCGAAAAAAATTATGAAATTTCAATTTGGAAGCTTAATATCTTCCAGACGTTAAGTTGCAGCTACAAAGTGTCTGAATCGGATTTATAGCTGCATTTGTCAGCATTTTTTAACTGCAAAGTTCAATACAACCAGTTGTAGGAAACTTAAGTTATGTAAAAAATAGAAGCACTACCTATGACAAAAAACATAAAATTTTTTAAAAATTCTTTAAAAAAAAACTACTCCATGAAAAAAAAACCATAATTCTTTGAAAAAATTTAAATCTCCAAATCTATCAGAAAAAGTCATTTTTGGTCACAGCGGAAAAAAAAAGTTGAATTTTGTCGAGTAGTGTTATTAGGGATTCTGTTTTATATTTAGATATGCATCCCCATAAAATTATATAAGTTTAATGCTTCACTCTGGCAATGCAGCAATTTTCGGAATAGCGTTACCCTTTTCTGCGGCGAACTGTGCGGGAACCATCGGGTCTAATGAGGTTAAATTTTGACTCATCCGAGAATATGATTCGTGACCACTCAGATTAACCCCAATTTGCTTTTTCTTTAGCCCAATTTACGCGTGCTTTCTTTTTTCGACTATTAAGAAGTGGCTTTTTGGCAGGTGTCCTTGCCATTAATCCCATCTCCTTTTGACGACGCTGTATAGTTATAGCTGAAATTTCTTTGGCAAATCATTGCTGCACTTCAGAAGCTATCTCTACAGCATTTTTGAATCGATCATGTCGGTTCGTTTTCTTAATAATCCGATTTTCCCTTGCACATGTAAACTTTTCTCTTCCCGATCCTTTTGTCCTCTCCACTTGTCCAGTCTCACAAAATTTTTTCAAAAATCGTCGCACTGAGCTTTCATTGAACTTAGTTCTATCCGCTATTTTTCGAATGGAGACATTTCGTTCAGCCGAGGCAATAACTTTTCAGTCACCGTCATCTGTTTTCCTTTAGGCATACTTCTTAAAGACTCCTAAGTAAAATTGTTTGCAAGAAATGTTTCCAGAAACTGAGGCGACAGGAAACGCACGCAAAAAGAAAAAAACATTCACAGGGACTCACAAAAAAAAAATTAGACGAATCGAATAACATTTCGGGATATCCCACGCTAGAGAAATCAAAAACTCATGAAATTTCGGAGTGCGGCTTTTTTTTTGTCGCTGGGTGTATGTGAGCTTGAAAAAAGAGAAAATTTAATTTTTGCAAAAAAAAAAAAAATTTTTTGTTTAACTATGTTGAACTCTCTGGGAGATTTTTATATATGAGATGTTATCTGTTTGTTTACATATTTTTTTACATATGTCTTCTATATTTCTTAAAATATATCTACGGCTCGTGAAGGGTGTGCGAGAGAGAGAGGGTAAGAGTAAGCGCTTAGAAGGCCTTGCACAGCCACTGAAATTCAATTAATTCCTTCAGGCTATAATGATCTAGATTCGGTAATCTGATCTGATAGGTCATTCTCCATGATTCTGTGCTTTTTGTTTTCTCGCATCTTCAAAATTGTGCATGCCACAGATTTTCGTCCTGTGGGGGCGGAAGGAGGGTACGTGTCAAAATTTTGAAATGCACTGGCATCCAGGAGACTGGATACACATTTTGGTTGCTCTAGTTAGCTCTTATAGTCTCTGAGATGTAGGCGCTCATGAAGACGGACAGACGGACGGACGGACGGCCATACCGACTCGGCTCTTGATGCCGAAGAGTACCTCACGGACAGAAGTATATGTGTACTGTTTAATTTGCTTATATTTGTCGTGTAAGACCATTTCCTTATTGAAACTTAAGTTATGTGAAAAATAGAAGCACTACCTCTGAAGAAAAATATCAAATTAAAAAAAAAAAAATACTTAAAAAAAAACTAATCCAAACAAAAAAAACCATAATTCTTTAAAAATAAATTTAAATCTTCAAATCTATCAGAAAAAGTCATTTTGGGCAACAGCGGAAATAAAAAGTTTAATTTTGTTGGATAGTGTAATCAGCTGTTAAAACCAATTTTTTGTCATAGGAATTTAAAAGCTATATTTACGGGCGAAAGAAAATTTAACTTGGACGACCCTGACTCTTGCCCAAGACGCTAACTTCTTGCCTAGAGGAGGAAGCGACGCATTGGCACTCACAAAAATGACAAAAGAACGCGTTTTTGTTTTGGAAAAAGCAATAGAAACGTACTGAAGTTTTATTAGTATCTTGTTTTAAAACGGTTGATTTCGGGATTTAAAGGTAACATTTCATAGATTAAGATAAAAGAAGACATAGAATAATTATTCCTGCGGATCACGGTTTTGCTTGTTGTTGTTATTCGTTTCAGAATGGGTCGTGACGTACATTGTACGGATATTAATAGAAAACACATCCTAAGTCTATGAAATGAGGTCAAATCAATGTCAGATATAGACACAATTCTAATCTGTTAAAAAAAAGGATTTATGACAACTTACTACAAAAAATAACCAAATAAACAGAAATTCGATACCCTGCTTTTTAGAAAATCAATAAAAATCCTTTTCTGTCATGGGAAATCCGAGAAATTATCTAAATGTATCAGTCAGTAGCCAACCTATAAGAAATAGGCTGATTAATGTCGATATAAAAGGTCATAGCTCAAAAGGTACCAGGTACCTTAGGAAAACAATTTTCAGAATTTTTCTCGATCGAATTGGAAAAAATTGTTGTAGTCGAATAAAACTCAGATCAATTTGTTTTGCTTATTAGCGTTGTTCTAATAACGTCATAAATGTTTCGAGTATACATGTTTTATCTATTAGGTTTTGTGAGGTTTTTCCATGCATGTATTTCTTATCTGATTTTAAAATCCCGTTAGGATTTTAAAAGAGACAAAGTCATGACTTTTATAGAAAGTTGATAATTGTGCAAAATTCTTCATTTCAATTTTTAGTTAGACACATTAATTATCTCGCTGCAACAAAATATTGAGTGCATTTAAATATTGCTAAGCAAGTGACCATAATTAGTATTGTTGCATATTTTGAAGTTTTTTTTAAATTTTGACAATTTTTGGTTAAAAATGCCTCTTGCAGCCAAATTCAATGAAAAAGAAAAAACGCCAATTGAAACTTTAGCTGAATGTGGCATTAAAATATCAGAATTTGCCAAAAGATTAAGTCAACAGCGAAATACTATCGCGAATTATTTGGCAAATCCTCAGAAATATGCCCGAAACAAAAGAAGAGGGGAATTACCAAGTTGATGCGCGCACTAAACGGCACATAAAGTCGCCGGCAACGGCTAAAAACATGAGTTGCGCTCAAATAAAGGCTGAATTGAAGTTGCCAATAGTCCCAGGAAAACGAGTTATAGGAGGAACCATGGTGGTGGCCCTCTGATGGTATGGGCGGCTTTTAGCTCTGCTGGAAAGTCTCCCATTTGCTTTGTGCCGGGACGGATCAATGCGGAAATGCATACGGATCTCCTTGAAGGAGAACTTATACCATTTTCGAAGAAGTTCCATGGCGACGACCGGATATTTCAGCAGGATAACGCTTGGCAACTATTAACGTAAACACTTTACATAACTTGGTAAAATCGATGCCCCGCCGCTTGCAATTGTTTTCACAACAAAGAGAGTCGTTTCATATTAATAAATTCATTTATGTTCAATTAATAACTTTATCTCCTTAATTGTTTTGATATTTAAATTTTTTCACAATTATAAAATGTTTTCTGAATGTTTGTTTTGCTGAATGGAAAATGCAATTAAACTGGGATTTCCCGTAGGTTGACCCGAACAACTTCCAAATCTGACGTTGAAATGGTTCCTGGACAACAAAGTTCCACTGATGAAATGGCATTCACTGCCACCAGACCTAAATGCTATATGGCACCTTTAAGGGATCTTAAAGAATAGTATTGGAGGCTATAAGTCCAAAAATAAACGAGGGGAAACGTTGTGAGCCGCGGCAAAGGCCGCGGCTCTACCTTATACCCGATACTCAGTCGGCACATACAGTGCCGCTCAACTGAATAGGTTTGAAAAATATTTCTTCTATTTTTTCTTCTCTCTTTGTTCCTATGGCATATTTTCCTTCTTTCGTTTTGAACATTCATTTGTTTACTAATAATATGACAAAAAATGCAACGGGTTCTATGCAACGGTAAATCAGAATTTTGCTTTCATCGTGAAATTCGCTAAATGTGTGGTCTATTTTTGGCTCATCTGATTAGGTTTGACAACTTTGACTTCACTTTTTGATTGAAAATATAATTTCTTTGGTCTACTTAAATTTGAAGTAATTGCTACCATTTTTTTTAATATGGGTCGGGGAAAATCTTTAACCGATTTTGAAAAAGGTCAAATTAAAGGCTATATTGAATCTGGCCTAAAACATAATGAAATAGCAAAGAAGATTGGTCGAAGCCAAAACGTGGTAAACAATTATCTTCGTAATGAAGCCGATTACGGGAAAAAAATGAGAGGAGGAAAAAATATGCTACAACGGCATCAGAGAGGCGACTAATCCTTCGAACTGCTTCGAATTCCCACCTCTCTGCCAGTAAAATCAGGGATGAATGCGGTGTAAATGCTAGTTTGGCAACGGTAAAACGAGTTATTCGGAGTGCTAAACACTTAAAGAGATTAAAAATAAAAAAAAAACCTCCTCTTAATGATGCACGGAAGGAAGCCCGACTTCGATTTGCGCGGGATCACATGACATGGAACAAGGAGTGGAAGGCTGTGGTGTTCTCCGACGAAAAAAAGTTCAATCTCGACGGACCGGATGGCTACAACTATTATTTTCACGATATGCGAAAAGAGGAATGTTTTTTGAGTCGTCATCACTCCTGTACAGGATGAATTCAAAGATGAATTCAAATGTCTACAAGACTGTGCTCCAAAAGGCTTTTCCCCAGTTTTCCGAAATTTTTTGACCTATTCAATGGACGTACCAACAAGACAACGCCCCCATCCATATAGCCCGGGTTACAAAACAGTGGATTAAGGACCAGAATGTCAACTTGCTCGAGTGGCCGCCATACTCCCCAGACATAAATATTATCGAGAACATTTGGTGACTTTTATCCAGGAGAGTGTATGAAGGGGGAAGACAATTTCAAGACTCGGCGACCCTGGTTGAAGCGATTAAAAAAACCTGGTCAACTATTTCACTGAGTGAAATTGAAAAATATTACGATTCCTTATCAACTCGAATGTTTGAAATAATTAAGAATAAGGGTGGTCATACCAAATATTAAATAATGCAGAAATAGTGTCTTTTATTATTTAAGTTACCAAGTGCCATGAAATATTGCTGTGAATAATTTTTTTTTATAGTTTTGTTGGTCAAACCTATTCACTTGAGCCAAAAATTATGTAGATTTTCAGCTGTTTTTGAAAATATAATAAAAAAAATGTAAAAACCAAACCAAAAAAAAAAAAAAACAACTTTTGTATTTTATAAATAATTGATTGTTTTACTTAACCAAATTTATTTGGTTTAAGTCCGAGTGCTCGTTATGAAGATATTATGTTCTAAGTCTCAAAAAGAAGTCAAACCTATTCAGTTGAGCGGCACTGTACATACATTTATGAGTTTACGATTTATGAAATTTATTATATGTTCGCAAAAGAGACGAATTAAATTTTGGGCAAAAAATAATATTTAAAATATAAAAAAATGAAGTCAAAACATTATTGGAATTTTTATACATGTTTCCATATTTGTTTAAATATGCTTTTTGCATCTGCTTCTACATTTCTACATGACATGTATAACTACATATTCGAGACGTATGAGAGAGGGAATGAGTAAGCGCTTGGCAGGCGTTGCGTAGCCACTGAAATTTAATTTGTTCCTTCTGTCTATAATAATGATCCAACTTGATCCAGATTCGACAATCTGTTAGACACGGTCATTTTCCATGATTCTGCGTTTTTAGTTTTCTCGTATCTTCAAAATTATGTACGTCACAGACTTTCGTCCTTTGTGCGGGCGGAAAGGGGCGGGACAAAATTTTGCAACACATTTGGAGTAGTGTGATCACAAAGGAGACTGGATACAAAATTTGGTTGCTCTAGCTTTAATAGTCTGTGAGATATAGGCGCTAATGAAGACGGACGGACTGACAGACGGTCGGACGGACGGACAGACAGACATGGCTATATCGACTCGGCTATTGATGCTGATCAAGAATATATATACTTTATGGGGTCGGAAACGCTTCCTTCTGGGCGTTACACACATCCGTTATCACCACAAATCTAATATACTCCTATACCCTTCGAGTAGCGGGTATTATAACATAAATTATAACACATAGCAAAATATACCTCTTACACATTCAGATTTCCGGGAATATACATTTTCAAATTTTTATCACATCGAACTTTAAAAATAGCCAGAATTAGCTATGAAATAGCTGATTTGACAACAGTGCCTTTCAATTGTTCTTGCTTTGCCTGGCCGCAGGCTTTCTTGATATTTTCTTCAAAAGCCAGAGAGAGAGAGCTCACTAGTCCAGGCTGATATTTAACTATAAGTGTACACACGGTTCCCATATATTTTAGGTCTGCCTGCTAAAGTACACACACATACGAACTTTTAGGTTAAAAAGAATGAATGCATAGAGTGCATAGGCAAAAAATCGTATAATTCAAATATATGTCGTATTCGTTTCGTTTTGCGCACTTATTTATTCTTACTCATACAACCGAAAATGCTGACGACTACGAAGCCCAATCGAACTTATATCCGCTTTAAGATAGTTTTTAATATAAGATAATAGAAACAGACGGACACAGTGCTATCAGATCATCTGTCAGCTCGGCCCAAGAGTTCAGCTCCGCTTTCAGATACTTAGTGTGCACGAGCACTAACATTTTAACTGCATATGTAAGTTTAATTTTGCCTGGGGCGCTAATTATTATACGGCACACGTTGATATATTTATATTTATTTATATTCTATTATTTATGTCTCCCAAGGATTCTGAAGCCGAGGAGTAAACAAAACAACACACCATTTACAGTTAAAATGGCGCGCCAGTGTCGCGTAAACTAGCTTTCGTGGTATCAATTTAGCTACTTTATAGTTAGTTTCGCAACTGTTAGTTTTCCTTAAAATTGGTGATTGTAATAGCAAAACAACAACTAAAACAATACCAACAATTATAATTATAACAAAATTTTGGAGAGGTTGTCCATAGACTTAACAATTACCAAGTTTCTGTCTGTCGAGAACGAAAAAACAATACACTCTAGGCTCGACTGAGTGTTTTAATATTCTTCCATGTGTTAATGATACGTGGCTCTTTAGTGCAAATTTTGTTTTAGAATCTAGCCACAAGCTTACGGCCCTTAATCACAAATATGTATACAAAACTTTCTTTCGTCTCTAAAGAGTACATTTTTTCATAACTAACTGGGACTGGAAAAGGACTTCTATGTGCAACAAGACAACGTCCTGAAGCGAACTCACCATAATATAAAACTTTAGTTGCTATATAACGTTAAAAATCAGTTGAATTTGCCGCCGCAATCCCCAGATCTCAGACCCATTGTGCATCTGTAGGACCTCCTGGAGCGCAGGATCACACTGCACACCACAAGATCGGTAACTGTATAGAATACCAATGGCAAATCGGTTGGCAGTATTAAGAAATTTTTTATACTGCCAAAAAAAAATAAGGAATATTCTTTGGGTTTTTTTTAAACGCATACTTTTTCTGATTGAAAATTAAGAAAAGTTTATAAGTTGAACTAAGGAGTTAAAAAAAAAAGCCTGAATATACTATTATTCCTAAAAAATATTTCACATGTTTTTACGCATAGTTATTCTGGTAATTGCATGCAATATGTTTTTCGAAATATTTACTACGCAAGGAAGAAATCATCAATTGGTTATTTTTTTTTTTTATTAGTATATACATATGTACGTATGTATGCATGTTTGTAAATATTTCGAAAAACATATTGCATGCTTTTTCCAGGTTTTACAAATCATATAACCTTTGTATATTATACTTATAGTATACATACAATATGTTATATTTTATGAATTTTCTATTTGTAAACTGTGAAAAAGTTCTTTGGACATAATGTAAAGAAGCCATTCATTCATACAGACCAATATGTATACATATCTACATACATACATATGTATACGCATTATTCTATTTATTTGGGAATGATTTCACTATTTAAATTATCCAAATCTTTAATAAAAAACTTTTAATATCGACAAATATTTTTTTTTTAATTTTCAAGTGTACGCATATGTATGTAGATATGTACAAAAATATGTACATACATATCTAAAAAAAAAAAAAACCAAAATTAAATCACATTTACTCACACCACCATGCCGTAAGCTCCTTCTCCAATGTAAGCTAATTTGGTATATCTGGGACCCACTTCAAAAATTTGACCCCTTATTAGTTCGGCATTAGGGTGCGGGGCAAGCAAAGCAACTGCACCTTCCACACTTGTTCCAGCAGCATTTGCTTCCGCCATTTTATAATATATAAACGTCTTTTCTGAAAAATAAAACAGATAAAACAGATACATTTTACCGCATTCTTAATTCAACAAATTAAAAGCGAAAATACAATTTACCGTATATGAACTAATTGCTATCAAACTTGTCTATGTATATATGTACTAATATATGTATGCATGTGTATATCGGCAACGTGCATTGCATTACCTTTCAATATTTTGGAGACTCTTTATTATTAAAAGATATATATACACACATAGATTAATTGCATAAAGTGTGAATTAGATTGGTAGATTTTTTTTGACCCCGACAATATTTCTTAATCACCTAATTCTAATTTCAAGTACCATTATTAAAGCATCGATGACACCATCGATGCATCGATATTTTTTCCATTTATAACCATCGATTGTTTATTGCGAAACGTCGTTGTTTAGTTTTTGCGTCTTGTTCATCTCTAATAGCCTGCTTACACTACGGTTGAGTTATAGAGTTTCGGGCAAAACTAGAGTTTCGTTTACATGGGGCAGCATAGGGGACCTAGAGGTGGAAAAAGGTTTAGTTTTGGTTGCGTTTCGTTGAGTTTGTCAGAATTTCGGAATATTTCAGCACTGATCTGCCTATCGTGGAAAATCGGCAGCTCAAAATTTAAATCTTGGCGCGTAAAAAATATGGCTTGGGAAAAAGATGCAAATGAGCATACAATCGTTAAAACCAATAATTTCACCTAATATTATTATTATTAAAAAACCATATTAACAATGTGGTCGACTTCTAAAATTCGCTCGGAAACACGCAGCCAAACGCTGGATTAAATTATTATAAATTAAAATAAGTTTAATTATTATAACAAATTTCCAATTTAAAAAATTTTAATTTTGGTTAATAAAACACATAGTAATTAATTGAAGTACAGCAATGCAAATTGCAATTGTGCTTACATATGTAATGTAAATATACTTATAACCGAAATACAACAAAAAATCAAAAAAAAGTCCTTTTCCTAAAATATCCATATCGCAGTTTTTATTATTTGGGATACATTATTTAATATAAAATAGAAGCACTTGAAGTTTAAATGTCAGTTCCTTACCTTGGAAATTTCATCCCACCCCTTCTTGGAAATTTTATCCCAATACTCCACAGTTGCTGCAGACATCGTCGCCAACTCTATACACTGCAGCGTCGTTATCGTATCTTGCTCTGCCACATAGAGCATCATTAATTCTTTGACGTTCATATTAATAAAATAAAAAATAAACAAAATTTATGTACAAAAGCAGTTCTGAGTTATTGAGTTAACTGATATATCAATAGGTAACTCACTTTAGGGTAAAGGCCTGTCTCCAGCACCGCGGAAAATTACTGACAGGAATCTGCTCTTTATTTCGGTTGTGTGGAACTTAACTGAAATTGTGTGACCAAGAACCTAAAACGTGATTTGCCACTCTCATGAATCAGCTGATTTTAAACAGCGCCAGTTTTAAAAATTCAACTGAAATAAAAAATAAAGGAAAATATATAAGTCTGACGATGAAGTGATTGTGTTGGTGGCAGCATAAATTGTTGCCAAAAAATAGGAAGGAGAAGTACAGCGCAGTCAGAGGCGCCAAAGTGTCAAAATGATAAAAATCATTATTTTCCATGATCCGCCAAAGATAAGGTCTTGCTTCAATTGCTTTTATTAAAGCAATCTTCTCCTCACTTTAAAAATTTGCATATCTCTTTTTGGTTTGCGCACAGATTTTGCCTCCACCTTTCACTTTTACTTCACTTTTACTTTTACGTAATAATAGGCACATATATATTCCTGGCGGGAATATCAGCTGTTCTCACAGTCCACAATCGTGTCGATAGACAAACTATCGATAAGAATTCGTGGATTTCGCTTACCTTGCTGGACACTGAGGCCAAGAAAACACAAACGAAAAATTCCTGGCCCAGTTTTTTTTGTATGGAGTTTGACAGGCTATAAGCCTAGTATTCAGATCGGAAAGTACGTTTTCTAGCAAAAACCTAGTATTCAGATCGGAAAATACGTTTTCAAGCAAAACGTGCAATATAAAAATACTGGCGGCCGAGTGTGACCAAGTGTGCATGCGCTGCGGTAACACTGCACGGTCAGCTGTGTTTTGTTTACGTTTTAAAATTTTGGCCCAAACTAAGAATTGAATTCACATCATAGAAAAGAGTTTATACATTATGGCATTAGGGGCTCTTTACGTGGCGGAGGAGAAGGACAACAGTCAGATTAAAGGAGACAGCATTGAGTAAATCCATATCAGCGGGAACGAAATAGCAAGGGTCGATTCATTAACATTTTACTGACCCTCTCTATGCATCTTAGGAACCACAGAATCCCTAGGTTAGGTTAGGTGTTAGCGGTTGCCAGGCTCACTGGGAGCCCAGCACACTTAGGCCGTTTTCGGCCCGTTGTAGTACCGCAAGGAATCTCCCCTATTAACGCATCGTGAGACCTAATGTCAACAGTTATCCCAGCCTGCATCTCTTATAAAGTTAGCTTTCTTTCTGGGACATATGGTGAACATTTCCGAAATGTCTGCTATGAAGGGCGAGCCCAACTATTCTAGCCTTTTTCTGCTGAGAGCTGGGCAGCTCCTCTTCCTCGTCTCTACAGCTTCGGTAAAAGTCATTGTGTGGTGCGCCCAGTCTATTTGCGTGGGTACCTATTAGCCAGTGTCCCGTTAGGGAACGTATGACTGTGCTGCACCTTTGTCTGCCGAGCTGGCATAGCTCAGAGGTGCGCTTCCTATCTATGGTTGGCCATGTTTGCCGAGTTATACGACAACGTGGTACTGATTGCCACTTGTTGTCTATTAGTCGCTTATATTGCTCCTTTATTATGAGCCTACATGTAGCCATCGGCATACGATAAGGAGGATTTATCTTGGAGAAGTGGGATTGTGGTGCCAGATCTGGCCAGCTCGTCTGCAATACAGTTGCCCTCGATGTCCCGGTGTCCCGGGACCCATATAAGGCTGATAGCAAATTGCTGAGCCATCTCGTGAAGAGATTTGCGGCACTCTGCAACTGTGGCCGAGTTCGCAGCTTTGCTGTCACTATATATATTTACGCGAGTTACCATGTTGGTAGCTTCCTGAAGGCAGTTCAAAGCTTCCTTGATTGCAATGGCCTCCACTTGGAAGACGCTACTGTGATTATTGAGCCTAAAGGAGTGCCTAATGTTTAACTGTTCGGAGAAGACTTCTCCCCCGACCTGATTGTCCAGCTTTAATCCATCTATAAAGATGTTTATGGCCCCTTCTGGGCCTGGGGGTCCCTCTATCCATTCGTCTCTGTGAGGGATAATTACATCGAAAGGGGTGTCTGTGTATTCCCTTGGGACACAGTAGTCCGTTTTAGTGGGGACGGAACTGCTGTTTAGTATTGAGGAGTGACCTGTGTGCTGAGGTGCCCACTGGTCGGAGTCTCTCAGACGTATTGCTGCTATCTCTGCTATCTCTGCCCACTCTTTTTCTGCGAGGGAAAGGCTTTGGAGGCATAGAATGGCATCTAGTGCATCATTTGGAGTTGTGCGAAGAGCTCCACTGATGCAAAGGGCGGCTGTTCGTTGAACTTTGTCGAGTTTTCTGGCGATAGTATTTTTTGATAAGGCCGGCCACCACACTGTAACTCCACAGAGTATTATTGGTCTAACTATAGCTAGATATATCCATTGGACTATACTTGGGTTCATGCCCCATTTTAAGCCAATAGCTTTTTTGCAAGTGTAGAGGGCTATCGTGGCCTTCTTCACTCTGTCTTTGATGTTCAGGTTCCAATTTAGCTTCTTGTCAATTACCAACTCTAAGTAACTGGCACTGTCGCTGAAGGAGAGCCTGCATCCGTTTAACATTGGGGGGTTGAGAGGTGGAATCTTATATTTATTTGTGAATAGCACAAGTTCCGTAATTGAGGGTTTAACTCCAAGACCTCTCGATTCCGTCCATCCCGACAGTCTCCTCCTCACGGTGGAGTTACCCCACCGAGGGGCCGTTTTGGACGGGACGGGACGCAGCCTCCGCGTTTCCTCGATTTCAGAACAAAATTTTTGCCAAGAGGCCCTTGTTGTGATTACTCAAACAAACTCGTTATCCGTTCCAATCGTTTGTTCGTTTATTTAAAATAAATCTCTTAGTAATTTAAAATTCGTTCAAAAATTAGTTTTCTGCTCGTCCGTCTTTTCTAGATCTTCGCTCACTAATGCCAGCATTATTATCGAAATACAAAATATCGCTTATAACTATCATATATGTATATAATATATCAACTAAAAATAGTGTTTTCACGTGTTACGTCAGGGCTGATCTGGACTCAAGGCAGCAGAACCAACGCATTCAAAAAGAGGCAGTTAGGTTTAAATAATGAGTATCTATAACATTCCACCCACCGTAAAACGACTACGGAGTTTTACCCAATACATCGAGAATAGCTAACTTTGATAAAGGTTGTTTCAAAATGCCTTTTGACGTTTCGATCTCTGCAACTCTGACTTGTCCATCCTTTGCTTTTATGGGTCGCACAACTATTCCCCTTTTCCAGTTACCTCTTGGCTCGTTCTCATCGCAGATCAATACCACGTCTCCAGCTTTGATTGGCTTTACAGGTGAAAACCATTTCGTTCGCCTAGTTAGTACTGGCAAGTATTCCCTAATCCAGCGGTGCCAAAAAATGTCCTTTAATTTTTGTGATATCCGGTATTGCTTATGATGACAAAAGTTTCCACCATCATTAGAACGTTGTGTTGAGTTAATGGTGCCCAATAAGAAATGATTGGGTGTAAGTGGTTCTGGCTCCGCCATAGTGACAGGAACGTGGGTTAAAGGTCTACTGTTTATAATGTTTTCTGCTTCTATAATTAGGCTTCTCAGTGTTTCGACTCTGGGAGCCTGTTCTTTTAATGTTACTGCCAGAACTGGTTTCACCGATTGTACCATACGCTCCCAGCATCCACCTGAGCTTGGATTGGCTGGGCAATTAAACTTCCATTTAATCCATTCAATTGATAGCTTGGCCTTGATTTGTTCCGTATCCAGTAGATCCCATACTCTTCTTAGTTGATTGTCCACGCCAACAAAATTTGTGCCCATGTCAGATCTTATAGAATACGGTATGCCTCTTCGGTTAACAAAATTTTTTATAACCATTATGCACGCATCGGTTGACAGATCCTCCGCAAGCTCCAGATGAATAGCTCTGATTGACAAACAGGTAAACAATGCCACCCACCGTTTCTCATGGCGTCTCCCAATCGTGACAATTACGGGCCCAAAATAGTCCAATCCTGTACAGGTGAATGGTCGATTATAAGGCGTAACTCGATCTGAGGGCAACTGTCCCATTAGCGTCGGGATTGGTCTCACATTTTGATTCTTGCAATATTGACATAAGGACTTAACTCGTTTGACGGCATGTCGCAGGCCGGTTATCCAGAATTTTCGGCGTATTTCGTTCACTATGAGGTCGTCATTTTGATGATGATATATTTTGTGGTAATGATGAACTATCAGATTGGTTAATGGGTGCCCCCTTGGGATAATGATTGGCTGACGTGCCGTTTGAGGCAATATTATGGCGTAGTCAAGCCTGCCGTGCACAACTAAAACTCCTTCTTTACTTATTTCAGGGGCAATGAATATATAGGGCTACTCTTCGGAAGCGGTTGGCATTTTTCTAAAATATCGATTTCTTCCTGGAAGACCTCCAATTGTACCGATCTGCATATTGTCAACTCGGCCTTCCGCATCTCATTGAAGGATAATTCACCAGTTACTTTTAAATCTTTTAATCCGGACAAGTTATTTATAAATCTATTTATCCAGCCTATTGTTCTAACAAGGCGTACATAATTCGAAAATCGTTCAACATCTATAAATTGTTCCTGTACTGTTGTCGTATATACCTTTCTTTTCTCGTTGCTATCATCACTTGGTGGTTTTAATATATTCTGACATGGCCATAACTTCTCTTCTTCTTTTAAAAATGTAGGTCCCTTTGTCCAGACTGTTTGTGGTTTGTATTCAATGTTTTTATACGTTTTCGTAGCCTTGTCCGCTGAGTCTAAGTGCGTCGGCACCCAGCGCCAGTCGTTTTCATTTGTCGTTTCCAGGATCTCACTTATCCGATGTGCTACAAACTGTTTGTATTGTCTATGGTCAGAGCGAATCCACGCAATAACGGTACGTGAATCGGACCATAGAATGGTTCTGGATACAGTTACTTCATGGCTCTTCAGTATCGAGTTTCTTAGTCGAACGCCGAGCACAGCGGCTTGTAGCTCCAATCTTGGCACCGATAGTAGTTTCAATGGAGCGCATCTAGCCTTGCCAGCTACAAAGGTTACTTCAACATCATTTTCAAAACTAATGCGCCAGTAGGCCACTGCGGCGAATGCCTGTTCGCTAGCATCAACAAAAACGTGAAGCTCTAAGTTCGCATTTGGAGACAAAAATTTTGAAAAATAAATACGCGATATTTTAAAGTTTTTTACCTTATTTAGTTGCTGTATCCACAGTATAAAGCGTTCGAATATGTTTGTAGGGATTAAGTCGTTCCAATTTACGCCAGAGCGCCATACATCCTGTACCAAATTTTTTCCGTATATCATAAGATCAGACAGCAATCCGAGCGGGTCATAGACAGACATGATCAGGCTTAATAGCTGTCGTTTTGTGGGGCGCTTTTCCCCCTTTACTACATTGGGATCCACTCGATTCATTTTCAGGTCAAATATGAAAACATCTTCTTGATTCTCCCAGTACATCCCCAAAATCTTGTCGACTGCCATGTTATTCATTTTGAGAGGTTCGCCAGTATTCTTACTGCGTTCTCCATTGTTTAGTTTGAGTTGGACTTCTGATGAATTAGAAATGAAACCTCTCAAGTCAAAGTTGGCAATCTTATGCACTATCTTTACTTCCTTGCTTACTTCATAAGCCTCGTCTTCAGTGGTAAAACTTGCCACGTAATCATCCACATAGTGCTTTGTCGTTATTGCCTTTATCACATCTTTTTTTTTCCTTGTAGCATTCAGCGCATTCAGATTTTTAACGTATTGAGCACAACATGGGGAACATGTAGCTCCGAAGATCATTACTTGCATCTTGTACACATCTACTTCTGCGTTTGAATCGTCTCGACTCCATAGAAATCGTAACGAATCCTGATCACGTTCCCTGATCCGCACCTGCAAAAACATTTCCGTGATGCGCATACTGCCACCTCACCCTGTCGAAACTGAAACAAAATCTGAATTAGCGGTGGGTTTTCGTCTGGACCTTTAAGTAATTTAGAATTCAGCGAAATGCCATCCAACATTGCGGCGGCGTCGAAAACGAGTCTCATCTTTTTTGGCTTATTTATATTATAGACACCAAAATGCGGAAAATACCAGGTTCGCGAGGTAGTGTTCACCGATTCTGACCGCGACAATTTTACAGCATATCCCTTTTTGACGAAACTTTCTATAGCGTTTGCGTATTCGTCTTGCAGACCGGTGCTACGTATCTTATTTTCTATTGCTCGGAGTCTTTTTAGGGCATTTTGATAGCTGTCAGGTAATTTTATTTCATCATTCGACCACAGAAGTGCTGTTTCATAAGCACCGTCGACCTTCTTAGTTTCTTCAGCTAGTATTTTACGGGCTCTGATTATATCTTTTGATTCTAACGGTTTCTCGGCGATCTTAACACCAAAGTTTTCTATTGTGAAGTACTCCTCAATAAGTTTATTCATTTCATCATCTTGGTTTGCAGGCTCTAAGTTTATGTGCGTTATGGAGATCATAGGGGGTGCCTTTTTCTGGAACGTGTGGGTCGATCCGTAAACCAGCCAACCCAGTGGGGATTTAGCTGCAACGAGGTTACTATCTGGGAATACACTTTTTCGATAAATGGCAACTATCTATTACAATAAGAATCGACAGCTTTACACTGCTATAGTCCCTGATCGGAAGATTTTTTAATTGCTTACAATTAGCCCTTATTATTTCAGCGTTCAATGACTGTAATGGTAACTCCAAGCTAGGCACTTTGTTTCCAATTAGTTTCACCCAATATTTTTTATTATCCACATTCCGTACCTTAAGTTCACATTTCATCGAAGAGATTTGTTTTGAATGATTACTAATCCAATTTAATGATAACTTTTCTTTATCCTCATCTACACCCAAGCTCTTTGCTAACTTCTCATCAATTAGTGTCGCTGATGATCCTTCATCGAGAAATGCAAATACTTGGACTATTAATCCGTTCGGGCCAAGTACTTCAATTGGAAGAATTTTAAAGAGCAATCTTGACGTGTTGTCGGTCACTGTATTTATATTTGCCATGTTAGTGGATTCACCATCTTCCGAATACATGGTTATCGTATCTGGGCCATCGACTATAATAGAATTAACAGAACTAGGTTTTCTATCTTGGTGCAACATGCGACTATGATACGATTTGCAGTCACCTATTTTACATTCTCGTTTGCCTCCGCACTTATTTAGACCATGACCAGGGCGCAGACATCCGAAACACAGCCTTAACCTTTTTACTAAAGACCATCTCTCATTAACACTGGTCTTCGAAAATATATCGCATTTTTCGAACAAGTGATCGCCTTTACATTCATAGCATTCGATTTTAGATTTTTCTTCGCGTTCATCAGTTGTTGTTTGCATTAGCATCTTCTCATTGCCATAATTTTTTATATTTTGTTGACTCGGTGCGGCAGTGAGAAGAGCCTGTGTAATATTTTTCGCTGTTTCTTCTATCCAGACTCCAAAATGGCTTAAATCGGGATATGGGTGTATGTTTGACGCATATGTTGTCCAATCTATACGGGTCCTCATAGGAAGTTTGCTTACGAGATCGCTCAACAGTACCGGATTCTGTAAATGCTGTAATGCATTCGCTGATCTGAGAAATATGATCAAATTAGCAACCTTCGACTTTTCTCCAAGTTCCTTTCTGTTATAACCTGAATCTCGGCCACTTTATCCAGTTGGCTCCTAATAAGAAGTCCTGATTGTCCGTATCTAAATTGTAAACGTTTCATTATGTATTCGACATTGGCGGGGTTGATCAACCTTCCAGAGACCTCTTCCCTAGCTTGTCCCTTTAAACCCTTTTGAAGCCTCAATAAATTCTCCAGATTGGAATACCCAAATACAGCTGAAGTCTCGGAATACATACTGATAAATAGGGGCCAGTCTTCTGGTTTACCGTCAAACGTGGGCAGATCGATTATCTTATCTCCTCTAAACCGAGCTTGCCTACCACCTGTATCAAATGCGTTGTAGTCCCGCAAACCCGAAGATCCCAAAACAGACTCACCCTGTAACGTACCACCTTGAGCATCACCAAAGTACGCTCTGTTTCCAGACAATATAGCGTTGAATCCACCAGCTATACCTTGTGTGTTGCCGGAGCCATAGATACTGCCTTGAACGGCACGAAGAGTCAAATCCATCAGCAACACCCTGTACGTTATGGGAACGAACATTCGCTGCACCACCAGACGATGCAACTCCAAATACATCGGCGTCACCCTGTGCGTTGCCGAAGCGCCACAAGCCGATGTAGCGCCAAATCCATCAGCAACACCCTGTACGTTATGGGAACGAACATTCGCTGCACCACCAGACGATGCAACTCCAAATCCATCGGCGACACCCTGTGCGTTGCCGGAGCCATAATTGCTTCCTTGAACAGCACGAAAAGTCGCAGCGCCACAAGCCGATGTTGCGCCAAGTCCATCAGCAACATTCCATTTGTTGCTGGAGCCATAGCCGTGATGATCAGGAACATTCGCTGCGCTACAAGACGATGCAGCGCCAAAACCATCAGCAACACCCTGTGTGTTACTGGTACGAACATTCGCCGCACCACCAGACGATGCAACTCCAAATCCATCACCGACACCCTGTGCGTTGCCGGAGCCATAATTGCTTCCTTGAACAGCACGAAAAGTCGCAGCGCCACAAGCCGATGTTGCGCCAAGTCCATCAGCAACATTCCATTTGTTGCTGGAGCCATAGCCGTGATGATCAGGAACATTCGCTGCGCTACAAAACGATGCAGCGCCAAAACCATCAACAACACCCTGTGTGTTACTGGTACGAACATTCGCTGCACCACCAGACGATGCATTAGCGACACCCTGTGTGTTGCCGGCACAAACATTCGCTGGTCGTTTTCTCTCCGCCAATTCCTCTCTGATGCTGGCTATTTGTTGTTGCTGTTGTTGCAGTAGTTGCATAATGTTTTCCATCACACTCTGCATATCTACTTGGCTTTCTTTTTTCTCCACCATGGTTTCGTTTAAAGTTTCGTCATCCATTGTATCTTCAGTCGATTCGGAAGGCTCTGGCGTTGATGTCTTGTTTTCCATTTTTTCCAGAAGTTTCGTCTTGCTTCTTGTCTCCATTTTGTACGCCTATGTATGCTGACGCCGAGAACACACACATTCGCCTGCACCGTCTCAACTCTTCTACTTGGCCATCGAGCAGTTTTCTGATAATTTTTGAAACTGTTGTGATTACTCAAATAAACTCGTTATCCGTTACAATCGTTTGTTCGTTTATTTAAAATAAATCTCTTAGTAATTTAAAATTCGTTCAAAAATTAGTTTTCTGCTCGTCCGTCTTTTCTAGATCTTCGCTCACTAATGCCAGCATTATTATCGAAATACAAAATATCGCTTATAACTATCATATATGTATATAATATATCAACTAAAAATATCGTTTTCACGTGTTACGTCAGGGCATGGTGAAATTAGTAAGAAGGTGGTGTATTCACCACACGTGCTCTCTTTCGGGGACCTTATTTTTGTCAGTCGTTTGTCAAACGTTGTCGAGAGAGGTAGTGTAGCGGACGATTTTTTTCATTTTCTTCTTCTTCATTGTTTACAAAATGAAAAAAAAATATTCGGTAAATGTTAAGTACGTAGAAAACCTCTCCAAAATTCACGAAATTTTTTTCCTGGATAGACCCCGATATATCATGAATTTAGGTAAAAAAATGTCGTGGCGGTCGCTTCTAGTTTTTTTGTTTTTAATGTTTAAACTTTAAAGTTTAACTTTTTTCAAGCCAAAAATGGCTTGCGCCGGTCACTTGCTGTGAATTTAACTATGAATTAAAATATTATAATTTGCTTTGAATTATTTCGTTTTATTTATTAACGGAATTATTTTCATTTCCGTCAGCTGAAAAAAGAAGAGTAATTTCACCATGATACGGCTGCTCTGAAATGTATCGACGCTCTGATGAGTGGAAGTCTCTCTCGAATGTTCTGTGTGTCTGAATAAAAAGTCTGTCTTTTGTACTACATACATATGCATACTGAATAAATCTATTTTATGTTGTGCCACTAAAGAAATAACTTGAACAGGTTATAGGCCCAGGCACCTAGACAGCAAATAGAAACAGTGAGAAACAATAAACATTGTTTGGTGCTTAGTGAAAAGCAGTGTCGAAAAAACGGCATAAACTCATTGGTGTGTGTGTGTGGTGTGTCCAGGAAAAAATAGCAGAAACAGTTTATCAAATTAAACATAGATTCGCATTGTGTTTTTTGATCAGGAATTTGCAGCGAGTCGGACCGTTGCCGTGGTTTAAATTCCAAAGTAAAGAAGTCCCAACGGATCAAAAAAAACACAAAAGCGAACGGAGACTCAAGTGTGTGTACCAAGCCGTAGAAAATCGTGCGTGTGTGTGTGCAATTCAAAGGGATACATACAAGAAAAACGCGTGTTGGTGATCAAGGAAGAAAAGAAAAAATTACGAACAGAACTAAAAAAAAGAGGAAAGACTACAGTTTTTCCGTCGTAGTTGCTTTGTGCATGAGACGAGCGACAGACAGATACATATGTAATTGCACTGTGGGACAAAAATGAGTGGAAATATGAATTTCAATATTGAGAAACTGGACGAAAACAATTATAGCACATGGGAAGTTTAGATGGGAAGTGTACTCATACAAAATGATTTGTGGCTAGTAGTCAGTGGTAAAGTAGTGCTTAGTGAAAGTGCAACAAATGAGCAACGTGCAGCTTTTGAACTGAAGGATCAAAAGGCATTGGCGTCAATTTTACTTTGTGTTAAATCGACCCAGCTGAACAATGTTAAAAATTGTGTATCGTCGTCGCAGGCATGGCTAAAGCTAAAGACTATTCACAGGCCAAGCGGACCGGCAAGAGTAGTGCTGTTAATTAAACAGTTGTTGTCGTTAAAAATGTCAGAAGATATGAGTGCACAGGAATATTTGCATAAATTCCAAGTGATACATGAGGCTTTAGCAGAAGTCAGCATAAAGGTTGATGAAAATATTTGATCAGTTGTGTTGCTAAATGGCTTGCCTAAATCTTATGAAAGTTTTGTTGTTGCGATTGAGACACGGGTGATTTGCCGATCTTGAGCATGCTAAAAATAAAAATTTCTGAAGAAGCAAATAGGCAGGAAGTTAGCGTCAGCAAGGAAATCTCAAGCAGTGCGGAACTACATGTTAGTTATGAAAACAAAAACTTTAAGAAAAACTTTAAGAAGGGCAAAAAGTGTTTTAATTGCGGAAAAGAAGGTCGTTTTAAATCAGAATGTCGTGTTAAAAGAAAGCAAGAAGATGTTAACAACAAATTAGGCACATTGCTTTGTGTAACTAAAGATACCAAAGTGGAACCTGAAAAATATGTACCAATTTTAAATGTTGCAAAGCCAAATGACCGAATGTTAAATGCGTGGTGCATAGATAGTGGCGCAACGGCGCATCTATGTTGTGACAAGGAACGCTTTGTGTCGTTCACGGAAGACAATCAAAGAGTAGTTTTAGCCGGCGGTAAATCACTTATTGCTGAAGGGCATGGAACTGTTAAAGTAAAGTTCGGTGATAGAGCGGTTACATTAGAAAATGTTATCTTGGTACCAGACTTATAGTACAATTTTATATCGGTCACAAAAGCATTAAACAATGGAAAAAGGGTTGTATTTGAGAAAAATCAAGCGATGATTTTTGTTAATGGAAAAATGGTTATAAAGGCACGTTTTGAAAATGAATTGTTTATGGTTCAGGACAATCAGGAAAAGTGTATGAACATTATAAATGTTGAGGCAGAGGCATTTAAATGGCACAACAGGTTCGGCCATGTTAATATTGACGCACTAAAGGAAATGGTTAGTAAGGAGATGGTAATAGGTCTCAAGGGTATAAACAAGCCAAAACAAGTGTGTGCAACATGCGCAAAAAGTAAAATTTGCGTGCAGCCATTTCAATCGAGCACAAACAAGGCAAAGGGTGTATTAGACTTAATACATTTTGATGTATGCGGTCCAATGCAAAAGCAGTCGATGGGAGGAAATCGATATTTCGCAACATTTATTGATGATTCTTCAAGATATGTGTCAGTACATTTTCTCAAAACCAAAGATCAGGTTTTCGATGCTTTTAAGATGTTTAAAAGTCAAGTTGAGTGCCAAACTGGGAGAAAGATAAAAGTTCTACGAAGCGATAATGGCCGGAAATACATATCAAACGTTTTTGATACGTTTCTGAACCAAAACGGAATAAAGCGAAACCAAACAGTGCCATATACACCGCAACAAAATGGAATTGCGGAAAAGGCTAACAGAACATTGGTAGAAATGGCTGACGCCATATGGAAGTATGCTGTTGCATGCTGGGTTGAGTGAATGCTATTGGGCAGAAGCGATTCGAAATGCCGCGTATTTGCGAAATAGAGTGGCAAGCAGCTCCCTGAATGGTGTGACACCATTTGAAATATGGACAGGTAGAAAGCCAGTGGTATCGCATTTAAGAGTTTTTGGCTCAGTGGCGATTGCTCTAGATAAAACAAAGAAATCAAAATTCGCACAAAAAGGCTTAGAGTATGTAATGGTGGGCTACTCAGATACGGCCAAAGCATACCGTTTGGTTAGTAAAGAAACCAGGAAACTCGTAGAGAGTAGAGATGTCATTTTTGTAGAACCTGAAGGGGGCAGACTAGAGGCATCAGATTCTAATGACATGGCATCAGTTGAGGTTCAACAAAATCAAGATTCTGAATCCGAGATAGATAGCGAGCAGTCTGTAGATCCTGAAAATGAGCCAGAAAATCAGGAGGAGATTAGGTCCAGTAATGACATTCTTCTAATTCCCGAACCCAGGAGAGGACCAGGACGCCCAACCATCGTACGACCGAGGAAGGAGTTTCATATGCTCAATGCTATACAGGCAGCATACGTAAAAGTTCCCCAGAACTACGCAGAAGCTGAAAGGTCAACTGAAGGCGAGCTATGGAAAGCATCCATGAAGGAAGAGTACGAATCCCTCCTGAAGAATGGCACGTGGTCGCTTTTAAAATTGCCTAGCGAGAAAAAACCAATTGGATGCAGATGGGTTTACGCTGTGAAGTCCAATCCGGATGGAAGCGTGAACAGGCTCAAATCACGACTAGTAGCAAAAGGTTGCAGCCAACGCTATGGGATCGACTACAAGGAGACATTCGCACCAGTTGTTCGCCATGCAACTATCAGGTTGATAATTGCACTTACAGTCGAACATGGTCTCCACCTACATCAAATGGATGTTGCCACGGCTTATCTCAACGGCGAATTGGAAGATGAGGTATTTATGAGGCAATCCGAAGGCTTCGTCAGCGACATTCACCCAAATCACGTCTTGAGGCTTCACAAAAGCTTATATGGACTTAAACAATCAGGAAGAGCTTGGAACTCTATGTTGGATGCAACGTTGAGTCGCATTGGTCTTATGCCGACTGTCAATGAACCCTGCCTCTATTGCAAGCCTAGTAAAAATATGTGTTTAATAGCTGTCTACGTAGATGACATTATTTTGGCGTGCAAGGACCTGGATGATATATCTGATATCAAAACAAAGATCGCAGCAGAGTTTGATGTAGTTGACATCGGGCCTATCCAATACTTTTTAGGTATTGAGGTGAAACGTGAAGGCAGCACTGGGGCAATTTCAATCAGTCAAAGGAAGTACATAAGAGAATTGCTTGAACAGTACAACATGAAAGATTGTCGACAGTCCCCTACACCGCTGGAAGCTGGTTACCAGGTGGCATGCAACAAAGAGCACTGCCGCAAGGTCGACATCACATCGTTTCAAAAGCTAATTGGAGAGTTATCTTATCTTGCAGTTATTACACGTCCGGACATTTCGCATTCGGTGAATAAACTAGCACAACGTAACAAGGACCCTCATTCCGAGCACGAAGCGGCAGCTAAGCATATTCTTCGATATTTGGCAAAAACGATCGACTGGGAGATATGCTACACAAAGCAAGGCAAGGCAATTGAGTGTTTTGTCGATGCAGACTGGGCGAGTGATATGACAAACCGAAAGTCATTCACTGGCTATGTATGCACCTTGGCAGGAGGAGCGATTTCTTGGGAGTCAAGAAAGCAATCGACAGTCGCGCTCAGTTCCACGGAGGCCGAGTACATCGCCTTATCATCTGCAGCTAAAGAGGCGATATACTTTCGCAACCTACTTATCGACTTGAAGCTGATGTCCAAGGAGTCAGCTATTCAGATGTACGGCGACAACATTGGAGCGTAGCAACTGGCTAGAAACCCTATGTTCCATGGACGTACAAAACACATCGACGTCAAAGTACATCATATTCGAGAAGTTCTCAAGAGAGGTGAAGTCGACATTGCGTACCTACCAATCGATGAGATGATAGCAGATGTCCTCACAAAGAACTTAGCCAAAGTTAAGCACCATAAATTTGTATTCGCTGTTGGTTTAAAAGAAAATCTAATCGAATGTTAGTTTGAGTAGCATTAAGTATGTTTAAGTTTTGTAAACATGCGTTGTGTTGAGGAGGAGTGTTCAAAGTGACTGCCACGATAAGAAGTTATCGATCTAAAAGCAACACTGCGCATGTAACTACGGCTGCTCTGAAATGTATCGACGCTCTGATGAGTGGAAGTCTCTCTCGAATGTTCTGTGTGTCTGAATAAAAAGTCTGTCTTTTGTACTACATACATATGCATACTGAATAAATCTATTTTATGTTGTGCCACTAAAGAAATAACTTGAACAGGTTATAGGCCCAGGCACCTAGACAGCAAATAGAAACAGTGAGAAACAATAAACATTGTTTGGTGCTTAGTGAAAAGCAGTGTCGAAAAAACGGCATAAACTCATTGGTGTGTGTGTGTGGTGTGTCCAGGAAAAAATAGCAGAAACAGTTTATCAAATTAAACATAGATTCGCATTGTGTTTTTTGATCAGGAATTTGCAGCGAGTCGGACCGTTGCCGTGGTTTAAATTCCAAAGTAAAGAAGTCCCAACGGATCAAAAAAAACACAAAAGCGAACGGAGACTCAAGTGTGTGTACCAAGCCGTAGAAAATCGTGCGTGTGTGTGTGCAATTCAAAGGGATACATACAAGAAAAACGCGTGTTGGTGATCAAGGAAGAAAAGAAAAAATTACGAACAGAACTAAAAAAAAGAGGAAAGACTACAGTTTTTCCGTCGTAGTTGCTTTGTGCATGAGACGAGCGACAGACAGATACATATGTAATTGCACTGTGGGACAAAAATGAGTGGAAATATGAATTTCAATATTGAGAAACTGGACGAAAACAATTATAGCACATGGGAAGTTTAGATGGGAAGTGTACTCATACAAAATGATTTGTGGCTAGTAGTCAGTGGTAAAGTAGTGCTTAGTGAAAGTGCAACAAATGAGCAACGTGCAGCTTTTGAACTGAAGGATCAAAAGGCATTGGCGTCAATTTTACTTTGTGTTAAATCGACCCAGCTGAACAATGTTAAAAATTGTGTATCGTCGTCGCAGGCATGGCTAAAGCTAAAGACTATTCACAGGCCAAGCGGACCGGCAAGAGTAGTGCTGTTAATTAAACAGTTGTTGTCGTTAAAAATGTCAGAAGATATGAGTGCACAGGAATATTTGCATAAATTCCAAGTGATACATGAGGCTTTAGCAGAAGTCAGCATAAAGGTTGATGAAAATATTTGATCAGTTGTGTTGCTAAATGGCTTGCCTAAATCTTATGAAAGTTTTGTTGTTGCGATTGAGACACGGGTGATTTGCCGATCTTGAGCATGCTAAAAATAAAAATTTCTGAAGAAGCAAATAGGCAGGAAGTTAGCGTCAGCAAGGAAATCTCAAGCAGTGCGGAACTACATGTTAGTTATGAAAACAAAAACTTTAAGAAAAACTTTAAGAAGGGCAAAAAGTGTTTTAATTGCGGAAAAGAAGGTCGTTTTAAATCAGAATGTCGTGTTAAAAGAAAGCAAGAAGATGTTAACAACAAATTAGGCACATTGCTTTGTGTAACTAAAGATACCAAAGTGGAACCTGAAAAATATGTACCAATTTTAAATGTTGCAAAGCCAAATGACCGAATGTTAAATGCGTGGTGCATAGATAGTGGCGCAACGGCGCATCTATGTTGTGACAAGGAACGCTTTGTGTCGTTCACGGAAGACAATCAAAGAGTAGTTTTAGCCGGCGGTAAATCACTTATTGCTGAAGGGCATGGAACTGTTAAAGTAAAGTTCGGTGATAGAGCGGTTACATTAGAAAATGTTATCTTGGTACCAGACTTATAGTACAATTTTATATCGGTCACAAAAGCATTAAACAATGGAAAAAGGGTTGTATTTGAGAAAAATCAAGCGATGATTTTTGTTAATGGAAAAATGGTTATAAAGGCACGTTTTGAAAATGAATTGTTTATGGTTCAGGACAATCAGGAAAAGTGTATGAACATTATAAATGTTGAGGCAGAGGCATTTAAATGGCACAACAGGTTCGGCCATGTTAATATTGACGCACTAAAGGAAATGGTTAGTAAGGAGATGGTAATAGGTCTCAAGGGTATAAACAAGCCAAAACAAGTGTGTGCAACATGCGCAAAAAGTAAAATTTGCGTGCAGCCATTTCAATCGAGCACAAACAAGGCAAAGGGTGTATTAGACTTAATACATTTTGATGTATGCGGTCCAATGCAAAAGCAGTCGATGGGAGGAAATCGATATTTCGCAACATTTATTGATGATTCTTCAAGATATGTGTCAGTACATTTTCTCAAAACCAAAGATCAGGTTTTCGATGCTTTTAAGATGTTTAAAAGTCAAGTTGAGTGCCAAACTGGGAGAAAGATAAAAGTTCTACGAAGCGATAATGGCCGGAAATACATATCAAACGTTTTTGATACGTTTCTGAACCAAAACGGAATAAAGCGAAACCAAACAGTGCCATATACACCGCAACAAAATGGAATTGCGGAAAAGGCTAACAGAACATTGGTAGAAATGGCTGACGCCATATGGAAGTATGCTGTTGCATGCTGGGTTGAGTGAATGCTATTGGGCAGAAGCGATTCGAAATGCCGCGTATTTGCGAAATAGAGTGGCAAGCAGCTCCCTGAATGGTGTGACACCATTTGAAATATGGACAGGTAGAAAGCCAGTGGTATCGCATTTAAGAGTTTTTGGCTCAGTGGCGATTGCTCTAGATAAAACAAAGAAATCAAAATTCGCACAAAAAGGCTTAGAGTATGTAATGGTGGGCTACTCAGATACGGCCAAAGCATACCGTTTGGTTAGTAAAGAAACCAGGAAACTCGTAGAGAGTAGAGATGTCATTTTTGTAGAACCTGAAGGGGGCAGACTAGAGGCATCAGATTCTAATGACATGGCATCAGTTGAGGTTCAACAAAATCAAGATTCTGAATCCGAGATAGATAGCGAGCAGTCTGTAGATCCTGAAAATGAGCCAGAAAATCAGGAGGAGATTAGGTCCAGTAATGACATTCTTCTAATTCCCGAACCCAGGAGAGGACCAGGACGCCCAACCATCGTACGACCGAGGAAGGAGTTTCATATGCTCAATGCTATACAGGCAGCATACGTAAAAGTTCCCCAGAACTACGCAGAAGCTGAAAGGTCAACTGAAGGCGAGCTATGGAAAGCATCCATGAAGGAAGAGTACGAATCCCTCCTGAAGAATGGCACGTGGTCGCTTTTAAAATTGCCTAGCGAGAAAAAACCAATTGGATGCAGATGGGTTTACGCTGTGAAGTCCAATCCGGATGGAAGCGTGAACAGGCTCAAATCACGACTAGTAGCAAAAGGTTGCAGCCAACGCTATGGGATCGACTACAAGGAGACATTCGCACCAGTTGTTCGCCATGCAACTATCAGGTTGATAATTGCACTTACAGTCGAACATGGTCTCCACCTACATCAAATGGATGTTGCCACGGCTTATCTCAACGGCGAATTGGAAGATGAGGTATTTATGAGGCAATCCGAAGGCTTCGTCAGCGACATTCACCCAAATCACGTCTTGAGGCTTCACAAAAGCTTATATGGACTTAAACAATCAGGAAGAGCTTGGAACTCTATGTTGGATGCAACGTTGAGTCGCATTGGTCTTATGCCGACTGTCAATGAACCCTGCCTCTATTGCAAGCCTAGTAAAAATATGTGTTTAATAGCTGTCTACGTAGATGACATTATTTTGGCGTGCAAGGACCTGGATGATATATCTGATATCAAAACAAAGATCGCAGCAGAGTTTGATGTAGTTGACATCGGGCCTATCCAATACTTTTTAGGTATTGAGGTGAAACGTGAAGGCAGCACTGGGGCAATTTCAATCAGTCAAAGGAAGTACATAAGAGAATTGCTTGAACAGTACAACATGAAAGATTGTCGACAGTCCCCTACACCGCTGGAAGCTGGTTACCAGGTGGCATGCAACAAAGAGCACTGCCGCAAGGTCGACATCACATCGTTTCAAAAGCTAATTGGAGAGTTATCTTATCTTGCAGTTATTACACGTCCGGACATTTCGCATTCGGTGAATAAACTAGCACAACGTAACAAGGACCCTCATTCCGAGCACGAAGCGGCAGCTAAGCATATTCTTCGATATTTGGCAAAAACGATCGACTGGGAGATATGCTACACAAAGCAAGGCAAGGCAATTGAGTGTTTTGTCGATGCAGACTGGGCGAGTGATATGACAAACCGAAAGTCATTCACTGGCTATGTATGCACCTTGGCAGGAGGAGCGATTTCTTGGGAGTCAAGAAAGCAATCGACAGTCGCGCTCAGTTCCACGGAGGCCGAGTACATCGCCTTATCATCTGCAGCTAAAGAGGCGATATACTTTCGCAACCTACTTATCGACTTGAAGCTGATGTCCAAGGAGTCAGCTATTCAGATGTACGGCGACAACATTGGAGCGTAGCAACTGGCTAGAAACCCTATGTTCCATGGACGTACAAAACACATCGACGTCAAAGTACATCATATTCGAGAAGTTCTCAAGAGAGGTGAAGTCGACATTGCGTACCTACCAATCGATGAGATGATAGCAGATGTCCTCACAAAGAACTTAGCCAAAGTTAAGCACCATAAATTTGTATTCGCTGTTGGTTTAAAAGAAAATCTAATCGAATGTTAGTTTGAGTAGCATTAAGTATGTTTAAGTTTTGTAAACATGCGTTGTGTTGAGGAGGAGTGTTCAAAGTGACTGCCACGATAAGAAGTTATCGATCTAAAAGCAACACTGCGCATGTAACTACGGCTGCTCTGAAATGTATCGACGCTCTGATGACTGGAAGTCTCTCTCGAATGTTCTGTGTCTGAATAAAAAGTCTGTCTTTTGTACTACATACATATGCATACTGAATAAATCTATTTTATGTTGTGCCACTGAAGAAATAACTTGAAAAAAAGTGTTATGTCGATTTAAATACTACAGAAACAGAAAACGTGCAACCAATGGAGACTGGAACTTTTAAGTTAGATATGAAGCCAAAACCTTACCCTAAATTCGAAATGGTAGCTAACAGTATCGATACGTTTGTAGAAAATCTGAGGACTTATTTATAACAAAGTATGGAGAGGTTAGATCAGGCTCAATATGGGGAGTGTAACCTAGGTTAGGTTAGGTGATAGCGGCTGCCAGGCTCACTGGGACCCCAGCACACTTAGTCCGGTTTCGGCCCGTTGTAGTACCGCGTTGTGATACCTAATGTCAACAGTTATCCCAGCCTGCAGATTTTATAAAGTTTGCCCTCTTTCTGGGACATATGGTGGACATATCCGAAATGTCTGCTTTGAAGGGCGAGCCCAACTGTTGTAGCCTTCTTCTGCTGAGAGCTGGGTTTCATCCTCTTCCTCATCTCTACAGCTTCGGCAAAAATCATTATGTGGGGCGCCGAGTCTGTTTGCGTGGTACCTATTAGCCAGAGTCCCGTTAGGGCACGTATGACTGCGCTGCACCTTCGTCTGCCCAGCTTGCATAGCTCAAAGGTGCGCTTTCTATCTATGGCTGTTACTCGCTTATATTGTTTCTTTATTATGAACCTACATGTGGCCATTGGCATACGAGTATCCACCTTATCTTGGAGAAGGGGGATTGTAGTGCCAGATCTGGCCAACTCGTCTGCCATACAGTTGCCTTCAATATCCCGATGGCCCGGGACCCATTTGAGGCTGATAACAAATTGCTGAGCCATTTCGGGAAGAGATTTGCGGCAATCTGCAACGGTGGCCGAGTTCGCAAAGATCGCAAAAGCGATTTGATTGCAGCTTGGCGTCCTGAAGGCAGTTCAGTGCTTCCTTGATTGCAATGACCTCCGCTTGGAAGACGCTACAGTGATCAGGGAGCCTAAGGGAGTGCCTAATGTTTAGCTGTTCGGAGAAGACTCTTCCCCCGTCCTGATTGTCCAGCTTTAATCCATCTGTAAAGATGTTTATGGCCCCTTCTGGGCCTGGGGGTCCCTCTATCCATTCGTCTCTGTGAGGGATGATTACATTGGAAAGGGTGACTGTGTATTCCCTTGGGACACAGTAGTCCGTTTTCATGGGGACGGAACTGCTGTTGAATATTGAAGAGTGACCTATGTGCTGTGGTGTCTATTGGTCGGAGTCTCTCAGACGTATTGTTGCCAGTTCTGCCCGCTCCTTTCCTGCGAAGGCAAGGCTTTAGGCATAGAATGGCATCTAGCGTATCATTTGGAGTAGTGCGAAGAGCTCCACTGATGCATAGGGCGGCAGTGCGTTGAACTTTGCCAAGTTGTCTGGTGATCGTCTTTTTTGATAAGGCTGTAACTTCGTAGAGTATTATTGGTCTAAATTTTGCTAGAAATATTTAATTTTTTTATTTATTTATTTAAATAACAACTATCTGCTAATAATGATATTTAAATTAAGAAGAGAACTAAAGATTAACTATAATAAAATTAATAATAATAAATTACAGATTAGCTGAGTTCAGGTGGTTACAAATACTAAGTGCTATATGTGTAAGGGTTAGTTCAGGGGATACGATATGGCAAAGGGTATTATAATTATAGTATAAAACCCTGAAAGGTTCATGCTGGGCATAGTTTGACCTAAATAAGGGTAATCTGATAGGCCTAAAAGAACGTGTAGAACGAGAGGGAACCGTATAGTCAATTTGACTCAAGAAAGGTTGGGAGAAGGTCCCGATAAGGAGCTTGTTCACGAACATTACCGCATTGCATATTCTGCGATGGTGTAACGAAGGTAGGTCAATAAGTTGTAGCCTAGATCGGTAAGGTGGCTGGATTCTACCAGAGTCCCAGTGTAAATTACTCTTCGTAAGAGCTTAAATTTAAAATTGTTTCTGCACTGATTCGAGAATAGCTTGTTGCTATTTATACTGTGGGATCCACACGTAGGAACAATACTCCAATATCGGACGCACTAACGAAATGTACACTTGTTTGGTCACATACAGCTCGTCAAACTCCTTGGACCAACGCTTGATGAACACTACAACACCTTTTGCTGTATTAGCTGTCGCTGCTATATGGCTATTAAAACACAGTTTATGATCAAATGAGACTCCAAGATAATTTTAACTCGAAATTCGATCCAGGACATGATTTCCTAGAGAAAAGTACAAAAAAGGTGGAGCGCGACGATGAAATGTCATAAGTTTACATTTTGAAAAGTTCAAAAAAAGGAGATCATTTTATTGAACAATAAATTAGCAGTTCATTTAGTTCCAGCTGAAGGTGTGTGTGCAAGTACCAATCATAGCAGGGTAGACAGATTTTAACAAGATCCGCATACATTGGTGAATGGGAGAATGTTATTACTTGGGGTATTTCATTCACAAATAAAATGAAGAGGAGCGGACCCAAATGACTTCCTTGTGGCACACCAGATATAATGTTAACGATCTCTGACAAAACATTACTAAGTAAAACCCGTTGTGTACGATTTGAAAGATTCGACGAAATCCAACTTAGAAGATTACTAGGGAAACCTAATAAGGACAGCTTCTGAATTAATAGAGTATGGTTAACCGAATCAAATGCCTTGCTAAAATCCGTAAAAATAACGTTGGTTTGCTAACCGCTTTGAAATCCACGGTTGATTATGGAGGAAAACTCGAGCAGATTGGTAGTTGTCGACCGATGTTTAAAAAAAATCATGTTGTGAAGGAGATATCAAGCTAAAACAAAGATGTTGCAATTGCCAGGTAACCAGGATATCCATTGGACTATACTTAGGTTCATGCCCCATTTTAAGCTAAGAGCTTTTTTGCAAGTGTAGAGTGCTATCGTTGCCTTCTTTACTCTGTCTTTGATATTTAGGTTCCAATTTAGCTTCTTGTCAATTACCAACCCTAAGTAACTGGCACTGTCACTGAAGGAGAGCCTGCATCCGTTTAATCTTGCGGGGGTTGAGAGGCGAGAGTCCTCGCGATTCCGTCCATCCTGACAGTCTAGCGAGCTTTGCGGTCATTAAGTCGCAGAGTGTTTAAGGGTATTTCCCGAGAAGATATTTGCAAAGTCGCCGCGTATTGAGGGGCATGCTGCCGTGAAATGCGTGTTGCATGCTTTAGTGAACCTGTCCACTAGACGATTAACGTCGTCCTCTGTGTTCAGGCATATTGGTGCTTCGGAGGGAAGTAGACCCTCCATTACAATATATGTGCTATATTTTTACCAGGTGTCTTTCCTGGGATTTACGAAGTCAGTTAGTTTCGGGCTCTCGAGAGGTAGAATAGTCTTGATGTACCTGTGGGCAGAGAAGGAATGGTCCTCTAGGACTTTCTAGCTCTTAGGTCAATAACTTCTTGTCGACTTTTTATTATAAATAAAGGGTCATTTCCTCGATTGCAGATGATTAGATTAGAGTTTGGGATGAAGCTGAAAAGCTGGAGGACCGCTTTCCTCATGAGCCATATAGGACGACCTCCGTCTTATGTGTGTTCTTTTCCGCTCTAGTCTTGTCACCCTGTTGTTGCCATTGCTAAAGTTGTGGAGCAGAAAGATATTTAAGAGCTTTCTTGCAAGAATGCAAGTTCGGATTTTACTTTCTTTTTGAGCTACAATAAGCTTGTACTCCTTCCTCGCTAATAATAACAGACCTTTTCTTCTACTACCCAAGGCACTTGGATTAGGACTACGTCCGCTCACATCCAAGCGGATTATTAGGACAGCGGATACTGCTCTACAGCGGTGGAGATTGATCTGTAAGAGTCTTAGAGACATCGTGAGAGTTCTCCCCCACTGAGCTGTCATCGTCGGAGTCGTCGTCGCGACACATCGCCTCACTCTCGCATTAACGTGGTATCGGAGGAATAGCCGTCTGGGCTGGCTCCAATTCGTCGTCAGGTGCTTCGATCTCCGAGACAACATCGACTGGGTTGTCGACAGGACGTGCTTCGGCCGCTGCATCTGACTTATACACTTGTATATATGTATCTTGCTGTTTTTTTGCTGTGTCGGCCAGTGCCGCTTCCACCCACTTCCACTGGTTCTTGGGGATTTTGGATTATGCACTCCCTTTATCCAGGACGCCGAGTAGCGTATTTTCCCTGGCAATCTGTGCGAATAAAATGTTTGGCAATACTCAAGAGCGCTTTGGAACCGGTCCAGGAGTCTCCAAGGAGCATTGACTTTTTGGTTGCGGAGCTGCCGGCTTCGGCAGGGCAACCTTCTTCAGTGCCTCTTTGCCAAAGTTTGGTAGTACCTTCGTTGCTTACTCGACTTTTTTAGCCAGCTATCGGTTGGGCTGTACATTTGGCTAGCGTTTTGCCGACGGAGAATGTTACCGGCACTCCGTCTCTTGGCATACGTATAAGCTTTTTCTTAGGCGCTAGTCGATGTCAACTCGACCCCCGCAATATTAACAGCAGGCAGAGCAACCGTAGGATTGCATAACCACTCTGCCAAGGTATCAGCTTTGGGTGGCGATTTGCCACCCGAAGACTAGGATGGGACGCTTTTGAGTTCGCCCAAGCGTCTTCCGCCGCGCAGGTTTTACCTCCTGTGTAGCGGGTCAGCCTAGGACTTTGGGCCGCAGCCTTTCCCTGAACTGGATCGCTCCCTGTTGACATTGGGGGAATGCCAGACACGTTTATATTTTTTTTTTATTTCTGTTTTATTTTCCATATCTGATCCCACGATTTGCAAAGAAGTGGCGGTCCGTCCGGGCAGGGATTCACGTTACCCGGGTAAGGCAAAAGGACATGGCGCTGCCAGACAGGCTGACTCTATTATACACGGGTCGAATAACATACTTAATCCGGCCCGGTGGAGTGGTAAGGTACAATATACATATATAATTTTACCTATACAATACTATTACTACAATTATACTATAACACTGTTACAATATACATATATGAATTCACAGGCCTGTTTAGGTGGAGAGAATTTGTATGGGTCACCTGTTCCAACGCACCACGTTTGGCTTAAACTGGCAGTAGGGACACCGGAGACGTTTTAAAATACTATCCGGGAAGTGGAGCATAGATCTCTTATACGAGTTGTAAACAATCTTTAGATTCCCTAGACTTAATCTTGAACTTTGGATCTCAATCTTTGGCTCCCACATAATTGATAAACATTATTTTCTATACCCGTCCAAAATGAAAATCAAACTTTTCTTACACCAGCCTAAATGAAAAAAAATCTCGGCACACCCGGCTTTCTGCAGTTTCTGAATTTTTGGTATTTATCAATTCCTGAGCTGGATGACGAAATTTAGTCAGTACTTTTGTATATATGAAAATTGTTTTCGAAAGAGAACCAAAGGGGCTTAGGGGGAAATAGTTAAGGCAGTCTTCATCATGGACCAAAACAGAACGGTTGATTAAAAACTAAATTCACAATAGACGCGCCGATACTTGTCCGGTTCAAGGTCAATAAGTTTTATGAAAAAAGATAAATAAGTTTTTTATTTTAAAAACACAAATCGCCACCGTAATATTTCATTGGCGCCCAACGTAGGGCTACGCATAATTAGAGCACCGAAAAGTAGTAGTAGTAGTAGTGGTTCAAGCCCGAAGGAAACCGGAAAGCTCGGTGTTGAGGCAATTACGTTGCCTATAATAATAGTATTAGAAAATTGTTAAAATGTTGAAATGTTATCTTGAAAGTTATGAATATGTTATTGCTATTATATATATACATATGTTATACTCTTATACCAACGAAGCTCATGCTGGCAGCGGCCGCTCATGAAGAGGGCGACGCTGCTAGAATAAAACACTCTTATTCTGAAGTCGAAACAGCGCACAAGTATTTTCTGTCGGTCTGTCCGTTTCCCGTGTCCCGAAATATTCGAATCAACTGTGCTTAACGGCACAAACATTTTGGCGCCCCCGGGTGGACATTTTGATCTCGTACAGGATAGAAGTTGGATTGGATCATACTTGGCGCTTTGTTGGATATCTCATCCCTCGTTCGTTGTTGTTGCTGTTCCTGCTCTTGGCATTGGACCGCTGGACCGTCCCGTCACTAACTCTTGGTGCTGATCTCTGGTATTCCTGGTTGGTATGGACATGCATCGTTGTTCAAATTACCCTCAACAAATGCCACAGGTAAATTAAAGTGCCCAATAGAATTACCAAAAATAAAACGGACTGTTAATAAAGTATTTAACAAAGTGAAAAGGCCCGTTGTATGTATGTATGTATGTATACCTTCATATATATATTCAATTATATTGTGTAACTTGAGTGATCACTGTACTTGTGGTCAACGACACCTCAAAGAGGAGCCGACAAGCAAAGAAGAAACGGCAATAGTTTCGCGTGCAAGCTCTGACCGCTGCGCATCATTCCCCCCCTCGCCCGTCGTCGTCACAGATTTTCGTTTCTGCTTTGCACGAACGGTTTATGCTAGCACTTTCGTTTTATGCATAGTTCTGTGCTCTCTCGTTCTCTCGCTCTCGTAACGGCCAGTATAGCCGATCATAGCAACGTATTGCATCGCATAGCAGAGCATAGCCAGCAGAGCCGAGCCCCTAAGTTTTATGCTTGTTGGGGCTATTTCGTTTCGCTCTCTCTATCTCTCTGCAATAAACCACAGCATAGCAGCCAGAGAGCTAAGTCTCCAATTTGAGATCGGTAAATATTGTTCGTGGAGCCTTTCTCACTCAGTTTAGAAACTGTTCCCTTCACATCATCTGTCCTCATCTTTGGAGTGCACATTCGCATTCGCTCGTCTCACTCAACCAGAAACTGTTCCCATCACAGCGTCCGTTCTCATATTTGGAGCGAACGTAGACTTGAGAGATTTTTCGCATTCGCTCGTCTTACTCAACCAGAAACTGTTCCCATCACAGCGCCCGTTCTCATCTTTGGAGCGAACACTTAACTTGAGTGATTTTCATAGACTAGAGTGATTTTTCGCATTCGCTCATCTCACTCAATCCAGCAGCTTGTCCCATCGCATCAGATGTTCTAATCGTTCAACAGAGCCTAATAAAGGTTGAGTGATTTTTGAGTGGAATCTAGTGTTTAATAAAAACAATTATAAAGTAGCTTCACAATGACTGGAAAACGTCGTGGTGCTTCCGGTAGCAATACTACTATCGTAGAAGAAGACGATTCAGGTGTGCTTCTGAGGAAGTTAAACGCAGTCAAACGGGATATTGACAGAACTGCGAAAGCAGTACAAAACAACAATATCTCGTCCAATCAATTCGAGCTGGAATGTCGCTTAAATATATTAGATGGTTATATAGATCGCGAATTCTCTTTGCAATTGCAAATCGACGATATCGATCCAGATTTAGCATCGCGTTCCGAGCTGGAAGAATTGTGCGTGTCAACTAAAGCGTTGTTAATGGCTATCAAAAGACCAAATCCGCCTACTTGTTTGAACGAATCAGTTCTAAATACCACCATGTCACATACAAGGAACCTGCCCAAGATGAAATTGCCCAAGTTTGGTGGAAATTATTCTGAATTCAAAAATTTCATTGGTTTGTTTTCAAGCATTATTGATAGTGATATGTCTTTAAGTAACGTCGAAAAGTTCAACCATCTCTTGAATTGTTTAGAGAACGAAGCATTAGGCACTGTTAAGGCTTTCCCGGTGACAGATCAGAACTATGGCAAGGCTCTAAAGCAGGTTTATGATAACGAGTGTCTCATGTTCCTTGATAGCTAAACTGTTTGAGTTACAGGCGATGCAGGCGCCGTCGGCAAGTGCATTACGGTCACTTATTGACACGGCATCTGCCATATACGAATCGTTACTGTCAGTTGGGGATGACAAGGTTATTGCTCACGGCCTGCTAATACACCTCGTTCTGTCGTGAGTTGACATAAAAACTCATTCAAGATGGAAGAAAAATTTCACATCCGTTGTCGTCAAATCATACCATGGCAACTTATTCTGATCAGGTAGTTCTGGCCACAGCAATTGTGGACATTAAAGGTGGCTCCAGTCAGCGACGGCCAGCCAGGGTACTGCTGGATTCTGGCTCGCAAGTAAACTTTATTTCCGAGGAGCTCGCTCGAAATTTACAATAAAATCGAATTCGCAAAGATATAAACTTATTGGGAATCGGAAAGGCTAGCATATCTGAACACCAAGTGGTGCAAACAACAGTCTGCTGTCGAGTCGAGTTCAACAATTCGAAATAGCCACTGACTTCGTTATTTTAAAGTCGATTTCGTCGTACCATCCTGAGAAAGCCATTCCGTCAGACTTACTGACAATTCCTAACGATTTCCCACTGGCCGATCCAGGTTTCCATAAACCCCAAAGAGTGGATCTGCTGCTAGGAGCTGACGCATTCTTTGAGATATTGAAAGATGGCCAATTCAAACAACAAAACACGCTGACGTTGCAAAATACGGTCTTTGGGTGGTCTGGTCGCTGCAGATCCAACGAAAGCAACGAAGCATGCTCTATGGTGAGCACGTTGCAGGAGTTTTGCCCTCTACAAAATGTTTCTGGGAGTTGGAAAATGTTCCAAATGCGTCTATAGAAAGACTGTATACCCCCGAAGAAACTATGTGTGAAAAATCGTTCGTTGACTCCATCACACGATTACCCTCCGGTCGATTTCAAGTTTCTTTGCCATTCAAGTCAAGCCCGACATCTTTCGGTTCGTCATTTGAGACAGCCAGAAGACGATTTTTGTCTTTAGAAAGGCGATTATGCCAAAAACCTGCCATGAAAACCATGTTTATGGAATTCATGGAGGAATATGTGTCGTTAGGCCATATGACTGCAGTAGAAAACTCAATTCCGGTAGAGCCACATTGTTTCATACCGTATCAGTGCGTGGAACGACCTCAAAGTACAACCACTAAGCTCAGAGTGGTCTTTGATGCGTCGTGCAAAACTACGAGCCAAGTGGCGCTCAATGATTTGCTCATGGTTGGAGAAACCATCCAGCCGTGCCTATATGCCACGTTGCTGAGATTTCGCTGTCGCAAATACGCTCTTACAGCAGACATAACAAAAATGTACCGTCAAGTCCAAGCTGACGAGGCGCAGCGCCAATTTCAATTAATTATTTGGAGACGGACAAGTTCGGACCCGTTGCAAGTGTTCCGACTCAATACAGTGACGTATGGTACTGCCAGCGCACCATTTCTGGCTGTACGGTGTTGGAAGTATCTGAGCGACACTCATGCAAATTCGCATCCAATTGGCGCGAAGTCTCTTGCGTCGGATTTTTATGTGGATGATCTCCAGGAGAAGACACAAAATCCGAGCTAAGTGTATTGCGTCAACAATTGGTTGAAATCCTAGAGCCGTCAGGATTTGTGCTGACTAAATGTGCTAACTGTCAATTAGTCGATAGTCAGCAAGAAAATATGGTCATTTCGAATGGAGATCAGCAAGATTGTAAAACTCTTGGTCTGATATGGAACCCTCAGACAGACATTTTCAAATATAGTCTGAAGCCAATTATCTCGTCCGAAACCACAACCAAGAGAGCAATATTATCTGTCATAGCCCTCTTTTTGATCCTTTAGGCCTGCTATATCCGGTAATTACAAATGCAAAGATATTCTTGCAGGAAATTTGGCTACTATGCCTTGGTTGGGACGATCCCATTCCCTCGAACGTACATAAAAAATGGGAATCGATGGCTTTAGATATGCAAAAATTGTATGACGTCACCGTTCCACGATTTATAGGAGCCAGCGCAAACACTCGATGTCAAATACATGGGTTTGCAGATGCGTCCACGCGAGCATATGGCCGTTGTTTGTACGTTCGGGTTTCCCATGCTAATGGAGTGTCCGTTAAACTACTAACGGCAAAATCTAGGGTGGCACCCTAAAAGACCAAAACAATTCCAAGATTAGAGCTATGTGCAGCTCATCTTTAATAGCTCATCCATAATAGACTGTCCCATAGAGAAGGTCGTGTTGTGGTCAGATTCGGAAGTAGTTCTACATTGGCTACAAACTCATCCCTCCCAACTAACAACATTTGTGTCGAATCGAGTTGCTGAGATACAGGACATTACTTCGACAGCCCTATGGAGACATGTGCCCACCAAAGAAAATCCTGCAGATCTAGTATCTCGAGGATCATCGCTGGCCGACTTAAATTCGCTGTTGTGGTTCAATGGCCCGTCGTTCTTGCAACAAGAATCCAGACATTGGCCTCAAAATCCTCATTTGCAGTTGACGGAAGCGAATGCGTTATTGGGAAAATGTTGAGATGTTGAGAAAAATCCCATTCTCACAATCATACAGAATTCGTCGTCATACATGAAAGTGGTTAGCACAATTGCGTATATCCGCCGGTTCATCAATAGAAGAAAGGGAGTCACTTGGAGTAGTACGTGCCCGTCATCTGACGAGCTCGGCGCAGCGTTTCTAACAGCAATTGAAATAGTTCAAAGAGACGCATTTTCGCAGGAAATCGACAAATTAAAGAGGTCATCCAAGTTGCAGGCATCACTGCAAAAGCTAAATCCCTTCATGTCGGAAGAACAAGTGGGCTCATGCTCATTTTCGTTGATGCGAGTAGGCGTTCGACTACTAAATGCACCCCTAGCCCATAATGCTAAATTCCCAATATTAATGCCAAAAAATTGTAGATTTCTTACACTCTACCTTAGTTATCTACATCGAGCCAATTGTCACGCTGGACCCCGTGCACTAGTGGGATTCCTAAGGCAATCCATTTGGCTAATAAATGCACGGAGAGAGTGCAGTGCCATTGTCCGGAAATGCGTACACTGTTTCCATTACAAGCCAAAGCTTCTCTCACAAATCATTTGGAACCTTCCTGCTGATCGATTGCGTGGGAATCAACCTTTTGAAATTAGCGGAGTTGATTTGTTCGGACCGGTTCGTGTATGGCTTGGCATTCGAGGCAAGCAGCCTCTCAAAATGTTCATAGCAGTGTTCGTCTGCTTCGCATCTAAGGCTGTACACCTAGAAATTGTGAAAGACTTGACAGCTAATACTTTTATTTTATGTTTATCCAGGTTTATTTGACGTCGTGGCCCGCTTGTCCGGCTATATTGCGACAACACGAACAATTTTGTTGGTGCAGCTCGCATGCTCAAGGAGCGTATGGGATGCCAAGGACGAGGCCCTCAAGGCGTATGCTGCGGCTCACCGTTTTTCGGTGGAATTTATCCTGCCCCGGTTGGCGGTGAAGTCCGTCAAGCATTTGTTGCTCAGGGCCATGGGCAGCGCAGTGCTCAAGGAGGACGCGCTGCACATGGTGCTCGTGGACGTCGAGGCCGTGCTGAACTCCAGGCCACTGGTGGTCGACAGCGGCAGTCCAAACGAAGGGGAGGTGCTGACTCCCGCACACTTACTCGTCGGCAGAACGCTAGTTTCGCTGCCGCCCGAATCAGAGCTTCCTAGACCAGACAACCTGTCGTATCTGCAACGATGGCAGCTCGTGTCTGCCATCAAGCAAAGGTTTTGGAGAGACTGGTCCAGAGATTATCTGCTCAGCCTTCAGCAGCGAGGGAAGTGGTGCCAAGAGGTCGCCAATCTGGAGCCAGGCAAAGTGGTGGCAATCCACGAGGACAACGTGCCACCACAAATGTGGCTAATAGGAGTAGTGGAGGAGGCAATCCCAGGAGCGGACGGGAATATTCGCGTGGCCGTAGTGAGGACTAAGGCCGGCCTATATTAGCGATCCATCCATCGGTTGGCGCCCATTCCAATGAAGCCTTTTATAGGCTGTCAACGCGGCCGATGTTGAGGCAATTACGTTGCCTATAATAAAAGTATTAGAAAAATGTTAAAATGTTGAAATGTTATCTAGAAAGTTATAAATATGTTATCGCTATTATATGTATATATATGTTATGCTCTTATACCAACGAAGCTCATGCTGGCAGCGGCCGCTCATGAAGAGGGCGACGCTGCTAGAATAAAACACTCTTATTCTGAAGTCGAAACAGCGCACAAGTATTTTCTGTTGGTCTGTCCGGTTCCCGTGTCCCGAAATATTCGAATCAACTGTGCTTAACGGCACAAACAGTGTTTAAGTGCATCATTTGGATTTGCACCAAACACTCGGCTTGTAAGTTTTCTTCTTCCACAAGCTTCTATCTGGTGAGGTTGAATCGACTGCCCTCATCAGCCTTAATAGTATTGCTGTCCCTTCCCGCCCAACTAGGCATTACTTTCCTCTTCCTCTCCATCTTTCTAACTATTCTGATTATAAATTTTTCCGTATCCTTTGCCGAAACTATAACCTATTTTTCCATCGGATTTCCTTTGATACTAGCTCTAATAAGGTCAAAATTATCTAAATGATTAACTTAATTTAAAGAGCTCTAATTAGGAATTGTTCGGCTACCGACTTTCCTCTAACCTAAATTTGGCTGCTGGTGGGACCATATCGGCTTTTGAGTCTATAATCAGCCCCACCGGGTTAAAGTATTTGCCTTAGTCCCTTCGATTAATTAGTTGACATGTAATTTTACCCTTACAGTTTAACTGTGCATTGTTAAACTTTAAACAACAATAAACAAAAAATGTACCAAATACCAGCACCAAATAAATAAAAAAAAAAGAATGAAAAAAAGGAGCTGTACGGAGGACCCTCCCATCAACTATCTACATTACGCAAAATTGAAAAATTTAAAACCATCATCAGAAGAAAGACCCAAGTAAAAAGAGTATACAAACGAAACTGGAGACGGAATACCCAAAAAAAGAAAACTCATCAAGCAAATTCAAAGAAGGTCGACCCTTTCCGAAAAATTCGTGAGCATTACACATCAGTGTCTATTTTAAGAAACAAAATCACAGTATCAGCGCATGATGCACTAAGAAACCATGGGACCGTTTTAAATTTTGATGCTATACCAGCGCGACTCGACTTTGTGTACAGCGACCAAAATACATCAACTAAGTGTTCTATGACAAGGAAACCTTTCAATAATAGACTATTATAATTGGATTAATAAAAAGATGACATTGCTAATTAATAAAAAAATAATGACTTATGGTAAGGACAGTGAGGTGACAAAAAAAACAAATAAAACAATTAGAGGGAATGCGTTACGCATTTTCATGACTGGTCTCAACGGCGGTATTTTCGACTTACCATTTTCATTGAATCTACCAGAAGTTATAGTACGCTCGTTCAAGCGAAACAATTGAAATAAAATAAAATAGGCTAAAACTCCGCCTGAAAGAATACTATCAACGATAAATAAAATATCAGATTAAAGCTCACAACCGTGCGCAAATCTTCTTTTTCTCTGTTTATCTCTTATTGCTGACTTTCGAATCTCTGGGTTTTGTCCCATTGTCATTTGGGAAAACGAAGAAAGGAGGAGAAGGACGAGAAAGGAGTAGGAGGTCGAGCCCTGATTTCCGTTGGCTAGAGCTCTCTCTCTCCTCATGGCTATCAAAGAATACGGACATGGCTTCGTGACCTCAGAAAAATAAAAAGTTTTTTTCTTGTCCAAGTAATAGTTAAAAAGTCATAGTTACAAACCTTGGTATAAAAACAAAGATAAAAGGAAAAATACCCAAACCCAGCAAGAACGGCTGACGGAATTAAGAAAACGCATTCCATAAAGTTTTGTCGGCACCCGCTGCACCGAGAGCAGTACCTGTCTGTTGAGTGTTACCCAGGGACCAACCACAGTGCTGGCCACCGTGATGCTGGAAAGCTTCCCGCAAGGTCGCTGGCACAACAGCGGCCCCTCCAACGCAAGCGCGGCCCAGAGCGAACCGCTTTTTATTTGTTTGAAAATTTTTCCATATTGGTGTTCCATTTTTGCGCTTTTGGAGCTTCTTCAAAGCTCGAACCTTGAAGGCATGCAATAGAGCTTTACACCTAGATGATTGAGCGCTAAAATAACGTAAGTGATCGCCATTAATTCAACTACAAATTTCAAATCAAAAATTATTTCAAATAAAATTATTAGGTTAGGTTATCCCGGACGGCCCTCAACGGGGCCTCTCATAGGCCAAAAAGGCCCTTAGTAATCCGGATCTTTGTATGGACCTTACGAGGGTGTTTCTGAGGTTCCGAAGTCCCCCAGTATCGAGGTGTTTTTAGCAAAGGCAAGCAGTTTCCCTGGCGACCTCTTGGAGGCATCCTCCAGTGATGCCAGCATCGGTGCGCCCAGGTACATCCTCCTTGCCCTTAAGAGAGCCGGACACCGGCAGATGAGATGCTCCAGGGTTTCGACAGCCCCGGGCTCATTGCATTTCCTGCAGATGTCACTGTTAGTGATGTTCAGCCTGGTTGCATGCGACGCAGCCAAGCAGTGGCCTGTTAGTATGCCCACTAACAGTCTGCAATCCTTCCGTGGAAGATGCAGCAGATAGTGGCTGAGATTATCATAGCGTTTCTTGCACATGATTTTCGAGATTCTGCAGGTGGTGGTGTTCTTCCACCTGCAATCTGTCCTCATTTTGGCCTGCTTCTCCAGGTCGCTTTGTAGCGTCCTTAGGGAGACCGGCACGCTTTCTGTCATATCGTTTGCCAGCCCGACACCTTCCTTAGCCAGAACGTCCGCCTCTTCGTTTCCTTCGATGCCCTGGTGACTGGGAACCCAATAGATCTGCACTGACTTAGTCGTGCTTAGTGATTCTAGTGCCTCCCTGCTTGCCAGGACACTTCTAGAACTGACCGCGGATGACTGCATGGATTTTATCGCTGCTTGGCTGTGAACGAATATGTTAACCGTATTGTGTGGTCAAACCCACAACTACTCCTTCATTCATCTTGGAGCCGTCGGTGTATATGTTGAGGTGTTGAGTCTGGTCCCGTCCCGCTTTCCAGTCTTCGGGTCCCATGAGGAGGTTTGTTTTTATTTCAAGGCACGTTTGGGGGATCATGTAGTCGGTTGAACTGATCATGTCCGTTCCAATTGAACTATGCCCGAATCTTTGAGGAGACATGTTCCCCGACGCAATCAAGCGCTGTGCCGCCTTGCTTGCAGTCAGCCTAGCGTAGATGTCAAGGGGGTCGATTCCGAGTATTGTTTCGAGTGCTTTGGTTGGCGTTGACCTCAGCGCTCCCGTTATGCAGAGCAAAGCCTGCCGCTGGGTTCGTTCCATTAGCTTGTGGTACGTCTTCTTTTCAGTGGCTTTCCACCACACTAGGACTCCATACAGCAGAGTTGGTCGCACTACCGAGATGTAGATCCAGTGCATCAGAGCGGGCGACAGGCCCCATGTGCTACTAAGCATCTTCTTGGATGCATATAGTGCATTGGTGGCCTTTTTCACCCGCTCTAATACATTGGGTCTCCATGCCAGCTTACTGTCCAGTACTGTGCCGAGGTATTTGACCTGTGCTTTAGGGATTAGCCTTGTTTGGTTGACTTTCGGGGGGACCCATGTTGGTACCTTGTATCTCTTGGTGAAGAGGATGAGGTCCGTTTTGTCCGCGTTGATACTGAGTCCTACTCCATCTGCCCACTCACATATCTCCCTGAGTGTTCGTTCCATTATGGAGCTGAGAGTCGATGGACATACACCCGTGATAAGTACGCTTATGTCGTCTGCATAAGCTGTTATTTTTGGTGCTTTCCTTTCGAATCTCTTGATGAGGTTGTCGACCACCAGGTTCCATAGCAGGGGTGACAGGACTCCACCCTGGGGTGTGCCCCTGTGTGCACCTCTGACCATGGAGGCGGTGCCCCACTCTGATTGCACCCGTCTACAACCTAGAAGGTTCTTTATCCAGAGGTTGATTGACGGGTGGGTGCTGGTAGCTTCTAGGCAGTCCATTATTGCTTCTGTAGCGACGTTGTTGAATGCTCCGGATATGTCTACGAATACTCCAAGTGCATATTTCTTAGTGTTGAGGGCTTGCCCTCTCGACGGTAGCTACTAGCGAGTGCAGTGCTGTTTCCACCGATTTTCCCTTGGTGTAGGCGTGCTGGTTGGTTGACATTAGTCCGCTTACTTTGGTTCTAATATGCAGATCCAGCAGCTTTTCTAATGTTTTCAGTAAGAAAGAGGTTAGGCTTATCGGTCTGTAATCCTTGGAACTCACATGGCTGCACTTTCCTGCTTTTGGGAGGAAGACAACTCTAGAGGTTCTCCATTGGATCGGGATATAGCCTGTTCTTAGGCATGCTGCGTATATCGCGAGAAGCCATGGGGTGATCACCTCTTTGGTCACTTGCAGCATGGCTGGGAATATTCCGTCCAGTCCAGGTGCCTTTATGCCCGTGAAGGAATCTATAGCCCATTGGATTTTCTTTGGGGTTATCAGATCTGTTGGGGATGTTTGTTCCTCAGTTGCTAGGTCCTGATGCGTTCTTTGCTGCCCTTCTTTGCTGCCCTCCGACCACTGTCCGTTGTCTAGTTTGAGTTGGCTCTGTACTGTGGGTTGCTTTGACAGCAGCTTCCTCAGCCTAGCCGTTTCAGACACTTTCTCAATGCTGGAGCAGAAGTTTCTCCATGAGCTACGCCGTGCCTTACGTATCTCCTTCTTGTATTCCCTTAATAGGGTCTTGTATTCCTCATTGATGTTCTCGTCGTTCGCTAGTTTAGCGAGCTTGAAAAATTCCATGAGGTTGTTTCTTTGCAGAGAGAGGTCTCGATTCCACCAGAGTGGTTTGGACTTCTTCCTTGTTCTAGATGGTGGGCATGCTGTGTGGTATGCCTGTAGCAGTTCCGTAGATAGGGTCTCTAAGGACTTCTCTATATCCTCCGCGGATTTCACTGAGCCCGGGCTCGCGAGTTTCGAGGTGACTGTCTTTCTAAACTTCTCCCAGTTTGTGTTCCGGGGGTTTCTATAGACAAATAAAATATAATATATATAATATAATATATATAATAAAATAAAATTATTATTAAAACTATTACTCTTATCCAACATTATATTCATCATTATCCACTATTAATTTGTTTACTATTATTAAAATATATGTATATGTATATCTCTTGTATTTTATAGACCTTAAGCTTACCAATTTAAATTATACTTTTATGCCCTTAGTTTACTTTTTTTATTTTAATAAACCTTTATATCAATCTACTTATCTGTTTGGGAGCCATGTCGGGATCGATAAGGGGGAGAGAATGTAATTAATCATGACAAAAAGGACCATCCGAAATATGTACCCTATCTCGGTGGGTGATCATGGTTGGGAGAGCAAGGGCTGTTGCAACTAGCACAGCGGGCAGTCATGTCGGAGCACAGACGGAGCCAGCGTATCTGTGACACCACAGACAAGCTTGACTGTCACAGCCACAGCAACTACCGTTGTAGGTGACATGCTACAATGTATCAAATACCTTGGTAAAGGAGAAAGAACTGCAAGCAAATAATAGACAGGCACAATCTGCTTATCAATTCATAAACCCACCCAAAAATCAAGTATACATATAACCAAAATAGCTTAAGGTTCCAACAGAGAAAACAAAAAAGAATCATGTCGGAGCACAGACGGAGCCAGCGTATCTGTGACACCACAGACAAGCTTGACTGTCACAGCCACAGCAACTACCGTTGTAGGTGACATGCTACAATGTATCAAATACCTTGGTAAAGGAGAAAGAACTGCAAGCAAATAATAGACAGGCACAATCTGCTTATCAATTCATAAACCCACCCAAAAATCAAGTATACATATAACCAAAATAGCTTAAGGTTCCAACAGAGAAAACAAAAAAGAATAGATACGGGAGCAACATCCTGTTATAGAGTTATAAATTTATCAAAATAAACGAGGGGGAACGTTGTGAGCCGCGGCAAAGGCCGCGGCTCTACCTTATACCCGGTACTCAGTCAGTATACACATACATACATACATATAAGAGCTTGCGATTTATGCAATTTATTATATGTTCGCAAAAGGGACAAATTAAATTTTGGGCAAAAAATAATATTTCAAAAAATGATGTCAAATCATTTTTGGAATATTATACATGTTTTCAATTTTGTTTGCATATGCTTTTTACATCTGCTTCTAAATTTCTACATGACATGTATAACTACATATTTGAGACGTACAAGTGTTTGCGACAGAGAGAGAGGGAATGAGTCAGCGCTTGGCAGGCGTTGCGTAGCCACTGAAATTTAATTTGTTTCTTCCGGCCATGATATTGATTCGACCTGATCCATATTCGGCAATCTGGTAGACATGGTAATTTTCCATGATTCTGCGTTTTTGGTTTTCATTTATCTTAAAAATTGTGGATTCTACAGATTTTCGTCCATTGTGGGGGCGGAAAGGGGCGTGGCAAAATTTTGAAATACACTTGTGCTGGTTTGATATCACAGAAGTTTGGATAGAAAGTTTGGTTGCTCTAGCTCTTATAGTCTCTGAGAACTAGGCGCTCATTTAAACGAATAAACAAAGCAGACAGGGTCGCGTGTGAGAGAGAGCGAGAGGGAACGATGACTTTCGAAATGGTTAACTTCATTGTAGCTATAATAATGATTCGATCTGATCCAGATTCAACACTCTGATAGAAATAGTCATTTTCTATGATTCTGCGTTTTTAGTTTTCTCGTATCTTCAAAATTGTGTATGCCACAGACTTTCGTCCTTTGTGGGGGCGGAAGGGGGCGGGGCGAAATTTTGAAATACACTTTGAGTAGTGTGATAGCACAGGAAACTGAATACAAAACTTGCTTACTCTAGCCTTAATAGTCTATGAGATATAGGCGCAAATGAAGACGGACAGACGGACAGACAGACGGACGGACGGACAGACAGACATGGCTATATCGACTCGGCTATTGATGCTGATCAAGAATATATATACTTTATGGGGTCGGAAACGCTCCCTTCTGGACGTTACACACAACCGTTATCCCCACAAATCTAATATACCCCTATACTCTTCGAGTACCGGGTATAAAAATAGTTACCAATTTACAAAAGGGTTGCCAAGTAAATATTTTCATAATAGTAGGGGAGTGTAAGGTATAGTGGCGGACACTTTGATTTTTGCATCTCCTCTCTCAAAAATCAAAATTTTTCAAAATTTAAAAAGCAGGCAGTTGCTGACATCTATTGAGCATATTTCTGTCTACCATTAATTTTTTGCATTTTTGAAAATTGTAAGGTATGGTGGCGGATGAACTAAAACATTATGTAGATCTGAAATTCATTTATAGCACAGACAAAAACCCGGTGCCCAAAATGCAAATCTCCGCCACTGAGTGTTAACTTATACATTTCTGTACACAAAAAGGCAAATACAATTGAAACTCGTGCTAAAAAATGATCCCCCACTATACCTTACAAAAAGTCCGCCATCATACCTTACAAGCTATTGGTGGAAATGGTGGACGTTGTCACTGTCATACTTCGCAAATAAAAAAAATGCGAAATAAAAACGGAAAAACGAAATCAAAAACGGTTGGCAAAGGCCTAAATATACGTTCCAAATACTTCCCTGACTCAAGTTTCAAAAAACCTTCACTCTGTCACTGTCAAAACACATATCCAAAAAAAATTTATGTATTTTTGTTCACTACTTTTTTATTAAAAATCACTTAGAGTTCAAAGCACACGTCCCCTCATTAATACTACTGCATATAAAATGTCAGCACGATAAAAGACATCGACCACAGTGATCAAAAGTTTTAGATGTGACGTTACATGCCAGATATGACAAGTCCGCTACCATACCTTACACGCCACGATACCTTACACTCCCCTACCATATTTAATACACAACAAGTATTCTACGAAATAGAATGTATAGGGCAGATTTACATATACGATTTACATATTACATATGTATGTATATACAATTAACATATTACATCGGAGAGCCAGAATCGTCAGTAGAATCCGTGCCTGTAGTGTCCGCAAACTATTTAGCTGTCCCGTCCATTCTGATCCCACCAGTGATTATAGACCCGAAACACCGGATTTTACCATCATAGGTAATAGATAATCATCGATCGATCTCTTTTGTAGTGATTAGACGTGTTTTTATTTTGCGCTCCGCTTATTTTCAACTTATTTTACCTAAATAGCCGGTTTTTTTGAAAATAACCCCTCCTAAATTCCTAATTTAACTATATACAAAAAATTCTACTATATATCTGTTCTTTATCGCGGGTGTCTGCCTGATAACTATGTTAAAATATAATTAAATAATTCTATTTTGCATCAGTTTACATTGTGTTTTTGTTTGTGCTTTTCGTAAGTACAAACAATATCATATTTAGCCGCCCTCACCTAGTAGATTTGTTGTTTTATTACTCCCCCCTATTACCCAAACTTAAATAACTGTTCTTCCTCTCTCGCTCTCGATACTTTCTGTGAAGTAGCACTCTCTCCCAATTGTAGCTGCTTTGTTTTGAAATTTTCTTTTTTGATTTCATATATTTTATTTTTTGTCTATAACGGAATACTCTGTTGTCTGTGCCAAAAAAACCTGCAAGAAAAATATCACTCATGATCAGCCGAGTATCCCCTGCTGGCTCTGAGAAAGCGTAGTGCACCGAAAATGCGCTGGGTTCACAGGCCTCGTTACTGATGCTTTTTCTAGGCGAAATGGTTTGCATTACAGCTGTGAGGCATGCTGGGTGGTCGAGAAAGACATGGTCACGTTTATGACGCAGACCCGGAGGGGCTTAAGGGAGCTGACCGTGGGCTTTAAACAGCAATACGACCGGCTCCTAGACATGGAGTCTCAATTTAGTGGTTTACAACTACTGAATGAGTCTCCTAGGCGCAAAAGGTACACTCCGCGTGATCTGCAAGTGCCAACTGTCCCTTGGCTAACCGATGCTGATAAGCTGACTCCGACCACTCCAAAAGTGCAGCAGTTGATTTCGTTTGCTACTCCAAAGGCAACGACAGCTGGCTGGTGATGAAAATTTGGTATCCGAATTTATCACCTCGGCGAGCATGCAGCCAGAGTCGTCTGTAGCGTCCGTTTCTGTAGTGTCCGTGTCTGATCTTTAGCTTTCCCTACAACTCCGACCCAACCAGCGAATATACGTTCCGGACCACCGGGTATTACCATAACAGGTGATAGGCCTGTGGTGCCAAGATTGGTGGGGATCCCACCAAAGAGACAGTTTTTTGTCTCACGGCAAGCCCCTGACTCCACAACTAAGGATGTGACGGCTTATATTCAAAGCAAAATAAAATCCGTTGATTTAAAGGTAAACTCCTCTTATGCGAGGGAGATAGGTTCATTCAAAATAAGTGTATCCCCAACTCATTTTAAGGCAAAGAAGAAGACTAGGCCCCCAATAACTCTGAAAACTAATCAGACCAATGCTCCATCTTCATCTTCCAATCCTACCTTCACCCGTCCAAAAAGTTCGGTATACAATTGTTGGAAAAGACCGTTCGTCTCCCCGTGCAGGAGGGGTTCTAATTGCTGTGGACTCAAAGTTCACGTCGGAATTTTCACAGTCTAGATTTAGCAGGAACTGGAATTTCTGTGTGTAAAACTGATTCTTCCCGCTTTCTCAGTTTTCATAACTTGCTCGTATATTCCACCTTCTTCAGATATCGCAATTTACGAGCAGCACTTTTCCGCCTTAACCGCTTTTTCTTTATCGCTATCAGACGAAGATCATATGATAGTTCTTGGTGACTTAAACTTGCAAGGAATTGTTTGGTCTTCGGTAAACGAGTCTAATAGTCTGGTACCCATGTCACGACATGACTTTGTTGACGGCTTGATTGACCTGTCTCTGTCTCAAGTTAACCATGTGCAAAATTCCTCTCTCACGTACTCTCTGTGGGGCGGGGTTCGCGTAGCGAGGGTTTGAGAACCATGGGAACGATCGCTTGAGGGACTGGGAGCGATCGCTTGACGGACTGGGAGTTGTGATGCTCACTCGTGATAGTGCCTTTTGTTAGCCTTAGTAAAACCTGCTGTTTGGTTGGTCCTACTTGCTACTTATTATATTTGTTATGATTATACCTAATTCTAGGTGTATTAGTAAGTCAACAAAAGAAAACGTTGGGGACAATAGGCTCCGACCCATTTTCCCCTCGCCGCTCCAGGGCTTCTGGGTTTACCCTGTTACAGGGTAATAAAAAATAAAAAAAAACTAAAAGTTCATCTGGAGATCAGCGGTCTTTAGCCCTCATCATCTCGCCCCTCTTTGGGCCATCGTTATACTTCCCGCCTTGTGAGGGTCACTGCCTCACACTAATAAAGAAAAACATTTAGAGAAACTCAGAGAAAAATTATAGCTATAATCCAAGAGAAATATGTAAATATAAATGTACAATTACTGTTAAGAACAGATTTAAAAGGGGAAATAAAATGTTAGATGACGGAATAATTAGACCTAGTAAGAACCCTTACAATTCACCAGTAATAGTAGTACCAAAAAAGGGAGTTAATGAAAACGGAACTCCTAAACATATGTAGATACATAATTGACTTGAAGGATTTAAGTGATAATACCATATCAGACAGATATCCCATTCAGGATCCTTCAGTAATTTTTCCAATTTGGGTAAGGAAAAGTATTTCTCGACTATTGATTTAGAATCAGGATTTTACCAAATATCGATAAGAGAATCAGATATAGAAAAAAAACATATTTTTTTATAATTAATTGTAAGTATGAATTTTTAAGAATTCCAATAAGTTTGACAAACGCACCCAGAATCTTTCAAAGGGCAATGACCGACATACAAAAATAGCAAGTTGGGAAAACTTGCCATGTTTATGTGGATGATGTAATAGTATTTTCAATAAATAATAAAATATCTGCACTATGCAGATATAATTAGAATAATACAGATTTTACAGAATGCAAATATTAAAATTTCCCTTGAAAAGTGTAAATTATTACATTTTGTGCTACAAAGAAGCTAATAGCAATGGTGTGGGCACTAAAAAAATTTCGAAACTGTTTCAAGTGAAGTACAAAATCGATCGGCTAGACCTAGATAAATAGCTAGCCATAACTGTTAAAGAATTTCCAGCCGCCTGAATAAATTAACGATAAGTATCAATGAAATGACCCAAAATATACATGTAATATGCACTGCTGACCTCAATAAATATGCGACGGCCAGCTGGATACATTGATATCCTCATAATCTTGAACTATGTATAGCTCTATGATAAGACACGCTCTGAATAAACTGCATTGGTCAAAATTTCAAAAATTTCAATATCATTTGCGGCCGTCAAAATTATCTTAAACCTAACCCTGCTGTTATATTTTTATATTGTTTTTAACCTATTCACACTGAGCACCGTTTACCGTCTATTTCCTAGAAGGTGCGTAAGGTTTTGCCGTTCCGAAAATTTCCCAGTTAGTTCCACCGTCTATTTTGAATGTTCCTAAACAGTTTCTATGCGATATTTAGCCGATATTTTTCAAATGCGACTCTGGAAAATTGGCATTTACAACGAAAAAATGGAATTCACTATGAATATGTGAGCAATAAAAGCCAAAAAAACAAAAAAAAAATAAGAAACACAATCTATAATGGAAGGAGCAGGAAGTTTTAGTGGTACGTTTATACATATATATATTTTTAATTTATTAATTTTATTGTTAACATTTGAACACTATGCAGGAAATAAGAGAAGAGCAGGCAGCGGCAGGCTGCAGTGGACCACGGAGATGGAAATCATGCTAATAGAGTACCACAAGAAGCAGCTTGAGATAGCTGAACTGCTGGGTAAACGTATAGATGAGTTAGTAAGCAACCAATCAAAATTCCAGAATGATCTCTTGGCTTGGCGCAATACTTTGCTATAGCAGATCGTATCTGTTCTGCTGACTGGTTATCATCACCAGAACAATTGCTGGTATCCTGCTGTTCTTTCTGCTCTGTTGGTAAAAGCTCCCAACTATAGTTTATTGCGCTATTATGCATATTTGACATATTGTGAAGTATGCAACAGCGCCACCCTTCACTTTAGCATTTTTAGAGTCGACCCTTTTGAAGACGCTACCCATACAATACCAGAATAATTGTTATTTTTTACATGTTTAGAAGCTAACTTCTTTTAATATAGAATAAACTAATATAATGAGCTGATATATGCCAATATATCTGTATATACAAATCTATATTTAATTGTATGGTTTATTGTAGTAACCAATGACATATTTGATCATATTTAAAAAAGTAGTATGCTCTAAAAAAAATATTTATATAATTTTTCAATATGGATATTAATGACATATAAATGGGTAGTAAATGGGCCATACAGATTTTAGTGTAATACTTGGGCGTCCAATTTGAAATCATCCCTCTTTTTCTGATGCGAATGTCCATCCACAGACAGAACCTGCAAGTACGTTCATATGTGTGTGTACGTGTGCAGAGCTGCCGAAATTGCCAGCAAAATATTTTTGAGAAGATTTCTTGAGACACAAATTTATTTGCTAAGTTGCTAAGTTGCTTATTGACGCGACGCACTAATACCCTATAGACAATTAATATAATTGGATGTCATGTCTGATATACATGTTGCATTTGTACATACTCTGCAGTACCAGCCGTGAGCGATGACGAATGTCAACGACAATGTCATCTAGGCGTTGACGCCCGCTAAGCCGAACCCTTTATTTTCTCTCTGTTGCTTTCTTTTCCGCGCGATCGTGATAGATCGGCTCTGCCGATCGTGCGAAGTACAAGATAATTTGTTTTTTTTTTCCTTTTCGTCTCTTGCGCCTGTGTCGGCAGAGCATTCTTGCTTTGTTCGCCTTGCATTTGCCTATTACGTTACATTGTTACAATTGTGCGGAAAGAGTTGGAAGCGAAAATGCAGTGATTTAGTGAAAAATATCTATATTATTTATTACTACCAGGTAAGTGCATTGTTTAAATAAACAAAATGTGATGTACGCGTGTAAATAATGAAAATATCAGTTGTATATAATGTTGAATTTGTGAAATTGTGAAAAAACTGAGTTCAATGTATCGCTGCATTCACATTGTATTTATTTATTCTTCTTTTATGCTCTTTAATTTTTTTGTCCTTATGCTCCAACTAATATGTATAGTATGGATTAAAAGAAGAATAAAGAAATATCATGTGAATGCATAGTCTGCGGTATACCCGAAATTTCAATTTTAAGCAGTCCAACAAAAACAGAAAAGCAACCCTTATATGCGAGGCCTGCAGGTACATATTTTGGCACGTGATTTGTTTTTTTTTGTAGGAGTAAATGCACAGACCACCGTAGATCTACGGTGAGCATTTCTTTTTGTTTAAACAACTCTTTTACAAATCGAACATATTTCTGGAATTTCGATCTTTCCTTATATAATTGCGACCAAATTAATAATATTTTATGGAATATTTTTTTTATTAATAGATCAACAAAATACGGTACACAATGGGGACGGGCACATCCTGGAAGGACATGGAAAGTAAGTCCATACAAGTCAAAAAATTAAACAAAAACATAATCAATTCATCCATATTATTTCAGTGGCGATGCAATTGAAGTTACCGAACGAGCCTCAGGGATCCCCGAAACTGACATATATACATAATTTTAATTTTAAATAAAAGCAAAAGAAAATAAATGAATATACTGCTTACTTATATACGCCTTACTTTTTCATCTAAAATCTTCACTTATTATATGCCTTATTTTTTCGAGGAAGTCATCCCTTGCTGTATGCTTTATTTTTTCGAGAAAATCATCACTTATAGTATGCCTTATTTTTTTGAGAAAATCATCACTTATAGTATGCCTTATATTTTCGCACTTCTCGATGACCATGTCATCCCCTATGCTCCTAGGACATGGCAATGTTAACGTGAACAGTTCATCGTTCCGCGCGACATCACTTATGTCATCGGGGGTGCTCACGCTGAAATCGATGTGTGCAAAATATTTTTGAGAAGATTTCTTGAGACACAAATTTATTTGCTGAGTGTTGCTTATTGACGCGACGCACTAATACCCTATAGACAATTAATATAATTTGATGTCATATCTGATATAAATTTTGCATTTGTACATATTTACATTCGTTCATTATATTCGTTAATATATATAAATATAAAAGGATAAATAATAAAATAATTTGTTGACTAAGTCGAGAGCCGGACGGCTTTTTCATAGACAGTAATAATATAATAATTTATATAATAAAAATATAAAAAAAATAACAGATTACTTTCTTCCCACGTCCAAGTGATGATGAACGCGTGAGGTGGCTCAGAGGGTGCCTAGCTGAGGCCACCGGACGGGTCGCAGGTTGCGGATAGCGAAAGGCCTACCCCTAAAAATGGTAGGTCAGCTGCGAATAAGCGGTCATCTTTAGGGAGAATACCGAAAATAAGCAGTCCCGGACAGCCAGCGGGTGTTCGCGAAGCAGCAACACTGACGATGCGCTTGTGGTGCCGCCTCGTATAAGTAGCTCACACACTCCCACTCCCCCCACACACTACCTGTGTTTTGTGTTTTTGTGTTTTTTGTTCATATTATTTTTGTTATACATGTTACATTCCACGAGATGCAGAGAAAAGGAACGGTCAACCCGGGCAGAGATCCACGTTGCCCTGGTAAGGCATCATTAGAACAGGGGGCTGCCAAGTCCCTGAGCTCTCCGTTCGAGACTGGGCTAGTTTTTGAACCGGGCCCCCAGCCAGGCTGACTCTCGGCACGGGTCGAATGACACCTTAGCCCAACCCGGTGTGAGGTGAGTGTGGAGGATGGCATGTAGGTAGGTAGTGTGTGGGGGGAGTGGGAGTGTGTGAGCTACTTATACGTGCCGCCTTGGCTCTAATGCGCGAGTTCCAGGCGATGTGTCGCGACGACACCACCGAGGACGACTCGGACGCCGACAACACAGTGGTGGAGAACTCTGTCGATGTCCCTAAGACTCCTACAGATAAATCTTCACCACTGTTAAGCAGCATCCGCTGCCCTTATACTCCGCTTGGAAGCGAGCGGAGCAGATGTTGTCCTGATCCAAGAGCCTTGGGTAGTAGGAGACAAGGTCTGTGGGTTAGCGACGAGAGAGTACAAGCTCATTGTACCCCAAACCGAAGGTAAAACTCGTACCTGCATTCTTGCAAGAAAGCACTTAAATATCTTTCTGCTCCATAACTTTAGCAATGGCGACAACACAGCAGTAAGCCTAGAATTAAAGCGGACACATCTGAGGCTGATGTCGTCCTACATGGCCCATGAGGAAAGCGATCCTCCCAACGACCTCGTCTGCAAGCTGGCCAGCGACAGCGAGAGGTCCAACACAAGCCTACTAATAGGCTGCGACGCCAATGCTCACCACACTTAATGGGGGAGCACGGACACAACTGCAAGGGGTGAGTCACTTTTTAGCTTTATCCTAAACTCGAACTTAACTATTTGTAACCGGGGTAACGACCCCACATTTATTATAAAAAACCGACAGGAGGCTATTGACCTCACTCTAGTGTCTCACAATCTGTCAGACAAAGTGAAAAGTTGGAGAGTCCTAGAGGACCATTCCTTCTCTGACCATAGGTATATCCAGACGACTTTATCCCTCGAGAGCCCAAAACCCACCGACTACATTAACCCCAGGAAAACCAACTGGGTAAAATATAGCTCAGTATTGGAGGAATTACTCTGAACAGGTTCACGGAAGCATGCAACAAGGCCTTCACGCCGGCTTGCCTGCCACACAAGACAAGGGGTAAAAAGAAACCCCCCTGGTGGTCGAAACAAATCGACATCCTACGTAAGAGCTGTAGGACTCTCTTCAACAGAGCCAAAAGCTCTAACGAGGAGAAACATTGGGCAGACTACAAAGCCAGTCTTGCCCAATACAAAAAAGAAACACGAAAAGCAAAACGGGCCTCTTGGCAAAAAATTCTGCTCGGAGATAGAGGAGACGTCAGAAGCCGCAAGGCTGCGCAAGATCCTCTCAAAAACCACCCCCTCGGTAGGGTTTCTGAAAAGGAACAACGGAACGTGGACCAACTCCAGCGAGAAGCCGCTCCACGTACTGCTTGAAACCCACTTCCCTGGGTGCACAACCATCAAGCCGGCGCAAATCCACAGAGGAGGCCCAACAGTCATGATTGACCATTTTTTTTACCAAACGGAACATAAGCTGGGCGGTAAACAGCTTTAATCCGTTCAAATCGCTAGGTCCGGACCAGGTCATTCCGGCCCAACTACAAAAGGCCGGAGACTCGGCCATCAACTGGCTACAATGTATCTTCAGGCAGATACTAGTGGTAGGGAATATACCACAAGAATGGCTCAAGGTGAAAATAGTCTTTATCCCCAAAGCGGGAAAGGCCTCGCACTCGACTCCAAAGGACTTTAGACCAATCAGCCTATCGTCCTTATTTCTCAAAACTTTCGAGAAGCTCGTCGGACTACATCTGAGGACAATTATTAGCCCTCAAATGTTGTCAGGAGCACAACATGCCTACCGGAAAGGAAGATCCACGGAAACGGCACTCCATGAAGTAGTCTCAGTAATAGAGAGATCCCTACACCTCAAGGAATACTCTCTTACAGCCTTCCTCGATATCGAGGGAGCCTTTAACAACGTCGTCCCAGGTGCCATTACGGAAGCACTGACTGACCTGGGAGTGGACGGTCACTCCGCAAGGTGGTGTCCTGTCTCCCCTTCTATGGAACATAGCAGTCAATAAGAGTCTATGTGATCTCCTTCAGCGACAGCGCTAGTTACCTAGGGTTGGTAATTGACAAGAAGCTTAACTGGAACCTGAACGTAAAAGACAGAGTAAAGAAGGCTACGATAGCCCTATACTCTTGCAAAAAAGCTATTGGCTTGAAATGGGGCATGAACCCAAGCGTAGTCCAATGGATATACCAAGCAATAGTAAGACCAATCTTACTCTATGGAGTTACAGTTTGGTGGCCGGCCTTATCAAAAGGATCGACAACCAAACAACTTGGTAAGGTTCAGCGAACCGCAGCTTTATGCATTAGTGGAGCACTACGCACCACCCCGAACGATGCACTAAACGCCATCCTAAGTCTCCAGAGCCTCGAGCTTGCGGTAAAGGAGAGGGCAGAAATTGCAGCGATACGTCTGAGAGACTCCGGACAATGGACGTCACATCTCAGGGGTCACTCATCGATACTTATCAGCAGTACCGTCCCTACGAAGACGGAATACTGCGTCCCAAGGGAACACACTGTTACCCCCTTCAACATAATCATCCCTAGTAGAGACGAGTGGCTTGAGGGACCACCAGGCCAAGACATGGCCATAAGCATCTACACATATGGCTCGAAGCTGGATAACAAGGTTGGAGGAGGAATTTACTCCGAACAACTCGAAATTAGTCACTCCTTCAGGCTCCCAGATCACTGCAGTGTTTTCCAAGCGGAAGTCATTGCGATCAAATCACTTCACGCGATTTCTTCAAACTCGGCAAACTTTGCCACAGTGGCAAATTGCCGCAAATCTCTTCACGAGATGGCCCAGCAATTTGCTATCAGCCTTATTTGGGTCCTGGGTCACCGGGACATTGAAGGCAACTGCAGGGCAGACGAGCTGGCCAGATCTGGTACCACAATACCCCTTCTCCAAGATAAGGAGGATATCTGCATGCCAATGGCCACCTGTAGGCTTATCATAAAAGAGCTATATAAGCGACGGCACCACAGTCAGGCGGTCAGCACCACTATGTCGCATAACTCGGCAAACATGGCCGACCATTGACCGAAAACGCACACTAGTGTTATGTAAGCTCGGCAGAAAAAGGTGCAGCGTAGTCATCGGTTCCGTCACGGGGCACTGGCTGATAGGCTCCCACGCTAACAGGCTGGGAGCCCCATACAACGATTTTTGCCGAAGCTGTAGAGATGAGGACGAGGAGGAAACGGTAGAACACCTGTTCTGCTCCTGTCCAGCTCTCAGCAGGAGAAGGCTACAATACCTGGGCATGCCCTATGTCTCAGACATTTCATAAATGTCCAAAATCTGTCCCAGAAAGATTGCAAACTTCATAAGAGCATCAGGATGGGATAACTGATATGTTCAGGTCTCATGAGATGGAAAAGGGGAACACCTCCTGTGGTAACACAATGGGCCGAAACCGGCCCAAGTGTGACGGGCTCCTGTGGAGCTTGACAGCCGCCTTAACCTAACCTAACCTATTAAACAAAGTTAGTGTTCAGGACAGCCGCAGACTGCTGCAGCGCACTGTGGAGAGAGCTCCGCGCCCGACTCGCTCTCGCGCGCTCTTGCACACGGCACTCTGGAGATCCACCCGGCGCTCGAGGAGTTCGAGGCCTGTTCCATAGCGCCGGTTGACGGATCCTGATACACAAAGAGAGATCCAAGCCCTGTATAGCGAATGCTATGGAGGTTATGAGCGGTGCATAGCTGACCTTACAGTCCAAGCTGCCAGCCCAGCAGTCCGTCCTCCGGCCCAGCCGGACTCCCATGGCGGCTGTCGACTTCCCCCATGCGATATAGAAGTTTTCGCTGGGGACTACGTCCGTTGGCCTACATTCCGGGATCTTTTTACCGCGATTTACATCCAAAATCCCAAGCTGTCTCCTGTAGAGAAGCTGTACTACCTCGCCACTAAGACCAGTGGCGATCCAAAGGCCATCGTTAAGAAGTCCCCGCTGACCAACTGCGGCTTCGAAGCGACATGGGATGCCCTTCATGACCGATATGAGAACCGACGGCTCCTGGTGACCAACCAGATTCACCTTCTCCTCTCTTTGCCTCACATCGGGTCCGATTCAAGTCGTGCTCTGAAAGAGCTTCAAAGTACGATCCAGGGGTTCTTACCGCACTCGCCCACTCCAAGGTCTCCACTGAAAATTGGGATAGCTTGCTCGTGACCATTAGCGCTTCAAAATTGCCGAGATTAGCCCGCGCGTTGTGGGAAGAGTCCATAACCGACAAGAAGGAAATGCCGTCATGGAAGGAGATGGACTCCTTCCTCAGTCAGAGGTATCTGACGCTAGAGGCGATCGAGAGCCACCCTTCCAATCCACATAGTTCGAAAGGCGATCTGAATCCGCCCCCTTCTAAAAATAACCCGTGCCGGTCCCAAGGGAGTCCTGTTCCTAGGAGGGTTCACTCGTTCGAGACAACAGTGAATCCGCAGAGGAGGATCTGTGCTCCAAAGAGAATCATCCAATCCGTGATTGTCCTCACTTCCTCCACATGACCGTTGATGCTCGTTCCAGCTACATTAAACAGAAACGTCGCAATCCGAGTTCCAGCGAGCCGACTTCCACATCCGTACAACATACGAGTTCTTCCGAATCCTTGTCCAACGTTCAGGCTTATTTCGCTTCCGGTACAAGTGCGGTTCTTCTGAGCACGGCCATGATTAATATTTGCCATCTGGGGACCAATTTTCGCGCCCGCGCTTTGATCGATTCTGGCTCCGAGGCCACGTTCATTACGGAACGTCTAGTCAGCATAATCAAACTGCCATTCCAACCTATCCAGGCACAGGTCTCCGGCATTAATCATACTGTATCCGCTCAGTCGAAGAAGCTCTGCAATTTTTCCATCCGCTCTCCGACTAAGTCGGGTTTACAATTAAACGTTACAGCTTACGTTATTCCGGAGGTGGCAGCGAATATTTCCTCGCATCCGATCTCTCAAATTTTGCTGAGAGACTTGCCTAGCCTTCCGTTGGCGGATCCTACATTTTTTGAGAGCTCACCAATCGATGTCCTGATTGGAGCTGACATTCTACTATCCGTACTGTTAAGCGGCTTACAGACGAACATATGTGGCTCTCTCCTCGGGCAAGAAACAGTTTTCGGTTGGGTGCTCTCTGGGCCAGTGTCTAATACGGCCGTTCAGAGAGCCCCACAAGATGCATCCTTTTGGAGTCAGGTGTCTAGAGTACCTATCCAAAGGGTAGGAGTCGCGGGCTCTCGAGTCTACAAAAGCAATCCCCTTCCGGCCTTCTACGCAGAATTGCTAAGACGGTCTCTTACGGTTGACCGACGGGAAGATATCCGTAATAATCACTGTTTTGGCGATCAGAACTCCGTGCCAAGTTCAAGCCCAAACTTGAACTTAGTTCAATGTAACCACGTGACAATGTCCAATGTCTAATGCTTCGTCGTCATCTTCATCTCATCCTAGATTTCCGCATCCAGCCTTGGGCCCACGTTCCCGCGCCGACCGTATCATTGAGAGCCGACGCGCTTGCGGTCTGAACTCCTACCGATGCCGAGTCTGCCCAGGAGTGCATCCGCTACGGACCTGCCATCACTTCCTCCGGTTGAGCCCTGTGAAGAGGCTCCGAGCCGTACTTATAAATAAGTATTGCGCAAACTGCCTGGCTCATCAGCATTCCGGCGGTGATTGTCGCAGTGGCGGGCTGTGCAAGGAGTGTGGCAAGAATCACCACACGCTACTTCACATACCCGCGTCTCGTCGTGCAGCCCGCTCAGCCTCAGCATCTTCGTCGCCATCTCCTGCGTCCCGAGCTGAACGCCGCCATCGGCGCCCCGCCAGCCAGCCTTTCGGAGGAATTGCAGCAGCGTGCACGCCGGTCGGGGACGAAAAGGTGTGCACTGCGGTCATCCGGTCCAAGACGAGTGACTTCCAACCGGAGTTCCAACCCGTATGTGTATCCGCACGCCAATCCGACAACTGAGCGATCTCGTTCGGTTGCGATTTGCCGATCTCCAGCTCGCCGCCGAACAATTCCGTCGACCGGCCACCGTCCTGGGCGTGCATACAGCCATAAAACCCTCAATTATACTTTGCAATCCTGCAAGGGGAGGGGAGGATGTTCAGGGCAGCCGCAGACTGCTGCAGCGCACTGTGGAGAGCGCTCCGCGCCCGACTCGCTCTCGCGCGAGTTACCAGCTCAGCACCTACCCTCACCCTTCCCCCTCCGGAACATCTACGAGCTGGCCACGATATAGACACCATCAGCAATACTAACTCACACCACCGACTCACATCCGCTCCAATTACAACAGCGGACACAAACCCCAACGTCAGCGGATTCTCGGCCACTTAGAGTTAAAGAGTCAGCACATTTGTAAAAACCATAGCTGCACAAAGATATAATAAAGATCAGAATATATTCAACCACAAACCAAATCGGACGTACTTAATTCAAACGGAATCCGGGCTAATAACTCTGTTAAAACGGGTGACAATCTATCTTGAGCTACAAATCCAGGAACCACCTCAATCTACATCATAACTGGCGCAGTCGGAGACCTTTGTCCACGAACGGGACTCTAGCAGGAAACATCAGGAAAACCTAGAGTTCACGAGAAGGCGAAGGAGAACCTAAAAGGATGTTCTGGAGGATTATAGTAGCAGCACTATTGTAAGAGATAAATACATATGTATGTGAATAAGAGTGAGTAGAGTGTTGGTGTGAAATGGAGGAAATTAAAGAAATAACAACAGAGAAGTGAAAATAAAGCGAGCAGAATGGTCAAAGAAATGTGAGTAGTGAAATAGGGAGCGAGAATTGACGGTTGGCGGCAGATCTGGCCGACCAAAACCGTTAGAAGAACGAATGTAGTTATACAATCACAATTATGTGCAAAACAAGTACCAAAAAGAAAAAAAGAGATCACTTCGATCAGAAGCATTCCAAACAAGATGAAAGAATTAATTACAGAAATAAGTAAAAGGGGAGAAACGAAAGGGGACCGCAGGAAAGGTTGCCGCGACGAGCAGCGGATCGAACGGTTGCAGTTGCGATCGGTATGACAACGACCCGAGCGGCTGGCAGAGGCGGCCGGCTTGGCGTACGAGCGGTCGCGGCGGCGTTCGGAACGTTGTTCGACCCGAGGCGATCGGCTTCGAGCGGTTGCATTGTGTTGGACGGAGGTTGGATCGATCGTTTGGTAAGAACGAACGGTTCGACGGAAGGGCGGTTCGAGTGGGGCAAGATGACCCCAACCAGGTTGGGTCGTGAGCGGACGGCTTACGGTGAGCCCATACATGTGTGCCCAACACATAAACACAGGGCCGGCGCGAAAACAAAGGGCGCTGGTGGGCCCAAAAAGGGGGCCAATGCATAAAATTTTAATGATTGTAGTGGGAGTTCCTGCCAGTAGTTTTCCTGAGTTGTGGTGGATATGTGGGGGTCGGCTTCTTGTGGTCTGGTAATTAGTGATCGGTGTATGGGCCGACCAAACAAAGAAATGTGCGTGTTTCGGTATTCACTTTATTTCTTAGACTAAAATATTTACAAGAGCTTAACTCTAGAACACCGCTTCGCCGCTCTGCAACATTGCCTTTGAGCTTTCGGTTCGAAGTCGATGTTGCTGTTGGTTGGAGTTTACGTGGTCGCATGGTGCATGCTTTTCGGCATGAACATCCTCCCCCCCTTGCAATATAATTGCAACAAAAAAGTTGTGCGCCCAGGAACGGGGGGAGAGAATGTGGGTTGAATTTATGCGGTACTGCATGTGCCGGAGAGGGTCCACCCGAACACCGTGTTCTGCGCCATCGGGAAGCCTTCGGTGCTTGGGATCACTCCTGGCAGAATGATCTTATGATATAAATCGGCCCCCAGCACCAATGACACGGTGCTCGGCCGATGGAAATTTTCGTCCGCCAAGGCCATATTGGCGAAATGCTCCTTTATATGGTCGCCCAAGAGCCGTTCGGGGGTCCTTATCAGGAGTTGAGGCTGCACGCTCAGCACAACCTCCAGCCTGACATCGCTCCTGTTCCTCGATTGTATGACGGCGGTACAGGCACCTTCCGCACCAACGCGAGTGACGGAAAGCCCGAAGGCCGTTGCCAAAGATGCGTTGATGCGACTGGTTGGGCTGCACGGATCGATTAGTGCACCCACCTCGAAGGACTTGTGGCCTGCGTCGATTACGACCCATGCCGTTGGCAGAATGCTGGTGCTCCTGGACTGCAGGAGCGATGCCAGCGTCGTCGGAGGAGCAGCGGATCGGGAGGTCGATCTCGCTGGTGGCGAGGATGCCCTCGATGGTAGAGAGCGGGGCTTCGGACGTGAGGATCGGTGCTTTCCTCCCATGTGGAGGAGGGTATGGTGGTTCTGCCCGCACACTCGACACGTGTCGCCGCTTCGGCACGAGCGCCCGGAGTGTTGGTGAGCCAGGCAGTTGTGGCAGTATTTGTTGATGAGGACTGCCCGTAGTCGTTTCTCCACCTTGAGCTGCAGAAAGCGCTGGCATTTGCGCAATGCGTGGACTCCGCGGCAGACCCGACAGCGGAAGCTGTTGGTTCCCCGCGGACGGCTGCGCTCCACTGGACGTTGGCGAGGTGTCATGCTTGGAAGGAAAAAGAACGTGAGATATAAGTGATTGGGTTATATGCACCGAACGACAAAAAACATATGTGTTAGTTGGACACTTGGACGTGGACAGTGTTTTCTATAGGAAGGAGAATGAGCTTTGCGACTGGCCGCTTAATGGTGCCACGGACCGTCAAAACGTCAACCACGCGGACCATGCCATCGACACCTGGATAAGTGTGCTCAATTCTCCCTAGGCGCCATTCATTTAGTGGTAGGTTGTCTTCCTTGACGACAACCATATCGCCTGCTTGAAGGTTTCGCGTTGGGAGTTGCCACTTGTTCCTTTTGTGTAACTCCTTAAGGTATTCTTCTTTCCAACGCAAACATAACTGCTGGTTTTGAGCCTTAAGACGCTGCCATCTGTTGATGATTGACCCTGCGTCCTCTCTGATTTCGGGCTCCTCAATGGAAATCAGCGGGCCGCCAACCAGGAAGTGACCTGGACTGAGGGCTAGCAGGTCAGTGGGATCTTCTGACACAGGCGAAATTGGCCGCGAGTTCAAGCACGCTTCTATTTTGGAGAGGAGGGTCGACAATTCTTCAAATGTGTATTTGCATGTCGACGTGGACTTGTAGAAAAGCGTCTTGAAACTTTTCACTCCCGCTTCCCACAAGCCACCCATGTGAGGTGCGCTTGGAGGATTGAAACGCCACTCTAGACGTTGTTGAGGATATGCGGCGATAATGCGGTTTCTCGTAGCGACCAGGAAATCATGGGACAGGGCTTTTGCGGCTCCTACAAACGTCTTTCCATTGTCAGCAACCATTTGCTGAGGGCACCCCCGCCTCGCCACGAAACGATTGAAAGCTGCAAGGAACTTTTCGGTCGTGAGGTCTGAGGTTGCTTCCAGATGGATCGCCCTCGTGCTGAAACACACGAAGACACAAACATACCCCTTTGTGATGCGGCAAGCTCGACCTGTGTAGGTCTTGATGTCGAATGGTCCAGCGAAATCGACCCCCGTTCGAGTGAATGGACGAGAGAACGTGGTCCTCTCCCTGGGCAAGTCTCCCATAAGCTGGGCTTTCAACTTCCGTCGATGGACCACACACACTCGACAGGAATTGATAGTCGTTTTGACTAGGGTCCGAAGTTTCGGGATCCAGTATTTGGATCGGATGAGCCGAATCACAAGTTGGTTTCCACCATGCATTGAGATCCGGTGCGTGAACCGTACAAGTAGACGTGTGAACCCGCTTGCGTAAGGTAGAATGATCGGGAATGGATCGGGATCCAGAAATGGATTTAAGTTATTGATGCAGCTCGACGGTAAAAGTTGCTGCTTATTTAGCAAGCGCTGAAACTCTTTTGCGTACTCTGCGCGTTGAGTATGGATGATCATACGCTCTTGCGTCTCGGATAGTTCACGGCTACTGAGCTCGACTGGAAATTGAGTGTCAGATTTCTGACACCTCTTGAGAAAACGAAAAACATAGGCTAAAACTCTAATAGCCTTCCCGAATTCTGAGAAGCGGTCTACGATACTGGACTCCGGTGAAGACTTGGATACGTTGCACTTCACCGTGCGTTGCTCCAACTCCGTCTCGTGCGGAGATTCTGATGGGATTGGCCATTGGTCTTTTGTCAGTGTTAGCCAGTCTGGCCAATGCCACCACAGATTGCTGCTAGCCAATTCTTGGGCTGAAACACCTCTGCTAGCCAGATCAGCAGGGTTGTGCTCCGATCTGACGTGAGACCATGTTCCCTTGCTGACGGACTGTGTGATCTTAGTCACTCGGTTAGCTACAAATGTCGTCCATCTGCATGGTGGCTTGTTCAGCCACGCTAACACTATGGTGGAGTCTGTCCAATAAAAGCATTCGTAGCTATCAAGGGACAGTTGGGGAAGGAGAGACGAGGACAGTTCAGCGAGGAGAACCGCCCCGCACAATTCCAAACGTGGTAAGGACACGGTCTTCACCGGAGCAACTCTGGTCTTTGCCGAGAGTAGATGGACAGAGACCTGTTGTTCACTCTCTACACGGACGTAAATGGCTGCGCCGAAAGCGCGTTGGGATGCATCACAAAAGCCGTGGAACTGCAAATTTACTCTGGGGTGATACTGCACCCATCTTGGTATACGAATCTCTTGGAGAGCAGGATAGCTCAGGAGAAATTCCTGCCATCTCTTCAGGAGGTCTGTTGGCAAAGAGTCATCCCACTTTAGCTCTTGAAGCCAGATCTCTTGCATAAAGATCTTAGCTCGGACTATGAATGGAGCGAGCCATCCTGCTGGATCGAATAGTTTTGATATTTGGGATAGGACTTCCCTTTTTGTGTAAGAGGAACTTAAGGCTACCTCGGATGGTTTGAAAAGGAATTTATCACTATCCGCTTGCCATCGGATACCCAGAGTTTTTGCTGAGCTAGCGTCCTCCATTTCAAGAAAATCGGCACATAATAAATGCTCCTTAGGAATATTCACGAGGACTTGCTTCGCGTTGGAAGCCCATTTCCTCAAAGGAAACCCCGCACCCTCTAGAGCAGCACGAAGTTCCTTTATCGCTGTGATTGCACCTTGTATTGTGTGAGCGCCAGCAAGTACATCGTCAACATACATTGAATTGGATATGATGTCACTTGCCAGTGGGAATCGCTTTAGGACATCTTTCGCAAGTTCTTTTAGCACCCGAATGGCCAAGAATGGAGCACAATTTACCCCGAACGTAACGGTGGTAAGCTCATAATCACAGAGCTCGCCATTTACGTTTCTGAAAAGGATCCTTTGGAATCTTGTGTGTGAAGGATCGAGGGTAATCTGCCGATACATTTTTGTGATGTCCGCATTAAAGACATATTGGAAGAACCGCCATTTGAGAATCTGAACCGTCAGGTCTGATTGGAGAACCGGTCCTGGATAGAGAATGTCGTTCAGACTCTTGCCATTTGAGGTCGGACAGGAGGCATTAAAGACTACCCGTAGCTTTGTAGTGGTGCTGTCCGGTTTTTGAACAGCATGATGGGGCAGATAGAAATTATCGGAATCGTTACTTGGAGCTACTTGTCGCATATGACCTAAGTCCAAGTACTCCTGGAGGACGCGATCATACTGCTCTTTCAAAGGAATGTTCCGTTTTAAACGACCTTCGTTTTTGAGGAATTGAGCTAGTGCGATTGATCTTGAATGACCTAAGTTGATGCCTTCAGGATTCCGAAAAGGCAAAGATACCATATATCTGCCCTTTGGATCTCTACGGGTGGTTCGAATGAAATTGTCTTCGCAGACAGACTCAGAAGAATCTTCTACCAGCTTGGCTGGAAGATCCTCCACCTCCCAAAACTTTGTTAGAAGTTTTTCTAAACGCTGCTCAGAGCTGACGTTTATCCTTGTCGCAAAGGAAGAAATTGAGGTGCGAGTCGAATCGGCTACAGGTCCAGTGAGAATCCATCCAAAGATGGTCTCTTGGCCAAGTAGTGATCCACAAATATTGGGAAGGGAGCCGCCTAGTAAAATGGACGGAAGGATATCTGCACCTAAAAGTACATCTATCTGCGAGCTCTTATGAAAAGAAGGGTCAGCCAGAGGAATATTTGGCAGGTCCTTTAGAAAATCTTGAGAAATTGGATACGAGGGTAAGGTGCCTGCCACATTTGGAGGACAAAGGCCGAGGTTTCTATGTGTATTCTCGGCTTTGTTGGGGAGCCTATTTGAAAGTGGCATATCTTTTGAGGCCTCGCAGCTATTGCTTGGTTCAAGCCCGATACTTGCACTTGAACTGGCTTGAAAGGAAGCTTGATGATTCTGAACAAGCGTTCTGAGATGAACGTTGCTTCTGACCCAGAATCGATCAAGGCACGTGCTTTATAGCTAGTGCCCAAATGGCATATATTTATAACAGCCGTGCCTAGCAGAACACCCTGTGTGCTTGCTGTGAAATAATTTTGGACATTAGAGGATGAAGTGGACTGTATTATTGGACTTGGATTTGGATTCGGATTCGAGGGAGCTGATGTAGAGGGCTCTGGAGGGGGGTGACCACGGTGCAGAAGTGTGTGGTGGCGCCCCTTGCACGTGAAGCAGTTATGCTGACTCGTGCAGTCTTTAATTTGATGCCCCCTAGCAAAACAGTTCATGCATAGCCTTTGCTGTTTTATGTAGTTAGACCTATCATAAGCAGACATTTTTAGAAAGCGAGGACATTGACGCACGGAATGAAGTTCCTTTGAGCAAAGGTTGCATGTTCGCGTTTTGACGCTAACTTTTGCCTCAAAGGAATTAACCTTCTTGGAAGAGGTTTCTTTCTTTTCAGATGTGGAAAGCAAAAACATGGAGGTGCTTGCATTCTCAATCGCTTCGAGCGATAGATGTCGCTCACTAAGGAATTTATTCATGGCTGCCCACGTCGGAATTTCGCTTTTGCTGGGCAGAGATTGTTCCCATAGCGATAAGGTTATCTGAGGCAACTTGGAGGAGACTATGAACACCAGCACGCCGTCCGCGAAGCGGTTATCAATGGGGACGTCGGAGTGTTCAAGGGCCGTTAGGCATCCTTGGACCGCCCTCTGGAGATCTTTTAGAGCAGCTCCGGACTCTTTTTGGATAGGGGGGAAACTGAAAAGGATTTTCAGCTGGCTATTGACCAGCGTTCGCTTGTTCTCAAAACGCTCTTTGAGGGCGGTCCATGCGGACTCAAAACCCTCATTTGTGAGCGGAGCCTTCTCCACGATAGCTTTCGCTTCCCCGCGAGTCTTGTGGGTCAGGTGATAAAGTTTTTCCACCTGCGATAAATTTGGTTTGTTCACGTAGATTGCAGTGAATAGGTCCCGGAAAGTGGGCCATTTCAGATAATCTCCGGAGAACACCTCTGTTTCAAGGGGTGGGAGCCTGCAACCTCGTTGCTGGAAATTCGGTACTGATACCGGAGCTGGGTTCGTCCCGTTCTCGATTCGCTCCTGCAGAGCGGACGCGCATCTTTCATACACTGCATAACAGTGATCGTATTTTGCGCTCATGGAGTGGATCGTCTCACCATCAGGTTCTGCCAGATTGAGAGCCTTGGTGCAGTTCTCACATTCCACTCGTACTTTGTCCCATAAGGTCTTTACCTCTTCCAGGCGAATCTTGAGAGTGAATAGCGAGACCTCTACGGAGGATGGAGCGCTGATTTTTGCCTCGAATTTACTGAGACGGTCTGATGCGGCTATAAAATCATCCAAAGCCATTTTTTTTTACTCGGAGATCTTCTGTGTGACGGTACGAGTGGTACGTGAAACAGGACTTTTTCGTCCTTTGGAATACCCGTGTTCCGAAACCGAAGGGGCTTCTTCTACGGAGGGCGATAGAGGTAACGAGCCTGGAACTGTGAGAAGATGCTCCGCCTCGCGATCACTTGACATAATAGTCTGGGTACACGCGGTGAATGAAGTAGAGGAACGATGGAATTATAGTGGAGAATTCTAATGGGGCCAGCAACAATCTATAAGGTTTGCTTTGCCCACCCGAAATAAATCTTGAGTACAAAAAAATAGTGGAATGGAGGAATGGAACACGTACGGATCGAATGGCTATCTTAGAGAATTTAGCAAAGCAATAAAACAACTATGTAAATATTAATTAATAATTAATTAATATTAATATTAATCATCAATATCGTATTGGAATTTTTTTGTTGTATTACTTTTTATTTTATTTGTCGGAGGAATGCTGGAATGGAATGCTCAGTAATGTTCAACTAACTACTTCAAAAAATAATATACATATATATAAATGTTGCAAAAAATATTCGACGTGCCGAACCTTGTCAAAATAGCATATACCCGCTTTATGCTGGGTATCACACGCTAATGCACAAAGAGGAACACGCAACAATAGCTTCACTCATATGCTCGTACTGTCATATATGTTCATATGTATGCAAGTATGGACGTATATATGTATGTAGGTATGTGCTGCAGAATGCGTTGGGCGCGCTCGTTTTGGAATTCAGGAAATAAATAATTTGGATGTGTTCACATACATATATGCGAACTACCAGTTTTTATATTTTGGATATTACTCTTGTGTGTTAATAGAGAACGACGCATGCAAACATTAACTACAGTATATACAGTGTATATGGATATGTATGCAGGTAGTACGGATTACACAAATAATGAACGTAAATTTAATTTCTTTTTTTTTCTGTTTTGGGAAGGCTCTGTTCGTTGATGTAAACGGTGTGGATTTTTTTTGGATAGGAAAAAAAACTGTGTGTACTTTGATTAAAGAAAAGCGAAGGAAAAAATCAAGGTATGAAAATATGTATGGATGTATGTATGTACATATGTATGTAGGTAAGCCCGTTTCGTACGGTCGCTGCGATCGGGTTCGATCTCTAGGTTCGAAGTTCGAGGTTCGATGCGATCGCTTTGAAGCACTATGTTCGAAGTTCGAGTGTAGACGCGGAGGGGAACAAATTGGAGAATTTATGTACATGCATATGTATATTGGAGGTTCACTGCACTTGCCGATTTTTGGAGGAGAAATATTGGAGAGTTCTCTTATGTATATGCAAATGGGAAAAATGGCGTTCCTTCTTTCCCTCTTTGCCCTTTCTTCTTTTCACTTGCAATTTTCTTTTATAGAATTTCTCACACAATTCACACACAGAGCCTTCACCCAACGATTTCGTTACTGTAATCGGAATTTTAGGTACTTAGCTGGCAGTTTCTCAGGAACAAGCTGGGGCGAGCGGATGGGGGGATAATTGATTTTCTTCCGTGATTTCTTCTTTCGATGAAAATCCAAACAAGTTGATCCGGCTCGAAGGACCAAATGATTGTAGTGGGAGTTCCTGCCAGTAGTTTTCCTGAGTTGTGGTGGATATGTGGGGGTCGGCTTCTTGTGGTCTGGTAATTAGTGATCGGTGTATGGGCCGACCAAACAAAGAAATGTGCGTGTTTCGGTATTCACTTTATTTCTTAGACTAAAATATTTACAAGAGCTTAACTCTAGAACACCGCTTTGCCGCTCTGCAACATTGCCCTTGAGCTTTCGGTTCGAAGTCGATGTTGCTGTTGGTTGGAGTTTACGTGGTCGCATGGTGCATGCTTTTCGGCATGAACAGATACAATAAACGAAGTGCGGGGAGCTATCGTCCACATGCATAGAGCAGAACCTGTAACGCACAGGGCAGAAGCTCAGCATGGGGGGGATGGTAAGGTTATGAAAATAGAGAAAACAAGAACAAGAACGAAAAAACAGGAGGAAAACCTCGATCACGCACATACGTAGGGCGAAGTACTGTAACGCACAGTGCAGACGCCTAGTATGGGAGCGGTCGGAGGAAGAACGATGCTATGAAAGACACACTGTCCGCGTATGGCTGCGAATACTGTAACGCACAGTATAGTAGCTAGCTTCAGGTGCAGAATAGCGTCGCAAGGTAGAAAATAAAAGATTACCACGAGGTGTTACACTGTCCGCGTATGGCTGTGAATACTGTAACGCACAGTATAACAGTTAGCTTCAGAGTGCACAGTAGTGGAAGAAGAAAGAATGAAAAGTCAATAAAGAATGAATAACGAATTAAAACGAGAAAGAAACCTATTTCACACCGCACTATATAACCCTTAAATGTTGAAGAAATACTCATTTTTAAATAATTGCAGACTCCATTTCGCACAATACACTACATAAGGACACACCTAACAATAACTGGCACACCGGGAAACTAATATTAACTAAATTAAGCACACGACAACACACACACACGATATAGAAGATAATAACAATAGCATATAAGATTACACTTAACGCATATATATACACACACAGACACAGTAAGAGACACATATACGAAGTACATGTCAGTGAGAGGCAATTAAGAAGTTCCCATTGCCAAAAACTAGGAAACAGATAAAGTCATTCTTGGGGTTACTAGGGTACTATAGAAAATTCATAAAAGACTTCGCGGCTATAACAAAGCCGATGACAAAGCAACTCAAAGGGAAGAAGGCGGTACAGGTTGATCATGAGTTCGAAGAGACATTCGAAACGTGTAAAACCTTGTTATGCAATGACCCAGTGTTGCAGTTTCCAGATTTTACTAAGCCATTTATTCTGACGACGGATGCTAGCAATTACGCCATAGGCGCCGTCTTGTCCCAAGGACACCTGGGAGCAGACAGACCACTGGCTTATGCTAGCCGAACGTTGTCGGATGCAGAGACAAACTACGCGACGATAGAGAAGGAAATGCTTGCCATTATTTGGGCAATAAAGCATTTTCGTCACTACCTATTTGGGCAAAAGTTCAAATTAGTCACGGATCACAGGCCGCTGACTTGGTTAATGAGCATTTAAGAACCAGACTCCAAGTTGGTGAGATGGAAATTACAATTATTGGAGTACGATTACGAAATCGTATACAAAAAGGGTTCTCTTAATGTAGTGGCAGATGCCCTGAGTAGGGTACAGCCAGAACTCAATATGGTAGAGAACGATTCAGATGTAGCAACGAATGGGGAGACGATACATTCGGCGGAAGAAGACCTGCGCATCGGGTTCCCCATATCTGAAAAACCTTTGAACGATTATAACATTCAGGTAGTGGTAGAAAAAGGGAGTCCACCAAAAATAGAAAGGAAGGTTCCGTTCAGAAACAAGGTCAGGATCACATGGACAGAGGACAAGTTTGAGGAGGAGGCACTAGGCCGAACTTTTAAAGAAATACTGAAACCAAATAGGACGGTGGCCATCTTCATCCCCGAGGAATTGGTGATAGTAGTGCAGAACGCGTACTGCAAATATTTTGCATATAGCAAGATATATAACGTAGTGAGATGCACAATCATGTTGCCAGAGGTAACAGACAGGGCATTACAGGAAGAAGCAGTGAAAGAACACCATGAAAAGAACAACCACAGGGGATAGAAGAAACATTGGCGCAACTGAAGAGGAAATTGTATTTCCCACATATGAAACCAATAATAACACAAACAATCAATAATTGCGACAAATGCCAGATGTTGAAGTATGATAGGAGCCCCCAGAAGATCAAGTATAGTGTCACAGAGACCCCGGGGAGGCCAATGGAGATACTCCACATAGACCTATATTTCATAAACAAGAAATACGTACTGACGGTCATTGATAAGTTCTCCAGATACGCCTGGGGATATACTATTCCGGCTAGGGATAGTATAAATGTAGTCAAAGCAATAAAGAACTTTATGACACTATTTGGGATCCCGAGCAAGATAGTTTGTGATCAGGGAGTAGAGTTTGCATCGAACCTCTTCAAGGACTTTTGCAAGTAATATGACGTAGAGTTACACATGACTTCCTTTCAACAGTCGTCAAGCAACGCTACGGTCGAGAGGCTGCACTCGACAATAACAGAAATATATAGAATAATCGTGGAGCAGAAGAAAGAAAAGAAAGTAGAAACAAAGCATGAGGACATAATAGCTGAGGCGTTTATAACGTACAATAATGCAATACATTCGGCAACAAAGCTCACGCCCCACGAATTGTTCACAGGAAGAACACACATTTTCTTGAGTAACGTTTCATTTAACAACGAACACGATTATCTTCAGAAAATCAATGCGTTCCAGGCAGAGATCTACCCCAAGGTGAAAGAAAGAGTAGAAAGAGAAAAGGTTAGGAGAATAGAGGCAGCAAACACTGACAGGCAAGAACCAGTAAATGTAGAACCAGACGAAACGATTTTTAGGAAAGAAAATAGGAGAGATAAATTAACACACAGATTCACTAAACATAAGGTACAGACAGATAATAACATAACAGTAACAACAACGAAACCGCAAAAAGTCCATAAAGAGAAGATTAGAAGACTGACAAAGAATAATGAATAACGATAATTTCAGATGGGTCGCGACGACGGAGACGAAGAGAATGTTCGAAATCAGGGAAATAAAAAGCGATCAGCCGATCGCGCAGATAGAATTGGGACCAGCCAGGATAATACAAACGTACAGAACGTTTGTACATATAGTTCGCCTAGAGGAGTATATAGAAAGTGTCGACCACTTGGAACAGACGCTCAAAGTGATTCAGGAAGATGGTGAGACCAACGATCTGATCAAAGCACTTCGAGAGAAACTGAAGTTAGTAAGAGGAAAGATAGAATCGATAAGCCCCAAGAGAAGGGATAGGCGAGGGCTTGTTAATGGATTAGGATCGGTCGTGAAGGCGATCACGGGAAATTTAGACGCGGAAGACGCGGAACGTTTAGAAAGGGAGATTAGGAAGTTACAGGAAGAAGAGAGGAGAATTAATGAAGAGATAGGTACACAGGAGAACATGGACAATAGGTTCATTACTATGTTTAAGAACCTAACAACATACATTAACGAGGAGCAAGTCAGAGTGACCTCCTTTATAAACACATACAAAAATGGAATAAGCAAAACATTTGTGGAGGAAGATAAGAGAATGTTTAGGTTAGAATACATCGATAGAATTGCAGTAGCAATAGATATGATAGCGTTAAATCTAAACGATTTGACGGAGAGCCTTTTATTAGCAAGAATAGGAATAATCCCAAAATGTATTCTTAGCAGAGAAGAAACACAAAAGATTACCCAGAAATTGGAAGAGCAAGGAATACAGATTACATCGGAAGAACACATGTATGAATTATTGCAATTAAAAGCTATAATGAATAAAACAGATGTAATATTCTCGGTAGATGTGCCAATTTTTACTAATGAAACATACTCACTACAAAGATTGTTACCATTACCAATTAATAAAACCGAATTTGTAATAGCACCTAATTTTGTAGCGTATAATGATAAATTAATGTATTATTACACAAAGAAATGTAATCAAGTAAGGAAACTGTAAATCTGTAAACATGATAGGATTGTAAATAGGGTCAACGAAGTGTGCCTGAGGAATCTGATACAGGGGAAAGCGGCGGAATGTGAGACAAAGGACGTGGGCTTTCGCAGAGAGATCCGAACCGGAGAAAGGCTACATTGCAATATTTAATGGCGAAAAGGTTAGAATACAGACGGATTGCGGACCGGAAAGGTCGTACGACGGGTCAGCAATAATAACCTTCGAAGAATGTGGAGTAACAATCAACAACATCCAATATGAGGCGATGGAACAAGTGGACACAAAACAATTAGTTTTGGAAATTCCCCGGATAAAGTCGATGAAAAATAACAGAACGACTCAAGAGTTAGGAGTACATGAACTAAAGATGGAGGACATCAAGACGAACACGGAACTTGGCAGAATTAGAACTGGAATGAAGATACACAACGCGACAACATACACCATGGTCGGCGTACTCTTATTAGGAGTGGTGTGCACTGCTTGGCTCTCGAGAAGGGCGATCAATTACGCAACAACAACAACAAATTCCATTGCACCACCAACTACCACCCTCACTTCAACCATCACGCCGTTATGGTCGATAGTTCAGACTGGGGGGGAGGAGTTACCAGCTCAGCACCTACCCTCACCCTTCCCCCTCCGGAACATCTACGAGCTGGCCACGATATAGGCACCATCAGCAATACTAACTCACACCACCGACTCACATCCGCTCCAATTACGACAGCGGACACAAACCCCAACGTCAGCGGATTCTCGGCCACTTAGAGTTAAAGAGTCAGCACATTTGTAAAAACCATAGCTGCACAAAGATATAATAAAGATCAGAATATATTCAACCACAAACCAAATCGGACGTACTTAATTCAAACGGAATCCGGTCTAATAACTCTGTTAAAACGGGTGACAATCTATCTTGAGCTACAAATCCAGGAACCACCTCAATCTACATCATAACTCGCGCTATTTCACACGGCACTCTGGAGATCCACTAGCTTAAGCTGGGCTGTTTAGTTACGCTCCCACCCCCGCTACGATCATTCAACGTTTTTTCGGACCACATACACACGAATTCTAGCATATACATATGTCCATACGTTGTGAACATTACTTACGATAATTATAAATAAACTTAAGTGAACGAAGTGAAATAAATAGACGTGCTGGTTTCATTTGACTAGCTTGTGATAGTGAGAATCGACCGGATCCGCCCCCTACAAACAGTTAGTATCTAAACATCTAAACAATATAAAAATTATTCTGGTATTGTATGGGTAGCTGTAAAGTAATGGCATACGCGGATGACGTCGCAATTAGTTTCTCTCACTCTCAAACACTCTGTGACCTTATGAGCACAAAGCTCGCGAGACTGTCAGAATGGACCAAATCGCGAGGATTGGGAGTAAATCCCTCAAAAACGGAACTCGTGCTATTCACAAACAAGTACAAGGTTCCGCCCCTTAACCCTCCTATACTAAATAAATGTAGGCTCTCCTTCAGCGACAGCGCTAGTTACCTAGGGTTGGTAATTGACAAGAAGCTTAACTGGAACCTGAACGTAAAAGACAGAGTGAAGAAGGCTACGATAGCCCTATACTCTTGCAAAAAAGCTATAGGCTTGAAATGGGGCATGAACCCAAGCGTAGTCCAATGGATATACCAAGCAATAGTAGGACCAATCTTACTCTATGGAGTTACAGTTTGGTGGCCGGCCTTATCAAAAGGATCGACAACCAAACAACTTGGCAAAGTTCAGCGAACCGCAGCTTTATGCATAAGTGGAGCACTACGGAAAGGAGAGGGCAGAAATTGCAGCGATACGTCTGAGACTCCGGACAATGGACGTCACATCTCAGGGGTCACTCATCGATACTTATCAGCAGTACCGTCCCTACGAAGACGGAATACTGCGTCCCAAGGGAACACACTGTTACCCCCTTCAACATAATCATCCCTAGCAGAGACGAGTGGCTTGAGGGACCACCAGGCCAAGACATGGCCATAAGCATCTACACATATGGCTCGAAGCTGGATAACAAGGTTGGAGGAGGAATTTACTCCGAACAACTCGAAATTAGGCACTCCTTCAGGCTCCCAGATCACTGCAGTGTTTTCCAAGCGGAAGTCATTGCGATCAAATGACTTCACGCGATTTCTTCAAACTCGGCAAACTTTACCACAGTGGCAAATTGCCGCAAATCTCTTCACGAGATGGTCCAACAATTTGCTATCAGCCTTATTTGGGTCCTGGGTCACCGGGACATTGAAGGCAACTGCAGGGCAGACGAGCTGGCCAGATCTGGTACCACAATACCCCTTCTCCAAGATAAGGAGGATATCTGCATGCCAATGGCCACCTGTAGGCTTATCATAAAAGAGCTATATAAGCGACGGCACCACAGTCAGGCGGTCAGCACCACTATGTCGCATAACTCGGCAAACATGGCCGACCATTGACCGAAAACGCACACTAGTGTTATGTAAGCTCGGCAGAAAAAGGTGCAGCGTAGTCATCGGTTCCGTCACGGGGCACTGGCTGATAGGCTCCCACGCTAACAGGCTGGGAGCCCCATACAACGATTTTTGCCGAAGCTGTAGAGATGAGGACGAGGAGGAAACGGTAGAACACCTGTTCTGCTCCTGTCCAGCTCTCAGCAGGAGAAGGCTACAATACCTGGGCATGCCCTATGTCTCAGACATTTCAGAAATGTCCAAAATCTGTCCCAGAAAGATTGCAAACTTCATAAGAGCATCAGGATGGGATAACTGATATGTTCAGGTCTCATGAGATGGAAAAGGGGAACACCTCCTGCGGTAACACAATGGGCCGAAACCGGCCCAAGTGTGACGGGCTCCTGTGGAGCTTGACAGCCGCCTTAACCTAACCTAACCTATTAAACAAAGTTAGTGTTCAGGACAGCCGCAGACTGCTGCAGCACACTGTGGAGAGAGCTCCGCGCCCGAGTCGGTCTCGCGCGCTCTTGCACACGGCACTCTGGAGATCCACCCGGCGCTCGAGGAGTTCGAGGCCTGTTCCATAGCGCCGGTTGACGGATCCTGATACACAAAGGGAGATCCAAGCCCTGTATAGCGAATGCTATGGAGGTTATGAGCGGTGCATCGCTGACCTTACAGTCCAAGCTGCCAGCCCAGCAGTCCGTCCTCCGGCCCAGCCGGACTCCCATGGCGCCTGTCGACTTCCCCCATGCGATATAGAAGTTTTCGCTGGGGACTACGTCCGTTGGCCTACATTCCGCGATCTTTTTACCGCGATTTACATCCAAAATCCCAAGCTGTCTCCTGTAGAGAAGCTGTACTACCTCGCCACTAAGACCAGTGGCGATCCAAAGGCCATCGTTGAGAAGTCCCCGCTGACCAACTGCGGCTTCGAGGCGACATGGGATGCCCTTCATGACCGATATGAGAACCGACGGCTCCTGGTGACCAACCAGATTCACCTTCTCCTCTCTTTGCCTCACATCGGGTCCGATTCAAGTCGTGCTCTGAAAGAGCTTCAAAGTACGATCCAGGGGGTTCTTACCGCACTCGCCCACTCCAAGGTCTCCACTGAAAATTGGGATAGCTTGCTCGTGACCATTAGCGCTTCGAAATTGCCGAGATTAGCCCGCGCGTTGTGGGAAGAGTCCATAATCGACAAGAAGGAAATGCCGTCATGGAAGGAGATGGACTCCTTCCTCAGTCAGAGGTATCTGACGCTAGAGGCGATCGAGAGCCACCCTTCCAATCCACATAGTTCGAAAGGCCATCTGAATCCGCCCCCTTCTAAAAATAACCCGTGCCGGTCCCAAGGGAGTCCTGTTCCTAGGAGGGTTCACTCGTTCGAGACAACAGTGAATCCGCAGAGGAGGATCTGTGCTCCAAAGAGAATCATCCAATCCGTGATTGTCCTCACTTCCTCCACATGACCGTTGATGCTCGTTCCAGCTACATTAAACAGAAACGTCGCAATCCGAGTTCCAGCGAGCCGACTTCCACATCCGTACAACATACGAGTTCTTTCGAATCCTTGTCCAACGTTCAGGCTTATTTCGCTTCCGGTACAAGTGCGGTTCTTCTGAGCACGGCCATGATTAATATTTGCCATCTGGGGACCAATTTTCGCGCCCGCGCTTTGATCGATTCTGGCTCCGAGGCCACGTTCATTACGGAACGTCTAGTCAGCATAATCAAACTGCCATTCCAACCTATCCAGGCACAGGTCTCCGGCATTAATCATACTGTATCCGCTCAGTCGAAGAAGCTCTGCAATTTTTCCATCCGCTCTCCGACTAAGTCGGGTTTACAATTAAACGTTACAGCTTACGTTATTCCGGAGGTGGCAGCGAATATTTCCTCGCATCCGATCTCTCAAATTTTGCTGAGAGACTTGCCTAGCCTTCCGTTGGCGGATCCTAAATTTTTTGAGAGCTCACCAATCGATGTCCTGATTGGAGCTGACATTCTACCATCCGTACTGTTAAGCGGCTTACAGACGAACATATGTGGCTCTCTCCTCGGGCAAGAAACAGTTTTCGGTTGGGTGCTCTCTGGGCCAGTGTCTAATACGGCCGTTCAGAGAGCCCCACAAGATGCATCCTTTTGGAGTCAGGTGTCTAGAGTACCTATCCAAAGGGTAGGAGACGCGGGCTCTTGAGTCTACAAAAGCAATCCCCTTCCGGCCTTCTACGCAGAATTGCTAAGACGGTCTCTTACGGTTGACCGACGGGAAGATATCCGTAATAATCACTGTTTTGGCGATCAGAACTCCGTGCCAAGTTCAAGCCCAAACTTGAACTTAGTTCAATGTAACCACGTGACAATGTCCAATGTCTAATGCTTCGTCGACATCTTCATCTCATCCTAGATTTCCGCATCCAGCCTTGGGCCCACGTTCCCGCGCCGACCGTATCATTGAGAGCCGACGCGCTTGCGGTCTGAACTCCTACCGATGCCGAGTCTGCCCAGGAGTGCATCCGCTACGGACCTGCCATCACTTCCTCCGGTTGAGCCCTGTGAAGAGGCTCCGAGCCGTACTTATAAAACTGCCAGCCAAACTGCCTGGCTCATCAGCATTCCGGCGGTGATTGTCGCAGTGGCGGGCTGTGCAAGGAGTGTGGCAAGAATCACCACACGCTACTTCACATACCCGCGTCTCGTCGTGCAGCCCGCTCAGCCTCAGCATCTTCGTCGCCATCTCCTGCGTCCCGAGCTGAACGCCGCCATCGGCGCCCCGCCAGCCAGCCTTTCGGAGGAATTGCAGCAGCGTGCACGCCGGTCGGGGACGAAAAGGTGTGCACTGCGGTCATCCGGTCCAAGACGAGCGACTTCCAACCGGAGTTCCAACCCGTATGTGTATCCGCACGCTAATCTGACAACTGAGCGATCTCGTTCGGTTGCGATTTGCCGATCTCCAGCTCGCCGCCGAACAATTCCGTCGACCGGCCACCGTCCTGGGCGTGCATACAGCCATAAAACCCTCAATTATACTTTGCAATCCTGCAAGGGGAGGGGAGGATGTTCAGGGCAGCCGCAGACTGCTGCAGCGCACTGTGGAGAGAGCTCCGCTCCCGACTCGCTCTCGCGCGCTCTTGCACACGGCACTCTGGAGATCCACTAGCTTGAGCTGGGCTGTTTAGTTACGCTCCCACCCCCGCTACGATCATTCAACGTTTTTTCGGACCACATACACACGAATTCTAGCATATACATATGTCCATACGTTGTGAACATTACTTACGATAATTATAAATAAACTTAAGTGAACGAAGTGAAATAAATAGACGTGCTGGTTTCATTTGACTAGCTTGTGATAGTGAGAATCGACCGGATCCGCCCCCTACAAACAGTTAGTATCTAATCATCTAAACAATATACAAATTATTCTGGTATTGTATGGGCAGCTGTAAAGTAATGGCATACGCGGATGACGTCGCAATTAGTTTCTCTCACTCTCAAACACTCTGTGACCTTATGAGCACAAAGCTCGCGAGACTGTCAGAATGGACAAAATCGCGAGGATTGGGAGTAAATCCCTCAAAAACGGAACTCGTGCTATTCACAAACAAGTACAAGGTTCCGCCCCTTAACCCTCCTATACTAAATGAATGTAGGATCTCCTTCAGCGACAGCGCTAGTTACCTAGGGTTGGTAATTGACAAGAAGCTTAACTGGAACCTGAACGTAAAAGACAGAGGGAAGAAGGCTACGATAGCCCTATACTCTTGCAAAAAAGCTTTTGGCTTGAAATGGGGCATGAACCCAAGCGTAGTCCAATGGATATATCAAGCAATAGTAAGACCAATCTTACTCTATGGAGTTACAGTTTGGTGGCCGTCCTTATCAAAAGGATCGACAACCAAACAACTTGGTAAGGTTCAGCGAACCGCAGCTTTATGCATTAGTGGAGCACTACGCACCACCCCGAACGATGCACTAAACGCCATCCTAAGTCTCCAGAGCCTCGAGCTTGCGGGAAAGGAGAGGGCAGAAATTGCAGCGATACGTCTGAGAGACTCCGGACAATGGACGTCACATCTCAGGGGTCACTCATCGATACTTATCAGCAGTACCGTCCCTACGAAGACGGAATACTGCGTCCCAAGGGAACACACTGTTACCCCCTTCAACATAATCATCCCTAGCAGAGACGAGTGGCTTGAGGGACCACCAGGCCAAGACATGGCCATAAGCATCTACACATATGGCTCGAAGCTGGATAACAAGGTTGGAGGAGGAATTTACTCCGAACAACTCGAAATTAGTCACTCCTTCAGGCTCCCAGATCACTGCAGTGTTTTCCAAGCGGAAGTCATTGCGATCAAATCACTTCACGCGATTTCTTCAAACTCGGCAAACTTTGCCACAGTGGCAAATTGCCGCAAATCTCTTCACGAGATGGCCCAACAATTTGCTATCAGCCTTAGTTGGGTCCTGGGTCACCGGGACATTGAAGGCAACTGCAGGGCAGACGAGCTGGCCAGATCTGGTATCTCAATACCCCTTCTCCAAGATAAGGAGGATATCTGCATGCCAATGGCCACCTGTAGGCTTATCATAAAAGAGCTATATAAGCGACGGCACCACAGTCAGGCGGTCAGCACCACTATGTCGCATAACTCGGCAAACATGGCCGACCATTGACCGAAAACGCACACTAGTGTTATGTAAGCTCGGCAGAAAAAGGTGCAGCGTAGTCATCGGTTCCGTCACGGGGCACTGGCTGATAGGCTCCCACGCTAACAGGCTGGGAGCCCCATACAACGATTTTTGCCGAAGCTGTAGAGATGAGGACGAGGAGGAAACGGTAGAACACCTGTTCTGCTCCTGTCCAGCTCTCAGCAGGAGAAGGCTACAATACCTGGGCATGCCCTATGTCTCAGACATTTCAGAAATGTCCAAAATCTGTCCCAGAAAGATTGCAAACCTCATAAGAGCATCAGGATGGGATAACAGATATTTTCAGGTCTCATGAGATGGAAAAGGGGAACACCTCCTGCGGTAACACAATGGGCTGAAACCGGCCCAAGTGTGACGGGCTCCTGTGGATCTTGACAGCCGCCTTAACCTAACCTAACCTATTAAACAAAGTTAGTGTTCAGGACAGCCGCAGACTGCTGCAGCGCACTGTGGAGAGAGCTCCGCGCCCGACTCGCTCTCGCGCGCTCTTGCACACGGCACTCTGGAGATCCACCCGGCGCTCGAGGAGTTCGAGGCCTGTTCCATAGCGCCGGTTGACGGATCCTGATACACAAAGAGAGATCCAAGCCCTGTATAGCGAATGCTATGGAGGTTATGAGCGGTGCATAGCTGACCTTACAGTCCAAGCTGCCAGCCCAGCAGTCCGTCCTCCGGCCCAGCCGGACTCCCATGGCGCCTGTCGACTTCCCCCATGCGATATAGAAGTTTTCGCTGGGGACTACGTCCGTTGGCCTACATTCCGCGATCTTTTTACCGCGATTTACATCCAAAATCCCAAGCTGTCTCCTGTAGAGAAGCTGTACTACCTCGCCACTAAGACCAGTGGCGATCCAAAGGCCATCGTTGAGAAGTCCCCGCTGACCAACTGCGGCTTCGAGGCGACATGGGATGCCCTTCATGACCGATATGAGAACCGACGGCTCCTGGTGACCAACCAGATTCACCTTCTCCTCTCTTTGCCTCACATCGGGTCCGATTCAAGTCGTGCTCTGAAAGAGCTTCAAAGTACGATCCAGGGGGTTCTTACCGCACTCGCCCACTCCAAGGTCTCCACTGAAAATTGGGATAGCTTGCTCGTGACCATTAGCGCTTCGAAATTGCCGAGATTAGCCCGCGCGTTGTGGGAAGAGTCCATAACCGAAAAGAAGGAAATGCCGTCATGGAAGGAGATGGACTCCTTCCTCAGTCAGAGGTATCTGACGCTAGAGGCGATCGAGAGCCACCCTTCCAATCCACATAGTTCGAAAGGCGATCTGAATCCGCCCCCTTCTAAAAATAACCCGTGCCGGTCCCAAGGGAGTCCTGTTCCTAGGAGGGTTCACTCGTTCGAGACAACAGTGAATCCGCAGAGGAGGATCTGTGCTCCAAAGAGAATCATCCAATCCGTGATTGTCCTCACTTCCTCCACATGACCGTTGATGCTCGTTCCAGCTACATTAAACAGAAACGTCGCAATCCGAGTTCCAGCGAGCCGACTTCCACATCCGTACAACATACGAGTTCTTCCGAATCCTTGTCCAACGTTCAGGCTTATTTCGCTTCCGGTACAAGTGCGGTTCTTCTGAGCACGGCCATGATTAATATTTGCCATCTGGGGACCAATTTTCGCGCCCGCGCTTTGATCGATTCTGGCTCCGAGGCCACGTTCATTACGGAACGTCTAGTCAGCATGATCAAACTGCCATTCCAACCTATCCAGGCACAGGTCTCCGGCATTAATCATACTGTATCCGCTCAGTCGAAGAAGCTCTGCAATTTTTCCATCCGCTCTCCGACTAAGTCGGGTTTACAATTAAACGTTACAGCTTACGTTATTCCGGAGGTGGCAGCGAATATTTCCTCGCATCCGATCTCTCAAATTTTGCTGAGAGACTTGCCTAGCCTTCCGTTGGCGGATCCTAAATTTTTTGAGAGCTCACCAATCGATGTCCTGATTGGAGCTGACATTCTACCATCCGTACTGTTAAGCGGCTTACAGACGAACATATGTGGCTCTCTCCTCGGGCAAGAAACAGTTTTCGGTTGGGTGCTCTCTGGGCCAGTGTCTAATACGGCCGTTCAGAGAGCCCCACAAGATGCATCCTTTTGGAGTCAGGTGTCTAGAGTACCTATCCAAGGGGTAGGAGACGCGGGCTCTTGAGTCTACAAAAGCAATCCCCTTCCGGCCTTCTACGCAGAATTGCTAAGACGGTCTCTTACGGTTGACCGACGGGAAGATATCCGTAATAATCACTGTTTTGGCGATCAGAACTCCGTGCCAAGTTCAAGCCCAAACTTGAACTTAGTTCAATGTAACCACGTGACAATGTCCAATGTCTAATGCTTCGTCGACATCTTCATCTCATCCTAGATTTCCGCATCCAGCCTTGGGCCCACGTTCCCGCGCCGACCGTATCATTGAGAGCCGACGCGCTTGCGGTCTGAACTCCTACCGATGCCGAGTCTGCCCAGGAGTGCATCCGCTACGGACCTGCCATCACTTCCTCCGGTTGAGCCCTGTGAAGAGGCTCCGAGCCGTACTTATAAAACTGCCAGCCAAACTGCCTGGCTCATCAGCATTCCGGCGGTGATTGTCGCAGTGGCGGGCTGTGCAAGGAGTGTGGCAAGAATCACCACACGCTACTTCACATACCCGCGTCTCGTCGTGCAGCCCGCTCAGCCTCAGCATCTTCGTCGCCATCTCCTGCGTCCCGAGCTGAACGCCGCCATCGGCGCCCCGCCAGCCAGCCTTTCGGAGGAATTGCAGCAGCGTGCACGCCGGTCGGGGACGAAAAGGTGTGCACTGCGGTCATCCGGTCCAAGACGAGCGACTTCCAACCGGAGTTCCAACCCGTATGTGTATCCGCACGCTAATCTGACAACTGAGCGATCTCGTTCGGTTGCGATTTGCCGATCTCCAGCTCGCCGCCGAACAATTCCGTCGACCGGCCACCGTCCTGGGCGTGCATACAGCCATAAAACCCTCAATTATACTTTGCAATCCTGCAAGGGGAGGGGAGGATGTTCAGGGCAGCCGCAGACTGCTGCAGCGCACTGTGGAGAGAGCTCCGCTCCCGACTCGCTCTCGCGCGCTCTTGCACACGGCACTCTGGAGATCCACCCGGCGCTCGAGGAGTTCGAGGCCTGTTCCATAGCGCCGGTTGACGGATCCTGATACACAAAGAGAGATCCAAGCCCTGTATAGCGAATGCTATGGAGGTTATGAGCGGTGCATAGCTGACCTTACAGTCCAAGCTGCCAGCCCAGCAGTCCGTCCTCCGGCCCAGCCGGACTCCCATGGCGCCTGTCGACTTCCCCCATGCGATATAGAAGTTTTCGCTGGGGACTACGTCCGTTGGCCTACATTCCGCGATCTTTTTACCGCGATTTACATCCAAAATCCCAAGCTGTCTCCTGTAGAGAAGCTGTACTACCTCGCCACTAAGACCAGTGGCGATCCAAAGGCCATCGTTGAGAAGTCCCCGCTGACCAACTGCGGCTTCGAGGCGACATGGGATGCCCTTCATGACCGATATGAGAACCGACGGCTCCTGGTGACCAACCAGATTCACCTTCTCCTCTCTTTGCCTCACATCGGGTCCGATTCAAGTCGTGCTCTGAAAGAGCTTCAAAGTACGATCCAGGGGGTTCTTACCGCACTCGCCCACTCCAAGGTCTCCACTGAAAATTGGGATAGCTTGCTCGTGACCATTAGCGCTTCGAAGAGTCCATAACCGAAAAGAAGGAAATGCCGTCATGGAAGGAGATGGACTCCTTCCTCAGTCAGAGGTATCTGACGCTAGAGGCGGTCGAGAGCCACCCTTCCAATCCACATAGTTCGAAAGGCGATCTGAATCCGCCCCCTTCTAAAAATAACCCGTGCCGGTCCCAAGGGAGTCCTGTTCCTAGGAGGGTTCACTCGTTCGAGACAACAGTGAATCCGCAGAGGAGGATCTGTGCTCCAAAGAGAATCATCCAATCCGTGATTGTCCTCACTTCCTCCACATGACCGTTGATGCTCGTTCCAGCTACATTAAACAGAAACGTCGCAATCCGAGTTCCAGCGAGCCGACTTCCACATCCGTACAACATACGAGTTCTTCCGAATCCTTGTCCAACGTTCAGGCTTATTTCGCTTCCGGTACAAGTGCGGTTCTTCTGAGCACGGCCATGATTAATATTTGCCATCTGGGGACCAATTTTCGCGCCCGCGCTTTGATCGATTCTGGCTCCGAGGCCACGTTCATTACGGAACGTCTAGTCAGCATAATCAAACTGCCATTCCAACCTATCCAGGCGCAGGTCTCCGGCATTAATCATACTGTATCCGCTCAGTCGAAGAAGCTCTGCAATTTTTCCATCCGCTCTCCGACTAAGTCGGGTTTACAATTAAACGTTACAGCTTACGTTATTCCGGAGGTGGCAGCGAATATTTCCTCGCATCCGATCTCTCAAATTTTGCTGAGAGACTTGCCTAGCCTTCCGTTGGCGGATCCTACATTTTTTGAGAGCTCACCAATCGATGTCCTGATTGGAGCTGACATTCTACCATCCGTACTGTTAAGCGGCTTACAGACGAACATATGTGGCTCTCTCCTCGGGCAAGAAAAAGTTTTCGGTTGGGTGCTCTCTGGGCCAGTGTCTAATACGGCCGTTCAGAGAGCCCCACAAGATGCATCCTTTTGGAGTCAGGTGTCTAGAGTACCTATCCAAAGGGTAGGAGACGCGGGCTCTTGAGTCTACAAAAGCAATCCCCTTCCGGCCTTCTACGCAGAATTGCTAAGACGGTCTCTTACGGTTGACCGACGGAAGATATCCGTAATAATCACTGTTTTGGCGATCAGAACTCCGTGCCAAGTTCAAGCCCAAACTTGAACTTAGTTCAATGTAACCACGTGACAATGTCCAATGTATAATGCTTCGTCGACATCTTCATCTCATCCTAGATTTCCGCATCCAGCCTTGGGCCCACGTTCCCGCGCCGACCGTATCATTGAGAGCCGACGCGCTTGCGGTCTGAACTCCTACCGATGCCGAGTCTGCCCAGGAGTGCATCCGCTACGGACCTGCCATCACTTCCTCCGGTTGAGCCCTGTGAAGAGGCTCCGAGCCGTACTTATAAAACTGCCAGCCAAACTGCCTGGCTCATCAGCATTCCGGCGGTGATTGTCGCAGTGGCGGGCTGTGCAAGGAGTGTGGCAAGAATCACCACACGCTACTTCACCTACCCGCGTCTCGTCGTGCAGCCCGCTCAGCCTCAGCATCTTCGTCGCCATCTCCTGCGTCCCGAGCTGAACGCCGCCATCGGCGCCCCGCCAGCCAGCCTTTCGGAGGAATTGCAGCAGCGTGCACGCCGGTCGGGGACGAAAAGGTGTGCACTGCGGTCATCCGGTCCAAGACGAGCGACTTCCAACCGGAGTTCCAACCCGTATGTGTATCCGCACGCTAATCTGACAACTGAGCGATCTCGTTCGGTTGCGATTTGCCGATCTCCAGCTCGCCGCCGAACAATTCCGTCGACCGGCCACCGTCCTGGGCGTGCATACAGCCATAAAACCCTCAATTATACTTTGCAATCCTGCAAGGGGAGGGGAGGATGTTCAGGGCAGCCGCAGACTGCTGCAGCGCACTGTGGAGAGAGCTCCGCTCCCGACTCGCTCTCGCGCGCTCTTGCACACGGCACTCTGGAGATCCACCCGGCGCTCGAGGAGTTCGAGGCCTGTTCCATAGCGCCGGTTGACGGATCCTGATACACAAAGAGAGATCCAAGCCCTGTATAGCGAATGCTATGGAGGTTATGAGCGGTGCATAGCTGACCTTACAGTCCAAGCTGCCAGCCCAGCAGTCCGTCCTCCGGCCCAGCCGGACTCCCATGGCGCCTGTCGACTTCCCCCATGCGATATAGAAGTTTTCGCTGGGGACTACGTCCGTTGGCCTACATTCCGCGATCTTTTTACCGCGATTTACATCCAAAATCCCAAGCTGTCTCCTGTAGAGAAGCTGTACTACCTCGCCACTAAGACCAGTGGCGATCCAAAGGCCATCGTTGAGAAGTCCCCGCTGACCAACTGCGGCTTCGAGGCGACATGGGATGCCCTTCATGACCGATATGAGAACCGACGGCTCCTGGTGACCAACCAGATTCACCTTCTCCTCTCTTTGCCTCACATCGGGTCCGATTCAAGTCGTGCTCTGAAAGAGCTTCAAAGTACGATCCAGGGGGTTCTTACCGCACTCGCCCACTCCAAGGTCTCCACTGAAAATTGGGATAGCTTGCTCGTGACCATTAGCGCTTCGAAGAGTCCATAACCGAAAAGAAGGAAATGCCGTCATGGAAGGAGATGGACTCCTTCCTCAGTCAGAGGTATCTGACGCTAGAGGCGGTCGAGAGCCACCCTTCCAATCCACATAGTTCGAAAGGCGATCTGAATCCGCCCCCTTCTAAAAATAACCCGTGCCGGTCCCAAGGGAGTCCTGTTCCTAGGAGGGTTCACTCGTTCGAGACAACAGTGAATCCGCAGAGGAGGATCTGTGCTCCAAAGAGAATCATCCAATCCGTGATTGTCCTCACTTCCTCCACATGACCGTTGATGCTCGTTCCAGCTACATTAAACAGAAACGTCGCAATCCGAGTTCCAGCGAGCCGACTTCCACATCCGTACAACATACGAGTTCTTCCGAATCCTTGTCCAACGTTCAGGCTTATTTCGCTTCCGGTACAAGTGCGGTTCTTCTGAGCACGGCCATGATTAATATTTGCCATCTGGGGACCAATTTTCGCGCCCGCGCTTTGATCGATTCTGGCTCCGAGGCCACGTTCATTACGGAACGTCTAGTCAGCATAATCAAACTGCCATTCCAACCTATCCAGGCGCAGGTCTCCGGCATTAATCATACTGTATCCGCTCAGTCGAAGAAGCTCTGCAATTTTTCCATCCGCTCTCCGACTAAGTCGGGTTTACAATTAAACGTTACAGCTTACGTTATTCCGGAGGTGGCAGCGAATATTTCCTCGCATCCGATCTCTCAAATTTTGCTGAGAGACTTGCCTAGCCTTCCGTTGGCGGATCCTACATTTTTTGAGAGCTCACCAATCGATGTCCTGATTGGAGCTGACATTCTACCATCCGTACTGTTAAGCGGCTTACAGACGAACATATGTGGCTCTCTCCTCGGGCAAGAAACAGTTTTCGGTTGGGTGCTCTCTGGGCCAGTGTCTAATACGGCCGTTCAGAGAGCCCCACAAGATGCATCCTTTTGGAATCAGGTGTCTAGAGTACCTATCCAAAGGGTAGGAGACGCGGGCTCTTGAGTCTACAAAAGCAATCCCCTTCCGGCCTTCTACGCAGAATTGCTAAGACGGTCTCTTACGGTTGACCGACGGAAGATATCCGTAATAATCACTGTTTTGGCGATCAGAACTCCGTGCCAAGTTCAAGCCCAAACTTGAACTTAGTTCAATGTAACCACGTGACAATGTCCAATGTATAATGCTTCGTCGACATCTTCATCTCATCCTAGATTTCCGCATCCAGCCTTGGGCCCACGTTCCCGCGCCGACCGTATCATTGAGAGCCGACGCGCTTGCGGTCTGAACTCCTACCGATGCCGAGTCTGGCCAGGAGTGCATCCGCTACGGACCTGCCATCACTTCCTCCGGTTGAGCCCTGTGAAGAGGCTCCGAGCCGTACTTATAAATAAGTATTGCGCAAACTGCCTGGCTCATCAGCATTCCAGCGGTGATTGTCGCAGTGGCGGGCTGTGCAAGGAGTGTGGTAAGAATCACCACACGCTACTTCACATACCCGCGTCTCGTCGTGCAGCCCGCTCAGCCTCAGCATCTTCGTCGCCATCTCCTGCGTCCCGAGCTGAACGCCGCCATCGGCGCCCCGCCAGCCAGCCTTTCGGAGGAATTGCAGCAGCGTGCACGCCGGTCGGGGACGAAAAGGTGTGCACTGCGGTCATCCGGTCCAAGACGAGCGACTTCCAACCGGAGTTCCAACCCGTATGTGTATCCGCACGCCAATCCGACAACTGAGCGATCCCGTTCGGTTGCGATTTGCCGATCTCCAGCTCGCCGCCGAACAATTCCGTCGACCGGCCACCGTCCTGGGCGTGCATACAGCCATAAAACCCTCAATTATACTTTGCAATCCTGCAAGGGGAGGGGAGGATGTTCAGGGCAGCCGCAGACTGCTGCAGCGCACTGTGGAGAGAGCTCCGCGCCCGACTCGCTCTCGCGCGCTCTTGCACACGGCACTCTGGAGATCCACTAGCTTGAGCTGGGCTGTTTAGTTACGCTCCCACCCCCGCTACGATCATTCAACGTTTTTTCGGACCACATACACACTAATTCTAGCATATACATATATCCATACGTTGTGAACATTACTTACGATAGTTATAAATAAACTTAAGTGAACGAAGTGAAATAAATAGACGTGCTGGTTTCATTTGACTAGCTTGTGATAGTGAGAATCGACCGGCTCCGCCCCCTACAAACAGTTAGTATCTAAACAATATAAAAATTATTCTGGTATTGTATGGGTAGCGTCTTCAAAAAGGGTCGACTCTTAAAATGCTAAAGTGAAGGGTGGCGCGAGCACAAAAATCAAAACAAAGTTGAGAGAGCGCAAATTTCAGTTGTGCGATCATACACACTTGCAAACACGCAGAGTACGTGAGAATGCATCTGCACACACATACACTCTCACGACTTTCTCGGTAGCTGAAGTATGAAGTGTCCCATCTATATACTGTATGGTTAGTGGTATTAGTCATTAATAATTATATCGATAGTATATATATCTAGAACTAATCGACTAATCCTAAGAACCTAATTAAGCAATTGTTACTTTTCCAAACTGTATATAAACCTTGCATATTATATAATAAAATCAGAACGAATGAAAACTCTGACGTATTCATATCTCCGAAGCCCAATTTGTTCAAACTAGACTCAACCAATGTAGTATCGAAAGCTTTATCTCCAATTAAAATAATCCATATAACAGACTGTGAAATTGAACAAACGGAATTATATTCAGATGTAAATACTCAGAAGAGAGCAGTTTTGAAAATATCATTCATCATTTAGGCCGTCAGCCGTCGGGTGTAACAGGGAGATTAAAGGATGATGGTTTCGACTTTCCAAAACTGTACATTTGGACTACGGTTTAGACGCCTTTATGCTACGGCCCGCCCGAACCTGAGGCGGATGTACTTCACGCCACAGAATTCAGGGAGCTTCACGAGCAAACCGTTACCTGCCGTAACTGTGCACACTGGCGGAAGTGCGACTATACTCTCCTCGTAAGAGCGTCTGGAAGCAGGTTCTGGTACGGTCACGTCTCTACCAGGATGCAGGCTAACGGTAGTCGGGCGAAGAGAAAACTCTCACTGAAATTACCCCAATACAAGGTGATAATGCCATATGCCGAGGGATGCATGGCCAGGGGGGTGCTCGCTCGTTAATATGCGGACTCTGGATACCTGCTACCTACCAAACTACCTTAAAAACAATAAAAAGACAACCACAAAGGAGCTCGGTACTCCTCTAAAAGAGCCGGAGGGACAAGACTATCGCTCTACATCGGCGCATGGGAAACCAATTCCAAACAATCAGTGAAAGGAGAGGATGGGTCCGATCCACGGGCCAATCCACGTTGGGGAGCCCCATGGGCGAACCGCTTACCAGGGTGGCTACTAAGCAGAGCGATATCGCGGCTGGCCAGCGCCTTGGGGCTGGGGAACCCCTGACAGCCCCAACAGGTGGAGCTATTGCCTAGGTTTCCAAGCCTAAGTTTGAAGACAAGAGACGGGTGGCTTTCATTCTTGCCAAGGGGGATCTGGTGTTCCTGTCATCCGCCCAGGGGATCGATTCGAGGTTATGGGCCAAGAAGGTGCTGCGTAATTACCAGCCATAGCTAGTAAGGGCGCACCCAGGGCTCTTAGAAAACGGAAACAATCGGCGGAAGAAACCGCCACAAAAGTCCAGGAGTCCAAGTTGAAAAAAATTCTGCAAAGCAATCGCTCTTTTGCAGAGGTGGCGACGGGTAAGACCCTCATTGGCGTCCTAGACCAGGGCGCCAGTGATGGGCTGATCCCAGGGACAATTGGCACCTGGTGGAGGGCGAGCTCTAGGATCGCTTCTGAAACGGGCGCCCTTCGGTCCGTTATAAAAAATAAAATAAAATTTCCCACTTAATTTAGCTGCCATATTGTAATTGCTACGATGGAAATGCATATCGTTTTTTTGAGACACAAAAAGCGCTAGATGATCTAGTTCCACCAGCTGAAGATAAAAGTGCAGCTCTTCCAGTGCTTCTATACACACCGAACGTCATCTGTCACTCTCTCCCTCTTTTAGAGAGGCTGCAGAGAAAAAGCTCAGGAATGCTTGTCTCGTGTATGCTCGTGTACCCACGATCTCTTTCTAAAAAAATTCTGCTCTTGGTGCGTCGGCAATTTATACCGTGTGTGCAAATGCGAAAATTAACTTTTCGTTAATCCGACTTTTCATCCTGTGGCATCCTGTATTTAAAACGATCCAAGTGATCAAACAATTTTTTCATTGGATTCGACACAACGAAAGGTATGTGCGCTACCACATATTTCGGAAGTTTTCGTTTCATTCAACGTCCTTATCTTTTCGGCAGCGTGCACAAAGATTTTCTTTCCCATCGCCCACGCCTCGCGATCTGAGCTGACCGCAACGATCTGCTGTCTGTGCTTTTTATTTGTGTCTTTATGTGGCCAGTACAGCACCCACACGCATACACCGCTAGCTGAGCCCACCAATTCACACCAACACCCGCACCTTTGATGGAGTGACAACCTGCAAGCCGCCAGTCCATCATTCCGTACAGTTACCGTACTAAACAATCGTATTGTGACGCTCCACAAACAAAACAGCTAATTGTTGAACTGACCAATCGCACAATGGTGGTCGACCACCAAAACGGACTATCCCTTATTGGCTTCGTTTTTTTTATTTTCTATTAGTTAAAATTTCTCAAATTTTCAAATATTCTTTTTGTTCTAATTCGATCTTTTGCCTGCGTGAAAGATTAAAGATATAGTTTGAGAAAAATTTTTCGTAAAAGTGCTGAAATGGTTAATATCAATAGTTGTACCCCTCTATAATCATTTTTGTTTCCAAAGCTTAGACAAAACATCAACACCGTTGGAAGGCCTTTTACCGTTGGAGAATTCTGGTATGTAAGTTACTCGAATTGATGTCCTTGCGTCTTCCCTAACTAAAGAAAACGAAATAATAACCAAATATTGCAACCGATCTTATAAAAATGATCCGGGAAATAATCTAAAACCTAACATTTACCAAAATCAACAAGTATTTTCCGCATTATTTTTTCGGAATGAGTAAATAAAAAAATTTTTTGTACGGTAATCCTGGAGGACTAGGAGATAGCTATTGTAATAGGGAATATTCGGTAAACCGTATATTGAATATCCAGGTAGGGAGGGTAATGAACGCGTTGATTGGAAGTAGGGATCCTTAATTAAGATTATGTAGGCGAGAGTCAGGGTCCTAGCAAAACCCACCCCACCCCGAAAGAGCTAACGGAAACATATGGTCCCGCCCCGCTCGGATAGCTTCGACTCAGTATGTGAATATGGATGGAGGCCTGAGTGCAAATGCGCTAGCTACACGACTCGTCCTAACATTCTCCCTAGTTGGTTAAAAGTGTAATTAGTGCTGATATTTTTTAAGGAACATCACGAGAACCAGCGATCAATTAACCAAAGGTATCGACGGAGGGAATTAGGATTCCAATCGTGGCGTCTGGGGCAAACGAAAGTCTGGTCATAACATATTTTGGCGCCCAATGTGGGGCTGTTGTGTTTCGGCAGAAGTTGTGAAGGAAAAATTGGTTTCTTCTCTACTCTCAATTCTATTTTCTTCTATTTATTTATATTTTCTGAATTTCTTTTGGAATTGATGACTTTTGGTCGAAGTCCGGAATCATCACTGGAGATTTGGGTCGTCGGCTTTTTTTTTTTTTTTTATTAGGACGTTGATGTGCAATGACTGCACCATCAAGTGGCCCAAGCGACACCAGCCGATGGCTGTTACGCGCGGATCCCAGGCAAGAAAGCAGCCCACCTCCCGCCCAACCGACCGAGGGGCGCTGCCGCATAACGCGCGACTCGTTAACCGAACCGATCGCGGGCATGCATGAAAGATAGGTGTTAGACTAGTGTTCGAGGAAAAGTAGAACTAATCTAACTAAAGAAACGAAGTAATTACTAATTACGGGAAAGATATAAGAGTATAAGTAATTTAAGACTAGAAAGGGAGTTAGTGGTAGATATAATATGATAGAGGGAATTATAATCCGAGCATAGGACCCTAAATGGTTCATGCAAGGAGTAATTCGATCTACAAAGCGGAAGAAACAACGGTGTATAATTCCTAGTGCTTCTAATAGGAATCGTGAAGTTTATGCGGCTCAACAGGTCAGGGCTATCTACGTCACCCTTGATCAAGTTGTGCACAAAAATCACACCAAGCATTTTCCTACGATTAGCTAAGGTTGGAAGGTTTATTAAAAGCAATCTATTAGAGTAAGACGGCAGTCTCACACTTGCATCCCAGTTGAGGCCGCGAAGAGCAAAAAGTAAAAAGTTTTTCTGAACTGATTCTATACGGTCACGATGTACGTTGCACTGAGGGCACCATACACAAGAGCCGTATTCTAAAATCGGACGAACCAGAGAGGTGTAGAGAGTCTTTGTTATATAGGGGTCGTCAAATTCCTTTGACCACCTCTTTATAAACCCAAGCACGCCCATGGCCTTATTCACCATGGTAGAAATGTGTTCTGAAAACTTTAACTTGGGATCTAATAGAACACCAAGATCATCAACCCGGGTAATTCTCTCAAGAGAACCACCACAAAGGGTGTAAGGAACCAGAAAGGCGCTGGAGCGATGAAAAGTCATTACTTTACATTTTGAAGCGTTAAGGTTTAATAAATTTGCACAACACCAAGACTGAAATCTATCGAGATCGGATTGCAACCTGGATTGAAAAGAAATGTCCTTATACTGGACACAGAGCTTAACATCTTCCGCATACATAAGTACTCGAGAGTATGTTAATACAGAAGGCAGGTCATTTATAAAGAGTGTAAAGAGTAAGGGGCCTAGATGGCTGCCCTGTGGTACACCCGAAGTCACCATAACTGGTGAGGACAGGGAGTTTTTGAAAAGGACTCTTTGAGACCTAGAACAAAGGTAGCTAGACATCCATCTCAGGAGATTGGGCGGGAACCCTAGGAGGTCGAGCTTTTGTGCTAGGAGGGAAAGGTTTATAGAATCGAACGCTTTACTAAAATCGGTGTAAACAACATCCGTCTGCAAATTACCTTGAAAGCCTTTTATTATAAAGGAGGTAAACTCCGATAAATTTGTAGTGGTTGATCTCCGCCTTATAAATCCATGTTGAGATGGAGATATAAGTGATCTGCATAGGTGCTGCAGGTGCGGAGTAAAAATGTTCTCAAACACTTTAGGAATAGCGGATAACTTAGATATACCTCTATAGTTCATTGCATCAGACTTGCTACCTTTCTTATGGAGAGGAATTATAAAAGACTCCTTCCATATAGGGGGAAAGCATGAAGAATTTATAGATAGGTTGAACAGTTTAAGCAACGGCCCACACAGAGAATCGGCACAGTACCTGAGTACACAGCCGGGAACTCCGGCCGGACCCGGTGAGAACACCGGCTTTACTGTTCGTAGATCATGAAGCAACGAGCTTTCATTTAGCAAAGGACTGAAAATGCTGTTCGACCTCGGTAAGCCGTATGGATACGGCTGACCAGAGTAAACGTCCTGCGAATAGGTAGTTTGGAAAAAACGTGCAAAAAGATCGGCAATTGCCTGATCATTATCTGCTGACGTATTAAGGAAGGATAGCGAGGATGGGTGTGCGGACGTTCTACGCTTACTGTTTACGAAGCTGTAGAACTGTTTGGGGTCCTTAGAAAAACGTATCCTGCATCGAGATAGGTAATTCTGATAGCATTGAGCGTTAAGAACTGAAAAGTTTGACCGAGCTATTACATAATGAGAAAGAGAAGAAGGAGAGCCAACTTCTTGAAATTTTTTATATCGTCTTGATTTTAAGTTTTTTAGATGCGATAACTCCTTAGTAACCCAAGGGGGTTTTCTTGATCTAATCGGACAGGAAAGTGAGACACAAGAGACAAAAAGTGAGTCCAGTGCATCATAGAAAATGTTTGTGCCTGTCGTAACATCACTGCACAAATATAAAGCGGACCAATCAAAATCCCTAATGAGATTATTAAGCTTCGTAAACTCGGCTTTACGGAAGCAGCGGACACATTGGGGTAGTCTACCCGACCGATCCAGTACCGTTCGTCCTAGGTCGAGCGACACTTCGAAAGTAGGATGGTAGGCATCTTCAGGTATAGAGAGCGGGGGGACTCGAGTTAACAACGCTAAGGTCGGATCCATTACAAAGCACAGATCAAGAAATCGACCCAAGGAATTTTTAACATGGTTAACTTGAGACAGAGAAAGGTCAATCAAGCCGTCAACAAAGTCATGGCGTGCCATGGGTACCAGGCTATTAGACTCATTTGCCGAAGACCAAACAATCCCTGGCAAGTTGAAGTCACCAAGAACTATCATGTGATCTTTGTCAGATAGCGAGGAAGAGATAGCGGTTAAGGCGGACAAATGCTGCTCGTAAATTGCGATATCCGAAGAAGGTGGAATATACGAACAAGTTATGAAAACTGAGAAAGCGGGAAGAATCAGTTTTACACACAGAAATTCCAGTTCCTGCTGGATCTGGACTATGAAAAGTTCCGACGTGAAGTTTGAGTCCACAGTAATCAGAACCCCTCCTGCACGTCGAGACGAACGATCCTTTCTATAAGTTGTGTACCGACCTGCCAAAACTTCGGAACTAAGAATGTCCGGCTTTAACCAGGTTTCGGTAAACACAATAACGTGGGATGCAAATGCGACACTATCCTGGAAAAGAATGCTGAGCTTACTACGCAAGCCTCGAACATTCTGATAGGTCACTAAAAGAGAGTTTGTTAGTTTTTGGACGGGTGGAGGTAGAGCGGGAAGATGACGAAGGAGCACTGGTCTGAATAGTTGGTAGATTTATTGGGGGCCTAGTCTTTTTCTTTGCCTTAAACTCCTTCACCACCAAATGCTCCGGCCAAAATTTGGCAGAACAGATGGTGTTAAAGTGAGTTTGGGAGACACTTATTTTAAAAGAGGCTATCTCCCTGGCATAAGAAAAGTTGAACTTTTCCACCTTGATATCAACGGCTTGTATGCGGCTTTGGATATAAGCCGTCACATCTTTAATTGTGGAGTCAGGGGCAAGTCGTGAGACAAAAACTTGTCTCTTTGGTGGGATCCCGACCAATTTTGGCACCACAGGCCTGTCACCTGTAATGGTAATACCCGGTGGTCCGGGTCGTATATTGACTGGTGGGGTCGGAATTGCGGGGACAGCTAATGAATTTGACACTACGGACACGGACGCTACAGACGGTTTTGGCCGCATGCTCTCCGACGCGATAAATTCGGCTACCGAATTTTCATCACCAGCAGCTGTCGTTGCCTTTGGAGTGGCGAACGAAATCAACTGCTGCACTATTGGGGTGGTCGGAGTCAGCTTGTCAGCATCGGCCGGTCGAGGGGCAGTCGGCACATGCAGATCCCGCGGAGTGACCTTTTTGCGCCTAGGAGACTCAGTCAATAGTTTGAGACCACTGAACTGAGACTCCATGGCTAGGAGCCGATCGTACTGCTCTTTGAAGCCCACGGTCAGCTCCCTAAAGCCCTTCCGGGTCTGCCTCATAAATGCTGCCATCTCCCCTTCAACCGGACGGCATGCCTCACAGCTGTAATGCAAGCCATTTCTTTTAGAGATGGCATCACCCACGAGACCGGAGAACCCGACGCATTTAGCGTGCACTACACTATCGCATAGCCAGCAGGGGATACTCGGCTGATCATGGGTGATCTGCTTCTTGCAGGTTTTCTTGGCACAGACAACTGTGTATTCCATTATGATAATAAAAAAAAAATAAAATTTCAAAACAAATATATATCAGACCAGTGTGCCAGATAAGCGATGAAAGCGCAATAAGAAAGAGAGAAGAGCGGTTACTGCAGCTTCAGTTGAGAGAGAGAGAGAGAGAGAGAGCGCTACTACACAGAACGTATTGAGAGCGAGAGAGGAAGAACAGTTATGTTAGTTTGGGTAATAGGGAGAGAGTGATAAAAGCAATAAAGCAGATCAACTAGGTGAGAGGGGCAGATTTTGATTCTGTGTGTACTTACGAAAAGAAACAACAAAACACAATGACTACCGACACAGGAGAATAATTAAATTATGTCTAAAAACACAATTAAAGGGCGTGCACTCGCGTTAAGGAAAAGCTCTAAGCAAGCAGGCAAATTATAATTTATTTATATTGGTATGTTCAAAAAACACCGGCTGTTTATAAAAGATAATAGGCAGATAAGCGGAGCGCAAAACAAAAACACGTCAGACTTCTACAAAGAAAATCGAACGGCTTAAAGCCGTATTTTACAGAGCTTACACCTTTCTTTCAGTACCAGACCGGTTTAAGCGAAGCAAAATTAACTAGGATGGAAGCTCGAATCGAGGCGTTTAGCCACAATATCGACCGCCGTGAGTTTAGTGGTGAAGTAAGAATTTGATTTTCAACCACAAAATCTATTTTTCTTGCCACTTTAATTAAAAATAAAATTCCTTATAGTGTGAAGAGTCATTGTCGAAATTGCTGAGGTCGAGTGTCTTGTTGGAATTATTCCTCGAAAAGAGAATCCTACATTACACGCGGGTATTAAGCAAAGACAATTCGACTCAGATGACTGGTGATATTGTAGGGCAACGTTTATAAGCATCAAGTGTGGCAGACACAAAGGGGCCTAGTTCGAAAGCTCATCATACCCGAAGCCAAACTCTTGTCGTACCTGTCAGGAAATATACTATAAGCCCGGCTCGATCGACCAAAAGATCAACTTTGCTGTGTTTCCGGTAATGCTAACCAATAACACTCGTGTCAAAGTGTAATACCAGTTGTCCTCACCCTCACAATGTTAGCCGAATTAAGTTTTTAATATACTTCTTTATTTTCTTCAAAATAGTTTGTTAAATTCAAAATAAATTCACAACACAAACTAAAAAAGGAAATGAAGAGTTTGGTGCACCAACCGCCAGCAATGTTTCCGCTTTGAATAGAACCGTTACTGGAACAAGTAATACAATTTATTCTCGGAAAAGTCGGTATGCAACGAAGCAGGCAAGTCCAGGCTTGGTACAGGCTTCGATGAGTTCCAATCAAACTCCGACCCAGAACAGTTTGGATTATGAGCAAAGAAATCGGAAAGATGTAGGTAGTGTATAATGGGAAGAGTTTTGCGAAGCCCTAAAGAGTCACAAGGATTATGATATAATCATGGAAGAAGTACGAGCGAGAAAACAAAAAGAGGGAGAACTTTTTGATGTCTTTTACGACGACATAGTGACTCTGGTGTCTCGACTGACTATTCCTCTGGATGACTATAGATTAACACAGCAATTGAAAAGGAATTTGGTGACAGAATTGCGACAGGCTGTATTGTATGTAACAGTACCATCGGTAACGCATCTGAGGCAATTAGTGCATGCGAGCGAATCTTTGGAAAGAACAGGACTTTCGAGGAAACACCGTTCAGAAACCAAACAAGCGGACGATAGCAGGCTTAGAGCAGGCTTTTTTGTTATGGCTGTGGGGCTAAAAATGTCTTCAAACCAGTGTCCGGCCTGCCAAACAAAGTCGGAAAACTTCCGAAAGGGACCATCCGTCGACAACGGTTAGGTGGATCCAAAGTAAATGTTCCGATTATCCAGATACATTTCCTGGCAACACAGTCAGAACGACAATACTAATCTAAGAGTGTGAGATACAATTTTTAATAAAGAATTAGCGTCGTTACAGTGCGAAGAGATCGACTTTACAAATGCGGAAATTCTGGAAAAATATACGTCATACCAGGAAACTGCTGGTAGCTTCCGTGGTGAATGAGCAGGTAAATGGTAGATTTATGCCTCAATCAAGTTTGATAAATTCTCCGAAATGGAATTACTAGACACCGGAGCAAATAATAGTTGCTTAGGCGCAAGTTTAGCTAATCAGAATTGGGCTCAAGAAAGTAGCTTCAGGAGTTAAGACAGCAGATGGTAAAAATCATGAGGTCATAGGTTCTGTGTGGATACAGTACAAAAGAGAAAAGATGGCAATTCTCCTTTTCATTATCCTTTTTTTGGATAAGCGAGTTATCCTTGGCATCGATTTTTGAAATGTATTTAAATTAGCGCCAGAATTAATAAATGCTATCGACCTCACTAAAGATAGTGAAATCACCGATGCTATTAGTGATTAAACCGGGAAAGGTGCGGGTTATGCCTAGATGACAAAAAAATAAATGAAGTGACCAAAAAGGATGCCTATCCGCTAGCCAGTATTGACGGAATTTTTGCGAGATTACCGAATGCAAACATAATCACCAAAATTGATCTCAAGGATGCCTATTGGCAGATAACACTTTCGGATGGCCATTACAGCTTTTACAGTACCGGGACGACCCTTCTATCAGTTTACTGTACTGCCATTTGGACTTTGTAACGCTCCTCAGACAATGTGTCGCTTGATGAATGAATTGATTCCTCCAGAGCTGAAATACTGCGTTTGGTTACCTCAATGATTTGTGCGTTGTGTCAAAAGATTTTGATTTTCACTTATCCGTATTAATTTAATTAGCTGCTCGTATTAGGAAAGAACATTTTACGCTGAAGATAGGTAAGACCAAGTTTTGTTTAACGGAAGTCCCATATCTTGGAATTGTAATAGGACATGGTGGTATTGCAACAGATCTCGGAAGATTGCATCTATTCGTAACTGGCCAGCTCCAAAACCAAGAAAGCAAGCCATTGGGTTTCAAAGATTAGTAGGTTGGTACAGGAATTTCATAAAAAACTTCTCTGACGTAACTTCTCCCATAACAGCACTTTTGTCTACGAAGAAAAAGTTTGAGTGGACGGCAGCTACGCAAGACGCAGCTTAAACAATTATCGACCACAGCGACAGTCTTAATTAATCCTGATTTAAAAAAAAAATTGTTGTCCACTGTGATGCTAGTGGCATAGGAGCAGTACTCGTGCAGTTATCAGACGAAGGAGTAGAGAACCCTGTGCTATTTATGTCAAAAAAGCTCAATAGCGCGCAAAGCAACTATAGCGTTGCAGAACTTAATTGTCTCGCTGCCCTTGAGGCAATCGAACGATATCGATAGAGTTGCAGGAGTTTGAAGTAGTCACTGACCACGCCAGCTTAGTATGGCTAATGCGACAGCTGAATCTAAAAGGGAGATTAGCTCGGTGGGCTATGCGATTGCAAGGCTAACCAGAATATCTGAAAAGCATGGCTTTCAGTGGGATTGACTCAGGATATTATTAGAAGATTTCATGATTCCATTGTTACTGCTCTCGGCGGTATGGGTAAGACGCTTGATTTAATTCGGAGCAAATTCTATTGGCCGGAAATGGTTGTTCAAGTTTGAGAATATGTTGGGCAGTGCGAAGTTTGTAAATGTACCAAAGCGCCAAATATCACACTAAAACCTCCTATGGGTAAGCAAGCCATATCGGAGCGTCCTTTCGAAAGGCTATATGTAGATATATGTACTTGGTCCAATGCTAGAAGTAAGCGTGGTCATATTAGATTATTGATTGTCCTAGATCACTTCTCTAAAATTCATTGGCTGTGTCCGTTGAAAAAGTTCACAGCTGGGATAATTAAAGAATCTTAGTTGAAATCCGGAGAATTGAATACATGGTTGACTTCCTTAGGGGTCAAACATATACCGACTTATACTGCCCGTAATCCAATGCTTCTGAGCGAGTTAATCGATCCTTGATAGCGGCTTTTCGAGCATACCTACGATAATGGGATGAATTTATCCACCCTATTAGTTGAGCTCTGCGCAACGCACGTCATCAAGCAATATGTTTTTCATCCTATCATGCCCTTTATAGGTTTGATAAGACGACACACAGTACACATTTTTCTTTACTGAGGAAAATCATCTCCTAGGGAAAATCACATCACACATGATTCATCTCCATGTGTGTTGTTGAATCATTCAGTGTTAGGTAGAGACGATCAATAAAAGCAACTACGAAAGTCAATCAAACAAAACATATCGGAAGCGTATGAAAAGAATGCGCAGCAGTATAACTTGCGAACAATTACTGTACATTTTCAGGTAGCGCTGGCGGTATTTCAAAGGAATTTCAGCCAAAGCAATTTTTTACGAAATATTAATGCAAAGCTAAATCGGCAATGGCTAAAATCTAGAGTGAGAGAAAAAGTTGGCAGTAGTCACTATACATTAGAAGAACTACATAACTATAGAACAGCAACTGTCCCTTTTCAGACTAATCCATTGGATCAAGGCTATAGAATTCATCTGATGGTGTAGTGAACAGTTTTTCAGACATGTAGAATGTAAAATGTAGTTGGAACTTTACATAGAAATGTTAAGAGCTTTGGAAGGTTGTTAGAGCAAAGAGCAGAGCTAACATTACTCAAAGCAACGTAATACGATAAGAGAACGAGAGGAGGAAGCGAAATGTCTCTCTGTCTCTCTCTCTCTCTCACTTTCCTGCTCAGAAAGAGATTTAACTGCATGGATCGATGCAGAGAACTGACCAAAATCTAATTCGTAAAATTTTGACCCATCAGTCGTCCTTTTCTAAATTAAAACGAGAAATAATCCGCCGAGAAATGTCCCCTATCTTGGAGAGCAACGGAATAGCGAACTATACACCTGCGAAACGGCAGGTCCATAAACTTGGGCGTCGGGGTCCAAACCAGAGCTTTCCCCAAACCAGAGCTTTCCCCCAAACGAAAGATTGACACCAACATAGTGAACGAGAGAAAGGAATAACAACCCACATTAACAAATGGCAAAGTGTACTACCGCAATATACGGCTGCAATGGCGACATCGAGGCCACCGTTCACCGTATGACCGAGGATCACCAGATCTGGGTTGCCGACGAAATTGTCTTTATTATCCAAACAAAAAAAAACATGCCATTGCCTCAAATACCCCCGCTCTTCTCAACCCTTGCGTTTTCTCGTTTCTATTCAATCAGACATAATATTCATGCCTATTGGTTTAGTTTGATTTTTGTGTTATCTTTGGTTTGTCTGTGTGAACAGAGAAAATTAATGTAACGTAGAGACGTAATACTAGAACTAAGCAAGAAAGAAAGAAGATCCAAGCGAATCGAAAAAGCAGTTTTCAAACGCGCAAGTTGGTTCAAAAGTTTATCAAATTAAGTTGCGCCTCATATAAGTAACCAATATTTTCATTGAACTAGAGCCAAAAAAAGGAAAAACCACCAAATCTCATTGCAACGACGAAGGCCTTCGGCGGACATGAAGAGTGAGTGGATCATAATCAAGACAACACTGAAAGTAAGTTACATATATTCGCATTGCTTATTTATATATTTTGCCAAGAAAAGATCAGAGTGAACGTACACCGGGAAATACCCAGATTAAGAACACAAAATCAGAATGAATAATCAGCAGAATAATAATAACGATGTGAGCCGCGGCAAAGGCCGCGGCTCTACTTTATACCCGGTACTAAGTCAGTATATGTGTAAACTTATTATTTAATTTATTTAATTTAATATATGTATGTTCACAAAAGGGACGAACTGATTTTTGCCAAAATACAAAATATCAATATATTGTGATTTATAAGTATTAAAAGTTATCTGTTTTTTTTTATATGGTTGGAATTTATTAAACTAGACTTAAAAACTATATCAAAACATAATAATAAATAAATATTGTTTGCTGTTACTTAAAAGTTACTTTTACAATAGTGGATTTTATCTGTTTCAATTTTTATTTAATATTATTATTATTCCATCCTAGCGCGACAAGCATTTTATACTTATAAATTAAGGTGCTAGTCACAACAAGTGTAATAGTAACATTTGACATTTAAATTAATAACATTAAAAAGTGATTACAATTACATACATTCGATCTTATATACTAATATCTAATAATATAATATAGTATCTTTTAATTTAGTTTCTAGGAATATCACTCTCGCTCTCCGTTCAACCCCTCTCTACTATCTCAAATTCAACTTATGTAGTGCGTAGATGATTCTCCAGTGCGATTTCAAACTGCATTCTCCCATTGATTGCCTTGATGGCGTGGGGAAGCTGATTCTAAACTCATATAGTAACATATCCATAATGCCCTACGCCCACACACGCATTATGTATACGTTAAGCACTGGACATATCAATAACAAGTTATACATATAACCAGCACTTACCCTTATAAGCATATAGCAGATTAGGATAAACAAATGACAAGATCCCCAACACTTGAAAACAAATGAATCATAAGTTGTCAACAGGAAATCACCTAAATTCCAGACTACTAGAATAAACAATTCGGTTCCCATAACCAAATTGAATCACAGATACACAAGCAAACAAATTCGGCTCCCACACTCCAATCATATAAACAAGTGACCAGCCCAGACGTAAGATGATACAGATCACCAGCTGCAGTCAACCTTTTCATCAAAGCCGACAATTCATTGATAACCGTCCATACGCTGGCTAACGCACGTCGGCCAACGCACCGAGAACAAAAGCCACGATCAGCCGAAGTGCAACCGAAGAAGAAAGCTGCAGCCGAAGATCAAAGATTGGGACCAAAGCTTAAAAGCTTCCCAAGCGAGGCCTATTGGAAAATAGATCAAGATAGAATAATCAGTTCCGTTTGAGACTTACAACATAGAAGTCGAGGATAACTCAAATAATAACCTTTGTAACAATTATAAGTTTAGATGTGCATCGTGCACAAGTGTTATAAATAGCAAACACCAAGATCGACAATTCAAAGTGAATTCACGCTAAATAATAAAAACATAAGTGAACACAACAATCAACGTTGAGATCACAACAAATAATAAAAGTGAAGTGTTACAACAATCAACACCAAGATCACAACCAATATTATAAGTGAAACCTAACAAAAAGAACAACTAAAAAGTGCAAAAATGGCCCTACCACCACCCATCCTGAGTGAAATCCATTTAAACCAAGCACTGTTGTCGATACGACAGGTGCCAGCGTATGACGGATCGGCGGAAAAACTGAGTTCCTTCATCAAGCGGATAGAATATATCCAGGAGCTGTATCCGACCGGACCGGTGTGTTCCAAGCGGAAGTCATTGCGATCATGGAAGCACTGAAGCTCCTGCAAACAGCCTCAACGGCAACAACAACTGTAAACATTTACAGCGACAGCCAAGCTGCGATCAAATCGCTTCATGCGATTTCCTCGAACTCGGCCACAGTGGCAAATTGCCGCAAATCTCTTCACGAGATGGCCCAACAATATGCCATCAGCCTTATTTGGGTCCCGGGTCACCGGGACATTGAGGGCAACTGCAAGGCAGACGAGCTGGCCAGATCAGGTACCACAATACCCCTTCTCCAAGAGAAGGAGGATGTTTGCATGCCAATGGCCACCTGTAGGCTTATTATAAAAGAGCTATATAAGCGACGAGCAGACAATGCGTGGCGGTCAGCACCACTATGTCGCATATCCAGGCAAACATGGCCTACCATTGACAGGAAACGCACACTAGAGCTTTGTAAGCTCGGCAGGAAAAGGTGCAGCGTTGTCATCCGCTCCCTCACGGGGCACTGGCTGATAGGCTCCCATGCCAACAGGCTGGGAGCCCCATACAATGATTTCTGCCGTAGCTGTAGAGACGAGGAGGAGGAGGAAACGGTGGAACACCTGTTTGCTCCTGTCCGACTCTCAGTAGCAGAAGGCTACAATACCTGGGCATGCCCTATGTCTCAGACATTTCAGAAATGTCCAAAATCTGTCCCAGAAAGATTGCAAACTTCGTAAGAGCGTCAGGATGGGATAACTGCTGATATGTTCGGGTCTCATGAGATGGCTAAAGGGGAACACCTCCCGCGGTATTACAACGGGCCGAAACCGGCCCAAGTGTTACTGGCTCCTGTGGGGCTTGACAGCCGCCTTAACCTAACCTAACCTAACCATCCGACCGGAGAGGCTAGACAGCAGCGGATACTATTCGGAGCAATAGAAGTTCAGCTAACGGGAGACGCGCAAAGGACGTCACAAATGGCACAACCCAACACATGGATCGAATTGAGGACAGCCATAATTAATGAATACAGAAACCATACGCCATATGAAGAACTAATGAGACGACTCTACAACACCAACAACAACGGAAACCTACGTAAGTTCGTAGAAGAATTAGAGAATAAATCCTTAGTTATAAGCAATAAATTGATGCTGGATGTAGATCCAACTAACAGAGTAGTCTACGCCAATGCATTACAGAACACAGTTAAAGAGGTAATCTCCCGGAAACTACCGGATAGATTATTTATGACACTAACAAGAAAGGACATTACAACCATATTAAATTTAAAGAAAGCAGCTCAAGAAGAAGGGTTATATGAAAATAAAACAGAAGAAAGGAATATAGATAAAGATAAGCAAAAGCAGCAGCAATCAAATCGCAGGAATACTGGAAATTATTACCTAAATTATGCAAACACTAATAGCCAGCAACCATCTCAGAATTCGCAGAATCAAACAAATTCATTTCGAAATAATAATAGCACCCAAGAACTTCACCAAGAATTTGGAAATTCATTGAGACAAGGGCAATCCCATAACCCAATGAATTACCAAGCTCAGAATAACCAAGCTAAAGGCAGTAGGCCAAATCAACCAACTAAGAGAGCTAGGGAAAGCCAAAGCGGCCAGATGAAAATGGATGTACATTTTCATCAGATAGCCTCGGAAGAAACCGAGGGGGATCCCATATAAAAATTACCTTAAATAATAAACAATACAAATGTATTGTTGATTCGGGATCTTCCATTAATATAATGAAAGAAAATTTCTCGAATGACAAAACAAATAAAGAAAACATAAAGGTCCACACAATAAACTGAACCGTTAATCTAACAACAAGCATAACAAGACCATCTAATAAAGTATGTCCGTCCGAACAAAAATTTTACATATTTGACTTTTCTGACAATTACGATATACTGCTAGGCCGAGAATACTTGATGGCCAGTCAAGCAGTAATTAGTTACAAAGATAATACTGTAAAGTTAGGAGAAAGAACATTCCCAATTCTTGCAAGCGGAGAAGTTATTGAAGCAAGTATAACAACACCTGCAAGTGACGATGTATCGTCAAAAAGGGACATGATCACCTCTGAATGCCCTGATCCATCTTCAGAGATGGAACAATACTTCACTTCCGCATTAGACAATGAATTAAGGGAAAGTAATGAGCTAAGATTAGATCATTTGAACAATGAAGAGAAAGAAAAGCTGAAAAAGGTATTATATGAGTATAACGACTTGCAGTACAGGGAAGGTGATAATTTGACTTTCACGAGTACTGTCAAGCATGCCATAAATACCCAGCATGAAGATCCGGTATACATGATCAGGAAGTTAACAAACAAATAAAGGACATGATCAGACAAGGAGTTATTCGAAAATCGAAATCGCCTTACTGTTCACCAATTTCCATGATCCCAAAAAAGATTGATGCTTCAGGAAAGCAAAAATATCGACTCGTGGTAGATTATAGAGGTCTCAATGAGATCACCATCAAGGATAAATTCCCAACTCCTAGGATGGATGAAATACTAGACAAACTTGGGAAATGTCAGTATTTCACAACAATTGATTTGGCAAAAGGGTTCCATCAAATTCCAATGGAACCCAATTCAATTATATAAACACCATTTTCCACTAAACATGGCCATTACGAATACACTCGGATGCCATTCGGGCTAACAAATGCAGCCGCAACTTTTCAAAGATGCATGAATAATCTATTAGAAGACCTGATCTTCACAGATTGTTTAGTGTATTTAGATGACATAATAATTTTCTCCACATCATTGGATGAACACTTGTTATCTTTAAGAAAAGTATTTGGAAAGTTAACGGACGCAAACCTAAAGTTGCAATTTCAGATCATACCTATTCGGTAGAACATTCGAAATACTTAGTGACCATAAACTACTAGTATGGTTAAACAACTTAAAAGAACCAAACATGAATCTGCAAAGGTGGAAAATAAAGCTAAACGAATTCGTCTTCAAAATAAAGTACCTGCCAGGTAAAGAAAACTATGTAGCAGATGCGCTGTCAAGGGTAAAAATCAACGAGAACCTTCTTGGTGAGGTATCCGATAGTGCAGGCGCAACCATACATAGTGCACAAGAAGATAATCAGAACAATATTCCAATTACCGAAAGACCTATTAACTATTACAACAGACAAATTGACTTAATAAAAGAAGAGGAAGATAAAGAAGACACAACACGCTACTTTCATAAGCTAATTATTAAAGTAACGTACAAAGAAATGACAAGCACATTAGCTAAAGAGCTAATCAAGAAATATGTATGCACGAAAAAGAGTGCTTTATATTTCCATAATGATGAAGATTTTCCTTTATTCCAACAAACATATTTGGAAATAATTAATTCAAGAAATATAACGAAGGTAATTAAATCGAGTAAAAAACTAATTGATATTCAAAATTACGCCGAGTTTAAAGAACTAATAGTCAAAAATCATAAGGAGTTATTGCATCCTGGAATTGAGAAAACAGTCAATTGGTTTAAAGGAAAATACTATTATCCAGATCATCAAAAATTAATTCAAAATATAATACACGAATGCCCTACTTGTAATATTGCCAAGACAGAACATCGTGACACTAAGTTAGCATTCGAATTAACCCCAGAAATACAGAACGTCAGAGAAAGATATGTTATGGATTTCTATATGATAGGCAACCAGCAGTTCTTATCATGTATAGACATTTACTCAAAATTTGCCACTCTAATAGAAGTAAATATTCGCGACTGGCTTGAAGCAAAAAGAGCCATTATAAAAATCTTCAACGAAATGGGCAAGCCCCAAGAAATAAAAGCCGATAAAGATTCAGCTTTCATGTGAGCAGCATTGCAAACATGGCTAAAATCGGAAGATGTAAAAATACAGATTACATCTAGCAAAAATGGTATATCAGACGTAGAAAGATTCCATAAAACTGTTAATGAAAAATTAAGAATAATAACTAGCGAAAACGACCCTGAAACGAAATATACAAAATTCGAAATAATCTTATACACGTATAATCATAAAACAAAACATAACACTACAAACAGGACACCTGCCGACATATTCATTTATGCAGGAACAATTAAATAAAGAAAAACAAATTAATAATTTAAATCAAAAACGTAATGATTACGAAATAGACATGAGATTTAGGCAATCCCCATTGGTAAAATCTAAAATAACGAATCCATTCAAAAAGACTGGAGAAATAACTAAACTTGATGAAAAGCATTACGAGGAGAAAAATAGAAGCAGGAAAATTATACATTATAAATCAAAATTTAAAAAGAAAAAGAAAATTAATAAAAGTAAATACAATAATTACAGAGAATCGGAGGATAGTAACGGGAATGTTGAACCGGAACCTGATTAGATCAATGATTATCATCATGTTCGCGATTATATTTACAAAAGGACAAAACGTCGAGACCCAATAAAAACCCAATAAAATCCCTGTATGGATATCTTATATTCAATACCGGAACCATAAATATACCAATTAATTACGAATATCACTATCTTACAATAAATATCACAAAAACTGAAGAAACATATGCGAACCTTTTAAAAAAGACAGACGACTTCAAAGAAATAATTCAAATACAGTACTTAGTAGACAAGCTCAATAGAGAAATAAACGGGCTTAAAATAGCCAAACGCAGTAAGAGAGGACTAATAAACATTGTTTGTACAGCATACAAATACTTGTTCGGAACATTAGACCAAGAAGATAAGAAAGAATTAGAGAACAAAATAGATAACCTATCCAAAAATAGTATCCAAAATAATGAGTAAATCCTAGTAATAGAAACAATAAACAAGGGACTTGAGGCCATAAACAAATTAAACGAAGAAAAAGATAAAAATCAACAATTAGAGATTTTGATATTTAACCTCCAACACTTTACAGAATACATTGAGGATATAGAATTGGGTATGCAGCTATCTAGACTTGGTCTATTCAATCCAAAATTATTAAAGCAAGACAATTTGAAAAATGTAAATTCTGAGAAAATGCTACATATTAAAACATCAACATGGCTAAAAGTAGATTCCAATGATATATTAATAATTTCCAATATTCCAAACGACAGCATTAACATCCCAGTATACAAAATAATTCCTTATCCAGATGAGCAAAATAGTATTTTAACAGAAATAGAACTTGAAAAATATTATGTTTATGAAAACAATGTATTCAATAAAGACTCTAGGCAACTAATAAAAGACGAATGCATAAATGGCATTATACAACAAAAACCCACTAAATGCCCTTATACAAAAACATATAAGAACGTTCAAGTAAACTACATAGAACCGAATATTTTAGTAACATGGAACCTTCCAAGTACCAAACTTAACCAAAATTGTCTAGATAAAGAGATCATGTTAGAAGGAAATAATATTATTAAAATTTACAATTGTCCAATCCAATTAAATGAATTTATAATAACTAATACAATGCTTGATTTTTCACAGAATGTCTACATAAGTAATAACATAACTAGAATTAATCCATTGTCTTATGTACAGGCAAAAGAAATAGTTATAGAACATACAAAATTGTATAACGAACTACAAATAATAGTTATAATCGCATATATAATAACAATAATAATTATAATTGTGTATTTAACCATTAAATTTAAGAAAATACCCAGAAACATAATTATTAAGCATGTAAAACCAAAAGAGATAGAAGAAAGAGTAGAAATATTAGACTATCCAGTTGTCACAACAGAAAGTCCATCCCTATACCCAAAGGTAGACGCCTGAGGACGGCCTAATGAGAAATGCCGGAGGAGTAACATATCCATAATGCCCTACGCTCACACACATAAATAACAAGTTATACATATTACCAGCACTTACCCTTATAAGCATATAGCAGATTAGGATAAACAAATGACAAGATCCCCAACACTAGAAAACAAATGAATCATAAGTTGTCAACAGGAAATCACCTAAATTCCAGACTACTAGAATAAACAATTCGGTTCCCATAACCAAATTGAATCACAAATACACAAGTAAACAAGTTCGGCTCCCACACTCCTATCGTATAAACAAGTGACCAGCACAGACGTAAGATGATACAGATCACCAGCTGCAGTCAACCCTTTCATCAAAACCGACAATTTATTGATAACCATCCATACGCTGGCCAACGCACGTCGGCCAACGCACCGAGAACAAAAGCCACGATCAGCCGAAGTGAAACCGAAGAAGAAAGCTGCAGCCGAAGATCAAAGCTTGGGACCAAAGCTCAAAAGCTTCCCAAGCGAGGCCTATTGGAAAATAGATCAAGATAGAATAATCAGTTCCGTTTGAGACTTACAACATAGAAGTCGGGGATAACTCAAATAATAACCTTTGTAACAATTATAAGTTTAGATTAAATAAAAATATATTTTTTAAAAATCAAAACTTCTACATCGGAAATTTAATTATATATATAAAGAACATATAAAAAGAAGTGTTACAGTTACTTAATACTTCTATACCAAAGAAAAGTACTGGTGTAATGTACATTTTTGCAATTGCTTGTCTGATTTTCCCTGGGAGAAAATCTTTAGTTAGATATAAATTTTCAATAGTTTTTCGGACTGATCTGCTTATGTGATCATCTCATGTCAACGTTTGGTTAAAGATAAAACCTAGGTTGTTTGCACGTTCTACATATTCAATGGGGATGTTTTCAATAGCCAATTTTTGTAGTGCATTAGTGTCGAACTTTCTTTTACCTATGACTATACATTTTGCCTTATTTGGATTTAATACTAGCACATTGATTTTAGCCCACTGATTCACCATTACAGACACGAATACAGTCATTAATTATACTAATAGGACGACTAACAAACATTTGAACATCATGAGCATACATATGAACGTCACAACTGAACAATAGATCGGTAGATCATTTACATACATAGAGAACAGTAATTGCCCTAAAACGGATCCTTGAGGAACACCACGATTGACACAAAGTTATGACGAGTAAATATTATTTATACACACAGACTGCATACGGTTACCCAAGTACGAAACAATTAGTCTTGTTGCTGCACGCGAAAAATTACATAGACGACTTAGGTTATAACAAAGAATTTCGTGGTTAACCGTGTCAAAAGCCCTACTAATAATGTAGAAGGATCAGAAATGTTATATTTTCAGAGTCCCATTTTTCTCTTATACGTTTAACTACGTTTATTATTGCTGTTGTACAACTTCTGCCCACTCGAAAACCTGATTGCTTATTTGTCAAAAGTTTTTTAGTTTTCAAGTAATTTGTCATCTGACTAGCCATAAGTCGTTCTAAAAGTAAGGTACAATGGAAAGTGGCCTGTATTCATTGACTGATTTTGTAATTGGAAGTATTTTAGCTACTTTCCAAGAATCAGGATATTGAGTCAACGCTGTGTTGTATATGTAGGTTATGTACGGCAATATGTTTGGCAATAGCAAATTTATGAATTTCGGATTAATATCATCAATTCCAGTGGCATTTGACTTAATTTTTAACATTGATTCGAGGACATCTGACTCAGTTACACATGAACCTATTATCACAGGTACCATTATCACAGAAGCAGTGTACATCATCACAGTTTTTGTCACTTCAGGTACTTTGCAGTCTAAAAAAGTTGATCAGGATCAGGATCGTCAGGATCAATATCACAGATACGTGGAGTGTTGGATTTACCAATACCCAGTTCTTTAATGTAGGCCCATTTCTGCTGATTCAATCTCGCTAAGTTAAATTTGTTACAAAAGTATTTTCTTTTCTCTGAGTTGATTAATTGTATCACATTTTTCCTAATTATCTTATATTGTTCAGCATGGTGGGCTGTTTTCTAACGCTTCCATTTTTTAAAAGCGGCATCACGTTTTTTAATTAATATTTTAATTTTCGAATTGAACCAGGGATTTTCACGAGATTTGACCGTTTTTGTCACCAGCGGAATCGATCTATTATATAGATACATTATATTATTTTGTAGGACAGTCAGTTGTGAATTAATATGAAAAACAGTCAGCACTTTACAAGGCATAGTCAATATTTCTCTAATTTCTATAAAATATTCTGCTTTGGCATTGAAATTTTACTGTAAGTAGACATTTTATGACAATCGGTTAAGTCAAGTAAGGTATCACAGAAATTTGAGAAATGCGTGGGTGCAGACGAATTTACTAACTTTAATCCCGTAGTTCTATGTCGTCCGATAATTGCCTATCTCGCAGGACATTGATGTTGAAGTCCCCAGCTAATATTACATCTGTATAGTCGAGCGACATGGTAGACAATACGTCAGTTAAATTCTATTCACACAGCCTATTAAAATTTTAGAAGGATGTATTGTGCTTGTGACTTGAAAAAATTTGCACTCAACTGCACTTTCACTTGAGTGATTGCATTTAGAAGTTTAGCATTTAGACGTTTACTTACATATATAGCTACACCTCCAGCGTGATTATCTCGATCAGATCGAAACAGATCATAACCAGTAAATTCTACTAACAAATTACTAACATGAGACGAAAACCACATTTCGGACACACATAAGACATCGTCTTCTTCATCTTCATTGCCTCTCTGAAGATGTCGTAGTTGATTTTCGAGAGCTGCTCGTTGCTGTAGAAGGGTTTCTGGGACTTGGAAACAACTCCAAGCTAAGTGGCTGCTTGGCCTGTCGTCGATGCTCTCCAGCCCGTTGCAGCAGCATGATTTTATCTCGCCTGCTATCAAATTTTAAAGTGGAGACGATCCAACAACATTCTGTGAATGGTCCCGCACCTTAACCCGAAAGATCTCCTTCACTTTCGGTGGTGGTGTGAGGCCTAACGAGTAAGAGAGGCTATTGAAGAGAGTCTTTAGGTTCTCCTCTTCCAGTAATGGCACCCCATGTAATCTCACATCGTTTGCAATGCTTGCCTCGGCATCTGCATCTGCTTTGGCTTGAAGTTTCGCCTCTAGCTCCTCCACGTTGCTGCATAGCGCACGAATTTCACCGCTTCCATCCTTAAGCTTCTCTATTCGTGGGGCAAGCTGCTCTACTTTTTCTGAAAGACTATGAAGTCTAGCCTCAAAATTATCTGCCATCTCACGCAGAAATCTTTCTTCAGCTTCCCTAATGCTGCAGCTGATGTGTTTCGCCTGTTCATCGAATCAATTATTAATCAGCTCTTGCGGTGAAAGAGTATCTGAGATGCGACCAGATCTCAGATCAAGCGACGAGGCACTACGGACGCGCTTTGCTGTGGTTTTTGACATCCCGCTTTGCCGTTTAACAGCGGAACAAGGTCCAAAAGAAGATGCACAGAGAGAGAGCGTAAGTTGAGAGAGAGAGAGCAGGCCGCAGAGCGAACACGACGATCAGCAGTAGCTATTTGCACGGCGAACGGTCCAGCAAAGCGACGAAAAGATGTGCAATGTGCAGAGAGTGTGTAGGCAATGCAAAAGATGAAGTGCACGAAACGGTGAGCACAAAGAGCGGAGATCCAAAGCGGAATGGATAAAAGAATAACAAATAGCTTGCTTTACTCAACCTTCAACTACCGAATAACTGATATTCAACACAATTAATGTTCAGTTATGTTGAGTGCCGAGATTTACACAACTATTGCTAATTACGGTTGAGTGAATTCAGAGCAAAGGCAGAAAATGCAGGAGCGATGTATGTATGTATGTCTTCTACATTTCTGCATATTTATCAACATATGTATACGGCTCTTGGAATTGTGTGCGAGAGAGAGAGGTAACGAGTGAGCGCTTGGCAGGTTTTTTTCTGGCCATACTAATTATTCAACCTGATCCAGATTTGGCAATCTTGTATATTCGGATGTTGTCCATGATTCTGCGTTTTTTATTTTCTCGTATCTTAAAAGTTGTGGTTTCCACAGATTTTCGTCTTTTAAGAAGAGGGCGTGGCAAAATTTTGCAATTTTGTAACATGACATCAGAGAAGTCTGGATACAACACTGTGTTGCTCTAGCTTCTATAGTTTCTGAGATCTAGGCGCTAATGACGACGGACAGACGGACGGACGGACAGACAGACATGGCTATATCGACTCGGCTATTGATTCTGATCAAGAATTTATATTTATACTTAATAAGGTTGGAAACGCTTCCTCCTGGTTGTTACAAACCGCCAGTATTACCACAATTCTAATATACCCCTATATTCTTCGAGTATCGGGTATAGAAATTATTTTATTTTTTTAAGCAATGTTTTGTAAAGGCCGCTCTGATTTTTTCTGCAGATTGATTAAAATCAGCAGATGTTGCTCCGATCGGGCTGATCAGGTTGCTCACTTGAATTCAGCAGAACTCATTTCTCATAAATACAGCTGTTGTGAACATTTCAAATATTGTGGAGTATTGTTCCTTACGTGGCAATCAATTCCTTTGAAAATAAATCTCAATCGTGCATTTAAATATCCAAACTCATTTGACAATTTTCATGACGCTTCGATCCGTTATGTAAGGCTCGACTTTTGATATATTGTCATATCGTGGCACCTTTCCTGAGACCCGATTTTCGCATACGTAAATCTTTATGTGAAGTAAATTGAAATAAAATACATATTTTGATTTTTATTGTTGTCAGATGTTTTTTTTTTTTTCAATTAATGGTAGATGGTGGCTTGTGGGAAACGAGATTTACTGCTCTGCCTGTTCCCACAGGCCACCATCAACCATCCATTCCGGTGGTGGTCCGTAAGGTTTTTCCGTTTTAGGTGCCGTTTACACTGAGGCTGCGTCTTGATTCTTTGCGTCTTCCCAGAAACGCAGTTTTTTTTACATAGGTTTAGCATAGGGCCCTAGTGATGGCAAAAAGTTGCGTCGTTTTCCGACGCAACTGCGTTTTGGATTTTCTGTGCGCATAACAGCAATTTTCGTACTTTTCTGCCTAATCAGCGGAACTATCACCACTAATAACAACAAAAAACAGCAGATTCAAATTTAAATTTTGCCGCGTACAATTTTTAACTGAGTAAAAAGGGGCAAAAAAATATGTAATGGTTAGAACAAATTGTTTTAACTAATTTTATTATTAAAAAAAGCATTTCAACAATATAGTTGATTTCAAATTTTTTGCTGCAAATCCCATGTCTTTGAATCCTTTCACTGTTTCCGTGATCTTCTCAGGGTAAGAAAGTCTGCTTGCAGACACTTGTCAGCGAGTTGAGCAACTACCTCGCGACAAAACTGCAGTAATATGCGGCAGACAATGGCCATTGGCACACCAAATAGACTCCCGTACGATATTCCGCAGGCGATCCTAGGCAATAAAGGGCTATGGCTATTCTCTTCTCCAAAGGGATTGTCAGTCGAAAAGGAGTTTTTTTCTTTTTGAGATTGGGCAACAGTCCAACGAAAATGTTGAAGTACTCCTTTCCATGCAGAAATTTTCCTTAAAAAAGGCATCGGAGTTCTCCACAACATCTTCCTCCCAAAATGAACCATATCGTGGCTATTGCAATAAAGAATACATTATTTAATTAAAAAGGGAGAACATTGAACAACTACAAGAGTCCAAACGCAAGGAGGACGTTGCAGTGGCAAGACGAATTGCAACTTTTCTGAGGATAGCCCAGACACTTCCATGCACTTCAAAGGATTCTCCTCACTTTGCGCCACTGCAGTTAAAAGAATCAACTCTATTTCCGACATATTTAGTTGATTTTCGAACATTATTTACTTTGTTTACAAAATTTGTCTTCCTCTTCCAAGACGCAAAGACGCAAAGACGCTGTAGTGTAAACGGCAAACCTGCTTCTCTGCGTCTTCTCCGATATCGATAGGTAACGCACCAAGTGTAAAAAGCCTATTAGTTTTATCCTCCATTTTGGACACATTATTGTACCTAAAGGCCTGTATCCAGCACCGTGGAAACTAAAAATTACTGCCAAACTTCATATAAAAATAAATGGACCAGGAATTTTTCGTTTGTGCTTTCCTGGCTTCAGTATCCAGCAAGCTAAACGAAATGCACGAATTCTTATCGATAGTTGTCCTATTGAAACGATTTTGGACTGCGAGAACTGCTGACATTCAGTCCAGGAATATATATGTGCCCATTATTACTAAAGTAAAAGTGAAAGATGGAGGAAAAAACTGTGCTCAAAACCTAAAAGAGATATACAAATTTTCGACGTGAGAAGATGGTTTTAATAAAAGTAGTTGAGGCAAGACCATGTCTGTGGCGGATCACGGAAAATAAGCATTTAGATAATTTTGACATTTTGGTGCCTCCAACTGCGCTGTACTTCTTCTTCCTATTATTTGGTGCCAATATATGCCGCCACCAACACAATCACTGCATCATCAGAGTGAATATTTTCCTTTTTTAATTCTAGTTGAATTTTTAAAATTGACTTTGTCTATAAAGTATAGCTGAATCATGAGAGTGACCAATGACGTTTTAGGTTCTTGGTCACACTATTTTAGTTTCGTTCCACACAAACGAAATAAATAGCAGATTCCTGTCTGTAATTTTCCGCAGTGCTAGATACAGGCCTTATACAATTTATACATTAGGGCGCATCATTGGATTATTCCGTTATATGGAACATGCGACAATGATTCCCATAAGAGCCCTGTATATAGAAGAAGACAATGATGCGGCCGCATGATACAACATTCGGCGCATCAATCGCAAGTATTACCGTATTCTGACAAGTATATATACAAAATACTGAAATTATTCGTGCCATCGACGCGGTAGCGGGGTATTTTTGTCGAATCAAACAATAAATTCAATTTAAAGTTGAGTGTGTCAATTATAATAAGTCGTATTGCAAGCAACAAAATGGTAGCACAAAGACTTGCAAGGTCTTTAGGCACGCGCCGATTCCAACTTTAAAAGTGACACTTGAAAATTAAAGTCAGCAGCACGTAATTTTTGTTCGGTGGAGCCAACAATAGCTGACGAAATGATGCGGCCTAAGTGTAAACGCTTCGCTTCATTTTTCCGCACCTTCGACAATGATGCAGTAGTGTAAATAGGCTATTAAACGGTTAACGGTGCCCAGTGTGAATAGCCTATTAGACGGTGCAAGTGTGAATCGGAGTTTTACTGACTGTGAAAAATTTCAACGTTCCGCTGTGATGTGCTCGGTGCGCAGAAGGTGTAAAACTAAAAAGATCGATGTTTTTTCTCAAATATCGATGTATGCTGCCTACAGCTAAGAATCTCATCGATGTTTCTGAAGCTGTATTAATTCTTCTTAAAAAAATGGTAATTTTAAAGAAACGAAAGTAATTTCATTTAACTTTATTTGCATGTTCTAGTTGCCACTGTCACTTCTAAAAACAGCGCAGAGCCATCCTATGGTAAGAAGCAAGAATACGCCAGTTATATACTTAATTTCTCATACTAATCATCTCTGTTTATATGTGTATATACATATATTTAGTTGGTTGAACTGAAAAATGGTGAGACTTATAATGGACACTTGGTGAGCTGTGACTCTTGGATGAATATCAATCTACGTGACGTAATTTGCACTTCAAAGGTAAACAAATAAATTTGTGGTTGTACGGCTAAGGTACGTATGTATGTACATATGTAGATAAGAAAAGATTCGGCACACCAATTAATATCCAAACTATTCAAATATTCAGAACTTCTACGTTAATTTTTATACATGGTGGATTTTAGTCAACATTTAGTCAAATCAAAACTTTCAGATATTCTCGTTTCTCACTAAGGGTTGCGACAATGTTCAGTATACAAAAAAATGCACTTAAAATTGTCACTAATTTGTGAATCTTCTTCTGAATATTTCGTACAGAAAATTTGTGAATGACTTCAGTGGCGCTAGGTAGCTAGGTAGCCAAAGGCCCCTAGTAATTGGATATTAAGTAAATTAAATTCTTGATGTGTAAATGTATGTATTTAAAATACTTTATTGTACATTTAACAAAAATATGACAATTCTTACAACCTTTTCCTTGTCTTACTATCTGCAAAATTGTCAATAATAATTTCGGCATGACCTAAAGTCATGACCTGCATTGTTTTCTATTGCTATTAGCGTTTAGTGGTGGCGGTGTCGATCTTGGCTAATATAATTTCTCAAATAGGTTTTTACTATTTTTAATTTACTAAAATGTTTTTAGACTTGTGCAGATTTACATAGAAGAAACTGTATTAAGCAGTAACATTGCAGTAAATACCTTTGTTAGTTCGCATTCTAGCACTACATATCTTAAGATTTTTGCAAAAATTGATTGATAATCCATGACTTTTTAAATTCCGAAAGAAGTAGATAATCCGTCAAACTTGTCTAATAAAGTTTTCTGATTACACTAGTCGACACGACTTTTCCGCTGTCGCCAAAAATGAATTTTTCTGATACATTTGGATGTTTAAAATTTTTTAAAGAATGTTTTTTTTTTTTCATGGAAGTTTTTTTTTAAAGAATTTTTAAAAAATTTGGTGTTTTTTGTCATAGGTAGTGCTTCTATTTTTTACATAACTTAAGTTTCCTACAACTGGTTGTATTGAACTTTGCAGTTAAAAAAAGCTGACAAATGCAGCTATAAATCCGACTCAGACACTTTGTAGCTGCAACTTAGGTTAGGTTAGGTTAGGTTAGGTTGCAGCGGCTGCCCGACTCACTGGGAGCCCAGCACACTTAGGCCGTTTCCGGCCCGTTGTGATACCGCGGGGGAATCTGCCCCTACTCGCATTGTGAGACCCGAGGTCAACAGTTGTCCCAGCCTGCAGCTTTTATGAAGTTAGCTATCTTTCTGGGACATATGGTGGACATTACCGAAATGTCTGAAAAGAAGGGCGAGCCCAAGTGTTGTAGCCTTCTTCTGCTGAGAGCTGGGCAAGAGCAGAACAGGTGTTCCACCGTTTCATCCTCTTCTTCATCTCTACAGCTACGGCAAAAATCATTGTTTGGGGCGCCCAGTCTATTAGCATGGGTACCTACTAACCAGTGCCCCGTTAGGGAGCGTATGACTGCGCTGCACCTTCGTCTGCCGAGCCTGCATAGCTCAGAGGTGCGCTTCCTATCTATGGTCGGCCATGTTTGTCGAGATATACGACAACGTGGTACTGATTGCCACTTGTTATCTGTTAGTTGCTTATATTGCTCCTTTATTATGAGCCTACATGTGGCCATCGGCATACGAGTATCCTCCTTGTCTTGGAGAAGGGGGATTGTAGTGCCAAGTCTGGCCAGCTCGTCTGCAATACAGTTGCCTTCGATGTCCCGATGTCCCGGGACCCATATAAGGCTAATAAATTGCTGAGCCATCTCGTGAAGAGATTTGCGGCAATCTGCAACGGTGGCCGAGTTTGCGGAGATCGCATTAAGCGATTTGATTGCAGCTTGGCTATCACTATAGATGTTTACGCAGGTTACCATGGCGGTAGTTTCCTGAAGGCAGTTTAGGGCCTCCTTGATTGCAATGACCTCCGCCTGGAAGACACTGCAGTGATCAGGAAGTCTAAAGGAGTGCTTAATGTTTAGCTGTTCGGAGTATATGCCTCCTCCGACCCTATTGTTCAGCTTTGATCCATCTGTGAAGATGTTTAGGGCCCCTTTTGGACCTGGGGGTCCCTCACTCCACTCGTCTCTGTGGGGGATAATTGCATCGAAGGGGGTATCTGTGTACTCCCTTGGAACACAGTAGTCCGTTTTAGTAGGGACGGAACTGCCGTTTAGTATTGAGGAGTGACCTGTGTGCTGTGGTGCCCATTGGTCAGAGTCTCTCAGTCGTATTGTTGCCATTTGTGCCCTTTCTTTTCCTGCGAGGGCAAGGCTTTGGAGGCACAGAATGGCATCTAGCGCATCGTTTGGAGTGGTGCGAAGAGCTCCACTGATGCAGAGGGCGGCTGTTCGCTGAACCTTGTCGAGCTGTTTGGTGATCGTCCTTTTTGATAAGGCCGGCCACCATACAGTAACTCCATAAAGAATTATCGGTCTAACTATGGCTTGGTACACTCCTCATCACTTGAATAGGACAGCCTGTACACTCGGTTTTTAATTGCTTATAGCTCAAAAGCGAAATGATAAAATAACGGTATTTTTGCACGTTCTCTTTGTGCAACTTTTAGCCTCTCTCAGCAGCAAACTGCAAGATAGATCCGTTATATTTTTTTCTTGCTTTATGTTGAAATTCGCCTGAAATTGAGTGAATATTTTTGTGTCACTTGAATAGAACATGCGTTTTGTTTGATCGTCTACTTCGGCATGTGCTCACGCAGTTTTCGCTGATCGAACTTTTTTGAGATTTTCGACGATTACCTTTCAAATAAAATTAAAATGGGTCGAGGAAAAGTTTTAAACGAGGAAGAAAAAGGAAAAATAAAGGCATACAAGGACTCTGGCCTATCAATTGCACAAATATCAAAAAAAATCAACAGGAGCTGGCATGTCATATCGGAATTTTTAAGTAATGAGTCTGAATATGGAAAAAATATAAAAGACCGCACGCAAAAAGTGCTCACCGATTCGGAAAGACGCCTCATATTAAGAAAAGCTTCAAATTCTCACGACTCTGGGGCATAGATTCGTGAAAAATGTGATGTTAAGGCTAGTCTATCCACTGTCCATCGCATTATTTTGAAGGCCCAACACCTAAAGAGGTTAAAAATAAAGAAGAAGCATCCCCTTAACCCGGCAAGAAAGGAACAGCGCCTCAATTTTTGTCGCGAGCATGTGACCTGGACCTCGAAGTGGCATAGCGTAGTGTTCTCAGACGAAAAAAAGTTTAATTTAGAAGGTCCCGATGGTTACAGTTACTATTTCCATGATCTACGTAAGGAACCTCATCATTTGGACCGTTTGCATAGCAGAGCTGGAGGTGTTATGGTGTGGGGGGCCATTTCCTACTGTGGCCCCTGCAAAATAAAATTCATGTCCTCAACGATGAATGCGTTGTGTTACAAGGAAATAGTAAAAGAGGCTTTTCCATATTTTCACAACCTTTTTGGACCTTTACCATGGATATATCAACATGATAATGCGCCGATACATACAGCACGGGCTGTAAAATCTTATATAGAGAGCCAAAATGTGGACCTTTTAAGCTGGCCGCCCTACTCACCCGATTTAAATATAATCGAAAATGTTTGGGGATGGCTGACACGTGAGATATATGGCTCCGGAAAGCAATATTCTAGTGTACCCGAACTCATCAAAGCGATCGAATTAGTTTGGGACTCGATTTCATTAAATTACTTGGCCAGTTTGTATCAATCCCTTCCTAAGCGGATGACTGAAGTTTTGGAACAGCAAGGTGGCTCGACGAAGTATAAAAAAATTTTTTTTTCTTTCTAAATTAAATCAACTACCCTATATTTAAGTTACATTTATATTAAAATCAATCTGAGATCTCTAAAATTTTATTTTTGTTTAAATGTCCTATTCAAGTGACGCAATATATTAGTCCCGTAATTTGAAGGATTCTGCTCCAGAATTTTTGTTAATAACTAAAGATAATTCACGAAGAATTCCATTTAGCTAAGGCAACTGTATTAAATGATCTTTAATTAAAAAAAAAAATTAAGTCTTTAGCATCATTGGTTTGCGAGCAGTGAGCGATAGAAAACGCACTTAGGGGGTGTCCTATTCAAGTGATGAGGAGTGTATATCCATTGGACTATACTTGGGTTCATGCCCCATTTTAAGCCGATAGCTTTTTTGCAAGTGTAGAGGGCTATCGTGGCCTTCTTGACTCTGTCTTTGATATTCAGGTTCCAGTTTAGCTTTTTGTCGATTACTAACCCTAAGTAATTGGCACTGTCGCTAAAGGAGAGCCTGCATCCGTTTAATGTGGGGGGGTTTAGAGACGGAATCTTGTATTTACTTGTGAATAGCACAAGTTCTGTCTTTGAGGGATTAACTCCAAGACCTCGCGATTCTGTCCATCTTGACAGTCTCGCGAGCTCTGCGGTTAAGTCGCAGAGTGTTTGAGGGTATTTTCCCGAGAAGATAATTGACACGTCGTCCGCGTATGCCACGACTTTACAGCCCCCCCTTTCCAGATCACATAGAATCTTGTTGACTGCTATGTTCCATAGAAGGGGGGATAGGACACCACCTTGCGGTGTGCCTCTACTGACATACCTTGACTGAGTGGACGATCCCATCGATGATGTCACCGTCCTGCATGTGAGCAATTGATCAATGAGCATCACCAAGTGACGATCCACCCCAAGGTCAGTCAGCGCTTCCGTAATGGTACCCGGTACAACGTTGTTGAAAGCTCCCTCGATATCTAGAAAAGCGATTAGAGAGTATTTTTTGAGGTAGAGTGATTTCATTATCCCCGAAATTACTTCGTGAAGTGCCGTTTCCGTGGATTTTCCTTTCCGGTAGGCATGCTGTGCTCCTGACAACAATTGAGAATTTATAGTAGTTCTCAGTTGTAGCCCGACGAGTCTCTCAAAGGTTTTGAGAAGGAAGGACGATAGACTAATTGGTCTAAAGTCCTTTGGTGTAGAGTGCGAGGCTTTACCTGCTTTAGGGATGAAGACTATTTTTGCCTTAAGCCAAGCGTGTGGTATTCTCCCCACTACCAGTATCTTCTTAAAAATACAACGCAGCCAGTTGATGGCCGTGTCTCCGGCTTTTTGTAGTTGGGCCGGAATGATCTGGTCCGGACCAGGGGATTTGAACGGATGGAAACTGTTTATTGCCCAGCCTATGTTCCGTTTCGAGAAAATGTGCTCCATCGAGGTGATCGAACCCTCACTAGGGAAGTGGGTCGGTCCATTGATGGAGCACCCTGGAAAATGAGTATCGAGGACAATGTGTAGGGACTCCTCACTGGAGTTGGTCCACGTACCATCGCTTCTCTTAAGGTATCCCACCGAGGGGGTCGTTTTGGAGAGGATCTTGCGCAGTCTTGCAGCTTCCGACGTTACCTCGATTTCAGAACAGAATCTTTGCCAAGAGGCCCTTTTTGCCTGTCTGATTTCTTTCTTGTATAGGGCCAGACTATTTTTATAATCTGCCCAGTGTTGCTCCTCGTTAGCGCGTTTGGCCCTGTTGAAGAGGGACCTGCAGCTTTTTCGTAGGGTATCTATTTGTTTTGACCACCAAGGGGGTTTCTTTTTCCCCTTGTGTTGGTTTGATGGGCATGCTGCCGTGAAGGCCGTGATGCATGCTTTAGTAAACCTGTCCACTAGATGATTTAGATCGTGCTCTGTGTTCAGGCAGATTGGTGCCTTGGAGGGAAGAAGTCCCTCCATGACTGTGACATATTTTTCCCAGTTGGCTTTCCTAGGGTTAGCAAAGACAGTGGGTTTTGGGTTCTCGAGAGATAGTGTGGTCTCGATATACCTGTGGTCCGAAAAGGAATGGTCTCCCAGAACTTTCCAGTTCATTACTATGTCTGACAGTTTGTGAGACACTAATGTTAGGTCAATTACCTCTTGTCTATTCTTAATTATAAACGTAGGATCATTGCCCCGATTGCAGATAAGAAGATTAGAGTTTAGGATGAAGCTGAATAATGACTCACCCCTTACATTTGTGTCCGAACTCCCCCATTGGGTGTGGTGGGCGTTGGCGTCGCAGCCTATTACAAGGCCTATATCCGACCTTTCGCTATCTCTGGTGAGCTTGCGAACTAGGTCACCGGGAGGATCGCTTTCCTCATGAGCCATGTAGGACGACATCAGCCTTATTTGGGAACCTTGTAGTTCAAGGCTTGCCGCTGTGTTTTCACCATTGCTAAAGTTGTGGAGCAGAAAGATATTTAAGTGCTTCCTTGCAAGAATGCAGGTACGTATTTTACCTTCTTTTTGAGCTACAATAAGCTTGTGCTCCTTCGTCGCTAATCCACAGACCTTGTCTCCTACTACCCAAGGCTCTTGGATCAGGACTACGTCTGCTCCGCTTGCTTCCAAGCGGAGTATGAGGGCAGCGGATGCTGCTTTACAGTGGTGGAGATTTATCTGAAGGAGTCTTAGAGACATCGACAGAGATCTCCACCACTGTATTGTCGGCGTCCGAGTCGTCCTCGATAGTGTCATCGCGACACATCGCCTCGAACTCTCGCATAAGAGCCGTGTCGGAAGAGTAGTCTTCGTGGGCAGGCTCTGGGTCGTCATCGGGTGCTTCGATCTCCGAGGCAACGTCCTGCTCGACTGGGTTGTCGACAGGACGCGCCTCGGCCGCTGCATCCGACTTGTAGACCCTGATGCTCACCGCACTGAAGCCAAAGTTGAGCTCTCCTTTTTTGGCCTCAATCGGAGCTAGGGATTCCTTGTTCAGGACTAAAACTGCCTGGTGCATCGGGCCTTGACTCGCCTCCACCTTGACTACCCTCCAGTCGGAGGTTAGTAGCTCCGGGTTGCACCTCTGCAGCATTTTCAAGATGCGCTCAGGCTCCTTTATGGAGGCGGGCACCCAGACTCTTGCTCTGGGCCTACTGGGCACCTCGTTCCAGTTGACCGCGACAAGCTTCGCCCCTGGGTACACCTCCCCGACTTGCGCTACCGCTGCTTTATACAGCTGGACGGAGCGCTCGTCTTCGCAGGCTATAATTTTTATGCAGCCCTGGTACCACCCCATGTCTTTGCAGACTGGAGGGGGGCCGGGCTGTTTCTCCAGCAGCTCGAAGCAGCGGTCGGCCAGTGCCGCTTCCACCCACTTCCACTGGTTCCTGGGGATCTTCGAGTCCGCGCTGCTTTTGTCCAGGACGCCAATCAGCGTCCTTTCTTTTGCGATCTGCGCGAACGATACGTTCGGCAGCACTCTGGAGCGCTTCGGAGCCGGTCCGGGAGTCTCCTGTGAGCGCTGCCTTTTTGTTTGCTGGGCAGTCAACTTCGGCGGGGCAACCCTCTTCGGTGCCTCTTTGCCAAAGTTGGGCAGCACCTTTGATGCCCATTCGACCTTTTTCCGCCACTGGTCGGTCGGGCTGGACATCGTGCTTGCATTTTGCCGACGGAGTATGTTGCCAGCACTCCTTCTCTCGGCATAGGTGTAAGCTTTGGCTTGGGCGCTAGTCGATGGCAACTCGCTCTCCGCAGCCTTACCAGCAGGCAGGGCAGCCGCAGGGTTGCATAGCCACTCCACCAAGGTATCGGCTTTGGTCGGCGATTTGCCACCCACCCCGGAACTAGGATGGGACCCCTTCGGGTTCGCCCTAGCGTCTTCCGCCGCGCTGGTTTTACCAGCTATTTCGCGGGTCAGGCCAGGCCTTTGGGCCGATGCCTTTCCCTGTATGGGATTGCTCCCAGATGGCAGTTGGGGAGCGCCAGACTCATTTTTGTTTTTGTTATTAATTTGTTTGTTTTCCATATTTGATCCCACGATTTGCAAAGAAAGGGCGGTCCGTCCGGGCAGAGATTCACGTTGCCCGGATAAGGCATCATTAGAACAGGGGGCTGCCAAATCCCTGAGCTCTCCGTTAACGACTGGGCTAGTTTTTATACCGGGCCCCCAGCCAGGCTGACTCTCGGCACGGGTCGAATAACACACTTAGTCCGGCCCGGTGTGAGATGAGTGTGGGGGTTGGGATGTGGGTAGGTAATGTGTAGGGATGGGGTGTGTGTGAGCTACTTAAATGAGGCGGCACCACAAGCGCATCGTCAGTGTTGCTACTTCACGAACACCCGCTGGCTGTCCGGGACTGCTTATTTCGGTGCCTTCCCTAGGGATGACCGTTTATTCGCAGCTGGCCTACCTCAAGAGGTAGGTCATTCGCTATCCGCAACCTGCGACCCGTCCGGTGGCCTCAGCTAGGCCCCCTCCGAGCCATCTCACATGCTCGTCAGACCAACTTAACGTCTGGAAGATATTATGAAAGTTTGGTCAAACGGTTATAACAGCCGTTTATTTTTATATTTTTATAAGCGATACCTTAAACGACGCCTAATTAATGTGTCTATCTAAAACCAAAAATCAAGGCATTCAAATATTTTTTTTTTCGACTTTTCCTGAGCTTTCAAAGTCAAAATTTCGGGTAAAAACACCGAAAAAAATTATGAAATTTCAATTTGGAAGCTTAATATCTTCCAGACGTTAAGTTGCAGCTACAAAGTGTCTGAGTCGGATTTATAGCTGCATTTGTCAGCTTTTTTTAACTGCAAAGTTCAATACAACCAGTTGTAGGAAACTTAAGTTATGTAAAAAATAGAAGCACTACCTATGACAAAAAACACCAAATTTTTTAAAAATTCTTTAAAAAAAAACTACTCCATGAAAAAAAAACCATAATTCTTTAAAAAAATGTAAATCTCCAAATCTATCAGAAAAAGTCATTTTTGGCCACAGCGGAAAAAAAAGTTGAATTTTGTCGAGTAGTGTTACACTAGTCAACACGACATTTCCGCTGTGGCCGCTGACAATTTCTAATAGATTTGGGGGTGTACATTTTTTTTTTTAGAATTATGCTTTTTATAGTACCTATGTATGTATATATATGTGTAAATGTATAGCCATGTGTGTTCGTCCGTCCGTCCGTCTTCATGAGCGCTTAGATAAAAGCTAGAGTAACCAAATTTTGTATCGAGACTCCTGTGATATCACACTGTTAAATGTTTATTTCAAAATTTCTCGCAAAGGACGACAATCTCTGCAATGGACAATTTTTAAGATACGAGAAAACTAAATACTCAGAGTCATGGAGAATATCTACCAGATTGCCGAATTTGGATCAGGTTTGATCATTATAGCCAGAAGGAACAAATTAAATTGCAGTGGCTAAGAAACGCCTTCCAAGCGCTACTCATTCCCTCTCTGTCGCACTCTTTGACAATCTGCATGCATATGTAAAGACGAATATGTACATATATAGATCTAGAAATGTTTAGAAGACAGATGTTAAAAAAAAAAACAGATTTAAACCAAAATGGAATCAGATTGCATATATATACATTTATTACATAATATACTCCTCTGACCACGTCGTCCGACCGGAAGTCAACAATGATCCCGTCGCTGTCGTATTTCTTCTTTTAAACGTCTTGTTCCGGATAAACATGTCAAGTTTATGCTCGACCTTTCTTTCTGGCCAAAACATAAAATTTGCCACATATTTGCCAATCGTGCCACTAACCCTGAACCTATAGTAGGTATCCTCCCTACTCTATCTCAGTCCACTTTAACTGTCTCAACGTAATTCGGGGAGAAATCCACTAATGATAATTTATTAGGATGTAGGTGGCCTGTGCAGCAGGCTCAGGTTTTCTGATATTGTCGCCTTTACGGAAACCTGGCTTAATTCCTCAATTTCTGATTCCGAGATTTTTATAGACAAATATAACATATATAAGTCTGATCGTCCATTTCGAGGTGGCGGCGTGCTGATTGCTGTGCGATCCGACTTAGCTTCTTAACACTTTTCCATCGATGAGCTCAACACTATTGAAATAGTTCGTAGTTTTGTTTAAAAACAATCCGAAACATGAATAGTTATTATTAAAAATTGTTTGGATAATCACAATAGTCAACACGACATTTCAGCTGTTACCCAAAATTACTTTTTCTGATAAATTTGTGGATTTAAAATTTTCTAAAGAAAATCGGTTTAGAAAAATTCGGTCGAACGGTTGCAACTTAACCGTTTATCCATCAATTCTTACATTAATGTGCATGTCAAAAATATACCGCAAAAAAATGATCAAATTTGAATTTGAAAGCCTAAAATTCTATATAATCAATAGATCTCTGATGTTGAAAATTGCTTAAAGTACAATCCTAATGTGTCCTGGCTCTCATAAATTCAAAAAAATACCGTCAACTATGACACACAAAAATATTGTTGCTAACTATGGACTAGTATTGCCACTAAGCATGACATTGATCTTAAATATTTCTCATTTTCTATTCTAGTCTTCAACCTCTTTAAATTATTTTCTCTCTGTCTGTTTCTCTGTCTGAGGATATAGTTATATCTAGATGGAAAACTGCTAAAATCCTTCCGGTTCATAGACGCGGAAGTAATTCTGAGATTTCCAATTACACTAGTCGACACGACTTTTCCGCTGTCGCCAAAATGACTTTTTCTGATAGATTTAGATGTTTAAAAATGTTTAAAGAATTTTTTTTTTTTTCAGGTGTAGTTTTTTTTAAAAGAATTTAAAAAAAATTTGGTATTTTTTGTCATAGGTAGTGCTTTTTTTTCACATAACTTAAGTTTCCTACAACTGGTTGTATTGAACTTTGCAGTTTTAAAAAGCTGAAAAATGCAGCTATAAATCCGACCCAGACACTTTGTAGCTGCAACTTAACGTCTGGAAGATATTAAGTTTCCAAATTGAAATTTCATAATTTTTTTCGGTATTTTTACCCGAAATTTTGACTTTGAAAGCTCAGGAAAAGTCGAAAAAAAAGTATTTGAATGCCTTGATTTTTGGATTTAGATAGATAGACACATTAATTAGGCGTCGTTTAAGGTATCGCTTATAAAAATATAAAAATAAACGGCTAAGTTATAACCGTTTGACCAAAACTTCATATGCCGTTTGGCACTATCCCAATTGCCATTTTACCGTTAAAAACTGTTACAAACACAGATTTTTGGTAATTTTTTTGTAGGAAAAAAAACGGTTATACGTCGGCTAACGGAATTTATCGGCGAAATTCGGCATATGAAAGTTTGGTCAAAAAAAAAAGGTGAATTTTGTCGGGTAGTGTTATAGGCCTATTGCTAAAAAAAGCAATATCACAAAGCTGTTCGAGAGAATAAAAGTTTAAAAAATTATCCTTCCCAATATGTAGTTATATTGCCTGCATTACAGCTGTGAGGCATGCCGTCCGGTTTAGAGGGAGATGGCAGCGTTTATGAGGCAGACCCGGAAGGGCTTTAGGGAGCTGACCGTGGGCTTCAAAGAGCAATACGATCGGCTCCTAGCCATGGAGTCTCAGTTTAGTGGTTTCAAACTACTGACTGAGTCTCCTAGGCGCAAAAAGGTCACTCCGCGGGATCTGCATGTCCCGACTGCCCCTCGGCCGGCCGATGCTGACAAGCTGACTCCGACCACTCCAATAGTGCAGCAGTTGATTTCGTTCGCTACTCCGAAGGCAACGACAGCTGCTGGCGATGAAAATTCGGTAGCCGAATTTATCGCGTCGGTGGACATGCAGCCAAAATCGTCTGTAGCGTCCGTGTCCGTAATGTCCGCAAACTCATTAGCGGTCCCCTCAATTCCGACCCCACCAGTGAATATACGTCCCGGACCACCGGGTATTACCATCACAGGTGATAGGCCTGTGGTGCCAAGATTGGTGGGGATCCCACCAAAGAGCCAAGTTTTTGTCTCATGGCTAGCCCCTGACTCCACAATTAAAGATGTGACGGCTTATATCCAAAGCCACATACAAGCCGTTGATTTTAAGGTGGAAAAGTTTAACTTCTCTTATGCCAGGGAGATAGCTTCTTTTAAAATAAGTGTCTCCCAAACTCACTTTAACACCATCTGTTCGGCCAAATTTTGGCCGGAGCATTTCGTGGTGAAGGAGTTTAAGGCAAAGAAGAAGACTAGGCCCCCAATAACTCTGCCAACTAATCAGACCAGTGCTCCATCGTCATCTTCCCGCTCTACCTCCACCCGTCCAAAAAACTAAAAAACTCTCTTTTAGTGACCTATCAGAATGTTCGAGGCTTGCGTAGTAAGCTCAGCATTCTTTTCCAGGATAGTGTCGCATTTGTATCCCACGTTATTGTGTTTACCGAGACCTGGTTAAGGCCGGACATTCTTAGTTCCGAAGTTTTGGCAGGTCGGTACACAACTTATAGAAAGGATCGTTCGTCACGACGTGCAGGAGGGGTTCTGATTGCTGTGGACTCAAAATTCACGTCGGAACTTTTCACAGTCCAGATCCAGCAGGAACTGGAATTTCTGTGTGTAAGACTGATTCTTCCCGCTTTCTCAGTTTTCATAACTTGTTCGTATATTCCACCTTCTTCGGATATCGCAATTTACGAGCAGCATTTGTCCGCCTTAACCGCTATTTCTTCCTCGCTATCTGACAAAGATCACATGCTAGTTCTTGGTGACTTCAACTTGCCAGGAATTGTTTGGTCTTCGGCAAATGAGTCTAATAGCCTGGTACCCATGTCACGACATGACTTTGTTGACGGCTTGATTGACCTGTCTCTGTCTCAAGTTAACCATGTTAAAAATTCCTTGGGTCGATTTCTTGATCTGTGCTTTGTAACGGATCCGACCTTAGCGTTGTTGACTCGAGTCCCCCCGCTCACTATACCTGAAGATGCCTACCATCCTACTTTCGAAGTGTCGCTCGACCTAGGACGAACTGTACTGGATCGGTCGGGTAGACTACCCCAATGTGTCCGCTGCTTCCGTAAAGCCGAGTTTACGAAGCTTAATAACTTCATTAGGGATTTTGATTGGTCCGCTTTATATTTGTGCAGTGATGTTACGACAGGCACAAACATTTTCTATGATGCACTGGACTCACTTTTTGTCTCTTGTGTCTCACTTTCCTGTCCGATTAGATCAAGAAAACCCCCTTGGTTTACCAAGGAGCTATCCCATCTAAAAAACTTAAAATCAAGACTTTATAAAAAATTTCAAGAAGTTGGCTCTCCTTCTTCTCTCTCTCATTATGTAATAGCTCGGTCAAACTTTTCAGTTCTTAACGCTCAATGCTATCAGAATTACCTATCTTGCTTAAACTATTCAACCTATCCATAAATTCTTCATGCTTCATGCGATATGGAAGGAGTCCTTTATAATTCCTCTCCATAAGAAAGGTAGCAAATCTGACGCAATGAACTATAGAGGTATATCTAAGTTATCCGCTATTCCTAAAGTGTTTGAGAAAATTTTAACTCTGCACCTGCAGCACCTATGCAGATCACTTATATCTCCATCCAACATGGATTTATAAGGCGGAGATCAACCACTACTAATTTATTGGAGTTTACCTCCTTTATAATAAAAGGCTTTCAAGGTAATTTGCAGACGGATGTTGTTTACACCGATTTTAGTAAAGCGTTCGATTCTATAAACCATTCCCTCCTAGCACAACCTTTGTTCTAGGTCTCAAAGAGTCCTTTTTGTGACTTCGGGTGTACCACAGGGCAGCCATCTAGGCCCCTTACTCTTTACACTCTTTATAAATGACCTGCCTTCTGTATTAACATACTCTCGAGTACCTATGTATGCGGATGATGTTAAGCTCTGTGTCCAGTATAAGGACAATTCTTTTCAATCTAGGTTACAATCCGATCTCGATAGATTTAAGTCTTTGTGTTGTGCAAATTTATTAAACCTTAATGCTTCAAAATGTAAAGTAATGACTTTTCATCGCTCCAGCGCCTTTCTGGTTCCTTCCACCCTTTGTGGTGGTTCTCTTGAGAGAATTACCCGGGTTGATGATCTTGGTGTTCTATTAGATCCCAAGTTAAAGTTTTCAGAACACATTTCTACCATGGTGAATAAGGCCATGGGCGTGCTTGGGTTTATAAAGAGGTGGTCAAAGGAATTTGACGACCCCTATATAACAAAGACTTTCTACACCTCTCTGATTCGTCCGATTTTAGAATACGGCTCTTGTGTATGGTGCCCTCAGTACAACGTACACCAGGACCGTATAGAATCAGTTCAGAAAAACTTTTTGCTCTACGCGGCCTCAGCTGGGATGCAGGTGTGAGACTGCCGTCTTACCCTAATAGATTGCTTTTAATAAACCTTCCAATCTTAGCTAATCGTAGGAAAATGCTTGGTGTGATTTTTGTGCACAACTTGATCAAGGGTGACGTAGATAGCCCTGACCTGTTGAGCCGCATAAAGTTCACGATTCCTATTAGAAGCACTAGGAATTATACACCGTTGTTTCTTCCGCTTTGTAGATCGAATTATTCCTTGCATGAACCGTTTAGGGTCCTATGCTCGGATTATAATTCCTTCTACCATATTATATCTACTACGAACTCCCTTCCTAGTCTTAAATTACTGATACTCTTATATCTTTCCCGTAATTAGAAATTGCTTCGTTTTTTTTTTGCTAGATTAGTTCTACTTTTCCTCGAACACTAGTCTAACACCTATGTATCTTTCCTGCATGTGCGCGATCGGTTCGGTTAACGAGTCGCGCGTTATGCGGCAGCGCCCCTCGGTCGGTTGGGCGGGAGGTGGGCTGTGTTCTTGCCTGGGATCCGCGCGTAACAGCTATTGGCTGGTGTCGCTTGGGCCACTTGATGGTGCAGTCATTGCATATCAACGTCCTAAAGAAATCAGCATATGTGTGTGCCTGGTCGTTCAACGACCTCGAACCTAGCTTCATATTTTCTCGAAACATTGCATACAGCCCTCATTCTGCCTTATAAGCTGCCATTCACTCCACATTTCTAAATTGGATCTTATCGTATTTGATAAATCGATCCTATCATGTTGAAGTCAATGTAGCTGTTTATAAATTCCGCAAGGAAGTTCTCTTGGCCCTTTACTTTTTATACCCGGTACTCGAAGAGTATAGGGGTATATTAGATTTGTGGGGATAACGGTTGTGTGTAACGCCCAGAAGGAAGCGTTTCCGACCCCATAAAGTATATATATTCTTGATCAGCATCTATAGCCGAGTCGATATAGCCATGTCTGTCTGTCCGTCCGTCTGTCTGTCCGTCTGTCCGTCCGTCTTCATTTGCGCCTATATCTCTTAGACTATTAAAGCTAGAGTAACCAAGTTTTGTATTCAGTCTCCTATGTTATCACACTACTCAAAGTGTATTTCAAAATTTCGTCAATTTTTACGTCTCAAATATGTAGTTATACATGTAGAAATGTAGAAGCAGTATACAAATCATATGCAAACAAAATTGGAAACATGTAGAAATATTCCTAAAATGGTTTGACTTCAATTTTTGAAATATTATTTTTTGCCCAAAATTTAATTCGTCCCTTTTGCGAACATATAATAAATTGCATAAATTGTAAGCTCATATATGTATGTATATACTGACTGAGTACCGGGTATAAGGTAGAGCCGCGGCCTTTGCCGCGGCTCACAACGTTTTCCCTCGTTATTATTTTCATAAATGATATATAGTGACTCCCACCCCCGATGATGCAGTGTCAAATAAAAAGTTTAAGGTGCTACAGATTTTAAACTAGAGGAAAAACGAAAAATGTTTAAACTCCAATTTTTTTTATGTTTCATCACATTTAAAAAAGGAACTTTATTTGCTGCTTAAATAAGGCTCCGTTTTTCCCTTAACCTTTGATACTGCTCTTAACCTACTATTCCTGGAGGAGACCAGCTTCCGCGTGGTTTCCGGGCTTATTTTTCTGCATTCCTCCAGCAGAGCTTTTTTAAAGTACTTTTTGCTAGACATCCTGGGATTCTGGATGTTATTTTCCAGCGCAGCTCATAAACTTTCAATAACATTTAAGTCTGGAGACTTGGCCGGGGGAATCATCACGTGGGGGCAGTTCCAGATAAGCCAGGACTGCACTATTCCGGACGAATGTTTCGGGTCATTATCCTGGTAGAACCGGGTTCACGTCGGATTTCTAGTTTCTCGGAGCTTTGGTGCAAGTTATCGGCCCCAAAACTTACCCAACAGGTGAAGGACAAAATGGGGAAGGAGTGCAGTGTGGAAACTGTGCGCAATCATAGAGGACCATTTCTATCAGAGTGTTGAATCTGGATCAGATCACATCATTAATATAGCTACAATGAATTGTTGCGAAATCCTCCTCGATACCTGGTCACCATACAATCCCCAATGACCCTCGTGGAGGAGATCGAGAATATTATTCCCTAGGGCTCGAGGAATAATGATACTATTAACATAAGAATGTTATTTATCGTCAGGGAAAACCTTCGATTAAAATATGGCAATATTTAAAGCCAGTTGTTCTAGCCAACCAGTAGATACATATGTATGTACGAATTGATAGAACTTGTTCAGAATACTGTCTTTGATAAGCTTTTGCCTGATTATGTCTGCATTTATTGGACATGACAACTTAACACCTCTCAAATAATCATTATTTTTGAGTTTTATTTTGTTTTGCTAAAAAAAATTAAAAAATATGGATAATTACAATAGTCAACACGACATTTCCGCTGTGATCCAAAATTACTATTTCTGATAGATTTGTGGATTTAACACTTTCTAAAGAAATTCGGCATAGAAAGATTCGATCGAACGGTTGCAACTTAGCCGTTTATCCGTAGTTTCTTACAATTAATGTGCATGTCTTTATGTTATGGCATGTAATTAATGTGCAAATTAAATTATTGCGGTGGCGAATTGTGTTTTTAAAAAGTATCTTTTCTTTTATTTCACAACACGTATTAGAGTTTAACAATGACTTATAACGGTTGGTGAGGATTGTTTTACATTTGTTTAAGGATAAGGATCGGCGCGTATTTGCGAGTTTCGGATTAAAGTATAACTGTTCTGGTTTGGTTCTGGATCAAGACTGCTTGACTATTTGCATCTCCAAAATCATGAAACCTCTTTTGGTTCTCTCTTGAGAACAAATTTCTTATAAACAAAAGGGACTGACTCAAGTTCGTCATCCAACTCGAGACTTGGGGATATGGTCAACATGCAGAAGCTCGCAGAGAGCCGGGCGTTCGAATGTTTACGAAAACCGGGTGTTCAATTGTTTATGAAAGCCGGGTATGGGCTGAGAGTGTTATTCAATTTAGGCGGGTGTGAGAACAGTTCGATTTTTAATTAAGTGGATTTTAAATTAAGTGCGATCCAAAGGCACAGATTGAGTTTGGATTTGGCGAAGCCAAATATTGTTGTTTGGATCTGGCGAGGCCAAATATTGTTTACAAATTGACTTTGGATCTGGCGAAGCCAAAGATTGTTTACAAATTGTAAGGGGCAAAGATTGAGATTGAATCTGGGAAAGCCAAGATATTGAATCTGAGGAACCCAAAGATTGTTTATAAATCATATAAGAAGCTAATGGAATTGGGTACGTTAACTTGCATGTCTAAAACCAAAATTTTGGGCCATAAAATTATTTTTCTACTTTTCCTGAGTTATAAAAAAAAAAATTCAAATTTGATTTTAAAAGCTTAATTTCCAGACGGTAAACTGTAGCTAGAGAGTATTTGCGTCGGATTTATAGCTTTATTGGTCAGCTTTTCAGAATTGCACAGTTCAATAGAACCATGCTTAAGATATATGAAAAAAAGAAGTTTATTGTGAGCAAGCGTCATCATAAAATCATAATCTCCAATAAACTCTTAAGTAAGCTATACAAACAAGCAGACCTATAATATATGCCCACATACAGTAAAAGCTCATCCTCAATTATAGAGCGGTTAACTCTAGAGCTCTCTCTGTCTCTCCTTCTCAGGGCGGAATTTCTGAAAAATCCATCCCGAAAAAAAATCCCAAATTTGATCGTCTCGATCTTTCTCCATTCAGTTTGATTATGTTCACTAAAACTGGTCTAAATGTCGTAATGGCTTATCATTATTATTTGCATTTCTTTCAGGATGGAGACCGTTTTTGGCGTATGCCGGAATGTTATATTCGAGGAAGTACTATTAAATATTTGCGTATACCCGATGAGGTAATAGATATGGTTAAAGAAGATACACAATCAAAATCGCGAAATAGAACAGAACTTACCAAAAATCGTGTTGCAAACTCATCAAATCAACGCTCAGTGCGTAGCGGTAACCGAAATAATTTTGGAAATCGCAGCGGTCAATTATGTGGAGGTTCTGGAAATAACACTCTGCGAGTAGGAGCTCCAGGACAAGGGAATCGACTACTTGCCCAGAGTAACAAAAATAGAAAATAATTTATTGCAAAAGCGTTAAAATCGGTATGCTGTTTCATTTTTTTAGAAATAAAAGTTCAAAAATAAAATGTATTACTAAAAGACAATATATATATTATCATCTAATTTGCTGGAAATAATTTTATATATAAGTACTAGGAAGCAATCCCCGGTCACACTTTCTTCGCTCGTGTGGAGGGAAAATCACCTAAGACAAGAAAGAACCTAAAAAGTTGTAAGAAGGCACATATAGAGATTCAGTACAAAGTTGGAGAACGGCACTGGAAACCGAAGCTGTCCCAGTAAAGAGCGAACATTTTCACGATTTTAAATTAGCTAAGAGGCCATTATAATTGATGAAGGGGGGGGTAGATTCAACTAGAGCTATTTAAGGGGATAAAGATAAAATAGAATGAAAATTAATAGAAGGAACAGAGTAGTAACGTTCAAAAAAAGAATCAAATAAGTCAACAATGTCGCAATCTTTATCAGCATAACTATTTTCAGCATAATAACTTTCCGGAATTTTATCTCCCAAAATGTATATTTGCAAAGGCCAAACGGGCGGTTATATGGCGCTGCAGCAATTTAGGAACACCTTGGAAGCATATTGAGCGTTTTTATTTTCTTCTAAAATTTGGAATCCTTGATACATTTAAATTAAAATGTCCTTGAATATCCGAGCAGGTCATATTTTTTTGGACAGCCAAATTAAAAATATGCCTCTCACAGCGGTCGTCGATATCTGTAGGTCTGCCACTACGCATGATTTTTCCATAATTTTCCCTATTTTTCAAGGAAGTTAGCAATAGTGTTTCTATGACTAATTTTAACGCCAGTTTCGGACATTCCCTTAATCATGCCTTGTTCTTCGGCAGAAAGATGTTCAGCACGTGGCATTTCTAACTCTGACTTTAATTAAAACAATTAATTTGCAAAGAAAAGTATTAAAATCTATATATTTACGTCGATGGCAAATCGCCTCCTAAAGCTGATACCTTGGCAGAGTAGCTATGCAATCCTGAGGCTGCTCTGCCTGCTGGTAAGGCGAAGGAGGTCGAGTTGCCATCGACTAGCGCCCAAGCCAGGGCCTATTCGTATGCCGAAAGACGATGTGCTGGCAACATACTCCGTCAACACATGGGGCAACACGCAAGCCAAATGTCCAGCCCGACCGACCAGTGGATGAAGAAGGTCGAGTGGGCAACAAAGGTGCTGCCCCACTCGGTCTGGGTGCCCGCCTCCATAAAAGTGCCGGAGCGCATCCTGAAAATGCTGCAGCGATGTAATCCATGGCTACCGACCTACGATTGGCGGGTAGGCAAAGTTGAGTTGACACAAGGTCCGATGAACCAAGCAGTGCTCGTGCTCAACAAGGAGTCGCTGGTCCCAATAGAAGCAGCAAGAGGAGAGCTGAACTTCGGCTTCAGTGCACTCACCAATAAGTCAGATGCAGCGGCCGAGGCACGTCCTGTCGACAACCCAGTCGAGCAGGAAGTTGCCTCGGAGATCGAAGTACCCGACGAAGAATTGGAGCCAGACAAGGGAGGCTACTCCTCCGACACCATGTTGATGCGAGAGTTCGAGGCGATGTGTCACAACGACACCATCGAAGACGACGCCGACAACACAGTGGTGGAGAACTCTGACGATGTCTCTAAGACTCTTACAGATCAATCTCCACCACTGTAAAGAAACATCCGCTGTCCTAATAATCCGCTTGGATGTGGGTGGAGCGGACGTAGTCCTAATCCAAGAGCCTTGGATAGTAGGAGACAAGGTCTGTGGATTAGGGACTAAGGAGCACAAGCTTATTGTAGCTCAAAAAGAGGGTAAAATCCGAACCTGCATTCTTGCAGGAAAGCACTTAAATATCTTTCTGTTCCACAACTTTAGCAATGGTGACAACACGGCGTTAAGCCTAGAGCTCAAAGGAATACATATAAGGCTGAGGTCGACCTATATGGCTCATGAGGAAAGCGATCCTCCAGATGATCTAGGTCGCAAGCTTACTAGCGATAGCGAAAGGTCGGACATAGGCCCAATAATTGGCTGCCACGCCAACGCTCACCACACCCAATGGGGGAGCTCGGACGCAAATGTAAGAGGTGAGTCACTTTTCAGCTTCATCCTAAACTCTAATCTTATAATCTGTAATCGGGGAAATGACCCTACGTTTATAATAAAAAATCGACAAGAGATAATCGAACTCATCTTAGTGTATTAAAAACTGTCAGACATAGTCAAAGGCTGGAAAGTCCTAGAGGACCATTCCTTCTCTGACCACAGGTATATAAAGACTGTACTATCTCTCGAGAGCCCGAAACTAACTGACTTCGTAAATCCCAGGAAAGCCAACTGGTAAAAATATAGTACATACATTGTAATGGAGGGACTACTTCCCTCCGAAGCACCAATATGCCTGAACACAGAGGACGACGTAAATCGTCTAGTGGACAGGTTCACTAAAGCATGCAACACGCATTTCACGGCACCCTGCCCCTCAAACTAACACAGGGGAAAAAAGAAACACCCCTGTGGTCAAAACAAATAGATATCCTCTGATATGCACCAAAGCTCCGAGAAACTAGGAATCGGACTTGATTTCCGGTTCTACCAGGATAATGACCCGAAACATTCGTCCGGAATAGTACAGTCCTGGCTTATCTGGAACTTCCCCCGGCCAAGTCTCCATACTTAAATTTTATTGCAAATTTGTGGGCTGCGCAGGAGAAAAACACCCAAAATCACAGGATTTCTAGCAAAAAGGATCTTAGAAAAGCTCTGCTGGAGAAATGCAACAAAATAAACTCGGAAAGCACTCGGAAGCTGGTCTCTTCCATGAACAGTAGGTTAAAAGCCGTAATAAAGGTTAAGGGATTGCATACTAAGTATTAAAATACCTGTTTAACCTTTTATTAGACTAATAGTAAACTGGTTTGTGGCTGCATCGTTCGAGCTCGGACTTGTATTTAAGATATATTTTAAGATTTTATTTTTTTTTTAAACTGAGAAATATTTAATCAGCAAATAAAGTTTCTTTTTTAAGTGTGATAAAACATACAACAAATTTGCGTTTAACCATTTTTTGTTTTTCCTCTAGTACCTGTAGCACCTTAAACTTTTTATTTGACACTGCATCGTTTTCGCCCTGAGCCACTCTTCAATATTAAACAGCAGTTCCGTCCCCATGAAATAGTCCATTTGTGTCCCAAGGGAATACACAGTCACCCCTTTCAATGTAATCAACCCTCACAGAGACGAATGGATTGAGGGACCCCCGGGCTCAGAAGGGGCCAGGTGGATCAAAGCTGGACAGCTAGGGTCGGAGGAGGAGTCTACTCCGAACTGCTAAACATAAGCCATTCCATCAGGCTCCCTAATCACTGTAGCGTCTTCCACGCGGAGATCATTGCAATCAAGGAAGCACTGAACTGCCTTACTGACTGCCTTACTGACTTACCGCCATGGTAGCTCGCGTAAATATATATGGTGACAGCCAAGCTGCAATCAAACCGCTTAATGCGATCTCAGCAAACTCGGCCACCCTTGCAGATTTCCGCAAATCTCTTCACGAGATGACTCAGCAATTTGTTATCAGTCTTATATGGGTTCCGGGCCACCGGGACATCGAAGGCAACTGTATGGCAGACGAGCTGGCTAGATCTGGCACCACAAAACCCCTTCTCCAAGACAAGGAGGATATTTGTATGCCAATGGCCACCTGTAGGCTTATCATAAAAGAGCTATATAAGCGATGAGCAGACAATGCGTGGCAATCAGCACCACTATGTCGCATAACTCGGCAAACATGGTCGAACATAAACAGAAAACGCACCTCAGTGCTATGCAGGCTCGGCAGAAGAAGGTGCAGCGTAGTCATCCGTTCCCTCACGGGACACTGGCTAGTAGATACCCACGCAAATAGACTGGGCGCCCCACATAATGACTTTTTCCAAAGCTGTAGAGATGAGGAAGAGGAGGAGACGGTGGAACACCTGTTCTGCTCATGTCCAGCTCTCAGTAGAAGAAGGCTACTACACTTGGGCTCGCCCTTCATAGCAGACATTTCGGAAAATCCCACAATATGTCCCAGAAAAATAGCAAACTTCTTAAGAGCTGTAGGCTGGGATAACTGTTGACACTAGGTCTCACGACGCGGAAAGAGGCGAGATTCCTTGCGGTACTACAACGGGCCGAAACGGGCCTAAGTGTGCTGGGCTCCTAGAGAGCCTGGCAGCCGCTATCACATAACCTAACCTAAGACTCCAAGATCATTTGAACTTGAAATTCGATCTAGGAAATGATTTCTTAGAGAATATGACACAAAATGTGGAGCGCGATGGTAAAATGTCACAAGCTTACATTTTGAAAGGTTAAAAAAAATCTATCAAAATAGGGCACACAGATTTTATCGTCATCCGCATATGAGAGAGTGTTATAGCTTATGGTAGGTCATTCACAAATAAAATGAAGAGAAGAAGAACCAAATGACTTTCTTGTGGTACTCCAGATGCAACGGTAACGATATCTGGCAAAACATTAGTAAATAAGACCCGTTGTGTACGATTTAAAGGATACGGTAAAATCCAATTTTGAAGATTTCTAGGGAAACCTAATATGGCCAGCTTCTGAATTAGTAGAGTATGGTTAACCGAATCAAATTCCTTGCTAATGATTTCGCTAATGATCGAGGCTTTCTTGTAAAGCGGAATGTTGTAGAACTCATTCCAAATCACTGGGAGGCAAGACTGTTCCAAAGATAGATTGAAAAGAAAGGTCAATGGAATATGGACTGGGCACAATGAGACTCGCAGAAAATGAAACTTCCAACGATTTCAAGCATTCCAGCACAACGCTTTCCTCAAAATACGGTAGAACGAGGGGGAACGTTGCGAGTCGCGGCAAAGGCCGCGGCTCTACTTTATACCCGGTACTCCATCAGTATATACATACATATGTACATATATGAGCTTACGATTTATACAATTTATTATATGTCGAACAAGTTTAGAAATTTTTATATATCTTTTTCCATTTTTGTTAACATATGCTTTTAACATCTACATTTCTACATTCTAAATTTCTACATGTACATATGTATGACTACATAAACGAGACGTGGATGTGTTTGCGAGAGAGAGAGAGGGAATGAAAAAACGCTTGGCAGGCATTGCAAAGCGACTGAAACTTAATTTTTTCCTCCTTTGGTTGCTCTAGCTCTTATAGTCTCTGAGATCTTGGCGCTCATCTGGGCGAACGCGCAAAGCAGACGGGGTTGCGTTTGAGAGAGAGCGAGAGGGAACGATGACTTTCGAAATGGTTTTCTTCATTGTGGTTATTTTAATAATCCGATATGATCAAAATAAACTTTCTGATAGATATGGACATTCTCTTTAATTCTGCGTTTTTGGCTTTCTCGTATCTTCAAAATTGCGCATTCCACAGACTTTAGTCCTTTTTGTGGGCGTAAAGGGGCGGGGCAAAATTTTAAAACACTTGTAACAGTGTGAAATTTGAAATAGCAAATTTGGTTTCTCTAGGTCTGAGATCTAGGCGCTAGTGAAGACGGACAGACGGACGGACAGACAGACATGGCTATATCGACTCGGCTATTGATGCTGATCAAGAATATATATACTTTATGGGGTCGGAAACGCTTCCTTTTGGTCGTTACACACATCCACTATCACCACTAAGCTAATATACCCCTATACTCTTCGAGTAACGGGTATAAAAATGCTGTTAACATAAGGAAAATAGTTGGGATACGGGGCGTTATAGATATGAGAGAAGTAAGATGACTGGAAAAAGGTGGCAAATAAGATTGCAATGCCTGCAGCAGAAGAATTGAATTCAATTTTTATTTTGAATTTTGATAATACAAATTGAAAAAAACTTTTATTTTTAATTTTTATAATTTTTTTGTATTTTTGGTTTTTTCTTATTTTTTTTTTATTACTTCAATCCGCAGTTTATAACTAGTTGGCCAAGTGGGCAATTGCTAGGTATGTGGAGCGACTAAAAAGGTGTTGTCAGCAAACGTCGAGGTTGTACAAGACGTAGACGATTGGTCCGAGAACGCAGCCTTGGGGCACTCCAGCTTTGATAATGTGATCATTGGAAGTGCTTGCGTTACATCTTCCGGCAAAGACTCTTTTGTAGAGATACGACTCGAGCAGTTTATGGGTGTTTTGTAGACGCAGCCTTTTTATTTTGTACAAAAGTCGGTCTAGCCAGACTCGGTGGAATGCTCGGCGGAAAATCGACGATTGCGACGTGAATGGCAGTCGTACAGGTCGTATGTACAGATCATCCTAGTGATCGGATGATAGTACAATATTCTTGTTGCTCAAATGCAAAATGTATCTCTGGCGTGATGCGTTTGGCCTGCTCAATCGTTCCGTGATTTTCTGGAAAGCTGAATAGGTGCGATGCTACTTTGATTCCACTTTGGATTTGCTAAGGCCCAGCATAAGGACTTTTTCAAATCGTTTTAAAAAATAAGTAAGTAGTCCTTTTTGTCAGTATGCCGACGGCTCCGTTTCGTCTGTTCCTGGCGTAAGCATCAACATTAAAATCGACTTCATCCATTTTGAGGAAATAACCCAAGTCTTGTGATAGCATTAAAAATCTAGCAGATGCGGATAACCGCACACACAGAACTATGATAATTTTTGGAGCCAATAAGTCAAAACCATGTGTATTTCGGGGCATAAGGTGCTTGTTCGGGCGAGACCCGAGTGTAATTCCCTTATTTTGTATTGTACTTTCCATGCTCTTACTGTTTCACTCTCTTACTCTCTGTCAGCATCATGCTCTCACTTATCATCTATTATCTATGCTTCACCACTCTCTTTTTCTCATCTATGCGTCCTCACGGCATAGCTAAGTGGACGGCAGCTGCGTCTGCTTAAAATCAGTTAGAAGTTACCGCTTGATATAGTTGGCGCACAGACCTTTTTTGTCCCAACTATTACTTGGCACGAGACTTGCTCGCTTGCCTCCCCAAGTTTGTTAACTCGTTAATTACAACTCTCTATTGTTAAAGGCTCTGGCATTTTCGGCCACCCTCAATATACAAATCACATACAATAAATTATAACGTTTTTGAAATCAAACTTTTGTGAAAATTCTTGATATATAGTCAACGAAAAAGCTCGTTGTCTCAACATTTGGTGACCCCGACGTGATCGTCATTATTAATATTGCTAAAAAACAATTAAAAATCGTTTAAAGTGCAAACTAAACCTAACCTTTCTGTCGCGAAGCTTTCGTCTCGGCGTTGGCTTGCTCATAAACACCAATACATCTACGCACAGCAACGGCTTTTGATTTCGGTGCACTTGCGCGCACATACCGACAATCAAACGGGTCATTCTCCTATTCTTCTTTGTGCCTGCTCGCTGCTGCTGTCGGTGCATTTGCGCGCACAAATCAAAATTCTAACGGATCGTTCTTCTATTCTTCTTTGTGCCTGCTCGCTGCTGCTGTCGGTGCATTTGCGCGCACAAATCAAAATTCTAACGGATCGTTCTTCTATTCTTCTTTGTGCCTGCTCGCTGCTGCTGTCGGTGCATTTGCGCGCACAAACCGAAAATCAAACGGATCGTTCTTCTATTCTTCTTTGTGCCTGCTCGCTGCTGCTGTCTGTTGCTGCTGCTGCTTGCCGAAATGGCTGAGTCCAATGACTTGTCGGAAAACAGGGTGTCTTTTTACAAACGGAAGGCACAGTCAATATACGACAAGGCAGCATTACTTCAGGAGACCATTGCGGGGGATGAAAGCAATGAAGATGCGCTAAATGTTCATCTAGAATATTTGGAAAAGATATCCGATTTATTTAATGCGACTCATTCCAATTTAGAAGAACTCGATGTAAGCGAAATTGGCAGCGACTTAAGCAACAAATTTGATGTCTTGGTTATGGAAATCAAAGTTTGTATTCGCTCAAGACTCCGCAGTGCTATCGGGAACATGCCGCATCACTCAACGATACATCCTGAGTTTAACGTTACTGCCTCCGGAAATGTTCGGCCACGATATCATATTCCTGATATAAAACTTCCTACTTTCCGTGGAGGCTATACTGAGTGGGCAAACTTCTTCACTATGTTTAACACAATTATAGGTCAGGAGGCCGTTTTATCAAGGATTGAGAAGTTTCAGTACCTGCGATCATGTTTGGATGGACCTGCATTGGAAGCTGTTCGGTCTTTGGAAGTAACGGAGGGCAATTATGATATCGCGTTGGATATTTTAAGCAACCGATTCAATAACAAACGTTTAATCTTTCAGGCACACGTCGCTGAGATGCTGAAGCATGAGAAGGTTGAAGATGGGTCAACTAGAAAGCTGCGTACCTTATCGGATAAGGTGCATTCTCACATGAGAGCGCTAAAGTCGATGGGGAACATGGAGGAAATAGCAGGTTGCATCATCGTTCACTCCATGTATAAGTATCTGGACACCGAAAGCAGGAACAAATGGGAAGAATTGTCACCGTCCAATGTTATACCGACCTGGGACCATTTTTCGACGTTTTTGGAAAAGAGATGTCAAGCCATGGAGGCAAAGGATCAAGCTATGTTGATTGATCCCCATAGCAATCAGGTTGGAAAACATAGAAGATTAATTAATTCCAAAAACAGTCTTGTTGCTACAAACACCCTTGGATTAGAGTGCGTATTTTGCAATAATAAAGAGCACAACATTTACAGCTGCACTCGGTTTGGAAACCTTTCGCCATCTTTGCGCCTTAAAGAGGCAAGGAAGCTTAGAGTATGCTTCAACTGTTTGAAGAAGGGACATCGCAACACCTCCTGCAGTTCAGGTTCTTGCCGCACATGCGGTGAAAAACATCATTCACTTTTGCATATCAACAGTCCTCTACCGACGTCAGTTACCACGGATCGAACGAACCCTATGTCGTATGCTCAGACCGACTCACGCTCAGACCCCAGTCTTCAGAATTCTCTTGTTGCCGCTTCATTACCTTTCTCGCCTCCTGCTCAGAATCTTAGTTCAGACGTAGTGCTTCTCGCCACGACAGTCATCATGATTAAGAGTAGATATGGTGAGCTTATTCCATGCCGTGCTCTTCTGGATTCCGGCTCGCAGAATAACTTAATAACCTCTCGTTTTGCTCAGATGCTTCAGCTGAAACGAGCCAAAGGTTCGGTGTCAGTATCCGGTATTGGTGCGGAATCCGCATTTCATACAGAAGGTTCAGTCAATTTGGTCATTCGATCCAGGACTTCAGATTACTGCACGAGTCTCACAGCTCTTGTTGCTCCACGCATCACAGGAAACCAGCCTGCTTCTTCTTTCGATATATCCCAATGGAAAATGCCATCCAATATCAGCCTTGCTGACCCGAGTTTCAACAAATCTCAGCGCATCGATGTGCTTATTGGAGCCAGTTTGTTTTATGATATCTTATGCGTTGGACAGATTAATTTGGACAAAGGCCTTCCTATAATACAGAAAACGCGTTTCGGTTGGGTTGTAACAGGTGGAGGTCATTATTCCCACAACTCTGTGCTCCTAGCTGCCTCTAGATCGACTGAATTGAGTCATAATCCCACCGTCGGTATGGATGAACTAGTTAGACGCTTCTGGGAAGTTGAAAATTGCCACTGCCCCGCCATAGAGGCTACAAAGGAGGAAATTGCTTGCGAGGAACATTTTAAAAAACATTTCTGTCGACTTCCAAGTGGCGAGTACAGCGTTCAATTGCCCCTTAAGATGAGTGACAGTCTTCTTGGAGATTCATATCAACAAGCATATCGGAGATTTCTCAATTTAGAACGCAAACGCAAACTGGAACGCAAGCCACTTATCAGGGCCCAATACGCCGAATTTATAAAGGAGTACCTCGATTTAAATCATATGTCCCCTGTTAAGAGCGACTCACTAAAACAATGCAAATTCTTTCTTCCGCACCACTGCGTAGTAAGAGAGGACAAAACCACCACAAAACTCCGAGTAGTTTTCGACGGATCCGCGTGTACATCTACAGGATATTCCCTAAACGATATATTGATGTCGGGCCCAACTATTCAGCCGAAGTTAGTAACGACTCTTCTCCGATTTCGTACCTTTCCTGTAGCCTTGACTGGTGACATTTGTAAAATGTATAGATGCGTCCGTGTCTTGCCTCAGGATAGTTTTCTGCAGTGCATATTGTGGCGCGATTCACCCCATGAGGAGATTCGAGCATTTAAACTAGATACCGTCACCTATGGAACGAAACCAGCATCATTTCTAGCCGTCCGTTCCATGCACCAACTAGCAGTCGACGAGCGTGCTTCTTATCCAATTGGATCTAAGGTTGTGTTGCAGGATTTTTACGTGGATGATCTGCTAACGGGGGGAGACACTACAAATGAGGTTCTTGAAATAATTCGCCAGGTGTCAGGACTCTTAGCCAAAGGGAATTTCAAGATCAGGAAATGGTGCTCCAACGATGCATCTTTACTAAATCAAATACCCAGTGAAGATAGGGAAACATTTGTAAAATTCACTGATGGCAGCGATGTAACCAAGACGCTAGGTTTGGCATGGAATCCCACTTCGGATGAACTATTGTTTGCTTTTTGCCCAAGTCCCTTCGAAACCAACTAAAAGAGTTATATTGTCCACCATTGCACGATTTTATGATCCACTCGGACTTATAGGGCCAGTAATTACAAGGGCAAAAATACTTATGCAGCAGTTGTGGAAAGAAAAGCTGAATTGGGATGAAAGTCTGCCAGTCGCCTTGCGCACAGCTTGGATCGACTTTATTCAGCAGTTTGACTCTATGCAACGAATCTCTTTCCCACGTCTATCATTCCTTCAAAGCAGCAATCTTGAAATACATGGATTTTGTGATGCCAGCATGAGTGCATATGGAGCATGCATTTACACTGTTTCGCAAGGCGTCAATGGAGTAAAGGCAAATCTTCTGTGTTCCAGATCTCGTGTAGCGCCACTGAAGACTATTACAATACCCAAGTTGGAATTATGCGGTGCAGCGCTACTCGCTCAGCTTATGCATGAAGTCTCTTTAATGAACTTCAATTGCTCGTATTACTGTTGGTGTGACTCTACCGTTGTGTTAGCCTGGATCAAAAACCAGCCATCTAACTTTAATGTATTTGTTGCTAATCGACTGTCTGTTATTCAGGAACTCACATCTGGAATGTCTTGGCTGCACGTGCCAACTGATCTCAACCCTGCCGATATTCTTTCTCGAGGATCACTACCTGCTGAGCTTATCAATTCTCATCTTTGGAATCATGGGCCTCCATATTTGACGGACAGTAAAGATCAATGGCCAAGTACGCCTGCTCTTCCAGAGCCGGTTTTGGAGGCACGGAAAACAATCCTAATTACCAACCTCGTTTCGAAATATTTGATGGAAGAATCGAAATTCGTGAATTCCTTTCCCAAAATGCAGCGAATTTTTGCATATGTATGCAAATTTATTCATCGAAAAAGGTTTAAAATAACTGTGGAGGATTTGCGCTTGGGAACCGAACTTCTTCTTCGCCTTACTCAGCAATCTCGTCTGTTGAATGAAATAAGAGCCCTGGAATCCCGAAAGGACATCAAAGCTTCAAGCCCAATCGCTTCGCTTTCTCCATTTTTAGATAAGTACGGTTTGCTTCGAGTTGGAGGACGCCTTAAAAACTCCACGTTGGATTTTGAAGCACGACATCCCATAATACTGCCCAGAAATCATTCCATCACTTCTGCTTTGATACGGCACCTACACGAAAAGCATCTTCACGCAGGACCCCAGTCACTATTAGCCATCATTCGGCAAACTTACTGGCCAATTGGTGGTCGCAAGACCGTAGCTCACGTCATACAGAAGTGTGTCAGATGCTTTCGAGTGAAGCCTCGAACTCTAGAGCAAATAATGGCAGATCTTCCGGTGGACAGAGTTAGCGAATCTCGGGCATTTCTAATTACCGGCGTGGACTACTGCGGCCCGTTCCTGTATAAATCAGCAATTCGGAATCGGCCCCCAATTAAATGCTACATGAGCATTTTTATATGCTTCTCCACTAAAGCGGTTCACATCGAGCTAGTGAAGGATCTCACAACGTCCGCGTTCCTGTCTGCTCTTCGCCGTTTTATTTGCACACGTGGAAAACCGATTCGTATTTGGTCAGATAATGCCACAAATTTTGTTGGAGCTCGGAACGAACTGGCAGAACTCAAGTCTTTATTCCTAAGCGACAATCATCAAGAAGCCGTACATCAAGCTTGCCTCAACGATTGCATCGATTGACGTTTCATTCCTCCTAGATCACCTCATTTTGGAGGATTGTGGGAGGCTTCAGTCAAGGCGGCCAAACATCATCTTCGGCGTGCCCTTGGATCCTCGCTTCTTGGATTTGATGAACTGCGCACCCTTGCGTGCAATATTAGCGCAATCATTAACTCAAGGCCATTGTTTCCTCTTTCAGAGAACCCGGCAGATCTCGATGTGCTCACGCCAGCTCATTTCTTGGTTGGCGCCCCTATCACTACCTTCTTGGAGCCTGACTTGGTACACTTAAACGTCGATCGCCTGGACCGTTGGCAGAAGGTCACACAGCTGCAGCAAATTTTTTGGTCTCGATGGCGCCATTCTTATTTAAGCAGTCTTCAGGAGCGAGCTAAGTGGCGCACCCGGAATCCTGAGCTTCATGTCAACGATGTCGTTCTTGTTAAGGACGAAAACTACCCTCCGCTGAAGTGGCCGCTAGCGAGAATCCTCGAACTCATCCCAGGAGCTGATGGAGTATCTCGCGTCGCCTTGATCAGGATGGCTACAGGTGTTAGCCGAAGGGCACTTGCCAAACTGTGTCTCTTGCCTCTACGGGATGAGGTGAAAGGCTTGGATCCTTCCACGGGGGAGTATGTTCGGGCGAGACCCGAGTGTAATTCCCTTATTTTGTATTGTACTTTCCATGCTCTTACTGTTTCACTCTCTTACTCTCTGTCAGCATCATGCTCTCACTTATCATCTATTATCTATGCTTCACCACTCTCTTTTTCTCATCTATGCGTCCTCACGGCATAGCTAAGTGGACGGCAGCTGCGTCTGCTTAAAATCAGTTAGAAGTTACCGCTTGATATAGTTGGCGCACAGACCTTTTTTGTCCCAACTATTACTTGGCACGAGACTTGCTCGCTTGCCTCCCCAAGTTTGTTAACTCGTTAATTACAACTCTCTATTGTTAAAGGCTCTGGCATTTTCGGCCACCCTCAATATACAAATCACATACAATAAATTATAACGTTTTTGAAATCAAACTTTTGTGAAAATTCTTGATATATAGTCAACGGAAAAGCTCGTTGTCTCAACAGTGCTCTTCGATGACTTTTAGGATTTTGCTTGGCCGAAATTCAATGGGTTCTGAAGGTAGTTTTAAAGTTTCACGTGAAAAACATTTTGTAAGGGGGCGTCAAACATACTAGCTCTTTTTTTAGTGCTATTAGTGTAACATCTTTTAGCCGTTTAGCTTTACTACTGCCATTAAAGTCGCAATCGTCGCTTTTCCAGAACCAGTTGTTCAATTTCCTTGTTATTTCTCCTGTGGTAGGCTATAACGAGTACAAATTCCGGTGCATCAGAGGAGCAGTCGATGTCTTCCTCAATGTTGATCTGCAGGGTTAGTTCAATTTGGGAACTTACGTGTTTCTTATATTGTTGTTTATTTTTGTTTAAAGTTTAACAATGCACAGTTAAACTGTAAGGGTGTCAACTAATTAATCGAAGGGAATAAGGCAAATACTCTGACCCGGTGGGGCTGATTACACTACTCGACAAAATTAAACTTTTTTTTCCGCTCTCGCCCAAAATTACTTTTTCTGATAGATTTGGAGATTTAAATTTTTTTTAAGAATTATGGTTTTTTGTTCTGGGTTTGGTTTTTTTTAAAAGAACTTTTTAAAAATGTGGTATTTTTTTTCATAGGTAGTGCTTTCTATTTTTCACATAACTTAAGTTGCTTACAACTGGATGTATTGAACTTTGCAGTTTTGAAAAGCTGATAAAAGCCACAAAATATTTTTTTTCGACTTTTCCTGAGTTTTCCTGAGTCAACATTTCGGGAAAAAATACCGCAAAAACTTATGAAATTTGAATTTGAAATCTTAATATTTTCCAGACGTTAAGCTGCAGCTACAAAGTGTCTGGGTCGGATTAATAGCTGCATTTGTCAGCTTTTTAAAACTGCAACGTTAAATACAATTAGTTATAGGAAACTTAAGTTATGTGAAAAATCGAAGCATTATCTCTGAAGAAAAATACAAAAGTTTTAAAAAATTCTTCAAAAAAAAACTAAACCTGGAAAAAAAACATTCTTTAAACATTTTTAAACATCCAAATCTATCAGAAAAAGTTATTTTGGGCGACAGCGGAAAAGTCGTGCCGACGAGTGTTATTGACTCAATAGCCGATATGGTCCCACCAACAGCCAAATTCATATTAGAGAAAAGCCGGTAGCCGACCAATTCCCATTTTTAACCTATTTGGTTCTGTGCGTTGTGATCTTGTAAGGATGCTCTACGAACTCTGGGCGTTGGATAAGATTTAGTAGAACAGGCGTGTGATCGGTAGATCGATAGATCGATAGATTCGATAGAGTTTCGTCACACATTAGATCACGTGGGATGGTCTTTGTTACTGCGAAGTCTATAAAATCTGGCACCTTTGTAGTGTTTGTTTTTCAATATGTGGGTCTACCTGGGGTCCAGTTTGTTGCTTACTTTGAGAATTGCGTTGCATAACTGATTTTCTTTGGGAGTCACAAGGCGAGATCCCCAGTGCGTATGTTCGACATTGTAATCTCCTATAGGTATAGAATTGTAGAACTCCAGCAACTGACCTTCTGTGATTATACATTTGAGACGGACAGTAGACAGCGGAAATGGTGAGATTTCCATTTCCAGATAGTACATTTATAGATAAAGCTTTAGATAGTACGTTGAAAACTTTTTATGAAAGTAATGTTTGAGGCGGTTTCTAATTTAGATATCTCTTCCACCGTGTGCTTTTCCATTCGGATGATCTATATTTTAGAACAAATAACCCCTTATTTGCAGGATAGATATGTTTGCGTGGAAAATCTCTGAAATAAGCACACAGTTTGTCGTCATGGTTGTCGTACAGGAATTGGGTTAATTCAAGTTTTTGTCGGAGACTTCCGGTGTTTTCGGGACTAATTGAAGACCTATTTGCTTTTCTGAAGAATATGTGAGGTGATTTGGGAAGTAACAAATTGTTTGTTAATTTGAAAATCAAAAATAAAAGTTAAATTAAATTTCGTTTGAAACAAGTATAGTATTGCCAAAAATTTCAAAATATTTTTTACCGGGCTACGCAGCCTAATATTACCCAGTTAAATATAGATTTTAGTTAGTAATGCACCAATAGAGAAAAGCTCTTTTATAGTTCGTTATTTGCACTGCCCAGTTTACTACATTGTCATTTACATTCATATACATATCCTCCCGTATAGCAGCAGCGTATGCAGCCGTTCTCTCGAACTATTGCACTGTCGCACTCTCGAACTCTTGCATTTGGGGCACGCGCAATTCGACACGCCTGCCCTTGAATAGTCTGGACCTAGTACTCATGTCTCGCCCCTCATCTATCGCCTATTTCACATCGAATAGATCTTCAATCGAGACCCCTATCGCTAAATCTCATCCCTATCGCTTTTACATACGACTCTTTCGCTATTTTTTAATAAGCTACATATATACCATACCCCCCGCAATAAACCATAATAAGCCGAAAAGTCGTCGACTTTCAATGAGAAGAACGTAAACATACGCTGCTGAAAAAGCTCAGTAGCTCAACACTCTTGATCTATGATTTTATGCCTTTCGTGATACATCGCACGTCCTTCAAGAACGAAAATTAAGGGTCCGGTAATTAAGGGTATTAATTCAAAAAAAAAAAAAAACCACATGAGAAACATAAGTTGTGATGGAGTAGGTATAGTTTTTGCATTTATTTATTTAATAAATTAACAATTATCCTCTAAAAATTCAATTAAAATTAAAAGATAACTGAAGATGAAAATAAAATAAAATAAATTACAGATTAGCTGAATTCAGGTGATTGTAAATACTAAGTGCTATATTTTTAAGGGTTAGTTCAGAGGATACGGTATGGCAAATTATAGCATAAAACCCTGAAAGGTTCATGCTGGGCATAGTTTGACTTAGATAAGGGTAATCTGATAGGCCTAAAATTACGGGTAGCACGAGAGGGAACCCTAAAGTCAATCAGACTCAAGAGAAGTTTGGAGTCCACCATCCCGAGAAGGAGCTTGTGCACGAACCTTGCATATTCTGCGATGGTGTAACGAAGGTAGGTCAATAAGTTGTAGCCTAGATCGGTAAGGTGGCTGGATTCTACCAGAGTCCCAGTGTAAATTACTCTTCGTAAGAGCTTAAATTTAAAATTTTTTTCTGCACTGATTCGAGAATAGCTTGTTGCTATTTATACTGTGGGATCCACACGTTGGAACAATACTCCAATATCGGACGCACTAACGAAATGTACACTTGTTTGTTCACATACGGGTCGTCAAACTCCTTGTCATAAGTTTACATTTTGAAAGGTTTAAAAAAAGGAGATCATTTTATTGAACAACACATTAGCAGTTCATTTAGTTCCAGCTGAAGGTGTGTGTACAAGTACCAATCATAGTAGGGTAGACAGATTTTGTCAAGATCCGCATACATTGTTGAATGAGAGAATGTTATTGCTATGGGTAGGTCATTCATAAATCAAATGAAGAGGAGCGGACCCAAATGACTTAATTTTGGGACTCCAGATGTAATGTTAGGGAATCTAACTAAACGCTAGTAAATAAAACCTGTTGTGTTCGAATTGAAAGAGAAATCCAACTTAGAAGATTTATAGGTAATTCAATACGGACGTCTTTTGAATTAGCAGAGTATAGTTAACCGGATCAAATTTTTTGCTACAATCCGTAAAAATTACGTTGGTTTACAAACCGCTTTGAAATCCAAGTTTGATTATGGGAGAAAACTCGAGAAGATTAGTCGATGTTGATCGATCTTTAAAAAAGCCGTTTTGTGAAGGCGATATCAAGCTAGAACAAAGATGTTGCCGGGTATTCAGGTACTCAAGGAGCTTGGGAGCTTTGCAATACCTCCGTAATTTTCGATGTTGGACCTTGAACCGTTTTTTTGTGGATGTTCCAAATCCCTGGAAGTGTAACGCTTGGATCAGAGGGAGAAATTTAGACGTCATCCAGGGCGAGATCAATTTCAGGTAAAGCGCCATCTCTGCGTTAGGTCTGGGGATAGGTCAGGAGTGGAAAGTTTTAGCTTGCTAGGGATGACGTCTATCGTTTTGAGACGACCCGAGGGTTCTCGCTGTTCCCGAGGCGGGGTCTCAGCCTCTTTTCCTGTTGGCGCTCGACGAAGATAGTTGCTCGCACTCACCCCCAGTAAATATTAAAAGTGCACCGACCAAAAAAAAAGTCGGCCACAGAAGGGGCCTCAAAAGCAGCCCAAAAAGCTCAGAGTTTTTTTTTTCCGTTACCCATCGGACGATTGAGTGGAAGTGGTAGAGAAGGTGGGGTATTTCGGCTAGGCAGCTAAACGCCAAGAGTTAGTCAGAGTCGATTTTTGCAGGCGCCGGCCGTGATCGTGTCCTGAGAAGCAGCCGTAGCCCGTTAAGTTTGTGGGTGTCGCAAAAGAAAAGCGAGCGGACGCGAAAAAGATACCGTCTAAAAACAATCAAAAAACGAGAGGAAACGTTGTGATCCGCGGCAAAGGCCGCGGCGTTACTTTATACCCGGTACTCAGTCAGAATATATGTGATCTTGTGATTTATGTAATTAAGTTGTAAAAGGTCCAGTATAATAGTGAAAAAAAGGTTTCGTTGTTTGTTGGGACTTTGACACGTCCGGTCGAAGTCAAGTATATTTCCATAATAATTCTTACACTTCTCTTATGGATTAGCCTAGCCTAACGCTGCCCATTGCTACGCTGGCGGAGCCAGCAGCGGAGCAGCGGCATACATAAGCATATGTATGTGTGTTTATATATTAAGCAACGGAAACGTTGCTGAAGAACGGAGAGGCGCATGCACATAGTATATTATGTATATACGGTCAGAACCCTGCATTTATGCTGACTAGGTTCTGGCCGTTGCCCGCTACATTCAAGTGCGATCGTATTACGTTGCGCTGGGAATGTGTTGGGCTTTTTAGAGATTGTTTATGTCAGCGACAAAGTGTCGCTGATGGATTTGTATTTATGCAATAAAGTATTTCTGTTGATTTGTTACTGGGTACAGTGTACCCTCGATATATGTGCATACTACATCTCCCTCCTTTTGAAAAATAACGTAACCTAGTGAAGTTATTTTACTTATTTATTTATTTTATTTTATATATTTTTTTTTAACTAAAAGATTTTTTTGATTTATTTTTATGAATACTATAATAATTTTGTTTTATTTTTGTTTCATATATATATATATATATATATATATATATATATTTATATATACATACCTCTGCACATGTTATGTATGTAGGTTCCATGAATAATAAAAAAAATTGCTTTTGTAATGAAAAGTCTGTTGATAGTAGGCAGAAGATGTTTACAAAAATTTTTCTTTTTAACTATTTGAACGTCATTTATGAATGAATCCTAATACTCTGTTCCTATGTCCGTAATGAACGTCTTCATTGGACCGTACTTCAGAATAAAAGTCTCAAATATAGCCTTAGCTATATTATATAGGATCGTTATGGTTTGTAGACAAAATTGCTTCTTTTTCTTGATATTTTATTATTAGGGTCACCGGGTTGAGTAGCGCTACTCTTAATGTTTTCAATTTTTTATTGCCCATTTTCTTGAAATTATCTATTGAAACATGTTCAAAGATATTTTCCCACGGTGCCACTTTGAGTTGGCTGATTTTATGTATACCGGCTTGCATTTCAAGCCTTTGGAAGAACTGACCTGAGTCGAGGGTACCATTAGTATATAAATCGCTAACGTCATACTTTACGTACCTCGTCATTTTTTATGACTTCGAATACGTGGGGCTTTGAAGCTTTTTCTATAGATTGCCTGGGCAATTCTACTATTTTATTTCCTGCACAGTATTTTTGTCTACTTTGATCTTTGTTGCCTGGTAGTGACTTCAGGACTTGTTGTTTTTTTTTTTCTTTAAATGACTTTCCTGACATCGATAGTTATCTACCGTGGCTGGTACTACTTCTGGGTTCCACGAAAACTTTGAACAAAAGCGTTTGGCTTACAATGACCTACTAAGGGTAAACAAAAATGCTGAAGGAGATTCGACTTCAGATAACTTTGAACTTTCTTAAATTTTAAAGTCAGTGTCCATACTTAGTTAAATTAACATTAAATTAATGTTGAATAGCCTTGAACATGGTCGTACATGTGAGACATTAAATTAATCTTTAGACCAACTCGGTCTAGTACAACTTGAAGAACTTAAACTTCGAACATGGACGTACATATGGAACATTAGATGAATCTTTAGACCAACTCGGTCTAGTACAACTTGAAGAACTTAAACTTCGAACATGGACGTACATATGGGACATTAGATGAATCTTTAGACCAACTCGGTCTAGTACAACTTGAAGAACTGAAACGTCGAACATAGACATAGGACGAGTTTCGTCCCTGTCAAAGATAATAATTATTTTTATGTCTGCTATGCCTGCACTAGCAATTTATGCAATTTATGCAATGCATAATAAACAAAAACAGACTGCCTTGCAACCTGTTATAACCGAAATAACAATGGTTCAGACGAATCTTGAATTTCTTAACGTAGCCTAAAGTCCCTTATACGTCTCCAACAAAATTGGCCACACGCAAATTAGGTCGGAACCAGAAATTTTCGATCACTTTGAAAACGAAGGACTCCTTTGTCAAAATGACAATAAGTAGCAGTAGCAAGAAGTAGTGCAAGCAAAGGACGACGTCTTATGGCAGAACCAGAATAGAAGTAGAAGTAGTGAAAGCAGAAGAAGGTCCTGAAAGCAAAGGACGACTTTGCTAACAATAATAATCATTTTGATGAACACTTTAATATAGAAATTAAATAAATAAAGTAAATATCGAATTTACTCTGAGAAATATTGGAATTTTGAATTTCTTAATATTTTCCATAGCCTCAAGCCTGATATGAATTTATTCTGCGGGCAGGACATTTCATACAATTTGTTTTCTATATAGGTTTTTGTTCTTCCTGCATATTAAGTGTGATCTTTTTTTTTTCGTTTTGTGAAGAGGTTTTGTAATTAATTTTTGCTAATACCTAGCATATGCAGAAACGTATATAGGTATATATTATATTTATTTATTTTCGATTAGCCCCATTTTGGGTGTATATTTTTTATACCCGGTACTCGAAGAGTTTAAGGGTATATTAGATTTGTGGGGATAACGGTTGTGTGTAACGCCCAGAAGGAAGCGTTTCCGACCCCATAAAGTATATATATTCTTGATCAGCATCAATAGCCGAGTCGATATAGCCATGTCTGTCTGTCCGTCTGTCCGTCTTCATTTGCGCCTATATCTCAGAGACCATTTAAGCTAGAGCAACCAAGTTTTGTATCCAGTCTTCTCTGTGATCACACTACTCCAGATGTATTTCAAAATTTTGCCACGCCTTCCGCCCCCACAAAGGACGAAAATCTGTGGAATCCACAATTTTTAAGGTACGAGAAAACCAAAAACGTAGAATCATGGAAAATTACCATATCTACCAGATTGCCGAATATGAATCAGGTTGAATCAATATTATGGCCAGAAGAAACAAATTAAATTTCAGTGGCTACGCAAATCCTGCCAAGCGCTGACTCATTCCCTCTCTTTCTGTCGCAAACACTTGTACGTCTCAAATATGTAGTTATACATGTCATGTAGAAATTTAGAAGCAGATGTAAAAAGCATATGCAAACAAAATTGAAAACATGTATAATATTCCAAAAATGATTTGACTTCATTTTTTGAAATATTATTTTTTGCCCAAAATTTAATTTGTCCCTTTTGCGAACATATAATAAATTGCATAAATCGCAAGCTCATATATGTATGTACATATGTGTATACGACTGAGTACCGGGTATAAGGTAGAGCCGCGGCCTTTGCCGCGGCTCACAACGTTCCCCCTCGTTTTGATTTTGAGAAAATGTCTCTAATAGTTAATTTCTTTCTTGATTTTGTCCTTTTTGGTCGCGACTGCGTATGTTTGCGTCCTTGTTCAGATGTTAAATGAGATTTTTTTTTCCTAGACCTTCTCTTTTTATTCGTTTTACCTTCCCCATTTTGGAATCGCGTAAATTTATTAATCGCTTTATTAGACAGATTTTGCAATGCAATTTTGCTTTGTTCTTGGATAATGTTTCTTAGAGGTTTACGACCAAACTCATTTATTACAGCCTTTCCAGTCTCAGAAGCTTGATTTTTAATTGCGTTTATCCCCGAAAGGAATAATGGTTTTATGTAATTAAAAAGACCACTCAAAAAATTTCCAATTCCTCTACCTTGCTGGATAACTCTGGGTGTAACATATAGACTTCCTATATGACTTAAACCTCCTCCACACTGATTTAAATAATATTGTTGATAAGATTTCGTCATGATGGCTATTTATACTCTGAAGAAATGTTTATCTTTACAGTATTATTTATAGCATTTCTTTTCGTTTTCTAAAATGAAGAGTAACAAAAATTGGAGTTTCTGAAGATTCAAATGGTACTTTATAGCCTTTTGAATCGGTAATTAAAATTGAAATTTCTTTTGGCGTCCATATTTCAATGGGATAGTATTCAATATTTTTGAATTGTATAAGTTGTTCCTTTCCATTATAATGTAATACTCGAAGACATCGAGGTCTTTTGCTTCCAACACATCTTGGTTTGATAATGTCGGTGTAAACAAAAATCAACCCGTTTTCAAAGGATTCAGACTCCCCTGATTCATTTGCATATCTAAATGTTTCCCCATTTACTAAGCTAATCACGAATTCTGTCGTTTCTTCAGTTACAATAGAAGTGTTCTCAGGCATAGTTTTTATACATTTATTTAGATATAAGTCTGTAATTCCTACTTCCCATTCATCGTTCATGTTTTCAGGAATATTCACAATGTTTGTAAATACAAATTTAACGTTATCATGATATACATTTAACGAATCGTTACTGAGTAATGTAGCGAAAAACTCTGTTAAATATACCATTTTCAATGTTTAATTTTCTTTTTAGTTTATTAATTATACGAAAGCCAATTAATTTTGTTTTTTCCAATTTGAACGGTGTTCCTGTTTCTAACAGATCTACTCAACTTGTCCCGTCCACTTACGTATTTTAAGTCTTGAAATGGATGAGGTTCACTTTTATACCTTTTAAGTTGTACTCTTAGTTTTTTTTGCTTATCAGTAAGCTTAACCTTAGTCAGTGCTTGTTTTTTTGATGTGTGAGTGTCAAAAAATGAAGTATCCTCCTCAGCTTTACGTTTATTATTCTGTGAGCTGACAGATTTTTCGAACTTCAAATCCTCATCATCACTTTCGATAGGTAGAGCAGGAAAGTCATTGTCGATAGAGCGTTCATTTTTTGAAGAATCATGTTTTTTATTGTAGTGATTAGTTGTGTGGGGCTTAGAATCTATCCAAACTGACTCTTCTGGCGTTTGTATTCCAATGCTTTTGGGTGATGAAAGTGGTGTTTGCTGTCTAGCTTGTAAATCCATTGTCTTATTTCTTTTCTTATTTTGAAAGTAACACAATTCTTGACGAATTTTTATCCATTTATTAAAGTCACTAGTTTTTTTATCATTTAAAATAGGTAAAAATGTTATATTAATTAAATCGTTTTCCTTTTCACTATTTAACAATTTTTGATATGCATTAGGGTGCATTAAAATTACTTTGTTTAATTGATGCTTACTTTTAAGCATTGTTCAAAATTTTTCCAAAAATCCCCGAAAGCAATGAACTTATTAGAATTGGTAAAAATCTTCCTTTTTGGATGAGAACTTTTCGCTTGGAATTTATTGACCTTTTTGAACATGAAATAAAACGTAATGTATTTTTATACCTTTTTAGAGCATATAATTGCGCTTTTGATATCTTATGATTTCCTTTTAATGTATTTAACACTATCTCCACTAATGCTTTTACCAACTCAATGTCACAATTACTTATTATTGCATTTCGAAGTTTATTATTTGCCCTTTTGAGCACATACAATAAATGTTTGTTCGCTCTCAGTCGATTTAGACTCTTTTTGTAAACCATTTTCATCTGCAAAGCAAACTGTATACACAGAATTAAAAATATCTGTTCGAAATCTAAGGAGATCATTTATTCCCTGAGTAAGATCAATAAGTAAATAACCATGGGGTTCATCAGTCACCTCCTTATATATTCTGAAGAGCTCGCGGAAATTTTCAGGATATATTTGTCTAGCTAAGCATTGAAACTGCAGTTTATCTCTAGGGTTTTTGAACGCCACGATGTATTTTGTATTTAATGAAATATCTCGAGTATGAGATGATTTATGAAATATATTTTGTGTAACTAATATTACAGATAAATTCCTATGATGTGATCCTTTCGTAAATAGTTCACATACATTTTTATTAAATGCACCCATCATCAAGTCATCTAGTATTAAAAGAATATGTTCATTATTTTCATTTTCAATTTTTTCGGGAACTCCTTTATAGTATTCAATGTTGTTGAAATTAGGTTTAGCATGCTCCTCTCCATAACACCAAAGTATTCGATCAATTGAAATGCTTAGCAAGTCATTCCTTTGGTTTATTAAATTTTCTAAAAACGTTGTTTTTCCAGACCCTGAAGGTCCACAAATTAACATTGCAAAAGGATGAATCAATTGTTTAAACATTTTAGGCTTGGATTTTTGTTTACGTTTTATTTTTAGATCATTTATAAATGTTTTCTATCACTTAAAATAATTTATTTAGGTTTCTCCTGGTCGCGTTTTTTGTGACAGTCCTTTTCGAAATGAGTATCAGATCCACAATAATTGCAATAAACGACTTGTGTGTATCCTCTTTTGCGAGGATCATTTTCAAAAAAACGCTTAAAGTTATCCATTTTAAACAACTAGTTAATACAAGTGTTTTATACAAACTGATAAGCTAAACGTATGAGTCGCCATTGCAGTATACATCGTAGTTCGAATTTTCCAATATAACAAAAAGCTTAAATAAATTATTTAAAGCACATCTAAGAGGAATTTTTTTGTGGATTCTACAGTTAGTAAAAAAATTCGGATATAGGGCCAGGCTTTTTCCTATATCGATATCAATAATGTTATTTGTTAAATACTTTGATAAAATCTTTTTCTTAATTTCACCACGAACAATGACAGTGCTAAATCTGTTAAGTGGTGAAAGAATTTCCCCTAAACTTAAATATGATATTTCACCATCTGACCATTCCAGTCCATTTATGGTTTGACGATGAATGTTTTGTTGTTTAATCATTTCATTGTCCAATTCATTTAGATGATATGGAGGTTTGAAATGAAAGAAGTTTGGTGTTACTGTTCCGGCTTGCATAAACGCCAATTCCTTAATAAAAAGTTGTTTATTATTTCCGAAGAAATATTGAAAATCCACTATAACGCTTGAATTTCTGTCGATTGTGTTCATGTTGGTTTGAGATTTATTAAGAAACTGAATGAGTCGGTGATATCTTTCCCCTTTATATACAACTCAATTCAGTAAGAGTTCTTAGTTTATCAAAAGCATTCAACCCTAATGGACACGCTTCAATCAATGAGAATTCGGTCTACGAGAAAGAAACAGGACCACGAAGTTATTTTCGGACTCGAATATTATGTAGTACATAATTTAAAGCTAAAATGCGGGTTTTCAACTGCAAGAAAATTCACTCCAATGATCTGGATGCAGCAAAGCAAAAACAATTTCGTTGGTTTAGATAAAGATGAATGGATGCAATTAATTACACTACTCGACAAAATTCAACTTTTTTTTTCCGCTGTGGCCAAAAATGACTTTCTGACAGATTTGGAGATTTACATTTTTTTAAAGAATTATGGTTTTTTTTTCATGGAGTAGTTTTTTTTTAAAGAATTTTTAAAATATTTTGTGTTCTTTGTCATAGGTAGTGCTTCTATTTTACACATAACTTAAGTTTCCTACAACTGGTTGTATTGAACTTTGCTGTTAAGAAAAGCTGACAAATGCAGCTATAAATCCGACTCAGACACTTTGTAGCTGCAACTTAACGTCTGGAAGATATTAAGCTTCCAAATTCAAATTTCATAATTTTTTTCGGTATTTTTCCCCGAAATTTTGACTTTGAAAGCTCAGGAAAAGTCGAAAAAAAAATATTTGAATGCCTTGATTTTTGGTTTTAGATAGACACATTAATTAGGCGTCGTTTAAGGTATCGCTTATAAAAATATAAAAATAAACGGCTAAGTTATAACCGTTTGACGTGTCGTGTCGACTAGTGTTACATACAAGGAATATATTCAATTAAAACTTGATCAGTACGAATTCTTACTTTACTTTAGGACGTTGATATGCAATGACTGCACCATCAAGTGGCCCAAGCGACACCAGCCTATGGCTGTTAGGCGCGGATCCCAGGCAAGAACGCAGCCCACCTCCCGCCCAACCGACCGAGGGGCGCTGCCGCATGACGCGCGACTCGTAAACCGAACCGATCGCGGACATGCAGGAAAGATAGGTGTTAGACTAGTGTTCGAGGAAAAGTAGAACTAATCTAACTAAAGAAGAAAAGTAATTACTAATTACGGGAAAGATGTAGGAGTATCAGTAATTTAAGACTAGGAAGGGAGTTAGTGGTAGATATAATATGGTAGAGGGAATTATAATCCGAGCATAGGACCCTAAATGGTTCATGCAAGGAGTAATTCGATCTACAAAGCGGAAGAAACAACGGTGTATAGTTCCTAGTGCTTCTAATAGGAATCGTGAAGTTTATGCGGCTCAACAGGTCAGGGCTATCTACGTCACCCTTGATCAAGTTGTGCACAAAAATCACGCCAAGCATTTTCCTACGATTAGCTAAGGTTGGAAGGTTTATTAAGAGCAATCTATTAGAGTAAGACGGCAGTCTCACACTTGCATCCCAGCTGAGGCCGCGAAGAGCAAAAAGTAAAAAGTTTTTCTGAACTGATTCTATACGGTCTTGGTGTACGTTGTACTGAGGGCACCATACACAAGAGCCGTATTCTAAAATCGGACGAACCAGAGAGGTGTAGAGAGTCTTTGTTATATAGGGTCGTCAAATTCCTTTGACCACCTCTTTATAAACCCAAGCACGCCCATGGCCTTATTCACCATGGTAGAAATGTGTTCTGAAAACTTTAACTTGGGATCTAATAGAACACCAAGATCATCAACCCGGGTAATTCTCTCAAGAGAACCCCCACAAAGGGTGTAAGGAACCAGAAAGGCGCTGGAGCGATGAAAAGTCATTACTTTACATTTCGAAGCGTTAAGGTTTAATAAATTTGCACAACACCACGACTGAAATCTATCGAGATCGGATTGCAACCTGGATTGGAAAGAAATGTCCTTATACTGGACACAGAGCTTAACATCATCCGCATACATTAGTACTCGAGAGTATGTTAATACAGAAGGTAGGTCATTTATAAAGAGAGTAAAGAGTAAGGGCCTAGATGGCTGCCCTGAGGTACACCCGAAGTCACCATAACTGGAGAGGACAGGGAGTTTTTGAAAAGGACTCTTTGAGACCTAGAACACAGGTAGCTAGAGATCCATCTCAGGAGATTGGCGGGAACCCTAGAAGGTCGAGCTTTTGTGCTAGGAGAGAATGGTTTACACAGTCGAACGCTTTACTAAAATCGGTGTAAACAACATCCGTCTGCAAATTACCTTGAAAGCCTTTTATTATAAAGGAGGTAAACTCCAATAAATTTGTAGTGGTTGATCTCCGCCTTATAAATCCATGTTGAGTTGGAGATATAAGTGATCTGCATAGGTGCTGCAGGTGCGGAGTTAAAATTTTCTCAAACACTTTAGGAATAGCGGATAACTTAGATATACCTCTATAGTTCATTGCGTCAGACTTGCTACCTTTCTTATGGAGAGGAATTATAAAAGACTCCTTCCATATCGGGGGAAAGCATGAAGAAGTTATAGATAGGTTGAACAGTTTAAGCAACGGCCCACACAGAGAATCGGCACAATACCTGAGTACACAGCCGGAACTCCGTCCGGACCTGGTGAGAACACCGGCTTTACTGTTCGTAGATCATGAAGCAACGAGCTTTCATTTAGCAAAGGACAGAAAATGCCGTTCGACCGCGGCAAACTGTATGGATACGGCTGATCAGAGTAAACATCCTGCGAATAGGTAGTTTGGAAAAAACGGGCAAAAAGATCGGCAATTGCCTGATCATTATCTGCCGACGTATTACGGAAAGATAGCGAGGATGGGTGTGCGGACGTTCTACGCTTACTGTTTACAAAGCTGTAGAACTGTTTGGGGTCCTTAGAAAAACTTATCCTGCATCGAGATAAGTAATTCTGATAGCATTGAGCGTTAAGAACTGAAAAGTTTGACCGAGCTATTACATAATGAGAGAGAGAAGAAGGAGAGCCAACTTCTTGAAATTTTTTATAAAGTCTTGATTTTAAGTTTTTTAGATGAGATAGCTCCTTGGTAAACCAAGGGGTTTTCTTGATCTAATCGGACAGGAAAGTGGGACACAAGAGACAAAAAGTGAGTCCAGTGCATCATAGAAAATGTTTGTGCCTGTCGTAACATCACTGCACAAATATAAAGCGGACCAATCAAAATCCCTAATGAGGTTATTAAGCTTCGTAAACTCGGCTTTACGGAAGCAGCGGACACATTGGGGTGGTCTACCCGACCGATCTAGTACAGTTCGTCCTAGGTCGAGCGACACTTCGAAAGTAGGATGGTAGGCATCTTCAGGTATAGAGAGCGGGGGACTCGAGTTAACAACGCTACGGTCGGATCCGTTACAAAGCACAGATCAAGAAATCGACCCAAGGAATTTTTAACATGGTTAACTTGAGACAGAGACAGGTCAATCAAGCCGTCAACAAAGTCATGACGTGCCATGGGTACCAGGCTATTAGACTCATTTGCCGAAGACCAAACAATTCCTGGCAAGTTGTAGTCACAAAGAACTATCATGTGATCTTTGTCAGATAGCGAGGAAGAGATAGCGGTTAAGGCGGACAAATGCTGCTCGTAAATTGCGATATCCGAAGAAGGTGGAATATACGAACAAGTTATGAAAACTGAGAAAGCGGGAAGAATCAGTTTTACACACAGAAATTCCAGTTCCTGCTGGATCTGGACTGTGAAAAGTTCCGACGTGAAGTTTGAGTCCACAGCAATCAGAACCCCTCCTGCACGTCGAGACGAACGATCCTTTCTAAAAGTTGTGTACCGACTTGCCAAAACTTCGGAACTAAGAATGTCCGGCTTTAACCAGGTTTCGGTAAACACAATAACGTTGGATGCAAATGCGACACTATCCAGGAAAAGAATGCTGAGCTTACTACGCAAGCCTCGAACATTCTGATAGGTCACTGAAAGAGAGTTTGTTAGTTTTTTGGACGGGTGGAGGTAGAGCGGGAAGATGACAAAGGAGAACTTTTCCACCTTGAAATCAACGGCTTGTATGCGGCTTTGAATATAAGCCGTCACATCTTTAATTGTGGAGTCAGGGCAAGTCGTGAGACAAAAACTTGTCTCTTTGGTGGGATCCCGACCAATCTTGGCACCACAGGCCTATCACCTGTGATGGTAATACCCGGTGGTCCGGGTCGTATATTGACTGGTGGGGTCGGAATTGCCGGGACAGCTAATGAATTTGATACTACGGACACGGACGCTACAGACGGTCTTGGCTGCATGCTCTCCGACGCGATAAATTCGGCTACCGAATTTTCATCACCAGCAGCTGTCGTTGCCTTTGGAGTGGCGAACGATATCAACTGCTGCACTTTTGGGTGGTCGGAGTCAGCTTGTCAGCATCGGCCGGTCGAGGGGCAGTCGGCACATGCAGATCCCGCGGAGTGACCTTTTTGCGCCTAGGAGACTCAGTCAATAGTTTGAGACCACTGAACTGAGACTCCATGGCTAGGAGCCGATCGTACTGCTCTTTGAAGCCCACGGTCAGCTCCCTAAAGCCCTTCCGGGTCTGCCTCATAAATGCTGCCATCTCCCCTTCAACCGGACGGCATGCCTCACAGCTGTAATGCAAGCCATTTCTTTTAGAGATGGCATCACCCACGAGACCGGAGAACCCGGCGCATTTAGCGTGCACTACGCTATCGCATAGCCAGCAGGGATACTCGGCTGGTCATGGGTGATCTGCTTCTTGCAGGTTTTCTTGGCACAGACAACTGTGTATTCCATTATGAGAAATAAAAAATATAAAATTTCAAAACAAATATATATCAGACCAGTGTGCCAGATAAGCGATGAAAGCGCAATAAGAAAGAGAGGAGAGCGGTTACTGCAGCTTCAGTTGAGAGAGAGAGAGCGAGAGCGCTACTACACAGAACGTATTGAGAGCGAGAGAGGAAGAACAGTTATGTTAGTTTGGGTAATAGGGATAGAGTGATAAAAGCAATAAAGCAGATCAACTAGGTGAGAGCGGCCAGATTTTGATTCTGTGTGTACTTACGAAAAGAAACAACAAAACACAATGACTACCGACACAGGAAAATAATTAAATTATGTCTAAAAACACACTTAAAGGCGTGCACTCGCGTCTAAGGAAAAGCTCTAAGCAAGCAGGCAATTTAAGGTTTATTTTGCTATATTCAAAAAACACCGGCTGTTTATAAAAGATAAAAGGCAGATAAGCGGAGCGCAAAACAAAAACACGTCAGACTTCTACAAAGAGAATCGAACGATTTCTTGATCTTGATGCCTGATACAATTATAGACCATCCATTACTGACTTCTATTAAATGTAATTTTAGATTTCGGAAATCTGATAAGCAGTATGTTTTTATAATAAATCAGTTTGGAAACAAAATTGAATTTGATAGCGAGTCCTGGAGATCACTTTTAAGATTAGGAATTTTTTTCACCACATTTTTATGTTGGAATACGATACTTAAGCAACAAATTACATTCCTTTATTATAACAATATTATTCCTAAGTGCGCAGCCTTACAAAAATTTGATATTCAACTATCAGATTTAGACGGTACCTATGATAGAAATGTGCAAATAGACTTAACTCGTTTATGCTTTGAAATTTCAAAGAAAATGTGTATTCAAATAAAACGCGATGTTCTTGAATATGAGCAATCACTTTTAAATAAGCAATCATCCAAAAATAAAAAACAATATTAAAAATGAGTAAGCAACAAGTTGTTAATGAAATACATAAACCTGCTAGAAAAAACTTTATTCGCCGAAAATTCGTTCAAAAGGGAATTAATGACACGTGGCGAATAGACTTAGTTGAAATGATACCTTATTATAAAGAAAATAAAGGATTTAGATATTTGCTGACAGTGATTGACACGTTCTCCAAGTATGCATATGCAGTTCCTGTGAAGTCTAAGACATCTTTAGATGTGTCATCAGCAATGAAGAAAATATTTAAAATATCTAGACATAAACCTAAAAATATTCAATCTGATCAAGGAAAGGAGTTTTTCAATAGTACCTTTGGGGAGTTAATGCAACTAAATAACATAAACCATTACCATACATATACACATCTTAAGGCCTCTATTTGTGAACGTTTTAATAGAACGTTAAAATATCGTATGTGGAAAATGTTTAGTATGCAGGGTAATCATGTCTGGATTCATAATTTGCAAGACTTAGTAAATGATTACAATAATTCATATCACCGAACCATAAAAATGAAACCTCTAGATGTAAACAAACAAAATGAAGAGTTTATTTTAAAAACAGCTTATAATATTTGTAAGGTATTCCCTAAACACAAGTTTTCCATAGGTGAGCCTGTAAGAATAAGTAAATATAAAGGTATTTTTTCAAAGGGATATGAACCTAACTGGACAACTGAAGTTTCTAAAATTTTAAAAGTAAAGTCAACTAATCCTGTAACATATGAACTGGAGGACTATCAGGGGAATATTATTAAGGGATCATTTTATGATCAAGAACTCCAAAAAGTGAAAGATGAAAATGCTTTTTTAGTGGAGAAAATAATCCGAAGAAAAAAGGATCAAGTTTTTGTTAAATGGTTGGGGTTTGATGAAACGCACAATTCATGGATAGATAAAAAGTGTTTATTAAAATAATTAAACAAAAAATAATTGTATCACATTTAATTTTTTTATTTTTTTTTATCATTTACAATATAGTTTAAATTATATACAATTTCCAAATATATAATATTATGCTGATTTATACAATATTTTGTGTATGATTAATTGTATCGAAAATGTTTTTAATTTCATAGTGATTATGAGCTAATGTTGAAATATTATTAGGTAATATACATTTTTTATCATCCTTATAATTTAAACTTATTTTATTTACAATTTCAGTATAAATTTTATGTCCTCTACTTCTAATAACTCTCTGTTCTCCATAATAAGATTTTTTATGTTTAATGCATTCAATATAATGAGTGTGGGATAATCTTTTCACTACTGACTTTTTTACACCTTTTACCTTTTTTATGTTATAGTCAGTGTTATCATCTCTAGCAACTAAATATGAGTATGCTTTCGCTTTTAATCCTGCAAACGACGTCATTATTCTACCTGCATTTTCGTCTTTCATTAATCCTAGTTCTTTGTTATTAGCCAGATTTATACCGAATCTGTTTGAGGCTTGGTAATTGGATGTATCAAAGCGATTAGGATTGTCTTTAATTAAATCATAAAAATCTTCTTCTGATGATATAATAAATGAATCTGTATCCATATAGAGTATTTTTGTCGATGGACATTTTACAGAATGAAAATTATAGAAATAGTCATACATTAACCATTTCGAAAGTTCTAGTACACTAACTCCAATGTAAATGGGCTTATCATACAAAATTCTAGACTTAGTTGATTCAATTGCAGCCAAATTATTTCCAAAGATTTCAACACTGTGGAAATTGTGTCTCGCTATGCGTTGTCTAAACCCTGCTGAGTTCTGTCTTGAATTATAATGTTTAACTAATGCAACCTCACGACGTTTTACTACATTTTCCATAGTTTTGCCGTAAACGGCATTAGCCATTAATTTATAAAAGTTTATCTCAAAGTCATTGCTAGCTAATTTTCTAAGAGATGTATTGAGGTCAATATAAGGTTTCAGCCAACAGGACTGATTAAAAGATACAACTCGAGATATTTTTTCTAAAATCATGCCTTGTTCTATACCTAACTGTAGCTGTTTCAAATGTATTATATAGTTCTTTTTATCGGTTAAGTCAGCTATTAGTTTTGTCTGCTTTCCTCCTGGTGGAATCTTATTTTCTGGGCAAAAAGGTAAGCTATTATGCTTATTATGAATATCATCAGGATATCGCAAATCTACTTCTAAAATATATCCTACATCACTGGATGTCGATATGCTAAGAACGTTGAAAGATGAAATTTCATCGTTACTTAGAAATTTAAAATTAGAAAATGGAAGGGGTTGACTCATAGCCCATCCATATAAGTTGTTGGCGTCAATATATGAAAGGAAATTTATGGGCTCGCTAGGCTTAAATTTATTATCTAAATATTTGTTATTTGCTGTTGCAATCCGTTGAGTACATTGGGTCAACCCTCCACGAACAGCAGTTTTTAAAAAATTATAAATGTCAGGATCACTAACAAGTTCTAATTCAACCTTTGTGTATTTTAGCATTGCATCCCATGAAACTGAAGGAGCAGTAACATAATTAATGGGATCTAACCTGTACACTCGGGAACAAAGACTCCTAAAATTCTCAAACACATCAGCAAGAATTAAAACATCGCTTTCCAAATATAATTTTAAATAATCTCTGATACATTTGCAATTAAATGCGCTCCAAACCTTCTGAGCAAAGTTGTAGTCTTCAACACTACATTCCTCATCATTTAATGAATTATAAAAATGTTCCCTCGAAGGAAGCAGGGGTTCATCAAATTTATTAAAACTATCTAAATAATCATAGGGAAATACACCTTTTCGTCGTAGCATATCAAATTTTTCACCTTGATATTTAGTTTTCAAAATTTTAAAATTCGCTATGTCCATATAACTAGCAAGTTTTTCTAAGCTTGAATTTAAAAATCTAGTTGAATCCATATATCTGATTTTATATTGATGAAGATAAGATTCATCGAGCTTACAAATTTGAGTTAACGCAATATATAACTCTTTATTGCAAGGAATGGGTCTAAGTTCATCTTTTATTGATGTAACAAATAAATGTATATCATAACGTGACAAGTTATGAAAAACTACAGGGAAAAAGGGATCGCTTAATCTAAATGTCTGTTTACACACCTTATGAATAGGCCCTACATACTGGCCTGTAAACTGATCAAAGAATTTTTCTCGATCATCATCAGAAATTTGTTTCTCGCAGGCATAGCACACGCCGTGTTCCTGATAATCCTCATCCCAAATGTTAAACTGGTAGATTGGTTTTTTATAGGACTTCCAGTACTTCTCATAAAGTCCATCGGTTTTCATCCTAAGCGCTTGACAAAATTTTTGGATACAATCCGGTCCTGAAATAACGAAATCATAATGTTTATGAGTTTATTACCTTTGTTGTATTGTGAAAATATTTACCTTCATATGTCCACATCTCATTTAGATGAGTATTGTATTTATGTACAATATAAAATGATGCTGCACATGCAACATGCTTCTGTGCCATAGTAGTTGATGATTTTGAAGGATCATTAAGGTTTATATGGTAATTTTCCAAAACTGCTTCAATGTCAGCATAAATAACTACTGGTGGTGATAGTTTTTTAGAAAAACTTTTGAATACAGTTTTGGTATTAGGTTCAGGATACAAAGCAGCAACTTTTCCACACTCCTTAGTGTCATGAATAGTGTTTGTTGTACTATAAAATTGCAAACAGTTCTCGCAAAAATATGCAGTATTATGGGATTTACTATGTTGTGAATAACATAATTTCCTCATACACGTTATATATGCATAATGCATCATTTGCATATTATCACTATTGATTCCAAGCATGTTTATGTGGTGAGTTCGAATTTTCTTAGTCCTCACTGTGGGTCCTACAACGTTTTTTCCATCTCCATCGACTTCATATACATTGATGCTAAAATCCTCATTAGCTGATTCGAAACGCTTGATTCCTTTGCTTGTTATTGGAAACTCAATTCCAGAAAAATCCAATCTTACTCCTTCATAATATATGATGTCTTGCCTTATGTTTCCGCACCGATAGGATGATGGTATTGTTAACTTATCTCGGGCAATTTTTTTTGATGCTGCTGTTTGATATACAGTTTTAAGGTGTTTTCCATAGGCTAATGACGATAAAACACACCACTTGAAACAAAAATAATCGTTATTTTTAACATTTATTAGTGCATTTCGTGACTTAATTTTTTTGGGAGCTTGGATAAACCTGTTTGCAGCGATATGTTCCAGTTTTATCATGGTTAGCTCAAAATATTTAAAACTTTTTATCGCCCAACCTGAATCCTTCTCCTGGAATTCACTGCTGAGAGTTATTAAATTTTCGATGGTATCATTTAGATGATCATCAATCAGCTCGTTTTCATATATTGGATTGTATGGTGTAATGAAATGCTTCATTGTTTCCGTTAAGCTTTCATCATCAGTTTGTTTAACGTATAATCCATATACTTTTAAATTGTATTTTATTGATCTGTACTCACTCATACAGTGACGCAACAAATTGATAATATCATTTTTGCAATCATGAAAAAACTCTTTTAAATCAATCCGTTCACTTTTATTTGAGTGAACACGATATGATTTTAAAGGAAATCGCGACTCCGTTGAAATTAAAATGACGTTTTCATTTTCCTCTAGTTGCGCTGCTCTTGCATTCTTATGTTTGTCTGACATCATATGGCGTCTTTCCCTAGACGGAGGAAAACTTTCACCGCAAATTGAACAGTCAATCATCCTTAGTTCCATCGGAGTATCCAATCTAGGTCGTTTTGAAGCTCCTGACGTTGAAGGGCCTTGGAGATCGCTTGAAGTAGATCCTCTGCTCATTAGAACTTCAAAAGCATTTTGAGGTCCCAAGCATGATTCATAATGAGAATCAAACTCTATTAAGTCTATGGACTTAGAGCAAAGGTCACACACCACATTATTACGAGAGCTTGCTGATGCCATTTTTTATTTATTTTTTTTGAACTGACCACTTTCACTTTTGAAATAGGACTAAGGGTTTTTTTTTTTCTAAATGACATCCTATATTTTTCACCCCAAACATCTACGTAATCTTTTGTATACAAAACGAGCAGTAACTGTTTACAAACCTGTTTCAAACTAATCCTATTGGGCTATCTAATAATATGATGTAACCTGTACCTGTATTCTACCTGAAATCCACTTATTGTTTTTGTGTAATCCTAACTTGGAAACCAGTTTCAAACGAATCCTCTGATTCTCTTTGGGGGATGTAACATGTAATCCTAACTTGGAAAACCAGTTTCAAACGAATCCCCTGATTCTCTTTGAGGGATGTAACGTGTAATAAGAGGAAGCGAAATTCAACCAATCAAAAGTAAAAACGAAACCATTGAAAATAAATATTTATTATTTTTAGACAAATACATAAAATATTTATATTATAACTATAATCGTAATATTAAAATTCAGCCTCAGCTCTTTCCACCGCAGCTATTAATTCAGCGTCATCTTCATCCCGAAGTAGTTCCTGGAGGTGATGCCTTTCATCAACCAAATCAAAAATGTCGTCATCATCCGGGAAAACGTATGATGAATAAGGATTCGACATTGCAATTATGGAATCATCATCATCCCATTGAATCTCATACATAGCATTTAAATTCTCGCGTTCTCTTGCAATTATGTAATCAGCATCATCCCATTGAATCTCATAAATAGCATTTAAATTCTCGATATCTCTCTCCAGAGCGTTTTGAGTCTTAATCCCAAAAATCAGGGATAGGTCTACGGAGCTCGACTGAGAGTCCAGATTTATGGTTGATTCCGGTTGGGAATCGATAAAAATGATTTCGAGGTCATCCATCGTTGTTAAAATATTACTAGTTTCTGTCCTAGCTGTTAGCTGTGAGTAGCTATTATATAGGCACATTGCTATGGGACAATGTTAGGTACACAAAGGAGGAATATAAATTATAGAGAAAGTAGAAAGGTTCAAGAGCATCCAAACCGTTTTTCAGGAAACACTTAAAAAATACCTCTAAACTATCACATTAGATTCATTTCAAAGGGATGACCTACCTGTTTGAGGGTTGTTTGAATCGCAACATGGAACCAATCGTACAAAAACAGGTTCATTGTCAGTAAGAGGGAGGAGAGAGAATATAAATGAGCGAAGGATTGATTTCGATTTGAGAGGATTTTATATGAGTGAGAAAGAGCATTGAGATCGAAGTTAGTTTACATTAAAAAATACCTCTAAACTATCACATTAGATTCATTTCAAAGGGATGACCTACCTGTTTGAGGGTTGTTTGAATCGCAACATGGAACCAATCGTACAAAAACAGGTTCATTGTCAGTAAGAGGGAGCAGAGTGAATATAAATGAGCGAAGGATTGATTTCGATTTGAGAGGATTTTATATGAGTGAGAAAGAGCATTGAGATCGAAGTTAGTTTAGATATCGCCGATAGGGGCGCCACCAAGTAGTAAGGAAAAAGGGACGGTCGTTATTTACTATAAGTAGCATTATTTAATTTTTATGTCTTCCCATTATAATTTTGTTCTTTGTGTGCTCCTGTATATATCTCCATTAATTATGTGTTTTTCTTATTATTCACCCCTCTATACGGTCATCTAGAAAACCAGTCCCTTACTATGTTTTTGTATAGGATGCAAATATCAGAAACTTCAACCATTTGGTTCCCAATTCAATGTTAATAAAATATCGTATAATTATTTAACATGATCACGTAATAACATAGCAACACGATTCACACTTACAATCAACATATTGCCAAGCTGTACATGCTTAAGCACATGCTGCAGCAGCATGTTGCGAATTTGGTAATCCAGCCTAAAACTCGATACGACTGTCCCTTTTCCTTACTACTTGGTGGCGCCCCCTATCGGCGCCCCCTAACAAACTAACTTCGATCTCAATGCTCTTTCTCACTCATATAAAATCCTCTCAAATCGAAATCAATCCTTCGCTCATTTATATTCTCTCTCCTCCCTCTTACTGACAATGAACCTGTTTTTGTACGATTGGTTCCATGTTGCGATTCAAACAACCCTCAAACAGGTAGGTCATCCCTTTGAAATGAATCTAATGTGATAGTTTAGAGGTATTTTTTAAGTGTTTCCTGAAAAACGGTTTGGATGCTCTTGAACCTTTCTACTTTCTCTATAATTTATATTCCTCCTTTGTGTACCTAACACTGTCCCATAGCAATGTGCCTATATAATAGCTACTCACAGCTAACAGCTAGGACAGAAACTAGTAATATTTTAACAACGATGGATGACCTCGAAATCATTTTTATCGATTCCCAACCGGAATCAACCATAAATCTGGACTCTCAGTCGAGCTCCGTAGACCTATCCCTGATTTTTGGGATTAAGACTCAAAACGCTCTGGAGAGAGATATCGAGAATTTAAATGCTATTTATGAGATTCAATGGGACGATGATGATTCCATAATTGCAAGAGAACGCGAGAATTTAAATGCTATGTATGAGATTCAATGGGATGATGATGATTCCATAATTGCAATGTCGAATCCTTATTCATCATACGTTTTCCCGGATGATGACGACATTTTTGATTTGGTTGATGAAAGGCATCACCTCCAGGAACTACTTCGGGATGAAGATGACGCTGAATTAATAGCTGCGGTGGAAAGAGCTGAGGCTGAATTTTAATATTACGATTATAGTTATAATATAAATATTTTATGTATTTGTCTAAAAATAATAAATATTTATTTTCAATGGTTTCGTTTTTACTTTTGATTGGTTGAATTTCGCTTCCTCTTATTACACGTTACATCCCTCAAAGAGAATCAGGGGATTCGTTTGAAACTGGTTTTCCAAGTTAGGATTACATGTTACATCCCCCAAAGAGAATCAGAGGATTCGTTTGAAACTGGTTTCCAAGTTAGGATTACACAAAAACAATAAGTGGATTTCAGGTAGAATACAGGTACAGGTGTATTTATTGGTTCAATTTCATATTCTATTATATAAGTTACATTTATCTGAAGCCATATATATTTAAAGAAATGTCGAGATTATTTTAATTCTTAGTATTTAATTTTTCATTTATTTGCTTTAATTCGTTCTAATGCGTCAATAAAATATGAATATTTAAATCAAATCTAAGCCAAAACAGCTTAGTTCCAGGACATAAGCAGCATTGATAAAATGATGATTTTGATTTTGAATAACTAAAGTTGTGAACTTTTAAGGTGTGTTTTTTCAGTCCATTACGAGAACTAAAAGATTTTTTTACACAACACTACTCGCAATGAAATGTACTCATTTCGAACTGAAAAGAAACTAAATCATCTAAAGAACTGAAGTCCTTATATATGATTTCAGGTTATGATCATAGCTACAAAACGGTATACATTTCATTCTGTTTATATAACGTTTTCATGTTGACTATGTACACATAGACAGAAAATGAAACTATAATATTTGAAGTATATATGTACATATGTATGTACATATATATGATTCATTCTCACTCAACAACCAATCAGATTTAAGACATCTGGCTTTTATATAATTAGAACGATTGGTTTTCATCTTTCAATTATGTACTAATGAGTGTATAAAAGACCATGTAATCTTGAATAAATAATTTAGTATAAAACAGTGAGTAGTTTGAACACTTTCTATTATTATAATGGTATGTAAAGAACTATTCTTTTTCTTATATAAAATGATAAGCGTCTAATAAAATGTGTATGTACTTAGGCTTTCCTTGAGATACTTAACGAGATAAAGCCTTCGATTGGATACACCAAGGTAGAGGATCTATGTATAGGATTTGAGTACAAGATCACGGGATGCAAACTCAAAAAAACATCATTTGGAAATAAAGTAGTCCTTTATTTAACTGATAAGGACAACGAACAACTTTGGATATTTTTACCCAAAAGTTATAGCCTTTTTACACTACAGTGAGTTACCACATTTATCGATAGGTAACTCAATAACTCAGAATTTGGATTTACACTATGCCAAAGTTGAGTTATTGAGTTATTGAGTTTCGGCTTGCTGGCACGTGCTTGCCCACGAAAATTTTGTTTTTTAATTTTTATTAATATGAATACCGAGGAATTAATGATGCTCTATGTGGCAGAGCAAGAGATGATAACGAGGCTGCAATGTGTGGAGTTGGCGACGATGTCTGCAGCAACTGTGGAGTATTTGGATCAAATTTCCAAGAAACGCATTTGGACATTGCGAATAACCTTGGAATCCATTTTTTAAGGAAAATTTTCGCAGGGAAATTGCACGGCTGCAATTACAAATATGTTGAATTTTGGCTATATGTATATGTACATTACATACATACATATGTACAAAAATTAAAATTTTTTAAATTGGCAATTGTTTATAATAATTTAATTTAGTTTAATTTATAATAATTCAATTTAGCGTTTAGCTAAGTTTTTCCGACCGAATTTTAGAAATCGACCACATTGTTTATATGGTTTTTAATAATAAAATTGGTTTAAAGTATTGGTTTTAACAATTGTATGTATCTTTTTCCCCAGCCATATTGTTTACGCGCCAAAATTTAAATTTTGAGCTGCCAATTTTTGTTGTAACTAGTGGTGATAATTCCACGACAGGCAGATCAGGGTTGAAATATTCGGAAAATCGGACAAACTCAACTAAACGCAACCAAAACTCAACTTTTTTGCCACCTCTAGGTCCCCTATGCTTCCCCATGTAAACGAAACTCGAGTTTTGCCCGAAACTCAATAACTCAACCCTAGTGTAAAAAGGCTATTATGTTACCAAATTTTCCTCGAAAACACCCTTCAAGTTGTTGAAGGATCATGGAATTTCACATCTTATATATAAAGGAAAAGAGATGACTAGATATAGCACTGCCCATTTTCAATTTATATGTAAAGAATAAATAAAGAATTCAATGGAATACATCTGATTTGTGTAAGAGAAGAAGAGACAACTAACCATGTACAGAATAAATAAGGACAAAAGGATTACATATGTATACGTTTACACATGTAAAAAAGAAACCATTTACAATATACATAGATAAACATATGATTACAAGTGTAAAGGTTTGGATATAAAGAGTCCTGCTCTTTGAATCAACAACAGTATCAACATCATCACCAACAACACCAGTCGTAAGATGTACGCAAATCAAATCAAACTGTTTTTGATGCAATTCGAAGAGATGATCTTCGAGGAACACGTTACCAGCCTGGAAACCCTAATGACAATTTTGGAGGATCTGGAGGAAAAGGAGCTGCAGTATTCAGTCCCTGGAGCGATGACGATGCTACTGATGGACCTGACACATGTCTGTGTCATACGTTACCAGCTAAAAAAGCTCAAGCAATAGAATTAATGCTTAAGTATTATAAATTAAACAAGAGAATTAATCCGAAATCAATAAAATAACATTTACATTACAACAACATTATGTTTTTATTTCAAACAAATTTTCTTAAACATTTTCATGATTAACTTATCATTATAATTAAAATCATTTTTCTTAAATTGTTTTAAAAAACAGTTTAATGTTTTTTGTTTGCTTTTAAAGATTCCATATAAAATGCAGTAATGACCACATGTATTGGAAAAATATCCTTGCAGTGGTTGTTTGTTAAATGTAAACTTAATCGAATTATTCCTTAATAATTTTACAAATTCTTTCTTCTGCGGATATTGACCATATGAATCAAAAAATTCTGCTGAATGTTTGCTATTAAAGTAAAAAGCAACCCAATGAGTTCCTGGTTGACTTGAAGAATCCGTATTTGCTATTATAAAAGCAGGATATTTCGAAATGACTTTAGGTAGCCTATCAGAGGGATAAACTCCTTTAAAAATTTTATGTGTTTTTGAATGCTTAGAAAGCAAATGTTCGATTTGCAATGTATTCATTTTACAATAGAACACGAATATTTCGATGTTTATCAATATCAATCATTGAGTCATATTCACAGTACACCAGACAAGTAACTGCTTCGGTAAGAGGTTCAGAAAACCGTCCTTCAATTCTGATAGCACCTTGAGAAATTAAATTTGAGCATACAGTTGAATTGTGATGGTCTGCAGTTAAATCAAATGCTAATATAAAACAATTTGTATCAAACATTTCCTTTGTAATTTGTAAACCGCGATCATAATGTTTTATTCCACTTGATCTGAAGAGCATATTATATCCTCTAGAGCTTTGAACATTTTCAGAGTCCGTGAAATCAAACTCAAGAGCCTGCGATGGTACTTGCACTCCATTAACCAATAGATTAAAGCGTTGAATTTTAAAATGATTAAAATTAAAAGGATCCATTGTTCGATTTCCAGAATATGATTTATTTTTTACCATGCAAAAAGCCAAAAAATTAGGAAGCTGTCCAATTACTGCGTTGTCAATTGATAATGTATTATTTCCAGGGTATATTGTAAATGATTTGACTTGAACTTTACTGTATGGATAAATGGCATTTTATACCCGGTACTCGAAGAGTATAGGGGTATATTAGATTTGTGGGGATAACGGTTGTGTGTAACGCCCAGAAGGAAGCGTTTCCGACCCCATAAAGTATATATATTCTTGATCAGCATCAATAGCCGAGTCGATATAGCCATGTCCGTCCGTCTGTCCGTCCGTCTGTCCGTTTTCATTTGCGCCTATATCTCATAGACTATTAAAGCTAGAGTAACCAAGTTTTGTATCCAGTCTCCTATGTTATCACACTACTCAAAGTGTATTTCAAAATTTCGCCCCGCCCCCTTACGCCCCCACAAAGGACGAAAGTCTGTGGCATGCACAATTTTGAAGATACGAGAAAACTAAAAACGCAGAATCATAGAAAATGATCATTTCTATCAGAGTGTTGAATCTGGATCAGATCGAATCATTATTATAGCTACAATGAAGAAAACCATTTCGAAAGTCATCGTTCCCTCTCGCTCTCTCTCACACGCGACCCCATCTGCTTTGCCCATTCGAATTTTGTGACGCCTAGTTCTCAGAGACTATAAGAGCTAGAGCAACCAAACTTTCTATCCAAGCTCCTGTGATATCAAACCAGCACAAGTGTATTTCAAAATTTTGCCACGCCCTTTTCCGCCCCCACAATGGAAAAAAATCTGTAGAATCCACAATTTGTAAGATAAATGAAAACCAAAAACGCAGAATCATGGAAAATTACCATATCTACCAGATTGCCGAAAATGGATCAGGTCAGAACAATATTATGGCCAGAAGAAACAAATTAAATTTCAGTGGCTACGCAACGCCTGACAAGCGCTGACTCATTCCCTCTCTCTCTGTCGCAAACACTTGTACGTCTCAAATATGTAGTTATACATGTAGAAATGTAGAAGCAGTATACAAATCATATGCAAACAAAATTGGAAACATGTATAAATATTCCTAAAATGGTTTGACTTCAATTTTTGAAATATTAAAATTTAATTCGTCCCTTTTGCGAACATATAATAAATTGCATAAATCGTAAGCTCATATATGTATGTATGTACATATATACTGACTGAGTACCGGGTATAAGGTAGAGCCGCGGCCTTTGCCGCGGCTCACAACGTTCCCCCTCGTTTAGTTTGTAAAACATGATGATGGGCCAATAAAATGCTTGGGTTAACAGTTATGTGGTTCATGAATAGTTGTGCTTCCAATATCTTAAGATTTGATTCAGTTTCAGATTCCATTAAATAAAATGCTGTTTTTTCAATATTAAAAGTGATTCTCAAATCAACATTATTTATAAGCAGTTTTGATTGATTAAATATATCTCCATGAACTTTTCCGAATAGTTCAACCTTATTACTGTTTTGAAAAATATTTTTGAGTATAATGGATCCATCGGTATTAACATATCTCCCAGATAATAATTTACCATAATTAGGATAATAACCTTGAGTGGCTAGGTGACTTTCAGTGGCGTCACTACCATAGTTTAAAATCGTTTGGAAGTACGATCTATAATGGTAGTTATTATCACTCTGAGAAACCAATATATTATTTAAGTATACCGACGAACTTCTGAAAATTGAATGCAAAACATTATTCACTACTCCAACATTGTTTCCTTCAATGTTGGTATTATCATTTTTTCTTAGTTGTACAACAAGTCTTAAGTAAACACTTGATAGGTCTCGATATGTTTCACCATTTCCTAAGCAAACGAATTCAATTGAAGAGGCACTGTCTAACGACGCAATTGGGTTGTATGAAACTTCTTCAGTTCTTAGAATAGAACTTTGTGTAGGATGAGGCTCAAACAGATCCAATTCACTTTTCATACATTCAACATGGGTGCTCATTATACCCGGTACTCAAAGAGTTTAAGGGTATATTAGATTTGTGGGGATAACGGTTGTGTGTAACGCCCAGAAGGAAGCGTTTCCGACCCCATAAAGTATATATATTCTTGATCAGCATCAATAGCCGAGTCGATATACGCATGTCTGTCTGTCCGTCCGTCTGTCCGTCCGTCCGTCTTCATTTGCGCCTATATCTCAGAAACAATTTATGCTAGAGTAACCAAGTTTTGTATCCAGTCTCCTGTGTGATCACACTACTCCAAATGTGTTGCAAAATTTCGCCCCGCCCCTTTCCGCCCGCACAAAGGACGAAAGTCTGTGGCGTACACAATGATGAAGATACAAGAAAACTAAAAACGCAGAATCATAGAGAATGACCATTTCTATCAGAGTGTTGAATCTGGATCAGATCGGATCATTATTATAGCTACAATGAAGAAAACCATTTCGAAAGTCATCATTCCCTCTCGCTCTCTCTCACACGCCACCCCATCTGCTTTGCCCATTCGAATTTTGTGACGCCTAGTTCTCAGAGACTATAAGAGCTAGAGCAACCAAACTTTCTATCCAAGCTCCTGTGATATCAAACCAGCACAAGTTTATTTCAAAATTTTGCCACGCCTCCTTCCGCCCCCACAAAAAACGAAAATCTGTGGAATCCAAAATTTTTAAGATAAATGAAAACCAAAAACGCAAAATCATGGGAAATTACTGTATCTATCAGATTGCCGAATCTGGATCAGGTGGGATCATTATTATGGACAGAAGGAACAAATTAAATTTCAGTGGCTACGCAACGCCTGCCAAGCGCTTACTCATTCCCTCTCTCTCTCGCAAACACTTGTACGTCTCAAATATGTAGTTATACATGTCATGTAGAAATTTAGAAGCAGATGTAAAAAGCATATGCAAAACATGTTCAATATTCCAAAAATGATTTGACTTCATTTTTTTGAAATATTATTTTTTGCTCAAAATTTAATTTGTCCCTTTTGCGAACATATAATAAATTGCATAAATCGCAAGCTCATATATGTACATATGTATGTGTATACTGACTGAGTACCGGGTATAAGGTAGAGCCGCGGCATTTGCCGCGGCTCACAACGTTCCCCCTCGTTTTTTATTGATTTTTATTACGTTGCGCATTGTCATTTGTTAGATCTTATCTAGATCATTTGCATGGCTTAGGGCCCTTTTCGTTATGCACTTATTGTGCAAGAGATATGCTTTATAAAGGACATATGCGCTCAAAATTATTACAATTATTAACAATAGTATGTTTGTAAGATGTGAATCAACATTTGTTGATTCGATTTTGTTTATTACATTGGCAGTGGAGTCCACTGTTTTGGTATCTATTATACCCATTATGTTTATATTAAATATGTCGTCAAATTTTTTGAAATTACTTATATGATTATTTTCATCATCATCAACTGTTGTGAATTTACTTATATGGTTATTTTCCATATATTTTGAATGCAAAAAAATTTTTTGTACAGTTTCCTGCCTATTTGTTAGCGTAGCTTTACAGGCTACACTGCTATCGGGCAGAAAGGGTTCCGCTCTATTTTACAACGGGTTTTATATATGTATATGTATATATTGTTAGATTAAAGTTATATCTCCTTTGTTGTCGTCCTTCTTGGCTGCATCAGCTGGTCGTCACCGGTTGGCTCGCTGATGCTCCTTCGTAGGCGTAAGAGGCGGCCTGCCCCTCACGCTTGTTGGTTCAGCAGCTGTTGTCCTGGGCCTATGGGCTCAGGCGGTACCGGTGCCGTTCATTGCACAGGTTTCCTTGCGCAGGTGGCTACGCAAAATACGCTTTCCAGTGGTCCTGGGCAGTCTTTCGGGCACGCTTTTGGTTTCTTTGGTATTTCCTTAGGAAGTGGAGGTGTTGTTTTATTTATTTCTGTTTTAATTGTCTTAATAACTGAGTGAGTTGGAGTTAGTGGCTTGTTTTTTATAAGGCTTGACTTAAGAAAGTCAAGTTCTTCTTGTAGCTTTTGGGCAGTTGCCCAGGTGGGTGGTGGTTGCTTTTTAAATAGTAGCCACTTTATGTGCGCTAATCTTTTATTTATTTTGCTTTTCACTCCCCCCCGGTGAGCCATAACTCCATCTCTACTCACTCAGTTTTTTCAATTTGATGTTCCTCCAATCCTTGTTCTAGTCCAAGTGTCCAGTCCTTGTGACACTATGTCACGGTCGCCATGTAAAAGGTCCAGTATAATAGTGAAAAAAAGGTTTCGTTGTTTGTTGGGACTTTGACACGTCCGGTCGAAGTCAAGTATATTTCCATAATAATTCTTACACTTCTCTTATAGATTAGCTTAGCCTAACGCTGCCCATTGCTACGCTGGCGGAGCCAGCAGCGGAGCAGCGGCATACATAAGTATATGTATGTGTGTTTATATATTAAGCAACGGAAACGTTGCTGAAGAACGGAGAGGCGCATGCACATAGTATATTATGTATATACGGTCAGAACCCTGCATTTATGCTGACTAGGTTCTGGCCGTTGCCCGCTACATTCAAGTGCGATCGTATTACGTTGCGCTGGGAATGTGTTGGGCTCTTTAGAGATTGTTTATGTCAGCGACAAAGTGTCGCTGATGGATTTGTATTTATGCAATAAAGTATTGCTGTTGATTTGTTACTGGGTACAGTGTACCCTTGATATATGTGCATACTACAAAGTGCAAAAGGGCCCAAATGGAAAATTAAAAATAAATAGGTTGAACCCTTTGCTAGATTTTTATATATTAAAAGTTATCTGTTTTAATTTTTGTTTACATATACTTTTTACATCAGCTTCTACATTTCTACATGTACATGTAGAACTACTCATACGAGACGTGTAAGTGTGTGCGAGACAGAGAGGGAATGATTCAGATTCAACACTCTGATAGAAATGGTCATCCCCTATGATTCTGCGTTTTTAGTTTTCTCGTATCTTCAAAATTGTGTATGCCACAGACTTTCGTTCTTTGTGGGGGCGGAAGGGGGTGGGGCGAAATTTTGATATACACTTGGAGTAGTGTGATAACACAGGAGATTGGATACAAAATTTGGTTGCTCTAGCTTTAATAGTCTCTGAGATATGGGCGCTAATGAAGACGGACGGACGGACAGGCGGACAGACATGACTATACCGACTCGTCTATTGATGCTGATCAGGTAGTTTTTGTAGTTTTTTTTTCTTTGTGAATATGTGTTAGTAGCCATCAGACGGCGCAAGTCAAAAGAAGGTGCAAAAGGGAGGTCCCGCGAAAGTAGTGCGGTAAAGAGGAATGAGTGGCCCACCGTAAAGGTACTGCCCCAGAAGGGAGGGGTAAATTTCCTTAGGCCTGCCTCCTCGTAGCTCCAGATCACATCGGGAAAGCGCTTTCGTCGGTGGAGTGTCGGCTGAGTGATTTTTGGCGAGAATGCCAATACATATACATATGTACATCATAATAGATATTGGCAGAAAAAAATGAAATCCAAAAGAATCCTATGCTAAATTGGACCCTACTTTTGGAGTCGGCTCGGCATGAGAGGCCAAGCGATGAGAGCGAAATAGTTCACTCAATGCATTCCCCATTATTTTTGCATTCCTTAGTCTCCCTACTTTCTGACCTGCCATTTGGTGTTCAAGTGGGACTTAGCGCATTAGAATTGATTAAATTTCTATTTATTTTTATTATCACTTATTTATTAAGTTATTTATTTAATTATTTTATATATTTTGTTTACTTTTATTTATTTATTTATTCCATCCTAATTTTTCATATGTGGTTTTTTTATTTAAATGTTAGTTTTAAGTTGCTGTGTAACAGTCGGGTTTAGGGAAAAAAGAAACCAACGGGAGCATATCGGACGACTCTTTCCCAGAGTTAAATTTGAGGTTGTCCGAAAGATGTCGAGGAGAGCGGGACTCTCAGTCCCAGTAAGCTTGTCCCTAGCACGCATATTATTTACTAGGTTTAATGAATAAAGAAACATCATGAGAGGGGAAGCAATACCACCACCCCCCTTGCCGACGAGCCTGAGCCGGAATATTCCGCGTGCGCTCCTCTCTCATGCCCAGCACCGCGCCTATAGCAAAAGGTTTCAATGTGGTTCGCTACAAGAGACAAAACTGTTTCAAAAATAGATTGAAAAGAAAGGTCAAGTGTCGACAAAGGGACAGGGCAGAATGTTTTAAAATGCAACTTGGTACTTTATCAGGACCCGCAGAAAATGAAATATCCATCGATTTCAAGCCTTCCAGCAGAACGCTTTCCTAAAAATAATGTAGAAAAATGCTGTTATCATGAGGTAAATGGTAGGGATACGTAGTGGATGCGTTATACATATATATGAGAGGAGTATGTTTCCTGGAAAAAAGTGGCGAATAAATTTGCAGTGCCAGCAGAAGAAGATTATGATAATGAAGGGACGGAGGAAATTCATACTTTCGCTTAGAGTTGACAAAAGAAAATAATTTTTTAGGATCACTGCGGATGTTTAAAGTACAGACTATTAACAGTTAGGAGTTGAGAGCGAGTGGATGAGTATTGTACAAAGACAAACATGAAGACAGTTTTCTGATAACACTACTCGAAAAAATTTAACTTTTTTTTCCGCTGTGGCCAAAAATGACTTTTTCTGATAGATTTGGAGATTTAAGTTTTTTTAAAGAATTATGGTTTTTTTATCATGGAGTAGTTTTTTTTTAAAGAATTTTTAAAAAATTTGGTGTTTTTTGTCATAGGTAGTGCTTCTATTTTTTACATAACTTAAGTTTCCTACAACTGGTTGTATTGAACTTTGCAGTTAAAAAAAGTTTGAAATGAAAGTATGAAAGTTTGGTCAAACGGTTATAACTTAGCCGTTTATTTTTATATTTTTATAAGCGATACCTTAAACGACGCCTAATTAATGTGTCTATCTAAAACCAAAAATCAAGGCATTCAAATATTTTTTTTTCGACTTTTCCTGAGCTTTCAAAGTCTAAATTTCGGGTAAAAATACCGAAAAAAATTATGAAATTTCAATTTGGAAGCTTAATATCTTCCAGACGTTAAGTTGCAGCTACAAAGTGTCTGAGTCGGATTTATAGCTGCATTTGTCAGCTTTTTTTAACTGCAAAGTTCAATACAACCAGTTGTAGGAAACTTAAGTTATGTAAAAAATAGAAGCACTACCTATGACAAAAAACACCAAATTTTTTAAAAATTCTTTAAAAAAAAAATACTTCATGAAAAAAAAAAAACATTCTTTAAAAAATTTTAAACATCCAAATGTATCAGAAAAAGTCATTTTTGGCGACAGCGGAAAAGTCGTGTCGACTAGTGTAATTATTGAAGCAAAAGGTTAGCGTCATGGCAGGGCAGCCAAGAAAGATGTGGTAAATTAAAGTCACTCATGGAAATAATCTGATCAGCACAACCTGAAGCAGATACCACAGAGTGGATAGCGGAAAGGTGGATTCAGTAAAGTTAGGCGTCAGACCTGGGAGGTAGAGTTGGGTCGACCACTCACTACACTATCGATACATCGAATTTTTGTTTCAGATTTACACAATCGATCTATTGACTTCGATAGTAAACGATGGTAAACGAGGTTCAAATAGATGGTAAGATGATGGTAAGAATAGAAAAAGACCGTAAGTGCATCTACTGTTTCAATGATTACAGAACAAGTGGCAATACGTATAATTTTTCGACCTCGTAAAAAGACTGAGCCCGGGCATTTTATTGGATGAATCGCCCAAAGAGGCGACAAAGCCTGGGAAAATTTTTCCATTTTTGGCAATTATTTTACGAAACAATAAACAATTTTTCTAAACAAAAATATGATCGACAGGGCTTTGGCCATACTTGTTTCGCAAGACATACATTTTCGATTGCTTTAAACATTTTTCCGGAAAGTGCAAGCGGATTGTCACGTATTTTAAGTATAGTCCAATTGCACTTAGCAAGTTAAAAGCTTAAAACAAGAAGTGTCCACAAGGCTTAACAGCGCATTTTATATGATACTTAGAGAGAACAATTTTTGCTAACGATGCTACAGTAAAAGTGTTGCTTACCACTTTCAAAGCAGCACCACCATTAACAGCTGATGAAATCACTCTATTAAAAGAGTTAATCTTGCTACTCGAACCGTTTGAAAGTGCTACGCGTCAGATCCCGTCAAGTGTTTCAAATACAATATCGCTGATTATACCAATTGTGTGTGGGTTGCTTCATAACTTGGATAGCGTGAAATCAAATATGAAAACTTCAGAGGGTATCGAAGTTCATCACTTTTTGATTGATCATATAATGAAGGTCTCATGCCTTATGAAGAGCTTAGTTTTCCAATAATTGGGACGTTGCTTGACCCCAGTTTTCGAACCCCACTTAACGCCAATAATTGCAAAATTAATTAATGGCCTAAGAAAATTTAGACACTGTTCCTTCGAAGCCACCAACACCAAACCATTTAGTTCCATCAGGGCAAAAACTTTTTGATTTTTTAAGCACCAATATAGCCAATATGAGGAGCACAGATCGGGTCGATTCGTTAACTGAGCTAAGCCAATATATGATAGCTTTGCATCGTCCCCAAAAAGCAAATCCCTTACAGTTTTGGAAGGTAAGTATTTATAAACATTAATATACCTTTCTACACAACATAAATTATGTTTATGTTATTTATTTTAGTGTGCTGTAACCTATTCCTCATTAAAATGCATCGCAAAAAGAATTTTATGCGTTCCGGCAACTTCGACTGAGTAGGAGCGAATGTTTAGCAAGTCTGGACTAATAGCTCTACTCGACAAAATTCAACTTTTTTTTCCGCTGTCGCCCAAAATTACCTTTTCTGATAGATTTTGAGATTTACATTTTTTTAAAGAATTTTTGTTTTTTTTTCAGGTTTAGCTCTTTTTTTAAGAATTTTTTAAAAATTTGGTATTTTTTTTCATAGGTAGTGCTTCTATTTTTCACATAACTTAAGTATTCCTCAAAGACCGTCCCTTTTTCCTTACTACTTGGTGGCGCCCCCTATCGGCGATATCTAAACTAACTTCGATCTCAATGCTCTTTCTCACTCATATAAAATCCTCTCAAATCGAAATCAATCCTTCGCTCATTTATATTCTCTCTGCTCCCTCTTACTGACAATGAACCTGTTTTTGTACGATTGGTTCCATGTTGCGATTCAAACAACCCTCAAACAGGTAGGTCATCCCTTTGAAATGAATCTAATGTGATAGTTTAGAGGTATTTTTTAATGTAAACTAACTTCGATCTCAATGCTCTTTCTCACTCATATAAAATCCTCTCAAATCGAAATCAATCCTTCGCTCATTTATATTCTCTCTCCTCCCTCTTACTGACAATGAACCTGTTTTTGTACGATTGGTTCCATGTTGCGATTCAAACAACCCTCAAACAGGTAGGTCATCCCTTTGAAATGAATCTAATGTGATAGTTTAGAGGTATTTTTTAAGTGTTTCCTGAAAAACGGTTTGGATGCTCTTGAACCTTTCTACTTTCTCTATAATTTATATTCCTCCTTTGTGTACCTAACACTGTCCCATAGCAATGTGCCTATATAATAGCTACTCACAGCTAACAGCTAGGACAGAAACTAGTAATATTTTAACAACGATGGATGACCTCGAAATCATTTTTATCGATTCCCAACCGGAATCAACCATAAATCTGGACTCTCAGTCGAGCTCCGTAGACCTATCCCTGATTTTTGGGATTAAGACTCAAAACGCTCTGGAGAGAGATATCGAGAATTTAAATGCTATTTATGAGATTCAATGGGACGATGATGATTCCATAATTGCAAGAGAACGCGAGAATTTAAATGCTATGTATGAGATTCAATGGGATGATGATGATTCCATAATTGCAATGTCGAATCCTTATTCATCATACGTTTTCCCGGATGATGACGACATTTTTGATTTGGTTGATGAAAGGCATCACCTCCAGGAACTACTTCGGGATGAAGATGACGCTGAATTAATAGCTGCGGTGGAAAGAGCTGAGGCTGAATTTTAATATTACGATTATAGTTATAATATAAATATTTTATGTATTTGTCTAAAAATAATAAATATTTATTTTCAATGGTTTCGTTTTTACTTTTGATTGGTTGAATTTCGCTTCCTCTTATTACACGTTACATCCCTCAAAGAGAATCAGGGGATTCGTTTGAAACTGGTTTTCCAAGTTAGGATTACATGTTACATCCCCCAAAGAGAATCAGAGGATTCGTTTGAAACTGGTTTCCAAGTTAGGATTACACAAAAACAATAAGTGGATTTCAGGTAGAATACAGGTACAGGTTACATCATATTATTAGATAGCCCAATAGGATTAGTTTGAAACAGGTTTGTAAACAGTTACTGCTCGTTTTGTATACAAAAGATTACGTAGATGTTTGGGGTGAAAAATATAGGATGTCATTTAGAAAAAAAAAAACCCTTAGTCCTATTTCAAAAGTGAAAGTGGTCAGTTCAAAAAAAATAAATAAAAAATGGCATCAGCAAGCTCTCGTAATAATGTGGTGTGTGACCTTTGCTCTAAGTCCATAGACTTAATAGAGTTTGATTCTCATTATGAATCATGCTTGGGACCTCAAAATGCTTTTGAAGTTCTAATGAGCAGAGGATCTACTTCAAGCGATCTCCAAGGCCCTTCAACGTCAGGAGCTTCAAAACGACCTAGATTGGATACTCCGATGGAACTAAGGATGATTGACTGTTCAATTTGCGGTGAAAGTTTTCCTCCGTCTAGGGAAAGACGCCATATGATGTCAGACAAACATAAGAATGCAAGAGCAGCGCAACTAGAGGAAAATGAAAACGTCATTTTAATTTCAACGGAGTCGCGATTTCCTTTAAAATCATATCGTGTTCACTCAAATAAAAGTGAACGGATTGATTTAAAAGAGTTTTTTCATGATTGCAAAAATGATATTATCAATTTATTGCGTCACTGTATGAGTGAGTACAGATCAATAAAATACAATTTAAAAGTATATGGATTATACGTTAAACAAACTGATGATGAAAGCTTAACGGAAACAATGAAGCATTTCATTACACCATACAATCCAATATATGAAAACGAGCTGATTGATGATCATCTAAATGATACCATCGAAAATTTAATAACTCTCAGCAGTGAATTCCAGGAGAAGGATTCAGGTTGGGCGATAAAAAGTTTTAAATATTTTGAGCTAACCATGATAAAACTGGAACATATCGCTGCAAACAGGTTTATCCAAGCTCCCAAAAAAATTAAGTCACGAAATGCACTAATAAATGTTAAAAATAACGATTATTTTTGTTTCAAGTGGTGTGTTTTATCGTCATTAGCCTATGGAAAACACCTTAAAACTGTATATCAAACAGCAGCATCAAAAAAAATTGCCCGAGATAAGTTAACAATACCATCATCCTATCGGTGCGGAAACATAAGGCAAGACATCATATATTATGAAGGAGTAAGATTGGATTTTTCTGGAATTGAGTTTCCAATAACAAGCAAAGGAATCAAGCGTTTCGAATCAGCTAATGAGGATTTTAGCATCAATGTATATGAAGTCGATGGAGATGGAAAAAACGTTGTAGGACCCACAGTGAGGACTAAGAAAATTCGAACTCACCACATAAACATGCTTGGAATCAATAGTGATAATATGCAAATGATGCATTATGCATATATAACGTGTATGAGGAAATTATGTTATTCACAACATAGTAAATCCCATAATACTGCATATTTTTGCGAGAACTGTTTGCAATTTTATAGTACAACAAACACTATTCATGACACTAAGGAGTGTGGAAAAGTTGCTGCTTTGTATCCTGAACCTAATACCAAAACTGTATTCAAAAGTTTTTCTAAAAAACTATCACCACCAGTAGTTATTTATGCTGACATTGAAGCAGTTTTGGAAAATTACCATATAAACCTTAATGATCCTTCAAAATCATCAACTACTATGGCACAGAAGCATGTTGCATGTGCAGCATCATTTTATATTGTACATAAATACAATACTCATCTAAATGAGATGTGGACATATGAAGGTAAATATTTTCACAATACAACAAAGGTAATAAACTCATAAACATTATGATTTCGTTATTTCAGGACCGGATTGTATCCAAAAATTTTGTCAAGCGCTTAGGATGAAAACCGATGGACTTTATGAGAAGTACTGGAAGTCCTATAAAAAACCAATCTACCAGTTTAACATTTGGGATGAGGATTATCAGGAACACGGCGTGTGCTATGCCTGCGAGAAACAAATTTCTGATGATGATCGAGAAAAATTCTTTGATCAGTTTACAGGCCAGTATGTAGGGCCTATTCATAAGGTGTGTAAACAGACATTTAGATTAAGCGATCCCTTTTTCCCTGTAGTTTTTCATAACTTGTCACGTTATGATATACATTTATTTGTTACATCAATAAAAGATGAACTTAGACCCATTCCTTGCAATAAAGAGTTATATATTGCGTTAACTCAAATTTGTAAGCTCGATGAATCTTATCTTCATCAATATAAAATCAGATATATAGATTCAAATAGATTTTTAAATTCAAGCTTAGAAAAACTCGCTAGTTATATGGACATAGCGAATTTTAAAATTTTGAAAACTAAATATCAAGGTGAAAAATTTGATATGCTACGACGAAAAGGTGTATTTCCTTATGATTATTTAGATAGTTTTAATAAATTTGATGAACCCCTGCTTCCTTCGAGGGAACATTTTTATAATTCATTAAATGATGAGGAATGTAGTGTTGAAGACTACAACTTTGCTCAGAAGGTTTGGAGCGCATTTAATTGCAAATGTATCAGAGATTATTTAAAAATATATTTGGAAAGCGATGTTTTAATTCTTGCTGATGTGTTTGAGAATTTTAGGAGTCTTTGTTCCCGAGTGTACAGGTTAGATCCCATTAATTATGTTACTGCTCCTTCAGTTTCATGGGATGCAATGCTAAAATACACAAAGGTTGAATTAGAACTTGTTAGTGATCCTGACATTTATAAGATTTTAAAAACTGCTGTTCGTGGAGGGTTGACCCAATGTACTCAACGGATTGCAACAGCAAATAACAAATATTTAGATAATAAATTTAAGCCTAGCGAGCCCATAAATTTCCTTTCATATATTGACGCCAACAACTTATATGGATGGGCTATGAGTCAACCCCTTCCATTTTCTAATTTTAAATTTCTAAGTAACGATGAAATTTCATCTTTCAACGTTCTTAGCATATCGACATCCAGTGATGTAGGATATATTTTAGAAGTAGATTTGCGATATCCTAATGATATTCATAATAAGCATAATAGCTTACCTTTTTGCCCAGAAAATAAGATTCCACCAGGAGGAAAGCAGACAAAACTAATAGCTGACTTAACCGATAAAAAGAACTATATAATACATTTGAAACAGCTACAGTTAGGTATAGAACAAGGCATGATTTTAGAAAAAATATCTCGAGTTGTATCTTTTAATCAGTCCTGTTGGCTGAAACCTTATATTGACCTCAATACATCTCTTAGAAAATTAGCTAGCAATGACTTTGAGATAAACTTTTATAAATTAATGGCTAATGCCGTTTACGGCAAAACTATGGAAAATGTAGTAAAACGTCGTGAGGTTGCATTAGTTAAACATTATAATTCAAGACAGAACTCAGCAGGGTTTAGACAACGCATAGCGAGACACAATTTCCACAGTGTTGAAATCTTTGGAAATAATTTGGCCACCAAGTAGTAAGGAAAAGGGACAGTCGTATCGAGTTTTAGGCTGGATTACCAAATTCGCAACATGCTGCTGCAGCATGTGCTTAAGCATGTACAGCTTGGCAATATGTTGATTGTAAGTGTGAATCGTGTTGCTATGTTATTACGTGATCATGTTAAATAATTATACGATATTTTATTAACATTGAATTGGGAACCAAATGGTTGAAGTTTCTGATATTTGCATCCTATACAAAAACATAGTAAGGGACTGGTTTTCTAGATGACCGTATAGAGGGGTGAATAATAAGAAAAACACATAATTAATGGAGATATATACAGGAGCACACAAAGAACAAAATTATAATAGGAAGACATAAAAATTAAATAATGCTACTTATAGTAAATAACGACCGTCCATTTTTCCTTACTACTTGGTGGCGCCCCCTATCGGCGATATCTAAACTAACTTCGATCTCAATGCTCTTTCTCACTCATATAAAATCCTCTCAAATCGAAATCAATCCTTCGCTCATTTATATTCTCTCTGCTCCCTCTTACTGACAATGAACCTGTTTTTGTACGATTGGTTCCATGTTGCGATTCAAACAACCCTCAAACAGGTAGGTCATCCCTTTGAAATGAATTTAATGTGATAGTTTAGAGGTATTTTTTAATGTAAACTAACTTCGATCTCAATGCTCTTTCTCACTCATATAAAATCCTCTCAAATCGAAATCAATCCTTCGCTCATTTATATTCTCTCTCCTCCCTCTTACTGACAATGAACCTGTTTTTGTACGATTGGTTCCATGTTGCGATTCAAACAACCCTCAAACAGGTAGGTCATCCCTTTGAAATGAATCTAATGTGATAGTTTAGAGGTATTTTTTAAGTGTTTCCTGAAAAACGGTTTGGATGCTCTTGAACCTTTCTACTTTCTCTATAATTTATATTCCTCCTTTGTGTACCTAACACTGTCCCATAGCAATGTGCCTATATAATAGCTACTCACAGCTAACAGCTAGGACAGAAACTAGTAATATTTTAACAACGATGGATGACCTCGAAATCATTTTTATCGATTCCCAACCGGAATCAACCATAAATCTGGACTCTCAGTCGAGCTCCGTAGACCTATCCCTGATTTTTGGGATTAAGACTCAAAACGCTCTGGAGAGAGATATCGAGAATTTAAATGCTATTTATGAGATTCAATGGGACGATGATGATTCCATAATTGCAAGAGAACGCGAGAATTTAAATGCTATGTATGAGATTCAATGGGATGATGATGATTCCATAATTGCAATGTCGAATCCTTATTCATCATACGTTTTCCCGGATGATGACGACATTTTTGATTTGGTTGATGAAAGGCATCACCTCCAGGAACTACTTCGGGATGAAGATGACGCTGAATTAATAGCTGCGGTGGAAAGAGCTGAGGCTGAATTTTAATATTACGATTATAGTTATAATATAAATATTTTATGTATTTGTCTAAAAATAATAAATATTTATTTTCAATGGTTTCGTTTTTACTTTTGATTGGTTGAATTTCGCTTCCTCTTATTACACGTTACATCCCTCAAAGAGAATCAGGGGATTCGTTTGAAACTGGTTTTCCAAGTTAGGATTACATGTTACATCCCCCAAAGAGAATCAGAGGATTCGTTTGAAACTGGTTTCCAAGTTAGGATTACACAAAAACAATAAGTGGATTTCAGGTAGAATACAGGTACAGGTTACATCATATTATTAGATAGCCCAATAGGATTAGTTTGAAACAGGTTTGTAAACAGTTACTGCTCGTTTTGTATACAAAAGATTACGTAGATGTTTGGGTTAAAAAATATAGGATGTCATTTAGAAAAAAAAAACCCTTAGTCCTATTTCAAAAGTGAAAGTGGCCAGTTCAAAAAAAATAAATAAAAAATGGCATCAGCAAGCTCTCGTAATAATGTATAGAGTTTGATTCTCATTATGAATCATGCTTGGGACCTCAAAATGCTTTTGAAGTTCTAATGAGCAGAGGATCTACTTCAAGCGATCTCCAAGGCCCTTCAACGTCAGGAGCTTCAAAACGACCTAGATTGGATACTCCGATGGAACTAAGGATGATTGACTGTTCAATTTGCGGTGAAAGTTTTCCTCCGTCTAGGGAAAGACGCCATATGATGTCAGACAAACATAAGAATGCAAGAGCAGCGCAACTAGAGGAAAATGAAAACGTCATTTTAATTTCAACGGAGTCGCGATTTCCTTTAAAATCATATCGTGTTCACTCAAATAAAAGTGAACGGATTGATTTAAAAGAGTTTTTTCATGATTGCAAAAATGATATTATCAATTTATTGCGTCACTGTATGAGTGAGTACAGATCAATAAAATACAATTTAAAAGTATATGGATTATACGTTAAACAAACTGATGATGAAAGCTTAACGGAAACAATGAAGCATTTCATTACACCATACAATCCAATATATGAAAACGAGCTGATTGATGATCATCTAAATGATACCATCGAAAATTTAATAACTCTCAGCAGTGAATTCCAGGAGAAGGATTCAGGTTGGGCGATAAAAAGTTTTAAATATTTTGAGCTAACCATGATAGAACTGGAACATATCGCTGCAAACAGGTTTATCCAAGCTCCCAAAAAAATTAAGTCACGAAATGCACTAATAAATGTTAAAAATAACGATTATTTTTGTTTCAAGTGGTGTGTTTTATCGTCATTAGCCTATGGAAAACACCTTAAAACTGTATATCAAACAGCAGCATCAAAAAAAATTGCCCGAGATAAGTTAACAATACCATCATCCTATCGGTGCGGAAACATAAGGCAAGACATCATATATTATGAAGGAGTAAGATTGAATTTTTCTGGAATTGAGTTTCCAATAACAAGCAAAGGAATCAAGCGTTTCGAATCAGCTAATGAGGATTTTAGCATCAATGTATATGAAGTCGATGAAGATGGAAAAAACGTTGTAGGACCCACAGTGAGGACTAAGAAAATTCGAACTCACCACATAAACATGCTTGGAATCAATAGTGATAATATGCAAATGATGCATTATGCATATATAACGTGCATGAGGAAATTATGTTATTCACAACATAGTAAATCCCATAATACTGCATATTTTTGCGAGAACTGTTTGCAATTTTATAGTACAACAAACTCTATTCATGACACTGAGGAGTGTGGAAAAGTTGCTGCTTTGTATCCTGAACCTAATACCAAAACTGTATTCAAAAGTTTTTCTAAAAAACTATCACCACCAGTAGTTATTTATGCTGACATTGAAGCAGTTTTGGAAAATTACCATATAAACCTTAATGATCCTTCAAAATCATCAACTACTATGGCACAGAAGCATGTTGCATGTGCAGCATCATTTTATATTGTACATAAATACAATACTCATCTAAATGAGATGTGGACATATGAAGGTAAATATTTTCACAATACAACAAAGGTAATAAACTCATAAACATTATGATTTCGTTATTTCAGGACCGGATTGTATCCAAAAATTTTGTCAAGCGCTTAGGATGAAAACCGATGGACTTTATGAGAAGTACTGGAAGTCCTATAAAAAACCAATCTACCAGTTTAACATTTGGGATGAGGATTATCAGGAACACGGCGTGTGCTATGCCTGCGAGAAACAAATTTCTGATGATGATCGAGAAAAATTCTTTGATCAGTTTACAGGCCAGTATGTAGGGCCTATTCATAAGGTGTGTAAACAGACATTTAGATTAAGCGATCCCTTTTTCCCTGTAGTTTTTCATAACTTGTCACGTTATGATATACATTTATTTGTTACATCAATAAAAGATGAACTTAGACCCATTCCTTGCAATAAAGAGTTATATATTGCGTTAACTCAAATTTGTAAGCTCGATGAATCTTATCTTCATCAATATAAAATCAGATATATAGATTCAAATAGATTTTTAAATTCAAGCTTAGAAAAACTCGCTAGTTATATGGACATAGCGAATTTTAAAATTTTGAAAACTAAATATCAAGGTGAAAAATTTGATATGCTACGACGAAAAGGTGTATTTCCCTATGATTATTTAGATAGTTTTAATAAATTTGATGAACCCCTGCTTCCTTCGAGGGAACATTTTTATAATTCATTAAATGATGAGGAAAGTAGTGTTGAAGACTACAACTTTGCTCAGAAGGTTTGGAGCGCATTTAATTGCAAATGTATCAGAGATTATTTAAAATTATATTTGGAAAGCGATGTTTTAATTCTTGCTAATGTGTTTGAGAATTTTAGGAGTCTTTGTTCCCGAGTGTACAGGTTAGATCCCATTAATTATGTTACTGCTCCTTCAGTTTCATGGGATGCAATGCTAAAATACACAAAGGTTGAATTAGAACTTGTTAGTGATCCTGACATTTATAATTTTTTAAAAACTGCTCTTCGTGGAGGGTTGACCCAATGTACTCAACGGATTGCAACAGCAAATAACAAATATTTAGATAATAAATTTAAGCCTAGCGAGCCCATAAATTTCCTTTCATATATTGACGCCAACAACTTATATGGATGGGCTATGAGTCAACCCCTTCCATTTTCTAATTTTAAATTTCTAAGTAACGATGAAATTTCATCTTTCAACGTTCTTAGCATATCGACATCCAGTGATGTAGGATATATTTTAGAAGTAGATTTGCGATATCCTGATGATATTCATAATAAGCATAATAGCTTACCTTTTTGCCCAGAAAATAAGATTCCACCAGGAGGAAAGCAGACAAAACTAATAGCTGACTTAACCGATAAAAAGAACTATATAATACATTTGAAACAGCTACAGTTAGGTATAGAACAAGGCATGATTTTAGAAAAAATATCTCGAGTTGTATCTTTTAATCAGTCCTGTTGGCTGAAACCTTATATTGACCTCAATACATCTCTTAGAAAATTAGCTAGCAATGACTTTGAGATAAACTTTTATAAATTAATGGCTAATGCCGTTTACGGCAAAACTATGGAAAATGTAGTAAAACGTCGTGAGGTTGCATTAGTTAAACATTATAATTCAAGACAGAACTCAGCAGGGTTTAGACAACGCATAGCGAGACACAATTTCCACAGTGTTGAAATCTTTGGAAATAATTTGGCCACCAAGTAGTAAGGAAAAGGGACAGTCGTATCGAGTTTTAGGCTGGATTACCAAATTCGCAACATGCTGCTGCAGCATGTGCTTAAGCATGTACAGCTTGGCAATATGTTGATTGTAAGTGTGAATCGTGTTGCTATGTTATTACGTGATCATGTTAAATAATTATACGATATTTTATTAACATTGAGTTGGGAACCAAATGGTTGAAGTTTCTGATATTTGCATCCTATACAAAAACATAGTAAGGGACTGGTTTTCTAGATGACCGTATAGAGGGGTGAATAATAAGAAAAACACATAATTAATGGAGATATATACAGGAGCACACAAAGAACAAAATTATAATAGGAAGACATAAAAATTAAATAATGCTACTTATAGTAAATAACGACCGTCCCTTTTTCCTTACTACTTGGTGGCGCCCCCTATCGGCGATATCTAAACTAACTTCGATCTCAATGCTCTTTCTCACTCATATAAAATCCTCTCAAATCGAAATCAATCCTTCGCTCATTTATATTCTCTCTGCTCCCTCTTACTGACAATGAACCTGTTTTTGTACGATTGGTTCCATGTTGCGATTCAAACAACCCTCAAACAGGTAGGTCATCCCTTTGAAATGAATCTAATGTGATAGTTTAGAGGTATTTTTTAATGTAAACTAACTTCGATCTCAATGCTCTTTCTCACTCATATAAAATCCTCTCAAATCGAAATCAATCCTTCGCTCATTTATATTCTCTCTCCTCCCTCTTACTGACAATGAACCTGTTTTTGTACGATTGGTTCCATGTTGCGATTCAAACAACCCTCAAACAGGTAGGTCATCCCTTTGAAATGAATCTAATGTGATAGTTTAGAGGTATTTTTTAAGTGTTTCCTGAAAAACGGTTTGGATGCTCTTGAACCTTTCTACTTTCTCTATAATTTATATTCCTCCTTTGTGTACCTAACACTGTCCCATAGCAATGTGACTATATAATAGCTACTCACAGCTAACAGCTAGGACAGAAACTAGTAATATTTTAACAACGATGGATGACCTCGAAATCATTTTTATCGATTCCCAACCGGAATCAACCATAAATCTGGACTCTCAGTCGAGCTCCGTAGACCTATCCCTGATTTTTGGGATTAAGACTCAAAACGCTCTGGAGAGAGATATCGAGAATTTAAATGCTATTTATGAGATTCAATGGGACGATGATGATTCCATAATTGCAAGAGAACGCGAGAATTTAAATGCTATGTATGAGATTCAATGGGATGATGATGATTCCATAATTGCAATGTCGAATCCTTATTCATCATACGTTTTCCCGGATGATGACGACATTTTTGATTTGGTTGATGAAAGGCATCACCTCCAGGAACTACTTCGGGATGAAGATGACGCTAAATTAATAGCTGCGGTGGAAAGAGCTGAGGCTGAATTTTAATATTACGATTATAGTTATAATATAAATATTTTATGTATTTGTCTAAAAATAATAAATATTTATTTTCAATGGTTTCGTTTTTACTTTTGATTGGTTGAATTTCGCTTCCTCTTATTACACGTTACATCCCTCAAAGAGAATCAGGGGATTCGTTTGAAACTGGTTTTCCAAGTTAGGATTACATGTTACATCCCCCAAAGAGAATCAGAGGATTCGTTTGAAACTGGTTTCCAAGTTAGGATTACACAAAAACAATAAGTGGATTTCAGGTAGAATACAGGTACAGGTTACATCATATTATTAGATAGCCCAATAGGATTAGTTTGAAACAGGTTTGTAAACAGTTACTGCTCGTTTTGTATACAAAAGATTACGTAGATGTTTGGGGTGAAAAATATAGGATGTCATTTAGAAAAAAAAAACCCTTAGTCCTATTTCAAAAGTGAAAGTGGTCAGTTCAAAAAAAATAAATAAAAAATGGCATCAGCAAGCTCTCGTAATAATGTGGTGTGTGACCTTTGCTCTAAGTCCATAGACTTAATAGAGTTTGATTCTCATTATGAATCATGCTTGGGACCTCAAAATGCTTTTGAAGTTCTAATGAGCAGAGGATCTACTTCAAGCGATCTCCAAGGCCCTTCAACGTCAGGAGCTTCAAAACGACCTAGATTGGATACTCCGATGGAACTAAGGATGATTGACTGTTCAATTTGCGGTGAAAGTTTTCCTCCGTCTAGGGAAAGACGCCATATGATGTCAGACAAACATAAGAATGCAAGAGCAGCGCAACTAGAGGAAAATGAAAACGTCATTTTAATTTCAACGGAGTCGCGATTTCCTTTAAAATCATATCGTGTTCACTCAAATAAAAGTGAACGGATTGATTTAAAAGAGTTTTTTCATGATTGCAAAAATGATATTATCAATTTATTGCGTCACTGTATGAGTGAGTACAGATCAATAAAATACAATTTAAAAGTATATGGATTATACATTAAACAAACTGATGATGAAAGCTTAACGGAAACAATGAAGCATTTCATTACACCATACAATCCAATATATGAAAACGAGCTGATTGATGATCATCTAAATGATACCATCGAAAATTTAATAACTCTCAGCAGTGAATTCCAGGAGAAGGATTCAGGTTGGGCGATAAAAAGTTTTAAATATTTTGAGCTAACCATGATAAAACTGGAACATATCGCTGCAAACAGGTTTATCCAAGCTCCCAAAAAAATTAAGTCACGAAATGCACTAATAAATGTTAAAAATAACGATTATTTTTGTTTCAAGTGGTGTGTTTTATCGTCATTAGCCTATGGAAAACACCTTAAAACTGTATATCAAACAGCAGCATCAAAAAAAATTGCCCGAGATAAGTTAACAATACCATCATCCTATCGGTGCGGAAACATAAGGCAAGACATCATATATTATGAAGGAGTAAGATTGGATTTTTCTGGAATTGAGTTTCCAATAACAAGCAAAGGAATCAAGCGTTTCGAATCAGCTAATGAGGATTTTAGCATCAATGTATATGAAGTCGATGAAGATGGAAAAAACGTTGTAGGACCCACAGGGAGGACTAAGAAAATTCGAACTCACCACATAAACATGCTTGGAATCAATAGTGATAATATGCAAATGATGCATTATGCATATATAACGTGCATGAGGAAATTATGTTATTCACAACATAGTAAATCCCATAATACTGCATATTTTTGCGAGAACTGTTTGCAATTTTATAGTACAAAAAACACTATTCATGACACTAAGGAGTGTGGAAAAGTTGCTGCTTTGTATCCTGAACCTAATACCAAAACTGTATTCAAAAGTTTTTCTAAAAAACTATCACCACCAGTAGTTATTTATGCTGACATTGAAGCAGTTTTGGAAAATTACCATATAAACCTTAATGATCCTTCAAAATCATCAACTACTATGGCACAGAAGCATGTTGCATGTGCAGCATCATTTTATATTGTACATAAATACAATACTCATCTAAATGAGATGTGGACATATGAAGGTAAATATTTTCACAATACAACAAAGGTAATAAACTCATAAACATTATGATTTCGTTATTTCAGGACCGGATTGTATCCAAAAATTTTGTCAAGCGCTTAGGATGAAAGCCGATGGACTTTATGAGAAGTACTGGAAGTCCTATAAAAAACCAATCTACCAGTTTAACATTTGGGATAAGGATTATCAGGAACACGGCGTGTGCTATGCCTGCGAGAAACAAATTTCTGATGATGATCGAGAAAAATTCTTTGATCAGTTTACAGGCCAGTATGTAGGGCCTATTCATAAGGTGTGTAAACAGACATTTAGATTAAGCGATTCCTTTTTCCCTGTAGTTTTTCATAACTTGTCACGTTATGATATACATTTATTTGTTACATCAATAAAAGATGAACTTAGACCCATTCCTTGCAATAAAGAGTTATATATTGCGTTAACTCAAATTTGTAAGCTCGATGAATCTTATCTTCATCAATATAAAATCAGATATATAGATTCAAATAGATTTTTAAATTCAAGCTTAGAAAAACTCGCTAGTTATATGGACATAGCGAATTTTAAAATTTTGAAAACTAAATATCAAGGTGAAAAATTTGATATGCTACGACGAAAAGGTGTATTTCCCTATGATTATTTAGATAGTTTTAATAAATTTGATGAACCCCTGCTTCCTTCGAGGGAACATTTTTATAATTCATTAAATGATGAGGAATGTAGTGTTGAAGACTACAACTTTGCTCAGAAGGTTTGAAGCGCATTGTAAAGACCCAAGGTGCTTTACAAGCTGCCGACTACAGGGGCTACCGGTTATCTGCATCGCCACTGGAAGCATACATCGATCCCTGGTTCTTTGATTATTCCTTTTCTTTTGTTTGTTATTATAATTATCACCATTACACGATTCGCCACTGAAGGCATTATTATTAGTATTCATGTAGATTTAAATTAGTAATAAGTTACGCCTTAAAAACACAGAAAAATGAGAAACGCAGAAATGAGTCGATAGGTAAAAGCGGGGGTGGTCACACCGAGAATATCGATTGCAAAAAGAAAAAGGGGTATCGATCGCGGGAGTGAAGAGGCACGGAAAAAAAGAATCGAGAGGGACTCGAAGCCGGACCTCGAACGAGAGCAGTCGCAAAAAAATAAGAAAACCTCACGCGGAACCATCGACCAACACGTGCTCGTCTACGCCTGTTTCGTCCACCTATTCGTGACAACTATTTCGTACACTTATTCGTGACACCTATTTCGTACACGTGCTCTCACCCATCCCGGCCTGGGTGCTAGAATAAAACAAACTCAGCGCGCGACCAACGACACATGGCTATAAGGCCACGGTCTCTCGTGACCAACATTGCAAGAGCTCTCAGACGTACAAGTAAGTGGAGCTTTACACGTGGTGCAGCTAGGGCCACCAGCTAGGTCCATTGGTGTAATAAAAAATTCTGAACAAAGATTACAACTACTTTTGTCTTTTATTCATTCATCCGCACATACACATTACACGTTATCCCAATCCCTCCTAGCATCCCAGTAGCCTTCCGAGTCGTCGCGATTACGCACGTCTCAGTAGTATCCTCCAGTAGCTAGTGACCGTCGCGATTAAGCACAGTCAATGCATCCCAGAACTCCAGTAGCCTTACGAGTCGTCGCGATTACGCACGTCTCAGTAGTATCCTCCAGTAGCTAGTGACCGTCGCGATTACGCACAGTCAATCCCCCTAGAAACCCTGTAGCCTTACGAGGCGTCGCGATTACGCACGTCTCAGTAGCATCCTCCAGTAGCTAGTGACTGTCGCGATTACGCACAGTCAATCTCTCCAAGAACTCCAGTAGCCTTACGAGGCGTCGCGATTACGCACGTCTCAGTAGCATCCTCCAGTAGCTAGTGGCCGTCGCGATTACGCACAGTCAATCCCTCCAAGAACTCCATTAGCCTTACGAGTCGTCGCGATTACGCACGTCTCAGTAGCATACTCCAGTAGCTAGGAACTGTCGCGACTACGCACAGCCCATGCCCCCCTAGAAACCCAGTCGTGGTACGAATCGTCGCGATCACGCACGGTTCCGTAACACTTCCCCCCCCTTGTTAGAGTTCCTCGTCTCACGAGCTGCCACTACAACGCAGGATCCTACAAACCCCGATGGCGTGTAAACGACGGCCAGAGTCCATACGCCGTCTGGTAACGTTAGGGGCCGTAGGGTCGTAAGAGCCGTAGTGATCCCACACACCCCGGTAGAATCGCCCTGTACACCGCAGAGGTTACGGCGAAATCTCGTCACCCTGCAAACACGCCGCACGCTTGACTCTCCTGGACGTGACCCCAGTACTTTCTCTTGCCTAAGGTCTCCCAACAACTACAAATTTTCTTGTAGACGACCCTGGACAGGCTGAGCTTACCCCAGCCTGAAATAGGTTCCTTACAAGTGGCGCCCGAGCAGGGACCTGAGGTAGATTCAAGAGAAGGTAACCGTCACAGACCGCAAATCTACCGCCACAAAAACCACGTGTCTGTAGTACAGTCAGAGCTTTAGCTAGACCCACGCTTACCTACATACGCCCACGTCACCGACCGAAAATCATACATACAAACTCACACACTTTTCCCCTCCCGAATCGTGATCAAGACGACGGCGAAAACAAGTACAGTGCCGTCCCAAAAAATCATCGCAGCGCAAAAACCGTGCCGGTCCAAAAAACCATCGCAGCGCAAGTACAGTGCCGTCCCAAAAAATCATCGCAGCGTAAACACAGTGCCGGTCCAAAAAACCATCGCAGCGCAAGTACAGTGCCGTCCCAAAAAATCATCGCAGCGCAAGTACAGTGCCGGTCCAAAAAACCATCGCAGCGCAAGTACAGTGCCGGTCCAAAAAAAATCATCGCAGCGCAAATACAGTGCCGTCCCAAAAAAAAAAACACAAAACAAAAGAAAAAATCACGACAGTGCAAACACCGCGCCCCGTTTAACTAAAACCCAAGCAAGTCCAACGCCAAGTGAAAATCATCGCGACACAGACGCAGTGCCAGTGCAACACGCCCAGTGCAGAGCCCAAAGCTAAAGCCCCTGAAAACAAAACCCCAAAGTGCAGTGCGTAAAGAAAACATTATACGACGTCACTGAAGGCGAAAAACAAACAAGACGATAAACACAGTCAAGACAGTGCAAAATAAAAACCCAGCGAGCCAGCTCTAGTCAGCCAGAGTTACGGTTACGCCCCGCTCACGTTTTCCCACGTCTCGAGCTCCTACTCCTTGTCATGGACCAGAGCACTGACCACGATCAGAGTGAGTATTACCACACAGAATCAATACAGAATCCTGGGGTGGGTACCGGTTGGATATACCAACGCCGCCGGGATGAACTCGAAGGCTTTGCAGACGAGTTCGGGTTCGACAAAGAAGGCACAGTCGACGATCTTAGGAAGACCTTCGCTATATTCACCGAAGGTAAACTCGAACCCGCAGCTTGGACTCGCCTGGCAGAGCTCGAGAAGCAGTACTCCAGATCCGCGGGGCGTGCCAGATCACCGCAACCCGCCACCAAAGCCCCGTCCGAGAAGAAGAAGGTCGGAGACCAAAAGCTCGGCTTGCTAGTCCCTCCGGCCACCGCCAGCAAAGGCAACGTGCCCCCGATTGTCTTAACGTCGGAGGGGAGCGTTCAAATATCCAGGTCAGCAGAGTCCAGTCCGGTGCAGACGAGGAGAACCTTTTCCCCGATCGACACCACACAAGGTCTCAGCGAGGCTAGGACTCAAACAAGCACTTCACCCCTCCGCACCTTCCAAGTGGCTGATAGGATTCGACACTGGGGTATTCAGTTCAACGGCCACGATGACCCATTGGCATTCGTAGAATTACTCGAAGAACGTGCCCTGTCCTACGGCGTCGACGTGAATCATCTCCCACGAGTCATGGTCGAACTTCTCACCGACCGAGCTAGCCGTTGGTTCCGAACCAGTCGACTCCAGCACGTCCCCTGTGCCGATTTTCGTCGGGAATTCCTTACCTTTTTTCTACCGCCACGATATTTTGAGCAATTGGAAGATAAGATACGGGCCCGTAAGCAATCGACTGGCGAGTTATTCAAGGACTTTGTCATTGACATCCGTCTACTTATGCACCACGCGGGGTACGACGCGACCCAAGAACTAAAACGCATCTACGACAACGCTTTACCTGGATACCAACTGTACGTGCGGAGACACGAACTCCAAAGTCTGGCCCAGCTCACGCAACTGGCCGTAGAGTTCGAGAGCGTTCAGAAACAACAAGAATCAGGTGGTTGGCACGCATACGCCGTCAATTCACCGCGAAGGATACCCCGACACGATCGCCATGAGTTAACCCCCGAATACAAGCGACCGGAGTCTCACCAGAATCGGAACCCGTTTCGCCAAACGCCCAACAATCACGGGGATCCCATGACCAAACCCGGCCCGGCCCAGACTACCACACCCGCGGGAGAAGTAGCCAACCGGACGATCCAACATGACGCACTGCCCATAGCCAACGCGCGCACGGCATGTCGACGATGCGTCGGAGCGGACCATTTATACGCGAATTGCCAGAACCGTCCCCTCTTATTCTGTTGGGAATGTGGCAAACGCGGCGTCAGGACCATCCAATGCTGCCGACGAGAAACCTCGGGAAACTAGCCGCGTCCTCGACTGAGATGGGATCAGCCGAGAACGACGCCAACCATAACCCACGATCAAAGAAACCTTTGCACGTGCACGACGGCCGGATAGTGGCGATGGTGACCATCGGTGGACAAACCACGGAAGCCACTATCGACACGGGAGCGACCCGAAGTTTCGTCAGTCAAGACCTGGCAAGACGATTGGCCACCGACACGAACATACTGGCAGCAGCGACGCGGATACGCCTAGCGGACGGGTCAGTGAGGGAGATTACTCAAATCTTACTTACGCCCACCCAACTGCATACACGACAGGTACAAATACCTCTTTTGATACTACCGAACATGGTCGAAAGTGTGATCCTGGGGATGGACTTTTTGTGCGCCATAGAAACCACGATCCAATGTGGCACTACGCGTCTACATCTTAAAGGTCGCTGCATCAACGTCAACGAACCAAAGGACATCATCAGCCACACACAAACCCCCGCACCCGCGAATGAAAGCTTAAAACACGCAAAAACGACCACGGCTACGACATCCCCAACCAAGAACAGGAACAAGAGACCAGCAACCGAGACCACGGCTACGACATCCCCAACCAAGAACAGGAACAAGAGACCAGCAACCGAGACCACGGCTACGACACCCCCAACCAAGAGCAAGAATCCACGACAAGCAGCAGAGAACATGCCCACGGCATCATCAACACAGAGCAAGAATCCACGACAAGCAGCAGAGAACATGCCCACGGCATCATCAACACAGAGCAAGAATCCACGCCAAGCAGCAGAGAACATGCCCACGGCATCATCAACACAGAGCAAGAATCCACGACAAGCAACTGAGAACACGTCCACGACGTCGTCAACAGACAATACGGATCCCAGGCCAGCAACAGAAACCCTGGCCACGGATATAGCACCAACAAACATAACCCAAAGCCAAGCGACGGGTAATATGGCCACGAGAAGGCTAACCGAGACTACGAGCATACGGACGCCTTCAGGAAACACGAGTACGCGAATATCCACCGAGATTAAGACCACCAGAACGCCCACAGAGAACACGATTACGAGGATCGCCTCCAGGACCACGAGTTCGTGGACGACAACAGAGTCCACGCACTTCAGATCATCAACAGAATGGACGAGCGCGCTAACTTCAACGGAGCTCACGAGGGTCACTACACCGACAGGGATCTCCAACTCAGCAAACACCGTCGGACCCGGGGACATGGACGCCGTCAGGCTAGTGACGCCCATGGAATCGGAGTTTCAACAAAAGCCGAGCCTAGCCATCACAGCCAACGCCACGCCGGTTATCGCCAATATCACCGAATGCCCCGCTAGCACAGACCCCCCTAGTCCATTCGACATGACCATCCGCCCAGAATGCCCCGACCAAACCACCGGTCCCGAAATGGATGATTCCACGAGAGGAGACCCGACATTAGACACACAGCCCTGGCCCCCAGACATTGCACACCACATCTGTGCGTTCCTAGACGAAGAGCTACCCAAATTCGAGGATCTCCAGGGAACGACGGATCTAACAGAACACACCATTGTTATGAGGGATAGTCGTCCAATAAAACAACGGTATTATCCGAAAAACCCAGCCATGATGCGTATCATTGATAAACAGGTTGACGAACTGCTAACAGAAGGTCTCATTGAACCATCGCGAAGTCCGCACAGCGCCCCAATCGTCCTCGTCCGGAAGAAAAACGGACAATGGCGTATGTGCGTAGATTTCCGTCAGTTGAACGAACGTTCTATTCCTGATGCTTATCCGTTACCCAGGATAAATCATATCCTCGAACGTCTCAAGAACGCACGATTTATCACGACCTTGGACTTGAAAAATGGATACTGGCAAGTACCCATGGCCAGAGATAGTCGCGAAGCAACGGCTTTCACAGTACCTGGGAGAGGACTCTACCAGTGGAAAGTAATGCCATTTGGGCTACATTCGGCAGCCGCGACTTTCCAACGTACTCTCGACACAGTCATCGGCGCAGACATGGAGCCGTTCGCGTTCGCATACCTGGACGATATAGTGATCGTCGGTAAGGACTATGCGGAACATTTGCAAAATCTAAAACAAGTGTTCTCGAGATTGCGCAAGGCCAACTTGCGGATCAACGCCGACAAATGTGCTTTCTTCCAACGCCGAATCAAGTATCTGGGCCACGTAGTCAGCGAAGAAGGTATCCACACTGACCCTGACAAAATAGCGGCAGTGAAGGACCTGAGACCGCCAACCAACCTCAAAGAGCTTCGCCAGTGCATTGGGATGGCATCGTGGTACCGCAGATTTGTCCCGAATTTCGCCGCCGTAGTCCAGCCCATGTCCCAGCTTTTGAAGAAGGGACGTGCGTGGACATGGACCCCGGAGCAACAAGAGGCCTTTGACCACCTTAAAGTACTCCTAACCACCGCTCCCGTCCTCGCTTGCCCTGACTTCTCGGTAAAGTTTTCACTACAAACTGATGCGAGCAACCTCGGAATAGGCGCCGTTCTTACTCAAGACATCGAAGGCAAGGAACGAGTCATTGCATACGTCAGTCGGCGCCTCAGCCAGGCCGAGGAAAATTACTCCGCTACGGACAAAGAATGTCTAGCCGTAATATGGGCTGTTGAGAGGAGAGCAGCCGTAGACTTCGGCAGCGCACTGTGGCTCGCTCGCTCTTGCGCACGGCACGCGGGAGAGCCGCCCAGCGCTCGGCCACCACCGGCTTGAGCGGGAGTTGGTCAGTTGCGACTCTCACCCCCGTTAAGAACGTTCGCTGTGAATTTCGGCACACTCCCATATACATATATCCATACAACTACAATACATACATGCACTACATACTATACCTATCTTAACCACGAATAAAGTGAAGTGCACAAAGTGAAACACATAGACGTGCTGGCTTTTATTTCAACGACTGTGCTACCTGCTGGATCCGCCCCCTACAAACATTGGTCCTTCGAGCCGGATCTTCACCATCAAGGAGAAGCGCACCCCAGCAAGCTTAGGCGGATCGCTCGATTCAGATAAGTACGATCTTGTTGTTGTGTCCAGTGCCAAGCGGCTATTCTGTCCGTTCTCCGTCCTTCCGCTCCTCCTAGCGACGGATGTACATCAGTACACTCACACACCAGATATACCGGCATATTCTTGTCCGTATCTGTCCAACTCCGCATATATATATATATATAAATTAGCTGCATATTCTTGCGTCTATATATGTATGTATATATGCACTAATCCGCAATTACACGCACCTACATCCGTCTATAGATTGAACCGGCATATTCTTGTCCGTATCTGTCCAACTCCGCATATATATATATATATAAATGAGCTGCATATTCTTGCGTCTATATATGTATGTACATATGCACTAATCCGCAATTACACGCACCTACATCCGTCTATAGATTGAACTGCATATTCGTGTCCGCCTTCGTCCATATCCGCATACATATATACATATATATTGGCTGCATATTCTTGCATTGGAGTAGATATATGTGTATGTACTAATCCGCACTTAAGCGCGCCTATATCTGTCTATATTGAACGGCATATTTGTGTCCGCATTCGTCCATATCCGCATACATATATACACAGATTGGCTGCGTATTCTTGCATCGGCATATATATACATATGTACATATATTTACTAATCCGCACTTAAGCGCGGCTACCTCCATTTACATATATTTAACTGCATATTCTTGCTCGCATATTCGTGTAAATATAAACCGCTATTTAACTGCATATTCTTGCTCGCATATCCGTTTACATATCTACCTCTATTTAACTGCATATTCCTGCCCGCCTTTATCGATCCCCGCACACATAAATACATATACATTAGCCGCATACTCTTGCGTCCGCATAAGCACATTCCTTCCGCACCGACATCCATACATACAAGCAGCAATAGCGGTGCTTTCTTTCGTTTCGTTTTGTCGCGTTCGCCTCTCCACCGTTGCGCGCGTTGCTATTTTTGTTGGGAGAGCGGGTTATTGGCGCCGCTCTTGCGCATAACGGAGCGCCAAAGTGACGCGCTACCCTGTATTCTGAGGGTGTATCGATTTCGGTGGTGACTTGTCCAGTGACGCGCTACCCTGTTTTCGGCGGGTATATTGTTTTTGGTCGTCACTTGCCACCGACTCCCAATATAAGTGCCTGTTCGCCATAGTATACCCAAGCGCCTCCGACTTGCCAACAAATTAATACCAAAGGGTTGTTGGGTCCTTTTTTCCGTGTCCATCCGCCCAGCGCTTCCGCTTCCGTTTCTTGGTCCTCAGCGGGGGAGGTCAGAACATGCCCACTGGCGACGAAGACAGCAAGAAACTTTTGCCATTGCCCGCTCCCGGTAGTAGGACACCACGCAGTGGTTCCGCCCCAGGAACACCTACCTCGGTGACTAAACCGATAAGGTTACCCGGTACGCCTAAACCGAGTACGAGTTCCGCGGCAAAGAGCAAATCGGTCCTGTTCCCTTCGCCAGTCACGTTAAAGGTGCCAGCTCTTCCACCTACCAGTCCCATCAGCTCTCGACGCACTTCTCCAATGGCCCAAACAGCCTTCCTCTCCGCACGTGCGAGATTGGTAGCAGCCATCGGCAGGCTGACCAGTTTGAAGGACCGTTTTACCGCTTCCGGTACCAGCACGCCATCCCCCGCCATCGCTCAGGTCCGTAGAGACCGCTTACAGAGCATGTGGGCAAAGGTGGATGCGGAGTTCGAGGCCTGTTCCATAGCGTCGGTTGACGAGGATCCTGACACCCAACTCGAGATCCAAACCATGTACGACACGTGTTACGACGACTATGAACGGTGCCTAGACGACCTTACGGTCCAATCGGCCAGCCCAGTAGTCCGTCCTTCTTCCCAGCCGGACTCCAACGGCGGCTGTCGACTGCCACCCTGTGACATCGAAGTGTTCACGGGGATTACGTTCGCTGGCCCACTTTTCGGGACCTCTTCACAGCCATTTACATCTATAATCCGAGGCTCTCACCCGTAGAAAAGCTGTACCACTTGACCACGAAGACCAGTGGCGATCCAAAAGCCATCGTGGAAAAATCCCCGTTGACCAACGACGGCTTCGAGGCAGCATGGAATTCCTTACGTGACCGTTATGAGAACAACCGGCTCCTGGTGACCAACCAGATCAATATTCTCCTCTCGCTGTCCCCAGTTGTTTCCGAGTCGAGTCGGGCTCTGAAGGAGCTCCAAGGGACGATCCACGGGGTGCTAACCGCACTGGCGCATTCCAAGGTCTCTACCGAGAACTGGGACAGTTTGTTGGTGACGATTTGCGCCTCCAAATTGCCCAAGTTGAGCCGGGCCTCGTGGGAAGACTCCGTCACCACAAAGAAGGAGATGCCCCCATGGAAGGAGATGGACTCCTTCCTGAGTCAGAGGTATCTGACCTTGGAGGCCATCGAAGGCAACCCTTCCCATGCACCCAGTTCGAAAAGCGACCCGAACCGCCACCCTCTAGAACTAATCCGTTCCGGTCCCAAGGGAGTCCTGTTCCTAGGAGGGTTCACTCGTTCGAGACAACAGTGAACCCGAAGAGGAGGACGTGTGATCTCTGTTCGAAGGAGAATCACCCTATCCGTATGTGTCCTCACTTCCTCCATATGACTGTTGATGCTCGGTCCAATTATATTCGCCACAAACAGCTCTGTCTGAACTGCTTCGCAGGAGGACATCGAATTCGCGATTGTCAAAGCGCGCACAACTGCATTACGTGTGGAGAACGACACCACACGTTGCTGCACCGGGGCCCTTCAGTGCCCAGCGAACCACCATCCACTACCGCACCCAATCCTAGTTCGTCCGAAACGCACCCCAGCGTGCAAAACTTCTTTGTCTCCGGCAACCGGGCCGTCCTTCTTGGCACGGCCATCATAAACGTTTGTCACCTCGGCACAAATGTTCGCGCCCGCGCTTTAATTGACCCGGGCTCCGAGGCGACGTTCATCACAGAACGACTGTCCACGATAATGAAATTGCCTTTCCGCAGAATCCAGGCACAAATATCGGGCCTTAACCAGACCGTGTCCTCTCAGTCCAAGAGGCTCTGTCACTTTCTTATACGCTCCCCGACGAAGCCGATCCTGCAGCTCGACGTGTCCGCCTACGTTCTTCCGGAACTGGCAGGCAACCTTCCATCCTATCCGATCCCGCAGGATGCGTTGCGAGACTTGCCGGATCTGCCTTGGGCTGATCCGAAGTTTTACGAAAGCTCGCAGGTAGACGTCCTGATTGGAGCCGACCTCCTTCCGTCCATCCTCCAAAGTGGCACCCAGACCAACATCTGTGGATCCCTTCTCGGACAAGAGACCATTTTCGGATGGGTCCTTACCGGCCCAGTATCCAATACGGCACAAGGCCATATCTCCTCCTTCTCCACGCAAGTGAGCGCCACACTTGACGCCCCCTTAGAGGAACTCCTCACAAAGTTTTGGGAGGTGGAGAACCTACCGGCTAAAGTGGTGAGCGCATCCGATTCTTATTGCGAGCGCAATTTCCTGCGATCCACCACGAGAACCGCCTCCGGAAAGTACGTGGTCACTTTACCGTTCCGCGACCCGGACCAGCCCGGGTCCAATCTGGGGTACTCCCGATCAATTGCGCTGGCTCAGTTTCTAAGAAACGAAACCCGGTTGTTGCGAGATTTGCGATTAAAAGAGCAGTACGACGCCGTGATCCGGGACTACTTAGCGCTCGATCACATGTCCGAGGTTCCTCCGGATCATAGTTCCCCCGTTTATTACCTCCCGCACCACGCCGTAGTTAAGCCTGAGAGCACGACCACGAAAGTCCGCGTGGTGTTTAACGCCTCCAGCCCCTCAACTAACGGTGTGAGCCTTAATGATCTGCTGCATGCTGGTCCGGTCCTCCAATCGGACCTAACCCTGCAGATCCTGAGGTGGCGGTATTTCCGTTTCGTATTCAATGCCGACATCACCAAAATGTATCGGCAAATTTGGGTTGATCCCAACCACACTCCGTTCCAGCGTATCCTTTTCCGAGACACGGATGGAGAAATCCGTGATTACGAGCTCAAGACCGTCACTTTTGGGGTCAACTGTGCTCCCTTCCTCGCCATCCGCGTCTTGCAACAACTGGCGGACGACGTCCAGTCCCGGTTCCCGATGGCAAGTCAAATCATCCGGTCTTCCATGTATGTCGACGACATACTAGCCGGGGCCGATTCCATAAGGGAGGCTCAGGCGGCTATCCGCGAGCTGCAATCCGCGCTGAGTTCGGCCGGTTTTCCGCTGAGAAAGTGGACCGCCAATCACCGGGCCCTTTTAACTGGGTTGCCGAGTGGCCATCTCCTCCATAACGAGTTCCTTGAGATTGAGGCCGAGAGCACGGCCAAGACCCTCGGGATTCGCTGGACGGCGACCTCCGACGAATTCTTCTTCGTCCCTCCTGCGTTAGCGCGAGAGCCACCCTTTACCAAGCGGACAGTGCTCTCCCAAATCGCGAAGTTGTTCGATCCGGCGGGGTGGCTCGCCCCGTTCATCGTCCGGGCCAAAATCTTCATGCAGGAGATCTGGTTGCAAGAGTTGGGATGGGACCAAGATCTCCCCGACGAGATGTGTCTGCGCTGGCAAAGTTTTTTGGACAGCTACTCCGTGCTCAATCAGATCCGACTTCCAAGATGGATCGGTGCGCCACCATCGGTAGAAATTGAGCATCATGGATTCTGCGATGCGTCCGAAAAGGCGTATGGTGCCGCAATCTACGTGCGCGTCGAGGTGGGACATCGCGTCGAAGTGCAACTTCTCACCGCTAAGACGCGAGTCGCCCCGGTAAAGACCGTATCGCTCCCCCGGTTAGAGCTGTGTGGGGCCGTGCTCCTCTCCGAAATGGTGACGGCTATCCTGCCGAATATGCCTGCGGCACGCACAGCCTGTCGTTATTGGACCGACTCCACCATAGTCCTCGCCTGGTTGAGGAAGCCCGCATGCCACTGGGCTACCTTCGTAGCAAATCGGGTAACAAAGATAGCGCAAGCTACAGAGATCAAGGAGTGGTCTCACGTTCCGTCCGAACAAAACCCCGCGGACCTAGCCAGCAGAGGCGTAGCTATAGAAGATCTGGTGGCTTACCAACTCTGGTGGCACGGACCAGCGTGGTTGCGGCAGCCCCGAACTCAGTGGCCGACGCAATCTGAAGAATCTCCAGTTATGCCGCTGGAGGTCCGTGCGGTAAGGGCCCATTTTGCGCCGAGCCCATCCGAAGTGTTCCTTGAACGGTTCTCTCAGCTTGACCGGGCTATGCGAGTCCGCGCATATGTCCTTCGCTTCGTAAGACGCTGCCGGAAGTTGGATGCCACACGGGAAGGCCATCTGACCAGCGGAGACCTCACCGAAGCGGAGCGATCTCTTATCCTAGAGACGCAACGTCGAGAATATGCCGGGGAGTATCACTGCCTCAGTGACAAGCGGCTGTTACCAAGGTCAAGTTCTATCCTGAACTTAAACCCGTTCCTAGACCGACACGGGCTCATCAGAGCGTGCGGCCGTGTCGCAGTTTCCGAATCTCTGCAATATGACGAACGGCATCCGATTATCCTTCCGTACAGCTGTCGATTGTCTCGCCTTCTCGCTCAATTTACTCACAGGATAACGCTCCACGGCGGCAACCGATTGATGGTGCGCCTTATTCGATCCAAGTATTGGATCCCAAGGCTGCAAAATTTGGTGAAAGGGGTCGTGAACTCCTGCAAGGTATGCGCCATTTATAAAAAGAGGTTGCAAACTCAAATGATGGGAGATCTTCCAACGGAGCGGACTTCCTTTTCCCGACCGTTCACACATACAGGGATAGACTACGCGGGCCCGTTTGAAATACGGAATTTTACAGGGAGAGCGTGTCTCATCACCAAAGGGTATGTGTGCGTGTTCGTGTGCTTTTCCACTAAAGCAATCCATTTGAAGGCCACGTCCGATCTTACAACCGAAAAGTTTCTCGCGGCCTTCGCACGGTTTGTCGCAAGACGCGGGTGTCCACAGCGCATCCATTCCGACAACGGGAAAACTTTCGTGGGTGCGGCGACCACCCTTTCCCGTGACTTCCTCAATGCATTTAAGGACTCGGTGACGGATGCGTATAGCCATCACCGGGTTTCATGGCAGTTCATCCCTCCAGGAGCTCCCCATATGGGAGGTCTGTGGGAGGCCGGAGTGAAGAGTTTCAAAACCCTCTTCTATAAGGCCACGTCCATTCGGAAGTACACGTTTGAAGAGTTGTCCACAATGCTCGCAAAGATAGAGGCATGCCTCAATTCCAGGCCGCTCTCGCCTATGTCCGAAGATCCAACCGATCTGTTAGCCCTCACCCCCGGACATTTTCTTATTGGGGGACCCTTGTTGGCTACAGCCGAGCCCGAAATGAAAGGGGGCATTAAATCGATAATTAATCGGTGGCAGCATTTGAAGGCCCTCAACCAGCAGTTTTGCCAGAGGTGGAAGGAGGAATACCTCAAAGAGCTCCATAAACGCACCAAGTGGCAAACGCCTACGCCCAACCTCCAGGTTGGCGATATGGTCGTCGTTAAGGAGGACAACGTGCCGTCGAATGAATGGCGGCTCGGGAGAATCCAGTCCGTCTATCCCGGCGCCGACGGTAGGGTCCGTGTGGTGGACATCCTTACTGCTCGCGGAGTCCTCAAAAGACCTGTTGTTAAGGTCGTTCTTCTTCCAATAGAACCCCGTAGCCCCGTCCAGCTATAACGTGACGACGTGTTGTGTTATTTTCTTTTATCCATTTCCGACTCAATGCTAATAATCTTCAGTTTTTATATTCTCGCCTAGTTTTCATCCATCCAGACATGGCTCCACGTTCCCGCGCCGACCGCATCCTGGAGAGCCGGCGCGCTCACAGCCTAAACTCCTACCAGTGCCGAGTCTGCCCGGGAGTGCATCCTCTTCGAACCTGCCATCGGTTCCTCCGCTTGAGCCCAGAGAAGAGACTTCGAGCAGTGCTGATCAACAAGTACTGCGCCAACTGCCTGGCGCATCAGCACTCCGGGAAGGATTGTCGCAGTGGCGCGTTGTGCAGGGTGTGTGAGAAAAACCATCACACGCTTCTTCACATCCCTCCGTCTCGGCGTTCAGCCCGTTCGGCCTCTCCAGGTTCGTCGCCTTCAAGGTCAGCATCCCGCACGGAGCGCCGCCCACGGCGCCCAGCCAATCGCCCCGTGGAAGGGACCCCAGCTCCGTCGCCTTCCGGTGCAGCGTCGCGAGCTAAGCGCCGCCCTCGGCGCCCCGCCAGCCGCCCTGCTGCACGGTCCCCAGCTCCGTCGCCTTCCGGTGCAGCGTCGCGAGCTGAGCGCCGCCCTCGGCGCCCCGCCAGCCGCCCTGCTGCACGGTCCCCAGCTCCGTCGCCTTCCGGTGCAGCGTCGCGAGCTAAGCGCCGCCCTCGGCGCCCCGCCAGCCGCCATGCTGCACGGTCTCCAGCTTCGTCGCCTTCTAGGTCAACATCCCGAGCTGAGCGTCGCTCTCGACTTCCCGTGAGCCTACCCGTGGCAGGAGCCCCAGCGCCATCCGTCGACTCGCTGCTACAGCATCGGAGCCTCAACCTCCTTCCAACGGCGCTGTTGGTTCTGGATACGGGTTCCAAAACCTTCGAGACGGCGGCGCTCATCGACCCGTGCACCCCCGTGAGCTGTGTCGACGAATCGTTAGCCAACGCCTTCAAGTTGCCGACGGTCTCCGAGGCTCTCACCCGTAGAAAAGCTGTACCACTTGACCACAAAGACCAGTGGCGATCCAAAAGCCATCGTGGAAAAATCCCCGTTGACCAACGACGGCTTCGAGGCAGCATGGAATTCCTTACGTGACCGTTATGAGAACAACCGGCTCCTGGTGACCAACCAGATCAATATTCTCCTCTCGCTGTCCCCAGTTGTTTCCGAGTCGAGTCGGGCTCTGAAGGAGCTCCAAGGGACGATCCACGGGGTGCTAACCGCACTGGCGCATTCCAAGGTCTCTACCGAGAACTGGGACAGTTTGTTGGTGACGATTTGCGCCTCCAAATTGCCCAAGTTGAGCCGGGCCTCGTGGGAAGACTCCGTCACCACAAAGAAGGAGATGCCCCCATGGAAGGAGATGGACTCCTTCCTGAGTCAGAGGTATCTGACCTTGGAGGCCATCGAAGGCAACCCTTCCCATGCACCCAGTTCGAAAAGCGACCCGAACCGCCACCCTCTAGAACTAATCCGTTCCGGTCCCAAGGGAGTCCTGTTCCTAGGAGGGTTCACTCGTTCGAGACAACAGTGAACCCGAAGAGGAGGACGTGTGATCTCTGTTCGAAGGAGAATCACCCTATCCGTATGTGTCCTCACTTCCTCCATATGACTGTTGATGCTCGGTCCAATTATATTCGCCACAAACAGCTCTGTCTGAACTGCTTCGCAGGAGGACATCGAATTCGCGATTGTCAAAGCGCGCACAACTGCATTACGTGTGGAGAACGACACCACACGTTGCTGCACCGGGGCCCTTCAGTGCCCAGCGAACCACCATCCACTACCGCACCCAATCCTAGTTCGTCCGAAACGAACCCCAGCGTGCAAAACTTCTTTGCCTCCGGCAACCGGGCCGTCCTTCTTGGCACGGCCATCATAAACGTTTGTCACCTCGGCACAAATGTTCGCGCCCGCGCTTTAATTGACCCGGGCTCCGAGGCGACGTTCATCACAGAACGACTGTCCACGATAATGAAATTGCCTTTCCGCAGAATCCAGGTACAAATATCGGGCCTTAACCAGACCGTGTCCTCTCAGTCCAAGAGGCTCTGTCACTTTTTTATACGCTCCCCGACGAAGCCGATCCTGCAGCTCGACGTGTCCGCCTACGTTCTTCCGGAACTGGCAGGCAACCTTCCATCCTATCCGATCCCGCAGGATGCGTTGCGAGACTTGCCGGATCTGCCTTGGGCTGATCCGAAGTTTTACGAAAGCTCGCAGGTAGACGTCCTGATTGGAGCCGACCTCCTTCCGTCCATCCTCCAAAGTGGCACCCAGACCAACATCTGTGGATCCCTTCTCGGACAAGAGACCATTTTCGGATGGGTCCTTACCGGCCCAGTATCCAATACGGCACAAGGCCATATCTCCTCCTTCTCCACGCAAGTGAGCGCCACACTTGACGCCCCCTTAGAGGAACTCCTCACAAAGTTTTGGGAGGTGGAGAACCTACCGGCTAAAGTGGTGAGCGCATCCGATTCTTATTGCGAGCGCAATTTCCTGCGATCCACCACGAGAACCGCCTCCGGAAAGTACGTGGTCACTTTACCGTTCCGCGACCCGGACCAGCCCGGGTCCAGTCTGGGGTACTCCCGATCAATTGCGCTGGCTCAGTTTCTAAGAAACGAAACCCGGTTGTTGCGAGATTTGCGATTAAAAGAGCAGTACGACGCCGTGATCCGGGACTACTTAGCGCTCGATCACATGTCCGAGGTTCCTCCGGATCATAGTTCCCCCGTTTATTACCTCCCGCACCACGCCGTAGTTAAGCCTGAGAGCACGACCACGAAAGTCCGCGTGGTGTTTAACGCCTCCAGCCCCTCAACTAACGGTGTGAGCCTTAATGATCTGCTGCATGCTGGTCCGGTCCTCCAATCGGACCTAACCCTGCAGATCCTGAGGTGGCGGTATTTCCGTTTCGTATTCAATGCCGACATCACCAAAATGTATCGGCAAATTTGGGTTGATCCCAACCACACTCCGTTCCAGCGTATCCTTTTCCGAGACACGGATGGAGAAATCCGTGATTACGAGCTCAAGACCGTCACTTTTGGGGTCAACTGTGCTCCCTTCCTCGCCATCCGCGTCTTGCAACAACTGGCGGACGACGTCCAGTCCCGGTTCCCGATGGCAAGTCAAATCATCCGGTCTTCCATGTATGTCGACGACATACTAGCCGGGGCCGATTCCATAAGGGAGGCTCAGGCGGCTATCCGCGAGCTGCAATCCGCGCTGAGTTCGGCCGGTTTTCCGCTGAGAAAGTGGACCGCCAATCACCGGGCCCTTTTAACTGGGTTGCCGAGTGGCCATCTCCTCCATAACGAGTTCCTTGAGATTGAGGCCGAGAGCACGGCCAAGACCCTCGGGATTCGCTGGACGGCGACCTCCGACGAATTCTTCTTCGTCCCTCCTGCGTTAGCGCGAGAGCCACCCTTTACCAAGCGGACAGTGCTCTCCCAAATCGCGAAGTTGTTCGATCCGGCGGGGTGGCTCGCCCCGTTCATCGTCCGGGCCAAAATCTTCATGCAGGAGATCTGGTTGCAAGAGTTGGGATGGGACCAAGATCTCCCCGACGAGATGTGTCTGCGCTGGCAAAGTTTTTTGGACAGCTACTCCGTGCTCAATCAGATCCGACTTCCAAGATGGATCGGTGCGCCACCATCGGTAGAAATTGAGCATCATGGATTCTGCGATGCGTCCGAAAAGGCGTATGGTGCCGCAATCTACGTGCGCGTCGAGGTGGGACATCGCGTCGAAGTGCAACTTCTCACCGCTAAGACGCGAGTCGCCCCGGTAAAGACCGTATCGCTCCCCCGGTTAGAGCTGTGTGGGGCCGTGCTCCTCTCCGAAATGGTGACGGCTATCCTGCCGAATATGCCTGCGGCACGCACAGCCTGTCGTTATTGGACCGACTCCACCATAGTCCTCGCCTGGTTGAGGAAGCCCGCATGCCACTGGGCTACCTTCGTAGCAAATCGGGTAACAAAGATAGCGCAAGCTACAGAGATCAAGGAGTGGTCTCACGTTCCGTCCGAACAAAACCCCGCGGACCTAGCCAGCAGAGGCGTAGCTATAGAAGATCTGGTGGCTTACCAACTCTGGTGGCACGGACCAGCGTGGTTGCGGCAGCCCCGAACTCAGTGGCCGACGCAATCTGAAGAATCTCCAGTTATGCCGCTGGAGGTCCGTGCGGTAAGGGCCCATTTTGCGCCGAGCCCATCCGAAGAGTTCCTTGAACGGTTCTCTCAGCTTGACCGGGCTATGCGAGTCCGCGCATATGTCCTTCGCTTCGTAAGACGCTGCCGGAAGTTGGATGCCACACGGGAAGGCCATCTGACCAGCGGAGACCTCACCGAAGCGGAGCGATCTCTTATCCTAGAGACGCAACGTCGAGAATATGCCGGGGAGTATCACTGCCTCAGTGACAAGCGGCTGTTACCAAGGTCAAGTTCTATCCTGAACTTAAACCCGTTCCTAGACCGACACGGGCTCATCAGAGCGTGCGGCCGTGTCGCAGTTTCCGAATCTCTGCAATATGACGAACGGCATCCGATTATCCTTCCGTACAGCTGTCGATTGTCTCGCCTTCTCGCTCAATTTACTCACAGGATAACGCTCCACGGCGGCAACCGATTGATGGTGCGCCTTATTCGATCCAAGTATTGGATCCCAAGGCTGCAAAATTTGGTGAAAGGGGTCGTGAACTCCTGCAAGGTTTGCGCCATTTATAAAAAGAGGTTGCAAACTCAAATGATGGGAGATCTTCCAACGGAGCGGACTTCCTTTTCCCGACCGTTCACACATACAGGGATAGACTACGCGGGCCCGTTCGAAATACGGAATTTTACAGGGAGAGCGTGTCTCATCACCAAAGGGTATGTGTGCGTGTTCGTGTGCTTTTCCACTAAAGCAATCCATTTGGAGGCCACGTCCGATCTTACAACCGAAAAGTTTCTCGCGGCCTTCGCACGGTTTGTCGCAAGACGCGGGTGTCCACAGCGCATCCATTCCGACAACGGGAAAACTTTCGTGGGTGCGGCGACCACCCTTTCCCGTGACTTCCTCAATGCATTTAAGGACTCGGTGACGGATGCGTATAGCCATCACCGGGTTTCATGGCAGTTCATCCCTCCAGGAGCTCCCCATATGGGAGGTCTGTGGGAGGCCGGAGTGAAGAGTTTCAAAACCCTCTTCTATAAGGCCACGTCCATTCGGAAGTACACGTTTGAAGAGTTGTCCACAATGCTCGCAAAGATAGAGGCATGCCTCAATTCCAGGCCGCTCTCGCCTATGTCCGAAGATCCAACCGATCTGTTAGCCCTCACCCCCGGACATTTTCTTATTGGGGGACCCTTGTTGGCTACAGCCGAGCCCGAAATGAAAGGGGGCATTAAATCGATAATTAATCGGTGGCAGCATTTGAAGGCCCTCAACCAGCAGTTTTGCCAGAGGTGGAAGGAGGAATACCTCAAAGAGCTCCATAAACGCACCAAGTGGCAAACGCCTACGCCCAACCTCCAGGTTGGCGATATGGTCGTCGTTAAGGAGGACAACGTGCCGTCGAATGAATGGCGGCTCGGGAGAATCCAGTCCGTCTATCCCGGCGCCGACGGTAGGGTCCGTGTGGTGGACATCCTTACTGCTCGCGGAGTCCTCAAAAGACCTGTTGTTAAGGTCGTTCTTCTTCCAATAGAACCCCGTAGCCCCGTCCAGCTATAACGTGACGACGTGTTGTGTTATTTTCTTTTATCCATTTCCGACTCAATGCTAATAATCTTCAGTTTTTATATTCTCGCCTAGTTTTCATCCATCCAGACATGGCTCCACGTTCCCGCGCCGACCGCATCCTGGAGAGCCGGCGCGCTCACAGCCTAAACTCCTACCGGTGCCGAGTCTGCCCGGGAGTGCATCCTCTTCGAACCTGCCATCGGTTCCTCCGCTTGAGCCCAGAGAAGAGACTTCGAGCAGTGCTGATCAACAAGTACTGCGCCAACTGCCTGGCGCATCAGCACTCCGGGAAGGATTGTCGCAGTGGCGCGTTGTGCAGGGTGTGTGAGAAAAACCATCACACGCTTCTTCACATCCCTCCGTCTCGGCGTTCAGCCCGTTCGGCCTCTCCAGGTTCGTCGCCTTCAAGGTCAGCATCCCGCACGGAGCGCCGCCCACGGCGCCCAGCCAATCGCCCCGTGGAAGGGACCCCAGCTCCGTCGCCTTCCGGTGCAGCGTCGCGAGCTAAGCGCCGCCCTCGGCGCCCCGCCAGCCGCCCTGCTGCACGGTCCCCAGCTCCGTCGCCTTCCGGTGCAGCGTCGCGAGCTGAGCGCCGCCCTCGGCGCCCCGCCAGCCGCCCTGCTGCACGGTCCCCAGCTCCGTCGCCTTCCGGTGCAGCGTCGCGAGCTAAGCGCCGCCCTCGGCGCCCCGCCAGCCGCCATGCTGCACGGTCTCCAGCTTCGTCGCCTTCCAGGTCAACATCCCGAGCTGAGCGTCGCTCTCGACTTCCCGTGAGCCTACCCGTGGCAGGAGCCCCAGCGCCATCCGTCGACTCGCTGCTACAGCATCGGAGCCTCAACCTCCTTCCAACGGCGCTGGTGGTTCTGGATACGGGTTCCAAAACCTTCGAGACGGCGGCGCTCATCGACCCGTGCACCCCCGTGAGCTGTGTCGACGAATCGTTAGCCAACGCCTTCAAGTTGCCGACTACCCACGTCGGTGACGAGAAGGTGTGCAACGCTGTCATCCGGAGCAAGACGAGTGAGTTCCGATTGGAACTGGTGTTTAAGGTCGAGCCGTGTTTGCGCATCCGTACGCCGATCCGAGAATTGAGCGCTGCCGTGCGGTCCCGATTCGGCGATCTCCAGCTCGCTGACGAGCAGTTTCATAGGCCTGCCACCATATCGCTCATCCTGGGAGCCGATGTATACCCGAAGGTAATCCAACCCGGGTTCCTGGCACGAGAAGACGGCCTTCCGGTGGCCCAGAGTACCGTATTCGGGTGGATAGTCTCAGGGGCGTGCACGCAGCCCTAACCCGATCGATGTGTTGCAATCCTGCAAGGGGGGGGAGGATGTTGAGAGGAGAGCAGCCGTAGACTTCGGCAGCGCACTGTGGCTCGCTCGCTCTTGCGCACGGCACGCGGGAGAGCCGCCCAGCGCTCGGCCACCACCGGCTTGAGCGGGAGTTGGTCAGTTGCGACTCTCACCCCCGTTAAGAACGTTCGCTGTGAATTTCGGCACACTCCCATATACATATATCCATACAACTACAATACATACATGCACTACATACTATACCTATGTTAACCACGAATAAAGTGAAGTGCACAAAGTGAAACACATAGACGTGCTGGCTTTTATTTCAACGACTGTGCTACCTGCTGGATCCGCCCCCTACAAACATGGGCGATCAGGAAACTCCGTTGTTATCTCGAAGGCTACCGATTCAACGTCATCACCGACCAACTCGCGTTAAAGTGGCTTAACACCCTCGAAAGCCCCTACGGGAGAGTGGCCAGATGGGCCCTCGAACTACAGCAGTATCAGTATGACGTACAATACCGACCGGGTAAACAGAATGTGGTGGCCGACGCATTATCGAGGCACCCATTAGAAACCCTCGCGTATATGGACGGTGAAAAGACGGACTGCCGCTGGTTGAAACAAAGAATACGACAAGTACAAGACGAACCCCAGAAGTACCCGGATTATGTCTACGAAAACGGCCAACTCTACCGACACTTGGGACACCGAGCCGACGATGAAGACTACGTTTCATGGAAGCTTTGCGTACCCAGAGATAGCCGTCTGAGGGTATTACGCGAATGTCACGACCAGCCGACCGCCGGACACCTCGGTGTACGGAAAACCATCACTAGGATATCACAGAGGTATTACTGGCCCGGCATGTATCGAGACGCGCGCCAATACGTCCGAGGGTGCCTCAGCTGTCAAAAGTTCAAAATAACGCAACAGAAACCCGCCGGTAAGATGCTCACCCGTCAAGTCAACGAGCCATTTGCGACACTGTGTGCCGACTTCGTTGGACCCCTGCCACGCTCTAAAAGAGGTAACACCACCTTACTAGTGTTCTTCGATATTTTTTCAAAATGGGTCGAATTGGTTCCCCTGAGGAAAGCCACCGCAACGAACCTCGAACGGGCCTTCCGAGAGCGTATTCTCAGCCAGTTCGGAGTCCCTAAGCTGTTCGTATGTGATAATGGCACCCAATTTACCAGCCGATCCTTCAAAGCGTTCCTCAAGTCAGCCGGAGTCGCGTTACAACACACCGCGCCCTACTGCCCCCAAGAAAATCCAACCGAGAGGGCTAATAGGACTATCAAGACGATGATATCCCAATTCATCACGGAAGAACAAAGAAGCTGGGACGAACTACTACCCGAGTTGTCCCTGGCCATCAATTCCAGCGTCTCGGATACGACAGGATTCAGCCCCGCCTTCCTGATACACGGACGAGAACCCCGCTTGCCTGGCGCATTATACGACGAGGTCACTCCCGGAACCGGGACCACACCGGAACCAGCGCTCGCTAAGGCAGCCCGGCTGAAGGAAATATTTGACATCGTCCGGAACAACAACCAACAAGCAAGCCAGGAACAAGGACGCCATTACAACCTTCGTAGAAGACACTGGCGCCCGACGATCGGATCTTGGGTATTAGTACGCCAACATCACCTTTCTAACGCCGCTGATGGTTTCGCGGCTAAGTTAGCGCCGTAATTTGATGGACCCTACCGAGTCCAGTGCTTCGTCTCGCCCAACGTTATCCGTCTACAACACCAAACTAGTCGGAAGCGAAGAACCGCTAACCTGGCAGACCTCAGAGAATTCCACAGCAACGAAGACCCCGAAGACCAGACCAACCAGACCGACAACGCCCGGGAAACCGTAGAATAACCTAGCCGCTAACCCATTTACTAACTTAACACCTGATCTATTGTATGAATATGTACCCCACAGTCAGTAAGCATATCAGAGTAGGAGTTTGCCACAACGCTGCACCACCAAGACCCGTATATATAAGCAGTTCTGTATCATTTAATACACCTATCCTTTCCGGTCTAGAGATAAGTTCCAGCCTGCACCATGGACGTGGACGAGGATTGCTGCTCCGAGACCCCACCGAGGGATGCAGGACTCGAAGTTGAAGCCGAGAGGGAGGCTTATATGGCTTCGACAGATGGCAGTTCCATCGGAGACAACCAGTGGGATTCAGGCCGCCACGGCGGCAGTCACGTCTCATCCCCGACAAGCTCTCGTCGAAGAGTAGCCGGTGAGCCCCCAGCCTGGGTAGACCTCACCTCGTCACCCATGGACACCGACGACGCCACACCAGCTCGTCCGATCTCGCCGCCACGGTACACCCGACGTACGACCTGCGATTTCCTCCCCAGCTATTGGCCTAGTCCGGGTCAGTCCCGAACATCGTCGCCCGACGCTTTCCTGTTTACTCGTCGGACCGACTCCGACTACCCCAGAAACTCCGATGTACCCGATACCGGTCCAGGATCAACCCTAGACCCACCCTACCGATCGCCGCAGTACACCGAGGAGCCCACTGCGTCCCGACACCAGAGCCGTGACCCCCGCCTCGGCCGAGGCGTATACCAGGCGGTCACACCGGAGGCGAGCTTGGCCACATACGTACCCCCACCGCGAAACCCCTACGACGAGGAGGACAGCGACGACGACGAATATTACATACAAGACTACGTCTCAAGTTCGGAGACTTACCACTACGTGGTCACTCCACGCGGCCTGCGGGTCACCCAGTTGCTGCGCACGACAGTGGACGTCTCCATACCACCAGGCCGTAACGTCGGAGAATTCTTCGGAACCTTTTGGGAACCGGCCCAGGCACTCCGAGAGGCACCCGCTTACCCGGCAGGAGAACCACAGCCAGACAACTCGCCCAACAACGGCGAACCAACCGAGGCAGACGCCCCGGAACCAATCGCCCCCACCGATATCATCCCCAGAACGGAAGAAACAGACGAATCCCTCAGCGCCGCGTCACCTGCCAAACGTATGCGCAAAACCATCGCCGAGGACCCGAAGCACGCAGCGTGCATCGCTCGCTGGGATTCATTATCTTCCTTGGAGGACGAAGAGGCACCTCGATTCCGTCGGACCTACCCCACACCGAGCCTAACGAGACCAGACGAGCGGTGGGAGGTCGACACAGGGCTACCGGTCGACCACGAAAAGCCTTCCTTCCCAATCCGGTTCCGACGTGTAAAGTCCCCGACCACAAGCACGTCGCAGGACCCCACCACCGGTACACCGCCAACCTATACGTCGCAGGACCCCACCACCGGTACACCGCCAACCTACACGTCGCAGGACCCTACTACCGGCACACTGCCAGCCTACACGCCCCAGGACCCGAGATCGCCGCCAACCTATACCCCCAAGACCCGAGGCCGCAGTCAGCGAACGCCGACAACGTCCCCAACGAATTGTTCGGCATGATGCCTCTGCCCGATGGCAGATCCCTAGATGACGATTTCGAGGAGCTACTCCAGATCATCGGCTCGGACGTGGACGTGGACGAATTCCTGCGGGAAGCCGATCCGGAGCTCAGCGGAGATCCACACCGAGATCCCTGGAAGGAGGCCCCCAGCAGCTGGACCGCCCACACCCCAGAACGGAAGCTGCCAGCGGCTATCTTCGAGGGGATCCTCGCCAGAGGTAACCCGGGGAAACGAGCTCGTTTCACCCTCACCCACCACGGTCAAGAGTATCAAATCTCCCAAGCGAGGAGCGGCCATGTCCGTGTCTCCGTTCACCCCGGAAGAAAGGGGGGGGTGTAAAGACCCAAGGTGCTTTACAAGCTGCCGACTACAGGGACTACCGGTTATCTACATCGCCACTGGAAGCATACATCGATCCCTGGTTCTTTGATTATTCCTTTTCTTTTGTTTGTTATTATAATTATCACCATTACACGATTCGCCACTGAAGGCATTATTATTAGTATTCATGTAGATTTAAATTAGTAATAAGTTACGCCTTAAAAACACAGAAAAATGAGAAACGCAGAAATGAGTCGATAGGTAAAAGCGGGGTGGTCACACCGAGAATATCGATTGCAAAAAGAAAAAGGGGTATCGATCGCGGGAGTGAAGAGGCACGGAAAAAAAGAATCGAGAGGGACTCGAAGCCGGACCTCGAACGAGAGCAGTCGCAAAAAAATAAGAAAACCTCACGCGGAACCATCGACCAACACGTGCTCGTCTACGCCTGTTTCGTACACCTATTCGTGACAACTATTTCGTACACTTATTCGTGACACCTATTTCGTACACGTGCTCTCACCCATCCCGGCCTGGGTGCTAGAATAAAACAAACTTAGCGCGCGACCAACGACACATGGCTATAAGGCCACGGTCTCTCGTGACCAACATTGCAAGAGCTCTCAGACGTACAAGTAAGTGGAGCTTTACACGTGGTGCAGCTAGGGCCACCAGCTAGGTCCATTGGTGTAATAAAAAATTCTGAACAAAGATTACAACTACTTTTGTCTTTTATTCATTCATCCGCACATACACATTACACGTTATCCCAATCCCTCCTAGCATCCCAGTAGCCTTCCGAGTCGTCGCGATTACGCACGTCTCAGTAGTATCCTCCAGTAGCTAGTGACCGTCGCGATTACGCACAGTCAATCCCCCCTAGAAACCCTGTAGCCTTACGAGGCGTCGCGATTACGCACGTCTCAGTAGCATCCTCCAGTAGCTAGTGGCCGTCGCGATTACGCACAGTCAATCCCTCCAAGAACTCCATTAGCCTTACGAGTCGTCGCGATTACGCACGTCTCAGTAGCATACTCCAGTAGCTAGGAACTGTCGCGACTACGCACAGCCCATGCCCCCCCTAGAAACCCAGTCGTGGTACGAATCGTCGCGATCACGCACGGTTCCGTAACACTTCCCCCCCCTTGTTAGAGTTCCTCGTCTCACGAGCTGCCACTACAACGCAGGATCCTACAAACCCCGATGGCGTGTAAACGACGGCCAGAGTCCATACGCCGTCTGGTAACGTTAGGGGCCGTAGGGTCGTAAGAGCCGTAGTGATCCCACACACCCCGGTAGAATCGCCCTGTACACCGCAGAGGTTACGGCGAAATCTCGTCACCCTGCAAACACGCCGCACGCTTGACTCTCCTGGACGTGACCCCAGTACTTTCTCTTGCCTAAGGTCTCCCAACAACTACAAATTTTCTTGTAGACGACCCTGGACAGGCTGAGCTTACCCCAGCCTGAAATAGGTTCCTTACAGCATTTAATTGCAAATGTATCAGAGATTATTTAAAATTATATTTGGAAAGCGATGTTTTAATTCTTGCTGATGTGTTTGAGAATTTTAGGAGTCTTTGTTCCCGAGTGTACAGGTTAGATCCCATTAATTATGTTACTGCTCCTTCAGTTTCATGGGATGCAATGCTAAAATACACAAAGGTTGAATTAGAACTTGTTAGTGATCCTGACATTTATAATTTTTTAAAAACTGCTGTTCGTGGAGGGTTGACCCAATGTACTCAACGGATTGCAACAGCAAATAACAAATATTTAGATAATAAATTTAAGCCTAGCGAGCCCATAAATTTCCTTTCATATATTGACGCCAACAACTTATATGGATGGGCTATGAGTCAACCCCTTCCATTTTCTAATTTTAAATTTCTAAGTAACGATGAAATTTCATCTTTCAACGTTCTTAGCATATCGACATCCAGTGATGTAGGATATATTTTAGAAGTAGATTTGCGATATCCTGATGATATTCATAATAAGCATAATAGCTTACCTTTTTGCCCAGAAAATAAGATTCCACCAGGAGGAAAGCAGACAAAACTAATAGCTGACTTAACCGATAAAAAGAACTATATAATACATTTGAAACAGCTACAGTTAGGTATAGAACAAGGCATGATTTTAGAAAAAATATCTCGAGTTGTATCTTTTAATCAGTCCTGTTGGCTGAAACCTTATATTGACCTCAATACATCTCTTAGAAAATTAGCTAGCAATGACTTTGAGATAAACTTTTATAAATTAATGGCTAATGCCGTTTACGGCAAAACTATGGAAAATGTAGTAAAACGTCGTGAGGTTGCATTAGTTAAACATTATAATTCAAGACAGAACTCAGCAGGGTTTAGACAACGCATAGCGAGACACAATTTCCACAGTGTTGAAATCTTTGGAAATAATTTGGCTGCAATTGAATCAACTAAGTCTAGAATTTTGTATGATAAGCCCATTTACATTGGAGTTAGTGTACTAGAACTTTCGAAATGGTTAATGTATGACTATTTCTATAATTTTCATTCTGTAAAATGTCCATCGACAAAAATACTCTATATGGATACAGATTCATTTATTATATCATCAGAAGAAGATTTTTATGATTTAATTAAAGACAATCCTAATCGCTTTGATACATCCAATTACCAAGCCTCAAACAGATTCGGTATAAATCTGGCTAATAACAAAGAACTAGGATTAATGAAAGACGAAAATGCAGGTAGAATAATGACGTCGTTTGCAGGATTAAAAGCGAAAGCATACTCATATTTAGTTGCTAGAGATGATAACACTGACTATAACATAAAAAAGGTAAAAGGTGTAAAAAAGTCAGTAGTGAAAAGATTATCCCACACTCATTATATTGAATGCATTAAACATAAAAAATCTTATTATGGAGAACAGAGAGTTATTAGAAGTAGAGGACATAAAATTTATACTGAAATTGTAAATAAAATAAGTTTAAATTATAAGGATGATAAAAAATGTATATTACCTAATAATATTTCAACATTAGCTCATAATCACTATGAAATTAAAAACATTTTCGATACAATTAATCATACACAAAATATTGTATAAATCAGCATAATATTATATATTTGGAAATTGTATATAATTTAAACTATATTGTAAATGATAAAAAAAAATAAAAAAATTAAATGTGATACAATTATTTTTTGTTTAATTATTTTAATAAACACTTTTTATCTATCCATGAATTGTGCGTTTCATCAAACCCCAACCATTTAACAAAAACTTGATCCTTTTTTCTTCGGATTATTTTCTCCACTAAAAAAGCATTTTCATCTTTCACTTTTTGGAGTTCTTGATCATAAAATGATCCCTTAATAATATTCCCCTGATAGTCCTCCAGTTCATATGTTACAGGATTAGTTGACTTTACTTTTAAAATTTTAGAAACTTCAGTTGTCCAGTTAGGTTCATATCCCTTTGAAAAAATACCTTTATATTTACTTATTCTTACAGGCTCACCTATGGAAAACTTGTGTTTAGGGAATACCTTACAAATATTATAAGCTGTTTTTAAAATAAACTCTTCATTTTGTTTGTTTACATCTAGAGGTTTCATTTTTATGGTTCGGTGATATGAATTATTGTAATCATTTACTAAGTCTTGCAAATTATGAATCCAGACATGATTACCCTGCATACTAAACATTTTCCACATACGATATTTTAACGTTCTATTAAAACGTTCACAAATAGAGGCCTTAAGATGTGTATATGTATGGTAATGGTTTATGTTATTTAGTTGCATTAACTCCCCAAAGGTACTATTGAAAAACTCCTTTCCTAGATCAGATTGAATATTTTTAGGCTTATGTCTAGATATTTTAAATATTTTCTTCATTGCTGATGACACATCTAAAGATGTCTTAGACTTCACAGGAACTGCATATGCATACTTGGAGAACGTGTCAATCACTGTCAGCAAATATCTAAATCCTTTATTTTCTTTATAATAAGTTATCATTTCAACTAAGTCTATTCGCCACGTGTCATTAATTCCCTTTTGAACGAATTTTCGGCGAATAAAGTTTTTTCTAGCAGGTTTATGTATTTCATTAACAACTTGTTGCTTACTTATTTTTAATATTGTTTTTTATTTTTGGATGATTGCTTATTTAAAAGTGATTGCTCATATTCAAGAACATCGCGTTTTATTTGAATACACATTTTCTTTGAAATTTCAAAGCATAAACGAGTTAAGTCTATTTGCACATTTCTATCATAGGTACCGTCTAAATCTGATAGTTGAATATCAAATTTTTGTAAGGCTGCGCACTTAGGAATAATATTGTTATAATAAAGGAATGTAATTTGTTGCTTAAGTATCGTATTCCAACATAAAAATGTGGTGAAAAAATTCCTAATCTTAAAAGTGATCTCCAGGACTCGCTATCAAATTCAATTTTGTTTCCAAACTGATTTATTATAAAAACATACTGCTTATCAGATTTCCGAAATCTAAAATTACATTTAATAGAAGTCAGTAATGGATGGTCTATAATTGTATCAGGCATCAAGATCAAGAAATCGTTCGATTCTCTTTGTAGAAGTCTGACGTGTTTTTGTTTTGCGCTCCGCTTATCTGCCTTTTATCTTTTATAAACAGCCGGTGTTTTTTGAATATAGCAAAATAAACCTTAAATTGCCTGCTTGCTTAGAGCTTTTCCTTAGACGCGAGTGCACGCCCTTTAAGTGTGTTTTTAGACATAATTTAATTATTTTCCTGTGTCGGTAGTCATTGTGTTTTGTTGTTTCTTTTCGTAAGTACACACAGAATCAAAATCTGGCCGCTCTCACCTAGTTGATCTGCTTTATTGCTTTTATCACTCTATCCCTATTACCCAAACTAACATAACTGTTCTTCCTCTCTCGCTCTCAATACGTTCTGTGTAGTAGCGCTCTCGCTCTCTCTCTCTCAACTGAAGCTGCAGTAACCGCTCTCCTCTCTTTCTTATTGCGCTTTCATCGCTTATCTGGCACACTGGTCTGATATATATTTGTTTTGAAATTTTATATTTTTTATTTCTCATAATGGAATACACAGTTGTCTGTGCCAAGAAAACCTGCAAGAAGCAGATCACCCATGACCAGCCGAGTATCCCCTGCTGGCTATGCGATAGCGTAGTGCACGCTAAATGCGCCGGGTTCTCCGGTCTCGTGGGTGATGCCATCTCTAAAAGAAATGGCTTGCATTACAGCTGTGAGGCATGCCGTCCGGTTGAAGGGGAGATGGCAGCATTTATGAGGCAGACCCGGAAGGGCTTTAGGGAGCTGACCGTGGGCTTCAAAGAGCAGTACGATCGGCTCCTAGCCATGGAGTCTCAGTTCAGTGGTCTCAAACTATTGACTGAGTCTCCTAGGCGCAAAAAGGTCACTCCGCGGGATCTGCATGTGCCGACTGCCCTCGACCGGCCGATGCTGACAAGCTGACTCCGACCACCCCAAAAGTGCAGCAGTTGATATCGTTCGCCACTCCAAAGGCAACGACAGCTGCTGGTGATGAAAATTCGGTAGCCGAATTTATCGCGTCGGAGAGCATGCAGCCAAGACCGTCTGTAGCGTCCGTGTCCGTAGTATCAAATTCATTAGCTGTCCCGGCAATTCCGACCCCACCAGTCAATATACGACCCGGACCACCGGGTATTACCATCACAGGTGATAGGCCTGTGGTGCCAAGATTGGTCGGGATCCCACCAAAGAGACAAGTTTTTGTCTCACGACTTGCCCCTGACTCCACAATTAAAGATGTGACGGCTTATATTCAAAGCCGCATACAAGCCGTTGATTTCAAGGTGGAAAAGTTCTCCTTTGTCATCTTCCCGCTCTACCTCCACCCGTCCAAAAAACTAACAAACTCTCTTTCAGTGACCTATCAGAATGTTCGAGGCTTGCGTAGTAAGCTCAGCATTCTTTTCCTGGATAGTGTCGCATTTGCATCCAACGTTATTGTGTTTACCGAAACCTGGTTAAAGCCGGACATTCTTAGTTCCGAAGTTTTGGCAAGTCGGTACACAACTTTTAGAAAGGATCGTTCGTCTCGACGTGCAGGAGGGGTTCTGATTGCTGTGGACTCAAACTTCACGTCGGAACTTTTCACAGTCCAGATCCAGCAGGAACTGGAATTTCTGTGTGTAAAACTGATTCTTCCCGCTTTCTCAGTTTTCATAACTTGTTCGTATATTCCACCTTCTTCGGATATCGCAATTTACGAGCAGCATTTGTCCGCCTTAACCGCTATCTCTTCCTCGCTATCTGACAAAGATCACATGATAGTTCTTTGTGACTACAACTTGCCAGGAATTGTTTGGTCTTCGGCAAATGAGTCTAATAGCCTGGTACCCATGGCACGTCATGACTTTGTTGACGGCTTGATTGACCTGTCTCTGTCTCAAGTTAACCATGTTAAAAATTCCTTGGGTCGATTTCTTGATCTGTGCTTTGTAACGGATCCGACCGTAGCGTTGTTAACTCGAGTCCCCCCGCTCTCTATACCTGAAGATGCCTACCATCCTACTTTCGAAGTGTCGCTCGACCTAGGACGAACTGTACTAGATCGGTCGGGTAGACCACCCCAATGTGTCCGCTGCTTCCGTAAAGCCGAGTTTACGAAGCTTAATAACCTCATTAGGGATTTTGATTGGTCCGCTTTATATTTGTGCAGTGATGTTACGACAGGCACAAACATTTTCTATGATGCACTGGACTCACTTTTTGTCTCTTGTGTCCCACTTTCCTGTCCGATTAGATCAAGAAAACCCCCTTGGTTTACCAAGGAGCTATCTCATCTAAAAAACTTAAAATCAAGACTTTATAAAAAATTTCAAGAAGTTGGCTCTCCTTCTTCTCTCTCTCATTATGTAATAGCTCGGTCAAACTTTTCAGTTCTTAACGCTCAATGCTATCAGAATTACTTATCTCGATGCAGGATAAGTTTTTCTAAGGACCCCAAACAGTTCTACAGCTTTGTAAACAGTAAGCGTAGAACGTCCGCACACCCATCCTCGCTATCTTTCCGTAATACGTCGGCAGATAATGATCAGGCAATTGCCGATCTTTTTGCCCGTTTTTTCCAAACTACCTATTCGCAGGATGTTTACTCTGATCAGCCGTATCCATACAGTTTGCCGCGGTCGAACGGCATTTTCTGTCCTTTGCTAAATGAAAGCTCGTTGCTTCATGATCTACGAACAGTAAAGCCGGTGTTCTCACCAGGTCCGGACGGAGTTCCCGGCTGTGTACTCAGGTATTGTGCCGATTCTCTGTGTGGGCCGTTGCTTAAACTGTTCAACCTATCTATAACTTCTTCATGCTTTCCCCCGATATGGAAGGAGTCTTTTATAATTCCTCTCCATAAGAAAGGTAGCAAGTCTGACGCAATGAACTATAGAGGTATATCTAAGTTATCCGCTATTCCTAAAGTGTTTGAGAAAATTTTAACTCCGCACCTGCAGCACCTATGCAGATCACTTATATCTCCAACTCAACATGGATTTATAAGGCGGAGATCAACCACTACAAATTTATTGGAGTTTACCTCCTTTATAATAAAAGGCTTTCAAGGTAATTTGCAGACGGATGTTGTTTACACCGATTTTAGTAAAGCGTTCGACTGTGTAAACCATTCTCTCCTAGCACAAAAGCTCGACCTTCTAGGGTTCCCGCCCAATCTCCTGAGATGGATCTCTAGCTACCTGTGTTCTAGGTCTCAAAGAGTCCTTTTCAAAAACTCCCTGTCCTCTCCAGTTATGGTGACTTCGGGTGTACCTCAGGGCAGCCATCTAGGCCCCTTACTCTTTACTCTCTTTATAAATGACCTACCTTCTGTATTAACATACTCTCGAGTACTAATGTATGCGGATGATGTTAAGCTCTGTGTCCAGTATAAGGACATTTCTTTCCAATCCAGGTTGCAATCCGATCTCGATAGATTTCAGTCGTGGTGTTGTGCAAATTTATTAAACCTTAACGCTTCGAAATGTAAAGTAATGACTTTTCATCGCTCCAGCGCCTTTCTGGTTCCTTACACCCTTTGTGGGGGTTCTCTTGAGAGAATTACCCGGGTTGATGATCTTGGTGTTCTATTAGATCCCAAGTTAAAGTTTTCAGAACACATTTCTACCATGGTGAATAAGGCCATGGGCGTGCTTGGGTTTATAAAGAGGTGGTCAAAGGAATTTGACGACCCCTATATAACAAAGACTCTCTACACCTCTCTGGTTCGTCCGATTTTAGAATACGGCTCTTGTGTATGGTGCCCTCAGTACAACGTACACCAAGACCGTATAGAATCAGTTCAGAAAAACTTTTTACTTTTTGCTCTTCGCGGCCTCAGCTGGGATGCAAGTGTGAGACTGCCGTCTTACTCTAATAGATTGCTCTTAATAAACCTTCCAACCTTAGCTAATCGTAGGAAAATGCTTGGCGTGATTTTTGTGCACAACTTGATCAAGGGTGACGTAGATAGCCCTGACCTGTTGAGCCGCATAAACTTCACGATTCCTATTAGAAGCACTAGGAACTATACACCGTTGTTTCTTCCGCTTTGTAGATCGAATTACTCCTTGCATGAACCATTTAGGGTCCTATGCTCGGATTATAATTCCCTCTACCATATTATATCTACCACTAACTCCCTTCCTAGTCTTAAATTACTGATACTCCTACATCTTTCCCGTAATTAGTAATTACTTTTCTTCTTTAGTTAGATTAGTTCTACTTTTCCTCGAACACTAGTCTAACACCTATCTTTCCTGCATGTCCGCGATCGGTTCGGTTTACGAGTCGCGCGTCATGCGGCAGCGCCCCTCGGTCGGTTGGGCGGGAGGTGGGCTGCGTTCTTGCCTGGGATCCGCGCCTAACAGCCATAGGCTGGTGTCGCTTGGGCCACTTGATGGTGCAGTCATTGCATATCAACGTCCTAAAGTAAAGTAAGAATTCGTACTGATCAAGTTTTAATTGAATATATTCCTTGTATGTAACACTAGTCGACACGACACGTCAAACGGTTATAACTTAGCCGTTTATTTTTATATTTTTATAAGCGATACCTTAAACGACGCCTAATTAATGTGTCTATCTAAAACCAAAAATCAAGGCATTCAAATATTTTTTTTTCGACTTTTCCTGAGCTTTCAAAGTCAAAATTTCGGGGAAAAATACCGAAAAAAATTATGAAATTTGAATTTGGAAGCTTAATATCTTCCAGACGTTAAGTTGCAGCTACAAAGTGTCTGAGTCGGATTTATAGCTGCATTTGTCAGCTTTTCTTAACAGCAAAGTTCAATACAACCAGTTGTAGGAAACTTAAGTTATGTAAAAAATATAAGCACTACCTATGACAAAAAACACAAAATTGTTTAAAAATTCTTTAAAAAAAAACTACTCCATGAAAAAAAAAATTCTTTAAAAAAATGTAAATCTCCAAATCTGTCAGAAAAAGTCATTTTTGGCCACAGCGGAAAAAAAAAGTTGAATTTTGTCGAGTAGTGTAATTAATTGCATCCATTCATCTTTATCTAAACCAACGAAATTGTTTTTGCTTTGCTGCATCCAGATCATTGGAGTGAATTTTCTTGTAGTTGAAAACCCGCATTTTAGCTTTAAATTATGTACTACATAATATTCGAGTCCGAAAATAACTTCGTGGTCCTGTTTCTTTCTCGTAGACCGAATTCTCATTGATTGAAGCGTGTCCATTAGGGTTGAATGCTTTTGATAAACTAAGAACTCTTACTGAATTGAGTTGTATATAAAGGGGAAAGATATCACCGACTCATTCAGTTTCTTAATAAATCTCAAACCAACATGAACACAATCGACAGAAATTCAAGCGTTATAGTGGATTTTCAATATTTCTTCGGAAATAATAAACAACTTTTTATTAAGGAATTGGCGTTTATGCAAGCCGGAACAGTAACACCAAACTTCTTTCATTTCAAACCTCCATATCATCTAAATGAATTGGACAATGAAATGATTAAACAACAAAATATTCAACCATAAACCATAAATGGACTGGAATGGTCAGATGGTGAAATATCATATTTATGTTTAGGGGAAATTCTTTCACCACTTAACAGATTTAGCACTGTCATTGTTCGTGGTGAAATTAAGAAAAAGATTTTATCAAAGTATTTAACAAATAACATTATTGATATCGATATAGGAAAAAGCCTGGCCCTATATCCGAATTTTTTTACTAACTGTAGAATCCACAAAAAAATTCCTCTTAGATGTGCTTTAAATAATTTATTTAAGCTTTTTGTTATATTGGAAAATTCGAACTACGATGTATACTGCAATGGCGACTCATACGTTTAGCTTATCAGTTTGTATAAAACACTTGTATTAACTAGTTGTTTAAAATGGATAACTTTAAGCGTTTTTTTGAAAATGATCCTCGCAAAAGAGGATACACACAAGTCGTTTATTGCAATTATTGTGGATCTGATACTCATTTCGAAAAGGACTGTCACAAAAAACGCGACCAGGAGAAACCTAAATAAATTATTTTAAGTGATAGAAAACATTTATAAATGATCTATAAATAAAACGTAAACAAAAATTTAAGCCTAAAATGTTTAAACAATTTATTCATCCTTTTACAATGTTAATTTGTGGACCTTCAGGGTCTGGAAAAACAACGTTTTTAGAAAATTTAATAAACCAAAGGAATGACTTGCTAAGCATTTCAATTGATAGAATACTTTGGTGTTATGGAGAGAAGCATGCTAAACCTAATTTCAACAACATTGAATACTATAAAGGAGTTCCCGAAAAAATTGAAAATGAAAATAATGAACCTATTCTTTTAATAGTAGATGACTTGATGATGGGTGCATTTAATAAAAATGTATGTGAACTATTTACGAAAGGATCACATCATAGGAATTTATCTGTAATATTAGTTACACAAAATATATTTCATAAATCATCTCATACTCGAGATATTTCATTAAATACAAAATACATCGTGGCGTTCAAAAACCCTAGAGATAAACTGCAGTTTCAATGCTTAGCTAGACAAATATATCCTGAAAATTCCCGCGAGCTCTTCAGAATATATAAGGAGGTGACTGATGAACCCCATGGTTATTTACTTATTGATCTTACTCAGGGAATAAATGATCTCCTTAGATTTCGAACAGATATTTTTAATTCTGTGTATACAGTTTGCTTTGCAGATGAAAATGGTTTACAAAAAGAGTCTAAATCGACTGAGAGCGAACAAACATTTATTGTATGTGCTCAAAAGGGCAAATAATAAACTTCGAAATGCAATAATAAGTAATTGTGACATTGAGTTGGTAAAAGCATTAGTGGAGATAGTGTTAAATACATTAAAAGGAAATCATAAGATATCAAAAGCGCAATTATATGCTCTAAAAAGGTATAAAAATACATTACGTTTTATTTCATGTTCAAAAAGGTCAATAAATTCCAAGCGAAAAGTTCTCATCCAAAAAGGAAGATTTTTACCAATTCTAATAAGTTCATTGCTTTCGGGGATTTTTGGAAAAATTTTGAACAATGCTTAAAAGTAAGCATCAATTAAACAAAGTAATTTTAATGCACCCTAATGCATATCAAAAATTGTTAAATAGTGAAAAGGAAAACGATTTAATTAATATAACATTTTTACCTATTTTAAATGATAAAAAAACTAGTGACTTTAATAAATGGATAAAAATTCGTCAAGAATTGTGTTACTTTCAAAATAAGAAAAGAAATAAGACAATGGATTTACGAGCTAGACAGCAAACACCACTTTCATCACCCAAAAGCATTGGAATACAAACGCCAGAAGAGTCAGTTTGGATAGATTCTAAGCCCAAACAACTAATCACTACAATAAAAAACATGATTCTTCAAAAAATGAACGCTCTATCGACAATGACTTTCCTGCTCTACCTATCGAAAGTGATGATGAGGATTTGAAGTTCGAAAAATCTGTCAGCTCACAGAATAATAAACGTAAAGCTGAGGAGGATACTTCATTTTTTGACACTCACACATCAAAAAAACAAGCACTGACTAAGGTTAAGCTTACTGATAAGCAAAAAAAACTAAGAGTACAACTTAAAAGGTATAAAAGTGAACCTCATCCATTTCAAGACTTAAAATACGTAAGTGGACGGGACAAGTTGAGTAGATCTGTTAGAAACAGGAACACCGTTCAAATTGGAAAAAACAAAATTAATTGGCTTTCGTATAATTAATAAACTAAAAAGAAAATTAAACATTGAAAATGGTATATTTAACAGAGTTTTTCGCTACATTACTCAGTAACGATTCGTTAAATGTATATCATTATAACGTTAAATTTGTATTTACAAACATTGTGAATATTCCTGAAAACATGAACGATGAATGGGAAGTAGGAATTACAGACTTATATCTAAATAAATGTATAAAAACTATGCCTGAGAACACTTCTATTGTAACTGAAGAAACGACAGAATTCGTGATTAGCTTAGTAAATGGGGAAACATTTAGATATGCAAATGAATCAGGGGAGTCTGAATCCTTTGAAAACGGGTTGATTTTTGTTTACACCGACATTATCAAACCAAGATGTGTTGGAAGCAAAAGACCCCGATGTCTTCGAGTATTACATTATAATGGAAAGGAACAACTTATACAATTCAAAAATATTGAATACTATCCCATTAAAATATGGACGCCAAAAGAAATTTCAATTTTAATTACCGATTCAAAAGGCTATAAAGTACCATTTGAATCTTCAGAAACTCCAATTTTTGTTACTCTTCATTTTAGAAAACGAAAAGAAATGCTATAAATAATACTGTAAAGATAAACATTTCTTCAGAGTATAAATAGCCATCATGACGAAATCTTATCAACAATATTATTTAAATCAGTGTGGAGGAGGTTTAAGTCATATAGGAAGTCTATATGTTACACCCAGAGTTATCCAGCAAGGTAGAGGAATTGGAAATTTTTTGAGTGGTCTTTTTAATTACATAAAACCATTATTCCTTTCGGGGATAAACGCAATTAAAAATCAAGCTTCTGAGACTGGAAAGGCTGTAATAAATGAGTTTGGTCGTAAACCTCTAAGAAACATTATCCAAGAACAAAGCAAAATTGCATTGCAAAATCTGTCTAATAAAGCGATTAATAAATTTACGCGATTCCAAAATGGGGAAGGTAAAACGAATAAAAAGAGAAGGTCTAGGAAAAAAAAATCTCATTTAACATCTAAACAAGGACGCAAACATACGCAGTCGCGACCAAAAAGGACAAAATCAAGAAAGAAATTAACTATTAGAGACATTTTCTCAAAATCAAAACGAGGGGGAACGTTGTGAGCCGCGGCAAAGGCCGCGGCTCTACCTTATACCCGGTACTCAGTCGTATACACATATGTACATACACATATGAGCTTGCGATTTATGCAATTTATTATATGTTCGCAAAAGGGACAAATTAAATTTTGGGCAAAAAATAATATTTCAAAAAATGAAGTCAAATCATTTTTGGAATATTATACATGTTTTTAATTTTGTTTGCATATGCTTTTTACATCTGCTCCTAAATTTCTACATGACATGTATAACTACATATTTGAGACGTACAAGTGTTTGCGACAGAAAGAGAGGGAATGAGTCAGCGCTTGGCAGGATTTGCGTAGCCACTGAAATTTAATTTGTTTCTTCTGGCCATAATATTAATTCAACCTGATTCATATTCGGCAAGTTTGGAATCATCTTCCCCACGCCATCAAGGCAATCAGTGGGGGAGTGCAGTTCAAAATCGCACTGGGGAATCATCTACGCACTACATAATTTGAATTTGTGATAGTAGAGAGATGTTGAACGGAGAGTAAGAGTGAAATTCCTAGGAACTAAATTAAAAAAAAAAAAAAAAAAAAAAAAAAAAAAAAAAAAAATTATATTATATTATGTTATTAAAATGATAGTATATAAGTTCGAATGTATGTAATTGTAATTGTAATCACTTCTTAATGTTAGTAATTTAAATATCAAAAGTTAATATTACACTTGTGACTAGCGCCCTAATTTATAAGTATAAAATGCTTGTCGCGCTAGGATGAAATAAATAAATAAATAAATAAATAAATAAATCTGGTAGATATGGTAATTTTCCATGATTCTACGTTTTTGGTTTTCTCGTACCTTAAAAATTGTGGATTCCACAGATTTTCGTCCTTTGTGGGGGCGGAAGGAGGCGTGGCAAAATTTTGAAATACATCTGGAGTAGTGTGATCACAGAGAAGACTGGATACAAAACTTGGTTGTTCTAGCTTAAATGGTCTCTGAGATATAGGCGCAAATGAAGACGGACAGACGGACAGACGGACGGACGGACAGACGGACAGACAGACATGGCTATATCGACTCGGCTATTGATGCTGATCAAGAATATATATACTTTATGGGGTCGGAAACGCTTCCTTCTGGGCGTTACACACAACCGTTATCCCCACAAATCTAATAAACTCTTTGAGTACCGGGTATAATGAGCACCCATGTTGAATGTATGAAAAGTGAATTGGATCTGTTTGAGCCTCATCCTACACAAAGTTCTATTCTAAGAACTGAAGAAGTTTCATACAACCCAATTGCGTCGTTGGACAGTGCCTCTTCAATTGAATTCGTTTGCTTAGGAAATGGTGAAACATATCGAGACCTATCAAGTGTTTACTTAAGACTTGTTGTACAACTAAGAAAAAATGATAATACCAACATTGAAGGAAACAATGTTGGAGTAGTGAATAATGTTTTGCATTCAATTTTCAGAAGTTCGTCGGTATACTTAAATAATATATTGGTTTCTCAGAGTGATAATAACTACCATTATAGATCGTACTTCCAAACGATTTTAAACTATGGTAGTGACGCCACTGAAAGTCACCTAGCCACTCAAGGTTATTATCCTAATTATGGTAAATTATTATCTGGGAGATATGTTAATACCGATGGATCCATTATACTCAAAAATATTTTTCAAAACAGTAATAAGGTTGAACTATTCGGAAAAGTTCATGGAGATATATTTAATCAATCAAAACTGCTTATAAATAATGTTGATTTGAGAATCACTTTTAATATTGAAAAAACAGCATTTTATTTAATGGAATCTGAAACTGAATCAAATCTTAAGATATTGGAAGCACAACTATTCATGAACCACATAACTGTTAACCCAAGCATTTTATTGGCCCATCATCATGTTTTACAAACTAAACGAGGGGGAACGTTGTGAGCCGCGGCAAAGGCCGCGGCTCTACCTTATACCCGGTACTCAGTCAGTATATATGTACATACATACATATATGAGCTTACGATTTATGCAATTTATTATATGTTCGCAAAAGGGACGAATTAAATTTTAATATTTCAAAAATTGAAGTCAAACCATTTTAGGAATATTTATACATGTTTCCAATTTTGTTTGCATATGATTTGTATACTGCTTCTACATTTCTACATGTATAACTACATATTTGAGACGTACAAGTGTTTGCGACAGAAAGAGAGGGAATGAGTCAGCGCTTGGCAGGATTTGCGTAGCCACTGAAATTTAATTTGTTTCTTCTGGCCATAATATTAATTCAACCTGATCCATTTTCGGCAATCTGGTAGATATGGTAATTTCCCATGATTCTGCGTTTTTGGTTTTCATTTATCTTACAAATTGTGGATTCTACAGATTTTTTTCCATTGTGGGGGCGGAAAAGGGCGTGGCAAAATTTTGAAATACACTTGTGCTGGTTTGATATCACAGGAGCTTGGATAGAAAGTTTGGTTGCTCTAGCTCTTATAGTCTCTGAGAACTAGGCGTCACAAAATTCGAATGGGCAAAGCAGATGGGGTCGCGTGTGAGAGAGAGCGAGAGGGAACGATGACTTTCGAAATGGTTTTCTTCATTGTAGCTATAATAATGATTCGATCTGATCCAGATTCAACACTCTGATAGAAATGATCATTTTCTATGATTCTGCGTTTTTAGTTTTCTCGTATCTTCAAAATTGTGCATGCCACAGACTTTCGTCCTTTGTGGGGGCGTAAAGGGGCGGGGCGAAATTTTGAAATACACTTTGAGTAGTGTGATAACATAGGAGACTGAATACAAAACTTGGTTACTCTAGCTTTAATAGTCTATGAGATATAGGCGCAAATGAAGACGGACAGACGGACGGACAGACGGACGGACGGACGGACGGACGGACAGACAGACATGGCTATATCGACTCGGCTATTGATGCTGATCAAGAATATATATACTTTATGGGGTCGGAAACGCTTCCTTCTGGGCGTTACACACAACCGTTATCCCCACAAATCTAATATACCCCTATACTCTTCGAGTACCGGGTATAAAATGCCATTTATCCATACAGTAAAGTTCAAGTCAAATCATTTACAATATACCCTGGAAATAATACATTATCAATTGACAACGCAGTAATTGGACAGCTTCCTAATTTTTTTGCTTTTTGCATGGTAAAAAATAAATCATATTCTGGAAATCGAACAATGGATCCTTTTAATTTTAATCATTTTAAAATTCAACGCTTTAATCTATTGGTTAATGGAGTGCAAGTACCATCGCAGGCTCTTGAGTTTGATTTCACGGACTCTGAAAATGTTCAAAGCTCTAGAGGATATAATATGCTCTTCAGATCAAGTGGAATAAAACATTATGATCGCGGTTTACAAATTACAAAGGAAATGTTTGATACAAATTGTTTTATATTAGCATTTGATTTAACTGCAGACCATCACAATTCAACTGTACGAGTATGCTCAAATTTAATTTCTCAAGGTGCTATCAGAATTAAAGGACGGTTTTCTGAACCTCTTACCGAAGCAGTTACTTGACTGGTGTACTGTGAATATGCCTCAATGATTGATATTGATAAACATCGAAATATTCGTGTTCTATTGTAAAATGAATACATTGCAAATCGAACATTTGCTTTCTAAGCATTCAAAAACACATAAAATTTTTAAAAGAGTTTATCCCTCTGATAGGCTACCTAAAGTCATTTCGAAATATCCTGCTTTTATAATAGCAAATACGGATTCTTCAAGTCAACCAGGAACTCATTGGGTTGCTTTTTACTTTAATAGCAAACATTCAGCAGAATTTTTTGATTCATATGGTCAATATCCGCAGAAGAAAGAATTTGTAAAATTATTAAGGAATAATTCGATTAAGTTTACATTTAACAAACAACCACTGCAAGGATATTTTTCCAATACATGTGGTCATTACTGCATTTTATATGGAATCTTTAAAAGCAAACAAAAAACATTAAACTGTTTTTTAAAACAATTTAAGAAAAATGATTTTAATTATAATGATAAGTTAATCATGAAAATGTTTAAGAAAATTTGTTTGAAATAAAAACATAATGTTGTTGTAATGTAAATGTTATTTTATTGATTTCGGATTAATTCTCTTGTTTAATTTATAATACTTAAGCATTAATTCTAATGCTTGAGCTTTTTTAGCTGGTAACGTATGACACAGACATGTGTCAGGTCCATCAGTAGCATCGTCATCGCTCCAGGGACTGAATACTGCAGCTCCTTTTCCTCCAGATCCTCCAAAATTGTCATTAGGGTTTCCAGGCTGGTAACGTGTTCCTCGAAGATCATCTCTTCGAATTGCATCAAAAACAGTTTGATTTGATTTGCGTACATCTTACGACTGGTGTTGTTGGTGATGATGTTGATACTGTTGTTGATTCAAAGAGCAGGACTCTTTATATCCAAACCTTTACACTTGTAATCATATGTTTATCTATGTATATTGTAAATGGTTTCTTTTTTACATGTGTAAACGTATACATATGTAATCCTTTTGTCCTTATTTATTCTGTACATGGTTAGTTGTCTCTTCTTCTCTTACACAAATCAGATGTATTCCATTGAATTCTTTATTTATTCTTTACATATAAATTGGAAATGGGCAGTGCTATATCTAGTCATCTCTTTTCCTTTATATATAAGATGTGAAATTCCATGATCCTTCAACAACTTGAAGGGTGTTTTCGAGGAAAATTTGGTAACATAACTTTTGGGTAAAAATATCCAAAGTTGTTCGTTGTCCTTATCAGTTAAATAAAGGACTACTTTATTTCCAAATGATGTTTTTTTGAGTTTGCATCCCGTGATCTTGTACTCAAATCCTATACATAGATCCTCTACCTTGGTGTATCCAATCGCAGGCTTTATCTCGTTAAGTATCTCAAGGAAAGCCTAAGTACATACACATTTTATTAGACGCTTATCATTTTATATAAGAAAAAGAATACTTCTTTACATACCATTATAATAATAGAAAGTGTTCAAACTACTCACTGTTTTATACTAAATTATTTATTCAAGATTACATGGTCTTTTATACACTCATTAGTACATAATTGAAAGATGAAAACCAATCGTTCTAATTATATAAAAGCCAGATGTCTTAAATCTGATTGGTTGTTGAGTGAGAATGAATCATATACATATATGTACATACATATGTACATATATACTTCAAATATTATAGTTTCATTTTCTGTCTATGTGTACATAGTCAACATGAAAACGTTATATAAACAGAATGAAATGTATACCGTTCTGTAGCTATGATCATAACCTGAAATCATATATAAGGACTTCAGTTCTTTAGATGATTTAGTTTCTTTTCAGTTCGAAATGAGTACATTTCATTGCGAGTTGTGTTGTGTAAAAAAATCTTTTAGTTCTCGTAATGGACTGAAAAAACACACCTTAGAAGTTCACAACTTTAGTTATTCAAAATCAAAATCATCATTTTATCAATGCTGCTTATGTCCTGGAACTAAGCTGTTTTGGCTTAGATTTGATTTAAATATTCATATTTTATTGACGCATTACAACGAATTAAAGCAAATAAATGAAAAATTAAATACTAAGAAATAAAATAATCTCGACATTTCTTTAAATATATATGGCTTCAGATAAATGTAACTTATATAATAGAATATGAAATTGAACCAATAAATACACCTGTACCTGTATTCTACCTGAAATCCACTTATTGTTTTTGTGTAATCCTAACTTGGAAACCAGTTTCAAACGAATCCTCTGATTCTCTTTGGGGGATGTAACATGTAATCCTAACTTGGAAAACCAGTTTCAAACGAATCCCCTGATTCTCTTTGAGGGATGTAACGTGTAATAAGAGGAAGCGAAATTCAACCAATCAAAAGTAAAAACGAAACCATTGAAAATAAATATTTATTATTTTTAGACAAATACATAAAATATTTATATTATAACTATAATCGTAATATTAAAATTCAGCCTCAGCTCTTTCCACCGCAGCTATTAATTCAGCGTCATCTTCATCCCGAAGTAGTTCCTGGAGGTGATGCCTTTCATCAACCAAATCAAAAATGTCGTCATCATCCGGGAAAACGTATGATGAATAAGGATTCGACATTGCAATTATGGAATCATCATCATCCCATTGAATCTCATACATAGCATTTAAATTCTCGCGTTCTCTTGCAATTATGTAATCAGCATCATCCCATTGAATCTCATAAATAGCATTTAAATTCTCGATATCTCTCTCCAGAGCGTTTTGAGTCTTAATCCCAAAAATCAGGGATAGGTCTACGGAGCTCGACTGAGAGTCCAGATTTATGGTTGATTCCGGTTGGGAATCGATAAAAATGATTTCGAGGTCATCCATCGTTGTTAAAATATTACTAGTTTCTGTCCTAGCTGTTAGCTGTGAGTAGCTATTATATAGGCACATTGCTATGGGACAATGTTAGGTACACAAAGGAGGAATATAAATTATAGAGAAAGTAGAAAGGTTCAAGAGCATCCAAACCGTTTTTCAGGAAACACTTAAAAAATACCTCTAAACTATCACATTAGATTCATTTCAAAGGGATGACCTACCTGTTTGAGGGTTGTTTGAATCGCAACATGGAACCAATCGTACAAAAACAGGTTCATTGTCAGTAAGAGGGAGGAGAGAGAATATAAATGAGCGAAGGATTGATTTCGATTTGAGAGGATTTTATATGAGTGAGAAAGAGCATTGAGATCGAAGTTAGTTTAGATATCGCCGATAGGGGGCGCCACCAAGTAGTAAGGAAAAAGGGACGGTCGTTATTTACTATAAGTAGCATTATTTAATTTTTATGTCTTCCTATTATAATTTTGTTCTTTGTGTGCTCCTGTATATATCTCCATTAATTATGTGTTTTTCTTATTATTCACCCCTCTATACGGTCATCTAGAAAACCAGTCCCTTACTATGTTTTTGTATAGGATGCAAATATCAGAAACTTCAACCATTTGGTTCCCAATTCAATGTTAAAAAATATCGTATAATTATTTAACATGATCACGTAATAACATAGCAACACGATTCACACTTACAATCAACATGCTGCCAAGCTGTACATGCTTAAGCACATGCTGCAGCAACATGTTGCGAATTTGGTAATCCAGCCTAAAACTCGATACGACTGTCCCTTTTCCTTACTACTTGGTGGCGCCCCCTATCGGCGCCCCCTAACAAACTAACTTCGATCTCAATGCTCTTTCTCACTCATAGAAAATCCTCTCAAATCGAAATCAATCCTTCGCTCATTTATATTCTCTCTCCTCCCTCTTACTGACAATGAACCTGTTTTTGTACGATTGGTTCCATGTTGCGATTCAATCAACCCTCAAACAGGTAGGTCATCCCTTTGAAATGAATCTAATGTGAGAGTTTAGAGGTATTTTTTAAGTGTTTCCTGAAAAACGGTTTGGATGCTCTTGAACCTTTCTACTTTCTCTATAATTTATATTCCTCCTTTGTGTACCTAACACTGTCCCATAGCAATGTGCCTATATAATAGCTACTCTACTGATATATATGAGCGTATGTATTCATTGAAAGATCTATGACTTCTTTCGATTGTTCCAACTGTCTGGTGGTGGTGTGCAGAAGATGTTATATATTTTATTTTCAAATATTTTTACAAGTCATTTATGATTGAATTCTTGTATTCTGTTCTTATGTCCGTAATGAACGTCTTCATTGGACCGTACTTCAGAATAAACGATTCAAATATAGCTTTAGCTACAGTGTTTGCGCTTTTATTAGCAACTGGTATGGCAACCAGATATTTAGACACATATTAGCGTGACTGCGTATTCATTGCCATTTTCTGATTTTGGTAGCGGACCAATAGTGTCCACTATCACTCTATCGAATGCATTTATTGGGGTCTCTGTTATTGTTGATGGGGTCTTAATGTGCTTAGTTCTTTCAGCTTTCTAGCATTTTTGACATTTTCGTATGTACTCAGTTATATCCCGAGTCATACCCTTCCAAAAATAATGTCTTTTGACCTTAGCCAAGGTTTTGGTAATGCCTGTGTAACCTCCTTGTATAGGATCGTCATGGTGTGTAGACAAAATAGCTTCTTTTTCTTGTTCATTTTTTATTTGGGTCACCGGGTTGAGTAGCGCTACTCTTAATGTTTTCAATATTTTATTGCCCATTTTCTTGAAATTATCAATTGAAACATGTTCAAAGATATTTTCCCACGGTGCCATTTTGAGTTGGCTGATTTTATGTATACCGGCTTGCATTTCAAGCCTTTGGAAAAACTGACCTAAGTCTAGAGTTCCATTGGTATATAAATCGCTAACGTCATATCTTGCTGTAATTTTCTTACCATGTTTAAAGAAACAGAGCATATTTTTTACACACAAGGTCACTACTTTACCTACCTCGACATTCTTGATGACTTCGTATACGTTGGGCTTTGAAGCTTTTTCTGTAGATTGCCTAGAAAATTCTACTATTTCATTTCTTGCGCAGGATTTTTGTCTACTTTGATATCTTGTAGTGACTGTTTTGATACTGCCGGTTATGTTCTGGAGCTCTTTGATGGTTATTCTTGATAACGCATCGGCTACATATGTATGTAGTTATCTTTTCCTTTTAGATATTCTACCGTAAAATTATATTCCTCTAATTCAAGCCTCATTCGTGTTAATTTTGACCTTGGATTAACCATTGAAAATAAATATATAAGCGGCCTATGATCTGTTCTGACAGTGAAATGCCTACCATAAATATATAGTCTGAAATGTGTTATTGCCCAATGAATTGCTGTCAGTTCCTGTTCCGTTGTACTCTTATCAGAAGAAGAGTTTGTAGAAGAGTTGTAGAAGAGTTGGTTTAATGAGTTGAGATTTTGAGTGTAAAAACGCATTTTGACAATCATCCGTCCATTCAAATGGGACATCTTTTTACTTAATCTGGTTATGTGCCGTGCGTAATCGGCGAAGTTTTTAATGAATCGTCTATAATAGTTGAAAAATGCAATGAAACGTCTAGCGCTGTCCGCATCATGTGGGACTGGGTAATTTTGAATGACGTCGTATTTCTTGTCGTCTGGTAAGATTCCTTTATCTGTGCATTTGTGTGCATGAAGTCACATTACATAAAAAATTAACATTTTTCAAGATGTTGCTTTAAGTTGTATTTCCTGCATTTGTCAAAAAACCAAGAGTTGGTTTAATGAGTTGAGATTTTAAATGTAAAAACGCATTTTGACAATCATCCGTCCATTCAAATGGGACATCTTTTTACTTAATCTGGTTATGTGCCGTGCGTAATCGGCGAAGTTTTTAATGAATCGTCTATAATAGTTGAAAAATGCAATGAAACGTCTAGCGCTGTCCGCATCATGTGGGACTGGGTAATTTTGAATGACGTCGTATTTCTTGTCGTCTGGTAAGATTCCTTTATCTGTGCATTTGTGTGCATGAAGTCACATTACATAAAAAATTAACATTTTTCAGGATGTAGCTTTAAGTTGTATTTCCTGCATTTGTCAAAAACATCGTTTAAGTTTTAAACCATATTCTTTTCGGAACAACCAATTACTATTAAGTCATCCATATAAAGGAATGCTTGCGAAGGTTCAAGTCCAGAGAATGCTATAGTCATCATTCTCTGGAATGAATTTGGCGCTATTTTTAGACCGAATGGTAATCGCGTGAAACGATAAGAGCCATTGCTCGTTGAAAATGACGTTATATCTCTTGAAGAATTGTCTAGTTCAATTTGGTGAAAACCTGACATTAAGTCAAGGCATGAAAAATATTTTTCTCTACCTAATTGATATAAAATATCATCCATTCTAGGTAGTGGAAACTTATCGGCTAACAGCTTTTTGTTGATTTGACGATAGTCAATTACTAATCGCCATTTTTTCTCATTGAAATCTGAATGGGATTTCTTTGGAACTAATAAAAGTGGGCTATTAAATTCTGATACAGATGGTTCGACAATTTTGTCGTCAATTAATTTCTGTACTTGGGCTTGAATTTCGTCTTTCTGGCTGAGAGGACTTCTATAATTTTTTATGTACATATACTGATTCATCATTATTTAATCTTAGCTTTTGTTTATAAAAATTATTCGTTGAAATTGGTTCGGTTTCTAGTCCGAATATGTCTGTATAAGCGGTGCATAGCTCAGTTAATTTGGATTTGAACTGTGGTGGAAAATTTTTGGATACTCGACTCTTGTCTTTCTGGCAACGGTGTTTGCAACATAAATACCAGTTTGAACTTCCTGGTTCGGGATTAGTACACTATCTTCACTTGAAGATAGCTCGATTTTTCGGACAACTTCGGATCTTGCTGGTATAAGTTTTGTATTATTACCAGAGCTATATGTTATTGGGACATGAATCGGAAAGTTTAGGTTGTTTGGTCGGATTATAAGCCAGTCTTCTGTCAGCTTGAAATCTAATAAACAATTTAATTTTTTGATAAAGTCAATGCCTATAATTCCATCACATGGTATTGCAAATTGCAAGTCTACAATATGAAAACAGTGAGGAATTATATATTTGTCTGTTTGTATCTCGATAAAGGTTAAACCTTTGGATTGTATAACCCCTTGGGTTATCCCTTAAATATTAATTTTGTTATCTACTTGGATGTCTTGAAAGACATCGGAATTTTCTTTTAAAATTTAAATATCTGCACCAGTGTCTATTAAAAAGACTAATTTTTTTCATGTTTCTACATGATGAAATGAAACGAATATATTTAAGCTAAGATTAATAATATGAACCTTATTGGTTTTTACTGTTGAACATCTAATAGTTGCTGGGAGTTTCCCGAAGTGTTTTGGGTCACTCTAACATTGTTTTGGTTGTTGTTGTCACTATTGGTATAGCTTCTATTGGCAGAATTGTTTCTGTTGAAATTGCCGCGTCCTCTAGAGCTATTGTTGTAATTCTGGGAGTTGTAGCATCTATTCTGGTTATAATTATTATTATAACGAGCATTTCCTCTACCACGATAATTACCGCTATAGTTATTACCGCGGTAGGCATTACCTCTCTTGGTGAACAATACAGTATTCACATCACCGGTAATTCTAGTACTTGTGCGAATGTATGTGCTTGTGGCTGCATCCATTGTGGAGCATGCTCCTGCTTCCAGTACTTTTTTAATGCTCTCGTGCTCAGCCTTTTTGATCATGACCTCAATTGCCTCTTCTGTACAAAACTTATCTCCTTGATCTGCTGGCAATCCCTCATCGATAAACGAAGCTAGTAGCTGCTTTCGCAGATTTCGGTTTTGAATTGTATAGCGGTTTTGGCTCTTTGCTGAACCGTATTTAATTTGGCTTTTATGTTTTGCGATGTCTCGCCTAGTAATAGTAGTTTCGATATAGTTTAGATTATAGTTTATGATATCGGCTATTGATTTTTCATCTTTTACTGTATATATCGATGGATTTAATTACTTCAACGGCAATATTTTCATATGGTCCCTTTGTCAGGTCAACCAGTTTCACTGCTCTGATGAATCTCTGAAGATGAATTTTCTTTCCATCGAACTCTGGCACTGCCGATAAAATATCTTTGATGTAAGCCCTTTGGGCGGCTGATGTATCTACCACTGCCATAGTGACAGGCTTTAATTTGACTATGATTGAATTTAAATCGGACTCAGAAATCTCTTCTTGTATTAGTTCGGGCAGTGTAATTACTGCGGGAACTGTTAGATCGTTTAGATCTTTTTCTGTAACTTTGTTTTCAGAGTCACTAGTGGCTTCAAATTCGTCCGGCAGATCTATATCTTCTGGTCACTCTGGTTTTTCTTCTGTTTCAACCGTCAATGGGGTATTTAGGATAGATGGTATTGATATATCCAAATTATACCTTCCTTATATCGAGATAAGATTTGATCGTATTCGAACTAAGAATTTTGACACATACGACCAATGAGTTTGATTTAGTTTGTCCCTTTGGTCGTGTATCAATGTTCGTGCCTGATTAAAACGCTACGAGTATTGTTGCATGCTTATTCAAGGTCACGTCTTGGATATTCCTATTTTGAGATAGACATTTGTATGATCTATTCAAAAGTTTCCCTAATTTCTTTTAGTCTGACACAAATCTGTTGTCATTCCATACTACCCTATGAAGGCGTTTGTAAATAATTTTGGTAATACCTGGCCTAATGCAAAAATATATATTTATATTTTATTTTGTTTTTGTATTTATTGATTATTATCGGTTGTGCATTGGCATTAAGTTAGATGGCTTGGGGCTTTTTTTGTTATATACTTATTGTGTAAAAGATACGCTTTGTAAAGAATATACGCGCACAAAATTATAACAATTATTAATAACAATATATTTGTCAACTTTGAATCAATATCTGTATAACATTAGCAGTGGAATCCACTTAGTATCGATTATTCCCATTGTGACTGTATTATATACATATTTCATCTGTTGAGGTACTGAGCTTCATCAGCAGCTTATTTTGCGAAATTTAATTAAAACACAAAAGGGGTTTGGATTCAATGTATGTGTGTATATTGTGTATTATGTCTATGTTCAATTTGGTTTCTTAGCGAAAGAAAATATGATACGATATAATATGCGATATGACGTTTGCGCGCGAAGACGATCAAATTTGTAGTAAAAACTGCTCCGAAGATGTGCCTCCCACGCAGCTCTTGTTGGACGACGAACGACGAAGAAAGGGCGATGTTGCGATAGTGAGAGAAGGCGACAGCAAGCAACAAATAACTAAGAGAGATGCGCTCTTTATGCTGCCGTGGGTCGGCGCTAAGCCGAACATACTCACCCCGTTGAAGAGTACGGGTCTTCGACATCCTTCTTTGGCAGCATGCACAGCTTCTCAACGGCCCTTGTGGCAATCCCAGTAGCCGTTTTGAGGTCAGCTACCCTGGGAACACCATCCTTCCCGACGATTAACTTAGTCACCCTTCCCAATGGCCACTTGAGGGGAGGCAGGTTCTCGTTCTTTACGAGCACTACGTCGCCGACGCTGAGACTAGGCTGCCCAGTTCTCCACCTAACTCTCTCCTGAAGAAGGGTGAGGTGCTCCTCTCGCCAGCGGGACCAAAACGTCTGCTGCAGAAAGTTGACCTGCTGCCAGCGATCAAGACGATTGAAGTTTAGTCTGGTTACATCTGGCTCTGCAAACATCGGCGCCGTACTCAAGAAATGTGCAGGTGTTAGCACGTCCAAGTCGTCGGGATGCTCTGAAATGGGAAGTAATGGTCTGGAGTTGACTATAGCAGTTATATGGCATACGAGGGTTCTCAGGTCATCGAAGCAAAGTACGGAACTGGAGGCGCAACGGTAGAAGTGATGCTTGGCTGTCTTCACCGCTGCCTCCCAGAGTCCGCCAAAGTGGGGAGACCGAGGGGAAATGAAGCGCCAGTCGATGTGATCTGCGACGCAAAACTCCTGAACTGTCTTCTGGTGCCTTTCGGAGAGGAACAGCTTCTTCAGCTCCGCCAACTCGTTCTTAGCTCCAACGAAGTTAGTTGCGTTGTCAGACCAAATCCCCCTTGGCTGACCACAAGTACAAATGAACCGCTTGAGCGCGCTAATGAACGCTGGCGTTTACAAATCCTGCACAAGCTCCAAGTGAACGGCCTTGGTGGCAAAACAAATAAATACGCAAATGTAGCATTTGATGGGTGGTCTGGTCCGCACCTCACTCTTGTAAAAGAATGGACCACAAAAATCCACGCCTGTAACAGCAATGGCGCAATTTGCATTCACACGCTCCTTTGGCAAGTCAGCCATGATATGCTGAAGTAAGCGCGGCTTGGCCTTAAAACATCTTGTGCAGCGATTTACGACATTTGCCACAGTCTTGCGCCCTCCAATTGGCCAATACTCATGCCGAATTAGTGCGATTAATGATCGTGGTCCAGCGTGCAAGTTCCGCTCATGAAAATGCACAATTACAGCTGAAGTGACGGGTTGACGCCTTGGAAGAATAACTGGATGCCGCGCGTTGAAATCAAGTGATGAGTTTGCCAACCGTCCACCGACGCGTAATAGTCCATGTTCATCCAGAAATGGTGCGAGCCTTGTAGTCAGTCCTTGTAGTCAGTCCATAACTGCACTCTCTGTATTGAACGAATGACTAACCGTGTGCCACCAACGATGTCATCCACTGTTAATCCCGATGACTTTTTACGCCTCACAAACTTGAAGACGTATGCAAACGTGCGCTGAAGCTTTCCGAAGGAATTGTTAAACTTCCGGCCATCAGAGAGGTCTACGAATGGGCAAACTGCAATGAGGACTCTCTTGCGAAGCTCCAGTGTCGGCAGGTCTTGTGTAGATGACGATGGCCACATCGGTTTTTCATTTCGAAGAAAGAGTGGCCCGTGGGACCGCAGATGCGATTCCAAAAGTTCAGATGGCAGAGCGCCTCTGGATAAGATATCCGCAGGGTTCTGAGCGGTTGGAACGTAGCGCCATTCCATCTGAGCAGTCCGCTCCTGAATGGCCGAAACCCGATTTGCAACGAAGACGTTAAAACTTGATGGGTCATTGCGAATCCACGACAAGGCAGTTGTGGAGTCGGACCAGCAATAGAAGATTCCAGTAAATAATTTAAGTTGGTGTATCTCACTGATCAATTGAGAAAGTAGGTCAGCGCCACATAACTCCAACCTGGGCACCGTCAATACCTTGACAGGGGCGACACGAGACTTCGCACAGAAAAGTTGCACGTATGCGCCATTCTTGGTCCTTGAGACGATATAAATACATGCGCCATACGCGTCTAGACTGGCATCACAAAAACCATGAACCTCCACCTTTGACCTGGGACACAATGCGAGGCGAGGAAATCTAAAACGCTGAGGGGCAGACAAATTCTCGCAGAAAGTGGTCCACGCTGACGAAAGAGACTCGGGTAGACTCTCATCCCATTGGAGCCGCTCCTTCCACACCAGCTGAAGGAAAATCTTTGCCTTTGCAATGACAGGCCCAATCAATCCAAGGGGATCATAAAAACGAGCGATAGTTGACAACTTAGAGCGCTTTGTTGGCTTTGAAGACAACTGTGCGGGTACTACGGAAAAGATAAATTCATCGGATGCAGGCTCCCAAACCAATCCAAGGGCCTTTGTAAAATCGGTGCCATCGTCGAAACTCAGCAGCGTTTCTTTATCTTTGTCAGGAACTCCTTCAAGCACGGCAGGAACGTTGGAGCACCATTTCCGAATTGGGAAGTTTCCCCGAGCCAGCAACTGGGATGTCTGCTTCATCTTCTCACGCACTTCCTCTACAGATCCTCCACCAGTCATCAAATCATCGACATAAAAATTGGACGCCAACACTTCCGAGCCAATAGGGAATGACGCTTTTTCTTCGGCCAATTGGAGCATCGCACGAATTGCAAGATAGGAAGCTGGCTTGGTCCCATACGTAACCGTGTCGAGTTTAAACGTCTTTACATTTTCCTGAGGCGAATCTTTCCATAAGATGCACTGAAGGTAATTATCTGGCTCAGTTACCCGAACACACCTGTACATCTTGCAGATGTCCCCAGTCAGCGCAATTGGGAACGTACGGAAACGCAGTAATGTATGTAGAATCTTTGGTTGGATAGTAGGCCCAGCCATTAGAACCTCGTTTAGAGAAAACCCCGTTGAAGTTGTTGCAGATCCATCGAACACAACCCGCAGTTTGGTAGTTGTGCTGTCTTCCTTAAGCACGCAATGATGTGCCAAAAAATATCGACAGCGACTGAACAGTTCTTAGTTTCTTCACCTCTAGTAGCCGCAGTGAAGGCGAGAGATTTAAAAACAAGGTGCAGGTATAAATACTATGGCCAGCAGTATTGCAAAATACACAGTCAAGAGCAACCGATTCAGTCGCTACGAAAGAACTCTTACTGTTGCTAAAAGTTTTTTTATTCTTTCCCACCTGAATGCCGGGCGCATCCTGTGTGCCTAGTGTGCTCCTGATTCTCCAACTTCTGACATCTTTGCTCCAGAAACTCGGTGAATTGCTCGGCTGTGGGTATACTATCCAGTGACGGAGTGTCCTCCCACTTGGCTTGTGTGGCACAGTCTACCCTCTGCAGCAGGCTGTGTATTATAATACAGTCAGCAATCTGTTCCTTTGTCCCAATACTTTTTAAAGCTCGCAGATTGCCAATTGCGGTATCCGTCAAGAACCGGAGTTGAGACACAGACGACTCCTCAACGCGCTGCACACCCAGAATGTCATTGACGTGTGCCTGAAAAATTAACCATTTATTATTAAAGCGTCTGTTCAGCAAATCTAAAGCGATGGGGTAGCTGGCGTGGCAAAATTCCAGCATAACCACGCACTCGTCAAACTCTTCTCTTAAGGGACTACCGATCTCATCAAGATCGATTCTTTCCAGAGCATCATGATGCTCATTGAAAGACTCGACAAGATCCAATACAGACTTTAAACGGACGTTCAATTCCTCCTCCTTGAGCTCACCAATCTTCTCTTCGCCGACGGCATTTTCAATTCGCCGTGCTGCACTTAGCATGGCTTGAACCTTACGCTTGTAGTAAGAAAGGTCTGCATTGAGGGACACGGGGGAATGGAGAGCGTTAGCGGAGGGTGTGCTATCAGAAGCCATTTCTTGTATTTGATACGGCAAACACAGAGGTCAACAGCCGGTGAATAACCTCGAACAATTTTAACGGAACTTTAAATCGATCGCAGCGCTCGAACACACGGGCACAGACCAGCAGCGAGAGCTCGCAATTTGCCAAAAAAATACAACAATGTTAAACACACTGAGTGCACCGAAAACGAAACGAAACAACAGCAAGCAGAAGGTAAAGCGGATGACGCGAGAACCGTTACTGTTTGTGCACAACCGCCGAACCGAACAACTGTGTTTTATGCAAATTAGGGAACGATATAATTGGCTTTTTGTTTATATTGATGTAATTGTTTATCACGTCGGGGGGTCACCAAAAAATATTGAGCTACTGAGCTTCTTCAGCAGCTTATTTTGCGAAATTTAATTAATACTGGGCGTATGGGCTCAGGCGGTACCGGTGCCGGTCATTGCACAGGTTTCCTTGCGCAGGTGGCTACGCAGAATACGCTTTCCAGTGGTCCTGGGCAGTCTTTCGGGCACGTTTTTGGTTCCTTTGGTATTTCCTTAGGGAGTGGAGGTGTTGTTTTATTTATTTCTGTTTTAATTGTCTTAATAACTGAGTGAGCTGGAGTTAGTGACTTGTTTTTTATAAGGCTTGACTTAAGAAAGTCAAGTTTTTCTTGTAGCTTTTGGGCAGTTGCCCAGGGGGGTGGTGGTGTCTTTTTGAACAGTAGCCACTTTATGTGCGCTATTCTTTTATTTATTTTGCTTTTCACTTCCCCACGGTTAGGCTCTTCGGTTTTGTTTATCTCAGCGACAAAGTGTCGCTGCTGGGTTTGTGTTTATGCAATTATGTATTGCTGTTAAGTTGCTACTAGGTACAGTGTACCCTCGATATATGTGCATACTACAAGGCAATAAAGGGCTTTGGCTCTCTTCTCTTTCTTTTTGAGATTGGGCAACAGTCCAACAAGAATGTTGAAAGTACTCCTTTCCATGCGGAAATTTTCCTTATCGGAGTTGTTTACAACATCTTCCTCCCAAAATGAACCAAATCGTGGTTATTGCAATTTAGAATACATTATTTAATTGAAAAGAGAGAACATTATCTGCTCTTTACTAGGTTAGGTTAGGTTAAGGCGGCTGTCAAGCTCCACAAGAGCCCGTCACACTTGGGCCGGTTTCGGCCCGTTGTGATGCCGCGGGAGGTGTTCCCCTTATCCATCTTATGAGACCTGAACATATCAGCAGTTATCCCATCCTGACGCTCTTATGAAGTTTGCAATCTTTCTGGGACAGATTTTGGACATTTCTGAAATGTCTGAGACATAGGGCATGCCCAGGTATTGTAGCCTTCTCCTACTGAGAGTCGGACAGGAGCAGAACAGGTGTTCCACCGTTTCCTCCTCCTCCTCGTCTCTACAGCTACGGCAGAAATCATTGTATGGGGCTCCCAGCCTGTTGGCATGGGAGCCTATCAGCCAGTGCCCCGTGAGGGAGCGGATGACAACGCTGCACCTTTTCCTGCCGAGCTTACAAAGCTCTAGTGTGCGTTTCCTGTCAATGGTAGGCCATGTTTGCCTGGATATGCGACATAGTGGTGCTGACCGCCACGCATTGTCTGCTCGTCGCTTATATAGCTCTTTTATAATAAGCCTACAGGTGGCCATTGGCATGCAAACATCCTCCTTATCTTGGAGAAGGGGTATTGTGGTACCAGATCTGGCCAGCTCGTCTGCCTTGCAGTTGCCTTCAATATCCCGGTGACCCGGGACCCAAATACGGCTGATGGCAAATTGTTGGGCCATCTTGTGAAGAGATTTGCGGCAATTTGCCACTGTGGCCGAGTTCGAAGAAATCGCGTGAAGTGATTTGATCGCAGCTTGGCTGTCGCTGTAAATGTTTACGGTTGTTGTTGCCAGTGAAGCCGTTGTGGCTATTTGAAGGAGCATGATCGCAATGATTTCCGCTTGGAACACACTGCAGTGATCTGGGAGCCTGAAAGAGTGCTTGATTTCGAGCTGTTCGGAGTAAATCCCTCCTCCAACTTTGTTATCCAGCTTCGAGCCATCTGTAAAGATGCTTATGGCCATGTCTTGGCCTGGTGGTCCCTCAAGCCACTCGTCTCTGCTAGGGATGATTACATTGAAGGGGGTAACAGTGTGTTCCCTTGGGACGCAGTAGTCCGTCTTCGTAGGGACGGTACTGCTGATAAGTATCGATGAGTGACCCCTGAGATGTGACGTCCATTGTCCGGAGTCTCTCAGACGTATCGCTGCAATTTCTACCCTCTCCTTTCCCGCAAGCTCGAGGCTCTGGAGAGTTAGGATGGCGTTTAGTGCATCGTTCGGGGTGGTGCGTAGTGCTCCACTAATGCATAAAGCTGCGGTTCGCTGAACCTTGCCAAGTTGTTTGGTTGTCGATCCTTTTGATAGGGCCGGCCACCAAACTGTAACTCCATAGAGTAAGATTGGTCTTACTATTGCTTGGTATATCCATTGGACTACGCTTGGGTTCATGCCCCATTTCAAGCCAATAGCTTTTTTGCAAGAGTATAGGGCTATCGTAGCCTTCTTCACTCTGTCTTTTACGTTCAGGTTCCAGTTAAGCTTCTTGTCAATTACCAACCCTAGGTAACTAGCGCTGTCGCTGAAGGAGTGCCTACATTCATTTAGTATAGGAGGGTTAAGGCGCGGAACCTTGTACTTGCGTGTGAATAGCACGAGTTCCGTTTTTGTGGTATTTACTCCCAATCCTCGCGATTTTGTCCATTCTGACAGTCTCGCGAGCTAAGGTCACAGAGTGTTTGAGGGTATTTCCCCGAGAAACTAATTGCAACGTCATCCGCGTATGCCACTACTTTACGAGGCCTTTCCCGCTTTGGGGATGAAGACTATTTTCGCCTTGAGCCATTCTTGTGCTATGGTCCCCACAACTAGTATCTTCCTGAAGATACATTGTACCCAGTTGATAGCTGAGTCTCCAGCCATTTGCAGTTGGGCCGGAATGACCTGGTCCGGACCTGGCGACTTGAACGGATTAAAGCTGTTTACCGCCCAGCTTATGTTCCGTTTGGTAAAAATATGGTCCATCGTGGCTGTTTGGCCTCCCCTGTGGGTTTGCGCCGGCTTGATGGTTGTGCACCCAGGGAAGTGGGTTTCAAGCAGTACGTGGAGCGACTCCTCACTGGAGTTGGTCCACGTTCCGTTGTTCCTTTTCAGAAACCCTACCGAGGGGGTGGTTTTTGAGAGGAGCTTGCGCAGCCTTGCGGCTTCTGACGTCTCCTCTATCTCCGAGCAGAAGAGGCCCTTTTTGCTCTTCGTGTTTCTTTTTTGTATTGGGCGAGACTGACTTTGTAGTCTGTCCAACGTTACTCCTCGTTAGCGCTTTTGGCTCTATTGAAGAGAGTCCTACAGTTCCTACGTAGGATGTCGATCTGTTTCGACCACCAGGGGGGTTTCTTTTTACCCCTTGTCTTGTGTGGCAGGCAAGCCGCCGTGAAGGCCTTATTGCATGCTTCCGTGAACCTGTTCACTATACGATCTAAATCGTCTTGAGTGTCTGGGCTCATTGGTGCCTTGTTGGGGAGTAGTTCCTCCAATACCGAGCTATATTTAACCCAGTTGGTTTTCCTGGGGTTAATGTAGTCGGTGGGTTTAGGGCTCTCGAGGGATAAAGTCGTCTCGATATACCTGTGGTCAGAGAAGGAATGGTCCTCTAGGACTCTCCAACTTTTCGCTTTGTCTGACAGATTGTGAGACACTAGAGTGAGGTCAATAACCTCCTGTCGGTTTTTTATAATAAAAGTGGGGTCGTTACCCCAGTTGCATATAGTTAAGTTAGAGTTTAGGATAAAGCTAAAAAGTAACTCACCCCTTACATTTGTGTCCGTGCTCCCCCATTGAGTGTGATGAGCATTGGCATCGCAGCCTATTAGTAGGCTTGTGTTGGACCTCTCGCTGTCGCTGGCGAGCTTGCAGACGAGGTCGTTGGATCGCTTTCCTCATGGGCCATATAGAACGACATCAGCCTCAGATGTGTCCGCTTTAGCTCTAGGCTTACTGTTGTGTTGTCGCCATCGCTAAAGTTATGGAGCAGAAAGATATTTAGGTGCTTTCTTGCAAGAATGCAGGTACGAGTTTTACCTTCGGTTTGGGGTACAATGAGCTTGTACTCCCTCGTCGCTAACTCACAGACCTTGGCTCCGACTATCCAAGGCTCCTGGATTAGGACCACGTCGGCTCCGCTTGCATCCAAGCGGAGTATAAGTGCAGCAGATGCTGCTTTACAGTGGTGGAGATTTATTTGAAGGAGTATCAGAGACATCTTCAAGGATCTCCACCACTGTAGTGTCGGCGTCTGAGTCGTCGGATATATCGTCTCGACACATCGCCTCAAAATCGCGCATCAGCTCTGCGTCAGAGGAGTAGCCTTCTTTTGGTGGCTTCAGCTCGTTATCGGGTGCCTCGATCTCCGAGGCAACATCCTGCACGACTGGGTTGTCGACAGGACGAGCCTCGGCCGAGGCAGCGTCCGACTTGTACACCTTTATGGTGACCGAGCTGAAGCCAAAATTCAGCTCTCCTTTAGCTGCCTCTATGGGGGCCAGCGACTCTTTGTTGAGGATGATGACGGCCTGGTTCGTCGGCCCCTTCGTCTCCTCGAACTTGACTACCTTCCAGTCTTGAAATGGTGGTGTTGGGTTGCACCTCTGCAACATCTTAAGGATGCGCTCAGGCTCCTTAAAAGTAGCCGGCACCCATTTTCTGGCACTCGGTCTGCTGGGCACCTCGCTCCAGTCTACCACGACGAGCTTCGCCCCAGCGTAGACCTCTCCGATCTGCGCCACCGCTGATTTGTACAGCTTTACGGAGCGCTCGTCTTCGCAGGCTACTACTTTGATATTGCCCTGGAACCACCACATGTCTTTGCAGACTGGAGGTGGCCCTGGGTCTTTATCGAGCAACTCGAAGCAACGGTAGGCCAGTGCCGCTTCCACCCACTTCCATTGGCTCCTTGCAATCTTGCCCTCCGCTCTGCCTTTATCGAGGACGCCAATTAGCGTCCTCTCCTTGGCAATCTGCGCGAAGGAGATATTTGGCATCACCCTCGACCTTTTCGCGGCCGGACCGGGTGTCTCCTGCGACCGTTGTCTCTTTGGTTGAGAGACCATTGCGAAGTGTGGGAGCACCGATGTAGCCCACTCCACCTTCTTAAGCCAGTCCGCTGATGGACTGACCTCAGTGCTGGCATTTTGCCGACGGAGTATATGCCCTGCACTCCTCCTTTCGGCATATGTATGCTTTTTGGCCTGGGCGCTGGTCGAAGGCAGATCATCTCCCTCCACCTTACCAGAAGGTCGGGCAGCCGCAGTATTGCTTAGCTGCCTCTCCAAGGTGTCGGTGTTGGGAGCTGGTCCGCCCGCCACCCCAGATTCGGAATGGGACCCACTCGGATTCACCCCAGCGCTTTCCGCCTTACAGGTCTGTTGAGCTGGTCGGGCCAGTCCTTTGGGCCGATGCCTTCCCATGCAGGGGATTGCTCCCATTTGACATTTGGGGAGTGTCAGACTCTGTTTGGTTTTTTTGTTGTTTTTTGTTTTTAAGTTGATTTTTATACATTATACATCCCACGAGATGCAGAGAAAGGGAACGGTCAGCCCGGGCAGAGATCCACGTTGCCCGGGTAAGGCATCATTAGAACAGGGGGCTGCCAAGTCCCTGAGCTCTCCGTTCGAGACTGGGCTAGTTTTTGAACCGGGCCCCCAGCCAGGCAGACTCTCGGCACGGGTCGAATGACACCTTAGCCCAGCCCAGTGTGAGGTGAGTGTGGGGGGGGGTGGGATGTGGGTAGGTAGTGTGTGGGGGGAGTGGGAGTGTGTGAGCTACTTATACGAGGCGGCACCACAAGCGCATCGTCAGTGTTGCTGCTTCACGAACACCCGCTGGCTGTCCGGGGCTGCTTATTTCCGGTGATCTCCCTAAAGAGAACCGATTATTCACAGCTGACCTACCTTTTTTAGGGGTAGGCCTTTCGCTACCCGCAACCTGCGACCCGTCCGGTGGCCTCAGCTAGGCCCTCTCTGAGCCACCTCACGCGTTCATCAGACCAGATGCTCTTTACTAACAAGGGTCCAAACGCGAGGAGGACGTTGCAATTGCAAGACGAACTGCAACTTTTCTTAGGATAGCCCAGCCGCTTCAATGCACTTCAATAGATTCTCTTCATTTTGCGGCACCGCAGATAAAAGAATTAACTCGTTTTCGGACATATTTCCTTTATTTTCGCACATTATTTCTTTTGATTAGATAAATTTTATCTTCCTCTTCCAAAGACGCAAAGACGCTGTAGTGTAAACGCCAGATCTGCTTCTCTGCGTCTTTTCCTATATCGATAGGTAACGCACCAGGTGTAAAAAGCCTATTATATTGCACGTTTGGCTTGCAAAGGTGTTTTCGATAGTATCGAATTTTTGGTTGAAAAACCTTGAAAATATTGAATATATCAACTATCGATGTTTTCCTAGCTCTACTGGGAGGAATGTAAGAACATGTTAAATCGATAAATGCTATACCAACACGTACTTTGATAGCAATAAATTCAATCCCATGGATATTGTTTAATAGGAACAACTCCGATTAGAAATTCATTTTGACTGCAATCGGAATTCCACCAGCATAAGATGCATGGTCCATTCTGTAGGTGATACAATTGTTAACAAGAATTTCATGATCATAAACAGAAGAGTTGACCCAGGTTTCTGTAAAAGCGATAGCATCGAAATCAAAAAAAGGCTACTATGCGTATATAGTTGGGAAAATCTGCCCAACTAACTGCGTACGATCTGGTAGTGAATAGAAAAAAAGGTTAATTAGTTTCTTAAGTAGGATCTAGCATGCTCAGGCCAAATAAACGGCTCAAGTGATCTAAATAGGAAACAATCATGGAGGAGAATCTTGAAGGAGGCATCTAGGGGAGCGTTGAGTTTTGAGCTTATATGTTCTTTAACATATTAAGTTGATGACTCAGATTTAGACGGAAAAGAAAAGCTTTCCGAGGAACCACTTCACTAAGTTGTATTCCCGAGCGAGAGGCAGATGGTGGGCCCACACCCAAAATAGATCTTGTTACCGGGGCAGAAGCGTCGGCATCACCGGGAAGTGGGCATAGCTCGCGTAGAGCTGTTCAAAGTAATAACGATGAATACCTAGGTAGAAGGAGTCTCAACATCCCTCCTGGCAGCGGAGTCAGCGGCTTCAGCTGGGGGCCCAGAGGCGACAGACATGGGCGCAGGCGTGACGGCTGCAAGGAGAAGTTGACCGAGATGTTCTGGTGGTTCTGGGACTGCAGAAGAAACAACATTATTAATATTGGGCACATAATTGTTCCGTTCTTCCTCTTTGGAGACTCTGTCAAAATGTTAGGGGTTTTGAAGTGAGACTCCATCGCAAAGAACTTATCGTTGAGTATTCGAAATCCAGAGTTTAGGGCAGCGAATTTATTACGTGTCTGTCTCATAAAGACACGCATGTCGCATTCGAAAGCCCTTCAGTCCCAACAAGTCCAGTTGAGCCCGTAACGTGTCGACAACTCGACTACTACTATGTCCAAAACCTGCTCAGCTAGTGTATGCCGTGGTGTTACACAACCAACAGAAGATGAAAGCTTGCCGTGTAGCAACCTAACGGTCCCAGTTTTTAGCACAGCAGCAACTCATTTTATATATATAAACAGCTTACATATGTATATAAGAAAAAAAGAAAATAAGAAACTTAAAATATATGTAAGTCGATGTGTGTCCCCAGCCATGTATTTAAGTTTCTCTTCTTAGAGGTTGCAAGCGCGGTGAATATGGGATTGATCGGTAAAACGAAAGAGTGTAAAAAGAATATGTCAACAAAAAAAAAATCTGCTGCAAATAAGAATAGTAGGAATGCACAATTTTGATTGAAATGGATAATAGGTATAAAAAAAACACAAAAACACAGGAGTCGGCAGGCACGGTGTATCGACAAATGTTAGTATGTATGAAGATAGATAGAATCCGAAAGCGGCTAAGAGAGAGCAGCATACAACGCATACATATATCAACACAGAAACACAACACAGAAAAACACAATTAAATAAAAAGCACAGATAGCGAATTGGTTGTACGAGCGGTTCTAAACACAGTATACAATTATAAAACTCAATTACTTTCCTTTAAGCACATAAAAAAAAATTGTTAGACGGAATGAAGTAAAACACGGCTACCAGATATCGATGTGATATCACGAATAATTGAGTATATATTATAATTTTTTGTCTCATGTCATTAGAAAAAATTAATAATTCGGATGGCTGGTCCCCACTAGAATATACCACGTTTAATTGCCCGTGTGAATAACATCGTGTTTCTGAATCCTTGTGACATATTAATGGTCATTACGAATGCTAATCTAACAGGAAATTGAATGCTTTTGAATTCAATGGGCGCATCTTTTGCGATTATTGGAATACGTAGTAGCAAAAAATGTTCTGCTCTGAACCTGCCAATCAAAATGGTTGCTTCGATAATATTTATCATTAATTTTTTAATCACCAAGCTCGTGCTATTACATCGCCAACATCTAAGAATTATTTGAAAATGTTTCAGCTAATTGATCTTCTACCATTTGTACGCGCATGTTTGTTTGTGGCTGTATTTTTCAGCAATATAACACAGTTTCGATGAATTCAAGTAAGCGTTTATCTCATCTGCGTACGTTGTGGAATGAGGGGAAGTGCTTGTCTGGAATTGTAGAGGGGCCTAAAGCGACCAAGTAGTATTGCAAAACGTACGTAGGATTTAATTGTAAAACGTCGTTTGCAGGGTCGCCTTGACTGACGTGACAGCTCCATGAAATATTAAGGAAAGGTGCGGCTTACTCAGGGTTGCTTTTGGTCAAAGTGACAGGTGCAGGGTATGTAAATAAAGGTGAAGACAAAGTATGACAGTCGTCCGACGGCCGATCTCTTCTTTTTCCGCAACGAGCGTGAACGGATAAGTGGTGCTCTTCCTCGTAATCATTGAAAATTTTATTTACACCCGAAGAATTAAAGTCAAAAGTTTTGCCATCCGTGCTTATAATGTGTGAACAGTGTACCAGTATGAGTATTAGTCGCCAGTCCCAGAATAGAGGACATCTGGGGTGAGTTAGAGTCAGAAAGAGTAAGAAACGAGGCTCTGACCTTTGACATCTCCTCAGCTCGCACAAGACTGATCCCGAGCGGGATAAGGCAAAGTGGCCGAAGAAACGATCTGAGAGAAGGCATCACCTGAGGATTTACTGATAATCCGAGACGGGACGGTCTCCTTCCAACATCTCGTGGTTGTGAACGCGTCCCAGACACGCCGTGCGCCACCAGTAAATACTCGATCAGGACGTCGAGCCTTTCGAGTCGAGGATCCTGAAAGCATTTACCTTTTAGTTATCTAGTTTCGCTCACAAGACTAGTATCTAAAGCCAAGGAGGCCTAGAGCACTCGAGCGGCTATTCGGACATTACCTAGACATGACGTAGAAGGACAGGCAGAAGCGCAGAGCATGTTGGATCTTGGGAGGCGCACAGGAACAACAGCATGAAACCTTATAATCGATCTCGCATATTAAGAAAGTGCAGCCTAGTTAAGCTGACGCCTCACGTCGAAATGAAATTTACCAATGTTTAATGAGGCGTAAGCAAACTATTGTGAAGTGTAGGGTTCAGAGGCAGACGTAGAGTGCAGATTTACCAGTGAACGTGGTCTGTAGTGTACCCGAAAGTTACCCTAAATGAGTCAATGATAGCTCGGCTCGAGCGGCTAAGCCTGGCCTAGCACTATAACTTACATAACTTCTCGATTACAGATTTCACCACCGGGAGATCGATCTCTCGCCGATGAAAAACCACCATGAGTGAGTCGAATAAACATGAGCGAACCTTGTATCTGGAAGCCCTCGTAGTTTGTTGAACTTTGACTCGTGTCACATTCGTGTCGCGCACAGCATTGTCCTCTTCTAGGCAGTTAAAAAAATGAATATTATTATGCATCTTAATATAGTAGTTGTTCAGGGCACCCGCAAACTTCTGCGCCTGACTCGCTCTCGCGCGCTATTGCACACGGCACTCGGGATAACCGCCCGGCGCTCGGGCGGCCACTAGCTTAAGCGGGAGTTTTCAGTTCCCGCGCCCACCCCCGTTACGATCGGTCAAAGTCGAACCAAATACCCACGGATTCTTTTCGATACATATATACATACATACATTACTTCAATTACTTACGCTAGTTATAAATACCCCTAAGAGAACGCTCGTGAAATATATCTTGAACTACAATACTGCTGCAATACTGTTCTTTGATTGTGAATATCTGGTGATCCGCCCCCTTCAAACAGTACTGAACATTAATCTGAAGACTTCTAGAATTACAGCTCTTTAGCTAGGAAAAAAAACAACTAATCAAAATATATGGGCATTTCGCTGATGTCACACGGGACGTTCGTACGCATTTCAAGTCGTAAAAATGTAAAAAAAAAAATGATTTTCAAAATTGTTTTACCGTTATGATTCGCCACTTGACTAGCTCTATAGCTGGTGCTAAGGGCAATTTTGGGCTACTGTTCGTTTTATAGGCTTTTTACACTTGGTGCGTTACCTATCGATATCGGAGAAGACGCAGAGAAGCAGGTTTGCCGTTTACACTACAGCGTCCTTGCGTCTTTGCGTCTTGGGAAGAGGAAGAAAACTTTGTAAACAAAAGAAATAATAATGTCTGAAAATCAACAAAATATGTCAGAAAAAGAGCTAATTCTTTTATCTGCGGTGGCGCAAAATGAAGCGAATCTGTTGAAGTGCATGGAAGTGTCTGGGCTATCCTCAGAAAAGTTGCAATTCGTCTTGCAACTGCAACGTCCTCCTTGCGCTTGGACTCTTGTAGGTAAAGAGCAGACAATGTTCTCTCTTTTCAATAATTAAATAATGTATTCTTTATTGCAATAGCCACGATATGGTTCATTTTGGGAGGAAGATGTTGTGGAGAACTCCGATGCCTTCTTTAAGGAAAATTTCCGCATGGAATGGAGTACTTTAACATTCTCGTTGGACTGTTACCCAATCTCAAAAAAAAAGACACTCCTTTTTGAGTGACAATCCCTCTGGAGAAGAGAATAGCCTTTATTGCCTAGGATCGCCTGCGGAATATCGTACGGGAGTCTATTTGGTGTGCCAATGGCCATTGTCTGCCGCATATTACTGCAGTTTTGTCGCGAGGTAGTTGCTCAACTCGCTGACAAGTATCTGCAAGCAGACTTTCTTACCCTGAGAAGATCACGGAAACAGTAAAGGATTCAAAGACATGGGATTTGCAGCAAAAAATTTGAAATTAACTATATTGTTGAAATGCTTTTTTTAATAATAAAATTAGTTAAAACAATTTGTTCTAACCATTACATATTTTTTTGCCCCTTTTTACTCAGTTAAAAATTTTACGCGGTAAAATTTAAATTTGAATCTGCTGTTTTTTGTTGTTATTAGTGGTGATAGTTCCGCTGATTAAGCAGAAAAGTACGAAAATTGCTGTTATGCGCACAGAAATACCACAGAAATACCAAAACGTAGTTGCGTCGGAAAACGACGTTTTTCCATGTGATATTTATGTTTTTTTTTGGCACTATTTTTCAAAAATATATATATAAAACAGCTTGAAAATCTTGTATAAAATAAGGAATTCAATTTAATGCGTTTATTTGTAAATAATAATAATTAACAACAATTTTAACAAACTTATCGATATGAATATGAATTTATATGTACATATAATATTTAGCAAAATTAATGTTGAGGTGTTTAATTTAGGATTTTTTTTTCGGAATATGCAGTCCGAGCCACTGTTAAATGTCGTCCTTGGCAAGAAAAAAAAATGTAATTTTGATATTCCTTTAATACTTTTTACATTTTTCATTTAATTCATACAACAAGGAACTAAATGCAATTTCTTCGGATGACATAAATAAAATCTGTACCCCATTTATATTTTTCTGTGCCAATCAGCTATCACAACGTTTTGCGATTTAGTCATCTGCCAGATTTTCCTTTTTATTACTGCTCCGACTCCATCGACAGCTCCCTTGTCATGTGAAGTTGCAAAAAAATTCCATTCAATGGACAAAAGTCCAAGATCACGTAAAATATTATCAAAGCTTGACAATATAAATTTGTTTTTAAATTGAGCGACGCATCCATCAGAAAATATTAACAATCGTGAAAAACTTCCAAAATCCTTTTTGACTTCATACAGTAGTTTCATCAAAAAAACATACACATCGTGTTTATTTTGAGTAAGCTTATCACTTACAATAGCAAACGATTTTGTAGATTCTTGCGTCCAAGCTATACATGTAAATATTGAAACCTGCTTATAATTTAAGTGAGCACTTTGAATTTCATTTTGATTGCTAAGCCTATAGTTCTCAGCAAAATCTATTTGAATGGCCACATCGTTAGGACCCGAGCAATTTTTTGCTTCCTCAAAATACTCTTTCTGAGCTCTTTGTACAAAAAAATGGTTTTTGAAAGAAGGTAATTTTGCTTCCAAATCAATCAGCAGTTCCGAAAATGTAGCAACTGTTTCGGATAGAGCTATGTGGTTATCATTTTTGCGCCAATGCTGCCAGCTTATCTGATCTTCCATATTTGGTAAATATGCATGGGGAATCAGCTGATACTTAATATCGGTGAAGCACTTTTTGCAATTGCTTGTCATGCAATTTTCATTGTAAATATTGCAGCAAACACTTTTTAAAAAGGGTTCAAATTCCCCAGGAAACGTCGGAATTATTTTTGCGCAACTTTCCAATATATAAGAAAAATTGGCATGGTACATGCAAACACACATATTGTGCGGCATTTTATTAATGAGCTTGACGTGTCGTGGGCGCAACTTATAAAAAGTAGACTGGCCGACTTTTATGTCTGGAAAATCTTTTTTAAACAGCTCAAAAGCTTCCGAGACTGTCATGATCATAAAACGCTTTGCAATGCATTTTCCTTGTACAATTAGTGTGTCCTTTTTCCCGGCCGATTGTACACTAACGTTGTCGCTTGCATAAAAATTCTCAACTGATTTAATTACATTTTCTTGCACGGTGTACGGCCTATATTTGTTTTGGTTTGATTGTCTTGTCCGGGCTGATTATATTTTTTATATAAAACTTCTATCACTTTTAATTTTCTATTGAGATCTTTGGGCAACACAGCCTCCACTTTTTTAAAGCTTTACCCAATGTGTGCTTGCATGTGTATGGCTCGATTTTTTTTCTTTTTTCAGCTGCAATTTCTGCCTGTTTCTTTCTCCATTCACTTTTCCTAATGCGTTCTTTCAGTCTTTTCTCTATTAGCTCATTTCTATCAGCCAACGCTTTCGAATTTTGTCTAGCAGTGCACATTCGTTCCCTGTTTTTGACTCTGTAATTTTGTAGTGCTGTTTTATTTTCTTTCTCTTCTGGTCTGATGAGCGCGTGAGGTGGCTCAGAGGGGGCCCAGCTGAGGCCACCGGACGGGTCGCAGGTTGCGGATAGCGAAAGGCCTACCCCTAAAAAAGGTAGGTCAGCTGTGAATAATCGGTTCTCTTTAGAGAGACCACCGAAAATAAGCAGTCCCGGACAGCCAGCGGGTGTTCGCGAAGCAGCAACACTGACGATGCGCTTGTGGTGCCGCCTCGTATAAGTAGCTCACACACTCCCCTTCCCCCCACACACTACCTACCCACATCCCATCCCCCACACTCACCTCACACCGGGCTGGGCTAAGGTGTCATTCGACCCGTGCCGAGAGTCAGCCTGGCTGGGGGCCCGGTTTAAAAACTAGCCCAGTCTCGAACGGAGAGCTCAGGGACTTGGCAGCCCCCTGTTCTAATGATGCCTTACCCGGGCAACGTGGATCTCTGCCCGGGCTGACCGTTCCCTTTCTCTGCATCTCGTGGGATGTATAATGTATAAAAATCAAACTAAAAACAAAAAACAACAAAAAAACCAAACAGAGTCTGACACTCCCCAAATGTCAAATGGGAGCAATCCCCCGCATGGGAAGGCATCGGCCCAAAGGCCCGGCCCAACCAGCTCAACAGCAGGGCAGACCTGTAAGGCGGAAAGCGCTGGGGTGAACCCGAGTGGGTCCCATCCCGAATCTGGGGTGGGGGGCGGACCAGCTCCCAACACCGACACCTTGGAGAGGCAGCTAAGCAATATTGCGGCTGCCCGACCTTCTGGTAAGGTGGAGGGTGATGATCTGCCTTCGACCAGCGCCCAGGCCAAAAAGCATACTTATGCCGAAAGGAGGAGTGCCGGGCACATACTCCGTCGGCAAAATGCTAGCACTGAAGTCAGTCCATCAGCGGACTGGCTCAAGAAGGTGGAGTGGGCCACATCGGTGCTCCCAAACTTCGCAATGGTCTCTCAACCAAAGAGACAACGGTCGCAAGAGACACCCGGTCCGGCCGCGAAAAGGTCGAGGGTGGTGGCCAATATCTCCTTCGCGCAGATTGCCAAGGAGAGGACGCTAATTGGCGTCCTCGACAAAGGCAGGGCGGAGGGCAAGATCCCGAGGAGCCAATGGAAGTGGGTGGAGGCGGCACTGGCCGACCGCTGCTTCGAGTTGCTCGACAAAGACCCAGGGCCACCTCCAGTCTGCAAAGACATGGGGTGGTTCCAGGGCAACATAAAAGTAGTAGCCTGCGAAGACGAGCGCTCCGTAAAGCTGTACAAATCAGCGGTGGCGCAGATCGGAGAGGTCTACGCTGGGGCGAAGCTCGTCGTGGTAGACTGGAGCGAGGTGCCCAGCAGACCGAGGGCCAGATTATGGGTGCCGGCTACTTTCAAGGAGCCTGAGCGCATCCTCAAAATGTTGCAGAGGTGCAACCCGACACTTCCAACTCAAGACTGGAAGGTGGTCAAGGTTGAGGAAACAAAGGGGCCGACGAACCAGGCCGTCATTATCCTCAACAAAGAGTCGCTGGCCCCCATAGAGGCAGCTAAGGGAGAGCTGAATTTTGGCTTCAGCTCGGTCACCATAAAGGTGTACAAGTCGGACGCTGCCTCGGCCGAGGCTCGTCCTGTCGACAACCCAGTCGTGCAGGATGTTGCCTCGGAGATCGAGGCACCCGACAACGAGCTGGAGCCGAAAGAAGACTACTCCTCTGACGCAGAGCTGATGCGCGACTTTGAGGCGATGTGTCGAGATGATATATCTGACGACTCGGACGCCGACACTACAGTGGTGGAGATCCATGAAGATGTCTCTGAGACTCCTTCAAATAAATCTCCACCACTGTAAAGCAGCATCTGCTGCACTTATACTCCGCTTGGATGCAAGCGGAGCCGACGTGGTCCTAATCCAGGAGCCTTGGATAGTCGGAGCCAAGGTCTGTGGGTTAGCGACGAGGGAGTACAAGCTCATTGTACCCCAAACCGAAGGTAAAACTCGTACCTGCATTCTTGCAAGAAAGCACCTAAATATCTTTCTGCTCCATAACTTCAGCAATGGCGATAATACAACAGTAAGCCTAGAGCTAAAGCGGACACATCTGAGGCTGATGTCGTCCTATATGGCCCATGAGGAAAGCGATCCTCCCAACGACCTCGTCTGCAAGCTCGCCAGCGACAGCGAGGGGTCCAACACAAGCCTACTAATAGGCTGCGATGCCAATGCTCACCACACTCAATGGGGGAGCACGGATACAAATGTACGGGGTGAGTCACTCTTTAGCTTTATCCTGAACTCGAATTTAACCATATGTAACCGGGGTAACGACCCCACATTTATTATAAAAAACCGACAGGAGGTTATTGACCTCACTCTAGTGTCTCACAATCTGTCAGATAAAGTGAAAAGATGGAGAGTCCTAGAGGACCACTCCTTCTCCGACCACAGGTACATCGAAACGATTTTATCCCTCGAGAGCCCCAAACCCACCGACTACACTAACCCCAGGAAAACCAACTGGGTTAAATATAGCTCGGTTTTAGAGGAACTACTCCCCAACAAAGCACCAATGAGCCCAGACACTCAAGACGATTTAGATCGTATAGTGAACAGGTTCACGGACGCATGCAATAAGGCTTTCACGGCGGCTCGCCTGCCACACAAGACAAGGGGTAAAAAGAAACCCCCCTGGTGGTCGAAACAAATCGACATCCTACGTAAGAGCTGTAGGACTCTCTTCAACAGAGCTAAAAGCGCTAACGAGGAGGAACATTGGGCAGACTACAAAGTCAGTCTCGCCCAATACAAAAAAGAAACACGAAGAGCAAAAAGGGCCTCTTGGCAAAAATTCTGCTCAGAAATAGAGGAGACGTCAGAAGCCGCAAGGCTGCGCAAGCTCCTCTCAAAAACCACCCCCTCGGTAGGGTACCTTAAAAGGAACGACGGTACGTGGACCAACTCCAGTGGGGAGTCGCTCCACGTACTGCTTGAAACCCACTTCCCTGGGTGCACAACCATCAGGCCGGCTCTAACCCAAAGGGGAGGCCAAACAGCCACGATGGACCATATTTTTACCAAACGGAACATAAGCTGGGCGGTAAACAGCTTTGACCCGTTCAAATCGCCAGGTCCGGACCAGGTCATTCCGGCCCAATTGCAAAAGGCCGGAGACTCAGCCATTAACTGGCTACAATGTATCTTCAGGAAGATACTGGCTGTGGGGACCATACCACAAGAATGGCTCAAGGCGAAAATAGTCTTTATCCCCAAAGCGGGTAAGGCCTCGCACTCAACTCCAAAGGACTTTAGACCAATCAGCCTATCGTCCTTTCTTCTCAAAACTTTCGAGAGACTTGTCGGACTACATCTGAGGACAATTATTAGTCCTCAAATGCTGTCAGGAGCACAACATGCCTACCGGAAAGGAAGATCCACGGAAACGGCGCTCCACGAAGTAGTCTCAATTGTAGAGAAATCCCTACACCTCAAGGAATACTCTCTTATAGCCTTCCTCGATATCGAAGGAGCCTTTAACAACGTCGTCCCAAGTGCCATTACGGAAGCACTGACTGACCTGGGTGTGGACGGTCACTTGGTGCTGCTCATCGATCAATTGCTCACATGCAGGACGGTGACATCATCGATGGGATCGTCCACGCAATCTAGGTATGTCAACAGAGGCACTCCGCAAGGTGGTGTCCTGTCTCCCCTTCTATGGAACATGGCAGTCAATAAGATTCTATGTGATCTGGAGGGGGGGGGCTGTAAAATAGTGGCATACGCGGATGACGTTGCAATCAGTTTCTCGGGAAAATACCCTCAAACACTCTGTGACCTTATGAGCACTAAGCTCGCGAGACTGTCAGAATGGACAAAATCGCGAGGATTGGGAGTAAATCCCACAAAAACGGAACTCGTGCTATTCTCACGCAAGTACAAGGTTCCGCCCCTCAACCCTCCTATACTAAATGGATGCAGGCTCTCTTTCAGCGACAGTGCTAGTTACCTAGGGTTGGTAATTGATAAGAAGCTGAACTGGAACCTGAACGTAAAGGACAGAGTAAAGAAGGCTACGATAGCCCTATACTCCTGCAAAAAAGCTATTGGCTTGAAGTGGGGCATGAACCCGAGCGTAGTCCAATGGATATACCAAGCAATAGTAAGACCAATCCTACTCTATGGAGTTACAGTTTGGTGGCCGGCCTTATCAAAAGGATCGACAACCAAACAACTTGGCAAGGTTCAGCGAACCGCAGCTTTATGCATTAGTGGAGCATTACGCACCACCCCGAACGATGCACTAAACGCCATCCTAAATCTCCAGAGCCTCGAGCTTGCGGGAAAAGAGAGGGCAGAAATTGCAGCGATACGTCTGAGAGACTCCGGACAATGGACGTCACATCTCAGGGGTCACTCATCTATACTTATCAGCAGTACCGTCCCTACGAAGACGGACTACTGCGTTCCAAGGGAACACACTGTTACCCCCTTCAATGTAATCATCCCTAGCAGAGACGAGTGGCTTGAGGGACCACCAGGCCAAGACATGGCCATAAGCATCTTTACAGATGGCTCGAAGCTGGATAACAAAGTTGGAGGAGGGATTTACTCCGAACAGCTCGAAATCAAGCACTCTTTCAGGCTCCCAGATCACTGCAGTGTGTTCCAAGCGGAAATCATTGCGATCATGCTCCTTCAAATAGCCACAACGGCTTCACTGGCAACAACAACTGTAAACATTTACAGCGACAGCCAAGCTGCGATCAAATCACTTCACGCGATTTCCTCGAACTCGGCCACAGTGGCAAATTGCCGCAAATCTCTTCACGAGATGGCCCAACAATTTGCCATCAGCCGTATTTGGGTCCCGGGTCACCGGGATATTGAGGGCAACTGCAAGGCAGACGAGCTGGCCAGATCTGGTACCACAATACCCCTTCTCCAAGAGAAGGAGGACATTTGCATGCCAATGGCCACCTGTAGGCTTATTATAAAAGAGCTATATAAGCGACGAGCAGACAATGCGTGGCGGTCAGCGCCACTATGTCGCATATCCAGGCAAACATGGCCTACCATTGACAGGAAGCGCACACTAGAGCTATGTAAGCTCGGCAGGAAAAGGTGCAGCGTTGTCATCCGCTCCCTCACGGGGCACTGGCTGATAGGCTCCCACGCTAACAGGCTGGGAGCCCCATACAATGATTTCTGCCGAAGCTGTAGAGATGAGGAGGAGGAGGAAACGGTGGAACACCTGTTCTGCTCCTGTCCGGCTCTCAGCAGGAGAAGGCTACAATACCTGGGCATGCCCTATGTCTCAGACATTTCAGAAATGTCCAAAATCTGTCCCAGAAAGATTGCAAACTTCGTAAGAGCGTCAGGATGGGATAACTGCTGACATGTTCGGGTCTCATGAGATGGATAAGGGGAACACCTCCCGCGGTATTACAACGGGCCGAAACCGGCCTAAGTGTGACTGGCTCCTGTGGAGCTAGACAGCCGCCTAAACCTAACCTAACCTAACCTATTTTCTTTCTGCTTTTCTCTCCATCGTTTGCAGTTCTCGCTGTTTTTCTTTCCCCTGGCTTCGCTCATCTAGATTTAAATCATTTATAAATAATAAGTTGCAATAAAAAATAAAAAAAAATTTTTTTTTTGTATTTCACACTTACGATGTCGCACGGGACTAACTTTGTATGGGTATACAAATCACAATTATAATTTTATCCAGAAGTTTTTTACGTTACTTTATTATAATTGAAATGTCTATTTGAACACCAAATTTCATGTGATTTCTGCATGTACTTTCGTCGCACTGAGAACAATTATGGTTTTTGACTGTCGCACGGGACAATGAAATTTTGCGAAAAGACAATACCAAAATTAACTGTTGTTTGCGATCGCATAGTCTCTTATGCATTTTTATTTGCTTATTCGTACCCTATTGAAGACTTAACGGGGCAACACTCAATCCATAAGGTCTCTCTTTGAGAATTATAATCAAAACAAATCATGCAATGAAATTAACAAAACGAAGACAGATATTCTTGCGCGACTTTGCGTAACAATATATCGAGTTCGGGTATGTATAGGTGTGAAAACTCTTTTGATAAGATAAATTTAATCAATTCTCTATAAAAATAGGATATACTTAAGTGCCTGAAACGACTTATAATTTTTGGGTCTCGGTGGACCTCGTCAGAGAAATGCCCATATATATTGATTAGTATAAATCAGAGCTCGCAAATAACTGTTAACCGATTCGTGCGGTCGCAAAATAACAGTTCTTCACTGAGACTTTGAGCAAAGGGTCCGAGAGCAACCGATTGCATTGTTCGTTCAAAAATTCTGCTCGCGCTCAGTCGACGAGCAGTTTTTTTCGGTCTCTTTTGCTCTGCTCATTCCAGGACCGTTTGCCCTCGAACGACGATCCAAAAAGTCTTTTGCGAATGTATGTGTGTACATATGTGAACTCTCGAATGTTCTACGCGTCACTTTGCATTGTGAATTTCGATGGGATGGTACAGTGAGCGTATACAATAGTAAAATGGGACGCGAGTGCAACAAAAAAATTCATCAATTTTTTAAATATAATTCTTCGGAAAAAAAATCAGAGTGCAAAGTATGCGGAGTAAAATTAGCAGGTTTTCATTCCACAAATTTGAAACGCCATTTGACAAGTAAACATGAGGAGATATTTAAAATTTCAAGAAAGCATATAAATCGAATCTTACAATGATACACAACGTACCACTGTGCATTGAAAAGGAGACAAATTATTGAAAAGACCGTTTGGGGTGACTTTTTCAGTCAATCGGTCTTTTAGTGAGTCTCTCTGTGCGAGCATAACTCGTATCTCTCATTGTGCGATGCTCGGTAAAAGACCGTTTCAGGAACAGCTCAACGTCAATCGGTCAACCGAAAACCGAAACGAAAAGAAACGAAGTCTCCTGCTCAGAGCGAGATCGAGGGTGGTTTTTTTTTTCGGTTGCTCTCGCGAGCAGAGCGTTAGCAAACCAAACGGTCAACAGTTATTTGCGAGCTATGGTATAAATCCATCTTATCGTTGCAACACTATAGTAGTTTAATCATTCCACCATTCACACATATACATTAAGTATTATTATCTCGTATCTTAAGCCACTATATTTACTGGTGTATTTTATGAAACCAGGAAATAAAGAGGTTAAAAAAGAAAAAAATAAACATCAGCAGTCGCCTATACGTAGTGACAATTTAGTTATATGTAGTTATGAGTGAAAATCTTGGAATATCTTATTTTGAATTAAATAATTATTAAAAATGGAGTGAAACAGAGTGTTTGGTTTCCTAAAAGGGTAGAAAAGGTTACCCATGACGGATGCGTCAAAACCCCCGCAGGCTGATACGCTAGTTGTTGCCAGAGAGTCCCCCCTGACAACTCCTCCCCAGCAATCAAGCCACCTACATTCGCTCAGCTGATCGGGTGCAACTCCTATTTGTCGATGTGTTGGGTTGTGTCGAGTCAAATCGGTCCATTTACATGTGAAGTGCAATTGGGGCTGATATTGTTTCTGAAAGGAAAATCACACGGTTCAGCGATCTGTATAACCCTAAGGTATCAACGGAAGGAATTAGCATTCCCATCGTGGCAAACGAAAGTCTGGTAATTACATATTTTGGCGCCCAACGTGGGGCTTATTTTGTGTTTCGGCAGAAGTTGTGAAGCCAAAATCGGTTTCTTGTTTAACAAGGTCCTACTCTCAATTCTATTTTCTTCTATTCATTTCTAATTTCTTTGACAATCTTCCACCAAGTAGATGAATCAGCGCTGTCTTTTGGAGTTAATGTTTTTTGGTCGAAATCCGGAATCATTACTGGAGATTTGGGTCGTCGGTTAAGTTTAAATTATCTATACCTTTTTTCGGTACCAGAACGATTTAAGCGAAGCAACAACAACATGGATGGAAGCTCGAGTCGAGGCTTCTAGCCACGATATCGACCGCCTAGGGGTAAATTGTGACGTAAGAATTGGATCTTTTACCACAAAATCCATTTTTCTTGGCACTTTCTTTCAAAAAATAGATTCTTTACAATGTGAAGAGTCATTGTCGACATTGCTGAGACCGAGTGTCTTATTGGAATTATTCCTCGAATAGAGAATCCTACATTACACGCGAGTATTAGTCGAAGAAAATTCGACTCATTTGAGTATTTTTTTATGTCAAAAAGCTTCGAATAATCGGTGTGTGACGGAAGTTTTCGTTTTCGTGAAAATGGTAAAATACGCTAAGCCCTGTCATCAGTGAAATGGTTTGAAATTCTTTGTCCCTTTATAGTACAAGTGGAGCTCAGACCCTTCACTACATATGTTACACTTATAAACCCGAAGGAAAACCTCTAAAATTAAACAATTTATTAATAAAGCAACTTTAAGTAACTGCTGGGAAAATGTTTGTCGTACGTAGTGAAGAAGATATACGCGAAAACGTATTTTGATATCCACGGTATCGAAAACCCAATGATATCCAAATATAAGCATACATTTTATGAGAAAAGTCTGCGAGTATTCATAGAAACGAAGAAGTAATGTCCGCTATGCCAACAGTTGTGCCATCCGAGAGATTTCATTACGATGACTGGTGATATTGTAGGGCAACGTTCACAAGCAACAGGTGTGGCAGTCACAAAGGGGGCTACTTCGAAAGCTCATCATACCCGAAGCCAAACTAAAAAAGGAAATTAAGAGTTCGGTCCACCAACCGCCAGCAATGTTTTCGCTTTGCATACAACCGTTACTCATAGCCAAGCTGGAAGAAGTAATACAATTTATTCTCGGAAAAGTCGGTATACAACAAAGCAGGCAAGTCCAGGCTTGGTACAGACATCGGAAAGATGTAGGTAGTGTATAATGGAAAGAGTTTTGTGAAGCCCTAAAGAGTCAGAATCAGGATCAAAAGGTGTTGCTACTGAGCTTTTTCAGCAGCGTATTTTTACAAAATTTAATTAAACACAAATGGGTTTGGTTTCAAGGTATATATGTATGTATATTGTGTATTTTTGTTTTCTTAGCGAGAGATGCAACAATAACCACGAAACGAAAATTAGCGATACGACGTTTGCTCACGAAGACGATGAAATTTTAAGTAAAGTTCTGCTCTGCTGATGAGCCTCCCTCACAGCTCTTGTCGGACGACGAATTTAGGGAAAGGGCGATGTAGCGATTGAGAGCGTAGTGCGTAGGGCAGCAAAAGCAACGATGCATTGAGAGTAATGTAAAGAGAGTAAGCTATGCCTATCTCTGTGCTGCCATGGGCGGGCGCTTAGCCGAACACACGGATTATGATATACTCATGAAAGAAGTACGAGCGAGAAAACAAAAAGAAGGAGAACTTTTTGATGTCTTCTACGACATAGTCTCGACTGACTATTCCTCTGGATGACTATAGGTTAATACAGCAATTGAAAAGGAATTTTTTGCCAGAATTGCGACAGGCTATATTGTTTGTAATAGTACCATCGGTAACGCATCTGAGGCAATTAGTGCACATGCGAGAGAATCTTTGGAAAGAACAGGGTTTTCGAGGAAACGCCGTTCAGAAACCATAGAAGCGGACGATAGCAGGCTTAGAGGACACTGCATTAGAAACGGGAAATGACGAAACGGAGGACGAAGTACATGCCATTAATGGTTCGTCTAATAAGTTCACCTGTTGTACTTACAGCACCGGAGCATTCCGAAAGGGACCATCCGTCGACAACGGTTGGGTGCCTCCGAAGTAAATGTTCCGATTATCCAGATCTGGCAACACAGCCAGAACGACAATTGTTACAAAACAATGATTCGAAAAATACCCTGATATACGAGAATCCTAAAAATAACAAGATAACACCTTTTTTACCACGAGCGCTATGAAAACTATCTAAGAGTGCGAGATACAATTTTTAATAAAGAATTAGCGTCGTTACAGTGCGAAGAGATCGACTTTACAAATGCGGAAATTCTGGAAAAATATACGTCATACCAGAAAACTGTTGGTAGCTTCCGTGGTGAGTGAGCAGGTAAATGGTAGATTTTATGCCTAAATTAAGTTTGATAAATTCTCTGAAATGGAATTACTTGACACCGGAGCAAATATTAGTTGCTTAGGCGCAAGTTTAGCTAATCAGAATTGGGCTCAAGAAAGTATCTTCAGGAGTTTAGACAGCAGATGGCAAAAATCATGAGGTCATAGGCTCTGTGTGGATAGAGTACAATAAGGAAAAGAAGGCAGTTTAGAAGGTGAGGAAAGGAAGATAACCACACCGAAGACCACAAGGAGGATATGAATATTGAGTCGCCAGCGCCCAGGGAAGTGGATTCATCCGACGATCAGGTAAAAACGCCAAAGCAATAGCGGCTAAAATACTAGCAAAAATACCTACGGTTGAATATTTGTATGTCGGCTGTTAAGAGTGAAAAGTATCAGAAGAATACATACAGTTTAATTTTGCATCTCGGTTAAACCTAAAGATGCGTCGCTCAGCTTGCTTTTGCCTTTCGTTCGTGGCAAAAAAGGATCTTTGAGGTCTCATATAATTGAAACTTTGGAGCATCGTTTATCATCAACGTCGTTCAGCTTGCTTTCGCGGTTGGTTCTGGTGCAAAACTATTTAAACTCTTATATTTGAAGAGTTAATCGAAGCATCGCTCGCAGATTTGTCTTTGGCTTAAACGCAATTAGAAAATAAAGGAAGATGTATTCCGAATGAGAATAGCCGTCCAGGAGGGTAAAGTTTGCTAACGCCATCATAATACATCTGGCGTTGTCAAAGGGGACGTCTGTATATACAAAGTCGAAATATAAGGAACAGCTGAATTATGGCGAGCTGCTAAGCTGATCCGATTGTGCAAAAATATTAAATAAGCGGTACCAACACCTTTCAGCAGAGGATTCTTCGAAAGCAAGAGAGAAACTAAAGTTTGACAAACTTTTGACCAAGGGCTGAAAAATCGATCGACCTAAATTGCATATATTGCGGCTCCAACCATTTGATCGGAAATTGTCAGGGATTTGGGGCGATTCTCTTGATGAAGCGGTTTGAGTTCGTAAATGGCAAGCAACTTTGCATTAATTGCCTTTAATCTGGGCATAGGGTTTCTCTGTGCACAATGTGTAATTTGTATGGAGTAAAAAAAATGCACCAAGCGGTTGTCAAAATTATCATCTACGATTCGTAGATTCTATCATCTAAGAATATTTGCCGAAGAAACAGTGGGGGTAAAATCAATTTGGAGCTTCCGGTTTTTAAAAAGAAGATTTTTGTATTTTGTACAATGCCTGTAACTATAATTGTCATTATTTCGAACTAAAACTGGTGGAAACAGTGTTTGGTGAATTCACTTATGGGGAATTTAACGTATTTTGCTTCCCAAATATATGAGCAAATTGCTTGTTAGGACCATTTTGTAAAAAATGTGACCAATTCGAAGTCAGGGCATTTTGAAATTCGTCTGCCCCTTTGATCGGATCCCCTTATGCTTGTATCTATTTCGATGTGCCCAAGCGCCGATTTGTATCCGTTCAATGCAGACCCCCGCCAAATAGTGGCTTGCCAAATAGCCAAATATTTCCATTGCTGCATAAATTGTTTTGTAAATTCTTGCACTTGCTTGCTCTGCTTAACACTCTCTCAAAGATCGCTCTTCTCTTCAGCTTTATCTATGTTTGCCGAGCGAAGCGAAGCTGCGCTCAGCGATCGGAGCGGCAATGCTGGCAATGAGAAGGAAAAGCAAGCGCCACTGGCCCTTTAGACATAAACCAATAATTTTATTTTTACATTATACATTATACATCCATTATACATCCCACGAGATGCAGAGAAAGGGAACGGTCAGCCCGGGCAGAGATCCACGTTGCCCGGGTAAGGCATCATTAGAACAGGGGGCTGCCAAGTCCCTGAGCTCTCCGTTCGAGACTGGGCTAGTTTTTGAACCGGGCCCCCAGCCAGGCAGACTCTCGGCACGGGTCGAATGACACCTTAGCCCAGCCCGGTGTGAGGTGAGTGTGGGGGGGGGTGGGATGTGGGTAGGTAGTGTGTGGGGGGAGTGGGAGTGTGTGAGCTACTTATACGAGGCGGCACCACAAGCGCATCGTCAGTGTTGCTGCTTCACGAACACCCGCTGGCTGTCCGGGGCTGCTTATTTCCGGTGATCTCCCTAAAGAGAACCGATTATTCACAGCTGACCTACCTTTTTTAGGGGTAGGCCTTTCGCTACCCGCAACCTGCGACCCGTCCGGTGGCCTCAGCTAGGCCCTCTCTGAGCCACCTCACGCGTTCATCAGACCAGATGCTCTTTACTAACAAGGGTCCAAACGCGAGGAGGACGTTGCAGTTGCAAGACGAACTGCAACTTTTCTTAGGATAGCCCAGCCGCTTCAATGCACTTCAATAGATTCTCTTCATTTTGCGGCACCGCAGATAAAAGAATTAACTCGTTTTCGGACATATTTCCTTTATTTTCGCACATTATTTCTTTTGATTAGATAAATTTTATCTTCCTCTTCCAAAGACGCAAAGACGCTGTAGTGTAAACGCCAGATCTGCTTCTCTGCGTCTTTTCCTATATCGATAGGTAACGCACCAGGTGTAAAAAGCCTATTATATTGCACGTTTGGCTTGCAAAGGTGTTTTCGATAGTATCGAATTTTTGGTTGAAAAACCTTGAAAATATTGAATATATCAACTATCGATGTTTTCCTAGCTCTACTGGGAGGAATGTAAGAACATGTTAAATCGATAAATGCTATACCAACACGTACTTTGATAGCAATAAATTCAATCCCATGGATATTGTTTAATAGGAACAACTCCGATTAGAAATTCATTTTGACTGCAATCGGAATTCCACCAGCATAAGATGCATGGTCCATTCTGTAGGTGATACAATTGTTAACAAGAATTTCATGATCATAAACAGAAGAGTTGACCCAGGTTTCTGTAAAAGCGATAGCATCGAAATCAAAAAAAGGCTACTATGCGTATATAGTTGGGAAAATCTGCCCAACTAACTGCGTACGATCTGGTAGTGAATAGAAAAAAAGGTTAATTAGTTTCTTAAGTAGGATCTAGCATGCTCAGGCCAAATAAACGGCTCAAGTGATCTAAATAGGAAACAATCATGGAGGAGAATCTTGAAGGAGGCATCTAGGGGAGCGTTGAGTTTTGAGCTTATATGTTCTTTAACATATTAAGTTGATGACTCAGATTTAGACGGAAAAGAAAAGCTTTCCGAGGAACCACTTCACTAAGTTGTATTCCCGAGCGAGAGGCAGATGGTGGGCCCACACCCAAAATAGATCTTGTTACCGGGGCAGAAGCGTCGGCATCACCGGGAAGTGGGCATAGCTCGCGTAGAGCTGTTCAAAGTAATAACGATGAATACCTAGGTAGAAGGAGTCTCAACATCCCTCCTGGCAGCGGAGTCAGCGGCTTCAGCTGGGGGCCCAGAGGCGACAGACATGGGCGCAGGCGTGACGGCTGCAAGGAGAAGTTGACCGAGATGTTCTGGTGGTTCTGGGACTGCAGAAGAAACAACATTATTAATATTGGGCACATAATTGTTCCGTTCTTCCTCTTTGGAGACTCTGTCAAAATGTTAGGGGTTTTGAAGTGAGACTCCATCGCAAAGAACTTATCGTTGAGTATTCGAAATCCAGAGTTTAGGGCAGCGAATTCATTACGTGTCTGTCTCATAAAGACACGCATGTCGCATTCGAAAGCCCTTCAGTCCCAACAAGTCCAGTTGAGCCCGTAACGTGTCGACAACTCGACTACTACTATGTCCAAAACCTGCTCAGCTAGTGTATGCCGTGGTGTTACACAACCAACAGAAGATGAAAGCTTGCCGTGTAGCAACCTAACGGTCCCAGTTTTTAGCACAGCAGCAACTCATTTTATATATATAAACAGCTTACATATGTATATAAGAAAAAAAGAAAATAAGAAACTTAAAATATATGTAAGTCGATGTGTGTCCCCAGCCATGTATTTAAGTTTCTCTTCTTAGAGGTTGCAAGCGCGGTGAATATGGGATTGATCGGTAAAACGAAAGAGTGTAAAAAGAATATGTCAACAAAAAAAAAATCTGCTGCAAATAAGAATAGTAGGAATGCACAATTTTGATTGAAATGGATAATAGGTATAAAAAAAACACAAAAACACAGGAGTCGGCAGGCACGGTGTATCGACAAATGTTAGTATGTATGAAGATAGATAGAATCCGAAAGCGGCTAAGAGAGAGCAGCATACAACGCATACATATATCAACACAGAAACACAACACAGAAAAACACAATTAAATAAAAAGCACAGATAGCGAATTGGTTGTACGAGCGGTTCTAAACACAGTATACAATTATAAAACTCAATTACTTTCCTTTAAGCACATAAAAAAAAATTGTTAGACGGAATGAAGTAAAACACGGCTACCAGATATCGATGTGATATCACGAATAATTGAGTATATATTATAATTTTTTGTCTCATGTCATTAGAAAAAATTAATAATTCGGATGGCTGGTCCCCACTAGAATATACCACGTTTAATTGCCCGTGTGAATAACATCGTGTTTCTGAATCCTTGTGACATATTAATGGTCATTACGAATGCTAATCTAACAGGAAATTGAATGCTTTTGAATTCAATGGGCGCATCTTTTGCGATTATTGGAATACGTAGTAGCAAAAAATGTTCTGCTCTGAACCTGCCAATCAAAATGGTTGCTTCGATAATATTTATCATTAATTTTTTAATCACCAAGCTCGTGCTATTACATCGCCAACATCTAAGAATTATTTGAAAATGTTTCAGCTAATTGATCTTCTACCATTTGTACGCGCATGTTTGTTTGTGGCTGTATTTTTCAGCAATATAACACAGTTTCGATGAATTCAAGTAAGCGTTTATCTCATCTGCGTACGTTGTGGAATGAGGGGAAGTGCTTGTCTGGAATTGTAGAGGGGCCTGAAGCGACCAAGTAGTATTGCAAAACGTACGTAGGATTTAATTGTAAAACGTCGTTTGCAGGGTCGCCTTGACTGACGTGACAGCTCCATGAAATATTAAGGAAAGGTGCGGCTTACTCAGGGTTGCTTTTGGTCAAAGTGACAGGTGCAGGGTATGTAAATAAAGGTGAAGACAAAGTATGACAGTCGTCCGACGGCCGATCTCTTCTTTTTCCGCAACGAGCGTGAACGGATAAGTGGTGCTCTTCCTCGTAATCATTGAAAATTTTATTTACACCCGAAGAATTAAAGTCAAAAGTTTTGCCATCCGTGCTTATAATGTGTGAACAGTGTACCAGTATGAGTATTAGTCGCCAGTCCCAGAATAGAGGACATCTGGGGTGAGTTAGAGTCAGAAAGAGTAAGAAACGAGGCTCTGACCTTTGACATCTCCTCAGCTCGCACAAGACTGATCCCGAGCGGGATAAGGCAAAGTGGCCGAAGAAACGATCTGAGAGAAGGCATCACCTGAGGATTTACTGATAATCCGAGACGGGACGGTCTCCTTCCAACATCTCGTGGTTGTGAACGCGTCCCAGACACGCCGTGCGCCCCAGTAAATACTCGATCAGGACGTCGAGCCTTTCGAGTCGAGGATCCTGAAAGCATTTACCTTTTAGTTATCTAGTTTCGCTCACAAGACTAGTATCTAAAGCCAAGGAGGCCTAGAGCACTCGAGCGGCTATTCGGACATTACCTAGACATGACGTAGAAGGACAGGCAGAAGCGCAGAGCATGTTGGATCTTGGGAGGCGCACAGGAACAACAGCATGAAACCTTATAATCGATCTCGCATATTAAGAAAGTGCAGCCTAGTTAAGCTGACGCCTCACGTCGAAATGAAATTTACCAATGTTTAATGAGGCGTAAGCAAACTATTGTGAAGTGTAGGGTTCAGAGGCAGACGTAGAGTGCAGATTTACCAGTGAACGTGGTCTGTAGTGTACCCGAAAGTTACCCTAAATGAGTCAATGATAGCTCGGCTCGAGCGGCTAAGCCTGGCCTAGCACTATAACTTACATAACTTCTCGATTACAGATTTCACCACCGGGAGATCGATCTCTCGCCGATGAAAAACCACCATGAGTGAGTCGAATAAACATGAGCGAACCTTGTATCTGGAAGCCCTCGTAGTTTGTTGAACTTTGACTCGTGTCACATTCGTGTCGCGCACAGCATTGTCCTCTTCTAGGCAGTTAAAAAAATGAATATTATTATGCATCTTAATATAGTAGTTGTTCAGGGCACCCGCAAACTTCTGCGCCTGACTCGCTCTCGCGCGCTATTGCACACGGCACTCGGGATAACCGCCCGGCGCTCGGGCGGCCACTAGCTTAAGCGGGAGTTTTCAGTTCCCGCGCCCACCCCCGTTACGATCGGTCAAAGTCGAACCAAATACCCACGGATTCTTTTCGATACATATATACATACATACATTACTTCAATTACTTACGCTAGTTATAAATACCCCTAAGAGAACGCTCGTGAAATATATCTTGAACTACAATACTGCTGCAATAATGTTCTTTGATTGTGAATATCTGGTGATCCGCCCCCTTCAAACAGTACTGAACATTAATCTGAAGACTTCTAGAATTACAGCTCTTTAGCTAGGAAAAAAAACAACTAATCAAAATATATGGGCATTTCGCTGATGTCACACGGGACGTTCGTACGCATTTCAAGTCGTAAAAATGTAAAAAAAAAAATGATTTTCAAAATTGTTTTACCGTTATGATTCGCCACTTGACTAGCTCTATAGCTGGTGCTAAGGGCAATTTTGGGCTACTGTTCGTTTTATAGGCTTTTTACACTTGGTGCGTTACCTATCGATATCGGAGAAGACGCAGAGAAGCAGGTTTGCCGTTTACACTACAGCGTCCTTGCGTCTTTGCGTCTTGGGAAGAGGAAGAAAACTTTATAAACAAAAGAAATAATAATGTCTGAAAAACAAACAAAATATGTCAGAAAAAGAGCTAATTCTTTTATCTGCGGTGGCGCAAAATGAAGCGAATCTGTTGAAGTGCATGGAAGTGTCTGGGCTATCCTCAGAAAAGTTGCAATTCGTCTTGCAACTGCAACGTCCTCCTTGCGCTTGGACTCTTGTAGGTAAAGAGCAGACAATGTTCTCTCTTTTCAATAATTAAATAATGTATTCTTTATTGCAATAGCCACGATATGGTTCATTTTGGGAGGAAGATGTTGTGGAGAACTCCGATGCCTTCTTTAAGGAAAATTTCCGCATGGAATGGAGTACTTTAACATTCTCGTTGGACTGTTACCCAATCTCAAAAAAAAAGACACTCCTTTTTGAGTGACAATCCCTCTGGAGAAGAGAATAGCCTTTATTGCCTAGGATCGCCTGCGGAATATCGTACGGGAGTCTATTTGGTGTGCCAATGGCCATTGTCTGCCGCATATTACTGCAGTTTTGTCGCGAGGTAGTTGCTCAACTCGCTGACAAGTATCTGCAAGCAGACTTTCTTACCCTGAGAAGATCACGGAAACAGTAAAGGATTCAAAGACATGGGATTTGCAGCAAAAAATTTGAAATTAACTATATTGTTGAAATGCTTTTTTTAATAATAAAATTAGTTAAAACAATTTGTTCTAACCATTACATATTTTTTTGCCCCTTTTTACTCAGTTAAAAATTTTACGCGGTAAAATTTAAATTTGAATCTGCTGTTTTTTGTTGTTATTAGTGGTGATAGTTCCGCTGATTAAGCAGAAAAGTACGAAAATTGCTGTTATGCGCACAGAAATACCACAGAAATACCAAAACGTAGTTGCGTCGGAAAACGACGTTTTTCCATGTGATATTTATGTTTTTTTTTGGCACTATTTTTCAAAAATATATATATAAAACAGCTTGAAAATCTTGTATAAAATAAGGAATTCAATTTAATGCGTTTATTTGTAAATAATAATAATTAACAACAATTTTAACAAACTTATCGATATGAATATGAATTTATATGTACATATAATATATAGCAAAATTAATGTTGAGGTGTTTAATTTAGGATTTTTTTTTCGGAATATGCAGTCCGAGCCACTGTTAAATGTCGTCCTTGGCAAGAAAAAAAAATGTAATTTTGATATTCCTTTAATACTTTTTACATTTTTCATTTAATTCATACAACAAGGAACTAAATGCAATTTCTTCGGATGACATAAATAAAATCTGTACCCCATTTATATTTTTCTGTGCCAATCAGCTATCACAACGTTTTGCGATTTAGTCATCTGCCAGATTTTCCTTTTTATTACTGCTCCGACTCCATCGACAGCTCCCTTGTCATGTGAAGTTGCAAAAAAATTCCATTCAATGGACAAAAGTCCAAGATCACGTAAAATATTATCAAAGCTTGACAATATAAATTTGTTTTTAAATTGAGCGACGCATCCATCAGAAAATATTAACAATCGTGAAAAACTTCCAAAATCCTTTTTGACTTCATACAGTAGTTTCATCAAAAAAACATACACATCGTGTTTATTGTGAGTAAGCTTATCACTTACAATAGCAAACGATTTTGTAGATTCTTGCATCCAAGCTACACATGTAAATATTGAAACCTGCTTATAATTTAAGTGAGCACTTTGAATTTCATTTTGATTGCTAAGCCTATAGTTCTCAGCAAAATCTATTTGAATGGCCACATCGTTAGGACCCGAGCAATTTTTTGCTTCCTCAAAATACTCTTTCTGAGCTCTTTGTACAAAAAAATGGTTTTTGAAAGAAGGTAATTTTGCTTCCAAATCAATCAGAAGTTCCGAAAATGTAGCAACTGTTTCGGATAGAGCTATGTGGTTATCATTTTTGCGCCAATGCTGCCAGCTTATCTGATCTTCCATATTTGGTAAATATGCATGGGGAATCAGCTGATACTTAATATCGGTGAAGCACTTTTTGCAATTGCTTGTCATGCAATTTTCATTGTAAATATTGCAGCAAACACTTTTTAAAAAGGGTTCAAATTCCCCAGGAAACGTCGGAATTATTTTTGCGCAACTTTCCAATATATAAGAAAAATTGGCATGGTACATGCAAACACACATATTGTGCGGCATTTTATTAATGAGCTTGACGTGTCGTGGGCGCAACTTATAAAAAGTAGACTGGCCGACTTTTATGTCTGGAAAATCTTTTTTAAACAGCTCAAAAGCTTCCGAGACTGTCATGATCATAAAACGCTTTGCAATGCATTTTCCTTGTACAATTAGTGTGTCCTTTTTCCCGGCCGATTGTACACTAACGTTGTCGCTTGCATAAAAATTCTCAACTGATTTAATTACATTTTCTTGCACGGTGTACGGCCTATATTTGTTTTGGTTTGATTGTCTTGTCCGGGCTGATTATATTTTTTATATAAAACTTCTATCACTTTTAATTTTCTATTGAGATCTTTGGGCAACACAGCCTCCACTTTTTTAAAGCTTTAGCCAATGTGTGCTTGCATGTGTATGGCTCGATTTTTTTTCTTTTTTCAGCTGCAATTTCTGCCAGTTTCTTTCTCCATTCACTTTTCCTAATGCGTTCTTTCAGTCTTTTCTCTATTAGCTCATTTCTATCAGCCAACGCTTTCGAATTTTGTCTAGCAGTGCACATTCGTTCCCTGTTTTTGACTCTGTAATTTTGTAGTGCTGTTTTATTTTCTTTCTGCTTTTCTCTCCATCGTTTGCAGTTCTCGCTGTTTTTCTTTCCCCTGGCTTCGCTCATCTAGATTTAAATCATTTATAAATAATAAGTTGCAATAAAAAATAAAAAAAAATTTTTTTTTTGTATTTCACACTTACGATGTCGCACGGGACTAACTTTGTATGGGTATATGTCGCCGGTCGATAGTCGATAGCGATAGGCGGATTTAGTATATTTAGTATTTAGTCTAGTATGTAGAAATGTATGGATTTTGAGCTATGTACGGGCATATTTTAGACGCCACGATTTAGCGCCATAGTTTTAAGCTTCTTTTCATTGTCGCGTGGTGGAAGCAGGAGGACATACTGCGGTAAGAACAGTTGTATGAACATTGTATGAGAGGTTATAATTAAGCATTCTTTTGGACAGAATAAAACGGGCTTACCGAAACACGTTGCTTTTGCTTAAAAATACGGGCCGTTAAAGGCAACTCCACGGGACCACCGACATGATCTTTTATTCGCAGTCCTAGGCAAGACGACTGCAAGGGCAATATTTCCACTGGAGCACAGGCAGGCAGCCACCTCCAGTTAGAGAGTTGCCAGGAACGCGGACAGCGTTGAGATTGGACAGGCCGCAGGCAGCGACCTAGAGCAGACGCAGACGGCGTCGATTGGACGAGCCGCAGACAGCGACTCAAAGTAAACGCAGGCAGCGTTGATTAGCAAAGTCTGGGCAGAATAGAAGGATGCAACATTCCCCCAGACGGAGTGCCCGATTGATCGAGGGGCGAGTGACGCCTACAACAACAAGTGCGACGCCACAACCTGGAAGTAGTGGTGCAGCAAACATGCTGCCGGCACCGAATGTAACAGCCACGTCGGCCACGCTGAGTCACAGCCAGGCTGCTTCCGAGTCTGGAAGTATTACGACCACAGCTGGAGTATCAGTACCAGGACAGAGCAATCCATCTTCAATGCTGGATCTCTTGGAGAGAATTGCAGCGTTGGAAAGGGAGCTGGAAGGGGTAAGAGCCCGCAATGATGTGAGCAGTGCAGCAGTTATACAGCCGCCATTTTCGAGTGGTCCGCCATTGTCATTGAGTGGCGATCCGCTCACACATAACGGGGTCGGAGTGAACAGTACAGCATGTTGGCAGCCGCCATTTTATAACGGACCGGCACTGCTTACAAGTAGCAGTTGTGTGACGCCATTTTGCGCCACTAGTACCGCGCAGACAGCGCAGGGAATTATGCCACCGGGTGTCGGCATCTACAACGTCATAACACCGACACCACAAGCTGGATCCTACGCGTGGAATACACCGAATGGAAGCAGTGGAAACTATATGCCACGCAAGCTTCCCGATTTGCCAGTATTTGGAGGTCAGCCCGAGGATTGGCCGATCTTCCTTTGTGCATATACTGAGACAACTCAAGCGTACAACTGTACGGATCTGGAGAATAACCAGCGCTTGCTGAAGGCGCTGAAGGATGAAGCTCGTGAGACCGTCAAGTCGCTACTGATCCATCCAAGTAACGTCAGTGCTGTTATAAATCAGCTGCGCTTTAGATATGGCCGACCGGAACAACTTATACGCAGTCAGCTGAACGGAATACGAGAAGTGTCTCCTATTACGGAGCACAATCTGGGGAAGATTGTTCCCTTCGCAACCCGTGTGAGTAATCTCACTGCCTTCTTGCAGTCAGCGAAGGCAGATCAGCATTTGGCAAACCCAACCCTAATGGAAGACCTTGTGTCCAAACTCCCGACAAGCAAACGAGTGGAGTGGGCAAGGCATGCTGCGACGATTACGCCTTTCCCAACCATTGCCCATTTTAGTGCATGGCTGACAGAGTACGCCAATGTGGTGTGCACGATCACGGATGTTGATGGGAAGGAACCAAGACGTCGATTGCTACATGCAAGCATCGACCAAGACCGAGACGAGCAGACACACAGCCGTCTCAGAGGTTGTCCAATCTGTGGAGGACAACATGCAGTTAAGGACTGCAGAGATTTCAACGGAGCTTCACTACCAGACAGGTGGAGGCATGTGAGGAGGCATCGACTATGCTTTGCATGCTTACAGAGCGGGCACATGACTAGATCCTGCAATTCGCATGGTGAGTGTCAATTCAATGGATGCCGGAAGAGGCATAACCGTCTTCTACATGGCGCGGACAGCGAACACAGAAGGTCGTCGCAGCAAGGCGATGACAGAAGATACAGGCAGCGAAACCAGCAGTCAGCAGTTTCTACACAAAGCCTGGACAGAGGTGCACCGCAGGCAGCGGATGCGCCCATTGAGAGGATTTTAAATTGTGTCGACGCAAAACGAGGTCGCCTTCTGTTCCGTATACTGCCAGTAACGCTGTACGGAGCAGGCCGACGGGTGGATACGTACGCACTCCTGGATGAAGGTTCATCCGTCACGATGATCGACGACGATGTTAGGAAAGATCTGGGCGTGCAAGGTGAGCGTCGACATCTGGATATTCAGTGGTTTGGAGGTAGATCCACCAGGGAACCTACCAACGTGGTAAACCTGCAAATTAGTGGAGCAGGCAAGCCTATACGCCACGCATTGCGAAACGTGTATGCCATTTCGAACCTGAGCCTGCCGATGCAGACTCTAGACCGACAAGATGTCCAAGGCGTGCATAAGGGTGCGCGCCTGCCAATGAGGCCCTACAGTAACGCGGTGCCGAAATTGCTCATTGGCCTGGATCATGGACACTTGGGATTTCCACTTAAGACAAGGCGGTTTGCCAGACAGGGACCGTATGCGGCCGCAACCGAGCTGGGCTGGGTTGTCTTTGGGCCGGTAAGTGGACAGTTAACTACGCCTTCACCGAGGTCTTGCCTCCTAGCCGTATCATTGGATGACACTATGCAAAAGATGGTGGAAGACTACTTTGATGTCGAAAACTTTGGTGTGAAGCTCGCGCAACCAGTTGCAGGCAGCGACGACGTGCGGGCCCAGAAGATACTCGAAGATACCACGGTGAAATTGGGCCAGCGTTTCCAGACAGGATTACTATGGAAGAAGGACAACATTGTGCTGCCACGAAGCTATGATATGGCGTACAAGCGGTTGGTCAACGTCGAAAAGAAGATGAAGCGCAACGGGAAGTTCGCGCAGGAATACGCAAGGATCATCAGTGATTACGTATCTAAGGGATACGCTCGACGGTTGAAGCCTAACGAGGTCGCAGAGAAAAGCGACAGGCTTTGGTATCTGCCACATTTTGGAGTCGAAAACCCGAACAAGCCGGGCAAGATTCGACTGGTCTTTGACGCTGCAGCCAAAGTTGGAGGAACATCACTTAACTCGGCGTTGGCCAAAGGGCCTCAACATTATAAACCCTTGCCAGTGGTTCTCTTCCATTTTAGAGAAGGTGCCGTCGGAGTCTGCGGTGACATCAAGGAGATGTTCCATCAAGTTCTAATCCGACCCGAAGATAGATGTTCTCAGCGTTTTCTGTGGAGAGATGGCGACGATAAAAGGGATCCTGACATCTACGAGATGATTGTTATGACATTTGGAGCAGCCTGCTCGCCAAGCGCCGCGCATTACGTGAAGACTGTGAATGCTGAACAGTTTCGGCATACGGATCCAAGAGCAGTTAAGGCCATCATCGATTGTCATTATGTGGATGACTATGTGGACAGCTTTGCTACCGAGAGCGAAGCCATCAGCGTATCTACCCGAGTGAAGGATATACACGCGAACGCTGGATTTGAGTTATGCCGGTTCTCATCCAGCTCACCTATTGTGGAGACTGCATTGGGCCCCCAGGACGAGGTGCGAGCGTCGGATGGGGTGAGTCAGCACAGAAGATTTTGGGAATGTGTTGGCAAGCAGCCACGGATGACTTCAGGTTTGATGTAAAGTTTCATCGAGTTCCAAGCAGCGTATTGAATGGCAGTCGAGTCCCTACCAAGAGGGAGTATTTGAGCTTGGTCATGTCAACGTTCGATCCTCTGGGGTTCTTGTGTTGCCTCATGATAACAGCGAAGTTGCTGCTACGAGAGATTTGGAGGCAGAAGATCCAGTGGGATGAACCACTACCAGATGAGCTATACAGAGCCTTTATGAACTGGCGCAAACAAATGGATGCCGTGGAACAGTTCCGATGTCCTCGCCATTACTTTGGGCGTGGACGCGTGCGAGACTTAGAGATGCACGTCTTCGTGGACGCAAGTCAGTCTGCATTCGCGGCAGTGGCCTACTGGAGGGTCACCTATGAAGATGACGACGTGTTGGTGAGCTTCGTATGTGGTAAAACGAAGTGCGCGCCGATGAGAACAATGTCAATCCCACGGTTGGAGCTGCAGGCAGCAGTTCTTGGAACCAGACTGATGGACACTGTTAAAAAGGAACACAGTGTGGCCATCAGGGACATCGTGTTATGGACAGACTCCAAGACAGTGCTTAAATGGATTGGCAGCACCCACCGCCGGTATAAGCAATTTGTCGGCAATCGGGTGGCGGAGGTCTTGGAGTCGACAAAGGTATCCCAATGGAGATGGGTGCCAACAGCCGACAATGCGGCGGATGAAGGAACGCGTTCACAATGCCACGTGGACCTCGGTCAGAAGTCACGTTGGCTGGGTGGACCAGCATTTTTGAGGCAGCCAGCGGGCAGCTGGCCACAGCCTGAATACGGATATGAACGAGATCCGGATGGTAACGACGATGAGGAGATGCCAAGTGAGTTTTCGTTGGTTGGAGCGAACGACTTTTGCATTTCATTTCAGAGATTCTCGAGCTATACTCGGCTACTCAGAACTACGGCCTGGGTGTTAAGGTTCACGCGCTGGTGCCGTGGACAAAGAAGCGATCTCGAGAAGTACGGTCTCACTGCAGCAGAGTGTGAGGCCGCGGAGAACCTGTTGGTTAGACAGGCACAACGTGAGGCGTTTCCAAGCGAGATGCGGTCGACAGAAGATTGCAAGATGGTCGCCAATGGAAGCGACATTCGAGGTCTGGCGCCATACATTGATGACCATGGAATTCTGCGAGCCTACGGCAGAATTGATGCCGCATTGTGTATACCATACAGTGCGAGGAGGCCTATAATCCTGTCACACAGGCACAGTCTTACGGAAATGATTGTGCAGCATTTCCACGCCAAGATGAAGCATCAGAATGTGGATGCTACGATTACGGAGATCCGGACGAGGTTTTGGATTACGAAGCTGAGACGTGTACTACGGAAGGTGATCTCAGCATGCAACATGTGCAAGTTGCTACGGGTGAAGCCAGCGCCACCAATAATGGGACCCCTGCCAGGGGATCGTCTGGAAGCCAATGGTTGGCCTTTCAAGAATACTGGACTGGATTACTTTGGACCACTGTTGGTGACAGTTTCGCGCCACAAGGAGAAGCGATGGGTCGCCCTGTTCACGTGCTTAACGACCAGGGCGATACATCTGGAATTAGCGCATGACCTGTCGACGGACTCCTGTATAATTGCGATACGGAATTTCGTCTGCCGTCGAGGGCCAGTACATAGACTGCGCAGCGACAACGGCAAGAACTTCGTAGGAGCTGACAGGGAAGCCAGACGATTTGGCGATGTATTCGAGATGGAAAGGATTCAGGATGAGCTCTCAGGCAAAGGCATCGAGTGGGTATTCAATTGCCCCGTGAATCCATCTGAAGGAGGAGTCTGGGAACGAATGGTGCAGTGCGTCAAGAGGGTCCTGCGCCACACATTGAAGGAGGTGGCGCCGAGGGATCACGTACTGGTGAGCTTCCTGATCGAGGCGGAGAACATCGTAAACTCGCGTCCACTTACCCATTTGCCGGTGGATGCGGACCAGGAAGCCCCCTTGACGCCAAATGATCTGCTCAGAGGAGTAGCTAACCTGCCGGACACGCCTGGCGAAGATGTGGAGCTGCCCAAGGAGTGCGCTACACGCAAGCAGTGGCGTATAGCGCGACTAATGAGGGACCGTTTCTGGAAGAGGTGGACTTTGGAGTACCTGCCTACACTTCTGCGCCGAGAGAAATGGTGCAGGAGAACGGAGCCGGTTCGCCAGGGTGATGTGGTTTTCGTCTGCGATCCAGCCCTGCCCCGAAGAGAGTGGCGTAAGGGCATCGTGGAGGAAGTCTACAAAGGAGTTGATGGAGTCGTCAGACGCGCAAGTGTACGCGTGAATGACAGCGGCCTATCCAGGACTATGATTCGACCCGTCTCCAAACTTGCGGTTTTGGATTTGAGTGAAGCGGTTCTATCTAGCGATAGGCGGATTTAGTATATTTAGTATTTAGTCTAGTATGTAGAAATGTATGGATTTTGAGCTATGTACGGGCATATTTTAGACGCCACGATTTAGCGCCATAGTTTTAAGCTTCTTTTCATTGTCGCGTGGTGGAAGCAGGAGGACATACTGCGGTAAGAACAGTTGTATGAACATTGTATGAGAGGTTATAATTAAGCATTCTTTTGGACAGAATAAAACGGGCTTACCGAAACACGTTGCTTTTGCTTAAAAATACGGGCCGTTAAAGGCAACTCCACGGGACCACCGACAGGTATACAAATCACAATTATAATTTTATCCAAAAGTTTTTTACGTTACTTTATTATAATTGAAATGTCTATTTGAACACCAAATTTCATGTGATTTCTGCATGTACTTTCGTCGCACTGAGAACAATTATGGTTTTTGACTGTCGCACGGGACAATGAAATTTTGCGAAAAGACAATACCAAAATTAACTGTTGTTTGCGATCGCATAGTCTCTTATGCATTTTTATTTGCTAATTCGTACCCTATTGAAGACTTAACGGGGCAACACTCAATCCATAAGGTCTCTCTTTGAGAATTATAATCAAAACAAATCATGCAATGAAATTAACAAAACGAAGACAGATATTCTTGCGCGACTTTGCGTAACAATATATCGAGTTCGGGTATGTATAGGTGTGAAAACTCTTTTGATAAGATAAATTTAATCAATTCTCTATAAAAATAGGATATACTTAAGTGCCTGAAACGACTTATAATTTTTGGGTCTCGGTGGACCTCGTCAGAGAAATGCCCATATATATTGATTAGTATAAATCAGAGCTCGCAAATAACTGTTAACCGATTCGTGCGGTCGCAAAATAACAGTTCTTCACTGAGACTTTGAGCAAAGGGTCCGAGAGCAACCGATTGCATTGTTCGTTCAAAAATTCTGCTCGCGCTCAGTCGACGAGCAGTTTTTTTCGGTCTCTTTTGCTCTGCTCATTCCAGGACCGTTTGCCCTCGAACGACGATCCAAAAAGTCTTTTGCGAATGTATGTGTGTACATATGTGAACTCTCGAATGTTCTACGCGTCACTTTGCATTGTGAATTTCGATGGGATGGTACAGTGAGCGTATACAATAGTAAAATGGGACGCGAGTGCAACAAAAAAATTCATCAATTTTTTAAATATAATTCTTCGGAAAAAAAATCAGAGTGCAAAGTATGCGGAGTAAAATTAGCAGGTTTTCATTCCACAAATTTGAAACGCCATTTGACAAGTAAACATGAGGAGATATTTAAAATTTCAAGAAAACATATAAATCGAATCTTACAATGATACACAACGTACCACTGTGCATTGAAAAGGAGACAAATTATTGAAAAGACCGTTTGGGGTGACTTTTTCAGTCAATCGGTCTTTTAGTGAGTCTCTCTGTGCGAGCATAACTCGTATCTCTCATTGTGCGATGCTCGGTAAAAGACCGTTTCAGGAACAGCTCAACGTCAATCGGTCAACCGAAAACCGAAACGAAAAGAAACGAAGTCTCCTGCTCAGAGCGAGATCGAGGGTGGTTTTTTTTTTTCGGTTGCTCTCGCGAGCAGAGCGTTAGCAAACCAAACGGTCAACAGTTATTTGCGAGCTATGGTATAAATCCATCTTATCGTTGCAACACTATAGTAGTTTAATCATTCCACCATTCACACATATACATTAAGTATTATTATCTCGTATCTTAAGCCACTATATTTACTGGTGTATTTTATGAAACCAGGAAATAAAGAGGTTAAAAAAGAAAAAAATAAACATCAGCAGTCGCCTATACGTAGTGACAATTTAGTTATATGTAGTTATGAGTGAAAATCTTGGAATATCTTATTTTGAATTAAATAATTATTAACGAGAGGGAACGTTGTGAGCCGCGGCAAAGGCCGCGGCTCTACCTTATACCCGGTACTCAGTCAGTATATACATATACATACATTTATGAGCCTACGATTTATGAAAGTTATTATATGTTCTCAAAAGGGACGAAAATAATATTTAAATTAAAAAAATGAAGAATTTTGGAATTTTCATACATGTTTCCGTTTTTGTTTACATATGCTTTGTATATCTGCGCCTACATTTCTACATGACATGTATAACTACATATTTGAGACGTATAAGTGTTTGCGACAGAGAGAGAGGGAATGAGTCAGCGCTTGTCAGGCGTTGCGTAGCCACTGAAATTTAATTTGTTTCTTTTGGCCATAATATTGATCCGATCTGATCCAGATTCGGTAATCTGGTAGATATGGTAATTTTTCATGATTCTGCGTTTTTGGTTTTCATTTATCTTAAAAATTGTGGATTCCACAGATTTTCGTCTTTTGTGGGGGCGGAAGGGGGCGTGGCAAAATTTTAAAACAAACTTGTGCTGGTTTGATATCACAGGAGCTTGGATAGAAAGTTTGGTTGCTCTAGCTCTTATAGTCTCTGAGAACTAGGCGTCACAAAATTCGAATGGGCAAAGCAGATGGGGTGGCGTGTGAGAGAGAGCGAGAGGGAATGATGACTTTCGAAATGGTTTTCTTCATTGTAGCTATAATATTGATCCGATCTGATCCAGATTCAACACTCTGATAGAAATGGGCATTCTCTATGACTCTGCGTTTTTAGTTTTCTTGTATCTTCAACATTGTGTACGCCACAGACTTTCGTCCTTTGTGTGAGCGGAAAGGGGCGGGGCGAAATTTTGAATTACATTTGGAGTAGTGTGATCACACAGGAGACTGGATACAAAACTTGGTTGCTCTAGCTTCAATAGTCTCTGAGATATAGGCGCAAATGAAGACGGACGGACAGACGGACAGACGGACAGACGGACAGACGGACAGACGGACGGACGGACGGACGGACAGACAGACATGGCTATATCGACTCGGCTATTGATGCTGATCAAGAATATATATACTTTATGGGGTCGGAAACGCTTCCTTCTGTGCGTTACACACAACCGTTATCCCCACAAATCTAATATACCCTTATACTCTTCGAGTACCGGGTATAAAAATGGAGTGAAACAGAGTGTTTGGTTTCCTAAAAGGGTAGAAAAGGTTACCCATGACGGATGCGTCAAAACCCCCGCAGGCTGATACGCTAGTTGTTGCCAGAGAGTCCCCCCTGACAACTCCTCCCCAGCAATCAAGCCACCTACATTCGCTCAGCTGATCGGGTGCAACTCCTATTTGTCGATGTGTTGGGTTGTGTCGAGTCAAATCGGTCCATTTACATGTGAAGTGCAATTGGGGCTGATATTGTTTCTGAAAGGAAAATCACACGGTTCAGCGATCTGTATAACCCTAAGGTATCAACGGAGGGAATTAGCATTCCCATCGTGGCAAACGAAAGTCTGGTAATTACATATTTTGGCGCCCAACGTGGGGCTTATTTTGTGTTTCGGCAGAAGTTGTGAAGCCAAAATCGGTTTCTTGTTTAACAAGGTCCTACTCTCAATTCTATTTTCTTCTATTCATTTCTAATTTCTTTGACAATCTTCCACCAAGTAGATGAATCAGCGCTGTCTTTTGGAGTTAATGTTTTTTGGTCGAAATCCGGAATCATTACTGGAGATTTGGGTCGTCGGTTAAGTTTAAATTATCTATACCTTTTTTCGGTACCAGAACGATTTAAGCGAAGCAACAACAACATGGATGGAAGCTCGAGTCGAGGCTTCTAGCCACGATATCGACCGCCTAGGGGTAAATTGTGACGTAAGAATTGGATCTTTTACCACAAAATCCATTTTTCTTGGCACTTTCTTTCAAAAAATAGATTCTTTACAATGTGAAGAGTCATTGTCGACATTGCTGAGACCGAGTGTCTTATTGGAATTATTCCTCGAATAGAGAATCCTACATTACACGCGAGTATTAGTCGAAGAAAATTCGACTCATTTGAGTATTTTTTTATGTCAAAAAGCTTCGAATAATCGGTGTGTGACGGAAGTTTTCGTTTTCGTGAAAATGGTAAAATACGCTAAGCCCTGTCATCAGTGAAATGGTTTGAAATTCTTTGTCCCTTTATAGTACAAGTGGAGCTCAGACCCTTCACTACATATGTTACACTTATAAACCCGAAGGAAAACCTCTAAAATTAAACAATTTATTAATAAAGCAACTTTAAGTAACTGCTGGGAAAATGTTTGTCGTACGTAGTGAAGAAGATATACGCGAAAACGTATTTTGATATCCACGGTATCGAAAACCCAATGATATCCAAATATAAGCATACATTTTATGAGAAAAGTCTGCGAGTATTCATAGAAACGAAGAAGTAATGTCCGCTATGCCAACAGTTGTGCCATCCGAGAGATTTCATTACGATGACTGGTGATATTGTAGGGCAACGTTCACAAGCAACAGGTGTGGCAGTCACAAAGGGGGCTACTTCGAAAGCTCATCATACCCGAAGCCAAACTAAAAAAGGAAATTAAGAGTTCGGTCCACCAACCGCCAGCAATGTTTTCGCTTTGCATACAACCGTTACTCATAGCCAAGCTGGAAGAAGTAATACAATTTATTCTCGGAAAAGTCGGTATACAACAAAGCAGGCAAGTCCAGGCTTGGTACAGACATCGGAAAGATGTAGGTAGTGTATAATGGAAAGAGTTTTGTGAAGCCCTAAAGAGTCAGAATCAGGATCAAAAGGTGTTGCTACTGAGCTTTTTCAGCAGCGTATTTTTACAAAATTTAATTAAACACAAATGGGTTTGGTTTCAAGGTATATATGTATGTATATTGTGTATTTTTGTTTTCTTAGCGAGAGATGCAACAATAACCACGAAACGAAAATTAGCGATACGACGTTTGCTCACGAAGACGATGAAATTTTAAGTAAAGTTCTGCTCTGCTGATGAGCCTCCCTCACAGCTCTTGTCGGACGACGAATTTAGGGAAAGGGCGATGTAGCGATTGAGAGCGTAGTGCGTAGGGCAGCAAAAGCAACGATGCATTGAGAGTAATGTAAAGAGAGTAAGCTATGCCTATCTCTGTGCTGCCATGGGCGGGCGCTTAGCCAAACACACGGATTATGATATACTCATGAAAGAAGTACGATCGAGAAAACAAAAAGAAGGAGAACTTTTTGATGTCTTCTACGACATAGTCTCGACTGACTATTCCGCTGGATGACTATAGGTTAATACAGCAATTGAAAAGGAATTTTTTGCCAGAATTGCGACAGGCTATATTGTTTGTAATAGTACCATCGGTAACGCATCTGAGGCAATTAGTGCACATGCGAGAGAATCTTTGGAAAGAACAGGGTTTTCGAGGAAACGCCGTTCAGAAACCATAGAAGCGGACGATAGCAGGCTTAGAGGACACTGCATTAGAAACGGGAAATGACGAAACGGAGGACGAAGTACATGCCATTAATGGTTCGTCTAATAAGTTCACCTGTTGTACTTACAGCACCGGAGCATTCCGAAAGGGACCATCCGTCGACAACGGTTGGGTGCCTCCGAAGTAAATGTTCCGATTATCCAGATCTGGCAACACAGCCAGAACGACAATTGTTACAAAACAATGATTCGAAAAATACCCTGATATACGAGAATCCCAAAAATAACAAGATAACACCTTTTTTACCACGAGCGCTATGAAAACTATCTAAGAGTGCGAGATACAATTTTTAATAAAGAATTAGCGTCGTTACAGTGCGAAGAGATCGACTTTACAAATGCGGAAATTCTGGAAAAATATACGTCATACCAGAAAACTGTTGGTAGCTTCCGTGGTGAGTGAGCAGGTAAATGGTAGATTTTATGCCTAAATTAAGTTTGATAAATTCTCTGAAATGGAATTACTTGACACCGGAGCAAATATTAGTTGCTTAGGCGCAAGTTTAGCTTATCAGAATTGGGCTCAAGAAAGTATCTTCAGGAGTTTAGACAGCAGATGGCAAAAATCATGAGGTCATAGGCTCTGTGTGGATAGAGTACAATAAGGAAAAGAAGGCAGTTTAGAAGGTGAGGAAAGGAAGATAACCACACCGAAGACCACAAGGAGGATATGAATATTGAGTCGCCAGCGCCCAGGGAAGTGGATTCATCCGACGATCAGGTAAAAACGCCAAAGCAATAGCGGCTAAAATACTAGCAAAAATACCTACGGTTGAATATTTGTATGTCGGCTGTTAAGAGTGAAAAGTATCAGAAGAATACATACAGTTTAATTTTGCATCTCGGTTAAACCTTAAGATACGCAAAAGCAGCTCAGCTTGCTTTTGCCTTTCGTTCGTGGCAAAAAAGGATCTTTGAGGTCTCATATACTTGTGGAGTTAATTGAAACTTTGGAGCATCGTTTATCATCAACGTCGTTCAGCTTGCTTTCGCGGTTGGTTCTGGTGCAAAACTATTTAAACTCTTATATTTGAAGAGTTAATCGAAGCATCGCTCGCAGATTTGTCTTTGGCTTAAACGCAATTAGAAAATAAAGGAAGATGTATTCCGAATGAGAATAGCCGTCCAGGAGGGTAAAGTTTGCTAACGCCATCATAATACATCTGGCGTTGTCAAAGGGGACGTCTGTATATACAAAGTCGAAATATAAGGAACAGCTGAATTATGGCGAGCTGCTAAGCTGATCCGATTGTGCAAAAATATTAAATAAGCGGTACCAACACCTTTCAGCAGAGGATTCTTCGAAAGCAAGAGAGAAACTAAAGTTTGACAAACTTTTGACCAAGGGCTGAAAAATCGATCGACCTAAATTGCATATATTGCGGCTCCAACCATTTGATCGGAAATTGTCAGGGATTTGGGGCGATTCTCTTGATGAAGCGGTTTGAGTTCGTAAATGGCAAGCAACTTTGCATTAATTGCCTTTAATCTGGGCATAGGGTTTCTCTGTGCACAATGTGTAATTTGTATGGAGTAAAAAAAATGCACCAAGCGGTTGTCAAAATTATCATCTACGATTCGTAGATTCTATCATCTAAGAATATTTGCCGAAGAAACAGTGGGGGTAAAATCAATTTGGAGCTTCCGGTTTTTAAAAAGAAGATTTTTGTATTTTGTACAATGCCTGTAACTATAATTGTCATTATTTCGAACTAAAACTGGTGGAAACAGTGTTTGGTGAATTCACTTATGGGGAATTTAACGTATTTTGCTTCCCAAATATATGAGCAAATTGCTTGTTAGGACCATTTTGTAAAAAATGTGACCAATTCGAAGTCAGGGCATTTTGAAATTCGTCTGCCCCTTTGATCGGATCCCCTTATGCTTGTATCTATTTCGATGTGCCCAAGCGCCGATTTGTATCCGTTCAATGCAGACCCCCGCCAAATAGTGGCTTGCCAAATAGCCAAATATTTCCATTGCTGCATAAATTGTTTTGTAAATTCTTGCACTTGCTTGCTCTGCTTAACGCTTTCTCAAAGATCGCTCTTCTCTTCAGCTTTATCTATGTTTGCCGAGCGAAGCGAAGCTGCGCTCAGCGATCGGAGCGGCAATGCTGGCAATGAGAAGGAAAAGCAAGCGCCACTGGCCCTTTAGACATAAACCAATAATTTTATTTCTGCGCCAAGTTTTTATTTATTCGAAATAATTATTCGGCCGATCGGGGATAAAAATCATTATCCCCACATAAAATTTGGTGAAATGAAATCACAAAAAACATTACTTTGTTCGGTTTTCCACAAGCAAAAGTAACAGTTCTCGAGTCTCTTACTTTGCGCTTATCTTACGGTTCTTGCTGCGCTTATTAGAAGCGCTACGAAGTTGATTTCGCGTTTCTCTTTGCGGTCATCTTCCCGCTAGAAACGTTCCTACCGGAGCTGCCCATATGGGCGCATGAAACGAAGCTGTGAATGCTGCTGGAAAAAGGGTGGCTTTCTTGAAGCGGAAAGCACCGGCATTATTGGCAAGGCTGAAACAATTGGAAGTTATCTTGGGTAGCGTTGCCTTATTTGACTATCTGAAGCTCGTTGCAAGGCTCAAGCAGATCGAGGAGCTGCACGGCACCTTTAAAACCGTGCACAACGAGACTTTAGGACCAATCGGAGTTTTAGAGAGATCTCAATGCCAATTGGAGAGGTTGATTGTTGTGCTGGCTACGCCTGATGGAGCAGAGGAAAAGGAATCCTATTTAAAAATCGACGGTGGTCTCGATGGCATCAACACAGTTGGACTTGCGCCGGACTCTGTTTCTGCTCAACCTACTTTCTCAATTTCGACCCTTCAAATATTGTGGAGTCTCTGCAAGTGCTCCGTTTCGGCGGACATTCATTCGGGAGTGGCTCTTCCAAACGATCTGAAGAAGTTCCCTCTATTTGTTGACGGACCTAATGCTGGACATCGTGCTGGATCCCGAGCTCTGCTCGCCCCAAGACAATCTCAATATTGGCCTATTGGGGAGGGGCAGAGAGTTCTAAAAATGACGTGTTCCTTTCAGAAACTCCCGCTGATCTGCATGGGTTGAATGCGCTATTCTTAACCTCGTCATCTTCTGTCGCCGAGCCTTACCTGACGTGGCTCAACTCCAGCCGATTAGGTCTCGGTGAACGTGCTGATTATTTGCAGCGACTCTACACCTCTCCATGAAAGGAAGAATTGCCCCAACTTCAGCGCGATATGGCTGCTGAACCCTGTATGCTGTTGGATGCTGTTGAAAGTCAATCTTTCAACGGGTGGAGTATGTCGGGTTCCGCAGGCCAGTATTAGGCGCAGACATAGAATATAGCCAGCGGTGCAGCAGTAAAGTAAATCTCTACTGTCATTGTTCATTGTTTGCACTGCCCACAGTACCATATTGTTATACACACAGCCTATGCAGCCGTTCTGTCGCGTCTCTTTCTTTCTTTCTTTTGACTTCTCTATCACTCTTTTTCGTCTTCGCTATTGCTCTCTCGATCTGTCGTACTCTCGCTTGCAGGAGGGCATGAGCCATTCGTCCCGGCTGCCCTCAACCAGTCTGGATATCGTCGCGTTCGCATTAAGGAACGGGAAATTCGGCCCGCCTGCGCTTGCGGCGTCTGGACTCTTGAATCGACACCGATCTAGTTCTACATCGCTTATCTCGCTATCGCTTTCGCTATCCTATACGCAAAAAGTTCGCTATTGACAATAAACCGTATTAAACTAAATTCTCGTCTCTTAATAAACTACGCTGCCGAAAAAGCTGTTAGTGGTTCAAAATTTGGTGACTCCGACGTGATCGTCTGAATTGCGGAGTCAAATATTAAACATTCGAAAGCCTCAACGAATTCGGCGTTTTGCGCATAATTCGGTGCCAAAACATACATACATACATACCTACACCAGTGTTGGCTATACAGTTATTCGTCGCGACAGTTCGGTCAGTGCAGTGCATTGGGCAGTGCAGTGAACTAACCAATACATGCAAACGTAGCACAAAGCAGAATTGGATAGCTCGAACAGCTAGATCGATTAGCTGTAATCCCTTTTCTTGCGGCTCTCGCGGTTTTCGTTTATACGTATACATTGTGCTTTTTCTCTTGTACTAAGTGGCTTTGTTAAACCCTAACATGGCAGAACCTGAGCCTAGGAGGAGAAGGAAGAGCTGGCCGATTTGGGTGACACGCAGCTTTAAGCTTACATAGAGCAGGTCGAGCGAATAAATACGGATTTCGATGACGCTCAAACGAGCCTTGAATGCCTGGATTTGCTGCAGTTGGCCAATGATGCCCGACTGGACTTCGCTAATATTTACATCAAGGTTATTTTCGTTCTCGACTGCCTGAGTTGCAGCTTCCGCGATTTGGTGGGGACTATATGGATTGGCCAGAATTCCACTCGATGTTTACGACAATGGTGCACAATGATTCACGTATACCGGTCATCGAGAAATTCCAATATTTACGTGGATGCCTAGATGGAGCTGCGCTGGATACGATTCGTTCTTTGGGTCTTTCTCAGGAAAATTACGAAGAGGCGTTAAATTTATTAAAGTTGCGATTCGATAATAAGCTTATTTTTCATTTTGCATTTTCCGGCACACATAAAGGCTATTTTCGGGCTGCAAGGGGTGGAGAAGGGCTCGGCCATCGGCTTGCGTGCGCTCAGCGACAAAATCAACGTGCATTTACGTGCCCTTCGGACTTTGGCAACACCTCAGGAGATTTCGGATGGGTTGCTCGTTTGCATCGTAAGCAAGAAATTGGATCACAAGATGCAGGTGAAATGGGAGGAGAGCCTGCCGACCCCAAGATTGCCTCTCTGTTCAGATATGTCCTCTTGGAGAAGTGTCGGATGCTGGAAAATTTGGAATCGGCTATGGTAACAATGTAGGTAACATGGTAACATGTAGGCAGTATCAGGCCAAGAATCACACACTGCTCTACATGCAATCGGGCGCTGATGCTGTCACCGACCGTGGTACCGAACGAGAATGATCCTGCAAGTGCCCTAGTAGCAAGCAAATCTTCCAGCCCTCGAGCCCAGCCCTTGAGCAAGGCTGTAAACATCGTTCTGCAATATCAAGACTACAAATTTTGTTTATTGTTGTTTAAAGTTTAACAATGTACAGTTAAACTGTAAAATTAAGGGTAAAATTACATGTCAACTAATTAATCGAAAGGGCTAAGGCAAATACTCTGACCCGGTGAGGCTAATTACACTAGTCGACACGACTTTTCCGCTGTCGCCAAAAATGACTTTTTCTGATACATTTGGATGTTTAAAATTTTTTAAAGAATGTTTTTTTTTTTTGATGGAGTAGTTTTTTTTTTAAAGAATTTTTAAACAATTTGGTGTTTTTTGTCATAGGTAGTGCTTCTATTTTTCACATAACTTAATTGACTTGAAATTTTGACTTTGAAACTTCAGGAAAAATCGAAAAAAAAAAAAAAATAAATGAATGCCTTGATTTTTGGTTTTAGATAGACACATTAATTACGCGTCGTTTAAGGTATCGCTTATAAAAATATAAAATCAAACGGCTAAGTTATAACCGTTTGACCAAAACTACATATGCTTAGAAATGTTAAGAGGTAGAACGTTGATTAAGCACCAATTGTTAAGAGCGTCAAGATCTGATTGCAGAGATAGTGGGGACAAGGGGTCACTGTAGGAAAAACATAGCTTTACGTCATCAGCATACATTAGGACACGGGAATGAGATAAAATTTGAGGAAGATCGTTAATAAATAGGTGATTTTTTCAAAGAGTTTAGGAATGGCAGATAAATTGGAAATACAGCGGTAGTTAGAGACATCACATTTAGATCCATTTTTATGAAAGGGAATTATATAGGACTCGTTCCAGACGGTGGGAAAGTCACCAGTCTCGAGAGACAAGTTGAAAAGTTTTAGGAGAGGCACACAAAGAGATTCTGCACAATGTTTAAGAACAGCGCTCGGAACCGAGTTTGGCCCAGTGGAGAACGAAAACTTGCACGATTTTAAATTTGTTAAGAGACCATCATAGTCCATGAAGGGGGGACAGATACAGCTAGAACTATTTAAAGGGATAGGATATGAGTAACTGCTACTAAAGTAGTTCGATGAGGCTAGGATAGAGGGAAAGTTAATAGAAGGGACAGAGTAGCAACGTTGGAAAAACGAAGCGAACAGATCAGCAATTACTTTAGGACGTTGATATGCAATGACTGCACCATCAAGTGGCCCAAGCGACACCAGCCGATGGCTGTTACGCGCGGATCCCAGGCAAGAACGCAGCCCACCTCCCGCCCAACCGACCGAGGGGCGCTGCTGCATGACGCGCGACTCGTAAACCGAACCGATCGCGGACATGCAGGAAAGATAGGTGTTAGACTAGTGTTCGAGGAAAAGTAGAACTAATCTAACTAAAGAAGAAAAGTAATTACTAATTACGGGAAAGATGTAGGAGTATCAGTAATTTAAGACTAGGAAGGGAGTTAGTGGTAGATATAATATGGTAGAGGGAATTATAATCCGAGCATAGGACCCTAAATGGTTCATGCAAGGAGTAATTCGATCTACAAAGCGGAAGAAACAACGGTGTATAATTCCTAGTGCTTCTAATAGGAATCGTGAAGTTTATGCGGCTCAACAGGTCAGGGCTATCTACGTCACCCTTGATCAAGTTGTGCACAAAAATCACGCCAAGCATTTTCCTACGATTAGCTAAGGTTGGAAGGTTTATTAAGAGCAATCTATTAGTAAGTAAGACGGCAGTCTCACACTTGCATCCCAGCTGAGGCCGCGAAGAGCAAAAAGTAAAAAGTTTTTCTGAACTGATTCTATACGGTCTTGGTGTGCGTTGTACTGAGGGCACCATACACAAGAGCCGTATTCTAAAATCGGACGAACCAGAGAGGTGTAGAGAGTCTTTGTTATATAGGGGTCGTCAAATTCCTTTGACCACCTCTTTATAAACCCAAGCACGCCCATGGCCTTATTCACCATGGTGGAAATGTGTTCTGAAAACTTTAACTTGGGATCTAATAGAACACCAAGATCATCAACCCGGGTAATTCTCTCAAGAGAACCACCACAAAGGGTGTAAGGAACCAGAAAGGCGCTGGAGCGATGAAAAGTCATTACTTTACATTTTGAAGCATTAAGGTTTAATAAATTTGCACAACACCAAGACAGAAATCTATCGAGATCGGATTGCAACCTGGATTGGAAAGAAATGTCCTTATACTGGACACAGAGCTTAACATCATCCGCATACATTAGTACTCGAGAGTATGTTAATACAGAAGGCAGGTCATTTATAAAGAGAGTAAAGAGTAAGGGGCCTAGATGGCTGCCCTGAGGTACACCCGAAGTCACCATAACTGGAGAGGACAGGGAGTTTTTGAAAAGGACTCTTTGAGACCTAGAACACAGGTGGCTAGAGATCCATCTCAGGAGATTAGGCGGGAACCCTAGAAGGTCGAGCTTTTGTGCTAGGAGGGAATGGTTTACAGAATCGAACGCTTTACTAAAATCGGTGTAAACAACATCCGTCTGCAAATTACCTTGAAAGCCTTTTATTATAAAGGAGGTAAACTCCAATAAATTTGTAGTGGTTGATCTCCGCCTTATAAATCCATGTTGAGTTGGAGATATAAGTGATCTGCATAGGTGCTGCAGGTGCGGAGTTAAAATTTTCTCAAACACTTTAGGAATAGCGGATAACTTAGATATACCTCTATAGTTCATTGCGTCAGACTTGCTACCTTTCTTATGGAGAGGAATTATAAACGACTCCTTCCATATCGGGGGAAAGCATGAAGAAGTTATAGATAGGTTGAACAGTTTAAGCAACGGCCCACACAGGGACTCGGCACAATACCTGAGTACACAGCCGGGAACTCCGTCCGGACCCGGTGAGAACACCGGCTTTACTGTTCGTAGATCATGAAGCAACGAGCTTTCATTTAGCAAAGGACAGAAAATGCCGTTCGACCGCGGCAAACTGTATGGATACGGCTGACCAGAGTAAACGTCCTGCGAATAGGTAGTTTGGAAAAAACGGGCAAAAACATCGGCAATTGCCTGATCATTATCTGCCGACGTATTACGGAAAGATAGCGAGGATGGGTGTGCGCACGTTCTACGCTTACTGTTTACGAAGCTGTAGAACTGTTTGGGGTCCATAGAAAAACTTATCCTGCATCGAGATAGGTAATTCTGATAGCATTGAGCGTTAAGAACTGAAAAGTTTGACCGAGCTGTTACATAATGAGAGAGAGAAGAAGGAGAGCCAACTTCTTGAAATTTTTTATAAAGTCTTGATTTTAAGTTTTTTAGATGAGATAGCTCCTTGGTAAACCAAGGGGGTTTTCTTGATCTAATCGGACAGGAAAGTGGGACACAAGAGACAAAAAGTGAGTCCAGTGCATCATAGAAAATGTTTGTGCCTGTCGTAACATCACTGCACAAATATAAAGCGGACCAATCAAAATCCCTAATGAGGTTATTAAGCTTCGTAAACTCGGCTTTACGGAAGCAGCGGACACATTGGGGTAGTCTACCCGACCGATCCAGTACAGTTCGTCCTACGTCGAGCGACACTTCGAAAGTAGGATGGTAGGCATCTTCAGGTATAGAGAGCGGGGGGACTCGAGTTAACAACGCTACGGTCGGATCCGTTACAAAGCACAGATCAAGAAATCGACCCAAGGAATTTTTAACATGGTTAACTTGAGACAGAGACAGGTCAATCAAGCCGTCAACAAAGTCATGACGTGCCATGGGTACCAGGCTATTAGACTCATTTGCCGAAGACCAAACAATTCCTGGCAAGTTGAAGTCACCAAGAACTATCATGTGATCTTTGTCAGATAGCGAGGAAGAGATAGCGGTTAAGGCGGACAAATGCTGCTCGTAAATTGCGATATCCGAAGAAGGTGGAATATACGAACAAGTTATGAAAACTGAGAAAGCGGGAAGAATCAGTTTTACACACAGAAATTCCAGTTCCTGCTGGATCTGGAGTGTGAAAAGTTCCGACGTGAAGTTTGAGTCCACAGCAATCAGAACCCCTCCTGCACGTCGAGACGAACGATCCTTTCTAAAAGTTCTGTACCGACCTGCCAAAACTTCGGAACTAAGAATGTCCGGCTTTAACCAGGTTTCGGTAAACACAATAACGTTGGATGCAAATGCGACACTATCCAGGAAAAGAATGCTGAGCTTACTACGCAAGCCTCGAACATTCTGATAGGTCACTGAAAGAGAGTTTGTTAGTTTTTTGGACGGGTGGAGGTAGAGCGGAAAGATGACAAAGGAGCACTGGTCTGGTTAGTTGGCAGAGTTATTGGGGGCCTAGTCTTCTTCTTTGCCTTAAACTCCTTCACCACCAAATGCTCCGGCCAAAATTTGGCCGAACAGATGGTGTTAAAATGAGTTTGGGAGACACTTATTTTAAAAGAAGCCTATCTCCCTGGCATAAGAAAAGTTGAACTTTTCCACCTTGAAATCAACGGCTTGTATGCGGCTTTGAATATAAGCCGTCACATCTTTAATTGTGGAGTCAGGGGCAAGTCGTGAGACAAAAACTTGTCTCTTTGGTGGGATCCCGACCAATCTTGGCACAGGCACACCCACACACACACATGGCACACCACAGGCCTATCACCTGTGATGGTAATACCCGGTGGTCCGGGTCGTATATTGACTGGTGGGGTCGGAATTGCGGGGACAGCTAATGAATTTGATACTACGGACACGGACGCTACAGACGGTCTTGGCTGCATGCTCTCCGACGCGATAAATTCGGCTACCGAATTTTCATCACCAGCAGCTGTCGTTTCCTTTGGAGTGGCGAACGATATAAACTGCTGCACTTTTGGGGTGGTCGGAGTCAGCTTGTCAGCATCGGCCGGTCGAGGGGCAGTCGGCACATGCAGATCCCGCGGAGTGACCTTTTTGCGCCTAGGAGACTCAGTCAGTAGTTTGAAACTATTAAACTGAGACTCAATGGCTAGGAGCCGATCGTATTGCTCTTTGAAGCCCACGGTCAGCTCCCTAAAGCCCTTCCGGGTCTGCCTCATAAACGCTGCCATCTCCCTCTCAACCGGACGGCATGCCTCACAGCTATAATGCAGGCCATTCCGTTTTGAGATGGCATCACCCACGAGACCGGTGATCCCGGCGCATTTAGCGTGCACTACGCTATCGCAGAGCCAGCAGGGGATACTCGGCTGGTCATGGTCCATTTTAAAATGCATCATAGAAAATGTTTGTGCCTGTCGTAACATCACTGCACAAATATAAAGCGGACCAATCAAAATCCCTAATGAGGTTATTAAGCTTCGTAAACTCGGCTTTACGGAAGCAGCGGACACATTGGGGTAGTCTACCCGACCGATCCAGTACAGTTCGTCCTAGGTCGAGCGACACTTCGAAAGTAGGATGGTAGGCATCTTCAGGTATAGAGAGCGGGGGGACTCGAGTTAACAACGCTACGGTCGGATCCGTTACAAAGCACAGATCAAGAAATCGACCCAAGGAATTTTTAACATGGTTAACTTGAGACAGAGACAGGTCAATCAAGCCGTCAACAAAGTCATGACGTGCCATGGGTACCAGGCTATTAGACTCATTTGCCGAAGACCAAACAATTCCTGGCAAGTTGAAGTCACCAAGAACTATCATGTGATCTTTGTCAGATAGCGAGGAAGAGATAGCGGTTAAGGCGGACAAATGCTGCTCGTAAATTGCGATATCCGAAGAAGGTGGAATATACGAACAAGTTATGAAAACTGAGAAAGCGGGAAGAATCAGTTTTACACACAGAAATTCCAGTTCCTGCTGGATCTGGACTGTGAAAAGTTCCGACGTGAAGTTTGAGTCCACAGCAATCAGAACCCCTCCTGCACGTCGAGACGAACGATCCTTTCTAAAAGTTCTGTACCGACCTGCCAAAACTTCGGAACTAAGAATGTCCGGCTTTAACCAGGTTTCGGTAAACACAATAACGTTGGATGCAAATGCGACACTATCCAGGAAAAGAATGCTGAGCTTACTACGCAAGCCTCGAACATTCTGATAGGTCACTGAAAGAGAGTTTGTTAGTTTTTTGGACGGGTGGAGGTAGAGCGGGAAGATGACAAAGGAGCACTGGTCTGGTTAGTTGGCAGAGTTATTGGGGGCCTAGTCTTCTTCTTTGCCTTAAACTCCTTCACCACCAAATGCTCCGGCCAAAATTTGGCAGAACAGATGGTGTTAAAATGAGTTTGGGAGACACTTATTTTAAAAGAAGCTATCTCCCTGGCATAAGAAAAGTTGAACTTTTCCACCTTGAAATCAACGGCTTGTATGCGGCTTTGAATATAAGCCGTCACATCTTTAATTGTGGAGTCAGGGGCAAGTCGTGAGACAAAAACTTGTCTCTTTGGTGGGATCCCGACCAATCTTGGCACAGGCACACCCACACACACACATGGCACACCACAGGCCTATCACCTGTGATGGTAATACCCGGTGGTCCGGGTCGTATATTGACTGGTGGGGTCGGAATTGCGGGGACAGCTAATGAATTTGATACTACGGACACGGACGCTACAGACGGTCTTGGCTGCATGCTCTCCGACGCGATAAATTCGGCTACCGAATTTTCATCACCAGCAGCTGTCGTTTCCTTTGGAGTGGCGAACGATATCAACTGCTGCACTTTTGGGGTGGTCGGAGTCAGCTTGTCAGCATCGGCCGGTCGAGGGGCAGTCGGCACATGCAGATCCCGCGGAGTGACCTTTTTGCGCCTAGGAGACTCAGTCAGTAGTTTGAAACTATTAAACTGAGACTCCATGGCTAGGAGCCGATCGTATTGCTCTTTGAAGCCCACGGTCAGCTCCCTAAAGCCCTTCCGGGTCTGCCTCATAAACGCTGCCATCTCCCTCTCAACCGGACGGCATGCCTCACAGCTATAATGCAGGCCATTCCGTTTTGAGATGGCATCACCCACGAGACCGGTGATCCCGGCGCATTTAGCGTGCACTACGCTATCGCAGAGCCAGCAGGGGATACTCGGCTGGTCATGGTCCATTTTAAAATGCATCATAGAAAATGTTTGTGCCTGTCGTAACATCACTGCACAAATATAAAGCGGACCAATCAAAATCCCTAATGAGGTTATTAAGCTTCGTAAACTCGGCTTTACGGAAGCAGCGGACACATTGGGGTAGTCTACCCGACCGATCCAGTACAGTTCGTCCTAGGTCGAGCGACACTTCGAAAGTAGGATGGTAGGCATCTTCAGGTATAGAGAGCGGGGGACTCGAGTTAACAACGCTACGGTCGGATCCGTTACAAAGCACAGATCAAGAAATCGACCCAAGGAATTTTTAACATGGTTAACTTGAGACAGAGACAGGTCAATCAAGCCGTCAACAAAGTCATGACGTGCCATGGGTACCAGGCTATTAGACTCATTTGCCGAAGACCAAACAATTCCTGGCAAGTTGAAGTCACCAAGAACTATCATGTGATCTTTGTCAGATAGCGAGGAAGAGATAGCGGTTAAGGCGGACAAATGCTGCTCGTAAATTGCGATATCCGAAGAAGGTGGAATATACGAACAAGTTATGAAAACTGAGAAAGCGGGAAGAATCAGTTTTACACACAGAAATTCCAGTTCCTGCTGGATCTGGAGTGTGAAAAGTTCCGACGTGAAGTTTGAGTCCACAGCAATCAGAACCCCTCCTGCACGTCGAGACGAACGATCCTTTCTAAAAGTTCTGTACCGACCTGCCAAAACTTCGGAACTAAGAATGTCCGGCTTTAACCAGGTTTCGGTAAACACAATAACGTTGGATGCAAATGCGACACTATCCAGGAAAAGAATGCTGAGCTTACTACGCAAGCCTCGAACATTCTGATAGGTCACTGAAAGAGAGTTTGTTAGTTTTTTGGACGGGTGGAGGTAGAGCGGGAAGATGACAAAGGAGCACTGGTCTGGTTAGTTGGCAGAGTTATTGGGGGCCTAGTCTTCTTCTTTGCCTTAAACTCCTTCACCACCAAATGCTCCGGCCAAAATTTGGCAGAACAGATGGTGTTAAAATGAGTTTGGGAGACACTTATTTTAAAAGAAGCTATCTCCCTGGCATAAGAAAAGTTGAACTTTTCCACCTTGAAATCAACGGCTTGTATTCGGCTTTAAATATATGCCGTCACATCTTTAATTGTAGAGTCAGGGGCAAGTCGTGAGACAAAAACTTGTCTCTTTGGTGGGATCCCGACCAATCTTGGCACCACAGGCCTATCACCTGTGATGGTAATACCCGGTGGTCCGGGTCGTATATTGACTGGTAGGGTCGGAATTGCGGGGACAGCTAATGAATTTGATACTACGGACACGGACGCTACAGACGGTCTTGGCTGCATGCTCTCCGACGCGATAAATTCGGCTACCGAATTTTCATCACCAGCAGCTGTCGTTTCCTTTGGAGTGGCGAACGATATCAACTGCTGCACTTTTGGGGTGGTCGGAGTCAGCTTGTCAGCATCGGCCGGTCGAGGGGCAGTCGGCACATGCAGATCCCGCGGAGTGACCTTTTTGCGCCTAGGAGACTCAGTCAGTAGTTTGAAACTATTAAACTGAGACTCCATGGCTAGGAGCCGATCGTATTGCTCTTTGAAGCCCACGGTCAGCTCCCTAAAGCCCTTCCGGGTCTGCCTCATAAACGCTGCCATCTCCCTCTCAACCGGACGGCATGCCTCACAGCTATAATGCAGGCCATTCCGTTTTGAGATGGCATCACCCACGAGACCGGTGATCCCGGCGCATTTAGCGTGCACTACGCTATCGCAGAGCCAGCAGGGGATACTCGGCTGGTCATGGGTGATCTGCTTCTTGCAGGTTTTCTTAACACAGACCACAGAGAATTCCATTTTAAAATGTAAAATTTATTTTATTATTTTTTCTTTCAAAAAAAACTGATATCAGACCAGTGTGAAAATAAACGCCAAGAGAGGAATAAGTAAGAATGAGAGCGGTTACCGCAGCTACACTTGAGAGAGAGAGAGCGCTACTGCACAGAAAATATCGAGAGCAAGAGAGGAAGAACAGTTATTTAAGTGTGGGTGATAGGGAGAGAGTGATAAATCAGCAAAACTAATAGGTGAGAGCGGCTAAATATGATACTGCGTGTACTTACGAAAAGCACAAACAAAATCACGCTGTTAGGCGATGCAAAAATAATAATTTAAATTATGTTTTTCACAGCAAACAGGCATGCACTCGCGATCAAGAAATAGATGATATAGGAGGTTGTTAATTTATGAATTTTTTTAGGGGTTATTTTCATAAAACACCGGCTTTTTAAGCAAAATAGGAAGAGAGTAAGCGGAGCGCAAAACAAAAACACGTCTGACTACTACAAAGAGAATCGAACGAGATCACAATCTTATCAGCATAACTACCATTTTACTGAAGAGAAGAAGGAAATTGGGAAGATTTACGTTTAGAATTAACAAGCCTGAAGAATTGTTTAGGGCGCGTTTAAAGTTAAGCTTGCATTTGGTCAAGTATCTATTGTAGCACAATGTATTAAATAAGGAAAATTTCGATTTTGCAATTGAGTACTTCGAAAAGACTGATTGCAAACCAGATTTTTTAAACTTCTTGTACATACGGGATTTAAAATTCTTCAGATTTATTAATATCGGTGTGAACCAGATAGGACCAGAAAGATTTCTGGAGGGGGTGACTAAGGGAGCATGCGTGGAAGATGGAAAAAATAGAGCTATAGAACGCATTCGTGGCAGACTCAATTTCCTAGAAATCGTCAAGGAATGACCAATAAATCTGAGATAGGGCAGTATTCAAGGAGAGAAAATCAGCCTTCTTAAAGCAATAGATATTCGAAGGCCTAATAAACGACTTTATAGGGCCTGAATAAGGCAACAGGAAATCAATTGAAAGTGTGGGATGGTATGGGTCTTCAGGGAATGATAGAGGTGATCCTCGACTTACCAAAGTGCTCGAAGCATCGGTAGTGAAGACGGGATCAAGGGTCCTACACATGTTATTACGTATGTCATTTACCTGGCCCAACGATGTATCGGACAGAGAATCAACAAAGTCATGCTGCATAGATGGGAATATTAAGTTAGAGTCATTGGATGGAGACCAAGTGATATTTGGGAGAGGACAAGGACAAGGACAATGAGACAATCAGAATCACTATGGGCAGCGTCAAGCATATAAGTTGTAAATTCAGAGGACGGTGGGATGTAAGAGTATGATATGAATAAATTAAAAGAACACAGACGAATTTTAACTACGATTATTTCAATAGTGTTGAGCTCATCGATGAAAAAGAGTTGGGAAGTTCAGTCGGAGCGAACAGCAATTAAGACACCGCCACCTCGAGATGGTCGATCAGATCTGTATACATATGTTAAAATTGTCTACAAAAATCTTGAAATCCGAGATTGAGGAATTGAGCCATGTTTCAGAGAAGGCGATAATATCGGAATCAAAAGTAGCACTATCAGCATGTAACTTGGTGAGCTTACTGCACAGGCCACGTACATTCTGATACGTGATCTTTAGAGGTAGGGAAGAATTCAGTTTTTTGACATAGATGGTAAATCAGTAGATGGTGTTGGAAGGATTCCTACACGAGGTGCGGATTGCGAAGATCGAGATCGGCTATTGAAGATGTGACAGCTAGTGTGTTCGGGCCAGAAAGATGGTTCTAACACAGTCTTGACAAACTTCTCCGGGACAAGAATTTTAAAGGAGGAAGTACTACGTTTTTCCTTGAAGGTAAATTTTAAATTTAGTTACTACGATGCCAGAGGAGCTATTGATGTTAAGTTTAGAGAAGACATAATCTCGAACCATAATATCCGTAGTCGATTCCATAAGACGCGAGACAAATATAGATTTTAGAGGAGCGACAGCGAATAGAGTAGATCGGTCAAGAGGGGTCACATGGTTTATGGCTGAGGAGCCAGTGCGAGCCAGTGTGGAAGGAACGACTTCAACTTCCATACTGACAACAGTATCAACGGCTTCATTAGGGGGCACAGTGACGCCGACAACGGGATGATCATTAATGTCCGGTTGGACAACCTGGGCAAACACAGGCACGGGATGATCATGACCGTCCAGTTGCACATCCTTGGCAGACACGGGCACAGGAGAGACAGCAGGTGAAGAGCCAGCCGTCTTTTTCGATGTAGATGCATGTACATCGATTTCCTTAGCGCTAAAGTCGATCAAGGCTGTCGAACTGATAGGAGGAGCGTGTGTGTCGTTAACTGCAAGAGAATTAGAATTATGAACACTGGGCAGACTAGGAGTAACCTTTCTTCTCTTTGAAGACTCATTTATAATTTCAGGATTTTTAAAATGTGTTTCCATTGAGATAAACTTATCCTGTAATTTCCGGAATTCCGAGTGGACGGCAGCGAGTTCGTTATGAGTCTGTCTCATAAAGGTTCTCATATCGGCTTCAACTTCCCTGCAATCCCAACAAGTCCAGTTGAGACCGCAGCGAGTCCTGAGCAGATCGCCCACGCGACCACCGATTTGAGGAAAACCTGCGCAGCTAGGGTGAGCCGTGTTGTCACATAGCCAGCAGAAAAGTAGTGTTTGTGTTTGACGTGTAGTTACCGAACGGTGACCGTCACAGCGTTTAGCACAACAGGAGCTCATTGTATAATATTAAAAACAATATATATGAAAAAAGAAAAAAAAAGGTAAAATATAATTCGGTGTGGGGCAGAGATAGTGACTTTAAGCTTGTTACACAATTGCGCGCGCAAGCACAAACAAAACAGTCACAATAACAGCAAGTGAACAGAGAGATACAGAGAGACGATAAAAACACAGATAGACAAGCACAGAGCGGCGGCTACTGCAGTGCGTGTGCGTTGGAATGAAAACAGATAAGCTGAGGGTAGATAAAAACAGAGAGCGGTTCAGAGAGAGCAAGCGCACCGCTCTAGAGTTGGCAACAACAAAACGGCTGCGATTAAGAATGTGCACAGAAGTTAGAAATGCACAGTAGGAATGGAAAATTGGAAATAAATACACAAAAATAAGCTTGATGCGTATGCACTTATATCGAACAGGTTGCACGATCGGTTAGGAACACCTGAAATAAGTAAAAAACACAATCACTCTCCTTTAACAGCAGATAGACAATTTTTTTACAATTATTCAAGCAAGAGCAAGTTAGATCATGACCGTCTGACCGACGATATGTTATCGATAAGCATCGCGGTTCTCTCTCTGCAATTATAACTTCCTCAATCCCAGGAATGCAGCCTAACTTTGGACTAGACGCAAAGGATTGGCCAATGCCGAATAATGTAAAGCTAGCTGACCCTAACTTCTCTAAGCCCCAGCGGGTCGATCTGTTGATAGGTGCTGGTTTGTTTTTCGAGTTAATGTGCGTCGGGCAGATTCGACTGTCGGACCAATTACCCACATCGCAGAAGACGAAACTTGGCTGGATAGTGTCAGGAAGCATAATAGCAACGGGAATAGTCGTGCGGCGCTAGCAGTTGTTGAAAATTCCCCTAACATCTTCGCTGATGAGGCCAATTTTTGCGACATCGTAAGACGGTTTTGGGAAGTAGACGGAGATTATTCGCCCTCATCAATTTCGGAGGAGGATGTTCAGTGTGAGCAGCATTTTGTTGCGAACTACGTTCGCCTAGACTCCGGAGCTTATTCAGTACGGTTGCCAACTAAAATCAGTTTGGAGGAGTTAGGAGAATCATATCAGCAAGCGCTACGTATATTCCTAAATTTGGAGAGAAAGCTAGCAACAAATTCGGAACTTGAGACAAAATATTCGAAATTTCTTCAGGAGTATCTGGATTTAGGACACATGTCGCCAACTGTACGTCAGTCAGACCTCCCTCAGTACTTCTTGCCTCACCATTTCGTCTATAAGCAGGAGAGTGCAACCACCAAACTACGTGTAGTGTTCGATGTTCCTGCCAAAACAGCGTCTGGAATATCATCGCTAATGGCTGGACCCACTGTCCAACCCAAAATTCTGATAGCACTGCTTCGTTTCCGTTTTTATACCTGGTACTCGAAGAGTATAGGGGTATATGTATTAGATTTGTGGTGATAATGGTTTTGTGTAACGCCCAGAAGGAAGCGTTTCCGACCCCATAAAGTATATATATTCTTGATCAGCATCAATAGCCGAGTCGATATAGTCCGTCTGTCTGTCCGTCTTCATTAGCGCCTATATCTCAGAGACTATAAAAGCTAGAGAAATAAAATTTTGTATCCAGTCTTCTGTGCTATCACACTACTCCAGGTGTATTTCAAAATTTTACCCCGCCCCCACAAAGAACGAAAGTTTGTGGCATACACAATTTGGAAGATACGAGAAAACTAAAAACGCAGAATATAAGAAAGTTACCCTATCAGAGTGTCGAATCTGGATCAGATCGCATCATCAATATAGCCACAATGAAGAAAACCATTTTGAAAGGCATCGTTCCCTCTCGCTCTCTCTCACACGCAACCCCGTCTGCTTTGCGCGTTCGTCCAGATGAGCGCCTATTTCTCAGAGACTATAAGAGTTAGAGCAACCACACTTTCTATCCAAACTCCTGTGATATCACTTCCATACAGGTGTATTTCAAAATGTTGACACGCTCCCATCCGCCCCCACAAAGAACGAACATCTGTGGAATCCACAATTTTTAAGATTCAAGAAAACCAAAAACGTAGCATCAGGGTAAATGACCGTGTTTCCCAGATTGCCGAATCAGGATCAGGTCGGATCATTATTATAGCCAGAAGGAAGCAATGAAATTTGAGTCGCTACGCAACGCCTGCCAAGCGCTTACTCATCTTACTCTATCTCTTTCGCACACACTTCCACGTCTCGTATGTGTGATTATGCATGTTCATGCAGAAATGTAAAAGCAGATGTAGAAATTATTTGTTAATAAAAATGGAAACAGATAAAATTTAATATATACAAATCCAGCATAGGGTTCGACCTAACTTTTAAAAATTTTACATTTTGGCCAAAATTTAATTCGTCCCTTTAGCGAACATGTAATAAATTACATAAATCGTAAGCTCATATATGTATGTATGTACTGACTGAGTACCGGGTATAAAGTAGAGATGCTTTTGCCACGGCTCACAACGTTCCCCCTCGTTTAAAGTCGCCTTGTGTGGCGACATCTGCAAAATGTACCGCTGTGTACGCGTTTCCAATCCCGATCAGCATGTGCAATGCATCCTATGGCGCAACGACCCAAAGGTGGAGATTCAGGTGTTCAAGTTGGAGACTGTTACTTACGGGACCAAGCCTGCCGCCTTTTTGGCAATTCGTGCTATGCATCAATTGACAAATGATGAAGAGGAATTTTTCCGCTTGGTGCTGATACTGTTCGAAGAGATTTTTATGTCGATGATCTCATATCAGAAGGCGACATCATTGATTCGGTCATCTAGATTCGTCATCATGTGAAGAAGCAAGCACGCTTCATCACCAAAAAGCGCGATGGCCGCTTTGAATTGATTTCTGGACGGTTTTGGATTGATTCGGGTTGGAGTCCAAATCCAAAATTCCGAATTGGGCTACGACGCAAGGCACCTAATCTTGCTTCCCAAGGGACATCCTGTCAGCGTCTCTATTATCGTCTTTTTCCACGAAAAATTTCTCCACGCAGGAGCGCAAGGATTGCTCGGATTGCTTCGTCAAAAATTCTGTCCCATTGGCGGACGCAAATATGTGGCAGGCATCATTCGCTAATGTGTTCGATGTTTTCGTTTGAAGCCAGTGCTGAGGGAGCATATCATGGGAAGTTTGCCTGAGGATCGCGTAAGGACTAATCCAGTATTTCAAACAACAGGCGAGGATTTTTGCGGACCCTTTTATTACAAGTCGGAAGTCAGAAGCAGGCCTCCAATCAAATGCTATATACAGTGGCTCCGAGCCAAAACCATGCAGTGTCAAATAAAAAGTTTAAGTTTAAGTTTTACTACGATCTAACAGGTGGGGAAAACCCAGTAATTAAGGGTCAAAATATAGTTTTGGTACCTAATGTATATACCTGTCATCGGTCATGGGAATTTTTAAAAAATAATGTGTAATAACTTTATGGCAGCCAATTTAACTTTTTATTTGACACTGCATGGTTTTGGCTCTGAGCCACTGTAGCTGTCTTCGTATGCTTTAGCACTGTTCAGGGCAGGCGCAAACTTCTGCAGCGCACTGTGGAGAGCGCTCCGCGCCCGACTCGCTCTCGCACGCTCTTGCACACGGCACTCAGGAGAGCCGTCCGGCGCTCGGGCGGCCACTAGCTTGAGCGGGAGTTTTCAGTTCTCGCTCCCACCCCCGTTACGATCGGTCAGAGTCATTTCGAACCACATACCCACGGATTCTTGTTTGTACATACGTACATACATACGTCGATTACATAAGTTACTTACGAAAATTATACATAAACATAAGAGAACGACCGTGAAATACATCGACTTGAAATACATCCAACTGTTCAGTGATTGTGATCCGCCCCCTACAAACAAGCACCAAAGCGACTCATTTGGAAGTTGTTCGAGATTTGTCCACAGCATCTTTTTTGGCAGCATTAAAGCGTTTCATAAGTCTGCGTCCCAAACCTCGAATCGTCTGGTCAGACAATGCGACAAATTTTGTAGGAGCAAAAAATGAGCTTTTGGAATTTCGGCATCTGTTCCTCAGTGATTCTCATACGTCAGCTGCATCAAATCTATGCATTTCCAGTGGGATCGATTGGAAGTCTATCCCCCTTCGATCGCCTCACTTTGGCGGCTTGTGGGAGGCGGCCGTTAAAGCAGCCAAATATCACTTTCATCGCATCGTTGGCACCTACATTTTCACCCTTGATGAAATTCAGACCTTGACCTGTGAAATCTCTGCTTTACTAAATTCACGGCCTGCTGCATTCGGCCTGCTGCAATATCAAGAAAGAAACGTTGCCACCGTTAAAGTGGCCACGAGGCCGCATTGAGAGCTTCATCCTAGGAAAAGATGGAACCATCAGAGTAGCCGTCATCCGCACCCAAAGGGGCCTTTTCAAGCGGGCCGTTGGAAAGATAGTGGTCCTGCCTCTCCAGGATGGATCTTTTGAAAGCCTTTGCCTTTCAACGGGAGGTGAATGTTCGGAGCAGACCTCCACCGAATAGTGGCTTGGCAAATAGCCGCAGATTTCCATTGCTGCATAAAATTGTTTTGTAAATTCTTGCACTTGCTTGCTCTGGAAATGAGAGGGGCAGGCAAGCGCCACTCGCCGTTTAGAAATCAACCAATCAAACAGTATTCCCAATATAATTTCTGCGACGCGTTTTTATTTATTCGAAACAATTATTCGGCCGATCGGGGATAAAAATCATTATCCCCACAGTATCTTTACAGCGTAGGAGTCCAAAATAAAATTCGCTCCGGGAAATGTAAGTTGCTTTTATGAAGGAAGGAGTATCTCGAGCTCAGTCAAAGTATATATCCAACAGCCAAAAATATTCCAGCAAGGACTGCGCTATTTCATACCACATCAATGCGGCCTTAGGCCTTATAGAACCTCAATTAAACTTCGAGTCGTTTTCGACGAGTCAGCAAAAACTTCTTCGTAGCAGTCATTAAATGACATTTTAATGATGGGACCCACTATTCCGAGAGAATCGGTGTTATCTCCCATCAGATTTCGTTTGAATCAATTCGCCTTAACAGCAAATGTATCGATGATGTACAGGCAAGTGAACATGGCTGAAGACAATCGAAGCATTCACTCATAGTATGGCGAGAAAGTCCGTTTAATGAGTTGCAAATATTCCGGTTAAATGCCGTCACCTACGGAACGGCGTCAGCTCTGTTTCTTGCCATCCGTTGCTTGCATGAAAACATGAGATTGGTTTCGACTTAATTTGCCACGATTTTTATGTAGACGAATTGCTTACTGGAGCCGATGACATAGACACGCTTAATGTGATGTGTAATCAAGTGGTCGAAATCCTATATTACGTCGGTTTCCAGCTGTCTAAGTGGTTTTCAAGCCATCCACAACTAATTAAAGGGATCAATATGGAAAAATCCCTTAATATCAATGATGCCGGTTCAAGCAAAGCCTTAGATATGCGATGGAGTCCACTGACAGATGAATTCTTGCTTTCATTTGGAAGAAAGTTGTACGGATGTGAATCCCACTAAACGCACAATTCTGTCTGTTAGTGCGCGACTCTATGATCCGATGGGATCTCAAAATTCTTCTCAAAGGCTGTGGCAACTCCAAGTAGAATAGGATGAATCGATTCCGATGTCATTGCATTCAGGTTGGGAAAGCATTAAGAATAATTTGCGAAATTTTCACGCAGTTGACATTCCAAGGTATACCTTTGCCAGTGGGAACTCAGCGATTCAGGTCCACAAATTTGCGGACTAGTAAAGCTTCTAAAAAAGCGTACGGATACTGTCTTTATATTCGCGAAATTGAAAAGGTTCAAGTCTGCATGGGAGTTGCAGCAATCATCCCTTATGTTGACGGAGCTGGGTCAACAAAGTGTCTTCCCGGAAAAGTTAATAAAATTAAAAAGGGAGAGCCTTGTAAGGAACCTATTTCAGGCTGGGGTAAGCTCAGCCTGTCCAGGGTCGTCTACAAGAAATTTGTAGTTGTTAAGGAGACCTTAGGCAAGGGGGTGTAACTGTAACATGGCCGGGAGGGTCGATCGTGCGGCGTGGTCACAGGGCTCGTATGGGATTGAAGGTTAGCGTGACGGGACTTCGCCGTGGCCTTCGAGCGGACGGAGAAATCTACGGGGCCATGCGTTGTCGCGACGGTCTGTAGGACCACGGGATCTCTGGGGAGAATTGACTGCGCGTTGTCGCGACATATACTAAGTGTTGGGGCAACTACGGAGCCATGTGTTATCGCGAAAGCTCGTAGGAATACAGGACTTCTAATGGGGATTAGCTATGCGTTACCGCGACAGTCACTAGCTACTGGGGATACTACGGAACCATGTGCTATCGCGACAGTTCGTAGGACTACGGGATTTCAAGTGGGGAGCTTGTAATGTGTATATGTATATGAATAGAGAAAAGACTTTACCATATTTGTATTTTTATTCAGAATATGTATTAAACATAAGCCTTCACTGGTTTCCCTGGCTGCACCACGAAAAAAGCTTGACTTACCTGGATAGATCGACGCTGTTGAGAAAATGTGAGATCTGCTGGTTACCGACAATAGTGACCGTATAGCCATAGACATTGGGCGGTGCGATAGATTCAATCCGTTTATTAGACACTCGTATAACTCGTAGACCGTGGTAGACGATGGCGCGTTGTATGAGTTAAGCTGAGTCTAGTTGAAGCACGTGTGGATTTGCGGAGGCCGGAGATTCACCCCTGCTTTCTCACCCCCGCTTTCGATCTTTTTTTCTCAATCGATAGTGATCAGTAAGACCGCCCCCATCTTTTATCTATCGATGTTCTATATTTTGCGTTTTAGTGCCTTCGGCGGATGTATTTGAAATATAACTTATTACTACCTTAAAACTACATGGATACTAAAGAAACGAAAGCGGAAAAAACTAATGATATTGTGACATAATAATCATAAGTGGGTCTGCCTCCAGTGGCGGTGTGTATGTCTTGAATATTAACTACGTTATGTAGATCTTGTCGATGATCGTTGGGTGCTTGTAAAGCCCCGTTGGGTCTTTACACCCCCTCCTTTCTTCCGGGATGAATAGAGATATGGATGTGGCTACTCTTGGCTCGGAAGACCTGGTACTCCAGTTCACCGTGTGTGGTGGTGAAGCTCGACCGCTTCCCTGTTATCCCGTCGCAGATCCTCGACGAACGGTGGATCGGCCTCCCGCAAAAACTCCTCGACATCTATGTCTGAGCCGAAATTTGCAACAGTTCGTTGAAGTCTTCGAGAACTAGGGATTCTCCTTCAGGCGTAGAGTCGGTGAACAGCTCGTCTGTGGCGTCGCTATGCGTCGTGTATGCCGACGACGACCTCGAGTCCTGGGGCGTGGTTGGCGTCGGAGTCTTTGGGTCCCAGGGCGTCGCTGGCGTCGGTATCGTTGGGTCCTGGGGCGTGGTTGGCGTCGAGGTCTTTGTCCTCCGGAGGCGGACTGGGAAGTCCCACCGCTAGTCGGACCTTGTTAGGCTCGGTGTGGGGTAAGTGCGCCGGAACCGCGGTGCAATTTTGTCCTCTAGCGAGGATACAGAGTCCCAGCGGGCGATGCTCGTCGTTGGATACTGGTCCAGGACACTGGTCATGCGCTGCCGTTTAGAAAATGTCGCAGCACAGACTGGTTCTTCCAGCTCGAGGTCGGCGGCTGCGTAGCTGACTGGGTCAGGAGTGTCTGGGGCTTCGGGTCCCTTGTCGTTGCTAGGTTCGTCGCCAAGTCCTTGCTCGACTTCCGGGTGTGCGGGTACTTCTCGGAGGGCTTCTGCTGGTTCCCAAAACGTGTTGAAGAAATCGCCGACGTTGCGACCTGGAGGAATGGTGATGTCCACCGTCGTGCGAAGTTTCTGCGTGATCCGCATACCGCGTATCGTGACCACGTAGTGGTAGGTCTCCGAGCTAGAGACATAGTCTTGTGAGGTCAACCCAGGCGGTGGGTTCGCCTGATGATCGCCGGCGTGAACATGTTGGTGGCGAGGCACGAATGGTCCCGTGGCGCCCCGAAGCTAAAGTGTCGTCTCCAATGGAACTGGCATCGAGTCCAGCATCCCTCGGTGGGGTCTCGGAATAGATGTCCTCGTCCACGTCCACGGTGACGGCTGGAAATTATTTCTAGACCGGAAAGGATAAATAGGTTAAGCAAAACTGGTCTACTTATATGTATGGGTCTTGGTGGTGCAGCGTTGCGAAAGTCTCCTACTCTGATACACTTACTGACTGTGAGATACATTAGAATACAATAGATAGGGTGGTGAATTAGTAGGTGTGTTAGAGACTAAGTTATTCTACTGAGTTCTGGGTGTTGTCGGTCTGGCTAGTATGGTCTTCGGGGTCTTCGTTGCTGTAAAACTCTTTGAGGTCTGCTAAATTAGAGGTTCTTCGCTTCCGGCTCGTCTGGTGCTGAAGGCGAACGACATTTGGTGAGTTGAAGCACTGGACTCGGTAGGATCCATCAAACTCTGGGGCTAGCTTCGCGGCGAAGCCATCAGCTGCGTTCGAAAGATAATGTTTGCGTACCAATAACAAGGATACGATCGTCGGGCGCCATTGTCTTCTACGTAGATTATAGTGTCGTCCTTGTTCCTGGCTTATTGTTGTTGCGGACGATGTCGAACACTTCCTTCAGCCGGGGTGCTGTAGAGAGCGCTGGTTCCGTGGTGCTTCCGGTTCCGGGGGAGACCTCGTCATATAAAGCGCCAAGCAAGCGGGGCTCTCAGCCGTGTAGCAAGAAGGCGGGGCTGAATCCAGTCGTATTCGAGACACTAGAATTGATGGCTAGTGATATCTCGGGCAGAACTCGTCCCAGATGTTTTGTTCTTCGTTGATGAATTTTGATATCATCGTTTTGATAGTCCTATTAGCCCTCTCTGTGGAATTTGTGTATTAAAATTCTACCCCAGTGTACTTGAGAAATGCTTTGAAGGACCGGCTGGTAAATTGAGTGCCATTGTCGCACACGAATAACTTCGGAACTCCAAACTGGCTGAGAATTCGTTCTCGGAAGGCTCGTTCGCGGCTTTCCTCAATGGCACTAATTTGACCCACGTTGAAGATCAGTAGTAAGGTGGTGTTGCCTCTTTTAGAGCGTGGCAGAGGTCCAAAGAAGTTGGCACACAGTGTTGCGAATGGCTCGTTGACCTGGCGGGTAGCTCTGGCAGCTGAGACACCCTCGGATGTATTGGCGTACGTCTCGATACATGCCGGGCCAGTAATATCTCTGCGATATCCTAGTAATGGTTTTCCGCACGCCAAGGTGCCCGGCGGTCGGATGGTCATGACACTCGTGTAATACCCTCTGTTTTAGCCAGGTGCCCGTCTTTTCCCCTTCGATCTACGCGAGCGTTTCTAAGGGGTGCCTCGACAATGCGTCGGCTACCACGTTCTGTTTTCCTGGTCGATACTGTACATGGTACTGGTACTGTTGTAATTCGAGTGCCCATCTTGCCACTCTTCCGTAAGGACTTTCGAGGGTGTTAAGCCACTTTAACGCGAGGTGGTCGGTGATGATGTTGAATCGGTAGCCTTCGAGGTAACAGCGTAGTTTTCTGATTGCCCATATATAGACATTCTCTATCCGTGGCGGAGTAAATTTCTTCGGCCTTATTAAGCCGCCGACTTACGTATACGATGACGCGTTCCTTCCTTCGATGTCTTAAGTAAGGACGGCGCCTATTCCGAGGTTGCTCGCGTTGGCTTGTAGGGAAAACTTGGCAGTGAAGTCTGGACAAGGACCGGGGCGGTGGTTAAAAGCTCTTTCAGGTTGTCAAAGGACTCTTGTTGCTCCGGGGTCCATGTCCACACACGTTCCTTCTTCAAAAGTTGGGACATGGCTGGACTGTTTGAGAACATTTTAACTCCGCACCTGCAACACCTATGCAGATTACTTATATATCCAGCTCAACATGAACTTATCAGGTGGAGATCAACCACTACTAATTTATTGGAGTTTACCTCCTTCATATTTAAAGGCTTTCAAGGTAATTTACAGACGGATGTTGCTTACACTGATTTTAGTAAAGCGTTTGACTCTGTAAATCATTATCTCCTAGCACAAAAACCTAACCTTCTAGGGTTCCCGCCCAATCTCCTGAGATAGATCTCTAGCTACCTTTGTTCCAGGTCTGAAAGAGTCCTTTTTAAAAACTCCCTGTCCTCACCAATTATGGTGACTTCGGGTGTACCACAGGGCAGCCATCTAGGCCCCTTACTCTTTACACTCGTAATAAATGACCTGCCTTCTGTATTAACATCTTTTAGAGCTTATGTATGCGGATGATGTTAAGCTCTGTGTACAGTTTAAGGAAATTTCTTTTCAATCCAGGTTCCAATCCGATCGTATCATAAAAATGCTGCAGCGATGCAACCCAGGGCTACCCACCTCGGATGGGAGGATAGTCAAAGTTGAGGCGACACAAGGTCCTATGAACCAATAGAGGCTTCAAAAGAGGAGTTGAATTTCGGCTTCAGTGCGGTAAGCATCAAGGTTTACAAGTCAGATGCAGCGGCCGAGGAACGTCCTGTCGACAACCCAGTCGAACAGGACATTGCCTCGGAGATCGAAGCACCTGACGACGAATTGGAGCCAGCCCATGACGGCTATTCCTCTGATACGACTCTGATGCGCGAGTTCAAGGCAATGTGTCGCGACGACCCCATCGAGGACGACTCGGACGCCGACAACACAGTGGTGGAGAACTCTGACGATGTCTCTAAGACTCTTGCAGATCAATCTCCACCACTGTAAAGCAGCATCCGCTGCCCTAATACTCCGCTTGGACGTGAGCGGAGCAGATGTAGTCCTGATCCAAGATTCTGGGTAGTAGGAGACAAGATCTGTGGATTAGCGACGAAAGAGCACAAGCTTATAGTAGCTCAGAAAGAAGGTAAAATTCGAACCTGCATTCTTGCAAGGAAGCACTTAAATATCTTTCTGCTCCACAACTTTAGCAATGGCGACAATACGGCGGTAAGCCTTGAGCTCAAAGGAACACACATAAGTCACTTTTCAGCTTCATCCTAAACTCTAATCTACTTATCTGCAATCGGGGAAATGATCCTACGTATATAACTAAGAATAGACAAGAGGTAATTGAGTTCACCTTAGAGTCTCACAAACCGTCAGACATAGTCAAGAGCTGGAAAGTCCTAGGGGACCATTCCTCCTCAGACCACAGGTACATCGAGACTATATTATTATATTAAGTTATGTGGGCTGCAAAGTCGTGGCATACGTGGACGACGTGGCAATTATCTTCTCGGGAAAATAAACTCAAACACTCTGCGACTTAATGACCGCAATGCTCGCGAAACTGTCAGGATGGACAGAATCGCGAGGTCTTGGTGTTAGTCCCTCAAAGACGGAACTTGTGCTATTCACAAATAATTACAAGATTCCGCCTCTCAGCCTCCAATTTTAATCGAATTTAGGCTCTCCTTCAGCGACAGTGCCAGTTATTTTGGGTTGGTAATTGACAAGAAGCTAAATTGGAATCTGAATATTAAAGACAGAGTGAAGAGGCCACGATAGCCCTCTACACTTGCAAAAAAGCTATTGACTTAAAATGGGGCATGAACCCAAGTATAGTCCAATGGATATATCTAGCAATAGTTAGACCAATAAAACTCTACGGAGTTACAATGTGGTGGCCGGCCCTTTAAAAAAATACGATCACGAGACAACTCGACAGAGTTCAACGAACTGCCGCCCTTTGCATCAGTGGAGCTCTTCGCACCACTCCAAATGATGCGCTAGATGCCATTCTATGCCTCCGAAGCCTTGCCCTCGCAGGAAAAAAGAGGGCAGAGATGGCAGCAATACGTCTGAGAGACTCCGATCAATAGGCATGTCCCAAGGAATTACACAGACACCCCTTTCAATGTAGTCATCCCTCACAGAAACGAGCGGAGTGAGTACCCCCAGGCCCAAAAGGGGCCATAAACATCTTCACAGATGGGTCAAAGCTGAACAATAGGGTCGGAGGGTCCGAACAGCTAAATATTAGGCACTCCTTTAGGCTCCCTGATCACTGTAGCGTCTTCCAAGCGGAGATCATTGCAATCAAGGAAGCACTGAACTGCCTTCAGGAAGCTACCGCCATGGTAACTCGCATAAATATATATAGTGACAGCCAAGCTGCAATCAAATTGCTTAATGCGATCTCTGCAAACTCGGCCACCGTTGCAGATTGCCGCAAATCTCTTCACGAGATCAGCCTTATATGGGTCCCGGGCCACCGGGACATCGAAGGCAACTGTATGGCTAACGACCTGGCCAGATGTGGCACTACAATCCCCCTTCTCCAAGATAATCTCCTATATAACAAAGACTCTCTACACCTCTCTAGTTCGTCAGATTTTAGAATACGGCTCTTGTGTATGGTGCCCTCAGTACACCGTACACCAGAACCGTATAGAATCAGTTCAGAAAAACTTTTTGCTCTGCGCGGCCTCAACTGGGATACCCTAATAGATTGCTTTTAATAAACCTTCAAACCTTAGCTAATCGTATGAAAATGCTTGGTGTGATTTTTGTGCACAACTTGATCAAGGGTGACGTATATAGCCCTGACTTGTTGAGCCGCATAAACTTCACGATTCCTATTAGAAGCACTTGAAACTATATACCGTTATTTCTTCCGCTTTGTAGATCGAATTATTCCTTGCATGAACCGTTTGGGGTCTTAAAATTATATTATGAATATATGAATATATGAATATATATGAATATATATATGAATATATATATATATTATGAATATAATTTTAACCCCTCTACCATGCCTCTCTGCCTTCCTACTTTTAAATTGATAATATTGTCATACTTTTCTCGCAATTAGAAATTGCTTAGCTTTTTTAGCTAGATTAGTCTAACACCTATCTTACCTACAAATCCGCGATCGGTTAACGAGTCGCGCGTTATGCGGCAGGAGGGCTGCGTTCTTGCCTGGGATCCGCGCGTAATAGCCTTCTGCGCAGTCATTGCATATCAACATCCTTAAGATAAAATTGGTCGCTGTGCTCTGCCGTATTGCCTTTGGTTGAGGAACGCAAAAAATAGTGCGGACTTTGCATTTGCGATTGTTTTTAAACGAAGGGGTCACCACTTTAGCCGCTTGGCCTATGTACGATTGATGCTGCTTTATATATCTTTATTAATTAAACTCAAGTACAATGTTAATATATTGATCGCGTCGGTGTCTTCTTGATGATGTTGCCAGATCGACTTCCTGATCGCGCAAGTGCTGCCACACCAGCGCTCGACACGTCGTTGCCTGGTTGCTGAGGGATTGCAACCTGGGCTGCCACAATTACTACTTGGGTGGCGCCACCTATCGGTGAAAATTAGAACTGATCTCGGACCTCTTTAACTCGTGTTTGATTAGAGTCCCAAATCCATATCGATCCTCTCACTTACACTCTCTCTTTTCTCCGTCTTATTTATGATGCCTCCCACGTATACTCTCTCTCCTCCCTAATATTTATGACGAACCTGTTTGCTCGATTGGTTCCGTGTGGCAATTCAAACAACCCTCAATCAGGTGTTTCATCCCTTTCAAATGAGTCTGGTATGTATTTATGCAACGCCCAGAAGGATCAGCATCAATAGCTGAGTCAATATAGCCATGTCTGTCTGTTCATCCGTTAGTCCGTCTTCATTAGAGCCTATATCTCAGGGACTACAAAAGTTGGACCAACAAAATGTTGTATCCAGACTCCTGTGATATTACACTCTTACAAGCAGGGACCGTAATCATTATAAGTTATATATTAAAAATCGCGTCATAATGATTATACCATGATTTTTATGATTTTCCTCGCCGATAATGATTAATTTTAATTAATTTTATAATAATCATAAATAATCATTAATTTTGATTAAAAAAAAAAAAAGTTAATTTTGGACTTTTGATTACACTACTCGACAAAATTCAACTTTTTTTTCCGCTGTCGCCCAAAATGACTTTTTTTGATAGATTTGGAGATATAAAATTGTTTAAAGAATTATATACGCCTAATTAATGTGTCTACCTAAAACCAAAAATGTAGGCATTTAAATATTTTTTTTCGACTTTTCCTGAGTTTTCAAAGTCAAAATTTCTGGAAAAAAATTATGAAATTTGAAAGCTTAATATCTTTCAGACGTTACAATGTGTCTGGGTCGCAGTCTGGTAGCTGCATTTTACAGCTTTTTAAAACTGCAAAGTTCAATACAGTTGTAGGAAACATAAGTTATGTGAAAAATAGAAGCACTACCTTTGAAAAAAATACCAAACTTTTAGAAAATTCTTAAAAAAACTAAACCTGGAAAAAAAAACATTCTTTAAAAATTTTTAAACATCCAAATCTATCAGAAAAAGTCATTTTGGGCGACAGCGAAAAAGTCGTGTCGACTTGAGTTACCAATGATTTTTATTTTTTCCGCTTAAAATAAAACTTAACAACAGCTTACAGCTTCCACGATGTGATTACATACTCTTGATCTATGATTTAATGCCTTTCATATGATACATCACATGTCCTTCAAAGACGACTTTTAAGGATTCAACTATTTTCTAACTTACAAGCGTATTTCAAAATTTCCCGCTCCCATCCGCCTACACGAAGAGCGAAAATTAGTTTCATACACAATTTCGAAGATACGAGAAAACTAAAAACGCAGAATGATAGAGGATGGCCATTTTTATAAGTGTGTTGAATCAGATCGGATTAATAATAATATAGCCCCAATGAAGAAAACCATTTCGAAAGTCATCGTTCCCTCTCACACGCCAACCTGTGTGCTTTGCCCATTCCTGCAGATGAGCGAATAGGTTTCAGAGACTATACGAGCTAGAGCAACCAAACTTTGTATCCAAGCTCGTGTCATATCACTTTAATACAAGTGTATTTCAAAATTTAGCCACTCCCTCTTCCGTACCCCCAAAGCACGAAAATCTGTGGAATCCACAAATTTTAAGATACGAGAAAACCAAAATCGCAGAATTACGGGAAATTACGGCCTTTGCCGCGGCTCACAATATTCCCCCTTGTTTTTTTATGTATGACTTTTAAAAGGGCCTCAATGTTCTTGAATCGTTTTTTTCACTTTCTTGTTCTTTGTCTGTTCTCTAGCCGTTTGCCTATTTTATAGCTACTCTCGTTGACCAAGGAGTCTCTCATGCAGTCACGACACAGGGCAGGAACCTTGGCGTCAACGAGCACACACGCCTAGTTGACCAAGGAGTCCATCCAAGATACGATTACCGAAACAACACTAGCACCGGCACGAAGCGGAAAGCCTCAACACCAAGCCATGACGCGACTCAACTAGTGTCCAGCGCGACCACAGAGACCAGGCAAACCCAATCCCCTGGCAAACGCAAGGTCCCTTCACGAACTACGACCTGGAACCCCTAGCCAACGCAACGACAACACGGGAGACACAGACGCAGCACGAGAGAAGAATCCCTTCCTTTCGAAAGACTGGAGGAACTGGAACTGGAGGAACTCTCTCCATGGCAACCAAATCCAATCCCCGCGCAGCCCTCCACGCCTGAAGCAGCTAAATTCCTGGAGGAGGAACTGTCCAAATTCGACGGACTAAACGGAATATCGCAGATTGCCAAGCACACGATCACCATGCCGGACGACAAGCTCGGGAAGCAACGATACTTTAAGAACACGGAACTACTGCGAGACGGCAGAATCAAGCCATCCAGGAGCCTCCACAGTGCCCCGATCGTACTGGTGGGAAAGAAGACTGGTGAGATGCGAATGTACGCGGACTACCGGCAACTAAATGCCCATTCCATGGGACTAGTCATAAGATATAACATTGTGTTCACTAACTGTAGGTTCCCAAAACTGTAAGTCGAACCTATAGTTACGGCCGGGTATACCATAGAATTTAGCTAGGCAAGTCCCAAATTCCAAAGGTTTCTGCCCTTAGAAACCTCGACAAGGACCACACCCAAGGGGACGAAGCCTCTAGAGGCACAAGGTGATCAACAAGGGCACCCTAGGAGCGCGTCACCGTCGAAGATGCCCCACGAGACACAACCCAACACATCCGGATTCCCCTCGCATCCTACAACTACCTCGAACAGACGAAGCACCGCCGCAGAGCCCTCACTATTTCAGCCAACAAACATGTCAGGCGTTCCACGCCAACACCAGGTCACCGCACCATAACCACACTGGGACCCCAGTCCTACACGCTGCATTCGAACTCCTGCCATGCAGCACCATCGGTTACTCAGAGCGACTCAATGAACTCAAAAGCCACTCCACGTCCCGCGAAGCATTGCGGCCCCTCCACGCGGATGGGGACCAAATCATGGCAAGGAACAGCCAATGGATAGAACTACGCCCAGAGGAGAAAATCAGGACCTGCGGGAAGAGTTATCGCGGGTACGGAAGGCAAACAGCTTTTCTAGCACCAGCTAATGCACCAGAAAGACGGGACCACAGAGACCCCACCGTCGACACCACCTCACGAGGTATCACGCTACGTCAACGCGCGACGGGCCAGGCTGCAGCCAAAGCGATTGAAGTCGCCCCCACTCCCCACCACAGTTCGTAGTTGGCTCAGCCCCTGGACACACTCCCGACAAGCAGCACGGATGCGAGAAGAGGGATACACTGCCATTGTAGACGCCGAGCCACGCTGGGGCCGCGACATAAAATTGAGCAGCAGCAAGAGCGATGCGGAAGTGCTGCACGACGGGCGGGTCCATACGACGCGGGAACGCCCCTCTAACACAAAAGATCTCGTTCATCTTACGTTTTGATTTTGTTATTTTCCTATTAGTTATTTGACCCCGTTATTAATTTTTTTTTTTCTTATTATTTTCTTACTTGACTTTGTTACCTAGGCTAAACGATAAGCTTTGAATTATAGACGGTTAGAACCGAATCAAATAAGTCTTAATCCTAAGGGAACCGTGATGAACCAGTATGAGTATCACTGTCAGGCATCACTATAAGAAAGAACAGCAGCAAAAAGCGCATCGAAAATGAGAGCAGGAACCGAGCCCGGCAATAGCTCGACAAAGTCCGAGAGGGAAGATTGCCTAGAGAACCCGAGAGCCAGCAGTGACCGCCCACGCAACTGCAGACGAGCGAAACGCGGGCACAGACACGAGGCTGCGGGCAGAGGCTCGAGCTTCAGGGTCTGGAGTTGCCCGCCAAAAAGCTGGACCAGAAGTCTGGATCGAGAACCCAAAGTGAGAAATCTAAGTGCGGAACAACCAGTCAACAGAACAAACAGTCGCGTGTGTAAAAAAGCAGTCACCACGACCCGATATTCGACGCCTAAAGATGGACAGAGGAAACATGGAGCCGACGCAGGGGTAAGCTGGTCTCGCGTAAGCTAGCAAGAGGCATAGAAAGGTGCAACAGGGACTAGAATTTAAGAAGAGCAGATCATACATAGAACCAGGCAGGTCAATAAATGTATTTTACCACCATAAGAACCATACGTCTTTTCTTCTGTAAGCATTTCGAATCCATAAACCATATTGAACCATAATTACCAAATCACCGTCAACGTGCGAAGCCCTCGATTTCACACCCCCGCCCTGCATTGTTGTACCGGTTTTGTGTTTCCCTCTGCATGCCGGAGACTCAGCCAGTGGAGTTGTATGCGGATGCCACGGCTTCCACGAACTGAGATCCCTCCCTTCCGTAGAACTCCTCCCCGTAGTACATTCCTCATCCCAGGGAGACACCAGTTAGCGAACGTGTACGCGGACGCCACGCGATTTGCAAGACCAGTGTTTGCCCCCTTCCCGTTGAGTTTCCTCTAACCTCACTTTCCCCGGCCTGAGGCAGGAACTTCCTTAAACGGTGAAAAATATCATTCACTGTTGCATATCAACAGTCCTCTGCCGACGTCAGTTACCACGGAACCTACGAACGCCAATACGTTGTCGACCTAATATTCAGAATTCTCTTGTTGCCGCTTTATTACCTTTCTTACTTTCTGCTTAGAATCTTAGTTTAGACGTAGTGCTTCTCGCCAGAACAGTCATCATGATTAAGAGTCGATTTGGTGATCTTCTTTCATTGCGGGTCCTTCTGGATTCCGGCTCGCAAATTAACTTAATAACCTCTCGTTTTGCTCAGACGCTTCAGCTGAAACGAGCCAAATGTTCGGCGTCAGTATCAGGTATCGGTGCTGAATCCGCATTTCATACGGAAGGTTGAGTCAATGTGGTCATTAGATCCAGGCTTTCAGATTACTGCATGAGTGTCACAGTTCTTGTTGATCCACGCATCACAGGAAAGCAGCTTCCTCCTTTGATATTTGTTCAGGGCAGCCACAGACTGCTGCCGCGCACTGTGGAGTGCGCTCCGTGCCCGACTCGCTCTCGCGCGCTCTTGCGTAGGCGCTCTTGACATCCACACAGCGCTCGGGCTTCCACTGGCTTGAGCATGCATAATTAGTTACGCTCCCACCCCCGTTACATTACGGTTACATTTGTTCGCACTACATATACACGTCTTCGAAATATACATACATACATTGTAAACACTACCTAATATAAACGTTAATAAAGATAAGTGCCTAAGCTACGGAAGAAAATCAAAGTGTTGTCTTTATTTGGTGACTATTTTGTGATTGTATGGACATTGGTCCTTCGAGCCGGATGTTCGCTAAAATAAGGCGAAGTTCAATCCAGCAAAGCATAGGCGGATCGCTCCAACAAATCGCAAGATAAGTATGACTCAGCCAAAACCAGCATAAGTGCCGTGAATTAGTCTCCATCCGATTCCAAGTTCCGTGACATACAAATAAATACAACTTGCACATATGTATATATCCGAACCTACATATATTTTACCAATCAACATACGCATCCCAATATATATATATCATCTATCCGAATATACACTTTTTTTTTCCATATCCGCATATTCTTGCGTCTGTATATCCACACCTCCCCGCACCTAGATCCATACATACAAGCAGCGGTCCCTTCTTTTGTTCGTTTTCGAGTTCGCTTCTCCACCGTTGCGCGAGTTACCACCTTAGCACCTACCCTCGCCCTTCCTCCTCCGAAACCTCTACAAGCTGGCTACAATGTAGAGACCACCAACAACATCGACTCACACCACCAACTCACCTCCGCTCCAATTGCAACAGCGGACGCAAACCCCAACATCAGCAGATTCTCGGCCACACAGAATTAGGGAATCAGCATTATTTTAAAACCATATCTACCCAAAGTTGAATAAAGAACCAGAATACTTTTATATACCAAACCAATCGGACGTGTAATAATTGAACCAAGATACGGGGCTATTAACATCTCAACCAGGAATAACCTACATTTAAACACAACTCCAGGAAATACCCCACACTTAATCATAACTGGCGCAGTCGGAGACCTTCGTCCAAGAACGGGACTCTAGAAGAAAAACACCAGGAATACCCTAGAGTTCACGAGAAGGCGGAGGAGAACCAAGAGATGTTCTGGAGGATCACAGTAGCGGCACTATTGTAAGAAGAGATAAATACATACGTATATACATATGTGCATAAGAGTGCCAAAATAAAGTGCCAAAAGGCAGAATTACTTAATCAGAAGCATTCCAAACAACATGGAAAGAATTAATTACAGAAATAAGTGCAAAATGGGAGCAACAGAAAGGGGGCCGCAGTAAAGGTTGCCGCGACGGGCAGCGGATCGATCGGTTGCAGTTGCGGTTGGTTCGACGTCGACCCGAGCAACCGGCAGAGGTGGTTGGCTTCGCGTACGAGCAATCGTAGCAGCGTTCGGAACGTTGTTCGGCGCGAGGCGATCGGCGGATCGAGCGGTTGCGTTGCGGTTGGATAGAAGTCGGGTCGATCGTTCGGTATGGATAAACGGCTCGATGTATGGCCGGCCGCTGGCGGCGAAGATCGAACCAGCAGGCGGATCGATGGAAAGGCGTCTCGACGGAGGCAAAGTGGGTCCAACCAAGTTATGTCGGAAGCCGGGTGGCTTAACGGCGAGTCCATACATGTGTACGCAACACAAAGGACAGGGCCGGCACAAAAACGAAGGGCACCGGCGGGCCCGAAAAAGGGCCACGGAAAGACATAAAATATTAGTGATAGAATAAACGGAGTGCGGGGTTCTAGTTACCCACATTCATAGAGCAGAGTCCTGTAACGCACAGGGCGAAAGCTCAGCATAGGGGGGGTAGTAGAGATACGACAGGGACGAAAAACACAAGAAGAACAATAAAGAAAAACTTCGGCCACTCAAATATGTAGGGCGAAGTACTGTAACGCACAGTGCAGACGCCTAGTATAGGAGTGGTTGGAGAAAGAATGATGCTACGAAGAGTCACACTGTCCGCGTATGGCTGTGAATACTGTAACGCACAGTATAGCAGCTAGCTTCAGGGTGCAGAGTAGCGACGAAGAGAGAGAAAATAAAGAACACTACGAAGTGTTACACTGTCCGCGTATGGCTGTGAATACTGTAACGCACAGTATAACAGTTAGCTTCAAAGTGCACAGTTGTGGAATTAAGAGGAAGTAAATGTCAATAAATAATGAATAATAAATTAGAATAAAAAAGAGAAAAACCTATTTCACACCGCACTATATAGTTATGAAAATATCAAAGAAATACTCATTTTTAAATAATTGCAGACTCCATTTCGCACACTACACATCCAGCCATGGGCCCACGTTCCCGCACCGATCGTATCATTGAGAGCCGACGCGCTTGCGATCTGAGCTCCTACCGGTGCCGAGTCTGCCCAGGAGTGCATCCGCAACGGACCTGCCATCACTTCCTCCGGTTGAGCCCTGTGAAGAGGCTCCGAGCCGTACTTATAAATAAGTATTGCGCAAACTGCCTGGCTCATCAACATCAGCAGGGTGTGTGGCAAGAATCACCACACGCTACTTTACATAGCGTGAGCAAGGAAATCTCAAGCAGTGCGGAACTACATAATAGTTATGAAAACAAAAACTTTAAGAAAAACTTTAAGAAGGGCAAAAAGTGTTTTAATTGCGGAAAAGAAGGTCATTTTAAATCAGAATGTCGTGTCAAAAGAAAGCAAGAAGATGTTAACAACAAATTAGGCACATTGCTTTGTGTAACCAAAGATACCAAAGTGGAACCTGAAAAATATGTACCAATTTTAAATGTTGCAAAGCCAAATGACCGAATGTTAAATTCGTGGTGAACAGATAGTGGCACAACGGCGCATCTATGTTGTGACAAGGAACGCTGTGTGTCATTCACGGAAGACAATCAAAAAAATCAAAATTTTTAGGCGGCGGTAAATCACTTATTGCTCAAGGGCATGGAACTGTTAAAGTAAAGTTCGGTGATAGAGCGGTTACACTAGAAAATGTTATCTCGGTACCAGACTTACAGCACAATTTTATATCAGTCACAACAGCATTAAACAGTGGAAAAAAGGTTGTATTTGAGAAAAATCATGCGATGATTTTTGATAATGGAAAAATGATTATAAAGGCACGTCTTGAAAATTGATTGTTTATGGTTCAGGAGAATCAAGAAAAGTGTATGAACATTATAAATGTTGAGGCAGAGGCATTAAAATGGCACAACAGGTTCGGCCATGTAAATTTTGACACACTAAAGGAAATGGTTAGTAAGGAGATGGTAATAGGTCTCAAGGGTATAAACAAGCCAAAACAAGTGTGTGCAACATGCGCAAAAAGTAAAATTTGCGTGCAGCCATTTCAATCGAGCACGAACAGGGCAAAGGGTGTATTCGACTTAATACATAGTTATGTATGCGGTCCAATGCAAAAGCAGTCAATGGGAGGAAATCGATATTTCGCAACATTTATTGATGATTCTTCAAGATATGTGCCAGTACATTTTCTAAAAACCAAAGATCAGGTTTTCGATGCTTTTAAGATGTTTAAAAGTCAAGTTGAGTGCCAAACTGGGAGAAAGATAAAAGTTTTACGAAGCGATAATGGCCGGGAATACATATCAAACGTTTTTGATACGTATCTGAACCAAAACGGAATAAAGCGAAACCTAACAGTGCCATAAACACCGCAACAAAATGGAGTTGCGGAAAGGGCCAACAGAACATTGGTAGAAATGTCAAGAAGTATGCTGTTGCATGCTGGGTTGAATGAATGCTATTGGGCAGAAGCGATTCGAAATGCCGCGTATTTGCGAAATAGAGTGGCAAGCAGCTCCCTGAATGGTGTGACACCATTTGAAATATGGACAGGTAGAAAGCCAGTGGTATCGCATTTAAGAGTTTTTGGCTCAGTGGCGATTGCTCTAAATAAAACAAAGAAATCAAAATTCGCACAAAAAGGTATAGAGTATGTAATGGTGGGCTACTCAGATACGGCCAAAGCATACCGTTTGGTTAGTAAAGAAACCAGGAAACTCGTAGAGAGTAGAGATGTCACTTTTGTAGAACCTGAAGGGGCAGACTAGAGGCATCAGATTCTAATGACCTGGAATCAGTTAAGGTTCAACAAAATCAAGATTCTGAATCCGAGATAGATAGCGAGCAGTCTGTAGATCCTGAAAATGAGCCAGAAAATCAGGAGGAGATTAGGTCCAGTAATGACATTCTTGTAATTCCAGAAACCAGGAGAGGACCAGGACGCCCAACCATCGTACGGACGGGCAAGCCAGGACGACCGAGGAAGGAGTATCATATGCTCAATGTTATACAGGGAGCAGACGTAAAAGTTCCCCAAAACTACGCAGAAGCTGAAATGTCAACTGAAGGCGAGCTATGGAAAGCATCCATGAAGGAAGAGTACGAATCCCTCCTGAAGAATGGCTCGTGGTCGCTTATAAAATTGCCTAGCGAGAAAAAACCAATTGGATGCAGATGGGTTTACGCTGTGAAGTACAATCCGGAGGGAAGCGTGAACAGGCTCAAATCACGACTAGTAGCAAAAGGTTGCAGCCAACGCTATGAGATCGACTACAAGGAGACATTCGCACCAGTTGTTCGCCATGCAAATATCAGGTTGATAATTGCACTTGCAGTCGAACATGGTCTCCACCTACATAAAATGGATGTTGTCACGGCTTATCTCAACGGCGAATTGGAAGATGAGGTATTTATGAGGCAACCCGAAGGCTTCGTCAGCGACATTCACCCAAATCACGTCTTGAGGCTTCACGAAAGCATATATGGACTTAAACAATCAGGAAGAGCTTGGAACTCTAAGTTGGTTGCAACGTTGAGGAGCATTGGTCTTATGCCGACTGTCAATGAACCCTGCCTCTATTGCAAGCCTGGTAAAAATATGTGACATAGATGACATAGATGACATTATTTTGGCGTGCAAGGACCTGGATGATATATCTGATATCAAAACAAAAATCGCAGCAGAGTTTGATATAGTTGACATCGGGCCTATGCAATATCTTATCTATGAGTTATCTTATCTTGCAGTTATGACTCGTCCTGACATTTCGCATTCGGTGAATAAATTAGCACAACGCAACAAGGACTCTCATTCCGAGCACGAACCGGTAGCCAAGCATTTTTAAAGAATTTTTTAACAATTTGTTATTTTTTTTTCAGAGGTAGTGCTTCTATTTTTCACATAACTTTAGTTTCCTATAACAAGTTGTATTGAACTTTTCAGTTTTGATAAGCTGACAAATTCAGCTATAAATCGGACCCAGAAAGTTTGGTCAAACGGTTGTAACTAAGCCGTTTATTAATCGATTCTTACAAACGATACCTTAAACGACGCCTAATTAATGTGTCAAAAAATGTTAGACATAAAATATTTTTTTTTCGACTTTTTCGGAGATTACAAACTCAAAATTTCGAGGAAAAATACCGAAAAAAATTATGAAATTTGGATTTGAAAGCTTAGTATCTTCCAGACGTTAAGTTGCAGCTACAAAGTGTCTGGGTCGCTGTCTGGTAGCTGCATTTGTCAGCTTTTTAAAACTGCAAAGTTTAATACAACCAGTTGTAGGAAACTTAAGTTATGTGAAAAATAGAAACACTACCTCTGAAGAAAAATACCATATTTTTAAAAAATTCTTTAAAAAAAAACGAACCTAGAAAAATAACCATAACTCTTTAAATAATTTGAAATCTTCAAATCTATTAGAAAAGGTCATTTTGGGCGACTGCGGAAAAAAAACTTGAATTTTGTTGAGTAGTGCTAGCTTGGTTAAATTTTCAGATCTCAGGTTCTTTTTGTATATAGCTAGGCACTTAAAAGGATTAGTACACAAACTATTTTTCTTATCCCAATCCCTTCCATAAAACAGTTCACCATTGCACACTAGAGTAAATTCATTTATATGGCTAATAGGACGAATCACATACATACACTTGAACATCATCGGCATACATATGGACTTCACATTTAGACTGGACACTCGGCAGATCATTAACATAGATTGAAAAGAGTAGCGGCCCCAAAATCGAGCCTTGCGGGATACCACGTGGTACTGTTATGAAATTTGACTTTTTGTTAGGGGTTACTACAGCTTGATTTATATTACTTAAGTAAGAGGAAATTAGTGTGACAGCAGTTTGCGTGAAATTGTACATCTTACTTAGCTTTGTCAAAATAAAGTTGCAGATGCGGAATGTAATCCGAAGGGCATTACCTTCTTTTACGTTGTTTAGGTGTTCCGTGTAATCCTTTCCGGAGATGACAATATCGTCTAAGTAAGCGAATACATGAGGTTTGCTGATGACGGGCATTACCTTCCATTGGTAAAGACCTCTTCCTGGCACCGTGAAAGCGGTAGCTTCCCTACTGTCGAGGGTCATAGGTACTTTCCAATACCCATTCTTCAGGTCTAGCGTGGTGATAAAACGGATAGGCGTCCGGGATGGAACGTTCGTTGAGCTGGCGATAATTTACGCACATACGCCATTTGTTGTTCTTTTTACGAACGAGAACAATTGGCGCGCTGTGGGGCTTCGGGAAGGTTCGATGAGTCCTTCGGATATTAATTGGTTGACTTGTTTGTCGATAATTCGCCTCATTGCGGGGTTCTTGGGGTAATACCTTTGTTTTATTGGTCGGTTGTCCCGCATAACGTTAGTGTGCTCCGTTAGGTCCGTTGTACCTTAAAGATTATCGAACTTCGGCAGTTCTTCATCCAGGAATTCCTGGATGTGCACCTCGAGATCAGGTGGCCAAGGATCGTTGGTTCGTTTCAGCTCGTTCGTTTGTTCGTCGGTCCCTCAGTTAAAAGTTCAATTCGGGTCTTAAGGGAGGATGGTCGTGTCCGCCTCCCGAGGGTATTCCCTCATGTTGGCGACGACCGGGGTGGTATCGGTCAGGGGAAGGGTGTTTGCGTGGGTTTGGTTGAATACTTGGGTAGAGTAGTATTCAGCATGGTGTAAAACCGTGTGTGTCTTGATGACACCGGTGGTGCTTGACCAATGACTTGTTTGACTGATGAACGTTTGGGACGTGGTCCTAGGCGTTGCTGGAGGATTTATGCGAGTTTTTTATGGGGAGAACATCTGGGAAGTACTCCCTGAGATTGCTAGCGGTCGGTCTGGCACTGACAATTGGTACTTCCGGGACTCGGTTGGTGTTTCTGAAGACTACCAAACTTCTTTCAAGATCCTGGAGGGGGGGACTCTGGGCCAGTGGTTAGAAGGCCAGTTCAGGAGTAGTTCGTGTTAGAGAGGCAGCGTGATTGCTGGTGGTGGCCACGGTGTCTACGTTGTTCACCCTTCCTGGCGCTTGGTTGTTAGGAGACGGCCTTGGTTGTAGAGGGGAGATTGCCTTTTGGGAGACTGTTCTGGTTTCCTTAATATTTATGGGGACCACCGGTTCATTTCCTTACATTCTGCGTCGGAGTTTGTGGGAGTTTGTGAGTGGGAGGTTGTATCCCCTGTCGTTTGCCTGGGAATCGTGTGTTTCGTTGCGACCTTGCCGTTTATATTCTGTGTTGCTGACCTGGGATTCGTGCGTTCGGTTGCTGCGTGGGAGTTTTTGTTTGGCGTTTCTTGTTTGCACGTTGTGTCCGTTGTAGTTTTTCGATGATGCGAGTTTTCCAGGACTGTCCTGGGTCTCGGATTCTTTGGTCCTGTGGTGTGGACTTGACTAGCAGTGAACACGAGAGGTTTTGCAATGGGGCGACGGCCTCGGAGTTGTAGGAGTGTGGTGCCGCATTGGATCGTTGTTTCGATAGCGCATAGAAAATCCATGCCAACAATGACTTGTTCCAACATATTGGGTAAGACTAGGAGGGGTATCTGGACTTTTCGTCTGTCTAACCGGATGTACGCCGGGAGGATTTGCGTGATCTCACGCACTTAGCCGTCGGCCAAGCGGATCTGCACGCAGGCCTCCCGAAGATTGGTGTCATTGTCAAGTTGTCAGGCGAGGTCGGCACTGACAAAGCTCCGGGACGCCCCGGTGTCAATAGTGGCCTCCGTGTCTTGTCCTCCTATGGTCACTCTTGGGCTATCTAGTTCTGGGTTCTGTTCTGTTCCCGTGTCAGTCGGGGACGCGTGTTGTTTCCCAACGTGTCCCGGCGACAACAATCAATCGGTCGAGTCCCACTGAGGTTTCCGGAATGGTGTCCGGTTGGACTCACCTTCCTTTGGTGCCTGATTTGCCGACGGCCTAGTGTACCTCGGCATGTTCTGCGGGGGGAGGGAGATAACCGGTGCATTCCATTTCTGAAAGCTCTCGAACTACGTGTTCAAAACCTTGAGTTGCGTCAGGCTTCGTACTTCGTGTCTTCGCCGGTAAAATGTTGTCGTAGATCCTGTAGAGTTCCTCAGTGGTGTCGTACCCAGCGTGGTGCATGAGTAAACGGGGCTCGATGACGAAATCTTTGAATGATTCGCCTACCGCTTGCTTGCGGTTTCGGATCTGGTCCTCCAATTGTTCAAGAAGAAGGCCTAGAATTCCTTACGGAAATCCAAAAATTCCTTACGGAAACCATGGAACGCTTTGCAGCCGGCTGGTACGGAACCAACGAGGCAAATGGTTCATATCTACCCCGTATGAGAGCGCGCGCTCTATGAGAAGTTCGATGAAGGATAGGGGATCGTCCTGTCCGTCGAACTGGATCCCTCACTTCCGTATGCGTTCCATATCTGGGCGTCGGGTCTGTACTGGTATCCCCCTGCGGGGTCGTTTTCTGCCTGTGGTCTATCGTTTGTGGGTCGGACTTTCTTCGCGGACACAGATCTCTGTTCTGTGGAGGTACTGGGTTGAGGTGACCTGGCACGTACTGGGGCCTTGGCATACTGTCCTTCGAGCTCGGCCAGTCGAACCCAGGCTTCTTGTTCAAGGGTTCCTTCGAACAATGCGGCGAAACTTCTCCGCATCTCCTCTAAAGTTCCCTCACTACTGAACCCGAATTCGATCGCGAACCTTTCTAAGTCTTCCCGGTGGCGCTTATGAATCCAGCCGGTGCCTACCCCCGGATTAGAGATAAAATCCCCTGAGTAGTACTCACATGAATGTTTCTCTGTGTTCGGGTCCATGGTCATGCATTGTTTTTTTACCTTTTCCTTGTTTTCTTATTTGTGTCTTTTTTCTTTATGATTACAGTCGTCACAGGAGTCACTCGCGTATTATGAATGGGACCGGCCCTTTGGCGAACCGACACTCTGTGTGTATCTGTCGTTCACGCGACCAGCCCCGTTGAAATTGTAGGGTTTTTGTTGAGATTTTTACGTGGCGCAGTACGATCGTAGCTTTGTCCCAGTCGGGGTTCGAGTTGACGTGTACGCGGGGGTCGTTAGGTTGGTTTTTCCTGCCTATGCCTTGGCTTTTAGTGGCCGTGGGTTTTTAATGCACACCCCTTGCTAAAGTTTCCAACAGGTCCCTGCTCGGGTGCCACTTGTAATGTCCCTATTTCAGGCTAAGGTAAACTCAGTCTGCCCAGGACCCTACTACAAGAAATTTGTAGTTTGCAGGAACCCTTAGAAGAAACGGGGGTCGGCCCGAGGTTATGCTAAAGACGAGAATGGGGGAGAATAGGGTGTAATCGCACCCGTGAGATAGGCAGAGATAGGTTGCGAGGCGTAGTCACACTCGCGGGGTCGAGGGTAATATAGGCCACGAGGCGTAGTCAAACTCGTGGGGTCAAGAGGGATGTCGGGCACGAGGCGTGATCACACTCGCGGGGTCGAGGAGAATAGGGGATACGACGCGTAGTCACACTCTTGGGACCAAGCGAAAGATTAAGAGTGAGTTGAGATTTAGAGGCGGGGTTGTACCGCGGTATTCTTGGGTTGTTGAATCTGTTAATGTTCCCCCGATTAATTGACTTACTCAGTGGTTTTTTAGTAGTTAGCACTTTATTGGTTTTTTGTATACTTAAAGAAGTTATTATTAACGTTTATTAATGCAAATTTCTACGCGGAGCAATGTCTGTATTGCGGCCGGGTTCCCGAGTAAGTGTCTTTCACTTCTTTTGTCTGCACGCCCGGAACCTCGTATCCGCTGACATAGCTACCTAGCTTAACGCTATGGTCGCTGCATTGATGGTCAGTTTTGTGAAAACATCGCATCGTGGTGAATATTAGTGGGCTGGGGCTCTTAATAATTATTCGGGTAGTGGGCGGGGGACTTTCGATTACATTTGGGTGCTGTGCGGGGGTGTAGGACTGACGGTAACGCGGCTGAAAGTCGCACGTGTGGAGTGGAAAAAGTGGGGGGTTTGTGTGTGCTCGTGTATTTAGGATTGTATAAGGTCTTATGTGTATACAGAAGAAAATACAACAAATATAATTTGTAATTATAAAAATTCTTAAATATCCGATGTTGGGGTGGTTTCAACGCTGCTGCGAGTTGTAACGTCCACTCGTGGTTCGTTACAACAGATTTTGCAATTTAGAACGCAAGCTGGGACGCAAGGCACTTCTTAGGGCACAATACGCCGAATTTATAAGGGAGTACCTCGACTTAAATCATATGTCCCCTGTTAAGAGCGACAATGCAAATTTTTTCTTCCGCATCACTGCGTCGTAGGAGAGGACAAAACCAAGACAAAATTCCGAGTAGTTTTGGAGAGATCCGCGTGTTTACATTTCGTTTACATTCCCTAAACTATATTTTAATGTCGGGCCCACCTATTCAGCCGTAGTTAGTTAAGACTCCTATCCGATTTTGTACCTTTCTTGTAGCCTTGACTGGTGATATTTGAAAAATGTATAGATGCGTCCGTGTTTTGCCTCAGAATAGTTTTGTGCAGTGCAAACTGTGGAGTGATTCACCCCACGAGGAGATACGAATATTTCAACTGGATACCTTCACCTATGTTACGAAACCAGCATCATTTCTAGCCATCCGTTATATGCACCAACTAGAAGCCGACAAGCGTTCTGCATATCTAATTGGATCTAAAGTTTTATTGAAGAATTTTGACGTGGATGATTTGCTGGGAGACACTACAAATTTGGTCAAACGGCTGCAACTTAGCCGTTTATCCATCGATTCTTACAAACTATACCTTAAACTACGCCTAGATAATGTGTTTATCTAAAACTAAAAATGTAAGCCATGAAATACTTTTTTTTCGACTTTTCCTGAGTTTTCAAAGTCAAAATTTCGGTGAAAAATATCGCAAAAAATTATTAAATTTGAAAGCTGTATATCTTCCAGACGTTAAACAGCAGTTTCAAAGTGTCTGGGACGGATTTATAGCCGCATTTGTCAGCTGCAAACTGCAAGATCTTGCAAGGTTTAATATAACCACTTATAAGAAACTTAAGTTATGTAAAAAATAGAAGCACTACCTCTGAAAACAATACCTAAGTTCTTTAAAATTCTTTAGAAAAAAACTAAACCCAGAAAAAACCCATAATTCTTAAAAAAAATGTAAATCTCGAAATCTATCAGAAAAAGTCATTTTGGGCAACAGCAGAAAAAAAAGTTGAATTTTGTTGAGTAGTGTTATTGGTGTGACTCTACAGTCGTATTGGGTTGGATCGAAAACCAGCCATCTAATTTTAATGTATTTGTTGCTAATCGATTTTCTGTCGGAACTCATGTCTGGAATGTTTGTCTGCAAGTGCCAACTGATCTCAACCCTGCCGATATGCTTTCTTGAGGATCATTAGCTGCTGAGTTCATCAATTCTCATTTTTGGAAGTGTAGCGTCGAGCCGCAAATTTTTAGGCTAGTGCAAAATAGATTATGGCAAAGCGGGAGCGCAATGAAGCTCTCTCTCACTCTTGCTGAATTTGTCCCACTTTGCCACAGTAGATAAGTTAGGCTAAGATGTTATTATATGAAGCAAATTAATCTATGGTCGAATTACTCTGAAATGCGTGCGTTCGCGCCCCAGAAGCTTACTCATAAATTTTCGAGGTCCAAATAAATTCATATTTAACGGCAGCCACCGAACGTTATCGCGTTGGAAAAACTATTCCAAAATTACATGGTGCCCCAGGGTGGACTTGCAATTAAAAATTATTCAGTAAAGGCAAAAAGTAAACAAGAGTACATAAATATAAGTACATACATATATCTAACAAGAAAATTGCAAAATAATCGCGTCTCGTATGTGAGTTACACCCAGTGAGCTTTAACCAAGCTTCAACTAACTTCAACTTCAACCCCAGTCTGCAGTTCTACCGCCGAAGGATATCCCAGTCAGTAGAAGACGAAGAAGCCAGAAAAGGAAAGTGGAATACCTGAAATTCCGATCCAGTACAGAGGTATTTGTGCCAATATACAAAAGCGATTGCACCTCGCTTTCGATTCTTGGCACATACGTATGACATAGTAGAGCTGTCGCAACCTCGTGCGACAGACGGCCAATCTGGCAGTACTTACGGTCGGAGCACAGGATCAGCACACGCATAGCGATGGGGACGACGACGCGGCGACGCTGGTCGTAGGGCGATTCGATGCCATCGAACACATGGAGACGAGTGAATGCAGCCTGGCCACGCTTGGTCTTGTGTGGAATCTTGCCTATGACCACCTTGTAGAAGATTGGAAGGGGCACGGAATTGGAAGGGACCACGGGCTGGGTTGACGTTGCAACGCTTGCGCAAGTAGGCCAAGAACTTGATTTTGTTTCTGTAGAAGTGGCCGGAGAGGTTTAGCAACAGGTACTTGGAGACAACGAAATGACCCAGCAATCAGCATCGTCCTTAAGAAACCTAATATATACCGCCTCATCTATATATGGTTCATTGTTGTCGATTGGCGATGATAAAAGGATCTCGAATACAATGATTATTCGTCTCGTCTTGAGCAGAGTCGATTCGGTGACCAAGCTGAAATGAGAAGAACAGCTCGATTATGAGAAGCTGCCACTTTGGCATCTTCAGCATCTTTCGGCAGAAGAATCGGCCAGAAAATCGGAGCTCATTTTCGTGTTCATCTGCGAATGCCAATAACCAACAATTCAGCTACTGCAATGCGAAAGACCATTTTTTTGACAGATTGCAGTCCATTTGGTCGGCTGGCAGTAACGCAAAGGTTCGAGTTCCTGCATCCCTATGTATCAATTGTCTGCAACAAAGCCACTCTGTAGTTCGATGAAAAGCTAAGAGCCCTATCCATCAATTGTCTGCAGCAAGCCCACTCTGTAGTACAATGAAGAGCTAAGAAGTGTCGAGTATGTGGCTGCTCACACCATTCCTTATTGCATAGGTACTCAGTAGCGAATAAAAGTTAAGCGTTGCCATCACCCCCGAAAAATTCGTCTTCTCCTAATCAGAATCAACCTTCCACTTCACATGCTCTGCATGCGACAGCTTTGGATAATGTGATTCTAGCTACGTCGATTGTAAGTGTCCGAACAAATAATGGCGAATATATTTTGGCCCGAGCTCTGCTTGACTCTAGGTCCCAAACTAATTTCATCACTGAGGACTTAGCACAGAGCTTACAGATCCGTAGGGAGGAGTCGTGTATCAACTTGCTTGGTATTGGTGAATCTTATTCTTAAGTGAAGAAAAAGATACACACGCTGCTAAAGTCGCGAATTACTAGAATCGAGTTTTCGGTAAATTTTTGGATTTTAAGGTCGATTTCGGGCTATCAACCGGATGAAACACTTAATGTGAGTGACTGGCGAATTCAGAAGAACTTACCACTTGCAGACCCATATTTCTTCAAGCCACAGAAGATAGATATGTTGATAGGCGCAGTAACATTTTTCGAATTTTTATCTATTGGTCAAATTAGACAAGGTCCTGACCAACCAACTCTGCAGAAAATTCTTCTTGACTGGATTGTATCGGGCAGATACACTCCAAATGTGACTGTCACCTAGAAAGCGTTGAACCGTTTGAGTTGTCGAGAAGAATCAGTAGTATCTATTGACAGTATCTATTTTGGTCACTGCAAATAAGTTGCCTGTAGTTCCTATGTTAGTTTCTATATTAAAGTCTCGCTTGAAATGAAATGTCTCTTATACGAACAAAGCTCATGCTTTAAGCTAAGCTTTAACCGTGCCTAGTGGCACAAACAAATATTTAGTGCGTTATTGGATTTGCACCAAACATTTTGGCGCCACCGGGAAGATCCAGATCCAATTGGATATGATACTGGATAGAAGTTGGAGTGGATCAACATCCCTCGCTCATTGTTGTTGCTGTTCCTGCTCTTGTTATTGGACCGCTGGACCGTAGCATCGCAAAATCTTGTTGCTGATCGTTGGTATTCCTGGTGGTTATGGACATGTTGCATCGTTGTTTAAACTACCCCCAACAAGTGCCACAGGTAAATTAAAGTGCCCAATATTATTAGCAATATAAAACGGACTGTGAATAAAGTAAAGGCCCGTTGTATGTATGCGTTCATATATACATATATTCAAATTAAAGTGACTTTAACTTCAGTGATCACTGTACTTGTGGTAAACGACACCTCAAAGAGGAGCCGCCAATCAAAGAAGAAACGACAATAGTTTCGTGCGAGTTATGATTACGTGGGAGGTGAGATGTGGTTTAATCCCTTAGCGCCAATATCGATATAGATTATATATGAATAAGTTCACGTCCGTGTGGTTTGGTTTGCAATTGTATTCTGAATCTTTATTCTAGCTTACAATATGGTTTTTATTCTGTACAATATTGGTTACAGTAAGCTGAGTCTTTATATTTTCGAGTGGCCGAGAATCTGCTGACGTTGCGGTTTGTGGCCGCTGTTTCAATTAGCGCAGATGTGAGTCGGTGGTGTGAGTTGGTTGTTGGTGGTCTCTACATTGTTTCCGCTACTTAGCTAGTAGAGGCTTCGGAGGAGGAAGGGCAATGGTAGGTGCTGAGGTGGTATTTCACGCAAGCATTGACCGCTGCGCATTATTCCGCTACTCGCACGTCGTCGCTACAGATTTTCATTTCTGCTTTGCGCCAAAAATCTTTTTGTATGCACAGTTCTGTGGTCTCGTTCTCTAGCTCTGTTAACGGCCGATCATAGCAACGTATTGCATCGCATAGCAGAGCATAGCCAGAAGAGCCGAGCCCACAAGTTGAATGCTTGGTGCGGCTATTTAGTTTCACTCTCTCTTTCTCGTCGATAAAACACAGCATAGCTAAACATAGCCTCAGAGCCAAGTCTACAATATCTACAAAAGTCTACATAATCTGTTCCCAACGGTGGAGCTAACATAACCGATTACGTCATCGTAATCGATGAGTCATGCTCATCGTTTAATTTAACAGAGCCTAATAAAGGCTTAGTGGTTTCTGAGTGATATTTAGGTTAGGTTATCCCGGACGGCCCTCAACGGGGTCTCTCATAGGCCAGAATGGCTCTTAGTTATCCGGATTTCGTATGGACCTTACGAGGGTGTTTCTGAGGTTGCGAAGTCCCCCAGAATCGAGGTGTTTTTAGCAAAGGCAAGCAGTTTCCCTGGCGACCTCTTGGAGGCATCGTCCAGTGATTCCAGCATCGGTGCGCCCAGGTATCTTCCCCTTGCCCTTGAGAGAGCCGGACAGCGGCAGATAAGATGTTCCAGGGTTTCGATAGCCCCGGGTTCATTACATTTCCTGCAGATGTCGCTGTTGTTGATGTTTATCCTGGTTGCATGCGACGCAGCCAGGCAGTGGCCTGTTAATATACCCACTAGCAGTCTGCAATCTTTACGTGGAAGGTGCAGCAGATAGTGGCTGAGTTTATCATGGCATTCCTTGCACATAATTTTCGAGATTCTGCAGGTGCACACCTGCTGTGTGTCTTCATTTTGGCCTGCTTCTCCAGGTCGCTTTGTAGCGTCCTAAGGGAGACTGGCACGCTTTCGGTTCTTTCGTTTACCAGCCCGACGCCTTTCTTAGCCAGAACGTCCGCCGCTTCGTTTCCTTCGATGCCGTGATGGCTAGGAACCCAATAGATCTGCACTGACTTAGTCGTGCTTTGTGAGTCTAGTGCCTCCCTGCTTGCCAGGACACTTCTGGAACTGACCGCGGACGACTGCATGGATTTTATCACCGCTTGGCTGTCAACGAATATGCTAGCTGCATTGTGTGGTCGCTCTGCTAGCTGAGCGACCTCTGCTGCCTTCTTGATGGCGAAGACTTCCGCCTGGAATATGCTGCATCGGTCGGGTAGCTTATAAAACGCTCTAATTTGAGGGTTCGTTCAGTATAGGCCTGCTCCTACTCTTTCATTCATCTTGGAGGCGTCAGTGTATATATTGAGGTGTTGAGTCTGGTCCCGTCCCGATTTCCAGTTTCGGGGCCCATAAAGAGGTTTGTTTTTACTTCAAGGCATATTTGGGGGATCATGTAGTCAGTGACACTGATCATGTCCATTCCAATTGAACTGTGCCCATATCTCTGAGGAGATATGTCCCCGACGCAATCAGGCGCTGTGTTGCCTTGCCTGCAGTCAGCCTAGCGTAGATGTCGAGGTGGTCGATTCCGAGTATGGTTTCGAGTGCTTTAGTTAGCGCTGACCTCAGCGCTCCTGTGATACAGAGCAGAGCCTGTCGCTGGGTTCGTTCCATTAGCTTGTGATACGTCTTCTTTTCAGTAGCTTTCCACCATACTAGGACTCCATACAGTAGAGTTGGTCGCACCACCGAGATGGAGATCCAGTGCATCAGAGCGGGTGACAGGCCCCATGTGCTACTAAGCACCCGCTCCACTACGTTGGGTCTCCATGCCAATTTGCTGTCCAGTACTGTTCGGTCAAACTTCGTCCACCCAACTAATTTAGAAGTAGTTAAACACCTCTCGTAGTCAAAGCGTACTCTCATCATTGTACGCTCTCACTATTCCCGCTTATGCTCGGTGCTCATGCACTAAGAGCCCAATAAAGTAGTCGTCGACTGATACTCAACAGCACCCCATCGTCGTTATTATTTCTTGCAATTCAGTTTTAATTCGCTTGCTTTGGATTTGACACACCCCCGCAACTAAACAAATAAATTTCTACACGTGGGGCTCGTGTGTTAATTCTTGGTGAACAATTAAAATACTCGCATTTATGTACAATCTCTACTAAAACTTTTCGTCGGTACATAATTTGCAAATTCGTTTAGTTTGCAGCTGCCGTCGAAATTGCCGAAAACGCATTACTTATCGTCTCGATTGCGAGGTCATCACCCTCGCTTTGCTCTCTCGGTTCTCGGTTAATTCTATCATTCGCTTGTTACCCACAACGCAAGCAACGGCGCTTGCACTCCTTTGCCGCCACCTGCTTTGGTCCAGAGATCAACGCAGTTATCTATTGGAATTCCACCGCTTCTTCTCGTTTCGCTTTCGTTGCCGCCGTCGGAATTGTCGCTGACTCTCTCTCCCTTGGAACAACTGCACTCAACCTTTTGCTGCCGCCTTCGCTTTCGCCGTTGGATTTGTGCTTTGGCTACTACTGCCTTGTTAAGTTCGTGCAGTTGTTGCCTGCATTATTTTTTGTTGGAACTTCTAATTCTGTGTGCGTGCAATTACACTACACAACAAAATGACGACTTTTGAAGATTTAAAACGCCAACGGAGCAACATAAAACGAAACATATCTCTAATCAAATCTGTGGTAGAAGGAAAGACGGAAAAGCCGATTTGCACTGATGAGCTTCGGTATCGTTTAAGTTTCTTGGAAACCTATTTCAAGAAGGTTCTAAATGTCAAGGCTGACATTGAAGACCTGAACCCAAATGATGAAGGATTGGCAGACTTGGAGGATACGCATAGCAATCAAGCTATCCATAAAGGACAAATTGGGAGGTGACTTGAACACCAGTATAGTTGCGCCAGACTGTCACCCACCGCCAGTGAGATCATCATTACCAAGGTTGTCGTTGCCCACCTTTGACGGAACTTATGAGAACTTTATCAATTCGTTTGAACAACTTGTCGTGCATTAGTCTGGATTGTCCAATATTGAAAAGTTTAATTACATGCTGGACTGCCTCAAGGGGTCGGCGTTAGACACCATTCAGGCATTCCAGGTCACAGGCGAGAACTATCCGAAGGCCCTAGATAAACTTAGCAACCGGTACGATAATCCCACTCTTATACTTTTAGAAGGCATTGATGCATTGTTCGCCCTACAACCGATCGAAAAGGAGAACTGTCAGCAGCTTTGCAGCCTATTCGATAAGGCGTCTGCGATATTTAGCTCTTTGGAGTCCATCGGCAAACCGGAGGACATCGCTCAATCCGTGCTGATATACATTGTGATGGACAAGTGTGATCAGCTAACTTAGAAGAAGTGGAAGGTATCACTGGACTACCAAAAGCTACCGACCTGGCTAACATGGACACAGCTTGTGGACACTAATCCGTCTTGTAAACTTTGTTCTAGTTCTGGCCATAAAATAACTAACTGTACGCAGTTCAAGGCAGTGAACAGCAACCATCGGTTCGATAATTGAAACGCCTCGGTCTCTGCATCAACTGTCTTGGGAACGGCCATAGAATGGCGCAATGTCCATCGACTCATCGTTGCCGAACTTGTAATCGGACTCATCACTCAACTTTGCATCAATCGCAGCCCCAACAGCCACCCCAATCATCAGCAGGACAATCCTCAAATCCGGAACCGGAGTCAACCGTCGCAGCCCTCTTGGCAAACAGCTGATATTCATTCGTATCAAGCTGCTTCACATTCGCATATGGACATCGCCGCAGACGATCAAATTTTGTTGGCAACAGCCATCATATTGGTAAAGGATGCATCAGGTGAATACAAACTTGGTAGAGCGTTGCTTGATTCATGTTCCCAGGTTAATTTTTTAACTGAAACCTTTGCTCAAAAACTTCGCCTTCGTCGTGAGAGACATCACATCGGAATTCGTAGCATAGGAGACACCCTTTTACTAATTTGAAGGCTCGTACGACGACCTCCATTAAATCACGTACGTCTGGCTACCAGCTCACCCTCCAGTTCGGAATTACATCCCACATTGCATACCAGCCAGATAGCGGGATCGACATATCGAACTGGAACCTACCTACCAATACTCCATTAGCAGATGAATCGTTTTACATGACCAGGCGTATTGATCTTCTGCTGGGAACCGAAGCCTTCTATGGAGCACTAGCTGTTGGACAGATTCGCATTGGCCCGAACCTTCCCCCACTCTACAAAAGACGCAGTTTGGTTGGGTTGTTGCTGGGAGGTACCAGCGCCAACGTAACAGACAGCCACCATTGTGCTTGGCGACGGTAGAGGAGTCGATCGATGAAAACCTGCAGCAACTATGGAAAGTTGACTCTATTGTCGTCCAACCTGAGTCAATTCTTCCAAATCATCATCGCTGTGAGGAACACTACAGGGTTACAACACACAAAGATGCCAGTTGCCGAATTGTCGTTCGCTTGCCATTCCGAGAAGGCCCAGGATGCCTTGGAAGTTCAGTAGACACAGCTCGAAGTCGATTCGTTGCCATTGAGAGACGTCTCTCTCGTCTACCGGACATTCGATTGCAGTATACATCATTCATGCAGGAGTATGAAAGTCTCGGCCATATGTCCCTCGTATCGAATCCTAACTTGGAGGAACCTCATTATTATATACCGCACCATTTCGTTCTCAAACCAACCAGTACCTCGACGAAGCTCAGAGTCGTCTTTGACGCGTCTTGCCGTACGTCATCTGAAAGGTCTCTTAACTAAGATCTACTCTTAGTTGGCCCTACCATCCAGGATGAATTGTACTTGCAATTGCTGCGTTTTCAAATGTATAGGTTTGGCATCACGGCTGACGTCACAAAAATGTACAGACAGGTACTTGTCGGTGAGGAGGAGCGTCCCCAGGAGGGGAGGTGTCACAGGAGCGACCCCAGATGCTGACCTTCAAACCTACCAACTCAATACCGTAACATATGGGACTGCGTCTGCCCCGTTTCTTGCAACTCGTAGTTTGCATTTCTTAGCTGAGGAGTGTAAGGATGAATGGCCCTTAGGAGCTGCAGCAGTTAGAACTGCGTTTTATGTTGATGATCTTTTGTGTGGGGCTGCTGATATAGACACACTTTTCAAACTGAAACGAGGGGGAACGTACTTTATAGCCGGTACTCAGTCAGTATATACATACATATATGAGCTTACGATTTACGCTGTTTGTTATATGTTCGCAAAAGGGACGAATTAAACTATGGGAAAAAATAATATTTCAAATAATTAAGTCAAACCATTTTTGAAATTTGTATACATGTTTATATTTTTGTTTACATATACTTTTTACATCTGCTTCTACATTTCTACTTGTACATGTTTGCGAGAGTGAGAGGGAATCAGTTAGCGCTTGGCAGGCGTTGCGTAGCGACTGAAATTTCATTGAGTCCTTCTGGCTTTAATAATGATCCGACCTGATTCAGATTCGGCAATCTGGTAGATACGGTTATTTTCCATGATTCTGCGTTTTTCGTTTTCTCGTACCTTAAAAATTGTGGATTCCACAGATTTTCGTCATTTTTGGGGGCGGAAGGGGGCGTGGCAAAATTTTGAAATAAACTCGTGCTGAATTGATATCACAGGAGTTTGAATAGAAAGTTTGGTTACTCTAGCTTTTATAGTCTCTGAGATCTAGGCTCTCATCTGGACGAACGCGCAAAGCAGACGGGGTTGCGTGTGAGAGAAAGCGAGAGGGAACGATGACTTTCGAAATGGGTTTCCTCATTGTGGCTTTATTAATTATCCGATCTGATCCAAATTCAACACACTCAACAAATCTCTATGATTCTGCGTATTTAGTTTTCTCGTATCTTTAAAACGGTGTATGCCACAGACTTTCGTCTTTTGTGAGGGCGGAAGGGGGCGGGGCGAAATTTTGAAATACACTTGGAGTAGTGTGATAACACAGGAGACTGGATACAAAACTTGGTTGCTCTAGCGTTAATAGTCTCTGAGATATAGGCGCTAATGAAGACGGACGGACGGACAAACAGACGGACGGACGGACGGACAGACAGACAGACATGGCTATATCGACTCGGCTATTGATGCTGATCAAGAATATATATACTTTATGGGGTCGGAAACGCTTCCTTCTGGGCGTTACACACATCCGTTATCACCACAAATCTAATATACCCCTATCATTTTCTATTATGCAAATGGCATTCAAGTCATCCAGGTGTAATGGAAGATGAATCGTCTAAGGAAATAAACATTTCAGAAAACTCGATTAGTAGCACACTCGGCGTGACTTGGCATCAAAAAAGTGATGCATTTAGTTTCACTTTCACACCCAAGGAAGTTACCCTTCTACCCCAAAACGGACAATTTTGTCCACTGCGTCATCGCTATTCGATCCCATCGTCTGCTGTCACCGTTAGTCATTGTCTCTAAGATCATTCTCCAGGAGTTGTGGCTTTTGAAACTCGACTGGGATGAGTCTGTTCCCCAAAATCTAAACTGCGCATGGAGCACTTGTTTTGATTCATTGAACTCACTATCGTCGCTAGGAGTATTCAAATACTCGGATTTTGCGACGCATCGATTCGGGCATATGGCTGCTGTCTTTATGTGCGTACTGAGAATTCGTTTGGACAGGTCTCAGTGAAATTGTTCACGTCCAAGTCCAGAGTAGCACCTGTGAAGAAGCAGTCTCTTCCGAAGCTGGAACTATGCGGCGCACATTTACTTGCTCAACTGTACAGCAAAATCAAGGCCATCTTCAAGAAACACACCGTCACGACTTATTTTTGGAGCGACTCACAGCTCGTATTGCATTGGTTGAAACAACACTCAGTCGACCTTTGTTGGAAACAGAGTGTCCGATATTCAGACTTTGACATCGGATGGAAGGTGGCGCTACGTGCCAACACTTCAAAACCCGGCTGATCTTCTGTCGTGAGGCTGCAACGTGAACGAGTTGATCCAACCTACATGGTTTTCAGGTCCTTCATTTCTACTCGAGGATTCGCTTAGCTGGCCCGCCACAGGGGAACGACAAGATATTGACATGGACGTAGTCAACTCGGAGAAGCGAAAAGTATTTTCACTGCCGTACAGGAGACAAAATACATCCTCAAGATCATCGATAACATCAGTTCATATTCACATAGCCTTCGTCTGATTGCTTGTATGATAAGATTCATACGGATATGTAGCAAGCGACGTTTACCACAACCTCGCCGACACCCGATGAACTTCGTTTTGCTTCGCATTGCCTTATTTGGAATATTCAACAAATCCATTTTGCAGAGGATATTCGCTTACTTCAGAAGCAAAAGTATTTAAAGAGTAGCGTAAAATTTCTTACTCCCTTTCTGGATAATGTGAACGGATTTAAACTCATCAAAGTAGGAGGACGATTGGAACACTCAACCCTACCAGACGGCCAAAAACATCCGTTGCTTCTGCCTAGCCAGTCTCAATTTGTTTGGAGTTATGTTAGCCATATGCATCTTCGGAATTATTACGCTGGACCTAAAGCTTTAGTCGCACTCATTCGCTTGGAGTATTGGATTGTTAACGCCAGAGACTTGGCACGTCGAATTGTCCGCTCCTGTGTACACTGCGTTCGCTACATACCAAAGTTGCTGCAACAGCTCATGGGATCATTACCACCTACTCGACTTTCTCCTGCTCGACCTTTTGAACGCAGTGGAATTGACTTTTGTGGACTCATCAATACGTATCTACGCATTCGAGGAAAGGGACCTACTAGATCATACAAAGCCGTATTCGTGTGCCTCATCACCAAGGCTGTTCACATCGAAATAGTCTCGGACTTGTCAACGAAGGCGTTCTTAAATGCATTAAAATGGATGGGAGGTCGTCGCAAGCTGCCGGCAGACATATTCTGCGACAATGCCACTAATTTTGTAGGGGCATCGAATCAAATTCAGGAATTAAAAAGAGCACCTCATTTCGGAGGACTTTGGGAAGCGGCAGTCAAGAGTGCCAAAGGACTGTTAAATCGTACGTTGGCTAGCACCAGATTCACCTTTGAAGAACTGAGCACTGTCGTCGTCGAAATAGAAGCAATCCTCAACTCCCGACCACTATCACCGCTTTCGTCAGACCCAAACGACTATAGCGCTCTCACGGCGGGTCATCTCTTGGTTGGTGAATCATACGATCACTACCTGAGAGATCTCTGGAACACATCAAGCTGACAAATTTGGACCGCTACGATATGATTGCGGCCGTCAAGCAACGTTTTTGGAAGCAATGGTCGGCTGATTACCCTCAATGAACCTCACTGAGGGTACGTTGATCATCATCCATGAAGACAATCTGCCCCCTTTTCGCTGGAAGTTAGGCCGAGTGCAGTCTACTGTGCTTGGGAAGGATGATCGTGTACGAGTGGTGCACCTCCGCACAGAAAATGGGACATGTTGCCGGCCAATACACAAACTGGCAATTCTTCCGGTTGTTTGAAAGCAGTCCTTTCAACGGGCCCGGGATGTTCGGTCAAACTTCGTCCACCCAACTAATTTAGAAGTAGTTAAACACCTCTCGTAGTCAAAGCGTACTCTCATCATTGTACGCTCTCACTATTCCCGCTTATGCTCGGTGCTCATGCGACTGATACTCAACAGCACCTCATCGTCGTTATTATTTCTTGCCATTCGGTTTTAATTCACTTGCTTTGGATTTGACACACCCCCACAACTAAACAAATAAATATCTACAACGCTTCTTGTTCAAACAATTACTATGCCGAGGTATTTAACCTGTGCTTTAGGGGTTAGCCTTGTCTGGTTGACTTTCGGGGGTATCTCTTGGTGAAGATAATGAGGTCCATCTTATCCGCGTTGATACTGAGTCCTACTCCATCTGTCCACTCACATATCTCCCTGAGTGTTCGTTCCATTCCAGCTGAGAGTCGATGGACATGGTCACCCGTATTAAGTACGCTTATGTCGTCCGCATAAGCTGTTATTTTTGAGGCCTTCCTCTCGAATCTCTTAATGAGGTTGTCGACCACCAGGTTCCACAGGAGGGGTGACAGGACTCCACCCTGGGGTGTGCCCCTGTGTACCCCTCTGACCATGGAGGCGGTGCCCCACTCTGATTGCACCCGTCTACAACTAAGAAGGTTTTTTATCCAGATGATCATTGCTGGGTGGGTGCTGGTTGCTCCTAGGCAGTCCATTATGGCTTCTGTAGCAACGTTATTAAATGCTCCGGATATATCTACGAATACTCCTAGTGCATATTTTTTTGTTGTTGAGGGCTTTCTCGACGGTAGGTACTAGCGAGTGTAGTGCTGTTTCCACCGATTTTCCCTTGGTGTAAGCGTGCTGGTTGGTTGACATCAGTCCCCCTATATCCCCCTATATTGCGAGAGAGTGATAGTTAGTGTTTGTTAAAAATAATTCCTTAGTAGCTTCATAATGACTGGAAAACGCCGTGGTGGCTCGAATAGCAACACTTATTTTTTAGAAGAAGGGGATTCAGGTGAATTGTTGAGGAAATTAAACGCAGTAAAACGGGATATTGACAAAACAGCGAAAGCAGTACAAAGCAAGAAGATCTCGTCTAATCAATTCAAGCTGGAATGTCGCTTAAGCATTTTTGATGGATAGATCGCGCATTCTCTTTGCAATTGCAAATGGATGATATTGACCCAGAGTTAGCATCGCGTTCCGATGCTAATGGCTATTAAAAGACCAAATCCACCTACCTTTTTCTAAACGAATCAGTCGTAAATACAACCATGTCATATACAAGGAACCGGCACAAGATGAAATTGCCCAAGTTTAGTGGGAAATATTCTGAATATAAGAATTTCATTGGGTTGTTTTCAAGCATTATTGATAGTGACATGTCATTAAGTAACGTCGAACAGTTCAAACATTTCTTGAATAGCTTAGAACGATGCATTAGGCACTGTCAACAAAACTCTTCAAAGGCTCTCAAAGCGCTAAAGCAGGTGTATGATAATGAGTACCTTATGTTCTTTGATGGCTTAGTTAGACTGTTTGAATTGCAGGCGATGCAAGCTCTATCGGCAATCGCATTATAGTCACTAAAACTAAAACTAAAAATGTTAGATATAAAATATTTTTTTTTTTTACTTTTCCTGAGTTTTCAAAGTCAAAATTTCGGGGGAAAAATACCGAACAAAATTATTAAATTTTAATTTGAAAACTTAATATCTTCCAGACGTTAATTTGCAGCTACAAAAAGTCTGGGTTGGATTAATAGCTGCATTTATCAGCTTTTCAAAACTGCAAAGTTCAATACAACCAGTTGTAGGAAACTTAAGTTATGTGAAAAATAGAAGCACTACCTCTGAAAAAAAATACCACATTTTTAAAAAATTCTTAAAAATAAAAAAAAGCCTGAAAAAAAACCATAATTCTTTAAAAAAAATTTAAATCTCCAAATCTATCAGAAAAAGTCATTTTGGTCGACAGCGGAAAATAAAGTTGAATTTTGTCGAGTAGTGTTATTGACACGGCATCTACCATATACGAGTCTTTACTGTCAGTTCTGTCAAAAGTTGACGCGAAAACTCACTCGAGATGGAAAGAAAATTTGGCTTACCAAAAGGTTCCGTCGTGGACCGATTTTGTACCCACGTTAAACAAGAATTTGTCGGCTGAAGAATCTACTTCCGGGCGGTTAGGGGGTCAAAAAGGCTCGCAAGACATGAAAAATAGGCAATCTGGAAAAACAGCGCTGGCTATAAACAACAGTCTGTTCTCGCGTTAATCAATTCGAAATAGCCACTGACTTCGTCATTTTGAAATCAATTTCTTCGTACCACCCAGAGAAAGCTGTTCCGTCAGATTTGCTGACAATTCCTAAATATTTCCCACTGGCCGATCCAGGTTTCCATAAACCTCAAGAGATGGATCTTCTGCTAGGAACTGATGCCTTCTTTGATATATTGAAAGATGACCAATTAAAAAAACAAAACACGCTAACTTTGCAAAATACATTCTTTGGGTGGGTAGTGTCGGGTCGCTGCAGTTCCAAAGGACCCCGAAGTAATGAAGCTCTATGGTGAGCACATTGCAAGAGTTTTGCCCTCTTGATAATCTCGTCAAATGTTTCTGGGAGTTGGAAAATGTTGCAAATGCGTCTATAGAAAGACTGTATACCCCCGAAAATACTATGTGTGAAAAATCATTCATTGAAACTATCACACGATTACCTTCCGGTCGATTGCAAGTTTTTTTGCCATTTAAGGCAAGCCCGACATATCTCGGTTTGTAGTTTGAGACATCAAGAAGACGACTTTTGTCTTTAGAAAGACGATTATGCCAAAAACCTGCCATGAAGTTAATGTTTATGAAATCCATGGAGGACCTCAAAGCACATCTAAGCTCAGAGTGATCTACAATGCTTCTTGCAAAACTACGACCCAAGTCGCGCTCAATGATTTGCTCATGGTTGGAGCAACCATCCAGCCGTGCCTATATGCCACGTTGCTGAAATTTCGCTATCGTAAATACGCTCTTACAGCAGAAATTTAAAAAATGTACCGTCAAGTCCAAGTTGACGAGGCGGATCGCCAATTCCAATTAATTATTTGAAGACGGACAAATTCGGACCCGGTGCAAGTGTTCTGTCTCAATATGGTGACTTATGGCACAGCCAGCGCACCGTCTGTACGGTTTTTAAAGTATCTAAGCGACACTCATTAAAAAATTCGCATCCAACTGGCGCAAATTCTCTTGCGTCGGATTTTTATGTGGATGATCTCCTTACAGGAGCAGACACTAAATTTGAGCTAAGTATATTGCGTCAACAATTCGTTGAAATCCTAGAGCCAGCAGGATTTGTGCTGACTAAATGGGCAGCTAACTGTCAACCAGTCGATACTCAGCAAAAGAATATGGTTATTTCGAATGGAGATCAGAAAGATTGTAAAACTCTTGGTCTGATTTGGAACCCTCAAACAAAAATTTTTAAATATTGTCTGAAACCAATAATCTCGTCCGAAACAACAACCAAGAGAGCAATGTTAACTGTCATAGCCAGTTTTTTCGATCCCTTGGGCCTGCTATGTCCAGTAATTACAAATGCAAAGATATTCTTGAAGGATATTTGGCTATTAAGCCTTTGTTTGATCCCATTCCCTCGAACGTACAGAAAAAACGAGGGTGAACGTTGTGATTTTATACCCGGTACTCGGTCAGTATATACAGTGACTCAGACCCTGGATGATGCAGTCTGAAATAAAAAGTTTAAGGTGCTACAGATTTTAAGCTAGAGGAAAACAAAAAAATGTTTAAACGCCAATTTGTTGTATGTTTTATGACATTAAAAAAAAGAACTTTATTTGCTGATTAAATATTGCTCCGTTTTAAAAATAAAATAAAAACCTTAAAATATATCTTAAATACAGGTCCGAGCTAAAACTATGCAGCCAAAAACTAGTTTAATATTAGTCGCATAAAAGGTTAAACAGGTATTTTAATACTAAGTATGCAATCCTTTAACCTTTATTACGGCTCTTAACCTACTTTTCATGAAAGAGATCAGCTTCCGAGTGGTTTCCGTGCTTATTTTGCTCCATTCCTCCAGCAGAGCTTTTTTAAGGTCCTTTTTGCTAGAAATCCTGGGATTCTGGATGTTGTTCTCCAGCGCAGCTCACAAATTTTCAATATTATTTAAGTATGGAGATTGGGCCGGGGGAATCATCACGTGGGGCCAGTTCCAGATAAGCCAGGACTGTACTATTCCGGACGAATGTTTCGGGTCATTATCCTGGTAGAACCGGAAATCACGTCGGATTCCTAGTTTCTCGGAGCTTTGGGGCAAATTTGGGTTGCGTTGACATTTGGGTTGTCACTTGGCTGGTCCAAGAGGGCTCTTGCCAGCTCGGGGCGGAAATATGGTTCTTTTCGAATTTGGATCGCAAGCGGACGGTATCAAATGCTCCAGAATTTTAATAAAAAAAAAAGGAAAAATTAAAACTCCGCAAATTGTTTTTATTCGAAAGAGCTACGGCTCCGCTGTTAAGTTGGAAATGCGCGAGTGAACTACAAAAGCAGCGGTGTCTAGCGGAGGAAGCAGTTTGGAGGAATCCGTTCTCTACCGGGCGAAGCAGCTCGATTTGGAACAGCTGTGTCGCGACGCGCAGCGATCGAGAGGCGATAAACGCCCACAACTCAGTTCTCGCTTTCGTGCGCAGCCGTAACGACGTCGCCGGGGCTGCGAATTAACAATCGGGAGTGCAGAGCCTCAAGCGAGTTGGCTGAGGGCTCCAATAGTTGGTTAAGAGTCCCTGTTCGAGCCCGTGTTTCGCCGTAACCCCCAAATCTAGTGGCCTAAAGTAGGAGAGGCAAGATAGGGCCGAGTATCGCGATTCCAAAAGCAGCTGACAGCCTAGTCCCAAGGGTGCCCATGTAAATGCAAGAGCAGTGACCCCCGAACACAAAAAAACAAACAAATCAGCAATAAGAGTCCGGTGTCCGAAGTAAAAGGGCAGGGAGAAGGGAACAGAAAGGCCCGCAAAAGTCCCGTACGGAGAGAGCAGCCGTCGCGCTTGCTAGCGTCGGTTAGCGTAGGAAGAAAAAAAAGGAGAAAGATAACAGCTAAGTTAGATTTAAGCTAGCATAAGAGCAGTCAAAAAAAAAAAATAGAATAAGAAAGGAAATATAAAAAAAGAAATAAGAATCATTTGGAGTAGGCAAGTGCATAAGGAAAAAAAAATGTCTTTAGGATCGGAAGCGTGGGAAGACGAATGACCGTGCAAAGTACGATAATATTTAAAATAAGACAACAACAAAGATAGTCAGGCCTCTCACGCTCAGAAAAAAAAAAGAAAAACGTAAAAAGAACAAAATAGAGAAAGAAAAACAACAATGTGTGTTCCCAAACAAGAAATGCCCCCCCAAATCATTCCAATATAAAACTTTGCCTCAGCTTGCAGCTACCAACAAAAGCGCTTTCGTCGGTGGATCGCAGCCAAAGTGAGTGTTTACTACATCTTTTTTTCTTATTATTTATTCTGCATTTATGTTTGGTGGCGTGGAAGGCTCATGCCCGAATTCCTCCTGGGGAAGTCGTGTTGATTACGTTTTCTTACTGAGCCTGAGCAGCAATTATGTTGTTCTTATTATAGCGTCCATAATATCTGTACCCAAAGCTTCGGTCAGTCCGAATAACTCGTTAGTTTTAGTTTTGTATTTTTAATGGTACTAGTTTTAAGCACATTTACCGTCGTTCTATGTTTAATTTAGTTTTAATAAAATAACCTTTATAATGTCCAACTATTTTTTTTTTTATGATCTCTCCTCCGAAGCCCCTGTAGGTTCTGCCTGAACATTGAAGGGGTCATGACGGTTAGTCCGGAGGAATGTCGTGACCAAGGCAGGGGGGCAAAGTGGTCCTCAAAACCATCCGAGGGTAGTCCGTCCGCCTAATTGTCAATTGTCCTATTCTTGTGGTCGTATGTAGTGTTCTCTGTCCGGTAACCATTCATTTGGCTTGTCTTGCACGATCAATTTTAAATAAAGAGAGTTAAGGTATCAGCTATGGCACCTCCCAACACCACCCCCCTTGCCGACGAGCCAGCAGCCGGAAAACATTCGTGCCGGCCATAGCTGACTAATACCAGCCCGCCCAGATTTCTGTTACCCATTACAACATACCTATACCATGACAATTTTTCCGCCGTGCTTGACTGTCGCTTTTACATGTTTGCTCCATCGTTGTCCGTTTACCCATTGTTATTTTTGACTTGTCACACTGCAGATCCAGATTAAGACTAATCTCATTAGAAAGGATTAGCCTATTTATACCAAAAATAACATTCAACAACATTCTGCAATAAACCCGGGTTTTATGACTCGCAGGTGTCCAAAAAAGGACTGCAACAAACAAGCTCGTACCTCTTATTGGGCTACTGTTTTGCATAATACGATATAACAGGCGGGGAAAACGCAGTATTTAAGGGTCAAATTTTGGCTTTGGTACCTAATGTATATACCTATTATCAGTCATTGGAATTTTTGAAAAATAATGTATAATAACTTTATGGCAGCCAATTTAACTTTTTATTTGACACTGCATCATCGAGGGTCTGAGTCACTAAACATGCATTTATGAGCTTACGATTTTTGAAATTTATTATACATATGTTCGCAAAAGGGACGAATTAAATTTTGGGCAAAAAATAATATTAAAAAAAAAAAATTGAAAACAAGCCATTTTTGGAATTTTTACATCTGCGTCTACATTTCATAATGTACATGTATAACTACATATTTGAGACGTACAAGTGTTTGCGAGAGAGAGAGAGAGAGAGAGAGAGAGGGAATGAGTAAGCGCTTGGCAGGCGTTGCGTAGCCACTGAAATTTAATTTGTTCCTGTTCGGGCCAGCCGCTAATCAACAGGCCTAACTTAAAACTATACATACACTACAATACAATACAATATACTGCAATACTGTAAACGCCCACGTTCGGCAGCGCTGCTGCGCTCTCCCTCTGTAAAGGGCACTCTGCAGCCTCCGCCTCGGCTCTAGCTTTGATTAGCCGACGGTGCTAATTTCAGTAATCTGCTAACCTCTCTGCGCATTGGTTGCATTTGGATCTCGTTTACACATATGTACATTTATCTGGTTGTGCTAAGAGCAAGCAATCGGCTTCCGCTAGCAGCCGCCGGTATAAATAAACAGTTGTTACATTTGAACAATTCGCATTATTATTTTGGATAGAAATAGGTGCCAAAAAAGCTTGGCATCTCAAACAGTTCCTTCTGTCCATAATAATGATTCGACCTGATCCAGATTCGGCAGATTCCACAGATTTTGTGAGGGCGGAAGGGGGCGTGGCAAAATTTTGAAATAAACTCGTGCTGGGTTGATATCACAGGAGTTTGGATAGAAAGTTTGGTTGCTCTAGCTCTTATAGTCTCTGAGAACAAAGCGTCAAAAAATGCGAATGGGCAAAGCAGATGGGGTCGCGTGTGAGAGAGAGCGAGAGCGAACGATGACTTTCGAAATGGTTTTCTTCATTGTAGCTATATTTATAATCCGATCTGATCCAGATTCAACACCCTGATAGAAATGGTCATTCTGTATGATTCTGCGTAAGTTTTCTCGTATCTTCAAAATTGTGTACGCCACAGACTTTCGTCTTTTGTGCGGGCGGAAAGGGGCGGGGCGAAATTTTGCAACACATTTTGAGTAGTGTGATCACACAGGAGACTGGATACAAATTTTGGTTGATCTAGCTTTAATAGTCTCGGAGATATAGGCGCTAATCAAGACGGTCGGACAGACAGACGGACGGACGGACAGACGGACGGACGGACGGATAGACACTCATGGCTATATCGAATCGGCTATTGATGCTGATCAAGAATATATATACTTTATGGGGTCGGAAACGCTTCCTTCTGGGCGTTACACACAACCGTTATCACCACAAATCTAATACACCCCTATACTCTTGGAGTACCGGGTATAATGAGAATCGATGGCTTCAGATATTGCTTCAAAGATTGCATGATGTCACCGTTTCACGATTAATATGAGCCAGCGCAAACACTCGATGTCAAATAAAGGGTTTGCAGATGCGTCCACGCGAGCATATGGCTATTGTATTTGTGTTCGGAATTCCCATGCAAATGGATTTTCCATTAAGTTACAAAGTTGAGTTAAGTTGGAAAATCTAGGGTGGCACCCTTAAGGACCAAAACAATCCCAAGATTAACACAATGTGGCGCTCATCGGTTGGCAAAGTTGTGGGAGGAAGTTCGGTCCATAATAGATTGTGCCATAGAAAAGGCGTATTGTAATCAGATTCTAAAGTAATTCTACATTAGCTGCAAGCTCATGCCTCGCAGCTGACTACATTTGTTTCGAATCGAGTTGCAGAGATACAGGACATTACTTCGGCAGACCTATGGAGACATGTGCCAACCAAAGACAATTCTGCAGACCTAGTATCTCGAGGATCATCGGTGGCCGACTTAAATTCGATATTATGGTTTAATGGCCCGTCATTCTTGCAGCAAGAATCCACACATTAGCCTCAAAATCATCATTTACAGTTGACAGAAAAAGAAGGTAGCCACTGTGCTTATCGCGGCCGATGTCGAGAAAAATCCCATTCTCACAATCATAAAATATTCTTCATCTTGGAGTAGTACTTGCCCGACATTAGACGAGCTCGGCGCAGCTTTTTTTATCAGCAGTAGAAGTTGATCAAAGAGACGCATTTTCGCAGGAGAACGACAAAATCAATAAATCATCATAGCCCATAATGCTAAATTTCCGTTATTAATTCCAAACGAGGGGGAACGTTGTGAGCCGCGGCAAAGGCCGCGGCTCTACCTTATACCCGGTACTCAGTCAGTATACACATATGTACATACATATATGAGCTTGCGATTTATGCAATTTATTATATGTTCGCAAAAGAGACAAATTAAATTTTGGGCAAAAAATAATATTTCAAAAATTGGAGTCAAACCATTTTAGGAATATTTATACATGTTTTCAATTTTGTTTGCATATGCTTTTTACATCTGCTTCTAAATTTCTACATGACATGTATAACTACATATTTGAGACGTACAAGTGTTTGCGACAGAGAGAGAGGGCATGAGTCAGCGCTTGGCAGGCGTTGCGTAGCCACTGAAATTTAATTTGTTTCTTCTGGCCATAATATTGATCCGATCTGATCCAGATTCGGCAATCTGGTAGATATGGTAATTTTTCATGATTCTGCGTTTTTGGTTTTCATTTATCTTAAAAATTGTGGATTCCACAGATTTTCGTCTTTTGTGGGGGCGGAAGGGGCGTGGCAAAATTTTAAAACAAACTCGTGCTGGTTCGGTATCACAGGAGTTTGGATAGAAAGTTTGGTTGCTCTAGCTCTTATAGTCTCTGAGAACTAGGCGTCAAAAAATACGAATGGGCAAAACAGATGGGGTCGCGTGTGAGAGAGAGCGAGAGGGAACGATGACTTTCGAAATGGTTTTCTTCATTGTAGCTATAATAATGATCCGATCTGATCCAGATTCAACACTCTGATAGAAATGGTCATTCTCTATGATTCTGCGTATTTAGTTTTCTTGTATCTTCAAAATTGTGCATGCCACAGACTTTCGTCCTTTGTGGGGGCGGAAGGGGGCGGGGCGAAATTTTGATATACATTTGGAGTAGTGTGATCACACAGGAGACTGGATACAAAACTTGGTTGCTCTAGCTTAAATGGTCTCTGAGATATAGGCGCAAATGAAGACGGACGGACGGACAGACGGACAGACGGACGGACAGACAGACATGGCTATATCGACTCGGCTATTGATGCTGATCAAGAATATATATACTTTATGGGGTCGGAAACGCTTCCTTCTGGGCGTTACACACAACCGTTATCCCCACAAATCTAATATACCCTTAAACTCTTCGAGTACCGGGTATAAAAATTGTAGATTTGTTAGTCTTTACCTTAGCTATTTACAACAAGCCAATCGTCACGCTGGACCCTGTGCACTAGTGCACTTTATCCATTTGGCTAAAGAATGCACGAAGAAAGTTTAGTGTCATTGTCCGGAATTGCTTCCACAACAAGCCGAAGCTTCTCTCACAAATCATGGGGAACCTTCCTGCTGATATCTTGCGTGGGAATCGACAATTTGAGATTAGCGGATATGATTTAATTGGACCGGTTCGTGTATCGCTTGGCATTCGTAGCAAGTAGCCTCTCAAAATGTACATCGCAGTGTTCGTCCGATTCGCACCTAAGGCTGTACACCTAGACATTGTGAAAGGTTGACTTCTAATACCTTTATTTTGTATTTTTCCAGGTTTGTTGGACGTCGTGGCCCGCTTGTCAAGTTGTATTGCGACAACGCCACGAATTTTGTTGATGCAGCTCGCATGCCCAAGGAGCGTAGGCTCGTGGAATTCGAGGCTGTGCTCAATTCCAGGCCACTGGTGGTCGACAGCGACATTCCCAACGAAGTTGAGGTGCTGACTTCCGCTCATCTAATAGTCGGCAGAATGCTAGTTTCGTGGCCGCCCGAATCAGAGCTGTCCAGACCAGACAGCAGCCTGTCGTATCTGTAACAATGGCAGCTCGTGTCTGCCATCAATCAAAGATTTTGGAAAGACTGGTCCAGAGACTATCTTCTTAGCTTTCAACAGCGAGGCAATCCTAGGAGCGGACGTGAAGGTTCAAAGGAAGGAACAAAGCTCATGCTGGCAGCGGCCGCTCCTGAAGAGGGCGACGCCCTCTCCGGTCGAGAAGCATGGGACGGAACCGGAGTTTGCCGACATGATTGAGACGTGGAAACTGAAAGCGGACAGGCTGCGGGGAGTTGGGGTGGAGACAAGGACACGCAAGAGGGTGCGGCTGGCGGTCGGTAATAGCCAGGACGTCAACTCCCAACTCGAGGTGGAGGTGGCGTTCGGGAACAAGGTGATCTCCTCATATTGCCCGGAGTGATTGACGCGCTAGTTCTGGGGTGGGACTTTATAGCCGCAGTCGGAGAAGAGGTGACCTGTGCGGGGCACAGGGTGGTGATCCCTGCGAGCGGTCGACGGAACAGGCGGTTGGAGGAGAAGTTATCAGTGGCGGTACTGGCCACGGAGGAAGCCCTAGAGCTGGCGAGCGAGACGACCCAGGTGGTCTGCAAAGTTAGAGGCATGGAGGACGGCAGGCGAAGCGAGATCTACAAGGAGTCAACGGATGAGGATTTCTTGGATAAGGAACTGGAGGAATTTCGGAAAATGAAGGGAGTGTCCCAGGTGGCGGCTCATACAATCACCATGAAGGAAGCTGAGCTGGTCAAACAGCGGTACTATCCCAAGAATCCCAAGATGCAGGCCGAAATCAACCAACAGGTGGACAAGCTGTTATAAACGGGACGCATTGAACTATTGAGTAGCCCGTACAGTTCGCCCATCGTGATGGTTAAGAAGAAGACGGGAAAATAGAGGTTACGTGTGGATTTCCGCCAAATAAACGCAAAATCGGTCAAGGATGCGTACCCGATGCCGAGGATAGACTACATTCTAGACCAGCTCAGAGAGGCGTGGTTCATCAGCAGTCTGGACCTAAAGGACGGGTATTGGCAGATTCCACTGGAAGAAAGTAGCCGGCAGTACACCGCATTCACGGTGCCGGGCAAGGGACTGTTCCAGTGGAAAGTGATGCCGCTTGGCTTGCACTCGGCGTCGGCGACGTTTCAGAGGGCGTTGGACCAAGTGATTGAGCCAGAAATGATGCCTCACGCGTTCGCCTACCAAGACGATATTATAGTCATCGGGCGGACGAGGGAGGAGCATCGGCGGAATCTGGAGGAGGTGTTCCGGAGACTTAAAGAGGCCAACTTGCTGCTGAATGTGTACAAGTGTCAATTCTTCCGGACGGAGCTGCGGTACCTGGGCCACCTGGTGACAGGAGAGGGAATATGCACCGACCCCGAAAAAGTGGCGGCTATTGCGGAGCTACAGCCGCCGACAAATGTTAAGGAGTTGCGTCAGTATTTGGGCGTAGCATCATGGTACAGGCGATTCGTGGACGGATTTGCCACTTTGGTGCAGCCTCTCAGCGCGTTGCTGAGGAAGAAGGCAAAGTGGGAGTGGACGCCCGAAAGGCAGCAGGCATTTGAGGCCGTGAAAGGCCGGCTGGTGGCGAACCCGGTTTTGGCCTGTCCCGATTTCTCCAAGACATTCGTCCTCCAGACGGACGCCAGCGATTATGGATTGGGGGCTATCCTGACTCAGAAGACCGAGGAAGGAGAGAGAGTCATCTCATATGCCAGCCGATCCCTGAATGCAGCCGAAAAGAACTATTCAGCGACGGAGAAAGAGTCCCTGGCGATTGCCATCCGAAAACTGAAGCCATATTTGGAAGGGTATCACTTCAAGGGGGTCACCGACCACATGGCATTGAAGTGGCTGAACAGCATAGAGAGCCCCACAGGAAGGATCGCGAGATGGGCACTGGAACTCCAGCAATATGATTTCGAGATTGCCTACAGAAAAGGGCAGCTGAACAACGTGGCGGACGCCCTATCCCGGCAGCCGGTGACGGAGCGGTGCCGGAGGGTGAACGTGGAAAAGGCCAGCCAGAAGCGGTGTACCGAATGCTCGTGGATGATAAATGTAAAGGAGAACACAGAAAAGGAGCCGTTAAAGTATCCCGACTACGTGGAGGAGGCATGCCGGATATACCGACACATACCCCACCGAGCGGGAGACGAAGAGGTGGCATCATGGAAGCTTTGCGTCCCAAGGGATCTCCGGGAGCGGGTTATAAAAGAGAACCACAGCATCCCAGAGGCTGGGCACGCGGGAAGCCGAAAGACTGCGACGAGGATAGCGGCCAGATATTACTGGCCCGGGATGCACCGCGACGTAAGGAGATTTGTGAGGAAGTGCGAAGCTTGCATGCGCGTCAAGCCGTGTCAGCTTCAGGCGGCCGGCAAAATGCTGACGGAGGTTCCCGAAGAGCCGTGGGCGACGGTTTGCGCAGATTTTGTAGGACCATTACCAAGGTCAAAGCATGGGAACGCCATGCTGTTGATGCTGGTGGATCGGTTTTCGAAATGGACCAAGCTGCCACCGCAGAAGCATTAACGAAGGCATTCAGGGAGAGGATTGTGGCCCGGTTCGGGGTGCCAAAGGTGGTGGTCACCGACAATGGGGTCCAGTTCACCAGCAGGGCATTTACAAAATTCCTGGCACAAAGCGGGGTGTGGCACCAGTTCACGGCACCGTACACCCCACAGGAGAACCCAACGGAGAGAACCAACAGGACGGTGAAGATAATGATAGCACAATTCACCGAAGGGGGCCAGAGGTGCTGGGACGAGAAGTGGCCGGAGTTAATGCTGGCTGTGAACTCGGCGGGGTCGGAATCCACTGGATACTCGCCATCGTTCATCGTGCAAGGAAGGGAGCCGAGGCTGCCGAATGCGTTGTACGATGAGGAGACAATCGGCACTGGGCAAGAAATTCACACCCCAGACGAAAACGCGGCCAAGCTGCGGGAGCTGTTCCAGTTGGTACGGCGCAATTTGGAGCGGGCGGCCCTGGATCAAGCAAGGCATTATAACTTGCGAAGGAGATCCTGGAAACCCAAAATAGGAGAAATGGTGTGGGCCAAAAAGCAGCACTTATCTAACGCAGTGGAGGGTTTTGCAGCGAAGCTGGCACCGAGGTATGACGGGCCGTATCGGGTGGTGGACTTCACCTCGCCGGTGATATGCAGATTGAAGAAGGAGGGCGACAAACATACACGGACAGCCCACATCGCCGATTTGAAGCCGCAAACGGAGGAAGATGAGGAAGAAGCGACAGAGGAGCTTGGAGACGCGGGGAAGGGCCCAGAGGAGCAGTAGGCGGAGGATGGCTACCAACGAGAAGTACCGGCTTCACGGTGTGGCACGCAGGACACGGTATGGAGCCGGAACCATCGCGAAAAGGTACAGGCATAACTGTAGGAAGGAGCTAAAACTAAGGGACCGACTCCAGGAGGTGTCACGCAGGACACGGGATGGAGACGACACCACCACGAGGGATGCCAGTAAACAGGAATTAAAACTACGGAGGGGCAACTCCCCATTGGAAAACGCGAACGGCCGATGGCAGTGAGGGGCCTGGAAGAAAAAACAACACAAATTAAACAAGGTCCAACCGGAAGGCAAGACGTACCTGACGGCCAGAACGTGCATCGGCCGGTCTCCGGGCGGAAACATGTCCAGGCGAACGGGTGCGGTTTGGAAGACGAGTCGTAGGAACGAGTAGAGAAGTCCTGGTCCATGGTCCAGGATCCGCTGGCCATCTATAACCGTCGGGTTCGGCCGGGCAGAAGGCTCGCCCATGCGCTGCTTGTCGGGCGAGGAGTCGGATGATCCTCGGGTTCGGGGCGGTGTATGGAAGGCCATGATCAGAGGAGATGGAACAACAGATCTAAGGAAAAAAAAAAAATAATATATAATAAAAAAGAAAAAAAAGGAAGGAAAAATGAAATTAAAAAAAAAAAAAAAAGAAAAAAAATAGGGAATAGGGTATTCGACACGAGCAACCATAATCGGCTAGGAAAACGATGGGTCCAGCTAGGGAAGGGTATCGCGGCGAACGAAAGAGAGGAAAGCAGCGGAATCACGCGAGAGGAACAGAGCGAAGTACCGCACGGTGGAACGGTGGGAAGCGCAGCGAAAGCAGGGCTGTTGGTGGAAGATTTTTGAACCATCGATCACTTGGCGCCATAGCAACAAGAAACAATACGGGAAGTGAAGTGAAAGAAAATTTTTTGGAAAATGCAGGCAGGGGTGAGTTTGGCGCGGGAGACGAGTGTCGAGAAGCCGGCCGCGGTACCGACGACGGAGACGGCAACCGAGGAGGAGGTGCTGGAGCGCGGTCCGTGGGAGTGGCCCTCACCTGTGAAGGCGCAGGAACGGAGAGGGGAGGTCGGCCGGCCGCGGCTTCAGCGGCAGCACTCCATGCCGGATGGGCAGCCGGCAGAGCCACAGCGCTGGCGGCGGGTGGCAGCAGAGGATTGGCTCGAGGCGGTGATCCGGGCCGTGGAGGACACCCGTCCAATAGGGCGGCGGGTGAAGCTCGTCCAAGTGCGCGGGGTGCGGTACCGAGTATCGGTGGCAGAGGGCAACGCCGAGGTTTTTGTAGAAGCATGAATGGGGCCAGGAAGAAGAAGAAAACATGAATGAAAAGTAAAAGTCTAATAAACGAAATACAACGTACCTGGTTAGGTGTTGGCCTCATTGGGTGGGATGGAGGCTAACCGCCGATAGGGTGGAAAGCGCGGCCCACGCCTGTATCGGAGGGGCAAGTGCCGGTGGTAGGAAAACACACGCGGGCGGCGAAAATTGACGCGAGATACCGGCGGAAATTACTCGTGAGTCGGGCCGTCAGCTCCAAGTCGAGCGCGCACCTATCGTGCACAGCACTATCGGAACTGATGCCGGAGCCCTATCGATGCAGGGGTATCGATAGGCTATCGTCGCCAACCACGGTAAGTCGCGAGAGATGGAACCAGCCCCAAACACCAAAGGCGCCACGAAAGGGGCTGTTAAGGTGAAAAGCGCGCCGAAGTTGGAGTGGGAGTGCCGACGGGCTCCCGGGGGGATTCTCTGGCCGGAGGTATCCGGGTTTGTGGGAGTGAAGAAAGGGGGAAGTGTGAGGAATCAATATTCCTCACAAGACCCTAGTAGGGGATGGGGCGAAATGACCGGCGAAGAGCTCGAGGCGATCACGCTACGCGAGAGGATGGAGCGGGCCTCGCTCCAAGAGCACGGGAACGGCGGAATGGGGCCAGCGGTGGGCCGAAGGGCTGAGGCTTGGAGGCGCCAACGTGATCCCATGTAGGCCATGTAGATCCCATGTATGCCATGTAGATCCCATGTAGGCCATGGAGGCCATGTTGGCCATGTAGGCCATGTATGACATGTATGCCATGTAGGTCGATCCCGATACGGAAGGCGTGGGAAGTCAAAGTGGCCGATGGAAAAATACCAAGGCAAAGGAACCGTTGCGGATAGGCAACGACGCGGACGCTGGGCCACTGGGAGCCCATAAGAGGAGGTCCACGGCAGTCGAAAAGGACAGTCGAGTGCGGGAGCCAAAAGCGTCACCAAGTGAAAACGGTACAAGAGTGTTACCCATGAAAGTGAAACAAGAGGAGCAACGATTTACAGCTTCGACAACGGAAGCCGAAGGAGAAACGTACGGCAGGCAACACCAACAGACTCACCGCGTAAAGGTGAGACCAGTGGAAAGGTGAACACATTGCGTGCGGAGCTGTGCGGAGGTGGTAGCCAAGTCAGAACCCCCACAGCCGTAGCCCAACGGAGCTACACCTGAGGTCAACCTCAACAACGGTCGAGTCGGAAATTGCGCCACACAGCAGACGGTGGCAGCTGCACCGCGGTGAGAGGCTTCACGACCATTTTATTTAGAAAATACCATAGCCGTAAGATAACTTTAAGATACCAATAAAGAACCGCTAATCAGTCCAAAAACCACCCAAGTGCATTACTTGCTTGTCCCCGGGGCAACAAATAAATTCGTTGCATCGATCCACCGGCCGCTGAGCCAGCCCAGCTGAATCAGACGGACGAAAAACGGTTCGTTACAGTTTTTACAAATCGATGGATGAACGGCCAAGTTGCAGCCGTTTGACCAAAACTTCATATGCCGATTTTCGCCGATAAATTCCGTTAGCCGACGTGTAACTGTTTTTTTCCCCTACAAAAATACCAAAAATCTGTGTTTGTAACAGTTTTTAACGGTAAAATGGCATTTAGGATAGTGCCAAATGTGTCTATCTAAAACCAAAAATGTAGGCATTTTAATTTTTTTTTTTCGACTTTTCCTGAGTTTTTAATATCAAAATTTTGGGAAAAAATACTGAACATAATTATGAAATTTGAATTTGAAAGCTTAATATCTTTCAGACGTTAAGTTGCACCTACAAAGTGTCTGAGGATATAGCTGCATTTGTCAGCTTTTCAAAACTGCAAAGTTCAATACAACCAGTTTTAGGAAACTTAAGTTATGTGAAAAATAGAAGCCTTACCTATGAAAAAACGAGAGGGAACGTTGTGAGCCGCGGCAAAGGCCGCGGCTCTACCTTATACCCGGTACTCAGTCAGTATATACATACATACATATATGAGCCTACGATTTATGAAATTTATTATATGTTCTCAAAAGGAACGAAAATAATATTTAAATTAAAAAAAAGAAATTTTTGGAATTTTTTTACATGTTTCCATTTTTGTTTACATATGCTTTGTATATCTGCGCCTACATTTCTACATGACATGTATAACTACATATTTGAGACGTACAAGTGTTTACGACAGAGAGAGAGAGGGAATGAGTCAGCGCTTGGCAGGCGTTGCGTAGCCACTGAAATTTAATTTGTTTCTTCTGGCCATAATATTGATCCGACCTGATTCATATTCGGCAATCTGGTAGATATGGTAATTTTCCATGATTCTGCGTTTTTGGTTTTCATTTATCTTAAAAATTGTGGATTTCACAGATTTTCGTTCTTTGTGGGGGCGGAAAGGGGCGTGGCAAAATTTTGAAATACACTTGTGCTGGTTCGATATCACAGGAGCTTGGATAGAAAGTTTGGTTGCTCTAGCTCTTATAGTCTCTGAGAACTAGGCGACACAAAATACGAATGGGCAAAGTGGATGGGGTCGCGTGTGAGAGAGAGCGAGAGGGAATGATGACTTTCGAAATGGTTTTCTTCATTGTAGCTATAATAATAATCCGATCTGATCCAGATTCAACACTCTGATAGAAATGGTCATTCTCTATGATTCTGCGTATTTATTTTTCTTGTATCTTCAAAATTGTGCATGCCACAGACTTTCGTCCTTTGTGGGGGCGGAAAGGGGCGGGGCGAAATTTTAAAATACATTTGGAGTAGTGTGATCACAGAGAAGACTGGATACAAAACTTGGTTGCTCTAGCTTAAATGGTCTCTGAGATATAGGCGCAAATGAAGACGGACAGACGGACAGACGGACGGACAGACAGACATGGCTATATCGACTCGGCTATTGATGCTGATCAAGAATATATATACTTTATGGGGTCGGAAACGCTTCCTTCTGGGCGTTACACACAACCGTTATCCCCACAAATCTAATATACCCTTAAACTCTTCGAGTACCGGGTATAAATACCACATTTTTTTTAAATTCTTTAAGAAAAAACTAAACCTGGAAAAAAAAACATAATTCTTTAAAAAAATTTAAATCTCCAAATTTATCAGAAAAAGTCGTTTTGGGCGACAGCGGAAAAAAATGGTAGAATTTTGTCGAGTAGTGTTATCAAAGAGAAGAGAAGATATATTTAATAAAAGCTGTTCAGAAAAGACCCTGCCTTTGGTTAATTACCGAAAAGAGGCATTTCGACAATATTACAGTGAAAAGTGCGTGGGAAAGTGTTTTTGCCGAGATAAGCAAGGAAGGTAAGATATCTGTATGTTGATTTGTTCACAGTTATTAAAATAATTAACGATAATTATGCTTTGTAGCGAATGAATGTAAGACGGCCTGGACATCTCTGCGGGTCAGCCTTCTATATCATCGCAGCAAGCTCGCTCATTTTTTCCTTTTTTAATTTGAATTGAACTATCACAATTGGCGCTGTTTACAAAACACAGCTGATTCATGAGAGTGGCAAAAGACTTTTTAAATCACTTTAAGTTCCACACAAACGAAATAAAGTGCAGATTCCTGTCAGTTTTTTTCCGCTGTGCTGGAGACAGGCCTTTAGTATATAAAGGATATACAGAATATAATATTTTGGACAAGCGTCATCTTTTTTTTCCACAGCGTCGTCGCAAACAACCAATGCAAATAAACAGACCTAGAATATGTGCACACATACAGATAAAGCTCAGCCTCACGTACAGAGCGTTTGCCACTAGAGCGCTCTCAGCCTCTCTTTCTATCTGTCTCTCTCTTTCTTAGTGAGGAATTGCATGGAATTCCACGCCGAAAAAATAGAGCTCAAAATGTTGTATGCCGTGACACATAATATGTGTTGTTGGTTTGACCTACATAAGGGTAATCTGGTAGGCTGAAAAGTATGGGTAAGTCGAGAGGGAAGAGTTTGGGGCTATACCATGCCGAGAAGGAGTTTATTCATGATCATTACCGCAATGCACACTCTGCTATGGTGTAATGAAGGTAGGTGTATAAGTTGTATGAAGCAAAGAATCAAGACGTAAACGGCACATAAAAAGGCTATTAAGATTTACTTATCGATACTAATGTAAGAATGTATATTGCATACACTCGACACATTGATACGAGTCGACGACAATTATTGAGATGTCAGGTCACATTCATTCGAAGTGGGACAATCACAAAATTAAGACGCGAATACAACGAGCTATTAAAAATTTACACATACTATACTTTTAAAGGTTGATTCGAGGGATAAGTTAAGGCATAAAACCCTTAGAGGTTGATACTGGGCATAATTTGTAGGAAGCGACGTTTTTAGTGAGAGACAAAATACGCGCTGTCTCGCTCGCACGATCCAGAGCGCTCGCGGATCTAAAAATAGAATGAGCTTACATGTTTGACGTGTGCTTTGAACTCTAAGTGATTTTTAATAAAAAAGTAGTGAAAAAAAATACATAAATTTTTTTTGGATATGTGTTTTGACAGTGACAGAGTGAAGGTTTTTTGAAACTTGAGTCAGGGAAGTATTCGGAACGTATATTTAGGCCTTTGCCAACAGTTTTTGATATTTTAAATTTTTTTTTATTTGCGAAGTATGACAGTGACAACGTCCACCATTTCCACCAATAGCTTGTAAGGTATGATGGCGGACTTTCTGTAAGGTATAGTGGCGGATCATTTTTTAGCACGAGTTTCAATTTTCTTTGTCTTTTTGTGTACAGAAGTGTATAAGTTAACACTCAGTGGCGGAAATTTGCATTTTGGGCACCGGGTTTTTGTCTTTAGAAAAGAAAGGAAAAGAGAGCGTCTAAAAGAAGAACAACGTCGGAGCAATCCACAGGCAAAAGAGTGAAGCTCGAAAAAGAAGAAGAAGATGCTGCTCGAGATTTTCAATATAAGTTCTTTCTTTTTATGTTATTTTTCATTATTTCCAATAGTTTAAATAAATGATTTTCAGATCTACATAATGTTTTAGTTCATCCGCCACCATACCTTACAATTTTCAAAAATGCAAAAAATTAATGGTTTGCGCGAAGAGCTGCAAAATTGCATTCCATTTAAATTTAAGCAACCGCTTCTGACAGAAATATGCTCAATAGATGTCAGCAACTGCCTGCTTTTGAAATTTTGAAAAATATTGATTGTTGAGAGAGGGTGATGCAAAAATCAAAGTGTCCGCCACTATACCTTACACTCCCCTACATTAATCAGATTTAGCATATAAAGGGTGTACAGAATATAATATTTTGGACAAGCGTTATGTTTTTTTTCCACAGCGGCGTCGCAAACAACCAACAACTCACGTACAGAGCGTTTGCCACTAGAGTGCTCTCTGTCTCTCTCTTTCTCAGTGAGGAATTTCGTGGAATTCCACGCCGAAAAAATAAAGCTGAAATGTTGTATGGCGGGACACATCTTAGTGTTTATATTTTGTGGTAGAATAACATAATTCAGCCAATACGGCAACACTAGTACATAAGATAATACCATAAGAATACTAAATATACGGCTTCATCACAAATGTGTAGATCGACGCACGAACACTTTGTGTGTAGCATCGAAAGCGAGAGGAAGAAAAAAATTAAAGAGCGAAACAGAAAATACGTGGTGATACGACACTTTTATACTCTCACAATATCAGAAGTGGGCCCTACTCACAATGTGCGACATTAAACTAAATCTATTCTCGGTAGTACATTTAAAGAGGTGGCTGTCTAGAATTGGACTAGCAACCCAAGGCACGAAAGCCGAACTGGTTGCACGCATAAGCGCAGTCGCACCAAGCGCACGTGGCGATCCACCAGAAGGTTCGATCAGCCAAACGGAACAGCAGCAGTCGACAAGCGAAGCACCACCATTGGCGTCGCCGGTCGTGGAACAGGAAGCACTATAGATGAGTGTGACATTTCGAGCAACCACAACGAAGGGAGAACAAAGAGCTAAATTCCAAAACCGTCAATGGCTACATACTTCGAAGTAAAAATGATGCTGGCCAGAAACATCAACATAGACACAGAAGAATTAACGGAAAAGATAATCGAAGGAATTCTGTCTTCGGGCTTACGAGATCAGGCCCGCTTTCAGTGTTTTTCGGATCCACAGAAAATTTTACGTGCATTCTTGGAGGTTCGCCTTCCGGCGCGCAAACAATATGCCACATCATTACAAGGACTGGGAAATTCTGCAGTTAACAAGGAGTTGCGCTGCGCCAATTGCAACTCACAAGGTCATTTCGCCAAGGACTGTTTCAAGACAAAACGGGAGCCTGGATCCTGCTACGGATGAGGGGCATTCGGATACTTGATCGGACAATGCCCGCAAAGAAAGAGCATAACCAACAACAAATATGTAAGATACTGTAAGATTTTCTAATACAATAACATTGTAACAATAACATAATTACAGCGTGCCTTATAGACTCGAGGAGTCCAATATCATTCATTAAGAAATGTTTAATCTCTACCGAATTCAGTTTAGAACAAGTTCATGAATCATACAATGGGCTGAATAAAAGCCAGTTAAAATTTTTTAGAAAAATCGTGTAATGTGTTAAAAGGAAGAATAAAATGTTATTTTCATTTAAACGTGGTATCAAACGAATCTATGAGTCATGGTGTGGTTCTTGGAAGAGATTTTATGAATGCATGCAAATTAAATTTGAACCTAAGCACTCTGAAAATGGTTACTGTACGGGCCAGCCGCTAAACAACAGGCCTAACTTAGAACTATACATATGTATAATATTCAATGCATTGTAAACGCCCACGTTCGGCAGCGCTGCTGCGCTCTCCCTCCGTAAAGGGCGCTCTGCAGCCGCCGCCTTGGCTCTAGCTTTGCTTAGCCGACGGTGCTAATTTCAGTTATCTGCTAATCTCTCTGCGCATTGGTTGCAATTTCTCCCGTATGTAAATTCATTTGGCTGGGCTAAAAGCAAGCAATCGGCTTCCGCTAGCAGCCGTCTGTATAAATAAACAGCATTAAATTTGGAAACATTCGCATTATTATTTTGGATAGAAATAGGTTTTAAATAAGCTTATGTCTAAAGACATTGGGTAATCGCGTTTCGTGTAAAAACATTTAAATTAAACAATATATTCGGTTCTGTGCAGTTTAACCACAAACAAATACATTTATGCAGAATAAAAACGGTTTATGTGCAAATTCAGTTGAGAGTGCGGTCGTCTGAGATTCCGCTAGTTTAATCGTCGAATCTCTCATTCTATGCTCAGCCACAGGTCCGGTTATTGACTTTTCATGTCTCTTATTCTCGCTCCAGCTTCTGTGCACCGTCGCATAATCTTCAAGTCTCTCATTCTCTGCACAAATGCAGCCACGATTTCGACTTTTCGTGTCTTCACTCTCTCTTTCTCGATTCTGTACGCCGCCGCTTAAACGGTTATCTATTCTCCGTTGTTTCGTTGCATTTTACACCGTTAAACATGGAAAGCGATCCAAATACAGGCGCTGGCGGAAATATTGTGAAGGCTAATAACAGGCTGAGTCTTTATAAACGTAAAGTTCAGTCTTTATATGATCGAATGAAAGGGCTTGGCGAATCATTCACTGGCAATAAGATCGATAATTTGACCGCCACGGAAATCGACGTTCGCATCGACATGCCGGCAGAAATTCGAGAGGAATTTAATAAGGCCCATAATGAACTGGAAGCGCTCAATCAAGACGAGATTGGAGTGAGATGCGCAACAACTTTGATATGCTCTTCATATCGTTGAAGGCTGAGCTACTGGCTGCTCTCGAACTAGGCCATTCGCGCACTGCTGCCAATTCGACTACCCTACCAAACCATTCTGGACACAGTACCATCGTCATGGCTCACAAGCAGCGACTTCCTGAGCTAAAAATACACAAGTTTTCCGGTGGATACGTCGAATATTCGGACTTTATGGCGATGTTCAATTCGATCATCGACGCGGATGCGGATCTCAGCGATATCGAGAAGTTCCAGCACCTTCGCTCTAGCCTCGCTGATGTGGCTTTGGATTCGGTTCGATCTTTGGAACTATCCAGTGCCAATTATCGTGTGGCGCTGGATATACTCAATAAACGTTTTAGTAACAAACGACTTGTTTTTCAGGCACACATCAAGAAGATTCTTGGGCTCAAGAGAGTGGATTCGCCATCCCCTAAAAGGCTTCGGGAGTTCTCGGATGCAGTCAATTTGCATATGCGTGCTTGGCAGACATTAGGAACGGATTTGGAGATATCCAATTGCATGATATTCAACATGCTGCTGCAGAAGTTGGACGCTAAGACGTAAATTAAATGGGAAGAACACCTGTCGTCGGATGCCATACCTACAGCAAAGGATTTCAATGAATACTTGGAGAAGCGGTGCCATAAAATGGAGAATTTGGAATACGCTACAGCGGCACCCGCTAGTATCGCTCAGGTGGGAAAAAACCATAATTCGCATCTGGCAGTGGACAAAGAGTAGCACGCTCGGCGCTCGCTTGGCAACGCATAATTCTCCAGATTCGGAAGCTAACATGGATGCTAGGTTGGATAAAACTCTTCGTATGTTTTGGGAGGGTGAGACTTGTGCGACTGACCACTTCTCACGTTTGCCATCAGGGGAGTATTCAGTTCGTCTCCCGTTAAAGGATAATGGTGATCGCTTGGGGGAATCTTACACTCAGGCGCATTGTCGATTCATCAATTTGGAGCGAAAGTTGGATCGTGATACTACACTCAAGGAGCGGTACTTTGCCTTTATGAGGGAGTATATTGAGTTGAAGCATATGTCCCCAGTCAACCCTGATTCTCGTAGTCTCTGCAAATATTTCTTGCCTCATCACTGTGTTTTGAAGGAGGATAGTACGATGACAAAGCTTCGTGTCGTTTTCGATGGTTCGGCAGCTACATCAACTGGATGTTCCCTAAATGATGCGATGATGGAAGGCCCTGTTATTCAGCCTGCATTGTTCAGCATACTAATTCGGTTTCGCACATATCCAGTCGCTCTCACTGGGACATTTGTAAAATGTACCGCTGCGTACGAGTGTCTTCACCTGACAATTACTATCAGTGCATTCTACGGCGAGATTCTATCCAGTCCAAGATTCTGGTCTACACATTAGACACCGTCACATATGGCACTAGAGCTGCGTCATTTTTAGCAGTTCGCGCAATGCACCAGCTGGCCATTGACGAGGGTGAGTCCTACCCTCTTGGCTCAGCTGCTCTGCAGCAGGATTTTTACGTGGATGATCTCATCTCAGGCGGCAACTCTGTCGCTGAGGTCATGGAAAAGATGCATCAAACCTCCGCCATACTGTCTTGCGGTAATTTTAAGCTTAGAAAATGGTGCTCTAGCCATCAGGAAGAACTTGAAGGAACGCCTGAAGATGACAGAGAGAAATACATAAGGTTTCCTGATGGAAGTGATATAACAAAAACTCTTGGCTTAGCATGGGACTCTGCATCAGATCAGCTGCTTTTTGCCTTGTCCGCGCTGGACACAAATTCGAAGCCCTCCAAGCGATCGGTTTTATCTACGATTGCTCGTTTCTACGACCCTCTTGGTTTGATAAATCCCGTTATTGTCAGGTGTAAAATCTTCCTTCAGCAGCTTTGGAGAGAAAATTTGGATTGGGATGAAAGCCTACCCTCAGCGTTGCATTCATCTTGGATGGATTTGAGAAACAGTTTGTCAAGTATCACGCCGATATGGCACTTGCATATATGTGGTGTCCAGGGAAGGGCAGCTGTCGATCAATATTTTGTGCTCAAAGTCTCGAGTGGCGCCACTAAAACCCTTATCGATACCCAAGCTGGAATTAAGTGGAGCCCATTTGCTTGCGAAACTAATAAATAATTTGAAGGATATTGGAATTTTTACAGGTCTGTTTTATTGCTGGTCAGATTCATCGACAGCATTATCTTGGATACGGGATGAGCCAGCCAAATTTCAAGTCTGATTGCGTCTCCACATGCCGATCTCACATCAGAATGCAAATTTGCAAATTCATTCTTCGACATGCAGCGATTATTCGCCTACATGCATAAATTTGTTCATCGTCTTCGGCATTCTGGACTCAGCGTTTCTGATATTTGGCAAGGAACGTACTTCTGATCCGACATAATCAACTGGCTAACTTGTATATGGATATAAGGGAGATTCAACGCAATGGTCAAGTCAGGAAATCCAGTTCCATCAGCTCACTCTCTCCGTTCATCGATCAGTATGGATTACTCAGAATTGGAGGTCGGCTTGGAAACTCAACTCTAGGATTTGATGCTCAGCACCCGCTTATTCTGCCAAAGGGACATCCCATAACTTGTGCGCTGATAAGATAGTATCACGAAAGGAACCTTCATGCTGGACCTCGCACACTAATTGTAAAAATTCGACTGGAATATTGGCCAATTGGAGGAATCAAGGCAGTATCCAAGGTAGTCAGCAAGTGTGTGAGATGCTTCAGGACTAGGCCGCGCATGGTTCAGCACATCATGGGAGATCTGCCTAAGGAGCGTCTGGAAGGATCTCGACCCTTTGTCACTGGAGTATATTATTGTGGGCCCTTTTTCTACAGATCAGAAATCCGCACGAGGCCGCTCATCAAGTGCTACATCAGTGTATTCATTTGCTGCACTTCTAAGGCTATACACATGGAGCTCGTAAATGACCTGACCACCGCTTCGTTTCTAGGCGCCTTAAAGATTTTCACTTCCACGCGAGGAAGGCCAAGTCAAATTTGGTCTAACAATACGACAAACTTCGTTGGCGCCAAGAACGAGCTTTTGGAGCTCAAGAAACTGGTTACGAGCGACTCACACATGAACGAGGTCCATGAATCCTGCTTGGCGGACTCGATCGACTGGCGCTTCATCCCACCGCGCTCTCCGCACTTTGGCGGATTGTGGGAGGCGGCCGTGAACACTGCAAAACATCACCTGTACCGCTCAGTTGGGCCCTCTGTACTTGATTTCGACGAACTGCGCACTCTGATCTGTCAGATCACGGCAATTGTTAATTATCGCCCTTTACTCTCGTTTTCAGAAAATCCTGCTGACTTAGATGTCCTGACTCCTGCTCATCTGCTTTTAGGCGGTCCACACGAGGCAATCCTCGAGCCCGAAGCACGAAGCACGAAGCTCAACTACAATCGTCTGGATGGCTGGCAACGGGTCACTCAGCTGCAGCAGATATTCTGGAGCCGTTGGTGCGAAGAGTATCTAACTCTTTTGCAAGAGCGGTCGAAATGGCGGACTCCCACGCAAAACCTTTGCGTAAACGATCTCGTTCTGATCAAGGACGAAAATCTTTCTCCAATGCGTTGGCCACTGGCTAGAGTGAACATATTTGAGCAATACATTAGCAGTTCATTTAGGTCCAGCTGAAGGTGTGTGTGAAAATACCAATCAAAGTAGGGCAGAAAGATTTTTTACGTCATCTGCATACATTAGTGAATCAGACAATGTTATAGCTTGGCTACCCCATTTACAAATAAGATGAAGAGAAGAGGATCCAAATGACTTTCTTGTGGCACTCCAGATGTGACTTTAACGATGTCTGACAACACATTAGTAATGTGAAGGAGCGTACGCTCCCCCACATATTTTTCCTTCTTTTTCCTCTATTATCATTCATTTATTATTGGGATTAAGGCCATGGAGGCTACATTGTTAATTATTATTTTTTTTATTTATTTATTTATTTGATGTCAGAAATGGCTTACAAGGCCAAGTCCGGCATGAGATCTTATATAGTGCTAGCTGCCAGGGCCATCGACTACAGACTACGGCAGCCAAGTCATCGGCAGACGCGAGCAGGATCACCAGGACTTTGGCGGAGACGACTGCAACACCGCTGGACACGCCCAGGGCCAGTCCGTCGGCCGCCAGTTCATTGGCAGACGCGAGCAGGATCACCAGGACTTTGGCGGAGACGACTGCGACACCGCCGGACACACCCAGGGCCAGTCCGTCAGCCGCCAAATCATCGGCAGACGCGAGCAGGATCACCAGGACTTTGGCGGAGACGACTGCAACACCGCTGGACACGCCCAGGGCCAGTCCGTCGGCCGCCAGTTCATTGGCAGACGCGAGCAGGATCACCAGGACTTTGGCGGAGACGACTGCGACACCGCCGGACACACCCAGGGCCAGTCCGTCGGCCGCCAGTTCATTGGCAGACGCGAGCAGGATCACCAGGACTTTGGCGGAGACGACTGCGACACCGCTGAACACACCCAGGGCCAGTCCGTCTGCCGTCAAATCATCGACAAACGCAAGCAAGATCAGCAGAACTTGGACGGAGAAGACTGCGACACCACTGGATTTTACCAGGAAAAGTCGGTCTACTCTTACGACGACACGAAACGACGCCACCGGGACAACGAGTCAAAGCCTCGACCACGCCAGACCCAGCAGCTCTACTAGGACGATGCAACCAAGCCTCAATCATGATGGACCCAGCAGCAGTACCAGGATGGTATCCACGCACCGAGTTGGACTACCGGCGCCCAGCTATTCTGCCGCAACGACACGGAAAACCCCGCTGAGAAGTAGCATCGCTACTTACTGCAGCGAGCCCTGCCCAAGGCGGGATGGCTGGCGCAAGGTCAGTAATCTCGAACTGAGTTTTCCCACAGACTATCAGCTGGTGCCGTTAACCGATGCCGCCACTGCTCGCCAACGTAACCCTTTTCGGAAGCCGGATCGGACCACGCACCTCACGGTAAACCTAGCCATCATAGCTTCAACCCCGTCCGAGGAACTCTTGCCCCAGATGTCCCCAGAGGCCGAACCCCCGCTCGCGCCATGGGAAGCCGCGTTCTTGGTACAAGAGTTGGCCAAATTCGAAGGGCTGAGTGGCACACGATCGTTATGAAAGACGACAAGCCACTGAAGCAGAGGTATTTCCCCAAGAACCCGATAATGCAGAAGATCATCAACGCGCAGGTCGACGAGCTATTAAGGGACGAACGCATCGAAGCTTCCAAGAGTCCGCATAGCGCGCCGATCGTGCTAGTAGACAAGACATGCGGGAGACATGCAAATGTGTGTGGACTACCGGCAACTCAACGCACGGTCGGTGCCAGACGCATACCCGCTCCCTCGGATCAACCACATCCTCGAGAGACTCCACCACGCGCGCTACATTTCAACGTTGGACCTCAAAAATGGGTACTGGCAGATACCCCTGGCGGAAGGAAGTAGAGAGTGCACCGCGTTCACGGTTCCGGGCAGAGGCCTCTTCCATTGGAAGGTGATGCCGTTCGGCCTTCGTTCTGCATCAGCGACGTTCCAGAGTGCACTGGATAGTTTATTCGGACCCCAGATGGATCCCCATGCTTTTGCGTATCTCGATGACATAATCGTTATAGGAGCAGTGCTCGTGGATCACCTTTAAAACCTCCGGGAAGTTTTCCGAAGATTGGGGGAAGCGAACTTGAAGTTAAACCAGAACAAATGCAAGTTCTTCCAAAAGAGCATGGCCTACTTGGGACTTGTCATCAGCGAGCAAGGGATCCATACAGGAACCGGATTAGATTGTGGCGGTTCGGGAGCTAACACCTCCAAGCTCAGTCAAAGAACTGCGACGGTGCCTAGGGATGGCGTCTTGGTTTCGCAGGTTCGTACCGAATTTCGCGACCATCGTACAGCCCATGTCAAGCCTCTTAAAGAAGGACAAAAAGTGGATCTGGGGTGAGGAACAGCAAGCTGCATTCGAGGAGTTAAAGGAGAAGTTGACTCAAGCACCCGTCCTAGCTTGCCCAGACTTCTCGGAGAGGTTCACGTTGCAAACGGATGCAAGCAACTACGGTCTTGAGCGGTTTTGACGCAGGAGATATCCGGAGAGGAGAGGGTCATAGCTTACGCCAGTCGACGACTCCTCAAAGCGGAGGAGAACTACTCGGCAACGAAGAAGGAGTGCTTAGCCATCGTTTGGGCCATAAGAAAGTTACGATGTTACCTGTAGGGCTACCATTTTGACGTCGTCACCGACCATCTCGCTCTAAAGTGGTTGAACTCGATCAATAACCCAACCGGACGCATCGCTCGATGGGCTCTAGAGCTCCAACAGTATCGCTTTGACATCCATTACCGGCGAGGGAGCCAGAATTTCGTAGCCCTTTCCCGGCAGCCCATCGAAGCCCTACGACGAGCACTGGAGGATCCACCCACATGCCCATGGTTGCTGAGATTACTCAAGCGGATCCGATCGCAGCCCGAGAAGTGCGCCGAATTCACAATCGAAAACGGCCAAATCTACAAGAGGACAGGGAACCGACCCGCCGAAGAGTAATCTCATCAGTGGAAGTTGTGCGTTGCCAGTGACCACCGACGCCGAGTACTCCAAGAATGCCATGACCACCCGACAGCGGGTAACCAAGGAATACGGAAGATTACTAACCGCGTGATCTAACGATACTACTGGCCTGGTCTCTACCGGGATTTGGTGCGATACGTGCAGAGATGTGAGAGCTGTCAGAAGTTTAAGGTGAGCCAATATAAACCAGCAGAGCAAATGTGCATGCGTCAGGCAAAGGGCCCTTTCGACATCCTTTGCGCAGATTTCGTTGGCCCGCTGCCACGCTCCAGGCATGGCAACACGATGCTTTTAGTGTTCTTTGACTTATTCTGCAAGTGTCGCATAATCTTCAAGTCTCTCATTCTCTGCACAAATGCAGCCACGATTTCGACTTTTCGTGTCTTCACTCTCTCTTTCTCGATTCTGTACGCCGCCGCTTAAACGGTTATCTATTCTCCGTTGTTTCGTTGCATTTTACACCGTTAAACATGGAAAGCGATCCAAATACAGGCGCTGGCGGAAATATTGTGAAGGCTAATAACAGGCTGAGTCTTTATAAACGTAAAGTTCAGTCTTTATATGATCGAATGAAAGGGCTTGGCGAATCATTCACTGGCAAAAAGATCGATAATTTGACCGCCACGGAAATCGACGTTCGCATCGACATGCCGGCAGAAATTCGAGAGGAATTTAATAAGGCCCATAATGAACTGGCAGCGCTCAATCAAGACGAGATTGGGAGTGAGATGCGCAACAACTTTGATATGCTCTTCATATCGTTGAAGGCTGAGCTACTGGCTGCTCTCGAACTAGGCCATTCGCGCACTGCTGCCAATTCGACTACCCTACCAAACCATTCTGGACACAGTACCATCGTCATGGTTCACAAGCAGCGACTTCCTGAGCTAAAAATACACAAGTTTTCCGGTGGATACGTCGAATATTCGGACTTTATGGCGATGTTCAATTCGATCATCGACGCGGATGCGGATCTCAGCGATATCGAGAAGTTCCAGCACCTTCGCTCTAGCCTCGCTGATGTGGCTTTGGATTCGGTTCGATCTTTGGAACTATCCAGTGCCAATTATCGTGTGGCGCTGGATATACTCAATAAACGTTTTAGTAACAAACGACTTGTTTTTCAGGCACACATCAAGAAGATTCTTGGGCTCAAGAGAGTGGATTCGCCATCCCCTAAAAGGCTTCGGGAGTTCTCGGATGCAGTCAATTTGCATATGCGTTCTTGGCAGACATTAGGAACGGATTTGGAGATATCCAATTGCATGATATTCAACATGCTGCTGCAGAAGTTGGACGCTAAGACGTAAATTAAATGGGAAGAACACCTGTCGTCGGATGCCATACCTACAGCAAAGGATTTCAATGAATACTTGGAGAAGCGGTGCCATAAAATGGAGAATTTGGAATACGCTACAGCGGCACCCGCTAGTATCGCTCAGGTGGGAAAAAACCATAATTCGCATCTGGCAGTGGACAAAGAGTAGCACGCTCGGCGCTCGCTTGGCAACGCATAATTCTCCAGATTCGGAAGCTAACATGGATGCTAGGTTGGATAAAACTCTTCGTATGTTTTGGGAGGGTGAGACTTGTGCGACTGACCACTTCTCACGTTTGCCATCAGGGGAGTATTCAGTTCGTCTCCCGTTAAAGGATAATGGTGATCGCTTGGGGGAATCTTACACTCAGGCGCATCGTCGATTCATCAATTTGGAGCGAAAGTTGGATCGTGATACTACACTCAAGGAGCGGTACTTTGCCTTTATGAGGGAGTATATTGAGTTGAAGCATATGTCCCCAGTCAACCCTGATTCTCGTAGTCTCTGCAAATATTTCTTGCCTCATCACTGTGTTTTGAAGGAGGATAGTACGATGACAAAGCTTCGTGTCGTTTTCGATGGTTCGGCAGCTACATCAACTGGATGTTCCCTAAATGATGCGATGATGGAAGGCCCTGTTATTCAGCCTGCATTGTTCAGCATACTAATTCGGTTTCGCACATATCCAGTCGCTCTCACTGGGGACATTTGTAAAATGTACCGCTGCGTACGAGTGTCTTCACCTGACAATTACTATCAGTGCATTCTACGGCGAGATTCTATCCAGTCCAAGATTCTGGTCTACACATTAGACACCGTCACATATGGCACTAGAGCTGCGTCATTTTTAGCAGTTCGCGCAATGCACCAGCTGGCCATTGACGAGGGTGAGTCCTACCCTCTTGGCTCAGCTGCTCTGCAGCAGGATTTTTACGTGGATGATCTCATCTCGGGCGGCAACTCTGTCGCTGAGGTCATGGAAAAGATGCATCAAACCTCCGCCATACTGTCTTGCGGTAATTTTAAGCTTAGAAAATGGTGCTCTAGCCATCAGGAAGAACTTGAAGGAACGCCTGAAGATGACAGAGAGAAATACATAAGGTTTCCTGATGGAAGTGATATAACAAAAACTCTTGGCTTAGCATGGGACTCTGCATCAGATCAGCTGCTTTTTGCCTTGTCCGCGCTGGACACAAATTCGAAGCCCTCCAAGCGATCGGTTTTATCTACGATTGCTCGTTTCTACGACCCTCTTGGTTTGATAAATCCCGTTATTGTCAGGTGTAAAATCTTCCTTCAGCAGCTTTGGAGAGAAAATTTGGATTGGGATGAAAGCCTACCCTCAGCGTTGCATTCATCTTGGATGGATTTGAGAAACAGTTTGTCAAGTATCACGCCGATATGGCACTTGCATATATGTGGTGTCCAGGGAAGGGCAGCTGTCGATCAATATTTTGTGCTCAAAGTCTCGAGTGGCGCCACTAAAACCCTTATCGATACCCAAGCTGGAATTAAGTGGAGCCCATTTGCTTGCGAAACTAATAAATAATTTGAAGGATATTGGAATTTTTACAGGTCTGTTTTATTGCTGGTCAGATTCATCGACAGCATTATCTTGGATACGGGATGAGCCAGCCAAATTTCAAGTCTGATTGCGTCTCCACATGCCGATCTCACATCAGAATGCAAATTTGCAAATTCATTCTTCGACATGCAGCGATTATTCGCCTACATGCATAAATTTGTTCATCGTCTTCGGCATTCTGGACTCAGCGTTTCTGATATTTGGCAAGGAACGTACTTCTGATCCGACATAATCAACTGGCTAACTTGTATATGGATATAAGGGAGATTCAACGCAATGGTCAAGTCAGGAAATCCAGTTCCATCAGCTCACTCTCTCCGTTCATCGATCAGAATGGATTACTCAGAATTGGAGGTCGGCTTGGAAACTCAACTCTAGGATTTGATGCTCAGCACCCGCTTATTCTGCCAAAGGGACATCCCATAACTTGTGCGCTGATAAGATAGTATCACGAAAGGAACCTTCATGCTGGACCTCGCACACTAATTGTAAAAATTCGACTGGAATATTGGCCAATTGAAGGAATCAAGGCAGTATCCAAGGTAGTCAGCAAGTGTGTGAGATGCTTCAGGACTAGGCCGCCCATCAAGTGCTACATCAGTGTATTCATTTGCTGCACTTCTAAGGCTATACACATGGAGCTCGTAAATGACCTGACCACCGCTTCGTTTCTAGGCGCCTTAAAGATTTTCACTTCCACGCGAGGAAGGCCAAGTCAAATTTGGTCTAACAATACGACAAACTTCGTTGGCGCCAAGAACGAGCTTTTGGAGCTCAAGAAACTGGTTACGAGCGACTCACACATGAACGAGGTCCATGAATCCTGCTTGGCGGACTCGATCGACTGGCGCTTCATCCCACCGCGCTCTCCGCACTTTGGCGGATTGTGGAGGCGGCCGTGAACACTGCAAAACATCACCTGTACCGCTCAGTTGGGCCCTCTGTACTTGATTTCGACGAACTGCGCACTCTGATCTGTCAGATCACGGCAATTGTTAATTATCGCCCTTTACTCTCGTTTTCAGAAAATCCTGCTGACTTAGATGTCCTGACTCCTGCTCATCTGCTTTTAGGCGGTCCACACGAGGCAATCCTCGAGCCCGAAGCACGAAGCACGAAGCTCAACTACAATCGTCTGGATGGCTGGCAACGGGTCACTCAGCTGCAGCAGATATTCTGGAGCCGTTGGTGCGAAGAGTATCTAACTCTTTTGCAAGAGCGGTCGAAATGGCGGACTCCCACGCAAAACCTTTGCGTAAACGATCTCGTTCTGATCAAGGACGAAAATCTTTCTCCAATGCGTTGGCCACTGGCTAGAGTGAACATATTTGAGCAATACATTAGCAGTTCATTTAGGTCCAGCTGAAGGTGTGTGTGAAAATACCAATCAAAGTAGGGCAGAAAGATTTTTTACGTCATCTGCATACATTAGTGAATCAGACAATGTTATAGCTTGGCTACCCCATTTACAAATAAGATGAAGAGAAGAGGATCCAAATGACTTTCTTGTGGCACTCCAGATGTGACTTTAACGATGTCTGACAACACATTAGTAATGTGAAGGAGCGTACGCTCCCCCACATATTTTTCCTTCTTTTTCCTCTATTATCATTCATTTATTATTGGGATTAAGGCCATGGAGGCTACATTGTTAATTATTATTTTTTTTATTTATTTATTTATTTGATGTCAGAAATGGCTTACAAGGCCAAGTCCGGCATGAGATCTTATATAGTGCTAGCTGCCAGGGCCATCGACTACAGACTACGGCCGCCAGGTCATCGGCAGACGCGAGCAGGATCACCAGGACTTTGGCGGAGACGACTGCAACACCGCTGGACACGCCCAGGGCCAGTCCGTCGGCCGCCAGTTCATTGGCAGACGCGAGCAGGATCACCAGGACTTTGGCGGAGACGACTGCGACACCGCCGGACACACCCAGGGCCAGTCCGTCAGCCGCCAAATCATCGGCAGACGCAAGCAGGATCAGCAGGACTTTGGCGGAGATGACTGCGACACCGCTGAACACACCCAGGGCCAGTCCGTCGGATGCCAGCTCATCGGCAGACGCGAATAGGATCATCAGGATTTTGGTGGAGACAACTGCGACACCGCTGAACACACCCAGGGCCAGTCCGTCTGCCGTCAAATCATCGACAAACGCAAGCAAGATCAGCAGAACTTGGACGGAGAAGACTGCGACACCACTGGATTTTACCAGGAAAAGTCGGTCTACTCTTACGACGACACGAAACGACGCCACCGGGACAACGAGTCAAAGCCTCGACCACGCCAGACCCAGCAGCTCTACTAGGACGATGCAACCAAGCCTCAATCATGATGGACCCAGCAGCAGTACCAGGATGGTATCCACGCACCGAGTTGGACTACCGGCGCCCAGCTATTCTGCCGCAACGACACGGAAAACCCCGCTGAGAAGTAGCATCGCTACTTACTGCAGCGAGCCCTGCCCAAGGCGGGATGGCTGGCGCAAGGTCAGTAATCTCGAACTGAGTTTTCCCACAGACTATCAGCTGGTGCCGTTAACCGATGCCGCCACTGCTCGCCAACGTAACCCTTTTCGGAAGCCGGATCGGACCACGCACCTCACGGTAAACCTAGCCATCATAGCTTCAACCCCGTCCGAGGAACTCTTGCCCCAGATGTCCCCAGAGGCCGAACCCCCGCTCGCGCCATGGGAAGCCGCGTTCTTGGTACAAGAGTTGGCCAAATTCGAAGGGCTGAGTGGCACACGATCGTTATGAAAGACGACAAGCCACTGAAGCAGAGGTATTTCCCCAAGAACCCGATAATGCAGAAGATCATCAACGCGCAGGTCGACGAGCTATTAAGGGACGAACGCATCGAAGCTTCCAAGAGTCCGCATAGCGCGCCGATCGTGCTAGTAGACAAGACATGCGGGAGACATGCAAATGTGTGTGGACTACCGGCAACTCAACGCACGGTCGGTGCCAGACGCATACCCGCTCCCTCGGATCAACCACATCCTCGAGAGACTCCACCACGCGCGCTACATTTCAACGTTGGACCTCAAAAATGGGTACTGGCAGATACCCCTGGCGGAAGGAAGTAGAGAGTGCACCGCGTTCACGGTTCCGGGCAGAGGCCTCTTCCATTGGAAGGTGATGCCGTTCGGCCTTCGTTCTGCATCAGCGACGTTCCAGAGTGCACTGGATAGTTTATTCGGACCCCAGATGGATCCCCATGCTTTTGCGTATCTCGATGACATAATCGTTATAGGAGCAATGCTCGAGGATCACCTTTAAAACCTCCGGGAAGTTTTCCGAAGATTGGGGGAAGCGAACTTGAAGTTAAACCAGAACAAATGCAAGTTCTTCCAAAAGAGCATGGCCTACTTGGGACTTGTCATCAGCGAGCAAGGGATCCATACAGGAACCGGATTAGATTGTGGCGGTTCGGGAGCTAGCACCTCCAAGCTCAGTCAAAGAACTGCGACGGTGCCTAGGGATGGCGTCTTGGTTTCGCAGGTTCGTACCGAATTTCGCGACCATCGTACAGCCCATGTCAAGCCTCTTAAAGAAGGACAAAAAGTGGATCTGGGGTGAGGAACAGCAAGCTGCATTCGAGGAGTTAAAGGAGAAGTTGACTCAAGCACCCGTCCTAGCTTGCCCAGACTTCTCGGAGAGGTTCACGTTGCAAACGGATGCAAGCGACTACGGTCTTGAGCGGTTTTGACGCAGGAGATATCCGGAGAGGAGAGGGTCATAGCTTACGCCAGTCGACGACTCCTCAAAGCGGAGGAGAACTACTCGGCAACGAAGAAGGAGTGCTTAGCCATCGTTTGGGCCATAAGAAAGTTACGATGTTACCTGTAGGGCTACCATTTTGACGTCGTCACCGACCATCTCGCTCTAAAGTGGTTGAACTCGATCAATAACCCAACCGGACGCATCGCTCGATGGGCTCTAGAGCTCCAACAGTATCGCTTTGACATCCATTACCGGCGAGGGAGCCAGAATGTCGTAGCAGATGCCCTTTCCCGGCAGCCCATCGAAGCCCTACGACGAGCACTGGAGGATCCACCCACATGCCCATGGTTGCTGAGATTACTCAAGCGGATCTGATCGCAGCCCGAGAAGTGCGCCGAATTCACAATCGAAAACGGCCAAATCTACAAGAGGACAGGGAACCGACCCGCCGAAGAGTAATCTCATCAGTGGAAGTTGTGCGTTGCCAGTGACCACCGACGCCGAGTACTCCAAGAATGCCATGACCACCCGACAGCGGGTAACCAAAGAATACGGAAGATTACTAACCGCGTGATCTAACGATACTACTGGCCTGGTCTCTACCGGGATTTGGTGCGATACGTGCAGAGATGTGAGAGCTGTCAGAAGTTTAAGGTGAGCCAATATAAACCAGCAGAGCAAATGTGCATGCGTCAGGCAAAGGGCCCTTTCGACATCCTTTGCGCAGATTTCGTTGGCCCGCTGCCACGCTCCAGGCATGGCAACACGATGCTTTTAGTGTTCTTTGACTTATTCTGCAAGTGGGTAGAATTGGTACCGCTACGGAAATCCACCACTGCCCATTTGGAAAAGGCGTTCCGAGAGAGGATCCTCAGTCGATTTAGAGTCCCACGGAAATTTGTGTGCGATAACGGCACGCAATTCACGAGCCGATCCTTCCGGAAGTTCTGCGGACTAGCAAGCATGGAACTGGAACACACTGCTACATATACACCCCAGCAAAACCCGACGAAACGGGCCAACAAAACTATCAAAACAGTGATAGCACAGTTCATCGAGACAGACCAACGGACCTGGGACGACCTACTCCTAGAACTGAGCTTAGCCGTGAATAGCAGCCCCTCCGTTTCCACCGGCTTCAGCCCTGCGTTCCTGGCACTCGGGTGAGAACCAAGACTCCCTGGCGCATTCTACGACGAGATGACCCCGGGACTAGCAGGAGAACTCGAGCCCGCGAACGACAAGGCCACCGGACTGCAGGAAATCTAAAGGTAGTGCAAGCGAACATCCAGCGGGCGTCCGAAACCCAGAAGAAGACGTATGCCCTACGCAGACGAGAGTGGCGTCCCGAACTGGGGGCGTTGGTCCTGCTCCGTCAGCATCAACTATCTAAGACAGCTAATGGCTTCGCCGCACAGCTGGCCCCTAAATATGAAGGGCCTTACAAAGTGGTTAAGTTTTTATCCCCCAACATAGTCAGGTTGCAGATTAACCAGGGCCTGCAAAGGAAGACTGCGAGCTTGGCGGACCTGAAGGCCTTCCACGGAGCTGACGACGACGTGGACGAACTGCAGCCGACGCCGAAGACACCACAGATTCACAAGGGCCACTTGTAGTAGCGCGCTGCTACAACGTCTGTTCTGGCCAGCCGCTAAACAACAGACCTAACTTAAAACTATACATACACTACAATACAATACAATATTCAATGCACTGTAAACGCCCACGTTCGGCAGCGCTGCTGCGCTCTCCCTCTGTAAAGGGCGCTCTGCAGCCGCCGCCTCGGCTCAAGCTTTGATTAGCCGACGGTGCTAATTTCAGTAATCTGCTAACCTCTCTGCGCATTGGTTGCATTTGGATCTCGATTATACATATGTACATTTATCTGGTTGTGCTAAGAGCAAGCAATCGGCTTCCGCTAGCAGCCGCCGGTATAAATAAACAGCTATTACATTTGAACAATTCGCATTATTATTCTGGATAAAAATAGGTGCCAAAAAAGCTTGGCATCTCAAACATTGGTGAACCCGGCGTGATTAAAGATATTGGCTAGTCGCGTTTCGTGTAAAACATTTAAATTGAACAATATATTCGGTTCTGTGCAGTTTAACCACAAACAAATACATTTATGCAGCATATAAAACGGTTTATGTGCAAATTCAGTTGAGAGTGCGATCGTCTGAGATTCCGTTAGTTTAATCGTCGAATCTCTCATTCTATGCTCAGCCGCAGACAAGGTTCTTGACTTTTCGTGGCTCTCATTCTCGCTCCAGCTTCTGTGCACCGTCGCATAATCGTGGCATCTCTCATTCTCTTCACAACTGCAGCCACGGTTTTTGACTTTTCGTGTCCTCGTTCTCTCTCTCGCTTCTGTACGCTTTTGCTTAAACGGTTATCTATTCTCCGATGTTTCGTTGCATTTCACACCGTTAAACATGGAAAGCGATCCAAATACAGGAGGGCGGAAATATTGTGACGGCTTATAACAGGCTGAGTCTTTATAAACGTAAAGTTCAGTCTTTATATGATCGAATGAAAGGGCTTGGCGAATCATTCACTGGCAATAAGATCGATAATTTGACCGCAACGGAAATCGACGTTCACATCGACATGCCGGCAGAAATTCGAAAGGAATTTAATAAGGCCCATAATGAACTGGAAGCGCTCAATCAAGACGAGATTGGGAGTGAGATGCGCAACAACTTTGATATGCTCTTCATATCGTTGAAGGCTGAGCTACTGGCTGCTCTCGAACTATGCCATTCGCGCACTGCTGCCAATTCGACTACCCTACCAAACCATTCTGGACACAGTACCATCATCATGGCTCACAAGCAGCGACTTCCTGAGCTAAAAATACACAAGTTTTCCGGTGGATACGTCGAATATTCGGACTTTATGGCGATGTTCAATTCGATCATCGACGCGGATGTGGATTTCAGCGACATCGAGAAGTTCCAGCACCTTCGCTCTAGCCTCGCTGATGTGGCTTTGGATTCGGTTCGATCTTTGGAACTCTCCAGTGCCAATTATCGTGTGGCGCTGGACATACTTAATAAACGTTTTAGTAACAAACGACTTGTTTTTCAGGCACACATCAAGAAGATTCTTGGGCTCAAGAGAGTGGATTCGCCATCTCCCAAAAGGCTTCGGGAGTTCTCAGATGCAGTCAATTTGCATATGCGTGCTTGGCAAACATTAGGAACGGATTTGCAGATATCCCACTGCATGATAATTAACCTGCTGCTGCAGAAGTTGGACGCTAAGACGTAAATTAAATGGGAAGAACACCTGTCGTCGGATGCCATACCTACAGCAAAGGATTTCAATGAATACTTGGAGAAGCGGTGCCACAAAATGGAGAATTTGGAATACGCTACAGCGGCACCCGCTAGTATCGCTCAGGTGGGAAAAAACCATAATTCGCATCTGGCAGTGGACAAAGAGTAGCACGCTCGGCGCTCGCTTGGCAACGCATAATTCTCCAGATTCGGAAGCTAACATGGATGCTAGGTTGGATAAAATTCTTCGTATGTTTTGGGAGGGTGAGACTTGTGCGACTGACCACTTCTCACGTTTGCCATCAGGGGAGTATTCAGTTCGTCTCCCGTTAAAGGATAATGGTGATCGCTTGGGGGAATCTTACACTCAGGCGCATCGTCGATTCATCAATTTGGAGCGAAAGTTGGATTGTGATACTACACTCAAGGAGCGGTACTTCGCCTTTATGAGGGAGTATATTGAGTTGAAGCATATGTCCCCAGTCAACCCTGATTCTCGTAGTCTCTGCAAATATTTCTTGCCTCATCACTGTGTTTTGAAGGAGGATAGTACGATGACAAAGCTTCGTGTCGTTTTCGATGGTTCGGCAGCTACATCAACTGGATGTTCCCTAAATGATGCGATGATGGAAGGCCCTGTTATTCAGCCTGCATTGTTCAGCATACTAATTCGGTTTCGCACATATCCAGTCGCTCTCACTGGGGACATTTGTAAAATGTACCGCTGCGTACGAGTGTCTTCACCTGACAATTACTATCAGTGCATTCTATGGCGAGATTCTGTCCAGTCCGAAGTTCAGGTCTACACATTAGACACCGTCACATATGGCACTAGAGCTGCATCGTTTTTAGCAGTTCGCGCAATGCACCAGCTGGCCATTGACGAGGGTGAGTCCTACCCTCTTGGATCAGCTGCTCTGCAGCAGGATTTTTACGTGGATGATCTCATCTCGGGCGGCAGCTCTGTCGCTGAGGTCATAGAAAAGATGCATCAAACCTCCGCCATACTGTCTTGCGGTAATTTTAAGCTTAGGAAATGGTGCTCTAGCCATCAGGAAGTACTTGAGAGAACGCCTGAAGAGGACAGAGAGAAATACTTAAGGTTTCATGATGGAAGTGACATAACGAAAACTCTTGGCTTAGCATGGGACCCTGCATCAGATCAGCTGCTTTTTGCCTTGTCCGCGCTGGACACAAATTCGAAGCCCTCCAAGCGATCGGTTTTGTCTACGATTGCTCTTTTCTACGACCCTCTTGGTTTGATAAATCCCGTTATTGTCAGGTGTAAAATCTTCCTTCAGCAGCTTTGGAGAGAAAATTTGGATTGGGATGAAAGCCTACCCTCAGCGTTGCATTCATCTTGGATGGACTTGAGAAACAGTTTGTCAAGTATCACGCGGATATCATTTCCTCGCGTTGTTCATCGTTCTAATACGCTAATCGAACTTCACGGATTTTGTGACGCCAGCACAGAAGCATATGGCGCTTGCATATATGTGGTGTCCAGTTGTCGAGCAATATCTTGTGCTCAAAGTCTCGAGTGGCGCCACTAAAAACCTTATCGATTCCCAAGTTTGAATTAAGTGGAGCCCATTTGCTTGCGAAACTAATGAATAATTTGAAGGATATTGGAAGTTTTACAGGTCGGTTTTATTGCTGGTCAGATTCATCGACAGCATTATCTTGGATACGGGATGAGCCAGCCAAATTTTAAGTCTGATCGCGTCTCCACATGCCGATCTCACGTCAGAATGCAAATTTTCAAATTCATTCTGCGGCATGCAGCGCACATTCGCCTACATGCATAAATTTGTACATCGGCTTCGGCATTCTGGACTCACCGTTTCGGATATTCGGCAAGGAACGCATCTTTTGATCCGGCATATTCAACTGGCTCAACTGTTTTGTATATGGATATAAGGGGGATTCAACGCAATGGTCAAGTCAGGAAATCCAGTTCCATCAGCTCACTCTCTCCGTTCATCGATCGGTATGGATTACTCAGAATTGGAAGTCGTCTTGGCAACTCATCTCTGGGATTTGATGCTCAGCACCCGCTTATTCTGCCAAAGGGGCATCCCATAAGTTGTGCGCTGATAAGGTATTATCACGAAAGGAACCTTCATGCTGGACCTCGCACACTAATTGTAAAAATTCGACTGGAATATTGGCCAATTGGAGGAATCAAGGCAGTATCCAAGGTAGTCAGCAAGTGTGTGAGATGCTTCAGGACTAGGCCGCGCATGGTTCAGGACATCATGGGAGATCTGTCTAAGGAGCGTCTGGAAGGATCTCGACCCTTTGTCACTGGAGTATATTATTGTGGGCCCTTTTTCTACAGATCAGAAATACGCACGAGGCCACCCATCAAGTGCTACATCAGTGTATTCATTTGTTTTACTTCTAAGGCTATACACATGGAGCTCGTAAAGGACCTGACCACCGCTTCATTTCTAGGTGCCCTGAAGCGTTTCACTTCCACGCGAGGAAGGCCAAGTCAAATTTGGTCCGACAATGCGACAAACTTCGTTGGCGCCAAGAACGAGCTTTTGGAGCTCAAGAAACTTGTTAAGAGCGGCTCGCATATGAAGGAGGTCCATGAATCCTGCTTGGCGGACTCGATCGACTGGCGCTTCATCCCACCGCGCTCTCCGCACTTTGGCGGTTTGTGGGAAGCGGCCGTGAAGACAGCAAAGCATCACCTGTACCGCTCAGTTGGGCCCTCTGTGCTTGACTTCGACGAGCTGCGCACTCTGATCTGCCAGATCACGGCAATTGTTAATTCTCGCCCTTTGCTCTCGCTTTCAGAAAATCCTGCTGACTTAGATGTCCTGACTCCTGCTCATCTGCTTTTCGGCGGTCCACATGAGGCAATCCCATTCTGACGAAGCTGAGCTACAATCGTCTGGATGGCTGGCAACGGGTCACTCAGCTGCAGCAGATATTCTGGAGCCGCTGGCGCGAAGAGTATCTAACTCTTTTGCAAGAGCGGTCGAAATGGCGGACTCCCACGCAAAATCTTTGCGTAAACGATCTCGTTCTGATTAAGGACGAAAATCTTTCTCCAATGCGTTGGCCACTAGCTAGAGTGGTCGAGGTCGTCAAGGGCAAGGATGGAGTGTGCCGCGTAGCTGATTTGAAGACTGCCACAGGAACCATCAGAAGGGCCGTTACCCGGCTATGTGTACTGCCCCTCAAGGAGTCTGTTGAAAGACTGGCTTCCAACGGGGGGAGTATGTTCGGGCCAGCCGCTAATCAACAGGCCTAACTTAAAACTATACATACACTACAATACAATACAATATTCAATGCACTGTAAACGCCCACGTTCGGCAGCGCTGCTGCGCTCTCCCTGTATAAAGGGCGCTCTGCAGCCGCCGCCTCGGCTCTAGCTTTGATTAGCCGACGGTGCTAATTTCAGTAATCTGCTAACCTCTCTGCGCATTGGTTGCATTTGGATCTCGATTATACATATGTACATTTATCTGGTTGTGCTAAGAGAAAGCAATCGGCTTCCGCTAGCAGCCGCCAGTATAAATAAACAGCTATTACATTTGAACAATTCGCATTATTATTCTGGATAAAAATAGGTGCCAAAAAAGCTTGGCATCTCAAAGAACGTCCTTGCCCCGAAAGTGGCCAAACTCGAGAGTCGTAAGCCAAGTATAAGATCCCCTTATGGGAATAGTTAAGAAAATATGTATACACCTTTTCACACGCACCGCTCAAGCAAGATAGGGGGAAGAATATGATTTCGTTGCAAGGCGGGCAGGCACTAATCTATAGGAGTTTTCTCCCTAGACTCGACGAAGATGAAGCGACAGAGCAACGGAAGCATGGTCCGATCGAACGGCCAACGCTACGTCCTTGAAGGACCCTCAACGTCGAGACAAGCAGATGTTTTTCGGACCTATCAACTGATCACCACCCGGCACGACCGACTCATACTGGAGCAACGGCTACGGTCTGTCCAAGGTTGGCTCGATCTGCAGCACCTCTCTGCCCTCGTGAGAGCCTTACCCGAGGAGATGGCACCAGACGGACGCGTAGCAGTAGCTGGGGCCCCACGGGCAGAGGACCCTGACGCCGCTAATCGGGATCAGTCCTGGTTCGGGAATTGTGGCCCAGCAGTGGATGACGACATCACCACGGACGCAGACGACCGCAAGACCATACCGCGTAGTACCAGGACCCTGGCATCCTCGCTGATGGGCGAAGGTTCAGAGGAACTTTTGATGGACCCCACGGTTAGCTGCGGTGGAAACGCTACTCATCATCATGAGGATTGGGCAGCCGATCTCTTGGCCGACTGAAACCTGGTGAGTCCACGCCTGGCCGAGGCCGGATTGAACGAGGAGGTCGACGCGGAAGCCAATGAGGCGAGGCCCCATTACTCCGACATATCGGAGGCCGGACTGCGAAAGGAGAACCCAGCACCCCGTCCTACAGAATCCGAGACCGACTAATGGTCGCTGAGGAGCCCGAGTTTTTCTCCTCAAGCAGACCCAATGGAAGCGGCAGTACGCCCGCGCCCATCCAGCAGTACACTGCCACCACAAGCCGCACCCGTAGTCGACCACATTCCACAGCCACTGTACGACATCAAAGAGTTGGAGTTGCTCGGTTCGGAACGCAGCCTTCCGCTGAGCATCGAGGAGACAGCCGATCTACTGCAGCTTTTCCGTCTCCACCCAGGGATAGCAGTAGTGCAGGACGAGGCAGGCTGGGCCGTGGCCCCAGCAGAATGGCGGACCAACACCTTCAACAATCAACTACCGCTGGACCTGATCGCTAACATTACCGTTTATTTACGGAACCCCACGTCACGATTGGGCATACGACGGTTGGAGATCCATGACGGACGGTGCTTCCGCATAAAAATCACGCGACGCCGGTTGGTCACCGTTACTCTTCGGACCCCTCGAAGTATGGAGGGGGTGTGAAGGAGCGTACGCTCCCCCACATATTTTTCCTTCTTTTTCCTCTATTATCATTCATTTATTATTGGTATTAAGGCAGGGGTCGGCACGCAATACACTCACATGTTTTGTGCGCTTGTGTGCGCAGACAAGAGACACGAAGCAACACGAAGGCAAAACGTTTCTTGCTTTGCACTGAAAGAAATGAATCCAGATAAGGAAAAATGTTTTACGCCAAACAAAAGAAAAAATAACCTGGGGAAAAAAATCGTAGTAATAAAAAAACAAAAAAACAGCATCATAAACAACCAAAAACAAGAAAAAACGAGGGGGAACGTTGTGAGCCGCGGCAAAGGCCGCGGCTCTACCTTATACCCGGTACTCAGTCGTATACACATATGTACATACATATATGAGCTTGCGATTTATGCAATTTATTATATGTTCGCAAAAGGGACAAATTAAATTTTGGGCAAAAAATAATATTTCAAAAAATGAAGTCATTTTTGGAATATTATACATGTTTTCAATTTTGTTTGCATATGCTTTTTACATCTGCTTCTAAATTTCTACATGACATGTATAACTACATATTTGAAACGTACAAGTGTTTGCGACAGAGAGAGAGGGAATGAGTCAGCGCTTGGCAGGCGTTGCGTAGCCACTGAAATTTAATTTGTTTCTTCTGGCCATAATATTTATTTGACCTGATCCATATTCGGCAATCTGGTAGATATGGTAATTTTCCATGATTCTGCGTTTTTGGTTTTCATTTATCTTAAAAATTGTGGATTTCACAGATTTTCGTTTTTTGTGGGGGCGGAAAGGGGCGTGGCAAAATTTTGAAATACACTTGTGCTGGTTCGATATCACAGGAGCTTGGATAGAAAGTTTGGTTGCTCTAGCTCTTATAGTCTCTGAGAACTAGGCGACACAAAATACGAATGGGCAAAGCGGATGGGGTCGCGTGTGAGAGAGAGCGAGAGGGAATGATGACTTTCGAAATGGTTTTCTTCATTGTAGCTATAATAATGATCCGATCTGATCCAGATTCAACACTCTGATAGAAATGGTCATTCTTTATGATTCTGCGTATTTAGTTTTCTTGTATCTTTAAAATTGTGCATGCCACAGACTTTCGTCCTTTGTGGGGGCGGAAGGGGGCGGGGTTAAATTTTGAAATACATTTGGAGTAGTGTGATCACAGAAGAGACTGGATACAAAACTTGGTTGCTCTTGCTTAAGTGGTCTCTGAGATATAGGCGCAAATGAAGACGGACAGACGGACAGACGGACAGACGGACGGACAGACAGACATGGCTATATCGACTCGGCTATTGATGCTGATCAAGAATATATATACTTTATGGGGTCGGAAACGCTTCCTTCTGGGCGTTACACACAACCATAATATTGTTCTGACCTGATCCATTTTCGGCAATCTGGTAGATATGGTAATTTTCCATGATTCTGCGTTTTTGGTTTTCATTTATCTTAAAAATTGTGGATTCTACAGATTTTCTTCCATTGTGGGGGCGGAAAAGGGCGTGGCAAAATTTTGAAATACACTTGTGCTGGTTTGATATCGCAGGATCTGACACAAAAAAGACAAACATGGAGCCAGTTTTCTGACATCTTTTAAAGAGCATAAATTTATTATTCCTTAAGTAGGAAAAATTACTGGAGATCCAGGAAGACTTGGACGATATTGGTACATTAGTCTTCGGAACATATGTGTTTATGAAATAGTTTATGGTGTTATAGAACGAGTTGACTGCTACGTCAATATTCGGTAAAGAGTGGAGAGTGGACCAATCGACATAAGAGAGGTGAAGACTTAATTTAGCGACATTGGTTTGGCAAAAAACTTCATACGGCGAGGAGCCATGGAAGTGTCAACACAAGTTAATCTGGTACACTCAAGAGATATAAATAGAGTAGGATGGAATGGTTTTTCAGAAACTGACAATGGACTTACTCTGGCTACTGTTTCTAGAGAAGCGTCCATAATGCGTTTAATAGCATTAATTTGGGCAAGGGGGATATCCGTCAGCTTATTGATAAAATCATGATTGTTGAAGTAGATTGAACTTGAAAACTAGCATAAGGTAGTTTGAGAGAAATGAACTCAATTGAAGTACTCTCGCTAGATCTTCGGGTAACCCGAAAGATGATCGGCAATCTGCGTAGGCTAAGGCGGGCACTGGTCGTCTAAAGGACTGTATCCAGCACTGCGGAAACTATAAATTACTTCCAACCTCCTTATAAAAACGAGGGGGAACGTTGAGAGCAGCGGCACAGGCCGCGACTTACTTTATACCCGGTACTCAGTCATACCGATTTATTTATTTATTATATGTTCGCAAAAAAGGGATAAATTAAATTTTGGCCAAAAACGACAATTTCAAAAAATTTAGTCGAACCCAATGGGAGATTTTTATATATTATAGCCTATTCACACTGAGCACCGTTTACCGTTTACCGTCTATTTCCTAGACGGTGCGTAAGGTTTTGCCGTCCCGAAATTTCCCAGTTTGTTCCACCGTCTATTTTAAATGTTCCTAAACCGCACGTTTCTATGCGATATTTAGCCGATGGTTATCGAATGCGACTCTGAAAAATTGGTATTCACAACGGAAAAAAAAAAATTCACTGCGAATATGTATACAATGACCGACAAAAAAACCAAAAAAAAATCACAAATGGAAGGAGCAGGTGGTAAGTTTAACCAAATATATATTTTTAATTTAATAATTTTATTGTTAATACTTGAACACAATGCAGGAAATAAGAGACGAGCAGGCGGCAGCAGGCTGCAGTGGACCGGAGAAATGGAGGCAATGCTGATAGACATTTGGCAAGAGAGTATTGACGATTTGCGGGGAGTTCGCAAGAACTCTCATGTTTATATGGAGATGGCAGATTCGTTGAAGGAGGCTGGGGTCGATGTTGGATGGGTTGATATACGGTGCAAATTGGAGAACATGACCAGAAAATACAAGTAAATATTCTTGAATTTAAAATTGAAATTCACTTAATTTGTATACCTTGTAGAATAGAGAAGGAGAAAGTAGGGCCAAGTGGAGGTGCTCCGTCTGGATGGAAGCATTATGATAAGTTGAACTCCTTCTTGGGAGCCTTCCGTGTAAACAATATGGAGCAAAACACGGTGGACAACGGCAGTAAGTTAAAAAATAGATGTTCTTAACAATATATTAATAATAGGCGTTAATTAACAGATGCAGATCAATTCTTTTCGGAGGGAGCCCTTATCGAGGTCGACCTGGACGGTTCCTGCAGCTCGAGTACATTCTCTGCCAGCAATGGTCCCCCGCCGAAGCGCACCAAGGTTGATGGCTTGAACGTGCTTGCTGATGTAGCCAAAGAAAGATTAGAAGAACAAAAAGATTTCCACAAGAAGCAGATCGAAATGGCTGAGCTGCTGGGCAAACGAATGGATGCTCTAGTAAGCAATCAATCTAAATTTCAAAATGATCTTTTGGATTGCTTAAAACAAAACAATAATAACAATAATAATAATAATAACAATTAATAAATAAGTTTCTAAATTGTATTTTATTTGTTATTTACTGTTATTTACGCAATATTTTGCTATAGCAGATCGTATCTGTTCTGCATTACAGGCACCTGCACTCCTTCAATTTCCTTGGATTTTTCCTGAAGCATCTCTGAAGCTTCAATGCTTTTTCCAAGGCTTGACTTCCGATAGATCATGGAGTCATTGCACCTTCCTGCAGAGCCAATGTTTACATATGTAAATCTGTATCTAAAGTGAAACAAAATAAGAATACCTCTTAAAAAAAACATAATTTCTTTGTAGTATCCTACCTATAATCAACTAGGGCAAACAATACGGTTGAATACCAGCCTTTATAATTGTGGTGGTCGACTGCCTCAGCTTCGGGTGGTTTAATTTCGATGTGGCAGCCATCTAAATTGAAAAGGAAGTGTTCAAACCAATTTATATGCATACATATTAATACATATGTTATTGATTTTTTACCAATTGCACCCAGGCATTGAGGAAATCCAATTGCCTCAAATCCCTTCACACACTCATCAATTTTTTCGGAAGTGAGATAGTTGGGCGACATGTACTCATCCAAAAATTCGTGGATGACAGCTCTACAAAACTCGTGCAGGATGTTGCACACGGTGTTTGGTGCCACGCCGAAAAGCCTACCAACTGTCCGATACTCTGAGGACGAGCCCAAGGTGTACATGGCAATGGCAATTCGCTTCTCCAATGGAATGGCAGCTCTACAGTTAGTATCCTTCTTCCGGAGCACTTCCAGCCGATTTACTAAAATGTTGAAGCAGGTCCTCTCCATTCTGAAGCTCTCCTTGAAAAACGCCTCGTTGTTGTCAGGCACATCTTTCTCCCAAAATGTCCCGAAGCGCTTCTACACAACATAAGACCTTGTACTTAAAACTTTGGTAGCATTTAGTATAAGTACTCACAAACGACCACAACCTTCCTGGCTTCTGTTCTTCCAAAGCGGCTACCCAAAGATGGAGCTCCTCCTCGTCAAATTCACCGCTGTTATCGCTATCAAAATTCATTTCATTCAACAACATCATTAGTTGTTGCAAGAAAATATTTTGCTGTTGAACCACAGTTGCAACAATTGCTACTTTTCTGTTTAAATCCATTTTTTTTCTAACACAAATAAAAATTCTTCCGCTTAGAAACTTCAGTTTTGTTTATGTCATCAGCTGTTAGACGGTAGACGGTAGACGGTGCCAGTGTGAATCGGAGTTTCACCGTCTGTCAAAAATCCCAACGTTCCCCCTTAACGGGCTCAGTGTGCAGAGGGTATTAGATGTTATCTGTTTCCATTTTTGTTTACATATGATTTTTACATCTGTTTCTACATTTCTACATGTTCTACATAAATAAGACGTGGAAGGGGGCGTGGAAAAATTTTGAAATACACTTGTATTGAATTGATATTACAGGAGCTTGGATAGAAAGTTTGGTTGCTTTAGCTCTTATAATTTCTGAGATCTAGTCGCTCATCTGGACGAATAGGCAAAGCAGACGGGGTGGCGTGTGAGAGAGAGCGAGCGGGAACGATGACTTTCGAAATGGTTTTTTTTCATTGTGGCTATATTAATGATACGGACGCACGCCTCCGTGGCTCCCGTCGTTGCATCGCGTCTCGTGGATCAGCGAAAACTGCCGGTAGTGCAATAGGGGCTGACTTTTCGTGGAGCCGCCCCGGCTGGCTGGGATAGTAGAGCTCCTCGCAGTAACCGCCTCCATTTATAGTTTTCGTTCGTTTTTATCCGCGTCGGCAGTGGTAGCCATTGAGTGGAATTGCTGGCTGTAACTCAAACGTGCAAGTGTTAATGTTACGCGGCTGGGTCGGTACGCTTGCCCATACTTGCCTGTGGTCATTATCCCCATAGCATTGCCTCTGTCCCCTGGCCCACCCAGTCCATGTCAAAGGCCAAAGTAGTCGGTAAACTGGTCATCAAAGCAGGTTGTTCTAGTGGTTTTGTCATTCAAAACTCACACATCGGCCGTCCCTGCGGTGCTCTCGGAGAGGATTCGTTTGCCTCCTCTCTCCGACTCAAGATTATTATCGACGAAATTACCGCGCTTGCAGCGGAGTTACCAGCACCCTGCGAGTTCGCGCAGGGTAGGTGGGCTTTGTTAAGGCCAAGATCTTTCCACGATTTGCCGCATTTTTTGTTATATGCAATAAAACAGTGTGAGCACGCTCTACATGACTATTATTCACATTAGATACTGCATCAGCTGCTAACCAGGGCTCCAAAGCTACAAGACAGCGTAAGTCTACTCCACCGATAGTTTGCGCTGCCATGTAGCACCTTGGAAGTCTAGCGGCGGCAGATGGCGCTGCATCTTACACCCTAGAAGTAGGCCACACCTCCCCCAAACGGGGCTCTGGCGACCGAGAAGGGGTGTTATAACTCCCAGCGTCTAACGCCTGGAAGAAATTCCCGCCCATCGCTGGATGCCCTGGATTAGCCAACGTAGTAATCCCATGGGGGCCTTAAGCCCCTATGGTAATGAGCGCCTTAGTAGGTACAATTCTACGCGTAACACCGAGACCAGTAAAGTGTTACGACCAACGAACCCCCCTTACGAGCATAGGACTTTGAGCTGACGGTGTCGGCATTCTACGTAGGTCAATGTCTCGGCCTCGAGTAACGCTTTCTGGTTGTCCCACTTAGGTGGATGCGTAGGCTTGGTTGATCCCTATCCCAACTAGCACCGATCTGGCTCTGAATCCTGGAGCCCATAAGGCCCAGGGTCAACCCTAGCATGGACCTCACTCCACGGAAAGGCACCCAATGGATCGCGATGGTGATTACGCACTGCGACCAGAAACAATGAACTCGAGTTGAGATTCTTATCACATGGAATATACAAGGGTGGATCCAACCTACCGCCCCTATGATGAAGAGGTTACAGCCCAACCTCAACCACTGTGCTGCGGCTCAAGACCTTCTGAGCCAAACAGTGAAAGAAATGGCAATAGACCTTGCCATCCCCAGCGAGCCAGTCAAACCTAGTGAGTCCACTGGTTTCAGCCTGGATTCCACCAAAAGGCTGCCAACTCAAAAGTACGCGTATGCGCAAAAGTTGGCAGGGTCTGGGCATACAGCGTCTATCTCGCTCCAAGCCTAGCACTCTCCAAATTTACAGGAATATTGGACAACCTAGCGGCTGATGTTAGAGATCGTCACCCAGTGGCTATCGGAGGCGACTTCAACGCATGGGCAGAGGAGTGGGGAAGCGTATCAACGAATGCGAGAGACCATTTCACCTCTGGACAAAGCGCTCCTCAACCAGGGTGTGCAACATACCTTCTCCAGAGCAGGAACAGGGTCGAAAGGTTAGGTGATAGCGGCTGCCAGGCTCACTGGGAGCCCAGCAAAAAGATATTCCAGCCTGCAGCTCTTATAAAGTTAGCTATCTTTCTGGGTCATATGGTGGACATTACCGAAATGTCTGCTATGAAGGGCGAGGCCAAGTGATGCAGCCGTCTTCTGCTGAGAGCTGGGCATGAGCAGAACAAGTGTTCCACCGTTTCCTCCTCTTCCTCATCTCTACAGCTTCAGCAAAAGTCGTTGTATGGGGCGCCCAGTCTTTTAGCGTGGGAACCTATTAGCCAGTGTCCCGTTAAAGAACGTATGACAGCGCTGCACCTTCGTCTGCCGAGCTTGCATAGCTCAGAGGTGCGCTTCCTATCTATGGTTGGCCATGTTTGCCGCGTTATTCGACAACGTTGTACTAATTGCCACTTGTTGTCTATTAGTCGCTTATATTTCTCCTTTATTATGAGCCTACATGTGGCCATCGGCATACGAGTATCCTCCTTATATTGGAGAAGGGGGATTTTAGTGCCACATCTGGCCAGCTCGTTTGCAATACAGTTGCCTTCGATGTCCCGGTTGCCCGGGACCCTTATAAGGCTGATAACAAATTGCAGAGCCATCTCGTGAACTGATTTGCGGCAATCTGCAACGAGTTTGCATAGATCGTATTAAGCGATTTGATTGAAGCTTGGCTATCACTATATATATTTATGCGGGTTACCAGCTTCCTGAAGGCAGTTCCGTGCTTCCTTGATTGCAATGACCTCCGCTTGGAAGACGCCGCAGTGATCAGGGTTCCTCCTGCGATCCTGTTGTTCAGCTTTGACCCATCTGTGAAGAGGTTTATGGCACCTTCTGGGCCTGGGGGTCCCTCCCTCCTCCACTCGTCTCTGTGAGGGATAATTACATCGAAAGGGGTGTCTGTGTATTTCCTTGGGACACAGTAGTCCGTTTTCATGGGGACGGAAGTGCTGTTTAGTATTGAGGAGTGACCTGTGTGCTGAGGTGCCCATTGGTCGGAGTCTCTCAGACGTATTGCTGCCATCTCTGCCCTCTCTTTTCCTGCGAGGGCAAGGCTTTGGAGGCATAGAATGGCATCTAGCGCATCTAGTGCGAAGAGCTCCACTGATGCAAAGGGCGGCTGTTCGTTGAACTTTGTCGAGTTGTCTGGTGATCGTCTTTTTTGATAAGGTCGGCCTCCACACTGTAACCCCATAGAGAATTGTCAATTACCAACCCTAAGTAACTGGCACTGTCACTGAAGGAGAGGCTGTATCGATTTAATATTGGGGGGTTTAGAGACGGAATCTTGTATTTATTTGTGAATAGCACAAGTTCCGTAATTGAGGGATTAACTCCAAGACCTCGCGATTCTGTCCTTCCTGACAGTCTCGCGAGCTTTGCGGTCATTGAGTCGCAGAGTGTTTGAGGGTATTTTCCCGAGAAGATAATTGCCACGTCGTCCCCCTCCTGGTCACATATAATCTTAGCAATTGATCAATGAGCATCACCAAGTGACGGTCCACCCCCAGGTCAGTCAGCGCTTCCGTAATGGTACCCGGTACAATGTTGTTGAAGGCTCCCTCGACATCTAGAGAAGCTATTAGAGAGTATTCTTTGAGGTATAGTGATTTCTCTATTCCCGAAATTACTTCGTGAAGTGCCGTTTCCGTGGATTTTCCTTTCCGGTAGGCATGCTGTGCGCCTGACAACAATTGAGAACTTATTGTTGTTCTCAGTTGTAACCCGACGAGTCTCTCAAAAGTTTCGAGAAGGAAGGATGATAGACTGATTGGTCTAAAGTCCTTTGCTGTTGAGTGTGCGGTTTTACCTGCTTTAGGGATGAAGACGATTTTTGCCTTAAGCCAAGCGTGTGGTATTTTCCCCACTACTAGTATCTTCTTAAATATACATTGCAGCCAGTTGATGGCCGTGTCTCCGGCTTTTTGTAATTGGGCCGGAATGACCTGGTCCGGACCAGGGGATTTGAACGGATCGTAACTGTGTATTGCCCAGTTGATGTTCCGTTTTGGGAATATATACTCCATCGAGGTGACCGAACCTTCACCAGGGAGGTGAGTCGGTTCACTAATAGAGCACCCTGGAAAATGAGTGTCGAGTAGAATGTGTAGGGACTCCTCACTGGAGTTAGTCCACGTACCATCACTTCTCTTTAGGTATCCCACCGAGGGGGCCGTTTTGGAGAGGATCTTGCGTAGTCTTGCAGCCTCCGACGTTTCCTCGATTTCAGAGCAAAATTTTGGCCAAGAGACCCTTTTTGGCTGTCTAATTTATTTTTTTGTATAGGGCCAGACTAGTCTTGTAATCTGCCCACTGTTCTTCCTCGCTAGCGCTTTTGGCCCTGTTGAAGAGAGTCCTGCAGCTTTTCCGTAGGATCTCTATTTGTTTTGATGGGCATGCTGCTGTGAAAGCCGTATTGCATGCTTTAGTGAACCTGTCCACTAGACGATTTAGGTCGTCCTCTGTGTTCAGGCATATTGGTGCTGCAGAGGGAAGTAGTCCCTCTATTACTGTGCTATATTTATCGCAGTTGGCTTTCCTGGGGTTAAAAAAAACAGTAGGTTTTGGGCTCTCGAGAGATACTATAGTCTCGATGTACCTGTGTTCAGAGAAGGAATGGTCCCCTAGGACTTTCCAGCTCTTGACCATGTCTGACAGTTTGTGAGACAACTACCTCTTGTCTATTCTTAATTATAAACTTAGGATCATTGCCCCGATTGCAGATAAGGAGATTAGAGTTAAGGATGAAGCTGAAAAGTAACTCACCCCTTACAATTGTTTCCGAGCTCCCCCATTGGGTGTGGTGGGCGTTGGCGTCGCAGCCTATTATAAGGCCTATATCCGACCTTTCGCTATCTCTGGTGAGCTTGCGAACTAGGTCACCGGGAGGATCGCTTCCCTCATGAGCCATATAGGACGACATCAGCCTTATGTGTGATCCTTTGAGCTCAAGGCTTAACGCCGTTTTGTCACCATTGCTAAAGTTGTGGAGCAGAAAGATATTTAAGTGCTTCCTTGCAAGAATGCAGGTTCGGATTTTACCTTCTTTCTGAGCTGCAATAAGCTTGTGCTCTTTTGTCGCTAATCCACAGACCTTGTCTCCTTCTACCCAAGGCTCTTGGATCAGGACTACATCTGCTACGCTCACATCCAAGCGGAGTAAAAGGGCAGCGGATGCTGCTTTACAGTGGTGGAGATTGATCTGTAAGAGTCTTAGAGACATCGTCAGAGTTCTCCACCACTGTGTTGTCGGCGTCCGAGCCGTCAAACTCGCGCATCAGAGTCGTATCGGAGGAGTAGCCGTCATGGTCTGACTCTAATTCGTCGTCGGGTGCTTCGATCTCCGAGGCAACGTCCTGTTCGACTGGGTTGTCGACAGGACGTTCCTCGGCCGCTGCATCTGACTTGTAAACCTTGATGCTTACCGCACTGAAGCCGAAATTCAACTCCTCTTTTGAAGCCTCTATTGGTTCATAGGACCTTGTGTCGCCTCAACTTTGACTATCCTCCCATCCGAGGTGGGTAGCCCTGGGTTGCATCGCTGCAGCATTTTTAAGATGCGATCCCGCTCCTTCAGCGGCTGGGTTGTTTACCCACCAGCTCGAAGCAGCGGTCGGCCAGTGCCGCTTCTACCCACTTCCACTGGTTCCTGGGAATTTTCGAGTCCGCGCTTCCTTAATCCAAGATATCTTCTGTGCCTCTTTGCCGAAGTTGGGCAGCACCTTTGATGCCCACTCGACCTTTTTCCGCTACTGGTCGGTCGGGCTGGACATCAGGCTCGTGTTTTGCCGACGGAGTATGTTGCCAGCACTACTCCTCTCGGCATACGTATAAGCCATGACTTGGGCGCTAGTCGATGGCAACTCACCCCGCGCAGCCTTACCAGCAGGCAGAGCAGCCGCAGGATTGCATAGCCACTCTACCAAGGTATCAGCTTTGGGAGGCGATTTGCCACCCACCCCAGGACTAGGATGGGACCCCTTCAGGTTCGCCCTAGCGTCTGCCACCGTGCAGGTTTTACCTACTATGTCGCGGGTCAGGCCAGGCCTTTGGGCGTTGCCTATCCCTGAATGGGATTGCTCGCTGTTGGCAATTGGGGAGTGCCAGACTCATTTTTGTTTTTGTTTTGTTTATTGTTTTCCTTATCTAATCCCACGATTTGCAGAGAAGGGGCGGTCCGTCCGGGCAGAGATTCACGTTGCCCGGATAAGGCATCATTAGAACAGGGGGCTGCCAAATCCCTGAGCTCTCCGTTAACGACTGGGCTAGTATTTATACCGGGCCCCCAGCCAGGCTGACTCCCGGCACGGGTCGAATAACACACTTAGTCCGGCCCGGTGTGAGATGAGTGTGGGGGTTGGGCTGTGGGTAGGTGATGTGTAGGGATGGGGGTTGTGTGAGCTACTTAAACGAGGCAGCACCACAAGCGCATCATCAGTGTTGCTACTTCGCGAACACCCGCTGGCTGTCCGCGACTGCTTATTTCGGTGCTTTCCCTAGGGATGACCGCTTATTCGCAGCTGACCTACCTACAAAGGTAGGTCGTTCGCCATCCGCAACCTGTCCGGTGGCCTCAGTTAGGCCCCCTCTAAGACATCTCACATGCTCATCAGACCAGAAACATGGTCGATAGTCGACCTAACTTTCGTCAGCAACTCACTCTTCAACACGTCGGACTGGAGTATCTCCAACGCCTACACTGCGAGTGACCACATGGCAATCATCTGTAGCATAGGCCAGCATTCAACCAGCGTCGAAACAGCTGCCGCTAGGTGGAAATGCTATCGAGCTGATAGGTTCAACACGGCGCGGCTTACAGAAATGATGACCAACAACCAAGTTATGGAGAGCCTCGACACAGCATGCACCGCCACCATGGCCCAGAGGAAGCATTTTGGGCGCCACTACGCCGAGCTACGCCGGGAATGCAATCACGCACGACGCCAATACCAGCGCTCGCGGGGAAACACGACCTTCTCGCAATGGCAGGCAACGTTTAAAGACTGCAGACGGGCTCTCAAGCCTGCAATAAAGGAAAGCAAACGCCAGAGATTTCTTTCGCTTTGTAATTCTGCTTAGCAGGGCCCATAGGGAAGGGCATACAAGCTTGTGACGAAAAAGCTGGGCGCCGAAAAACAAGCTCCCCCATCGGACCCCGTCGTGGTCAGATCCATTGTGGAGGATATTTTCCCGCGCATGGCGGATTACCTTCAGTATCACCTTCACCTTCACCATCCCTCACCAAGTCCAGCCACCCAACCAGGCCATCGAGGAGGTGACACTCGAGGAAGTCTCAACTGCAGCTAGGGGCATTAGCCCAGAAAAGGCACCTGGGCCGGGCTCCATCCCAAATCGAGCCCTCATACTCGACCTTTCACTGCGCCCGGAGATTTTTGTGAAGCTGCTAAACCAGTGCCTTCGCGAGGGAGTCCTTCCTGAGAGGTGGAAGACGCAGAAGCTGGTGTTTATTCCCAAGCCAGGCAAGCCGCCAGGGACAACATCGTCGTACAGACCAATCTGCCTGATCGACACAGCCGGAAAACTGCTGGAGAAGCAACGCGGAGGCCTGCGACCTATCACCTCACCAATATGGTTTCCGCAAGGCCAGATCCACGACTTACGCCGTCGGTAGAGTGGTGGACATTGCTTCCAGGGCGATCGCCGGCACTCAGTGGAAGGGCGGCGGTAAGGAATACTGCCTAATGGTCACGCTAGACATCAAGAACGCATTCAACACTGCGAGGTGGAGCTGCATCCTGAGGGCACCAGCGAGCTTCGAGACTCCCATGTACCTCCAGCGGATAGTACGAAGTTACTTCGAGAGAAGGCTGCTCCTATACGACACGCAAGCTGGCATGGAGCAATACGAGGTATCGGGTGGAGTTCCGCAGGGGTCGGTGCTGGGCCTTTTGCTGTCGAACGCACTGTACGACGGCATATTGCGACTTAGCCACCCCCACGGAGTGCACGTGGTGGGCTTTGCGGACGACATGGCTATTTTAGTGGAGGCCAAAGAACTGGCCACGGTAGAAGCAACCTGCGACCAGACGATCGGGTGATTCCAGCAGTGGCTAGAACTGGTAGGGCTCAACTTGCTCCCCACAAGACCGAGGCGGTGCTGATGTCCAGCTGGAAGAAAGTCGAAACGGCCAATATCACAGTGGCAGGCACCTCAGTGACGTCAAATCGGGCGATTAAGTATCTTGGCGTCATGATAGACACGCGACTCTGCTTCCGAGAGCATTTGGCCTACATGAGCTCGAAAGCGGCTTCCACCAACAGCGCACTATCTAGGATAATGCTGAACACCCAAGGACCCAAGCAATGGCGTCGTCTACTACTGACGAGTGTGACGCGGTCAGTGATGTTATATGCGGCGCCAATCTGGACAAAGGCCCTGCAAACAGCGAGCTACGCCTGGGGCCTGGCGGCCACTCATCGCCTGCGCGTAATCGGAGGAGCGGTCCACTTATTATCGGGAGATGCATGGCAGAGGCATCGAAGCGGCGGAAAAGAGGCAGTTACGTATGGCGTGCAAGCAGCAAAGCCATAGGAGGTGGCAACAACGATGGGATACGTCCACCAAGGGGCGATGGACTCACCAGCTCATCCCATCCATCGAAGCGTGGGTGGAGAGGAAGCATGGCGAGGTCAACTTTTACCTGACCCAAGTCCTCAGCGGCCATGGGTGCTTCCGAAGCTACCTGCACCGCTTCGGGCACGAGGACTCTTCTGAGTGCTCATGGTGCAGACACGGCGTGGAGGAGGATGCCGACCACATTATATTTGCGTGCGGCAGATTTGCGGAGCAGCGGCAGATGCTCGAAGACTCCCTGGGCGGGATAATATCCAAACACAGCCTGGTGCCGTACATGCTATTGTCCCCGGGAAACTGGGAGGCGACCAGCAACTTCGCGGCAAATATCATAACGGAACTGCGCGCTGTTAAGCGATGGAGAAGGGAGGACACAGAATAAGCGACGCCTCAAACGACCGGTGCGAAGCATTGCTTCACGGCCGTACCACACGGGTCGGGCTTGCACTGCAACAATTCTAGCCTTAAGTTATTAGTTAAGTGTACATAAACTAAATAAACTGAATTAAAAAAAAAAACCACAAATCTAATATTAACTCTTCGAGTACCAGGTATGTAAACTGGGCCAGGAATTTTTCGTTTGTGTTTTCCTGGCCTCAGTATATAGCAAGGTTAAGCTGAGTATCCAGCACCGCGGAAACTAAAAATTACTGCCAAACTTCATATAAAAAAAACGGGGCCAGTAATTTTTCGTTTGTGTTTTCCTGGAGTCAGTATCCAGCAACGTAAACGGGATCCACGAATTTTTATCGATAATATCGATATTCACACGAATGTGGACTGTGAGAACAGCTGATAGGGGTGCCAGTAAAATATATGTGCCTATTTTTACTGGAGTACAAGTGAGAGGTGGGGGCAAAATCTGTGCGCAAAACCAAAAAGAGATATGCAAATTTTTAAAGTGAGGAGAAGATTGCTTTAATAAAAGCAGTTGTGGAAGACCATGTCTTTGGCGGATCACGGAAAACAAGCATTTTGATCATTTTGATATTTTGGCGCCTCCGACTGTGCTGTACTTCTTCTTACAAAAATATGTGCCACTACCAACACAATCACTTCATCGTCAGAATTACTTTTCTTCCTTTTTTTAATTTTAGTTTAATTTTCAAAATTGGCGCTGTTTACAAAACACAGCTGATTCATGAGAGTGGCAAATCACTTTTTAGGCTCTTGGTCACACTACATCAGTTGAGTTCCACACATCCGAAATAATGAGCAGATTCGTTTCAGTAAAATTTCGCGGTGCTGGATACAGGCCTTTAATTAAATAAACAGATTCTTGTCGATAGTTGGCCTATCGACACTATTGTGGACTGAGAGAACAGCTGACATTCAGGCCAGGAATATATATGCGCCTATTAAGTAAAAGTGAAAGACGGAAGAAAAAACTGTGCACAAATCAAAGAAGAGAGATGAAAATTTTCAACGTGAGGAGATGATTGCTTTAATAAAAGCAGTTGATGATAGACCATGTGATTGGCGGATCACAAAAATTAAGCATTATGATAATTTTGACATTTTGGCGCCAATATTTTTCGGCAACAATATACATATGTCGCCACCAACACAATCATTTACTTTTTAACTTTCAGTTGAATGTTCAAAATTGGCGCTGTTTACAAGACAGCTGAATCATGAGAGTGACCAAGCACGCTCAAGGTTCTTGGTCACACTATTTTAGTTACGTTCCACACAAACGATATAAATAGCATGTTCCTGTCAGTAATTTTTCGCAGTGCTGGCCTTTACGCGTAAAGCCACCGAAATAACTTCGTTCGAATTTTGATTAAATTGGATCAAATTGAAAAACTGCGCCTCTTTTTTTTGGAATGATTGGAATCATTAGCGCCCGAGCAGGGTTTTTGATTTTTTTACTTCACATTTTTGCTTGTTTCGTGGTGGTGGCTTAGTCTTCGCGGGTGATAAAAAAATCCACACAACTTTCGCTGGTTTTGGACTTTGCTGGACTTGCCCTTTTGGACTTTCGCCATCTTGGAAACTTAACAATCTTCTGGACAACCTGAAGAGGAGATCACTTTATCTAGATTCGCTAGAAAGTCTTCAGGTATTCTGAGGTGAATGAATAAATTTCGTTGTGTGGCCGCACTCGACCAAAAAATATCAAGCTATTGTGATATACATATTTATGTACTTGCGTGTGTATGCACATGCGGTCATACACAGAAAACGCAGTTCAATTTTTGGCACCTTGTTTTTGTACTTCATTGGCCAAAAGAACAAATTTATGTGCATAGCACAGTGAAAGTGTCACAACATATACGTATGCGGATGTACATGCATAATCTCGATTAAATTGATATACATACATACATATGTACGTATATTTGTGCTAACTTCTACTTAAGGCCTGCATCCAGCACCGCGAAATTGTACTGAAAGGAATCTGCTCCTTATTTCGGATGTGTGGAACTCAACTAATGTAGTGTGACCAAGAACCTAAAAAGTGATTTGCCACTCTCATGAATCAGCTGTGTTTTGTAAACAGCGCCAATTTTGAAAATTAAAATAAAATTAAAAAAAGGAAGAAAAGTAATTCTGACGATGAAGTGATTGTGTTGGTAGTGGCACATATTGTTTTAAGAAGAAGTACAGCACAGTCGGAGGCGCCAAAATGTCAAAATTATCAAATTGCTTATTTTCCGTGATCCGCCAAAGACATAGTCTTGCCTCAACTGCTTTTATTAAAGCAATCTTCTCCTCACTTTAAAAATTTGCATATCTCTTTTTGGTTTTGCGCACAGATTTTGCCCCCACCTCTCACTTGTACTCCAGTAAAAATATGCACATATATTTTCCTGGCACCCATATCAGCTGTTCTCACAGTCCACATTCGTGTGGATATCGATACTATCGATAAGAATTCGTGGATTCCGTTTACTTTGCTGGATACTGAGGCCAGGAAAACACAAACGAAAAATTACTGGCCCAGTTTTTTTTATATGAAGTTTGGCAGTAATTTTAATTTCCGCGGTGCTGGATACCCAGCTTAAAATGTACATAAACAGAATGGCAACATATATTTCACAACACTACTCGACAAAATTCAACTTTTTTTTCCGCTGTGGCCAAAAATGATTTTTATACCCGGTACTCGAAGAGTATAGGGGTATATTAGATTTGTGGGGATAACGGTTGTGTGTAACGTCCAGAAGGAAGCGTTTCCGACCCCATAAAGTATATATATTCTTGATCAGCATCAATAGCCGAGTCGATATAGCCATGTCTGTCTGTCCGTCCGTCCGTCCGTCCGTCCGTCTGTCCGTCTGTCCGTCTTCATTTGCGCCTATATCTCATAGACTATTTAAGCTAGAGTAACCAAGTTTTGTATTCAGTCTCCTGTGTTATCACACTACTCAAAGTGTATTTCAAAATTTCGCCCCGCCCTCTTCCGCCCGCACAAAGGACGAAAGTCTGTGGCATACACAATTTTGAAGATACGGAAAAACTAAAAAAGCAGAATCATAGAAAATGATTATTTCTATCAGAGTGTTGAATATGGATCAGGTCGGATCATTATTATAGACAGAAGAAACAAATTAAATTTCAGTGGCTACGCAACGCCTGCCAAGCGCTGACTCATTCCCTCTCTCTCTGTCGCAAACACTTGTACGTCTCAAATATGTAGTTATACATGTAGAAATGTAAAAGCAGATGTAAAAAGCATATGCAAACAAAATTAGAAACATGTATAATATTCCAAAAATGATTTGACTTCATTTTTTGAAATATTATTTTTTGCCCAAAATTTATTTTGTCCCTTTTGCGAATGTTTGTAGGGGGCGGGTCACCTTGTCTTCACTATCACGAAACAGTATGGCAGCAGTATTGTGTTTTCAAAATGATGTATTTCACGGTTCTTCGCTGATGGTTATTTATAACTATTTTAAGTAATTTAAGGTATGTATGTAATATGTACAGGAACAAGAAGCCGTGGGTATGTCGTTCGCACAGACTTTGACCGATCGTAACGGGGGTGGGAGCGAGAACTGAAACTCCCGCTCAAGCCCGAGTGCCGGGCGGCTCTCCTGAGTGCCGTGTGCAAGAGCGTGCGAGAGCGAGTCGGGCGCGGAGCGCTCTCCAGAGCGCTCTCCACAGTGCGCTGCAGAAGTTTGCGACTGCCCTGAACATCCTCCCCCCCCTTGCAGGATTGCAAAGTATATTTGAGGGTTTTTTTACAATAGAAGAGAGTCTACGGATAGCGACGGTGTCCCTGTATGCTGGGATGCTGAAACCAAGGGCGACGCTGCTGCAATTCCACCGAAAGGCTGGCTGTCGGGGCGCCGAGGGCGGCGTTCAGCTCGGGACGCAGGAGATGGCGACGAAGATGCTGAGGCTGAGCGGGCTGCACGACGAGACGCAGGGATGTGAAGTAGCGTGTGGTGATTCTTGCCACACTCCCTGCACAGCCCGCCACTGCGACAATCACCGCCGGAATGCTGATGAGCCAGGCAGTTCGTGCAATACTTGTTTATAAGTACGGCTTGGAGCCTCTTCACAGGGCTCAACCGTAGGAAGTGGCGGCAGGTCCGTAGCGGATGCACTCCTGGGCAGACTCGGCATCGGTAGGAGTTCAGACCGCAAGCGTGTCGGCTCTCAATGGTACGGTCGGCGCGGGACTGTGGGCCCAAGGCTGGATGCGGAAATCTAGGATGAGATGAAGGTGTCGACGAAGCATTAGTATGAAAGTTGTAATCGGTTAAAGGCCCACCTTGGGCATTGAACATTGTGACGTGGTCACATTGAACCAAGTTTAAGTTTGGGCTTGAACTGGACACGGAGTTCTGATCGCCGAAACGGTGATTATTACGGATATCCTCCCGTCGGTCAACCGTAGGAGACCGTCCTAGCGATTCTGCGGAGAAGGCCGGAAGCGGATTGCTTTTGTAGACTCGAGAGCCCGCGTCTCTTACCCTTTGGATAGGTACTCTAGACACCTGACTCGAAAAGGATGCAATTTGTGGGGCTCTCTGAACGGCCGTATTACACACTGGCCCAGAGAGCACCCAACCGAAAACTGTTTCTTGCCCGAGGAGAGAGCCACATATGTTCGTCTGTAAGCCGCTTAACAGTACGGATGGTAGGATGTCAGCTCCAATCAGGACATCGATTGGCGAGCTCTCAAAAAAGGTAGGATCCGCCAACGGAAGGCTAGGCAAGTCTCTCAGCAAATTTTGAGAGAACGGATGCGAGGGAATATTCGCTGCCACCTCCGGAATAACGTAAGCTGTAACGTTTAATTGTAAACCCGACATAGTCGGAGAGCGGATGGAAAAATTGCAGAGATTCTTCGACTGAGCGGATACAGTATGATTAATGCCGGAGACCTGTGCCTGGATAGGTTGGAACGGCAGTTTGATCATGCTGACTAGACGTTCCGTAATGAACGTGGCCTCGGAGCCAGAGTCGATCAAAGCGCGGGCACGAAAATTGGTCCCCAGATGGCAAATATTAATCATAGCCGTGCTCAGGAGGACCGCACTTGTACCGGAAGCGAAATAAGACTGAACGTTGGACAAGGATGCGGAAGAACTCGGGTGTTGTACGGATGTGGAAGTCGGCTCGCTGGAACTTGGATAGCCACGGTGCAGCAGCGTGTGGTGCCGTTCCCCACAAGTGACGCAGTTGTGGGCGCTTTGGCATTCTCGGATCTGATGTCCTCGTGCGAAGCAGTTCAGGCATAGCTGTTTATGTTTAATGTAGCTGGAACGAGCATCAACGGTCATGTTGAGGAAGCGAGGACAATCACGGATTGGATGATTCTCTGAGGAGCAGAGATCACATGTCCTCCTCTGCGGATTCACTGTTGTCTCGAACGAGTGAACCCTCCTAGGAACAGGACTCCCTTGGGACCGGAACGGGTTATTTTTAGAAGGAGGCGGATTCGGATCGCCTTTGGAACTATGCGGATTGGAAGGGTGGCTCTCGATCGCCTCTAGCGTCAGATACCGCTGACTGAGGAAGGAGTCCATCTCCTTCCATGACGGCATTTCCTTCTTGTCCGTTATGGACTCTTCCCACAACGCGCGGGTTAATCTCGGCAATCTGGAAGCGCAAATGGTCACGAGCAAGCTATCCCAATTCTCAGTGGAGACCTGGGAGTGGGCGAGTGCGGTTAGAACCCCCTGGATCGTACTTTGAAGTTCTTTCAGAGCACGACTTGAATCGGACCCGATGTGAGGCAAAGAGAGGAGAAGGTGAATCTGGTTGGTCACCAGGAGCCGTCGGTTCTCATATCGGTCACGAAGGGCATCCCATGCCGCCTCGAAGCCGTCGTTGGTCAGCGGGGATTTCTCAACGATGGCCTTCGGATCGCCACTGGTCTTAGTGGCGAGGTAGTACAGTTTTTCTACGGGTGAGAGTCTAGGATTACGAATATAAATGGCTGTGAAGAGGTCCCGAAAAGTGGGCCAGCGAACGTAATCCCCCGTGAACACTTCGATGTCACAGGGTGGCAGTCGACAGCCGCCATTGGAGTCCGGCTGTGCAGGAAGACGGACTACTGGGCTGGCCGATTGGACCGTAAGGTCCTCTAGGCCCCGTTCATAATCGTCATAGCACGTGTCGTACATGGCTTGGATCTCTAGTTGGGTGTCAGGATCCTCGTCCACCGACGCAATTGAACAGGCCTCGAATTCAGCATCCACCTTTGCCCACATGCTCTGTAAGCGGTCTCTACGGACCTGAGCGATAGCGGGGGATGGCGTGCTGGTACCGGAAGCGGTAAAGCGGTCTTTCAAACTGGTCAGCCTGCCGATGGCTGCTACCAATTTCGCACGTGCGGAGAGGAATGCTGTTTGGGCCATTGGAGAAGTGCGTCGAGAGCTGATGGGACTGGTAGGTGGAAGAGCTGGCACCTTTAACGTGACTGGCGAAGGGAACAGGACCGATTTGCCCTTTGCCGCGGAACTCGTACTCGGTTTTGGCGTACCGGGTAACCTTATCGGTTTAGTCACCGAGGTAGGTGTTCCTGGGGCGGAACTACTGCGTGGTGTCCTACTACCGGGAGCGGGCAAAAGTTTTTTGCTGTCCTCGTCACCAGTGGGCATGTTCTGACCTCCCTCGCTGAGAACAACGAAACGGAAGCGGAAGCGTCGGGCGGATGGACACGGAAAATGGACCCAACAATCCTTTTGGTATGGACTTGTTGGCAAATCGGAGGCGCTTGGGTATACTAAGGCGATCGGGCCCTAATATTGGGAGTCGGTGGCAAGTGACACCCAAAAACAATATACCCGCCGAAAGTAGGGTAGCGCGTCACCGGACAAGCCACCACCGAAAACGATACACCCTCAAAATACAGGGTAGCGAGTCGCTTGGCGCTCCGTTATGCGCAAGAGCGGCGCCGGTAATCTGCTCTCCCAACAAAAAACAACGCGCGCAACGGTGGAGAGGCGAACGCGAAAACGAGCAAAAGCAGGCACCGCTATTGCTGCTTGTATGTGTGTATGTCGGTGCGGGGAGGTATGGATATATAGACGCAAGAATATGCAGCTAATATATACAAATGTATGTATGAGGGTATGGAAAAAATAAGTGTAGATTCGGATAAATGGTTTATATATGTTGGGCTGCGTATGTCGATGGGTAAAATATGTATGTATGTTCGGATGTGCAAGAATATGCAGTTTTACGGATGTGCAAGAATATGCAGTTTTATGTGTATATAGTTCGGATATACATATTCGGATATACATATATATATATATATATATGATGCGCAAGGATATGCGGTTGGGATATATGTATGTACGTGCAAGAATATGCAGTTGTGATGTATACGGATGTAGGTGCGCTTAAGTACGGATTAGTACATACATATATATATGCAGACGCAAGAATATGCAGTCAAATATGTACGGATGTAGCGTAATTAGGTGGAGCGGAATATCGGAGCTGCTTGGCATTGGACGGAAAAACCAAGATCGTACTTATCTTAATAGAGCGATCCGCCTATGCTTGCTGGGGTGCGCTTCTCCTTGTTGGGGAAGATCCGGCTCGAAGGACCAATGTTTGTAGGGGGCGGATCACCTTGTCTTCACTATCACGAAACAGTATGGCAGCAGTATTGTGTTTTCAAAATGATGTATTTCACGGTTCTTCGCTGATGGTTATTTATAACTATTTTAAGTAATTTAAGGTATGTATGTAATATGTACAGGAACAAGAAGCCGTGGGTATGTCGTTCGCACAGACTTTGACCGATCGTAACGGGGGTGGGAGCGAGAACTGAAACTCCCGCTCAAGCCCGAGTGCCGGGCGGCTCTCCTGAGTGCCGTGTGCAAGAGCGTGCGAGAGCGAGTCGGGCGCGGAGCGCTCTCCAGAGCGCTCTCCACAGTGCGCTGCAGAAGTTTGCGACTGCCCTGAACAGCGAACATATAATAAATTGCATAAATCGCAAGCTCATATATGTATGTATGTATATATTGACTGAGTACCGGGTATAAGGTAGAGCCGCGGCCTTTGCCGCGGCTCACAACGTTCCCCCTCGTTTCTGTTAGATTTGGAGATTTACATTTTTTTAAGGATACATGGTCTTTTTTCCGTGGAGTAGTTTTTTTCGCCGATAAATTCCGTTAGCCGACGTATAACGGTTTTTTTTTCCTACAAAAATACCAAAAATCTGTGTTTGTAACAGTTTTTAACGGTAAAAAGGCATTTGGAATAGTGCCAAACGGCATATGAAGTTTTGGTCAAACGGTTATAACTTAGCCGTTTATTTTTATAAGCGATACCTTAAACGACGCCTAATTAATGTGTCTATCTAAAACCAAAAATCAAGGCATTCAAATATTTTTTTTTTTCAAATGTATGAAATTGAAATTTGGAAGCTTAATATCTTCCAGACGTTAAGTTGCAGCTACAAATAGTCTGAGTCGGATTTATAGCTGCATTTTTCAGCTTTTTTAAACTGCAAAGTTCAATACAACCAGTTGTAGGAAACTTAAGTTATGTGAAAAATAGAAGCACTACCTATTAAAAAAAATACCAAATTTTTTAAAAATTCTTTAAAAAACGAGGGGGAACGTTGTGAGCCGCGGCAAAGGCCGCGGCTCTACCTTATACCCGGTACTCAGTCAGTATACACATACATACATATATGAGCAATGTTCGCAAAAGGGACAAATTAAATTTTGGGCAAAAAATAATATTTCAAAAAAATGAAGTCAAATCATTTTTGGAATATTATACATGTTTTCAATTTTGTTTGCATATGCTTTTTACATCTGCTTCTAAATTTCTACATGACATGTATAACTACATATTTGAGACGTACAAATGTTTGCGACAGAGAGAGAGGGAATGAGTCAGCGCTTGGCAGGCGTTGCGTAGCCACTGAAATTTAATTTGTTTCTTCTGGCCATAATATTGATCCGACCTGATCCATATTCGGCAATCTGGTAGATATGGTAATTTTCCATGATTCTGCGTTTTTGGTTTTCATTTATCTTAAAAATTGTGGATTTCACAGATTTTCGTTCTTTGTGGGGGCGGAAAGGGGCGTGGCAAAATTTTGAAATACACTTGTGCTGGTTCGATATCACAGGAGCTTGGATAGAAAGTTTGGTTGCTCTAGCTCTTATAGTCTCTGAGATCTAGGCGCTCATTTAGACGAATAGGCAAAACAGACTGGGTCGCGTGTGAGAGAGAGCGAGAGGGAATGATGACTTTCGAAATGGTTTTCTTCATTGTAGCTATAATAATAATCCGATCTGATCCAGATTCAACACTCTGATAGAAATGGTCATTCTCTATGATTCTGCGTTTTTAGTTTTCTCGTATCTTCAAAATTGTGTACGCCACAGACTTTCGTCCTTTGTGCGGGTGGAAGGGGGCGGGGCGAAATTTTGAAATACATTTGGAGTAGTGTGATCACACAGGAGACTGGATACAAAACTTGGTTGCTCTAGCTTAAATGGTCTCTGAGATATAGGCGCAAATGAAGACGGACGGACGGACAGACGGACAGACGGACGGACAGACAGACATGGCTATATCGACTCGGCTATTGATGCTGATCAAGAATATATATATGGGGTCGGAAACGCTTCCTTCTGGGCGTTACACACAACCGTTATCCCCACAAATCTAATATACCCTTAAACTCTTCGAGTACCGGGTATAAAAACTACATCATGAAAAAAAAACCATAATTCTTTAAAAAATTTTAAATCTCCAAATCTATCATAAAAAGTCATTTTTGGCTACAGCGGAAAATAAAAGTTGAATTTTGTCGAGTAGTGTAATAGACCTACCGTTCGTGTGCAGCAGCCTTAGCCCAAGAACGACTTGGAGGGCTAGCGGCATATACACCGGAAGCCACCACCAATACCTGCCCGCAACTTGTTCCTGGGAAGGCAGGTAGGGTACAAGACCAACACGCTAGAGCCGGATATGGTCCGAGCCATGTTCGAGGGGTACGAGACCAACAGGACGGCCGAGGAAAGAGCACGACAACTGGCCATACATACGATGGCAGCATGTGACGCCTCCATGCAACGGAATAGATCGAGCCCTGGCAAAAAAACGCCAACATACTGGTAGAATGCAGCTAAAGCTGGCGCCAGGCGGGAGTTCCAACGCAAAAGACAAATATACCAACGCTCGAGAGGTTCCCCGGAATTCGAGAGGCTCCGAGAAGAATTTAAGGAAAGCAGACGCCGCTTGCAGAAGCAGATCAAGAAGAGTAAAAGCAAATGCTTTAAAAAGCTCTGCGACGAAGCAGTTTCAAACCATTGGGGCTACGCATACAGGCTGGTAATGAAGAGACTGCGAGTGTTCAGTCCCCCAGACCAGAAACATGGTCGATAGTCGACCTAACTTTCGTCAGCAACTCACTCTTCAACACGTCGGACTGGAGTATCTCCAACGCCTACACTGCGAGTGACCACATGGCAATCATCTGTAGCATAGGCCAGCATTCAACCAGCGTCGAAACAGCTGCCGCTAGGTGGAAATGCTATCGAGCTGATAGGTTCAACACGGCGCGGCTTACAGAAATGATGACCAACAACCAAGTTATGGAGAGCCTCGACACAGCATGCACCGCCACCATGGCCCAGAGGAAGCATTTTGGGCGCCACTACGCCGAGCTACGCCGGGAATGCAATCACGCACGACGCCAATACCAGCGCTCGCGGGGAAACACGACCTTCTCGCAATGGCAGGCAACGTTTAAAGACTGCAGACGGGCTCTCAAGCCTGCAATAAAGGAAAGCAAACGCCAGAGATTTCTTTCGCTTTGTAATTCTGCTTAGCAGGGCCCATAGGGAAGGGCATACAAGCTTGTGACGAAAAAGCTGGGCGCCGAAAAACAAGCTCCCCCATCGGACCCCGTCGTGGTCAGATCCATTGTGGAGGATCTTTTCCCGCGCATGGCGGATTACCTTCAGTATCACCTTCACCTTCACCATCCCTCACCAAGTCCAGCCACCCAACCAGGCCATCGAGGAGGTGACACTCGAGGAAGTCTCAACTGCAGCTAGGGGCATTAGCCCAGAAAAGGCACCTGGGCCGGGCTCCATCCCAAATCGAGCCCTCATACTCGACCTTTCACTGCGCCCGGAGATTTTTGTGAAGCTGCTAAACCAGTGCCTTCGCGAGGGAGTCCTTCCTGAGAGGTGGAAGACGCAGAAGCTGGTGTTTATTCCCAAGCCAGGCAAGCCGCCAGGGACAACATCGTCGTACAGACCAATCTGCCTGATCGACACAGCCGGAAAACTGCTGGAGAAGCAACGCGGAGGCCTGCGACCTATCACCTCACCAATATGGTTTCCGCAAGGCCAGATCCACGACTTACGCCGTCGGTAGAGTGGTGGACATTGCTTCCAGGCCGATCGCCGGCACTCGGTGGAAGGGCGGCGGTAAGGAATACTGCCTAATGGTCACGCTAGACATCAAGAACGCATTCAACACTGCGAGGTGGAGCTGCATCCTGAGGGCACCAGCAAGCTTCGAGACTCCCATGTACCTCCAGCGGATAGTACGAAGTTACTTCGAGAGAAGGCTGCTCCTATACGACACGCAAGCTGGCATGGAGCAATACGAGGTATCGGGTGGAGTTCCGCAGGGGTCGGTGCTGGGCCTTTTGCTGTCGAACGCACTGTACGACGGCATATTGCGACTTAGCCACCCCCACGGAGTGCACGTGGTGGGCTTTGCGGACGACATGGCTATTTTAGTGGAGGCCAAAGAACTGGCCACGGTAGAAGCAACCTGCGACCAGACGATCGGGTGATTCCAGCAGTGGCTAGAACTGGTAGGGCTCAACTTGCTCCCCACAAGACCGAGGCGGTGCTGATGTCCAGCTGGAAGAAAGTCGAAACGGCCAATATCACAGTGGCAGGCACCTCAGTGACGTCAAATCGGGCGATTAAGTATCTTGGCGTCATGATAGACACGCGACTCTGCTTCCGAGAGCATTTGGCCTACATGAGCTCGAAAGCGGCTTCCACCAACAGCGCACTATCTAGGATAATGCTGAACACCCAAGGACCCAAGCAATGGCGTCGTCTACTACTGACGAGTGTGACGCGGTCAGTGATGTTATATGCGGCGCCAATCTGGACAAAGGCCCTGCAAACAGCGAGCTACGCCTGGGGCCTGGCGGCCACTCATCGCCTGCGCGTAATCGGAGGAGCGGTCCACTTATTATCGGGAGATGCATGGCAGAGGCATCGAAGCGGCGGAAAAGAGGCAGTTACGTATGGCGTGCAAGCAGCAAAGCCATAGGAGTTGGCAACAACGATGGGATACGTCCACCAAGGGGCGATGGACTCACCAGCTCATCCCATCCATCGAAGCGTGGGTGGAGAGGAAGCATGGCGAGGTCAACTTTTACCTGACCCAAGTCCTCAGCGGCCATGGGTGCTTCCGAAGCTACCTGCACCGCTTCGGGCACGAGGACTCTTCTGAGTGCTCATGGTGCAGACACGGCATGGAGGAGGATGCCGACCACATTATATTTGCGTGCGGCAGATTTGCGGAGCAGCGGCAGATGCTCGAAGACTCCCTGGGCGGGATAATATCCAAACACAGCCTGGTGCCGTACATGCTATTGTCCCGGGAAACTGGGAGGCGACCAGCAACTTCGCGGCAAATATCATAACGGAACTGCGCGCTGTTAAGCGATGGAGAAGGGAGGACACAGAATAAGCGACGCCTCAAACGACCGGTGCGAAGCATTGCTTCACGGCCGTACCACACGGGTCGGGCTTGCACTGCAACAATTCTAGCCTTAAGTTATTAGTTAAGTGTACATAAACTAAATAAACTGAATTAAAAAAAAAAACCACAAATCTAATATTAACTCTTCGAGTACCAGGTATGTAAACTGGGCCAGGAATTTTTCGTTTGTGTTTTCCTGGCCTCAGTATATAGCAAGGTTAAGCTGAGTATCCAGCACCGCGGAAACTAAAAATTACTGCCAAACTTCATATAAAAAAAACGGGGCCAGTAATTTTTCGTTTGTGTTTTCCTGGAGTCAGTATCCAGCAACGTAAACGGGATCCACGAATTTTTATCGATAATATCGATATTCACACGAATGTGGACTGTGAGAACAGCTGATAGGGGTGCCAGTAAAATATATGTGCCTATTTTTACTGGAGTACAAGTGAGAGGTGGGGGCAAAATCTGTGCGCAAAACCAAAAAGAGATATGCAAATTTTTAAAGTGAGGAGAAGATTGCTTTAATAAAAGCAGTTGTGGAAGACCATGTCTTTGGCGGATCACGGAAAACAAGCATTTTGATCATTTTGATATTTTGGCGCCTCCGACTGTGCTGTACTTCTTCTTACAAAAATATGTGCCACTACCAACACAATCACTTCATCGTCAGAATTACTTTTCTTCCTTTTTTTAATTTTAGTTTAATTTTCAAAATTGGCGCTGTTTACAAAACACAGCTGATTCATGAGAGTGGCAAATCACTTTTTAGGCTCTTGGTCACACTACATCAGTTGAGTTCCACACATCCGAAATAATGAGCAGATTCGTTTCAGTAAAATTTCGCGGTGCTGGATACAGGCCTTTAATTAAATAAACAGATTCTTGTCGATAGTTGGCCTATCGACACTATTGTGGACTGAGAGAACAGCTGACATTCAGGCCAGGAATATATATGCGCCTATTAAGTAAAAGTGAAAGACGGAAGAAAAAACTGTGCACAAATCAAAGAAGAGAGATGAAAATTTTCAACGTGAGGAGATGATTGCTTTAATAAAAGCAGTTGATGATAGACCATGTGATTGGCGGATCACAAAAATTAAGCATTATGATAATTTTGACATTTTGGCGCCAATATTTTTCGGCAACAATATACATATGTCGCCACCAACACAATCATTTACTTTTTAACTTTCAGTTGAATGTTCAAAATTGGCGCTGTTTACAAGACAGCTGAATCATGAGAGTGACCAAGCACGCTCAAGGTTCTTGGTCACACTATTTTAGTTACGTTCCACACAAACGATATAAATAGCATATTCCTGTCAGTAATTTTTCGCAGTGCTGGCCTTTACGCGTAAAGCCACCGAAATAACTTCGTTCGAATTTTGATTAAATTGGATCAAATTAAAAAAACTGCGCCTCTTTTTTTTGGAATGATTGGAATCATTAGCGCCCGAGCAGGGTTTTTGATTTTTTTACTTCACATTTTTGCTTGTTTCGTGGTGGTGGCTTAGTCTTCGCGGGTGATAAAAAAATCCACACAACTTTCGCTGGTTTTGGACTTAGCTGGACTTGCCCTTTTGGATTTTCGCCATCTTGGAAACTTAACAATCTTCTGGACAACCTGAAGAGGAGATCACTTTATCTAGATTCGCTAGAAAGTCTTCAGGTATTCTGAGGTGAATGAATAAATTTCGTTGTGTGGCCGCACTCGACCAAAAAATATCAAGCTATTGTGATATACATATTTATGTACTTGCGTGTGTATGCACATGCGGTCATACACAGAAAACGCAGTTCAATTTTTGGCACCTTGTTTTTGTACTTCATTGGCCAAAAGAACAAATTTATGTGCATAGCACAGTGAAAGTGTCACAACATATACGTATGCGGATGTACATGCATAATCTCGATTAAATTGATATACATACATACATATGTACGTATATTTGTGCTAACTTCTACTTAAGGCCTGCATCCAGCACCGCGAAATTGTACTGAAAGGAATCTGCTCCTTATTTCGGATGTGTGGAACTCAACTAATGTAGTGTGACCAAGAACCTAAAAAGTGATTTGCCACTCTCATGAATCAGCTGTGTTTTGTAAACAGCGCCAATTTTGAAAATTAAACTAAAATTAAAAAAAGGAAGAAAAGTAATTCTGACGATGAAGTGATTGTGTTGGTAGTGGCACATATTGTTGTAAGAAGAAGTACAGCACAGTCGGAGGCGCCAAAATGTCAAAATTATCAAATTGCTTATTTTCCGTGATCCGCCAAAGACATAGTCTTGCCTCAACTGCTTTTATTAAAGCAATCTTCTCCTCACTTTAAAAATTTGCATATCTCTTTTTGGTTTTGCGCACAGATTTTGCCCCCACCTCTCACTTGTACTCCAGTAAAAATAGGCACATATATTTTACTGGCACCCATATCAGCTGTTCTCACAGTCCACATTCGTGTGGATATCGATACTATCGATAAGAATTCGTGGATTCCGTTTACTTTGCTGGATACTGAGGCCAGGAAAACACAAACGAAAAATTACTGGCCCAGTTTTTTTTATATGAAGTTTGGCAGTAATTTTAATTTCCGCGGTGCTGGATACCCAGCTTAAAATGTACTTAAAAAGATGGGCAACATATATTTTACAACACTACTCGACAAAATTCAACTTTTTTTTCCGCTGTGGCCAAAAATGATTTTTTCTGTTAGATTTGGAGATTTAACATTTTTTAAGGATACATGGTCTTTTTTTCGTGGAGTAGTTTTTTTCGCCGATAAATTCCGTTAGCCGACGTATAACGGTTTTTTTTTCCTACAAAAATACCAAAAATCTGTGTTTGTAACAGTTTTTAACGGTAAAAAGGCATTTGGAATAGTGCCAAACGGCATATGAAGTTTTGGTCAAACGGTTATAACTTAGCCGTTTATTTTTATAAGCGATACCTTAAACGACGCCTAATTAATGTGTCTATCTAAAACCAAAAATCAAGGCATTCAAATATTTTTTTTTTTCAAATGTATGAAATTGAAATTTGGAAGCTTAATATCTTCCAGACGTTAAGTTGCAGCTACAAATAGTCTGAGTCGGATTTATAGCTGCATTTTTCAGCTTTTTTAAACTGCAAAGTTCAATACAACCAGTTGTAGGAAACTTAAGTTATGTGAAAAATAGAAGCACTACCTATTAAAAAAAATACCAAATTTTTTAAAAATTCTTTAAAAAAAAAGTACACCATGAAAAAAAAACCATAATTCTTTAAAAAATTTTAAATCTCAAAATCTATCAGAAAAAGTCATTTTTGGCTACAGGCCTGTATCCAGCACCGCGAAATTTTACTGAAACGAATCTGCTCATTATTTCGGATGTGTGGAACTCAACTGATGTAGTGTGACCAAGAGCCTAAAAAGTGATTTCCCACTTTCATGAATCAGCTGTGTTTTGTAAACAGCGCCAATTTTGAAAATTAAACTAAAATTAAAAAAAGGAAGAAAAGTAATTCTGACGATGAAGTGATTGTGTTGGAAGTGGCACATATTGTTGTAAGAAGAAGTACAGCACAGTCGGAGGCGCCAAAATATCAAAATGATCAAAATGCTTGTTTTCCGTGATCCGCCAAAGACATGTTCTTGCCTCAACTGCTTTTATTAAAGCAATCTTCTCCTCACTTTAAAAATTTGCATATCTCTTTTTGGTTTTGCGCACAGATTTTGCCCCCACCTCTCACTTGTACTCCAGTAAAAATAGGCACATATATTTTACTGGCACCCCTATCAGCTGTTCTCCCAGTCCACATTCGTGTGAATATCGATACTATCGATAAAAATTCGTGGATCCCGTTTGCGTTGCTGGATACTGACTCCAGGAAAACACAAACGAAAAATTACTGGCCCCGTTTTTTTTATATGAAGTTTGGCAGTAATTTTTAGTTTCCGCGGTGCTGGATACCCAGCTTAAAGGCCTGTATCCAGCACCGCGAAATTTTACTGAAACGAATCTGCTCATTATTTCGGATGTGTGGAACTCAACTGATGTAGTGTGACCAAGAGCCTAAAAAGTGATTTGCCACTCTCATGAATCAGCTGTGTTTTGTAAACAGCGCCAATTTTGAAAATTAAACTAAAATTAAAAAAAGGAAGAAAAGTAATTCTGACGATGAAGTGATTGTGTTGGTAGTGGCACATATTGTTGTAAGAAGAAGTACAGCACAGTCGGAGGCGCCAAAATATCAAAATGATCAAAATGCTTGTTTTCCGTGATCCGCCAAAGACATGGTCTTGCCTCAACTGCTTTTATTAAAGCAATCTTCTCCTCACTTTAAAAATTTGCATATCTCTTTTTGGTTTTGCGCACAGATTTTGCCCCCACCTCTCACTTGTACTCCAGTAAAAATAGGCACATATATTTTACTGGCACCCCTATCAGCTGTTCTCACAGTCCACATTCGTGTGAATATCGATATTATCGATAAAAAATTCGTGGATCCTGTTTACGTTGCTGGATACTGACTCCAGGAAAACACAAACGAAAAATTACTGGCCCCGTTTTTTTTATATGAAGTTTGGCAGTAATTTTTAGTTTCCGCGGTGCTGGATACCCAGCTTACAGCGGAAAATAAAAGTTGAATTTTGTCGAGTAGTGTAATAGACCTACCGTTCGTGTGCAGCAGCCTTAGCCCAAGAACGACTTGTAGGGCTAGCGGCATATACACCGGAAGCCACCACCAATACCTGCCCGCAACTTGTTCCTGGGAAGGCAGGTAGGGTACAAGACCAACACGCTAGAGCCGGATATGGTCCGAGCCATGTTCGAGGGGTACGAGACCAACAGGACGGCCGAGGAAAGAGCACGACAACTGGCCATACATACGATGGCAGCATGTGACGCCTCCATGCAACGGAATAGATCGAGCCCTGGCAAAAAAACGCCAACATACTGGTAGAATGCAGCTAAAGCTGGCGCCAGGCGGGAGTTCCAACGCAAAAGACAAATATACCAACGCTCGAGAGGTTCCCCGGAATTCGAGAGGCTCCGAGAAGAATTTAAGGAAAGCAGACGCCGCTTGCAGAAGCAGATCAAGAAGAGTAAAAGCAAATGCTTTAAAAAGCTCTGCGACGAAGCAGTTTCAAACCATTGGGGCTACGCATACAGGCTGGTAATGAAGAGACTGCGAGTGTTCAGTCCCCCACCTTCGATGTGTGCAGATCTACTCAAAAACATAGTGGAAACTCTATTTCCACAGCAAGTGGCAGTCCAGAGTGTGGTGGATGGAATTCCGGCTCTGGAAATAGAAGCCACCACAAAACCAGAAGTCCTCGGAGCTCTAAAACAGACCAAGAACGGTAAAGCACTGGGACTGGATGGGGTCCCGAATGCCGTACTTCGTGCTGCCATTGAGACAGGCCCACAAACATATTTGGGACTATTCAATGCGTGCATGTCCAAAAGAATCTTCCCTATCCCACTGAAACGACAGCGGCTAGTCCTTACCTAAAGAAAACAAGAGGGAACGTTGTGAGCCGCGGCCTTTGCCGCGGCTCTTCTTTATACCCGGTACTCTGTCGGTATATACATACATATACATATGAGCTTACGATTTATGCAATTTATTATATGTTCGCAAAACGGACGAATTAAATTTTGGGCAAAAAAGAATATTTCAAAATATGAAGTCAAACCATTTGTGGAATTTTTATACATGCTTCCAGTTTTGTTTACATATGATTTTTACATCTGCTTCTACATTTCTACATGACATGTATAACTACATATTCGAGACGTACAAGTGTTTGCGAGAGAGAGAGAGAGAGGGAATGAGTAAGCGCTTGGCAGGCGTTGCGTAGCGACTGAAATTTAACTTGTTCTTTCTGACTATAATAACGATCCGACCTGATCCAGATTCGGCAACCTGGTAGATACGGTCCCATAATTCTGTGTATTTGCTTTTCTCGTATCTTAAAAATTGTGGATTCCACAGATTTTCGTCCTTTGTGGGGGCGGAAGGGGGCGTGGCAAAATTTTTGAAATTCACTTGTGCTGAATTGATGTCACAGGAGATTGAATAAAAAGTTTGGTTGCTCTGGCTTTTATAGTCTCTGAGAACTGAGAATTGGGTTTCCTCATTGTGGCTATGTTAATGATCCGGTTTGATCCAGATTCAACACTCTGAAAGAAATCCTCTATGATTTTGGGTTTTTAGTTTTCTCGTTTCTTCAAAATTGTGTATGCCACAGACTTTTGTCCTTTGTGCGGGCGGAAAGGGGCGGGGCGAAATTTTGCAACACATTTGGAGTAGTGTGATCACACAGGAGACTGGTTACAAAATTTTGTTGCTCTAGTTTAATAGTCTCTGAGATATAGGAGCTAATGAAGACGGACAGACAGACATGGCTATATCGACTCGGCTATTGATGCTGATCAAGAATATATATACTTTATGGGGTCGGAAACGCTTCCATCTGGGTGTTACGCACATCCGCTATCTCCACAATTTTAATATACCCCTATACTCTCCGAGTACCGGGTATAAAAATCGTACCGAGTAGCCATCATCCATATACATGGCACCCGATGGATGTATGGGACCAAAGAGTACTGCATAGTGGAAACACTCGAAGCATTGGCAAAATTCCAAGTACCGCCGTATTTGCAGATAATCTCCGCTGACTACCTTAGAGACCGAGTGCTCATATATGAGACAGATAAGGGGCCACGTGAACACCAAATCACTGGAGGAGTTCCCCAAGGATCGGTACTCGACCCACTACTGTGGAACATCATGTATGATGTAATCCTAAAGATGGATATGCCAATGGGTGCCACGGTGATAGGTTTTTGCCAACGACATAGCAATTTTCACAGTGGCAAAACACAAAGCAGAGGCAGAAGAAACCTGAAATGACGCAGTAGTTCGGGCCAGAACATGGCTATCCGGGAGGGGGCAAACACTAGCCACCCACATAACAGAGGAGGTGCTCATAGGCAGCAGGAAGGTAGTGGACACGGCCACGATCCGAGTAGGTGACTCCACTATCAGCCCCGGCCCAAGCTTGAAGTATCTGGGGGTCATGATTGACTATAGGCTCAGCTTCAAGCACCACATGGCGTATGCCAGTAGCAAAGCTGGCAAAACGGCAGTTGCCCTATCGCGCATCATGCCAAACATTGGTGGTCCGAAGCAGCTGAGGCGAAAGCTCCTAGCGAGCGTAGTTAACTCGACGCTAATGTATGCTGCGCCGATATGGGCGGACGCAATGAAACAATAGACATACATATGCCTGAGAATGCAAGGCAGTAAAAAGACTGTGTGCATTGAGAATGTGCTGCGCATACAGAACGTGTATCCCTGGACGCCACACTAGTTATAGCAGGAATGATCCCAATCCAGCTGCTGGAAAGTGAAGCCTTTGAAATCAAGACACAGCGAGAACTGGAGACTGCTGACCAGGAGACAAGATACGCAGCAAGGCAACGCACAATGTTGCAATGGCAAGACTCGTGAGATACTAGCAACAAAGGACGTTGGACCCATAAGCTTATCCCAGACCTGCAAAGCTAGCTGAACCGCCGTCATGGACAAGTGGGGTATCACCTGACCCAGCTTTTGACGGGACATAGATGCTTTAAAGCCTATCTCCATAGGTTTAAGCATGAGGACGACCCCTTCTGTGTGTTCTGTCGAAGACGTTGAACATTGCTTCTTCAAATGTCCACAATTCCAGCAAGACCGGATAGTCCCAAGCTAGCAAACCTGGCAGAATGCCCAATGGTGTCGGAAGAAAACTGGGCTGCGATAAGCAACATGGCCGCAGTATATATCATCAAACTGCGTCGCGAAGAAAGAGCACGCAAAGAAAAAGATAAAAATCATTAAAGATTGACAATCCCTACTGGCATTCCCCCCGGCGGAGTAATATCTACTGGTAGACAGGCTAGTCGGGATTCGGGATAGGTGTGTTTGGTTTAAGAGCGGTTAGAGTCCCTCACTCCTCCCACAACCCCACCCTCACACAACGCTTGTTAAAGGTTCTTGGGCACCAACGGTTAATTGTTCTTTCGATCGGTAACCTTTCTCCGATCTGTGCTTGGATCGGTTCAATACATTAGTTTGTGCGCCATTAGTTTGCGCCAGGGCATGTGTGTGTTTAGTGTGTTTGGCGTTTTAATTACATCGTTGCAGTTCGTGTGCGAGGATAGCTCAGTTTTTTGTCAGCTTAATTATATCTGATTCCGATAAGCAGTTATTGGAAAGGCCAACAGTTCAAAAGCCAACAGTATCTAAGCCTAATAACAAGCTGGCATTATGTCAACCAAAGTTTGACAAGGTCAGTGCTGGCATTGCTCGCATGCAAACACCCTTAAAGCTGAAACAAATGTCATCGGAAAAAACAGATTTAGCTTGTCGCCTAGACACACATATGCAGCATGAGTGCTCAATGAATTCGCCCCAGCGATCGCAACTGCCGAAAATGCGTTTGCCAAAATTTAGTGGCAAACATTCGGACTATAAAAATATCATGTGCCTTTTCCAAAGCCTTATTGACGATTATGCTTCTTTGACAAACATAGAAAAATGTAATCATTTAGTATCGTGTTTGTCAGATGAAACATTGGGTGTAGTTAAGCCGTATAAAATGACAGACTGAAAATACCCTAAGGCCCTTACCAGTCTGAAGTCAGTTTATGACAATAAATGTCTAATATTCATCGATACTGTTGCTCAGTTATTCGATTTGCCAAGCATGACCAAGACATCTGCATCAAGTTTAAGCTTGACTATGATAAGCTGACTTCTTGGGAAAACTGTGCTAAATAGCTGAATAGCTGAATTCAATGCTAGGCAACAGAAGACTCAACTCGTGACAAGACAAGGTTGCGTAATGAGGTGAAAAAACCTCAACGTAAATCGTCCTTTGCCTGTGCTAATGCAGGGCATAAATCGTCGTCTGCATGTACCTATTGCAAGTCTGTAGACCACAATATATATTATTTTCCGTCGTTTAGTGCCATTTCCGTCATGCAACGTTTTGAGTATGCTAAAACTCAAAAACTGTGTCTCATGAATTTGACCGTGGGACATACAGTGTCGAGTTGCAAGGCGGCGAAGTGTCGAGTGTGTTCAATGCCTCACCATTCTCTGCTTCATAAGTACAATGCACTAGTATAAGGTGAAGTAGCGGCACTTCAAGCCTCAACGTCGGAGGCATATGTAGGTCACATGCTTAATGCCGAATTTAGTCGTTCTTGCTACCGCGATCGTAAATATATAAGATAGATTTGGACAGTAGCATACAGCAAGCGCTTTGCTCGATAGTGGGTCACAAATAAATTTGAAGTCTGAGAGCATGGAACAAAGGCTTCGGCTTAAACGTGAGCTCTCTTGCTATCGCAATGGTAGGTGGTGCAACCACCGATAGTAAAAATAAGGTTTGTGCATCAATTCAATCTCATTTGAATTCCCAAACTTTTTCCACTTAGTGTACTAAAATCAATCTCCACATCTCAGCCTGGGCAGTCTCTTTCCACATCGAATTGGAAAATCCCAAAAAATATTAAGGTGGCAGATCTCGAGTTCTATAAGCCAGCTAAGGGGGATGTGTATTGGGAGCTGAAGTGTTTTATGGGTTGTTGTGCGTTGACAAATATATTCGCAATCACACCTCTTGGTGCGGAAGTGATTCGCAATTGTTTCTATGTCGACGATATGCTGGCAGGTGCAGACAATTTATAAGTACTGGACACAATCTGCAGGCAGGTTTGCTATATATTGCACGAAGCCCAAGTGGGCTTCCAATTGTCAGACTCGTTCAATAAGGAAATAAGGCATGAGGAAATAAGCATCAAAATTGATGAGCACAGCTCAGTTAAGACGCTTGGAATGCTCTGGGCAGCTCAAGAGGATGTGTTTAAGTACTTTGCATCCTTGAAACCACCCAAACGGAATATCTTGTCAATAGCCTCTCGTTTGTTTGTGATAAGTAACCGATGAGATCAATCAGTGGTAGATGCCAGCCAGCAAAAAAAAAAAATCGCTTATACAACCAGCGACAAAAAAAAAGCCGCACTCCGAAACTTAATGCATTTTTTATTTCTCCAGCGTGGGGTTTCCCCAAATGTATTTCAGTGATTCTTTTGCATATTGAAAAAAAAAAAAATGTATTCACTTAATACACGGGAATACTAAAAGTCAGGCTCACACATACATACAAATATTCTTTAAGGATGACAATTGTATTACAGAGTCGCATTGCTATATTCATCCATAAATATCGCTAAAATCAACACCCTCCTTCAATGTGATCCTGTATGCATTGACAAAACATTTCAATTTAAATTCAGTTATTTCAAAAAATGACAATGTTTCTGCTTCGGCAAATTCTTTGTAAGGACATCAGCAACTATATCTTTTGTCGATACATATTTGAGCTCTACATTGCTTGTCTATACAACTTCTCGGACGAATTGATGCCTTATATACTTTGACCTCGCATGATATTCCGGGTTCGTGGCCAAATTCTGTGAACTGAGATTGTCGCCAAAAAAAAACCGTTGATGATCCAGCATCTCCACATCCAATTTCAATAAGCAATCGTCTCAAGTGTAGTGCCTCCTTAGTTGCTGAAGACAGAGCCATACTTGGCCTCTGTTCTGCTTAAAGCCACGCAACCTTGCTTCTCTCATTTCCATGAAATAGGTCCACCTGCTAAGAAGAATACATATCCTGTGTATGATCGGCGGTTGATTACATCACCGCCCCAATCTGCTTCCTCTGTAGTTAAGTTTGATGTTCACAGTTCCTGCCAGACCTACGACATGTTCGCCATGTGGCTCCTTATTTCTCTGTGCCAACTTCACAACGGAATGATAGATGTCTGGCCTCGAGGTTAGAGCTAGCCACATAAGTTCGCCAATAGTCGATTGGTACGCATGCAACTTGAAAACCTGCATTTAATGGCGTTGCCACAGTCCGGCACGTTTGTATATTACGTTTGTATGATCGCCCTGTGCCAGTGCGCACTCGTTTCCATTTCTCTCGTTGCTGATTCTCTTCATTGTCTTCTTCAAGGCTGTTCCCCTGCAAAGGCTCTTGCACAGGTCTAATTTAGTCGTCTTGGTCCTGGTCGTGGTCTGGTTCCTCGGCGCTGGCATAATCTTCACTCAATATAATAGTCTCAATCCATCCATCAGATTGCTGCACATCTGCCTGAATTTGTGGCCGAATTTTTTTTGCGTTGTTTCTTGAGATATCCTTAGCCACAAGTGTAAAGTCATTACTGGTTATATTACGAGGCTCCTCAAATAAAACATCCCGTTTCTCGATCACGCATCGTTTCTCCTTATCATACAGCCTGTACGCCTTTGATACAATAGAGTATCCCACAAAACGGTATTCCTTCCGTTTGCTCGGAATGTACTGCGACGATTGTTATCCAAACCAACTCCTACTGATGCAAATACGCGCATACCCTGCACGTTGGGTTTTTTGCCGCACCATGCCTCATATGGCGTCTTGCCCACTAAAGCAATGGTTGGTGACTTATTCCTTATGTAGCATGCAGTTTGCACTCCCTCTACCCATAGGTAATCGTCCATATTACCATGTACTAGCAAGCTCCTTGCCATCTCGATAAGGGTTCGGTTTGCCCGTTCGGCTACCCGTTTTGTTTAGGACTATATAGAACTGTCAGTTGCGGATAATTCCATGCTTCTTTAGGTATTGTCGCTCCTCAAGACCTTCATCTTTTTTCTAGTCTGTCGTTCGGCCATGTTTTTAAATTCTAAAAAATTATCAAAAATCTCGTCTTTCGATTTGATTAAATAAGTGACTATTCGCCTTGACATATCATTTATAAATGTCGAAAAATATGCTGAGCCTCCCAGGGATCGGGTCTGAAACGGTCCACAAACATCGGTATGTACCAGTTTGGGCTGATGCTTGGCCCGACTTTCCGCTGCTGCTGGAAACGGTTGTGTGTGAATTTTTCATTTCATACAGGTCATGCACGAGGGCTTCTCAGACATTAACCATCATGTTCCTTGCGAGATTCGTTAGACTGGTATAATTCAAATGTCCATACTTGTTGTGCCAAACGCTTGCACTTTGCTGCACTGCGCCATAACACAAGTTGCTTTTTCCTCTAAACACAAACAGCTTATTGTTCTTATGAGCTCTCAGTAGATCTTCGCCATCAATGCGAAACTCCAAAATGTATACTATGTATATGTATACCTTAAGCTCATCAATTGTAGGGGCGCTCTCTATTAAGTAAATATAGGCGGATAGTATGACAACTACAACTTATGCTGTGTGAGAGGACTGCACACATCGAATTGGTTTAAATTAATTAGCGTAGAGCGCGGATACAGTAAGAAATAAAAGCCCAAGAGAGGTCGGTCGCAGGCAGATGCAACCTACATCGCTGACTTTTCACTTTTAAAAACAAACTAAAAATTACATTGCTGTTGCTATTGATGGTTTCAACCTTTTAGCACACGGTGAAGGCGGCAACGGTTTGTCAGCGTCTAGTCAGTTGATCTCCAAATGCTTTGCCTCCTCCCAAAAGAATCCGTCGCGTCCAAAGTGACCGTATGTGCTAGTGCGCTGGTAAATCGGCTGACGTAGGTTCAAGTCCTTCACAATCTTGCCGGGCCTAAGGTCAAAGTTGCGTTTGATAATCTCCAGCAGTTCCTTTTGTAATTTATGGGAAGTACCGTAGTCAAACACATTAATAGACAGAGGCTCGGCCAAGCCAATGGCGTACGAGACCTGAACTAGGCAACGCTTGCAGAGACCAGCCTTCACCAAGGATTTGGCAACCCAGCGTGCAGCGTACGCCGCAGATCTGTCAACCTAGGTAAAATCCTTGCCGGAGAAGGCACCACCGCCATGTGCACCCCAGCCTCCATAGCTATCCACTATGATTTTGCGGCCCGTTAGACCTGCGTCACCCATCGGTTACCAATAACGAAAAGTCCGCACGGATTGATGTAGAAAATGGTGTTAGCATCAAAGTATTTGGCGGGAATGACAACTTTCACAACTTTCTCCATAACCTCCGAACGCAGAGTTTCCAACGAAATCTTCTCCGAGTGTTGCATGGATACATCGATAGTATGAACACGCTTGGGCACTTCCGAGCCCTGGTTGAAGAGATACTCGCAGGTTATTTGAGTCTTTGGTTCAGGGCGAGCCCACCAGAAGACGTCCGAACGGCGTAGCTCAGCAATCTTTTCGTTGAGCTTGTGGGCCAACACGACGGTGAGAGGCATAAATTCCTCGGTCTCATCGGTAGCATATCCAAACATGATTCCCTGATCTCCGGCACCGATTTCTTCCTCAGGTGATTGACATGCACGCCATCAGCAATTTCTGGAGATTGTTGGTCCAATGCCAAAAGCACGTTGCACGTTTTAAAATCGAAACCCTTGGAGGAGTCGTCGTAGCCAATATGCTGGACTGTCTCGCGTACAACCTTCTGGTAATCGACGACGGCCTTTGATGTGATCTCGCCGCAGAGCAGAATCATGCCCGTTTTTGCAACAGTTTCACATGCTACTTTGGCGTTAGGATCCTGCTTGAGATGTGCATCCAAGATAGCATCGCTGATTTGATCGCACATTTTGTCTGGGTGTCCCTTGCCAACAGATTCGGAAGTAAATAGGAATGTTTGTTCATCTTCCATGTCATAAGAATTTCCATTGCTGCCATTGCAACCATTGGCGCTGTGTCCGTTTGTCTTTTGCGGCATTTTGGGTGGAATTCGTTTAATTCTTTTGGTTTAGTTGTAGATGAAGTGCGTCTGTAATGTGTAGCACTCAATATCTCTTTTGTCTTTCTTTTTAGCATTTCCATGATCGGATCTTGCTTGAAATGCCTTCTGCTCGCTGTGCATGAGATTCGCCTCCGTAATCCTGCGTTCTCCTTCTGTCAACAATTTTATCTTTAATTGTTCTAATGTTGGCAAACTGTTGCACGTTTCCATGGCTATAACAAAGTTGTCGTACTGCTTTGGCAAACTTGAGAGCAATATAATCACATCTAGCTCGTCTCCTAACTGAATATTTACTTCTCCAAGCTTGTCTACTGTTGAACAAAACGAATTCAGATATTCACACATTCCGTCATCTCCTGCTATTCGCAGCCAAAGCAACTTTTTATAGTACTGCTGGCTGCCCACGCTCGCGTGTTTCTGGGCCCATAACCTGATGAGAACCGATGAGATCTATCAGTGATACTTAGATGCCAGCCAGCAGAATGAAATAAACTCGATTATATTTCAGTGATTCTTTTGCATATTTAATTGGAAAAAATAAAAAAAATGTGTTCACTTATACACGGGAAAACTAAAAGTCAGGCTCACACACACATACAAATATTCTTTAAGGATGACAATTGTATTACATCGATAGATGGATATACCAAAAGGTTCAAGTTCACGGCTTTACTGACTCATCCAGTCACGCCTATGGTTGTTAAATTTATGTACGAACATGCAACAACGAAGACGTTGGCGTTTCGTTGCTCACGGCAAAGTCTAGGGTAGCTCTGCTAAATGTTAAAACAATACACTGTTTAGAGCTTTCTGCAGCACTATTGCTGGCCAAACTCTGGCAATAAGTGTCGAGCACAATAACCAAATTAACGTTAGAAAGCGTAAATTTCTGGTCAGATTCGCAGGTCACGTTATATTGGTTGGAGCGTGATTCGGCTACGTTGGGGACATTTGTCGCGAATCGAGTCGCAGTCACGTTCCAACGGATGCTAATTCAGAAGACTTCGTTTTAAGGGGAACCGATATTAACGAAATTGTAAGCTTCGTCGGGCTGTAGGAAGCAGCAGTAAAGGCTGCCAAACACAGGCTGGTACAAGGGACTGGGAGGGCATAACGCCAGGGCACCTGCTCATCGCCCAGCCTTGGCTGGGGCTGCCGCAAGGATCCACGCCCGAAGACCCTAAAAACCAGCCCGCACCCGCATATTTGAAGCGGTGGCAACAAAATGCACGGTCCATTCTGTATATGTTAAATTTGTGAACAAGAACTTCATGATCATAAACAGAAGAGTTGAGCCAGGTTTCTGTAAAAGCGATAACATCTAGTCGATAGCATGTAGTTGGCACAATTTGCCCAAAAGACGACGTACGTTATGGTAGTGAATGGAAAAAAGGTTAATTAATTTGTTTGAATTGGCAGGCCGGTAACAATGGATCTCTAGTAGGAATCTTTATGCAGAAACTCGTGCATAATTGTAAGCTTAGTCCAAATAGACGGTTGTATATACATATAAGTTGTATTCCCGAGTGAAAGCCAGGTGGTACCACGCCCAGAATAGATCTTGGTACGGGGGCAGGAGCGCCGGCATCTCCAGCAACAAGCACACCCATACTAGGAGTACAAGCAACGGTGCCATCAAAGTTAATCGAAGTGGACAAAGCTGGCGTAGAACTGTTTAAAGTAATAGCCATGGATGCCGATCAGCGTCAGCGGCGGCAGCTGGGGGATCAGAGGCTGCAAGGGCATCATTGGCTCCAGGTTCCTTAGCACCGAGATTGATGTGAGTGTGGTTCTGGGACTGCAAGAGGAACAACATTATTAATATTAGGCACATAATGTTACCCTTCTTTCCCTTCGAGACTCAGTCAAAATGTTACGGGTTTTTGAAGTGAGACTCCATCGTCTCCTGCTCTTTGCAAGTGCCCTTCGGCTAACACCTGTAGCCATCCTGATCAAGGCGACTCGAGATACTCCATCAGCTCCTGGGATGAGTTCGACGATTCTCGCTAGCGGCCACTTCAGCGGAGGGTAGTTCTCGTCCTTAACAAGAACGACATCGTTGACGTGGATATCAGGATTCCGGGTGCTCGCTCCTGAAGACTGGTGAAATAAGATTGGCGTCATCGAGACCAAATGATTTGCTGCAGCTGTGTGACCTTCTGCCAACAGTCCAGGAGATCGACGTTTAAATTAACCAACTCAGGCTCCTCCAGGCTCCAACTCAGGCGCCAACCAAGAAATGAGCTGGCGTGAGTACCTCGCGAACTGCCGGGTTCTCTGAAAGAGGAGACAATGGCCTTGAATTAATGATTGCGCTAATATTGCACGCAAGGGTGCGCAGCTCATCAAATCCAAGAAGCGAGGATCCAAGGGCACGGCGAAGATGATTTTTGGCGGCCTTGACTGAAGCCTCCCACAATCCTCCAAAATGAGTTGATCTAGGAGGAATGAAAGGCCAATCGATGCAATCGTTGAGGCAAGCCTGATGTACGGCTTCTTAATGATTGTCGCTTAGGAATAGCGACTTGAGTTCTGCCAGCTCGTTCCAAGCACCAACAAAATTTGTGGCATTATCTCACCAAATGCGAATCGGTTTTCCACGTCCTTTCGGGATTCCCGGGCTCTTATTTCATCCAATAGACGAGATTGCTGAGTAAGGCAAAAAAGCAGTTTGGTTCCCAAACGCAAATCCTCCACAGTTATTTCAAACCTTTGTCGATGAATAGGTTTGCATACATATGCAAAAATTCTCTGCATTTTTGGGAAGGAATTGACAAATTTCGATTCTTCCACCAAATATCTTGAAGCGCAGTTGGTAATTAGCATTGTTTTCCTTGCCTCCAGAACCGGCTCTGGAAGAGCAGGCGTACTTGGCCATTGATCTTTACTGTCCTTCAAATATGGAGGCCCATGATTCCAAATATGAGAATTGACGAGCTCAGCAGGTAATGATCCACGAGAAAGCATATCGGTAGGGTTGAGATCAGATGGCACGTGCAGCCAAGACATTCCAGATGTGAGTTCCTGAATAACAGACAGTCGATTAGCAACAAATAAATTAAAGTTAGATGGCTGGTTTTTGATCCAGGCCAATACAACGGTAGAGTCACACCAACAGTAATACGAGCATTTGAAGTTAATTAAAGAGACTTCATGCATAAGCTGAGCGAGTAGCGCTGCACCGCATAATTCCAGCTTGGGTATAGTAATAGTCTTCAGTGGCGCTACACGAGATCAGGAACACAGAAGATTTGCCTTTACTTGCCCTTGTAATTACTGGCCCTATAACTCCGAGTGGATCATAAAATCGTGCAATGGTTGACAATATAACTCATTTAGTTGGTTTCGAAGGGACTAGATTGAGACAAAATGCAAACAATAATTCATCCGAAGTGGGATTCCATGCCAAGCCTAGCGTCTTGGTTATATCGCTGTCATCACTGAATTTTACAAATGTTTCCCTATCTTCACTGAGTGTTTGGTTGATTAAAGATGCATCGTTGGAGCACCATTTCCTGATCTTGAAATTCCCTTTGGCTAAGAGTCCTGACACCTGGCGAATTATTTCAAGAGCCTCATTTGTAGTGTCTCCCCCCGTTAGGAAATCATCCACGAAAAAATCCTGCCACACAACCTTAGATCCAATTGGATAGGAAGCACGCTCGTCGGCTGCCAGTTGGTGCATGGAACGGACGGCTAGAAATGATGCTGGTTTCGTTCCATAGGTGACGGTATCCAGTTTAAACGTTCGTATCTCCTCGTGGGGTGAATCGCGCCACAGTATGCACTGCAGAAAACTATCCTGGGGCAAGACACGGACACATCTATACATTTTACAAATGTCACCAGTCAAGGATACAGGAAAGGTACGAAATCGGAGAAGAGTCGTAACTAGCTCCGGCTGAATAGTTGCGCCCGACATCAATATATCGTTAAGGGAATATCCTGTAGATGTACACGCGGATCCGTTGAAAACTACTCGGAGTTTTGTGGTAGTTTTGTCCTCTCTTACGACGCAGTGATGAGGAAGAAAAAATTTGCATTGTTTTAGTGAGTCACTCTTAACAGGGGACATATGATTTAAGTCGAGGTACTCCTTTATAAATTCGGCGTATTGGGCCCTAAGAAGTGGCTTGCGTCCCAGCTTGCGTTATAAATTGAGAAATCTGTGATATGCTTGTTGATATGAATCTCCCAAAAGACTGTCAATCATCTTATGGGGCAATTGAACGCTGTACTCGCCACTCGGAAGTCGACAGAAATGTTTTTTAAAATGTTCCTCGCAAGCAATTTCCTCCTTTGAAGCCTCTATGGCGGGGCCGTGACAATTTTCAACTTCCCAGAACCGTCTCACTAGCACATCCAAACCGACGGTGGGATTATGACTCAATTCAGTCGAACTAGAGGCAGCGAGGAGCACAGAGTTGTGGGAACAATGATCTCCACCTGTTACAACCCAACCGAAACGCTTGTTTTGTATTATAGGAAAGCCTTTGTCCAACTTAATCTGTCCAACGCATAAGATATCATAAAATAAACATTCTTATAACTGGTTCTATTGCAGTTTTCAAAAGCAGACAAATTCAGCGATATATCCGACCCAGACACTTGTAGCTGCAGCTTCACGTCTGGAAGATATTGAGCTTCCAAATTGAAATTTCATAATTTTTTTCGGCTTTTTTTCCCGAAATTTTGACTTTGAAAGCTCAGGAAAAGTCGAAAAAAAAATATTTGAATGCCTTGATTTTTGGTTTTAGATAGAAACATTAATTAGACATCAAAGTCAAAATTTCGGGAAAAAATACCGAAAAAAATTATGAAATTTCAACTTCGAAGTTTAATATCTTCCAGCTGCAGATACAAAGTGTTAGATACATAGCGCAAAGTTAAATACGACTAGTTATAGGAAACTTAAGTTATGTGAAAAATAGAAGCACTACCTCTGAAGAAAAATACCAAATTTGTACAAAGTTGTTAAAAACAAAAACCTTAACCTTAAAAAAAACCATATTTCTTTAAAAAAATTTAAATCTCCAAATTTGTCAGAAAAAGTCATTTTGGGCTGGTGTTATTGACTCAATAGCCAATATGGTTCCACCAACATCCAAATTTAGGTTAGAGAAAAGCCAGTAGCCGAACAATTTCCAATTAAAGCTATTTAAATTAATGTATTCATTAAGATAATTTTGACCTTATCAGAACTAGTGTCAAACGAAAAAAGATGGAAAAATAGTTATAGGCTACGGAAAGATTCATAATCAGAGTAGTTAGAAAGACAGAGTTGGAGATGAAGAGGAAAGTTATGAGTAGTCGGGCGGGAAGGGACTGCAATACTAATAAGGCTGATGAGGGTAGTCGATTCTTTCTCACCAGAGAGAAGCTTGTGGAGGAAGAGAACTCCATGGCAGATTCTACGGGATTTGAGAGAGTTGAGGTAAATTAGACGCAACCTACTTTCATAAGAGGGGAGATGGATTGAAAGGTCCCAATTGATTCCACGGAGGGCAAAGATGAGGAATTGTTTTTGTACTGATTCGAGCATATCCTGAAATTTTGGGTAGTGAGGAGACCAGAGAAACGTACAGAAGTTTTGTAGTATACGGGTCTGTAAATTTTTAGACCATCTTTTGACAAATGCTAGGACTCCTTTGGATTTATTAGAGATAGTAGAGATATGAGAATTGAAACATAGATTGGGTACAAAGGTAATGCCCAAGTCGTTAACTTTGAAGAGGCGTTGTAGGATAATGTTATTGATTGAGTAATCGAAAAGGTATTGCTTATTGCGGTGAAAAGTCATGATATTGCATTTAGAAATGTTAAGAGGTAGAACGTTGATTAAGCACCAATTGTTAAGAGCGTCAAGATCTGATTGCAGAGATAGTGGGGACAGCGAAAATCCTCTAGCTGAACCCTCCACGAGGGTGCCGGCTGGGCAATGGGCACTGCATTATCCCGGACAAGGGTAATGCATTGTCGCTTGCTCCGTCCGAGGCAATGCAGTGTCTAGCTAAGGCAATGGCCCTGCGTCTTCTCGACCTCGAGTCGGGGGAGCGGGGTCAGGGCCATGGCTAGAGGTGCCTGGCGGGTAGGCCTAAAACGCTAGGGGGTGGTTCCCCCGAAAAACATTAACCACGTATGGACCTTCGGGCCAAATATGGAGCGGAAAGAGGAGCAAACACGGGTTGGGATGTCAACCCAAACGTCGGTGGGAAGCGTGGCTGCTACCACCGGCGGGCACGGGGAGGAGCAATCCTCTCTGCGTGTCGCCAGTGGCCACACCTCGGACGTGACGGGAGCAGGTCACGTCAGTTGCAACACTACTGCCACAACCACCCGCTGTAGGATGAGCCGAGCAGGTGCCGTTGTCGAGGCAGACTCGGACCTGGAGAGCGTGCTGTCCATCAGTAAAACAGAAGAGGACAGCCTTCTTCGCTCGCCTGAACCAGGTACCAGCTCCCTGCGCAGGGAAGGGCCGAAGCGTTCGAGGGAGGGGATGAAGGCCAAAGCCCAATACAAGGCGGCCCTCAAGATAGTAGGCAGGCTCCAAGGCAAGGCGGATATCTCCCAGGAAGAGAAATCCAAGCTAGCTTGGGCCGAGCTGAAGGTAGAGGAGGGCCGTAAATACTACGCGCAGGTGCCTCAGATGAAGGCATCGACAAGTCAGCACGCCAACAAGGTGGAAGAGTTGCTGGCTACCAAAAGGCAGCGCTCGACCGACAGTGCCGTCACTCCGGCGAGCAAGCGGCAGCGTGGACCCAAGAGAGCGGAACCACCACCTAAAGCGGCAAAGCAGGGGTCAGGCGAGAAGATCAGCGATGTGTCCAAGAGACACCTGATTGTAGCACTCATCGACAGACGTGATGAGAATGGGAGGATAACAGCAGCGCAGTGGAAAATGGTCCACGCGCGGCTGGTAGACTCCCTGTTTACAAGGATGGATGAGAACCCAACAGCTCCCATGCCCACCTTCGATGGTGCTGGGTGGCTGAATGGGGTCAAAATCCTGAAATGTAAGGACGACCCGACGCTGAAGTGGCTGACGCAAACGGTCTGCCAACTGGAAGCGATGTGGGAGGGGGCCAAGCTGGAGGTGGTGGACAGGGAGCTAATCCCGTCCATACCAAAGGCGAAGGTGCTCTTCCCCATCGCAATCCAAGGGGACCGTGCGCTGAAGCTCCTTCAGCGACAGAACCCTGAGATACCGACCGCTGACTGGAAGGTATTGCATGCTGGTAGCCCATTACCCAACGAGGGGGGCCAGCATGTGATCCTCCAGATCAACAAAGCAGCGGAGGATCAACTTTACCCCAAGTACGGGAAAATGGCGTGGGGTATGGGGAGCGTTTACCTGCGCCTCAAAAAGCGTCAGCCCAGCGATAAGGACGCACACACCCTGCAGGCAGGCGAAGTGGAGAAGGACCTCGGTCTGGATACCATCATAGAGGCCGCCCAGGGTATGGCGTTGGACGACACGCTCGAAGAAGAGGACGGTGACCTGACCGTAGTAGTCAACCCGTCGTATGCAGGGGAGCCAGCTGCTCATGAAACTGAGTGTGCTGCAGCTCAACTTGCATAAGAGCAAGACAGCATCAGCGGAGCTCCACACTGCCATGGAGCAAGGGCCCGCTGACATAGCTTTGGTCCAGGAGCCCTGGATTGCATCAGGCAATTCGGTGGCCGGGCTAAAGCTCTCAAATTACAACACACTCTACTCAACACCGGTAAGCAGGAATAGAACTGCCGTACTAGTACGGAAAGGAATCCACGCTTACCTTATGTCTCATTACAGCACAGACGACCTGACAGTAGTTATGCTGGAAAGTGAGGAGAAGCGCCTTCTGGTAGCCTCCTGCTACATGGCGCACGACAGGTCCGCACCGCCAGAAGAACTAAGGAGTCTGGTGGAAGAAGCCGACTCCAAAGACTACCAACTGATCGTTGGCACAGATGCTAATGCCCACCATAGTGTGTGGGGAAGCCCTGATATTAACGACCGAGGTGAGTCACTCCTAGACTTTATACTAACAAATAACATCGATGTAGCAAACGTGGGGGAGGAATACACCTACGTGGGTCCCACCTCGTCAAACGTGCTAGATCTAACTCTCGCAACGGGAAAGAGTACCAACATATCTGGATGGAAGGTCCTCGAAAGACCTTCCTTCTCAGACCACAGGTACATTCAATTCAAGTGCGAATTTGAATACACTCCGAAAGTGATAGTCTATAGAAACCCCCGGAACACAAACTGGGAGAAGTTTAGAAAGACAGTCACCTCGAAACTCGCGAGCCCGGGCTCAGTGAAATCCGCGGAGGATATAGAGAAGTCCTTAGAGACCCTATCTACGGAACTGCTACAGGCATACCACACAGCATGCCCACCATCTAGAACAAGGAAGAAGTCCAAACCACTCTGGTGGAATCGAGACCTCTCTCTGCAAAGAAACAACCTCATGGAATTTTTCAAGCTCGCTAAACTAGCGAACGACGAGAACATCAATGAGGAATACAAGACCCTATTAAGGGAATACAAGAAGGAAATACGTAAGGCACGGCGTAGCTCATGGAGAAACTTCTGCTCCAGCATTGAGAAAGTGTCTGAAACGGCTAGGCTGAGGAAGCTGCTGTCAAAGCAACCCACAGTACAGAGCCAACTCAAACTAGACAACGGCCAGTGGTCGGAGGGCAGCAAAGAAGCCCTAACGGCACTAATGGAGGCCCACTTCCCAGGATGCACCGAGGTCACCGATGCCGAAACGCATCAGGACCTAGCAACTGAGGAACAAACACCCCCAACAGATCTGATAACCCCAAAGAAAATCCAATGGGCTATAGATTCCTTCACGGGCATAAAGGCACCTGGACTGGACGGAATATTCCCAGCCATGCTGCAAGTGACCAAAGAGGTGATCACCCCATGGCTTCTCGCGATATACGCAGCATGCCTAAGAACAGGCTATATCCCGATCCAATGGAGAACCTCTAGAGTTGTCTTCCTCCCAAAAGCAGGAAAGTGCAGCCATGTGAGTTCCAAGGATTACAGACCGATAAGCCTAACCTCTTTCTTACTGAAAACATTAGAAAAGCTGCTGGATCTGCATATTAGAACCAAAGTAAACGGACTAATGTCAACCAACCAGCACGCCTACACCAAGGGAAAATCGGTGGAAACAGCACTGCACTCGCTAGTAGCTACCGTCGAGAAAGCCCTCAACACTAAGAAATATGCACTTGGAGTATTCGTAGACATATCCGGAGCATTCAACAACGTCGCTACAGAAGCAATAATGGACTGCCTAGAAGCTACCAGCACCCACCCGTCAATCAACCTCTGGATAAAGAACCTTCTAGGTTGCAGACGGGTGCAATCAGAGTGGGGCACCGCCTCCATGGTCAGAGGTGCACACAGGGGCACACCCCAGGGTGGAGTCCTGTCACCCCTGCTATGGAACCTGGTGGTCGACAACCTCATCAAGAAATTCGAAAGGAAAGCACCAAAAATAACAGCTTATGCAGACGACATAAGCGTACTTATCACGGGTGTATGTCCATCGACACTCAGCTCCATAATGGAACGAACACTCAGGGAGATATGTGAGTGGGCAGATGGAGTAGGACTCAGTATCAACGCGGACAAAACGGACCTCATCCTCTTCACCAAGAGATACAAGGTACCAACATGGGTCCCCCGAAAGTCAACCAAACAAGGCTAACCCCTAAAGCACAGGTCAAATACCTCGGCACAGTACTGGACAGTAAGCTGGCATGGAGACCCAATGTAGTAGAGCGGGTGAAAAAGGCCACCAATGCACTATATGCATCCAAGAAGATGCTTAGTAGCACATGGGGCCTGTCGCCCGCTCTGATGCACTGGATCTACATCTCGGTAGTGCGACCAACTCTGCTGTATGGAGTCCTAGTGTGGTGGAAAGCCACTGAAAAGAAGACGTACCACAAGCTAATGGAACGAACCCAGCGGCAGGCTTTGCTCTGTATAACGGGAGCGCTGAGGTCAACGCCAACCAAAGCACTCGAAACAATACTCGGAATCGACCCCCTCGACATCTACGCTAGGCTGACTGCAAGCAAGGCGGCACAGCGCTTGATTGCGTCGGGAAACATGTCTCCTCAAAGATTCGGGCATAGTTCAATTGGAACGGACATGATCAGTTCAACCGACTACATGATCCCCCAAACGTGCCCTGAAGTAAAAACAAACCTCTTCATGGGACCCGAAGACTGGAAAGCGGGACGGGACCAGACTCAACACCTCAACATATACACCGACGGCTCCAAGATGAATGAAGGAGTAGGAGCAGGCCTATACTGTACAAACCCTGAAATAAGGGCGTCGTATAAGTTACCCGACCGATGCAGCATATTCCAGGCGGAAGTCTTCGCCATCAAGAAGGCAGCAGAGGTCGCTCAGCTCACAGAGCGACCACACAATACGGTTAACATATTCGTTGACAGCCAAGCAGCGATAAAATCCATGCAGTCATCCGCGGTCAGTTCTAGAAGTGTCCTGGCAAGCAGGGAGGCACTAGAATCACTAAGCACGACTAAGTCAGTGCAGATCTATTGGGTTCCCAGTCACCAGGGCATCGAAGGAAACGAAGAGGCGGACGTTCTGGCTAAGGAAGGTGTCGGGCTGGCAAACGATATGACAGAAAGCGTGCCGGTCTCCCTAAGGACGCTACAAAGCGACCTGGAGAAGCAGGCCAAAATAAGGACAGATTGCAGGTGGAAGAACACCACCACCTGCAGAATCTCGAAAATCATGTGCAAGAAACGCAATGATAATCTCAGCCACTATCTGCTGCATCTTCCACGGAAGGATTGCAGACTGTTAGTGGGCATACTAACAGGCCACTGCTTGGCTGCGTCGCATGCAACCAGGCTGAACATCACTAACAGTGACATCTGCAGGAAATGCAATGAGCCCGGGGCTATCGAAACCCTGGAGCATCTCATCTGCCGGTGTCCGGCTCTCTTAAGGGCAAGGAGGATGTACCTGGGCGCACCGATGCTGGCATCACTGGAGGATGCCTCCAAGAGGTCGCCAGGGAAACTGCTTGCCTTTGCTAAAAACACCTCGATACTGGGGGACTTCGGAACCTCAGAAGCACCCTCGTAAGGTCCATACAAAGATCCGGATTACTAAGGGCCTTTTTGGCCTATGAGAGGCCCCGTTGAGGGCCGTCCGGGACAACCTAACCTAACCTAGTGGGGACAAGGGGTCACTGTAGGAAAAACATAGCTTTACGTCATCAGCATACATTAGGACACGGGAATGAGATCAAATTTGAGGAAGATCGTTAACAAATAGGTGATTTTTTCAAAGAGTTTAGGAATGGCAGATAAATTGGAAATACAGCGGTAGTTAGAGACATCACATTTAGATCCATTTTTATGAAAGGGAATTATATAGGATTCGTTCCAGACGGTGGGAAAGTCACCAGTCTCGAGAGACAAGTTGAAAAGTTTTAGGAGAGGCACACAAAGAGATTCTGCACAATGTTTAAGAACAGCGCTCGGAACCGAGTTTGGCCCAGTGGAGAACGAAAACTTGCACGATTTTAAATTTGTTAAGAGACCATCATAGTCCATGAAGGGGGGACAGATACAGCTAGAACTATTTAAAGGGATAGGATATGAGTAACTGCTACTAAAGTAGTTCGATGAGGCTAGGATAGAGGGAAAGTTAATAGAAGGGACAGAGTAGCAACGTTGGAAAAACGAAGCGAACAGATCAGCAATATCACAATCTTATCAGCATAACTACCATTTTACTGAAGAGAAGAAGGAAATTGGGAAGATTTACGTTTAGAATTAACAAGCCTGAAGAATTGTTTAGGGCGCGTTTAAAGTTAAGCTTGCATTTGGTCAAGTATCTATTGTAGCACAATGTATTAAATAAGGAAAATTTCGATTTTGCAATTGAGTACTTCGAAAAGACTGATTGCAAACCAGATTTTTTAAACTTCTTGTACATACGGGATTTTAAATTCTTCAGATTTATTAATATCGGTGTGAACCAGATAGGACCAGAAAGATTTCTGGAGGGGGTGACTAAGGGAGCATGCGTGGAAGATGGAAAAAATAGAGCTATAGAACGCATTCGTGGCAGACTCAATTTCCTGGAAATCGTCAAGGAATGACCAATCCATCTGAGATAGGGCAGTATTCAAGGAGAGAAAATCAGCCTTCTTAAAGCAATAGATATTCGAAGGCCTAATAAACGACTTTATAGGGCCTGAATAAGGCAACAGGAAATCAATTGAAAGTGTGGGATGGTATAGGTCTTCAGGGAATGATAGAGGTGATCCTCGACTTACCAAAGTGCTCGAAGCATCGGTAGTGAAGACGGGATCAAGGGTCCTACACATGTTATTACGTATGCCATTTACCTGGCCCAACGATGTATCGGACAGAGAATCAACAAAGTCATGCTGCATAGATGGGAATATTAAGTTAGAGTCATTGGATGGAGACCAAGTGATATTTGGGAGAGGACAAGGACAAGGACAATGAGACAATCAGAATCACTATGGGCAGCGTGAAGCATATAAGTTGTAAATTCAGAGGACGGTGGGATGTAAGAGTATGATATGAATAAATTAAAAGAACACAGACGAATTTTAACTACGATTATTTCAATAGTGTTGAGCTCATCGATGGAAAAGAGTTGGGAAGTTCAGTCGGAACGAACAGCAATTAAGACACCGCCACCTCGAGATGGTCGATCAGATCTATGTTAAAATATGTTAATATTGTCTACAAAAATCTTGAAATCCGAGATTGAGGAATTGAGCCATGTTTCAGAGAAGGCGATAATATCGGAATCAAAAGTAGCACTATCAGCATGTAACTTGGTGAGCTTACTGCACAGGCCACGTACATTCTGATACGTGATCTTTAGAGGTAGGGAAGAATTCAGTTTTTTGACATAGATGGTAAATCAGTAGATGGTGTTGGAAGGATTCCTACACGAGGTGCGGATTGCGAAGATCGAGATCGGCTATTGAAGATGTGACAGCTAGTGTGTTCGGGCCAGAAAGAGGGTTCTAACACAGTCTTGACAAACTTCTCCGGGACAAGAATTTTGAAGGAGGAAATACTAAGATTTTCCTTGAAGGTAAATTTAGTTACAACGATGCCAGAGCAGCATTTGATGTTAAGTTTGGAAAAGATATAATCTCGAACCATTACATCCGTAGCTGATTCCATTAGACGCGAGACAAATATAGATTTTAGAGGAGCGACAGCGAATAGAGTAGATCGGTCAAGAGGGGTCACATGGTTTATGGGTGAGGCAGAGGCGGGTTCTACTCGAGGAGCAGGTCCGGATGGGATAGCGCTGGCTGAGGAGCCAGCGCGCGCCGGTGTGGAAGGAACGACTTCAACTTCTATGCTGCAAGCAGTATCGACGGCTTCATTAGAGGGCACAGTGACGCCGACAACGGGATGATCATTAATGTCCGGTTGGACAACCTGGACAAACACGGGCACGGGATAATCGTTACCGTCCAGTTGGACATCCTTGGCAGACACGGGCACAGGAGAGACAGCAGGTGAAGAGGCGCTTATACATTCTATCACCGCTTATACATTCTAATATTGACAACAGTGCTTATAACTTAATTAGGTGTTTTTAAACATTGTTTATTTTTTTAATTTTCTTTTTTAATTTGTTAGATTTAATATACTACTATACTCTTCGATTATTGGGTATACAAATTAAAAAAAGCAATGTTGAAAAACATTTAAAATTGTATAAACTTATAAACTGTGGGTCGCTATATCTTCAAATCTTCATACAAATACAAAATCCTGCGACAGGTTGTACAATTCTCGTTTTAAATCATCAATATTTGTGGATATAGGTGCTGCAGATGCGAGTGAAAATTATAAAAAGCGCAAAGTATAAACTTATAAACTGTGGGTCGCTATATCTTCAAATCTTCATACAAATACAAAATCCTGCGACAGGTTGTACAATTCTCGTTTTAAATCATCAATATTTGTGGATATAGGTACTGCAGATGCGAGTGAAAATTATAAAAAAGCGCAAAGTCTGAGCCGAATAGCGGTTCTTGACTTTAAAAAAAAAATTGAGGGTTATACTGGTAGTTCTAAGTATGAGGAAGTAATGCACTGATCCAGTTTTACAACCATTTGGCCTTTTTTCTCGTGCAAAGTACTAAATTACTGTCGAATTCTGTTATTTTCCTGAGCTCTAAAAAACATACGCGACGAATCAAACATAAATAATGACTCAAGTACAAGGCTTGATGCGAAAAATAAATGTTACCTTTGAAAAAACTAAACTTTATTTATTATATATAATATGATTAGTAATGTTGTCTTAAAATGAATAATCTTTAAAGTAATGTACATTTTCTATTGCAAATATATACATATATATGTGATGTTTACTAAGGAACCATATCAGTTTCAAATCCCAATGATTCAGAATGTTTTTTGGCTTTCATTCTTAAATCTTCGATACTTGAACGTTTGCTGTGAGCTGCGGCAAATGCAGCCAGATTTATTGAATACTGTGGTACCGAGAAAAGTCCGCTTCCATTGGTTATTGCAGCAGCATACTGAAATACACATAAACCTGTTACAACAAATTTGTGGTCATACTATGATGTCATATACCTGATGAGCGGCTACCGAAATAAGGGCTGGATCAAATGCTGAAAACGCTGCAGCGACGGTGCTTGATATATTCTTAGTCCCTGAATGTGATATTGCTGTGGTATATGTCGGATCTACAGTAACATTTTTGCTACTGTTTTTATTTCTCACTGATTGTGGATTTATAGAGGTCGCAGTCATAGGGATCGATGCAACTATTGTGTTTTGTATGGTCGCCAAACTTACATACGGCGGCATGAGAGAGGGTTCCATAGGAGTCGTCAGTGAAGGGCTTCGACTTCGCAGTGCGATTCCTTTAATATATATGTGTAGTTAAAAAATATAATTTTTGTAGGTTATTGTTCAGATAAAAGAAGCATCTTTGTATATTAGTTCAATTTCGGGGTTTATTACAATATGCAATAATTAATGCAAGCATACATACATACATACATATGCACATGGCATACATTTAAAATTTTTTGTTAAATTAGATGTTAGAACTCTTCTACTGCATATCAATTCATTTTTTGTATAATTTAGGTAATTGCACTTTTGTAATTTGTTATTTTACCTTTGCTCGCCTACCGTTATGCTTTCGTTCACTTACGTATGCTCGCGCCTATTATCTTTCATGTTTTCTACGGTATATTTGGTGTAATTGGAGTACAAACCTTTCCCCCAATCAATTATTTTGGCACGCGATGGGCGTGCTGGCCACAACCAAGTTTATAACTTGATGAACTCAAACTTTTAAAGGCTTTGGCATCTTCAAACACCATCCAAATACATCCAATAAAGTTTATAACTATTTAAATTAATCTTTTCTGAAATTCTCAAACTATTATAGACCACGAAAAAGTTCGTTGTCTCAACATATGGAGACCCTGGTGGCAATAAAAAATTAAAATCTGTTGTTAAAAACTTGCCGCTGTCGCAAAGCTGCTAGTTTTCGTCTTGGCGCTTGCATTAACATAGTTACGTGCATTAACGGTTATCATTACCGTGCGCTACCGATTCTTCTTCCTGCTTTGCTCGCAGCTGCTTGTCGAAAATGGATGAGTCCAATGACTTGCCGGAAAATGGGGTGTCTCTTAAAAACCTACACAAATCAATGAAGATGCACTAAGTTATCATTTAAAATACTTGAAAAAAAATTTCGAATTAATTTAATGTTACTCATTCTAATTTAGAAGAGCTTGATTCTAACGAAATTGTCAGCGACTTAATCAAAAAATTTGAAAATTTGGTTATAAATATCGATGTTTGTATTCGCTCAGCGCTCCGCGTGGCTAACCGGAACATGCCGCATCACTTAACGATATGCCATGAACATTACTGCTTAACATTATCAAAAACACCTCCTTCTTTCCGTGGAGGTTATTGTAATAGAACTTGGGAGCCACCGCTCCATTTAGATAAGCTTTCAATATTGAATCTTTATTGTATTATTAAGTATATACATTCTTGATCAGCATCAATAGCCGAGATGATAATGCCATGTCTGTCTGTCCGACCGTACGTCCGTCCTCATGAGCACCTATATAGAATATGTATATTTCGAAGACTAGTATCAAGAATATTAGTATCCACACTCCTGTGATATAACACTGTTACAAATGCATTTAAAAAATATAATTTCCCCCCTTCGCTGTATCATACCCAATTTTAAAGATACGGGAAAATTAAAATTTTCAAAATTTTAGTCAAAATTTAAGTGCAACAAATTAATTGTTTGAGCAATTAAATTTTAAATTAAATTTTCTTGATAAATCGCATTCCATCGAGGGTATTTTTTTAGGGTGCAGTAAGGCTTGCCCCCTTATAATTGCAAAAAAATGTGTATTTTCTTTTTGTGGTAGCGACCTCTAATTAATATACTAAACATTGTAAAAATTGCGTAGTTTTATTTTTTACCATTGTGCATGGATGTTAAAATATCTCACATCAATTTGGTTTTTTTACCAATTTTTTTTATGGCAAATAAACTTAATGGTTCATAAGGGTGAATATCGATACGATAAAGTTGTAACCATTTGAAATGCCCAGCATACAGCAGACGTGTATTTTGGTAATTTATTACATGGCAAACGCCCCTTCACAAGTGTTGCGTCTCACACCCACAGAGACGTGTTCTGTTTTCCTAATACATGAAAGCTTTTACAAATTACTGTCAAGGGATCAACGCTCAGGTAACGTATTGTTTGTTTATGAAATCTGTGTTTTGTCTGCACCGACCATAAAGTTTATTTGGGTTACTCAATTTGGTAAGTTTTCTAAATACCCTCTGTCTCGCGCCGATGTGAGTAAAACAGCAGACGTATAAATAGTTAGTGTACAGTGCTATACTTAAGTAACGTGAAGCTTAAGGCACTGACAGTCATTGTATTCACTTATCACTTATTTTAATTTATATTACGCGTTTTTACCAGCGATCTTAAAAGTTTTTATTATTATAATATATACATCAACAATAAAGCTTTTTTTATTTTTTTGGTATTACATTTGAAATATAATTATAGAATGGGGACCCTTTCTATGACCCTTCTATAATTAGGTATATTAGATTTGTGGTGATAGTGGATGTGTTTAACGCCCAGAAGGAAGCGTTTCCGATCCCATAAAGTATATATATTCTTGATCAGCATCCGTCCGTCTGTCCGTCCGTCTTCATTAGCGCCTATATCTCAGAGACTATTAAAGCTAGAGCAACCAAGTTTTGTATCCAGTCTTCTATGTTATCACACTACTACAAGTGTATTTCCAAATTTCGCCACGCCCCTTTACGCCCACACAAAGGACAAAAATCTGTGGCATGCACAATTTTGATAGTACAAGAAAACTAAAAACGCAGAATCATAGAAAATGGTCATTTCTATCAGAGTGTTGAATCTGGATCAGATCGGATCATTAATATAGCCACAATGAAGAAAACCATTTCGAAAGTCATCGTTTCCTCTCGCTCTCTCTCACATGCAACCCCGTCTGCTTTGCGCGTTCGTCCAAATGAGCGCCTAGATCTCGGAGACTATAAAAGCTAGAGCAACCAAACTTTCTGTCCAAGCTCCTGTGATATCACTTCAGTACAAGTGTATTTCAAAAATATGATACGCCCCCTTCCGCCCCCACAAAAGACGAAAATCTGTGGAATCCACAATTTTTAAGATAAAAGAAAAACAAACGAACGTTGTGAGACGTGGCAAAGGCCGCGGCTCTACCTAATACCCGGTACTCAGTCAGTATACACATACATATATATATGAGCAATGTTCGCAAAAGGGACAAATTAAATTTTGGGCAAAAAATAATATTAAAAAAAAATGAAGTCAAATCATTTTTGGAATATTATACATGTTTTCAATTTTGTTTGCATATGCTTTTTACAACTGCTTCTAAATTTCTACATGACATGTATAACTACATATTTGAGACGTACAAGTGTTTGCGACAGAGAGAGAGGGAATGAGTCAGCGCTTGGCAGGCGTTGCGTAGCCACTGAAATTTAATTTGTTTCTTCTGGCCATAATATTGATCCGACCTGATCCATACTCGGCAATCTGGTAGATATGGTAAATTCCATGATTCTGCGTTTTTGGTTTTCTCGTACCTTAAAAATTGTGTATGCCACAGACTTTCGTCCTTTGTGGTGGCGGAAGGGGGCGGAGTAGTGGAGTAGTGTGATAACATAGAAGACTGGATACAAAACTTGGTTGCTCAAGCTTTAATAGTCTATGAGATATAGGCGCTAATGAAGACGGACAGACGGACGGACGGACAGACAGACATGGCTATATCGACTCGGCTATTGATGCTGATCAAGATTATATATACTTTATGGGGTCGGAAACGCTTCCTTCTGGGCGTTACACACAACCGTTATCCCCACAAATCTAATATACCCTTATACTTCGAGTACCGGGTATAAAAACGCATAATCATGGAAAATAACCGTATCTACCAGATTGCCGAATCTTGACCAGGTCGAACTACTATTATAGCCAGAAGGTACAAATTTGATTTCAGTCGCTACGCAACGCGTGCCAAGCGCTTACTCATTCCCTCTCTCTCTCTCGCAAACACTTCCACGTCTCGTATGTGAAGTTATACATGTACATGTAGAAATGTAGAAGCTGATGTAAAAAGTATATGTTAACAAAAATGGAAACAGATAACTTTTAATATGTAAAAATCTAGCATAGGGTTCGACCTAATTTTGACGTTTTTTAGTAAGAGACAAAATACGCGCTGTCTAGCTCGCACGAAATCCAGTGCGCTCACGGATCTAAGCAGTTCTACGCACAGAACTGCAAATACACATGTGTGTACAGAGCTGACGAAATCACGACACTTTTCTAAGATTTCTTGACCTCTAAATTTATTTGCTTATTAACGCAACGCACTAGTAATATTAATATAATTAGAAGTCATATTTGATATACATTTTGCAATTTGTACAATGTAGATATTTATTAACATTCGTTAATTATATTTATATATAGTAGGGGAGTGTAAGGTATCGTGGCATGTAAGGTATGGTGGCGGACTTATCTAATCTGGCATGTAACGTTACATCTAAAACTTTTGATCACTGTGGTCGATGTCTTTTATCGTGTTGACATTTTATATGCAGTAGTATTAATGAGGGGACGTGTGCTTTGAAGTCTAAGCGATTTTTAATAAAAAAGTAGTGAAAAAAAAATGAATAATTTTTATTGGATATGTGTTTTAACAGTGAGTCAGGGAAGTATTCGGAACGTATATTTAGGCCTTTGCCTTTTTTAAATTTTAAATTTTTTTATTTGCGAAGTATGACAGTGACAACGTCCACCATTTCCACCAATAGCTTGTAAGGTATGATGGCGGACTTTTTGTAAGGTATAGTGGCGGATCATTTTTAAGCACGAGTTTCAATTGTCTTTGCCTTTTTGTGTACAGAAGTGTATGTATAAGTTAACACTCGGTAGCGAAGATATGCATTTTGGGCACCGGGTATTTAAGGCTTTAAAGCTTATTCAGCGGACTAAATCCACTAATCAGCGGAGTAAGTCCTTTAACTCCGTCGCCACCGAGGGACCATAACAAGCAGCATAGGCGAGATGTTCTAGTTAGTACTTATCATCTAAAGAAACAGAACATAATAAACAAGTACGCTCCGGCCGGTAACCATCTAACTGATCTCACTGTTGAGTTGATCGTCCACCAACTACATAGCCCATTTCGTGGAGGAGAGAGCGAGAAGGCAGATATCTTACCCCGAGCTTGGAAGGCGCTCTCTTCTCTTCACTACTTGTATTCTACTTCGCCTATCGTCGTATGCCTTATGACATAACGGTCGTGGCGTTATCTCGACTCCAGCCAAAAAATCAAATCGTGGTCGAAAGCCGATGAAGTCCAGTATTTTGACATCGCCGGAAAATGTGGCGGTGACACGTTCAAAACATGATGCCAAAATTAAAAAATTGAAAAAACCAAAGGGAAAAAGTCGATTCGACCAAAAAAACGTCAGCCAAAAAGAATGAAACGACAGCTGGAAAGGAAAAAAGAGCGTCTTAACAAAGAGCAACATCGGAGCAATCCACATGCAAAAAAGTGAAGCTCGAAGAAGAAAAAGCTGATCGAGAATTTTAATATAAGTTCTTTTTTGTTTTGTTATTTTTCATTATTTGCCATAGTTTATATAAATATTTTCACATCTACACAATGTTTTAGTTGAAAACACCAATCCGCCACCAAACCTTACAATTTTCAAAAATGCAAAAAATCAATGGTTTGCGGGAAGAGCTGCAAAATTTCATTCCATTTAAATTTAAGCAACCGCTTCTGACAGAAATATTCACAATAGATGTCAGCAACTGCCTGTTTTTGAAATTTTGAAAAATATTGATTTTTGAGAGAGGGAGATGAAAAAATTAAAGTGTCCGCCATTATACCTTACACTCCCATACATTAAATAAAACGAGGGGGAACGTTGTGAGCCACGGCAAAGGCCGTGGCTCTACTTTATACCCGGTACTCAGTCAGTATATACATACATTTATGAGCTTACGATTTATGGAATTTATTATATGCTCGCAAAAGGGACGAATTAAATTTTGGGCAAAAAATAATATTTAAAAAATTGAAGTCAAACCATTTTAGGAATATTTATACATGTTTCCAATTTTGTTTGCATATGATTTGTATACTGCTTCTACATTTCTACATGTATAACTACATATTTGAGACGTACAAGTGTTTGCGACAGAGAGAGAGGGAATGAGTCAGCGCTTGGCAGGCGTTGCGTAGCCACTAAAATTTAATTTGTTTCTTCTGGCCATAATATTGTTTCGACCTGATCCATATTCGCCAATCTGGTAGATATGGTAATTTTCCATGATTCTGCGTTTTTGGTTTTCATTTATCTTTAAAATTGTGGATTCTACAGATTTTCGTCCATTGTGGGGGCGGAAAGGGGCGTGGCAAAATTTTGAAATACACTTGTGCTGGTTAGATATCACAGAAGTTTGGATAGAAAGTTTGGTTGCTCTAGCTCTTATAGTCTCTGAGATCTAGGCGCTCATTTAAACGGATAAGCAAAGCATACAGGGTCGCGTGTGAGAGAGAGCGAGAGGGAACGATGACTTTCGAAATGGTATTCTTCATTGTAGCTATAATAATGATCCGATCTGATCCAGATTCAACACTCTGACAGAAATGGTTTTTCTCTATGATTCTGCGTTTTTAGTATTCTTGTATTTTCAAAATTGTGTATGCCACAGACTTTCGTCCTTTGTGGGGGCGGAAGGGGGCGGGGCGAAATTTTGAAATACACTTTGAGTAGTGTGATAACATGGGAGACTGAATACAAAACTTGGTTACTCTAGCTTTAATAGTCTATGAGATATAGGCGCAAATGAAGACGGACGGACAGACGGACAGACGGACGGACAGACAGACATGGCTATATCGACTCGGCTATTGATGCTGATCAAGAATATATATACTTTATGGGGTCGGAAACGCTTCCTTCTGGGCGTTACACACAACCGTTATCCCTACAAATCTAATATACCCCTTACTCTTCGAGTACCGGGTATAATTATCATATAAAGGATAAAACATTAAATATAACATTTTTTTAATTGGTGGCAAGCGTCATCATACAATCATAACCTCCAATCAATTCGGCTTCGTTATTCTGCTCGTATGTCGCAGCGGCAGCGAAAATGAATCGTGTGGTTTCGGCCCTATGATCAACGTGGAAACGTGGTGTTGCATAGTGTAAACCCACGCCAGATGTTGACATGGACTGTGAATAAAATGTGAACACATACGTATCTTCAGATATATGTATGTATGTACTTCCATAACGAGGGGGAACGTTGTCAGCCATGGCAAAGCCTCGGCTCTACTTTAAACTAGCTACTCAGTCAGTATGTAACTATGTGAGCCTACGATTTATATAATTATACCCGGTACTCGAAGAGTTTAAGGGTATATTAGATTTGTGGGGATAACGGTTGTGTGTAACGCCCAGAAGGAAGCGTTTCCGACCCCATAAAGTATATATATTCTTGATCAGCATCAATAGCCGAGTCGATATAGCCATGTCTGTCTGTCCGTCCGTCTGTCCGTCCGTCCGTCTTCATTTGCGCCTATATCTCAGAGACCATTTAAGCAAGAGTAACCAAGTTTTGTATCCAGTCTCCTGTGTTATCACACTACTCAAAGTGTATTTCAAAATTTCGCCCCGCCCCCTTCCGCCCCCACAAAGGACGAAAGTCTGTGGCATACACAATTTTGAAAATACGGGAAAACGAAAAACGCAGAATCATAGAGAATGACTATTTCTATCAGAGTGTTGAATCTGGATCGGATCGGATCATTATTATAGCTACAATGAAGAAAACCATTTCGAAATTCATCGTTCCCTCTCGCTCTCTCTCACACGCGACCCATCTGCTTTGGCCATTCGTATTTTTTGACGCCTAGTTCTCAGAGACTATAAGAGCTAGAGCAACCAAACTTTCTATCCAAACTCCTGTGATATCAAACCAGCACGAGTTTATTTCAAAATTTTGCCACGCCTTCTTCCGCCCCCACAAAGAACGAAAATCTGTGGAATCCACAATTTGTAAGATACTAGAAAACCAAAAACGCAGAATCATGGAAAATTACCATATCTACCAGATTGTCGAGTTTGGATCAGATCGGGTCATTATCATGGCCAGAAGAAACAAATTAAATTTCAGTGGTTACGCAACGTCTGCCAAGCGCTGACTCATTCCCTCTCTCTCTGTCGCAAACACTTGTACGTCTCAAATATGTAGTTATACATGTCATGTAGAAATTTAGAAGCAGATGTAAAAAGCATATGCAAACAAAATTGAAAACATGTATAATATTCCAAAAATGATTTGACTTCATTTTTTGAAATATTATTTTTTGCCCAAAATTTAATTCGTCCCTTTTGCGAACATATAAAAAATTGCATAAATCGCAAGCTCATATATGTATGTACATACATATGTGTATACTGACTGAGTACCGGGTATAAGGTAGAGCCGCGGCCTTTGCCGCGGCTCACAACGTTCCCCCTCGTTTATACAATATATTTATATATATATCCATATATATAAAATTCTCGTGTCACAATGTTCGTTCCCATACTCCTCCGAAACGGCTTGACCGATTCTCATGAAATTTTGTGAGCATATTGAGTAGGTCTGAGAATCGACTAACATCTATTTTTCATTCCCCTTAGTGATAAGGCCACCATAAACATTTCAACATTCATTCATAATGCTGTCAAGTTTTTGAGATATCTCTTTTTAATTTCATTTTAACATTTTGCAATTAATGCTGTCAAGTTTTTGACATTATAATTTCATAAATTCAAACAAGTTATTTCAAAACTGCGTGAGCAATGCCAAGAAAACGCCAAGGGGCTGATTTGAGCCATAATACAAATAAATGTAGAAGATTGGGAAATAGAAGATCCGAAAGAATCGAAGAACAAATCCAAAAACAACATAATGATGCACGTGTAAGAATGGCGTAATTGCGTCAAAAAGAGTCAGAAGATACACGAGCTAAACGCAAAGAAGTAATAAGATTAGAACAACGACAATCACGCCGTTTCACAGTCAATAGACGCAGAAAAAATGACCAACTACGACAACAGGCACATCGAGCATTTACATGTGATTCATTCCTGCGTCTAGCATTCCAGTGTGAGCCCGATATTGAATATTATGCTCATTCAAACGTGGTAATTGGTGCTATGGACAAGGAATGTCCGCATTTTCATGCTCTGATATTCAAAAATAAGCCAACTGGGATGTGGTGCGCGTCAGGAGAAGTGCAACTACCTGAAATTGAAACACCACCTGAACCATTGAACGGTTTACTTATCGGCACGTGTTCCTGAAGTCAATTCAAACATTCAATTCATGCTTTTAAATGACATCGTTCGGAGCAACAGAAATAGTTCGAAGTATCAACAATACAATTCTACATTCAAAATCAGAAGCCAAGTTTATCATAAAATGGGTTCACTGCTGCCAATACCAAACGAATCATATACATTTTTACAAACTTTATAGGCGGCGAGGATTCCGGAAGCGCACTTGCCAATCGCGTGAATGCACTTTGTGACTATAATAACCCTGATTCATTTTATGGAAAAACAACGCTTGCCGGGTCAGCTATTATATATATAGTAACAAATCCATAATGCCCTACGCCCACACACGCATTACGTATACGTTAAGCACTGGACATATCGATAACAAGTTATACATATAACCAGCACTAACCCTTATACGCATATAACAGATTAGGATAAACAAATGACAAGATCACTAGAAAACAAATGAATCATAAGCTGTCAACAGGAAATCACCTATATTCCAGACTACTAGAATAAGCAATTCGGTTCCCATTACCAAATTGAATCACAGATACACAAGTAAACAAATTCGGCTCCCACACTCCCACACTCCACTCCACACTCCACTCGTATAAACAAGTGACCAGCCCAGACGTAAGATGATACAGATCACCAGCTGCAGTCAACCCTTTCATCAAAGCCGATAATTCATTGATAACCATCCATACGCTGGCCAACGCACGTCGGCCAACACACCGAGAACAAAAGCCACGATCAGCCGAAGTGCAACCGAAGAAGAAAGCTGCAGCCGAAGATCAAAGCTTGGGACCAAAGCTCAAAAGCTTCCCAAGCGAGGCCTATTGGAAAATAGATCAAGGTAGAATAATCAGTTCCGTTTGAGACTTACAACATAGAAGTCGGGGATAACTCAAATAATCACCTTTGTAATAATTAAAAGTTTAGATTAAATAAAAATATCTTTTTTAAAAATCTAAACTGCTACATCGGAAATTTAATTGGCGCAGTCGGTAGGACTCTGAAGTATCTAACGCGATAAATATTCAGGTAAAGATTCGCTAAGGATAATCTATACGACTAGATTATCCGGAATCATTGTAATCCCGGGATAGTGTTAGCACGACAGAATCCGCATAAGAATCTATGTGCATCGTGCACAAGTGTTACAAAAAGCAAACACCAAGATCGACAATTCAAAGACAAAGTGAATTCACGCAAAATAAGAAGAACATAAGTGAACACAACAATCAATGCTGAGATCACAACAAATATTATATTAAAAGTGAAACCTAACCAAAAGAACAACTAAGAATTTCGAAATGGCCACCTACCACCACCTATTTATTCATCCTAGCGCGACAAGCATTTTATACTTATAAATTAGGGCGCTAGTCACAACAAGTGTAACATTAACTTTTGACATTTGAATTACTAACATTAAGAAGTGATTACAATTACATACATTCGAACTTATATACTAACATTTTAATAATATAATATTTAGTTTAGTTTTAATTTAGTTGCTAGGAATTTCACTCTTACTCTCCGTTCAACTCCTTTCTACTATCTAAAATTCAAGTTATGTAGGGCGTAGATGATTCTCCAGTGCGATTCTAAACTGCACTCCCCCATTGATTGCCTTGATGGCGTGGGGAAGATGATTCCAGACTCGAGCAGCATATATGTACAAAGAACTGTTTCATTATGCATGTGTACTTGTATTTAAAGCAAATAATATTTTTCGTCCGTCTTGACGTGCTAAACTTAAGTCGTTCATATAAGTAAGATGGCTCTTTGGTGTATATAACTTTGTGCAGTAATACTAAGACCCTAAAGTCTATCCAGGATTTAAGTGGCATATCAAAAATTTTTATCATTACGTCCGTAATATGGTCAGATCTACGTCTGCTATAAATATATCTCGCGATATTATTAAAAGCAACTTGCAGCTTTCGTTGGCTGGCAGAGTTACAGTCACTAAATACTTCTATACCATAGAAAAGTACTGGTCTGATGTACATTTTTGCAATTGCTTGTCTGATTTTCACTGGGAGAAAATCTTTAGTTAGATATCAATTTTCAATAGTTTTTCGGACTAATCTGCTTATGTGATCATCTCATGTCAAATGTCTTAATATCTTCCAGACGTTAAGTTGCAGCTACAAAGTGTCTGAGTCGGATTTATAGCTGCATTTGTCAGCTTTCCTTAACTGCAAAGTTCAATACAACCAGTTGTAGGAAACTTAAGTTATGTGAAAAATAGAAGCACTACCTATGACAAAAAATACCACATTTTTTAAAAATTCTTTTAAAAAAAACTACACAATGAAAAAAAAACTATAGTTCTTTAAAAAAAATTTAAATCTCCAATTCTATCAGAAAAAGTCATTTTTTGGCCACAGCGGAAAAAAAAAGTTGAATTTTGTCGATGGAATAAAAACCAGTTAGTGAAGACAAATGAGTTCCTCCAAATGCGGATTAAGCCGCCTCCTTAGTCCAAGCTTTAGCACAGAGATCAGCCATTCTCTTAAAGCACACAAACTCGATGCGAACACTCTGCCGAACGTAGACCAAAGCACGGCGGGTGAAAATCTCTGACAGAGCATTACGATTCTTCATCTTCAGTGCCGCTCTGCAAATATCGTAGTTGCTTTTTGAGAGCTGCTCGTTGATGTGTGTCTGGGACTGAATTCTAAACAACTCTAATCTAAGTTGTTGCTTAGTCTATCGTCGATTTTCCCCAGCTCGTTGCAGCAGCATGACTTTGTCTCGTCTACCATAAAATATAATAATTATGACGGGATCGACACCAATATCGTGTGCATGATCACACACTTTAACTCGAAAAATCTCCTTAAATTTCGGTGGTGGCGTGATGCCTTATGAGTAAGAGGAGAGGCTATTAAAAAGAGTCTTTAGATTCTCATCTTCCAGTAAGGGCACCCCATGTACTCTCACATCATTTGTAAGGTATGCTCGAGCTAGAAAATAGGGCGCCAAGCGCAGACCAGACGATACAAGCCGGCATTTTCGAAGTCCCTGTTGAATACGAGATAGAGAGAGACAACCGCAGTGTACAACACGCAGTAGAGGTGGCGCCAGAAAAATATGATGAATTTGTGGCGAACGTTCGAGAAATAATTTTGACGTGAAAAGACAACGCTTGTCCAACGTCGACCATACGATCAGATGAATATGAAAAAATTTGCTCTGTTTGCAGAAGCTAGAAAAATTATACGTTTCTCGCAAGCGCGTGGCTGATCTCAAATTGAACGTGCTGATAACGGATAGGAAGGCTAATGAGCTGGAAATGCTGAGAGATTGCACCGATTTGACACACATTGAGGCGTTAAAGCGACCATTTTCAAGAAATGAAGAGTATGCTATAACAAGTTAGATTAGTAACTTTGAGGACATTATGAATTTCCTTGGTGTACCCGAGTCCAAATGTTGGATATTGGCGAATCGATTGCTGGGCGGATTGGCTAAGGCATACATTAACCATGTGACGCCACTGACTTGGGCATTGGTGCGAGCAGAGTTGCTTAGCGTCTTTGAGCAGAAAGTGACGGCGTGGGATGTTGGAAAGCAACTGGAGGCACGGAAAATTGCAAGTAACGAAATCGCATTGCAATATGTCGTCGTGATGTGCAGCATAGCGTCTCAGGCAGACCTGCAGTTCAAGATGAGGAACAACCGGGATAGAGAAACAACGACGACTTAGCTGCCGTTCAGCTAATAACCCTATGAGTCCAGTTTGGTGAACACAGAGGTGTCAGTATGTTTAGTCTGTTTGATACGGGTAGCCCTGTAAGTTTTATCCACAGGTCTTTGATACCAAACCCGGCGACAGTTGAAACCAATATTCAAGTCAAAAAATACTATGGATTATGATGACAACCAACCCCCATATGGGGAAAATTGAAGTGCCGTATTGAATTTTGCACTAAAAAGTATATAATTTTGTTAAACATTGTAGATGAAAGCATGCTGCCTTTGCCGGTATTGTTGGGACGCGATGTCTTTAAAGTTATTTAAGTAAAATTAGTTCATAAGAAAATTATTAATGCGAATCAGTACACACCGTTAAGGCCATTGAAGCAAGAAGCCATTAGTTCAACATGTGCGTCCTTGTTCACATAATAGTGATATAAGACAATTTGATAATTAATTAGAAAGAACTAACCTAATTAAAAACCAAACACAAAAAAATCAAGGAATGATCATGTTATCAGCGAGGATATAAATTAACGAGATGAATTCAGTCAATTTTGTGCGTCCGTAGAAATTGATGAGAAGGAGCAGTTAAATGTAGGGCTAGAATTCATTTCGTTCGATTCTCTTTGTAGCAATCAGACTTGTTTTTGTTTTGCGCTCCGCTTACTCTCTTCCTATTTTGCTTAAACAGCTGGTGTTTTATGAAAATAACCCCTAAAAAATTCATAAATTAACAACCTACTATATCATCTATTTCTTGATCGCGAGTGCATGCCTGTTTACTGTGAAAAACATAACTTAAATTATTATTTTTGCATCGCCTAACAATGTGTTTTTGTTTGTGCTTTTCGTAAGTACACACAGTATCATATTTAGCCGCTCTCACCTATTAGTTTTGCTGATTTATCACTCTCTCCCTATTATCAAAACTAACATAACTGTTCTTCCTCTCTCGCTCTCAATACGTTCTGTGTAGTAGTGCTCTCTCTCTCTCTCTCTCTCTCTCTCTCTCTCTCTCTCAACTGAAGCTGCAGTAACCGCTCTCCTCTCTTTCTTATTGCGCTTTCATCGCTTATCTGGCAACCGATAGCGTAGTGCACGCTAAATGCGCCGGGTTCTCCGGTCTCGTGGGTGATGCCATCTCTAAAAGAAATGGCCTGCATTACAGCTGTGAGGCATGCCGTCCGGTTGAGAAGGAGATGTCAGCGTTTATGAGGCAGACCCGGAAGGGCTTTAGGGAGCTGACCGTGGGCTTCAAAGAGCAATACGATCGGCTCCTAGCCATGGAGTCTCAGTTCAGTGGTCTCAAACTATTGATTGAGTCTCCTAGGCGCAAAAAGGTCACTCCGCGGGATTTGCATGTGCCGACTGCCCCTCGACCGGCCGATGCTGACAAGCTGACTCCGACCACCCCAATAGTGCAGCAGTTGATTTCGTTCGCCACTCCAAAGGCAACGACAGCTGCTGGTGATGAAAATTCGGTAGCCGAATTTATCGCGTCTGTGTGTGTGTCCGTGTCCGTAATGTCCGGTAACTCATTAGCTGTCCCCGCAATTCCGACCCCACCAGTGAATATACGTCCCGGACCACCGGGTATTACCATCACAGGTGATAGGCCTGTGGTGCCAAGATTGGTGGGGATCCCACCAAAGAGCCAAGTTTTTGTCTCATGGCTAGCCCCTGACTCCACAATTAAAGATGTGACGGCTTATATCCAAAGCCGCATACAAGCCGTTGATTTCAAGGTGGAAAAGTTCAACTTTTCTTATGCCAGGGAGATAGCTTCTTTTAAAATAAGTGTCTCCCAAACTCACTTTAACACCATCTGTTCTGCCAAATTTTGGCCGGAGCATTTCGTGGTGAAGGAGTTTAAGGCAAAGAAGAAGACTAGGCCCCCAATAACTCTGCCAACTATTCAGACCAGTGCTCCATCGTCATCTTCCCGCTCCACCTCCACCCGTCCAAAAAACTAACAAACTCTCTTTTAGTGACCTATCAGAATGTTCGAGGCTTGCGTAGTAAGCTCAGCATTCTTATCCAGGATAGTGTCGCATTTGCATCCCACGTTATTGTGTTTACCGAAACCTGGTTAAAGCCGGACATTCTTAGTTCCGAAGTTTTGGCAGGTCGGTACACAACTTATAGAAAGGATCGTTCGTCTCGACGTGCAGGAGAGGTTCTGATTGCTGTGGACTCAAACTTCACGTCGGAACTTTTCACAGTCCAGATCCAGCAGGAAATGGAATTTCTGTAAGTAAGACTGATTCTTCCCGCTTTCTCAGTTTTTATAACTTGTTCGTATATTCCATCTTCTTCTCGTAAAGCCGAGTTTACGAAGCTTAATAACCTCATTAGGGATTTTGATTGGTCCGCTTTATATTTGTGCAGTGATGTTACGACAGGCACAAACCATTTTCTATGATGCACTGGACTCACTTTTTGTCTCTTGTGTCCCACTTGCCTGTCCGATTAGATCAAGAAAACCCCCTTGGTTTACCAAGGAGCTATCTCATCTAAAAAACTTAAAATCAAGACTTTATAAAAAATTTCAAGAAGTTGGCTCTCCTTCTTCTCTTTCTCATTATGTAATAGCTCGGTCAAACTTTTCAGTTCTTAACGCTCAATGCTATCAGAATTACCTATCTCGATGCAGGATACGTTTTTCTAAGGACCCCAAACAGTTCTACAGCTTCGTAAACAGTAAGCGTAGAACGTCCGCACACCCATCCTCGCTATCCTTCCTTAATACGTCAGCAGATAATGATCAGGCAATAGTCGATCTTTTTGCACGTTTTTTCCAAACTACCTATTCGCAGGACGTTTACTCTGGTCAGCCGTATCCATACAGTTTGCCGCGGTCGAACGGCATTTTCTGTCCTTTGCTAAATGAAAGCTCGTTGCTTCATGATCTACGAACAGTAAAGCCGGTGTTCTCACCGGGTCCGGACGGAGTTCCCGGCTGTGTACTCAGGTATTGTGCCGAGTCCCTGTGTGGGCCGTTGCTTAAACTGTTCAACCTATCTATAACTTCTTCATGCTTTCCCCCGATATGGAAGGAGTCGTTTATAATTCCTCTCCATAAGAAAGGTAGCAAGTCTGACGCAATGAACTATAGAGGTATATCTAAGTTATCCGCTATTCCTAAAGTGTTTGAGAAAATTTTAACTCCGCACCTGCAGCACCTATGCAGATCACTTATATCTCCAACTCAACATGGATTTATAAGGCGGAGATCAACCACTACAAATTTATTGGAGTTTACCTCCTTTATAATAAAAGGCTTTCAAGGTAATTTGCAGACGGATGTTGTTTACACCGATTTTAGTAAAGCGTTCGATTCTGTAAACCATTCCCTCCTAGCACAAAAGCTCGACCTTCTAGGGTTCCCGCCTAATCTCCTGAGATGGATCTCTAGCTACCTGTGTTCTAGGTCTCAAAGAGTCCTTTTCAAAAACTCCCTGTCCTCTCCAGTTATGGTGACTTCGGGTGTACCTCAGGGCAGCCATCTAGGCCCCTTACTCTTTACACTCTTTATAAATGACCTACCTTCTGTATTAACATACTCTCGAGTACTTATGTATGCGGATGATGTTAAGCTCTGTGTCCAGTATAAGGACATTTCTTTCCAATCCAGGTTGCAATCCGATCTCGATAGATTTCAGTCTTGGTGTTGTGCAAATTTATTAAACCTTAATGCTTCAAAATGTAAAGTAATGACTTTTCATCGCTCCAGCGCCTTTCTGGTTCCTTCCACCCTTTGTGGTGGTTCTCTTGAGAGAATTACCCGGGTTGATGATCTTGGTGTTCTTTTAGATCCCAAGTTAAAGTTTTCAGAACACATTTCTACCATGGTGAATAAGGCCATGGGCGTGCTTGGGTTTATAAAGAGGTGGTCAAAGGAATTTGACGACCCCTATATAACAAAGACTCTCTACACCTCTCTGGTTCGTCCGATTTTAGAATACGGCTCTTGTGTATGGTGCCCTCAGTAAAACGTACACCAAGACCGTATAGAATCAGTTCAGAAAAACTTTTTACTTTTTGCTTTAGACTGCCGTCTTACTCTAATAGATTGCTCTTAATAAACCTTCCAACCTTAGCTAATCGTAGGAAAATGCTTGGCGTGATTTTTGTGCAGAACTTGATCAAGGGTGACGTAGATAGCCCTGACCTGATGAGCCGCATAAACTTCACGATTCTTATTAGAAGCACTAGGAATTATACACCGTTGTTTCTTCCGCTTTGTAGATCGAATTACTCCTTGCATGAACCATTTAGGGTCCTATGCTCGGATTATAATTCCCTCTACCATATTATATCTACTACGAACTCCCTTCCTAGTCTTAAATTGCTGATACTCTTATATCTTTCCCGTAATTAGAAATTGCTTCGTTTTTTAGCTAGATTAGTTCTACTTTTCCTCGAACACTAGTCTAACCCCTATGTATCTTTCCTGCATGTCCGCGATCGGTTCGGTTTACGAGTCGCGCGTTATGCGGCAGCGCCCCTCGGTCGGTTGGGCGGAGGTGGGCTGCGTTCTTACCTGGGATCCGCGCGTAACAGCCATTGGCTGGTGTCGCTTGGGCCACTTGATGGTGCAGTCATTGCATATCAACGTCCTAAAGAATTCGGTCCCAATCTTGCCGAAAAGTGTAGAGAAGTCATTAAGACCTAAGAATTTGACTTAAGAGCACAGCTAAAGTATCACATGCAGATTCGTGAAAAAGAAACAACACCACTTCATTGTACTGCACGTCGTCTATCCTATCATGAGAGAGAGAGAGAAAGTAGCAGAAATAGTAGATGATCTGTTAGAAAAGAAAGTAATCCGTCAAAGTGAGTCTTCTTATACTTCTCCGTTGGTCGTCAGGAGAACTTCGAATGTGTGTTGACTACCGAGGTCTGAATAAGCGAATTGTTAAAGATTTTCCGTTACCCCTTATTGAGGACTGTCTTGAGTTTTTAGAGAATAGGTGCTGTTTTTCCATTATCGATTTTAAAAGTGGGTATCACCAAATAGCTGTAGAAGAAGCTGCCGTTTACACTGAGGCGGGATGACACCAATATCGTGTGCATGATCACACACTTTAACTCGAAAAATCTCCTTAAATTTCGGTGGTGGCGTGATGCCTTATGAGTAAGAGGAGAGGCTATTAAAGAGAGTCTTTAGATTCTCATCTTCCAGTAAGGGCACCCCATGTACTCTCACATAATTTGTAAGGTATGCTCGAGCTAGAAAATAGGGCGCCAAGCGCAGACCAGACGATACAAGCCGGCATTTTCGAAGTCCCTGTTGAATACGAGATAGAGAGAGACAACCGCAGTGTACAACACGCAGTAGAGGTGGCGCCAGAAAAATATGATGAATTTGTGGCGAACGTTCGAGAAATAATTTTGACGTGAAAAGACAACGCTTGTCCAACGTCGACCATACGATCAGATGAATATGAAAAAATTTGCTCTGTTTGCAGAAGCTAGAAAAATTATACGTTTCTCGCAAGCGCGTGGCTGATCTCAAATTGAACGTGCTGATAACGGATAGGAAGGCTAATGAGCTGGAAATGCTGAGAGATTGCACCGATTTGACACACATTGAGGCGTTAAAGCGACCATTTTCAAGAAATGAAGAGTATGCTATAACAAGTTAGATTAGTAACTTTGAGGACATTATGAATTTCCTTGGTGTACCCGAGTCCAAATGTTGGATATTGGCGAATCGATTGCTGGGCGGATTGGCTAAGGCATACATTAACCATGTGACGCCACTGACTTGGGCATTGGTGCGAGCAGAGTTGCTTAGCGTCTTTGAGCAGAAAGTGACGGCGTGGGATGTTGGAAAGCAACTGGAGGCACGGAAAATTGCAAGTAACGAAATCGCATTGCAATATGTCGTCGTGATGTGCAGCATAGCGTCTCAGGCAGACCTGCAGTTCAAGATGAGGAACAACCGGGATAGAGAAACAACGACGACTTAGCTGCCGTTCAGCTAATAACCCTATGAGTCCAGTTTGGTGAACACAGAGGTGTCAGTATGTTTAGTCTGTTTGATACGGGTAGCCCTGTAAGTTTTATCCACAGGTCTTTGATACCAAACCCGGCGACAGTTGAAACCAATATTCAAGTCAAAAAATACTATGGATTATGATGACAACCAACCCCCATATGGGGAAAATTGAAGTGCCGTATTGAATTTTGCACTAAAAAGTATATAATTTTGTTAAACATTGTAGATGAAAGCATGCTGCCTTTGCCGGTATTGTTGGGACGCGATGTCTTTAAAGTTATTTAAGTAAAATTAGTTCATAAGAAAATTATTAATGCGAATCAGTACACACCGTTAAGGCCATTGAAGCAAGAAGCCATTAGTTCAACATGTGCGTCCTTGTTCACATAATAGTGATATAAGACAATTTGATAATTAATTAGAAAGAACTAACCTAATTAAAAACCAAACACAAAAAAATCAAGGAATGATCATGTTATCAGCGAGGATATAAATTAACGAGATGAATTCAGTCAATTTTGTGCGTCCGTAGAAATTGATGAGAAGGAGCAGTTAAATGTAGGGCTAGAATTCATTTCGTTCGATTCTCTTTGTAGCAATCAGACTTGTTTTTGTTTTGCGCTCCGCTTACTCTCTTCCTATTTTGCTTAAACAGCTGGTGTTTTATGAAAATAACCCCTAAAAAATTCATAAATTAACAACCTACTATATCATCTATTTCTTGATCGCGAGTGCATGCCTGTTTACTGTGAAAAACATAATTTAAATTATTATTTTTGCATCGCCTAACAATGTGTTTTTGTTTGTGCTTTTCGTAAGTACACACAGTATCATATTTAGCCGCTCTCACCTATTAGTTTTGCTGATTTATCACTCTCTCCCTATTATCAAAACTAACATAACTGTTCTTCCTCTCTCGCTCTCAATACGTTCTGTGTAGTAGTGCTCTCTCTCTCTCTCTCTCTCTCTCTCTCTCTCTCAACTGAAGCTGCAGTAACCGCTCTCCTCTCTTTCTTATTGCGCTTTCATCGCTTATCTGGCAACCGATAGCGTAGTGCACGCTAAATGCGCCGGGTTCTCCGGTCTCGTGGGTGATGCCATCTCTAAAAGAAATGGCCTGCATTACAGCTGTGAGGCATGCCGTCCGGTTGAGAAGGAGATGTCAGCGTTTATGAGGCAGACCCGGAAGGGCTTTAGGGAGCTGACCGTGGGCTTCAAAGAGCAATACGATCGGCTCCTAGCCATGGAGTCTCAGTTCAGTGGTCTCAAACTATTGATTGAGTCTCCTAGGCGCAAAAAGGTCACTCCGCGGGATTTGCATGTGCCGACTGCCCCTCGACCGGCCGATGCTGACAAGCTGACTCCGACCACCCCAATAGTGCAGCAGTTGATTTCGTTCGCCACTCCAAAGGCAACGACAGCTGCTGGTGATGAAAATTCGGTAGCCGAATTTATCGCGTCTGAGGGCATGCAGCCAAAATCGTCTGTAGCTTCCGTGTCCGTAATGTCCGGTAACTCATTAGCTGTCCCCTCAATTCCGACCCCACCAGTGAATATACGTCCCGGACCACCGGGTATTACCATCACAGGTGATAGGCCTGTGGTGCCAAGATTGGTGGGGATCCCACCAAAGAGCCAAGTTTTTGTCTCATGGCTAGCCCCTGACTCCACAATTAAAGATGTGACGGCTTATATCCAAAGCCGCATACAAGCCGTTGATTTCAAGGTGGAAAAGTTCAACTTTTCTTATGCCAGGGAGATAGCTTCTTTTAAAATAAGTGTCTCCCAAACTCACTTTAACACCATCTGTTCTGCCAAATTTTGGCCGGAGCATTTCGTGGTGAAGGAGTTTAAGGCAAAGAAGAAGACTAGGCCCCCAATAACTCTGCCAACTATTCAGACCAGTGCTCCATCGTCATCTTCCCGCTCCACCTCCACCCGTCCAAAAAACTAACAAACTCTCTTTTAGTGACCTATCAGAATGTTCGAGGCTTGCGTAGTAAGCTCAGCATTCTTATCCAGGATAGTGTCGCATTTGCATCCCACGTTATTGTGTTTACCGAAACCTGGTTAAAGCCGGACATTCTTAGTTCCGAAGTTTTGGCAGGTCGGTACACAACTTATAGAAAGGATCGTTCGTCTCGACGTGCAGGAGAGGTTCTGATTGCTGTGGACTCAAACTTCACGTCGGAACTTTTCACAGTCCAGATCCAGCAGGAAATGGAATTTCTGTAAGTAAGACTGATTCTTCCCGCTTTCTCAGTTTTTATAACTTGTTCGTATATTCCATCTTCTTCTCGTAAAGCCGAGTTTACGAAGCTTAATAACCTCATTAGGGATTTTGATTGGTCCGCTTTATATTTGTGCAGTGATGTTACGACAGGCACAAACCATTTTCTATGATGCACTGGACTCACTTTTTGTCTCTTGTGTCCCACTTGCCTGTCCGATTAGATCAAGAAAACCCCCTTGGTTTACCAAGGAGCTATCTCATCTAAAAAACTTAAAATCAAGACTTTATAAAAAATTTCAAGAAGTTGGCTCTCCTTCTTCTCTTTCTCATTATGTAATAGCTCGGTCAAACTTTTCAGTTCTTAACGCTCTATGCTATCAGAATTACCTATCTCGATGCAGGATAAGTTTTTCTAAGGACCCCAAACAGTTCTACAGCTTCGTAAACAGTAAGCGTAGAACGTCCGCACACCCATCCTCGCTATCCCTCCGTAATACGTCGGCAGATAATGATCAGGCAATTGCCGATCTTTTTGCACGTTTTTTCCAAACTACCTATTCGCAGGACGTTTACTCTGGTCAGCCGTATCCATACGGTTTACCGAGGTCGAACGGCATTTTCAGTCCTTTGCTACATGAAAGCTCGTTGCTTCATGATCTACGAACAGTAAAGCCGGTGTTCTCACCGGGTCCGGACGGAGTTCCCGGCTGTGTACTCAGGTACTGTGCCGGGTCTCTGTGTGGGCCGTTTCTTAAACTATTAAACCTATCTATAAATTCTTCATGCTTTCCCCCGATATGGAAGGAGTCTTTTATAATTCCTCTCCATAAGAAAGGTAGCAAGTCTGACGCAATGAACTATAGAGGTATATCTAAGTTATCCGCCATTCCTAAAGTGTTTGAGAAAATTTTAACTCCGCACCTGCAGCACCTATGCAGATCACTTATATCTCCATCTCAACATTTATTTATAAGGCGGAGATCAACCACTACAAATTTATTGGAGTTTACCTCCTTTATAATAAAAGGCTTTCAAAGTAATTTGCAGACGGATGTTGTTTACACCGATTTTAGTAAAGCGTTCGATTCTGTAAACCATTCCCTCCTAGCACAAAAGCTCGACCCTCTAGGGTTCCCGCCCAATCTCCTGAGATGGATCTCTAGCTACCTTTGTTCTAGGTCTCAAAGAGTCCTTTTTAAAAACTCCCTGTCCTCTCCAGTTATGGTGACTTCGGGTGTACCTCAGGGCAGCCATCTAGGCCCCTTACTCTTTACACTCTTTATAAATGACCTACCTTCTGTATTAACATACTCTCGAGTACTTATGTATGCGGATGATGTTAAGCTCTGTGTCCAGTATAAGGACATTTCTTTCCAATCCAGGTTGCAATCCGATCTCGATAGATTTCAGTCTTGGTGTTGTGCAAATTTATTAAACCTTAATGCTTCAAAATGTAAAGTAATGACTTTTCATCGCTCCAGCGCCTTTCTGGTTCCTTCCACCCTTTGTGGTGGTTCTCTTGAGAGAATTACCCGGGTTGATGATCTTGGTGTTCTTTTAGATCCCAAGTTAAAGTTTTCAGAACACATTTCTACCATGGTGAATAAGGCCATGGGCGTGCTTGGGTTTATAAAGAGGTGGTCAAAGGAATTTGACGACCCCTATATAACAAAGACTCTCTACACCTCTCTGGTTCGTCCGATTTTAGAATACGGCTCTTGTGTATGGTGCCCTCAGTAAAACGTACACCAAGACCGTATAGAATCAGTTCAGAAAAACTTTTTACTTTTTGCTTTAGACTGCCGTCTTACTCTAATAGATTGCTCTTAATAAACCTTCCAACCTTAGCTAATCGTAGGAAAATGCTTGGCGTGATTTTTGTGCACAACTTGATCAAGGGTGACGTAGATAGCCCTGACCTGATGAGCCGCATAAACTTCACGATTCTTATTAGAAGCACTAGGAATTATACACCGTTGTTTCTTCCGCTTTGTAGATCGAATTACTCCTTGCATGAACCATTTAGGGTCCTATGCTCGGATTATAATTCCCTCTACCATATTATATCTACTACGAACTCCCTTCCTAGTCTTAAATTGCTGATACTCTTATATCTTTCCCGTAATTAGAAATTGCTTCGTTTTTTAGCTAGATTAGTTCTACTTTTCCTCGAACACTAGTCTAACCCCTATGTATCTTTCCTGCATGTCCGCGATCGGTTCGGTTTACGAGTCGCGCGTTATGCGGCAGCGCCCCTCGGTCGGTTGGGCGGGAGGTGGGCTGCGTTCTTACCTGGGATCCGCGCGTAACAGCCATTGGCTGGTGTCGCTTGGGCCACTTGATGGTGCAGTCATTGCATATCAACGTCCTAAAGAATTCGGTCCCAATCTTGCCGAAAAGTGTAGAGAAGTCATTAAGACCTAAGAATTTGACTTAAGAGCACAGCTAAAGTATCACATGCAGATTCGTGAAACAGAAACAACACCACTTCATTGTACTGCACGTCGTCTATCCTATCATGAGAGAGAGAGAGAAAGTAGCAGAAATAGTAGATGATCTGTTAGAAAAGAAAGTAATCCGTCAAAGTGAGTCTTCTTATACTTCTCCGTTGGTCGTCAGGAGAACTTCGAATGTGTGTTGACTACCGAGGTCTGAATAAGCGAATTGTTAAAGATTTTCCGTTACCCCTTATTGAGGACTGTCTTGAGTTTTTAGAGAATAGGTGCTGTTTTTCCATTATCGATTTTAAAAGTGGGTATCACCAAATAGCTGTAGAAGAAGCTGCCGTTTACACTGAGGCTGGCTCTTGATTCTTTGCGTCTTCCCAGAAACGCAGTTTTTTTTACATAGGCTTAGCATAGGGCCCTAGTGATGGCAAAAAGTTGCGTCGTTTTCCGACGCAACTGCGTTTTGGTATTTCTATGCGCATAACAGCAATTTTCGTACTTTTCTGCCTAATCAGCGGAACTATCACCACTAATAACAACAAAAAACAGCAGATTCAAATTTAAATTTTGCGCGTAAAATTTTTAACTGAGTAAAAAGGGGCAAAAATTCATGTAATGGTTAGAAAAAATTGTTTTAACTAATTTTATTATTAAAAAAATGCATTTCAACAATATAGTTGATTTCAAATTTTTTTCTGCAAATCACATGTCTTTGAATCCGTTCACTGTTTCCGTGATCTTCTCAGGGTAAGAAAGTCTGCTTGCAGATACTTGTCAGCGAGTTGAGCAACTACCTCGCGACAAAACTGCAGTTATATGAGGCAGACAAAAGCCCTTGACACACCAAATAGACTCCCGTGCGATCTCCGCAGGCGATCCTAGGCAATAAAGGGATATGGCTATTCTCTTCTCCAGAGTGATGGTCAGTCGAAAAGGAGTTTTTTTTCTTTTTGAGATTGGGCAACAGTCCAACGAAAATGTTGAAGTACTCCTTTCCATGCAGAAATTTTCCTTAAAGAAGTCATCGGAGTTCTCCACAACATCTTCCTCCCAAAATGAACCATATCGTGGCTATTGCAATAAAGAATACATTATTTAATTGGAAAGAGAGAACATTGTCTGCTCTTTACCTACAAGAGTCCAAGCGCAAGGAGGACGTTGCAGTTGCAAGACGAATTGCAACTTTTCTGAGGATAGCCCAGACACTTCCATGCACTTCAACAGATTCGCTTCATTTTGCGCCACCGCAGATAAAAGAATTAGCTCTTTTTCTGACATATTTTGTTGATTTTCAGACATTATTTCTTTTGTTTACAAATTTTTCTTCCTCTTCCCAAGACGCAAAGACGCAAAGACGCTGTAGTGTAAACGGCAAACCTGCTTCTCTGCGTCTTCTCCGTTATCGAGCCTAGAGAAGTCAATTCCGTACATATCGTTTGTAACACCGCAAGGACAGTATGAGTAGCCGAGAATGCCCTTTCGGTTAAAGAATTGATTCGCTATTTTTCAGAGATTTATTTCGGGTTGCTGAAAGACTTTATTAGAAACAAGAGTATTGTAGTGTACATGGATTATATAATGGAAGTGACAAAAACTATTGAGGAACACTTGGTGTAGAATTTTGAACGAATCAAAAATATGATAATAATAATAATAATGATTATAATGAAAATAAAAATAATACGCATTTAATTCGACTTGGGACCGTTGCTCTGCCGCGAATTTCATCAGCCTGGGCTGCTGCTCCTCGAACGCTTCCTGCAGCCTCCTCAGCTCGTTCAACGCTCTGACGAAATTGGTCCCGTTATCGGAATACTTCGTCCGAGGAACGCCACGATAGAAGACAAGTTCTAAGTAGACGGCTTTCGAAGCGAAGCAAATAAACACCGCAATATACCTGTCTGCAGATTTCCCATGAACTGACTTATCAACTTCGGCTTGTAGCGAAAACAGTGAATGCATCTACTAAATATCCAAGTGCATTCCCGACGTGCATTTTTCAGCCAAATCTGCTGTCTCAGCAGACTAGCTAATGTCTTTGCATTGGCAGGACAATTCGTTAAGTACAAATCCCTCAAGTACAGTTCGAGTAAGTGACTCTTGGCAGGCTGTATAAACGGGAACTTGGCCTCAATTAGCACAGGGGAATACAACAACCTGCCTCCCACCTTGATAAGCGAAGAAGTCCGCCTTTTCACTGTCATCCTCTGAATTAACGTGACCGTCATCTGTAGGCTTGGCTTCAACGGCTGTCATTTTTAAGCTTTTTAAACTCTTCCGGGAATACACTTCGTTGAACCAGCTCCATCAACTTGCAACTCCTTTGCAGTAAACTTCCTGGAATGTTCTTTGTTCAAGTCCGCTGGATTTGCCAGTGACGGCACATGACGCCATGTAATATTTTCTGATAGCTCCTGAATCGTGGCTACCTTATTTGACACAAAAACAGCAAGCGACGATGGCGGAGTCTTTATCCAGAAATACACGCTCTCGCGGCGCATAGTTCAAACCTTGGTATCGTTTTTGTTTTTAGTAGAGCCACTCATGATTTCACTGCCAGCAACCGACAAGGGACTTGACGCTTTTCGATTGCGCGAATATAAAGACAGCAGTCCGCAAATTCGTGGACCTGAATTGCTGAGTTCCAACTGGCAAAGGTATCTTGGAATGTCAACTGCGTGAAGATTTTGCACATTATTCTTAAAACTTTCCCAACCTGAATCCAATGACATCGGAATCGATTTATCCTATTCTACTTGGAGTTGCCAGAGCCTTTGCAGGAGAACTTTGGACGTTATACCAATAGGACAGAGCAACCCCAACGGATCGAATAGTCGTGCACTAACCGACAGAATTGTACGCTTTGTGGGAGTCACAGCCGAAAAAAATTCGTCCAAATGAAAGCGAAATATATCTTTGGACTATATCGCATACCTAAGGCTTTAGTCGAATCGGCATCATTGAAATTAAGGGTTTTTTCCATATTGAACCCTTCAACTAGTTGTGGATGGTTTGAAAATCACTTAGACAGCTGGAAACCGCCGTAGTTCAGGATTTTGACACTTGATTACACATATCATCATATTCAAAGTGTCAATATCATCGGCTCCAGTAAGCTGTCGTCCACATAAAAATCGTTGCAAATTATGTCGGAACCAATCTCCGGTGTGTTCCAATGACGAACTCCAAGCTCCTACAAGCAACGGATAGCAAGAAATGGAGCAGACACCGTTCCGTAGGTGACGGTATTTAGCCGGAATATTTGTAACTCATCAGACAGATATACTCGCCATACTACGAGTTGAAAATTACGATCATCTTCAGCCATGCCCACTTGCCTGTACATCTTTGATACATCTGCTGTCAAAGCGAAGCGATTCAAACGAAATCTGATGACACCAATTTCCTCTGAATAGTGGGCCCCACCATTAAAATGTCACCATCACCCCACCATTAATTGTTCGCGAAGCGAACTGTCTTTTAGACGTCTACGCTCTTAAGCTTAAAGTCGGCGCTTGGCCACATCGAACGAAGATCCCAGGATAAGGGGATCCGATTTTAAGGGCAGACGAACTTCAAAACGCCCTGACTTCAAATTGGTCACATTTTGTTCAAAATGGACCTCACAAGCAATTTGTTCTGGCGAATATTTGATACGTTCTTTACTTTCTTGAATAGTATCCAACTCCCAAAGCCTTTCGACAAGGCCCCCTCCACCATGTCTTCCTTTGAAAATGCTGCGATGCAGCACGCTTCTTTTCCCTTGTTTTCCTTTTTCCTTGTTCGCCCAGAACTATCCCAGAAGAGTTTTTTTGCAGCAACGGACCTCCGTTGTTAAGTCTGAGTTGACCGGTGCACAACAACTTGAAAAAGTAGTCTGCTCCAAGCAACATTTCTTCCTTCTGAGGTCAATGGAAGGCTGGATCTGCCAGCTCCACGTTAGCCGGAATTTTCCACTTTCCAATGGGAAAATTATTATCAGGCTCCTGGCTTCTAATGCTGCTGAGAATCCAGAAATCAGCGACGAAATTATGGTTGTTTAATCGAGAGTAAATTGTAGTCGACACTTCACTCCTGGAGACTAAGCATGACTTTCCTACAGAGGTTACTATCAAGAAACATTTTAGCCTTGACAACTGCGCCAAGCTTTCCGTCATGAAATTGACCTGCGAACCTGAGTCTAAGAGTGCACTTGCGAAATGCACTTGGCCAAACCTATGTGGAATTCGCTCCACGACTGATTCAAGGATAACGTCCTCAAGCTCAGTGGACACATGGTGGATCTGCGCAGGATGTGACGAAGGCTGACCATCAAAATTCTGAATTGCATTCGGAGCTGCATATCTGTGCAAGAGGGTGTGATTACCCTGCGAACAAACTCTTAGACGATACCCTTCACCTAGAGGATCCGCACTGAGACTATGCTTTTAAGCATAGGCTAAGATTGTAAGCAATTAATGCACAGCTGCTTGCCTTTTTGCGAAATCAAACCGCTCCAGTACGGGAATCGCCCCAAATCCTTGACAACTTGCGATTGAATGGAGCAGCAGTATATGTAGTTGGGGTCAATCGATTTTTCGGCCCTTGCGCAAGAAAACGACGATTTGATGTTCTTTTTGTTCGTCGATGGACTGTCAAACTTCGGTTTATACCTTGCTTTCGATGACTCTTCTGCTTAAAGGTGCTGGTACCGCCTATTAAATGTTTTGGCACAATCGTACCAGCTTGGCAGCTCATCATAATTTAACTGCTCCTTATATTTCGATTTTGTGTATGGGTCGACCTTTGATAACGCCCGATGGATTGTCATGGCGTTAGCAACCTCTTGCTTATCTCCCAATGATAAAAGCTATTCGAAGATTGCAGACACCGTAAATACGATCGATCGCAAAGAAGACGCGGATGGCTTAGTCATGGCCAGGAGATCAAACAACTGGGCAAGTGTATCGAAATATATTAAGCACTTTTTGTCATACACCATCTTCAAACTTGCTATTGCCTTTGGATAATGTGAATCAGAAACTTGGAATGCCTGTATGGTTCCCAGGACTTCATCGGACAATCACGAAATGAGATGGTTGAACTTCTCTGAATTGGACAACGACCGATCGGAATCTACATTTTCAAACAAACTAATAAGCTGTTTGTGGTCCGCATGCTTGCCGCTGAACTTGGCAACTTTAGTTTTGGTAAACTAGAATGATGGAGCGAAATGACTGGGCGCTGGCGACATTTACAACGCCTTTGTAATGACGCAAGTTTCTTTTAACTGTGATCTATCCGTAATATCTGGATCTAAAATGTCGATTTGTGATTGCAGGTCCGTTGCTGTGGCAATGTAGGCCTCTTAAATTTCTAAACGATATTGGATTAGGAGTGGAATTCTCGGAACTCTACACTCCTCGAAGGCGATTCTCATTCGTTTTATATCATCGCTTACTTTCACCAGCAGTGCGTAAAGCCTTGTGATATTATACGTATCGCAAACGCTTTTCGTCTCTTCAACAGTCCCTGAAGCCATATTGGTCTAAATAAAGAGACTGAAAGCACAACAACGTTGGCTGAATACAAAAGAGTTAAGTTAGGTAAAATACCAACGTATAAACGTATTAGGTTCGATTCGAAAACGCTTGATCGAACGAACTTCGTAACGTTCTAAGCGCACGCAAACAAATAGCCAAGCTTTGGCTAGACCTACCAAGTTCGGACTACGTTCGATCCGATACGCAACATACGATGTACGTGACGCTAAGCTTACTGACGAGAAAACTGACGTTATAACAGCGTTCGACCCGAAGACGATGCGGCGAAATATGTTTTAATTAACTCCCCAAATATAAGAGTTCACACAAGAACAAACCGCGAATGCGAACTGAGCGACGTCGACAACTAAGCTGCGAAGCCAGCTACGAACGAAACGAATGCCAGGCTATGCGCAGTGTAGAGAAAGAATGCGGAAATTAAGAGAACTGTCGGCTATGTGCATCAAAGAGACGAAGTTTTTACAGAGCGCGGCAATGGGCATTAGCGAACCGCTGCAAGGGTCAATTTATTTCTCGAAACGAACGACGTGAGATGAAATAATGCAACCGACGCTTCCAAATAAGCGATTAACTATGACGTTGGCGCCTTCTGATACTCCTCCCCTTTAAGATACGACACATGAATATTGAACCGGTTGGACAGATGTATAGATGTACATATAGTAACATATCCATAATGCCCTACACCCACACACACATTACGTATACGTTAAGCACTGGACATATCAATAACACGTTATACATATCTCCTGCACTAACCCTTATACAAATATACCACATTAGGAAAAACAAATGATAAGATCCCCAACACTAGAAAACAAATTAATCATAAGCTGTCAACAGAAAATCACCTAAATTCCAAGCTACTAGAATAAACAATTTGATTCCCACAACCAAATTGAATCATAGATACCCAAGTAAACAAATTCGGCTCCCACGCTCCAATCGTATAAACAATTAACCAGCCCAGATGAAAGATGATACAGATCACCAGCTGCAGTCAACCGTTGCATCAAAGTCGACAATTCGTTATCAGTGAATCAGGCCAACGCACCGAGAACAAAAGCCACGATTAGCCAAAGTGCAATCGAAGAAGAAGGCAGCAGCCAAAGATCAAAGCTTGGGAGCTTCCCAAGCGAGGCTTATTGGAAAATAGATTGAGAAATAAGAATCAGTTACGTTTGAGACTTTCAAATTCAAAGTCGGGGATAACTTAATAATAACCCATTTGGATTTGTACCAAACATTTTGGCGCCTCCGGGGGGACATTTGGGTCTCGTACTGTATAGAAGTTGGATTGGATCAGACTTGGCGCTTTGTTGGATATCTCCATTGGATATCATCCCTCGCTCGTTTTTGGTATTCCTGGTTGGTATTCCTGGTTGGAATGGACATGCATCGTTGTTCAAATTATCCTCAACAAACGCCACAGGTAAATTAAAGTGTCCAATAGTTTTACCAAAAATAAAACAGCCTGTGAATAAAGTATTTAACAAAGTGAAATTGGCCCGTTGTATGTATGTATACCTTCATATATATATTCAATTTATATTGGTTAACTTTAGTGATCACTATGCTTGTGGTCAACGACACCTCAAAGAGGAGCCGACAAGCAAAGAAGAGACCGCTGCGCATCATTCCCCCCCCTTCGCCCGTCGTTGTCACAGATTTTCGTTTCTGCTTTGCACGAACGGTTCATGCTAACACTTTCGTTTGATGCATAGTTCTGTGCTCTGTCGTTATCTCGCTCTCGTAACGGCCAGTATAGCCGATCATAGCAACATATTGCATCGCATAGCAGAGCATAGCCAGCAGAGCCGAGCCCCTAAGTTTTGTGCTTGTTGCGGCTATTTCGTTTCACTCTCTCTATCTCTCGGCAATAAACCACAGCATAGCAACCAGAGAGCTAAGTCAACAATTTGAGATCGGTGAATCTTGTTCGTGTAGCCTTTCTCACTCATTTTAGAAACTGTTCCCTTCACATCATCTGTTCTCATCTTTGGAGTGTACACTCAATCCAAAAACTGTTCCTATCACAGCATTCGTTCTCATCTTTGGAGCGAACTCGACCGATCATAGACTTGAGTGATTTTTCGTAGTCAATCGTCTCACTCAATCCAGCAGCTTGGCCCATCGCATCAGCTGTTCTAATCGTTGAGTTCAACAGAGCCTAATAAAGGTTGAATGATTTTTTGAGAGAAATCTAGTGTTTAATAAAAAAAATTATAGAGTAGCTTCACAATGACTGGAAAACGTCGTGGTGGTTCAGGTAGCAATACTTATATTGTAGAAGAAGACGATTCAGGTGTGCTTCTGAGGAAGTTAAACGCAGTCAAACGGGATATTGACAGAACTGCGAAAGCAGTACAAAACAACAATATCTCGTCCAATCAATTTTAGCTGGAATGTCGCTTTAATATTTTAGATGGATATATAGATCGCGCATCCTCTTTGCAGTTGCAAATCGATGATATCGATCCAGACTTAGCATCGCGTTCCGAGCTCGAAGAATTGTGCGTGTCAACTAAAGCGTTGTTAATGGCAATCAAATCCGCCTACTTTTTTGAACGAATCAGTTCTAAATACCACCATGTCACATACAAGGAACCTGCCCAAGATGAAATTGCTTAAGTTTGAAGGGAATTATTCTGAATTCAAAAATTTCATTGGTTTGTTTTCAAGCATTATTGATAGTGACATGTCTTTAAGTAACGTCGAAAAGTTCAACCATCCCTTGAGTTGTTTAAAACTGTTTGAGTTACAGGCGATGCAGGCTCCGTCGGCAAGCGCATTACGGTCACTTATTGACACGGCATCTGCCATATACGAATCGTTACTGTCAGTTGGGGATGACAAGGTTATTGCCCACGCCCTGCTAATTCACCTCGTTCTGGCGAAAATTGACATAAAAATTTCAAGATGGAAGAAAAATTTGGATTACCAAAAGGTTCCAGTCAAAAGGCATTAAACAAGCGCTATCAGCATTTGTCGGCTGAAGATTCCACTTCCGGGCGGTTAAGGGGTCGTAAAGGCTCGCAAGAGACAAAAAATAAGCAATCTCGGAAAACAGCGTTGGCTGCATCCCAAGCAAGCAAAGGCCTGAACACATATCTGCACACCAAGTGGTGCAAACAACAGTCTGCTCTCGCGTTCAACAATTTGATATAGCCACTGACTTCGTAATTTTAAAGTCGATTTCGTCGTACCATCCTGAGAAAGCCGTTCCGTCAGACTTGCTGACAATTCCAAAAGATTTCCCACTGGCCGATTCAGGTTTCCATAAACCCCAATAGGTGGACCTGCTGCTAGGAGCTGATGCATTCTTTGATATATTGAAAGATGGCCAATTCAAACAACAAAACACGATGACGTTGCAAAATACATACGGTCTTTGGGAGGGTGGTGTCTGGTCGCTGCAGATCCAACGGACCCCGAAGCAATGAAGCATGCTCTATGGTGAGCACGTTGCAGGAGTTTTGCCCTCTAGATAATCTCGTCAAACGTTTCTGGGAGTTGGAAAATGTTCCAAATGCGTCTATAGAAAGACTGTATACCCCCGAAGAAACTATGTGTGAAAAATCGTTCATTGACTCCACCACACGATTACCCTCCAGTCGATTACAAGTTTCTTTGCCATTCAAGTGAAGCCCGTCATCTCTCGGTTCGTCATTTGAGACAGCCAGAAGACGATTTTTGTCTTTACAAAGGCGATTATGACAAAAAACTTGCCATAAAATCCATGTTTATAGAATTCATGTAGGAATACGTGTCGTTAGGCTATATGACTGCAATAGAAAACTCAATTCCGGTAGAGCCGCTCTGTTTCACACCTTATCAGTGCGTGGAACGACCTCAAAGTACAACCACTAAGCTCAGAGAGGTCTTCGATGCGTCATGCTAAACTACGAGCCAAGTCGCGCTCAATGATTTGCTCATGGTTGGATCAACCATCCAGCCGTGCCTATATGCCACGTTGCTAAGATTTCGCTATCGCAAATACGATCTTTAATCAGACATTACAAAAATGTCCTGTCAAGTCCAAGTTGACGAGGCGCAGCGCCAATTCCAATTAATTTTTTGGAGACGGACTAGTTCGGATTACATGACGTCACCGTTCCACGATTTATCGGAGCCAGCGCAAACACTCGATGTCAAATACATGGGTTTGCAGATGCGTCCTCGCAAGCATATGGCTGTTGTGTGTACGTTCGGGTTTCCCATGCTAATGGAGTGTCCGTTAAACTACTAACGGCAAAATCTAGGGTGGCACCCTTAAAGACCAGCTCATCTTTTAGCAAAGTTATGGGAGGAAGTTCGGTCCATAATAGACTGTCCCATAGAGAAGGTCGGCTTGTGGTCAGATTCGGAAGTAGTTCTACATTGGCTACAAACTCATCCCTCCCAACTAACAACATTTGAGTCGAATCTAGTTGTTGAGATACAGGACATCACTTCGACAGCCCTATGGAGACATGTGCCCAGCAAAGAAAATCCTGCCCACTTAGTATCTCAAGGATCATCTGTGGCCGACTTAAAATCGCTGTTATGGTTCAATGGCCCGTCGTTCTTGCAGCAAGAATCCACAAATTCGCTTAAAAATCATCATTTACAGTTGACAGAAAAAGAAGGTAGCCACTGTACTTATCGCGGCCGATGTTGAGAAAAATCCCATTCTCACAATCATAAAAAATTCGTCGTCATATATGAAAGTGGTTAGCACAATTGTTTATATCCGCCGGCTCATCAATAGAATAAAAGGAGTCACTTGGAGTAGTACCTGCCCGTCATCTGACGGGCTCGGCGCAGCGTTTCTAACAGCAGTTGAAGTGGTTCAAAGAGACGCATTTTCGCAGGAAATCGACAAAATAAAGAAGTCATCCAAGTTGCAGGCATCACTGCAAAAACTAAATCCCTTCATGTCGGAAGAACAAGTGGGCTCCTGCTCATTTTCGTTGGTTCGAGTAGGCGGTCGTCTACTAAATGAACCCCTAGCCCATAATGCTAAATTCCCAATAATAATGCCAAAAAATTGGAGATTTGTTACTCTCTACCTTAGCTATCTACATTGAGCCAATTGTCACGCTGGACCCCGTGCACTAGTGGGATTCCTAAGGCAATTCATTTGGCTAATAAATGCACAGAGAGAGTGCAGTGCCATTGTCCGGAAATGCGTACACTGCTTCCATTAAAAGCCAAAGCTTCTCTCACAAATCATGGGGAACCTTCCTGCTGATCGATTGCGTGGGAATCGACCTTTTGAAATTAGCGGAGTTGATTTGTTCGGACCGGTTGGGATTCGTGGCAAGCAGCCTCCCAAAATGTACATAGCAGTGTTCGTCTGCTTCGCATCTAAGGCTGTACACCTAGAAGTTGTAAAAGACTTGACAGCTATTACGTTTATTTTGTGTTTATCCAGGTTTATTGGACGTCGTGGCCCGCTTGTCCGGCTATATTGCGACAACGCAACCAATTTTGTTGGTGCAGCTCGCATGCTCAAGGAGCGTATGGAGGGCTGGGATGCCAAGGATGAGGCCCTCAAGGCGTATGCTGCGGCTCACCGTTTTTCGGTGGAATTTATCCTGCCCCGAGCCCCGCACATTGGAGGCCTGTGGGAGTCGGCGGTGAAGTCCGCCAAGCATTTGTTGCTCAGGGCCATGGGCAGCGCAGTGCTCAAGGAGGACGCGCTGCACACGGTGCTCGTGGACGTCGGGGCCGTGCTGAACTTCAGGCCACTGGTGGTCGACAGCGGCAGTCCCAACGAAGGGGAGGTGCTGACTCCCGCGCACTTTCTCGTCGGCAGAACGCTAGTTTCGCTGCCGCCCGAATCAGTGCTGCCCAGACCAGACAACCTGTCGTATCTGCAACGATGACAGCTCGTGTCTGCCATCAAGCAAAGGTTTTAGAAAGACTGGTCCAGAGACTATCTTCTCAGCCTTCAACAGCGAGGGAAGTGGTTTCAAGAGGTCGCCAATCTGGAGCCAGGCAAAGTGGTGGCAATCCACGAAGACAACGTGCCACCACAAATGTGGCTAATAGGAGTAGTGGACGAGGCAATCCCAGGAGCGGACGCGAAGGTTCGCGTGGCCGTAGTGAGGACTAAGGCCGGCTTACATAAGCGATCCATCCATCGGTTGGCGCCCATTCCAATGGATTGAAGCCTATGTTTAGGCTGTCAACGCGGCCGATGTTATGGCAATTACGTTGCCTGTAGTATTAGTATTAGTAAATAATGTTAGACTTGTGAGAATTGAAATGTTATGTTGAAATGTTATATTGTCGCTTATACGAACGAAGCTCATGCTGGCAGCCGCCGCTCATGAAGAGGGCGACGCTGCCAGAATAAAACACTTATAATTTGAAGTCGAAACAGGAACACAAGGTTTTTCTGTCGGTCTGTCCAGTTCCCGTGTCCACATATAACGGCATGCTTAACGGCACAAACTGTGTTTAATGCAGCATTAGGATTTGTACCAAACATAGTGGTTAAAAAAAGTGGCAGCATAGCCGTTCTATATATTGGTACAAATAATTAACAAAAATACAAAAATTCGTTCCTGGCTAAGCAAGTCCAAAGCTAAAATCAAAACAACAATAACAATTTGTAGCAGTTACTCTCATAAGCTATAACTCGAAGCACAAAAAACAACTCATAACCGAGCATAAGCACAAAGAAAAATCGCGAGAGAGTGAGAACGCAACGGAGAAAGAAATGTCGAAAACAGCTGCTAAACGTGTGCGAAGCGAGTCGACTGGTGATATTGCTGATCGCACTTCTTATGCACTTTCTCCACTGTTGGTTGATCTAATCAACGAACTGTTCTCTGAGCAGGCGAAACTAATCGTAAAGTTCGTCGTCATATCTGTCTTTAAGCCGTGGAATGCCACAAGGATCAGTTCTTTGGCTGTTACTGTACTCGTGTTATGTTAATGATTTTTCCAATGTCTTTTCTGAATGTAGTGTCCATATCAGAGAACGGCTTGGCGTGATTGCAAAAAAAATCATACACAAAAATAGCCGAATAATCGTGTCATTCGGCTCAACCGATCAAACATTCATATGTACACGAACTCAGTGTTGATTTAAATTCACTCTAATGCGCTCATATTTTTTCTCTCCCTGAGTTTATTCATGCTCAATGAGCAAACCGATCATTTGGGCGTATGTTCATTCGGCTCAGCATTGATTGAGTTGAGTAAAGAATAAAATCAAAAGGCAATGAATCAACGCGTATGAGTTTGTTCATGGCCGAAGTCAAAGAAATCAAAATACTTAATTTATACATGTATACATAAGTATACATTCATATGTTTAACATAAAAATGACAAAATTAAACTAATTGTGCTCATTTCAACCAACAACCGCAAGCATTCTCAAAAACAAAAAGAAACAGTAAAAACAAAAACATAACGGTAATGCATCTAAACGAGCTGAGTGATTGAGTGGTTTCGGCAGCATGAGCTGATTTTCATTCACCGTTGATTTTCGTTCAGTGAGTGGAATTGAGTAAGAATTTGGGCGTATGAGTAAATCAAGAAAAAAAATCAATGCTGAGCCGAATGAACATACGCCCAAATGATCGGTTTGCTCATTGAGCATGAATAAACTCAGGGAGAGAAAAAATATGAGCGCATTAGAGTGAATTTAAATCAACACTGAGTTCGTGTACATATGAATGTTTGATCGGTTGAGCCGAATGGCACGATTATTCGGCCAAGCCGAAATGTGTACCGAAGGCTGTGCATACACACAATTCATGTGCTCATCAGCATGAGCTGATTTTCATTCAACGCCGACTTTCGTTCATTGAGTGGAATTGAGTGAGAATTTTACCGTATGAGTAAATCAAGAAAAAAGTGAATTTTGCAGATCTCTGGTCCATATGCATGCCGATGATGTACAATTAAATTGTTGTAGTCCATTGTCTAGAATTGATGAATGTGTAAGTGCAACTAATAATATTTAATAAGATTCTGTCTTGGAAACAGATAATTAAATCTATAGCTCTAACATATGCAGCCTTAAGAATTTTGTACCAGACACAGGCTAGGGTCCATGCATACAAAGATGGATAGTGAAAAGCTGCACCAAATGGATGAATACGAGCTGCGAAGACTGTTGAAATCACTGACGGAGCTGAAATCTAATTTTTTTGTGGCACACACCAGTTTGGAGGAGTATTCCACAGCTAGAGTTGTCCAATTTCAGTGGAGAATATTCAGAGTGGACAAGTTTATATTCCATTTTCATAACTGTCATTGAGAGTGAACCTGAGCTGACTTCTATCGATAAGTTGCAGCCAATGCGGTCATGTTTGAGCGGAGTGGAGTTAGACACCATCAGTTCGTTGGATATGAGCCTTGGTAACTACAACACAGCATTAAATATTCTCTAAAATCGATTTACCAAGGAGCGTCTCATTCTACAGGCACACATTAGAGCGGAATGTATTTGGCAAGTTGCGGGTGTTTATAGACGACGCTATCTCATGTTTTCGCTAGTTGGATGCGCTGGAAATTATGCAATCTGACAGCATTTGGCAAAGGCGACTCAAGATAAATAGAAAGATGCATGAACCACATAACTGCCAATTGTCAACGGTTCAAAAGTTTTTCGCTGGATGATCGCCCTTTTACCTGCCGCACCACACACTTTTTCATTTCCTTCGTCCAGCAGAGACAGTCCAATCCGTTTCTCCAAATGAAGCCAAACAATCACAAATAACTCATGGTTGCATTGTCGCCCTCCCTGCCGGAAGTCCTTATATTCCAGAGCCCATATGCTCCGCTAATAGCTAACAGCGCAGAAACTTTCGTGCCATGTCGCGCACTTTTGGACTCGGGATTTCAAATAAATTTTGTAAGCTATTCAGCTTCAACTTATTAAAACCAAATCAATCAACCTTTCGCCTCAATTAGCACTGCTTATAGGTATATACCTTCGCATATATAGCTTGCTTCAATCCAAAAGCCGCTGAGGATCTGCTCCTCGGAGCCGGATATTTCTTCGAGTTTGGACAAATATAGCTGGCGGCTGGATTATCTTTGCTACAGAAGAAACATCGAATGGATTCTATCTAGTGGCGGGCACAACCTAATTTTTAGAAGCCACCAATCACAGCACTCGGCTGGATGAGCTGGCTCGGCAATTTTTGAAAGTAGAGCACATTTTTGAGCCGATCGCTAGAGCAATTAAAGTGAAACTTCACTGCGAGTAACATTTCCCCAACCATCACACTTGTTTACCCTCAAGGTTTATTCTTTCCGCTTGCCTATAAAGCAAGTTTTTAATTATTTGGGTGATTTAAAATATTTACCTGCCCCTCGATCATACATATGTCTCTGGTGCCCAACGATGCACAAAATCAAATATTTCTTGCCACATCATAACGTAATCAAACGAGGGGGAACGTTGTGAGCCGCGGAAAAGGCCGCGGCTCTACTTTATACCCGGTACTCAGTCAGTATACATATATATGAGCTTACGATTTATGTAATTTTTATATGTTCGCAAAAGCGACGAATTAACTTTTGGCCAAAATGGAAAATTATAAAACAAATTAAAATTGAAAAAATGTAAACCTCCAAACATATTAGAAAAAGTCATTTTGGGTGAGAGCGTGAAAAAACAGTTGAATTTTGTCTAGTAGTGTAATTATTCGTTCATCTTACTTATAACAAGCAGAGTATACCCAATGTGGTTGTCTGGGGGTCTTGGAGTCACAGCTGGAGTCATAGCCAAAGCGAAACATAATCAGACACGTGCAAAGGAGATTATAGTTCTGGTGGCCAGAGTTGATCGGTTTATAGCAGATATAAAAGGTAGTTTAATCTTGCAATAGTGAAGCCATGTCAACAGTCGTATGTCCTAGAACTGGAAATCCTACTACGTACCCATTCACTGGATCAGTGTACTCCTCGAAAACGGGAGCAACCAAGACCATCGATCTCTTAGCAACAAAAATGAGCGATGAACATTTGCTGAAGTGATAATTCCAGTTAACGGAACACGCATGTAATAGCCGTAGTACCGATCATGTGAAACAAGTGAAATGCTTTCCCTGTAACTTTGAACAAACCAATATGCCACATTCATCACCCTTCTCGAGTTCGAGTTAAGTACGCGGCGAAAGCGTTCGCATATGTATATGTAGATTTCTTCGATGCAGCCAAAGCGCTTCTCAAACTGTAAGGCAGTTCGAGACGTTCCCGTGCAGGTGCGATTTGTAGCTTGAGAACCATCGGACAAAGTAAGCTGTACTTTTTCTCGATGCTGACTCAAAATATATTTTAGTTCGTTATTACTGGATAAATGTTATGAGTATGAGTGAGTGACGAGCTTCCTTAAAAGAAGTCTTCTATTGTATTCTTTTAATATACATGTCCAGAAAGTTCCTGTCTTTGAATACTAAGAAATTGCACATACAGCGAGTCGCTTTATAATTATTCCTTCACATACTTCCATTTTTATTATATCAATATCATATTTTTGTTTTTTACTAATTTGACCCTTTCAGGACCAGTGTTGCCTAAAAGCAACATTGTATTCAAATGACAAAACAGCCGTTAAAGAGTTTTTTTTTATATTTGTTATTGCTTCGTCTAATTGGCGGTTCTGTTCTGCTCATGCCTGTGTATAAATTGTTCAGTTAGCTGTTTTGAGTTATAAGGATTAGTGTCGCTTGCGGTAATACAACAGATGGCGAAGAAATTGATAAAAAAGTGATTTTGAACTAAAGTCATTTAAACAAAATTTATAATTCAGATTTAAACAATATGTGTCTTAAGTGGATTAAAAAAGGTAACTGAATCGATGAAAAACAATTTTGTAAAGGAAACCTGTTTAGTTTCGACTCTGGATTTTTGCAAAGACAATGTTGCCTATAGGCAACATTGGTCCTGAGTGGTATATTAAAAAACTTATTCTGTAAGATGTTATTGCCAAAGGAAACGTAATTAAAAATTGAAGAAAATGATCGCGAATTTTTCAAGGGCTGGCGTATCTGGTCTGATTTATGATTTCTATCTTAATATTGTTGATGGAACTTGTGATCCCTTTGGACTTAGAATTTTCTCAGACATTGTCCTTTATTTGGCTTACTGTGTTTCCGAAAAGCAAAACTTCAAGTTATTTAATGACAACTGTTTCACATAAGTTAGCTTAATGATTGCTTTAAAAGGAAAAGGAATTCTCGCAGTCAGAACTCTTCGCCCAAACCACCTTAAAAATCTTAGTATGACTTTGCTAAACAAGGTGGAGAGCACGCAGAATTTGATTGCTTGTAGCTGGTCTGACAGTAAAAGCATTGTCTTTTGGTTTATAAATATATAATGAAAAGACTTGGCTTTCACTGAAGAAAGTAACACACATATGACTCTAATAAATTTTCAATTAAATGACATGGCATGGCACTTCTTCAATGCGAGAATAAAATTTCTTTACGAAAAGAGGTCGCACAGCACAGTTATGGTTTCCCAGCACAATTTCAACTCGTGGGATTCGTCACCAAGATCGTAACTTTTAGCATATCTACATAGCTCCATCACCAGCTCTATCATCTAAAGCTCATCAACTCCAAAATGAAAAAGGATGTATGTTTCGAAACTTTCAAAAGAAATTCAAAATGACCAGATCGGATATTGAATTCAAGGGGCCTCAAACATTTTTCGCCCCGCCCCGGAAGGCGGAATGAGCGGAATGTGAGCGGAAGGCTCACATAAAGGACGAAAATCTGTCGCATACAGAATGTATGTGTACACACAGAATCAAAATCTGCTGCTCTCACCTAGTTGATCTGCTTTATTGCTTTTATCACTCTCTCCCTATTATCAAAACTAACATAACTGTTCTTCCTCTCTCGCTCTCAATACGTTCTGTGTAGTAGTGCTCTCTCTCTCTCTCTCTCTCTCTCTCTCTCTCTCTCTCAACTGAAGCTGCAGTAACCGCTCTCCTCTCTTTCTTATTGCGCTTTCATCGCTTATCTGGCAACCGATAGCGTAGTGCACGCTAAATGCGCCGGGTTCTCCGGTCTCGTGGGTGATGCCATCTCTAAAAGAAATGGCCTGCATTACAGCTGTGAGGCATGCCGTCCGGTTGAGAAGGAGATGTCAGCGTTTATGAGGCAGACCCGGAAGGGCTTTAGGGAGCTGACCGTGGGCTTCAAAGAGCAATACGATCGGCTCCTAGCCATGGAGTCTCAGTTCAGTGGTCTTCAACTATTGATTGAGTCTCCTAGGCGCAAAAAGGTCACTCCGCGGGATCTGCATGTGCCGACTGCCCCTCGACCGGCCGATGCTGACAAGCTGACTCCGACCACCCCAATAGTGCAGCAGTTGATTTCGTTCGCCACTCCAAAGGCAACGACAGCTGCTGGTGATGAAAATTCGGTAGCCGAATTTATCGCGTCGGAGAGCATGCAGCCAAGACCGTCTGTAGCGTCCGTGTCCGTAGTATCAAATTCATTAGCTGTCCCGGCAATTCCGATCCCACCAGTCAATATACGTCCCGGACCACCGGGTATTACCATCACAGGTGATAGGCCTGTGGTGCCAAGATTGGTCGGGATCCCACCAAAGAGACAAGTTTTTGTCTCACGACTTGCCCCTGACTCCACAATTAAAGATGTGACGGCTTTTATCCAAAGCCGCATACAAGCCGTTGATTTCAAGGTGGAAAAGTTCAACTTTTCTTATGCCAGGGAGATAGCTTCTTTTTAAATAAGTGTCTCCCAAACTCACTTTAACACCATCTGTTCTGCCAAATTTTGGCCGGAGCATTTGGTGGTGAAGGAGTTTAAGGCAAAGAAGAAGACTAGGCCCCCAATAACTCTGCCAACTATTCAGACCAGTGCTCCATCGTCATCTTCCCGTTCTACCTCCACCCGTCCAAAAAACTAATAAACTCTCTTTTAGTGACCTATCAAAATGTTCGAGGCTTGCGTAGTAAGCTCAGCAATCTTTTTCAGGATAGTGTCGCATTTGCATCCCACGTTATTGTGTTTACCGAAACCTGGTTAAAGCCGGACATTCTTAGTTCCGAAGTTTTGGCAGGTCGGTACACAACTTATAGAAAGGATCGTTCGTCTCGACGTGCAGGAGAGGTTCTGATTGCTGTGGACTCAAACTTCACGTCGGAACTTTTCACAGTCCAGATCCAGCAGGAACTGGAATTTCTGTAAGTAAGACTGATTCTTCCCGCTTTCTCAGTTTTTATAACTTGTTCGTATATTCCACCTTCTTCGGATATCGCAATTTACGAGCAGCATTTGTCCGCCGTAACCGCTATTTCTTCCTCGCTATCTGACAAAGATCACATGATAGTTCTTGGTGACTTCAACTTGCCAGGAATTTTTTGGTCTTCGGCAAATGAGTCTAATAGCCTGGTACCCATGGCACGTCATGACTTTGTTGACGGCTTGATTGACCTGTCTCTGTCTCAAGTTAACCATGTTAAAAATTCCTTGGGTCGATTTCTTGATCTGTGCTTTGTAATGGATCCGACCGTAGCGTTGTTAACTAGATTCCCCCCGCTCACTATACCTGAAGATGCCTACCATCCTACTTTTGAAGTGTCGTTCGACCTAGGACGAACGGTACTGGATCGGTCGGATAGACTAACCCAATGTGTTCGCTGCTTCCGTAAAGCCGAGTTTACGAAGCTTTATAACCTCATTAGGGATTTTGATTGGTCCGCTTTATATTTGTGCAGTGATGTTACGACAGGCACAAACATTTTCTATGATGCACTGGACTCACTTTTTGTCTCTTGTGTCCCACTTTCCTGTCCGATTAGATCAAGAAAACCCCCTTGGTTTACCAAGGAGTTATCCCATCTGTTTAGCTAGTGAGCTTTTTCACTAGCTGTTGCGATTAAAAAAGACGATTGCAATTGGGCTTTGGTTGTACATAGGCGATTTAATGCCAGGTTTATTTAGCTAGATGTATATATGTAGATATGCGTATACGACGAGAGATGATGCGTTGATTTCGAGTATTCGCTCCAGACAAAAAATGCAAGGGCTGACGGCGTACTTGCCGTACCCTATGAGGCAACGCTTACCGAGCGGGAGAGAGTGCAATTATAAGAGAGCTTGAGCAGTTCGGGCTGAGCCGTGTTACGTCTGGCTCAGCGAACGAAGCAGGAGGGCCACCATTCAAGAAGTGCGCTGGAGTTAAAACATCAAAAGGAGACTAAGGGTCTTGAATTAATTACAGCCGTGATGTGGCATAACAACGTCCGCAGTTCGTCAAATCCAAGAATCGATTTGCCTATCGCACGGTAGAAGTGGTACTTGGCCGTCTTAACTGCCGCTTCCCATAGGCCACCAAAATGCAGGAAGCGCGGAGGAATGAAGTGCCAGTCTATAGACTCAACCAAGCAAAAATCCAGCACAGCCTTCTGATGGTCATCGCTGAGGACCAGGCGCTTTAATTCCGCGGCTTCCGTCGAGTGCATATGAAGCGCTTTAGTCCATGAAGAAAGGCAAGTGTAGACAGGTCCTTAATCAGCTCCAGATGAACAGCCTTGGTAGCGAAGCAAATGAAGACACAGACGTAACACTTGATTGGGCCCTTATTGCGTGCCTCCGGTTTGTAGAAAAATGGCCCACAAAAGTCGACGCCTGTGATCTCAAAGGCATGAGAACCGTCGAGCCGCTCCTTTGGAAGATCCGCCATAATATGCTCCAATACTCTAGGCTTCATTCGAAAGCATCTTATGCACTTATTCACTGGCTTGTTTACCGTCTTCCTCCCCCCAATGGGCCAATATTGGGATCGAATGAGTCCAAGCAAAGCTCGAGGTCCAGCGTGCAGATTCCGCTCATGAAAGTGAGAGATTATGGAAAGAGTTAGTGGATGGCTGCTAGGCAAGATAATTGGATGACGGCCATCAAAATCCAACGTAGAGTTCTTCAATCGACCATCAACCCTGAGCAGACCAAACTGATCCATGAACGGCGACAACGAAGCAAGTGAGCTAGATGGGGAAACCGATCCCCTGGACCGCAGCGACTTCATGTCATCCCATAGCTGAGTGCGCTGGACTAGTCGCAGCAACAACTGGGTTCCATGCTCAATGTCCGAGACAATCAGTCCGGGATGCCGAATGCGATTGCAAAACTTGTAAATATTGGCTGGGTTTAACGCTGTGGGAACATAGCGCCATGTCATGTTGCCAGTCATTTCCTGAATCATTGCTACTCTACTTGCAACAAATATGTTAAATCTGGACGATTCGTCCCGAATCCAGGAAAGTGCAACCGCAGAATCACACCAACAGTAACACCTTTCCTTGAAGACATTCATTCCGGATATTTCAGACATGAGCCTAGCCAGCAACTCCGCTCCACAAAGCTCCAACTTTGGCACCGTAAGTGTCTTCAAAGGAGCTACACGAGATTTGGCACAAAGTAAGTGACTGCTGGCATGCTGACCTTGTCTTTTATTCTTGCCCACCTGAATGCCGGGCGCATACATTGCCCTAATTTGCTCCTGATTCTCCAACTTCTGACATCTTTGCTCCAGAAACTCGGTGAATTGCTCGGCTGTGGGTATACTATCCAGTGACGGAGTGTCCTCCCACTTGGCTTGTGTGGCACTGTCTACCCTCTGCAGCAGGCTGTGTATTATAATACAGTCAGCAATCTGTTCCTTTGTCCCAATACTTTTTAAGGCTCTCAGATTGCCAATTGCGGTATCTGTCAAGAATCGGAGCTGAGAAACAGACGACTCCTCAACGCGCTGCACACCCAGAATGTCATTGACGTGTGCCTGAAAAATTAACCCTTTATTATTAAAGCGTCTGTTCAGCAAATCTAAAGCGATGGGATAGCTGGCGTGGCAAAATTCCAACGACGAGATCGTGTCTAGAGCCGATCCTTTTAGGCAGGATCGTAGGTGCTGCAATTTTTCCACATTCGTCAAGTCAGGCTCCTTGTCGATTATCGAGGAAAACATGCTCCAAAAGGCGGAGTACTGTGAGTAGCCTCCACTGAATTCTGGAAGCTCCGGTAGGCGATGTCGATGCTGCATTATAACCGTAGCCGGGGCTTCTGAAATATGGTCCGCCCGCATTGTTGAGCAAGGGAGCATTGTGGGCTGCCGCTTGTTCAACTCATGCTTAATGCTGGTCTCCAGCATAACCACGCACTCGTCAAACTCTTCTCTTAAGGGACCACCGATCTCATCAAGATCGATTCTTTCCAGAGCATCATGATGCTCATTGAAAGACACGACAAGATCCAATACAGACTTTAAGCGGACGTTCAATTCCTCCTCCTTGAGCTCACCAATCTTCTCTTCGCCGACGGCATTTTCAATTCTCCGTGCTGCACTTAGCATAGCTTGAACCTTACGCTTGTAGTAAGAAAGAACTGCTTTGAGGGACACGGGGGAATTGACAGCGTTAGGGGAGGGTGTGCTATCAGAAGCCATTTCTTGTATTTGATACGGCAAACACAGAGGTCAATAGCCGGTGAATAACCTCGAACAGTTTTAAAGGCAGTTCAAATCGATCGCAGCGTTCGAACACACGGGCACAGACAAGCAGCAAGAGTTCGAAATTTGCCAAAAAACCAACAATGTCGAACACACTGGGTGCACCGAAAACGAAACGAAACAACAGCAAGCAGAACGTAAAGCAGATGACGCGAGAACCGTTACTGTTTGTGCACAACCGCCGAACCGAACAACTGTGTTTTATGCAAATTAGGGAACGATATATGTAATTGGCTTTTGTTTATATGTTTATGCTTGTTTATATTGATGTAATTGTTTATCACGTCTGGGGTCACCAAATGTTTAGCTAGTGAGCTTTTTCACTAGCTGTTGCGATTAAAAAAGACGATTGCAATTGGGCTTTGGTTGTACATAGGCGATTTAATGCCAGGTTTATTTAGCTAGATGTATATATGTAGATATGCGTATACGACGAGAGATGATGCGTTGATTTCGAGTATTCGCTCCAGACAAAAAATGCAAGGGCTGACGGCGTACTTGCCGTGCCCTATGAGGCAACGCTTACCGAGCGGGAGAGAGTGCAATTATAAGAGAGCTTGAGCAGTTCGTGCTGCTGCTAAGTCGAGTACAAAGAATGCTTATATGTACATAAGTATGCGAACGAAAGCCGCTGCCATGCGTAGGCATATGCGGTAACAAAAATATTTTACAGTGGGCAATAGTTGACATCGAGATGTGCATTTACATTATGGTTTTGGTTTATACTGCTTGACCCGACACCATCTAAAAAACTTAAAATCAAAACGATATAAAAAATTTCAAGAAGTTGGCTCTCCTTCTTCTCTTTCTCATTATGTAATAGCTCGGTCAAACTTTTCAGTTCTTAACGCTCAATGCTATCAGAATTACCTATCTCGATGCAGGTTACTTTTTTCTAAGGACCCCAAACAGTTCTACAGCTTCGTAAACAGTAAGCGTAGAACGTCCGCACACCCATCCTCGCTATCCTTCCTTAATACGTCAGCAGATAATGATCAGGCAATAGTCGATCTTTTTGCACGTTTTTTCCAAACTACCTATTCGCAGGACGTTTACTCTGGTCAGCCGTATCCATACGGTTTACCGAGGTCGAACGGCATTTTCAGTCCTTTGCTACATGAAAGCTCGTTGCTTCATGATCTACGAACAGTAAAGCCGGTGTTCTCACCGGGTCCGGACGGAGTTCCCGGCTGTGTACTCAGGTACTGTGCCGAGTCTCTGTGTGGGCCGTTGCTTAAACTATTAAACCTATCTATAAATTCTTCATGCTTTCCCCCGATATGGAAGGAGTCTTTTATAATTCCTCTCCATAAGAAAGGTAGCATGTCTGACGCAATGAACTATAGAGGTATATCTAAGTTATCCGCCATTCCTAAAGTGTTTGAGAAAATTTTAACTCCGCACCTGCAGCACCTATGCAGATCACTTATATCTCCATCTCAACATTTATTTATAAGGCGGAGATCAACCACTACAAATTTATTGGAGTTTACCTCCTTTATAATAAAAGGCTTTCAAGGTAATTTGCAGACGGATGTTGTTTACACCGATTTTAGTAAAGCGTTCGATTCTGTAAACCATTCCCTCCTAGCACAAAAGCTCGACCTTCTAGGGTTCCCGGCCAATCTCCTGAGATGGATATCTAGCTACCTGTGTTCTAGGTCTCAAAGAGTCCTTTTCAAAAACTCCCTGTCCTCTCCAGTTATGGTGACTTCGGGTGTACCTCAGGGCAGCCATCTAGGCCCCTTACTCTTTACTCTCTTTATAAATGACCTACCTTCTGTATTAACATACTCTCGAGTACTAATGTATGCGGATGATGTTAAGCTCTGTGTCCAGTATAAGGACATTTCTTTCCAATCCAGGTTGCAATCCGATCTCGATAGATTTCAGTCTTGGTGTTGTGCAAATTTATTAAACCTTGGTTCTGGTTCCTTCCACCCTTTATGGTGGTTCTCTTGAGAGAATTACCCGGGTTGATGATATTGGTGTTCTATTAGATCCCAAGTTAAAGTTTTCAGAACAAATTTCTACCATGGTGAATAAGGCCATGGGCGCGCTTGGGTCTATAAAGAGGTGGTCAAAGGAATTTGACGACCCCTATATAACAAAGACTCTCTACACCTCTCTGGTTCGTCCGATTTTAGAATACGGGTCTTGTGTATGGTGCCCTCAGTACAACGTACATCGTGACCGTATAGAATCAGTTCAGAAAAAATGTTTACTTTTTGTTCTTCGCGGCCTCAACTGGGATGCAAGTGTCAGACTGCCGTCTTACTCTAATAGATTGCTTTTAATAAACCTTCCATTCCAACCTTAGCTAATCGTAGGAAAATGCTTGGTGTGATTTTTGTGCACAACTTGATCAAGGGTGACGTAGATAGCCCTGACCTGTTGAGCCGCATAAGCTTCACGATTCCTATTAGAAGCACTAGGAATTATACACCGTTGTTTCTTCCGCTTTGTAGATCAAATTACTCCTTGCATGAACCATTTAGGGTCCTATGCTCGGATTATAATTCCCTCTATCATATTATATCTACCACTAACTCCCTTCCTAGTCTTAAATTACTGATACTCTTACATCTTTCCCGTAATTAGTAATTACTTCGTTTCTTTAGTTAGATTAGTTATACTTTTCCTCGAACACTAGTCTAACACCTATCTTTCATGCATGTCCGCGATCGGTTCGGTTAACGAGTCGCGCGTTAAGCGGCTGCGCCCCTCGGTCGGTTGGGCGGGAGGTGGGCTGCTTTCTTGCCTGGGATCCGCGCGTAACAGCCATCGGCTGGTGTCGCTTGGGCCACTTGATGGTGCAGTCATTGCACATCAACGTCCTAAAGTATAAACAATTTTGAAGATACGAGAAAACTGAAAACGCAGAATCATGGGAAAAGACCGTATCTACCAGATTGACGAATCTGGATCAGGTTGGAACATTGTCATAGACAGAAGGAACCAATTAAATGTCAGTGGCTACGCAACGCCTGCCAAGCGCTTACTCATTCCCTCTCTCTCTCTCTCTCGCAAACACTTGTACGTCTCAAATATGTAGTTATACATGTACATGTAGAAATGTAGAAGCAGATGTAAAAAGCATATGCAAACAAATATGGAAACATGTATAAAAATTCCAAAAATGGTTTGACTTCATTTTTTGAAAAATTATTTTTTGCCCAAAATTTAATTCGTCCCTTTTGCGAACATATAATAAATTGCATAAATCGTAAGCTCATATATGTATGTATATATTGACTGAGTACCGGGTATAAAGTAGAACCGCGGCCTTTGCCGCGGCTCACAACGTTCCCCCTCGTTTTGTAACACATTTTATGCCACATTTTATACTTCAATATCATACCTATACATAATAAGATTTTTAAGTGTTTTAAAAATTATATTTTTATTTAATCTAAACTTATGTTTACAACAATGGGTTATTAATGAGTTATCCCCGACTTTGATTTTGAAAACCTCAAACGGAACTAATTCTTATATCTGAATATATGTATTTTCCAATATGCCTCGCTTGGGAAGCTTTTGAGCTTTGGTCCAAAGATTTAATCTTCGGCTGAAGCTTTCTTCTTCGGTTGCACTTCTCAGAGAATTGTCGGCTTTGATGATAGGGTTGACTGCAGCTGGTGATCTGTATCATCTTTCATCTGGGCTGGTGACTTGTTTATTAGATTGGAGTGTGGGAGCCGAATTTGTTTACTTGGGTATCTATGATTCAATTTGGTTGTGGGAATCAAATTGTTTATTCTAGTAGCTTGGAATTTAGGTGATTTCCTGTTGACAACTTATGATTCATTTGTTTTCTGGTGTTGGGGATCTTATCTGCGTCTTGATTATTTGCGTCTTCCCAGAAACGCAGTTTTTTTACATAGGTTTAGCATAGGGTCCTAGTGGTGGCAAAAAGGTGCAGCGTTTTCCGACGCAAGTGATTTTATTCGTTATATTCGATTGGTTTTTATTTTTCTGTGCGCATAACAGCAATTTTCGTACTTTTCTGCCAATCAGCGGAACTATCACCACTATTAACAACAAAAAACAGCAGATTAAAATTTAAATTTTGCAGCGTAAAATTTGTAACTGAGTAAAAAGGGGCAAAAATACATGGGTTAGAACAAATTTTTTAAACTAATTTTATTATAAAATCAAGCATTTCTGCAATATGGTTTATTTCAAATTTTTTGCTACAAATCCCATGTCTTTGAATCCTTTCACTGTTTCCGTTATTTTCTCAGGCTAAAAAATTCTGCTGGCATGTACTTATCACCGAGTTCAGAAATCACTTCCTGACAAAATTTTATCAAAATTCACACACAATGGTTTCGGACACACCGACTAAGTTCGAATAAGTATTGTGCGATATTGAGCAGACGATCCCAGGCAATATAGCGCTATGTCTATCCTGTTCACCAAAGAGATTGCCTGTCGAAAATTAGTGTCCTGTTTTCCCACTAGAATGTCGAACGTACTCTTCTTTGTCTTTGAAGAATGCGTCGGAGTTGTTTACCACATCTTCCTCTCAAAATGAACCAGATCGTGGCTATTGCAATTTAAAATAAATTATTTAATTGAAAAGAGAACATTATCTACTCTTTTCTTACAAGGGTCCAAACGTGAGGAGGACGTTGCCGTTGCAAGATGAATTGCAACTTTTCTGAGGATTACCCAGACGCTTCCATGCATTTCAAAAGGTTCTCCTCACTTTACGCCACCACAGTTAAAAGAATCAACTCTTTTTCCGACATATTTCGTTGATTTTTTACTTTGTTTACAAACTTTGTCTTCCTCTTCCAAAGACGCAAAGACACTGTGGTGTAAACGCCTCTTCTGCTTCTCTGCGTCTTTTCCGATATCGATAGCAAACGCACCTAGTGTAAAAAGTCTATTAGGGTTAGTGCTGGACATATGTATAGCGTGCTATGTCCAGTGCTTAACGTAAACATAATGCGTGTGTGGGTGTAGGGCGTTATGGATATTTTACTCTCCCGGCATTTCTCAGTAGGGATGGAGTTTCTGCTATAACGACTGGGGAGTTTAATACTTCTACCCTTTCTTCTTCCTCTTTCTGTTTAACATGTTTAATAATTATGTTTTTGGGTATTTTCTTAAATTTAATGATGAAATATACAACTATAATTATTAAGGTTATAATAAATGCAATTATAACTATTGTTCGTAGTACATTATACAATTTTGCATGCTCTAGAATTATTTCTTTTGCCTGTACATAAGGCAATGTTTTTAATCTAGTAATAATAATGTAGACATTCTGTGTGAAATCAAGCATTAAATTGGTTACTATTAATTCATTTAATTTGATTGAGCAATTGTAAATGTTTTATGAAATTTTTTCCTTCTATAATGATCTCTTTATTTAGACAGTTTCGGTTTAATTTGGTACTTGGAAGGTTCCACGTTACTAAAATTTTTGGTTCTATATAGTTTACTTGAATGTTCTTATACGTTTTTGTATAAGGGCATTTTGTAGGTTTTTGTTGTATGATGCCATTTATGCATTCGTCTTTTATTACTTGTCTAGTGTCTTTATCGAATACACTATTTTCATCCATATAATATTATTCAGATGTTATTTCTGTTAAGATATTATTGTGCTCATCTGGATAGGGAATTATTTTGTATTTTGGGGTGTTAATGCTTTTGCTTGGAATATTGGAAATTATTAATATTTCATTAGAATCTACTTTCCTACTACTCTCAGAGACTATAATAGCTGACGCAACCAAGTTTTGTATCCAGTCTTCTGTCACACTACTACGAGTGTATTTCAAAATTTCGCCCCGCCCCTTTCCGCCCACACAAAATCTGTGCCATACACAATTTTGAAGATACGATTAAACAAAAAACGCAGAATCATAGAGAAGGCAATGAAGACAATGAAGAAAACCATTTCGAAAGTCATCGGGTCCTCTCGCTCTCTCTCAGACGCAACCACGTCTGCTTTGCGCGTTCGTCCATATGAGCGCTTAGATCTCAGAGACTAAAAGAGCTAGAGCTAGCAACCAAACTTTCTATCCAAGCTCCTGTGATATCAATTCAGCACAAGTTTATTTCAAAATTTTGCCACGCCCCCTTCCGCTCCCACAAAAGGATGGAAATCTGTGGAATTCAAAATTTTTAAGGTAAGAGAAAACCAAAAACGCATGGTCATGGAAAATTACAGTATCTACCAGATTACCGTATCTGGATGAGGTCGAACTACTATTATAGCAAGAAAGAACAAATTAAATTTCAGTCGCTACGCAACGCCTGCCAAGCGCTTACTCATTCCCTCTCTCTCTCGCACACACTTACACGTCTCGTATGAGTAGTTCTACATGTACATGTAGAAATGTAGAAGCTGTTGTAAAAATTATATGAAAACAAACATGGAAACAGGTAACTTTTAATATATAAAAATCTAGCAAAGGGTTCGACCTAATTTTTTGAAATTTTACATTTTTGGCCAAAATTTAATTCGTCCCTTTTGCGAACATATAATAAATTACATAAATCATAAGATCACATATATTCTGACTGAGTACTGGGTATAAAGTAGAGCCGCCGCTTTGCTGCGGCTCACAACGTTCCCTCTCGTTTACTATTAGCTCTTTAAACTTTGCATAATTTTGAACGTCAATTAGCTTTTTGCTCAATTTGATTACTTTCGATAAATTTCTTGAAATAATTACCTCTAAATATGCTTGTTGGAATAAGGGAAATTCTTCATCATTATGGATATAAAGCATTCTTCTTCGTCCATACATATGTACATATGTCTTGATTAGTTCTTTAGCTAGCTTATTTGTCATTTCCCTGTATGTTATTTTAATGATTAGTTTATGAAAGTAGTGGTATGTGTCTTCCTTATCCTCCTCTCCCTTTATTAACTCAATTTGTCGGTTGTAATAGTTAATAGGTCTCTCGGTAATGGTGATATTGTTTTGATTAACTGCTTGCGCGCTATGTATGGTTGCGCCTGCACTATCAGATACCTCACCAAGAAGGTTCTCGTTAAGCTTTACCCTTGACAGCGCTTCTGCAACATAGTTTTCTTTTCCTGGAAGATATTTTATTTTGAAGTCGAATTCTTTTAACTTTATCTTCCACCATTGTATTTTCATGTTTGGTTCTTTGAGGTTGTTCAACCATACTAATGGCTAATGGTCACTAAGTATCTCGAATGTTCTACCGAATATGTATAATCGGAAATACTTAGTCGCCCAAACGATAGCTAATAATTCTTTTTCCATTGCGGAATTATTTACTTCACGATCGTTTAGTTTTCTGCTGGCATAACATGTCGGTTTATGGTCGTGCGACAGAACAGCGCCTATCGCCATGTTACTAGCGTCTGATGTTACTGCAAACACTTTATTGAAATCTGGGTAACTGAGAATGTGGTCTGAGGTGATGAGTACTTTTAGCCTCCCAAATGCCTCGACGTATTTCTCTTCCTTAGGATCTATGACGGCTCATTTTTTCAGCTTAAGTGTCATAGGTTTTGCAATATTTGCTAGAAACCACATAGTCCTAAAAACGACTTAATCTGTTTGGTTGTTTCAGGTATTGGGAACCTAACTATTGCTAAAATCTTGTTTGGATTCGCTGTTATTCCCTCTGGTGTGACTATATGACCAAGGAACTCGTTTTCCTTCTTAATAAATTCACACTTATCCATTTTCAATTTTAGGTTTGCGTCCTTTAACATTCCGAATACTTTTCTTAAAGGTAACAAGTGTTCATCCAATGAGGTGGAGAAGATTATTATGTCATCTAAATACACTAAACAATCTGTGAAGATCAGGTCTTCCAATAGATTGTTCATGCATCTTTGGAAAGTTGCGGCTGCGTTTGTCAGCCCGAAGGGCATCCGAGTGTATTCGTAATGACCATGTTTTGTGGAAAATGCTGTTTTCGTGATTGAATTGGGTTCCATTGGGATTGGATGGAAACTTTAGCCAAGTCAATCGTTGTGAAATACTGACATTTTCCTAATTTGTCTAGTATCTCATCTATCTTAGGAGTTTGGAATTTATCCTTGATGGTTATCTCATTCAGACCTTTATAATCTACAACGAGTCTGTATTTTTGCTTTCCTGAACCATCGATCTTTTTCGGGATCATGGAATTGGGTGAACAGTAAGGCGATTTCGATTTACGAATTATTCCTTGCCCGATCATATCTTTTATTTGTTGATTAACTTTCTGGTCATGTATCTGGGCATACTTATATGGCCTCCGGTATACCGGATCTTCATGCTGGGTTTGTATGGTATGCTTGACGGTACTTGTGAAAGTCAAATTGTCACTTTCTCTGTACTGCAAGTCGTTATACTCATACAAGACCTCTTTCAGCTTTTCCTTTTCTTCGCTGTTTAAATGTTCTAACCTTAATTCGTTACTTTCCCTTAGTTCATTACCTAGTGCGGAAGTGAAGTATTGATCCGTCTCTAAGGATGGGTTGGGATATTCAGAGGTTATCATATCCTTCTTTGACAATATATCGTCGCATGCAGGTGTTGTTTCGCCTGCTTTAATAACTTCTCCGCCCGAAATGATTGGGAATGTTCTTCCTCCTAACCTTACAGTATTATCTCTGTAACTAATTACTGCCTGACTGGCCACCAGATATTCTCGGCCCAGCAATATATAATAGCTGCTAAAAAAGAATAGAATAGAATATGTAAAACTTTTGCTCGGACGAACAGTTTTTTTTTTTGGCGGTCTTATTATACTTTTTGTTAGGTTAACAGGGCCATTGATCGTGTAGACCTTTACGATTTTTTTATTTATTCTGGTATTCGTGAATTTCTCCTTCATGATGTTAATAGAAGATCCTGAATCCACAATACCTCTGAGTACTTTCTTATTTATAGTAATTTCTATATAGGATCCCCCTCAGTTTCTTCCGAGGCTATCTGATGAAAATTTACGTCCATTTTCATCTGATCGCTCTGGCTTTCCCTAGCTCTTTTAGTAGGTTAGTTGGGCCTACTGCCACTAGCTTGGTTATTCTGGCTATGGTAATTTAAAGGATTTTGGGACTGCCCTTGCTGCAATGAATTTCGGAATTCTTAACGAAGTCCTTGTTTATTATTAATATTTCGCGATTAATTCTTTTGTTCATGCAAATTCGGAGATTGTTGCTGGCTATTATTATTTGTAAAGTTTGGATGCTGTTGTTTCTGCCTATCTTTGCTCACATTTTTCTCCTCTATATTATTTTCATACAGCCCCTCTTCTTAAGCAGCTTTTTTTTTAGGTTTAGTATTGTTGTGATATCTTTTCTAGATAGGGTCATAAACAATCTATCCGGTAGCTTCCGGGATATTACATCTTTCACTGTATTTTTCAATGCATTACTATAATATAATCTATTGGATGGATTAAAGATTAAGTTTCTAATTCCTCGATGAACTTACGTAGGCTTCCTTTGTAGTATAGGCGCCTCAGTAACTCCTCGTACGGTGTGTGGACTTCGATCGCCCCGAATAATATCCTTTGCTGTCGAGCTTCTCCAGTTGGATATAGCTCTTGGATATATTCTATTCGCTTGATGAATGAACTCAGTTGTTCTACTGATCCATCATAAGCTGGCTCTTGTCGGATCGACAACAGTGCTTGATTCAAATAAATTATCTCAGGCTAGGTGGTGGTAATGCTATTTTGTAATTCTATTGTTTTTCTTTTAATTTGGTTTCACTTTTAATATTGTGCGTAATATCACTCTGTCTCTTTTAATCACTCTATCTTTTAATCGCTGATCTCGGTGTTTGCTTATTTCTAACACTGTGTTTCAAGTTTTAATTAAATCATTCTGGTATGTGTCTATAAGGGTTAGTACATATGGTACATATGTATGTATAACGTGATATTGATATGTCCAATGCTTAACGTATACATAATGCGTGTGTGGGTGTAGGGCATTATCGATATGTTACTATATACACATAACTAGATCTAATTAGTTTTTATTTATGAAGTATGTATATATATTCTTTTGAACAAAATATTAAATATGTTAGATAAAAGTCAAACCCCGTAAATTTTGAAACATAAAATAGTTATTAATGAAATACTACAATTTTCTTGTTAGTCCTGTGTCCGAATTATCCTAAAGAGACGCAGTTGATAAAGTCTAAGCCGTCTGTAAGATGGTATACTAATGGTTGGAAGGATAGAGAAGGGGTCAAGGTCATCTGATTTCCCCGAGAACAACGATATATAACTAGACTAATTGTTGGTAGTTGAGTATCCACATTCATTGACTTTCCCATTTTTTCATTATCTGAGTATAAGTGTTCTTTTTGAATGTGAAATCCCGTGTACCTAAAACATCTTTGTGAATATGTTCGTATGGCACATAGTAGAGTAGGAAAGATCCCACGACATTCCGGCGACCTAGTTAGAGCATAGCTAGAGATAATTATTCTGAAATCTGGCCATACCATTTGTTCGGAGCAGACCACCGCCGAATAGTGGCTTGCCAAATAGCCGCAGATTCCCATTGCTGCATAAAATTGTTTTGTAAATTCTTGCACTTGCTTGCTTTGCTAAACGCTCTCTCAAAGCTCGCTCTTCTCTTCGTTATCTATGCTCGGCGTTATCTATGTTTGCCGAGCGAAGTGAAGCAATTTTATTTCTGCGCCTCGTTTTTATTTTGTTGAAATAACTAAATTTTTTATTTAATTCTTCTCTCAGCGCCCCTCGCAAAACACCTCCGTGCGCGCGGCCGTCATCGCGATTCTGTACCGCACCCCCCGCTCGCTCACCAGCTTCTTTACCCTTTACCCTTGCAGTCGGATCCGGGCCTGGGCGCTCGCCACTGATGCTGGCCATTCCTCCCTGGGGATGGGCACCAAATCCACCCTAGCGGGCGTCAAGCCCTGCTGCTGCAGGACGGGCCGCTTCACCGTACTGCGCGGTTTGGGACACGACCTCTGCCGCTTTAAGCCCGGTGGGCCGTCTGACGCACCGACAGGAGCCGGCCACTACCACGGCCCGCGTTCCCACGCTCCTCCGCTGCTGCGGCTTGCTCCATCGCCGGTTCGCCCGCCTTCTCCTTTGCGGGTGCCATCACCAGCGTCGTCGACTCCGCGTCCGTCCTCGCCGCTGTTGCTGTTGCCGCTGTCATCGTCGTTGCTGTCGCTGACTCGGTCTGGCCCATGGGGTCGGTTGCCGCAGACCGCCCACTCGGGTCACGGGGGTTGCTAGCCCGTGGAACCTCCTCCCATACCCGGGCCTCCTAGGCTGGTGGTGCCTCTTCGGGCGCCGGTCCCGACGCCCAGGTGATGTGCAGCACCTGATGGTTCCACACCATCGCGTTGCGGATCACTGTCTTCACGTCCTGGGACACGAACGGTCCTATCACCGCTCGTTCCGGGCCTGCTGCGGTTGAGGCTGCAGCTGCTGCGACTGCGGCTGCTGGTGCTGCCGCCGTTGCTACGACTGCTGCTGCGGCTGTGGCTGCTGCTGTGGCTGCTGCTGCGGCTGCTGGTCTCCCGTCACCTTGCCTGGCTCCTCAGCCTCCTGCGGGGAGTACTCCTCCTCGCCCTCCTCGACCTTGTGCACCGGCACCGGCTGCTCCCATAGCCCTTCCTCCTCTGCCTCGGCTTGGCGTAGCCTTTGCTGCCACCACTCCTCCAGGTCCATGACCGGCTCGGACGGTGGACGCCGCGCCTCCTCAAGCAGTTGGGGCCGAGCCTCTTTTGGCGGTTGGGGCTCCTCTTCCACAAGTTCCACGCTCTCCTCGTCCTCGCTGCTCATCACCACCACGCTCCGGTGCCGGATCGACTTCTTCACCTCCTCGATTCGTCGCCGCAGCTCCTGGGTGGCCTCACGCACGCGCTGCTCCTTTCTTGCTGTATTTCTGCAGCCCGGCACGCCTCTGCCCCCGCCGCCGCGGACGGCCACTCCACGATGACGTCGTCGTCGTCACTTTCCGCATCGGCCTCGCTTCCTCCTGGCGAGACTATCGGCGTGACGGTGTCTCCCGCGGATGGCGCCGGTGACACCAGCGGAGATGCCATGACCAGTAGCTCGGGCAATCCGCCTGGCCGCTCCTCCACGTCCCCGCGCGAGAGCATGGCCACCCGTCGCTGACGTGAGAACCCGCTCCCATAGCCGCCGCAACGCAGAATGAAGTTCTGCTCCCCTACGAACATTTGGACGTACTCCATTTTTCTCGATCTTTTTATACCCGGTTCTCGAAGAGTTTAGGGGTATATTAGATTTGTGGTGATAACGGATATGTGTAACGCCCAGAAGGAAGCGTTTCCGACCCCATAAAGTATATATATACTTGATCAGCATCAATAGCTGAGTCGATATAGCCATGTCTGTCTGTCTGTCCGTCTGTCCGTCTGTCCGTCCGTCCGTCTGTCCGTCTGTCCGTCTTCATTAGCGCCTAGATCTCAGAGACTATAAAAGCTAGAGCAACCAAACTTTCTATGCTGCCACCACGTACAGCTTGCGCTGGAAGCCTTTCAGAATGGTTTCAGTGACACGATGAAGTTGTTCAGGCGTGCCGTGTCGAAGCCTGAAGCCAAACTGGAAATCGGGAATCGCCTCCCTGATCATTTCTGTGTGCAGCAGTCTTTTTAAAATACATCGCTCAAAAAGCTTGCTAAATGTGGGAGCAAACTCATTAGCCTTTAGTTGTCCATGTCATCTGGTGCTTTGTTGGGTTTGAGGAACAGTTCAATTCTGGCTCGTTTTCATACCTTGGGGAAATAGCCAAGCCTCAGTGCCGAGTTGAAAACAACAATAGAGCTTTATGGGGCAGGGCTTTGGTGACTTGATTGTCAATGTTATCATCTCCTGGGGCTGTTTTGGATTTCAGCTTTGTACGTTTTCTTTAACCTCCTGTAGCGTGATCGGAGCCACTAGGAGTTCCATTTGGTGAGGTTCTTCCAGTTTGCTAGCTACCACTTCGGACCTCCGTGCTGAAGCCATCTGGTAAGGCTGGAACCTATCCTCCAGGTTTGATGCAAATGCCACCTCCCTATCCTCTGGGGATCTTGCCCATAAGCCATCTGTCTTCTTGATGGGGTAATTGGGGGTGGCTTGCCTCTTGAATCGCCTAGTGAGTTTCCAGAGTGCGTAGTTTGAACTTTCGTCAGCAGTCGCTTCTCGTAGCATTCTGTCTACATCCTCAGCCCTCCTCGACGCCAGTTTCTTCCGCACTCTGTTTGCTATTTTTCTGTATATTCTGTCCACTTGCGGGTCGTTGGTTCTGATGAACTCCCTCCTGAGTCGTTTCTTTATTAGGAGTAGCCCTTCAATTTTACCCGAGGTGCTGCCTCCGTGGCCTCCAATCCGTGCCGTCTGAGTGCCCTGTTGACCGCAGGTTATAGCAGCTGCAGAAGCGTCACTGATTTTTGCCACAAATAAGTCTATTGCCTCATATACTTCCTCGGTTGTCGTAAGGATCACTTTAAGATTTATTGATTCATCCAAAATCTCCCTGAAGAGCTGGGTATTTGTGTTTGGGCACAGAATTCTTGTCCTGGCTGGGACAAAAAGGGGAGACAGGGCTAATGTCACTATTACCGGGATGTGGTCCGAGCTGAGCGCATGTTCTTCCCTTATTGACAAGTGGTGGTTTGGAACTGCTTTGTATATGTAGAGGTCAATAGCTGAGGGGGTGTACGCTCTATTGGATGGATAGTAGGTTGGGTTACCATTTGCTAGTACCTGGGCGGAGTGGGTCGTTATCGCGTCAGATAGCGCTGTTTTTCTTCGATCCACTCTATAGTTGCCCCACATACGATGCTTGGCATTGAAGTCCCCTCCGATTACGTACTTGTCGCCCAGTTGGGCCTTGACTTGGCTGTCGGGCTGCCGTCCTCCTTCCACCGACATGAACGCCCCTGGTTCATCGTGGTTCTCTCGCAGCACTCTCTCCCGTGACTGCCTAGGAACGCATAGCTTCCAGGAGGCGACCTCTTCGCTTCCCGCCTGACGCGGCATATGACGATACAGGCTCGATCCCTTTTCCACGTAGTCTGGATATTTCTGTGGCTCCTTCCTGACCCTTTCCTGCAACTTTTGGAGCCACTTACATGGCGACTCTGTATTTCCTTCGCCCTTCCTCCCCATCTTTGATCCTGAGGCACCTCTCCTCCAGAGGTTATCGTGAGAGGGCGTTCGCCACAAAGTTAAGCTGCCCCTTTCGATATGACACCTCGAAGTCATATTGCTGCAGCTTCTACGCCCACCGGGCCACTGTGCCTGACGGGCTTTCGATGCTGTTCATCCACTTCAGAGCCATGTGGTCGGTGACCACCTTGATATACCTCCAAGTAAGGCTTCAACTTCCTTACGGCCCATACTATGGCCAGACACTCCTTTTTGGTAGCCAAGTAGTTCTTCTCGGCCGCATTCAGCGACCTGCTGGCATATGATATCAATCTCTCTCCCCTGTCCGTCTCCTGAGGACTGCTCCCAGCCTAAAGTCGCGGGCATCCGTTTGGAGCACAAACTTCTTTGAGAAATCGGGACACGTCAGCACTGAGTCCGCCACCAGGCGATCTCTCACCGCCTCGAACGCCCTCTGCCGCTCCGAAGTCCACATCCACTCCGCTTTCTTCTTCATTAGCACGGTGAGTGGTTGTACCAAGGTAGCGAACCCCGGCACGAACCGCCGGTACCACGATGCCACCCCCAGATACTGCCGCAATTCCTTCACGTTTGCGGTGGTTTCAATTCGGCGATGGCAGCGACCTTCTCGGGGTCCGTGCAAATTCCTTCGCCCGTCACCTTGTGGCCCAGATATTGCAGCTCCTATCGGCGTTTAGCCTTAAATTAGCTCCCCGCAGGCGGCGGAACACTTCCTTCAAATTTTCCATGTGTTCCTCCTGGGTTCTTCCAATGACGATAATGTCGTCTTGGTATGCGAATGCGTCAGGCATCATTTCTGGGCCAATCACCTGGTCTAGCGCTCGCTGGAAGGTGGCCGAGGCCAAGTGCAGCCCGAACGGCAATACCTTCCACTGGTACAGCCCCTTACCCGTCACCGTGAATGCCGTGACCGCCCTACTGCCCTCCTCCAGAGGAATCTGCCAATACCCGTCCTTCAAGTCTAGGCTGCTGATGAATCGCGCCTCCCGCAACTGGTCGAGAATAAAGTCAATCCTTGGCATCGGATACGCGTCTTTTATGGACTTCGCATTCATCTGCCGAAAATCCACGCACAGCCTTCACTTGCCGGATTTCTTCCTTACCATCACTATCGGTGAGCTATACGGACTCTTTGATGGCTCGATGCACCCCATTTCCAGCAGCTGATTTATTTCGGCCTGCATCTTGAGTTTCTTTGGGTGGTATCTTTGCTTTATCGGCTGTGGTTCTGAGTTTTGAGGCCCTTTCTGTGCTCTCAAACTTCGCAAACACCTCAGCTCCGACCGCTCGGAGGAAGTCCCACCCCAGAACCAACTCGTCAATCACGCCCGGCAGTACGAGCAGTGACATCAGAACCTCCTTATCTCCAAAAGCCACTCCCACTTCGAGCTGGCTCGCCACCGCTTGCGCATGGCCGTCTGCCATGCGAACCTGTTTCCTTACACCCACCTATCTTCCGGCGCCTCCCAGCTGGCCCGCCAGGGTGCAGCTGACGAATCTGCTAGTGGCCCCGTATCTATCGTGGCCCGCAACTTTTCTCCAGAAATCCGCACCACCGCGGACAGCTGCATCTCCTCACTCATCAGCTGGCCGACTAGGCTTGAGGGCCAGTTTCCTTCGACTCCGGCACGGCCCTCCGCGGCTTGGGTCACGTGGCGTTTGCCGTCTTTCGGCAACACTGCCACGACGAGACCCCCACCTTTCTACTCCTCCAACAATACGTGATTGGGCGCGCGCTGCACTCTCTGCTCCAGTGCTCCCCACTGCCGCATCGGCGGCATGCCTGCGCCGAATTTTGGACGTACCCATTCTCAATGGTGGATTAATATGGATCCCCTCGCTTGACCCGGTGCCTCTGGCGGTCCGTCCGTGCACCTGTGGCACACCTCAGACCCCGACGGCTTGTTGAATGGATTGGCGGCTCGCGCCTTAGCCGCTGGGTTCTCCCTCTGGAACTCCGCCTGATCCCTCTCCAACGTCTTGAATTTGTCTGCCAGCATCATCATGGCGTCCAGGCTTTTACACCTATACGGTCGCATGTACGCATAAGAACAGCATACCGGACCTGAGGGTATGCTGTTCTCCTTTATCAGCTCCGTTTGCTCATCCTGAGGACATTTCAGGGGCCGCATCAGAGTCTGCATGTCTACTATATACCCTTTAAAGGGCTCCCCCCATTTCTGCTTCCGCATTCGCACTTCTTGGAGTATCTTGTCGAAATACCCCTGCGGCAAGAAGTACGCCTGGAAACTGATGGAGAACTCTTCCCACTTCCTCCACTGACGATTGTTGGCCAGATCTGGGGGATAAGATCTGGATCCAGCCCATACGTATCGGCGGACCACTCGACCTGTTTCAAGAACTCGAGAGGTTTTGTCGTCCCGTCGAACCGGAACGACCACTCCCTCACCTGTTTCGCACTTTGGCGTAATCTTAGTGTGCCGGCCTCGTGGCCTGAGGTTCTTGCCTACATACCTCCTCTCGAGCACGGCCCCTGTCGTCGTCCACCATCGTTGGCCGCGTGGCCCGTGGATCGGGTTGTTCTCGCTCGCCCTCTTGGCTAAGGTCCCTGGCGGTCCCTCTGCGTGCCTGCCGTGTAACCTGCGACTCGCGCCCCTCCCTCTCGGCCTCTCGTGATTTCCTTGGTGTTGCGGTGGACGAAGAGTCCCGTGTTGGCACCGACAGGCTCTCAATCAGCTCCCGCTGAACCACCGCTGGCGATCTCCACAAGGCAGCCGCCAGGCAATTGTTACGAACCGTTTTCATGTCCGCTTGCGGCAGCTCGGTTCGCTCAGCGGTCAATGGACTCAGTGCTTCAAATTTATAAGTGTTGCCCCAACGACAAGTAACAACACGGGTTTTCCTCTGTATCTTGGCTTTATTGTTGTCTTATGATAGTCTTAAGGCTACGTTAAGAGCTAGGACTTATGGCTACGGGTACAGGCTATTTCTTAAATGCTACTCGGGGTTTCCGTCAGCCGCATGGCTACTTCCAGGCATAGTGGCGTCGATGCTAATGCTCAGGGGCAAATGATCTCGGCCACTGCTCCGAGCTCGCACTCAACGGTTCGCACTTCTCTTGGTTAACCACTGACTGAACTCGAATCCCTTTTCTCGTGTACGACTCACTCGGTGCTCCGGTATCGGACTTGTCTCTGACGCTGGGTTTTCCTTTGTTTCACCTTCACTCGCGGTTCGATCCCGTAATACCGTTTTACTTCGTCCCGGTGTTCGATCACTCCCGTTCACTCGCACGTGCGCAAAAGATGCCCGCTATAGGTGCCGGCCTCCTCATATAGGCCGCTCCTAACGGGACCTCCGCTGCCGGTGATTTTCCATCGGGTTCTCTGATCGCTCCCACCATCTTCTTAACGGGATCTGGTTGATGACTCGCCTGCATGCCCATATTTGGACCTGCGCCGGGCCGCTGCTGGTCCGATCCCGCGATTCCCCGCTTCACGTGAGAGCCGACCCCTCTCGCCGTTAGTGCTCTCTCATCCGTCCGTGGCTTATCCGCTACTCTCAGTGGCGAGAGCCCGCGGCGAATTGGCGGCCTCCGGGTATCCGTGGCACCCGGCTCGTCATCCTTATCCGGCCCGTCAGCCTTATCCGGCCTGTCCGCCTTGATTGTCTATGTGAGGCACACGGTTCCTCACAGACTCTTGTAGAACACATCATGGGTGACCTACCGAACGATCAAATACAGGATTCGCTCGCATTCATCGTTACTGGATTTGGCTACTGCAGTCCCTTCTACTATAAGCCAGATGGGCATATTATATCAGCATCTTCATATTTTTTGCAACAAATGCCATCTAGCCTCATGCTCTTAAGTTATTTATTGTTGAACTCATGTTAATCACGCCCTCAGTGGTTATTAAACAACAAATACCAAATTAAAACTAGCAACGGAGAACTTTTATTTGTAAACGTGGAGTCAGAGCTACCTTAACAGGCTTCAAAAAACTCCCTTCTAGCAGAAATACTCGACCTTTTAGGGTTTCCGCCTTACCTTTTGAGATGGATATTGCGCTATTGTTGCAGGTCTCTAAAGAGTCCTCTGCAAAAACTCACTCTCTTTACTAGTTCAAGGTACTTTTGGAGTATCACTTCCGTATTGTTGATCGAATCATAACTTGCATGAAACGTTTAGGGTCTTATGCTTGGATTATAATTCCCTCTACCTGAGGTTAACCTCCAAATAAAAAAAACCTTAATTAGGTACTGAACTTATTTTGTCTGAACTTATTCTGACTTACTTTCATAAAATTATAAATTAAGTTTAGCTAATCTATAACACAAAATTGTTATAACACCCAAAGTGAAGCTGTGGGGATAATGCTTTTTATCCCCGATCGGCCGAATAATTATTTCAAGTAAATAAAACGCGGCTCAGAAATAAAATTACGAATGTTCTTTAATGATGTCTGAACGGCGAGTGGCCCTTGCTTGCCCTTCCCATTGCTAGCATTGCCGCTCCGATCGCTGAGCGCAGCTTCTCTTCGTTCGGCAAACATAGATAACGCCGAGCATAGATAACGAAGAGAAGAGCGAGCTTTGAGAGAACGTTTAGCAGGGCAAGCAAGTGCAAGAATTTACAGAATATGTATATATGTATGAATATGTAGCAATGCAAATATGCGGCTGAAGGCCAATAAATAGCTGCTGTTTGGCCAGCCGCTATTCGGCGGGGATCTGCCCCGAACATTCACCCCCCGTTGGAAGGCAAAGGCTTTCAACAGATCCATCCTGAAGGGGCAGGACCGCTATCTTTCTAACGGCCTTTTTGAAGAGTCCTCTTTGGGCGTGGATGACGGCCTTGATATTGACTGATGCTGCGATGAGTCCCGTATAGATCGTCGAATGCAGCAATGCAGTCCATGTCATCGGGAATTTCTGTAATTTCATGAAATGGCGGGGAATTTAGCAAGGTAGAAATTTAAGAAGTTGATGTTCGAATTTCGTTAAGTATGGATATAAAACCCTTTGCTGTATCGGTAAGGTCGCGCTGGAGTTCCTGAATTTGGCGCTTATATAGAGCAATGTCCTGAACGAGACCGATCTGCGCCAACTTCGTCCCTAACTTGGCCTTAAGCTCCTGATTCTCCGATCGCAGTTTTTTCGCCTGCTCCTGGCACTCGTACAGCTGCTGCCCGCGTTGCTGATCTCGATCGGACGACTCCTGGCGCCGTTGAGCCAGCTTGCGGTAGTCCAGCATTGTGGGACTAAAATCGTGAGCGAAGATGTGAGGGGAACTCTCAGAAACAGCTAACGCTGTTTTATTAACCTCTGAGCTGCTTATGCTTCCTGACGCTATCCAACCAAGCTTTGTCCTTTGAAATATTGGCAGTTGCGTCGACGGTCGTATCAGTTCGACGCACAATAGGTCGAAGAATAGTCCAGCTCCTATCAGCAAATCGACTTGTTGGGGCTTGAAGAACTTTGGGTCAGCTAGCTTCACATTTTTCGGAATTGGCCAATCCTTTGCATCCAGGTTAAAGTTGGGCTGCCTTTCCGTTATTGAGTTGGTGACAATTGCAGCGAGCGAATCGCGATAGCTTGCGTCCTGGGATTGTACAACTATATGCACAGAGTTGGTCGAAGGTAGAATAGATCTCCCAATACCGGAGATGTTCATAATTGCAACTGATTAGCGAGTCTTGACGTTATGAAATTTGCCTCCGATGCAGAATACAAAATGGCACGACATGGGATCAGTTTTCCATAACGATCTGTGACATGGACGAGGGCGGTATGTAGCAACACGTTTTGGCTAGTGCAGTGCAGCAGTGCTCGATTGGATGTGGAGGAGCGTATAATGTTTGTACTGGCAATGCCTGCAAGATCCTGACCTGCACCTCTGCAATTCATGACCCTTGTTGAGGCAGTTTAAACACAAGTGCCGCTTCTTTGCTTCTTTATATCGATCATAAGCAGGGAGATTTAGGAATGCCTGACATCTAGATATATAATGCTGACAGGAACTGCAATAGTTACATGTGGGGTTAGGATGGTCGCTAGTGGAGGCGATAAGGGTGCTAGGTTCATTTTCTCCCACCTGCTGGCTAGGACTTGTTACCATAGCCGATGCCAAATTCTCCAGCATCCGACACTTCGCTTCCAAGAATGAGGACATGTCTGACCAGAGAGGCAATCTTGAGGTCGGCAGGCTCTCCTCCCATTTCACCTGCTTCTTGTGGTCCAATTTCTTGCTTATGATGCAAACCAGCAATCCATCCGAAATCTCCTGAGGCGTTGCCAAGGTCCGAAGAGCACGTAAGTGCGAATTGATCTTGTCGCTGAGCGCACGCAAGCCGCTGGCTGAGCCCTTCTCCACCCCTTGCAGACCGAAAATAGCCTTGACGTGTGCCTGAAAATGCATAAGCTTATTATCAAATCGCAACTTTAATAAATTGAACGCCTCGTCGTAATTTTCCTCAGACAATTCCAAAGATCGAATCGTGTCCAGCGCAGCTCCATCTAGGCATCCACGGAGATACTGGAATTTCTCGATGACCGGTATTCGCGACTCCTTGTGCACCATGGTCGTAAACATCGAGTGGAATTCTGGCCAATCCATATAGTCTCCACTAAATTGAGGAAGCTGCAACTCGGGCAGTCGAGAACGGCCTATAATATCATAGGCAAACGCAGATGACTGCTCCTCGAGAGGGTGCCGGGCCGTGGAATGCGCAGCATTAACCGTGCGAGCAGCCGCCAACTCCCGTGACAGCTTGGTCCTGACCTTGATATAGATATTAGCGAAGTCCAGTTGGGCATCCTTAGCCAACTGCAGAAAATCCAGCCTTTCAAAGCTCGTTTGAGCTGCATCGAAATCCGCATTCATTTGCTCGATCTGCTCCATGCGAGCTTGAAGCTCCGTTTCATCCAAATCGGCCAGCTCTTCCTTGGTGAGAAACCTGTCCAGGGTATTTAATTGACGCGCGATTGCCTCCGCCTTTTGCCTATAAAAATCGATGTCCCTAGGCATTAATTCCAAGCTACTAGCCCAGATGAAAAATGATACAGATCACCAGCTGCAGTCAACCCTTTCATCAAAGCCGACAATTCACTTATACCAATCCATACGTTGACTAACGCACGTAGGCCAACGCACCGAGAACCAAAGCAACGATCATCTGAAGTGCAACCGAAGAAGAAGTCTGCAGCCGAAGATCAAAGCTTGGGACAAAAGCTTCCCAAGCGAGGCCTCTTGGAAAATTGATTAAGAAATAAGAAACAGTTCCGTTTGAAACTTTCAAAATCAAAGTCGGGGATAACTTAATAATAACCCATTGAAAAAATCATAAGTTTAGATTAAAGCTGGGTATCCAGCACCGCGGAAACTAAAAATTACTGCCAAACTTCATATAAAAAAAACTGGGCCAGTAATTTTTCGTTTATGTTTTCCTGGCCTCAGTATCCAGCAACGTAAACGGAATCCACGAATTCTTATCGATAGTATCGATATCCACACGAATGTGGACTGTGAGAACAGCTGATATGGGTGCCAGGAAAATATATGTGCATATTTTTACTGGAGTACAAGTGAGAGGTGGGGACAAAATCTGTGCGCAAAACCAAAAAGAGATATGCAAATTTTTAAAGTGAGGAGAAGATTGCTTTAATAAAAGCAGTTGAGGCAAGACCATGTCTTTGGCGGATCACGGAAAATAAGCATTTTGATAATTTTGACATTTTGGCGCCTCCGACTGTGCTGTACTTCTTCTTACAGCAATATGTGCCACTACCAACACAATCACTTCATCGTCAGAATTACTTTTCTTCCTTTTTTTAATTTTAGTTTAATTTTCAAAATTGGCGCTGTTTACAAAACACAGCTGATTCATGAGAGTGGCAAATCACTTTTTAGGTTCTTGGTCACACTACATTAGTTGAGTTCCACCACTAACCATACAATATATAGACATGACAATTCATACATGGAAAGTGTCCGCAACGCAATCAGACACCAGCTACAAACGGGCATCAGCTACGGTAATCGTGAGAGTGTATGTGTGCACATGTATTCTCGCTTATTTTGCGTGTTGTGCATGTGTGGATCAGCAACTCGGCGAGTCGTGAGAGTGTATTTGTGCTCATGAGCATGCATGTACATTGCGTGTTTGCAAGTGTGTATGAGCGCAAAACTGAAATTTTCGCTCTCCCAACTTTGTTTTGATTTTTGTTCTCGCGCCACCCTTCACTTTAGCATTATTGGAGTCGGCCCTTTTTGAAGACGCTTACCTTATAATACCAGAATAACTGTTATTTTGTACATGCTTTAGATGCTAACTTTGTTTAATATAGAATATACTAATATATTGAGCAGATATATGTATATATATTCACAAATATATATTTCATTGTATGGTGTATTGTATTATACAATGATATATTTGATCATATATAAAAAAGTAGTATGCGCTAAAAAAAATATATATATCATCCTTGAATATGGATATTAATGACATATAAATGGGTAATAAATGGGTCCATACGGATTTTAGTGCCACACTTGCGAGTCAAATTTGAAATCATCCCTATATTTCTTATGCGAATGTCCATCCACAGAGAGAACTTGCAAGTACATTCATATGTGTGTGTACGTGTGCAGAGCTGCCGAAATTGCCAGCCAAATTTTTGAGAAGATTTCTTGAGACACAAATTTATTTGCTGAGTGTCGCTTATTGACGCGACGAACTAATACCCTTTAGACAATTAATATAATTTGATGTCATGTCTGATATACATTTTGCATTTGTACATATTTACATTCGTTCATTATATTCGTTAATAGTACATTAAACAAAATTAGCATATAAAGGATATTCAATATATACAATTATTTTAATATTGGGCAAGTGTCCCACCAACCCACACCCACCCCCACCCATCCTGCCAATTCTTCATTTATTTTGTGGCGGTAGGTCAGTTCGTCAACAAGCTGAAGAAAAACACACATAACAAAATTTCAGCTCAGCAAAGAACAGCAAAGAACATACACACTTGCAAACACGCAATGTACATGCATGCTCATGAGCACAAATACACTCTCACGACTCGCCGAGTTGCTGATCCACACATGCACAACACGCAAAATAAGCGAGAATACATGTGCACACATACACTCTCACGATTACCGTAGCTGATGCCCGTTTGTAGCTGGTGTCTGATTGCGTTGCGGACACTTTCCATGTATGAATTGTCATGTCTATATATTGTATGGTTAGTGGTTCCACACATCCGAAATAAAGAGCAGATTCCTTTCAGTAAAATTTCGCGGCGCTGGATACAGGCCTTAAATAAAAACATCTTTTTTAAAAATCTAAACTTCAACAGTGGAAACTTAATTATATATAATTAAATTTCCGATGTAGCAGTTTAGATTTTTAAAAAAGATATTTTTATTTAATCTAAACTTATAATTATTACAAAGGTGATTATTTGAGTTATCCCCGACATCTATGTTGTAAGTCTCAAACGGAACTGTCTATTCTATCTTGATCTATTTTCCAATAGGCCTCGCTTGGGAAGCTTTTGAGCTTTGGTCCCAAGCTTTGATCTTCGGCTGCAGCTTTCTTCTTCGGTTGCACTTTGGCTGATCGTGGCTTTTTTTCTCGGTGCGTTGGCCGACGTGCGTTGGCCAGCGTATGGATCGTTATCAATGAATTGTCGGCTTTGATGAAAGGGTTGACTGCAGCTGGTGATCTGTATCATCTTACGTCTGGGCTGGTCACTTGTTTATACGATTGGAGTGTGGGAGCCGAATTTGTTTACTTGTGTATCTGAGATTCAATTTGGTTATGGGAACCGAATTGTTTATTCTAGTAGCCTGGAATTTAGGTGATTTTCTGTTGACAGCTTATGATTCATTTGTTTTCTAGAGTTGGGGATCTTGTCATTTGTTTATCCTAATCTGTTATATGCGTATAAGGGTTAGTGCTGGGTATATGTATAACTTTTTATTGATATGTCCAGTGCTTAACGTATACATAATGCGTGTGTGGGCGTAGGGCATTATGGATATGTTACTCCCCGGCATTTCTCATTAGCCTGTCCTCAGGCGTCTACCTTTGGGTATAGGGATGGAGGTTCTGTTATAACACCTGGAGAGTCTAATATTTCTACTATTTCTTCTACCTCTTTTGGTTTTACATGCTTAATAATTATATTTTTGGGTGTTTTCTTAAATTTAATGCTTAAATACGCAACTATAATTATTATTGTTATAATAAATACGTTATACAATTTTGTATGTTCTATAATTATTTATTTTGCCTGTACATAAGACAATGGTTGAATTCTAAATATTTTATTACTAATGTAGACATTCTGTGAAAAATCATTGGTATCATTGGTATCAATCATTTTATTGGTTACTATAAATTCATTTAATTGGATTGAAAAATTGTAAATTTTAATGATATTATTTCCTTCTATCATCTCTTTATTTAGACAATTTTGGTTTAGTTTGGTATTTGGAAGGTTCCATGTTACTAAAATATTCGGTTCTATGTAGTTTACTTGAACGTTCTTATATGTTTTTGTATAAGGGCATTTAGTGGGTTAGAGTCTAGACTCTAGACTAGAGTCTTTACCGAATACATTGTTTTCATAAACATAATATTCTTCAAGTTTTATTTCTGTTAAAATACTATTATGCTCATCTGGATAGGGAATTATTTTGTATACAGGGATGTTAATGCTTTCATTTGGAATATTGGAAATTATTAATATAATATTTCGTTGGAATCTACTTTTAGCCATGTTGATGTTTTAATATGTAGCATTTTCTCAGAATTTACATTTTTCAAATTGTCTTGCTTTAATAATTTTGGATTGAATAGACCAAGTCTAGATAGCTGCATACCCAATTCTATATCCTCAATGTATTCTGTAAAGTGTTGGAGGTTAAATATCAAAATCTCTAATTGTTGATTTTTATCTTTTTCTTCGTTTAATTTGTTTATGGCCTCAAGTCCCTTGTTTATTGTTTCTATTACCAGGTTTAACTCATTATTTTGGATACTATTTTTGGATAGGTTATCTATTTTGTTCTCTAATTCTTTCTTATCTTCTTGGTCTAATGTTCCGAACAAGTATTTGTATGCTGTACAAACAATGTTTATTAGTCCTCTCTTACTGCGTTTGGCTATTTTAAGCCCGTTTATTTCTCTGTTGAGCTTGTCTACTAAGTACTGTATTTGAATTATTTCTTTGAAGTCGTCTGTCTTTTTTAAAAGGTTCGCATATGTTTCTTCAGTTTTTGTGATATTTATTGTAAGATAGTGATATTCGTAATTAATTGGTATATTTATGGTTCCGGTATTGAATATAAGATATCCATACAGGGATTTTATTGGGCTTATCTCGACGTTTTGTCCTTTTGTAAATAGAATCGCGAACATGATGATAATCATTGATCTAATCAGGTTCCGGTTCAACATTCCCGTTACTATCCTCCGATTCTCTGTAATTATTGTATTTACTTTTATTAATTTTCTTTTTCTTTTTAAATTTTGATGTATAATGTATAATTTTCCTGCCTCTATTTTTCTCCTCGTAATGCTTTTCATCAAGTTTAGTTATTTCTCCAGTCTTTTTGAATGGATTCGTTATTTTAGATTTTACCAATGGGGATTGCCTAAATCTCATGTCTATTTCGTAATCATTACGTTTTTGATTTAAATTATTAATTTGTTTTTCTTTATTTAATTGTGTTTTATATTCAGGTGTTCCTGCATAAATGAATATGTCGGCAGGTGTCCTGTTTGTAGTGTTATGCTTTGTTTTATGATTATACGTGTATAAGATTATTTCGAATTTTGTATATTTCGTTTCAGGGTCGTTTTCACTAGTTATTATTCTTAATTTTTCATTAACAGTTTTATGGAATCTTTCTACGTCTGATATCCCATTTTAGCTAGATGTAATCTGTATTTTTACATCTTCCGAGATTAGCCATGTTTGCAATGCTGCACACATGAAAGCTGAATCTTTATCGGCTTTTATTTCTTGGGGCTTGCCCATTTCGTTGAAGACTTTTATAATGGCTCTTTTTGTTTCAAGCCAGTCGCGACTATTTACTTCTATTAGAGTGGCAAATTTTGAGTAAATGTCTATACATGATAAGAACTGCTAGTTGCCTATCATATAGAAATCCATAACATATCTTTCTCTGACGTTCTGTATTTCTGGGGTTAATTCGAATGCTAACTTAGTGTCACGATGTTCTGTCTTGGCAATATTACAAGTAGACATTCGTTTATTATATTTTGAATTAATTTTTGATGATCTGGATAATAGTATTTTCCTTTAAACCAATTGACTGTTTTCTCAATTCCAGGATGCAATAACTCCTTATGATTTTTGACTATTAGTTCTTTAAACTCGGCGTAATTTTGAATATAATTAGTTTTTTACTCGATTTAATTACCTTCGTTATATTTCTTATATTAATTATATAATATAATATAATATAATATAATATAATATAATATAATATAATATAATATAATATAATCATAACTCCTTATGATTTTTGACTATTAGTTCTTTAAACTCGGCGTAATTTTGAATATAATTAGTTTTTTACTCGATTTAATTACCTTCGTTATATTTCTTATATTAATTATATAATATAATATAATATAATATTAATATAATATTAATTATATAATATAATATAATATAATATTATATTATATTATATTATATTATATAATTAATATAAGAAATATAACGAAGGTAATTAAATCGAGTAAAAAACTAATTATATTCAAAATTACGCCGAGTTTAAAGAACTAATAGTCAAAAATCATAAGGAGTTATTGCATCCTGGAATTGAGAAAACAGTCAATTGGTTTAAAGGAAAATACTATTATCCAGATCATCAAAAATTAATTCAAAATATAATAAACGAATGTCTACTTGTAATATTGCCAAGACAGAACATCGTGACACTAAGTTAGCATTCGAATTAACCCCAGAAATACAGAACGTCAGAGAAAGATATGTTATGGATTTCTATATGATAGGCAACTAGCAGTTCTTATCATGTATAAACATTTACTCAAAATTTGCCACTCTAATAGAAGTAAATAGTCGCGACTGGCTTGAAACAAAAAGAGCCATTATAAAAGTCTTCAACGAAATGGGCAAGCCCCAAGAAATAAAAGCCGATAAAGATTCAGCTTTCATGTGTGCAGCATTGCAAACATGGCTAATCTCGGAAGATGTAAAAATACAGATTACATCTAGCTAAAATGGGATATCAGACGTAGAAAGATTCCATAAAACTGTTAATGAAAAATTAAGAATAATAACTAGTGAAAACGACCTGAAACGAAATATACAAAATTCGAAATAATCTTATACACGTATAATCATAAAACAAAGCATAACACTACAAACAGGACACCTGCCGACATATTCATTTATGCAGGAACACCTGAATATAAAACACAATTAAATAAAGAAAAACAAATTAATAATTTAAATCAAAAACGTAATGATTACGAAATAGACATGAGATTTAGGCAATCCCCATTGGTAAAATCTAAAATAACGAATCCATTCAAAAAGACTGGAGAAATAACTAAACTTGATGAAAAGCATTACGAGGAGAAAAATAGAGGCAGGAAAATTATACATTATACATCAAAATTTAAAAAGAAAAAGAAAATTAATAAAAGTAAATACAATAATTACAGAGAATCGGAGGATAGTAACGGGAATGTTGAACCGGAACCTGATTAGATCAATGATTATCATCATGTTCGCGATTCTATTTACAAAAGGACAAAACGTCGAGATAAGCCCAATAAAATCCCTGTATGGATATCTTATATTCAATACCGGAAATATAAATATACCAATTAATTACGAATATCACTATCTTACAATAAATATCACAAAAACTGAAGAAACATATGCGAACCTTTTAAAAAAGACAGACGACTTCAAAGAAATAATTCAAATACAGTACTTAGTAGACAAGCTCAACAGAGAAATAAACGGGCTTAAAATAGCCAAACGCAGTAAGAGAGGACTAATAAACATTGTTTGTACAGCATACAAATACTTGTTCGGAACATTAGACCAAGAAGATAAGAAAGAATTAGAGAACAAAATAGATAACCTATCCAAAAATAGTATCCAAAATAATGAGTTAAACCTGGTAATAGAAACAATAAACAAGGGACTTGAGGCCATAAACAAATTAAACGAAGAAAAAGATAAAAATCAACAATTAGAGATTTTGATATTTAACCTCCAACACTTTACAGAATACATTGAGGATATAGAATTGGGTATGCAGCTATTTAGACTTGGTCTATTCAATCCAAAATTATTAAAGCAAGACAATTTGAAAAATGTAAATTCTGAGAAAATGCTACATATTAAAACATCAACATGGCTAAAAGTAGATTCCAACGAAATATTATATTAATAATTTCCAATATTCCAAATGAAAGCATTAACATCCCTGTATACAAAATAATTCCCTATCCAGATGAGCATAATAGTATTTTAACAGAAATAAAACTTGAAGAATATTATGTTTATGAAAACAATGTATTCGGTAAAGACTCTAGTCTAGAGTCTAGACTGTAACCCACTAAATGCCCTTATACAAAAACATATAAGAACGTTCAAGTAAACTACATAGAACCGAATATTTTAGTAACATGGAACCTTCCAAATACCAAACTAAACCAAAATTGTCTAAATAAAGAGATGATAGAAGGAAATAATATCATTAAAATTTACAATTTTTCAATCCAATTAAATGAATTTATAGTAACCAATAAAATGATTGATACCAATGATACCAATGATTTTTCACAGAATGTCTACATTAGTAATAAAATATTTAGAATTCAACCATTGTCTTATGTACAGGCAAAATAAATAATTATAGAACATACAAAATTGTATAACGTATTTATTATAACAATAATAATTATAGTTGCGTATTTAAGCATTAAATTTAAGAAAACACCCAAAAATATAATTATTAAGCATGTAAAACCAAAAGAGGTAGAAGAAATAGTAGAAATATTAGACTCTCCAGGTGTTATAACAGAACCTCCATCCCTATACCCAAAGGTAGACGCCTGAGGACAGGCTAATGAGAAATGCCGGGGAGTAACATATCCATAATGCCCTACGCCCACACACGCATTATGTATACGTTAAGCACTGGACATATCAATAAAAAGTTATACATATACCCAGCACTAACCCTTATACGCATATAACAGATTAGGATAAACAAATGACAAGATCCCCAACTCTAGAAAACAAATGAATCATAAGCTGTCAACAGGAAATCACCTAAATTCCAGGCTACTAGAATAAACAATTCGGTTCCCATAACCAAATTGAAGCTCAGATACACAAGTAAACAAATTCGGCTCCCACACTCCAATCGTATAAACAAGTGACCAGCCCAGACGTAAGATGATACAGATCACCAGCTGCAGTCAACCCTTTCATCAAAGCCGACAATTCATTGATAACGATCCATACGCTGGCCAACGCACGTCGGCCAACGCACCGAGAAAAAAAGCCACGATCAGCCAAAGTGCAACCGAAGAAGAAAGCTGCAGCCGAAGATCAAAGCTTGGGACCAAAGCTCAAAAGCTTCCCAAGCGAGGCCTATTGGAAAATAGATCAAGATAGAATAGACAGTTCCGTTTGAGACTTACAACATAGATGTCGGGGATAACTCAAATAATCACCTTTGTAATAATTATAAGTTTAGATTAAATAAAAATATCTTTTTTAAAAATCTAAACTGCTACATCGGAAATTTAATTATATATAATTAAGTTTCCACTGTTGAAGTTTAGATTTTTAAAAAAGATGTTTTTATTTAAGGCCTGTATCCAGCGCCGCGAAATTTTACTGAAAGGAATCTGCTCTTTATTTCGGATGTGTGGAACCACTAACCATACAATATATAGACATGACAATTCATACATGGAAAGTGTCCGCAACGCAATCAGACACCAGCTACAAACGGGCATCAGCTACGGTAATCGTGAGAGTGTATGTGTGCACATGTATTCTCGCTTATTTTGCGTGTTGTGCATGTGTGGATCAGCAACTCGGCGAGTCGTGAGAGTGTATTTGTGCTCATGAGCATGCATGTACATTGCGTGTTTGCAAGTGTGTATGTTCTTTGCTGTTCTTTGCTGAGCTGAAATTTTGTTATGTGTGTTCTTCTTCAGCTTGTTGACGAACTGACCTACCGCCACAAAATAAATGAAGAATTGGCAGGATGGGTGGGGGTGGGTGTGGGTTGGTGGGACACTTGCCCAATATTAAAATAATTGTATATATTGAATATCCTTTATATGCTAATTTTGTTTAATGTACTATTAACGAATATAATGAACGAATGTAAATATGTACAAATGCAAATTTTTGAGAAGATTTCTTGAGACACAAATTTATTTGCTGAGTGTCGCTTATTGACGCGACGAACTAATACCCTATAGACAATTAATATAATTTGATGTCATGTCTGATATACATCTTTTTTAAAAATCTAAACTTCAACAGTGGAAACTTAATTATATATAATTAAATTTCCGATGTAGCAGTTTAGATTTTTAAAAAAGATATTTTTATTTAATCTAAACTTATAATTATTACAAAGGTGATTATTTGAGTTATCCCCGACATCTATGTTGTAAGTCTCAAACGGAACTGTCTATTCTATCTTGATCTATTTTCCAATAGGCCTCGCTTGGGAAGCTTTTGAGCTTTGGTCCCAAGCTTTGATCTTCGGCTGCAGCTTTCTTCTTCGGTTGCACTTTGGCTGATCGTGGCTTTTTTTCTCGGTGCGTTGGCCGACGTGCGTTGGCCAGCGTATGGATCGTTATCAATGAATTGTCGGCTTTGATGAAAGGGTTGACTGCAGCTGGTGATCTGTATCATCTTACGTCTGGGCTGGTCACTTGTTTATACGATTGGAGTGTGGGAGCCGAATTTGTTTACTTGTGTATCTGAGATTCAATTTGGTTATGGGAACCGAATTGTTTATTCTAGTAGCCTGGAATTTAGGTGATTTCCTGTTGACAGCTTATGATTCATTTGTTTTCTAGAGTTGGGGATCTTGTCATTTGTTTATCCTAATCTGTTATATGCGTATAAGGGTTAGTGCTGGGTATATGTATAACTTTTTATTGATATGTCCAGTGCTTAACGTATACATAATGCGTGTGTGGGCGTAGGGCATTATGGATATGTTACTCCCCGGCATTTCTCATTAGCCTGTCCTCAGGCGTCTACCTTTGGGTATAGGGATGGAGGTTCTGTTATAACACCTGGAGAGTCTAATATTTCTACTATTTCTTCTACCTCTTTTGGTTTTACATGCTTAATAATTATATTTTTGGGTGTTTTCTTAAATTTAATGCTTAAATACGCAACTATAATTATTATTGTTATAATAAATACGTTATACAATTTTGTATGTTCTATAATTATTTCTTTTGCCTGTACATAAGACAATGGTTGAATTCTAAATATTTTATTACTAATGTAGACATTCTGTGAAAAATCATTGGTGTCATTGGTATCAATCATTTTATTGGTTACTATAAATTCATTTAATTGGATTGAAAAATTGTAAATTTTAATGATATTATTTCCTTCTATCATCTCTTTATTTAGACAATTTTGGTTTAGTTTGGTATTTGGAAGGTTCCATGTTACTAAAATATTCGGTTCTATGTAGTTTACTTGAACGTTCTTATATGTTTTTGTATAAGGGCATTTAGTGGGTTAGAGTCTAGACTCTAGACTAGAGTCTTTACCGAATACATTGTTTTCATAAACATAATATTCTTCAAGTTTTATTTCTGTTAAAATACTATTATTCTCATCTGGATAGGGAATTATTTTGTATACAGGGATGTTAATGCTTTCATTTGGAATATTGGAAATTATTAATATAATATTTCGTTGGAATCTACTTTTAGCCATGTTGATGTTTTAATATGTAGCATTTTCTCAGAATTTACATTTTTCAAATTGTCTTGCTTTAATAATTTTGGATTGAATAGACCAAGTCTAAATAGCTGCATACCCAATTCTATATCCTCAATGTATTCTGTAAAGTGTTGGAGGTTAAATATCAAAATCTCTAATTGTTGATTTTTATCTTTTTCTTCGTTTAATTTGTTTATGGCCTCAAGTCCCTTGTTTATTGTTTCTATTACCAGGTTTAACTCATTATTTTGGATACTATTTTTGGATAGGTTATCTATTTTGTTCTCTAATTCTTTCTTATCTTCTTGGTCTAATGTTCCGAACAAGTATTTGTATGCTGTACAAACAATGTTTATTAGTCCTCTCTTACTGCGTTTGGCTATTTTAAGCCCGTTTATTTCTCTGTTGAGCTTGTCTACTAAGTACTGTATTTGAATTATTTCTTTGAAGTCGTCTGTCTTTTTTAAAAGGTTCGCATATGTTTCTTCAGTTTTTGTGATATTTATTGTAAGATAGTGATATTCGTAATTAATTGGTATATTTATGGTTCCGGTATTGAATATAAGATATCCATACAGGGATTTTATTGGGCTTATCTCGACGTTTTGTCCTTTTGTAAATAGAATCGCGAACATGATGATAATCATTGATCTAATCAGGTTCCGGTTCAACATTCCCGTTACTATCCTCCGATTCTCTGTAATTATTGTATTTACTTTTATTAATTTTCTTTTTCTTTTTAAATTTTGATGTATAATGTATAATTTTCCTGCCTCTATTTTTCTCCTCGTAATGCTTTTCATCAAGTTTAGTTATTTCTCCAGTCTTTTTGAATGGATTCGTTATTTTAGATTTTACCAATGGGGATTGCCTAAATCTCATGTCTATTTCGTAATCATTACGTTTTTGATTTAAATTATTAATTTGTTTTTCTTTATTTAATTGTGTTTTATATTCAGGTGTTCCTGCATAAATGAATATGTCGGCAGGTGTCCTGTTTGTAGTGTTATGTTTTGTTTTATGATTATACGTGTATAAGATTATTTCGAATTTTGTATATTTCGTTTCAGGGTCGTTTTCACTAGTTATTATTCTTAATTTTTCATTAACAGTTTTATGGAATCTTTCTACGTCTGATATCCCATTTTAGCTAGATGTAATCTGTATTTTTACATCTTCCGAGATTAGCCATGTTTGCAATGCTGCACACATGAAAGCTGAATCTTTATCGGCTTTTATTTCTTGGGGCTTGCCCATTTCGTTGAAGACTTTTATAATGGCTCTTTTTGTTTCAAGCCAGTCGCGACTATTTACTTCTATTAGAGTGGCAAATTTTGAGTAAATGTCTATACATGATAAGAACTGCTAGTTGCCTATCATATAGAAATCCATAACATATCTTTCTCTGACGTTCTGTATTTCTGGGGTTAATTCGAATGCTAACTTAGTGTCACGATGTTCTGTCTTGGCAATATTACAAGTAGACATTCGTTTATTATATTTTGAATTAATTTTTGATGATCTGGATAATAGTATTTTCCTTTAAACCAATTGACTGTTTTCTCAATTCCAGGATGCAATAACTCCTTATGATTTTTGACTATTAGTTCTTTAAACTCGGCGTAATTTTGAATATAATTAGTTTTTTACTCGATTTAATTACCTTCGTTATATTTCTTATATTAATTATATAATATAATATAATATAATATAATAAATATAATATAATATAATATAATATAATATAATATAATATAATATAATATTATATTAATTATTTCCAAATTTGTTTGTTGGAATAAAGGAAAATCTTCATCATTATGGAAATATAAAGCACTCTTTTTCGTGCATACATACATATTTCTTGATTAGCTCTTTAGCTAATGTGCTTGTCATTTCTTTGTACGATACTTTAATAATTAGCTTATGAAAGTAGCGTGTTGTGTCTTCTTTATCCTCCTCTCTCTTTATTAATTCAATTTGTCTGTTGTAATAGTTAATATGTCTTTCGGTCTTCTTGCGCACTATGTATGGTTGCGCCTGCACTATCGGATACCTCACCAAGAATGTTCTCGTTGATCTTTACCCTTGACAGCGCATCTGCTACATAGTTTTCTTTACCTGGCAGGTACTTTATTTTGAAGTCGAATTCGTTTAGCTTTTTTTTCCACCTTTGCAGCTTCATGTTTGGTTCTTTTAAGTTGTTCAACCATACTAGTGGTTTATGGTCACTAAGTATCTCGAATGTTCTACCGAATAGGTATGATCTGAAATATTTAGTCGCCCAAACTATAGCTAATAATTCTTTCTCGATGGCGGAGTAATTTACTTCATGTTCGTTTAGTGTTCTGCTGGTATAACATATTGGTTTATGGTCTTGAGACAGAACAGCACCTATTGCCACGTTACTAGCGTCTGATGTTACAGAAAAATTTTTATTAAAATCTGGGTAACTGAGAATGGGGTCTGAGGTGATGAGTACTTTCAGCCTCTCAAATTCCTCGCCATATTTCTCTTCTTTAGGATCTATGATGGCTCGTTTCTTCAGCTTGAGTGTCATAGGTTTTGCTATGTTTGCGAAGTTAGGAATGAAGAAGCCACATAGTCCTAAGAATGATTTGATTTGCTTGGTTGTTTCAGGTATTGGGAACCTAACTATTGCTGAAATCTTGTTTGGATTCGGTATTATTCCCTCTGGTGTGACTACATGACCAAGGAATTCTGTTTCCTTCTTCATAAATTCATACTTATCCATTTGCAACTTTAGGTTTGCGTCCCTTAACTTTCCCTTAGCGTCCCTTAATTTCAGCCCGAATGGCATCCGAGTGTATTCGTAATGGCCATGTTTAGTGGAAAATGCTGTTTTTATACCCGGTACTCGAAGAGTTTAAGGGTATATTAGATTTGTGGGTATAACGGTTGTGTGTAACGCCCAGAAGGAAGCGTTTCCGACCCCATAAAGTATATATATTCTTGATCAGCATCAATAGCCGAATCGATATAGCTATGTCTGTCTGTCCGTCCGTCTGTCCGTCCGTCCGTCTGTCCGTCTGTCCGTCCGTCCGTCTTCATTTGCGCCTATGTCTCAGAGACTATTAAAGCTAGAGCAACCAAGTTTTGTATGCAGTCTCCTCTGTGATCACACTACTCCAAATGTATTTCAAAATTTCGCCCCGCCCCCTTCCGCCCCCACAACGGACGAAAGTATGTGGCGTACACAATGTTGAATATACGAGAAAACTAAAAACGCAGAATTATAGCTAATATTCATTTCTATCAGAGTGTTGAATCTGGATCAGATCGGATCATTATTATAGCTTCAATGAAGAAAACCATTTCGAAAGTCATCGTTCCCTCTCGCTCTCTCTCACACGCGACCCCATCTGCTTTGCCCATTCGAATTTTGTGACGCCTAGTTCTCAGAGACTATAAGAGCTAGAGAAACCAAACTTTCTATCCAAGCTCCTGTGATATCAAACCAGCACAAGTGTATTTCAAAATTTTGCCACGCCCCTTTCCGCCCCCACAAAGGACGAAAATCTGTGGAATCCACAATTTTTAAGATAAATGAAAACGAAAAACGCAGAATCATGGAAAATTACCATATCTACTAGATTGCCGAATCTGGATCAGGTCGAATCAATATTATGGCCAGAAGAAACAAATTAAATTTCAGTGGCTACGCAACGCCTGCCAAGCGCTGACTCATTCCCTCTCTCTCTGTCGCAAACACTTGTACGTCTCAAATATGTAGTTATACATGTCATGTAGAAGTTTAGAAGCAGATGTAAAAAGCATATGCAAACAAAATTGAAAACATGTATAATATTCCAAAAATGATTTGACGTCATTTTTTGAAATATTATTTTTTGCCCAAAATTTAATTTGTCCCTTTTGCGAACATATAATAAATTGCATAAATCGCAAGCTCATATATGTATGTATGTACATATGTGTATACTGACTGAGTACCGGGTATAAGGTAGAGCCGCGGCCTTTGCCGCGGCTCACAACGTTCACCCTCGTTATGATTGAATTGGGTTCCATTGGGATTTGATGGAAACCTTTAGCCAAATCAATCGTTGTGAAATACTGACATTTTCCAAGTTTGTCTAGTATCTCATCCATCCTAGGAGTTATCCTTGATGGTGATCTCATTGAGACCTCTATAGTCTACCACGAGTCGATATTTTTGCTTTCCTGAAGCATCAATCTTTTTTGGGATCATGGAAATTGGTGAACAGTAAGGCGATTTCGATTTTCGAATAATTCCTTGTCTGATCATGTCTTTTATTTGTCTGTTAACTTCCTGATCATGTATCTGAGCATATTTGTAAGGCCTCCGGTATACCGGATTTTGATGCTAAGTATTTATGGCATGCATGACAGTACTCGTGAAAGTCAAATTGTCACCTTCTCTGTACTGCAAGTCGTTATACTCATACAAGACCTTTTTCAGCTTTTCTTTTTCTTCATTGTTCAAATGTTCTAATCTTAACTCATTACTTTCCCTTAATGCATTATCTAATGAGGAAGTGAAGTATTGTTCCATCTCTGAAGATGGGTCAGGACATTCAGAGGTGATCATATCCTTCTTTGACGATACATCGTCACATGCAGGTGTTGCTTCACTTGTTTCAATAGCTTCCCCGCCTGAAATAATTGGGAATGTTCTTCCTCCTAACTTTACAGTCTTATCTCTGTAACTAATTACTGATTGACTGTCCACCAAGTATTCTCTGCCTAGCAGTATATCGTAATTTTCAGAAAAGTCAAATATGTAAATTTTTGTTCGGACGGACATACTTTATTAGATAGTCTTATTATGCTTGTTGTTAGGTTAACAGTTTCATTTATTGTGTGGACTTTTATGTTTTCTTTATTTATCTTGTCATTCGAGAAATTTTCTTTCATGATATTAATGGAAGATCCCGAATCCACAATACATTTGTATGTTTTATTATTTAAAGTAATTTTTATATAGGATCCCCCTCGGTTTCTTCCGAGGCTATCTGATGAAAATTTACATCCATTTTCATCTGATCGCTTTGGCTTTCCCTAGCTCTCTTAGTAGGTTGATTTGGCCTACTGCCACTAGCTTGGTTATTCTGGGTTTGGTAATTCATAGGATTCTGAGATTGCCCTTGTTGCAATGAATTTCTAAATTCTTGGCGAAGTTCTTGGGTGCTATTATTATTTCGAAATGAATTTGTTTGATTATGCGAATTCTGAGATGGTTGCTGGCTATTATTACTTGCATAATTGGGGTAACAGTTTCTAGAGAGTGGAAGCTGTGGCTGAGGAGGCGACTCAATCCGTATCTGGAGGAACTGGAACTGGGCGGAGTAATTTTCGATAGAATAGAATTAATTTTTTTCCTCTTCTTTATGTTTCACATTAGGTTTAATATTTCTACTCATCTTGTAATAGTCTCTGTTAGGAATCTCACTCTCTTTACATCATCTCCCCGTACTCTTAAAACAGTGGTGTTTGGAATGTCTTCTCTAATTTGTTTTTATTCCAGTGATTATGGATGATAATGCATGGTCGTCCGGCTCGAGCAGCTATACAATGCTAAGAATACTTGGCAATCAAGGGGAAGGTCTGCGTGTATGCCATATTAATGCTCAAAGCCTAACTAAGAAAATCGAGGAATTTAGGTATCTATTTGTCAAGTCCAATATTGATGTCATATGTGTGTCAGAAACGTGGTTTTCGTCTCATGTTAGTAATTTGTTAGTAGAGTGTACTGGTTATGATTTGTTTCGATCTGATCGAGATAGTCACGCTGGAGGTGTAGCAATATATGTAAGCAAACGTTTAAATGCTAAACTTGTATGTAATCACCCAAGTTAAAGTGCAGTTGAGTGGATATTTGTTCAAGTCACAAGCACAATACATTCTTCCAAAATTTTAATAGGCTGTGTGTATAGACCTCATCGATATATAGAATATCAAAATTTAACTGACGTATTGTCTACCATGTCCTGCGAGAAAGGCAATTATCGGACGACATAGAATCTATGGGATTAAAGTTAGTAAATTCGTCTGCACCCACGCATTTCTCAAATCACTGTGATACCTTACTTGACTTATTTTTTGTAACCGACTGTCATAAAATTTGTACTTACAGTCAACTATCAATGCCAATGTTTTCGAAACACGACCTAATATTCTTGACCTATAATTTTCATACCGACTTAACTGAAAGCAGAATAGTTTATAGAAATTTTAGAAACATTGACTATGCCTTGTTAAGTGCTGACTTTATTTCATGTGACTGGGACTCTATTTATGACTATGCTAATATTAATTCACAACTGACTGTCCTACAAAATAATATAATGTATCTTTATAATAGATCGATTCCGCTGGTGACAAAAACGGTCAAATCTCGTGAAAATCCCTGGTTCAATTCGAAAATTAAAATATTAATTAAAAAACGTGATGCCGCTTTTAAAAAATGGAAGCGTTAGAAAACAGCCCACCATGCTGAACAATATAAGATAATTAGGAAAAATGTGATACAGTTAATCAACTCAGAGAAAAGAAAATACTTTTGTAACAAATTTAACTTAGCGAGATCGAATCAGCAGAAATGGGCGTATATTAAAGAACTGGGTGTTGGTAAATCCACTACTCCGCGCATCTGTGATATTGATCCTGACGAACTTAATAGAATTTTTTTAGACTGTAAAGTACCTGAAGTGACTAAAACTGACTATGTTGAGTGCATGCCTCAAAATCTCTATAGTAACTGTGATAATGTACACTGCTTCTGTGATAATGGTACCTGTGATAATAGTTTTAGTTTTTCATGTGTAACTGAGTCAGATGTCCTCGAATCAATGTTAAAAATTAAGTAAAATTCCACTGGAATTGATGATATTAATCCGAAATTCATAAAAATGCTTTTGCCAAACATATTGCCGTACATAACCTATATATACAACACAGCGTTGACTCAATCCGTATTTCCTGATTCTTGGAAAGTAGCTAAAATACTTCCAATTCCAAAATCAGTCAATGAATACAGGCCAATTTTCATTCTACCCTACTTGTCAAAAATTTTAGAGCGACTTATGGCTAATCAGATGACAAATTACTTGACAACTAAAAAACTTTTGACAAATAAGCAATCAGGTTTTCGAGTGGGCAGAAGTTGTACAACAGCAATAATAAACGTAGTTGAACATATAAGAGAAAAATTGGACTCGGACAATATAACGTTTCTGACCCTTCTAGATTATAGTAAGGCTTTTGACACGGTTAACCACGAAATTCTTTGTTTTAAGCTAAGTCGTCTATGTAATTTTTTGTGACGTTCATATGTATGCCGATGAATTAATGACTGTATTCGTGTCTGTAATAGCGAATTAAAAAGTGTAAGTCAGTGGGCTAAAATGAATGGGCTAGGATTAAATCCAAATAAGTCAAAATGTGTAGTCATAGGTAAAAAAAAGTTCGACACTAATGCACTACAAAAATTGACTATTGAAAACATCCCCATCGAATATGTAGAACGTGCAAACAACTTAGGTTTTATGTTTAACCAAACTTTGACATGGGATGACCACATAAACAGATCAGTCGGAAAAGCTATTGGGATACTTAGAAATTTATACCTAACTAAAGAATTTCTCCCAGTGAAAATAAGACAAACAATTGCAAAAATGTACATCACACAAGTTCTTTTCTATGGTATAGAAGTATTTAGTGACAGTAACTCTGCCAGCCAACGCAAGCTGCAAGTTGCTTTTAATAATATCGCGAGATATATTTATAACAGACGTAGAACTGACCATATTTCGGACGTAATGATAAACAGTTTTGATATGCCACTTAAATCCTGGATAGACTTTAGGGTCTTAGTATTACTGCACAAAGTTAGTACTTCTACATTTATTTGTATTATGGCTCAAATCAGCCCCTTGGCGTTTTCTTGGCATTGCTCACGCAGTTTTGAAATAACTTGTTTGAATTTATGAAACTATAGTAAAAATATTTTTTCGGTAATGTCAAAAACTTGACAGCATTAATTGCAAAATGTTAAAGTGAAATTAAAAAGAGATATGTCAAAAACTTGACAGCATTAATTGTAAAATGTTGAAATGTTTATGGTGGCCTTATCACTAAGGGGAATGAAAAATAGATGTTAGTCGATTCTCAGACCTACTCAATATGCTCACAAAATTTCATGAGAATCGGTCAAGCCGTTTCGGAGGAGTATGGGAACGAACATTGTGACACGAGAATTTTATATATATGGATATATATATAAATATATTGTATAAATTATATAAATCGTAGGCTCACATAGTTACATACTGACTGAGTAGCTAGTTTAAAGTAGAGCCGAGGCTTTGCCATGGCTGACAACGTTCCCCCTCGTTATGGAAGTACATACATAGGGGAGTGTAAGGTATCGTGGCGTGTAAGGTATGGTGGCGGACTTGTCATATCTGGCATATAACGTCACATCTAAAACTTTTGATCACTGTGGTCGATGTCTATTATCGTGCTGACATTTTATATGCAGTAGTATTAATGAGGGGACGTGTGCTTTGAACTCTAAGTGATTTTTAATAAAAAAGTAGTGGAAAAAAATACATAAAGTTTTTTTGGATATGTGTTTTGACAGTGACAGAGTGAAGATTTTCTGAAACTTGAGTCAGGGAAGTATTTGTAACGTATATTTAGGCCTTTGCCAACAGTTTATGATATTTAAAATTTTTTTTTATTTGCGAAGTATGACAGTGACAACGTCCACCATTTCCACCAATAGCTTGTAAGGTATGATGGCGGACTTTTTGTAAGGTATAGTGGCGGATCATTTTTTAGCACGAGTTTCAATTTTCTTTGCCTTTTTGTGTACAGAAGTGTATAAGTTAACACTCAGTGGCGGAAATTTGCATTTTGGGCACCGGGTTTTTGTCTTTAGACACGAAAGGAAAAAAGAGCGTCTAAAAGAAGAACAACATCGGAGCAATCCACAGGCAAAAGAGTGAAGCTCGAAAAAGAAGAAGAAGATGCTGCTCGAGATTTTCAATATAAGTTCTTTCTTTTTATGTTATTTTTCATTATTTCCAATAGTTTAAATATGTGATTTTCAGATCTACATAATGTTTTAGTTCATCCGCCACCATACCTTACAATTTTAAAAATGCAAAAAATTAATGGTTTGCGCGAAGAGCTGCAAAATTGCATTCCATTTAAATTTAAGCAACCGCTTCTGACAGAAATATGCTCAATAGATGTCAGCAACTGCCTGTTTTTGAAATTTTGAAAAATATTTATTGTTGAGAGAGGGAGATGCAAAAATCAAAGTGACACTTGCATTTTTGAAAATTGTAAGGTTTGGTGGCGGATTGGTGTTTTCAACTGAAACATTGTGTTGATGTGAAAATATTTATATAAACTATGGCAAATAATGAAAAATAACAAAACAAAAAAGAACTTATATTAAAATTCTCGATCAGCTTTTTCTTCTTCGAGCTTCACTCTTTTGCATGTGGATTGCTCCGATGTTGCTCTTTTTTAAGACGCTCTTTTTTCCTTTCCAGCTGTCGTTTCATTCTTTTCGGCTGACGTTTTTTTGGTCGAATCGACTTTTTCCTTTTGATTTTCAAATTTTTTAATTTTGGCATCATGTTTTGAACGTGTCACCGCCACATTTTCCGGCGATGTCAAAATACTGAACTTCATCGGCTTTCGACCACGATTTGATTTTTTGGCTGGAGTCGAGATAACGCCACGACCGTTATGTCATAAGGCATACGACGATAGGCGAAGTAGAATACAGGTAGTGAAGAGAAGAGAGCGCCTTCCAAGCTCGGGGTAAGATATCTGCCTTCTCGCTCTCTCCTCCACAAAATGGGCTATGTTGTTGGTGGACGATCAACTCAACAGTTAGATCAGTTAGATGGTTACGGCTATAGCCGGAGCGTACTTGTTTATTATGATCTGTTTCTTTAGATGATAAGTACTAACTAGAACATCTCGCCTATGCTGCTTGTTATGGTCCCTCGGTGGCGACGGAGTTAAAGGACTTACTCCGCTGATTAGTGGACTTAGTCCGCTGAATAAGCTTTAAAGCCTTAAATACCCGGTGCCCAAAATGCATATCTTCGCTACCGAGTGTTAACTTATACATACACTTCTGTACACAAAAAGGCAAAGACAATTGAAACTCGTGCTTAAAAATGATCCGCCACTATACCTTACAAAAAGTCCGCCATCATACCTTACAAGCTATTGGTGGAAATGGTGGACGTTGTCACTGTCATACTTCGCAAATAAAAAAAATTTAAAATTTAAAAAAGGCAAAGGCCTAAATATACGTTCCGAATACTTCCCTGACTCACTGTTAAAACACATATCCAATAAAAATTATTCATTTTTTTTTCACTACTTTTTTATTAAAAATCGCTTAGACTTCAAAGCACACGTCCCCTCATTAATACTACTGCATATAAAATGTCAACACGATAAAAGACATCGACCACAGTGATCAAAAGTTTTAGATGTAACGTTACATGCCAGATTAGATAAGTCCGCCACCATACCTTACATGCCACGATACCTTACACTCCCCTACTATATATAAATATAATTAACGAATGTTAATAAATATCTACATTGTACAAATTGCAAAATGTATATCAAATATGACTTCTAATTATATTAATATTACTAGTGCGTTGCGTTAATAAGCAAATAAATTTAGAGGTCAAGAAATCTTAGAAAAGTGTCGTGATTTCGTCAGCTCTGTACACACATGTGTATTTGCAGTTCTGTGCGTAGAACTGCTTAGATCCGTGAGCGCACTGGATTTCGTGCGAGCTAGACAGCGCGTATTTTGTCTCTTACTAAAAAACGTCAAAATTAGGTCGAACCCTATGCTAGATTTTTACATATTAAAAGTTATCTGTTTCCATTTTTGTTAACATATACTTTTTACATCAGCTTCTACATTTCTACATGTACATGTATAACTTCACATACGAGACGTGGAAGTGTTTGCGAGAGAGAGAGAGGGAATGAGTAAGCGCTTGGCACGCGTTGCGTAGCGACTGAAATCAAATTTGTACCTTCTGGCTATAATAGTAGTTCGACCTGGTCAAGATTCGGCAATCTGGTAGATACGGTTATTTTCCATGATTATGCTTTTTTGGTTTTACTTTTATCTTAAAAATTGTGGATTCCACAGATTTTCGTCCTTTGTGGGGGCGGAAGGGGGCGTATCATATTTTTGAAATACACTTGTACTGAAGTGATATCACAGGAGCTTGGACAGAAAGTTTGGTTGCTCTAGCTTTTATAGTCTCCGATATCTACGCGCTCATTTGGACGAACGCGCAAAGCAGACGGGGTTGTGTGTGAGAGAGAGCGAGAAGAAACGATGACTTTCGAAATGGTTTTCTTCATTGTGGCTATATTAATGATCCGATCTGATCCAGATTCAACACTCTGATAGAAATGACCATTTTCTATGATTCTGCGGTTTTAGTTTTCTGGTACTATCAAAATTGTGCATGCCACAGATTTTTGTCCTTTGTGTGGGCGTAAAGGGGCGGGGCGAAATTTGGAAATACACTTGTAGTAGTGTGATAACAGAGGAGACTGAATACAAAACTTGGTTACTCCAGCTTTTATAGTCTCTGAGATATAGGCGCTAATGAAGACGGACGGACAGACGGACGGATGCTGATCAAGAATATATATACTTTATGGGGTCGGAAACGCTTCCTTCTGGGCGGTACACACATCCGTTAGATAGATTTGAAGATTTACAAATTTTTAAATAATTATGGTTTTTTTATGATTTAGTTTTATTAAGAATTTTTTTAAAATTTGGTTTTATTTTCAGAGGTTGTGTTTCCATTTTTACATAACTTAAGTTTCTTATAACTGGTTGTATTGAACGTTGCAGTTTTCAAAAACTGACAAAATTCGACCCAGACACTTTGTAGCTGAGACATTAAGCTTTCAAATTCAAATTTCAAAATTTTATTCGGTATTTTTTTCCGAAATTTTTAATTTGAAAACACAGGAAAAGTCGAAAACAAATATTTTATAGCTAACATTTTTAGTTTTAGATAAGGTAAGGTATCGTTTGTAAAAATCGATGGATAAACGGCGAAGTTGCAGCTGTTTGACCAAACGGCTCAAAATTACCTGAAAAATACCGTCCGGTACGTTGCTGGTCCAACTTCCAAAATGGGATTGCAGGAAACAAAAAGGACCTGTAATTTTGGTTTAACCGAGTCTTAGGTGTGAATATACATATCTCGGATATACACCCGACCTGTTCATGTTCATTTGGGGTGTAAATGTTGTGGACAGTTACTTTTATTCCTTATACCTAAGACTTGGTGAGGATAAATATACATAAATATCTTTTAAGGTCAAATGTTGACCTTTTTTCCTTCACAGGTGCTGGTACCTATAGTATCGGCTCAGTGTAGTTCTAACTTCCACCAAAACAATCGTGTGTTTTCAAAAAATACCACTTATTTCTAATTGATATGGATAACTCAAGGCGGTCATTTTTATGTAATTACCGAGCAGACTTGTTTTGCTACATATGTGGAAGGTATTTGACCAGCAAGGAAGAAAAATTCGTTTTTACCGAAAAGTTCCAAGAACAGTATGAAGAAAGCTTTAAAATCAGGCCTAAAAGTTTTGGAGAAGAGTGAGCTCCAAGCTGTATATGCAAATTGTGAAAGTGAATTTAACAGCATTTAATAAAGAGGAAAAGTAAGTTAACCTAAATCACAAGAAATTAAGTGTACAAAAAAATACTTAAAATTACTTTTTTTCCTACACATTTAAAAAAAAATCCGAGGGGGAACGTTGTGAGCCGCGACAAAGGCCGCGGCTCTGTCTTATACCCGGTACCCGGTCAGTAAATGTACTATAATACATTTATGAGCTTACGATTTATGAAATTTATTGTATGTTCGCAAAAGGGACGAATTAAATTTTTGGTCAAAAAATAATATTTAAAATAAAAAAATGAAGTTAAACCATTTTTGGAATTTTTATACATATTTCCATTTTTGTTTACATATGATTTTTACATCTGCTTCTACATTTCATAATGTACATGTATTACTACATATTTTTGTTCTTTGTGGGGGCGGAAGGAGGCGTGTAAAAATTTTGAAATACAGTTGTGCTGAATTGATATCACAGGAGCTTGGATAGAAAGTTTGGTTTCTCTAGCTCTTATAGTCTCTGAGAACTAGGCGCTCATTTGGACGAAGAGGCAAAACAGACAGGATCGCGTGTGAGAGAGAGCGAGAGGGAACGATGAATTTCGAAATGGTTTTCCTCATTGTAGCTATTATAATGATCCGATCTGATACAGATACAACACTCTGATAGAAATAATTATTCTCTATGGTTCTGCGTTTTTAGTTTTCTCGAATCTTTAAAATTTTTGTGTGCCACAGACTTTCGTCTTTTGTGTGGGCGGAAAAGGGCGGGGCGAAATTTTGAAATACACTTGTAGTAGTGTGATAACACAGGAGACTGGATACAAAACTTGGTTGCTCTAGCTTTAATAGTCTCTGAGATATAGGCGCTAATGAAGACGGACGGACGGACAGACAGACATGGCTATATCAACACGGCTATTGATGCTGATCAAGAATATAAATACTTTATGGGGTCGGAAACGCTTCCTTCTGGGCGTTACACACATCCGTTATCACCACAAATCTAATATACTGCTATACTCTTCGAGTACCGGGTATAAAATCTGTTTTTCCACGTCTGTCACTGGCAAAAATTAAAGATGGCGTATTTGATGGCCCTCAAATTCAAAAACTACTAAAAGATGATGGATTTGAAAATATTTTTTCTACGAATTAAAAATCAGCCTGGAACTCATTACGACTGGTTACAACAAATTTCCTTGGTAACAGAAAGAGTGATGATTACGTTATTACCGTTCAAGGCCTAATTAAGAATAATGAACAAATTGGAGCCAACATGTCACTACAAATCCATTTCCTGCTACTTAGACTTTTGTCCGCCAAACCTTGGGGACGTTAGTGATGAACACGGATAGAGATTTCACCAACAATTAAAAGCTATGGTCAGCGGTATCAAGGTGTTTGGAATGACACGTAATGACAAAAGAAGACAGCCAAGTAACTTAAACCATTTTAAAAATAGTAACAAGCAATAACAATAAAAATATTTAAGTAACGTAATATTTCAATAAATGCAAGTATTTTTCGGTATTTTTCAGGTAAATTGAGTTTTGAGTCGTTTAGGTTAAACGGCTGCAACTTCGCCACTTTTCCATCGATTTTTACAGACGATAACTTAAATGACGCCGAATTAATGTGTCTAAACTAAACATTTTTTTTTTATTAATTCAATTAACAATTATCTGCTTATAATATTTAAATTAGGAATCGAACTAAAGATAAACTATAATAAAATTAAAAAATTAAAATTACAGGTTAGCAGAGCTCAGGTGGTTGTAAATACTAAATGCTATATGTTTAAGGGTTAGTTCAGGGGATATGATATGGCAAAGGGTATTATAATTATAGCATAAAACCCTGAAAGGTTCATGCTGGGCATAGTTTGACCTAAATAAGGGTAATCTGATAGGTCTAAAAGAACGAGTAGAACGAGAGGGAACCGTAAAGTCAATTTGACTCAAGAGAGTTTGGGAGTCCACCATCCCAAGAAGGAGCTTGTACACGAACATTACCTCATTGCATATTCTGCGATGGTGTAACGAAGGTAGGTCAATAAGTTTTAGCCTAGATCGGTAAGGTGGCAGGATTCTACCAGAGTCCCAGTGTAAATTACGAAGAACGAAAATTAAAAATTGTTTCTGAACTGATTCGAGAATAGCTTGCTGCTCCTTAGACTGTGGGCTGGGCTTCACACACAGGAACAATACTCCAATATCGGGCGCACTAACGAAATGTACAATTGTTTGGTCACATACGGGTCGTCAAACTCCTTGGACCAACGCTTGATGAATGCTAGAACACCCTTAGCTTTATTAGCTGTCGCCGCTAAATGACTATTAAAACACAGTTTATGATCAAATAATACTCCAAGATCATTTGAACTCGAAATTCGATCCAATACATGATTACCAAGAGAAAAAGATACAAAATGTGGAGCACGACGGTAGAATGTCATAAGCTTGCATTTCGAGAGGTTCAAAAATAGAAGATTACTTGAGCACCACAATAGCAATTCATTTAGGCCCAGCTGAAGGTGTGTGTGCAAGTACCAGTCGGAGTAGGGCAGACAGATTTTAACGTCATCCGCATACATTAATTTATGAGAGAATGTTATAACTTGGGGTAGGTCGTTCACAAATAAAATGAAGAGGAGCGGACCCAAATGACTACCTTGTGGCACAGCAGATGTAACGTTAATGATCTCTGATAAAACATTAGTAAATAAGACCCGTTGTGTACGATTAGAAAGATACGACGAAATCCAACTTAGAAGATTACTTGTGAAACCTAATAAGGACAGCTTCTGAATTAATAGAGTATGGTTAACCGAATCAAATGCCTTGCTAAAATCCGTAAAAATAACGTCAGTTTGCAAACCGCTCTGAAATCCACGGTTGATTATGGAGGAAAACTCGAGCAGATTGGTAGTTGTTGACAGATGTTTAAAAAAACCATGTTGTGAAGGAGATATCAAGCTAGAAAAAAGATGTTGCAAATGCCGGGTAACCAGGAACTCAAGGAGCTAAGGAATGGCAGAGAGCTTTTTAATGCCTCGGTAATTTTCTATGTTGGATCTGGAGCCCTTCTTCTTTAGGACGTTGATATGCAATGACTGCACCATCAAGTGGCCCAAGCGACACCAGCCGATGGCTGTTACGCGCGGATCCCAGGCAAGAACGCAGCCCACCTCCCGCCCAACCGACCGAAGGGCGCTGCGCATGACGCGCGACTCGTAAACCGAACCGATCGCGGACATGCAGGAAAGATAGGTGTTAGACTAGTGTTCGAGGAAAAGTAGAACTAATCTAACTAAAGAAGAAAAGTAATTACTAATTACGGGAAAGATGTAGGAGTATCAGTAATTTAAGACTAGGAAGGGAGTTAGTGGTAGATATAATATGGTAGAGGGAATTATAATCCGAGCATAGGACCCTAAATGGTTCATGCAAGGATTAATTCGATCTACAAAGCGGAAGAAACAACGGTGTATAGTTCCTAGTGCTTCTAATAGGAATCGTGAAGTTTATGCGGCTCAACAGTTCAGGGCTATCTACGTCACCCTTGATCAAGTTGTGCACAAAAATCACACCAAGCATTTTCCAACGATTAGCTAAGGTTGGAAGGTTTATTAAGAGCAATCTATTAAAGTAAGACGGCAGTCTCACACTTGCATCCCAGCTGAGGCCGCGAAGAGCAAAAAGTAAAAAGTTTTTCTGAACTGATTCTATACGGTCTTGGTGTACGTTGTACTGAGGGCACCATACACAAGAGCCGTATTCTAAAATCGGACGAACCAGAGAGGTGTAGAGAGTCTTTGTTATATAGGGGTCGTCAAATTCCTTTGACCACCTCTTTATAAACCCAAGCACGCCCATGGCCTTATTCACCATGGAGGAAATGTGTTCTGAAAACTTTAACTTGGGATCTAATAGACCACCAAGATCATCAACCCGGGTAATTCTCTCAAGAGAACCACCACAAAGGGTGTAAGGAACCAGAAAGGCGCTGGAGCGATGAAAAGTCATTACTTTACATTTTGAAGCGTTAAGGTTTGGATTGGAAAGAAATGTCCTTATACTGGACACAGAGCTTAACATCATCCGCATACATTAGTACTCGAGAGTATGTTAATACAGAAGGTAGGTCATTTATAAAGAGAGTAAAGAGTAAGGGGCCTAGATGGCTGCCCTGAGGTACACCCGAAGTCACCATAACTGGAGAGGACAGGGAGTTTTTGAAAAGGACTCTTTGAGACCTAGAACACAGGTAGCTAGAGATCCATCTCAGGAGATTGGCCGGGAACCCTAGAAGGTCGAGCTTTTGTGCTAGGAGGGAATGGTTTACAGAATCGAACGCTTTACTAAAATCGGTGTAAACAACATCCGTCTGCAAATTACCTTGAAAGCCTTTTATTATAAAGGAGGTAAACTCCAATAAATTTGTAGTGGTTGATCTCCGCCTTATAAATCCATGTTGAGTTGGAGATATAAGCGATCTGCATAGGTGCTGCAGGTGCGGAGTAAAAACTGCCGTTCGACCGCGGTAAACTGTATGGATACGGCTGACCAGAGTAAACGTCCTGCGAATAGGTAGTTTGGAAAAAACGGGCAAAAAGATCGGCAATTGCCTGATCATTATCTGCCGACGTATTACGGAAAGATAGCGAGGATGGGTGTGTGGACGTTCTACGCTTACTGTTTACAAAGCTGTAGAACTGTTTGGGGTCCTTAGAAAAACTTATCCTGCATCGAGATAGGTAATTCTGATAGCATTGAGCGTTAAGAACTGAAAAGTTTGACCGAGCTATTACATAATGAGAGAGAGAAGAAGGAGAGCCAACTTCTTGAAATTTTTTTTAAAGTCTTGATTTTAAGTTTTTTAGATGAGATAGCTCCTTGGTAAACCAAGGGGTTTTCTTGATCTAATCGGACAGGAAAGTGGGACACAAGAGACAAAAAGTGACTCCAGTGCATCATAGAAAATGGTTGTGCCTGTCGTAACATCACTGCACAAATATAAAGCGGACCAATCAAAATCCCTAATGAGGTTATTAAGCTTCGTAAACTCGGCTTTACGGAAGCAGCGGACACATTGGGGTAGTCTACCCGACCGATCCAGTACAGTTCGTCCTAGGTCGAGCGACACTTCGAAAGTAGGATGGTAGGCATCTTCAGGTATAGAGAGCGGGGGGACTCGAGTCAACAACGCTACGGTCGGATCCGTTACAAAGCACAGATCAAGAAATCGACCCAAGGAATTTTTAACATGGTTAACTTGAGACAGAGACAGGTCAATCAAGCCGTCAACAAAGTCATGACGTGCCATGGGTACCAGGCTATTAGACTCATTTGCCGAAGACCAAACAATTCCTGGCAAGTTGAAGTCACCAAGAACTATCATGTGATCTTTGTCAGATAGCGAGGAAGAAATAGCGGTTACGGCGGACAAATGCTGCTCGTAAATTGCGATATCCGAAGAAGGTGGAATATACGAACAAGTTATGAAAACTGAGAAAGCGGGAAGAATCAGTTTTACACACAGAAATTCCAGTTCCTGCTGGATCTGGACTGTGAAAAGTTCCGACGTGAAGTTTGAGTCCACAGCAATCAGAACCCCTCCTGCACGTCGAGACGAACGATCCTTTCTAAAAGTTGTGTACCGACCTGCCAAAACTTCTTGTGGAACGGAATTATGTACGACTCATTCCAAATTACGGGGAGACAAGACTGTTCCAAGGATAGATTGAAAAGAAAGGTTAAGGGTTGGCATAGGGACTGGGCACAATGTTTTAAAATGCAACTAGGCACTTTATCAGGACCCGCAGAAAATGAAATTTTCAAAGACTTTAAGCCATCAAGCACAACGCTTTCCTCAAATAATGGTTGAAAAATGCTATTAGAGTTAGGAAAATGGTAGGGATACGGAGTGGATACGTTATAAATATGAGAGGAGTAAGACGACTGGAAAAAGGTTGCAAATAAGTTTGCAATGCCAGCAGCAGAAGATTCAGAAGACAGCCAAGTAACTTAAACCATTTTAAAAATAGTAACAAGCAATAACAATAAAAATATTTAAGTAACGTAATATTTCAATAAATGCAAGTATTTTTCGGTATTTTTCAGGTAAATTGAGTTTTGAGTCGTTTAGGTTAAACGGCTGCAACTTCGCCACTTTTCCATCGATTTTTACAGACGATAACTTAAATGACGCCGAATTAATGTGTCTAAACTAAACATTTTTTTTTTATTAATTCAATTAACAATTATCTGCTTATAATATTTAAATTAGGAATCGAACTAAAGATAAACTATAATAAAATTAAAAAATTAAAATTACAGGTTAGCAGAGCTCAGGTGGTTGTAAATACTAAATGCTATATGTTTAAGGGTTAGTTCAGGGGATATGATATGGCAAAGGGTATTATAATTATAGCATAAAACCCTGAAAGGTTCATGCTGGGCATAGTTTGACCTAAATAAGGGTAATCTGATAGGTCTAAAAGAACGAGTAGAACGAGAGGGAACCGTAAAGTCAATTTGACTCAAGAGAGTTTGGGAGTCCACCATCCCAAGAAGGAGCTTGTACACGAACATTACCTCATTGCATATTCTGCGATGGTGTAACGAAGGTAGGTCAATAAGTTTTAGCCTAGATCGGTAAGGTGGCAGGATTCTACCAGAGTCCCAGTGTAAATTACGAAGAACGAAAATTAAAAATTGTTTCTGAACTGATTCGAGAATAGCTTGCTGCTCCTTAGACTGTGGGCTGGGCTTCACACACAGGAACAATACTCCAATATCGGGCGCACTAACGAAATGTACAATTGTTTGGTCACATACGGGTCGTCAAACTCCTTGGACCAACGCTTGATGAATGCTAGAACACCCTTAGCTTTATTAGCTGTCGCCGCTAAATGACTATTAAAACACAGTTTATGATCAAATAATACTCCAAGATCATTTGAACTCGAAATTCGATCCAATACATGATTACCAAGAGAAAAAGATACAAAATGTGGAGCACGACGGTAGAATGTCATAAGCTTGCATTTCGAGAGGTTCAAAAATAGAAGATTACTTGAGCACCACTGTTGAGCTACTGAGCTTCTTCAGCAGCGTATATGCGAAATTTAATTAAAAAACAAAAGGGTTTGGATTCAATGTATGTGTGTATATTGTGTATGTGTTTTTGTTCAATTTGGTTTCTTATCGAAAGAACAATGCGAGACGAAAGGTTGGCGGTATCACGTTTGCGCACGACGATGATCAAAATTTGAGAAAAGCTGCTCCGAAGATGTGCCTCCCACGCAGCTCTTGTTGGACGACGAACGACGAAGAAAGGGCGATGTAGCGATAAAGAGTACAGGGCGACAGCAAGCAACAAACAATTAAGAGAGATGCTCTCTCTTTATGCTGCCGTGGGCCGGCGCTAAGCCGAACATACTCCCCCCGTTGAAGAGTACGGGTCTTCGACATCCTTCTTTGGCAGCATACACAACTTCGCAACGGCCCTTGTGGCTATCCCAGTAGCCGTTTTGAGCTCAGCTACCCTGGGAACACCATCCTTCCCGACGATTAACTTAGTCACCCTTCCCAATGGCCACTTGAGGGAGGCAGGTTCTCGTTCTTTACGAGCACTACGTCGCCGATGCTGAGACTAGGCTGCCCAGTTCTCCACTTAGCTCTCTCCTGAAGAAGGGTGAGGTACTCCTCTCGCCAGCGGGACCAAAACGTCTGCTGCAGAAAGTTGACCTGCTGCCAGCGATCAAGACGATTGAAGTTTAGTCTGGTTACATCTGGCTCTGCAAACATAAGGATCGGCGCCGTGCCCAAGAAATGCGCAGGTGTTAGCACGTCCAAATCGTCGGGATGCTCTGAAATGGGAAGCAATGGTCTTGAGTTGACTATAGCAGTTATATGGCATACGAGGGTTCTCAGGTCATCGAAGCAAAGTACGGAGCTGGAGGCGGAACGGTAGAAGTGATACTTGGCTGTCTTCACCGCTGCCTCCCAGAGCCCGCCAAAGTGGGGAGACCGAGGGGGAATAAAACGCCAGTCGATGTGATCTGCGACGCAAAACTCCTGAACTGTTTTCTGGTGCTTTTCGGAGAGGAACAGCTTCTTCAGCTCCGCCAATTCGTTCTTAGCTCCAACGAAGTTAGTTGCATTATCAGACCAAATCTCCCTCGGCTGACCACGAGTACAAATGAACCGCTTGAGCGCGCTAATGAACGCTGGCGTTGACAAATCCTGCACAAGCTCCAAGTGCACGGCCTTGGTGGCAAAACAAATAAATACGCAAACGTAGCATTTGATGGGTGGTCTGGTCCGCACCTCACTCTTGTAAAAGAATGGACCACAAAAATCCACGCCTGTAACAGCAAAGGCGCAAGTTGCATTCACACGCTCCTTTGGCAGGTCAGCCATGATATGCTGAAGTAAGCGCGGCTTGGCCTTAAAACATCTTGTGCAGCGATTTACGACATTTGCCACCGTCTTGCGCCCTCCAATTGGCCAATACTCATGACGAATTAGTGCGATTAATGCTCGTGGTCCAGCGTGCAAGTTCCGCTCATGAAACTGCACAACTACAGCTGAAGTGACGGGATGACGCCTTGGAAGAATAACTGGATGCCGCGCGTTGAAATCAAGTGATGAGTTCGCCAACCGTCCACCGACGCGTAATAGTCCATGTTCATCCAGAAATGGTGCGAGCGACGAAATAGAGCTCGACGGCTGCACCTGCTCTCCATCCCGCAAAGCCTTGTAGTCAGTCCATAACTGCACTCTCTGTATTGAACGAATGAGTAACCGTGTGCCACCAACGATGTCATCCACTGTTACTCCCGATGACTTTTTGCGCCTCACAAATTTGAATACGTATGCAAACGTGCGCTGAAGCTTTCCGAAGGAATTGGTAAATTTCCTGCCATCAGAGAGGTCTACGAATGGGCAAACTGCAATGAGGACTCTCTTGCGAAGCTCCAGTATCGGCAGGTCTTGTGTAGATGACGATGGCCACATCGGTTTCTCATCTCGAAGAAAGAGTGGCCCTGGGACCAAAGATGCGATTCCAAAAGTTCCGATGGCAGAGCGCCTCTGGATAAGATATCCGCAGGGTTCTGAGTGGTTGGAACGTAGCGCCATTCCATCTGAGCAGTCCGCTCCTGAATGGCCGATACCCGATTTGCAACGAAGACGTTAAAACTTGATGGGTCATTGCGAATCCACGACAAGGCAGTTGTGGAGTCGGACCAGCAATAGAAGCTTCCAGTAAATAATTTAAGTTGGTGTATCTCACTGATCAATTGAGAAAGTAGGTCAGCGCCACATAACTCCAACTTGGGCACAGTCAATACCTTGACAGGGGCGACACGCGACTTCGCACAGAAAAGTTGCACGTATGTGCCATTCTTGGTCCTTGAGACGATATAAATACATGCGCCATACGCGTCTAGACTAGCATCGCAAAAACCATGAACCTCCGCCTTTGACCTGGGACACAATGCGAGGCGAGGAAATCTAAAACGCTGAGGGCAGACAAGTTCTCGCAAAAAGTGATCCACGCTGACGAAAGAGACTCGGGTAGACTCTCATCCCATTGGAGCCGCTCCTTCCACACCAGCTGAAGGAAAATCTTTGCCTTTGCAATGACAGGCCCAATCAATCCAAGGGGATCATAAAAACGAGCGATAGTTGACAACATAGAGCGCTTTGTCGGCTTTGAAGACAACTGTGCGGGTACTACGGAAAAGAGAAATTCATCGGATGCAGGCTCCCAAACCAATCCAAGGGCCTTTGTAAAATCGGTGCCATCGTCGAAACTTAGCAGCGTTTCTTTATCGTTGTCAGGAACTCCTTCAAGCACGGCAGGAACGTTGGAGCACCATTTCCGAATTATGAAGTTTCCCCGAGCCAGCAACTGGGATGTCTGCTTCATCTTCTCACGCACTTCCTCTACAGATCCTCCACCAGTCATCAAATCATCAACATAAAAATTGGACGCCAACACTTTCGAGCCAATAGGGAATGACGATTTTTCTTCTTCGGCCAATTGGAGCATCGCACGAATTGCAAGATAGGAAGCTGGCTTGGTCCCATACGTGACCGTATCGAGTTTAAACGTCTTTACATTTTCCTGCGGCGAATCTCTCCATAAGATGCACTGAAGGTAATTATCTGGCTCAGTTACCCGGACACACCTGTACATCTTGCAGATGTCCCCAGTCAGCGCAATTGGGAACGTACGGAAACGCAGTAATGTATGTAGAAGCTTTGGTTGGATAGTAGGCCCAGCCATTAGAACCTCGTTTAGAGAGAACCCCGTTGACGTTGATGCAGATCCATCGAACACAACCCGCAGTTTGGTAGTTGTGCTTTCTTCCTTAAGCACGCAATGATGTGGCAAAAAATATCGACAGCGACTGAACAGCTCTGATTCTACTAACGACATGTGATTGAGTTCTTGGTACTCGCGGATGAAAGAGGAGTACTGAGCCTTTAGCTGCGGCCGACGCCCGAGTTTCCGCTCCAAGTTGAGGAACCGGCGATATGCTTGCATATACGAATCACCCAAGATATCCAAACTTCTTTTGATGGGCAACTTCACAGCGAACTCTCCAGATGACAAGCGCGAGAAATTAGCTTTGAAGTGCTCCTCACAATCAATGTCCTCCTGCTTGACCGTCACCGAAACTTCAGTGGAACTTTCTATCTCCCAAAACCGCCTCAGCAGCATTTCCACTTGATCGAGAGACTCATGACCTGTGTCGGACGAGCACCGAGACCCCAACAAGGCTGTTTTACGAGGTTGCTGGCCCCTCCTGAAACCACCCATCCAAGGCGAGTCTTCTGAAGCGATGGCAAGCCTGTTGCCAATTTGATTTGGCCAACGCACAGAAGGTCAAAGAAGAGACTAGCCCCAATGAGCAGGTCAATACGCTGCGGCCTGAAGAACTGCGGATCCGCCAGTGGGATGTTCTGCGGAATTTTCCAGTCGGAAACGTCTACTGAAAAACTAGGCTGCTGCTCGGTGATTGTGGGTGCTACCAATGCGACGAAACTGGTACTGTAGTCAGAGGCTTGCGACTGCAAATTGAGGCACACTGTGTAGCCCTCCGATGCGAAACTAGAGTCCCCAAGACCCGATACTGCGGCCGATGACATGGTCTTCTTTAGTCTAAGCTGCTGAGCGAGACTAGATGTTATTAGGTGCATTTGTGACCCGGAATCCAAGAGTGCCCGACATGGCACGAGAGATCCAGCGCGATCCTTCAACAAAACCACTGCAGTGGCTAAGAGTACGACATCATTGCAAGAATTGTGAGCTATCAGGGCGGTGGCTGAGGCTGTGAATGGGCTTCAGGGTGCGGTGACGACGAGACAGCAGACTCCGATTGCGAGCGTCTGTCATTGAAATGCAATAACGTGTGATGTTTGATCCCACAGTGGCGACAAGTTGAGGACCTGCAGGTGCGAATTTGATGGCCGGGCTTCAGGCAATTCATGCAAAGGCTGAGTTTCTTCACCTCTAGTTGGCGCAGTGAAGGCGAGAGATTTAAAAACAAAGTGCAGGTATAAATATTATGGCCATTAGTATTGCAAAATACACAGTCAAGAGCAACCGATTCAGTCGCTACGAAAGAACTCTTACTGTTGTTAAATGTTTTTTTATTCCTTCCCGCCTGAATGCCGGGCGCATACATTGCCCTAGTGTGCTCCTGATTCTCCAACTTCTGACATCTTTGCTCCAGAAACTCGGTGAATTGCTCGGCTGTGGGTATACTATCCAGTGACGGAGTGTCCTCCCACTTGGCTTGTGTGGCACTATCTACCCTCTGCAGCAGGCTGTGTATTATAATAACGTCAGCAATCTGTTCCTTTGTCCCAATACTTTTTAAGGCTCGCAGATTGCCAATTGCGGTATCTGTCAAGAACCGAAGTTGAGACACAGACGACTCCTCAACGCGCTGCACACCCAGAATGTCATTGACGTGTGCCTGAAAAATTAACCGTTTATTATTAAACCGCCTGTTCAGCAAATCCAAAGCGATGGGATAGCTGGCGTGGCAAAATTCCAACGACGAGATCGTGTCTAGAGCCGGTCCTTTTAGGCAGGATCGTAGATGCTGCAATTTCTCCACATTCGTTAAGTCAGGCTCCGTGTCGATTATCGAGGAAAACATGCTCCAAAAGGCGGAGTACTGTGAGTAGCCCCCACTGAATTCTGGAAGCTTTAACTCCGGTAGGCGATGCCGATGCTGCATTATAACCGTAGCCGGGGCTTCTGAAACATGGTCCGTCCGCATTGTTGAGCAAGGGAGCATTGTGGGCTGCCGCTTGTTCAACTCATGCTTAATTCTGCTCTCCAGCATAACCACGCACTCGTCAAACTCTTTTCTTAACGGACTACCGATCTCATCAAGATCGATTCTTTCCAGAGCATCATGATGCTCATTGAAAGACACGACAAGATCCAATACAGACTTTAAACGGACGTTCAATTCCTCCTCCGTGAGCTCCCCAATCTTCTCTTTGCCGACGGCATTTTCAACTCCCCGCGCTGCACTTAGCATGGCTTGCACCTTGCGCTTGTAGTACGCAATGTCCACATTGAGAGACAAGGGGGAATCGACAGCGATAGGGGAAGGGGTTCCATCAGAAGACATTGTGTGTGTTTGATAAAGCAAAAGACGAGGTTAATAGCCGGTGAATAGCTTCGAACAGTTTGAAAGGCACTTCCCAATCGATCGCAGCGCTCGAACACACGGGCACAGACCAGCAGCGAGAATTCGCAATTTGCCAACAACAACAATGGCATACACACTGAGAGCACCGAAACCGTAACGAAACAACAGCAAGCAGAAGGTAAAGCAGATGACGCGAGAACCGTTACTATTGCTTGTGCACAACTGAGGAACCGAACAACCGTTGTTTTATGCGAGTAAGGCAATGACAAAATTTGGATAAATGCAATTGTTTTTTATTGTTTTTTAATCACATCAGGGGTCACCAAAATGTTGAGCTACTGAGCTTCTTCAGCAGCGTATATGCGAAATTTAATTAAAAAACAAAAGGGTTTGGATTCAATGTATGTGTGTATATTGTGTATGTGTTTTTGTTCAATTTGGTTTCTTATCGAAAGAACAATGCGAGACGAAAGGTTGGCGGTATCACGTTTGCGCACGACGATGATCAAAATTTGAGAAAAGCTGCTCCGAAGATGTGCCTCCCACGCAGCTCTTGTTGGACGACGAACGACGAAGAAAGGGCGATGTAGCGATAAAGAGTACAGGGCGACAGCAAGCAACAAACAATTAAGAGAGATGCTCTCTCTTTATGCTGCCGTGGGCCGGCGCTAAGCCGAACAACCACAATAGCAATTCATTTAGGCCCAGCTGAAGGTGTGTGTGCAAGTACCAGTCGGAGTAGGGCAGACAGATTTTAACGTCATCCGCATACATTAATTTATGAGAGAATGTTATAACTTGGGGTAGGTCGTTCACAAATAAAATGAAGAGGAGCGGACCCAAATGACTACCTTGTGGCACAGCAGATGTAACGTTAATGATCTCTGATAAAACATTAGTAAATAAGACCCGTTGTGTACGATTAGAAAGATACGACGAAATCCAACTTAGAAGATTACTTGTGAAACCTAATAAGGACAGCTTCTGAATTAATAGAGTATGGTTAACCGAATCAAATGCCTTGCTAAAATCCGTAAAAATAACGTCAGTTTGCAAACCGCTCTGAAATCCACGGTTGATTATGGAGGAAAACTCGAGCAGATTGGTAGTTGTTGACAGATGTTTAAAAAAACCATGTTGTGAAGGAGATATCAAGCTAGAAAAAAGATGTTGCAAATGCCGGGTAACCAGGAACTCAAGGAGCTAAGGAATGGCAGAGAGCTTTTTAATGCCTCGGTAATTTTCTATGTTGGATCTGGAGCCCTTCTTCTTTAGGACGTTGATATGCAATGACTGCACCATCAAGTGGCCAAGCGACACCAGCCGATGGCTGTTACGCGCGGATCCCAGGCAAGAACGCAGCCCACCTCCCGCCCAACCGACCGAAGGGCGCTGCCGCATGACGCGCGACTCGTAAACCGAACCGATCGCGGACATGCAGGAAAGATAGGTGTTAGACTAGTGTTCGAGGAAAAGTAGAACTAATCTAACTAAAGAAGAAAAGTAATTACTAATTACGGGAAAGATGTAGGAGTATCAGTAATTTAAGACTAGGAAGGGAATTAGTGGTAGATATAATATGGTAGAGGGAATTATAATCCGAGCATAGGACCCTAAATGGTTCATGCAAGGAGTAATTCGATCTACAAAGCGGAAGAAACAACGGTGTATAGTTCCTAGTGCTTCTAATAGGAATCGTGAAGTTTATGCGGCTCAACAGTTCAGGGCTATCTACGTCACCCTTGATCAAGTTGTGCACAAAAATCACACCAAGCATTTTCCAACGATTAGCTAAGGTTGGAAGGTTTATTAAGAGCAATCTATTAAAGTAAGACGGCAGTCTCACACTTGCATCCCAGCTGAGGCCGCGAAGAGCAAAAAGTAAAAAGTTTTTCTGAACTGATTCTATACGGTCTTGGTGTACGTTGTACTGAGGGCACCATACACAAGAGCCGTATTCTAAAATCGGACGAACCAGAGAGGTGTAGAGAGTCTTTGTTATATAGGGGTCGTCAAATTCCTTTGACCACCTCTTTATAAACCCAAGCACGCCCATGGCCTTATTCACCATGGAGGAAATGTGTTCTGAAAACTTTAACTTGGGATCTAATAGACCACCAAGATCATCAACCCGGGTAATTCTCTCAAGAGAACCACCACAAAGGGTGTAAGGAACCAGAAAGGCGCTGGAGCGATGAAAAGTCATTACTTTACATTTTGAAGCGTTAAGGTTTGGATTGGAAAGAAATGTCCTTATACTGGACACAGAGCTTAACATCATCCGCATACATTAGTACTCGAGAGTATGTTAATACAGAAGGTAGGTCATTTATAAAGAGAGTAAAGAGTAAGGGGCCTAGATGGCTGCCCTGAGGTACACCCGAAGTCACCATAACTGGAGAGGACAGGGAGTTTTTGAAAAGGACTCTTTGAGACCTAGAACACAGGTAGCTAGAGATCCATCTCAGGAGATTGGCCGGGAACCCTAGAAGGTCGAGCTTTTGTGCTAGGAGGGAATGGTTTACAGAATCGAACGCTTTACTAAAATCGGTGTAAACAACATCCGTCTGCAAATTACCTTGAAAGCCTTTTATTATAAAGGAGGTAAACTCCAATAAATTTGTAGTGGTTGATCTCCGCCTTATAAATCCATGTTGAGTTGGAGATATAAGCGATCTGCATAGGTGCTGCAGGTGCGGAGTAAAAACTGCCGTTCGACCGCGGTAAACTGTATGGATACGGCTGACCAGAGTAAACGTCCTGCGAATAGGTAGTTTGGAAAAAACGGGCAAAAAGATCGGCAATTGCCTGATCATTATCTGCCGACGTATTACGGAAAGATAGCGAGGATGGGTGTGTGGACGTTCTACGCTTACTGTTTACAAAGCTGTAGAACTGTTTGGGGTCCTTAGAAAAACTTATCCTGCATCGAGATAGGTAATTCTGATAGCATTGAGCGTTAAGAACTGAAAAGTTTGACCGAGCTATTACATAATGAGAGAGAGAAGAAGGAGAGCCAACTTCTTGAAATTTTTTTTAAAGTCTTGATTTTAAGTTTTTTAGATGAGATAGCTCCTTGGTAAACCAAGGGGGTTTTCTTGATCTAATCGGACAGGAAAGTGGGACACAAGAGACAAAAAGTGACTCCAGTGCATCATAGAAAATGGTTGTGCCTGTCGTAACATCACTGCACAAATATAAAGCGGACCAATCAAAATCCCTAATGAGGTTATTAAGCTTCGTAAACTCGGCTTTACGGAAGCAGCGGACACATTGGGGTAGTCTACCCGACCGATCCAGTACAGTTCGTCCTAGGTCGAGCGACACTTCGAAAGTAGGATGGTAGGCATCTTCAGGTATAGAGAGCGGGGGGACTCGAGTCAACAACGCTACGGTCGGATCCGTTACAAAGCACAGATCAAGAAATCGACCCAAGGAATTTTTAACATGGTTAACTTGAGACAGAGACAGGTCAATCAAGCCGTCAACAAAGTCATGACGTGCCATGGGTACCAGGCTATTAGACTCATTTGCCGAAGACCAAACAATTCCTGGCAAGTTGAAGTCACCAAGAACTATCATGTGATCTTTGTCAGATAGCGAGGAAGAAATAGCGGTTACGGCGGACAAATGCTGCTCGTAAATTGCGATATCCGAAGAAGGTGGAATATACGAACAAGTTATGAAAACTGAGAAAGCGGGAAGAATCAGTTTTACACACAGAAATTCCAGTTCCTGCTGGATCTGGACTGTGAAAAGTTCCGACGTGAAGTTTGAGTCCACAGCAATCAGAACCCCTCCTGCACGTCGAGACGAACGATCCTTTCTAAAAGTTGTGTACCGACCTGCCAAAACTTCTTGTGGAACGGAATTATGTACGACTCATTCCAAATTACGGGGAGACAAGACTGTTCCAAGGATAGATTGAAAAGAAAGGTTAAGGGTTGGCATAGGGACTGGGCACAATGTTTTAAAATGCAACTAGGCACTTTATCAGGACCCGCAGAAAATGAAATTTTCAAAGACTTTAAGCCATCAAGCACAACGCTTTCCTCAAATAATGGTTGAAAAATGCTATTAGAGTTAGGAAAATGGTAGGGATACGGAGTGGATACGTTATAAATATGAGAGGAGTAAGACGACTGGAAAAAGGTGCAAATAAGTTTGCAATGCCAGCAGCAGAAGATTCAGAATTGTTTAGATAATGAAGGGACGGAGGAAATGCATTGGACTTACGTTTAGAGTTGACAAAAGAAAAGAATTTTTTAGGATCATTGCGGAAGTTTCTACTACAAGAAGAGAGGTACAGATTGTAGCACAGACTATTATTGAGAGAGACTATATTGAGAGCGGGCGTAAGAATATTGTACAAAGACAAGCAAGGAGCCAGTTTTCTGGAACTTTTTAAAAAGTCCTTTAAGTATGACAAATACCTGGAGAACCAGGATGGACGATAATGGTACAATAATCTCCGGAACATAAGTGTTAAGGGCAGAGTTTAAAATTTTATAGAATGAGTTAACTGTTACGTCAATATTCGGTAAGGAAAGAAGAGTGGACCAATCGACATTCGAGAGGTGAATGTTTAAATTGTCGAAATCAGTTTTGCGAAAACACTTCATCCGGTGAAAAGTCGAGGTAATGTTAACACAACTAGAACTGGCACACTCTAAAGTTATAGATAGCGTAGGACGGTATAGGTCTTCGGGAAGTGATAGTGGGCAGACTCTGGCAACTGTACCTAGAGAAGCATCCATAACGAAAATAAGGTCGAGAAGTCTGTTCCTATTATTTTTAATAGAATAAATTTGGGCATGGGAAACATCCGTTAGCTCATTGATAAATTCGTTATGAGTACTAGGAAGCAATTGGTTAGCGTCGTCGCAGGGCAGCCAAGAAAGAAGAGGTAAATTGAAGTCACCCATGACCACAATCAACAGAATGGATAGCAGATCGGTGTTTTGAGTAAACCTCAGCATCAGATTTGGGAGAAATATATGAGCAGGTTAGATAGATAGCCATGCCAACACGGACTTTGACTGCAATGAACTCAATCCCATGGATATTGTTGAAAGGGAATAACTCCGATGAAAAGTCAGTTTTGACTGCAATCAGAACTCCACCAGCATAAGATGCACGATCCATTCGATAAATGATGAAATTGTGACCAAAAATTTCATGATCATGAACAGTGGAGTTGAGCCATGTTTCGGAAAAACCGATAGCATCGAAATCGTAAGAGGCACTATCCGTATGTAGTTGGCGCAATTTGCCTAAAAGACTGCGTACATTCTGATAGTGAACGGAAAAATGGTTAATTAGTTTTTTGAAATGACAGGGCCGGTAACATTGGGACTCTGATTAGAATTGGCAGGGCTGGTAACATTAAGACTTTGATTCGAAACTTTACACACGAACTCATGCATAATTTTATGCTCAGGCCAAATAGAAAGTTCAAGAGATCTATCAAGGTAAGAATCAGGGACATAAATTTTAAATGAGGAAATATTACGCTTATGTTTAAAGGAAAACTTGGTCACAATAATATCCTCAAGGCGAGCGCTAAGTTTTGAACAAAGATGATGCTTAACATCCTCCGTAGTGGCCTCAGGATTGAGTCGGGAAACAATTACAATTGCTATAAAATATTTTTTTCGACTTTTCTAGAGTTTTCAAAGTAAAAGTTTCGGGAAAAAATACCGAACAAATTATGAAATTTGAATTTCAAATCTTAATATCTTTCAGACGTTAAGCTGCAGCTACAAAGTGTCTGGGTCGGATTTAGTTCAATACAACCAGTTATAAGAAAATTAAGTTATGTGAAAAATAAAAGCACTACCTCTGAATAAAATAATTCTTAAAAAGAAAACTAAGCCAAAAAAAAATCATAATTCTTTAAAAAAATTTTAAATCTCCAAATCTTTCAGAAAAAATCATTTTGGGTGACAGCAGAAATAAAAAGATGAATTTTGATGAGTAGTGTTATCAATGATAATATCAGTTTGACAAATTCTTTAACTATATCTTTTAACTATATCGTCCAGTAGCATTGGATTTAATTTTTTGTATAAACTGCAGCACAGCACATTGGTACACAGGACAAAAATGGAAACTATTTTGACAATTGTTAAAAGACTCAGAACTCACATAGTGGTTACATAGAGAAACAGGGACATTTACATTAACAAATTTTTTATTTAAACAATTAACATCAATACTATCATTTATCACAGTTTGAACTTTCCCAATCCCCAATATTTTAATATCTTTTTATTGCCTTCTGTCAATTGCCAAGTCCATTAAATACACTACTCGACAAATTTCAACTTTTTTTTCCGCTGTCTCCAAAAATGACTTTTTCTAATAGATTGGGAGATTTAAAATTTTTTTAAGAATTATGGTTTTTTTTCATAGAGTAGTTTTTTTTAAGAATTTTTAAAAAATCTGGTATTTTTGTCATAGGTAGTGCTTCTATTTTTCACATAACTCTCGTTTCATACAACTGGTTGTATTGAACTTTGCAGTTAAAAAATGCTGATAAATGCAGCTATAAATCCGATTCAGACACTTTGTAGCAGAAACTTAACGTCTGGCAGATATTAAGCTTCCAAATTGAAATTTCATCATTTTTTTCGGTATTTTTTACCCGAAATTTTGACTTTGAAACTTCAGGAAAAATCGAAAAAAAAAAAATGAATGCCTTGATTTTTGGTTTTAGATATACACATTAATTACGCGTCGTTTAAGGTATCGCTTATAAAAATATAAAATCAAACGGCTAAGTTATAACCGTTTGACCAAAACGACCCAAAATGACTTTTACCTGAAAAAAATGGGATTGCAAAAAACAAAAAGGACCTGTAATTTTGGTTTTACCGAGTCTTAGGTATTGATATATATCATATATATATCGTACCTGGTCATATTTATTTGGGGTGTAAGTGTTGTGGACAGTTTTATTCCTTATTCCTTATACCTAAGCCTTGGTGAGGATAAATATATATAAATACCTGTTAGGGTCACCTTTTGTTGACCTTTTTCCTTCACAGGTGCTGGTCCCGCAGATATTTGACCTTTCTCCTTCAAGCTATTCATAAAAAAGGATATATAACTCTGTACCTATAGTATCCCTGCCTCAGTGTAGTTCTAACTTCCAGCAGAATACGATCGTGTGTTTTCGAAAAATACCAATTGTTTCTAATTGAAATGGACAACCCAAGTCGGTCAACTTCATGTGCTTACCGAGCAGACTCGTTTTGCTACATATATGGAAAGTATATGACCAGCAAAGAAGAAAAAATCGTTTTTACCGAAAAGTTCCAAGAACAGTATAAGGAAAACTATAAGATGTGGCCCAAAAGTATTGGCGAAGAGTGGGCTCCAAGCTGTATATGCAAAACGTGCAAATTGAATTTAACAGCATTTAATAAAGAGGAAAAGTAAGTTACCCTAAATCAGAAGCTATGAAGTGTACAAAAAATCGTGTCGTTTTGGTCAAACGGTTATAACTTAGCCGTTTGATTTTATATTTTTATAAGCGATACCTTAAACGACGCGTAATTAATGTGTCTATCTAAAACCAAAAATCAAGGCATTCATTTATTTTTTTTTTTCGATTTTTCCTGAAGTTTCAAAGTCAAAATTTCGGATAAAAAATTCCGAAAAAAAGGATGAAATTTCAATTTGGAAGCTTAATATCTGCCAGACGTTAAGTTTCTGCTACAAAGTGTCTGAGTCGGATTTATAGCTGCATTTATCAGCTTTTTTTAACTGCAAAGTTCAGTACAACCAATTGTATGAAATGTGAGTTATGTGAAAAATAGAAGCACTACCTATGACAAAAAATACCAGATTTTTAAAAAATTCTTTAAAAAAAAAACTACTCCATGAAAAAAAAAAAAAATTCTTTACAATTTTTAAACATCCAAATCTATCAGAAAAAGTCATTTTTGGAGACAGCGGAAAAGTCGTGTCGACTAGTGATATCGAATGGGTTGTTTGCAATAATTTAGAGGCAGGTCATGCGTCATAAATATTAAGTCGTGATTTGAGAAAGCAGTTACAGAAATTTGATCATAAAGTAATACAAGCTCCCTTTTATTAACGAAAAACAATTCAATTAAGGTATTAGTAGGTTTTGAGAAGTGTGTCGGTGCTTATGTGTTCACGGGTACTAAGCCGAAGGATTCTCTACCATCCGTCAGGTGTCTTTCAGGGAATAGGTTACTATTCATCTCACCTCTCAAAATAATATCAGTATAATTAAATGTTAAGTTAGCTATTAAGTCAAGTATGTCTATGCAAATCCAGTCTATGTTTTTATCATGTTTTTTTTGTATCACAGATTGGATCAATTAATTCTAGGAATATGTACTCTATTAGATTATTGTTGGGCTGCTTAAGAATAACTTTACCTATTGCTCTTTTGCTTAGAGAAATTGCTACACCCCCAGCATGACTACGACGATCGGAACGAAAGACATCATATCCATTACTAATTATTATGTTACTAATTTTAGGTACAAAACACGTTTTGAACACACATAGAACATATCCTTGGGAATTAACAAACAGATAACGAAACTCTTCTATCTTATTTACTAAGCTCTGAAAATTGATGTGACAAACCGCTGTGGAGTTGAGTCCATCAATATTAAAATTGGTTTTTCATAGAGATACACACCAAATGCATAAAAAGTTATGTGAAAATCACACTGAATATTCAAGAAAAATACAAAGAGAAAAGAATGCTTACAATTAAATATAATAAAGAAGGGCTGAGAGGAGGGGCGAACTTAATAAAGAGCGAAAAGCTTATGCCCATCGCCAATTGTTTCACTCTCGTTGTACCGCAGATGTTGAAGCTTCTGTAAGCTTTCGACGCAGATAACTTCTTCCGTTTCACTCCGTCTAACGTGCACAAGCGCTCGACGGCAGAAAAAAGCTGATAAAAGCTTCTGTCTCTTCATCTGCATTGCTTGCTTAAAGATGATATAATTATCTTTTGAAAGCTGCTTGTTTAGGTAAGCGGGATTATTCCCACGCGTGTCAATGCCCAGCAGAGAAAGAGTTAGTTGTGTTTTATTTTTTCGCCGATACTCGGCAGCAGCTCGTTGCAAATTTATTTTGACTCGGAGACAATCAAATTTGATAATAATATCAAGGTCGACAACCGAATTTGCATTTTTCGACTGTCGGACCCTGAAAATTTCCTTAAGTCGCGGTGCTGGACCCCTAGAGAGAAAGCTAGCGAGTTAAACGCCGAGCGCAAGTGCTCACCATCAACAAATGGGACTCCATGTAGTCGCATGTCATTGGTGGACTGGTATTGTCTTGCTGGGCGTATCGAAACAAACTGCGATTGAGTCTATACAAATAAGTGCAAAAATGTTGTGTTAACTGTCCCAACAGTCCTAAGTGATTGCAAGAAACAATATATTGCAATATATCTTATACGATATTACGATATATATATATATATATATATATATATATATATATATATAGAGAGAACGTTATGAGCTACTTTATACCCGGTACTCAGTCAGTATACACACATATGTAAACATTTATGTACATGTGAACTAACGATATATATATATGCAATGTGTACACATGTGTGTATACTGACTGAGTACCGGGTATAAAGTAGCTCATAACGTTCTCTCTTGTTTTTTTTTTTAAGAAAAAAAAACGGTTACATACTTATCAACTAATGTCCAAGTTCAATTATGTTGACTAGTCAATTAGAAAATTAATGAAATTATACATAAAACCATTAGAAAATGAAATTCTCCATATTTCTTCTCTCTCTTCTCTGCAACTATGAATTTTCAAATGAGTTTTGTTTTTTTGTTCTTTGTTTTTTTGACGCCTTCCATTTTGAATGTCCATTTATGAGTGACGACGAAAGATAGAATAATTCCTTATTCTGCTCCGTGCTCAGCAAATACCATCTTTATTTTCTAGTATTTATTTGCGAAACGCGATTATCATCCTTGATTCGGTCGAGGTAAAATGTTGCTGATTTCTGAGTTCTAAGCTTAATTATGGATCTGTACCTTTGAGCATAACCGAAAGAGAACTTTCGTCTTTGTTTTGTCTCGCTACCCGCTACCTACTCTGTGTTGGACAGAGTTTCGCTGCCGTAGCAAGGGAAGTTTGTTGTACCGCAAAGTAAAAACGCAACCGTTCATATGTAAGGTTTATTTGTGACTAAATACAATGCTCTGCTCGCAGGCAGATAGAGGCCGAAAAGAAGGAAAGACAAAAAGGAGATAAGAGAACGTCGTCTCGTCACGTCTCTCACTCATACGATTACATATTCATATGTATGTCAATACATGCGTGCATTGCTAGAGATGATCATTCTTCAACACCCTTCCTCAATGCGTGCATGTTTACAAATTCCATTTAATTCAATTTAAACTTAACAATTTTGTGAATTCGACATGCTTTCTCTTAGGGAGATTCTTGGTCAAGATATCTGCAATCATATCTGTTGTACTAGCATACTTTAAGTTAACTTGACCTTCTTCTACAACCTGACGTACAAAGTGATATCTTATATCAATATGCTTGGTCCTTGAATGATGAACTGGGTTCCTAGCCAGCTCTTGTGCGCTCAAATTATCGCCATATAAAGTAGTCGAGGTAGCTTCATCCCCACAACCGATTTCGATGATTAAGCGACGTAAGAATATGGACTCCTTACACGCAGCCGACAGTGCCATATATTCTGCCTCCGTGCTGCTAAGTGCCACGCTGCGTTGTTTCTCGGATCGCCAAGAAATTGGGCCACCTGCCAAAAAATAAACATATCCCGTATACGACTTTCGGTTAGTTCGATCGCCGCCCCAATCTGCATCCACATATCCAGTAAGTGGCTGATGACAACCTTTGTAGTGTAGTTTGAAATTCATCGTCGCTGCCAAGTACCTTAAAACGTGTTTCACACCAGCCAGATGCTCTGCGTGCGGATCTTTATTCCTCTGGGCCAACTTTGCAACTGAATGCAGAATGTCTGGTCTGGTTGTGAGTGCCAGCCACATCAGCTCACCAATCATGGATTGATACATGACAGGATCAACCTTTTGACACTGCCCATCAGTACAATCCACCTGGAACCCCGCATCCAACGGAGTAGCCACTGGTCTACATTTGTCCATGTCGTGAGCTTGCAATAGTTCCTTGATGTATTGCGAGTGGCCTATGGTGATAGGCCCAAGTTCACCTTCACGGTGCGCCTCCATGCTTAGAAACAGCTTTGGAACACCTTTGTCGACACATTCGAACGCATTTGAAATAGCGGACTTGATACTGAGCATGTCTTCTTTGGACTGGCATGCTATAAGTAAATCGTCAACATATACCAGGATTAACGATAAGTTACCTTTCCCTCTCTGCTGGTAGAGACACGGCTCGTTTTCACAGGCAACAAAACCCAGATTAGTCAGGACGCCATTCAGCTTCGAATTCCATTCCCTTCCTGACTGCTTCAATCCATTTATTGCCTTTTTGAGCAGCATAGCCTTCGCTGGATAAGCTCGATCAATGTACCCTTGTGGTTGCTTCATATACACCGTATCGCTCAGGTCACTGTTGAGGTATGCCGTACATACATCCATTTGGTTGACATATAACTTCAATTCCGCTGCTAGTGCAAGAATAAATCGGACGCTTTCCAATCTGCAAACTGGAGAAAAAGTTTCCGCATAGTTTATGCCGTACTGCTGGGAGCAACCTTTTGCCACCAACCGCGCCTTGAAACGTTCGATCTGACCATCTTTGTCGCGTTTCAGGCTATATACCCATTTGCATCCAACTGCTCGCTGTCCTGCCGGTAAGTCTGCCAACTGCCATGTTTCGTTTGCCATTAATGCTTCATATTCTCGCTGCATCGCTTCGGACCAATGTGATTCATGGATACTGTTCAATGCCTCCTCGTAGGAGAGTGGAATCTTTACGTTGCTGGCAACCAGAGCACCAAGAACGTTGTACTCCTTTCTCGGACGGCCAGGTTTGCCGGTCCGAATCAGCCTTGGTCTGCCAGGTCCAACACGAGGAGCTGGCTCATCTGACTCCACCTTTTCAATTGCGCTCTCGTAGCCATCAGGATCGCTGCTACTGGAATTCCCCCCTTCAACGCTTGCACCATCGCTGCAGTCTCCACCGCTGCTGTCAATATCATCAGTGTCGCCGCCAGACTGCATGCTAACTTCTGCCGTCGGAAGCTCGAACGTGATTGTGTCCTTGTCGTCTTGGATCTCGTCAAAGAGAACATCTCGCCTCTCAATCACCTGATGAGACAACGGGTCATACAGTCGATAGCCCTTAGCTGCTACTGAATATCCAATCATGCGATATTCTTTGCCTTTTGGTTGAAGTTTACTTTTCCTTGGACCCTTGTCCAGAGCTACTGCAACGGAGCCAAAAACTTTTAGATGACCAACAAAAGGTTTCTTACCAGTCCACGCTTCCATTGGCGTCATACTGGTCAGCGCCTTGGTCGGTGATCGATTCCGCACATACACAGCTGCGTTGACTGCCTCAGCCCACAAGGATTCGCCCAATCCTGACTGGGCCAGCATACATCTTGACATTTCCACCAGAGTGCGGTTTGCCCTCTCAGCAACGCCGTTTTGCTGTGGAGTGTATGCCACTGTCAGCTGCCTCTCGATCCCCTGATTTTTCAAAAATTCATCAAACGGTTTGTTGACAAATTCGCCGCCATTGTCGCTCCGGATACATTTGAGACTTTTTCCCGTTTGCCGTTCAACCAGTGTCTTGAACTCGACGAACTTCTTGAAGACTTCATCCTTCTTCCGCAGGAAATACACAAATACACGCCTTGATTTGTCATCGATGAAGGTTAGAAAGTACTTCGATCCAGCAAGCGACTGTGTGCCAAAGGGTCCGCACACATCTGCATGAATTAGTTCCAATATATCTTGAGCTCTACTGGAGGTTGCAACAGGAAATGGTTGCGCATGAATCTTGCTGACCATACATGTTTTGCAATTCATGTTCGCCGGGAAAACCATATTTTCGATGCCGCGCACCATTCCTTTACTGATCAAGTCTTTCATACTGCTGATATTCAAGTGGCCGTACCGTTTGTGCCACAGGGCACCATCAGCCTTAACCGCCGCAAAACAGTTGTTTTGTTTCCTCGAAACATATACAAGTTTCCAACTCTGCTCGCCTTTACAATGCATTCGCCTTTCTGGATTACTTGTGCATATTCTTGTCCAAAAGTGACGAAACATTTGTTCTTTACAGCGCTGCTCACGGAGAAAAAATTTCCATTCATTTTGGGCACATAGAGAACATTTTTTAACAGCAGCGTACATATCTCTGTCTTCAGCTCTACTTCCCCTTTTCCTTCTGCTTTTAGAAAACCGGAGTCAGCCAGACCAATCATTTCTGTGTGATTCTCAAGCTTCGTGAATAACTGTTTCTCACAACACATGTGGCTTGTAGCACCACTATCCAAGCACCACATACACTTTTTCAAATTATCAGCGTCCAACGCATTTAATAGGCTGCACTGCTTGTTCTCGCCTTTTGCTGCCTTTTCCACATTTGCGCTCTCTCTCTTACACTGAGCCTTCATATGCCCGCGCTCACCACACTTGAAACAAATCATATTATTGTTTCTCTTCTTTTGCGTTCTCTGCGCGGCCGGCTTGTGTATTGCGGTAAATGCTTTTGCGTATTCCTTTTGATCTTCGGCGTTTCCCTTTCGCTCGCCTTCTTCCTTCAATTTTACGCATAGAACATCAAATGTCGGCAGGCTGTCGCGCGTCTCTATGGCGACAACAAAATTTTCGAATTGTTCTGGAAGGCTCGACAGTAAGACAATTGCGCGTAGTTCATCATTTAGCTCGATTCCTACTGACCCAAGGCCATCAAGAATATCCACGAACTCATTTATGTAACTTGAAATGCTTTGCCTTTGGTCCATGCGTTTGCTTAGCAATTTCTTGTACAGTTGAACCTTTCGTACAGGTCCACTTGGTTGATGAACACTTTTTAATTTGTTCCATGCCTCGGACGACTTTGCGCAATTTTTAATGTACCCCAACTGTGAAGTTTTCACACTCAGTGTGATCATGGCCAGCGCCTTTTCGTCCTTGGCCTGCCAATTCACACCTTCGGGAACATTCGTTGGTAGTAAGTCACCAGATGCCACACTCCACAATTCAGCGTGCACCAACACAGACCGCATTTGAATACACCATGAGTCATAATTTCCCTCCTCCAATTTGTCTATCTGATAAATCCCGCTCATAGCTGATTATCGTTTAGTCTCTGAGTCACACCGAAGTTAATAGTTCGTAACTATAACAATAACTTTGCTTTTTATTTACAAAATCCGATCCTGGGCCCATAACCTGTTGGACAGAGTTTCGCTGCCGTAGCAAGGGAAGTTTGTTGTACCGCAAAGTAAAAACGCAACCGTTCATATGTAAGGTTTATTTGTGACTAAATACAATGCTCTGCTCGCAGGCAGATAGAGGCCGAAAAGAAGGAAAGACAAAAAGGAGATAAGAGAACGTCGTCTCGTCACGTCTCTCACTCATACGATTACATATTCATATGTATGTCAATACATGCGTGCATTGCTAGAGATGATCATTCTTCAACACTCTGTTAAGTCTATACTACTCGTTTTGGGCAGCTGAGTCGGTTCCAGAATTCCACAACGAATTCACAGTCTTTGGATCCGCGCAAGAGTCGCAAGAGGATTTAAGTACCACGCAGCGTGGAATGAAAATTTAAACGGACATTTTCTGAAAAAATATATTGTTAATCTTGTCTAATCTTTGCTAGTACGTAGATTGATGAAAATTAGTACCTTTCACTCGTATGGAAACGATAACACTATGCAAAACCACACTTTTGCTGTAAACCGACTTTTTTAATAAATTTGTTTTTTATTGTTACTTCTTTTACGACTTTTTGAATACATTTTTAATGCAATTTTTTTTTTTTTTGTTTACTTTTCTTATTATACATTTTAGAGCAATGGTATATGATTTTAATTTTTTTTACAAAAATACCAATAATTACACTACATAGTTGACACGACTTTTCCGCTGTCACCCAAAATGACTTTTTCTGATAGATTTGGATGTTTAAAAATTTTTAAAGAATGTTGTTTTTTTCCAGCTTTTGTTTTTTTTTAAGAATTTTTTAAAAATGTGGTATTTTTTGTCATATGTAGGTATTGTTTCTATTTTTCACATAAATTAAGTTTCCTACAACTGGTTGTATTGAACGTTGCTTTCGACCCGGACACTTTGTAGCTGCAACTGAATGTCTGCCAGATATTAAGCTTTCAAATTCAAATTTCATAATTTTTTGCGGTATTTTTCCCCAAAATTTTGACTTTTCAAACTCGGGAAAAGTCGAAAAAAAAAATATTTAAATGCCTACAATACAAACAGTTGTAGGAAACTTAAGTTATGTGAAAAATAGAAGCAATACCTATGACAAAAAATACCAAATTTTTTAAAAATTCTTAAAAAAAAAAAAACTAAACCTGGAAAAAAAACCATAACTCTTTAAAAAATTTTAAATCTCCAAATCTATCAGAAAAAGTCTTTTTGGGTGACAGCGGAAAAAAAAGTTGAATTTTGTCGAGTAGTGTTACTGAACTTTTCAATTCTTTAAATCTGATAAATGCAGCTATAAATCAGACCCAAACATTTTGTAGGTTCAGCTTGCCTGAAAATGATTAATCTTTCGAAATCAAACTAGATAATTTATTACGTTATATTTATATATATTAAAAACTCAGGAAAACTAAAATTAAATAATTTTGTACGTTTTATTTTTGCTTTAATATATGTACATTAATTATGCGTCGTTTAAGGTTCGTTTGTAAAAATCTATGGATATACGGCATATAATGCAACCGTTTGACCAAACCTTCTGGTGCCGAATTTTGCCGAGCGAAATATTGAAATATTCTATTCTTTGTCGACTAACAGGGCATGCTGAAGAAAAATTGAGTAAAGCTAGCGAGCCATTGCTAACCGTTATTTAACCGCTAAAAATGATATTCTGAGAGCTAATTTAATCTGATGAAGGCAGCGAAATGAAATCCGTTAATATGGATATTGTAATAAATTAATTTTATACCTGGTATTTATATTATTAATTTATACAAATATAAAAAACATGTTTTTTGTATTTCTGTCTCAATATTTCGGAGCTCTTTCCGTCGTCTCCGTCGTAATTGTCGTCATCCAGCGCCCCAGTATCCACAAAAAAATACATGTAAAACAGCAAACACAAAACAGTGTAACCGTAGCGCCTGTGCACCTGTGCTTTTTCTGCCCATAGCCCATAGACGGTGAACATTTTCGTCGATCTGAGTACTAGGCTTTCGTGTAAATATTTAGGAAAAAAGCGCAAAAAATGTATTTCGCCTTGCAATGAGAGTATGAATTTGTGCCCCACCCTTCCTAGAAAGCATAGACATTATCTTTAATGAGCAAACTGAATACGCTACTTTGCGACAATAAAGCATTAACAAAATATTTATGTAAATTAAAAAATAATAAAATAAAAAATGGCAACTGTGTAGATATTTTAAAAGCGCAAAAATTCGTATTCAAAGTGAAAATTTACTTACAGTAGTGTATTTTGGAAAGTAGAGTTCAATCCATCATACAGCTACATATGTTTAATTTTTCTTAGGAGAAATAGAATTCCCTTGGCAGTATTTACATATCTTGACAACGACACAAATCCCTGCTAGCTTAATCAAATTAAATATTCCAGTAAAAAGGAGAATACAGATGCAATTGGCTTAGCTTAGGAATGGGCTATGAACATTTGAACGAGGGATGAAGAAAAGGTCAAATAGGACAAAGCTTTTGGAAAACTGTAAAACCATAACATTTTATTGATAAATATTTTTTGAATAAATTCCTACTTCTTGTAAATGCAAGAATAAAACCATATTTTGTTCTAACTATAAGACCTTCCAAATTCTGATATGGACCGTGTTCAAGGATATATACTCGGCAGCATGCAGTATATATATTCCTGATTTGAAGTATGTGTTGCACAGAAACTTATTGATTTATGAAATGAATAGTACGAACGATGTTAAAAAATTCTTTGTGGCAAAAGTAATGGTAGAATGAGCATTCAAATTCAAAAATCTAGAAAAAACATTTGGTTTTTTACATACAAAAAACGCATTAATAATTAAAAACATAAGGATTTGATCATAGCGTTTCAGCATAGCGTTCGACAATTCAATTTTAATTAGCAATAGATAATACGAATTCCTACGGTTTTGTTTTTCCTACGGTAATATTTTAGTTTCGTCAACCAAAATCACAATGTGTTATTCGGCAGAAAAAATTTGTATGGATTCGATTTTGGGTTACTTGCAATAAAGATTAAATTCGTTTAAAGGTATGTCCGTCCGTCAGTCTTTATCAGTGCCTAGATCTCAAAGATTATAATTATAGAACCCCCGAATTATGTGTGCAGACTACTCTGATATCACAGTAAAACATGTGTATCTCCAAATGTTTCGATGAACCTTTGTGTAAACTTTGGCTTATGACGTGAGGGTGAGTTATGTTTCCAACTCACTTTCACTCCACCCCAGCTGTCTCGAAGTGCAATTTGTACTCGTACAATCGGATATTATGAAACAAACGGAATCAAGGACGTGGAAATCTGGCATGTTACATTTTTATAGCCTAATGAACGATATTGTGGAGCGAGGTGTAGCCTTAAGCTGGGTATCCAGCACCGCGGAAACTAAAAATTACTGCCAAACTTCATATAAAAAAAACGGGGCCAGTAATTTTTCGTTTGTGTTTTCCTGGAGTCAGTATCCAGCAACGTAAACGGGATCCACGAATTTTTATCGATAATATCGATATTCACACGAATGTGGACTGTGAGAACAGCTGATAGGGGTGCCAGTAAAATGTATGTGCCTATTTTTACTGGAGTACAAGTGAGAGGTGGGGGCAAGATCTGTGCGAGATATGGGAGATATGCAAATTTTTAAAGTGAGGAGAAGATTGCTTTAATAAAAGCAGTTGAGGCAAGACCATGTCTTTGGCGGATCACGGAAAACAAGCATTTTGATCATTTTGATATTTTGGCGCCTCCGACTGTGCTGTACTTCTTCTTACAACAATATGTGCCACTACCAACACAATCACTTCATCGTCAGAATTACTTTTCTTCCTTTTTTTAATTTTAGTTTAATTTTCAAAATTGGCGCTGTTTATTAAACACAGCTGATTCATGAGAGTGGCAAATCACTTTTTAGGTTCTTGGTCACACTACATTAGTTGAGTTCCACACATCCGAAATAAAGAGCAGATTCGTTTCAGTAAAATTTCGCGGTGCTGGATACAGGCCCATAAAATTTAAATTCTTATTTTTGGCTGATTTTTATACCCGGTACTCGAAGAGTATAGCAGTATATTAGATGTGTGGTGATAGTGGTGTGTGTAACGCCCAGAAGGAAGCGTTTCCGACCCCATAAAGTATATATCAATAGCATCAATAGCTGAGTCGATGTAGCCATGTCTGTCTGTCTGTCTGTCTGTCCGTCCTATATCTCAGAGACTATAAAAGCAGGAGAAACCAAGTTTTGTATCCAGTCTCCTGTGTTATCACACTAATACAAGTGTATTTCACAATTTCTCCCCGCCCCCTTCCGCGTACATAAAGGACGAACATGTGGCATGCACAATTTTTAAGATACGACAAAACTAAAAACGTAGAATCATAGAGAATGGTCATATCTATCAGAACATTGAATCTGGATCAGGTCGGAATATTATTATAGCCAGAAGGAATAATTTAAATTTCAGTGGCTACGGAATGCCTTTCAAGCGACCAAAATCATAAACATATAACATCTAAAATATCAAAATCTCCCATAGGGTTCGACTTAATTTTCTGAAATTTTCCTTTTTGGCCAAAATTTAATTCGTCCCTTTTGTGAACATATAATAAATTACATAAATCGTAAGCTAATGTACATACATATATACTGACTGAGTACTGGGTATAAACACAACGTTTCCCCTTTTTGCGAAAGTCGTTAACTACCTAAAAATAAAACATCTGTTTTGTTCTTTATTGAGTTTATGCAATTTGTTGTAATTTTTCATTAAGGCTACACCTCGCTCCACAATATCGTTCATTAGGCTATAAAAATTTAACATGCCAGATTTCCACGTCCTTGAATCCGTTTGTTTCATAATATCCGATTGTACGAGTACAAATTGCACTTCGAGACAGCTGGGGTGGAGTGAAAGAGAGTTGGAAACATAACTCACCCTCACGTCATAAGCCAAAGTTTACACAAAGGTTCATCGAAACATTTGGAGATACACATGTTCTACTGTGATATCAGAGTAGTCTACACACATAATTCGGGGGTTCTATAATTATAATCTTTGAGATCTAGGCACTGATAAAGACTGACGGACGGACATAACTTTAAACGAATTTAATCTTTATTGCAAGTAACCCAAAATCGAATCCATACATCGTTCGTACTATTCATTTCATAAATCAATAAGTTTCTGTGCAACACATACTTCAAATCAGGAATATATATACTGCATGCTGCCGAGTATATATCCTTGAACACGGTCCATATCAGAATTTGGAAGGTCTTATAGTTAGAACATAATATGGTTTTATTCTTGCATTTACAAGAAGTAGGAATTTATTCAAAAAATATTTATCAATAAAATGTTATGGTTTTACAGTTTTCCAAAAGCTTTGTCCTATTTGACCTTTTCTTCATCCCTCGTTCAAATGTTCATAGCCCATTCCTAGGCTAAGCCAATTGCATCTGTATTCTCCTTTTTACTGGAATATTTAATTTGATTAAGCTAGCAGGGATTTGTGTCGTTGTCAAGATATGTAAATACTGCCAAGGGAATTCTATTTCTCCTAAGAAAAATTAAACATATGTAGCTGTATGATGGATTGAACTCTACTTTCCAAAATACACTACTGTAAGTAAATTTTCACTTTGAATACGAATTTTTGCGCTTTTAAAATATCTACACAGTTGCCATTTTTTATTTTATTATTTTTTAATTTACATAAATATTTTGTTAATGCTTTATTGTCGCAAAGTAGCGTATTCTGTTTGCTCATTAAAGATAATGTCTATGCTTTCTAGGAAGGGTGGGGCACAAATTCATACTCTCATTGCAAGTCGAAATACATGTTTTGCGCTTTTTTCCTAAATATTTACACGAAAGCCTAGTACTCAGATCGACGAAAATGTTCACCGCACAGGCACTACGGCTACACTGTTTTTTGTTTGCTGTTTTACATGTATTTTTTTGTGGATACTGGGGCGCTGGATGACGACAATTACGACGGAGACGACGGAAAGAGCACCGAAATATTGAGACAGAAATACAAAAAACATGTTTTTTATATTTGTATAAATTAATAATATAAATACCAGGTATAAAATTAATTTATTACAATATCCATATTAACGGATTTCATTTCGCTGCCTTCATCAGATTAAATTAGCTCTCAGAATATCATTTTTAGCGGTTAAATAACGGTTAGCAATTGCTCGCTAGCTTTACTCAATTTTTCTTCAGCCTGCCCTGTTAGTTGACAAAGAATAGAATATTTCAATATTTCGCTCGGCAAAATTCGGCACCGTTTTGGCCAAACGGTTGCAAATTATGCAAAAACGGTCAAACAAATTAATGTACCTACATATGTATATTAAAAGAAAAATACATTCCACAAAATTATCTAATTTTAGTTTTCATGAGTTTTTTAAATCAAAATTTCAGGTATAACGATATATTTCGTTATAAATTATCTTATTTGAATTTGAAAGATTAATAATTTCCATACAATAAGCTGCACCTACAAAATGTTTGGGTCTGAACTATAGCAGCATTTATCAGATTTTCAGAATTGAAAAGTTCAATATATATTGGTATTTTTGTATGTTTTTTATACCCGGTACTCGAAGAGTACCGACTAAAAACGCAGAACCATAGAGGATAACCATTTCTATCAAAATGTTGAATTTTGATCAGATCAGATTACACTAGTCGACACGACTTTTCCGCTGTCGCCAAAAATGACTTTTTCTGATAAATTTGGATGTATAAAAATTTTTAAGGAATGTTTTTTTTTTTTTTCATAGAGTAGTTTTTTTTTAAAGAATTTTTAAAAAAATTGGTATTTTTTGTCATAGGTAGTGCTTCTATTTTTTACATAACTTAAGTTTCCTACAACTGAATATTTGAATGCCTTGATTTTTGGTTTAAGATAGACACATTAATTAAGCTTCGTTTACGGTATCGCTTATAAAGATATAAAAATAAACGGCTAAGTTATAACCGTTTGACCAAATTTTCATATGCCGTTTGGCACTATTCCAAATGCCATTTTACCGTTAAAAACTGTTACAAACACAGATTTTTTGTATTTTTGTAGGAAAAAAAAACGGTTATACGTCGGCTAACGGAATTTATCGGCGAAATTCGGCTAATGAAAATTTGGTCAAACGGTTATAACTTATCCGTTTATTTTTATATTTTTATAAGCTATACCGTAAACGAAGCTTAATTAATATGTCTATCTAAAACCAAAAATCAAGGCATTCAAATATTTTTTTTTCGACTTTTCCTGAGCTTTCAAAGTCAAAATTTCGGGGAAAAATACCGAAAAAAATTATGAAATTTAAATTTGGAAGCTTAATATCTTCCAGACGTTAAGTTGCAGCTACAAAGTGTCTGAGGCGGATTTATAGCTGCATTTGTCAGCGTTTTTTAACTGCAAAGTTCAATACAACCAGTTGTAGAAAACTTAAGTTAAAAGAACTACCTATGAAAAAGAATACAACATTTTTTAAAAATTCTTTAAAAAAAAACTACTTTATAAAAAAAAAACCATAATTCTTTTAAAAAATTTAAATCTTCAAATCTATCAGAAAAAGTCATTTTTGGCCACAGCGGAAAAAAAAAGTTGAATTTTGTCGAGTAGTGTTATTAATCTATGTAGCTACAATGAAGAAAACCATTTCAAAAAGCATCGTTCCCTCTCGTTCTCTCTCACACGCGACCCTGTCTGCTTTGCCTATTCGTTCAAATGAGCGCCTAGATCTCAGAGACTATGAGAGCTAGAACAACCAAACTTTCTATCCAAGCTCCTGTGATATCACTTCAATACAAGTTTATTTCAAAATTTTGACACGCCCCTTCCGCCCCCACAAAGAACGAAAATCTGTGGAATCCACAATTTTTAAGATAAAAGAAAACCAAAAACGCAGAATCATGGGAAATTACCATATCTACCAGATTGCCGAATCTGGATCAGGTCGGATCATTATTATGGACAGAAGGAACAAATGAAATTTCAGTGGCTATGCAAACACTTCCACGTCTTGAATATGTAGCTATACATGTATGTACATGTAGAAATGTAGAAGCAGATGTAAAAAGCATATTTTAACAAAAATGGAAACATGTATAAAAATTCCAGAAATGGTTTGACTGCATTTTAAGAAATATTCTTTTTTGCCCAAAATTTAATTCGTCCCTTTTGTGAACATATAATAAATTGCATAAATCGTAAGCTCATATGTATATGTATGTACATATATACTGACTGAGTACCGGGTATAAAGTAAAGCCGCGGCCCTTTTTTTAGTCGGTCAGGTCAAAAGCACTAAAAAAATAACGTATAAAAAATGCCAGTTTTTAACATTTAAAAATCTTGCCGAATTTCATTTAAAATGTTTAAGTCCCAAATCTATTAGAAAATGTCGGTTTGCACTATGGGGAATTTGACCATTTTTTGTGGCATTAATTAATAACTTCCAAACGAAGCAATATTTTTTGGTTTGGTTTTTTTTATATGAGTTAATAATAGTAAAAGGAAGATATTTGAAAAAATGAGCGTGGTAGCTCTTTTCTATACCCGGTACTCGAGAGTACCGTCTTTATGAGCGCCTTGATCTCAGAGACTATAAAAGCTAGATGAACCAGCTAGATGAATCTAAGCTCCTGTGTTATATCACACTGTAACAAGTGTGTTCCCTCTCGCTCTCTATCACACACCACCCTGTGTTCCTTTCCCATTCATCCAAATGAGCGCCTAGATCTCAGAGACTATAAAAGCTAGAGCAACCAAAGTTTCTATCCAAGCTTCTGTGATATCACTTCAAAAAAAGTGTGTATTGTGTATTTCAAAATTTTGCCACGCCCCCTTCCGCCCTTATAAAGAACGAAAATCTGCGGCATGTCCAATTTTAAGGATACGAGAAAATGTAACACGCAGAATCATAGAAAGTTATTTTATATATATTAAATATCAAATTTAAATTTGGAAGCTTAATATCTTCCAGACGTTAAGTTGCAGCTACAAAGTGTCTGAGGCGGATTTATAGCTGCATTTGTCAGCGTTTTTTAACTGCAAAGTTCAATACAACCAGTTGTAGAAAACTTAAGTTAAAAGAACTACCTATGAAAAAGAATACAACATTTTTTAAAAATTCTTTAAAAAAAAACTACTTTATAAAAAAAAAACCATAATTCTTTTAAAAAATTTAAATCTTCAAATCTATCAGAAAAAGTCATTTTTGGCCACAGCGGAAAAAAAAAGTTGAATTTTGTCGAGTAGTGTTATTAATCTATGTAGCTACAATGAAGAAAACCATTTCAAAAAGCATCGTTCCCTCTCGTTCTCTCTCACACGCGACCCTGTCTGCTTTGCCTATTCGTTCAAATGAGCGCCTAGATCTCAGAGACTATGAGAGCTAGAACAACCAAACTTTCTATCCAAGCTCCTGTGATATCACTTCAATACAAGTTTATTTCAAAATTTTGACACGCCCCTTCCGCCCCCACAAAGAACGAAAATCTGTGGAATCCACAATTTTTAAGATAAAAGAAAACCAAAAACGCAGAATCATGGGAAATTACCATATCTACCAGATTGCCGAATCTGGATCAGGTCGGATCATTATTATGGACAGAAGGAACAAATGAAATTTCAGTGGCTATGCAAACACTTCCACGTCTTGAATATGTAGCTATACATGTATGTACATGTAGAAATGTAGAAGCAGATGTAAAAAGCATATTTTAACAAAAATGGAAACATGTATAAAAATTCCAGAAATGGTTTGACTGCATTTTAAGAAATATTCTTTTTTGCCCAAAATTTAATTCGTCCCTTTTGTGAACATATAATAAATTGCATAAATCGTAAGCTCATATGTATATGTATGTACATATATACTGACTGAGTACCGGGTATAAAGTAAAGCCGCGGCCCTTTTTTTAGTCGGTCAGGTCAAAAGCACTAAAAAAATAACGTATAAAAAATGCCAGTTTTTAACATTTAAAAATCTTGCCGAATTTCATTTAAAATGTTTAAGTCCCAAATCTATTAGAAAATGTCGGTTTGCACTATGGGGAATTTGACCATTTTTTGTGGCATTAATTAATAACTTCCAAACGAAGCAATATTTTTTGGTTTGGTTTTTTTATATGAGTTAATAATAGTAAAAGGAAGATATTTGAAAAAATGAGCGTGGTAGCTCTTTTCTATACCCGGTACTCGAGAGTACCGTCTTTATGAGCGCCTTGATCTCAGAGACTATAAAAGCTAGATGAACCAGCTAGATGAATCTAAGCTCCTGTGTTATATCACACTGTAACAAGTGTGTTCCCTCTCGCTCTCTATCACACACCACCCTGTGTTCCTTTCCCATTCATCCAAATGAGCGCCTAGATCTCAGAGACTATAAAAGCTAGAGCAACCAAAGTTTCTATCCAAGCTTCTGTGATATCACTTCAAAAAAAGTGTGTATTGTGTATTTCAAAATTTTGCCACGCCCCCTTCCGCCCTTATAAAGAACGAAAATCTGCGGCATGTCCAATTTTAAGGATACGAGAAAATGTAACACGCAGAATCATAGAAAGTTATTTTATATATATCAGAGCTTTGAATCTGGATCAGATCGAATCATTATCAAGCCACAAGGCAAGAATATCTGAATTTCGGATTTCAGCACCGCGGAAAATTACTGACAGGAATCTGCTCTTTATTTCGTTTCTGTGGAACTTAACTAAAATAGTGTGACCAAGAACCTAAAAAGTGATTTGCCACTCTCATGAATCAGCTGTTTTTTGTAAACAGCGCCAATTGTGATAGTTCAATTAAAATTAAAAAAGGAAAAAAAATAACTCTGACGACGAAGTGATTGTGTTGGTGGCGGCATATATTGTTTGCCAAAAAATAGGAAGAAAAAGTACAGCGCAGACGGAGGCGCCAAAGTGTCAAAACTATCAAAATCCTTATTTTCCATGATCCGCCAAAGACATGGTCTTGCCTTAACTGCTTTTATTAAAGTAATCTTTTTCTCTGCGCACAGTTTTCCCCTCCATCCTTCACTTTTACTTCAGTAATAATAGGCACATATATATTCCTGGCGGGAATATCAGATGTTCTCTCAGTCCACAATCGAGTCGATAGACGAACTATCGATAAGAATTCGTGGATTTCGTATACCTTGCTGGATACTGAGGCCAGGAAAACACAAACGAAAAATTACTGGGCCATTTTTTTTATATGGAGTTTGACAGTAATTTTTAGTTTCCGCGGTGCAGGATACCTAGCTAAATTTCAGAGAAAGTGCGGAAAAATGCACATTAATATGATATGCATTTAAAAGAAAATTAAATTCTCTACAATACGTATTAAATCTTATGGTTGTAATCGGTTTCACTCATTTTGGCGTCTTTAAAGACAAATTTTTGTCACAAAATGATACTGGTCAAAATATTCAAAATTACACGAAATATAAGGAGCATTTTTATAATTTGAAAACAAAAAAAGTATTAAAAACCTCTTAGATTTGAATCCATTGTCAATTAACCAATTTTTTTTTAACTTTAAACTTAGAGAAAAATTATTTTGTTCACCAGCAAACAGCTGATTTTGACAGCAGTTAACTTAACAGTGGTTCGCTCTGTTAAAATTTCGACTACGTAACATTGAAGACCAATGTTATTTCGATATATATCCGTTAAAAATATTTTAACGACTTTTGGAAATTGGGTTTTGGCCACAAAAAGTGGTCAAGTTCCCCAAAGGGGTTTGGTTTCGAGCGCAAATATATTATTGCATAGTTTTAACGGCCTTGGATAAAGCCAAACTGTTTTTTCGACAAGTTTATCTGTTCATCACTTTTTTCGGAACGACAACAAGCTGGCATCTTAACTCGAAGTCGAGAAAACGCAACGATTTTTTTGTTTAACCACTTTTTTAAGCTTACCTTTATGAATTTGACTTTCATGTTTTCTACATTTTGCTCGTCTGTTTTGAAACCAAACCTGAAAGTAAGCATGTAAAAATCGCGTTATAATTTATTTTTTCTATACCTTTTTATGTACTACCAATTTCTTTCAATTTTTAATATGCTGTGGTTTTGGAATGATGATTTTTTTCCTGACGCTTAGATTTTATTCAAATAAGTAGAATTGGCTGGTTTCTCGACTTCGGGTTAACATCAATTGGAATGTTAAAGTGGCCGATAACGAATTGGTTTTCTCAAGGGCTCATGCGAGGGTTAACTTACAAACGGCGACCGGCATCCGGTCGGCTTTACAAAAAGATGAAGATGAAGAGACTATTGAACAGCTAATTTAAAAAAGTCAGAGACAAAATTCTTTTTAGTCTACGCTTTTATGCAAGAGGCAATTCCCTTATTACGGAAGGAGATTTCTGTGGGGTCAGCATTCCCTCAACATCTCGAGCGGTAAAAGATCTCTCGACCGATTGCCATACTAAACCAAGAACTTAGTTTCCAAATTTCAAATCTCGAACAAAAGTAAACGAAGTAAAACAGCTGATGCAATAATCAAGGCAATTTTGTGTTTTATGCTGTACAGCAAAGCTCACTAGCAAATTTGTGCGACTTACAACATACTTTATCGTTCCGGTTACACAACTCGACAAAATTCAATTTTTTTCCTCTCTCCCAAAATGACTTTTTCTAATAGCTTTAGTTTTTCTTCATATAGTATTTTTTAAAAAATTTAAATTATTTTTTCCATGTTTTTCCAGAGGTGAGGTGGTGCTTTTTTTTCACATAACTTAAGTTTCTTATAACTGGTTGTATTGAACTTTGCAGTTCTAAAAAGCTGACAAATACAGCTAAAAATCCGGCTTAAACAAATTTTTTAAACTGCAGCTTAACGTCTGGCATATATTAAGCTTTCACATTCAAACTTCATAATTTTTTGCGGAATTTTTTCACGACATTTTTAGTTTGAAAATTCAGGAAAAGTCGAAAAAACAATAATTGATTGGGATTTTCGATTTTAGACAGACACATTAATTAGGCGTCGTTTAACGTATCGTTTTTAAGATGAATAAACGGCTAAGTACAGCCGTTTGACCAAACCGTCATATGCCGTTTGGTACCATCCAAAATGCCATTTTACCGTTACAAACACAGATTTTTGGTATTTTTTGTAAGAAAAAAAAACGGTTATATGTCGGCTAACGGAATTTATCGGCAGCATTCGGCATATGGTGCACAATGACTGCACCATTAAGTGGCCTACGAACACCAGCCGAATGCTGTTGCGCGTTAATCCCAGGCAATAACGCAGCCCTCCCCCTGCCCAACCGACCTAGGAGCGCTGCCGCATAACGTGCGACTCGTTAGCAGAACCGATCGCGGACATGCGGAAATATAGACCGCGGAAATATAGATGTTAAGCTAAAATTCGAGGAAAATTATAAAAATTATAAACTGACTAAAAGATTTAAGCAAGCATTAAAAATATCATACGCTTACAATTTCTAATTACAAGAAAGGTACATATGTATCTACATATGCGAGTACTAGTAATTTAAGGAGAGGAAGGGAACAAGGAGTAGATATAATATGGTAGAATTAATTGTTATCTGAACAAAACAGCATTCCTTCATGCAAAGAATAATTCGATATGCACAACAGAATGAATAATTTCAAAAAGAAGTCGTGAAGTGTATACGGCTTAATAAGTCAGGGCTATCTACGTCAACCTTGATTAAATTTTGCACAAAAATCACACAGAATCCCACTGATTAACTAAGGATAGTATGTTAATGAAGAGCAATATATTAGGGTAATCCGGCAATCTTGCACTTGCATCCCAGATCAGGTCGCGCACAGCAAATAATAAAAATGTTTTTCTGGACTGATTCTATACGGGCCTGGTGTACCTTGTACTGAGAGTATATGGTGATACACAAAACCCGTATTCTAAATTCGGACGGTCTAGAGAGATTCTAGAGATTCTTTGTTATATAGGGTCCTCAAATGCCTTTGACCACCTCTTTATAAACCCAAGCACGCCCATTGCCTTATTTACCATTGTAGAAATATGTTCGAAAAACTTTAAGAGCAGAACATCATCCGCATACATTCGTTGAATAGTTATGTCCCAGTGAATATATACAAATATGTACATATATACATATGTCCAAATATCTAGAGGACAATGTGGAAGGGTTCCCGACGCCAATGAAAATACTTTGGTTAGATTTAATTTCGAATTTAGAATGCCGGGCGGCGTGTTCTATCTAGATCTAGCATTAAGACTTCTTTGTTCCCCCGGCGAAAATCCGCTGAAGATCCTTGGTTTAAGGATTCTAGAAAAAAGAGGTAAAAGCAAGATGTGTGTGCCAGTGTATGTTGATTAGATTAGAGAGTGGTTATTAGAGTGTGCGTATTGAGAATGCGATTATGTCTCAATCGGTAGGGACACAGCTTTGATACTAATCGCTTCAACTGTCCTTGCATTGTTTTTTTTGGGTGAAGCTCAAGAATACGCCTTAGCAGCCATTGCGACGGCGGAAGTCTATCATCCTTTACCAGCACAATGTCGTTCAGCTTGAAGTTTTCTACTTCCTGGCACTACTTTGGCCATTGCTGCAGATGAGCTAGCCAATAATCTCGTTCGATTCTCTTTGTAGTAGTCAGACGTGTTTTTGTTTTACGCTCCGCTTACTCTCTTCCTATTTTGCTTAAACAGCTGGTGTTTTATGAAAATAACCCCTAAAAAATTCATAAATTAACAACCTACTATATCATCTATTTCTTGATCGCGAGTGCATGCCTGTTTACTGTGAAAAACATAATTTAAATTATTATTTTTGCATCGCCTAACAGCGTGATTTTGTTTGTGCTTTTCGTAAGTACACGCAGTATCATATTTAGCCGCTCTCACCTATTAGTTTTGCTGATTTATCACTCTCTCCCTATCACCCACACTTAAATAACTGTTCTTCCTCTCTCGCTCTCGATATTTTCTGTGCAGTAGCGCTCTCTCTCTCTCAAGTGTAGCTGCGGTAACCGCTCTCATTCTTACTTATTCCTCTCTTGGCGTTTATTTTGGCACACTGGTCTGATATCAGTTTTTTTTTGAAAGAAAAAATAATAAAATAATTTTTACATTTTAAAATGGAATTCTCTGTGGTCTGTGTTAAGAAAACCTGCAAGAAGCAGATCACCCATGACCAGCCGAGTATCCCCTGCTGGCTCTGCGATAGCGTAGTGCACGCTAAATGCGCCGGGTTCTCCGGTCTCGTGGGTGATGCCATCTCAAAACGGAATGGCCTGCATTATAGCTGTGAGGCATGCCGTCCGGTTGAGAGGGAGATGGCAGCGTTTATGAGGCAGACCCGGAAGGGCTTTAGGGAGCTGACCGTGGGCTTCAAAGAGCAATACGATCGGCTCCTAGCCATGGAGTCTCAGTTTAATAGTTTCAAACTACTGACTGAGTCTCCTAGGCGCAAAAAGGTCACTCCGCGGGATCTGCATGTGCCGACTGCCCCTCGACCGGCCGATGCTGACAAGCTGACTCCGACCACCCCAAAAGTGCAGCAGTTGATATCGTTCGCCACTCCAAAGGCAACGACAGCTGCTGGTGATGAAAATTCGGTAGCCAAATTTATCGCGTCGGAGAGCATGCAGCCAAGACCGTCTGTAGCGTCCGTGTCCGTAGTATCAAATTCATTAGCTGTCCCGGCAATTCCGACCCCACCAGTCAATATACGACCCGGACCACCGGGTATTACCATCACAGGTGATAGGCCTGTGGTGCCAAGATTGGTCGGGATCCCACCAAAGAGACAAGTTTTTGTCTCACGACTTGCCCCTGACTCCACAATTAAAGATGTGACGGCTTATATCCAAAGCCGCATACAAGCCGTTGATTTCAAGGTGGAAAAGTTCAACTTTTCTTATGCCAGGGAGATAGCTTCTTTTAAAATAAGTGTCTCCCAAACTCATTTTAATACCATCTGTTCTGCCAAATTTTTGCCGGAGCATTTGGTGGTGGCGGAGCATCCCCAATAACTCTGCCAACTAATCAGACCAGTGCTCCTTTGTCATCTTCCCGCTCTACCTCCACCCGTCCAAAAAACTAACAAACTCTCTTTTAGTGACCTATCAGAATGTTCGAGGCTTGCGTAGTAAGCTCAGCATTCTTTTCCTGGATAGTGTCGCATTTGCATCCAACGTTATTGTGTTTACCGAAACCAAGTTAAAGCCGGACATTCTTAGTTCCGAAGTTTTGGCAGGTCAGTACACAACTTTTAGAAAGGATCGTTCGTCTCGACGTGCAGGAGGGGTTCTGATTGCTGTGGACTCAAACTTCACGTCGGAACTTTTCACAGTCCAGATCCAGCAGGAACTGGAATTTCTGTGTGTAAAACTGATTCTTCCCGCTTTCTCAGTTTTCATAACTTGTTCGTATATTCCACCTTCTTCGGATATCGCAATTTACGAGCAGCATTTGTCCGCTTTAACCGCTATCTCTTCCTCGCTATCTGACAAAGATCACATGATAGTTCTTGGTGACTTCAACTTGCCAGGAATTGTTTGGTCTTCGGCAAATGAGTCTAATAGCCTGGTACCCATGGCACGTCATGACTTTGTTGACGGCTTGATTGACCTGTCTCTGTCTCAAGTTAACCATGTTAAAAATTCCTTGGGTCGATTTCTTGATCTGTGCTTTGTAACGGATCCGACCGTAGCGTTGTTAACTCGAGTCCCCCCGCTCTCTATACCTGAAGATGCCTACCATCCTACTTTCGAAGTGTCGCTCGACCTAGGACGAACTGTACTGGATCGGTCGGGTAGACTACCCCAATGTGTCCGCTGCTTCCGTAAAGCCGAGTTTACGAAGCTTAATAACCTCATTAGGGATTTTGATTGGTCCGCTTTATATTTGTGCAGTGATGTTACGACAGGCACAACCATTTTCTATGATGCACTGGAGTCACTTTTTGTCTCTTGTGTCCCACTTTCCTGTCCGATTAGATCAAGAAAACCCCCTTGGTTTACCAAGGAGCTATCTCATCTAAAAAACTTAAAATCAAGACTTTATAAAAAATTTCAAGAAGTTGGCTCTCCTTCTTCTCTCTCTCATTATGTAATAGCTCGGTCAAACTTTTCAGTTCTTAACGCTCAATGCTATCAGAATTACCTATCTCGATGCAGGTTACGTTTTTCTAAGGACCCCAAACAGTTCTACAGCTTCGTAAACAGTAAGCGTAGAACGTCCACACACCCATCCTCGCTATCTTTCCGTAATACGTCGGCAGATAATGATCAGGCAATTGCCGATCTTTTTGCCCGTTTTTTCCAAACTACCTATTCGCAGGACGTTTACTCTGGTCAGCCGTATCCATACAGTTTACCGCGGTCGAACGGCAGTTTTTACTCCGCACCTGCAGCACCTATGCAGATCACTTATATCTCCAACTCAACATGGATTTATAAGGCGGAGATCAACCACTACAAATTTATTGGAGCTTACCTCCTTTATAATAAAAGGCTTTCAAGGTAATTTGCAGACGGATGTTGTTTACACCGATTTTAGTAAAGCGTTCGATTCTGTAAACCATTCCCTCCTAGCACAAAAGCTCGACCTTCTAGGGTTCCCGGCCAATCTCCTGAGATGGATCTCTAGCTACCTGTGTTCTAGGTCTCAAAGAGTCCTTTTCAAAAACTCCCTGTCCTCACCAGTTATGGTGACTTCGGGTGTACCACAGGGCAGCCATCTAGGCCCCTTACTCTTTACACTCTTTATAAATGACCTTCCTTCTGTATTAACATACTCTCGAGTACTTATGTATGCGGATGATGTTAAGCTCTGTGTCCAGTATAAGGACATTTCTTTTCAATCCAGGTTGCAATCCGATCTCGATAGATTTCAGTCTTGGTTTTGTGCAAATTTATTAAACCTTAACGCTTCAAAATGTAAAGTAATGACTTTTCATCGCTCCAGCGCCTTTCTGGTTCCTTACACCCTTTGTGGTGGTTCTCTTGAGAGAATTACCCGGGTTGATGATCTTGGTGTTCTATTAGATCCCAAGTTAAAGTTTTCAGAACACATTTCTACCATGGTGAATAAGGCCATGGGCGTGCTTGGGTTTATAAAGAGGTGGTCAAAGGAATTTGACGACCCCTATATAACAAAGACTCTCTACACCTCTCTGGTTCGTCCGATTTTAGAATACGGCTCTTGTGTATGGTGCCCTCAGTACAACGTACACCAAGACCGTATAGAATCAGTTCAGAAAAACTTTTTACTTTTTGCTCTTCGCGGCCTCAGCTGGGATGCAAGTGTGAGACTGCCGTCTTACTTTAATAGATTGCTCTTAATAAACCTTCCAACCTTAGCTAATCGTAGGAAAATGCTTGGCGTGATTTTTGTGCACAACTTGATCAAGGGTGACGTAGATAGCCCTGAACTGTTGAGCCGCATAAACTTCACGATTCCTATTAGAAGCACTAGGAACTATACACCGTTGTTTCTTCCGCTTTGTAGATCGAATTACTCCTTGCATGAACCATTTAGGGTCCTATGCTCGGATTATAATTCTTTCTACCATATTATATCTACCACTAACTCCCTTCCTAGTCTTAAATTACTGATACTCCTACATTTTTCCCGTAATTAGTAATTACTTTTCTTCTTTAGTTAGATTAGTTCTACTTTTCCTCGAACACTAGTCTAACACCTATCTTTCATGCATGCCCGCGATCGGTTCGGTTAACGAGTCGCGCGTTAAGCGGCTGCGCCCCTCGGTCGGTTGGGCGAGAGGTGGGCTGCGTTCTTGCCTGGGATCCGCGCGTAACAGCCATCGGCTGGTGTCGCTTGGGCCACTTGATGGTGCAGTCATTGCATATCAACGTCCTAAAGTCGTGACTTCAACCCATCCAAATGTGGCGAATGTTTGCTGGATATGGAACTGCTCCAGGAACGACATGGTTTTGGGCCGATACTCTGGCGGAGCAAACATTGTGTCTCCAAACAGAAAATGTGCTGGTGTTATGACCTCCAAGTCCTCTGCATCATATTTGAGAGGGCACAAAGGTTGCGAATTGAGACATGACTCGATAGTTATGAGCACCGTCGATAGCTCCTCGTAAGTAAGCCACCGATTCGCCATAACTCGTTGCTAGACCATTTGCGCAATTCTATACATGCGAATTTTAAAGATACCGCATTTTGAGCCCTTTTTCGAAGATCGAAAGGAGAACAAAAAAAATTTGGACGTGCGTTCGATTCAAATGATTTTCAACGATTATTCTATTTCTTCATATAACAAGCTCTTATGCCTAATTACACTACTCAACAAAATTCAATTTTTTTTTCCTGGTTTGGTATTTTTTTAAAGAATTATTTTTAAAATTTGGTATATTTTTTCAGAGGTATTGCTTCTGTTTTTCACATAACTTAAGTTTCCAACAACTGATTGTATTGAACTATTGCAGTTTTGAAAAGCTGACAAATGCAGCTATAAATCCGACCCAGACACTTTGTAGCTGCAGCTTAACGTCTGGAAGATATTAAGCTTTAATATTTTATTTTAATAATTTTTTTCGGTATTTTTCCCCAAATTTTGACTTTGAAAATTCAGGAAAAGTAAAAAAATCCAGCAGTCTGGTAGATATGGTAATTGTCCATGATTCTGCGTTTTTGGTTTTCTTGTATCTTCAAAATTGTGTACGCCACAGACTTTCGTCCTTTGTGCGGGCGGAAAGGGGCGGGGCGAAATTTTGAAATACACTTGGAGTAGTGTGATAACAGAGGAGACTGGATACAAAACTTGGTTACTCTAGCTTTAATAGTCTCTGAGATATAGGCGCTAATAAAGACGGACGGACAGACGGAAGGACAGACAGACATGTCTATATCGACTCGGCTATTGATGCTGATCAATAATATATATACTTTATGGGGTCGGAAACGCCTTCTTCTGGGCATTACACACATCCGTTATCCCCACAAATCTAATATACCCCTAGACTCTTCGAGTACCGGGTATAAAAAACTAAACCTGGAAAAAAAAGATTCTCTAAAAAATTTTAAACATCCAAATTTATCAGAAAAAGTCATTTTGGGCGACAGCGGAAAAGTCGTGTTGACTAGTTTTATGTATTGGCCTCCTGAATGCCGCTCCGCTGCTCATCCTTAGGTCGACCACCATGACAATTCTGTCCTGCCCGGAGTTTGTTCCGAAGACCCTCCTTACAAGCCACTGTTGAGAGGCTGGTTGTCATTGGCGACGACCATTAAGCGAACGTGAGTCTTCACAAACTGCGAGCGTTTTGTCAATAACAAGGGAAACTTGGCATTATATGACATATGAGCGTTAACTACTTGCCCCCAAACTCGCAACAACGACAGAGAGCACAGAGCGCACCCCGCCTCTTCCTGGATGAAGGGATTCAAACACTGGAGACTGGGGCCTAACCCAGTGCCTTTACGAACCTTTTCAATATCGGAATTTTGCTTTCTGAGCTTTCTTAAGCATTCTGTCCTTGAATTTTCGGATAAAGCGGAACACGAAAACGAACACTCTTAGCAGTTTGAGGTTTGACGAGTGTCCTCCGATTACAGCTACTAAATCATTTAATTTAGCTTCCACGGTCAGTCCGACCGAATTTTTCCTGCTTTCCATCTGGTGCTCTTTTTCGGAAAGCTCGAAGTGGGGTTTTCTGGGCCAGATCTCTTCTTCATCCTTAAAAACGCTGGTCCACTAAATTAGATCGACTTTCTTCTACGTCACGACCTTTCGAAACTATGCCTGCTGGGTTCTGTTTTGTTGGCACATGTTGCCACGTAGCGTCACTTGACCTCTCTTGAATCTCCGCTACTCGGTTAGCACCGAGCGTTGACAACGACGAAGAGTGGGATCGTATCCAATTAAGGATAACTTTCGAATCTGACCAGCAACCAAATTTTTTTTGATATGAACCTTAAGCACCGATTTGAGTCGGTGACACAGATCTGCGAGAAGATGAGCAGCACAGTACTCATACCTTGGGAGCGTTTTCGACTATACAGTCAACAACAAGACCTTAAAACCTTCAGCAGTCTTTCTACGGATATAGACGCAGGCTCCATAAGCTCTCATGGATGCGTCGGCAACGGCATGTACTTGTATCGGTGACATGGGATCAGTATGCACAAATCGAGGTGCATATTTAGGCGAGGTGTGTATGAAAGACAGATTAAAGACCGATACAACGAATATGATATGATGCGATACGATCAGCTCCAGACTATACGTAGACCGAAGTATTACGTATGTACATGCATATATGTATGTGGGTGAACGGTATTTGCGATATAATAAAGACGAAAGACGGTCTGATGGCTACGAAGATCAGCTCAGACTATACGATTGCAGGTGGACAAAATTGCCCGTGACCTAATGCAAACGAGAGAAACAAAAGAAAATGTACCGAAGGCGAGCTCCAGAGCAGCAAGAGCTAAGGTGAGCGATAGGTAAAGATGTAGCGCGAGACATAAGCTTTGTTGTAGAAACGAAGAAGGCTGGATAGATAGGCGAGAGAGAGGCAGCTGCCGTGCATAAACATTATGAGTAACAATTATTTGGTATAGTGGGCAGTGCAAATATTGAACAATATTGGTAGTTAACGTTAGACTGTACCACTGTCTATTACTTAATGTTTTGGTGACCAAATATCGGGATAGGAAACCCAACAGACTCAACAACATCAAACAGCTTTGATGTCACCGATAATATGTTTCGTTTTGTCGCTTGGAGACCTATGACTGACGTGTCAATTTGGAACTTAAAGACGACTTTTGGTGGCAGTCACGATATTCCTAACGCTTTAGTTGATTCTGAGTCCGAGATCGTTATCGGTTTAACTGTGCTCTCGGATGAGGTGATTTCAAGTGAGTACGAAAACCACTAAGTCAACTTAAGCCCAGCAGTTTGAGCATTAGACCCTGAACCACATCAGACTTAATTGTCTTTAACTGCTCAACGCACCCAGCACCAGTTAACATGTCATCGACATATTGTCCCTAAAGCTTACTGGGATCAAAGTTACTGGGATCAGATTTGAACGGCAGTTTAACTTCAAACCGACCTAACGGAAAGACTTGAGAAGTCTTTTTATAATGCTCTTTACACAACTTGTATTCAGGAGATGCAGACTTTTTAAAAGATGGCAATTCTTCAAGTGACCAAAACTTTTGTAGTGTCTTGTCGATAGATACTACTGACTCTCTTCGACTACTTAATCAGTTCATCGCTTCCTGGGTAACAGTCAGCTTTGGAGTGTATCTGCCTGACACTATCCAGTCGCAAAGCGTTTTCTGCTGATTTGGATGGTCAGGACTTTGTCTAATTTGACCAACAGATAAATGTTCGAAAAATGTTTCTGCACCCATCAATATATCTGTCTGGTCTGATGAGCTGGTAAGATGGCTCAGAGGGACCTAGCTGAGGCCACCGGACGGTGCGCAGGTTGCGGATAGCGAACGACCTACCTCTATAGGTAGATCAGCTGCGAAAAAGCTGACATCCCTAGGGAGAGTACCGAAAATAAGTGGTCCCGGACAGCCAGTGGGTTGACGATGCGCTTGTGGCGCCGCCTCGTTTAAGTAGCTTACACAACCCCCTCCCTACACACTACCTACCCACATCCCAACCCTCACACTCATCTCACACCGGGCCGGACTAAGTGTGTTATTCGACCCGAGCCGAGAGTCAGCCTGGCTGGGGCCCGCCATAAAAACTAGCCCAGTCGTTAACGGAGAGCTCACGGATTCGGCAGCCCCCTGTTTTAATGATGCCTTATCCGGGCATCGTGAATCTCTGTCCGGACGGACAGCCCCTCCTTTGCAAATCGTGGGATTAAATATGGAGAACAATACAAAACAAAACAAAAACAAAAACGATCCCGCTGAGGGAAAGGCAACGGCCTAAAGGCCTAGCCTGACCCGCTACACAGCACGTGAACCTGAAGGGGTCCCATGCTAGTCTTGGGGTGGGTGGCAAATCGCCTCTCAAAGCAGATACCTTGGCAGAGTGATTATGCAATCCTGCGGCTGCTCTGCCTGCTGGTAAGGCGGCTTGGGGTGAGTTGCCATCGACTAGCGCCCAAGCCAAAGCTTATACGTATGACGAGAGATGGAGTGCTGGCAACATACTCCGTCGGCAAAACGGATGCCAGATGTCTAGTCCGACCGACCAGTGGCTGAAAAGGGTCAAGTGGGCAACAAAGGTGCTGCCCGACTTCGAAAAAGAGGCACCGAAGAAGGTCACCCCGCCGAAGACGACAGCCCCGCAACCACAGAGGCAGCGCTCACAGGAGACTCCTGGACCGGCTCCAAAACGCTCCAGAGTGTTTTCGAATGTCTTATTCGCGCAAATTGCCAAAGAAAGGACGCTGATCGACGTCTTGGATAAAGGAAGCGCGGATTCCAAAATGTCCAGGAACCAGTGGAAGTGGGTGGAAGCGGCACTGGCTCACCGCTGCTTCGAGCTGCTCGACAAACAGCCCGGCCCCCCTCCAGTCTATTAAGACATGGGGTGGTATCAGGGCTGTATCAAAATTATAGCCTTCGAAGACGAGCGCTCCATCCAGCTTTATAAAGCAGCGGTAGCGCAAGTCAGGGAGGTCTTCTCAGGGGTGAAGCTCGTCGTGGTCGACTGGAGCGAGGTGCCCAGTAGGCGAAGGGCGAGAGTCTGAGTGCCCGCCCCTATGACGGAGCCGGATTGCATCCTAAAAATGCTGCAGCGATGCAACCCTTTGCTACCCACCTCCGATTGGAGGGTAGTCAAAGTTGAGGCGACACAAGGTCCGATGAACCAGGCGGTGCTCGTACTCAATAAAGAGTCGTTAGCCCCAATAGAAGCTAAAAAAGGTGAGCTGAACTTTGGCTTTAGTGCGGTTAGCATTGAAGTCTACAAGTCAGATGAAGCGGCCGAGGCACGTCCTGTCGACAACCCAGTCGAGCAGGACGTTGCCTCGGAGATTGAAGCACCTGACGAAGAATTGGATACAGCCCATGACGGCTTTTCCTCAGATACGATTACGATGCGCAAGTTCGAGGCGATGTGTCGCGACGACACCATCGAAGACGACTCCGACGCCGACAACACAGTGGTGGAGAACTCTGACAAATCTCTAAGACTCTTACGGATCAATCTTCACCACTGTAAAGCAGCATCCGCTGCCCTAATACTCCGCTTGAAAGTGAGCGGAGCAGCTGTAGTCCTGATCCAAGAGCCTTGGGTAGTAGGAGACAAGGTCTGTGGATTAGCGACGAAAGAGCACAAGCTTATTGTAGCTCATAAAGAAGGTTGAATCCGAACTTGCATTCTTGCAAGAAAGCACTTAAATATCGTTCTGCTAAACAACTTTAGCAATGGCGACAATAAGGCGGAAAGCCTTGATCTCAAAGGAACACACATAAGGCTGATGTCGTCCTATATGGTTCATGAGGAAAGCGATCCTCCAAATGACCTAGTTCGCAAGCTTACCATATCAAGTTTTGGTCAAACGGCTGCAACTTGGCCGTTTATCCATCCATTTTTATAAGGGTCACCTAATTAATGTGTCTATCTAAAACTAAAAATGTTAGCAATAAAACATTTTTTTTTCGACTTTTCCTGAGTTTTTAAAATCAAAATTTCGGGTAAAAACACCGAAAAAAATTATGAAATTTGAATTTGAAAGCTTAATATCTTTCAGACGTTACGTTGCAGCTACAAAGTGTCTAGGTCGGATTTATAGCTGCATTTGTCAGCTTTTCAAAACTGCAATAGTTCAATACAATCAGTTGTAGGAAACTTAAGCTATGTGAAAAATAGAAGGACTACCTATGAAAAAAAAATACCACATTTTTAAAAAAAATTTAAAATAAAAACTAAACCTGGAAAATAAAAACCATAATTCTTAAAAAAAATTAAATCTCCAAATCTATCAGAAAAAGTCATTTTGGGCGAGAGCGGAAAAAAAAGTTGAATATTGTCGAGTAGTGTTATAAGCCCTCAGATGTCGTAAGAAGCACAACATGCCTACCGGAATGGAAAATCAACGGAAACGGCACTTCATGAAGTAGTCTCAGTGATAGCGAAATCTCTACAGCTAGAGCAATGCTCTTTAATAGCCTTTCTCGATATCGAGGAAACCTTCAACAACGTCGTGCCGGGAACCATTACTGAAGGGCTGACTGACCTAGGAGTGGACCGTCCCTCACATATTCAGGACGGTGACATCATCGATGGAATCGTCCACCCAGTCAAGGTATGTCAACAGAGGCACTCCGCACAGTGGAGTCCTGTCTCCCCTTCTATGGAACATAGCAGTCAACAAGATTCTATATGACCTGAAAGGGGGGGCTGCATAGTCGTGGCATACGCGGACGACGTTGTAAGTATCTTCTCGGGAAAATACCCTCAAACACTCTGCGACTTAATGACCGCAAAGCTCGCAAGACTGGCAGGATGGACAGAATCGCGAGGACTTCCAGTTAATCCCTCAAAAACGGAACTTGTGCTATTCACAAATAAATACAAGAATCCGCCTCTCAACCCCCCAATGTTAAACAGATGCAGGCTCTCCTTCAGCGACAGTGCCAGTAACTAAGGGTTGGTAATTGACAAGAAGCTAAATTGGAACCTGAACATCAAAGACAGAGTGAAGAAGGCCACGATAGCCCTCTACACTTGCAAAAAAGCTATTGGCTTAAAATGGGGCATGAACCCAAGTATAGTCCAATGGATATATCTAGCAATAGTTAGACCAATAAAACTCTATGGAGTTGCAGTGTGGTGGCCGGCCTTATCAAAAAGAACGATCACCAGACAACTCGACTAAGTTCAACGAACAGCCCCCTTTGCATCAGCGGAGCTCTTCGCACTACTCCAAATGAGGCGCTTGATGCCATTCTATGCCTCCAAAGCCTTGCCCTTGCAGGAAAAGAAAGGGAACAGATGGCAGCAATACGTCTGAGAGACTCCGACCAATGGGCACCACAGCACACAGGTCACTCCTCAATATTAAACAGCAGTTCCGTTCCCACTAAAACGGACTACTGTGTCCCAAGGGAATACACAGACACCCCTTTCGATGCAATTATCCCCCACAGAGACGAGTGGAGTGAGCCTGGGGGTCCCCCAGGCCCAGAAGGGGCCCTAAACATCTTCACAGATGGGTCAAAGCTGAACAACAGGGTCGGAGGAGGAATTTACTCCGAACAGTTAAACATTAGGCACTCCATTAGGCTCCCTGATCACTGCAGCGTCTTCCAAGCGGAGGTCATTGCAATCAAGGAAGCCCTAAACTGCCTTCAGGAAACTACCGCCATGGTAACCCGCATAAATATTTATAGTGATAGCCAAGCAGCAATCAAATTGCTTAATGCGATCTTCACGAGATGGCTCAGCAATTTGTTATCAGCCTCATATGGGTCCCGGGACACCGGGACATCGAAGGCAACTGTATTGCAGACGAGCTGGCCAGACTTGGCACTACAATCCCCCTTCTCCAAGACAAGGAGGATACTCGTATGCCGATGGCCACATGTAGGCTCATAATAAAGGAGCAATATAAGCGACTAATAGACAACAAGTGGCAATCAGTACCACGTTGTCGAATAACTCGGCAAACATGGCCAGCCATAGATAGGAAGCGCACCTCTGAGCTATGCAAGCTCGGCAGACGAAAGTGCAGCGCAGTCATACGTTCCTTAACGGGACACTGGCTAATAGGTACCCACGCTAATAGACTGGGCGCCCCATACAACGACTTTTGCCGAAGCTGGAGAGACGAGGAAGAGGAGGAAACGGTGGAACACTTGTTCTGCTCATGCCCAGCTCTCAGCAGAAGACGGCTGCATCACTTGGCCTCGCCCTTCATAGCAGACATTTCGGTAATGTCCACATATGACCCAGAAAGATAGCTTACTTTATAAGAGCTGCAGGCTGGGATAACTGGTGACATTAGGTCTCACGATGCGGAAATAGGGGAGATTCCCTGTGGTACTACAACGAAAACGAGCAGCGAGCCTGGCAGCCGCTATCACCCAACTTAACCTATCAATATATCCATCTTCTGAGGCTTGAAGAAATATGAGTCTGCAAGTAATAAGTTCTTCGGGATTCGACAGTTACTCACATTGAGTGTTTAAAAAAAATTCTAAAATTGACCGAAAACTCACTACTAGTAATTCGCGACTTCACCACCGTGTGTATCTTCTTCTTCACTTATGAATTGAATTCAGCAGTATCAAGCAAGTAGAAACATGACTCCGCCCTACGGATCTGTAAGCGCTGTGCTAAGTCCTCAGTGATAAAATTAGTTTGGGACCCAGAGTCAAGCAGAGATCGGGCCATAACGTATACGCTTTTATTTGTTCGGACACTTACGACGTAGCCAGAATCACTCTATCCATTACTGTCGCATGCAGAGCATGCAAAGTGAAAATCTGTCAACAAATGGTCGTTCGCATAGCAGTAGCTGCAATGCTGGTTTTTGGCATTTGCAGTATAACACGAAAATGAGCTCCGATTATGAGGCTTGCTTAGCATAGCTTTCTACTCCTGCATGTGTTATTCCGATTCTTTGGTCGAAAGATGCTAATGTCTTCGAGTAAGCAAATTTTTGCAGTCCGCCCAAAGTGGTTTGTTGGTTGAAATGTTGTTTGAATAATACTTTTAAATGCCGAGGTACCAAATGTAAATAAAGCATGTACCCATAAGAGGAAAAAAATCAATATACTCGACAAAGGTAGGTTATCGCATAACTTGGTGATCACTTTGTGTGACCGTATGCACATTTGCCCAAACTACGTCACAAAACCATATACCCGACAAATGTAGGGTATAGGGTCGCTTGGCTCAAGCGCGCAAACGAAAACCACACAATTTCAACAACGAACAGCAATGGTGACAAGCGAAAGGCCAATGATCCAGCTATGTATGTATTTTAGACAACGAAAACAAAAAAGTCGACAGTTATTTCAGTAATAAATACGTCCATGTATGTCCGTCCGTCCGTCTATCCGTCTATCCGTCTTCATGATTGCCTAGATCTCAGAACCTATAAAAGCTAGAGCAACTAAGTTTTGTATCCAGTCTCCTGTGATACCACACTGTTACAAGTGTATTTAAAAATTTTGCCATGTCCCTTCCCCCTTAACAAAGAACGAAAATCTGTGGCATCAACATTTTAAAGATACGTGTTCGGAGCAGCAGCAGCCAGTATCTCTTAAGACAATTAAATTATCTAAGCTAAATACTCTGTCTTTATCTATTTTACGCTTATCTACTCTTATTCTCTCGGTGCATACGCACACACACACTCATATTCGCCGTGCGTACTGCTTATATAGCAGTGCGTCGCTTAACTTAGTCGCTTAACTTGTTTCAAATTCGTCGTCGAACGAGCATCGCATATCATTGGTATACACCGACCGTCAAATTGTCAAATCGGTTATATAGCGGTTCTTGGTTTAATGCGTATACATTTTGAACAATCACTAAAAAACACGAAGTTTACGGCCACAGCCTTCAACATAAAACATAGAAAACAAACGCAAAAATATAACACACTACGGAGAACTATAAGAGCTAGAGCAACCAAACTTTCTATCCAAGCTCCTGTGCCATCACTTCAATACAATAGTATTTCAACATTTTGACACGCCCCCTTCCTCCCCCACAAAGAACTACAATCTGTGGAATCTACAATTTTGAAGATGTGAGAAATCTAAAAACGAAGAATCTTAGAGAGCCATAAGAGAGTTTAATCTGGATCAGATCGGATTACTACTATAGCCAGAATAAAGAAAACTATTTAAAGAAGCAACTTTCTCTCTCGCTCTCTCTCAAAGTTCTCGTCTGCTGTGCCCATCCTTCCAGATGAACGCCTAGATTTCAGAGACTATAGAAGATAGATCCAAATTTTGTATCCAGACTCCTGTGATATGACACTGTTACAAGGGTATTTCAAAATTTCTCCCCGCACATTTCGCCCACAAAAGGACCAAAATCTGTGGCAACTGCAATTAACTGAAAACGCAGAACCGTAGATAATGGCTATATCTACCAGATTGTCGAACTGGAATCAGATCGGACATTATTATAGCCAAGAAAGGAGAAAAAAATGTTAAGTGGCTACGTAGATACATTTGTAAATATGCGTTCGCTTCCTCTTTCTTATACTCTTCCTCGTCTGCTTTTCCCCGCAATGAGTAATAGCTATCCCCGGCAATCCAAGCGCGAACCCCCTTTTGACCTTGCGACAAACACTCCTCTCCTTCAAAGAGGCGCGATGCGCTGTCTGCTTGTCCATGTCTTACCACAATCACCGCCCACCCACAAATTGACAAATCAATCTGACCTTTCCCCAAACAGAGACTAAAGAAAGCTAGAGAGAGCATGCTTAGCAATATCACCGTCCAAAACAATTACCGCTCGCCTAGGCAATGATTTTTATACATATGTATGTATGTATGTACAACCAATGGAGATACATACATATGTACATACATAAACACATATGTAAATATACATAGTATTGTAATATTGGGAGGGTACCTGCGAATGCATGCCTTATCTATATGAAAAGAAAGAGAATTTTCCATCAAAGAAACTGCGAAATCAAAACATTAGCAGTTCCCAAGCACGTGCGACCTCTGTCTCTCTCTGTTTCCACTTCCACCTTCTGACCGAGACCCCTTCTCTCATCACACAAAAGGGATGCGCGATTCGCTATTTATCTGCTTTGTACATGTTTTAGCAAGGCCCCTCCTACCACCCTCTTCGCAGTTAACCATTTTTTAACAGTAACAATAAAGGGGGAGGAAAGCGCTAATGTTTTCGCTCTAAAAATGTATATGTAAATAATGAGAAAAATAGCCGTTAAATATAAATTTTAAATTAAATATTTGAGTTTTTCTCTCTATCCCTCTCTTTCCACTTGAAAACTCTATGTTCCACTCAGACAAGAGCTCTCTCGATAAAGCCACTATCTATTTAAAATTATCCAAATTTATCAAATTTATCTCTTTTGCGAACCATCCGCTTGCCGTATGCTGCCAACAGTGGACGACGTCACTGAAAAATCTAATATTTTTTAGATCTTCAAACAATTTTCAAACTAAATCAAACTAAATAAAGACGCGGTTTTTTCTTTCAACGATATTCGTGTTTATTAACAAAAACGAGTGCAGTGGCTTTGGGCGTACTTCGACAAGTGAAGTGTCGTCCCATTCCACTCTTTGCGCGACCCACCGTCGGCCGCCCGCAACCCAATTCGCCGTCGGCAATCGTGCAGATCGGCTTGCGGGTCACCCGAAGATGGAGCGACTCTTTGGGCGTCCGATCCTCTCTTAAACTACTCCAACATTCCGGCCCCGCTGAAGAGCTCCGGTCTTCAGCACGTTGGAAGTGGTGCCAGCTTGTGGACTGGCCGTTTAATGACGCCGGCTGGCGTTCTTACTTCGGCCACCCGCACCTTGCCGTCCTCTCCAGTTATTGCGCGCGTTACGCGCCCTATTGTCCAACGTTGCGGGGGGGTGTTGTCGTCGTGCACCAGCACGACCGTCCCTTCGGCCAGATTGGCCTCGCCTCTGCTCCACTGGGCTCGCTGCTGCAGGCTGAGGAGGTAGTCGTTGGACCACTTGCGCCAAAAGCGCAGTTTGAGCTCCAACAACAGTCGCCACCGCTTCAAGTCTCCGGGTGCGGGCTTGTTGTTGGGCTCTCCGGGCGTGGATCCGTGCGGCAGGCTCTCCTTGCTCCGGGTGAATGCCGCTTGGAGCTCCCTCAGCACGTTGCTCGCTCCCAAGAAATTCGTCGCGTTGTCGCTGACCATCTTCTCCGGCAGTCCCCGTCTCCCAACGAACCTTTTAAATACATTCAGAAACACGTCAGTTGAAAGGTCTGAGACAAGTTCTAGATGGACTGCCTTTGAGGCGAAACAAACAAAAACGGCAACGTACATTTTAACGGGTGGTCTACCTCTGATTCTATAGCTTACGTAGAATGGCCCACAGAAATCTACGCCAGATACTCTGAACGGCCGACCCTCACGAAGGCGGTCAGCTGGCAAATTTCCCATTATTTGCCCCAACAACTTTGGCTTGTAGCGAAAACAGTGTACGCATCTTCTAACATGCGCTGTACACACGCTTCGGGCATTGATCACCCAAACTTGCTGCCTCAGCAATCCCACAAGAACCTTTGCACCAGCATGGTAGTGCCTAAGGTGCAAATGCCTGACCAAAAGGCTGACCAATTCAGATCCCTTTGGTAGCAACAGAGGGAATTTGGCGTCGTATGCGATAGGGCCGTGTAGCAAGCGCCCTCCTACTCGAATTAACTTAAATTTGATGCCATTTTCATCAAACTCGTGGACAAATGGATTCAACGACTGCAGCATCTTTGCCTTAGTGACAATTGGACACAACAAACCAAGAGGGTCAAACAAACGAGAGGCTATCGACAATATATTGCGTTTTGTTGGTTTCAGGGAGGCAAAACTATCCACGTCCAGATGGTACTTAAATACATCATCTTGAGGTGCCCAGCGCATTCCAAGCGTTTTGACTGAGCTTTGCTCATCAATCTTAATGCTGATTTCCTCATTCTTTCCAGATTGAGTCGGGCAATTGGAAGCCCACTTGGCCAATGGAAATCCTCCTGAATTCAAAATATCCCGAACCTGGCTGCAAATTGTGTCCAGTTCTTTTAAACTGTCTGCACCTGCCAGCATATCGTCGACATAAAAACAATTGCGAATCACTTCCGCACCAATGGGATGTGATTGTGCGAAACTATTTGCCAATTCGAACAAACAACGTACAGCCAAAAAGGGTGCTGACGCTGTACCGTATGTAACAGTATTCAAACTGTATGCTTGTATGTTTTGTGAAGGGTTTTCTCTCCACAAGACAAGTTGGAAGTCTCTGTCTTCCTCAGAAACATTTATCTGCCTGTACATTTTCGAAATGTCAGCAGTTACGGCATATTTGTTCAACCGAAAGTTGACCAATGTTGAATACAACTCCCTCTGAATAGTTGGCCCCACCATTAGTGTTTCGTTCAGTGAAACTGCTGTTGATGTTTTGCTGGAAGCATCGAACATAACACGAAGTTTGGTTGAGGTACTCTCAGGTCTGAGAACGCATTGATGAGGAATATAATAATGCTGTTCTAGAGGAGCAGACTTCAGAATGGACATATGTCCCAAATCCAAATACTCTTTCATGAAGTCATGGTACATAGTTTTGAGAGTGTCATCCTTTGACAGTTTGCGCTCAAGTTGCAAAAAACGCCTTTCAGCAGTTTGAAAGGACAGGCCAAGAACTTTAGGGTCGGTCTTAAAGGGAAGTTTGACTTGAAAGCGACCGGAAGACAATGTACCGTTTTTGCGAAGTGCAACTCACAGGCCTGTTGTTCAGCTGTTTGGCGGACAGCCTTCGACTCAGTTGGACATTGATCCAATTCCCAAAAACGGTTTACTAATGAGTCGAGAGAACAACTATACACTTGAGCTATCGAACTCTCAATACACTGTTGCCGAGGCGCCTGTCCAGTACATTTGCCTGCAACAATCCAACCGAGCAATGTTTTTTGCATAATGGGCAGCTCGGAATGTAATTTAATTTGCCCAACGCACAATAGCCCATAAAACATTTCAGCTCCCAAGAGAACATCCACCTTAGCCGGCTTATGGAATTCGGGATCTGCCAATTGAATATTTTTTGGGATTTTCCAGCTCGATGTGGAAAGTGATTGCCCAGGCTGAGATGTGGAAATTGATTTTAGTACATAACACTCAGCGGAAAACATGTGGGAATTCAACCGAGAATGTATTGATGCACAAACCTTAGTTTTACTATCGGTGGTTGCACCACCCACCATAGCGATAGCAAGGGAAGTTGGCTCACGTTTAAGCCGAAGCCTCTGTGCTAGGCTCTCAGACATCAAATTTATTTGAGAGCCACTATCGAGCAAAGCTCTTGCTGGATGCAACTGTCCGAATCTATCTTTGATATTTACAATCGCGGTAGCCAGAACGACTTGATCCGCATTGAGCATGTGACCTACGTAGGCCTCCGACGTTGAGGCTTGAAGTGCCACTGCTTCACCTTGCACTGATGCAGTGTACCGATGAAGGAGCGAATGGTGAGGCTTTGAGCACACTCGACACTTCGCCGCCTTGCAACTCGATACTGTATGTCCCGTGGTCAAACAATTGAGACACAGTTTTTGAGTTTTAGCATACTCAAAACGTTGCATGACGGAAATGGCACTAAACGATGGACAAGAATATATATTGTGGTCTGCAGACCTGCAATAGGTGCATGCAGACGACGACTTTTGACCTGCATTAGCACAGGCAAACGACGATTTCCGTTGAGGCTTCCTCACCTCGTTACGCACCCTTGACTTGTCACGAGTGGACTCTCCTGCTGCCAGGTACTGATACCTTCTATTCAGCTGTTTGGCACAGTCTTCCCAAGAAGGCAGCTTATCATAATCAAGCTGCTCTTCAAAACGAGATTTGGTCACATGGTCGACCTTTGCCATGACCATGTGAATGATCATTGCATTCGCAATATCTTTTTCGACACCTACAGACGACAGCGATGAATATATCGCAGACACCGTGTCTATCATCGATCTTAAACTCGATGCAGATGGCTTGGTCATGGTTGGCAAATCGAATAATTGAGCAATGGTATCGAAAAATATCAAACATTTATTGTCGTACACTGACTTCAGACTGGCAAGGGCCTTAGGATAATTACAGTCCGTCATTTGAAATGGTTTTACTACACCCAATGCTTCATCTGACAAACACGATACGAGATGATTAAACTTCTCTACGTTTGTCAAAGAAGCATCGTCGTCAATGAGGCTTTGGAACAGGCACATGAAATTTTTGTATTCCGAATGTTTGCCACTAAACTTCGGCAAACGCATTTTCGGCAGCTGCGATCGCTGGCTCGAATTCAGTGAGCAGTCATGCTGCATGTGTGTGTCGAACCGTGGATTCACTGAGCAGTCATGCTGCATATGTGTGTCGGATCTTGGTTTGATTGCATTCATAAACAATGCTTTAGTGACGACACAAAGATCCTCCAAAGGTCCTCTACTTTCATTGGTTGGACTCAAAATGTCCAACTCTGCTGTAGGTTCATAGCCTTATCGATATAACCCTCTAAAAGCTCTAGGCGACAAGCTAATTCGGTTTTGTCCGATGAAATTTGCTTTAGTCTAAAGGCTGTTTGCACTCGCGCAATATCAGCACTGACTTTGTCAAACCTTTGTTGACACAATGCCAACTTGGTATTTGTTTTAGATACTGTTGGCCGTTCAGCTGTTGGCCGTTCCACAGTTGGCCTATCGGACTCAGACATAATTGAAATGAGAAAAAGGAACTGCCTTCAATACCGTACCCAAGTTCGCCAAACTCTTCAAGCTACCCTCGCACACGCACTGCAGCTATGTACCGAGAAACGCTAAGCTTGCTTACCCAAACACACACACGCCCTGGCGCAATATGTGAACAAACAAACGAAAGTGGTCCAAGCGACCGAAAGTAAGCAAGCCCTATGCTCGCTGCTGCCACTTTGTGGGCAACAGAGATAGAATGCGGGGTGCGGGGGATCAAAGAGTAAGTGAGAGAATTTGGCGCGAGCGAACGCACAAGACGAAAGTAATACAGGCGCTCGAACCAAGCCTGACCTGTATGGTATGCCAAAACGGGGGAGAAGAGAGCAAGCGGTAAATTTGGCGCGAGCGCACGCACACACAAACTAATATATAACCGATGCAAGCACAGAGCGAGCAAGGTTAACGACCGCACGAAATATCAGCCGCTGCTGCCCAAGAACCTTTACCAAGCGTTGCGTGTATGTGCAATTGCAAGCCGATGTCTGTACGTATGTACGTATGTATATACATATGTACGCGTATTGTACGTAGCGGTTAAGTCGAAAGCGGACAACCGAAAGACACTGCGACGTTTTGCGATTGCACAAACACACGACCAATATTATTAGAATGCAATAAATAGACCACCGTTTATGTGTACATATATTATATATGGTTTATGTTTATATAAAGTTTTAAATGTTAAATATGTACATATGTTGCCGTTTTGGTTATGCACATTAAGTGGTGGTCAGCATGAGTATACGTATGTATGTATGGCGTAGGTATGTTCGAACAATTCTACCGAACTTATGTATTTTGTACACACGTATAACTGCGACACTTTCACTTTATGTACATACATTGATTTGGCCAAATAAGGTATAAATAAGGAAGGTGCCAGAAATTGAGCTGTGTTCTCTGTGTATGACTGTGTTAGCACATACACACGCACATATGCGTATCACTTGCAGTTGGTCGTTTTGGTCGGACGAGCGAGCAATCTACAGCGACACAACGAAACTCAACCGGTGATGCTCAATTTTTGGCACAGAATACCTGCAGACTTTCTAGCGAATCTATAGAAAGTAATCGTCCTGTTTTGGCGTCCATCAGCACGTCGAGTTCGGCAGCGTCCAAAATGGCGAGGGTCCAAAAGGGCACGTCTGTGGCAAGGTCCGAATCAGCAACTTCTCAAATTTGTTCACACGCGAAGCCTAAGCCACTACGGAGCGAAACGAGTTAAAAAAAAAAACCGATGTCCCTGCTCGGGCGCCAATGAAAAATCTAATATTTTTTAGATCTTCAAACAATTTTCAAACTAAATCAAACTAAATAAAGACGCGGTTTTTTCTTTCAACGATATTCGTGTTTATTAACAAAAACGAGTGCAGTGGCTTTGGGCGTACTTCGACAAGTGAAGTGTCGTCCCATTCCACTCTTTGCGCGACCCACCGTCGGCCGCCCGCAACCCAATTCGCCGTCGGCAATCGTGCAGATCGGCTTGCGGGTCACCCGAAGATGGAGCGACTCTTTGGGCGTCCGATCCTCTCTTAAACTACTCCAACAGTCACCTCATCACTAAGTTCACCTTGTATGTCTCTTTTGTGAGCAGCGTCAATTAAAGAGAGAAAGAGAATGAGAATGAGCAAGAGAAAGAGAGAGTGAGAGAAAGAGAAGAGATGGAGAGAGGCTGAGAGAGCGACCTCGCAAAATAATGAATGCAAAACCTTAACCTCCTCCTACCCCACGCAATAGAATTAGAAGGATTAATTTGTAGGAATAGAATTAGAAGTACATATGTACATATATATAACGGGGGGGAACGTTGTGAGCCGCGGCTAAGGCCGCGGCTCCACTTTATACCCGGTACTCAGTCAGTATATACATACATACATATATGAGTTTACGATTTATGCAATTTATTAAATGTCACAAAAGGGACGAATTAAATTTTGGGCAAAAAAGAATATTTCAAAAAATATAATCAAACCATTTTTGGAATTTTTATATATGTCCAAGTCCAAGTGTTTGCGAGAGAGAGAGAGGTAATCAGTAAGCGCTTGGCAAGCGTTGCGTAGTCACTGAAATTTATTTTGTTTCTTCTGTCCATAATAATGATCCGACCTGATCCAGATTCGGCAATCTGTTAGACACAGTAATTTTCCATGATTCTGCGTTTTTGGTTTTCTTTTACCTTAAAAATTGTGGATTCCACAGATTTTCGTCCTTTTTTGTAGGGGCGGAATGGGGCGTGGCAAAATAGGGAAATAAATTTAAGCTGAATTGATATCACAGGAGCTTGGATAGAAAGTTTGGTTGCTCTAGCTTTTTTAGTCTCTGAGATCTAGGCCTTATACTCTTCGAGTACCGGGTATAAAAAGCCAATTATATCGCTCCCTAATTTGCATAAAACACAGTTGTTCGGTTCGGCGGTTGTGCACAAACAGTAACGGTTCTCGCGTCATCCGCTTTCCCTTCTGCTTGCTGTTGTTTCGTTTCGTTTTCGGTGCACTCAGTGTGTTTGACATTGTTGGTTTTTTTGGCAAATTGCGAACTCTCGCTGCTGGTCTGTGCCCGTGTGTTCTAACGCTGCGATCCATTTAAAGTGCCTTTAAAACTGTTCGAGGTTATTCACCGGCTATTGACCTCTGTGCTTGCCGTATCAAATACAAGCAATGGCTTCTGATAGCACACCCTCCCCTAACGCTCTCAATTCCCCCGTGTCCCTCAATGCAGACCTTTCTTACTACAAGCGTAAGGTTCAAGCCATGCTAAGTGCAGCGCGGAGAATCGAAAATGCCGTCGGCGAAGAGAAGATTGGTGAGCTCAAGGAGGAAGAATTGAACGTGCGCTTAAAGTCGGTATTGGATATTGTCGTGTCTTTCAATGAGCATCATGATGCTCTGGAAAGAATTGATCTTGATAAGATCGGTAGTCCCTTAAGAGAAGAGTTTGACGAGTGCGTGAGACCAGCATTAAGCATGAGTTGAACAAGCGGCAGCCCACAATGCTCCCTTGCTCAACAATGCGGACGGACCATGTTTCAGAAGCCCCGGCTACGGTTATAATGCAGCATCGGCATCGCCTACCGGAGTTAAAGCTTCCAGAGTTCAGTGGGGGCTACTCACAGTACTCCGCCTTTTGGAGCATGTTTTCCTCGATAATCGACAAGGAGCCTGACTTGACGAATGTGACTTTGCCACGCCAGCTATCCCATCGCTTTAGATTTGCTGAACAGACACTTTAATAATAAACGGTTAATTTTTTACCGCAATTGGCAATCTGCGAGCCTTAAAAAGTATTGGGACAAAGGAACAGATTGCTGACTGTTTTATAATACACAGCCTGCTGCAGAGGGTAGACAGTGCCACACAACCCAAGTGGGAGGACGCTCCGTCACTGGATAGTATACCGACAGCCGATCCATTCACCGAGTTTCTGGAGCAAAGATGTCAGAAGTTGGAGAATCAGGAGCACGCTAGGCACACAGGATGCGCCCGGCATTCAGGTGGGAAAGAATAAAAAAACTTTTAACAACAGTAAGAGTTTTTTCGGAGCGACTGAATCGGTTGCTCTTGACTGTGTCTTTTACAATACTGCTGGCCATAGTATTTATACCTGCACCTTGTTTTTAAATCTCTCGCCTTCACTGCGGCTACTAGAGGTGAAGAAACTAAGTCTTTGCATGAATTGCCTGAAGACCGGCCATCAAATTCGCACCTGCAGGTCCTCAACTTGTCGCCAGTGTGGGATCAAACATCACACGTTATTGCATTTCAATGACAGACGCTCGCAATCGGCCTTTGCCTCGGCTCACAACGTTCCCCCTCGTTTAGTCTAAGTTGCTGAGCGAGACTAGATGTTATGAGGTGCATTTGTGACCCGGAATCCAAGAGTGCCCGACATGGCACGAGAGATCCAGCGCGATCCTTTAACAAAACCACTGGAGTGGCTAAGAGTACGACATCATTGCAAGAATTCTGAGCTCTCAGAGCGGTGGCTGAAGCCTGTGAATGGGCTTCAGGGTGCGGTGACGACGAGACAGCGGACTCCCTCTAGTAGCCGCTGTAAAGGCGAGAGATTTAAAGAGCAACAATGAACAACAATAAAGTGTGATAACAGAGGAGACTGGATACAAAATTTGGTTGCTCTAGCTTTAATAGTCTCTGAGATATAGGCGCAAATGAAGACGGACAGACGGACGGACGGACAGACAGACATGGCTATATCGACTCAGCTATTGATGCTGATCAAGAATATATATACTTTATGGGGTCGGAAACGCTTCCTTCTGGACGTTACACACAACCGTTATCACCACAACCACAATATACTCTTCGAGTACCTGGTATAAAAAGACCATGTCATCGGCCGCAGTATCGGGTCTTGGGGACTCTAGTTTCACATCGGACGGCTACACAGTGCGCCTCAATTTGCAATCGCAAGCCTCTGACTACAGTCCCAGTTTCGTCGCATTGGTAGCACCCACAATCACCGAGCAGCAGTCCAGCTTTTCAGCAGACGTTTCCAACTGGAAAATTCCGCAGAACATCCCACTGGTGGATCCGCAGTTCTTCAGGCCGCAGCTGCCCTGCTCATTGGGGGCTAGTCTCTTCTTCGATCTTCTGTGCGTTGGGCAAATCAAATTGGCAACAGGCTTGCCATCGCTTCAGAAAACTCGCCTTGGATGGGTGGTTTCAGGAGGTGGCCAGCAACCGCGAAAGACAGCCTTGTTGGGTGTGCTCATCCGACACCGGTCATGAGTCCCTCGATCAAGTAGAAATACTGCTGAGACAGTTTTGGGAGATAGAAAGTTCCACTGAAGTTTCGGTGACGGTCAAGCAGGAGGATATTGATTGTGAGGAGCACTTCAAAGCTAATTTCTCGCGCTTGTCATCTGGAGAGTTCGCTGTAAAGTTGCCCATCAAAAGAAGTTTGGATATCTTGGGTGATTCGTACATGCAAGCATATCGCCGATTCCTCAACTTGGAGCGGAAACTTGAGCGTCGGCCGCAGCTAAAATCTCAGTACTCCTCTTTCATCCGGGAGTACCAAGAACTTAATTACATGTCGTTGGTAGAATCAGAACTGTCCAGTCGCTGCCGATATTTTTTGCCACATCATTGCGTGCTTAAGGAAGACAGCACAACTACCAAACTGCGGGTTGGGTTCGATGGATCTGCAACAACTTCAACGGGGTTTTCTCTAAACGAGGTTCTAATGGCTGGGCCTACTATCCAACCAAAGCTTCTACATACATTACTTCGTTTCCGTACGTTCCCAATTGCGCTGACTGGGGACATCTGCAATATGTACAGGTGTGTCCGGGTAACTGAGCCGGATAATTACCTTCAGTGCATCTTATGGAGAGATTCACCTCAGGAAAATGTAAAGACGTTTAAACTCGACACGGTAACGTATGGGACCAAGCCAGCTTCCTATCTTGCAATTCGTGCGATGCTCCAGTTGGCCGAAGAAGAAAAATCGTCATTCCCTATTGGTTCGGAAGTGTTGGCGTCCAATTTTTATGTCGACGATTTGATGACTGGTGGAGGATCTGTAGAGGAAGTGCGTGAAAAAATGAAGCAGACATCCCAGTTGCTGGCTCGGGGAAACTTCCCAATTCGGAAATGGTGCTCCAACGTTCCTGCCGTGCTTGAAGGAGTTCCTGAAAAAGATAAAGAAACGCTGCTGAGTTTCGACGATGGCACCGATTTTACAAAGGCCCTTGGATTGGTTTGGGAGCCTGCATCCGATGAATTTCTCTTTTCCGTAGTACCCGCACAGTTGTCTTCAAAGCCGAGAAAGCGCTCTATGTTATCAACTATCGCTCGTTTTTATGATCTCCTTGGATTAATTGGGCCTGTCATCGCAAAGGCAAAGATTTTCCTTCAGCTGGTGTGGAAGTAGCGGCACCAATGGGATGAGAGTCTACCCGAGTCTCTTTCGTCAGCGTGGACCACTTTCTGCGAGAATTTGTCTGCCCCTCAGCGATTTAGATTTCCTCGCCTCGCATTGTGTCCCAGGTCAAAGGTGGAGGTTCATGGTTTTTGTGATGCCAGTCTAGACGCGTATGGCGCATGTATTTATATCGTCTCAAGGACCAAGAATGGCGCATACGTGCAACTTTTCTGTGCGAAGTCTCGTGTCGCCCCTGTCAAGGTATTGACGGTGCCCAGGTTGGAGTTATGTGGCGCTGACCTACTTTCTCAATTGATCAGTGAGATACACCAACTTAATTATTTACTGGAAGCTTCTATTGCTGGTCCGACTCCACAACTGCCTTGTCGTGGATTCGCAATGACCCATCAAGTTTTAACGTCTTCGTTGCAAATCGGGTTTCGGCCATTCAGGAGCGGACTGCTCAGATGGAATGGCGCTACGTTCCAACCGCTCAGAACCCTGCGGATATCTTATCCAGAGGCGCTCTGCCATCTGAACTTTTGGAATCGCATCTTTGGTCCCACGGGCCACTCTTTCTTCGGAATGAAAAACCGGTGTGGCCATCTTCATCTACACAAGACCTGCCGACACTGGAGCTTCGCAAGAGAGTCCTCATTGTAGTTTGCCCATTCGTAGACCTCTCTGATGGCCGGAAATTTAACAATTCCTTCGGAAAGCTTCAGCACACGTTTGCATACGTCTTCAAATTTTTGATGCGCAAAAAGTCATCGGGATTAATAGTGGATGACATCGTTGGTGGCACACGGTTACTCATTCGTTCAATACAGAGAGTGCAGTTATGGACTGACTACAAGGCTTTGCGGGATGGAGAGCAGGTGCAGCCGTCGAGCTCTATTTCGTCGCTCGCACCATTTCTGGATGAACATGGACTATTACGCGTCGGTGGACGGTTGGCGAACTCATCACTTGATTTCAACGCGCGGCATCCAGTTATTCTTCTAAGGCGTCATCCCGTCACTTCAGCTGTAATTGTGCATTTTCATGAGCGGAACTTGCACGCTGGACCACGATCATTAATCGCACTAATTCGTCATGAGTATTGGCCAATTGGAGGGCGCAAGACTGTGGCAAATGTCGTAAATCGCTGCACAAGATGTTTTAAGGCCAAGCCGCGCTTACTTCAGCATATCATGGCTGACTTGCCAAAGGAGCGTGTGAATGCAAATTGCGCCTTTGCTGTTACAGGCGTGGATTTTTGTGGTCCATTCTTTTACAAGAGTGAGGTGCGGACCAGACCACCCATCAAATGCTACATTTGCGTATTTATTTGTTTTGCCACCAAGGCCGTTCACTTGGAGCTTGTGCAGGATTTGTAAACGCCAGCGTTCATTAGCGCGCTCAAGCGGTTCATTTGTACTTGTGGTCAGCCAAGGGGGATTTGGTCTGACAACGCAACTAACTTCGTTGGAGCTAAGAACGAGTTGGCGGAGCTGAAGAAGCTGTTCCTCTCCGAAAGGCACCAGAAGACAGTTCAGGAGTTTTGCGTCGCAGATCACATCGACTGGCGCTTCATTTCCCCTCGGTCTCCCCACTTTGGCGGACTCTGGGAGGCAGCGGTGAAGACAGCCAAGCATCACTTCTACCGTTGCGCCTCCAGTTCCGTACTTTGCTTCGATGACCTGAGAACCCTCGTATGCCATATAACTGCTATAGTCAACTCAAGACCATTGCTTCCCATTTCAGAGCATCCCGACGACTTAGACGTGCTAACACCTGCGCATTTCTTGAGCATGGCGCCGATCCTTATGTTTGCAGAGCCAGATGTAACCAGACTAAACTTCAATCGTCTTGATCGCTGGCAGGTCAACTTTCTGCAGCAGACGTTTTGGTCCCGCTGGCGAGAGGAGTACCTCACCCTTCTTCAGGAGAGAGCTAAGTGGAGAACTGGGCAGCCTAGTCTCAGCGTCGGCGATGTCGTGCTCGTGAAGAACGAGAACCTGCCTCCCCTCAAGTGGCCGTTGGGAAGGGTGACAAAGCTAATCGTCGGAAAGGATGGCGTTCCCAGGGAGCTCAAAACGGCTACTGGAATTACCACAAGGGCCGTCGCGAAGCTGTGCATGCTGCCAAAGAAGGATGTCGAAGACTTGTGCTCTTCAACGGGGGGAGTATGTTTGGCTTAGCGCCGGCCCAAGGCAGCATCAAGAACGCAACTCTCTTAATCATTGTTGCTTACTGTTGCCCTGCACTCTCTATCGCAGCATTGCCCTATTCTTCGTCGTTCGTCGTCCAACAAGAGCTGCGTGGGAGGCACATCTTCGGAGCAGCATTTACTTTAGAATTGATCGTGTTCGTTAGCGTTTGCTCGTATCGTCGTATCGTTAATTTTCGTTTCGTGTCTATTGTTGCATCTCTCGTACATAAAAAAAAACAAATCTAACATACACGAATATACATATAGTAGGGGAGTGTAAGTTATAGTGGCGGACACTTTGATTTGTGCATCTCCCTCTCTCAACAATCAATATTTTTCAAAATTTCAAAAGCAGGTAGCTGCTGACATCTATTGAGCATATTTCTGTCAAAAGCGGTTGCTTAAATTTAAATGGAATGCAATTTTGCAGCTCTTCGCGCAAACCATTAATTTTTTGCATTTTTGAAAATTTTAAGGTATGGTGGCGGATGAACTAAAACATTATGTAGATCTGAAAATCATTTATTTAAACTATTGGAAATAATGAAAAATAACATAAAAAGAAAGAACTTATATTGAAAATCTCGAGCAGCATCTTCTTCTTCTTTTTCGAGCTTCACTCTTTTGCCTGTGGATTGCTCCGATGTTGTTCTTCTTTTAGACGCTCTTTTTTCCTTTCTTGTCTAAAGACAAAAACCCGGTGCCCAAAATGCAAATTTCCGCCACTGAGTGTTAACTTATACACTTCTGTACACAAAAAGGCAAAGAAAATTGAAACTCGTGCTAAAAAATGATCCGCCACATCCGACGTTGTCACTGTCATACTTCGCAAATAAAAAATAAATTTTAAATATCAAAAACTGTTGGCAAAGGCCTAAATATACGTTCCGAATACTTCCCCGACTCAAGTTTCAAAAAACCTTCACTCTGTCACTGTCAAGACACATATCCAAAAAAAATTTATGTATTTTTTTTCACTACTTTTTTATTAAAAATCACTTAGAGTTCAAAGCACACGTCCCCTCATTAATACTACTGCATATAAAATGTCAGCACGATAATAGACATCGACCACAGTGATCAAAAGTTTTAGATTTGACGTTACATGCCAGATATGACAAGTCCGCCACCATACCTTACACGCCACGATACCTTACACTCCCCTATACATTGAAATCAAACCAATTTGAGTATTTATTAAATTTCGAAAAATACGCTGCTGAAGATGCTGATAGCTCAACAAATGGTTTGACTTCATTTTTTAATATATTATTTTTTGCCCAAAATTTAATTCGTGCCTTTTGCGAACATATAATAAATTGCATAAATCGTAAGCTCATATATGTATGTATATACTGACTGAGTACCGGGTATAAAGTTGAGCCGCGGCCAGTGCCGCGGTTCACATCGTTACCCCTCGTTTATTATTTCTTTTGTAGTTTTGATAGCATAATATATATAATATGATAATATATATAAAATTATTTGTAAAAATTGGTTTTATTTTATGTAATTATATATAATTAATAATAATTATTATCTTAATATATACATATATATTACGTGTCACGTTGCTTTTTCGCTATAGACTCCTAAACTACTTTACCGATTTTAATCAAATTTTCACACTGTGTGCAGTTTGATCCAACTTGAAGGATATGATAGCTCTCATCTTAATTTACAGTCGCAATATTATTTTATTGCTAATTATTTGTCTATTATTATGTCCAAAAATGTGTGTTTGAACTCCCATTTCAATTCATTTTGTGTCATTCTGTAGAATTTTTCTCTGAAAAAGTAACAATTTCTGTAAAGTTAAATGTTGAGGCGATCAAATACAAGGTGTTGCGTTCATGTACATTAATTGGACCAATTAACGAACGTTGTCGCCATTGTCAGGCATATAAATTTAAAGGTGAAGCAGATGGGATGTGCTGTGCGAGTGGTAAAGTGTGATTGCTTAAATTCGGGAGCCCCCCTCAACCATTGAGCACATTACTTAATGGATTGACACTTGAGTCTAATCATTTTTTTTATGTATACTGTGTAAAAGTATAGTTCGAGTTCTCAAATGACATCTTTTGGTGCCACAAATATCATAAGAGACAACTTCATACTATCGTTCATTTTATTCAGAATCAAGGTTAAATATGGTAATACATAAATCATTGAATATATGACAATGTTACCGTCATCGTATGTTGGAAGTCCATACCTCATCATCACCTTCAAGTGTAATTCGCAATGGGAAGAAATCTCGGAAATATTTTTTGGTGGCCAAACATAGAAAGATCGCAAAAATATTTTAGCACGTGCTTTGAGACAAAAATTAAATACACTTATGTATTTAATTGTCTGACACGGTCTTCTCCTCTTTCTCGTCTCTTCAGCTTCGGCAAAAATCATTGTATGGGGTGCCCAGCCTGTTTGACAGTGTCCCTTGAGGGACCGGATGACTGCGCTGCACCTTTTTCTGCCGAGCTTGCATAGCTCTGAGGTGCGTTTTCTGTCTATGCTCGGCCATGTTTGCCGAGTTATGCGACATAGTGGTGAAATTAGGATTCACGGTCCATGTGGTGCGTTGAATTTATGTTAAAAAATTTTTATGTTAAAAAATTTGGTTTCCGATACAGTGATGTGCAACAATGGATATCCCGAATATCAGCGTCGATCAACTGAAGATAATGGCTATTCGGAAACTTTAAGAGTCCAAAATTAACATTTGGAGATTAATAAACGTTGGGCTGTGCCATATTCACGTTATCTGTTCATATTATCTATGATTTATAAAGCGCATATAAACGTAGAGTACTGCAGTTCAATTCAATTTATTAAATACATTTGCAAATACATTAACAAAAGAAGTAATGTTGTTTTTGGAGGAGTTGCTAATTTCAAATGGGCAGATACATCAGATCCAATGAAGCAGTATTGTGCATATTATCATTCCCGATCCATGATAAGCATTTAACTGTAGTTTATTTAGGTTTTCATCTTGAAAACGGTCAACGCGTTTTTTTCACACCCGAAAATGAAATGTGAAAAGCTTGCGTTGTATCAAGCAGATGATTTTGCGAAAACGTTGCTATATGCCGAAGTACCGGAATATTTTACGTGGAATACTTCGTTAAAAGTTATTCAAAGGCGAAGACGCGGACAAGCCGTTCATGATCAGCTACTATTGTTTTGCTCAGATGCGATAGGATGAATTTATAAGTGTTGATGAAGAATTGTGTGGGATGTATCGCGAAGCATGCGAACGATTAAATTTGATTGAGAATAATATGCATTGGGATCTTAAACTTAAAGAAACGACATTGTAATCAAGTCCACATCAAATACTGACACTTTTTGCAATTATTAAAGTCACGTGCAGTCCAGCAAAGCCAACTGAATTGGGGCAAAATCACAAAATAATTTATCAGAGGAATTTTTATACCCGGTACTCGAAGAGCATAGGGGTATATTAGATTTGTGGTGATAACGGATGTGTGTAACGCCCAGAAGGAAGCGTTTCCGACCCCATAAAGTATATATATTCTTGATCAGCATCAATAGCCGAGTCGATATAGCTATGTCTGTCTGTCCGTCCGTCCGTCTGTCCGTCTTCATTAGCGCCTAGATCTCATAGACTATAAAAGCTAGAGCTACCAAATTTTGTATTCAGTCTTCTGTGTTATCACACTACTCCAAGTGTATTTCAAAATTTCCGCCCGCACAAAAGACGAAAGTCTGTGGCGTACACAATTTTGAAGATACAAGAAAACTAAAAACGCAGAATCATAGAGAATGACCATTTCTATCGGAGTGTTGAATCTGAATCAGATCGGATTATTAATATAGCCACAATGAAGAAAACCATTTCGAAAGTCATCGTTCCCTCTCGCTCTCTCTCACACGCGACCCTGTCTGTTTTGCCTATTTGTCCAAATGAGCGCCTAGTTCTCAGAGACTATAAAAGCTAGAGCAACCAAACTTTCTATCCAAACTCCTGTGATATCAAACCAGCACAAGTTTATTTCAAAATTTTGCCACGCCCATTTCCGCCCTCACAAAGGACGAAAATCTGTGAAATCCACAATTTTTAAAATTAAAGAAAACCACAAACGCAGAATCATGGAAAATGACTGTGTCTAACAGATTGCCGAATCTGGATCGGGTTGGATTATTATTATGGACAGAAGGAACAAATTAAATTTCAGTGGCTACGCAACGCCTGCCAAGCGCTTACTCATTCCCTCTCTCTCTCTCTCTCTCTCGCAAACACTTGTACGTCTCGAATATGTAGTTATACATGTACATTATGAAATTTAGAAGCAGATGTAAAAAGCATATGTAAACAAAAATGGAAACATGTATTAAAATTCCAAAAATGGTTTGACTTCATTTTTTGAAAAATTATTTTTTGCCCAAAATTTAATTTGTCCCTTTTGCGAACATATAATAAATTGCATAAGTCGTAAGCTCATATGTATATACTGACTGAGTACCGAGTATAAAAAAGAGCCGCGGCCTTTGCCGCTGCTCACAACGTTCCCCCTCGTTTTACATTGATTGTGCCGTCAAACGGGTGATATAAATATGGACTATACGCCGGAAATTTACAACGAAGCTTTAATCGCTTTTGAAGACTTTTGATTGATGAAAAGAATTAGAAACGAATTTTTAAAAACATTTGTCATTTCGATTATTTTGGCTAATATTCGAGCACAAGGTATGTAGAATCGCATTGGCTCTGGTATCGTCTGGCATCGATGCCACATTATTGGATGGTGGTCGCACGGCGCACTCTGTTAGACATTGATAATGGCATTCCGGTCGACAATTCTGGCTTCATAACGTGTCCAAATAATTTGTGCAGTTTTGTGTCATCAAGGAAGATTTGATTCAGAGAGTTTCCAAATATTGGACAAAATTATAGAAACCATGACCGATTGATGAAAAGATCAATTTTGGCTAAAACAAGTAAAGATGTCAATGAGATCATCTATTTTTAATTCTATTCCAGGCGAAATAGTTGCTTGGCGCAGTTTAAAATCAATATAATGTTGTAAATTATCCAGTCAAATTTCTGAATTCATTATATTTACCTGGATTGCCGCTATACTATTAACAAGTGAAAGTTGGAGACACCATAATTATGCTGCGGAATCTTTATCCACAACGACTTTGCAATGGTACAAGACTTGCTGTGAAAAAATGTATGTGGTAGTTTTTATATTGCTTGCTGGCAATGGATATTGTTTATTGAATATCTTGAAGTTAGCTCCAAGTTTAACATTTGTGAAACTTAAATTTATATATAAGATGATTATGCGCGTGTACTTATGATGCGTGATCGAACAGAGAGCTGAATACCGACTGATATTTCCCTCTCGCTATCGCCTCTCTCAGAGCCGATGGCCGCTGGATGCAGACGACACGACAAAACTACGGCCGCTTCGTGTCTCTCTCTTTCCGTTATTTCCTACGTTCGGCTGTCCTGATGGACCATTCGCCTCGGATGGTTCTAGCCAAGGTTTCATATATTCTGAAACTGTAGAAGTCTTACTGAGTCCCTCAGTATTACCAATCTTCTCGACTTCATAACTTTCATGATTCATTACCTAAGCTACTTTATACGGCCCTAGATACTTTCCATTTAGCTTTAATCTAGTACCGTAATGTGTTCGCTTGATAGCTACTAAGTTATTAACCTGATTCTGTTTATCTTCTTTCCTGTTTGAATCAAAACCCTTTTTGTTTTCCTGCTGTATCCGTGTGATGTTCTCAACTACTTCCTTTCTAATCTTTTCCCGCTCCTTATCAAACTCTTCGATAAGCGATTTCTCCAATATTTAATTTATGTTCAGGTCAATTGGAATACGCATGTCAAGTCCAGTTAATATCTTGAAAGGAGTCACCTTTGTGCTTCGTGGCTCAACACTGTTGATCATTTGCTGTACCTTTCCTAGATGCTTGTACCAACCACCGGAATTACCCTGACACAACTTTGACAACATTGGCACTACTATCTTGTGCATGCTATCGACTTGCCCATTCCCACGTGGAACTCCTGTGGCAATCATTAAATGCTGAACATTAAATACTCTCGGAGCAACTTAGACGTAAATGCTGCATCTCTATCTGTCACTATTCTATACGGATTACCAAAACTTGTTGCTTGAATTTCCAAACACTTAACGACTTCTTTAACGCCTGTACTACGGGTAGAATATAACCAAACAAACTTTGAAAACCCATCAACGACAACCAGTATGTAATTGTACTGCTTTTTGGTCATCTCCATTGGTCCAACGTGATCAATGTGATAAGTTAGCAACGGCCGGTCGCCCTTGTCTATCGGTTGCAAATAACCTTCACGTTTTCCTGTCTTTTTATTAACACCGATACACTCGACGCAACTATTTACTACACGCGATACCTTGTCTTTCAATTTCGGAATATAATACGACTTCTCAATTATGTCTTGTATCTTTTTAACTGAAAACTGGCCTTGCTTATGTGCTATCGATATAATCTCATTTTCCAACTGAGCTGGTACTGCAATGAGCTGCTTAACTGGATCCTTAAACAAAATCTGATTCTGAATATAATAATCCTCATATTCCTTGTCCTTCACAATACCCTTAATGGCCTTCACCCAATCGTCGGTTAGCTGATCCTCTTTTAAACGATAAACTATAGTTTCAGTCAACATATAACAATCTACACGACTTAACGCGTCAACATGCCAAAGGAACATCTTTCTTTTTCATGGTCATTGCAAATGCATTACAATCTGTGACAATTTTAAATCTTATACCCAAAACGTATACTCGCCATTTCACTAAGGCTTCGATAATTATCGAATTATAATTGCCAGAAACTCGAGATCATATGCAGGATATTTCTCTTCACATGGCTTAGTCTTGCGACTCATATATTGAACTGGATGGAATTGGCTGTGTTCCAAACTCTTTTGCAACAACACGGCTCCATATCCCCATTTCGATGCATCAGTGTGGATTTCTGTCTCCAATTTCGGATTGTACGTTACTAAAACAGGCCTAGTAGTCAATGATTCAATTGTTCAAACGCAACCTGATGGATCTACTTAAATTCAAATTTAACATCTTTCTGCAAAAAAACCCTCAATAAACTGTCGGAAATAAGACGTCAATCCTATGAAACGTTGTATTGCCTTCTTATCAACTGGCACTGGGAATTTCTCAACCGCTCTCGTTTTTTCATCACTTGGTTTTATCGTGTTATTTTCTACTACATATATACCCTAGAAAACTAACTTTCTGTTGCAACAGATGACACTTGCTTCGATTTATACGAAGTCCATTTAATTCTGATACCTTCAACACTTTTCTGAGCTTTAACAGACCCTCTTCTATATCTTGACTCCAAATAATAACGTCATCCATATAGACTGCTGCTTCGTTATTCTTTACCACATCTCTTAACACTGCCATTATGCCATTGAAATCCCGAATGGTACAAATAAAAATTCGAACTGACCATTTGGAGTCACAAGAGACGCATATTTTTGAGATTCCACCTCCACCGGCACATGGAAAAAACCATTCTTTAAATCCAAAGTAGTACAATACTTTGCACCCTGCAATTTCTCTAGTACAATATCCATATTTGCCATTTGAAAGTTATAACGAATTATTTTCTCGTTTAGCTTTCGGTAGTCACAGCACAACCTCTTGCTACCATTTATTTTGGATACCATAACTACTGGCGATGCATATTCTGATGTACTTGGCTTTATAATCTTTTCAGCCAACTACTCTTCCACTTGCTTGTCTACAATTTAATGTTCATACAGAGCGATGGATGCTGAAATACTGGCATTTCATCCACTCAAAAAATTTTCATTTTAATCGGTACATCAACATTTCTTTGAGGCTGGTATTCTTTTACAATATCTTTTTACCTCACTGAGATGCGAAAAATCAATAGAAAACTTCTCTTCAACTTCGTCAATGCCTGACATGCAAATGCCTTTAAACTCAAAATTCCACACATTAGGACTATGCTACCTGGATCCTTCTCGGAAACTCGGAAGGATAGTCCTTCCTAAAATGGCTTCAAAACCAATATCCTCGTCTGGAATGAGATGAAACTCTACCTCCATTTCAATCTCATCAACTTTCACTGGTATCGAAAAGCTACCAAACATTACAACTTGACCATCTCCAATACCTGTTAAACATTTCTCACGACCTATCAGTTAAAGATTTCCGAATTTCAAGACAACACCTCAGCGAATTAAACATAAATCTGCTCCTGTGGCCGCTTTTCTTGTCCGGCCTCGACCTTGACATAACAATTTGCAGCACGGTGCCCTGGTTGGCCACATTTGAAACAACAACAGCATTTCTTAAAGATCTCTGCTGTTGACTTTTTCACGGAACTCTAACTTTTGTTACCCTGCTACCACTTATTGTACATTGGCTTGACTCCGCCTCTTGCTTTCTGGTACACGTCGATCTGAAATTTAAGCTCTTTTATGTTTCTTGCTTGGTACAACATTGCTTTACTTGCCCTAGCGTCTGGGATACCATCCACGAAATATTCGATCAAACTCTCATGATCTAGTTTAATTGGCTTGGCTATCTCATACAACGACTCTCCTTTTTTCTCTTGACGTTTCTGCAACATTCTATGCACTTCTACAGATGACAATTTTACGCTAAACTCCTCCAACAGAGCTGCCTTTAACGAATTACGGTTACGAACAAACGATTTTGCGGCACCAGCCAACATCTGTTTGGCATATACGAATAATTACAATTGACTCCACTGAACAGTGACTGCGCATTCTTCTAATTCCTCTATCCATTGATTAATTTCGGAGTTATTAGAACCAGAAAAATGTGACACACTACCTTCCACGTCTTTTAGAAAACCATGATTTATTCTCTGTCGGTCGCATACATTGTTGAACTGCTACGGTATCGTCTATAGCTGTGGTTACAGACACATTCTCTGACTATTCTTCTTCCGCAGCTTGAAAACCGAAATGAACTAAAAGTCTATCTTGCACCTCGCGCTTTCGTCCCGCCGTCTGCAACGCAAGCCCTCTTAACTGCTTTCGCAAATCTGCGACTGTCAGTGTCATGATCTTTTCAACCAGCATCATGACGACTTAAATACAAATTAAATGATATTTTATATCTAAGAAAATGTAATGAAATCAAACTTAAATAACAATTACAAATTACTTATTACTGTTAACAATCTTCTATGTTAACACACTCTTATTTCTCTCTGTTAACGATCGCTTCTCTGTTAACACTCACCCAACTATTGATTTACCCTTGTTAACTCTCGCTTTCGTGCAGAACTTTCCAGACTCCAAATTCGACGCACACACACCCTCACATCCAGATCTCGCTTGCCTGTCGATGTCGCTATTGTCGTCCTCTCTTTGTTGCCTTGCCTTGTTCTCGCTGTTCGCCGTTAACTCCTGGCTGCTTCTCGAATCGTCTTTGCTTCTGCTCACTGATACAGGCGCGCTCAGATTGTCGTCTCTATGCCGTTTGTCTCCCTCTAGATCCAGCCTTGTCGACGCTTCTTGTGCCTTTTGAATATCTGCCCACACTAATGCTTCTTTTTGACAACTGATGTTTTGTCCCTCTCGCACTTGTAGGCCAGACTCCGTTTCAATTCCGCACATTCGCCAATCTTCAGTCTACGCAGTCTCTTGTTCGCCAAATTTCGTCGAATGCACGCACACAATCAGAAATGTTGGTGGTGTTTTCTTGGGCTTTTCCTCGGACGAGACCCCAATGTGTGGTAGTTTTTATATTGCTTACCGGCAATGGATATTGTTTATTGAATATCTTTAAGTTAGCTCCAAGTTTACCATTTGTGACACTTAAGTGTATGTATAAGATGATTATGCGCGTGTACTTATGATGCGTGATCGAACAGAGAGCTGAATACCGACTGGCCTTTCCCTCTCGCTATCGGCTCTCTCAGAGCCTCTTTCCTTCATTTCCTACATGTATGACTAATTTACTTAAAGCAACTATTTTGACTGAGAATTTTTGTGGTGAACACGTTTTAATTCCGAGAATTCCGATGATTCCGACTGACATGCCATTTGATTTGAAATGATTTCGATTTCTATTATGTGCTTCGTTAAGGCTTCCATTTACTCTACCGAAGCTTATATTATTCCTGGCTATTCCACTGCAGTGCGGTTAGATTGCCCGTCCGTAGCCAGCGGAGCTAGACCGAAAAGAATGACCAAAATGACTTTTTCTGATAGATTTGGAGATTTACAAATGTTTTAAGAATTATGGTTTTAGCACAATCCCAAATGCCATTTTACCGTTAAAAACTGTTTCAAATACAGATTGGTGGTATTTTTGGTGAGAAAAAAAACGGTTATATGTCGGCTAACGGAATTTATCGACAAAATTTGTCATAAGGTTTGGTCAAACGGCTACAACTTAGCCCTTTGTCCATCGATTCTTACAAGCAATAAACGACACTATTTCTAGGTATAAAAAAAATGTTGGCCACAAAATATTTTTCCTGAGTTTTTAAAGTAAAAATTTTGGGAAAAAATATTTTCAAATTTGAATTTCATACAAAGTGTTTAGATCAGATTTATAGATGCATTTGTCAGCTTTTCAGAACTGCAAAGTTCAATACAACCAGATATAAGATACTTGAGTTATGTGAAAAAAAGCACTACCCTTGAGATAATAAATTAAATTTCAGTAGATACGTAACGCTTTCAACGCGCTTACTCAGAGGGGGCAGAGGGGGGGTGGAGGGCATACTGACTGAGCGTTGGGTATAAATGTAGAGTCGCGCTAAGACTCACAACGTTCCCCCTTGTTTTTTATTCCCGGTACTCGAAGAGTATAGGGGTACATATATAAGATTTGTGATGATAGCGGATGTGTACAACGCCCAGAAGGAATCGTTTCCGACCCCAGAAAGTAGATATATTCTTGATCAGCATCAATAGCCGAGTCGATATAGCCATGTCTGTCTGTTCGTCCGTCTGTCCGTCTAGACAAAGGGTCTCTGTCTCAGAGACTATAAAAGCTGGAGCAACCAAGTTTTGTATCCAGCCTCCTGTGTTATCGCACTACAAGTGTATTTCAAATTTTCGCCACGCCCCCTTCCGCCCACATAAAGGACGAAAATCTGTGGCATAAACAATTTTGAAGATACGAAAAAACTAAAAACGCAGAATCATGGGAAAAGACCGTATCTACCAGATTGCCGAATCTGGATAAGGTCGGATCAATATTATGGCTAGAAGGAACAAATTAAATTTCAGTGGCTACGTGTTGAAATATGATCATCTCTAGCAATGCACGCATGTATTGACATACATATGAATATGTAATCGTATGAGTGAGAGACGTGACGAGACGACGTTCTCTTATCTCCTTTTTGTCTTTCCTTCTTTTCGGTCTCTATCTGCCAGCGAGCAGAGCATTGTATTTAGTCACAAATAAACCTTACATATGAACGGTTGCGTTTTTACTTTGCGGTACAACAAACTTCCCTTGCTACGGCAGCGAAACTCTGTCCAACAGGTTATGGGCCCAGGATCGGATTTTGTAAATAAAAAGCAAAGTGATTGTTATAGTTACGAACTATTAACTTCGGTGTGACTCAGAGACTAAACGATAATCAGCTATGAGCGGGATTTATCAGATAGACAAATTGGAGGAGGGAAATTATGACTCATGGTGTATTCAAATGCGGTCTGTGTTGGTGCACGCTGAATTGTGGAGTGTGGCATCTGGTGACTTACTACCAACGAATGTTCCCGAAGGTGTGAATTGGCAGGCCAAGGACGAAAAGGCGCTGGCCATGATCACACTGAGTGTGAAAACTTCACAGTTGGGGTACATTAAAAATTGCGCAAAGTCGTCCGAGGCATGGAACAAATTAAAAAGTGTTCATCAACCAAGTGGACCTGTACGAAAGGTTCAACTGTACAAGAAATTGCTAAGCAAACGCATGGACCAAAGGCAAAGCATTTCAAGTTACATAAATGAGTTCGTGGATATTCTTGATGGCCTTGGGTCAGTAGGAATCGAGCTAAATGATGAACTACGCGCAATTGTCTTACTGTCGAGCCTTCCAGAACAATTCGAAAATTTTGTTGTCGCCATAGAGACGCGCGACAGCCTGCCGACATTTGATGTTCTATGCGTAAAATTGAAGGAAGAAGGCGAGCGAAAGGGAAACGCCGAAGATCAAAAGGAATACGCAAAAGCATTTACCGCAATACACAAGCCGGCCGCGCAGAGAACGCAAAAGAAGAGAAACAATAATATGATTTGTTTCAAGTGTGGTGAGCGCGGGCATATGAAGGCTCAGTGTAAGAGAGAGAGCGCAAATGTGGAAAAGGCAGCAAAAGGCGAGAACAAGCAGTGCAGCCTATTAAATGCGTTGGACGCTGATAATTTGAAAAAGAGTATGTGGTGCTTGGATAGTGGTGCTACAAGCCACATGTGTTGTGAGAAACAGTTATTCACGAAGCTCGAGAATCACACAGAAATGATTGGTCTGGCTGACTCCGGTTTTCTAAAAGCAGAAGGAAAAGGGGAAGTAGAGCTGAAGACAGAGATATGTACGCTGCTGTTAAAAAATGTTCTCTATGTGCCCAAAATGAATGGAAATTTTTTCTCCGTGAGCAGCGCTGTAAAGAACAAATGTTTCGTCACTTTTGGACAAGAATATGCACAAGTAATCCAGAAAGGCGAATGCATTGTAAAGGCGAGCAGAGTTGGAAACTTGTATATGTTTCGAGGAAAACAAAACAACTGTTTTGCGGCGGTTAAGGCTGATGGTGCCCTGTGGCACAAACGGTACGGCCACTTGAATATCAGCAGTATGAAAGACTTGATCAGTAAAGGAATGGTGCGCGGCATCGAAAATATGGTTTTCCCGGCGAACATGAATTGCAAAACATGTATGGTCAGCAAGATTCATGCGCAACCATTTCCTGTTGCAACCTCCAGTAGAGCTCAAGATATATTGGAACTAATTCATGCAGATGTGTGCGGACCCTTTGGCACACAGTCGCTTGCTGGATCGAAGTACTTTCTAACCTTCATCGATGATAAATCAAGGCGTGTATTTGTGTATTTCCTGCGGAAGAAGGATGAAGTCTTCAAGAAGTTCGTCGAGTTCAAGACACTGGTTGAACGGCAAACGGGAAAAAGTCTCAAATGTATCCGGAGCGACAATGGCGGCGAATTTGTCAACAAACCGTTTGATGAATTTTTGAAAAATCAGGGGATCGAGAGGCAGCTGACAGTGGCATACACTCCACAGCAAAACGGCGTTGCTGAGAGGGCAAACCGCACTCTGGTGGAAATGTCAAGATGTATGCTGGCCCAGTCAGGATTGGGCGAATCCTTGTGGGCTGAGGCAGTCAACGCAGCTGTGTATGTGCGGAATCGATCACCAACCAAGGCGCTGACCAGTATGACGCCAATGGAAGCGTGGACTGGTAAGAAACCTTTTGTTGGTCATCTAAAAGTTTTTGGCTCCGTTGCAGTAGCTCTGGACAAGGGTCCAAGGAAAAGTAAACTTCAACCAAAAGGCAAAGAATATCGCATGATTGGATATTCAGTAGCAGCTAAGGGCTATCGACTGTATGACCCGTTGTCTCATCAGGTGATTGAGAGGCGAGATGTTCTCTTTGACGAGATCCAAGACGACAAGGACACAATCACGTTCGAGCTTCCGACGGCAGAAGTTAGCATGCAGTCTGGCGGCGACACTGATGATATTGACAGCAGCGGTGGAGACTGCAGCGATGGTGCAAGCGTTGAAGGGGGGAATTTCAGTAGCAGCGATCCTGATGGCTACGAGAGCGCAATTGAAAAGGTGGAGTCAGATGAGCCAGCTCCTCGTGTTGGACCTGGCAGACCAAGGCTGATTCGGACCGGCAAACCTGGCCGTCCGAGAAAGGAGTACAACGTTCTTGGTGCTCTGGTTGCCAGCAACGTAAAGATTCCACTCTCCTACGAGGAGGCATTGAACAGTATCCATGCATCACATTGGTCCGAAGCGATGCAGCGAGAATATGAAGCATTAATGGCAAATGAAACATGGCAGTTGGCAGACTTACCGGCAGGACAGCGAGCAGTTGGATGCAAATGGGTATATAGCCTGAAACGCGACAAAGATGGTCAGATCGAACGTTTCAAGGCGCGGTTGGTGGCAAAAGGTTGCTCTCAGCAGTACGGCATAAACTATGCGGAAACTTTTTCTCCAGTTTGCAGATTGGAAAGCGTCCGATTTATTCTTGCACTAGCAGCGGAATTGAAGTTATATGTCAACCAAATAGATGTATGTACGGCATACCTCAACAGTGACCTGAGCGATACGGTGTATATGAAGCAACCACAAGGGTACATTGATCGAGTTTATCCAGCGAAGGCTATGCTGCTCAAAAAGGCAATATATGGATTGAAGCAGTCAGGAAGGGAATGGAATTCGAAGCTGAATGGCGTCCTGACTAATCTGGGTTTTGTTGCCTGTGAAAACGAGCCGTGTCTCTACCAGCAGAGAGGGAAAGGTAACTTATCGTTAATCCTGGTATATGTTGACGATTTACTTATAGCATGCCAGTCCAAAGAAGACATGCTCAGTATCAAGTCCGCTATTTCAAATGCGTTCGAATGTGTCGACAAAGGTGTTCCAAAGCTGTTTCTAAGCATGGAGGTGCACCGTGAAGGTGAACTTAGGCCTATCACCATAGGCCACTCGCAATACATCAAGGAACTATTGCAAGCTCACGACATGGACAAATGTAGACCAGTGGCTACTCCGTTGGATGCGGGGTTCCAGGTGGATTGTACTGATGGGCAGTGTCAAAAGGTTGATCCTGTCATGTATCAATCCATGATTGGTGAGCTGATGTGGCTGGCACTCACAACCAGACCAGACATTCTGCATTCAGTTGCAAAGTTGGCCCAGAGGAATAAAGATCCGCACGCAGAGCATCTGGCTGGTGTGAAACACGTTTTAAGGTACTTGGCAGCGACGATGAATTTCAAACTACACTACAAAGTTTGCATCAGCCACTTACTGGATATGTGGATGCAGATTGGGGCGGCGATCGAACTAACCGAAAGTCGTATACGGGATATGTTTATTTTTTGGCAGATGGCCCAATTTCTTGGCGATCCGAGAAACAACGCAGCGTGGCACTTAGCAGCACGGAGGCAGAATATATGGCACTGTCGGCTGCGTGTAAGGAGTCCATATTCTTACGTCGCTTAATCATCGAAATCGGTTGTGGGGATGAAGCTACCTCGACTACTTTATATGGCGATAATTTGAGCGCACAAGAGCTGGCTAGGAACCCAGTTCATCATTCAAGGACCAAGCATATTGATATAAGATATCACTTTGTACGTCAGGTTGTAGAAGAAGGTCAAGTTAACTTAAAGTATGCTAGTACAACAGATATGATTGCAGATATCTTGACCAAGAATCTCCCTAAGAGAAAGCATGTCGAATTCACAAAATTGTTAAGTTTAAATTGAATTAAATGGAATTTGTAAACATGCACGCATTGAGGAAGGGTGTTGAAGAATGATCATCTCTAGCAATGCACGCATGTATTGACATACATATGAATATGTAATCGTATGAGTGAGAGACGTGACGAGACGACGTTCTCTTATCTCCTTTTTGTCTTTCCTTCTTTTCGGCCTCTATCTGCCTGCGAGCAGAGCATTGTATTTAGTCACAAATAAACCTTACATATGAACGGTTGCGTTTTTACTTTGCGGTACAACAAACTTCCCTTGCTACGGCAGCGAAACTCTGTCCAACACTACGCAACGCCATTCAAGCGCTTACTCATTCCCTCTCTCTTTCTCGCACACACTTCCACGAACCGTATATATGTAAAGACGAATATGTAGATGTCATATTTAGAGACCCTGCAGTACCAGCCGTGAGCGATGACGAATGTCAACGACAATGTCATCTAGGCGTTGACGCCCGCTAAGCCGAACCATTTATTTTCTCTCTGTTTCCTTCTTTTCCGCGATTCTGCCGATCGTGCGAAGTACAAGAGAATTTGGTTTTTTTTTTCTTTTCGTCTCTTTTGCGCCTGCGTCGGCAGAGCATTCTTGCTTTGTTCGCCTTGCATTTGCCTATTACGTTACATTGTTACAATTGTGCGGAAAGAGCTGGAAGCGAAAATGCAGTGATTTAGTGAAAAATATCTATCTTTTTTATTACTACCAGGTAAGCGATGGCCCGTACTGTAGGGGAAGAAAGATGTAGATAACTGAATACCGGGTACAAAGTAGAGCCTTTGTAGTAGTAGAGCGGCTCACAACGTTCCCCCTCGTTTTTTTTTGTTCTGAATCAATAAATCAATTTATAAAAGAAGTGCACATTACATTTATTGAAATCATATTCATATTGTAACGAATGGGCGAACCCAGTAGGCCGACTATTAATGTTATTCCAGATTAAAGAAAAATAGCTTGTCTTGGCTCTAAGTTGTTGAGAACCACACGTAAATTCTCCGAAAATAAAGTAGAAGAAAATAATTCTCTGTCTCCATTTCTCAATCTCAAACACGAACTGTAAGCACGTATCGACTGGTGTCAGAAAAGGAAAGGATTTTGAGAATGATTAAGTATGGAGTCTTAAAAGTGTACCTATTGATGAAGGAAGTGGCCTAATTAGTGATGGGGACTCAACATTGAAGATTATGAGTTCTTGGATGGAAAAAACATGACAAATTTTTAAAAATTCTCTGCAGAGGAGGTTATTACTCTTGAGGCCGGAGTTGATCGGTTTAAAGCAGATATAAAAGGTAGTTACATATTTCAAAAGTGAAGTTAATAGTTAACCGTTTCATGCCTTTGGACTAGAAATCCAACAACGTTTTCTTTCGGTGAATCAGTGTACTCCCCGAAGACGGGATCAACCAAGTTTATCGATCTCTTACTAGCGCTCGGCTCTCCCCAGAAACCCGCATCTGCATATACCCAACATCGCCTAAAGTTTTAAAAGTAACCAAAACGACCCATGAACATTTGCTGAAGTGCTAAGTCGAGCTAACGGAATACGCATGCCGTAGTGCAGAGTGCCGATCGAGTGAGACGAGTGGAATGTTTTCTCTGTAAATTAGGAAGAAATCAATGTCGCACTCGTCCTTCTCAATTTCGAGCTAAGCACACAGCTAAAGCTTTCGCCAATATATATGTGGGAAAGAATTATATTAATTTTCGTACATAATCCTCCCGAGTTAGTTGCGTTACACGGATAGTATTTTAATAGTTTCATTTATTAGATCCGATAGTCTTTTACTTTTTTAATTTAGGTTTGTTCACATTAGTTCTCTTCTCCTTTCCCGAGGAATAGGGTTTTTCTTCTCTACATCTTCTCAGATCACACACAACCGTTCACACTCGTAGCTCAAGCGCTTTTCTGCCGATTACTCGATCCTTACTACTCAACTCGATGTACCTATTCGATTAATCTTATTAGTGGTATGCTAACTTATTCCTTTCCTACATTAGTGGTACTCCCACTTATTCCTTTCCTACATATATGTGTTTTTCTTCGATACAGCCCCCAAAACTTCACAAACTGTTAGGCACTTCGAGACGTACCCGTGCAGGCCCGACTTGTAGCTTGAGAACCATCGGACAAAGTGAGCTGTACTTTTTCTTGATTCTGATCTGAAATATTACCTCGATTTTGCTGTAAATGATTAAATTAGTTCGTTACTATTAAGATTCACGACAAAACCATATATGTATATATGCAATTATTTATAATCGCACTGGTAAGAAAAAAAGAGACTATATTTGATTCGATATAGGAGAACGACCTTTATATATTTATATTTTCTTTCCTTTCCTCAGAACATACTTCCACGTCGCCCTTGAGCTCAACCAATGCACTAGATAATTGTTATAAATATGACTGAGTAACGAGCTTCTTTAAATGGAGTCCTCTATTGCATTCTTTGAATATACATGTCCAGAAAGTTCCTGTCTTCGAATACTAAGAAATTGCACATACAGCGAGTCGATGTGTAATTATTCCTTTTCATACTTTAATTATACCCGGTACTCGAAGAGTTTAAGGGTATACCAGATTTGTGGGGATAACGGTTGTGTGTAACGCCCAGAAGGAAGCGTTTCCGACCCCATAAAGTATATATATTCTTGATCAGCATCAATAGCCGAGTCGATATAGCCATGTCTGTCTGTCCGTCCGTCCGTCCGTCTGTCCGTCCGTCCGTCTTCATTTGCGCCTATATCTCAGAGACTATTAAAGCTAGAGCAACCAAGTTTTGTATCCAGTCTCCTCTGTGATCACACTACTCCAAATGTATTTCAAAATTTCGCCCCGCCCCCTTCCGCCCCCACAAAGGACGAACGTCTGTGGCGTACACAATGTTGAAGATACGAGAAAACTAAAAACACAGAATTATAGCGAATGATCATTTCTATCAGAGTGTTGAATCTGGAACAGATCGGATCATTATTATAGCTACAATGAAGAAAACCATTTCGAAAGTCATCATTCCCTCTCGCTCTCTCTCACACGCGACCCCATCTGCTTTGCCCATTCGAATGTTCTCAGAGACTATAAGAGCTAGAGCAACCAAACTTTCTATTCAAGCTCCTGTGATATCAAACCAGCACAAGTGTATTTCAAAATTTTGCCACGCCCCTTTCCGCCCCCACAAAGGACGAAAATCTGTGGAATCCACAATTTTTAAGATAAATGAAAACGAAAAACGCAGAATCATGGAAAATTACCATATCTACCAGATTGCCGAATCTGGATCAGGTCGAATCAATATTATGGCCAGAAGAAACAAATTAAATTTCAGTGGATACGCAACGCCTGCCAAGCGCTGACTCATTCCCTCTCTCTCTGTCGCAAACACTTGTACGTCTCAAATATGTAGTTATACATGTCAAATAGAAATTTAGAAGCAGATGTAAAAAGCATATGCAAACAAAATTGAAAACATGTATAATATTCCAAAAATGATTTGGCTTCATTTTTTGAAATATTATTTTTTGCGCAAAATTTAATTTGTCCCTTTTGCGAACATATAATAAATTGCATAAATCGCAAGCTCATATATGTATGTACATATGTGTATACTGACTGAGTACCGGGTATAAGGTAGGTACGTTCCCCCTCTTTTTTACTATATCATTATAATTGTTGCGTTTTTTGCTTATCTATCTATTGACAAATTTTTTATGTAATCTATATTATGCTACTTTTGATTCTTCAATATCATAGCTATATTTATATGTTAGGTTTCCCAGCCCAATATTCAGTCGACATAAGGTAAATCATAGCCAGTGGTGCAGCAGTAAATTAAATGCCAATTATTGTTTGCTATTTTGTACATCCCACTGCATCTCATTGTACATCGAAATAAGCTCCCGCACGGCAGAAGCCTATCCAGCCTATCCTATCACGTATTCTTTAATACTTTCGCCTTCTTCGTCGCTCTCTCGATCTTCCACTATCGCTCTCAGATCATCGCTCGCTTTCTTACATTAGGGCACGGGCGATTCGACCCACCTGCCCTACCTAGACTATCTATCTATCTAGACTATCCTCCTTTCTTGCTTTTTTGGGCTGACGAAAAGAGATGGCGTACTGCCTGGTAACCACTCTAGATGTATAAAACGCATTTAATCTCTCCAGCCTAGGTATACACGAGTACTTGGTGAGCCTGGTGGCGAGTTATTTTAAAAACAGAGTGCTAATATACGAAGTACATAACAGGTGGCGTCCCACAGGGCTCTGTACTCGGACCGCTACTATGGAACGTAATGTACAATGGCTGCTCAAACATGAACACATTATCGTACTTAAAGAATAAGAGTCTTTACACATTCACGGAGATAAACACAAAACCAATCTATTCTAAGTAAAAGACATACATAAAGTATAGAGTTTATGACTGTTAGGGTGCGATCTGTCAACTCATTAACAAACACGACAACGACATCCCAAAGTCAAGTGCAGTAAGCAATTAAGACCCTAATTTAGTCCAAAAATACTGATGCTTGCATGCAATCAGTTGGTCACTCACAGCAGCGTTGCAGCCGATCCGTGGGTCTAGCGATAAGAATAGAAGACAAAATTGTCCCCATCCCACATTGTAAAATTACATATAAGGCCCGACGTTGATGAAATAAAACCAGATTGAATTTACAACTCAACTCACAAGTGTCTAGATTTTTCTTTTAAAGTGCAAACATTTTGGTCCTTCGAGACTCTCCATTTGTTTCCCCCATGTGGTAAGGGCACGGAGTTAAACCAGCTCCTTAAAGACTGCAGAAGTGTCTAGTACACCTACAGCTAAAGGTAGCAAAAGGCAGCTCCTGAAGTAAGAGACCGAGTATAATATTAATGAAACAGAAGTTTCAATAAATAAGCAAAAATACATGCTATACAGGCAGTATTTTTGTAATAGATATCAAATAGATACATATCTATAGTGCGTTTAATTTTTTACGCGGCAGTGGCGTATTCGAGGCCGAAACATCGAATAATAAAAAAAAATCCCCCGCCAAAATATTAGTATTGGAAAAACAACAAGCTATTCAATTCAGTGCGGAATTAGCTAGCCTAAAAAAGAAATTAAAGAAAAATCAAAAAGTAAGATATTAGGCTTAAATCCATTTTTAGATAAAGATGGATTACTGCGAGTTGGAGGTAGATTACAAAACTCCAACGCAGAATTTGAGGTTAAACGTCCCTTAATTTTAAATAAGTGTCACTTGACGTCCTTAATTATCAATAATGCACATAAAGAAACATTGCACGGTGGAATTAATATGATGCGTAATTATATCCAGGGAAAGTATAGGATATTTGGGCTTAAAAACTGTTTGAAGCAAAAGCTTGAAGAGTGTGTTACCTTTGCTAGGTATAGGCAGAATAGAGCAGAACAAATTATGGGAAGCCTGCCGAAACATAGAGCAACCATGTCGCACCTTTGTGACGTTCCGCGGCCGGGGTATGCTCGTCGTGCCGGGTTCACAGAAATTTAGGTTGATTTCTGGATGTGGTAGCTGTAATAATGCTTTGGGTTCAAGAATAAGGCGTAGGGAGGGTTAAGCAGTATAATAAAATTAACTTTATTGTTCGGAAATGATACAGGAATGTTGGCAGAGGTGATACTAGGTCTCTGGTAGGGGTCTTCCTTCGAGGTCTTCCTTCGGGGTCTTCCTTCTTGTTTGGCTACTCGGCCGCACGTGGCTGTTTGCTGCGTGCAGATCGTGGTTGGTCGTCGGTTGGCCGCTCCTATGGGAAGAATCGCGGCAGAGGTAACTACACTCTGAGGCGAAGGCTTGTGGTAGAGGTGAAAACTCTCTGAGGGGATGGCTAGTGCAGAGGTGAATACTCTCTGTGGGGACGTGTTAGATCAGAGGTGAATACTCTCTGGGGATACGAATAGTTGCAGAGGTAAATACTCTCTGTAGAGACGTGTTAGGAGAGAGGTGAATTCTCTGGGGATACGAATAGTTGCAGAAGTAAATACTCTCTGTAGAGACGTGTTATGACAGAGGTGAATTCTCTGGGGAGACGAATAGTTGCAGAGGTAAATACTCTCTGTAGAGACGTGTTATGACAGAGGTGGATACTCTGGGGAGACGAATAGTTGCAGAGGTAAATACTCTCTGTAGAGACGTGTTATGACAGAGGTGGATACTCTGGGGCGACGAATAGTTGCAGAGGTAAATACTCTCTGTAGAGACGTGTTATGACAGAGGTGAATACTCTCTGGGGAGAAGGATAGTGCAGAGGTAAATACTCTCTGTGGAGAAAAGTTCAGGACGGGGAAATGTATTAGGGAACGGGCAAGCGGAGAAAGCAGGGCTTTTACCTTTGAGCACCGTTCGTAAAATATATTAGGAAGTTAATCCCAGGCTGTTCCAAGTTGGACCGCCCCGATTTGAGCCGGCGGGGCTTCTTTTATTGCCGAAAGTCAGCTGTTGGTCGGCGGCTTTGGGCTAGTGCGTGCCCCTGGCATGCCTAACGCCTCCTGGGTCCCAGCTGATGGTGTGCCCGTTGGTGCTCGTGCCCTGGTCACACTAGCCCGTGTGCAGTCTCTTCGCCTTTCCATAGCCGGAACCTTCGCTGCGCGTGTGGGTGTCTGGAGCACAGGTTATCCTGCACCGCTCCTGTGTGTCTTGTGGCCAGTTGGTGACCCGCCGGCACGTCCCACTCGGTGGGGATGTTGCCTGGTTCGTCCTCCCAGTTGTCTGGCTCGCGTTGTTCTTCATGTGGCGTTGTTGGTCCAAGGTCCAGGATGTCCCTGTCTTCCTCCTCTACCTGCTGGGCCCATGTGAGCTTCGATGGCGGAGTCGGCTGCGAAAGCGTTGGCATCACTCGGCTTATCCTCTTCTTCCTGGGGTGCCCGTAGTGCTCTGGTTTTGGGTTCTGCTGCTGTCGGTGCGCTGTCGTTTGTGCCGTGCCTGGTTCGCTATCCCTCCGAACCTTATGGGTTCTCCTAGGCGTTGTCACCTTTGTGCCCGACACTTTCATCCGTGACTCTAACGGTGGTGTGTATGCCAGTGTCTGCGTCCTCCTCCCTTTGTTCTTTTCCGCCAGCAGGTGCTGTTTGAATCGTTTTGCCGTCGCTTCGAACTTTGTATCCATGTCTCTGAAACGATAGAGAGATGGTTCTGTTATTGCCTCTGTTGTTTCTGTCGTTGTTGTTTTCAGTTGCGAGATGTGCGCCCTTAATTTTTTGTTAGTATTGACGTTTTTGACAGTTACAATCACCGGGGAAATTAGTTCGAGGATCTGACATGGGCCGTCGTATTTCGGTTCCAGTTTTGCCGTCGTTTTGTCGATTTTTTTCGACAGTGGGTGTGTTTTCACCCATACCACGTCTCCTACTTTGGGCCGCCATTCTCGTTTCCTCAAATTGTAGTGTCTTGTTTGTTTTGCTGCTGCTTCTTCCATATTTTGTCTGGCTACTGCTTCTGCATCTTGTCGTGTTTCTGATTTCTCTCGTTGTATGTCGTCGAATCCTGATCCTATGGTCACTTCGTCGAATAGGTTCCCTGGTAGCCTTAATTCCCTGCCAAATAGCAGGTACGCCGGGCTGAATCCAGTTGATTCTGATTTGCTGCTGTTTATCGCTAGTGTCAGTTCTGGCAGCTGTTCGTCCCATTTGTTGTGTTTTCCTGCGGCAAACTGTGCGATCATCGTTTTCAGTGTCCTGTTTGCCCGCTCCGTTGGGTTTTCTTGTGGTGTGTATGGTGCTGTGAACCTTTGTGTTATACCCCAAGTTTCCATTACCTGTTTCGTCTTTCGGCTCATGAATTGGACTCCGTTGTCCGATATCAGCTGTTTTGGTACGCCTCCCCTTGCCAGTATTTTCTCCCTGAACGCCTTTAGGAAGGAATCAGCTGTCGCCTGTCTAGCCGGTGTGACCTCCACCCATTTGGAAAACTTATCGATAAACACGATCATTACCGTGTTTCCATGCGAAGTTCTGGGCAGTGGTCCGACGAAATCGACACATACAAATTTGGTCACATCTTTACTTAGCCCTGGCCAGAAATATCGTTGTCGTATCCGATGTTTCGTCTTCCGTATTCCTAGGTGTCCTGCCGTTGGGTTTGAATGGTTCTCTTCCAGTACCCGGATGCGTTCGTGTTTCGGTACACATAGTTTCCATACTTGAGCGTCCTCGTCGGTGTGGTCAGGTATGTGCCTATAAAGTCTGCCATGCTTTATCACAAAGTCGGGTATTTCCTTCGGGTTTGTCTTCACTTGCTTCCACTTTTCTTGGTACCAAGCACATTCCATGACGGTTGACATTCGGATGTCTTCGCGTGGTAAGCGGGATAGCCCGTCCGCCACTGCGTTCAACTTCCCTTTCCGGTACCGAATTTCAAATGTGAATGGTTGTAATCCCAACGCCCATCGTGCTATTCGGCCGGATGGGCTCTCGATGGAATTGAGCCATCTCAAGGCCTGGTGGTCTGTGACTACAATGAACTTGTACCCCTCCAGGTACATTCTCATCTTGTGGATGCTCCAGTAGATGGCCAAGCATTCCTTCTCCGTAGCGGAGTAGCGTGTTTCTTCGCTTTTAAGCCAACGGCTCGCATATGCGATCACGTGCTCTCCGTCTGCATCCTCCTGTGTCAACACCGCCCCGATCCCACAGTCACTTGCGTCAGTTTGCAGAATGAACTGTTTACTAAAGTCCGGGCATGCTAGAACTGGTGCTTCTGTTAGGCACAGTTTGAGGTCATCAAAGGCTTTCTGATGGGCTTCTCCCCAACAAAATTTTTGGCCCTTTTTTAGTAGGTCTTGTAGCGCCTGTGCTCGTTCGGTAAAGGCTGGTACGAACCTTCGGTACCAGTTTGCTAGTCCCAAGAAACTGAGTACCTGCTTGAGCGTCGTTGGGGCAGCTAATTCCCGTACCGCCGCAATTTTATCTGGATCCGTGTGAATTCCGTCCTCACTCACCATGTGTCCTAGATACTTTAGTTTTTTCTGGAAGAAGTGGCATTTTTTCTCGTTAATCCGTAGATTTGCCCTTTTCAGCCGCTCCAGTACCTCTTGCAGCTTCTGTCGGTGTTCCTCCTTCGTCCGCCCGATCACGACTATGTCGTCTAGGTATGCGAAAGCAAATGGTTCCATATCTGGTCACCGCGTCCAAGGCTCTCTGGAAAGTTGCTGGAGCTGTCGTAAGCCCGAATGGCATTACTTTCCATTGGAACAAACCTCGCCCTGGTACAGTGAACGCGGTGTATGGTCGGCTGCGTCTTTCCATTGGAATTTGCTAGTACCCTGACTTAAGGTCTAGGGTGCTAATAAACTTTGCCTCCCTGAGTTGGTTCAGAATGAAGTCCATCCGGGGCATTGGGTATGCGTCTTTTTCTGTTTTTTCGTTCAGTAGTCTGTAGTCCACACAGAGTCTCCATTTGTCCGTTTCCTTTTTGTTTACCAAGACCACTGGTGCGCTGTATGGGCTTCGTGAAGGCTCTATGAGGTCCTGTCTTATTAGCTCATCTATCTCCCGATTTATTATCTCCATTTGTGCGGGGTTGCGGGGATAATACCTCTGTTTGATGGGTCTGTCATCTTTTAGGTATATTCTGTGTGTCGTTATGCTGCTCACTCCCTTCAGTGTTTCGAATTTTTGTACTTCCGACGCAATCGACTTCTCCAGGTCTTCATCTGCTGTCTCCGGTTGCGTGCTCTTTACGTGTTCTTCCGCTTGAACCGTAACGGGTCCCTTGCCGATCATTACTGTTGCCTGGCCGCACGTTATTGTTGTGCCCGTGCTCTCTAGAAAATCCATTCCAAGAATTGGGTTGTCTGGTAACCCGGTCATTATCGGGAATGTTTGTTTGGACGTATGTACGTCCTTCTAGTTCCACTGTTGTTTCGAATCTTCGTGTTGTCTTGCGTGTGCTCCCATCTGCCAGTCTTATTACTCGCCCTTCGTCTTCTTCGGTTCCTTCGTTCTTCAGTCTCCTTGCCGTCTCTTCGCTGATCATGCATCTTGAGGCCCCTGTGTCGATGATCACCTCCACCATCTTCCTGCCGATCCTTGCCCAGCCCAGGAGTTCCTTGTCCTTGTGTATTAGACGTGTTGCCTCCCGCTTGTGTTGATCTGGGCTTCGGGAGCTTGGCGGTTGACTGCCGAGCCCTGAACGTTTTCCTGCGGCTTTCTACAGCATTCTATAGTCCGGACCCCTTGTTTGTTACAGGTCCAACAATATAGGATTAGTTTTTTGTTGCAAACCTTTGCCTCGTGGCCGTTCTCCCCGCACCGGCGGCATTTTTGTCCCCATTGTGGCTGTTGTTCCGTCGTGCTGTACTGTGGTTGTTGGCTCCATTGCCGTCCGTTAACCTTGGGCAGTCCCGCTTCTGTTTCTAACCTTTCGAATTCTTCCGCCGTGGTCATGAATTCTGTTAATGTCTTGAACTCGCTTCTTATCACATAGAGTTTGATAGGTAGCCGGCAGTTTCGGTACGTGATCTCTAGCTTATGTTGCTCCGTGTATGTTCCGAATCTCATTAACTTCCTTAGCGCTTGCACATATTCCCTTACTGTCTCCATCTCCGTTTGTTTGCGGTTTGCCACCTGTTTTTCGAGCTCCTCCTGGTACCTGGGAGATATAAAGTTCTCCTTTAGTCCTTCCTTCACTTCCTCCCATGTGGTTACGGGCGCCGGCTTTGTATGCCACCAATCCAATGCGCTTTCCTCCAATATTATTGGCATTGCGAACACCAAGTGGTCGTATTCTACTCCATATGTCTCTGCTAGCTCTTCCATCCTGCTCAGGAACTCCAGCAGATCTCCTCTTCCCGTGTAGGTTGTATCCCATTTGCGTATCCTTTCTATTATCGCCACCGCTTGTGGCGAACCTTTCCGTATCTGCTTCGGGAATAAAGCTTTTTTCCTTCCTGATCTGGTTTTTCCTTGCGGTTCCTCTGTCGTGATTTGTATCTGAGCACATTTTTGCGGCGATTGTTGCCTTGGGCTCTTTTTGGTTTGCACTGCTGCTAGTTGTTCTAGTCTTTCTTGTACTTGAGCCGGAAGGTCTGTTCTCTCCATGAATTGCGATAACTGCTTCCTTAGGATTTCTACTTTTTCTAGCTTCTCCAAGCCGAATTCCTCGCAGTAGCCCTGTAGCTCTGCCTTTGTTGCTTGGTTGATCCACTGCTTTGCCATCTTGACCACTTCTGAGACACTATTATGCTACCACAACCTGCTCGGGAGCCACTGTGACGGTCCGCGGCCGGGGTATGCTCGTCGTGCCGGGTTCACAGAAATTTAGGTTGATTTCTGGATGTGGTAGCTGTAATAATGCTTTGGGTTCAAGAATAAGGCGTAGGGAGGGTTAAGCAGTATAATAAAATTAACTTTATTGTTCGGAAATGATACAGGAATGTTAGCAGAGGTGATACTAGGTCTCTGGTAGGGGTCTTCCTTCGGGGTCTTCCTTCTTGTTTGGCTACTCGGCCGCACGTGGCTGTTTGCTGCGTGCAGATCGTGGTTGGTCGTCGGTTGGCCGCTCCTATGGGAAGAATCGCGGCAGAGGTAACTACACTCTGAGGCGAAGGCTTGTGGTAGAGGTGAAAACTCTCTGAGGGGATGGCTAGTGCAGAGGTGAATACTCTCTGTGGGGACGTGTTAGGGCAGAGGTGAATACTCTCTGGGAATACGAATAGTTGCAGAGGTAAATACTCTCTGTAGAGACGTGTTAGGACAGAGGTGAATTCTCTGGGGATACGAATAGTTGCAGAGGTAAATACTCTCTGTAGAGACGTGTTATGACAGAGGTGAATTCTCTGGGGAGACGAATAGTTGCAGAGGTAAATACTCTCTGTAGAGACGTGTTATGACAGAGGTGGATACTCTGTGGCGACGAATAGTTGCAGAGGTAAATACTCTCTGTAGAGACGTGTTATGACAGAGGTGAATACTCTCTGGGGAGAAGGATAGTGCAGAGGTAAATACTCTCTGTGGAGAAAAGTTCAGGACGGGGAAATGTATTAGGGAACGGGCAAGCGGAGAAAGCAGGGCTTTTACCTTTGAGCACCGTTCGTAAAATATATTAGGAAGTTAATCCCAGGCTGTTCCAAGTTGGACCGCCCCGATTTGAGCCGGCGGGGCTTCTTTTATTGCCGAAAGTCAGCTGTTGGTCGGCGGCTTTGGGCTAGTGCGTGCCCCTGGCATGCCTAACGCCTCCTGGGTCCCAGCTGATGGTGTGCCCGTTGGTGCTCGTGCCCTGGTCACACTAGCCCGTGTGCAGTGTGACCGTTTACGGCCCGGTGATGGTCCCAGTGGCCTTGTTTTTGGTGCGTGTTTTGAAGATGCCGGGTTTTTTTCGGAACGTGTCTTTTATTTCTCCAATTACTATTCCTACTACAATAGTTCATACTTCATAATAATATTTCAATATTCAGTCCTTAGTTCACTATATTGTGGCTGTGGCGCCGTTGCGTATGGCGCTGGGCGTCACACCCTTTTGCAAATACAGGGGTAGACTTCGCCGGACCTCACCATATCCGGTGCTCTAGAAACCGTGGGCAAAAATCTTATAAGGGATATATTGCCGTGTTCGTGTGCATGGCGGCAAAAGCTATTCATTTGGAATTCATCAGTGATCTAACTTCAACTTTTTTTTTTTGCTGTGGCCAAAAATGACTTTTTCTGATAGATTTAGAGATTTAAAATTTTGCACTTTGCAGTTAAAAATTTTAAAAAATCTTTAAAAAAAAACTACTCGATGAAAAAAAAAAACATTCTTTACAAATTTTTAAATATCCAAATCTATCAGAAAAAGTTATTTTTGGCGACAGCGGGAAAGTCGTGTCGACTAGTGTAATGGAACCAATTTTGTAGGAGCTTCGCGCAAACTAGACGAAGAATATCAGAGAGCCCTTAAGGACAATATAAAAGTGGTTCCAATATTAGAAAGAGAACAAATCGAGTGGCACTTTATCCCCCCGGCAGGACCTCACTTTGGAGGTATTTTGGGAAGCTGGGGTAAAATCAGTGAAATATCACTTGAAAAGAGTGATTGGGGATAATAATTTAACCTATGAGGAAATGGCAACCCTCTTATGTCAAATTGAAGCTGTACTAAATTCACGACCGTTGTATACAGCTACAAATAATATTGACGATTTGGATGTATTAACACCAGGTCATTTTATTATTGGAAGGCCAATATATGGCCCCATAGAAACAATATCAGATGAAAGAATTGGAAATCTGGATAGATGGAAATTAATTCAAAAAATGAAGAAAAAAGGAATGCAGAATATTAAAAAAGGACAGATAGTATTAATAAAAGATTTAAACTGTCATCCAGCTAGATGGCCTTTGGGGAAGATAGAAGAAATACATAAAGGTAGGGACGATAGAGTCAGAGTAGTCACTATTAAACATCATGACGGGTCAATTAAACGACCTATCACTAAAACTTGTCCATTAGCGGGAATTGAGTCTGAAGAAAAGGACTCAGAAAAGCCTCCAATGGAAACCAGAAGTACTCGCGGCATACCTCGAATACCCAAGCTAGGTCTCATGGCAGTAATGTCAATGCTTATGCTATTTTGCCAAGCATCAAATGCAAACATAGCGGCCAGAAGCAAAGAGAAGTGGTCAATTGAAAAAATGAACAGCCTCATCTTGGGATTTGATTGTCTATTATAATATGGACCCATATTTTCAAATGATAAGAAAGGGGAAAGAATTGGTTGGGAAAATGAGAATTGTGTGCGGTAAACTTTACACCTTTGAAGAACAAAGCAATAATGTTTTAGATAACCCTGACAGACAAATTGCAGATCTAGAGGAAAATAATAAATTGTTTATGGCTCAGGATAACAAAAGAAAGAAACGAGCACCATTTGAGTTTATGTGGTCACTTTATCATATATTATTCGGAATAATGGACGCCGAAGATAGGGAAAATTGGAAGGAAATATGAAAAATTTCTTAGTAAACCAACATAGTCTAGACGATTTAATTAAAAGACAAACGTCAGTGGTAGAGTCAACAGTAAATATTCTCAAAAGAACTACTGAGGAAATAAATGTCAACTTTAGAAGTATGAGCACCAGAGTAGAGAACATAACGGAGGCTTTAAAAGAAAGTTACTATGTATACAAAGAATCTATTAACTTCTTTATGGTAACAAAGCAACTAAGTTCAATGATTGATGAGTGCGATAAAATCCAAGCAGGAGTAATAAGCCTGCTGATAGATATTAATCATGGTAGACTAAATCCAAATATCCTAAAGCCGATGCAGCTAAAAGCAGAAATAACAAAAATAAAGGATAGTTTATTAGAAACACTAGTTCTTCCAGGAAAAAGAACAGGGACGGAACTGAAGGAAATTTACAGCCTATTAACCGCAAAAGGAATTTTCGTAGATAACAAGTTAATTTTAAATGTGAAGATCCCACTGTTTGGTAGACACCCATCCCATTTGTTTAGGATTATTCCAATGCCAGTGGAGCATGAAAGGGAGTTGATCAGGGTAGATTTGAGCTCCAAGTACTTAGTATACAATTTCGAAATTGATTCCTATTATTCGACGACTGAAGCTACCTTGAACAAATGCCAAAAATGGCAAACGAATAAAAAAGTATGTGAAGGAAATTGGCCTTGGAGTAGCGCTGATAATGATAATGCTTGTGAGATAACTCCGTTCAAACCCAATAGTCATTCAACTTGTATCTATAAAAGAATGCCAGAGACAGGGTCATTTTGGGTCGAATTAGAAAAGAAGGGTAGTTGGCTCTTCAAAGTTCCAGTAAATACTAATGCCAGAATTCAATGCATTAATTCAAATCAAGAAATAATTGATCTACCTCAACAAGGAATTTTAACTATAATGAATGGTTTCACTGTGCGAACAGATGATAAAATATTGATACCTCATCACAGTATTCATTCAGAAGACTATGAGAAAATTTCATCCTCTTATATAAGTAATATTAGTGAAACTTATATTAAAATGTTATAATACTTATATAAGTATATAATGTAAAATTACATATAGGGCCCGACGTTGAAGAAATAAAACCAGATTGAATTTACAACTCATCTCACAAGTGTCTAGATTTTTCTTTTAAGGTCTAAACACTCCCCCTCTCACTGAATTTCCTTTGAAGTTCTAAAAAGCTGACAAATTCAGCTATTAATTCGACCCAGACATTTTGTATCTGCAGCTTAACGTCTGGAAGATATGAAGATTTCAAATAAAAATTTAACAATTTTTTGCGGTATTTCGTGGCTAAAATTTATATTTTTAGATAGACACATTAATTAGGCGTCGTTTACGATATCGTTTGTAAAAATCGATGGATAAACGGCTAAGTTGCAGCCGTTTGACCAACCAGTTATAAGAAACTTAAGTTATGTTAAAAATAGAAGCACTACCTCTGGCACTCCCAAAATGACAACACTTTTAGGTCCGGTGTAATTCTTGTACTTTTATTTCGAGACCGGCACTGTTGGTCCCTCCAACATCTTTACTCAGCTAACTCTACTCTCAACGACTCAATTATGCGTTGACGTTGGAGTCGACGTCGCCGCTGTCGTTGCTCTTCGCTGCCGGTTCCCACACCTACTATTAATTTAACCGCTGGAACTTTTATTTAACTAAATCTCAACAGCTAGTGAAAAATCTCATTAGCTTAACATTGGTGACCCCGACGTGATTTGTGCAATAATTAATATCAGTGTAATCAGAAGGTACAATAAAATATTAAAAATTATAAACTAATAGCTAATAAATAAGTGAATCCATACATGCATATATACACCGGCCACCCTTGCATATAGATGTTGTCTATTACGCTTAGTGCTCTTTGCGTTCATCCTCGAGCAAGAAACGGTTCCCATACCAGCTGCCCTTGCAAATTGGTATTGCTTTGCTAGTGGTTCTTCGCCGTTGCGTTCTATAGCGTTCGCTACTCTTTTCGTTCGTCTTCCCGTTAGAGACGTATATTACGCGCGGTACTATTTTCGTTCGTCTTCCCGCTAGAAACGTTTTGCTAACATTGTCGTTGTCATGGAAGTGAATGCTGGAAATTACATTTTATTGACTGCTGCTAAAAACAGGGTGACTTTCCTGAAATTGAAAGTAGCTCATATATTTGAAATCTTAAAACGGTTGAATACTGCTTGGGAAAGTGAGCTGTCGCTATGTGATTACTATATGCTCGTTGTAATGTTAGAAGTGATCGAGAAGCTTCAGGGCACTTTTAAAACCCTGCATAATGAGCTCCAGGTGTTGGACTATGACAAGACGCGCAGTGGAATGTTGGACAGCTTTAATTATTAGTTCATGACTCTGAATGCTTTGATTCGGGGTGTCATCGCCACTCGTTTCCCTCGCCAGCCTACTCCTTCCACGGTTTCTGCTACTTGTCATCGCTTACATTGTTGGTTGGCACCATCCACCTCAGCGTATACCGACACCCAGGCCAAGCCATATGCAACTACCAGAGAACAGCAATCTCCAATTCAATCGATGGAGGAACTCCACACAAGAAGTCTTGTGCATACGCAAGAAGGATATTGCGTCGGATTCGACCGAGCCTGCCTCATGCTTATCTGAGAGGCTAACTCAGCAGTTGGCAAGAGATGAGCAAGCAGCGCAGCCTGTTTATGCCGAAATTCAATCCGAAATCCAATCCGAAATTTATTCCAATCCGAAATACACAGATGTCTCGGAATCTTGCTATCACTCTAAGGAGGAGTCTAATTCGTTTTTGGAGAAACAATCTGGACCTTCACCAAGATATTACTTCCAATTGGGATATTCTGATGTGCCTGCTGTGCTTGATGGAACTCCGTCAGACTTCCAGGAATCTTATTGAAGTTAGACATTAACAGTGATGTCTCCACACAATTCGAACCATTTCCAGAACCTGCTACTGAATCTCATTGGAAGTTAGACATTAGCAGTGATGTCTTTGCACCATTAAAACCATCTCCAGAACCGGTTACTGATCAATATACATATGTTCTCGTTTTCGAGCCATCAATCATCGTCGCAACCCTGCAGACGCTCCGTTCCTGACTTGCCAACCAAACAGCTATTTGTTTGCTATTTGTACTGCCCAATGCATCACATTTAGCATTCTCTCACGTCTTCTTTAATACGTTCGCCTTCTTCGTCGCTCTCTCTATCTTTCACTATTGCTCTCTCAGATCATCGCTAGCTTACATTAGGGCACGGGCGATTCGACCCGCCTGCCCTTATTAGTCTGCATATATTACTCATATAGTCTGCATCTATCACTCATATAGTCTGCACCTTGCATTCATATAGTCTGGATCTTATCTTTGTAGCCATCAGACCGTCTATCGTCTTTATTATATCGCATCTACCGCACATTCGCAATACGTCGGTCAACATATAGTCTGGAGCTGATCGTATCGCATCATATCATATTCGTTGCATCGGTGTTTAATCTGTCTTTCATACACACCTCGCCTAAACATACATAAATATGTATGTACATACGCCTTCGTCGGTCTACATACATATATCCCAATTTAACCGCTCGAACTTTTATTTAAATGAAACATCGCAACAGCTAGTGAAAAAGCTCATTATACCCTTTTTACATTAGGGCGCATCATAAGATTTTTCCCTTAAACGGAACATGCGACAATGATGCCAATAAGAGCCCTCTGGATAGAAGAAGACAATCATGCGGGCAGCATGTTTCTTAATGCGCTGCATCATTGCAAGTGTTACCGTATTTTGACAAGAATTTTTACAAAATACTGAAATTATTCGGGGTGTCGACGCGGTATCGGGGTATTTTTGTCGAATCAAACAATAAATTCAATATAAAGTGGAGCGGCCAAACCATTCCTGAACATTTAAATTAAAATAAGTCTGATTGCAAACAACAAAATGCTAACACAAATACTTGCAAGGGTACACAAAGATCTTTTGGGATGCACTGATTACACTACTCGACAAATTTCAACTTTTTTTTCCGCTGTCTCCAAAAATGACTTTTTCTAATAGATTGGGAGATTTAAAATTTTTTTAAGAATTATGGTTTTTTTTTTCATGGAGTAGTTTTTTTTAAAGAATTTTTAAAAAATCTGGTATTTTTTTGTCATAGGTAGTGTTTCTATTTTTCACATAACTCACATTTCATACAACTGGTTGTACTGAACTTTGCAGTTAAAAAAAGCTGATAAATGCAGCTATAAATCCGACTCAGACACTTTGTAGCAGAAACTTAACGTCTGGCAGATATTAAGCTTCTAAATTGAAATTTCATCATTTTTTTTCGGTATTTTTTACCCGAAATTTTGACTTTGAAACTTCAGGAAAAATCGAAAAAAAAAAAAATAAATGAATACCTTGATTTTTGGCTAAGTTATAACCGTTTGACCAAAACGACCCAAAATGACTTTTACCTGAAAAAATACCGTCCGGTACGTTTTTGGTCCAACTTCCAAAATGGGATTGCAAAAAACAAAAAGGACCTGTAATTTTGGTTTTACCGAGTCTTAGGTATTGATATATATCGGATATATATCCTACCTGGTCATATTTATTTGGGGTGTAAGTGTTGTGGACAGTTTTATTCCTTATACCTAAGCCTTGGTGAGGATAAATATACATAAATACCTGTTAGGGTCAAATGTTGACCTTTTCCTTCACAGGTGCTGGTCCCGCAGATATTTGACCTTTCTCCTTCAAGCTATTCATAACGAGAGGGAACGTTGTGAGCCGCGGCAAAGGCCGCGGCTCTACCTTATACCCGGTACTCAGTCAGTATATACATACATACATACATTTATAAGCTAACGATTTATGAAATTTATTATATGTTCGCAAAAGGGACGAATTAATTTTTGGGTAAAAAAAATATTTAAAATATAAAAAAATGACGTCATAACATTTTTGGAATTATTATACATGTTTCCATATTTGTTTACATATGCTTTTTACATCTGCTTCTAAATTTCTACACGACATGTATAACTACATATTTGAGACGTACAAATGTTTGCGACAGAGAGAAAGGGAAGGAGTCAGCGCTTGGCAGGCGTTGCGTAGCCACTGAAATTTAATTTGATTCTTCTGGCCATAATATTGATCCGATCTGATCCAGATTCGGCAATCTGGTAGATATGGTAATTTTCCATGATTCTGCGTTTTTGGTTTTCTCGTACCTTAAAAATTGTGGATTCCACAGATTTTCGTCCTTTGTGGGGGCGGAAGGAGGCGTGACAAAATTTTGAAACAAACTCGTCCGGGTTTGGTATCACAGGAGCTTGGATAGAAAGTTTGGTTGCTCTAGCTCTTATAGTCTCTGAGAACTAGGCGTCAAAAAATACGAATGGGCAAAGCAGATGGGGTCGCGTGTGTGAGAGAGCGAGAGGGAATGATGACTTTCGAAATGGTTTTCTTCATTGTAGCTATAATAATGATCCGATCTGATCCAGATTCAACACTCTGATAGAAATGGTCATTCTCTATGATTCTGCGTTTTTAATTTTCTCGTATCTTCAAAATTGTGTACGCCACAGACTTTCGTCCTTTGTGCGGGCGGAAAGGGGCGGGGCGAAATTTTGCAACACATTTGGAGTAGTGTGATCACACAGGAGACTGGATACAAAACTTGGTTGCTCTAGCTTAAATGGTCTCTGAGATATAGGCGCAAATGAAGACGGACAGACGGACGGACGGACGGACGGACGGACAGACAGACATGGCTATATCGACTCGGCTATTGATGCTGATCAAGAATATATATACTTTATGGGGTCGGAAACGCCTCCTTCTGGGCGTTACACACAACCGTTATCCCCACAAATCTAATATACCCCTATACTCTTCGAGTACCGGGTATAAAAAAGGATATATAACTCTGTACCTATAGTATCCCTGCCTCAGTGTAGTTCTGACTTCCAGCAGAATACGATCGTGTGTTTTCGAAAAATACCAATTGTTTCTAATTGAAATGGACAACCCAAGTCGGTCAACTTCATGTGCTTACCGAGCAGACTCGTTTTGATACATATGTGGAAAGTATATGACCATCAAAGAAGAAAAAATCGTTTTTACCGAAAAGTTCCAAGAACAGTATAAGGAAAACTATAAGATGTGGCCCAAAAGTATTGGCGAAGAGTGGGCTCCAAGCTGTATATGCAAAACGTGCAAATTGAATTTAACAGCATTTAATAAAGACGAAAAGTAAGTTACCCTAAATCAGAAGCTATGAAGTGTACAAAAAATACTAAGCATTACTTTTTTTCTTGCACATTTTTTTTTTAGAAAACAATTTCGATTTGGAACTCCAATGCTATGGAGAAAACCAAAAAATCACAGCACTGAATGTTTCTTTTGTTTATTCGAAAAAAACTGGGTTTGGGGCAGGTGAGAGATATAAATACCCGCAAGAGTCTCGTCAAGGCTTTACGCTTCCTGCTCCTCCTTTGAAGGAAATATCGCCATTAAAACGCAAAAAAGAGGAGATGTCTTCTTCGTCGTATGGAACAACGGATTCAAGTAATGACCAATCAGGAGAATATAAATTTTGCAAGCCATTATCACAGGAACAATTGAACGATTTGGTGAGGATCCTGGAACTTCCTAAAAGTAAAGCTCAGATTCTTGGATCTATTTTAAAGGATGCCCGTTTATTGAAGGAAGATGTCAAAATAACTCATTTCCGGACGCGTCACTTGGTTCACGCACAGTTTTATATGACGAAGGATGACATGTGCGTTTGTCACGACATTTTCGGCCTCTTCAGGGAACTGGGTGAAGATTACGACCCAAACGATTGGAGGTTATTTGTTGACAGCAGTAAAGAAAGTTTAAAGGCTGTTTTGCTACACAATGGAAATCAAAAGCCGTCTATTCCCATCGCCCATGCTGTTAATATGAAAGAGTCCTATCAAACAATGACTAAATTGTTTGAAAATATTAAATATAAAGAACACCAGTGGAAGGTCGCGTGTGACTTAAAAGTTGTAGCCATGTTAACTGCCTATGGGATAGCCGAGATAGAAAAGAGCATTACACAAGAAAGAACTGGGAAAAACGGAACGAAAATACTTTGGGACATCACAACGTACAAAATGCAGCTCTTGTGAAAGTCCAAGACATTATATTACCACCATTACACATTAAGCTAGGACTGATAAAAAATTTTGTTAAAGCACTGGACTAAGTTAAAGTTAAAGAAGGCAAAAGTTAAAGAAGGCGTATTTGATGGCCCCCAAATTCGAAAACTACTAAAAGATGATGGATTTGAAAATATTTTATCTACGAATGAAAAAGCAGCCTGGAACTCATTCCGAATGGTTACAACAAATTTTCTTGGTAACAGAAAGAGTGATGATTACGTTAAAATCGTTCAAGACCTACTTAAGAATTATGAACAAATTGGAGCCAACATGTCACTCAAAATCCATTTCCTGCACTCCCACTTAGACTTTTTTCCGCCAAACCTTGGGGATGTTAGTGATGAACACGGAGAGAGATTTCACCAACAATTAAAAGCTATGGAACGACGGTATCAAGGTGTTTGGAATGAGAATATGTTGGGCGACTATGTGTGGACTCTCATAAAAGAATCTGACTTAAATGACAAAAGAAGACAGACAAACCATTTTAAAAATAGTAACAAGCAATAACAATAAAAATATTTAAGTATCATAACACTTAAATAAATTCAAGTATTTTTCGGTATTTTTTTCAGATAAAATGAGATTTGGGTTGTTTTGGTCAAACGGTTATAACTTAGCCGTTTGATTTTATATTTTTATAAGCGATACCTTAAACGACGCGTAATTAATGTGTCTATCTAAAACCAAAAATCAAGGCATTCATTTATTTTTTTTTTTCGATTTTTCCTGAAGTTTCAAAGTCAAAATTTCGGGTAAAAAATACCGAAAAAAATGATGAAATTTCAATTTGGAAGCTTAATATCTGCCAGACGTTAAGTTTCTGCTACAAAGTGTCTGAGTCGGATTTATAGCTGCATTTATCAGCTTTTTTTAACTGCAAAGTTCAGTACAACCAGTTGTATGAAATGTGAGTTATGTGAAAAATAGAAGCACTACCTATGACAAAAAATACCAGATTTTTTAAAAATTCTTTAAAAAAAACTACTCCATGAAAAAAAACCATAATTCTTAAAAAAATTTTAAATCTCCCAATCTATTAGAAAAAGTCATTTTTGGAGACAGTGGAAAAAAAAAGTTGAAATTTGTCGAGTAGTGTAATTTGCAAATACATCAACTGCAGCATTCGTTTAGTTTCGCAGCTGCCGTTGAAATTGCCGAAAACCCATTATCTATCGTCTCGATTGCGGGGTTAATTTTATCATTCGCTTGTCAACCACAAGCCAACAACGGCGCTTGCACTCCCGGTTCGCCTTCTTTGCAGCTACCTGTTCTGGTCCAGAGATCAACGCATTTATCTATTTTAATTCCACCGCTTCTTTTTGTTTCGCTTTCGTTGTCGTCGTCGGAATTTTCGCTGACTCTCTCCCCCTTGGAACAACTACACTCAACTTTTTGCTGCCGGCTTCGCTTCCACCGTTGGATTTGTACTTTGGCTTTGCGACTCTCGAGGATTTGAAACGCCAACAGGGCAACATTAAACGGAACATATCTCGGATCAAATCTGTGGTGGAAGGAAAATCGGAAAAGCCGATTTGCAATGATGAGCTTCGCTATCGTTTAAGCATCTTGCAGGCGTACTTTAAAAAGTTTCTAAATATCCAGGCGGACATTGAAGATTTTAACCCGAATGATGAAAGACGGGCAGACTTGGAGGATACTTACATAGCAATTAAGCTATCCATAAAGGACAAATTGGGAGGAGACTTGAACACCAACAGTGTTGCGACAGACTATCACCCACCGCCAGTTAGGTCATCGTTACCAAGGTTGTCGTTGCCCACTTTTGATTGATCTTATGCGAATTATAACAGCTTCATTAACTCGTTCGAAAAACTTGTTGTGCGTGAGTCTGGATTGTCCAATATTAAAAAGTTTATTACTTGCTCGGCTGCTTCAAGGGGCCAGCGTTAGACACAATTTAGGCATTCCAGATCACAAGCGAAAACTATCCGAAGGCCATAGAAAAACTTAGAAACCGGTACGATAATCCCACTCTTATATTTTTAGAAGGCATTGATGCATTGTTTGCACTACAACCGATCGAAAAGGCGAACTGTCGGAAACTTCGCATTCTATTCGATAAAGCGTCTGCTATATTTAGCTCGCTGGCAAACCGGAGGACATCGCTCAATCGATGCTGATATACATTGTAATGGACAAGTGTGATCAGCTAACTCGGAAGAAGTGTAAGGAATTGGACTACCAACAGCTGGACTACACACAGCTTGTGGAATGGTACTGTCAATTTCTTAATTCGTCTGGAGCCTCATCTGGTACTTCGTCGCAACGAAAGGCTGAAAACAGTAAGTCCAATCGTCATTCCAATCACTAGATAAACTCGTCGTTTGCTATTACCAATAACTTATTACTAACTTGTACAATTAGTTCTAGTTCTGGCCATAAAATAACTAACTGTACGCAGTTCAAGCCAATGAACAGCAACTAACGGTTCGACCATGTTAAACGTCTCGGTCTCTGCATCAGCTGTCTTGGGAACGACCATAGAGTGGCGCAACACTCGCAGCCGCAACCGCCTTCAGCAGAAAAACCTTCAAATACGGACCCGTTAAGTCAACCGTTGCAGCCCTCTTGTCAAACAGCTTATAATTATTCGTATAGAACTGCTTCACATTCTCACATAGACATCGCCGCAGATGATACAATTTTGTTGGTGAATAAAAACTCGGTAGAGCGTTGCTTGATTCATGTTCCCAGGTTAATTTTGTAACTGAAACGTTTGCTCAAAAACTTCGCCTTCGCCGTGAGAGGCACCACATCGGAATTCGGAGCATAGGAGAAACCCTTACTAATTTGAAGGCTCGTACGACGACCTCCATTAAACCACGTACGTCTGGCTACCAGCTCACCCTCCAGTTCGGAATTACATCCCACATTGCATACCAGCCAGATAGCGAGATCGACATATCGAACTGGAACCTACCTACCAATACTCCATTGGCAGATGAATCGTTTTACATGACCAGGCGTATTGATCTTCTGCTGGGAACCGAAGCCTTCTATGGAGCACTAGCTGTTGGACAAATTCGCATTGGCCCGAACCTTCCCACTCTACAAAAGACGCTGTTTGGTTGGGTTGTTGCTGGAAGGTACCAGCGCCAACGTAACGGACAGCCACCATTGTGCTTGGCGACGGTAGAGGAGTCTATCGATGAAAACCTGCAGCAACTATGGAAAGTTGACTCTATTGTCGTACAACCTGAGTCAATTCTTCCAAATCATCATCGCTGTGAGGAACACTACAGGGTTACAACACACAAGGATGCCAGTTGCCGAATTGTCGTTCGCTTGCCATTCCGAGAAGGCCCAGAATGCCTTGGAAGTTCAGTAGACACAGCTCGAAGTCGATTCGTTGCCATTGAGAGACGTCTCTCTCGTCTACCGGACATTCGATTGCAGTATACATCATTCATGCAGGAGTATGAAAGTCTCGGCCATATGTCCCTCGTATCGAATCCTAACTTGGAGGAACCTCATTATTATATACCGCACCATTTCGTTTTCAAACCAACCAGTACCTCGACGAAGCTCAGAGTCGTCTTTGACGTGTCTTGCCGTACGTCATCTGAAAGGTCTCTTAACTAAGATCTACTCTTAGTTGGCCCTACCATCCAGGATGAGTTGTACTTGCAATTGCTGCGTTTTCAAATGTATAGGTTTGGCATCACGGCTGACGTCACCAAAATCTACAGACAGGTACTTGTCGGTGAGGGGGATCGAAAGTTCCAGTACATTCTGTGGCGAGCGTCCCCAGATGCTGACCTTCAAACCTACCAACTCAATACCATAACATATGTGACTGCGTCTGCCCCGTTTCTTGCAACTCGTAGTTTGCAGTTCTTAGCTGAGGAGTGTAAGGATGAATGGCCCTTAGGAGCCGAAGCAGTTAGAACTGCGTTTTATGTTGATGATCTTTTGTGTGGGTCTGATGACATAGACACACTTCTCAAACTGAAAAAAGAAATCACATCGACCCTAGGTGTAATGGAAGATGAATCTACTAAGGAAATTAACATTTCAGAAAACTCAGTTAATAGCACACTCGGCGTAACTTGGCATCAAAAAATCAATGCATTTAGTTTCATTTTCACACCCAGGGAAGTGTAGTCTTCTATCACAAAACGAACAATTCTGTCCACTGCGTCATCGCTATTCGATACCATCGGTCCGCTGTCACCTTTAGTCATTGTCTCTAAGATCATTCTCCATGAGTAGTGGCTCTTGAAACTCGACTGGGACGAGTCTGTCCCTCAAAATCTAAGCTGCGCATGGAGCAATTGTTTGGATTCGTTAAACTCACTATCGTCAATACCGATACCCCGTTTTTGTTTGCAGTCCGACGCTAGGAGTATTCAAATACATGGATTTTGCGACGCTTCGATTCGGGCATATGGCTGCTGTCTTTATGTGCGCACGGACAAGTCTCAATTTGTTCACGTCCAAGTCCAGAGTAGCAACAGTGAAGAAACAGTCTCTTCCGAAGTTAGAACTATGCAGCGAACATTTACTCTCTCAACTGTACAGCAAAAAAAAAGGCCATATTCAACAACCATACCATCACGACTTATTTTTGTAATGACTCACAGCTCGTATTGCATTGGCGGAAACAACACTCAGTCATCTTATCAAACTTTACTGGAAACAGAGTGTCCGATATTCAAGATTTAACTTTGGATGGAAAGTGGCGGTATGTGCCCACACATCTAAGGCAGATGTCAGAATGCACGCGAGAAGCGAAGCGAAGCGATGCGAGATGCGATGAGCAAAGCGAGAAGATGGCAGAGTGAGAGCTGTGCGAGAAGCGAGCTACATTGATCTTTATTAGTTATTAATGTGAATGTGATAGTTTTTGCTCTCTTGGTACCATAGTAAAAAAAGTGTTACTTCAATAATTACGTTTTCTATGTTTATCTCCACGAGTGTTTTTAAAACAAATGGTAATTAAAGCACAGAATGCAACAGAATGTAAGAAAACAATCGTACACTCTCAGAGAGTTGAAGCGATAAAGCAGGTTGCAAGCCGCTTTCTCGCTTTGCTCTCGCTTTATCGCTTGAACTCGCAACTCGCTTCGCTCTCACTCTGACATCTTTCGAGCGATTGCACTTAAAAAAGCTTGCAGTGGTTTATCGCTCATTCTCGCCCAATATTATCGCTTCGCTTCTCGCGCGCCCTCTGACATCTGCCTAAGCCCGGCTGATCTTCTGCAGCGAGTCTGTAACGTGAATGAGTTGATCCGATCTACACGGTTTTCTGATCCTTCATTTCTACTCGAGGATTCGCTTAACTGGACCGCCACAGGGAACAGGCAAGATATTGACATGGACGTAGTCAACTCGGAGAAGCGAAAAAGTGTTTTCACTGCCGAACAGGGGACAAATTACATCCTCAAGATCGTCGATAATGTCAGTTCATATTCACATCGTCTTCGTCTTGCTTGGATGATATGGTTCATACGGATATGTAGGAACCACCGCTCCTGTGTACACTGTGTTCGCTACAACCCAAAGTTGCTGCAACGACTTTCTCCTGCTCGACCTTTTGACCTTGGAATTGACTTTTGTGGACCAATTAATACATATCTACGAATTCGTGGAAAGGGACTTACTAAATCATACATAGCCAACCTCGCCGACACGTTATGAACTTCGTTTTGCTTCGCATTGCCTCACTTGCAATATACAACAAATCCACCTACCAGACGGCCAAAAACGACCGTTGCTGCTGCCTAGCCAGTCTCAATTTGTATGGAGCTATGTTTGCTAACATAAAGCTTTTGTCGCACTCATTTGCTTGGAGTATTGGATTGTTAACGCCAGCGACTTGGCACGTCGAATTGTCCGCTCCTGTGTACACTGCGTTCGCTACAGACCAAAGTGGCTGCAACGATTTTCTCCTGCTCGACCTTTTGACCTTGGAATTGACTTTTGTGGACCCATTAACACATATCTACGAATTCGTGGAAAGGGACTTACTAAATCGTACATACCCGTGTTCGTGTGCCTCATCAATGCTGTTCACGTCGAAGTGGTCTCGTACTTGTCAACGAAGGCATTCTTTAACGCATTGACAAACATCTTCTGCGATAATGCCACTAATTTTGTAGGGGCATTGAATCAATTGCAGGAATTAAAAAGGTTTTTGTTCTTGAAGCAGACAAAATGAAATTCATAAATATTGCGCATCTGATCTTATTAATTTTCATTTTATTCCCCAGATGGCACCCCATTTCCGAGTATCTAAACAAATAAATATCTACAAGAAAAACAGTTATTAATTGTTATGATGAAATACTAAATCTGTCTTGTTTGTCCTGAGTAGATCATGCTAAAGTCCGAGTTATCGTAAAGAGACACACTTTATAATGGTTATGCCGTCCATAAGATGGCATACTAAAGGAGGAGAGGGTAGAGAAGTCGTCAAGGTCATCCACCAGACTACTTGTCGGTAGTCGAGTATCCCCATTCATTAACCGTCCCATTCTTTCAATATCTCAGTTTGACTGTTCCTTTTGAACGTTTAATCCCGTGTACGTAAAACATATTTTTGAATATGTTCGTATGGCTCATAGTAGAGTAGGAAAGATCCCACGAAATTCCGGCGACGTAGTTAGAGCATAGCTAGAGGTACACATGCCGAAATATGGCCATACCATTGGTGTATAAACCTTCACAAATGTATGTACAAACCACATCCCTACGATTTTAAAAGCCCCTGTATTTCTGCATATTACAGATTGTCTTCTCTTGGTGTTCCCTGTGTACCAATTTAATGTTTGTCAAACTTCGTGCAGCTAAATAAGTTAAAAATAGTTAAATACCTCTCGTAGCGTACTCTCATCATTATATGTTGTAGCAGCAGAACAACAGCAGATCGATATGAACAGCAGATAAGCAGATCAACAGCAGTAACATCAGTAGCAGCAGAACAACAGCAGAACGAGAAGAACAGCAGATAAGCAGCAACGGAGGGAGAACACGACAGAGAAGAGGAGAGTGAAAATGGAGACAGACGTATGTAGTTCAGCAGCAGCAGAAATAAACCGAGATCAAGCCGTGAAATCTAAAACGAATTATTCTTACTATTATGTGCTTATCGCTATTTAATAACATTAATAAACAATACTTAAACAATATCTTACATTTGGGGGAGGAAAATTTGTGAACTCTCAGAAGCCGCGGACAGATAAAGCGAGACGGGAAAACCCAAAATCCATCAAATATTTTTTTTCCGACTTTTTCTAAGTTTTCAAAGACAAAATTTCGCGAAAAAATACCGAACAAAATTATGAAATTTGAATTTGAAAGCTTAGTATCTTCCAGACGTTAAGCTGCAGCTACAAAGTGTCTGGGTTGAATTTATTGCTGCATTTGACGGCTTTTCAAAACTTCAAAACTTTTCAAAACAAAATACAATACAACCAGTTATAGGAAACTTAAGTTATTTGAAAAATAAAAGCACTACCTCTGAAGAAAAATAACAAAATTTAAAAAAAAAAAAAAAACTAAACCATAAAAAAATACATAATTCTTTAAACATTTTTAAAGCTCCAAATCTAAGTATAAAAAAAAAAGTCATTTGGGTGACAGCGGAAATGTCGTGTTGACTAGTGTAATCGACAAGGAGCCTGACTTGACGAATGTGGAAAAGTTGCAGCACCTACGATCCTTCCTAAAAGAGCCGGCTTTGGAGCTAGCCACGTGAGCGATCCCATCGCTCTAGATTTGCTGAACAGGCGATTTAATAATAAGGCGTTAATTTTTCAGGCACACTTCAATGACATTCTGGGTGTGCAGCGTTGACGAGTCGTCTGTGTCAACTCCGGTTTTTAAGAGATACCGCAATTGGCAATCTGTGATCTTTAAAAAGTATTGGGACGAAGGAGCAGATTGCTGACTTTATTATAATACACAGCCTGCTGCAGAGGGTGGACAGAGCCACACAAGCCAAGTGGGAGGAAACTCCGTCACTGGATAGTATGCCCACAGCCGAGCAATTCACCAAGTTTCTGGAGCAAAGATGTCAGAATTTGGAGAATATCACTAGGGCAAAGTATGCGCTCGGCATTTAGGTGGGAAAAAATAAAAAAACACTTAACAACAGTAAAAGTCCGTTCGTAGCGACTGAATCGGTTGCTCTTGACTGTATATTTTGCAATACTATTGGCCATAGAATTTATACTTGCATCTTGTTTTCAAATCTCTCGCCTTCGCTGCGCCTAATAGATGTAAAAAAACTAAGTTTTTGTATGAATTTCCTGACACCCGGCCATTAAATTCGCACTTGCAGATCTCCAACTTGTCGCCACTGTGGTAGCAAACATCACACGATATTGCATTTTAATGACAGACGCTCGCAATCGGTGTCCGCTGTCTCATCGTCACCGCACCCTGAAGCCCATTCACAGGCTTCAGCCACCGTTCTGATAGCTCAGAATTCTTGATGTCGTGCTGTTAATCACTGTAGTAAATTGGTTGAAGGATAGCGCTGGTTCGCTCGTGCTAAGTCGGGCACTCTTAGATTCAGGGTCACAAATGCTCCTCATAACATCTAGTCTCGATCAGCAACTTAGACTAAACGAGAGGGAACGTTGTGAGCCACGGCAAAGGCCGCGGCACTACGTTATACCCGGTACTCAGTCAGTATATATGTATATGCGCTTATATATGAGTCTGTTATATGAGCATACGATTTATGTAATTTATTATATATGCAAAAGGGACGAATTAAATTTTGGACAAAAAAGAATTTTCAAAAAATTATGTCGATCCCAATGGGAGATCTTTATATATTAAATATTATCTGTTTCCATTTTTGTTTACATATATAATTTTTACAACAGCTTCTACATTTCTACATGTACATGTATAACTACATAATTGAGACGTGGAAGTGTGTGCGAGAGATAGAGCGAATGAGTAAGCGCTTGGCAGGCGTTGCACAGCCACTGAAATTTAATTTGTGTCTTCTAGCTATAATGGTAGTCCGACCTTTACCAAATTCGGAAATCTGATAGATACGGCTATTTTCAATGATTCTGCGTTTTTGGTTTTCTCGTATCTTAAAATTGTGGATTCCACAGATTTTAGTTTTTTGTGGGGGCGTAAAGGGGCGTGTTAAAATTTTGAAATAAACTTGTATTGAAGTGATATCACAGGAGCTTGGATAGAAAGTTTGGTTGCTCTAGCTCTTATAGTCTCTGAGATCTAGGCGCTAATGAAGACGGACAGACGGAGTAACAGACAGACATGGCTATATCGATTCGCCTATTGATGCTGATCAAGAATATATCTACTTTATGGGGTCGGAAACGCTTTCTTCTGAGCGTTACACACATCCGTTATCACCACAAATATAACATACCCCTATACTCTTCGAGTACGGGGTATTAAAATCGTCATTCCCTATTGATTTGGAAGTGTTGGCTTCCAATTTTTATGTCGACGATTTGAGTACTGGAGGAGGATCTGTAGAGGAAGTGCGTGAGAAGTTGAAGCAGACATCCCAGTTGCAGGCTCGGGGAAACTTCCCAATTCGGAAATAGTGCTCCAACGTTCCTGCCGTGCTTGAAGGAGTTCCTGACAAAGATAACACTTATGGACTGACTATAAGGTTTTGCGGGATGGAGAGCAGGTGCAGTTTTAGCTCTATTTTATCGCTTGCCCCATTTCTGGATGAGCATGGATAATTACCCTTTGGTGGACGGTTGGCGAATTCATCACTTAATTTCAACGCGCGACATCCAGTTATTCTTCCAAGGCGTCATCCCGTCACATCGGCTGTAATTGTGCATTTTCATGAGCGGAATTTGCATGCTGGACCACGATCATTGATCGCACTTATTCGTCATGAGTTTTGGCCAATTGAAGGGCGCAAGACTGCGGTAAATGTCGTAAATTACCTCCCATTTCAGAGCATCCCGACGACTTAGATATGCTAACACCTGCGCATTTCTTGGGTACGGCCCCAATCAACTTTCTGCAGCAGACGTTTTGGTTCCGCTGGCGTGAGGAGTACCGCACTCTTCTTCAAGAGAGAGCTAAGTGGAGGACTGGGCAGCCTAGTCTCAGCGTCGGCGATGGCGTGCTAGTGCAGAACGAGAACCTGCCTGCCCTCAAGAGGCCATTGGGGAAGGTGACAAGGCTGATCGTCGGAAAGGATGGCGTTCCCAGGTTATTGGGATCACCACAAGGGCCGTCGCAAAACTGTGCATGCTGCCAAATAAGAATGTTGAAGACCCGTGCTCTTCAACGGGGGAGCCTGTTCGGCGTAGCGCCGGCCCACAGCAGCATAAAGAGAAAAAATTTCTTTTAACCATTGTTGCTTGCTGTTGCCCCTCGCTCTCATCGCTGAATCGCCCTTTCTTCGTACGTTCGTCATCCAACAAGAGCTGCGAGGGAGGCTCATCTTCGGAGTAGATTACTTAAGCATTGATCGTCTTCGTTAGCAAACGTCGTTTGCATCTCTCGCCTTACAAATTACAAGCAAATATGTCGAATATACACGAATATATATACAATGAAATCTAACCAGCTGAGCTGAAGCTCAGTAGCTCAACAGATTGCTTCCCCGTTCAAATCGTTGAAGATGTGCTAGTGAAACTAAAAAATTCGAAAATGTTCACCATTATGGACCTAGAAAATGGATTCTTCCTCGTTCCTGTAAAAGAAAGCAGATATAAGTATACGGCGTTCATACGGAGAAGTGCCGTTTTCCTTTTTCCTTTGTTCCTTAAATTTTTGGGTCATCAAGTTAGAAGAGGGGAAATCAAGCCTGGATTAAAGAAGACTAAAGCCATCAGAAGTTCCCGACGCCGCAAAACGTAAAGGCTGTGCAGTCCTTTTTAGGATTAACTGTTTTTTTTTCCGTAAATTCATACAAATTATTCGCTAATCGCAAAACTATTGACGAATCTGCTGAGAAAAGATGTTCAATTTAAAATGAGTCTGAAATAGCAGCAGACGGTAGCCATATTAAAGGAGGGATTGATAAACGAGCCGGTGTTGAGACTCTATCGCAGGAATGCAAAAACCGAGATTCACACTGATGCGCTGTTACAGTGGTACGAAGGATATGGTTTTTCTATTCTAGTGAGTGCGGTTGTGTTTTGTCTCGTTCCGTACGAATAGTGAGTAAAAGTGAAACCAGCCTGGAAAAAAAGGAAGAAAAGCGTAAGCGCTAGCCAAAAATAATATGGGAATCCAACTGGGAAAGACAGACGCCGTTTATCCCTAGGCCGAAGGGAGGGGGGAAGGCACAGCAGGTAAGCGCCTGTTTTCCTTTTCTCTTTCGCAGTGATATTGGCGCCACTTGCTTTGAGTGCTGATTTGAGCCAAAATTGGCCAGGCACAACGCGACTGGTGTAGATAAACGACTGCAGCACAGCTGGCAGGGCGCTGCCCCACCGAGGGAAGTGCTGCAAAGCGATCGCAGTGCTCAGCAGCAGTCTTTGTAGGGGGCGCTGCAAAGCAACCGGAGTTGCCAGATCGGCGGGAAAGGATCGGCCCAGAGATGAGCGATCAGCAGGAACAATCTGCGGCTTGTAGCACCCCGCTGACAAGCTCATTTGCCTATGATGAGGAGAATCCCTTCGCAAGGTGGATTATATTGGCTCGATCACCAGCACAGCCAAATACAGCAATGAGGGAGCGCGCAACGTCCTCTCCTCTGGCGTTGCGGAGCCCCCAAGACGAGCATGCAAACCTTAATGAAAGGGCCATAGCACAGGTGGCCAGAAGGCCAAAGAGCCTGCACTGGCTGAAAGCCCGGAAGTGGCGTATGCGAACCCGAAGGAGAGGGCGTTCACGCAACTGGAGAGGATTGGCAGGTGGGCAAGAGAGCTTACGAAGCTGATGGCGGCCCCAAGTTGGTCTATCACACACCCTATGCGTGTCATGGTGGATGAGATTGACTGCCTTCAGCGACAGGTGGAGTCCTACCTGCGGGGGGCCGCAGTGGAGCAGGCCGTAGGGAGGACCACGCAGCCGGAAGAGACGGAAAGGGGGGGAAGAGGGCATGAACAGAGCCCAGGAACACCACTCACCCGTCGCATACGCCGATGAAGGCTAAACATGGGCCCAAAAAGCCCAAAAATGTGAAGAAGCCGCTGGAAGCCCCAATAAGCTATGCCGTAGCCCAAAAGGGACCAGAGGCAATACCTAAGGATAAAGCTGACGGGTGGGTAATGGTCGCGGCTAAACGAAGGCCGAAGCCAAAGCAGCAACCAAGACCGCCACGTAGCGATGCAATTGTCATTGCTACCACTAGCACCAGCACGGTCTCGCATGCGGACATTCTACGGAAGGTTAAAAATTAACTAAGCCTTAAGGGGCTGAGACAATCGGTGCAGGGAGTGCGACGCACAGCAAAAGGTGAGGTGCTCCTAATATTGGGAAAATCGGCAGACCCGAAAACCCAGGAGATGCAGTCAAACAGGAGCTGGGAAGCATGGCTGAAGTAAGGAGCCTTACGGAAACGGTGACCTTGGAGATAAAAAACATAGATGAAGTGTCTACCCAAGAGTAAGTTCTAGCAGAATTTAAGGAAAAAGGAGAGGTGGAAGTCAACGAAGCGGCTGTCAATTCCATCAGACCAGCCTACAGGAGCACCCAGACACTGACGATGAAAGTCTCAATGGCAGTTGCTGAGCATCTCCTACGGAAAGGAAGAATCCGCCTGCAGGTACGAATCAAATCATCCCCCAGAAGGTGCTTCAAGTGCATAGACTTTGGCTACATAGCGCTGAACTGTAAGAGTGACCAGGACTTCACAAAGTGCTGATATAACTGCACAAGAGTGGATCACCTGGCTAAAGACTGCAAGGCCGAGCCAACTTGCATTCTCTGCAAGCGCCACCGGGCAAAGGACCCGATGCACCAAACGACAAGTTCGAGGTGCCCGCAGTACCAAAAGGCGATACAACAGATGAGGGATAGATGAAAATCGTCCAAATAAATCTGAATCACTGTGAGTTGGCACAGCAACTACTGGAGCAGACCATCCGAGAGCACCGCATTGACGTTGCGGTCATAAGCGAGCAATACCGCAATCGCAACTCTGGAGATTGAATAGCGGAAGCCAGCAAAAAGGCAGCGATATGGAGCTGTAGAAGCCCTAAATATCAGCTACTGCAAACACGCGTCGGAGAAGGATTTGCTAGAGCCCGACTGAATGGGGTATATATTTATAGCTGCTACCTGCCACCGAGCCTCACGCTGCAGCAGGCGACGGAGGCATTGGAAAACATAGCTGATGATGCTCGGGATAAACACCCCAGGCTCATAGCCGGCGACTTTAACGCATGGGCAACGGATTGGGGATGCCCGAGAACCAACCCAAAGGGACAGGCGCTCCTGGAATGCTTCGCGACGCTCGACGCCGTGCTGCTCAACACAGGCACGCAACAGAAATTCGGAAGAGAGTACAAGACCAACACGCTAGAGCCGGATATGGTCCGACCCATATTCGAGGGGTACGAGACCAACGGGACGGCCGAGGTAAGAGCACGACAACTGGCCACACATACGATGGCAGCATGTGACGCCTCCATGCAATGGAATAGACCGAGCCCTGGCAAACGCACGCCAACATAATGGTGGAATGCAGCTATAGCTGGCGCCAGGCGGGAGAGGACCGGGGGGAATTTAAGGAAAGCAGACGCCGCTTGCAGAAGCAGATCAAGGAGAGCAAGCGCAAATGCTTTGGAAAGCTCTGCGATGAAACAGATGCGAATCCTTGGGGCTACGCATACAGGCTGGTAATGAAGAAACTGCGAGTGTTCTGTCCCCCACCGCAAATGTGTGCAGATCTGTTAAAAAACATTGTGGAAACTCTATTTCCAGAGCAAGTGGCAGTTCAGAGTGTGGTGGATGGAATTCCGCCACTGGAAATAGAAGCCACCACAGAAACAGAAGTCCTCGAAGCTCTAAAACGGACCAAGAACGGTAAAGCACCGGGACCGGATGGGGTCTCGAATACCGTACTTCGTGCCGCCATTGAGACATGCCCACAAACATTTGTGGGACTATTCAATGCGTGCATGTCCGAAAGAATCTTCCCCAGCCCATGGAAACGACAGCGGCTAGTATTTATAACTAAAGGAAACAAGCCTACTGAGGAGCCATCATCCTTTAAACCGCTGTGCATGCTGGACACAGTAGCTAAGATCCTCGAGCACATAATCCACACGAGTCTGGAGGAGGCGGTAACGCGTCAACTATCACCGAGACTGTATTGGTTCCGCAAAGGCAGCTCCACGGTGGACGCAATCGGCGAAACGAGCTATTCATGGCACCCGATGGATGTACGGGACCAAAGAGTACTGCATAGTGGCAACACTCGACGTCCAAAATGCGTTTAACTCGGCCAATGTTTACCACATACTTGAAGCATTGGCAAAATTCCAAGAACCGCCGTATTTCGAGATAATCACCGCTGACTACCTTAGAGACCGAGTGCTCATATATGAGACAGATAAGGGGCCACGTGAACACCAAATCACTGGAGGAGTTCCCCAAGGATCGGTACTCGACCCACTACTGTGGAACATCATGTATGATGGAATCTTAAAGATGGATATGCCAATGGGTGCCTTGGTGATAGGTTTTGCCGACGACATAGCAATTGTCACTGGCAAAACGGCAGTTGCCTTATCGCGCATCATGCCAAACACTCCGAAGCAGCTGAGGCGAAAGCTCCTAGCGAGCGTGGTTAACTCGACTCTAATGAATGCTGCGCCAATATGGGGGGACGCAATGAAGCAACAGACATATACCCGAGAATGCAATGCAGTCCAAAGACTGTGTGCATTGAGAGTATGCTGCGCATACAGAACGTGTATCCCTGGACGCCACACTAGTTATAGCAGGAATGATCCCAATCCAGCTGCTGGAAAGTGAAGCCTTTGAAATCAAGACACAGCGAGAACTGGAGACTGCTGACCAGGAGACAAGATACGCAGCAAGGCAACGCACAATGTTGCAATGGCAAGACTCGTGGGATACTAGCAACAAAGGACGTTGGACCCATAAGCTTATCCCAGACCTGCAAAGCTGGCTGAACCACCGCCATGGACAAAAGGAGTACCACATTCTGAAACACAGACCAGTAGAACCGCTGAATCATGTGGATTGACTAAGTCGATACTCCATTGATGTCATGATGGTATCGTCGGAAGTCACAGCAAGAATTAAGAAAGCCCAGAAATGGGATATGATGATCAAAGCAGTTACCGAATGAGACGTAAGCAATGAGAGGTAAGCGAAGAGCAGGGGGCAGTTGCACAGTTATTGCGGTTATCGCATTCTTCTATTGCACTTCTTCGTGTAGCAGCCCGCGATCTAACTACGTTGAATTATGTCTACGAAATTGTTTGTGTGTTTTGCAGCTGGGTTCACCTCATAGGCCACCGTGTTCCTGGGAATATGTATATGTCCCAATGTCCAGAGGACAATGTGAAGGGGTTCACGACGTTAATGCAAACACTTTGGCTTATTTTAGATTTAATTTAGTATTTAATAACAAATTTGAATAAGCAATGAGGTTGACGGAAGCGGTAGGAAATTTCGGTTAGACCGGGGCGATGCTTTGATCGGTGACGTTCGCAAACAGACTAGTTCTCTTTCCTACGAGCGTCGCTCGCAAGACCTATGCTGTGGTACGCATGACCATCAATGTACCAAGAGAGCCCAGATAGGAGAGTTTTGACACCTTGGGACCAGTGATGCAAAACCGAACATAAGTACTCGAGAGTGTGTTAATACCAAAGGCAGGTCATTAATGAAGAGTATAAGGAGGGGCCTAGATGACTGTCCGATGGTACACCCGAAGTAACCATAACTGTAGTTTTTGAAGAGGACTCTTTGAGAACTGGAGCTTGAAATCCATCTGGAGTTTAAGGGGAAACCCAACACTTTACTGAATTCGGTGTAAATAATATTCGTCTGTAGATTACCTTGAAAGCCTTTAATGATGAAGGATGTGAACTGTAATAAGTTTTTTATAGGGTTATCTCCGCCTAAAAAATCCATGCTGGGCTGGAGATATAAGTAATCTGATGTTGCAAGTGTGGAACTAAAATTTTCTGAAACAGCGGATAACTCAGATATACCTCTATACTTCTTTGGGTTAGACTTGCTACCTTCCTTATGGAAAGGAATTATAAACGACTCCTTCCATATCGAGAGGAAGCATGAATAATATTCAATAAAGTCATGTCCTCATGGGCACTAGACTATAAGACTCGTTTACCGAAAACCAAACAGTTCCTGGCAATTTGAAGACCCCAAGAACTATCACATGATATTTATCTGATATCGAGGAAGAAACAGCATACAGCGGACAAATGCTGCTCGTAAATTGCGATATCCGAAGAAGGTGAAATATACGAGCAATAATAATATAAAAAACGGGAAGAATCAGTTTTACACACAGGAATTCTTGTTCTTGTTCAATCTGAACTGTGATATGTTCCGACGTGAAATTTGAGTGCACTGCAATTAGAACTCTTCCTGCACGACGAGACCATTTCTAAACTGTCATTTCGGAACTAAGAATGTCCAACTTTTACCCGATCTTGTTAAACTTAAAAGCGTGCTAAGCTCAAAATTCTCATAGGTCACTACAAGAGAAGAAGTTATTAGTTTTTTTGGACGGGTGAAGGTAGAGCGGGAAAATGTGGATTTTAAACTCATTCACCACCAAATGTTCTGCCAAAATTTGTCACAGAAAATGTTGTCAAAGTGAGTTGGGGAGGCTGATATTTCAGTCGGCGAATTATGTATAAGCAATATTATGTAATGTAAACACGCATTTATCAAAACCAATAAAGTTCACCCATATTTAACAAAAAATATCACGACTCAACATTATAGCTGATTCAACGACAACCCGCCTCGGCAGAAAGTTCTACAATAAGACAATAACACTGTGCAGCAAGTGCATCACAATCACAATTGCCCAATTTTACGTCAGACAATTTTTATTAAATCGACATTAATTAATATTTTACTCTTTTTCAATAAAATCAGCACTTTTTGTACCTTTTGTTACCTACATAAAAATAGAGTTAAGTTTATTGAATAAAATCAGTATCAGAGACAGTACCACAGCTACCTGTCACTCATCCTTTCCATTGCAATCATCAGAGGCTGTCGCCGTGTCTTCAGACACTCTATACCTCTATATATTGCGACCACCGAACTGTAAACGGTTTATGTATCGTATGCAACCATACTTCTTACACGCACACATACACACAATAACATTTTGGTGACCCCGACCTCGGCCATATTTTCTATCCTGTCAACAAAGCGACAGAGAAAGTTTCAGCCAAAAGCAAGAAATCAATGTTCTATTACTAACAAAGTAATCAACATTAACTGCTGTACGTACGTGCCAACGTACGTTTCCAACTGGAAACCAGCAACTCCCTTCATGCAATTTCAAGTCTACTTTTACTTCTTCAGCCAACATCGGCTGCGATTTGCAGCGCATCCATCTGTAAGGCGAATAAAACACTCCCATCAGGTCAGAAGTAAAAGGTGACGAATCGAAAGAATGGATAGTTTACATAAGAAGCAAGTTGCCACCACGCAGCAAGAAATTGGCGAGGAAATCTTGAAGTGCATTCGGAACTTCAAAAAATATTGTCAAGAAAGGAAGCAAAAACACAAAAAAAAAAATTAGTTTCTATGACGACCTACGTAAGACTTACGAAAAATACGTTGCGATCTTTACTGAGAGCATGGACAAATTATCGCAGGCGCTAAGCAATCGTGAGGAAAGTCAATCCATCCTTAGAGAAATCGCTCTGAACCAGCACTCAAAAGAGTATTACAGCAAACTGCCTTCGCTATGTCTCCGACAAAAGACCAAAGTAGAGACCATAAAACGCAATCTGAAATTGTTTTCAGAGGCAGGAGGACGCTCCTTAAGTGATCACAAATCACTATGGCACTCAAGCACAAGAAGTCTATTTCAGCATCCATAAGGAATATGAGAACCCAGTGGAAGGAGGGTACGACATGAAATCGTACCTAACACTGGACAAAAAGTACAAAGAGCATTGGCAAAACCAGCCACATAAAGCAATGATGACATCAGCATTCCAAAGTTTAATGGGGACGTGGTCCCAGCTCTACGACCAGTTCTGTGGTAGCTTGAAACCACCGTTACTGGCCAGGCCGAAAGATTGATAAGGCATATCGATCTAGACGAGGACAACTATCTAATCGCCTGGCAAATTCTAGTTGAAACATACACCAATCTTCGTGATATTGCTAATACGGTTTTAAGCCGATTCCACAATCATAATACAAGCAATGACGACCCCAAGTCGTTGCAGGAGTTGAATATAACTACAATAGAGTCACTGGGACTGGGCATCAATATATCCACATGGTATCCCATGTATATCCATATTGATTGGCATAATCAGAAACAAATTAGATGTCAAAAATAAGGCTTTGGAGGTACTTACAAAATCCCTTCACAGCCGTTTCACGCAAAGGATTGAAGCGTTCGTACTGCCTAAAATAGTTGCTGATCATCCAGCTTTGGCACTCGATTCAGTAAACTTAAATATACCTAGCAAGTTCCCACTGGCAGATCCAAACTTCTATAAGACAGAAAAATCAACATGCTTATGCCGGGTAGATCAACAACCACTAATCTGATCGCATTCAGTAATTTCGGCACACGTGCCTTTGAAAAGCACTCTCAAGTCAATGTTGTGTACACTGACTTTGCTAAGGCCTTTGACAAAGTCTCCCACTGTGCTCTAGAGGCCAAGCTACATCGGTTGGGTATTCATTTGAGCCTGCTTAGTTGGTTCATATCATATCTTGAGCGAGAGTATGTTGAATTGGTGAATGGAGACCCATATTTTGCTACTTCCGGCCAGGGCAGTGCTCTTGGTCCGCTGCTGTTCTCTATTTTTATCAATGACATATGTCTCAGCATTCAAGCCTCTAAGTATTTGCTTTACGCTGATGATCTAAAAATTTTTCGCTTTGTCATGAGCAACTCATCCCAGTTAAGTGATCCATACACGAGGCTAAGTCTATATTCTATCCTGTGCTCGCGCTTTGAATATCCTTAGGTGTTTGGAACCCTACTGGGGTTGGTCAGATTGCGCGTATCGAGAGATTGCTGAGGAAGTTTTTGAAGTTTGAACTCCAGCCTTTGCAGTTTACAATCCCATTGCCATTCTATGAGTGCAGATGTCGCCTCGTGCATCTCTCCTCTCTCGAGGATCGTAGGACCATTGCGGCTCAGATCTTTGTTTTTGATTTGTTAGTGGGTAATATTGATTTCCCTGACCTGCTTAGTAGGGCTCTTCGCCAGTATAATGTGCTGCCAACTGGAATGCGGTTCGACTTTTGCCAGGAAAAAGCAGCTGTCGGGTCAAGCAGCATAAACCATCCTAAATTATAGCAAGTCGTGCGGTCTAAAGTAAATGCACATCTCGATGTTTATTATTGCAATGCTCACTGTTTTGAATTCGTTTGTTACCGCATATGTCTACGCACGGCAGCGGCCTTCTTTCGCTTATTTATGCATAAATATTCCTTGTACTCAGCTTAGCAGCAGCCCGAACTGCTCTAGCTCTCTCCCGCTCGATAAGCGTTGCCTCATAGGGCACGGCAAGTGCGCCGTCAGCCCTTGTATTTTAGTCTTGAGCGAATACTCGAAACCATAGGATCATCGTTCTTCTTACACGCATACCTATGTACATGAATAAGTAGATTTTATGTCATCAGACCTACATTAATATTAAATACTTTACAGACAAAAATTGAACTACACCCAGAGGAGCAGAGAACGGAATTTCTGCAAAAGATTCTTCTTGATTTTCTAGCTGTAAATGCTCAAGAAGAAAATTTAATTTGGGACTACGCACGACACTTTTATTTGGCTCAATGGCACCGAGATGTGATTTATCAAAGACGTCGAATAAAGGATGGAGAAAAAGGCTTCGCGTTGAGAAAATCTAAAATTCGAAATAAGCGAAAGACAGGTAATTTTCCACATGAATATTTAAACTACATGGAGTCTTCTTGGAAATAAAGTTTAAAATAGATTTCAATTTTTCACATAACATATACTGTAATGGAGTTACGATTGGCAGTCACCGAATATCGGACGTTAGTGATTACACTCCGGTAGATCTCTGGTCTAAATCGCGGAAATTTACGTTACATCCGAACGGATATTTCCCCAAAAATGCATGAAAATGCGTGTTTTTTTAATATTTATTATATTTGGATTCATAACAGTATATCTAGGGCTTTTTATGATTTTTTATTTTTTTATTTTATTTATAGGATTTTATGTTAATATAAATTTTTCTATATTTAGAAGTTCTGAACGTCTCAAATGGATTGTTACGTTACACAATTTTAGAAGTAGGTTTGCAAATTGCGTGAATATTCTGGTTAACTATTTTGTAGCTTTGGGATGGAAGTAGCACTAGGCCAAACAATTGAAGTTTTGATTTCCGCTGTGAACCAAACCTACCTTTTCTGATAGATTTGGAGCTTTAAATATGGTTTTTACCGTGGTGTGGTCTTTTAATTTTTTAAATGTATTTTTTTTGTTAATATAATATATAGTTAAGTGTTCGACACTCGAGATTAAGTTTTTAAAAAGATTTATTTGTTTACTTAAACTTTCATGTGCAGATTTTAGTTGATTTCCCCGACGATGACTGAAAGTCAGATGTCTTGAACGGAATCGATTGACGTTTGTCTTGAACAGAACTGAGGCCCCTATTTAGATGTGGACTATTTATATCGTGATGCTCGGTTTGGGGTTTGGAGGCGTTGGCTTCGGCTCCGATGATGGTGTACGTGACTCGATCGATATGTGGGAAAGGCGGCTTTTGATGAAAGGCTTCCGCTGCGTATGATCGGTGTTGCATTACTTGAGGGTGGCTAAGAATATGGGCCTCCTCGGTTTTATGACCGATTCTGATTGGTGAGCTAGGATGGCGTGATTCTTGGGAATCGATTAGAAATTGATCTCTGGAGAGTGGCGTGATTCTAGTGCAGCTGAATAAACGGCATCTATGGTTTTAGGTTCGAGTCCTAGCTTAGGGTGTTTGTTTACATTGCCGGCTATCTGCTTCAAGTGTGTGGTCAACCTCGAGCGTGGGATTGTTTATGGGATTCGAAGTTGAGGGTGTTGGATTGTTTATAATATGTGGGTGTAGGGTAACAGTGGATGCAGGGTAACAGACATAGATAAGGGTATGCGGAGCATGGACTATGGATATGTCACTCCCCCATTGTTAGATTTAAGGCTGTCCTCAGGCGATTATCCTCGATAGAGTTCAGGTGCATCTTAAACTGTGAATGCTGGAGATTCTCCGTCTTCAGCTAAAGATGTTTCTGTGTGTGGGTCGGGTTTAAGCTTATTGCTTTTACTTAGATTAAATAATTTGTAACTTAATAATCCTATTATGATTATGACAAACAGAAGTATTGAGCTTACATGTAATGCATTATTTAATCGGGTATTTTCTATTTCAATTTCTTTAGTTTGCAAATATGACAATGGTTTAATTTTTGTTACAATATTGTTGATATATACGCTTTGTGCAAACTCTGGTATTGAATTAGATATCAGGAATTCATTTAATTGTACCGTGCAATTATGTATTTTTATCAATGCGTTGCCTTCTACTACTATTTCTTGATTTCAGCAATCTTGGTTTAATACAGTGTTTGGTAATAAACAATATATTAGGTTCTATGAAATTTATTTGAAAGTTTTGGTGTGCTTTGGTATATGGACATTTTGTTGCAATTTGTTTTACTATTCCTGATATACATTCATCATTTATTTTTTGTTTTGATTCTTTATTATATACCTCGTTTTCTAGAACGTAATAGTTATTTTGCGTTAGGTCAGTAAGAATATTATTGTCTTCATCTGGATATGGAATAATTTTGAGTATAGGGATATTTTTGATTTCTCGTTGAATGTTGGAAATTATTAACATTTAATTAGTATCTGATCTTAACCAAGTAGATGTTTTGATGTTTAATAATTTCCCTGAATCGATATGTTTCAAGTAATCCTGCTTTAATAATTTTGGATTAAAGATCCCTAATCGTGTTAGCTGCATGCCTAATTCAATATCTTCTATATACTCAGTGAAATGCTGACGGTTAAATATTAGGATTTCTAATTGTTTATTTTTATCATTATCCTTGTTCAATTTATTGACGACTTCTATGCCAGAATTTACTGTTTGAATATTTAAGTTTAATTCATTAACTTGAATACTGTGGCTAGCCAGATTGTCTATTTACCCTTCTAGTTCAACTTTGTCGTCTTGATCTAAAGTTCCAAATAGATATTTATAAATTGTGCCTACTGCATTTATAAGGCCTCTTTTGTTTCTTTTGGCTATTTTTATGCTAACTAAGTATTGAACTTCTGGTCTAATGAGCGCGTGAGGTGGCTCAGAGGGGGCCTAGCTGAGGCCACCGGACGGGTCGCAGGTTGCGGATAGTGAAAGGCCTACCCCTAAAAAGGTAGGTCAGCTGTGAATAATCGGTTCTCTTTAGGGAGATCGCCGAAAATAAGCAGTCCCGGACAGCCAGCGGGTGTTCGCGAAGCAGCAACGTATAAGTAGCTCACACACTCCTACTCCCCCCACACACTACCTACCCACATCCCATCCCCCACACTCACCTCACACCGGGCTGGGCTAAGGTGTCATTCGACCCGTGCCGAGAGTCAGCCTGGCTGGGGGCCCGGTTCAAAAACTAGCCCAGTCTCGAACGGAGAGCTCAGGGACTTGGCAGCCCCCTGTTCTAATGATGCCTTACCCGGGCAACGTGGATCTCTGCCCGGGCTGACCGTTCCCTTTCTCTGCATCTCGTGGGATGTATAATGTATAAAAAACAACTTAAAAACAAAAAACAACAAAAAAACCAAACAGAGTCTGACACTCCCCAAATGTCAAATGGGAGCAATCCCCCGCATGGGAAGGCATCGGCCCAAAGGCCCGGCCCAACCAGCTCAACAGCAGGGCAGACCTGTAAGGCGGAAAGCGCTGGGGTGAATCCGAGTGGGTCCCATCCCGAATCTGGGGTGGCGGGCGAACCAGCTCCCAACACCGACACCTTGGAGAGGCAGCTAAGCAATATTGCGGCTGCCCGACCTTCTGGTAAGGTGGAGGGTGATGATCTGCCTTCGAACAGCGCCCAGGCCAAAAAGCATACTTATGCCGAAAGGAGGAGTGCAGGGCACATACTCCGTCAGCAAAATGCCAGCACTGAAGTCAGTCCATCAGCGGACTGGCTCAAGAAGGTGGAGTGGGCCACATCGGTGCTCCCAAACTTCACAATGGTCTCTCAACCAAAGAGACAACGGTCACAAGAGACACCCGGTCCGGCCGCGAAAAGGTCGAGGGTGGTGACTAACATCTCCTTCGCGCAGATTGCCAAGGAGAGGACGCTAGTTGGCGTCCTCGACAAAGGCAGCGCGGAGGGCAAGATCCCGAGGAGCCAATGGAAGTGGGTGGAGGCGGCACTGGCCGACCGCTGCTTCGAGTTGCTCGACAAAGACCCAGGGCCACCTCCAGTCTGCAAAGACATGGGGTGGTTCCAGGGCAACATCAAAGTAGAGGCCTGCGAAGACGAGCGCTCCGTAAAGCTGTACAAAGCAGCGGTGGCGCAGATCGGAGAGGTCTACGCTGGGGCGAAGCTCGTCGTGGTAGACTGGAGCGAGGTGCCCAGCAGACCGAGGGCCAGATTATGGGTGCCGGCTACTTTCAAGGAGCCTGAGCGCATCCTCAAAATGTTGCAGAGGTGCAACCCGACACTTCCAACTCAAGACTGGAAGGTGGTCAAGGTTGAGGAGACAAAGGGGCCGACGAACCAGGCCGTCATTATCCTCAATAAAGAGTCGCTGGCCCCCATAGAGGCAGCTAAGGGAGAGCTGAATTTCGGCTTCAGCTCGGTCACCATAAAGGTGTACAAGTCGGACGCTGCCTCGGCCGAGGCTCGTCCTGTCGACAACCCAGTCGACAACCCAAACGATCGAGGCACCCGACAACGAGCTGGAGCCGAAAGAAGGCTACTCCTCTGACGCAGAGCTGATGCGCGACTTTGAGGCGATGTGTCGAGATGATATATCTGACGACTCGGACGCCGACACTACAGTGGTGGAGATCCATGAAGATGTCTCTGAGACTCCTTCAAATAAATCTCCACCACTGTAAAGCAGCATCTGCTGCACTCATACTCCGCTTGGATGCAAGCGGAGCTGACGTGGTCCTAATCCAGGAGCCTTGGATAGTCGGAGCCAAGGTCTGTGGGTTAGCGACGAGGGAGTACAAGCTCATTGTACCCCAAACCGAAGGTAAAACTCGTACCTGCATTCTTGCAAGAAAGCACCTAAATATCTTTCTGCTCCATAACTTTAGCGATGGCGACAACACAACAGTAAGCCTAGAGCTAAAGCGGACACATCTTAGGCTGATGTCGTCCTATATGGCCCATGAGGAAAGCGATCGTCCCAACGACCTCGTCTGCAAGCTCGCCAGCGACAGAGAGAGGTCCAACACAAGCCTACTGATAGGCTGCGATGCCAATGCTCACCACACTCAATGGGGGAGCACGGACATAAATGTAAGGGGTGAGTTACTTTTTAGCTTTATCCTAAACTCTAACTTAACTATATGCAACTGGGGTAACGACCCCACTTTTATTATAAAAAACCGACAGGAGGTTATTGACCTCACTCTAGTGTCTCACAATCTGTCAGACAAAGTGAAAAGTTGGAGAGTCCTAGAGGACCATTCCTTCTCTGACCACAGGTATATCGAGACGACTTAATCCCTCGAGAGCCCTAAACCCACCGACTACATTAACCCCAGGAAAACCAACTGGGTTAAATATAGCTCGGTATTGGAGGAACTACTCCCCAATAAGGCACCAATGAGCCCAGACACTCAAGACGATTTAGATCGTATAGTGAACAGGTTCACGGAAGCATGCAATAAGGCCTTCACGGCGGCTTGCCTGCCACACAAGACAAGGGGTAAAAAGAAACCCCCCTGGTGGTCGAAACAAATCGACACCCTACGTAAGAGCTGTAGGACTCTCTTCAACAGAGCCAAAAGCGCTAACGAGGAGAAACATTGGGCGGACTACAAAGTCAGTCTCGCCCAATACAAAAAAGAAACACGAAGAGCAAAAAGGGCCTCTTGGCAAAAATTCTGCTCAGAAATAGAGGAGACGTCAGAAGCCGCAAGGCTGCGCAAGCTCCTCTCAAAAACCACCCCCTCGGTAGGGTATCTTAAAAGGAACAATGGAACGTGGACCAACTCCAGTGAGGAGTCGCTCCACGTACTGCTTGAAACCCACTTCCCTAAGTGCACAACCATCCAGCCGGCGCAAACCCAAAGGGGAGGCCAAACAGCCACGATGGACCATATTTTTATCAGACGGAACATAAGCTGGGCGGTAAACAGCTTTAATCCGTTCAAATCGCCAGGTCCGGACCAGGTCATTCCGGCCCAACTGCAAAAGGCCGGAGACTCTGCCATCAACTGGCTACAATGTATCTTCAGGAAGATACTAGCTGTGGGGACCATACTACAAGAATGGCTCAAGGCGAAAATAGTCTTTATCCCCAAAGCGGGAAAGACCTCGCACTCGACTCCAAAGGACTTTAGACAAATCAGCCTATCGTCCTTTCTTCTCAAAACTTTCGAAAGACTTGTCGGACTACATCTGAAGACAATTATTAGTCCTCAAATGTTGTCAGGAGCACAACATGCCTACCGGAAAGGAAGATCTACGGAAACGGCACTCCACGAAGTAGTCTCAGTTATAGAGAAATCCCTACACCTCAAGGAATACTCTCTTATAGCCTTCCTCGATATCGAGGGAGCCTTTAACAACGTCGTCCCAGGTGCCATTACGGAAGCACTGACTGACCTGGGTGTGGACGGTCACTTGGTGTTGCTCATCGATCAATTGCTCACATGCAGGACGGTGACATCAACGATGGGATCGTCCACGCAATCTAGGTATGTCAACAGAGGCACTCCGCAAGGTGGTGTCCTGTCTCACCTTCTATGGAACATTGCAGTCAATAAGATTCTATGTGATCTGGAGGGGGTGGGGGGGGGGGGGGGGGGGGGGGGGGGGGGGGGGTAAAGTAGTGGCATACGCGGATGACGTTGCAATTAGTTTCTCGGGGAAATACCCTCAAACACTCTGTGACCTTATGAGCACTAAGTTCGCAAGACTGTCAGAATGGACAAAATCGCGAGGATTGGGAGTAAATCCCACAAAAACGGAACTCGTGCTATTCTCACGCAAGTACAAGGTTCCGCCCCTTAACCCTCCTATATTAAATGAATGCAGGCTCTCTTTCAGCGACAGCGCTAGTTACCTAGGGTTGGTAATTGACAAGAAGCTTAACTGGAACCTGAACGTAAAAGACAGAGTGAAGAAGGCTACGATAGCCCTATACTTTTGCAAAAAAGCTATTGGCTTGAAGTGGGGCATGAACCCAAGCGTAGTCCAATGGATATACCAAGCAATAGTAAGACCAATCTTACTCTATGGAGTTACCGTTTGGTGGCCGGCCTTATCAAAAGGATCGATAACCAAACAACTTGGCAAGGTTCAGCGAACCGCAGCTTTATGCATTAGTGGAGCATTACGCACCACCCCGAACGATGAACTAAACGCCATCCTAAATGCCATCCTAAATCTCCAAAGCCTCGAGCTTGCGGGAATGGAGAGGGCAGAAATTGCAGCGATACGTCTGAGAGACTCCGGACAATGGACGTCACATCTCAGGGGTCACTCATCTATACTTACCAGCAGTACCGTCCCTACGAAGACTGACTACTGCGTCCCAAGGGAACACACTGGTACCCCCTTCAATGTAATCATCCCTAGCAGAGACGAGTGGCTTGAGGGACCACCAGGCCAAGACATGGCCATAAGCATCTTTACAGACGGCTCGAAGCTGGATAACAAAGTTGGAGGAGGGATTTACTCCGAACAGCTCGAAATCAGGCACTCCTTTAGGCTCCCAGATCACTGCAGTGTGTTCCAAGCGGAAGTCATTGCGATCATGGAAGCACTGAAGCTCCTTCAAACAGCCACACCGGCTTCACTGGCAACAACAACTGTAAATATTTACAGCGACAGCCAAGCTGCAATCAAATCACTTCACGCGATTTCCTCGAACTCGGCCACAGTGGCAAATTGCCGCAAATCTCTTCACGAGATGGCCCAACAATTTGCCATCAGCCTTATTTGGGTCCCGGGTCACCGGGATATTGAAGGCAACTGCAAGGCAGACGAGCTGGCCAGATCTGGTACCACAATACCCCTTCTCCAAGATAAGGAGGATATTTGCATGCCTATGGCCACCTGTAGGCTTATCATAAAAGAGCGATATAAGCGACGAGCAGACAATGCGTGGCGGTCAGCACCACTATGTCGCATAGCCCGGCAAACCTACCATTGACAGGAAACGCACACTAGAGCTATGTAAGCTCGGCAGGAAAAGGTGCAGCGTTGTCATCCGCTCCCTCACGGGGCACTGGCTGATAGGCTCCCACGCTAACAGGCTGGGAGCCCCATACAATGATTTCTGCCGAAGCTGTAGAGATGAGGAGGAGGAGGAAACGGTGGAACACCTGTTCTGCTCCTGTCCAGCTCTCAGCAGGAGAAGGCTACAATACCTGGGCATGCCCTATGTCTCATACATTTCAGAAATGTCCAAAATCTGTCCCAGAAAGATTGCAAACTTCATAAGAGCGTCAGGATGGGATAACTGCTGATATGTTCAGATCTCATGAGATGGATAAGGGGAACACCTCCCGCGGTATTACAACGAGCCGAAACCGGCCCAAGTGTGACGGGCTCCTGTGGAGCTTGACAGCCGCCTTAACCTAACCTAAGTATTGAACTTGAATTACGTTATTAAATTGGGTTGCTTGGTCTAGTAAATTTTGATATGATTCATCGGTTTTTGTTATATTGATTGTTACATAATGATATTCGTAATTGATTGGTATGTTAATAGTGTCTGTTTTGAATATAAGATATCCATTCCTTGAGTTGATGGGATCTATCTCTATATTCTATCCTGTATACTGTAGGACGGCGAACATTAGTAAGATTATAATCTTAGTCATGTTGTAGCTCCAGATTCCCAGTACTCTCTTCGGGTACTCTGCAATTATCGAATTTACTTTTATTCGATTTGTTCTTTCTTTTGAATTTCGTTTTATAGTGGGTGATTTTCCTCCCTCTATTTTTCTCTTCGAAGTGTTTTTCGTCTACCTGCCTAATTTCTCCTGTTCTTTTGAACGGATTGGTTGTTTTTGTTTTAACTAGGGGTGAACTTTCGTAGCGTGTGTCTACTTCAAAGTAGATTCTTTCTTTATTCAAGTGATTGATTTGTCTAATCTTGTTCTGTTGGGTGTTATAGTCTGGTAGTCCGGCATACAGGAAGATATCAGCTGGGGATCTTTTTGTAGTGTTATGAACCGTTTTATGGTTATAAGTGTATAGAATCAGTTCGAATTTTGTGAGCCTGTTCTCTATAATATCCTCGCTTGAAATAATCCTTAATTTTTCATTAATCGTTTTATGTAACCGTTCTACATCAGAAACTCCGTTTTTGCTGGTAGTGTAATCGGGGTAATAGAATTTTCTTCTAAACCAATTAGTGGTCTTTTCGATACCTGGGTGAAGTAGTTCTTTATGCTTCTTCATTATTTGTTCCTTGAATTCGGAATAATTCAGAATATCTATGAGTTTGGTACTGGATTTAATCAGTTTAGTCAAGTGATTTGGATTGATTATTTCCAGGAATGCCCTTTGGAACAGTGGAAAATCTATTTCATTATGGAAATATAATGCACTCTTCTTTGTACACACATATTCCTTTATTTTGTCTTTTGCTAATGAATTTGTCAATTCGGTATACGTGATTTTTATAAGTAACTTGTGGAAATAGTGGGATGTTTCCACTTTATCCTCATTACCTTTAATCAGTTCGATTTGTCTATTATAGTAATTGATTGGTCGCTCGGTGAGAGGAATATAACTTATGTTATCCTCTTGCGCACTATGGATCGTTGCGCAATCGATATTAATAGTTTCCCCAAGTAGGTTTTCATTGATCTTTACTCTTGATAAAGCATCGGCTACGTGGTTCTCTTTTCCTGGTAAGTATTTTATTTTGAAGTCAAATTCATTTCATTTGATCTTCCATCGTTGTAGCTTCGTGATTGGCTCCTTGAGGTTATTCAACCAGACCAAGGGTTTGTGATCGCTTAATATCTCGAACGTTTTACCAAATAGGTATGTTCTGAAATATTTAGTTGCCCAAACTATAGCTACTAACTCTTTATCTATTGCTGAATAATTAATCTCATGTTCATTTAGGGTTCTACTTGCGTAGCAAATCGGTTTGTGGTCTTGTGACAACACCGCTCCTAATGCAATGCTACTTGCATCGGTTGTTACCGTGAACATTTTATCGAAATCTGGGAATGCAAGGATGGGGTCTGAGGTGATAAGCACTTTTAGCTTTTCGGAGGCCTCAACGTATTTTTCCTCGGTTGGGTCTATGACAGCTCGTTTCTTTAATTTGAGTGTCATTGGTTTTAGGTCATTGAGTGTCATTGGTTTTGCTATATTAGCGAAATTAGGAATGAATTTCCTATAAAATCGACATAAACCTATGAATGATTTTATTTTTGTAGTCGTAGTAGGTATAGGGAAGTTTACTATAGCAGATATTTTTCGTGGGTTAGATACTATGCCATTAGTTGTTACTACATGGCCTAGGAATTCCGTTTCTTTCTTCAGGAATTCACACTTATCCATCTGAAGTTTAAGATTTGCATCTCTCAACTTTCCAAAGACTTTTTTACGCGACAACAAATGTTCTTCTATATACACTAGACAATCTTTGTAAATTAAATCTTCTAACAGATTATTCATACATCTTTGAAATGTAGCTGGGGCAGTGGTTAGCCCAAAAGGCATATGAGTGAACTCGTAATGGCCTTGCTTCGTTGAGAAAGCCGTTTTTGGGATTGAGCTAGGTTCCATAGGGATTTGATGGAATCCTTTAGCTAAATCAATTGTCGTAAAATACATCTACTTAGCTTGTCTAGTATTTCGTCCATTCTTGGCGTAGGAAATTTATCCTTAATTGTCACCTTGTTTAGACTTCTATAGTTTACTACAATTCGATATTTTTGCTTTCCTGAAGCATCTATTTTTTTGGTATCATAGAAATGGGTGCACAATAGGGAGAATTTGATTTACGAATGATTCCCTGTCTAATCATATCTTTAATTTGCTGATTCACTTCTAGATCGTGTATTTGAGCATACTTGTATGGTCGTCGATATACAGGATCTTCGTGATGGGTTTTGATTTCGTGCTAACGCGGAAGCGAAGTATTGCTCTCCTTCAGGAGATGGGTCAAGGCACTTAGGTGTGATTATTTGGATGATTGGGTATGACCTTTCTCCTAATGTTACCGTTTCGTTTCGGTAATCGATGACGGCTTTGCTGGCCATCAAATATTCTCTTCCTAATAGTATATCATATTTTTCAGAAAAATTATGAATATAAAACTTTTGTTTAGTCGGACAATTTTTGGTTGCATTACGTGTAATGCTCTTAGTCAGACGGACGGGTCCATTGATGGTGTGGACGGTGAGGTTGTCGCTATCGACTTTAGAATCGGTATAATTTTCTTTTATTATGTTTATGGACGATCCTGAATCCGCGATACCTCTTAATTTCTTATTATTTAATATTATTTCTATATATGGTCATCCTCGGTGTCTTCCGAGACACTCTGCTGATAATTTACATCCATTTTCAATTGTCCACTTTGACTTTCCCTTGACCGTTTGACCGGCTGATTCGGTGCACTGCTACCTGCCTGAGTCTGATTGATTTGACGGTTAGTGGGATTCTGTGCTCTGCCCTGGTTTAGGGAATTTCTAAATTCATTGAATAATCCTGTATTATTAACAGCATTATTTCCTGTGTTATTTCTATTCGATCCATAATTATTTCGGTTAGGTTGTGAAGTTCTAGAAGTACTTGGGTTTTGATTGCTAGAATCGTTCCAACTATAATGAATGTGGTAAGGTCCAACATTCCTACGATTGTTATTTACATTTTTTGGGTGTTCGTAATTCTTGTTATCTGTTACAAAATTTTCGAAAATTCCTAACTCTTGAACTGATTTTTCTAGATCAGCTATTGTAGAAATGTCTTTCTTTGCTAATATAATGAACAATTTATTGGGTAAACCATCTTCTCTTGCTTGTCTGGTGGCACTTGCCAGAGCGTTTGTAAAGATTATTTTATTTTCTGGGCTAGTCTCCAGATTCAGTTTACAGATTATAGTGTTTGACTTATTTTCTAGTTCTTCTATGAACTTACGAATACTCCCATTGAATCTCGTGTCGTGTAATTGTTGTAGTAGAGTCTCATATGGAGTGTGATTTTTGAACTTGCTGATTAGAGCTGCCTTTAGATCTGTCCAGGTGTTCGGATGATGGCTTTGTGACAACAGCTGTGCTCGTACGCACAGTTGACCCTCAGTGGCTCCGTACATAATACTCTGTTGTCGTATGTCCTCTGTTGGGTACAATCCGGAGATGTACTCGATCCTGCTTATGAACGAGCTTAATCGTTCTTGACATCCATCTTATGGTGGGATTTGCCTGATTGATTTCAAGGCTTGATTCAGGTGTATCTCTTTTAGCGGCATGTTGATTAATTTTTTTTTTTTTTTATTTGTATGAGTAGTTTGATAGTTTGATAGGTTTCACTTATATTAAATGAGTTTGAATCGTGTGAAAGTTACACGTCGATTCTTTGGCGGATCTCTTTAGTTAAATACCGTTAATTTTTCTTTTGTCTTTGATCACTGTAGGTTTATTACGTAATTTAATGGATTTAATCACTGTAACTGTCACAACGAAACTGATCGTCTTCAACAAATTTATTCACTTTAAAAATGAGATCCTACCGACTGCGCCAGTTAAATGTTCGACACTCGAGTTTAAATTTTTAAAAAGATTTATTTATTTACTTAAACTTTAATTTACAGATTTTAGTTGATTTCCCCGACGATGACTGAAAGTCAGATGTCTTGAACGGAATCGATTGACGTTTGTCTTGAACAGAACTGAGGTCCCTTTTTAGATGTGGACTATTTATATCGTGATGCTCGGTTTGGGGTTTGGAGGCGTTGGCTTCGGCTCCGATGATGGTGTACGTGACTCGATCGATATGTGGGAAAGGCGGCTTTTGATGAAAGGCTTCCGCTGCGTATGATCGGTGTTGCATTACTTGAGGGTGGCTAAGAATATGGGCCTCCTCGGTTTTATTACAGATTCTGATTGGTGAGCTAGGATGGCGTGATTCTTGGGAATCGATTAGAAATTGATCTCTGGAGAGTGGCGTGATTCTAGTGCAGCTGAATAAACGGCATCTATGGTTTTAGGTTCGAGTCCTAGCTTAGGGTGTTTGTTTACATTGCCGGCTATCTGCTTCAAGTGTGTGGTCAACCTCGTGCGTGGGATTGTTTATGGGATTCGAAGTTGAGGGTGTTGGATTGTTTATAATATGTGGGTGTAAGGTAACAGTGGATGTAGTGTAACAGACATAGATAAGAGTATGCGGAGCATGGACTATGGATATGTCACTATATATATAAACATTTTGTATTCGTTTTTAAATCTCAACAGCTAGTGAAAAAGCTCACTAGCTTAACAGCAGCCGTTAGACTATTGCTTTCTGATTTTTTCCTATTTCATTGTTAATTTTTTTGTTTGATTTCTTTTTATTGTTTTAGATAGATGTAAGTTTGATTAGCCAGTTAAGGTTTAACCGTTGGCGAATAAATAAAAAAAAAAAAAATGCTCATCGGTGCAGAACATAATAATTCCCTACTGCTCCCAAATCAACATCGCCTTAAGATAGATGAACCGTTGATGCAGAATACAAAACTGGGAGGGATTGTGGCAGGAAAAGTAAAATCTGCGTACAGTTCTTCACCCATTTGTGCAACGGGAATTATCAAACTCAAGGGAAAATTCTGGACGCTGAACAAACCACGCACACGGATCGAAGCACAGTGCGAAGCTCATTTCATAGAGAACCTATGAACCCATTTTTTGAACACTCTTCAGCCCTGGCGGGGTCATTGGAAATTGCTTCGAAAATATTCCTGGAAAATATACGCTGGACCCACAGTTTAGACTGAATTTTTGTCCATACTATTACGGTTTCGGACTCTTAAGTAAGTATTCACAACGGACATAGAGAAAATGTACCAAGTGTGGATAAGTCCGGAAGAACAATTCCATTAGATGTTGGTCTGGAGAAACAATCCATTCGAGGACATCAAGTACTCTCGCCTGAAAACTGTCAACAGGGACAACAGCTGCTCCATTCCTGGCAACCAAACAAGGGCAGACTACCAGTAGGATCTTCAACAAAAGTTCATCAAGAACTGATTAAGATATTGTCACCTAAGCTACGCAAATGGTGCTCCAACAATGAACAACTTCTTCAAGGAATCCCCTAAGAAGACATTATAAACGATGTAAAACTAGAAGAGACACTAGATCACAGTAGCGTGAAAACTCGGGGTATCATTTGGATGCTCAAAAAGGATCAAATGTGTGGAGGGAACCAAAGGAGCCAAGCTACACATATCACCAAATGAGTGGTATGCTTCGAGCTGGCCCAAATTCTTGACCCACTAGGACTTTTCGCACCGGTAGTAGTCAAGGCTAAGATATTCATGCAGCAACTTTGGGAGCTAAAACTGGATTGGGATGACGAATTGCCATTTCAGTTCCAAAACATATGGAAAGACTACCAGAACGACCTACAAGCATTAAACGAGATGCAAATTCACCGACATATCTATGATGGCAATGTTCCAGTTACCCAAGAACTACACACCTTTGTAGACGCATCAGAACGAGCCTATGGCGCAGCAATGTACGCACGCACCACATATAAAAACAACCAAGTTTCCGCACGACTGCTCTGTTCCAAATCGCGTATGGTACCTGTTGGAGTAGATCGTTAAGAGCAAAACATTGAAGAGTATAACATAATTGAAAACATAATTAAGAGAAAGTAGTGGAGTCTCTCCAAGGCATCTTCGGGTGACCCGCAAGCCCACCGGCGATCGACGACGGCGAATTGGGTTGCGTGCGGCCGACGGTGGCTCGCGGGAATGGTGGTATGTGGACGTAAAACACTTGTCGAAGTACGCCCAAAGCCACTGCAATCGTTTTCGTGAATAAACACGCCTATTATTGAAAGAAAAAACCGCGTCTTAATTTAATTTGATTTGTTGGAATTTGTTTGAAGGTCTGAAAAATATTAGATTTTTCAGTAACTACAGCCAAACAGTCACTAACACGGTAAGAGCTTTGCGCTGCCGTAATTGGTGCCGAACTCACTCACCGAGTCCGAAAGGATCTTCACATGGACAGGCGAAAAACATGTATTTTTGGCATTTTCTTTGAAAAAATATACTATTAAAAGATAAAAGATAACACGGTTCCAGGATGCTTCTGGATTCTACCATTATGCTGTTTTGGATAAACGTGTCGGCATCGACATACCACACCTTTATGGCAAATAGTCTAATTGTCTAATTAACTACAATGGCGTCATGCTTCATCGGCCAATAACAAAGCCGACATGCTGTCAAGAGGAATTGCAGCAAGCAGATTAGCAGATCACAATCTGTGGCTATATGGACATCTATTCCTCCACGGATCCCGAGACAAATAGACTAATACACCTATCATTGAGCCTAGCAATCTCGACATATGTAAAGGATAAGCATGTCAGCTTGCCAATCGCACCAAGCGCACTTGGAGAAGAATTATACATAGTCAGACATAACAATTCATTTTACAATTTTCCACGCATTGTAGCATACATGTTACACTTTTGCTACAAAACCTATAGAACGGCTACAACGACACTCTGCGCAGGAGAACTAAATCGGGCTCGCGCTATAATCTTGCGAACTTGCAGACTTAAGGCAGTTACAACGCTACAAGACTGTGGACAAAAAGAGCTCGATCATATCGTTATCTGCCATACTAGGAGACGATGGGCTCATCCAAATTGGCGGTAGACTAGAAGAAGCTCTAATTCCGTACAACGCTAAACATCCAATTTTGTTACCATACAATGACCCCATAGTCAAAATGACTATGCGAGAGCTCCATGAGGAGAACATGCATTGCGGAGCCCAAGCACTGAGGGCAATTGCAAGACAACAATATTGGATCATCAACGACAAAACGATGGCTAGACACATCATTTACAGCTGTGTTAGATGCACCAGAGCTAGACCAAAGCTAATGCACCAGATCATGGGCAAGGTCCCAGCCCAAAGAATCACACAAGCACGCCCATTTCTTAATGCAGGCGTCGACTACTGTGGACCCATTTCGATCCACCATAAGATCCGAAGAAAACGACCAGATAAGGCATACATCTCCGTGTTCTGCTACTTTTCCACAAAGGCAGTGCACCTGGAGTTGATAAGCGACCTAACAACAGATGCATTCTTAGCCGCCCTCCGCCGATTCATAGTCATGCGTGGAAGGTGTCAGGTTATTCATTGCGACATCGCAAGCAATTTTATAGGTGCAAATAAATAGCTTAAGAAATTAAAAGAAGCCATCTTCAGTGAAAAGGCACATGATCTGATTAAAAATCATTGCAACAAACGACAAGTGGATTTCAAATTCATCCCTCCTCGGGCTGCATCGTTTGGCGGGCTCTAGGAAGCTGTAGTCAAGTCAGCTAAAAAGCTGCTGATTATAACCACAAACACAGCATCCTTGACATTTGGGGAACTAAGCACAGTAATAATCGCAATTAAAGCATTTCTCGATTCTCAACCCATTACTCCAATGTCAACCGATCTAATTGACATAACAGCGCTCACCCCAGTACACTTATTGATTGGTGAACCATTGACAACGCCACCTGACTTCAATACTGATCATCAAGAAAAAACATTGGTAAAGCGCTGGGAATTGGTATCACTCTTAAAACATTCATTCTGGAAACAATGGTCTATAGGATATCTCCAAGAACTACAAACTCGGCATAATTGGAAAACCGCCTCACCAAACGTGCCCGAAGGACTACTTGTGCTGGTGAAAGAAGACAACCTTCCAGTAATGAAAAGGCCAATGGACCGTATCATAAAGACCTATCCTGGGAAAGACAACAACATGCGAGTAGTCGATCTTAAAAAAGCATCAGGCGTATAAAAGCGCTCCATCACTCGTTTAGCACCACTATTTCCAGAAGATGTGGCAATCAAACGCTCCATCGATGCCATCAACGATATTGCAAAGACTGATGAGCCACCAACAATTTTACCTACACTAACATCATCATTGCTAATGATGCTTCCCATGCTTCCATTAGCGTTGTCACAGTCAATAAATGTGACAAAGTTCACGAAAAAGCCGAGAATATTTTATGAGAAAATTGGTACGTCAAGAATGACAACATCGGCTTTGACAATGATCATATATTATGACTTGGATCCATAAGACATGCAAGTAATATACATGCAAGTAAGTATATTTCAACACTTTCAACATTTCTACAATGAAATATGTTAATGAAAACCTCTCGGCAGCGCCGATCACCGCTTGATATAATAGGAAACGTGGCAAAAAATCTTTTCGGTGTTTTTGACTCAAAGTACGCTGAAAAAATAGCCGAAGTAATCTAAAAAATAAAAACCAACGAAGAATTTCTGCTACATCTACTGCGAAATCAAACTTCGATTGTCGATTCCACAATCAATGTCGTCAAGAAAGACAAGTCAGCAACTGACAACCGCCTGAAGGTGTTAGAACGGCAAGTTGCTACCATCAGTCGAGAAAGAGGAACATATCATGGCGACCATTTGACTCAGGCATACCTAGGACTCATTCACCTATACAAAATCATGCGGGCCGAAGGAACACTGACTGCAAGAAACGTCGTCTTCAAGGTTCAGCTTGAAACCTTCAGTATTATTTAAATTCCCATCTGGGACTCAACAAGTTGGATCTTGTTCGATCTGAAGACAACCATAATAACAGTAAAAACACATCGAGATCAGTTAATGGGTCTTACTCCGGAAGAATTTCGCTTCAAACTCAAGCTGCTTCAAACTGCCCAACAAGGAATTCATCTGTTTTGATCATCAAATGGTCTTCAACGTTGATAATCGCTGTGACTTTCAGTTGTTTAACAATAAAACGGCAACATTGTGTCAAAACACTGATTCAAAGGATGACATTGTGTGGTCAAGAACTGACTTAATCTCGCTATCACCTGGATGTACTGCCCGCAACACAGAAATAAGCATCAGCACCTTCAGCACGACAAACAGCAAGTAAAATCAACCTACATTCAATTTGGAGACATAAGTTAACCAGTGACATCGCGCTCAACACCAATGGTGGTATCTACAAAAACTTGATGATCTACGCCAACAGTTAGCGGCAATAAGTCATCAAGAGCTACCACACCAACTCACCGCAGCGCAGCACCACCAAATTGCTACCTATGCTGCCTTAGCAATGTCAATTCTATTGATTGTTGCCTAAATTTTTAAAAAGAAGTATCAATCATGGAAGCCACGGTCATCAACCCAAGAACCGCGTGGTCTTCAGCTCTTACTCCAATGTCACGTCACTTCTCCATCAACTTAGGCGATGGTTGAACAGTTCAACGGCCGTGAGAATGTTCAGTCGGTGAATTATGTATAAGTAATATTATGTTATGTAAACATACATTTATCAAAACCGCCTCGGCCGCAAATTCTGCTGACAATGCAAATTCTTCATCAGAAGACAACAACACTGTGCAATTGCTGACCATCACAGTTACAAAATTGTACGTCAGACAATTATTATTAAATCGTCATTAATTAATATTTTACTATTTTAGAATAAAACCAGCACTTTTTGTACCTTTTGTTACCTATAAATAGAGTTAAGTTTATTGAATAAAATCTGTATCAGAGACAGTACCACAACTGCCTGTCACTCATCTTCCATTGCAATCATCAGAGACTGTCGCCGTGTCTTCAGACCCGCTATACCGCACCGCTGGATACACACTCCGCAGTCCAACTGGTTCAAGTTCTAGGTTTGACGACCAAACTGTAGGCGGTTTGCGTACCGTATGCAACCCAGCGTCATACACGCACATATACACAAACACACAATAACACTTATTTTAAAGGAAGCTATCTCCCTGGCGTAAAAAAAATTAAACGTCTCCACGTTTAAACCAACCCTTTTATTTTTTGTATAAAAACAGTCATCATTAAGTGTGGAGTCTGTAGCCAGCCGTGAATCAAAAACTTACCGTTCAGGTGGGATCACCACCAATGGTCTAGGCCGCACTGGCCTGGTACCTATGATGACAATATCCGGTGGTTCGGGACGTATATTTACTGGTGGGATCGGATTGGACGGAATAGGTAGAGAGTTTATGTACTCGACGGACACGGACGCTACGGAACTTTCTGGCTGCATGCTCTCCGAGGTGATAAAGTCGGCTACCGAATTTACATCACCAGCAGCTCTCGTTGCCTTTGGAGTAGCAAACGATATCAACTACTGTATCTTTGGAGTGGTTGAAGACAGTCTTTCAGTAACGACTGACTGAGGGACAGTTGGCACTTGCAGATCCCGCAGAGAGAACATTTTGCGCCTAGGAGAGAGGATACTCGCGTTATATTTTGTAATCTCCTTCTTAAAGGTTTTTTTTGGTACAGTCCACAGAAAATTCAATTATATATAAAAATAAATAAATAATTAAAATACAAAAAATTTCAAAACAAATAGATATGTATTAGACCACTGCGCCAAACAAACGCTAAGAGCGGACACAGTGAAAACGGAAAGGAGAAGAGTTGCAGCAGCTGCTAATGAGAGAAAGAGTGCTACTTCACAGAAAGTATAGAGAGCGAGAGAGGAAGAACAGTTTTTAAGTTTGGATAATAGGGAGAGAGTGATAGAACAACAGAAGCTACGAGATGAGAGCGGCTAATTATAATATAATGCGTACTTACAAAAACACACTGTTAAATATTAAATTTTGTTTTTAAAGAATTAATAGGTATGCACTAGCGGTTAAGGATAGATTTTATGATAGGAAGTTAATTATGGAGTTTTTTGAAAGTTTATAAGGAAAATAATCGGAGTGCAAAACTAAAGCACATCTCGTCACTACCAAAGAGAACGCCATGAATTGGTGAAGGACCTTATAGCTGCGGCTTTTTTGAGTGCCTTGAAACACTTCGATACCACGCGCGGTATTTCCCGATTCATTTGGTCGGACAATGCCACCAATTTCGTGGACGCAAGGAACGACCTGCGGTCTGCCGAATCCAGGCTGTAATAATCAAGATATTCTTGAGAATCTAGGCGTCCTTAGACCAGCGTTGGAGATAGGAGTACTTGACTTTGCTCTAACAACTTGCCAAATGGCACACACCACTACCCTGGTCTTTTAACCGGAGGAGCATGTTCGGAGCAGCAGCTATAATTTAAATAATCTTATCGTATATTTCTTATGCTACGAAGTTATCTATTGTTGCGCTCATGTAACAGCGAAATTCGGCACACGACTGTTTGGTTTAGCAGCTGAAACTTAGCCATTTATCCATCGATTTTTACAAACGATACCTTAAACGACGTCAAATTAATGTACCTATCCAACACCAATGATTAAAAAAAGTAACCTGTAAAAAGTTCAAGGCGTCAAAGTTCAAGTTTCAAAACAATGAAAAAAATTATACATATACAATATATATACATATGTCGGGATATCGTTACTTTGGTTTATAATTAACTCCATGGTTGCGTTATTTGGTTGTAGTTTAGTTTTACACACACGAGAGACACGCAAATAGCATAAGATAAATCAACTGTACTCTGAACATCGAGCACCAACCCTTTCAGGCGGTCATTGACTACGACACATTTACTTCTCGATCTCTCTCTCTCTCCCTAACCAATGCAGAATGCTACCGACAAACACGATAGCGCTCCCTTTCTTTGCCTTGTCCCTCTTCGATGTCTCTCCCTACAGCCACTCTCCAAAATTTACACAGCCCTGAAAGAGCCTGTGAACAAGAGTCTGCGTTTATTAAAATGAGATAAGCAGTGGATAATAACAATCGGCAATGTATAAAAAACACAACGAAAAAGAACACTGAAAACAATACACTGCAGCACAGAATACACCGAAAATAATATTAAGATCCGACATATTCATATGTTCAGAGTAATATGTTATATAGAGTATTCATTGTATTTCTGATCAACGACACATCCAAGAAGCGCACCAAGCGAACAAGAAACGGAAAGCGCGCAAGAACTGACCACTGCGAATTATTTCCCCCTCGCTCTCGTCTTCCGCTCAAATTTTCATTTCTGCTTTGCGCGAAGTGTTCTTGCTGATACATACGTACATACACCACACATTACATTGCTTTGTGGCTTGTGCACACATTTATAAGCTGCGATTTGCATGCACATTTGCGATAATCTCTCTCGTATTCTCTAGCAGCATTGGGTAGTTAGCAGGCGGATATAAATTAGTGAGTGTAATTGCTGAGTGCGACATGTTACATTTTTTAAGATAACCATTTTTCAAAAAGGTATTTAACTGAAATGCCTGGAAAACCTCGAGGAATATCTAGAAAAAAGTTCTGCGGAGATTGATGACGTATTTAATTAAATACGAGTGCAAAAATATGTTAGTTAGATAGATAGAGCTTTTGCCGCGGCTTATCATGTTCCCCCTCGTTTATAAAACGTTTGTACAAATCTATGGATAAACGGCTAAGATGCAGCCGATTAACCTTCTGGTAAGGTATGAGGTACATTTCGCCGTTAGAATGTAAGAATGGTAAAGTTTAATGCAACCAGATGTGAAATAATTAAGTTATGTGAAAAAAGCACTACCTCTGCAAAACAAACATTAAAATAAAACTCAAGATTTTAAAAATGACAAAAATAATTACATCTAGAAACAAATGTATTAAACATTTTTAAAAAACTGAAAACATCAGTCCCTGGGACACCACGTAAGTTGAACAAGTCAATTCTAACATATCAAAGCCACTTTTAGGAATAAATCTGCAGAAGCTGACCGAGCAAACACACACACATACTAGCTCAAATTCCTTGATGTTGGCAATGCTAGAAGAGACACGCGAAGCTGAAATATGGTACATAAAGAAGAAATACTTGCTTGCACAGGAGCAAGGAAAACAGGATATTTCGCTCCCATCAATTCGGCCGAGTGCCTCCCAGTTATCTGCAAGACAAGTGCTACCATCGGATCCTCCCACCATTAAAGGCATTGCAAAGGACTGGCCAATTTTCAGCAGTGTCTTAAGTGAAAAAGGGAAAAGCTTCTGAGTTGATACATAATAAGTAATCAATACCCTACAACCTTCTTTGGGTGACCGGAACAAATCCTTGACCGGTTGATTGATAAAATTAGCAAAATCAACGTACACAAAGACAAATTGGAGTCGCTAATAGACTTTGCAATGGCAGTACACAACACATGTGCAGCTATGAAGGCCTTCAAATTAAACTCACGCCTGGACAACCCATTACTGCTCAAAAACCAGCATCGTCAACATTCACGCATAGGTTCGGACAACAACGAAAACTTTCCGACAGATCTGTATAATGATAATAATCATCTGTATAATGTGCAAGTCCACCAAGCACCACGCTGCCCTGCGCGATAAAATTCAGATGTTGACCGTCAAGGAGGGGTAGCACATTGCTAACGAAACCAAGGTGTGCTATAGATGCCTGAAGACCCACCGCCGCAAATGTTTCTCTAAACGAGATTGTGGAGTCGATAACTGCCAAGCTAATCATCACCCACTTCTTCACAAGCATTTACCTAAGGCCAAACTCGTCAGTGCCCACCTTAAAGATAGCAACTTGGAAGACCAATTCTTTTGAATCTTGCCCGTCACACTACACGGAAACGTAGTTAAGTTTGATACATACGCCCTTTTTGGATAAAGGCTCATCCATTATACTTATCGATGACAGCATTATTGGAATTCTTCACTTTGGCTGCAGTGGAACCGAAACCACTCGAATGGAGAACACCTCCGCTAGATATTAAAATATCAAAATCGGGAAGCCATAAAATCCTATGGATTAATAACATGTCGATGTCAACCAACTATGCAACAAATTTTCCCACCTACAAGGATTGCCAATAAACGCGTAATCATACAAACATTTAATACTGCTAATTCGCAGTTTTTGGAACTGGCAGTTGTTGGGCTTTGGCAGTAACCCGTAAAATTCGTGAAGGACGACGAAACGCACTCATCGCATCGAAATGTATACTATGATGGAGCAGCCAAGGAACAAGTAATACAATCAGACATTTTTCCTTGCATAATTTAACCTGTAATTGGAGTGAAATCAACAAAGCGGTTAAGGAGAGTTTTTACGTAGATCCAGTCACACCACAGGAACTCCACTCTGAAGATGACAAAAAGGACATAAGTATTTTCGAGGATACTTGTCAAAAGGTTAACGGCCATTAACAAGTCGGCCTGCTTAGGCGAGATAAGGATTAAATTCTACCAGAAAACTACTCCGTCGCTTTGCAGCGCCTTGAATGCCTACGAGCTAAATTAAGCCAAATTGATAATCTGATATCAATTGGGTACACATTTGAACTTGATCCCAATAACGCAGCTAACCAGATGGATGGCGTATGGTAGCTACAGTTTTTCTTGCCTTAAATCCAAATAAAACATGCGCTCAATGACATTTGCAATTAGCTTCACCCAGGCATTAGTTGCTCACCATGTACGCGAGAAATACGAACGGGAATTTAAAAATCGAGATCCCCGAGCATACGAGTCCAATACAAAAGCACACTATGTAGACGATCTCATTGACAGCTACAAAGACGACGACGAATTGCAGTTGCATCCGCAGTCTGAGATATTCATGCTAAAGGAGAATGCACGATAAGAAAATGAGACTCCAGCTCGACCCCTGTACTTCAATACTTTGGAGAATTAGGGAGACCCGAAAAGGTGCTTGGTATGTATATTTTCAGATTTGCAAGATTGAAAAAATAAGTTTTGAATGGTGAGACAGCCCTAACAAAACCCAAATTCTTACAAGTATTGATGTCCATTTTCGACCCACTGGGCCTGTTATCATGCTACACTATTGATCTGAAGATGCTACTCCAAAAATTTTGTCGACCTATAACATGGGACGAGGAGTTTCCAGATACACTTCTTATTTTTTGGACACAATAAAAGAGCGTACTTCTTCAAACTGGAGAACTGGAATGTCCTCGCCACTACTCCAACCTGATCGACTTGCATACATTTGTAGACGGAAGTGAAGACGCCTATGCCGCAGTCACCTACCTTTGCATAAAGAGAGGAGATGGCATCGACACGGTATTAGTAGTAGCCAAATGTAAAGTCGCACCATTCAAACCCATCTCAATAACACGCAATCTAGATTTTGGTAGCCGTAATGGGAGTGGGACTAGCAAAAAGAACCATGAACACTCGAGGACTTAGAATCGATACAAGCACATACTGGTCCGACTCTAAAATCGTTCTTCAATGGATAACTATGGACTCTCAAAAATTTGAATCCTTCGTTATGCATAGAGTTGGTGAGATCATGGATAATACCAGCCGAAACCAGTGGCGCTGGATTCCTATCAAGGAAAACGTTGCACACTCAGCTACGAAATTCTTCACAGCTCCCGATGTATCCAGGTGGATCCAAGGACCAAAATTCCTTACACAAGACAAATGGCCAAAACAAGATATAGTTTTTGATCAAAATACCGTCCAATCCGAATAACGTTAACAGGTTTTCATAATAAGGAAGTTCAATAATTTCGATTTTGCAGTGGATTACTTTTCGGACTGTGGACGTACCCGTAGTGACCTTCAGCCTATACATCCAAAGGCTGAAAGCAAAATGCGCCAAGAAATCACTGCCAAAATAGCTCTGTCCCGAAATCATACATGCAGCAAAGTCGTGGCTATTCGCAGTCGCAAAACAACTATCACCACATGCTCCAGGAGTAAACTTTCAACATAAGTCGAAGCACATTTTATACTACGTCTACGAGTATTGTACAAAACTGTGCGAAAGAATGCAAAATCATCATTTCGACTGCACTGGTACCGAAAATGACACCTGTACCAGCTGGCAGACTGGCTTGCTCCGAAAGACCCCTCACATATACGGCTGTCGATTACTTTGGTCCCTTATTTGTGAACGTCGGAAGGCACAAGGAAAAGCGTTGGGAGTCCTGTTTACATGCCTTAAATTAAGAGCAATACACATAGAAGTGGCATAAAAGCTTGACGTAAGCGCATGAACAATATGCTTGAAGATCTTCATTGCCCTCTGTGGAACTCCAAAAGAAATCTCCGACTATAAAACCAACTTCAGACAATATTGTTGCCGACGATATTGAAACCATAATAACTACGTAGGCGTATAAGGCAACACCACCAGGCAGAAGCACCACATACGGCAACTCTGCGAATTGACAGATGTGGCAACGATGAAAAAAACGGGCCAAATGAGGATACACCAGCGAAGCAAAAACACAAAGATTTTTAAAGCTCTCTCGATCTTAATTATTTTGTTATCTAAAATAATAAATTTGAATGCCATATAAATTTGTTTACCCTTTATTGCTTCGGAATACCCGTGCGTCAATACTACCAGAAAAAGTCGGTTTGGTTCATAGCGGAAATGTGGATAGTGCATAGTGTAATCTGTGCAATTAACACTTATTTTGAGATTCACGCCCTTTTTTGTGGAAGGTTTTTAATAATTGCAGAACCGTTGGACTAAGTCCACACGTTTAAAAAGAGGTTATGTTGAAAAAAAGAAAGAAAACGAAAAAAAAATGTTTTTCTTTTGGAGGCCAATTATTTATTAGCCCATCCTCGTATGATTACAAATATACAGACTGAGTACCGGTTAGTATAGTGTATCTTATGACTGTGCCGCTTATAACTTTTTTTTGCAGATAAACTGGTTGTGTTATATTCGTTTACCAGTTTTAAAGTTTACTTACATAAAGTATATTTGGTTTTTATGGCAGTTTTGTGTCATATCATAATTTGTTAAATGGAGTAAAAATTAAAATCTTTCAAAAAGGTCGACATGACTTGAAAGCTTTCCGAGTTGAATTTCCTAATCAAGTTAAAAACCCACATTGCCAGCAGAACTTGTGGAGTATATAACCTTTAATCGGCCCCCTGATGCTGAAACAATTTCTTACTTGCTGTACTTATGATGAAGGGTAGTAAAAACCACTTAACACCCCATATCTCCTTGAACGGTGGTGGTTGAAAAATTCAACTCAATATATTAAATTGATACTTTTGCATTTGCTTAGAGCAGACAATTTGTCTTTTTGTCATTAGTACAAGTATAATGAAGATATAAATGGAAAATCAATTTGTTTTCAGTGTGCTTAGCGGGGTTGTTTTGGACATTTTCTGTGTCATGTCATTTCAAAGAAAATTTATGACCTATGCTAAAATAATTACCTGCACTCTAGCCTCGCTAAGCCCCAATCGTTGACTTAATTCCTCTCGCATAAAAGCATCAGGGTAGTGTGTTTCTTCAAAAAGTCGTTCCAATTCGTTAAGCTGGTCGAGCGTAAAATTGGTACGTGATCGACGCTGCTTATTATTGCATACCATAGATGAGTGTCGTTTTGAAGCTTGGTCCTTAGAGCTACACTTTTCAGCCATAGCAAGATCATCAGAGGAGTCACTTACATTACCGGGAATTAGTTCTGCAATATTTTATAATTATATTATTAATTATATATATTAGCGTATTTCTGGATACTCGAGTAACTAAAGCGATGCGGAGGCAATCTTTAAAAGTATATATATGTAAGTGCGATACTCTTGCAAAAAATCGCTGCTATTTTAGCAATATGTAGTTTATTCATTCATTAGATTTAGATAAAATTTGAATCAGCCAAAAAAATCTGTTTAAAAACTTGTTAACTTCTTTAAAACTTGATAAACTAAGCTCTCCAAAATTAAATAAATATATATTTTGTTTCGTCAAATTATACCGTTACATTCTAATCGCTACCTCTTCTTCAATGTAGTTCTTACCTTAGCTCTTACTTAGCTCAAATTTCTACTATAAATGTTATATTTCCAACTTATTAAACGGTAAAATGTGCATTTGGGAGCGTTTTTCAATTTTTTTTTTTAAATTTTCATCACAGTGGTCCCATTTCTAAAAGCGCCTTGAAAAAATTATAATATTTGAGCCAGAACTAGTTTCAGTTTGAAATTTGATATATATTTACCTTCCCAATACTTAAATAAAATCTTTGAAAGAAAAGCTAAAATTTTCATCTTGGAAATGAAAGGAAACGGCTTTTTATACCACAAACCGAATCTTAATTATTTTTAGTCCATTAGGATAACTGCCACCATTATCACTTCAATTTAGTTTTTTCCTTCTTTATAAATATTTTTTTTAACCCAATCAATATTTTGACTCGGAAGAAATTTGTTAGGACAAAAAAATTTTCGTTTTAGAAGCGTACCCGATTGGTCACTAGTCACTAGACACGGTCACTAGTCAACAAAATTGAACTTTTTTTCAACTTTGGACCAAAAGACTTTTTTTTAATGACTTGGAACATTTTTTTAACATTTTCTAGGCTTAGTTTTTTTAAAGAATTTTAAAGTTTTTTATTTATTTAATTTTTTAAGGATTTTTAAAATCTGTTATTTATTTAATTTTTTTGTTTAAAGGTAGTGCTGCTAATTTCCACATAACTTAAGTTTCTTACAATTGGTTATTATGAACTTTGCAGTTTTCAAAAGCTGACAAAAGCAGCTATAACTAAATCCAATAGTGTAAATGTCGTGTCGACTAGTGATATTATTTAAATAGTTTTAAGTCCCCAAATAAATCAGAAAAACTCATTTTGGGCCACAGCGGAAATTTAGTGTTCACTAGTGTTGTCAGAAGGTTGAAAAAAAAAAAATATAGTAAAAACCGTTTTGCTTCAAAACAAGAAATTCATAATAATCAATAAATAAGTAGTCCATCACGCTGTATTTTTACGAAACAATCAAATAAGATGTTTTTGTGTGTCAGAAACGATGATAAAGTGAAACATATGGATAATAAGAATTTGTGCAAACAGGAGCTCCTAAAAATTTAAACGAAACGTTTGTGTGGAAAAAGTAAAATAAACGAGGGGGAACGTTGTGAGCCGCGGCCTTTGCCGCGGCTCTACCTTATACCCGGTATTCAGTCAGTATACACATACATACACATACATATGTATGAGCAATGTTCGCAAAAGGGACAAATTAAATTTTGGGAAAAAATAATATTTCAAAAAAATGAAGTCAAGTCATTTTTGGAATATTATACATGTTTTCAATTTTGTTTGCATATGCTTTTTACATCTGCTTCTAAATTTCTACATGACATGTATAACTACATATTTGAGACGTACAAGTGTTTGCGACAGAGAGAGAGGGAATGAGTCAGCGCTTGGCAGGCGTTGCGTAGCCACTGAAATTTAATTTGTTTCTTCTGGCCATAATATTGATTCGATCTGATCCATATTCGGCAATCTGGTAGATATGGTAATTTTCCATGATTCTGCGTTTTTATACCCGGTACTCGAAGAGTATAAGGGTATATTAGATTTGTGGGGATAACGGTTGTGTGTAACGCCCAGAAGGAAGCGTTTCCGACCCCATAAAGTATATATATTCTTGATCAGCATCAATAGCCGAGTCGATATAGCCATGTCTGTCTGTCCGTCCGTCTGTCCGTCTGTCCGTCCGTCCGTCTTCATTTGCGCCTATATCTCAGAGACCATTTAAGCTAGAGCAACCAAGTTTTGTATCCAGTCTTCTGTGTGATCACACTACTCCAAATGTGTTGCAAAATTTCGCCCCGCCCCTTTCCGCCAGCACAAAGGACGAAAGTCTGTGGCGTACACAATGTTGAAGATACGAGAAAACTAAAAATGCAAAATCATAGATAATGACCATTTCTATCAGAGTGTTGAATCTGGATCAGATCGGATAATTATTATAGCTACAATGAAGAAAACCATTTCGAAAGTCATCGTTCCCTCTCGCTCTCTCTCACACGCGACCCTGTCTGCTTTGCTTATTCGTTTAAATGAGCGCCTAGTTCTCAGAGACTATAAGAGCTAGAGCAACCAAACTTTCTATCCAGGCTCCTGTGATATCAAACCAGCACGAGTTTGTTTCAAAATTTTGCCACGCCTCCTTCCGCCCCCACAAAAGACGAAAATCTGTGGAATCCAAAATTGTTTTTCAAACCAAGAGTGGAAAAACATTCACGGTTATGTTTGATTTCTTCCTGACAATGATTGATGGAAAAGTCTTAAATGAAATTACAAACACCTCAATTTTGAGGTGTCCCATTTATAAAAAAAAATTAAAAAGACTTTCACAGCTTAGACGACTCAACGGGTGAGTAGAACTGCTCCGAATATGGAATTTCTCCGTTGCATTGAAGAATAAAGTGTATGAAATTTATACTGAAGCTAGCCTACACACTTCCTCGGCCAGGAGAAACAAAAGCAATTAATACACCTCGTGAGGATATACAGAGTAGAAAGGAAGTTATACAAGCTGAAGTCTCTCGAAAACTGGGACTAAAAGTTGACTGCCGAATGTTCGGATACTGAAATACGAATGATGGAAATACTTCGAGGAGATTTTTTGAACATGATAAAATTACATCCCTGATCACAGGTGCTAATCATGAGATCATTAAAAGGTTGGCTGTTATCCTAAATGTTATAAACTGCAAAAAAATGATAAATGGTGCAAAATTTGACGAAAACGCATTAAAAACAGCTCAAATTTTGACTGAATTGTATCCTCAAAAAAACTTACCCCCACGGTACATAGGATTTCGGCTCATGGAAAGGACTTAATAGAGTATTAGTGCTTACCAATTGGGGAGCTGACCGAAGGATCATAGGAATGTAAAAACAAGGACTACGAAAGGTTAAGATACACAAATACGTGCAAAATTTCTCGTGTTCGAAAAAATGAAGACCTTTTTAACGTGCTTGCAGCCTCATCAGATCCACTTCTTGCATCGCTAAGACATGTGCGATTACGAAAGGATTTGGAAGATAGCAGCTATAGTTCCGAAATGTTCAGTTTATTACATATTAACCTTATTAATTTTGTTAAAAATCAGCTATCAATAGCAAATATTAAAAAATAACCTCAAAAAATCACCCAAAAATAAGAATTTAAATTTTGTATATCTAAATTTAAATGCCATATAGTCATTGAAATTATAAAAAATGTTCAGTTATGATTAAAAATAAACTTTTTTTATTTAATTTTTACACGTAAAATATGCTCGAAAATATTTCTTAACTTTGACCTAACTTTCACCTAAAGCACCTTTTGACGAACATTCATTTTAAAGCTTGAGAAGTTTTCTATTAAGTTCTTTTTAACTTTCTGAAATCGCTTTATTAGTTAAGAAGTTATGATTTTTGATAAGTAAGATGAGCAAAGGCTCCACTGTGGAACGTTCCCCCTAGTTTAATATGTATAATATAGAGATTTAACCATATAGTATGAGTTATATCTCGATCGACGCATAGTGGGACATTCGGACATTTCATTTGCTATATGAATAACTTCTGAACAAAGTTGAAGAAGTTATCACAAGCTGATTTTTTTCTCTTGCAAACTACAAAATCACTGTCACAGTGTTATAGATACTGGTTTATATTTAAGTTTTTCAAGCGATACGTATTTGATTAGCCCAATTGAACATTGCGCGTTTAAATTTAAGACTAATGTCACTTTTCAAAAAAATAAACAATATTAAATTATGAGATTTGGTTGTTTCATACATATGCTTTCTTTTTTACCTTCTGACCTGGTTTCCGTCTGCAAATCCTCTGATATTAGCCAATTTCTGGGTTTTCTTAATGTTGTATCCTTAAGAGTTTTTTTGTTTACATCTCCAACGGTAATATTTTCCGAAATAGAGATATCAGTTATATCAATATCTACAGTTTCGTCATCACTAGTGAAGTTATCGGTATAACTTTCGCCTGAACTATTCGAATTTATGAGAGTAGAATTTGTAGTTTCCGATGGTTTTTGAATTCGCACGCCTGTCATTGAGTTAAACAAATCATGAACGCGATTGTTAGTTAAATTATATTCAAAAGATTTTGTTACAAATTGTGCCAATTTCTCCATGGCTGTGGAGAAGCACCGGTTTGTGCAAACTGTGTTAGTCACTGATGTTAAAGTCTGTATATATTTTATATTGTCTAGCTTAAGTTGCTGTATTGAAACTAAGTTTCCGACTATTTTATAAGCAACGCCAATAGCTTTTTGAGTGCCTAATCACAATAGCATGAAACTCCACTTCGCTCTTTACTTCTGCGCATGTCATCAGGTTACTCCTTATCCTGATATTTAATTTCTTATACCTAAATAAATAACACTACATGTTTTTTAGTTACAAAAATTCGTAGTTTTTTTAAAAATATTTTTTTACGATTTTGGTGTAATTCTAAGATCTATGAGTTTAAATGTACACATCTTCATACAAATTTAAAATTGCTCTCTCTTTTTCATGAACACTTACAATTTAACCCCTAATACAATATACGTATGACTTACATATAACATTAAATTGAGCCCTGCCTACGGTATTTTAAGTTGTTCTCATTGGTCTGCATATCATCCCCTGTGTTTTCAAAGTGGTTGCTGCCCGATTGATTTGAGCATACTGTACTATTATTGGTTATGGCCGTTTCGAGATAAAAACATTTTATCCATTAGGCGGAAACGTGTTTAATCATTTCAAGTTGCTTTTCGGAAATGGGAGGAGTTTGGCTTATAGGCTTTAAAATGTGATAATACATTTCTAAGTTACAAAAGGAAATAGTCTTTTCCATAAAAACGTGCGTAATGTAATTGAAGTAAATGTTCAAATATGGGATAAACTTGTTCAAAAACTTTCAAAATGTGTTAATTATAATTTAATAATTTATAAATTATAGTTTTTAATATTTTCTATAATTCCTTAAGGGAAAATTGTTTCATTGTTGATTGATTATAAATGAAAAATATATGTGAATACAATGGCGGATACACACATGAATAAATGTTCATCACTTTTCAGTTTAAAATCTTCAAAAATAATTCAATCCTTATAATTTTTTTTATATATTCTTAAATTAAATAGGTTAGGTTAGGTGATAGCGGCTGCCAGGCTCACTGGGAGCCCAGCACATTTATGCCGTTTCCGGCCCGTTGTAATACCGCAGGGAATCTCCCCCATTCTCGCATCGTGAGACCTAAATGTCAACAGTTATCCCAGCCTGCAGCTCTTATGAAGTTAGCTATCTTTCTGGGACATATGGTGGACATTACCGAAATGTCTGCTATGAAGGGAGAGCCCAAGTGCTGTAGCCGTCTTCTGCTGAGAGCTGGGCATGAACAGAACAAGTGATCCACCGTTTTCTCACCTTCCTCGTCTCTACAGCTTCGGCAAAAATCGTTGTATGGGGCGCCCAGTCTATTAGCCAGTGTCCCGTTAAGGAACGTATGACTGCGCTGCACCTTCGTCTGCCGAGCTTGCATAGCTCAGAGGTGCGCTTCCTATCTATGGTTGGCCATGTTTGTCGAGTTATTCGGCAACGTGGTACTGATTGCCACTTGTTGTCTATTAGTCGCTTATATTGCTCCTTTATTATGAGCCTACATGTGGCCATCGGCATACGAGTATCCTCCTTGTCTTGGAGAAGGGGGATTGTAGTGCCAAGTCTGGCCAGCTCGTCTGCAATACAGTTGCCTTCGATGTCCCGGTTGCCCGGGACCCATATGAGGCTGATAACAAATTGCTGAGCCATCTCGTGAAGAGATTTGCGGCAATCTGCCACGGTGGCCGAGTTTGCAGAGATCGCATTAAGCGATTTGATTGCAGCTTGGCTATCACTATAAATATTTATGCGGGTTACCATGGCGGTAGTTTTCTGTAGGCATTTTAGGGCTTCCTTGATTGCAATGACCTCCGCTTGGAAGACGCTGCAGTGATCAGGGAGCCTAAAGGAGTGCCTAATATTTAGCTATTCGGGGTATATTCCTCCTCCGAACCTATTGTTCAGCTTTGACCCATCTGTGAAGATGTTTAAAGCCCCTTCTGGGCCTGGGGGTCCCTCACTCCACTCATCTCTGTGAGGGATAATTGCATCGAAAGGGGTGTCTGTGTATTCCCTTGAGACACAGTAGTCCGTTTTAATGGGGACGGAAGTGCTGTTTAATATTGAGGAGTGACCTGTGCTTTGAGGTGCCCATTGGTCGGAGTCTCTCAGACGTATTGCTGCCATCTCTGCCCTTTCTTTTCCTGCAAGGGCAAGGCTTTGGAGGCATAGAATGCCATCAAACGCATCATTTGGAGTGGCAAATAACAAAAATTAAATTAATTAAATAACAAAATTAAAAAATAACTTCAATTAAAATAGATCGGGTTTTTTAAGAATTTTTACTTTTTTCAAAAAATAGGCAATGTATCCACTTTTGCACGTTTTGTAATATTTTATATTAGTAATTTTTTATTAATATTTGGTCCAAATGCCCTTAGCTTTTATTACCCTATTCAAAAATTTTGATCTGCTCTCGAGGTATCATATGCCACTCGGTACATACATACATATGTACATATTTAATTTAAAATTCATTTGCATAAAATTTGTATAGCCAGGGAAGGTACAGAGGAAATAAATAAATCAATAGACTGATCTAAGTAGACTCTATGCATATCCAACAAAATTTTGAAATCTTTAGTCTTTCGGATAATTTTGGGTGATAATAATTATCCATAGCCAGAGCTTGCAAATAACCGTCAACCATTTTAAAGTGTCCGAAAAAAACCGATCTTCTACGAACACTTTGAGAACGTGGAGCGAAAGAACACATTAAAAAGTGTTTTCGCTTAAGGCCTGTATCCAGCACCGCGAAATTTTACTGAAACGAATCTGCTCTTTATTTCGGATGTGTGGAACTCAACTAATGTAGTGTGACCAAGAACCTAAAAAGTGATTTGCCACTCTCATGAATCAGCTGTGTTTAATAAACAGCGCCAATTTTGAAAATTAAACTAAAATTAAAAAAAGGAAGAAAAGTAATTCTGACGATGAAGTGATTGTGTTGGTAGTGGCACATATTGTTGTAAGAAGAAGTACAGCACAGTCGGAGGCGCCAAAATATCAAAATTATCAAAATGCTTGTTTTCCGTGATCCGCCAAAGACATGGTCTTGCCTCAACTGCTTTTATTAAAGCAATCTTCTCCTCACTTTAAAAATTTGCATATCTCTTTTTGGTTTTGCGCACAGATTTTGCCCCCACCTCTCACTTGTACTCCAGTAAAAATAGGCACATATATTTTACTGGCACCCCTATCAGCTGTTCTCACAGTCCACATTCGTGTGAATATCGATACTATCGATAAAAATTCGTGGATCCCGTTTACGTTGCTGGATACTGACTCCAGGAAAACACAAACGAAAAATTACTGGCCCCGTTTTTTTTATATGAAGTTTGGCAGTAATTTTTAGTTTCCGCGGTGCTGGATACTCAGCTTTAACAACTGTTCTTCTCAGACCAAAACACTTTTTTTTTGTGTTCTCTTTGTTTTGCTCTTTCCCTGGTGTTTTTAGCCACCGCAAAAGTGAGTGTAATCGCTTACCATACAATAATGTATGAGTGTTTGCGCATACAAGCCAAAAAGTGAGTAGGTAGTTTTTTGAATATGTGTGTATGGCATACGGTCGGCGCTTCGACGACGAAAGAAGGATGAGTAAAAAGGGAAGCACAAAAATTGAGACAAAAAATGTATAGATTGCCGTTTGTGATAAGATTTCTTTTGTGCATGCCTTCGCTTGTGTTGTTTTTTTTAGAACCTGCTCTCAACAACTTTACAGCGTACAACCACACAGCGCAGCGACAACAACAACAGTGACCACATAATGTTATTTTATAAATTAAATTATTTTTATTGCTTCAGTGCATCAAACATAAAATAATCAAATAATACTTAAAATATTTAAAATATAACATTTTTTATTGCTTCAGCGCATCAAACATAATCAAATAATACATAAAATATATAATATATAACATTTTTTGTTGCTTCAGTGCGTTAATAATAGTCAAATAACATTATCATTTAAATTAAAATTTTTGTTTATTACTTTGGTCCTTCTTTCGGTCAGCAACGCATGTCGAAGCAACCAATGTATATTTTCTCGTCTGGCTCGTGGCGTTTTTGGCTGACAATTTTCAAAATGTATAACAGTATGAATGACAAAACAACATGCTTTTACTGTCACACTGAAAAAAGTATCAACATAACATTTGTTACAAAAAATGTGATAAATAAAGAACCGATTTAACGATTTTGTGCAAACTTCACACAAACCATCTACTAAATAGTCCAAACGAAGCCTAAATATTTGATTTTGGATAGGTGAGCCAGTTCTTGAGTTATAAACTGTGTAACAAAATTTACTTTTCACGAGACAAAAATTAGGCTGTAGGCCTCGGTAAGTGGATCAGTTCTTCACGCTAAGAATATTCCATATACCCCAAAAAATTTTTTAAAATTCATAACCCGTCACTTTGTGCACTTTTATAATATTCACTCGGCTTCTTCAGAACCGAATTGCATACAAATTTATCATTTAAAAACAAAATTGTGCGTTCTTTTCCACAGTTTTTTGTTCGTGTTGATTTAGTGCGTTAATCGGAAGATAAAGCGAACCAAAGTTGAAATTTTATAATATTTTTAATGTTTCTTCAACTTTGAGATATTTGTAAAATTTTTTGTATGTTATCCTACTATTGGTAGTCAATTGTCTAGTGTCAACAACAAATATTTTTTTTTCGACTTTTCCTGAGTTTTTAAAGTCAAAATTTCGGGAAAAAATATTGCATAATATGATCAAATTTGAATTTTAAAGCTTAATATCTGCCAGACGTTAAGCAGCAGCTACAAAATCTCTGGATCGGATCCATAGCTGCATTTTTCAGCTTTTTAGAACTGCAAAATTCAATAAAACCAGATATAAGAAAATTAAGTTATGCGAAAAAAGAAACACTACCTTTGGTAAAAACAAGAAAATTTTTCAAAAATTCTTTTAAAAAAACTAGAGAGAGCTACTAGAAAGCAACCTAGAAAAAAAAACATTATACTTAAAAAAAATTTAAATCTCCATATCAATCGAAAAAAGTCATTTTGGGCCACAGCGGAAATTTCATGTCCCTATAATATTGTCAAAAAAATATCAAAGGTTTTGACACTTTGGAATTGTACATGTAGTAAAACTGAAATTACATATAAAGAAATAAAAGGATTTATTTAATGTGTTTTAAAATGGGGTTGAATTACTATAAAGCTCGTTCCTTTGACATTCTTTGCATTCTTTAAATCTGTAACATAATAGTGACGGATCCACAAAATATCCACTGAATCCAATCTTCAAAGCACTTTCTACTTTCTTCTGATGCAATGTTTTCGGCGAAAATGTCATATGCTGTATCTCATGAAAAAAACTCCTCTTGACGGACTGTTAATTCAATGTTGAATATATCTTGTTCCCTTAATGACCAAATATGCCTCTATCTTATGGTATATCATATAAAAATAGTGTAAGAGCCAATCCCGTCCGGCAAAAACAGTTTTTTAAGAAACACTACAAAAGATCTTGTTTTTGATTCATAGCTTCATTTGTCAGCTCTTCAGAATTGCAATACAAGCAGATGTAAGATACTTAAAAAATGCTATACTTGATAAAATACCAGACTTTTAAAATTCTTAAAAAAAACTAAACCATAAAAAAATCATAATTTAAAAACTGTTAAGTCACCAGGTTCAAGGGCAATGGAAGAGAGTAGAGAGCGGCCGGTCACCGAGGAGAAAATATATGGGGCGGCTAAGCCTAGTGGGATTAGCGATCAAAAGATCAGTCAGCGTAGACCCAGACGGGGATGCTTCTGGTGTTGCAAGAAAAAAAAAAAAGTTTAAAAGTGAAAGTGGAATTTTTCAAAGTGAGTGATATGAGGATGGAGTAGTGGCCATCGACATTACTCTACTATAACATTACAGAAGACTGGGATCAGGAAAAGAGGCATATTCAGAGCTGACGAGGAGGAAAAAGGAGACGATCCAACCAAGATAGACAAGTGAGTCCGTTCCATAGGAAGGGGGAGAAATTTTATATTTTTTCTTGGAAACTCATAGGGGATCGTGTCCGGGTCCTTCCTCAGGATCACCCTTATTTTTTTTGGGTCTCAGGAGAGCACTCTTGTACCACCATTCCTGGCCCCAGCTCTGCTCGGGAGTGGCCGAGAGAGGAGCAAACCGAAACCATTAGAGTTCGTCAGAGGCCCCCAAAGTATCACATAATTTATCTTAATTTATTATAGTCCCTGTCCCTATTTATTTAATTGTATTCTCTTATATGTAATTATTAATGTTATATTTATTTATATTTATACCTATTTATATTTATTAATTTAATTATTTGTAATGGGGGGGGATTTGTAGGCCGAAGATTCACATTCTAGGATAGGCAGGAAGGGAAATTAGAAGAATTAACTAAGTAAAAGAATTATGTATAACCCCATAGTATTCCGATGAAATTTTAACGTTGTTAATGGAAGGCTAATTGTTTGTAATGGGGGGAGGGGGAACCAACACCACGGGGGAGTAAGATAACGCTGCCCATGGCAGGGAGATTCCAGACTTTGATAGGACATGGATCTCAGGCAGGGAGGGTACGTCGGAGGTAAAACCATCCACACCTCGCCAGCTCCACGTCTATTTGTGAGTCATGTAGTTCAAACGTCTAGTAGAAACCGTGTTGTATGTATACATATCATTGTTTGTTATTTTTCTTTGAGACTGAAATGTCCAATTTGTTGGCTTATTGTGCGACTGGAGGGCTTGGGAAACACCCAGCCCTGGGATGACTGGCTAGCCGGCCTTGCCCCACCACCAAGAGGTTCGTAACATGTGCTTATTTAACATATTGTGCAGTATGCAACAGCACATTACACTACTCGACAAAATTCAACTTTTTTTTCCGCTGTGGCCAAAAATGACTTTTTCTGATAGATTGGGAGATTTAAAATTTTTTAAAGAATTATGGTTTTTTTTTCATGGAGTAGTTTTTTTTTAAAGAATTTTTAAAAAATTTGGTGTTTTTTGTCATAGGTAGTGCTTCTATTTTTCACATAACTTAAGTTTCCTACAACTGGTTGTATTGAACTTTGCAGTTAAAAAAAGCTGACAAATGCAGCTATAAATCCGACTCAGACACTTTGTAGCTGCAACTTAACGTCTGGAAGATATTAAGCTTCCAAATTTAAATTTCATAATTTTTTTCGGTATTTTTCCCCGAAATTTTGACTTTGGAAGCTCAGGAAAAGTCGAAAAAAAAGTATTTGAATGCCTTGATTTTTGGTTTTAGATAGACACATTAATTAGGCGTCGTTTAAGGTATCGCTTATAAAAATATAGAAATAAACGGCTAAGTTATAACCGTTTGACCAAACTTTCATATGCCGAATTTCGCCGATAAATTCCGTTAGCCGACGAATAACCGTTTTTTTTTTCCTACAAAAATACCAAAAATCTGTGTTTGTAACAGTTTTTAACGGTAAAATGGCATTTGGGATAGTGCCAAACGGCATATGAAGTTTTGGTCAAACGGTTATAACTTAGCCGTTTATTTTTATATTTTTAACCAAAAATCAAGGCATTCAAATATTTTTTTTCGACTTTTCCTGAGCTTTCAAAGTCAAAATTTCGGGTAAAAATACCGAAAAAAATTATGAAATTTGAATTTGAAAGCTTAATATCTTCCAGGCGTTAAGTTGCAGCTACAAAGTGTCTGAGTCGGATTTATAGCTGCATTTGTCAGCTTTTTTAAACTGCAAAGTTCAATATAACCAGTTGTAGGAAACTTAAGTTATGTGAAAAATAGAAGCACAACCTATGACAAAAAACACAAAATTTTTTAAAAATTCTTTAAAAAAAAACTACGCCATGAAAAAAAAACCATAATTCTAAAAAAAATTTTAAATCTCCCAATCTATTAGAAAAAGTCATTTTTGGAGACAGCGGAAAAAAAAATTGAATTTTGTCGAGTAGTGTAATCGCTATCTTTATCCTTTTCGTCCAACAACATGATTAGTTGTAGCAAGAAAATATTTTGCTGTTGAACCACAGTTAAAACAATCGCAAAATCTTCCATATCCATTTTTTTCCACACAAAAATAAAAACATCTTCCGCTCAAAAACTCAGTTTTTGTTATTGTCATCAGTTGTTAGACGGTAAACAGTAGACGGTGCCAGTGTGAATCGAAGTTTCACCGTCTGTCAAAAATCTCAACGTTCCCCCGTGTTTGGCTCAGTGTGCAGAGGGTATTATGCGCAAAGAAAAACCAAAACCAATCGAATATAACGAATAAACGCAACTGCGTCGGAAAACGGCGCAACTTTTTTACACCACTATGCTAAACCTTAAAAAAAAAACTGCGTTTCTGGGAAGACGCAAAGAATCAATACGCAGCCTCAGTGTAAACGGTACATTAGCTGCATGTCATTTCAAACTCTAGCGACTGTACAAAATACCACAAATACCCTGAAATTTTTTTCGAAGAGTTGAATGTGAGAATGGCATATAATTTGGAAGTACAAAGTTAATTAGAAACATCTGATTAAGACCCCTTTTTATGAACGGGAATCAAATAGGATTCTTTCCAAATGGTGGGAAAATCGCCTAACTCGAGGGAAAAGTTAAGAAGTTTTAAGAGCACACAAAGAGGCCATCATAATCGATGAAGGGGGGATATATACAGCTTGTACTATTTAAAGGGATAGGATATTTGTACGATGTACGATAGACGTTTGATGTGGCTAGAATAAAGGAAAGGTTTATAAAAGGGACAGGGTAGCAACGTTGGAAAAAGGAAGCGAACAGGTCAGCATTATCATATAATAAAATTCCCTAGGTTTTTTTTTACCTCGGGGTGAATTAAATACGACCAAAAAGATTTCGCAAGGGGGTGGCTAATGGAAAACAAGTAGGGAAAAATAAATTTCCTTGTAGTCGTTGAGGGATAACCAATCAATCAGAGAAAGGGCAATATTGAAAGAGAAAAATTAGCCTTTTTAAAGCAAAAGATAGTTGAGGGCTTTTTGAAAGATTTGGTGGGACCAGAAGAAGGCAACTGCAAATAAATTTCAAGTGAAGGATGATACGGGTCTTCAGGGAATGATAAATATGATCATCTACTGAACAGAGTACTCGATATATCGGTAGTAACGACGAGATCTGTTGGACAGAATTTCACAGCCGTAGCAAGGGAAGTTATTGTACCGAAAATTAAAGACGCAACCATTCATATGTAAGGTTTATTTGTGACTAAAGACAATGCTCTTCTCGCAGGCAGATAGAGGCCGAAAAAAGAAAAAGCTGTATCCAGAGGAACTTCCTTTTGAGAAGAATACACTAGCAGCAGAATTGCCACCCGAGATGAGTTTGGGAGTAGCGCCATTAGAAATTGGTTCCAAAAAGGAGACTAATTCTCCAAAAAGAGGATACCAAAAGTCAAGAGGAGCCATACCAAAACAGAGACCCGGAAGTATGCAACGTAGAGGAATGCAGACTAGATTGCAAGCACAACATTTTAGGAATCATTCATTAGCTAGTACGAGTCATCGGTTGGCTGAAGGAGATTTACATGAAAGCACCATGGCAGTTTTAGAGGCCCTTAAAGAAGGTCAGTAGAAAAACATGAAATTGGAGCTAAGCTTATTCATCAAGAACTCGATCGAAGAAAGTCTTCGGGGACAGTTAGGCAGGATGGCAATAGCAGCCGACTAGTCGAAAGATAGAACCATCTAATGAGTCAAGAAATTCGTCGTCATCAGCTAACGAAAGGGAAACAGGAACCGCTAACCTAAACGTACTCAATGGGGCACTAGCTCCTGGAAAGGCCGCTAATATCTTAACCAGTTGGTGGCTAAAGTTTGATGGACCCAAGAACGCTATGCATGTAGACGAATTCCTTTACAGGGTTCGTTTTTTCTAGCAGCTTCTACTTTAAATAATGATTACGAACTACTCTGTGACAATATTGTAAGGAAGCGATCCAGGCCGGGTTAAACTCTCAGTCACACCAGGGTCGATATTACAGGAACATTTATAATTAGCCGGGACTTCGAGTTATGGGGCGACCAGGGGGCGAGAATTTCATCCCTGAGATAGTGGGCGGGGGGACGACACACGTGGGACTCGATGCTTCTTTGACCACGACAATACAAGATACAAGACACGACGATTCGGGACACTACGGGGATGCCAAACCGGATCACCTGAGTTGGCCGAGGCAATCGCAGTACGGCACTTTCGGGGACCTGGAGCCCTACACACTACGGTAGGGGGAAGAAAGGCACGGCGACGCCAGTCTCCAAAAGACCGGGACACTCGTCCAACGGAACTTCTAGGAACGCGTGGATTTAACTGAGCCGGACGGTACCTTTGGGCATCTACTGGACTACACACTAAGAAAGAGTGCGGGGAGGGGGGAAGAAACACACAGGGACGCCAGTCAGCGGCTACAAAAGACCGAGACAATCGTCGGACGGCGGTGCTCTCTCTATGTCGGTGCTCTGTCACTCTCTCCGTGCTGGTCATGATGCACTGGATAACGGCGTTTTCCCGTTCTCTGCCGGTCACTGTCTGATCTCTCGTCTTTTCTGTCTGCTGAGCTTTCGTTCTCTTTCAGCGTGGGCGCGTCGATGGGATCGCTCTCTCTCTTGGTGGCGTGGGTGTGCTGCTGGGCTCTCTCTCTGTCGTCGGTGTTGATGCGTGGCTGGGCTGTCTCTCTGTCGTTGGCGTGGATGCGTTGCTGGGCTCACTCTCTGTCGTTGGTGTTGGCTAGGGATGACACTCTGTAGATTCCGCCCGTGCCCGTGATCGTGGCCCCCTCCCTCTAACAAAATCACGAAACGGCTCCAATTCTTATTGGCACCTAGGGCCGTGTAATAAGCAAAAAAATTCGGGGCAAATACGCTTAAACCTAAATAATAACGATTAATTCCTAGTCTTCACAACCTTCATGGATAGTCTAGTCGGGGCCTAATATCGGTAACCTTAATCCTAGTTATAAATGAAATGAGAAACGGTAAAGTAAAGTAAGTAAAAGTAAAAGGAAAATGAAGAAAAAAATATGTGGGGGAGCCTTCACACCCCATCCATACTTCGGGGGGTCCGAAGGCCTTATCCTCGATCCTCAGTGGAAGGCTGCGTTCCGAGCCGAGCCACTCCAACTCGTCGATGTCATACAGTGCATGTGGAATGTGGTCGAGTAATGGCCCCGCCTCATTGGATTCCGCGTCGACCTCCTCGTTCGATCTGGGCTCGGCCGGGCGTTGACTCACTAGGTCCCAGTCCGCCTAGGGACCAATCCGCTTGATGGTGCTTGGGGTTTTCATCGCAGCAGGGCCCATTAGCAGTTATACCGAACCTTCGTTCATAAGTGAGGACGCCAGGGTCCCGAGCTACGCAGTATGGTCTCGCGGTCGCCTGCGTCCTTGGTGATGTTGCACTTCCTAGGGATCGGGCCATGCTTCTGTCGCTCTGTCGCTTCATCTTTGTCGAGTCTAGGGAGGAAACTCCTAAAGATTATTGCCTGCCTTAACAAAAGAAATCATATTCTAACCCTATCTTGCTTGAGCGGTGCGTGTGAAAAGGTTTATATACGAGGTGTGTTCCAAAAGTATCGCGACTTTTGAATTTTCGCGGGTTACGTATATTCGATTTTCGATTTTTTTGTGACGTTATGTTGGTACTCATGTCTCTCACTTATGCCGAAAAGCTCGGCCATTTTGAATGTTCACTTAATTGTTGACAGCTGCTTTGCTTGCACGTGTTTTGGATCGTCTTCGATTTTTACCTATTCAAAAAAATGGATCAAAGAACCTGTATCAAATTTTGTGTGAAAAACGAAATTAAGTGCGCTGATGCATTCCGAATGTTGACTGTGGCATACGGAGAAGCTACCTTGGACCGAAGCAACGTTTATCGGTGGTACAAATTGTTCTCAGAAGGCCGAGAAGATGTCAACGACGAAGAGCGTGCCGGACGCCAAGTTCGGTCGAATGTGAAAGTTTTGCTGACAGTTTTCTTCGATTGCAGGGGCGTGGTGCATCATGAGTTCTTGCCACAGGGTAGAACGGTCAATAAGGAATATTACCTGCAAGTTATGCGCAATTTGCGCGAAGCAATCCGCCAGAAACGCCCGGATTTGTGGAAGAACAAAAATTGGCTTTTGCACCACGATAACGCCCCTGCTCACACATCGTTGCTTGTGCGCGACTTTTTGGCCAAAAACAATACACTAATGATGCCGCAGCCACCGTATTCCCCAGATCTGGCCCCCTGTGACTTTTTCTTGTTCCCTAAACTGAAGAGGCCCATGAAAGGACGACGTTACGCTACGCTTGACGAGATAAAGACGGCATCGAAGGAGGAGCTGAACAAGATAAGAAAAAATGATTTTTTGAAGTGCTTCGAAGATTGGAAAAACCGTTGGCACAAGTGTATAATATCTCATGGGGATTACTTTGAAGGGGACAAAATAGATATTCATGAATAAATAAATAATATTTGAAAAAACACAAAAGTCGCGATACTTTTTGAACACACCTCGTATGTTTTCTTAACTATTCCCATAAGGGGGCTTACGGCTTTTGATGTTTGCCCCTTTCGGGGCAAGGACGTTGTAGCAGTGCGCTACTACAAGTGACCCTCGTGGAATCTGTAGATCATTTTAGTGTCTGCGGCGACGGCTGCGGTTCGTCGTCGTTGTTGTCAGCTCCGTGGAAGGTCTTCAAGTCCGCCAAGCTCGCGGTCTTCCTTTGTCGACCCTGGGTTATCTGCAGTCTGACTATGTTGGGAGATAAGAATATAACTACATTGTAAGGCCCTTCATATTTAGGGTCCTATTTCGCGGCGAAACCATCAGCTACTTTGGATAGGTGATGCTGATGGAGAAGGACCAGCATTCGCAGCTCGGGTCGCCACTCTCGTCTGCGCAAGTCGTACTTCTTCTTCTGTATTTGGGACACCCGCTGGCTGTTTGCTTGCACTACCTCGTAGATTTCCTGCAATCTTGTCGTGCGCGGGCTCGAGTTCTCCTCCTAGTCCCGGGGTCATCTCGTCGTACAATGCAGGAATGCAGGGCAGAAGCCGGTGGTATCTGAGGGGCTGCTATTCACGTTCTATTCAGTTCTGGGAGCAGGTCGTCCCAGATCCGTTGGTCCGTCTCGATGCACTGTGCTATCATTGTTTTGATGGTTCTGTTGGCCCGCTCTGTCGGGTTTTGCTGGGCGGTGTATGGAGCGGTGTGTTCCAGTTCCATGCCTGCTAGTCCGTAGAATTTTCAGAAAGATCGGCTTGTGAATTGTGTGCCATTATCGCACATAAATTTCCATGGGACTCCAACTCGGCTTAGGATCCTCTCTCGGAACGCCGGAACGGCCGGCTAAGCACTCTTTCTCCGTTGCCGAGTAGTTCTTCTCTGCTTTTAGGAGTCGTCGACTGGCGTAAGCTATGACCCTCTCTTCTCCGGATATCTCCTGTATCAAGACTACTCCAAGACCGTAGTCGCATCCGTTTGCAACGAAAATCTCTCTAAGAAGTCTGGGCAAGGACGAGTTCTTCAGTTAATTTCTCCTTCAACTCCTTAAATGCTGCTTGCTGTTCATCCCTCCAGATCCACTTTATTTTATCCTTCTTTAGGAGGCTAGACATGGGCTGTACGATAGCCGCGAAATTCGGCACGAACCTGCGATACCAAGACGCCATTCCTAGGCATCGTCGCAGTTCTTTGACTGAACTTGGAGGTGTTAGCTTCCGAACTGCCACGATTTTATCTGAGTCGGTATGGATTCCTTGCTCGCTGATGACATGTCCCTAGTAAGCTATGCTCTTTTGGAAGAACTTGCATTTATTTTGGTTTAACTTCAAATTCGCTTCCCTCAAACTTCGGAAAACTTCCCGGAGGTTTTCGGAGTGGCGTAGATGTGGTTGATTTGAGGGAGAGTATATGCGTCTCGTGTATGCGGCACCGATCGTGCGTTGAGTTGCCGGTAGTCCACACACATACGCATGTCTCCCATTTTCTTCCCTACGAGTACAATCGGGGCGCAACGCGGTCGACGCTTTGATTCGTTGTCCTGGTAATGCTGCTAGGTCTGGCGTGGTTGAGGCTTCGATTCGTGGTCCTGATGGTGTCGCCTGTGCTGGTGAAGCCCTGTGGTTCGGGGCGTTGATTAAGATGTACTGGCGGTTAAATAAACTGGTCCTGGGAGTGCCCAGCGGTGTCGCAGTCATCTTCGTCGTAGGCCCATTGATCCAATTTGCGTCTGTCATTGAGTTGACGGCAGATAGACTGGCCCTGGGTATGTCCAGCGGTGTCGCAGTCGTCTCCGTCAAAGTACTGTTGCTCCTGCTTGAGTCTGGCGTTGATTTCGCGGCAGACGGACTGGCTTTGGGTCGGTCCAGCGTTGTCGTAGTCGTCTCCGTCAAAGTTCTGGCGTGGTCGGGGCTGTCCTAATAGTACGGCTGTGTTCGACGTGTTCGATGTTAGACGACTCGAAGATTTCTCCAATGTTCAGAATATCGTGAATTATATTGAAAAAGACTATTCAATCGGAAAATTTCTTATAGCGTTTCCTCTTATGAAGCTAAGAAATAGCTGTCGCCATCGAGTGAAATATTCTGCAATATGTACCATATATTTTGATAGCCTATTTACACTACGGTTGAGTTATTGAGTTATTGAGTTTCGGGCAAAACTCGAGTTTCGTTTACATGGGGAAGCATAGGGGACCTAGAGGTGGCAAAAAAGTTGAGTTTTGGTTGCGTTTAGTTGAGTTTGTCCGATTTTCCCAATATTTCAACATATTTGCAATTGCAGCCGTGCAATTTCCCTGCGGAAATTTTCCTTAAAAAAGGGATTCCAAGGTTATTCGCAATGTCCAAATGCGTTTCTTGGAAATTTCATCCAAATACTCCGCAGTTGCTACAGACATCGTCGCCAACTCCATACATTGCAGCCTCGTTATCGTTTCTTGCTCTGCCACATAGAGCATCATTAATTCCTCGGTATTCATATTATTAAAAATTAAAAAAACAAAATTTTCGTAGACAAGCACGTGCCAGCAGCCAAAACTCAATAACTCAACTTTGGCATAGTGTAAATCCAAATTCTGAGTTATTGAGTTACCTATCGATAAATGTGGTAACTCACTGTAGTGTAAAAAGGCTATGAGTTAGATAGGTAAGAAAGCTAATTCCTAACCCTTTCCCAATTAGTTAAGTAAAAAACAAAATAAACATAAGGTATTTCATTCAAAATAGGTAAACGGGGTATGCTTTGGCCGGGGTATGCTCGGCCGCGCCGAGGTTCACAAAAATTGATTGGTTTCTGGGTGTGGTAACTATAATGAGTGATCTCGGGTACAAGAAGAAGGCGTAGGTTTATGCAGTTTCACAAATTGGTTTCTTTATAATTCTTAATATTACAAAGGTAACGTTTAGATGCGTGGGGTCTCCGGTATGGGTCCTCCTTCGGGGTCTTCCTTCTAGCTTGGCTACGCGGTTGCACGTGGCTGTTTGCTGTGTGCAGGTCGTCGTTGGTCGTCGGACCTGGCGGGAAATGCCAAGAGGTACTCCCGAGGTGTACCCGGAGTGGACGGAGGGTGACAGGGGTCGAACACACCCTGTGAAAATAATCGTTGCAGAGGTAGACACTCTCTGAGGAGAAGAATCATTGCAGAGGTAAACACTCTCTGAGGGGGAGTTTTGTTGCAGAGGTAAACAATCTCTGAGGAGGAGAATCGTTGCAGAGGTAAACTCTCTCTGGGCAGAAGAATCGTTGCAGAGGTAAACACTCTCTGAGGTTAGAAGGATCCAGAGGTATACACTCTCTGAGGTTAGGAGGTTAGGGCGCGGAAATGTATTAGCAGGCGAGTGAAAAAGTAGAGCTTTACCCTTTGCACCAGCACCGCTGTAAAAATGTTGAGAAGTTAATCTCAGGGCTGTTTCGCGTGGGACTACCCAGTTGGTGACTCTTGATGGACTGCTCCGATTCGAGCTGGCGATGCTCCTTGTATTCACTAAAGTCAGCTGTTGGCCCGTGGAGTTGAGGCTAGAGCGTGCCTTGGATCTTAACACGTTCTGTGTCCCAGTTGATAGTGAGGCCGTTGGCGATCGTGCTCCGGTCACACTGGCATTAGCGTTGGCTAGATTGATCGTTTACTATCCGGTGATGGTCCCACTGGTGTTTCTTTGGCGCGTACTTTGAATGTAAGTCATGTGTTGATTTTTGGAATGTTTTATAAGGTATTTATTACGAAAAATGAGGTGCGTCAGGTTTTTGTCTTGTTTCTTATCCTACTAATACAGAAATAATACTTTCATAGTCACAGAAATTAGGTCGTTCAAGGTTTTATCTGGTTGCTTATCCTTGTAATATAATAATAATAGTTGTTTTGTGGCGCCGGCGCTGTTGGATATGGCGCTGGGCGTCACACTCCCCCCTCCTCTCCTAGGCGGGAGTCATCCCTCTGGTTGGGTTTTTACCAGGGTCCAATGCGCACGTCCCCGGCTCGGCCAATCCGCACATAGCATGCTTCTTGCTTCTTGTTCCAAATCCGGAACCGTCGCTGCATTTGTGGATCTCTAGTGCTTATGTTGTCCTGCACCGTTCCGATTAGTTGTGTTGACATTTTGTGTCCCGCTGGCTCGCTCCACTCGATATGAATGTTGCCGGCCTCATACTTCACATCGCCTGGCTTCGCTGTCTTGACTGGTCTCGGCATCTGCTGCTCGTGTCGTTCTAGTGCATGTTGTTCCTCCGGCGGCGGTGCTGGTCCGAGGTCCAGGACGTCGTTGTCTTCGTCTTCTTTCTCGACCTGTTGGGCTCATTTTAGTTTCGAGGGCGGTGTTGGTGGTGTCCCCTCAGGCATCGCTGAATGCACCCTGCTTACTCGCTTCTTCCTGGGGCATTCGTAGTATTCCGGCACCGTGTTCCGCTCTCGTTGCTGTGCTGCTGCCTGTGACGTGATTTGCCCGCTGTCTATGTCTTCTGTACTCGTCTACGACTGTTTTATCTTCGGTGCGGCCACCTTCATGCCGGAAACTCTCATCCGCGCTCCTATCGGCGGCGTGTGTGCTAGCGATTGCGTTTTTCTGACCTTGTTCTTGCCGGCCAGCATGTGCTCCTTGAACCGTTTGGTAGTGGCCTCGAATTTCTTGTCCATATCCCTGAAAAGATAGAAAGATGGTCTCGTTATTGCGTCTGCTGTTCCTGTGCTTGCAGTTTTTAGCTAAGAGACATGTGCTCTTATCTTTTTGATAGTATTTTTGTCTTTAGCTGTTACTATTACTGGGGATATTATCGTTTCCTTAAATTGTTTTGTTTCCTTTTTCCTTTGTCTGGTTTGTTTTTCTGCTGCTTCTTCCATATTGTCTTGCTATTGCTTCTGCCTCTCTCTTCTCTTCCTCTGTCTCTCTTCCGAATTTTCTTGTTGTGTATCGTCGAAGCCTGATCCTATGGTTACCTCATCGAATAGGTTTCCTGGTAGTCTTAATTTCCTGCCAAATAACAAGTATGCTGGACTGAATCCAGTTGATTCCGATTTGCTGATATTTATCACTAACGTTAGTTCTGGTTCTGTGTTTTCTTGCGGTGAACTGCGCGATCATTGTTTTTATTATCCTGTTTGCCCGTTCAGTTGAGTTTTCTAGTGGCGTATATACCTCACGTTTCCATTACCTGCTTTGTTTTCCGGCTTGTGAATTGTACTCCGTTGTCCGATATCAGCTGTTTTGGTGCTCCTCCCCTCGCCAGTATTTTCTCCTTGAACGCCTTTAAGAACGAATCAGTTTTTGCCTGTCTGGCCGGTGTGACCTCCACCAATTTGGAAAATTTGACGATAAACACGATCATTACCGTATTGTCATCTGAAGTTCTGGGGAGTGGTCCAACAAAATCGACACATCGTTTCCAATGGTGCGTTTGCTATCTTTGTTAGCATTTTCCCTGCTGCCGCTTGTTGTGAAATTTTGTATCTTTGCATGATCGTCTCATGATCGTATGAATTTGGTCACATCCCTACTTAGTCCTGGCCAGAAATATCGTTGCCGTATCCGATGTTTTGTTTTCCGTATGCCTAGGTGTTCGGCCGTTGGATTTGAATGGTTCTCCTCTAGCACCCGGATGCGTTCGTGTTTTGGTACACATAACTTCCATGATTTCTTGTCTTCGTCTGTGTGGTTTGGTATGTGCCTATAAAGTCGTTTATGCTTTATGACAAAGTCGGGTATTTCTTTCGGGTTTGCTTGCACCTGTTTTTACTTTCCTTGATACCAAGCGCATTCCGCGATCGTTAAAATTCGGACTTCTTCGCGTGGTAAGCGGTATAAACCGTCCGCCACTGCGTTCAACTTCCCTTTACGTTACCGAATCTCAAATGTAAACGGTTGAAATCCCAACGCCCATCTTGGTATTCGGCCGAATGGGCTTTCGATGGAGTTGAGCCATCTGAGCGCTTGGTGGTCTTTGACTACTATGAACTTATACACCTCCAGATACATTCTCATCTAGTGGCTCCAGTAGATGGCCAGGCATTCCTTTTCCGCAGCGGAGTATCATGTTTCTTCGCTTTTCAGCCTGCGACATGCATAGGCGATCTAGTGCTCTCCGTCCGCATCTTTTAGCGTCAATACTGCCCCGATTCCACAGTCACTTGCGTCGGTTTGCAGAATGAACTGTTTACTAAAGTCCGGGTATGTCAGATCTGGCGCTTCCGTTGGGCACAGTTTGAGGTCGTTCAGCGCATTTTGATAGGTCTCAACCCAGGAAAACTTTTGGCCTTTCTTAAGAAAGTTTTGTAGCGCCTTTGCTCGTTCGGTGAAGGCCGGTAAGAATCTTTGGTACCAATTTGCTAGCCCTAGGTTAGGTTAGGTTAAGGCGGCTGTCAAGCTCCACAGAAGCCCGTCCCACTTGGGCCGGTTTCGGCCCGTTGTGATACCGCGGGTGGTGTTCCCCTTATCCATCTCATGAGATCTGAACATATCAGCAGTTATCCCATCCTGACGCTCTTATGAAGTTTGCAATCTTTCTGGGACAGATTTTGGACATTTCTGAAATGTATGAGACATAGGGCATGCCCAGGTATTGTAGCCTTCTCCTGCTGAGAGCTGGACAGGAGCAGAACAGGTGTTCCACCGTTTCCTCCTCCTCCTCATCTCTACAGCTTCGGCAGAAATCATTGTATGGGGCTCCCAGCCTATTAGCGTGGGAGCCTATCAGCCAGTGCCCCGTGAGGGAGCGGATGACAACGCTGCACCTTTTCCTGCCGAGCTTACATAGCTCTAGTGTGCGTTTCCTGTCAATGGTAGGTTTGCCGGGCTATGCGACATAGTGGTGCTGACCGCCACGCATTGTCTGCTCGTCGCTTATATCGCTCTTTTATGATAAGCCTACAGGTGGCCATAGGCATGCAAATATCCTCCTTATCTTGGAGAAGGGGTATTGTGGTACCAGATCTGGCCAGCTCGTCTGCCTTGCAGTTGCCTTCAATATCCCGGTGACCCGGGACCCAAATAAGGCTGATGGCAAATTGTTGGGCCATCTCGTGAAGAGATTTGCGGCAATTTGCCACTGTGGCCGAGTTCGAGGAAATCGCGTGAAGTGATTTGATTGCAGCTTGGCTGTCGCTGTAAATATTTACAGTTGTTGTTGCCAGTGAAGCCGGTGTGGCTGTTTGAAGGAGCTTCAGTGCTTCCATGATCGCAATGACTTCCGCTTGGAACACACTGCAGTGATCTGGGAGCCTAAAGGAGTGCCTGATTTCGAGCTGTTCGGAGTAAATCCCTCCTCCAACTTTGTTATCCAGCTTCGAGCCATCTGTAAAGATGCTTATGGCCATGTCTTGGCCTGGTGGTCCCTCAAGCCACTCGTCTCTGCTAGGGATGATTACATTGAAGGGGGTACCAGTGTGTTCCCTTGGGACGCAGTAGTCAGTCTTCGTAGGGACGGTGCTGCTGATAAGTATCGATGAGTGACCCCTGAGATGTGACGTCCATTGTCCGGAGTCTCTCAGACGTATCGCTGCAATTTCTGCCCTCTCCTTTCCCGCAAGCTCGAGGCTCTGGAGACTTAGGATGGCGTTTAGTGCATCGTTCGGGATGGTGCGTAATGCTCCACTAATGAATAAAGCTGCGGTTCGCTGAACTTTGCCAAGTTGTTTGGTTGTCGATCCTTTTGATAGGGCCGGCCACCAAACTGTAACTCCATAGAGTAAGATTGGTCTTACTATTGCTTGGTATATCCATTGGACTACGCTTGGGTTCATGCCCCACTTCAGGCCAATAGCTTCAAGCCGTAGCCTTTTTCACTCTGTCTTTTACGTTCAGGTTCCAGTTAAGCTTCTTGTCAATTACCAACCCTAGGTAACTAGCGCTGTCGCTGAAAGAGAGCCTGCATTCATTTAATATAGGAGGGTTAAGGGGCGGAACCTTGTACTTGCGTGAGAATAGCACGAGTTCCGTTTTTGTGGGATTTACTCCCAATCCTCGCGATTTTGTCCATTCTGACAGTCTTGCGAACTTAGTGCTCATAAGGTCACAGAGTGTTTGAGGGTATTTCCCCGAGAAACTAATTGCAACGTCATCCGCGTATGCCACTACTTTACAGCCCCCCCCCCCCTCCAGATCACATAGAATCTTATTGACTGCAATGTTCCATAGAAGGTGAGACAGGACACCACCTTGCGGAGTGCCTCTGTTGACATACCTAGATTGCGTGGACGATCCCATCGTTGATGTCACCGTCCTGCATGTGAGCAATTGATCGATGAGCAACACCATGTGACCGTCCACACCCAGGTCAGTCAGTGCTTCCGTAATGGCACCTGGGACGACGTTGTTAAAGGCTCCCTCGATATCGAGGAAGGCTATAAGAGAGTATTCCTTGAGGTGTAGGGATTTCTCTATAACTGAGACTACTTCGTGGAGTGCCGTTTCCGTAGATCTTCCTTTCCGGTAGGCATGTTGTGCTCCTGACAACATTTGAGGACTAATAATTGTCCTCAGATGTAGTCCGACAAGTCTCTCAAAAGTTTTGAGAAGAAAGGACGATAGGCTGATTGGTCTGAAGTTCTTTGTAGTCGAGTGCGAGGTCTTTCCCGCTTTGGGGATAAAGACTATTTTCGCCTTGAGCCATTCTTGTGGTATGGTCCCCACAGCTAGTATCTTCCTGAAGATATATTGTAGCCAGTTGATGGCTGAGTCTCCGGCCTTTTGCAGTTGGGCCGGAATGACCTGGTCCGGACCTGGCGATTTGAACGAATTAAAGCTGTTTACCGCCCAGCTTATGTTCCGTTTGGTAAAAATATGGTCCATCGTGGCTGTTAGGCCTCCCCTTTGGGTTAGCGCCGGCTTGATGGTTGTGCACTTAGGGAAGTGGGTTTCAAGCAGTACGTGGAGCGACTCCTCACTGGAGTTGGTCCACGTTCCGTTGTTCCTTTTAAGATAACCTACCGAGGGAGTGGTTTTTGAGAGGAGCTTGCGCAGCCTTGCGGCTTCTGACGTCTCCTCTATCTCCGAGCAGAATTTTTGCCAATAGGCCCTTTTTGCTCTTCGTGTTTCTTTTTTGTATTGGGCGAGACTGACTTTGTAGTCTGCCCAATGTTTCTCCTCGTTAGCGCTTTTGGCTCTGTTGAAGAGAGTCCTACAGCTCTTACGTAGGATGTCGATTTGTTTTGACCACCAGGGGGGTTTCTTTTTACCCCTTGTCTTGTGTGGCAGGCAAGCCGCCGTGAAGGCCTTATTGCATGCTTCCGTGAACCTGTTCACTATACGATCTAAATCGTCTTGAGTGTCTGGGCTCATTGGTGCCTTATTGGGGAGTAGTTCCTCCAATACCGAGCTATATTTAACCCAGTTGGTTTTCCTGAGGTTAATGTAGTCGGTGGGTTTAGGGCTCTCGAGGGATTAAGTCGTCTCGATATACCTGTGGTCAGAGAAGGAATGGTCCTCTAGGACTCTCCAACTTTTCACTTTGTCTGACAGATTGTGAGACACTAGAGTGAGGTCAATAACCTCCTGTCGGTTTTTTATAATAAAAGTGGGGTCGTTACCCCAGTTGCATATAGTTAAGTTAGAGTTTAGGATAAAGCTAAAAAGTAACTCACCCCTTACATTTATGTCCGTGCTCCCCCATTGAGTGTGGTGAGCATTGGCATCGCAGCCTATCAGTAGGCTTGTGTTGGACCTCTCTCTGTCGCTGGCGAGCTTGCAGACGAGGTCGTTGGGACGATCGCTTTCCTCATGGGCCATATAGGACGACATCAGCCTAAGATGTGTCCGCTTTAGCTCTAGGCTTACTGTTGTGTTGTCGCCATCGCTAAAGTTATGGAGCAGAAAGATATTTAGGTGCTTTCTTGCAAGAATGCAGGTACGAGTTTTACCTTCGGTTTGGGGTACAATGAGCTTGTACTTCCTCATCGCTAACCCACAGACCTTGGCTCCGACTATCCAAGGCTCCTGGATTAGGACCACGTCGGCTCCGCTTGCATCCAAGCGGAGTATGAGTGCAGCAGATGCTGCTTTACAGTGGTGGAGATATATTTGAAGGAGTATCTGAGACATCTTCAAGGGTCTCCACCACTGTAGTGTCGGCGTCTGAGTCGTCGGATATATCGTCTCGACACATCGCCTCAAAATCGCGCATCAGCTCTGCGTCAGTAGCCTTCTTTTGGCGGCTCCAGCTCGTTATCGGGTGCCTCGATCTCCGAGTATATGCCCTGCACTCCTCCTTTCGGCATATGTATGCTTTTTGGCCTGGGCGCTGGTCGAAGGCAGATCATCTCCCTCCACCTTACTAGAAGGTCGGGCAGCCGCAGTATTGCTTAGCTGCCTCTCCATGGTATCGGTGTTGGGAGCTGGTCCGCCCCCCACCCCAGATTCGGGATGGGACCCACTCGGATTCACTCCAGCGCTTTCCGCCTTACAGGTCTGTCCTGCTGTTGAGCTGGTCGGGCCAGGCCTTAGGGCCGATGCCTTCCCATGCAGGGGATTGCTCCCATTTGACGTTTGGGGAGTGCCAGACTCGGATTTGTTTTTTTGTGTTTTTTTATTTTGGTTATTTTTGTTGTTATTCATATTTACATCCCACGAGATGTAGAGAAGGGGAACGGTCGGCCCGAGCAGAGATCCACGTTGCCCGGGTAAGGCATCATTAGAACAGGGGGCTGCCAAGTCCCTGAGCTCTCCGTTCGAGACTGGGCTAGTTTTTGAACCGGGCCCCCAGCCAGGCTGACTCTCGGCACGGGTCGAATGACACCTTAGCCCAGCCCGGTGTGAGGTGAGTGTGGGGGATGGGATGTGGGTAGGTAGTGTGTGGGGGGAGTGGGAGTGTGTGAGCTACTTATACGGGGCGGCACCACAAGCGCATCGTCAGTGTTGCTGCTTCGCAAACACCCGCTGGCTGTCCGGGACTGCTTATTTTAGGTGATCTCCCTAAAGAGAACCAATTATTCACAGCTGACCTACCTTTTTTAGGGGTAGGCCTTTCGCTATCCGCAACCTGCGACCCGTCCGGTGGCCTCAGCTAGGCCCCCTCTGAGCCACCTCACGCGCTCATCAGACCAGACTTGCTAGCCCTAAGAAGCTGTGTACTTGCTTAAGTGTCGTTGGAGCTGCTAATTCTCGTACCGCCGCAAGACCATTGTAACATTTTTTCTTTGTCGTATGGAGCTTGTGACAATACGTAATTAAATATAACCAACGTAATCAGCTCCACTATGACCTGAACCAGCAGTGTTTTGGGGAATCCTGTGTGCCGAAAACAGTCCGCAATCGGAGTGGGGGGGGGATTTTACTGAATACAAAGCAACGTAAAACTATTTTTTGATTATAAATTTGATTATTACAATTACCTGCTAATAAGCAGTGACGAAAATCTCTAGACCTATTTACATTTTATATATAAGAGTACATAAATTGTTGTTATCGAATTGTGTTTTTTGCATCATTTTGTTTCTCATTCCTTACCTTCTGGTTCGAGGCGGGGAGACAAGCTTGTAGCAGTGTGTGTATGTGTCATCTGCGTGGGTAGAGTGTGAGAATGATCTCGTTCTCTACTGCGCAATTGTTGTTGGCATCTCTCTCCTTCTCACAGCCCGGGAATAGAGACCAACTCTGCCTTGGTCAACGTCCCCATGTATATACCTAAGGAAGAGAGATAGATAGAAGAGAGGATAAAAGGGGGAAAAGAGTGAAGCCCAGTTTGGCTTCATTTCATTTCATTTTAGTTATGTTTGTACAGTGGCAAGTGGCATCAAAAGACGCGTTTCGCAATCATGTGCAAGGCTCTTCTAGCCAGTATATATTTAATATAATTCAATTCAATTGAATAGTAGTGTCGGGTATTAACGAATGTATGCCGCTTTGATCAAGGCGTCATATGATTGTATTATGGTTGCCCCATGGCAGCCATATTTGTGGCATCAATGTGGTCTGGGCCCAGTCAAGTGTTATGTGTTCTTGGTGATGTTTTGTTGGTGCTAGCTATTGCTGTTTGTGTGTATTAGTTATTTGCCGTATCACTGTACATACTCGATGCCGCATCGCGGGCAGGGCCAGGGCGGGGGTACAAGTGATCATTTTGTTGCGGTCAGTGCAAGGAATCCATACTCAAGGGTAAGTACGTCTTCATTGTCAATGTCAAGGTCAGAGCATTGACCTACGTTGGCAGGGCTCAGCTGTTGCTGTATTGGTGTGCTTGTGCGCGTTATAACTGGGGTATGTGTAGGTGAGAGCGTTCCGCTCATCTTTTATACATTTGGGTTACGGTTGACAGTTTGCATAAAGGCACACATGCTTTCAGTAAATTTGGCCATTTGTGTTAATAATGTTTCCATTTTTGCCTCTAGCCTTCGCGTTGACTCCGCAGCGGCAGGCTGGGTCCTCTCATTGGTGAGTATGTTTATGAGAGTGTCCAGTTTGGAGTTAAGATCTTCGGTTGGGGCATACTGAGGTGCCATTTGTTGATGCGTGGGCTGCCGAGTTCCTTGAAGGATTTGGCTGGGATTGATTTGCAGCACGGAGTGTTGCTGCATATATGCTACCTGAAGCAGAATTGGATTTGCGAGGATGGATTGGGGTTTCAGCACCGGAGCGCTCACCACCTCGCTGATTGCGCCTGCTTTGTAGCAGAGGAAACTCCTGGTGGCCATGGGCGGCCGTTGGAGTGGATGTCTGCCCTTAGCTGCACCCAAGGTAGGTAGATTGAGTTTAGCTAACATTTCATTGGTCTTTATTAAACCACTCTGCCTTTTTTTATAGATTTCCTTGTACTTGGAACATCCTCGGTAGCTGGCCGCGTGTGGACCGCCACAGTTGGCACAGGAAAAATCTGCCCTTTCCGTCATAGGGCATGTTTTTGGATTGTGCTTCTGGCCGCACTTGACAAAAACAACAGTACGGGTGCAGTAATTTTTGGTGTGTCCAAATAACTGGCATTTATGACACTGAGGAACGCCGGATGAGCGTATCGGTTTTTCGATTTTAATTATTTGTCCACATATAGTTGTAAGATCAAAGATAAGGCTATTATTTTCCATAGGCATTAGTTCAACTTCAAAAAGGTCGAGAGGTTGCTTCGTGAAGCGCTTTTTGATATTGTATACGTTTTTTGTCTCGTGTCCTAGTTTGCGTATGTTCTCTGTAATCCATGTTTCAGGAGTAGAGTGATGTAAATGTCGAATATCGACTTTAAGACCAGTTTCGCTACGCAGCCGAAAAGTATGATACTCTCTGGCCTGGCCAGCAGGGGTCTGACCATTTAGGAATTTAACCAAGTCTCTGTAACCTTTAATATCTTGGCCCATGACTTTGATGACACCATTACCTACTGGCTTGGTGCTGTATTTACCTGCCCCAATAATACCGTCCATATGCTGATGCAGGATTACGATAGAGGGGGTGTTCGGGATATAGATCGGCACATGCTGATCAGTTTTTACAGGGGCTGTGTCATTTGCATTTGTATTTGCATTTTTGTCTTTGTTTACACGTACCTCAGGGGGATTAGTGTGCATAACTTGAGCGCGCTGGAGGGGATTGGCGCTGGTAGAGGGCTGATTGTCGAGCTCCTCCTGATCCTCATCGTCAAGTTCCCCCTCGCTGCTAGCATCAATTTTCATGTTTACCTCAGCAGGAATCCCAGAGGTATTGCTGACATGGATATTAGGGTTGTACGGTAGTGATCTGGGGCTGGGGTACAATTCTCAGTCTGTTCAGGGTCACTTACAGCTTATTTATAAGTTGCTGAGACTACTGAGACTGGAGGGCGTGTTATTCCATAGGGGCTACCGAGTCACAGCCAACGGCGTGACCTTCGAAAGATATAACTTAGGGCGAGGGGAAAGGTGCGGTCCCCGCGAGACCCATCGATCCCGGCGACGCACCAGACCCCAGTCTCGGCAGGGTAAATCTCGTGTTGCCAAAAGCCGGAGCGAAATGCATACGCCGGGGACGGTAGGGGAACGTGGACCCGCAAATGAGGCAGACTGCAGAGGAGGGAAAAGGAAGGGCAAAACCTACCAGAGGCGTAGCCCGATACCGACTTCAGCAGGGTAAATCCCCTATTGCCAGAGAAGGGGCAGGCCACACACCTGGAAGGAGGAGAGGAAGGCAGGAGAAGGAAGACAGCCCGCGCTCGAAGCCCGTATCACTCCCGATATCGGCAGGGTAAAACCCCTGTTGTCGAGACCAGGGAGGCACGCTAGAGCGAGGGAGGGAAAGGAGCAGGTACTGTAGTCGGAGCGCCGACCGCCTGAGTGACGAGTAGAGAGGGAAACTCGGCTATGAATATATATGTATAGGAGGATTTTTTATTAACTTTTAGCCTAGCTACTCCCACCGCACACCTAATCTAAGCCCTTCCCATCTTGGCCATCAGCCAGCTCACCCGTGTGTATAATGCCGATTTTCCATGTTCCGGGTCTTCTTTGTTTCCTGAGGTCTGCGTCGTGGTCCGCGTTTGCCTTTTCTCGTTGTCTCTTGGCGTAGCACTTTTTTTTTTTGTTTTCCACTGGCGTTTACATTTGCGTGAACCGGGCGCCACGGCCTCTCGAATTCGACTCTCTAGATTTTCAATCGAGCCACGGGAGCAACGGGACTTTTCCGAAAGAGAGCCGTTTCGCTGCCCCGGCTTTTGCGGATCTCTTTCGCTACGCGGCTGGCCGAGCGCCGCTTATGGTGGTGGCCGCTCTCTCTCTCTCCCTCTTCGCGAGCTCCGTTTTTTCGGCGTGTGTTCGCCGCTTTGGCTTTTCTGCTGCTGGTTTTCGGGTGTGGGTGAGCTGGGCATCTGGCGGTTTTCGGCTATACTACTCTATTAATAAATCTAGCTTATTTATCAATTTAATTGACTTCATTGTCTTCTATTTAAGGATATATACATATAAGCATGTGAGGCCCCAGTATGGGTCCTCACAGGGCTTGCATTTTGATTTTGAATGGGCACATGGCTGTGGGAAATCACAGCAGCAGAAATAGGGCCTGCCTTGGCGGTTTAATAGCGACTTTTTTAGCCGGGTTCTTACTGAGAGCAGGTGCGTTTGTTGCTGCTCTTTTTTTCTTAAGAATGGATGCCTCATAGTTGGCCTTCCACTTTGCCTTCATTATTTCAAGATCTACTAGTCTTTGTGCCCGTATGTTGTCCTGGTCCTGTAGGAGCTCTTCCTCGCACTGTCTGTTGTAAGCATCTTGTTCTGGAGTTAGCGGAGGCCTGGTATCACTATCAGAATCGGAATCCGAAACAGGAAAGCGCGGCGGCCGCTCAGGCGGCGATTTTTGCATCAGTGGAGCGGCGCCAGGGAACACAGCCGTCAGATTGTCGATGAACTTTGTAACTCTCTTGTTGGTACTCACATTATTTTTAAAAACCAAAGGCGAAACATTCATATGGTTGGAAATACCTGATTCTTCCGAAGTGTTGTCACTGAGGAACTGCGGTCCCTTTTGGAAGCCTTCTCCTTTGCTTTGCGTCCCATCTTAAATATATATTAAATATATATTAAATGACTGGGCAAGGGGGGCCAGCAGCGGCTGGTACCTTCCCCACGATTTTTCAGTGTCGGCACTTGAGGTGCACAGTTATATTTTATTTTTCGATTTAATTACGGAGCTTTTTTTTACCCGGTACTCGAAAAGTATAGGGGTATATTAGATTTGTGGTGATAACGGATGTGTGTAAAGCCCAGAAGAAAGCGTTTCCGACCCCATAAAGTATATATATTCTTGATCAGCATCAATAGCCGAGTCGATATACCCATGTCTGTCTGTCCGTCCGTCCGTCCGTCCGTCCGTCCGTCTTTCCGTCCGTCTGCCCGTCCGTCTTCATTAGCGCCTATTTCTCAGAGACTATTAAAGCTAGAGCAACCAAATTTTGTATCCATTCTCCTCTGTTATCACACTACTCCAAGTGTATTTCTAAATTTCGCCCCACCCCCTTCCGCCCCCACAAAGGACGAAAGTCTGTGGCATACACAATTTTGAAGATACGAGAAAACTAAAAACGCAGAATATAAGAAAGTTACCATTTCTATCAGAGTGTTGAATCTGGATCAGATCGAATTATTATTATAGCCACAATGAAGAAAACCATTTCGGAAGTCATTGTTCCCTCTCGATCTCTCTCACGCGCGACAATGTCTGATTTGCCTATTCGTCCAAATGAGCGCCTTGATCTCAGAAACTATAAGAGCTAGAGAAACCAAACTTTCTATCCAAGCTTCTGTGATATCACTTCAATACAAGTGTATTTCAAAATTTTGACATCCGTGGAATCTGTGGAATCTACCAGATTACCGAATCTGGATCATATCGGATGGGATACGTAGATATGAGTTCCGTCTCTCTCTCTTAACTCTTCCCCGTCTGCCTTGCCACTTAATGAGTAATAGCGATTACCTGCAATCCTAGCGCGAACCCTATACTAGCTGCTGACAGGCGTTCTCGCTTTCTCCTTGTGATCTTAAACCAACACCCCCTCTCCATCTAAGAAGCGCGATGCGCTGACCATGTCTTGCCACAATCACTTCTCTCCCTCATTAACTAATCAATCTGTCCCTTTCCCCTAAAGAAAGAGAGAGAGAGAAGATGCCTAACAATATCACATGTCCAAAACAATAAGCGCCCGCCCAGGCAATGATTTATTTACATAAATATATAAATGTATATTCGTATGTATGCACGTATACATATGTATGGATGTATATATTTTAAAACCAATGGACATACATATGTACATTCATATGTAAATATACATAATATAGTACATATTTACATATTCTGATTGAATGAGCCGTTATAGGTATGGGAGGGGTACCTGCGATTGCATGTGTTCACTCTATGAAAAGAAAGAGAATTGTCCATCAAAGAAACTGCGAAATCAAAACAAAACTGGCAAGCACGTGAGCTCTCTCCCTCTCTGTTTTCCCTTCCATTTTCTGACCAAGACCCCTCTCTCATCAAACAAAAGGGATGCACGATGCGCTGTTTACATGTCTTAGCAAGATCCCCCCCCTCCCCTCCTATAATCGCAGTTTTTTAACCGTTACAGGAAGGGGAGGTGGAAACGCAAATGTTTTCGCTCTAAAAATGCATGTGGAAGGAATGAGAAAAATATCCGCTACATTTATTTGAGTTTTTTTCTCTATCCCTCTCTTTCCACTTGAGAACTCTCTGCCCCATTATCTGAACAAGTGCTCTCTTAATAGAGCAACTGTCTATTTACACTCATCCGTATGTCTTCAAGATGAATTTAGTAATAAGGTGACAACATCTGCTCTTTTTCGCGAACCATCCGTTTGTCGTATGCTGTGCGCCGAAATAGAGTAGATGGTCCTCCCCGTCACCTCATCACTAAATTCACCTTGTATGTTTCTTTCGTGAACAGTGTCAATGAGAGAGAGAGAGAGAGAGAGATAGAGAAAGGCTGCGAGAGCGCCCTCGAAAAATCGTATGTTTGAATCCAAAACATTAACCCTCTGCTACCCCACACAATCGGAATAGAATTAGAAGGAGTAATTAGTAGGAATAGAATTATAAGTGTATATAGAAACAGCTCAGACAGACTTTTTCCTGTAAAAATATAATTTTCCATTAATCCCGCATGTTTTGACTCCATTCGTTCTGCCTTGCTTCAAATTGCTCTATTCTCTTCTCTCTTGAGTGACTCTCGCGGAAAAAACGGGTATTACCAGTCGGTATCGAGCCAAGGAGAGCGATAGAGACTTTTTAATTGCCGAATTCGATAAAATCCGTTCATTAATCAAATTTAAACTAGTTTAGCTTTTAACTTATTAAATCCAAGTAGTGCTTGCAAATTAAGCTATAGGGCTTTAGTTTTTCTGTGCCGATCGTCAGTTAGAAGCTATTAACAGTTGCTAGCTGCGACGGTGCATCGCGCGCTTTTCGGTGTTGCTGCTGACGTTGCTGCTTTTCTGGAAACTGAGGCCGGACGTCGCTGCTTTTCTGGAGACTGAGGCCGGACGTCGCTGCTTGTATAGCGGCAGAGGACTTACGTCGCTGCTCTCGCCAGGGGACGTCGCTGCTTCGCAAAAAGTCGTATATTTAATTTCTTTTGTAGTTTTTGTAGCATAATATTCCTATATAATTATATATAATAATTTGTTTTATTTTATGTAATTATATAAAATCAATAATAATTATTATTATTATTATTATTATAATTAATTAATAATATTATTAATATTTAATTATAAAATTAATTATTGATTTTATTTTATTAGGTATTTATTTCATTTTATTTTTATTCGTTTTTTATTATTTCATCATTATATATTTTATTTTAGCATATTTTATTTTGTTATACATTTTATTATGCCTAGAAAGAATAGGCAATCTGCTTCTCAACAGTCTCAGAGACGTAAATTGCGAAACAGATCAAATAGAAATAGTAATTTAGAAACTTTAGAAGTTGAAAACAGAGATGTTTTAATAGGTACAGACGTTGAGTTCGTTGAACCTGTTAGGAATCAGCAGCAAGATAATGAGAGACAAAATCAGGTGACTGCTAGGCAGGTTTCTGGTGTAGGTCAGGAAGAGCAGGCAGCCGTTGCTGGCGAACAGGTTCTGAATGCTGTAGAAAATAGTGTTGCGATAAATGCACAGAATAGACGACAAGTGGCCGATACTAACCGTCGGTCCAGACGAAGACGTAACCAAAGGCATAGGGCCAGAGAACAGACCCAGAATACTGCCGAACATACAGTTAGACGAGAAGCCGCGCAGATTAGAATTGAGGAGCAAGCCACCAATACCATGCGTCGGTCCAAACGAAGACAGGACTTGGACTATAGGGCTACAGAGCAGGCACAAATACCATAGGACATATACAAAGACGAACAGACGCATAGGTTAGAAATCCGGAGCAAGTGGCCAATACTCTGCGCCGCTTCAGACGAAGACAACGTGGACTAAGGGCTACAGAGCAGGCACCGAGTATAGTAGAACATATAGTTAAACGAATGGACCCACAAATTAGAAGTGAGGAGCAAGTTACTGTGCGCCGCTCTACACGAAGACAGGACTTGGAATATAGGGCTAGAGAGCAGGAGCAAAATACAGTACTACATATAGTTAGACTGGACCCACAAATTAGAAGTGAGGAGCAAGTTGCCAATACTGTGCGTCGCTCTACACGAAGACAGGACTTGGAATATAGGGCTACAGAGCAGGAGCAAAATACAGTACTACATATAGTTAGACTGGACCCACAAATTAGAAGTGAGGAGCAAGTTGCCAATACTGTGCGTCGCTCTACACGAAGACAGGACTTGGAATATAGGGCTAGAGAGCAGGAGCAAAATACAGTAGGACATATAGTTAGACGAATGGACCCACAAATTAGAAGTGAGGAGCAAGTTGCCAATACTGTGCGTCGCTCCACACGAAGACAGGACTTGGAATATAGGGCTAGAGAACAGGAACAAAATACAGTAGGACATATACAAAGACGAACAGACCCACAGATTAGACGGGAGGAGCAAAGGACAAATACAGAGAGGCGACAGCGCATACGTAGATATAATGAAAGGAGACGGATACTAGAAAGAGAGCAGGATAGAGGTCGTAGGGTCCAAGAAAGGAGTTTAGTAGATCGTAGGCGTATCTCGCGAGCGAGAGACACTCTGGCACGCCAATCTGCTCGTGTCGCAGCTCGACAGTCAGCAATTGACGCTGCCAGAGCTACAAGTCAGAGAGTTAGCCAATATAGGAGTGATAGCAGTAATAGAGTTGAGCAAAATTTAAGAAACGCCTCCCGAATGCAGCAAGAACGAGCAAATATCTGCTAGGAGGATAGGGCACATGTCAGACCCAGAATCAGGCTTAGTGGCCTAGAAGCTCTAAAAGTAGCTTATAATAGGAATGTAAAGCTGGGTCCTGATCAGGTTTGCCTTTCTTGTAAAGGCCTGTGGTTCCCCAAACAAATTTCCAAGATTCCTCGCGTCCTTTTAGAAAGTGATTGCGAGTTTAGTGCTGAAAGTGTGCTTCTAGAATTCCCTTCTGACTGCCCAACATTAAAATTCTGCAGAACATGTTATACCAGCATTAAGAAGCGTAAAAGGCCTAAGCTTTTTTTTAAAAGGGCTTACTCCATAAGAGGAACGATTGATTTCTCCTCGACTTCCATTTATGATAATTAAGCCATTATTGCCTGGGGGAAGAGGCCAAAATGCCATTAAAGGAGCAGTTGTAAACGTCCTTATTTCCGTTAGTGATATCGTGAAGGAGCTTCCACGAGCTTTCCATGAAGCCCAGGTTATTCAGCTCCACCTGAAGCGTAGACAAGAGTATCTTCATGCCTTCATGGCTGAAACCATTAGACCTTCCAAAATTTTTAAAACACTTCGTTATTTAGTTAGCACAGACTTGTATAAAAAGCGTAATGTCGTAGTTAATGAGCAATGGATCTCTTGTTTCACATCCGATATTGTTCCATTCGTAGCATCTCAAGCAGACGCAACCTTTTTAGAAAGTATCCAAAATAGAGATAGGAATGTAGACACAGAGCCAGCCCATCCCGACGAGTAGGTAGAGGCCGAAGAGTTCAACCCTGGCGGTCAGGAAACTCTGCTTGAAAATAACGTACCATTCGATGATAGGATTATAAAAATCGCACCAGCGCAAGGCCAACAACCTCTTGATATGATCTTAGATATTGCTCGGAAGAGTTCTCTTCTCCCACTATTTATGCAGGAGTCAAGAGACAATCTTCAGAAAGTTTTACAACCATTGTTAGATCAGAGCTTCGAAATGTAGATAGGAGAGGTTGTAGATCTGATAAACTGTTTTTCAATTACAAGAAGTTAGAACTCATTAAGATTCGCAATAATATTTCTATCTGCTTACGTAAGTGGAGCACGTCCAGTGCAGTTACGGTAGCTAACGCTTTTAATGAAAATTTCATAGGGGGACTTATTAACCACGATGAGGGATATAGGGTTCTTCGAGGTATTCGCTCGTCTCCGGCTCATTGGGAAGAAGAAAAGATGAAGGTTATGGCCATGATTCGTCAGTTCGGCCTGCCAACTTTTTTCACTCTTTTTCACTCTGTCTGCTACTCAAAAGGCGGGGGCCAGAGTTGCTTGTTTTGCTCAAAAGCAATGTAGACAGATAGATCATTAGCGAAGAAGAGGCAATGAATCTACAGTATAACGAAAAGGAGCGTCTCATCAAGGCAGATCCAGTTACTTGTGCTATTTATTTTGATCATAGGTATCGTGAGCTTTTGAAAGTTATGAGGAATCGGGAGGGCATTTTCGGAGAAAACTTTGTCATCAAATTTTATTGACGTGTTGAATTTCAAGAAAGAGATTCCCCCCACATCACGAAAGAGATTCCCCCCACATCACTGTATGATTTGGCTGAAAGATGCCCCAGCAGTGGATTTTACCAGTACTGAGTCAATTTCAACAGTTGTAGCCTTCATTAATACACACATTACAGTAGATGTCGCAGACTCAGAATTAGCTCCGTATGTTGAATACCAAAAGCATAGGCATACAAACATGACATGACATGAGCCTCAATTACGAGGACTACAAATATGCAATATGTTCTGGTTTGAAGAAACCACAAATTTTTTTAAAGAGGTTGTTTGCTGAGATTAGCGTTAACGCTTATAACAAACACATTCTTTCAATGCAAAGGGTCCAATATGGATATCCAATTCATTTTTAGCCCTAATGCATGCTGTAGCTATATAATAAATTATATAAATAAATCCCAAAGGGGTATTTCTAAGCTTAGGTGGTAAGAGAAGTGCAAGGGGGCAATTATACGATTAGGCAAAAGCTACAGCACATTGGTCACAAATGTATTTCTGGCACTGAGATATCTGCTCAGCAAGCCGTATATTGTTGTCTAGGTATTCCTTTGTCCGGAACTAGCAACAAATGCGTTCATGTTAATACTTTCCCTCCAGAGCAACGAGTGCGAATGCTCAAATCCAAAAGCATCCTACAAAATATGAATCAGGACTCCACTGACATATTCGTCAAAGGATTGCTGGAGCGGTATGAACAGAGACCAATCAATCTTCAGGGCCTGTGTTTGGCCGATTTTGCAGCAAATTATGAATTTAGTAAAAGCGGGAAAAGAGTTGAAAAAAATAGCGATGATGAAGAGGACGAAGAAAATGAGGTAGAAGTAGAAGTCTTTGTCCCTCTCCGCGATAATAGTGGTTTTATTAGGGAACGGACCAAGCCATCAATTTTAAAGTTTATGAGGTTTAATATAAATACAGATAGGTCTAACTATTTTAGAGCATTAGTCATGCTGTTTTATCCGTGGAGAGATGAGGAAAGAGATTTAGTGAGCGCTAATTGCGAGGATGTTTATAACAATCATCAGGATTTAGTTAGTTCAAATTTCCAAAAATACAATGCGTTAGCAGATTTAGAAGACGTGCTTAGGAGGGCCATGGAAGCCGAAGCCAATAGGGAGGAAAATGTAGGTGAAGAGGCGGTTGATGAGACCATTGATGAGCAGTTTAGGGCTTTAGCGATTCCCGAAATAAGCTCTCAAATAAATGTTCTGAGCTTGAATGACCAGGCAACGGATGAAGATAGGAGTATTCGATTAGTTAAGCTTCCTCCGATTGTTTCCCCTACGTTGTTAGCCAGTTTAATTAGATCGCTTAATTTTAAGCAAAAAGCTTATCTCACCCATGTTCTGCATAATGTGAGAAATACGGCAGTTTTTTATGAGTTTGTAGGTGGCGGCGCAGGCGTCGGCAAGAGTAGGACAATATATACCATTTTTCAGACCATTTCCCAGGAGTTTAATCGTAGACCAGGATCTAACCCAGAAACTGTTAAGGTTCTTCTGTGTGCTCCCACAGGAAAAGCTGCATTCGGTATTGGAGGTGCCGCAGTTCACTCCATGTTTTCTTTACCTCTCAATCAATCTAACCATGCCTTTAAACAGTTGGGTCCTGATTTGTTAAATACCTTGCGTTCAAGATTTATTTATCTTAAAATTCTTATAATTGACGAAATTTCTATGGTTGGTGAAAAAATGTTTTCGTATTTGGATAGGCGCTTAAAACAAATATTTTCAAGGCCCGAGAGTCCTTTTGGTGGCATTTCTGTTATCGTGTTCGGCGATCTAAGGCAGTTATGTCCAGTAGGTGATCGTTGGATATTTAAATCCTCATCAGGAGCGCATAATCCCTACAGTGCGATAGTTGGCTCTAGTCTCTGGGATAGCTTCAAGTTTTTCGAACTTACAGAGATAATGCGACAGCGAGATGACCAAGCGTTTGCAACCGCACTTAATAACATGGCATCGGCCGAAATGACGTCAGAAGATAGTCAATTGCTTAGGAACCAAATAGTTGACGGCAGACAAGCCCCCAGAGATGCGATCCACTTATTTTATAGCAATAGCGAGACAGATAAGTACAATAGGGAGAAGCTATCATGGATAATGACTGCAGAATATACTTCAATAGCTTAAGACTGCATCAAAGCCGAACATCTTAACCCAGAAACCAAAAGCAAATATCTGGAGTCTGTTAAGAGTTTCAAAACTTCGAATACACAAGGTTTGTGTACTTCATTGGTCCTTAAAACCACGGCTAAATATATGATGACAGTCAATGTAGATACATCAGATGGTCTTGTTAACGGAGCCACTGGTATTTTAATACAGATAGATCTCAGCTCCTCCAATACCCCCGAACTTCTTTGGATACATTTTCTTGAGGAAAGCGTACGGTCAAAACGTAGCCATAGTAACGAATCTTCATGGACCCCAATTCAGAAAACTACAAAAAGTTTTCAGTACCACCAAAACGAAAACAGTTTCCGGTTGTAGCTGCAGAAGCTGCAGCAAAGTGGTAGTCCACACTTCATCCAATATGCAAAGAGAGGCGTTGTATGTAGCTTGCAGTAGGGCCACCAGTGCGAACGGACTTTATATCGTTGGACCATTCATTCCTCCGAAACCCAAGCGGGACTGTCTTGTCGCGAAGGAGATGGAGAACTTACGTTCTGCCAAATTACTTCACACCCACTTTGATTGTTTACTCAATCCGTCCACCTCAATATTTTCTTCCATAATACGGAAAGCTTGCACTGCATTTTACCGATGTCTGTTCTGATCAGTTAATGCTCAAGTCGTCTGTTTTGTGCTTCGTTGAGGCTTCCACTTACTCAAATGAAGCTTATATTATTCCTGGCTATTCCACTGCAGTGCGGTTAGATTGCCCTCCCGTAGCCAGCGGAACTAGTCAGAAAAGGGGCATTCTAATATTTGTTAGGAATGAGCTTTTAGATCATTGTAGTAATTTTGAAAGTGGTCGATTTTATGCAAATTCCGGGAACTTAGCATCTCCAGTGTTCCGATAGCAGGGCCACCGCGCGCACCTTTGAGACTATCTATAGTTATCATAGCGGAATTCTAGTTAATGTTAGGGAGGCAGCAGATTAGATTTGGATAGGTTTGGATAGGTCAGCGACCCGCTTCTTGCACGAACCGTAAGCCCGCACGGACCGGCAGGAACCTGCAGGGGACGCGTATTCGTAATAATATTATTACTTTTAACCTTAATCTTTTATGTTGTTTAATCTTTTTTTTCTGTTTTTTTTATCCGTTTTTCGTTTTATTTTGTTAAGTTTATATTACATATATTTATTTTTAATAATATTTACGTTTTTAGGTATTCGTTTTATTATAGATCATTTTTACGTATTTAGGTATTCATTTCAGTATAGAGATTTTTTTTTAATGAATGGAATTCTATTTTTATATTTTTGGGGAATATGTAGCTTAAAAATGCTTTTAAAAGCAGTGTCGGGTCAAGCAGCATAAACCATAAACCGGTCTAAAGTAAATGCACATCTCGATGTCAATTATTGCAATGCCCACTCTCAAATCGGTTGCTACCGCATATGCCTACGCACGGCAGCGGCTTTCTTTTTCATACTTATGTATAAGCATTCTTTGTACTCGGCTTAGCAGCAGCCCGAACTGCTCTAGCTCTCTAATAACACTAGTCGACAGGACTTTTCCGCTGTCTCCAAAAATTTTTCTGATAGATTTGGATGTTTAAAAATTTTGAAGAATGTTTTTTTTTTTCATGGAGTAGTTTTTTTTTAAACAATTTTTAAAAAATCTGTTATTTTTTGTCATAGGTAGTGCTTCTATTTTTCACATAACTCTCGTTTCATACAACTGGTTGTATTGCAGTTAAAAAAAGCTGATAAATGCAGCTATAAATCCGACTCAGACACTTTGTAGCTGCAACTTAACGTCTGGCAGATATTAAGCTTCAAAATTGGAATTTCATAATTTTTTTCGGTATTTTTTACCCGAAATTTTGACTTTGAAACTTCAGGAAAAATCGAAAAATAAATAAATGAATGCCTTGATTTTTGGCTAAGTTATAACCGTTTGACCAAAACGACCCAAAATGACTTTTACCTGAAAAAATACCGTCCGGTACGTTTTTGGTCCAACTTCCAAAATGGGATTGCAAAAAACAAAAAGGACCTGTAATTTTGGTTTTACCGAGTCTTAGGTATTGATATATATCGGATATATATCCTACCTGGTCATATTTATTTGGTTTTATTCCTTATTCCTTATACCTAAGCCTTGGTGAGGATAAATATACATAAATACCTGTTAGGGTCAAATGTTGACCTTTTCCTTCACAGGTGCTGGTCCCGCAGATATTTGACCTTTCTCCTTCAAGCTATTCATAAAAAAGGATATATAACTCTGTACCTATAGTATCCCTGCCTCAGTGTAGTTCTGACTTCCAGCAGAATACGATCGTGCGTTTTCGAAAAATACCAATTGTTTCTAATTGAAATGGACAACCCAAGTCGGTCAACTTCATGTGCTTACCGAGCAGACTCGTTTTGCTACATATGTGGAAAGTATAAGACCAGCAAAGAAGAAAAAATCGTTTTTACCGAAAAGTTCCAAGAACAGTATAAGGAAAACTATAAGATGTGGCCCAAAAGTATTGGCGAAGAGTGGGCTCCAAGCTGTATATGCAAAACGTGCAAATTGAATTTAACAGCATTTAATAAAGAGGAAAAGTAAGTTACCATAAATCAGAAGCTATGAAGTGTACAAAAAATACTAAGCATTACTTTTTTTCTTGCACATTTTTTTTTTAGAAAACAATTTCGATTTGGAACTCCAATGCTATGGAGAAAACCAAAAAATCACAGCACTGAATTTTTCTTTTGTTTATTCGAAAAAACTGGGTTTGGGGTAGGTGAGAGATATAAATACCCGCAAGAGTCTCGTCAAGGCTTTACGCTTCCTGCTCCTCCTTTGAAGGAAATATCGCCATTAAAACGCAAAAAAGAGGAGATGTCTTCTTCGTCGTATGGAACAACGGATTCAAGTAATGGCCAATCAGGAGAATATAAATTTTGCAAGCCATTATCACAGGAACAATTGAACGATTTGGTGAGGATCCTGGAACTTCCTAAAAGTAAAGCTCAGATTCTTGGATCTATTTTAAAGGATGCCCGTTTATTGAAGGAAGATGTCAAAATAACTCATTTCCGGACGCGTCACTTGGTTCACGCACAGTTTTATATGACGAATTTTCGGCCTCTTCAAGGCACTGGGTGAAGATTACGACCCAAACGATTGGAGGTTATTTGTTGACAGCAGTAAAGAAAGTTTAAAGGCTGTTTTGCTACACAATGGAAATCAAAAGCCGTCTATTCCCATCGCCCATGCTGTTAATATGAAAGAGTCCTATCAAACAATGACTAAATTGTTTGAAAATATTAAATATAAAAAACACCAGTGGAAGGTCGCGTGTGACTTAAAAGTTGTAGCCATGTTAACTGGATTGCAAGGCGGTTATACAAAATACTGTTGCTTCCTGTGCCTATGGGATAGCCGAGATAGAAAAGAGCATTACACAAGAAAGAACTGGGAAAAACGGAACGAAAATACTTTGGGACATCACAACGTACAAAATGCAGCTCTTGTGAAAGTCCAAGACATTATATTACCACCATTGCACATTAAGCTAGGACTGATAAAAAATTTTGTTAAAGCACTGGATTACGAAGGTGAATCGTTGAATTACCTCAAAACTGTTTTTCCACGTCTGTCGCTGGCAAAAGTTAAAGAAGGCGTATTTGATGGCCCCAAATTCGAAAACTACTAAAAGATGATGGATTTGAAAATATTTTATCTACGAATGAAAAAGCAGCCTGGAACTCATTCCGAATGGTTACAACAAATTTTCTTGGTAACAGAAAGAGTGATGATTACGTTAAAATCGTTCAAGACCTACTTAAGAATTATGAACAAATTGGAGCCAACATGTCACTCAAAATCCATTTCCTGCACTCCCACTTAGACTTTTTTCCGCCAAACCTTGGGGATGTTAGTGATGAACACGGAGAGAGATTTCACCAACAATTAAAAGCTATGGAACGACGGTATCAAGGTGTTTGGAATGAGAATATGTTGGGCGACTATGTGTGGACTCTCATAAAAGAATCTGACTTAAATGACAAAAGAAGACAGACAAACCATTTAAAAAATAGTAACAAGCAATAACAATAAAAATATTTAAGTATCATAACACTTAAATAAATTCAAGTATTTTTTCAGATAAAATGAGATTTGGGTCATTTTGGTCAAACGGTTATAACTTAGCCGTTTGATTTTATATTTTTATAAGCGATACGACGCGTAATTAATGTATCTATCTAAAACCAAAAATCAAGGCATTCATTTATTTATTTTTCGAATTTTCCTGAAGTTTCAAAGTCAAAATTTCGGGTAAAAAATACCGAAAAAAATGATGAAATTTCAATTTGGAAGCTTAATATCTGCCAGACGTTAAGTTTCTGCTACAAAAAGTCTGAGTCGGATTTATAGCTGCATTTATCAGCTTTTTTTAACTGCAAAGTTCAATACAACCAGTTGTATGAAACGAGAGTTATGTGAAAAATAGAAGCACTACCTATGACAAAAAATACCAGATTTTTTAAAAATTCTTAAAAAAAAAACTACTTCATGAAAAAAAAACCATAATTCTTAAAAACATTTTAAATCTCCCAATCTATTAGAAAAAGTCATTTTTGGAGACAGCGGAAAAAAAAGTTGAAATTTGTCGAGTAGTGTAATCGCACTCTCTCCCGCTCGTTAAGCGTTGCCTCATAGGGCACGGCAATTACGCCGTCAGCCCTTGCATTTCAGTCTTGAGCGAATACTCGAAACCTTAAGATCATCGTTCGTCGTACACGCATACCCATATACATCTAGCATAAATAAATCTGGCATTAAATCACATATATATATTATATATCCAAAAACCCTTTGTAACCGTTTTTAAATCTCAACAGCTAGTGAAAAGGTCACTAGCTAAACAAGCAGCTCAAGTCGACTCGTAGGTCCCCAAGATTATATTTTGGCTAGAGTGACCCCATTGCATCGCGATGGCCTCCCCGTGGTGTTCCCTGTTTACCAATTTAATGTATTTCATGTATTAAATTGGTAGCTAATTCGAGCAACGTTTACGTATCAAATATGTAACTATGATATATAAGATACATTCAAGTAAATCACAAGCTCATACCTATACACATATAATAACTGAGTACCGGGTATAAAGTAGAGCCGCGGCCCTAGCCGCGGCTCACAACGTTCCCTCTCGTTTTCTTTGTCGTATGCAACTTGTGGCATTACGTAATTAAATAACCCACCACACGTTGGTACGTTTGCATTTCAGATAATCAAAACGCTTGCGAAAGATCAGAACAAAACAAATACTCGATTGCTTGGCATAGGTCAGTAATACCGTGCCGCTAATAAGTTTGCGGTCGACGCATGGGTACTCAATATACTTTCTTTTCGCTTGTAAAATTATACACATATGTATAAGCAGACGTTTACGGTTAATCACTCACATTTAGATCAATCCATCGATGAAAACGCTTCCATGTGGTTGATGACCTTGACCTTGAATGACCAATGTAATAGGAAATATATGGCTATGCACGAGTATGGGTCTTCTTCATTCTTTCTTCGTTACCCTTTTCTTTCCAATAACAATGCACAGAACCAAAATCACTCAAAACTAAACTTGTCCTAAACTAAACTAAAACTCTAATTGTCTTTACTTTTCTTAAGTTAACTTTACTGATCTTAAAATTATAAATGAGTCTCCAAAGAGAAGAAAGGTTACTCCTAGTTTGCGCAGTGTTCATAATTCTAATTCTCTTGCAGTTAACGGCATACACGCTCCTCCTATCAGTTCGCCAGCCTTGATCGACTTTGGCGCTAAGGAAATCGATGTACATGCATCTACATCGAAAAAGACGGCTGGCTCTTCACCTGCTGTCTCTCCTGTGCCCGTGTCTGCCAAGGATGTCCAACTGGACAGTAATGATCATCCCGTGCCTGTATTTGCCCAGGTTGTCCAACCGGACATTAATGATCATCCCGTTGTCGGCATCACTGTGCCCCCCAAGGAAGCCGTCGATACTGCTGTCAGCATGGAAGTTGAAGTAGTTCCTTCCACACCGGCTCGCACTGGCTCCTCAGCCAGCGCTATCCCATCCGGACCTGCTCCTCGGGTAGAACGCCTCTGCCTCACCTATAAACCATGTGACCCCTCTTGACCGATCTACTCTATTCGCTGTCGCTCCTCTAAAATATATATTTGTCTCGCGTCTTATGGAATCGGCTACGGATGTAATGGTTCGAGATTGTATCTTTTCCAAACTTAACATCAATAGCTGCTCTGACATCGTTGTAACTAGATTTACGTTCAAGGAAAAACGTAGTATTTTCTTCTTCAAAATTCTTGTCCCGGAGAAGTTTGTCAAGACTGTGTTAGAACCCTCTTTCTGGCCTGAACACACTAGCTGTCACATATTCAAGAGCCGATCTCGATCTCTGCAATCCGCTCCTCGGGTAGGAATCCTTCCAACTCCTTCTACTGATTTGCCATCTACTTCAAAAAACTGAATTCTTCCCTACCTCTAAAGATCACTGATAAGAATGTACGTGGCCTGTGTAAGCTCACCAAATTACATACTGATAGTGCAACTTTTGATTCCGATATTATCGCCTTCTCTGAAACATGGCTCAATTCCTCAATCTCGGATTCCGAAATTTTTGTAGACAATTATAACTTATAAAGATCTGATCGACCATCTCGAGGTGGCGGTGTCTTAATTGCAGTTCGTTCCGACTTAACTTCCCAATTCTTTTCCATCGATGAGCTCAACACTTTTGAAATAATCGTAGTTTAAATTCGTCTGTGTTCTTTTTCTTTTTCTTTTAACTCCTCTCTCTGGTCTGATGAGCGCGTGAGGTGGCTCAGAGGGGGCCCAGCTGAGGCCACCGGACGGGTCGCAGGTTGCGGATAGCGAAAGGCCTACCCCTAAAAAAGGTAGGTCAGCTGTGAATAATCGGTTCTCTTTAGAGAGATCACCGAAAATAAGCAGTCCCGGACAGCCAGCGGGTGTTCGCGCAGAAGCAACACTGACGATGCGCTTGTGGTGCCGCCTCGTATAAGTAGCTCACACACTCCCCTTCCCCCCACACACTACCTACCCACATCCCATCCCCCGCACTCACCTCACACCGGGCTGGGCTAAGGTGTCATTCGACCCGTGCCGAGAGTCAGCCTGGCTGGGGGCCCGGTTTAAAAACTAGCCCAGTCTCGAACGGAGAGCTCAGGGACTTGGCAGCCCCCTGTTCTAATGATGCCTTACCCGGGCAACGTGGATCTCTGCCCGGGCTGACCGTTCCCTTTCTCTGCATCTCGTGGGATGTACAATGCATAAAAATAATCAAAATAAACAAAAAAACCAAAAAAACCAAAAAGAGTCTGACACTCCCCAAATGTCAAATGGGAGCAATCCCCCGCATGGGAAGGCATCGGCCAAAGGCCCGGCCCGACCAGCTCAACAGCAGGACAGACCTGCAAGGCGGAAAGCGCTGGGGTGAACCCGAGTGGGTCCCATCCCGAATCTGGGGTGGGGGGCGGACCAGCTCCCAACACCGACACCTTGGAGAGGCAGCTAAGCAATATTGCGGCTGCCCGACCTTCTGGTAAGGTGGAGGGCGATGATTTGCCTTCAACCAGCGCCCAGGCCAGAAAGCATACCTATGCCGAAAGGAGGAGTGCAGGGCACATACTCCGTCGGCAAAATGCCAACACTGAGGTCAGTCCTTCAGCGGACTGGCTCAAGAAGGTGGAGTGGGCCACATCGGTGCTCCCAAACTTCACAATGGTCTCTCAACCAAAGAGACAACGGTCGCAAGAGACACCCGGCCCGGCCGCGAAAAGGTCGAGGGTGGTGGCCAATATCTCCTTCGCGCAGATTGCCAAGGAGAGGACGCTAATTGGCGTCCTCGACAAAGGCAGCGCGGAGGGAAAGATCCCAAAGAGCAAATGGAAGTGGGTGGAGGCGGCACTGGCCGACCGCTGCTTCGAGTTGCTCGACAAAGACCCAGGGCCACCTCCAGTCTGTAAAGACATGGGGTGGTTCCAGGGCAGCATCAAAGTTGTAGCCTGCGACGACGAGCGCTCCGTAAAGCTATACAAAGCAGCGGTGGCACAGATCGGAGAGGTCTACGCTGGGGCGAAGCTCGTCGCGGTAGACTGGAGTGAGGTGCCCAGTAGACCGAGGGCCAGATTATGGGTGCCGGCTACCTTCAAGGAGCCAGAGCGCATCCTCAAAATGCTGCAGAGGTGCAACCCGACACTTCCAACTCATGACTGGAAGGTGGTCAAGGTTGAGGAGTCAAAGGGGCCGACAAACCAGGCCGTCATAATCCTAAATAAGGAATCGCTGGCCCCCATAGAGGCAGCTAAAGGAGAGCTGAATTTTGGCTTCAGCTCGGTCACCATAAAGGTGTACAAGTCGGACGCTGCCACGGCCGAGGCTCGTCCTGTCGACAACCCAGTCGTGCAGGATGTGGCCTCGGAGATCGAGGCACCCGACAACGAGCTGGAGCCGAAAGAAGACTACTCCTCTGACGCAGAGCTAATGCGCGATTTTGAGGCGATGTGTCGAGACGAAATATCCGACGACTCAGACGCCGACACTACAGTGGTGGAGATTCATGAAGATGTCTCTGAGACTCCTTCAGATAAATCTCCACCACTGTAAAGCAGCATCTGCTGCACTCATACTCCGCTTGGATGCAAGCGGAGCCGACGTGGTCCTAATCCAGGAGCCTTGGATAGTCGGAGCCAAGGTCTGTGGGTTAGCGACGAGGGAGTACAAGCTCATTGTACCCCAAACCGAAGGTAAAATTCGTACCTGCATTCTCGCAAGAAAGCACCTTAATATCTTTCTGCTCCATAACTTCAGCAATGGCGACAATACAACGGTAAGCCTAGAGGTAAAGCGGACACATCTGAGGCTGATGTCGTCCTACATGGCCCATGAGGAAAGTGATCCTCCCAACGACCTCGTCTGCAAGCTCGCCAGCGACAGCGAGGGGTCCAACACAAGCCTACTAATAGGCTGCGATGCCAATGCTCACCACACTCAATGGGGGAGCACGGACACAAATGTACGGGGTGAGTCACTCTTTAGCTTTATCCTGAACTCGAATTTAACCATATGTAACCGGGGTAACGACCCCACATTTATTATAAAAAACCGACAGGAGGTTATTGACCTGACTCTAGTGTCTCACAATCTGTCAGAAAAAGTGAAAAGATGGAGAGTCCTAGAGGACCACTCCTTCTCCGACCACAGGTACATCGAAACGATTTTATCCCTCGAGAGCCCCAAACCCACCGACTACACTAACCCCAGGAAAACCAACTGGGTTAAATATAGCTCGGTTTTGGAGGAACTACTCCCAACAAGGCACCAATGAGCCCAGACACTCAAGACGATTTAGATCGTACAGTGTACAGGTTCACGGATGCATGCAATAAGGCTTTCACGGGGGCAAAAAGAAACCCCCCTGGTGGTCGAAACAAATCGACATCCTACGTAAGAGCTGTAGGACTCTCTTCAACAGAGCCAAAAGCGCTAACGAGGAGAAACATTGGGCGGACTACAAAGTCAGTCTCGCCCAATACAAAAAAGAAACACGAAGAGCAAAAAGGTCCTCTTGGCAAAAATTCTGCTCAGAAATAGAGGAGACGTCAGAAGCCGCAAGGCTGCGTAAGCTCCTCTCAAAAACCACCCCCTCGGTAGGGTACCTTAAAAGGAACAACGGCACGTGGACCAACTCTAGTGAGGAGTCGCTCCACGTACTGCTTGAAACCCACTTCCCTGGGTGCACAACCATCAAGCCGGCGCTAACCCAAAGGGGAGGCCAAACAGCCACGATGGACCATATTTTTACCAAACGGAATATAAGCTGGGCGGTAAACAGCTTTGATCCGTTCAAATCGCCAGGTCCGGACCAGGTCATTCCCGCCCAACTGCAACAGGCCGGAGACTCAGCCATTAACTGGCTACAATGTATCTTCAGGAAGATACTAGCTGTGGGGACCATACCACAAGAATGGCTCAAGGCGAAAATAGTCTTTATCCCAAAGCGGGAAAGACCTCGCACTCTACTCCAAAGGACTTCAGACCAATAAGCCTATCGTCCTTTCTTCTCAAAACTTTCGAAAGACTTGTCGGACTACATCTGAGGACAATTATTAGTCCTCAAATGTTGTCAGGAGCACAACATGCCTACCGGAAAGGAAGATCCACGGAAACGGCACTCCACGAAGTAGTCTCAATTGTAGAGAAATCCCTACACCTCAAAGAATACTCTCTTATAGCCTTCCTCGATATCGAAGGAGCCTTTAACAACGTCGTCCCAAGTGCCATTACGGAAGCTCTGACTGACCTGGGTGTGGACGGTCACTTGGTGATGCTCATCGATCAATTGCTCACATGCAGGACGGTGACATCAACGATGGGATCGTCCACGCAATCTAGGTATGTCAACAGAGGCACTCCGCAAGGTGGTGTCCTGTCTCCCCTTCTATGGAACATGGCAGTCAATAAGATTCTATGTGATCTGGAGGGGGGGGCTGTAAAATAGTGGCATACGCGGATGACGTTGCAATCAGTTTCTCGGGAAAATACCCTCAAACACTCTGTGACCTTATGAGCACTAAGCTCGCGAGACTGTCAGAATGGACAAAATCGCGAGGATTGGGAGTAAATCCCACAAAAACGGAACTCGTGCTATTCTCACGCAAGTACAAGGTTCCGCCCCTCAACCCTCCTATACTAAATGGATGCAGGCTCTCTTTCAGCGACAGCGCTAGTTACCTAGGGTTGGTAATTGATAAGAAGCTGAACTGGAACCTGAACGTAAAAGAAAGAGTAAAGAAGGCCACGATAGCCCTATACTCCTGCAAAAAAGCTATTGGCTTGAAGTGGGGCATGAACCCGAGCGTAGTCCAATGGATATACCAAGCAATAGTAAGACCAATCCTACTCTATGGAGTTACAGTTTGGTGGCCGGCCTTATCAAAAGGATCGACAACCAAACAACTTGGCAAGGTTCAGCGAACCGCAGCTTTATGCATTAGTGGAGCATTACGCACCACCCCGAACGATGCACTAAACGCCATCCTAAATCTCCAGAGCCTTGAGCTTGCGGGAAAGGAGAGGGCAGAAATTGCAGCGATACGTCTGAGAGACTCCGGACAATGGACGTCACATCTCAGGGGTCACTCATCTATACTTATCAGCAGTACCGTCCCTACGAAGACGGACTACTGCGTTCCAAGGGAACACACTGGTACCCCCTTCAATGTAATCATCCCTAGCAGAGACGAGTGGCTTGAGGGACCACCAGGCCAAGACATGGCCATAAGCATCTTTACGGATGGCTCGAAGCTGGATAACAAAGTTGGAGGAGGGATTTACTCCGAACAACTCGAAATCAGGCACTCCTTTAGGCTCCCAGATCACTGCAGTGTGTTCCAAGCGGAAGTCATTGCGATCATGGAAGCACTGAAGCTCCTTCAAACAGCCACAACGGCTTCACTGGCAACAACAACTGTAAACATTTACAGCGACAGCCAAGCTGCGATCAAATCACTTCACGCGATTTCCTCGAACTCGGCCACAGTGGCAAATTGCCGCAAATCTCTTCACGAGATGGCCCAACAATTTGCCATCAGCCTTATTTGGGTCCCGGGTCACCGGGATATTGAGGGCAACTGCAAGGCAGACGAGCTGGCCAGATCTGGTACCACAATACCCCTTCTCCAAGAGAAGGAGGATATTTGCATGCCAATGGCCACCTGTAGGCTTATCATAAAAGAGCTATATAAGCGACGAGCAGACAATGCGTGGCGGTCAGCACCACTATGTCGCATATCCAGGCAAACATGGCCTACCATTGACAGGAAACGCACACTAAGGCTTTGTAAGCTCGGTAGGAAAAGGTGCAGCGTTGTCATCCGCTCCCTCACGGGGCACTGGCTGATAGGCTCCCACGCCCACAGGCTGGGAGCCCCATACAATGATTTCTGCCGAAGCTGTAGAGATGAGGAGGAGGAGGAAACGGTGGAACACCTGTTCTGCTCCTGTCCGGCTCTCAGCAGGAGAAGGCTACAATACCTGGGCATGCCCTATGTCTCAGACATTTCAGAAATGTCCAAAATCTGTCCCAGAAAGATTGCAAACTTCGTAAGAGCGTCAGGATGGGATAACTGCTGACATGTTCGGGTCTCATGAGATGGATAAGGGGAACACCTCCCGCGGTATTACAACGGGCCGAAACCGGCCTAAGTGTGACTGGCTCCTGAGGAGCTTGACAGCCGCCTTTACCTAACCTAACCTAACTCCTCTCTCTCTTTAAGCCTGTTATAGTCTCATCGGGGGTTCCTCAAGGTAGCCATCTGGGTCCCTTGCTATTTAACCTATTTTTTAACGATCTTCCTCAAATGTTATCTCATTCCCGTGTCCTAATGTATGCTCACGATGTAAAGCTATGTTTTTCCTACAGTGACCCATTGTCCCCGCCATCTCTGCAATCGGAATTTGACGCTCTTAACAATTGGTGCTTAATTAACGTTCTACCTCTTACCATTTCTAAATGCAATATCATGACTTTTCACCGCAATAAGCCATACCTTTTCGATAACTCAACCAAAACCATTATCATACAACGCCTCTTCAAAGTTAACGACTTGGGCATAACCTTTGTACCCAATCTATGTTTTAACTCTCATATCTCTACTATCTCTAACAAAGCCAAAGGAGTCCTAGGATTTGCCAAAAGATGGTCTAAGGAATTTTCAGACCCGTATTCTACATAACTTCTGTACGTTTCTCTGGTCCGGCCTATCTTGGAATATGGTTCTTGTGTCTGGTCTCCCCAGTACCAAAAATTTCAGGATATGCTCGAATCCGAATATGCTCAAACAGTTCCTCATCTTTGCTCTCCGCGGACTCAATTGGGACCCTTCGATCCATCTCCCTTCTTATGAAAGTAGGTTGAGTCTAATTAACCTCCACTCTCTTAAATCCCGTAGAATCTGCCAAGGAGTTCTCTTCCTCCATAAGCTTCTCTCTGGTGAGGTCGAATCGACTGCCGTTATCAGCCTTATTAGTATTGCTGTCCCTTCCCGCCCGACTAGGCATTACTTTCCTCTTCATCTCCAACTCTGTCTTTCTAACTTCTCTGATTATGAATCTTTCCGTAGCCTTTGCCGAAACTATAACCAATTTTTAATCTGTTTTCCTTTGATACTAGTTCTAATAAGGTCAAAATTATCTTAATCAATAACTTAATTTAAATAGCTCTAATTGGGAATTGTTCGGCTACCGGCTTTTCTCTAACCTAAATTTGGCTGTTGGTGGGACCATACCGGCTACTGAGTCGATTGTCAGCCCCACCGGGTCAGAGTGTTTGCCTTAGTCCTTTCGATTAATTAGTTGACATGTAATTTTACCCTTACAGTTTAACTGTACATTGTTAAACTTTAAAGAACAATAAACAATATTCATATTTTAGATTAATTAAGGCTGAATTTCGGGAGGGATAGACAGAACAAAGAATGAAAATGAGGAAAAGAAATCTAGTCACGCAAACGTTGATATTCACTCTTGTACTGCAACGGTTATCGCTCTCTCCTTTGAAGTTACTTTCTGTACGCTGCTGCTGGACAACGTGGAGGTCAAGAGCAATCGGAAACTCTCTGCAGGTCTGGTCAAATGCTTCCCAGCACCACCACAAGATCATAGCGCTGATATTTTCGGCACTAAATATATATACGGGAAGGTATCTGCACAGCTACGATACGACGTTCGGTAGCACGTACGGTATCACGTTCGATATTACGATTACATACGGCCAAACCTGCAAATGGGTTTTTGCGAACTATATTTTCTGTGGCCGGTTGTTTGGGATACAATAAAACTCACCCAAAGTGTTTGTCCTCTGAAAAATGTAGCTTTTTTCGGTCCTCTGATCAGAATACAGGGTCGTGGATCGTGAAAATAGCTCTTGAGCTTAACACGCGGTACACACGTTTACCGAGGTTAGGTTTAATCTTTCTTTAATCGGCACTAAATTTGATAAGACGTCCGTCTGGGATCACGAGCACAAGAGAAAAGAAAAACATGTCCTTCCACTTCATCCGCTTGAGCTCTTGTTTCACTCGTTCCGTCTTCACCACACATTGACAGTTGGCTCTGTTAGCCTATGTCATTTTGACATGAGCCTAATTTCTCTCAAAGTGCAAGGTGCATGCGAAGGGAAGGTGGAACTGCGGTATGGTTGCTCACTTCTAGATTTTCTGGGACAGGCGCCACTAAACTAGCTATTACCAAGTCTTTTCCGAACCCGTGCTTTGACAAAAGTAGGCACCAGCTCTGCATTGAAGCCTTTGCTAAAATTACTTTTCTGGAAGTTTCTTTTATACATTTCCTGACCTACGACAAATGTGGCGTCTCGGCTCCGTAAATTATAGGTTCTGTCGTTCCGCTATGCTATTACATCAAACGAGTCCTCTAGCGAAAACTGAACGGTTCGATCATTTAGCATTCCTAACTTCCTTAGTAGCTGATAGCTAGAGCCATTGGTAACCATATGCTGACCAAACGCCACTCTGTATGGGGTTTAATTAATAGCAGTATGTATGCTTGAACGTAACGCACAGGAAATATGGTTCAACTTGTCATCCCAATTTGATTGGTCGGGTTTAATATAAGCCATTGTCGCAGCAATGACTGAACGATTCACGCGCTCCGACGTACTAGCTTGGGGCGATTGTTAATCGGTAAAGATATGTTTTACACCGTAGTTTAGTAGCAACGTCTGGAATATATGTGATTTAAACTGCACTCCATTATCTGATACTATCGTTTCGGGTACACCGAAGCAATGAAACAACTCTTCCTCAATGAATCGGATGATCGAATCCGCTGTAACTTTCTTAGTAGGTTTGAGAAATGGGAACTTCGCGAAATGATCTAGGTCTATAAAGATACCTATACTACCTGACTTACTTCGCGAATACGGTCCCAAGAAATCCACATACAATTTTTGAAAGAATCTGCTAGTTTCTTGAGTTTTCCCCATGGGAGGTCGCAAACACTGGCTTGGATGCTTTGATCATTTGCCTGTCTCGCACTGATTAACATAGGACTTCACATCATGGACCAATTTTGGCCAATAGTGGTATCGTCTTATTCTCTTGAGTGTTTTATTGCTACCACCATGTGAGGAAAGAGGGTGATTATGAGCTTGGCTCATAACCACGGGAGTTAGGTCAGATGGTACCCATAACTTCCAACAGAGGTCATCTCAACTTTGTCTCCTACTGCATGTTCAGCACGGCGATAAATGAAGCCATCAATTACCTTGATATCAGGCATTTTCGTCTGGTTAGCTTCAATTCTGGCTTTTGCTCCTCATACTCAACGGGGTGAAAATGCGGTGAACTGAAATCGAACAGGCTATCCAATTTAAGTTCGGACAAGTCCTCCGTGTAAGCTCGGGACAGGGCGTCTGGAACTTTGTTGTTGACTCCTTTTCGGTGAAGAATTTTGAATTCAAACCCTTGTAATTTCAATGACCATTTCGCGAGTCTAGAGCTCAAATCTGATTAACTCATGAGTCATTTTAACGATGCATGATCCGTAATTATAACAAATTCATTCCCTTCATGAAAACGCGAAACTTTTAGACAAAAAGTACAGCAGATAAACATTCTTTTTCGATAGCCGAATAATTCTGTTAGCAGTGATTTAGCTTATTAGACATGTATGCCATCGGAACATCGTTACCTTCGCCATCCTTTTGCATAAGTACTTCTCCTACTCCAGTATGACTCGCATCGTAATGAATTTCGAATGGATTTCGAAAATGTGGACTATGCAAAACGGGAGCGCTACAAAGTGTATCCTTAAGATCTTCGAATGAAATTCTGGCCTTAATTTTGAATGAATTAATGATACCAGCCTTAAAATCTTCGAAACTGTTTTACTGAACGATCTGGATCGGTCCATCGCCAATGACATGACCCGGACATGACCACTTCAAACAAAACTTACTCTTTTGTTCATTAATCGTTAACCCATCGCGTTTGAATTGTGCTGCCAACTCGGATAACACAAGCATATGGGTTTCGAATGAAGACGATACCTCGAGTACATCATCTATAACTTTATCCATTAATTTACACAATGCTTAGGGAGCATTGGTTAGACCAAATGGAATCACCGTGTAATGATAAAGGGGTCTTCCTGGAACGGTAAAAGCGGTCTCTTTGCGAGTGGCTGGGATCAATGGTATTTGCAAAAAAACCATCTTTCAGATCGATGCTGGAAATATAATTAGCTTTTGGTAGTTGGCTTAATATTCCATCAATCTGGGGCATTGGATATGCGCCCTTTACTGTGACTTCGTTGACCTTTCGGCTATCACCTTTCCCAGTTTCTTAACGAGAACCACTGGTGAGGACCATGGACTTTCAGATTCCTCAATAACACCAAGTGCTAGCATTCTTTCTAATTCTTCAAGCATGACCTTCTCGACGACAGGAGATATGGAATAATGCCGCTGTATAATTGGCTTTGCGTCCCCTATATCGATATCATGACTTATCCAGCTCGTTTTACCTAAACCCCCCTTGGCTAATGACGGAAACTTTTGGATAACATCTGACAACATTTCATGTTGCGAATTGGATAAACACATCTGCGTATAGTTTTCCTTAGCTAAGTCAGCAATCTCGGGCTTAACCTGTTGGTTTACCACACCTGAGGGTAACAATTTGAATGCAGACCAAAAGTCAATGCCAAGGTATAAATCTTGAGATAATGATGGTACTAGATACAAAGTTATGGGTTTAGTTTCAAACATAATGGGAGTTTTGATCTTGAATAAAATTTTCTGAGCGGTCCATCAGCTGTTCGCATAGATGCATAAACGATTTTGACAGTCGCTGGACTAACTTTCAGTGCTAAATCACCTCCTATGCAACTGGTAGTCGCTCCTGTATCCAAAAAAACACTGACTGCTCTTCCCAATAGTTGAACGGTTGCATAAGGTCTTATGTCTTGCGCATTCCCAACTACTGCAGATAACAAATTTTTTCGTTCTTGTTTTCGTGCCTGGTGGATGTACATCTACGCAATTTCCTGCGGAGGGCGCGTCTGTTACCGCCTTCAATCTCTGTCTTTGTTGTTGGTTCTGGTATTTGTGACATTTCCGGTGAAAGGCGTAGCGAGTTTGAGTTAGAACTCGGAACTCCGTATTGGTGGCTTTCGACACCATCGGTCTGCGTGCACTGATCAATGGTTCACGGACTGGCAAGATTTTGAATTGCACTTTCTACAGGAGGTATTGTAGGTGTCAGATTTTTCACACCCAAAACAGAAAACTCTTCGCTCTCCAGTACATTCTTGATATCGGTGACCTAATTCCCACAATTCCAACAATTAAGAGTCATTGCATCAATACAGGCATCATCTACATGATCAACTTCGTCTTCACTCTCACTGAACGTTTGAGGCAATTCATTAATATGTCGTTTAGTCGCGGCACGCTGAATTGTTGAAGTCGCTTTTGACAAGTTCTGTAGGAATCGTTCGCGAGTACGGACTATATGACGCAACTCGGCGATACTTTTGATTGGGACATACAAAATTTCGTGTTGAATTTCAGGAACTAAATAAGCTTTGAACGCTTCTAGCAGATAGGTCTCCGTCATTGACTGGACCAGTTTGTCTGCCAATGCTACTGTTGATTCATAAAACACGTCAAAAGGTTCATTTGGCTTCAGTTTCCGCTGAGTGATCGCTGACTTTCGGGCTGTGACCGTTTCGGGCCCCACGTTGGGCGCCATTTATTAAATCCTTATATTTTTAGATTATTATATGTATAATCATATAGGTAATACTGCAACAGATAACCAAGCAAGAGGCTAGGAACTGAGACGGTATTCGACCAGATGGTGGGGATGACCGAGATCCATACACGCGTTGCTGCCGCTCTAATTGTTAGTCGGGTAGAGTGGGGGTGGGGTAGGGTTAGATCGTGTCAAGGGCTCGTGCATTGAAATCAAAGACAAATATGTTTCGCGTGCGGGTCTAGGTTCAGTCGGCAGAAGTAACAAACAAACGACAGGATAGGAAGATTAAACAGCGAAGCGAAGTCGAGTGGTAGTTGCTGGTGGTGTTATTGGAACTCCATATGCCCATACCTCCATATGATCATACCGGTCCAAATAGGCTGAGAAATTGGTAATGATCCCTAGAAAAATACTCTACTTCTGCTTTGTTACGTCATCTCAGCGCCACATGATGCCTAAATACGGCAACAATTAACTTGAATTCATTATAATCGGTTTATTCATGAATACTTCCTTAAAGATCTCATAGCCCCTAAACGTTCATGTATATATAAAGGTTTTTAAGATAATCGAGAATAATGGTAGTTAGGTATGCTCACTTAAGCTGATCTTTATAGTAATAATTTGTATACCCTTTGATGGTTAAAGTATTAAAAACAGATATAAGACAAGCAATAATGTTTATGGGATATTGACGGAGTAATGATATTACGGATTGTGATGTTGCTTCGGCCGGGGTACGCTCGCCGCGCCGGGGTTCACAGAAATTTGTTGGTTTCTGGGTGTGGTAACTATAATGAGTAATCTGGGGTTCAAGAAGAAGGCGTGGGTTTAAGCAGTATATCAAATTGGTCTCTTTATTATTCTTAAGTTTACAAAGGTGACGTTAGATGTGTGGTACTGGGTCTCCGGTATGGGTCCTTCTTCGGGGTCTACCTTCTAGCTTCGCTACGCGGTTGCACGTGGCTGTTTGCTGTGTGCAGGTCGTCTTTGGTCGTCGGACCTGGCGGGAAATGCCAAGAGGTACTCCCGAGGTGTACCCGGAGTGGACGGAGGGTGACAGGGGTCGAACACACCCTGTGAAAATAATCGTTGCAGAGGTAGACACTCTCTGAGGAGAAGAATCATTGCAGAGGTAAACACTCTCTGAGGGGGAGTTTTGTTGCAGAGGTAAACAATCTCTGAGGAGGAGAATCGTTGCAGAGGTAAACTCTCTCTGGGCAGAAGAATCGTTGCAGAGGTAAACACTTTCTGAGGAGAAGATTTATTGCAGAGGTTAACACTCTCTGAGGAGAAGATTTGTTGCAGAGGTAAAAACTCTCTGAGGAGAATAATCGTTGCAGAGGTAAACACTCTATGGGGAGAAGAATCGTTGCAGAGGTAAACACTCACTGAGGAGAAGATTTGTTGCAGAGGTAAACACTCTATGAGGAGAAGATTTGTTGCAGAGGTTAACACTCTCTGAGGAGAAGAATCGTTGCAGAGGTAGACACTCTCTGAAAGCGGATTTGTTGCAGAGGTAAACACTCTCTGAGGAGGAGATTTGTTGCAGAGGTAAACACTCTCTGTGCAGAAGATTCGTTGCAGAGGAGGATTATCTGAGGAGAAGAATCTTGGCAAAGGTAAACACTATCTGAGGAGAAGAATCGTTGCAGAGGTGTTTACCTTTACTCTTTGAGGAAAAGAAACGTTGCAGACGTAAACACTCTCTGAGGTTAGGAGGCTGAGGCGGGGAAATGTATTAGCAGGTAAGTGAAAAAGTAGAACTCTACCCTTTGCACCAGCACCGTTGTAAAAATGTTGAGAAGTTAATCTCAGGGCTGTTTCGCGTGGGACTACCCAGTTGGCGACTCTGGATGGACTGCTCCGATTCGAGCTGGCGATGCTCCTTGTATTCACTTAAGTCAGCTGTTGGCCCGTGGTGTTGAGGCTAGAGCGTGCCTTGGATCTTAACACGTTCTGTGTCCCAGTTGATAGTGAGGCCGTTGGCGATCGTGCTCCGGTCACACTGGCATTAGCGTTGGCTAGATTGATCGTTTACTATCCGGTGATGGTCCCACTGGTGTTTCTTTGGCGCGTACTTTGAATGTAAGTCATGTGTTGATTTTTGGAATGTTTTATAAGGTATTTATTACGAAAAATTAGGTGCTTCAGGTTTTTGTCTTGTTTCTTATCCTACTAATACAGAAATAATACTTTCATAGTCACAGAAATTAGGTCGTTCAAGGTTTTATCTGGTTGCTTATCCTTGTAATATAATAATAATAGTTGTTTTGTGGCGCCGGCGCTGTTGGATATGGCGCTGGGCGTCACACTCCCCCCTCCTCTCCTAGGCGAGAGTCATCCCTCTGGTTGGGTTTTTACCAGGGTCCAATGCGCACGTCCCCGGCTCGGCCAATCCGCACATAGCATGCTTCTTGCTTCTTGTTCCAAATCCGGAACCGTCGCTGCATATGTGGATCTCTAGTGCTTATGTTGTCCTGCACCGCTCCGATTAGTTGTGTTGACATTTTGTGTCCCGCTGGCTCGCTCCACTTGATATGAATGTTGCCAGCCTCATACTTCACATCGCCTGGCTTCGCTGTCTTGACTGGTCTCGGCATCTGCTGCTCGTGTCGTTCTGGTGCATGTTGTTCCTCCGGCGGCGGTGCTGGTCCGAGGTCCAGGACGTCGTTGTCTTCGTCTTCTTTCTCGACCTGTTGGGCTCATTTTAGTTTCGAGGGCGGTGTTGGTGGTGTCCCCTCAGGCATCGCTGAATGCACCCTGCTTACTCGCTTCTTCCTGGGGCATTCGTAGTATTCCGGCGCCGTGTTCCGCTCTCGTTGCTGTGCTGCTGCCTGTGACGTGATTTGCCCGCTGTCTATGTCTTCTGTACTCGTCTACGACTGTTTTATCTTCGGTGCGGCCACCTTCATGCCGGAAACTCTCATCCGCGCTCCTATCGGCGGCGTGTGTGCTAGCGATTGCGTTTTTCTGACCTTGTTCTTGCCGGCCAGCATGTGCTCCTTGAACCGTTTGGTAGTGGCCTCGAATTTCTTGTCCATATCCCTGAAAAGATAGAAAGATGGTCTCGTTATTGCGTCTGCTGTTCCTGTGCTTGCAGTTTTTAGCTAAGAGACATGTGCTCTTATCTTTTTGATAGTATTTTTGTCTTTAGCTGTTACTATTACTGGGGATATTATCGTTTCCTTAAATTGTTTTGTTTCCTTTTTCCTTTGTCTGGTTTGTTTTACTGCTGCTTCTTCCATATTGTCTTGCTATTGCTTCTGCCTCTCTCTTCTCTTCCTCTGTCTCTCTTCCGAATTTTCTTGTTGTGTATCGTCGAAGCCTGATCTATGGTTACCTCATCGAATAGGTTTCCTGGTAGTCTTAATTTCCTGCCAAATAACAAGTATGCTGGACTGAATCCAGTTGATTCCGATTTGCTGATATTTATCACTAACGTTAGTTCTGATTCTGTGTTTTCTTGCGGTGAGCTGCGCGATCATTGTTTTTATTATCCTGTTTGCCCGTTCAGTTGAGTTTCCTAGTGGCGTATATACCCCACGTTTCCATTACCTGCTTTGTTTTCCGGCTTGTGAATTGTACTCCGTTGTCCGATATCAGCTGTTTTGGTGCTCCTCCCCTCGCCAGTATTTTCTCCCTGAACGCCTTTAAAACCGAATCAGCTGTTGCCTGTCTGGCCGGTGTGACCGCCACCAATTTGGAAAATTTGTCGATAAACACGATCATTACCGTATTGTCATCTGAAGTTCTGGGGAGTGGTCGACAAAATGGACACATCGTTTCTAATGGTGCGTTTGCTATCTTTGTTAGCATTTCCCTGCTGCCGCTTGTTGTGAAATTTTGTATCTTTGCATGATCGTCTCATGATCGTATGAATTTGGTCACATCCCTACTTAGTCCTGGCCAGAAATATCGTTGCCGTATCCGATGTTTTGTTCTCCGTATGCCTAGGTGTTTGGCCGTTGGCCGTTAGCACCCGGATGCGTTCGTGTTTTGGTACACATAACTTCCATGATTGCTTGTCTTCGTCTGTGTGGTTTGGTATGGCTTTCAGCCTGCGACTTGCATAGGCGATCTAGTGCTCTCCGTACGCATCTTATTGAGTACTGCCCCGATTCCACAGTCACTCGCTACGGTTTGCAGATTGAACTGCTTACATTCAGAACTGGCGCTTCGGTTAGGCACAGTTTGAGATCGTTGAACGCATTTTGATGGGTCTCGTCCCAGGAAAACTTTTGGCGTTTCTTGAGCAAGTTTTGTAGCGCCTTTGCTCGATCCGTGAAGGGCGGTACGAATCTTCAGTACCAATTTGCTAGCCCCAAGAAGCTGTGTACTTGCTTAAGTGTCGTTGGCGCTGCTAATTCTCGTATCGCCGCAATTTTATCCGTATCCATGTGAATTCCTTCTTCACTAGCCATGTGCCCTATATACTTTAATTTCCTCTGGAAGAAGCTAGTAGCTTTTGTTGATGTTCCTCCTTCGTCCGCCCGATCACGTCTATGTCGTCTAGGTATGCGAAGGCAAACGGTTCCATATCTGGTCCAAATACTACATCCAAGGCTCTCTGGAAAGTTGGTAGAGCTGTCGTAAGTCCGAATGGCATTAATTTATGTGTGAAATACTACGAAAAATAAAGGTTAGGCTAGGTTAGGTTACCTCGGACGGCCCTCAACGGGGCCTCTCATAGGCCAGAATGGCCCTTAGTTATCCGAACTTCGTACGGACCTTTACGAGGGTGTTTCTGAGGTTTTGAAGTCCCCCAGAATCGAGGTGTTTTTGGCAAAGGCAAGCAGTTTCCTTGGCGACCTCCAGTGATTCCAGCATCGGTGCGCCCAGGTATCTTCCCCTTGCTTTTGAGAGAGACCCGGACAGCGGCAGATAAGATGTTCTAGGGTTTCATCACATTTCCTGCAGATGTCGCTGTTGGTGATGTTTAGCCTGGTTGCATGCGACGCAGCCAGGCAGTGGCCTGTTAGTATACCCACTAGCAGTCTGCAATCCTTCCGTGGAAGATGCAGCAGATAGTGGCAGAGTTTATCATTGCGTTCCTTGCACATGGTTTTCGAGATTCTGCAGGTGGTGGTATTCTTCTACCTGCTGTCTTCATTTTGGCCTGCTTCTCCAGGTCGCTTTGTAGCGTTCTAAGGAAAACAGGCACGCTTTCGGTTCTTTCGTTTACCAGCCCGACGCCTTCCTTAGCCAGAACGTTCGCCGCTTCGTTTCCTTCGATGCCCTGATGGCTGGGAACCCAATAGATCCGCACTGACTTGGTCGTGCAAAGTGAGTCCAATGCTTCCCTGCTTGCCAGGATACTTCTAGAACTGACCGCGGACGACTGCATGGATTTTATCGCGGCTTGGCTGTCTACAAACAGATTGACTACATTTTGTGATCGTTCTGTGTGTTGTGCAACCTCCGCTGCTTTCCTGATGGCAAAGTCTTCCTCCTGGAATATGCTGCAGTGGTCCGGTAGCTTATATGACGGCCTTATTTCGGGGTCTGTGCAGTATAAGCCAGCTCCTACTCCTCTTTCCATCTTGGAGCCGTCTGTGTATATGGCGAGGTGTTGGGTCTGGCCCCGTCCTTTTTTCTATTCTTCAGGTCCCAGAAATGCCTTTGTTTTGATGTCGAGGGAAGTTCGGGGCGTCATGTAGTCAGTAAAACTGATCATGTCCCTGACAATAGAACTATGCCCGTATACTTGTGGCCACATGTTTCCTGACGCAATCAGGCCTTTCCTGCTGTCAGATGAGCGTGGATGTCCAGGGGATCAATTCCAAGTATGGTCTCGAGTGCTTTTGTTGGGGTAGATCTCAGTGCCCCCGTGAGACAGAGCAGAGCCTGTCGCTGAGTCTTTTCCATAAGCTTGTGGTACGTCTTCTTCTCGGTAGCTTGCCACCACACTAAGACTCCATACAGCAAATTTGGTCGCACCATCGATATGTAGATCCAATGCATTAGAGCAGGTGACAGGCCCCATGTACTGCTGAGCATCTTCTTTGATGCGTATAGCTCAATGGTGGCCTTCTTCACCCTTTTCACTACATTGGGTCTCCATGCCAGCTTGCTATCCAATACTGTGCCGAGGTATTTGACTTGTGTTTTTGGGGTTAGCCTTGTTTGATTGATTTTCGGGGGGATCCATGACGGTACCTTGTACCTCTTGGTGAAGAGGATGAGGTCCGTCTTGTCCGCGTTGATACTGAGTCCTACTTCGTCCGCCCACTCACATATCTCCCTGAGTGTACTTTCCATTATGGAGCTAAGGGTCGATGGACATACGATGCGCTTTCCTTTCGAATCTCTTGATTGGGTCGTCGACCACCAGATTCCACAGACGCCCACAGGGGCGACAGTACTCCACCTTGCGGTGTGCCTCTGTGTGCCCCCTTGGCTATGGAGGCGGTGTCCCATTCTGATTGAACCCGTCTACAACTTAGGAGGTTTTTTATCCAGTGGTTGATTGCTGGGTGTGTGTTGGTTGCTTCCAAGCGACCCATTATTGCGCTTGTGCCCACGTTATTAAATGCTCCGGATATATCTACAAATACTTTTAAAGCATATTTCTTGGTATTGAGGGCTTTCTCGACGGTAGCTACTAGCGAGTGTAGTGCTGTTTCCACCGATTTTCCTTTAGTGTAGGCATGCTGGTTCCTTGACATCAGTCCCCCTACTTCCGCCCTGCTGTGTAGCTCCAGCAGTTTTTCCAGCGTTTTTAGTAAGAAGGAGGTGAGGCTTATCGGTCAATAATCCTTCGGACTAACATGGCTGCACTTTCCTGCCTTCGGGAGGAAGACAACTCTGGAAGTTCTCCATTGGATAGGGATATAGCCTGTCCTTAAGCATGCCGAATATATAGCGAAAAGCCATGGGGTGATGGCTTGGTCATGGCTCTTTGGTCACCTGTAACATGACTGGGAATATTCCATCCAGTCCAGGTGCTTTAATGCCCGTAAAGGAGTCTATGGCCCATTGGATTTTCTTGTGGGTTATTAGGCCTGTGGAGAGGGTTTGTTTCTCTGTCGCTGGGTCATGTTGCGTTGTGGCATCAGTGACCTCGGTGCATCCTGGGAAGTGAGCCTCCATTAGTGCTGTCAGGGCTTCTTCGCTGCTCTCTGACCATTGTCCATTGCTGAGCTTGAGCTGACTCTGTATGGTAGGTTGCTTAGAAAGCAGCTTCCTGAGTCTTGCCGTTTCAGGCACCTTCTTGATGTTGGAGCAGAAGTTCCTCCACGAGCTGCGTTGTGCCTTGCATATCTCTTTCTTGTAATTCCTAAGTAGATTCCTGTAGATTCGCGAGCTTTGAGGTAACCGTCTTTCTGAACTTTTCCCAGTTTGTGTTCTGGGGGTTCCTATAGACTCTTACCTTCGAAGTGTGCTTAAATTCGTATTTTAACTGAATATACCTGTGATCTGAGAAGGATGGTCTTTCGAGGACTCTCCACTCAGATACCGCGGTGTTCTTTCCCGTTACGAAAGTAAGATCTAGCACGTTTGATGAGGTGGAACCTACGTAGGTGTAATCCTCTCCCACGTTTGCTACTTCTATGTTAGTTGAGAAGAAAATTTATTAAATTTTTTAAATTTATAAGTTACTCAGCTCGGTCATTGATATCGGGGCTTCCCCATACATTGTGGAGGGCATTTGCGTCCGTACCAATGAGTAGTTGGTAGTCCTTGGAGCCGGCTTCTTTGACCAGACTTCTTAGCTTTTCAGGTGGTGCGGGCCTGTCGTGTGCTATATAGCAGGAGGCTACCAAGAGAATAATGCAGTATCCATTGCCCATCCGGCACCCTCGTGGAGGTTTTAGCTAGAGGATTTTTGCCAGAAAATTCTACATGAATTGTATTAATTGTTTCCTTAAGATTTCCACTTTTTCGAGTTTCTCCAAGCCGAATTCCTCGCAGTAGCCTTGCAGATCTGCTTTCGATGCTTGGTTAATCCACTGATTTGCCATCTTGACCACTTTTCAGAAACTATTATGCTACTACAACCTGCTCGGGCGCCACTGTGACGTTGCTTTGGCCGGGGTATGCTCGCCGCGCCGGGGTTCACAGAAATTTTTTGGTTTCTGGGTGTGGTAACAATAATGAGTGATCTCGGGTTCAAGAAAAAGGCGTGGGCTTAAGCAATATAACCAATTGGTCTCTTTATTATTCTTAAGTTTACAAAGGTGACGTTAGATGTGTGGTACTGGGTCTCCGGTATGGGTCCTTCTTCGGGGTCTACCTTCTAGCTTCGCTACTCGGTTGCACGTGGCTGTTTGCTGCGTGCAGGTCGTCGTTGGTCGTCGGACCCAGCGGAAAATGCCGAGCAGTACTCCCGAGATGTACCCGGAGTGGATGAAGGGTGACAGGGGTCGAACACACCCTGTGAGAAATATCGTTGCAGAGATAAACACTCTCTGAAGAGATGAATCGTTGTAGAGGTAAACACTCTCTGGGCAAAAGAATCGTTGCAGAGGTAAACACTCTATGAAGAGAAGATTTGTTGCAGAGGTAAACACTCTCTGAGGAGGAGATTTGTTGCAGAGGTAAACACTCTCTGGGCAGAACAATCGTTGCAGAGGTAAACACTCTCTGAGGGGGAGATTTGTTGCAGAGGTAAACATTCTCTGAGGAGGAGATTTGTTGCAGAGGTAAACACTTTCTGGGCAGAACAATCGTTGCAGAGGTAAACACTCTCTGAGGAAAAGAATCGTTGCAGAGGTAGACACCCTCTGAATGGAGATTTGTTGCAGAGGTAAACACTCTCTGAGGAAAAGATTTGTTGCAGAGGTAAGCACTCTCTGAGGAGATATTTTTTGCAAAGGTAAACACTCTCTGAAAAAAAGAATCGTTGCAGAGGTAGACACTCTCTGAATGGAGATTTGTTGCAGACGTAAAGACTCTCTTCAACAGCCTCTGTTATTCATTAGCACTCACACCACCACCAAAAGTGAAGGAGATTTTTCGGGTTAAGGTGCGGGACCATGCACAGAATGTCGTTGTAGATCCCGTTGTTATTATAAAATTTTATAGCAGGCATGACAAAATCATGCTGCTGCAACGGGCTGGAGAGCATCGACGACAGACCAAGCAGCCACTTAGCTTGGAGTTGTTTGGAATCCATTCCAAACAACTCTTCTACATCAACAAGCAGCTCTCTAAAATCAACTACGACATCTTCAGAGAGGCAATGAAGATGAAGAAGCGTAATGCTCTGTCGGCTGTCTTCACCCGCCGTGCTATGGTCTACGTTCGGCAGAGTGTTCGCGGCGAATTTGTGTGCCTTAAGAGCATGGCTGAGCTCTGTGCCCTACAGAGAGTGGAAGCTGTGGCTGAGGAGGCGACTAAATCCGTATCTGGAGGAACTGGAACTGGGCGGAGTAATTTTCGATAGAATAGAATTAATTTTTGTCCTCTACTTTATGTTTCACATTAGGTTTAATATTTCTTATAATATTGTATTAGTCTCTGCTAGGAATCTCACTCTCTTTACCCCCGTACTCTTAAAACAGTGGTGTTTGGAATGTCTTCTCTAATTTGTTTTTATTCCAGTGATTATGGATGATAATGCATGGTCGTCCGGCTCGAGCAGCTATACAATGCTAAGAATACTTGGCAATCAAGGGGAAGGTCTGCGTGTATGCCATATTAATGCCCAAAGCCTAACTAAGAAAATCGAGGAATTTAGGTATCTATTTGTCAAGTCCAATACTGATGTCATATGTGTGTCAGAAACGTGGTTTTCGTCTCATGTTAGTAATTTGTTAGTAGAGTGTACTGGTTATGATTTGTTTCGATCTGATCGAGATAGTCACGCTGAAGGTGTAGCAATATATGTAAGCAAACGTTTAAATGCTAAACTTGTATGTAATCACCCAATTGAAAGTGCAGTTGAGTGGATATTTGTTCAAGTCACAAGCACAATACATTCTTCCAAAATTTTAATAGGCTGTGTATATAGACCTCATCGATATATAGAATATCAAAATTTAACTGATGTATTGTCTACCATGTCCTGCGAGAAAGGCAATTATCGGACGACATAGAATCTATGGGATTAAAGTTAGTAAATTCGTCTGCACCCACGCATTTCTCAAATCACTGTGATACCTTACTTGACTTATTTTTTGTAACCGACTGTCATAAAATTTGTACTTACAGTCAACTATCAATGCCAATGTTTTCGAAACACGACCTAATATTCTTGACCTATAATTTTCATACCGACTTAACTGAAAGCAGAATAGTTTATAGAAATTTTAGAAACATTGACTATGCCTTGTTAAGTGCTGACTTTATTTCATGTGACTGGGACTCTATTTATGACTATGCTAATATTAATTCACAACTGACTGTCCTACAAAATAATATAATGTATCTATATAACAGATCGATTCCGCTGGTGACAAAAACGGTCAACCGTCATGGAAATCCATGGTTCGATTCGAAAATTAAAATATTAATTAACAAACGTGATATCGCTTTTACAAAATGGAAGCGTTACAGAACAGCCCACCATGCTGCACAATATAAGATAATTAGGAAAAATGTGATACAGTTAATCAACTCAGAGAAAAGAAAATACTTTTGTAACAAATTTAACTTAGCAAGATCGAATCAGCAGAAATTGGCGTATATTAAAGAACTGGGTGTTGGTAAATCCACTACTCCGCGTATCTGTGATATTGATCCTGACCAACTTAATAGAACTTTTTTAGACTGTAAAGTACCTGAAGTGACTAAAACGGACTATGTTGAGTGCGTACCTCAAAAACTCTATAGAAACTGTGATAATGTACACTGCTTCTGTGATAATAGTACCTGTGATAATAGCTTTAGTTTTTCATGTGTAATTGAGTCAGATGTCCTCGAATCAATGTTAAAAATTAAGTCAAACGCCACTGGAACTGATGATATTAATCCGAAATTCATAAAAATGCTTTTGCCATTAGGGTCATTACTGTTCTCTATGTATGTAAATGATCTACCGAGTATATTGTCAAGTTGTGACGTTCATATGTATGCCGATGATGTTCAAATGTTTTTTAGTCGTCCTATTAGTAGAATTAATGACTGTATTCGTGTCTGTAATAGCGAATTGAAAAGTGTAAGTCAGTGGGCTAAAATGAATGGGCTACGATTAAATCCAAATAAGTCAAAATGTATAGTCATAGGTAAAAGAAAGTTCGACACTAATGCACTACAAAAATTGACTATTGAAAACATCCCCATTGAATATGTAGAACGTGCAAACAACTTAGGTTTTATGTTTAACCCAACTTTGACATGGGATGATCACATAAACAGATCAGTCGGAAAAGCTATTGGGATACTTAGAAATTTATAACTAACTAAAGATTTTCTCCCAGTGAAAATAAGACAAACAATTGCAAAAATGTACATCACACAAGTTCTTTTCTATGGTATAGAAGTATTTAGTGACAGTAACTCTGCCAGCCAACGCAAGCTGTAAGTTGCTTTTAATAATATCGCGAGATATATTTATAACAGACGTAGAACTGACGATATTTCGGACGTAATGATAAAAATTGTTGATATGCCACTTAAATCCTGGATAGACTTTAGGGTCTTAGTATTACTGCACAAAGTTATATACACCAAAGAGCCATCTTACTTATATGAACGACTTGAGTTTAGCACGTCAAGACGGACGAAAAATATTATTTGCTTTAAATACAAGTACAAGTGCACAATGAAACAGTTGTTTGTATATGCTGCTCGAGTCTGGAATCATCTTCCCCACGCCCTCAAGGCAATCAATGGGGGAGTGCAGTTTAAAATCGCACTGGAGAATCATCTACGCACTACATAACTTGAATTTGAGATAGTAGAGAGGGGTTAAACGGAGAGTAAGAGTAAATTAATCTAAATATTATATTATTAAAATGTTAGTTTATAAGTTCGAATGTATGTAATTGTAATCACTTCTTAATGTTAGTAATTTAAATGTCAAAAGTTAATGTTACACTTGTTGTGACTAGCGCCCTAATTTATAAGTATAAAATGCTTGTCGCGCTAGGATGAAATAAATAAATAAATAAACACTCTCTGAGGAAAAGATTTGTTGCAGAGGTAAGCACTCTCTGAGGAGAGATTTATTGCAGAGGTAAACACTCTCTAAGGAGAAGATTTGATGCAGAGGTAAACACTCTCTGAGGTTAGAAGTATCAGAGGTATACACTCTCTGAAGTTAAGAGGTTCCAGAGGTAAACACTCTCTGAGGTTAGCAGGTTAGGGCGGGGAAATCTATTAGCGGGCAAGTGAAAAAGTAGGGCTCTACGTTTTGCACCAGCGCCGCTGAAAAAATGTTGAGAAGTTTATCTCAGGGCTGTTTCGTGTGGGACTACCCAGTTGGCGACTCCAGATGGACTGCCCCGATTCGAGCTGGCGATGCTCCTTATATTCATGAAAGTAAGCTGTTGGCCCATGGAGTTGGGGCTAGAGCCTGCCTTGGATCATAACGCGTTCTGTGTCCCAGTTGTTAGTGTGGCCGTTGGCGATCGTGCTCCTGTCACACTGGCATGATCGTTGGCTTTTGTGACCTTTTACTGCCCGGTGATGGTGCCACTGGAGTTTTTTGGCACGTATTTTGAATGTGAGTCATGGGTTGGTTTTTGGAATGTTCATAAGGGTTTTATTGTACAAAATTATGTGCTTCAGGTTTGTTTGTCTTTCTTTCTTATCCTAATACAGAAATAATACTTATTATATTAAAAAACGAGGGGGAACGTTGTGAGCCGCGGCAAAGGCCGCGGCTCTACCTTATACCCGGTACTCAGTCAGTATATACATACATACATACATTTATGAGCTTACGATTTATGAAATTTATTATATGTTCGCAAAAGGGACGAATTAAATTTTGGGCAAAAAATAATATTTACAATATAAAAAAATGAAGTCAAAACATTTTTGGAATTTTTATACATGTTTCCATATTTGTTTACATATGCTTTTTGCATCTGCTTCTACATTTCTACATGACATGTATAACTACATATTCGAGACGTACAAGTGTTTGCGAGAGAGAGAGAGAATGAGTAAGCGCTTGGCAGGCGATGCGTAGCCACTGAAATTTAATTTGTTCCTTCTGTCCATAATAATGATCCCACCTGATCCAGATTCGGCAATCTGATAGATACAGTAATTTCCCATGATTCTGCGTTTTTGGTTTACTTTTATATTAAAAATTGTGGATTCCACAGATTTTCGTCTTTTGTGGGGGCGGAAGGAGGCGTGGCAAAATTTTGAAATAAACTTGTGCTGAATTGATACCACAGGTGTTTGGATAGAAAGTTTGGTTCCTCTAGCTCTTATAGTCTCTGAGATCTAGGCGCTCATTTAAACGAATAAGCAAAGCAGACAGGGTGGCGTGTGAGAGAGAGCGAGAGGGAACGATGACTTCCGAAATGGTTTTCTTCATTGTAGCTATAATAATGATCCGATCTAATCCAGATTCAACACTCTGATAGAAATAGTTATTCTCTATAATTCTGCGTTTTTAGTTTTCTCGTATCTTCAAAATTGTGTACGCCACAGACTTTAGTCCTTTGTGCGGGCGGAAAGGGGCGGGGCGAAATTTTGCAACACATTTGGAGTAGTGTGATCACACAGGAGACTGGATACAAAACTTATTTGCTCTAGCTTAAATGGTCTCTGAGATATAGGCGCAAATGAAGACGGACAGACGGACGGACGGACGGACAGACGGACGGACGGACGGACGGACAGACGGACGGACAGACAGACATGGCTATATCGACTCGGCTATTGATGCTGATCAAGAATATATATATGTAACACCTTCTGGGTGTTACACACAACCGTTATCACCACAAATCTAATATACCCCTATACTCTTCGAGTACCGGGTATAATGAGGTCCTTCAAGGTTTTGTTCTGGTTTGTTTTGCTAAGAATATATTGATAATCGTTGATTTGTGGCGCCGGCGCTGTTGGATAAGGCGCTGGGCGTCACATGATATAAAACTACAAAAACTATTCGATTAGGGCTTTCAAAAGGGAATAATAGAATGTTTGGTCGATGCTTATTTTATGTACACGGTAATTTGTTTGTTGGGTAACCCACCATACGTTGATATGTTTGCATTTCAGCTAATCAAAACGCTTGCGAATGATCAGAACAAAACAAATATTCGAGGGCTTGGCATAGGTCAGTAATACCGTGCCGCTAATAAGTTTGCGGTCAACGCATGGGTACTCAATATACTTTCTTTTCGCTTGTAAAATTATACACAAATAAGCAGACGTTCACGGTTAATCACTCACATTTAGATCAATCCATCGATAAATGTGCTTCCATGTGGTTGATGAGGGTGGCTGTAAACTTTGAATGACCAATTTAATAGGAAATATATGCATAGCCACAAGTATGGTTCTTTTTCATTCCTTCTTCGTTACCCTTTTCTTTCCAATATAAATGCATAGAACCAAAATCACTCAAAACTAAACTTAACTCGAATTGACTTTACTTTTCTTTACTTTACTTTACTTAACTGATATTCACATTTTAGTTTAATTAAGGCTGAATTTCACTGCTGCACTGCAACGGTTATAGCTCTCTCCTTTGAAGTTTCTTTCGGTTCGCTGCTGCTAGAGAACGTGGAGGTCAAGAGCAATCGGAAACTCTCTGCAGGTTTGGTTCAAGCGGCTTCAGAGAGGTATACGCAATGACAATTCTCTTAAGAGGGAATATCGCCGCACATACATACATATGTATATGTATATAGGTATATACGTCTTAGGCCATCAAATGCTTCCCAGTCTGCACATGTTCATATGAATGTATGTCTGTATTCGCACGCCAAGACTCAATGCAAGTATGGTGGACGTTAACACCACTAGATCATAGCGCTGATATTTTCGGCACTACATATATATACAGGAACGTATCTGCACAGCTACGATACGACGTTCGGTAGCACGTACGGTATCACGTTCGATATTACGTACGGTATTACGTACGAAAGTACGAACTATATTTTCTGTGGCCGGTTGTTTAGGGTACAATAAAACTCATCCAAAGAGTTTGGTCTCTGAAAAATTTAGCTTTCTTCGGTCCTCGGATCAGAATATATTGTCGTGGATCGTGAAAATAGCTCTTGAGCTTAACACGCGGTACACACGTTTACCGAAGTTAGGTTTAATCCTTCTTCGATCGGCGCTAAATTTGATCAGACTTTCGTTTGGGATCACGAGCACAAGAGAAAAGAAGGACATGCCCTTCCACTTCATCCGCTTGAGCTCTTGTTTTGCTCGTTTCGTCTTCACCAAACATTGACAGTTGGCTCTGTTAGCCTATGTCATTTTGACATGAGCCTAATTTCTCTCAAAGTGCAAGATGCATGCGAAGGGAAGGTGGAACTGCGGTATGGTTGCTCATTTCTAGCTTTTCTGGGACTACACCATACAAATACAGCTGTAAGAAAAACTTACGGTGTCCTACGGCATTTTTGTCCATTGTGGCCGATGTCCAGTTGTGATGTACTGTGCCTGGTTTTTCCATTGTCGTCCGATAGCCTTTGATAGTCCAGCCTCTGTTTCCAGTTTTTCGAATTCCTCTGCCGTGATCATGAACTCTGTCAGCGTTTTGAATTCGCTTTTTTTAATGTTTAATGGGTAGCCGGTAGTTCTGGTATGTAATTTCAATTTTCTGCTGCTCTGTGTACGTTACGAATTTCATCAATTTCCTTAGGTCTTGTACGTATTCCCTCACTGTATCCGGCTCAGTTTACTTATTGCCACTTGCTTCCTGAGTTCCTCCTGTTAACGGGATTATATGACGTTTTCCTTGAGCCCTTCCTTAACTTCTTCACATGTGGTTACGGGCGCTGGGTTTGGCATACACCAGTTCAGTGCGCTTTCCTCCAATATTATCGGCATTTCAAACACCAAGTAGTCGCATTCTACTCCTAATGTCTCTGCTAACTCCTCCATCCTGCTCAGGAACTCCAGCAGATCTCCTCGCCCAGTGTAGATCGTCTCCCACTTTCGTGATCCTTCCCGTATCTGCTTCGAAAATAGCGCCTTTTTCCCTCCTGATATGGGCTCTCCTTGAGGTTCCTCCGTTGTGATCTGTATCTGTGCACATTTCTGTGGCGATTGTTGCCTAGGGCTCCTTTTGATTTGAGGTTAGATTGCTGCTAGCTGTTCCAGTCTCTCTTGTATATTTGCCGTGAGGTCTGTTCTCTCCATGAATTGTATTAATTGTTTCCTTAAGATTTCCACTTTTTCGAGTTTCTCCAAGCCGAATTCGTTGCAGTAGCCTTGCAGATCGTTGCTTCGTTGCTTTCGTTGCTTGGTTAATCCACTGATTTGCCATCTTGACCACTTTTGAGATACTATTATGTTACCACAACTTGCTCGGGCGCCACTGTAACGTTGCTCGCTGCGCCGGGCTTCACAGAAATTTGTTGGTTTCTGGGTGTGGTAACTATAATGAGTGATCTCGGGTTCAAGAAGAAAGCGTGGGTCTAAGCAGTATAACAAATTGGACTCTTTATTATTCTTAAGTTTATAAATGTGACGTTAGATGTGTAGTACTGGGTCTCCGATATGGGTCCTCCTTCGGGGTCTACCTTCTAGCTTGGCTACTCGGCCGCACGTGGCTGTTTGCGGGGAAATGTATTAGCAGGTAAGTGAAAAAGTAGAACTCTACCCTTTGCACCAGCACCGTTGTAAAAATGTTGAGAAGTTAATCTCAGGGCTGTTTCGCGTGGGACTACCCAGTTAGCGACTCCTGATGGACTGCTCCGATTCGAGCTGGCGATGCTCCTTTTATTCACAAAAGTCATCTGTTGGCCCGTGGAGTTGGGGCTAGAGCGTGCCTTGGATCTTAACGCGTTCTGTATCCCAGTTGATAGTGTGGCCGTTGGCGATCGTGCTCCGGTCACACTGGCATTATCGTTGGCTAGATTGATCGTTTTCTATCCGGTGATGGTCCCACTGGTGTTTTTTGACGCGTACTTTGAATGTAAGTCATGTGTTGGTTTTTGGAATGTTTTATAAGGTATTTATTACGAAAAATGAGGTTCTTCAGGTTTTTGTCTTGTTTTGTATCCTACTAATACAGAAATAATGCTATCATAGTCACAGAAATGAGATCCTTCAAGGTTTTGTCTGGTTTCTTATCCTTGTAATATAATAATAATAGTTATTTTGTGGCGCCGGCGCTGTTGGATATGGCGCTGGGCGTCACAAGTAGCGCAACTTTCCGTTACCTAAAATAATATTTACCTGACACCTCAGACCTTTTCCAAGTAGTTAATTTCTTAAAGAGGCATACTTATATATATATAACATATAGTCAGGTAGTACTTATAATACAATATTTAGCAATATTACACACGTTACAGCCAAATTTGTGTGCGCTCTTCTTCTTCTCTTCCTTATACCTGCCGCGTGTTTTTAACGTTAAAAGTTCAAAAAATCCCAAAATGTAGTGTATTTTTTAAACGTTTTTAATTTAATAAGTATTTCAGTTATATTTAAAATGTATACAACAAATTATTAAGATTGAACATACTTTTCAGATAAAGATAGAAGATCGGTTGTTTACATCGTCCACTATTCAGTTTGAAAGTGGTGAAATTTCGTAAAAATGTTCAATAACAAATATTAAAAATTAACCTAAAAAAATCACCCAAAAATATTTAAGTTAGAAAATCGAATAAAAAAAATCAATGACATATAGTCATTGAAATTATAAAAAATCTTCAATTATGATTTAAAACAAACGTTTTTAATTTGAATTTTACAGGTAAAATATGCTTGAAAATATTTCTTAACTTTGACCTTGAATATTAAAGCACCACAGATACCTGGCACTCTTGACAAACATTCATTGAGAAGTTTGAGAAGTTAAAAGGTTTTCTATTAATAACTTTTTAAATTATTGAAATCGCTTCATTAGTTTAGACGCTATGATTTTTGATAAGCTTTTTGATTTTGATAAGCAAAGGTCCCACGGTGCGACGTTTATAATTTCTATTATAATAGTCACCACGACATTTCCGCTGTCGCCCAAAGTGACTTTTTCTGATAGATATAAGATATAAATTTTTTAAAGAATTGTGGTTTTTTTATGGTTTAGTTTTTTTAAAAGAATTTTTTAAAAATTTGGTGTTTTTTTCAGAGGTAGTGCTTCTATTTTTAACATAACTTAAGTTTCTTATAACTGGTTGGTCAAACGGCTGCAACTTAGCCGTTTATCCATCGATTTTAACAAACTAATCGTAAACGACGCCTAATTAATGTGTCTATCTAAAACAAAAAATTTTAGCCACGAAATATTTTTTTCCGACTTTCCTGAGTTTTCAAAGTCCGAATTTCGGGAAAAAATACCCCAAAAATTGTTAAATTTTAATTTGAAATCTTTATATCTTCCAGGCGTTAAGCTGCAGTTACAAAAAGTCTGGGTCGAATTAATAGCTGAATTTGTCAGCTTTTCAGAACTTCAAAGGAAATTCAGTGAGAGGGGAGTGTTTAGACCTTAAAAGAAAAATCAAGACACTTGTGAGATGAGTTGTAAATTCAATCTGATTTTATTTCATCAACGTCGGGCCTTATATGTAATTTTACAATGTGGGATGGGGAAAATTTTGTATTCCATTATTATAGCTAGGCCCACGGATCGGCTGCAACTCTGCTGTGAGTGACCAACTGATTGCATGCAATCATCAGTATTTTTGGACTAAATTAGGGTCTTAATTGCTTACTGCACTTGACTTTGGGATGTCGTTGTCGTGTTTTTTAATGAGTTGACAGATCGCACCCTAACAGTCATAAACTCTATACTTTATGTATGTTTTTTACTTGGAATAGATTGGTTTTGTGTTTATCTCCGTGAATGTGTAAAGACTCTTGTTCTTTAAGTACGATAATGTGTTCATGTTTGAACATTCTGCAAAGGGCCAGAAGTGGCATGGCTTAGTTTTTATTTTTATTTTTACATTTTTTTTGTTTTCTTGTCGATGATTGTCTTAAAGTATATTACAATGAATAGGGAAGTGCTATTGCTTGCAGTCTTTGCGCTACCTTAATTCTTCTTATGGTATATATTATTAATATTAACATAATTATTATTCCGATAATCAAGGCTGCATGTCCAGACACATAGTGGAACTTAAGTCCTTTCAATTCATGATGACCTTCTTTTAACAATGTTATAAATGTTATAAATGTGCTTCCATGTGGTTGATGAGGGTGGCTGTAAACTTTGAATGACCAATTTAATAGGAAATATATGCATAGCCACAAGTATGGTTCTTTTTCATTCCTTCTTCGTTACCCTTTTCTTTCCAATATAAATGCATAGAACCAAAATCACTCAAAACTAAACTTAACTCGAATTGACTTTACTTTTCTTTACTTTACTTTACTTAACTGATATTCACATTTTAGTTTAATTAAGGCTGAATTTCACTGCTGCACTGCAACGGTTATAGCTCTCTCCTTTGAAGTTTCTTTCGGTTCGCTGCTGCTAGAGAACGTGGAGGTCAAGAGCAATCGGAAACTCTCTGCAGGTTTGGTTCAAGCGGCTTCAGAGAGGTATACGCAATGACAATTCTCTTAAGAGGGAATATCGCCGCACATACATACATATGTATATGTATATAGGTATATACGTCTTAGGCCATCAAATGCTTCCCAGTCTGCACATGTTCATATGAATGTATGTCTGTATTCGCACGCCAAGACTCAATGCAAGTATGGTGGACGTTAACACCACTAGATCATAGCGCTGATATTTTCGGCACTACATATATATACAGGAACGTATCTGCACAGCTACGATACGACGTTCGGTAGCACGTACGGTATCACGTTCGATATTACGTACGGTATTACGTACGAAAGTACGAACTATATTTTCTGTGGCCGGTTGTTTAGGGTACAATAAAACTCATCCAAAGAGTTTGGTCTCTGAAAAATTTAGCTTTCTTCGGTCCTCGGATCAGAATATATTGTCGTGGATCGTGAAAATAGCTCTTGAGCTTAACACGCGGTACACACGTTTACCGAAGTTAGGTTTAATCCTTCTTCGATCGGCGCTAAATTTGATCAGACTTTCGTTTGGGATCACGAGCACAAGAGAAAAGAAGGACATGCCCTTCCACTTCATCCGCTTGAGCTCTTGTTTCGCTCGTTTCGTCTTCACCAAACATTGACAGTTGGCTCTGTTAGCCTATGTCATTTTGACATGAGCCTAATTTCTCTCAAAGTGCAAGATGCATGCGAAGGGAAGGTGGAACTGCGGTATGGTTGCTCATTTCTAGCTTTTCTGGGACTACACCATACAAATACAGCTGTAAGAAAAACTTACGGTGTCCTACGGCATTTTTGTCCATTGTGGCCGATGTCCAGTTGTGATGTACTGTGCCTGGTTTTTCCATTGTCGTCCGATAGCCTTTGATAGTCCAGCCTCTGTTTCCAGTTTTTCGAATTCCTCTGCCGTGATCATGAACTCTGTCAGCGTTTTGAATTCGCTTTTTTTAATGTTTAATGGGTAGCCGGTAGTTCTGGTATGTAATTTCAATTTTCTGCTGCTCTGTGTACGTTACGAATTTCATCAATTTCCTTAGGTCTTGTACGTATTCCCTCACTGTATCCGGCTCAGTTTACTTATTGCCACTTGCTTCCTGAGTTCCTCCTGGTAACGGGATTATATGACGTTTTCCTTGAGCCCTTCCTTAACTTCTTCACATGTGGTTACGGGCGCTGGGTTTGGCATACACCAGTTCAGTGCGCTTTCCTCCAATATTATCGGCATTTCAAACACCAAGTAGTCGCATTCTACTCCTAATGTCTCTGCTAACTCCTCCATCCTGCTCAGGAACTCCAGCAGATCTCCTCGCCCAGTGTAGATCGTCTCCCACTTTCGTGATCCTTCCCGTATCTGCTTCGAAAATAGCGCCTTTTTCCCTCCTGATATGGGCTCTCCTTGAGGTTCCTCCGTTGTGATCTGTATCTGTGCACATTTCTGTGGCGATTGTTGCCTAGGGCTCCTTTTGATTTGAGGTTAGATTGCTGCTAGCTGTTCCAGTCTCTCTTGTATATTTGCCGTGAGGTCTGTTCTCTCCATGAATTGTATTAATTGTTTCCTTAAGATTTCCACTTTTTCGAGTTTCTCCAAGCCGAATTCGTTGCAGTAGCCTTGCAGATCGTTGCTTCGTTGCTTTCGTTGCTTGGTTAATCCACTGATTTGCCATCTTGACCACTTTTGAGATACTATTATGTTACCACAACTTGCTCGGGCGCCACTGTAACGTTGCTCGCTGCGCCGGGCTTCACAGAAATTTGTTGGTTTCTGGGTGTGGTAACTATAATGAGTGATCTCGGGTTCAAGAAGAAAGCGTGGGTCTAAGCAGTATAACAAATTGGACTCTTTATTATTCTTAAGTTTATAAATGTGACGTTAGATGTGTAGTACTGGGTCTCCGATATGGGTCCTCCTTCGGGGTCTACCTTCTAGCTTGGCTACTCGGCCGCACGTGGCTGTTTGCGGGGAAATGTATTAGCAGGTAAGTGAAAAAGTAGAACTCTACCCTTTGCACCAGCACCGTTGTAAAAATGTTGAGAAGTTAATCTCAGGGCTGTTTCGCGTGGGACTACCCAGTTGGCGACTCCTGATGGACTGCTCCGATTCGAGCTGGCGATGCTCCTTTTATTCACAAAAGTCATCTGTTGGCCCGTGGAGTTGGGGCTAGAGCGTGCCTTGGATCTTAACGCGTTCTGTATCCCAGTTGATAGTGTGGCCGTTGGCGATCGTGCTCCGGTCACACTGGCATTATCGTTGGCTAGATTGATCGTTTACTATCCGGTGATGGTCCCACTGGTGTTTTTTGACGCGTACTTTGAATGTAAGTCATGTGTTGGTTTTTGGAATGTTTTATAAGGTATTTATTACGAAAAATGAGGTTCTTCAGGTTTTTGTCTTGTTTTGTATCCTACTAATACAGAAATAATGCTATCATAGTCACAGAAATGAGATCCTTCAAGGTTTTGTCTGGTTTCTTATCCTTGTAATATAATAATAATAGTTATTTTGTGGCGCCGGCGCTGTTGGATATGGCGCTGGGCGTCACAAGTAGCGCAACTTTCCGTTACCTAAAATAATATTTACCTGACACCTCAGACCTTTTCCAAGTAGTTAATTTCTTAAAGAGGCATACTTATATATATATAACATATAGTCAGGTAGTACTTATAATACAATATTTAGCAATATTACACACGTTACAGCCAAATTTGTGTGCGCTCTTCTTCTTCTCTTCCTTATACCTGCCGCGTGTTTTTAACGTTAAAAGTTCAAAAAATCCCAAAATGTAGTGTATTTTTTAAACGTTTTTAATTTAATAAGTATTTCAGTTATATTTAAAATGTATACAACAAATTATTAAGATTGAACATACTTTTCAGATAAAGATAGAAGATCGGCTGTTTACATCGTCCACTATTCAGTTTGAAAGTGGTGAAATTTCGTAAAAATGTTCAATAACAAATATTAAAAATTAACCTAAAAAAATCACCCAAAAATATTTAAGTTAGAAAATCGAATAAAAAAAATCAATGACATATAGTCATTGAAATTATAAAAAATCTTCAATTATGATTTAAAACAAACGTTTTTAATTTGAATTTTACAGGTAAAATATGCTTGAAAATATTTCTTAACTTTGACCTTGAATATTAAAGCACCACAGATACCTGGCACTCTTGACAAACATTCATTGAGAAGTTTGAGAAGTTAAAAGGTTTTCTATTAATAACTTTTTAAATTATTGAAATCGCTTCATTAGTTTAGACGCTATGATTTTTGATAAGCTTTTTGATTTTGATAAGCAAAGGTCCCACTGTGCGACGTTTATAATTTCTATTATAATAGTCACCACGACATTTCCGCTGTCGCCCAAAGTGACTTTTTCTGATAGATATAAGATATAAATTTTTTAAAGAATTATGGTTTTTTTATGGTTTAGTTTTTTTAAAAGAATTTTTTAAAAATTTGGTGTTTTTTTCAGAGGTAGTGCTTCTATTTTTAACATAACTTAAGTTTCTTATAACTGGTTGGTCAAACGGCTGCAACTTAGCCGTTTATCCATCGATTTTAACAAACTAATCGTAAACGACGCCTAATTAATGTGTCTATCTAAAACAAAAAATTTTAGCCACGAAATATTTTTTTCCGACTTTCCTGAGTTTTCAAAGTCCGAATTTCGGGAAAAAATACCGCAAAAATTGTTAAATTTTAATTTGAAATCTTTATATCTTCCAGGCGTTAAGCTGCAGTTACAAAAAGTCTGGGTCGAATTAATAGCTGAATTTGTCAGCTTTTCAGAACTTCAAAGGAAATTCAGTGAGAGGGAGTGTTTAGACCTTAAAAGAAAAATCAAGACACTTGTGAGATGAGTTGTAAATTCAATCTGATTTTATTTCATCAACGTCGGGCCTTATATGTAATTTTACAATGTGGGATGGGGAAAATTTTGTATTCCATTATTATAGCTAGGCCCACGGATCGGCTGCAACTCTGCTGTGAGTGACCAACTGATTGCATGCAATCATCAGTATTTTTGGACTAAATTAGGGTCTTAATTGCTTACTGCACTTGACTTTGGGATGTCGTTGTCGTGTTTTTTAATGAGTTGACAGATCGCACCCTAACAGTCATAAACTCTATACTTTATGTATGTTTTTTACTTGGAATAGATTGGTTTTGTGTTTATCTCCGTGAATGTGTAAAGACTCTTGTTCTTTAAGTACGATAATGTGTTCATGTTTGAACATTCTGCAACATTTTATTTTTACATTTTTTTTGTTTTCTTGTCGATGATTGTCTTAAAGTATATTACAATGAATAGGGAAGTGCTATTGCTTGCAGTCTTTGCGCTACCTTAATTCTTCTTATGGTATATATTATTAATATTAACATAATTATTATTCCGATAATCAAGGCTGCATGTCCAGACACATAGTGGAACTTAAGTCCTTTCAATTCATGATGACCTTCTTTTAACAATGTTAATTCGTTTTGTAATTTATTAATTTCATTCATATGGTTAATTAACGGTACAGATATTGGATTCCAAACAATTTTCGGTATTTCACTTATATTACTTATATAAGAGGATGAAATTTTATCATAGTCTTCTGAATGAATACTGTGATGAGGTATCAATATTTTATCATCTGTTCGCACAGTGCAACCATTTATTATTGTTTAAATTCCCTGTTGAGGTAGATCAATTATTTCTTGATTTGAATTAATGCATTGAATTCTGGCATTAGTATTTACTGGAACTTTGAATTTATTTCTGCTTTTAACTGCATCGGTTTTAAAATATTTGGATGTAGTCTACCATGATTAATATCTATCAGCAGGCTTATTACTCCTGCTTGGATTTTATCGCACTCATCAATCATTGAACTTAGTTGCTTTGTTACCATAAAGAAGTTAATAGATTCTTTGTATACATAGTAACTTTCTTTTAAAGCCTCCTTTATGTTCTCTACTCTGGTGCTCATACTTCTAAAGTTGACATTTATTTCCTCAGTAGTTCTTTTGAGATTATTTACTGTTGACTCTACTGACGTTTGTCTTTTAGTTAAATCGTCTAGATTATGTTAGGTTAGGTTAGGTTAACCCGGACGACCCTCCTGGGGTCTCCCATAGGCCAGTATGGCCCTTAGTTATCCGGTTGATTATGGACCTTTGCGCGGGTGCTATTGAGGGTTTTATATCACCCAAGATTGAGGTGTTTTTGGCGAAGGCCAGCAGTTCCTTTGGCAACCTCTTGGAGGCATCTTCCAGCGATGTCAGCGTCGGTGCGCCCAGGTACCTTATCCTGGCCAGTGAGAGAGCCGGGCAGCTGCAGATTAGATGCTCTAGGGTTTCGATAGCCCCAGGGTCATCGCATTTCCTGCAGATGTTCCTGTCGGTGATGTTAAGCCTGGCTGCGTGTGACGCGGCCAGGCAGTGACCTGTTAGTATTCCCACCAGCAGCCTGCAATCCTTCCGTGCAAGGTGCAGCAGATAAAGGCTGAGTTTCTCGCTGCGTTTTTTGCACATGATTTTTGAGACTCTGCAGTTGGTCGTGCTCCTCCACCTGCTCTCGTTTTCTAGTCTAGCCCGCAGCAGACGTCGAAGGACCAAACAATACGACCACGAGCAACGATAACATGAAACTATGGAGTTTTTCTGTAGAAAACGAGGACGCATGGTCATCAGGGACTGATGACTAATCAGGATGACCGAGTGTAAAAGGTAGTTGGCCGGCCAACTGAAGGAGCGTCGGTTAACGGCAGTAACAGTAGCAGCAGAGTAACAGCAGATAAGCAGCAGATAAGCAACAGCAGTACCAGCAGATCAACAGCAGAACAACGGCAGAACGAGAAGAACAGCGGATAAAAGCAGGAGAGAAGCAGCAACGGCAGAAGGAGAACGAACAGCAGTAAGGAAAAGACTACGAAAGAAGACAGACAGAGTTCAGCAGCAGCAGTCGACATCAGCAGAAAACAGTAGAAAAACAGCAGAAAATCAGACGAGATCAAGCCGTGACACCCAACCCCAACAATTCTTACTTTATACCTTACGCGATTAAATAATATCATTAAACTATACTTAAATAATATCTTACATACATAGTAACTTTCTTTTAAAGCCTCCGTTATGTTCTCTACTCTGGTGCTCATACTTCTAAAGTTGACATTTATTTCCTCAGTAGTTCTTTTGAGAATATTTACTGTTGACTCTACCATTGACGTTTGTCTTTTAGTTAAATCGTCTAGATTATATTGGTTTACTAAGACATTTTTCATATTTCCTTCCAAGGCTTCCCTGTCTTCGGCTTCCATTATTCCAAACAATATATGATAAAGTGACCCCATAAACTCAAATGGTGCTCGTTTCTTTCTTTTGTTATCCTGAGCCATAAACAATTTATTATTTTCCTCTAGATCTGCAATTTGTCTGTCAGTGTTATCTAAAACATTATTACCGCACACAACTCTCATTTTCCCAACTAATTCTTTCCCCTTTCTTATCATTTGAAAATATGGGTCCATATTATAAAAGACAATTGGATCCCAAGATGAGGCTATTATTTCTACGTCTCCCATCGGGTCCAAATATATTGACGTAGAACTGTTCATTTTTTCAATTGACCACTTCTCTTTGCTTCTAGCAGCTAAATAACATAAGCATTAACATTACTGCCATGAGACATAGCTTGGGTATTCGAGGTGCGCCGCGAGTACTTCTGGTTTCCATTGGAGGCTTTTCTGAGTCCTTTTCTTCAGACTCAATTCCCGCTAATGGACAAGTTTTAGTGATAAGTCGTTTAATTGACCCGTCTTGATGTTTAATAGTGACTACTCTGACTCTATCGTCCCTACCTTTATGTATTTATCTATCTTCCCCAAAGGCCATCTAGCTGGATGACAGTTTAAATCTTTTATTAATACTATCTGTCCTTTTTTAATATTCTGCATTCCTTTTTTCCATTTATTTCTTTGTTGCAGAGTGTGTAAATAATCATTTTTCCATTTAATCCAAAATTCGCTCTTCATTTTTTTAATTAATTTCCATCTATCCAGATTTCTAATTCTTTCATCTGATATTGTTTAACCTTTTATTCGACTAATATTAAACTGGTTTGGGGCTGCATCTTTCAAGCTGGGACTTGTATTTAAGATATATTTTAAGTTTTTATTTTATTTTTATAACGGAGCAATATTTATGCAGCAAATAAAGTTCCTTTTTTAAATGTGATAAAACATACAACAAATTGGCGTTTAAACATTTTTGGTTTTTCCTCTAGTTTAAAATCTGTAGCACCTTACACTTTTTATTTGACACTGCATCATCGGGGCTGAGAGTCACTGTATGTATATGTATATAGGTATATACGTCTTAGGCCATCAAATGCTTCCCAGTCTGCACATGTTCATATGTATGTATGTCTGTATTCGCACGCCAAGACTCAATGCAAGTATGGTGGACGTTAACACCACTAGATCATAGCGCTGATATTTTCGGCACTACATATATATACAGGAACGTATCTGCACAGCTACGATACGACGTTCGGTAGCACGTACGGTATCACGTTCGATATTACGTACGGTATTACGTACGAAAGTACGAACTATATTTTCTGTGGCCGGTTGTTTAGGGTACAATAAAACTCATCCAAAGAGTTTGGCCTCTGAAAAATTTAGCTTTCTTCGGTCCTCGGATCAGAATATATTGTCGTGGATCGTGAAAATAGCTCTTGAGCTTAACACGCGGTACACACGTTTACCGAAGTTAGGTTTAATCCTTCTTCGATCGGCGCTAAATTTGATCAGACTTTCGTTTGGGATCACGAGCACAAGAGAAAAGAAGGACATGCCCTTCCACTTCATCCGCTTGAGCTCTTGTTTCGCTCGTTTCGTCTTCACCAAACATTGACAGTTGGCTCTGTTAGCCTATGTCATTTTGACATGAGCCTAATTTCTCTCAAAGTGCAAGATGCATGCGAAGGGAAGGTGGAACTGCGGTATGGTTGCTCATTTCTAGCTTTTCTGGGACTACACCATACAAATACAGCTGTAAGAAAAACTTACGGTGTCCTACGGCATTTTTGTCCATTGTGGCCGATGTCCAGTTGTGATGTACTGTGCCTGGTTTTTCCATTGTCGTCCGATAGCCTTTGATAGTCCAGCCTCTGTTTCCAGTTTTTCGAATTCCTCTGCCGTGATCATGAACTCTGTCAGCGTTTTGAATTCGCTTTTTTTAATGTTTAATGGGTAGCCGGTAGTTCTGGTATGTAATTTCAATTTTCTGCTGCTCTGTGTACGTTACGAATTTCATCAATTTCCTTAGGTCTTGTACGTATTCCCTCACTGTATCCGGCTCAGTTTACTTATTGCCACTTGCTTCCTGAGTTCCTCCTGGTAACGGGATTATATGACGTTTTCCTTGAGCCCTTCCTTAACTTCTTCACATGTGGTTACGGGTGCTGGGTTTGGCATACACCAGTTCAGTGCGCTTTCCTCCAATATTATCGGCATTTCAAACACCAAGTAGTCGCATTCTACTCCTAATGTCTCTGCTAACTCCTCCATCCTGCTCAGGAACTCCAGCAGATCTCCTCGCCCAGTGTAGATCGTCTCCCACTTTCGTGATCCTTCCCGTATCTGCTTCGAAAATAGCGCCTTTTTCCCTCCTGATATGGGCTCTCCTTGAGGTTCCTCCGTTGTGATCTGTATCTGTGCACATTTCTGTGGCGATTGTTGCCTAGGGCTCCTTTTGATTTGAGGTTAGATTGCTGCTAGCTGTTCCAGTCTCTCTTGTATATTTGCCGTGAGGTCTGTTCTCTCCATGAATTGTATTAATTGTTTCCTTAAGATTTCCACTTTTTCGAGTTTCTCCAAGCCGAATTCGTTGCAGTAGCCTTGCAGATCGTTGCTTCGTTGCTTTCGTTGCTTGGTTAATCCACTGATTTGCCATCTTGACCACTTTTGAGATACTATTATGTTACCACAACTTGCTCGGGCGCCACTGTAACGTTGCTCGCTGCGCCGGGCTTCACAGAAATTTGTTGGTTTCTGGGTGTGGTAACTATAATGAGTGATCTCGGGTTCAAGAAGAAAGCGTGGGTCTAAGCAGTATAACAAATTGGACTCTTTATTATTCTTAAGTTTATAAATGTGACGTTAGATGTGTAGTACTGGGTCTCCGATATGGGTCCTCCTTCGGGGTCTACCTTCTAGCTTGGCTACTCGGCCGCACGTGGCTGTTTGCGGGGAAATGTATTAGCAGGTAAGTGAAAAAGTAGAACTCTACCCTTTGCACCAGCACCGTTGTAAAAATGTTGAGAAGTTAATCTCAGGGCTGTTTCGCGTGGGACTACCCAGTTGGCGACTCCTGATGGACTGCTCCGATTCGAGCTGGCGATGCTCCTTTTATTCACTAAAGTCAGCTGTTGGCCCGTGGAGTTGGGGCTAGAGCGTGCCTTGGATCTTAACGCGTTCTGTATCCCAGTTGATAGTGTGGCCGTTGGCGATCGTGCTCCGGTCACACTGGCATTATCGTTGGCAAGATTGACCGTTTACTGTCTGGTGATGGTCCCACTGGTGTTTTTGACGCGTACTTTGAATGTAAGTCATGTGTTGGTTTTTGGAATGTTTTATAAGGTATTTATTACGAAAAATGAGGTTCTTCAGGTTTTTGTCTTGTTTTGTATCCTACTAATACAGAAATAATGCTATCATAGTCACAGAAATGAGATCCTTCAAGGTTTTGTCTGGTTTCTTATCCTTGTAATATAATAATAATAGTTATTTTGTGGCGCCGGCGCTGTTGGATATGGCGCTGGGCGTCACAAGTAGCGCAACTTTCCGTTACCTAAAATAATATTTACCTGACACCTCAGACCTTTTCCAAGTAGGTAATTTCTTAAAGAGGCATACTTATATATATATAACATATAGTCAGGTAGTACTTATAATACAATATTTAGCAATATTACACACGTTACAGCCAAATTTGTGTGCGCTCTTCTTCTTCTCTTCCTTATACCTGCCGCGTGTTTTTAACGTTAAAAGTTCAAAAAATCCCAAAATGTAGTGTATTTTTTAAACGTTTTTAATTTAATAAGTATTTCAGTTATATTTAAAATGTATACAACAAATTATTAAGATTGAACATACTTTTCAGATAAAGATAGAAGATCGGTTGTTTACATCGTCCACTATTCAGTTTGAAAGTGGTGAAATTTCGTAAAAATGTTCAATAACAAATATTAAAAATTAACCTAAAAAAATCACCCAAAAATATTTAAGTTAGAAAATCGAATAAAAAAAATCAATGACATATAGTCATTGAAATTATAAAAAATCTTCAATTATGATTTAAAACAAACGTTTTTAATTTGAATTTTACAGGTAAAATATGCTTGAAAATATTTCTTAACTTTGACCTTGAATATTAAAGCACCACAGATACCTGGCACTCTTGACAAACATTCATTGAGAAGTTTGAGAAGTTAAAAGGTTTTCTATTAATAACTTTTTAAATTATTGAAATCGCTTCATTAGTTTAGACGCTATGATTTTTGATAAGCTTTTTGATTTTGATAAGCAAAGGTCCCACTGTGCGACGTTTATAATTATACCCGGTACTCGAAGAGTTTAAGGGTATATTAGATTTGTGGGGATAACGGTTGTGTGTAACGCCCAGAAGGAAGCGTTTCCGACCCCATAAAGTATATATATTCTTGATCAGCATCAATAGCCATGTCTGTCTGTCCGTCCGTCCGTCCGTCCGTCCGTCCGTCCGTCTGTCCGTCTTCATTTGCGTCTATATCTCAGAGACTATTAAAGCTAGAGCAACCAAGTTTTGTATCCAGTCTCCTCTGTGATCACACTACTCAAAATGTATTTCAAAATTTCGCCCCGCCCCCTTCCGCCCCCACAAAAGACGAAAGTCTGTGGCATGCACAATTTTGAAGATACAAGAAAACTAAATACGCAGAATCATAGAGAATGACCATTTCTATCAGAGTGTTGAATCTGGATCAGATCGGATCATTATTATAGCTACAATGAAGAAAACCATTTCGAAAGTCATCATTCCCTCTCGCTCTCTCTCACACGCGACCCTGTCTGTTTTGCCTATTCGTCTAAATGAGCGCCTAGATCTCAGAGACTATAAGAGCTAGAGCAACCAAACTTTCTATCCAAGCTCCTGTGATATCGAACCAGCACAAGTGTATTGCAAAATTTAGCCACGCCCCTTTCCGCCCCCACAAAGAACGAAAATCTGTGGAATCCACAATTTTAAAGATAAATGAAAACCAAAAACGCAGAATCATGGAAAATTACCATATCTACCAGAGTGCCAAATATGGATTAGGTCAAATCAATATTATGGCCAGAAGAAACAAATTAAATTTCAGTAGCTACGCAACGCCTGCCAAGCGCTGACTCATTCCCTCTCTCTCTGTCGCAAACACTTGTACGTCTCAAATATGTAGTTATACATGTCATGTAGAAATTTAGAAGCAGATGTAAAAAGCATATGCAAACAAAATTGAAAACATGTATAATATTCCAAAAATGATTTGACTTCATTTTTTGAAATATTATTTTTTGCCCAAAATTTAATTTGTCTCTTTTGCGAACATATAATAAATTGCATAAATCGCAAGCTCATATATGTATGTACATACATATGTGTATACTGACTGAGTACCGGGTATAAGGTAGAGCCGCGGCCTTTGCCGCGGCTCACAACGTTCCCCCTCGTTTCTATTATAATAGTCACCACGACATTTCCGCTGTCGCCCAAAGTGACTTTTTCTGATAGATATAAGATATAAATTTTTTAAAGAATTATGGTTTTTTTATGGTTTAGTTTTTTTAAAAGAATTTTTTAAAAATTTGGTGTTTTTTTTCAGAGGTAGTGCTTCTATTTTTAACATAACTTAAGTTTCTTATAACTGGTTGGTCAAACGGCTGCAACTTAGCCGTTTATCCATCGATTTTAACAAACTAATCGTAAACGACGCCTAATTAATGTGTCTATCTAAAACAAAAAATTTTAGCCACGAAATATTTTTTTCCGACTTTCCTGAGTTTTCAAAGTCCGAATTTCGGGAAAAAATACCGCAAAAATTGTTAAATTTTAATTTGAAATCTTTATATCTTCCAGACGTTAAGCTGCAGATACAAAAAGTCTGGGTCGAATTAATAGCTGAATTTGTCAGCTTTGCAGAACTTCAAAGGAAATTCAGTGAGAGGGGGAGTGTTTAGACCTTAAAAGAAAAATCTAGACACTTGTGAGATGAGTTGTAAATTCAATCTGATTTTATTTCATCAACGTCGGGCCTTATATGTAATTTTACAATGTGGGATGGGGAAAATTTTGTATTCCATTATTATAGCTAGGCCCACGGATCGGCTGCAACTCTGCTGTGAGTGACCAACTGATTGCATGCAATCATCAGTATTTTTGGACTAAATTAGGGTCTTAATTGCTTACTGCACTTGACTTTGGGATGTCGCTGTCGTGTTTTTTAATGAGTTGACAGATCGCACCCTAACAGTCATAAACTCTATACTTTATGTATGTTTTTTACTTGGAATAGATTGGTTTTGTGTTTATCTCCGTGAATGTGTAAAGACTCTTGTTCTTTAAGTACGATAATGTGTTCATGTTTGAACATTCTGCAAAGGGCCAGAAGTGGCATGGCTTAGTTTTTATTTTTATTTTTACATTTTTTTTGTTTTCTTGTCGATGATTGTCTTAAAGTATATTACAATGAATAGAGAAGTGCTATTGATTGCAGTCTTTGCGCTACCTTAATTCTTCTTATGGTATATATTATTAATATTAACATAATTATTATTCCGATAATCATGGCTGCATGTCCAGACACATAGTGGAACTTAAGTCCTTTCAATTCATGATGACCTTCTTTTAACAATGTTAATTCGTTTTGTAATTTATTAATTTCATTCATATGGTTAATTAACGGTACAGATATTGGATTCCAAACAATTTTCGGTATTTCACTTATATTACTTATATAAGAGGATGAAATTTTATCATAGTCTTCTGAATGAATACTGTGATGAGGTATCAATATTTTATCATCTGTTCGCACAGTGCAACCATTTATTATTGTTTAAATTCCCTGTTGAGGTAGATCAATTATTTCTTGATTTGAACTAATGCATTAAATTCTGGCATTAGTATTTACTGGAACTTTGAATTTATTTCTGCTTTTAACTTCATCGGTTTTAAAATATTTGGATGTAGTCTACCATGATTAATATCTATCAGCAGGCTTATTACTCCTGCTTGGATTTTATCGCACTCATCAATCATTGAACTTAGTTGCTTTGTTACCATAAAGAAGTTAATAGATTCTTTGTATACATAGTAACTTTCTTTTAAAGCCTCCTTTATGTTCTCTACTCTGGTGCTCATACTTCTAAAGTTGACATTTATTTCCTCAGTAGTTCTTTTGAGATTATTTACTGTTGACTCTACCACTGACGTTTGTCTTTTAGTTAAATCGTCTAGATTATGTTAGGTTAGGTTAGGTTAACCCGGACGACCCTCCTGGGGTCTCCCATAGGCCAGTATGGCCCTTAGTTATCCGGTTGATTATGGACCTTTGCGCGGGTGCTATTGAGGGTTTTATATCACCCAAGATTGAGGTGTTTTTGGCGAAGGCCAGCAGTTCCTTTGGCAACCTCTTGGAGGCATCTTCCAGCGATGTCAGCGTCGGTGCGCCCAGGTACCTTATCCTGGCCAGTGAGAGAGCCGGGCAGCTGCAGATTAGATGCTCTAGGGTTTCGATAGCCCCAGGGTCATCGCATTTCCTGCAGATGTTCCTGTCGGTGATGTTAAGCCTGGCTGCGTGTGACGCGGCCAGGCAGTGACCTGTTAGTATTCCCACCAGCAGCCTGCAATCCTTCCGTGCAAGGTGCAGCAGATAAAGGCTGAGTTTCTCGCTGCGTTTTTTGCACATGATTTTTGAGACTCTGCAGTTGGTCGTGCTCCTCCACCTGCTCTCGTTTTCTAGTCTAGCCCGCAGCAGACGTCGAAGGACCAAACAATACGACCACGAGCAACGATAACATGAAACTATGGAGTTTTTCTGTAGAAAACGAGGACGCATGGTCATCAGGGACTGATGACTAATCAGGATGACCGAGTGTAAAAGGTAGTTGGCCGGCCAACTGAAGGAGCGTCGGTTAACGGCAGTAACAGTAGCAGCAGAGTAACAGCAGATAAGCAGCAGATAAGCAACAGCAGTACCAGCAGATCAACAGCAGAACAACGGCAGAACGAGAAGAACAGCGGATAAAAGCAGGAGAGAAGCAGCAACGGCAGAAGGAGAACGAACAGCAGTAAGGAAAAGACTACGAAAGAAGACAGACAGAGTTCAGCAGCAGCAGTCGACATCAGCAGAAAACAGTAGAAAAACAGCAGAAAATCAGACGAGATCAAGCCGTGACACCCAACCCCAACAATTCTTACTTTATACCTTACGCGATTAAATAATATCATTAAACTATACTTAAATAATATCTTACATACATAGTAACTTTCTTTTAAAGCCTCCGTTATGTTCTCTACTCTGGTGCTCATACTTCTAAAGTTGACATTTATTTCCTCAGTAGTTCTTTTGAGAATATTTACTGTTGACTCTACCATTGACGTTTGTCTTTTAGTTAAATCGTCTAGATTATATTGGTTTACTAAGAAATTTTTCATATTTCCTTCCAAGGCTTCCCTGTCTTCGGCTTCCATTATTCCAAACAATATATGATAAAGTGACCCCATAAACTCAAATGGTGCTCGTTTCTTTCTTTTGTTATCCTGAGCCATAAACAATTTATTATTTTCCTCTAGATCTGCAATTTGTCTGTCAGTGTTATCTAAAACATTATTACCGCACACAACTCTCATTTTCCCAACTAATTCTTTCCCCTTTCTTATCATTTGAAAATATGGGTCCATATTATAAAAGACAATTGGATCCCAAGATGAGGCTATTATTTCTACGTCTCCCATCGGGTCCAAATATATTGACGTAGAACTGTTCATTTTTTCAATTGACCACTTCTCTTTGCTTCTAGCAGCTAAATAACATAAGCATTAACATTACTGCCATGAGACCTAGCTTGGGTATTCGAGGTGCGCCGCGAGTACTTCTGGTTTCCATTGGAGGCTTTTCTGAGTCCTTTTCTTCAGACTCAATTCCCGCTAATGGACAAGTTTTAGTGATAAGTCGTTTAATTGACCCGTCTTGATGTTTAATAGTGACTACTCTGACTCTATCGTCCCTACCTTTATGTATTTATCTATCTTCCCCAAAGGCCATCTAGCTGGATGACAGTTTAAATCTTTTATTAATACTATCTGTCCTTTTTTAATATTCTGCATTCCTTTTTTCCATTTATTTCTTTGTTGCAGAGTGTGTAAATAATCATTTTTCCATTTAATCCAAAATTCGCTCTTCATTTTTTTAATTAATTTCCATCTATCCAGATTTCTAATTCTTTCATCTGATATTGTTTAACCTTTTATTCGACTAATATTAAACTGGTTTGGGGCTGCATCTTTCAAGCTGGGACTTGTATTTAAGATATATTTTAAGTTTTTATTTTATTTTTATAACGGAGCAATATTTAAGCAGCAAATAAAGTTCCTTTTTTAAATGTGATAAAACATACAACAAATTGGCGTTTAAACATTTTTGGTTTTTCCTCTAGTTTAAAATCTGTAGCACCTTACACTTTTTATTTGACACTGCATCATCGGGGCTGAGAGTCACTGTATGTATATGTATATAGGTATATACGTCTTAGGCCATCAAATGCTTCCCAGTCTGCACATGTTCATATGTATGTATGTCTGTATTCGCACGCCAAGACTCAATGCAAGTATGGTGGACGTTAACACCACTAGATCATAGCGCTGATATTTTCGGCACTACATATATATACAGGAACGTATCTGCACAGCTACGATACGACGTTCGGTAGCACGTACGGTATCACGTTCGATATTACGTACGGTATTACGTACGAAAGTACGAACTATATTTTCTGTGGCCGGTTGTTTAGGGTACAATAAAACTCATCCAAAGAGTTTGGCCTCTGAAAAATTTAGCTTTCTTCGGTCCTCGGATCAGAATATATTGTCGTGGATCGTGAAAATAGCTCTTGAGCTTAACACGCGGTACACACGTTTACCGAAGTTAGGTTTAATCCTTCTTCGATCGGCGCTAAATTTGATCAGACTTTCGTTTGGGATCACGAGCACAAGAGAAAAGAAGGACATGCCCTTCCACTTCATCCGCTTGAGCTCTTGTTTCGCTCGTTTCGTCTTCACCAAACATTGACAGTTGGCTCTGTTAGCCTATGTCATTTTGACATGAGCCTAATTTCTCTCAAAGTGCAAGATGCATGCGAAGGGAAGGTGGAACTGCGGTATGGTTGCTCATTTCTAGCTTTTCTGGGACTACACCATACAAATACAGCTGTAAGAAAAACTTACGGTGTCCTACGGCATTTTTGTCCATTGTGGCCGATGTCCAGTTGTGATGTACTGTGCCTGGTTTTTCCATTGTCGTCCGATAGCCTTTGATAGTCCAGCCTCTGTTTCCAGTTTTTCGAATTCCTCTGCCGTGATCATGAACTCTGTCAGCGTTTTGAATTCGCTTTTTTTAATGTTTAATGGGTAGCCGGTAGTTCTGGTATGTAATTTCAATTTTCTGCTGCTCTGTGTACGTTACGAATTTCATCAATTTCCTTAGGTCTTGTACGTATTCCCTCACTGTATCCGGCTCAGTTTACTTATTGCCACTTGCTTCCTGAGTTCCTCCTGGTAACGGGATTATATGACGTTTTCCTTGAGCCTTTCCTTAACTTCTTCACATGTGGTTACGGGTGCTGGGTTTGGCATACACCAGTTCAGTGCGCTTTCCTCCAATATTATCGGCATTTCAAACACCAAGTAGTCGCATTCTACTCCTAATGTCTCTGCTAACTCCTCCATCCTGCTCAGGAACTCCAGCAGATCTCCTCGCCCAGTGTAGATCGTCTCCCACTTTCGTGATCCTTCCCGTATCTGCTTCGAAAATAGCGCCTTTTTCCCTCCTGATATGGGCTCTCCTTGAGGTTCCTCCGTTGTGATCTGTATCTGTGCACATTTCTGAGGCGATTGTTGCCTAGGGCTCCTTTTGATTTGAGGTTAGATTGCTGCTAGCTGTTCCAGTCTCTCTTGTATATTTGCCGTGAGGTCTGTTCTCTCCATGAATTGTATTAATTGTTTCCTTAAGATTTCCACTTTTTCGAGTTTCTCCAAGCCGAATTCGTTGCAGTAGCCTTGCAGATCGTTGCTTCGTTGCTTTCGTTGCTTGGTTAATCCACTGATTTGCCATCTTGACCACTTTTGAGATACTATTATGTTACCACAACTTGCTCGGGCGCCACTGTAACGTTGCTCGCTGCGCCGGGCTTCACAGAAATTTGTTGGTTTCTGGGTGTGGTAACTATAATGAGTGATCTCGGGTTCAAGAAGAAAGCGTGGGTCTAAGCAGTATAACAAATTGGACTCTTTATTATTCTTAAGTTTATAAATGTGACGTTAGATGTGTAGTACTGGGTCTCCGATATGGGTCCTCCTTCGGGGTCTACCTTCTAGCTTGGCTACTCGGCCGCACGTGGCTGTTTGCGGGGAAATGTATTAGCAGGTAAGTGAAAAAGTAGAACTCTACCCTTTGCACCAGCACCGTTGTAAAAATGTTGAGAAGTTAATCTCAGGGCTGTTTCGCGTGGGACTACCCAGTTGGCGACTCCTGATGGACTGCTCCGATTCGAGCTGGCGATGCTCCTTTTATTCACTAAAGTCAGCTGTTGGCCCGTGGAGTTGGGGCTAGAGCGTGCCTTGGATCTTAACGCGTTCTGTATCCCAGTTGATAGTGTGGCCGTTGGCGATCGTGCTCCGGTCACACTGGCATTATCGTTGGCAAGATTGACCGTTTACTGTCTGGTGATGGTCCCACTGGTGTTTTTGACGCGTACTTTGAATGTAAGTCATGTGTTGGTTTTTGGAATGTTTTATAAGGTATTTATTACGAAAAATGAGGTTCTTCAGGTTTTTGTCTTGTTTTGTATCCTACTAATACAGAAATAATGCTATCATAGTCACAGAAATGAGATCCTTCAAGGTTTTGTCTGGTTTCTTATCCTTGTAATATAATAATAATAGTTATTTTGTGGCGCCGGCGCTGTTGGATATGGCGCTGGGCGTCACAAGTAGCGCAACTTTCCGTTACCTAAAATAATATTTACCTGACACCTCAGACCTTTTCCAAGTAGGTAATTTCTTAAAGAGGCATACTTATATATATATAACATATAGTCAGGTAGTACTTATAATACAATATTTAGCAATATTACACACGTTACAGCCAAATTTGTGTGCGCTCTTCTTCTTCTCTTCCTTATACCTGCCGCGTGTTTTTAACGTTAAAAGTTCAAAAAATCCCAAAATGTAGTGTATTTTTTAAACGTTTTTAATTTAATAAGTATTTCAGTTATATTTAAAATGTATACAACAAATTATTAAGATTGAACATACTTTTCAGATAAAGATAGAAGATCGGTTGTTTACATCGTCCACTATTCAGTTTGAAAGTGGTGAAATTTCGTAAAAATGTTCAATAACAAATATTAAAAATTAACCTAAAAAAATCACCCAAAAATATTTAAGTTAGAAAATCGAATAAAAAAAATCAATGACATATAGTCATTGAAATTATAAAAAATCTTCAATTATGATTTAAAACAAACGTTTTTAATTTGAATTTTACAGGTAAAATATGCTTGAAAATATTTCTTAACTTTGACCTTGAATATTAAAGCACCACAGATACCTGGCACTCTTGACAAACATTCATTGAGAAGTTTGAGAAGTTAAAAGGTTTTCTATTAATAACTTTTTAAATTATTGAAATCGCTTCATTAGTTTAGACGCTATGATTTTTGATAAGCTTTTTGATTTTGATAAGCAAAGGTCCCACTGTGCGACGTTTATAATTTCTATTATAATAGTCACCACGACATTTCCGCTGTCGCCCAAAGTGACTTTTTCTGATAGATATAAGATATAAATTTTTTAAAGAATTATGGTTTTTTTATGGTTTAGTTTTTTTAAAAGAATTTTTTAAAAATTTGGTGTTTTTTTCAGAGGTAGTGCTTCTATTTTTAACATAACTTAAGTTTCTTATAACTGGTTGGTCAAACGGCTGCAACTTAGCCGTTTATCCATCGATTTTAACAAACTAATCGTAAACGACGCCTAATTAATGTGTCTATCTAAAACAAAAAATTTTAGCCACGAAATATTTTTTTCCGACTTTCCTGAGTTTTCAAAGTCCGAATTTCGGGAAAAAATACCGCAAAAATTGTTAAATTTTAATTTGAAATCTTTATATCTTCCAGACGTTAAGCTGCAGATACAAAAAGTCTGGGTCGAATTAATAGCTGAATTTGTCAGCTTTGCAGAACTTCAAAGGAAATTCAGTGAGAGGGGGAGTGTTTAGACCTTAAAAGAAAAATCTAGACACTTGTGAGATGAGTTGTAAATTCAATCTGATTTTATTTCATCAACGTCGGGCCTTATATGTAATTTTACAATGTGGGATGGGGAAAATTTTGTATTCCATTATTATAGCTAGGCCCACGGATCGGCTGCAACTCTGCTGTGAGTGACCAACTGATTGCATGCAATCATCAGTATTTTTGGACTAAATTAGGGTCTTAATTGCTTACTGCACTTGACTTTGGGATGTCGCTGTCGTGTTTTTTAATGAGTTGACAGATCGCACCCTAACAGTCATAAACTCTATACTTTATGTATGTTTTTTACTTGGAATAGATTGGTTTTGTGTTTATCTCCGTGAATGTGTAAAGACTCTTGTTCTTTAAGTACGATAATGTGTTCATGTTTGAACATTCTGCAAAGGGCCAGAAGTGGCATGGCTTAGTTTTTATTTTTATTTTTACATTTTTTTTGTTTTCTTGTCGATGATTGTCTTAAAGTATATTACAATGAATAGGGAAGTGCTATTGATTGCAGTCTTTGCGCTACCTTAATTCTTCTTATGGTATATATTATTAATATTAACATAATTATTATTCCGATAATCAAGGCTGCATGTCCAGACACATAGTGGAACTTAAGTCCTTTCAATTCATGATGACCTTCTTTTAACAATGTTAATTCGTTTTGTAATTTATTAATTTCATTCATATGGTTAATTAACGGTACAGATATTGGATTCCAAACCATTTTCGGTATTTCACTTATATTACTTATATAAGAGGATGAAATTTTATCATAGTCTTCTGAATGAATACTGTGATGAGGTATCAATATTTTATCATCTGTTCGCACAGTGCAACCATTTATTATTGTTTAAATTCCCTGTTGAGGTAGATCAATTATTTCTTGATTTGAACTAATGCATTAAATTCTGGCATTAGTATTTACTGGAACTTTGAATTTATTTCTGCTTTTAACTTCATCGGTTTTAAAATATTTGGATGTAGTCTACCATGATTAATATCTATCAGCAGGCTTATTACTCCTGCTTGGATTTTATCGCACTCATCAATCATTGAACTTAGTTGCTTTGTTACCATAAAGAAGTTAATAGATTCTTTGTATACATAGTAACTTTCTTTTAAAGCCTCCTTTATGTTCTCTACTCTGGTGCTCATACTTCTAAAGTTGACATTTATTTCCTCAGTAGTTCTTTTGAGATTATTTACTGTTGACTCTACCACTGACGTTTGTCTTTTAGTTAAATCGTCTAGATTATGTTAGGTTAGGTTAGGTTAACCCGGACGACCCTCCTGGGGTCTCCCATAGGCCAGTATGGCCCTTAGTTATCCGGTTGATTATGGACCTTTGCGCGGGTGCTATTGAGGGTTTTATATCACCCAAGATTGAGGTGTTTTTGGCGAAGGCCAGCAGTTCCTTTGGAAACCTCTTGGAGGCATCTTCCAGCGATGTCAGCGTCGGTGCGCCCAGGTACCTTATCCTGGCCAGTGAGAGAGCCGGGCAGCTGCAGATTAGATGCTCTAGGGTTTCGATAGCCCCAGGGTCATCGCATTTCCTGCAGATGTTCCTGTCGGTGATGTTAAGCCTGGCTGCGTGTGACGCGGCCAGGCAGTGACCTGTTAGTATTCCCACCAGCAGCCTGCAATCCTTCCGTGGAAGGTGCAGCAGATAAAGGCTGAGTTTCTCGCTGCGTTTTTTGCACATGATTTTTGAGACTCTGCAGTTGGTCGTGCTCCTCCACCTGCTCTCGTTTTCTAGTCTAGCCCGCAGCAGACGTCGAAGGACCAAACAATACGACCACGAGCAACGATAACATGAAACTATGGAGTTTTTCTGTAGAAAACGAGGACGCATGGTCATCAGGGACTGATGACTAATCAGGATGACCGAGTGTAAAAGGTAGTTGGCCGGCCAACTGAAGGAGCGTCGGTTAACGGCAGTAACAGTAGCAGCAGAGTAACAGCAGATAAGCAGCAGATAAGCAACAGCAGTACCAGCAGATCAACAGCAGAACAACGGCAGAACGAGAAGAACAGCGGATAAAAGCAGGAGAGAAGCAGCAACGGCAGAAGGAGAACGAACAGCAGTAAGGAAAAGACTACGAAAGAAGACAGACAGAGTTCAGCAGCAGCAGTCGACATCAGCAGAAAACAGTAGAAAAACAGCAGAAAATCAGACGAGATCAAGCCGTGACACCCAACCCCAACAATTCTTACTTTATACCTTACACGATTAAATAATATCATTAAACTATACTTAAATAATATCTTACATACATAGTAACTTTCTTTTAAAGCCTCCGTTATGTTCTCTACTCTGGTGCTCATACTTCTAAAGTTGACATTTATTTCCTCAGTAGTTCTTTTGAGAATATTTACTGTTGACTCTACCATTGACGTTTGTCTTTTAGTTAAATCGTCTAGATTATATTGGTTTACTAAGAAATTTTTCATATTTCCTTCCAAGGCTTCCCTGTCTTCGGCTTCCATTATTCCAAACAATATATGATAAAGTGACCCCATAAACTCAAATGGTGCTCGTTTCTTTCTTTTGTTATCCTGAGCCATAAACAATTTATTATTTTCCTCTAGATCTGCAATTTGTCTGTCAGTGTTATCTAAAACATTATTACCGCACACAACTCTCATTTTCCCAACTAATTCTTTCCCCTTTCTTATCATTTGAAAATATGGGTCCATATTATAAAAGACAATTGGATCCCAAGATGAGGCTATTATTTCTACGTCTCCCATCGGGTCCAAATATATTGACGTAGAACTGTTCATTTTTTCAATTGACCACTTCTCTTTGCTTCTAGCAGCTAAATAACATAAGCATTAACATTACTGCCATGAGACCTAGCTTGGGTATTCGAGGTGCGCCGCGAGTACTTCTGGTTTCCATTGGAGGCTTTTCTGAGTCCTTTTCTTCAGACTCAATTCCCGCTAATGGACAAGTTTTAGTGATAAGTCGTTTAATTGACCCGTCTTGATGTTTAATAGTGACTACTCTGACTCTATCGTCCCTACCTTTATGTATTTATCTATCTTCCCCAAAGGCCATCTAGCTGGATGACAGTTTAAATCTTTTATTAATACTATCTGTCCTTTTTTAATATTCTGCATTCCTTTTTTCCATTTATTTCTTTGTTGCAGAGTGTGTAAATAATCATTTTTCCATTTAATCCAAAATTCGCTCTTCATTTTTTTAATTAATTTCCATCTATCCAGATTTCTAATTCTTTCATCTGATATTGTTTCTATGGGGCCATATATTGGCCTTCCAATAATAAAATGACCTGGTGTTAATACATCCATATCGTCAATATCATTTGTAGCTGTATACAACGGTCGTGAATTTACTACAGCTTCAATTTGACATAAGAGGGTTGCCATTTCCTCATAGGTTAAATTATTATCCCCAATCACTCTTTTCAAGTGTTATTTCACTGATTTTACCCCAGCTTCCCAAATACCTCCAAAGTGAGGTCTTGCCGGGGGGATAAAGATCCACTCGATTTGTTCTCTTTCTAATATTGGAACCACTTTTATATTGTCCTTAAGGGCTCTCTGATATTTTTCGTCTAATTTGCGCGAAGCTCCTACAAAATTGGTTCCATTATCGGAAAAGTTTTTTGCACATTTTCCTCTTCTTGAAAAAAATCTTCTAAGTGCAGCCAGAAATGCCTCTGAAGTTAGATCACTGACGACTTCCAAATGAATAGTTTTTGTCGCCATGCACACAAACACGGAAATATATAATTTATAAGATTTTTGCCCACGGTTTCTAGAGCACCGGATATGGTAAGGTCCGGCGAAGTCTACCCCTGTATTTGTAAAAGGGTGCGACATGGTTGCTCTATGTTTCGGCAGGCTTCCCATAATTTGTTCTGCTGTATTCTGCCTATACCTAGCAAAGGTAACACACTCTTCAAGCTTTTGCTTCAAACAGTTTTTAAGCCCAAATATCCAATACTTTCCCTGGATATAATTACGCATCATATTAATTCCACCGTGCAATGTTTCTTTATGTGCATTATTGATAATTAAGGACGTCAAGTGACACTTATTTAAAATTAAGGGACGTTTACCTCAAATTCTGCGTTGGAGTTTTGTAATCTACCTCCAACTCGCAGTAATCCATCTTTATCTAAAAATGGATTTAAGCCTAATATCTTACTTTTTGTTTCTATTTCTTTTTTCATTAATTAGGCTAGCTATTTCCGCACTGAATTGAATAGCTTGTTGTTTTTCCAATACTAATATTTTGGCGATCTTAATCTCATTGACCGTCAAATGTGGTGAACATTTTTTATTTTTGGTTTTGATTTGAATAAACCTTAATACATATGCAATGACTTTTTCTAGTTTATGCATACACGAGTATTTGTGCAATAACTCTTTAATTATGTTAGCTTTATCGATTATAAACGTTGTGCCAACAACTCTTTTTTCTACAATTTCCTCTTTTGGCCAATCTTCCCTAGATTTTACCAACCATTGCGGACCCTTCCACCAAATTTCAAAAACTTTCCGCTTATCTGCACTAATTCCCCTTGATGCGACATCTGCTGGATTGTCTTCAGACTTGACATGTCTCCATTTAATTTCTTTAACTTTCCTAATTTCGTCCGTTTGACGTCTAATAAACTTGTCTATATTGTCTCCGTTTTTTATCCAGCCTAGAGTGATCGTAGAATCACTCTAAGCGTAACTTTCTGCATCACTTCCAACCGCTATTTTTACTCGTTACATCAATTTCGTTAGAAGATGAGCAGCACAATCGGATGCATCGGCAAACCCATGAATTTGCATCGGATTACTATGCTGAGAATTAAGCCATCTTGGTATCCGAATGCTCTCTAGCGCCGTTAAATTTTATTTAAATGCATTCCATTCACGAGTATCCTGATCTGATAGTTCTTCATCCCAATTTTTTTTTGTCTGATAGCCAAAGTTTTTGCATAAACAATTTTCCGACAATTGTAACTGGAGACAACCAGCATAAGGGGTCGTACATTTTACCTAAGGTGGATAAAACTATTCTCTTGTTAGTTTTCTTAATAGGTCCATAATGGAAATCAAACCTAAACTCGTCTCTAACTGGCTCCCATTGAAGTCCTAATGTTTTGACGGATTCATTCTCCTGAATGGTTAATATCTTATTTTCTTCGTTATCTCTAACGCCCTCAACAATCTCTGGGATATTTATTATCCACTTTCTTAAGTTAAACCCAACCTTATCAAACTCCTGGGTAACTAACTTTACATGCTGTTTGGCATCTAATATGGAGTCGGGGCTTGTCATCAGGTCGTCTATATAAAAATCATTTTTTATGATTTCTTTAATTGGACTAGAGGTATACACTCTCTGAGTGTTGGGAGGTTAGAGCGGGGAAATGTATTAGCAGGCAAGTGAAAAATAGAGCTCTACCTTTTGCACCAGCGCCGCTGTAAAAATGTTGAGAAGTTAATCTCAGGGCTGTTTTGCGTGGGACTACCCAGTTGGCGACTCCTGATGGACTGCTCCGATTCGAGCTGGCGATGCTCCTTTTATTCACTAAAGTCAGCTGTTGGCCCGTGGAGTTGGGGCTAGAGCGGGCCTTGGATCTTAACGCGTTCTGTATCCCAGTTGATAGTGTGGCCGTTGGCGATCGTGCTCCGGTCACACTGGCATTATCGTTGGCAAGATTGACCGTTTACTGTCTGGTGATGGTCCCACTGGTGTTTTTGACGCGTACTTTGAATGTAAGTCATGTGTTGGTTTTTGGAATGTTTTATAAGGTATTTATTACGAAAAATGAGGTTCTTCAGGTTTTTGTCTTGTTTTGTATCCTACTAATACAGAAATAATGCTATCATAGTCACAGAAATGAGATCCTTCAAGGTTTTGTCTGGTTTCTTATCCTTGTAATATAATAATAATAGTTATTTTGTGGCGCCGGCGCTGTTGGATATGGCGCTGGGCGTCACAAGTAGCGCAACTTTCCGTTACCTAAAATAATATTTACCTGACACCTCAGACCTTTTCCAAGTAGGTAATTTCTTAAAGAGGCATACTTATATATATATAACATATAGTCAGGTAGTACTTATAATACAATATTTAGCAATATTACACACGTTACAGCCAAATTTGTGTGCGCTCTTCTTCTTCTCTTCCTTATACCTGCCGCGTGTTTTTAACGTTAAAAGTTCAAAAAATCCCAAAATGTAGTGTATTTTTTAAACGTTTTTAATTTAATAAGTATTTCAGTTATATTTAAAATGTATACAACAAGTTATTAAGATTGAACATACTTTTCAGATAAAGATCGAAGATCGGTTGTTTACATCGTCCACTATTTAGTTTGAAAGTGGTGAAATTTCGTAAAAATGTTCAATAACAAATATTAAAAATTAACCTAAAAAAATCACCCAAAAATATTTAAGTTAGAAAATCGAATAAAAAAAATCAATGACATATAGTCATTGAAATTATAAAAAATCTTCAATTATGATTTAAAACAAACGTTTTTAATTTGAATTTTACAGGTAAAATATGCTTGAAAATATTTCTTAACTTTGACCTTGAATATTAAAGCACCACAGATACCTGGCACTCTTGACAAACATTCATTGAGAAGTTTGAGAAGTTAAAAGGTTTTCTATTAATAACTTTTTAAATTATTGAAATCGCTTCATTAGTTTAGACGCTATGATTTTTGATAAGCTTTTTGATTTTGATAAGCAAAGGTCCCACTGTGCGACGTTTATAATTTCTATTATAGTAGTCACCACGACATTTCCGCTGTCGCCCAAAGTGACTTTTTCTGATAGATATAAGATATAAATTTTTTAAAGAATTATGGTTTTTTTATGGTTTAGTTTTATTAAAAGAATTTCTTAAAAATTTGGTGTTTTTTTCAGAGGTAGTGCTTCTATTTTTAACATAACTTAAGTTTCTTATAACTGGTTGGTCAAACGGCTGCAACTTAGCCGTTTATCCATCGATTTTAACAAACTAATCGTAAACGACGCCTAATTAATGTGTCTATCTAAAACAAAAAATTTTAGCCACGAAATATTTTTTTCCGACTTTCCTGAGTTTTCAAAGTCCGAATTTCGGGAAAAAATACCGCAAAAATTGTTACATTTTAATTTGAAATCTTTATATCTTCCAGGCGTTAAGCTGCAGTTACAAAAAGTCTGGGTCGAATTAATAGCTGAATTTGTCAGCTTTTCAGAACTTCAAAGGAAATTCAGTGAGAGGGGGAGTGTTTAGACCTTAAAAGAAAAATCTAGACACTTGTGAGATGAGTTGTAAATTCAATCTGATTTTATTTCATCAACGTCGGGCCTTATATGTAATTTTACAATGTGGGATGGGGACAATTTTGTATTCCATTATTATAGCTAGGCCCACGGATCGGCTGCAACTCTGCTGTGAGTGACCAACTGATTGCATGCAAGCATCAGTATTTTTGGACTAAATTAGGGTCTTAATTGCTTACTGCACTTGACTTTGGGATGCCGTTGTCGTGTTTGTTAATGAGTTGACAAATCGCACCCTAACAGTCATAAACTCTATACTTTATGTATGTTTTTTACTTAGAATATATTGGTTTTGTGTTTATCTCCGTGAATGTGTAAAGACTCTTGTTCTTTAAGGCCTGTATCCAGCACCGCGAAATTTTACTGAAACGAATCTGCTCATTATTTCGGATGTGTGGAACTCAACTGATGTAGTGGGACCAAGAGCCTAAAAAGTGATTTGCCACTCTCATGAATCAGCTGTGTTTTGTAAACAGCGCCAATTTTGAAAATTAAACTAAAATTAAAAAAAGGAAGAAAAGTAATTCTGACGTTGAAGTGATTGTGTTGGTAGTGGCACATATTGTTGTAAGAAGAAGTACAGCACAGTCAGAGGCGCCAAAATATCAAAATGATCAAAATGCTTATTTTCCGTGATCCGCCAAAGACATGGTCTTGCCTCAACTGCTTTTATTAAAGCAATCTTCTCCTCACTTTAAAAATTTGCATATCTCTTTTTGGTTTTGCGCACAGATTTTGCCCCCACCTCTCACTTGTACTCCAGTAAAAATAGGCACATATATTTTACTGGCACCCCTATCAGCTGTTCTCACAGTCCACATTCGTGTGAATATCGATATTATCGATAAAAATTCGTGGATCCCGTTTGCGTTGCTGGATACTGACTCCAGGAAAACACAAACGAAAAATTACTGGCCCCGTTTTTTTTATATGAAGTTTGGCAGTAATTTTTAGTTTCCGCGGTGCTGGATACCCAGCTTTAAGTACGATAATGTGTTCATGTTTGAACATTCTGCAAAGGGCCAGAAGTGGCATGGCTTAGTTTTTATTTTTATTTGTACATTTTTTTTGTTTTCTTGTCGATGATTGTCTTAAAGTATATTACAATGAATAGGGAAGTGCTATTGCTTGCAGTCTTCGCGCTACTTTAATTTTTCTTATGGTATATATTATTAATATTAACATAATTATTATTCCGATAATCAAGGCTGCATGTCCAGACACATAGTGGAACTTAAGTCCTTTCAATTCATGATGACCTTCTTTTAACAATGTTAATTCGTTTTGTAATTTATTAATTTCATTCGTATGGTTAACTAACGGTACAGATATTGGATTCCAAACAATTTTCGGTATTTTACTTATATTACTTTTATAAGAGGATGAAATTTTCTCATAGTCTTCTGAATGAATACTGTGATGAGGTATCAATATTTTAACATCTGTTCGCACAGTGCAACCATTTATTATTGTTTAAATTCCCTGTTGAGGTAGATCAATTATTTCTTGATTTGAATTAATGCATTGAATTCTGGCATTAGTATTTACTGGAACTTTGAAGAGCCAACTAGCTTTCTTTTCTAATTCGACCCAAAATGACCCTGTCTCTTGCATTCTTTTATATACACAAGTTGAATGACTATTGGGTTTGAACGGAGTTATCTCACAAGCATTATCATTGGCGCTACTCCAAGGCCAATTACCTTCACATACTCTTTTATTCGTTTGCCATTTGTTCAAAGTACCTTCAGTCATCGAATGATAGGAATCAATTTCGAAATTGTATAATAAGTACCTGGAGCTGAAATCTACATTGAACAACTCCCTTTCATGGTCCACTGGCATTGGAATAATCCAAAACAAATGGGATGGGTGTCTACCAAACAGTGGGATCTTCACATTTAAAATTAACTTGTTATCTACGAAAATTCCTTTTGCGGTTAAAAGGCTGTAAATTTCCTTCAATTCCATCCCTGTTCTTTTTCCTGGAAAAACTAGTGTTTCTAATAAACCATCCTTTATTTTTGTTATTTCTGCTTTTAACTGCATCGGTTTTAAAATATTTGGATTTAGTCTACCATGATTAATATCTATCAGCAGGCTTATTACTCCTGCTTGGATTTTATCGCACTCATCAATCATTGAACTTAGTTGCTTTGTTACCATAAAGAAGTTAATAGATTCTTTGTATACATGTAAAAGGTAGTAGGAAGGCCGGCCAACTGAAGGAGCGTCGGTTTACGGCAGTAACAGTAGCAGCAGAGTAACAGCAGATAAGCAGAGTAACAGCAGTACCAGCAGATCAACAGCAGAACAACGGCAGAACGAGAAGAACAGCGGATAAAAGCAGGAGAGAAGCAGCAACGGCAGAAGGAGAACGAACAGCAGTAAGGAAAAGACTACGAAAGAAGACAGACAGAGTTCAGCAGCAGCAGTCGACATCAGCAGAAAACAGTAGAAAAACAGCAGAAAATCAGACGAGATCAAGCCGTGACACCCAACCCCAACAATTCTTACTTTATACCTTACGCGATTAAATAATATCAATAAACTATACTTAAATAATATCTTACATTTGGGGGCTCAACCGGTCGCGTATTGCCAGTGAAAAGTGAAAAAAAAAAAAAAAAATTGTATACTGCATGTCTCAGAAGCCGCCGCCAGATAAAGAGAGACGGAAAAAAAGTTGTGCGCCGCATGTCTCAGAAGCCGCCAGCAGAGGAAGCGAGACAGAAGAAGCCAAAAAGAAGATCCGAGAAAAAACGGTTGTTTCAAGCAGGCTGCCCGTAAGAGTATTGCGCAGCAGAATCATAACGGAAAATATAACTGTACCACCAGCCGAGAATATGCAGCAAAACGAAGACCCAAGTGAATCAGTGGCAGGCGGGAACAATCGTCAAAACTACACAAACATGGAAGCGATGAGTTCAACAAGACTGGAGGAAAACACACAGACGCTCCAACAACTGGTGCAACTTCTCACGATTAAAATAAGCGCTGATGAAATGGATAAGAAAAATGATGCAAAGCTGGTAGTGGAAAATTTTTCCAAAATTATTCCAGAGTTCAGTGGAGAAAATATGTCGGTACAGCAGTGGTTTAATAATTTCGAGCTAAACGCTGAAGCATATGGACTAAACGACAAACAAAAATATGTGCAGGCACGAGCAAAAATGACATGTACAGCCGCTCTTTTTCTCGAATCCACAGCAGTGTATGAGTATGGCCAGTTACGTCATCAACTTATACAAGAGTTTGAGAGTGATCGTTTATGCAGTGCCATCTACGTAAGGATTGCCGAGCTGCATTAAAGTGTTTCCGCTGCAACCTGACTGGACACATGTCGAAAGATTGCCCGAGCGCTGCTGCCGTAAACGTGGCATACGAGGAAAAACGCCTAAAGTCACTCAAAATCAACAATGTGCAAGTTAAAGGGCTCATAGACACAGGTGCAGATGTTTCACTAGTAAAGATGTCTGTGTTTGGGAAAATGAGTGGCGCCCATCTGCAACCAAGCTCGTCAACTTTGAGAGGACTTGGAAACATCATCACACGCTCCTCTGGGCAGTTCTTGGCAGAAGTGGAGATCGACGGAATGTGCCTGGCACATAAGTTCCTTGTGGTGGCCGATCATGCCGTCGGATGCCAAGTGCTGCTGGGACACGACTTTATATCAAAGTTCACGATGACGTCAACGCCGGGAGGATATCAGTTTTCTCCCCTTTCGGGGGACAGCAAACAGATGTGGTCGAGGCAAATACTGATATAGACGTTCCCTCGCAGTACAGAGATGCCGTCCAATCGATGATTCAGGACTTTACCGAAAAGAAGCAGACTGCCGTATGCCCGATCATGCTGAAGATCGTGCCGGATGAGAACATAGCGCCGTTTCGACATGCGCCTAGTCGAGTGGCCATTAGCGAGGCCGACGTCGTCAAGCAGCAGGTGGATGAATGGGCCAATGCTGGGATAATACGACGCTCATCATCAAATTTCGCCAGCCGTACAGTAATCGTCAAGAAAAAGGATGGAAGCTGCCGGGTCTGCGTGGACTATCGTCAGCTGAATAAGATGGTCTTGAAAGATTGCTTCCCCCTTCCAATCGTTGAGGATGTACTGAAGAAACTGGAAAATGCGAAAATGTTCACCATCATGGATCTGGAAAATGGATTCTTTCACGTTCCTGTGGAAGAAAGCAGCAAGAAGTATACGGCGTTCATAACGAAGGAAGGCCTCTTTGAATTCAATCGCGCACCTTTTGGTTTTTGCAATTCGCCAGCAGTTTTCATCCATTTTATAAGTCATGTATTTCAAAACCTCATAAATGAAAACATTCTTGACCTGTACATACACGCCGAAACCGCCGACGAATGCCTGGGAAAGCTGAAGAAAGTTTTTGACGTAGCAACTGAATACGGACTAAAGATGAAGTGGAAGAAGTGCCGATTCCTGCAGTCCGCTATTACATTTTTGGGTCATCAAGTTGGAGGAGGAGAAATCAAGCCTGGATTAGAGAAGACCAAAGCCATCAGAAAGTTCCCGATGCCGCAAAACGTAAAGGCCGTGCAGTCCTTTTTAGGATTAACTGGGTTTTTTCGTAAATTTATAAAAAACTATTCAAAAATCGCAAAACCATTGACGAATCTGCTGAGAAAAGACGTTAAGTTTAAAATGGGTCTGGAGGAGCAGCAGGCGGTAGCCATATTAAAGGAGGCATTGGTAAATGAACCGGTGTTGAGGCTCTATCGAAGGAATGCAAAAACCGAGATCGACACTGATGCTTCGAAGGACGGGTTCGCAGCCGCGCTGATGCAGTGGCACGAAGAACAACTGCATCCGATCTTATTCTGGAGTAAGAAAACCTCGGAGTCCGAAGCACGACAGCATAGCTATATATTAGAAGCCAAAGCTATTTTTCTCGCGTGCAAAAAATTCCGCCAGTACATACTTGGAACCAACTTTAAGCTCGTGACTGATTGCGCCGCTTTTAAGCAGACGTTAAGCAAGAAGGACGTTCCGCGGGAGGTAGCCCAATGGGTTCTGTATCTGCAGGACTACGATTTTGAGGTGGAACACAGACCAGGGGAACGGGTGAAGCATGTGGATTGCCTGAGTCGATACCCAATTGGTATCGTCGGAAGTCACAGCAAGGATTAAGAAAGCCCAGCAGGAGGATACGATGATCAAGGCAGTTACCGAAGTTCTAAAAAGCAAACCGTATGACAACTTTAAATTAAAGGCTGGTCTTGTATACAAGGTTGTGCAAGGCACGGATTAGTTGGCAATACCGAAATCACTAGAGAGGGAGATAATAACCGAGGCTCACAACGCAGGACACTTTGCCGCACAAAAAACGATGCATGCCGTACAGCAGAGTTATTGGATTCCACATATGGAAGGAAAAGTAATGCAAATCAGAAGAAACTGTATGAAATGCATAATCTACAACAAGAAGCTGGGAAAAAAGAAGGATTTTTGCACCAAATCGATAAAGGATCAGCATTCTCTTCATACTCTACATGTGGATCATCTGGGACCGATGGATGCTACTTCAAAGCAGTACATGTACATCTTCGCGATGGTGGATAGCTTTAGCAAGTTCGTATGGATGTATACCACTAAAACAACAGGCGCAGACAAAGTTCTCAAGAGGTTAAAGGAATGGTCTGATATCTTTGGAAATCCGGCTCGTATAGTAAGCGATCGTGGAGCAGCATTTACGTCTTCTAGCTTTGAGGAGTTTGTGAAGGAAAAGAACATCGAACACGTATGGAGTACCACAGGGGTGCCAAGGGGCAACGGACAAATTGAACGCGTGAACCGATCGATTCTGACCATTATTTCCAAATTGTCGTCGGAGGAACCTGGAAGATGGTATAAGTTCGTACCTCGAGTTCAGAGGGCTATTAATAGCACTGTTCATGGGTCAACAAAGCGTTGTATATTTGAGCTAATGATCGGAGTAAAAATGCGTTGTGGACCAGATAGCGATAACCTGCAGCTGATAGTAAAGGAGATGGTTGATAATTTTGATGACGAAAGACAGAAGATGCGACAAGAAGCAAAAGAAAATATTCAGCAGGCGCAGAACAGATACAAGCAACAACTCGATAAAAAGCGGAATTGCGAGTACGGATACAAAGTTGGTGATCTTGTGGCTATACGTAGAACACAGTTTGTAGCCGGAAGGAAGATGGCCAGCGAATTCTTAGGACCATACGAAATAACCAACATGAAACGAGGCGGACGCTATAATGTTCGAAAAGCAGCAGACGTCGAAGGACCAATTAATACGACCACGAGCAACGATAACATGAAACTATGGAGTTTTTCTGTAAAAAACGAGGACGCATGGTCATCAGGGACTGATGACTAATCAGGATGACCGAGTGTAAATGGTAGTAGGAAGGACGGCCAACTGAAGGAGCGTCGGTTAACGGCAGTAACAGTAGCAGCAGAGTAACAGCAGATAAGCAGAGTAACAGCAGTACCAGCAGATCAACAGCAGAACAACGTCAGAACGAGAAGAACAGCGGATAAAAGCAGGAGAGAAGCAGCAACGGCAGAAGGAGAACGAACAGCAGTAAGGAAAAGACTACGAAAGAAGACAGACAGAGTTCAGCAGCAGCAGTCGACATCAGCAGAAAACAGTAGAAAAACAGCAGAAAATCAGCCGAGATCAAGCCGTGACACCCAAACCCAACAATTCTTACTTTATACCTTTATACTTAAATAATATCTTACATACATAGTAACTTTCTTTTAAAGCCTCCGTTATGTTCTCTACTCTGGTGATCATACTTCTAAAGTTGACATTTATTTCCTCAGTAGTTCTTTTGAGAATATTTACTGTTGACTCTACCATTGACGTTTGTCTTTTAGTTAAATCGTCTAGATTATATTGGTTTACTAAGAAATTTTTCATATTTCCTTCCAAAGCTTCCCTGTCTTCGGCGTCCATTATTCCAAACAATATATGATAAAGTGACCCCATAAACTCAAATGGTGCTCGTTTCTTTCTTTTTTTATCCTGAGCCATAAACAATTTATTATTTTCCTCTAGATCTGCAATTTGTCTGTCAGTGTTATCTAAAACATTATTACCGCACACAACTCTCATTTTCTCAACTAATTCTTTCCCCTTTCTTATCATTTGAAAATATGGGTCCATATTATAAAAGACAATTGGATCCCAAGATGAGGCTATTATTTCTACGTCTCCCATCGGGTTCAAATATATTGACGTGGAACTGTTCATTTTTTCAATTGACCACTTCTCTTTGCTTCTGGCAGCTAAATAACATAAGCATTGACATTACTGCCATGAGACCTAGCTTGGGTATTCGAGGTGTGCCGCGAGTACTTCTGGTTTCCATTGGAGGCTTTTCTGAGTCCTTTTCTTCAGACTCAATTCCCGCTAATGGACAAGTTTTAGTGATAGGTCGTTTAATTGACCCGTCTTGATGTTTAATAGTGACTACTCTGACTCTATCGTACCTACCTTTATGTATTTATCTATCTTCCCCAAAGGCCATCTAGCTGGATGACAGTTTAAATCTTTTATTAATACTATCTGTCCTTTTTTAATATTCTGCATTCCTTTTTTCCATTTATTTCTTTGTTGCAGAGTGTGTAAATAATCATTTTTCCATTTAATCCAAAATTCTCTCTTCATTTTTTGAATTAATTTCCATCTATCCAGATTTCCAATTCTTTCATCTGATATTGTTTCTATGGGGCCATATATTGGCCTTCCAATAATAAAATGACCTGGTGTTAATACATCCATATCGTCAATATCATTTGTAGCTGTATACAACGGTCGTGAATTTACTACAGCTTCAATTTGACATAAGAGGGTTGCCATTTCCTCATAGGTTAAATTATTATCCCCAATCACTCTTTTCATGTGATATTTCACTGATTTTACCCCAGGTTCCCAATTGCCGGGGGGATAAAGTGCCACTCGATTTGTTCTCTTTCTAATATTGGAACCACTTTTATATTGTCCTTAAGAGCTCTCTGATATTCTTCGTCTAATTTGCGCGAAGCTCCTACAAAATTGGTTCCATTATCGGAAAAGTTTTTTGCACATTTTCCTCTTCTTGAAAAAAATCTTCTAAGTGCAGCCAGAAAAGCGTCTGAAATTAGATCACTGACGACTTCCAAATGAATAGCTTTTGTCGCCATGCACACAAACACGGAAATATATAATTTATAAGATTTTTGCCCACGGTTTCTAGAGCACCGGATATGGTAAGCCCCGGCGAAGTCTACCCCTGTATTTGTAAAAGGGTGCGACATGGTTGCTCTATGTTTCGGCAGGCTTCACATAATTTGTTCTGCTGTATTCTGCCTATACCTAGCAAAGGTAACACACTCTTCAAGCTTTTGCTTCAAACAGTTTTTAAGCCCAAATATCCAATACTTTCCCTGGATATAATTACGCATCATATTAATTCCACCGTGCAATGTTTCTTTATGTGCATTATTGATAATTAAGGACGTCAAGTGACACTTATTTAAAATTAAGGGACGTTTACCTCAAATTCTGCGTTGGAGTTTTGTAATCTACCTCCAACTCGCAGTAATCCATCTTTATCTAAAAATGGATTTAAGCCTAATATCTTACTTTTTGTTTCTATTTCTTTTTTATTAATTAGGCTAGCTATTTCCGCACTGAATTGAATAGCTTGTTGTTTTTCCAATACTAATATTTTGGCGATCTTCATCTCATTGACCGTCAAATGTGGTGAACATTTTTTATTTTTGGTTTTGATTTGAATAAACCTTAATACATATGCAATGACTTTTTCTAGTTTATGCATACACGAGTATTTGTGCAATAACTCTTTAATTATGTTAGCTTTATCGATTATAAACGTTGTGCCAACAACTCTTTTTTCTACAATTTCCTCTTTTGGCCAATCTTCCCTAGATTTTACCAACCATTGCGGACCCTTCCACCAAATTTCAAAAACTTTCCGCTTATCTGCACTAATTCCCCTTGATGCGACATCTGCTGGATTGTCTTCAGACTTGACATGTCTCCATTTAATTTCTTTAACTTTCCTAATTTCGTCCGTTTGACGTCTAATAAACTTGTCTATATTGTCTCCGTTTTTTATCCAGCCTAGAGTGATCGTAGAATCACTCTAAGCGTAACTTTCTGCATCACTTCCAACCGCTATTTTTACTCGTTACATCAATTTCGTTAGAAGATGAGCAGCACAATCGGATGCATCGGCAAACCCATGAATTTGCATCGGATTACTATGCTGAGAATTAAGCCATCTTGGTATCCGAATGCTCTCTAGCGCCGTTAAATTTTATTTAAATGCATTCCATTCACGAGTATCCTGATCTGATAGTTCTTCATCCCAATTTTTTTTTGTCTGATAGCCAAAGTTTTTGCATAAACAATTTTCCGACAATTGTAACTGGAGACAACCAGCATAAGGGGTCGTACATTTTACCTAAGGTGGATAAAACTATTCTCTTGTTAGTTTTCTTAATAGGTCCATAATGGAAATCAAACCTAAACTCGTCTCTAACTGGCTCCCATTGAAGTCCTAATGTTTTGACGGATTCATTCTCCTGAATGGTTAATATCTTATTTTCTTCGTTATCTCTAACGCCCTCAACAATCTCTGGGATATTTATTATCCACTTTCTTAAGTTAAACCCAACCTTATCAAACTCCTGGGTAACTAACTTTACATGCTGTTTGGCATCTAATATGGAGTCGGGGCTTGTCATCAGGTCGTCCATATAAAAATCATTTTTTATGATGGGCACGGGGGCACGGGCACGGGGACGGGGCACGGGGAGGAACAATCCTCTCTGCGTGTCGCCAGTGGCCACACCTCGGACGTGACGGTAGCAGGTCACGTCAGTTGTAATACTACTGCCACAACCCCCCGCTGTAGGATGAGCCGCGCAGGTGCCGTTGTCGAGGCAGACTCGGACCTGGAGAGCGTGCTATCCATCAGCAAAGCAGAAGAGGACAGCCTTCTCCGCTCGCCTGAACCAGGTACCAGCTCCCTGCGCAGGGAAGGGCCGAAGCGTTCGAGGGAGGTGATGAAGGCCAAAGCCCAATACAAGGCGGCCCTCAAAATAGTAGGCAGGCTCCAAGGCGAGGCGGATATCTCCCAGGAGGAGAAATCCAAGCTAGCTTGGGCCGAGCTGAAGGTAGAGGAGGGCGACGAGTCAGCATGCCAACAAGGTGGAAGAGTTGCTTGCTACCAAAAGGCAGCGCTCGACCGATAGTGCCGTCACTCTGGCCAGCAAACGGCAACGCGGGCCCAAGAGAGCGGAACCTCCACCCAAACCGGCAAAGCAGGGGTCGAGCGACAGGATCAGTGATGTGTCCAAGAGATACCTGATCGTAGCTCTCATCGATAGACGTGATGAGAATGGGAGGATGACAGCGGCGCAGTGGAAAATGGTCTCCTTGCTTACACGGATGGAAGAGAACCCAACAGCTCCCATGACCACCTTCGATGGTGCTGGGTGGCTGAATGGGGTCAAAATCCTGAAGTGTAAGGACGACCCGACGCTGAAGTGGCTGACGCAAACAGTCTGCCAACTGGAAGCGATGTGGGAGGGGGCCAACCTGGAGGTGGTGGACAGGGATCTAATTTCGTCCATACCAAAGGCGAAGGTGCTCTTGCTGGCTCTTGCTGGCCAGCACGGGATACTGCAGCGCGGTTTCACGCATGCCGTCAACGAGCTGCTGCAACATAATGGAGTTATAGGTGTCCTCTGAAGTACCGGCAAAAACCACACGGCCCAGGCGTTCCAACTCTATGGCAAAATCTATGAGGGACTCCTTGGGTCTTTGTGCGCGGTTGCGCAGCTGTTGGTAGCTTGCCTGGCAGTCTAAGGCAAACTGTGTTCACATTGATGACATCAATAGGTGATAGTTGCGAGTTGTGCTTGTTGGCAGAGTGCTGAAGAATCTTTGGGCTGAGCGCTGTTCCCAGGCACCGATCAGCGTCACTCGAAATCGGACCAAGATGTTGAGCCGTCGTACGAAGGCAGCGTCCCAGGTTGAAAGGCAGAGACTCGGCCGCTTGATGGTCAGGCAGGGTGGAAGCGGTCTGCGGACTCTCGAGGTACACAGTTGCGCCGTTTTCCCAAGCATTTGCTGCATTCACCCATGGTGCGGGGGGTTTGGCCAGTGTTTCTGGGTGATGGGTATCCCCTTCCGTCTGGATGCAGGGGGAAGCTTCCAATACGCGTAGCATCGTTCGCTGGAACGAGTCAAACATCTTCTCTATCTTCAAATCCATCTGGTTCTGGGAGGCGGTTTAAATCTGCATCAATGAAGCCGTTGTCACTGTCTCGGACTCCGGGTTCACGGAGCGGGCACGTTGTCGTGCTCCTCGTCTTGGCATTATGGCTTATAGCTGACACCAATGTAACAAGATTTTTGCTACCGGCGGGCCGAGCGGATTTCCTATTCAGGTTGGGGAATTGGACCAATTTGGTAAGGCAGCAGCTAAGGGGACGTAGCAGCTGTGGTGGAGAAAATATTGGGGCGTGCGTTCAGTTTAAATGCTTTTCGACGATTATTTAATTTTTCTTCATATAATAAGATCCTAAGCCTATCTTATCTACTGTGGCGAAGCGGGGAGAATTTGCCAAGAGCGAGAGAGAGTTTAATTGCGCTCCCGCTTCGCCCTAATCTATTTTACACTGTACTTTAATTTGCAACTCGACGCAACAACTAGGTTCACAGAAGCGTTGCTAGTTCAGGCAAATAACAAACAGATTTTATTAAACAAAAAAGTTCAGAGCCAGATAAATTTGTTTACTTACATGGTAAAAAATTTTTTTGCAAAAGCCAATAAAATTTCTAAAATTTCTGCAGTCCTATAATATTCTAACAAGATTTTTGCTACCGGCGGCCCGAGCGGATTTCCTATTCAGGTTGGGGAATTTAACCAATTTAAATTTCGAGGTAAGGCAGCAGCTAAGGGGAGGTAGCAGCTGTGGTGCCGTCGTGACAATTAAACTGTTTTGTACTTTTTCTATTCTTTCTTCACCTTATTTCGACACCTAACCTTTTTCTTTTCTTCCCTTCTTTGGATCAAAGTCCAGCCGATCGAGGTAGTACCTTACTATCGATAAGACTGGTCCAGGGCTCTAAGGGCGCCAACTTCGAATTTTCGTTACATTGCACCCCTCTTAGAGTCGAGTCTCCTGGCCGACTTATTCGGAGACTTGTTCTTTGTAGGCAGCGAAGCGGTTGACGTGTATCGTCTTGGTGGTGCGTTTTCCGGTAAGACGTATTTCGGAGACTAGGTCGGAATGACTGCGAATCCGTGGTCGGGCCTACCCAGTCTGATTGGAGTTTCAGGTATCCGGGCACTGACCTGTCAGCCGTTCGACGTATCACTCCCATTGTCCTGGCAAGCAGGGAGGCACTAGACTTACTAAGCACGACTAAGTCAGTGCAGATCTATTGGGTTCCCAGCCACCAGGGCATCAAAGGAAACGAAGCGGCCGACGTTCTGGCTAAGGAAGGCGTCGGGCTGGTAAACGAAAGAACCGAAAGCGTACCGGTCTCCCTAAGGACGCTACAAAGCGGCCAAAATGAGGACAGACAGCAGGTGGAAGAACACCCCCACCTGCAGAATCTCGAAAATCATGTGCAAGGAACGCAATGATAAACTCAGCCACTATCTGCTGCACCTTCCACGGAAGGATTGCAGACTGCTAGTGGGCATACTAACAGGCCACTGCCTGGCTGCGTCGCATGCAACCAGGCTAAAAATCACCAACAGTGATATCTGCAGGAAATGTAATGAACCCGGGGCTGTCGAAACCCTGGAACATCTCATCTGCCGCTGTCCGGCTCTCTCAAGGGCAAGGGGAAGATACCTGGGCGCATCGATGCTGGTATTACTGGACAATGCCTCCAAGAAGTCGCCAGGGAAACTGCTTACCTTTGCTAAAAACACCTCGATTCTGGGGGACTTCGGAACCTCAGAAACACCCTCGTAAGGTCCATACAAAGATCCGGATAACTAAGGGCCATTCTGGCCTATGAGAGGCCCCGTTGAGGGCCGTCCGGGGTAACCTAACCTAATCTTAATTGCTTTATTTTCGCAATTATCAGCTATTGCAACAAGCACTCTAGTAGCTAAGTAGGGTGCTGAAGCTGTACCGTACGTAACGGTTGTAAGTTTATATTCTTTTAATTTTTCGTTTGGAGCGTCTCTCCAGATTATATGTAAATAATGTTGATCTTCTTCATCAACTTTAATTTGCCGGTACATTTTTTCAATGTCCGCAGATACTACATATGGCCACTTTCGCCATTTCACTATTATATCGAAGATGTCTTTTTGGACTCTTGATCCAACCGACATGACATCATTTAGACTTTTGTTATTTGGGGTTTTTGCTGACGCATCAAAAACCACTCTGAGTTTTGTCGTTAGACTGGAATCTCTTATGACTCCTTGATAGGGCAAATAATATTTTCACACTTTTTTTGACTCTACCATATGTATGTCCTAAATTGATATATTCATGCATGAATTTTATATAATTTTCTTTTAATTTTTCATTTTTGCTGAGTTTCTTTTCCAAATTATAAAATCGCGCCATAGCTTGTGCTTTTGAATCTCCAAGATCCTTATCTTTTTTAAATGGTATTTTTACCACACATTCCATTCTCATCTCTTTTTGTGGTTTCCAAGAAGTGCTTCTCGCAAAGTTAAAGTTAGGGTTAGCCAACACATAATTTTGCCATTTTATTTTGTCAATATGGAAAGACTTTATAGGTAAAGCTTTCATTAGTTTTGGGAGAATGATTGCTTCAATATTAAGAGGTTTTCTACCAACATCCCGAGTTTTTACAGTTAAAGTAACCTTGTATTTAGAAGTGCAAGAGTCTGTAGATGACACTCCACTAACCTCGGTGTTGACTCTTTTCGCGCTAATTTTAATGCTTGCGCTGCTTCCTCTGAAATTATGGTACATTGCGAACCAAAATCAATCAATGCTCTAAGATTTTCATAGCCACCATTTACCGCTCTTACTTTTATAATTACCGTGGTTAAAAACGCATGTTTTTTTGTCAAACATGTGTTAACATTTTCCCTTTTTTCGTAGGGAATATGGAGCATCGTATGATGGGGATTTTTACAAATCCCACTAAACATTTTCGATAATCATTTCTTATACATATCATGCCTACAGCATATATTGCATGGGCGCTGTTTTTGTATAGCCTGGCCTCTTTCTATCGGACTCATTCTCTTAAAACTATAGCATTGCATTATTGTATGGCCATTTTACATAGCGGACAATATTCTTTAATGCTGCTACTATATTGCACTCCTTTTATCAACGGCTTCTTCTCTTCCTTTTGCGATGAGTAAAGAGAAGTGTACCGTTGTTCTCGAAATTCCATTACATCGGGCAATCTTCGAATTTCTTTAGTCTTTTTTATATGAATTTCATATAATTGTAAGGAATTTTTATTGAATTTTTTCAATATAATGTGGGCAAAAATCACATCAACTTCTTCTGTTAATTGTGACTTAAATTTGATAAGATGAATCGTCTCATTTATTGAGTCCGAAAACATCTTCATTTGTTTTTCTGAATCGTTGTTGAGCATTGGTAAATCTAGCAAACGATTCAGCTGATCCGAAAATATTTTTCGATTATTTTCATACCGCTTGGTCAGCAATTCCCAAGCGGCATTATAATTCTCGACTGGACCTGGACTCCTTGCTTCACCCTTTATCGCCATTTTTAAGTTTGTAAATTTTAGAGATGTACTCAGACCATCTTTATTATGAAAAACCGTCCCACTCCTTATCTAATCCTGAAAATGTGGGTACTTCTGCCTTTGGAAGAACTGGAAAATCTTAATTTTCCTTCTTAACTATTGCCTCTTTACTTTTTACTACTTTTTTCATCAGTAATATCCTGCATCCTCGTGTTAATGGCTCTTAATAAGCACTGAAATTCAAAATCCAAATCGGCGACCTCATCGTCGAATTTGAAATTTAATTCATACCCTTTATAATACTCCTCAACAGGCAACAGGCCTCAACTCCTCTCTTTTCTTATTTGGCACTGGCACCAGCCAGCCTGATCTAACTCCTTTTGAGCTTGTTTGAAATTATTTCGCAGATCTTCTTCCAATCTGCCGAAATCCTCAACTACTTCTTCCAGACTTTGGTCAATTTTTGGCTCCAAGTCTCTCTTGGACAATTTGTTGGAACTGCCTTTTATTGAAGTAGTCATGAAACATGACTACTAGTCATTACATGAAACCACAAACTATTAACTCAGAATTGTTTTCTGTCGCTACGTTCTTCAGCTCTCTTAGCCTACGGATTACGTCGCTGGTCAATATACCAGCTTCAATCCTTTTTACTTCCCTTGCTACTGCGACCTGAGCCTCTAGTAGCTTTATAATATGTTTCGACAACATCTTGTACTAATTACACTAGTCGACACGATTTTTCTTCTATTTTTCACATAACTTAAGTTTTCTACAACTGGTTGTATTGAACTTAGCAGTTTTGAAAAGCTGACAAATGCAGCTATAAGTCCGACCCAGACACTTTGTAGCTGCAACTTAACGTCTGGAAGATATTAAGCTTTCAAATTTCATAATTTTTTCGGTATTTTTCCCGAAATTTTGGCTTTAAAAACTCAGGAAAAGTCGAACAAAAATATTTAAATGCCTACATTTTTACTTTAAAATAGACACATTAATTAGGCGTCGTTTAAGGTATCGTTTTTTAAAATCGATGGATAAATGGCCAAGCTGCAGCCGTTTGACAAAAACTTCATAGAACTTAAAAAAAAAATCTAGACACTTGTGAGATGAGTTGTAAATTCAATCTGACTTTATTTTATAAACGTCGGGCCTTATATGTAATTTTACAATGTGGGATGGGGACAATTTTGTATTCTATTATTATAGCTAGGCCCACGGATCGGTTGCAACGCTGCTGTGAGTGACCAACTGATTGCATGCAAGCATCAGTATTTTTGGACTAAATTAGGGTCTTAATTGCTTACTGCATTTGACTTTGGGATGTCGTTGTCGTGTTTGTTAATGAGTTGACAGATCGCACCCCAACAGTCATAAACTCTATACTTTATGTATGTTTTTTACTTAGAATAGATTGGTTTTGTGTTTGTCTCCGTGAATGTGTAAAGGCTCTTGTTCTTTAAGTACGATAATGTGTTCATGTTTGAACAGGGAGGAATTCTTTTTTTTTTTTTTCTTTTCCCAAGCTTCACTGAAAATATATTAGCTGTTTCCCAGCTTGGCGGGTTATTTTTTATATGTTTAGGAGTTCGGCCTTTTGTTTCATTTGCCTTACTCTTGTTCCTCTCCGTCAGATTTTATTTTCTCTCTCTCCACCCATCTCAAAGTCTTTACCGAATGCGTACGCACTTTTGACAAGACCGCAAAAATGACAGACCTCTTTCCGAGGTCCCACATAAGGAAGTTATTCGTGGTTGACTGCAATCACATAAAATATATGCTTTCCGATAAGGAGTTTAGATTTCCTAAAAACGGCTGCCTACGACGCATGTGATACGGAGAATACTAGTGAAATTTCGGAATAGTTTTTCCAAAACGATAAAGATCGGTGGCCAAAATTCAGTATACATATATATTTACTGACTTCAAAAATCGAAACGAGAAAATATTGGGGCGTGCGTTCAGTTTAAATGCTTTTCGACGATTATTTAATTTTTCTTCATATAATAAGATCCTAAGCCTATCTTATCTACTGTGGCGAAGCGGGGAGAATTCGCTAAGAGCGAGAGAGAGTTTAATTGCGCTCCCTCTTCGCCCTAATATATTTTACACTGTACTTTAATTTGCAACTCGACGCAACAGCTAGGTTCACAGAAGCGCAGCTAGTTCAGGCAAATAACAAACAGATTTTATTAAACAAAAAAGTTCAGCGCCAGATAAATTTGTTTACTTACATGGTAAACAAAATTTTTTGCAAAAGCCAATAAAGTAAGCCCTTCCATCCTTGGCCGTGCTGACATAGAATCTGTCATCGCTGCCCAATTCACAGGAGTTACCATTTAAAATCTGTTAGAATTTCTAGACTAAAATTTCTGCAGTCCTATAATATTCTAACAACATTTTTGCTACCGGCGGCCCGAGCGAATTTCCTAGTCAGGTTGGGGAATTGGACCAATTTTGTAAGGCAGCAGCAGGGGACGTAGCAGCTGTGGTGCCGTTGTGACAATTTCGACATCTAACCTTTTTAGGCACGTTGTTCTAATTTTTCACAACTTCAATGTGTTTTCTTCTACTCTAGATTACCTGTTTAAGAAGTTGCGTTTCAATCAGTCGCAGATAACCAATAATATTGCTTGCCTTAGAACCAAACTCTCTTGTTCGAATAGACTTTTCTTTATCTGGGCTGTCCGACTTTGGAATCAGTTACCACTTTTTTTGAAAACAATGTCCTGGCTTCGTGACTGTTCTGTCCACACCAGCGGCATTTTTGTCCCCATTGTGGCCGATGTCTAGTTCTGATGTACTGTGCCTGGTTTTTCCATTGTCGTCCGATAGCCTTTGATAGTCCAGCCTCTGTTTCCAGTTTTTCGAATTCCTCTGCCGTGATCATGAATTCTGTCAGCGTTTTGAATTCGCTTCTTTTAATGTTTAATGGGTAGCCGGTAGTTCTGGTATGTAATTTCAATTTTCTGCTGCTCTGTGTACGTTACGAATTTCATCAATTTCCTTAGGTCTTGTACGTATTCCCTCGCTGTTTCCGTCTCAGTTTACTTATTGCCACTTGCTTCCTGAGTTCCTCCTGGTAACGGGATTATATGAAGTTTTCCTTGAGCTCTTCCTTAACTTCTTCACATGTGGTTACGGGCGCTGGGTTTGGCATACACCAGTTCAGTGCGCTTTCCTCAATATTATCGGCATTTCAAACACCAAGTAGTCGCATTCTACTCCTAATGTCTCTGCTAACTCCTCCATCCTGCTCAGGAACTCCAGCAGATCTCCTCGCCCAGTGTAGATCGTCTCCCACTTTCGTGATCCTTCCCGTATCTGCTTCGAAAATAGCGCCTTTTTCCCTCCTGATATGGGCTCTCCTTGAGGTTCCTCCGTTGTGATCTGTATCTGTGCACATTTCTGTGGCGATTGTTGCCTAGGGCTCCTTTTGATTTGAGGTTAGATTGCTGCTAGCTGTTCCAGTCTCTCTTGTATATTTGCCGTGAGGTCTGTTCTCTCCATGAATTGTATTAATTGTTTCCTTAAGATTTCCACTTTTTTGAGTTTCCCCAAGCCGAATTCGTTGCAGTAGCCTTGCAGATCGTTGCTTCGTTGCTTTCGTTGCTTGGTTAATCCACTGATTTGCCATCTTGACCACTTTTGAGATACTATTATGTTACCACAACTTGCTCGGGCGCCACTGTAACGTTGCTCGCTGCGCCGGGCTTCACAGAAATTTGTTGGTTTCTGGGTGTGGTAACTATAATGAGTGATCTCGGGTTCAAGAAGAAAGCGTGGGTCTAAGCAGTATAACAAATTGGACTCTTTATTATTCTTAAGTTTATAAATGTGACGTTAGATGTGTAGTACTGGGTCTCCGATATGGGTCCTCCTTCGGGGTCTACCTTCTAGCTTGGCTACTCGGCCGCACGTGGCTGTTTGCTGCGTGCAGGTCGTCGTTGGTCGTCGGACCCGGCGGGAAATGCCGAGAAGTACTCCAGACGTATACTCCTAGTGGACAAAGTGTGACAGTGCTAGAACTGTGGGGAGAATCGTTGCAGAGGTAAACATTCTTTGAGGAGAAGAATCGTTGCAGGGGTAAACACTCTCTGAGGTTAGGAGTATCCAGAGGTATACACTGAGTGTTAGGAGGTTAGGGCGGGGAAATGTATTAGCAGGTAAGTGAAAAAGTAGAACTCTACCCTTTGCACCAGCACCGTTGTAAAAATGTTGAGAAGTTAATCTCAGGGCTGTTTCGCGTGGGACTACCCAGTTGGCGACTCCTGGTGGACTGCTCCGATTCGAGCTGGCGATGCTCCTTTTATTCACTAAAGTCAGCTGTTGGCCCGTGGAGTTGGGGCTAGAGCGGGCCTTGGATCTTAACGCGTTCTGTATCCCAGTTGGTAGTGTGGCCGTTGGCGATCGTGCTCCGGTCACACTGGCATTATCGTTGGCAAGATTGACCGTTTACTGTCTGGTGATGGTCCCACTGGTGTTTTTTGACGCGTACTGTGAATGTAAGTCATGTGTTGGTTTTTGGAATGTTTTATAAGGTATTTATTACGAAAAATGAGGTTCTTCAGGTTTTTGTCTTGTTTTGTATCCTACTAATACAGAAATAATGCTATCATAGTCACAGAAATGAGATCCTTCAAGGTTTTGTCTGGTTTCTTATCCTTGTAATATAATAATAATAGTTATTTTGTGGCGCCGGCGCTGTTGGATATGGCGCTGGGCGTCACAAGTAGCGCAACTTTCCGTTACCTAAAATAATATTTACCTGACACCTCAGACCTTTTCCAAGTAGGTAATTTCTTAAAGAGGCATACTTATATATATATAACATATAGTCAGGTAGTACTTATAATACAATATTTAGCAATATTACACACGTTACAGCCAAATTTGTGTGCGCTCTTCTTCTTCTCTTCCTTATACCTGCCGCGTGTTTTTAACGTTAAAATTTCAAAAAATCCCAAAATGTAGAGTATTTTTTAAACGTTTTTAATTTAATAAGTATTTTAGTTATATTTAAAATGTATACAACAAGTTATTAAGATTGAACATACTTTTCAGATAAAGATCGAAGATCGGTTGTTTACATCGTCCACTATTCAGTTTGTAAGTGGTGAAATTTCGTAAAAAATTTCAATAGCAAATATTAAAAATTAACCTAAAAAATCACCCAAAAATTTTTAAGTTCAAAAATCGAATAAAAAACGAGGGGGAACGTTGTGAGCCGCGGCAAAGGCCGCGGCTCTACCTTATACCCGGTATTCAGTCAGTATACACATACATACATATATGAGCAATGTTCGCAAAAGGGACAAATTAAATTTTGGGCAAAAAACAATATTTCAAAAAAATGAAGTCAAATCATTTTTGGAATATTATACATGTTTTCAATTTTGTTTGCATATGCTTTTTACAACTGCTTCTAAATTTCTACATGACATGTATAACTACATATTTGAGACGTACAAGTGTTTGCGACAGAGAGAGAGGGAATGAGTCAGCGCTTGGCAGGCGTTGCGTAGCCACTGAAATTTAATTTGTTTCTTCTGGCCATAATATTGATCCGACCTGATCCATATTCGGCAATCTGGTAGATATGGTAATTTTCCATGATTCTGCGAATAAGCAAAGCAGACAGGGTCGCGTGTGAGAGAGAGCGAGAGGGAACGATGACTTTCGAAATGGTTTTCTTCATTGTAGCTATAATAATTATCCGATCTGATCCAGATTCAACACTCTGATAGAAATAATGACTGATCTGGCTCGCTACCTAATACGTCAATTGATCCATGGCGAGTGTTAATGGAAGTACAAAATAAAAATTTTATTGAACTTGTGAAAGCATTGAAATCAACGGCTTCCGAAACAAAGAATAATAATAGTTTTGCCGAAATTTAACGCGGACCTTGTAGGCGCCGACGCATCGGCGTGGTGCGCTACAGTAAATATAATTTTGGCAGAAAACAACATAAAAGGCAGTACGTTGGTGATGGCTTTGAGTGCAGCTATGCGAAGTTGATGTGCCCAAAGGAGAGATGATTCACCATGGCGAGACTTTCACGACAACGTTTGACTCTGGAGCGGAATGTTCATTGGTTAAACAAAAGATAAGTGCTAAGTTAGTTGGTAAAAGAATTAACAATACAGTAATGTTGAAATGTATTGGAAATGACAGCATTTGTAGTACATTGCAAATACTTTGCAAGGTACAAATTAACAATCATTGTATTGAAATGTTATTCCATGTTTTGGGTGATGAATATTTGAAAAATGATATTATGATTGGTAGAGAAATACAGTCGCAAGGATTTTATGTCATTATGTCACCTAGAAAATTTGAAATTGTTAGATCAAAATCTGTTAACTTTCGTTCAAATGATGATGTATTTTCTAAATTGAATACTGATCTTGTCGGTGAAGATAAAGATAAATTAAACAATTTATTGGAAAACTATTCAAAATCTTTTACAAAGGGAATTCCTTCATCTACTGTCAGTACAGGTGAAATGAAGATTAAATTAGTAGACAATAGAAAAATTGTTCAAAGAAGACCATACAGGCTTAGTCCAAATGAAAGAGAATCGGTACGCGACAAGATTAAAGAGAATTTGGAATTTTGGAATGCAATGTCATAAGGCCAAGCTGCTCTCCCTTTGCAAGTCCTTGATATAAAAAAACAAAAAAGACGGTTCTCATCGTTTGTGCGCTGATTACCGTGAATTGAATTCTAACACAGTTTCAAATAAATATCCTTTACCCCTTATAGCAGATCAGATAGCCAGACTTCATGGTGCTGAATATTTCACTTGTTTGGATATGGCAAGCGGATATTACCAAATCCCATTGCATGAAGAATCAATAGAGTGTACGGTTTTTTTGTCACCCCAGATGGCCAGTACGAGTTTTTGTCAATGCCGTTTGGTCTGAAAAATGCACCTTCAGTTTTTCAGCGTACGGTGATGCATACACTTGGAGAACTGGCAAATACTTTTGTGGTTGTCTATATGGATGACGTGTTAGTGGTGGCTGCAACGAAAAGTGAGGCTTTGGAAAGACTACAGGCTTTGTTTCTTGAAGCCTTTGTATTTGTTGACATCGGAAAAGAACGAGTTTATTTGGAAGCCAGAACATGAAGAAATAAGACAAAAAGTTATATCTGTTCTTACACAAAAGCCAGTTTTGGTTATTTTTGACCCGCAATATCCAATCGAGTTACATACTGATGCAAGTGCTCGTGGATACGGTGCCATCTTGTTGCATAGAATAGATAACAAGCCCCATGTCGTTGAGTTCTTCGGTAAGGCTGCCTCACCTGCTGAGTCATGATACCATTCTTACGAATTGGAGACTCTCGCGGTTGTCATGGCCATTAAGCATTATCGTCATTATTTGACAGGCATAGATTTTGTTGTCTTTACCGATTGCAATTCGCTTAAAGCATTAAGAAATAAACGTGACCTATCGCCCAGAGAACAAAGATGGTGGGCTTATTTACAGTCGTTCTCATTTGAATTACAGTATAGAGAGGGTAAACGAATGGCTCATGCTGATTTCTTTTCAAGAAATCTCCCATCTGCTGATGCAATTGATGCTCGTAAAGTTTCTGAAAAAAGAATTAATCTGGCAGAGATATCTAGTGATTGGCTGATGGCTGAACAGCGCAAGGATTCCGATATAATTAATATTGTGAATAAACTAAAAGACAATTCTCTTGCCGAGGACATTGCAAAAACTTACGAACTAAGAGCAGGAATAATTTATCGGAAAATACAGAGAAATGGCAGAACTCGATCTTTGCCAGTTGTACCAAGAGCATTTAGATGGTCCGTTATTAATCAAGTTTATGAGACAATAATGCATTTGGGATGGGAAAAAAACATTGGACGAAGCCTACGATTTTTACTGGTTTGAAAATATGTCAAAATATGTAAGGAAATTTGTTGAAAACTGTATAACTTGCAAGATGTCAAAGTCATCCTCAGGTAAAGTTCAGGCTAGACTACCAAAGGTCGACACACCTTGGCATACAGTACACATAGACATAACAGGCAAGTTAAGTGGCAAGAGTGATCAAAAAGAGTATGTTATTGTTCAAGTGGACGCTTTTACTAGATTTGTTTACTTAACACACACACTCAAGATTGATGCTGACAATTGCATAGGTGCTGTGACATCGGCTGTATCCTTGTTTGGAGTACCAAACCGCATAATAGCAGATCAGGGTAGGTGTTTTGCCAGCTCTAAATTTAGTGAATTCTGTTCTAAACAAAATATTGGAATTGTTCATTGGCAAGGTTGCTCGTCCGTTGGGGTTGCTTCCACAATGTGACGTGGCACAAGAATTTGATTTGGCAGAATCAAGAGCTCGAGCAGTGCTAAATATATCTGCGTTGGCAGCATATAGCAAAGGGCAATTTGATAAAACTAAGGCTAAGGTTGTTGGGAATGAAGTAGGAGACTTTGTGTTGTTGAAGAATGAAGAAAGGCATCAAACAAAGTTAAGTCCAAAGTATAGAGGACCTTTACAAATTGTTCAAGCACTAGACGGAGATAGATATATCCTCAAGTCGTTGACAAATAATAGGAAGTTCAAGTACGCTCATGAAGATATAAGGAAATTGCAGAGGGCTATGTTCCAGATGATTTAGAAATTTGTGATGAGGAATTGAATGATATTGAAAAGGAAACTGTTGCAAGAGACAGTAATGAAATGATAGAAAAAGAAACTGTTGAAAGAGACAGTAATGAAGTGATTGATAAGGAAGCTGTTGCAAGAGACAGTAATGAAATGATAGAAAAAGAAACTGTTGAAAGAGACAGTAATGAAGTGATTGATAAGGAAGATGTTGAAAGAGACAGTATTGGAATGATGGAAAGTCAAACTGTTGAAAGAGACAGTATGGATGCCTGAAAGGCATAAAACTTGAATAAATTTGTCATATCTGTAATGCAAGCACAAGTGCAAAACAAATGTTTTGATCATGGCGTGTGGTGCATAGAATAATGTAATGCGAAACCAAGTGGGTTTACGATAATGAAGAGAATTATTAAGAAAGTTTAATTAAGTAAAAGATGAATTTTATATTAGTTTAAGAACTAAGAATGGATGTTTAAATTCTGCATGAAGCTATGAAGTTTAAAAAAAAAATAAAAAAATAAAAAAATAAGTTGTAATTGAGAAATTTATAAGATAAAGGAAATGGTAATGTTAAATTTTATTTGATGATTTATAAATAAAATGATTTAGGAAGCTAAGCATTTTTTTAGAATTACACGAGGTCGTGTTATGGTCAGGTTGGCCGTGTGGAAGCATAAGTAGTTTGAATATGTTGGCGCCGTGGCGGCGTGTGCTAGAAATGTATGTGAGAATTGTATTGAGTTTGTGTTAGTGCGTATTTGGGTATTTCACCAGAATCGCAAGTTTGTGTGTCTGTTTGAGTGTCTGTTTTGTTAACTGTTTTACTATGTAGTTTGGGAAAGTCCCGTTTTGGCGGGCGACAGCGTCTGTAGCTGTCGCCGAGTGTGGTTCGGTAGAGAGGCACGAGAAAAAGGGAAGACACAAAGTTAGTTGTGTTTAGGATCCCGGTGCGACCGAAACTCGCTGCGCCTAAAACGATGGCAACTAATAACGAAAATAATGACGCTGCAACATATGCAATCAAGCAATACATTGGAGAGCAGTTCAAGTCAGTTGACAACGGGAAAGTAAGAAACTTTCTAGGCTTTGAGGTTGAGCGTCCCGAAGAAACTGGAGACTTATTTGTGTGTCAAACAAAATACATTGAAGCATTGCTGCCCCAGTACGACATGACAAATTGCAGGACAACTGCAACACCACTGGATGCGGGGTATCAGTTAACATCTTCGAAAAACTCAAAGCTGGTCGACGCAACGAAATATCAAGCTCTCATCGGCAGTTTGCTGTACTTGGCCGTTTGTACACGGCCTGATATTTTGCATTCCGTTTGCAAACTATCGCAGATGAACAAGAGGCCCATGGTCGAGCATGACACGGGAGCAAAATATATTCTGCGATATTTGGCTGGAACAAAAGATTGGAAGCTGCGATACATCATATCCGGTACTTTCATAGTGGGATACACTGATGCAGGATTCACTGATGGGGAGGCAACATACCAGATAGAAAGCCGTTCACTGGTTACATGTTCTTCCTGGCTGGTGCGGCATTTTCTTGGGAGTCGCATAAACAAGCTAATGTGGCACTTATCAGCCCTGAGGCAGAATATATGGCGCTGGCGGCAGCTTCAAAAGAGGCTTTGAAGGCTCATCAAAGAGATTGGCTGTTTTCCGATCGCTTGATAACCAAGGAATAAAGCGCGTAGGAGGACGCATTGATAATTTGATGGAAACTTACGATGCAAAGCATCCCATACATATTCCAAAGGAATCACCAGTCGCTGTTCTACTAGCTAGACACCAGCATGTCACATCGCTACACGCTGGAGTTGATTTTTTGTTCCACACTTTAAGACAGAAGTATTGGAGTCTCGAGGCCCGCAACATAATCCGGAAGATTTTATTCAACTGCAAGATTTGTTTCCTCCAGCGCAAAGGTACGAGTTCACAACTCATGGCTGATCTTCCCACTTTTCGAGTTCAGCCCACCCGCTGTTTTTTACATTCTGGATTGGATTACGCTGGATCAGTTACCATCAAGACATCGGCAGGTCGGACACCAAAGTTTGGCGAAGCTTGGTTTGATATCTTCGTTTGTCTGTCCACCAAAGCAACTCATATTGAGCTCGTCAGTGACTTGACGACTCCCGCATCAATCGCCGCTTTCAAATGATTTTGGTCTCGACGTGGCCCTATATCCGATTTATACTCCAACAATGGCACAAAATTCCATGGAGCCAGAAAGGAACTAACGGAAATGCAACTGATCGCCGTATCTCAAAGTCAAGACAAGGAGATTGCGAGTTTTCTGATGAGTCAGAAAATCAACTGCCACTTCATTCCGCCGTCTGCCCCGCATTTTGGAGGTATTTTGGAGACTGGTGTACGATCAATCAAGCGTCACCTGCGCCGAGTAATTGGTAGCAGTGCGTTAACATTCGAGGAATGTACTACAATTTTAACCCAGATTGAAGGTCTACTCAACTCTCGCCCACTGTGCGCGCCCAGCGATCACAGTTTGGATCCCCTTACCCGCTCATTTTCTTACAGGTCAACCTCACAAGTCGGTGCCAGAGCCGTCTTTTTTGGACGTGAACATTAAGAGACTGCAGCGTTGGAGACAACTTCAAGACAAGGTCCATGGGTTCTGGAAACGTTGGAGTCTTGAATACCTGGCTTCATTGCAATCGCGCACGAAATCTCAGAAGGGGATCAACAATCTAACCGTTGATACTCTTGTGGTACTGAAGGAGCCTAATCAACCGCCTAGCAAGTGGCTGCTTAACCGAATCACCAAAGTTCATCCTGGTAAAGACGAGAGAGTTCGAGTGGTCACCGTAAAAACACCCCGAGGAGTGTACAAGAGACCTATCACCAAAATTTCTGTGTTTCCCTTGAACTGAACAGTCGTTCGGGGGGGCCGGTATGTTGATAAATTAGCCGCTTAGTCAATCGATATTCATTAATATTATAACTTGCCCTATTCATATGCTTATAATTGTATTGCCCCGCTTAAGCACCTATGTGCACGCGAATAGGTGTGTTGTTATTGCTTGTACCCAAAACATAACTGTTACGCTCTCACATGTATAGACAGCACCCGCCGCTGCGCACGCATACATCGATGTGCACCGTTATTACGTTGAACCGTCGCATCGCATGATCTTCTCAATTCCATTTTGTTCGACTTCTTTTCGTAGAGTTAATTTAGTAGAAAATTCTAGTCGCAAAGAACCGCACACATATCGTTACCGACGCATATCGATCCCCCCGCTATTCATATAAAACACGTTGTAAACCGCCAATATTACATAATCACCTATATCAAATAAAACCTATATAAAATTGTACAGTCCACTCATTCATAACCAATGCCGTTTACAGTAATCACCGGTCATGCCAGCCTGAAATGGCTAATGTCCCTAAAATACTTAAACGGGCGATTGGCAATATTGTCCTAGCGGGTGCAGAGATTCGACTTTGACATTGAACATCACAAGGGAGTCGATAACATCGTGGCGGATACGCTTTCACGCTGCATAGAAGAAGTATACTCAGACCCACCCAGTGTGGTGAAACTTACTTCTCCAAGTTTACCTTCCTGTAAGCGATGAGAGAAGCGACCACGGCGAACGTAGTTCAATTCCAGGTGCAAGAAGTATTTTAAAAGTTCGGGGTGATTCACTCGGACAACGGAAAGCAGTTCCTGTCGAAGACTTTCCGGGTCATGGCCCGTGCCTTCGGTGTTCGACACCTGCACACGGCGGTCTACTCACCGCAAAGCAATGCAGCCGAGAGGGTGAACGATACTAGCTGCTATAAAAACGTATTTAGAGAAGGATTACAGAGACTGGGACATTACTTACCGGAGATCGAAGTGTCCATCCGCGACTCAGTACACGAAGCCACTGGCGTAACGCCGTTTTTCGCGGTATTCGGACAGCAAATGTTCCTGAATGGAAATTGCTACAAACAAGCGAGGAAACAACAGTCCTTGACGGAGCATGTGGTGCAAGCTTTATATCCCATGGACAAGAACATGGAACACATCAAGAAAAACCTACACTAAGCATATGAGCGCAGCATCAAGCGCTACAACAAACGGGCCCGAATGTTTTTTGCCAGACCAGGTCAAGAAGTCTACAGGCGCAACTTCACCCGCAGCTACTTCAGCAAAAACTACAATGCTAAGTTCGCTCGCAAGTTTATAAAGTGCCGCGTCGTACGCCCAGTAGGGAACAATGCCAACGAGCTGGACGATCTGTCGGGAAGGCCTATGGGGATTTTTCACGCCAAAGATCTCAAATTGTAAACCACGAGTGTGGAAGAAGTAGAAGAAACAGTTAGATCAAACACGAAGAATAGGGAAATGGGGTGGGTGGATGCCTACGTTGGGCGCTGCAATATGACCGTTGTTAGGACTCTGCAAGGTCGGAGAAGTTAGCTCGAAAATACTGTAAGTCCTTCGATGGTTGCAATTTCTCCGCTTCCAATTGTCGCACGAATGTTCGCTAGGTGTTGCATTCGAATTTTATCGATAGGGGAAAATTGGTAAGAAGCAAAGGGGCGGAAGTTTGCGGACAGGTTGGCAAGGCCAAAGTTTGACGGGTAGGCTTCACGGATAGTGGCGCCCCCTAGCGGGTGATATTGGAAGAATTAGAAGAGGCCCGCGCTCTTTAATCCCATTTCGGGAGAGAAAACAGCGTAGTCCCGGTACAAATTCACCCACACCCTAAAAAAAAGAGTGCGTCTTCGGGCAAAGAGTAGGCCATGCCCTTGAACCAAGTTCAAGTGTAATAGAAGAAATTTATTATATATTATATACTCTTCTATGAGAATCTGTGAGCCAACTTCTACAGTCCCTCATAGGCCACCGGAACACTGAAGTACCCAGATTGCAGTGTACCACCTGAGATCGCTCCTCTCGGCTGGAAATTTATATTTTCTTCGATATTCGTCTGACTCACAGTCCTACTCTCTCACTTTGTGGTCGGGCAAGGACTGCGGCTCCACTCTCTGTCTAAGATTGGGCGCCCGGCAAGCCTGGCTAATGCCGTCGGTAGAGCATGAGATGACTGCCTAGCCGGCCTTGCTCACCACCAAGAGTCTTGGTTCGTTACACATTAAGGGATTCATAATCTTGATATTAAAGTAATATCCATCGTCTCCTTGCCAAAATATCAGCGGTTATTGCAACGCGTCATATTATGAGTGCTTTTCATATATATTTTACAGTTTTACATTACTGCGACGTGTTATCACAATATCGCATGCTTTCAAGCTTTCACCAACTATCACGATTGCAACTTCATCTATAGCTGGAGCGTTAAAGGTGCGTCCATGTGTTCTTATCACGACTGTGTAGTCTTTTGACATGCGCTCTAATGCAGTCTTAAGCAAATTGACCGACGCATGATATTTATAAAACAGTTTCTATAGATCATTAACAATTACCCTCTTCGTTTCTATGTTGATCTCTTTACGCCGATCAAGTTTCTCCTCCATACAGCTCATTAAGTGTAATTGTAAGAGTTTATGTTGTTCATCTTCAACAGGTTCGATGGAGAATCTGTGCTTGAATCTGTAAGTCGAGAGCAAAGTTATTACACGTGATTTGTATACCTATATTAAGATATATATGTTTGAAATATGTCTAGGCCCGAACTAATTTATTTACTTTACTTTTTTTTAGGTTTTTGAAAATCATCAGCTAATAGCCTGTTCCCAAAGGCGACTAACCACCATCCATTTCGGGGATGGTCCATCCATTTTGGATGTTCCTAATAGCCTATTTACACTACAGTGAGTTACCTCATTTATCGATAGGTAACTCAATAACTCAGAATTCGCATTTACACTATGCCGAAGTTGAGTTATTGAGTTTCGGCTGCTGACACGTACTTGTCTACGAAAATTTGTTTTATTTCATTTTATTAATATGAATACCCAAGAACTAATGATACTCTATGTGGCAAAGCAAAAGACAATAACGACGCTGCAGTTTATATTATTTTATTTTTAATTTCGGCATGCGAGGGACCGAAAGTATGAGAATCTCCAAAGCCTCAGGCGACCAAACGAATCTAGTTTCTAATAATAATATTGGCTATTAAGTAATTTTTATAAATATTTGTTTGTTTACCTTTTTTCTCATATGTTTTTTGTTGTTTTTCTAGTGGTGATAATTACACGATAGGCAGATAAGGGTTGATATATTCGAAAAATCGGACAAACTCAACTAAACGCAACCAAAACTCAACTTTTTTGCCACCTCTAGGTCCCCTATGCTTCTCCATGTAAACTAAACTCGAGTTTTGCCCGAAACTCAATAACTCAACCGTAGTGTAAGGTGCCGTTTACACTGAGGCTGCGTCTTGATTCTTTGCGTCTTCCCAGAAACGCAGTTTTTTTTACATAGGTTTACATAGGTCGTTTTCCGACTCAACTGCGTTTTGGTATTTCTGTGCGCATAACAGCAATTTTCGTACTTTTCTGCCTAATCAGCGGAACTATCACCACTAATAACAACAAAAATCAGCTGTAGCAGAAAATATAAATTTGCCGCGAAAAATGTTTGATGATGACAAAAAGTGAATATATATATATACATATAATACTATAATTCATTCAATAATAGTTAAAATCAATTATTACGCTAGTCCGAAGATTTTTGTGGGAGGAAAACATTGATGGTTTTCGGGGCGTTCGAAAGAACTCCCACATATATAAGGAAATAGCGATTGCCTTTAAAGAGTTTGGTCTAACATCCGTGGAGGTGAAAGTACAGGTAAGTTTCCATACAAGGGTTCCTATTTACTTGTTAAATTAATTTTTCAGGAGTGAACTAGCCAAAGTGGGTCCTTCAGGCGGGGCTCCATCAACATGGGAGCACTTTGGAAGAATCTCCATGATATTTCAGACGTCCAAGGCAATGGTAGTAGACGGAGTTGAGAGCACAGGTAATAAATAAAATACAAATTTGTAAATAAATAATTTATTCAATACATTCTATTCAGACTTTTCAAGTATAATTGAAGATGTCCAGGACTTTGATGCGGATCAAAGCAATTCATCGACGGTGAATACCTCTTTTGGAGAGCCATCCGGTTCCCAACCGAAACGACGGAAAATTGAGGACATAGCTCAACAAATGCTGGAGGTAGAGGAGAAAAAACTGGAGGTGATGAAGGCAGCGGCAGAAGCCTCCGCCAATTTCCAAAATAGAATTCTGGAGTTAAGCTGGGTATCCAGCACCGCGGAAACTAAAAATTACTGCCAAACTTCATATAAAAAAAACGTGTGACGTTCCGCGGCCGGGGTATGCTCGTCGCGCCGGGTTCACAGAAATTTAGTTTGATTTCTGGATGTGGTAGCTATAGTAATGCGTTGGGTTCAAGAATAAGGCGTAGGTTTAAGCAGTATAATAAAAGTAACTTTATTGTTCTTAATTGTACATAGGACGGTTGGATGGTTGGTACTGGGCCTCCGGTAGGGGTCTTCCTTCGGGGTCTTCCTTCTTGTTTGGCTACTCGGCCGCACGTGGCTGTTTGCTGCGTGCAGGTCGTGGTTGGTCGTCGGTCGGACGCTCCTGTGGGAGGGATCGCGGCAGAGGTAAATACACTCTTATGCGAAGACTTGTGGTAGAGGTGAAAACGCTCTGGGGGGTTGCTAGAACAGAGGTGAATACTCTCTGGGGTATGAATAGGGGCAGAGGTGAATACTCTCTGTAGAGACGTGTTTGGACAGAGGTGAATTCTCTGGGGAGACGAATAGTTGCAGAGGTAAATACTCTCTGTAGAGACGTGTTGTGACAGAGGTGAATTCTCTGGGGAGACGATTAGTTGCAGAGGTAAATACTCTCTGTAGAGACGTGTTTTGACAGAGGTGAATTCTCTGGGGAGATGATTAGTTGCAGAGGTAAATACTCTCTGTAGAGACGTGTTTTGACAGAGGTGAATTCTCTGGGGAGATGATTAGTTGCAGAGGTAAATACTCTCTGTAGAGACGTGGTTTGACAGAGGTGAGTTCTCTGGGGAGAGGAATGGTGGCAGAGGTAAATACTCTCTGTAGAGAAAGATAGGGCAGAGGTAAATACTCTCTGTGGAGAAGAATAGAGCAGAGGTAAATACTCTCTGGGGGGAAAAGTTCAGGACGAGGAAATGTATTCGGGAACGGGCAAGTGGAGAAAGCAAGGCTTTTACCTGTGAGCACCGTTCATAAAAATGTGTTAGGAAGTAAATCCTAGGCTGTACCGAGTTGGACTGCCCCAATTTGAGCCGGCGGAGCTTCTTTTATTGCCGAAAGTCAGCTGTTGGTCGGCGGCTTTGGGCTAGTGCGCCCTCTGGCATGCCTAACGCCCCCTGGGTCACAGCTGATGGTGTGCCCGTTGGTGGTTGTGCCCTGGTCACACTGGCCCGTGTGCAGTGTGACCGTTTATGGCCCGGGGATGGTCCCACTGGCCCTGTTTTGGCGCGTGTTTTGAATCTACCGGTTTGTTGGTTTTGTGTCTTTTATTTCATCATTCATTTATTTCATAATACTTCATTATTCAGTCTTTTTAGTAATATAGTAATTGTGGCGACGGCGCCATTGCGTATGGCGCTGGGCGTCACACTCCCCCCTCCTCTCCGAGGCGGTTGTCCTCCATCCTCTTGTGCAGGTACCAGCTCCCGATGCGTACGTCCCCGGCTCGCCCGATTCGTACCCAGCACGTCTCCTCGCCTTTCCACAGCCGGAACCTTCGCTGCGCGTGTGGGTGTCTGGAGCCCAGGTTATCCTGTACTGTTTCTATGTGCCCTGTGGCCAGTTGATGACCCGCCGGCACGTCCCACTCGGTGGGGATGTTGCCTGGTTCGCCTTCCCAGGTGTCTGGCTCGCGTAGTTCTTCATCTGGCGTTGCTGGTCCAAGGTCCAGGATGTCCCTGTCTTCCTCCTCTACCTGCTGGGCCCATGTGAGCTTCGCTGGTGGAGTCGGCTGCGACAGCGTTGGCATCACTCGGCTTATTCTCTTCTTCCTGGGGTGCCCGTAGTGCTCTGGTTCTGGGTTCTGCTGCTGTCGGTGCGCTACCGGTTGTGCCGTGCCTGGTCCGTTCTCCCTCTGTGTTTTATGGTTTCTCCTAGGCGTTGTCACCTTTGTGCCCGACACTTTCATCCGTGACCCTAACGGTGGTATGTATGCCAGTGTCTGCGTCCTCCTCCCTTTGTTCTTTTCCGCCAGCAGGTGCTGTTTGAATCGTTTTGCCGTCGCTTCGAACTTTGTATCCATGTCTCTGAAACGATAGAGAGATGGTTCTGTTATTGCCTCTGTTGTTTCTGTTGTTGTTGTTTTTAGTTGAGAGATGTGCGCCCTTAATTTTTTGTTAGTATTGACGTTTTTTACAGTTACGATCACTGGGGAAATTAGTTCGAGGATCTGACAGGGGCCGTCGTATTTCGGTTCCAGTTTTGCCGTCGTCTTGTCGATTTTTTTCGACAGTGGGTGTGTTTTCACCCATACCACGTCTCCTACTTTGGGCCGCCATTCTCGTTTCCTCAAATTGTAGTGTCTTGTTTGTTTTGCTGCTGCTTCTTCCATATTTTGTCTGGCCACTGCTTCTGCATCTTGTCGTGTTTCTGATTTTTCTCGTTGTATGTCGTTGAATCCTGATCCTATGGTCACCTCGTCGAATAGGTTCCCTGGTAGCCTTAATTCCCTGCCAAACAGCAGGTATGCCGGACTGAATCCCGTTGACTCCGATTTGCTGCTGTTTATTGCTAGTGTTAGTTCTGGCAGCTGTTCGTCCCATTTGTTATGTTTTCCTCCGGCAAACTGTGCGATCATCGTTTTCAGTGTCCGGTTTGCCCGCTCCGTTGGGTTTTCTTGTGGTGTGTATGGTGCTGTGAACCTTTGTGTTATACCCCAAGCTTCCATTACCTGTTTCGTTTTCCGGCTCGTAAATTGGACTCCGTTGTCCGATATCAGCTGTTTTGGTGCGCCTCCCCGTGCCAGTATTTTCTCCCTGAACGCCTTTAGGAAGGAATCAGCTGTCGCCTGTCGAGCCGGTGTGACCTCCACCCATTTGGAAAACTTATCGATAAACACGATCATTACCGTGTTTCCATGCGAAGTTCTGGGCAGTGGTCCGACGAAATCGACGCATATTGACTCCCACGGTGCGTTCGCTATTTTCGTCAACATTTTCCCTGCTGCCGCTTGTTGCGAACTTTTGTACTTCTGGCAACTATCGCATGCTCGTACAAATTTGGTCACATCTTTACTTAGCCCTGGCCAGAAATATCGTTTTCGTATCCGATGTTTCGTCTTCCGTATTCCTAGGTGTCCTGCCGTTGGGTTTGCATGGTTCTCTTCCAGTACCCGGATGCGTTCGTGTTTCGGTACACATAGTTTCCATGCTTGAGCATCCTCGTCGGTGTGGTCAGGTATATGCCTATAAAGTCTGTCATGCTTTATCACAAAGTCGGGTATTTCCTTCGGGTTTGTCATCACTTGTTTCCACTTTTCTTGGTACCAAGCACATTCCATGACGGTTGACATTCGGATGTCTTCGCGTGGTAAGCGGGATAGCCCGTCCGCCACTGCGTTCAACTTCCCTTTCCGGTACCGAATTTCAAATGTAAATGGTTGTAGTCCCAACGCCCATCGTGCTATTCGGCCGGATGGGCTCTCGATGGAATTGAGCCATCTCAAGGCCTGGTGGTCCGTGACTACAATGAACTTGTACCCCTCCAGGTACATTCTCATCTTGTGGATGCTCCAGTAGATAGCCAAGCATTCCTTCTCCGTAGCGGAGTAGCGTGTTTCCTCGCTTTTAAGCCGACGGCTCGCATATGCGATCACGTGCTCTCCGTCTGCATCCTCCTGTGTCAACACCGCCCCGATCCCACAGTCACTTGCGTCCGTTTGCAGAATGAACTGTTTACTAAAGTCCGGGCATGCTAGAACTGGTGCTTCTGTTAGGCACAGTTTGATGTCATCAAAGGCTTCCTGATGGGCTTCTCCCCAACAAAATTTTTGGCCCTTTTTTAGTAGGTCTTGTAGCGCCTGTGCTCGTTCGGTAAAGGCTGGTACGAACCTCCGGTACCAGTTTGCTAGTCCCAAGAAACTGTGTACCCGCTTGAGCGTCGTCGGGGCAGCTAATTCCCGTACCGCCGCAATTTTATCTGGATCCGTGTGAATTCCGTCCTCACTCACCATGTGTCCCAGATACTTTAGTTTTTTCTGGAAGAAGTGGCATTTTTTCTCGTTAATCCGTAGATTTGCCCTTCTCAGCCGCTCCAGTACCTCTGCAGCTTCTGTCGGTGTTCCTCCTTCGTCCGCCCGATCACGACTATGTCGTCTAGGTATGCGAAGGCAAATGGTTCCATATCTGGTCCGATCACCGTGTCCAAGGCTCTCTGGAAAGTTGCTGGAGCTGTCGTAAGCCCGAATGGCATTACTTTTCATTGGAACAAACCTCGCCCTGGTACCGTGAACGCGGTGTATGGTCGGCTGCGTCTTTCCATTGGAATTTGCCAGTACCCTGATTTCAGGTCTAGGGTGCTAATAAACTTTGCCTCCCTGAGTTGGTTCAGAATGAAGTCCATCCGTGGCATTGGATATGCGTCTTTTTCTGTTTTTTCGTTCAGTAGTCTGTAGTCCACACAGAGTCTCCATTTGTCCGTTTCCTTTTTGTTTACCAAGACCACTGGTGCGCTGTATGGGCTTCGTGAAGGCTCTATGAGGTCCTGTCTTATCAGCTCATCTATCTCCCGATTTATTATTTCCATTTGTGCGGGGTTGCGGGGATAATACCTCTGTTTGATGGGTCTGTCATCTTTTAGGTATATTCTGTGTGTCGTTATGCTGCTCACTCCATTCAGTGTTTCGAATTTTTGTATTTCCGACGCAATCCATTTTTCTAGGTTTTCCTCTGCTGCCTCTGGTTGCGTGCTCCTTACGTGTTCTTCTGCTTGAACCGTAACGGGTCCCTTGCCGATCATTACTGTTGCCTGGCCGCACGTTATTGTTGTGCCCGTGTTCTCAAGAAAATCCATTCCCAGAATTGGGTTGTCTGGTAGCCCGGTCATCATCAGGAATGTTTGTTTGGACGTTCGTCCCCCTAGTTCCACCGTTGTTTCGAACCTTCGTGTTGTCTTGCGTGTGCTCCCATCAGCCAGTTTTATTACTCGCACTTCGTCTTCTTCGGTTCCTTCGTTCTTCAGTCTCCTTGCCGTCTCCTCGCTGATCATGCATCTTGATGCCCCTGTGTCGATGATCACCTCCATCATCTTCCTGCCGATCCTTGCCCAGCCCAGGAGTTCCTTGTCCTTGTGTACTAGACTTGTTGCCTCCCGCTTGTGTTGATGTGGGCTTCGGGAGCTTGGCGGTTGACTCCCGAGCCCTGAACGTTTCCCTGCGGCTTTCTACAGCATTCTATAGTCCGGACCCCTTGTTTGTTACAGGTCCAGCAATATAGGATTGGTTTTCTGTTGCAAACCCTTGCTTCGTGGCCGTTCTCCCCGCACCGGCGGCATTTTTGTCCCCATTGTGGATGTTGTTCTGTCGTGCTGTACTGTGTTTGTTGGCTCCATTGCCGTCCGTTAACCTTTGATAGTCCCGCTTCTGTTTCTAACCTTTCGAATTCCTCTGCCGTGGTCATGAATTCTGTTAATGTCTTGAACTCGCTTCTTTTCACATAGAGTTTGATAGGTAGCCGGCAGTTTCGGTACGTTATCTCTAGCTTCTGTTGCTCCGTGTATGTTCCGAACCTCATTAACTTCCTTAGCGCTTGTACATACTCCCTTATTGTCTCCAACTCCGTTTGTTTGCGGTTTGCCACTTGTTTTTCGAGCTCCTCCTGGTACCTGGGGGATATGAAGTTCTCCTTTAGTCCTTCCTTCACTTCCTCCCATGTGCTTACGGGCGTTGGCTTTGTATGCCACCAATCCAATGCGCTTTCCTCCAATATTATTGGCATTGCGAACACCAAATGGTCGTTTTCCACTCCATATGTCTCTGCTAGCTCTTCCATCCTGCTCAGGAACTCCAGCAGATCTCCTCTTCCCGTGTAGGTTGTATCCCATTTGCGTATTCTCTCTATTATCGCCACCGCTTCTGGCGAACCTTTCCTTATCTGCTTCGGGAATAGAGATTTTTTCCTTCCTGATCTGGTTTCTCCTTGCGGTTCCTCTGTCGTTATTTGTATCTGAGCTTTTTGCGGCGATTGCTGCCTTGGGCTTTTTTTGGTTTGCATTGCTGCCAGCTGTTCCAGTCTCTCTTGTACCTGAACCGGGAGGTCTGTTCTCTCCATGAATTGAGCTAACTGCTTCCTTAAGATATCTACTTTCTCTAACTTCTCCAAGCCGAATTCCTCGCAGTAGCCCTGTAGCTCTGCCTTTGTTGCTTGGTTGATCCACTGCTTTGCCATCTTGACCCTTTCTGAGACACTATTATGCTACCACAACCTGCTCGGGCGCCACTGTGACGTTCCGCGGCCGGGGTATGCTCGTCGCGCCGGGTTCACAGAAATTTAGTTTGATTTCTGGATGTGGTAGCTATAGTAATGCGTTGGGTTCAAGAATAAGGCGTAGGTTTAAGCAGTATAATAAAAGTAACTTTATTGTTCTTAATTGTACATAGGACGGTTGGATGGTTGGTACTGGGCCTCCGGTAGGGGTCTTCCTTCGGGGTCTTCCTTCTTGTTTGGCTACTCGGCCGCACGTGGCTGTTTGCTGCGTGCAGGTCGTGGTTGGTCGTCGGTCGGACGCTCATGTGGGAGGGATCGCGGCAGAGGTAAATACACTCTTATGCGAAGACTTGTGGTAGAGGTGAAAACGCTCTGGGGGGTTGCTAGAACAGAGGTGAATACTCTCTGGGGTATGAATAGGGGCAGAGGTGAATACTCTCTGTAGAGACGTGTTTGGACAGAGGTGAATTCTCTGGGAGACGAATAGTTGCAGAGGTAAATACTCTCTGTAGAGACGTGTTGTGACAGAGGTGAATTCTCTGGGGAGACGATTAGTTGCAGAGGTAAATACTCTCTGTAGAGACGTGTTTTGACAGAGGTGAATTCTCTGGGGAGATGATTAGTTGCAGAGGTAAATACTCTCTGTAGAGACGTGTTTTGACAGAGGTGAATTCTCTGGGGAGATGATTAGTTGCAGAGGTAAATACTCTCTGTAGAGACGTGGTTTGACAGAGGTGAGTTCTCTGGGGAGACGAATGGTGGCAGAGGTAAATACTCTCTGTAGAGAAAGATAGGGCAGAGGTAAATACTCTCTGTGGAGAAGAATAGAGCAGAGGTAAATACTCTCTGGGGGGAAAAGTTCAGGACGAGGAAATGTATTCGGGAACGGGCAAGTGGAGAAAGCAAGGCTTTTACCTGTGAGCACCGTTCATAAAAATGTGTTAGGAAGTTAATCCTAGGCTGTACCGAGTTGGACTGCCCCGATTTGAGCCGGCGGAGCTTCTTTTATTGCCGAAAGTCAGCTGTTGGTCGGCGGCTTTGGGCTAGTGCGCCCTCTGGCATGCCTAACGCCCCCTGGGTCACAGCTGATGGTGTGCCCGTTGGTGGTTGTGCCCTGGTCACACTGGCCCGTGTGCAGTGTGACCGTTTATGGCCCGGGGATGGTCCCACTGGCCCTGTTTTGGCGCGTGTTTTGAATCTACCGGTTTGTTGGTTTTGTGTCTTTTATTTCATCATTCATTTATTTCATAATACTTCATTATTCAGTCTTTTTAGTAATATAGTAATTGTGGCGACGGCGCCATTGCGTATGGCGCTGGGCGTCACAAACGGGGCCAGTAATTTTTCGTTTGTGTTTTCCTGGAGTCAGTATCCAGCAACGTAAACGGGATCCACGAATTTTTATCGATAGTATCGATATTCACACGAATGTGGACTGTGAGAACAGCTGATAGGGGTGCCAGTAAAATATATGTGCCTATTTTTACTGGAGTACAAGTGAGAGGTGGGGGCAAAATTTGTGCGCAAAACCAAAAAGAGATATGCAAATGTTTAAAGTGAGGAGAAGATTGCTTTAATAAAATCAGTTGAGGCAATACCATGTCTTTAGCGAATCACGGAAAATGAGCATTTTGATAATTTGGACATTTTGGAGCCTCCAACTGTGCTGTACTTCTTCTTACAGCAATATGTGCCGCTACCAACACAATCACTTCATCGTCAGAATAACTTTTCTTAATTTTTTTAATTTTAGTTTAATTTTCAAAATTGGCGCTGTTTACAAAACACAGCTGATTCATGAGAGTGGAAAATCACTTTTTAGGTTCTTGGTCACACTACATTAGTTGAGTTCCACACATCCGAAATAAAGAGCAGATTCGTTTCAGTAAAATTTCGCGGTGCTGGATACAGGCCTTTATTTGAAAATCGGCAGAATTAAATTGTTTTAATAATTAAAAAAATATTGCGTTAAATAGTACACAATGCAATGTTTATTTCGACAGAATTAGAGTTTAAGAAATGGTGTGCTAAGGCATGCCTTATAGTTTCGGCCCGTGTGTTAGAATTTTCCAGCCAAACTTCATGCTCTGGTTGCTCTAGTACTTCTTAGGATTCGGCTTCTGGCTCCCATCTGTCGGAGCCTTCGCAGTCATGCACTGAGCACATATTGTGCAGTATGCAGCAACAGATAATGATTTTTGTCGTGTTCTTGATGTTGTTGTCCAGACCCTTTCCGATCCTCCAAAACCGAGCTTTTAAGTGCCCAAAAGCATTCTTTACCACACGTCTGACCTTTGACAGATTGTAATTGAAGGCCTTATGTTTTCGAGAAGCCTCGACAGAAAACGGATAAGGTTTCATCACATTTTTACCAAATCGAAATGCTGAATCTCCTATGATCAATATAGGAATTTCGACATCGTTTATAATCTTGGAATTCTCGGCGAGTAATCGTGACTCATCCAATTTTCTTTTTGGGCTTGATGACTCGAAAATTTTTGAGTCATGAACTCGGCCGGGACATCCTACATTTATGTATGTGAATCGGTAACTGTGTGAATGTACAAATCTTAGAAAATTTCATTGTGCTCATACAAAAATTGACTTCTTACCGATGGTCAACCAAGGCGAATAGAACTGTTGAATACCAACCCTTGTAGTTTCGGTAATCCACAGCATCCTCAGATTTCGGTTGGACCTCGATGTGGCAGCCATCTATGAGAGATATTGCTCAGCATATTATGCATAATTGTATCTATTTTTTAAATCACTTGCCCATTGCTCCGAAGCATTGTGGAAATCCCATGTCTTCGAATCCTTTCACCGTCTCCGTGATTATCTCCTGGGTGAGAAAGTCTGCCTGCAGATACTTGTCAGCGAGTTGAGCAACAACCTCACGACAAAACTCCAGCAATATCCGGTAGACAATGGCCCTTGACACACCAAATAAACTCCCTACCGTACAATATTCGGCTGACGATCCTAGCCAATAAAAAGCTATGGCTATTCTCTTCTCCAGAGGGATTGTCAGTCGAAATGGAGTGTCTTTTTTTTTAAATTGGGTAACATGTTAACCAGAATGTTAAAAGTACTCCTTTCCATGCGGAAATTTTCCTTAAAGAATTCATCGGAGTTCTCCACAACATCTTCCTCCCAAAATGAACCATATCGTGGCTATTGCATACACATAAAATACATTATTTAATTGAAAATAGAAGATTATCTGCACTTTACTAACAAGGGTCCAAACGCGAGGAGGACGTTGCAGTTGCAAGAGGAACTGCAACTTTTCTGAGGATAGCCCAGACACTTCCATGCACTTCACCAGATTCGCTTCATTTTGCGCCACCGCAGATAAAAGAATTAGCTCTTTTTCTGACATATTTTGTAGATTTTCAGACATTATTTCTTTTGTTTACAAAGTTTTCTTCCTCTTCCCAAGACTCAAAGACGCAAAGACGCTGTAGTGTAAACGGCAAACCTGCTTCTCTGCGTCTTCTCCGATATCGATAGGTAACGCATCAAGTGTAAAAAGCCTATAAATAGGCTATAAACCACACGTTTCTATGCGATACTAAGCCGATGGTCTTCAAATACAACTCTGAAAAATTGTCATTCACAAAGAAAAAATGGTATTCACTGCGAATAGGTAAACAATGACGGACACAAATAAATGATATTCTCCTGAGGAGCCAGGAGGTTTTTCAATAGCAGTTGCTCAATTTTCAGTTAGAGATGCTATGATTCCTTTGGGAGAAGAATGCGAATAAATAAAAAGAATCAAATGTAGTTTTAAACATTTAATATTTGTTTTGCAATGGCAGATTTGAATATATCTGCAGATAAATGCACATGCCGCTGTTCATGTTTCTCAATTTAATTAATCAGAACCCAATTCTCATTAATGAGGCTGTCGTGTTTTTCCTCCTATATTGCCGACGCTTCGATCTGTTGTGCAAGGCTCGAATTGCGATATATTGTCGAATCGTTGCATTGCGTACATTCATAAACACCCTTCTTGGCTTACATTCATTAAAATAATTTGGCATTGAAAAAAATTTCTCGTCATCGTATTTTTTTATTTATCGAACGCTACCATCAATTTTTGCAACATTATTTGTTGCTGTTGAACCACAGTCGAAAAAAAAATAAATTTTCTATATTTGTTGTTAAATTTTGACAAAATGCAGAGTACACATTTTTTGTTTGTTGTTATCAACTGTGCTTTCCATGGATGGTGGATGGTGGGCTGTGGAAATCGAGGTTTCACATATTTAAAAAAATCCCACCGTTCCCAGTAAATGTGCTGTGTTGGACAAGGCTATTAATTTCATTTATTGTTTTTATCGACGAAAATATACAAAAAGCATATTTTTCGTCTCCACAAGTGGCAGTGGATTTTCAGTATCCTTTGTCAGCCCAAACGACATCCAAATAGATTCCAAATAAAAAAACTCTATTACTTGTAAGGGACATTCAGCGAATTCCCAATTAAGATGAAATAAGACCCCAAAACTTAAAAAAATATTTTTGGGGTTTTATTTCATATATTTTTATGTCATTTTTCATAATTAAATATTTTGTAGGATATCAGGCAAAAAAAAAAAAACACCTCAAATTTTATTAACCTTGTTGTTGTTGTGTCCCATATACAATTTTGGGGCCTTATATAATTTTTTTTTTTTGGTCCTCTTTTCATTGGGGTGTTATTTCGCAGAGCCACAAGTTATTACTCTCTTTCTGGAGCAGAAAAGAAGTTTTCACCAAAACTCATATGACTATGACTATGCTGTTGAAGGAATTTTTTTTTTGGGTCCTCTTTTGATTGGGGTTTTATTTCGCAGAGCCACAAGTTATTACTCTCTTTCTGGAGCAGAAAAGAAGTTTTCACCAAAACTCATATGACTATGACTATATGACTATGCTGTTGAAGGAATATTCCTACTCGTCCGTTTCTAAAAAGACCAAACGGTATGTTCGTATATAATAATCGTAATGTAATAATATTATTATCGACTGTGTTTCATAATCGATAAACGTTTTCTGCAAGTAAACAATTTAATCGAGGAGTTTTTTTTAACATCATGGCTGCCGAAATTAAACCAGCCCAGCGAAGCTGCAACGATCGTTTTAACACTTCAAAGAAACCGGAATTGCTTAGTAAACTGGATGGTAGCACCGATGATGTGAATGCTGCTATCTTAATACCAGGAGAAAATGGAGTTATCAGCGTCTCAGATGACAAGTGCGAATATCCGATTTATAAGAAAAAGTAGTTTTTGTTTACAATTACGTATATTTCAGAACTGTTCGTGTATGGCTTAAACGAGATTCTGGGCAATATTGGCCAAGTATTTGCCAGTATATGCCTTCTGGTTGCACAGCCATAGAGTATGTCCAAGAGTTCCGACAATTGTATATCGGTCAAGAAAATGGAACAGTCACCCAATACATGCTTTCTGAAGACTGCAACCGTTTATCTTTTATACGTGATTATCTGTCCCATCAGGCTCGAGTCGTCGGAGTTGTATTTACCAAAACTCACAATTGGATTTTATCTGCGGGAAAGGATAAGCAATTCGCCTACCATTGTACTAAAAGTGGTAAACGAGTGGGCGGATATAATTTTGAAACACCATGTACTTCACTTCAGTAAGTACAAAGCTGGTTTTAAACGATGCATTGTCTACGTTCATCATTTACATATATGTATGTACATGTCTGCAAGCTTTGTATAAAGGCTGCAACATATTCCGAGCAACATTCAGGTTGGTTTTATCGCACGATATGACTCATGCTTATTATATGTGCATAGGCATCAAATAATGTAAACATTCGTATGTATGCATGCGATGCAAAGCGGCTGCTGTATCGTTACATGCCAGCTTAACTCTAGTTGAATAATATGTCTCTAATCTATATGCAAGAAGGTGACCTTAAGTGATGAACTTAAATATTTGTACAGCTATAAGTTTGTTGCTGTTGACACACCTAGCTTTTAACAAGGTAATTCGTCGAATTGGCAACTTTTATAAAACTGTCTAATATATAATCTCGATGGTCATACATACATATGTCGAATGACATATGACAGAAGAAACCAAACCAAACCAAAAGTTCGTAAACGAAATCGCAAATACACTTAATGCTTAGAACAAATTGTTTAATCGAATTTTATTATTAAATCAAGCATTTTAACAATATGGTTGATTTCTAATTTTTTGCTATAAATCCCATGTCTATGAATCCTTTCACTGTTTCCCTGAACTTCAAAGGGTAAGAAATTCCACTGGCATATACTTATCAGCGAGTTCAGCAATCACTTCCTAGCAAAATTTCATTAAAATCCTACACACAATGGCTTTGGACACACCAAATAAATTCCCTATTGTGCGATATTCCGCAGACGATCCCAGGCTATATAGCGCTGTGGCTATCCTTTTCTCCAAAGGAATTGCCTGTCGTACTTACAAGGGTCCAAACGCAAGGAGGACGTTGCAGTTCCAGGACAAATTGCTACTTTTCTGCAGATAACCAGATGGTTACATGCGCTTCAATAGATTCTCTTCGCGAAACTCAACCGTGTAAAACTATCGTATTTGTATCCGAAAACGATGAAAAAATGAATCACTTGTGGCAGTGAAAGTTTCATTTTTGATACCTCGAAAACGGATCGTTTGCGAGCAGAATATCTTTTACGAGTCTTTTCTAATAATTTTTGCGAGCCTTATCTAACATCTTTTACGAGCCGGAAACTATTTTTTTTTTGTTTTTATTATTTATATTATGGAAAAAGTAACATTAAAATTAAATATTAAGTTTAATTCTTTTTTTGAGATTTTTGAACCCTATCTTGTGCGTATTGGAAGAATTTTTGCGTCATCCTTTCAAAATCGGCGTCTTCCAAGGCAAATCTTTCTTTAAATCCCGCTGTAAAAAAATTATCGGTATTTAGTATATTATAATACACATATGTATTCATTTTAAAATAATACTTACCACGGATTGCTAGGGTAACCCGCAAGCCCCTAATGCATTTCTTGGTATCTGTGCCACGCCAAGAGCACTGTCGCGTCACCTTATCGTCAACAATGGAGCGCCAAGAGCTTTGAATCCATTTCTCGAAGGGTTTTTCACCTGACATCATTAGCTCTGAGATCTGAACAGAATATTATAATACATTATACAATTTCTTAGTCAAACTTAACTCGTGAGTTTCATACTTACTAAATTTTTAAAGGCTCGCTCTTCCTGCAAACTTTGTTCAAAGCGGTCTAGATCGTCGATTGTTTTTAACTGCTCTGAAGGCATCGCTTCCTTCGGTTTGCAGATCTCTCCACAAACCTTAGCCTTTATGGTGGCGACTACCGAACAAATAGCCATAATTTCCGTAGTGTTCCGATCCATTTTCTTTAAAGCTAGGTCCATTATATAGTCTAGCTTATTTTTTATCTTATCTATCTTATTTTCTTGGGGATCTATTCTATTATTTAATTTGTCTAAAATAGCTGTAATTATAAATAATTGTTAAATATATGTATATTACGCCAATACAAAGAAATTTTCTTACATAACTCCTGTTTGTCTGGAATATGCTGACTTATTTCGTCAATATTGCCAGAATCCATATTAAATAATTGGCTATAATTATTCATTGGGTTTCTGGAATTAGTTAATTAATGGAAAGTAAATGTGCTCATCAGTATCAAATATATGAATGATTTATCCTGAAATGTTATCTATTTGATGCTGTACTACAATACAGTCACAATTAATATTCTTTGAAGAAAATATGCCGACAAGGGTTGAGTCTATTGGAAATATAAAAAAGGGTTCAAGATCAATAAATAACCAAGTCAACACGACATTTCCGCTGTCGCCTAAAATGACTTTATCTGATAGATAGAAAGATTTAAACATTTTTAAAGCATCTTTTTTTTCTTCTAGGTTTAAATTTTTTTATAAGAATTTTTAAAAAATGAGGTATTTTTTTTCAGAGAAAGTTCTTCTATTTTTCAAATAACTTAAATTTCTTAGAACTGGTTGTATTTAACTTTGCAGTTCTGAAAAGCTGACAAATGCAGATATAAATCCGACCCACACTTTTCAGCTGCATCTTAACGTCTGGAAGATATTAAGCTTTCAAATTCAAATTTCATAATTTTTTTTCCCGAAATTTTGATTTTGAGAACTCAGGAAAAGTCGAAAAAAAATATTTTATCTGAAAAAATATTAACCATTAAATATTTTTTTTCGACTTTTCCTGATATTTCAAAGTCAAACTTTCGGAGCAAAATACCGAAAACAATTATGAAATTTGAATTTGAAAGCTTAATATCTTCCAGACGTTAAGCTGCAGCTACAAAGTGTCCGGCTCGGATTTATAGCTGCATTTGTCAGCTTTTCAAAACTGCAAAGTTCAATAGAACAAGTTAAAGGAAACTTAAGTTGTGTGAAAAAAAGAAGCACAACCTCTGAAAACAATACCACATTTTTAAAAAATTCTTTAAAAAAAAAACTAAAACTAGAAAAAAAAACCATAATTCTTAAAAAAAAATTTAAACCTTCAAATCTATCAGAAAAAGTCATTTTGGGCGACAGCGGAAAAAAAAGTTGAATTTTGTTGAGTAGTGTCGGCTATGCAAAGTATTATTTTTAATATAAAATATTTTAATTATTTGGAATGAAGTCCTATCTTTAATAAATAAAAAACTATTTGATTCTTTCAAATTAAAAAATAAATCATTGTAGGATATTCTATTTTTGACGTTTTTCAAATCCAATGTTCTATTTTTAGAGACAACTTTCAAAACACTACGTTCTACAATATGATTGCTCTATTCCAAAATCTGAATTTGTTTAACATATTTTTTTACTGTCCTAGAAAAGTTTCAAATGGAAAAGAGCTTATTTTCTCTAAAGAGCCAAGCGCAAGGGACTAAGCGCTTTAATGTGTTAGGCAATGAAAATTGAATGTAAGCATAGAAAATATATGTATATAATGAGGGAAGTTTTTTAACCAAATCATTTAGTAAACTGGAAACAATAGCATTTTTTGTGATACAATATTCTTTATTAAAAAAAAAGTCGGACTAGGCTAAGTAATAAAAAGTGATGGTAACGGGCTGTGTCTAGAGAGTTTTTCAAAACAATGGGTATAGTATACAACAAAAATGCTCGGAATTCTGTCGCCTTAAATCTTTCAAGATCATCAAGAAATCTCTGCTTTCTATTAAATTCCCTAGGTATAAACTTTCGAAAAGATATCAATTTGGAACTTATTAAGCTTATTGTATGCCGATCCAAAGAAAATTGGTTACCTTTAACCCTTACTAAAGCGACGAGCAATGTTTTCATAATGGCAAGGCAAACTACATGCATATAATCAAAGGGAAACTGTTTGACCATATCAAATCTAAAACTAATTTCTGGCTGTATGCGAATGTAAATCTATCATCTGTTCGGGGGAGGTTCTCTGACATTTTTAAAACTAATTTCCTTTGAAAACTTTCGCTCTTTTGAGTGCATTTGTTGCACGAAAAAAATCCAGAAATCCCAAAATGTATGATCGTGGTAGTGCATCGCAAACTATGGATCTAATACTAATATGAAACTAACTACATTGAAATTTTATGCCATCCTCAATCAATTCTAATAACTCGTTTACAAATTCTTTTAGGTAAATATCTGGATCGGTGGGCTTGGTTTTTCCAACAAATATCCCAGCTACAAGTATTGGTTTTGTGCCATTGATATTAAATAAAATAGGTCAGGCTTGTTTGAGTGAACTCTTAAATAGTGGAAGTCTGTGTATATTAATATTTAGGCTTTAGTTATCTCTTTTAAATGAAACATTACCGAGAAAATCTGTTAGCGCGTCTTTTACGCCCTAGTGCACATACATAGCTTCCTGGAGCTACATTCCTTTTAATAATCGCCCGTGGTGTGCATTTTAAAGCTCGGAGATCACGTGCCAACCCTGGAATTTTTTCGGACAAAAGCTGAAGCAAATCATTGGCTGGTCTTTTGTTAATATTGTTTTCGGACATCCATTGCCCTAGGCGCACATTAAAAATTGTTGTTCGGAATTCTCAGCTACATATAACATTTGAACAATCATTAAAATCACTAGAAGGCTCTGGAAAACTTAAGTCTGCTACATGTTCTTCAATAATATTAATATTGGCAGCGCCGGGCTGCACTTTGACATGTTCGTTCATGTTCTATTATGAGATCCGCTGTTTCTTGCACATCGTGTCCGTTTTTAAGTCTGTTTGCGATACTTTTGCGAGACTTTAGTCGTCGCATATTTTTTGTCCGAAAAATACTCTTTTTCTGAGTCCGTCAACGAACATTTTGCAAGACTTAAACCGAAGCTACCTTTTTATCCGTTATTAATTTGCTTCTTTTTTATATTTTACCCTTGTCCAGTTTTCATTCATTTTTAAGTCCGTTTGCGAGACTTTGGTCGTCGCATGTTTTTTGTCCGCTAAATGCTCTTTTCTTAGACCGTCAGCGAACATTTAACGAGACTTCACGAACATTTTATGATAATTCCGTTTTACTATCGTTTTTTGGTCCACTGGGAAAACCGAAAGCATGCAAAACTGTGTGTGTGCAATGCGTAGAACCAAAGCCTGGTTTCTTTACTCGTCGTTGTCCGTTGTTGCCCGCCGCAACTCGCAAACTGACCAACAACAATTTTAATACTTGGTTGTGCTTTTTTTTTTGTCTTACGCAATTTTGCTCCTGCCCAATCTTCTGGTCTGCACTTGAAAAAATCTGTGCTGTTTTTAACCTGCCAGCAAAATGTGTAACAGCGCATGTTTAAGTCAAATTTTGTATCTATTATTTTTATTTGCATTATTATTAACAAAAAGATGAAATCATTCGGTAAACTTTTTTTCACATTAGTGAAAATTTATGCAATTTTTCTTTCAGTGCACAAATTGAAATAAAAAAAAATTGTTCCTTGTGTATTGGTATTTTTCTTTGTGAGTGTTGGTGATTTCTCTGCTGTGTGCTGGCTTCGGGCACCCTCCCAGCAAGTATTTTGTATCACAAGCGAGCCTTTTTCGAGTCGTATTTTTTGATAGCTTTTTAACTATTTTTTTTTTACTATTTTTATTATTAGAATAACATTTTTATTTTATTTGAAATCTAATTGATATTTATAGAAATTATGTATAACAGTATCCTCTTTATGTATTATACTTGTGTTATGTTAATGTTATTATAAATTACGCAATTTACATTTCACTTACCTTTTTTTGACCCAACTGGGGTTTGAACCGGGAACTTTCGTTTTGTGCTGCGTCTTAGACAGGACGACCATCAGGCGTCATTGACTAGCATGGTATTATTGCCCATAAGTTATATATAAGGCCTGTATCCAGCACCGCGAAATTTTACTGAAAGGAATCTGCTCTTTATTTCGGATGTGTGGAACTCAACTGATGTAGTGTGACCAAGAACCTAAAAAGTGATTTGCCACTCTCATGAATCAGCTGTGTTTTGTAAACAGCGCCAATTTTGAAAATTAAACTAAAATTTAAAAAAAGAAGAAAAGTAATTCTGACGATGAAGTGATTGTGCTGGTAGCGGCACATATTGCTGTAAGAAGAAGTACAGCACAGTTGGAGGCTCCAAAATGTCCAAATTATCAAAATGCTCATTTTCCGTGATTCGCTAAAGACATGGTATTGCCTCAACTGATTTTATTAAAGCAATCTTCTCCTCACTTTAAACATTTGCATATCTCTTTTTGGTTTTGCGCAAAAATTTTGCCCCCACCTTTCACTTTGACTTCAGTAAAAATAGGCACATATATTTTACTGGCACCCCTATCAGCTGTTCTCACAGTCCACATTCGTGTGAATATCGATACTATCGATAAAATTCGTGGATCCCGTTTACGTTGCTGGATACTGACTCCTGGAAAACACAAACGAAAAATTACTGGTCCGTTTTTTTTATATGAAGTTTGGCAGTAATTTTTAGTTTCCGCGGTGCTGGATACCCAGCTTTATGATACAAAGCATATTTCACTCTTTAGGACGTTGATGTGCAATGACTGCACCATCAAGTGGCCCAAGCGACACCAGCCGATGGCTGTTACGCGCGGATCCCAGGCAAGAACGCAGCCCACCTCCCGCCCAACCGACCGAGGGGCGCTGCCGCATGACGCGCGACTCGTAAACCGAACCGATCGCGGACATGCAGGAAAGATAGGTGTTAGACTAGTGTTCGAGGAAAAGTAGAACTAATCTAACTAAAGAAGAAAAGTAATTACTAATTACGGGAAAGATGTAGGAGTATCAGTAATTTAAGACTAGGAAGGGAGTTAGTGGTAGATATAATATGGTAGAGGGAATTATAATCCGAGCATAGGACCCTAAATGGTTCATGCAAGGAGTAATTCGATCTACAAAGCGGAAGAAACAACGGTGTATAGTTCCTAGTGCTTCTAATAGGAATCGTGAAGTTTATGCGGCTCAACAGGTCAGGGCTATCTACGTCACCCTTGATCAAGTTGTGCACAAAAATCACGCCAAGCATTTTCCTACGATTAGCTAAGGTTGGAAGGTTTATTAAGAGCAATCTATTAGAGTAAGACGGCAGTCTCACACTTGCATCCCAGCTGAGGCCGCGAAGAGCAAAAAGTAAAAAGTTTTTCTGAACTGATTCTATACGGTCTTGGTGTACGTTGTACTGAGGGCACCATACACAAGAGCCGTATTCTAAAATCGGACGAACCAGAGAGGTGTAGAGAGTCTTTGTTATATAGGGGTCGTCAAATTCCTTTGACCACCTCTTTATAAACCCAAGCACGCCCATGGCCTTATTCACCATGGTAGAAATGTGTTCTGAAAACTTTAACTTGGGATCTAATAGAACACCAAGATCATCAACCCGGGTAATTCTCTCAAGAGAACCACCACAAAGGGTGTAAGGCGCTGGAGCGATGAAAAGTCATTACTTTACATTTTGAAGCGTTAAGGTTTAATAAATTTTCACAACACCACGACTGAAATCTATCGAGATCGGATTGCAACCTGGATTGGAAAGAAATGTCCTTATACTGGACACAGAGCTTAACATCATCCGCATACATTAGTACTCGAGAGTATGTTAATACAGAAGGTAGGTCATTTATAAAGAGAGTAAAGAGTAAGGGGCCTAGATGGCTGCCCTGAGGTACACCCGAAGTCACCGTAACTGGAGAGGACAGGGAGTTTTTGAAAAGGACTCTTTGAGACCTAGAACACAGGTAGCTAGAGATCCATCTCAGGAGATTGGGCGGGAACCCTAGAAGGTCGAGCTTTTGTGCTAGGAGAGAATGGTTTACAGAGTCGAACGCTTTACTAAAATCGGTGTAAACAACATCCGTCTGCAAATTACCTTGAAAGCCTTTTATTATAAAGGAGGTAAACTCCAATAAATTTGTAGTGGTTGATCTCCGCCTTATAAATCCATGTTGAGTTGGAGATATAAGTGATCTGCATAGGTGCTGCAGGTGCGGAGTTAAAATTTTCTCAAACACTTTAGGAATAGCGGATAACTTAGATATACCTCTATAGTTCATTGCGTCAGACTTGCTACCTTTCTTATGGAGAGGAATTATAAAAGACTCCTTCCATATCGGGGGAAAGCATGAAGAAGTTATAGATAGGTTGAACAGTTTAAGCAACGGCCCACACAGAGACTCGGCACAATACCTGAGTACACAGCCGGGAACTCCGTCCGGACCCGGTGAGAACACCGGCTTTACTGTTCGTAGATCATGAAGCAACGAGCTTTCATTTAGCAAAGGACAGAAAATGCCGTTCGACCGCGGTAAACTGTATGGATACGGCTGACCAGAGTAAACATCCTGCGAATAGGTAGTTTGGAAAAAACGGGCAAAAAGATCGGCAATTGCCTGATCATTATCTGCCGACGTATTACGGAAAGATAGCGAGGATGGGTGTGCGGACGTTCTACGCTTACTGTTTACAAAGCTGTAGAACTGTTTGGGGTCCTTAGAAAAACTTATCCTGCATCGAGATAAGTAATTCTGATAGCATTGAGCGTTAAGAACTGAAAAGTTTGACCGAGCTATTACATAATGAGAGAGAGAAGAAGGAGAGCCAACTTCTTGAAATTTTTTATAAAGTCTTGATTTTAAGTTTTTTAGATGAGATAGCTCCTTGGTAAACCAAGGGGGTTTTCTTGATCTAATCGGACAGGAAAGTGGGACACAAGAGACAAAAAGTGAGTCCAGTGCATCATAGAAAATGTTTGTGCCTGTCGTAACATCACTGCACAAATATAAAGCGGACCAATCAAAATCCCTAATGAGATTATTAAGCTTCGTAAACTCGGCTTTACGGAAGCAGCGGACACATTGGGGTAGTCTACCCGACCGATCTAGTACAGTTCGTCCTAGGTCGAGCGACACTTCGAAAGTAGGATGGTAGGCATCTTCAGGTATAGAGAGCGGGGGGACTCGAGTTAACAACGCTACGGTCGGATCCGTTACAAAGCACAGATCAAGAAATCGACCCAAGGAATTTTTAACATGGTTAACTTGAGACAGAGACAGGTCAATCAAGCCGTCAACAAAGTCATGACGTGCCATGGGTACCAGGCTATTAGACTCATTTGCCGAAGACCAAACAATTCCTGGCAAGTTGAAGTCACCAAGAACTATCATGTGATCTTTGTCAGATAGCGAGGAAGAGATAGCGGTTAAGGCGGACAAATGCTGCTCGTAAATTGCGATATCCGAAGAAGGTGGAATATACGAACAAGTTATGAAAATTGAGAAAGCGGGAAGAATCAGTCTTACACACAGAAATTCCAGTTCCTGCTGGATCTGGACTGTGAAAAGTTCCGACGTGAAGTTTGAGTCCACAGCAATCAGAACCCCACCTGCACGTCGAGACGAGCGATCCTTTCTATAAGTTGTGTACCGAACTGCCAAAACTTCGGAACTAAGAATGTCCGGCTTTAGCCAGGTCTCGGTAAACACAATAACGTGGGATGCAAATGCGACACTATCCTGGAAAAGAATGCTGAGCTTACTACGCAAGCCTCGAACATTCTGATTGGTCACCAAAAGAGAGTTAGTTAGTTTTTTGGACGGGAGGTAGAGCGGGAAGACGACGAAGGAGCACTGGTCTGATTTGTTGGCAGAGTTATTGGGGGCCTGGTCTTCTTCTTTGCCTTAAACTCCTTCACCACCAAATGCTCCGGCCAAAATTTGGCAGAACAGATGGTGTCAAAATGAGTTTGAGAGACACTTATTTTAAAGGAAGATATCTCCCTGGCGTAAGAAAAGTTAAATTTTTCCACCTTAAAATCAGCGGCTTTTATTTTGCTTCGGATATAAGCCGTCACATCATTAATTGTGGAATCAGGGGCAAGCCGCGAGACAAAAACTTGTCTCTTTGGTGGGATCCCCACCAATCTTGGCACCACAGGCCTATCACCTGTGATGGTAATACCCGGTGGTCCGGGACGTATATTAACTGGTGGGGTCGGAATTGAGGGGACCGCTAATGAGTTTGCGGACATTACGGACACGGACGCTACAGACGACTTTGGCTGCATGCCCTCCGACGCGATAAATTCGGCTACCGAATTTCCATCGCCAGCAGCTGTCGTTGCCTTCGGAGTGGCAAACGAAATCAACTGCTGCACTGCTGCTGGAGTGGTCGGAGTCAGCTTGTCAGCATCGGCCGGCCGAGGGGCAGCTGGCATATGCAGATCCCGCGGAGTGACCTTTTTGCGCCTAGGAGACTCAGTCAGTAGTTTGAAGCCACTAAACTGAGACTCCATGGCTAGGAGCCGATCGTACTGCTCTTTGAAGCCCACGGTCAGCTCCCTAAAGCCCTTCCGGGTCTGCCTCATAAACGCTGCCATCTCCCTCTCAACCGGACGGCATGCCTCACAGCTGTAGTGCAGGCCATTCCTTTTCGCGATGGCATCACCCACTGGTACCGGACAACCCGGCGCATTTAGCGTGCACGACGCTATCGCAGAGCCAGCAGGGGATACTCGGCTGGTCATGGGTGATCTGCTTCTTGCAGGTTTTTTTGTCGCAGACAACGGAGAATTCCATTTTAAAATTTACTTAATTTTTCCTTCAAAAAAAAATTGGTATCAGACCAGTGTGCCAGATAAGCGCCAAAAGAGGAATAAGTGAAAACGAGAGCGGTTACAGTAGCTACAATTGAGAGAGAGAGAGCGCTACTGTACGGAAAATATCAAGAGCGAGAGAGGAAGAACAGTTATTTGAGTGTGGGTTATAGAGAGAGTGATAGATCAGCAACAACTAATGCGTGAGAGCGGCTAAATAGAAGAACAAATATGACACTGTGTGTACTTACAAAAGCACAAACAAAGACACACTGTTAGGCGATGCAAAAAAATAATTAAATTAATTTTTTACACTAAAGCAGGCATGCACTCGCGATCAGGAAATAGAATGATAAGGCTGTTAGTTTATGAATTTATTATTATTATTTTCGTAAAAAACCGGCGGTTTAAGCAAAAATAGGCAAAAAGTTAGCGGAGCGCAAACAAAAACGCGTCACCCGCATGTTTATTTTTTGATTTCCTTACATTTCGTGCATGGAATCATATTTTGAGCATACAAGTAAGTCGTTTTTGAGTCGCGCATAAAGCATGCATGCTATAAATATTTTTTTTATTCCGCTGAAAGTTACACACAAACACGTTTTTTAATATTTTAAAATTATTTGTATAATTCCTTGCACCAGTTGTTTACATACTAATAATATTTTTATTTACAAAACTAAGAGGTAGTAATTTCTTAAATTTAATAATATTTGTTTTACTTAAATTATAGTTGTTTTTTTTTTGTAAGCCTATCCTTGGCGTGAACAAAATTTTTTTTGTAAGACCGAATTCTTGTCCTTGTCGGTGCTTTTATATTTGTTAAGGCAAATATCTAAAAGAAACGAAGGGGAACGTTGTGAGCCGCGGCAAAGGCCGCATCGGTCATTGGAATTTTTGAAAAATATGTGTGATAACTTTATGGCAGCCAATTTAACTTTTTATTTGACACTGCATTGTTTTGGCTTTGAGCCACTGTATATGAGCTTAAGATTTATGCAATTTATTATATGTTCGCAAAAGGGACGAATTAAATTTTTGCCAAAAAAGTATATTTTAAAAAAATACAATCAAACCATTTTTGGAATTTTTATGCATGTTTCCATTTTTGTTTACATATACTTTTTACATCTGCTTCAACATTTCTACATGACATATATAACTACATATTCGAGACGTACACGTGTGTACGAAAGAGAGAGGGAATGAGTAAGCGCTTGGCAGGCGTTGCGTAGCCACTGAAATTTAATTTGTTCCTTCTGTCCATAATAATGATTCGACCTGATCCAGATTCGGCAATCTGTTAGACACGGCCATTTCCCATGATTCTGCGTTTTTCGTTTTCTCTTACCTTAAAAATTGTGGATTTCACAGATTTTCGTTCTTTGTGGGGGCGGAAGGGGGCGTGTCTACATTTTGAAATACACTTGTGCTGAATTGATATCACAGGAGTTTGAATAGAAAGTTTGGTTGCTCTAGCTCTTATAGTCTCTGAGAACTAGGCGCTCATTTCGACTAATAGGCAAAACAGACAGAGTCGCGTGTGAGAGAGAGCGAGAGGGAACGATAACTTTCGAAATGGTTTTCTTCATTGTAGCTATAATAATGATCCGATCCAGATTCAACACTCTTATAGAAATGGCCATTTTCTATGATTCTGCGTATTTAATTTTCTCGTATCTTCAAAATTGTGTACGCCACAGACTTTCGTTCTTTGTGAGGGCGGAAAGGGGCGGGGCTAAATTTTGCAACACATTTGGAGTAGTGTGATCACACAGGAGTTTGGATAGAAAGTTTGGTTGCTCTAGTTCTTATAGTCTCTGAGAACTAGGCGCTCATTTCGACTAATAGGCAAAACAGACAGGGTCGCGTGTGAGAGAGAGCGAGAGGGAACGATAACTTTCGAAATGGTTTTCTTCATTCTAGCTATAATAATGATCCGATCCAGATTCAACACTCTTATAGAAATGGCCATTTTCTATGATTCTGCGTATTTAGTTTTCTCGTATCTTCAAAATTGTGTACGCCACAGACTTTCGTTCTTTGTGAGGGCGGAAAGGGGCGGGGCGAAATTTTGCAACACATTTGGAGTAGTGTGATCACACAGGAGACTGGATACAAAATTTGGTTGCTCTAGCTTTTATAGTCTCTGAGATATAGGCGCAAATGAAGACGGACAGACGGACGGACGGACAGACAGACAGACATGGCTATATCGACTCGGCTATTCATGCTGATCAAGAATATATATACTTTATGGGGTCGGAAACGCTTTCTTCTGGGCGTTACACACAACCGTTATCACCACAAATCTAATATACCCCTATACTCTTCGAGTACCGGGTATAAAAATATGAATTTTAATTTTTTTAAATATTACTTTTTTCCTAATAATAATAGTGTATACTTACTTTTAATTATTGCAACTAGAAAGCATTTTTCCGCACTTGGCTTGCGGGCTGTTCCTTTCCAGCTGAACTCGGAAGCCAATTTGTCGGAAAATACTTTCCGTATGGCTGCTCTCAAAAATTGCGTTTGGCTATCTCTCCCAGTTTGCACAATAAATTTTTTCTGAGAATTTCTTTAATTAATTTCCAAATTTTATAACATATGTATGTGGATATATCAAAATAATACTTACAAATTTTTTAAGTTTCTCCTCATTCTGCTGTATTTCCTTATCGAACTGCACTATATATCCTATAGCGGCGAAAGGTAGAATTTCAAGCTCGGGAAGCTCCTCGGATGTGTGATCGCCAATGTGATTGAGCGTGTATTGCTGTCTTTTAGGATCTGCACCTCGCCTTTCAAATCTGAAACCTCGCCTTTCAAACCTGAAAACTCGCCTTTCAAACCTAAAACCTCTAACTTCAGCGCTCTCATCTCATTGCACAAATCCTTTAAAAGATTGTGAATGGAGTCAGGTGGTGTTGCGTTAACGCTGTGCACTAAAAAATTATGTGTTTATTATATGTATGTATATGTAAAAATGAAAAATATTAAAATACTTACAAGTAGTCAAATTATTGCTCGGTGTATAATCCATATCACTCAAGTAATATACACTATTCTGCGACATCGTGAATTTGTGGCGTAAAGATATAGCCTTGGTTAACAGAATCGCGTAAACATATAATTTATTTGTTAACTTGTTTAACAGAAAACTCAATTTGTTTTTCAAAAGTAATGTCAGCCGCGCAATATATGTTGAACGTATTTGAAACTATTGGTTGCAAGAAAAGGGCCGTTAAATTTTTCAATTCCATTCCTATGAAAATTGGATCGTTGCAACTCCACTTAATTGCTATAATTTTAACAACTTTTCCTTGCACCAAACAATAGTTGTCAGGCTCTTGCAAAGAGAAGAAGACTCCATATATTGTCACGTGTGAAATTTTCCCATTTACAACTTTCCCGAAACATGTCAACTTATAGTCCTCTTCTTTCTTTAGGTGATAGCTTCTTTCAACCTGCCTTTTATAAATTTGCACAGCAACACTACTCCCTTTCCGAACAGAGCGCTTAATTTTATATAAATGGTTTTCAATGGTTTCAATGGTTTTCGCCATTTAAAGGCGCTTATTCCATGCAGGTTACCATGACGTTTTGCATCCTCATTAATATGCAGTAAAGCATGAAAATTATGTGTGGGAAGCACAAATCATAAATGCTGGAATCTCAAAAACAAAGCTTTTTAATAAATTTTCAGCATATGCGTTATTAACTACGCAATCAGTTTTGGCTAAAAGAATTCGAATGGCCAAAGATAATTTAAGAAAGTGAGCATATCTTTCAGGACTAATAATTTTTTTCAGTATGACAGGTCCCGTATAAAGTAAAAATTGCCTCACCTCTGTAGCCTTCCATCTATCAAGGTCCTTTAAGCTACGAGGTTTTCTTTTAAACTCCCTGGGCATGTTTTTTCTATTGAATGGCTTGAAATGGCTTCGATTTTCCACGATGTTAAGGAATAATCTTCACCTCTTTTCTTAACCCATGTATTTTATAATGTTTTTATTACTCCTAAACATACAACGTGCATATAATCTAAGGAGCATTGCGACACTACGTCTATATTTAGACTTTCAAGAGAACACTCTTTTGTGTGATGTTCCCGTTGAGAACGATTTCGGAATGACTCATTGGTTCTTAGTGATGGTGGTTCGACAGATGGTGGATAAATAAGACGCTGTTTGAACATTTGACCTTTTTGTGTACAACGTACACAGGAAAAATATCCTGTGTGTCCTTTTGTTCCCAATATAAACTACTTTGCAGGTGCATCCATTACAAAACAGCGCACATTTATGGTAAACAATTTATTGGCAAAAACTATCCCCTCTTGCACAAGAGTATTAATTTCTGTAACAAAAGCCTGCAAAAAGTCCATTGCAGAGTTTGGTTTCGAAGTGCCTTCATAAACACCAATAAGAAAAACATATTGGGTTTCAACAACACTAGCTAGGATTGGCCAAACTTGCTGAGAGCTGCTTTTAAACAGCGGAAGGCCATCAATGCCAAAGTCGAAGGTTAATTGCGTTAACTTCCATTCATTTATAACCAAAAAGTCAGTTAATCCCTCCTTTAATCCATAATGCGTGTATGTTTCCTCTCCAACCTGTCTTTTTATAACACAATTCGGCCTTTTCAAAAGGGTCCTAGCATCTTTTGGAACAGTTATATCGCATTTTCGCAACAACAATAATAGTTCATCTACCGCAGCAAAGCTAACTCCGAATTGGGTAGTCCACTTAGCCAATCCATCACATAAATTAAACACATTTTCACTATCACTTTGTTCACTCGTACCACATGAAGAACTTAAACTATTATTTTCTATGCTTACAACCGGCTCATTAGTTTTCGTAATAATTTCATTTTTAACTTCTGGAAATAATAATCTCTGGGCTTCTTTTTTTGCTAACCGTTTCAATTGTTTGGCTGACATTATCGTGGGTATAAATAATAATTATAATTACCGCGAACCGAACTGATGTCTTCCAATAATCTGATGTCAATGAAGAGCTTTGCAGCATTCGAAATGTGCTCAAAATCAATGTTTTAAAATGCACAGTTAGAATAAAATGATATCAGAATGTTCCCAATGCATTCTTATCTCATTTTATTCTAACTGTGCATTTTAACCGAGAAATAACAATAACGAAACAGTTTTGCATCGCTACCTGCTAGCATACTTTACTCACCTCCATGCTCAAATTCTGATTGCTTTACATTTGAAGCATGGAATCATATTTTGAGCATGGAAGTGAGTCGCTTTTGAGTCGCCAAGCTGTTCAAAGTAATCGTGCATGCCGACATCGCGATAAAGTAAGCATATTTCAATCGCTAGCATGCTCATTTTTTGATTGCCTCAAATTTTGCGCGATTCATCATGCGAGTCGTTTTAGTCGCGCTTTAATCGCACAAGCGATTAATCGTTTTTAAATCATCAAAATGACTCGAATTAGACTCGTAATGGGGTTTCTGATCAAAAGAATCTTCCAATTGCTTGCTGGGCTCAATGTAATAAGAACATAGTAACACTTTAATATTCACTGCAATAAAAGCTTCTTGTGCGGTCATCGATAACTCTGGAAGAGTACATGGATTGGAATATTATCTGGCGGGTGCCTAACTGGTTTTTTAAATTCTTTCGATGACTAATTTTCGTCATTTTTGCCTTTTTAAGTCATATTGAACAGAATCAAATCTTGGCGTTGGAATGTATGGGGAAAACAACATTTTAAACCAGATTTTTATCACTTCACCTCGGTTTCATCATATTTGCATTTTTTTTTAACAATTAAGTTACACCCAGCGACAGAAAAGAGCTGCACTCTGAAATTTTATGCATTTTTTACTTCTCTAGGCTGGGGTTACCAAATTGGTTAAACAAATAGTATTCGATTGTTCTATTTTTATACCCAATACTCAAAAAGAGTATTGGGGTATATTGCAATGCGGTGATAGTGGATGTGTGTAACACACAGAAGGAAGCGTTTCCAACCCCATAAAGTATATACATACATTCTTGATCAGCATCAATAGCCGAGTCGATATAGCCATGTCTGTCTGTCCGTCCGTGTGCCCCTCTTCATGAGCGCCTAGATCTCAAAGACTATAGGAGTTAGAGAAAACAAATTTTTTTTCAGACTCCTGTGATATCACACTGTTACAAGTGTTCCAAATTTCGCGCCACCCCCTTCCTCCCCCACAAAAATCTGTGGCATGCACAGCTTCTAAGAAAACAAACAAGGCAGAATCGTAGAAGAATACCATATTTAGCAACGGCCGAATCTGAATCAGATATGATGAAATTTCCGCTGTGGCCCAAAATGACTTTTTCTGATGGGGATTTAACATTTTTTTACAATTTTTTTTATGGTTTATTTTTTGTATTTATATCGGGTTTTTTTTCATGTGCCAAACTGCTTAAACTTAAGCAACTAACAACTCGCGAACAAATTCGACTGTGGATAGCCTGCTTTAGCCGTTTTGCCATCGATTCTTACAAACGATACCATAAACGGCGCCTATTTAAACCAAAAATGCAGGCAAAGAAATATTTTTTTTTCGACTTTTCCTGAGTTTTCAAAGTCTAAATTTCGGGAAAAATTTTCAAATTTGAATTTCAAAGCTTAATAATTTCCAGATGGTATGTAAACCGTAGATACAAAGTGTTTAGTACGGTTTTATAGCTGCATTTGTCAGCTTTTCAGAACTGCTAAGTTCAATACAACCAGATATAAGATACTTGATTTATGTGAAAAAAAAGCACTACCTTTGAAATAATACATTAAATTTCAGTGGATACGTAACGCTTTCTACTCATTGACCTCTGGCGTAGGGGGGGTGGAGGGCATACTGACTGAGCATTGGGTATAAATGTAGAGTTGCGGCCATAGCTGACACTCACGACGTTCCCCCTTGTTTTTTTTTTTGTTCTGAATCAATAAATCAATTTATAAAAGAAGTGCACATTACATTTTTTGAAATCATATTCATATTGTAACGGATTGGCGAACCCAGTAGGCCGACTATTAATTTCATTCCAGATTAGAGAAAAATAGCTTGTCTTGGCCAAAGACAATATAAACACTAAGATGTGCCGCGCCATACAAAATTTTGAGCACAATTCCTGACTGGCTGGAACTTTCAAATGTTCCAGCGAGAATTAAAGAGAGACAGATGGAGAGACAGAGAGCGCTTTAGTTTCACACGTTCTGTACGTGAGGCTGAGCTTTAACTGTATGTGTGCATATATTGTATGGCTGCTTGTTTGTATTGGTTGTTGACGACGCCGCTGTCGAAGAAAATACCCATTACTTTAGAATTGAATGGAGATTATGATTTTCCGATGACGCATGCCCAAAATATAAAAAATTGTATATTTTGTATATCCTTTATATGCTAATTTTGTTTAATGTACCTACTATAAACGAATATAATGAACGAATGTAAATATATACAAACGCAAAATGTATATCAGATATAACATCAAATTATATTAATTGTCTATAGGGTATTAGTTCGTCGCGTCAATAAGCAACACTCAGCAAATAAATTTGTGTCTCGGGAAATCTTCTCAAAAGTATTTTGCTGGCAATTTCGGCAGCTCAGCACGCGTACACACACACATACGTACTTACGTTCCGTGTGTACTTATACAAGCAAGCTCATTCTATTTTTATATTTGCGAGCGCACTGTAGTTCGTGCGAGCGAGATAGCTCTCTTCTTAAAAACAACCCTCCCTACACAACAGAATTGTATGAGCGCTGGACATCTTAGTGTTTATATTGTCTTTGTCTTGGCTCTGAGTCGTTGAGAACCACACGTAAATTCTCGGAAAAAAAAGTAGAAGAAAACGAGGGGGAACGTTGTGAGCCGCGGCAAAGGCCGCGGCTCTACCTTATCCCCGCTACTCAGTCAGTATATGTATACATACATACATATATGAGCTTGCGATTTATGCAATTTATTATATGTTCGCAAAAGGGACAAATTAAATTTTGGGCAAAAAATAATATTTCAAAAAATGAAGTCAAATCATTTTTGGAATATTATACATGTTTCTAATTTTGTTTGCATATGCTTTTTACATCTGCTTCTACATTTCTACATGTATAACTACATATTTGAGACGTACAAGTGTTTGCGACAGAGAGAGAGGGAATGAGTCAGCGCTTGGCAGGCGTTGCGTAGCCACTGAAATTTAATTTGTTTCTTCTGTCTATAATATTGATCCGACCTGATCCATATTCGACAATCTGGTAGATATGGTAATTTTCCATGATTCTGCGTTTTTGGTTTTCATTTATCTTAAAAATTGTGGATTCCACAGATTTTCGTCCTTCGTGGGGGCGGAAAGGGGCGTGGCAAAATTTTGAAACAAACTCGTGCTGGTTTGATATCACAGGAGTTTGGATAGAAAGTTTGGTTGCTCTAGCTCTTATAGTCTCTGAGAACTAGGCTTCAAGAAATACGAATGGGCAAAGCAGATAGGGTCGCGTGTGAGAGAGAGCGAGAGGGAATGATGACTTTCGAAATGGTTTTCTTCATTGTAGCTATAATAATGATCCGATCTGATCCAGATTCAACACTCTGATAGAAATAGTCATTTTCTATGATTCTGCGTTTTTAGTTTTCCCGTATCTTCAAAATTGTGTATGCCACAGCTTTAATAGTCTATGAGAAATAGGCGCAAATGAAGACGGACGGACAGACGGACGGACGGACAGACAGACATGGCTATATCGACTCGGCTATTGATGCTGATCAAGAATATATATACTTTATGGGGTCGGAAACGCTTCCTTCTGGACGTTACACACAACCGTTATCCCCACAAATCTAATATACCCCTATACTCTTCGAGTACCGGGTATAATAATTCTCTGTATCCATTTCTCAATCTCAAATACGAACTGTAAACACGTATCAACTGGTGTCAGAAAAGTTGGATTTTGAGAATGGTTAAGTATGGAGACTTGAAAGTGTACCTATGGATGAAGAAAGTGGCCGAAATTCGTGATGGGGACCTCAACATTGAAGATTATGAGTTCTTGGATGAAAAAGGCTCCAGCTCAACAATGGAGGAGGCAGGTTTACACCTCAAAAACGAGCATGGGAGATTCGTTTGGTGGTGTTAACAAAGAAAGGAATTTTGAAAAAATAAAAATTATTAATTTTGATAGTAAGAAGACTCCATCACTTTATAGCTCGGATTGTAGGTAAGGTATAGTAAATTGTATCCCATTACTATGGCTTTATTGAACCTTAGTCATACAGCCGTGGTCATATAAATAGCACAAATCAAAACAGAATATTCCGATCGATAAATTGGACAATATTTAACATCCGATTTTTAAAATGTTGATCACAAACGATTATTGCACTCTTCCACATGGTATACAGTCAAAAAAAATTTCGTTATCAGTTTTCTCCTTTGCTTTATGCTTAATTTTCGTTCGCGTGCACTTATTTGGCATGGTCATAGAAATAGCAAATTTTGATGGAGCGGCAGCTAATTTCGAGTAAAAAGTTTTTTTTCGCAGAATTCTTTGTTATTTCGGTAACGCATTGATATAATTTACCGAAAACAAGCTAAAATGGGTCGTCAAAGGTATTGCTCAGTTGAAAAAAAGAAGACTATATACACACTAAGTGAATCTGGAAAAAAAACCTCTGAAATAGCCGAAATAATGAAGAGCTCCACAAAGATGGTGTACAACGCACTTAAATTAGTGATGTTAAGCCCAACTTATTTGACTGAAAAAAAAAATCGTAAGAAAAAACCAAGAAAAACGGATTTTATGACGGATAGGCTCATAGTGCGGAAGAGCAAAGCGGACCCTTTTAAATCCTCTCGAGAGATTATGAAGAAATTAATGATGAATGTTGTACGAATGTGTCAAGAAGACTATTGGCTAGAACACTGAACGAAGCTTCGCTCTTTGGACGCATCAGCAGGAAGATGCCACTCCTGTCAAAACGAAACATCAAATAAAGATTAAGTTTCGCACGGACCCACCGGGATAAGAGTCTGAATTATTGGAAAAATGTGCTATGGAGCGATGAAACTAAGATAAATAAAGTAGGACCCGATGGCAAAACATTTGTTCGTCGTCCAGAAGGCCAAGCTCTTAACCCCAGGTACACCAATGAAGACCGTGAAGCACGGTGGCGGATGCGTTATGTGTTGGGGTGCATTTTCCTGGCATGGTGTGGGTCCTCTCTACCGAATTAATGGCATAATGGATCGTTTCATGTAGGCAGATATTCTCAAGAATCAAATGGAACCATTTACATCTGAGAATATGCCTGTGACATGGATATTTCAACATGATAACGACCCAAAGCACACATCTCGCGTCGTTCAAAAGTGGTTGAAGGACGAATCCATCGAAGTTCTGGAGTGGCCGGCTCAAAGCTCTAACGTAAATCCAATAGAAACTCAATGGAATGATGTTAATGATGTTATCAAAACAAAAATTTGCCAATCTTGACGATTTGGGGACAGGTGTCCAAGAAGCTTGGAACTCCATTCCGAACGAGAGATGTCAGAAGCTTGTGGAAAGTATGGGCCGGAGATGTAACGCTGTTATTGAAAATCAATGATATTCAACTAAATATTAAATTTGTCAAACAATTATAGCTTTTGAGCTTATTTTTTATGAATTATTGGAAACATTTTGAAAGTGTGCTATTTCTGTGAGTGGTCAAATTTTGCTATTTTTTCATTATTTAATTTTTATCTATTTTGTTTCAAAACATTTCTATATTTTTCTTTATGAATTAACTAGTTAATAAGTGCAGCTATACAGAGCCAAAGTTGTTTTGCAAAAAAAAAAAAAGTTTCGTAAATTGAAAATTTTTGTGTGCTATTTATATGACCATGGCTGTATAATGCCTGCCTCGGTATCCCCATTGTCTGGATCCAGTTGGTAAGCGTGAGCATGCGTGTCTCAATAAATTCTGCTGTTAATTTGCAAAGTGAAGGTTTTGAAATTGTCCGAAATTGGTCTCCAATTTTTATTTTGGATACATTATACAGTCGTAGTACTCCTAAACAGGTTACCCTCCTATCAGAATAGATAATTGAGGTATACCTCTCACTACTCTTGCCACTGTGATGTTGCTACAGCTTACGCATTGGAATTTGGCTAGATGAACCGTTGCTTTCCGCTTAGAGGTTGTGGTCAACTACACCATTGAAGCACTTTTTTTGACACTATAATTCCCATTTGTTCCAGGACAAGTTCCAGTTATTTCGCACCCTATGTTTTGGCCTTGAGCTGCCCCAAGCTTTTTTTTGGACATTATTTTTTTTTTTTTTTTTTTTAGAACAGGGACCGTAATCATAAGTTTTATTTTAAAAATCACGTCATAATTATTATGTAATGATTTTTACGATTTTCTTCACCAATAATGATTAATTTTGATTGATTTTATAATAAACACCAGTAATCATTATTTTTGATAAAAAAAAAAAATAAAACTCAAAAATAATGATTACACTACTCAACAAAATTCAACTTTTTTTTCCGCTGTCGCCCAAAATTACTTTTTCTGATAGATTTGGAGATTTAAAACTTTTTAAAGAATTATGGTTTTTTTTTCTAGGTTTAGTTTTTTTTTAAAGAATTTTTTAAAAATGTATTTTTTCTCAGAGGTAGTGCTTCTATTTTTCACATAACTGAAGTTTCCTTCAACTGGTTGCATTGAACTTTGAAGTTTTGAAAACCTGACAAATGCAGCTATATATTCGGCCCAGACACTTTGTAGCTGCAGCTTAACGTCTGGAAGCTTGCAAATTCAAATTTCATAATTTTTTTCGGTATTTTTTCCTGAAATTTTGACTTTGAAAACTGAGGAAAAGTCGAAAAATAAATATTTTATGGCTAACATTTTAGTTTTAGATAACAAATTAATTAGGCGTCGTTTAAGGTATCGTATTTTAAAAATCGGACCAAAACTTCAAAAAAAAACTAGAAAAAAAAAAAGATTCTTAAAAAAATTTTTAATCTCCAAATCTAAAAGAAAAAGTCATTTAAGGCGACAGCGGAAATTTCGTGTTGACTAGTGTTATTAATGATTTTTATTAATTTTTTTATCAAAAATAAAACTCAACAATAGCTTACGGCTTTCGTGCACAACTTTTCGCCGATGTGATTACTCTTGATCTATGATTTAATGCCTTTCAAATCATACATGTCCTTCAATGACGAATATTAAGAATTCTACGAGTTTCTGTTAAATTTCCTTTACTTCTCTATAGTACTATTTAAATACTTTCCTGACAAAACTAAGTTTTTCAACACAGATACTAGGCAATATCCAGCTTTCCCAACTCTGTTTGGCAATTCGTGTCTCTGACAGCCCTCTTTGTGCTTATATAAAATGGAGAGTAGAATTGCATTAATGCTGATATATTGAAAATAATTCTTTTCGCGTTTCGAAATTGGTCGCAAACGAAATCTTACTCCGCGCAATTTTTTCATATTCAACGTGGAAAAAATTTCACAATGTCTCCATCCTTGCCCTTGACGATATCGACCACTCTAGCCAGTGGCCAATGCATTGGAAGAAGATTTTCGTTCTTAACCAGAACGAGATCGTTCAAGCAGAGGTTTTTGCGTGGAAATCTGCCACTTCGGTCGCTCTTGCAAAAGAGTGAGATACTCTTCGCACCAACGTCTGCAGAATATTTGCTGCTCTTGAGTGACCCGCTGCCAACCATCCAGACGATTGTTGTTGAGCTAGGTTAGGTCAGGCTTGAGGATTTTCTCATGTGGGCCGCATAAAAGCAGAGGTTAAGACATTTAAATCATCAGGATTTTCTGATTGCGAGAGCAAAGCCCGAGAATTAGCAATTGCCGTGATCTGGCCGACCAGAGTACGCAGCTCGTCGAATCTAAGCACAGATGGCCCAACTGAGCGATCGAGTCAGCCAAACAGAATTTATTGACCTCCTGTATATGCGAGACGCTCAGACAAAGCATCTTTAGCTCCAGAAGTTCGTTCTTGGCGCCAACGAAGTGTGTGGCAATTTCTCTCCAAATTGGACTTGACCTTCCTAGAGTGGCAAACGCTTTAATGCGCCTGTGTATTGTGTGAAGAAAATAATTACACTGATGTATCCTCGTGCGGATTTCGGATCGGTAGAAAAAAGGACCACAAAATTCCACTCCACTGACTTCAACGGGATCCTCCCAGACGCTCCTTAGATAGGTCTACCATAATGTGTGAGCCATGCGCAGCCTAGTCCTAAAGTATCTCACATACTTGCTGACTACCTTTGACATTGCCTTAATTCTTCCAGTTGCCAAGACGACCTTCAACTCTAAATAATTCAGATTGGTCGATAGACCAACGGTGATGAGTTGACCATTGCGTTATATTTATATTATATATTATATTATATATTTATGTCCATCCACAAATTTGCCAGCTGAATTTGAAGCTGAATCAAGTCCATCCAAGTTAAAGGCAACTCTTAGGGTAGGCTTTTATCCCAGTCCAAATGTTCTCCCTAAAGCTGATGAACAACAACAGGATTTATCAATACAAGAGGGTCGTAGAAACGAGGAATCGTAAACAAAACTGACCGCATGGAGGATTTTAAATTTGTGTCCAGCGCATACAAGGCAAAAAGCAGCTGATCTGAAGCAGGGTCCCATGCTAAGCAAAAATTTTTGGTTACGTAATTTCCATCATGGAACCTGAAACTCCTGTTGCAGAGCGGATTTCTCTAAGCAATCAGAACTAGGCTTCTTTCGGAAGACGAACTGAATACTCCTCTGCTGGCAAACGTCAAAAGTGGTAAAAGTGAAAAGTTCCTTGTTAATTGAAACGGCGTCCGCGCAATTTTCGACCCCCCCAAAACGTACGAAGAGTTTAATCCAACCTTAAATCCATATCACTTCCGATTCCGGAGAATTGTGCGTTGCCAAGTGCGCCGAGCTTGCTACCATTTGTCCTCCGCCAGATACGATCCACCCAAGCCGGGTCTTCGATAGACATCCAGAGACAAGTGTAGACGATTGAGTTCTACTAAGTTAAAGTTGCTGGGCGAACCTGGATGTGATGAGATGAAGATGTCATCCTCAATCTAGTACCGCAAGAAAAGGATCAAAACGCCAGACCGATTCTTAACGAGAACCACAGATGTAGCCAGAAGCACAACATCAGAGTGAAGACCTTAGGCAGCAAGAGAGGTAGACGCATGTGAAGGCGAGCTGCTTACAGAATCCTGAGTGACAGAAATAGCGTAGAACTATGTTTTTTTTTTCCCACCTACTAGCGGGTATCGCCGTAGCGTATTCCAAACTCTCCACCTTCTGGCAGCGTTTCTCCGCGGCGCCCGCCAAAGATTCGCCAAACCTGCGCAGTCAATCGTATAGAGTGAACTTTATGCGTATAAAAATTCGTCCGTTTGTCAGCCAACGCAATATTTCCGCCCGCGCCTGTATACGGATCGCTGTCCTTGCTAATCGGTGTACAATGCGACGAAATAACGGAGACGGGATAACCGATTTAATCACGTCGTGGTCACCAATTTTTCAGATGCCAGGATCTATAAGAGATCAAGTGCAACCAATGCGCTGAGAGATTAGCTTAGTACTGAGTTTAGCAACCTCGGCAAAACAAAGCTAGAGTCGAAGCGGCAGCTGCAGAGCTCCCTTTTACAGAGAGAGTACAGCAGCGCTGCCAAAACTTAGCGTTTACAAAAAAGCGTATATAAAACATAGGCTATTGATTAACGCTTTAAAAATCTATTAACTAGTTATGTTGACAAAGGCAATCATGTTTGCAAGTTAGCATTATTCTTCAGTGGCTTGCCCGAACAGGTTAGTTGATACCATAGTGCACTGTGTAAAAGAACGTACGTTTCCTTGGTGATTTCCCAGCGATCTGTTTAGAAATATCACCTTGTCAGCCTTCCGGCTATAATCTATCAAAATGTCTATTACGATTAGTCGCTAAACATATATTTATCTCCTGAAACTCAAATCTCTGTGGTAGTTTTGGTTCATTTTTTATACCCGGTACTCGAAGAGTTTAAGGGTATATTAGATTTGTGGGGATAACGGTTGTGTGTAACGCACAGAAGGAAGCGTTTCCGACCCCATAAAGTATATATATTCTTGATCAGCATCAATAGCCGAGTCGATATAGCCATGTCTGTCTGTCCGTCCGTCTGTCCGTCCGTCCGTCCGTCCGTCTGTCCGTCTTCATTTGCGCCTATATCTCAGAGACCATTTAAACTAGAGCAACCAAGTTTTGTATCCAGTCTCCTGTGTGATCACACTACTCCAAATGTGTTGCAACATTTTGCCCCGCCCCTTTCCGCCCGCACAAAGGATGAAAGTATGTGGCGTACACAATGTTGAAGATACGAGAAAACTAAAAACGCAGAATCATAGATAATGACCATTTCCATCAGAGTGTTGAATCTGGATTAGATCGGATAATTATTATAGCTACAATGAAGAAAACCATTTCGAAAGTCATCGTTCCCTCTCGCTCTCTCTCACACGCGGCCCCATCTGCTTTGCCCATTCGTATTTTTTGACGCCTAGTTCTCAGAGACTATAAAAGCTAGAGCAACCAAACTTTCTATCCAAGCTCCTGTGATATCAAACCAGCACGAGTTTGTTTCAAAATTTTGCCACGCCTCCTTCCGCCTCCACAAAGGACGAAAATCTGTGGAATCCACAATTTTTAAGATAAGAGAAAACCAAAATCGCAGAATCATGGAAAATTACCATATCTACCAGATTACCGAATCTGGATCAGATCGGATCAATATTATGGCCAGAAGAAACAAATTAAATTTCAGTGGCTACGCAACGCCTGCCAAGCGCTGACTCATTCCCTCTCTCTCTGTCGCAAACACTTTTACGTCTTAAATATGTAGTTATACATGTAGAAATGTAGAAGCAGTATACAAATCATATGCAAACAAAATTGGAAACATGTATAAATATTCCTAAAATGGTTTGACTTCAATTTTTGAAATATTATTTTTTGTCCAAAATTTAATTCGTCCCTTTTGCGAACATATAATAAATTCCATAAATCGTAAGCTCATATATGTATGTATATACTGACTGAGTACCGGGTATAAGGTAGAGCCGCGGCCTTTGCCGCGGCTCACAACGTTCCCCCTCGTTTTAACTTAGCTTTCCACTGTCCCATTAAAAACAAATTTTCTCACAAATATATTCTTCATTATGCATTTATAAATTAGGATTTTAGTTAAATTTTAAGTAATTTAATTACTTGAATATTTATTTAGGTTCGATGCACTGGCAAAGTATGCTTTTATTGGCGACCATGCTGGTCAAATAACAATGCTTCGATGCGATGTGCAAGGGGTACAACTTATCACTACATTTAAAGGTCATACTGGTAAGTAATTGTCAATAACCAACTATTATACGTACAGAGCTAAATTTAAACCCTCCTTTTTAGCCGAAATTCGATGTTTGAGGTGGGTAGAAGGTCCACAGCTACTCTTTAGCGGTGCATGCGACCAGTCAGTGATAGTCTGGGATGTCGGTGGAAAACGAGGCACCATATACGAATTGCAAGGACATAGGTAACGTAACATAAGCGCGTAGTGGCGTGAACTAAAATTGTATCAGATGTGTCGCTTTCACATGCATCACATTTAAGCAATTTTATGAAAAAAAAGGCGGACTTTGAAAAAATTTCAATATTGGTTTTTTCATCTTGGAAAAAGATTTTAAACAATTTGAAAATATTATTAGCTTTTGATGTTATTATAGCTGTTGATGTGTATAACATCTTCAATTTTGAAAGCTGGGACCGTAATTATTATGAACTATATGCGCATTTCCGCGGAATGGTACACCGAGGCTAAACAATTAATGGTCAATAAAAACACACTTTCATATACTTTTGTCCCAATATTATATCCTAAATATATGGAAACTTAGCTGAATTAACCAATTGACATATGTATAATTTCATCAACTTTGATTTGAAACATATGTATTCAAAGAGGCACTATTTCGGTTTTTTTTTTTTTTTTTTTTTTTTTTTTATTATTGTAACAAAATTTTCTTTATAATATTCTCCTATAAGAAATATGATTCTTGGTAAAAGATTTTTTCTTAAAAAGTCCCTAAAAAGCCACAAAGCTGTTTTTCAAGGAAATATGAATTGATATATGGGAAAATGTGAAGTAATAAAAGTTAAAATCGTACAATCGTAAACCAACAGATAATTTATTGTGTGAGTACTCGATAGAAAGCTACATCATTACTCTACTAAAATAAATTAATCGCTGTAGAATATTCATTTAACAGATTTTTGCATTTTAGTAGATTAATCCAAAGTACTCCTGTTTTGCGTATGTTCGCGACCTTAAGTTTATTCTGTCCTTATGAAAACTAAAACTCGTTGAGGTCCATCTTTTTACTACACATAGAACTAGAAAAATGCTATCGAATCGCTAAAAAAAAAACTTGGGAAAAGTTTTTGCGTTCTATTTTTTTTTTGTGCATTAAAGGCGTATGACCGTGCCCGTTCGCGACCCTAGGAAATGCCCATATTTTAAAAATAAAAAAAAAATTATTAGCTTTTGAGTTTTACGAATAATCATTAATAATAAAATAAAATAAAAATCAAAACTAATGTGCTGATTTTTACATAAATTTTTTCTTAAAATATAGAAAGAATTTTGATGATTATGTGATGGTTTTTATTTTCTCGATCAAAAATAAAATTCAAAATATAGGAACAATGGTGGTGATTTGAAAGAAAAACTTATAAATATCTTTACTAAGTAAGCCAAGGCCATCAAGTTAAATATTCCAAAAAGATTCTTCTTTAGGACGTTGATATGCATTGACCATCAAGTGGCCAAGCGACACCAGCAGAAAGCTGTTACGCGTGGATCCCAGGCAATAATGCAGCCCTCCTCCCGCCCAACCTACTGAGGGGCGCTGCCGCATGACGCGCGACTCGTTAGCCGAGCCGACTAGACTAGTGTTCAATCATACCAGGTTTTAAAAAATTAAAAAAAAAAAAACTTATTGGCGGTCAAAAAATGCGTAAGGAAAAAGTTTCAAGAAAATTGACGTGATGGTGCAAAAGTGACTTTGCTTTCGTGATCAGCGCCCCAAAATACATTGGGATATAATACTCTAGTTAGCCGCGCACGACACTTTTTTTTGGGTGGCTGTTATTCTTAATATTCTTAATATGTATGTATATATAAAATATTTAATTCTTCTGTGTGGCTATTGTAAGTCGATGATTTTTTCGACTACAAAAATACAAAATAATCATTATCCCTGTTTGAAAGGAATCGGTGGAATAGATTTATTGTCCGAAACAGAAAATTATGTTTCGAGAAAAATGCGTTTTAGTATTGCGGAATTGATAAAGGCCGCTTACGGTGCGCTTTCGACTATGAGCAGTAACTTTATCAGTACTTTATTTTTATTTAGTCTGCAATTTTTACAGTATATTCTCAATATATTGTACTTTTTAAATATGTAAAAAAATTCGATCTTTTTAACACGTCTCAACAGACTACCCCTTTAATTTGTTAAATGTTGAAAAATATACTTAAATATACATTATATATATATATAACTTCTAACAATTTCTTTCCAGTAACAAAGTTTCGGCTCTTGCATATGCTAATAAAACCCAACAGTTAATAAGCTGTGGGGAAGATTCAGTAGTAGTTTTTTGGGAAATGAATGCAATGCGGAAAGAAGTTCCAGGATGGGTCGAGTCAAACAACTGTCAGCTATGTTTAAGGCCATTTTTTTGGAATTTCCGCTCAATGATGGACCAAAAACAACTAGGTATATGTATATTTTCAAATTCTTAAATTTTTTTTTAATAAAAAAAAACCGTTTTTTTTTTATCAAAAGGAATTCGTCAGCATCATTGTCGACATTGCGGTAAAGCTGTTTGCGATAATTGCTCCACAAATCGTATTAATATACCAATAATGGGCTTTGAGTTTGATGTGCGGTGCTGTGATCCTTGTTACAAACAACTTCAAACTGTTGATCGACCTTCCTTGGCTTCATTTAATGATGTAAAACACTCAGTTGTTCATATGGATCTTGATGAAGACCGAAAACTTCTTTTAACGGTTGGCCAAGATAGACTAATAAAAGTATGGGATCTTTCTAATATTTGGGTATAATACGAGTATATACATATAAATTATATAATTTAAATTGTAAGTACTGATTGTATGCTGATATGTAAATTGACCAAAAGTATAATAATTATCAAGAATTCAAACCGTAATCAAAATCGTAAAACTTTATCGTTATTAGCCATTTAGAATTGATACTACTACGCAGGCTGCTATTTATATGTCTGACCTAGAAATGAACAAACAAACTTTGAAAAGTATACTATTACGTAGGCTGCTATTTATATTTCTGACCTAGAAATGAAAAAAGAACTTTGGTGGTCGAAAATGGTTTTTTGTTTTCAAATATATTCTCCATGAGATGAATGCCTAATTTAAAACTTTTTAAACTATTTTCGCAGCTGTTTTGGCCGTCAGAGGGTTTCTGTTGATTGGCTCCAGGTTCTGTTGCTTCAGATTCTGTTGCTTTCCTCATTGCTCCAGTGATGTCCTCGTGGGTGTGGTTGTTGATCAACTCTGATACAATCCGAGCTATAAAGTAATGGTAATTAACAATTTTTATTTTTTCAAAATTGCTTTCAAACATTCAGATTCAAGGGAAAATACACCATCAAGCGGGCTTTTTGTTACCACCACCAAAACGAATCTCCCATGCTCGGTATAAAAATCCGTTTTTGAGGTGTAAGCTTTGCCACTAAACCCAGTATGACTTTGTTGCAGGACTTTTACATATCATCTCCTCCACAGTTTGCCTCTTATGTTTTTGGCCCTCTATTAATATTACGAGGTTCTCATCATTTTCTTGTTTTCTCTTCATCCAGACGCTGAACTGCTTCTGAGTTTCTTGTCATCTTTGGCCCAATTACCTTCCATCCATTTTGCCAAAGCTTCCAATCTCTGCGACTGGGCTTCGCCTTGATCCCTTATCTGGAACAGTTTTTTACGCTAAAATGGCATTTGGTATAGTGCCAAACGGCATTTGAAGGTTTGGTCAAACGGCTGGAACTTAGCCGTTTATACATCGGTTCAAGCGTTTATCACGCGATACCTTAAACGACGCCTAATTAATGTGTCTATCTAAAATGTTAGCCATAAAATATCTTTTTCCGAAATTTTATGAGTTTTCAAAGTCACAATTTCGGGAAATAGTACCGAAAAAGATTATGAAATTTGATTTTGAAAGTTTAATATCTTCCAGAAGTTAAGCTGCATCTACATAGTGTCTGGGTCGGTTTTGTAGCTGCATTTGTCAGTTTTTCAAATTTTCATAAAAGCACTACCCCTGAAAAAAATACATTTTTTTTTAAATTATTTTAACAAAAACTAAACCTAGAAAAAAAACAAACAATATTTTTTTAAAAATGTTTAATTCTCCAAATCTATTAGAAAAAGTCATTTTGGGCGACAGCAGAAATTTCGTGTTGACTAGTGTTATCAGTTGCGTTTTTTAGGTAATGAATAATCTTTATTATTGTTATTTATAGATTTAGTTATTGTTAGATTTATTGATTTAAATCACAGAAGCGTCTTATATTTGACAATGTTTTAGCTGTAGGTGTAGAGGGTTATATTATTGAAGTTAACTTTTTAATAGATTCCGTTTTGGTTAATTTTAATTGTATTCTACCATGGAACCTTGTGATTATATTTAATTGGCGAGGTTTGGGCTATTTTGTTATGTGCCTCTTTGTTAATATTTTACGCTTATGATGTTAATAGCTTTGGAAAAAAATTCCCAGTCTGTATTTTTGGTTATGAAATATGGTCGGGATATGTTTTGTATTTTTGGGTTTGGGAATAAGGAAATGAGGATAGTAAAATGATAGCTCCCGCAAAGTTCACCGAAAATGTTCCATTCAGCAAATGGTGCAATTTCGGTTGAAAAGAATGTTAGATCTACAGTGGTGGAAAAAATAATATAAACGGCATATTTTTTTCGAATTTAACAAAATTTTGTTCTGTGAAAAATTGTTTTCTTCATGTTTCATATTTTGAATTGAAAGTCTATAGAGAAACCCATCAAAATATAACAAAATAATACCTTTCGAAAAGCTTATACCAGCAAAAAAAATTTTTAATTTTTAGGCCAGGAAAAAATATTAGAAACGGGAGACTTGAGGCTAAGAAAAACCAATTTTTAGCTTTAAAGGCTGGAAGTTTTATTTATAACTTTAATATTTGGTTGTAGCACTGTGATTTTTAGTGACATCGGTAGATCGACGACCAGTTCGACACAAATTCATGGATCAGTGGGGTAACATTCGAATTGTACATTTTGCCACAAATAATTTTTGTTTTTGCACTTATAGCCTCCAATACTATTTTTTAAAGATCTCCCAAATGTGCCCTATATGATTTAGGTCTGGTGGCTGTGAAGGCCATTTTGTCAGTGGTTCTTTGTTGTCCTCGAACCATTTCAACAATTAGGAGTGTTCCGGATCTTTATCCTGCGGGATATCCCACTTGAATCACTCCTAATCAGCATAATACTGTTGAGTATATTTACGTAGAGGGAGACACAAATTTTTTCCTATATCAAATATATTCGACCAACACCCGAATGAGAAACGCATCCCTACATCATGCTGTTTCCACCACTATGCTTAACCGTTAACTCAATTTTAACCGTTTCTATTATTTTTTCCACCACTGTAAGTGTGTGAATGTGTAGTGCGTCTGATAGTTGTCATTTTTAAGTATGTAGTGTGCTTGTTCAAATAATTTGGCGAATATGTTACCTCTTCTATTAGCTTGGGGGGACTCCCAGTTAGGGTGCCAACTTAAAAACTTAAATGTAATTATTGGGGGGATATTTTAGTAATGAACATGTTTTCGAGATTTGTGCATGAAAAAAGGTCTGCTGGGAAATATATATAGTGGCTCACAGCTTATGCAGTGTATTCTTTTTACATCAAACTTGTATAGAGCCGAACATATTTGGCGTATTGCAACGAATGTGGTACCAAATTATACTATAAAATGTATACATTAACATAGATTAATCCTTAAATTTTTATTTTTGATATAAATTAAAATACTTTTGTCTGTCGAAAGGTTAATACGGCTACAAAAGAAACCTTTAAAGCCACAGTAAAGCATGGTGGTGGAAGCGAGTTGGTTTGGGCCTGTATGTCTGCTGCTGGTCAAGGAAAACTAACCAGAAATATGTAACTCAATGTAACCGAACTGATTGGTGGATACAATGCCAAAAAGGCTTCAAGCTGTGGTAGACAACAAAGGCTACGAGACAAAATAGTAATATTATAAGAATTTATTAAAATTTCAAAATATTTTGAGTTTGTTTTTGTTAATTTAAAGTAAACTCAGACAATAAATAAAGTCACCACATTCATTTTCATTTGTTCATGAGGGCCTAGATCTCAGAGACTATAAAAGCTAAAGCAACCAAATTTTGTATCCAGTTTCCTGTGTTATCACTTTACTACAAGTTTATTTGCCGAATGTCGATCAGGTCGGATCATTTATATAGCCACAATAAAGAAAATCATTTCGAAAGGCATCGTTCTTTCTCGCTCCCTCTCACATGCGAGCCCGTCTGCCTTGCTCGTTCGTCCAGATGAGCGGCTAGATCACAGAGACTATAAAAGCTAGAGCAACCAAACTTTCTATCCAAGCTCCTGTGATATCACTTCGATACAAGTGTATTTCAAAACCACGCCCACGGGAAACCACGCCCCTTTTGCCCCCACAAAGAACAAAAATCTTTGGAATACAATTTTTAAGATATGAGAAAATAAAAAACGCAGAATCATGGAAAATAAACGTATATAACACATTGTTAAATCTGGATCAGGTCGATCATTAGTATGACCAGAAGAAACATGCAATTTCATTGGCTAATACCCTCTGCACACTGAGCCCGTTACGGGGAAACGGATTTTTGACAGACGGTGAAACTCCGATTCACACTGAGTTTTTGAGCGGAGGATTTTTTTATACCCGGTACTCGAAGAGTTTAAGGGTATATTAGATTTGTGGGGATAACGGTTGTGTGTAACGCCCAGAAAGAAGCGTTTCCGACCCCATAAAGTATATATATTCTTGATCAGCATCAATAGCCGAGTCGATATAGCCATGTCTGTCTGTCCGTCCGTCTGTCCGTCTGTCCGTCTTCATTTGCGCCTATATCTCAGAGACCACTTAAGCTAGAGCAACCAAGTTTTGTATCCAGTCTCCTATGTGATCACACTACTCCAAATGTATTTCAAAATTTAACCCCGCCCCCTTCCGCCCCCACAAAGGACGAAAGTCTGTGGCATGCACAATTTTAAAGATACAAGAAAACTAAATACGCAGAATCATAAAGAATGACCATTTCTATCAGAGTGTTGAATCTGGATCAGATCGGATCATTATTATAGCTACAATGAAGAAAACCATTTCGAAAGTCATCATTCCCTCTCGCTCTCTCTCACACGCGACCCCATCCGCTTTGCCCATTCGTATTTTGTGTCGCCTAGTTCTCAGAGACTATAAGAGCTAGAGCAACCAAACTTTCTATCCAAGCTCCTGTGATATCGAACCAGCACAAGTGTATTTCAAAATTTTGCCACGCCCCTTTCCGCCCCCACAAAATTCGAAAATCTGTGAAATCCACAATTTTTAAGATAAATGAAAACCAAAAACGCAGAGTCATGGAAAATTACCATATCTACCAGATTGCTGAATATGGATCAGGTCAAATCAATATTATGGCCAGAAGAAACAAATTAAATTTCAGTGGCTACGCAACGCCTGCCAAGCGCTGACTCATTCCCTCTCTCTCTGTCGCAAACACTTTTACGTCTCAAATATGTAGTTATACATGTCATGTAGAAATTTAGAAGCAGATGTAAAAAGCATATGCAAACAAAATTGAAAACATGTATAATATTCCAAAAATGACTTCATTTTTTGAAATATTATTTTTTGCCCAAAATTTAATTTGTCCCTTTTGCGAACATATAATAAATTGCATAAATCGCAAGCTCATATATGTATGTACATATGTGTATACTAGAGCTGGCAAACTATCGATGGCACTATCGAGGTATCGAATATTTACGTTTCTGCGCCACCATCGATATTTTTTATCCACTATCGATAGTGATATATACATATAGATATATATATAAAATATATATATATATTTTCAGTACAACAATTCTCCTTTGCATGATGTTGCCAAAAAAATTATCTGCATTCCTCCAACATCAATCGATTCGGAAAGGATGTTCAGCAAAGCTGGACAGATAGTTAGCGATCGCCGAGCTTCCTTAAAACCAAAAAATGTTTTTACAACATTATAAATGGATCTCCCAGTAACTTTTTAGTTAACCATGTATGTTATTTTTACTAAAGTACTATAATTTTTGTTACTCTTCATATATATGTATATTATATACATTATAAAATGAAACATTTTTATTTTTGAAATGAAAATAAAAGACTGCAAATATTTCGATAGTATCGATATATCGAATTTTTTCATTCAAAACATCGAAAATATCGAATGGGCCCACTATCGATAGTTTGCCAGCTCTAGTGTATACGACTGAGTACCGGGTATAAGGTAGACCCGCGGCCTTTGCCGCGGCTCACAACGTTCCCCCTCGTTTTATTTTTGTTTGGAAAGTAGAAAATAAAAGCGATTTTCTTAACTGTGGTTCAAAACTATTCATGCTTTTGGATGATAACATTTATTTATATATTTCCATCTTTTAAAAAACTTATAAGATCGCTCTGAAATTTTGTTTTGCTGTTTATTAACTCCTGGATCGGCTTTTTCCGCCTTTCAGCTCTCTCATCTTGCTTCCTAAATTGCTCCTTTTGCTCTTCTAGACCTTTGGTATATTTGCAAGTAATGTCAAGGCATCATCCTTGGTGCGCATGGATAGGGGCCCATTACTGGCAAAAAAATGTTCTGGAGCTGCAGAACCTGTCCAGGTCGACCCCGCTTATTTTGTGCTCCAAAAACAATTGATCTGCATCTTTAAATTAAAGCAATCCTTCATCAAATCTGTAATCTCCATATAAACATGTGGTTTTCGTGTGCTCCCCGCATCCATGCTCTTCTGCCAAGTATCGTTGAGATTGATCTCCATCTCCGAAGTTCACCTCAACCTCAATCATCTGTTATTTACTGCATTATTAATATCAAATTAGTATATTACAAATAAATACATATATCCATTAAACTTACTACCACTAGATTTGTCTGCTCCTCTTTCCATTTTTTTCTTTCTTTTAAAACATTTCTGTGAGATTTAAATTGGTGGGCTGTCTTTTTTGTTGTTGTTTATTTTTTTCTTGTTAGTCACTTTTTACATTTCCTCAGTGAATTTCAGTTTTTCGCTGTGATTGGCAAATATTTAGGGTTGCATTTGACAACCATATCGCATAGAAACGTGCGGTCTAGGAATATTCTAAATAGGCGGTGGAACTACCTTACGCACCGTTTAGGAAATAGACGGTAAACTTTGCCCAGTGTGAATAGGCTAGCAACATCTTTCAAGCGCTTACTCATCCGCTCTTTCTCTCGCACACACTTCCACGAGCCGTAGATATAAATGTAGAAAACGGATCTAAAAAACATATGTAAACAAAAATGGAAACAGAACATCTTATATATAAAAATCTCGCAAAGGGTTCGATATAAATTTTTTATTTGGCTTAAATTCAATTCGTTTCTTATGCGAACATATTTGTATAATATATATCGTAAGCTCACATATATGTATCTATGTATACTGACTGAGTACCGGTTATAGGGTAGAGCCGCGACCTTTGCCGCGGTTTTTTTCTGTTATATTTTTTACATTGAGGTTCTTTTTGTTGTTTTTAAATAAATCATTGATGTCTTCAACGTCGTCGTAGCAGGTGCTAGAGCGTTGACGAAGTTTTATAGATTTTGATGGGTGCTAGATAAAGCTGAGCCTCGACGGAGCCCCAATGTGCTAGTTGAAATGTTGCGGCACACAGAGTGATTGTATACCTGTGGCGGCAGCGGACGTTTCTCAGGGTGGTTAAAATGTTGGTCTCAAAATAAACAGTTTTTACACGCGGATTTAATGGTTGCGTAATAGATTTCTTTATTTATTCAATATTGGTACAGAGAGTGCGTTCTGCTTAATCGGACTGTCGCTCGCAGACTTCAACGTCGGCTTGTCACTCATTGCCGCCGATGTGGTTCTTGAACTTACATATGTACTAACTGTTCGTTTTCAGGGTTATTCGACGATAAATTCATTTTCTTAATATAATCTTAAGCCTAACTTATCTACGGTGGCGAAGCGGGGCAAATTCGCCAAGAGCGAGAGAGAGCTTTATTGCGTTCCCGCTCCGCCCAAACCTATTTAACACTAGTCTACAAGTTTGCGGCTTGATGCTACACCGGCCCCGTTGAAGGCCTGTAAGGCTTCAAGCGAGTGGGAAAAGAGCCAATTTATGAATCGGCCTCTTGAAGACCGTTGCTGAACCGCCTTAGACGCCATATACTGCAAATGGGCGGAGCCCGTCTGCCGATAAATTACCTGTCATTTGAGTCTGGAGTCGAGGCTTGCATTTAAAGCAACGAATACATGACTGTCACCCGGCGGACCTCCTGAGCGTTAACTATCCAAACACGTTGTCTAAGGAAAATCACGAGTGCTCGTGGTCCGGCATGAAAATTCGTTTGATAGAGATAGCGAAAAAAACATTGCGAGCGTTTGGTCGATAACAAGGGAAACTTGGCATTATATGACATAGACACCAAGTCCCTCCTCTTTCTGAATGAAGAGATTCAAACACTGGCCTTTACGAACCCTTTCAATATTTTCCTGATTCTCATTTTCTTGCATAATTTCCACAATTTTAAGAAATCGCTCGTCGTATTCTATGGGTTACGGAATTTTTTTTTGAAACTTGAGACTTCTTTCTTTGCATAAGTTCCATGCTGTGGTAGCGAAGATATTTTTAACGCCTTAGTTGACTCTGAGTCCGAGATCGTTATCGGTTTAAGTGTGCTCTCGGATGCGGTGACCTCAGGTGAGTTCGAGAACGTCTTAAACCCAGCGGTTTGAAGAACCTGAGCCGCATCAGACTTAATTTTCTTTAACTCCTCTTCGCAACTAGCACCAGTCAACATGTCAGCGACATAGAAATCGGACTCAATAACTTCAGCAGCTTTAGGGAATGAGAGCTTTGCAGACTCGCTCAACTTCTTCAAACTCCGAATAGCCAAAAATGGTGCTGGTCCTGCCCCATATGTTACGGTGTTTAGCTGGTATATTCTCAAGGACTTAGAAGGGTCTCGTCTCCACACTATGATCTGAAATTGTCTATCCGCATCATCTACCAAGACTTGTCGATACATCTCCTTGACATCGGCTGTTAATGCGTACCTGTGTAGTCTGATGCGAGGTATACGTTAACAGCTCATCCTCAAGGCCACCTGAGAAGACGTCTTACAAGACGCATCGAAAACGACAAGAAGCTTGGTCGACGTACTTTGGGACCTCAGCACATACTGATGTAGAATGAAATAATGTGGAGCTTTAGGAATTTTGTTGTCTATGGGAGACATGTGACCCAAGGAGAGGTACTCTTCCATGAACTCCAAGTACATCTTATTTAACTCAGGGTCACGAGACAATCTTTATTCAAGCGACAAAAACCGCCGTTTAGCCACTTTAAAGAAGTTGTTGAGCTACTGAGCTTCTTCAGCAGCGTATTTTTACGAAAATTTATTAAAACAAATAATTGGTTTGATTTCTATGTGTATATTATATTCGCGTATGTTCAATTTAGTAGGGCTTGGTAATGCGAGCGATGCAACAAATAAACACAGATCACAGTGCCAACGAAACGAAGAATAACTATACGACGATACGAGCAAACGCTCACGAAGACGATCAATTCTGAAGTAAGTGCTGCTCCGAAGATGTGCCTCCCACGCAGCTCTTGTTGGACGACGAACGACGAAGAAAGGGCGATGTTGCGATAGAAAGTGCAGGGCGACAGCAAGAAACAAATGACTAAGAGAGATGCGCTCTTTATGCTGCCGTGGGCCGGCGCTAACCCGAACATACTCCCCCCGTTGAAGAGTACGGGTCTTCGACATCCTTCTTTGGCAGCATACACAGCTTCGCGACGGCCCTTGTGGCAATCCCCTTCCCAATGGCCACTTGAGGGGAGGCAGATTCTCGTTCTTTACGAGCACTACGTCGCCGACGCTAAGAATAGGCTGCCTAGTTCTCCACTTAGCTCTCTCCTGAAGAAGGGTGAGGTACTCCTCTCGCCAGCGGGACCAAAACGTCTGCTGCAGATAGTTGACCTGCTGCCAGCGATCAAGACGATTGAAGTTTAGTCTGGTTACATCTGGCTCTGCAAACATAAGGATCGGCGCCGTACTCAAGAAATGCGCCGGTGTTAGCACGTCCAAGTCGTCGGGATGCTCTGAAATGGGAAGCAATGGTCTTGAGTTGACTATAGCAGTTATATGGCACACGAGGGTTCTCAGGTCATCGAAGCAAAGTACGGAACTGGAGGCGGAACGGTAGAAGTGATGCTTGGCCGTCTTCACCGCTGCCTCCCAGAGCCCGCCAAAGTGAGGAGACCGAGGGGGAATGAAGCGCCAGTCGATGTGATCTGCGACGCAAAACTCTTGAACTGTCTTCTGGTGCTTTTCGGAGAGGAACAGCTTCTTCAGCTCCGCCAACTCGTTCTTAGCTCCAACGAAGTTAGTTGCGTTATCAGACCAAATCTCCCTTGGCTGACCACGAGTACAAATGAACCGCTTAAGCGCGCTAATGAACGCTGGCGTTGACAAATCCTGCACAAGCTCCAGGTGTACGGCCTTGGTGGCAAAACAAATAAATACCCAAATGTAGCATTTGATGGGTGGTCTGGTCCGCACCTCACTCTTGTAAAAGAATGGACCACAAAAATCCACGCCTGTAACAACAAAGGCGCAAGTTGCATTCACACGCTCCTTTGGCAGGTCAGCCATGATATGCTGAAGTAAACGCGGCTTGGCCTTAAAACATCTTGTGCAGCGATTTACGACATTTGCCACAGTCTTGCGCCCTCCAATTGGCCAATACTCATGACGAATTAGTGCGATTAATGATCGTGGTCCAGCGTGCAAGTTCCGCTCATGAAAATGCACAATTACAGCCGAAGTGACGGGATGACGCCTTGGAAGAATAACTGGATGCCGCGCGTTGAAATCAAGAGATGAGTTCGCCAACCGTCCACCGACGCGTAATAGTCCATGTTCATCCAGAAATGGTGCGAGCGACGAAATAGAGCTCGACGGCTGCACCTGCTCTCCATCCCGCAAAGCCTTTAAGTCAGTCCATAAGTGCACTCTCTGTATTGAACGAATGAGTAACCGTGTGGCACCAACGATGTCATCCACTGTTACTCCCGATGACTTTTTGCGCCTCACAAATTGGAATACGTATGCAAACGTGCGCTGAAGTTTTCCGAAGGAATTGCTAAATTTCCGGCCATCAGAGAGGTCCACGAATGGGCAAACTGCAACGAGGACTCTCTTGCGAAGCTCCAGTGTCGGCAGGTCTTGTGTAGATGACGATGGCCACATCGGTTTTTCATTTCGAAGAAAGAGTGGCCCGTGGGACCAAAGATGCGATTCTAAAAGTTCAGATGGCAGAGCGCCTCTGGACAAGATATCCGCAGGGTTCTGAGCGGTTGGAACGTAGCGCCATTCCATCTGAGCAGTCCGCTCCTGAATGGCCGAAACCCGATTTGCAACGAAGACGTTAAAACTTGATGGGTCATTGCGTATCCAGGACAAGGCAGTTGTGGAGTCGGACCAGCAATAGAAGCTTCCAGTAAATAATTTAAGTTGATGGATCTCACTGATCAATTGAGAAAGTAGGTCAGCGCGACATAACTCCAACTTGGGCACCGTCAATACCTTGACAGGGGCGACACGAGACTTCGCACACAAAAGTTGCACGTATGCGCCATTCTTGGTCCTTGAGACGATATAAATACATGCGCCATACGCGTCTAGGCTGGCATCACAAAACCCATGAACCTCCACCTTTGACCTGGGACACAATGCGAGGCGAGGAAATCTAAAACGCTGAGGGGCAGACAAATTCTCGCAGAAAGTGGTCCACGCTGACGAAAGAGACTCGGGTAGACTCTCATCCCATTGGAGCCGCTCCTTCCACACCAGCTGAAGGAAAATCTTTGCCTTTGCAATGACAGGCCCAATCAATCCAAGGGGATCATAAAAGCGAGCGATAGTTGACAACATAGAGCGCTTTGTCGGCTTTGAAGACAACTGTGCGGGTACTACGGAAAAGAGAAATTCATCGGATTCAGGCTCCCAAACCAATCCAAGGGCCTTTGTAAAATCGGTTCCATCGTCGAAACTCAGCAGCGTTTCTTTATCTTTGTCAGGAACTCCTTCAAGCACGGCAGGAACGTTGGAGCACCATTTCCGAATTGGGAAGTTTCCCCGAGCCAGCAACTGGGATGTCTGCTTCAACTTCTCACGCACTTCCTCTACAGATACTCCACCAGTCATCAAATCGTCGACATAAAAATTGGACGCCAACACTTCCGAGCCAATAGGGAATGACGATTTTTCTTCTTCGGCCAATTGGAGCATCGCACGAATCGCAAGATAGGCCGCTGGCTTGGTCCCATACGTTACCGTGTCGAGTTTAAACGTCTATACATTTTCCTGAGGTGAATCTCTCCATAAGATGCACTGAAGGTAATTATCCGGCTCAGTTACCCGGACACACCTGTACATATTGCAGATGTCCCCAGTCAGCGCAATTGGGAACGTACGGAAACGAAGTAATGTATGTAGAAGCTTTGGTTGGATAGTAGGCCCAGCCATTAGAACCTCGTTTAGAGAAAACCCCGTTGAAGTTGTTGCAGATCCATCGAACCCAACCCGCAGTTTGGTAGTTGTGCTGTCTTCCTTAAGCACGCAATGATGTGGCAAAAAATATCGGCAGCGACTGGACAGTTCTGATTCTACCAACGACATGTGATTAAGTTCTTGGTACTCCCGGATGAAAGAGGAGTACTGAGATTTTAGCTCCGACCGACGCTCAAGTTTCCGCTCCAAGTTGAGGAACCGGCGATATGCTTGCATGTACGAATCACCCAAGATGTCCAAACTTCTTTTGATGGGCAACTTCACAGCGAACTCTCCAGATGACAATCGCGAGAAATTAGCTTTGAAGTGCTCCTCACAATCGATATCCTCCGGCTTGACCGCCACCGAAAGTTCAGTGGAACTTTCTATCTCCCAAAACCGCCTCAGTAGCATTTCCACTTGATCGAGGGACTCATGACCTGTGTCGGATGAGCACCGAGACCCCAACAAGGCCTTTTTACGAGGTTGCTGGCCACCTCCTGAAACCACCCATCCAAGGCGAGTCTTCTGAAGCGATGGCAAGCCTGTTGCCAATTTGATTTGGCCAACGCACAGAAGATCAAAGAATAGACTAGCCCCAATGAGCAGGTCAATACGCTGCGGCCTGAAGAACTGCGGATCCGCCAGTGAAATGTTCTGCGGAATTTTCCAGTCGGAAACGTCTACTGAAAAGCTAGGCTGCTGATCGGTGATTGTGGGTGCTACCAATGCGACGAAACTGGTACTGTAGTCAGAGGATTGCGACTGCAAATTGAGGCACACTGTGTAGCCCTCCGATGCGAAACTAGAGTCCCCAAGACCCGATACTGCGGCCGATGACATGGTCTTCTTTAGTCTAAGCTGCTGAGCGAGACTAGATGTTATTAGGTGCATTTGTGACCCGGAATCCAAGAGTGCCCGACATGGAACGAGAGATCCAGCGCGATCCTTCAACAAAACCACTGCAGTGGCTAAGAGTACGACATCATTGCAAGAATTGTGAGCTATCAGAGCGGTGGCTGAAGCCTGTGAATGGGCTTCAGGGTGCGGTGACGACGAGACAGCAGACTCCGATTGCGAGCGTCTGTCATTGAAATGCAATAACGTGTGATGTTTGATCCCACAGTGGCGACAAGTTGAGGACCTGCAGGTGCGAATTTGATGGCCGGGCTTCAGGCAATTCATGCAAAGACTTAGTTTCTTCACCTCTAGTAGGCGCAGTGAAGGCGAGAGATTTAAAAACAAGGTGCAGGTATAAATACTATGGCCAGTAGTATTGCAAAATACACAGTCAAGAGCAACCGATTCAGTCGCTACGAAAGAACTCTTACTGTTGTTAAATGTTTTTTTATTCTTTCCCACCTGAATGCCGGGCGCATACATTGCCCTAGTGTGCTCCTGATTCTCCAACTTCTGACATCTTTGCTCCAGAAACTCGGTGAATTGCTCGGCTGTGGGTATACTATGCAGTGACGGAGTGTCCTCCCACTTGGCTTGTGTGGCACTGTCTACCCTCTGCAGCAGGCTGTGTATTATAATACAGTCAGCAATCTGTTCCTTTGTCCCAATACTTTTTAAGGCTCGCAGATTGCCAATTGCGGTATCTGTCAAGAACCGGAGCTGAGAAACAGACGACTCCTCAACGCGCTGCACACCCAGAATGTCATTGACGTGTGCCTGAAAAATTAACCGTTTATTATTAAAGCGTCTGTTCAGCAAATCTAAAGCGATGGGATAGCTGGCGTGGCAAAATTCCAACGACGAGATCGTGTCTAGAGCCGGTCCTTTTAGGCAGGATCGTAGGTGCTGCAATTTTTCCACATTCGTCAAGTCAGGCTCCTTGTCGATTATCGAGGAAAACATGCTCCAAAAGGCGGAGTACTGTGAGTAGCCTCCACTGAATTCTGGAAGCTTTAACTCCGGTAGGCGATGTCGATGCTGCATTATAACCGTAGCCGGGGCTTCTGAAATATGGTCCGTCCGCATTGTTGAGCAAGGGAGCATTGTGGGCTGCCGCTTGTTCAACTCATGCTTAATGCTGGTCTCCAGCATAACCACGCACTCGTCAAACTCTTCTCTTAAGGGACTACCGATCTCATCAAGATCGATTCTTTCCAGAGCATCATGATGCTCATTGAAAGACACGACAAGATCCAATACAGACTTTAAGCGGACGTTCAATTCCTCCTCCTTGAGCCTCTCCTCGAGAACCGGGAGGCGCCATGTGGATCCCATGTAGGCCATGTAGATCCCATGTAGCCCATGTAATTCCATGTAGGCCATGTAATTCCATGTAGGCCATGTAGGCCGATCCCGGTGCGGAAGGCTTGGGAAGACGAAGCGGCCGATGGAAAAGTACCCAGGGAAAGGAACCGTTGCGGGTAGGCGGCGACGCGGACGCGGTGCCGCAGGGAGCCTATAAGAGGAGGTCCGCGGCAGTGAATCGAGACAGTCAAGTGCGGGAACCAAGTGTGTCACCAAGCGAACGAGTACGAGTGAAAACCGAAGTAGTGCAACCAGGAGGAACAACGATTACCAGTGAATACTACAGAGACGTGCACGGCAATCAAAACCCAGAAACTCACCGCGTAAAGGTGAGATCATTGGCCAGGTGAACCCATTGCGTGCGGAGCTGTGTGAGCGGCGGACGAGGCGGTAGCCCAGTCAGAACCCCCGCAGCCGTAGCCCAACGGAGCTACACCTGCGATCAGCCTCAACAACGGTGGAGTCGGGTATTGCGCCACATAACATACGCAGGCAGCCGCGCTACGGTGAGAGGATTCACGAGATACTTAGCACTTAGAAATACCATAGCTGTAAGATAGCCTTAAGATACTCAATAAAGAACCGCTATTCAGACCAAAATCCACCCAAACGCATTACTTGCTTGTCGCCGAGGCAACAAATAAATTCGTTGCATCGATCCACCGACCGCTGAGCCAGCTCTGCTGAATCAGACGGACACAAAACGGTTCGTTACAACTGGCGCCCAACGTGGGGCCTCAAGACAAGCAAGAAAGGGAAAGTGCATTGGGAAGGACGGTGCTGAGCGGAGTATCAAGAAAGGTATCAAGATGAAGAGCCGGCAATGGATTCATTCGCTGAGGAAGGAGGAACTGATGCAGTGCGCCAAGGCATGCGGGCTTCAGTTGGAAGGATCAGTGGACGAGATGCGTAAGGCGTTCAAGATCTGGGTCGAGAAGCATGGGACGGAACCGGAGTTTGCCGACGTGATTGAGACGTGGGAGATAAAACAGGCGGTTAGAGGAGAAGTTGTCAGTGGCGATACTGGCCACGGAGGAAGTCCCAGAGCCGGCAAGCGAGTCGACTCCGGCGGCCTGCGAAACAAGTGGCATGGAAGGCGGCAGGCATAGAGAGAACTACAAGGAGTCAACGGATGATGAGTTTTTGGACAAGGAACTAGAGGAATTCCGGAAGATGAAGGGAGTGTCCCAGGTGGCAGTTCATTCCATCACCATGAAGGACGCTGAGCCGGTCAAGCAGCGGTACTATCCCAAGAACCCCAAGATGCAAGCCGAAATCAACGAACAGGTGGACGAGCTGTTGAAAACGGGACGCATTGAACCGTCGAGGAGCCCGTACAGCTCGCCTATCGTGATGGTCAAGAAGAAGACGGGAAAATGGAGGTTGTGTGTGGATTTCCGCCAAATAAATGCGAAATCAATTAAGGACGCGTACCCGATGCCGAGAATAGACTATATTCTGGACCAGCTCAGAGAGGCGCGGTTCATCAGCAGTCTGGACCTAAAAGACGGATATTGGCAGATTCCGCTGGAGGAAAATAGCCGGCAGTATACCGCCTTCACGGTGCCGGGCAAAGGACTGTTCCAGTGGAAGGTGATGCCGTTCGGGCTGCACTCAGCGTCGGCGACGTTCCAGAGGGCGTTGGACCAAGTGATCGGGCCGGAAATGATGCCTCACGCGTTCGCCTATCAAGATGATATAATAGTCATCGGACGGACGAGGGAGGAACATCGGCGGAGTCTGGAAGAGGTGTTTCGAAGACTCAAGAAGGCCAACTTGCGCCTGAATGTGGACAAGTGCCAATTCTTCCGGACGGAGCTCCGGTATCTGGGACATTTGGTGACAGGAGAGGGAATATGCACCGACCCCGAGAAGGTGGCGGCCATTGCGGAGCTTCAGCCGCCGACAAATGTCAAGGAGTTGCGGCAATATTTGGGCGTGGCCTCCTGGTATCGGAGATTCGTGGACGGATTTGCCACGTTGGTGCAGCCTCTCAGCGCTTTACTTAAGAAGAAGGCGAAGTGGGAGTGGACGCCCGAAAGGCAACAGGCATTTGAGGCTGTGAAAGGCCGGTTGGTGGCGGACCCGGTTTTGGCCTGTCCCGATTTCTCCAGGAGATTCGTACTCCAGACGGACGCCAGCGATTACGGACTGGGGGCCATCCTGACGCAGGAGACCGAAGAGGGCGAGAGGGTCATCTCATATGCCAGCCGATCTCTGAATGCAGCCGAAAAGAATTATTCGGCGACGGAGAAAGAGTGCCTGGCGATTGTGTGGGCGGTCCGAAAACTGAAGCCATATTTGGAAGGGTATCACTTTAAGGTGGTCACCGACCATATGGCATTAAAATGGTTGAACAGTATAGAGAGCCCCACAGGAAGGATTGCGAGATGGGCACTGGAACTCCAGCAATACGACTTCGAGATTGCATACAGGAAAGGGCAGCTGAACATCGTGGCGGACGCACTATCTCGGCAGCCAGTGACGGAGCGGTGCCGGAGGACGACCGAGGAAAAGGCCAGCCCGGAGCGGGGTACCGAGTGCACATGGATGAAGAAGATAGAGGAGAACATGGAAAAAGAGCCGTTGAAGTATCCCGACTATGTAAAAGAGGCGGGCCGGATATACCGACACATACCCCACCGAGCGGGAGACGAAGAGGTGGCGTCGTGGAAGCTTTGCGTCCCAAGGGATCTCCGGGAGCGGGTCATGAGGGAGAACCACAGCATCCCAGAAGCTGGTCACGCGGGAAGCCGGAAAACGGCAACGAGGATTGCGGCTAGATATTACTGGCCCGGAATGCACCGCGACGTAAGAAGGTTCGTGAGGAAGTGCGAAACGTGCATGCGCTTCAAGCCGTGTCAGCGGCAGGCGGCCGGCAAAATGCTGACGCAGGTCCCCGAAGAGCCGTGGGCGACGGTTTGTGCAGACTTCGTAGGACCATTACCAAGGTCAAAGCATGGAAACGCCATGCTGTTGGTACTGGTGGATCGGTTTTCAAAATGGACCGAGCTAGTGCCGTTGAGAAAGGCCACTGCGGAAGCATTAACGAAGGCCTTCCGGGAGAGGATTATAGCCCGGTTCGGGGTGCCGAAGGTGGTGGTCACCGACAATGGGGTCCAATTTACCAGCAAGGCTTTTCAAAGGTTCCTGGAACACAGCGGGGTGCGGCACCAGTTCACGGCACCGTACACCCCACAGGAGAACCCAACGGAGAGAACCAACCGGACGGTGAAGACCATGATAGCCCAATTCACCGAAGGGGACCAGAGGAGCTGGGATGAGAAATGGCCGGAGTTAATGTTGGCGGTGAACTCGGCGGTATCAGAATCAACGGGATACTCGCCAGCGTTCATCGTACAAGGAAGAGAACCGAGGCTACCGAACGCGTTGTACGACGAGGAGACACTTGGCACGGGGCAAGAAACCCACACACCGGACGAAAACGCGACCAAGTTGCGGGAGTTGTTCCAGTTGGTGCGACGCAACTTGGAACGGGCGGCCCAGGATCAAGCGAGGCATTATAACTTGCGGAGGAGATCCTGGAAACCTAAAATAGGAGAGGTAGTGTGGGCCAAAAAGCACCATTTGTCGAACGCAGCAGAGGGCTTCGCGGCGAAACTGGCACCGAGGTATGACGGGCCGTATCGGGTGGTAGACTTCACCTCGCCTGTGATATGCAGGGTGAAGAAGGAGGGCGACAAACAGGCGCGGACAGTCCACATCGCCGACTTAAAGCCGCAAGCGGAGGAAGGGGCGACGGAAGAGCGTAGAGACACGGCGAAGGACCCAGAGGAAGAGTAGGCTGAGTCTGGCTACCAACGGGAAGGACCGACTCCAGGAAGTGGCACGCAGGACACAGAGTGGAGCCGGCACCACCACGAGGAAGGCGCGCGGAGTTAAAAACTACGGGAGGACAACTCCCAATTGGAATCGCGAACGGCCGGTGGCAGGAATTGTCCTGAAAAAGATAAATGCGAATTAATCAAGGCCCAACAGGAGACTAAGACTTACCTGTCGGCCAGAACAGGCATCGGCCGGTCTCCGGTCGGGAAGATGTCCGAGCGAACAGGTGAGGTTCGGAAGATGAGTCGGGGGAACGAGCAGAGAAGTCCGGGTTCATGGTCCAGGATACGTTGGCCATCTCCACCCGTCGGGTTCGGCCGGGCAGAAGGCTCGCCCATGCGCTGCTTGTCGGCCGAGGAGTCGGATGATCCTCGGATCCGGGGCGGCTGCATGGGGCAGAAGTTACGTCAGAAGCCGAACCGAGGGCCGGGTGGAGAGGGCGAGCCAGGGTCGTACCGCCGGGGGCATCCGGGCGGAAGGTCTGTTGATCTCATAGCACCGGGGAATTTCGGCGGTCGGCATCCAGGACCAGGGACGAAGGACGGGCTGTAGGATGAGGAAATTAATGGGAGAAGGACTCGGACCTCGATACTCACCTGGGTTGCCGGGGGTTGGACCGGGCCGGGACCGGCGCCGATTATGGGAGGCCAGAGAAAAAAAATGTATATGGAAAAAAAAAATATATAAAAAAAAAAAATATAATAAAAAAACAAAAGGAATAAATATTATTAAAAAAAAAAAAAAAAAAAAGGGGTAGGGAATATGATATTCGACACGAACAGCCACAATCAGCCTGGAAAACGTGGGTCCCGGATAGAAAAGGGTATCGCGGCGAACAACAGAGAGGAAAGCAACGGGATCACGCGAGAGGAATAGAGGGAAGTACCGTACGATGGAACGATGGAAATACAACGGAGGAGGGCTGTCGGTGGAGGATTGTTGGATCCATCGATCACTTTGTCGCCGCAGCAGCAGAGATAACACGTGTGTAAAAAAAAAAATTAAAAAAAAAAAAATTATGAAAACGGAGCAAGTGGAAAAAGTGATGGAAGGGCAGGACGAGAAGAAAATCAAAGGGGAGTTGATAAAAAAGTATGTGGAGGAGCAGAACGAGAGGTTGAAAGCCCAAGCCCATCGCCAGCGACGGGCGGAGCTCTCGCGTGGAGAGCGGTGGACTCGGGGCGAGACGCCGGAGCTCGAGCACATGGCGTCGCCGCTCGGTGGGTCACCCTGGTCCCCACGGGCCACGCCGACGCCGGAGGTGTCGCAAGGAGGAACAGAGGAAGAAGACAGCGACGACGTCGTGTGCGTGGCTACGGCCCCGGCGCTCACGCGCGCCGAGAAAAAGGTCCTGATGGAGGCGCAGCGGAGACGGACGGCGGCGAGATCGGAGCAGCCGCCGGTAGAGCCCACGCGGCCGGCATCAAGGCCAAGGCCACCGGTCCCGGTGCCGGGAGCGGAGGCCGCTCGTCTGGCGTCAAAACCACCGGCGAAGGCAGCGGAGACCGCGCGTCCGGCGTCAAAGCCACCGGCGAAGGCAGCGGACATACCGACCAAGTCGGCGGCGAAGCCGTCAAAGGCAGCCAGCCCGGCAGAGCCGGCACCGGAGCCCGCGCGCACGTCGGTCAAGTCCACACGGCCGGCATCGAGGCCAAGGCCATCGGTCCGGCGCCGGCAGTGGAGGCCGCGCGACCGGCGCCAAAGCCACCGGCGAAGGCATCGAAGATGGCGGAGGCGGAATCGAAGCCAGTGGATCTGTCAGCCAAGTCGGCGGCGAAGCCGGCGAAAGCCGCCAGCCCGGCAGAGGCGCCGTCAAAGCCAGCAGACGCGTCGGCCAAGTTGTCGTCAAGGCCGGCGGAAGTGGAGTTAACGCAAGCGGAGCGAGAGGAGGACAAGGTATATATCCGGAGCATGCTGGAGGTCCTCGTCCGAGAGAGGAGGGAACAACGGCGGAAGGAAGCGCGGCGTCGGGAAGAGGAAGCAAGGCGTCGGGAAGAGGAGGCACGGCGACGTCGTGAGGAAGAGGCGCGGCGGGAAGAGGAGGCGTCTCGGCGACGAGAGGTGGTGGCTCGTCGGCAGAAGGAGGAGAGGAGACGGCAACGGCGGAAGCAGGACGACCGGCGGCGCAAGGAAGACCGCGAGCGCAGGAGGACCCGAGGCGACACCGGCAACCACGAGGAGGCACGGCGAAAGGCTCGCAAGCATCATGGACGTCGATCGGAGGCGCGAGCAGGGAGCGAAGGCGAGGCGCCGCCGCCCCAAAGGTTGCACGGGTGAAGACACCAGCGGAGAGGTGCGGAAGCGGGCACCGGCAGCCCCAGCCGCCGACTCAGCCGCAGTCGCCGTCGCAGCCAGAGTCCCAGCCGCCAGAGCCTCAGCCGCCGACTCAGCCGCAGCCGCGGTCACAGCCACAGGCGCCGACGCAGCCGCAGTCGCTGTCGCAGCCAGAGGCCCAGCCGCCAGAGCCGCAGTCGCTAGCGCAGCCAGAGTCCCAGCCGCTGACGCAGCCGCAGGCACCGACGCAGCCGCAGCCGCCGCCGCAGTCACTGCCACAGTCACAGCCGCCGACACAGCCGCAGTCGCCGTCGCAGCCAGAGTCTCAGCCGCCGACTCAGCCGCAGCCGCCGTCGCAGCCAGAGTCCCAGCCGCCAGAGCCCCAGCCGCCGACGCAGCCGCAGGCACCGACGCAGCCGCAGCCACCGCCGCAGTCACTGCCACAGTCACAGCCGCCGACACAGCCGCAGTCGCCGTCGCAGCCAGAGTCTCAGCCGCCGACTCAGCCGCAGCCGCCGTCGCAGCCAGAGTCCCAGCCACCAGAGCCTCAGCCGCTGACTCAGCCGCAGCCGCGGCCCCAGCCGCCGACGCAGCAGCAGTCGCCGTCACAGCAGCATTCGCAGTCGCCGCAGCAGCAGCCGGAGGCTACACCGCCGCCGCAGTCGCAGCAGGAGCAGACGGTGGACCCGGAGCCGCAGCCCCAGTGGCAGGGGCCCGAGAGTGCGGTGGTGGGACCGTTTGTGTCCCAGAGCGTGCACACGGCGGTCCGGGATGGTCTGGTGTAGCATCACCAGACCATCCACATCACGTGGGCGTCCGGACCAGCGCCGCGCGAGGCCGAGGAGCCCCAGTTATGGGAGGAGGAGCCGCCGCGGAGCAGCAACGCGCGCGACCCGAGGCGAGACCGGCAACCAGGAGGAGGACCAGTACCGGAGGGGCCAGTACCCCGGCAGAACACACCGGCGGAAGGCACGGGACCGGCGACGGAGGAGCATACGGGAACGACACCGGCAGGGATGTGTCAGCCCGATGAGACGAGGGCCGAGGAGCCAGCCGCAATGCCGGCAACGGAGGCAACCGAGGAGGAGGAGATACTGGAGCGCGGTCCGTGGGAGTGGCCCTCACCGGCTAAGGCGCAGGAACGGCCGGTCCTGGCAAGGCAGGCCTCCTGTCCGGAGCCGAGGAGTGAGGTCGGCCGGCCGCGGCTTCAGCGACAGCACTCCATGCCAGAGCGGCAGCCGGCAGAGCCACAGCGCTGGCGGCGGGTGGAAGCCGAGGAGTGGCCCGAGGTGGTGAGGCGGGCCGTGGAAGACACCCGTCCAATAGGGCGGCGGGTGAAGCGGCTCGTTCGAGTGCGCGGGGTACGATACCGGGTGTCGGTGGCAGAGGGCAGCGCCGAGGTGTTTATAGAGGCTTGAAGGGAAAGCATGAATGAAATGATAAAAGTTGAATAAAACGATGAAACGTACCTGGGTATGTGTTGGGCCTCATTGGGTGGGAAAAGGCAGACCATCGGTTGGGTGGAAAGCGCGGTCCACGCCTGGATCGAGGGTGCAAGTGCTGGTGGTAAGAAATCACACGCGGGCGGCGGAAATTTACGCGAGATACTGTAACGAACCGTTTTGTGTCCGTCTGATTCAGCAGAGCTGGCTCAGCGGTCGGTGGATCGATGCAACGAATTTATTTGCTGCCTCGGCGACAAGCAAGTAATGCGTTTGGGTGGATTTTGGTCTGAATAGCGGTTCTTTATTGAGTATCTTAAGGCTATCTTACGGCTATGGTATTTCTAAGTGCTAAGTATCTCGTGAATCCTCTCACCGTAGCGCGGCTGCCTGCGTGTGTTATGTGGCGCAATACCCGACTCCACCGTTGTTGAGGCTGATCGCAGGTGTAGCTCCGTTGGGCTACGGCTGCGGGGGTTCTGACTGGGCTACCGCCTCGTCCGCCGCTCACACAGCTCCGCACGCAATGGGTTCACCTGGCCAATGATCTCACCTTTACGCGGTGAGTTTCTGGGTTTTGATTGCCGTGCACGTCTCTGTAGTCTTCACTGGTAGTCGTTGTTCCTCCTGGTTGCACTACTTCGGTTTTCACTCGTAACACGTTCGCTTGGTGACACACTTGGTTCCCGCACTTGACTGTCTGTCTCGATTCACTGCCGCGGACCTCCTCTTATAGGCTCCCTGCGGCACCGCGTCCGCGTCGCCGCCTATCCGCAACGGTTCCTTTCCCTGGGTACTTTTCCATCGGCCGCTTCGTCTTCCCAAGCCTTCCGCACCGGGATCGGCCTACATGGCCTACATGGAATTACATGGCCTACATGGAATTACATGGCCTACATGGAATCCACATGGGCTACATGGGATCCACATGGCGCCTCCCGGTCCTCGGCTCTTGGACCCGCCGCTGGCCCAATTCCGCCGTTTCCCTGTTCTGGGAGCGAGGCCCGCTCCATCCTCTCGTTTAACGGGAAAAGCCGCGCTCTTCTCTGGCCATTTCGCCGTATCCTCTACTAGCGTCTTGTGAGGAATATCGATTCCTCACACTTCCCCCTTTCTTCACTCTCAAAACTCCCGGATACCACCGGTCAGAGAGTTTCCCCCCGGAAGCCTGTCGGCGCTGTCACTCCACCTTAGGCGCGCAGTCACCTTAACGGCTCCTCCCGTGGCGCCCTCTATCACTGTTTGGAGCTGGTTCCATCGCTCGCGATTTACCGCGGATGGCGATGATGGCCTATCGATCCATTTATATCGATAGGGCTCTGGAACCAGTTCCGATCGTGCGGTGCACGATAGGTGCGCGCTCGCCTTGGAGCTGACGGCACGACTCACGACTCACGATTTGTTTCCGCCGGTATCTCGCGTAAATTTCCGCCGCCCGCGTGTGATTCCTTACCAACTGGTTCTCACACCTCCAATCCAAGCGTGGACCGCGCTTTCCACCCAACCGATGGTCTGCCTTCTTCCCACCCAATGAAGCCCAACACATACCCAGGTACGTTTCATCGTTTTATTCAACTTTTATCATTTCATTCATGCTTTCCCTTCAAGCCTCTATAAACACCTCGGCGCTGCCCTCTGCCACCGACACCCGGTATCGAACCCCGCGCACTCGAACGAGCCGCTTCACCCGCCGCCCTATTGGACGGGTGTCTTCCACGGCCCGTCTCACCACCTCGGGCCACTCCTCGGCTTCCACCCGCCGCCAGCGCTGTGGCTCTGCCGGCTGCCGCTCTGGCATGGAGTGCTGTCGCTGAAGCCGCGGCCGGCCGACCTCATTCCTCGGCTCCGGACAGGAGGCCTGCCTTGCCAGGACCGGCCGTTCCTGCGCCTTAGCCGGTGAGGGCCACTCCCACGGACCGCGCTCCAGTATCTCCTCCTCCTCGGTTGCCTCCGTTACCGGCATTGCGGCTGGCTCCTCGGCCCGCAACGGTTCCTTTCCCTGGGTACTTTTCCATCGGCCGCTCCGTCTTCCCAAGCCTTCCGCACCGGGATCGGCCTACATGGCCTACATGGAATTACATGGCCTACATGGAATTACATGGCCTACATGGAATCCACATGGGCTACATGGGATCCACATGGCGCCTCCCGGTCCTCGGCTCTTGGACCCGCCGCTGGCCCAATTCCGCCGTTTCCCTGTTCTGGGAGCGAGGCCCGCTCCATCCTCTCGTTTAACGGGAAAAGCCGCGCTCTTCTCTGGCCATTTCGCCGTATCCTCTACTAGCGTCTTGTGAGGAATATCGATTCCTCACACTTCCCCCTTTCTTCACTCTCAAAACTCCCGGATACCACCGGTCAGAGAGTTTCCCCCCGGAAGCCTGTCGGCGCTGTCACTCCACCTTAGGCGCGCAGTCACCTTAACGGCTCCTCCCGTGGCGCCCTCTATCACTGTTTGGAGCTGGTTCCATCGCTCGCGATTTACCGCGGATGGCGATGATGGCCTATCGATCCATTTATATCGATAGGGCTCTGGAACCAGTTCCGATCGTGCGGTGCACGATAGGTGCGCGCTCGCCTTGGAGCTGACGGCACGACTCACGACTCACGATTTGTTTCCGCCGGTATCTCGCGTAAATTTCCGCCGCCCGCGTGTGATTCCTTACCAACTGGTTCTCACACCTCCAATCCAAGCGTGGACCGCGCTTTCCACCCAACCGATGGTCTGCCTTCTTCCCACCCAATGAAGCCCAACACATACCCAGGTACGTTTCATCGTTTTATTCAACTTTTATCATTTCATTCATGCTTTCCCTTCAAGCCTCTATAAACACCTCGGCGCTGCCCTCTGCCACCGACACCCGGTATCGAACCCCGCGCACTCGAACGAGCCGCTTCACCCGCCGCCCTATTGGACGGGTGTCTTCCACGGCCCGTCTCACCACCTCGGGCCACTCCTCGGCTTCCACCCGCCGCCAGCGCTGTGGCTCTGCCGGCTGCCGCTCTGGCATGGAGTGCTGTCGCTGAAGCCGCGGCCGGCCGACCTCATTCCTCGGCTCCGGACAGGAGGCCTGCCTTGCCAGGACCGGCCGTTCCTGCGCCTTAGCCGGTGAGGGCCACTCCCACGGACCGCGCTCCAGTATCTCCTCCTCCTCGGTTGCCTCCGTTACCGGCATTGCGGCTGGCTCCTCGGCCCGCAACGGTTCCTTTCCCTGGGTACTTTTCCATCGGCCGCTCCGTCTTCCCAAGCCTTCCGCACCGGGATCGGCCTACATGGCCTACATGGAATTACATGGCCTACATGGAATTACATGGCCTACATGGAATCCACATGGGCTACATGGGATCCACATGGCGCCTCCCGGTCCTCGGCTCTTGGACCCGCCGCTGGCCCAATTCCGCCGTTTCCCTGTTCTGGGAGCGAGGCCCGCTCCATCCTCTCGTTTAACGGGAAAAGCCGCGCTCTTCTCTGGCCATTTCGCCGTATCCTCTACTAGCGTCTTGTGAGGAATATCGATTCCTCACACTTCCCCCTTTCTTCACTCTCAAAACTCCCGGATACCACCGGTCAGAGAGTTTCCCCCCGGAAGCCTGTCGGCGCTGTCACTCCACCTTAGGCGCGCAGTCACCTTAACGGCTCCTCCCGTGGCGCCCTCTATCACTGTTTGGAGCTGGTTCCATCGCTCGCGATTTACCGCGGATGGCGATGATGGCCTATCGATCCATTTATATCGATAGGGCTCTGGAACCAGTTCCGATCGTGCGGTGCACGATAGGTGCGCGCTCGCCTTGGAGCTGACGGCACGACTCACGACTCACGATTTGTTTCCGCCGGTATCTCGCGTAAATTTCCGCCGCCCGCGTGTGATTCCTTACCAACTGGTTCTCACACCTCCAATCCAAGCGTGGACCGCGCTTTCCACCCAACCGATGGTCTGCCTTCTTCCCACCCAATGAAGCCCAACACATACCCAGGTACGTTTCATCGTTTTATTCAACTTTTATCATTTCATTCATGCTTTCCCTTCAAGCCTCTATAAACACCTCGGCGCTGCCCTCTGCCACCGACACCCGGTATCGAACCCCGCGCACTCGAACGAGCCGCTTCACCCGCCGCCCTATTGGACGGGTGTCTTCCACGGCCCGTCTCACCACCTCGGGCCACTCCTCGGCTTCCACCCGCCGCCAGCGCTGTGGCTCTGCCGGCTGCCGCTCTGGCATGGAGTGCTGTCGCTGAAGCCGCGGCCGGCCGACCTCATTCCTCGGCTCCGGACAGGAGGCCTGCCTTGCCAGGACCGGCCGTTCCTGCGCCTTAGCCGGTGAGGGCCACTCCCACGGACCGCGCTCCAGTATCTCCTCCTCCTCGGTTGCCTCCGTTGCCGGCATTGCGGCTGGCTCCTCGGCCCTCGTCTCATCGGGCTGACACATCCCTGCCGGTGTCGTTCCCGTATGCTCCTCCGTCGCCGGTCCCGTGCCTTCCGCCGGTGTGTTCTGCCGGGGTACTGGCCCCTCCGGTACTGGTCCTCCTCCTGGTTGCCGGTCTCGCCTCGGGTCGCGCGCGTTGCTGCTCCGCGGCGGCTCCTCCTCCCATAACTGGGGCTCCTCGGACTCGCGCGGCGCTGGGGCTGCGGCTGCGGCTGGGCCTCTGGTTGCTGCGGCTGCGACTGCGACTGCTGCTGCGTCGGCGGCTGGGACCGCAGAGGCTCGCCTCCGATCATCTCCGCCGGTGCCCTTACCCGCAGTCCCCTCTGCTTCTTCGGCTGTGACGGCGGTGGCGGCTGCGACTGCGGCAGTGACTGCGGCGGCGGCTGCGACTGCGGCAGTGACTGCGGCTGTGACTGTGGCAGTGACTGCGGCGGCGGCTGCGGCTGCGTCGGTGCCTGCGGCTGAGTCGGCGGCTGAGACTCTGGCTGCGACGGCGACTGCGGCTGTGTCGGCGGCTGTGACTGTGGCAGTGACTGCGGCGGTGGCTGCGGCTGCGTCGGTGCCTGCGGCTGCGTCGGCGGCTGGGGCTCTGGCGGCTGGGACTCTGGCTGCGACGGCGGCTGCGGCTGAGTCGGCGGCTGAGACTCTGGCTGCGACGGCGACTGCGGCTGTGTCGGCGGCTGTGACTGTGGCAGTGACTGCGGCGGCGGCTGCGGCTGCGTCGGTGCCTGCGGCTGCGTCAGCGGCTGGGACTCTGGCTGCGCTAGCGACTGCGGCTCTGGCGGCTGGGCCTCTGGCTGCGACAGCGACTGCGGCTGCGTCGGCGCCTGTGGCTGTGACCGCGGCTGCGGCTGAGTCGGCGGCTGAGGCTCTGGCGGCTGGGACTCTGGCTGCGACGGCGACTGCGGCTGAGTCGGCGGCTGGGGCTGCCGGTGCCCGCTTCCGCACCTCTCCGCTGGTGTCTTCACCCGTGCAACCTTTGGGGGCGGCGGCGCCTCGCCTTCGCTCCCTGCTCGCGCCTCCGATCGACGTCCATGATGCTTGCGAGCCTTTCGCCGTGCCTCCTCGTGGTTGCCGGTGTCGCCTCGGGTCCTCCTGCGCTCGCGGTCTTCCTTGCGCCGCCGGTCGTCCTCCTTCCGCCGTTGCCGTCTCCTCTCCTCCTTCTGCCGACGAGCCACCACCTCTCGTCGCCGAGACGCCTCCTCTTCCCGCCGCGCCTCTTCCTCACGACGTCGCCGTGCCTCCTCTTCCCGACGCCTTGCTTCCTCTTCCCGACGCCGCGCTTCCTTCCGCCGTTGTTCCCTCCTCTCTCGGACGAGGACCTCCAGCATGCTCCGGATATATACCTTGTCCTCCTCTCGCTCCGCTTGCGTTAACTCCACTTCCGCCGGCCTTGACGACAACTTGGCCGACGCGTCTGCTGGCTTTGACGGCGCCTCTGCCGGGCTGGCGGCTTTCGCCGGCTTCGCCGCCGACTTGGCTGACAGATCCACTGGCTTCGATTCCGCCTCCGCCATCTTCGATGCCTTCGCCGGTGGCTTTGGCGCCGGTCGCGCGGCCTCCACTGCCGGCGCCGGGACCGATGGCCTTGGCCTCGATGCCGGCCGTGTGGACTTGACCGACGTGCGCGCGGGCTCCGGTGCCGGCTCTGCCGGGCTGGCTGCCTTTGACGGCTTCGCCGCCGACTTGGTCGGTATGTCCGCTGCCTTCGCCGGTGGCTTTGACGCCGGACGCGCGGTCTCCGCTGCCTTCGCCGGTGGTTTTGACGCCAGACGAGCGGCCTCCGCTCCCGGCACCGGGACCGGTGGCCTTGGCCTTGATGCCGGCCGCGTGGGCTCTACCGGCGGCTGCTCCGATCTCGCCGCCGTCCGTCTCCGCTGCGCCTCCATCAGGACCTTTTTCTCGGCGCGCGTGAGCGCCGGGGCCGTAGCCACGCACACGACGTCGTCGCTGTCTTCTTCCTCTGTTCCTCCTTGCGACACCTCCGGCGTCGGCGTGGCCCGTGGGGACCAGGGTGACCCACCGAGCGGCGACGCCATGTGCTCGAGCTCCGGCGTCTCGCCCCGAGTCCACCGCTCTCCACGCGAGAGCTCCGCCCGTCGCTGGCGATGGGCTTGGGCTTTCAACCTCTCGTTCTGCTCCTCCACATACTTTTTTATCAACTCCCCTTTGATTTTCTTCTCGTCCTGCCCTTCCATCACTTTTTCCACTTGCTCCGTTTTCATAATTTTTTTTTTTTTAATTTTTTTTTTTACACACGTGTTATCTCTGCTGCTGCGGCGACAAAGTGATCGATGGATCCAACAATCCTCCACCGACAGCCCTCCTCCGTTGTATTTCCATCGTTCCATCGTACGGTACTTCCCTCTATTCCTCTCGCGTGATCCCGTTGCTTTCCTCTCTGTTGTTCGCCGCGATACCCTTTTCTATCCGGGACCCACGTTTTCCAGGCTGATTGTGGCTGTTCGTGTCGAATATCATATTCCCTACCCCTTTTTTTTTTTTTTTTTTTTTTTTAATAATATTTATTTCTTTTGTTTATATTTTTTTTCCTTTTCCCCCTTTTTCCTTTTTATTTTTATTATTTTTTTTTTTTATATATTTTTTTTTTCAATATACATTTTTTTTCTCTGGCCTCCCATAATCGGCGCCGGTCCCGGCCCGGTCCAACCCCCGGCAACCCAGGTGAGTATCGAGGTCCGAGTCCTTCTCCCACTAATTTCCTCATCCTACAGCCCGTCCTGCGTCCCTGGTCCTGGATGTCGACCGCCGAAATTCCCCGGTGCTATAAGATCAACCGACCTTCCGCCCGGATGCACCCGGCGGTACGACCCTGGCTCGCCCTCTCCACCCGGCCTTCGGTTCGGCTTCTGGCGTAACTTCTGCCCCATGCAGCCGCCCCGGACCCGAGGATCATCCGACTCCTCGGCCGACAAGCAGCGCATGGGCGAGCCTTCTGCCCGGCCGAACCCGACGGGTGGAGATGGCCAACGTATCCTGGACCATGAACCCGGACTTCTCTGCTCGTTCCCCCGACTCATCTTCCGAACCTCACCTGTTCGCTCGGACATCTTCCCGACCGGAGACCGGCCGATGCCTGTTCTGGCCGACAGGTAAGTCTTAGTCTCCTGTTGGGCCTTGATTAATTCGCATTTATCTTTTTCAGGACAATTCCTGCCACCGGCCGTTCGCGATTCCAATTGGGAGTTGTCCTCCCGTAGTTTTTAACTCCGCGCGCCTTCCTCGTGGTGGTGCCGGCTCCACTCTGTGTCCTGCGTGCCACTTCCTGGAGTCGGTCCTTCCCGTTGGTAGCCAGACTCAGCCTACTCTTCCTCTGGGTCCTTCGCCGTGTCTCTACGCTCCTCCGTCGCCCCTTCCTCCGCTTGCGGCTTTAAGTCGGCGATGTGGACTGTCCGCGCCTGTTTGTCGCCCTCCTTCTTCACCCTGCATATCACAGGCGAGGTGAAGTCTACCACCCGATACGGCCCGTCATACCTCGGTGCCAGTTTCGCCGCGAAGCCCTCTGCTGCGTTCGACAAATGGTGCTTTTTGGCCCACACTACCTCTCCTATTTTAGGTTTCCAGGATCTCCTCCGCAAGTTATAATGCCTCGCTTGATCCTGGGCCGCCCGTTCCAAGTTGCGTCGCACCAACTGGAACAACTCCCGCAACTTGGTCGCGTTTTCGTCCGGTGTGTGGGTTTCTTGCCCCGTGCCAAGTGTCTCCTCGTCGTACAACGCGTTCGGTAGCCTCGGTTCTCTTCCTTGTACGATGAACGCTGGCGAGTATCCCGTTGATTCTGATACCGCCGAGTTCACCGCCAACATTAACTCCGGCCACTTCTCATCCCAGCTCCTCTGGTCCCCTTCGGTGAATTGGGCTATCATGGTCTTCACCGTCCGGTTGGTTCTCTCCGTTGGGTTCTCCTGTGGGGTGTACGGTGCCGTGAACTGGTGCCGCACCCCGCTGTGTTCCAGGAACCTTTGAAAAGCCCTGCTGGTAAATTGGACCCCATTGTCGGTGACCACCACCTTCGGCACCCCGAACCGGGCTATAATCCTCTCCCGGAAGGCCTTCGTTAATGCTTCCGCAGTGGCCTTTCTCAACGGCACTAGCTCGGTCCATTTTGAAAACCGATCGACCAGTACCAACAGCATGGCGTTTCCATGCTTTGACCTTGGTAATGGTCCTACGAAGTCTGCACAAACCGTCGCCCACGGCTCTTCGGGGACCTGCGTCAGCATTTTGCCGGCCGCCTGCCGCTGACACGGCTTGAAGCGCATGCACGTTTCGCACTTCCTCACGAACCTTCTTACGTCGCGGTGCATTCCGGGCCAGTAATATCTAGCCGCAATCCTCGTTGCCGTTTTCCGGCTTCCCGCGTGACCAGCTTCTGGGATGCTGTGGTTCTCCCTCATGACCCGCTCCCGGAGATCCCTTGGGACGCAAAGCTTCCACGACGCCACCTCTTCGTCTCCCGCTCGGTGGGGTATGTGTCGGTATATCCGGCCCGCCTCTTTTACATAGTCGGGATACTTCAACGGCTCTTTTTCCATGTTCTCCTCTATCTTCTTCATCCATGTGCACTCGGTACCCCGCTCCGGGCTGGCCTTTTCCTCGGTCATCCTCCGGCACCGCTCCGTTACTGGCTGCCGAGATAGTGCGTCCGCTACGATGTTCAGCTGCCCTTTCCTGTATGCAATCTCGAAGTCGTATTGCTGGAGTTCCAGTGCCCATCTCGCAATCCTTCCTGTGGGGCTCTCTATACTGTTCAACCATTTTAATGCCATATGGTCGGTGACCACCTTAAAGTGATACCCTTCCAAATATGGCTTCAGTTTTCGGACCGCCCACACAATCGCCAGGCACTCTTTCTCCGTCGCCGAATAATTCTTTTCGGCTGCATTCAGAGATCGGCTGGCATATGAGATGACCCTCTCACCCTCTTCGGTCTCCTGCGTCAGGATGGCCCCCAGTCCGTAATCGCTGGCGTCCGTCTGGAGTACGAATCTCCTGGAGAAATCGGGACAGGCCAAAACCGGGTCCGCCACCAACCGGCCTTTCACAGCCTCAAATGCCTGTTGCCTTTCGGGCGTCCACTCCCACTTCGCCTTCTTCTTAAGTAAAGCGCTGAGAGGCTGCACCAACGTGGCAAATCCGTCCACGAATCTCCGATACCAGGAGGCCACGCCCAAATATTGCCGCAACTCCTTGACATTTGTCGGCGGCTGAAGCTCCGAAATGGCCGCCACCTTCTCGGGGTCGGTGCATATTCCCTCTCCTGTCACCAAATGTCCCAGATACCGGAGCTCCGTCCGGAAGAATTGGCACTTGTCCACATTCAGGCGCAAGTTGGCCTTCTTGAGTCTTCGAAACACCTCTTCCAGACTCCGCCGATGTTCCTCCCTCGTCCGTCCGATGACTATTATATCATCTTGATAGGCGAACGCGTAAGGCATCATTTCCGGCCCGATCACTTGGTCCAACGCCCTCTGGAACGTCGCCGACGCTGAGTGCAGCCCGAACGGCATCACCTTCCACTGGAACAGTCCTTTGCCCGGCACCGTGAAGGCGGTATACTGCCGGCTATTTTCCTCCAGCGGAATCTGCCAATATCCGTCCTTTAGGTCTAGACTGCTGATGAACCGCGCCTCTCTGAGCTGGTCCAGAATGTAGTCTATTCTCGGCATCGGGTACGCGTCCTTAATTGATTTCGCATTTATTTGGCGGAAATCCACACACAACCTCCATTTTCCCGTCTTCTTCTTGACCATCACGATAGGCGAGCTGTACGGGCTCCTCGACGGTTCAATGCGTCCCGTTTTCAACAGCTCGTCCACCTGTTCGTTGATTTCGGCTTGCATCTTGGGGTTCTTGGGATAGTACCGCTGCTTGACCGGCTCAGCGTCCTTCATGGTGATGGAATGAACTGCCACCTGGGACACTCCCTTCATCTTCCGGAATTCCTCTAGTTCCTTGTCCAAAAACTCATCATCCGTTGACTCCTTGTAGTTCTCTCTGTGCCTGCCGCCTTCCATGCCACTTGTTTCGCAGGCCGCCGGAGTCGACTCGCTTGCCGGCTCTGGGACTTCCTCCGTGGCCAGTATCGCCACTGACAACTTCTCCTCTAACCGCCTGTTCCGTCGACCTCTCGCAGGGATTACCACCCTGTGCCCCGCACAGGTCACCTCTGCTCCGACTGCGGCTATAAAGTCCCATCCCAGAACCAGCTCGTCAATCACTCCGGGCAATATGAGGAGCGTCATTGCGATCGCCTTGTTCCCGAACGCCACCTCTACTTCGAGTTGAGCGTTGACGTCCTGGCTATGACCGTCCGCCAGTCGCACCCTCTTGCGAGTCCTCGTCTCCACTCCAACTCCCCGCAGCTTGTCCGCCAATTCGCAGCTAACAAAGCTACTCGTCGCTCCTGTGTCCACCGTGGCCTTCCACTCTCGCCCGGCGATGCTTACCAGGGCGGACAGCTGCACTTCCTCGTCGGTCAAGCCACCGACTAGGCCGACGTGTGCCTCTCTCGAGTGTCTTCGGACCTCGGGGCCTCCAATTGCGACCCGGGCACGGCCCTCCGCGGCTTGGGTCGCGGTGCGTTTCCCGCGGGCTTACAGCATTGCCAGGTCGGCACCCCCACCTTGCCGCATCTCCAGCAGAACGTCAATGGCCGGCCCGTGCACGCCTGTGCCCAGTGTCTATTGCTTCCACACCGGCGGCACGCGTTCTCGGGGTTCAGCACATATCCCCCCACCACATTGGTTTCCATTTGGTGGTCGCTAGGCGTTACCGATGGTTTCGGGTTGAAGGCCAAAAGCCCCACGTTGGGCGCCAGTTGTAACGAACCGTTTTGTGTCCGTCTGATTCAGCAGAGCTGGCTCAGCGGTCGGTGGATCGATGCAACGAATTTATTTGTTGCCTCGGCGACAAGCAAGTAATGAGTTTGGGTGGATTTTGGTCTGAATAGCGTTTCTTTATTGAGTATCTTAAGGCTATCTTACGGCTATGGTATTTCTACGTGCTAAGTATCTCGTGAATCCTCTCACCGTAGCGCGGCTGTCTGCGTGTGTTATGTGGCGCAATGCCCGACTCCACCGTTGTTGAGGCTGATCGCAGGTGTAGCTCCGTTGGGCTACGGCTGTGGGGGTTCTGACTGGGCTACCGCCTCGTCCGCCGCTCACACAGCTCCGCACGCAATGGGTTCACCTGGCCAATGATCTCACCTTTACGCGGTGAGTTTCTGGGTTTTGATTGCCGTGCACGTCTCTGTAGTATTCACTGGTAATCGTTGTTCCTCCTGGTTGCACTACTTCGGTTTTCACTCGTACTCGTTCGCTTGGTGACTCACTTGGTTCCCGCACTTGACTGTCTCGATTCACTGCCGCGGACCTCCTCTTATAGGCTCCCTGCGGCACCGCGTCCGCGTCGCCGCCTACCCGCAACGGTTCCTTTCCCTGGGTACTTTTCCATCGGCCGCTTCGTCTTCCCAAGCCTTCCGCACCGGGATCGGCCTACATGGCCTACATGGAATTACATGGCCTACATGGAATCCACATGGGCTACATGGGATCTACATGGCCTACATGGGATCCACATGGCGCCTCCCGGTCCTCGGCTCTTGGACCCGCCGCTGGCCCAATTCCGCCGTTTCCCTGTTCTGGGAGCGAGGCCCGCTCCATCCTCTCGCTTAACGGGAAAAGCCGCGCTCTTCTCTGGCCATTTCGCCGTATCCTCTACTAGCGTCTTGTGAGGAATATCGATTCCTCACAGCACTTCAAATCGATCGCAGCGTTCGAACACACGGGCACAGACCAGCAGCGAGAGTTCGCAATTTGCCAAAAAACCAACAATGTCAAACACACTGAGTGCACCGAAAACGAAACGAAACAACAGCAAGCAGAACGTAAAGCGGATGACGCGAGAACCGTTACTGTTTGTGCACAACCGCCGAACCGAACAACTGTGTTTTATGCAAATTAGGGAACGATATATGTAAATGGCTTTTTGTTTATATGTTTATGCTTGTTTATATTGATGTAATTGTTTATCACGTCTGGGGTCACCAGCAGCGTATTTTTACGAAAATTTATTAAAACAAATAATTGGTTTGATTTCTATGTGTATATTATATTCGTGTATGTTCAATTTAGTAGGGCTTGGTAATGCGAGCGATGCAACAAATAAACACAGATCACAGTGCCAACGAAACGAAGAATAACTATACGACGATACGAGCAAACGCTCACGAAGACGATCAATTCTGAAGTAAGTGCTGCTCCGAAGATGTGCCTCCCACGCAGCTCTTGTTGGACGACGAACGACGAAGAAAGGGCGATGTTGCGATAGAAAGTGCAGGGCGACAGCAAGAAACAAATGACTAAGAGAGATGCGCTCTTTATGCTGCCGTGGGCCGGCGCTAAGCCGAACAGAAGTTGCTCAAGATACTGTGATCTAATTTGAACGGCAGTTTAACTTCAAACCGACCTGAAGGCAAGACTTGAGATTGGTTGCAGACAATCGATGCATAGGGATGCAGTTTTTGCGAACTCGAACCTTTGCATCACTGCTAGCCGGCCAAATAGACTGCAATCTTTCAACAAATGGTCTGTAAGGAAGTTCCTGTCTCAGGCCGGGGTACAGCCTCTCAGTCTGTCCAAGGCCCGGTCCCTATACAGAATTATTTGTATTAGGGGACCATAGAGAGGGATCGGACGGACGAAGTGTAGGAGAGGGGCGGGTGATGAGTGCACTCCGCGCGGTGCCGACGTATCTGGGACGCACGCAGCCTGCAGGAGTTGGTACCCTCCGCTCGTGGCCAGCGAATGCGGCGCAGGGTACCCCGGGCCTGGGTACAGGCGCGGGAGGCGTGACTGCTGGGGCAGGGGTGCGCGTAGCACGTGGTCGGTGGTACCCACCACTGGTGGATAACGAGTGCGGCACAGCATACCCCTCGGCCTGGGTACAGGCGCGGGAGGCGTGCTGCGGGTGGTGTGGCCGAGGTGGTGTACCGGGATGGAAGGGAAAGGGGATAGAGGGGGAGCATTCAACGGGAAGGGGCGACCACCGGCTTGGCAAATCGTGTGGCGTCCGCGTACACGATTGCCCAGCGGTGATCCCCGAGGATGAGGAAAGGCTACGAGGAGGTATTTCTACGGGAGGGGAATCTCAGTCCGTGGAAGTCGTGGCATCCGCGTACAACTCCACTGGCTGAGTTCCCGGCAGTTCCCGGAGCATCAATTCGGCACACAATACGGCAAAGGGGGGGAGGGGTTTAAGAATCGAGGGCTTCCGGGTTATAATATTAAATGATCGATGTATATATATAAAAACGTCAAATTATTCTGCTAATATTTCACTTTATTTGCCTGCCTTCTATAACTATTATTTTTATTCTTACGGGTCCCTGTCGCACCTAGCTTCTCTTCCCTAGCTCGCTTACGCGAGGCCAGCTTACCCGCTGTCTCCTCCTGGCATCCTGGCTGCGGTGGATCCTTGCTGCTGGCACTTTTTAATAATTACTTTCTGACCGCGCACTACTGGCTTTCTTGGCTGCTCAAAATCGACTCCCCTATCCCTTTTTCGGCCGGCCACTCCAGGCCTCCAGGCTCGAGCCTCTGCCCGTAGCCTCTGCCGGCGTTTGTCGCTCGTCGTCGCGTAGGTGATCGGCGCTCGCTCTCTGCTGTCTCGCTCACACTGCCACTCTCGGCTTCTGCTCCTGTTTACCGTTATTTGCTATTGCGTTGTGGTGATCTCTCTGCTGCATTCTCTGCTGCGGTCTCTGCTCTCTCTGCCACTCTCGGCTGCTGCTCCCGTTTACCGTTATTTGGTGTCGGGGTATTGCGTTGTGCGATTTCTTGAACTTTCTGCTGCGGTCGCTGCTCTCTCTCTTTCTCTCTCTCTGTGGTTCTTGCTTTGGCCATTCTTCCGTTATGCGTTGGCGGGGTATTTTGTCGCTTGTCTGTTAGTGATGCTCTTTCCGGTTCTCGTCAGTGATGCTCGATACGGTTCCCGTGAACCGCACCCCCCTCAGTCACGATTCCCGTACAAATAACCCGCCTTTGTTTTTGATCCTTACCATCTATTTCTTAATCTACTATCATGAACTACATACTAGGGAAAACAAACATCAGAAATAACAAAACAAAATATTCATTTGTGTGTCGGTGTCTGAAAAAAAAAGTAATTAAAAAATATCCATGTGTGTTGTGATGGGCTCTGCCCCTTCACACTCCCTTCCTACTTCGGGGCCGAATAGAAATGAAGACTTGGCCGCCCCGGTTGATCGAGACCCTAAAGGCGCGACCTTCGTGCTCCTCGATATGCCGGGTTCGGGGTCCGTCTTCCCGGTCTCGTTGGTGCTGTCTCACGCTGGTCTGCAACGCCGTTGGTATCCGTCGGTCCGGCGTCTCCACACGCCACTCTTCCGGCGCTTGAGGGCTGGGACTTCTTGGAACAAATCCAGTAGTCCGCCCACGGCTTTCTCATCGAGTTCAGGCGATGTGCTGTTCCCTCCCCGGAGGTGTTGAGCTCTGCTTCACTGCCTGGGTGGTCCGGGGGCTGTCCTAGTGGTGGGTCAAGTAGTTCGTTGGCACTTTCCTCGTTGGGCTCTGGACTTTCCCGTGGGTCTGCTTCGGGTTCGGGGGACCGTCCTTCGACAGAAGAAGGTGTCGGTGAGTCCCAGTCGAACCAGGGCAGGTTTATGTCGGACTCGATACTGGTGCGCTCTGGTGTGGTGTCATCAGCGACGAGTAATGGGCGCCAGCGGGGAATGGTTTCGGTGGAGGTGGTTTCGTCTCTCCCACCACTTTGGGCGCAGCTTATCCCTGATGAGGACTCTGGCCTCTCGGGGGAAGGACTGCGGGCGTTTTCATCTGGTGGGGGACTGACGCGTAGCTCCGGGGACGCTCTGGCCTCAACTAGTTCCTCTTCGGCGTTTCGCCTCTCCATCGCGGCTCTCACGAAGGCTCCTCCTTCCATCCATTCTCGGCTGTACTGATCCTGGTCCCGGGGGTCCATCAAAGGCAGGGAACCGTCCTGGCCTGGGTCTTCGCCGGAGCTGATGTCGGAGTCCGGGGGCTGATCTGGGCTACTGGTCCGGCGTTTAGTTCGAGCCAGCTTCTGCGCCTTGTTGAACCGCCCATCGCGGAGCACGTCCTCATCGCTCTCGCTGCTGTCCCATCCAGGTCCATGGCCCCAGCGCGGCTCGGCGTCCACCGGGGCGTCGAAGTCCTCATCCCTCATCCGCGCTGCTTGTCGGGGGTATGTCCGGGGATGGAGCCGACTCCAGCCCGTGGTGGGGGGTGGGGGTGACTTGAGCCGTTTTGGGTACAGCCTGGCCCGCCGCTCGTATTCATATCGTGAGACCTCGTGCGGTGGTGTCGACGGTGGGGTCCCTATGCCTGCTTCCTTCGCGGTCCGGTTCTTCGGGTGCCTCTGCAGGGACTGTGAAAGCTGCTGGCATCTTTTCTGCAGACGTACCTACTCCTTACTTAGGGCTTGGCTTGCGGCCCGCAGCTCGTCGAGATCATCTCGCGATTCATCTGGGCGTAGTACTCGCCATGGGTTGTTGGCGGCAGTGACCTGTTCTCCAGCCGCGTGGAGGTTCTGCAGGGCTTCGCGGGACGTGGAGGGTCCGTCAAATCGCTCAGAGGGGCCGATGGTGTTGCCGAGTGGTGGTTCCGCCGTAGCGTGTAGGGCTGGGGTCCCGGTGTGGTGGTGGCGCTGGGCCCTGATATTGGCGTGATACGCTCGGCACGCTTCGGCGAACGCGTTCTGGAGGGCTATGGTCCCGTGTGTTCCCTGGACTGGTGTGGGCTCTGTGGCGTTGCTCGCGCTGGTCGAGGGGAGTCCTGCTGAAGTGATGCGTTGTGCCTCGTGGGGCATCTCTCTGGGGGACGTGCTTCTAGGGCGTCCTCTCTGACCCCCTGGTGCCTCTGGCGGCTGGGCGTCGTTTGGTCTGGCGTGGTTCTTGTCGACGTGTTGTGACTGTTGCAGTGGTTGCCCCTTGCGGGGCGAGGACATTAGGGCAGCGCACTACTCTAAGTGGCCCTCATGAACTCGCGTGTGCGTGGGCTCGTCTGCCCGGTTCGTCTTCTGCTTCTGTATCCTCGTGGTTGTTGCGGTCGTCGTCGTCGTCCTCGTAGAAGGCCTTGAGATCTGCCAGCCCGGCGGTTCGTCGCTGCCGTCCTGTGTGCTGTTGTAGGCGTACTATGTTCGGGGAGAGGAACTGGAGTACTCGGTACGGTCCTTCGTACTTGGGTGCCAGTTTTGCAGCGAAGTTGTCGGCCGCCTTGGAGAGGTGGTGTTGGCGTAGCATGACTAGTGTTCCGATTGTGGGTCTCCATTCGCGTCGTCGAAGGTTGTATGCCCGTCCCTTGTCTTGTGATGCGCGTTGGGTGTTTTGCCGCACCACTTGGAAGATGTCACGTAGTCTCGTAGCCTTGTCGGAGGGTGTTTCCATGTCTTCGCCTAGGCCTGGGGTTGTCTCTTCGTATAGAGCTCCGGGTAACCGGGGCTCACGTCCGAGAACGAGAAAAGCTGGGCTGAGCCCCGTCGTGTCGGAGGTGCTGCTGTTGATCGCCAGGCTGAGTTCGGGAAGTAGATCGTCCCACGTCCGCTGGTCTCCGTCGATGTATTGGGCAATCATGGTTTTGATTGTCCGGTGAGCCCGCTCAGTCGGATTCTGCTGTGGGGTATAGGGAGCCGTGTGTTCCAGTTCTATCCCGGCCAGCTTGCAGAAGTTTCGAAAAGAGCGACTCGTGAACTGGGTACCATTGTCGCAAACGAGCCTTCTGGGGACACCGAATCGACCCAGAATTCTTTCTCGAAAGGCCTTTTCCAGCAGAGCAGTGGTGGCTTTGCGCAGGGGGACCAGTTCTACCCATTTACTAAAGGCGTCGAAGAACACCAATAGCATGGTATTCCCGTGCTTGGATCGCGGCAAAGGACCCACGAAGTCGGCGCAGAGGATGTCAAGTGGTCCTTGAGCCTGACGTGTCAGCATTTGTCCAGCCGGTTTGACTTGACTCACCTTGAATCGTTGGCAACTGACACATCGTCGGATGTAGCGGGCGACATCTCGGTAGAGTCCAGGCCAGTAGTACCGCTGGATAATCCGGGTGGTCGTCTTCCTGATTCCCAGGTGACCCGCTGTCGGATGATCGTGGCATTCCTCTAGTACTCGGCGTCGGTGGTTCTTGGCTACACATAATTTCCACTGGATGGGGTCCTCCTCGACTGATCTGTTACTGGCCTGTTTGTAGATCTGCCCATTTTCTATGATAAAATCCGACAACTTCTCTGGTTGTTCCTGGATCCGTTTGTATAGCCGTCTCAGCCATGGAAATGTGTTTTCTTCTTCTTCGGCGCGTTGCAATGACTCCACTGGTTGTCGTGAGAGGGTGTCGGCCACGACATTCTGGCTTCCTCGTCGATAGTGGATATCGAACTGGTATTGTTGAAGTTCCAGCCATTTTAATGCGAGGTGATCCGTAATCACATCAAAACGGTAGCCCGCCAAGAAACATCGAAGCTTCCGGATGGCCCATACGATGGCCAGACACTCTTTCTCGGTGGCGGAGTAGTTTTCTTCGGCCTTGAGTAACCGTCGGCTGGCGTAGGCGATGACCCGCTCTTCTCCCGCTATCTGCTGTGTCAATACGGCTCCGAGGCCGTACGCACTGGCGTCTGTCTGCAAAACGAATCGCTCGTTGAAATCCGGGCAAGCTAGCACTGGTGCCTGAGTCAATTTCTCCTTCAGTGTTTCGAAAGCCTGCTGCTGATCCTCTGTCCAGACCCACTTTTGGTCCTTTTTCAGGAGGGTGGTCATTGGCTGCACTATGGTGGCGAAGTTAGGGACGAAACGTCGATACCATGAGGCCATTCCGATGCAACGCCGCAGGTTCTTTAACGTGGTGGGTGGTGTCAGTCTTTGGACTGCGATGACTTTCTCGGGGTCGGTATGAATGCCGAGTTCGCTGATTACATTTCCGAGGCAAACCAGGCTCTTCCTGAAGAAACTGCATTTGTTTCGGTTCAGCCTAAGATTGGCCTCTCGCAACCTTCGGAAGACTTTTCGCAAGTTCTTGATGTGCTCTTCTAGGCTTGACCCGATGACAATGATGTCGTCCAAATATGCAAAGGCATATGGCTCCATGTAGGGCCCGATGACGCTGTCTAAGGCCCGTTGAAAAGTCGCTGATGCTGAGTGAAGGCCAAATGGCATGACCTTCCAGTGGAAGAGCCCCCGGCCCGGCACGGTGAATGCGGTGGCCTCTCTGCTATCCTCGGCTACCGGGATTTGCTTGTATCCGTTTTTCAGATCCAACGTTGAAATATAACTTGCGTTCCGGAGCCTCTCCAGGATGTGGGTGATGCGTGGTAGTGGGTATGCGTCTGGCACGGATCGAGCGTTTAGTTGTCGATAGTCCACGCACATACGCATCTCTCCGGTCTTCTTTCCCACCAGTACGATTGGGGCACTGTGAGGGCTCCTGGATGGCTCGATTCGACCGTCTCGAAGTAGTTCTGTCACTTGTGCATCGATGATTTTCTGCATGGCTGGATTCTTCGGAAAGTATCGTTGTTTCACGGGCTTGTCGTCTCGCATGGTAATTGTGTGCTCGGCAATTTGCGATATCCCGATGGGGGAGTTGGGTTGGCCTGGTCTCTGTGGATGCTCTGGACGCGAGTTGAGTCCTGTCGGGGCTTGGGGTTGCGGCTTTTCGTTTCGTGCCTTGGGTGAAGTCCTTGGTCAACAAGGCACGTGTTCCCCAGGTGTCCGTGTTGCTCTGCTGGTCTGCAGGAGTCGCCTTGGTCGGCGGGGCGAGTGTGTGCGTCGACGCCAAGGTTCCTGCTCTGTGTTGGGGCGGTGTTGGGGATCCCTTCGTCAACAAGGCGTGTGTGTTTGTCGACGCCAAGGTGTCCGGGTCGTTTTGCTGATCCGCAGGAGACGCCTTGGTCGACGAGGCGAGTGTGCTCGTTGACGCCAAGGTTCCTGCCCTGAGTCGTGGCTGTGTGCGAGACCCCTTGGTCAACAAGGCGTGTGTGCTTGTCGACGCCAAGGTGTCCGGGTCGTTCTGCTGATCCGCAGGAGACGCCTTGGTCGACGAGGCGAGTGTGCTCGTCGACGCCAAGGTTCCTGCTCTGTGTCGGGGCGGTGTTGGGGATCCCTTGGTCAACGAGGCGTGAGTGCTCGTTGACGCCAAGGTGTCCGTGTTTCGCTGCTGCTCCGCAGGAGACGCCTTGGTCAACGAGGCGAGTGTGCTTGTCGACGCCAAGGTTCCTGCGCTGTGTCGTGGCTGTGGGCGAGACCCCTTGGTCAACAAGGCGTGTGTTCTTGTCGACGCCAAGGTGTCCGGGTCGTTCTGCTGATCCGCAGGCGACGCCTTGGTCGACGAGGCGAGTGTGCTCGTCGACGCCAAGGTTCCTGCCCTGAGTCGTGGCTGTGTGCGAGACCCCTTGGTCAACAAGGCGTGTGTGCTTGTCGACGCTAAGGTGTCCGGGTCGTTCTGCTGATCCGCAGGAGACGCCTTGGTCGACGAGGCGAGTGTGCTCGTCGATGCCAAGGTTCCTGCTCTGTGTCGGGGCGGTGTTGGGGATCCCTTGGTCAACGAGGCGTGAGTGCTCGTCGACGCCAAGGTGTCCGTGTTTCGCTGCTGCTCCGCAGGAGACGCCTTGGTCAACGAGGCGAGTGTGCTCGTCGACGCCAAGGTTCCTGCGCTGTGTCGTGGCTGTGGGCGAGACCCCTTGGTGAACAAGGCGTGTGTGCTTGTCGACGCCAAGGTGTCCGGGTCGTTCTGCTGATCTGCAGGAGACGCCTTGGTCGACGAGGCGAGTGTGCTCGTCGACGCCAAGGTTCCTGCGCTGTGTCGTGGCTGTGGGCGAGACCCCTTGGTGAACAAGGCGTGTGTGCTTGTCGACGCCAAGGTGTCCGGGTCGTTCTGCTGATCTGCAGGAGACGCCTTGGTCGACGAGGCGAGTGTGCTCGTCGACGCCAAGGTTCCTGCGTTGTGTCGTGGCTGTGGGCGAGACCCCTTGGTGAACAAGGCGTGTGTGCTTGTCGACGCCAAGGTGTCCGGGTCGTTCTGCTGATCCGTTTGGTTTGAGCTATTGACCGAAAAGATGGTCGACCCCCTTGGAGCCGCCGTGTTTCCGGTCGTCCTTGTGGGTATGTCTTGGTGCCCCGAAGTCTTGCGTCGTTGGCCGCGTCTTCCTTTCCTAGGATTTTGTCGTGGGTCGAGGGCTGTGGTCGTCTTCGGAGGAGTTGAGGCAGCCGTTGGGCAACTTGTCGTGACGAGGGGATCGGCGAACGTGACTGTGCGCGGCTGTGGCGATGCAACTGCTGTTGGTGGAAAGCCGGTAGGCTGGCGTTACTTAAGTTGTAGGTATGCCCTTCCACAGTGGATCCTTGCGCGGATACCACAAAGGAAATCGAGAACCAGGATGACATCGTCCAACACTGTTGACAGAACTAGCAGCGATACCTGGGTCTCCTGTTGGTCGAGGCGTACCCTTGCCGTTATCGCCTGGGTTATGTCTTTCCGAGTTCCGTCCGCCAGGCTGATTCTGGTCCTCACTTCTCGTCGATTCTCAGCAGTTCCCAACTCTTCGGGCCGAGCCACCCTTTGACTGACGAACGACCGGGTTGCTCCATTGATGGTCACTAGAGCTGCGATCCTTCCTCCGACCATACTCAATGGGTGAGGGACTCCGGGTCCTGAGTGCGTGTCTCCGCCCGTGTCCCTACCGTTTCCCGACTCGGTCTTTCGGCAGCAGTAGATAGTCCTGATATTTCGGCGGCCACAATCCCAACAGAAAAGCTTCTGCCGATTGGTGCATGCTTGGCTGAAGTGTCCTATCTCCCCACAGTTTCGGCATGCTCGGCTCACATCGATTGGCCGTTCTTCCTCTTGAGTGATCACTCGCGCAACCCCATTCGGTGTCCCGTTTGTGATGCCTCGCGACGTTGTGGTCTCGTTGCTGGAGTACGTTGTGTGGGGCCGGTGGGTTGGTCTGGTTCCGCTGCTGCGAGGGGAATCGCGGTCTCGTGCAGTCTCGTACGCTGCGACGAGTTGGGTGAGCTCCGTGATGGAATTGAAGTCCTGTCTTCGGGTGTACATTTGGTACTCCGGTCGGAGATTCTCGTAGATTCGGTCCAGTTCCTGCTCCCGCGTGAACTTGGCACGCTGCATCATCAGCCGTAGCTCTATCATGTAGTCCCTGAAGGATTCTCGGGGTTTCTGTTCCCGGCTCCGGATGGTGTCTTCCAAGCGTTGGAAGTATCGGGGTGGTAAGAAGTCCAGAAATTCCTTGCGGAAATTTGTCCAACTCTGGCCCTGCATCTGGAAGGTCCGGAACCATCCTTCAGCTTTACTTGTCAGGAGTCCCGAGACAGCCCGAGGCAGCTGTTCTGGGCTCCCGCCGTAGGATTCGACTCGCTCCTCCAGTCGCTCGATAAATGCCAGTGGGTCCGTGTGACCATTGAAGGTGAGTCCCCACTTCCTGAGCTTGTCCGCCAGGAGGGAGTATGAAATCTCTCCACACCCTGGGCAAAATGCTCGTTGGACCGGGAGACCACGTGCTTGGTCGGGATCACCGTTCCGGGGTCCGATGCTACTGGACACGGGACGTCTGTGCGCGTGGCTTGTCTCGGGTATGGCCCCAAGAGACTGCCCTGAAAGGGTACGTGATTGGTCGTAGCCCGATGACGCTATAGCCGGGTGGTCCCTTGGTCCGGTGCTGGATCGTCGGCTCGTACTGGGCAGATCCGGTATGAGCAGTCGTTCGACTCCTTGATGCGGAGGATTATCTTCTGTGGCCGGTGTGTTGTCCTCGGAACCCTAGGTGGTGATGTTTAGTTCCGGCACTGTCAGTTGAAGTTTCTGCTCATCCATGTCTTCCTTCCTCTTTGCTCGAGTATCAGGCCCTGGTGATGTGGCTGGGCTTCGATGCTCCCTGGGACTCGGAATGTTCCCGAATTGAGAGTTCAATTCGTCCAGCCTCGCCTGTACTTCCTCGGAGTGTCCGCCGCGTCCAATGAAATTGGAGATCCGGCCGCGTAGCTCCTCTACGGTACCGGCTTCTCCGAGTTCGAACTTCTTGGCCAAGCTCTGCAGTTCGTCCTTCCTACGGGAGTTCAACCAGCGGGTGCCCATCGTGTTACGGGATCGCGGCGTTTGTTCTTAGCGCGTGGTATGGCACTGAAGGATCGGTGACCCTTTCTGAAGGTACGTGGCACGTGGTGTAACAGGACACGCGGCGCAGCACTGGGGTCAGGGATCCTCAGCGAGGATATGCAGTGGCTGGACACGCGGCGCGACACTGGATTCAGGGATCCTGGGTCAGGATATGTTTCTCAGCGTTAGTGTACGAGGCGCGGCACTGGGATCAGGGATCCTTCGAAAGGATATGCAGTGGCTGGACACGCGGCGCGGCACTGGGATCAGGGATCCTGGGTCAGGATATGTTTCTCAGCGTTAGTGTACGAGGCGCGATACTGTGGTCAGGGATGTTTGTTAGTCTTTTCTTAGTCTTGGGAGTGATGCTTCCTGGTCGAAGGCTCGGACTTGATTATCCCTCCTGGGCTTGGACTCCTCCTTTTATTGCTGCCGCCAAGCTTTTCCTCAGAGGGCTCTGCTGCCGAGCGAAGCCCTCTCTCTCCTCTGCTATCACCTTGTCGCTGTGTCGTCGTGTCGTCGTGTCGCCGTGTCGCGTTAGAGATGCTGGGCGCCCTCTCTTGACCGCCGAGACACGCGACCCGTGCTTGATCGTCGCGTACCGCGGCCGAGCGGCTGTTGTTCGCCTTGTCGCCGTGTCGCGGTGGTCGCCCTCTCTCTCCGATGGTATCGATGCGCCGTTGTCGCATGGCGCCTCGGCGCCCGCTGCTGCTGTCTGGTCGCGCAAGGCACGTGGATGGTCCTCTTCTTACGGCGTCACGTGCCGTCTCTCTCGCACGTGGTGTGGCGATGGAAGGCGTTGGCGTTTTTTCTAATTCTCACTGGCGTGTCGGTGGCCGGGCCTACTGTATCCGGGCGATCGCTTTTTGAAACAAGGCTTGCGGTTGTTTGCTAGGGGGAGGGGGAAAAACCAGCCTCGGCTGTATTTGAACCAGAGAATGAAGATTGGTGCTCTGCCCCTTTTTTTCCTATGCCATGATGCTGCTGTCGCTGCTGCTGGCTGCCCACGCTTGGTTTGATGGCACAACCTCGTGGCCGAGATACGTGGCCGCGTGATCCCGCTCCTATTCGGCTGCTCTGGTTACTGTACTTTTTGGCTTTCTGACTTGCCCGGGGTTCCGCAGTGCGCGGAGGGCGTTTTCAGCTTGGAAATTCGGGGGGTGGGGGTCCGATGCTTAGCTATGCCTGCCACTCGTTCCGACACTGGTTTCCGAACTACCTCTTCCCCGATCCGCTCTCAGGTCCCTGCTCGGGCGCCATCTGTAAGGAAGTTCCTGTCTCAGGCCGGGGTACAGCCTCTCAGTCTGTCCAAGGCCCGGTCCCTATACAGAATTATTTGTATTAGGGGACCAAAGAGAGGGATCGGACGGACGAAATGTTGGAGAGGGGCGGGTGATGTGTGCACTCTGCGCGGTGCCGACGTATGCCTTGGCCGGGGCCTAGACTAGGGGCGTGCTGGGGAATATCGTAGTCGGTGTGGATCTGGGACGCACGAAGCCTGCAGGAGTTGGTACCCTCCGCTCGTGGCCAGCGAATGCGGCGCAGGGTACCCCGGGCCTGGGCGTAGGCGCGCGTTGCGGATGGCGTGGCTGTTGGGGGGCCGGGGTATGCGGGGCACGTGGGCGGTGGTACCCCCCACTCGTGGCTAGCGAGTACGGCGCGGCATACCCCTCGGCCAGGGTACAGGTGCGGGAGGCGTGACTGCTGGGGCAGGGGTGCGCGTAGCACGTGGTCGGTGGTACCCACCACTGGTGGATAACGAGTGCGGCACAGCATACCCCTCGGCCTGGGTACAGGCGCGGGAGGCGTGCTGCGGGTGGTGTGGCCGAGGTGGTGTACCGGGATGGAAGGGAAAGGGGATAGAGGGGGAGCATTCAACGGGAAGGGGCGACCACCGGCTTGGCAAAACGTGTGGCGTCCGCGTACACGATTGCCCAGCGGTGATCCCCGAGGATGAGGAAAGGCTACGAGGAGGTATTTCTACGGGAGGGGAATCTCAGTACGTGGAAGTCTTGGCATCCGCGTACAACTCCACTGGCTGAGTTCCCGGCATGCAGAGGGAGCATCAATTCGGCACACAATACGGCAAAGGGGGGGAGGGGTTTAAGAATCGAGGGCTTCCGGGTTATAATATTAAATGATCGATGTATATATATAAAAACTCCAAATTTTTCTGCTAATATTTTACTTTATTTGCCTGCCTTCTATAACTATTATTTTTATTCTTACGGGTCCCTGTCACACCTAGCTTCTCTTCCCTAGCTCGCTTACGCGAGGCCAGCTTACCCGCTGTCTCCTCCTGGCATCCTGGCTGCGGTGGATCCTTGCTGCTGGCACTTTTTAATAATTACTTTCTGACCGCGCACTACTGGCTTTCTTGGCTGCTCAAAATCGACTCCCCTATCCCTTTTTCGGCCGGCCACTCCAGGCCTCCAGGCTCGAGCCTCTGCCCGTAGCCTCTGCCGGCGTTTGTCGCTCGTCGTCGCGTAGGTGATCGGCGCTCGCTCTCTGCTGTCTCGCTCACACTACCACTCTCGGCTGCTGCTCCTGTTTACCGTTATTTGGTGTCGGGGTATTGCGTTGTGCGATTTCTCGAACTTTCTGCTGCGGTCGCTGCTCTCTCTCTCTCTCTGTGGTTCTTGCTTTGGCCATTCTTCCGTTATGCGTTGGCGGGGTATTTTGTCGCTAGTCTGTTAGTGATGCTCTTTCCGGTTCTCGTCAGTGCTGCTCGATACGGTTCCCGTGAAACGCACCCCCTCAGTCACGATTCCCGTACAAATAACGCGCCTTTGTTTTTGATCCTTACCATCTATTTCATAATCTACTATCATGAACTACATACTAGGGAAAACAAAAATCAGAAATAACAAAACAAAATATTCATTTGTGTGTCGGTGTCTGGAAAAAAAAGTAATTAAAAAATATCCATGTGTGTTATGATGGGCTCTGCCCCTTCACAGGTCTATGGCATTGCAGTAGCTTCACGGTTGGTTTTTGGCATTCGCAGTAGAACACGAAAATGAGCTCCGATTATGAGGCTTTTTTTCCACTGCTTCTGCTCCTGCTTTGGTTTTTCCGATTCTTAAGCCGAGGGATTCTGATGTCTGCGAGTAAGCAACTTTTCGCAGTGCCTCCACAGTGCTTGGCTTCCATTTCAGCTTGGCCACCGAATCGACTCTGCTCAAGACGAGATGAATAATCATTGCATTTGAGATCTGTTTATCATCGCCTATCGACAACAATAAACCATATATAGATGAGGCGGTATCTATTAGGTTTCTTAAGGACGATGCTGATTGCTGGGTTATTTTGGGAAGACTGAAGATTGTGATTTTTAAAAATCAGATAATCGTTATCGTACACCCGTATTAAGCTATGCCTTCTTAACGGTTCCCAATGCTTAACCACAGAGACACGTAAGCAAATGGTTGCAGTTCTCGATAATTGGAATGCTTTCGTCATTATTAACAAGAGTCTCAAATAAACTAATGAACTCCGAAAAAGTGCCGCTGAACTGCGGCAGTGCTAGCTTCGGAAGTCGATCACGAGAAGGGCCACCAGCAGCTGATACTGAAGGCTTTTTATCGTCAACTGTCTTTAAAGCGCATACAAGCGTCAATAATTTTCCTTTAGTTACAATGGCAAGTTCTTCCAACTCGGCTCCAAATTCATCGTCACTATCGATTGCTTCGATTTCCTCTTGAAGTTGGCTTGCTGTGTCAATGCTTTGTGTCAGAGTTTCGAGTCTGCACTCGAGTTCCGTCATGCCAGCGGAATATCGCCAGCGTCCAAACGGTTCGCTAACACTACTCAACAAAATTCAACATTTTTTCCGCTGTCGCCAAAAATGACTTTTTCTTATAGATTTAGAGATTTAAAAATGTTTAAAGAATTATGGTTTTTTTTTTTAGGTTTAGTGTTTTTTTTTAAGAATTGTTTTAAAATTTGATTTTTTCTTTCAGAGTTAGTGCTTCTATTTTTCACATAACTTAAGTTTCCTACAACTGGTTGTATTGAACTTTGCAGTTAAAAAAAGCTGACATGCAAATTCAGCTATCAATCCGACCCAGATACTTTGTAGCTGCAACTTAACGTCTGGAAGATATTAAGCTTCCAAATTGAAATTTCATAATTTTTTTCGGTATTTTTTCCCGAATTTTTGACTTTGAAAGCTCAGGCTCAAGCTTGCCGAATTTCGCCGATAAATTCCGTTAGCCGATGAATAAGAAGATTGTGATTAACGGAGTCGAAGGCTTAACTAAAGTCAGTATAAACTACAAATCCAGCAGTTAGAAATGTGGAAAATGAAAGGTTGAGAAGAGAATACGGAACTACAAAAATGTTCGAGCTGAGAAGTGATGATTTTTTCGAGGAGTTTAGGAATGGCAGATAAATTGGAAATATAGCGGTAGTTAGAGACATCAGATTTAGATCCCTTTTTATGAAAGGGAACTATATAGGATTTTTTCCAGACGGTGGGAAAGTCACCAGTCTCGAGAGACAAGTTGAAAAGTTTTAGGAGAGGCACACAAAGAGATTCTGCACAGCGCTCGGAACCGAGTCTGGCCCAGTGGAGAACGAAAACTTGCACGATTTTAAATTGGTTAAGAGACCATCATAGTCGATGAAGGGGGACAGATACAGCTAGAACTATTGAAAGGGATAGAATATGAGTAACTGCTTCTAAAGTCGTTTGATGAGGCAAGGATAGAGGGAAGGTTAATAGTAGGGACAGAGTAGCAACGTTGGAAAAAGGAAGCGAACAGGTCAGCAATATCACAATCTTATCAGCATAACTACCATTTAAGTGTAGAGAAGAAGGAAATCGGGAAGATTTACGTTTAGAATTAACAAACCTGAAGAATTGTTTAGGGTTGCGTTTAAAGTTAAGCTTGCATTTGGTCAAGTGTCTATTGTAGCACAATGTATTAAATAAGGAAAATTTCGATTTTGCAACTGAGTACTTCGAAAAGTCTGATTGCAAACCTGATTTTTTAAACTTCTTGTACATACGGGATTTTAAATTCTTCAGATTTATTAATCTCGGGGTGAACCAGATAGGACCAGAAGAATTTCTGGAGGGGGTGACTAAAGGAGCATGCGTGAGAAAGATGGAAAAAATGGAGCTATAGAATGCATTCGTGGCAGACTCAATTTCCTGGAAACCGTCAAGAAATGACCAATCAAACTGAGATAGGGCAGTATTCAAGGAGAGAAAATCAGCCTTCTTGAAAAAATAGATATTCGAAGGCTTAATAAACGACTTTATAGGGCCTGAAGAAGGCAACAGGAAATCAATTGAAAGTGTGGAATGGTATGGGTCTTCAGAGACCAAGGTGCTCGACGCATCGGTAGTAAAGACGAGATCAAGGGTCCTACACATGTTGTTACGTATGCCATTTACCTGACCCAACGATGTATCGGACAGAGAATCAACGAAATCATGCTGCATAGATGGGAAAATTAAGTTAGAGTCTTTGGATGGAGAACCAGACATATATGGGAGATTAAAATCACCAAGGACAATAAGACGATCATAATCACTAAGCTGAGAAGAAACGGACTGAAGAGTTGAAAAGTATAAGTTGAAAATTCAGAAGACGGTGGGATGTTAGAGCATAATATGAATAAATTAAAAGAACACAGACAAATTTTAACTACGATGATTTCAATAGTGTTGAGCTCATCAATGTAAAAGAATTGGGAAGTTAAGTGGGAAGTTCTGATAAGTGATCTTTAGGGGTAGAGAAGAATTCAGTTTTTTGCGATAGATGGTAAATCGATAGATGGTGCTGGAAGGATTCCTACACGAGGTGCGGATTGCGAAAATCGACATCGGTTATTGTGTACAGGCCAGAAAGAGGGTTCTAACACAATCGTAAAAAATTTCTCCGGACAAGAATTTTATAGGAAGAAATGCTACGTTTTTCCTTGAAGTTAAACTTAGTTAAAACGAGGCCAGATTGGTGTTAAATTTGGAAAAGATATAATCTCGAACCATTACATCCGTAGCCGATTCCATAAGGCACGAGAAAAATATAGATTTTAGAGCGGTCAAGAAGGGTCACATGGTTGTTGGGTTAGGCAGAGGCGGGTTCTACCCTAGGGGCAGGACCGGATGGGATAGCGCTGGGTTAGGAGCCAGTGCGACCCGATGTGGAGGCACAACTTTAACGTCCATGCTGACAGCAGTGTCGACGGCTTCATTAGAGGGCACAGAAATTCCAACAACGGGATGATCATTAATGTCCGGTTGGACAACCTGGGCAAACACGGGCACGGGATGATCGTTACCGTCCATTTGAACATCCTGGGCAGACACGGGCACAGGAGAGACAGCAGGTTTAGAGCCAGCCGTCATTTTCGATGTAGGGGCATGTACATCAATTTCCTTAGCGCCAAAGTCGATCAAGGCTGGCGAACTGATTGGAGGAGCGGATGTGTCGTTAACTGCAAGAGAATTGGAATTGTGAACACTGGGCAGACTAGGAGTAACCTTTCTTCTCTTTGGAGACTCATTTATAATTTTAAGATTTTTAAAATGTGTTTCCATTGAGATAAACTTATCTTCTATATTCCGGAATCCCGAGTGGAGGGCAGCGAATTCGTTATGAGTCTGTCTCATAAAGGTTCTCATATCGGCTTCAACTGCCCTGCAATCGCAACACGTCCAGTTGAGACCGCAACGAGTCCTGAGCAGATCGCCACCAGCAGAAAATTTGTGTTTGTCGTGTAGCTACCGAAAGGTGACCGTCACAGCGTTAAGCACAACAGGAGCTCATTGTTTAATATTAAAAACAATATATATGAAAAAAAAAAAAAAAAGGTAAAATATAAGTCGGTATGAGGCGGAGATAGTGACTTTAAGCTTATGTTACACAATTCCGCGCGCAAGCACAAAGAAAACAGTCACAATTACATCAAGTGAACGGAGAGACACAGAGAGACGATAGAAACACAGAGAGACAAGCACAGTGCGGCGGCTAGCGCGGTGCGTATGTGTTGGAATGAAAGCAGATAAGCTGAGGGTAGATAAAAACAGAGAGCGGTTCAGAGAGAGCAAGCGCAACGCACAAGAGTTGGAAAAAACAAAACGGCTGTGATGAAGAATGTGCAGAGAAGGTAGGAATGCACAGTAGGAATTGAAAATTGGAAATAAATACACAAAAATAAGCTTGATGCGTATGCTCTTATATCGAACAGGTTGCACGATCGGTTAGGAACACCAGAAATAAGTAAAAAACACAATAACTTTCCTTAAACAACAGATTGACGATTTTTAAGTAAGAGCGAAGTATAGCACGACCGTCCGCAACGATATATCGATAGAATTGTTTTAACCTACTTATGTCGTGGCCCTAGGCCGCCACAAGATCTTTGTCGTTTTGCTTACCCCTCGTATGATTCTCAGCCTCTGCTCTTGAATCTCGTGTTCTCACTATATTTTTTACTAGGATCTTCCGTGCACTTGTAAAATCTACTCTTCAACTCACTGGTCCTCTGTCATGCTTTCGCTGAGCTTTCGGCCGTGTAACGTTGTCTCGCATTCGATCGCGGCTAGCTTATCCAACTGCGTGGGCAGCGATCGTCTCGGGTTCGCTACGGAACTTCCTTTACCGTCTCTTTTGTGTTGCCGTCCTCTTGCGCGTGGTACGGTGGGTCAATTTCTGATGGTTCGTCGTTAAATCGCGGGTTGAACACCGTGAACACACACTGGCTTGAGCATGCATAATCAGTTACGCCCCCACCCCCGTTACGATCGGTCAACGTCTTTTCGGACAACATACATACGATTTCTCGCCTACGTCATACAAATAATTATATGTGCAACACGTTTTTTTGAAATTACAAAAGTACAATAACTGATATCGATATACATACATTTTGTGAAAATTACCTACTACAACCGAAAATAAACTTAAGTGAACGAATTGAAATGCATAGACGTGCTGGTTTCATTTGACTGGCTTGTGATAGTGAGAATCGACCGGATCCACCCCCTACAAACATTGGTCCTTCGAGCCGGATATTTGCTAAAATAAGGCGAAGTTCAATCCAGCAAAGCATAGGCGGATCGCTCCAACAAATCGCAAGATAAATACATATGACCAGAGCATGCAAATAACCGTCAACCGATTTTTCCAACGCAGTCTTCACGCAGACAAAACAGAAAAAATTTGGTACACACGATCTCTCTCTGAGCGAAACACTTTTTTCGTTTCGCTTGTGTGTTTCGGTCCGACTGTTTGGCTCAACCGAAAAAACGATTCGGTCTCTCAATAACCACAGATAGGGACACTTTTGAGAGATCGGTCACGCAAAACGGTCTTTGAAAGACCACTGCGCAAGAAGTGTCTTCAAAAAGGGTTGTTTCTTGCTGTGTGCGAGAAAGAGAAAAGAATATGCCTGAGCAAAGATGCTCTCGTTCAAGGTATATTTAACAAGGTTAACTTTACTTTTCTTCTTCACTGAAATAAGAAGTACTGGCTCTCTCAGTGCGGCTACCTTGTTAAGTATACCTTGCTCTCGTTCGCCGGTCACACAGACGCACGCATACATACAAAAAGACTTTTTTCCGAAAGTGTCCGATCAAAATAGTCCCTGAGGGAGCGAACCAAAGAGAACACAAAAAAAAGTGTTTTGGTCTGAGAAGAACAGTTGTTGAGCAAAAATACTCTTTATGTGTTCTTTCGCTCCACGTTCGCAAAGTGTTCGTAGAAGATCGGTTTTTTTCGGACACTTCAAAAAGGTTGACGGTTATTTGCGAGCTCTGCATATGACTCATCCAACACCAGCATAAGTGCCGTGAATTACCCTGCAGTACGGGCGATCGCATACAAATGTGCTCACACATCGATTTCAGCGTGAGCACCCCAGATGACATAAGTGATGTCGCGCGGAGCGATGAACTGCTCACGTTAAGTTTGATTTTGGATTCTTAAGCTAGGTGCTGGATACATCTGAAACTAAAAATTACTGCCAAACTCCATAAAAAAAATTGGGCCAGGAATTTTTCGTGTGTTTTTTCCTGACCTCAGTATCCAGCAAGCTGAAAGAAATCCACAGATTCTTATCGATAGTTGGCCTATCGACACAATTGTGGACGGAGAGAACAGATGACATACAGGCCAGGAATATATATGTGCCTATTATTACTGAAGTAAAAGTGAAAGGTGGAGGCAAAATCTGTGCGCAAAACCAAAAAGAGATATGCATATTTTTAAAGTGAGGAGAATAATAATAAAAGCAGTTGAGGCAAGACCATGTCTTTGGCAGATCATGGAAAATAAGGATTTTGATCATTTTGACACTTTGGCGCCTCTGACTGCGCTGTACTTCTCCTTCCTATTTTTTGGCAACAATTTACAAAAAACAGCTGATTCATGAGAGCGGCAAATCACTTTATAGGTTCTTGGTCACACTATTTCAGTTAGGTTCCACACAACCGAAATAAAGAGCTGATTCCTGTCAGTAATTTTCCGCGGTGCTGGATACAGGCCTTTACAGTCGACCTAAGCACTTAGTATATGATAGAGGCTCTTGTTTTACATCCCACGAGATCCAATTATTTACAGAATCACAAAACATAAATCACATAAAAATAGCAGCAGGCTCACCACAAGCAAATGGACAAGTAGAAACTCTGCAGTACGGGCCATCGCTTACAAATGTGCTCACACATCGATTTCAGCGTGAGCACCCCAGATGACATGAGTGATGTCGCGCGGAACGATGAACTGCTCACGTTAACATTGCGATGTCCTAGGAGCATAGGGGATGACATGGTCATCGAGAAGTGCGAAAAAAAGGGCTTACTATAAGTGATGATTTTCTCGAAAAAATAAGGCTTACTATAAGTGATGATTTTCTCGAAAAAATAAGGCTTACTACAAGTGATGATTTTAGCCGAAATATAAGGTATACTATAAGTGATGTTTTTAGCCGAAAAATAAGGCATACAATAGGTGATGATTTTCTCGAAAAAATAAGGCACATAATAAGTGAAGATTTTAGATGAAAAAGTAAGGCGTATATAAGTAAGCAGTATATTCATTTATTTTCTTTTGCTTTTATTTAAAACTACAATTATGTACATATGTACATATGTATGTCAGTTTTGGGGATCCCTGAGGTTCTTTCGGTAACTTCAATTGCATCGCCACTGAAATAATACGGATTAATTTATTATGTTTTTGTTTAGTTTTTTGACTTGTCAAGATTTACTTTCCATATCCTTCCAGGATGTGCCCGTCCCCATTGTGTTCCGTATTTTGTTGGTCTATCAATAAAATGATTATTCTATAAAATACTATTAAATAAGAAAGGAAAGATCGAAATTCTAAAAATATGTTCGATTTGTAAAAGAGGTGTTTAAACAAAACGCAATGCTCACTGTAGATCAGCGGTGTTCTATGCATTTACTCCTACAACAAAAACAAAACACGCGCCAAAATATGTACCTGCTTGACTCAGGCCTCGCAAATAAGGGTTGCTTTTCTCTTTTTGTTGTTGGACTGCTTAAAATTGAAATTTCGCGCCCACCGCAGGTTATGAATTCACATTATATTTCTTTATTCTTCTCTTAATCCATACTATACATATTAGTCGGAGCATCAGAGCACAATTAAAGAGCATAAGAGAAGAATAAATAAATACAATGTAAATTCAGCGATACATTGAACTCAGTTTTTTCACAATTTCACAAATTTAACATTATATGCAATTGATATTTTCATAATTTACCACGCGTACATCACATATATGTTTATTTAAACAATGCACTTACCTGGTAATAATAAATAATATAGATATTTTTCACTAAATCACTGCATTTTCGCTTCCAACTCTTTCCGCACAATTAAAACAATGTAACGTAATAGCAAATGCATGGCGAACAAAGCAAGAATGCTTTGCCGACGCAGGCGCAAAAGAGACCAAAAGAAAAAAAAAACAAATTCTCTTGTACTTCGAACGATCGGCAGAGCCGATCTATTACGATCGCGCGGAAAAAAAGGGAAACAGAGAGAAAATAAAGGGTTCGGCTTAGCGGGCGTCAACGCCTAGATGACATTGTCGTTGACATTCGTCATCGCTCACGGCTGGTACTGCAGGGTAGTTTCCATCCGATTCCCAGTTCCGTGACATACTTACATATATGTACATAATACAACTGTACATTCTTGCACATATGTATGTATATATCCGAACCTACACATCTTACGTATCTACATATATATCCCAACCGCATATCCTTGCGCATCATATATATATATATATATATACATATAACCGAATATATATATATGTACATAAAAGTGCATATTCTTGCACATATATATACGAACATATATATTTTACCAATCTACATACGCATCCCAATATATATATGTAAACCATCTATCCGAATATACACTTATTTTTTCCATACCCGCATACATATACAGTGGCTCAGTTTAAGGTGCTACAGATTTTAAACTAGAGGAAAAACAAAACATTTTTAAACGCCAATTTGTTGTATGTTTTATCACATTTAAAAAAGGAACTTTATTTGCTGATTAAATATTGCTCAGTTTAAAAAAAAAAATAAAAACTTAAAATATATCTTAAATACAAGTCCGAGCTCGAACGATGCAGCCACAAACCAGTTTAATATTAAGCTGAGTATCCAGCACCGCGGAAACTAAAAATTACTGCCAAACTTCATATAAAAAAAACGGGGCCAGTAATTTTTCGTTTGTGTTTTCCTGGAGTCAGTATCCAGCAACGTAAACGGGATCCACGAATTTTTATCGATAATATCGATATTCACACGAATGTGGACTGTGAGAACAGCTGATAGGGGTGCCAGTAAAATATATGTGCCTATTTTTACTGGAGTACAAGTGAGAGGTGGGGGCAAAATCTGTGCGCAAAACCAAAAAGAGATATGCAAATTTTTAAAGTGAGGAGAAGATTGCTTTAATAAAAGCAGTTGAGGCAAGACCATGTCTTTGGCGGATCACGGAAAACAAGCATTTTAATCATTTTGATATTTTGGCGCCTCCGACTGTGCTGTACTTCTTCTTACAACAATATGTGCCACTACCAACACAATCACTTCATCGTCAGAATTACTTTTCTTCCTTTTTTTAATTTTAGTTTAATTTTCAAAATTGGCGCTGTTTACAAAACACAGCTGATTCATGAGAGTGGCAAATCACTTTTTAGGCTCTTAGTCACACTACATCAGTTGAGTTCCACACATCCGAAATAATGAGCAGATTCGTTTCAGTAAAATTTCGCGGTGCTGGATACAGGCCTTTAGTCGAATTAAAGGTTAAAGCTGGGTATCCAGCACCGCGGAAACTAAAAATTACTGCCAAACTTCATATAAAAAAAACGGGGCCAGTAATTTTTCGTTTGTGTTTTCCTGGAGTCAGTATCCAGCAACGTAAACGGGATCCACGAATTTTTATCGATAGTATCGATATTCACACGAATGTGGACTGTGAGAACAGCTGATAGGGGTGCCAGTAAAATATATGTGCCTATTTTTACTGGAGTACAAGTGAGAGGTGGGGGCAAAATCTGTGCGCAAAACCAAAAAGAGATATGCAAATTTTTAAAGTGAGGAGAAGATTGCATTAATAAAAGCAGTTGAGGCAAGACCATGTCTTTGGCGGATCACGGAAAACAAGCATTTTGATCATTTTGATATTTTGGCGCCTCCGACTGTGCTGTACATCTTCTTACAACAATATGTGCCGCTACCAACACAATCACTTCATCGTCAGAATTACTTTTCTTCCTTTTTTTAATTTTAGTTTAATTTTCAAAATTGGCGCTGTTTATAAAACACAGCTGATTCATGAGAGTGGCAAATCACTTTTTAGGTTCTTGGTCACACTACATTAGTTGAGTTCCACACATCCGAAATAATGAGCAGATTCGTTTCAGTAAAATTTCGCGGTGCTGGATACAGGCCTTAAAGCTGGGTATTCAGCATCGCGGAAACTAAAAATTACTGCCAAACTTCATATAAAAAAAACGGGGCCAGTAATTTTTCATTTGTGTTTTCCTGGAGTCAGTATCCAGCAACGTAAACGGGATCCACGAATTTTTATCGATAATATCGATATTCACACGAATGTGGACTGTGAGAACAGCTGATAGGGGTGCCAGTAAAATATATGTGCCTATTTTTACTGGAGTACAAGTGAGAGGTGGGGGCAAAATCTGTGCGCAAAACCAAAAAGAGATATGCAAATTTTTAAAGTGAGGAGAAGATTGCTTTAATAAAAGCAGCTGAGGCAAGACCATGTCTTTGGCGGATCACGGAAAACAAGCATTTTGATCATTTTGATATTTTGGCGCCTCCGACTGTGCTGTACTTCTTCTTACAACAATATGTGCCACTACCAACACAATCACTTCATCGTCAGAATTACTTTTCTTCCTTTTTTTAATTTTAGTTTAATTTTCAAAATTGGCGCTGTTTACAAAACACAGCTGATTCATGAGAGTGGCAAATCACTTTTTAGGCTCTTGGTCACACTACATCAGTTGAGTTCCACACATCCGAAATAATGAGCAGATTCGTTTCAGTAAAATTTCGCGGTGCTGGATACAGGCCTTAAACAGGTATTTTAATACTTAGTATGCAATCCCTTAACCTTTATTGCGGCTTTTAACCTACTAATCATGGAAGCCATCCTTTTACAAAAGGACTCAGAAGATCATTGTTTCCACCCAGTAGAATACATCCTTGAATACCTCCTAGCTTGAAGTACTCGCTAAAGTGCAGGCTCTAAAGAAGTGGAGAGTGTATTTGCTTGGGAGAAAAACCAATATAATTACTGACTGTAATACTTTTGCGTTAACGATGAAGAAACAAGATGTTCCAGTGATGGTGTCTCGTTGGGCCATATTTCTGCAGGACTTCGATTATGAAATTATGCATCGTCCAGGGACAAAGATGAAACACGTCGATGCATTGAGTAGACTGCATTGCTTATTGTTGCAAGATTCACTAAGACATCGAATAAAGCAGGCTCAGCATCAGGATGTTTGGATAGCAGCAATTTGTAAAGTGCTAGAGTCGGGTTGATACGACGACTTTTACTTGAAGTATGCTATTTTGCACAAGGATCCAGTTAAAGAGTTGACCGTAATACCATCCATGATGGAAAGTGAAATCATAATGACCACATCGTCAAGTGAATTTTGGTGTTAAAAGAACTATCGATTTAGTGCAGCGGGAATACTTTATTCCAGAGTTGTTAGGGAAAGTAGATAGAATTTTCAAGTCTTGTGTGGAGTGCATTGTGAGCGATGCAAAATTTGGAAAGATGGACCGATGGAGTCAACTAAGAAACAGTATAACCACGTTTTAGTAGTTGTCGACGCTTTTTCTAAAATTTTTTCGCTCTATCCAACAAAGAGTACAGGCGCTGATGATGAGGTTGATAGGTTTCAAAAACAAGGCGAAGTTTTTGGAAACCCGAAGCGTGCAATTACAGATGGAGGTAATGCATTTACTGCTAATGTTTTTGAGGGAAATTGTAAGGAACAGGGTATCCAACATTTGCTGATAGCGACAGAGCTGCAGCAGGAGAAGAGATTCGCGAGATAGCCAAGGAGAACATAGCAAAAAGACCAAAATGAAAATCGCAAGTCATTCAACAGATTCCGGAAGCCAGAAAGAGAACCAGTACCGGATTATAGCTGAAGGGGTCCTTATATTGTCACCCGCAAACTAAGACATGGCAGGTATATTGTTGATAAGGTAGGCGATGGTGAATGGCCTTTGAAGACCAATACTGTAGCAGAGTATATGAAGATGTGGTCTCAATCATTCGAATTATACTTTAACTTAATTAACACAAAGAATAAACATTGCACTTCATCAAACAATACGACGACGTGTGCTGTTTTTATTACCGGAGTTTCTGGAGCAGACTTTTACTCACTTGCAGGGAACTCATTAAAGATCCCTACACATATGTTTATGTAAATACGCTTAAAATAAAGACTCTATCGTGCAAAGATATGCACATACATATTTACATATACGCATATATGTAAGTAACGTAGTCTCATCTGCCGCGGAAAATTCAAATCCAATAAAAAACAGATTAACATAATACAGCATCACATCTAAAACAATATCTACATATATATACACGTACATCGTTTTGTTGTGATGCGGTAGTTTTTTCTGTGATCTGTGTTCTGTTGTCTGAGCATACGTCTCCGCCACTGTGAACTAAAAATTATTCACCAAAATCCAGCCACGCATATATAGCAACAGAATCCAGTCCCTACATGCGTATCTACATATATGTACATATGTAGGGTTGGTTAAAGGGCTGTAACCAGCAGAACATTGTTGAATTATCGATATGGGTAGTACACGATAGGCTAAGAAGGTATATCGATAAAGGAGAAAGAGTTTGACTTCGGAAGTGAAAAGACGTGTGTGAAAGAAAAATGCAAAAAACTGTACGGTACGACGTGTGCTGTTTTTATTAACGGAGTTTGTGGAGCAGACTTTTACTCATTTGCAGGGAACTCATTAAAGATCCCTGCAATTTTGGGGGTCCGGGATATAACCTCAAGTGAATGTGAAAATTGTAAAATACCACTAAAAATGAAGCATAGAATGTGTATGTACAAGTTGCAAATTCCACTACGTTTTGGGCAAGATTGTGAAATCAGGCGAAAGCAGTTGTCCAGAATTAACATCGTAAAACGCAGTAAACAGGACAGAAAACGACGACACTCGTTTTTGTGCAAGGTGTAAAAAGAATGAAGAGAGCAAGGCAAACGAAAAGAGAAAGAAGGCTACGACGAAAGTAAAATGCAAAAAGTACTGAAACGACACCATTCGTTTTCATCCAAAGTGCAAGGCAAACGAAGAGAAAGAAGGCAACGACGGAAGTAAAGAGCAAAGGGGACTGAAACGACACCAAAGAGAAAGAAGGCTACAACGAAAGTAAATTGCAAAGAGGACTGAAACGACACCAATCGTTTTTATCCAAAGTGCAAGGCAAACGATGAGAAAGAGGCAACGACAAAAGTAAGGAGCAAATAGGACTGAAACGACACCATTAGTTTTCATCTAGATTGCGAACGAAGAGGAAAAGAAGAATCGACGAGTCAGCAGAGCAAAAGGACTGAAACGACAACATTCGTTTTCGTTCAGATTGCGAACAAAGCGAAAAAGAGGAAACAACGAATATACAAAGCAAGGAAGACTTGAAAGACGTTTTCGTACAGATTGCGAACAAAGGGGAAAAAAGCAAAAGACGAAACAACAATATGGTCCTTCGCACGGCCACGTGCGTCTTGTACGTATAACCTGCGAACGAAAACGGCGCAATGAAGGAAGTAGAGGCTGGAACCAAACGACGAAACAACGAAACTAGCATTTCGCACGGACACGGCCACGTGCGGCTCATATACCCTGCGAATGAAGACGACGCAAAGAAGACCCAGAAGAATAACGCACGCATAGAACTCAGTTTTAATACGCTAGTATTGAATATATGGAATAGGTGCATGGTGTTGAAAATTAAGCCGGCAGCATTAATATGCATCGCAGCGAAATTTTAATATTAACAGTAGCAGAGTTGAGAAAAAAAATTGAAAGAGCTAGATTTGCAGTATGCAGGTCTTAAAGCAGATTTACAGGAGAGACTTTTAAACTATTTTGATAACGAAGGTGAGGATACTTTATACGAGGAAACGCTTGATATAACAACAATATGAATTTAATTACGTAGCATTTGGGATTACTGACTCACCTCCAGTATTTATGAGGTACATATATGCTGTTTCAAGCTTCAGGAAGGTCGTGTTTTTACTACATTGGACTTGGCTAATGGGTTTTTCCACATCCCAGTACACGAGGATTCTCGGAAATATACCTCTTTTGTCACACAGAGTGGACAATATGAATTTTATTACGTACCATTTGGGATAACTAACTCCCATCCAGTATTTATGAGGTACATATATGCTGTTTTAAGTCCATTTATAGACGACGGTACATTGATCTTGTATGTGGACGATATTATTATTCCGCCAAAGGATGATCAAGAAGGACTCGAAAAGTTACAGAAGGTGTTGCGTATCACAGAGATGTCAGGATTGCGTATAAAATGGGAGTTACGTATAAAATGGGTGTTACAGCGCAAGGTTAATGGTTTGGGGTACAAAATAGAGAATTCAACGTTAGGACCATCTGAAGCGAAAACTTCGGCAGTTGAAAACTTTCCAATTCCGAGAGACAGGAAAACAAGTTCAACGCTATTTGGGCCTAACTTCCTATTTCCGTAAATTTGATAGGAGTTTTGCTGTAGTTCCCAGACCGCTGGTGAATTTGATGAAGAAGGATGTTCTTTTCAGAATGGGTAAAGAAGAGTTGGCAGCATTCAATCAGTTGAAAGTTTATCTATCCTGTTCTCCTGTTTTGAAGTTATTAATACTTGCGATGCAAGCATGTATGGGTATGGAGTCATCCTTTTACAAAAGGACTCAGTAGATCATTGTTTCCACCCAGTAGAATACCTCCTTGAATACCTCCTAGCTTGAAGTACTCGCTATAGTGCAGGCTCTAAAGAAGTGGAGAGTGTATTTGCTTGGGAGAAAAACCAATATAATTACTGACTGTAATACTTTTGCGTTAACGATGTAGAAACAAGATGTTCCAGTGATGGTGTCTCGTTGGGCCATATTTCTGCAGGACTTCGATTATGAAATTATGCATCGTCCAGGGACAAAGATGAAACACGTCGATGCATTGAGTAGACTGCATTGCTTATTGTTGCAAGATTCACTAAGACATCGAATAAAGCAGGCTCAGCATCAGGATGTTTGGATAGCAGCAATTTGTAAAGTGCTAGAGTCGGATTGATACGACGACTTTTACTTGAAGTATGCTATTTTGCACAAGGATCCAGTTAAAAGAGTTGATCGTAATACCATCCAGGATGGAAAGCGAAATCATAATGACCACATCGTCAAGGGCATTTTGGTGTTAAAAGAACTATCGATTTAGTGCAGCGGGAATACTTTATTCCAGAGTTGTTAGGGAAAGTAGATAGAATTTTCAAGTCTTGTGTGGAGTGCATTGTAAGCGATGCAAAATTTGGAAAGAAAGAAGTGTATTTGAATTGACCATATTGGACCGATGGAGTCAACTAAGAAACAGTATAACCACGTTTTAGTAGTTGTCGACGCTTTTTCTGAATTTTTTTCGCTCTATCCAACAAAGAGTACAGGCGCTGATGATGAGGTTGATAGGTTTCAAAAACAAGGCGAAGTTTTTGGAAACCCGAAGCGTGCAATTACAGATGGAGGTAATGCATTTACTGCTAATGTTTTTTAGGGAAATTGTAAGGAACAGGGTATCCAACACTTGCTGATAGCGACAGAGCTGCAGCAGGAGAAGAGATTCGCAAGATAGCCAAGGAGAACATAGCAAAAAGACCAAAATGAAAATCGCAAGTCATTCAACAGATTCCGGAAGCCAGAAAGAGAACCAGTACCGGATTATAGCTGAAGGGGTCCTTATATTGTCACCCGCAAACTAAGACATGGCAGGTATATTGTTGATAAGGTAGGCGATGGTGAATGTCCTTTGAAGACCAATACTGTAGCAGAGTATATGAAGATGTGTTCTCAATCATTCGAATTATACTTTAACTTAATTAACACAAAGAATAAACATTGCACTTCATCGAACAATACGACGACGTGTGCTGTTTTTATTACCGGAGTTTCTGGAGCAGACTTTTACTCACTTACAGGGAACTCATTAAAGATCCCTACACATATGTATATGTAAATACGCTTCCAATAAAGACTCTATCGTGCAAAAATATGCACATACATATTTACATATACGCATATATGTAAGTACCGTAGTCCCATTTGCCGCGGAAAATTCAAATCCAATAAAAAACAGATTAACATAATACAGCATCACATCTAAAACAATATCTACATATATATACACGTACATCGTTTTGTTGACATACATACATATGTACATACATAGTGGTGCACTCTGCTCGTTATCGTGTTAGCTTCTTCACCGCTGCTCGCGTTGCTTTTGTTGGGAGAATATATTATTGCTGTGTTTGTGTATGTATTGAAGCCGCTCTTGAACATAAGCTCTTGAACGAGGGTACCGAGCAACCGACTCTATGTTGATGCCTCGTGCCACGACAGCCAATATAATATTTTTCGGTCTCGATTGTCGTTTTTGTTTAAACATTTCTTTGTTTCTGTTGCCTGATCTTCAGAGTATACCTAAGCACCTCCGACTTGCAAATAAATCCACATACATTTAAGACGAGTTCGATAAATACCAAGGGGTTTTTTTTTGTATCCGCTATCTGTATCCATCCAAGGTCGTGTCCATCCGTCCGAATATGCCTCCTGGTGACGAGGTCAGCAAGAAATTTTTGCCGCGGCCCACTCCAGGTGTTAGAAGATTACGCAGTTCTTCCGCCCCAAGAACACCGTGGTTGAAAATAGAAAATAGGAAGAAGTACAGCGCCAAATGTCAAAACGCTTTTTTTTCGTGATCCGCCAAACATGGTCTTGCCTCAAGTGCTTTTATTGAAGCAATCGTCTCCTCGCGTTGAAAATTTGCATCTCTCTTGTTTGATTTGCGCAGTTTTTTTCTCCATCTTTCACTTTTACTTCAGTATTAATTTTTACATATACATATATTCCTGGCCTGAATGTCAGCTGTTCTCTGTCTACAATCGTTTAGAACCTCCGTGACCGATATGAGAAACGACGACGACTTCTCATTGCCTCACATCGGGTCCGCGTTAAGTCCTGCCCTAAAGGAGCTTCAAAGTATGATTCAAAGTGTTCGAAACGGACTCACTCCAAGGTCTCCACTGAAAATTGGGATAGCTTGGGCGATGGAGATGGACTCCATCCTAAATCCGAGGGATTTGACGCTAGAGGCGATCGAGGACAACCCTTCCATTCCACATGCTTCGAAAGGCGATTCGAATCCACCGCCGTCCAGAAGTAATCCGTTCCGTTCCCTCGCACATGGCTATCAGAGCCGAGAACAAATGCCATTGCGTTAAAGTCGGATCAACAGATAAAAAAGAGTTTTTGGAACTATTAAAATGTGTTTGGAGTATTTTATTTGAAAAAATAAATTTGTATTAATCTTGTATCTTATCGTATCGTAATTTGAAAACCTTATTTTAATTAGAATTAAATAGGTTCGAAAACAGCATATAGTTTTATTAATTAAAATGTCTTACATTGTATACAATTTAAATATTTCCTTGAAAATTGTTCAATATGTTATTGCTTTTTGCATAGTTTTACTATTAAAATGTTTATGGAGATTATTATATTATCACATGATTTTCATATAGGCAAGAGATTTAAACAATTTTTTGTAACTTTCAAAATTTTATATTTCGTTGAAAGCTAAATAAATCATTGTTAAAATCCAATGTAATATCCATAAAACCAAGTTTTGGTTTTAAAATATTGAAAATACTGTAAAATGGTTATAATTAATATCAATAACATTTTTTATTTTTATTAGTTGCATTAAGTATTTATGTCCTTCTTTAAAACCTAAGTATTTTATTTTGATATTATTTTAAAATATTAAACTTACAAGAACAAATTTTATGTCTTATTTTAGAAGTATTTTGGTATTAGTTTCTAATGTTAAAAATGAATCAAATTTATTTTTAAAGGATTAAACTTATATTAATAATATATACGAATAATTAATTCTACACCTTTTATTTTCCTTTCTGCGAGAGTTTATAAATAAAACAATTTGTGTTAACGGGTTTTAAACACGAATATTTTTGGCGTTTTATGTAAACTTCGCATTATTTTCACTGGAAACAAGATTAAGCGGTACAGTCAATTCCACAGTTTCACAGCTGTCATTAAAAGACGACACTTTGCCTTTTAATAAAATATTTTTGAGTGCTGCTGCAGTTTCGGTTTCATCCGTTTCTTTTTTGCATTTCTGAAATGGAATTAAGTATGTATCAATTTAAACCGGATTTGTTATAAAAAATTTAAAAAACGGTTAATCATTAAAGGGAAACAAGTACATACTTACATTCAAAACAAGGCCGGAAATGTTAATTGTATCTTGAGACGTCAAGAAATCAAGTTTTGTATTTTCTATTGAAGAGCACGATATTTGCTTTTGTTCTGTAAACAGAAAACAAATGAAAATACCAATTTCTGGAATTATCTTAAATTTTATTTGAGTTTTAACGTAACTTTTACCCTATCTGTGTACGCATTACTCATCTAGTAATATTTAAAATATTTTTCAAGGCATAGTATTCAAGGGACAACCGCCCAGATCTGCGGCCATTTTAGCTTGCTAAGTTAATAACTTTTTAACGAATAAAAATATTTTCATGAAATTAACATGAAAACTGAAGACTTAATTATTGTACAATCTCTGCATTGCCGCCATGATTTTTAAGATTCTGATTTTAAAACTTTTTATTCAATGGTAACAGTGTCCTAAATAGGTTTTGCGGATAGCATTCTTCGACACAATGTTTCCGAAGGGACTTTTCTTGCTGAACCCGAATTCACGGTCGAAAACTTTCTATCACATCATATTTTCGAGAAAGTAGGGGTTGACGGGATGGCAAGTCTTCGACCTCGGATTCAGGTTTAGCACGGAAAATCCCTTCGGACACATTTTGACGCATGTTATTCGTAGACAGAAAATTTTTGTTTGCAGGGCAGTGCAATCTTCATTTTTGAGCGACCGCATTAAGGGGTGTCCTTATGTAGTCCTGTCCAGCATTCTGTTCAATGTGCGATGGTGTGTGTGGAATAAAATTAAATATGATTATTGATTCGCTTGTGTACTGAAATGGATTAAATCCAAGCCCTTAACGAATTATTCAGTTTGATTCTTAAATTTTGGAGTATATCAACAAAAACAGAAAAAAATGCCACCAAAATCAATCAATTAATCAATCGCTCAGTCGAAGATTTCCATCCGCGCTCCGACTATTATTTCGGAATGAACGCAGAATTATCCATCGTATCCGACGTCGCAAAGTTTACTGTGAGACTTGGCGAGCTTTCCATTGGCGGATCCTACATTTTTTGAGACCTCACCAATCGTTGTCCTGCTTGGAGCTGACATACCCTGAAGGTATAGTGTTTTCCAGCATACATGAGTTATGAGTGGTAGTTCCATCTTCCGGTTTCAACATTCTTATTGTTGGACTAATTAAGCCGTGGGGAAATTGCGTTAAAGTCGGATCAACAGATAAAAAAGAGTTTTTGGAACTATTAAAATTAGTTTGGAGTATTTTATTTGAAAAAATAAATTTGTATTAATCTTGTATCTTATCGTACCGTAATTTGAAAACCTTATTTTAATTAGAATTAAATAGGTTCGAAAACAGCATATAGTTTTATTAATTAAAATGTCTTACATTGTATACAATTTAAATATTTCCTTGAAAATTGTTCAATATGTTATTGCTTTTTGCATAGTTTTACTATTAAAATGTTTATGGAGATTATTATATTATCACATGATTTTCATATAGGCAAGAGATTTAAACAATTTTTTGTAACTTTATAAATTTTATATTTCGTTGAAAGCTAAATAAATCATTGTTAAAATCCAATGTAATATCCATAAAACCAAGTTTTGGTTTTAAAATATTGAAAATACTGTAAAATGGTTATAATTAATATCAATAAAATTTTGTATTTTTATTAGTTGCATTAAGTATTTATGTCCTTCTTTAAAACCTAAGTATTTTATTTTGATATTATTTTAAAAGATTAAACTTACAAGAACAAATTTTATGTCTTATTTTAGAAGTATTTTGGTATTAGTTTCTAATGTTAAAAATGAATCAAATTTATTTTTAAAGGATTAAACTTATATTAATAATATATACGAATAATTAATTCTACACCTTTTATTTTCCTTTCTGCGAGAGTTTATAAATAAAACAATTTGTGTTAACGGGTTTTAAACACGAATATTTTTGGCGTTTTATGTAAACTTCGCATTATTTTCACTGGAAACAAGATTAAGCGGTACAGTCAATTCCGCAGTTTCACAGCTGTCATTAAAAGACGACACTTTGCCTTTTAATAAAATATTTTTGAGTGCTGCTGCAGTTTCGGTTTCATCCGTTTCTTTTTTGCATTTCTGAAATGGAATTAAGTATGTATCAATTTAAACCGGATTTGTTATAAAAAATTTAAAAAACGGTTAATCATTAAAGGGAAACAAGTACATACTTACATTCAAAACAAGGCCGGAAATGTTAATTGTATCTTGAGACGTCAAGAAATCAAGTTTTGTTTTTTCTATTGAAGAGCACGATATTTGCTTTTGTTCTGTAAACAGAAAACAAATGAAAATACCAATTTCTGCAGTTATCTTACATTTTATTTGAGTTTTAACGTAACTTTTACCCTATATCTGTGTATGCATTACTCATCTAGTAATATTTAAAATATTTTTCAAGGCATAGTATTCAAGGGACAACCGCCCAGATCTGCGGCCATTTTAGCTTGCTAAGTTAATAACTTTTTAACGAATAAAAATATTTTCATGAAATTAACATGAAAACTGAAGACTTAATTATTGTACAATCTCTGCATTGCCGCCATGATTTTTAAGATTCTGATTTTAAAACTTTTTATTCAATGGTAACAGTGTCCTAAATAGGTTTTGCGGATAGCATTCTTCGACACAATGCTTCCGAAGGGACTTTTCTTGCTGAACCCGAATTCACGGTCGAAAACTTTCTATCACATCATATTTTCGAGAAAGTAGGGGTTGACGGGATGGCAAGTCTTCGACCTCGGATTCAGGTTTAGCACGGAAAATCCCTTCGGACACATTTTGACGCATGTTATTCGTAGACAGAAAATTTATGTTTGCAGGGCAATGCAATCTTTATTTTTGAGCGACCGCATTAAGGGGTGTCCTTATGTAGTCCTGTCCAGCATTCTGTTCGATGTGCGATGGTGTGTGTGGAATAAAATTAAATATGATTATTGATTCGCTTGTGTACTGAAATGGATTAAATCCAAGCCCTTAACGAATTATTCAGTTTGATTCCTAAATTTTGGAGTATATCTACAAAAACAGAAAAAAATGCCGCCAAAATGGGCGCACACTGCACGATGAAGAGTGTGTGAAAGAGAGAGAATTAAGAAGCGCATGGTTACTCTATAGTAGCCACTGAAATTTCATTTGTTCCGTCTGGCTATAAGAAAGGTCCGATCTTATCTAGATCGGGAATCTGGTAGATATGGTTATTGTCTACGGATCTGCGTTTTCGATTTTTGGTTATCTTCAAAATTGTGGATTTTCGACCTATCTGAGGTGCGGTCTCTTCACAAGGATATTCAATAATATTGCAGAAGAGTCTAGCACTAAGCCGTAAATTACTGTTGAATTTTATGTTAATTGAAAAAAAATAAAGTTATATTTTTTGTATACCTGGTACTCGAAGAGTATAGGGGTATATTAGATTTGTGGTGATAACGGATGTGTGTAACGCCCAGAAGGAAGCGTTTCCGACCCCATAAAGTATATATGTATATTCTTGATCAGCATCAATAGCCGAGTCGATATAGCCATGTCTGTCTGTCCGTCCGTCCGTCTGTCCATCTTCATTAGCGCCTATATCTCAGAGACTATTGTATCCAGTCTCCTGTGTTATCACACTACTCAAAGTGTATTTAAAAATTTCGCCCCGCCCCCTTCCGCCCACACAAAGGACGAAAGTCTGTGTCGTACACAATTTTGAAGATACGATAAAACTAAAATCGCAGAATCATAAAAAAATGACCATTTCTATCAGAGTGTTGAATCTGGATCAGATCGCATCATTATTATAACTACAATGAAGAAAACCATTTCAAAAGTCATCGTTCCCTCTCGCTCTCTCTCACCTGCGACCCCATCTGCTTTGCCCATTCGTATTTTTTGACGCCTATTTATCAGAGACTATAAGAGCTAGAGCAACCAAACTTTCTATCCAAACTTCTGTGATATCAAACCAGCACGAGTTTATTTCAAAATTTTGCCAAGCCTCCTTCCGCCCCCACAAAGGACGAAAATCTGTGGAATCCACAATTTTTAAAGTACGAGAAAACGAAAAACGCAGAATCATGGAAAATGACCGTGTCTACCAGACTGCCGAATCTGGATCAGGTCGGAGCAATATTATGGCCAGAAGAAACAAATTAAATTTCAGTGGCTATGCAACGCCTGCCAAGCGCTTTCTCATTCCCTCTCTCTCTCTCGTACACACTTGTACGTCTCGAATATGTAGTTATACATGTTCTCAGTTCTCAGAGACTATAAAAGCTAGAGCAACCAAACTTTCTATCCAAACTCCTGTGATATCAATTCAACACAAGTTTATTTCAAAATTTTGCCACGCCCCTTTTCGCCTCCACAAAGGACGAAAATCTATGGAATCCACAATTTTTAAGATACGAGAAAACCAAAAACGCAGAATCATGGAAAATAACCATATCTATCAGATTGCCGAATCGGGATCATATCGGATCATTATTATAGCCACAATAAAGAAAATCATTTAGATTGGCTACGTACATACATATTGTAGTCTGACCACGTCTGTTTTACTTCCTCCTTCGATCCAAACTGATCTCGCTCTCATTTTTATTCTTCTCTTTTTTTCTTGTTTACTTATTCTATCCTTATTCTATTGTGAGAGTATATTACAAGTGTGTATGTATTGCGAGTACAGTACAGTGGGCTTAAGCATAATAATATATACAGTGGTATTGGTTTGGGTTAATTACAGTTAGCTAAGGAATATGTACAGTGGTATGGGGATAGTACTGCTACAACTCGGCCTATCCTGACGTTGAGGATCTCCTGATTCTCTTAGCCATGCCTCTTGTTACTATGCTACTCTCAGCAATTTTTTTTTGCATCTCTTTTTATTGTATTTTGTTGTTGCTTTTTGCTTGATATTATGTCGTTTTTAGGACCAGGTATTTCTTCATCATTATTATTTTCATCGCTTTCTTGTTCATCGCTTATATTTTCGTTATCTAAGTCATTGTTTACATTACTATCACAGATCCATGGTTTAATATTATGAACAGCCCAAATTCCTGAATAGGGAATTTGTGTTTGTTGAAAACCTTCTATATCTCGGACTACATACCTATCATTCTCTAAAACTTTTGAAATTCTATATGGTCCCTTAAACTTTGGTACCAGTTTACTGGACGCTCCTGGTTGTGAGTTGAAATTTCTGATCATAACGTAATCATCAATTGAATACACTTTAGGTTTTTGTCTCTTTGAGTCAACATAATTCTTATTGTACGCTTGAACTTTCTCTTGGACTATTGCTGCTCTGTTTCTTGTATGTTCCAGATCCCTTTGATCGTTATTTTGATTTTCTTCCAGTATGTTTTCTTTTAAACTGTCTATGCTGTTGCCTTTTTGTAAAACACCAAATAGCATTACGCTCGGATACTCATTTATACTTCTATTTTTTGTATTATTCATTGCAAATTCTACTTTGTCCAATACTTTATCCCATTGTTCATTTTTTTCTACGTCTCGTATTTTGGCAATCATTGGTCCTAAATCTCTATTGATTCTTTCTACTTGTCCATTTGCTTGTGGTGAGCCTGTTGCTATTTTTATATGATTTATGTTTTGTGATTCTGTAAAAATTTGGAACTCGTGGGATGTAAAACAAGAGCCTCTATCAGATACTAAGTGCTTAGGTCGACTGTAAGCCTTGAAATAATCGTTCAACGCATCTATTGCTTCTTTGGAACTAGTTGTTTTGGTGGGATAAAGTCTTATAAATTTTGTGCAGGCATCTATCACTAAGAGTATATGTTTTTTCTTAGAATCACCGCTGTTAATAGGACCATAGTGGTCAATGTGGACGACTTTGAATGGGGTTGTGCCTTTGGGAATGGAATGTAAAAATCCTTCCTTCTTGCCGGTTTTAGACGAGAAGGCTATGCATTTCACACAGTTTTTGATATGTGCATCAACCTTTTTTCTTATTTGTGGAAACCAATAGCTTTTGTTTATTAAATCTGTTACTTTATCTACTCCTACATGGCCCATTTCGTCGTGATACTTGTATAAAATGCTCTCAATCATTGCGTCTGGTACACAAAATAAAAGTCCTTCATTGTGTTTTTTATAAACTACACCATTGCGCATCTCATAGTACTCGTCTTCTCTTTCTAGCAACATATTTTTAATTTTTTCTAATTTTTCGTCTCTACTTTGTGATATAATTAAGTTATCTTCAAAAGTGTTTGTTTCTATTATTAAAATATTGTTATTCCTACTGAGTGCATCTACATGTTGCATCCTTTTGCCAGATCTGTGCTCGAGATCGAAATCATAGTTTTGTAACTCAAGTGCCCATCTCGCTATGCGAGGGTTCAGCTCTTTTTTATTTAATGTTAAAGTTAATGAATTACAATCGGTGACTATCTTGAATTTAATACCTTGTAAATAAACACGAAATCTTTTAAGTGCGTTTATAATTGCTAGTGTTTCTAGCTCAAAGCTATGGTATCTTGACTCGACATCTGAAGTTCTTTTGGAAAAGTAAAATATTGGGTGAAATTTACCATCATTCTTCCTTTGTAGAAGTATGGCTCCATAGCCTAAAGAGCTTGCATCACAGTGCAGCTCGGTTTCATCGTGCGGACGGTAAATAGCTAAAATCGGAGTTTCTACCAGTTTACTCTATAAAGTATGAAATGCATCTAACTCTACTTCGCCAAATTGAAACTTTTTATCTTTTCTTGTGGCATCATATAATGGCTTAGCTATTATTGCAAAGTCTTTGATGAACCTCCTAAAATAGGAACATAGACCAATGAAGCTTTGAATTTCGTGAACTTTTTTTGGTATTGGGAAGTTAGTTACGGCTTCTATACCTGTTTCATTCGCACAGATGCCTTTGTTAGTGATTGTATAGCCTAAGTATTTAACGGAGGATAGAAAAAATTCGCATTTATCGTGTCTAAGATTTAAACTATTGTCTACTATTCTTTTGAAAACTTCTTTTAGTATATTCAGGTATGTATCAGTATCTTCTGTAGCGATCATAATGTCGTCTAAATAAATGATTACTCTTCCATCTTTTACCATATCAGTAAAAATCTTATTTATATATCTTTGAAATGTGGCAGATGCATTTTTTAGACCGAATGGCATTCTGGTGTATTCAAATTGTCCAAGGGGCGTTGTAAACGAGGTATATTTGATGGAATCCTCATGCATGAATACATGATGAAAACCATTCCTCAGGTCTAGTTTGGAAAATAACTTCTTGTTTGCCAATTTTTCTAGAAGATCATCTATTAAAGGGATTGGATAATTGTCTTTCATAGTAACTTTGTTCAGGCGTCGATAATCTACACACAATCTCAACTCACCAGTCTTCTTCTTAATCAATACTATTGGTGAGACAAATTCTGATTCACTGGACGTATATAACCTAATTCTAAGTTTTCGTCTAATATTCTTTGTACTTCTTCTTTCTCTTTGAATGATAATCTTCTCGGCGGGCAATTGAATGGTTTCTCATTCTCCACAGTTATCTTCATTTCAGTTTTTATTTTAGGTTCTATGGATCTGTTGGCTAGCAAATATTGTTCTTTGAACATGCGTTCAAAATTTTCTCTTACTTTGTAATTTATTCCTTCTCCTACTTTGTACATAACATCGTTATCTTGCACAACGTTGATAGAAAGCATTTCTTTTTCAAAATCGTTTGATGCGATTTTTACGTTGACATCTACATTTTCATGGTCTTTTATGAGTAATACTGACTTTGCATTTGTTCCGTAATTCTTATCATTAGGTATTACTTTGTGATCACTCGCTACATTGACTTTTCTTTTAAATCTGATTCTATTGACTCAACTTTTGACCCTACTTTTGGCTCTACTTTTGGCTCTACTTTTGACTCTACTTTTGGCTCTACTTTTGACTCTACTTTTGACTCTACTTTTGACTCTATACATTGTCTTCTACATTTTGCTGTTTTTATATAGCCGTCTCTTACTGGCTGTACACAGTTGTTATTCCATTTTTCATTGATTAATTGATTTTTAACATCGTCCATTGACACCAATCTTAAGTTGCTTAATTCTAAGAAATCTCTACCTAGTACCATGTTATGCCTTGTAGACTCGTTGCTTACGACCATTACTTCAATTTCAACAGTTTTATTTGACGTTTCGATAAGACAAAATGTTTTTCCAAAAATATTCAATTTACTATTATTAATTCCAACATAATTTCCGTTTTCTGCATTGGTACTAATTTGTAGACCTTCCGGAACTATTGAGTATTTCAAAAATGTAATTGGGCTTCCCGAGTCTAAGAGGCATTCTATGGAATATACTTTGTTAGAACTATGAGGAAAAATTACATTATAATATCTTACGTAATCATTGTTAGGGTCGGATTTGTTCTTCTTATACAACTTGCAGTCCTTGGCCATATGCCCGTATTGAGCACAAGCATAGCAAGCTCCATCTGGACGTACAGGCTTGCGGCACTCCGCAGCAGAGTGGCCCATACTGTGGCAATTGTAGCATTTGGTGGCCTGTAAGGTAGTGGTGGCCGCCGGTTGGTTTACCTCTGACTTGGGTCCCGTGTACTTCTTGTTGTCCAGGGAATAGGGGCGCATCTTCGTCGGTGGTAGACGGGGTCTATTCACATGTTGGAATGCCCGAAGCATGGCCTCTGCTGAGGCAAAACATTGAAGTGTAGCTTGATTTCGCATTAGTTGATCCGGGATTCCGTCGATCAGGTATTGTACGGTTTCGGCTTCGCTCATGTTCAGGTCTTTGGCAAGTAACAACTTTTCGTGATAATACACTACAAACTTTTCGTCATGTTGCCATTTTCGCTGTTCAAATTTGCGACGAATCTCCAAAATGTTGTCTTTGTTTCCAAACATGATACGAAGCTGAGTTAGAATTTCATCGATGCCGGAAGAAAGGGGTGAATAATTCATAAAAAACCAAGTGCTGGCTTTGCCTTTCATGCGCGCACAAATAAGTGAGCGCATCGTGTCATCGTCAACTTTGAAGATGCATTGAACATTTTTTACACAGGATAGCCAATTCTCAATGTCTCCTTCTCCGTTGAACTCGGGAATACACTCTTTTATTACGTTGAATGGAACAGCTGATTTGTTGCGCAACTGTTCGTTCTCACGTTGCAGCTTATCGATGGTTTGTTCCAGTGTTGCAAAAGTGGTCACTTCTGACCTAAATATCGACAAAGGGCTGGAGCTGCCAGCTTTTTCTGCTGTTTCTATCTCTTCTTTGTTGTCCTCTCCGTTGTTATCTTCTTTGAATTTTAACGACATATTTTTGTTGCTCTGCATCAGCGCTTCCATCGGCGATTCCTTTTTCTGCGGCGTTTCATTGTGTGCGTCGAAGTCAGTGAGCAGGTCAGTATATTTGTCCTTGTCTGACACACTGCTGCACGAAGCGATGGGTAGAGCGTCGCGTCCGAACTCTCCAGAATGATCACCAACTTCTATTGTGGCGTTGCTGATTTCCATATCTTTTATGGGAATGGCGCCTTGGTTGTCAATGATCGGTCCAGATCCACGTTCATTAGCCGGAATGTTGTTGAGAACTGCGATTAGCGAAGCCTTGGTGCCTTCAGTGGGAAGTCCCAAGCGAGCACACCAGGATTTTAATCCGACAAGAGTATAATTATTACTGTCGAGTCCATCCATGGTTTTAAGGTTTGTTTTTATTTAATACGAGTGGTAGTTTTTACTTTAGTTGGCGTTAATTCAACCACTTCTGAAATTGTAGTCTGACCACGTCTGTTTTACTTCCTCCTTCGATCCAAACTGATCTCGCTCTCATTTTTATTCTTCTCTTTTTTTCTTGTTTACTTATTCTATCCTTATTCTATTGTGAGAGTATATTACAAGTGTGTATGTATTGCGAGTACAGTACAGTGGGCTTAAGCATAATAATATATACAGTGGTATTGGTTTGGGTTAATTACAGTTAGCTAAGGAATATGTACAGTGGTATGGGGATAGTACTGCTACAATATGTACATAGATAGGCGTTCCCTTCCTCTCTCTTAACTCTTCCTCGTCTGCCTTGCCACGCAATGAGTAATAGCGATCACCTGCAATCCTAGCGCGAACACTATACTAGCTGCTGGCAGGCGTTCTCCCTTTCTTTTTTCTCCTTTTGACCTTAAACCAACACCCCCTCTCCATCAATCACGTGCGATGCGCTGTCTGCTTGTCCATTTCTTACCACAATCACCCCCATTAACAACTCAATCTGTCCCTTTCCCCTAAAGAAAGAGAGAGAGAGAAGATGCCTAACAATATCACATGTCCAAAACAATAAGCGCCCGCCCAGGCAACGATTTATTTACATAAATATATAAATGTATATATGTATGTATTGATATGTATGCATGTATTTATATGTATGGATGTATATATTTTAAAACCAATGGACATATGTACCTATAAACAGCTCAGACAGACTTTTTCCTGTACAAATTTAATATTCCGTTAATCCCGCATGTTTGACTCCATTCGTTCTGCCTTGCTCTAAATTGCTCTATTCTCTTCTCTCTTGAGTGACTCGCGCGGAAAAAACGGCCGAATTTCAGTAGGCATTTTTTGGGTATAACCAGTCGATATCGAGCCAAGGAGAGCGATAGAGACTTTTCGATTGCCGATTGCAAATAAATTCGTTTATTAATCACATTTAAACTAGTTTAGCTTTTAACTTATTGAATACAAGTAGTGCTTGCAAATAAAGCTATAGGGCTTTAGTTTTTCTGTGCCGATCGTCAGTTAGAAACTAGTAATAGTTGCTAACTGTGACGGTGCATCGCGCGCTTTTCTGGAGACTGAGGCCGGACGTCGCTGCTTCTGTAGCGGCTGAGGACGAACGTCGCTTCTCTCGCCAGGGGACGTCGCTGCTTCGCTTAAATTCGTAACATTTAATCAATTCTATTTTCTTCTTTTGTAGTTTTTATGTAATTATATATAATAATTCGGTTTATTTTATATAATTATATATATTCAATAATTAATATTTATTAATTAATTATATTATTAATAATTAATTATATAGTTAATTATTGATTTTATAATTATTTATAATAAGATTTTATTTTATTAGGTATTATTTCATTATATTTTATTTTATTACACATTTTATTATGCCTCGAAAGCATAGGCAATCTGCTTCTCAACAGTCTCAGAGACGTAAATTGCGATACCGATCAAATAGAGAAGAAAATTTGGAAAATTTAGAAATTGTTGCAAACAGGGAAGTTTTAATAAGTACAGACGCTGAGTTCATTGAACCGGTTAGTAATCAGCAGCAAGATAATGAGGGACAAAGTCAGGTGACTGCTAGGCAGGTTTCAGGTGTAGGTCAGGAAGAGCAGGCAGCCGTCGCTGACGGACAGATTGTGAATGCTGAGGGAAATAGTGTTGCGATAAACGCACAGAACAGACGACAAGTGGCCGATACTAACCGTCGGTCCAGACGAAGACGTAACCAAAGGTATAGGGCCAGAGAACAGAGTCAGAATACTGCCGGACATACAGTTAGACGAGAAGACGCGCAGATTAGAATTGAGGAGCAAGCGACCAATACCATGCGTCGGTCCAGACGAAGACAGGACTTGGACTATAGGGCTACAGAGCAGGCACAAAATACAGTAGGACATATACAAAGACGAACAGACGCAGAGATTAGAAGTCAGGAGCAAGTTGCCGATACTGTGCGTCGCTCCACACGAAGACAGGACTTGGAATATAGGGCTAGAGAACAGGAGCAAAATACAGTAGGACATATAGTTAGACGAATGGACCCACAAATCAGACGTGAGGAGCAAGTTGCCAATACTGTGCGACGCTCCACACGAAGACAGGACTTGGAATATAGGGGGAGAGAACTGGAACAAAATACAGTAGAACATATAGTTAGACGAATAGACCCACAGATTAGACGTGAGGACCAAAGAACAAATATAGAGAGGCGACAGCGCATAAGTAGATATAACCAAAGAAGACGGATACTAGAAAGAGAGCAGGATAGAGTTCGTAGGGTCCAAGAAAGGAGTTTAGTAGATCGTAGGCGTATCTCGCGAGCGAGAGACACTCTGGCACGCCAATCTGCTCGTGTCGCAGCTCGACAGTCAGCAATTGACGCTGCCAGAGCTGTAAGTCAGAGAGTTAGCCAATATAGGAGCGATAGCAGTAATAGAGCTGAGCAAAATTTAAGAAACGCCTCCCGTATGCAGCAAGAACGAGCAAATATCTGCCAGGAGGATAGGGCACATGTCGGACCCAGAATCAGGCTTAGTGGCCTAGAAGCTCTAAAAGTAGTTTATAATAGGAATGTAAAGCTCGGTCCTGATCAGGTTTGCCTTTCTTGTAAAGGCCTGTGGTTCCCCAAACAAATTTCCAAGATTCCTCGCGTCCTTTTAGAAAGTGATTGCGAGTTAAGTGCTGAAATCTTTGCTCTTGAAAGTCTTCTAGAATTCCCTTCTGACTGCCCAACATTAAAATTCTGCAGAACATGTTATACCAACATTAAGAAGCGTAAAAAGCCTAGGCTTTTCTTCAATGAATTAGATTTCCCTAAACTGCCCGACTGCTTAAAGGGGCTCACTCCATTAGAGGAACGACTAATTTCTCCTCGACTTCCATTTATAATTAATAATTAATTAATAATTAAGCCATTATTGCCTGGGGAAGAGGCCAAAATGCCATTAAAGGAGCAGTTGTAAACGTCCCTAATTCTGTAAGTGATATCGTGAAGGAGCTTCCACGAGCTTTCCATAAAGCCCAGGTTATTCAGCTCCACCTGAAGCGTAGACAAGAGTATCTTCACGCCTTAATGGCTGAAACCATTGGACCTTCCAAAATTTTTAAAACACTTCGTTATTTAGTTAGCACAGATTTGTATAAAAAGCACAATGTCATAGTTAATGAGCAATGGATCTCTGGCTTCACATCCGATATTGTTCCATTCGTAGCATCTCAAGCAGACGCAACCTTTTTAGAAAGTATCCAAAATAGAGATAGGAATGTAGACACAGAGCCAGCCCATCCCGACGAGTAGGTAGAGGCCGAAGAGCTCAACCCTGGTGGTCAGGAAACTCTGCTTGAAAATAACGTACCATTCGATGATAGGATTTTACAAATCGCACCAGGGCAAGGACGACGACCTCTTCATATGGTCTTAGATATTGACTCGGAAGAGTTATCTTTTCCCACTATTTATGCGGGCGTCAAGGGACAATCTTCAGAAAGTTTTACAACCATTGTTAGATCAGAGCTTCGAAATGTAGATAGGAGAGGTTGTAGATCTGATAAACTGTTTTTCAATTACAAGAAGTTAGAACTCATTAAGATTCGCAATAATATTTCTATCTGCCTACGTAAGCGGAGCACGTCCAGTGCAGTTACGGCAGCTAACGCTCTTAATGAGAATTTCATAGGGGGACTTATTAACCACGATGAGGGATATAGGGTTCTTCGAGATATTCGCTCGTCTCCGGCTCATTGGGAGGAAGAAAAGAAGAAGGTTATGGCCATGATTCGTCAGTTCGGCCTGCCGACTTTTTTCTTCACTTTGTCTGCTGCTGAAACGCGGTGGCCAGAGTTGCTTGTTTTGCTCAAAAGCAATGTAGATAGAGAGATCATTAGCGAAGAAGAAGCAATGAATCTACAGTATAACGAAAAGGAGCGTCTCATCAAGGCAGATCCAGTTACTTGTGCTAGGTATTTTGATCATAGGTATCGTGAGCTTTTGAAAGTTATGAGGAATCGGGAGGGAATTTTCGGAGAAAACTTCGTCATCAAATTTTATTGGCGTGTTGAATTTCAACAAAGAGGTTCCCCCCACATTCACGGTATGTTTTGGCTGAAAGATGCCCCAGCAGTGGATTTTACCAGTACTGAGTCAATTTCAAAAGTTGTAGCCTTCATTAATACATACATTACAGTAGATGTCACAGACTCAGAATTAGCTCCGTATGTTGAATACCAAAAGCATAAGCATACGAACATGACATGTCTTAAAAAAGTCAATAGAAGTGGAAAAAAAGTTTGCAGATTCGGTATTCCATACCCTCCAATGCCCCAAACGGAGATCTTGAGTCCACTGCCGAAGGAAACTCCAAACCTTGATTTTCACTAAGGAAATTTTAGGAAAATTCAAGACCTACTGAATTCTGATCAATCCTCTGATATGATTGATCTCCTGAGCATATTTGAGAATTTCCTTTCACACGAACAAGTGAGCCTCAATTACGAGGACTACAAATATGCAATATGTTCTGGTTTGAAGAAACCACAAATTTTCCTAAAGATGTCGTTTGCTGAGATTAGCGTTAATGCATATAATAAGCGCATTCTTTCAATGCAAAGGGCCAATATGGATATCCAATTCATTTTTGACCCTTATGCATGCTGTAGCTATATAATAAATTATATAAATAAATCCCAAAGGGGTATTTCTAAGCTTATGCGCGAGGCGGTAAGAGAGGTGCAAGGGGGCAATTATACGATTAGGCAAAAGCTACAGCATATTGGTCACAAATTTATTTCTGGCACTGAGATATCTGCTCAGGAAGCCGTATATTGTTGTCTAGGTATTCCTTTGTCCGGAACTAGCAACAAATGCGTTCATGTTAATACTTTCCCTCCAGAGCAACGAGTGCGAATGCTCAAATCCAAAAGCATCCTACAAAATATGAATCAGGACTCCACTGACATATTCGTCAAAGGATTGCTGGAGCGGTATGAACAGAGACCAATCAATCTTCAGGAATGAGGTAGAAGTAGAAGTTTTTCTTCCTCTCCGCGATAATAGTGGTTTTATTAGGGAACGGACCAAGCCATCCATTTTAAAGTATATGAGGTTTAACATAAATACAGATAGGTCTAACTATTTTAAAGCATTAGTCATGCTGTTTTATCCGTGGAGAGATGAGGAAAGAGATTTAGTGAGCGCTAATTGCGAGGATGTTTATAACAATCGTCAGGATTTAGTTAGTTCAAATTTCCAAAAATACAATGCGTTAGCAGATTTAGAAGACGTGCTTAGGAGGGCCATGGAAGCCGAAGCCAATAGGGTGGAAAATGTAGGTGAAGAGGCAGTTGATGAGACCATTGATTTTTAGTTTTTTAGTTTTTATGTAATTATATATAATAATTCGGTTTATTTTATATAATTATATATATTCAATAATTAATATTTATTAATTAATTATATTATTAATAATTAATTATATAGTTAATTATTGATTTTATAATTATTTATAATAAGATTTTATTTTATTAGGTATTATTTCATTATATTTTATTTTATTACACATTTTATTATGCCTCGAAAGCATAGGCAATCTGCTTCTCAACAGTCTCAGAGACGTAAATTGCGATACCGATCAAATAGAGAAGAAAATTTGGAAAATTTAGAAATTGTTGCAAACAGGGAAGTTTTAATAAGTACAGACGCTGAGTTCATTGAACCGGTTAGTAATCAGCAGCAAGATAATGAGGGACAAAGTCAGGTGACTGCTAGGCAGGTTTCAGGTGTAGGTCAGGAAGAGCAGGCAGCCGTCGCTGACGGACAGATTGTGAATGCTGAGGGAAATAGTGTTGCGATAAACGCACAGAACAGACGACAAGTGGCCGATACTAACCGTCGGTCCAGACGAAGACGTAACCAAAGGTATAGGGCCAGAGAACAGAGTCAGAATACTGCCGGACATACAGTTAGACGAGAAGACGCGCAGATTAGAATTGAGGAGCAAGCGACCAATACCATGCGTCGGTCCAGACGAAGACAGGACTTGGACTATAGGGCTACAGAGCAGGCACAAAATACAGTAGGACATATACAAAGACGAACAGACGCAGAGATTAGAAGTCAGGAGCAAGTTGCCGATACTGTGCGTCGCTCCACACGAAGACAGGACTTGGAATATAGGGCTAGAGAACAGGAGCAAAATACAGTAGGACATATAGTTAGACGAATGGACCCACAAATCAGACGTGAGGAGCAAGTTGCCAATACTGTGCGACGCTCCACACGAAGACAGGACTTGGAATATAGGGGGAGAGAACTGGAACAAAATACAGTAGAACATATAGTTAGACGAATAGACCCACAGATTAGACGTGAGGACCAAAGAACAAATATAGAGAGGCGACAGCGCATAAGTAGATATAACCAAAGAAGACGGATACTAGAAAGAGAGCAGGATAGAGTTCGTAGGGTCCAAGAAAGGAGTTTAGTAGATCGTAGGCGTATCTCGCGAGCGAGAGACACTCTGGCACGCCAATCTGCTCGTGTCGCAGCTCGACAGTCAGCAATTGACGCTGCCAGAGCTGTAAGTCAGAGAGTTAGCCAATATAGGAGCGATAGTAATAGAGCTGAGCAAAATTTAAGAAACGCCTCCCGTATGCAGCAAGAACGAGCAAATATCTGCCAGGAGGATAGGGCACATGTCGGACCCAGAATCAGGCTTAGTGGCCTAGAAGCTCTAAAAGTAGTTTATAATAGGAATGTAAAGCTCGGTCCTGATCAGGTTTGCCTTTCTTGTAAAGGCCTGTGGTTCCCCAAACAAATTTCCAAGATTCCTCGCGTCCTTTTAGAAAGTGATTGCGAGTTAAGTGCTGAAATCTTTGCTCTTGAAAGTCTTCTAGAATTCCCTTCTGACTGCCCAACATTAAAATTCTGCAGAACATGTTATACCAACATTAAGAAGCGTAAAAAGCCTAGGCTTTTCTTCAATGAATTAGATTTCCCTAAACTGCCCGACTGCTTAAAGGGGCTCACTCCATTAGAGGAACGACTAATTTCTCCTCGACTTCCATTTATAATTAATAATTAATTAATAATTAAGCCATTATTGCCTGGGGGAAGAGGCCAAAATGCCATTAAAGGAGCAGTTGTAAACGTCCCTAATTCTGTAAGTGATATCGTGAAGGAGCTTCCACGAGCTTTCCATAAAGCCCAGGTTATTCAGCTCCACCTGAAGCGTAGACAAGAGTATCTTCACGCCTTAATGGCTGAAACCATTGGACCTTCCAAAATTTTTAAAACACTTCGTTATTTAGTTAGCACAGATTTGTATAAAAAGCACAATGTCATAGTTAATGAGCAATGGATCTCTGGCTTCACATCCGATATTGTTCCATTCGTAGCATCTCAAGCAGACGCAACCTTTTTAGAAAGTATCCAAAATAGAGATAGGAATGTAGACACAGAGCCAGCCCATCCCGACGAGTAGGTAGAGGCCGAAGAGCTCAACCCTGGTGGTCAGGAAACTCTGCTTGAAAATAACGTACCATTCGATGATAGGATTTTACAAATCGCACCAGGGCAAGGACGACGACCTCTTCATATGGTCTTAGATATTGACTCGGAAGAGTTATCTTTTCCCACTATTTATGCGGGCGTCAAGGGACAATCTTCAGAAAGTTTTACAACCATTGTTAGATCAGAGCTTCGAAATGTAGATAGGAGAGGTTGTAGATCTGATAAACTGTTTTTCAATTACAAGAAGTTAGAACTCATTAAGATTCGCAATAATATTTCTATCTGCCTACGTAAGCGGAGCACGTCCAGTGCAGTTACGGCAGCTAACGCTCTTAATGAGAATTTCATAGGGGGACTTATTAACCACGATGAGGGATATAGGGTTCTTCGAGATATTCGCTCGTCTCCGGCTCATTGGGAGGAAGAAAAGAAGAAGGTTATGGCCATGATTCGTCAGTTCGCCCTGCCGACTTTTTTCTTCACTTTGTCTGCTGCTGAAACGCGGTGGCCAGAGTTGCTTGTTTTGCTCAAAAGCAATGTAGATAGAGAGATCATTAGCGAAGAAGAAGCAATGAATCTACAGTATAACGAAAAGGAGCGTCTCATCAAGGCAGATCCAGTTACTTGTGCTAGGTATTTTGATCATAGGTATCGTGAGCTTTTGAAAGTTATGAGGAATCGGGAGGGAATTTTCGAAGAAAACTTCGTCATCAAATTTTATTGGCGTGTTGAATTTCAACAAAGAGGTTCCCCCACATTCACGGTATGTTTTGGCTGAAAGATGCCCCAGCAGTGGATTTTACCAGTACTGAGTCAATTTCAAAAGTTGTAGCCTTCATTAATACATACATTACAGTAGATGTCACAGACTCAGAATTAGCTCCGTATGTTGAATACCAAAAGCATAAGCATACGAACATGACATGTCTTAAAAAAGTCAATAGAAGTGGAAAAAAAGTTTGCAGATTCGGTATTCCATACCCTCCAATGCCCCAAACGGAGATCTTGAGTCCACTGCCGAAGGAAACTCCAAACCTTGATTTTCACTAAGGAAATTTTAGGAAAATTCAAGACCTACTGAATTCTGATCAATCCTCTGATATGATTGATCTCCTGAGCATATTTGAGAATTTCCTTTCACACGAACAAGTGAGCCTCAATTACGAGGACTACAAATATGCAATATGTTCTGGTTTGAAGAAACCACAAATTTTCCTAAAGATGTCGTTTGCTGAGATTAGCGTTAATGCATATAATAAGCGCATTCTTTCAATGCAAAGGGCCAATATGGATATCCAATTCATTTTTGACCCTTATGCATGCTGTAGCTATATAATAAATTATATAAATAAATCCCAAAGGGGTATTTCTAAGCTTATGCGCGAGGCGGTAAGAGAGGTGCAAGGGGGCAATTATACGATTAGGCAAAAGCTACAGCATATTGGTCACAAATTTATTTCTGGCACTGAGATATCTGCTCAGGAAGCCGTATATTGTTGTCTAGGTATTCCTTTGTCCGGAACTAGCAACAAATGCGTTCATGTTAATACTTTCCCTCCAGAGCAACGAGTGCGAATGCTCAAATCCAAAAGCATCCTACAAAATATGAATCAGGACTCCACTGACATATTCGTCAAAGGATTGCTGGAGCGGTATGAACAGAGACCAATCAATCTTCAGGAATGAGGTAGAAGTAGAAGTTTTTCTTCCTCTCCGCGATAATAGTGGTTTTATTAGGGAACGGACCAAGCCATCCATTTTAAAGTATATGAGGTTTAACATAAATACAGATAGGTCTAACTATTTTAAAGCATTAGTCATGCTGTTTTATCCGTGGAGAGATGAGGAAAGAGATTTAGTGAGCGCTAATTGCGAGGATGTTTATAACAATCGTCAGGATTTAGTTAGTTCAAATTTCCAAAAATACAATGCGTTAGCAGATTTAGAAGACGTGCTTAGGAGGGCCATGGAAGCCGAAGCCAATAGGGTGGAAAATGTAGGTGAAGAGGCAGTTGATGAGACCATTGATGAGTAGTTTAGGGCTTTAGCGATTCCCGAAATAAGCTCTCAAATAAATGTTCTGAACTTGAATGACCAGGCAACGGATGAAGATAGGAGTATTCGATTAGTAAAGCTTCCTCCGATTGTTTCCCCTACTTTATTAGCCAGTTTAATTAGATCGCTTAATTTGAAGCAAAAAGCTTATCTCACCCATGTTCTGCATAATGTGAGAAATAAGGCAGTTTTTTATGAGTTTGTAGGTGGCGGCGCAGGCGTCGGCAAGAGTAGGAAAATATATACCATTTTTCAGACCATTTCCCAGGAGTTTAATCGTAGACCAGGATCTAACCCACAAACTGTTAAAGTTCTTCTGTGTGCTCCCACAGGAAAAGCTGCATTCGGTATTGGAGGTGCCACACTTCACTCCATGTTTTCTTTACCTCTCAATCAGTCTAACCATGCCTTTAAACCGTTGGGTGCAGATTTATTAAATACCTTGCGTTCAAGATTTATTGATCTTAAAATTCTTATAATTGAAGAAATTTTTATGGTCGGTGAAAAAATGTTTTATTTATTTGGATAAACGCTTAAAACAAATATTTTCTAGGCCCGAGAGTCCTTTTGGTGTCATTTCTGTTGTCGTGTTCGGCGATCTACGGCAGTTATGTCCAGTAGGTGATCGTTGGATATTTAAATCCTCATCAGGAGCGCATAATCCATACAGTGCGATAGTTGGCTCTAGTCTCTGGGATAGCTTCAAGTTTTTCGAACTTACAGAGATAATGCGACAGCGAGATGACCAAGCTTTTGCAACCGCACTTAATAACATGGCATCGGCCGAAATGACGTCAGAAGATAGTCAATTGCTTAGGAGCCGAATAGTTGACGGCAGACAAGCCCCCAGAGATGCGATCCACTTATTTTATAGCAATAGCGAGACAGATAAGTACAATAGGGAGAAGCTATCATCGATAATGACTGCAGAATATACTTCAATAGCTTTAGACTGCATCAAAGCCGAACATCTTAACCCAGAAACCAAAAGCAAATATCTGGACTCTGTTAAGAGTTTCAAAACTTCGAATACGCAAGGTTTGTGTACTTCATTGGTTCTTAAAACCACGGCTAAATATATGATGACAGTCAATGTAGATACATCTTGTTAACGGAGCCACTGATGTTTTAATGCAGATAGATCTCAGCTCCTCCAGTACCCCCGAACTTCTTTGGATACATTTTCTTGAGGAAAGCGTAGGAGTTAACGCACGGTCGAAAAGCAGCCATAGTAACGAATCTTCATGGACCCCAATTCAGAAAACTACAAAAAGTTTTCAGTACCACCAAAACGAAAACAGTTTCCGGTTGTAGCTGCAGAAGCTGCAGCAAAGTGGTAGTCCACACTTCATCCAATATGCAAAGAGAGGCGTTGTATGTAGCTTGCAGTAGGGCCACCAGTGCGAACGCACTTTATATCGTTGGACCATTCATTCCTCCGAAGCCCAAGCGGGACTGTCCTGTCGCGAAGAAGATGGAGAACTTACGTTCTGCCAAATCACTTCAAACCCACTTCGATTGTTTACTCAATCCGTCCGACCTCAATATTTTCTTCCATAATACGGAAAACTTGCACTGCCATTTTACCGATGTCTGTTCTGATCAGTTAATGCTCAAGTCTTTTATTTTGTGCTTCGTTGAGGCTTCCACTTACTCAAATGAAGCTTATATTATTCCTGGCTATTCCACTGCAGTGCGGTTAGATTGCCTTTCCGTAGCCAGCGGAACTAGACAGAAAAGGGGCATTCTAATATTTGTTAGGAATGAACTTTTAGATCATTGTAGTAATTTTGAAAGTGGTCGATTTTATGCAAATTCCGGAAACTTAGCATCTCCAGTGTTCGAGTATGCTCTGTTTAAGTACAAGTCTGTAGGTGTTGTTGTTATTTATAGAACCCCCACGTATCCGTTGCCAAAGTTCAAAGCAGAATTTGAGGACTTATTTCAAAGAAATCAGCTTTTAGATAGAAATTGCTTAGTGTTATGAATTCCTTTCAGAAAGGAATTGTAGGTCATTGTTAGGTTTGGACTCGTCCACAACCAATTGCGATACGCATATTGACTGGGCGTTTTCAAACATTTCCGATAGCAGGGCCACCGCGCGCACCTTTGAGACTGTCTATTGTTATCATAGTTGAATTCTAGTTAATGTTAGGGAGGCAGAAGATTAGATTTGGATTGGTTTGGATAGGTCGGCGACCAGCCCCCCGCACGAACCGTAAGCCCGCACGGACCGGCAGGAACCTGCAGGGACGCGTATAATTAATTATTTTATTACTTTTTACTTTAATCTTTTATTTTGTTTAATCTTTTTTTCCGCTTTTTTATCCGTTTTCCGTTCTATTTTGTTAATCATCAATCAATTGTTTATTTTTAATCATTTTTACGTCTTTATGTATTCATTTTAGGATAGATAATTTGTACGTATTTGGGTACCTATTCATTTTAGTTTAGATATTTTTTTTGAAGGATTGGAATCCTATTTTTAATTTTTTGGGGAATATGGAGCTTAAAAATGCCTTTAAAAGCAGCTCAAGTCGACTCGTAGGTCCCCAAGATTATATTTTGGCTAGAGTGACCCCATTGCATCGCGATGGCCTCCCCGTGGTGTTCCCTGGGTACCAATTTAATGTATTTCATGTATTAAATTGGTAGCTAATTCGAGCGGCGTTTACGTATCAAATATGTATATTATATAAGTTAACAATATACAAGTAATACAAGTAAATTACAAGCTCATACCTATACACATATACTAACTGAGTACCGGGTATAAAGTAGAGCCGCGGCCATAGCCGCGGCTTACAACTTTCCCTCTCGTTTTATCAAAAGTAATGATAAAGAGCAAGGTATACTAATAAAGGTACACGCACTAGAGTTATCGCCCTCTTTGCTTCATTCCTAAATTTCAGTCTGTTGTGAGCAACGTATCTTTTTCGTGTTCCTTTTGACTTTTCGTATTTTTGCAATGAAAAAATAATACAACTAGAACTAAATTTCCTGCAAACTAATTATGACAACAAAATATCTTATAATATATAAAATAACATACAGTGACTCACACCCTCGATGATGCAGTGTCAAATAAAAAGTTTAAGGTGCTACAGATTTTAAACTAAACGGAAAAACAAAAAATGTTTAAACGCCAATTTGTTGTATGTTTTATCACATTTAAAAAAGGAACTTTATTTGCCGTTTAAATATTGTTCCGTTTTAAAAATAAAATAAAATCTTAAAATATATCTTAAATACAAGTCCGAGCTCGAACGATGCAGCCACAAACCAGTTTAATATTAGTCTAATAAAAGGTTAAACAGGTATTTTAATACTTAGTATGCAATCCCTTAACCTTTATTACGGCTTTTACGGAAGAGACCAGCTTCCGAGTGCTTTCCGAGCTTATTTTGTTCCATTCCTCCAGCAGAGCTTTTCCAAGGTCCTTTTTGCTAGAAATCCTGTGATTCTGGGTGTTTTTGCGGACTGTAAATACCAATACCATGACACTTCCTCCGCCGTGCTTGACTGTCGCTTATACATGTTTGGATCCAGCTTAGTACTGGGCTGTCGTCACAAATTACGGTATTCCAGAACACCAAATCCTTGTCAAAGTTGGTTTTTGCGATCGCCAACCTTGTCCCTTTGTTTTTCGGGCTTATATAGGGCTTCTTTCGGGGTACTCGGGCATTGAAGTCATGGTTGCGCAGAACTCGGCGCACAGTTTCCACACTGCACTCCTTCCCCTGTTGGGTAAGTTTTGGGGCCGATAACTTAAACCAAAGCTTCCAGAAACTAGGAGTCCGACTTTATTTCAGGTTCTACCAGGATAATGACCCGAAACATTCGGGTAATTAAGTAATAAAATACCTGTTTAACCTTTAATTCGACTAATATTAAACTGGTTTGTGGCTGCATCTTTCAAGCTAGGACTTGTATTTAAGATATATTTTAAGTTTTTATTTTATTTTTAAAACGGAGCAATATTTAAACGGCAAATAAAGTTCCTTTTTTAAATGTGATAAAACATACAACAAGTTGGCGTTTAAACATTTTTTGTTTTTCCTCTAGTTTAAAATCTGTAGCACCTTAAACTTTTTATTTGACACTACATCATCGAGGATGTGAATCACTGTATGTATGCATGCACGTACAAATTTCTTTGTACGGATGAAGCATTAGGAACAATAAAGGCGTTCCAAGTCACCGAAGCTAATTATGTAAAGGCCATGGATAACCTCAAACGAGTATATGAAAACAAGTTTTTGATTTTTACGAACAATATTTCAACATTGTTTAACCTGCTAAAAATCTTGAAGCAGTCCACATCTTCTCTGAGGAACCTCATCGATACTGTTTCATCGATTTCTTTAGTGTCGAGCTGCACTTCATTTTCGGGTGTCTCGGTTATGCAAAGGTTTGAGTTCGGCAAGTCTGCTCCCTTATGCATCAATTGTCTGCGAAAAGGCCACGCTGTGGTAAAATGCAAAGCCAATATATGTCATGTGTGTGGCCGCTCACATTACACCTTATTGCATTGATACACAGTGTCGCGTTGCCGTGGTTTTTGTCGCTTGAAAGAAGATTGAATCATGACTATGAGTTGAAGAAAATGTACTTGGAATTTATGAAAGAGTACCACTTCTTAGGCCATATATCTCCTACTGACAATACGATTCTTTCTACTCTACACTACGTAATTCCACATCAGTGTGTTCTACGGACCCAAAGCACGTCTACCAAGCTCCGCGTCGTTTTCGATGCGTCGTCCAAGATGTTCTCTCAGGTGGCCCTGAATCATATTCTTCAAGAGGAGCTATACTCGACCCTGCTCCGATTTCGTCTACACAGGTTTGCCCTGACTGCCGACGTCAAAAAGATGAATCGCCAAGTGATGGTAAATGAAGCTAATAGGCAGTTTCATGAGAGATGGCAAAGTGGTTTTCCAACTCACCCGAGATCACCGCATCTGAGAACACAGCCAAGCCCATAACGATCTCGGATTCAGAATCGACTAAGACATTAGGAATCTCGTGGTTGTCTAATGAAGAGCGACAAAACGGAACATTTTGTCGGTGACACCTAAGTTGTTCGACCCCCTTGGTTTGCTAAGCCCTATCATTATAACAGGCAAGATCCTATTGCAGGAACTTTGGCTTAACAAATTAGATTGGGACGATTCCGCTGCACTAAGAAACAGCGTGGAAGATGTTAAAAAACACACTGTCTCAATTGGAAGAGATATCCATACCTCGGTTTGTGTATGTCGATCCGATGTCACCGGTGCAAATACATGCTTTTGCTGACGCCTCCATGAGAGCTTATGGGGCGTGCGTCTATATACATATGTACGTACCAAAACTGCAGAAGGTTTAAAAATATTGCTGTTGACCTCAAAGTCCAAAATAGCGCCGCTCAAGACCAAAACGCTCCCAAGGCTTGTGTTGTGATTACTCAAACAAACTCGTTATCCGTTCCAATCGTTTGTTCGTTTATTTAACATAAATCTCTTAGAAATTTAAACTTCGTTCAAAAATTAGTTTTCTGCTCGTCCGTCTTTTCTAGATCTTCGCTCACTAATGCCAGCATTATTATCGAAATACAAAATATCGCTTATAACTATCATATATGTATATAATATATCAACTAAAAATATCGTTTTCACGTGTTACGTCAGGGCTGATCTGGACTCAGGGCAGCAGAACCAACGCATTCAAAAACAGGCAGTTAGGTTTAAATAATGAGTATCTATAACATTCCACCCACCGTAAAACGACTACGGAGTTTTACCCAATACATCGAGAATAGCTAACTTTGATAAAGGTCGTTTCAAAATGCCTTTTGACGTTTCGATCTCTGCAACTCTGACTTGTCCATCCTTTGCTTTTATGGGTCGCACAACTATTCCCCTTTTCCAGTTACCTCTTGGCTCGTTCTCATCGCAGATCAATACCACGTCTCCAGCTTTGATTGGCTTTACAGGTGCAAACCATTTCGTTCGCCTAGTTAGTACTGGCAAGTATTCCCTAATCCAGCGGCGCCAAAAAATGTCCTTTAATTGTTGTGATATCCGGTATTGCTTATGATGACAAAAGTTTCCACCATCATTAGAACGTTGTGTTGAGTTCATGGTGCCCAATAAGAAATGATTGGGTGTAAGTGGTTCTGGCTCCTCCATAGTGACAGGAACGTGGGTTAAAGGTCTACTGTTTATAATGTTTTCTGCTTCTATAATTAGGCTTCTCAGTGTTTCGACTCTGGGAGCCTGTTCTTTTAATGTTACTGCCAGAACTCGTTTCACCGATTGTACCATACGCTCCCAGCATCCACCTGAGCTTGGATTGGCTGGGCAATTAAACTTCCATTCAATCCCTTCAATTGATAGCTTGGCCTTGATTTGTTCCGTATCCAGTAGATCCCTTACTCTTCTTAGTTGATTGTCCACGCCAACAAAATTTGTGCCCATGTCAGATCTTATAGAATACGGTATGCCTCTTCGGTTAACAAAATTTTTTATAACCATTATGCACGCATCGGTTGACAGATCCTCCGCAAGCTCCAGATGAATAGCTCTGATTGTCAAACAGGTAAACAATGCCACCCACCGTTTCTCATGGCGTCTCCCAATCGTGACAATTACGGGCCCAAAATAGTCCAATCCTGTAAAGGTGAATGGTCGATTATAAGGCGTAACTCGATCTGAGGGCAACTGTCCCATTAGCGTCGGGATTGGTCTCACATTTTTATTCTTGCAATATTGACAGGAGGACTTAACTCGTTTGACGGCATGTCGCAGGCCGGTTATCCAGAATTTTCGGCGTATTTCGTTCACTATGAGGTCGTCATTTTGATGATGATATATTTTGTGGTAATGATGTACTATCAGATTGGTTAATGGGTGCCCTCTTGGGAGAATGATTGGCTGACGTGCCGTTTGAGGCAATATTATGGCGTAGTCAAGCCTGCCGTGCACAACTAAAACTCTTTCTTTACTTATTTCAGGGGACAATGAATATATAGGGCTACTCTTCGGAAGCGGTTGGCATTTTTCTAAAATATCGATTTCTTCCTGGAAGACCTCTAATTGTACCGATCTGCATATTGTCAACTCGGCCTTCCGCATCTCATTGAAGGATAATTCACCAGTTACTTTGAAATCTTTTAATCCGGACAAGTTATTTATAAATCTTTTTATCCAGCCTATTGTTCTAACAAGGCGTACATAATTGGAAAATCGTTCAACATCTATAAATTGTTCCTGTACTGTTGTCGTATATACCTTTCTTTTCTCGTTGCTATCATCACTTGGTGGTTTTAATATTTTCTGACATGGCCATAACTTCTCTTCTTCTTTTAAAAATGTAGGTCCCTTTGTCCAGACTGTTTGTGGTTTGTATTCAATGTTTTTGTATGTTTTCGTAGCCTTGTCCGCTGAGTTTAAGTGCGTCGGCACCCAGCGCCAGTCGTTTTCATTTGTCGTTTCCAAGATCTCACTTATCCGATGTGCTACAAACTGTTTGTATTGTCTATGGTCAGAGCGAATCCACGCAATAACGGTACGTGAATCGGACCATAGAATGGTTCTGGATACAGTTACTTCATGGCTCTTCAGTATCGAGTTTCTTAGTCGAACGCCGAGCACAGCGGCTTGTAGCTCCAATCTTGGCACCGATAGTAGTTTCAATGGAGCGCATCTAGCCTTGCCAGCTACAAAGGTTACTTCGACATCATTTTCAAAACTAATGCGCCAGTAGGCCACTGCGGCGAATGCCTGTTCGCTAGCATCAACAAAAACGTGAAGCTCTAAGTTCGCATTTGGAGACAAAAATTTTGAAGAATAACAACGCGATATTTTAAAGTTTTTTACCTTATTAAGTTGCTGTATCCACAGTATAAAGCGTTCGAATATGTTTATAGGGATTAAGTCGTTCCAATTTACGCCAGAGCGCCATACATCCTGTACCAAATTTTTTCCGTATATCATAAGATCAGACAGCATTCCGAGCGGGTCATAGACAGACATGATCAGGCTTAAAAGCTGTCTTTTTGTGGGGCGCTTTTGCCCCTTTACTACATTGGGATCCACTCGATTCATTTTCAGGTCAAATATGAAAACATCTTCTTGATTCTCCCAGTACATCCCCAAAATCTTGTCGACTGCCATGTTATTCATTTTGAGAGGTTCGCCAGTATTTTTACTGCGTTCTCCATTGTTTAGTTTGAGTTGGACTTCTGCTGAATTAGAAATAAAACCTCTCAAGTCAAAGTTGGCAATCTTATGCACTATCTTTACTTCCTTGCTTACTTCATAAGCCTCGTCTTCAGTGGTAAAACTTGCCACATAATCATCCACATAGTGCTTTGTCGTTATTGCCTTTATCACATCCTCTTTTTTCCTTGTAGCATTCAGCGCATTCAGATTTTTAACGTATTGAGCACAACATGGGGAACATGTAGCTCCGAAGATCATTACTTGCATCTTGTACACATCTACTTCTGCGTTTGAATCGTCTCGCCTCCATAGAAATCGTAGCGAATCCTGATCACGTTCCCTGATCCGCACCTGCAAAAACATTTCCTTGATGTCCGCGCATACTGCCACCTCACCCTGTCGAAACTGAAACAAAATCTGAATTAGCGGTGGGTTTTCGTCTGGACCTTTAAGTAATTTAGAATTCAGCGAAATTCCATCCAACATTGCGGCGGCGTCGAAAACGAGTCTCATCTTTTTTGGCTTATTTATATTATAAACACCAAAATGCGGCAAATACCAGGTTCGCGAGGTAGTGTTAACCGATTCTGACCGCGACAATTTTACAGCATATCCCTTTTTGACGAAACTTTCTATAGCGTTTGCGTATTCGTCCTGCAGACCGGTGCTACGTATCTTATTTTCTATTGCTCGGAGTCTTTTTAGGGCATTTTGATAGCTGTCAGGTAATTTTACTTCATCATTCGACCACAGAAGTGCTGTTTCATAAGCACCGTCGACCTTCTTAGTTTCTTCAGCTAGTATTTTACGGGCTCTGATTATATCTTTTGATTCTAACGGTTTCTCGGCGATATTAACACCAAAGTTTTCTATTGTGAAGTACTCCTCAATAAGTTTATTCATTTCATCATCTTGGTTTGTAGGCTCTAAGTTTATGTGCGTTATGGAGATCATAGGGGGTTCCTTTTTCTGGAACGCGTGGGTCGATCCGTAAACCAGCCAACCCAGTGGGGACTTAGCTGCAACGAGGTTACTATCTAGGAATACACTTTTAATAATTTTCGATAAATGGCAATTATATATTCCAATAAGAATCGACGGCTTAACACTGCTATAGTCCCTGATCGGAAGATTTTTTAATTGCTTACAATTAGCCCTTATTATTTCAGAGTTCAATGACTGTAATGGTAACTCCAAGCTAGGCACTGTGTTGCCAATTAGTTTCATCCAATATTTTTTATTATCCACATTCCGTACCTTAAGTTCACATTTCATCGAAGAGATTTGTTTTGAATGATTACTAATCCAATTCAATGATAACTTTTCTTTATCCTCATCTACACCCAAGCTCTTTGCTAACTTCTCATCAATTAGTGTCGCTGATGATCCTTCATCGAGAAATGCAAATACTTGGACTATTAATCCGTTCGGGCCAATTACTTCAATTGGCAGAATTTTAGAGAGCAATCTTGACGTGTTGTCGTTCACTGTATTTATATTTGCCATGTTAGTGGATTCACCATCTTCCGAATACATGGTTATCGTATCTGGGCCATCGACTGTAATAGAATTAACAGAACTAGGTTTTCTATCTTGGTGCAACATGCGACTATGATACGATTTGCAGTCACCTATTTTACATTCTCGTTTGCCTCCGCACTTATTTAGACCATGACCTGGGCGCAGACATCCGAAACACAACCTTAACCTTTTTACTAAAGACCATCTCTCATTAACACTGGCCTTCGAAAATATATCGCATTTTTCGAACAAGTGATCGCCTTTACATTCATAGCATTCGATTTTAGATTTTTCTCCGCGTTCATCAGTTGTTGTTTGCATTAGCATCTTCTCATTGCCATAATTTTTTATATTTTGTTGACTCGGTGCGGCAGCGAAAAGAGCCTGTGTAATATTTTTCGCTGTTTCTTCTATCCAGACTCCAAAATGGCTTAAATCGGGATATGGGTGTATGTTTGACGCATATGTTGTCCAATCTATACGGGTCCTCATAGGAAGTTTGCTTACGAGATCGCTTAACAGTACCGGATTCTGTAAATGCTGTAACGCATTCGCTGATCTGAGAAATATGATCAAATTAGCAACCTTCGACGCGAATGGTACAATTTTCTCCAAGTTCCTTTCTGTTATAACCTGAATCTCGGCCACTTTATCCAGTTGGCTCCTAATAAGAAGTCCTGATTGTCCGTATCTAAATTGTAAACGTTTCATTATGTATTCGACATTGGCGGGGTTGATCAACATTCCAGAGACCTCTTCCCTAGCTTGTCCCTTTAAACCCTTTTGAAGCCTCAATAAATTCTCCAGATTGGAATACCCAAATGCAGCTGAAGTCTCGGAATACATACTGATAAATAGGGGCCAGTCTTCTGGTTTACCGTCAAACGTGGGCCGATCGATTATCTTATCTCCTCTAAACCGAGCTTGCCTACCACCTGTATCAAATGCGTTGTAGTCCCGCAAACCCGAAGATCCCAAAACAGACTCACCCTGTAACGTACCACCTTGAGCATCACCAAAGTACGCTCTGTTTCCAGACAATATAGCGTTGAATCCACCAGCTATACCCTGTGTGTTGCCGGAGCCATAGATACTGCCTTGAACAGCACGAAGAGTCGGTGCGCCACAAGCCGGAGTAGCGCCAAATCCTTCAGCAACACCCTGTACGTTATGGGAACGAACATTCGCTGCACCACCAGACGATGCAACTCCAAATCCATCGGCGACACCCTGTGCGTTGCCGGAGCCATAATTGCTTCCTTGAACAGCACGAAAAGTCGCAGCGCCACAAGCCGATGTTGCGCCAAGTCCATCAGCAACATTCCATTTGTTGCTGGAGCCATAGCCGTGATGATCAGGAACATTCGCTGCGCTACAAGACGATGCAGCGCCAAAACCATCTGCAACACCCTGTGTGTTACTGGTACGAACATTCGCCACACCACCAGACGATGCAACTCCAAATCCATCACCGACACCCTGTGCGTTGCCGGAGCCATAATTGCTTCCTTGAACAGCACGAAAAGTCGCAGCGCCACAAGCCGATGTTGCGCCAAGTCCATCAGCAACATTCCATTTGTTGCTGGAGCCATAGCCGTGATGATCAGGAACATTCGCTGCGCTACAAGAAGATGCAGCGCCAAAACCATCAGCAACACCCTGTGTGTTACTGGTACGAACATTCGCTGCACCACCAGACGATGCAACTCCAAATCCATCACCGACACCCTGTGCGTTGCCGAAGCCATAATTGCTTCCTTGAACAGCACGAAAAGTCGCAGCGCCACAAGCCGATGTTGCGCCAAGTCCATCAGCAACATTCCATTTGTTGCTGGAGCCATAGCCGTGATGATCAGGAACATTCGCTGCGCTACAAGACGATGCAGCGCCAAAACCATCAGCAACACCCTGTGTGTTACTGGTACGAACATTCGCTGCACCACCAGACGCTGCATCAGAGACACCCTGTGTGTCGCCGGCACAAACATTCGCTGGTCGTTTTATCTCCGTTAATTCCTCTCTGATGCTGGCTATTTGTTGTTGCTGTTGTTGCAGTAGTTGCATAATGTTTTCCATCACACTCTGCATATCTACTTGGCTTTCTTTTTTCTCCACCATGGTTTCGTTTAAAGTTTCGTCATCCATTGTATCTTCAGTCGATTCGGAAGGCTCTGGCGTTGATGTCTTGTTTTCCATTTTTTCCAGAAGTTTCGTCTTGCTTCTTGTCTCCATTTTGTACGCCTATGTATGCTGACGCCGAGAACACACACTCACATTCGCCTGCACCGTCTTTTATTTGGCCATCGAGCAGTTTTCTTATAATTTTTGAAACTGTTGTGATTACTCAAACAAACTCGTTATCCGTTCCAATCGTTTGTTCGTTTATTTAACATGAATCTCTTAGTAATTTAAACTTCGTTCAAAAATTAGTTTTCTGCTCGTCCGTCTTTTCTAGATCTTCGCTCACTAATGCCAGCATTATTATCGAAATACAAAATATCGCTTATAACTATCATATATGTATATAATATATCAACTAAAAATATCGTTTTCACGTGTTACGTCAGGGCTGATCTGGACTCAGGGCAGCAGAACCAACGCATTCAAAAACAGGCAGTTAGGTTTAAATAATGAGTATCTATAACAGCTTGTGTTATGTGCCGCTCACCTGCTCGCAGATCTCTGTTATAGAATCAAGCCCCTATTAAAGGTCCCTATCGAACGAACTGTTTATTGGTCGGATTCTGAAGTAACTCTTCATTGGATTCGGTCTCATCCATCCTCGTTGTCGACGTTCGTTTCGAATAGAGTGGCCGAGATTCAAGAGTGGTCAGAAGAAGCTACGTGGCGGCATGTACCCACCAAACAGAACCCAGCAGATATTGTATCAAGAGGTTGTGACGTCAACGAAATCGTCCAGTCAATCTGATTCGAAGGACCATCATTTTTGAAGGATGATGAAGAATTCTGGCCAAGAACTCTCATTTCGAGCCTACCGAAGATGCTCAGCTAGAAAAGAGGAAGAATGCGGTTGGGCTGACCGCTGCTGTGCAAAGATCAGAGCTGGTATATGTCATCGAGGGATTTTCGTCCCACCTCAAGCTGCTTAGAGTGTTCGCATTGCGCTCCCAATTTGTGCGGAGCTACGTTCGTCATCTGTATCATTCCAGTTTTCATGTCGGTCCCCGAGCACTGGTCAGCATCCTTCAGGTCTGATCATGTATGCGCTGCTTTAAATGCAAGACGCGACTGCTGACGCCACTTATGGGAAATTTACCCGCAGATCGACTCTGTGCAGTCCATTTGCAGCTTGCGGCATCCATTTTTGTGTACCAATTTATACGACATTGAAAAACTCGAGGAAGCCCCCCATATAAGTCATACATTGCGCTTTTTGTGTCCTGTGCGTCCAATGCGGTTCACTTAGAAATTGTTTCAGACTTAACCACCGACTCTTTTTTATTGGCTTTCCAAAGGCGCCGAGGATATCTCCAAGTCGTCCACTGCGGCAACGCAACGAAATTCGTCAGAGCGAGCCGCCACCTCAGCGCTCTGCGGGTGAGACTCGAGGAGCAGAGGGACAACATTCGCGAATTCGCATCAAAAAGCGGATGCGAATTTGCCAATGGGAGGCAGGTGTAAAAACTGCAAAAAAAACCTACTCCTACGGGCGGTAGGCAGCGCGCTCCTAACCGCCGAAGAGCTCGCCACAGTCCTCGTCGGGATCGAGGCGGTCAGGAAGTGGCCGCTGGGAGACCTCAGCCAGAGCGACGGAGAGGCTCTAACGCCCGGGCACCTGCTAACAGGCGGGTCGCTCATCGCCCCCCAGCACTGCGGGCTCCGGACCAGGAGAGTCTCTGCTGCTTACGGCGTTTTTTCTCGTCCGTCAGGCAAGCGTTCTGGCGGCAATGGTCCAACGAATATGTCGTGGGGCTGCAAATTCGGGGCAAATGGCACCAACGGCAGCCGAACGTAACCAAAGGGGACCTCGTCGTCGTGGCCGAAGACAATCTTCCGCCGCAGGAGTGGCTCGTCGGGAGGATAATCGCCACGCACGCAGGGGAGGACGGCATGGTCAGAGTCGTCGACATCCGGAGGAGTGATGGAGTGGAGTTTCGGCGGGCCATCCACAAGTTGGCGCCGCAACCAGGTTGTTTGAAGCCTTGCAGGTCTCAAGCCTATATATAAAGCTACAGCAACCCACCAACAAAATTTGAATCAAATCAACTTGCCAAACGGCACATTTGCAACAACATGGATAAAACTTGACAATAGAATTTTTGGAGGAAAGAACACGAATGCATCCAACGCGGACAGCGCGTATGGATCTGACGGCTATTCAATCAATCAAAGATTGGTTTTTTACAAGGCTAAAATTTATTTGTTGGCACAATTTCGGCAAAGCACTGAATACTGAGTAAGTAGAAATGTTAAAAAACGAGGGGGAACGTTGTAACCGGCAAAGGCCGCTGCTCTACTTTATACCCGGTACTCAGTCAGTATATATATGAGCCTACGATTTATGAAATTTATTATATGTTAACAAACAAATTTTTAAAAAATTTAGTCGAACCGCCGGAGATATTTATATATATTATATTTATATATTCTATTTTTCGTTATATATGTTTTTTACATCTGTCTTCTACATTTCTACATATATATTTACGGCTCGTGGGAGAGAGAGAGCTTTGCGAGAGAAAGAGAGGGAATGATTAGGCGCTTGAAAGGCGTTGCACAGCAACTGAAATTAAACTGGTTCCTTTTGGCTAAAATTATGATCTAACCTGATCAAGATGAGGCAATCTGACAGTATCTACATGTCATTCCCAATGATTTTTGTTTTCTCGTATCTTAAAAATTGTGGATAGGCGCTCATGGAGACGGACGGACGGACAGACAGACATGGCTATATCGACTCGGTTATTGATGCTGATCAAGAATATATACTTTATTAGATCAGAAATGCTTCCTTCTGGGTGTTACATACATCCACTATCACCATAAATCTAATACCCCTATACTCTTCGAGTACCGGGTATAAAAAGGAACTAAATTTACTCTGATGATGAATTGATTGCATTGGTTATGGAAAGGAGGAAGTAAAGAAGACGGATGCGTCAAAATGTCAAAATTATCAAAATGCTTCATTCCGTGATCCGTCAAAGAAATGGTCTTGCCTCCACTGCTTTTATTAAAGCAATCTTCTTTGGATTGCGTTTAGCTTGCGGGTGCTAAAGCCTGTAAAAAGCAATCGAAAAATGCCTGACCATATATTTTCTATATGAAGTTTGGCAGTAATTTGGGTGGAGTTCCAGCAGCGCAGGGGAAGGCGGTGCACGCGTGGCTAGTCGACGCACTGTTTGCACGGATGGAGGAAGATCCCACAGCTTCCATGCCCACCTTTGACTCTGCTGTGTGGTTGAACGGGATAAATATCCTGAAATGCAACAACGACAAGACGCGTAGGTGGCTGACTCAATCTGTCTGCCGACTGGACGCGGTGTAGGAGGGGGCCAAGCTGGAGGTGGTGAACAGGGAGCAAATTCCCTCCATATCAAAAGGGCTGAAGCTCCTGCAGCGCCAGAGCTCGGAGATTCCTTCAGGGAACTGGACGGTGCTACACACTGGGAACCCACGGTGACCTGACGTTGGTGACGTCACCCATGACGTGTGCTGCAGCTCAATCTCAATAATAGTAAATTAGCGTCGGCGGAGCTCTTTAATAGCCATGGAGCAAGGGTCAAAAAGGGAAGCCACGCTCACCTTATGTCTAATTACAGCTCGGATGATCTGACAGTGGTGATGCCAGAAAGCGAGAAGCGTCTTTTGGTAGCTTGTGCGACGAGAATTTCCAACCCTCATGGGCAGCTTTGTGAAAACGTAGAAATCGGTAAATAGCGCCCTACAAGGGATCAGCTCAATGATTTCCTAACTGTGAGAATCAAAATCTTAGAACGACTCACTACGAATAAGCAGGTTGACAGTCCTGCCGCAGGCTGTTCGAAATATACTGCAAGGCAGCATAGCACAATGTCCCATACGACAACCTCCGAAACACCATGTAAATACTGCAAGGGTTCTCAAAACCTAAGACAGTGCACGAACTTTCAAAAGTTAACTCTCCAAGACCGTTCCCAATTTACCAAAACGGCAAAAGTATGCATAAATTGCATAGCATATACACACTCAGCGAAGGAATGTTAGAGCACAAGGGCACATCAATCATACCAGAATCGAAACACACTTCTGCCAACAACGATTGTGAGAGTTTCTCATGAAGGCGAACTTCTGCGACTACGCGCGCTCATTGACCAAGGTTCCCAGAGCACATTTATAACGAAAAAGGCTTAGAAAAAACTCAACCTGCCCACAGTTAAATACCATACAAACGTTTCAGGCATTGAATTATGTTTGTACCTCATCCAAAGTCTACGAACTCTTGCTGACCAACGAGTCAATCGTTAATCAACTCTCGTTGATAGCGAATCAGAGTGTATAAGTGCAAATGAGCAGAAATTCAAGCAAAAAAGTCAAGCATTTCTTTTGGCCCGTTAAGAGTAACGACAATGTGCCAATACGCTCGGATGCAAAAAACGTTAGAAAAAGATTCCAATATCAAATCTCAAAATAATAACGTTTTAGCCGAATATACTTCTCATATCCAAATTCTTGTCCACCTCGACGATCGTGCATACCAACGGATACTCTTCCGACCCAAACTGGGCGCGCTTTCGCGCTATTTGATCGCTCCATCAGTCAGCATCCGACTGTAAACAGACGTATCCCGCAGCTTCTATTATTCTCCTCCATGAACCATACGTTGACGATGTTTTAACAGTAGAACACACTCTCGAACGTCCTCAACTAGCTTAGTCTCAAATTACAGCAGCACTGATATCCACATGCTTTCGTCTCAAGAAAAACACGGCAAATCACCAGCAACTTTTATGCCACTTCCCAAAAGATGAGCTGCTGGATTTTCTTAAATTTCAACAATTTTATAAAAGTTCCAGACTAAAGCTAAACACGCACTTTAGGCATTCGATGGAATGCCAAAGAAAATGTCTTCTATTACAACATTTATATTCCAAGCTAATTTTCGTACGTTGGCGCAAGTTCATCCAAACCACGAGCGAACACGTTTCCAAACATTGCAGCAGCCGAGAAATGGATTGGCATTTCTCATACCTCCCTATGCTCCTCACACAGGACGCCTCTGGGAAGCAGCAGTGAAAAGCTTCAAAAACATTTTACTCGAGTAGCAGGCCAAACCACATTCAATATTGAAGAGTTTCTACAATCTAGAACAATTACACCCTCTAACGCCTGGACATTTTTTACGAGACGCGCCCTTGACAGCGTTCCCTAAGGATCACAAAGAGAATCTCTTCACAAATCGCTGGCAAAGACTCAAGATCGTGTATCAAAAGTTCAGCAGACGATGACGCCACGAGCATTTACACGAACTCCAACAAAGATACAAGTTGAAACGGCCAACCCAAAACGTCGCCATAAACGACGTAGTCGTCATCAAGAATGACTCCTGTGCTCCGACATACTGGCGTATGGCGTAGACACCCCACAAGCCATTTAGTTCGCAATTACTATCTCGGCCTTCTTCCAGCCAACAAGTTCTCAATACTTGACTATTCCGTCCCTTTTTCACAGATGGGATTCAAGTGCAAAATGTGCAACAAGGATCCCGCTGACAGGAAACAGAAGCCAGAGTAATTTGAAACTCGGCTTGAAAGCTTAACAAAACTCTAGGATATGTTTTCCAAGGAGGAAACAAATATTCAAAATATAATTCAAAGGCTCAACAACAACAACAATAGAGCACAATTATTTCACCAATCAACATTTTAAATTACAAAGATGAATTGACCAAAAAATTATTGTCTTCTGCGATACTGCCAGAAGTTCCTCAGACGATGTACAGTAGGTGTACTGGGCTACTGCGTGAACTGATTGGTCTCGACGCATCGTCGCCAAGAGTGCGATTCCAAGGACGTGGGCCACAAGTGTGGAGACCTGCACCACACGACCCTGCATGCCGATGATGCGACCACCCACGGCCGGAGTCCACCAACAAGAAGCCAACTTCAAAGCCTCGCCCATCCCCAACGACTCCCTTTCGTCCAGGAAAAAGGATGGTTCAGCAAAGACGGTAAGGCCAAGGGCCACCAGAGCCGATCAAGGACATAGGACAGCGCCCGGCATCCACGGAGCCCATCGCCAGCCCGTCCGCTGGCATACCTGAAAGAGGCCATACGAAGCTTGGCACGCCTACAAGTCGTGCTTCAATAACACTACTCAACAAAATTACACTTTTTATTTCCGCTGTCGCCCAAAATGACTTTTTCCTATAAATGGATATTTACCATTTTGTAAAGAATTATGGTTTTTTCAATGTAAACCATTTTTTTTAAAGAATTTTTTAAAAATTTGGTATTTTCCTTCAGAGGTAGTGCTTCATTTTTTCACATAACTTAAGTTTCCATAACTGTTTGTATTGAACTTTGCCATTTTACCGTTAAAAACTGTTACAAACACATTTTGGTATTTTTGTAGGAAAAAAAACGGCATAGTGACATATCTCCGACGACATATCTCCGCCAAGTACATTTTTCCGGCGGAGTTATGTCGCTTTTTTTCTGGAGGACTTATGTCGTTTGAAAGCGTCATATCTCAGCTCGGAGATATGTCGCTTTAAAACGACTATCTCCGCCGTTTAACAAACGACATATCTCCGCGCGAAATTATGTCGTTTTGAAGCGTCATACCTCCGCGCGGAGATATGACGTTTTCAAACGACCATCCATTCCATGCATAATATATAATAATATGTATATAATTTATTAAGCATGTACATACACATATAGAACCTATGGAAGATTTTTGTACGGTGTAATACGCAAAGCGTGCGAGGCGCGCTCGAAAATTGTTCTGCTGTATTCATTGCGATTCGGTTGCTGTAACAGCATGGACTACGAAAACATTAAATTTGAATTAAGAGAAGGAAGCCGAGCGGGCTGCTCGTTACTGTTGTTTTCATTATGCGAGCAACAAATTTATGTAAAAAACAAACAATTGAAATTAGGCGAAACCGCATATGTGTGCCGGGTCAAATTCTGTAAGGCCAGAGTTTATTTAAGTGCAGACAAATCTCTAGTTTAGTGCTCTTAGTAAAATAAAAATGAAGTGCAAAAAAGTTTTCAATGATGTTCTTGCTGAGTAAGTTATTATATTAACTAAAATTTTAATATTACATGCTCCCTGCTACATATATATGTATGTATGTATGTACATACAGTGGCTCACAGCTTAAAGCAGGGGTCGGCAGCGTATTGTGCAAAGCAAAAGGCCTCGGGGCAGCTCCGCGGCAGAGAAAATGAATCGTGTTGCTTCATGTCTGTTGTCTGCGCACACAAACGCACTAAGAACATGTGAGCGCCCAGCAAGCAATTGGAAGATTATTTTGATCAGAAACCCCATTACGAGTCTAATTCGAGTCATTTTGATGATTAAAAAACGATTAATCGCTTGTGCGATTAAAGCGCGACTCGAAAACGACTCGCATGTATGCCTTAAATATGATGAATCGCGCAAAATTTGAAGCAATCAAAAATAGAGCATGCTAGCGATTGAAATATGCTTACTTTATCGCGATGTCGGCATGCACGATTACTTTGAACAGCTTGGCGACTCAAAATATGATTCCATGCACGAAATGTAAGGAAATCAAAAAATGAACATGCAGGTGAGTGAAATATGCTTTGTATCATAAATATAACTCATGGGCAATAATAAAATGCTAGTCAATGACGGCTGATGGTCGTGCTGTCTAAGACGCAGCACAAAACGAAAAAGTCCCCGGTTCAAACTCCAGTTGGGTCAAAAAGAGGTAAGTGAAATGTAAATTGCGTAATTTATGATAACATTAACATAACACAATTATAATACATAAAAGATAACTGTTAATACACAATTGCTATAAATATGTATCAATTAGATTTAAAATGAAATAAAAATTTTATTCTAATGATAAAAATAGTAAAAATAAATAAAAATTTTATTTTTATTTCTTAACAAAAAATCCGACTCGAAAAAGACTCGCTTTTGATTGCAAATGCGAGTCGAAATTGATATGAAATATGATTATTTTCTGACTCGAAAAAGACTCGCTTTTGATTGGAAATGCGAGTCGAATTTGAGTCGAAACTGCGCTCTCAAGCGACCCCCCAAAAAGAGTCGCGTTCGGGAACCGTTTTCTCCCGAAGAGAGTATCATTTTCGATCAGAAAATGACCTCATATATGATTAATTTAATCAGATTGACGACTCGAAAAAGGCTCGCTTGTGATACAAAATGCTTGCTGGGTATTTATGTGCATGCGAGCAGACAAGAAATGCACAAAAACTGATCACTTATTTTTCAAATAAATTAATTAGGAAAACAACAGGTGAATCGGAGATTGAAATAAATTATGACTCTGTCAAACGCACTTTGCAAAGAAAAAGACAGCCTTTCTTGCCAAAGTTTCCATCCTCTGCAGAGAATTTTCTGGAAGCTTTTCAGGATGAAAACATTATGAACCGTTTTGGAATGACCAAATACTGCAAAGCAGTTCTATAATAAAGTGTACGCATCGAGCTCGTTTGCTTATTGCATATTTTCATCAGACAAGGTAATCGCCTTGATGCAAGCCAATATTAAGGAGCATAATAGGCATTATTTAATTGATGCTACATTTAAAGTGTGCCCTTTTGGAGACTTTAAGCAACTTTTAATAATTTATATTAAATATTTGCAAAAAGTAAATTGCTTCTAATGTACATTTAATTTACTTAACCAACAATCAATTAATCAACAATTTATTTAATTAGATAACCCCTTTCGTTTTTGTTTTGATGACTCGCAAAACGGAGCTGTGTTATCAGCACTTATTCACGTACATAGACTCAAACATTTGCTGCCCTAAAGGAGCATCCTTTATATCTGATTATGAAAAGGCAATGCGAAACGCGTTAAAAGGCTTGCATCCCAACATGAATTTTTACGCTTGTTGGTTTCATTTTACTCAAGCATGCAAGAAAAATGCCAAGCAATCGATTGGTTTTGAGAATACGCTGAAATGCTATTTATGAAATTTTTGCATTTGCCGCTGTTACCGGAAAACAAAATTATCGAAGGATTTAACATTCTAAAATGCGAATCAATAACCTTAGACAAGAAGCTGTTTTCTCCATTTTTTAAATATTTTAAGAGACAGTGGCTTAAAAAGGTATGTTATATTTATTTTTTAATAATTGAATTGTATTTTACTTATAAATGTTTAACCATAATTATATAGGAGGGACTCAAATCATATCGGTGTTTAAGCGGTCAACTAGAACCACGAGCGCATTAGAAGCTTATAATTTGAACTTGGGAAATAAAATACAAGCAAATGGGCACTTTTTTAAATTTAACGGAATTTATCGGCAAAATTCAGCATATGAAGGTTTGGTCAAACGGCTGCAACTTGGCCGTTTATCCATCGATTTTTATAAACGATATTTAATACCTCAAACGACGCCTAATATGTCTATCTAAAAGTAAATGTTAGCCATAAAATCTTTTCTTTTTCCACTTTTCCTGAGTTTTCAAAGTCAAAATTTCGGGGAAAAATACCGAATAAAATTATGAAATTTTAATTTGAAAGCTTAATATCTTCTAGACGTTAAGCTGCAGTTACAAAGTGTCTGGGTCGGATTTATAGCTGCATTTGTCAGCTTTTCAAAACTGCAAAGATCAGTACAACCAGTTTTAAGAAACGTAAGTTATGTGAAAAATAGATGCATTACCTCTGAAGAAAAATACCAAATTTGTAAAAAAATTCTTAAAGAAAAAACTAAACCATAAAAAAAACCACAGTTCTTTACAAAATTTTAAATCTCAAAATCTATCAGAAAAAGTCATTTTGGGCGACAGCGGAAATGTCATGTTGACTAGTTTAATAAAAATAATAGTCTTAATAATTTTATTTGAAATCAAACTATTACTGTGTTTATGCTAGCCCCATTTTATGTAATTATTTCATGAAATGGGGAAAAAAGTGTGTTGTTGACTATGAATTCAGCCTCATTGCGTAAAATAGTGAGGAGCTACCCCAGTAGCTTTTTACAAATTTGGTAGCAACGCCGGGCGAAATAAGTAAATAAATTTGGCAAACTGACGACAAAACAAGAAGAATAAAAAAAAACGTTTGGACTCATGCGGAGGAGATTGAGCTTCTTGCGCTGATGGCAAATTATTTGCCAAATTACAAGTCTGGCAACTCTGCTAATATGATTGCATGTATTCGTCTCCGTCGGATAAACAGGGGTTTTTTTAATTGCACGAATTCTTGAATTCATGAAATTCATAGCATAAACATACTACAAATGTGACCTTCTTATAACTAGCACATTGAAATAAAGTAGCAATACTGTAGTCTAGGGACATTGAAATAAAGTAGAAATACTGCAGTCTAGGAATATACAATGAAAACAAAATAAAAAAGCTACCGAACCGGAACCAAATACCGAAAAAATATGAACATGTGATATGTATTAGAGAGACATTTATACACTTGCACACACCGATACCACAACATACCCGTCTGAGCAAGTACAACCAAGCACGAGTACGAGTAGCTTGCACAGGTTTGAAATTACGGTGCATACGAAAACGTTCGAATGAAGTACCAACTTGGTACTTGCGATACCGAGTACTAATCGAATGGACTTGTTCACTGAACACAAACATACATATACACACACATTTAAAAACGATTATACTACATACAATAAAATGCATAAAATATACATTAGAAAGAAGAACGCTGTCAGTTCAGCTCGACTAAAAGATTCCCTGCAATGGTTTTCCATTGCAGCACACCGAACACCTGCGCTTCTGACCGCTTTAATTTTTTTCAGCAAATGATGTAGCAAAAAATTAGATTTCGATACTCGATAGTACTCATAAGCATCGCACATACTTGGAAGTACCAAGACAACCCGAAAGTAGTACTATTCGTTCGTTTTCTCTCGCTGTCATTTGTTTGTAGTCGTTCGATTTTCGTTCCCATTTGCCGAGGCTCGCTGAGCAAAACGAAGCAAATAACGAATACATATGGTACTTGTTATTGATTTTATTCGTTTGCAGCTAATTTTACGGTAGCAAACGAGTACCGAGTATAGAGTTATTTGGAAGTAGACGAAAACGAGTACATTTGTGCATGGAACTATTTCTTTCCTACAAGCGACACATCTGCATGGATATCTGAATCCTCGGCCCTCAGAATGCATTGTTTTAATTACTTACTTTTTTTAGATCTCTCCAATTCTTTAGGACGCCTGCGCCTAGTGTGTATAGTATCGCGTCTCATTGAATGTGGTCTATTAATTCCGTGAAGCTTAAAATATAATCCACAGGCATTGCACACCATTTCTCCTCGAACACTTCGCCTCCAAATCGTGGTGGTAAGAGTTCCACAGTTAGAACATGACATGTCTTTTTGGGCGCCAGGTAAGGCATTAAAAATGTTAATGTTCTAAAAATATATAACTTAAATTAAAATATATATTTGTAGTTATTTTTATGTACCTTTTTATCTTTTGTTTCTTCTGGCTCGAAATCTGAATGATTGTAAGTTTCTGTCGCCTTTTCATTATTTGCATCGCTGCAATCAGTTTTAGTAGGAAAACTTTGTTTTCTTCTGCATGTTTTTAATTTGCTGGATTGAGCCTCTGATAGGTCCTGCAAATGAAAATATATTTATTTTTAACAAAAAAACCAACAATCGGATTTAGGTTACCTTTAATAGCGCTATGGGTTCTTCAGGTACTTTTGTAAATGATACTGTTGACGGCACTGGAAATACGAAAGGCTGACTCATAATGTTACGGATCATCTCTTTCGCATCTTCTTCCTTGTTTTTAGCTAAAAGATTTGAACAACATATTTTACATAAAGTTGCTACTAAAATTATACCCCTAAAGACTCTATCCAAGTGGCAGGTATCGGAAAAAAATTAAGTTTTTAGAGGCTTGGTGAAACGGCTGCAGCTTATCCGTTTATCAATAGATTTGTATAAACGATACATTAAACGACGCCTAATTAATGCACCTATAAAAAAATATGAAAACTATACATAGATATGCAGAATTACATCAAAAGACACATAATAAACTCGCTTTCATGAATGAAAAAACTAAATTTAAATTTCAAGCAAAAAAATAAAAAAATATATATATGTGTAGTCTGAACACGTCTGCTTTACTTCCTCGCTCGATCCAAACTGATCTCGCTCTCATTTTTATTCTTCTCTTTTTTTCTTGTTTACTTATTCTATCCTTATTCTATTGTGAGAGTATATTACAAGTGTGTATGTATTGCGAGTACAGTACAGTGGGCTTAAGCATAATAATATATACAGTGGTATTGGTTTGGGTTAATTACAGTTAGCTAAGGAATATGTACAGTGGTATGGGGATAGTACTGCTACAACTCGGCCTATCCTGACGTTGAGGATCTCCTGATTCTCTTAGCCATGCCTCTTGTTACTATGCTACTCTCAGCAATTTTTTTTGCATCTCTTTTTATTGTATTTTGTTGTTGCTTTTTGCTTGATATTATGTCGTTTTTAGGACCAGGTATTTCTTCATCATTATTATTTTCATCGCTTTCTTGTTCATCGCTTATATTTTCGTTATCTAATTCATTGTTTACATTACTATCACAGATCCATGGTTTAATATTATGAACAGCCCAAATTCCTGAATAGGGAATTTGTGTTTGTTGAAAACCTTCTATATCTCGGACTACATACCTATCATTCTCTAAAACTTTTGAAATTCTATATGGTCCCTTAAACTTTGGTACCAGTTTACTGGACGCTCCTGGTTGTGAGTTGAAATTTCTGATCATAACGTAATCATCAATTGAATACACTTTAGGTTTTTGTCTCTTTGAGTCAACATAATTCTTATTGTACGCTTGAACTTTCTCTTGGACTATTGCTGCTCTGTTTCTTGTATGTTCCAGATCCCTTTGATCGTTATTTTGATTTTCTTCCAGTATGTTTTCTTTTAAACTGTCTATGCTGTTGCCTTTTTGTAAAACACCAAATAGCATTACGCTCGGATACTCATTTATACTTCTATTTTTTGTATTATTCATTGCAAATTCTACTTTGTCCAATACTTTATCCCATTGTTCATTTTTTTCTACGTCTCGTATTTTGGCAATCATTGGTCCTAAATCTCTATTGATTCTTTCTACTTGTCCATTTGCTTGTGGTGAGCCTGTTGCTATTTTTATATGATTTATGTTTTGTGATTCTGTAAAAATTTGGAACTCGTGGGATGTAAAACAAGAGCCTCTATCAGATACTAAGTGCTTAGGTCGACTGTAAGCCTTGAAATAATCGTTCAACGCATCTATTGCTTCTTTGGAACTAGTTGTTTTGGTGGGATAAAGTCTTATAAATTTTGTGCAGGCATCTACCACTAAGAGTATATGTTTTTTCTTAGAATCACCGCTGTTAATAGGACCATAGTGGTCAATGTGGACGACTTTGAATGGGGTTGTGCCTTTGGGAATGGAATGTAAAAATCCTTCCTTCTTGCCGGTTTTAGACGAGAAGGCTATGCATTTCACACAGTTTTTGATATGTGCATCAACCTTTTTTCTTATTTGTGGAAACCAATAGCTTTTGTTTATTAAATCTGTTACTTTATCTACTCCTACATGGCCCATTTCGTCGTGATACTTGTATAAAATGCTCTCAATCATTGCGTCTGGTACACAAAATAAAAGTCCTTCATTGTGTTTTTTATAAATTACACCATTGCGCATCTCATAGTACTCGTCTTCTCTTTCTAGCAACATATTTTTAATTTTTTCTAATTTTTCGTCTCTACTTTGTGATATAATTAAGTTATCTTCAAAAGTGTTTGTTTCTATTATTAAAATATTGTTATTCCTACTGAGTGCATCTACATGTTGCATCCTTTTGCCAGATCTGTGCTCGAGATCGAAATCATAGTTTTGTAACTCAAGTGCCCATCTCGCTATGCGAGGGTTCAGCTCTTTTTTATTTAATGTTAAAGTTAATGAATTACAATCGGTGACTATCTTGAATTTAATACCTTGTAAATAAACACGAAATCTTTTAAGTGCGTTTATAATTGCTAGTGTTTCTAGCTCAAAGCTATGGTATCTTGACTCGACATCTGAAGTTCTTTTGGAAAAGTAAAATATTGGGTGAAATTTACCATCATTCTTCCTTTGTAGAAGTATGGCTCCATAGCCTAAAGAGCTTGCATCACAGTGCAGCTCGGTTTCATCGTGCGGACGGTAAATAGCTAAAATCGGAGTTTCTACCAGTTTACTCTTTAAAGTATGAAATGCATCTAACTCTACTTCGCCAAATTGAAACTTTTTATCTTTTCTTGTGGCATCATATAATGGCTTAGCTATTATTGCAAAGTCTTTGATGAACCTCCTAAAATAGGAACATAGACCAATGAAGCTTTGAATTTTGTGAACTTTTTTTGGTATTGGGAAGTTAGTTACGGCTTCTATACCTGTTTCATTCGCACAGATGCCTTTGTTAGTGATTGTATAGCCTAAGTATTTAACGGAAGATAGCAAAAATTCGCATTTATCTTGTCTAAGATTTAAACTATTGTCTACTATTCTTTTGAAAACTTCTTTTAGTATATTCAGGTGTGTATCAGTATCTTCTGTAGCGATCATAATGTCGTCTAAATAAATGATTACTCTTCCATCTTTTACCATATCCGTAAAAATCTTATTTATATATCTTTGAAATGTGGCAGATGCATTTTTTAGACCGAATGGCATTCTGGTGTATTCAAATTGTCCAAGGGGCGTTGTAAACGAGGTATATTTGATGGAATCCTCATGCATGAATACATGATGAAAACCATTCCTCAGGTCTAGTTTGGAAAAGAACTTCTTGTTTGCCAATTTTTCTAGAAGATCATCTATTAAAGGGATTGGATAATTGTCTTTCATAGTAACTTTGTTCAGGCGTCGATAATCTACACACAATCTCAACTCACCAGTCTTCTTCTTAATCAATACTATTGGTGAGACAAATTCTGATTCACTGGGACGTATATAACCTAATTCTAAGTTTTCGTCTAATATTCTTTGTACTTCTTCTTTCTCTTTGAATGATAATCTTCTCGGCGGGCAATTGAATGGTTTCTCATTCTCCACAGTTATCTTCATTTCAGTTTTTATTTTAGGTTCTATGGATCTGTTGGCTAGCAAATATTGTTCTTTGAACATGCGTTCAAAATTTTCTCTTACTTTGTAATTTATTCCTTCTCCTACTTTGTACATAACATCGTTATCTTGCACAACGTTGATAGAAAGCATTTCTTTTTCAAAATCGTTTGATGCGATTTTTACGTTGACATCTACATTTTCATGGTCTTTTATGAGTAATACTGACTTTGCATTTGTTCCGTAATTCTTATCATTAGGTATTACTTTGTGATCACTCGCTACATTGACTCTTTCTTTTAAATCTGATTCTATTGACTCAACTTTTGACCCTACTTTTGGCTCTACTTTTGGCTCTACTTTTGACTCTACTTTTGGCTCTACTTTTGACTCTACTTTTGACTCTATACATTGTCTTCTACATTTTGCTGTTTTTATATAGCCGTCTCTTACTGGCTGTACACAGTTGTTATTCTATTTTTCATTGATTAATTGATTTTTAACATCGTCCACTGACACCAATCTTAAGTTGCTTAAATCTAAGAAATCTCTACCTAGTACCATGTTATGCCTTGTAGACTCGTTGCTTACGACCATTACTTCAATTTCAACAGTTTTATTTGACGTTTCGATAAGACAAAATGTTTTTCCAAAAATATTCAATTTACTATTATTAATTCCAACATAATTTCCGTTTTCTTCATTGGTACTAATTTGTAGCCCTTCCGGAACTATTGAGTATTTCAAAAATGTAATTGGGCTTCCCGAGTCTAAGAGGCATTCTATGGAATATACTTTGTTAGAACTATGAGGAAAAATTACATTATAACATCTTACGTAATCATTGTTAGAGTCTGATTTGTTCTTCTTATACAACTTGCAGTCCTTGGCCATATGCCCGTATTGAGCACAAGCATAGCAAGCTCCATCTGGACGTACAGGCTTGCGGCACTCCGCAGCAGAGTGGCCCATACTGTGGCAATTGTAGCATTTGGTGGCCTGTAAGGTAGTGGTGGCCGCCGGTTGGTTTACCTCTGACTTGGGTCCCGTGTACTTCTTGTTGTCCAGGGAATAGGGGCGCATCTTCGTCGGTGGTGGACGGGGTCTATTCACATGTTGGAATGCCCGAAGCATGGCCTCTGCTGAGGCAAAACATTGTAGTGTAGCTTGATTTCGCATTAGTTGATCCGGGATTCCGTCGATCAGGTATTGTACGGTTTCGGCTTCGCTCATGTTCAGGTCTTTGGCAAGTAACAACTTTTCGTGATAATACACTACAAACTTTTCGTCATGTTGCCATTTTCGCTGTTCAAATTTGCGACGAATCTCCAAAATGTTGTCTTTGTTTCCAAACATGATACGAAGCTGAGTTAGAATTTCATCGATGCCGGAAGAAAGGGGTGAATAATTCATAAAAAACCAAGTGCTGGCTTTGCCTTTCATGCGCGCACAAATAAGTGAGCGCATCGTGTCATCGTCAACTTTGAAGATGCATTGAACATTTTTTACACAGGATAGCCAATTCTCAATGTCTCCTTCTCCGTTGAACTCGGGAATACACTCTTTTATTACGTTGAATGGAACAGCTGATTTGTTGCGCAACTGTTCGTTCTCACGTTGCAGCTTATCGATGGTTTGTTCCAGTGTTGCAAAAGTGGTCACTTCTGACCTAAATATCGACAAAGGGCTGGAGCTGCCAGCTTTTTCTGCTGTTTCTATCTCTTCTTTGTTGTCCTCTCCGTTGTTATCTTCTTTGAATTTTAACGACATATTTTTGTTGCTCTGCATCAGCGCTTCCATCGGCGATTCCTCTTTCTGCGGCGTTTCATTGTGTGCGTCGAAGTCAGTGAGCAGGTCAGTATATTTGTCCTTGTCTGACACACTGCTGCACGAAGCGATGGGTAGAGCGTCGCGTCCGAACTCTCCAGAATGATCACCAACTTCTATTGTGGCGTTGCTGATTTCCATATCTTTTATGGGAATGGCGCCTTGGTTGTCAATGATCGGTCCAGATCCACGTTCATTAGCCGGAATGTTGTTGAGAACTGCGATTAGCGAAGCCTTGGTGCCTTCAGTGGGAAGTCCCAAGCGAGCACACCAGGATTTTAATCCGACAAGAGTATAATTATTACTGTCGAGTCCATCCATGGTTTTAAGGTTTGTTTTTATTTAATACGAGTGGTAGTTTTTACTTTAGTTGGCGTTAATTCAACCACTTCTGAAATTGTAGTCTGAACACGTCTGCTTTACTTCCTCGCTCGATCCAAACTGATCTCGCTCTCATTTTTATTCTTCTCTTTTTTTCTTGTTTACTTATTCTATCCTTATTCTATTGTGAGAGTATATTACAAGTGTGTATGTATTGCGAGTACAGTACAGTGGGCTTAAGCATAATAATATATACAGTGGTATTGGTTTGGGTTAATTACAGTTAGCTAAGGAATATGTACAGTGGTATGGGGATAGTACTGCTACATATGTAATATATTATATATAAAAATAATGTAATATTATCAATTATGGATTTGAAAGCTTAGTATTTAACACTCCACGAGGGTGCCGGCTGGGCAATGTGCACTGCATTATCCCGGACAAGGGTAATGCATTGTCGCTTGCTCCGTCCGAGGCAATGCAGTGTCTAGCTAAGGCAATGGCGCAGCGTCTTCTCGACCTCGAGTCGGGGGAGCGGGGTCAGGGCCATGGCTAATATATTAATAATTAATTAATTAATTAATAATATTAACCACGTATGGTTGGGCCAAGTATGGAGCGGAAAGATGAGCAAGCACGGGTTGGGATGTCAGCCCAAACGTCGGTGGGAAGCGTGTCCTGCTACCACCGGCGGGCACGGGGAGGAGCAATCCTCTCTGCGTGTCGCCAAGTGCCACACCTCGGACGTGACGGGAGCAGGTCACGTCAGTTGTAATACCACTACTGCCACAACTCCCCGCTCTAGGATGAGCCGTGCAGGAGCCGTTGTCAAGAGCGTGCTATCCATCAGCAAAGCAGAAGAAGACAATCTTCTCCGCTCGCGCAGGTGCCACAAATGAAGGCATCGACGAGCGAACACGCCAACAGGGTGGAAGAGTTACTTGCTACCAAAAGGCAGCGCTCGACCGACAATACCGTCACTCAGGCGAGCAAGCGGCAACGCGGGCCCAAGAGAGCGGAACGTCCACCTAAATTGGCAAAGCAGGGGTCGAGCGAGAAGATCAGTGATGTGTCCAAGAGACACCTGATCATGGCTAGAGGTGCCTCATCGATAGACGTGATGAGAATGGGAGGATGACAGCGGCGCAGTGGAAATTGGTCCACGCGCGGCTGGTAGACTCCCTATTTACACGGATGGAAGAGAACCCAACAGCTCCTATGCCCACTTTCGATGGTGCTGGGTGGCTGAATGGGGTCAAAATTCTGAAGTGCAATGATGACCCGACGCTGAAGTGGCTGACGCAAACGGTCTGCCAACTGGTGGTAGTGGACAGGGAGCTACCATACCAATGGCGAAGGTACTCTTCCCCATTGCCATCCAAGGGGACCGTGCGCTGAAGCTCCTTCAACGAGAAAACCCAGACATACCGACTGCAGACTGGAAGGTATTGCATGCTGGTGGCCCACTACCCAACGAGGGGGGCCAGCATGTGATCCAGATCAACAAAGTAGCGGAAGATATACTATACCCTAGATACGGGAAAATGGCGTGGGTGGAGTGTGTACATGCGCCTCAAAAAGCGTCAGCCCGGTGATAAGGACGCACACACCCTGCAGGCAGGCGAGGTCTGGACACCATAGTAGAGGCCGCCCATGGTCTGGTGCTTGACGACACAAACGAAGAAGAGGACGGTGACCATACCTTAGTAATCAACCCGTCAAATGCAAGGGAGCCAGTCGCTCATGACACTGAGTGTGTTGCAGCTCAACTTGCATAAGAGCAAGATAGCGTCAGCGGAAGAAGTGAGGAGAAGCGCCTTTTGGTAGCCTCCTGCTACATGGCACACGACAGGTTTGCACCACCTGAAGAACTAAGGAGTCTGGTGGAAGAAGCCGACTCCAAAAACTACCAACTGATCGTTGGTACGGACGCTAATGCCCAACACAGTGTGTGGGGAAGCCCCGACATCAACGACCGAGGTGAGTCACTCTTAGACTTTATATTATCAACTAACATAGATGTAGCAAACGTGGGAGAGGAACACACCTACGTGGGTCCTACCTCGTCAAACGTGCTAGATCTAACTCTCGTAACGGGAAAGAGTACCTATATATCTGGATGGAGGGTACTCGAAAGACCGTCCTTCTCAAATCACAGGTACATTCAATTCAAGTGCGAATTCGAATACACTCCGAAAGTGAAAGTCTATAGAAACCACCGCAACACAAACTGGAAGAAGTTTAGAAAGACAGTCACTTCGAAACTCGCGAACCCGGGCTCACTAAAATCCGCGGAGGACATAGAGAAGTCCTTAGAGACCCTATCTACTGAACTGCTGGAGGCCTACCACGCAGCATGTCCACCCTCTACAAGAAACAAGAAAGAAGTACAAACCACTCTGGTGCACTATGTTGAATTTGACCCGTTTCCGTGGCCAAAACTCATTTTTCGCGAGTATGCAAATCTCCTTTTTTTCAATGTAACCATGTTAAGAAATGATCAAAATGCAATGTTACATACCTAAAATGTTAACTTAACAGTTTAGTGTTAAAATAACAGCTGTTAAAGTCAGCTGTTGCAAGCGAACAACACGTGCTGTCTTAAAGGTTAACTTTGCGGTGCAATTTCAAATTGGCATATCTCTGACAAAAAATCATTAAATAATCCAATTCAAAATGAATATTAATTCTTCAGGTTAGTACTATGTGTTGATACTAATATGTTGCGTGTTTCGTTCGTATTTTTCTAACAATTTGTATATTTAGCAAGTGGTGTCCCCTTGTAACTTTTGGAAAGAAAGTTGAACTTTCCAAAGAGTTTAAAAACAAATTTCAAATTATTTCAGTGAGTGTCTATATACATGTTGTAGAGTAGTCAATTTTGAATTCAGAACTAGTAAGCTTATTCTGCGCTTTTTGCGCCTTTTTGCGTTATTTGATTTATTAGGAAGCAACATCTTAATCAGCTATGCAGATCTGCTAGAAGTGTGGCGTAAAGAAAGGAGCTTTTGTGAGAAAAAAAATGCTATATACACTTTTATTAGTGAAAAAATTGATGGCAGCGTTTTGGAAGAAAATCAACGTTATTTGAAAGATAAAGTCCGAAATTTTTCTGCAAATTTATGTCGAAATTGGCAAAAATGCTGTAGGAAGGTGGAAAGGTTCAAAGGGAAGACGACAATACCTATTTTTTTATAATAATAATGAAATTGATGAAGTAAAAAATCCATAGTTGGAATCCATATTGATAATAAATAAAATTGTATATGTATGATTGCAGCGCTCTGAGCGCTCGCTGTTTCATGCAAATCAATCCTATAATCATTTTCAATGATAAAATTTTTTCTTATTGAATAACTTTTATATTTATTATGCGATCTGGACCAAATTTGCAGGACACATTTGAAATAGGACATTCATCGTGTGTTTCAAAATTGGTCTCTAACTTTATAATTGCTTTAAATTTTGGTTTTTTTTTTCCGATTTCTGTGGGCGGAGGGGGGACTTGACACGCCCACTTTTCTAAAATCCGTTCCTATAGTCATAACCATCATTATACAAGAAACCTGCAGTGAAAAATCTTGTTAATTTCAAAAATTTTAATTTTGGCCACGGAAACGGGTCAAATTCAACATAGTGTGGTGGAATCGGGACCTCTCTCTACAAAGACATAAGCTCAAGGAATTTTTCAAGGTCGCTACAAAACGCTACTAGGAAAGTACAAGAAGGAAATTCTTATGCACAACGTAGCTCATGGAAGAACTTCCGCTCCAACACTGAGAAAGTGCCTGAAACGGCAAGATTTAGGAAGCTGCTGTCAAGGAAACCCACAGTACAAAGACAACCCAAATTAGACACCGGACAGTGGTCGGAGGGCAGCAAAGAAGCCCTGACGGCACTAATGGAAGCCCACTTCCCAGGATGCACCGATGTCACCGATGCCGAAACGCATCAGGACCTAGCAACTGAGGAACAAACACCCCTATGAGACCTAATAACCCCCAAGAAAATCCAATGGGCTATAGATTCCATTACGGGCATAAAAGCACCTGGACTGGACGGAATATTCGCAGCCATGCTGCAAGTGACCAAAGAGGTGATCACCCCATGGTTTCTCGCAATGCATGCAGCATGCCTAAGAACAGGCTATATCCCGATCCAATGGAGAACCTCTAGAGTTGTCTTCCTCCCAAAAGCAGGAAAGTGCAGCCATGTGAGTTCCAAGGATTATAGACCGATAACTCTTAACTCCTTTCTACTGAAAACATTAGAAAAGCAGAACCGGGGGACTGATTTCAACCAACCAGCACTCCTACACCAAGGGAAAATCGGTGGAAACAGCACTATACTCGCTAGTAGCTACCGTCGAGGGCTTTCAACAATAAAAAATATGCACTAGGAGTATTCGTAGATATATCGGGAGCATTTAATAACGTCGCTACAGAAGCCATAATGGAATTCCAAGGAGCAACCAAAAACCTTCTAAGTTGTAGACGTGTGCAATCAGAGTGGGGCACCGCTTCCATGGTCAGAGGAGCACACAGAGGAACACCCCAGGGTGGAGTCTTGTCGCCCCTCCTGTGGAACCTGGTGTATGGAGTCCTAGTGTGGTGGCAAGCTAATGAAAAGAAGACGTACCACAAGCTCATGCAACGAACCCAGCGACAGGCTCTGCCCTGTATCACAGGAGCGCTGAGGTCAACGCCAACTAAAGCACTCGAAACCATACGCGGAATCGACCCCCTCGACATCTACGCTAGGCTGACTGCAGGCAAGGCAGCACAGCGCCTGATCGCGTCAGGGAAGATGTCTCCTCAAAGATACGGGCACAGTTCAATTGGCATGGACATGATCCCCCAAGTGCCTCGAAGTAAAAAGAAACTTCTTTATGGGACCCGAAGACTGGAAAGCGGGACGGGACCAGACTCAACCATGTAGACACCTCAATGTATATACTGACGGCTACAAGATGAATGAAGGAGTAGGAGCAGGCCTATACTGCACGAACCCTAAAATAAGGGTGTCTTATAAGCTACCCGACCGATGCAGCATATTCCAGGCGGAAGTTTTCGCCATCAAGAAGACAGCAGAGGTCGCTCAGCTCGTAGAGCGACCACACAATACGGTTAACATATTCGTTGACAGCCAAGCGGCGCTAAAATCCATGCAGTCGTCCGCGGTCAGCTCCAGAAGTGTCCTGGCAAGCAGGGAGGCACTAGACTCACTAGGCACGACCAAGCCAGTGCAGATCTATTGGTTTCCCAGCCACCAGGGCATCGAAGGAAACGAAGCGGTGGACGTTCTGGCTAAGGAAGGCGTCGGGCTGGTAAACGAAAGAACCGAAAGCGTGCCTGTCTCCCTTAGAACGCTACAAAGCGACCTGGGGAAGCAGGCCAAAATAAAGACAGCAGGTGGAGGAAAACCACCACCTGCAGAATCCCGAAAATCATGTGCAAGGAACGCAATGATAAACTCTGCCACTATCTGCTGCACCTTCCACGGAAGGATTGCAGACTGCTAGTGGGTATACTAACAGGCCACTGCCAGGCTGCGTCGCATGCAACCAGGCTAAACATCACCAACAGCGACATCTGCAGGAAATGTGATGAAACCCTAGAACATCTCATCTGCCGCTGTCCGGCTCTCTCTCAAAAGCAAGGGGAAGATACCTGGGCGCACCGATGCTGGAATCACTGAATGATGCTCCAAGAGGTCGCCAAGGAAACTGCTTGCCTTTGCCAAAAACACCTCGATTCTGGGGGACTTCAAAACCTCAGAAACACCCTCGTAAAGGTCCGTACGAAATCCGGATAACTAAGGGCCATTCTGGCCTATGAGAGGCCCCGTTGAGGGCCGTCCGGGGTAAACTAACCTAACCTAACCTTTATTTTTCGTAGTATTACATTAATTGATAAGATATAGCGTAAAAATAGTGCACTCTACATTATAAATTGCTTTTGGCTGTTATCGATAGCCGACTATTCGATAAAAAAAAAGAACGTAAACAAGCCAAATTAATAAGAAAAGGATTAATTCTTCTCAATAATTCGGTTTTGTGGAAGAAATGTTCCAATTTTACACTGATACAGCTTAAAGAACATTTTTGAATTTCTCGTGACGCCTTTGAGGTAACAGCAATTTTTGCCAACATCGATAGATGCTGAGCCGGTTAAATTTACACCGTCGCGATGGTATTCTATGTATCATTTGCGTTCACCAGCACTTGAAACATAATGGATGAAATACTTCACTGATCGCTTATCAAGTTGTGCTGGTGAACGAATTGGCTTTTCATAATTTCGAATTTCTTAAAAACTGGATAAAGAATATTATCTTTATGTGGTTATAAAAGTTATAAGAGCAAGCTTTTTGTGAACATTTCTTACCGTGCAAAATTCTATGTATTTAATTCTCCTAAATAAACTGATTTTGTTAAAATAAACTGATTTTTATTCAGTTAAAGGTACATACATACATGCTTATTTTGTCATTTTTCACTGTAGAACATAACGTTAAATATTTTGTATGCTTACAGTTTTTAGCATTCTCCCGTAGAGTTATCTAAAAATGTCTAGACTTGTCTAGGCTAACACCAGTATCTTTCGGAAATTTGGTTCGTTCTGATTTAAAAACAGAAAGATACCATTGTACTTTGCTTGCGTTTTTTTTTGAAAAGAATTTTTTGAGATTCATTGTTTGCCTTAAAACCACAGAATTTAAATATTTTAAGACTGAATCTGGATCCGACCAGAAACTGATTTTGATCAATATTTTTTTTAATTTTTTAAGCAGATTTTTTTTGTTTTGAAATCCCAAAAAAATATTAATCGAAAAACAAATACCAAAATAAAATGATACATAAAAAAATGTATATAAAAAAAAACGATGATTATACCCGGTACTCGAAGAGTATAGGGGCATATTAGGTTTGTGGTGATAGTGGGTGTGTGCAACACCCAGAAGGAAACATTTCCATGATCATCATCAATAGCCGAGACGATATAGCCGAGACGATATAGCCATGTCTGTCTGTCCGTCTTTATGAGCGCCTGGATCTCATCGACTATAAAAGCTAAAGCAACCAAATTTTGTATCCAGTGTCCTGTGAATTCACACTGCTGCTAGTGCATTTCAAAATTTCGCCCCGCCCCTTTCCGCTCACACAAAAGAGGAAAATCAGTGGAATGCTGAACTTTGAAGATACGACAAAATTAAAATCCCAGCATTATCGAAAATAAAAATTTCTATCAGAGTTTTGTATCTGGATCAGATCGGATCATCACAATGAAGAAAACCATTTCGAAAGGCCGCGTTTCCTATCGCTCTGTCTCACACGCAACCCCGTCTGCATTGCCCGTTCGTCTTTTTTGACGCCTAGTTCTCAGAGACTATAAGAGCTAGATCAACCAACTTTCAATCCAAACTCCTGCGATATCAAGCGTACTTCAAATTTTTGCCACGCCACCTTCCGCCCCTACAAAGAACGAAAATCTGTGGTATCTACAATTTTTAAGATACGAGAAAACAAAAAACGCAGAATCTTGGAAAATAACCGTATGTACCAGATTACCAAATCTGGAGCAGGTCGGATCATTAGTATATCCAGAAAAAAAACTAACGCAATTTTAGTGGCTATGCAACGCCTGCCAAGTTCTTACTCATTTCCTCCCTATCTCGCACACAAATCCACGAGCCGTATATGTAGAAAAGACAGATGTAAAAAACAAATGCAGATACAATTGGAAACAGATAACATCTAATATATAAAAATCTCCCAAAGGATTCCACTAAATTTTTTGAAATTTTTGTTTGGAAAATATTTAATTTAACCCTTTTGCGAACATATAATATATAAAATATATTGTATTAATTACATAAATCGTATTCTCACATATGTATATACTAGAGTCTTGCATGATTCCATTTTAAACAGTAATCGAAACATTCATACACTTGCACGCACCGATACCACAACATATTCGTCTGAGCAAGTACAACCAAACAAGTATAATATTTCGACTAGCGAGTACGAGTAGCTTGCACAGGTTTGAAATTACGGTGCATACGAAAACTTTCAAATGAAGTACCAACTAGGTACTTGCGATACCCAGTACTATTCGAATGGACTTGTTCACTGAACACAAACATATATATACACACACATTTACAAACGCTTATACTACATAAAATACAATGCATACAATATACATTAGAAAGAAGAACGCTGTCAGTTGAGCTCGACTAAGAGATTCCCTGCAATGGTTTTCTATTTTTACACACCGAACACCTGCGCTTCTGAGCGCTTCAATTTTTTTCAGCAAGTGATGTAGCGAAAAATTAGACTTCGATACTCGATAGTACTCATTAGTTACTCGATAGACTCATTAGTTACATGTTATAGGCTTTTTACACTTGGTGCGTTACCTATCGATATCGGAAAAGACGCAGAGAAGCAGAACTGCCGTTTACACTACAGCGTCTTTGCGTCTTGGAAGAGGAATACAAATTTTGTATAACAAAGTAAATAATGTTCGAAAATCAACGAAATATGTCGGAAATAGAGTTGATTCTTTTAACTGCGGTGGCGCAAAGTGAGGAGAATCTTTTGAAGTGCATGGAAGCGGCTGAGTTATCCTCAGAAAGGTTGCAATTCGTCTTGCAACTGCGACGTCCTCCTTGCGTTTGGACTCTTGTAGGTAAAGAACAGATAATGTTCTCTCTTTTCAATTAAATAATGTATTCATTGCAATAGCCACGATATGGTTCATTTTGGAAGAAAGATGTTGTGGAGAACTCCGATGCCTTTTTTAAGGAAAATTTCTGCATGGTAAGGAGTACTTCAACATTCTCGTTGGACTGTTGCCCAATCTCAAAAAGAAAGACATTCCTTTTCGACTGACAATCGCTCTGGAGAAGAGAATAGCCATAGCCCTTTATTGCCTAGGATCGCCTGCGGAATATCGTACGGGAGTCTATTTGGTGTGTCAAGGGCTTTTGTCTGCCTCATATTACTGCAGTTTTGTCGCGGGGTAGTTGCTCAACCCCCTGACAAGTATCTGCCAGCAGAATTTCTTACCCTGAGAAGATCACGTAAACAATGAAAGGATTCAAAGACATGGGATTTGCAGCAGAAAATTCAAAATCAATATTGTTGAAATGATTTTTTTAATAATAAAATTAGTTTAAACAATTTGTTCTAACCATTAAATGAATTTTCGCCCCTTTTTACTCAGTTAAAAATTTTACGCGGCAAAATTTAAATTTTAATCTGCTGTTTTTTGTTATTAGTGGTGATAGTTCAGCTGATTAGGCAGAAAAGTGCGAAAATTGCTGTTATGCGCACAGAAATACCACAGAAATACCAAAACGCACCTGTGTCGGAAAACGACGCAACTTTTTGACATCACTAGGGCCCTATGCTAAACCTATATAAAAAAAACTGCGTTTCTAAGAAGACGCAAAGAATCAAGACGCAGCCTCAGTGTAAACGGCACCTTACTTCGCACATACTTGGAAGTACCAAGACAACCAGAAAGTAGTACTATATTTTACTCATTCGTTTTCTCTCGCTGTCATTTGTTTGTAGTCGTTCGATTCTCGTTCCCATTGCCGAAGCTTGCTGAGCAACACGAAGCAAATAACGAATACATATGGTACTTGTTATTGGTTTTATTCGTTTGCAGCTAATTTTACGGTGGCAAACAAGTACCGAGTATAGAGTTATTTGGAAGTAGAGGAAAACGAGTACATTTGTGCAGGGCTCTAATATATACTGAACGGGCGTTCCCCCTCGTTTACCTTATACACGTAGAAAAAAAAGAATACGATACTTTTTACTTTTTTCGAGTACTCGAAAAAAAAAAGAAGACGATACCTTTTTTTTCGACGATATTAGTCTATATAAACTAGATAGGTCGTCTGACCCACTGTGCGTTCCCCGTAAATGTGCTGTATGGCAAAAGGCTATGCATAAAGTGTATTAAGACTATAGACATATGTATATAAATATCTCGTCTGACGGTGTTTGTTATTGAACTCCTCCCAAAACTCTCGATCGATTCTTATGATTTTTTTTTGTATATTAAAGTTGTAAACTATTTTTCATCTTCTCGTAATTATCCATTAACTTTTAGTCGCCAATACATACGTACATATATTGTTTTTTACATACATTTGGGGACATAAACTCAATTTAATATTTATCTGTGGTTTTTTTTTGGTAAATTTTGTGAGTTAGACAGTGAAAAATGCCAGCAAGACGCAAGGGACCCCAGTTACAATTACTGAAACATTACTACGACATAGTAGAGCAGGAAGAACAGTCGAAAAATCGATGTGAGTGAGGGCATGTCGTTATTGCGTGAATCTGAATCACAAGAGGTACGAAATGAAGAAAGACAATTGGAGCATTCGGACCTTTTAACGAACACCAATCTACTCTGAAGTACCACGCCATTTTACATGGAACAAAAAAAAGCAAGGAAAACCCATTGATGACCTCAGACTTTCGAATTCCAATACTTTTGGCCGACTATATTATACTGTCAATCCAAGACATACGACTGTTGTTAATAAATGTCACCGGACAATTGACTTTTCAAAATATACGCCAAGTGAATGGACAGCAGTATCCAACTTATAAAGATGCATGCCTTGCACTCGGATTGCTTGAAAACGATGATCACTGGGACGATATGCTTGCTGAAGCAGCGTTGGGATGTGCAGCAACACAAATTCGTCTACTCTTCGCTGTAGTGTTGACTTCGTGTTTTCCGGAACGAGCAATCACGTTGTTGGACAAGCACAAATATTCAATGAAATTATATATTGCATCAAAATCGAAAAAAACACTTCGTTTAACGATCTAACGATTACATTTAGCGACGCAATGTAGGACGATTTTTATATTTAATTTGCAAGTTTACAAATAAGTCTTTTCGGTATGAATACGAAATCAAAATCCATCTGATGATTTAATGAATACTGAAATGAATCGTGAACTGCAGTACAATACTGCAGAAACTGCATTATTCTGGCCTATAAACATTCTCTAGAGGCGTTATAGATATAAAAAAAACAACGATAATTTATTCGACGGGACTCTGTTACTCCTTTCAGGCGATTTCAGACAAATACTTCCTGCCATTCCACGCTCAACATGCGCAGATGACAGAAACGCTTACTTAAAGCATTTGAACTGTGGCATAATGTTTAAAAAGTATAGCTACAAACAAACAAATGGTACAAGATCACTTAGCTGAAATATTTGCAGAACAATTATTAGGTATGTATGTATATGCGATGGAAAAGTACGTATGTATGTATGTATGTATCGGCGCGTTATCATGTTGACATATCCATGGTTGTGAAATTATAGAAAAGCCTTTTTAACTATTTTTGTTAACACAACGCATTTATCGTTAAGGACAAGAATTTTAGTTGGCAGGGGACATAATAGGAAATGGCCCTTCACACCATAACACCTCCAGCTCTGTTGTGCAAACGGTCCAAATGATGAGATTCGTTCGGAGATCATGGAAATAGTAACTGTAACCATCAGGACCTTCCAAATTAAACTTTTTTTTTCAACTGAGAACAGGACGCTAAGCCACTGCCAGGTCCAGGCCATATGCCCCGAAAAAAATTGAGGCATTTCGCTTTTCATGCCGGGTTAAGGGGAGGCTTCTTCTTTATTTTTAACCTCTTTAGGTTTGTTAGCCTACAAAATAACGCGATAAACAGATGATACATTAGCCTTAAGCATTTTTGCCACAGATTCGTGAGAATTTAATGCTTTTCTTAATATGAGGCGTCTTTCCGAATCGGTGAGCACTGTGCACTGTGCGTGCGGTCTTTCATACTCTTTTCATATTCAAAACCCAATTACTTAAAAATTCCGATATGACATGCCGGCTCCTGGTAATTTTTTTTGCTATTGGTGCAATTGATAGGCCAGAGTCCTTGTATTCCTTTATTTGTACTTTTTCTTCCTCAGTTTAAGCTTTTCCTCGACATATTTTAATTTTATTTTAAAGGTAAGCTTTTCCTCGACATATTTTAATTTTATTTTAAAGGTAATCGTCGAAAATATCAAAAAAGTTTGATCTGCGAAAACTACGTGAGCTACGCGCGGATCCCAGGCAAGAACGCAACCCTCCTCCCGGCCAACCGATTGAGGGGCGCTGCCGCATGACGCGCGACTCGTTAACCGAACCGATCGCGGACATGCAGGAAAGATAGGTGTCAGACTAGTTTTCGTGCAAAAGTAGAACTAGTCTACCTAAAAAAACTAAGCAATTTCTAATAACGAGAAAGATATAAGAGTATCAGTAATTTAAGACTAGGAAGGGAGTTCGTAGTAGATATAATATGGTAGAAGGAATTATAGTCCGAGCATAGGACCCTAAACGGTTCATGCAAGGAATAATTCGATTTACAAAGCGGAAGAAACAACGGTGTATAATTCCTAGTGCTTCTAATAGGAATCGTGAAGTTTATGCGGCTCAACAGGTCAGGGCTATCTACGTCACCCTTGATCAAGTTGTGCACAAAAATCACGCCAAGCATTTTCCTACGATTAGCTAAGGTTGGAAGGTTTATTAAGAGCAATCTATTAGAGTAAGACGGCAGTCTCACACCTGCATCCCAGCTGAGGCCGCGAAGAGCAAAAAGTAAAAAGTTTTTCTGAACTGATTCTATACGGTCCTGGTGTACGTTGTACTGAGGGCACCATACACAAGAGCCGTATTCTAAAATCGGACGAACCAGAGAGGTGTAGAGAGTCTTTGTTATATAGCGGTCGTCAAATTCCTTTGACCACCTCTTTATAAACCCAAGCACGCCCATGGCCTTATTCACCATGGTTGAAATGTGTTCTGAAAACTTTAACTTGGGATCTAGTAGAACACCAAGATCATCAACCCGGGTAATTCTCTCAAGAAAACCACCACAAAGGGTGTAAGGAAACCAGAAAGGCGCTGGAGCGATGAAAAGTCATTACTTTTCATTTTGAAGCATTAAGGTTCAATAAATTTGCACAACACCAAGACTGAAATCTATCGAGATCGGATTGCAACCTGGATTGAAAAGAAATGTCCTTATACTGGACACAGAGCTTAACATCATCCGCATACATAAGTACTCGAGAGTATGTTAATACAGAAGGCAGGTCATTTATAAAGAGTGTAAAGATTAAGGGGCCTAGATGGCTGCCCTGTGGTACACCCGAAGTCACCATAACTGGTGAGGACAGGGAGTTTTTGAAAAGGACTCTTTGAGACCTAGAACAAAGGTAGCTAGAGATCCATCTCAGGAGATTGGGCGGGAACCCTAGAAGGTCGAGCTTTTGTGTTAGGAGGGAGTGGTTTACAGAGTCGAACGCTTTACTAAAATCGGTGTAAACAACATCCGTCTGCGAATTACCTTGAAAGCCTTTTATTATAAAGGAGGTAAACTCCAATAAATTTGTAGTAGTTGATGTCCGCCTTTTAAATTCATGTTGATGTGGAGATATAAGTGATCTGCATAGGTGCTGCAGGTGCGGAGTTAAAATTTTCTCAAACACTTTAGGAATAGCGGATAACTTAGATATACCTCTATAGTTCATTGCGTCAGACTTGCTAGCTTTCTTATGGAGAGGAATTAAAAAGAACTCCTTCCATATCAGAGAGAAGCATGAAGAATTTATGGACAGTGCTCGCACAGAGACTCGGCACAATAACTTAGTACACAGCCGGGAACTCCGTCAGGACTCGGTACAAACACCGGCTTAACTATTCGTAGATCATGAAGCAACGAGCTTTCTTTTAACAAAGGACTGAAAATGCCGTTCGATCACGGTAAACCGTATGGGCACGGCTGACCAGAGTAGCTTTCCTGCGAATAGGTAGTTTGAAAAAAAACGTGCAAAAATATCAGCGATGGTTATTTGCCGAAGTATTAAGAAATGATAGCGAGGATGGGTGTGCGGACGTTCTACGCTGTTTATGAAGCTGTAAACCTGTTTAGGGTCCTGAGAAAAACGTATCCTGCATCAAGATAGGTAGTTCTTATAGAACTGAGCGTTACGAACTGAAAAGCTTGACCGAGCCATAACATAGCAAGAGAGAGAAGAAGAGCCAACTACTTAATATTTTAATTAAAGTCTTGATTTTAGGTGTTTTAGAATAGATACCCGATCTAATACGACAGAAAGCGGGACACAAGAATCATAAAATGAGTCAAGAGTGCATCATTAAAAATGTTTTTGCCTATCGTAACGTCAGTGCACCAATACAAAGCGGATCAATCAGAATCCCTAACGAGGTTAGTAAGCTTCGTAAACTAGGCTTTACGGAAGCAGCGGACACATTGGGGTAGTCTACCCGACCGATCCAGTACAGTTCGTCCTAGGTCGAGCGACACTTCGAAAGTAGGATGGTAGGCATCTTCAGGTATAGTGTGCGGCGTTACAAAGCACAGATCAAGAAATCGACCCAAGGAGTTTTTGACATGGTTAACTTCAGACAGAGACGGGTAAATCAAGCAGTCAACAAAATCATGTCATGACATGGGCACTGGCTATTAGACTCGTTTACCGAAGGCCAAACAGTTCCTGGCAAGTTAAAGTCACCAAGAACTATCATATGATCTTTATCTGATAGCGAGGAAGAAACAGCGGTTAAGGCAGACAAGTGCTGCTTGTAAATTGCGATATTCGAAGAAGGTGGAATATACGAGCAAGTTATGAAAACTGAGAAAGCGGGAAGAACCAGTTTACACACAGGAATTTCAGCTCCTGCTGAATCTGGACTGTTAAAGGTTCCGACCTGAACTTTGAGTCCATATGCAATTAGAATCCCTCCTACTCGTCGAGACGAACGGTCATTTTTAAATGTTGTGTACCGACCTGCCAAAATAAGAATTTCCGGCTTTAACCAGGTCTCTGTAAACACAACAACGTGAGATGCAAATGAGACACTATCCCGGAAAAGAATGTTGAGCTTACTGCGTAAGCCTTTAGCATTCTGATAGCTCACTAAAAAAAAGTTGTTAGTTTTTTGGACGGGTGAAGGAAGAGCGGGAAGATGAAGATGGAGCATTGGTCTGATTAGTTGAAGAGTTATTGGGGGCCTATTTTTCTTCCTAGCCTTAAACTCTTTCACTACCAAATGTTCATGCCAAAATTAGGCAGAACAAATGGTGTTAAAATAAGATTGGGAGACGCTTATTTTAAATGAAGCTATCTCCCTGACATAAGAGAAGTTGTATATACATATACATTTCTTTGTATATAAGCAGTCACATCCTTAGTTGTGGAGTCAGGGGCTAACCGTGAGACAAAAACTTGTCGCTTAGGTGGGATCCCCACCAATTTTCGCAACACAGGCCTATCACCTGTGATGGTAGTACCCGGTGCTCCGGGACGTATATTCGCTGGTGGGATCAGAATTGACGGGACAGCTAAAGAATTTGCGGATACTACAGACACGGACGCAACAGACGATTCTGGCTGCATGCTCTCCGAGGTGATAAATTCGGTTATCGAATTTGCATCACCAGCAGCTGTCGTTGCCTTTGGAGTAGCGAACGAAATCAACTGCTGCACTTTTTGAGTGGTCGGAGTGATCCTTTTGCGTCTGGGAGACTCATTCAGAAGTTGTAAGCCACTTAATTGAGACCCCATGGCTAGGAGCCGATCGGGTTGATTTTTAAAGCCCACGGTCAGCTCCTAAAAGCCTTCCCGGGTCTACTTCATAAGCGTCACCATGTCTATCACGACCACCCGGCATACCTCACAGCTGTAATTTCGTTTAGAAAGAGCATCACTCACGAGGCCTGTGAACACAGCGCATTTTGCGTGCACTAGGCTTTCGCAGAGCCAGCAGGGGATACTCGGCTGATCATGAGTGCTATTTTTCTTGCAAATTTGTTTGGCACAGAAAACAGAGTATTCCATTATGAGTAAAAAATAAAATATATGTAATCAAAAAATAAAATTTCAAAAGAAAGAGATATCAGACCAGTGTGCCAGATAAAAGCTAAAACAGGAATCAATAAGAACTGAGAAGAGAGCGGTTACAGCACCTGCTTTTGAGAGAGAGAGCGCTACTGCACAGAAAGTATCGAAAGAGTAATAAAACAACAAATCTGCTAGGTGAGAGCGGCTAAATATGATGTTATGTGTACTTACGAAAAGCACAAGCAAAAACACAATGTCAACCGATACAAAAAGAATTATTTAATTATGTTTTTACACAGTAAAAAGGCATTCACCCGCCATCAAGAACAGATAATATCGTAGATGGTTAATTTAAGAATTTATTAGGGGTTATTTTAAAAAACACCAGCTGTTTAGACAAAATAAATTAAAAATAACACTACTCGACAAAATTCAACTTCTTTTTCCGCTGTCGCCAAAAATGACTTTTTCTGATAGATTTTGAGATTTAAAATTTTTTAATGAATTATGGTTTTTTTTTGATGGTGTATTTTTTTTTAAAAGAAATTTTTAAAAAATTTGGTATTTTTTGTCATAGGTAGTGCTTCTATTTTTCACATAACTTAAGTTTTCTACAACTGCTTGTATTGAACTTTGCAGTTAAAAAAAGCTGACAAATGCAGCTGCAACTTAACGTCTGAATGATATTAAGTTTCCAAATTGAAATTTCATAATTTTTTTCGGTATTTTGTCCCGAAATTTTGATTTTGAGCGCTCAGGAAAAGTAAAAAAAAAAATATTTGAATGCCTTGATTTTTGGTTTTAGATAGACACATTAATTAGGCGTCGTTTAAGGTATCGCTTATAAAAATATAAAAATAAACGGCTAAGTTATAACCGTTTGACCAAAACTTCATATGCCGTTTGGCACTATCCCAAATGCCATTTTACCGTTAAAAACTGTTACAAACACAGATTTTTGGTATTTTTGTAGGAAAAAAAAACGGTTATATGTCGGCTAACGGAATTTATCGGCGAAATTCGGCATATGAAAGTTTGGTCAAACGGTTATTATTTATCTCACATGACAAAATTAATTTTAGTTTTCAGACACTTTTTCGCTCCGTGAAATATTTACTCGAAGTCGAGAACCCAGCCCTCAGTAGGGAATATTTACTACTCTTAAATGTATTGGTATGTATTAGTGGAAAGTGTATATGAATCACTTGAGTTGTTGCCCTATTCGATAATTATAATTTAACTTACCAGCTGATCGTGCCAGAGCTTGCCAGAGTTGAGTGGTAGCTGCGTCTGTTGTGTGATCTGAGCTTACACTATCGGGGGTCTTTCTATCATTGATTGAAGATGTTATGTCCATTTCTAACTTATGAGAGTCAGAGCTGTCGCCAGAATCTAATAAGGAACTGCTATTCGCTTTTACTATTGGTGTATGTTTATAATCTGACCCACCACGTTGGTTAATGGTAATACTGTAGTTCTGAAGATCCTCTTCACTTCTATGTGACTGTATTGGAGTTTGGCAAAAATTGTGTACTGGAATTGAATTTCTTTGATTCGAATAATCATTCCTTTTCTTTTTAACTGAAAGGTCAATTTCAACTCCTTCATACAAGACATTTTTTTTTGATGGACGTTTTGATTTTATCACAGAACTTTTAATACTTGTATCAATAACTGCAGAATTACGTGGAGATTGAGGATTCGAGCACGGAGGTGAAATTACAATTTTTTTACTTATATCCATAAGAACTGCTGCAGTCTCCAGTTGCTGTTGTAAGCTTTGAAATTGTTCAACATCAGAATCTTTATGAAATGTTGAATCAAATCTTTCATGTAGTTGCCCAGACATACAATTTGTTTGCGTTTTAATCTCATTATTTTCCATATTGTTTGTTTTAAAAAGACTTGAATGTAAAATATGGGTTTGCATATCTTGAGTTCTACTCTCAAAATTTCGATCAAAAGTAGTTTGAAAAGTGGAATCAACTTTTTTTTTGTCGTACTTAACTTGTGAAAAAGTGCTTAGCTCAGTCAGGGCCTTAGCTGCTATTGCCTCCGACGAAGATTTTAAAACTGTATCAAGCTGCATTTCCAAATCATTAGAGTCCTGCGAAATATACAAGTACGTTTGTCAAAGTAAATTGAAATAAGTAATTATATACATTTATTTTTTTTATTTTATTTTATTTAAGAGCCAAATCAAGTCGATTTTGTGTGCAGACTATTAAATGGGATGTTACTGTGCTTAGCGTAGTGGTCGGCACCAACATAATATATTATATTCTCCATATAAAAAAAAACTGAGCCCGGAATTTTTTGTTTACGTTTTACTGGACTTTGTATCCAATAACTTGAACGAAGTCCACAGATTCTTATCAATTGTTGACCTATCGATACGTTTGTGGACTGAGAAAAAAGCTGATATTCCGCTCGGAATATATGTGTTTAGACCAGGGGTCGGCACGCAGACACTCACATGTTTATAGTGCGTTTCTGTGCGCAGACAAGAGACACGAAGCAACACGATTCATTTTCTCTGACTCGGCGCTGCCGAGCAGTATAATAAAGCTTTTTGAGCAAAGGGCCGAAGCCATATGATTCATTTTCTCTGCTGCTGAGACAGCAGATAAGAAAAACGAAGCCGCGTGTGCTTAGGGCCGACGCTACACGAAGTTTTTACACTATGTGTGTGCCGACTGCGCTGGTCTGTGGCCTTTTCCTATGCACAGTGCATAGGACGCTGCCGGCCTCTGGTTTAGACCTTTAAAGAATAGACATGAAACTTGCGAGTAGAGGTTAAATTAATAAATTCTAATCTTTGTTCAGAAACTTCGGGCCTTATATGTAATTTCTCCGCTTGCACCCTAGCAGTCATAAATCAACACGAAATTTCCGCTGTGGCCCAAAATGACTTTTTCTGACAGGTTTGGAGATTTGGTTTATGTTCTTTTAAAAGAATTTTTTTTAAATCTGGTATTTTTTTTAGAGGTAGTGCTATTTTTTACATAATTTACATTTCTTTTATCTGGTTGTATTGAACTTTACAGTTCTGAAAAGCTAACAAACCCAGACACTTTGTAGCTGCAGCTTAACGTCTTGAAGATATGGGGCTTTTAAATTCAAAATTAATAATTTGTTGCGGTATATCTTCCCGAAATTTTGACTTTAAAAACTCAGGAAAATCGTGGCTGGGATTTTTGGGTTTAGATAGACACATAAATTAAGCGTCGCTTAAGTCGTTTGTAAGAATCTATGGATAAACGGCTAAGTTTCAGCCGTTCGACCAAATCTGGTGGGTCTACTCTCTAAATTAGGCGTCGCTTAAGTCGTTTGTAAGAATCGATGGATAAACGGCTAAGATTTAGCCGTTTGACCAAATCTGGTGGGTCTGCTTTCTAAATTGACTTTGAGCACCTGCAGGCTCCCATGCCACCTGTCCCGTCCCCAAATCATATCACTCAGCTCCATAACCAAGGATACCGCAGTCTTGTTATTATTATTAGCACGATCCGAGCTGGAAGATGGCCGACGACAAGGGCCACGAGTGGCATTGATCTACATAAACTCGAAGCACGTGCCGGTTCTCGTGCCACCCATCCCGGGATCATATCACCCGGATCTAAAACCCAGGCTGCCGCAGGCTTGGTATCTAACCTTGTATCGAGAGTAGTCTGAAATTGTTAATAAATTATCCCCATAATTACATTCCTGTTAAACTCTCATATATTTTTATATGTTATTTATATATTTTTCGTTTTTTATCGCCTACAGTCATTTGAGTCAACAGGCCTGCTGACACCGATGGACTATTAATACAATGAGGTCGTAAGTACGGCATAGCCGCCAACATTGATGTATAAGTGAACGCAAAAATAAGATATTGCGCATAACTGATAGATTACCTTTTTTAAGCCTCAGTAACCGATCATTTTACACACTTATTTTGTGAAAATATACTGATTTGCAACGGGTTTGTCTTTACTGTGGTTTCATGACGATCAATTCAAATCCCGGTGTATGGCGATCGCGCATATTTATGAATTTACCCATTACTTGTTGAGTCGATTAAAATTACTATGTTATAGAACCTTAATGTTACCTATTATAAATCTGAACTATTATTGTTAACTTTTTCCTAATGAATTATCTGATTTAGTCCATGTATTACCTACTTTTGTTTACTCCTGAAGTATCGATGTCTTCCCATGAATTACATTACAAGATCAACATGAACTAACTTCTTCTATCTGAGGGCACCTCAAGCACCTCGCGCCGCAAGTGTTTAGGGTAAGCTCGATTGAGTACAGGTAGGGTGGGTAAAGACAGAGAACCCGAACACCTCTGTTCTCCAACAAAATGGGGGTTTATCTAGTCTCAGTCCGTTCCCGTATTGTCTGGTCATTTCTTTCTCTATATACGATTTTATTATTGTAACGCAGGTGTCGAGGTAGCATTGAATCCGCACCAATCTCCCTGAGCTAGGCCGTCCGTCCTAGCAGTAGACAGAGGGTGCAGGCCAAAACGACACCGACCGTGTCAGTTACAAACTAAACCTAATTCCCAAGCCTATATATATAGCTACAGTAACCCACCAACAAAATTTGAATCAAATCAACTTGCCAAAAGGCACATTTGCAACAACAACATGGATAAAACTTGACAATAGAATTTTTGGAGGAAAGAACACGAATGCATCCAACATTGCCACAAGCCGCGGACAGCGCGGATGAATCTGACGGCTATTGGTTTTTTAAAAGGCTAAAATTTATTTGTTGGCACAATTTCGGCAAAGCACTGAATACTGAGTAAGTAGGAATGTTAAAAAACGAGGGGGAACGTTGTAACCCGATTCAAAGGCCGCTGCTCTACTTTATACCCGGTACTCAGTCAGTATATACATACATATGCAAACTTACCATTTATTTAATTTATTTAAAAAAATTTATTTTAAAAAATTTAGTCGAACCGCCTAAGATATTTATATATATTTATTTATTTATTTATTTATTTATTATTTATATTTATATATTTTATTTTTCGTTATATATGTTTTTTACATCTGTCTTCTACATTTCTACATATATATTTACGGCTCGTGGGAGAGAGAGAGCTTTGCGAGAGAAAGAGAGGGAATGATTAGGCGCTTGAAAGGCGTTGCACAGCAACTGAAATTAAATTGGTTCCTTTTGGCTAAAATTATGATCTAACCTGATCAAGATGAGGCAATCTGACAGTATCTACATGTCATTCCCAATGATTTTTGTTTTCTCGTATCTTAAAAATTGTGGATAGGCGCTCATGGAGACGGACGGACGGACAGACAGACATGGCTATATCGACTCGGTTATTGATGCTGATCAAGAATATATACTTTATTAGATCAGAAATGCTTCCTTCTGGGTGTTACATACATCCACTATCACCATAAATCTAATACCCCTATACTCTTCGAGTACCGGGTATAAAAAGGAACTAAATTTACTCTGATGATGAATTGATTGCATTGGTTATGGAAAGGAGGAAGTAAAGAAGACGGATGCGCCAAAATGTCAAAATTATCAAAATGCTTCATTCCGTGATCCGTCAAAGAAATGGTCTTGCCTCCACTGCTTTTATTAAAGCAATCTTCTTTGGATTGCGTTTAGCTTGCGGGTGCTAAAGCCTGTAAAAAGCAATCGAAAAATGCCTGACCATATATTTTCTATATGAAGTTTGGCAGTAATTTGGGTGGAGTTCCAGCAGCGCAGGGGAAGGCGGTGCACGCGTGGCTAGTCGACGCACTGTTTGCACGGATGGAGGAAGATCCCACAGCTTCCATGCCCACCTTTGACTCTGCTGTGTGGTTGAACGGGATAAATATCCTGAAATGCAACAACGACCAGACGCGTAGGTGGCTGACGCAATCTGTCTGCCGACTGGACGCTGTGTAGGAGGGGGCCAAGCTGGAGGTGGTGAACAGGGAGCAAATTCCCTCCATATCAAAAGGGCTGAAGCTCCTGCAGCGCCAGAGCTCGGAGATTCCTTCAGGGAACTGGACGGTGCTACACACTGGGAACCCACGGTGACCTGACGTTGATGACGTCACCCATGACGTGTGCTGCAGCTCAATCTCAATAATAGTAAATTAGCGTCGGCGGAGCTCTTTAATAGCCATGGAGCAAGGGTCAAAAAGGGAAGCCACGCTCACCTTATGTCTAATTACAGCTCGGATGATCTGACAGTGGTGATGCCAGAAAGCGAGAAGCGTCTTTTGGTAGCTTGTGCGACGAGAATTTCCAACCCTCATGGGCAGCTTTGAGAAAACGTAGAGATCGGTAAGTGGCGCCCTACAAGGGATCAGCTCAATGATTTCCTAACTGTGAGAATCAAAATCTTATAACGACTCACTACGAATAAGCAGGTTGACAGTCCTGCCGCAGGCTGTTCGAAATATACTGCAAGGCAGCATAGCACAATGTCCCATACGACAACCTCCGAAACACCATGTAAATACTGCAAGGGTTCTCAAAACCTAAGACAGTGCACGAACTTTCAAAAGTTAACTCTCCAAGACCGTTCCCAATTTACCAAAACGGCAAAAGTATGCATAAATTGCATAGCATATACACACTCAGCGAAGGAATGTTAGAGCACAAGGGCACATCAATCATACCAGAATCGAAACACACTTCTGCCAACAACGATTGTGAGAGTTTCTCATGAAGGCGAACTTCTGCGACTACGCGCGCTCATTGACCAAGGTTCCCAGAGCACATTTATAACGAAAAAGGCTCAGAAAAAACTCAACCTGCCCACAGTTAAATACCATACAAACGTTTCAGGCATTGAATTATGTTTGTACCTCATCCAAAGTCTGCGAACTCTTGCTGACCAACGAGTCAATCGTTAATCAACTCTCGTTGATAGCGAATCAGAGTGTATAAGTGCAAATGAGCAGAAATTCAAGCAAAAAAGTCAAGCAATTCTTTTGGCCCGTTAAGAGTAACGACAATGTGCCAATACGCTCGGATGCAAAAAACGTTAGAGAAAGATTCCAATATCAAATCTCAAAATAATAACGTTTTAGCCGAATATACTTCTCATATCCAAATTCTTGTCCACCTCGACGATCGTGCATACCAACGGATACTCTTCCGACCCAAACTGGGCGCGCTTTCGCGCTATTTGAACGCTCCATCAGTCAGCATCCGACTGTAAACAGACGTATCCCGCAGCTTCTATTATTCTCCTCCATGAACCATACGTTGACGATGTTTTAACAGTAGAACACACTCTCGAACGTCCTAAACTAGCTTAGTCTCAAATTACAGCAGCACTGATATCCACATGCTTTCGTCTCAAGAAAAACACGGCAAATCACCAGCAACTTTTATGCCACTTCCCAAAAGATGAGCTGCTGGATTTTCTTAAATTTCAACAATTTTATAAAAGTTCCAGACTAAAGCTAAACACGCACTTTAGGCATTCGATGGAATGCCAAAGAAAATGTCTTCTATTATAACATTTATATTCCAAGCTAATTTTCGTACGTTGGCGCAAGTTCATCCAAACCACGAGCGAACACGTTTCCAAACATTGCAGCAGCCGAGAAATGGATTGGCATTTCTCATACCTCCCTATGCTCCTCACACGGGACGCCTCTGGGAAGCAGCAGTGAAAAGCTTCAAAAACATTTCACTCGAGTAGCAGGCCAAACCACATTCAATATTGAAGAGTTTCTACAATCTAGAACAATTACACCCTCTAACGCCTGGACATTTTTTACGAGACGCGCCCTTGACAGCGTTCCCTAAGGATCACAAAGAGAATCTCTTCACAAATCGCTGGCAAAGACTCAAGATCGTGTATCAAGAGTTCAGCAGACGATGACGCCACGAGCATTTACACGAACTCCAACAAAGATACAAGTTGAAACGGCCAACCCAAAACGTCGCCATAAACGACGTAGTCGTCATCAAGAATGACTCCTGTGCTCCGACATACTGGCGTATGGCGTAGACACCCCACAAGCCATTTAGTTCGCAATTACTATCTCGGCCTTCTTCCAGCCAACAAGTTCTCAATACTTGACTATTCCGTCTCTTTTTCACAGATGGGATTCAAGTGCAAAATGTGCAACAAGGATCCCGCTGACAGGAAACAGAAGCCAGAGTAATTTGAAACTCGGCTTGAGAGCTTGTGACGCCCAGCGCAATACGCAACGGCGCCGTCGCCACAATATAGTAAACTAAAAAGACTGAATATTGAAGTATTATTATGAAGTATTAACTGATGAAATAAAAGACACAAAACCAACAAACCGGTATATTCAAAACACGCGCCAAAACAGGGCCAGTGGGACCGTCACCGGCCATAAACGGTCGCACTGCACACGGGCCAGTGTGACCAGGGCACGATCACCAACGGGCACACCATCAGCTGTGACCCAGTAGGCGTTAGGCATGCCAGGGGCACGCACTAGCCCAAAGCCGCCGACCAACAGCTGATTTTCGGCAATAAAAGAAGCCCCGCCGGCTCAAATCGGGGCAGTCCAACTCGGAACAGCCTAGGATTAACTTCCTATTATATTTTACGAACGGTGCTCAAAGGTAAAAGCCCTGCTTTCTCCGCTTGCCCGTTCCATAATACATTTTCCCCGTCCTGAACTTTTCCCCCCAGAGAGTATTTACCTCTGCGCTATTCTTCTCCACAGAGAGTATTTACCTCTGCCCTATCTTTCTCTACAGAGAGTATTTACCTCTGCCACCATTCGTCTCCCCAGAGAATTCACCTCTGTCAAACCACGTCTCTACAGAGAGTATTTACCTCTGCAACTAATCGTCTCCCCAGAGAATTCACCTCTGTCAAAACACGTCTCTACAGAGAGTATTTACCTCTGCAACTAATCGTCTCCCCAGAGAATTCACCTCTGTCAAAACACGTCTCTACAGAGAGTATTTACCTCTGCAACTATTCGTCTCCCCAGAGAATTTCCCTCTGTCAAACCACGTCTCTACAGAGAGTATTTACCTCTGCAACTATTCGTCTCCCCAGAGAATTCACCTCTGTCCAAACACGTCTCTACAGAGAGTATTCACCTCTGCCACTATTCATACCCCAGAGCGTATTCACCTCTGTTCTAACACCCCCCAGAGAGTTTTTTACCTCTACCACAAGCCTTCGCCTCAGAGTGTAGTTACCTCTGCCGCGATTCTTCCCCTAGGAGCGGCCAATCGACGACCATCCACGATCTGCACGCAGCAAACAGCCACGTGCGGCCGAGTAGCCAAGCAAGAAGGAAGACCCCCGAAGGAAGACCCCCGACCATAGCCCTAGTGCCATCTCTGCCGACATTCCTGTATCAATTACGAACAATAAAGTTCATTTTATTATACTGCTTTACCCTCCCTACGCCTTATTCTTGAACCCAACGCATTATTACAGCTACCACATCCAGAAATCAACCTAAATTTCAGTGAACCCGGCGCGACGAGCATACCCCGGCCGCGGAACGTCACAGTGGCGCCCGAGAAGGTTGTGGTAGCATAATAGTGTCTCAGAAGTGGTCAAGATGGCAAAGCAGTGGATCAACCAAGCAACAAAGGCAGAGCTACAGGGCTACTGCGAGGAATTCGGCTTGGAGAAGCTAGAAAAAGTAGATATCTTAAGGAAGCAGTTAGCTCAATTCATGGAGAGAACAGACCTTCCGGTTCAAATACAAGAAAGACTACAACAACTAGCAGCAATGCAAGCCAAAAAGAGCCCAAGACAGCAATCGCCGCAAAAATGGGCTCAGATACAAATAACGACAGAGGAACCGCAAGGAGAAACCAGATCAGGAAGGAAAAAATCTCTATTCCCGAAGCAGATACGGAAAGGTTCGCCAGAAGCGGTGGCGATAATAGAGAGGATACGCAAATGGGATACAACCTACACGGGAAGAGGAGATCTGCTGGAGTTCCTGAGCAGGATGGAAGAGCTAGCAGAGACATATGGAGTGGAAAACGACCACTTGGTGTTCGCAATGCCAATAATATTGGAGGAAAGCGCATTGGATTGGTGGCATACAAAGCCGGCGCCCGTAAGCACATGGGAGGAAGTGAAGGAAGGACTAAAGGAGAACTTCATATCCCCCAGGTACCAGGAGGAGCTCGAGAAACAGGTGGCAAACCGCAAACAAACGGAGATGGAGACAGTAAGGGAGTATGTACAAGCGCTAAGGAAGTTAATGAGGTTCGGAACATACACGGAGCAACAGAAGCTAGAGATCACGTACCGAAACTGCCGGCTACCTATCAAACTCTATGTGAAAAGAAGCGAGTTCAAGACATTAACAGAATTCATGACCACGGCAGAGGAATTCGAAAGGTTAGAAACAGAAGCGGGACTGTCCAAGGTTAACGGACGGCAATGGAGCCAACAACCACAGTACAGCACGACAGAACAACAGCCACAATGGGGACAAAAATGCCGCCGGTGCGGGGAGAACGGCCACGAGGCAAGGGTTTGCAACGAAGTGCGAGTAATAAGACTGGCAGATGGGAGCACACGCAAGACAACACGAAGATTCGAAACAACGGTGGAACTAGGGGGACGAACGTCCAAACAAACATTCCTGATAATGGCCGGGCTACCAGACAACCCAATTCTTGGAATGGATTTTCTAGAGAACACGGGCACAACAATAACGTGCGGCCAGGCAACAGTAATGATCGGCAAGGGACCCGTTACGGTTCAAGCGGAAGAACACGTAAGGAGCACGCAACCAGAGGCAGCAGAGGAAGACCTAGAAAAATGGATTGCGTCGGAAATACAAAAATTCGAAACACTGAAGGGAGTGAGCAGCATAACGACACACAGAATATACCTAAAAGATGACAGACCCATCAAACAGAGGTATTATCCCCGCAACCCCGCACAAATGCAAATAATAAATCGAGAGATAGATGAGCTGATAAGACAGGACCTCATAGAGCCTTCACGAAGCCCATACAGCGCACCAGTGGTCTTGGTAAACAAAAAGGAAACGGACAAATGGAGACTCTGTGTGGACTACAGACTACTGAACGAAAAAACAGAAAAAGACGCATATCCAATGCCACGGATGGACTTCATTCTGAACCAACTCAGGGAGGCAAAGTTTATTAGCACCCTAGACCTGAAATCAGGGTACTGGCAAATTCCAATGGAAAGACGCAGCCGACCATACACCGCGTTCACGGTACCAGGGCGAGGTTTGTTCCAATGGAAAGTAATGCCATTCAGGCTTACGACAGCTCCAGCAACTTTCCAGAGAGCCTTGGACACGGTGATCGGACCAGATATGGAACCATTTGCCTTCGCATACCTAGACGACATAGTCGTGATCGGGCGGACGAAGGAGGAACACCGACAGAAGCTGCAGAGGTACTGGAGCGGCTGAGAAGGGCAAATCTACGGATTAACGAGAAAAAATGCCACTTCTTCCAGAAAAAACTAAAGTATCTGGGACACATGGTGAGTGAGGACGGAATTCACACGGATCCAGATAAAATTGCGGCGGTACGGGAATTAGCTGCCCCGACGACGCTCAAGCGGGTACACAGTTTCTTGGGACTAGCAAACTGGTACCGGAGGTTCGTACCAGCCTTTACCGAACGAGCACAGGCGCTACAAGACCTACTAAAAAAGGGCCAAAAATTTTGTTGGGGAGAAGCCCATCAGGAAGCCTTTGATGACATCAAACTGTGCCTAACAGAAGCACCAGTTCTAGCATGCCCGGACTTTAGTAAACAGTTCATTCTGCAAACGGACGCAAGTGACTGTGGGATCGGGGCGGTGTTGACACAGGAGGATGCAGACGGAGAGCACGTGATCGCATATGCGAGCCGTCGGCTTAAAAGCGAGGAAACACGCTACTCCGCTACGGAGAAGGAATGCTTGGCTATCTACTGGAGCATCCACAAGATGAGAATGTACCTGGAGGGGTACAAGTTCATTGTAGTCACGGACCACCAGGCCTTGAGATGGCTCAATTCCATCGAGAGCCCATCCGGCCGAATAGCACGATGGGCGTTGGGACTACAACCATTTACATTTGAAATTCGGTACCGGAAAGGGAAGTTGAACGCAGTGGCGGACGGGCTATCCCGCTTACCACGCGAAGACATCCGAATGTCAACCGTCATGGAATGTGCTTGGTACCAAGAAAAGTGGAAACAAGTGACGACAAACCCGAAGGAAATACCCGACTTTGTGATAAAGCATGACAGACTTTATAGGCATATACCTGACCACACCGACGAGGATGCTCAAGCATGGAAACTATGTGTACCGAAACACGAACGCATCCGGGTACTGGAAGAGAACCATGCAAACCCAACGGCAGGACACCTAGGAATACGGAAGACGAAACATCGGATACGACAACGATATTTCTGGCCAGGGCTAAGTAAAGATGTGACCAAATTTGTACGAGCATGCGATAGTTGCCAGAAGTACAAAAGTTCGCAACAAGCGGCAGCAGGGAAAATGTTGACGAAAATAGCGAACGCACCGTGGGAGTCAATATGCGTCGATTTCGTCGGACCACTGCCCAGAACTTCGCATGGAAACACGGTAATGATCGTGTTTATCGATAAGTTTTCCAAATGGGTGGAGGTCACACCGGCTCGACAGGCGACAGCTGATTCCTTCCTAAAGGCGTTCAGGGAGAAAATACTGGCACGGGGAGGCGCACCAAAACAGCTGATATCGGACAACGGAGTCCAATTTACGAGCCGGAAAACGAAACAGGTAATGGAAGCTTGGGGTATAACACAAAGGTTCACAGCACCATACACACCACAAGAAAACCCAACGGAGCGGGCAAACCGGACACTGAAAACGATGATCGCACAGTTTGCCGGAGGAAAACATAACAAATGGGACGAACAGCTGCCAGAACTAACACTAGCAATAAACAGCAGCAAATCGGAGTCAACGGGATTCAGTCCGGCATACCTGCTGTTTGGCAGGGAATTAAGGCTACCAGGGAACCTATTCGACGAGGTGACCATAGGATCAGGATTCAACGACATACAACGAGAAAAATCAGAAACACGACAAGATGCAGAAGCAGTGGCCAGACAAAATATGGAAGAAGCAGCAGCAAAACAAACAAGACACTACAATTTGAGGAAACGAGAATGGCGGCCCAAAGTAGGAGACGTGGTATGGGTGAAAACACACCCACTGTCGAAAAAAATCGACAAGACGACGGCAAAACTGGAACCGAAATACGACGGCCCCTGTCAGATCCTCGAACTAATTTCCCCAGTGATTGTAACTGTCAAAAACGTCAATACTAACAAAAAATTAAGGGCGCACATCTCGCAACTGAAAACAACAACGACAGAAACAACAGAGGCAATAACAGAACCATCTCTCTATCGTTTCAGGGACATGGATACAAAGTTCGAAGCGACGGCAAAACGGTTCAAACAGCACCTGCTGGCGGAAAAAAACAAAGGGAGAAGGACGCAGACACTGGCCTACACACCGCCGTTAGGGTCACGGATGAAAGTGTCGGGCACAAAGGTGACAACGCCTAGGAGAACCCATAAAGCACAGAGGGATAGCGGACCAGGCACGGCACAAACGGCAGCGCACCGACAGCAGCAGAACCCAGAACCGGAGTATTACGAACAACCCAGTAAGAGGAGGATAAGCCAAGTGATGCCAACGCTTTCGCAGCCGAATCCGACATCGAAGCTCACATGGGCCCAGCAGGTGGAGGAAGAAGACAGAGACATCCTGGACCTTGGACTATCATCGCCACAGGAAGAACGACGCGAACCGGACAAATGGGAGGACGAACCGGGCGACATTCCCACCGAGTGGGACGTGCCGGCGGGTCACCAACTGGCCGCAAGACACATAAGCGCGGTGCAGGATAACCTGGGCTCCAGACACCCACACGCGCAGCGAAGGTTCCGGCTGTGGAAATGCGAGGAGACGTGCTGGGTACGAATCGGGCGAGCCGGGGACGTACGCATCGGGAACTGGTACCTGCACAGGAAGATGGAGGACAACCGCCTCGGAGAGGAGGGGGGAGTGTGACGCCCAGCGCCATATGCAACGGCGCCGTCGCCACAATATAGTAAACTAAAAAGACTGAATATTGAAGTATTATTATGAAGTATTAACTGATGGAATAAAAGACACAAAACCAACAAACCGGTATATTCAAAACACGCGCCAAAACAGGGCCAGTGGGACCGTCACCGGCCATAAACGGTCGCACTGCACACGGGCCAGTGTGACCAGGGCACGATCACCAACGGGCACACCATCAGCTGTGACCCAGTAGGCGTTAGGCATGCCAGGGGCACGCACTAGCCCAAAGCCGCCGACCAACAGCTGATTTTCGGCAATAAAAGAAGCCCCGCCGGCTCAAATCGGGGCAGTCCAACTCGGAACAGCCTAGGATTAACTTCCTATTATATTTTACGAACGGTGCTCAAAGGTAAAAGCCCTGCTTTCTCCGCTTGCCCGTTCCATAATACATTTTCCCCGTCCTGAACTTTTCCCCCCAGAGAGTATTTACCTCTGCGCTATTCTTCTCCACAGAGAGTATTTACCTCTGCCCTATCTTTCTCTACAGAGAGTATTTACCTCTGCCACCATTCGTCTCCCCAGAGAATTCACCTCTGTCAAACCACGTCTCTACAGAGAGTATTTACCTCTGCAACTAATCGTCTCCCCAGAGAATTCACCTCTGTCAAAACACGTCTCTACAGAGAGTATTTACCTCTGCAACTAATCGTCTCCCCAGAGAATTCACCTCTGTCAAAACACGTCTCTACAGAGAGTATTTACCTCTGCAACTATTCGTCTCCCCAGAGAATTTCCCTCTGTCAAACCACGTCTCTACAGAGAGTATTTACCTCTGCAACTATTCGTCTCCCCAGAGAATTCACCTCTGTCCAAACACGTCTCTACAGAGAGTATTCACCTCTGCCACTATTCATACCCCAGAGCGTATTCACCTCTGTTCTAACACCCCCCAGAGAGTTTTTTACCTCTACCACAAGCCTTCGCCTCAGAGTGTAGTTACCTCTGCCGCGATTCTTCCCCTAGGAGCGGCCAATCGACGACCACGATCCACGATCTGCACGCAGCAAACAGCCACGTGCGGCCGAGTAGCCAAGCAAGAAGGAAGACCCCCGAAGGAAGACCCCCGACCATAGCCCTAGTGCCATCTCTGCCGACATTCTTGTATCAATTACGAACAATAAAGTTAATTTTATTATACTGCTTTACCCTCCCTACGCCTTATTCTTGAACCCAACGCATTATTACAGCTACCACATCCAGAAATCAACCTAAATTTCTGTGAACCCGGCGCGACGAGCATACCCCGGCCGCGGAACGTCACAAGCTTAACAAAACTCTAGGATATGTTTTCCAAGGAGGAAACAAATATTCAAAAGATAATTCAAGGGCTCAACAACAACAACAACAACAATAGAGCACAATTATTTCACCAATCAACATTTTAAATTACAAAGATGAATTGACCAAAAAATTATTGTCTTCTGCAATACTGCCAGAAGTTCCTCAGCCTGGGGACAGTCGATCGACGATGTACAGTAGATGTACTGGGCTACTGCGTGAACTGATTGGTCTCGACGCATCGTCGCCAAGTGTGCGATTCCAAGGACGTGGGCCATAAGTGTGGAGACCTGCACCACACGACCCTGCATGCCGATGATGCGACCACCCACGGCCGGAGTCCACCAACAAGAAGCCAACTTCAAAGCCTCGCCCATCCCCAACGACTCCCTTTCGTCCAGAAAAATAGGATGGTTCAGCAAAGACGGCAAGGCCAAGGGCCACCACAGCTGATTAAGGACATAGGACAGCGCCCGGCATCCACGGAGCCCATCGCCAGCCCGTCCGCTGGCGTATCTGAAGCTGGCCATACACAGCTTGGCACGCCTACAAGCCGTGCTTGAACAATCGCCACCTGGCAAGAGGGGCCGGCATGAATGGCTCAAAAAGCAAAACAAAGGTTCGGTTCCACCGAAATCACATCGATTAATTGAAAAGCTTTTCTAGAAATATATACCTGCCACGGGACACACGTGTTCTCGCAAAACTGACAATCGCTTGATTATATACATTGGAAGCACGCCAGACCATACTTGGCTTAATTACGACGCCACTCCCTATTTGGCACTATTTCGACCATTCCCCAATCACCTGCCAGACCCTACTCTACCCCTACTCGAACTCCTCTCCACTTAGCCATACGGCAATTCACTTAGAAAACTAGGAGTAGGTATACACTGCCGTAGGTTCCACCTCGTCAAACGTGCTAGAATTAACACTTTTAACGGGAAAGATACCCATCTTAGTACTGGCTGGAGAGTCTTCGAAAGATAATCCTTCTCAGATCATAGGTACATTAATTTGCGTGTGATTTCGAACACTCTCCAGAGGTAACAGTCTAAAAGCCTTGAAACATAAACTAAACCGGGCTCAGTAAAGTCCGCGGAAGATATACAGGCAGATTCTAGGTTTCACATTCCCAAAAATTTTTACTTTGCGTTCCTGTTTTTGCATTACGAAAGATATTGATATACATATGTATCTTTGCTTACAGTCGTGTATAACTTCGCTTCTATTACACAATTTTAAATCCGTTGCTTTAGGAAAATTAATGTGTTTCTTAATTATTTTTTGTGTTCCTAACCGATCGTGTAATCTGTTCGATATCAGTGCACAAACATTAAGCCTATTATTTTGTATTTATTTTTAATTTTCTATCCTATTGTGCATTCTTACCATCTCTGCACATTCTTATTTGCAGCCGTTTTGTTGTTGCTAAAATCTTGTGCGGTGCACGTGCTCTCTTTGAGCCGCTCTCTGTTTTTATCTACCCTCAGCTTATCTGTTTTAATTCCAACACACAAGCACCGCACTAGCCGCCGCTCTGTGCTTGACTAACTGTTTCTTTCCTCTCTGTGTCTCTCCGTACACTTTCTGTTATTGTGACTGTTTTGTTTGTACGTAAGCTCGAAATTGTGTAACATCAGCTAAGTCACTGCCTCTGCCTGACACCGACTTATATTTGTCCATTCTTTTTTTTCATATCGTTCGATTCTCATTGTAGCAATCAGACGTGTTTTTGTTTTGCGATCCGCTTACTTTCTACCTATGTATTTTGCTTAAACCGCCGGTGTTTTATGAAAATAACCCCTAAAAAATTCATAAATTAACAACCTACTATATCATCTATTTCTTGATCACGAGTGCATGCCTGTTTACTGTGAAAAACATAATTTAAATTATTATTTTTGCATCGCCTTACAGTGTGTTTTTGTTTGTGCTTTTCGTAAGTACACACAGTATCATATTTAGCTGCTCTCACCTCTCCCTATTACCCACACTTAAATAACTGTTCTTCCTCTCTCCTCTCGATATTTTCTGTGCAGTAGCGCTCTCTCTCTCTCTTTCAATTGTAGCTGCTGTGACCGCTCTCATTCTTACTTATTCCTCTCTTGGCGTTTATCTGGCACACTGGTCTAATATCAGTTTTTTTTTAAAGAAAAAATAATAAAATAATTTTTACATTTTAAAATGGAATTCTCTGTGGTCTGTGCTAAAAAAACCTGCAAGAAGCAGATCACCCATGACCAGCCGAGTATCTCCTGCTGGCTCTGCGATAGCGTAGTGCACGCTAAATGCGCCGGGTTTTCCGGTCTCGTGGGTGATGCCATCTCAAAAAGGAATGGCCTGCATTACAGCTGTGAGGCATGCCGTCCGGTTGAGAAGGAGATTGCCATCTTTATGAGGCAGACCCGGGAGGGCTTTAGGGAGCTGACCGTGGGCTTCAAAGAGCAATACGATCGGCTCCCAGCCATGGAGTCTCAGTTTAGTGGTTTCAAACTACTGACTGAGTCTCCTAGGCGCAAAAAGGTCACTCCGCGGGATATGCAGGTGCAAACTGCCCCTCGGCCGTCCGATGCTGACAAGCTGACTCCGACCACTCCAATAGTGCAGCAGTTGATTTCGTTCGCTACTCCGAAGGCAACGACAGCTGCTGGCGATGAAAATTCGGTAGCCGAATTTATCGCGTCTGAGGGCATGCAGCCAAAATCGTCTGTAGCTTCCGTGTCCGTAATGTCCGCAAACTCATTAGCTGTCCCCTTAATTCCGACCCCACCAGTCAATATACGTCCCGGACCACCGGGTATTACCATCACAGGTGATAGGCCTGTGGTGCGAAGATTGGTGGGGGTTCCACCAAAGAGACAAGTTTTTGTCTCACGACTTGCCCCTGACTCCACAATTAAAGATGTGACGGCTTATATCCAAAGCCGCATACAAGCCGTTGATTTTAAGGTGGAAAAGTTTAACTTCTCTTATGCCAGGGAGATAGCTTCTTTTAAAATAAGCGTCTCCCAAACTCACTTTAACACCATCTGTTCTGCCAAATTTTGGCCGGAGCATTTGGTGGTGAAGGAGTTTAAGGCAAAGAAAATGACTAGGCCCCCAATAACTTTGCCAACTAATCAGACCAGTGCTCTATCGTCATCTTCCCGCTCCACCTCAACCCGTCCAAAAAACTAACAAACTCTCTTTTAGTGACCTATCAGAATGTTCGAGGCTTGCGTAGTAAGCTCAGCATTCTTTTCCAGGATAGTGTCGCATTTGCATCCCACGTGATTGTGTTTACCGAGATCTGGTTAAAGCCGGACATTCTTAGTTCCGAAGTTTTGGCAGGTCGGTACACAACTTATAGAAAGGATCGTTCGTCTCGACGTGCAGGAGGGGTTCTGATTGCTGTGGACTCAAACTTCACGTCGGAACTTTTCACAGTCCAGATCCAGCAGGAACTGGAATTTCTGTGTGTAAGACTGATTCTTCCCGCTTTCTCAGTTTTCATAACTTGTTCGTATATTCCACCTTCTTCGGATATCGCAATTTACGAACAGCATTTGTCCGCCTTAACCGCTATTTCTTCCGCGCTATCTGACAAAGATCACATGATAGTTCTTGGTGACTTCAACTTGCCAGGAATTGTTTGGTCTTCGGCAAATGAGTCTAATAGCCTGGGACCCATGTCACGACATGACTTTGTTGACGGCTTGATTGACCTGTCTCTGTCTCAAGTTAACCATGTTAAAAATTCCTTGGGTCGATTTCTTGATCTGTGCTTTGTAACGGATCCGATCTTAGCGTTGTTAACTCGAGTCCCGCCGCTCACTATACCCGAAGATGCCTACCATCCTACTTTCGAAGTGTCGCTCGACCTAGGACGAATGGATCGGTCGGGTAGACTACCCCAATGTGTCCGCTGCTTCCGTAAAGCCAAGTTTACGAAGCTTAATAACCTCATTAGGGATTTTGATTGGTCCGCTTTGTATTGGTGCACTGACGTTACGATAGGCAAAAACATTTTTAATGATGCACTCTTGACTCATTTTATGATTCTTGTGTCCTGCTTTCTGTCGTATTAGATCGGGTATCTATTCTAAGACACTTAAAATCAAGACTTTAATTAAAAATTTCAAGTAGTTGGCTCTTCTCTCTCTCGCTATGTTATGGCTCGGTCAAGCTTTTCAGTTCGTAACGCTCAGTTCTATAAGAACTACCTATCTTGATGCAGGATACGTTTTTCTCAGGTCCCTAAACAGGTTTACAGCTTCATAAACAGCGTAGAACGTTCGCACACCCATCCTCTCTATCATTTCTTAATACTTCGGCAAATAACCATCGCTGATATTTTTTCCCGTTTTTTTCAAACTACCTATTCGCAGGAAAGCTACTCTGGTCAGCCGTGCCCATACGGTTTACCGTGATCGAACGGCATTTTCAGTCCTTTGTTAAAAGAAAGCTCGTTGCTTCATGATCTACGAATAGTTAAGCCGGTGTTTTCACCGAGTCCTGACGGAGTTCCCGGCTGTGTACTAAGTTATTGTGCCGAGTCTCTGTGCGAGCACTGTCCATAAATTCTTCATGCTTCTCCCCGATATGGAAGGAGTTCTTTTTAAGAGAGCCATCACAAAGGGTGTAAGTAACCAGAAAGGCGCTGGAGCGATTAAAAGTCATTACTTTACATTAAGAAGCATTAAGGTTTAATAAATTTGCACAACACCAAGCCTGAAATCTATCGAGAACGGGTTGAAGGCAGGTCAGAAAGAGTGTAAAGAGTAAGGGGCCTAGATGGCTGCCCTGTGGTACACCCGAAGTCACCATAACTGGTGAGGACAGGGAGTTTTTGAAAAGGACTCTTTGAGACCTAGAACAAAGGTAGCTAGAGATCCATCTCAGGAGATTGGTCGGGAACCCTAGAAGGTCGAGCTTTTGTGCTAGGAGGGAATGGTTTACAGAGTCGAACGCTTTACTAAAATCGGTGTAAACAACATCCGTCTGCGAATTACCTTGAAAGCCTTTTATTATAAAGGAGGTAAACTCCAATAAATTAGTAGTAGTTGATCTCCGCCTTATAAATCCATGTTGATGTGGAGATATAAGTGATCTGCATAGATGTTTCAGGTGAGGAGTTAAAATTTTCTAAAATTTTTCTTTAGAATTGCGGATAACTTAGATATACCTCTATAGTTCTTTGCGTCAGACTTGCTACCTTTCTTATGGAGAGGAATTAAAAAGAACTCCTTCCATATCGGGGAGAAGCATGAAGAATTTATGGACAGTGCTCGCACAGAGACTCGGCACAATAACTTAGTACACAGCCGGGAACTCCGTCAGGACTCGGTGAAAACACCGGCTTAACTATTCGTAGATCATGAAGCAACGAGCTTTCTTTTAACAAAGGACTGAAAATGCCGTTCGATCACGGTAAACCGAATGGGCACGGCTGACCAGAGTAGCTTTCCTGCAAATAGGTAGTTTGAAAAAAAAACGGGCAAAAATATCAGCGATGGTTATTTGCCGAAGTATTAAGAAATGATAGCGAGGATGGGTGTGCGGACGTTCTACGCTGTTTATGAAGCTGTAAACCTGTTTAGGGTCCTGAGAAAAACGTATCCTGCATCAAGATAGGTAGTTCTTATAGAACTGAGCGTTACGAACTGAAAAGCTTGACCGAGCCATATTATAGCGAGAGAGAGAAGAAGAGCCATCTACTTGAAATTTTAATTAAAGTCTTGATTTTAAGTATTTTAGAATAGATACCCGATCTAATACGACAGAAAGCAGGACACAAGAATCATAAAATGAGTCAAGAGTGCATCATTAAAAATGTTTTTGCCTATCGTAACGTCAGTGCACCAATACAAAGCGGACCAATCAAAATCCCTAATGAGGTTATTAAGCTTCGTAAACTTGGCTTTACGGAAGCAGCGGACACATTGGGGTAGTCTACCCGACCGATCCAGTACAGTTCGTCCTAGGTCGAGCGACACTTCGAAAGTAGGATGGTAGGCATCTTCAGGTATAGTGTGCGGCGTTACAAAGCACAGATCAAGAAATCGACCCAAGGAGTTTTTGACATGGTTAACTTCAGACAGAGACGGGTAAATCAAGCAGTCAACAAAATCATGTCATGACATGGGCACTGGCTATTAGACTCGTTTACCGAAGGCCAAACAGTTCCTGGCAAGTTAAAGTCACCAAGAACTATCATATGATCTTTATCTGATAGCGAGGAAGAAACAGCGGTTAAGGCAGACAAGTGCTGCTTGTAAATTGCGATATTCGAAGAAGGTGGAATATACGAGCAAGTTATGAAAACTGAGAAAGCGGGAAGAACCAGTTTACACACAGGAATTTCATCTCCTGCTGAATCTGGACTGTTAAAGGTTCCGACCTGAACTTTGAGTCCATATGCAATTAGAATCCCTCCTACTCGTCGAGACGAACGGTCATTTTTAAATGTTGTGTACCGACCTGCCAAAATAAGAATTTCCGGGCTTTAACCAGGTCTCTGTAAACACAACAACGTGAGATGCAAATGAGACACTATAGCATTCTGATAGCTCACTAAAAAAAAGTTGTTAGTTTTTTGGACGGGTGAAGGAAGAGCGGGAAGATGAAGATGGAGCATTGGTCTGATTAGTTGAAGAGTTATTGGGGGCCTATTTTTCTTCCTAGCCTTAAACTCCTTCACTACCAAATGTTCATGCCAAAATTAGGCAGAACAAATGGTGTTAAAATAAGATTGGGAGACGCTTATTTTAAATGAAGCTATCTCCCTGACATAAGAGAAGTTGTATATACATATACATTTCTTTGTATATAAGCAGTCACATCCTTAGTTGTGGAGTCAGGGGCTAACCGTGAGACAAAAATTTGTCGCTTAGGTGGGATCCCCACCAATCTTCGCAACACAGGCCTATCACCTGTGATGGTAGTACCCGGTGCTCCGGGACGTATATTCGCTGGTGGGATCAGAATTGACGGGACAGCTAAAGAATTTGCGGATACTACAGACACGGACGCAACAGACGATTCTGGCTGCATGCTCTCCGAGGTGATAAATTCGGTTATCGAATTTGCATCACCAGCAGCTGTCGTTGCCTTTGGAGTAGAGAACGAAATCAACTGTTGCACTTTTTGAGTGGTCGGAGTGACCCTTTTGCGTCTGGGAGACTCATTCTGTAGTTACAAGCCACTTAATTGAGACCCAATGGCTAGGAGCCTAAAGCCCACGGTCAGCTCCTAAAAGCCCTCCCGGGTCTGCCTCATAAATACTATCATTTCCTTCTCAACCAGACGGCATGCCTCACAACTATAATGCAATCCATTCCTTTTGGAGATGGCATCACCCACGAGACCGGAAAACCCAGCGCATTTAGCGTGCACTACGCTATCGCAGAGCCAACAGGGGATGCTCGGCTGGTCATGGGTGATCTGCGTCATGCAGGTTTTTTCACACAGACCAGAGATTGCTACTGCGCAGAAAATTTCTTTTAATGGAAGCTCATTTTAATAACCGCAAAACTATAAATGAGTCTCCAAATAGAAGAAAGGTTACTTCTAACTTTCCCTGTGATAACACCATGAATTCTTAATGCAGTTAAGGATACACCCGCTCCTCCAATTAGCTCACTAGCCTTGATTGATTTTGGCTTTTATGAAATCGTAGTTAATACACCCGCATCGAATAGGATTTGTGGATCTGGCTCGTCACCTGTTGCCTTTCCTGTGCCCGTTTCTGCCCAGGATGTCCAACTGGAAGTCAATGATGATCCCGTCTCTGGTGCTTCTTAGCCCTCAACTGTAGCTGATGACACTGCTGTGAGAATGGAAGTTGAGGTTCCTTCCACATCGTCTTGCATTGACTCCTCAGACAGCTCTACTCCATCTGAACCTGCCCCTCGGGTAGAACCCGCGTTGCCTTACCTATCAATAATGTGATCCCTCTTGACCGCTCTACTCCTTTCGCTGTCGCTTCTTTAAAATCTATATTTTTTTCTCGATTTATGGAATCGTTTTACAAAGCTTCTCTGGCCTCCTCAGGTTCCGGAAAGATTTGTAAAGAGTATGTTAGACCATTCTTTCTAGTCTGTACATACGATTTGTTATCTTTCCTTCACCATCTTCGTCAGAAATACCTTCTATCTCAAAAAACTTAGCTCTCCACTACCACTAAAGATCACTTATCAGAATGTACGCGGCCTGTGTAGCAAGCTCCGCAAATTACATACTGATAGTGCAACTTTTGAGTCCGATAATATCGCCTTTTCCGAAATCTGGCAGCTTAATTCCTCAATTTAGGATTCCGAGATTTTTATAAACAAATATAACATACATGTATAGATCTGATCGCCCATCTCGGGGTGGCGGCGAAATCATGATTGCTGTCCGTTCTGTCTTAATCTCCTAGCTTTTATCCATCGATGAGCTTAACACTATTGAAATAATAATCTCGGTAATGTTTGTAGGCGAAGGCGGGCTCTTATCGACTTACGCTCAAAGCCACCCCAATACTTTCGTTCGCATTTGAATAAATTGGACATTAATTAAAATAAACGCGTCTCTTTCGTTCTTGTTTGAAAAACTTAAACTCTAAAAAATTATTATTATATTGCTATATTTTAATTTATTATATTATTTTCTTCACAATTGTTTGTTTCGCGGTGGTGGCTTAGGCTTCGCATGTGAAGAATCCACACAATACTATCGCTGATTTGGACATATTGCGAATGCAATGATTATTCATATGGTCATGGCAATGGTCGACCATGTGACCAAATCTCGTTTTGAGGAGTAGCTTGACTATGATAAGCTACCTTCTTGGGAAGACTGTGCTAAACAGCTGAATAGAAGGTATCAATACCTGGCAGCAGAAGAGTCAACTCGTGACAAGTCAAGGTTGCGTAACGAGGTGAGGAAACCTCAACGGAAATCGTCCTTTGCCTGTGCTAATGCAGGTCAAAAGTCGTCGTCTGCATGTACCTATTGCAGGTCTGCAGACCACAATATATATTCTTGTCCGTCATTTAGTGCCATTCTTGTCATGCAACGTTTTTAGTATGCTAAAACTCAAAAACTGTGTCTCAATTGTTTGACCACGGAACATACAGTATTGAGTTGCAAGGCGGCGAAGTGTCGAGTGTGTTCAAAGCCTCACCACTCGCTCGTACAATGCACCAGTAGAAGGTGAAGCAGCGGCACTTCAAGCCTCAACGTCGGAGGCATATATAGGTCACATGCTTAATGCGAAATTAAGTCGTTCTTGCAACCGCGATCGTAAATATTAAAGATAGATTTGGACAGTTGCATACAGCAAGAGCTTTGCTCGATAGTGGGTCACAAATATATTTTATGTCTGAGAGCATGGAACAAAGGCTTCGGCTCAAACGTGAGCCAACTTCTCTTGCTATCGCAATGGTAGGTGGTGCAACCACCGATAGTAAAAATAAGGTTTGTGCATCAATTCAATCTCATTTGAATTCCCACACTTTTTCCACTTAGTGTTGGGTACTAAAGTCAATTTCCACATCGAGCTGGAAAATCCAAAAAAAATATTAAGTTGGCAGATCCCGAATTCTATAAGCCAGCTAAGGTGAATGTTTTATTGGGAGCTGATGTGTTTCATGGGTTATTGTGCGTTGGGCAAATAAAATTACATTCCGAGTTGGCCATTATGCAAAAAACATTGCTCGGTTGGATTGTTGCGGGCAAATGTACTAGACAGGCGCCTCGGAAACAGTGCAGTGATAGTTTGGTAGCTCAAGTGTATAGTTGTTCTCTCGACTCGTTAGTAAATCGTTTTTGAGAATTGGATCAATGTCCAATTGAGTCGAAGGCTGTTCGCCAAACAGCTGATGACACTCTTAGAAATATGTATCATGACTTCATGAAAGAGTATTTGGATTTGGGGCATATGTCCATTCTGAAGTCTGCTCCTCTAAAACAGCATTACTAAATTCCTCAGCAATGCGTACTGAGACCTAAGAATACCTCAGCAAAACGTCAACAGCAGATTCGCTTAATGAAACACTAACGGTGGGGCCAACTATTCAGAGGGAGTTGTATTCAACTGTGGTCAACTTTCGGTTGAACAAATATGCTTGATAGATGTTTCTAAATGATAAATGACTCGCAATTGTTTCTATGTCGACGATATGCTGGCAGATACAGACAGTTTACAAGAACTGGACACAATTTGCAGCCAGGTTCGTTATATGTATATTGCACGCAGGAGGATTCCCATTGGCCAAGTGGGCTTCCATTTGCCAGACTCGATCTGGTAAGCATCAAAAGTGATGAGCAAAGCTCAGTTAAGACGCTTGGAATGCGCTGGGCACCTCAAGAGTATGTTTTAAAATACCATCTTGACGTGGATAGCTTGGCCTCCCTGAAACCAAGAAAACGGAATATCTGTCAATCGCCTCTCGTTTGTTTGAACCTCTTGGTTTGTTTTGTCCAATTGTTACTAAGGCAAACATTTTATTGCAGGACTTATGGAGGCTATGAGTCTACACACTGAATGGAATAATTACCACTATCTTACGGGATCTGCAAAAAATTTCAATCCCTCGATACGTGTGTTTGACTTTCTACCAAAGCATTCAAATTCACGGCTTTGCTGACTCATCCAGTCACGCCTATGGTTGTTGCATTTACGTACGAACATGCAACAACGAAGACATTGGCATTTCGTTGCTCACGGTAAAGTCTAGGGTAGCTCCGCTTAATGTAAAAACAATACCCCGTTTAGAGCTTTGTGCAGCACTATTGCTGCCCAAACTCTGGCAATTGTCGCGAATCGAGTCGCAGAAGCCCAAAAATTGTCAATTGGAGTCGTGTGGCGTCACGTTCCATCGGATGCCAATCCAGCAGACTTAGTTTTAAAGGAAACCGATATTAACGAAATTGTAAGCTATCTGTGCTTCAATGGACCAAGTTTTTTAATGACGGAAAAGCATCGATGGCCTCAATTCCATCAATTCGAGATAGCATCAGAAGTTAAAACTTCTGAAGACAAAAAAAATTGTTTTGTGTGTGCACTTGAGGTATCTGCCGCTGAATCTAATTGCATTGTGCAATCGATCAACCGTCAATCGAGATTTTCTAAGATTTTATACGGACCAAATTGGCTTAATGGCTTCGATGGCTTTAATTTTGTTTCGCATATTGTATTGCACCATGCTGGTGCAAAGGTTCTTGTGGGATTGTTGAGGCAGCAAGCTTGGGTGATCAATGCCCGAAGCGTATGTACTGCTACGAAAATTTTCCAGCAGACCGCCTTCATGAAGGTCGTCCATGCAGAGTATCTGGCGTAGATTTCTGTGGGCCGTTTTATGCAAGCTACAGAAGTAGAGGAACACTCGTTAAAATGTACGTTGCCGTTTTTTTTTGTTTCGCCTCAAAGGCAGAATTTAGAACTTGTCTCAGACCTTTCGATTGAAGCATTTTTAAATGTCTTTAAAAGGTTCTTTGGGAGACGAGGGCTGCCGGAGACGATCTACAGCGACAACGCGACGATTTTCGTGGGAGCGAGCAACGTGCTGAAGGGGTTACAAGCGGCGTTTCTCCACAGCAAGGAGGAACTGCAGGAGTACGCAGCGAAGAGTAATGTGCGATGGAAGTTTATCCCTCCGAGGCACCACACTTCGGCGGGCTGTGATTGCAAAGTCGAAATTTTCTTTATTTAATACTCTACCATAAATACTTGGCCAAATGCAAGCTCAACTTTAAACGAGATCCTAAACAATTCTTTAGGTTTGTTAACTCTAAACGTAATTCTTCTCAATTTCCTTCATCTCTACACTTAAATGGTAGTTATGATGATAACGATTGTGACATTGCTGACGTTTTCGCTTCCTTTTTCCAGTGTTGCTACTCTGTCCCTTCTCTGTCCTCTATTCTATCCTCATCGAGCGACTTACTATCGTACCAGGTACTCATATCCTATCCCTTTAAATAGTTGTAGTTGTATCTTTTTGTCTCTCGAGTTAGGTGATTTTCCTTACATCTTAAATTATTCCCCTTTTAGGCCTGTATCCAGCACCGCGAAATTTTACTGAAACGAATCTGCTCATTATTTCGGATGTGTGGAACTCAACTGATGTAGTGTGACCAAGAGCCTAAAAAGTGATTTGCCACTCTCATGAATCAGCTGTGTTTTGTAAACAGCGCCAATTTTGAAAATTAAAGGCCTGTATCCAGCACCGCGAAATTTTACTGAAACGAATCTGCTCTTTATTTCGGATGTGTGGAACTCAACTAATGTAGTGTGACCAAGAACCTAAAAAATGATTTGCCACTCTCATGAATCAGCTGTGTTTTGTAAACAGCGCCAATTTTGAAAATTAAACTAAAATTAAAAAAAGGAAGAAAAGTAATTCTGACGATGAAGTGATTGTGTTGGTAGTGGCACATATTGTTGTAAGAAGAAGTACAGCACAGTCGGAGGCGCCAAAATATCAAAATGATCAAAATGCTTGTTTTCCGTGATCCGCCAAAGACATGGTCTTGCCTCAACTGCTTTTATTAAAGCAATCTTCTCCTCACTTTAAAAATTTGCATATCTCTTTTTGGTTTTGCGCACAGATTTTGCCCCCACCTCTCACTTGTACTCCAGTAAAAATAGGCACATATATTTTACTGGCACCCCTATCAGCTGTTCTCACAGTCCACATTCGTGTGAATATCGATATTATCGATAAGAATTCGTGGATCCCGTTTACGTTGCTGGATACTGACTCCAGGAAAACACAAACGAAAAATTACTGGCCCCGTTTTTTTTATATGAAGTTTGGCAGTAATTTTTAGTTTCCGCGGTGCTGGATACCCAGCTTTTACTAAAAAGATTATATTTCAAATTACCGGTGCCATTCTGCATCTGGTTGTATTGCACTTTGCAGATCTAAAAAGCTGACAAATGAATCTGTAAATCCGACCCAGACACCCGGTACGCAGTCAGTATACCTCAAGGAAAGAAGTAAAACCAAAACAAAAGAAGAACCATGATTCCTTAAAATATTTTAATCTATCAGAAAAAGTAATTACCGGTGTTTTATCTGCCATTCGTAAACTCTTTGAAAAAATTACACAAGTCCAAAATATTGAATTTTTTCCCACTGTGGTCCAAAACAACTTAATTGCTAGATTTTCGGATTAAAATTTGTTTTAAAGAGTTATAGGGTTATTTTTGGTTCAGTTTTTTTTTATGAATTTTTAAAATTTCGAATTTTTATGTTTGTTTTTTAGAGGTTGTGCTTCTTATTTTGACAAAACTTAAGAATCTTATATCTGGTTGTATTGCACTTTGCAGATCTAAAAGCTGACAAATGAAGCTTTAAATCCCAGACACCCGGTACGCAGTCAGTATACCTCAGGGAAAGAAGTAAAACCAAACGAGGGGGAACGTTGTGAGCCGCGGCAAAGGCCGCGGCTCTACCTTATACCCGGTACTCAGTCAGTATACACATATGTACATACATACATATATGAGCTTGCGATTTATGCAATTTATTATATGTTCGCAAAAGGGACAAATTAAATTTTGGGCAAAAAATAATATTTCCAAAATGAAGTCAAATCATTTTTGGAATATTATACATGTTTTCAATTTTGTTTGCATATGCTTTTTACATCTGAAATTTCTAAATTTCTAAATTTCGACATGACATGTATAACTACATATTTGAGACGTACAAGTGTTTGCGACAGAGAGAGAGGGAATGAGTCAGCGCTTGGCAGGCGTTGCGTAGCCACTGAAATTTAATTTGTTTCTTCTGGCCATAATATTGATTCGACCTGATCCATATTCGGCAATCTGGTAGATATGGTAATTTTCCATGATTCTGCGTTTTTGGTTTTCTCGTACCTTAAAAATTGTGGATTCCACAGATTTTCGTCCTTTGTGGGGGCGGAAGGAGGCGTGGCAAAATTTTGAAACAAACTCGTGCTGGTTTGATGTCACAGGAGCTTGGATAGAAAGTTTGGTTGCTCTAGCTTTTATAGTCTCTGAGAACTAGGCGTCAAAAAATACGAATGGGCAAAAAAGATGGGGCCGCGTGTGAGAGAGAGCGAGAGGGAACGATGACTTTCGAAATGGTTTTCTTCATTGTAGCTATAATAATCATCTGATCTAATCCAGATTCAACACTCTGATAGAAATAGTCATTCTCTATGATTCTGCGTTTTTAGTTTTCCCGTATTTTCAAAATTGTGTATGCCACAGACTTTCGTCCTTTGTGGGGGCGGAAGGGGGCGGGGCGAAATTTTGAAATACACTTTGAGTAGTGTGATAACACAGGAGACTGGATACAAAACTTGGTTACTCTAGCTTTAACAGTCTCTGAGATATAGGCGCTAATGAAGACGGACGGACGGACGGACGGACAGACGGACGGACGGACGGACAGACAGACATGGCTATATCGACTCGGCTATTGATGCTGATCAAGAATATATATACTTTATGGGGTCGGAAACGCCTCCTTCTGGGCGTTACACACAACCGTTATCCCCACAAATCTAATATACCCCTATACTCTTCGAGTACCGGGTATAAAAAGAACGAGAGGGAACGTTGTGAGCCGCGGCAAAGGCCGCGGCCCAACTTATTCCCGGTAACACTAGTCGACACGACTTTTCCGCTGTCGCCAAAAATGACTTTTTCTGATAGATTTGGATGTATAAAAATGTTTAAGGAATGTTTTTTTTTTTCATGGAGTAGTTTTTTTTTAAAGAATTTTTAAAAATGTGGTATTTTTTTTCATAGGTATTGCTTCTATTTTTTACATAACTTAAGTTTCCTACAACTGGTTGTATTGAACTTTGCAGTTAAAAAACGCTGACAAATGCAGCTATAAATCCGCCTCAGACACTTTGTAGCTGCAACTTAACGTGTGGAAGATATTAAGCTTCCAAATTTCAATTTCATAATTTTTTTCGGTATTTTTCCTCGAAATTTTGACATTAAAAGCTCAGGAAAAGTCGAAAAAAAAATTTTGAAAGCCTTGATTTTTGATTTTAGATAGACACATTAATTAGGCGTCGTTTAAGGTATCGCTTATAAAAATATAAAAATAAACGGCTAAGTTATAACCGTTTGACAAAAATTTCATATGCCGTTTGGCACTATCCCAAATGCCATTTTACCGTTAAAAACTGTTACAAACACAGATTTTTGGTATTTTTGTAGAAAAAAAAATGGTTATACGTCGGCTAACGGAATTTATCGGCGAAATTCGGCATATGAAAATTTGGAATACCGTACTTTGTGCACACGAGTCCAAATTCAACCTTTTTGGGTCCGACGGAAGGAACTTTGTGTGGCGAAAGCCCAATACTGAGCTGGATCCCAAACACGTTATAGCGACAGTCAAGCACGGCGGAGGAAGTGTCATGGTATGGGCATGCATGTCGGCAGCCGGAGTCGGAAACTTGGTGTTTATCGAGACTACGATGGATAAGTACATGTACCTCAATATTCTAAAAGAAAACTTGCACCAAAGCTCCGAGAAATTAGGAATCCGATTTGATTTCCGGTTCTACCAGGATAATGACCCGAAACATTCGTCCGGAATAGTGCAGTCCTGGCTTATCTGGAACTGCCCCCACTTGATGATTCCCCCAGCCCAGTCTCCAGACTTAAATGTTATTCAAAATTTGTGGGCTGCGCTGGAGAAAAACACCCAGAATCACAGGATTTCTAGCAAAAACGACCTGAAAAAAGCTCTTCTGGAGGAATGGAGCAAAATAAGCCCGGAAAGCACTCGGAAGCTGGTCTTTTCCATGAATAGTAGGTTAAAAGCCGTAATAAAGGTTAGGGGATTACATACTAAGTATTAAAATACCTGTTTAACCTTTTATTCGACTAATATTTAATTTTTTTGTGGATGGATCATTCTGGCTTTGACCTGTATTTAAGATATATTTTAAGTTTTTATTTTTTTTTTAAACTTAGCAATATTTAATCAGCAAATAAAGTTACTTTTTTAACTGTGATAAAACAAACAAAAACTGGCGTTTAAACATTTTTGGTTTTTCGTCTATTTTAAAATTTGTAGCACTTTAAACTTTTTATTTGCCACTGAATCGTTTTCGCTTTGAGCCACTGTATATAAAAAGTTTTTTCATTTTTGCTTACATATAATTTTTACATCAGCTTCTAAATTTATACATGTAGTACATGCAGAACTACTCATACGAGACGAGTAAGTGTGTGCGAGAGAGAGAGGGAATAAGTAAGCGCTTGGCAGGCGTTGCGTAGCGACTGAAGTTTAATTTGTTACTTCTGGCTATAATAGTAGTTTGACCTGATCCAGATTTGGCAATCTGGTAGATACGGCTATTTTCCATGATTATGCGTTTTTTATTTTCTCTTATCTTAAAAATTGTGGATTCCACATATTTTCGTCTTTTTTGGGGGCGGAAGGGGGCGTGTCAAAATTTTGATCTACACTTGTATTGAAGTGATATCACAGGAGCTTGGATAGAAAGTTGGGTTTCTCTAGCTCTTATTAGAGGTGGAGAACTATCGATGGCACTATCGTCACTATCGATGGTTTGGCACTATCGCGCCACCATACTATCGATGGTTGAAAACTTCGATAGTATGTCGATAGTGCATCGATAGTGCTGTTTACACATCACCAAAAAAATTTCCGCGCCTTTATTAATTTTTGGCGTCTCTTGTGAGTTGAAATAACAAAAAATTTAAAATTAAGTGGTCAAGTGCTCTTTTAAAATAAAAAAAAGAAATGGATCGCTTCCTTAAAAAAGGTAATACATTTTTTAAACAAGTAGTAAGAATGTTCACAACATTTTTGTCAAATTTAAGGTAAACGACGCAATTCTGCAGCGAGTTGCGATTGCAGCAGCACAGACAGTGAGAAAAGTTCTGCAAAACCCGGACAAAAAAAGAAAACTAAGATTTCAGATGTCTGGAAATATTTTAAGAGATCTGATGACAGGAAATTCGCAAAATGCCTCAATTGCGATAAGGAATACAAAACCAGTGGTAACACATCCAACTTGCATGACCATATTAAAAGGTTTCATCCGAATTTACCTAGCAATGCTTCTGTTTCCAACGTAGCAGATGCTGACAGTGAAAACATTGCGTCGACAAGCAGCAGGTGCAGGTCGAGTATGCGGTCAGTAGACTCATATTTTAAAAGAGCTCTATGTTATGACACAAACTCGCAGCGAAAAAAGGATATTGATAGAATTTTAACGGAGATGATAGCAAAAGATGTGCAGCCGTTTAGTATTGTGGAAAACCAAGGATTTATAAATTATACGCGAGTCTTGGATTTGAGATACAAGCTTCCTAGCCGGACACAATTAAGAGACGTAAAAACAACATAATCAAATAAATATATATATATAAATGCCATATAATAGATGTTTTTATTGTTTTAGCATCAAATCGAACGTCTTTTAACATCTAAAAAAACTGTTTCTTACTGCCACTATCGACCGACTATCGATGGTACTATCGACCACCATCGATGGTTTCAACAAAACTATCGTCCACTATCGAGGGCGCCCACTATCGATAGTTCTCCACCTCTAGCTCTTATAGTCTCTGAGATCTAGGCGCTCATTTGGACGAATAGGCAAAACAGACGGTCGCGTGTGAGAGAGAGCGAGAGGGAACGATGACTTTCGAAATGATTTTCTTCATTGTGGCTATATTAATAATTCGATCTGATCCAGATTCAACACTCTGATAGAAATGATAATTTTCTATTATTCTGCGTTTTTAGTTTTCTCGTATCTTCAAAATTGTGCATGCCACAGACCTTCGTCCTTTGTGGGGGCGGGCGAAATTTTGAAATACACTTGGAGTAGTGTGATAACACAGGAGGCTGGAAGTGTGCAGGCTAGCTTCAGAATAAATTCCATACATTTTATTCTGCAATGCAACGGAGAAATACCATATTCGTAGCAGTTCTCCTCACCCGTTGAGTCGTCTCAACTGTGAAAGTATTTTTAAATTTTTTTTTTACAAATAAAACACCTCAAAATTGAGGAGGTGTTTGTAATTTCATTTAAGACATCAATAATTTCCAAGAAGAAATCAGACTTAACCACTTTACACTCTTGGTTTGAAAATCAGTAGGTTTCAGTTGGCTAATTTCATTTTGTATGTCACTTACAGTTGATTTAATCAATTCAGAGGACTCCTTCGCATATTTCAAGAAAATAGGACCAAATTTTGTATGCGCTGTTCTTTTTCCTTATACCTACCGTGTTTTTAACGCGAGGTAGCCCTATTTTTTTGGCTAACGTTTCCAAAATGCAGATTTTCGCAGATTTAGACTATATACATATGAAAGGTATATATTATAGCTATCACGTGTATACTTCCGAGTTCTCTTCCACGAAAGGTAAAAAAATACCAACTGTCGGGTTCCGCAGCCTAATATTAAGAGAGTTGATGGAAACATTATAGCCAGTGATCAGTAAATTAAATTCTCTTTTTATTTTTTGTTGTTTTTACTGCCCACTGCACTGCACATTGTACACACATATATACATGTAAGCTCCCGCACGGCAGCTTCCTTTCCAGCCGTTCTCTCGTCTTCTTTCCATCTTTCTTTCGACTTTTCTATCACTCTCTCGATCTTTCTTCTTCGCTATTGCTCTCTCCTCTGCATCTGTCGCACTCTCGCTTGCAGTAGGGCACGGGCAATTCGGCCCGCCTGCCCTCAAATAGTCTGGATATAGCTTCTCAACCGACACTGTCGTTGAACCGACCCCTCGCGTCTTCAATTCGACCGTCTTGAATCGAGATAAACAGACTCGTCGTGCATTTCCTGTATTCTTTCGACTCGCTATCCTATTACATATATACCCCACAATAAACTGTATCAAACTAAACTCCCGTGTTTAATATCTCGCAAACTACGCTGCCGAAAAAGCTCGGTAACACCAACATTAAGTGTATCGATCGGGGCACGTACACCATCATCGGAGCCGAAGCCGAAGCCGAAGCCAACGCCTCCGAATCCCAATCTGAGCATCGTAATATAAAAAGTCTACATCTAAGTAGGGACTTCAGTTCTGTTCAAGACAAACGTCAACCTAGACACCGTCGGAGAATTCATCTAAGTTAATTCCGTTTAAGACATCTGACCATAGTCATCGTCGGGGAAACTAACTAACAATTGTACATTAAAGTTTAAGTGTTTAATAAATGTTTTTAAAAACCTAAACTTGATTGTCGCATATTTAACTGGCGCAGTCGGTAGGATCTCAGTTAAAAAAAAAAGAGACATTTTTTTTTTAAGACGATCAATTTGCGTAGTGACAATTACAGTTGCGTAATAACCTACAGTGATCCGAGAAAAAGTAACGCTACTTACTAAAGATATCCGCCAAAGAATCAACGTGTAACTAACACACGACTCAATTAATATTAGTGAAACTAAAAAACTACACATACAAAAAAAAAAAAATCAACATGCCGCTATCAGAAGTACACTTGAACCAAGCCTTAAAGTCAATCAGGCAAATCTCACCATACGATGGATGCCAAGAACGTCTAAGCTCGTTCATAAACAGGATCGAATACATCTCTGGATTGTACCCAACAGAAGACATACGACAACAAAGCATCATGTACGGAGCCACTGAGGGTCAACTGTGCGGACGAGCACAACTGCTGTCGCAAAGTCTTCAACCCAACACCTGGACCGATCTGAAGGGAGCCTTAATTAGCAAATTTAAGAATCATACTCCATACGAGACGCTACTACAACAACTACACGACACAAAATTCAATGGGAGTATTCGTAAGTTCATAGAAGAACTAGAAATTAAATCAAATATTATAATTAGTAAATTAAATCTGGAGACTAGCCCAGAAAATGCAATAATATTTAAAAACGCTCTGGCAAATTCCACCAGACAGGCAATAGAAGATAGTTTACCCAATAAATTGTTCATTATTTTAGCCAAGAAAGACATTTCTACGATAGCTAATCTAGAAAAGTCAGCTCAAGAGTTAGGAATTTTTGAAAATGTTGTAACTGATAACAAGAATTACGAACACCCAAAAAATGTAAATAACAATCGTAGGAATGTTGGAACTTACCACATTCATTATAGTTGGAACGATTCTAGCAATCAAAACCCAAGTACTTCTAGAACTTCACAACCTAACCGAAATAATTATTTTTTTTTTTTATTAGGACGTTGATGTGCAATGACTGCACCATCAAGTGGCCCAAGCGACACCAGCCAATGGCTGTTACGCGCGGATCCCAGGCAAGAAAGCAGCCCACCACCCGCCCAACCGACCGAGGGGCGCAGCCGCTTAACGCGCGACTCGTTAACCGAACCGATCGCGGGCATGCATGAAAGATATGTGTTAGACTAGTGTTCGAGGAAAAGTAGAACTAATCTAACTAAAGAAACGAAGTAATTACTAATTACGGGAAAGATATAAGAGTATAAGTAATTTAAGACTAGGAAGTGAGTTAGTGGTAGATATAATATGATAGAGGGAATTATAATCCGAGCAAAGAACCCTAAATGGCTCATGCAAGGAGTAATTCGATCTACAAAGCGGAAGAAACAAGGGTGTATAATTTCTAGTGCTTCTAATAGGAATCGTGAAGTTTATGCGGCTCAACAGGTCAGGGCTATCTAGGTCACCCTTGATCAAGTTGTGCACAAAAATCACACCAAGCATTTTCCTAGGATTAGCTAAGGTTGGAAGGTTTATTAAAAGCAATCTATTAGAGTAAGACGGCAGTCTCACACTTGCATCCCAGTTGAGGCCGCGAAGAGCAAAAAGTAAAAAGTTTTTCTGAACTGATTCTATACGGTCACGATGTACGTTGTACTGAGGGCACCATACACAAGAGCCGTATTCTAAAATCGGACGAACCAGAGAGGTGTAGAGAGTCTTTGTTATATAGGGGTCGTCAAATTCCTTTGACCACCTCTTTATAAACCCAAGCACGCCCATGGCCTTATTCACCATGGTAGAAATGTGTTCTGAAAACTTTAACTTGGGATCTAATAGAACAACAAGATCATCAACCCGGGTAATTCTCTCAAGAGAACCACCACAAAGGGTGTAAGGAACCAGAAAGGCGCTGGAGCGATGAAAAGTCATTACTTTACATTTTGAAGCGTTAAGGTTTAATAAATTTGCACAACACCAAGACTGAAATCTATCGAGATCGGATTGCAACCTGGATTGAAAAGAAATGTCCTTATACTGGACACAGAGCTTAACATCATCCGCATACATAAGTACTCGAGAGTATGTTAATACAGAAGGTAGGTCATTTATAAAGAGAGTAAAGAGTAAGGGGCCTAGATGGCTGCCCTGAGGTACACCCGAAGTCACCATAACTGGAGAGGACAGGGAGTTTTTGAAAAGGACTCTTTGAGACCTAGAACAAAGGTAGCTAGATATCCATCTCAGGAGATTGGTCGTGAACCCTAGAAGATCAAGTTTTAGTGCTAGGAGGGAATGGTTTACAGAGTCGAACGCTTTACTAAAATCGGTGTAAACAACATCCGTCTGCGAATTACCTTGAAAGCCTTTTATTATAAAGGAGGTAAACTCCAATAAATTAGTAGTGGTTGATCGCCGCCTTATAAATCCATGTTGAGATGGAGATATAAGTGATCTGCATAGGTGCTGCAGGTGCGGAGTTAAAATTTTCTTAAACACTTTAGGAATAGCGGATAACTTAGATATACCTCTATAGTTCATTGCGTCAGACTTGCTACCTTTCTTATGGAGAGGAATTATAAAAGACTCCTTCCATATCGGGGGAAAGCATGAAGAATTTATAGATAGGTTGAACAGTTTAAGCAACGGCCCACACAGAGAATCGGCACAGTACCTGAGTACACAGCCGGGAACTCCGTCCGGACCCGGTGAGAACACCGGCTTTACTGTTCGTATGGATTGAGAGATGCAAATCTTACACTTCAGATGGATAAGTGTGAATTCCTGAAGAAAGAAACGGAATTCCTAGGCCATGTAGTAACAACTAATGTCATAATACCTAATCCACGGAAAATATCCGCCATAATAAACTTCCCTATACCCAATACAACTACAAAAATAAAATCATTCATAGGGTTATGTGGATTTTATAGGAAATTCATTCCTAATTTCGCTAACATAGCAAAACCTATGACACTCAAATTAAAGAAACGAGCTGTCATAGACCCAACCGAGGAAAAATACGTTGAGGCCTCCGAAAAGCTGAAAGTGCTTATCACCTCAGACCCCATCCTCGCATTCCCAGATTTCGACAAAATGTTCACGGTAACAACCGATGCAAGTAACATTGCATTAGGAGCGGTGTTGTCACAAGACCACAAGCCAATTTGCTACGCAAGTAGAACCCTAAATGAACACGAAATCAATTATTCAGCAATAGAAAAGGAATTACTAGCTATAGTTTGGGCAACTAAATATTTCAGATCGTATCTGTTCGGTAGAACCTTTGAAATATTAAGTGATCATAAACCCTTGGTTTGGTTGAATAACCTCAAGGAACCAAATATGAAGCTACAACGCTGGAAGATCAAATTAAATGAATTTGACTTTAAAATAAAATATTTACCAGGAAAGGAGAACCATGTAGCTGATGCGTTATCAAGAGTAAAGATTAACGAAAACCTACTTGGGGAAACCATTAATAGTGATTGTGCAACGGTCCATAGTGCTCAAGAAGATAATACAAATTATATTCCACTTACCGAGCGACCAATCAATCATTATATTTCCATAAAGAAATAGATTTTCCACTGTTCCAAAGGGCATTCCTAGAAACAATCAGTCCTAATCACTTGACTAAACTGATTAAATCTAGTACCAAACGCATTGATATACCGAATTATTCCGAGTTCAAGGAACGAATATTGAAGAATCATAAAGAACTACTTCACCCAGGGATCGAAAAGACCACTAATTGGTTTAAAGGAAAATTCTATTACCCTGATTACCAAAAGTTAATCCAAAATATCATCAATGAATGTCCCACGTGCAACGTTGCTAAAACTGAGCATCGTAACACCAAACTAACATTCGAGATCACCCCTGAAATACAGAATATCAGAGAAAAATATGTCATGGATTTCTATCTGGTAGGCAATCAGCAATTCTTATCATGCATCGATGTATATTCTAAATTCGCTACCCTTGTATAAGTTAAGAGTCGCGATTGGCTAGAAACAAAGAGAGCCATCATAAAAGTCTTTAACGAAATGGGCAAGCCACAGGGAATTAAAGCCGACAAAGATTCAGCCTTTATGTGCGCAGCATTGCAAGCATGGTTGAATGCGGAAAACTTAAAGATCGAAATTACCACCAGCAAAAATGGGGTTTCTGATGTAGAACGGTTACACAAAACGATCAATGAAAAATTAAGAATTATTTCAAGCGAGGATAATATAGAGAACAGGCTCACAAAATTCGAGGTTATTCTATACATTTATAACCACAAAACGGTTCATAATACCACAAAAAGATCCCCAGCTAATATATTCCTGTACGCCGGACTACCAGATTATAATACCCAACTGAATAAGGTTAGACAGATCAATCATTTAAATAACGACAGAATTGACTTTGAAGTAGACACTCGCTACAAAAATGCACCACTAGTTAAAACAAAAACAACTAATCCGTTCAAAAGAACAGGGGAAATTAGGCCGGTAGACGAGAAACATTTTGAAGAGACAAATAGAGGGAGGAAAATCATCCACTATAAAACAAAATTCAAAAGAAAGAAAAAAACTAATAAAAGTAAATAGGATAATTGCAGAGTACCCGAAGAGAGTACTGGGAATCTGGAGCTACAACATGACTAAGATTATAATCTTACTAATGTTCACCGTCCTACAGTCTACGGGACAGAATATAGAGATAGATCCCATCAACAGATACCATTAATATACCCACTAATTATGAATATCATTATTTAACAATTAATATAACAAAAACAGACGAAACATATCAGAGTTTTTAAGAATTATGGTTTTTTTTTCATGGAGTAGTTTTTTTTTAAAGAATTTTTAAAGTATTTGGTATCTTTTGTCATAGGTAGTGCTTCTATTTTTCACATAACTCTCGTTTCATACAACTGGTTGTATTAAACTTTGCAGTTAAAAAATGCTGATAAATGCAGCTATAAATCCGACCCAGACACTTTGTAGCAGAAACTTAACGTCTGGCAGATATTAAGCTTCCAAATTGAAATTTCATCATTTTTTTCGGTATTTTTTACCCGAAATTTTGACTTTGAAACTTCAGGAAAAATCGAAAAAAAAAAATAAATGAATGCCTGGATTTTTGGTTTTAGATAGACTAATTAATTACGCGTCGTTTAAGGTAACGCTTATAAAAATATAAAATCAAACGGCTAAGTTATAACCGTTTGACCAAAACGACCCAAAATGACTTTTACCTGAAAAAATACCGTCCGGTACGTTTTTGGTCCAACTTCCAAAATGGGATTGCATATATATGATATATATCGGATATATATCCTACCTGGTCATATTTATTTGGGGTGTAAGTGTTGTGGACAGTTTTATTCCTTATTCCTTATACCTAAGCCTTGGTGAGGATAAATATACATCAAATCACAGCACTGAATGTTTCTTTTGTTTATTCGAAAAAAAGGGTTTGGGGTAGGTGAGAGATATAAATACCCGCAAGAGTCTCGTCAAGGCTTTACGCTTCCTGCTCCTCCTTTGAAGGAAATATCGCCATTAAAACGCAAAAAAGAGGAGATGTCTTCTTCGTCGTATGGAACAACGGATTCAAGTAATGACCAATCAGGAGAATATAAATTTTGCAAGCCATTATCACAGGAACAATTGAACGATTTGGTGAGGATCCTGGAACTTCCTAAAAGTAAAGCTCAGATTCTTGGATCTATTTTAAAGGATGCCCGTTTATTGAAGGAAGATGTCAAAATAACTCATTTCCGGACGCGTCACTTGGTTCACGCACAGTTTTATATGACGAAGGATGACATGTGCGTTTGTCACGACATTTTCGGACTCTTCAAGGCACTGGGTGAAGATTACGACCCAAACGATTGGAGGTTATTTGTTGACAGCAGTAAAGAAAGTTTAAAGGCTGTTTTGCTACACAATGGAAATCAAAAGCCGTCTATTCCCATCGCCCATGCTGTTAAATATGAAAGAGTCCTATCAAACAATGACTAAATTGTTTGAAAATATTAAATATAAAGAACACCAGTGGAAGGTCGCGTGTGACTTAAAAGTTGTAGCCATGTTAACTGGATTGCAAGGCGGTTATACAAAATACTGTTGCTTCCTGTGCCTATGGGATAGCCGAGATAGAAAAGAGCATTACCCAAGAAAGAACTGGGAAAAACGGAACGAAAATACTTTGGGACATCACAACGTACAAAATGCAGCTCTTGTGAAAGTCCAAGACATTATATTACCACCATTGCACATTAAGCTAGGACTGATAAAAAATTTTGTTAAAGCACTGGATAACGAAGGTGAATCGATGAATTACCTCAAAACTGTTTTTCCACGTCTGTCGCTGGCAAAAGTTAAAGAAGGCGTATTTGATGGCCCCCAAATTCGAAAACTACTAAAAGATGATGGATTTGAAAATATTTTATCTACGAATGAAAAAGCAGCCTGGAACTCATTCCGAATGGTTACAACAAATTTTCTTGGTAACAGAAAGAGTGATGATTACGTTAAAATCGTTCAAGACCTACTTAAGAATTATGAACAAATTGGAGCCAACATGTCACTCAAAATCCATTTCCTGCACTCCCACTTAGACCATTTTCCGCCAAACCTTGGGGATATTAGTGATGAACACGGAGAGAGATTTCACCAACAATTAAAAGCTATGGAACGACGGTATCAAGGTGTTTGGAATGAGAATATGTTGGGCGACTATGTGTGGACTCTCATAAAAGAATCTGACTTAAATGACAAAAGAAGACAGACAAACCATTTTAAAAATAGTAACAAGCAATAACAATAAAAATATTTAAGTATCATAACACTTAAATAAATTCAAGTATTTTTCGGTATTTTTTCAGATAAAATGAGATTTGGGTCGTTTTGGTCAAACGGTTATAACTTAGCCGTTTGATTTTATATTTTTATAAGCGATACCTTAAACGACGCGTAATTAATGTGTCTATCTAAAACCAAAAATCCATTCATTTATTTTTTTTTCGATTTTTCCTGAAGTTTCAAAGTCAAAATTTCGGGTAAAAAATACCGAAAAAAATGATGAAATTTCAATTTGGAAGCTTAATATCTGCCAGACGTTAAGTTTCTGCTACAAAGTGTCTGAGTCGGATTTATAGCTGCGTTTATCAGCTTTTTTGCTGCAAAGTTCAGTACTGCAAAGTTCAGTACAACCAGTTGTATGAAATGTGAGTTATGTGAAAAATAGGAGCACTACCTATGACAAAAAATACCAGATTTTTAAAAAATTCTTTAAAAAAAACTACTCCATGAAAAAAAAAAAAAAAAATTCTTCAAAATTTTTAAACATCCAAATCTATCAGAAAAAGTCATTTTTGGAGACAGCGGAAAAGTCGTGTCGACTAGTGTATTTAGTCGAGAAATTGCAACGTGAATTCAATGGCATAAAAATAGCCAAAAGAAACAAAAGAGGCCTTATAAATGCAGTAGGCACAATTTATAAATATCTATTTGGAACTCTAGATCAAGACGACAAAGTTGAACTAGAAGCGAAAATAGACAATCTGACTAGCCACAGTGTTCAAGCTAACGAATTAAACTTAATAATTCAAGCAGTAAATTCTGGCATAGAAGTCGTCAATAAATTAAACCAGGATAATGATAGAAATAAACAATTAGAAATACTAATATTTAACCTTCAACATTTCACGGAGTATATAGAGGATATTGAATTAGGCATGCAGCTAACAAGATTAGGAATATTTAATCCAAAATTATTAAAGCAAGATTACCTGAAACACATCGATTCTGAGAAATTATTAAACATCAAAACATCCACTTGGTTAAAATCAGATACTAACGAAATATTAATAATTTCCAACATTCCACGAGAGATCAGAAATATTCCCATACTTAAAATTGTTCCATATCCAGATGAAGATAATAATATTCTTACTGACCTAACGCAAAATAACTATTATATTTTGGAAAACGATGTATACAATAAAGAATCAAAACGAAAAATAAATGATGAATGTATATCAGGAATAGTAAAACAAATTAAACCAAGATTGCTTAAAACAAGAAATAGTAGTAGAAGGCAACGCATCGATAAAAATTCATAATTACACTGTACAATTAAATGAATTCTTGATATCCAACTCAATACCAGAATTTGCACAAAGCGTATATATTAACAATAATGTAACAAAAATTAAACCATTGTCATATTTACAAACCAAAGAAATCATAATAGAAAATACGCAATTAAAAAATGTATTACATGCAAGTTCAATATTTCTGTTTGTCATAATCATAATAGGAGTATTAAGTTATAAATTGTTTAATCTAAGTAAAAGCAAGAAGCTTAAACCCGACTCACACATAGAAACATCTTTAGACGAAGATGGAGAATCTCCAGCATGCATAGTTTTAGATGCACCTGAACTATATCCAAGGATAATCGCCTGAGGACAGGCTTAAATCTAACGTTGGGGGAGTGACATATCTATAGCCCATGCTCCGCATACCCTTTATCTATGTCTGTTACCCTACACCCACATACTATAAACAATCCAACACCCTCAGCTTCGAATCCCATAAACAATCCCACGCTCGAACAGAGCGTGTAGCTCTGTAGCGTCCCACTTGTAGCCGATAGCCGGCAATATAAACAAACACCCTAAGCTAGGAGTCGAACATAAAATAATAGATGCCGTGTATTCAACCGCACTAGAATCACGCCACCCTCCAGAGATCAATTTCTAATCGATTCCTAAGAATCACGCCATCCTAGCTCACCAATCAGAATCGGTCATAAAACGGAGGAGGCCCATATTCTTAGCCACCCTCAAGTAATGCAACACCGATCATACGCAGCGGAAGCTTTTCATCAAAAGCCGCCTTTCCCACATATCGATCTAGGCACGTACACCCGCTCTTCCCACATATCGATCGGGGCACGTACACCATCATCGGAGCCGAAGCCGAAGCCAACGCCTCCGAATCCCAATCTGAGCATCGTAATATAAATAGTCTACATCTAAGTAGGGACTTCAGTTCTGTTCAAGACAAACGTCAACCTAGACACCGTGGGAGAATTCATCTAAGTTAATTCCGTTTAAGACATCTGACCTTAGTCATCGTCGGGGAAACTAACTAACAATTGTACATTAAAGTTTAAGTGTTTATTAAATGTTTTTAAAAACCTAAACTTGAGTGTCGCATATTTAACTATATACATATATATGTAGTATACCACAAAACACTAAGATTGAACATGCTTTTCAGATAAAGTAAAAAGATCGAATATCGGTTTTCTACATCGCCCTATTTTCAGTTTGAAAGTGGTGAATTTTCGTAATAATTGTCATTTATTCGTCCTAACGAATAATTTTTTAACTTTGAGGAGCTCTAGCACCCATAAATATGAACCGATTTTAAAAATAGTTTGGATCCATAATCTTTGAAGTATTTTCTATCGATTGAATATTTTATTTTTGCCAAACGCGTTCATGAAGAAAAATGATTTCGTGCAGAGGCCCCACTGTTCGTCGCTCCATTTCTTTTAACATCGTAGAATTTTCCACCTTTGTTACTGCCGGATTTGCTAAACAGTGTCAAAATGAGGTAGTATATACTAACTTTAGTAAAGCCTTTGACTATGTTGATCACAATCTTCTTATCCATAAATTATCTCTCCTAGGGTTTCCGACTAAGCTCCTTTACTGGAATGATTCTAACCTTTGCAATCTTTCTCAGCGGGTCTGCTTCAACTCCTTGTTTTTTAATCTGTTTAGCAAAGATCTTCCCCAAGTTTTATCTCATTTCCGTGTCCTAATGTAGGCTATACCTAATTTATGTTTTAACTCTCATATTTCTACTATGACTACTATGACAAAAAAAACCAAAGCCTAGGATTTGTCAAAAGATGGTCTAAGAAATTTACTGACCCGTGTACCACGAAACTTATGTATATTTCTCTGGTCCGGCCTATCTTGAAATATGGTTCTTGTGTTTGGGCTCCTCACTACCAAAAATTTCTAGATATCCTCGAATCAGTACAAAACCAATTTCACATCTTTGCTCTCCGTGGACTCAATGGGGACCCTTCGATCCATCTCCCCTCTTATAAGGGAAGTCTAATGCGTAAAATTAAACTCCACTCTCTCAAATCCCGTAGAATCTGCCATGGAGTTCTCTTCCTCCATAAGCTTCTCTCTGGTGAGGTCGAATCGACTGCCCTCATCAGCCTTATTAGTATTGCTGTCCCTTTCCGCCCGACTAGGCATTACATTCCTCTTCATCTCCAACTCTGTCACTAGTCGACACGACTTTTCCGCTGTCGCCAAAAATGACTTTTTCTGATAGATTTGGATGTTTAAAAATGTTTAAAGAATGTTTTTTTTTTTCATGGTGTAGTTTTTTTTTAAAGAATTTTTAAAAAATGTGGTATTATTTGTCATAGGTAGTGCTTCTATTTTTCACATAACTTAAGTTTCCTACAACTGGTTGTATTGAACTTTTCAGTTAAAGTTAAAGCAGTTAAGCTGACAAATGCAGCTATAAATCCGACCCACACACTTTGTAGCTGCAACTTAACGTCTGGAAGATATTAAGCTTCCAAATTGAAATTTGGTATTTTTTCCCGAAATTTTGACTTTGAAAGCTCAGGAAAAGTCGAAAAAAAAATTCATATGCCGAATTTCGCCGATAAATTCCGTTAGCCGACGTATAACCGTTTTTTTTTTCCTACAAAAATACCAAAAATCTGTGTTTGTAACAGTTTTTAACGGTAAAATGGCATTTGGGATAGTGCCAAACGGCAAATGAAGTTTTGGTCAAACGGTTATAACTTAGCCGTTTATTTTTATATTTTTATAAGCGATACCTTAAACGACGCCTAATTAATGTGTCTATCTAAAACTAAAAATCAAGGCATTCAAGGCATTAACTGCAAAGTTCAATACAACCAATTGTAGGAAACTTAAGTTATGTGAAAACTAGAAACATAGGTAATGACAAAAAAACCAAATTTTAAAAAAAAAAAAACTACACCATGAAAAAAAAAACCATAATTCTTTAAACAATTTTAAATCTCCAAATCTATCAGAAAAAGTCATTTTTGGGGACAGCGGAAAAAAAAAAGCCTTTGCCGAAACTATAACCTATTTTTCCATCTGTTTTCCTTTGATACTAGTTCTAATAAGGTCAAAATTATCTTAATGAAATAGCGTTAATTGGGAATTGTTCGGCTACCGGCATTTCTCTAACCTAAATTTGGCTGTTGGTGGGACCATATTGAGCCAAAAATCAGGCGCACAGGGTCAGAGAAAATGCCTTAGTTTGTTCGAATTATTAGTTGTCATGTCATTTTCTCTTACAGCTTAACTGAACATTATTAAACATTAAACAACAATAAACAATAAAACGGTATAGTTCCTCTACGAAAGAAAAAAATGATATACATATAAGACTCGCAGCCGGATTCGTTTATCGGAACTGACACAAGAGTGTTTGTTTTACTGTTAAATAAACCATTAACGTATTATTTGACCAAAAAAACCTTTACAAAAATTTAGTAAATTTTTTTAATTTTTTTGCTCTATTACTTTTTGTTAAACCCGCTAGCCCGATATGGTGTCGTCAAATTTAAATCATAGCCAGTTGTGCAGCCTATCGTTCTTTCGCCTCTCTCTCCACTTTCTTTGTTCCTGCTCTTGTGCTCTATCTATCGCTCGTAGTCGGCGTAGCAGCAGCTCTAGCGACTGAAGACTAAGAAGCGTATTTTGAAGATTTTCTTCAGAAAAGACGATATATAAAATAACCGAAAGACATTCTAAAAATTAACTTATCTTAATTAGGATTAAAACTTACTAGCTTCAGAGTTTCAGAAATGGCTAAAAATTCTTTTAAAGCGTTGTGGGAATTATGTGCCATAGTTCGAAATTTTCCAAAAGAATCCAATTTGGCTCGGCAGTCACGGCAAATTACGTTAGGAAACCCATCATTAGGCAATGGCTGAAATAATATAATTTATATTAACATAATAAATACATTTTTTGTATGGTTGAATTTCACTAATTTTAAAATAAGTGGCTGAAATCACTTCTATGTTCTTATCGCAATCACTTATTTATTTAATTTATTTATATACAATATTAAATCTAAGTGGTTTAAGTGGTCGCGTAGAGTACTTGTACCTATACCTTCGACTCTGTTTTGTGTTTATATGTTGTCTAATATTTTACAATGTTTAAGAATAGTGTAAACTCTATTGATTTTTTAAGTTGTTGGTAATATTGGGCTATCAGGGTGGGAAGTGTCTATAAATATTCGGGCTCTGATATCATTTTAGTTCAGACAGTCTGTCAGAACATGTTCGGTTGTGATGACTGCTCCACATCTGCACATTGGAGTTGCGGTTCCTTTGAGTAGGTGTTCATGTTTCATTGTTGTGTTTTCTATGCGGAGTCGAATGTATGCTGATCATTTGGGTTTGGATATATTTGGAGGAATCCTTACGCCTGTGAATTTGAGATTATAATGCCGGTACCAGTGGCTGAAGGTGGACCAATCTTCCATTTTTGATCAATTTTTCGATTTAGAGATTCCCCGTCCAGCGCACCCTGCTATGACCCTATGGGATTAATCGGACCTTCTCTGACCAGAGCGAAAATCATCATGCAGCGCATGTGGAGAGACAAGCTGCATTGGGATGAGAGCCTTCCTCAGTCGTTGGACTCGGCTTGGACTGAGTTTTGCAAGGACTTCGCCACTGTGGGTCACGCCACATTTCCTCGCTATGTACTTCACCCCAAGGCAAGGTTTGAATTGCATGCCTTTTGTGATGCCAGCCTCCAGGCCTATGGGGCTTGCATCTATGCTCGATCGTTTACAGATACAGCTGCTGAGGTTCACTAGCTTTGTTCGAAGGCAAGGGTTGCCCCACTAAAAACCCTCACGGTTCCCAAGCTTGAGCTATGCGCAGCGTTCCTATAGGCAAATTTACTTCGCGAAATCAGGAACATGGATGCCTTTGATTGCCCAATCCATTGTTGGTCGGATTCAACTGTGGTCCTGTCTTGGTTGCGAGAGGAGCCATCCAAGTTCAACGTGTTTGTATCCAACAAAATCGCTGGAATTCACCAACTTACGAGGGGCATGGATTGGCGCTATGTGCCAACTGAGATGAACCCGGCTGACATCCTTTCGAAGGGAGCAGCACCACAGGATCTCTTGCATTCAAGGTTGTGGATGAATGAACTTACCTCTTGCAAGTCGTACGAAGTTGCTGGCCTGAACGGTGCTCGCCAGAAATAAACCTGCCGGAAATTCGACACCGGGTATTGCTGTCGTCTGAGCGTGCCGACATCTCGCTTTCGTTTAAGCACATCAACTCATTTGGAGTCATGCTGCGCATCTTCGGATACGTTCAGAAGTTCATCAGTCGGACGAAGACACCGGACCTCTCGTCTGACGACCTTCGAAAGGGATCCCATTTGTTATGTCGCATCGTTCAACGGGCCCATCTGCATCCTGAGTACCATGCTCTGCAGAAAGGGAACTGCGTGCTATCGTCCAGCAGTATCGCTTCGCTTTCGCCTTTTATAGATGACTTTGGTCTAATACGTGTTGGTGGTCGCCTGCGGCACTCAACTCTCGGCTTCGATGCACGCTACCCAATCATTTTGCCCAGGGATCATCCACTGACGCTCGCTATCATCACACATTTTCATCGAAAGCATCACCATGCTGGTCCGCAGTCGTTGCTTGGAGCAATTCGGTTGCAGTTCTGGACCATCGGCGGCCTGAAGATTGTGGCTTGTGCCTTGAGGAAATCTGCGTCATCTGCTGCAGATCCCGACCTCGTCTTGCTGAACACATCATGGCTGACCTACCAAAGGATCGAATACAGGATTCGCCTGCATTCAGTGTCACTGGAATTGACTATTGTGGTCCCTTCTACTACAAACCAGATGGGCGCAATCGTACGCCGATGAAGTTCTATATTAGCGTCTTCATCTGTTTTACCACAAGGGCAGTCTGGTTGGAATTGGTGAAGGATCTATCAACTGCAGCTTTCTTGAATGCCCTCAAACGCTTGGTCGCTACTCGCGGCATTCCCCGATGCATTTGGTCGGACAACGCCACCAACGAGTTGGAGGACCTTCGTCGGCTATTTAGCAGCAAAAAACATCGTACTGAAGTCCACAATCACTTCCTCAACAACGGCACTCCGTTGGATCGTCACTCTTTGCCTTCGACGAGCTGCGGACTTTGGTCTGCCAAATCCAGGCGATAATCAATTCTCGTCCTCTTATTTCAATTTCAAAAAACCCTGAAGATCTTGGCGTCCTTACGCCGGGGCATTTCTTAATTGGTCGTCCGCTGATGGAGTTTCCCGAGCCAGACGTTACGGCTCTCAACTTCAATCGACTCGATCGTTGGCAACGAGTCACCTGTGCCCAGCAGATCTTTTGGAAGCGTTAAAGTGAGGAGTACTTGACTCTGCTCCAACAACGTGACAAATGGAGCACGCTACAACCTCCGATCCAGATCAACGACATCGTCTGCATCAAGGACGAAAACTTGCCGCCACTGAAGTGGCCATTAGCACAAGTGATCGAGGTCATCACTGGAGCCGATGAGGCCGTGCGAGTTGCCATCCTTCGCACACCATCTGGATCCACTCGTCGAGCTGTCAACAAGCTGTGCGTCCTTCCCGTTAAGGATTCTGTTAAAAGCCCTGGTCTTTCAACGGGTGGGAGTATGTTCGGAGCAGCAGCCGTCAGTAGCTCTTAAGAATTCTTATTAGCTCAGTTATCTCTTAAGTTATCTATTGTACGCTCATCTATTCTCACGCTCTCGGTGCATACGCACACACACACACTCATGTTCGCCGTGCGTACTGCTTATATTGCATTGCTTATGGTTCACTTGGGTACATTTGGTCAAATTCGTCGTCGAACGCAGCATCGCGTATCATCATTACATACCGGCCGTCAAAATTGCCTAATCGCGCTACAACGGTTTCTTTGATTTACTACTGAACATTTGTACACTGAACGAGGGGGAACGTTGTGAGCCGCGGCAAAGGCCGCGGCTCTACCTTATACCCGGTACTCAGTCAGTATATACATACATACATATATGAGCTTGCGATTTATGCAATTTATTATATGTTCGCAAAAGGGACAAAATAAATTTTGGGCAAAAAATAATATTTCAAAAAATGAAGTCAAATCATTTTTGGAATATTATACATGTTTCTAATTTTGTTTGCATATGCTTTTTACATCTGCTTCTACATTTCTACATGTATAACTACATATTTGAGACGTACAAGTGTTTGCGACAGAGAGAGAGGGAATGAGTCAGCGCTTGTCAGGCGTTGCGTAGCCACTGAAATTTAATTTGTTTCTTCTGTCTATAATATTGATCCGACCTGATCCATATTCGGCAATCTGGTAGATATGGTAATTTTCCATGATTCTGCGTTTTTGGTTTTCATTTATCTTAAAAATTGTGGATTCCACAGATTTTCGTTCTTTGTGGGGGCGGAAAGGGGCGTGGCAAAATTTTTAAACAAACTCGTGCTGGTTTGATATCACAGGAGTTTGGATAGAAAGTTTGGTTGTTCTAGTTCTTATAGTCTCTGAGAACTAGGCGTCAAGAAATACGAATGGGCAAAGCAGATGGGGTCGCGTGTGAGAGAGAGCGAGAGGGAATGATGACTTTCGAAATGGTTTTCTTCATTGTAGCTATAATAATGATCCGATCTGATCCAGATTCAACACTCTGATAGAAATAGTAATTTTCTATGATTCTGCTTTTTTAGTTTTTCCGTATCTTCAAAATTGTGTATGCCACAGACTTTCGTCCTTTGTGGGGGCGGAAGAGGGCAGGCCGAAATTTTGAAATACACTTTGAGTAGTGTGATAACACAGGAGACTGAATACAAAACTTGGTTACTCTAGCTTAAATAGTCTATGAGATATAGGCGCAAATGAAGACGGACAGACGGACGGACGGACGGACAGACAGACATGGCTATATCGACTCGGCTATTGATGCTGATCAAGAATATATATACTTTATGGGGTCGGAAACGCTTCCTTCTGGACGTTACACACAACCGTTATCCCCACAAATCTAATATACCCCTATACTCTTCGAGTACCGGGTATAAAAACACGAAGTTTACGGCCACGGCCTTTAAAAATTGAAACTAAAACATTGAAAATAAACACAAACCCTAAAACCCAACAACGGAGTATAATTTGTAAATGTGGAGTCAGAGTTACCGAAAAAGCTCGGCAGCTTCCAACAGTGGGGTTTCCCCAAATGTTATTCGATTCGTCTTTTTTTTTTTTTTGTGAGTCCCTGTGAATGTTTTCTTTTTTTTGCGTGCGCTTTCTGTCATCTCAGTTTCTGGAAAAAATTTTTGCAAAACATTTTACTTAGGAGTCTTTAAGAAGTATTGTAAGAAGTATTTAAAAATTATTGCCTCGGCTGAAAAAAATTTCTCCATTCGAAAAATAGCGGATCAAACTAAGTTCAATGAAAGCTCAGTGCGACGACTTTCGAAAAAATTTCGGGAGACTGGACAAGTGGAGAGGACGAAAGGATCGGGAAGAAAAAAGTGTACAAGTGCAAGGGAAAATCGGATTATTAGCCGACATGATCGATTCGAAAATGCTGTAGAGATAGCTTCTGAAGTTCAGCAACGATTTGCGAAAGAAATTTTAGCTCGAACTATACAGCGTCGCTTAAAGGAGATGGGATTAATGGCAAGGACACCTGCCAAAAAGCCACTTCTTAATAGTCGAATGAAGAAAGCACGCCTAAATTGGGCTAAAGAAAAAGCAAATTGGGGTGAATCTGAGTGGTCACGAATCATATTCTCGGATGAGTCAAAATTTAACTTCATTGGACCCGATGGTTCCCGCACAGATCGCCGCAGAAAAGGGGAACGCTATTCCGAAAATTGCTGCATTGTCACAGTGAAGCATTATCCTTATATTATGATATGGGGATGCATAAATTTTAAGGGTATGGTGAATTCAAAAAAGTATGAAGTGGAGTCATTCGCGGTGGAGTTGTGTCCAGTATGGAATCACTTAGTGAGAGAGAATATCCTATCTTTCAGGACGATTCTGAACCTTGCCATCGTGCGCGCTCTGGAAGAGATTCTCTGACGTTCTGGTTTTTATACCCGGTACTCGAAGAGTATAGGGGTATATTAGATTTGTGGGGATAACGGTTGTGTGTAACGCCCAGAAGGAAGCGTTTCCGACCCCATAAAGTATATATATTCTTGATCAGCATCAATAGCCGAGTCGATATAGCCATGTCTGTCTGTCCGTCCGTCTGTCCGTTTGTCCGTCCGTCCGTCCGTCCGTCCGTCCGTCTTCATTTGCGCCTATATCTCAGAGACCATTTAACCTAGAGGAACCAAGTTTTGTATCCAGTCTCCTGTGTGATCACACTACTCCAAATGTGTTGCAAAATTTCGCCCCGCCCCTTTCCGCCCGCACAAAGGACGAAAGTCTGTGGCGTACACAATGTTGAAGATACGAGAAAACTAAAAACGCAGAATCATAGAGAATGACCATTTCTATCAGAGTGTTGAATCTGGATCAGATCGGATTATTATTATAGCTACAATGAAGAAAACCATTTCGAATGCCATCGTTCCCTCTCGCTCTCTCTCACACGCCACCCTGTCTGCTTTGCTTATTCGTTTAAATGAGCGCCTAGATCTCAGAGACTATAAGAGCTAGAGCAACCAAACTTTCTATCCAAACTCCTGTTATATCAATTCAGCACAAGTTTATTTCAAAATTTGCCACCCCCCCTTCCGCCCCCACGAAAGACGAAAATCTGTGGAATCCACAATTTTTAATATAAAAGTAAACCAAAAACGCAGAATCATGGGAAATTACTGTATCTATCAGATTGCCGAATCTGGATCAGGTGGGATCATTATTATGGACAGAAGGAACAAATTAAATTTCAGTGGCTACGCAACGCCTGCCAAGCGCTTACTCATTCCCTCTCTCTCTCGTACACACTTGTACGTCTGAAATATGTAGTTATACATGTCATGTAGAAATGTAAAAATCATAGATAAACAAAAATGGAAACATGTATAAAAATTCCAAAAACGGTTTGACTTCATTTTTTATTTTAAATATTATTTTTTTCCCAAAAATTAATTCGTCCCTTTTGAGAACATATAATAAATTTCATAAATCATAAATGTATGTATGTATTTATATACTGACTGAGTACCGGGTATAAGGTAGAGCCGCGGCTTTTCCGCGGCTCAGAACGTTCCCCCTCGTTTTAAAAATGTATTCAGCTAGTTTCAACTATTTTTCACCGACAGGTTAACATTTTAAAGGCGGAATTGGGCATTAAGTCCTTAGATTGGCCGGGTAACAGACCCGACATCAATCCGATAGAGACCGTCTGGGCCCTTATGACTGCCAAAATAAGAAAGCGGAAGCCCAAAACTATAGTTGAGTTAGAGGAGGTTATAGAAAAAGTTTGGTTTGAGGATATAACGGAGGAATATTTAAGGGCTTTATGCGATTCGATGCCCAATAGGGTTAAATGTGTAATAAAAGCCAAAACAAAAATTCTGATATACATATGTTTGTTTATTATAAGATTATAGAAAATAAAAAAACTTATTGGAACAAATTTTGTTTTTCGATTTTATAATTTTACAACATTTTTTTTCCTGTGTTTGGTCAAAATACTAAATGACCGTTGAGAAAAGTGTGATTGAGAAAAATATTTATTTTTAAATTTATGAATATGATACCAAAAAACGTAGTGTGCACTTTTGTTAGAAATTGATTTATTGACTCAAAAAATTGAAAACTTTTAGTATCAAATAACATTTGGGGAAACCCTACGCTAGAGAAGTCAAAAAAGAGAGCAAGTAAGCAGTGGTGCTGATAGTGAATATCGGGCTGCCTGTTCAGTCTGTAAAAAGTCATCTCCAGTTTTCGTACGCTTGACTCTCTTCCAGAAAACATTTCTTGTACACAATTTTACCTGTATTCCCTTTTTTAATTAATGTAACCATTTAGGTTCCGTTGGATTATAGAAATGGTCATTTGAGTTTGAGAAAAGTAGATATTATATGCCTTAAGTGGATTAACAAAATGTGAGTCCTTGATTAGGTATCAAGGTCGCCCATTTCGTCATTGGTTATGGTTGGTGAGGGTGTTGCGGAGGTTTTGGTTTGTTTATTTGTGTTTGTGTTTGTGGAATACATTTGATCTGTGATGTGTTCAATATACAACGATTTTCAGCCTGGGCTGTTGTTTTGTCTATGATTAAATGTAAAAAGGTTGTCGTTGGACGTGCCAAAGTGAGTGATTCCTTTTTCTTTTGCGCGGGTATGACATTTGCCGATTTGGGGTTCGTTTCTTGAAGCGACGTTGTTTGTTTTGCTTGTTGGTGATTCTGACTTGACCGCCGAAGCAACTGTCGATGCGTAGCTTGAGTTTGTGGGGGAGACCGATTGTGTTTGCCTATGAAGAGCTTTCGCTTCTTTCAAGCTGCATTTGTTTTTGGTATTTAGTCGCATTATTTCTTTTTGCTGTTTATATTTTTTGCATTCAGAAGAGGAAGCTGGATATTCTTCGCAGTTGGCACACCTGGTTCTGCTGCAGGGGGCAGTGAGGTGTCCGTAAACTTGAAAAAGGTTTGCACGTTCTGTGTCTTCAATTCATCAATTATTTCTTGGTCTGGTATATTATATTATTCCTTTTGATTTAGATTCATTTAGATTCGCCAGCAACTTGCATTTGTTCCTTCCTTCATTTTGACGGGCATTAGGAGATCTCCATTGCGGAGGGTGGATATCGACATGATGTCTTTGCTGAGTGTTTTTAGCTCTCTATGGACGGCAAAGCAGGATTATTCCGCTAGTGTCTTTTTAGGTGTTTTATCTGATATTATTATTAATTCGGGGTTGCATGATTTCACTTCTGGTGACATGGTAACTGTCTTTATTTCGTCACTACACGCGCGTGTTATTGATTGCGAAAAGATGAGAAAAGCTGATTTAAGCGATTTACGAATAACTAAGAACGGTGAAGACGTGCGCACTCGTTGAGAGTTAGACAATGACTGATTTATTTTTTATTTTATTTCAAACTAAGAAAGAAATAACGATAATAACAGGAGAGGAAGAAGGAAATAAACTTCAAAATTAGTTAAAATAAGTTGAGTAGTTATAATACTATAATCTTAAAGTTAATTCAGGAGACGTGGCAAACGGAATTCAAGTTAGTTTGGCCTAACTAAAAACTAAAGGGTAAGCGGATAGGCCGAAAAGTACGGGTAGATCGAGAGGTAATCGCAAAGTCAATGTGATACAAAAGAGTTTGGGAATCCACAATCGCGAGATAGTGATTGTATACGAACATTATCCCATTGCATATTCTACAATGGTTCAATGAAGGTAAGACTTTAAGTTCTAGGTGGAAAGATTCTACCAGAGAACAAAGATGTTGCAATTGCCGAGTAACCAGGAACTTAAGGAGCTTAGGAATAGCCGAGAGCCTCGGTAATTTTCTATGTTCTATGATTCTATGTTTCTAGGTTCGACTGCAGGATTTATGTAACATTTCATCTACTCTTCTATCCTCACTTACATATCTTTAATAATAATAATAATCTTAAAGTTAATTCAGGAGACGTGGCAAACGGAATTCAAGTTAGTTTGGCCTAACTAAAAACTAAAGGGTAAGCGGATAGGCCGAAAAGTACGGGTAGATCGAGAGGTAATCGCAAAGTCAATGTGATACAAAAGAGTTTGGGAATCCACAATCCCGAGATAGTGATTGTATACGAACATTATCCCATTGCATATTCTACAATGGTTCAATGAAGGTAAGACTTTAAGTTCTAGGTGGAAAGATTCTACCAGAGAACAAAGATGTTGCAATTGCCGAGTAACCAGGAACTTAAGGAGCTTAGGAATAGCCGAGAGCCTCGGTAATTTTCTATGTTCTATGATTCTATGTTTCTAGGTTCGACTGCAGGATGTATGTAACATTTCATCTACTCTTCTATCCTCACTTACATATCTTTACATATTATTCTATGTACGAAAGGAGCGGACACATTTCCAATAAATAGATATCAGACCAGTGTACGGAATCAATAAAAACTGAGAGAAGAGCGGTTACAGCAGCTGAAATTGAGAGAGAGAGAGAGCGCTACTGCACAGAAAGTTTCGATAACGGGATATGAAGAACAGTTATTTGAGTTTGTATGATCGGGAGAGAATGATAGAGAAGCAAAAGCTACAAGCTGAGCGCCTAAATGTAAAGCAATGCGTACTTACGAGAGGCAACAACAAAAACAACTTGACTTATGTTTAAACACCGCGGAGCTCTTCGCACCACTCCAAATGATGCGCTAGATGCCATTCTATGCCTCTAAAGCCTTGCCCTCGAAGGAAAAGAGCGGGCAGTGATAGCAGCAATATGTCTGAGAGACTTCGACCAATGGGCACCTCAGCACACAGGTCACTCTTTAATACTAAACAGCAGTTCCGTCCCCATGAAAACGGACTACTGTGTCCCAAGGAAATACACAGACACCCCTTTCGATGTAATTATCCCTCACAGAGACGAGTGGAGGAGGGAGGGACCCCCAGGCCCAGAAGGGGCCATAAAGATCTTCACAGATGGGTCAAAGCTGAAGAAGAGGGTCGGAGGAGGAATATACTCCGAATAGCTAAACATTAGGCACTCCTTTAGGCTCCCTGATCACTGTAGCGTCTTCCAAGCGGAGGTCATTGCAATCAAGGAAGCTCTGAACTTCCTTCAGGAAACTACCGCCATGATAACCCGCATAAATATATATAGTGATAGCCAAGCTGCAATCAAATCGCTTAATGCGATCTCTGCAAACTCGGCCACCGTTGCAGATTGCCGCAAATCTCTTCACGAGATGGCTCAGCAAATTGTTATCAGCCTTATATGGGTCCCGGGCCACCGGGACATCGAAGGCAACTGTATTGCAGACGAGCTGGCCAGACTTGGCACTACAATCCCCCTTCTCCAACATAAGGAGTATACTCGTATGCCGATGGCCACATGTAGGCTCATAATTAAGGAGCAATATAAACTAACCTAACCTATTCGATTTTCTAAAATAAATACAAACAATTTAAATTATTATTTTTGGGTGATATTTTTAGGTTAATTTTTAATATTTGCTATTAATGGCTCAACAAAATAATCATAAAAATTAAGTTTAATAAGGTTAATATCTAATAAAATTAACATTTCGGAACTATAGTTGCTATCTTCCAAATCCTTTCGTAATCGCACATGTCTCAGCGATGCAAGAAGTGGATTCGACGAGGCTGCCAGCATATTAAAAATGTCTTCATTTTGTCGGACCTGACAAATTTTTCACGTATAAGTGTATCTGAACCTTTTGTAGGTTTTTACATTCTTGTGCTTCTTTGGACAGCTCTCCAATTGGTAAGCACTGATACTCTATTAAGTCCTCTTCATGAACCAAAATTCTATGTACCGCGGGGTAAGTTTTTTCTGAGGATATAATTCAGTCAAAAGTTGAGCTGTTTTTGATGCGTATTCGCAAATTTTGCACCATTTATCATTTCTTTGCAGTTAAAACATTTAGGATATCAGCCAACCTTTTAATGATATCATGGTTAACACCTGTTATCAAAGATGTAATTTTATCATTTTCAAAAAATCTCTTCGAAGTATTTCCGTCATTCGTATTTCCGTATCCGTGCTTTGGGCAGTCAACTTTTAATCCTAGATTCCGAAAGAATTCAGTTTGTATAACTTCCTTTCTACTCTGTATATCCTACATCCTCAGGAGGTGTATTATCCGTTTTTGTTATTTCTGGCCGTGGAAGTGTGCAGGCTAGCTTCAGAATAAATTTCATACATTTTATTCTGCAATGCAACGGAGAAATACCATATTCGTAGCAGTTCTCCTCACCCGTTGAGTCGTCTCAACTGTGAAAGTATTTTTAAGTTTTTTTTTACAAATGGAACACCTCAAAATTGAGGAGGTGTTTGTAATTTCATTTAAGACTTTTCCATCAATAATTTTCAAGAAGAAATCAAACTTAACCACTTTACACTCTTGGTTTGAAAATCGGTAGGTTTCAGTTGGCTAATTTCATTTTGTATGTCACTTACAGTTGATTTAATCAATTCAGAGGACTCCTTCGCATATTTCAAGAAAATAGGACCAAATTTTGTATGCGCTCTTCTTCTTCCTTATACCTGCCGTGTGTTTATAACGCTAGGTAGCCCTTTTTTTTTGGCTAACGTTTCCAAAATGCAGATTTTCGCAGATTTAGACTATATATGTACATATGAAAGGTATATATTATAGCTATCACGTGTATACTTCCGAGTTCTCTTCCACGAAAGTTAAAAAAATACCAACATGAAGTGTATTTTTTAAACGTTTCTAATTTAGTAAGTATTTCAGTTATATTTAAAATTTACAACAAAACAACATATACGTCATACAAATAATTATATGTGCAACACATTTTTTATACCCGGTACTCGAAGAGTATAGGGGTATATTAGATTTGTGGGGATAACGGTTGTGTGTAACGCCCAGAAGGAAGCGTTTCCGACCCCATAAAGTATATATATTCTTGATCAGCATCAATAGCCGAGTCGATATAGCCATGTCTGTCTGTCCGTCCGTCCGTCCGTCTGTCCGTCCGTCTTCATTTGCGCCTATATCTCATAGACTATTAAAGCTAGAGTAACCAAGTTTTGTATTCAGTCTCCTATGTTATCACACTACTCAAAGTGTATTTCAAAATTTCGCCCCGCCCTCTTCCGCCCCCACAAAGGACGAAAGTCTGTGGCATGCACAATTTTGAAGATACGAGAAAACTAAAAACGCAGAATCATAGAGAATGACCATTTCTATCAGAGTGTTGAATCTGGATCAGATCGGATCATTATTATAGCTACAATGAAGAAAACCATTTCGAAAGTCATCGTTCCCTCTCGCTCTCTCTCACACGCGACCCTGTCGTCTGCTTTGCTTATTCGTTTAAATGAGCGCCTAGATCTCAGAGACTATAAGAGCTAGAGCAACCAAACTTTCTATCCAAACTTCTGTGATATCAAACCAGCACAAGTGTATTTCAAAATTTTGCCACGCCCCTTTCCGCCCCCACAATGGAAGAAAATCTGTAGAATCCACAATTTTTAAGATAAATGAAAACCAAAAACGCAGAATCATGGAAAATTACCATATCTACCAGATTGCCGAATATGGATCAGGTCGGAACAATATTATGGCCAGAAGAAACTAATTAAATTTCAGTGGCTACGCAACGCCTGACAAGCGCTGACTCATTCCCTCTCTCTCTGTCGCAAACACTTGTACGTCTCAAATATGTAGTTATATGTACATGTAGAAATGTAGAAGCAGTATACAAATCATATGCAAACAAAATTGGAAACATGTATAAATATTCCTAAAATGGTTTGACTTCAATTTTTAAATATTAAAATTTAATTCGTCCCTTTTGCGAACATATAATAAATTGCATAAATCGTAAGCTCATATATGTATGTATATATTGACTGAGTACCGGGTATAAGGTAGAGCCGCGGCCTTTGCCGCGGCTCACAACGTTCCCCCTCGTTTTTAATTACAAAAGTACAATAACTGATATCGAAATTTTGGGTACTTAACTTTATTTGCAGAACAATTTGTCGATATAAAATTAAAAAATGGTAACAAATTTCAATTACATGTAATATTTAGAGAGGAAGCATATAGGTGACTTTCCTCTGAAGCAGAACGCAGCCCATATCATCACAGTGCCACCTCCAAAACCTCGCTTGAAACAGGATCGCCTATCCTGTCGCATATCTCGCCAATATTTTTTGCAACTGTCTGGACCATCCAAATTAAACTTCTTTTCATCACTAAAAATTACATTATGCCACTCATCGCTCCAAAAACGGTACTTATCTGCAAACTCCAAACGAGCCTTCATGTGCCTCTGCAAAAGGTTTGGTTTAGGCACCATAGAGGTATACTTAAGTAGCTTATTTTCGTGTATAATTTGGACTATTCGATTCTTCGTTATTTCCAGACCCATATGCTCCTTAATTTGTCCGCTACTCATGGAATAAACCACAGCAAGTCGCTGAATCTGCCGTTTGCACCGCGTATCGATGTTGGTCTTACGACCACTTCGTCGATTCGTACCATATTTAGCTGGGTTTTTTATATAATTGGAAATGCAGTTCCTATGGCGTTTAAGAGTTTTTGCGATATCTGTGATTTTTGCACCGCTTTTATGCATTCCTTGTATAATCCCTTGTTCATGGTCAGACAAACTAGTTCCACGAGGCATTTTACCTAACCAATTACAAAATATTCCAATCTAATGCACAATTATAACAATTACATACTTACATTAAGTAAGTCAAACAAATGTTTGCAACTTAACTTCTTGAAAGGCACTTATCAGCAAAAACGATCGGTTAGCGCTGATGTGCACATATAATTATTTACTATGCAGCATCGAAAGCTCGCGCACATTTTTAATGTAACGGTACAACGAATGAAACGACAAAGCAAAAATTTTGGTCGAATAACAACAACAACATATCACCAAAGCTTTGCTCATTCACATAAACGGGACAATTTTACTTATATGACTAAAACACAAAAAACTGTAAATGCACATATAATTATTTGTATGAGGTATTTATATATATACATACATACACCCAGCGACCAAAAAAAATTGCACTCCGAAATTTCATGAATTTTGGACTTCTCTAGCGTGGGATTTCCCGAAATATTATTCGATTCGTCTAATTTTTATTTTGTGAGTCCCTGTGAATGTTTTTTTTTTTTTGCGTGCGTTTTGTGTCGTCTTAGTTTTTGGAAACATTTTTTGCAAAACATTTTACTTAGGAGTCTTTAAGAAGTATGCATTAAAGGAAAACCGATGACGGTGACTGAAAAGTCATAAATTATTGCCTCGGCTGAACAAAATGTCTCCGTTCGAAAAATTTTTGATTTTTGAAAAAATTTCGTGAGACTGTACAAGTGGAGAGGACGAAAGGATTGGGAAGAAAAAAGTGTACAAGTGCAAGGGAAAATCGGATTATTTAGAAAACGAACCGACATGATCGATTCAAAAATGCTTTGAAGATAGCTTCTGAAGTTCAGCAACGATTTGCGAAAGAAATTTTAGCTCGAACTATACAGCGTTGCTTAAAGGAGATGGGATTAATGGCAAGGACACCTGCCAAAAAGCCACTTCTTAATAGTCGAATGAAGAAAGCACGCCTAAATTGGGCTAAAGAAAAAGCAAATTGGGTGAATCTGAGTGGTCACGAATAATATTCTCGGATGAGTCAAAATTTAACCTCATTAGACCCGATGGTTCCCGCACAGTTCACCGCAGAAAAGGGGAACGCTATTCCGAAAATTGGTGCATTGCCACAGTGAAGCATTGTCCTTAGATTGGCCGGGTAACAGACCCGACATCTATCCGATAGAGACCGTCTGGGCCCTTATGACTGCCAAAATAAGAAAGCGGAAGCCCAAAACTATGGTTGAGTTAGGGGAGGTTATAGAAAAAGTTTGGTTCGAGGATATAACGGAGGAATATTAAAGGGCTTTATGCAATTCGATGCCCAATAGGGTTAAATGTGTAATAAAAGCCAAGGGGGGTACCACCAATTACACTACTGGACAAAATTCAACTTTTTTTTTGTAGTATTTTTTTCATAGGTAGTGCTTCTATTTTTCACATATTTTAAGTTTCCTACATCTGGTTGTATTGAACTTTGCAGTTAAAAAAAGCTGACAAATGCAGCTATAAATCCGACTCAGACACTTTGTAGCTGCAACTTAACGTCTGGAAGATATAAAGCTTTCAAGTTCAAATGTCATAATTTTTTTCGGTATTTTTTCCCGAAATTTAGACTTTGAAAACTCAGGAAAAGTCGAAAAAAAAATATTTAAATGCCTACATTTTTGCATTTAGATAGACACATTAATTAGGCGTCATTTTACTCAATTTCTGGATGTTTAGCTTCTGGGAATATTTGCAATTATTGTTATTGATTTTGACAAGGTAAGAAAAGATGCAAAACCAAGAATTTGTCCAATCCAAAACCATTTTTCCGTATTGTTTCGTTCCTTTTTACGGACACAAACGCAGTCCAAAACCGTTCCTGTGTGCCGATTCGGCAATGCCGACCGCACGAGAGTAAAATAATACGAGCTCAGTTAACTCATTAAGTTTTTACTCACAATCAATACAATAATTTTTGGGTCGTAGCAACAGACACCCGAAGCACCCAAAACGAAGCCGCAAAATAAACTTTGCAAGGCCAGAAGAGATGGAAAGTGATTTAAAATTACCCGCAATCGTATTCGTCAACGCTTAGAGTATGAACGTTTTTCCAAACACACAAAGCCTTTCTCTGATATTGACTGAGTACCGGTACTCACAACGTTCCCACTCGTTTTTATTTTGGTTTTGTTTACGTTCTTCGAGATTTACTCTGCGCATTCTAATCGCTATATCGAATATCGCTATAAGTGAACAGAAATGTATCATGTATAGAGAAAAAGTATCTTACTATTTATCCGTTCATTTTCATCATGATGACTAATCATATGCTTTCATCAGAACTATCGTAAGAAATCAATTACTGATCCATGACTAAGTTGTCCTGATGAGCGCCGTCATTTATTCACTATTCGAAATAAGCTAACTGTAAAATCTGCCTTAAGTTACTGCTCGTGTAAAAAAGCCAACTAGCATTCTTATTTATCGACGAAGAAAAATTACCAATTGGTGGCTTGCTCCCGCAAGCCGCTTAGCCATCATGTCCAAACTTAGTAAGGCAATAGATAGATAGATAATCGATAGAATTATGACTAGTATGCTTACTATTTTTAACAGACTGAAATGGATATATAAACGCTCCCATTCATGCTAAATATTTATATTTTATGGGGTCGAAGATGATTTCCAATATGCATTATAAACTTCGGAAAAGATAAGCATTTCAAGATCGATTCGGTTGTCGATTAATGTTGATCAATAATATATATGTTCATATAAATATGTATGTACATACATACTTCACGCTGTCGGAAAAGCTTCCTTCTGTGCATTACAAACATTTGAAGGGAATATCAACATACATACAGTTGAATTTCTATAAATCGATCCACAATTATAAAAAAAACCGTTTGACTTATGGAGACTTCGAGATGTAGGAAAAATGTTACCGTCCGTTTTAGTTCCAAATATGTATATGAAATGCAAGTTCGAGTTAGGGAAACTGTATATGTATATGTGTGCATGTATGTACATATGAAACTGTAATTGAAATGGTTAATGTTGCATTAAATCTGGGAATCCTTCATGTCTTATTATGATTTGTGATGTCGTAATCACAAAAATAACACACACACAAGTATTAGAACACATTAATATAATTCTACTTTAGATTCCCACATACCACAGCAGATTTCTAACCGCATGTACATACGTATGAGAACGCAATTAATGTATATTTGTATTTGTGCTGAATTGAAATCTGCTTACCTTAATAGAGAGATAGTTGATTATCTGAAATATAATATGTGAGTATGAGTCATCGCTGTGCTCTTGGCTGTAGTTGTTAATAGTATGAAGTGATTGGCATAAATTTGATTTTAATTTATCGGAAACTAAATCATCTTGATCAAGTAAATGGTGCTCCATCTGAATTTCCGAGTTTGTTTTTGTTCGTTCTATTTTTTCTTGATTTAGTGTAATTTGCTGTGACGATTGATTTTTTAATACTGAGCTACCGGAAATTTCGGGTTCCAAAAGCGTAGCATATTTTTCACTACCGCACAATGTAAGTTTTTTGTTAGCAAAAGGCACACTCGGTGTATATTCTGTTTCATGAAGAGGTTTACTTTGACCCGTTTCATTATTGGTTAAAATCACTGATAGCAGGTTATCATCTATACAGCTGCATACACTTGGGCTTGGAGCATTGCAGAAACATTTAAAAGCGTTTTTTTGTTCATTTATCCCCTCGTTTTTATATTGGTCGAATTTATCTTTTTTATAGTTTCGTTTCGGGATATTATAAATTTGTAGTTCGGAAATATCGCACTCATTAACCAATGTGAGACACAATCGACAAACTTGATGAAACTTGTGTGGTACATTATACATAATTAAATAGTTATATGTATATGCACTTCTTAAATAAACTCTCATATGATATCTCTTATTTAGAGATCAAAAACGATAACTTTAAAATAAATTATAAAATTAATATAACAGTATTCCTCAATTTTTCATTGTCAAAATCCACGTTCAGTTAAGTAAAAATAGTTCATTTTAGTGGTTCTTTAATATGTTGATGTTCAAATGAGCTTGTTTCCTATTAATTTTACGCTTGACAGAATACTACGGAAGTACGGAAATGCAAATAGGGCATTCTTGTAAGTGTTACATCTCTGAACTTTACATCGTACATAGTTTCAAGATATATAATACCTATTTTTTCTTTTATATTCTTAGCCCAATATTGGAAGAACAAGATATATTAAATATTATCTTTTTGTTTTTAAAAATATTTTTAATGAAGATGAAGAAACATTTTAAAACGTCTTAACCAATTTTTTTCACTCAAAAGGTTGTATTAAAAAAAAAAAGGTTTAAAAATATATTAAAAAATGTTTTATTTGATTACTGAATAGATTTACCAGAATCTTCAATATTTTCTTTGTTGTTTCAACGACGACTGGTGGACACGAAGAGGAAATGTTATTTTTATTCGATTGCCAAACTTATGTTTGTTGGCTATTATCTCTGACAATATGTTTTACTTTCTGGCGGGACGCATAAGCATTTTGTATGAAAATGTTGAGGACGTATGAGAATTCAATCTTCCTTATCAATCTCGAAAAGAACTACCCGCAAAAGGCATAAGGTATAATAAGCTATAATACAATGTTATGATCCTGCTTTTTTTGCCCTGGTTTATCGTTCGCAGCTAGCTCTCGGTGATATTAAGGGTGTGTCCGACCTGATAATCCAAAAGACCGGGTCGAATAAAAATAAAAAATTAAAACAAACAATAGACAGGCAGTCGGTGCTATTACCCTCAGCAGGGCGTTCCCTTCCATCAGCCCCACTATGGTTTATACTCAGCGCTCCCTTTAAATTTTCCGGACCTCACTTCTCTTCCCGCCTTCGACCCACCAAACACGGTCTTTTATTCAACCATATTTTCTAATTACTTTAATTTATAATTCATTTCAAAAATTTCTTACTTCATTCTATGCTTTTAAGCTATTGAGACTGGGGACCATTTATCGCTTACCATCAGTTTCTGTGATGGTCCGTTATAGCCTGTTCCACCATCCACTTCGGGGATAGTTCGTAAGGTTTTGCAGTTCCAAAATTTCCCAGTTAGTTTCACCATCCATTTTAGATGTTACTAAACCGGACGAAAAAATGTCATTTACAACAAAAAATGGAATTCACTGCGAATATGCAAACAATGACTGACAATAATAACTGATATTCTCCAGCAAATGTCTAGGAGCCAAGATGTTTTTCAATAGTAGTTGCTCAATTTTCAGTTCGAGATGCTAAATCTTCCTTCGGGAGATGAATGCGAATAAATAAAAAGAATCAAATGTAGTTTTAAACACTTTTTATTTCTTTTATTTGTTCTGTAATGGCAAATTTGAATGAAGATATGAAGGCGTCCATTATAATTCTTCTCCATAAGAAAGGTAGCAAGTCTGACGCAATGAACTATAGAGGTATACCTAAGTTATCCGATATTCCTAAAGTGTTTGAGAAAATTTTAACTCCGCACCTGCAGCACCTATGCAGATCACTTATATCTCCATCTCAACATGGATTTGTAAGGCGGAGATCAACCACTACTAATTTATTGGAGTTTACCTCCTTTATAATAAAAGGCTTTCAAGGTAATTCGCAGACGGATGTTGTTTACACCGATTTTAGTAAAGCGTTCGACTCTGTAAACCATTCTCTCCTAGCAATAAAACTTGATCTTCTAGGGCTCACGACCAATCTCCTGAGATGGATATCTAGCTACCTTTGTTCTAGGTCTCAAAGAGTCCTTTTCAAAAACTCCCTGTCCTCACCAGTTATGGTGACTTCGGGCGTATCACAGGGTAGCCATCTAGGCCCCTTACTCTTTACACTCTTTATAAATGACCTGCCTTCTGTATTAACATACTCTCGAGTACTTATGTATGCCGATGATGCTAAGCTCTGTGTCTAGTATAAGGACATTTCTTTTCAATTCAGGTTGCAATCCGATCTCGATAGATTTCAGTCTTGGTGTTGTGCAAATTTATTAAACCTGAATGCTTCAAAATGTAAAGTAATGACTTTTCATCGCTCCAGCGCCTTTCTGGTTCCTTACACCCTTTGTGGTGGTTCTCTTGAGAGAATTACCCGGGTTGATGATCTTGGTGTTCTATTAGATCTCAAGTTAAAGTTTTCAGATTGCTTTAATAAACCTTCCAACCTTAGCTATTCGTAGGAAAATGCTTTTTGTGATTTTTGTGCACAGCTTGATCAAGGGTGGCGTAGATAGCCCTGACCTGTTGAGCCGCATAAACTTCACGATTCCTATCAGAAGCACTAGAAACTATACACCGTTGTTTCTTCCGCCTTGTAGATCGAATTATTCCTTGCATGAACCGTTTAGGGTCCTATGCTCGGAATATAATTCCCTCTACCATATTATATCTACTACGAACTCCCTTCCTAGTTTTAAATTACTGATACTTTTATATCTTTCCCGTAATTAGAAATTGCTTCGTTTTTTTAGCTAGATTAGTTCTACTTTTCCTCGAACACTAGTCTAGCACCTATCTTTCCTGCATGTCCGCGATCGGTTCGGTTAACGAGTCGCGCGTCATGCGGCAGCGCCCCTCGGTCGGTTGGGCGGGAGGAGGGCTGCGTTCTTGCCTGGGATTCGTGCGTAACAGCCATCTACTGGTGTCGCTTGGACCATCAATGGTGCAGTCATTGCATATCAACGTCCTAAAGTAAAATAAAAGAAGAATATAAGGAATGAAAATAAATGCAGATCGTCTGTGCAAGTTATTCACTTAAATTAAGCAGAACCCAATTCTCGTTAAGCTCATTAAGCTGTTGCGTTTTTCCTTCAATATTGCCGACGCATCGAACTGTTGTGCAAGGCTGAAATTTGGATATATTGTCGAATCGTTGTAACTTTCTGGAAAGCCGATGTTCACATACGCAAATCTATACCTGAAGTATAGAATATTGCTTTAATAAAATCAGTTGAGGCAAGACCGTGTCTTTGACGGATCACGGAAATTATGCATTCTGATAATTTTGACAATTTGGCCCCTCCGTTTTCTTTACTTCTTCCTTTCAATTCATCAATAAATTTGGTTCCCTTTTTATACCCGGTACTCGAAGAGGATAGGGGTATATTAAATTTGTGGTGACTTTTGATTTGAAGATGTGTGTAATACCCAGATGGAAGCATTTCCGACCCCATGAAGTATACATATTCTTGATCATCATCAATAGCCGAGACAATATAGCCATGTCTGTTTGTCTGTCCGTCCGTCCGTCCGTCTTCATTAGCGCCTAGTTCTCTGAGACAAGATCTAGAGCAACCAAAATTTCTATCCAAGCTATGGTGATACCACTTCAATACAAGTGTTTTTCAATTTTTGCCACGCCTCTTCCGTCCTCATAAAAGACAAAAATCTGTGGAATTCACAATTTTTATGATCCGACAAAACCAAAAACGCAGAAAATGGAAAATAGCCGTATGTACCAGATTGCCAAATCTGGAGCAGGTCGGATCATTAGTATATCCATAAAAAACTAATGAAGTTTTAGTGGCTACACAACGCCTGCCAAGTTCTTACTCATTTACTCCCTATCTCGCACACAATTCCACGAGCAGTGTATGTAGGTATATACATATGTAGATGTAGACATGTGGAAACGACAGATGTAAAAAAGAAATGTAGACACAAATGGATACAGATAACATCTAATAGCCTATTTACACTACAGTGAGTTATGTAATTTATCGACAGGTAACTCAGTAACTCAGAACTTGCGTTTACACTATGCAAAAGTTGAGTTATTGAGTTTCGGCTGCTGGCACGTGCTTGTCTACGAAAATTTGTTTTATTTAATTTTATTAATATGAATACCCAAGAACTAATGATGCTCTATGTGGCAGAGCAAGAGACAATAACGACGCTGCAGTTTATATTATTTTATTATACCCGGTACTCAAAGAGTTTAGGGGTATATTAGATTTGTGGGGATAACGGTTGTGTGTAACGCCCAGAAGGAAGCATTTCCGACCCCATAAAGTATATATATTCTTGATCAGCATCAATAGCCGAGTCGATATAGCCATGTCTGTCTGTCCGTCCGTCCGTCCGTCTGTCCGTCTGTCCGTCCGTCCGTCTTCATTTGCGCCTATATCTCAGAGACTATTAAAGCTAGAGCAACCAAGTTTTGTATCCAGTCTCCTGTGTGATCACACTACTCCAAATGTAATTCAAAATTTCGCCCCGCCCCTTTCCGCCCCCACAAAGGACGAAAGTCTGTGGCACACACAATTTTGAAGATACAAGAAAACTAAATACGCAGAATCATAGAGAATGCTCATTTCTATCAGAGTGTTGAATCTGGATCAGATCGGATCATTATTATAGCTACAATGAAGAAAACCATTTCGAAAGTCATCATTCCCTCTCGCTCTCTCTCACACGCGACCCCATCCACTTTGCCCATTCGTATTTTGTGTCGCCTAGTTCTCAGAGACTATAAAAGCTAGAGCAACCAAACTTTCTATCCAAGCTCCTGTGATACCAAACCAGCACGAGTTTGTTTTAAAATTTTGCCACGCCCCTTTCCGCCCCCACAATGGAAGAAAATCTGTAGAATCCACAATTTTTAAGATAAATGAAAACCAAAAACGCAGAATCATGGAAAATTACCATATCTACCAGATTGCCGAATATGGATCAGGTCGGATCAATATTATGGCCAGAAGAAACAAATTAAATTTCAGTGACTACGCAACGCCTGCCAAGCGCTGACTCATTCCCTCTCTCTCTGTCCTGAACACTTATCCGTCTCAAATATGTAGTTATACATGTCATGTAAAAATTTAGAAGCAGATGTAAAAATCATATGCAAACAAAATCGGAAACATGTATAATATTCCAAAAATTTACTTCATTTTTTGAAATATTTTTTTTTGACCATTTTTTTTTTTAATTTGTCCCTTTTGCGAACATATAAGAAATTGCATAAATCGCAAGCTCATATATGTATGTACATATGTACATATATACTGACTGAGTACCGGGTATAAGGTAGAGCCGCGGTCTTTGCCGCGGCTCACAACGTTCCCCCTCGTTTTTAATTTCGGCATGCGAGGGACCGCATTTTTCAAAAACTTTCATTTTTTCAGCTAGTTCCTTATAAATATGAGAATTTTTGAGTACGCACCTCCAAGGCCTCAGGCGACCAAACGAATCTAGTTTCTAGTAATAAAATTGGATATTAAGTAGTTTTTATAAATATTTGTTTCTTTACCTTTTTTCTCGATTTTCACTTTCGTTTTTTGTTGTTTTTCTGGTGATCATTACACGATAGGCAGATCAGGGTTGAAATATTCGAAAAATCGGACAAACTCAACTAAATGCAACCAAAACTCAACTTTTTTGCCACCTCTAGGTCCCCTATGCTTCCCCATGTAAACGAAACTCGAGTTTTGCCCGAAACTCAATAACTCAACCGTAGGGTAAATAGGCTATAATATAAAGAATTCTCCAAAAGGGTTAAACTTAATTTAATTTATTTTTTTTGAGATACTGAGGCTTAGGTATTTAAAAGTCATTAAAGTCCAAAATCATGAAAGATATATATAATTATTTCAGCGCAAATGACTTTTTTATATGTGATCAAGTATACAGTGACTCACGCCCCGTATGATGCAGTGTCAAATAATAAGTTTAAGGTGATAGACATTTTAAACTAGAGAAAAAACATTTTTAAACGCCAATTTGTTTTATATTACATATATCACATATAAAAAAATAACTTTATTTTTTTGCTAAAATATTGCTTCGATATAAAGATAAAATAACTTAAAATATATCTTAAATATAAGTCGTAGTTTATAATATGTAGCCACAAAACAGTTGATTATTTGGCGCATAAAAGGTTAAATAAGGATGTAAATACTACGTATTTAATCCCTTAACCCTTAACCTATGGAAAAGACCAGATTCCAAGATGTTTCCGGGCTTATTTTGCTCCATTCCCTTAGCAGAGCTTTTTTATTAGTTTATTATGTTTCCATCCTGGCGCGACAAGCAATTTGTACTTATAAATTAAGGCTCTAGTAACAACAAGTGTAACAGTAACATTTGACATTTAACTTACTAACATTAAAAAGTGATTACAATTACATAAATTCGAACATTTCATACATTTAAGGCAATGTTTTTGGCAATGTTGGATGCATTCGTGTTCTTTCCTCCAAAAATTCTATTGTCAAGTTTTATCGATGTTGTTGTAGCAAATATGTCGTTTGGCAAGTTGATTTAATTGAAATTTTGTTGGTTGGTTGCTGTAGCTTTATATATAGGCTTGGGAATTTGGTTTAGTTTGTAACTGACACGGTCGGAGTCGTTGTGGCCTGCACCCTCTGTCTACTGGAAGGACAGACGGCCTAGCTGTGAGTTCAGACCCATGATAAGGACACTGAGCCTGGGGTTCTTATGCTGCTGTTTCCGTGTCCTTGGGCACCATCTGATTATCTGCTAGAGGACGACGCTTATACTCGCTGAACGAAATGAAAGTTGGATTAGGTTGTGGCGTACATTTTACACTGGAAATAGGTCCACCCACCTGTAGGTATTGTCGGAAATCTCAACAACTTGATCTCTACCGATCTTTTGATTTTTACATTCCAGGTTAGCATTACCCTTTGATCCTTTAAGCATCTATTTGGCCATATTCTCGTGTATATGAGGGCGATATTGATTGAGTTTAAAGTCAAATTCAAACCATAGCCAGAGCTTTAAGTATGGTTATTATGACACTATTTGCTGACGTCATGAGATTATTCGATTTTTTGCTGATTCTGCTTTCCTTATAGTCGAGCTGTCGAGGCAGCACTGAATCCACACCAATATCCTTGTGATGTGGATTCAGGGCTGCCTCGACAGCTCGACTATAAGACCAGTCTGGCCCTATACAAAAAAGAAATTAGACAGGCAAAAAGGGCCTCTTGGCAAAAATTTTGCTCCGAAAGCGAGAAAACGTCGTAGGCCTCTCAACCCCCCAATATTAAATGGATGCAGGTTCTCCTTTAGCGACAGTGCTAGTTACTTAGAGTTGTTAATTGACAAAAAGCTAAATTGGAACCTAAACATCAAAGACAGAGTGAAGAAGGCCACAATATCCCTCTACACATGCAAAAAAGCTATTGGCTTCAAATGGGGCATGAAACCAGGCATACTCCAATAGAAAAATCTAGCAATAGTTAGACCAGCTTTATCAAAAAAGACGATCACCAACAACTTAGCAAAGTTCAACAAACTGCAGCCCTAGGCATCAGTGGGGCTCTTCGCACCACTCCACATGATGCGTTAGATGCCAGTCTTCTCTGAAACTCCAGAAAGACATTTACGTTGAGCTTCTGGTTGAGATCGGGGCCAAAAAAGTAATGGTTTCACCATATTGGTATCCCCCTCGTAGAGTTTCGTGAGGTACAGCTTCATATCATCGTAACTCAAAGTAACGCTCCGGGACGGACAGCAGGATGATCAGGAACAGATAGTCGCCAAAGGTCAAGAGTCCATCCTAAGCTATAGAATATGCTCTTTTCGATCAGCGACTTGCAGCGATACTACTGGATGTGGTCCTCGGTTAATTGGTGGAACTTGTCCAGGTCTAGGTGCTCTGGCTGGGGGCGGGATCCGGGTGGTATGGAGCGCACAAAGTACGCCAGCGTCATGTACACTTCCCATTGCCCAGCGTTGTTCTTCATTTTGATGGTGGCAAAGTAGCGGAACACCTTCTCAGGTCTTGAATACTGGCGCAAACGATTCTCATACTCTTTGATTTTCATCTCCCGAAAAAGTTCGCGATGCTGCGAGGTTGGACGCTTCTCCTCTTCCTTTTCCATTGGAATATAGTAGAAATCATCTTCAGTCCAAACGGCTGTAGAGCTGCTGGCCACGAAATGGGGCTAGGAATCAGGTGTAACGAACGACGAGAGGACGTAAAAGCTCACAGCAGCAGGGGAAACGCCCCAACATCGGATATTTAAGAATTTTTATAATTAAAAATTAAGACCTTATACAATCTTAAATACACGAGTATTCCATAAACCACACCACTTTTTCCACTCGAAACGAACGACTTTCAGCCGCGTGACCGTCAATCTACACCCCTCCAAAGCTCCCAAATGTAATCGAAAGTCCCCCGCGAAAGTCACGATACGACGTTTCTTCTGGAGGTTCCTGCAAATTACAAATTTCTTGTAGTAGGATCCTTGGCAGACTGAGCTTATCTCAGCCTGAAATAGGGACATTACAATTGGCGCCCTAGCAGTCCCAAAGACCTCCGTCCCCAGAACAGAAATCTCCGTCCGCGAGAGTCCGACCTACAAACGATAGACCCCAGGCAGGATACGAATACCTGCTATAGATACCAGTCTAGACACGCCGCCCAGATGGCGAAACGCATTTGGATGTGGGGGATCCAGTTCGACGGATAGGACGATACCCTATCCTTCATCGAACTTCTCGAAGTAGCTCCTGCTCCTCGGGTAGAACCCGGTTCTGCCTCACCTATAAACCATGTGACCCCTCTTGACCGATCTTCTCTATTCGCTGTCGCTCCTCTAAAATCTATATTTGTCTCGCGTCTTATGGAATCGGCTACGGATGTAATGGTTCGAGATAATATCTTCTCTAAACTTAACATCAATAGCTCCTCTGGCATCGTTCTAACTAAATTTACCTTCAAGGAAAAACGTAGTATTTCCTCCTTTAAAATTCTTGTCCCGGAGAAATTTGTTACGACTGTGTTAGAACCCTCTTTCTGGCCTGTACATACTATTTGTCACTTTTTCAATAACCGATCTCGATCTTCGCAATCCGCACCTCGTGTAGGAATCCTTCTAACAACATCTACTGATTTACCATCTGTCAAAAAACTGAATTCTTCCCTACCTTTAAAGATCACTTATCAGAATGTACGTGACCTGTGCAGTAAGCTCACCAAATTACATTCTGATAGTGCATTCTTTTGATTCCGATATTATCGCCTTCTCTGAAACATGGCTCAATTCCTCAATCTCGGATTCCGAGATTTTTGTAGACAATTATAACATATATAAATCTGATCCACCATCTCGAGGTGGCGGCGTCCTAATTGCTGTTCGTTCCGACTTAACTTCCCAATTCTTTTCCATCGATGACCTCAACACTATTGAAATAATCGTAGTTAAAATTCGTCTGTGTTCTTTTAATTTATTCATATCATGCTCTTACATCACACCGTCTTCTGAATTTTTAACTTATATGCTTCACGCTGCCCATCTTTAGTCCGTTTTGTCTCAACTTAGTGATTCTGATCGTCTTATTGTCCTTGGTGACTTTAATCTCCCTAATGTCACTTGGTCTCCATCCAATGACTCTAACTAAATGTTCCCATCTATGCAGCATGATTTCGTTGATTCTCTGTCCAAAACATCGTTGGGCCAGGTAAATGGCATACGTAATAACATGTGGAGGACCCTTGATCTCGACTTTACTACCGATGCTTCGAGCACCTTGGTAAGTCGAGGATCACCTCTATCATTCTCTGAAGACCCATACCATCCCACACTTTCAATTGATTTCCTGTTGCCTTCTTCAGGCCCTATAAAGTCGTTCATTAAGCCTTCGAATATCTTTTGCTTTAAGAAGGCTGATTTTCTCTCCTTGAATGCTGCCCTATCTCAGATTGATTGGTCATTCCTTGACGATTTCCAGGAAATTGAGTCTGCCACTAATTCATTCTATAGCTCTATTTTTTCCATCTTTCCCATGCATGTTCCTTTAGTCACCCCCTCCAGAAATCTTTCTGGTCCTATCTGGTTCACCCCGAGATTAATAAATCTGAAGAATTTAAAATCCCGTATGTACAAGAAGTTTAAAAAATCCGGTTTGCAATCAGACTTTTCGAAGTACTCAGTTGCAAAATCGAAATTTTCCTTATTTAATACATTGTGCTACAATAGATACTTGACCAAATGCAAGCTTAACTTTAAATGCGACCCTAAACAATTCTTCAGGTTTGTTAATTCTAAACGTAAATCTTCCCAATTGCCTTCTTCTCTACACTTAATGGCAGTTATGCAATAAGTAAGGATTGTGATATTGCTGATCTGTTCGCTTCCTTTTTCCAACGTTGCTACTCTGTCCCTTCTATTAACCCTTCCTCTATCCTAGCCTCATCGAACGACTTTAGTAGTAGTTACTCATATCCTATCCCTTTAAATAGTTCTAACTGTATCTGTCCCCCCTTCATCGACTATGATTGTCTCTTAACAACTTTAAAATCGTGCAAGTTTTCGTTCTCCACTGGGCCAGACTCGGTTCCGAGCGCTGTTCTTAAACTTTGTGCAGAATCTCTTTGTGTGCCTCTCCTTAAACTTTTCAACTTGTCTCTCGAGACTGGTGACTTTCCCACCGTCTGGAAAGAATCCTATATAGTTCCCTTTCATAAAAATGGATCTAAATCTGATGTCTCTAACTACCGCTATATTTCCAATTTATCTGCCATTCCTAAACTCGTCGAAAAATCATCTCTTCTCAGCTGCAACATTTTTGTAGTTTTGTACTCTCTGAGTCACAGCATGGATTCGTAAAACGTATCTCAGTGTCTACCAACCATCTTGAATATTCCACCTTTGTTGTAACTGCGGGACTTGCTAAACAGTGTCCAACTGATGTCGTTTATACTGACTTTAGTAAAGCCTTCGACTTTGTCAATCACAATCTTCTCATCCAAAAACTGTCTCTTCCAGGGTTTCCGACTAAGCTTCTTTACTCGACTAATTCTTACCTTTGTAACCGTTCTCAACGTGTCTGCTTTAACTCCTCTCTCTCTAAACCTGTTATAGTCTCATCGGGGGTTCCTCAAGATAGCCATATGGATCCCTTGTTATTTAACCTGTTTATTAACGATCTTCCCCAAATGTTATCTCATTCCCGTGTCCTAATGTATGCTGATGATGTAAAGCTATGTTTTTCCTACAGTGACCCCTTGTCCCCGCTATATCTGCAATCAGATCTTGACGCTCTTAACAATTGGTGCTTAAATAACGTTCTACCTCTTAACATTTCAATCATGCAATATCATGACTTTTCACCGCAATAAACCATTCCTTTTCGATTACTCAATCAATAACATTATCCTTCAACGCCTCTTCAAAGTTTGTGCCCCATCTATGTTTCAACTCTCATATCTCTACTATCTCTAACAAAGCCAAAGGAGTCCTAGGATTTGTCAAAAAATGGTCTAAGGAATTTTCAGACCCGTATAAAACAAAACTTCTGTATTTTTCTCTTGTCCGGCCTATCTTGGAATATGGTTCTTGTGTGTGGTCTCCTCACTACCAAAAATTTCAGGATACGCTCGAATCAGTACAAAAACAGTACCTCATCTTTGCTCTGCGCGGACTCAATTGGGACCCTTCGATCCATCTCTCTTCTTATGAAAGTAGGTTGCGCCTAATTAACCTGCACTCTCTCAAATCCCGTAGAATCTCCCATGGAGTTCTCTTCCTCTATAAGCTTCACTCTGGTGAGGTCGAATCGACTGCCCTCATCAGACTTATTAGTATTGCTGTCCCTTCCCGCCCGACTAGGCATTACTTTCCTCTTCATCTCCAACTCTGTCTTTCTAACTAATGATTATGAATCTGATTATGAATCTTTCCGTAGCCTTTGCCGAAACTAGAACCTATTTTTCCATCTGTTTTCCTTTGATACTAGTTCTAATAAGGTCAAAATTATCTTAATGAAATGGCGTTAATTTGGAATTGTTCGGCTACCGGCATTTCTCTAACCTAAATTTGGCTGTTGGTGGGTCCATATCGGCTACTGAGTCAATAATCAGCCCCACCGGGTCAGAGTATTTGCCTTAGTGCTTTCGATTAATTAGTTGACATGTAATTTTACCCTTAAAGTTTAACTGTACAATGTTATACTTTAAAAAACAATAAACAATAAACAGAGCCATTCGTTGGTTCTGCACCAGCTGGCTGCAAAGCGTTCCAAATGTTGGCGAATCAGGCACGAAAGGAAGGTGAGTCCAACCGGACACCATTCCGGAAACCTCAGACTCGACCGAATCGGCAAGGAGACAACCTACGAACCAAATTAACACTATGGCTCCAGAAGTCGTGCATCGCATACCCCTAGGGCACGGTGGTCCCCATAGATAATAAGGAAACCAGAACAGCCTCCCAAAAAGCAATCGCCTCTCTACAACCAAGGCCGTCCCCAGCAACCAAGCGCCAAGAAAGGGGGACCAACGTAGACACCGTGGCCAGAACCAACAATCACGCTGCCTCGCCAACACGAATTACTCCTGAACTAGCTTTCCAACCACTGGCCCAGAGTCCCCCCCTCCAGGATCTGGATCACCGCCAATTTCAGGGAGGCATTTCCGGGGGTTCCCTCATACGGAACCCGCAGAAATCGTCCAGCAACGTCCCAAACGTTCATCAGTCAAACAAGTCGGTGGTCCAGCACCACCGGTGTCATCGCGACACACACGATGTTACACCATGCTGAATACGACTCTACCCAAGTATTCAACCGAACCCACGCAAACACCCTTCCCCTGACACCACTCCGGTCGTCGCCAACAAAGGGAATACCCTCGGCAGACGGACCCGAATCGAACTTTCAACTTAAGGACCGACGAACTAATTGAGGACGAGCCGGAACGAATCAACGATCCTCAGTCATCTGAGCTCGCGGTGCAGATCCAGGAAATAATGAACGAAGAACTGCCGAATTTCGAAAATCTTCGAGATAAAACACTATTGTAATGCGGGACAACCGACCAATAAAACAAAAGTATTACCCCAAGAACCCCGCAATGAGGCGAATTATCGACGAGCAAGTCGACCAATTAATATCAGAAGGACTCATCGAACCTTCCCGAAGCCCTCACAGCGCACCAAATGGTCTCGTTCGTAAAAAAGAATGACAAATGGCGTATGTGCGTAGATTATCGCCAGCTCAACGTACGATCCATCCCAGACGCCCATCCATCCGTTACCAAGGATCAATTATATCTTAGAACGCCTCAAAAATGCGTGTTTTATGGGTAGAAGAATGGGTATTGGCAAGTATCTATGGCCCTCGACAGTAGGGAAGCTACCGCTTTCAAGGTGCCAGGAAGAGGTCATTACCAATGGAAGGTAATGCCCTTGGGATTACATTCCGCATCTGCAACTTTCCAACGGACGCTAGACACGGTCATCAGCGCAGATATGGAACCTCACGCATTCGCTTACTTAGACGATATTTTCAACATCGGAAAGGATTACGCGGAACACCTAAACAACGTAAAAGAGGTTTTCTCTCGACTTCTCAGGGCAAACCTACGAATCAACGCAGAGAGATCGACGTCAAATTCTCCTTGCAAACTGATGCAAGTAACGTGGGGGTGGGCGCAGTCCTCACTCAGGAGATCAAAGGGAAAGAGCGAGTCATCGCGTACGTCTGCCGACGACTTAACAAAGCGGAAGAAAACTACTCTGCCACTGACAAAGAATGCCTAGCCGTCATATAGGCAATACGAAAACTGCGATGCTATCTAAAGGGCTTCCGCTTTGACGTGGTAGCTGACCATCTCGCTATGAAATGGTTGAATACCCAGGAAAGTCCATACGGTAGAGTGGCACGATGGGCACTCGAGTTACAACAATATCAATACGACGTTCATTATCGCGCCGGGAAACAGAACTTGGTAGCGGGCGCATTATCCAGGCAGCCCTTGGAAACACTCGCACGTGTTGAAGAGGAGCCCAACAGTTGCTCCTGGCTTAAACGAAGGATACAAAAAGTCCACGACGAACCCCAAAAGTACCCGGACTACACCTACGAGAACGGTCAACTTTACCGAAATCTCGGCCACGGACCCGATGGAACGGAGTCTTGGAAGCTCTGCGTTCGCCTAATAGATCGTCGGACGAGGGTACTCCACGAATGCCACGATCAACCAACATCTGGCCACCTTGGCATACGGAAGACCATTGCCAGGGTATCCCAACGGTATTATTGGCCAGGGTTTTACCGAGTCGTAAGACGTTACATTCGTACCTGCGTAAGTTGTCAGAAGTTCAAGGCCATCAACACAAGCCGATGGGCAGGATGCTAACTCGCAAGGTAGAGGAGCCATTTGCTACCTTGTGAGCAGATTTCGTCGGATCACTGCCACGGTCCAAACGAGGAAATACGATGCCACTAGTATTTTTCGACACCTTTCTTAAGTCGGTCAAACTAATACCCCTCAAGAAGGCAACCACGACTAACCTCGAGCGTTTCGTGAACGGATCCTCAGTAGCTTTGAGGTACTGAAATCATTCGTCTACGATAATGACACCCAGTTCACCAGTCACTCGTTCCGAACATTCCTCCAAATTGCGGGTGTAGAACTACAACACACCGCTCCATATTGTCCCCAGGGAAATCCCACGGAAAGGGCGCACAGAACTGTGAAGACAATGATCGCCCAATTCATCGACGACCACCAGAATAAGTGGGATGAACTTTTACCCGAAATGTCGTTGGCCATAAACTCTAGCGTCTCCGAGGCCACGTGATTCAGCCCTACGTTCCATCTACATGGAAGAGAGCCTAGTTTGCCCGGTGCTCTAAACGACGAAGTAACGCCAGGGATAGGGAACACCCAGGAGACGGATACCGACAAAGTTTGAAGATTGAAAAAGGTGATTTCCATCCTTCGGAGTAACATCCAAAGGGCGAGCCAAGAGCAAGCGCGACATTACAGCAGCACCACCTGTCAAATGCAGCCGAGGGTTTTGCAGCCAAGCTGGCCAAAAGCTTTCCGTAGCCAAATATCGTAAAATTACAACACCCGGGCAGCCGGAAACAAAACGTCGGTTATATCAACGATCTGAAGGAATTCCACGACCCCGAGCTCGACAATCCGGCCGACGACGCAGACGCCACGACGACATAATACGGAGGTGAGGACGCAAAGCTAGACACGAGTGCTGACTCAAAGTCCGAATCCCAGCTCGATTGGTGATCGACACCTATATCAATCGATGCTCGGGCTTTTTTCGGTCAGTACGCCGCTATCAATGCAACGGACCATACCAAATCAACACAACCAATCAAAAAAAAAAAATCAAAATCAAATCTCAACTCCTATCAAGGATAAGCCCACCTAACAGTGCATCACAAGCAACAATTTAAACAAAACTTACCAAAAAAAAAAAGCAAAAATCAAAATTCAAAGCCAACAGTGCATCCTTCCGTCTGTACTGCAATTGAGTGCAAATAATCACCTCTAAGAGCCTCTATATCTTCCACTGTCAACAATAATCTCTCTGTCACTCCTGTTGATTCTACTCGCCCTAATCGCCGCGGCGCACGCTGCAGTGAAGTTCAACGACTACACTAGCGCCGACTATCGACGATCGTGGACGGAGACGCCGTGATCTGGGAGAAGCCAGGATACCTTCATCATACCACCAACGTCACGTCTTACGAGGTCTACGTCGACCAGACGGAGCATACTGCCGAGATGTTCGCAGACACCCGCATGGCCCAGGAGCCGATATAAGCGAATTTAATGAGAAACAATTAGTTAACATTACTTCTAGATTCCCGACCTACTCCACTTTCTCATAAAGTTCCCTCAAACCAAATCAAATTGTAGGAAGTTGGTCATATTCTCGGTCCAACAGCATAATAGAATATTAGATTTCAGTCAGGGAGACAGACACTCAACATCGGGACCTGCGAGACAACCGTCGGGGCTACGTTCTGTAGAGAACGAGGGGGAAGCACCTGCGCTCAACAGATGGAGGCCAGGTCTGTCGCATCATCAACGACGTGAACATGACCGTTGTTGATGATGCTGAGGCCAGCCAAAAGATTTGGGGATCGTTCTTAGTGACGTATTCCCATCGGGTCTCACTTAATTGGACCTGGTATGTTAACCATCTCACTCTAAGGGGAAGGCTGTGGTGTCCGCAATGAGGCAAGTCAATATATCGGCCCACAAAGAAAAACTTAGTCTACCGTTTTTACGAGAACTAAGTCTGAAAAATCTCAATCAGATCGACAATCTGAATGAGATGTTGACGGTAAAAAGTACCGCCTCCTACCTTCTCACAATCGCCGTTGCATTACTTCTCTGCTCTAATATATGGATATTATACCGCTCCCTTAAAGTCCAAGGCGATCAAAATGCGTCCCAAGACGTAGAGGCCATGTCACCCCATCTTCCTACCAAAGCTCTCCCGGCCGAGGTATCGACAACGACCAGTGGTAGGACCCCCATGTATGCCACCGTCCCCCCCCCTAACATTCAGCGAAACTCGATCCTGTGCGGGTAGGGTGACGGTAAAAACAGGAAAAACAAAAAAAAAAATTGTAAGTTTTGCAACACGTAAACGTAGTAGAGTTAAGATTTATTTTTTAATTGTACGACCTTCTTTTAGATTAAAGCCCATCCAGCATTTATACCCAGGAAACAGTAGCATCTATCTCGATGACAACACCGACTCGGAAGGACCAGAGTCGGGGGCGCATGCGGACAAGGAAACCAAAGCCCCGACGCAGACCAACCACGGGGACAAGGGTCCTCCAAGTAACGTCCTAGAACCAAACTGCGAACCATCGCCTTCAACCTCCGCCACCCCTCGTCGCGACGAAGAGGCCAAAAACGCTTCGGACTACGAAGTTGCCCACGAACCGATTGAGGAACCAGACGAAAGCCTCTCGGACGCAGAGGAATCCGAAGACCCTAAGCCGAAGCACCTCGAAGCACCCCGTTGTTCTCCCCACGACCAGCCGGATTTCAACGCGAAAACCTGTGGTCACCACTACTCGCCACTACTACTCCCTGAGCCCCAAACCTCCGTCGCTCGAACCAATGTTCGAACAAAGTTTCCGACGTCGTGACCCCCGAGCCGACCGAGGCATCTACCGACCCGAATGGGGCCTGGAAAATTATTTCCCAGGGCTCTACAACGTGGTCGAGACGAAGACCTTTCATCATACGGTCAGGCCTTGCGGACCACGTATCATCCGGATTCACCACATGCCAGTGGACCTACTCGTTCCGCCAGGCCGCAACGTCAACTCCGGAGAGGTGGGAAAATAGTGGCTACTCTACCCTCATTCTACAGGGGATAGAACCACACTCCACCAAGGAAACACCAGTAAACCCCCGCCCACGGTAGCGACCGGAGGCTAAAAGGAAACGTTTCAAGACGTATGTATGTATCGAAGAGCTACTAACGGTAGCGGTCGGAGGACAAGAAGAAACGTTCGACGACGAAAGCCTCAAATAACTACTAGGTTTCTTACAAAACGGCTTCCCGATTGTTGACCAGGGCTTCGAAGACATCAGTCTAGTCGAGGAAATATGCAGAGACTCCAGCTGGATGTTCGCACCGGCAGAATGGCAAGAAGACACCCCGGGACGAGTGGTGCCTACAGACGTCGTTCAAGAAATACACGATCGGCTATAACGGGCTTGGTTACAGTTCGCAGCAGCAGGGGAACCGCCCCAACATCGAATATTTAAGAATTTTTATAATTAAAAATTATATTTTTTTGTATTCCAGTCTGTCTATACAATCCTTATCTTTATACAATCCTAAATACACGAGAACTCCACAAACCCCACCACTTTTTCCACTCGACACGAGCGACTTTCAGCCGCGTGACCGTCAATCCTACACCCCTCCAAAGCTCCCAAATGTAATCGAAAATCCCCCGCGAAAGTCACGATGCGATGTTTTGACAAAACTGACCTTTCAAACTTATCCTCGAGCCGACCACTGTTTCTTCTGGAGGTTCCTTCAAAATACAAATTTCTTGTAGTAGTAGGGCAGACTGAGCTTACCGGTAATGGTAATGGTATTGGTATCGGTATGGGTTGTAAATCGAATGCATGTGGAATGCTGCGCGCACAGTAAAAAGGGGGAGTATGGGCACACTTTGAAACATGTCATCGGATATAACCGATTTTGACTGGAGGTCCGAAGCACCTGAGGCGAAAGCTCCTAGCGAGCGTAGTTAACTCGACGCTAATGTATGCTGCGCCAAACTGGGCGGACGCAATGAAGCAATAGACATATGCCCGAGAATGCAAGGCAGTCCAAAGACTGTGTGCATTGAGAGTGTGCTGCGCATACAGAACGGTATCCCTGGACGCCGCACTAGTTATAGTAGGAATGATCCCAATCCAGCTGCTGGCAAGCGAAGCCGCAGGGATCAGGACACAGCGAGAACTGGAGACTGCTGATCAGGAGAGAAGACACGCAGCAAGGTAACGCACAATATTGCTATGGCAAGATACGTGGGATACTAGCAACAAAGGATGTTGGTCCCATAGGCTAATCTCAGACCTGCAGAGCTGGCTGAGCCGCCGCCATGGACAAGTGGAGTACCACTTGACCCAGCTATTGACGATACATGGATGCTTTAAAGCCTATTTCCATAGGTTTAAGCATGAGAACGACCCTTTCTGTGTGATTTGCACGGAGATTTCGAAGACGTTGAACATTGTTTCTTCAAATATCCCCGATTCCAGCAAGATGGGGTAGTCCTAAGCACCAAGCTAGGAAGGACACCAACTGTGGCAGGTATAGGATAAGTATGTTTGGTTTTAGAGCGGTTAGAGTCCCTCACTCTGGCTTCGGCTGGGTCGGCATGAGCTTTCCTGTAATCACACAACACAAAAACAAAACAAAAAACACACACACAGAAGATGGAGTTTTCCTTTTTCCATGTGCGGTTGTGTTTTCTTAAGAGCTCCGATTTACCACGCAAGGAACCCGTTTTTACACCTGGAAAACAGAAGGAAAGTGTACGAGTGAACCTCTGTTTTGGCGCCTTCCACTGTCCATGGTGTTGGTGGAAAAACAAAAAAACTTTTCAATCTTTGTTTGCGCTTCAACTGGCATTATCACTTAACAGCTGATCGTGCAGGGTCACTTCGCCACAGAGCTGCCAGAGCAGCAGCGGTAAGACGCAGGGTTGCCAGATCGGTCAACCGGTTGGACCGGGTTGAGCGCAAATTTTTAAAAAGCTTTAAAAATCTTGGAGCGGGATTCATGGAGGAAGAAAAGCGGGCCTTTGGGCGGAGATCAGGCCTACAGCGCTCAGAGGAACTTGGCCCAAGGCGCTAGCCATAGTGACACAAAGGAGAGCTCATCGGGATTTGAGGGAGGAGAAGATCTTCGCTCGACCCTGAAAACGCTGGTTGAAACGTCGACGGAACTGTCCAAAATTTTTAAAGACGCTAGATATATCAGCATGGATATGAAAAACCTGGCGTAGAAAGTGGTGAGGCTCCAAAAAGCTGTAGTTTTTAGCTTTGACGCCAACGCTCGGAGGAAGGAGATTGAGGAGAAGGAGGAACAAGCGGCGCCATGCCCTACACAAGCTAACGGAGAAAAAAGGCATGTGGTGAGGTCAGCAAAAAACGAACCAAAACGTAGAAAGCCTTCGGAAGAAGTCACTCCCTCCACGAAGAAGTCTCAAAAACAGACCCGGCGGAACGATACAGCTACTCCTACAGCAGACGAGTGGACTCAGGTCAAGGGCAGGTCGCATGTCCGACAGACGAGGTCACGACGATGACGTATGCGGCGATGCTGAACCTGGTTACTCGCAGCAAAAACGAAGAGATGAAAAGAGTTTGAGAGTGCGTGCGCAGGGTGAAGTGCACAGCCAAAGGCTCTCTCCTGCTGGAGCTTGACAATACAACGATGGAAAAAACGCAGTGGCTCCGCGATGGCATCGGCACTGTCCTAGGTGGCAAAGTGTAGGCGCGAGCTCTCACCCAGCAGACGAGACTAGAGGTAGTCTATCTGGACGAGATGGCTACTGCGGAGGACCTGAAGAAGGCCATCAATGATCAAACCGGGATCACACTTGATGCGGACGCCATCAAGTTGCCTGGTCGGTGTGCCGTGTCCGGGAGCGCCCCCTCATAACCAAGTGCTTCCAGTGCCAAGAAATTGGACGTATTGCAGCGAATTGTAAAAGCGCAGTGGACAGAGGCGGATGGTGCTTCCGTTGTGGGGCAGGGGACCACAAAATTCGGGACTGACGGAAGGAGGCCGAATGTTTTTACTGTGCCGGCATTGGTAAGCCGCACAACCACATAGCTGGGAGCTCGAAGTGCCCAATGGCATCCAAGAAGGTTTTGAAAGCCAACCGACATGCTTACCAAATAAATCTAAACCATTGCGAGGCTGCTGGCGACTTGCTTGCCCAGTCGGTGCGCGATCTCCGTTTCGATGTCGCCATCATAAGCGAGCCCCAAAGAGCACCAACAGATGGATGCTGGGTCCATAGCTCATTGGGAAAAGCCGCAATTTGGTCCTGCGGCGTACCGTGTATACGGCCAACCTCTTTTATCAGGCTCAACATATAGGCACTTTGTGCGGGCTAAGTTGGCGAGCCTCTGGGTCTACTGCTGCTACCTACCATCAACCCTGAGTTGCCAAAGCTTTGCAGCTACTATGGACGAGCTAGTCGACGATGCCAGAGAGCACAAGCCGGCCATAATAGCTGGGGACTTCAACGCATGGGCTCGAGAGTGGGGGAGCGACACCTCCAAAACCAGTAGCTCTGACGCCATTGCAAAGGGGCAAACTCTTCTGGAGGCCTTCGCGACGCTCGACTCCCGAAGACGAAACAACATTGAATGGCCAAGGCTACACATGGCTTACCGCACTGCATGCAATTGTCTGAAGGTGGCGACAAGACGAGCAAGCGGGAGTGCTTCCTGCAGCTCTGTGACTTTGCATAGCATGACTCATGGAGGAGGGCATGTAAGATAGTGATGAAGAGGCTTCATAAAATCAACGCAGGAGTACCCATAATCCGGATCAGTTACGCACGATTATCGAGGTATCCAGGGTAAGCGACACCACTCTAGGCAGCGAAGCACCCCGGCCTCCATATGACGTGGATCCAATCTCAATTGAAGAGCTCCTACTCGCGGCCCGCAAGTGCTTGAAGGCAAGCAGAGATCCCTGATGGAATCCCTATGCACTATCATGCACTATCAGTAGTTGCCAAACATCTTCATACGGTAGAGGCAAACTGCAACACGGCCATCCAGCTGATCCAAGGTTGGCTATCGTCTGTGGGGCTTGAGCTGGCGGCCCACAAAACAGAGACAGCGCTGGTCAGCACCAGAGCGTTGGTGGAGACGGCGCACATCCGGATAGGAGACAAAACAATAGCGTCAAAACGAGTCATTCGCTATCTGGGTCATGAAAGACACCAGGCTTAGTTTCAAAGAGCATCTGAGCTATGTTCAGGGAAAAGCGGCAAAAACGAGCTGGGCACTTTTTCGCATGCTGCTGAACACTCGTTGACCGAAGTATGAAACAAGACTGCTGCTGACTAGTGTAGACATACTAGTTGACATACGGTGCAGCAGTATGGGCAGATGGCATCAAAGTCGCCAGCTACGTCGACCGGAGGGCGGCGCGAACACAGGCTAGAGAGCAGAGCTACAGGGTCTGGCAAAGCCGCTGGGACACCGCTGGGAACGGTCGATTGACTCACCGACTCATACCAGATGTCAAACGGTGGACAAACAGAGGGCACGGAGAGGTGAACTTCTACACCACGCAACTCCTTTTTGTCTATTGGCGCTTTGCATAGAGCAGGAGAGAGTTATGGCGATCCGTTGGTAGGCAGTGATCTGGACGGCGGTAAATAACTTCGCTGCCATCGCAATGAAAGAGCTCCGCAGATGTGAGCGCCTCAGAATTGAGGCACCTTAGGATGAACCAGCGTCCCTGCGACGTAACACTACTGGGTCGTGCTGCAGGGATTGGGTTCTCACTCCAATATTAAAATTTAAATTTGTAGTTGTTAATTATATGTATAACCGATGGTACCTATAATTAGTTAAGTTAATTAATAAACAAGTAAAAAAAAATAAACGAGAGGGAACGTTGTTAACCGCGGCAAAGGCCGCGGCTCTTTTTTATACCCGGTACTCAGTCAGAATATATGTGATCTTATGATTTATGACATTTATTAAATGTTCGCAAAAGGGACGAATTAAATTTTGGCCCAAATGGAAAATTTCAAAAAATTAGGTCGAACCTTATTCTAGATTTGTATGTATTAAAAGTTTTCTGTTTCCATTTTTGTTTACATATAATTTTTACATCAGCTTCTACATGTTTACACGTACATGTGAAACTTCTCAGATGAGACGTTTAAGTGTGTGCGAGAGAAAGAGGGAATGAGTAAGCGCTTGGCAGGCGTTTCGTAGCGACTGAAATTTAATTTGTTCCTTCTGGCTATAATAGTAGTTCGACCTGATCCATACATTTGGAGTAGTGTGATAACACTGGATACAAAATTTGGTTGCTCTAGCTTTAATAGTCTCTGAGATATAGTCGCTAAAGAAGACGGACGGACGGACAGACGGACAGACAGACTATATCGACTCGGCTATTGATGCTGATCAAGAATATATATACTTTATGGGGTCGGAAACGCTTCCTTCTGGGCGTTACACACATCCGTTATCACCACAAATCTAATATACCCCTATACTCTTCGAGTACCGGGTATAAAAATTTAACACACACACACATTGACACACATACCTTGTTTATGTCTTTAATTTAATATTAATTAAAAACTGCTTGCTTTTATGATTTGTCAGGTGTCACAAGCACTGCCACTCTGTCGATTGGGGGCATGCCACACGAGGATGGATACCGGTACTTACGACTGACGACGGCTGACAGTAGGCCGTAAAATTCCCACTTAAATGCTGGCTCCACCCGCAACTAGGCTGTAAATTGAGTAACAACGACCATATTTCGGGCATATTTCGACTGTAGGATACCCTGCAGTTTTTGTTAACTTTTGACACGAGTCAAATACAGATACAGAAAGATACAGTCCTAAATTAGTCTGCAAATGTTGTGCAATTTTTTTAATTATTTGGTTTCAAGAAAATTTATTAAAAATCGCATGCTACAAATAGGAAGTGTTTTTAGCGGTTAACAATTTAAACGATGTTTTAAGCGGGATTTGAAAGTATATATTTGAATATATTTAATTATTGAATGTTGTGAATTGAATTCTCTTAATAATGGTCTGGATTTTACACAAGTATTATTTATACTTTTATTTTTAATTTAATGTCGAGCGTATTCAAGCAAGTGAAAAATTTCAGAAACATACATACATATATGAAAATGTTTTAGGTCGTCATCACCTAATATTTTACTTATTTCGGCCAGAGCCAGCGAAGCGAGTGAGCCGGGGTAAATGTAAGTGTATTCCCATAGAAATTTTCATCTACCCATCTACACATCTTAATCAAGTTGGATCATTATTTTCGCCAAAAGGAACAAATTAAATTTCAGGGGCTGTGCAACGCTTTTCAAGCGCTTAATCATTCCCTCTCTCTTTCTCGCAAACACTTCCACGAGCCGTTAATATATATGTAGAAATGTAGAAAACAGATATAAAAAACGTATGTAACGAAAAATAGAAACAAATAACATATAACATATAAAAATATCTCGGGCGGTTCGACTTAATTTTTTGAAATTTTATTTTTCGGCAACATTTCAATTAGTCCCTTTGGCGAACATATAATAAATTAAATAAATGGTAAGTTTGCATGTATGTATGTATACTGACTGAGTACCGAGTATGAAGTAGAGAAGCGGCCTTTGCTGCGGGTCACAACGTTTCCCCCCGTTTTTTAAAATTTCGACTTACTCAGTACTCAGTGCCTTGCCGAAATTGTGCCAACAAATAAATTTGACCCTTGTAAAAAACCAATCTTTGAGAGATCCATCCGCGCTGTCCGCGGCTTGTCAAGTTGTATCGATGTTGTTGTTGCAAATGTGCCGTTTGGCAAGTTGATTTGATTCAAATTTTATTTGTGGGTTGCTGTAGCTTTATATTTAGGCTTGGGTTTAGTTTGTAACTGGTACGGTAAGAGTCGTTTTGGCCTACACCCTCTGTATACTGGTAGGACGGACGGCCTAGCTCAAGGATATTGGTGTGGATTCAGTGCTACCTCGACTATAGGACCAGTCTGGCCCTGTACAAAAAACCCTAAACACGTTCGATCCGCTCCAATTGCCTGGTCAGGACCAGGTCATTCCGGCCCAATTCCTAAAGGCCGGAGATACGGCCATTAACTGACTGCAATATATATTTCAGAAGATACTATTAGTGGGAAAAATACCACACGCTTGGCTTAATGCAAAAATAGTCGAAATCCCCAAAGCGAGTAAAGCCTCGCACTCAACTCCAAAGGACTTTAGACCAATCAGTCTATCATCCTTCCTTCTCAAAACTTTTGAGAGGCTTGTCGGGTTACAACTGAGAACAACTATAAGTTCTCAAATGCTGTCAGGCACACAGCATGCCTACCGGAATAAAAAATCCACGGCAACGGCACTTCATGTAGTAGGTTCGGGGATAGAGAAATCACTACACCTCAAAGAATACTCTTTAAAAGCTTTTCTTGATATCGAGGGAGCCTTCAGCAACGTCGTGCCGGGTGCCAATACGGAAGCGCTGACTGACCTGGGGTTGGAGCGTCACTTGGTGATGCACATCGATCAATTGCTCACATGCAGGACGGTGACATCATCGATGGGATCGTCCACCCAGTCAACCCCCCAACCCCCCAATATTAAACCGATGCAGGCTCTCCAGCGACAGTGCCAGTTACTTTGGGTTGGTCATTGACAAAGAGCAAAATTGGAACCTTAATATCAAAGGCAGAGTGAAGAAGGCCACGATAGCCCTCTACACATGCAAGAAAGCTGTTGGCATCAAATGGGGCATGAACCCAAGCATAGTCCAATGGATATATCTAGCAATAATTAGACCAATAATACTCTACGAAGTTACAGTGTGGTGGCCAACCTTATCAAAAAAGACGATCACCAACAACTTGGCAAAGTTCAACAAACTGCAGCCCTGGGCATCAGTGGAGCCCTTCGCACCACTCCAAATGATGCGCTAGATGCTATTCTATGCCTCTAAAGCCTTGCCCTCGAAGGAAAAGAGCGGGCAGTGATAGCAGCAATATGTCTGAGAGACTTCGACCAATGGGCACCACAGCACATAGGTCACTCTTCAATATTAAACATCAGTAACGTCCCCATGAAAACGGACTACTATGTCCCAAGGGAATACACAGTCACCCCTTTTAATGTAATCATCCCTCGCAAAAACGAATGGATAGAGAGACGCCCAGGTCCAGAAGGGGCCATAAACATCTTTACAGATGGATCAAAGCTGGTCAAGAGGGTCGGAGGAAGAGTCTACTCCAAACAGCTAAATATAAGGCACTCCTTCAGGCTCCCTTATCATTGTCGTGTCTTCCAAGCGGAGATCATTGCAATCAAAGAAGCACCGAACTGCCTTCAAGAACTTACGGCCATGGTAACTCGCGTAAATATATATGGTGACAGCCAAGCTGCGATCAAATCGCATAATGCGATCTCTGAGAACTCGGCCACCGAGTTCACGAGATGGCACAGAAATTTGCTAGACAATTTGAAGGCAAGTGTATAGCAGACAAGTTGGCCAGATCTGGTACCACAATCATCCCCCTTCTCCAAGACAAGGAGGATATTCGTATGCCAATGGTGCTCTGTAGGCTCATCATAAATGAGCAATATAGGCGACTAAAAGCGGTACCACAACGGCCCGAAACCGTCCCAAGTTTGATGGGCTACTAGCGAGCCTGGCAACCGCCTCTACCTTTTTACAATGGTCCGCATTATTAGACTTTTCCGTTAAGCTGGGTATCCAGCACCGCGGAAACTAAAAATTACTGCCAAACTTCATATAAAAAAAACGGGGCCAGTAATTTTTCATTTGTGTTTTCCTGGAGTCAGTATCCAGCAACGTAAACGGGATCCACGAATTCTTATCGATAATATCGATATTCACACGAATGTGGACTGTGAGAACAGCTGATAGGGGTGCCAGTAAAATATATGTGCCTATTTTTACTGGAGTACAAGTGAGAGGTGGGGGCAAAATCTGTGCGCAAAACCAAAAAGAGATATGCAAATTTTTAAAGTGAGGAGAAGATTGCTTTAATAAATGCAGTTGAGGCAAGATCATGTTTTTGGCGGATCACGAAAAATAAGCATTTTGATAATTTTGACATTTTGGGGCCTCCGACTGTGCTGTACTTCTTCTTACAACAATATGTGCGTTACGAACACAATCACTTCATCGACAGAATTACTTTTCTTCCTTCTTTTAATTTTAGTTTAATTTTCAAAATTGGCGCTGTTTACAAAACACAGCTGATTCATGAGAGTGGCAAATCACTTTTTAGGTTCTTGGTCACACTACATTAGTTGAGTTCCACACAACCGAAATAAAGAACAGATTCCTTTCAGTAAAATTCCGCGGTGCTGGATACAGGCCTTTAAATGGAACATACGACAATGATGCCCGTAGAGCCCTGTGAAAATGATGCGGCCGCATTATATGTCCAGTATTTTTACAAAATACTGCAATTAATCGGGGTATCGACGGGGTATCGTTAATAAACAGCTGGTTTTACTCATCGAACAATATAAATTGAATTTAAAGTTTAGCGCAAGATGAGCAACGCCGTAATGGGCTTTTCCCACTCAGCACATTTACGGCGAACGGTGGGATTTTTCGACAAATGTGAAACCTCGATTCCCACAGGCCACCATCCATGGAAAACACAGTTGACAACAACAAACACAAAATGTGTGCTCCTAATTTTGTCAAAATTTAACAACAAACATGGAAAATGTAATTATGATGTTGCAAAAATTGATGGTGGCGTTCGACAAATAAATTAATTCGATGAGGAAGAATTTTTTGCAATGCTAAATTATTTGAATGAAAGTATGACAAGAAGGGTGTGGATGGTTGTAAGTAAATTGCAATCCTAGTAAAATGTTATAAAAAAGACTATGTTTTATCTGTTTTAAAGGCGGTACGGAACTTTTTGTCTTTGTCATAGACTTCCAAATTTATTCCGTTTCAATTTACTTCATATATAGATTTGCGTATGTGAACATCGGCTCTCTAGAAAGTTGCAGCGATTTGACAATATATCTAAACTCTAGCCTAGCACAACAGATCGAAGCGTCGGCAATATTGGATGAAAAACGCAACAGCTTCATTAATGAGAATTGGGTTCTGCTTAATTTAAGTGAGCAACCTGAACAGCGCGATCTGCATTTATCTGCAGATACAGTGGCTCAGGGCCAAAATGATCCAGTGGCAAATAAAAAGTTTAAAGTGCTTTAAATTTTAAAATAGACGAAAAACCAAAAATGTTTAAACGCCAGTTTGTGGTATGTTTTATCACAGTTAAAAAAGGAACTTTATTTGCTGATTAAATATTGCTCAGTTTTAAAAATAAAATAAAAACTTAAAATATATCTTAAATACAGGTCAGAGCTAGAATGATCCATCCACAAACTAATTTAATATTAGTCGAATAAAAGGTTAAACAGGTATTTTAATACTTAGTATGTAATCCCCTAACCTTTATTAAAGTTTTTAACCTACTATTCATGGAAGAGACCAGCTTCCGAGTGCTTTCCGAGCTTATTTTGCTCCATTCCTCCAGCAGAGCTTTTCCAAGGTCCTTTTTGCTAGAAATCCTGTGATTCTGGGTGTTTTTCTCCAGCGCAGCCCACAAATTTTGAATAACATTTAAGTTTGGAGACTGGGCTGGGGGAATCGTCAAGTGGGGGCAGTTCCAGATAAGCCAGGACTATACTATTCCGGACGAATGTTTCGGGTCATTATCCTGGTAGAACCGGAAATCAAGTCGGATTCCTAGTTTCTGGAAGCTTTGGTGCAAGTTATCGGCCCCAAAACTTACCCAACAGGTGAAGGACCAAATGGGGAATGAGTGCAGTGTGGAAACTGTGCGCCGGGTTCTGCGCAACCATGACTTCAATGCCCGAGTACCCCGAAAAAAGCCCTTTAGAAGCCCGAAGAACAAAGGGACAAGGTTGGCGATCGCAAAAACCAACTTTGACAAGGATTTGGTGTTCTGGAATACCGTAATTTGTGCACACGAGACCAAATTCAACCTTTTTGGGTCGGGCGGAAGGAATTTTGTGTGGCGACAGCCCAATACTGAGCTGGATCCCAAACATGTAAAAGCGACAGTCAAGCACGGCGAAAGAAGTGTCATGGTATGGGTATGTATTTTCCGCAGCCGGCGTCGGAAACTTGTCGTTTATTGACTCTCTTCCATGAATAGTAGGTTAAAAGCCGTAATAAAGGTTAGGGGATTACATACTAAGTATTAAAATACCTGTTTAACCTTTTATTCGACTAATATTAAATTAGTTTGTGGATGGATCATTCTAGCTCTGACCTGTATTTAAGATATATTTTAAGTTTTTATATTATTTTTAAAACTGAGCAATATTTAATCAGCAAATAAAGTTCCTTTTTTAACTGTGATAAAACATACAACAAATTGGCGTTTAAACATTTTTGGTTTTTCGTCTATTTTAAAATTTGTAGCACTTTAAACTTTTTATTTGCCACTGGATCATTTTGGCCCTGAGCCACTGTATATTCAGATCTGCTATTGCAAAATAAATAAAAAATGTTTAAAACGACATTTGATTCTTTTTATTTATTCGCTTTCTTCTCCTGAAGGATTTATAGCATCTCTAACTAAAAATTGTGCATATGCTATAGAAAAACCTCCTGGCTCCTCACCATTTGAATGACAATTTTTCAGAGTTGTATTTGAAACCCATCGGCTAAGTCCAAAATGGATGGTGGAACTAACTGAAATATTTCGGAACGGCAAAACCTTACGGACCATCCCAAAAATGGATGGTGGATGGTCGTCTGTGGGAATAGGCTATAAATAACAGTAAACGTAAATATACAACATGAAGTTCTTGTTTCGCATTTGGAATCAAAAATTTCGAAGAATAACAACAGAAAATTTCAAAGTTTTTTAAGTTATTTAGTTTCTGCACCCACAGCCTGAAGCACTCAAATATGTTTATAGGGAATAGGTCGTTCCAATCCACGCCAGATCGCCATACATCCAACAACAAGTTTTTTCCATATACATATCATATGATCAGACAGTATTCCGGAATCGAACAAGACTCTAAGTCAAGTGTCCAATATATGGCCAACGCCAAAAACGGCAACCGCAGCTGAAATATGTCGTTGCCCTTTTCAACGCCGAAATAAAAATTAGAAAAAGAAAATCACTAAAAAAATCACTAAATATGCCGTGGATATTGCGAAGGACCATTCTTCAGTACCAAGGTAGCCAAAGACGGAGAAGTTGCTGACAGATTAAGCTATATATAAAATTGATATCGCCCACCGATATCGATATTGATATCGCCCACCGTTCAGACATGCTTTGTGTCGTGCTCCAGCTCATGTCCAGATTGTGAGAAACCTGAAAGAAAACAGAACACCAGCTGATGCTCAACAGATAAAGGAAGACGCTAACTAGCCAGGCACTTGGTATCAAACCGGTAGGGATGGGTCACGGAGAGATATGAAACAAAACTTTGAAAGCTTTTCCCAGAAAGTTTTGAGAGCTTCAATAACTTGAACGCGGATCGTAAATAAGTACATTCAGTAACGTAAGCCAAATTATGAACACAGAATTATTCTAGGCGACAACAAAATAGCAACTCTAGAATGTCACTAAACAGGACTTCACCAGCATCAAATCAGTCGCAAATAAGTCGGGACAGCAAGAAAAGCGGAAGAGGTGCGCGCCTACTCAACGCTGCAACCAAAGTCAAAGACTATGACCGGCGAAAAGAGGAAACACACCGCAGATGGCAAGAGTGTTGGTGTGTAGCATACAACGTACAGGGGTTAGGAGCAGATGAAAATCAAATCGATGGAGGACGTACGCGCTGGCTTCGGCTTTTGTCTCTGGTCGGCTGGGTGTGGGCATTGGGTACAGGGTACCACCAATTTGGGGCTACCGTGTAGAATTGCAGGGAGAATTGTTCAAAAATTGTATATTTCGCGTACAAGAAAGAAAAGGAGAACGGGAGGTGGGATACAGGAGGTCAAAGGGGAAGGTCGGCAGCTATAGGAGAAAGGGGATATTGTCGTTAGTCCGGTCTTTGTTGGTTGTGTGATCGCCAAGTACGATCACGCCCACCCTACCACGATCCTTAAGGGCCACTACAATCTAAATTAAGGATCCGTCCAACAAAGATGTCGGTAGATCACAGTGCTATAAGACGATGCTGCATTGTTTCTATTAAAGATATTTAGCCTTGAATCATTTTGATGCTAATTTTATTTACTAAATCCAGGATAATTCATTTACGGTTGTGAGGAACCGTGTGCCTCACATAAACAATAGGGCTGACAGGCCGGATAAGGCTGACGGACCGGATAAGGATGACAGTTCGGCCGCCAGAGTCCGGAGTCCGGAGGCCGGAGTCCGCCAATTCGCCGAGCGCACTCGCCACTGAGAGAGCACGAAAGGCGAGAGGGGACGGCTCTCACGAGAAGCGGGGAATAGCGGGATCGGACCAGCACCGGCCCAGCGCAGTTCCAAATATGGGCATGCAGGCGGGTCATCGAATAGATCCCGTTAAGAAGATGGTGGGAGCGATCAGAGAACCCGATGGAAAATCACCGGCAGCGGAGGTCCCGTTAGGACTGGTCTATTTAAGGAAGACGGCACCTACAGCGGGCCTCTTTTGCGCACGTGCGAGTGAACGGGAGGCATCGAACACCGGGACGAAGTAAAACAGTATTACGGGATCCAACCGAGAGTGAAGGTGAAACAAAGGAAAACCCAGCGTCAGAGAGAAGTCCGATACCGATGCACCGAGTGAGTCGTATACGAGAAAAGGGATTCGATTTCAGTTAGTGGCGAACCAAGAGAAGGGCGAACCGTTGAGTGCGAGTTCAGAGTGGCGGATCAGAGCAGTGGCCGAAATCATTGGCCCCTGAGCCGCTAAGTCTGGAAGTAGCCACGCGGCTGACGGAAACCCCGAATATCAGTTAAGGAATACCATATACCCCTAGCCATAAGCCCTAGCCCTTAACGTAGCCCTAAGATACCAATAAACCCCAGATGTAGACGAAAACCCATCTTGTTACTTGTCGTTGGGGCAACACCTATAAATTTGTTGCACTGAGCCCATTGACCGCTGAGCGAGCCCAGCTGCCGCAAGCGAACAAAGAAAACGGTTCGTTACACGGTACTAAACAACCTAACTCTAACTGCACCTAGCATTAAATGATCAGTATATTACATAGATATGGAATATATAGGCATATAAGTTATAATATGGGGAGGTAAGGGTCAAATCAATCCAAAATAATCGTAAATCAAGGGGTCTTATGATGATAGTATTAGATTATAGTAATAGTGGTAAAAGTGAATATATGTGTATGTGTGATTTCAATAATATGTGATTTCAAAAATATGCAAAATTAAACTAGCGTAAATGTTTATGTGCAGGAACATTTAACAACGTTCATTGCTCTCAAGTTTTGTTTCAAGGCTGGCCAATGCAAAGCCAAGAAAAAAAAGCTTTCCATGTATATGGTCACTTTGCGATTATCGCAAGTTCACGGTAGGCAAAGTCATATAGATTCGTTATCGTTTGAAGCGAGAAAAGTTACCGCAAATTCATGTTTACTTAATACCAACGGGTATGTTAATCACTCGCGATACTAATATCCATTACGACTCCAATGCAGAAAGATCTTTCGTTGTGTAGATGGCTGTATGATGATGTGAATAGATGATTAGATGATGAGATGATTAGGTGACATGATGATATGATGAATGCGGGGTAACCATACTCTCGATTGCAATGTTAATATCATATTAATACTATATCAACAAACTTCCTATGCGATTTTGACCATGTACATGAACCCCTTTCTTTTCTATCCCGTTATACTAGCTATACTTGGCTTATACATGTTTTAGCCGTATCAATACAAAAATGGTAATCTTTAAACTAATGAACCCAAAAGGTTTTTCGTATCGGGTGTATAATCGTAAATAAAATCAGATTAAACTACTTCCGCTGCTTGATCGATGCCTCCAGGCTGGATTGCGTGTTCATTCGTGGCTGGTGCAGGCGGGACCATCTTAGGTTTCTCAAGGGCACCGGCTATCGCAACAGCTGACGAAGCCAGGGGGTCAATGACCACGGTACTCCCCCGATCAAGTGGTTAGGCGCCAGCTGGAACTCTCTTGCTGTGGCGATAAATGTGTGCAGATCTTGCCTAAGCACATCAACATGGGCTGCAGATGTCTCGGTTGGTGGATCTCTGCCAGATCACCGAGTTAGGAACTCCGTCCTCGAGATCACTCGGCTCGCACACAAATATAGAATGATGAGGTTCTATGATGAACGATGAGGTTCCTCTTGGAATCTGGCCTACGTACTATGTATACTATGTAGTCGGCCTTCTCCGGCCTGTCCACCTTGATTTTCTTTGTGAGGTACATGGTCCCTCACACTCCCCTCTTTCTTCCGGAAGCAAAAAAACTCCCTTTTCCGCTGAACTCCAGTCGACCCTCCTTCGCCCGATTTGATGCGCGGTTCTGATCAGCTTCACGTTTTTTTTTTTGCTCTCGCTCCCTTCACCGATTATCGCTGGCCCCCTTTGCCTCGCATCGCCCCCTTCCCTCTCCAGGTGAGTACACGGTGTTTGTGTGTGCCGACTTTTCTTTATTTTAATCTTCCTTCAACGCACCTGGCGGAACACCTCCGTGCGCGCGGCCGTCCTCGCGATTCTGTACCGCACCCCCCGCTCGCTCACCAGCTTCTTTATCCTTTACCCTTGCAGTCGGATCCGGGCCTGGGCGCTCGCCACTGATGCTGGCCAATCCTCCCTGGGGATGGGCACCAAATCCACCCTAGCGTGCGCTGAGCCCTGCCGCTGCAGAACGGGCTGCTTCACCATACTGCGCGGTTCGGGACACGACCTCTTCCGCTTTAATGCCGGCGGGCCACCTGACGCAACGACATGAGCCGGTCAGTGCCACGGCCTGCGTTCCCACGGTTCCTCTGCTGCTGCGGCCTGTGGGTTCGGTTGCCGCGGACCGCCCTCTCGGGTCACGGGGGTTGCTAGCCCGTGGAGCCTCCTTCCATACCCGGGCCTCCTCGGCTGGTGGTGCCTCTTGGGGCGGCGGTCGCGACACCCAGGTGATGTGCAGCACCTAATGGTGCCACACCATCCCGTTGTGGATCGCTGTCTGCACTTCCTGGGACACGAATGGTCCCATTACCGCTCGCGTCGGGCTTCCCCACTGTTGCGCCAGCAGCAGAGGTGCCCAGCCCTTCTTCTGAAGAGCAACTCACGTGGCTTCTCGACGCCGTCACCTGCAGCTCGTGCGATCCGCCTGGCCGTTCCTCCACGTCCCCGCGCAAGAGCATGTCCGCCCATCGCTGAAGTTGAGGCCCGCTCCCGGAGCTGCCGCATCGCAGAATACATTTCTGCTCCTCCCATAACTGCGAATTCAAACGAATCCCATTTTTCCTAGTTTCCTTTTTTTCTTACCTGCTGCTCACCGCGTGGATCTGTAAAGTGCTCATTTCCCATCGCGTGCCCGCTACTATACCCGCGTTGTGTGTTCCATCGCTCCTCGTTCCTCCCTTTTGATTGCTCTTGCGAACCGCTGTTTCCGCTGTCCCGTCCGACATGTCGACGTTGTGCCTGTGTGTCGCCGGTTGTAGCGGTGCATTTGCCCCGCGCCCCTTGCTGTCGCGCTCTCTTCTGGTCTCGCTCGTTATCCGTTTTCGCCGTTCTTCGCCGTCCTCTGGCGCTCCCGTGCCGTGTTATCCGTCGCGCCCTGTGCTGTGCTTAATATTACAAAAAGTGGTGGGGGGGAAGGAACATACGCAGACGCCAGTCAGCTTCTGCAAAAGGCCGAGACAATCGTCACCCGTAACACTAGTCAATACGACATTTCCACTGTCGCCCAAAATTACTTTTTGTGATCGATTTGGAGATTTAAAATTGTTTAAAGAATTATGGTTTTTTTTCTAGGTTTAATTTTTTTTTTTAAGAATTTTTTAAAAATGTGGTATTGTTTTCAGAGGTAGTGCTTTCTTTTTATTCACACAACTTAAGTTTCCTATAACTTGTTCTATTGAACTTTGCAGTTTTGAAAAGCTGACAAATGCAGCTATAAATCCGAGCCAGATACTTTGTAGCTGCAGCATAACGTCTGGAGGATATTAAGCTTTCAAATTCAAATTTCATAATATTTTTCCCGAAATTTTGATTTTGAGAACTCAGGAAAAGTCGAAAAAAAATATTTTATGGCTAACATTCAATTTTTAGATAGACACATTAATTAGGCGTCGTTTAAGGTATCGTTTATAAAAAAAGATGGATAAACAGCCAAGTTGCAGCCATTTAACCAAAACTTCACATGCCGTTTGGCACCATCCCAAATGCCACAAACACTGTTACAAACATAGATTGTTAGATTTTGTAAGAAAAAAAGGGTTATATGTCGGCTAACAGAATTTTTCGGCAAAATTCGGGATAAGAAGGTTTCTTAACGAAAATTCTTTATAATTCATAATTCTTTCAAAAATTTTAAATCTCCAAATCTTTCAGAAAAACTTATTTTGGGCCACAGCGGTATTTCGTGTTGACTAGTGTAATCATCAGAGAGCTCATAGGTTAGGTTAGGTTAACCCGGACGGCCCTCATGGGGGCCTCTCACAGGCCAGTATGGCCCTTAGTTATCTGGATGGTTATGGACCTTTACGCGGGTTCTGGTGAGGTTTTGAAGTCACATAGAATTGCGGTGTTTTTGGCGAAGGCTAGTAGTTCCTTTGGTGTCCTCTTGGAAGCATATTCTAGTGATGCCAGCATCGGTGCGCCCAGGTATCTTCTCCTTGCACGTGAGAGAGCCGGGCAGCTGCAGATAAGATGTTCCAGGGTTTCAATAGCCCCGAGCTCATTACATTTCCTACAGCTGTTTCTGTCGGTTATGTTTAGTCTAAATGCATGTGATGCAGCCAGGCAGTGACCTGTCAATATACCCGACTAACAGTCTACAGTCCTTTCGTTGAAGGTGCAGCAGATAGTGGCTGAGTTTTTCGCTACGTTCTTTGCACATGATTTTCGAGATTCTGCAGTTGGTTGTGCGCCTCCACCTTCTCTCGTTTTCTAGTCTGGCTAGCTTTTCTAGGTCGCTGGTGGCTGGGAACCCAATAGATAAGCCCTGACTTAGTCGTGCAAAGTGACTCACATTGGACTCAGTCCAATGCATGTATTTTATCCCCGCTTGGCTGTCTACGAACAGGTTGACCACATTGTTTGATCGTTCTGTGTGTTGTGCAACCTCCGCTGCTCTCCTGATGGCAAAGACTTCCGCCTGGAATATGTTGCAGTGGTCCGGTAGCTTATATGTCAGTCTTATTTCGGGGTCTGTGCAGTATAAGCCAGCTGCTATTCCTCCTTCCATCTTGGAGCCGTCTGTGTATACATATGTTGAGGTGTTGGGTCTTTTTTATATTCTTCAGGTGAGTCAGATGAGTCATGGGGTGATCACCTCTTTGTTTACCTGCAACAGTCCAGGTGATTTAATGCCCGTAAAGGAATCTATGGTCCATTGGATTTTCTTGTGGGTTATTAGGCCTGTGGGGAGGGTTTGTTCCTCTGTTGCTAGGTCCTGTTGCAGTGACCTCGGTGCGTCCTGGCAAGTGAGCCTCCATTAGTGCAGTCAGAGCTTCTTCTCTGCTCTCTGACCATTGTCCATTGTTGAGCTTGAGCTGAGTCTGTGTGGTAAGTTGCTTTAAAAGCAGCTTCCTGATTCTTGCCGTTTCAGGCACCTTCTCGATGTTGGAGCAGAAGTTCCTCCACGAGCTGCGCTGTGCCTTGCGTTACTCTTTTTTATAATTCCTGAGTAGATTCTTATATTTCTCGTTTATGAACTCTTCGGTCGCTTGTTTGGCGAGCTTGAAGAATTCCCTGAGGTTGTTTCTTAAGAGGGAGAGGTCCATGTTCCACCACACTCAAAGTCATGGATGGCTGACTCAACTTCGCTCGACGGGTTGACAACCAGCGTCAGGTCACCGTCCTCTTCCTCGTCGGAGTGGTGCAGCGCAAGTCACTGAGCGGCCTCCACGATGGTTTCCAGATGTTTCCAAGGTGTGCGCGTCTGTATCCCCGGGGTGGCGTTTCTTTAGGCGCATGTATACGCTGCCCATACCCCACGCCATCTTCCCAAACTGGGGTATAGGAGGTCCTCCGCCTCCTTGTTTATTTAGAGGACTACACTCTGGCCCCCCTCGTTGGGTAATGGGCTCCCAGTGTGTAATACCTTCCAGTTCCCTGTGAGTATCTGTATCTTTCTGTATTCTGGTACTCTGCTGCTCTTTCTGTTGGCAATTCTGCCGCTTGATATCGGCGTTCTGGCGGTCTCGCCAAATCGGGACAGCTCTCGGATTGGCTTTTGGATGCGCAAAGAAAGCTCGACCTTGAGCACCAGTTCCTATCGGAACTCACTCGTCTTGGCCCGGATGACAGCGTTGCACACCTTCTCGTCACCGACTTGGGTAGTCGGCAATTTAAAGGCGTTGGCCAACGATTTGTCGACGCAGCTCACGGGGGTGCACGGGTCGATGAGCGCCGCCGTCTCGAAGGTTTTGGAACCCGTATCCAGGACCACCAGCGCCGTTGGGAGGAGGTTGAGGCTCCGATGCTGTAGAAGAGCAGGTTATTGGCGCCGCTCTTGCGCATAACGGAGCGCCAAGCGACGCGCTACCCTGAATTTTGAGGGTGTATCGTTTTCGGTGGTGGCTTGTCCAGTGACGCGCTACCCTACTTTCGGCGGGTATATTGTTATTGGTCGTCACTTGCCACCGACTCACAATATTAGTGCCCGATCGCCATAGTATACCCAAGCGCCTCCGACTTGCCAACAAATCAATACCAAAGGGTTGTTGGGTCCATTCTCCGTGTCCATCCGCCCGACGCTTCCGCTTCCGTTTCTTTGTTCTCAGCGGGTGAGGTCTGAACATGCCCACTGGTGACGAGGACAGCAAGAAACTTTTGCCATTGCCCGCTCCAGGTAATAGGACACCACGCAGTGCTTCCGCCCCAGGAACACCTACCTCGGTGACTAGACCAATAAAGTCAACCGGTACGCCTAAACTTAGTACGAATTCCGCCGCAAAGAGCAAATCGGTCCTGTTCCCTTCGCCAGTCACGCTAAAGGTGCTAGCTCTTCCACCAAACAGTCCGATCAGCTCTCGACGCACTTCTCCAATGGCCCAATCAGCCTTCATCTCCGCACAGGCGAAATTGGTAGCAGCCATCGGCAGGCTGACCGTTTTGGGAGACCGATTTACCACTTCCGGTACCAGCACACCATCCCCCGCTATCGCTCAGGTCCGCAGAGACCACTTACAGAGCACGTGGGAAAAGGTGGATGCTGAATTCGAGGCTTGTTCCATAGCGTCGGTTGACGAGGATCCTAACACCCAACGAGAGATCCAAGCCATGTATGGCAGGTGCTATGAGGCCCAGTAGTCCGTCCTCCTGCACAGCCAGACTCCAATGGCTGCTGTCGACTGCCACCCTGTGATATCGAAGTTTTCGCGGGGGATTACGTCCGCTGGCCCACTTTTCGGGACCTGTTCACAGCCATTTATATTCAGAATCCTAGACTCTCACCCGTGGAAAAGCTGTACCATTTGAACCAACCGCTGACCAACGACGGCTTCGAGGCGGCATGGAATTCCCTCCGTGACCAATATGAGAACAACCGGCTTCTGGTGACCAACCAGATCAATATTCTCCTCTCGCTGTCCCCAGTTGTTTCTGAGTCGAGTCGTGCTCTGAAGGAGCTCCAAGGGACGATCCACGGGGTGCTAACCACACTGGCGCCAAGGTCTAGACCAAAAACTGGGACAGCTTATTGGTAACGATTTGCTCCTCCAAATTGCCCAAGTTGACCCGGGCTCGTGGGAAGACTCCGTCACCACAAAGAAGGAGATGCCCCCATGGAAGGAGATGGACTCCTTCCTGAGTCAGAAGTATCTGACGTTAGAGGCCATCGAGGGCAACCCTTCCCATGCACCCAGTTCGAAAAGCGACCCGAACCCGCCACGCTCTAGAACTAATCCGTTCCGGTCCCAAAGGAGTCCTGTTCCTAGGAGGGTTCACTCGTTCGAGATAACAGTGAACCCGAAGGGGAGGACGTGTGATCTCTGTTCGAAAGAGAATCACCCAATTTGTATGTGTCCTCACTTCCTCCACATGACCGTCGATGCTCGTTCCAACTATATTCGACAAAAACAGCTCTGTCTAAACTGCTTCGCAGGAGGACATAGAATTCGTGAATGCCAAAGCGCGCACAACTGGTTCACTTGTGGAGAACGACACCTCACGTTGCTGCACCGGGGCACTTCAGTGCCCAGCGAACCATCTTCCACATCCGCACCAAATCCAAGTTCGTCCGAAACGCACTCCAGCGTGCAAAACTTCTTTGCCTCCGGCAACCAGGCCGTCCTTCTTGGCCGTCCTTCTTGGCCATCATTAACATTTGTCACCTCGGTACAAATGTTCGTGCCCGCGCTCTAATTGACCCAGGCTGTGAACGACTGTGCACTATCATGAAGTTGCCTTTCCGCAGAATCCAAGCACAGATATCGGGCCTCAACCAGACAGTGTCCTCTCAGTCCAAGAAGCTCTGTCACTTTCTTATACGCTCCCCGACAAAGCCGAACTTGCAGCTCGATGCCTCCGCCTACGTTCTTCCGGAACTGGCAGGCAACCTTCCGTCCTATCCGATCCCGCAGGATTCGCTGCGCGACTTGCCGAATCTGTCATGGGCTGATCCGAAGTTTTACGAATGCTCGCAGGTAGACGACCTGATTGGAGCCGACCTCCTTCCATCCATCCTCCAAAGTGGCACACAGACCAACATCTGTGGATCCCTCCTCGGTCAGGAGACCATTTTCAGATGGGTCCTTACCGGCCCAGTATTCAATACGGCACAAGGCAATATCTCGTCCTTCTCCACGCAAGTGAGCGCCACACTTGAAGCCCCCTTAGAGGAACTCCTCACAAGCTTTTGGGAGGTGGAGAACACACCTACTAAAATGGTAAGCGAGTCCGATTCCTACTGCGAGAGCAATTTCCTACTATCCACTACGAGAACAGTCTTCGGGAAGTACGTAGTCACTCTACCGTTCCGCGACCCGGACCATTCCGGGTCAAGTATGGGGTATTCCAGATCGATTGCGCTGGCTCAGTTTCGGAGAAACGAAACCCGTTTGTTGAGAGCCTTCGGTTAAAAGAGCAGTACAACGCCGTGATCCGGGACTACTTAGCGCTCGATCACATAACCGAGGTTCCTCCGGATCATGATTCCCCCGATTATTACCTCCCGCACCACGCCGTACTCAAGCCTGAGAGCACGACCACGAAAGTCCACGTGGTATTCAATGCATCCAGCCCCTCGACCAACGGTGTGAGTCTCAATGATCTGCTGCATGCTGGTCCGGTCCTACAAACGGACTTAAACCTGCAGATCCTGAAGTGGCGTTATTTCCGGTTCGTGTTCAACGCCGACATCACCAAAATGTATCGGCAAATTTTGGTTGATCCGAAACACACGCCTTTCCAGCGGATTCTATTCCGAGACAAGGATGGAGAAATCCGCGACTGCGAGCTCAAGACAGTCACCTTTGGGGTCAACTGTGCTCCCTTCCTTGCCATCCGGGTCTTGCAACAACTTGCGGACGACGTCCAGTCCCGGTTCCCTAGAGCAAGTCAGATCATTCGGTCTTCTATGTATGTCGACGACATACTAGCCGGGGCAGATTCCACAAGGGAGGCTGTGAAGGGGCAGAGCCCCTCACAACACACAGGATGCATATTTTTTACTTGATTTGTTATTTCTTATTTTGGGATGAATATTTTTATTATTACTTCTTTTGCCAGACACCAGACACACGATGAATATTTTGTTTTTGTTATTTCTTATCTTGTTTTCCCTAGTTTGTAGTTCATTAGGTTGAGAAATAGATGGTAAGGATTAAAAACAAATACGCGATACTTGTACGGGAATCGTGACCGGGGGGTGCGGTTCACGGGAACCGTACCGAGCATCACTGACGAGAACCGTAAGGAGCATCACTGATGGAGAGATCGCCACAACGCAATACCCCGCACAGCAGGAACCAAAGAGAGAGAGAGCAGAGACCGCAGCAGAGAGAGCGGCATAACGCAATACCCCGAATACCAAATAACGGTGAACAGGAGCAGCAACCGAGAGTGGCAGAGAGAGCAGAGACCACAGCAGAGAGATCGCCACAACGCAATACCCCGCCCAGCAGGAACCAAAGAGAGAGAGAGCAGAGACTGCAGCAGAGAGATCGCCACAACGCAATGCCAAATAACGGTAAACAGGAGCAGAAGCCGAGAGTGGCAGTGTGGGCGAGACAGCAGAGAGCGAGCGCCGATCACCTACGCAACGACGAGCGACAAACGCCGGCAGAGGCTCGAGCCTGGAGGCCTGGAGTGGCCGGCCGAACAACTAATTCGGGGGTCGATTTTGAGGAGTGAAGAAAACAAGAAGTGCGCGGTCAGAAAGTAAAACCAGAGTAAAAGTAAAAAGATGTCAGGAGGAGACAGCGGGTAAGCTAGCCTCGCGTAAGCGAGCTAGGGAAGAGAAGCTAGGTGCGACACGGACCCCTAAGATAGAAGGAATAATAGTTAGCAGGTGAATAAAGTGAATTAATTAGCACCAAAATTTGCAGTTTTATATATATATTTATCAACCATTTATTATCATAACCCGACAGCCCGCGATTCTTAACCCCCCCCTTGCCGTATTGTGTGCCGAATTGATGCTCCCTCTGCATGCTGGGAACTCAGCCAGTGGAGTTGTACGCGGATGCCCAACTTCCACGGACTGAGATCCCCCTCCCGTAAAAATACCTCCTCGTAGCCTTTCCTCATCCTTGGGGATCACCGCTGGGCAATCTTGTACGCGGACGCCACGCGATTTACCAAGCCGGTGGTTGCCCTTCCCGTTGAATGCTCCCCCTCCATCCCCTTTTCCTTCCATACCGGTACACCACCTCGGCCACGCCATCCGCGGCACGCCACCCGCGCCTGAGGCAGACCAAGGCAAACGTCGGCACCGCGCGGAGTACACACACCACCCGTCCCTCTTCTACACTTCGTCCGTCCGATCCCTCTCTATGGTCCCCTAATACAAATAATTCTGTATATGGACCGGGCCTTGGACAGACTGAGAGGCTGTACCCCGGCCTGAGACAGGAACTTCCTTACAGATAGCGCCCGAGCAGGGACCTGAGAGCGGATCGGAGAAGAGGTAGTTCGGAAACAAGTGTCGGAACGAGTGGCAGGCATAGCTAAGCATCGGACCCCCACCCCCCGAATTTCCAAGCTGAAAACGCCCTCCGCGCCCTGCGAAACCCCGGGCAAGTCAGAGAGCCAAAAGTACAGTAACCAGAGAAGCAGAATAGTAGCGGGATCACGCGGCCCCGTAGCCCGGCCACGAGGTTGTGCCATCAAACCAAGCGTGGGCAGCCAGCAGCAACGGCAGCAGCATCAGGCATAGCATAACAGGAGCAGAGCACCAATCTTCATTCTATGGTTCAAATACAGCCGAGGCTGGTTTTTCTTCCCTCACCCTAGCAAGCAACCGCAAGCCCTGATTCAAAAGCTATCGCCCGGGTACAGTAGGCCCGGCCGCCGACACGCCAGAGAGAATTAGGAACAACGCCTTGCCATCGCCACACCAAGTGCGAGAGAGACGGCACGTGACGCTGTGAGATGAGCTTGGCCCATCCACGTGCCTGGCGCGGCCAGACAGCAGCAGCGGGCGCCAAGCGACAACGGCGCATCGATACAATCGGAGAGAGATACTTCCTTTTCTTATTTCCAAGTGCGGTCGCGTTTTGTGGAGAGCTCCGTTTTGCCACACAAGAAAACCGTGGTTTCACCTGAAAAATTGGAAAAAAAGCGAGTCAGAGCAGCGCACTGTTGCGGCGGAACATACTGCGTACGGTGGCGGACCTCGTCGACATCCCGTCTGGTTGCAGGGGCACAAGTGGTGTTGCTGCACGCAGGAGGGGGGCGGTGAACCTCAATTTTGGCGCCTTCCACTGTCCTTGGTGTTAGCGGAAAAACAATAACAAAACTTTTCCACTCAAGTTGCGCTTCGAATGACATCGTAACAGCTGATCGTGCAGGGTCGCTTCGTCACAGAGCTGCCAGACTGCAGCGGTAAGAAGCAGGGCAGCCAGATCGGTCAACTGGTTAGCCCGAGTTGGGCGCCAATTTTTAAATTTGTTTTTTTTCTTTTTGAATTTCTTCGAAACAACAAAATAAATTTAAATTGTCGAATCTTGGAGCGAGAAGCATGGAGGATGAGAAGCGGGCCTTTGAGCGGAGATCGGGCCTACAGCGCTCCCCACCGCAGTGGCACACGCCAAGAGGTACTTGGCCAAAGGAGCTGGCCATCGTAAAACGGGCACAACAGGGCCTTGGAAACGGCCCCACGCTGGCTGAGCCCCCCTATGGGACGTCGCAGCCATTACTGACGGTGTCAAAACCAACGGAAGCCGTATCAGCCCCAGCAGAAATACCAGTCAATCCTTTTGATTTCAGCGGTGCCACTACAAAGGAGAGTGCACCGGGATTGGAGGGAGGAGGAGATCTTCGCGCGATCCTTAAGTCGCTTGTTGAAACGTCGACAGAATTATCCAAAATGTTGAAGGACGCAAGATATATTAACATGGACATGAAGAACCTGGCCCAGAAAGTAGTGAGGCTTCAAAAAGCGGCGGTCTTCAGCTTTGACGCCAACGCTCGGAGGAAGGAGAGAGAGGAGACGGAGGAGCAAGCGGCGCTAAGCCGTTCAGATAACGGAGAAAAAAGGCAGCTGGAGCGCTCATCAAAAAACGCTCCTAAGCGCAAAAAGCCGTCGGAAGGGCCCACCAGCAAGAAGTCGCACCAGCAGACTGTTCGGCGGTCCGATACCGAGACAGTTACCCCCGCAGCAGACGAATGGACCCAGGTCAAGGGCAGGTCGCATGTCCGTCAGACGAGGCCACGACCGGATGTCATCATCGTCGAGGCCAAGGAGTCGATGACGTATGCGGAGATACTGAGTTTAGTCACTCGCAGCAAAAACGAGGAAATGAAAAAAGTGGGAGAGTGCGTGCGTCGGGTGAAATGCACAGCCAAAGGCTCTCTCCTGCTGGAGCTTGACAACAACTCAACGATGGAGAAAACGCAGCGGCTCAGGGATAGTATCGGCACTGTCCTAGGTGGCAAGGTGCAGGCGCGAGCACTCACCCAGCAGACGAGGATAGAGGTAGTCGATCTCGACGAGATGGTTACCGCAGAGGACCTGAAGAAGGCCATTGCTGACCAAACCGGAGTCACACTCGAGGAGGACGCCATTAAGAGTCTGCGACCTTCCTTCGGAGGCACACAGCGGGCCATCATCAGCCTTCCGACGACCCTGGCGACAAATATAATCTCCGTGGGCAAAGTCAAGGTTGCCTGGTCGGTGTGCCGTGTCCGGGAGCGCCCCCTCATTACCAGGTGCTATAAGTGCCAAGAAATAGGACACATTGCGGCGAACTGCAAAAGCGCAGTGGACAGAAGCGGTTGGTGCTTCCGTTGCGGGGCAGAGGACCACAAAATTCGGGACTGCAGGAAGGAGGCCGAGTGCTTTTACTGTGCCGGCAATGGTAAGCCGCACAACCACATAGCTGGGAGCTCGAGGTGCCCGATGGCATCCAAGAAGGTTTCAAAAGCCAACAGACATGCTTAGATTCTACCAGATTAACAGATGGATACTGGGTCCATAGCGCATCGGGAAAAGCCGCAATTTGGTCCTGCGGCGAACCGTGTATACGGCCAATCTCGACGTCAGGTGCAACATTCAGGCACTTTGTGCGGGTACAGTTGGCAAACCTTTGGGTCTACAGCTGCTACTTACCACCAAGCCTGAGCCGCCAAAGCTTCGCAGCTACCATGGAGCGACACCTCCAAAACCAGTAGCTCAGACGCCATTGCTAAGGGACAAGCTCTTCTGGAGGCCTTCGCGACGCTCGACGTAGTGCTGTTAAACCAAGGGTCGGTGAACACCTTCAACCGGGGAGGAGCAGGATCGGTCATAGACCTCACGTTTGCATCGAGCTCCATCGCCCCCCATGCCAGGTGGAGTTTGGGCACCCACTACACCGCGAGCGATCACGAGGCATTGCTATTCTCGGTGGGCGGACGGCAGGATAGACCCTGTACCCTCACAGCACGGAGATTAGCCTACAAGCCCGAAACTCTCCGGGTACCGGATTTTATGGAGGCAATAAGGGATGTCACAATCAGAGGCTCAGCACAGGAGATGGCCACTAAGCTTACCTCCCAACTGCAACGGGTATGCACCGCGAGTATGGACCGACGGAAGCACTTCAGAGGCACACAGTCACCGACCTACTGGTGGACAGACGAGATCGCGGAGGCAAGACGCGCCTGCCTAAAAACCAGGAGGAAATTCCAGCGTGCCCAAAGACGGGACGACATCGATTGGCCGAGGCTACACATGGCCTACCGCATGGCAAGGAAACACCTGAAGGTAGCGATCAGGACGAGCAAACGGGAGTGCTTCCTGCAGCTCTGTGACTCGGCGGAACATGACCCATGGGGGAAGGCGTACAAGATTGTCATGAAGAGGCTTCATAGAAGCAACGCAGGAGTACCCACGGAGCCGGATCAGTTACGGACTATTGTCGAGGCTCTGTTTCCATCCAGGGCAAGCGACACCACGCTAGGCAGTGAAGCACCCCGGCCCCCATATGACGTGGACCCCATCACAATTGAAGAGCTCCTACGCGCGGCCCGCAGGATGAAGGCAAGCAGCGCTCCTGGCCCCGATGGAATCCCTAACCGGGCGGTTAAGCTGGCAATCTCTTGCAAGCCTCATGAGTTTGCCAATGCGTACACGCAGTGCCTACGCGAAGGGGTATTCCCATCACACTGGAAGATCCAGCACCTCGTGCTCATCCCAAAACCAGGGAAACCACCCGAGGACCCTTCCGCATACAGACCGATATGTGTGATCGACGCGATGGGGAAGACACTAGAGCAGATCATCTGTTCCCGGCTAGAGAGAGCAGTGGAGGAGTCCGGAGGACTTTCCGCCAGCCAGTTCGGCTTTCAGAAGGGCAAGTCCACTGTGGATGCCATAAACAGGGTGGTTAGGATCGCGGCGGAGGCGGCTGAAGGTACTCGATGGAAGGGTGGCAAGAAGCAATACTGCCTGATAGTCACTCTTGCCAAACACCTGCATACGGTAGAGGCAAACGGCAACAAGGCCATCCAGCTGATCCAGGGCTGGCTCTCGTCTACGGGGCTCGAGCTGGCGACCCACAAAACAGAGGCAGTGCTGGTCAGCACCAGAGCATTGGTGGAGACGGCGCACATCCGGATAGGAGAAGATACAATATCATCAAAACGAGCCATTCGCTATCTGGGCGTGATGATAGACACCAGGCTTTGCTTCAGAGAGCATCTGAGCTACCTACATGAAAAAGCGGCAAACACGAGCCGGGCACTTTTTCGCATGCTGCAGAATACTCGGGGACCCAGATACGAAACGAGAGTGCTGCTGACTAGTGTCATCCGCTCGTCCATAACATACGCCGCAGCAGTATGGGCAGATGGCATCAAAGTCGCCAGCTACGCCCGGGGAGTCAAGGCAATCCACCGTCTCTGCGCATTACGAGTGTGCAGTGGGTTTAGGACGATTTCGGACGACGCTGCATTAGTGATCGCAGGCTTAATTCCAATCGACTTGCTGGTCCTCGAAGAGAGGTATGTGGCCGAAGCCACCCGCGCAGGCGTAGACCGGAGGTCGGCGCGAACGCAGGCCAGGGAGCAGAGCTTCAGGGTCTGGCAAAGCCGCTGGGACTCCGCTGGAAACGGTCGATGGACTCACCGACTCATACCGGACGTTAAACGGTGGACAAGCAGGGGTCACGGAGTGGTGAACTTTTACACCACGCAACTCCTGAGTGAACATGGCTGCTTTAGCCAATACCTGTGTAGGTTCGGGCACTATGACTCGCCATATTGCAGGTGGTGCGGCAGCGTACCAGAAGACGCTGAGCACATATTTTTTGTATGTGGGCGCTTTGCACAAAGCAGGAGAGAACTGTGGCGATCCGTGGGTAGACAGCTGTCCCCCAGCAACCTAGCAGAAGGGATGACGGAGGACCCAATGATTTGGGCGGCGGTGAATAACTTCGCTGCCATCGCAATGAAGGAGCTCTGCAGGTGCGAGCGACTCAGAAGGGAGGCACCATAGGAGGAACCAGCGTCCCTGCGACGTAACGCTACACGGTCGTGCTGCAGGGATTGGGTTCCCACTACGGTTCTCCAACAATCTAAAAATTTAACACTATCTCTAAAAAATCTGCTAAAATTTTTAAATCTGACCACAGTATCACGCCGCGTACATCTGCGCCGAGAAACACATCCTGACCTAGGATCCCTGAAACCGGTGCCGCGACGCGTGTCCAGCCACTGCATATCCTTTCGAAGGATCCCTGATCCCAGTGCCGCGCCTCGTACCCTAATGCTGAGAAACATATCCTGACCCAGGATCCCTGAATCCAGTGCCGCGCCGCATGTCCAGCCACTGCATATCCTTTCGAAGGATCCCTGATCCCAATGCCGCGCCTTGTACCCTAACGCTGAGAAACATATCCATACCCAGGATCCCTGAATCCAGTGCCGCGCCGCGTGTCCAGCCCCTGCATATCCTTTTGAAGGATCCCTGATCCCAGTGCCTCGCCTCGTACACTAACGCTGAGAAACATATCCTGACCCAGGATCCCTGAATCCAGTGCCGCGCCGAGTGTCCAGCCACTGCATATCCTTGCTGAGGATCCCTGACCCCAGTGCCGCGCCGCGTGTCCTGTCACACCACGTGCCACGTACTCAGGTATCCTGGGTCTCGATTTCCTTTGTGGTATCCGCGCAAGGATCCACTGTGGAAGAACATACCTACAACTAAAGTTACGCCAGCCTCCCGGCTTTCCACCAACAGCAGTCGCATCGCCACAGCCGCACACAGTCACGTTCGCCGATCCCCTCGTCACGACAAGTGCTGCCTCAACTCCTCCGAAGACGACCACAGCCCTCGACCCACGACAAAATCCCAGGGAACGAAGACGCGGCCAACGACGCAAGACTTCGGGGCACCAAGACATACCCACAAGTACGACCGGAAACACGGCGGCTCCAAGCGGGTCGACCATCTTTTCGGTCAATTGCTTAAACCAAACGGATCAGCAGAACAACCCGGTCACCTCGGCGTCGACAAGCACACTCGCCTCGTCGACCAAGGCGTCGACGAGCACACTCGTCTCGTCGACCAAGGCGTCTTCTGCGGATCAGCAGAACCACCCGGACACCTTGGCGTCGACAAGCACACACGCCTTGTTGACCAAGGGGTCTCGCCCACAGCCACGACACAGCGCAGGAACCTTGGCGTCGACGAGCACACTCGCCTCGTCGACCAAGGCGTCTCCTGCGGAGCAGCAGAGAAACACGGACACCTTGGCGTCAACGAGCACTCACGCCTCGTTGACCAAGGGATCCCCAACACCGCCCCGACACAGAGCAGGAACCTTGGCGTCGACGAGCACACTCGCCTCGTCGACCAAGGCGTCTCCTGCGGATCAGCAGAACGACCCGGACACCTTGGCGTCGACAAGCACACACGCCTTGTTGACCAAGGGGTCTCTCACACAGCCACGACTCAGGGCAGGAACCTTGGCGTCGACGAGCACACTCGCCTCGTTGACCAAGGCGTCTCCTGCGGAGCAGCAGAGAAACACGGACACCTTGGCGTCAACGAGCACTCACGCCTCGTTGACCAAGGGATCCCCAACACCGCCCCGACACAGAGCAGGAACCTTGGCGTCGACGAGCACACTCGCCTCGTCGACCAAGGCGTCTCCTGCGGATCAGCAGAACGACCCGGACACCTTGGCGTCAACGAGCACTCACGCCTCGTTGACCAAGGGATCCCCAACACCGCCCCGACACAGAGCAGGAACCTTGGCGTCGACGAGCACACTCGCCTCGTCGACCAAGGCGTCTCCTGCGGATCAGCAGAACGACCCGGACACCTTGGCGTCGACAAGCACACACGCCTTGTTGACCAAGGGGTCTCTCACACAGCCACGACTCAGGGCAGGAACCTTGGCGTCGACGAGCACACTCGCCTCGTTGACCAAGGCGTCTCCTGCGGAGCAGCAGCGAAACACGGACACCTTGGCGTCAACGAGCACTCACGCCTCGTTGACCAAGGGATCCCCAACACCGCCCCGACACAGAGCAGGAACCTTGGCGTCGACGAGCACACTCGCCTCGTCGACCAAGGCGTCTCCTGCGGATCAGCAGAACGACCCGGACACCTTGGCGTCGACAAGCACACACGCCTTGTTGACCAAGGGGTCTCGCACACAGCCACGACACAGAGCAGGAACCTTGGCGTCGACGAGCACACTCGCCTCGTCGACCAAGGCGTCTCCTGCGGATCAGCAGAACGACCCGGACACCTTGGCGTCGACAAGCACACACGCCTTGTTGACCAAGGGGTCTCGCACACAGCCACGACACAGAGCAGGAACCTTGGCGTCGACGAGCACACTCGCCTCGTCGACCAAGGCGTCTCCTGCGGATCAGCAGAACGACCCGGACACCTTGGCGTCGATAAACACACACGCCTTGTTGACCAAGGGGTCTCGCCCACAGCCACGACACAGCGCAGGAACCTTGGCGTCGACAAGCACACACGCCTTGTTGACCAAGGGGTCTCGCACACAGCCACGACACAGAGCAGGAACCTTGGCGTCGACGAGCACACTCGCCTCGTCGACCAAGGCGTCTCCTGCGGATCAGCAGAACGACCCGGACACCTTGGCGTCGACAAGCACACACGCCTTGTTGACCAAGGGGTCTCGCACACAGCCACGACACAGAGCAGGAACCTTGGCGTCGACGAGCACACTCGCCTCGTCGACCAAGGCGTCTCCTGCGGATCAGCAGAACGACCCGGACACCTTGGCGTCGATAAACACACACGCCTTGTTGACCAAGGGGTCTCGCCCACAGCCACGACACAGCGCAGGAACCTTGGCGTCGACGGGCACACTCGCCTCGTTGACCAAGGCGTCTCCTGCGGGGCAGCAGCGAAACACGGACACCTTGGCGTCAACGAGCACTCACGCCTCATTGACCAAGGGATCCCCAACACCGCCCCGACACAGAGCAGGAACCTTGGCGTCGACGAGCACACTCGCCTCGTCGACCAAGGCGTCTCCTGCGGATCAGCAGAACGACCCGGACACCTTGGCGTCGACAAGCACACACGCCTTGTTGACCAAGGGGTCTCGCACACAGCCACGACACAGGGCAGGAACCTTGGCGTCGACGAGCACACTCGCCTCGTCGACCAAGGCGTCTCCTGCGGATCAGCAGAACGACCCGGACACCTTAGCGTCGACAAGCACACACGCCTTGTTGACCAAGGGGTCTCGCCCACAGCCACGACACAGCGCAGGAATCCCCAACACCGCCCTCACAGTGCCCCAATCGAACTGGTGGGAAAGAAGACCGGAGAGATGCGTATGTGCGTGGACTATCGACAACTAAACGCTCGATCCGTGCCAGACGCATACCCACTACCACGCATCACCCACATCCTGGAGAGGCTCCGGAACGCAAGTTATATTTCAACGTTGGATCTGAAGAACGGATACTAGCAAATCCCGGTAGCCGAGGATAGCAGAGAAGCCACCGCATTCACCGTGCCGGGCCGGGGGCTCTTCTACTGGAAGGTCATGACATTTGGCCTTCACTCAGCACCAGCGACTTTTCAACGGGCCTTAGACAGCGTCATCGGGCCCGACATGGAGCCATATGCCTTTGCATATTTGGACGACATCATTGTCATCGGGTCAAGCCTAGAGGAGCACATCAAGAACTTGCGAAAAGTCTTCCGAAGGTTGCGAGAGGCCAATCTTAGGCTGAACCGAAACAAATGCAGTTTCTTCAGGAAGAGCCTGGTTTGCCTCGGACATGTAATCAGCGAACACGGCATTCACACCGACCCCGAGAAAGTCATCGCAGTCCAAAGACTGACACCACCCACCACGTTAAAGGAGCTGCGGCGTTGCATCGGAATGGCCTCATGGTATCGACGTTTCGTCCCTAACTTCGCCACCATAGTGCAGCCAATGACCACCCTCCTGAAAAAGGACCAAAAGTGGGTCTGGACAGAGGATCAGCAGCAGGCTTTCGAAACGCTGAAGGAGAAATTGGAGAGAAGGAGAGAGAAGGAGAAGAGCGGGTCATCGCCTACGCCAGCCGACGGTTACTCAAAGCCGAAGAAAACTACTCCGCCACCGAGAAAGAGTGTCTGGCCATCGTATGGGCCATCCGGAAGCTTCGATGTTTCTTGGCGGGCTACCGTTTTGATGTGATTACGGATCACCTCGCATTAAAATGGCTGGAACTTCAACAATACCAGTTCGATATCCACTATCGACGGAAAGCCAGAATGTCGTGGCCGACACCCTCTCACGACAACCAGTGGAGTCATTGCAACGCGCCGAAGAAGAAGACAACACATTTCCATGGCTGAGACGGCTATACAAACGGATCCAGGAACAACCAGAGAAGTTGTCGGATTTTATCATAGAAAATGGGCAGATCTACAAACAGGCCAGTAACAGATCAGTCGAGGAGGACCCCATCCAGTGGAAATTATGTGTAGCCAAGAACCACCGACACCGAGTTCTAAAGGAATGCCACGATCATCCGACAGCGGGTCACCTGGGAATCAGGAAGACGACCACCCGGATTATCCAGGATTACTACTGGCCTGGACTCTACTGAGATGTCGCCCGCTACATCCGACGATGTGTCAGTTGCCAACAATTCAAGGTGAGTCAAGTCAAACCGGCTGGACAAATGCTGACACGTCAGGCTCAAGGACCACTTGACATCCTCTGCGCCGACTTCGTGGGTCCTTTGCCGCGATCCAAGCACGGGCTAGAAGGCTCGTTTGCGACATTGGTACCCAGTTCACGAGTCGCTCTTTTCGAAACTTCTGCAAGCTGGCCGGGATAGAACTGGAACACACGGCTCCCTATACCCCACAGCAGAATCCGACTGAGCGGGCTAACCGGACAATCAAAACCATGATTGCCCAATACATCGACGGAGACCAGCGGACGTGGGACGATCTACTTCCCGAACTCAGCCTGGCGATCAACAGCAGCACCTCCGACACGACGGGGCTCAGCCCAGCTTTTCTCGTTCTCGGACGTGAGCCCCGGTTACCCGGAGCTCTATACGAAGAGACAACCCCAGGCCTAGGCGAAGACATGGAAACACCCTCCGACAAGGCTACGAGACTACGTGACATCTTCCAAGTGGTGCGGCAAAACACCCAACGCGCATCACAAGACCAGGGACGGGCATACAACCTTCGACGACGCGAATGGAGACCCACAATCGGAACACTAGTCATGCTACGCCAACACCACCTCTCCAAGGCGGCCGACAACTTTGCTGCAAAACTTGTGACGTTCCGCGGCCGGGGTATACTCGTCGTGCCGGGTTCACAGAAATTTAGGTTGATTTCTGGATGTATTAGCTGTAATAATTCTTTGGGTGCAAGAATAAGGCGTAGGGAGGGTTAAGCAGTATAATAAAATTAACTTTATTGTTCGGAATTGGTACAGGAATGTTGGCAGAGATGGTACTAGGTCTATGGTAGGGGGTCTTCCTTCGAGGCCTTCCTTCGGGGTCTTCCTTCTTGTTTGGCTACTCGGCCGCACGTGGCTGTTTGCTGCGTGCAGATCGTGGATGGTCGTCGATTGGCCGCTCCTATGGGAAGAATCGCGGCAGAGGTATCTACACTCTGAGGCGAAGGCTTGTGGTAGAGGTGAAAACTCTCTGAGGGGATGGCTGGTGCAGAGGTGAATACTCTCTGTGGGGACGTGTTAGGATAGAGGTGAATACTCTCTGGGGATACGAATAGTTGCAGAGGTAAAAACTCTCTGTAGAGACGTGTTAGGACAGAGGTGAATACTCTCTGGGGAGACGAATAGTTGCAGAGGTAAATACTCTCTGTAGAGTAAGATAGTGCAGAGGTAAATACTCTCTGTGGAGAAGGATAGTGCAGAGGTAAATACTCTCTGTGGAGAAAAGTTCAGGACGGGGAAATGTATTAGGGAACGGGCAAGTGGAGAAAGCAGGGCTTTTCCCTGTGAGCACCGTTCATAAAATGTGTTAGGAAGTTAATCCCAGGCTGTTCCGAGTTGGACTGCCGAGCTGGCGAGTCCGGATGGACTGCCCCGAATCGAGCTGGCGATGCTCCTTTTATTCCTGAAAGTCAGCTGTTGGCCCGTGGAGTTAGGGTTAGCGCCTGCCTTGGATCGTAACGCGTTCTGGGTTCCAGCTGATAGTGTGGCCGTTGGCGATCGTGCTCCGGTCACACTGGCATGATCGTTTGCTAGTGTGACCGTTTACTGTCTGGTGTTGGTCCCACTGGTGGTTTTGGCGCGTATTTTGGAATCGAATACCTTAAGTTGTTTTATAAGTAACTTAGAAATGTAGGTCAGCTATATTGTGGCGCCGGCGCTGTTGGATATGGTATCACACTCCCCCTCCTCTCCTAGGCGGTCGTCGTCTTTCTTTGCCGTGGCTTGGAACCAGGTCCCGATGTGTACGTGGTCAGAGATGTATCCGCTATTTTATTCGTCTTTGTCTGTTTCGTTTGGTATGTGTCTTTATAGTCGCTTGTGTTTGCTGAAGTAGTCGGGTGTTTCTTTTGGAGTTGTTTGCACTTGTTTTCCCTTTATTTGACACCAAGCACCTGCCCCGACCTTGGAAATCGTGATATCTACGCGTGGTAAGCGGGATACAACGTCCGCCACTGCGTTCCACTTCCCTTTCCAATACCCAATCTCAAAGGTGAACGGCTGCAATCCCAACGAACATCTTGCTATTCGGCGGATGGGCTTTCGATTGAATTGAGCAATCTGAGCGCTTGGTGGTCTGTGACTACTACACTGCTTCGGGAATAGTGCTTTTTTTTTCTTCCTGATCTGGTGTCTCCTTGAGGTTCCTTCGTCGTGATTTGTAACTAAGCACATTTTTGCGGCGATTGTTGCCTTGGGCTCTTTTTGGTTTGCACTGCTGCCAGCTGTTCCAGTCTCTCTTGTACCTGAGCCGGGAGGTCTGTTCTCTCCATGAATTGTGATAACTGCTTCCTTAGGATTTCTACTTTTCCTGGCTTCTCCAAGCCGAATTCCTCGCATTAGCCTAGTAGCTCTGCCTTCGTTGCTTGGTTAATCCCCTGCTTTGCCATCTTGACCACTTCTGAGACACTATTATGCTACCACAACCTGCTCGGGCGCCACTGTGACGTTCCGCGGCCGGGGTATGCTCGTCGTGCCGGGTTCACAGAAATTTAGGTTGATTTCTGGATGTATTAGCTGTAATAATTCTTTGGGTGCAAGAATAAGGCGTAGGGAGGGTTAAGCAGTATAATAAAATTAACTTTATTGTTCGGAATTGGTACAGGAATGTCGGCAGAGATGGTACTAGGTCTATGGTAGGGGTCTTCCTTCGAGGCCTTCCTTCGGGGTCTTCCTTCTTGTTTGGCTACTCGGCCGCACGTGGCTGTTTGCTGCGTGCAGATCGTGGATGGTCGTCGATTGGCCGCTCCTATGGGAAGAATCGCGGCAGAGGTAACTACACTCTGAGGCGAAGGCTTGTGGTAGAGGTGAAAACTCTCTGAGGGGATGGCTGGTGCAGAGGTGAATACTCTCTGTGGGGACGTGTTAGGATAGAGGTGAATACTCTCTGGGGATACGAATAGTTGCAGAGGTAAAAACTCTCTGTAGAGACGTGTTAGGACAGAGGTGAATACTCTCTGGGGAGACGAATAGTTGCAGAGGTAAATACTCTCTGTAGAGTAAGATAGTGCAGAGGTAAATACTCTCTGTGGAGAAGGATAGTGCAGAGGTAAATACTCTCTGTGGAGAAAAGTTCAGGACGGGGAAATGTATTAGGGAACGGGCAAGTGGAGAAAGCAGGGCTTTTCCCTGTGAGCACCGTTCATAAAATGTGTTAGGAAGTTAATCCCAGGCTGTTCCGAGTTGGACTGCCGAGCTGGCGAGTCCGGATGGACTGCCCCGAATCGAGCTGGCGATGCTCCTTTTATTCCTGAAAGTCAGCTGTTGGCCCGTGGAGTTAGGGTTAGCGCCTGCCTTGGATCGTAACACGTTCTGGGTTCCAGCTGATAGTGTGGCCGTTGGCGATCGTGCTCCGGTCACACTGGCATGATCGTTGGCTAGTGTGACCGTTTACTGTCTGGTGTTGGTCACACTGGTGGTTTTGGCGCGTATTTTGGAATCGAATACCTTAAGTTGTTTTATAAGTAACTTAGAAATGTAGGTCAGCTATATTGTGGCGCCGGCGCTGTTGGATATGGTATCACACTCCCCCCTCCTCTCCTAGGCGGTCGTCGTCTTTCTTTGCCGTGGCTTGGAACCAGGTCCCGATGTGTACGTGGTCAGAGATGTATCCGCTATTTTATTCGTCTTTGTCTGTTTCGTTTGGTATGTGTCTTTATAGTCGCTTGTGTTTGCTGAAGTAGTCGGGTGTTTCTTTTGGAGTTGTTTGCACTTGTTTTCCCTTTATTTGACACCAAGCACCTGCCCCGACCTTGGAAATCGTGATATCTACGCGTGGTAAGCGGGATACAACGTCCGCCACTGCGTTCCACTTCCCTTTCCAATACCCAATCTCAAAGGTGAACGGCTGCAATCCCAACGAACATCTTGCTATTCGGCGGATGGGCTTTCGATTGAATTGAGCAATCTGAGCGCTTGGTGGTCTGTGACTACTACACTGCTTCGGGAATAGTGCTTTTTTTTTCTTCCTGATCTGGTGTCTCCTTGAGGTTCCTTCGTCGTGATTTGTAACTAAGCACATTTTTGCGGCGATTGTTGCCTTGGGCTCTTTTTGGTTTGCACTGCTGCCAGCTGTTCCAGTCTCTCTTGTACCTGAGCCGGGAGGTCTGTTCTCTCCATGAATTGTGATAACTGCTTCCTTAGGATTTCTACTTTTCCTGGCTTCTCCAAGCCGAATTCCTCGCATTAGCCTAGTAGCTCTGCCTTCGTTGCTTGGTTAATCCCCTGCTTTGCCATCTTGACCACTTCTGAGACACTATTATGCTACCACAACCTGCTCGGGCGCCACTGTGACGTTCCGCGGCCGGGGTATGCTCGTCGTGCCGGGTTCACAGAAATTTAGGTTTATTTCTGGATGTATTAGCTGTAATAATGCTTTGGGTGCAAGAATAAGGCGTAGGGAGGGTTAAGCAGTATAATAAAATTAACTTTATTGTTCGGAATTGGTACAGGAATGTCGGCAGAGATGGTACTAGGTCTATGGTAGGGGGTCTTCCTTCGAGGCCTTCCTTCGGGGTCTTCCTTCTTGTTTGGCTACTCGGCCGCACGTGGCTGTTTGCTGCGTGCAGATCGTGGATGGTCGTCGATTGGCCGCTCCTATGGGAAGAATCGCGGCAGAGGTAACTACACTCTGAGGCGAAGGCTTGTGGTAGAGGTGAAAACTCTCTGAGGGGATGGCTGGTGCAGTGGTGAATACTCTCTGTGGGGACGTGTTAGGATAGAGGTGAATACTCTCTGGGGATACGAATAGTTGCAGAGGTAAAAACTCTCTGTAGAGACGTGTTAGGACAGAGGTGAATACTCTCTGGGGAGACGAATAGTTGCAGAGGTAAATACTCGCTGTAGAGAAAGATAGTGCAGAGGTAAATACTCTCTGTGGAGAAGGATAGTGCAGAGGTAAATACTCTCTGTGGAGAAAAGTTCAAGACGGGGAAATGTATTAGGGAACGGGCAAGTGGAGAAAGCAGGGTTTTTCCCTGTGAGCACCGTTCATAAAATGTGTTAGGAAGTTAATCCCAGGCCGTTCCGAGTTGGACTGCCGAGCTGGCGAGTCCGGATGGACTGCCCCGAATCGAGCTGGCGATGCTGCTTTTATTCCTGAAAGTCAGCTGTTGGCCCGTGGAGTTAGGGCTAGCGCCTGCCTTGGATCGTAACGCGTTCTGGGTTCCAGCTGATACTGTGGCCGTTGGCGACCGTGCTCCGGTCACACTGGTATGATCGTTGGCTAGTGTGACCGTTTACTGTCTGGTGTTGGTCCCACTGGTGGTTTTGGCGCGTATTTTGGAATCGAATACCTTAAGTTGTTTTATAAGTAACTTAGGAATGTAGGTCAGCTATATTGTGGCGCCGGCGCTGTTGCATATGGCGCTGGGCGTCACAAACTGGCACCCCAGTACGAAGGACCGTACCGAGTACGCCAGTTCCTCTCCCCGAACATAGTACGCATACAACAGCACACAGGACGGCAGCGACGAACCGCCGGGCTGGCAGATCTCAAGGCCTTCTACGAAGACGACGACGACGACCGCAACAACCACGACAACAACCACATTGCAACGCGCCGAAGAAGAAGAAAACACATTTCCATGGCTGAGACGACTATACAAACGGATCCAGGAACAACCAGAGAAGTTGTCGGATTTTATCATAGAAAATGGGCAGATCTACAAACAGGCCAGTAACAGATCAGTCGAGGAGGACCCCATCCAGTGGAAATTATGTGTAGCCAAGAACCACCGACACCGAGTACTAGAGGAATGCCACGATCATCCGACAGCGGGTCACCTGGGAATCAGGAAGACGACCACCCGGATTATCCAGCGGTACTACTGGCCTGGACTCTACCGAGATGTCGCCTGCTACATCCGACGATGTGTCAGTTGCCAACGATTCCAGGTGAGTCAAGTCAAACCGGCTGAACAAATGCTGACACGTCAGGCTCAAGGACCACTTGACATCCTCTGCGCCGACTTCGTAGGTCCTTTGCCGCGATCCAAGCACGGGAATACCATGCTATTGGTGTTCTTCGACGCCTTTAGTAAATGGGTAGAACTGGTCCCCCTGCGCAAAGCCACCACTGCTCTGCTGGAAAAGGCATTTCGAGAAAGAATTCTGGGTCGATTCGGTGTCCCCAGAAGGCTCGTTTGCGACATTGGTACCCAGTTCACGAGTCGCTCTTTTCGAAACTTCTGCAAGCTGGCCGGGATAGAACTGGAACACACGGCTCCCTATACCCCACAGCAGAATCCGACTGAGCGGGCTAACCGGATAATCAAAACCATGATTGCCCAATACATCGACGGAGACCAGCGGACGTGGGACGATCTACTTCCCGAACTCAGCCTGGCGATCAACAGCAGCACCTCCGACACGACGGGGTTCAGCCCAGCTTTCCTCGTTCTCGGACGTGAGCCCCGGTTACCCGGAGCTCTATACGAAGAGACAACCCCAGGCCTAGGCGAAGACATGGAAACACCCTCCGACAAGGCTACGAGACTACGTGACATCTTCCAAGTGGTGCGGCAAAACACCCAACGCGCATCACAAGACCAGGGACGGGCATACAACCTTCGACGACGCGAATGGAGACCCACAATCGGAACACTAGTCATGCTACGCCAACACCACCTCTCCAAGGCGGCCGACAACTTCGCTGCAAAACTGGCACCCAAGTACGAAGGACCGTACCGAGTACTCCAGTTCCTCTCCCCGAACATAGTACGCCTACAACAGCACACAGGACGGCAGCGACGAACCGCCGGGCTGGCAGATCTCAAGGCCTTCTACGAGGACGACGACGACGACGACGACCGCAACAACCACGAGGATACAGAAGCAGAAGACGAACCGGGCGGACGAGCCCACGCACACGCGAGTTCATGAGGGCCACTTAGAGTAATGCGCTGCCCTAATGTCCTCGCCCCGCAAGGGGCAACCACTGCAACAGTCACAACACGTCGACAAGAACCACTCCAGACCAAACGACGCCCAGCCGCCAGAGGCACCAGGGGGTCAGAGAGGACGCCCTAGAAGCACGTCCCCCACAGAGATGCCCCACGAGGCAAAACGCATCACCTCAGCAGGACTCCCCTCGACCAGAGCGAGCAACGCCACAGAGCCCACACCAGTCCAGGGAACACACGGGACCATAGCCCTCCAGAACGCGTTCGCCGAAGCGTGCCGAGCGTATCACGCCAATATCAGGGCCCAGCCCCACCACCACACCGGGACCCCAGCCCTACACGCTACGGCTACAGGCTACAGGTCACTGCCGCCAACAACCCATGGCGAGTACTACGCCCAGATGAATCGCGAGATGATCTCGACGAGCTGCGGGCCGCAAGCCAAGCCCTAAGTAAGGAGTAGGTACGTCTGCAGAAAAGATGCCAGCAGCTTTCACAGTCCCTGCAGAGGCACCCGAAGAACCGGACCGCGAAGGAAGCAGGCATAGGAACCCCACCGTCGACACCACCGCACGAGGTCTCACGATATGAATACGAGCGGCGGGCCAGGCTGTACCCAAAACGGCTCAAGTCACCCCCACCCCCCACCACGGGCTGGAGTCGGCTCCATCCCCGGACATACCCCCGACAAGCAGCGCGGATGAGGGATGAGGACTTCGACGCCCCGGTGGACGCCGAGCCGCGCTGGGGCCATGGACCTGGATGGGACAGCAGCGAGAGCGACGAGGACGTACTCCGCGATGGGCGGTTCAACAAGACGCAGGAGCTGGCTCGAACTAGACGCCACACCAGTAGTCCAGATTAGCCCCCGTACTCCGACATCATCTCCGGCGAAGACCCAGGCCAGGACAGTTCCCAGCCTTTGATGAACCCCCGGGACCAGGATGAGTATATCCGAGAATGGATGGAAGGAGGAGCCTTCGTGAGCGCCACGATGGAGAGGCGAAACACCGACGAAGACCGAGTTGAGGCCAGGGCATCCCCGGAGCTACGCGCCAGTCTGCCACCAGATGAAGTCGCCCGCAGTCCTTCCCCCGAGAGGCCACAGTCCTCATCAGGGATAAGCTGCGCCCAAAGTGATTGCGAAGAGGAAGAGGAAACCACCTCCACCGAAACCATCCCCCGCCGGCACCCATTACTCGACGAGGACGACACGATACCAGAGCCCTGGTTCGACTGGGACTCACCGACACCTTCTCCTGTCGAAGAACGGTCCCCCGAACCCGAAGAGGAAGCAGAGCCACGAAAAAATCCAGAGCCCAACGAGGAAAGTGCCGACGAACCACTTGCCCCACCACTAGGACAGCCCCCGGACCACCCAGACGGTGAAGCAGAGCTCAACACCTCCGGAGAGGGGAACCGCACCCCACGGTCACGATTCCCGTACAAATAACGCGAGAACCGTAAGGAGCATCACTGATAGAGAGATCGCCACAACGCAATACCCCGCCCAGCAGGAACCAAAGAGAGAGAGAGCAGAGACCGCAGCAGAGAGAGCGGCATAACGCAATACCCCGAATACCAAATAACGGTAAACAGGAGCAGCAACCGAGAGTGGCAGAGAGAGCAGAGACCGCAGCAGAGAGATCGCCACAACGCAATACCCCGCCTAGCAGGAACCAAAGAGAGAGAGAGAGCAGAGACTGCAGCAGAGAGATCGCCACAACGCAATACCAAATAACGGTAAACAGGAGCAGCAGCCGAGAGTGGCAGTGTGGGCGAGACAGCAGAGAGCGAGCACCGATCACCGGTGGCCGGCCGAAAAACTAATTCGGGGGTCGATTTTGAGGAGTGAAGAAAACAAGAAGTGCGCGGTCAGAAAGTAAAACCAGAGTAAAAGTAAAAAGATGTCAGGAGGAGACAGCGGGTAAGCTAGCCTCGCGTAAGCGAGCTAGGGAAGAGAAGCTAGGTGCGACACGGACCCCTAAGATAGAAGGAATAATAGTTAGCAGGTGAATAAAGTGAATTAATTAGCACCAAAATTTGCAGTTTTATATATATATTTATCAACCATTTATTATCATAACCCGACAGCCCGCGATTCTTAACCCCCCCCTTGCCGTATTGTGTGCCGAATTGATGCTCCCTCTGCATGCTGGGAACTCAGCCAGTGGAGTTGTACGCGGATGCCCAACTTCCACGGACTGAGATCCCCCTCCCGTAGAAATACCTCCTCGTAGCCTTTCCTCATCCTTGGGGATTACCGCTGGGCAATCGTGTACGCGGACGCCACGCGATTTGCCAAGCCGGTGGTTGCCATTCCCGTTGAATGCTCCCCCTCCATCCCCTTTTCCTTCCATACCGGTACACCACCTCGGCCACGCCATCCGCGGCACGCCACCCGCGCTGTAGCCAGGCCGAGGGGTGTGCTGCGCCGCACTCGTTATCCACCAGTGGGGGGTACCACCGACCGCGTGCTCCGCGTATCCCTGCCCCCTCAGCAGCCACGTCATCCGCAACACGCACCTACGCCCAGGCCCGGGGTACCCTGCGCCGCATTCGCTGGCCACGAGTGGAGGGTACCACCTCCTGCAGGCTGCGTGCGCTCCGGATCCACACCGACTACGCCATTCTACAGCACACCCCTAGTCGAGGCCCCGACCAAGGCAAACGTCGGCACCGCGCGGAGTGCACATACCACCCGTCCCTCTCCTACACTTCGTCCGTCCGATCCCTCTCTATGGTCCCCTAATACAAATAATTCTGTATAGGGACCGGGCCTTGGACAGACTGAGAGGCTGTTCCCCGGCCTGAGACAGGAACTTCCTTACAAGGCTCAGTTAGCTATCCGCGAGCTGCAAGCCGCGCTGAGTTCTGCAGGTTTTCCGCTGAGAAAGTGGACTTCTAATCACAAGTCCCTTTTGACTGGACTGCCGAGTGACCACCTTCTCCATAGCGATTTCCTTGACATTGAGGCCGAGAGCACGGCCAAGACCATCGGGATTCGCTGGACGGCGACCTCAGACAAATTCTTCTTTGTCCCTCCTGAATTAGCGCGAGAACCACCCTATACCAAGCGGACAGTGCTTTCCCAAATCGCGAAGTTGTTCGACCCGGCGGGGTGGCTGGCCCCGTTCATTGCCCGGTCAAAATCTTCATGTAGGAGATATGGTAGCAAGAGTTGGGATGTGACGAAGATCTCCCCAACGAGATGTGTCTGCGCTGGCAAAGTTTCTTGGACAGCTACTCCGTGCTCAACCAGATCCGAATTCCAAGATGCATCATGGATTCTGCGATGCATCTGAAAAGGCGTATGGTGCCGTAATCTACGTGCGCGTCGAGGTGGGACATCGGGTCGAGGTGCAACTTCTCACCGCTAAAACGCGAGTCGCCCCTGTAAAGACCGTATCGCTTCCCCGGTTAGAGCTGTGCGGTGCCGTGCTCCTGTCCGAAATGGTGATGGCTATCCTGCCGAATATGCCTACGGCACGCACAACCTGTCGTTATTGGACCGATTCCACCATAGTCCTCGCCTGGCTGAGGGAGCCCGCTTGCCACTGGGCTACCTTCAAAGCAGAGATCAAGGAGTGGTCTCACGTTCCATCCGAACAAAACCCTGCGGACTTAGCCAGTAGAGGCATACCTTTAGAAGATCTTGTTGCTAACCAACTCTGGTGGCATGAACCAGCGTGGCTGCGACAGCCCCGACCTCAGTGGCCAGCAAAATCTGAGGAATCTCCAGTTTTGCGCCGAGCCCATCCGAAGAGTTCCTTGAACGGCTGTCTCATCTTGACCGGGCTATGCGAGCATATGTCCTTCGCTTCGTAAAACGCTGCCGGAAGTTAGATACCGCACGAGAAGGCCATCTTACCAGCGGAGACCTTACCGAAGCGGAGCGATCTCTTATCCTAGAGACTCAACGCCGAGAATACCCCAGGGAGTATCACTGCCTCAGTGAAAAGCGTCCGTTACCAAGGTCAAGTTCTATCCTGAACTTAAGCCCGTTCCTAAACCGACACGGACTTATAAGAGCGTGTGGCCGTGTCGCAGTTGCCGAATCTCTGCACTATGACGAACGGCATCCGATTATCCTTTCGTACAGTTGTCGACTGTCTCGCCTTCTCGCTCAATTTACACACCGGATAACGCTCCACGGCGGCAACCAATTAATGGTGCGTCTTATTCAATCCAAGTATTGAATCCCAAGGCTCCAAAATTTGATGAAAGGGGTCGTGAACTCCTGCAAGGTATGCACCATTTACAAAAAGAGGTTGCAAACTCAAATGATGGCAGAACTTCCAACGGAGCGGACTTCTTTTTCGCGGGCCCGTTCGAAATACGGAATTTTACAGGAAGAGCGTGTCTCATCACCAAGGGGTATGTGTGCGTGTTCGTGTGCTCTTCCACTAATGCAATCCATTTGGAGGCCACGTCCGACCTCACAACAGAGAAGTTTCTCGCGGCCTTCGCTCGGTTTGTCGCAAGACGCGGGTGTCCACAGCGCATCCATTTCGACAATGGGAAAGCTTTCGTGGGTGCGGCGACCACCCTTTGCCGTGACTTCCTAAATGCATTCAAGGACTCGGTGACGGATGCGTATAGCCATCCACGGGTCCCCCAATAAAAAAATGTCCGGGAAAAAGGGCTAACAGTTCGGTCGGATCTTCGGAGTCCTCCACCCGGGGGCGCCACAATGTTTGTAGGGGGAACACAATCACTGAACAGTTGGATGTATTTCAAGTCGATGTATTTCACGATCGTTCTCTTATGTTTATGTGTAATTATCATACGTAATTTAAGTAATCAGCATGTACATACGGTATGAACGGTATCCATACAAGAGCTATTACTGGATTGATCGTATCCGGTCGTTCCATCGTTTTTCATTTTCATTTGAAGGCATTAACATAAAAAATTATTTGGTTCTTGCGTTCTATATGACTGATTGCTCATGGTGTCCTTGAAGCATCGAGTATGTGCTTTACATTGTTCAACTTACAATACTTTTTCAAATCTTTCGAAGTACAAGCGGTACCGCGATCGGTAATGATTCGACGGTAATGACATCCTGCTGGGTATCAAGGACGTGTTTGGTGCCTGTATTTTGTACAGCCTTACACTTACAAAAATATTTTCATTCCGTTTTGAATTTTTTGGAAAGGGTCCCAAGTGCTCTAAGTGTACGGTGAAAAAAGGGATTGGCTTGATAACATCATAATGGTACTGGCTTTCCTGACCTTCACCTGGTACTTTATACAGTGCACAGCCCACACATAACTTTATGTAGCTTTTCACGAAGTTACGCATTCGGGGAAATCAAAACAGATAAACTCGTTGTTTTTTTATTTTTTATCGATTTTCATATCATACGCAACCACAACCATACGTTTCGGGGTATAAGTTCTCGTTTCTCCATCGACGTTTTTAGGGCATTATATAGATGTAGTATTTTAATCCAACGACTGAACGCGGAATAGAGCTTCAAGCTCGTAACTGTGATAGTTTTTCTCGAGCTTGGTAGTTGCTTGGCTATAGTAAGCAGTTGGCTTCATTTGATCCTCATCCTTTTGTAGCAATACTCCGTCTAAACCAACGGCACTGGCATCCGAACGTAACGCATTATCTGCATCTAAACGATAGCTGGTAACAACAGGCTTTGATATTAGGCATCTCTTTAGTTCGTCAAAAGCATCCAGTTGTGGTTGCGGAAGTACTCGGTGCGACCCCAAAACTTTCGTACTTCGGTAACATTAAACGGCTTCGGGAACAATGCAATGGCATTCGTCTTTATCTCTCCAGGACTGATGCCGTCTGCGTGTATCTGATGACCCATCGTATCTGACGACGAATCGATTGCTTATAGGACTCACATTTGCCTATATTTAGAGTCAATCCGTAATCGTGCAATACATGGAGGATCCATGTATCCTTTCTGCACTCGCTTCTGCAACTCTGCCATGAGTCGATTGAAAACGATAATTCAATTCAAATGGCAGTTTTGGGACAACTCGGAACAAAGCTCCGGCTTTCACTTACATTTGTGTTTTCAGCCAAAACGTTTCGTTTTTAGGTGATCACATATTCCACACATTTTTTTCATCGATAAATAGCTGACATGTCTTTTTTTTTGCTTATTTTTAAGCAAAACGACTGCAGAAAGTGCGCGATTTAGAAGCTCAAGATATCTTAGATATAACACCTGTGTAAATTTATTGAATGTATGGAAAATATGGAAAAAGTAATTATTTTTTCGACTGTGGTTCAACAGTAAGAAATGTTGTGGGAAAAATTGATGGTGGCGTTTGACAAATAAATGATTTCGATGAGGAAGAATTTTTTGCAATTCTAAATTGTTGTAATGAAAGTATTCCAAGAAGGTTGTACGTAAATTGCAATCCAAGTGAATTGTTATGTACAAGACTATGTTTTATCTGTTTTAGAAGCGGTACGGCACTTTTTGTCTTCATTATAGTCTTCCATATTTATTCCCTTTCAATTTACTTGAGATATAAACGATTGCAGCGATTCAACAATAGCTCAGAAATCCAGCCTTGAATAATGGATCGAAGCATCGGCAATATTGAAGGAAAAACATAACAGCTCCATTAATGAGAATTGGGTTCTGCTTTATTCAACTTGAGCAGCGCGATCTTCATTTATCTGCAGATCTGAAATATTCAGATCTGCCATTGCAAAACATTGCAAATACAAAGTGTTTAAAACTACATTTGAATCTTTTTATACCCGGTACTCGAAGAGTAAGAGTCGATATAGCCCTGTCTGTCTGTCCGTACGTCCGTCCGTCTTCATTAGCGCCTAGCTCTCAGAGACTATAAAAGCTAGAGCAACCAAATTGTGGTTTTAGACTTCTGTGATTTTACACTTCTATAAGTGTATTTAAAAATTGAAGCCCTCCTTTTTCCGCCCTCGCAAAAGACGAAAATTTGTGGCACGCATAATTTTTATGATACGAGAAAACCAAAATCCCAGCATTATCTAAAGCTAGCTAGAGCAACCAAGTTTTGTATCCAGTCTCCTGTATTATCACACTACTGCAAGTGCATTTCAAAATTTCGCCCGCCTCCTTCCGCCCACACAAAAGACGAAAATCTGTGGCATGCACAATTTTAAAGACCAAAAATGCAGAATCATAGAAAATGCCTATACCTATCAGAGTGTTGAAATTTGATCAGATCGGATCATTAACATAGCCACAATGAAGAAACGCATTTCTAATGTAATCGTTTCCTCTCGCTCTCTCTCACACGCAACCCCGTCTGCTTTGCGCGTTCGTCCAAATGAGCGCATAGATCTCAGAGACTATAAGAGCTAGAGCAGCCAAACTTTCTATCCAAGCTCCTGTGATATCACTTCAATACAAATGTATTTCAAAATTTTGACATGCCCCCTTCCGTCCCCAAAAAGAACAAAAATCTGTGGAATCCACAATTTTTAAAATAAAAGAAAACCAAAAACGCATAGTCATGGAAAATAATCGTATCTACTAATATAGCCAGAAGAAACAAATTAAATTTCAGTCGCTTCGCAACTCCTGCCAAATACTTACTCATTCCCTCTCTCTCTCGCAAACACTTCCACGTCTCGAATATGTAGTTTGAATGTATTATATTTGCAGTGAGCTCCATTTTTTAGTTGTGAATGACAATTTTTCAGAGTTGTATAGAAACGTGCGGCTTAGGAACATCCAAAATGGATGGTTGAACTCACTGGGAAATTTCGGAACGTCAAAACCTTACGAACCATGCGTAAGTAAAGACTACAATTATAAGTGCATTGGGATGATATTTCAACTTCCAGATTGGAGAAGTCAAAGACGGGACCGATCGGAGGGTCTCCTTCTCAATGGGTGAATTTCGAGAAGTTGGCCCAAGTCCTAAGGCGCTCAAAGGCAGTCGACGTCAAAACCTTACGAACCATGCGTAAGTAAAGACTACAATTATAAGTGCATTGGGATGATATTTCAACTTCCAGATTGGAGAAGTCAAAGACGGGACCGATCGGAGGGTCTCTTTCTCAATGGGTGAATTTCGAGAAGGTGGCCCAAGTCCTAAGGCGCTCAAAGGCAGTCGACTTTTTGGCACAAATTGAAGAAAGCACAAATTATTAATAATACACGTAACTAAAAAATAGTTTTTATAATTATCTTTATTTAAAATCCAGCTTAAATGTACTGAAATGAGTCGATCTCATTGGACGAGAGTATTTCCTCGTTCTCAGCAGCAGAGGAGACAGCTGCAAAAAAAAGAAGAGAAAATGGTGAGCGGGCAGACATTATTGAAGAATTGCGGGCTAGCAACGAGTCTTCCAGAAGAGATTCTGCAGAGAGTCTGGCGGTTATTGATGGCAAGTCGAGGAGTCGTAGTGACCAACTCGAGAGATTACTTAGTATACAGGAAAAGATAAATATACAGATATATAAAAGATATAATACAGGAAAATAATAAATAACAATAAAAAACTTACACAAATATAAAGATATTGCATTTCTTGTTTTCTCCACTTCCCTCTTTCGATCGCCCAGTGTGAAGCCTAGGCATGGTTGCTCTCTGGCACTCAAGGCATGCTCTGCGTAAGCTACATCTCGTGGCAGGTTGCCATCTCCCCTCGCAGTTACGTAGTTGTGCAACACGCGGTCACTTGATAATTGATTTGGCATTCTGTGAAGCATTCTCTCCAGTCGTCTTAACCGTGCCTTTAAATAACCAAAGGCGTTCTCTACAACTCGCCTGCACTTCGAAAGGTGATGATTAATCGTTTGTCGAGAGCCGATACTCAACCTATGTCTATCGCATTATTCTCAAAGATGCCTGTCCAATAAATTAACTGCTTTAATTGCTACGCCTCAAGCACTTGCGAGTCATTGTATCTGCCAGGTCCACCAACATTGATGTATTTAAATTGATATATACGAATAAATAACAGAATTAAGTTATTAACGTAAATGAGTTCTTATAACAACCTTGTCGTCTACCAAGGCCTATAGTAATATTGAATACCAACCTTTATAGTTGTAAAAGCCCACGGCATCGCTTTTCGATGGGGTAATTTCGATGTGGGTACCATCTGAAAGACACAAGTCCATTACAATAAGTTATTATACTGGCGGCAAATAGTCAGGCGACACAGCTTTTGAGACAACCAAACAAAAGTCCTCAAACATCGTAAAGACCGAAGCTTTCGATGCGAAGTCTTCGTACAGTTCGGTATTCTGCCGATGATCACAGTGTGAAAAGGGCGATGGCAACCCTCTAGTCCAGTGGAATACACGGCATAAAACGAGTATCCCTCTTGGCCATTGGCGAAAGCCTTCAAGCCCACCAGGTCATCAAAAGCGTCTCGACTCATGCGAAACTGTTCTATGAAAAACTCCCCGCTATTGGACGAAAAATCCAGCTCCCAAAACTGGCCAAACCGTTCCTAAACATTTAAATTAAAAAAGTCTGGTTGCAAACAATAGAATAGTAACACAAATACTTGCAAGGGTCCACAAAGATCTTTTGGTATGCACTAATTCAAACTTTAAAAGTGCCACTTGAAAACTAATGTCGGCAGCACGCAATTTTTGTTCGGTGGAGCCAACGATAACTTCATACACATCGTACTCCTCCTTCCGTGTGGCGCAGTGTGGTATTGTATCCTCACCCAAAACCATCCGGGCTGGAGTTCCACAAGGAAGTGTACTGGGGCCGCTTCTATACACTCTGTTCACACATGACATGCCGAAGCCAGCAGACTTCAGACTACCTCTCAACCAAACACTCACAGTAGCTACATTTGCGGACGACACAGCCGTGATGGCAAGAGCAGAGTGTATTTACGAGGCAACAGACATTCTGCAAGAATTCCTAAAGAAGTTCGAAAACTGGACCGGCAGGTGGAATATCAGCATCAACCCTGATAAATGCGCAGTAGTAACGCACACCTTAAGGAGAGGAAGCTACCCAGGTGTATTCTTGCACGGGGTCCTATTAAACCAACACAAGGAACAAAAATACCTCGGCGTTACCTTAGATTCCCGGCTAACGTTCAGAAGCTATATTAAAAGTATTACCGATCAGCTGGTGGCAAAGGCCTACAAAATGAACTGGTTGCTAAACCCCAAAAGCAAACTATCACTAAAGAACAAAGTACACATTTACAAGGCAATCTTGGCACCACTCTGGAAGTATGGACTTCAAGTTTACGGCATTGCGGCCAAGACACACATACGAAGGATACAAAGGTGTGAACGCCTAGCATAATTTTTCCGCACCTTTGACAATGATGCGGCAGTATAAAAAAGGTATAACCTAACCGACATTGAGAGGCTTCAATGCCAATTTTAATAGATTAAACAAATTTTGTATCATATCTTGATTAACTACCCGAAGAAAATATAATAAAATTTGATCAAAAACAGTAACATGTTTCCTAACAACAGAATTTTTGTATTTCAATACCGACACTATATATCTCAGGTGTTCGTACAGGCACAAATTACGATGGTCCCCACGGAAAACATATCAAAATGGCATACAAAATTTCATCACGAGCCGTTAAGGAGCGGCCCAACGCCTAATTTGAGGACCAGTCCTATATCATGAAAGGTAGAGCTAAAAAGTGAAGGACTGATGGAGTAAGTGCATACGTCTAAAGGGAAATTCTGTTCAAAATAAAAAAATTAAAATGAAAAAAATACGTGTTTTCTTTGGTAGGCAGCCTGCCCCCGTAAAACGGTTTGAAAGATACACCTTAATCATAAAAATTAATTCTCTTCGAACTCATATCAAGAAGAATTATTGCAATATCATTCACCAGGTTGGGAGCTAAAAGTCGTAAAATTTCAAAATATGTATTGGTATTCAAATAACCATTGTTACTTAAAGGCCTTTCTCCAGCACTGCGGAAAACTACTGCCAGGAAACAGAAAATTTTAGAATCTGGGGATTTCGATGAATTTAATGACAGATGTGAAACCTCGATTGCAACAGGCCACCATCCATTGAAAAAACTGCTGAAAACAATAATAAACTAAATAAGTTTGCTTGAATATAGTGAAATTTGCGAATTTTTAACAAGTATGGAAAATTGATCAATTTTTTCGACTGTGGCCTCACAGCAACAAATGTTGTTGCAAAAATTAATGGTGGCGTTCGACAGAAGGGAAACCAAATAAATGAAATCGATGAGGACGAATTTTTTGCAATGCTAAATTATTTGAATGGTTGTAACTAAATTGCAATTCAAGTAAAATTGTATGCACAAGACTATGCTTTTATGTTTTAGTTGCGATTGTACGGCACTTTTTGTCCTTTAGGTACTTTTTTTCTTGGCCATAGTCTTCCAAATGTATTTCATTTCAATTTACTTGACGCATAGATTTATGTTTGTGAACATCGGGTCTTCAAGAAGGTGCACCGATTCAAAAATATATATAAGGTCGAGCCTTGCAAAACGGATAGAAGCGTCGGCAATATTGGAGGAATGTTAGGTAATAGCGTCTGGTCTGACGAGCATGTGAGATGGCTCGGAGGGGGCCTAGCTGAGGCCACCGGACGGGTCGCAGGTTGCGGATAGCGAATGACCTACCTCTTGAGGTAGGCCAGCTGCGAATAAACGGTCATCCCTAGGGAAGGCACCGAAATAAGCAGTCCCGGACAGCCAGCGGGTGTTCGCGAAGTAGCAACACTGACGATGCGCTTGTGGTGCCGCCTCATTTAAGTAGCTCACACACACCCCATCCCTACACATTACCTACCCACATCCCAACCCCCACACTCATCTCACACCGGACCGGACTAAGTGTGTTATTCGACCCGTGCCGAGAGTCAGCCTGGCTGTGGGCCGGTATAAAAACTAGCCCAGTCGTTAACGGAGAGCTCAGGGATTTGGCAGCCCCCTGTTCTAATGATGCCTTATCCGGGCAACGTGAATCTCTGCCCGGACGGACCGCCCTTTCTTTGCAAATCGTGGGATCAAATATGGAAAACAAACAAATTAATAACAAAAACAAAAATGAGTCTGGCGCTCCCCAACTGCCAACTGGGAGCAATCCCATACAGGGAAAGGCATCGGCCCAAAGGCCTGGCCTGACCCGCGAAATAGCTGGTAAAACCAGCGCGGCGGAAGACGCTAGGGCGAACCCGAAGGGGTCCCATCCTAGTTCCGGGGTGGGTGGCAAATCGCCGACCAAAGCCGATACCTTGGTGGAGTGGCTCTGCAACCCTGCGGCTGCCCTGCCTGCTGGTAAGGCTGCGGAGAGCGAGTTGCCATCGACTAGCGCCCAAGCCAAAACTTACACCTATGCCGAGAGAAGGAGTGCTGGCAACATACTCCGTCGGCAAAATGCAAGCACGATGTCCAGCCCGACCGACCAGTGGCGGAAAAAGGTCGAATGGGCATCAAAGGTGCTGCCCAACTTTGGCAAAGAGGCACCGAAGAGGGTTGCCCCGCCGAAGTTGACTGCCCAGCAAACAAAAAGGCAGCGCTCACAGGAGACTCCCGGACCGGCTCCGAAGCGCTCCAGAGTGCTGCCGAACGTATCGTTCGCGCAGATCGCAAAAGAGAGGACGCTGATTGGCGTCCTGGACAAAAGCAGCGCGGACTCGAAGATCCCCAGGAACCAGTGGAAGTGGGTGGAAGCGGCACTGGCCGACCGCTGCTTCGAGCTGCTGGAGAAACAGCCCGGCCCCCCTCCAGTCTGTAAAGACATGGGGTGGTACCAGGGCTGCATAAAAATTATAGCCTGCGAAGACGAGCGCTCCGTCCAGCTGTATAAAGCAGCGGTAGCGCAAGTCGGGGAGGTGTACCCAGGGGCGAAGCTTGTCGCGGTCAACTGGAACGAGGTGCCCAGTAGGCCCAGAGCAAGAGTCTGGGTGCCCGCCTCCATAAAGGAGCCTGAGCGCATCTTGAAAATGCTACAGCGGTGCAACCCGGAGCTACCAACCTCCGACTGGAGGGTAGTCAAGGTGGAGGCGAGTCAAGGCCCGATGCACCAGGCAGTTTTAGTCCTGAACAAGGAATCCCTAGCTCCGATTGAGGCCAAAAAAGGAGAGCTCAACTTTGGCTTCAGTGCGGTGAGCATCAGGGTCTACAAGTCGGATGCAGCGGCCGAGGCGCGTCCTGTCGACAACCCAGTCGAGCAGGACGTTGCCTCGGAGATCGAAGCACCCGATGACGACCCAGAGCCTGCCCACGACGACTACTCTTCCGACACGGCTCTTATGCGAGAGTTCGAGGCGATGTGTCGCGATGACACTATCGAGGACGACTCGGACGCCGACAATACAGTGGTGGAGATCTCTGTCGATGTCTCTAAGACTCCTTCAGATAAATCTCCACCACTGTAAAGCAGCATCCGCTGCCCTCATACTCCGCTTGGAAGCAAGCGGAGCAGACGTAGTCCTGATCCAAGAGCCTTGGGTAGTAGGAGACAAGGTCTGTGGATTAGCGACGAAGGAGCACAAGCTTATTGTAGCTCAAAAAGAAGGTAAAATACGTACCTGCATTCTTGCAAGGAAGCACTTAAATATCTTTCTGCTCCACAACTTTAGCAATGGTGACAACACAGCGGCAAGCCTTGAACTACAAGGTTCCCAAATAAGGCTGATGTCGTCCTACATGGCTCATGAGGAAAGCGATCCTCCCGGTGACCTAGTTCGCAAGCTCACCAGAGATAGCGAAAGGTCGGATATAGGCCTTGTAATAGGCTGCGACGCCAACGCCCACCACACCCAATGGGGGAGTTCGGACACAAATGTAAGGGGTGAGTCATTATTCAGCTTCATCCTAAACTCTAATCTTCTTATCTGCAATCGGGGCAATGATCCTACGTTTATAATTAAGAATAGACAAGAGGTAATTGACCTAACATTAGTGTCTCACAAACTGTCAGACATAGTAAGGAACTGGAAAGTTCTGGGAGACCATTCCTTTTCGGACCACAGGTATATCGAGACCACACTATCTCTCGAGAACCCAAAACCCACTGTCTTTGCTAACCCTAGGAAAGCCAACTGGGAAAAATATGTCACAGTCATGGAGGGACTTCTTCCCTCCAAGGCACCAATCTGCCTGAACACAGAGCACGATCTAAATCATCTAGTGGACAGGTTTACTAAAGCATGCAACACGGCCTTCACGGCAGCATGCCCATCAAACCAACACAAGGGGAAAAAGAAACCCCCTTGGTGGTCAAAACAAATAGATACCCTCTTCAACAGGGCCAAACGCGCTAACGAGGAGCAACACTGGGAAGATTATAAAAATAGTCTGGCCCTATACAAGAAAGAAATCAGACAGGCAAAAAGGGCCTCTTGGCAAAGATTCTGTTCTGAAATCGAGGTAACGTCGGAAGCTGCAAGACTGCGCAAGATCCTCTCCAAAACGACCCCCTCGGTGGGATACCTTAAGAGAAGCGATGGTACGTGGACCTCCAGTGAGGAGTCCCTACACATTCTTCTCGATACTCATTTTCCAGGGTGCTCCATCAATGGACCGACCCACTTCCCTAGTGAGGGTTCGATCACCTCGATGGAGCACATTTTCTCGAAACGGAACATAGGCTGGGCAATAAACAGTTTCCATCCGTTCAAATCCCCTGGTCCGGACCAGATCATTCCGGCCCAACTACAGAAAGCCGGAGACACGGCCATCAACTGGCTGCGTTGTATTTTTAAGAAGATACTGGTAGTGAGGAGAATACCACACGCTTGGCTTAAGGCAAAAATAGTCTTCATCCCTAAAACAGGTAAAGCCTCGCACTCTACACCAAAGGACTTTAGACCAATTAGTCTATCGTCCTTCCTTCTCAAAACCTTTGAGAGACTCGTCGGGCTACAACTGAGAACTACTATAAATTCTCAATTGTTGTCAGGAGCACAGCATGCCTACCGGAAAGGAAAATCCACGGAAACGGCACTTCACGAAGTAATTTCGGGGATAGAGAAATCACTATACCTCAAAGAATACTGTCTAATCGCTTTTCTAGATATCGAGGGAGCTTTCAACAACGTCATACCCGGTGCCATTACGGAAGCGCTGACTGACCTTGGGGTGGATCGTCACTTGGTGATGCTCATCGATCAATTGCTCACATGCAGGACGGTGACATCATCGATGGGATCGTCCACTCAGTCAAGGTATGTCAGTAGAGGCACACCGCAAGGTGGTGTCCTATCCCCCCTTCTATGGAACATAGCAGTCAACAAGATTCTATGTGACCTGGAAGGGGGGGCTGCAAAGTCGTGGCATACGCGGACGACGTAGCAATTATCTTTTCGGGCAAATACCCTCAAACACTCTGCGACTTAATGACCGCAAAGCTCGCGAGACTGTCAAGGTGGACAGAATCGCGGGGTCTTGGAGTTAATCCCTCAAAGACAGAACTTGTGCTATTTACAAGCAAATACAAGATTCCGTCTCTAAACCCCCCCCACATTAAACGGATGCAGGCTCTCCTTTAGCGACAGTGCCAATTACTTAGGGTTAGTAATCGACAAAAAGCTAAACTGGAACCTGAATATCAAAGACAGAGTGAAGAAGGCCACGATAGCCCTCTACACTTGCAAAGAAGCTATCGGCTTAAAATGGGGCATGAACCCAAGTATAGTCCAATGGATATACCAAGCCATAGTTAGACCGATAATTCTTTATGGAGTTACTGTATGGTGGCCGGCCTTATCAAAAAGGACGATCACCAGACAACTCGACAAAGTTCAACGCACAGCCGCCCTTTGCATCAGCGGAGCTCTTCGCACCACTCCAAATGATGCGTTTGATGCCATTCTATGCCTCCAAAGCCTTGCCCTTGCAGGAAAAGAAAGGGCACAAATGGCAGCAATACGACTGAGAGACTCTGACCAATGGGCACCACAGCACACAGGTCACTCCTCAATACTAAACGGCAGTTCCGTCCCTACTAAAACGGACTACTGTGTTCCAAGGGAGTACACAGATACCCCCTTCGATGCAATTATCCCCCACAGAGACGAGTGGAGTGAGGGACCCCCAGGCCCAAAAGGGGCCCTAAACATCTTCACAGATGGATCAAAGCTGAACAATAGGGTCGGAGGAGGCATATACTCCGAACAGCTAAACATTAAGCACTCCTTTAGACTTCCTGATCACTGCAGTGTCTTCCAGGCGGAGGTCATTGCAATCAAGGAGGCCCTAAACTGCCTTCAGGAAACTACCGCCATGGTAACCTGCGTAAACATCTATAGTGATAGCCAAGCTGCAATCAAATCGCTTAATGCGATCTCCGCAAACTCGGCCACCGTTGCAGATTGCCGCAAATCTCTTCACGAGATGGCTCAGCAATTTGTTATTAGCCTTATATGGGTCCCGGGACATCGGGACATCGAAGGCAACTGTATTGCAGACGAGCTGGCCAGACTTGGCACTACAATCCCCCTTCTCCAAGACAAGGAGGATACTCGTATGCCGATGGCCACATGTAGGCTCATAATAAAGGAGCAATATAAGCAACTAACAGATAACAAGTGGCAATCAGTACCACGTTGTCGTATATCTCGGCAAACATGGCCGACCATAGATAGGAAGCGCACCTCTGAGCTATGCAGGCTCGGCAGACGAAGGTGCAGCGCAGTCATACGCTCCCTAACGGGGCACTGGTTAGTAGGTACCCATGCTAATAGACAGGGCGCCCCAAACAATGATTTTTGCCGTAGCTGTAGAGATGAAGAAGAGGATGAAACGGTGGAACACCTGTTCTGCTCTTGCCCAGCTCTCAGCATAAGAAGGCTACAACACTTGGGTTCGCCCTTCTTTTCAGACATTTCGCTAATGTCCACCATATGTCCCAGAAAGATAGCTAACTTCATAAAAGCTGCAGGCTGGGACAACTGTTGACCTCGGGTCTCACAATGCGAGTAGGGGCAGATTCCCCCGCGGTATCACAACGGGCCGGAAACGGCCTAAGTGTGCTGGGCTCCCAGTGAGTCGGGCAGCCGCTGCAACCTAACCTAAGCTAGGTAATAGCGGCTGCCAGGCTCACTAGGAGACCAGTACACTTAGGCCGGTTTCGTCCCGTTGTAGTACCGCGTCGTGAGACAGGGTTCTGAGTTCTGGGACATATTGTGGACATTTCCGAAATGTCTGCTATGAAGGGCGAGCCCAAGTGTAGTAGCCTTCTTCTGCTGAAATCTGGACATGAGTAGAACAGGTGTTCCACCTTCTCCTCCTCTTCCTCATCTCTACAGCTTTGGCAAAAGTCATTATGTGGGGCACCCAGTCTATTTGCGTGGGTATCTACTAGCCAGTGTCCCGTGAGGGAACGTATGACTGCACCTGGGCTGCACCTTCGTCTGCCGAGCTTGCATAGCTCAGAGGTGCGCTTTCTATCTATGGCTGGCCATGTTTGCCGAATTATGTGACAACGTGGTACCGATCTGGCCAGCTCGTCTTCCATACAGTTGCCTTTGATGTCCCGGTGGCCCGGGACCAATATAAGGCTGATAGCAAATTTTGCGGACCTGGTAGCCCGATGGTTCTGATGACAATTTTGACTGGATGGATGATCTCTTCGCTGATGGGATGCATATGAACAATTGATAGATGAGCATCACCAAGTGACGGTCCACCCTCAGGTCAGTCAGGGCTTCCGTAATAGCACGCGGTACGACGTTGTTAAATGTCTCCTCGATATCGAGAAAAGCTATTAAGGAGCATTCTTCGAGATGTATACATTTTTCTAGCACTGAAATTACTTCATCCACTCCCGTGGATTTTCCTTTCCGGTAGGCATGTTGTGCGCCCAACAGCATCTGAGGAAATATACTTGTCCTCAGATGTATCCCGACAAATCTTTTAAAATTTTTGAGAAGAAAGGATGATAGACTACTTGGTCTAAAGTGTCTTGAAGTTGAGTGGTAGGCTTTCCGCGCTAAGGGGTTGAAGACTATATTAGCCTAAAACCAGGCGTGTATAATGTGTGTGTACATTTATATATAGTTAAATGTTCGACACTCGAGTTTAAGTTTTTAAAAAGATTTATTTATTTACTTAAACTTTAATGTACAGATTTAGTTGATTTCCCCGACGATGACAGAAAGTTACATGTCTTGAACGGAATCGAACTTGGGTGAATTCTCCGACGGTGTCGCGATTGACGTTTGTCCTGAACAGAACTGAGGTCCCTTCTTAGATGTAGACTATTTATATCGTGATGCTCGGATTGGGATTCGGAGGCGTTGGCTTCGGCTTCGGCTCCGATGAAAGGCGGCTTTTGATGAAAGGCTTCCGCTGCGTATGATCGGTGTTGCATTACTTGAGGGTGGCTAAGAATATGGGCCTCCTCGGTTTTATGACCGATTCTGATTGTTGAGCTAGGATGGCGTGATTCTTGGGAATTGATCTCTGGAGGGTGGCGTGATTCAAGTGCAGCTGAATAAACGGCATCTATTGTTTTAGGTTCGACTCCTAGCTTAGGGTGTTTGTTTACATTGCCGGCTATCGGCTTCAAGTGTGTGGTCAACCTCGAGCGTGGGATTGTTTATGGGATTCGAAGTTGAGGGTGTTGGATTGTTTATAATATGTGGGTGTAGGGTAACAGTGGATGTAGGGTAACAGGCATAGATAAGGGTATGCGGAGCATGGACTATGGATATGTCACTCCCCCATTGTTAGATTTAAGCCTGTCCTCAGGCGATTATCCTCGGATATAGTTCAGGTGCATCTTAAACCGTGCATGCTGGAGATTCTCCGTCTTCAGCTAAAGATGTTTCTGTGTGTGGGTCGGGTTTAAGCTTATTGCTTTTACTTAGATTAAATAATTTGTAACTTAATAATCCTATTATGATTATGACAAACAGAAGTATTGAGCTTACATGTAATACATTATTTAATCGGGTATTTTCTAATACAATTTCTTTAGTTTGCAAATATGACAATGGTTTAATTTTTGTTACAATATTGTTGATATATACGCTTTGTGCAAACTCTGGTATTGAATTAGATATCAGGAATTCATTTAATTGTACAGTGCAATTATGAATTTTTATCAATGCGTTGCCTTCTACTACTATTTCTTGTTTTAAGCAATCTTGGTTTAATAAAGTTTTTGGTAGTTTCCAAGTTAACAATATATTGGGTTCAATGAAATTTATTTGAAAGTTTTGGTGTGCTTTGGTATATGGACATTTTGTTGCGATTTGTTTTACTATTCCTGATATACATACATGCATCATTTATTTTTTGTTTTGATTCTTTATTATATACCTCGTTTTCCAGAACGTAATAGTTATTTTGCGTTAGGTCAGTAAGAATATTATTGTCTTCATCTGGATATGGAATAATTTTGAGTATAGGGATATTTTTGATTTCTCGTGGAATGTTGGAAATTATTAATATTTCATTAGTATCTGATTTTAACCAAGTAGATGTTTTGATGTTTAATAATTTCTCTGAATCGATATGTTTCAAATAATCCTGCTTTAATAATTTTGGATTAAAGATCCCTAATCCTGTTAGCATGCAGCCTAATTCAATATCTTCTATATACTCAGTGAAATGCTGAAGGTTAAATATTAGTATTTCTAATTGTTTATTTCTATCATTATTCTATTTAATTTATTGACGACTTCTATGCCAGAATATACTGCTTGAATTATTAAGTTTAATTCATTCACTTGAATACTGTGGCTAGCCATATTGTCTATTTTCTTTTCTAGTTCAACTTTGTCATCTTGATCTAAAGTTCCAAATAGATATTTATAAATTGTTCTCGTTGCAATTTCTCAACTAAGTATTGAACTTGAATTCCGTTATTAAATTGGGTTGCTTGGTCTAGTACATTTTGATATGTTTCGTCGGTTTTTGTTATATTGATTGTTAAATAATGATATTCGTAATTGATTGGTATGTTAATAGTGTCTGTTTTGAATATGAGATATCCATTCCTTGAGTTGATGGGATCTATCTCTATATTCTGTCCTGTATACTGTAGGACGGTGAACATTAGTAAGATTATAATCTTAATCATGTTGTAGCTCCAGGTTCCCCGTACTCTCTTCGGGTACTCTGCAATTATCGTATTTACTTTTATTAGATTTTTGCTTTCTTTTGAATTTCGTTTTATAGTGGGTGATTTTCCTCCCTCTATTTTTCTCTTCGAAGTGTTTTTCGTCTACCTGGCTAATTTCTCCTGTTCTTTTGAACGGTTTGGTTGTTTTTGTTTTAACTAGGGGTGAGTTTTTGCAGCGTGTGTCTACTTCAAAGTCGATTCTTTCTTTATTCAAGTGATTGATTTGACTAATTTTGTTCTGTTGGGTGTTATAATCTGGTAGTCCGGCATACAGGAAGATATCAGCTGGGGATCTTTTTGTAGTGTTATGAACCGTTTTATGGTTATAAGTGTATAGAATCAGTTCGAATTTTGTGAGCCTGTTCTCTATATTATCCTCGCTTGAAATAATCATTAATTTTTCATTAATCGTTTTATGTAACCGTTCCAGATCAGAAACTCCGTTTTTGCTGGTAGTGATTTCGATTTTCACATTTTTGCCTACCAAATAGAAATCCATGACATACTTCTCTCTGATATTTTGTATTTCAGGGGTGATCTCGAATATTAGTTTGGTGTTACGATGCTCTGTTTTAGCAACGTTGCACGTGGGATATTCGTTGATTATATTTTGAATTAATTTTTGATAATCGGGGTAATAGAATTTTCTTCTAAACCAATTACCTGGGTGAAGTAGTTCTTTATGCTTCTTCATTATTTGTTCCTTGAATTCGGAATAATTCGGAATATCTATGAGTTTGGTACTGGATTTAATCAGTTTAGTCAAGTGATTTGGATTGATTATTTCCAGAAATGCCCTTTGGAACAGTGGAAATTCTATTTCATTATGGAAATATAATGCACTCTTCTTTGTACACACATATTCCTTTATTTTGTCTTTTGCTAATGAATTTTTCATTTCGGTATACGTGATTTTTATAAGTAACTTGTGGAAATAGTGGGATGTTTCCACTTTATCCTCATTACCTTTAATCAGTTCGATTTGTCTATTATAGTAATTAATTGGTCGCTCGGTGAGAGGAATATAACTTATGTTATCCTCTTGCGCACTATGGATCGTTGCGCAATCACTTAATAGTTTCCCCAAGTAGGTTTTCGTTTATCTTTACTCTTGATAACGCATCAGCTACATGGTTCTCCTTTCCTGGTAAATATTTTATTTTAAAGTCAAATTCATTTAATTTGATCTTCCAGCGTTGTAGCTTCATATTTGGTTCCTTGAGCTTATTCAACCAAACCAAGGGTTTATGATCACTTAATATTTCAAAGGTTCTACCGAACAGATACGATCTGAAATATTTAGTTGCCCAAACTATAGCTAGTAATTCCTTTTCTATTGCTGAATAATTAATTTCGTGTTCATTTAGGGTTCTACTTGCGTAGCAAATAGGCTTGTGGTCTTGTGACAACACCGCTCCTAATGCAATGTTACTTGCATCGGTTGTTACCGTGAACATTTTATCAAAATCTGGGAATGCGAGGATGGGGTCTGAGGTGATAAGCACTTTTAGCTTCTCGAAAGCCTCAACGTATTTTTCCTCGGTTGGGTCTATGACAGCTCGTTTCTTTAATTTGAGTGTCATTGGTTTTGCTATATTAGCGAAATTAGGAATGAATTTCCTATAAAATCCACATAAACCTATGAATGACTTTATTTTTGTAGTCGTAGTAGGTATAGGGAAGTTTATTATAGCTGATATTTTTCGTGGGTTAGGTACTATGCCATTAGTTGTTACTACATGGCTTAGAAATTCCGTTTTTTTTTAGGAATTCACAATTATCCATCTGAAGTTTAAGATTTGCATCTCTCAACTTTCCAAGGACTTTTTTAAGCGACAACAAATGTTCTTCCAATGAAGTGGAATAAATAATGATGTCGTCTAAATATACTAGACAATCTTTGTAAATTAAATCTTCTAACAGATTATTCATACATCTTTGAAATCTAGCTGGGGCAGTGGTTAGCCCAAAAGGCATACGAGTGATCTCGTTTCTTCGTTGAGAAAGCCGGTTTTGGGATTGAGCTAGGTTCCATAGGGATTTGATGGAATCCTTTAGCTAAATCAATTGTCGTAAAATACTGACATCTACCTAGCTTGTCTAGTATTTCGTCCATTCTTGGCGTAGGAAATTGATCCTTAATTGTCACTTCGTTTAGACTTCTATAGTCTACAACCATTCGATATTTTTGCTTTCCTGAAGCATCTATTTTTTTGGGTATCATAGAAATGGGTGCACAATAGGGAGAATTCGATTTACGAATGATTTCTGTCTAATCATGTCTTTAATTTGCTGATTCACTTCTAGATCGTGTGTTTGAAAATACTTGTATGGTCGTCGATATACAGGATCCTCGTGATTGGTTTTGATTTCGTGCTTTATTGTACTAGTGAAGGTCAAATTGTCACCTTCTATGTACTATGTCTTTAAACTCGTAAAGAACTTTCTTTAGTTTTTCTTTCTCTTCGTCATTTAAATGTTCCTTCAGGAGATGGGTCTTTCCTTCTCTCCTTCAGGAGATGGGTCAAGGCACTTAGGTGTGATTATTTGGATGATTGGGTATGACCTTTCTCCTAATGTTACCGTTTCGTTTCGGTAATCGATGACGACTTTGCTGGCCATCGAATATTCTCTTCCTAAAAGTATATCATAATTTTCAGAAAAATTATGAATATAAAACTTTTGTTTAGTCGGACAATTTTTGGTTGCATTACGTGTAATGCTCTTAGTCAGACGGACGGGTCCATTGATGGTGTGGACGGTGAGGTTGTCGCAGTCGAATTTAGAATCGGTATAATTTTCTTTTATTATGTTTATGGACGATCCTGAATCCGCGATACCTCTTAATTTCTTATTATTTACTATTATTTCTATATATGGTCGTCCTTGGTGTCTTCCGAGGCACTCTGCTGATAATTTACATCCATTTTCAATTGTCCACTTTGACTTTCCCTTGACCGTTTGACCGGCTGATTCGGAGCACTGCTACCTGCCTGAGTCTGATTGATTTGACGGTTAGTGGGATTCTGTGCTCTGCCCTGGTTTAGGGAATTTCTAAATTCATTGAATAATCCTGTATTATTAACAGCATTATTTCCTGTGTTATTTCTATTCGATCCATAATTATTTCGGTTAGGTCTAGAAATACTTGGGTTTTGATCGTTAGAATCGTTCCAACTATAACGAGGGTAGTAAGTTCCAACATTCCTAAGATTGTTATTTACATTCTTTGGGTGTTATCTTGTTATCTGTTACAAAATTTTCGATAATTCGAAAAACTCTTGAGCTGATTTTTCTAGGTTAGCTATTGTAGAAATGTCTTTCTTTGCTAATATAATGAACAATTTATGGGGTAAACCATCTTCTATTGCTTGTCTGGTGGCACTTGCCAGAGCGTTTGTAAAGATTATTTTATTTTCTGGGCTAGTTTCCAGATTCAGTTTACTGATTATAATGTTTGAATTATTTTCTAGTTCTTCTATGAACTTACGAATACTCCCATTGAATCTCGTGTCGTGTAATTGTTTTAGTAGAGTCTCATATGGAGTGTGATTTTTGAATTTGCTGATTAGAGCTGCCTTTAGATCTGTCCAGGTGTTCGGATGAAGGCTTTGCGACAGCAGTTGTGCTCGTCCGCACAGTTGACCCTCAGTGGCTCCGTACATGATGCTTTGTTGTCGTATGTCTTCTGTTGGGTACAATCCGGAGATGTACTGACATCCATCATATGGTGGGATTTGCCTGATTGATTTCAAGGCTTGATTCAGGTGTACCTCTGTTAGCGGCATGTTGATTGATTTTTTTTTTTTATGAGTAGCTTGATAGTTTGATAGGTTTCACTTATATTTATTGGGTTTGAATCGTGTGAAAGTTACACGTAGATTCTTTGGCGGATCTCTTTAGTTAAATAGCGTTACTTTTTCTTTGATCACTGTAGGTTTATTACGCAATTTAATGGATTTAATCACTGTAACTGTCACTACGCAAACTGATTGTCATCAAAAAAATTTTTTTTGTTCACTTTAAAACTGAGATCTTACCGACTGCGCCAGTTAAATGTTCGACACTCGAGTTTAAGTTTTTAAAAAGATTTATTTATTTACTTAAACTTTAATGTACAGATTTAGTTGATTTCCCCGACGTTGACAGAAAGTCAGATGTCTTGAACGGAATCGATCTTGGGTGAATTCTCCGACGGTGTCACGATTGACGTTTGTCTTGAACAGAACTGAGGTCCCTTTTTAGATGTAGACTATTTATATCGTGATGCTCGGATTGGGATTCGGAGGCGTTGGCTTCGACTTCGGCTCCGATGATGGTGTACGTGACTCGATCGATATGTGGGAAAGGCGGCTTTTGATGAAAGGCTTCCGCTGCGTATGATCGGTGTTGCATTACTTGAGGGTGGCTAAGAATATGGGCCTCCTTGGTTTTATGACCGATTCTGATTGGTGAGCTAGGATGGCGTGATTCTTGGGAATTGATCTCTGGAGGGTGGCGTGATTCAAGTGCAGCTGAATAAACGGCATCTAATGTTTTAGGTTCGACTCCTAGCTTAGGGTGTTTGTTTACATTGCCGGCTATCGGCTTCAAGTGTGTGGTCAACCTCGAGCGTGGGATTGTTTATGGGATTCGAAGTTGAGGGTGTTGGATTGTTTATAATATGTGGGTGTAGGGTAACAGTATATGTAGGGTAACAGGCATAGATAAGGGTATGCGGAGCATGGACTATGGATATGTCACTCCCCCATTGTTAGATTTAAGCCTGTCCTCAGGCGATTATCCTCGGATATAGTTCAGGTGCATTGTTGAGCTACTGAGCTTCTTCAGCAGCGTATATGCGAAATTTAATTAAAAAAACAAAAGGGTTTGGATTCAATGTATGTGTGTATATTGTGTATGTGTTTTTGTTCAAATTGGTTTCTTATCGAAAGAACAATGCGAGACGAAAGGTTGGCGGTATCACGTTTGCGCACGACGATGATCAAATTTTTAGTAAGTTCTGCTCTGCTGATGAGCCTCTCCCACAGCTCTTGTCGGACGACGAATTTAGGGAAAGGGCGATGTAGCGATTGAGAGCGTAGGGCGTAGGGCAGCAGCAGCAGCAACAGCGATGCATTGAGAGCAATGTAAAGAGAGTAAGCTATGCCTATCTCTGTGCTGCCATGGGTAGGCGCTTAGCCGAACATACTCCCCCCGTTGAAGAGTACGGGTCTTCGACATCCTTCTTTGGCAGCATACACAACTTCGCAACGGCCCTTGTGGCTATCCCAGTAGCCGTTTTGAGCTCAGCTACCCTGGGAACACCATCCTTCCCGACGATTAACTTAGTCACCCTTCCCAATGGCCACTTGAGGGGAGGCAGGTTCTCGTTCTTTACGAGCACTACGTCGCCGATGCTGAGACTAGGCTGCCCAGTTCTCCACTTAGCTCTCTCCTGAAGAAGGGTGAGGTACTCCTCTCGCCAGCGGGACCAAAACGTCTGCTGCAGAAAGTTGACCTGCTGCCAGCGATCAAGACGATTGAAGTTTAGTCTGGTTACATCTGGCTCTGCAAACATAAGGATCGGCGCCGTGCCCAAGAAATGCGCAGGTGTTAGCACGTCCAAATCGTCGGGATGCTCTGAAATGGGAAGCAATGGTCTTGAGTTGACTATAGCAGTTATATGGCATACGAGGGTTCTCAGGTCATCGAAGCAAAGTACGGAGCTGGAGGCGGAACGGTAGAAGTGATACTTGGCTGTCTTCACCGCTGCCTCCCAGAGCCCGCCAAAGTGGGGAGACCGAGGGGGAATAAGCGCCAGTCGATGTGATCTGCGACGCAAAACTCCTGAACTGTCTTCTGGTGCTTTTCGGAGAGGAACAGCTTCTTCAGCTCCGCCAACTCGTTCTTAGCTCCAACGAAGTTAGTTGCATTATCAGACCAAATCTCCCTCGGCTGACCACGAGTACAAATGAACCGCTTGAGCGCGCTAATGAACGCTGGCGTTGACAAATCCTGCACAAGCTCCAAGTGCACGGCCTTGGTGGCAAAACAAATAAATACGCAAACGTAGCATTTGATGGGTGGTCTGGTCCGCACCTCACTCTTGTAAAAGAATGGACCACAAAAATCCACGCCTGTAACAGCAAAGGCGCAATTTGCATTCACACGCTCCTTTGGCAGGTCAGCCATGATATGCTGAAGTAAGCGCGGCTTGGCCTTAAAACATCTTGTGCAGCGATTTACGACATTTGCCACCGTCTTGCGCCCTCCAATTGGCCAATACTCATGACGAATTAGTGCGATTAATGCTCGTGGTCCAGCGTGCAAGTTCCGCTCATGAAACTGCACAACTACAGCTGAAGTGACGGGATGACGCCTTGGAAGAATAACTGGATGCCGCGCGTTGAAATCAAGTGATGAGTTCGCCAACCGTCCACCGACGCGTAATAGTCCATGTTCATCCAGAAATGGTGCGAGCGACGAAATAGAGCTCGACGGCTGCACTCTCTGTATTGAACGAATGAGTAACCGTGTGCCACCAACGATGTCATCCACTGTTACTCCCGATGACTTTTTGCGCCTCACAAATTTGAATACGTATGCAAACGTGCGCTGAAGCTTTCCGAAGGAATTGGTAAATTTCCTGCCATCAGAGAGGTCTACGAATGGGCAAACTGCAATGAGGACTCTCTTGCGAAGCTCCAGTATCGGCGGGTCTTGTGTAGATGACAATGGCCACATCGGTTTCTCATCTCGAAGAAAGAGTGGCCCCTGGGACCAAAGATGCGATTCCAAAAGTTCCGATGGCAGAGCGCCTCTGGACAAGATATCCGCAGGGTTCTGAGCGGTTGGAACGTAGCGCCATTCCATCTGAGCAGTCCGCTCCTGAATGGCCGAAACCCGATTTGCAACGAAGACGTTAAAACTTGATGGGTCATTGCGAATCCAAGACAAGGCAGTTGTGGAGTCGGACCAGCAATAGAAGCTTCCAGTAAATAGTTTAAGTTGGTGTATCTCACTGATCAATTGAGAAAGTAGGTCAGCGCCACATAACTCCAACTTGGGCACCGTCAATACCTTGACAGGGGCGACACGCGACTTCGCACAGAAAAGTTGCACGTATGTGCCGTTCTTGGTCCTTGAGACGATATAAATACATGCGCCATACGCGTCTAGACTGGCATCACAAAAACCATGAACCTCCACCTTTGACCTGGGACACAATGCGAGGCGAGGAAATCTAAAACGCTGACGGGCAGACAAATTCTCGCAGAAAGTGGTCCACGCTGACGAAAGAGACTCGGGTAGACTCTCATCCCATTGGAGCCGCTCCTTCCACACCAGCTGAAGGAAAATCTTTGCCTTTGCAATGACAGGCCCAATCAATCCAAGGGGATCATAAAAACGAGCGATAGTTGACAACATAGAGCGCTTTGTCGGCTTTGAAGACAACTGTGCGGGTACTACGGAAAAGAGAAATTCATCGGATGCAGGCTCCCAAACCAATCCAAGGGCCTTTGTAAAATCGGTGCCATCGTCGAAACTTAGCAGCGTTTTTTTATCGTTGTCAGGAACTCCTTCAAGCACGGCAGGAACGTTGGAGCACCATTTCCGAATTATGAAGTTTCCCCGAGCCAGCAACTGGGATGTCTGCTTCATCTTCTCACGCACTTCCTCTACAGATCCTCCACCAGTCATCAAATCATCGACATAAAAATTGGACGCCAACACTTCCGAGCCAATAGGGAATGACGATTTTTCTTCTTCGGCCAATTGGAGCATCGCACGAATTGCAAGATAGGAAGCTGGCTTGGTCCCATACGTGACCGTATCGAGTTTAAACGTCTTTACATTTTCCTGCGGCGAATCTCTCCATAAGATGCACTGAAGGTAAGTATCTGGCTCAGTTACCCGGACACACCTGTACATCTTGCAGATGTCCCCAGTCAGCGCAATTGGGAACGTACGGAAACGCAGTAATGTATGTAGAAGCTTTGGTTGGATAGTAGGCCCAGCCATTAGAACCTCGTTTAGAGAGAACCCCGTTGACGTTGATGCAGATCCATCGAACACAACCCGCAGTTTGGTAGTTGTGCTTTCTTCCTTAAGCACGCAATGATGTGGCAAAAAATATCGACAGCGACTGAACAGCTCTGATTCTACTAACGACATGTGATTGAGTTCTTGGTACTCGCGGATGAAAGAGGAGTACTGAGCCTTTAGCTGCGGCCGACGCCCGAGTTTCCGCTCCAAGTTGAGGAACCGGCGATATGCTTGCATATACGAATCACCCAAGATATCCAAACTTCTTTTGATGGGCAACTTCACAGCGAACTCTCCAGATGACAAGCGCGAGAAATTAGCTTTGAAGTGCTCCTCACAATCAATATCCTCCTGCTTGACCGTCACCGAAACTTCAGTGGAACTTTCTATCTCCCAAAACCGCCTCAGCAGCATTTCCACTTGATCGAGAGACTCATGACCTGTGTCGGATGAGCACCGAGACCCCAACAAGGCTGTTTTACGAGGTTGCTGGTCCCCTCCTGAAACCACCCATCCAAGGCGAGTCTTCTGAAGCGATGGCAAGCCTGTTGCCAATTTGATTTGGCCAACGCACAGAAGGTCAAAGAAGAGACTAGCCCCAATGAGCAGGTCAATACGCTGCGGCCTGAAGAACTGCGGATCCGCCAGTGGGATGTTCTGCGGAATTTTCCAGTCGGAAACGTCTACTGAAAAACTAGGCTGCTGCTCGGTGATTGTGGGTGCTACCAATGCGACGAAACTGGTACTGTAATCAGAGGCTTGCGACTGCAAATTGAGGCACACTGTGTAGCCCTCCGATGCGAAACTAGAGTCCCCAAGACCCGATACTGCGGCCGATGACATGGTCTTCTTTAGTCTAAGCTGCTGAGCGAGACTAGATGTTATTAGGTGCATTTGTGACCCGGAATCCAAGAGTGCCCGACATGGCACGAGAGATCCAGCGCGATCCTTCAACAAATCCACTGCAGTGGCTAAGAGTACGACATCATTGCAAGAATTGTGAGCTATCAGGGCGGTGGCTGAGGCCTGTGAATGGGCTTCAGGATGCGGTGACGACGAGACAGCAGACTCCGATTGCGAGCGTCTGTCATTGAAATGCAATAACGTGTGATGTTTGATCCCACAGTGGCGACAAGTTGAGGACCTGCAGGTGAGAATTTGATGGCCGGGCTTCAGGCAATTCATGCAAAGACTGAGTTTCTTCACCTCTAGTTGGCGCAGTGAAGGCGAGAGATTTAAAAACAAAGTGCAGGTATAAATATTATGGCCATTAGTATTGCAAAATACACAGTCAAGAGCAACCGATTCAGTCGCTACGAAAGAACTCTTACTGCTGTTAAATGTTTTTTTATTCCTTCCCGCCTGAATGCCGGGCGCATACATTGCCCTAGTGTGCTCCTGATTCTCCAACTTCTGACATCTTTGCTCCAGAAACTCGGTGAATTGCTCGGCTGTGGGTATACTATCCAGTGACGGAGTGTCCTCCCACTTGGCTTGTGTGGCACTATCTACCCTCTGCAGCAGGCTGTGTATTATAATAACGTCAGCAATCTGTTCCTTTGTCCCAATACTTTTTAAGGCTCGCAGATTGCCAATTGCGGTATCTGTCAAGAACCGAAGTTGAGACACAGACGACTCCTCAACGCGCTGCACACCCAGAATGTCATTGACGTGTGCCTGAAAAATTAACCGTTTATTATTAAACCGTCTGTTCAGCAAATCCAAAGCGATGGGATAGCTGGCGTGGCAAAATTCCAACGACGAGATCGTGTCTAGAGCCGGTCCTTTTAGGCAGGATCGTAGATGCTGCAATTTCTCCACATTCGTTAAGTCAGGCTCCGTGTCGATTATCGAGGAAAACATGCTCCAAAAGGCGGAGTACTGTGAGTAGCCCCCACTGAATTCTGGAAGCTTTAACTCCGGTAGGCGATGCCGATGCTGCATTATAACCGTAGCCGGGGCTTCTGAAACATGGTCCGTCCGCATTGTTGAGCAAGGGAGCATTGTGGGCTGCCGCTTGTTCAACTCATGCTTAATTCTGCTCTCCAGCATAACCACGCACTCGTCAAACTCTTTTCTTAACGGACTACCGATCTCATCAAGATCGATTCTTTCCAGAGCATCATGATGCTCATTGAAAGATACGACAAGATCCAATACAGACTTTAACCGGACGTTCAATTCCTCCTCCGTGAGCTCCCCAATCTTCTCTTTGCCGACGGCATTTTCAACTCCCCGCGCTGCACTTAGCATGGCTTGCACCTTGCGCTTGTAGTACGCAATGTCCACATTGAGAGACAAGGGGGAATCGACAGCGATAGGGGAGGGGGTTCCATCAGAAGACATTGTGTGTGTTTGATAAAGCAAAAGCCGAGGTTAATAGCCGGTGAATAGCTTCGAACAGTTTGAAAGGCACTTCCCAATCGATCGCAGCGCTCGAACACACGGGCACAGACCAGCAGCGAGAGTTCGAAATTTGCCAACAACAACAATGGCATACACACTGAGAGCACCGAAACCGTAACGAAACAACAGCAAGCAGAAGGTAAAGCAGATGACTCGAGAACCGTTACTATTGCTTGTGCACAACTGAGGAACCGAACAACCGTTGTTTTATGCGAGTAAGGCAATGACAAAATTTGGATAAATGCAATTGTTTTTTATTGTTTTTTAATCACATCAGGGGTCACCAAAATGTTGAGCTACTGAGCTTCTTCAGCAGCGTATATGCGAAATTTAATTAAAAAAACAAAAGGGTTTGGATTCAATGTACATATGTGTGTATATTGTGTATGTGTTTTTGTTCAAATTGGTTTCTTATCGAAAGAACAATGCGAGACGAAAGGTTGGCGGTATCACGTTTGCGCACGACGATGCTCAAATTTTTAGTAAGTTCTGCTCTGCTGATGAGCCTCTCCCACAGCTCTTGTCGGACGACAAATTTAGGGAAAGGGCGATGTAGCGATTGAGAGCGTAGGGCAGCAGCAGCAGCAACAGCGATGCATTGAGAGCAATGTAAAGAGAGTAAGCTATGCCTATCTCTGTGCTGCCATGGGTAGGCGCTTAGCCGAACATGCATCTTAAACCGTGCATGCTGGAGATTCTCCGTCTTCAGCTAAAGATGTTTCTGTGTGTGGGTCGGGTTTAAGCTTATTGCTTTTACTTAGATTAAATAATTTGTAACTTAATAATCCTATTATGATTATGACAAACAGAAGTATTGAGCTTACATGTAATACATTATTTAATCGGGTATTTTCTAATACAATTTCTTTAGTTTGCAAATATGACAATGGTTTAATTTTTGTTACAATATTGTTGATATATACGCTTTGTGCAAACTCTGGTATTGAATTAGATATCAGGAATTCATTTAATTGTACAGTGCAATTATGAATTTTTATCAATGCGTTGCCTTCTACTACTATTTCTTGTTTTAAGCAATCTTGGTTTAATAAAGTTTTTGGTAGTTTCCAAGTTAACAATATATTGGGTTCAATGAAATTTATTTGAAAGTTTTGGTGTGCTTTGGTATATGGACATTTTGTTGCGATTTGTTTTACTATTCCTGATATACATACATGCATCATTTATTTTTTGTTTTGATTCTTTATTATATACCTCGTTTTCCAGAACGTAATAGTTATTTTGCGTTAGGTCAGTAAGAATATTATTGTCTTCATCTGGATATGGAATAATTTTGAGTATAGGGATATTTTTGATTTCTCGTGGAATGTTGGAAATTATTAATATTTCATTAGTATCTGATTTTAACCAAGTAGATGTTTTGATGTTTAATAATTTCTCTGAATCGATATGTTTCAAATAATCCTGCTTTAATAATTTTGGATTAAAGATCCCTAATCGTGTTAGCATGCAGCCTAATTCAATATCTTCTATATACTCAGTGAAATGCTGAAGGTTAAATATTAGTATTTTTAATTGTTTATTTCTATCATTATTCTATTTAATTTATTGACGACTTCTATGCCAGAATATACTGCTTGAATTATTAAGTTTAATTCATTCACTTGAATACTGTGGCTAGCCATATTGTCTATTTTCTTTTCTAGTTCAACTTTGTCATCTTGATCTAAAGTTCCAAATAGATATTTATAAATTGTTCTCGTTGCAATTTCTCAACTAAGTATTGAACTTGAATTCCGTTATTAAATTGGGTTGCTTGGTCTAGTACATTTTGATATGTTTCGTCGGTTTTTGTTATATTGATTGTTAAATAATGATATTCGTAATTGATTGGTATGTTAATAGTGTCTGTTTTGAATATGAGATATCCATTCCTTGAGTTGATGGGATCTATCTCTATATTCTGTCCTGTATACTGTAGGACGGTGAACATTAGTAAGATTATAATCTTAATCATGTTGTAGCTCCAGGTTCCCCGTACTCTCTTCGGGTACTCTGCAATTATCGTATTTACTTTTATTAGATTTTTGCTTTCTTTTGAATTTCGTTTTATAGTGGGTGATTTTCCTCCCTCTATTTTTCTCTTCGAAGTGTTTTTCGTCTACCTGGCTAATTTCTCCTGTTCTTTTGAACGGTTTGGTTGTTTTTGTTTTAACTAGGGGTGAGTTTTTGCAGCGTGTGTCTACTTCAAAGTCGATTCTTTCTTTATTCAAGTGATTGATTTGACTAATTTTGTTCTGTTGGGTGTTATAATCTGGTAGTCCGGCATACAGGAAGATATCAGCTGGGGATCTTTTTGTAGTGTTATGAACCGTTTTATGGTTATAAGTGTATAGAATCAGTTCGAATTTTGTGAGCCTGTTCTCTATATTATCCTCGCTTGAAATAATCATTAATTTTTCATTAATCGTTTTATGTAACCGTTCCAGATCAGAAACTCCGTTTTTGCTGGTAGTGATTTCGATTTTCACATTTTTGCCTACCAAATAGAAATCCATGACATACTTCTCTCTGATATTTTGTATTTCAGGGGTGATCTCGAATATTAGTTTGGTGTTACGATGCTCTGTTTTAGCAACGTTGCACGTGGGATATTCGTTGATTATATTTTGAATTAATTTTTGATAATCGGGGTAATAGAATTTTCTTCTAAACCAATTAGTGGTCTTTTCGATACCTGGGTGAAGTAGTTCTTTATGCTTCTTCATTATTTGTTCCTTGAATTCGGAATAATTCGGAATATCTATGAGTTTGGTACTGGATTTAATCAGTTTAGTCAAGTGATTTGGATTGATTATTTCCAGGAATGCCCTTTGGAACAGTGGAAATTCTATTTCATTATGGAAATATAATGCACTCTTCTTTGTACACACATATTCCTTTATTTTGTCTTTTGCTAATGAATTTTTCATTTCGGTATACGTGATTTTTATAAGTAACTTGTGGAAATAGTGGGATGTTTCCACTTTATCCTCATTACCTTTAATCAGTTCGATTTGTCTATTATAGTAATTAATTGGTCGCTCGGTGAGAGGAATATAACTTATGTTATCCTCTTGCGCACTATGGATCGTTGCGCAATCACTTAATAGTTTCCCCAAGTAGGTTTTCGTTAATCTTTACTCTTGATAACGCATCAGCTCCTTTCCTTTCCTGGTAAATATTTTATTTTAAAGTCAAATTCATTTAATTTGATCTTCCAGCGTTGTAGCTTCATATTTGGTTCCTTGAGCTTATTCAACCAAACCAAGGGTTTATGATCACTTAATATTTCAAAGGTTCTACCGAACAGATACGATCTGAAATATTTAGTTGCCCAAACTATAGCTAGTAATTCCTTTTCTATTGCTGAATAATTAATTTCGTGTTCATTTAGGGTTCTACTTGCGTAGCAAATAGGCTTGTGGTCTTGTGACAACACCGCTCCTAATGCAATGTTACTTGCATCGGTTGTTACCGTGAACATTTTATCAAAATCTGGGAATGCGAGGATGGGGTCTGAGGTGATAAGCACTTTTAGCTTCTCGAAAGCCTCAACGTATTTTTCCTCGGTTGGGTCTATGACAGCTCGTTTCTTTAATTTGAGTGTCATTGGTTTTGCTATATTAGCGAAATTAGGAATGAATTTCCTATAAAATCCACATAAACCTATGAATGACTTTATTTTTGTAGTCGTAGTAGGTATAGGGAAGTTTATTATAGCTGATATTTTTCGTGGGTTAGGTACTATGCCATTAGTTGTTACTACATGGCTTAGAAATTCCGTTTTTTTTTTAGGAATTCACAATTATCCATCTGAAGTTTAAGATTTGCATCTCTCAACTTTCCAAGGACTTTTTTAAGCGACAACAAATGTTCTTCCAATGAAGTGGAATAAATAATGATGTCGTCTAAATATACTAGACAATCTTTGTAAATTAAATCTTCTAACAGATTATTCATACATCTTTGAAATCTAGCTGGGGCAGTGGTTAGCCCAAAAGGCATACGAGTGATCTCGTTTCTTCGTTGAGAAAGCCGGTTTTGGGATTGAGCTAGGTTCCATAGGGATTTGATGGAATCCTTTAGCTAAATCAATTGTCGTAAAATACTGACATCTACCTAGCTTGTCTAGTATTTCGTCCATTCTTGGCGTAGGAAATTGATCCTTAATTGTCACTTCGTTTAGACTTCTATAGTCTACAACCATTCGATATTTTTGCTTTCCTGAAGCATCTATTTTTTTGGGTATCATAGAAATGGGTGCACAATAGGGAGAATTCGATTTACGAATGATTTCTGTCTAATCATGTCTTTAATTTGCTGATTCACTTCTAGATCGTGTGTTTGAAAATACTTGTATGGTCGTCGATATACAGGATCCTCGTGATGGGTTTTGATTTCGTGCTTTATTGTACTAGTGAAGGTCAAATTGTCACCTTCTATGTACTATGTCTTTAAACTCGTAAAGAACTTTCTTTAGTTTTTCTTTCTCTTCGTCATTTAAATGTTCCTTCAGGAGATGGGTCTTTCCTTCTCTCCTTCAGGAGATGGGTCAAGGCACTTAGGTGTGATTATTTGGATGATTGGGTATGACCTTTCTCCTAATGTTACCGTTTCGTTTCGGTAATCGATGACGACTTTGCTGGCCATCGAATATTCTCTTCCTAAAAGTATATCATAATTTTCAGAAAAATTATGAATATAAAACTTTTGTTTAGTCGGACAATTTTTGGTTGCATTACGTGTAATGCTCTTAGTCAGACGGACGGGTCCATTGATGGTGTGGACGGTGAGGTTGTCGCTGTCGAATTTAGAATCGGTATAATTTTCTTTTATTATGTTTATGGACGATCCTGAATCCGCGATACCTCTTAATTTCTTATTATTTACTATTATTTCTATATATGGTCGTCCTTGGTGTCTTCCGAGGCACTCTGCTGATAATTTACATCCATTTTCAATTGTCCACTTTGACTTTCCCTTGACCGTTTGACCGGCTGATTCGGAGCACTGCTACCTGCCTGAGTCTGATTGATTTGACGGTTAGTGGGATTCTGTGCTCTGCCCTGGTTTAGGGAATTTCTAAATTCATTGAATAATCCTGTATTATTAACAGCATTATTTCCTGTGTTATTTCTATTCGATCCATAATTATTTCGGTTAGGTCTAGAAATACTTGGGTTTTGATCGTTAGAATCGTTCCAACTATAACGAGGGTAGTAAGTTCCAACATTCCTAAGATTGTTATTTACATTCTTTGGGTGTTATCTTGTTATCTGTTACAAAATTTTCGATAATTCGAAAAACTCTTGAGCTGATTTTTCTAGGTTAGCTATTGTAGAAATGTCTTTCTTTGCTAATATAATGAACAATTTATGGGGTAAACCATCTTCTATTGCTTGTCTGGTGGCACTTGCCAGAGCGTTTGTAAAGATTATTTTATTTTCTGGGCTAGTTTCCAGATTCAGTTTACTGATTATAATGTTTGAATTATTTTCTAGTTCTTCTATGAACTTACGAATACTCCCATTGAATCTCGTGTCGTGTAATTGTTGTAGTAGAGTCTCATATGGAGTGTGATTTTTGAATTTGCTGATTAGAGCTGCCTTTAGATCTGTCCAGGTGTTCGGATGAAGGCTTTGCGACAGCAGTTGTGCTCGTCCGCACAGTTGACCCTCAGTGGCTCCGTACATGATGCTTTGTTGTCGTATGTCTTCTGTTGGGTACAATCCGGAGATGTACTGACATCCATCATATGGTGGGATTTGCCTGATTGATTTCAAGGCTTGATTCAGGTGTACCTCTGTTAGCGGCATGTTGATTGATTTTTTTTTTTTATGAGTAGCTTGATAGTTTGATAGGTTTCACTTATATTTATTGGGTTTGAATCGTGTGAAAGTTACACGTAGATTCTTTGGCGGATCTCTTTAGTTAAATAGCGTTACTTTTTCTTTGATCACTGTAGGTTTATTACGCAATTTAATGGATTTAATCACTGTAACTGTCACTACGCAAACTGATTGTCATCAAAAAAATTTTTTTTGTTCACTTTAAAACTGAGATCTTACCGACTGCGCCAGTTAAATGTTCGACACTCGAGTTTAAGTTTTTAAAAAGATTTATTTATTTACTTAAACTTTAATGTACAGATTTAGTTGATTTCCCCGACGTTGACAGAAAGTCAGATGTCTTGAACAGAATCGACCTTGGGTGAATTCTCCGACGGTGTCACGATTGACGTTTGTCTTGAACAGAACTGAGGTCCCTTTTTAGATGTAGACTATTTATATCGTGATGCTCGGATTGGGATTCGGAGGCGTTGGCTTCGACTTCGGCTCCGATGATGGTGTACGTGACTCGATCGATATGTGGGAAAGGCGGCTTTTGATGAAAGGCTTCCGCTGCGTATGATCGGTGTTGCATTACTTGAGGGTGGCTAAGAATATGGGCCTCCTTGGTTTTATGACCGATTCTGATTGGTGAGCTAGGATGCCGTGATTCTTGGGAATTGATCTCTGGAGGGTGGCGTGATTCAAGTGCAGCTGAATAAACGGCATCTATTGTTTTAGGTTCGACTCCTAGCTTAGGGTGTTTGTTTACATTGCCGGCTATCGGCTTCAAGTGTGTGGTCAACCTCGAGCGTGGGATTGTTTATGGGATTCGAAGTTGAGGGTGTTGGATTGTTTATAATATGTGGGTGTAGGGTAACTCTGTAGATAGGTTGCATCTTAAATCCGTCATTACTAAATTAAGAGCCAAAATGCCCTTTCCACTAAAACCTGGGTAGCAGGCACAGAATGATGTACCTTAGCAAGACGGTACAAGTGTTGATATGTACATTTTTTTTCCCCAATAGCTCATAATGTCTACGTTTACATCGATTGGCTTTGGCGAATACCCATAAATCTCGGTTGTTGCCAATTTGAGCTCCGGTTCGTCCTCTTCCTCAGACTCTTCACATTCAGATTTAACCTCAATAGTGTTCAAAAGCATTCAGAAGTGAGCATGTGCTTTGTGATGTCAATTCAAGGCCATTGTCCGGCTGACTTGATTGATCCATCGATTTTTAAAAACGGTACCTTAAACGACGCTTAATTAATGTGTCTATCTAAAACCAAAAATTTTACATATCTTATATTTTTTTTTCGACTTTTCCTGAGTTTTGATAGTCTAAATTTCGGGATAAATACCGAAAAATATTATGAAATTTGAATTTGAAAGCTTTATATCTTCCAGACGTTAAGCTGTACCTAAAAAATGTCTGGGTCGGATTTATAGCTGCATTTGTCAGCTTTTCAACTGTAGGAAACTTAGATTATTTAGGTTAGGTTAACCCGGACGACCCTCCTGGGGTCTCCCATAGGCCAATATGGCCCTTAGTTATCCGGTTGATTATGGACCTTTACGCGGGTGCTATTGGGGGTTTTATATCACCTAAGATTGAGGTGTTTTTGGCGAAGGCCAGCAGTTCCTTTGGCGACCTCTTGGAGGCATCTTCTAGCGATGTCAGCGTCGGTGCGCCCAGGTACCTTATCCTGGCCAGTGAGAGAGCCGGGCAGCTGCAGATTAGATGTTCCAGGGTTTCGATAGCCCCAAGGTCCTCGCATTTCCTGCAGCTGCTCCTGTCGGTGATGTTTAGTTTGGCTGCGTGTGATGCGGCCAGGCAGTGACCTGTTAGTATTCCCACCAGCAGTCTGCAATCCTTCCGTGGAAGGTGCAGCAGATAGTGGCTGAGTTTCTCGCTTCGTTCTTTGCACATGATTTTCGAGACTCTGCAGTTGGTCGTGCTCCTTCACCTGCTCTCGTTTTCTAGTCTAGATCTGTAGCGTTCTGAGTGAGACAGGCACGTTTTCTGCTCTTTCTCTCGCCAGCCCTACGCCTTCCTTAGCCAGAACGTCCGCCGCTTCATTTCCTTCAATGCCCTGATGGCTGGGAACCCAGTAGATCCGCACTGACTTGGTCGTGCATAGTGAGTCCAATGCTTTTCTGCTCGCCAGGACACTTCTAGAACTGACCGTGGACGACTGCATGGATTTTATCGCCGCTTGGCTGTCTACAAACAAATTGACCACGTTGTGTGATCGCCCTGCGTGTTGTGCAACCTCCGCTGCTTTCCTGATGGCAAAGACTTCCGCCTGGAATATGCTGCAGTGGTCTGGTAGCTTGTATGACAGCCCTATTTCGGGGTCTGTGCACTGTATGCCAGCTCCTATTCCTCCTTCCATCTTGGAGCCGTCTGTATATATATTGAGATGTTGAATCTGGCCTTTTTTCCATTCTTCCGGTCCCAGAAATGCGTTTGTGTTGATGTCGAGACACGTTCGAGGGGTCATGTAGTCAGTATTACTGGTCATGTCCCTGCCGATTGAACTGTGCCCGTATGCTTGTGGCTGCATGTTTCCTGAGGCAATGAGGCGCTGAGCGGCCTTTCCAGCCGTCAGATGAGCGTGGATGTCCAGGGGGTCAATTCCGAGTATGGTTTCGAGTGCTTTTGTTGGGGTGGATCTCAGTGCCCCCGTGATGCAGAGCAGTGCCTGTCGCTGAGTCTTTTCCATAAGCTTGTGGTACGTCTTCTTCCTGGTAGCTTGCCACCACACTAAGACTCCATACAGCAGAGTTGGTCGCACCACCGATATGTAGATCCAGTGCATTAGAGCAGGTGACAGGCCCCATGTGCTGCTGAGCATCTTTTTTGATGCATATAGCGCAATGGTAGCCTTCTTCACCCTTTCCACTACATTGGGTCTCCATGCCAGCTTGCTGTCCAGTACCGTGCCAAGGTATTTGACTTGTGTTTTTGGGGTCAGCCTTGTTTGATCGATTTTTGGAGGGATCCATGACGGCACCTTGTACCTCTTAGTGAAGAGGATGAGGTCCGTCTTGTCCGCGTTGATGCTGAGTCCTACTTCGTTCGCCCACTCGCATATCTCCCTGAGTGTGTTTTCCATTATGGAGCTGAGTGTCGATGGACATACACCCGTAATAAGTATGCTTATGTCATCTGCATAGGCTGTTATTTTTGGGGCTCTCCTTTCGAGTCGACCACCAGGTTCCACAGGAGGGGCGACAGTACTCCACCTTGTGGTGTACCTCTGTGTGCCCCTTTGACTATGGAGGCGGTACCCCATTCCGATTGCACCCGTCTACAACTTAGGAGATTCTTTATCCAGTGGTTGATTGCCGGGTGTGCGTTGGTTGCTTCTAAGCGACCCACTATTGCGCTTGTGGCCACGTTGTTGAATGCTCCGGATATATCGACAAATACTCCTAGTGCATATTTCTTGGTATTGAGGGCTTTCTCGACATTAGCTACTAGCGAGTGTAGTGCTGTTTCTACCGATTTTCCTTTCGTGTAGGCATGCTGGTTGCTTGACATCAGTCCCCCTACTTCCTTTCTGATGTGTAGCTCCAGCAGCTTTTCTAGCGTTTTTAGTAAAAAGGAGGTGAGGCTTATCGGTCTATAATCCTTGGGACTAACATGGCTGCACTTTCATGCCTTCGGCAGGAAGACAACTCTGGAAGTTCTCCAATGTATAGGTATATAGCCTGTCCTCAAGCATGCCGTGTATATAGCGAAAAGCCATGGGGTGATCACCTCTTTGGCCACCTGCAACATGGCTGGAAATATCCCATCCAGTCCAGGTGCTTTAATGCCTGTAAAGGAGTCTATGGCCCATTGGATTTTCTTGTGAGTTACTAGTCCTGCGGGGATGGTTTGTTCCTCTGTCGCTGGGTCATGTTGCGTTGTGGCATCAGTGACCTCGGTGCATCCTGGGAAGTGTGCTGTCAGGGCTTCTTCGCTGCTCTCTGACCATTGTCCATTGTTGAGCTTGAGCTGACTCTGTATGGTGGGCTGCTTGGAGAGCAGCTTCCTGAGTCTTGCCGTTTCGGGCACCTTCTCGATGTTGGAGCAGAAGTTCCTCCACGAGCTGCGTTGTGCCTTGCGTATCTCTTTCTTGTAGTTTCTGAGTAGGTTCCTGTATTCCTCGTTTATGAACTCCTCATTCGCTTGTTTGGCGAGCTTGAAGAATTCCCGGAGGTTGTTTCTTAGGAGGGAGAGCTCCCTGTTCCACCAGAGTGGCTTGTTCTTCTTTTTCGTACTTGAGGGTGGGCATGCTGCGCGGTAGCAATCCAGTAGCTCCCTGGATAGAGTCTCAAGAGACTTCTCTATGCCGTCCGCCGATTTTACCGACCCCGGATTCGCGAGCTTCGAGGTAACCGTCTTTCTGAACTTTTCCCAGTTTGTCTTCCGGGGGTTCCTATAGACGGCTACCTTCGAAGTGTGTTTAAATTCGTATTTAAACTGGATATACCTGTGATCTGAGAAGGATGGTCTTTCGAGAACATTCCACTCGGTCACCGCGGCACTCCTTCCCGTTACGAGTGTAAGGTCTAGCACGTTCGATGAGGTGAGACCCACGTATGTGTAGTCCGCCCCCACGTTTGCTACTTCTATGTTAGTTGAGAGTATAAATTATAGAAGAGACTCACCTCGGTCATTGGTGTCGGGGCTCCCCCATACATTGTGGTGGGCATTAGCGTCCGTACCAATGAGTAGTTGGTAGTCCTTGGATCCAGTTTCTTCTACCAGACTCCTTAGCTCTTCGGGTGGTGCGGGTCTGTCGTGTGCCATGTAGCAGGAGGCTACCAAGAGGCGCTTCTCCTCGCTTTCTAGCATCACTACTGTTAGGTCGTCTGTACTGTAATTAGACATAAGGTGAGCGTGGATTCCCTTTCGTACAAGTACGATGGTTCTGTTCTTGCTTACCGGTGTTGTGTAGAATGTGTTGTAATTAGAGGACTTTAGTCCGGCCACAGAATTGCCTGATACAATCCATGGCTCCTGTACTAAAGCTATGTCGACGGGCCCTTGCTCCATGGCTATGAGGAGCTCCGTCGACGCTACCTTGCTTTTATGCAAGTTGAGCTGCAGCAGTGGCATGGGTAGCTGGCTCAACTCCGCTCGACGGGTTGACTACTACCGTCACATCACCGTCCTCTTCCTCCTCCGACTCGTCCAGCGCAAGCCCCTGGGCGGCCTCCACGATGGTGTCCAGACCTAGGTCCTTCTCCACCTCGCCTGCCTGAAGGGTGTGCGCGTCCTTGTCCCCGGGGTGGCGCTTTTTTAGGCGCAGATAGACGCTGCCCATGCATTTTATTTAAAAAATACCAAATTTTTAAAAAATTCTTTAAAAAATAACTAAGCCTGGAAAAAAAAAGATTCTTTAAAAAATTTTAAACATCCAAATCTATCAGTCATTTTGGGCGACAGCGGAAAAGTCGTGTTGACTAGTGTTATACCCAATGTCTTCACTTCAATGGCTTGATTTTGGTAATACTGAATGCTTACACCCAGAATGCCTTTCGAATGTCGAAAAGCAATGTCAATTTTTAGCGAAAGCATATTATTTTGTAGCCTAACTTTTAAGACTGACTTTTCGCGCTTGCAGACATTGAGACGGACAATTTTTTATTCTTCTCCTGAGGCTCACTTTTTTCCTGGTCCAGCTCAGAAGCGTAGTCATCGGCAAATATAAATGTCTCCTCAAATTTGTAAAGTACGTGCCCTTAAAGGAACTTTTACAAATTTTAAACACCGACACATTTTCTTCTAGTTTAATTGTTGATTTCAACGACAGTAATGGTATTTCTGCCTTCATGCTTTGCAACTGTGATGTTGCTTTTTGTGAACCGCTAAAAACTCTCTTCACAAATTCTTTGTTAACGGGTCGGTTTATTGGCAAGTGGAAAGCTACCACAATCACTCCCGCTTTTAAAAAATGTTCTAAGAATTTTCTTCTAGTTTAAAATAAAAAAAATCGCGGACAATAACATCACGTATACGACCCATCGCACTCAGTTACATATTTATAGAAGAACCAAGGCAAACAAAAGTTTACCAATGCTGCGTTAACCACTTCTTATCGCAAATATATTCTCGAAGAGCGAAGGCGGGCCCAAAAAGTTAAACATAACTACATGACATTAAGTCCCCACAGTTCATATGACATCTTATAATTAATTGTTAATAATATTAGGTATTGCTAAATTAAAGTTCGCTGTAAATTTTGCATTGCAGCCGAACCTAATAAAAATAAATAAATGTTCTCTATATCTCTTTCACTCTCTTGCGTACGCTAGTAAACATGTACACATATATTAGATATTACCTGAAAGGTATAGGTATATAGGTATATAGGTATATATAGGTATATAGGTATATGAAAGGTAGATCATACCTATATATATGGTCTACGCATTAATATTTAAGTTCGCTGTAAATTTTGCATTGCAGCCGAACCTAATAAAAATAAATAAATAAATGTTCTCTATATCTCTTTCACTCTCTTTTTATAATAAAAATTGAAAAGTAACTTTTATTTTTATTATAAAAATTGAACAGTAACTTTTAAATTTTTATAATTCATAACTTTTAAGTCAAATTTATATTATAAAAATTAAAAATAAAAGTTATGAATTATACATTTTTTTAATGAAAAAATCATTCTTATTTCTTAATTTTTTTATAAAAATTATAATCGGTACGGTCCCTGCTTAATTCGCAAAAGATGCAGCGATACTTGTCCGGTTTTCAATAAAATCTCGATGAAAAAATTCTATAAGTCTTGTGAAACTTAATGGTTTTGTGAAATAAAAATAAATTAGTTTATTTTTTTAAAAACACCGCTATTATTTAATTGGTGGGCCATGCATAATAAAATCACCGAAAAGTAAAAGTGCTGCGTGGTTCAAAGCGGAAGGACAATTAATGAATTAAATAAATCCTTCAATCGAACACGGTGTGCCGTAGTGAAAAGACAAAAAAGAAAAGTCAACCGGAAAGCTCGGCGCTTATTAAATACCAGTACCCAAATCCGATACTCAAAGGAACTGTAGGGAGGACACTCGCTCCCATCAACTATCTATATTACCAAGGTTAGGTTAGGTTAGGTTAAGGCGGCTGTCAAGCTCCACAGGAGCCCGTCACACTTGATCCGGTTTCGGCCCGTTGTGATACCGCGGGTGGTGTTCCCCTTATCCATCTCATGAGACCTGAACATATCAGCAGTTATCCCATCCTGACGCTTTTATGAAGTTTGCAATATTTCTGGGACAGATTTTGGACATTTCTGAAATGTCTGAGTCATAGGGCATTCCCAGGTATTGTAGCCTTCGCCTGCTGAGAGCTGGACAGGAGCAGAACAGGTGTTCCACCGTTTCCTCCTCCTCCTCATCTCTACAGCTTCGGCAGAAATCATTGTATGGGAGCCTATCAGCCAGTGCCCCGTGAGGGAGCGGATGACAACGCTGCACCTTTTCCTGCCGAGCTTACATAGCTCTAGTGTGCGTTTCCTGTCAATGGTCGGCCATGTTTGCCCGGTTATGCGACATAGTGGTGCTGACCGCCACGCATTGTCTGCTCGTCGCTTATATAGCTCTTTTATGATAAGCCTACAGGTGGCCATTGGCATGCAAATATCCTATTTATCTTGGAGAAGGGGTATTGTGGTACCAGATCTGGCCAGCTCGTCTGCCTTGCAGTTGCCTTCAATATCCCGGTGATCCGGGACCCAAATAAGGCTGATGGCAAATTGTTGGGCCCTCTCGTGAAGAGATTTGCGGCAATTTGCCACTGTGGCCGAGTTCGAAGAAATCGCGTGAAGTGATTTGATCGCAGCTTGGCTGTCGCTGTAAATGTTTACAGTGTTGTCAGTGAAGCCGTTGTGTCTGTTTGAAGGAGTTTCAGTGCTTCCATGATCGCAATGACTTCCGCTTGGAACACACTGCAGTGATCTGGGAGCCTAAAGGAGTGCCTGATTTCGAGCTGTTCGGAGTAAATCCCTCCTCCAATTTTGTTATCCAGCTTCGAGCCATCTGTAAAGATGCTTATGGCCATGTCTTGGCCTGGTGGTCCCTCAAGCCACTCGTCTCTGCTAGGGATGATTACATTGAAGGGGGTAACAGTGTGTTCCCTTGGGACGCAGTAGTCCGTCTTCGTAGGGACTGTACTGCTGATAAGTATCGATGAGTGACCCCTGAGATGTGACGTCCATTGTCCGGAGTCTCTCAGACGTATCGCTGCAATTTCTGCCCTCTCCTTTCCCGCAATCTTAGGATGGCGCTTAATGCATCGTTCGGGGTGGTGCGTAATGCTCCACTTATGCATAAAGCTGCGGTTTGGTGAACCTTGCCAAGTTGTTTGGTTGTCGATCCTTTTGATAGGGCCGGTATCCAATGCTTGGTATATCCATTGGACTACGCTTGGGTTCATGCCCCACTTCAAGCCAATAGCTTTTTTGCAGGAGTATAGGGCTATCGTAGCCTTCTTCACTCTGTCTTTTACGTTCAGGTTCCAGTTAAGCTTCTTATCAATTACCAACCCTAGGTAACTAGCGCTGTCGCTGAAGGAGAGCCTACATTTATTTAGTATAGGAGGGTTAAGGGGCGGAACCTTGTACTTGTGTGTGAATAGCACGAGTTCCGTTTTTGTGGGATTTACTCCCAATCCGCGCGATTTTTTCCATTCTGACAGTCTCGCGAGCTTTGTGCTCATAAGGTCACAGAGTGTTTGAGGGTATTTCCCCGAGAAACTAATTGCAATGTCATCCGCGTATGCCACTACTATACAGGCCCCCCCCCCCTCCAGATCACATAGAATCTTATTGACTGCTATGTTCCATAGAAGGGGAGACAGGACACCACCTTGCGGAGTACCTCTGTTGACATACCTAGATTGCGTGGACGATCCCATCGATGATGTCACCGTCCTGCATGTGAGCAATTGATCGATGAGCATCATCAAGTGACCGACCACACCCAGGTCAGTCAGTGCTTCCGTAATGGCACCTGGGACGACGTTGTTAAAGGCTCCCTCGATATCGAGGAAGGCTATACGAGAGTATTCCTTGAGGTGTAGGGATTTCTCTATAGCTGAGACTACTTCGTGGAGTGCCGTTTCCGTGGATCTTCCTTTCGGTAGGCATGTTGTGCTCCTGACAACATTTGAGGACTAATAGCTGTCCTCAGATGTAGTCCGACAAGTCTCTCGAAAGTTTTGAGAAGAAAGGACGATAGGCTGATTGGTCTAAAGTCCTTTGGAGTCGAGTGCGAGGCCTTTCCCGCTTTGGGGATAAAGACTATTTTCGCCTTGAGCCATTCTTATGGTATATTCCCCACCACTAGTATCTTCCTGAAGATACATTGTAGCCAGTTGATGGCCGAGTCTCCGGCCTTTTGTAGTTGGGCCGGAATTACCTGGTCTGGAACTGGCGATTTGAACGGATTAAAGCTGTTTATTGCCCAGCTTATATTCCGTTTGGTAAGAATATGGTCCATCGTGGCTGTTGGGCCTCCGCTATGGATTTCCGCCGGCTTGATGGTTGTGCACCCAGGGAAGTGGGTTTCAAGCAGTACGTGGAGCGACTCCTCACTGGAGTTGGTCCACGTTCCGTTGTTCCTTTTAAGATACCCAACCGAGGGGGTGGTTTTTGAGAGGAGCTTGCGCAGCCTTGCTCAATGTTTCTCCTCGTTAGCGCTTTTGGCTCTGTTAGGAGAGTCCTACAGCTCTTACGTAGGATGTCGATTTGTTTCGACCACCAGGGGGGTTTCTTTTTACTCCTTGTCTTGTGTGGCAGGCAAGCCGCCGTGAAGGCCTTGTTGCATGCTTCCGTGAACCTGTTCACTATACGATCTAAATCGTCTTGAGTGTCTGGGCTCATTGGTGCCTTGTTGGGGAGTAGTTCCTCCAATACTGAGCTATATTTAACCCAGTTGGTTTTCCTGGGGCTAATGTAGTCGGTGGGTTTAGGGCTCTCGAGGGATAAAGTCGTCTCGATATACCTGTGGTCAGAGAAGGAATGGTCCTCTAGGACTCTCCAATTTTTCACTTTGTCTGACAGATTGTGAGACACAGAGTGAGGTCAATAACCTTCTGTCGGTTTTTAATAATAAATGTGGGGTCGTTACCCCGGTTACATATAGTTAAGTTCGAGTTTAGGATAAAGCTAAAAAGTGACTCACCCCGTACATTTGTGTCCGTGCTCCCCCATTGAGTGTGGTGAGCATTGGCATCGCAGCCTATCAGTAGGCTTGTGTTGGACCTCTCGCTATCGCTGGCTAGCTTGGAGACGAGGTCGTTGGGAGGATCGCTTTCCTCATGGGCCATATAGGACGACATCAGGCTTACTGTTGTGTTGTCGCCATTGCTAAAGTTATGGAGCAGAAAGATATTTAGGTGCTTTCTTGCAAGAATGCAGGTACGAGTTTTACCTTCGGTTTGGGGTGCAATGAGCTTGTACTCCTTCGCCGTTAACCCACAGACCTTGGCTCCGACTATCCAAGGATCCTGGCTTAGGACCACGTCGGCTCCGCTTGCATCCAAGCGGCGTATTAGTGCAGCAGATGCTGCTTTACAGTGGTGGAGATTTATTGGAAGGAGTCTCAGAGACATCTTCAAGGATCTCCACCACTGTAGTGTCGGCGTCTGAGTCGTCGGATATATCGTCTCGACACATCGCCTCAAAATCGCGGATCAGCTCTGCGTCAGAGGAGTCGGCTCCAGCTCGTTGTCGGGTGCCTCAATCTCCGAGGCAAAATCCTGCACGACTGGGTTGTCGACAGGACGAGCCTCGGCCGAGGCAGCGTCCGACTTGTACACCTTTATGGTGACCGAGCTGAAGCCAAAATTCAGCTCTCCTTTTGCTGCCTCTATGGGGGCCAGCGACTCTTTATTGAGGATGATGACGGCCTGGTTCGTCGGCCCCTTTGTCTCCTCGACCTTGACTACCTTCCAGTCTTGAGTTGGTAGTGTTGGGTTGCACCTCTGCAACATCTTAAGGATGCGCTCAGGCTCCTTAAAAGTAGCCGGCACCCATATTCTGGCCCTCGGTCTGCTGGGCACCTCCAGTCTACCGCAACGAGCTTCTCCCCAGCGTAGACCTCTCCGATCTGCGCCACCGCTGCTTTGTACAGCTTTACGGAGTGCTCGTCTTCGCAGGCTACTACTTTAATATTGCCCTGGAACCACCCCATGTCTTTGCAGACTGGAGGTGGCCCTGGGTCGTTATCGAGCAACTCGAAGCAGCGGTCGGCCAGTGCCGCTTCCACCCACTTCCATTGGCTCCTTGGAATCTTACCCTCCGCGCTGCCTTTATCGAGGACGCCAATTAGCGTCCTCTTCTTGGCAATCTGCGCGAAGGAGATATTAGGCATCACCCTCGACCTTTTCGCGGCTGGACCGGGTGTCTCCTGCGACCGTTGTCTCTTTGGTTGAGAGACCATTGCGAAGTGTGGGAGCACCGATGTAGCCCACTCCACCTTCTTAAGCCAGTCCGCTGATGGACTTACTTCAGTGCTGGCATTTTGCCAACGGAGTATATGCCCTGCACTCCTCCTTTCGGCATATGTATGCTTTTTGGCCTGGGCGCTGGTCGAAGGCACATCGTCTCCCCCCACCTTACCAGAAGGTCGGGCAGCCGCAATGTTGCTTAGCTGCCTCTCCAAGGTGTCGGTGTTCGGAGCTGGTCCGCCCCCACCCCAGATTCGGGATGGGACCCACTCGGATTCACCCCAGCGCATTCCGCCTTACAGGTCTGTCCTGCTGTTGAGCTGGTCGGGCCAGGCCTTAGGGTCGATGCCTTCCCATGCAGGGGATTGCTCCCATTTGACATTTGGGGAGTGCCAGACTCGGATTTGTTTTTTTGCGTTTTTTTATTTTGGTTATTTTTATTGTTATTCATATTTACATCCCACGAGATGCAGAGAAGGGGAACGGTCAGCCCGGGCAGAGATCCACGTTGCCCGGATAAGGCATCATTAGAACAGCGGGCTGCCAAGTCCCTGAGCTCTTCGTTCGAGAGTGGGCTAGTTTTTGAACCGGGCCCCCAGCCAGGCTGACTCTCGGCACGGGTCGAATGACACCTTAGCCCAGCCTGGTGTGAGGTGAGTGTGGGGGATGGGATGTGGGTAGGTAGTGTGTGGGTGGGGTTGGGAGTGTGTGAGCTACTTATACGAGGCGGCACCACAAGAGCATCGTCAGTGTTGCTACTTCGCGAACACCCGCTGGCTGTCCGGGACTGCTTATTTTCGGTGATCTCCCTAAAGAGAACCGATTATTCGCAGCTGACCTACCTTTTTTAGGGGTAGGCCTTTCGCTATCCGCAACCTACGACCCGTCCGGTGGCCTCAGCTAGGCCCCCTCTGAGCCACCTCAAGCGCTCATCAGACCAGAAAATGTTCATCATTACCAAAAAATGTAGGGGAGTGTAAGGTATCGTGGCGTGTAAGGTATGGTGGCGGACTTGTCATATCTGGCATGTAACGTCACATCTAAAACGTTTGATCACTGTGGTCGATGTCTTTTATCGTGCTGACATTTTATATGCAGTAGTATTAATGAGGGGACGTGTGCCTTGAACTCTAAGTGATTTTTAATAAAAAAGTAGTGAAAAAAATACATACATTTTTTTTGGATATGTGTTTTGACAGTGGCAGAGTGAAGGTTTTTTGAAACTTGAGTCAGGGAAGTATTCGGAACGTATATTTAGGCCTTTGCCAACAGTTTTTGATATTTTAAATTTTTTTTTATTTGCGAAGTATGACAGTGACAACGTCATATTTCCACCAATAGCTTGTAAGGTGTGATGGCGGACTTTTTGTTAGGTATAGTGGCGGGTCATTTTTTAGCACGAGTTTGAATTTTCTTTGCCTTTTTGTGTACAGAAGTGTATAAATTAACACTCAGTGGCGGAGATTTGCATTTTGGGCACCGGGTTTTTGTCTTTAGACAAGAAAGGAAAAAAGAGCGTCTAAAAGAAGAACAACATCGGAGCAATCCACAGGCAAAAGAGTGAAGCTCGAAAAAGAAGAAGAAGATGCTGCTCGAGATTTTCAATATAAGTTCTTTCTTGTTCTGTTATTTTTCATTATTTCCAATAGTTTAAATAAATGATTTTCAGATCTACATAATGTTTTAGTTCATCCGCCACCATACCTTACAATTTTCAAAAATGCAAAGAATTAATGGTTTGCGCGAAGAGCAGCAAAATTGCATTCCACTTAAATTAAAGCAACCGCTTCTGACAGAAATATGCTCAATAGATGTCAGCAACTGCCTGCTTTTGAAATTTTGAAAAATATTGATTTTTGAGAGAGGGAGATGCAAAAATCAAGGTGTCCGCCACTATACCTTACACTCCCCTAATAAATTGAATAAACATGATAAAAAGGAAGACCCCAGTAAAAATATTCTACAGGCGGAACGAAGAAGAAAACCACAAAGAATGAAGACCCATACCGGAAATTTCGTGAGAATCATCAAAATTTTAATTTAAAAAAGCAGGAAAATATAAATAAAAAATAAGAAAATATTGAAATATAATTATAATTAGTAGCACATTACAGAGTTTAAGATTGTAAAATATAATAAAACCAAAATTGGATCAATTATTTTAGGTTTTTCAAAAATAAAAATGATGAATACAGAAGCGAGGACTAATCTGAGTACAGATCTAGTCAAGCAGTTAATAGCAATTCAAATTTCAAAAGTTAACAAGGGAATATCAGATCTAAAAAAACAGTTAGAAGAACCTCAGATCAGGTTGTAGATTATCAGGCTGAACAAATTGATGAAAAACTTAAAGATGAAACCACCTTAAAGGAAATAGTATCTTTACCAATCTTTAGTGGAGGACTTAATCAATACCTAGGTTGGAGAGAGGCTGCAGAAACTGCAATGCCTTTATATAAAAGACGAAGCAGTTATTCTTTGTAGAACAAGAACTAAGTGTTCTCCGACAAGGGAACAGGACAAGGACAATGACAAAAAGACGACATTTTTAATTAATAATGAGGGGGAGCGAACATCTCTCCTTTATACCCGGTACTCAGTCAGTATATACATACATATATGAGCTTACGATTTATGCAATTTATTATATGTTCTCAAAAGGGACGAATTAAATTTTGGCCAAAAAAGAATATTTCAAAAAATGATGTCAAACCATTTTTGGAAATTTTATATATGTTTCAATTTTTGTTAACATATGCTTTTTACATCTGCTTCTACATTTCTACATGTACATGTATAACTACATATTTGAGACGTGGAAGTGTTTGCGAGAGAGAGAGGGAATGAGTAAGCGCTTGGCAGGTGTTGCGAAGCGACTGAAATTTAATTTGTTCCTTCTGGCAATAATAGTAGTTCAACCTGATCAAGATTCGGCAATCTAGTAGATACGGTTATTTTCCATGATTCTGCGTTTTTGGTTTTCTTTTATCTTAAAAATTGTGGATTCCGTCCTTTGCGTGGGTAGAAGGGGGCGTGGTACAATTTTAAAATACACTTGTGCTGAATTGATATCACAGGAGCTTGGATAGAAAGTTTGGTTGCTCTAGCTCTTATAGTCTCTGAGATCTAGGCGCTCATCTGGACGAATAGGCAAATCAGACAGGGTCGCGTGTGAGAGAGAGCGAGAGGGAACGATGACTTTCGAAATGGTTTTCTTCATTGTGGCTTTAATAAAAATCAGATCTGATAAAAATTCAAAACTCTGATAGATACCGGCATTTTCTATGATTTTGCGTTTTTAGTTTTCTCGTATCTTTAAAATTGTGCATTCCACAGACTTTCGTTCATTGTTTCAAACGGACGGACGGACAGACAGACAGACATGGCTACATCGACTCGGCTATTGATGCTGATCAAGAATATATAAACTTTATGGGGTCGGAAACGGTTCCTTCTGGGCGTTAAACACATCCACAATCAGCACAAATCTAATATACCCCTATACCCCCTATACAAAATACTCCAGATGAACATAACCCATGAGCAATTATTAATATGTAAGAACCACATAAACCTCAATAAGTTATTGTTAAAGGACCAGCTAATACAATACCTATATGAGTAACTGAAGAATAAGCAATTAAAGATTTAAAATCAGTTTAACGTAAACAAACTAATCTAACTAAAAGACCACCTACTAAATTAATTCTAATTCATACAAATCTATATTTTAAATTTTTTAATTGCAAAAATGATATAACTCGTAGTAACCCATAACCTCCTAATTTTTGTTTAATTCCAGCTAAAATTATAGAACCAGAAACAGGAGCTTCAACATGAGCTTTGGGCAATCATAAATGAATTAAAAATATTGGTTCCTCTCTGGCCCAGGAAAAGCTGAACACACTGGGTGCCAAACTCACAGCTTTTCTGATCGACCCAAATTACGCTAATAAAGGGGATCCAATTGCGAAGAAATTTATTGAAGAAATTAGAGAGTTTATTAACGCATCCAATGTAGAACTAGACGGGCTGCAAATGGCCTTAGGGATGGAAGAGTCGAAGAAATCCAACTAATGAAGATCATTCAACTTAATATACAAAGCCTAACTTTCAACAACAACAAAAAACTCCTTAACATGTTTTTGATAAATAATGATATCGATATTGCCATACTCTCGGAGATTTGGGTACTTAACAATGCAGATTGTAGCATTTTAGGCTACAATTTCTACTGCAAGCCCAGGGACGGATACGGAGGTGTAGGCATCTATATCAGAAATAACATACAATTTAGCATACTAAAATCGGACGACGTTCTAGAGACTTTGGCAATCAGAACATTAAACCTAAGATGCAACTTCAATATTTTTAGTATTTATGCGGCGCCTTCCTTGCCTTTGCCTCAGTTCAAGACTGGCATTAAAAATGTGTTTGAATTTGCTGCGTCGCTCGACCACCCTTCAATCGTGGGAGGTGACTTCAACGCAAAGTCTACCAATTGGGGCAACGAGGCTAGTGACCGCAAGGGTCGCAGAATGCCACCCGTGAGGTGGGCTTCATATGTCTTAACGACGGTTTACCAACCTTCTCGAGGAGTCCCTCGCAATTCTCTGTGCTGGACCTCTCGTTCTCTAACTTTAGAAATGGAAGTATTTCCTGGAAAGTCCTGAGTTCTAAACAGTAACCACTTTCCAATCGTAATTTCGGTGGACGGGCTGGATGCTTCCCCCCGAGGCAAGAAGGTCCTGCACAACAGAATCTCCAGGATTCTTGGAGCAAGCGAGTTCTCTACCCTGGAGGAGCTCAACAAGAAAGTAGTTTCCCTTACCAAAAAAAATACGGTCTCCATCTCTAATAGCAACAAATATGTTTCCAAGAAGTGGTGGGACAAGGAAACTGAAAAACTATTTCGAGTTAGAAACGCCTGTAGACAAAAATTTTATTTTACCAAAAAACTAGACGATGCTAGAGCTACTGTTGAAGCTGATCGAGCCCTCCAAACGCATATCAAAAGGCGCAGAAAACGAAACTTTTCCGAATTCATTGAGGAGGTCTCTACGTCGCCCTCCATGTGGAGTAGGGTGAGGAATCTTAAGAAATTCGGGCAGGTGAAAAACGTAGGTTACAAATGGACGGACGAAGACGATAAATGCTTCCTCACAATGGTCAAAGAGACTCCATCCACGGCAAATAGCAACCCCCCACTGAACCCTTTTCCCCCCCGTTCCACCCAGGGAACCTGTTCCCTTAGAACTGGAGGATTTTCTCGTCTTCCTAAAATCTATAAATCCTAATTCAGCGAGGGGTCCGGACGGTATCTCATTCAGGATGCTTCAGAAGCTCCCCGTGGAGAAAAAAACGGCTGTTTTTGAAATTATGAATAGGGCTTGGCTTAGTGGCGTTATTCCAGAAGTATGGCGTAGGTGGTTCCCATCCCCAAGAAAAATACAGACCCCACCTCCATTCAAAATCACCGTCCCATCTGTCTCATTAATACGCTCTTCAAATCCATAGAGGGACTAATAAAGCTAAAGCTAGATGAACACATAGCCAAATATGACCTGCTGCCGGTCAGGTCTTATGCATTAACGATCTTATCAATAAGGTCTTTGCGCTGAAAGCAAGAGGCCATCAGGTGGTGGCGGCCTGTCTGGATCTGCAGAGGGCCTTTGACTGTATAAGAGTGGACAAACTCGAGAGCAAGTTGAGGGACATGCAGTTCAACCCAGGTGCCACGGCGTGGATCACTAGTTTTCTCAACAGGCTAATTCTGATCAAGGGCAAGAGCGAGGTAGAGGTCAACAGAGGTGTTAGCCCGGGAAGCTGTCTAAGCCCAACCCTATTCAACCTTTACACCGCCGAACTTCCCGCGATCAACAGTCACTATTGCCTTCTTTTTCAATACGCTGACGACTTTTTCATTGTCTGCTTCCACAAAGATGTGGCCACCGCGAAACGCTACCTGAACATGTCTTTTAATCCATCGAAGTCTACGGTGATTCTGTTTAACAACCGCAAAACGGCGCTTAACATCTTGCACCGAGGTGTTGAAATCAGGCAGGTAGACCAGATGAAGTACATATATAGGTAGAATAATCGCAGCGAACAACTCAGCCTCCAGTCACATCGAGAAGGCCATCTCAGAGTCGAACAGGAACTGTACATTTCTTAGGCTACTCAGTGGATGTCACTATGGTGTCAGTCCAAAGAGAGGGCTTACTTTTCACAAAAGGCCTTCGTCAGTAGCAGGCTGGAATACGCGTGCTCATCTTTCTGCAACCTGTCCAAATCTGCCTCGGCAAAGATCAAATCTCACTGCAACCACCACCTTAGGAAGTCATTAGGCCGGATAATCTGCACCCCCGTCCCGATCATATATCACATGGCAGGAGAACTCCCACCTGAATACAGAATGAGATTCCTGGCGGCGAAGGAGCTGGCCAAGGCGTTTGCGTTTAATCTCCTAGCGTGTGAAACAGTTTCAGCAAACAGGGACATAAACACAGGCTATGCTAAGGCGTATCGTGAGTTTGGCAGCATACTAGAAAGAGTTGAGGTGTTCGAGGGCAGATCTTCGCATTGCAAAAAAATTAGGTCGGACATAGACTTCATCAAGGGAACAGCGGATAACAAACATTCAATAGACCAGGCCAGTATATTAATTCTGCACAGGGAAAAAAGGGAGCTTTTGGCTAAGGAAGGCTTTGAGGTCTACTACACTGACGGGTCAGTGGCGGAGGGACATTCAAATGCCGCGTTCTTGCATGATGACTCAGGCTTCGTGGACAGCTATTACACGCACAAAACTCTATCCTCATTGTCCGCCGAGCTGCTTGCCATTGAGAAGGCCCTGGACCACGCTGTCTCAAGCGGCTTCCCTCGTGTCGCGTTCCTGACGGACAGCAGAAACGGAGCGCTTATCCTGGCCAAGACCATTCAAGACAATTTTTCTCGCCTACAAAATCAGAGAGATGGTCAACCACAATCCATCATTGAAAATTGTAGAGTTGCACTACATACCTGGGCACACGAACATTCCTCAGAACACGGCAGTAGACTCTGCTGCCAAAGAAGCCCATAGACGGGGCAAATACACAGTATTAAAATGGAACCTAAAAGATGTATTATGTGAGATTCCAGGAAGTTTAAAAGCTGAATGGGAAAGAGAATATGCCGAGTTTGCAAGCGCCAAACCCAGAGGATACTGCTCCCTGTTTCCTTCAACCTCATCCAAACCATGGTTCCTGAACAAACACAAATTGAAAGCCATTGACGCTAAAAGAATCAACAGACTGCTTAGTGGTAACGCATTTGATAGGCACACCCTTGCCAAGATGCATGTAGTTCCTAATAACATCTGTGATACATGCGATAGTATCGATAAAGCTTCGCACATAAAATTTAATTGTACCAAATACAACTCAACAAGACAAAACTTCCTATCTCTAAGTAAATACAATGATATTTACAAATTCTTTCAAAAAGAAAACATCAGCTCGTACCAAACATTAATAGACTTTATTGACATAATCGACGTAAAACTATAAGTAATCATTTCATAATCTACCTCTCTTGGACTTGGCAATTTCCACCTTCACATAGGCGGGTGGCCAAATAATCCCACACTACTCACGGGTAGTCTGGTAACATAAAACCCCCAAAAAAAGAAATATTGGTATTTTAACTAAAAAAGCTCATAATATACAATAATATAATAAATCATAATCAAACATAAAATTATTTATTAAATAAAAATTTATTGACCCAACCTCATTCATTACATAAAAAATACCAATTAATATAGGTAAAGAAACTAATAATGTCTAAAATAATAAATCTTCAGCAGCGTATTTTTACAAAATTTAATTAAACACAAATGGGTTTGGTTTCAAGGTATATATGTATATTGTGTATATGTGTATGTTCGATTTGTTTTCTTAGCGAGAGATGCAACAATAACCACAAAACGAAAATTACCCTGTAGAACCAAAGGGGTCAATTGACCCTACTCGAACTAGTTCCGCTTCGGTTACCACGCAACTAGCTACGGAACTAGTAACGGGGGAAGCGAACATCGACCACGCCTACGTCGACTACAATGTACTAGTTCAGCGACTAGTAACGGGGGAAGCGAAAGTCGACCAGTCTAAACAGATCCGAAATACGAAGCTGGCTTCGTTTTGTTTCCGAAGTCGACAAATAACAGTAAACTCGTGGAAATATGATGAAACCCCGAAAAAGAGTTACAATACAGTGCGGACTCTGTGATTTTTGGCCGCTGCCATGTCATGCAAAATGGAAAAAAATGGTAAGTTAATCGTGATATTCTACTGTACTTGAGCTCGTGGAATGCAAGAGACAAAAAAGTACAAAAACAAAATGTATATGAACTTCGCGCGTTTTTCTTTCTGCGTAGATTTTTTTTCAATTCTGTTCAGGATCTAGTTGCTGAAAGTAGCATTTGCATTTGCCTAAAATCAAATAAAAAGTGTGAAATATACTCTTATTTCAATAAATATACGGTAATAAACAGGTACGTAACGACATATTATATTTTTAAAATAATAGGAGGAAACATAGTCATTTGCGTAGCTAATATACATGTGTAATTGTTTTCCAGAGAATGATTCTAAGTGCACAGCCTATTTGGAAATCAGAAAGGAAATGCAGAAAACAAAGGGTAAAGAGAAAATTTGTAAATATAATGAATATTGGAAAATATAAATCGAAATAAATACGTATGTATATACATATGTAACCCTAACCCTACATTAGGAGAATGCTATTATTCGTGGTAAGAGTAAAATATTAATAGAATATAATTTTTATTTTTGAACGAATTAACAATGTTTTTTTTTAGATCAATTAAAAGCAATGGTGGAAATTCTATCAAACCAAACGGTTTTAATAAAAGCGTTAATCAAAGAAAAGGAAGAATTAAATCCTATTCGGGAATTATTCCCCATTAAAACTATAGGCGACCTTATCCGATTAAATGAACAAATTAAAATAAATAAAAGCATTTATGTAAGTAAATCTAAACTTTAAATGATGACCTTTTTCTCTGTCTAATAGTTATATACGATTTTTATTTACAGATATCTGCAATGAAATCAATTATTCAGCCGGGAGGCATTGTCAATAATTTAGGATTAATTATAAGCGAAGAAATCGTTTTATCGCACAATGTCGATGGAGTTCAAGGAAAGCAGTCCCTAAGGTCCCATAAAGAATTTTATGACGCTTTGCTAGGTAAAATAAAATGTGCACTCCTAATTAATAATAATAATTCAATTTACCAAAAATTAATTACAGAATGTATTCCGCCTGGAGACGAAGCCGGGGAGTCACTGCTTCGAAAAGCGATGCAACGAATTAAAAAAAGAGTATTCAAAAAGAAGTGCGTAAAAAGGACCGAGGAGGAGCAGCTAATTAAAAATTAATTAAAATTAATTAAATAATAATAATTAAAAAATATATATGCATACATTGATATTGAACGAATTTGTATTTTTATTTCGGAACTAGGCTCCTAGTAACCGAAGGGGGGTCGATACGGGAACTAGTTGCTGGCTTTCTACTGGTAACTAGGTCCGAACTAGGTCCTGAGGAACTAGGCTCCTAGTAACCGAAGAGGGGTCCATACGGGAACTAGTTTCTGGCTTTCTACTGGTAACTAGGTCCGAACTAGGTCCTGAGCAACTAGTTCACAGGTAATCGAGGGGGAATCGATAGTGGACCAGGGGTGGTTCCGCCCTAGGACATGCATGTGTTAAATTCTCCGCTGAAATACATTGTCGGGGAAACGAAGTGGAACCAGGTACGTGAGAAATGCAGCTAGTTCGGCACCGGTGCTGAACTAGTTGCCTGGTACTAGAGGGTAGCGATACAACGTTTGCTCACGAAGACGATGAAATTTCAAGAAAAGTTCTGCTCTGCTGATGAGCCTTCCTCACAGCTCTTGTTGGACGACGAATTTAGGGAAAGGGCGATGTAGCGATTGAGAGCGTAGGGCGTAGGGCAGCAGCAACAGCAGCAGCGATGCATTGAGAGTTATGTAAAGAGAGTAAGCTATGCCTATCTCTGTGCTGCCATGGGCAGGCGCTTAGCCGAACACACCAGCTTGTAAAAGTTCTGGTTGATAACTTCAACCTTAAATTTTTTATTTTTTATTACAAAAAACTTCCCTAGCTACGACAGCGAAATTCTGTCCAGCAGGCTATGGGCCCAAGATCGGAATTTGGAAATAAAAAGTAAAGTGATTGTTTTAGTTACGAACTATTAACTTCGGTGTGACTCAGAGCATAAACGATAACACTAGTCGACACGACTTTTCCGCTGTCGCCAAAAATGACTTTTTCTGATAGATTTGGATGCTTAAAAATGTTTAAAGAATGTTTTTTTTTCCAGGTGTAGTTTTTTTTTTAAGAATTTTTAAAAAATCGGGTATTTTTTGTCATAGGAAGTGCTTCTATTTTTCTATTTTTTAAAAAAAGATTTATTTTTTATTTATTTATTTATTTTATGTCAGAAAAGGCTTGCAAAGCCAAGTCCAGCATGAGATCTTATATCGTGCTAGCTGCCAGGGCCATCGACTACAGAGTTAATTAGATATGCATAAGTTGTAAAGCTGTATGTACAGATATACATATATATTATGTTTTAAATTTAATTAAGTTTAGATTTCGTGGTATTTATTTGTTTCTTTTAGATATTCTATTATTAGTTTGATGTTTTCTTTGGATGGATTACTTAGGTATTGGGTGGTATTAAGATTTTTAAATATTTTTTGTTTAATTTGGGTAGTTGCAGGGCATAAGTTGAGGATGTGCTCCATGGTTGCTGGAGTATGTGACTGGCAGATCGGGCAGTTTCGTGACGCTGTGGGATCCAGGTAGTGTTTGTGCGTAAGTTTTGTGTGACCCAGTCGGAGTCTGGTGAATTTAATTTGGTCGCGTCGCTTTGTTTGTTGCTGTATTAAATTTGAGTAATGGGATGTGTGTGTGTTGTTGGTGTTAATGTTTCTGTACTAAGTGTTGCATTTGGAGACAAGGTTTTTTGTGTTTTGGGCCAGTTGTTCTTTTAAAAATCTGTTAATGTCTGTAGTATTAAGGTTGTCGGTGTAAATTAGTGGCATTTTTAAGGCTGATTTTGCTGTTTTGTCTGCCAGTTCATTTCCTTTGATGTTGCTGTGTCCTGGTGTCCACAGAATTGTTATTTTTGGATTGTGTGTTATGAGGATTGATCGGATGGTGGCTGGGTATGTGTTGTTGTTGCTTGTGTTGGCTATTGCCTCGATTGCACCAAGGGAGTCTGAGCAGATTACAAACTTGCCCCTTTTTTTAGCTGTTAATTTTGTTGCTTCAAGTATGCTTATAATTTCGGCTGTTTGTATTGAAGAGTATGTTGGTAGACTTCGGTATTTTAATATGTCTGTTTCTGAGGTGACTACGAACGTTGTAATAGAGTTATGTTGGGATCCGTCGGTGTAAATAAATTTGTGGTTATATAGTTTGTGTTTTAGTTCGTTAAATAGTTTTTGGTATATATCGGGTGGTGTGTTATTTTTTTTGTGGATGTGCAATGATGTGTCTATTAAGTTTTTTGGTAACTGCCATGGGGGTTTAAGTTTGAGGATTTTTTGGGGATGGTAGGGTATGTTATGATATTGGCATTCTTTTATTGCACGCTGTATTGTTGAGGTCCATTTTTTTTTGTAAGTTTTCGCTTTTATAAATTTATGTATTGGGATGTCTTTGGAATGTATTAGAGATTTAAAGAGTTTTGCTGTTAAGTGATCTCGTTTTTGTTCTATTGTTGGTGTGTTGGTTTCGTACAATAGGTTGTAGATCGGTGTGGTGTGAAACGCTCCTAGTGTAGTCCGGATTGCTGAGTTAAAGGTGGTTTTTAATTTGTTTAGGTTGTTTTTTGGTGTGTGGCCGTAAATGTGTATTCCGTAGTCGATTTTCGAGATTAAATATGCTCTTGTTACATTAAGGAGAGTGTGGGTGTTGCAGCTGAAACGTGGGCTGGCTAGACATTTTATAATGTTTAATTTGTTGGAGAGTGCTGGGATGAGGGCGTTAATGTGTGAGTTCCAGTTATATTTATTGTTGATCCACAGTCCGAGTATTTTGAGTGATGTTGTATTGGTTATGTTGGTGCTATTGTTGCAGGTAACTACACAGTTGCAGTTCCGCTTTCTGCATATGTGTAAATGTTGACATTTTGTTGGTGAGAGGGATGCTCCTGAGTAGGTGCACCAATTTTCTATGTCTGTAAAGAGTGGTTGTAGGTTGAAATTTGTATTTTTGAATTTGCTTAGGTTTAGGATTAAAAAGATTAAACAGGATTAAACTCATCTGCGTAGGCGCTGGAGTTAATTTCTTTGTGAATTGCGATGGTATTGGTCAATTTGTTGAATGCTATAAGAAATAGGACAACAGATATAGGAGAGCCCTGTGGTATTCCGTTTTCAAGAGGATGTATAGCCGATGTGTATTTTCCTGTTTTCACTGTAATTTTCCTGTTTTTCATAAAGTTTTGGATGTATTTAATTATTTTTTTCCCGCATTTCCATTCCAAAAGTTGATCTATTATTGAGTGTGTACCTACTCGATCAAATGCTCTTGCAAAGTCAAGAGAGATGAGTGAGATATGTTTTTTTGCGTTGAGTGACTTCGTGATAAGATGATCTACGTAAAGTAGACTATCTGAAGTCGATTTTCCTTTCTTGAACCCAAATTGGTTTGGGTGTAGAAGTCGATTATGGGTTAGAAACCACCACAATCCTTTAGCAATGATTTTATCCAGCACTTTTCCAATGCAACAGTTTAGCGAGATGGGTCTGTACGACTCTTTTTAAGTTTCAGTATGGATATGACGAGGCTTGTTTTGTATGACTGTGGTATGTAGTTGTTGACGATTTGGTTGAAATGATTAATGATTCGAGCTTGGATTATTGGAGCGCTGTTTTTGAGCATGGGGTATGAGATTCTGTTGAGTGCTGGTGTTGAGCCTTTTAGGGATTGTAAAGCTATGTGGAATTCTGTTTTTGTAATTAATTTTTCAATTTCTTCTGCTGATTTGGATATGGTGTAGTTTATGACTGTACCTTTGTATTTGTGAGTTTGGAAGTTTGTGCTAAAGTTTTAGTCTTAGTCTATTTCCTTTGGGTTAGTTATGTAGTTGGATGGGTTTGTTAGGCAATGAATTTGTTTTATCGGATTAAGACCACAGAGTCTTCGTATGTTGGCCCAGATTGTATTTGTTGGTGTGTTGGTTTGAATGGTGGATGTAAAGATGTTTGTAGCTTCTTTTTTTCTTATTTTTATTTCTCTTTTTAAAATGGCATTAGCTTTTCTATAGTTGATGATGTTGGTTTGTGTCATGTCTGTTTAGAGTTTTCCATGCCTTTCTTTTGTTTTGATGGAGGATTTGTAGCGTTTTGTTCCACCAAGGGACCCTGTGTGTATGTGTGCTAGGTGTTGTTTGTGGGATGCTATGGTGGGCTCTTTGTATTAAAATTTTGTTGATTGTAGCGGCTTCCTTGTTGATGTTTGTGCTTGGGGGGTGTGCGGTGTTGATTAGGGTGTTTAGGTTTTGGAATTTTTCCCAGTTTGCTTCTTTTATTTTGAAGTGAGGTTTGTCGTAGTTGTTGTGGGTATCAGTAGGGAAAAGGGAGGTGAGGATTGGGAAGTGGTCGCTTCCGTAGAGGTCGTCAAAGATGTTCCAGCTTGCGAAGGGTATCAACGAGGGGGAGCAGAAGGTTAGGTCGATGTGTGTGAAAGTGTTGTGTGTGGTGAAGTGTGTGGGAGATTTGTCATTTAGAAGTGTGAGCTGTGATTGTTCTATAAATTTGGCTGTAGTTTTTCCTCTTCCGTTGGGTATCGGGGATCCCCAATTGGGATGCCATCCATTGAGATCACCTGTTTTTAATATTGTGTTGTTGTTGCTGTTTATAATGTTGTTGAGGTTGTTTCGTGAGATGGTTTTGTTGGGTGGTATATACATATATTGAGTAGATTGTAAAATTTTGTTTAGATTTGATTTCAGCAGCTATTATTTCAAAGTCATCATCTGTATTTCTCTGTGTATGTTGTATTGATGTGTGGATAACAAGTGCTACTCCACCAAATCTGTTCGACGCGGTGTTTGAGATTAATTTGTAATTAATTGGTATGGGTAGGTGGTTTGTGTATTGTATGTGTGTTTCTTGGAGGGATATTATGTGTGGGGAATGTTTTTTAATTATGATAAGTAGTTGGTTGTAGTTGTTTACATAACCTTTTATGTTCCATTGTATTACTTTTATTGTCATATGTAATTTATGTTGTTGGTTGTGGTTATGGGTGTTTTAATAGATTATAGATTTATGTTATTTAATAATTGTTTAAATTGTTTTGTAAGTGCTGTGCTGGGGTTGTTTTGAATGTTGTCCTTAGCTTTTAGTGGTTTGATTAGTGTGTTGGTTTTTTCTTTGTTATGGCTTCGAAGTATTCGGTCTGATGCAGTTGAGCTGTGTTGACTGGGTTCGCTGTTGGTTTGTGTGTCCATTAAAATGTCGTCTATTTCGAAGGTTATGGGTGTCCTGTATGGTTTTTTTGAGGTCCCGGGAGTATTTTGTTCGGCGTTGGTAGGATGTTGTGGTGTTTTTTCGGTTGTTTTGATGGTGATGGGTGGTTTTTTTGGTTCGTTTGTTTCTTTGTTGGTTGCAAGATTGTTCGGTTGTGGGTTGGACAGTGTGTGGGAAAATGTTGATTGGTTAATTGATTGTGCTATGCGGTTGTTATATATTGTGAGTGCTGTTTTATGGTCGACTTTTTCCAAGATTTTAATAGTTGTTAGTTCGTATTGTTTTTTGTAAGCTGGGCATGTACGGTCTGTGGATTTGTGGCTGTTATTGCAGTTGATGCAGTTGGGTTCTACGTCGCATGATTCTTCGGGATATGTGTGTGATTTTGAGCACTTGTTGCATGTGGGCTCTTCTTGTTTGCAAGCGGGTGTTGGGTGTCCGAAACGAAGACTGTTCGGGGCAGATCCCCACCGAAATGCGGCTGGCCAAACAGCAGCTTTTTATTGGCCTTCAGCCGCATATTTGCACTGCTACATATTCATACATATATACATATTATGTAAATTCTTGCACTTGCTTGCCCTGCTAAACGTTCTATGCTCGGCAAAGCTGCGCTCAGCGATCGGAGGGGCAATGCCATCAATGGGAAAGGCAAGCAGGGGCCACTCGCCGTTTAGACATCACCCATTAAAGAACATTCGTGATTTTATTTCTGCGCCGCGTTTTATTTATTGGAAATAATTATTCGGCCGATCGGGGATAAAAAGCATTATCCCCACATAAAATTTGGTGACCCCGACGTGATCGTCTGAATAGCGGAGTCAAACATATATAACATTCGAAAGCCTCAACACATTTTTCGGCGTTTTGCGCATAATTCGGTGCCAAAACATACATACTTACTTTCTTACACCGTTGCGGGCTATACAGTTATTCGTCGCGGCAGCTCGGTCAGTGCAGTGCATTGGGCAGTGCAGTGAACTAACCAATACATACGAACGTAGCACAAAGCGGAATCGGACAGCTCGCACAGCTAGATCGATTAGCTGTAATCCCTTTGCTTGCGGTTCTCGCGGTTTTCGTTTTATACGTATACAGGGTGTCTTTTTCTCTCGTGACTTTGAAAAGCTCCAACATGGCACAACCTGAGCCAAATAATGTCGCGAACGCAGTAATGCCTAGGGACATCGATTTTTATAGGCAAAAGGCGGAGGCAATCGCGCGTCAATTAAATACCCTGGACAGGTTTCTCACCAAGGAAGAGCTGGCCGATTTGGATGAAACGGAGCTTCAAGCTCGCATGGAGCAGATCGAGCAAATGAATGCGGATTTTGATGCAGCTCAAACGAGCTTTGAAAGTCTGGATTTGCTGCAGTTGGCTAAGGATGCCCGACTGGACTTCGCTAATATCTATATCAAGGTCAGGACCAAGCTGTCACGGGAGTTGGCGGCTGCTCGCACGGTTAATGCTGCGCATTCCATGGCCCGGCACCCTCTCGAGGAGCAGTCATCTGCGTTTGCCTATGATATTATAGGCCGTTCTCGACTGCCCGAGTTGCAGCTTCCTCAATTTAGTGGAGACTATATGGATTGGCCAGAATTCCACTCGATGTTTACGACCATGGTGCACAAGGAGTCGCGAATACCGGTCATCGAGAAATTCCAGTATCTCCGTGGATGCCTAGATGGATCTGCGCTGGACACGATTCGATCTTTGGAATTGTCTGAGGAAAATTACGACGAGGCGTTCAATTTATTAAAGTTGCGATTTGATAATAAGCTTATGCATTTTCAGGCACACGTCAAGGCTATTTTCGGTCTGCAAGGGGTGGAGAAGGGCTCAGCCAGCGGCTTGCGTGCACTCAGCGACAAGATCAATTCGCACTTACGTGCTCTTCGGACCTTGGCAACGCCTCAGGAGATTTCGGATGGGTTGCTGGTTTGCATCATAAGCAAGAAATTGGACCACAAGACGCAGGTGAAATGGGAGGAGAGCCTGCCGACCTCAAGATTGCCTCTCTGGTCAGACATGTCCTCATTCTTGGAAGCGAAGTGTCGGATGCTGGAGAATTTGGCATCGGCTATGGTAACAAGTCCTAGCCAGCAGGTGGGAGAAAATGAACTTAGCACCCTTATCGCCTCCACTAGCGACCATCCTAACCCTACATGTACCTATTGCAATTCCTGTCAGCATTACATATCTAGATGTCAGGCATTCCTAAATCTCACTGCTTATGATCGATATAAAGAAGCAAAGAAGCGGCACTTGTGTTTAAACTGCCTCAACAAGGGCCATGAATTGCAGAGGTGCAGGTCAGGATCTTGCAGGCATTGCCAGTACAAGCATCATACGCTGCTCCACATCCAATCGAGCGCTGCTGCATCATCTTCCTCATCACCGACCGAGGAATCGAGCCAGCAACGCGCCGCAGCTGTCCTTCTAGCAAGCGGTTCTTCTAGCCCTCCCCCCTCCAACCAGAAATCGCAGCCTTGCCAAAACGTGTTGCTACCTACCGCCCTCGTCCATGTCACAGATCGTTATGGAAAGCTGATCCCATGTCGTGCCATCTTAGATTCTGCATCGCAGGCAAATTTCATAACGTCAAGACTCGCTAATCAGTTGCAATTATCTCATCGCTCGTCTCATTTTAACATCTCCGGTATTGGGAGATCTATTCTACCTTCGACCAACTCTGTGCATATAGTTGTACAATCCCAGGACGCAAGCTATCGCGATTCGCTCTCTGCAATTGTCACCAACTCAATAACGGAAAGGCAGCCCAACTTTAACCTGGATGCAAAGGATTGGCCAATTCCGAAAAATGTGGAGCTAGCTGACCCAAAGTTCTTCAAGCCCCAACAAGTCGATTTGCTGATAGGAGCTGGCCTATTCTTCGACCTATTGTGCGTCGAACAGATACGACCGTCGACGCAACTGCCAATATTTCAAAGGACAAAGCTTGGTTGGATAGCGTCAGGAAGCATAAGCAGCTCAGAGGTTAATAAAACAGCGTTAGCTGTTTCTGAGAATTCCCCTCACATCTTCGCTCACGATTTTAGTCCCACAATGCTGGACTACCACAAGCTGGCTCAACGGCGCCAGGAGTCGGCCGATCGAGATCAGCAACGCGGGCAGCAGTTGTACGAGTGCCAGGAGCAGGTGGAAAAACTGCGAGCGGAGAATCAGGAGCTTAAGGCCAAGCTAGGGACGAAATTGGCGCAGATCGGTCTCGTTCAGGACATTGCTCTATATAAGCGCCAAATTCAGGAACTGCAGCGCGATCTTACCGATACAGCAAAGGGTTTTATATCCATACTTAACGAAATTCGAACATCAACTTCTAAAATTTCTACCTTCCTAAATTCCCCGCCATTTCATGAAATTACAGAAATTCCCGATGACTTGGACGTGCCCTCCACAAACCATTTTCGACATGAAGCGCTGATTGCTGTATTCGACGATCTATACGGGACTCATCGCAGCATCAGTCAATATCAAGGCCGTCATCCACGCCCAAAGAGGACTCTTCAAAAAGGCCGTTAGAAAGATAGCGGTCCTGCCCCTTCAGGATGGATCTGTTGAATGCCTTTGCCTTCCAACGGGGGGTGAATGTTTGGGGCAGATCCCCACCGAAATGCGGCTGGCCAAACAGCAGCTATTTATTGGCCTTCAGCCGCATATTTGCACTGCTACATATTCATACATATATACATATTCTGTAAATTCTTGCACTTGCTTGCCCTGCTAAACGTTCTCTCAAAGCTCGCTCTTTTCTTCGTTATCTATGCTCGGCGTTATCTATGTTTGCCGAACAAAGAGAAGCTGCGCTCAGCGATCGGAGCGGCAATGCTAGCAATGGGAAGGGCAAGCAAGGGTCACTCGCCGTTTAGACATCACCCATTAAAGAACATTCGTAATTTTATTTCTGCGCCGCGTTTTATTTATTGGAAATAATTATTCGGACGATCGGGGATAAAAAGCATTATCCCCACAAAGACATTTTTTGCAGCGTAGAGGTTGTGGGATGTAAGGTATTACACATACTACTTCATAGCCGATCATTATTTTATCGGGGAGATTAGGGGTAGCGAACGTCAAGGTTATTTGCCCGGTTATAGTTTCTACATTGTTTACAAACCTTTTCCATTTGTATACTTCTACAACTTTTTGGGATTTGAGCGCGTTTAGTATTTCGCTTTCTGATATGCCAATGAGTTCTCTTGATTTGATTAGTCCTTTTGAGGAGTTTAATGTCTTATGTTCGCTTGCGGTAACATCCAGATCTCCGATTTTAGTTATTTTTAATAGTTTTGTAGCTTGAAGGGAATTTTTTGTTTGTATTAATAATGTACCGGCTCTTGTTTTTTTGCATGTTTCAACAGCACCTCCGCAGATGTAGACAATAGATTTTTTTATTATAAATGGGTTAACTTTTTCAAATGATTGTTTATCACTTCTGTTAATTATCATAAATTTTTGATCATTAAGGGAGTTAGCGTTTTTTGTAAATAGTTTGTTTTTGTCGGGTGGGATCATTTTAACCCGCGGGGGGCGAGCCCCTGGTTTACGTTGTACGGGAACTATTCGTATTTTTGTTTGTGTAAATTCTTTTGTGTCTTCTGTGTACACTTGTTTGTTTATCACCGAATTGCGGTTTACTGATAAGCGTTTGCTGCTGTGGGTGTTTGTTAAGCGCTGTGTAGTTACACGTCTTTGCTCATTGAGCTTTGGATTGCAACTGTTAAAAAAAGATATTAAGCTTCCAAATTGAAATTTCATAATTTTTTTCGGTATTTTTTCCCGAAAAATTTCACCGCGAAAAATTACTGATGGGAATCTGCTCTTTATTTCGGTTGTGTGGAATTCAACTAATGTAGTGTGACCAAGAACCTAAAAAGTGATTTGCCACTCTCATGAATCAGCTGTGTTTTGTAAACAGCGCCAACTTTGAAAATTTAACTAAAATTAAAAAAAAGGAAGAAAAGTAATTCTGACGATGAAGTGATTGTGTTGGTACCGGCACATATTGTTGTAAGAAGAAGTACAGCACAGTCGGAGGCGCCAAAATGTCAAAATTATCAAAATTCTTATTTTCCGTGATCCGCCAAAAACATGATCTTGCCTCAACTGCTTTTATTAAAGCAATCTTCTCCTCACTTTAAAAATTTGCGCATCTCTTTTTGGTTTTGCGCACAGATTTTGCCTCCACCTCTCACTTGTACTCCAGTAAAAATATGCACATATATTTTCCTGGCACCCATATCAGCTGTTCTCACAGTCCACATTCGTGTGGATATCGATACTATCGATAAGAATTCGTGGATTCCGTTTACGTTGCTGGATACTGAGGCCAGGAAAACACAAACGAAAAATTCCTGGCCCAGTTTTTTTTATATGGAGTTTGACAGTAATTTTTAGTTTCCGCGGTGCTGGATACCTAGCTATAGACTGAATTACCGCCAATTTTTTTAAGTTTCAAGAACATTACTATAACTACTTTAGTATTATAAATTCAATTTTAAATATAAGGGTATCTAATCCTAGTTTTTCAAAAAAATTTTCTAACTTTAATTACACTAGTCGACACGACTTTTCCACTGTCGCCAAAAATGACTTTTTCTGATAGATTTGGATGTTTAAAATTTTTTAAAGAATGTTTTTTTTTATGGAATAGTTTTTTTTTAAAGAATTTTTAAAAAATTTTGTGTTTTTTGTCATAGGTAGTGCTTCTATTTTTCACATAACTTAAGTTTCCTACAACTGGTTGTATTGAACTTTGCAGTTAAAAAAAGCTGACAAATGCAGCTATAAATCCGACTCAGACACTTAGTAGCTGCAACTTAACGCCTGGCAGATATTAAGCTTTCAAATTCAAATTTCATAATTTTTTTCGGTATTTTTCCCCGAAATTTTGATATCGAAAGCTCAGGAAAAGTCGAAAAAAAATATTTGCATTTGTCAGCTTTTCCAAACTGCAAATACTTCAATACAACCAGCTGTAGGAAACTTAAGTTATGTGAAAAGTAGAAGCACTACCTATGACAAAAAAATATCAGATTTTTAAAAAATTCTGTTCGGAGCAGACCCCCGCCGAATAGTGGCTTGCCAAATAGCCGCAAATAAACAAAATTGTTATTGTAAATTCTTGCGCTTGCTTGCCCTACTAAACGCTCTCTCAAAGCTCGCTCTGCTCTTTTATCTACGCTATCTATGTTTGCCGAGCGAAGCGAAGCTGCGCCCAGCGATCGGAGCAGCAATGCTCGAATTGAGAAGGGCAAGCAAGGGCCACTCGCCGTTTAGACATCATTAAAGAAACATTCGCAATTTTATTTCTGCGCCGCATTTTATTGAATCGAAATAATTATTCGGCCGATCGGGGATAAAAAGCATTATCCCCACATAAAATTTGGTGACCCCGACGTGATCGTCTAAATAGCGGAGTCAGATATAGCATTCGAAAGCCTCAGAAAAAATTTTCGGTGTTTTGCGCACAATTCGGTGCCAAAACTTATATACACATTTACACCGTTGCTGGCTTTACAGTTTTTCGTCGCGGCAGTTCAGTGCAGTGCATTGGGCAGTGCAGTGAACTAACCAACACATACAAACGCAGCACAAAGCGGAATCGGACAGCTCGCACAGCTACATCGGTTAGCTGTAATCCCTTTGCTTGCGGTTCTCGCGGTTTTCGTTTTATACGTATACAGGGTGTCTTTTCTCGTGACTTGAAAAACCCCAACATGGCAGAACCTGAGCCAAATAATGTCGCGAACGCAGTAATGCCTAGGGACATCGATTTTTATAGGCAAAAGGCGGAGGCAATCGCGCGTCAATTAAATGCCATGGACAGGTTTCTCACCAAGGAAGAGCTGGCTGATCTGGATGAAACGGAGCTTCAAGCTCGCCTAGAGCAGATCGAGCAAATGAATGCGGATTTTGGTGCCGCTCAAACGAGCCTTGAAAGGCTAGACTTACTGCAGTTAGCTAATGACGCCCGACTGGACTTCGCCAATATTTACATCAAGGTCAGGTCCAAGCTGTCACGGGAGTTGGCGGTTTCTCGCACGGTTAATGCTGCGCATTCCACGGCTCGGCACCCTCTCGAGGAGCATTCATCTGCGTTTGCCTATGACGTTATTGGCCGTTCTCGGCTGCCTGAGTTGCAGCTCCCGCGATTTGGCGGGGACTACATGGATTGGCCAGAATTCCACTCGATGTTTACGACAATGGTGCACAATGACTCACGTATACCAGAAATTCCAATATTTGCGTGGATGCCTAGATGGAGCTGCGCTGGATACGATTCGTTCTTTGGGTCTTTCTCAGGAAAATTATGAAGTGGCGTTTAATTTATTAAAGTTGCGATTCGATAATAAGCTTATGCATTTTCAGGCACACATAAAGGCTATTTTCGGGCTGCAAGGGGTGGAGAAGGGCTCGGCCATCGGTCTGCGGGCGCTCAGCGATAAAATCAACGCGCATTTACGTGCCCTTCGGACTTTGGCAACACCTCAGGAAATCTCGGATGGATTGCTCGTTTGCATCGTAAGCAGGAAATTGGATCACAAGACGCAGGTGAAATGGGAGGAGAGCCTTCCGACCTCAAGATTGCCTCTCTGGTCGGACATGTCCTCATTCTTGGAGAAGAAGTGTCGGATGTTGGAAAATCTGGAATCGGCTATGGTAACAAATCAGAGCCAGCAGGTGGGAGAAAACAAACCTATCACCCTTATCACCTCCATTAACGACCATACTAACGCCGCATGCAATTATTGCAAATCCTCCGATCATTCTATATCCCGATGTCAAGCTTTTCTAAATCTCCCTGTTTTTTCGCGATACAAGGAGGCAAAGAAGAGCCACTTATGCCTAAACTGCCTCAAAAAAGGTCATCCATTGCAGCGTTGCAGGTTGGGGACATGTAGGCAGTGTCGGGCCAAGCATCACACGCTGCTCCACATGCAATCAGGTGCTGATGCTGAGTTGCCGTCACCGACCGTGGTATCGAACGAGAATGATCCTGCAAGTGCCCTAGTAGCAAGCAAATCTTCCAGCCCTCCCCCCTCAAGCTCCAACTCTCTGCCTAGCCAAAATGTGTTGCTAGCTACCGCAATCGTATACATCAAAGGCCGTTGTGGATCGTTTATTCCATGTCGTGCCATTTTGGATTCCGCTTCTCAGGTTAACTTTGTAACATCGAGGCTCGCAAATCAGCTCCAGTTGGATCCTCATCCGTCGCATGTTCAAATTGTCGGCATTGGAGAATCAATTCTACCTTCGAGCAAGGCTGTAAATATCGTTCTGCAATCTCAAGACGCAAAGTATCGCGGTTCTCTCTCTGCGATTATAACCTCCTCAATCACAGGAATGCAGCCTAACTTCGGACTAGACGCAAAGGATTGGCCAATGCCGAATAATGTCAAGCTGGCGGACCCCAACTTCTCTAAGCCCCAGCGGGTCGATCTGTTGATAGGTGCTGGTTTGTTTTTCGAGTTAATGTGCGTCGGGCAGATTCGACTGTCGGACCAATTACCAACATTGCAGAAGACGAAACTTGGCTGGATAGTGTCAGGAAGCATTAATAGCTGCGGGAATAGTCGTGCGGCGCTAGCAGTTGTTGAAAATTCCCCTAGCATCTTCGCTGATGAGGCCAATTTGTGCGAAATCGTAAGACGGTTTTGGGAAGTAGACGGGGATTATTCGCCCTCATCAATTTCGGAGGAGGATGTTCAGTGTGAACAGCATTTTGTTGCGAACTACGTTCGCCTAAATTCCGGAGCTTATTCCGTATGGTTGCCAACCAGAATCAGTTTGGAGGAGTTAGGAGAATCATATCAGCAAGCGTTACGTAGATTTCTAAATTTGGAGAGAAGGCTAGCAAAAAATTCGGAACTTAAGACAAAATATTCGAAATTTCTTCAGGAGTATCTGGATTTGGGACACATGTCGCCAACTACACGTCAGTCAGACCTCCCTCAGTACTTCTTGCCTCACCATTGCGTCCATAAGCTGGACAGTACAACCACCAAACTACGTGTAGTGTTCGATGGTTCTGCCAAAACAGCGTCTGGGATATCATTAAATGATGCGCTAATGGCTGGACCCACTATCCAACCCAAAATTCTGATAGCACTGCTTCGTTTCCGTCTTTTCAAAGTCGCCTTGTGTGGCGACATCTGCAAAATGTACCGCTGCGTACGCGTTTCCCATCCCGATCAGCATGTGCAATGCATCCTATGGCGCAACGACCCAAAGGAAGAAGTTCAGGTGTTCAAGTTGGAGACAGTTACTTACGGGACCAAGCCTGCCGCCTTTTTGGCAATTCGAGCTATGCATCAATTGGCAAATGATGAAGAGTCATTGTTTCCGCTTGGTGCTGATACCGTTCGAAGAGATTTTTATGTCGATGATCTCATATCAGGAGGCGACAGCATCGATTCGGTCATCGAGATTCGTCATCAGGTGAAAAAGCTACTCTCGAAAGGATGTTTTCCCATGCGTAAATGGTGTTCGAATGAAATCGCTGCTTTAGAAGGCGAATCTGAGGCGGACCTCGAGAAGTGCTTTACTTTTCACGACGGGACAGAGGTAACTAAGGCTCTTGGCCTAGTTTGGGATCCCACCACGGACAATCTTCTGTTCAATTTCGTTCACGTCGCGGCCGCTGCGGGTCCAATATCGAAGCGTTCGGTTCTGTCCACAATAGCCAGGTTCTACGATCCTTTAGGACTCATTTCTCCCATTATCACAAAGGCAAAGATATTTATGCAGTCGTTATGGAACGAAAACCTCAAGTTGGACTGGGACGAAAGTCTGCCCCAGGATCTTCATACGTCGTGGAGCGAGCTGAACTCGCAGCTGTCGATGGTTAGGAATTTCAAATTTCCACGTTACGTGCTTTGTCAGAAATCCAGAGTGGAAATTCATGCGTTTTGTGATGCGAGCCAGTCAGCATATGGTGCGTGTGTTTACATGCGGTCTGAAGCTGGTGGGAGTGTGCAGAGCCATCTCTTATGCGCAAAGTCCAGAGTTGCACCCTTGAAAAAGATGACTATCCCAAAGCTTGAGCTATCGGCTGCCCTCGTATTAGCTGAGCTGGTTTCCACCATAGTTAAAGGATTATCAGTTCCATACCAAGTGCATTGTTGGTCGGATTCTTCCATAGCCCTTGCTTGGATTCGGGAATCGCCCTTGAATTTTAATATATTTGTCTCTAATCGAGTTGAGCGGATTCAGGAGCTCACTGCTGGAATGACTTGGCGTCACGTGCCCACGAAGTTGAACCCGGCCGACATCATATCGCGTGGTTCCACGCCTACTGAATTAATGGATAACAACCTTTGGATTTCTGGTCCACCATTTTTGCTTCATGGGAGCTCTGATTGGCCTACAGGCTCGCCATTGCCAGCTGAAGTGCCAGAACGTCGTCATGTATCATTGATTGTTTCAAAGGATAGGGATATATCGTACGATTGCAAATTTCAAAACTCATTCGGATCAATGCAGCGTGTCTTTGCTTATATCTATCGTTTTTACAGCCTCAAGGATAAAGGCTTGCTGCGGGCGAAAGGTCAACTTACCGTAAATGACGTCAAAAATGGCACGCACCTACTCATAAGGGCAATACAGCAGCAGAAATTTTCGGAAGAGATAAGAGCTCTCACCAGAAAGCAGGTTTTATCACCAAAAAGCGCGATGGCCGCACTGGATCCATTTCTGGACGGTTTTGGATTGATTCGGGTTGGAGGCCGACTCCAAAATTCCGAATTGGACTACGACGCAAGGCATCCAATTTTGCTTCCCAAGGGACATCCTGTCACCGTCTCTATTATCGTTTTCTTCCATGAAAAATTTCTACACGCAGGAGCGCAAGGATAGCTCGGATTGCTTCGTCAAAAATTCTGGCCTATTGGCGGGCGTAAATATGTGGCAGGCATCATCCGCAAATGCGTTCGTTGTTTTCGATTGAAGCCAGTGCTGAGGGAGCATATCATGGGAAGTTTGCCTGAGGATCGCGTAAGGGCTAATCCAGCATTTCAAACAACGGGCGTGGATTTTTGCGGACCCTTTTATCACAAGTCGGAAGTCCGAAGCAGGCCTCCCATCAAATGCTATATAGCTGTCTTCGTATGTTTCAGCACCAAGGCGGCTCATTTGGAAGTTGTTCGGGATTTGTCCACAGCATCTTTTTTGGCGGCATTAAGGCGATTCATAAGTCTGCGTCCAAAACCTCGGATCATCTGGTCAGATAATGCGACAAATTTTGTAGGAGCAAGGAATGAGCTTTTGGAACTTCGGCAGCTGTTCCTCAGCGATCCTCATACGTCGGCTGTATCAAACTTAAGCGTTTCCAGTGGGATCGATTGGAAGTTCATCCCCCCTCGATCGCCTCACTTTGGGGGCTTGTGGGAGGCGGCTGTTAAAGCAGCTAAACATCATTTTTATCGCATCGTTGGCACTTACATTTTCACCCTTGATGAAATTCAGACCTTGACCTGTGAAATCTCTGCTTTACTAAATTCCCGGCCACTTTATGCAATTACAGAAAGTCCGGGCGATCTGGATGTGCTCACGCCAAACCACTTTCTTAATGGGGCACCGACTGCTGCATTCGACGAGCCAGACGTGACGCATCTCTAGTTCAGCCTCCTGAGTCGATGGCAGCGTTTGTGCCAAATGAAGCACGCATTTTGGAGAAAATGGAGTACTGCATATCTCTCGCTTCTTCAGGAACGGAGCAAGTGGCGCTCCTCGTCTCCAAACATCAAGTCAGGAGCGCTCGTCATGATCAAGGAAGAAACGCTTCCACCGTTAAAGTGGCCACTCGGCCGCATCGAGAGCGTCATCCCAGGGAAAGATGGAACCATCAGAGTAGCCGTCATCCGCACCCAAAAGGGCCTCTTCAAACGGGCCGTTGGAAAGATAGCGGTCCTGCCCCTCCAGGATGGTTCTGTTGAAAGCCGTTGCCTTCCAACTGGGGTGAATGTTCGGAGCAGACCCCCGCCGAATAGTGGCTTGCCAAATAGCCGCAAATAAACAAAATTGTTATTGTAAATTCTTGCGCTTGCTTGCCCTACTAAACGCTCTCTCAAAGCTCGCTCTGCTCTTTTATCTACGCTATCTATGTTTGCCGAGCGAAGCGAAGCTGCGCCCAGCGATCGGAGCAGCAATGCTCGAATTGAGAAGGGCAAGCAAGGGCCACTCGCCGTTTAGACATCATTAAAGAAACATTCGCAATTTTATTTCTGCGCCGCATTTTATTTAATCGAAATAATTATTCGGCCGATCGGGGATAAAAAGCATTATCCCCACAAATTCTTTTAAAAAAAATTACTCCATGAAAAAAAAACCATATTTCTTTAAAAAATTGTAAATCTCCAAATCTATCAGAAAAAGTCATTTTTGGCGACAGCGGAAAAAAAGTTGAAATTTGTCGAGTAGTGTAATCTATTAATCTTAACTTAGTATATACAAAATTATAAAAAAAATTTTTAATTACATTTTGTTAAATTTAAAAAAAAAAAAAAGATAATTTTGTTACTATTATTAGTTAATTCTCTTATTTAAATTGTTCTTAATTAATTATATTTATTGAACTATTATTGTTTTTGATTAAATTTTATTATTTATATTATTTTTGAATAAAAAAAAATATATTACAAAAAGTAAATATTAATTAATAAACTAATATGTTATAAATTGTTGTTATTTTCCATAAAATTTAAATATATTAATCTTTTTTTTTTTTTTAATAATTTACAAAAATTAAATATTAATTAATAAATTCACTTAATTTTTTGTTTTGTAAAAAAATTTTATTTTAATATTTAATAACTAATTATTAATTATTTATATTTTTTATTTAATTAAAAAAATCATTTTTTATTTTTTATTATTAAATTAAATTATTAAATAATTATTTATTTTAGGGGAAATATTTTACAAATTATTTTTTAAAAAATTATTTGTTAAATTTTGTAAATTATGAGATTTAGTAATTAATATTAATTATTTTAATATAAAAATTAATACAAATAATATTTTATACAATTTTAATATTAATATTAAAATGAATAAAATACAAAATAAATAATCTATTTTTTATTGAAATATTAAAGTTTTATTTTGGCTTAAAAATGTATTATTAATTTGATTTATATGTAAATTTTGTTATGAATTTGTATTTATTTTAAAATAAATATAATTTATTTATTCGCAGTAATTAATATTATTAATTAAAGAAATTTAGAAATAGCAATATTAAAGAGTATTTACCAAATTGGTGCCAGCAGTCGCGGTTACACTAATAAAACAAATAAATTTTTTTAGTATTAGTTAAATTTATTGATTAAAATGAAATTGAATTTATCAAGTGAAATTTTATATTCAAAATATTTTTATAAAAAATAATTAAAGCTAGAAATTTTTTTTGAAAAACTAGGATTAGATACCCTTATATTTAAAATTGAATTTATAATACTAAAGTAGTAAAAGTAATGTTCTTGAAACTTAAAAAAATTGGCGGTATTTTAGTCTATAGCTAGGTATCCAGCACCGCGGAAACTAAAAATTACTGTCAAACTCCATATAAAAAAAACTGGGCCAGGAATTTTTCGTTTGTGTTTTCCTGGCCTCAGTATCCAGCAACGTAAACGGAATCCACGAATTCTTATCGATAGTATCGATATCCATTCGAATGTGGACTGTGAGAACAGCTGATATGGGTGCCAGGAAAATATATGAGCATATTTTTACTGGAGTACAAGTGAGAAAAAAAAAATTTTTAATTACATATTGTTAAATTTAAAAAAAAAAAACAAAAAGATAATTTTTTTACTATTATTAGTTAATTCTCTTATTTAAATTGTTCTTAATTAATTATATTTATTGAACTATTATTGTTTTTGATTAAATTTTATTATTTATATTATTTTTGAATAAAAAAAAATATATTACAAAAAGTAAATATTAATTAATAAACTAATATGTTATGAATTGTTGTTATTTTCCATAAAATTTAAATATATTAATAATTTTTTTTTTAAAATAATTTACAAAAATTAAATATTTATTAATAAATTCACTTAATTTTTTTTTGTAAAAAAATTTTATTTTAATATTTAATAACTAATCATTAATTATTTATATTTTTTATTTAATTAAAAAAATCATTTTTTATTTTTTTTATTAAATTAAATTATTAAATAATTATTTATTTTAGGGGAAATATTTTACAAATTATTTTTTAAAAAATTATTTGTTAAATTTTGTAAATTATGAGATTTAGTAATTAATATTAATTATTTTAATATAAAAATTAATACAAATAATATTTTATAAAATTTTAATATTAATATTAAAATGAATAAAATAAAAAATAAATAATCTATTTTTTATTGAAATATTAAAGTTTTATTTTGGCTTAAAAATGTATTATTAATTTGATTTATATGTAAATTTTTTTATGAATTTGTATTTATTTTAAAATAAATATAATTTATTTATTCGCAGTAATTAATATTATTAATTAAAGAAATTTAGAAATAGCAATATTAAAGAGTATTTACCAAATTGGTGCCAGCAGTCGCGGTTACACTAATAAAACAAATAAATTTTTTTAGTATTAGTTAAATTTATTGATTAAAATGAAATTGAATTTATCAAGTGAAATTTTATATTCAAAATATTTTTATAAAAAATAATTAAAGCTAGAATATTTTTTTGAAAAACTAGGATTAGATACCCTTATATTTAAAATTGAATTTATAATACTAAAGTAGTAAAAGTAATGTTCTTGAAACTTAAAAAAATTGGCGGTATTTTAGTCTATAGCTAGGTATCCAGCACCGCGGAAACTAAAAATTACTGTCAAACTCCATATAAAAAAAACTGGGCCAGGAATTTTTCGTTTGTGTTTTCCTGGCCTCAGTATCCAGCAACGTAAACGGAATCCACGAATTCTTATCGATAGTATCGATATCCACACGAATGTGGACCGTGAGAACAGCTGATATGGGTGCCAGGAAAATATATGTGCATATTTTTACTGGAGTACAAGTGAGAGGTGGAGGCAAAATCTGTGCGCAAAACCAAAAAGAGATGCGCAAATTTTTAAAGTGAGGAGAAGATTGCTTTAATAAAAGCAGTTGAGGCAAGATCATGTTTTTGGCGGATCACGGAAAATAAGAATTTTGATAATTTTGACATTTTGGCGCCTCCGACTGCAAATTTTTAAAGTGAGGAGTGTTGAAATATGATCATCTCTAGCAATGCACGCATGTATTGACATACCAATGAATATGTAATCGTATGAGTGAGAGACGTGACGAGACGACGTTCTCTTATCTCCTTTTTGTCTTTCCTTCTTTTCGGTCTCTATCTGCCTGCGAGCAGAGCATTGTATTTAGTTACAAATAAACCTTACATATGAACGGTTGCGTTTTTACTTTGCGGTACAACAAACTTTCTTGCTACGGCAGCGAAACTCTGTCCAACAGGTTATGGGCCCAGGATCGGATTTTGTAAATAAAAAGCAAAGTGATTGTTATAGTTACGAACTATTAACTTCGGTGTGACTCAGAGACTAAACGATAATCAGCTATGAGCGGGATTTATCAGATAGACAAATTGGAGGAGGGAAATTATGACTCATGGTGTATTCAAATGCGGTCTGTGTTGGTGCACGCTGAATTGTGGAGTGTGGCATCTGGTGACTTACTACCAACGAATGTTCCCGAAGGTGTGAATTGGCAGGCCAAGGACGAAAAAGCGCTGGCCATGATCACACTGAGTGTGAAAACTTCACAGTTGGGGTACATTAAAAATTGCGCAAAGTCGTCCGAGGCATGGAACAAATTAAAAAGTGTTCATCAACCAAGTGGACCTGTACGAAAGGTTCAACTGTACAAGAAATTGCTAAGCAAACGCATGGACCAAAGGCAAAGCATTTCAAGTTACATAAATGAGTTCGTGGATATTCTTGATGGCCTTGGGTCAGTAGGAATCGAGCTAAATGATGAACTACGCGCAATTGTCTTACTGTCGAGCCTTCCAGAACAATTCGAAAATTTTGTTGTCGCCATAGAGACGCGCGACAGCCTGCCGACATTTGATGTTCTATGCGTAAAATTGAAGGAAGAAGGCGAGCGAAAGGGAAACGCCGAAGATCAAAAGGAATACGCAAAAGCATTTACCGCAATACACAAGCCGGCCGCGCAGAGAACGCAAAAGAAGAGAAACAATAATATGATTTGTTTCAAGTGTGGTAAGCGTGGGCATATGAAGGCTCAGTGTAAGAGAGAGAGCGCAAATGTGGAAAAGGCAGCAAAAGGCGATAACAAGCAGAGCAGCCTATTAAATGCGTTGGACGCTGATAATTTGAAAAAGAGTATGTGGTGCTTGGATAGTGGTGCTACAAGCCACATGTGTTGTGAGAAACAGTTATTCACGAAGCTCGAGAATCACACAGAAATGATTGGTCTGGCTGACTCCGGTTTTCTAAAAGCAGAAGGAAAAGGGGAAGTAGAGCTGAAGACAGAGATATGTACGCTGCTATGTGCCCAAAATGAATGGAAATTTTTTCTCCGTGAGCAGCACTGTAAAGAATAAATGTTTCGTCACTTTTGGACAAGAATATGCACAAGTAATCCAGAAAAGCGAATGCATTGTAAAGGCGAGCAGAGTTGGAAACTTGTATATGTTTCGAGGAAAACAAAACAACTGTTTTGCGGCGGTTAAGGCTGATGGTGCCCTGTGGCACAAACGGTACGGCCACTTGAATATCAGCAGTATGAAAGACTTGATCAGTAAAGGAATGGTGCGCGGCATCGAAAATATGGTTTTCCCGGCGAACATGAATTGCAAAACATGTATGGTCAGCAAGATTCATGCGCAACCATTTCCTGTTGCAACCTCCAGTAGAGCTCAAGATATATTGGAACTAATTCATGCAGATGTGTGCGGACCCTTTGGCACACAGTCGCTTGCTGGATCGAAGTACTTTCTAACCTTCATAGATGACAAATCAAGGCGTGTATTTGTGTATTTCCTGCGGAAGAAGGATGAAGTCTTCAAGAAGTTCGTCGAGTTCAAGACACTGGTTGAACGGCAAACGGGAAAAAGTCTCAAATGTATCCGGAGCGACAATGGCGGCGAATTTGTCAACAAACCGTTTGATGAATTTTTGAAAAATCAGGGGATCGAGAGGCAGCTGACAGTGGCATACACTCCACAGCAAAACGGCGTTGCTGAGAGGGCAAACCGCACTCTGGTGGAAATGTCAAGATGTATGCTGGCCCAGTCAGGATTGGGCGAATCCTTGTGGGCTGAGGCAGTCAACGCAGCTGTGTATGTGCGGAATCGATCACCGACCAAGGCGCTGACCAGTATGACGCCAATGGAAGCGTGGACTGGTAAGAAACCTTTTGTTGGTCATCTAAAAGTTTTTGGCTCCGTTGCAGTAGCTCTGGACAAGGGTCCAAGGAAAAGTAAACTTCAACCAAAAGGCAAAGAATATCGCATGATTGGATATTCAGTAGCAGCTAAGGGCTATCGACTGTATGACCCGTTGTCTCATCAGGTGATTGAGAGGCGAGATGTTCTCTTTGACGAGATCCAAGACGACAAGGACACAATCACGCTCAAGCTTCCGACGGCAGAAGTTAGCATGCAGTCTGGCGGCGACACTGATGATATTGACAGCAGCGGTGGAGACTGCAGCGATGGTGCAAGCGTTGAAGGGGGGAATTCCAGTAGCAGCGATCCTGATGGCTACGAGAGCGCAATTGAAAAGGTGGAGTCAGATGAGCCAGCTCCTCGTGTTGGACCTGGCAGACCAAGGCTGATTCGGACCGGCAAACCTGGCCGTCCGAGAAAGGAGTACAACGTTCTTGGTGCTCTGGTTGCCAGCAACGTAAAGATTCCACTCTCCTACGAGGAGGCATTGAACAGTATCCATGCATCACATTGGTCCGAAGCGATGCAGCGAGAATATGAAGCATTAATGGCAAACGAAACATGGCAGTTGGCAGACTTACCGGCAGGACAGCGAGCAGTTGGATGCAAATGGGTGTATAGCCTGAAACGCGACAAAGATGGTCAGATCGAACGTTTCAAGGCGCGGTTGGTGGCAAAAGGTTGTTCCCAGCAGTACGGCATAAACTATGCGGAAACTTTTTCTCCAGTTTGCAGATAGGAAAGCGTCCGATTTATTCTTGCACTAGCAGCGGAATTGAAGTTATATGTCAACCAAATGGATGTATGTACGGCATACCTCAACAGTGACCTGAGCGATACGGTGTATATGAAGCAACCACAAGGGTACATTGATCGAGTTTATCCAGCGAAGGCTATGCTGCTCAAAAAGGCAATATATGGATTGAAGCAGTCAGGAAGGGAATGGAATTCGAAGCTGAATGGCGTCCTGACTAATCTGGGTTTTGTTGCCTGTGAAAACGAGCCGTGTCTCTACCAGCAGAGCGGGAAAGGTAACTTATCGTTAATCCTGGTATATGTTGACGATTTACTTATAGCATGCCAGTCCAAAGAAGACATGCTCAGTATCAAGTCCGCTATTTCAAATGCGTTCGAATGTGTCGACAAAGGTGTTCCAAAGCTGTTTCTAAGCATGGAGGTGCACCGTGAAGGTGAACTTGGGCCTATCACCATAGGCCACTCGCAATACATCAAGGAACTATTGCAAGCTCACGGACAAATGTAGACCAGTGGCTACTCCGTTGGATGCGGGGTTCCAGGTGTACTGATGGGCAGTGTCAAAAGGTTGATCCTGTCATGTATCAATCCATGATTGGTGAGCTGATGTGGCTGGCACTCACAACCAGACCAGACATTCTGCATTCAGTTGCAAAGTTGGCCCAGAGGAATAAAGATCCGCACGCAGAGCATCTGGCTGGTGTGAAACACGTTTTAAGGTACTTGGCAGCGACGATGAATTTCAAACTACACTACAAAGGTTGTCATCAGCCACTTACTGGATATGTGGATGCAGATTGGGGCGGCGATCGAACTAACCGAAAGTCGTATACGGGATATGTTTATTTTTTGGCAGGTGGCCCAATTTCTTGGCGATCCGAGAAACAACGCAGCGTGGCACTTAGCAGCACGGAGGCAGAATATATGGCACTGTCGACTGCGTGTAAGGAGTCCATATTCTTACGTCGCTTAATCATCGAAATCGGTTGTGGGGATGAAGCTACCTCGACTACTTTATATGGCGATAATTTGAGCGCACAAGAGCTGGCTAGGAACCCAGTTCATCATTCAAGGACCAAGCATATTGATATAAGATATCACTTTGTACGTCAGGTTGTAGAAGAAGGTCAAGTTAACTTAAAGTATGCTAGTACAACAGATATGATTGCAGATATCTTGACCAAGAATCTCCCTAAGAGAAAGCATGTCGAATTTACAAAATTGTTAAGTTTAAATTGAATTAAATGGAATTTGTAAACGTGCACGCATTGAGGAAGGGTGTTGAAATATGATCATCTCTAGCAATGCACGCATGTATTGACATACATATGAATATGTAATCGTATGAGTGAGAGACGTGACGAGACGACGTTCTCTTATCTCCTTTTTGTCTTTCCTTCTTTTCGGTCTCTATCTGCCTGCGAGCAGAGCATTGTATTTAGTCACAAATATACCTTACATATGAACGGTTGCATTTTTACTTTGCGGTACAACAAACTTCCCTTGCTACGGCAGCGAAACTCTGTCCAACAAGGAGAAGATTGCTTTAATAAAAGCAGTTGAGGCAAGATCATGTTTTTGGCGGATCACGGAAAATAAGAATTTTGATAATTTTGACATTTTGGCGCCTCCGACTGTGCTGTACTTCTTCTTACAACAATATGTGCCGCTACCAACACAATCACTTCATCGTCAGAATTACTTTTCTTCCTTTTTTTAATTTTAGTTTAATTTTCAAAGTTGGCGCTGTTTACAAAAAACAGCTGCAAACAGCTTCCAAACTGCAAATACTTCAATACAACCAGTTGTAGGAAACTTAAGTTATGTGAAAAGTAGAAGCACTACCTATGACAAAAAAATATCAGATTTTTAAAAAATTCTTTAAAAAAAAATTACTCCATGAAAAAAAAAACATATTTCTTTAAAAAAATTTAAATCTCCAAATCTATCAGAAAAAGTCATTTTTGGCGACAGCGGAAAAAAAGTTGAAATTTGTCGAATAGTGTAATCTATTAATCTTAACTTAGTATATACAAAATTATAAAAAAAATTTTTAATTACATTTTGTTAAATTTAAAAAAAAAAAAAAAAAGATAATTTTTTTACTATTATTAGTTAATTCTCTTATTTAAATTGTTCTTAATTAATTATATTTATTGAACTATTATTGTTTTTGATTAAATTTTATTATTTATATTATTTTTGAATAAAAAAAAATATATTACAAAAAGTAAATATTAATTAATAAACTAATATGTTATGAATTGTTGTTATTTTCCATAAAATTTAAATATATTAATCTTTTTTTTTTTTTAATAATTTACAAAAATTAAATATTAATTAATAAATTCACTTAATTTTTTGTTTTGTAAAAAATTTTATTTTAATATTTAATAACTAATTATTAATTATTTATATTTTTTATTTAATTAAAAAAATCATTTTTTATTTTTTATTATTAAATTAAATTATTAAATAATTATTTATTTTAGGGGAAATATTTTACAAATTATTTTTTAAAAAATTATTTGTTAAATTTTGTAAATTATGAGATTTAGTAATTAATATTAATTATTTTAATATAAAAATTAATACAAATAATATTTTATACAATTTTAATATTAATATTAAAATGAATAAAATACAAAATAAATAATCTATTTTTTATTGAAATATTAAAGTTTTATTTTGGCTTAAAAATGTATTATTAATTTGATTTATATGTAAATTTTTTTATGAATTTGTATTTATTTTAAAATAAATATAATTTATTTATTCGCAGTAATTAATATTATTAATTAAAGAAATTTAGAAATAGCAATATTAAAGATTATTTTATTAAATAATTATTTTTAGTACTAGTTAAATTTATTGATTAAAGCTGGGTATCCAGCACCGCAGAAACTTAAAATTACTGCCAAACTTCATATAACAAAAACGGGGCCAGTAATTTTTCGTTTGTGTTTTCCTGGAGTCAGTATCCAGCAACGTAAACGGGATCCACGAATTTTTATCGATAGTATCGATATTCACACGAATGTGGACTGTGAGAACAGCTGATAGGGGTGCCAGTAAAATATATGTGCCTATTTTTACTGGAGTACAAGTGAGAGGTGGGGGCAAAATCTGTGCGCAAAACCAAAAAGAGATATGCAAATGTTTAAAGTGAGAAGAGGATTGCTTTAATAAAAGCAGTTGAGGCAAGACCATGTCTTTGGCGGATCACGGAAAATAAGCATTTTGATAATGTTGACATTTTGGCGCCTCCGACTGTGCTGTACTTCTTCTTACAACAATATGTGCCACTACCAACACAATCACTTCATCGTCAGAATTACTTTTCTTCCTTTTTTTAATTTTAGTTTAATTTTCAAAATTGGCGCTGTTTATTAAACACAGCTGATTCATGAGAGTGGCAAATCACTTTTTAGGTTCTTGGTCACACTACATTAGTTGAGTTTCACACATCCGAAATAAAGAGCAGATTCGTTTCAGTAAAATTTCGTGGTGCTGGATACAGGCCTTAAATTGAAATTGAATTTATCAAGTGAAATTTTATATTCAAAATATTTTTATAAAAAATAAATAAAGATAGAAAATTTTTTTGAAAAACTAGGATTAGATACCCTTATATTTAAAATTGAATTTATAATACTAAAGTAGTAATAGTAATGTTCTTGAAACTTAAAAAAATTGGCGGTATTTTAGTCTATAGCTAGGTATCCAGCACCGCGGAAACTAAAAATTACTGTCAAACTCCATATAAAAAAAACTGGGCCAGGAATTTTTCGTTTGTGTTTCCCTGGCCTCAGTATCCAGCAACGTAAACGGAATCCACGAATTCTATTTGATAGTATCGATATCCACACGAATGTGGACTGTGAGAACAGCTGATATGGGTGCCAGGAAAATATATGTGCATATTTAATAATAATAATAATAATAATAATAATAATTTAATAAAAGCAGTTGAGGCAAGATCATGTTTTTGGCGGATCACGGAAAATAAGAATTTTGATAATTTTGACATTTTGGCGCCTCCGACTGTGCTGTACTTCTTCTTACAACAATATGTGCCGCTACCAACACAATCACTTCATCGTCAGAATTACTTTTCTTCCTTTTTTTAATTTTAGTTAAATTTTCAAAGTTGGCGCTGTTTACAAAACACAGCTGATTCATGAGAGTGGCAAATCACTTTTTAGGTTCTTGGTCACACTACATTAGTTGAATTCCACACAACCGAAATAAAGAGCAGATTCCCGTCAGTCATTTTTCGCGGTGAAATTTTTCGGGGAAAAATACCGAAAAAAAATTATGAAATTTCAATTTGGAAGCTTAGTATCTTTTTTTAAAAAATAGAAAAATAGAAGCACTACCTATGACAAAAAATACCAGATTTTTTAAATATTCTTAAAAAAAAAACTACACCTGGAAAAAAAAAACATTCTTTAAACATTTTTAAACATCCAAATCTATCAGAAAAAGTCATTTTTGGCGACAGCGGAAAAGTCGTGTAGACTAGTGTTATCGTTTATGCTCTGAGTCACACCGAAGTTAATAGTTCGTAACTAAAACAATCACTTTACTTTTTATTTCCAAATTCCGATCTTGGGCCCATAGTTTGCTGGACAGAATTTCGCTGCCGTAGCTAGGGAAGTTTTTTGAGTAATAAAAAGTTAAGCCGCAACCATTCGTTTGTAAGGTTTATTTGTGACTAAATACAATGCTCTGCTCGCAGGCAGATAGAGACCGAAAAGAAGGAAAAAACAAAAGGAGATAAGAGAACGTAGTCTCGTCACGTCTCTCACTCATACGCTTACATATTCATATGTATGTCAATACATGCGTGCATTGCTAGAGATGATCATTCTTCAACAGTGTAATTCCAACTTTATTTTTAATTTTAGGTTGAGGTTATCAACCAGAACTTTTACAAGCTGGTGTGTTCGGCTAAGCGCCTGCCCATGGCAGCACAGAGATAGGGATAGCTTACTCTCTTTATATTACTCTCAATGCATCGTTACTGCTGCTGCCCTACGCACTACGCTCTCAATCGCTACATCGCCCTTTCCCTAAATTCGTCGTCCGACAAGAGCTGTGAGGGAGGCTCATCAGCAGAGCATGCAGCGAAGACCGTCTGTAGCGTCCGTGTCCGTAGTATCAAATTCATTAGCTGTCCCCGCAATTCCGACCCCACCAGTCAATATACGACCCGGACCACCGGGTATTACCATCACAGGTGATAGGCCTGTGGTGCCAAGATTGGTCGGGATCCCACCAAAGAGACAAGTTTTTGTCTCGCGGCTTGCCCCTGATTCCACAATTAATGATGTGACGGCTTATATCCGAAGCAAAATAAAAGCCGCTGATTTTAAGGTGGAAAAATTTAACTTTACTTACGCCAGGGAGATATCTTCATTTAAAATAAGTGTCTCTCAAACTCATTTTGACACCATCTGTTCTGCCAAATTTTGGCCGGAGCATTTGGTGGTGAAGGAGTTTAAGGCAAAGAAGAAGACCAGGCCCCCAATAACTCTGCCAACAAATCAGACCAGTGCTCCTTCGTCGTCTTCCCGCTCTACCTCCCGTCCAAAAAACTAACTAACTCTCTTTTGGTGACCTATCAGAATGTTCGAGGCTTGCGTAGTAAGCTCAGCATTCTTTTCCAGGATAGTGTCGCATTTGCATCCCACGTTATTGTGTTTACCGAGACCTGGCTAAAGCCGGACATTCTTAGTTCCGAAGTTTTGGCAGGTCGGTACACAACTTTTAGAAAGGATCGTTCGTCTCGACGTGCAGGAGGGGTTCTGATTGCTGTGGACTCAAACTTCACGTCGGAACTTTTCACAGTCCAGATCCAGCAGGAACTGGAATTTCTGTGTGTAAAACTGATTCTTCCCGCTTTCTCAGTTTTCATAATTTGTTCGTATATTCCACCTTCTTCGGATATCGCAATTTACGAGCAGCATTTGTCCGCCTTAACCGCTATCTCTTCCTCGCTATCTGACAAAGATCACATGATAGTTCTTAGTGACTTCAACTTGCCAGGAATTGTTTGGTCTTCGGTAAACGAGTCTAATAGCCTGGTACCCATGGCACGTCATGACTTTGTTGATGGCTTGATTGACCTGTCTCTGTCTCAAGTTAACCATGTTAAAAATTCCTTGGGTCGATTTCTTGATCTGTGCTTTGTAACGGATCCGACCGTAGCGTTGTTAACTCGAGTCCCCCCGCTCTCTATACCTGAAGATGCCTACCATCCTACCTTCGAAGTGTCGCTCGACCTAGGACGAACTATACTGGATCGGTCGGGTAGACTACCCCAATGTGTCCGCTGCTTCCGTAAAGCCGAGTTTACGAAGCTTAATAACCTCATTAGGGATTTTGATTGGTCCGCTTTATATTTGTGCAGTGATGTTACGATAGGCACAAACATTTTCTATGATGCACTGGACTAACTTTTTGTCTCTTGTGTCCCACTTTCCTGTCCGATTAGATCAAGAAAACCCCCTTGGTTTACCAAGGAGCTATCTCATCTAAAAAACGTAAAATCAAGACTTTATAAAAAATTTCAAGAAGTTGGCTCTCCTTCTTCTCTCTCTCATTATGTAATAGCTCGGTCAAACTTTTCAGTTCTTAACGCTCAATGCTATCAGAATTACCTATCTCGATGCAGGATAAGTTTTCCTAAGGACCCCAAACAGTTCTACAGCTTTGTAAACAGTAAGCGTAGAACGTCCGCACACCCATCCTCGCTATCTTTCCGTAATACGTCGGCAGATAATGATCAGGCAATTGCCGATCTTTTTGCCCGTTTTTTCCAAACTACCTATTCGCAGGACGTTTACTCTGGTCAGCCGTATCCATACAGTTTACCGCGGTCGAACGGCATTTTCTGTCCTTTGCTAAATGAAAGCTCGTTGCTTCATGATCTACGAACAGTAAAGCCGGTGTTCTCACCGGGTCCGGACGGAGTTCCCGGCTGTGTACTCAGGTATTGTGCCGAGTCTCTGTGTGGGCCGTTGCTTAAACTGTTCAACCTATCTATAACTTCTTCATGCTTTCCCCCGATATGGAAGGAGTCTTTTATAATTCCTCTCCATAAGAAAGGTAGCAAGTCTGACGCAATGAACTATAGAGGTATATCTAAGTTATCCGCTATTCCTAAAGTGTTTGAGAAAATTTTAACTCCGCACCTGCAGCACCTATGCAGATCACTTATATCTCCAACTCAACATGGATTTATAAGGCGGAGATCAACCACTACAAATTTATTGGAGTTTACCTCCTTTATAATAAAAGGCTTTCAAGGTAATTTGCAGACGGATGTTGTTTACACCGATTTTAGTAAAGCGTTCGATTCTGTAAACCATTCCCTCCTAGCACAAAAGCTCGACCTTCTAGGGTTCCCGCCCAATCTCCTGAGATGGATCTCTAGCTACCTGTGTTCTAGGTCTCAAAGAGTCCTTTTCAAAAACTCCCTGTCCTCTCCAGTTATGGTGACTTCGGGTGTACCTCAGGGCAGCCACCTAGGCCCCTTACTCTTTACTCTCTTTATAAATGACCTACCTTCTGTATTAACATACTCTCGAGTACTAATGTATGCGGATGATGTTAAGCTCTGTGTCCAGTATAAGGACATTTCTTTCCAATCCAGGTTACAATCCGATCTCGATAGATTTCAGTCTTGGTGTTGTGCAAATTTATTAAACCTTAACGCTTCAAAATGTAAAGTAATGACTTTTCATCGCTCCAGCGCCTTTCTGGTTCCTTACACCCTTTGTGGTGGTTCTCTTGAGAGAATTACCCGGGTTGATGATCTTGGTGTTCTATTAGATCCCAAGTTAAAGTTTTCAGAACACATTTCCACCATGGTGAATAAGGCCATGGGCGTGCTTGGGTTTATAAAGAGGTGGTCAAAGGAATTTGACGACCCCTATATAACAAAGACTCTCTACACCTCTCTGGTTCGTCCGATTTTAGAATACGGCTCTTGTGTATGGTGCCCTCAGTACAACGTACACCAAGACCGTATAGAATCAGTTCAGAAAAACTTTTGCTGGGATGCAAGTGTGAGACTGCCGTCTTACTCTAATAGATTGCTCTTAATAAACCTTCTAACCTTAGCTAATCGTAGGAAAATGCTTGGCGTGATTTTTGTGCACAACTTGATCAACGGTGACGTAGATAGCCCTGACCTGTTGAGCCGCATAAACTTCACGATTCCTATTAGAAGCACTAGGAACTATACACCGTTGTTTCTTCCGCTTTGTAGATCGAATTACTCCTTGCATGAACCATTTAGGGTCCTATGCTCGGATTATAATTCCCTCTACCATATTATATCTACCACTAACTCCCTTCCTAGTCTTAAATTACTGATACTCCTACATCTTTCCCGTAATTAGTAATTACTTTTCTTCTTTAGTTAGATTAATTCTACTTTTCCTCGAACACTAGTCCAACACCTATCTTTCCTGCATGTCCGCGATCGGTTCGGTTTACGAGTCGCTCGTCATGCGGCAGCGCCCTTCGGTCGGTTGGGCGGGAGGTGGGCTGCGTTCTTGCCTGGGATCCGCGCGTAACAGCCATCGGCTGGTGTCGCTTGGGCCACTTGATGGTGCAGTCATTGCATATCAACGTCCTAAAGTAGAACTTTTCTTGAAATTTCATCATCTTCGTGAGCAAACGTCGTATCGCTAATTTTCGTTTCGTGGTTATTGTTGCATCTCTCGCTAAGAAAACAAATCGAACATACATATGTATATACACAATATACATATATACCATGAAACCAAACCCATTTGTGTTTAAATCAATTTTGTAAAAATACGCTGCTGAAGAAGCTCAGTATCTCAACATTTTGGTGATCCCGACGTGATTTAAAAAACAATAAAATCCTAATAAACATAAACAATTGCATTTATCCAAATTTTGTCGTTGCCTTAGTCGCATAAAACCACGGTTGTTTGGTTCCTCAGTTGTGCACAAGCAACAGTAACGGTTCTCGCTTCATCTGCTTTACCTTCTGCTTGCTGTTGTTTCGTTACGGTTTCGGTTCTCTCAGTGTGTATGGCATTGTTGTTGTTGGCAAATTGCGAACTCTCGCTGCTGGTCTGTGCCCTTGTGTTCGAGCGCTGCGATCGATTGTGAAGTGCCTTTCAAACTGTTCGAATCTATTCACCGGCTATTAACCTCGGCGTTTGCCTTATCAAACACACGCAATGTCTTCTAATGGAACCCCCTCCCCTATCGTTGTCGATTCCCCCTTGTCTCTCAATGTGGACATTGCGTACTATAAGCGCAAGGTGCAAGCCATGCTAAGTGCAGCGCGGAGAATCGGAAATGCCGTCGGCAAGGAGAAGATTGGTGAGCTCAGAGAAGAGGAGTTGAACGTGCGTTTAAATTCTTTATTGGATCTGGTCGCTTCTTTCAATGAGCATCATAATGCCCTGGAGAGGATTGATCTTGATGAGATCGGTAGTCCCTTGAGGGACGAGTTTGACGAGTGCGTGGTACTGCTGGAGACTAGCATTAGGCACGAATTGAACAATCGGCAGCCCACAATGCTCCCTTGCTCAACAATGCCGACGGACCATATTGTAGAGGCCCCAGCTACGATTGTAGTGCAGCATCGGCCTCGCCTACCGGAGTTAAAGCTTCCGGAATTCAGTGGGGACTACTCACAGTACTCTGCGTTTTGGAGCATGTTTTCTTCCATAATTGACAGGGATCCTGACCTAACGAATGTGGAGAAATTACAGTACCAACGATCCTGCCTGAAAGGACCAGCTTTAGACACGATCTCGTTACTTGAATTTAGCCAGGACAGCTATCCCATCGCGCTAGATTTGCTCAACAAACGATTCAATAACAGACGTTTAATATTTCAGAAACATGTCGCTGACATTTTGAGTGTGCAGCAAATTGAAGAAGCATCTGTGTCTCAACTCCGAGTATTGGCAGATACCGCAATTGCTAATCTGCGGGCTTTAAAGAATCTAGTGACAAAGGAGCAGGTCGCTGACTGCATTGTGATACAAAGCCTGCTGCAGAGGGCGGACAGTGCCACACGAGCCAAGCGGGAGGAAACGTCGTCTTTGGATAGCCTCTCTACAGCCGAGCAATTTACTACATTCTTGGAAGAGAGATGCCAGAGATTGGAGACCCAAGAGCATGCTAAGAATATGTACACCCATAGTCATCGGAAACACTGCCTACTCGCAACTAGCTCCAAGCCGAATTTTTTTTGCATTCTGCGGAGATCCAGAACATTCCAAGTATGGGTGTTCGCAGTTCTGCAACCTTTCTTCTCGCCTTCGTCTTCAGGAAGCTAAAAAGCTCTAACTTAAGTTTCCTACAACTGGTTGTATTGAACTTTGCAGTTAAAAAAAGCTGACAAATGCAGCTATAAATCCGACTGAGACACTTTGAAGCTGCAACTTAACGTCTGGAAGATATTAAGCTTCCAAATTGAAATTTCATTATTTTTTCGGTATTTTTTCCCCGAAATTTTGATTTTGAAAGCTCAGGAAAAGTGGAAAAAAAATATTTGAATGCCTTGATTTTTGGTTTTAGATAGACACATTAATTAGGCGTAGTTTAAAGTATCGCTTATAAAAATATAACGCCTAAGTTATAACCGTTTGACCAAAAAGACCCAAATCTCATTTTATCTGAAAAAATACCGTCCGGTACGTTGTTGGTCCAACTTCCAAAATGTGATTGCAAAAAACAAAAAGGACCTGTAAATTTGGTTTTACCGAGTCTTAGGTATTGATATATATCGGATATATACCCTACCTGGTCATATTTATTTGGGGTGTAAATGTTGTGGACAGTTTTATTCCTTATTCCTTATACCTAAGCCTTGGTGAGAATAAATATACATAAATACCTGTTAGGGTCAAATGTTGACCTTTTTCCTTCACAGGTGCTGGTCCCGCAGATATTTGACCTTTCTCCTTCAAGCTATTCATAAAAAAGGATATATAACTCTGTACCTATAGTATCCCTGCCTCAGTGTAGTTCTGACTTCCAGCAGAATACGATCGTGTGTTTTCGAAAAATACCACTTGTTTCTAATTGAAATGGACAACTCAAGCCGGTCAACTTCAAGTGCTTACCGAGCAGACTCGTTTTGCTACATATGGGGAAAGTATATGACCAGCAAAGAAGAAAAAATCGTTTTTACCGAAAAGTTCCAAGAACAGTATAAGGAAAACTATAAGATGTGGCCCAAAAGTATTGGCGAAGAGTGGGCTCCAAGCTGTATATGCAAAACGTGCAAATTGAATTTAACAGCATTTAATAAAGAGGAAAAGTAAGTTACCCTAAATCAGAAGCTATGAAGAGTACAAAAAATACTAAACATTACTTTTTTTCTAACACATTTTTTTTAGAAAACAATTTCGATTTGGAACTCCAATGCTATGGAGAAAACCAAAAAATCACAGCTCTGAATGTTTCTTTTGTTTATTCGAAACAACTGGGTTTGGGGTAGGTGAGAAATATAAATACCCGCAAGAGTCTCGTTAAGGCTTTACGCTTCCTGCTCCTCCTTTGAAGGAAATATCGCCATTAAAACGCAACAAAGAGGAGATGTCTTCTTCGTCGCATGGAACAACGGATTCAAGTAATTACCAATCAGGAGAAAAATACCAGAGCTCGCAAATAACTGTTGACACTTTTTTCTTATATGCTCAGCTTCGTAACATAACCGAAAAGATTTTGCAGACACGATCTCGCTCTGAGCGGCTCTCTTTGTTTTGCTTTGAACCGGTTTTGGTCAGACGCTTTGCATTGACTCATTCGTGTGACGCTCTCAAATGAGTGTCGCGTAAAGAGTAATACGATTTTCGCTCTCACAAAGACCCTCAGCAAAAGACAATTTGACTAAAAAACTCAACAGAAATGATCTTTGCCTTCGTGTGCATGTAAATACATACATACATACATGCATACATACATGCATACATACATACATTTTAATGTAAATGAGGCAACAATCGCGTGTGTTTACCCATACATACGCAAAAGACAATTTGCTTCATTTAACTCAAGCAAACGATCAGTGAATGACTTGAGCGAAATGAAATCAGAAATAACTGTCTCGCTCAGAGCGCGAGCGAGCTAAGCCAGACGCGACAAAAACAGTTTCTGTCTGAGTATTTTTTATTGTGTGAGTGAAAGACACTTATTTGCAGACAACGAAAAAGTGTCAACAGTTATTTGCGAGCTCTGAAAAATACATATTTAAGTATCATAACTTAGCCGTTTATTTTTATATTTTTATAAACGATACCTTAAACGACGCCTAATTAATGTGTCTATCTAAAACCAAAAATCAAGGCAATAAAATTTTTTTTTTCGGGGAAAAAATACCGAAAAAAAAGATGCAATTTCAATTTGGAAGCTTAATATCTTCCAGACGTTAAGTTGCAGCTACAAAGTGTCTGAGTCGGATTTATAGCTGCATTTATCAGCTTTTTTAAACTGCAAAGTTCAATACAACCAGTTGTAGGAAACTTAAGTTATGTGAGAAATAGAAGCACTACCTATGACAAAAAATACCAGATTTTTAAAAAATTCTTTAAAAAAAAAACTACTCCATGAAAAAAAAAAACATTCTTTAAACATTTTTAAACATCCAAATCTATCAGAAAAAGTCATAAATGGAGACAGCGGAAAAGTCGTGTCGACTAGTGTTATTCAAGATCTGATTCACAAACATAAATAAAAATCCATTAATGTCTTATATGAAAACATTTGAGACAAGAAAAAGAATGAAATATTTAAATGAAATCAAAACTTACAGGCCTTGAACCAATCTGAGACAAATTATTCAAAATATCCTTCAACACATCGTCACTTTCTTTTGAAACATCAACATTTGCTTTTTCGATTTTACTTATATAGCGTCTCAATGTGGTTTCTGGAATTCCATTTTCTCCAGCTACAGACGTCTTGGAACGGCCATGAATTTTTACCATTTTGATTGCCTCCAATATTCGGTCGAAGTTAATTTTTTTTGATAATTTTGCTTTATGTGACGGCATATCTTCAAAATTTAAAAAACACGAAAAAACCAACAAAATTGCCGAATATGTTATTTTCTGCTAATGTAAGTTATAGCAAGTGTCTCTCTGCTGGCTTTCGAGATAACGCCACGACCGTTATGTCATAAGGTATACGATGATAGGCGAAGTAGAATAGAAGTAGTGAAGAGAATAGAGCGCCTTCCAAGCTCTGGGTAAGACATCTGCCTTCTCGCTCTCTCCTCCACGAAATGGGGTATGTTGTTGGTGGACGATCAACTAAACAGTTAGATAAGTTAGATGGTTACGGCTATAGCCGGCGCTTACTTGTTTATTATGTTCTGTTTCTTTAGATGATAAGTACTAACTAGAACATCTCGCCTATGCTGCTTGTTATGGTCCCTCGGTGGCGACGGAGTTAGTGGACTTACTCCGCTGAATAGTGGACTTAGTCCGCTGAATAAGCTTTAAAGCTTGCAGCATGCATGCATGCAGCCAAAATCGTCTGTAGCGTCCGTGTCCGTAATGTCCGCAAACTCATTAGCGGTCCCCTCAATTCCGACCCCACCAGTTAATATACGTCCCGGACCACCGGGTATTACCATCACAGGTGATAGGCCTGTGGTGCCAAGATTGGTGGGGATCCCACCAAAGAGACAAGTTTTTGTCTCGCGGCTTGCCCCTGATTCCACAATTAATGATGTGACGGCTTATATCCGAAGCAAAATAAAAGCCGCTGATTTTAAGGTGGAAAAATTTAACTTTTCTTACGCCAGGGATATATCTTCATTTAAAATAAGTGTCTCTCAAACTCATTTTGACACCATCTGTTCTGCCAAATTTTGGCCGGAGCATTTGGTGGTGAAGGAGTTTAAGGCAAAGAAGAAGACCAGGCCCCCAATAACTCTGCCAACAAATCAGACCAGTGCTCCTTCGTCGTCTTCCCGCTCTACCTCCCGTCCAAAAAACTAACTAACTCTCTTTTGGTGACCTATCAGAATGTTCGAGGCTTGCGTAGTAAGCTCAGCATTCTTTTCCAGGATAGTGTCGCATTTGCATCCCACGTTATTGTGTTTACCGAGACCTGGCTAAAGCCGGACATTCTTAGTTCCGAAGTTTTGGCAGGTCGGTACACAACTTATAGAAAGGATCGCTCGTCTCGACGTGCAGGTGGGGTTCTGATTGCTGTGGACTCAAACTTCACGTCGGAACTTTTCACAGTCCAGATCCAGCAGGAACTGGAATTTCTGTGTGTAAAACTGATTCTTCCCGCTTTCTCAGTTTTCATAATTTGTTCGTATATTCCACCTTCTTCGGATATCGCAATTTACGAGCAGCATTTGTCCGCCTTAACCGCTATCTCTTCCTCGCTATCTGACAAAGATCACATGATAGTTCTTAGTGACTTCAACTTGCCAGGAATTGTTTGGTCTTCGGTAAACGAGTCTAATAGCCTGGTACCCATGGCACGTCATGACTTTGTTGACGGCTTGATTGACCTGTCTCTGTCTCAAGTTAACCATGTTAAAAATTCCTTGGGTCGATTTCTTGATCTGTGCTTTGTAACGGATCCGACCGTAGCGTTGTTAACTCGAGTCCCCCCGCTCTCTATACCTGAAGATGCCTACCATCCTACCTTCGAAGTGTCGCTCGACCTAGGACGAACTATACTGGATCGGTCGGGTAGACTACCCCAATGTGTCCGCTGCTTCCGTAAAGCCGAGTTTACGAAGCTTAATAACCTCATTAGGGATTTTGATTGGTCCGCTTTATATTTGTGCAGTGATGTTACGACAGGCACAAATATTTTCTATGATGCACTGGACTAACTTTTTGTCTCTTGTGTCCCACTTTCCTGTCCGATTAGATCAAGAAAACCCCCTTGGTTTACCAAGGAGCTATCTCATCTAAAAAACGTAAAATCAAGACTTTATAAAAAATTTCAAGAAGTTGGCTCTCCTTCTTCTCTCTCTCATTATGTAATAGCTCGGTCAAACTTTTCAGTTCTTAACGCTCAATGCTATCAGAATTACCTATCTCGATGCAGGATAAGTTTTCCTAAGGACCCCAAACAGTTCTACAGCTTTGTAAACAGTAAGCGTAGAACGTCCGCACACCCATCCTCGCTATCTTTCCGTAATACGTCGGCAGATAATGATCAGGCAATTGCCGATCTTTTTGCCCGTTTTTTCCAAACTACCTATTCGCAGGACGTTTACTCTGGTCAGCCGTATCCATACAGTTTACCGCGGTCGAACGGCATTTTCTGTCCTTTGCTAAATGAAAGCTCGTTGCTTCATGATCTACGAACAGTAAAGCCGGTGTTCTCACCGGGTCCGGACGGAGTTCCCGGCTGTGTACTCAGGTATTGTGCCGAGTCTCTGTGTGGGCCGTTGCTTAAACTGTTCAACCTATCTATAACTTCTTCATGCTTTCCCCCGATATGGAAGGAGTCTTTTATAATTCCTCTCCATAAGAAAGGTAGCAAGTCTGACGCAATGAACTATAGAGGTATATCTAAGTTATCCGCTATTCCTAAAGTGTTTGAGAAAATTTTAACTCCGCACCTGCAGCACCTATGCAGATCACTTATATCTCCAACTCAACATGGATTTATAAGGCGGAGATCAACCACTACAAATTTATTGGAGTTTACCTCCTTTATAATAAAAGGCTTTCAAGGTAATTTGCAGACGGATGTTGTTTACACCGATTTTAGTAAAGCGTTCGATTCTGTAAACCATTCCCTCCTAGCACAAAAGCTCGACCTTCTAGGGTTCCCGCCCAATCTCCTGAGATGGATCTCTAGCTACCTGTGTTCTAGGTCTCAAAGAGTCCTTTTCAAAAACTCCCTGTCCTCTCCAGTTATGGTGACTTCGGGTGTACCTCAGGGCAGCCACCTAGGCCCCTTACTCTTTACTCTCTTTATAAATGACCTACCTTTTGTATTAACATACTCTCGAGTACTAATGTATGCGGATGATGTTAAGCTCTGTGTCCAGTATAAGGACATTTCTTTCCAATCCAGGTTGCAATCCGATCTCGATAGATTTCAGTCTTGGTGTTGTGCAAATTTATTAAACCTTAACGCTTCAAAATGTAAAGTAATGACTTTTCATCGCTCCAGCGCCTTTCTGGTTCCTTACACCCTTTGTGGTGGTTCTCTTGAGAGAATTACCCGGGTTGATGATCTTGGTGTTCTATTAGATCCCAAGTTAAAGTTTTCAGAACACATTTCCACCATGGTGAATAAGGCCATGGGCGTGCTTGGGTTTATAAAGAGGTGGTCAAAGGAATTTGACGACCCCTATATAACAAAGACTCTCTACACCTCTCTGGTTCGTCCGATTTTAGAATACGGCTCTTGTGTATGGTGCCCTCAGTACAACGTACACCAAGACCGTATAGAATCAGTTCAGAAAAACTTTTGCTGGGATGCAAGTGTGAGACTGCCGTCTTACTCTAATAGATTGCTCTTAATAAACCTTCTAACCTTAGCTAATCGTAGGAAAATGCTTGGCGTGATTTTTGTGCACAACTTGATCAACGGTGACGTAGATAGCCCTGACCTGTTGAGCCGCATAAACTTCACGATTCCTATTAGAAGCACTAGGAACTATACACCGTTGTTTCTTCCGCTTTGTAGATCGAATTACTCCTTGCATGAACCATTTAGGGTCCTATGCTCGGATTATAATTCCCTCTACCATATTATATCTACCACTAACTCCCTTCCTAGTCTTAAATTACTGATACTCCTACATCTTTCCCGTAATTAGTAATTACTTTTCTTCTTTAGTTAGATTAATTCTACTTTTCCTCGAACACTAGTCCAACACCTATCTTTCCTGCATGTCCGCGATCGGTTCGGTTTACGAGTCGCTCGTCATGCGGCAGCGCCCTTCGGTCGGTTGGGCGGGAGGTGGGCTGCGTTCTTGCCTGGGATCCGCGCGTAACAGCCATCGGCTGGTGTCGCTTGGGCCACTTGATGGTGCAGTCATTGCATATCAACGTCCTAAAGTAGAACTTTTCTTGAAATTTCATCATCTTCGTGAGCAAACGTCGTATCGCTAATTTTCGTTTCGTGGTTATTGTTGCATCTCTCGCTAAGAAAACAAATCGAACATACATATGTATATACACAATATACATATATACCATGAAACCAAACCCATTTGTGTTTAAATCAATTTTGTAAAAATACGCTGCTGAAGAAGCTCAGTATCTCAACATTTTGGTGATCCCGACGTGATTTATAAAAAACAATAAAATCCTAATAAACATAAACAATTGCATTTATCCAAATTTTGTCGTTGCCTTAGTCGCATAAAACCACGGTTGTTTGGTTCCTCAGTTGTGCACAAGCAACAGTAACGGTTCTCGCTTCATCTGCTTTACCTTCTGCTTGCTGTTGTTTCGTTACGGTTTCGGTTCTCTCAGTGTGTATGGCATTGTTGTTGTTGGCAAATTGCGAACTCTCGCTGCTGGTCTGTGCCCTTGTGTTCGAGCGCTGCGATCGATTGTGAAGTGCCTTTCAAACTGTTCGAATCTATTCACCGGCTATTAACCTCGGCGTTTGCCTTATCAAACACACGCAATGTCTTCTAATGGAACCCCCTCCCCTATCGTTGTCGATTCCCCCTTGTCTCTCAATGTGGACATTGCGTACTATAAGCGCAAGGTGCAAGCCATGCTAAGTGCAGCGCGGAGAATCGGAAATGCCGTCGGCAAGGAGAAGATTGGTGAGCTCAGAGAAGAGGAGTTGAACGTGCGTTTAAATTCTTTATTGGATCTGGTCGCTTCTTTCAATGAGCATCATAATGCCCTGGAGAGGATTGATCTTGATGAGATCGGTAGTCCCTTGAGGGACGAGTTTGACGAGTGCGTGGTACTGCTGGAGACTAGCATTAGGCACGAATTGAACAATCGGCAGCCCACAATGCTCCCTTGCTCAACAATGCCGACGGACCATATTGTAGAGGCCCCAGCTACGATTGTAGTGCAGCATCGGCCTCGCCTACCGGAGTTAAAGCTTCCGGAATTCAGTGGGGACTACTCACAGTACTCTGCGTTTTGGAGCATGTTTTCTTCCATAATTGACAGGGATCCTGACCTAACGAATGTGGAGAAATTACAGTACCAACGATCCTGCCTGAAAGGACCAGCTTTAGACACGATCTCGTTACTTGAATTTAGCCAGGACAGCTATCCCATCGCGCTAGATTTGCTCAACAAACGATTCAATAACAGACGTTTAATATTTCAGAAACATGTCGCTGACATTTTGAGTGTGCAGCAAATTGAAGAAGCATCTGTGTCTCAACTCCGAGTATTGGCAGATACCGCAATTGCTAATCTGCGGGCTTTAAAGAATCTAGTGACAAAGGAGCAGGTCGCTGACTGCATTGTGATACAAAGCCTGCTGCAGAGGGCGGACAGTGCCACACGAGCCAAGCGGGAGGAAACGTCGTCTTTGGATAGCCTCTCTACAGCCGAGCAATTTACTACATTCTTGGAAGAGAGATGCCAGAGATTGGAGACCCAAGAGCATGCTAAGAATATGTACACCCATAGTCATCGGAAACACTGCCTACTCGCAACTAGCTCCAAGCCGAATTTTTTTTGCATTCTGCGGAGATCCAGAACATTCCAAGTATGGGTGTTCGCAGTTCTGCAACCTTTCTTCTCGCCTTCGTCTTCAGGAAGCTAAAAAGCTCTAACTTAAGTTTCCTACAACTGGTTGTATTGAACTTTGCAGTTAAAAAAAGCTGACAAATGCAGCTATAAATCCGACTGAGACACTTTGAAGCTGCAACTTAACGTCTGGAAGATATTAAGCTTCCAAATTGAAATTTCATTATTTTTTCGGTATTTTTTCCCCGAAATTTTGATTTTGAAAGCTCAGGAAAAGTGGAAAAAAATATTTGAATGCCTTGATTTTTGGTTTTAGATAGACACATTAATTAGGCGTAGTTTAAAGTATCGCTTATAAAAATATAACGCCTAAGTTATAACCGTTTGACCAAAAAGACCCAAATCTCATTTTATCTGAAAAAATACCGTCCGGTACGTTGTTGGTCCAACTTCCAAAATGGGATTGCAAAAAACAAAAAGGACCTGTAAATTTGGTTTTACCGAGTCTTAGGTATTGATATATATCGGATATATACCCTACCTGGTCATATTTATTTGGGGTGTAAATGTTGTGGACAGTTTTATTCCTTATTCCTTATACCTAAGCCTTGGTGAGAATAAATATACATAAATACCTGTTAGGGTCAAATGTTGACCTTTTTCCTTCACAGGTGCTGGTCCCGCAGATATTTGACCTTTCTCCTTCAAGCTATTCATAAAAAAGGATATATAACTCTGTACCTATAGTATCCCTGCCTCAGTGTAGTTCTGACTTCCAGCAGAATACGATCGTGTGTTTTCGAAAAATACCACTTGTTTCTAATTGAAATGGACAATTCAAGCCGGTCAACTTCAAGTGCTTACCGAGCAGACTCGTTTTGCTACATATGGGGAAAGTATATGACCAGCAAAGAAGAAAAAATCGTTTTTACCGAAAAGTTCCAAGAACAGTATAAGGAAAACTATAAGATGTGGCCCAAAAGTATTGGCGAAGAGTGGGCTCCAAGCTGTATATGCAAAACGTGCAAATTGAATTTAACAGCATTTAATAAAGAGGAAAAGTAAGTTACCCTAAATCAGAAGCTATGAAGAGTACAAAAAATACTGTTGGGTTTCCCAGCCCGATATTTACTAGACATAAATTAAGTCATAGTCAGTGGTGCAGCAGTAAATTAAATGCCTATTATTGTTTGCTATTTTGTACTGCCCACTGCATCTTTGTACCATTGCACCTTGATTTAAGTTTCCGCACGGCAGCAGCCTATACATCGCTCTCTCGGATCATCGCCTTCTTCGTCGCTCTCTCGATCTTTCATTATCGCTCTCTCGGATCATCGTTCGCTTGCTTACATTAGGGCACGGGCAATTCGGCCCGCCTGCCCTTAATTAGTCTGAATCTACCACTCATATAGTCGGCATCTATCACTTACATAGTCGGCATCTATCACTTACTGTCTGCACCTAGCACTCATGCTGTCTTGAGCTGATCTTCGTGGCCATCAGACCGTCTTTCGTCATTATTAAATCGCATCGATCGTTCACCCACATACATATATATACATACGCAATACGTCGGTCTACATATAGTCTGGAGCTGATCGTATCGTATCATACCATATTCGCTGCATCGATCTTTAATCGGTCTCTCATACATAATTCGCCTAAATACACATCCATATGTACATACGCATTCGCCGGTCTACATACGTATATACCAATAAACTGTACCTATTACTAATTTAACCAATCGAACTTTCATTTAGATAACACATCGCAACAGCTAGTGAAAAAGCTCATTAGCTCAACATTTGGTGACCCCGACGTGATTTGTGCAGTAATTAATATCAGTGCAATCACAAACTACAATAAAACATTAAAAATTATAAACTAATAGCTAATTCCACCCGAGTCATCGGCTACATAAGTGAATCCACACATGCATATAAGCACCGGCCGCCCTTGCATATAACTGTTGGCGTACGGTTGTCATTTCTTATCGTCTATTACGCGCGGTACTCTTTGCGTTCATCTTGCACATAGCTTTGCTTGCGGTTCTTGGACGTTGCGTTCTATAGCGTTCGCCACTCTTTGCGTTCGTCTTCCCGCTAGAGCCGTTTATTACGCGGGCTACTCTTTTCGGTCGTCTTCCCGCTACAGAAGTTTATTTCGCGTAGTACTCTTTGCATTCGTCTTCCCGCTACAAACGTTTTGCTAATATTGTCGTTGACATGGAAGTGAATGCTGGAAATGACATTGGAGTGACCGCTGCTAAAAACAGGGTGACTTTCCTGAAATTGAAAGTAGCTTATATATTTGAACGCTTAAAACGTTTGAATGCTGCTTGGGAGAGTGAGCTGTTGCTTAGTGATTACTTTATGCTCGTTGTAAAGTTAGAAGTGATCGAGAGACTACAGCGCACCTTTGAAACCCTGCATAATGAGCTCCAGGAATTGGACTATGACAAGACGCGCAGTGGAATGTTGGACAGCTTTAATTATCAGTTCATGACTCTGAATGCTTCGATTCGGGATGTCATCGCCACTCGTTTCCCTCTCCAACTTATTCCTTCAACACCTCAGCGTATGCCGGTCCCTAGTCCAAGCCATATGCAACTACCAAGGGTATCGGCAGTGGACAGCAATCTCCAATTCAATCGACGGAGGAACTCAACTCAAGAAGTCATGTGCATACGCAAGAAGAATAGTTCGTCGGATTCAACCGAGCCTGCCTCATGCTTATCTGAGAGGCCAATTCGGCAGTTGGCAAGAGATGAGCAGGCAGCGCAGCCTTTTGATGCCGAAATCCAATCCAATCCGAAATGCATAGATGTCTCGGAATCTCGCTGTCTCTCTCAGGAGGAGTCTAATACGGTTTTGGAGAAACAATCTGGACCTTCACCAAGAAATTGCTTCCAATTGGGTGTTTCTGAGGTGCCTGCTGTGCTTGATGGAGCTCCGCCAGACTTCCAGGAATCACCATCGAAGGTAGACATTAGTAGTGATGTCTCCTCGCCATTCGAACCATCTCCAGAACCAGCCACTGAATCTCATTGGAAGTTAGACATTAGCACTGATGTCTCCACACCATTCAAACCAGCTCCAGAACCAGCTACTGAAACTCATTGGAAGTTAGACATTAGCACTGATGTCTTCTCACCATTCGAACCATCTCCAGAACCGGCTACTGATCAACATATGTTCGTATTTCCGAGCCATCCATCGTCGCGTCTCTGCAGACGCTCAGTTTCTGACTTATCAACCAACGAGCAGCCTTACGTCAAGGTTAGCGTTCTGCATCCGGCTGATAGTTCTTCACATGGGACTCTTCCGGCTGATCTGAACAAACCGACACGCTTGGCTCATGGACTTCAATCTTCGTCAAACTTTGCTGGCTGTCATCAAATCATCCCACCCAGGAAGTATCCAGTTCAGCTCATAACCAAATCTACTTTGGTCAACCCTAATAATCTGAATCTTCACGCTGGAAATAAGGCTTTTCTAGGTTTATCCCAATATTGGTATATTGGGGGGAGTGGAGCTGCAATCAAGACGTACAACTTCTACAGGACCACTGACCACTCAGTTCGTCAATTGAATGAGCTGAGGAAACGTTTAGGCCACATTTTGGCCCTGACTAATTGTATATTTTTAGCTGCAATTACAGAGAGCCCTGCCTATCTGGATGTGCCCATTCGAGCTCGATTGAATGTCAACCGCCTCTCGCAGTGTGCAGAGCCTAACGTTACCAAGCTGAATACCGATCGGTTAGATCTCAGGCAATGCGTTACCTACTTGCAGCAGATCTTCTGGTCACGATGGAAGGAAGACAACATTTCATCGCTGATGCTGCTCTCAAAGCGTACTCCTCACCTTGGTTTAGCCGTCGATGCATTGGCCAAGTCGAAATTCGATCTTCAGCGTATATGCAAGGTGAACTTGCATTGGGATGACAGCCTTACTGCGGCGCTGGACTCTGCACGGAATCTCGTTTACGCTTCGTTGCTTATGTATTCCTTACTAGTACTCGTTCCCGAAACTGATTGGGAAGGTCACAGATTTTGCTGCGACGGCATCGAGGCTTGTTGTGCTGATAACCCAGTTATATCAGACGGTCAGCGTTCAGCCTACCAAACAACGCGATGGGCTCTCCCGAGTGGACCGAACGAGTGCCCTATATCCGCCTGTAAACTTGCATCTGGACCTGCGCTGGACTTCGCTGATGGCAGTCCTACACTCATCGTTCCTAGAAGCCATCTAGTCAACATTATCCCCAAATTTCGAGAGCTGTTGGAGCTAAGTCCATCCAAATGCTGCCCAATTGAGTGGAAAGGTTCTTCAGTGAAGATGGCCAACATCTCCTATTGCACTAGGAACTACTCCGGAACATTTGGAATGAACGAGCTGAGGACGCTTTTGGGCCAGATCGTGGCCATCGCTAATGCCAATCTTTTATTCTCGATTTCAGAGTGCCAAGTCGAGCCAAATGACATATCGCCACCGCATTGTTTGAATGGCAGTCTGCCTGCTTCGTCCTCTCAATCACTCGTACCAAGGCTAAACATCAATCATCTGGATTCGGCGATGCCTGGCCTTCTAGCAAGCTGCTGCTAAACCCTTTTCGAGTCTGTTGAAAGTCAGCCTTTCAACGGGGGGAGTATGTTGGGTTTCCCAGCCCGATATTTACTAGACATAAATTAAGTCATAGTCAGTGGTGCAGCAGTAAATTAAATGCCTATTATTGTTTGCTATTTTGTACTGCCCACTGCATCTTTGTACCATTGCACCTTGATTTAAGTTTCCGCACGGCAGCAGCCTATACATCGCTCTCTCGGATCATCGCCTTCTTCGTCGCTCTCTCGATCTTTCATTATCGCTCTCTCGGATCATCGTTCGCTTGCTTACATTAGGGCACGGGCAATTCGGCCCGCCTGCCCTTAATTAGTCTGAATCTACCACTCATATAGTCGGCATCTATCACTTACATAGTCGGCATCTATCACTTACTGTCTGCACCTAGCACTCATGCTGTCTTGAGCTGATCTTCGTGGCCATCAGACCGTCTTTCGTCATTATTAAATCGCATCGATCGTTCACCCACATACATATATATACATACGCAATACGTCGGTCTACATATAGTCTGGAGCTGATCGTATCGTATCATACCATATTCGCTGCATCGATCTTTAATCGGTCTCTCATACATAATTCGCCTAAATACACATCCATATGTACATACGCATTCGCCGGTCTACATACGTATATACCAATAAACTGTACCTATTACTAATTTAACCAATCGAACTTTCATTTAGATAACACATCGCAACAGCTAGTGAAAAAGCTCATTAGCTCAACAAATACTAAACATTACTTTTTTTCTAACACATTTTTTTTAGAAAACAATTTCGATTTGGAACTCCAATGCTATGGAGAAAACCAAAAAATCACAGCTCTGAATGTTTCTTTTGTTTATTCGAAACAACTGGGTTTGGGGTAGGTGAGAAATATAAATACCCGCAAGAGTCTCGTTAAGGCTTTACGCTTCCTGCTCCTCCTTTGAAGGAAATATCGCCATTAAAACGCAACAAAGAGGAGATGTCTTCTTCGTCGCATGGAACAACGGATTCAAGTAATTACCAATCAGGAGAAAAATACCAGAGCTCGCAAATAACTGTTGACACTTTTTTCTTATATGCTCAGCTTCGTAACATAACCGAAAAGATTTTGCAGACACGATCTCGCTCTGAGCGGCTCTCTTTGTTTTGCTTTGAACCGGTTTTGGTCAGACGCTTTGCATTGACTCATTCGTGTGACGCTCTCAAATGAGTGTCGCGTAAAGAGTAATACGATTTTCGCTCTCACAAAGACCCTCAGCAAAAGACAATTTGACTAAAAAACTCAACAGAAATGATCTTTGCCTTCGTGTGCATGTAAATACATACATACATACATGCATACATACATGCATACATACATACATTTTAATGTAAATGAGGCAACAATCGCGTGTGTTTACCCATACATACGCAAAAGACAATTTGCTTCATTTAACTCAAGCAAACGATCAGTGAATGACTTGAGCGAAATGAAATCAGAAATAACTGTCTCGCTCAGAGCGCGAGCGAGCTAAGCCAGACGCGACAAAAACAGTTTCTGTCTGAGTATTTTTTATTGTGTGAGTGAAAGACACTTATTTGCAGACAACGAAAAAGTGTCAACAGTTATTTGCGAGCTCTGAAAAATACATATTTAAGTATCATAACTTAGCCGTTTATTTTTATATTTTTATAAACGATACCTTAAACGACGCCTAATTAATGTGTCTATCTAAAACCAAAAATCAAGGCAATAAAATTTTTTTTTTCGGGGAAAAAATACCGAAAAAAAAGATGCAATTTCAATTTGGAAGCTTAATATCTTCCAGACGTTAAGTTGCAGCTACAAAGTGTCTGAGTCGGATTTATAGCTGCATTTATCAGCTTTTTTAAACTGCAAAGTTCAATACAACCAGTTGTAGGAAACTTAAGTTATGTGAGAAATAGAAGCACTACCTATGACAAAAAATACCAGATTTTTAAAAAATTCTTTAAAAAAAAAAACTACTCCATGAAAAAAAAAAACATTCTTTAAACATTTTTAAACATCCAAATCTATCAGAAAAAGTCATAAATGGAGACAGCGGAAAAGTCGTGTCGACTAGTGTTATTCAAGATCTGATTCACAAACATAAATAAAAATCCATTAATGTCTTATATGAAAACATTTGAGACAAGAAAAAGAATGAAATATTTAAATGAAATCAAAACTTACAGGCCTTGAACCAATCTGAGACAAATTATTCAAAATATCCTTCAACACATCGTCACTTTCTTTTGAAACATCAACATTTGCTTTTTCGATTTTACTTATATAGCGTCTCAATGTGGTTTCTGGAATTCCATTTTCTCCAGCTACAGACGTCTTGGAACGGCCATGAATTTTTACCATTTTGATTGCCTCCAATATTCGGTCGAAGTTAATTTTTTTTGATAATTTTGCTTTATGTGACGGCATATCTTCAAAATTTAAAAAACACGAAAAAACCAACAAAATTGCCGAATATGTTATTTTCTGCTAATGTAAGTTATAGCAAGTGTCTCTCTGCTGGCTTTCGAGATAACGCCACGACCGTTATGTCATAAGGTATACGATGATAGGCGAAGTAGAATAGAAGTAGTGAAGAGAATAGAGCGCCTTCCAAGCTCTGGGTAAGACATCTGCCTTCTCGCTCTCTCCTCCACGAAATGGGGTATGTTGTTGGTGGACGATCAACTAAACAGTTAGATAAGTTAGATGGTTACGGCTATAGCCGGCGCTTACTTGTTTATTATGTTCTGTTTCTTTAGATGATAAGTACTAACTAGAACATCTCGCCTATGCTGCTTGTTATGGTCCCTCGGTGGCGACGGAGTTAGTGGACTTACTCCGCTGAATAGTGGACTTAGTCCGCTGAATAAGCTTTAAAGCTTGCAGCATGCATGCATGCAGCCAAAATCGTCTGTAGCGTCCGTGTCCGTAATGTCCGCAAACTCATTAGCGGTCCCCTCAATTCCGACCCCACCAGTTAATATACGTCCCGGACCACCGGGTATTACCATCACAGGTGATAGGCCTGTGGTGCCAAGATTGGTGGGGATCCCACCAAAGAGACAAGTTTTTGTCTCGCGGCTTGCCCCTGATTCCACAATTAATGATGTGACGGCTTATATCCGAAGCAAAATAAAAGCCGCTGATTTTAAGGTGGAAAAATTTAACTTTTCTTACGCCAGGGATATATCTTCATTTAAAATAAGTGTCTCTCAAACTCATTTTGACACCATCTGTTCTGCCAAATTTTGGCCGGAGCATTTGGTGGTGAAGGAGTTTAAGGCAAAGAAGAAGACCAGGCCCCCAATAACTCTGCCAACAAATCAGACCAGTGCTCCTTCGTCGTCTTCCCGCTCTACCTCCCGTCCAAAAAACTAACTAACTCTCTTTTGGTGACCTATCAGAATGTTCGAGGCTTGCGTAGTAAGCTCAGCATTCTTTTCCAGGATAGTGTCGCATTTGCATCCCACGTTATTGTGTTTACCGAGACCTGGCTAAAGCCGGACATTCTTAGTTCCGAAGTTTTGGCAGGTCGGTACACAACTTATAGAAAGGATCGCTCGTCTCGACGTGCAGGTGGGGTTCTGATTGCTGTGGACTCAAACTTCACGTCGGAACTTTTCACAGTCCAGATCCAGCAGGAACTGGAATTTCTGTGTGTAAAACTGATTCTTCCCGCTTTCTCAGTTTTCATAATTTGTTCGTATATTCCACCTTCTTCGGATATCGCAATTTACGAGCAGCATTTGTCCGCCTTAACCGCTATCTCTTCCTCGCTATCTGACAAAGATCACATGATAGTTCTTAGTGACTTCAACTTGCCAGGAATTGTTTGGTCTTCGGTAAACGAGTCTAATAGCCTGGTACCCATGGCACGTCATGACTTTGTTGACGGCTTGATTGACCTGTCTCTGTCTCAAGTTAACCATGTTAAAAATTCCTTGGGTCGATTTCTTGATCTGTGCTTTGTAACGGATCCGACCGTAGCGTTGTTAACTCGAGTCCCCCCGCTCTCTATACCTGAAGATGCCTACCATCCTACCTTCGAAGTGTCGCTCGACCTAGGACGAACTATACTGGATCGGTCGGGTAGACTACCCCAATGTGTCCGCTGCTTCCGTAAAGCCGAGTTTACGAAGCTTAATAACCTCATTAGGGATTTTGATTGGTCCGCTTTATATTTGTGCAGTGATGTTACGACAGGCACAAATATTTTCTATGATGCACTGGACTAACTTTTTGTCTCTTGTGTCCCACTTTCCTGTCCGATTAGATCAAGAAAACCCCCTTGGTTTACCAAGGAGCTATCTCATCTAAAAAACGTAAAATCAAGACTTTATAAAAAATTTCAAGAAGTTGGCTCTCCTTCTTCTCTCTCTCATTATGTAATAGCTCGGTCAAACTTTTCAGTTCTTAACGCTCAATGCTATCAGAATTACCTATCTCGATGCAGGATAAGTTTTCCTAAGGACCCCAAACAGTTCTACAGCTTTGTAAACAGTAAGCGTAGAACGTCCGCACACCCATCCTCGCTATCTTTCCGTAATACGTCGGCAGATAATGATCAGGCAATTGCCGATCTTTTTGCCCGTTTTTTCCAAACTACCTATTCGCAGGACGTTTACTCTGGTCAGCCGTATCCATACAGTTTACCGCGGTCGAACGGCATTTTCTGTCCTTTGCTAAATGAAAGCTCGTTGCTTCATGATCTACGAACAGTAAAGCCGGTGTTCTCACCGGGTCCGGACGGAGTTCCCGGCTGTGTACTCAGGTATTGTGCCGAGTCTCTGTGTGGGCCGTGGCTTAAACTGTTCAACCTATCTATAACTTCTTCATGCTTTCCCCCGATATGGAAGGAGTCTTTTATAATTCCTCTCCATAAGAAAGGTAGCAAGTCTGACGCAATGAACTATAGAGGTATATCTAAGTTATCCGCTATTCCTAAAGTGTTTGAGAAAATTTTAACTCCGCACCTGCAGCACCTATGCAGATCACTTATATCTCCAACTCAACATGGATTTATAAGGCGGAGATCAACCACTACAAATTTATTGGAGTTTACCTCCTTTATAATAAAAGGCTTTCAAGGTAATTTGCAGACGGATGTTGTTTACACCGATTTTAGTAAAGCGTTCGATTCTGTAAACCATTCCCTCCTAGCACAAAAGCTCGACCTTCTAGGGTTCCCGCCCAATCTCCTGAGATGGATCTCTAGCTACCTGTGTTCTAGGTCTCAAAGAGTCCTTTTCAAAAACTCCCTGTCCTCTCCAGTTATGGTGACTTCGGGTGTACCTCAGGGCAGCCACCTAGGCCCCTTACTCTTTACTCTCTTTATAAATGACCTACCTTTTGTATTAACATACTCTCGAGTACTAATGTATGCGGATGATGTTAAGCTCTGTGTCCAGTATAAGGACATTTCTTTCCAATCCAGGTTGCAATCCGATCTCGATAGATTTCAGTCTTGGTGTTGTGCAAATTTATTAAACCTTAACGCTTCAAAATGTAAAGTAATGACTTTTCATCGCTCCAGCGCCTTTCTGGTTCCTTACACCCTTTGTGGTGGTTCTCTTGAGAGAATTACCCGGGTTGATGATCTTGGTGTTCTATTAGATCCCAAGTTAAAGTTTTCAGAACACATTTCCACCATGGTGAATAAGGCCATGGGCGTGCTTGGGTTTATAAAGAGGTGGTCAAAGGAATTTGACGACCCCTATATAACAAAGACTCTCTACACCTCTCTGGTTCGTCCGATTTTAGAATACGGCTCTTGTGTATGGTGCCCTCAGTACAACGTACACCAAGACCGTATAGAATCAGTTCAGAAAAACTTTTTACTTTTTGCTCTTCGCGGCCTCAGCTGGGATGCAAGTGTGAGACTGCCGTCCTACTCTAATAGATTGCTCTTAATAAACCTTCCAACCTTAGCTAATCGTAGGAAAATGCTTGGCGTGATTTTTGTGCACAACTTGATCAAGGGTGACGTAGATAGCCCTGACCTGTTGAGCCGCATAAACTTCACGATTCCTATTAGAAGCACTAGGAACTATACACCGTTGTTTCTTCCGCTTTGTAGATCGAATTACTCCTTGCATGAACCATTTAGGGTCCTATGCTCGGATTATAATTCCCTCTACCATATTATATCTACCACTAACTCCCTTCCTAGTCTTAAATTACTGATACTCCTACATCTTTCCCGTAATTAGTAATTACTTTTCTTCTTTAGTTAGATTAGTTCTACTTTTCCTCGAACACTAGTCTAACACCTATCTTTCCTGCATGTCCGCGATCGGTTCGGTTTACGAGTCGCGCGTCATGCGGCAGCGCCCCTCGGTCGGTTGGGCGGGAGGTGGGCTGCGTTCTTGCCTGGGATCCGCGCGTAACAGCCATCGGCTGGTGTCGCTTGGGCCACTTGATGGTGCAGTCATTGCACATCAACGTCCTAAAGATAATACCCGGTGCCCAAAATGCATATCTTCGCTACCGAGTGTTAACTTATACACTTCTGTACACAAAAAGGCAAAGACAAAAAAACAAAAACAAAAACTCGTGCTAAAAAATGATCCGCCACTATACCTAACAAAAAGTCCGCCATCATACCTTACAAGCTATTGGTGGAAATATGACGTTGCCATTGTCAAACTTCGTAAAAAAAAAATTTTAAATATCGAAAACTGTTGGCCAAGGCCTAAATATACGTTCCACCTACTTACCTGACTCAAGTTTCAAAAAATCTTCACTCTGGCACTGCTAAAACACATATCCAATAAAACTTTATTCATTTTTTTCACTACTTTTTTATTACAAATCACTTAAGAGTTCAAAGCACACGTCCCCTCATTAATAATAGTGCATATAAAATGTCAGCACGATAAAAGACATCGACCACAGTGATCAAAAGTCTAATAGCCTTTTTACACTACGGTTGAGTTATTGAGTTTCGGGCAAAACTCGAGTTTCGTTTACATGGGAAAGCATAGGGGACCTAGAGGTGGCAAAAAAGGTGAGTTTTGGTTGCGTTTAGTTAAGTTTGTCCGATTTTTCGAATATTTCAACCCTGATCTGCCTGTCGTGGAATTATAACCACTAGGTACAACAAAAATTGGCAGCTCAATATTTAAAATTTGGCGCGTAAACAATATGTCTGGGGAAAAAGGTACATATAATTGTTAAAACCAATACTTTAAACCAATTTTATTATTAAAAACCATATAAACAATGTGGTCGATTTCTAAAATTCGGTCGGAAAAACTTAGCCAAACGCTAAATTGAATTATTATAAATTTATATAAATTAAATTATTATAAACAATTGCCAATTTAAAAAATTTTAATTTTTGTACATATGAATTTATGTAATGTACATATACATATAGCCAAAATTCAACGTATTTGTAATTGCAGCCGTGCAATTTCCCTGCGGAAATTTTCCTTAAAAAATGGATTCCAAGGTTATTCGCAATGTCCAAATGCGTTTCTTGGAAATTTGATCCAAATACTCCACAGTTGCTGCAGACATCGTCGCCAACTCCATACATTGCAGCGTCGCTATCGTCTCTTGCTCTGCCACATAGAGCATCATTAATTCTTGGGTATTCATATTAATAAAATTAAATAAAACAAATTTTCGGAGACAAGCACGTGCCAGCAGCCGAAACTCAATAACTCAACTTCGGCATAGTGTAAATCCAAATTCTGAGTTATTGAGTTACCTATCGATAAATGTGGTAACTCACTGTAGTGTAAAAAGGCTATTAGATGTGACGTTACATGCCAGATATGACAAGTCCGCCACCATACCTTACACGCCACGATACCTTACACCAAGGTATACTAAACAAGGTAGGCTTATTGGCTCGCTCGCTCTCTTGTTTTGCTTCTTTCGACTCAGTCTGTTGTGAACAGTACAACGCATTTGTGAGAGTCTCTCTCTCTTTCTATCTCTTTACCTTCTTTGCTGCTCTCTATAAGCCTACCTTGTTTAGTATGCCTTGCCTTACACTCCCCTACATATTTTAAACTGCAAGGAAAAATTTAGCAACCGCGAGCTTAGTGAAAATTACTAGAAAATAATCCTTAAAAGAAGCTTACTCCCACGCTTCATAAAATTTTTGCAAATTGTCAAATTTAAATAGAATTTCAGAAAGATGTCAGAAGAAGCCCTGGAAACCAAAAACAAGGATCACAAGAAATACAGGTACATGAATACAAGTAAGATATCGCGATATATCCAAAAGGAGGATCTTTTCAACATGTTGGCAGCCTCTTCACATCCATTTATTTAATCTATTAGACATTTAAAATCCAAAATAGACTTTGAAAGTATTTCTTCCCTTTGGACAATTCTTCGAATGTGAATTCAAATGATATATATTATGTACATAAATATATAATATATATATATATATATATAATATATACTAACATGTGTATATCCGTTTGTTTATTATATTTTAAGATTATATTAGTACTATGAGGCAAGCCCCTGCACACTCGCTGCCTCTTTTTCTTCATTCTCACAACACCCACCGTTTTATATCGCTCCCCTCCGCCAGAGCGGAGACTCTACGAGGAAAAGTGTCTGTGAGAAAGAGGGAATGAAAAAAATTGTGAATGCCACACATTAGGCATTTGTGGGAGCAGGAGAAGCGGGGCGAAGTTGTTAAATACACTTGTACGAGTGTAATATCACAGGAGTCTAAATAAAAAATTTGGCAAGTGATGGTGATCAAGAATATATGTATACTTTATGGAGTCGGAAACGCTTCCTTCTGTTCCTCTTCCTCCACAATTCTAATAATTTCAGGTAACTGCAATTGATCCACAGTCCTATTTATATGTATAAAAGGCAATTTCCAAAAGAAAATCTCTCACAAGTTAATGAAGGACAATGGGCAAAAGCGATCTTATTGCTTGAAAATAAAAATGTGAATTTCTAGAACCTTACATCCATCTTCAAATACACTAAATAATTTTATTCGTTGTTGGGACCCGCTGGAAGCTATTTACGTATAAAATGCAGGATAGGATGGTGGGCAAGTAATAGAAACATCCAAAATCTCATCATAATATGGTTTATTTACACAAATCGGGATAAACTTTCCACATATATACAAACATTAAGGCCGGGAACTTTGCTCCTGAAATGCTCAAACCTAATTGATATAAAATGCGTTAATATGAAAAACCATATTACAAATTCGACGAACTTAAATCCAATAAAGACAATGCTTCGTCCTTTTCTTCTTGCAACTCCTTTCCAGTTAGATTTAATTTTGATTTAGCAACATCACTTAAGTTCAAACCCTCAACGATTTTCCATTGCTTATTTATAATGACAACTGGAAAAGAGAAAATAACGTCCTTTGGAGAGTTATAGCTGCCATCTGAGCATACACCCATTGATACAAATGTTCCTGGAGCGGTACCATTCCACCAGTCATGCATATGATCACAAGCAGCTTTAGCTGCTGACATAGCGGATGACATTTTTCGAGCTGCAATTACAGCAGCTCCCCGCTTTTGAACAGTTTCAACAAAGGCACCGTGTAAATATAAATTATCATTGACAGCATCAGCAACAGATTTTATTTCACCATTTATGACCACTTTTCCTTGTCCAGCATCTGGGTATTGAGTGGATGAATGGTTGCCCCAGATTATTATGTTCTTAACGGCGGATATTGGAACTCCCAACTTTGTAGCTATTTGGGAGGTGGCGCGATTTTGATCTAATCGTGTCATTGCGGAAAAATTTTCACGTGGAATGGATGGCGCATAATTAGCGCAAACTAAAGCATTAGTGTTGGCAGGGTTTCCAACCACAAGAACTTTGACGTCTCTTTTGGCAAAATTTTCAATAGCTTGTCCTTGTGTTTTAAAAATTTTTACGTTCGCTGATAGTAAATCTTTTCTCTCCATTCCTTCCTTACGTGGCATGGCGCCTACAAGAAATGCGGCCGAAACATCCTTGAACCCAACAGATGGATCTGTTGTAGGTATAACTTCACTTAACAATGGCAACGCACAATCGGCAAGTTCCATGACGACACCCTCAAGAACACCAACCATAGGCGGAATATCCAGTAAATGCAAGATAAGAGGTTGTTCAGCTCCAAAAACTTCTCCGCGAGCTATCATGTAAAGCAACGAATAAGCAATTTGACCAGCAGCTCCAGTCACAACAACTCGAATTGGTTCAGCCTAGAAAAATAAGAAATTTATTTGTTTTAGTTAGTTTTTAGTTTATTTAAATAAAAATTATATTTATGTTATGCTATTTTATAAGTTTATGAATAAAAACTTTTGTTTATTTAAATAAAATCATATTTATGTTATGCAATTTTACAAGTGAAAACTATTCTTAATTAAATTAGTAACCCACTCAATCAAGCAAAGATTTTGTAGTTCTAATGAGAATATTGAGGGTTACATATACAAACTATTTACTCAAGGGAACAAAATTGAACTTTTTGTGTGTAGATTAAAAACTGATTGAAGCTTTTTCCTAATTTGAGGTCGCTCTGATCACCATTTTGCTCCGTCTTTAAGGTAAACTGTTATTTTTGACTTTTATTCACTTTTAAATATGAAAAAAAATAATTTTTTTTAAACTGCAACAGAAACTACTGGGCAAAAATAAAAGCATTGGAAACACGGCTAAAGTTAGTATTTTTGCCGAGTTTTGGATTTGTTGCAGATTTTGATTCACCGTCCCAAATTAAGGCCTGAATCCAGAACCGCGTAGGCAAGTCCATGTCTTTGGCGGATCACGGAAAATAATCATTTTGATAATTTTGACACTTTTGCGTCTTCGTCTGCGCTGTAATTCTTTTTCCTATTTTTTGGCAACAATATATGCCGCCACCAGCACAATCACTTCATCGTCAGAGTTATTTTTTTCCTTTTTTTAATTTCAGTTGAATTTTCAAAATTGGCGCTGTTTACAAAATACAGCTGATTCATGAAAATGGCAAATCACTTTTTAGGTTCTTGGTCACACTATTTCAGTTAAGTTCCACACAACTGAAATAAAGAGCCGATTCCTGTCAGTAATTTTCCGCGGTGCTGGAGACAGGCTTTTAAGCAACAAGATTTTTTTTAAATTTGTCATGTTTTTTCCAGATGTAGTGCTTCTATTTCACACGTAACTTAAGTTCCTTATATCTGGTTTTATTTCATTTGGCAGTTCTGTAAAGCTGATAAATACAGCTATAAATCGCACCCAAACATTTTGTAGTTTCAGCTTACCGTCTGGAAGACATTAGGCTTTCAAATTCAAATTTGATAATTTTTTGCGGTATTTCTTACCGAAATTTTGACTTTGAAAACTCAGGAAAAGTCGTAAAAAATGATTTCTTGGCTAACATTTTTGGTTTATGTTACACATTAATTAGGCGTCGTTTACGATATCGTTTGTAAGAATCGATGGATAATCGGCTAAGTTTCAGCCGTTTGACCAAACCTTCATACGAGTAAGAGGCAAGTGAATAATATGATGTGAGGGATCTATTTTGTCTCTATAGGCATCGTACAGCTTGCTGTTACCAAACGTCAACCTTGCTATGCTCTGATTTAAGCTAAAGGCTTTGATAGTTTCTATAAATACTGTAATACTCTGAGTTGTTTGACTAGTGTAATTTAGATTTTATCCTAAATATAGTGTATATGTATATATTTTTCGGGGAATAAATCTTGTCGGTTAATAGGCTTTTTACACTGGGTACGTTACCTATCGATATCGGAAAAGACGCAGAAAAGCAGAAGAGGCGTTTACACTGCAGCGTCTTAGCGTCTTGGGAAGAGGAAGACAAATTTTGTAAACAAATTAAATAATGTGCGAAAATCAACGAAATATGTCGGCAAAAGAGTTGATTCTTTTAACAGCGGTGGCGCAAAGTGAGGTGTGTATGGAAGTGCATGGAAGCGGCTGGGTTATCCTCAGAAAAGTTGCAATTCGTCTTTCAACTGCAACGTCCTCCTCGCGTTTGGACCGTTGTAAGAAAAAAGTAGATAATGTTCTTATTTCAATTAAATAATGTATTCTAAATTGCAATAGCCACGATCTGGTTCATTTTAAGAGGAAGATGTGGTAAAAAACTCCGACGCATTCTTTAAAGACAACTTCAGCATAAAGAGGAGTACGTTCGACATTCTAGTGGGACTGCTGGCTAATTTCCGAAAGCAAGACACTAATTTTCGACAAAATTTGGTTGCTCTAGCTTTTATAGTCTCTGAGATCTGGGCGCTCATGAAGACGAACAGACGGACGGACAGACAGACATGGCTATATCGACTCGGCTATTGATGCTGATCAAGAATATATATACTTTATGGGGTCGGAAACGCTTCCTTCTGGGCGTTACACACATAACGGATCACCACAAATCTAATATACCCCTATACTCTTCGAGTACCGGGTATTAAAATTGCGAAAAGACGAAAAGAATCAAGACGCAGCATCAGTGTAAACGGCACATAATTTATTAGAAATGCGCGCTCCATTTGAATTTTGCACGAATAGTGTGACCAGCAGGATCCAGTTCGTTAAGCCTAGTACTCAGATCCGAAAACACGTTTGCAAGCAAAACGTCCAATATAAAAATACCGGCGGCTGAGTGTGACCAGGTGTGTTAGTCCTGCGGTAACACAGTATAGAAATGAAATCCGTTAAAAATTCAAATTTTTTATCAAGGCGGAATGTATTATTTGTTCCGGTTGTACTGAACAGAAATTCAAACTATTTTGTTGTACCCTATTTATCTCCTAAATTTCATAACAATTCCCTCTTCTCGACAGCCCTTATTAATTTCATTTTGTCGTCGTTCCAAAATTCTCCGCATATCTTGTTTGGTTTTTGCACTGTTTGTTATCGTACTCACATACGTTCACGCACACAACCTTAGTTTTAATTCTATTTGATTTAAAACTCTAGGGACTGTGAAAAATACCCCAAATACAATGAAATACTATTCCTGCATATATCGGCGTGTTTGTTTGGTGAGCTGTTTCCTATTGAAGATCGGTAAATAAAAATTAATAAACTAAATAATAATAATAAAAGAAGCTCAAAATATTGCGGCACTAGGATAATTTTTAATATTCATAAGTTTAAGTTTATTCATAAGCTTTAGCTGTATGTGTGCACATATTGTAGGTCTGCTTGTTTGTATTGGTTTTTTACAACGCCGCTGTCTAAGAAAACACCCATTACTTTAGAATTGATTGTAAGCTATGATTTTATGATGACGCTTGCCCAAAATTAAAGTAATTTTATATATTGAATATCCTCTATATTCTAGTTTTGTTTAATGTACTATAAACGAATGTAAATATGTACAAATGCAAAATGTATATCAGACATGACATCAAATTATATTAATTGTCTATAGGGTATTAGTGCGTCGCGTCAATAAGCAACACTCAGAAAATAAATTTGTGTCTCAAGAAATCTTCTCAAAAATATTTTGCTGGCGTACACACACATATGAACGTACTTACAGGTTCTGTCTGTGGATGGACATTCGCATCAGAAAAATGGGGATGATTATCATAGCTCGCAAATAACTGTTAACCGATTCGTGCGGTCGCAAAATAAGAGTTCTTCACTGAGACTTTGAGCAAAAAGTCTGAGAGCAACCGATTGCATTGTTCGTACAAAAATTGTGCTCGCGCTCAGTCGACGAGCAGTTTTTTCCGGTCTCTTTTGCTCTGCTCATTCCAGAACCGTTTGCCCTCGAACGACGATCCAAAAAGTCTTTTGCGAATGTATGTGTGTATGTGAAGTCTCGAAGGTTCTACGCGTCGCTTTGCTTTGTGAATTTCAATGGTACAGTGATCGTAGGTCAGAATTTTGACAAAATGTATAATCGCTTACCACTAAACGAAGACTTATTAAATTTTTTTTAGAAATGTAATGCTGAAATCGCCACACTTGAGTACGCTGGCACTGGTAGTATTGGCCACACAAAACCTAAACTCGATATTTATTATTATTTATTTATTAGTTGTTAAGCTTAATTCAAAATAATTTTATTTTAAAGAAACTATTCATTTCTTAATCAAAAAACTAGTTTGAAATATAAAAATTCATGTTAAAAATATTACGAAAATTTAGAGTGAAAATCGAATGTCACAATGTTACACAACGTACCACTGTGCAATGAAAACGGAATAAATGATTGAAAAGACCGTTTGGGTTGACTTTTTCAGTCAATCGGTCTTTTAGTGAGTGCATGAGCATCACTCGTATCTCTCATTGTGCGATGTTCGGTAATAGAGCGGCTCACGAACAGCTGAACGTAAAGCGCTCAATAGAAAACCGAAACGAAAAGAAACGAAGTCTGCTGCTTAGAGAGAGAACGAGGGTGGATATTTTTTTCGATTGTTCTCTCGAGCAAAGAGTAAGCAAAACAAACGGTCAACAGTTATTTGCGAGCTATGATGATTATAAATTTGACTCGCAAGTGTGGCACTAAAATCCGTATGGACCCATTTATTACCCATTTATATGTCATTAATATCCATATTCAAGGATGATATATATATTTTTTTTAGCGCATACTACTTTTTTATATGTGATCACATATATCATTGTATAATACAATACACCATACAATTAAATATATGTTTGTGAATATATATACATACATATATCAGCTCATTATATTAGTATATTCTATATTAAACAAAGTTAGCATCTAAAGAATGTTCTAAATAACAATTATTCTGGTATTATAAGGCAAGCGTCTTCAAAAAGGGTCGACTCTAAAAATGCTAAAGTGAAGGGTGGCGCGAGCACAAAAATCAAAACAAAGTGGGGAGAGCACAAATTTCAGTTGGGCGCTCATACACACATGAAAACAATTACGTGAGAATCCATGTGCACACATACACTCTCACGACTCTCACGATGCGGAAAAATAAATGTATGAAGTGTCCCATCTATATACTGTATGGTTAGTGATAGAACAGAACGTTTTGTTCATCATGCAATAAATTGATAAAAAAATGTTAAAATATGTTATGTACCTCAAAATATTTGGAGTATTATTGTACCGATTATAACATTACATTTATTTTCGAAAAAGAAATAACTAGTTTTGGAAAATATAGTGTCAATCAATTTCATGTTATGACGTTTTTAATGAATATTATAGAGGGCGAATGAAAGTTAAATTTAATAACTCGTTGATATGTACAAATGTATGTATACACGTATGTAACAATGCATGTGCAAGAAAAATATTTATAGTTTTAAATTCGTTGATTACAAAAATTCATATAAAAATATGTTTTTTGTTTATTTAAGGGCAATAGAAAAGGGTTCAATACTTAAGTTAAATCTTACCATTTTTCCACTATATTATTTCTTTGCTGACGCACTTCACTAATGCTTTTCACCAGGTTTTGGATAGCAATTGATTAGGCTATCAGTAATATCGATAGCTGGGCTACTAACCACACAGCTTATCGATGTATTTCATATAATAGCCTTTTTAAACTACCGCATCATTGTCGATGGTGCGAAACAATGATGCGGGGCGTTTACACATACCATTTTTATAGCCTTTTTACACTACCGCATCATTGTCGAAGGTGAGGAAAAATGATGCGGGGCGTTTACACTTAGGCCGCATCATTTCTGCATCATTTTGTCAGCCGTTCGGCCTACAAACGTAAACAAACCGAATTAATTAGGAGAAGAGAGCACACGCATTTTTGTTGAAATTAAAAGAAATTACCCAAATAATGAGCGTTTTATTTTTAAATGCAGAAAACGGTGCATTTGGGAGTTTCACTACGAGCACCCAATTGTTTATGAATCTTGTAAGGGAGGAGTCCGATGTAAGTGAAGCTATCGTTTGCTCCACCGAACAAAAATTACGTGCTGCTTACTTCAATTTTAAAGTGGCGGCTTAAAAGTTATAATCAGTGCATCCCAAAAGATCTTTGTGGACCCTTGCAAGTATTTGTGTTACCATTTTGTTGTTCGCAATCAGGCTTATTTAAATTGAAATGTTCAGAAACGGTTTGGCTTGAGCAGCCTTAAATTGAATTTAATGTTTGATTCGACAAAAATACCCTTAAACCGCGTCGATACCCCGAATAATTTCAGTATTTTTTAAAAATACTTGTCAGAAAACGGTAACACTTGCAAATGATGGGGCGCATGTTTAAACATGCGGCCGCATGATTGTCTTCTTCTATCCACAGGGTTCTGATGGGCATCATAACCAGGGATGATATTTGTATGGAAACGCATGACAAATGTAACCGTAGAGGATTCAAATGAAGTTACCCTGGTCAGAGAGAAATCTAGAGGCTTACTTTCTGTCGACAAAAATTGTTTCGGAACTGAGTACTGAGTACTCTCCAATAAATTTATAGATAAAAAAAATTGAGCCTGCGGGAATACCTTAGATATATGATGAGTATTTAAATGACAAAATACTCTTTTTGGGAAACGTTTTACTCAGATTTTAACAAAAAGTTTATATTACATTCATTTCACCTTTTAAGCGGCGTATCCTGCACCTCGGAAACTAAACATTCCTATTAAAATTCATATAAAAGAAACTGTGCATTTTTTATTTACCTTTTCGTTGCTTATGTATTCAGAAATTTGAAGGAAATCCAAAGATTCATATCGATAGTTGGCCTATCGACAACTGATATACAGCTCAACAATAATACCCTCTGCACACTGAGCCCGTCACGGGGGAACATTGGGATTTTTGACAGACGGTGAAACTCCGATTCACACTGGCACCGTCTACCGTTTACCGTCTAACAGCTGATGACAATAACAAAAAGTGAGTTTTTGAGCGGAAGATTTTTTTATTTTTGTTTGGAAAAAAATGGATATGGAAGATTTTGCAATTGTTTTAACTGTGGTTCAACAGCAAAAAATAATTTCTTGCAACAACTAATCATGTTGTTGGACGAAAAGACTAAAGATACCGATCACAGCGGAATAATTATGTGCTGTTGCATACTGCACAATATGTTAAATATGTACAATAGCGCAATAAACTATAGTTGGGAGCTTTTACCAGCAGAGCAGAAAGAACAGCGCGATATCAGCAATAGTTCTGCTGATGATAGCCAGTCAGCAGAACAGATACGATCTGCTATAGCAAAGTATTGCGAAAATCGCAATAAATAAGAAATAAAATACAATTTAAAAACTTATTTATTTATTTTTTCTTTGTTTTAAACAAGCCAAGAGATCATTCTGGAATTTTGATTAGTTGCTTACTTATTCATCTATACGTTTACCCAGCAGCTCAGTTATCTCAAGCTGCTTCTAGTGGTACTCTATTAGCATGATTTCCATCTCCGTGGTCCACTGCAGCCTGCCGGCGCCTGCTCTTCTCTTAATTCCTGCATTGTGTTCAAATATTAACAATAAAATTATTAAATTAAAAATATATATATGTATAAACTTACCACCAGATGCTCCTTCCATTTTAGATTGTGATTTTTTTTGAGTATTTTTGGCTGTCATTGCGTACATATTCGCAGTGAATTCCATTTTTTCATTGTGAATGCCAATTTTCCAGAGTCGCATTCGATAACCATCGGCTAAATATCGCATAGAAACGTGCGGTTTAGGAACATTTAAAATAGACGGTGGAACAAACTGGGAAATTTTCGGAACGGCAAAACCTTACGCACCGTCTAGGAAATAGACGGTAAACGGTAAACGGTGCTCAGTGTGAATAGGCTATAAGATAGTATATAGAGTAAAATTATTCCTGAAGTGAAAATGACAGATGGAGGCAATAGCTTTGCCCAAAAGCAAAAAGAAAGATGAATATATCGTCAGAATCAAAACAATACTTCTTGCATATTAAAAATTGAATGAAGATATTATCTGTAAGAATTGCGAAACGCGTGGCTGCGCTGTCGCTCCCACTGAAATTTCATTTGTTCCTTTTTTCTTTAATAATGATCCCATCTAAATTCGGAAATATGGTATATATCGCCGTTCTCTATGATTTTGCGATATACTCGAAGTACTCGTAGAGTATAGGGGTATATTAGATTTGTGGTGATAACGGATGTGTGTAACGCCCAGAAGAAAGCGTTTCCGACCCCATAAAGTATATATATTCTTGATCAGCATCAATAGCCGAGTCGATATAGCCATGTCTGTATGTCTGTCTGTCTGTCCGTCCGTCCGTCCGTCCGTCCGTTAGTCTGTCCGTCTTCATGAGCGCCTAGATCTCAGAGACTATTAAAGCTAGTGCAACCAAGTCTCTCCAAATCCAGTCTCCTGTGTTATCACACTACTCCAAGAGAATTTCAAAATTTCGCCCCGCCCCCTTCCGCCCGCACCAAGGACGAAAGTCTGTGGCATACACAATTTTGAGGATACGAGAAAACTAATCATACAGAATCATAGAGGATGACCATTTCTATCCGAGTGTTGAATCTGGATCAGATCGGACTATAAATATAGCCACAATAAAGAAAACCATTTCGAAAGTCATCGTTCCCGCTCACTCTCTATCACACGCAGCCCCGTCTGCTTTGCGCGTTCGTTCAAATGAGCGCCTAGATCTCAAAGACTATAAGAGCTAGAGCAACCAAACTTTCTTTCCAAGCTCCTGTGATATCAAACCAATACAAGTGTATTTTGACACGCCCCTTCCGCCCCACAAAAGACAAAAATCTGTGGAATCCACAATTTTTAAGATACTGTGGCCAGAAAGATGAAATTGGATTCGACCTAATTTTTTGAAATTTTTCATTTGGGCCAAAAATTTAATTCGTCCTTAAATCATAAGATCACAAATATTCTGACTGATTACCGGGTATAAAGGTGCGGCAAAGGCCTCGGCTCACAACGTTCCCCCTCGCTTAAATTGTGAATGCCACAGATCTTCGTCCTTTGTAGAGGAGAAAGTTAAATAAATTTTAAAAAATCTTGATTCAGTGGAATCTGTGGTGTTTGGCCTCCAAATCGGCCTCCACTCGGATTTGATGCTTATCAGAATGTACATATGGATATGGTGACTTTATGGACTATATGGTTTCTATGGGCGATCACTGCTCTATATTTAAAAATGCACATATACTATGTAGGAATCGCAAGAATTAATTTCTTGAAGACTCTTAACCTTAAGGAACTGTAATGAAAACAAATTTTCTGCGTTGTAGCTTACTTGATGTACTCAACTTGATACAAATTGAAACTCGTCCGCGCCGTAATAGGATGTTGTATATCACAACATAATAGCGCTCACACGGCTATAAAGACGATACAATTATAATTCCTCTTTACTTCCTTTATTCTTCCTTACTTCCTTTATTCCCCATGAATACAAAAACAAGAAGGGAGAACCTTGTTTTCCGCGGCAAAGGCCACGGCTCTACTTTATACCCGGTACTTAGTCAGTATATATGTGAGCTTACGTTTTCTGTAATTTATACAATATATATTATATGTCGTTTTGTATCGCTCTTTGCAAAAAGAAAATATTGATTTAAAAAAAAATAAAAGTTAGCCCCTTCAGATTTTTATATATTAGATTTTATCTAATATTGAAATACCTTGTGTTGAAATGATATCAAAGGAGCTTGGGTAGAAAGTTTGGTTGCTCTAGCTCTTGTAGTCTTAGATCTAGGCGCTCATCTTAACGACCGGGCAAAACAGACGATAGAGAAAAGAGGGAACGATTCCTTTTTTAAATGGTGTTCTTCATGATGGCTAAATATCTGATCTGATCCAAATTCAACTTTCTAGATATGGTCATCTTCTTAGTTTTCTCATATCTTCAAAATTGTGCATGCCACAGATTTTCGTCTTTTGTGTGGGCGGAAGGGGACGGGGCGAAATTTTGAAATACACTTGTAACAGCGTGACATCACAGGAATCTGGATACAAAATTTGGTTTCTCTCACTTATATAGTCCCTGAGATGTAGGACAGACAGACAGACATGGCTTCGTTCCCACACGAGACACTTTCTAATTGGTACCCACGCAAATAGACTGGGCGCCCCACATAATGACTTTTGCCGAAGCTGTAGAGATGAGGAAGAGGAGGAGACGGTGGAACATCTGTTCTGCTCATGTCCAGCTCTCAGCAAAAGAAGGCTACTACACTTGGGCTCACCCTTCATAGCTGACATTTCGGAAACGTCCACAATATATCCCAGAAAGATAGCAAACTTCTTAAGAGCTGTAGGCTGAGATAACTGCTCACATTAGGTCTCACGACGCGGAAAAAGGGGAGATTCCGAAACCGGCCTAAGTGTGCTGGGCTTCTAGTGAGCCTAGCAGCCGCTATCACCTAACCTAACCTAACCTAACCCTTGTCTTATATTTTTACTGAAATGCGTTTGGTACTTATTCCAACGATAAAAAAATCGGTCAATCGATTTATTCTCTGCAAAAAGTGCGAGAAAGTTAAAACAGAATTAGTAAATATGATATATATATATATGATATATATATTTTTTTTAGCGCATACTACTTTTTTATATGTGATCACATATATCATTGTATAATACAATACACCATACAATTAAATATATGTTTGTGAATATATATACATACATATATCAGCTCATTATATTAGTATATTCTATATTAAACAAAGTTAGCATCTAAAGAATGTTCTAAATAACAATTATTCTGGTATTATAAGGCAAGCGTCTTCAAAAAGGGTCGACTCTAAAAATGCTAAAGTGAAGGGTGGCGCGAGCACAAAAATCAAAACAAAGTGGGGAGAGCACAAATTTCAGTTGGGCGCTCATACACACATGAAAACAATTACGTGAGAATCCATGTGCACACATACACTCTCACGACTCTCACGATGCGGAAAAATAAATGTATGAAGTGTCCCATCTATATACTGTATGGTTAGTGATAGAACAGAACGTTTTGTTCATCATGCAATAAATTGATAAAAAAATGTTAAAATATGTTATGTACCTCAAAATATTTGGAGTATTATTGTACCGATTATAACATTACATTTATTTTCGAAAAAGAAATAACTAGTTTTGGAAAATATAGTGTCAATCAATTTCATGTTATGACGTTTTTAATGAATATTATAGAGGGCGAATGAAAGTTAAATTTAATAACTCGTTGATATGTACAAATGTATGTATACACGTATGTAACAATGCATGTGCAAGAAAAATATTTATAGTTTTAAATTCGTTGATTACAAAAATTCATATAAAAATATGTTTTTTGTTTATTTAAGGGCAATAGAAAAGGGTTCAATACTTAAGTTAAATCTTACCATTTTTCCACTATATTATTTCTTTGCTGACGCACTTCACTAATGCTTTTCACCAGGTTTTGGATAGCAATTGATTAGGCTATCAGTAATATCGATAGCTGGGCTACTAACCACACAGCTTATCGATGTATTTCATATAATAGCCTTTTTAAACTACCGCATCATTGTCGATGGTGCGAAACAATGATGCGGGGCGTTTACACATACCATTTTTATAGCCTTTTTACACTACCGCATCATTGTCGAAGGTGAGGAAAAATGATGCGGGGCGTTTACACTTAGGCCGCATCATTTCTGCATCATTTTGTCAGCCGTTCGGCCTACAAACGTAAACAAACCGAATTAATTAGGAGAAGAGAGCACACGCATTTTTGTTGAAATTAAAAGAAATTACCCAAATAATGAGCGTTTTATTTTTAAATGCAGAAAACGGTGCATTTGGGAGTTTCACTACGAGCACCCAATTGTTTATGAATCTTGTAAGGGAGGAGTCCGATGTAAGTGAAGCTATCGTTTGCTCCACCGAACAAAAATTACGTGCTGCTTACTTCAATTTTAAAGTGGCGGCTTAAAAGTTATAATCAGTGCATCCCAAAAGATCTTTGTGGACCCTTGCAAGTATTTGTGTTACCATTTTGTTGTTCGCAATCAGGCTTATTTAAATTGAAATGTTCAGAAACGGTTTGGCTTGAGCAGCCTTAAATTGAATTTAATGTTTGATTCGACAAAAATACCCTTAAACCGCGTCGATACCCCGAATAATTTCAGTATTTTTTAAAAATACTTGTCAGAAAACGGTAACACTTGCAAATGATGGGGCGCATGTTTAAACATGCGGCCGCATGATTGTCTTCTTCTATCCACAGGGTTCTGATGGGCATCATAACCAGGGATGATATTTGTATGGAAACGCATGACAAATGTAACCGTAGAGGATTCAAATGAAGTTACCCTGGTCAGAGAGAAATCTAGAGGCTTACTTTCTGTCGACAAAAATTGTTTCGGAACTGAGTACTGAGTACTCTCCAATAAATTTATAGATAAAAAAAATTGAGCCTGCGGGAATACCTTAGATATATGATGAGTATTTAAATGACAAAATACTCTTTTTGGGAAACGTTTTACTCAGATTTTAACAAAAAGTTTATATTACATTCATTTCACCTTTTAAGCGGCGTATCCTGCACCTCGGAAACTAAACATTCCTATTAAAATTCATATAAAAGAAACTGTGCATTTTTTATTTACCTTTTCGTTGCTTATGTATTCAGAAATTTGAAGGAAATCCAAAGATTCATATCGATAGTTGGCCTATCGACAACTGATATACAGCTCAACAATAATACCCTCTGCACACTGAGCCCGTCACGGGGGAACATTGGGATTTTTGACAGACGGTGAAACTCCGATTCACACTGGCACCGTCTACCGTTTACCGTCTAACAGCTGATGACAATAACAAAAAGTGAGTTTTTGAGCGGAAGATTTTTTTATTTTTGTTTGGAAAAAAATGGATATGGAAGATTTTGCAATTGTTTTAACTGTGGTTCAACAGCAAAAAATAATTTCTTGCAACAACTAATCATGTTGTTGGACGAAAAGACTAAAGATACCGATCACAGCGGAATAATTATGTGCTGTTGCATACTGCACAATATGTTAAATATGTACAATAGCGCAATAAACTATAGTTGGGAGCTTTTACCAGCAGAGCAGAAAGAACAGCGCGATATCAGCAATAGTTCTGCTGATGATAGCCAGTCAGCAGAACAGATACGATCTGCTATAGCAAAGTATTGCGAAAATCGCAATAAATAAGAAATAAAATACAATTTAAAAACTTATTTATTTATTTTTTCTTTGTTTTAAACAAGCCAAGAGATCATTCTGGAATTTTGATTAGTTGCTTACTTATTCATCTATACGTTTACCCAGCAGCTCAGTTATCTCAAGCTGCTTCTAGTGGTACTCTATTAGCATGATTTCCATCTCCGTGGTCCACTGCAGCCTGCCGGCGCCTGCTCTTCTCTTAATTCCTGCATTGTGTTCAAATATTAACAATAAAATTATTAAATTAAAAATATATATATGTATAAACTTACCACCAGATGCTCCTTCCATTTTAGATTGTGATTTTTTTTGAGTATTTTTGGCTGTCATTGCGTACATATTCGCAGTGAATTCCATTTTTTCATTGTGAATGCCAATTTTCCAGAGTCGCATTCGATAACCATCGGCTAAATATCGCATAGAAACGTGCGGTTTAGGAACATTTAAAATAGACGGTGGAACAAACTGGGAAATTTTCGGAACGGCAAAACCTTACGCACCGTCTAGGAAATAGACGGTAAACGGTAAACGGTGCTCAGTGTGAATAGGCTATAAGATAGTATATAGAGTAAAATTATTCCTGAAGTGAAAATGACAGATGGAGGCAATAGCTTTGCCCAAAAGCAAAAAGAAAGATGAATATATCGTCAGAATCAAAACAATACTTCTTGCATATTAAAAATTGAATGAAGATATTATCTGTAAGAATTGCGAAACGCGTGGCTGCGCTGTCGCTCCCACTGAAATTTCATTTGTTCCTTTTTTCTTTAATAATGATCCCATCTAAATTCGGAAATATGGTATATATCGCCGTTCTCTATGATTTTGCGATATACTCGAAGTACTCGTAGAGTATAGGGGTATATTAGATTTGTGGTGATAACGGATGTGTGTAACGCCCAGAAGAAAGCGTTTCCGACCCCATAAAGTATATATATTCTTGATCAGCATCAATAGCCGAGTCGATATAGCCATGTCTGTATGTCTGTCTGTCTGTCCGTCCGTCCGTCCGTCCGTCCGTTAGTCTGTCCGTCTTCATGAGCGCCTAGATCTCAGAGACTATTAAAGCTAGTGCAACCAAGTCTCTCCAAATCCAGTCTCCTGTGTTATCACACTACTCCAAGAGAATTTCAAAATTTCGCCCCGCCCCCTTCCGCCCGCACCAAGGACGAAAGTCTGTGGCATACACAATTTTGAGGATACGAGAAAACTAATCATACAGAATCATAGAGGATGACCATTTCTATCCGAGTGTTGAATCTGGATCAGATCGGACTATAAATATAGCCACAATAAAGAAAACCATTTCGAAAGTCATCGTTCCCGCTCACTCTCTATCACACGCAGCCCCGTCTGCTTTGCGCGTTCGTTCAAATGAGCGCCTAGATCTCAAAGACTATAAGAGCTAGAGCAACCAAACTTTCTTTCCAAGCTCCTGTGATATCAAACCAATACAAGTGTATTTTGACACGCCCCCTTCCGCCCCCACAAAAGACAAAAATCTGTGGAATCCACAATTTTTAAGATACTGTGGCCAGAAAGATGAAATTGGATTCGACCTAATTTTTTGAAATTTTTCATTTGGGCCAAAAATTTAATTCGTCCTTAAATCATAAGATCACAAATATTCTGACTGATTACCGGGTATAAAGGTGCGGCAAAGGCCTCGGCTCACAACGTTCCCCCTCGCTTAAATTGTGAATGCCACAGATCTTCGTCCTTTGTAGAGGAGAAAGTTAAATAAATTTTAAAAAATCTTGATTCAGTGGAATCTGTGGTGTTTGGCCTCCAAATCGGCCTCCACTCGGATTTGATGCTTATCAGAATGTACATATGGATATGGTGACTTTATGGACTATATGGTTTCTATGGGCGATCACTGCTCTATATTTAAAAATGCACATATACTATGTAGGAATCGCAAGAATTAATTTCTTGAAGACTCTTAACCTTAAGGAACTGTAATGAAAACAAATTTTCTGCGTTGTAGCTTACTTGATGTACTCAACTTGATACAAATTGAAACTCGTCCGCGCCGTAATAGGATGTTGTATATCACAACATAATAGCGCTCACACGGCTATAAAGACGATACAATTATAATTCCTCTTTACTTCCTTTATTCTTCCTTACTTCCTTTATTCCCCATGAATACAAAAACAAGAAGGGAGAACCTTGTTTTCCGCGGCAAAGGCCACGGCTCTACTTTATACCCGGTACTTAGTCAGTATATATGTGAGCTTACGTTTTCTGTAATTTATACAATATATATTATATGTCGTTTTGTATCGCTCTTTGCAAAAAGAAAATATTGATTTAAAAAAAAATAAAAGTTAGCCCCTTCAGATTTTTATATATTAGATTTTATCTAATATTGAAATACCTTGTGTTGAAATGATATCAAAGGAGCTTGGGTAGAAAGTTTGGTTGCTCTAGCTCTTGTAGTCTTAGATCTAGGCGCTCATCTTAACGACCGGGCAAAACAGACGATAGAGAAAAGAGGGAACGATTCCTTTTTTAAATGGTGTTCTTCATGATGGCTAAATATCTGATCTGATCCAAATTCAACTTTCTAGATATGGTCATCTTCTTAGTTTTCTCATATCTTCAAAATTGTGCATGCCACAGATTTTCGTCTTTTGTGTGGGCGGAAGGGGACGGGGCGAAATTTTGAAATACACTTGTAACAGCGTGACATCACAGGAATCTGGATACAAAATTTGGTTTCTCTCACTTATATAGTCCCTGAGATGTAGGACAGACAGACAGACATGGCTTCGTTCCCACACGAGACACTTTCTAATTGGTACCCACGCAAATAGACTGGGCGCCCCACATAATGACTTTTGCCGAAGCTGTAGAGATGAGGAAGAGGAGGAGACGGTGGAACATCTGTTCTGCTCATGTCCAGCTCTCAGCAAAAGAAGGCTACTACACTTGGGCTCACCCTTCATAGCTGACATTTCGGAAACGTCCACAATATATCCCAGAAAGATAGCAAACTTCTTAAGAGCTGTAGGCTGAGATAACTGCTCACATTAGGTCTCACGACGCGGAAAAAGGGGAGATTCCGAAACCGGCCTAAGTGTGCTGGGCTTCTAGTGAGCCTAGCAGCCGCTATCACCTAACCTAACCTAACCTAACCCTTGTCTTATATTTTTACTGAAATGCGTTTGGTACTTATTCCAACGATAAAAAAATCGGTCAATCGATTTATTCTCTGCAAAAAGTGCGAGAAAGTTAAAACAGAATTAGTAAATATGGCGAAATTGCGTTCTAGTGACAAAGTTTTTGTGTTGGGTCATGACTCTCCTCAAATTCTGAGAACTAAGTTGCCGTCAATAAAACAAGTTTTGTGTGTCGTTTTCTACAATCACAGTGAAGTTGGTTTGACAAAAGAAACATGTGTGTTTTGGGAAAATGCGCGAATTTGCCAAGAATATCATTGCGTGGCTAAGCTGGAAAATTTATTTAGCAAATGAAAAAATCGTAGAAAAAGCAAGAATAAAATTAAAAACTCTTTCAGAGCAAAGGAAACTGCTTTTGTAGCTAAGTTTGACTATTTGTTTGACATTGCACATGCAGATGCCATGTCGATGATGCAAATCAAAGAGGATAAGAAATTTCTTGAGCTGCAGCGCCAGAACCAAAAACCAGACCATATAGCTGGACATGATCTCAGTGAAAAAAGATCAACGAAAATCCGAGCACCAACTGAAGGACCAAGACCGAAAGAGAGTGCGCGAATCGATATTGAGATCGTTTCAGTCAACGCCGACAGTAAGATTATCAGCATATGTTATAACATTTTTTTTGAACCGTCAATATCTGTAGGACGTCTATCATATTCTGGAAGTGATCATCTGGAAATGGAAATTTCGGAAAACGAAACTGAACAGTCTGCAGCGAAAAGATAAAGAAAAAATGTCTTTACCAAAAGGCTTTTATCTTGTTAAGATAAGTAGAGGATCACTAATAATGCAGTAATGCATTTGATTTCCGCTCTAACTAAAGATTCTTTTGGACGTTGATATGCAATGACTGCACCATCAAGTGGCCCAAGTGACACCAGCAGATGTTACGCGCGGATTCCAGGCAAGAACGCAGCCCTCCTCCCGCCCAACCGACCGAGGGGCGCTGCCGCATGACGCGCGACTCGTTAACCGAACCGATCGCGGACATGCAGGAAAGATAGGTGTTAGACTAGTGTTCGAGGAAATGTAGAACTAATCTAACTAAAGAAACGAAGTAATTACTAATTACGGGAAAGATGTAGGAGTATCAGTAATTTAAGACTAGGAAGGGAGTTAGTGGTAGATATAATATGGTAGAGGGAATTATAATCCGAGCATAGGACCCTAAATGGTTCATGCAAGGAGTAATTCGATCTACAAAGCGGAAGAAACAACGGTGTATAGTTCCTAGTGCTTCTAATAGGAATCGTGAAGTTTATGCGGCTCAACAGGTCAGGGCTATCTACGTCACCCTTGATCAAGTTGTGCACAAAAATCACGCCAAGCATTTTCCTACGATTAGCTAAGGTTGGAAGGTTTATTAAGAGCAATCTATTAGAGTAAGACGGCAGTCTCACACTTGCATCCCAGCTGAGGCCGCGAAGAGCAAAAAGTAAAAAGTTTTTCTGAACTGATTCTATACGGTCTTGGTGTACGTTGTACTGAGGGCACCATACACAAGAGCCGTATTCTAAAATCGGACGAACCAGAGAGGTGTAGAGAGTCTTTGTTATATAGGGGTCGTCAAATTCCTTTGACCACCTCTTTATAAACCCAAGCACGCCCATGGCCTTATTCACCATGGTAGAAATGTGTTCTGAAAACTTTAACTTGGGATCTAATAGAACACCAAGATCATCAACCCGGGTAATTCTCTCAAGAGAACCACCACAAAGGGTGTAGGGAACCAGAAAGGCGCTGGAGCGATGAAAAGTCATTACTTTACATTTTGAAGCGTTAAGGTTTAATAAATTTGCACAACACCAAGACTGAAATCTATCGAGATCGGATTGCAACCTGGATTGGAAAGAAATGTCCTTATACTGGACACAGAGCTTAACATCATCCGCATACATTAGTACTCGAGAGTATGTTAATACAGAAGGTAGGTCATTTATAAAGATAGTAAAGAGTAAGGGGCCTAGATGGCTGCCCTGAGGTACACCCGAAGTCACCATAACTGGAGAGGACAGGGAGTTTTTGAAAAGGACTCTTTGAGACCTAGAACACAGGTAGCTAGAGATCCATCTCAGGAGATTGGGCGGGAACCCTAGAAGGTCGAGCTTTTGTGCTAGGAGAGAATGGTTTACAGAGTCGAACGCTTTACTAAAATCGGTGTAAACAACATCCGTCTGCAAATTACCTTGGAAGCCTTTTATTATAAAGGAGGTAAACTCCAATAAATTAGTAGTGGTTGATCTCCGCCTTATAAATCCATGTTGAGTTGGAGATATAAGTGATCTGCATAGGTGCTGCAGGTGCGGAGTTAAAATTTTCTCAAACACTTTAGGAATAGCGGATAACTTAGATATACCTCTATAGTTCATTGCGTCAGACTTGCTACCTTTCTTATGGAGAGGAATTATAAAAGACTCCTTCCATATCGGGGGAAAGCATGAAGAAGTTATAGATAGGTTGAACAGTTTAAGCAACGGCCTACACAGAGACTCGGCACAATACCTGAGTACACAGCCGGGAACTCCGTCCGGACCCGGTGAGAACACCGGCTTTACTGTTCGTAGATCATGAAGCAACGAGCTTTCATTTAGCAAAGGACAGAAAATGCCGTTCGACCGCGGTAAACTGTATGGATACGGCTGACCAGAGTAAACATCCTGCGAATAGGTAGTTTGGAAAAAACGGGCAAAAAGATCGGCAATTGTCTGATCATTATCTGCCGACGTATTACGGAAAGATAGCGAGGATGGGTGTGCGGACGTTCTACGCTTACTGTTTACAAAGCTGTAGAACTGTTTGGGGTCCTCAGAAAAACTTATCCTGCATCGAGATAAGTAATTCTGATAGCATTGAGCGTTAAGAACTGAAAAGTTTGACCGAGCTATTACATAATGAGAGAGAGAAGAAGGAGAGCCAACTTCTTGAAATTTTTTATAAAGTCTTGATTTTAAGTTTTTTAGATGAGATAGCTCCTTGGTAAACCAAGGGGGTTTTCTTGATCTAATCGGACAGGAAAGTGGGACACAAGAGACAAAAAGTGAGTCCAGTGCATCATAGAAAATGTTTGTGCCTGTCGTAACATCACTGCACAAATATAAAGCGGACCAATCAAAATCCCTAATGAGGTTATTAAGCTTCGTAAACTCGGCTTTACGGAAGCAGCGGACACATTGGGGTAGTCTACCCGACCGATCTAGTACAGTTCGTCCTAGGTCGAGCGACACTTCGAAAGTAGGATGGTAGGCATCTTCAGGTATAGAGAGCGGGGGGACTCGAGTTAACAACGCTACGGTCGGATCCGTTACAAAGCACAGATCAAGAAATCGACCCAAGGAATTTTTAACATGGTTAACTTGAGACAGAGACAGGTCAATCAAGCCGTCAACAAAGTCATGACGTGCCATGGGTACCAGGCTATTAGACTCATTTGCCGAAGACCAAACAATTCCTGGCAAGTTGAAGTCACCAAGAACTATCATGTGATCTTTGTCAAATAGCGAGGAAGAGATAGCGGTTAAGGCGGACAAATGCTGCTCGTAAATTGCGATATCCGAAGAAGGTGGAATATACGAACAAGTTATGAAAACTGAGAAAGCGGGAAGAATCAGTTTTACACACAGAAATTCCAGTTCCTGCTGGATCTGGACTGTGAAAAGTTCCGACGTGAAGTTTGAGTCCACAGCAATCAGAACCCCTCCTGCACGTCGAGACGAACGATCCTTTCTAAAAGTTGTGTACCGACCTGCCAAAACTTCGGAACTAAGAATGTCCGGCTTTAACCAGGTTTCGGTAAACACAATAACGTTGGATGCAAATGCGACACTATCCAGGAAAAGAATGCTGAGCTTACTACGCAAGCCTCGAACATTCTGATAGGTCACTGAAAGAGAGTTTGTTAGTTTTTTGGACGGGTGGAGGTAGAGCGGGAAGATGACAAAGGAGCACTGGTCTGGTTAGTTGGCAGAGTTATTGGGGGCCTAGTCTTCTTCTTTGCCTTAAACTCCTTCACCACCAAATGCTCCGGCCAAAATTTGGCAGAACAGATGGTGCTAAAATGAGTTTGGGAGACACTTATTTTAAAAGAAGCTATCTCCCTGGCATAAGAAAAGTTGAACTTTTCCACCTTGAAATCAACGGCTTGTATGCGGCTTTGAATATAAGCCGTCACATCTTTAATTGTGGAGTCAGGGGCAAGTCGTGAGACAAAAATTTGTCTCTTTGGTGGGATCCCGACCAATCTTGGCACCACAGGCCTATCACCTGTGATGGTAATACCCGGTGGTCCGGGTCGTATATTGACTGGTGGGGTCGGAATTGCGGGGACAGCTAATGAATTTGATACTACGGACACGGACGCTACAGACGGTCTTGGCTGCATGCTCTCCGACGCGATAAATTCGGCTACCGAATTTTCATCACCAGCAGCTGTCGTTGCCTTTGGAGTGGCGAACGATATCAACTGCTGCACTTTTGGGGTGGTCGGAGTCAGCTTGTCAGCATCGGCCGGTCGAGGGGCAGTCGGCACATGCAGATCCCGCGGAGTGACCTTTTTGCGCCTAGGAGACTCAGTCAATAGTTTGAGACCACTGAACTGAGACTCCATGGCTAGGAGCCGATCGTACTGCTCTTTGAAGCCCACGGTCAGCTCCCTAAAGCCCTTCCGGGTCTGCCTCATAAATGCTGCCATCTCCCCTTCAACCGGACGGCATGCCTCACAGCTGTAATGCAAGCCATTTCTTTTAGAGATGGCATCACCCACGAGACCGGAGAACCCGGCGCATTTAGCGTGCACTACGCTATCGCATAGCCAGCAGGGGATACTCGGCTGGTCATGGGTGATCTGCTTCTTGCAGGTTTTCTTGGCACAGACAACTGTGTATTCCATTATGAGAAATAAAAAATATAAAATTTTAAAACAAATATATATCAGACCAGTGTGCCAGATAAGCGATGAAAGCGCAATAAGAAAGAGAGGAGAGCGGTTACTGCAGCTTCAGTTGAGAGAGAGAGAGCGAGAGCGCTACTACACAGAACGTATTGAGAGCGAGAGAGGAAGAACAGTTATGTTAGTTTGGGTAATAGGGAGAGAGTGATAAAAGCAATAAAGCAGACCAACTAGGTGAGAGCGGCAGATTTTGATTCTGTGTGTACTTACGAAAAGAAACAACAAAACACAATGACTACCGACACAGGAAAATAATTAAATTATGTCTAAAAACACAATTAAAGGGCGTGCACTCGCGTCTAAGGAAAAGCTCTAAGCAAGCAGGCAATTTAAAGTTTATTTTGGTATATTCAAAAAACACCGGCTGTTTATAAAAGATAAAAAGCAGATAAGCGGAGCGCAAAACAAAAACACGTCAGACTTCTACAAAGAGAATCGAACGAAATAATTATGTTTAATATTTAAATATTTGGGCGCTACCTCTAAACGTTGTCCAATCGGGCAAAAACTTTCATTTTATTGTTTTAAACCAAAAGGAACATTTTAAGACCCTGAGACCTTTGATTTCGACACATTGTTTTTTTTCGCCCATACAAAAAGGCGCAACCCTAATGAACATATGTATATACTTTATGGCGTCGGAAACGCTTCGTTCTGGGTGTTACACACATCCACTTTCAGCACAAATCTAATATATCCCTATACTCTTCGAGTTCCAGGTATAATAAACATTTTTTTTAAACAAAAAATTACCTTTATTTTTATTGAAAATTTTTCTTTATTATGCTCACAGCTACGGCACAAATGCCTATGTGTGTTTCGTTATCAACGCAAAAACTTCATGCTGTCAATAAACACGACTCTACAAACTCGAATCAGTAGTTCTGCTTTCTGCCCAAGTTTACACCCAAAAATCTTTTCTTAACCATTGCCAAGACTGGTACCACAAAATATTCAAAAAAAATCTAAATTATAATGAATCTATTTATTTTCAGGAAACAAAATAACCTATTGCAAAAAATTGAATTCTTATTTTTAATTATATGGATATGATAATAAAAAAATCTTGAATGTATCTACTTTTGTTAGGAATTGATTTATTGACTAAAAAGAATAGACGAATCGAGTAACATTTGGGCAAACCCCAGGCTGGAGAAGTAAAAAATGCTTGAAATTTCAGAGTGCGGTTTTTTTTTGGAGCAGGGTGTACGTGGCGGTGCCTAAACTTAGAGAGTGACTGACTGCAGGCCACTTCATTAGAGGGATATTTTTGGACTCCAGAAACCTTAGCGAATACCGTGCAACATGTATAGGAGAGTTGTCTTGCTGGAACATTCAATACTCGCCATGTAACTGTACAGCAAATGATATATGTTCGCTCTCGATAAGATCCATATATTTCTCCTCCTTCCACAGTGGGCCAGGCTGACCTTCTAGCGGAACTTTAGTAGCAACTTGCGTAAATGAAGACATATTCCATTGAAATTTTTAATTTAAGATATTTAACATATTTATAATATATTTGAAAAAAAAATTAGTCGGAATCAGATGAATCCGAGTCACTAAAAGATTTTTTAAAACTATGCAGCAATCCTAAAACGGTTTTGTCCAAATTAATTTCTTTGAAAGTGGCTTTTGTTGTTTTGGAGAGAGTCGTTATAAGTGGATCCGATGAAACAAGTAGTCCATTCATAACATCTTCCATTATATTACTCCTCTTGTCCTTACGGGAATGGTTTAAGCGTATATTCCTAAAATCCTTATTCCTGGCTTCAAGTGCTTCCTCGGACATTATACCAATAGGAAGTGCTACATTGTTGATGATGTCCGCTCCATGTATTAAAACTTTATGTACAGATGACGGCATGTAAAACCATGGATATTTGTCGACATACATTTCAGCTGTTTCCATGGCATATAAGCTGAATGAATAAGTATTGACTTGATATCCACAAGCCATTACCCTTAATATAACACTAAACCTATATATTAGAGCTTCGCTTACTCCAGTAATGTCGGCTTCTAAATTTGGTTGGCTAAAAAACCGTCTGGAATATCCACCAATAAGCCCATTTGCTTTCTAAGTTGGAATTGGATTTCAGATTTTCTAGCTTCTACCTTTGCCTTATCTTCACCTCGAGCTTGCCATTTTTTTATTGGGAGTCTGTAAGCAATATGAAGAACGCATTCATAAAATCGTATCCACGCATGCAATGTTGATAAACCATATTTTAATAGATCTGCATCAATTCTATAACTTTTTACCAAACTAATATTATTCATATTCTTTGGTACGGCTCTACAAATTCCACATATGGTAGGTGGTAGGTGCTTCTGCAAGGACGCTAAATGTTTCGCCATCCAGCATGGTCATGTGAAATTCGTGCATAATTGAATATAAATTGGAAGTTGTAGGTTGAATTTTTTCTACTTGGTTTTTTACATGGTCATGTGAAATTCGTGCATAATTGAATATAAATTGGAAGTTGTAGGTTGAATTTTTTCTACTTGGTTTTTTACATGGTCGCTCTCTAATCTAATTAATTCGCTTGTTTCCTTTTGGCAAATTAGTTTTAAAGGCCGACAATAGCGAGTTGAGGAAGGTCAAGGGTTTTTCCACAAAACTTTTGATCCAAGCTGAATTTGTAATGGTACAAGGCAAACTGCAAAAAGGTGTTGATCGAGCATATTGGTTTCACCATTATTAAACTTTTGCCGGTATGTTGCGTGTCCACTGCTTCAATAACAGCCCCATTTATGTACTGCAGTTAATTTTATTTTATTTTCCAATAATTGATGATCAAAAACCGGGGAGTTCGCCTGTATAATTCGACTAACGGTATGGTCGACTAAGCTTTGCAAAGTTGTTTCAGCTGAATAGTCTGAATATTTCAAGTGGTATACAGCATGCGCTTTGGGACCGACATATCACCTAAAAAGTGTAATAGACTTAACAGACGGTCCTCACCTCGGACGTGACGGGAGCATGTCACGTCATTTGCAATACTACTGCCACAACCCGCCGCTGTAGGATGAGCCGCGCAGGTGTCGTTGTCGAGGCAGACTCGGACCTGGAGAGCGTGCTGTCCATCAGCAGAACAGAAGAGGACAGCCTTCTTCGCTCGCCTGAACCAGGCACCAGCTCCCTGCGCAGGGAAGGGCCGAAGCGTTCGAGGGAGGGAATGAAGGCCAAAGCCCAATACAAGGCGGCCCTCAAAATAGTAGGCAGGCTCCAAGGCAAGGCGGATATCTCCCAGGAGGAGAAATCCAAGCTAGCTTGGGCTGAGCTGAAGGTAGAAGAGGGCCGTAAGCACTACGCGCAGGTGCCTCAAATGAAGGCATCGACGAGCCAGCATGCCAACAAGGTGGAAGAGTTGCTGGCTACCAAAAGGCAGCGCTCGACCGACAGTGCCGTCACTCCGGCGAGCAAGCGGCAACGTGGTCCTAAGAGAGCGGAACCTCCACCTAAACCGGCAAAGCAGGGGTCAGGCGAAAGGATCAGCGATGTGTCCAAGAGACACCTGATCGTAGCACTCATCGACAGACGTGATGAGAATGGGAGGATGACAGCGGCGCAGTGGAAAATGGTCCACGCGCGGCTGGTAGACTCCCTGTTTACAAGGATGGAAGAGAACCCAACAGCTCCCATGCCCACTTTCGATGGTGCTGGGTGGCTGAATGGGGTCAAAATCCTGAAATGTAAGGATGACCCGACGCTGAAGTGGCTGACGCAAACGGTCTGCCAACTGGAAGCGATGTGGGAGGGGCCAAGCTGGAGGTGGTGGACAGGGAGCTAATCCCGTCCATACCAAAGGCGAAGGTGCTCTTCCCCATCGCAATCCAAGGGGACCGTGCGCTGAAGCTCCTTCAGCGACAGAACCCTGAGATACCGACCGCTGACTGGAAGGTATTGCATGCTGGTAGCCCACTACCCAACGAGGGGGGCCAGCATGTGATCCTCCAGATCAACAAAGCAGCGGAGGACCAATTATACCCCAAGTACGGGAAAATGGCGTGGGGTATGGGAAGCGTATACCTGCGCCTCAAAAAGCGTCAGTCCAGTGATAAGGACGCACATACCCTGCAGGCAGGCAAAGTGGAGAAGGACCTCGGTCTGGATACCATCGTAGAGGCCGCCCAGGGTATGGCGCTGGACGACACGCTGGAAAAGAGGACGGTGACCTGACCGTAGTAGTCAACCCGTCGTATGCAGGGGAGCCAGCTGAGTGTGCTGCAGCTCAACTTCCATAAGAGCAAGACAGCATCAGCGGAGCTCAACATTGCCATGGAGCAAGGGCCCGCTGACATAGCTTTGGTCCACGAGCCCTGGATTGCATCACGCAATTCGGTGGCCGGACTAAAGCTCTCAAATTACAACTCACTCTACCCAACACCGGTAAGAAGGAATAGAACTGCCGTACTAGTACGGAAAGGAATCCACGCTTACCTTATGTCTCATTACAGCACAGACGACCTGACAGTAGTTATGCTGGAAAGTGAGGAGAAGCGCCTTCTGGCAGCCTCCTGCTACATGGCACATGACAGGTCCGCACCGCCAGAAGAACTAAGGAGTCTGGTGGAAGAAGCCGACTCCAAAGACTACCAACTGATCGTTGGCACGGATGCTAATGCCCACCATAGTGTGTGGGGAAGCCCTGACATTAACGACCGAGGTGAGTCACTCCTAGACTTTATATTAACACATAACATAGATGTAGCAAACGTGGGAGAGGAATACACCTACGTGGGTCCCACCTCGTCAAACGTGCTAGATCTAACTCTCGCAACGGGAAAGAGTACCTACATATCTGAATGGAAGGTCCTTGAAAGACCTTCCTTCTCAGACCACAGGTACATTCAATTCAAGTGCGAATTTGAATACACTCCGAAAGTGATAGTCTATAGAAACCCCGGAACACAAACTGGGAGAAGTTTAGAAAGACAGTCACTTCGAAACTCGCGAGCCCGGGCTCAGTGAAATCCGCGGAGGATATAGAGAAGTCCCTAGAGACCCTATCTACGGAACTGCTAGAGGCATACCACACAGCATGCCCACCCTCTAGAACAAGGAAGAAGTCCAAACCACTCTGGTGGAATCGAGACCTCTCTCTGCAAAGAAACAACCTCATGGAATTCTTCAAGCTCGCTAAACTAGCGAACGACGAGAACATCAACGAGGAATACAAGACGCTATTAAGGGAATACAAGAAGGAAATACGTAAGGCACGGCGCAGCTCATGGAGAAACTTCTGCTCCAGCATTGAGAAAGTGCCTGAAACGGCTAGGCTGAGGAAGCTGCTGTCAAAGCAACCCACAGTACAAAGACAACTCAAACTAGACAACGGACAGTGGTCGGAAGGCAGCAAAGAAGCTCTAACGGCACTAATGGAGTCCCACTTCCCAGGATGCACCGAGGTCACCGATGCAGAAACGCATCAGAACCTAGCAACTGAGGAACAAACACCCCCAACAGACCTGATAACCCCAAAGAAAATCCAATGGGCCATAGATTCCTTCACGGGCATAAAGGCACCTGGACTGGACGGAATATTCCCAGCCATGCTGCAAGTGACCAAAGAGGTGATCACCCCATGGCTTCTCGCAATATACGCAGCATGCCTAAGAACAGGCTATATCCCGATCCAATGGAGAACCTCTAGAGTTGTCTTCCTCCCAAAAGCAGGAAAGTGCAGCCATGTGAGTTCCAAGGATTACAGACCGATAAGCCTAACCTCTTTCCTACTGAAAACATTAGAAAAGCTGCTTGATCTACATATCAGAACCGAAGTAAGCGGACTGATGTCAACCAACCAACACGCCTACACCAAGGGAAAATCGGTGGAAACAGCACTGCATTCGCTAGTAGCTACCGTCGAGAAAGCCCTCAACACTAAGAAATATGCACTTGGAGTATTCGTAGACATATCCGGAGCAATCAATAACGTCGCTACAGAAGCAATAATGGACTGCCTAGAAGCTACCAGCACCCACCCGTCAATCAACCTCTGGATAAAAAACCTTCTAAGTTGTAGACGGGTGCAATCAGAGTGGGGCACCGCCTCCATGGTCAGAGGTGCACACAGGGGCACACTCCAGGGTGGAGTCCTGTCACCCCTCCTGTGGAACCTGGTGGTCGACAACCTCATCAAGAGATTCAAAAGGAAAGCCCCAAAAATAACAGCTTATGCAGATGACATAAGCGTACTTATCACGGGTGTATGTCCATCGACTCTCAGCTCCATAATGGAACGAACACTCAGGGAGATATGTGAGTGGGCAGATGGAGTAGGACTCAGTATCAACGCAGATAAAACGGACCTCATCCTCTTCACCAAGATATACAAGGTACCAACATGGGTCCCCCCGAAAGTCAACCAAACAAGGCTAACCCCTAAAGCACAGGTCAAATACCTCGGCACAGTTCTGGACAGCAAGCTGGCATGGAGACCCAATGTAGTAGAGCGGGTGAAAAAGGCCACCATTGCACTTTATGCATCCAAGAATATGCTTAGTAGCACATGGGGCCTGTCGCCCGCTCTGATGCATTGGATCTACATCTCGGTAGTGCGACCAACTCTGCTGTATGGAGTCCTAGTGTGGTGGAAAGCTTCTGAAAAGAAGACGTATCACAAGCTAATGGAACGAACCCAGCGGCAGGCTTTGCTCTGCATAACAGGAGCGCTGAGGTCAACGCCAACCAGAGCACTCGAAACTATACTCGGAATCGACCCCCTCGACATCTACGCTGGGCTGACTGCAAGCAAGGCAGCACAGCGCTTGATTGCGTCGGGGAACATGTCTCCTCAAAGATTCGGGCATAGTTCAATTGGAATGGACATGATCAGTTCAACCGACTACATGATCCCCCAAACGTGCCTTGAAGTAAAAACAAGCCTCCGCATGGGACCCGAAGATTGGAAAGCGGGTCGGGACCAGACTCAACACCTGAACATATACACCGACGGCTCCAAGATGAATGAAGGAGTAGGAGCAGGCCTATACTGTACAAACCCTGAAATAAGGGCGTCGTATAAGCTACCCGACCGATGCAGCATATTCCAGGCGGAAGTCTTCGCCATGAAGAAGGCAGCAGAGGTCGCTCAGCTCACAGAGCGACCACACAATACGGTTAACATATTCGTTGACAGCCAAGCAGCGATAAAATCCATGCAGTCGTCCGCGGTCAGTTCTAGAAGTGTCCTGGCAAGCAGGGAGGCACTAGAATCACTAAGCACGACTAAGTCAGTGCAGATCTATTGGGTTCCCAGTCAGGGCATCGAAGGAAACGAAGAGGCGGACGTTCTGGCTAAGGAAGGCGTCGGGCTGGCAAACGAGGGAACAGAAAGCGTGCCGGTCTTCCTAAGGACGCTACAAAGCGACCTGGAGAAGCAGGCCAAAATGAGGACAGACAGCAGGTGGAAGAACACCACCACCTGCAGAATCTCGAAAATCATGTGCAAGGAACGCAATGATAATTTCAGCCACTATCTGCTGCATCTTCCACGGAAGGATTGCAGACTGTTTGTGGGCATACTAACAGGCCACTGCCTGGCTGCGTCGCATGCGACCAGGCTGAACATCACTAACAGTGACACCTGCAGGAAATGCAACGAACCCGAGGCTGTCGAAACCCTGGAACATCTCATCTGCCGGTGTCCGGCTCTCTCAAGGGCAAGGAGAATGTACCTGGGCGCACCGATGCTGGTATCACTGGAAGACGTTCCAATAACGTAAGTTATAGTCCAGAGATGTTAGTATAAGGCTTAAAACCATACTTGATAAAACAACATACTTCAAACACATTTATTTTGCTACACATGAATAGAGAGGTCACAAACATATATTTTTTATTTAATACATACCTTTTCTAAAGGAAAACAAAAGTTATTGGGTCTGTTTGTTTTAATTTGTTTAAGTTGAAGATCAATCAACAAACATCAAAAAGTGCAACCAAATATTTGCATGGCACGTGCTGAACATCTGTTCACTTTGAAAGCTCGCAGCTGATCAGGAGTGTATCGAAAAACTCTCACGAAAGCTTTTTTAACATTTGTCAAAAACCAAACTAACGAATTTTAAAAAAGTTAATTTCGACTTATGTCTTGCTATATTGATCAGTTGGACCACTGTGCGTTCGTCCGAACTTGTACAAAACATATTCGAGACTTTCAAAAGGAGTGAGTGTCCATGAGTCCATGAGTAAGCCACAACCATGGTTGCGCCAAAGACAATATAAACACTAAGATGTCTCACGCTCATACAATTCTGTTTTGTAAGGAGCGACGTTTTTAACAAAGAGAAAAAATAGGCGCTGTCTCGCTCGCACGAACTACAGTTTGCTCGCAGATCTAAAAATAGAATGAGCTTGGTTGTGTGCGTACACACAGAACTGCAAGTACTCATGTGTGTGTACGTGTGCAGGCTGCCGAAATTGCCAGCAAAATATTTTTGAGAAAATTTCTTGAGACACAAATTTATTTGCTGAGTGTTGCTTATTGACGCGACGCACTAATACCAACTAATATAATTTGATGTCATGTCTGATATAAATTTTGCATTTGTACATATTTACATTCGTTCATTATATTCGTATATAGTACATTAAATAAAATTAGAATATAAAGGATATTCAATATATACACTTATTTTAATTTTGGGCAAGCGTCATTATAAAATCATAACTTACAATCAATTCTAAAGTAATGGGTGTTTTCTTAGACAGCGGCGTTGTAAAAAACCAATATAAACAAGCAGACCTACAATATGTGCACACATACAGCTAAAGCTCAGCCTCACATACAGAGCGTATGTTCTTTTCTAAAGCTGGGTATCCAGCACCGCGGAAACTAAAAATTACTGCCAAACTTCATATAAAAAAAACGGGGCCAGTAATTTTTCGTTTGTGTTTTCCTGGAGTCAGTATCCAGCAACGTAAACGGGATCCACGAATTTTTATCGATAGTATCGATATTCACACGAATGTGGACTGTGAGAACAGCTGATATGGGTGCCAGGAAAATATATGTGCATATTTTTACTGGAGTACAAGTGAGAGGTGGGGGCAAAATCTGTGCGCAAAACCAAAACGAGATATGCAAATTTTTAAAGTGAGGAGAAGATTGCTTTAATAAAAGCAGTTGAGGCAAGACCATGTCTTTGGCGGATCACGGAAAATAAGCATTTTGATAATTTTGACATTTTGGCGCCTCTGACTGTGCTGTACTTCTTCTTACAACCAACACAATCACTTTATCGTCAGAATTACTTTTCTTCCTTTTTTTAATTTTAGTTTAGTTTTCAAAATTGGCGCTGTTTACAAAACACAGCTGATTCATGAGAGTGGCAAATTTTTTATGTTTTTGGTCACACTACATTAGTTTAGTTCCACACATCCGAAATAAAGAGCAGATTCCTTTCAGTAAAATTTCGCGGTGCTGGATACAGGCCTTAAAGCTAGGTATCCAGCACCGCGGAAACTAAAAATTACTGTCAAACTCCATATAAAAAAAACTGGGCCAGGAATTTTTCGTTTGTGTTTTCCTGGCCTCAGTATCCAGCAACGTAAACGGAATGCACGAATTCTTATCGATAGTATCGATATCCACACGATTGTGGACTGAGAGAACAGCTGATATGCCCGCCAGGAAAATATATGTGCCTATTATGACTGAAGTACAAGTACAAGGAGAAGATTGCTTTAATAAAAGCAGTTGAGGCAACACCATGTCTTTGGCGGATCACGGAAAATAAGCATTTTGATAATTTTGATATTTTGGCGCCTTCGACTGTGCTGTACTTCTTCTTACAACCAACACAATCACTTTATCGTCAGAATTACTTTTCTTTCTTTTTTTAATTTTAGTTTAATTTTCAAAATTGGCGCTGTTTACAAAACACAGCTGATTCATGAGAGTGGCAAATCACTTTTTAGGTTCTTGGTCACACTACATTAGTTGAGTTCCACACATCCGAAATAAAGAGCAGATTCCTTTCAGTAAAATTTCGCGGTGCTGGATACAGGCCTTAAATTATTATATTATTACTGCCTATGAAAAAGCAGTAAACATACATAGATTCATATGTACATATAAACATAAAGTCGCCGCTCAAATTGGCTTCCGATTGAAGATCGGTAAATAAAAATTAATAAACTAAATAATAATAATAAAAGAAGCTCAAAATTTTGCGGCAGTAGGATATTTTTTAATATTCATAAGTTTAAGTTTATTCGTAAGCTTTAGCTGTATGTGTGCACATATTGTAGGTCTGCTTGTTTGTATTGGTTTTTGACAACGCCGCTGTCTAAGAAAACACCCATTACTTTAGAATTGATTACACTAGTCGACACGACTGATAGATTTGGATGTTTAAAAATTTTGAAGAATGTTTTTTTTTTTTTTCATGGAGTAGTTTTTTTTTAAAGAATTTTTTAAAAATCTGGTATTTTTTGTCATATGTAGTGCTTCTATTTTTCACATAACTCTCGTTTCATACAACTGGTTGTATTGAACTTTGCAGTTAAAAAATGCAGCTATAAATCCGACTCAGACACTTTGTAGCAGAAACTTAACGTCTGGCAGATATTAAGCTTCCAAATTGAAATTTCATCATTTTTTTCGATATTTTTTACCCGAAATTTTGACTTTGAAACTTCAGGAAAAATCGAAAAAAAAAAAAAAATAAATGAATGCCTGGATTTTTGGTTTTAGATAGACACATTAATTACGCGTCGTTTAAGGTATCGCTTATAAAAATATAAAATCAAACGGCTAAGTTATAACCGTTTGACCAAAACGACCCAAAATGACTTTTACCTGAAAAAATACCGTCCGGTACGTTTTTGGTCCAACTTCCAAAATGGGATTGCAAAAAACAAAAAGGACCTGTAAATTTGGTTTTACCGAGTCTTAGGTATTGATATATATCGGATATATACCCTATCTGGTCATATTTATTTGGGGTGTAAATGTTGTGGACAGTTTTATTCCTTATTCCTTATACCTAAGCCTTGGTGAGAATAAATATACATAAATACCTGTTAGGGTCAAATGTTGACCTTTTTCCTTCACAGGTGCTGGTCCCGCAGATATCTGACCTTTCTCCTTCAAGCTATTCATAAAAAAGGATATATAACTCTGTACCTATAGTATCCCTGCCTCAGTGTAGTTCTGACTTCCAGCAGAATACGATCGTGTGTTTTCGAAAAATACCAATTGTTTCTAATTGAAATGGACAACCCAAGTCGGTCAACTTCATGTGCTTACCGAGCAGACTCGTTTTGCTACATATGTGGAAAGTATATGACCAGCAAAGAAGAAAAAATCGTTTTTACCGAAAAGTTCCAAGAACAGTATAAGGAAAACTATAAGATGTGGCCCAAAAGTATTGGCGAAGAGTGGGCTCCAAGCTCTATATGCAAAACGTGCAAATTGAATTTAACAGCATTTAATAAAGAGGAAAAGTAAGTTATCCTAAATCAGAAGCTATGAAGTGTACAAAAAATACTAAGCATTACTTTTTTTCTTGCACATTTTTTTTTTAGAAAACAATTTCGATTTGGAACTCCAGTGCTATGGAGAAAACCAAAAAATCACAGCACTGAATGTTTCTTTTGTTTATTCGAAAAAAAAGGGTTTGGGGTAGGTGAGAGATATAAATACCCGCAAGAGTCTCGTCAAGGCTTTACGCTTCCTGCTCCTCCTTTGAAGGAAATATCGCCATTAAAACGCAAAAAAGAGGAGATGTCTTCTTCGTCGTATGGAACAACGGATTCAAGTAATGACCAATCAGGAGAATATAAATTTTGCAAGCCATTATCACAGGAACAATTGAACGATTTGGTGAGGATCCTGGAACTTCCTAAAAGTAAAGCTCAGATTCTTGGATCTATTTTAAAGGATGCCCGTTTATTGAAGGAAGATGTCAAAATAACTCATTTCCGGACGCGTCACTTGGTTCACGCACAGTTTTATATGACGAAGGATGACATGTGCGTTTGTGACGACATTTTCGGACTCTTCAAAGCACTGGGTGAAGATTACGACCCAAACGATTGGAGGTTATTTGTTGACAGCAGTAAAGAAAGTTTAAAGGCTGTTTTGCTACACAATGGAAATCAAAAGCCGTCTATTCCCATCGCCCATGCTGTTAATATGAAAGAGTCCTATCAAACAATGACTAAATTGTTTGAAAATATTAAATATAAAGAACACCAGTGGAAGGTCGCGTGTGACTTAAAAGTTGTAGCCATGTTAACTGGATTGCAAGGCGGTTATACAAAATACTGTTGCTTCCTGTGCCTATGGGATAGCCGAGATAGAAAAGAGCATTACCCAAGAAAGAACTGGGAAAAACGGAACGAAAATACTTTGGGACATCACAACGTACAAAATGCAGCTCTTGTGAAAGTCCAAGACATTATATTACCACCATTGCACATTAAGCTAGGACTGATAAAAAATTTTGTTAAAGCACTGGATAACGAAGGTGAATCGATGAATTACCTCAAAACTGTTTTTCCACTTCTGTCGCTGGCAAAAGTTAAAGAAGGCGTATTTGATGGCCCCCAAATTCGAAAACTACTAAAAGATGATGGATTTGAAAATATTTTATCTACGAATGAAAAAGCAGCCTGGAACTCATTCCGAATGGTTACAAAAAATTTTCTTGGTAACAGAAAGAGTGATGATTACGTTAAAATCGTTCAAGACCTACTTAAGAATTATGAACAAATTGGAGCCAACATGTCACTCAAAATCCATTTCCTGCACTCCCACTTAGTCTTTTTTCCGCCAAACCTTGGGGATGTTAGTGATGAACACGGAGAGAGATTTCACCAACAATTAAAAGCTATGGAACGACGGTATCAAGGTGTTTGGAATGAGAATATGTTGGGCGACTATGTGTGGACTCTCATAAAAGAATCTGACTTAAATGACAAAAGAAGACAGACAAACCATTTTAAAAATAGTAACAAGCTATAACAATAAAAATATTTAAGTATCATAACACTTAAATAAATTCAAGTATTTTTCGGTATTTTTTCCAGATAAAATGAGATTTGGGTCGTTTTGGTCAAACGGTTATAACTTAGCCGTTTGATTTTATATTTTTATAAGCGATACCTTAAACGACGCGTAATTAATGTGTCTATCTAAAACCAAGTTTCAAAGTCAAAATTTCGGGTAAAAAATACCGAAAAAAATGATGAAATTTCAATTTGGAAGCTTAATATCTGCCAGACGTTAAGTTTCTGCTACAAAGTGTCTGAGTCGGATTTATAGCTGCATTTTTTAACTGCAAAGTTCAATACAACCAGTTGTATGAAACGAGAGTTATGTGAAAAATAGAAGCACTACCTATGACAAAAAATACCAGATTTTTTAAAAATTCTTAAAAAAAAACTACTCAAAAAAAAAAAACTATAATTCTTAAAAAAATAATAAATCTCCCAATCTATTAGAAAAAGTCATTTTTGGAGACAGCGGAAAAAAAAGTTGAAATTTGCCGAGTAGTGTTATAAGTTATGATTTTATGATGACACTTGCCCAAAATTAAAGTAATTGTATATATTGAATATCCTCTATATTCTAATTTTGTTTTATGTACTATAAACGAATATAATGAACGAATGTAAATATGTACAAATGCAAAATGTATATCAGACATGACATAAAATTATATTAATTGTCTATAGGGTATTAGTGCGTCGCGTCAATAAGCAACACTCAGCAAATAAATTTGTGTCTCAAGAAATTTTCTCAAAAATATTTTGCTGGCAATTTCGGCAGCACTGCACACGTACACACACATATGAACGTACTTACAGGTTCTGTCTGTGGATGGACATTCGCATCAGAAAAATTAGGGATGATTATATATTTGACTCGCAAGTGTGGCACTATAATCCGTATGGACCCATTTATTTCCCATTTATATGTCATTAATATCCATATTCAAGGATGATATATATATATTTTTTTAGCGCATACTAATTTTTTATGTGATCACATATATCATTGTATAATACAATATACCATACAATTAAATATATGTTTGTGAATATATATACATACATATATCAGATCATTATATTAGTATATTCTATATTAAACAAAGTTAGCATCTAAAGAATGTTCAAAATAACAATTATTCTGGTATTATAAGGCAAGCGTCTTCAAAAAGGGTCGACTCTAAAAATGCTAAAGTAAAGGGTGGCGCGAGCACAAAAATCAAAACAAAGTGGGGAGAGCACAAATTTCAGTTGGGCGCTCATACACACATGGAAACAATTACGTGAGAATCCATGTGCACACATACACTCTCACGACTCTCACGATGCGGAAAAATAAATGTATGAAGTGTCCCATCTATATACTGTATGGTTAGTTAGGTGCCGTTTACACTGAGGCTGCGTCTTGATTCTTTGCGTCTTCTCAGAAACGCAGTTTTTTTTACATAGGTTTAGCATAGGGCCCTAGTGATGGCAAAAAGTTGCGTCGTTTTCCGACGCAACTGCGTTTTGGTATTTCTGTGGTATTTCTGTGCGCATAACAGCAATTTTCGTACTTTTCTGCCTAATCAGCGGAACTATCACCACTAATAACAACAAAAAACAGCTGTAGCAGAAAATATAAATTTGCCGCGAAAAATGTCTGATGATGGAAAAGGTAAATATATACATATATATAATACTATATTTCATACAATAATAGTTCAAATCAATTATTACGCTAGACAGAAGATTTTTGTGGACACATGCTGCCATACAATCCCTTCTCGACCAGTGGGAGGAAAACATTGATGGTTTTCGGGGCGTTCGAAAGAACTCCCACATATATAAGGAAATAGCGATTGCCTTAAAAGAGTTTGGTCCAACATCCGTGGAGGTGAAAAATAAAATGGACAATTTGACAAGAAAGTACAGGTAAGTTTCCATACAAGAGTTCCTATTTACATACTTGTTAAATTAATTTTTCAGGAGTGAACTAGCCAAAGTGGGTCCTTCAGGGGGCTCCATCAACATGGGAGCATTTTGGAAGAATCTCCATGATATTTCAGACGTCCAAGGCAATGGTAGTAGACGGAGTTGAGAGCACAGGTAATAAATAAAACACAAATTTGTAAATAAATAATTTATTCAATACATTCTATTCAGACTTTTCAAGTATAATTGAAGAAGTCCAGGACTTTGATGCGGATCAAAGCAATTCATCTTTTGGAGAGCCATCCGGTTCCCAACCGAAACGACGGAAAATTGAGGACATAGCTCAACAAATGCTGGAGGTAGAGGAGAAAAAACTGGAGGTGATGAAGGCAGCGGCAGAAGCCTCCACCAATTTCCAAAATAGAATTCTGGAGTTATTTGAAAATCGGCAGAATTAAATTGTTTTAATAATTAAAAAAATATTTCGTTAAATAGTACACAACACAATGTTTATTCAGACAGAATTAGAGTTTAAGAAATGTCGTGCTAAGGCATGCCTCATAGTTTCGGCCCGTGAGTTAGAATTTCCCAGCCAAACTTCATGCTCTGGTTGCTCAGGTACTTCTAAGGATTCGGCTTCTGGCTCCCATCTGTCGGAGCCTTCGCAGTCATGCACTGAGCACATATTGTGCAGTATGCAGCAACAGATAATTATTTTTGTCGTGTTCTTGATGTTGTTGTCCAGACCCTTTCCGATCCTCCGAAACCGAGCTTTTAAGTGCCCAAAAGCATTCTCCACCACACGTCTGACCTTCGACAGATTGTAATTGAAGGCCTTATGTTCTGGAGAAGCCTCAACAGAAAACGGATAAGGTTTCATCACATTTTTGCCAAATCGAAATGCTGAATCTCCTAAGATTAGTATAGGAATTTCGACATCGTTTATAATCCTGGAATTCTCGTCGAGTAATCGTGACTCATCCAATTTCCTTTTTAGGCTTGATGACTCGAAAATTTTTGAGTCATGAGCTCGGCCTGGACATCCTACATTTATGTATGTGAATCGGTAACTGTGAATGTACAAATCTTAGAAAATTTCATTGTGCTCATACAAAAATTGGCTTCTTACCGATGGTCAACCAAGGCGAATAGAACTGTTGAATACCAACCCTTGTAGTTTCGGTAATCCACAGCATCCTCAGATTTCGGTTGGACCTCGATGTGGCAGCCATCTATAAGAGATGTTGCTCAGCATATTATGCATAATTGTATCTATTTTTTAAATCACTTGCCCATTGCTCCGAAGCATTGTGGAAATCCTATGTCTTCGAATCCTTTCACCGTCTCCGTGATTTTCTCCTGGGTGAGGAAGTCTGCCGGCAGATACTTGTCAGCGAGTTGAGCAACAACCTCACGACAAAACTCCAGCAATATCCGGCAGACAATGGCCCTTGACACACCAAATAAACTCCCTACCGTACGATATTCGGCTGACGATCCAAGACAATAGAGAGCTATGGCTATTCTCTTCTCCAGAGGGATTGTCTGTCGAAATGGAGTGTCTTTTTTTTTTAAATTGGGCAACAGGTTTACCAAAATGTTAAAAGTACTCCTTTCCATGCGGAAATTTTCCTTAAAGAATGCATCGGAGTTTTTCACAACATCTTCCTCCCAAAATGAACCATATCGTGGCTATTGCATACACATAAAAAACATTATTTTATTGAAAATAGAAGATTATTTGCACTTTACTAACAAGGGTCCAAACGCGAGGAGGACGTTGCAGTTGCAAGAGGAACTGCAACTTTTCTGAGGATAGCCCAGACACTTCCATGATCTTCAACATATTCGCATCATTTTCCGCCACCGCAGATAAAAGAATTAGCTCGTTTTCGGTCATATTTTGTTGATTTTGAGACATAATTTCTTTTGTTTACAAATTGTTCTTCCTCTTCCCAAGACGCAAAGACGCAACTACGCTGTAGTGTAAACGGCAAACCTGCTTCTCTGCGTCTTCTCCGATATCGATAGGTAACGCACCAAGTGTAAAAAGCCTATGATAGAACAGAACGTTTTGTTCATCATGCAATAAATTGATAAAAAAAATGTTAAAATATGTTATGTACCTCAAAATATTTGGAGTATTATTGTACCGATTATAACATTACATTTATTTTCGAAAAAGAAATAACTAGTTTTGGAAAATATACTGTCAATCAATTTCATGTTATGACGTTTTTAATGAATATTATAGAGGGCGAATGAAAGTTAAATTTAATAACTCGTTGATATGTACAAATGTATGTATACACGTATGTAACAATGTGCAATGCATGTGCAAGAAAAATATTTATAGTTTTAAATTCGTTGATTACAAAAATTCATATAAAAATATGTTTTTTGTTTATTTAAGGGCAATAGAAAAGGGTTCAATACTTAAGTTAAATCTTACCATTTTTTCACTATATTATTTCTTTGCTGACGCACTTCACTAATGCTTTTCACCAGGTTTTGGATAGCAATTGATTATAGCCTATTCACACTGAGCACCGTTTACCGTTTACCGTCTATTTCCTAGACGGTGCGTAAGGTTTTGCCGTTCCGAAAATTTCCCAGTTTGTTCCACCGTCTATTTTAAATGTTCCTAAACCGCACGTTTCTATGCGATATTTAGCCGATGGTTATCGAATGCGACTCTGGAAAATTGGCATTCACAATGAAAAAATGGAATTCACTGCGAATATGTACGCAATGACAGCCAAAAATACCCAAAAAAAATCACAATCTAAAATGGAAGGAGCATCTGGTGGTAAGTTCATACATATATATATTTTTAATTTAATAATTTTATTGTTAATATTTGAACACAATGCAGGAATTAAGAGAAGAGCAGGCGGCGGCAGGCTGCAGTGGACCACGGAGATGGAAATCATGCTAATAGAGTACCACTAGAAGCAGCTTGAGATAACTGAGCTGCTGGGTAAACGTATAGATGAATAAGTAAGAAACCAATCGAAATTCCAGAATGATCTCTTGGCTTGTTTAAAACAAAGAAAAAATGAATAAATAAGTTTTTAAATTGTATTTTATTTCTTATTTATTGCGATTTTCGCAATACTTTGCTATAGCAGATCGTATCTGTTCTGCTGACTGGCTATCATCAGCAGAACTATTGCTGATATCGCGCTGTTCTTTCTGCTCTGCTGGTAAAAGCTCCCAACTATAGTTTATTGCGCTATTGTACATATTTAACATATTGTGCAGTATGCAGCAGCACATAATTATTCCGCTGTGATCGCTATCTTTAGTTTTTTCGTCCAACAACATGATTAGTTGTTGCAAGAAATTATTTTTTGCTGTTGAACCACAGTTAAAACAATTGCAAAATCTTCCATATCCATTTTTTTCCAAACAAAAATAAAAAAATCTTCCGCTCAAAAACTCACTTTTTGTTATTGTCATCAGCTGTTAGACGGTAAACGGTAGACGGTGCCAGTGTGAATCGGAGTTTCACCGTCTGTCAAAAATCCCAACGTTCCCCCGTGACGGTCTCAGTGTGCAGAGGGTATTAGGCTATCAGTAATATCGATAGCTGGGCTACTAACCACACAGCTTATCGATGTATTTCATATAATAGCCTTTTTAAACTACCGCATCATTGTCGATGGTGCGAAACAATGATGCGGGGCGTTTACACATACCATTTTTATAGCCTTTTTACACTACCGCATCATTGTCGAAGGTGAGGAAAAATGATGCGGGGCGTTTACACTTAGGCCGCATCATTTCTGCATCATTTTGTCAGCCGTTCGGCCTACAAACGTAAACAAACCGAATGAATTAGGAGAAGAGAGCACACGCATTTTTGTTGAAATTAAAAGAAATTACCCAAATAATGAGCGATTTATTTTTAAATGCAGAAAACGGTGCATTTGGGAGTTTCACTACGAGCACCCAATTGTTTATGAATCTTGTAAGGGAGGAGTCCGATGTAAGTGAAGCTATCGTTTGCTCCACCGAACAAAAATTACGTGCTGCTTACTTCAATTTTAAAGTGGCGGCTTAAAAGTTATAATCAGTGCATCCCAAAAGATCTTTGTGGACCCTTGCAAGTATTTGTGTTACCATTTTGTTGTTCGCAATCAGGCTTATTTAAATTGAAATGTTCAGAAACGGTTTGGCTGCTCAACTTTAAATTGAATTTATTGTTTGATTCGACAAAAATACCCTGAAACCGCGTCGATACCCCGAATAATTTCAGTATTTTGTATTTTGCCGAATTTTGCCGATAAATTCCGTTAGCCGACGAATAACCGTTTTTTTTCCTACAAAAATACAAAAAATCAGTGTTTGTAACAGTTTTTAACGGTAAAATGGCATTTGGGATAGTGCCAAACGGCATATGAAGTTTTGGTCAAACGGTTATAACTTAGCCGTTTGATTTTATATTTTTATAAGCGATAACTAAAACGACGCGTAATTAATGTGTCTATTTAAAACCAAAAATCAAGGCATTTAAATATTTTTTTTCGACTTTTCCTGAGCTTTCAAAGTCAAAATTTCGGGTAAAAATACCGAAAAAAATGATGAAATTTCAATTTGGAAGCTTAATATCTGCCAGACGTTAAGTTTCTGCTACAAAGTGTCTGAGTCGGATTTATAGCTGCATTTTTTAACTGCAAAGTTCAATACAACCAGTTGTAGGAAACTTAAGTTATGTGAAAAATAGAGGCACTACCTATGACAAAAAACAACAAATTTTTTTAAAATTCTTAAAAAAAAAACTACTCTATGAAAAAAAAAAAACATTCTTCAAAATTTTTAAACATCCAAATCTATCAGAAAAAGTCATTTTTGGAGACAGCGGAAAAGTCCTGTCGACTAGTGTTATCGGCTCAGTAGCCGATATGGTCCCACCAACAGCCAAATTTAGGTTAGAGAAAAGCCGGTAGCCGAACAATTCCCAATAAGAGCTATTTAAATTAAATTAAGTTATTGATTAAGATAAAGTAGTAGCGCCTGTCCCAGAAAAGCTAGAAGTGAGCAACCATACCGCAGTTCCACCTTCCCTTCGCATGCACCTTGCACTTTGAGAGCAATTAGGCTCATGTCAAAAGGACATATGCTAACAGAGCCAAATGTCAATGTGTGGTGAAGACGGAACGAGCGAAACAAGAGCTCAAGCGGAGGAAGTGGAAGGGCATGTCTTTCTTTTCTTTTGTGATCGTGATCGCAGACGGACGTCTGATGTAATTTAGTCCTCATGGGAGGTCGCAAACACTGGCTTGGATGCTTTGAACATTTAACGATGCATGATCCGTAATTATGACAAATTCATGCCCTTCGATGTTAGCGCGAAACTTTTTGACACAAAGTACGGCAGCTAAACACTCTTTTTCTGTAACCGAATAATTCCGTTGGCAGTGATTTAGCTTCCTAGACATGTATGCGATTGGAACATCGTTACCTTCGTCATCCTTTTGCATAAGTACTCCTCCTACACCAGTATGACTCGCATTGCAATGAAATGCGAATGGATTCCGAAAATTTGGACTATGCAAAACGGGAGCGCTACAAAGTTTATCCTTAAGATCGTCGAACACAATTTTGGCCTCGTCTGTTTATTCAAACCTACGGCTCTTTTTCAATGTGTCTGACAAGGGAGCGGCTAGGCCGGCATAATTTCGATTGAATTTATGATACCAGCCAGTTAGTCCTAAAAATCTTCGAGCCTGTTTGACTGAACGAGGGGTAGGGAATTCTGGAATGGCTGAAACTTTATCTGGATCAGTCTTAATAGTGCCATCACCAATGACATGACCCAGGTATTTCATTTCCTTCAAACAAATATTACTCTTTTCTACATTAATTGTTAACCCAGCGCGTTTGAATTGCGTTGCCAACTCGGATAACACAAGCATTTGGGTTTAGAATAAAGAGGATACCACGAGTAGATCATCTAAATAGACGAACACTTCATGTCGTATCTGAGGGGGTATAACTTTATCCATTAATTTACACAAGGTTTGTGGAGCATTGGTTAGCCCAAATGGCATCACAGTGTAATGATAAAGAGGTCTTCCAGAAACGGTAAAAGCGGTTTTTTCGCGAGTAGCGGGGGTCAATGGAATCTACCAATAAGCATCTTTCAGATCGATGCCGGAAATATATTTAGCTTTTGGTAGTCGGCTTAATATTCCATCAGTCAGGGGCATGGAATATGCGCTCTTCACTGTGACTTCGTTGACTTTTCGGCTATCGAGACATAATCTCACCTTCCCCGGTTTCCTAACGAGAACCACTGGGGAGGACCATGGAATATCGGATTCCTCAATAACACCAAGTACTAGCATTCTATCTAATTCTCCAAACATGAGCTTCTCGACTGCAGGAGACACTGAATAATGCCACTGTTTAATTGGCTTCGCGTCCCCTATATCAATATCGTGACTTATCCAGCTCGTTTTACCTAAACTTTCCTTGGCGAATGACGAAAACTTTTGGATAACATCTGATTACATGGCATGTTGCGATTCGGATAAACTCATCTGAGTATGGGTTTCCTTAACTAATTCAGCAATCTCAGGCTTATCCGGTTGGTTTAAAAAACCTAAAGGTAACAATTCGAATGCAGACCAAGAGTCAATGCCAAGGTATAAATCTTGAGATAATGATGGTACTAGATACAATGTTATGGGTTTAGTTTCGTTTCGAAACATTACTGGAGTTTGGATATTGCCTTCAATTTTCTGAGCGGTCCCATCAGCTGTTCGCACAGATGCATAAACGTTTTTGACCGTTGCCGGACTAACTTCCAATGCTAAATCACCTCCTGTGCAACTGATAGTCGCTCCCGTATCCAAAAGACCACTGACTGTCCTCCCCAATAGTTGAACGGCTGCATAAGGTTTTATGTCTTGCGCATTCCTAACTACTGCAAATAACAATTTGTTTCGTTCTTGTTTTCGTGCCTCATTATATGCACAAAAAGAGTCTGTTCAACCTGGTGTTCCCTCTTTCTATATAAATGTTTCTGTTAGACAGTGAGATTGAATAGCTAACGAGTTCAGTCTATCTACTATGTGCATCGAAGCAAAACATGATCCCTTTATTTAAGAACATTTTGGTATTTTCCTCATTTGTTTTAGGATATAAAAAAAAAGAAAAAAAGTTATCTTCGTATTAAACAATAAAAAGCTCTGGGTTAAGAGATTACATACGATTATCATGTCCCTTCGTCGTAGTCCAGATAATGTGGTTCAGATAGGAAATCGGGGAATAATTTGTAGCATTTGCGCCAAAGAAGTTGAATACGCAGCCCAGTTGATTACCACCAGCTGTGGACACCAATTTCATCGTGCATGTTTTACTTGTAGAACTGGAGCCGAAAAGACCTGTCCTGTCTGCCACGTTAGCTTACACTCATCGGTTTCGAACTTAGCTGAGGAGATTGCAGCAGCTAAGACTCCAGCTTAAGCATGCCCCAGACTAGGTCTAAGGGTAGGGCCACCGACCCCAATGCAGACGCCCCAAGCGGAGCAAATGTTACTGAGAATTACCTGGAAATACAGAGAGAAGCAACGGACGCTACGACAACTTCAAGTCTACATCAAGCTATTGCTGACGCTATGGCAGCAGCAGTCCAGGGTCAGACCCAAATATTAGCTCAGACCATCGAACAGGGGCTACTGAAGTTATCGATTCAGCAAACGGCACCTCGGGAGAGTATTGAAAGTGTTCGATCACAACGAATCAATACTTAGACCATCGATGAGGAAGAACAACAAACACTTCAGCAGCTGTTCGGTGTTAGTTCAGAAAGGCAGCAGGCCAGAGAGCCAACATCTAGATATAGCCTAGGAATGACTCCGCCAGTCTCAGAGCTACGTGCTGATCGAATAAGTCAAATCATCTCGAATTGGAAAATACGATTTTCAGGCCATTCTTCTATTGGGGTAGAAGATTTCATTTATAGGGTGAACGCCCTGACCAACCAATCGTTAAATGGAAATTTCGAACTATTAGCCAGATATGCGAGCAATTTGTTTGGGGGTAGTGTTAGCGAATGGTTCTGGCGATACCACAAGAGTGTCACTCTCATGCGGTGGTCCGATTTGTGTGTGGCCCTCAAGGTTCAATTCAGAAAGCTATGCAATCAGCCCAACAGCAGCATAGTCGGAACGAAAAAACCTATAATTTACGTAGCCGAGAAGTCGCATTTTTTGTAGGTCAGGAAGTGTACAAAAGAAACTTTCAGCAAAGTAATTTTAGCAAAGGCTTCAATGTCAAGCTGGCGCCTACTTTCGTCAAAGCACGGGTTAGGAAAAGACTTGGTAAATGCTACTACGAACTGGAAGATTTACAAGGAAGACTTTTGGGAAAATTTCATGCTAAGGACATAAAACAATAGTGTCAGGCGGGGATCACTCTTTTCAGTGAATCCCTGTAAAGTGTGATCTTGGTAGGGGGGTGTTGTAGGGGCGCCTGTCCCAGAAAAGCTAGAAGTGAGCAACCATACCGCAGTTCCACCTTCCCATCGCATGCACCTTGCACTTTGAGAGCAATTAGGCTCATGTCAAAATGACATATGCTAACAGAGCCAAATGTCAATGTGTGGTGAAGACGGAACGAGCGAAACAAGAGCTCAAGCGGAGGAAGTGGAAGGGCATGTCTTTCTTTTCTTTTGTGATCGTGATCGCAGACGGACGTCTGATCTAATTTAGTGCGAATAAAAAAAGATTAAACCTAACCTCGGTAACCGTATGTATATATAACGCGTGTTAAGCGCAAGAGCTAGTAGCACGATCCACGACTATATTCGGATCCGAGGACCGAAGAAATCAAAATCAGGCAGAGGCCAAACCCTTTGGCTGAGTTTTATTGTACCCCAAACAATCGGCCACAGAGAATATAGTTCGCGCAAAACATATTTGCAGGTTTGGCTGTATGCACGTACGTGCTTAATACCGTACGTGCTACCGAACGTCGTATCGTAGCTGTACAGATATCTTCCCGTATATATGTATATGGAGCGCCGAACCTATCAGAACAATGACCCCGTGGTGTTAAGGTCCACCCTAATTGTATTGAGTTTTGGCATACGAATACAGACCTACATATATATGTAACGGTGCCAACTGGGAAACATCTGATGGCCTAAGCATATATATCGATGTACATATATGTATGTGCAGTGACATTCCCTCTTAAGAGAATTGTCTTTCCGGACCCCTCTCTGACGCCGCCTGGACCAGACCTGAAGAGAGAGTTTTCCATTCCTCTTGACCTCCACGTTCTTCAACCGCCAGCGCACCGAAAGTAAAATCAAAGGAGAGAGTTTGCCGTGAAAAGTTTCTTTTCCGCATTCTCATTTTTTGTTATTTCTATCCCTCCCGAAAATTCAGCCTTAATTAAACTAAAATATGAAGATCAGTAGCTTGAAGTAAAGTAAAGTAAAGTAAAGTGAATTAAAGAAAAGTAAAGTCAATTGGAGATAAGTTTATTTTGAGTGATTTTGGTTCTATGCATTGATTTTGTTTATTGTTTATGTTAGTTTAAAGTTTAACAATGTACAGTTAAACTGTAAAGGTAAAATTACATATCAACTAATTAAACGAAAGGGCTAATGCAAATACTCAGACCCGGTGGGGCTGATTATCGGCTCAGTAGCCGATAAGGTCCCACCAACAGCCAAATTTAGGTTAGAGAAAAGCCGGTAGCCGAACAATTCCCAATAAGAGCTATTTAAATTAAATTAAGTTATTGATTAAGATAATTTTGACCATATTAGAACTAGTATCAAAGGAAAACAGATGGAAAAATTGGTTACAGTTTAGGCAAAGGCTACGGAAAGATTCATAATCAGAGTAGTTAGAAGGACAGAGTTGGAGATGAAGAGGAAAGTAATGCCTAGTCGGGCGGGAAAGAACAGCAATACTAATAAGGCTGATGAGGGCAGTCGATTCGACCTCACCAGAGAGAAGCTAATGGAGGAAGAGAACTCCTTGGCAGATTCTTTGGGATTTAAGAGAGTGGAGTCTGGTCTGATGAGCGCGTGAGATGGCTCAGAGGGGGTCTAGCTGAGGCCACCAGACGGGTCGCAGGTTGCGAATAGCGAAAGGGCTACCCTAAAAGGTAGGTCAGCTGCGAATAAGCGGTCATCCTTAGGGAGAGTACCGAAAAATAGGCAGTCCCGGACAGCCAGCGGGTGTTCGCGAAGCAGCAACACTGACGATGCGCTTGTGGTGCCGCATAAGTAAGTAAGTGCCGTATAAGTAGCTCACACACTACCACTCCCCCACACACCACCTACCCACATCCCAACCTCCACACTCACCTCACACCAGGCTGGGCTAAGTTGTCATTCGACCCGTGCCGAGAGTCAGCCTGGCAGGGACTTGGCAGCCCCCTGCTCTAATGATGCCTTACCCGGGCAACGTGGATCTCTGCCCGGGCTGACCGTTCCCCTTCTCTGCATCTCGTGGGATGTAATATGAATAATAACAAAAATAACCAAAACCAAAAAACTCAAAAAAACAAATCAGAGTCTGGCACTCCCCAAATGTGAAATGGGAGCAATCTCCTGCATGGGAAGGGATCGGCCCTAAGGCCTGGCCCGACCAGCAGCAGGACAGGCCTGTAAGGTGGAAAGCGCTGGCGTGAACCCGAGTGGGTCCCATCCCGAATCTGGGGTGGGTGGCAGACCTCCTAGCACGGACACCTTGGAGAGGCAGCTAAGCAGCATTGCAGCTGCCCGACCTTCTGGTAAAGTGGAGGGAGACGATCTGCCTTCGACCAGCGCACAAGCCAAAAAGCACACATATGCCGAAAGGAGAAGTGCAGGGCACATACTCCATCGGCAAAATGCAAGCACGGAAGCCAGCCCGTCAGCTGACTGGCTGAAGAAGGTGGAGTTGGCCACAGCGGTGCTCCCAAACTTTACTATGGTCTCCCAAACGAAGAGACAACGTTCGCAAGAGATACCCGGTCCGGCCGCAAGAAGGTCCAGGGTTCTGCAAAACGTCTCCTTCGCACAAATTGCCAAGAAGAGGACGCTAATTGGCGTCCTCGATAAAGGCAGCGCGTAGGGAAGAATACCCAGGAGGCAATGGAAGTGGGTGGAAGCGGCATTGGCAAAGACATGGGGTGGTTCCAGGGCAACATCAAAGTAGTAGCCTGCGAAGACGAGCGCTGCATAAAGCTGTACAAAGCAGCGGTGGCGCAGATCGGAGAGGTCTATTCTGGGGCGAAGCTCGTCGCTGTAGACTGGAGTGAGGTGCCCAGCAGACCGAGGTCCAGAATTTGGGTGCCGGCTACCTTCAAGGAGCCTGAGCGCATCCCAAAGATGTTGCAGAGATGCAACCCAGGACTGCCAACCAAAGACTGGAAAGTAGTCAAGGTCGACGAGACACAGGAGCCGACAAATCAGGCCGTGCTCGTCCTCAACAAGGAATCGCTGGAATCGTAGATCGAGGCAACTGACAGCGAGCTGGAGCCGATCAAAGAAGGCTACTCCTCAGACGCAGAGCTCATGCTTGATTTCGAGGCGATGTGTCTTGAGGACGTATCCGACGACTCAGACGCCGACATTACAGCGGTGGAGATTCTTGAAGATGTCTCTGAGACTCCTTCAAATAAATCTACACCACTGTAAAGCAGCATCTGCTGCCCTCACACTCCGCTTGGACGCAAGTGGAGCCGTCGTCGTCCTAATCCAGGAGCCATGGATAGTCGGAGATAAGGTCTGTGGATTAGCGACGAGAGAGTACAAGCTCATTGTACCCCAAACTGAAGGTAAAACTCGAACCTGCATTCTTGCAAGAAAGCACCTAAATATCTTTCTGCTCCATAACTTTAGCAATGGTTACAACACAGCAGTAAGCCTAGAGCTAAAGCGGACACATCTGAGGCTGATGTCGTCCTACATGGCCCATGAGGAAAGCGATTCTCCCAACGACCTCGTCTGCAAGCTGGCCAGCGACAGCGATAGGTTCAATACATGCCTACTAATAAGCTGCGATGCCAATGCTCACCACACTCAATGCGGGAGCACGGACACAAATGTAAAGGGTGAGTCACTTTTTAGCTTTATCCAAAACTCGATCTTAATTATATGTAACCGGGGTAACAAACCCACATTTATTATAAAAAACAGACAGGAGGTTATTGACCTCACTCTAGTGGCTCACAATCTGTCAGACAAAGTGAAAAATTGGAGAGTCCTAGAGGACCATTTCTTCTCTGACCATAAATACATCGAGACGACTTTATCCCTCGAGAGCCCAAAACCCACCGACTACATTAACCCCAGGAAAACCAACTGGGTTAAATATAGCTCGGTATTGGAGGAACTACTTTCCAACAAGGCACCAATGAGCCCAGACACTCAAGACGATTTAGATCGTATAGTGAACAGGTTCACGGAAGCATGCAATAAGGCCTTCACGGCGGCTTGCCTGCCACACAAGACAAGGTGTAAAAAGAAACCCCCCTGGTGGTCGAAACAAATCGACATCCTACGTAAGAGCTGTAAGCTGTAGCTGTAGGAGAAACATTGGGCAGACTACATAGTCAATCTTGCCCAACACAAAAAAGAAACAAGAAACCAAAAAGGCCCTCTTGGCAAAAATTCTGCTCGGAGATAGAAAAGACGTCAGAAGCCGCAAGGCTGCGCAAGATCCTCTATAAGCTGGGCAATAGACAGTGTTCGGAGCAGAACGACGTAAATTAAATTAAAGTAAATGCCATCGAGCACAATTGTTTGTTTGTTTTGCCTTCTATGTTATCTGCCTCCATAAGCGCTCTCCCCGCTAAAGCTCGCACTCTGAGTTTATCTGCTTGCGCTCTTTCTTGAGATCAGAGCTTTCGGCCGCTGCAGCGGGGCCGCGATGATGAAGAAGGTCAGTGCAGCTCCGATCACCAACAAACAATAAAGCATTACTTGATGAATTTTAGTAAACCCAAACTAGTGCCTTATTAATTTAAATATTGGTATACAGGTGATATATTCGATATCTACCTCTAACATTTTGGTGACCCCGACGTGATCTGGAGCCTGTACCGCGATTTAATAATTAAATTGTCGATATCGTTCGGGCAATTTATTATTCGGTCAAGCTGTTTGTGCAAGATATTGGTGCCAAACACATAAAACAAACACAACAAATACATACATACATGCAAACGTACTGCAGTGATATCCAGTGACATTGTGCATTGCCGGCATTCGGGTGCAAAGTTCGTTTCATATATGTGTTTATATGCAGACAAAATCGGTCTCATAACTGAGTGAAAGAGCCCCACCAAGAAACGGTTTCATTGCGCGTGTATAAGTGCAAGCGCAGTGCAAAGCCCTCAGAAGTTGAGGCAAAGGCAGAACGAAAAAGAAACCGTTTGTTTGTCGACGCTTGGTTTTTGCGGCTTGCCGGCGCATACAGGGTGTTTTATTGTTCCCCTCGCAAAACTTCTTATAGTGCCCCCCCTTTTTTCTGTGTATAAGCCCTGATCTTGTGGCGTGCATAATGGCTGAAAATCAAGATATTGTTCATGATCTGACGGCTGCGCCTAGTGATGTGGACTTTTACAGGGCAAAAACAAGGTCTATCCAGCGGCAGCTCGTCGAGATGAACAAATCCTTAACGGAAGAGTCTATCCTTCAGTTGGACGAAGCTGACCTGCGTGCGCGATTAAAGCACCACGAAGTAATGTGCTCCGAGTTTAATGCTGCACAGAGCAACTTGGAAAGGCTCGATCTCACGGTGCTCGACGGTGACGCGCGGTCCGAGTTCGCGAACGTTTTCCTGCAGATCGATGCGAAACTAAATCGCGAGCTAGCAGCACAGCAGAAGGTGATCGGCGCGAACTCAACCAGCATGCCTCATCAATTCGCTGGAGAAGGTTCGCTCAGCACATCAACTCGGAGGTCGAGGCTGCCGCATATACAATTGGCTCGTTTTGGAGGAGACTACGCAGACTGGCCAAACTTCATCGCGATGTTTAAGACGGTGGTGGACAACGAGCAAGAGCTAAGTAGCTTGGAAAAGTTTCAGTATCTTCGTGCTAGCCTAGACGGCGTAGCACTAGAAACCATACGTTCAATCGAACTGTCTGATTTGAACTATGGGATTGCGTTAGAACTGCTCACTAATCGTTTCGACAATAAATACCATCATTTTCAGGCACACGTAAAGGCGATATTTGGGTTGCAAGGTGTTGAGATGGGATCTGCGAGGAGTCTTCGGCAACTCAGCGACAAGATAAATGCTCATCTGCGAGCGATTCGGACCTTGGCATCAACTGAGGAAATTTTGGATGGATTTCTCATTCACATTGTGACGCATAGGCTGGACACCAGGACCCGGGAAAAATGGGAAGAAGACTTGCCGTCCCACAAGCTGTTGACATGGAAATCCCTTGCTTCGTTTCTGGAGAAGCGATGCAGGATGATGGAGAACCAGGAAAATGACTTGGTAATCGAAACACCAAGCCATCAGGTGGGAGAAAAACCGCACAAGCGTAGTCAGAATGTCCTCATTGCTTCTCCTAATAATAATGAAATTATTTCTGGATGTAGATTTTGCGACGGAAGGGACCACATCATAACCAATTGCGGCATGTTCCTAAATTTGTCCCCTACTTTGCGCTATAAGGAAGCAAAGAGAATGCATCTCTGCCTCAATTGTTTGCGCAAGGGTCACGGCTTGCAGCAGTGCAAATCTGGAAGTTGCAAGCAGTGTCGTATGAAACATCATACTTTGCTCCACAAGACTCAAAGCCCGGTTCCATCCGCAGTCATTGCTGCAGACGTGAACCTCCCGCCATCGCAATCATCAGCGTTAGTTTCATGCTCAGCCTCTCCACCGTACCCTCCACCTATTCCCAATATCTCGAATGACTACGTGTTGCTAGCTACAGCCATCGTTTTGGTTAAAAATCGTGTTGGAACGCTCGTCCCATGTCGGGCAATATTGGATTCCGCATCGCAGCTCAATTTTATTACGTCTCGTTTGGCTGGTCATTTGCAGCTAAAACATCGGCACTCGCCTATTTCGATATCTGGCATTGGAGAATCTTCTCTTAGTTCGAATAAGGCTGTGGAAGTCGTCATGCAGTCTCAGTATGGCAGCTACAGTTCCTCATTCACGGCGGTCGTAACTAGGGTCATCACTGACTATCAGCCGCACTACGATATTAATGCTGCAGAATGGGACGTACCGAAGAATATAAATTTAGCTGACCCTTGGTTTTTTAGATCTCAGCGAATCGATATGCTGTTAGGTGCTGGTATATTTTTTGATTTGCTCAGTGCTGGGCAACTGCATTTGGCTGATACGCTGCCATCGCTCCAGAACACCAAACTTGGTTGGATTGTCTCTGGAGGGATGGCTCACACCACTAACAATCGAGTCGCTCTGGCAACGGCAGCAGGAACCCACGCACCAAAGGAAGACGAGGATTTTTTGTCGGATGCTGTAAAGCGTTTTTGGGAGCTTGAAAATTGTTACTCATCAGAGGCAGCTGCATCGAGTGAGGACCTACTTTGCGAGCGTTTATTCAAGGAAAACTCCTCTCGTTTGGAGAATGGTCAATTTTCCGTTCGACTCTTAGCTACTGCTGGGTTTGAGGCCCTTGGCGACTCATTCTGTCTCGCTCTTCGTCGTTTCAAAGGTCTGGAGAAAAGGCTGTCAAAAAACCTCCCGCTGAAGGCTCAATATAGCGCGTTCCTTCAAGAATATCTGGATTTAGGGCACATGTCATTGGCTTCCAGAACCACAAAGTTGCCACAGTTTTTCTTGCCGCATCATTGCGTGCAAAAACTCGACAGCAGCAGTACAAAACTACGTGTTGTTTTTGATGGATCTGCAAAGTCCACATCTGGGCGCTCCCTCAATGACTTATTGCTGGCTGGCCCAACGATTCAGCCAAAAATATTTAACATTCTGCTTCGGTTTAGGTTCTTCAGGATTGCACTTTGTGGAGACATCTGCAAGATGTATCGCTGTGTACGGATTTCACACCCGGATGAATATTTGCAATGCATTCTGTGGCGCGAAAGGCCTACTGATGAAATCCAGATTTACAAGCTAGAGACCGTTACGTATGGAACAAAGCCCGCTGCTTTTTTGGCAATTCGTGCCATGCATCAACTATCGTACGATGAGGAGGCATCATTTCCTATAGGAGCCCCAGTCGTGAGAAGGGATTTCTACGTAGACGATCTCATATCCGGCGGGGACACCATTGAGGAAGTTAATGTGATCCGTCGTCAAGTAAAAGGGCTTCTGCAAAGAGGACAATTTCCTATACGCAAATGGTGCTCCAATGAGCCTGGAGTGCTTGAAGAGGAGCCTGCGGAGGACAGGGAAAAGCTGCTTAAGTTCCATGATGGAACAGACATAGCGAAGGCCTTGGGACTCGTATGGGATCCCAACTCGGATAACCTACTGTTCAATTTTTCGAGGATCATGCCAGAAGGCCCACCCACCAAGCGTACTGTCCTGTCTTCTATAGCCAGATTTTATGATCCGCTCGGTTTGATAGCACCTATTCTTGCCAAGGCCAAAATATTCTTGCAGAGTTTGTGGAAGTTGGACTTAGGATGGGATGATGCTCTGCCTGAGCCTCTGTCGGCAGTGTGGACGGACTTGATGTCGCAATTACGCATCGTGCAAAATTTTCAGTTTCCTCGTTATGTCATGCTGCAAAACTCATCCATCCAATTGCACGCGTTCTGTGATGCTAGCATGGCCGCATATGGAGCTTGCGTTTACATAAGATCGAATATCCATGAGAATGTAGCATCTCGCTTGCTTTGCTCAAAGTCTAAGGTAGCGCCTTTAAAAACACTAACCATACCCAAGCTGGAATTGTCCGCGGCGTTGCTCTTGGCTGAGCTCGTCGCAAGCATTAAGCAAAATCTCTCATCTTCCTGTGATATCCATTGTTGGTCAGATTCAACTATTGTGTTGTCTTGGATACGTGAGGCCCCATCAAACTTTAACGTTTTTGTCTCCAACAGAATTGCGCAGATCCAGGAATTGACCAAGGAAATGAAGTGGCATCACGTTCCAACGGATCTTAACCCAGCAGATGTCGTGTCGAGGGATGCTCTCCAGAGGAGCTCTTGGATTTGGAATTGTGGCTAAATGGACCATCATACCTTTTATCGGACTCCTCAGAATGGCCTACCCAAGCTCCACAAATTGTAGACCTACCGGAGCGCCGACAGAATGCATTGGTTGGATCATGTGTAAAGGACCTCTCATGTGACAGCAACAAGGAGTACGTTCGATCTGGTGCCAGGCTCACTGTGCAGGACCTTACCGGCGGCACTCGTCTTTTGATAAAGAGTATCCAGCATGTTAATTTCGCGGAGGAGCTCGCTGCACTCAAAGCCAACAGGGCACTTCCTGCCAAGAGCAAGTTGCTTTCGTTGCGCCCGATGCTCGGTGGTGACGGACTGCTTCGTGTAGGCGGAAGGCTACAAAATTCAAATATGGTTTACGATGCAAAGCATCCAATATTGCTGCCAAAGGGTCATCCGGTTACGAAGGCAATTATAACTTTCTATCATGAAAGGTTTTTGCATGCTGGTCCACAGGCTTTACTTGCATCGCTTCGTCAAAAATATTGGCCCGTTGGAGGGCGAAAACTAGTTGCAAGCGTCACAAGCAAATGCGTACGGTGCTTTCGGGCAAAGCCAAGCTTGGCTGAGCACGTGATGGGAGACTTGCCAACGGATCGCGTCCGACCGAACCCCGCATTCCACACGACTGGAATCGATTTTTGTGGGCCTTTCTATCATAAGGCTGATGTTCGAAACAGGCCACCCTGCAAATGCTACATTGCAATATTTGTTTGTTTTTCAACAAAGGCCACGCATTTGGAGGTCGTCAAGGATCTAACTACAGCCTCATTCATCGCAGCATTAAGGCGCTTCATCAGCCTAAGGGGCAAGCCGCGAACCTTGTGGACGGATAACGCAACCAATTTCGTGGGTGCAAGAAATGAGCTACTGGAGCTCAAGGAGCTTTTCAACAGCGAGCCAACCGTCTCCGTCATCGCTTCATCTTGCCTAAACGATGGAATCGACTGGAAATTTATCCCTCCTCGTTCTCCTCACTTTGGCGGGCTATGGGAGGCGGCTGTCAAGTCGGCAAAACACCACTTCTATCGAGTCGTTGGCGCAACAGTGCTGACTCTTGAAGAGCTTCGCACTCTCGTATATGAGATTTCTGCCATTCTTAACTCTCGACCACTTTATCCAATTTCAGAAGACCCTGACAGTCTAGATGTGCTTACTCCAGCTCACTTTCTAAAAGGCTCGAGCTTCACTACGTTTCCAGAACCGGACATCACACATCTCAACGCTAGCCGTCTAAATCGTTGGCAGCAGGTGTCTCAAATGCAACAAACCTTCTGGCGAAAGTGGAGCATGGAGTATCTGTCTTTGTTGCAAGAGAGGACCAAGTGGAGAGACTCTACGTCAAACATAAGGATTGGAAGTGTTGTCCTTTTAAAGGATGAAAACTTGCCACCCCTCAAATGGCTGCTTGGCCGTGTCGAGGAAGCCATACCAGGCAAGGATGGAATCATCAGAGTCGCAATGGTTCGAACAGCGACGGGTCTAATGAAGAGAGCCGTTGCCAAGCTAGCCGTCCTGCCCGTCGATATTGGATCAATTGAAAGCCATGTTCTTTCAACGGGGGGAGGATGTTCGGAGCAGAACGACGTAAATTAAATTAAAGTAAATGCCATCGAGCACAATTGTTTGTTTGTTTTGCCTTCTATGTTATCTGCCTCCATAAGCGCTCTCCCCGCTAAAGCTCGCACTCTGAGTTTATCTGCTTGCGCTCTTTCTTGAGATCAGAGCTTTCGGCCGCTGCAGCGGGGCCGCGATGATGAAGAAGGTCAGTGCAGCTCCGATCACCAACAAACAATAAAGCATTACTTGATGAATTTTAGTAAACCCAAACTAGTGCCTTATTAATTTAAATATTGGTATACAGGTGATATATTCGATATCTACCTCTAACAGACAGCTTAAATCCGTTCAAATCGCCAGTTCCAGACCAGGTAATTCCGGCCCAACTACAAAAGGCCGGAGACTCGGCCATCAACTGGCTACAATGTATCTTCAGGAAGATACTAGTGGTGGGGAATATACCACAAGAATGGCTCAAGGCGAAAATAGTCTTTAGTCGCACTCGACCCCAAAGGACTTTAGACCAATCAGCCTATCGTCCTTTCTTCTCAAAACTTTCGAGAGACTTGTCGGGCTCCATCTGAGGACAATTGTTAGCCCTCAAATGTTGTCAGAAGCACAACATGCCTTCCGAAAGGGAGGATCCATGGAGACGGCACTCCATGAAGTAGTCTCAGTGATAGAGAAATCCCTACACCTCAAGGAATACTCTCTAATAGCCTTTCTCGATATCGAAGGAGCTTTTAACAACGTCGTGCCAGGTGCCATTACGCAAGCACTGACTGACCTGGGAGTGGACGGTCACTTGGTGATGCTTATCGATCAATTGCTCACATGCAGGACGGTGACATCATCGATGGGATCGTCCACTCAGTCTAGGTATGTCAACAGAGGCAGAGGTGTCCTGTCTTCCCTTCTATGGAACATAGCAGTCAATAAGATTCTATGTGACCTGGACGGGGGGCTGTAAAGTAGTGGCATACGCGGATGACGCTGCAATTATTTTCTCGGGGAAATATCCTCAAACACTCTGTGACTTTATGAGCACAAAGCTCGCGAGACTGTCAGAATGGACAAAATCGCGCGGATTGGGAGTGAATCCCTCAAAAACGGAACTCCTGTTATTCACAAACAAATACAAGGTTCCGCCCCTCAACCCTCCAATACTAAATGAATGCAGGCTCTCCTTCAGCGACAGTGCTAGTTACCTAGGTTGGTAACTGACAAGAAGCTTAGCTGGAACCTGAATATAAAAGATAGAGTGAAGAAGGCTACGATAGTCCTATACTCTTGCAAAAAAGCTATTGGCTTGAAGTGGGGCATGAACCCAAGCGTAGTCCAATGGATATATCAAGCAATAGTAAGATCAATTTTACTCTACGGGTTACAGTGTGGTGGCCGGCCCTATCAAAAGGATCGACAACCAAACATTTTGGCAAGGTTCAGCGAACCGCAGCATTATGCATAAGTGGAGCACTACGCACCACTCCAAACGACGCACTAAACGCCATCCTAAGTCTCCAGAGCCTCGAGCTTGCGGGAAAGGAGAGGGCAGAAATTGCAGCGATACGTCTGAGAGACTCCGGCCAATGGACATCACATCTCACGGGTCACTCATCGATACTTACCATCAGTACCAACCCTACGAAGACGGACTACTGCGTCCCAAGGGAACACACTGACACCCCCTACAATATAACCATCCCTAGCAGAGACGAGTGGCTTGAGGGACCACCAGGCCAAGACAGGGCGATAAGCATCTTCACAGACGGTTGGAAGCTGGACAACAAGGTTGAAGGAGGAATCTACTCCGAACAGCTCGAAATTAGGCACTCTTTCAGGCTCCCAGATCATTGCAGTGCTTTTTAAGCGGAAGTCATTGCGATCAGGGAAGCACTGAAGCTCCTTCAAACAGCCACAACGGCTTCACTGGCAACAACAACTGTAAACATTTACAGCGACAGCCAAGCTGCGATCAAATCACTTCACGCGATTTCTTCGAACTCGGCCACAGTGGCAAATTGCCGCAAATCTCTTTCCGAGAGACTCTTCTCTTCAACAATTTGCTATCAGCCTCATTTGGGTCCCGGGTCACCGGGACATTGAAGGCAACTGCAGGGCAGACGAGCTGGCCAGATCTGGCACCACAATACCCCTTCTCCAAGACAAGGAAGATATTTGTATACCAATGGCCACCTGTAGGCTTACCATAAAAGAGCTATATAAGCGACGATGCGTGGCAGTCAGCACCACTATGTCGCATAACTCGGCAAACATGGCCGACCATTGATAGAAAACGCACATTAGAGCTACAGTGGCTCAGAGCAAAAACCATGCAGTGTCAAATAAAAAGTTTAATTGGCTGCCATAAAGTTATTACACATTATTTTTCAAAAATTCCAATGACCGATGATAGGTTATACGTACATTAGGTACCAAAAACCAATATTTGACCATTAAATACTGGGTTTTCCCCAACTGTTAGATCGTATTAAAATTTAAACTTAAACTTTTTATTTGACACTGCATGGATTTGGCTCTGAGCCACTGTATGTAAGCTCGGCAGAAAAAGGTGCAGCGTAGTCATCCGTTCTATCACGGGGCACTGGCTAATAGGCTCCCACGCTAACAGGCTAGGAGCCCCATACAACGATTTCTGCCGAAGCTGTAGAGATGAGGAGGAAGTGGAAACGGTAGAACACCTCTTCTGCTCCTGTCCAGCTCTCAGCAAAAAAAGACTACAATACCTGGGCATGCCCTATGACTCAGACATTTCAGAAATGTCCAAAATATGTCCTAGAAAGATTGCAAACTGCTGATATGTTCGGGTCTCATGAGATGGAAAAGGGGAACACCTCCTGCGGTACCACAACGGGCCGAAACCGGCCCAAGTGTGACGGGATCCTGTGGAGCTTGGCAGCCGCCTTCACCTAACCTACCTTAACCTATGCGCAACCCAGAGACTTCGGCTGGGCTGCCGATCCACTCGGCTCTGGTGTAGTCACGTTGTCTTTGTGCTAAACTAAAATTTTGCGAGTATGTTTGAGTTTTTGGATTTTTTGACCTTTTACTTTAACATTTTTAGAGTTGACACTTTTTGAAGACGCTTTCCTTGCAATATCAGAATAACTCTTGTTTTATATATGCTTTAGATGCTAATTTTGTTTAATAAGGAATATAATGAGCGGATATACATATGTAAATATACATAATATATTTCATACATACATAACTCCCATTGGAATAAATAATTAGAATAGTCGTATAAATATAAAGACTATACAGTATGTACAGTAGAGTGTGTCAATTTTTTTTCGCGACCAAGCGGTTCTCAAAATTATAAACTACGACAAATTCTAAGAAGGTTTGCCGATGAAACCTTGGATATACAATCAATTTGGAGCTTCCAGGTTTTGAACAGAAGTTTTTAAGTCCAATAAACGTCAATTTTCTCCCCAAACGCTGTTGCCACCAGTTTTAGTTCAATTCAATTCAAGTTTCAGGCGTTCTAGTAAGGGGTGTTTCACTGTTGAAAATACGAAAATCTTTTTAAAAACTTTGTACTCCATGCAAACATGACATATACCTAGATATAGGTGTAGGTAATAAATGGGACTATACCAGGGGCCGGCAGCGTCGTATTCAATGTGCATAGAAAAAGGCCACAGAGCAGCGCAGTCGGCACACACATAGTGTAAAAACTTCGTGTAGCGTCGGCCCTATCCACACGTGGCTTCGTTTTTCTTATCTGCTGTCTCAGCAGCAGAGAAAATGAATCGTGTGGCTTCGGTCCTATGCTCAAAAGGCTTTATTATTCTGCTCGGCAGCGAAAATGAATCGTGTTGCTTCGTGTCACTTGTCTGCGCACACAAGCGCTCTAAAAACATGTGAGTGTCTGCGTGCCGACCCCTGGACTATACAGTTTGTAGGGTCCCTTTAAGAGAATTAAAACTTTAAAAGAAGCTTTCCAGCCAACAGCAAGACAATATGAATACCATCATGGAATATGTGCATATATGTATAATCGGATATATTTATGCACACACATATGTATGTATTTGTGTACATAAGATATTTCCTAATTCACTTCACATTAGAATAATTATCGATGAGAGTATTCAAGGTGCGACGCGCAGCTAAATTTTTATTTTCACATTCTCATAGGAACGCAAGCGATTGACAAGAGATTTGAAATATACGAGTATATACATATGTAATTAAAAATATCCCATCTGTTCTGCCAAATTTTGGCCGGAGCATTTCGTTGTGAAGGAGTTTAAGGCAAAGAAGAAGACCAGGCCCCCAATAACTCTGCCAACAAATCAGACCAGTGCTCCTTCGTCGTCTTCCCGCTCTACCTCCCGTCCAAAAAACTAACTAACTCTCTTTTGGTGACCTATCAGAATGTTCGAGGCTTGCGTAGTAAGCTCAGCATTCTTTTCCAGGATAGTGTCGCATTTGCATCCCACGTTATTGTGTTTACCGAGACCTGGCTAAAGCCGGACATTCTTAGTTCCGAAGTTTTGGCAGGTCGGTACACAACTTATAGAAAGGATCGCTCGTCTCGACGTGCAGGTGGGGTTCTGATTGCTGTGGACTCAAACTTCACGTCGGAGCTTTTCACAGTCCAGATCCAGCAGGAACTGGAATTTCTGTGTGTAAGACTGATTCTTCCCGCTTTCTCAATTTTCATAACTTGTTCGTATATTCCACCGTCTTCGGATATCGCAATTTACGAGCAGCATTTGTCCGCCTTAACCGCTATTTCTTCCTCGCTATCTGACAAAGATCACATGATAGTTCTTGGTGACTTCAACTTACCAGGAATTGTTTGGTCTTCGGCAAATGAGTCTAATAGTCTGGTGCCCATGGCACGTCATGACTTTGTTGACGGCTTGATTGACCTGTCTCTGTCTCAAGTTAACCATGTTAAAAATTCCTTGGGTCGATTTCTTGATCTGTGCTTTGTAACGGATCCGACCTTAGCGTTGTTAACTCGAGTCCCCCCGCTCACTATACCTGAAGATGCCTACCATCCTACTTTCGAAGTGTCGTTCGACCTCGGACGAACTGTATTGGATCGGTCGGGTAGACCACCCCAAAGTGTCCGCTGCTTCCGGAAAGCCGAGTTCACGAAGCTTAATAACCTCATTAGGGATTTTGATTGGTCCGCTTTATATTTGTGCAGTGATGTTACGACAGGCACAAATATTTTCTATGATGCACTGGACTCACTTTTTGTCTCTTGTGTCCCACTTTCCTGTCCGATTAGATCAAGAAAACCCCCTTGAATTACCAAGGAGCTATCCCATCTAAAAAACTTAAAATCAAGACTGTATAAAAAATTTCAAGAAATTGGCTCTCCTTCTTCTCTTGCTCATTATGTAATAGCTCGGTCAAAATTTTCAGTTCTTAACGCTCAATGCTATCAGAATTACCTATCTCGATGCAGGATACGTTTTTCTAAGGACCCCAAACAGTTCTACAGCTTCGTAAACAGTAAGCGTAGAACGTCCGCACACCCATCCTCGCTATCTTTCCGTAATACGTCGGCAGATAATGATCAGGCAATTGCCGATCTTTTTGCCCGTTTTTTCCAAACTACCTATTCGCAGGACGTTTACTCTGGTCAGCCGTATCCATACAGTTTACCGCGGTCGAACGGCATTTTCTGTCCTTTGCTAAATGAAAGCTCGTTGCTTCATGATCTACGAACAGTAAAGCCGGTGTTCTCACCGGGTCCGGACGGAGTTCCCGGCTGTGTACTCAGGTACTGTGCCGAGTCTCTGTGTGGGCCGTTGCTTAAACTATTCAACCTATCCATAAATTCTTCATGCTTTCCCCCGATATGGAAGGAGTCCTATATAATTCCTCTCCATAAAAAAGGTAGCAAGTCTGACGCAATGAACTATAGAGGTATATCTAAGTTATCCGCTATTCCTAAAGTGTTTGAGAAAATTTTAACTCCGCACCTGCAGCATCTATGCAGATCACTTATATCTCCATCTCAACATGGATTTATAAGGCGGAGATCAACCACAACAAATTTATTGGAGTTTACCTCCTTTATAATAAAAGGCTTTCAAGGTAATCTGCAGACGGATGTTGTTTACACCGATTTTAGTAAAGCGTTCGACTCTGTAAACCATTCCCTCCTAGCACAAAAGCTCGACCTTCTAGGGTTCCCGCCCAGTCTCCTGAGATGGATCTCTAGCTACCTTTGTTCTAGGTCTCAAAGAGTCCTTTTCAAAAACTCCCTGTCCTCACCAGTTATGGTGACTTCGGGTGTACCACAGGGCAGCCATCTAGGCCCCTTACTCTTTACACTCTTTATAAATGACCTGCCTTCTGTATTAACATACTCTCGAGTACTTATGTATGCGGATGATGTTAAGCTCTGTGTCCAGTATAAGGACATTTCTTTTCAATCCAGGTTGCAATCCGATCTCGATAGATTTCAGTCTTGGTGTTGTGCAAATTTATTAAACCTTAATGTTTCAAAATGTAAAGTAATGACTTTCCATCGCTCCAGCGCCTTTCTGGTTCCTTACACCCTTTGTGGTGGTTCTCTTGAGAGAATTACCCGGGTTGATGATCTTGGTGTTCTACTAGATCCCAAGTTAAAGTTTTCAGAACACATTTCTACCATGGTGAACAAGGCCATGGGCGTGCTTGGGTTTATAAAGAGGTGGTCAAAGGAATTTGACGACCCCTATATAACAAAGACTCTCTACACCTCTCTGGTTCGTCCGATTTTAGAATACGGCTCTTGTGTATGGTGCCCTCAGTACAACGTACACCAGGACCGTATTGAATCAGTTCAGAAAAACTTTTTACTTTTTGCTCTTCGAGGTCTCGGCTGGGATGCAGGTGTGAGACTACCGTCCTACTCTAATAGATTGCTCCTAATAAACCTTCCAACCTTAGCTAATCGTAGGAAAATGCTTGGAGTGATTTTTGTGCACAACTTGATCAAGGGTGACATAGATAGCCCTGACCTGTTGAGCCGCATAAACTTCACGATTCCTATTAGAAGCACTAGGAACTATACCCCCTTGTTTCTTCCGCTTTGTAGGTCGAATTACTCCTTGCATGAACCATTTAGGGTCCTATGCTCGGATTATAATTCCCTCTATCATATTGTATCTACCACTAACTCCCTTCCTAGTCTTAAATTACAGATACTCTTATATCTTTCCCGTAACTAGTAATTACTTCGCTTCTTTAGTTAGATTTGTTCTACTTTTCCTCGAACACTAGTCTAACACCTATCCTTCCTGCATGTCCGCGATCGGTTCGGCAAACGAGTCGCGCGTTATGCGGCAGCGCCCCTCGGTCGGTTGGGCGGGAGGTGGGCTGCGTTCTTGCCTGGGATCCGCGCGTAACAGCCATCGGCTGGTGTCGCTTGGGCCACTTGATGGTGCAGTCATTGCACATCAACGTCCTAAAGAAAAAAAAAAAAAATAAATAAATACATATATCCATATATATTTATAATAGTATCTACATATATTTACAAGGGCGTATACAGGATTTCCCGACTTTAAATAAATATGTTCATATGTATGTAAGATATTATTTGAATATAGTTTATTGGTATTATTTAATCGCGTAAGATATAAAGTAAGAATTGTTGGGGTTGGGTGTCACGGCTTGATCTCGGCTGATTTTCTGCTGTTTTTCTGCTGTTTTCTGCTGATGTCGACTGCTGCTGCTAAACTCTGTCTGTCTTCTTTCGTAGTCTTCTCCTTACTGCTGTTCGTTCTTCTTCTGCCGTTGCTGCTTATCTCCTGCTTTATCTGCTGTTGTCGGCTGCTGCTTATCTGCTGTTACTCTGCTGTTGATCTGTTACTGCTTTTATCTGCTGTTATCCGACGCTCCTTCAGTTGGCCGGCCTTCCTACTTCCTTTTACATGTACATATATATGTACATATGTTTATATTTACATACATACATATATGTATTGTTATGACCCGCCTTTTTACCACCCTGGTCTATCGGGTCGAAAACACCCCTGACTTCCCCGAGAGCTAGCTGGGAGCGATAGACCAGGGTGGTAAGAAGGCGGGTCACATCGTTCGATTCTCTTTGTAGAAGTCTGACGTGTTTTTGTTTTGCGCTCCGCTTATCTGCCTTTTATCTTTTATAAACAGGCGGTGTTTTTTGAATATACCAATATAAATAAACTTTAAATTGCCTGCTTGCTTAGAGCTTTTCCTTAAACGCGAGTGCACGTCCTTTAATTGTGTTTTTAGACATAATTTAATTATTTTCCTGTGTCGGTAGTCATTGTGTTTTGTTGTTTCTTTTCGTAAGTACACAAAGATACACCTAGTTGATCTGCTTTATTGCTTTTATCACTCTCTCCCTATTACCTAAACTAACATAACTGTTCTTCCTCTTTCGCTCTCAATACGTTCTGTGTAGTAGCGCTCTCGCTCTCTCTCTCTCAACTGAAGCTGCAGTAACCGCTCTCCTCTCTTTCTTATTGCGCTTTCATCGCTTATCTGGCACACTGGTCTGATATATATTTGTTTTGAAATTTTATATTTTTTATTTCTCATAATGGAATACACAGTTGTCTGTGCCAAGAAAACCTGCAAGAAGCAGATCACCCATGACCAGCCGAGTATCCCCTGCTGGCTATGCGATAGCGTAGTGCACGCTAAATGCGCCGGGTTCTCCGGTCTCGTGGGTGATGCCATCTCTAAAAGAAATGGCTTGCATTACAGCTGTGAGGCATGCCGTCCGGTTGAAGAGGAGATGGCAGCATTTATGAGGTAGACCCGGAAGGGCTTTAGGGAGCTGACCGTGGGCTTCAAAGAGCAGTACGATCGGCTCCTAGCCATGGAGTCTAAGTTCAGTGGTCTCAAACTATTGACTGAGTCTCCTAGGCGCAAAAAGGTCACTCCGCGGGATCTGCATGTGCCGACTGCCCCTCGACCGTCCGATGCTGACAAGCTGACTCCGACCACTCCAATAGTGCAGCAGTTGATTTCGTTCGCCACCCCAAAGGCAACGACAGCTGCTGGTGATGAAAATTCGGTAGCCGAATTTATCGCGTCGGAGAGCATGCAGCCAAGACCGTCTGTAGCGTCCGTGTCCGTAGTGTCCGCAAACTCATTAGCTAACCCCGCAATTCCGACCCCACCAGTCAATATACGTCCCGGACCACCGGGTATTACCATCACAGGTGATAGGCCTGTGGTGCCAAGATTGGTGGGGATCCCACCAAAGAGACAAGTTTTTGTCTCATGGCTAGCCCCTGACTCCACAATTAAAGATGTGACGGCTTATATCCAAAGCCACATACAAGCCGTTGATTTTGAGGTGGAAAAGTTTAACTTCTCTTATGCCAGGGAGATAGCTTCTTTTAAAATAAGTGTCTCCCAAACTCACTTTAACACCATCTGTTCGGCCAAATTTTGGCCGGAGCATTTCGTGGTGAAGGAGTTTAAGGCAAAGAAGAAGACTAGGCCCCCAATAACTCTGCCAACTAATCAGACCAGTGCTCCTTCGTCATCTTCCCGCTCTACCTCCACCCGTCCAAAAAACTAATAAACTCTCTTTTAGTGACCTATCAAAATGTTCGAGGCTTGTGTAGTAAGCTCAGCATTCTTTTCCAGGATAGTGTCGCATTTGCATCCCACGTTATTGTGTTTACCGAAACCTGGTTAAAACCGGACATTCTTAGTTCCGAAGTTTTGGCAGGTCGGTACATAACTTATAGAAAGGATCGTTCGTCTCGACGTGCAGGAGGGGTTCTGATTGCTGTGGACTCAAACTTCACGTCGGAACTTTTCACAGTCCAGATCCAGCAGGAACTGGAATTTCTGTGTGTAAAACTGATTCTTCCCGCTTTCTCAGTTTTCATAACTTGTTCGTATATTCCACCTTCTTCGGATATCGCAATTTACGAGCAGCATTTGTCCGCCTTAACCGCTATCTCTTCCTCGCTATCTGACAAAGATCACATGATAGTTCTTGGTGACTTCAACTTGCCAGGAATTGTTTGGTCTTCGGCAAATGAGTCTAATAGCCTGGTACCCATGGCACGTCATGACTTTGTTGACGGCTTGATTGACCTGTCTCTGTCTCAAGTTAACCATGTTAAAAATTCCTTGGATCGATTTCTTGATCTGTGCTTTGTAACGTTGTTAACTCGAGTCCCCCCGCTCACTATACCTGAAGATGCCTACCATCCTACTTTTGAAGTGTCGCTCGACCTAGGACGAACGGTACTGGATCGGTCGGGTAGACTACCCCAATGTGTCCGCTGCTTCCGTAAAGCCGAGTTTACGAAGCTTAATAATCTCATTAGGGATTTTGATTGGTCCGCTTTATATTTGTGCAGTGATGTTACGACAGGCACAAACATTTTTTATGATGCACTGGACTCACTTTTTGTCTCTTGTGTCCCACTTTCCTGTCCGATTAGATCAAGAAAACCCCCTTGGTTTACCAAGGAGCTATCTCATCTAAAAAACTTAAAATCAAGACTTTATACAAAATTTCAAGAAGTTGGCTCTCCTTCTTCTCTCTCTCATTATGTAATAGCTCGGTCAACTTTTCAGTTCTTAACGCTCAATGCTATCAGAATTACCTATCTCGATGCAGGATAAGTTTTCCTAAGGACCCCAAACAGTTCTACAGCTTTGTAAACAGTAAGCGTAGAACGTCCGCACACCCATCCTCGCTATCTTTCCGTAATACGTCGGCAGATAATGATCAGGCAATTGCCGATCTTTTTGCCCGTTTTTTCCAAACTACCTATTCGCAGGACGTTTACTCTGGTCAGCCGTATCCATACAGTTTACCGCGGTCGAACGGCATTTTCTGTCCTTTGCTAAATGAAAGCTCGTTGCTTCATGATCTACGAACAGTAAAGCCGGTGTTCTCACCGGGTCCGGACGGAGTTCCCGGCTGTGTACTCAGGTATTGTGCCGAGTCTCTGTGTGGGCCGTTGCTTAAACTATTCAACCTATCTATAACTTCTTCATGCTTTCCCCCGATATGGAAGGAGTCTTTTATAATTCCTCTCCATAAGAAAGGTAGCAAGTCTGACGCAATGAACTATAGAGATATATCTAAGTTATCCGCTATTCCTAAAGTGTTTGAGAAAATTTTAACTCCGCACCTGCAGCATCTATGCAGATCACTTATATCTCCATCTCAACATGGATTTATAAGGCGGAGATCAACCACAACAAATTTATTGGAGTTTACCTCCTTTATAATAAAAGGCTTTCAAGGTAATTTGCAGACGGATGTTGTTTACACCGATTTTAGTAAAGCGTTCGATTCTGTAAACCATTCCCTCCTAGCACAAAAGCTCGACCTTCTAGGGTTCCCGCCCAATCTCCTGAGATGAATCTCTAGCTACCTGTGTTCTAGGTCTCAAAGAGTCCTTTTCAAAAACTCCCTGTCCTCACCAGTTATGGTGACTTCGGGTGTACCTCTGGGCAGCCATCTAGGCCCCTTACTCTTTACACTCTTTATAAATGACCTACCTTCTGTATTAACATACTCTCGAGTACTTATGTATGCGGATGATGTTAAGCTCTGTGTCTAGTATAAGGACATTTCTTTTCAATCCAGGTTGCAATCCGATCTCGATAGATTTCAGTCTTGGTGTTGTGCAAATTTATTAAACCTTAACGCTTCAAAATGTAAAGTAATGACTTTTCATCGCTCCAGCGCCTTTCTGGTTCCATACACCCTTTGTGGTGGTTCTCTTGAGAGAATTACCCGGGTTGATGATCTTGGTGTTCTACTAGATCCCAAGTTAAAGTTTACAGAGCACATTTCTACCAGGGTGAATAAGGCCATGGGCGTGCTTGGGTTTATAAAGAGGTGGTCAAAGGAATTTGACGACCCCTATATAACAAAGACTCTCTACACCTCTCTGGTTCGTCCGATTTTAGAATACGGCTCTTGTGTATGGTGCACTCAGTACAACGTACATCGTGACCGTCTAGAATCAGTTCAGAAAAACTTTTTACTTTTTGCTCTTCGCGGCCTCAACTGGGATGCAAGTGTGAGACTGTCGTCTTACTCTAATAGATTGCTTTTAATAAACCTTCCAACCTTAGCTAATCGTAGGAAAATGCTTGGTGTGATTTTTGTGATCAAGGGTGACGTAGATAGCCCTGACCTGTTGAGCCGCATAAACTTCACGATTCCTATTAGAAGCACTAGAAATTATACACCCTTGTTTCTTCCGCTTTGTAGATCGAATTACTCCTTGCATGAGCCATTTAGGGTCCTATCCTCGGATTATAATTCCCTCTATCATATTATATCTACCACTAACTCACTTCCTAGTCTTAAATTACTTATACTCTGATATCTTTCCCGTAATTAGTAATTACTTCGTTTTTTTAGTTAGATTAGTTCTACTTTTCCTCGAACACTAGTCTAGCACCTATATATCTTTCCTGCATGTCCGCGATTGGTTCGGTTAACGAGTCGCGCGTTAAGCGGCTGCGCCCCTCGGTCGGTTGGGCGGGAGGTGGGCTGCTTTCTTGCCTGGGATCCGCGCGTAACAGCCATCGGCTGGTGTCGCTTGGGCCACTTGATGGTGCAGTCATTGCACATCAACGTCCTAAAGATAACAGTATTTACATTTATTTATTTAATTAACTGCTAATAATTATATTAAAATTAAGAAGGGAACTAAAGATTAACTATATTAAAAAAAAATTACAGCTGAGTTTAAGTGTTTGTAAATACTAAGTGCTATATTTTTAAGGGTTAGTTTAGGGGATTCAATAGGGCAAATTATAACATAAAACCCTGAAAGGTTCATGCTGGGCAGAGTTTGACCTAAATAAGGGTAATTTAATAGGCATAAAAGTACGGGTAGCACGAGAGAGAACCGTAAAGTCAAGAGAGTGTGGGAGTCTACCATCCCGAGAAGGAGCTTGTGCACGAATATTACACCATTGCATATTCTACGATGATGTAACGAAGGTAGGTCAATAAGTTTTAGCCTAGATCGGTTAGGTGGCTAGATTCTACCAGAGTCTTAGTGTTAATTACGAAGAGAGAAAATTAAAAATTGTTTCTACACTGATTCGACAATAGCTTGTTTTTTTTTATACTGTGGGCTTCACACGCAGAAACAATACTCCAATATCAGACGCACTAACGAAATGTACAATGGTTTGGTCACATACGGGTCGTCAAACTTCTTGGATCAACGCTTGATGAACGCTAGCTTTATTAGCTGTCGTGGCTATATGACTATTAAAACACAGTTTATGATCAAATAATACTCCAAGATCATTGTAACTCGAAATTTGATCAAAGACATGATTACCAAGAGAAAAGGATAAAAAATGTGGAGCAGGACGGTAAAATGTCATAAGCTTGCATTTTGAAAGGTTCAAAAAAAGATTATTTGAACAACTTGAGCAGTTCATTTAGGTCCAGAGCGAACCCAAATAACTTCTTTGTGGCACACCAGATATAACGTCAACGATCTCTGACATAACATTAGTAAATAAGACCCGTTGTGCAATTTAGAAGATTAGGGAAACTTAATAAATAAATAAATTTTTGAATTAGTAGATTGTGGTTAACTGAATCAAATGCCTTGCTGAAATCCTCCGCTTTGAAATCCAAGTTTGATTATGGAAGAAAACCTAAGCAGATTGGTCATTGTTGACCGAACAAAGATGTTGCAATATCCGGGTAACCCGGAACTCAAGAAGCTTAGGGATAGCGGAGAGCGGCTTTTAAGCACAGCACTTTCCTAGAAATAATGTAGAAAAATGCTGTTAGCATGAGGCAAGGGATACGGAATGGATGCGTTATAGATATGAGAGGAGTAAGATGACTGGAAAAAAATGGTTAACAAGTTTGCAATGCCAGCAGCAGAAGATTCAGATTTGTTAAGACAATGAAGGGACGGAGGAAATGCATTGGACTTACGTTTAGAGTTGACAAAAGAAAAGAATTTTTTAGGATCATTGCGGAAGTTTCTACTACAAGAAGAGAGGTAAAGATTATAGCACAGACTACACTAGTCGACACGACTTTTCCGCTGTCGCCAAAAATGACTTTTTCTGATACATTTGGATATTTAAAATTTTTTTAAGAATGTTTTTTTTTTTTCATGGAGTAGTTTTTTTTTAAAGAATTTTTAAAAAATTTGGTTCTTTGTCATAGGTAGTGCTTCTATTTTTCACATAACTTAAGTTTCCTACAACTGGTTGTATTGAACTTTGCAGTTAAAAAAAGCTGACAAATGCAGCTATAAATCCGACTCAGACACTTTGTAGCTGCAACTTAACGTCTGGAAGAAATAAAGCTTTCAAATTCAAATTTCATAATTTTTTTCGGTATTTTTCCCCGAAATTTTGACTTTGAAAGCTCAGGAAAAGTCGAAAAAAAAATATTTGTATGCCTTGATTTTTGGTTTTAGATGGACACATTAATTAGGCGTCGTTTAAGATATCGCTTATAAAAATATAAAAATAAACGGCTAAGTTATAACCGTTTGACCAAACTTTCAAAAATCAAGGCATTCAAATATTTTTTTTTCGACTTTTCCTGAGCTTTCAAAGTCAAAATTTCGGGGAAAAATACCGAAAAAAATTATGAAATTTGAATTTGAAAGCCTAATATCTTCCAGGCGTTAAGTTGCAGCTACAAAGTGTCTGAGTCGGATTTATAGCTGCATTTGTCAGCTTTTTTTAACTGCAAAGTTCAATACAACCAGTTGTAGGAAACTTAAGTTATGTGAAAAATAGAAGCACTACCTATGACAAAAAACAACAAATTTTTTAAAAATTCTTTAAAGAAAAACTACTCCATGAAAAAAAAACCATAATTCTTAAAAAAATTTTAAATCTCCAAATCTATTAGAAAAAGTCATTTTTGGAGACAGCGGAAAAAAAAGTTGAATTTTGTCGAGTAGTGCTATTAGCAGTTAGGAATTGAGAATAAGCGTAAGAGTATTGTACAAAGACAAGCAAGGAGCCAGTTTTCTGGTACTTTTTAAAGAGTCTGGATTTCCTATTCTTTAAGTAGGACAAATTCCTGGAGAACCAGGGAGGCTTAGGCGATTTTACAATAATCTCCGGAACAACAATCTCCGCCTCTTTAAAGTTAACGACTTGGGCATTACCTTTGTACCCAATCTATGTTTCAACTCTCATATCTCTACTATCTCTAACAAAGCCAAAGGAGTCCTAGGATTTGTCAAAAGATGGTCTAAGGAATTTACAGACCCGTATACTGCAAAACTTCTGTACGTTTCTCTAGTCCGGCCTATCTTGGAATACGGTTCTTGTGTCTGGTCCCCTCACTACCAAAAATTTCAGGATATGATCGAATCAGTACAAAAACAGTTCCTCATTTTTGCTCACTGCGGGCTCAATTGGGACCCTTCGATCCATCTCCCTTCTTATGAAAGTAGGTTGCGCCTAATTAACCTCCACTCTCTTAGGTTAGGTTAGGTGAAGGCGGCTGCCAAGCTCCACAGGATCCCGTCATACTTGGGCCGGTTTTGGCACGTTGAAGTACCGCAGGAGGTGTTCCCCTCTTCCATCTTATGAGACCTGACCATAACCAGCAGTTATCCCATCCTGATGCTCTTATGAAATTTGCGAGCTTTCTAGGACATATTTTGGACATTTCTGAAATGTCTGAGACATAGGCCATGCCCAGGTATTATAGCCTTCTTCTGCTAAGAGCTGGACAGGAGCAGAACAGGTGTTCTACGTTTCCACCTCCTCTTCATCTCTACGGCTTCGGCAAAAATCATTGTATGGGGCTCTCAGCCTGTTAGCGTGGGAGCCTATTTACCAGTGTCCCGTGATGAAACGTATGACTGCGCTGCACCTTCGTCTGTCGAGCTTGCATAGCTCAGAGGTGCGCTTTCTATCCATGGTTGGCTATGTTTGCAAGCTATACGACAACGTGGTACCGATTGCCTCCAGTTGTCTATTAGTCGCTTATATTGCTCCTTTATTATGAGCCTACATGTGGGATGAGGGATTCACTCCCAATCCGCGCGATTTTGTCCATTCTGACAGTCTTGCGAGCTTTGTGCTCATAAGGTCACAGAGTGTTTGAGGGTATTTCCCCGAGAAAATAATTGCAGCGTCATCCGCGTATGCCACTACTTTACAGCCCCCCGTCCAGGTCACATAGAATCTTATTGACTGCTATGTTCCATAGAAGGGAAGACAGGACACCTCTGCCTCTGTTGACATACCTAGACTGAGTGGACGATCCCATCGATGATGTCACCGTCCTGCATGTGAGCAATTGATCGATAAGCATCACCAAGTGACCGTCCACTCCCAGGTCAGTCAGTGCTTGCGTAATGGCACCTGGCACGACGTTGTTAAAAGCTCCTTCGATATCGAGAAAGGCTATTAGAGAGTATTCCTTGAGGTGTAGGGATTTCTCTATCACTGAGACTACTTCATGGAGTGCCGTCTCCATGGATCCTCCCTTTCGGAAGGCATGTTGTGCTTCTGACAACATTTGAGGGCTAACAATTGTCCTCAGATGGAGCCCGAAAAGTCTCTCGAAAGTTTTGAGAAGAAAGGACAATAGGCTGATTGGTCTAAAGTCCTTTAGGGTCGAGTGCGACTAAAGACTATTTTCGCCTTGAGCCATTCTTGTGGTATATTCCCCACCACTAGTATCTTCCTGAAGATACATTGTAGCCAGTTGATGGCCGAGTCTCCGGCCTTTTGTAGTTGGGCCAGAATTACCTGGTCTGGAACTGGCGATTTGAACGGATTAAAGCTGTCTATTGCCCAGCTTATATTCCGTTTGGTAAGAATATGGTCCATCGTGGCTGTTGGGCCTCCGCTATGGATTTCCGCCGGCTTGATGGTTGTGCACCCAGGGAAGTGGGTTTCAAGCAGTACGTGGAGCGACTCCTCACTGGAGTTGGTCCACGTTCCGTTGTTCCTTTTAAGATACTCTACCGAGGGGTGGTTTTTGAGAGGAGCTTGCGCAGCCTTGCGGCTTCTGACGTCTCCTCTATCTCCGAGCAGAATTTTTGCCAAGAGGCCCTTTTTGCTCTTCGTGTTTCTTTTTTGTATTGGGCGAGACTGACTTTGTAGTCTGCCCAATGTTTCTCCTCGAGCTCCAGAGCTTTTGGCTCTGTTGAAGAGAGTCCTACAGCTTTTACGTAGGATGTCGATTTTTTTCGACCACCAGGGGGGTTTCTTTTTACACCTTGTCTTGTGTGGCAGGCAAGCCGCCGTGAAGGCCTTATTGCATGCTTCCGTGAACCTGTTCACTATACGATCTAAATCGTCTTGAGTGTCTGGGCTCATTGGTGCCTTGTTGGAAAGTAGTTCCTCCAATACCGAGCTATATTTAACCCAGTTGGTTTTCCTGGGGTTAATGTAGTCGGTGGGTTTTGGGCTCTCGAGGGATAAAGTCGTCTCGATGTATTTATGGTCAGAGAAGAAATGGTCCTCTAGGACTCTCCAATTTTTCACTTTGTCTGACAGATTGTGAGCCACTAGAGTGAGGTCAATAACCTCCTGTCTGTTTTTTATAATAAATGTGGGTTTGTTACCCCGGTTACATATAATTAAGATCGAGTTTTGGATAAAGCTAAAAAGTGACTCACCCTTTACATTTGTGTCCGTGCTCCCGCATTGAGTGTGGTGAGCATTGGCATCGCAGCTTATTAGTAGGCATGTATTGGACCTATCGCTGTCGCTGGCCAGCTTGCAGACGAGGTCGTTGGGAGGATCGCTTTCCTCATGGGCCATGTAGGACGACATCAGCCTCAGATGTGTCCGCTTTAGCTCTAGGCTTACTGCTGTGTTGTAACCATTGCTAAAGTTATGGAGCAGAAAGATATTTAGGTGCTTTCTTGCAAGAATGCAGGTTCGAGTTTTACCTTCAGTTTGGGGTACAATGAGCTTGTACTCTCTCGTCGCTAATCCACAGACCTTATCTCCGACTATCCATGGCTCCTGGATTAGGACGACGACGGCTCCACTTGCGTCCAAGCGGAGTGTGAGGGCAGCAGATGCTGCTTTACAGTGGTGTAGATTTATTTGAAGGAGTCTCAGAGACATCTTCAAGAATCTCCACCGCTGTAATGTCGGCGTCTGAGTCGTCGGATACGTCCTCAAGACACATCGCCTCGAAATCACGCATGAGCTCTGCGTCTGAGGAGTAGCCTTCTTTGATCGGCTCCAGCTCGCTGTCAGTTGCCTCGATCTACGATTCCAGCGATTCCTTGTTGAGGACGAGCACGGCCTGATTTGTCGGCTCCTGTGTCTCGTCGACCTTGACTACTTTCCAGTCTTTGGTTGGCAGTCCTGGGTTGCATCTCTGCAACATCTTTGGGATGCGCTCAGGCTCCTTGAAGGTAGCCGGCACCCAAATTCTGGACCTCGGTCTGTTGGGCACCTCGCTCCAGTCTACAGCGACGAGCTTCGCCCCAGAGTAGACCTCTCCGATCTGCGCCACCGCCGCCTTGTACTGCTTTACTGCCACCCACCCCAGATTCGGGATGGAACCCACTCGGCTTCACACCAGCGCTTTCCACCTTACAGGTATGTCCTGCTGCTGAGCTGGTCGGGCCAGGCCTAGCAAAATATTTTCATGCAAAAATTATTTAAGTTGTTGGATTGTGACATATTTATTTATTTATTCGCCAACGGGTAAACCTTAACTGACTAAACGAACTTATTTCTATTTTAAAAAATAACAAGAACGCAAACCTAAAATAATCAATAATGAAAAAAAAGGAAAAAATCAGAAAGCAACGGTTGTTAAGTGTGCACCAACGTGCAACTCCATCCAGGTCATGCTGAAGAAGGATACTGTCGGCAAAAGATTTAACAAAGGGAAAGATTTTGAAATCATAAGCGTAAAGAAAATGCTCAGAAGCTTGAATGCTGAGACAATGTCATTGATAAAAATAGAGAACAGCAGTGAACCAAGTGCACTGCCCTGTGGAAGGCCGAAAGTAGCCAAATATGGGTCAGACTGCTTTCTATTCACCAATTCAACATACTTTCGCTGCTCCAGATTCGACACTAACCAACTGAGCAGGCTACCCAGGAAGGAATACCCAACCGATGCAGCTTGGTTACTAAGGCACTTTGGGAGACTTTGTCAAAAGCCTCAGAAAAGCCAGTGTACACAATCGAGAGCTTTCGGGTTAGATGGTAAAATGATCGATATATATATAAAAACTCCAAGTTTTCTGCTAAAAATGCACTTTATTAACCTGCCTTGTCTAACTATGGAGTTATTTTTATATTAGGGGTCCCTGTCGCACCTAGCTTCTATTCCCTAGCTCGCTTACCCGAGACCAGCTTACCCGCTATCTCCTCCTGACATCCTGACAATCGTGTCGGTCAGCTCCTGTGGATCTTTTCTGCTGACACTTTGAATATTTATCGGAGCGCGCACTTCTCGTTTGTTTCACTGCTCAAAATTGACTACCGATTCTGTTTTCCGGCCGGCCACTCCAGGCCTTGAGGCTCGAGCCTCTGCCCGTAGCCTCTGCCCGTGGCCTCTGCCGGCGTTTGTCGCTTGCTCGCCGTTACGTGGGTGACCGGCGGTCGCTCTCTTCGATCTTCCCCCTCGCTCACTCTGCCACTCTCGGCTGCTGCTCCTGTTTACCGTTATTTTCGGCGGGGTTTTGCGTTGTGGCGATTTCTCTGCCGCGGTGATCCCTCTGCTGCGGTCTCTGCTCTCTCTCTCTGCGGTACCTGCTTTGGCCATTCTTCCGTTATGCGTTGGTGGGGTATTGCGTTGTAGCGATCTCTCTGCTGCGGCAACTGCTCTCTATCTCTCTCTGCGTTTCCTGCTTTGGCCATTCTTCCGTTATGCGTTGGCGGGGTATTGTGTTAGAGATGCCTGTCAGTGATGCTCGTTACGGTCCCCGTCAGTGATGCTCGTTACGGTTCCCGTGAACCGCCCCCCGGTCACGATTCCCGTATTAATAACGCGCATTTGTTTTGGATTCTTACCATCTATTTCTTAACCTAATATGATGAACTACAAGCTAGGGAAAACAAATAAAGTAATACAAAATTAAAACAACAAAATATTCGTGGTGTGTCGGTGTCAAAAAATTAAAATAACAAAATATTCATGGTGTGTCGGTGTGATGTGTGTTGTGAGGGGCTCTGCCCCTTTACAGTGCAACTATTGGCCACCGAAGGGAAGGAGTCTAAGTCATCCGAATCACGCCGCGAAGCGTATGGCTCAAAATTAGAGCTGAAAAAGCAGCAAAAAGGGTGGCTACTATCAGTATTTGAACTTAGGGACTTAGAACCAAGTTTCAAAGCTGAGGGAATAGCACTCATCGACCTTTTTGAATTTATGAAATCCCAGAATGATCTGGGATTAACTTTAAGCTATTAACTTTAAGCTGATTGTATAAAAAATGCGAATGGATTTGGTCCCGTCCATAGGCATAATCCCAGAAGGTAGCAGTGCTGTATGGTTAGCGGCCACGAAAGTAAGATCCAGAGGGGGGTCTGGCAAATAGTCTGGGTAAAACTGTCCATGCACCACGGCCTGAAACCGCAGCACACCATCCTCGACCAGAAGATTAGGCAGAGCAAGGCAGGGAAATCCAATCCAGGTGCTGAAGGTGAAGAGAGTATTCCATGAAAGAGCGAACGACGGCCTGCTGAGAGTCTCCAATTGTCGAGTGCAGCGACGGCGCAAGAAAAGCACACAAAGACTTTCGTTGGCGTATGTTGCTGTAACGATGACGTCAGAGGCGCAGAGACGAATATCGCACAAAGTGCAGAGCGAACAATCGGTATTTTGTTTTTGTTCCGCAGAGGTATGCCAGAAATAATGCAGTGGGCCGTTGCTGACTGCGAAGAGGCGAAAAAGTGCAAGTAGAATATGTTGTAAAGAGGCGGCGATCCAGAAACCATAGGCGCCGATCACTGGGAGTTTTTTGAAGAAGATGGAATTAGACCTTCCGTAGTCGGGGTGGACGTCTGCAATAGTACAGCTACCGTTTTTTTCAACTTCAGCTTTCCTGAGTTTTAAAAGACAAAATTTAAAAAAATACCGAAAAGAATTATGAAATTTGAATTTGAAAGATTAATATCTTCCAGACGTTAAGCTGCAGCTACAAAGTGTCTGGGTCGGATTTATAGCTGCATTTGTCAGCTTTTCAAAATTGCAAAGTTCAATACAACTAGTTATAGAAAACTTCAGTTATGTGAAAAATATAAGCAAATTTTTACAAAATTCTTAAAAAAAAAACTAAACCTAGAAAAAAACCATTATTATTTAAACATTTTCAAATCTCCAAATTTATCAGAAAAAGTCATTTTGGGCGACAGCGGAAAAATTTTTTTGAATTTTGCTAGTCCTCGTTTTGTATTCATCATTTTAATTTTTGAAAAACCTAAATTAATTGATCCACTTTTGGTTTTATTATATATTACAATCTTAAACTCTACAGTAGTGTTACTAATTACACTAGTCGACACGACTTTTCCGCTGTCGCCAAAAATGACTTTTTCTGATACATTTGGATGTTTAAAATTTTTTAAAGAATGTTTTTTTTTTTTCATGGAGTTTTAATTAATTAGACGTCGTTTAAGGTATCGCTTATAAAAATATAAAAATAAACGGCTTAGTTATAACCGTTTGACCAAAACTACATATGCCGTTTGGCACTATTCCAAATGCCATTTTACCGTTAAAAACTGTTACAAACGCAGATTTTTGGTATTTTTGTAGGAAAAAAAACGGTTATTCGTCGGCTAACGGAATTTATCGGCGATATTCGGCATATGAAAGTTTGGTCAAACGGTTATAACTTAGCCGTTTATTTTGATATGCCTAATTAATGTGTCTATCTAAAACCAAAAATCAAGGCATTCAAATATTTTTTTTTCGACTTTTCCTGAGTTTTCAAAGTCAAAATTTCGGGGAAAAATACCGAAAAAAATTATGAAATTTCAATTTGGAAGCTTAATATCTTCCAGACGTTAAGTTGCAGCTACAAAGTGTCTGAGTCGGATTTATAGCTGCATTTGTCAGCTTTTTTTAACTGCAAAGTTCAATACAACCAGTTGTAGGAAACTTAAGTTATGTAAAAAATAAAAGCACTACCTATCACAAAAAACACAAAATTGTTTAAAAATTCTTTAAAAAAAAACTACTCCATGCAAAAAAAAAAAACATTCTTTAAAAAATTTTAAACATCCAAATGTATCAGAAAAAGTCATTTTTGGCCACAGCGGAAAAAAAAGTTGAATTTTGTCGAGTAGTGTTATAATTATATTTTAGTATTTTTTTATTTTTTATTTATATTTTCCTGCTTTTTTTAATTAAAATTTTGATGATGCTCACGAAATATGGTTTCTTCTTCGTTCCGTCTGTAGAATATTTTTACTGAGGTCTTCCTTTTTATGATGTTTATTCAATTTTTTAAATTTTTTGGTAATGTAGATAGTTGATGGGAGCGAGTGTCCTCCCTACAGTTCCTTTGGGTATCGGTTTTGGGTACTGGGATTTAATAAGCGCCGAGCTTTCCGGTTGACTTTTCTTTTTTGTCTTTTCACTACGGCACACCGTGTTCGATTAGGGGATTTATTTAATTCATTAATTGTCCTTCCGCTTTGAACCACGCAGCCTGTTACTTTTCGGTGATTTTATTATGCATGGCCCCCCAATTTAATAATAGCGGTGGCGATTTTTGTTTTTACAAAAATAAACTTATTTATTTTTATTTCACAAAACTCAAGTTTCACAAGATTTATAGAATTTAGTTATCGAGATTTTATTTAAAACCGAACAAGTATCGCTGCATCTTTTGCGAATTAAGCAGGAACCGTCACGATTATAATTTTTATAAAAAAAAATAGGAAATGAGAATTATTTTTTCATTAAAAAAATATATATGGGCATTTCTCTGATGTCGCACGGGACTTTCGTACGCATTTCAAGTTGTAAATGTAAATGTAAAAAAAAACCGATTTTCAAAATTGTTTTACCGTTATGATTCGCCACTTGACTAGCTCTATAGCTGGTGCTAAGGGCTATTTTGGGCTACTGTTCGTTTTCGAGATATTTGCAATAAACCATGGTATTCGCACGGGACAAATATAGAAGTGGTTTTCGCGGCGACCAATTCAAACTCAGATTTCAGCGTTTGTTGAGGCGATATATTTATGCGAATTTCTGATTAATGTTCTGCATTGATGACTCTTTAAAATGGTTATAATTTGAAGCATATATGGCTTGTAGTTTTTTTTAAATTCAATTTAAACCTCTGTCGCACGGGACAAAAATTTCTTGGCTATATAAATGTTACAAAAATTCCGTTAACCGATTTTCTGGGATTTTTTTTTGGATAGTTCAATATGTAAGGGAGACTTTGAGGAAAAACTTTTATCAGGAATCATCTTTCTTATAGGCGAAAAAAAATAATGGAAAACATGACAAAAAATACCAAAAAAATACCAAAAACGTGAACTTTTGCTATTTATAATAGGTTTTCAGATCAAAGTTAATCAAATTATATGTCAATTAATTCAATTGGCGGATTTTCAATATCTTTTAAAAATAAAATCCCGAGAAAACTATATTCAAATGCATTTTTTTTTAATTTAAATTTTTTGGCCTCGGTCGACCTCGTCAGAGAAATGCCCATATATGTTTTTAATTATTAACATTAATGTATATGATAAAAATAAAAAATAATTATTATATTTAAATTTTTATTTAAAAATCAATTCATAACTTATATTTCAAATTTTTATTATAAAAATTAAGAATAAAAGTTATTTTTCAATTTGTATTATAAAAATTGAAAATAAAAATTGAATTCAAATATGTTTTGAACCGAACGATCATATACATATGTATATGCCTTTATATGTGATCTACGAATTAATACCTTTCAGTTGATATATAATATGTGTCATATGTTCTCTAACATTTATTTATTTATTTATTTTTATTAGGTTCGGCTGCAATGCAAAATTTACAGCGAACTTAAATTTAGCAACACCTAATATTATTATCAATTAATTATAAGATGTCATATGAACTGTGGGGATTTAATGTAATGTAGTTATGTTTAACTTTTTGGGCACGAGCCCTTATCAGCTTAGCTTTTGTAACTGTACAGCAGTAGGGCTTTGTTTTTATACCCGTTACTCGAAGAGTACAGGGCTATATTAGATTTGTGGGGATAACAGATGTATGTAACGCCCAAAAGGAAGCGTTTCCGACCCCATAAAGTATATATATTCTTGATCATCATCAATAGCCGAGTCGATATAGCCATGTCTGTCTGTCCGTCCGTCTGTCCGTCCGTCCGTCTGTCCGTCTTCATTTGCGCCTATATCTTAGAGACTATTAAAGCTAGAGCAACCACATTTTGTATCTAGTCTCCTGTGTGATCACACTACTCCAAATGTGTTGCAAAATTTCGCCCCGCCTCTTTCCGCCCGCACAAAAAAAGGAAGTCTGTGGCATACACAATTTTGAAGATACGAGAAAACTAAAAACGCAGAATCAGAAAGAATGACCATTTCTATCAGAGTGTTAAATCTGTATCAGATCGGATCATTATTACAGCTACAATGAAGAAAACCATTTCGAAAGTCATCGTTCCCTCTCGCTCTCTCTCACACGCGACCCCTTGTGCTGGGCAGAAACCATTTCGAAAGTCATCGTTCCCTCTCGCTCTCTCTCACACGCGACCCCTTGTGCTTTGCCCATTCGTATTTTTTGACGTCTAGTTCTCAGAGACTATAAGAGCTTGAGCAACCAAACTTTCTATCCAAACTCCTATGATATCAAACCAGCACAAATTTATTTCAACATTTTGCCACGCCCCTTTCCGCCCACACAAAGGACGAAAATCTGTGGAATCCACAATTTTTAAGGTACGAGAAAACGAAAAACGCAGAATCATGGAAAATGACCGTGTCTAATAGATTGCCGAGTCTGGACCAGGTCGGATCATCATTATGGACAGAAGGAACAAATTAAATTTAAATTAAATTTCAAGAATATATGTATATACTTTATGGGGTCGGAAACGCTTTCTTCTGGGCGTTACACACATCCGTTATCACCACAAATCTAATATACCTCCATACTCTTCGAATACCGGGTATAAAAATTGTCCGTCTCAATATCTGCAAGCAAGGTCAAAGAAGCTTGCGTGCAATTGATGACAGATGAAAAAGTGCCATTCCAGCTTTTAGATTCTGAACCATTTAAAAAACTGAGTATATAAATGAGTTTATTAATTATGTAGTTTAAACAATATAATTTATAAGTCACCTGGTATTGCTTTTTACAAAAGAGACAAATTAAATAGTTGCCAAAAAAAAATTTATTTTTTTTAATTATGTGCATTTATTTATTTATTCGCCAACGACTTAACATTAACTGGCTAAACGAACTTACTCTGTCTTAAACAATAACAAGAAATCAAACATAAAATAATTAATAATGCCTTGCCCCAAAAACTTCCTCTGCAATCTCTCGATCGGAACAACCCCGGAAGGGTTCCAAGCCACTGAAGCATATTCAAGGCGCGAGCGCATAAGCAATGAATAAAGATCCTTGAACTGGGATGAGTTGCGCGTAACGAAGCCAAACATAGCATAATCTTCGACTGCTTTCCATTCACCAATACAACATACTCTCGCTGCTCCAGATATGACACTAACCAACTGATCAGGCTACCCAGGAAGGAATACCCAACCGATGCAGCTTGGTTACTAAGGCACAGTGGGAGACTTTGTCAAAAGCCTTAGCAAAGTCAGGTGCCGTTTACACTGAGGCTGCGTCTTGATTCTTTGCGTCTTCCCAGAAACGCAGTTTTTTTTATATAGGTTTAGCATAGGGCCCTAGTGATGGCAAAAAGTTGCGTCGTTTTCCGACGCAACTGCGTTTTGGTATTTCTGTGGTATTTCTGTGCGCATAACAGCAATTTTCGTACTTTTCTGTCTAATCAGCGGAACTATCACCACTAATAACAACAAAAAACAGCAGATTTAAATTTAAATTTTGCCGCGTAAAATTTTTAACTGAGTAATAAGGGGCAAAAATTCATGTAATGGTTAGAACAAATTTTTTTAACTTATTTTATTATTAAAAAAAGCATTTCAACAATATAGTTGATTTCAAATTTTTTTCTGCAAATCCCATGTCTCTGAATCCTTTCACTGTTTCCGTGATCTTCTCAGGGTAAGAAAGTCTGCTTGCAGATACTTGTCAGCGAGTTGAGCAACTACCTCGCGACAAGACTGCAGTAATATGAGGCAGAAAAAAGTCCTTGACACACCAAATAGACTCCCGTGGGATATTCCGTAGGCGATCCTAGGCAATAAAGGGCTATGGCTATTCTCTTCTCCAGAGGGATTGTCGGTCGAAAAGGAGTTTTTTTTCTTTTTGAGATTGGGCAACAGTCCAATGAGAATGTTGAAGTACTCCTTTCCATGCAGAAATGTTCCTTAAAAAAGGCATCGGAGTTCTCCACAACATCTTCCTCCCAAAATGAACCATATCGTGGCTATTGCAATGAAGAATACATTATTTAATTGAAAAGAGAGAACATTGTCTGCTCTTTACCTACAAGAGTCCAAACGCAAGGAGGACGTTGCAGTTGCAAGACGAATTGCAACTTTTCTGAGGATAGCCCAGACACTTCCATGCACTTCAACAGATTCGCTTCATTTTGCGCCACCGCAGATAAAAGAATTAGCTCTTTTTCTGACATATTTTGTTGATTTTCAGACATTATTTCTTTTGTTCACAAATTTTTCTTCCTCTTTCCAAGACGCAAAGACGCAAAGACGCTGTAGTGGCAAACCTGCTTCTCTGCGTCTTCTCCGATATCGATAGGTAACGCACCAAGTGTAAAAAGCCTATCAGTGTACACAACATTAACTTGAGAGTGCACTTCAAGGGCATGTGTGCAAAAATTACTGACAGAGACGAGATTAGTGGTTGTTGATCTACACGGAACACAGCCATGCTAATTTGGGCTAATATACGACTTCTTGAGGAAAGTGATCTTTTTGGCAATGATACACTCAAGAAGCTTTGAGATATTGCTGATTGTAGTAATTGGTCTATAATTAGAGATACAATTCTTAGAACCTTCTTTATAAACGGGACTGATCGTGGCATTCTTTGAAAACGGGTCTGTTTCTTGGAAAGTGGCTTAAAAACCGAGCCGATTACAAAGAATTTGTAAAGAGAATATTAAGCGGTTCACAAAATGCAACGTCACAGTTGCGAAGCAGGAAGGCAGAAGTACGCAAAAGCAATATTATTAACAATATGAGGAACAGTATGAATGAAAACTCTATAAGAAGTATCAACGCTAGGATGCGAGAGAACAGACGCCCATTTACATTTAACATGTTATCACGTATAGCATTCAGACTTACATCAGTAAACAAAATATTCAAAATCTGTTTCCGCCCAAGGCGAGAAACAATAGAATTTGACTGATACTACCAATGGCATGTGATCCATGTCGCATTCTGCATTTGGCAGTTTGCAACGCATAACACGACAATCGACATCCAGTTCAACAAAAACTAGATTTAGCATATTTTTTAACCTACTAAAAACAATGTTGACTTGTTTTAAGCCCATTCTAAAACAGTCATCCAGGCAAGGCACTTCATGCTGCAAATGCACATTGTTCGGCATCATAGCCGACGACTGCGGTTCGGCGGTCCACACCAACGATCCCACATTGAAGTCGCCAACAACGCAGAGATGCTGACGGTTTTTTAAATAAGCATGTATGTTGGTAATATTTTGCATATGCGCCTTGTAAGCCTCATAGCTGCTATACTACGGAATGTACGATGCGCTGACAAATAGAGTCTCCGACTGGCCGGCCACCAACACACAGCGCACAATGATAGCCTTTTTACACTACAGTGAGTTACCACATTTATCGATAGGTAACTCAATAACTCAGAATTTGGATTTACACTATGCCAAAGTTGAGTTATTGAGTTTCGGCTGCTGGCACGTGCTTGTCTCCGAAAATTTGTTTTATTTAATTTTATTAGTATGAATACCCAAGAATTAATAATGCTCTATGTGGCAGAGCAAGAAAATTAAAATTTTTTAAATTGGCAATTGTTTTTAATAATTTAATTTATATTAATTTATAATAATTCAATTTAGCGTTTGGCTAAGTTTTTCCGACCGAATTTTAGGAATCGACCAAATTGTTTATATGGTTTTTAATAATAAAATTGGTTTAAAGTATTGGTTTTAACAATTGTATGTATCTTTTTCCCCAGCCATATCGTTTATGCGCCAAAATTTAAATTTTGAGCTGCCAATTTTTGTTGTAACTAGTGGTGATAATTCCACGACAGGCAGATCAGGGTTGAAATATTCGGAAAATCGGACAAACTCAACTAAAAGCAACCAAAACTCAACTATTTTGCCACCTCTAGGTCCCCTATGCTTCCCCATGTAAACGAAACTCGAGTTTTGCCCGAAACTCAATAACTCAATAACTCAACCGTAGTGTAAATAGGCTATGACTCTGTTCTTACAAAACACTTGGAAAAGGATGGGATTAAAGTACTCGCTGTCGAAAAAGTTTTCGTTGAGCCAGGTTTCAACAAAGATGATAATATCGAGATCGCACGTAGAGGTTACCAAGTAGATAGCCTGAGCCTTAGTGCGCATGCCCGCTATATTCCGAAAGAAAATGCGAATAGATTTGGTCCCGTCCATAGGCATAATCCCAGAATGTAGCAGTGCTGTGTGGTTAGCGGCCACGAAAGTAAGATCCAGAGGGGGGGTCTGGCAAATAGTCTGGGTAAAACTGCCCAAACACCGTGGTCTGAAACCGCAGCACACCATCCTCGACCAGAAGATTAGGCAGAGCAACGCAGGGAAATCCAATCCAGGCTCTGAAGGTGAAGAGAGTATTCCACCTTGTCATTAAGATCGTCAATTTTCGAGTGTGAATCATTTGCAATCACACAGTTATCACACTGCCACATCAAGTTCAGAAGATTAAAAGTTTAACAGAATTGTGTAAATCAATGCACGATATATAAAATGCACGGTGACACAACGAAGATCAGCGAACAGCATAAAAGCCGCGAAATTGAGCGGCAGTGACGTTCGAATTGAATTCCGAGCTGTGATGAAGCATAACGAAAATACGACCGAACGCAGTGAGAGCTGACTAATGACTTTAGGTCCCTCTTTTAAAAAACTCATAAGATCGCTCTGAAATTTGTTTCGCTGTTTATTAACTCCTGGATCTGCTCTTCCTCCCTTAAAGCTATATCATCCTGATTTTGCTATATGCGCAAGTACAGTCAAGGCATCCACCTTGGCGCGCTTTGGCGCTATGTTGCCCTCCAAAATCAATTGATCTGCATCTTTGAATTAATGCCATCCAATATCGTGCCCAGCCTTCTTCGTCAAATCCGCCATGTAAACATGGGAGTGCTCCCCGCCATTTGTCCATGCTATCCTGCTAAATATCGATAATTTCCATCTCTGTAGACCACCTCAACCTGCTGTCTGTTATTGCTGATAAAGATGTCTTGTTTACTGCATTATATATTAATATCAAATTAGTAAATTAAATATACATTCTTATATCCATTTAACTTTCTACCACTAGATATGTTTGCACCTCCTTCCATATTTTCATTTTTTTTAAAACCCATCCGTGAAATTGAAATTGGCGGGCTGTGTTTTTTGTTGTTGTTTATTATGTTTTTTGTCAGTCATTGTTTACATTTTCGAATTTCAGTTTTTCCGTGTGAGTGCCAATTATGTAGGGTTAGGTGCCGTTTACACTGAGGCTGCGTCTTGATTCTTTGCGTCTTCCCAGAAACGCAGTTTTTTTTACATAGGTTTAGCATAGGGCCCTAGTGATGGCAAAAAGTTTCGTCGTTTTCCGACGCAACTGCGTTTTGGTATTTCTGTGGTATTTCTGTGCGCAGCAATTTTCGTACTTTTCTGCCTAATCAGCGGAACTATCACCACTAATAACAACAAAAAACAGCAGATTCAAATTTAAATTTTGCCGCGTACAATTTTTAACTGAGTAAAAAGGGGAAAAAATTCATGTAATTGTTTAAACTAATTTTATTATTAAAAAAAGCATTTCAACAATATAGTTGATTTCAAATTTTTTGCTGCAAATCCCATGTCTTTGAATCCTTTCACTGTTTCCGTGATCTTCTCAGGGTAAGAAAGTCTGCTTGCAGATACTTGTCAGCGAGTTGAGCAACTACCTCGCGACAAAACTGCAGAAATATGAGGCAGACAAAAGCCCTTGACACACCAAATAGACTCCCGTGCGATATTCCGCAGGCGATCATAGGCAATAAAGGGCTATGGCTATTCTCTTCTCCAGAGTGATTGTCAGTCGAAAAGGAGTTTTTTTCTTTTTGAGATTGGGCAACAGTCCAACGAAAATGTTTAAGTACTCCTTTCCATGCAGAAATTTTCCTTAAAAAAGACATCGGAGTTTTCCACAACATCTTCCTCCCAAAATGAACCATATCGTGGCTATTGCAATGAAGAATACATTATTTAATTGAAAAGAGAGAACATTGTCTGCTGTTTACCTACAAGAGTCCAAACGCAAGGAGGACGTTGCAGTTGCAAGACGAATGGCAACTTTTCTGAGGATAGCCCAGACACTTCCATGCACTTCAACAGATTCGAATACCGGGTATAAAAATTGTCCGTCTCAATATCTGCAAGCAAGGTCAAAGAAGCTTGCGTGCAATTGATGACAGATGAAAAAGTGCCATTCCAGCTTTTAGATTCTGAACCATTTAAAAAACTGAGTATATAAATGAGTTTATTAATTATGTAGTTTAAACAATATAATTTATAAGTCACCTGGTATTGCTTTTTACAAAAGAGACAAATTAAATAGTTGCCAAAAAAAAATTTATTTTTTTTAATTATGTGCATTTATTTATTTATTCGCCAACGACTTAACATTAACTGGCTAAACGAACTTACTCTGTCTTAAACAATAACAAGAAATCAAACATAAAATAATTAATAATGAAACAAGAAAAAATCAAAAAGCAACCGTCTACCGGCTGCCTTGCCCCAAAAACTTCCTCTGCAATCTCTCGATCGGAACAACCCCGGAAGGGTTCCAAGCCACTGAAGCATATTCAAGGCGCGAGCGCATAAGCAATGAATAAAGATCCTTGAACTGGGATGAGTTGCGCGTAACGAAGCCAAACATAGCATAATCTTCGACTGCTTTCCATTCACCAATACAACATACTCTCGCTGCTCCAGATATGACACTAACCAACTGATCAGGCTACCCAGGAAGGAATACCCAACCGATGCAGCTTGGTTACTAAGGCACAGTGGGAGACTTTGTCAAAAGCCTTAGCAAAGTCAGGTGCCGTTTACACTGAGGCTGCGTCTTGATTCTTTGCGTCTTCCCAGAAACGCAGTTTTTTTTATATAGGTTTAGCATAGGGCCCTAGTGATGGCAAAAAGTTGCGTCGTTTTCCGACGCAACTGCGTTTTGGTATTTCTGTGGTATTTCTGTGCGCATAACAGCAATTTTCGTACTTTTCTGTCTAATCAGCGGAACTATCACCACTAATAACAACAAAAAACAGCAGATTTAAATTTAAATTTTGCCGCGTAAAATTTTTAACTGAGTAATAAGGGGCAAAAATTCATGTAATGGTTAGAACAAATTTTTTTAACTAATTTTATTATTAAAAAAAGCATTTCAACAATATAGTTGATTTCAAATTTTTTTCTGCAAATCCCATGTCTTTGAATCCTTTCACTGTTTCCGTGATCTTCTCAGGGTAAGAAAGTCTGCTTGCAGATACTTGTCAGCGAGTTGAGCAACTACCTCGCGACAAGACTGCAGTAATATGAGGCAGAAAAAAGTCCTTGACACACCAAATAGACTCCCGTGGGATATTCCGTAGGCGATCCTAGGCAATAAAGGGCTATGGCTATTCTCTTCTCCAGAGGGATTGTCGGTCGAAAAGGAGTTTTTTTCTTTTTGAGATTGGGCAACAGTCCAATGAGAATGTTGAAGTACTCCTTTCCATGCAGAAATGTTCCTTAAAAAAGGCATCGGAGTTCTCCACAACATCTTCCTCCCAAAATGAACCATATCGTGGCTATTGCAATGAAGAATACATTATTTAATTGAAAAGAGAGAACATTGTCTGCTCTTTACCTACAAGAGTCCAAACGCAAGGAGGACGTTGCAGTTGCAAGACGAATTGCAACTTTTCTGAGGATAGCCCAGACACTTCCATGCACTTCAACAGATTCGCTTCATTTTGCGCCACCGCAGATAAAAGAATTAGCTCTTTTTCTGACATATTTTGTTGATTTTCAGACATTATTTCTTTTGTTTACAAATTTTTCTTCCTCTTTCCAAGACGCAAAGACGCAAAGACGCTGTAGTGGCAAACCTGCTTCTCTGCGTCTTCTCCGATATCGATAGGTAACGCACCAAGTGTAAAAAGCCTATCAGTGTACACAACATTAACTTGAGAGTGCACTTCAAGGGCATGTGTGCAAAAATTACTGACAGAGACGAGATTAGTGGTTGTTGATCTACACGGAACACAGCCATGCTAATTTGGGCTAATATACGACTTCTTGAGGAAAGTGATCTTTTTGGCAATGATACACTCAAGAAGCTTTGAGATATTGCTGATTGTAGTAATTGGTCTATAATTAGAGATACAATTCTTAGAACCTTCTTTATAAACGGGACTGATCGTGGCATTCTTTGAAAACGGGTCTGTTTCTTGGAAAGTGGCTTAAAAACCGAGCCGATTACAAAGAATTTGTAAAGAGAATATTAAGCGGTTCACAAAATGCAACGTCACAGTTGCGAAGCAGGAAGGCAGAAGTACGCAAAAGCAATATTATTAACAATATGAGGAACAGTATGAATGAAAACTCTATAAGAAGTATCAACGCTAGGATGCGAGAGAACAGACGCCCATTTACATTTAACATGTTATCACGTATAGAATTCAGACTTACATCAGTAAACAAAATATTCAAAATCTGTTTCCGCCCAAGGCGAGAAACAATAGAATTTGACTGATACTACCAATGGCATGTGATCCATGTCGCATTCTGCATTTGGCAGTTTGCAACGCATAACACGACAATCGACATCCAGTTCAACAAAAACTAGATTTAGCATATTTTTTAACCTACTAAAAACAATGTTGACTTGTTTTAAGCCCATTCTAAAACAGTCATCCAGGCAAGGCACTTCATGCTGCAAATGCACATTGTTCGGCATCATAGCCGACGACTGCGGTTCGGCGGTCCACACCAACGATCCCACATTGAAGTCGCCAACAACGCAGAGATGCTGACGGTTTTTTAAATAAGCATGTATGTTGGTAATATTTTGCATATGCGCCTTGTAAGCCTCATAGCTGCTATACTACGGAATGTACGATGCGCTGACAAATAGAGTCTCCGACTGGCCGGCCACCAACACACAGCGCACAATGATAGCCTTTTTACACTACAGTGAGTTACCACATTTATCGATAGGTAACTCAATAACTCAGAATTTGGATTTACACTATGCCAAAGTTGAGTTATTGAGTTTCGGCTGCTGGCACGTGCTTGTCTCCGAAAATTTGTTTTATTTAATTTTATTAGTATGAATACCCAAGAATTAATAATGCTCTATGTGGCAGAGCAAGAAAATTAAAATTTTTTAAATTGGCAATTGTTTTTAATAATTTAATTTATATTAATTTATAATAATTCAATTTAGCGTTTGGCTAAGTTTTTCCGACCGAATTTTAGGAATCGACCAAATTGTTTATATGGTTTTTAATAATAAAATTGGTTTAAAGTATTGGTTTTAACAATTGTATGTATCTTTTTCCCCAGCCATATCGTTTATGCGCCAAAATTTAAATTTTGAGCTGCCAATTTTTGTTGTAACTAGTGGTGATAATTCCACGACAGGCAGATCAGGGTTGAAATATTCGGAAAATCGGACAAACTCAACTAAAAGCAACCAAAACTCAACTATTTTGCCACCTCTAGGTCCCCTATGCTTCCCCATGTAAACGAAACTCGAGTTTTGCCCGAAACTCAATAACTCAATAACTCAACCGTAGTGTAAATAGGCTATGACTCTGTTCTTACAAAACACTTGGAAAAGGATGGGATTAAAGTACTCGCTGTCGAAAAAGTTTTCGTTGAGCCAGGTTTCAACAAAGATGATAATATCGAGATCGCACGTAGAGGTTACCAAGTAGATAGCCTGAGCCTTAGTGCGCATGCCCGCTATATTCCGAAAGAAAATGCGAATAGATTTGGTCCCGTCCATAGGCATAATCCCAGAATGTAGCAGTGCTGTGTGGTTAGCGGCCACGAAAGTAAGATCCAGAGGGGGGGTCTGGCAAATAGTCTGGGTAAAACTGCCCAAACACCGTGGTCTGAAACCGCAGCACACCATCCTCGACCAGAAGATTAGGCAGAGCAACGCAGGGAAATCCAATCCAGGCTCTGAAGGTGAAGAGAGTATTCCACCTTGTCATTAAGATCGTCAATTTTCGAGTGTGAATCATTTGCAATCACACAGTTATCACACTGCCACATCAAGTTCAGAAGATTAAAAGTTTAACAGAATTGTGTAAATCAATGCACGATATATAAAATGCACGGTGACACAACGAAGATCAGCGAACAGCATAAAAGCCGCGAAATTGAGCGGCAGTGACGTTCGAATTGAATTCCGAGCTGTGATGAAGCATAACGAAAATACGACCGAACGCAGTGAGAGCTGACTAATGACTTTAGGTCCCTCTTTTAAAAAACTCATAAGATCGCTCTGAAATTTGTTTCGCTGTTTATTAACTCCTGGATCTGCTCTTCCTCCCTTAAAGCTATATCATCCTGATTTTGCTATATGCGCAAGTACAGTCAAGGCATCCACCTTGGCGCGCTTTGGCGCTATGTTGCCCTCCAAAATCAATTGATCTGCATCTTTGAATTAATGCCATCTAATATCGTGCCCAGCCTTCTTCGTCAAATCCGCCATGTAAACATGGGAGTGCTCCCCACCATTTGTCCATGCTATCCTGCTAAATATCGATAATTTCCATCTCTGTAGACCACCTCAACCTGCTGTCTGTTATTGCTGATAAAGATGTCTTGTTTACTGCATTATATATTAATATCAAATTAGTAAATTAAATATACATTCTTATATCCATTTAACTTTCTACCACTAGATATGTTTGCACCTCCTTCCATATTTTCATTTTTTTTAAAACCCATCCGTGAAATTGGAATTGGCGGGCTGTGTTTTTTGTTGTTGTTTATTATGTTTTTTGTCAGTCATTGTTTACATTTTCGAATTTCAGTTTTTCCGTGTGAGTGCCAATTATGTAGGGTTAGGTGCCGTTTACACTGAGGCTGCGTCTTGATTCTTTGCGTCTTCCCAGAAACGCAGTTTTTTTTACATAGGTTTAGCATAGGGCCCTAGTGATGGCAAAAAGTTTCGTCGTTTTCCGACGCAACTGCGTTTTGGTATTTCTGTGGTATTTCTGTGCGCAGCAATTTTCGTACTTTTCTGCCTAATCAGCGGAACTATCACCACTAATAACAACAAAAAACAGCAGATTCAAATTTAAATTTTGCCGCGTACAATTTTTAACTGAGTAAAAAGGGGAAAAAATTCATGTAATTGTTTAAACTAATTTTATTATTAAAAAAAGCATTTCAACAATATAGTTGATTTCAAATTTTTTGCTGCAAATCCCATGTCTTTGAATCCTTTCACTGTTTCCGTGATCTTCTCAGGGTAAGAAAGTCTGCTTGCAGATACTTGTCAGCGAGTTGAGCAACTACCTCGCGACAAAACTGCAGAAATATGAGGCAGACAAAAGCCCTTGACACACCAAATAGACTCCCGTGCGATATTCCGCAGGCGATCATAGGCAATAAAGGGCTATGGCTATTCTCTTCTCCAGAGTGATTGTCAGTCGAAAAGGAGTTTTTTTCTTTTTGAGATTGGGCAACAGTCCAACGAAAATGTTTAAGTACTCCTTTCCATGCAGAAATTTTCCTTAAAAAAGACATCGGAGTTTTCCACAACATCTTCCTCCCAAAATGAACCATATCGTGGCTATTGCAATGAAGAATACATTATTTAATTGAAAAGAGAGAACATTGTCTGCTGTTTACCTACAAGAGTCCAAACGCAAGGAGGACGTTGCAGTTGCAAGACGAATGGCAACTTTTCTGAGGATAGCCCAGACACTTCCATGCACTTCAACAGATTCGCTTCATTTTGCGCCACCGCAGATAAAAGAATTAGCTCTTTTTCTGACATATTTCGTTGATTTTCGAACATTATTTACTTTGTTTACAAAATTTGTATTCCTCTTCCAAGACGCAAAGACGCTGTAGTGTAAACGGCAAACCTGCTTCTCTGCGTCTTCTCCGATATCGATAGGTAACGCACCAAGTGTAAAAAGCCTATCAGCCAGCAATAGCAAATATTAAAAAGGTTAACATTTAATTAAATAACCCAAAAACAAGAATTTAAATTTTATGTAGTTAAGTTAAAAAATCGAATAAAAACCACTAAAAAAGTAATTGAAATTATAAAAAATGTTTAGTTTTGATTAAAAACAAACGTTTTCAATTTGAATTTTGCAGGTAAAATATGCTCGAAAATATTTCATAACTTTGACCTTGAATATTATAGCACCATGGATACCTGGCCTTCTTGATGAACATTAATTTTAAAGGTAGAGAAGTTTTCTATTAATTGCTTTTTACATTTTTGAAATCGCTTCATTAGTTTAGACGCTATGAATTTTGATAAGCTAAATGAGCAAGGGCTCTACTGTGCGTCGCTTCCCGATTTATACGATTTTATAATTATACGGAAAGAAATACCATTGAAGTTAACCTAATTCGTTACGTTTTTTGGATTGGTCAAATAGTAATTACGTCAACGCATCTCTGTCAATACGTGGCAGCAATGATGACAAAAGCAAGCGGAGGAGGACAGCCATTCGAAAAAGCAAGAGATCAATGAAAACTGCAGCAATTATTATCTTCCACATTCTGTTGGTTATGTAGTATTTTTTATTGACCTTTCGTAACGTTGCGTCTTTTCACTTATGTTTCTCATTTGGAATTTGTTATTTTAGAATCGGGATCATTAATATTCGTCCATGATGGACATAGGACGTATCGTATGAAATATGAATCATAAATTAATAATATTTTGACATTTTTGGCAATATATGTACCTGTTGAGCTACTGAGCTTCTTCAGCAGCGTATTTTGCAAAATTTAATTAAACACAAATGGGTTTGGTTTCAATGTATGTATGTATATTGTGTATATGGGTATGCTCGATTTTGTTTTCTAAGCGAGAGACAATACGATACGAAAGTTGGCGATACGACGTTTGCTCACGAAGACGATCAAATTTTAAGTAAGTTCTGCTTTGCTGATGAGCCACCCTCACGGCTCTTGTCGGACGACGAATTTAGGGAAAGGGCGATGTAGCGATTGAGAGCGTAGGGCGTAGGGCAGCAGCAGCCGCAGCAGCGATGCATTGAGAGCAATGTAAAGAGAGTAAGCTATGCCTATCTCTGTGCTGCCATGGACAGGCGCTTAGCCGAACAATACCATTTGGTTCAAAGGAAATTCATTTTAAGTTTGATTCTGGATTCTTAAGCTAGGTGCTGGATACATCTGAAACTAAAAGTGAGGAGAATAATAATAAAAGCAGTTAAGGCAAGACCATGTCTTTGGCGGATCATGGAAAATAAGGATTTTGATCATTTTGACACTTTGGCGCCTCTGACTGCGCTGTACTTCTCCTTCCTATTTTTTGGCAACAATTTATGCTGCCACCGACACAATCACTTCATCGTCAGACTTATATATTTCCTTTTTTAAATTTCAGTTGAATTTTCAAAATTGGCGCTGTTTACAAAAAACAGCTGATTCATGAGAGTGGCAAATCACTTTATAGGTTCTTGGTCACACTATTTCAGTTAGGTTCCACATAACCGAAATAAAGAGCTGATTTCTGTCAGTAATTTTCCGCGGTGCTGGATACAGGCCTTTACAGTCGACCTAAGCACTTAGTATATGATAGAGGCTCTTGTTTTACATCCCACGAGTTCCAATTATTTACAGAATCACAAAATATAAATCACACAAAAATGGCAGCAGGCTCAGCACAAGCAAATGGACAAGCAGAAATTACATATGTGTGTATATGTGATCATTTTTACTGAAGTGAATTTTTTGAAAGATGGAGCCAAAAACTGTAGGGGAAAAAAGGGATGTCAATTTTCAAAGAGAGGAAAAGATCGCGGTTATACAAGCTGTTGAGAAAAGACCATGTCTTTGGCGGATCACCGAAAAGAAAAATTTTGACCATATTTTGGTGAAAAGTGCATGGAAAAGTATTGGTTCCGAGTTAAATAAGGAAGTTAAGATACATGTTCCCGGTTCGTAAAATAATTATGCGTTGTAGCGAATGAATGTAAGACGGCCTGGATATCTCTGCGGGACAGTCTCCGATACCATCGCAGCAAGCTCGCCAAAAGTGGCACCGCGGGAGGCGTAGTGTTGGGTCAGCTCCGGGTCCCCGAAAATGTCGATTGGCAGTTCGCAGAGCATATGGCTTTCTTGCCTTTAATGTCATTGGAGAGACGGTATGTTATGATCCGACATAATTTACTATATGAAGCTTTTGTTGTAAAACCAAAACAAGCACTATGACTTCGAGACAAGCACGTCGTCGGCATATTCATATGTAAGTACTATTAACCTGTTTATTATAACAGTAATAAACTAAAACCCAGGCCAGGAAAACACAAACGAAAAATTCCTGGCCCAGTTTTTTTTATATGGAGTTTGACAGTAATTTTTAGTTTCCGCGGTGCTGGATACCTAACTTAAGGTGGAGAAACCGACAGGAGAGGATAGCCTGTCTGGTTTACTGGGCGACTACCTGAAGGAAATGAAGGAGAAAGCCGCCATGGAGAAAGCCACAAACGGAGCGATCTATCCGTTTTGGAGCGAGTTGCTGGGTAAGTTACCAAATGATGTAGCAAACGCAACAGAAATGGAGATAACTAAGGTCCTATATTGGAAGGTGCAGGAGCATCAAAACAAATAAATTAAATAATCATCATAATAAAAATTCAATAAATCATAATAATTAAATACAATAATGGAATTCTTTATTATTGGCGCACACCAGCAGATTCATTTTGCAAAATGTTATACTGTGTTCTTTACAAACTTTGGGTAATCCTGTACGCGATCACGGAAGGTTTCTGCTGTGCTTTCATTTCATTCAATTTCATTCGTGTCACCATATTCTCTTGGGCATACTCATACCTCCCCTTTTGCTATCTCTGCTGCAAATAAGGGTTGACCCAACATTTGTATCGGCTCCGTGTGCGCTGTGCTTCTTTCTTATTTTAAGCAACATTATACGCCGCCACCAACACAATCACTTCACCCTCAGAGCTAATTTTTTTCTTTTTTAATTTTAATTGAACTATCACAATTGTTTACACAGCTGATTCATGAGAGTGGCAAATCATTTTTTGGGTTCTTGGTCACACTATTTTACTTATGTTCTACACAAACGAAATAAATAGCAGATTCCTGTCAGTAATTTTCCGCAGTGCTGGATATACAGGCCTTAAACAAACACGCCGATATATGCTGGAAAAGTATTTCATGGCATTAGTAGTATTTTTCACAGTCCCTAGAGTTTTAAATCAAATAGAATTAAAACTAAGGTTGTGTGCGTTAATATGTGTGAGTCCGATATCAAACAGGGCAAAAACAAAAACCAAGCAAGATATACGGAAAATTATGCGACGACGACATAATGAAATTAATAAGGACTGTCGAGAAGAGGGAATTGTTATGAAATTTAGCGATAAATAGGGAATAGCAAAACTGCGGTGCTTTATCTGTGTATTGTCGTTATACGGCTCCACAGCGCCCACAAATAATACGTTGCTGCTTGCACCGAAATTTGAATTTTTAACGGATTTTATTTCTATACTGTGTTACCGCAGGGCATGCACACCTGGTCACACTCGGCCGACAGTAGTTTCATATGGCACGTTTTGCTAGCAAATGTGTTTTCGGATCTGAGTACTAGCACTAACCGTACAGTATATACATAGATGCGCCAGTTCATACATTTTTCTATTCGCAGCGAAGCTGCAATTATGAGCAACCCAGAGACTTCGGCTGGGCTGCCGATCCACTCGGCTCTGGTGTCGTCACGTTGCCTTTGTGCTAAACTGAAATTTTGCGTGTTCGTTTGAGTTTTTGGACCTTTTAATTTAACATTTTTAGAGTTGACACTTTTTGAAGACGCTTTCCTTGCAATATCAGAATTACTCTTATTATACCCGGTACTCGAAAAGTATGGGGTATATTAGATTTGTGGTGATAACGGATGTTTGTAACGCCCAGAAGGAAACGTTTCCGACCCCATAAAGTGTACATATTACTGATCAGCATCAATAGCCGAGTCGATATAGCCATGTCTGTCTGTCCGTCCGTCTGTCCGTCTTCATTAGCGCCTATATCTCAGAGACTATTAAAGCTAGAGCAACCAAGTCTCTCCAAACCCAGTCTCCTGTGTTATCACACTACTCCAAGTGTATTTCAAAATTTCGCCCCACCTCCTTCCGCCCCCACAAAGGATGAAAGTCTGTGGCATACACAATTTTGAAGAAACGAGAAAACTAAGTACGCAGAACCATAGAGGATGACCATTTCTATCAGAGTGTTGAATCTGAATCAGATCGGATTATTAATATAGCCACAATGAAGAAAACCATTTCGAAAGTCATCGTTCCCTCTCGCTCTCTCTCACATGCGATCCTGTCTGCTTTGCCTATTCGTCCAAATGAGCGCCTAGATCTCAGAGAGTATAAGAGCGAGAGAAACCAAACATTCTATCCAAGCTCCTGTGATATCACTTCAATACAAATGTGTTTCAAAATTTTAACACGCCCCCTTCCGCCCCCACAAAGGACGAAAATATGTGGAATCCACAAATTTTAAGATAAAAGCAAAGCAAAAACGCAGAATCATGGAAAATAACCGTATCTACCAGATTGCCGAATGTTGATCAGGTCGATCTACTATTATAGCCAGAAGGAACAAATTTTATTTTAGTCGCTACGCAACGCCTGCCAAGCGGTTACTCATTCCCTCTCTTTCTCTCGCACACACTTCCACGTTTCGTATGAGTAGTTCTAAATGTACATGTAGAAATGTAGAAGCAGATGTAAAAATTATATGTAAACAAAAATGAAAACAGATAACTTTTAATATATAAAAATATAGCTTAGGGTTCGACCTAATTTTTTGAAATTTTCCATTTGGGCCAAAATTTAATTCGTCCCTTTTGCGAACATAAAATAAATTACAGAAATCGTAAGATCACATGTATTCTGACTGAGTAATGGGTTTAAAGTAGAGCCGCGGCCTTTTCCGCGGCTCACAACGTTCCCTCTCGTTCAAAATCGTTTGATGCGATTTTTACGTTGACATCTACAATTTCATGGTCTTTTATCAATAGTGTCTGGTGAAAATGCAAATGTTGCACTCAAACACTTTTTGTGCCGTTAAGCACAAATAAATGGAATATTCGGGACACGGGAACCGGACAGACCGACAGAAACACTTGTGCTCCGTTTCGATTTTAGACAAAGAGTGTTTTATTCTAGCAGCGTCGCCCTCTTCATGAGCGGCCGCTGCCAGCATGAGCTCCGTTGGTATAAGAGACAATAACATTTCAGCATAACATTTCTATTCTCTTTCTATTGCTACGATTAACATTATAGGCAACGTAATTGCCTCAACATCGGCCGCGTTGACAGCCTATGCAAAGGCTTCAATCCATTGGGATGGGCGCCAACCGATGGATGGATCGCTTATATAGGCCGGCCTTAGTCCTCACTACGGCCACGCGAACCTTCCCGTCTGCTCCTGGGATTGCCTCCTCCACTACTCCTATTAGCCACATTTGTGGTGGCACGTTGTCCTCGTGGATTGCCACCACTTTGCCTGGCTCGAGATTGGCGACCTCTTGGCACCACTTCCCTCGCTGCTGAAGGCTGAGCAGATAGTCTCTGGACCAGTCTCTCCAAAATCTTTGCTTGATGGCAGACACGAGCTGCCATCGTTGCAGAGACGACAGGTTGTCTGGTCTGGGCAGCTCTGATTCGGGCGGCAGCGAAATTAGCATTCTGCCGACGAGTAAGTGCGCGGGAGTCAGCACCTCCCCTTCGTTGGGACTGCCGCTGTCGACCACCAATGGCCTGGAGTTCAGCACGGCCTCGACGTCTACGAGCACCGTGTGCAGCTCGTCCTCCTTGAGCACTGCGCTGCCCATGGCCCTGAGCAACAAATGCTTGGCGGACTTCACCGCCGACTCCCACAGGCCTCCAATGTGCGGGGCTCGGGGCGGGATAAACTCCACCGAAAAACGGTGAGCCGCAGCATACGCCTTGAGGGCCTCGTCCTTGGCATCCCAGCTCTCCATACGCTCCTTGAGTATGCGAGCTGCACCAACAAAATTGGTCGCGTTGTCGCAATATAGCCGGACAAGCGGGCCACGACGTCCAATAAACCTGGATAAACATAAAATGAAAGTATTAGCTGTCAAGTCTTTCACAATTTCTAGGTGTACAGCCTTAGATGCGAAGCAGACGAACACTGCTATGTACATTTTGAGAGGCTGCTTGCCTCGAATGCCAAGCGATACACGAACCGGTCCGAACAAATCAACTCCGCTAATCTCAAAAGGTTGATTCCCACGCAATCGATCAGCAGGAAGGTTCCCCATGATTTGTGAGAGAAGCTTTGGCTTGTAATGGAAACAGTGTACGCATTTCCGGACAATGGCACTGCACTCTCTCCGTGCATTTATTAGCCAAATGGATTGCCTTAGGAATCCCACTAGTGCACGGGTCCAGCGTGACAATTGGCTCGATGTAGATAGCTAAGGTAGAGAGTAACAAATCTACAATTTTTTGGCATTAAAATTGGGAATTTAGCATTATGGGCTAGGGGTGAATTTAGTAGTCGACCGCCTACTCGCATCAGCGAAAATGAGCATGAGCCCACTTTTTCTTCCGACATGAAGGGATTTAGCTTTTGCAGTGATGCCTGCAACTTGGATGACTTCTTTAATTTGTCGATTTCCTGCGAAAATGCGTCTCTTTGAACTACTTCAACTGCTGTTAAAAACGCTGCGCCGAGCTCTTCAGATGACGGGCAGGTACTACTCCAAGTGACTCCCTTTCTTCTATTGACGAACCGGCGGATATACGCAATTGTGCTAACCACTTTCATGTATGACGACGAATTCTGTATGATTGTAAGAATGGGATTTTTCTCAACATCGGCCGCGATAAGCGCCGTGGCTACCTTCTTTTTCTCCAATAACGCATTCGCTTCCGTCAACTGTAAATGAGGATTTTGAGGCCAATGTCTGGATTCTTGTTGCAAGAACGACGGGCCATTGAACCACAACAGCGAATTTAAGTCGGCCACCGATGATCCTCGAGATACGAGATCTGCAGGATTTTCTTTGGTGGGCACATGTTTCCATAGGGCTGCCGAAGTAATGTCCTGTATCTCAGCAACTAGATTCGACACAAATGTTGTTAGTTGGGAGGGATGAGTTTGTAGCCAATGTAGAACTACTTCCGAATCTGACCACAACACGACCTTCTCTATGGGACAGTCTATTATGGACCGAACCTCCTCCCACAACTTTGCTAAAAGATGAGCTGCACATAGCTCTAATCTTGGAATTGTTTTGGTCTTTAAGGGTGCCACCCTAGATTTTGCCGTTAGTAGTTTAACGGACACTCCATTAGCATGGGAAACCCGAACGTACACACAACAGCCATATGCTCGCGTGGACGCATCTGCAAACCCATGTATTTGACATCGAGTGTTTGCGCTGGCTCCTATAAATCGTGGAACGGTGACGTCATGCAATTTTTGCATATCTAAGGCCATCGATTCCCACTTTTTATGTACGTTCGAGGGAATGGGATCGTCCCAACCAAGGCTTAATAGCCAAATTTCCTGCAAGAATATCTTTGCATTTGTAATTACTGGACATAGCAGGCCTAAGGGATCAAAAAGACTGGCTATGACAGATAATATTGCTCTCTTGGTTGTGGTTTCGGACGAGACAATTGGCTTCAGACTATATTTGAAAATGTCTGTCTGAGGGTTCCATATCAGACCAAGAGTTTTACAATCTTGCTGATCTCCATTCGAAATGACCATATTTTCTTGCTGACTATTGACTAGTTGACAGTTGGCAGCCCATTTAGTCAGCACAAATCCTGATGGCTCTAGGATTTCAACCAATTGTTGACGCAATATACTTAGCTCGGATTTTGTGTCTGCTCCTGTAAGGAGATCATCCACATAAAAATCCGACGCAAGAGACTTCGCGCCAATTGGATGCGAATTTGCATGAGTGTCGCTCAGATACTTCAAACACCGTACAGCAAGAAATGGTGCGCTGGCAGTACCATACGTCACTGTATTGAGTCGGAACACTTGCAACGGGTCCGAACTTGTCCGTCTCCAAATAATTAATTGGAATTGGCGCTGCGCCTCGTCAACTTGGACTTGACGGTACATCTTTGTTATGTCTGCTGTAAGAGCGTATTTGCGACAGCGAAATCTCAGCAACGTGGCATATAGGCACGGCTGGATGGTTGCTCCAACCATGAGCAAATCATTGAGCGCCACTTGGCTCGTAGTTTTGCACGACGCATCAAAGACCACTCTGAGCTTAGTGGTTGTACTTTGAGGTCGTTCCACGCACTGATACGGTATGAAACAATGCGGCTCTACTGGAATTGAGTTTTCTACTGCCGTCATATGGCCTAACGACACATATTCCTCCATGAATTCCATAAACATGGATTTCATGGCAGGTTTTTGGCATAATCGCCTTTCTAAAGACAAAAATCGTCTTCTGGCTGTCTCAAATGACGAACCGAGAGATGTCGGGCTTGACTTGAATGGCAAAGAAACTTGCAAGCGACCGGAGGGTAATCGTGTGATGGAGTCAACGAACGATTTTTCACACATAGTTTCTTCGGGGGTATACAGTCTCTCTATAGACGCATTTGGAACATTTTCCAACTCCCAGAAACGTTTGACGAGGTTTTGTAGGGGGCAAAACTCCTGCAACGTGCTCACCATAGAGCATGCTTCGTTGCTTCGGGGTCCGTTGGATCTGCAACGACCAGACACCACCCACCCAAAGACCGTATTTTGCAACGTCAGCGTGTTTTGTTGTTTGAATTGGCCGTCTTTCAATATCTCAAAGAATGCGTCAGCTCCTAGCAGCAGATCCACTTTTTGGGGTTTATGGAAACCTGGATCGGCCAGTGGGAAATCGTTAGGAATTGTCAGCAAGTCTGACGGAACCGCTTTTTCAGGATGGTACGACGTAATCGACTTTAAAACAACGAAGTCAGTGGCTATTTCGAATTGTTGAACTCGAGAGCACACTGTTGTTTGCACCACTTGGTGTGCAGACATGCTCGCCTTTCCGATTCCCAATAAGCTTATGTCTTTGCGAATTCGTTTAAGTTGTAAATTCCGAGCGAGCTCCTCGGTAATGAAATTTACTTGTGAGCCAGAATCCAGCAGTACCCTGGCTGGCTGTCGCTGACTTGAGCCACCTTTGATGTCCACAATTGCTGTGGCCAGAACTACCTGATCAGAGTAAGCTGCCATGGCATGATTTGACGACAACTGATTCGACCTTTCAGCTGCCACGGCTCCCTGAGACCCAAGCGCATCACGGGCGGTTGGCGTTGTCGCCGAGTCAACATTGTAGCGATGCAACAATGTGTGGTGGGGCTTTGAGCATACTCTGCAGTGTATCGACTTGCAGGCTGAGACACTATGCCCTCTTCGCAAGCAATTAATGCACAGGGGAAATCCCTTGGCAAATCTGAATCGAGTCATGACAGACGCTGCTGAGAAAGACGAACAATTCGAGATGCCATGATCAGCTGATTTGCAGAACGCACAATTTGTGTCCTGGCCTCTGCTTGCTTGGGCTACAGCCAACGCTGTTTTCCCAGAATGCCTATTTTTTGTCTCTTGCGAGCCTTTACGACCCCTTAACCGCCCGGAAGTGGATTCTCCAGCCGACAAATGCTGATAGCGCTTGTTTAATGCGGCTACAAATTCGGACCACGACGGAACCTTTTGGTAATCCAAATTTTCCTTCCATCTTGAATGGGTTTTTGTGTCAACTTTCGACAGAACGAGATGTATTAGCAGGGCGTGAGCAATAACCTTGTCATCCCCAACTGACAGTAATGATTCGTATATGGCAGATGCCGTGTCAATAAGTGACCGTAATGCACTTGCCGACGGCGCCTGCATCGCCTGTAACTCAAACAGTTTAGCTACGCCATCAAGGAACATGAGACACTCGTTGTCATAAACCTGCTTTAGAGCCTCAAGAGCCTTGCAATAGTTCTGATCTGTCACCGGGAAAGCCTTAACAGTGCCTAATGCTTCGTTCTCTAAACAATTCAAGAGATGGTTGAACTTTTCGACGTTACTTAAAGACATGTCACTATCAATGATGCTTGAAAACAAACCAATGAAATTTTTGAATTCAGAATAATTCCCACCAAACTTGGGCAATTTCATCTTGGGCAGGTTCCTTGTATGTGACATGGTGGTATTTAGAACTGATTCGTTCAAACAAGTAGGCGGATTTGGTCTTTTAATAGCCATTAACAACGCTTTAGTTGACACGCACAATTCTTCGAGCTCGGAACGCGATGCTAAATCTGGATCGATATCATCGATTTGCAACTGCAAAGAGAATGCGCGATCTATGTAGCCATCTAATATATTTAAGCGACATTCCAGCTCGAATTGATTGGCCGAGATATTGTTGTTTTGTACTGCTTTCGCAGTTCTGTCAATATCCCGTTTGACTGCGTTTAACTTCCTCAGAAGAACACCTGAATCGTCTTCTTCGACGATAGAAGTATTGCTACCGGAACCACCACGACGTTTTCCAGTCATTGTGAAGCTGCTTTATAATTGTTTTTATTAAACAGTAGATTCCACTCAAGAATCACTCAACCTTTATTAGGCTCTGTTAAACGATTAGAACAGCTGATGCGATGGGACAAGCTGCTGGATTGAGTGAGATGCGCGAATGCAAAAAATCACTCAAGTCTATGTTCGCTCCAAATATGAGAACGGACGCTGTGATGGGAACAGTTCTGGTTGAGTGAGACGAGCGAATGTGAAAAATCACTCAAGTCTATGTTCGCTCCAAATATGAGAACGGACGCTGTGATGGGAACAGTTTCTAGTTGAGTGAGAGGAGCTAATGCAAATGTGCACTCCAAAGATGAGGACAGATGATGTGAAGGGAACAGTTTCTAAACTGAGTGAGAAAGGCTCCACGAACAAGATTTACCGATCTCAAATTGGAGACTTAGCTCTCTGGCTGCTATGCTGTGGTTTATTGCCGAGAGATAGAGAGAGCGAAACGAAATAGCCGCAGCAAGCATAAAACTTGGGGCTCGGCTCTGCTGGCTATGCTCTGCTATGCGATGCAATACGTTGCTATGATCGGCTATACTGGCCGTTACGAGAGCGAGAGAACGAGAGAGCACAGAACTATGCATAAAACGAAAGTGCTAGCATAAACCGTTCGTGCAAAGCAGAAACGAAAATCTGTGACGACGACGGGCGAGGGGGGGGAATGATGCGCAGCGGTCAGAGCTTGCGCGCGAAACTATTGCTGTTTCTCCTTTGCTTGTCGGCTCCTCTTTGAGGTGTCGTTGACCACAAGTACAGTGATCACTCAAATTAAACAATATATGTAAATTGAATATATATGAAGGTATACATACATACATATAACGGGCCTTTCTCTTTGTTAAATACTTTATTAACAGGCCGTTTTATTGTTGGTAATTTATTGGGCACTTTAATTTACCTGTGGCATTTGTTGCGGGTTATTTGCACAACGGTGCATGTCCATACCAACTAGCAAAAGGAGAATTTGCGACGATGCGACGGTGCGACGATCCAAAGGTCCAGTCCAAGATCCAGAGTCCACCCGCGGGCGCCAAAATGTCTGGTGAAAATGCAAATGTTGCACTCAAACACTTTTTGTGCCGTTAAGCACAGATAAATGGAATATTCGGGACACGGGAACCGGACAGACCGACAGAAACACTTGTGCTCCGTTTCGATTTTAGACAAAGAGTGTTTTATTCTAGCAGCGTCGCCCTCTTCATGAGCGGCCGCTGCCAGCATGAGCTCCGTTGGTATAAGAGACAATAACATTTCAGCATAACATTTCTATTCTCTTTCTATTGCTACGATTAACATTATAGGCAACGTAATTGCCTCAACAAATAGGTATAACTTTTTGATCACTTGCTACATTGATTTTTCTTTTAAATTTGCTTCTATTGACTCAACTATTGACTCTACTTTTGGCTCTACTTTCAACTCTACCTTTGACTCTTTACATTGTCCTATACCTTCTGCTGTTTTTATATAGCCGTCTCTTACTGGCTGTACACAGTTGTTATTCCATTTTTCATCGATTAATTTTTTTTTAACATCGTCCATTGAAACCAATCGTAAGTTGCTTAGTTCTAAGAAATCTCTACCTAGTACCATATTATGCCTTGTAGACTCGTTGCTCACGGCCATAACGGCTTCAATTTCAACAGTTTTATTTGACATTTCGATAACACAAAATGTTTTTCGAAAAATATTTAATTTACTGTCATTAATTCCAACATAATTTCCGTTTTCTTCATTGGTACCAATTTGTAGACCTTCCGGAACTATTGAGCATTTCAAAAATGTAATTGGGCTTCCCGAGTCTAAGAAAAATTCTATGGAATATACTTTGTCAGAACTATGAGGAAAAATTACATTATAATATCTTACGTAATCATTGTTAGGGTCGGATTTGTTCTTCTTATACAACTTGCAGTCCTTGGCCATATGCCCATATTGAGCACAGGCATAGCAAGCTCCATCTGGACGTACAGGCTTGCGGCATTCCGCAGCAGAGTGGCCCATACTGTGGCAATTGTAGCATTTGGTGACCTGTAAGGTAGTAGTGGCCGCCGGTTGGTTTACCTATGACTTGGGTCCCGTGTACTTCTTGTTATCCAGGGAAGAGGGGCGCATCTTCATCGGTGGTGGACGGGGTCTGTTCACATGTTGGAATGCCCGAAGCATGGCCTCTGCTGAGGCAAAACATTGTAGTGTAGTTGATCCGGGATTCCGTCGATCAGATATTGTACGGTTTCGGCTTCGCTCATGTTCAGGTCTGTGGCAAGTAACAACTTTTCGTGATAATACACTACAAACTTTTCATCATGTTGCCATTTTCGTTGTTTAAACTTGCGACGAGTCTCCAAAATAGTATCTTTGTTTCCAAACATGATACGAAGCTGAAGTAGAATTTCATCGATGCCGGAAGAAAGGGGTGAATAGTTCATAAAGAACCAAGTGCTGGCTTTGCCTTTCAAGCGCCCGCAAATAAGTGAGCGCATCGTGTCATCGTCAACTTTGAAGATGCCTTGAACATTTTTTATACAGGCCAGCCAATTCTCAATATCTCCTTCTCCGTTGAACTCAGGAACACATTCTTATATGTGAAATTCTGAAAGGAACAGCTGACTTGTTGCGCAGCTGTTCGTTCTCACCTTGCAGCTTATCGATGGTTTGCTCTAGTGTTTCTAAAGTGGTCACTTCTGAACGATATATCGATAAAGGGCTGGAGCTGCCAGCATTTTCTGTTGTTTCTATTTCTTCTTTGTTGTCCTCTCCGTTGTTATCTTCTTTGAATTTCAATGATATATTTTTGGTGCTCTGCATCACCGCTTCCATCGGCGATTCCTCTTTCTGCGGCGTTTCATTGTGTGCGTCGAAATCACCGAGCAGGTCAGTATGTCTGACACACTGCTGCACGAAGCGATGGGTACAGCGTCGCGGTCGAACTCTCCAGAACGATCACCAACTTCTTTTATGGCGTTGCTGATTTCATCATCTTTTATGGGAACGGCGCCTTGGTTGTCAATGATCGGTCCAAATCCACGTTCATTAGCCGGAATGTTGTTGAGAAGTTGAATTTTGTTGAAGATTAGCGAAGCCTTGGTGCCTTCAGTGGGAAGTCCCAGGCGAGCACACCAAGATTTTAATCCGACAAGAGTATATTTATTACTGTCGAGTCCATCCAAGGTTTTAAAGACGAGTGGTAGCTTTTACTTGAGTTGCCGTTTATTCAACCACTTCTGAAATTGTAGTCGGAACGGCACGCATGTTTTCTTCCTCGCTCGATCCAAAACTGATCTCCGTCACCTTTTATTCTTCTCTTTTCTTCTTCTTTCCCTATTCTATTCTTATTCTATTCGGTCTCTACCAGGAGAGTATATTACATGTGTATATGTACTGCGAGTACAGTACAGTGGGCTTATGAATATGAACAGTGGTATTGGTTTGAGATATTTACAATTAGCTAAGGAATATGTACAGTGGTATAGTACTGTTACAATATGTATATATGGGCATTTCTCTGACGAGGTCGACCGAGGCCAAAAAATTAAAATTCTATAAAAACGCATTTGAATATAGTTTTCTCGGGATTTTATTTTTAAAAGATATTGAAAATCCGCCTATAATAATCCGCATATAATTTCATTAACTTTGATCTGAAAACCTATTAAAAATAGCAAAAGTTCACTTTTTTGGTATTTTTTTGGTATTTTTTTGTCATATTTTCCATTATTTTTTTCGCCTATAAGAAAGATCCCAAAAATTTGTTCAATATCGGTCAACGGAATTTTTGTAATATTTATATAGCCAAGAAATTTTTGTCCCGTGCGACATGTCCCGTGCGACAGAGGTTTAAATTGAATTAAAAAAAAACTACAAGCCATATATGCTTCAAATTAGAACCATTTTAAAGAGTCATCAATGCAGAACATTAATCAGAAATTCGCATAAATATATCGCCTCAACTTACGCTGAAATCTGAGTTTGAATTGGTCGCCGCGAAAACCACTTCTATATTTGTCCCGTGCGAATACCATGGTTTTTTGCAAATATCTCGAAAACAAACAGTAGCCCAAAATAGTCCTTAGCACCAGCTATAGAGCTAGTCAAGTGGCGAATCATAACGGTAAAACAATTTTGAAAATCGGCTTTTTTTTTACCTTTTTACAACTTGAAATGCGTACGAACGTCCCGTGCGACATCAGAGAAATGCCCATATGTTTATATTTACATATATGTATTTATATTTATTTATTTAATTAACTGCTAATAATTATATTAAAATTAAGAAGAGAACTAAAGATAAACTATAATAAAAAAAAAATACAGCTGAGTTCAGGTGTTTGTAAATACTAAGTGCTATATTTGTAAGGGTTAGTTTAAGAGTTTCTATAGGGCAAATTATAACATAAAACCCTGAAAGGTTCATGCTGAGCATAGTTTGACCTAAATAAGGGTAATTTAATAGTCATAAAAGTACGGATAGCACGACAGAGAACCGTAAAGTCAAGAGAGTATAGGAGTCTACCATCCCGAGAAGGAGCTTGTGCACGAACATTACACCATTGCATATTCTGCGATGATGTAACGAAGGAGGCTCAATAAGTTTCAGCCTAGATCAGTAAGGTAGCAAGAGCCTACCAGAGCCTTAGTGTTAATTACGAAGAGCGAAAATTAAAAATGGTTTCTACACTGATTCGATAATAGCTTGTTATACCCGGTACTCGAAGAGTATAGGGGTATATAAGATTTGTGGTGATAACAGATGTCTGTCCGTCCGTCCGTCTGTCCGTCCGTCCGTCTTCATTAGCGCCTACATCTCAGAGACTATTAAAGCTAGAGCAATCAAGTCTCTCCAAATCCAGTCTCCTGTGTTATCACACTACTCCTAGTGTATTACAAAATTTCGCCCCGCCTCCTTCCGCCCCCACAAAAGACAAAAATCTGTGGCATACACAATTTTAAAGATTCGAGGAAACTAAAAACGCAGAATCATAGATTATAACCATTTCTATCAGAGTGTTGAATTTTGATCAGATCTGATTATTAATATAGCCACAATAAAGAAAACCATTTCGAAAAGCATCGTTCCCTCTCGCTCTTTCTCACACGCGACCCTGTCTGCTTTGCCTATTCGTTCAAATGTGCACCTAGATTTCAGAGACTATAAGAGCTAGAGCAACTAAACTTTCTATCCTATCCATGTCTCGAATATTTAGCTATACATGTACATGTAGAAATGTAGAATTCAGATGTAAAAAGCATATGTTAACAAAAATGGAAACATGTATAAAAATTCCAAAAATGGTTTGATTTTTTGAAATATTCTTTTTTGCCCAAATTTAATTCGTCCCTTTTGCGAACATATAATAAATTGCATAAATCGTAAGCTCATATATGTATGTATGTATATACTGACTGAGTACCGGGTATAAAGTAGAATCGCGGCCTTTGCCGCGGCTCACAACGTTCCCCCTCGTTTTTTTTTATACTGTGGGCTCCACACGCAGGAACAATACTCCAATATCAGATGCTAATGAAGTCGGACGGACGGACGGACAGACGGACGGACAGACGGACGGACAGACGGACGAACGGACAGACAGACATGGCTATATCGACTCGGCTTTTGATGCTGATCAAGAATATATATACTTTATGGGGTCGGAAACGCTTCCTTCTGGGCGTTACACACATCCGTTATTACCACAAATCTAATATACCCCTATACTCTTCGAGTACCGGGTATTAAACTGTAGAGCACGACAGTATTTGTTTAACTGCTGTTCGACTGCAGGAGGTATGTAACATTTCATCTATGTATTTCGTTTCATATGTAAGTCAGATATGTAAGTACTCTGCAGTACCAGCCGTGAGCGCTGACGAATGTCAACTACAATGTCATCTAGGCGCTGACGCCCGCTAAGCCGAACCCCTTATTTTATTTCTGTTTCTTTATTTTCCGCGCGATCGTGATAGATCGGCTTTGCCGATCGTGCGAAGTACAAGAGAATTTGGTTTTTTTTCTTTTAGTCTCTTTTGCGCCTGCGTCGTCAGAGCATTCTTGCTTTGTTCGCCTTACATTTGCCTATTACGTTGCATTGTTACAATTGTGCGGAAAGAGTTGGAAGCGAAAATGCAGTGATTTAGTGAAAAATATCTATATTATTTATTACTACCAGGTAAGTGCATTGTTTAAATAAACAAAATGTGATGTACGCGTGGTAAATAATGAAAATATCAGTTGTATATAATGTTAAATTTGTGAAACTGTGATAAAACTGAGTTCAATTTATCGCTGAATTCACATTTTATTTATTTATTCTTCTTTTATGCTCTTTAATTTTTTTGTCCTTATGCTCCGACTAATATGTATAGTATGGATTAAAAGAAGAATAAAGAAATATAATGTGAATGCATAACCTGCGGTGGGACCGAAATTTCAATTTTAAGCAGTCCAACAAAAACAGAAAAGCAACCCTTATATGCGAGGCCTGAGTCAAGCAGGTACATATTTTGGCACGTGATTTGTTTTTTTTGTAGGAGTAAATGCACAGACCACCGCAGATCTACAGTGAGCATTTCTTTTTGTTTAAAGCTGGGTATCCAGCACCGCGGAAACTAAAAATTACTGCCAAACTTCATATAAAAAAAACGGGGCCAGTAATTTTTCGTTTGTGTTTTCCTGGAGTCAGTATCCAGCAACGTAAACGGGATCCACGAATTTTTATCGATAGTATCGATATTCACACGAATGTGGACTGTGAGAACAGCTGATAGGGGTGCCAGTAAAATATATGTGCCTATTTTTACTGGAGTACAAGTGAGAGGTGGGGGCAAAATCTGTGCGCAAAACCAAAAAGAGATATGCAAATTTTTAAAGTGAGGAGAAGATTGCTTTAATAAAAGCAGTTGAGGCAAGACCATGTCTTTGGCGGATCACGGAAAACAAGCATTTTGATCATTTTGATATTTTGGCGCCTCCGACTGTGCTGTACTTCTTCTTACAACAATATGTGCCACTACAAACACAATCACTTCATCGTCAGAATTACTTTTCTTCCTTTTTTTAATTTTAGTTTAATTTTCAAAATTGGTGCTGTTTACAAAACACAGCTGATTCATGAGAGTGGCAAATCTTTTTTTAGGTTCTTGGTCACACTACATTAGTTGAGTTCCACACATCCGAAATAAAGAGCAGATTCGTTTCAGTAAAATTTCGCGGTGCTGGATACAGGCCTTTAAAAGAAAATAAATGAATATACTCAATATTTACGCCTTACTTTTTAATCTAAAATCTTCACTTATTATATCGCTTATTTTTTCGAGAAAACCTTCATTTATTATGTGCCTTTTTTTTTCGAGAAAATAATCACCTATTGTATGCCTTATTTTTCGGCTAAAATCATCACTTATAGTATACCTTATTTTTCGGCTAAAATCATCACTTATAGTATACCTTATTTTTATGAGAAAATCATTACTTATAATATGCCTTATATTTTCGCACTTCTCGATGACCGTGTCATCCCCTATGCTCCTAGGACATCGCAAAGTTAACGTGAGCAGTTCATCGCAGATTTTGGCATTTCTGTTAGGAAAGCAATTTCAATTACAGTCGATAATGGTGCCAACGTAGTGGCCGCTGTACGAAACCTATTGGGAACGCATTCCTTGCATGGCACCATTAATTTGGTCGTGCAGGGTGCTTTAACCATTGCTAAAGGGAATGAGAAATTAGTCACACATGTCAAAGAAGCGCAAACTTTAGCAGGCATCGCTGAAGGTTCCGTATGTACATTGATAGAGGACATAGACACTATGTGGAATTCGTGTCTGGATATGCTGGAAGCTTATGGATATCCATAAGCTATCCTCAATTGTTTATTGTTGTTTAAAGTTTAACAATGTACAGATACTCTGTAAGAGTAAAATTACATGTCAACTAATTAATCGAAAGGGCTAAGGCAAACACTCAGACCCGGTGGGGCTGATTATCGGCTCAGTAGCCGATAAGGTCCCACCAACAGCCAAATTTAGGTTAGAGAAAAGCCGGTAGCCGAACAATTCCCAATTAGAGCTATTTAAATTAAATTAAGTTATTGATTAAGATAATTTTGAGCATATTAGAACTAGTATCAATGGAAAAAATGGAAAAATTGGTTATAGTTTCGGCAAAGGCTGCGGAAAGATTCATAATCAGAGTAGTTAGAAGGACAGAGTTGGAGATGAAGAGGAAAGTAATGCCTAGTCGAGCGGGAAGGGACAGCAATACTAATAAGGCTGATGAGGGCAGTCGATTCGACCTCACCAGAGAGAAGCTTATGGAGGAAGAGAACTCCTTGGCAGATTCTACGGGATTTAAGAGAGTGGAGGTTAATAAGTCGCAGCCTACTTTCATAAGAAGGGAGATGGATCGAAGGGTCCCAATTGAGTCCGCGGAAAGCAAAGATGAGGAAGTGTTTTTGTACTGATTCGAGCATATCCTGAAATTTTTGGTAGTGAGGAGACCAGACACAAGAACCATATTCCAAGATAGGCCGGACCAGAGAAACATACAGAAGTTTTGTAGTATACGGGTCTGTAAATTCCTTAGACCATCTTTTGACAAATCCTAGGACTCCTTTGGCTTTGTTAGATATAGTAGAGATATGAGAGTTGAAACATAGATTGGGTACAAAGGTAATGCCCAAGTCGTTTACTTTGAAGAGGCGTTGTAGGATAATGTTAATGATAAAGTAATCGAAAAGGTATGGCTTATTGCGGTGAAAAGTCATGATATTGCATTTAGAAATGTTAAGAGGTAGAATGTTGATTAAGCACCAGTTGTTAAGGGCATCAAGATCTGATTGCAAAGATAGTGGGGACAAGGGGTCACTGTAGGAAAAACATAGCTTATCGTCATCAGCATACATTAGGACACGGGAATGAGATAACATTTGTGGAAGATCGTTAATAAATAGTTTAAATAGCAAGGGACCCAGATGGCTACCTTGAGGAACCCCCGATGAGACGATAACAGGCTTGGAGAGAGAGGAGTTAAAGCAGACACGTTGAGAACGGTTACAAAGGTAAGAATTAGTCCAATATAGAAGCTTAGTCGGAAACCCTAGAAGAGACAGTTTATGAATAAGTAGATTATGATTGACGGAGTCGAAGGCTTTACTAAAGTCAGTATAAACGACATCAGTTTGACACTGTTTAGCAAATCCCGAAGTTACGAAGGTGGAAAATTCAAGGAGATTAGTAGAAACTGAGCGACGTTTAATGAATCCATGCTGTGATTCAGAGAATACAGAACTACAAAAATGTTGCAGCTGAGAGCTGAAAATTTTTTCAAAGAGTTTAGGAATGGCAGATAAGTTGGAAATACAGCGGTAGTTAGAGACTTTAGATTTAGATCCCTTTTTATGAAAGGGAACTATTAAGGATTCTTTCCAGACGGTGGGAAAGTCACCAGTCTTGAGAGACAAGTTGAAAAGTTTTAGGAGAGGCACACAAAGAAATTCTGCACAAAGTTTAAGAACAGCACTCGGAACAAGTCTGGCCCAGTGGAGAACGAAAACTTGCACGTTTTTAAAGTTGTTAGGAGACCATCATAGTCGATGAAGGCGGGAAGGATACAGTTAGAACTATTTAAAAGGATCGGATAAGAGTAACTACTACTACAATCGTTCGATGAGGCTAGGATAGAAAAAAGTTAATAGACGGGACAGAGTAGCAACGTTGGAAAAAGGAAGCGAACAGATCAGCAATATCACAATCCCTATCAGCATAACTACCATTTAAGTGTATAGAAGAAGGAAATCGGGAAGATTTACGTTTAGAATTAACAAACCTGAAGAATTGTTTAGGGTCACGTTTAAAGTTAAGCTTGCATTTGGTCAAGTATCTATTGTAGCGCAATGTATTGAATAAGGAAAATTTCGATTTTGCAATTGAGTACTTCGAAAAGTCGGATTGCAAACCGGATTTTTTAAACTTCTTGTACATACGGGATTTTAAATTCTTCAGATTTATTAATCTCGGGGTGAACCAGATAGGACAAGAAAGATTTCTGGAGGGGGTGACTAAAGGAACATGCATAGAAACGATGGAAAAAAAAAGCAATAGAATGTATTCGCGGCAGACTCAATTTCCTGTAAATTGTCAAGGAATGACCAATCCAACTGAGATAGGGCAGTGTTTAAGGAAAGAAAATCAGCCTTCTTGAAGCAATAGATATTCGAAGGCTTAATAAACGACTTTATAGGGCATGAAGACGGTAACTAAAAATCGATTGAAAGGGTCGGATGGTATGGGTCTTCAGGGAATGATAGAGGTGATCCTCGACATACCAAAGCGCTCGACGCATCGGTAGTGAAGACGAGATCAAGGGTTCTACTCATGCTATTACGTATGCCATTTACCTGGCCTAACGATGTATCGGACAGAGTTTGAGTCATTGGATGGAGACCAAGTGACATTTGGGAGATTAAAGTCACCGAGGACAATAAGAAGATCAGAATCACTAAGCTGAGACAAAACGGACTGAAGATGAACAACGTGAAGCATATAAGTTGTAAATTCAGCGCACTGTGGGATGTAAGAGCATGATATGAATAAATTAAAAGAACACAGACGAATTTTAACTACGATAATTTCAATAGTTTTGAGCTCATCGATGGAAAAGAGTTGGGAAGTTAAGTCGGAACGAACAGCAATTAGGACGCCGCCACCTCAAGATCTACATATATATGTTATAATATTCTACAAAAATCTCGGAATCCGAGATTGAGGAATTGAGCCATGTTTCAGAGAAGGCGATAATATCGGAATCAAAAGTTGCACTATCAGTATGTAATTTGGTGAGCTTACTGCACAGGCCACGTACATTCTGATAAGTGATCTTTAAAGGTAGGGAAAAATTCAGTTTTTTGAAGTAGATGGCAAATCAATAGAAGGTGTTGGAAGGATTCCTACCCGAGGAGCGGGTTGCGAAGATCGAGATCGACTATTGAAAATGTGACAGATAGTGTGTTCGGGCCAGAAAGAGGGTTCCAACACAGTCTTGACAAGCTTCTTCGGGACAAGAATTTTGAAGGAGGAAATACTACGTTTTTCTTTAAAAGAAAATTTAGTTACCACTATGCCAGAGGAGCTATTGATGTTTAGTTTAGAGAAAATGTACTCTCAAACCATTGCATCCGTAGCCAATTCCATAAGACGTGAGACGAAAATAGATTTTGGAGGAGCGACAGCGAATAGAGTAGATCGGTCAAGAGGGGTCACATGGTTGATGGGTGAGGCAGAGGCGGGTTCTACCCGAGGAGCAGGTCCGGATGGGATAGCGCTGGCTGAGGAGCCAGTGCGAGCCGGTGTGGAAGGAACCACTTCAACCTCCATGCTGTCAGCAGTATCGACTTTCTTAGGGGGCACAGTGATGCCGACAACTGGCTGATCATTACTGTTCAGTTGGACAACCTGGGCAATCACAGGCACGGGATGATCATTACTGTCCAGTTGGACATCCTTGGCAGACACGGGCACAGGTGAACAGCCAACATGCGAAGAGCCAGCCGTCTTTTTCGATGTAGATGCATGTACATCGATTTCCTTGGCGCCAAAGTCGATCAAGGCTGGCGAACTGATTATAGGAGCGTCAGTGGCTTTAGCTGCAAGAAAATTGGAACTGTGAACACTGGGCAGACTATGAGTAACAATTCTTCTCTTTGGAGACTGATTTATAATTTTAAGATTTTTAAAATGTGTTTCCATTGAGATAAACTTATCCTGTAATTTCCAGAATTCCGAGTGGACAGCAGCGGATTCGTTATTAGTCTGTCTCATAAAGGTTCTCATATCGGCTTCAATTTCCCTGCAATCCCAACAAGTCCAGTTGAGACCGCAGCGAGTCCTGAGCAGATCGCCCATGCGACCACCGTGTTGCCACATAACGAGCAGAAAATTAGTGTTTGTGTTTGACGTGTAGTTACCGAACGGTGACCGTCACAGCGTTTAGCACAACAGGAGCTCATTGTATAATATTAAAAACAAGAAAAAAGAAAAAAGAAAGGAAAAATATAACTCGGTGTGGGGCAGAGATAGTGACTTTAAGCTTCAGTTACACAATAGCGCGCGCAAGAATGAACAGAACAGTCACAATAACAGTAACTGAACGGAGAGACACAGAGAGACGATAAAAACACAGAGAGACAAGAACAGAGCGGCGGCTAATGAAGTGCGTGTGTGTTGGAATGAAAACAGATAAGCTGAGGGTAAATAAAAACAGAGAGCGGTTCAGAGAGAGCAAGCGCACCGCACTAGAGTTGGCAAAAAAAAAACGGCTGCGACTAAGAATTTCCAAAGAAGTTAGGAATGCACAATAGGAATTGAAAATTGGAAATAAATTCACAAAAATTAGCTTGACGCGTATGGATTTACATATATCGAACAGGTTGCACGATCGGTTAAGAACACCAGAAATAAGTAAAAAACATAATCACTTTCCTTTAACAGCAGATTGACAATTTTTTAACAATTATTTAAGTAAGAGCGAATTAGAGCACGACCGTCTGCAACGATATATCGACATCGATATATAATAAATATAATAGGGCCATTCCTTTTAAAGAAATGGTAATCCCATAAGAACGTACGGGAAATGACAAGCTTCTATAATCTTAAATCAGTAAGCGATCTAATATAAGCTACTCAAGATATTCCAATGCAATGACTGCACCATGAAGTGGCCCAAACGACAGAATGCAGCCCTCCTCTCGCGCATGACGCGCGACTCGTTAACCAAACCGATAGACTAGTGTTCGTGGAAAAGTAGAACTAATCTAACTAAAAACTAAGCAATTTTTAATTACGAGAGAGATATGAGAGTATCAGTAATTTAAGACTAGGAAGGGAGTTAGTAGTAGATATAATATGGTAGAGGGAATTATAGTCCGAGCATATGACATAGAAGGAATAATTCGATCTACAAAGCGGAAGGAACAACGGTATATAGTTTCTAAAGCTTCTAATAGAATTCGTGAAGTTTATGCGGCTCAACAGGTCAGGGCTAACTACGTCACCCTTGATCAACTTGTGCACAAATATCACACCAAGCATTTTCCTATGATTAGCTAAGGTTGGAGGGTTTATTAAAAGTAATCTTGAGGCCACGCAGAGCAAAAAGTAAAAAGAGTTTCTGAACTGATTGTGTACGGTCCTGGTGTACGTTGTACTGAGGGCACCATACACAAGAGCCGTATTCTAAAATCGGACGAACCAGAGAGGTGTAGAGAGTCTTTGGTTTATAGCGGTCGTCAAATTCCTTTGACACCTAGACAGACACCTTTGACAAAGATCCATCTCAGGAGATTGGCGTGAACCCTAGAAGGTCAAGTTTTTCGAGCCATTACATAACGGGAGAGAGAAGAACCAGAGCCAACTTCTTGAAATTTGTTATAAAGTCTTGATTTTAATATTTTTGTTTTTTTTTGGAAATCAAGGGGGTTTCCCCGATCTAATAAGACAGGAAAGCGGGACACAAGAATCAAAAAGTGATGTGAAGAACCGTGTTCCTCACATAGACAATAGGTCTGACAGGCCAGATAAGAATGACGTTCCGGACGCCACGGATATCCGGGGGCCACCAATTCGCCGCGTGCTCTCGCCACTGAGAATGGCGGATAAGCCACAATCGGATGAGAGAGCACGAAAGGCGAGAGGGATCGGCTCTCATGAGAGGCGGGGAATCGCGGGATCGGACCTGCAGCGGCCCGGCGCAGGTCCAAATATAGGCATGCTGGCGGGTCATCGATCAGATCCCGTTAAGAAGATGGGGGGAGCAATCAGAGAGCCCGATGGAAAATCACCTACAACGGAGGAATAGCATAAGACAAGAATAAAACCAAGTTACAACAAAAACCCGTCTTGTTACTTGTCGTTGGGGCAACACCTATAAATTTGTTGCACTGATCCCCTTGAACGCTGAGCGAGCTCAGCTGCCGCAAGCGGATAAAGAAAACGGTTCATTACAACTGGCGCCCAACGTGTGGCCTCACGACAAATAATATATACGGAAGGAAGGGTATCAAGAGACAATGGGTGCACCGCTTAAAGATGGAGGAGCTGGTCCAGTGCGACCAGGCCTTCGGCGTGCGGTTGGAGGGCAGCTCGGATGAGATGCGGAGAGCATTCAAGGAATGGGTGAAAGTTCACGGAGAGGAGCCCGAGTGGGCCGACCTGTTGGAAGAATGGGAGGATCGGACGATGGGGATCTCAACTACGCCCAGGACAGAGGACAGGCAGACTGCAGGTGAGCGGCTGACGCTGCCACCCGACGCAAAGACGGCTGCCTTGTGGCCACGAGGCCGGCACATCAAAATTACGCCAAAGTGGTGAAACAGCTGAGGGAGTGGTCGTTCCGGTTTGACGAAACCTCTCGAGTTCTTGGAACAGGTCGAGTGGTCCGCCGAGACGGGCTGGATCCAGATCTTATTCCAAGGGCGATGCCCGAGCTCTTGAAAGTCAGGGCGTTGATGGGTTTGTCGCCAACAATCGTCAGTGGAGGACATGGGAAGATTTCTCTATCAGTTTCCAGGCGTACTTCCTGCCGCAGGGGTATTTCGATAAGCTACTCCAAGAAGTGCGAATGCGGAAGCAGAGATGGGGGAAGCCCTTTAAAGAGTTTATGCTAGACATGCATACTCTGAAGCGGCCCCTGAAATGTCCTCAGGATGAGCAAACGGAGCTGATAAAGGAGAACAGCATACCGGACCTGAGGGCATACATGCGACCGTATAGGTGTAAAAGCCTGGACGCCATGATCGTGCTGGCGGACGAATTCGAGGCGTTAAAAAGAGATCGGGCGGAGTTCCAGAGTGAGAACCCAGTGGCTAAGGCGCGAGCCACCAATCCATTCAACAAGGCGGCGGGGTCTGAGGTGTGCCGCAGGTGCACGGAAGGACCGCCAAAGCCAACGGGTCGAGCAAGGGGAGGCCCTGCACCACGAGGAATGAAGAGTCCCCCATTGAGCCCGGGAGCTGGAGCAGTTCGCCAAGATGAAGGGAGTTTCGAATGTGGTAGTGCATACGATCACTATGAGTGATCCACAGCCGATAAACCAAAGATACTATCCGAAGAACCCCAAGATGCAGGCCGAAATAAATCAGAAGATGGACAAGCTGCTGGAAATGGGGTGCATCGAGCCATCAAAGAGTCCGTGAGGCAAGTGGAGGCTGTGCATGGACTTTCGGCAGGTGAATGCGAAGTCCATAAAAGACGCGTATCCGATGCAGAAGATCGACTTTATTCTCGACCAGTTGCGGGAGGTGCGATTCATCAGCAGCCTCGACTTGAAGGACGGGTATTGGCCAATTCCTCTGGAGGGGCTGTACCAGTGGAAGGTAATGCCGTTCGGGCTGCACTCGGCCTCGGCCACCTTCCAGCAAGCACTAGACCAGGTGATTGGCCGGAAATGATGCCTCACGCATTCGCATACCAAGACGACATTATCGTCATTGGAAGAACCCAGAAGGAACACAGGGAAAACTTGAATGAGGTGTTCCGCCTTTGGGAAGCTAACTTGAGGCTAAACGCCGATAAGTGTCAGTTCTACAGGAAGGAGCTACGATATCTGGGTCATAGGGTGACGGGCGAAGGAATTTGCACGGACCCCGAGAAGGTCGCTGCGATCGCAGAATTGAAACCACCGAAAAATATAAAGGAATTGCGGAAGTATCTGGTGGTGGCATCGTGGTATCGGCGGTTTGTACCAGGGTTCGCGGCCTTGGTACAGCCACTCACCGCGCTAATGAAGAAGAAGGCGGAGTGGGTGTGGACTTCGGAACGGCAGAGGGCGTTCGAGACGGTGAGAGACCGCCTGGTGGCGGACCCAGTGCTGACGTGTCCCGATTTCTCGAAGAAGTTTGTGCTCCAAACGGTTTCCAGCGACTATGGGCTGGGAGCAATCCTCTCGCAGGAGACGGACAGGGGAGAAAGAGTGATATCATATGCCAGCAGATCACTGAATGGGGCCGAGAAAAATTACTCGACTAACGAGAAGGAGTGTCTGGCCATAGTGTGGGTCGTAAGGAAGTTGAAGCCTTACTTGGAGGGATATCACTTCAAGGTGATCACCGGCCACATGGCTCTGAAGTGGCTGAACAGCATCGAAAGCCCGTCAGGCAGAGTGGCCCGGTGGGCGTTGGAGCTGTAACAATATGACTTCGAGGTATCATATCGAAAGGGGCAGCTCAACGTCGTGGCGGACGCCCTCTCTCGACAACCTCTGGAGGACAAGTGTCTCAGGATCAATGGGGAGGAAGGCGAAGAAAATACAGAGTCGCCATATAAGTGGCTCCAAAAGTTGCAGGAAAGGGTCAAAGAGGAGCCACAGAAATATCCGGACTACGTGGAAAAGGGAGCAAGCCTGTATCGCCATATCCCGCATCAGGCGGGTAGCGAAGAGGTCGCCTCATGGAAGCTATGCGTTCCGAGGGAGTCACGGGAGAGGGTGCTACGAGAGAACCACGATGAACCAGGAGCGGTTCATGCCGGTGGAAGGAGGACGGCAGCCCGGTGAACAGGTCATGGCATCGCCGCTGGTGTCACCGGCGTTATCCGAGGGGGATACCGTCACGCCGGTAGTCTCGCCAGGCGGAAGCGTGGCGACGACGACGTCGTAGTCGTGGAGTGGCAGTCAGCGGCGGCGGTGAAAGAGGCGTGCCGGGCGGCGGAGATTATGCACGAGAGGAAGCAGCGCATGCGGGAGGCCACCCAGGAGCTGCGGCAACGGATCGAGTAGGTAAAGGAGTCGATTCGGCAGCGGAGCGTGGTGGTGGTCAGCAGCGAGAACGAAGATAGCGTTGAGCTGCTGGAAGTGGAGCCCCAACCGCCGGAAGAGGCACGGCCACAACTGCCGGAGGAGGCGCGGCCTCAACCGCTGGAGGATGTGCGGCGTCCACCGCTGGAGGAGGTGCCGCCCCAACCGTCCGAGCCGGTCGTGGACCCGGAGGAGTGGTGGCAGCAGAGGCTACGTCAATCCGAGGCGGAGGAAGAAGGACTGTGGGAGTTGCCAGGGCCGATGGACGTGGCCGAGGAGGGCGAAGTGGAGCACGGCTCGCAGGAGGCCGAGGAGCCCGACGAGCAGCCACAGCAGCAGCAACAACAGCCGCATCCGCAGCAGCAGCGGCCGCAACCGCAGCGGTCACAGCAGCATCAGCAGCAGCCGCAGCCCGAGCAGCAACAACACCACGAGCAGCAGTGGGGAGGCCCGGAGCGAGCGCTGATGGGCCCGTTCGTATCCCAGGATGTGCGGACATCCATCTGCAACGGGATGGTGTGGCACCATCAGGTGCTGCACATCACCTGGGCGTCGGGAAAGGCGCCCGAAGAGGCACCACCAGCCGAGGAGGCCCGGGTGTGAGAGGAGGCTCCACGGGCGAGCAACCCCCGAGACCCGAGAGGGCGGTCCGCGGTTACCGACCACACGTGCCAGACCGAAGTAGCGACAGCGACAGCGACGACGGCGGCAGAGACACCGGCGGCAGCGACAGCAGCGACAATGACGATGACGGTGGTGGCGGCGTCGACAGCAACGGCGAGGAGCCATGGGAACGCGGGCCGTGGCAGTGGCCGGCTTCTGTCGTTGCGTCCGGCGGACCGTCGACATTAAAGCGGCAGAGGTCGTGTCCCGAACCACACAGTTCGGTGAAGCGATCCGACTCCAAGGGAGATGGGTGAAGGAACTGGTGAGCGAGCGGGGGTGCGGTACCGCATCGCTATGAAGGCCGCACGCACGGTGTTCCGCGAGGGGCGATAATAAAAACAAGAATAGGAGAAAATAAAGAAAAGTGTGCTCACCTGTGGACGGAGCCAGCGGTAATAGGTGAAAGGAGTCAGTAAAAACATGAGGCTGACCAGAACCGGGAGGCAAGGAGCAGGTACACGAGACGACCCGCGGGGTCCGCGTCCGAAAGAAAGAGGGGAGTGTGAGGAACCGTGTGCCTCACATAGGTAATAGGGCTGACAGGCCGGATAAGGCTGACGGACCGGACGCCACGGATATCCGAGGGCCGCCAATTTGCCGCGGGCTCTCGCCACTGAGAATGGCGGATAAGCCACAATCGGATGAGAGAGCACGAAAGGCGTGAGGGGTCGGCTCTCACGAGAGGCGGGGAATCGCGGGATCGGACCAGCAGCGGCCGGCGCAGGTCCAAATATGGGCATGCTGGCGGGTCATCGACCAGATCCCGTTAAGAAGATGGTGGGAGCGATCAGAGAGCCCGATGGAAAATCACCTACAACGGAGGTCCCGTTTTGATCGGCCTATATAAGGAGGACGGCACCTACAGCGGTGATCGAACACCGGGACGAAGTCAAACAGTATAACGGGATTGAACCGCGAGTGTAAGTAAAAAAGAAGAGCCCAGCATCAGAGACAAGTCCGATACCGGAGCACCAAGGGAGTCAGACACGAGAAAAGGGATTCGACCCAAAGCCATAAGCCCTAGACCTTAACGTAGCCCTAAGAATAGCATAAGACAAGAATAAACCCAAGTTACAACAAAAACCCGTCTTATTACTTGTCGTTGGGGCAACACCTATAAATTTGTTGCACCCAAGGAATTTTTAACATGGTTAACTTGAGACAGATACAGGTCAATCAAGCCGTCAACAAAGTCATGTCGTGACATGGGTACCAGGCTATTAGACTCATTTACCGAAGACCAAAAAGTTCCTGGCAAGTTGAAGTCACCAAGAACTATCATATGATCTTTGTCTGATAGCGAGGAAGAAATAGCGGTTAAGGCGGACAAGTGCTGCTCGTAAATTGCGATATCCGAAGAAGGTGGAATATACGAACAAGTTATGAAAACTGAGAAAGCGGGAAGAATCAGTTTTACACAGAGGAATTCCAGTTCCTGCTGGATCTGGACTGTGAAAAGTTCCGACGTGAAGTTTGAGTCCACAGCAATTAGAGCCCCTCCTGCACGTCGAGACGAACGATCCTTTCTACAAGTTGTGTAACGACCTGCCAAAATTTCGGAACTAAGAATGTCCGGCTTTTACCAGGTCTCGGTAAACACAATAACGTGGGATGCAAATGCGACACTATCCTGGAAAAAATGCTGAGCTTACTACGTAAAGGCCTGTATCCAGCACCGCGAAATTTTACTGAAAGGAATCGGCTCTTAATTTCGGATGTGTGGAACTCGACTAATGTAGTGTGACCAAGAACCTAAAAAGTGATTTGCCACTCTCATTAATCAGCTGTGTTTTGTAAACAGCACCAATTTTGAAAATTAAACTAAAATTAAAAAAAGGAAGAAAAGTAATTCTGACGATGAAGTGATTGTGTTTGTAGTGGCACATATTGTTGTAAGAAGAAGTACAGCACAGTCGGAGGCGCCAAAATGTCAAAATTATCAAAATGCTTATTTTCCGTGATCCGCCAAAGACATGGTCTTGCCTCATCTGCTTTTATTAAAGCATATCTCTTTTTGGTTTTGTGCACAGATTTTGCCCCCACCTCTCACTTGTACTCCAGTAAAAATATGCACATATATTTTCCTGGCACCCATATCAGCTGTTCTCACAGTCCACATTCGTGTGGATATTGATACTATCGATAAGAATTCGTGTATTCCGTTTACGTTGCTGAATACTGACTCCAGGAAAACACAATTAATTAGTTAAAGTGAGTTTGGGAGACACTTATTTTAAAAGAAGCTATCTCCCTGGCATAAGAGAAGTTAAACTTTTCCACCTTAAAATCAACGGCTTGTATGTGACTTTGGATATAAGCCGTCACATCTTTAATTGTGGAGTCAGGGGCTAGCCATGAGACAAAAACTTGGCTCTTTGGTGGGATCCCCACCAATCTTGGCACCACAGGCCTATCACCTGTGATGGTAATACCCGGTGGTCCGGGACGTATATTGACTGGTGGGGTCGGAATTGCGGGGTTAGCTAATGAATTTGACACTACGGACACGGACGCTACAGACGGTCTTGGCTGCATGCTCTCCGACGCGATAAATTCGGCTACCGAATTTTCATCACCAGCAGCTGTCGTTGCCTTTGGGGTGGCGAACGAAATCAACTGCTGCACTATTGGGGTGGTCGGAGTCAGCTTGTCAGCATCGGACGGTCGAGGGGCAGTCGGCACATGCAGATCCCGCGGAGTGACCTTTTTGCGCCTAGGAGACTCAGTCAATAGTTTGAGACCACTGAACTTAGACTCCATGGCTAGCAGCCGATCGTACTGCTCTTTGAAGCCCACGGTCAGCACCCTTAAGCCCTTCCAGGTCGGCCTCATAAATGCTGCCATTTCCTTCTCAACCGGACGGCATGCCGTCATGCTGTAATGCAGGCCATTTCTTTTGGAGATGGCATCACCCACGAGACCGGAAAACCCGGCGCATTTAGCATGCACTACGCTATCGCAGAGCCAGCAGGGGACACTCGGCTGGTCATGGGTGATCTGCTTCTTGCAGGTTTTTTTAGCACAGACAACAGAGTATTCCATTATGAGAAAAAAAAATATAAAATTGTGAGAGTAAATAAAACTGTTGTATTGCCACGTCTCTTTATTCTTTTGTACCTCTCGCTTCCGATGCCACGCCAAAAGTGCTCCAGCGTCGGTCTACACATTTGTAATGTGGCCGTTTATCTAGTATTCTTATAGTATATATTGTTATAGTGTATTATAGTATCTTATGTACTAGTGTTGCCGTATTGGCTGGATTAGGTATCCTACCACAACTCGGCCATCCTGACGTCTGGATCACCTGATCCATTTGACGATGAGGGAATTTATATTGTGGTTTACAATTTTTCCGTTAAATATATTATACATTTTTTCTTAAGTATTACCCTTTATTTCTATTGCCTATCCAGTGTTTTATGTTTTGTATACTCCAAACACCTTGATACGGGTTACGGGAGACTTGAAAGCCTTCTACATCTTTTAACAAAAAATGATAGGTTTTTTAAGACCTTTTCGATGACATAAGGGCCTTTGTTCTTCGGGATTAATTTTTTAGATGCTCCTACCGTGCAATCAAAGTTTTTAACCATAACATAATCTCCTTCCTTGTATTCTTTAGGCTTCTTTAAGTTTTTTTTCATAATGCTTTTTGTTGCGTGCTTGAGCTATCTCAATATTTTTCGTCGCTTCCTCTCTTAACTCTGTTAATTCTTTGTTTTCTTGTACTTCATTTAACTCTTCTAACTTTTCTTTTAGCTCGTCTATTACTTTTCCTCTTTGTTCTATGCCGAATAATAGCTTACAAGGCTCTTGTTTTGTGCTCTTATGCTGTGTGTTATTTAATGCATATTCCACTTTGTCTATCACTGTATCCCAATGTATGCTCTTTTCTGGTTCAACTAATTTCGCTATCATTGGCCCGAGGCTTCTATTAACTCTTTCCACCTGACCATTTGCTTGAGGTGATCCTGTTGCGATTTTTATGTGTTTAATATCTGTCTCTATCATGAACTCGTTGAACTCGTTTGATGTGAAGCAACTTCTTCGATCTGAAATGATGCATTTGGGCTTGCTGTATGCTCTAAAATAGTCTTTTAATGACACGATGACCTCCCGTGTATTTGTTGTTTTTGTTGCGTATAAACGCACGAACTTTGTAAAAGCATCAACCACTACTAAGATGTGCTTCTTTGATCTTCCCGAATCCACCGGACCGTAATGATCGATGTGGATTATTTCAAACGGCTTATTTCCTTTTGGAATGGTGTGTAGGAATCCTTCTTTACCTGATTTCGGCGAAAATGTTACACATTTCAAGCAATTTTCGATATGACCGGAACATTTTTCTTTGACGTTTGGAAACCAATAGCTTTTTGCTATTATATTCATCATTTTGTCTCTACCTATATGTCCTATTTCGTTATGATATTTATATAGCACGTGGTCTTCCATTTCTGTTGGAACATAAAATAATAATCTTCCGTCGTTCGTTTTTCTGTAAACCACACCATTTCTCATTTCGAAAAGCTTGTGTTCATTTTCTTCTAACTGTTGCTTGATTTTTTTAATTTTTTGATCCTTGGCTTGGCAAATAACTAAGTTGTCTTCAAACGTGTTTGTTTCTACTATGAGAATATTTGTGCATCTACTAAGCGCATCTACGTGCTGCATTCTGCTGCCTTCTCTATGGGTCAGTTCATAATCATAATTTTGTAGCTCTAAAGCCCATCTAGCAATACGCGGGTTGAGTTCAATTTTGTTGAGTGTTAGCGTAAGGGAATTACAGTCAGTAACAATCTTGAAACGTTTTCCATATAAATATATACGAAACCTGCGTAATGCGTAAATAATTGCCATTGTTTCCAGCTCAAAGCTGTGATATTTTGATTCCGCTGCAGTAGTTCGCTTAGAAAAATAAAAAATTGGATGAAGTCTTCCATCGCCTTTCTTTTGAAATAATACTGCCCAGAAACCAAGAGCGCTTGCATCACAGTGTAATTCTATCTCGTCTTTGTGATTATAAATGGCTAAAATGGGTGCCTGTATTAATCTTTCTTTAAGCATCGTGAAGCAATCTAATTCGTTTTTTCCAAATTGGAATTTCGTATCTTTTCTCAAAAGATCGTAAAGCGGTTTGGCGACAGTTGAAAAATCTTTTATAAATCTCCTGAAGTATGAGCATAGACCGAGAAAACTGTGCACTACCTGAACCTTATCTGGGATTGGAAAATTTTTGATTGCTTCTAATCCTTTGTCATCTGCTTTTATACCTTGCCCATTTATTATAAATCCCAAATATTTGACGTTTGATTGTAAAAACTCACATTTGTCAATTCGCAACTCTAACTTGTTTTGCGCTAACCTAATAAAGACTTCCTTAAGCGTTTGTAAGTGTTCCTGTGTACTTCTGCTGGCAATCATAATGTCGTCCATGTAGACAATGACTTTGTCATCTCTAATTAAATCATCGAATATTTTGTTAATGAACCTTTGAAACACCGCTGAAGCCGTTTTTAAACTCTGCGGCATTCTGAGGAACTCAAATTGTCCTAAAGGTGTCACAAACGATGTATATTTAATCGATTCCTCATTAACAAACACGTGAAAATAACCATTTTTGAGATCGAGCTTTGTAAAGACTGTTTTGTTAGCTAATTTGTCGAGCAAATCATCGATGAGGGGTATTGGATAGTTGTCCTTGATCAAAGTCTTGTTTAGTTTTCGGAAATCTACACATAACCTCAAATCACCTATTTTCTTTTTAACTAATACGATAGGTGAAGCGTATTCGGAATCGCTTGTTCGTATTATCCCGTTTCTTATATATTCATCTAACAGTTTTTGCAGTTTATCTTTTTCGCTGTATGAAAGTCTCCTTGGAGCACAACTAAACGGTTTCGATTTTTCTAAATTAAGTTTTATCTCACATTTGACTAAAGGTTCCTTTGGCTTTACTGCATTTATATAATTGCGTTCGATTGTTTGCTTTAGTTGACATTTTAGCTTGTGACTAATATTTTCTTCGCATAGGTACTCAGCTTTTTCATCTTCCATATAATGAATGTTAAAAATGTCTGGAACCATCATATCATATCGTGTGTCCTCAGCTTTGCTTGTAACGATTTCGTCAATGATCCCAGCATCGTTATTAATGGAGTCATCAACAATTTCATTATTTTCTTTCCTAACGGTATCGGTAACAATTTCATCAACTTCATTACTAACTGAATCACTAATAATTTCATTAACCTCATTACTAACTGTGTCACTAACAATTTCATTAACATCATTACTAACTTTTCCATTGACACCTTCACTAAACTTTTCATTATTTTGTATAATTATATGTTTCTTCCTTGTTTTGATTGATTGATTGATTTGTACTTTGTCATTTTCAATCGGCATTATTAAATTATTACTTAAGTGATCATTTGCTTTCGTATATACATCGTCTAAAGTAACCATTTGCAGAGTGCTTAGGTCCAAATTTAATTCGCATGCATTCATAAAATCTCTGCCCAGAACCACACCATGACTCATAGATTCGTTTGATACCACGTTTAAATGAAAATAACATTTTATTCTTCCTTTCAACACATAACATACGATTTTTCCAAAAATTTTCAACTGGTTTTTATTCAGCCCATAGTATGATTCATGAACTTGTTGTAAACTGATTTCGGTAGAGATTAAACTTTTCTTAATGAATGATATTGGACTCCCCGAGTCTATGAGGCACGCTGTAATTAATGGTGTTACTATGTTATTGCATAAGAAAATCTTACAGTATCTTACATAATTGTTGTTGGTTACGCTTTTTCTTTGCGGGCATTGTCCGACCAAGTGTCCGAATGCCCCACATCCGTAGCAGGATCCAGGCTCCCGTTTTGGTTTGAAACAGTCCTTGGCGAAATGACCTCGTGAGTTTCAATTGGCGCATCGCAACTCCTTGTTAACTGCAGAATTTCCCATTCCTTGTAATGATGTGGCATATTGTTTGCGCGCCGGAAGGCGAATCTCCGAGAATGCACGTAAAATTTGCTTCGGATCCGAGAAACACTGAATGCGGGCCTGATCTCGCAAGCCCGAAGACGGAATTCCTTCGATTATCTTTTCCATTAATTCTTCTGTGTCTATGTTGATGTTTCTGGCCAGCATCATTTTTTCTTCGAAATATGTAGCGAAATTTTCTTCTGGGCGCCATTGACGGTTTTGGAATTCAGCTCTTTGTTCTCCCTTTGTTGTGGTTGCTCCAAATGCCACACTCAATTGCTCGCATAGGTGATCAGCTGATTTAAAAATACGTGCGAAATCTGCATGGAGCCAGTTCTGAGCATTTCCTTTGAGCTTGGCAATCAAGAGCATCCGTTTCATAGTGTTCTCTAGATTGTAGATTTGTGCAATATTATTCAGTTGGATGACCCAGTTTTTTGCGCACTGTGTTCCGTCGAATTCCATGGTTACTTCCTTTGCCAACGTTAGCGCTGCTGTCGAAGATCCCCATGTGTTGTTTACTTTTGTGTCCGGTTGTTTTACAACACTGTTTGCATCGTTGTCTTCTCCATCACTGATGTCAAAGGTGCTTCTAACATTGGTGCTGTTAGCGCAGCCACTGTTAACTGATGTGCTGTTAGGGGCGTTGCTGTTGACTGCGGTGTTATTAGAGGCGTTGCTGTTGACTGCGGTGCTGTTTTCGAACTCCATGTTTCCGGTGATGACGTCATTGGTTTGGCCGACATGTGCGATCTTGTTTATTTCTTCATGAATTTTCTGCAGCATGGCTTTGCTTGCTTCTACCTCTGCGCGCAATCTCATCAGGGCGTCGTTTTCGGCTTCCACTGTGTTCGGCTGTTCCATGCTAGGCTCCTCTTGTATGTCCTGCATCGACAGTGCCTCCTCTTCCACGACAGACTGTTCCGTTTGGTTGATCGAACCCTCCGGTGGATCGCCACGTGCGCTTGGAGTGACTGCGCTTATGCGTGCAACCAGTTCAGCTTCCGTGCCTTGGGTTGGTAGTCCTATTCCGGACAGCCACCTCTTTAGTTGCACTACCGAGAATCGATTCAGTTCAATGTCGCACATTGTGAGTAGGGCCCACTTCTGAATTTGTGAGAGTAAATAAAACTGTTGTATTGCCACGTCTCTTTATTCTTTTGTACCTCTCGCTTCCGATGCCACGCCAAAAGTGCTCCAGCGTCGGTCTACACATTTGTAATGTGGCCGTATATCTAGTATTCTTATAGTATATATTGTTATAGTGTATTATAGTATCTTATGTACTAGTGTTGCCGTATTGGCTGGATTAGGTATCCTACCACAAAATATATGAAATCAAAAAATAAAATTTTAAAACAAATAGATATCAGACCATTGTGCCAGATAAACGATAAGAGAGCAATAATAATGAGAGGAGAGCGGTTACAGCAGCTACAATTGAGAGAGAGAGCGCTACTGCACAGAAATGCCATCGGTGCTGTTTTGTCCTAAGGACACTTGGGAGCGGACAAACCATTAGAAATAAACTACGCGACAATAGAAAAAGAAATGCTTGCATTAGTTAAGCGATAAAACAGTTCCGGCATTACTTATTCAGCCAGAAGTTCAAAATAGTCACGGATCACAGACCGTTGACTTGGCTAATGAGTATAAAGGAATCTTATTCCAAGTTAGTAAGGTGGAAACTGCAGTTGTTGGATTACGATTACGAAACTCTGTACAAGAAAGGCTCCCTGAACGTAGTAGCTGATGCCTTCAGTAGGTTACAACCAGAGATTAACATGGTAGAGAATACATATATCAGAAGTAGCAACGAATGGGGAAACCATGCATTTTGCAGAGGAGGACTTGCGGGCGGGTTCCCCATATCGGAAAAACCACTAAACGATTATAACATCCAGATAGTCGTAGAAAAAGGAAGCCCCCCCAAGATAGAAAAGTAAGTACCATTCAGAAACAAGATTAGGATCACATGAACAGAGGCCAATTTTGAAGAGGAAGCAATAGGCCGAAATCTTAAGGAATAATAATTAATAATAAATTAATAATTAGCCATCTTCAGACCAGACGAACTGGTAATAGTCGTGCAGAACGCTTACTGCAAATATTTTGCGTAGGGGAGTGTAAGGTATCGTGGCGTGTAAGGTATGGTGGCGGACTTGTCATATCTGGCATGTAACGTCACATCTAAAACGTTTGATCACTGTGGTCGATGTCTTTTATCGTGCTGACATTTTATATGCAGTAGTATTAATGAGGGGACGTGTGCTTTGAACTCTAAGTGATTTTTAATAAAAAAGTAGTGAAAAAAATACATCAATTTTTTTTGGATATGTGTTTTGACAGTGGCAGAGTGAAGGTTTTTTGAAACTTGAGTCAGGGAAGTATTCGGAACGTATATTTAGGCCTTTGCCAACAGTTTTTGATATTTTAAATTTTTTTTTATTTGCGAAGTATGACAGTGACAACGTCATATTTCCACCAATAGCTTGTAAGGTGTGATGGCGGACTTTTTGTTAGGTATAGTGGCGGCTCATTTTTTAGCACGAGTTTGAATTTTCTTTGCCTTTTTGTGTACAGAAGTGTATAAATTAACACTCAGTGGCGGAGATTTGCATTTTGGGCACCGGGTTTTTGTCTTTAGACAAGAAAGGAAAAAAGAGCGTCTAAAAGAAGAACAACATCGGAGCAATCCACAGGCAAAAGAGTGAAGCTCGAAAAAAAAGAAGAAGATGCTGCTCGAGATTTTCAATATAAGTTCTTGCTTTTTAGGTTATTTTTCATTATTTCCAATAGTTTAAATAAATGATTTTCAGATCTACATAATGTTTTAGTTCATCCGCCACCATACCTTACAATTTTAAAAAATGCAAAAAATTAATGGTTTGCGCGAAGAGCTGCAAAATTGCATTCCACTTAAATTTAAGCAACCGCTTCTAACAGAAATATGCTCAATAGATGTCAGCAACTGCCTGCTTTTGAAATTTTGAAAAATATTGATTGTTGAGAGAGGGAGATGCAAAAATCAAAGTGTCCGCCCTTTATACCTTACACTCCCCTACAGTAAAATAAATATAGCAGTAAAATGCATAATTATATTACCAGAGATAACCGATAGGCAGCTACAGGTAAAAACAGGCAAAGAGCACCATGAAAGAAATAGCCATAGGAGAATAGAGGACAAATTATCGCCCCTGAAGAGGAAGCTATATTTTCTCTTAACGTAGTAGCTGATGCCTTAAGACCTGCCTGAGACCCATAACAGCCCAAACCATCAACAATTGCGACAAGTGTCAAACAATAAAGTATGACAGGAATCCACAAAAGATCAAATAAAGTGTTACAGAGACCCCGGGCAAACCAATGGAGATAGTACACATAGATTTGTACTAAACAAAATTTATGTACTAAAGGCCATCGACGAATTCTTCAGATTCGCGTGGGGATATACTATTCCAGCAAGGGTTAGTATAAATGTGATCAGATCACTAAGAAACTTTATGACACTATTCGTGATTCCGAGCAAGATAGTTTTGCGATCAAGGAGTAGAGTTTTCATCAAATCTGTTCAAAGATTTTTGTGGGCAGTATGAGGTAGAGTTGCACATGACATCCTTCTTGCAGTCATCAAGTAATGCAACAGTCGATAGATTACACTCGACAATAACAGAAATATATAGAATAATAATAGAACAAAAAAAAGAGAAGAAGATAGAAGCAAAACATGAAGACATATTAGCAAAAGCATTTATAACGTATAACGACTCAGTGCATTCGGCAACAGAGCTCACGCCGCACGAGTTGTTTACATGAAAAACTCACATTTTCATGAGTAATGTGTCATTTAACAATGAGCACGATTACCTTCAGAAAATTAACGCGTTTCAAGCAGATATATATCCTAAGATAAAAAGAGAGTAGAAAAAGAAAATGTTAGGAGGATAGAGATGGCGAACGTAGGCAGGCAGGACACAGTAACGGTAGAACCCAATGACATAAATTGTAGTAAAGAAAATAGGAGAGACAAGTTAACACCAAGATTCACAAAACACAAAGTAGAAGCAGATAACATTTTTACAATAACAACGACAAGACCACAGAAAGTCCAAAAAGAAATTGAATGAGGAGATAGGTAAGCAGGAGAAAATGGACAATAAGTTCATTATAATGTTTAAAAATCTAACGAAGTATATTAATGAGGAGCAGATTAGAGTGACCTCTTTCATAAATAATTATAGGAACGGTATAAGCAAAACATTTGTCAAAGAGGATAAGAGAATTTTCAGGTTAGAATATAATCGATACTACTTCGGTCACAAAGGCATGATAGCGTTAAATCTTAAGCAGACCGTCCACAGTCGAATTTGCTCGACTAATTGTTCGTCGAACAAGAATTTCATTTGCCCTCCAACGAGTGCAAACATTTAGTCATTCGTAGAAAAATTTCAGAGGAAACATGTCAGCGGACGTTTGCAAAACAGTACTTGCCCCTATGGGTATCCATATTTTTTAAGTTTGTTCCGCATTATTTTTGTTTTTGTATTCCTCACTTTTTGCCTGCCACAGCTCATTTTGCAGGCAATATATAAATTCGATTTAAAAATTATTTTGACATTCCGGCCACGTTTTGTTGCTACAAAAGTTTTTCCCATCCACAGTCGAAATTGTTCGCGCGAATACAGCCAAGAACGAAACATCGAACATAAAATATGGACGCGAACCTTACCACCAACGATGAAAATTTCGTCGAACCGAACATATTCGTCGAACAAATTCGACTGTGGATACCCTGCTTTAATGACTTAACAGGGAGCCTATTATTAGCAAGGATAGGAATGATTCCCAAATTCATTTTAAACAAGGAAGAATCACAGAAAATTATCCAAAAGTTTTAGGACCAAAGGATCCAAAGTGTATCGGAAAAACACATGTACGAATTTTTAGAGCTAAAAGCGATAATGAGTAAAACAGATATAATATTTTCTATAGACTTGCCAATTTCCAGTAATGGGACATACTCGTTACATAGATTGTTACCATTACCCATTAACAAAACAGAATTGGTAATAGCACCTATTTTTTTTAGTTTATAACGACAAACAAATGTATTATTACTGGAACAAATTTCAATAGATGAGGAAATTATATATATGTAGTAATGATAAGATTGTAAACATTGAAAAGCAGTGGAGTGTGAGACGAAGGATATAGGATTCCGCAGCGAAATCTTCGAACCAGAAAAAGTTTATATCGTTTCAATGGTGAGAACGTCAAAACACAAACGGATTGCGGACCATAAAAGACATTTTACGGGTCAGCAATGATAAACTTCAAGGAGTGTGGAGCAATGTTCAACAATGTCCGATACGAGGCGGTGGAGCAATTAGAAGCAAGATAGCTGGAATTAGCGATTCCACGAATAGGGTCAACGAAGAACAACAGAACGACCCAAGAGCTAGGAGTCCACGAATTAAAAGTAGAGGATGTCAAAACAAACTTGGAGCTCGGTAATGTGCCACCTTCACATTAACCATTCCTCCGTTATGGCCGGTAGTTCAGACTGAGGGGGTGAGGAGTTACCACCTCAGCACCTACCATTGGCCATCCTCCTATGAAGCCCCTACGAGCTAAGTAGTGCCTACAATGTAGGGACCACCAACAACCAACTCACACCACAGACTCACATCCGCTCCAACTGCAACAGCGCACAGTAGGGCCTTTGCTCATTTTACATTTCAAAAATCATAAATTCTAAACTAATGAAGCGATTTCAAAAATTTTAAAAGCAATAGCAATTTAATCGAAAACTTCTCAAGCTTTAAAATGTTCGTCAAGAGTGACAAGAAGAACCACGGAGGTTCTTAAATATTCAAGTTCAAATTTAAGAAATATTTTCAAACATATTTTACCTGTAAAATTCAAATTAAACACGTTTGTTTTTTAATCATAACTGAAAATGTTGTATAATTTCAATTACTCTTTCAGTCGCCGTCCGACGCCTTCCTTTGCCAGAGCGTACGCCGCTTCGTTTCCTTCGATGCCCTGGTGGCTGGGAACCCAATAGATCTGCAGTGAGTCCTATGCTTCCCTGCTTGCCAGGACACTTCTATACTTCTTATATGACAGCCTTATTTCGGGTCTGTGTCTGGTCTGACGAGCATGTGAGATGGCTCGGAGGGGGCCTAGCTGAGGCCACCGGACGGGTCGCAGGTTGCGAATAGCGACCTACCTTTGGAGGTAGGCCAGCTGCGAATAAACGGTCATCCCTAGGGAAAGCACCGAAATAAGCAGTCCCGGACAGCCAGCGGGTGTTCGCGAAGTAGCAACACTGACGATGCGCTTGTGGTGCCGCCTCGTTTAAGTAGCTCACACAACCCCCCACCCCTACACATTACCTACCCACATCCCAACCCTCACACTCATCTCACACCGGGCCGGACTAGGTGTGTAATTCGACCCGTGCCGAGAGTCAGCCTGGCTGGGGGCCCGGTATAAAAACTAGCCCAGTCGTTAACGGAGAGCTCAGGGACTTGGCAGCCCCCTGTTCTAATGATGCCTTATCCGGGCAACGTGAATCTCTGCCCGGACGGACCGCCCCTTTCTTTGCAAATCGTGGGATTCAATATGGATAACAAATTAAATAAAAACAAAAACGAGTCTGGCGCTCCCCAACTGCCAACTGGGAGCAATCCCATACAGGAAAAGGCATTGGCCCAAAGGCCTGGCCTGACCCGCGATACAGCTGGTAAAATCAGCGCGGTGGAAGACGCTAGGGCGAACCTGAAGGGGTCCCATCCCAGTTCTGGGGTGGGTGGCAAATCGCAGAATAAAGCTGATACCTTGGTAGAGTGGCTCTGCAACCGTGCGGCTGCTCTGCCTTTTGGCAGAGCGCCCAAGCCAAAGCTTTCACGTATGCCGAGAAGAGGAGTGCTGGCAACATACTCCGTCGGCAAAATGCGAGCACGATGTCCAGCCCCACCGACCAGTTGCGGAAAAAGGTCGAATGGGCATCAAAGGTGCTGCCCAACTTCGGCAAAGAGGCACCAAAGAGGGTTGCCCCGCCGAAGACGACAGCCCCGCAACCGAAAAGGCAGCGCTCACAGGAGACTCCTGGACCGGCTCCGAAGCGCTCCAGAGTGCTGCCGAACGTGTCGTTCGCGCAGATCGCCAAGGAGAGGACGGTGATCGGCGTCCTGGATAAAGGCAGCGTGGACTCCAAGATTCCCAGGAATCAGTGGAAGTGGGTGGTCGGCACTGGCCGACCGCTGCTTCGAGTTACTGGACAAGCAACCCGGCCCCCCCCCCCAGTCTGTAAAGACATGGGGTGGTACCAGGGAAGCAACAAAATCATAGCCTGCGAAGACGAGCGCTCCGTCCAGCTCTATAAAGCAGCGGTAGCGCAAGTCGGAGAGGTGTACCCAGGGGCGAAGCTCGTCGCAGTCGACTGGAGCGAGGTGCCCAATAGGCCTAGGGCGAGGGTTTGGGTGCCCGCCTCCATAAAGGAGCCGGATCGCATCCTGAAAATGCTGCAACGGTGCAACCCGGGGCTATCCACCTCCGATTGGAGGGTAGTAAAGGTGGAGGCGACACAAGGTCCGATGAACCAGGCGGTGCTCGTACTCAATAGAGTCTTTAGCCCCAATTGAGGCTAAAAACGGCGAGCTCAACTTTGGCTTCAGTGCGGTGAGCATAAAAGTGTACAAGTCGGATGCAGCGGCCGAGGTACGTCCTGTCGACAACCCAGTCGAGCAGGATGTTGCCTCGAGATCGAAGCACCCGATGATGATTCAGAGCCTGCCTTTGACGGCTATTCCTCCGACACGGCTCTAATGCGCGATTTCGAGGCGATGTGTCGCGACGACACCATTGAGGACGACTCGGACGCCGACAACACAGTGGTGGAGAACTCTGTCGATGTCCCTAAGACTCCTATAGATAAATCTCCACCACTGTAAAGCAGCATCCGCTGCCCTTATACTCCTATTGGAAGCGAGCGGAGCAGATGTAGTCCTGATCCAAGAGCCTTAGGTAGTAGGAGACAAGGTCTGTGGATTAGCGACGAAGGAGCACAAGCTTGTTGTAGCTCAGAAAGAAGGTAAAATCCGTACCTGCATTCTTGCAAGGAAGCACTTAAATATCTTTCTGCTCCACAATTTAAGCAATGGTGACAACACAGCGGCAAGCCTTGAGCTACAAGGCTCTCAAATAAGGCTGATGTCATCCTACATGGCTCATGAGGAAAGCGATCCTCCCGGTGACCTAGTTCGCGAGCTCACTAGAGATAGCGAAACTTCAGATATAGGCCTTGTAATAGACTGCGACGCCAACGCCCACCACACCCAATGGGGAGTTCGGATACAAATGTAAGGGGTGAGTCATTATTCAACTTCATCCTAAACTCTAATCTACTTATCTGCAATCGGAGCAATGATCCCACGTTTATAATTAAGAATAGAAAAGAGGTGATTGACCTAACACTAGTGTCTCACAAGCTGTCAGACATAGTAAAGAACTGGCAAGTCCTGGGGGACCATTCCTTTCCGGACCACAGGTACATCGAGACTATATTATCTCTCGATAGTCCAAAACCTACTGTCTTTGTTAACCCTAGGAAAGCCAACTGGGAAAATATGTCACAGAAATTGAGGGACTACTTCCCTCCAAGGCACCAATCTGCCTGAACACAGAGCACGACCTAAATCATCTAGTGGACAGGTTCACCAAAGCATGCAACTCGGCTTTCACGGCAGCATGCCTATTAAACCAACACAAGGGAAAAAAGAAACCCCCCTGGTGGTCAAAACATATAGATATCCTACGGAAAAGCTGCAGGTCCCTCTTCAACAGGGCCAAAAGCGCTAACGAGGAAGAACACTGGGCAGATTACAAAAATCAGAAAGGCAAAAAGGGCCTCGTGGCAAAATCGAAATCGAGGTAACGTCGGAAGCTGCAAGACTGCGCAAGATCCTCTCCAAAACGGCCCCCTCGGTGGGATACCTAAAGAGAAGCGATGGTACGTGGACTAACTCCAGTGAGGAGTCCCTACATATTCTACTCGACACTCATTTTCCAGGGTGCTCCATCAATGGACCGACTCAATTCCCTAGTGAGGGTTCGATCACCTCAATGGAACGTATCTTCTCAAAACGGAACATAAACTGGGCAATAAAGAGTTTCGATCCGTTCAAATCCCCTGGTCCGGACCAGATCATTCCGGCCCAATTACAAAAAGCCGGAGACACGGCCATCATCTGGCTGCAATGTATTTTTAAGAAGATACTAGTTGTGGGGAGAATACCACACGCTTGGCTTAAGGCTAAAATAGTCTTCATCCCTAAAGCAGGTAAAGCCTAGCACTCGACACCAAAGGACCTTAGACCAATCAGTCTATCATCCTTCCTTCTCAAAACTTTTGAGAGACTGATCGGGCTACAATTGAGAACAACTATAAGTTCTCAATTGTTGTCAGGAGCACAGCATGCCTACCGGAAAGGAAAATCCACGGAAACGGCACTTCACGAAGTAATTTCGGGGATAGAGAAATCACTATACCTCAAAGAATACTCTCTAATCGCTTTTCTAGATATCGAGGGAGCTTTCAACAACGTCATACCGGGTGCCATTACTGAAGCGCTGACTGACCTTGGGGTGGATCGTCACTTGGTGATGCTCATTGATCAATTGCTCACATGCAGGATAGTGACATCATCGATGGGATCGTCCACTCAGTCAAGGTATGTCAGTAGCGGCACACCGCAAGGTGGTGTCCTATCCCCCCTTCTATGGAACATAGCATTCATCAAGATTCTATGTGACCTGGAGGGGGGGGGCTGTAAAGTCGTGGCATACGCGGACGACGTGGCAATTATCTTCTCGGGACACACCCTCAAACACTCTGCGACTTAATGACCGCAAAGCTCGCGAGACTGTCAAGATAGACAGAATCGCGAGGTCTTGGAGTTAATACCTCAAAGACAGAACTTGTGCTATTCACAAGTAAATACAAGATTCCGTCTCTGAACCCCCCCCCCCCATATTAAATGGATGCAGGCTCTCCTTTAGCGACAGTGCCAGTTACTTAGGGTTGGTAATTGACAATAAGCTAAATTGGAACCTGAACATGAAAGACAGAGTGAAGAAGGCCACGATAGCCCTCTACACTTGCAAAAAAGCTATTGGCTTGAAATGGGGCATGAACCCAAGTACAGTCCAATGGATATACCAAGCCATAGTTAGACCGATAATACTTTATGGAGTTACTGTATGGTGGCCGGCCTTATCAAAAAGGACGATCACCAGACAACTCGACAAAGTTCAGCGAACAGCCGCCCTCTGCATCAGTGGAGCTCTTCGCACCACTCCAAACGATGCGCTAGATGCCATTCTGTGTCTTCAAAGCCTTGCCCTTGCAGGAAAAGAAAGGGCACAAATGGCGGCAATCCGACTGAGAGACTCCGACCAATGGGCACCACAGCACACAGGTCACTCCTCAATACTAAACGGCAGTTCCGTCCCTACTAAAACGGACTACTGTGTTCCAAGGGAATACACATATACCCCCTTCGATGCAATTATCCCCCACAGAGACGAGTGGAGTGAGGGACCCCCAGGCCCAAAAGGGGCCCTAAACATCTTCACAGATGGATCAAAGCTGAACAATAGGGTCGGAGGAGGTATATACTCCGAACAGCTAAACATTAAGCACTCCTTTAGACTCCCTGATCACTGCAGCGTCTTCCAAGCGGAGGTCATTGCAATCAAGGAAGCCCTAAACTGCCTGGTCTATCGAAACTACCGCCATGGTAACCTGTGTAAACATCTACAGTGATAGCCAAGCTGCAATCAAATCGCTTAATGCGATCTCTGCAAACTCGGCCACCGTTGCAGATTGCCGCAAATCACTTCACGAGATGGCTCAGCAATTTGCTATCAGCCTTATATGGGTCCCGGGATACAGGGACATCGAAGGCAACTGTATTTCAGACGAGCTGGACAGACTTGGCACTACAATCCCCCTTCTCCAAGACAAGGAGGATACTCGTATGCCGATGGCCACATGTAGGCTCATAATAAAGGAGCAATATAAGCAACTTATAGACAACAACTGGCAATCAGCTCCACGTTGTCGAATAACTCGGCAAACATGGCCAACCATAGACAGGAAGCGCACCTCTGAGCTATGCAAGCTCGGCAGACGAAGGTGCAGCGCAGTCATACGCTCCCTGATGGGACACTGGCTAATAGGTACCCACGCTAATAGACTGGGCGCCCCAAACAATGATTTTTGCCGTAGCTGCAGAGACGAGGAAGAAGAGGAAACGGTGGAACACTTGTTCTGCTCTTGCCCAGCTCTCAGCAGAAGAGGGTTACAGCACTTGGGCTCGCCCTTCATATCAGACATTTCGGTAATGTCCACCACATGTCCCAGAAAGATAGCTAACTTCATAAGTGCTTCAGGCTGGGACAACTGTTGACCATAGGTCTCACGAGACCTCCCAGTGAGTCTCGCAGCCGCTGTAACCTAACCTAACCTAACCTTCGGGTCTGTGCAGTATAAGCCAGCTCCTACTCCAACTCATGTCCCTGCCAATTTAACTGTGCCCGTATCCTTGTGGCAGCATATTTCCCGATGCAATCAGGCGCTGTTATGCCTTTGCTGCCTTTCCTACCGTCAGACGAGCGTGGATGTCCAGGGGATCAATTGATCTCAGTGCCCCCGTGATACAGAGCAGAGCCTGTTGCCGAGTCTTTTCCAAAAGCTTGTGGTACGTTTTCTTCCCGATAGCTTGCCACCACACTAAGACTCCATACAGCAGAGTTGGTCGCACCACCGAGATGTAGATCCAATGCATAAGAGCAGGTGACAGGCCCCATGTGCTGCAGAGCATCTTCTTTGATGCATATAGCGCAATGGTGGCCTTCTTCACCCTTTCACCACTACATTGGGTCTCTTTGCCAGCCTCTTGGTGCCTCTTGGTGAAGAGGATGAGGTCCGTCTTGTCCGCGTTTATACTGAGTCCTGTCCAGTCGTTATTCAATGGGTGATTGCTGAGTGTGTGTTGGTTGCTTCCAGGCGACCCAATATTGCGCTTGTGGCCACGTTGTTAAAAAAATATTAAATACTCCTAGTGCATATTTCTTGGTGTTGAGGGCTTTTTCGACGGTAGCTACTAGCGAGTGTAGTGCTGTTTCTACCGATTTCAAATGATTTTAACAACAGCGGTAGGTAGCGGCGTCTTCTAGATCGGTGTGATGGTTCGGTGACGTTCGCATGCCGCCCGCCAATGCTAGATCTAGCATTAAGATTTCCGTGTTCCCGCGGCGACAATCCGCTAAACTTCTTGGTTTGAGGGCCGTTCTTGAGGGTTTGGCCGTTGCTGCAGATGAGCTAGCCAGTCGCGACTCCAACCCTTCCAGAAGTGGCGAATCATTGTTTGCTGGATGAGGAACTGCTCTCGGAACGACGTGGTTTTGGGCCGATACTCCGGCGGAGCAAACATTGTGTCTCCAATTAGAAAATGTGCTGGAGTCAGCACGTCCAAGTCGTCTGCATCAGCCGTGAGAGGGCACAGAGGGCGCGAATTGAGACACGACTCGATAGTAATGAGCACCGTCGACAGCTCTTCGTAAGTGAGCCGCCGATCCGCCATGATTCGATTTAAGTGGTGTTTCAGAGCCTTTACATTGGCCTCCCACAATCCACCAAAGTTGGGCGATTGGGGAGGAATAAAATGCCGAGCTGTTCGCTGAGATGCCAACTTAGGTGCGATCATCTCATCAAAATAATTTCGAAGCTGAGCATGCACCGTCTTCAGAGCATTGTCCGCACCGACAAAGTTGGTACCGTTGTCGCTATATAGGTGTTTGACTAACCCTCGCCGACCTGTAAACCTGTCCAGAGCCTGCAAGAAATGCTCTGTAGTGAGGCCTGTCACCGCTTCCAAGTGCACAGCCTTTGTCGCCAGACAAATGAAGATGGCAATGTAGCCCTTGTACACACTAGCGCCTCGTAGACGCGCTGCTTTGAGCTCTATGGAGCCGGTATAATCTACTCCGGTCGCGATGAATGGGCGACTCGGCGGATTGAATCGATGAAGAGGCAGGTCTCCCATAAGCTAGGTGGACGTTGGCGGTCGCACCCGGAAACATCGCATACATTTCTTTATCACTCGACGAACTGCCTGCCTCCCAGAGATGATCCAGAACCGTTGGCGTGCGTGCGCCAAAGTCAACTGCGCACCTCCGTGCAGTGTCGAACAATGAGAGTTCTTGATGACCAATGTTGTGAAGTGATGGGAGCCCGGCAGAATGATTGGATGACGTCGATCGTATGGCAAAGCTGAGTGTCGCAAACGTCCCCTTATCCTTGCGATGCCGTGGGCCATGAACGGTGACAGACCTACGAGCTTGCTCCTGGATGGTAATGGCGCGGACCTTCTCACGGCGGCTAGATCGGCCGGGAAGGATTCAAGTTGGACGGTGCGTACAATACTAGACAGAGCTTGGTCTAGCTCCTCAATGCTCAAGGGACCTGTGCGCCGGTTTCCCTTGTTATACGTGTTGTGCTTGAATCGCAGAATGTAGGCAATGACTCTTACAGCTTGAGTATACGTGGAAAACTTCTCCATAACTGAGAGTTCCTGGACAGCATGGTGTACGTGAATTTTATCCGATTTGGTTTCCAACGCGGGGTCAGCCAAGGAGATCTCCGACACCTGTTTGGAAGGCCACGAGGACTTATCGTGCAGGAGCCAACCTGGTCCCTTCCACCACAATTTGAAATCCTTCAGCTCCTCTGTTGCGAGTCCTCTCGTCGCACAGTCTGCTGGGTTCTCTGTCGTGCTCACGTGACCCCATTCACTTGGTGTAGAATGGTCCAATATAAAGGCAACTCTGTTGGCGACGAATGTTTTCCACCTATTAACGTCACCCTGCAAACAATGCAGGACAATCGTAGCATCGGTCCAATAAAAGGTTTTAATAGGAAGCGACGATAGCCGCTGAGAAGCCACTATCCACTTCATGAGCTTAATGGCCAATACCGCACCGCTTAGCTCTGTAAGCGGGATGGTCAAAGGCTTAGAGGGAGTGACCTTTGCTTTAGCCATAAGCAGGGATGCGAAACATGACCCGTCGACATGTTCCACTCGGAGATACACGGCCGCTGCATATGCTGTTGAGGACCCATCGCAGATTCCGGTGAGTAATGGACCCATCGACCAATGCTGATATCGCCGTTCCTATGCGAGAGGTTCGGGAACTGCTTCGTCCCACTCCAGGGACGCCCTTGTACCGTCTGCACGCGCAGTCTTGGCCATGGTTACCTCCTTCAGGATCAGCTTCCCGGAGATGATGACCGGCGCGATTAACCCTAGCGGGTCAAAGAGCCTGGCGATGCTGGATAAGATGGTCCTTTTGGTTGAACTTTCTGTAAATTCAAAGTTAATTTTGAACTTAAAACAGTCCTTGTTGGGGAGCTAGTACATCCCTAAAGCCTTTATGGGATCACTGTTATCCCAGCTCAATAGCGTTTGACTGCAGCGATGCTCTGCCGGGATCGAGCGCAATAGCCTCGAATCGTTGCTGGACCATTTGCACAATTCCATGCAGGCGGATTTTATAGACGCCTCAACTTGAGCCCTTTTTATTTCTGCTCCTTCTATGGTGTGATCGCCCGATAAGATATCGTCCACGTATATCTCGTTCATGAGGACTTCTTCAGCCTTCGGGAACGAACCTCGTTCATCTTGAGCCAATTGATGAATGACTCTGATAGCCGTGTTTGGCGCCGAGGCTGTTCCAAACGTCAGCGCCGACAATGCGTACGTGTTGATGACTCCATCCTCCGCCCGCCATAAAATCCGCTGAAATTCGCGTCGTCAGGGTGAACGTCAATGCAACGATACATTTTCTGTATATCCGCTGTGAATACATAGCGATATTTCCGTCAATTCAGGATCACCGAAGACATGTCGTTTTGAAGCGTAGGTCCTGTGCAAAGTATATCGTTCAAGGAGCGTCCATTGGTAGTTCTGGCAGAAGCATCGAAAACGATACGTTGCTTTGTGAACATATTCTCCTCCTTAAAGACGGCGTGGTGTGGCAGCACGCACGACGTGATGTGTGCATGGCTGGACTTTCGAATGGTCAAACTGCGTTCAGTGCCAACTGCCGGACTGATCTGACCCAATGCGAAGTACTCCTCTATTTCGTCGCTATATCGCTTCCATCGCTCAGGGGCCTTAGACAGCCTCCTTTCCATCTGCAAGAAACGATTGAGTGCCATTTGATAACATCTTCCTAGAACTATGCTTTGATCCCGATACGTTTTGAACGGAAGCCTTGCTACGAAGCGTCCATCTGGCCTGCGCACATATGTCTTCTGGAAAAACGATTCACACCACAGATCCTCTTCGGTGACTGTGGATCGTTCCGGTACGGCTTCGACTTCAACCTCCTTAGTAGCGATTCCGTCTCTACAGATATTTGATGGCACCGTAGCTGAGCAGTTCCTTCCATCCCGTGCGTTTGTCCTGATAGTTTCCAACCAAAATGCGTGTTCTGCGCCATATGTTCGTTAGGCCCTCCAATCCTGGTTTCAGGCAACATGATTTGTGCCATAAAATCAGCTCCCAATATCAAATCAACTCGTTTTGATCGGTAGTATTGAGGGTCTGCCAGCTGGAATCCCTGGATGTGATCCCAGCGCTTCGGAGAGAAACTTTCACTAGGTAGATACGACGTTAATGTACTGAGCACATATGCAGAGCAGATATCTAAAGAAAACTGTGGATTAATATTGCTGAACGCTTGAAAATTTATTTGCTGCGGCGACCACCCCCCTGACCCACCCCAATAATGGAGGCGCGGGTACCCGTTCTTTTTAGATGAAGGGACTGTGCCACATGCTCGGATACAATTGTTGCCTCGGATCCCTGGTCGATGAGAGCATTGATGACAGCTTGAAGTCCATTGATCGGATTCCGTATGAGGATACGCGCGGTTACGAGGAGAATCTGCCTTTTAGGAGTGTTCGACGAAGTGGCTGAAAAGCAACGATAGGACTCACTGTATGATTGACCAGGTGGGCAAACTGGATTGCTGGTCGAAGGCATGAGTGACTGCGGTGTCGTAGGCCGGGCAGAACTCGGTAGCGACTGGTTCGAGGGTTGACCTTGTGAAGTGACGGAGAAATGTAGCAACGTATGGTGCTGTTGCCCGCACACTTGACAACCCATATTTCTGGTGCAGCGAGAAAGTGTGTGGGATCGGCTTAAGAAATTAAGACATAATTTCGCTTTGTTCGCAATGTCTTTGCGCTTGTAGCAGTCTAGGGCCAGAAAGGCTGGACAACGACGTAGGATGTGGTCGCCGTTGCAGTGAAGGCATTGGACAGTTGAGCGCTTTTGTCGGTCCTGCACGTTATGCACTCGAACACGCTTAGTGGAGTCTGACGAGCCCGGCGAAGTATTGGAGTCGTACGATGAGCTGTGGTTCTCGATCGCATCTATTATGAAAAGCCGGTCGTTCAGAAACGATTCTAATTCCGTACACGAAGGCACGGTGGAGCTGCTGCCTTGATGATGCTCCCACGCCCTATGAGTCTCCTTTGGTAACTTCGATGCCAAGAAGTGAGCTAGCCAGTTGTTGCGCTCCCCATCCAAGGCTTGGATGTGGCGGAACGCAGCCAGGCAGACATTGACCGTGCTGAGCATAGTCCGTATGGACTCAGCAGTCTCTTTTTTGGCAGCCTGGGAAGAGCATAGATGGCGTTCATATGATGTGAAAAAACTAGGCGAGAGTTGTTGTATCTCTTGACCATCATATTCCACGCCACCGTATAATTACCGTCCGTGAGCTGCATTTGGCGAATATCGTTGTCCCGACCTGGCGAGAGAGCCTCCTTGAGAAAATGCAACCTTTGCACACCGCTTAAAGTAGAGTTGTCATGGATCAAGCTCAAGAACGCGTCATAAAACCCTGGCCAATCAATTCACGCACCAGAAAATTTGGGAACTGGCATGTGTGGCATTTTTAACTGAAATTCTGGTGTGACAGTGTGTCTTTCGGATGAGAGGGTGGGCAGGTTTGCCGCTGCAGGAAACCGCTTCTCGGACTCCTCAGCTAAGACACAGACCACTTCCGTATGACGTTCCTCAAACTCGGAAGAAAAAATTTTGGTACAATAATCCGACTCGTCATACCCATCCAAATTGAGAAGCTCTTCGTGAGTTTCACGAAATGCCTTCCGCAAGCCTTCCACTTGTTCCATACGCTTCTGAAAGTAAATACGCGTTTTCCTCGATTCTGAATCTTTCCTAAAGTTCTGCAATGTGGATCTTAAAGACTGGTGGCGATCTTTCTGCACCCTCACCAGCCTTTGTAATGGCAGATGCTTCGAATCTGGATCCGTCATATTAATATTACGTTAAACTTTAACGCTTGCACAACTCAACCCAACTCAATATAAAATTCGTTTAGAAACTCTAGGTACTGATCTCGCACACAAACTCACTCAAAGAAGAATGCGAGAGCGCTGAGCCGTGGGCGAAGAGAGCGGAGCGATGAGCCGTGGGCGAAGAGAGCGGGGCGTACAGCAATGCAAGCACTGAAACGTTAGCGAAGAGAGCGGGGCATCAAGCGCAAGCACCGCTTGCTTTGGTTGCACAGTTATTGCGGTTATTGCATTCCTCCACTGCACCCTTTCGCCCGCGATTTAACTGCGTCGAAATATGTTCGTGAAATTGTTAGTGTTTTGCGGCTGGGTTCCCCTCATTAGCCACCATGTAGAGTTGTGACCCGTGAATATATAAGCAGAATATCCAGAGGACAATGAGGAGGGGTTCCCGTAGCCAGTGCAAACACTTTTGATAATATTTAATTTAAAATTTAATGATAACCGATTTCAAATGATTTTAACAACAGCGGTAGGTAGCGGCGTCTTCTAGATCGGTCTGATGGTTCGGTGACGTTCGCAAGCAGACTAACTCTCTCTCCTACGCACGTCGCAAGAACTGTGCTGTGGGTACGCACGAACGCCAATGTTCCGAGAGAGCCTAGATTGGAGAGTTTTGGCACCTTGGGACCAGTGATGCAAAACCGAACCGTTATCCAATGGGTGATTGCTGAGTGTGTGTTGGTTGCTTCCAAGCGACCCATTATTGCGCTTGTAGCCACGTTGTTAAATGCTCCGGATATATCAACAAATACTCCTAGTGCATATTTCTTGGTGTTGAGGGCTTTTTCGACGGTAGCTACTAGCGAGTGTAGTGCTGTTTCCACTTATTTTCCTTTAGTGTAGGCATGCTGGTTGTTTGACATCAGTCCCCCTACTTCCTTCCTGATGTGTAGCTCCAGCAGCTTTTCCATTATTTTTAGTAGAAAGGAGGTGAGGCTTATCGGTCTATAATCCTTGGGACTAACATGGCTGCACTTTCCTGCCTTTGGGAGGAATAAAACTCTGGAAGTTCTCCATTGGATAGAGCCTATCCTTGAGCATGCCATATATATGTCTAGCGAAAAGCCATGGGGTGATCACCTCTTTGGTTACCTGCAACATGGCTGGGAATATTCCATCCAGTCCAGGTGCTTTAATGCCCGTAACGGAATCTATGGCCCATTGGATTTTCTTGTGGGTTACTAGGCCTGTGGAGAGGGTTTGTTCCTCTGTTGCCAGGTCCTGTTGCGTTGCGGCATCAGTGACCTCGGTGCATCCCGGGAAGTGAGCCCCATTAGTGCTGTGAGGGCTTCTTCGCTACATTGAAGGATTTACAGAGCACCATCCAAGGGTGCCTATCGGCTCTGGAGCTATCCAATATCTCCACTGAGAATTGGGATTGTCTCCTCGTATTCATGTGTTCCTCCAAGCTTCCAAAGATCACACTATCCCTGTGGGAACAATCCCTCCAAAGTAAGGTGGATATTCCGACTTGGAAGGAACTGAATACGTTCCTACTGGAGCGGTATCGAACTCTAGAGGCAATCGAAGATGTAAGGCCCCATGTAGTTCCACCGCTGGCGGTTAAGGCAACCAGACGGGAACCTCCATCCAACCGACTGAACTCCTTTGAGGCCAAGGTCACTGCCAAGATTCAGACTTGCCGACTTTGCGCCAAGGAGAACCATCCATTCCGAACATGTCCGAAATTCTTACGAATGTCTGTCCATGAGCGATCCGACACCATTAAGCAGCACAAATTGTGTTTAAATAGCTTTGCCAGAGGTCACAACCTGAGGGACTGCACTAGCGCTCATAATTGCCATACCTGTAAGGGTCGTCACCACACTCTCCTTCATCGTCCGACGAATACCCAAGCATGTGATCCTGGAAAATTTTTGGATACCTCCGTCAATGTACAGTCCACTCCTCTCCCACAACCAACGGTCCAAAATTATTTCTCGGAAAGCACGCATAGCGTCCTCCTCGGCACGGCAATAATCCATGTATGTTCTTTCTGTCTGTTCTTTGCTGTCCGACTCTGGATCGGAAGCAACTTTCATTTCCGAAAGGCTGTTCAAATTGATATGACCCCAGTATCAGTCGGTTGACGCTCAAGTTTCAGGGCTCAATGGAACCATTGCAGCCCAGCCTCAGCGACTATGCCATTTCCATATTGGCTCTCCTATTAAGCCGAGGATCCAAATAGAGACTTCGGGTTTCGTTCTTCCAAAGCTGGCAGGAAATCTGCCCTCCTACACAATTCCACAAAGTGCTTTGGAAGATCTTCCCAATCTGCAACTGGCAGATCCGGAATTTTATAAGAGTTCCCAGATAGATGTCCTACTGGGAGCCGACATCCTTCCATCCATCCTGCTAAAGGGATCCTGTACCAATATCTGTGGTACCCTTTTGGGCCAGGAAACGATTTTTGGCTGGACCATCACGGGTCCCGTTTCCAAAACTGGTGCCAAGGTCATCTCATCTTTCGCCACTCGAATCTCGCTCAACGAAGAAGTGAGGTTAGAGAAACTTCTCACAAAATTTTGGGAGGTGGAGGATATCCCAGTTAAACTGGTTAGAGAGTCCGACGCAGCGTGTGAGAAGTTGTTTCAGCAGACAATCACCAGGAACGAATGTGGTAGATATGTGGTCACCCTTCCTTTTAAGAATCCTGAATCCATTGACCTTGGTCATTCAAGATCTATCGCATTGGCTCAGCTCCTACGTAATGAGAATCGCTTGAATAAGGACTCATCCCTGAAAGAGCAGTACGATAAGGTCCTTCAGGAGTACTCGGACCTTGGTCACATGAGACCAGTTCCTTCCACAAACGGCCCAAACAATTTTTACCTCCCTCATCATGCAGTCTATAAACCAGAGAGTACCACCACAAAGCTTCGCGTTGTGTTTAACGCCTCCAGTCCGTCCTCAAACGGCAAAAGCCTCAACGACGTCCTACATCCGGGACCCGTTCTCCAATCGGATCTGACTACGCAGATCTTAAAGTGGCGCGTTTTCCGATACGCATTTAATGCCGACATCAATAAGATGTATCGCCAGATTCTGGTGGCGCCCCAACATGCCCCTTATCAGCGCATCCTCTTCCGCGATACTACCGGAGATGTGTGCGACTATGAGCTCAACACGGTCACTTTCGGAGTCAACTGCGCCGTTCCTCGCCATTCGGGTCCTAAGACAGCTCGCACAAGATGTGCGCTCCGAATTTCCACTGGCCAGTGACATTCTGGCCAATTATATGTACGTAGATGACGTACTGGCTGGTGCACACACTAAGGCTCAGGCAATCTCCGCCATCACAGAGCTACGACAAGCCCTCAACTCTGCAGGGTTTCCCCTCCGAAAGTGGACCGCCAACCAGGAGGGCGTTCTGCGCGACATTCCAGTCGACCACCGATTACGAGCTGATTTCCTAGAGCTCGAAAAGAGCAGCATTGCGAAGACCTTGGGGATCCGATGGCAAGCCAGTGCCGACGAGTTCTTTTTCGTCTCCCCCGAATTAATTCCTCAGGCGTCCTGCACGAAACGCAATGTTCTGTCCCAAATTGCGAAGCTGTTCGATCCAGCAGGATGTCTTGCCCCCTTCGTCATTCAAGCGAAGATGTTAATGCAGGAAATTTGGTTGAGAGAAATAGGTTGGGATGACGTCCTCCCGAGCGACCTATCTCAAACATGGGAGAATTTCCTGCAGAGTTTTCCGGCCGTTCAGGCGATCCACATACCCAGGTGGTTACACGTCTGCCCGGCACCCAAGGTGCAGATTCATGGATTCTGCGATGCGTCCCAGCGCGCCTATGGGGCGGCGATCTACATCCAAGTAGAGCAGTCCTAGGGCAACCTTCTGCAACCTTCTGACCGCTACAACCCGCGTAGCACCCGTGAAGACGGTTTCCCTACCCCGACTCGAGCTGTGCGGGGCGGTCCTTCTGGCAGAACTCTCCTCTGCCATCCTTCCACAGATGCCGTTCAACACCAGCCAAGTGTCGTTTTGGACCGACTCCACCATTGTGTTGGCCTGGCTGAACAGGCCGGCGTGCGACTGGACCACGTTTGTGGGTAATCGAGTCACTAAAATAGCGCGGTGCTGCTCCAACGTGCGATGGAGTCATGTCCGATCCGAGGACAATCCGGCAGACCTGGCCAGCCGAGGTCTAGGACCCAAGGACCTCAGCACAAACGAAATGTGGTGGCACGGCCCTGCCTGGTTGCGATGTCCTCCATCCGAGTGGCCTTGTCTTCTGGCCGTATCCCCTGAGACGGACCTGGAGAGACGAACCGTCAAGGTGCACCACGACAGCAGCAGCGCCACTGACATCCTCAGCCGTTTTTCCGATCTCGGGCGTGCTCTACGCGTGCTTGCCTACGTAAGGCGATTCACTCGACAATGCAGAAGGGAGGCGATCCATCCCGATAAGAATCCAAGCAGGGATGAGCTAGCTGAAGCACTGCAAGCCGTCACCATCGTGACGCAAAAAACCCACTATGCCAACGATCATCAGTGCCTCGCTACGAAGCGGCCTCTCCTGGCCTCGAGTTCCCTACGGTCTCTCAATCCGTTCGTTGACCGGAACGGCATCATCCGAGCATGTGGCCGAGTCCAAGCCTCGGCTTCGATGTCGTACAACGAGCGGCATCCGATCATACTGCCACCCGCATGCCCTCTAGTTCGCCTGCTGGTTCGGTTCACTCACCACATAGCCCTCCATAGTGGGAACCAGGTGGTCGTCCGCCTTCTACGCGCTACGTACTGGATCCCTCGACTACGTCACGTAGTGAGGGCAGTGATCCACTCTTGCAAGGTTTGCGTCATCCAACGCAAACGACTCCAGACCCAACTAATGGGCGACCTTCCTTCCACACGTGTAACCTTTTCTCGACCGTTCACGTACACCGGGGTCGATCTCGCCGGGCCCTTCGACGTCAAGAGTTTCACCGGACGCGCTTGCCGATTAACCAAGGGTTATCCACTTCACCACCAAGGCGATCCACTTGGAAGCCACCTCCGACCTGTCCACCGACACTTTCCTCGCTGCGTTCGCTCGTTTTGTCGCGAGGCGAGGATGCCCCCATGAAATCCACTCCGACAATGGCAGGAACTTTGTAGGTGCTTCCAGAGCTTCGGCCCAGGACCTTCTGGAGACAGTCAAGGCTCGGACATCTGAGGTGTACAGCCAGCAGGGCCTAGCGTGGCGATTCATCCCTCCGGGAGCGCCACATATGGGTGGTCTGTGGGAGGCAGGCGTCAAGAGTTTCGAGACTCTGTTCCAAAGGTCGATGTGTACCTACAAATACACATTGGAGGAGTTCTCGACCTTCCTCTCCAAGATTGAGGCCTGCCTCAACTCACGCCCCATCTCCCCTATGTCTGAGGATCCGACGGACCCACTGGCTCTCAGTCCGGGTCACTTCCTGGTCGGCGGTCGGCTACTGTCCGTGGCGGAGCCAGAGATCAGGGAGAGTGCCTCCTCTATCCTCAACCGCTGGCAACATCTCAAGGCTCTGAACCAACAGTTTTGCTCACTCTGGAAGACAGAGTACCTACGAGAGCTGCATAAGCTGAACAAGTGGCAGCATCTAACGAGAGACCTGGAAGTTGGAGACCTCGTCGTTATCAAAGAAGATAATATACCACCGCAAGAATGGCGGCTGGGTCGGGTGCAGAAAACCTATCCCGGCGCCGATGACAAGGTCCGCGTGATAGACCTCCTCACAGCCCGCGGCCTTATCAAAAGGCCAATCGCGAAGGTGGTCCTACTGCCCATGGACTCCGAGATCCACTCCACCTACGCCAGCGTGTACGCTGGCCCGTAAGGAGCATCAATAAAAAGTCTTCCGTCCCTTTAGGCTTAAGTCATTAGTTCCGTACGGCTTGTCGTTATAACTCCAGTAATCCGTTTCACCATTTCCGCAGCCCAACAACCACTGTGGCACCCCCGGGCGGCGCTCATCAATAAATACTGCGCCAACTGCCTGGCCCACGAGCACTCCGGGCGAAATTGTCGCAGCGGGGACCGCTGCAAACACTGCCGTGGCAACCACCACACCCTGCTTCATACGCCGAGCTCGGACCGGCGTCGCCCCCCTCCATCCGCGCCGTCCGCACAAGCTCCATCTCCGACAACGCCGTCCGCACGAGCTCCATCTCCGACAACGTCGTCCGCACGAGCTCCACCTCCGAAAACGTCGTCCGCACGAGCTCCACCTCCGACCACGTCGTCCGCCTGCTCCACCCGACCTCCAACTCTGGCCACACTGTTGCAGCAAGGCAACCCGCCGGTCCTCCCGACGGCCACCGTCAAAATAGACAATGGCGTGACGGTCTATGAGACCAGGGCGCTGATCGACCCCTGCCGGCCCGTGTCGGTAATCAACGCGTCGCTGGCCAGGGCGTTCAAGCTTCAGACGGTGGTAATCGGGAAAGAAGAAGCCTGCACTGCAGTGATCCGGTCGCCCCTGTCCACCGATTTTAAGTTGGAGGTCGTGCTCCAAGTGGACCCCAAGCTGCACCTGCGCACTCCTGCGGCAGCCATCAATGGAGGACTCGGAAATCGAGTCAAGCACCTCACCCTGGCGGACGACAGGTTCGACCATCCTGCCATCGTTGCGCTCATCCTGGGAGCTGACGTCAACGGGGATGTCATCCGCGAGGGGATGCTAGCAAGCACGGAAGGACTCCCTGTGGCGCAGCACACCGTGTTCGGGTGGACACTGTCAGGCGCCTACCGGACCTGAAAATGGACCCCCGTGTATCGTGCCAATTTGGTTGCATGATCCTGCAAGGGGGGCGGGATGTTCAGGCCTAGAAGTGGGCAGCGAGCCGGGGCGACAAAATCCACCACTCCTTGGCAACATCCTTGGCAACATCTTTCTAGAGATAAGTTAGGTGCTAAGAACATTACTGAAAATATGCTAGATCAATTGAAAATACAGTGCGAATAGCATTAGACGGGAATACGATTTTTTCTTACAAAGAAGTCCACGCGAGGAAAACCAACCCCCTCCAAAACACTGACCATTGTCCATTGTTGAGCTTGAGCTGACTCTGTGTGGTAAGTTGCTTTGAAAGCAGCTTCCTGAGTCTTGCCGTTTCAGGCACCTTCTCGATGTTGGAGCAGAAGTTCCTCCACGAGCTGGGCTGTGCCTCGCGTATCTCTTTCTTATAATTCCTGAATAGTTTCCTGTATTCCTCGTTTATGAATTCTTCGTTCGCTTGTTTGGCGAGCTTGAAGAATTCCCTGAGGTTGTTTCTTAAGAGAGAGGTCCCTGTTCCACCAGAGTGGCTTGGTCCTCTTTTTCGTTCTTGAGGGTGGGCATGTTGCGCGGTAGCCACCTAGTAGCTCCTTGGAAAGAGACTCAAGAGACTTCTCTATGTCCTCAGCAGATTGCGCTGACCCCGGATTCGCGAGCTTCGAGGTAACCGTCTTTCTGAACTATTCCCAGTTTGTGTTCCGGGGGTTCCTATAGACTGTTACCTTCGAAGTGTGTTTAAATTCGTACTTCAACTGAATATACCTTTGATCTGAGAAGGATAGTCTTTCGAGGACTCTCCTTTCAGATACCGCGGTGCTCTTTCTCGCTACGAGTGTAAGATCTAGCACGTTTGATGAGCTGGGACCTAGGTACATCACGTTTGCTACTTCTATGTTGGTCGAGAGTATAAAGTCTAGGAGTGACTCACCTCGGTCATTGATATCGGGGCTTCCCCACACACTGTGGGGGGCAGTTGCGTCCGTACCAATGAGTAGTTGGTAGTCCTTGGAGTCGGCTTCATCGACTAGATTCCTTAGCTCTTCAGATGGTGCGGGCCTGTCATGTGCTATATAGCAGAAGGCTACCAAGAGGCGCTTCTCCTCGCTGTAATGAGACATAAGGTGAGCATGGATTCCCTTTCGTATAAGTACGATGGTTCTGTTCCTGCTAACCGATGTTGTGTAAAAAGAGTTATAATTCGCGGACTTTAGTCCGGCCACTGGAGCTCTGCCGACGCTACTTTGCTTTTATGAAGGTTGAGCTTCAGCACACTCAACGTCATGGGTGGCTGGCTCAGCTTCGCTCGACGGGTTGACAACCAGCGTCAGGTCACCGTCCTCTTCCTCGTCGGAGTCGTGCAGCGCAAGTCACTGAGCGACCTCCACGATGATTTCCAGACCCAAGGTATGAACGTCTGTATCCCCGGGGTGGCGTTTTTTTAGGCGTAGGTATACGCTACCCATACCCCACGCCATCTTCCCAAATCTGGGGTATAGAAGGTCCTCCGCCTCTTTGTTTATTTAGAGTATTACACACTGGCCCCCTCGTTGGGTAATGGGCTTCCAGTGTGTAATACCTTCCAGTTCCCTGTGGGTATATCCAGGTTTTGACGCTGTAGGAGCGTCAGCGCCCTGTCTCCTTGGCTCACGATGGGGAAGAGTACCTTCGCCTTTAGTATAGACGGGATTAGCTCCCTGTCCACCACCTCTTTCTTGGCCCCCTCCCATATCGCGTCCAGTTGGAAGACAGTTTACGTCAGCAACCTTAGCGTTGGATCGTCGTTGCACTTGGGGATTTTTGCCCCATTCAGCCACCCAGCACCATCAAAGGTGGGCTTGGGGGCTGTGGGGTCCTCCTTCATCCGCGCAAACAGTGCGTCCACTAGCCTCGCGTGTACCAGCTTCTACTGCGCTGCAGTCATCTTCCGATTCTCGTCGCTGCGGTCAATGAGCGCCACGATCAGATGTCGCTTGACCGCTTCACTCACCGTCTTCGACTTCGGGAGCTTTTTGGGGGGGTTTCCACTTTTGGAGGGGGGCTGCGCCCTTGGGCCCGCGATACCGGTTGCTCGCCAGAGTGTTCTTGGTAGCACTCTCGACTGAGCGTTGCCTCTTGTTGGTCAGCATCTCCTCCACCTTGTTGGTATATTTCCCAATCGACGCCAGCATTTGGGGCATCTGTGAAAATGTTCGTCTGCTTTCCTGGTTAGCCTGGCTTTCTCCTCCTGGGAGATGACGGCTTTACTCTGGATCTTGAGGGCTGCCTTGTACTGCGATAGAGCCTTCCTCCCCTCCCTGGAACGCTTCGGCCCGGTACCTGGTTCCGGAAAACGGAGAAGGCTCTTTTCCTCCGTGTTGCTGATTGAGAGCACGCTCTCCAGATCCGTGTCAGCTTCGACAGCGGCATTCGTGCGGCTCAGCTTGGAGTGAGGAAGAATTTTGGCAGTAGTGCAACAGCTGGCGTGGCCTGCTCCCGCCACGTCAGAGGTGTGACGGCTGGCGACGAGCAGAGAGGATTGCTCCTTCCCGTGACTGCCGGTGGTAGCAGTCACGCATTCCACCGACGTTTGGGCTGACATCACAGCCCGTGGTTTCTCCTTCTTGCCCTCCATGTTTGGCCCGAAGGTCCATAGTGGTTATTATTTTTCGGGGGGACCACCCCCTAGCGTTTTATGCCTACCCGGCAGGCATCTCTAGCCATGGCCCTGACCCAGCTCTCCCGACTCGAAATCGAGAAGATCTGGGTCATTGACTTAGCTGGACACTTCATTGCCCCAGACGGGACAAGCGACAGTGCATTACCCTCGTCCGGGATAATGCAGTGTCCATTGCTCAGCCAGCACCCTTGTGGAGGGTTCAGCTAGAGGATTTTTGTCAGCCGATTTTCAACAAAATAATCATAACATTTAGGATAACAGCTCATAATTAACATCTGTGATCAAAGATGTAATATTATCATTTTCAAAAAATCTCCTCGAAGTATTTCCATCATTCGTATTTCCGTATCCGTACTTTCGGCAGTCAACTTTTAATCCTAGTTTCCGAGAGAATTCAGCTTGTATAACTTCCTTTCTGCTCTGTATATCCTCACTAGGTGTACTATCCGTTTTTGTTTCTCCTGGCAGTGGAAGTGTGTAGGCTAGCTTCAGAATAAATTCCATACACTTTATTCTTCAATGTAACGGAGAAATACCATATTTGTAGCAGTTCTCCTCAACCGTTGAGTGGTCTAAGCTGTGAAAGTCTTTTTGAGTTTTTTTTAAGAACGGGACAACTCAAAGTTGAGCAGGTATTTGTAATTTCATTTAAGACTTTTCCGTCAATCATTGTCAGCGTTCCAATCTCTTTAAGCAATACCACTTCGAAATCATTTATATTTTCAGAAGCACGTAAAACTTAAAAAATCGTTGAATTTTTAGAATCCATTATTGCGATTTTATATAAACATTTCCTTTTATGAAGTTAAGAAACAACTGTCGCCATCAAGTGAAATATTTTGCACTATTTACCATATATTTTGAGTTAGCTAGGTAATTAGTTATATAAAATAAATAAATAAATAAATACATTTACATTCAAAATAAGTTAACTTGGAAATCAAAAAAAAAAAAAAGTTGTGCAACTTTCCATCAACTAAAATTATATTTATCCACTATTGGAAATACATCTCTTAAAGAGATATAATGTTATCAATTAACAACACACACGTTACAGCCAAATTAGTAAGCGCTCTTCTCTTCCTTATACCTGTCTCGTGTTTTAACGCGAGGTATTCCAAGTTTTTTGTCTTACGTTTCCAAAATGCAGAGTTTCGGCAATTTAGACTATATAAATATGAAAGGTATATATTATATCTATCACATGTATCTTTGATATACTTTTTAGCTACATTCCACGAAATTTCAAAAAATTAAAAAATTTAGTTTATATCTTAAACGTTTTTAATTTAATAAGTATTTCAGTTATATTTAAAATTCATAAAACAAAACACTAAAATTAAACATAATTTTCAGATAAAGTAAAAAGATCGTAGATCTATTGTTTACATCCCAAAAAAATTAAGTTTGAATATGGTGAATTTTCTTAAAAATTGTCATTTATTCGTCCTCACGAATAATTTCTCAACTTTGAGATAACCGATTTAAAACATTTGGATCCATAGTCTTTCACGTTTCTTTATTCTCAAGTGATTTCACACTTTGTTTTTGCCAAATGCGTTCATGAAAAAAAAAAAATTTTTGAAACGCTTTTCGGGCAGTGGCCCCACTGTGCAGCGGCCACAAATCCGTACGCCAGCAGATTCTCGGCCACTCGTAAATATAAGATTCAGCATACTGTAACAAAGATTGAACTCAAAAGCTAGAATAAAGAATCAGAAAATAATTGAAAACCAAACCAATATATCGATTTTGGCTCCAAGGGATTAAACTATATCTCTCCAACTACAACCACAGCTACAACTATAGCTACAACGATCAACGGGGATGGCAGAAATGGGCTTCATCTACACAGTACAGTACAGTATCTACGCAGTACTTAGTCTGCTACAACAACAATAACAGCTATTTCAGTAGTTGGCTGCAAACCAGAACGCAGCGAAAATGACTGTGCGTTCTTGTGGGGACGGCGAGTTCGGCGAGTATAGAAGCGCGGCGAATTCGAATTCTGCAGCTGGTACGGCCACCCTAGCATTTGACAAACACACAGAATTTTCATTATTTGAAATCACTACTGATTGACGAGGCTGCTAACTGAATGGGAACGTCATTAGGAAAGGTACAATCGACCGCGGCGTATCGTAGATTCGTTTTTGAAACAATTTATGAGTTGCCCAAAACTACTAAAATTGATGCGGCGATTTTACGTAAGGTGTCCGACGGAGCAAACGAAATTGTTCGTGGTCTGGAGGTGTGGTCATAAAGGTTCACACCTTCGATGGTTGCAGTTGAAGGCTGCAACTGCACCAAATGTTATTCGACAGAAAACATTCTGTATGGCTGTCAACAATTTTTGGATATGACAGGTATGCAAAGGCGATCTTTTGTAAAAGAGAAACATCTGTGCTACAACTGTTTGAAACCTGGTGAGCAACAAGTGTAAATCGAAATACACATGTAAACAGTGCATCACCACTCACTACTCCATCTACAAGGTACTACATCGGGTACCATCAGAACCTTGGCAAAAGCAAAAGGCAAGCAATTAGCAATTCAAACGATCATCATATCACTGCGGTGACTTCAAGCCACATTGCCCAAGCAGAGGGCATACCATCGATTGTATGTGAGCAGGGCCCTGCAAAATCTTCTCAAGCAAAAGGATACAAACAGAAGCATTGGCACGTTCCAATCACGAATTCTGGTTTCGGGAATATCTTCAAAGAAAGCTGACAACACAGAGGAATTCAGTACACCTCACATTAAGTCACAGATTTTCCATGTACTTGGCAGAATCACTTTATCATTGGGAAGGCAAAATATGAAAGCATCGGCACTCGATGTATTTAATGATCTTCAATTGGCTGACGCACACATCTGCACAAACGTACCCATTGACATACTATTGGCTAACGAGCACGTATGGTCTACATTTACAGGAAGGAAGATGTATGACAGCACGGGCAATCTTCTCGCTATTTCATCGTTTTTCGGATGGGTTATTACATCAATCATGATACCCCAAACCAGCAACGCAATTGCATTAACAATAACAATGAATTTAGATGCTGTTCTCCAGAAGTTTTGGGAGCTGGAGACCGTCGACTGCACGACCAAACTTGAACCCGAAGATGAAGAAGTCGAGAAACACTTTCTCACCACACACACTCGGGAAATGGGTATCAAACACCAAATGCATAATAGAGGATACAATCAATAAGAGGATACACACAATCAACTCAATGGTCATCAGTAAAGGTTCTTGGACTCTACTGGAACCCTGGAAAAGACACTCTAACATACAATGTGGGTCTATCTGCAAAGCCTAACCGCACAAAAAGACAAGTCTTGTCCACTTAGACTCTTGGCACCTGTCGTTCAATTCGAGATCCTTTTTCAACGGTTATGGCTACTTAATTTGAATTGGGATGATCCACTCCCAACCAAACTGGCGGACAATTGGCTGAAGTGGCGAGCTGACCTCGACATATTGCAGCAGTTTCAACTACCACGTTTGGTTGTCAACGACGCGGACAACATCGAGTTGCTTCTATCAAGACATACGCTGCTGTAGTGTATAGCAGAGTAATGCATTTAGATGGCTCGATTTCGGTATCTTTAGTGGCTGCAAAGACAAGGGTGTCACCACTCAAGCAACAATCCTTGCCACGCCTGGAACTATGCGGAGCACTTCTTCTGAGCCAACTGCTAAACTCGATTAAGTCTAAATTACGACACAGAAATACAACTGTATTTGCATGGTGCAACTCTTCAATTGTCTTATCCTGGCTGACATAAGCACCAGCCCAGTTGAAGACGTTTATTGGGAATCGAACCTCGGAAATTCTGGACTCCATTCCACGCCATGCTTGGCGTCATGTGTACTCCAAAACAAACCCAGCTGACTGTGCGTCTAGGGGGCTCATGGCTGCCGACCTCATCGACTTTCAGTTGTGGTGGACTGGTCCTTTATGGCTACGGGACAAGGATCAATTCTTGGTAAAGTTGAAAAACTCCAAATTTCAGTTATCTCTCTCAGAAAATAGCATTAAAAATGAATGAATGAACTAATTACTTATCAACATCAGCCGAATCACAATCGGTTAATCCACTGGACGAACTAATAACCCGAATATCTTCTAGGCAGAAGCTCGTACACTTCATCCAACGCACAAAACACCCATCTCGGGACACAAGCTCCAAATGTCTTACATTTGATGAGATTCAGACGGCACAGATTGTGTGTTTGAGGCACGCGTAAACCTGATTTTAGGATGATTACCAATTGCTTCTTGCCAAGAAGCCACTACGAAGGTGATCTCAGCTGGTAAATCTGTAACCAACATTACTCGACAAAGTAAATTTTTTTTTTTCCGCAGTCGCCCAAAATGACTTTTTCTGATAGATTTGGATGTTTACAACTTTTAAAAGAATCCTTTTATTTTTTATTTGGTTTTTTTTTAAAGAATTTTTTAAAAATTTGGTATTTTCTTTCATAGGTAGTGCTTCTATTTTTCACATGACTTAAGTTTCCTACAACTGGTTGTATTGAACTTTGCAGTTTTTAAAAGCTGACAAATGCATATAAATCCGAACCAGACACATTGTAGCTGCAACTTAACGTCTGGAAGATATTAAGCTTTCAAATTCAAATTTCATAATTTTTTTCGGTATTTTTTCCCGAAATTTTGACTTTGAAAACTCAGAAAATGTCGAAAAAAAAATATTTTATTGCTTACATTTTTAGCCTTAGATAGACACGTCGTTTAAGCTGGGTATCCAGCACCGCGGAATCTAAAAATTACTGCCAAACTTCATATAAAAAAAACGGGGCCAGTAATTTTTCGTTTGTGTTTTCCTGGAGTCAGTATCCAGCAACGTAAACGGGATCCACGAATTTTTATCGATAATATCGATATTCACACGAATGTGGACTGTGAGAACAGCTGATAGGGGTGCCAGTAAAATATATGTGCCTATTTTTACTGGAGTACAAGTGAGAGGTGGGGGCAAAATCTGTGCGCAAAACCAAAAAGAGATATGCAAATTGTTAAAGTGAGGAAAAGATTGCTTTAATAAAAGCAGTTGAGGCAAGACCATGTCTTTAGCGGATCACGGAAAATAAGCATTTTGATCATTTTGACATTTTGGCGCCTCCGACTGTGCTGTACTTCTTCTTACAACAATATGTGCCGCTACCAACACAATCACGTCATCGTCAGAATTACTTTTCTTCCTTTTTTTAATTTTAGTTTAATTTTCAAAATTGGCGCTGTTTACAAAACACAGCTGATTCATGAGAGTGGCAAATCACTTTTTAGGTTCTTGGTCACATTACATTAGTTGAGTTCCACACATCCGAAATAAAGAGCAGATTCCTTTCAGTAAAATTTCGCGGTGCTGGATACAGGCCTTTAAGCACTAAAGGCCTGTATCCAGCACCGCGAAATTTTACTGAAGCTAATCTGCACATTATTTCGGATGTGTGGAACTCAACTGATGTAGTGTGACCAAGAGCCTAAAAAGTGATTTGCCACTCTCATGAATCAGCTGTGTTTTGTAAACAGCGCCAATTTTGAAAATTAAACTAAAATTAAAAAAAGGAAGAAAAGTAATTCTGACGATGAAGTGATTGTGTTGGTAGTGGCACATATTGTTGTAAGAAGAAGTACAGCACAGTCGGAGGCGCCAAAATATCAAAATGATCAAAATGCTTGTTTTCCGTGATCCGCCAAAGACATGGTCTTGCCTCAACTGCTTTTATTAAAGCAATCTTCTCCTCACTTTAAAAATTTGCATATCTCTTTTTGGTTTTGCGCACAGATTTTGCCCCCACCTCTCACTTGTACTCCAGTAAAAATAGGCACATATATTTTACTGGCACCCCTATCAGCTGTTCTCACAGTCCACATTCGTGTGAATATCGATATTATCGATAAGAATTCGTGGATCCCGTTTACGTTGCTGGATACTGACTCCAGGAAAACACAAACGAAAAATTACTGGCCCCGTTTTTTTTATATGAAGTTTGGCAGTAATTTTTAGTTTCCGCGGTGCTGGATACTCAGCTTAACCATGCAGTATATAGATGGGACACTTCATACATTTTTTTGTCCGCACCAAGCGGACCTGCATCAGCTCCCGAGAGAGTCGTGAGAGTGTATGTGTGCACATGCATTCTCACGTACTTTGCGTGTTTGCAAGTGTGTATGAGCGCACAACTGAAATTTGTGCTCTCTCAATTTTGTTTTGATTTTTGTGCTCGCGCCACCTTTCACTTTATCATTTTTAGAGTCAACCCTTTTTGAAGATGCTTGCCTTATAATACCAGAATAATTGTTATTTCGTACATGCATTAGATACTTACTTTGTTTAATATAGAATATGTATAATGAGCTGATATATGTATATATATTTTCAAATCTATATTTAATTGAATGGTGTATTGTATTATACAATGATATATTTGATCACAAATAAAAAAGTATGTGTATTGAAAAATATAATTGAAAATTGAAAAATATAAAAAAAAATATATAAAATATATATATCATCCTTGAATATGGCTATTTATGACATATAAATGGGTAATAAATGGGTCCATACAGATTTTATTTTATTTTATTTGTATTATATAAATTATTATATTATTACTGCCTATGAAAAAGCCGTCCGGCTCTCGACTTTGTCAACAAATTATTTTATTATTTATCCTTTTATATTTATATAATACATAAAATAAAAAACAGGTTTCTTTCTTCCCACGTCCAAGTGTCCCACAAACCCACCCCCACCCAGCCTGCCAATTCTTCATTTATTTTGTGGCGGTAGTTCGTCAACAAGCTGAAGAAGAACACACAACACAAAATTTCAGCTTAGCAAAGTACAAACGCTCTGTATGTGACCAAAACTTCATATGCCGAATTTGGCTGATAAATTCCGTTAACCGACGTGTAACTGTTTTTTTTTCCTAAAACAATACCAAAAATCTGTGTTTGTAACAGTTTTTAACGGTCAAATGGCATTTAGGATGGTGGCAAATGGCATATGAAGTTTTGGTCAAACGGCTACAACTTGGCCGTTTATTCATCGATTTTTTTAAGCGATACCTTAAACGACGCCTAATTAATGTGTCTATCTAAAACTAAAAATTTTAGCAATAAAATATTTTTTTTTCTACTTTTCCTGAGTTTTCAAATTCAAAATTTCGGGAAAAAATACGGAAAAAAATATGAAATTTGAAAGCTTAATATTTTCCAGACATTAAGATCCAGCTACAAAGTGTCTAGGTCGGATTTATAGCTGCATTTCAAAACTGCAAAGTTCAATACAATCAGTTGTAGGCAACTTAAGTTATGTGAAAAATAGAAGCACTACCCCTGAAAAAAATACCAAATTTTTAAAAAATTCTTAGAAAAAAAACTAAACCTGAAAAAAAACATTCTTTAAAAATTTTGAAACATCCAAATCTATCAGAAAAAGTCAGTGACTAGTGCAATCAGAACAATCTACTCAGGGTGGGTGGACGATTGCATCACACGCAATTGCCAGCCGAGGCAAAACATCCAGCTTTGCTGTCAAAAATGCATTGTATCACGAAACTGATCTTGGAACACGAGCACCGGGTCAACCTTCACCCTGGTGTTTCTGCACTCTTTGTCATTGTTCTTCAAAGATTCTGGATATTCGGCGCACGAAACCTCATACGCAAAATCATACACGACTGCTTGGCTTACTTTCGGCAAAGACAGCATACATCACATCAACGAATGACCTATTTACCCAGCATTCGTATTACACAAGCCCTGCCATTTGTTAAAACCGGCTGCTACAATGCTGAACCAGTCCTTCTCAAGGATGGCAAGGGTCAAAAACCACGCATAAGCAAGGGCTACATATGCCTATTCGTTTCTCAGGTCACGTCGGCAATACACTTGAAACTTGCCACGAATCTCTCCAAGGAAACTCGGTCACTCATACCCTGGCGGATGATGGCATCCAATGGGTATTTATTCCGCCACATGCACCTCACTGGGGCAGAAAATGGGAATCGGCAGTTCGATCTGTTAAACTGCACCTTCGGCGAGTCATCGGAGCCGCTATGCTTACATTTCAACAGATGCGTACACTACTTGCTCAAGTCAGCGCTGTGGTTCAATTCACGCCCTCTATGCTATACACCGGATATAGAAGTCAACTATTTATCGCCGGCTCACTTCTTAATTGGACGACCGTTTACCACCATACCGGAGGCTGACTTGGGTCACATTCCTGAGAGCCGATTGGGGTACTGGCAGAGCATTCAGTCCATGTACCAAGGTTTCTGGAAATAATGGCAAAGTGGACCACGTCAATCCCGAACATCTCGATCATCAGGGACGTTGTGATTATTAAGGAGACTAACAGCTCACCGGCTTCATGGCACATCGGACGAGTTTTTGAAGCATATCCAGGAAAAGACGATCTGGTTGGAGTGGTCAAACTTAAGACCGCATCTGGAGAAATGACCCGACCAATTACTAAGATTGCAGTATTGCCCGGTTCAGAAACTATGTTTCATAGCGGGCCGGGATGTTGCGGAACCAGACGATATTAATTAGTTATAGTTCAGTCCATCGCTAAGCGAAGAAGTGAGTGCGAAAAAGGGAGGAGAAGAGAACTCGTTATACATGTTCGTTCTTTGCCGCTGCGCCGGCAGTTTTCAGTACCAAAAAGTCAGTGAACCTAACGAGAACAAAAATATACAGTCCTCTCTAAAATGGAATCGAGTGCGTAATTCCGGAACAAAACACTTTATGCTGAACAGAAATGCAATCAACATTTTTCTATCAAAATATAAATAAATAAAATGAGAATCGGGTATAAAATTAACAAATTACAATATCCATATGATCGGCATTTATGAGATTAAATTTCAGTTCATTACTCCGCAATCCGCTTGGTATTGGTCTTCTTCTTGCCTTCCATGTTGAGTGTCGATTTGCGAAGTTCGATGACGACAAAATATAGAAAAATTTTATTTTTCTTTCGAGCCCAGCAACTTTTGCTTTTCATGAATACATACATCGTTGCCTTTCTATTACACTACTCAACAAAATTTAACTTTTGATTTCTGCTGTGGCCCAAAATGACTTTTTCTGATCGATTTGTAGATTTTCTATTTTTGAAAAATTATGTTTTTTTAATGATTTTTTCTAAATTTTTCATATTTTTTCCAGACGTAGTGCTTCTAGTTTTCGTGTTGAACTACCGAGCTTTTTCGGCAGCGTAATTTGAAATATATTAAAAGATGAGAGTTTATTTTGATACGGTTTATTGTCAATAGCGAAAGTTGGGCGGATAGGATAGCGAAAGCGAGATCAGCGATGTAAAATTAGAGCAGTGACGTTTCAAGAGTCCAAACGCTGCAAGGGGAGGTGGGCCGAATTGCCCGTTCCCTAAGGCAGATGTCAGAGTGCGCGCGAGAAGCGAAGCGATAATATTGGGCGAGAATGAGCGATAAACCACTGCAAGCTTTTTTAAGTGCAATCGCTCGAAAGATGTCAGAGTGAGAGCGAAGCGAGTTGCGAGTTCAAGCGATAAAGCGAGAGCAAAGCGAGAAAGCGGTTTGCAACCTGCTTTATCGCTTCAACTCTCTGAGAGTGTACGATTGTTTTCTTGCATTCTGTTGCATTCTGTGCTTTAATTACCATTTGTTTTAAAAACAATCGTGGAGATAAACATAGAAAACGTAATTATTGAAGTAAAACTTTTTTTACTATGGTACCAAGAGAGCAAAAACTATCACATTCACATTAATAACTAATAAAGATCAATGTAGCTCGCTTCTCGCACAGCTCTCACTCTGCCATCTTCTCGCTTTGCTCATCGCATCTCGCATCGCTTCGCTTCGCTTCTCGCGCGCACTCTGACATCTGCCTAATGCGAGCGCGACGATATCCAGATTGCTTGAGGGTCGAATTGCTCGTGCCCTACTGCAAGCAAGAGTGTGACAGAGCGAACTATAGCGAAGACGTAAGATCAGGAGAGTGGTGGGGAAGGCGAAAGAAAGAAATACGGCTAAGGCTGGATAGGCTGCTTCCGTGCGGTAGCTTATATGTATATATATATCGATATCGATATATCGTTGCAGACGGTCGTGCTCTACTTCCTGAGGGCCGATTGGTGGCTCACTCTTACTTAAAAAATTGTTCAAAAATTGTCAATCTGTTGTTAACGGAAAGTGATTGTGATTTTTGACTTATTTCTGGTGTTCCTACCCATCGTGCAACCTGTTCGATATAAGTGCATACGCATGAAGCTTATTTTTGTGTATTTATTTCCAATTTTCAATTCCTATTGTGAGGAACTTCTCCGCACATTCTTGATCGCAGCCGTTTCGTTGTTGCCAACTCTAGTGAGGTGCGCTTGCTCTCTCTGAACCGTTCTCTGTTTTTATTTACCCTCAGCTTATCTGTTTTCATTCCAACACACACGCACTGCGTCAGCCGCCGCTCTGTGCTTGTCTTTCTGTGTTATATTGTTATATTATATTATTGTGACTGTTTTGGTTCGTGCTTGTGCGCGCAATTGTGTAACACAAGCTTAAAGTCACTATCTCTGCCCCACACCGACTTATATTTGACCTTTCTTTTTTCTTGTTTTTAATATTATACAATGAGCTCCTGCTGTGCTAAACTCTGTGACGGTCACCGTTCGGTAACTACACGTCAAATATGTGGTTATGTGGTAACACGGCTCACACTAGCTGCGCAGGTTTTCCTCAAATCGGTGGTTGCGTTGGCGATCTGTTCAGGACTCGCTGCGGTCTCAACTGGACTTGTTGGGATTGCAGGGAAGTTGAATCCGATATGAGAACCACTATAAGACAGACTCATAACGAATTTGCTGCTGTCTACTCAGAATTCCGGAAATTACAGGATAAGTTTATCTCAATGGAAACACATTTTAAAAATCTTAATATTATAAATGAGTCTCCAAAGAGAATTTGAGTCACCTGCTGTCGCTCCCGTGTACGTGTCTGCCAAGGATGTCCAACTATACGGTAACTATCATCCCGTGTCCGTGTTTGCCCAGGTTGTCCAACCGGACATTAATGATCATCCCGTTGTTGGCGTTCTGTGCCCTCTAATGAAGCCGTCGATACTGCTGTCAGCATGGAAGTTGAAGTAGTTCTTCCACACCGGCTCGCACTGGCTCCTCAGCCAGCGCTATCCCATCCGGACCTGCTCCTCGGGTAGAACCCGCCTCTGCCTCACCCATAAACCATGTGACCCCTCTTGACCAATCTGCTCTATTCGCTGTCGCTCCTCTAAAATCTATATTTGTCTCGCGTCTTATGGAATCGGCTACGGATGCAATAGTTCGAGATTATATCTTCTCCAAACTTAAAATCAATAGCTCCTCTGGTGTCGTTATAACTAAATTTACCTTCAAGGAAAAACGTAGTACTTCCTCCTTTAAAATTCTTGTCCCGGAGAAGTTTGTCGAGACTGTGTCAGAACCCTCTTTCTGGCCCGAATACACTATCTGTCACATTTTCAATAGTCGATCTCGATCTTCGCAACCCGCTCCTAGGGTAGGAATCCTTCCAACACCTTCTATTGATTTGCCATCTACTTCAAAAAACTGAATTTTTCCCTACCTTTAAAGATCACTTATCAGAATGTACGTGGCCTGTGCAGTAAGCTCACCAAATTACATACTGATAGTGCAACTTTTGATTCCGATATTATCGCCTTCTTTGAAACATGGCTCAATTCCTCAATCTCGGATTCCGAGATTTTTGTAGAATATTATAACATATATATGTAGATCTTGAGGTGGCGGCGTCCTAATTGCTGTTCGTTCCGACTTAACTTCCCAACTCTTTTCCATCGATGAGCTCAAAACTATTGAAATTATCGTAGTTAAAATTCGTCTGTGTTCTTTTAATTTATTCATATCATGCTCTTACATCCCACCGTGCGCTGAATTTACAACTTATATGCTTCACGTTGTTCATCTTCAGTCCGTTTTGTCTCAGCTTAGTGATTCTGATCGTCTTATTGTCCTCGGTGACTTTAATCTCCCAAATGTCACTTGATCTCCATCCAATGACTCAAACTTAATGTTCCCATCTATGCAGCCTGCCTTCGTTGATTCTCTGTCCGATACATCGTTAGGCCAGGTAAATGGCATACGTAATAGCATGAGTAGAACCCTTGATCTCGTCTTCACTACCGATGCTTCGAGCACTTTGGTATGTCGAGGATCACCTCTATCATTCCCTGAAGACCCATACCATCCCACACTTTCAATTGATTTCCTGTTGCCTTCTTCAGGCCCTATAAAGTCGTTCATTAAGCCTTCGAATATCTTTTGCTTTAAGAAAACTGATTTTCTCTCCTTGAATACTGCCCTATCTCAGATTGATTGGTCATTCCTTGACGATTTCCAGGAAATTGAGTCTGCCACGAATGCATGCTATAACTCTATTTTTTCCATCTTTCCCACGCATGTTCCATTAGTCACCCCCTCCAGAAATCTTTCTTGTCCTATCTGGTTCACCCCGAGATTAATAAATCTGAAGAATTTAAAATCCCGTATGTACAAGAAGTTCAAAAAATCTGGTTTGCAATCAGACTTTTCGAAGTACTCAGTTGCAAAATCGAAATTTTCCTTATTTAATACATTGTGCTACAATAGATACTTGACCAAATGCAAGCTTAACTTTAAACGCGACCCTAAACAATTCTTCAGATTTTTTAACTCTAAACGTAAATCTTCCCAATTTCCTTCTTCTCTACACTTAAATGGTAGTTATGCTGATAACGATTGTTGTGATTACTCAAACAAACTCGTTATCCGTTCCAATCGTTTGTTCGTTTATTTAAAATTAATCTCTTAGTAATTTAAAATTCGTTCAAATATTAGTTTTCTGCTCGTCCGTCTTTTCTAGATCTTCGCTCACTAATGCCAGCATTATTATCGAAATACAAAATATCGCTTATAACTATCATATGTATGTATATAATATATCAACTAAAAATATCGTTTTCGCGTGTTACGTCAGGGCTGATCTGGACTCAGGGCAGCAGAACCAACGCATTCAAAAACAGGCAGTTAGGTTTAAATAATGAGTATCTATAACAACGATTGTGATATTGCTGATCTGTTCGCTTCCTTTTTCCAACGTTGCTACTCTGTCCCTTCTATTAACCTTCCCTCTAACCTAGCCTCATCAAACGACTTTAGTAGCAGTTAGTCATATCCTATCCCTTTAAATAGTTCTAGTTGTATTTGTCCCCCCTTCTTCGACTATGATGGTCTCTTAACCAATTTAAAATTGTGCAAGTTTTCGATCTCCACTGGTCCAGACTCGGTTCCGATCGCTGTTCTTAAACTTTGTGCAGAATCTCTTTGTGTGCCTCTCCTAAAACTTTTCAACTTGTCTCTCCAGGCTGGTGACTTTCCCATCGTCTGGAAAAAATCCTATATAGTTTACTTTCATAAAAAAGGATCTAAATCTGATGTCTCTAACTACCGCTGTATTTCCAATTTATCTGCCATTCCTAAACTCTTCGAAAAAATCAACATTTTTGTAGTTCTGTATTCTCCGAAACACAGCATGGATTCGTAAAACGTCGCTCAGTGTCTACCAACCTTCTTGAATTTTCCACCTTTGTAACTGCGGGATTTGCTAAACAGTGTCAAACTGATGTCGTTTATACTGACTTTAGTAAAGCCTTCGACTCTGTCAATCATAATCTACTTATTCATAAACTGTCTCTTCTAGGGTTCCCGACTAAGCTTCTATATTGGACTAATTCCTACCTTTGTAACCGCTCACAACGTGTCAGCTTTAACTCCTCTCTCTCTAAACCTGTTATTGTCTCATCGGGGGTTCCTCAAGGTAGCCATCTGGGTCCCTTGCTATTTAACCTATTTATTAACGATCTTCCACAAATGTTATCTCATTCCCGTGTCCTAATGTATGCTGATGACGTTAAGCTATGTTTTTCCTACAGTGACCCCTTGTCCCCACTATCTTTGCAATCTGATCTTGATGCCCTTAACAACTGGTGCCTAATCAACATTCTACCTCTTAACATTTCTAAATGCTATATAATGACTTTTCACCGCAATAAGCCATACCTTTTCGACTACTCTATCAATAACTCTATCCTACAACGCCTTTTCAAAGTTAACGACTTGGGCATTACCTTTGTACCTAACCTATGTTTCAACTCTCATATCTCTACTATCTCTAACAAAGCCAAAGGAGTCCTTGGATTTGTCAAAAGATGGTCTAAGGAATTTACCGACCCGTATACTACAAAACTTCTGTATGTTTCTCTGGTCCGGCCTATCTTGGAACATGGTTCTTGTGTCTGGTCTCCTCATTACCAAAAATTTCAGGATATGCTCGAATCAGTACAAAAACAGTTCCTCATCTTTGCCCTCCGGGGACTCAATTGGGACCCTTCGATCCATCTCCCTTCTTATGAAAGTAGGTTGCGCCTAATTAATCTCCACTCTCTTAAATCCCGTAGAACCTGCCAAGGAGTTCTCTTCCTCCATAAGCTTCTCTCTGGTGAGGTCGAATCGACTGCCCTCATCAACCTTATTAGTATTGCTGTTCCTTTCCGCCCGACTAGGCATTACTTCCCTCTTCATCTCCAACTCTGTCTTTCTAACTACTCGGATTATGAATCTTTCCGTAGCCTTTGCCGTAACTATAACCAATTTTTCCATCTGTTTTCCATTGATACTAGTTCTAATATGGTCAAAATTATCTTAATCAATAACTTAATTTAATTTAAATAGCTCTAATTGGGAATTGTTCGGCTACCGGCTCTTCTCTAACCTAAATTTGGCTGTTGAAGGGATCTAAATCTGATGTCTCTAACTACCGCTGTATTTCAAACTTATCTGCCAGTCCTAAACTCTTCGGAAAAATCATCACTTCTCAGCTGCAACATTTTTGTAGTTCTGTATTCTCTGAATCACAGCATGGATTCATTAAACGTCGCTCAGTTTCTACTAATCTCCTTGAATTTTCCACCTTTTTAACTTCGGGATTTGCTAAACAGTGTCAAACTGATGTCGTTTATACTGACTTTAGTAAAGCCTTCGACTCCGTCAATCATAATCTACTTCTTCATAAACTGTCTCTTCTAGGGTTTTCGACTAAGCTTCTTTACTAGACTAATTCTTACCTTTGTAACCGTTCGCAACGTGTCTACTTTAACTCCTCTCTCTCTAAACTTGTTATCGTCTCATCGGGGGTTCCTCAAGATAGCCATGGATCCCTTGTTACTTAACCTGTTTATTAACGATCTTCCCCAAATGTTATCTCATTCCCGTGTCCTAATGTATGCTGATCATGTAAAGCTATATTTTTCCTACAGTGACCCCTTGTCCCCGCTATCTCTGCAATCAGATCTTGACGCTCTTAACAATTGGTGCTTAATTAACGTTCTACCTCTTAACATTTCAATCATGCAATATCATGACTTTTCACCGCAATAAGCCATACCTTTTCGATTACTCAATCAATAACATTATCCTACAACGCCTGTACAAATTTAATGACTTATGCATTACCTTTGTACCCAATCTATGTTTCAACTCTCATATCTCTACTATCTCTAACAAAGCCAAAGGAGTCCTATGATTTGTCAAAAGATGGTCTAAAGAATTTACAGACCCGTATTCTACAAAACTTCTGTACGTTTCTCTGGTCCGACCTATCTGGGAATATGGTTCTTTTGTCTGGTCTCCTCACTACCAAAAAGTTCAGGATATGCTCGAATCAGTACAAAGACAGTTCCTCATCTTTGCTCTCCGCGGACTCAATTGGGACCCTTCGATCCATCTCCCTTCTTATGAAAGTAGGTTGCGACTTATTAATCACCACTCTCTTAAATCCCGTATAATCTGCCAAGGAGTTCTCTTCCTCCATAAGCTTCTCTCTGGTGAGGTCAAATCGTCTGCCCTCATCAGCCTTATTAGTATTGCTGTTCCTTCCCGCCCGACAAGGCATTACTTTCCTCTTCATCTCCAACTCTGTCTTTCTAACTAATGATTATGAATCTGATTATGAATCTTTCCGTAGCCTTTGCCGAAACTATAACAAATTTTTATACCCGGTACTCGAAGAGTATAGGGCTACATTAGATTTGCGGTGATAGTGGATGTGTGTAGCGCCCAGAAGGAAGCGTTTCCGACCCCATAAAGTATATATATTCTTGATCAGCATCAATAGCCGAGTCGATATAGCCATGTCTGTCTGTCCGTCCGTCCATCCGTCCGTCCGTCCGTCCGTCCGTCCGTCTGTCCGTCCGTCTCCATTAGCGCATATATCTCAGAGACTATTAAGGCTAGAGCAACCAAATTTTGTATCCAGTCTCCTCTTTTATCACACTACTCCAAGTGTATTTTAAAATTTCGCCCTGCCCCTTTCCACCCGCACAAAGAACGAAAATCTGTGGCATACACAACTTTAAAGATACGATAAAACTAAAAACTCAGAATCATAGAGAATAACCATTTCTATCAGAGTGTTGAATCTGGATCAGATCGGATCATTATTATAGCTACAATGAAGAAAACCATTTCGAATGCCATCGTTCCCTCTCGCTCTCTCTCACACGCCACCCTGTCTGCTTTGCTTATTCGTTTAAATGAGCGCCTAGATCTCAGAGACTATAAGAGCTAGAGCAACCAAACTTTCTATCCAAACTCCTGTTATATCAAACCAGCACGAGTTTGTTTCAAAATTTTGCCACGCCCCCTTCCGCCCCCACAAAGGACGAAAATCTGTGGAATCCACAATTTTTAATATAAAAGTAAACCAAAAACGCAGAATCATGGGAAATTACTGTAACTATCAGATTGCCGAATCTTGATTAGGTCGAACCACTATTATAGTCAGAAAGAACAAATTAAATTTCAGTCGCTACGCAATGCCTGCCAAGCGCTCACTCATTCCCTTTCTCTCTCGCAAACACTTGTACGTCTCGAATATAAAGTTATACATGTAATGTAGAAATGTAGAAGCAGATGCATAAAGCATATGTAAACAAAAATGTATAAAAATTCCAAAAATTTGACTTCATTTTTTAAAATATTCCTTTTTTGCCCAAAATTTAATTCGTCCCCTTTTGCGAACATATAATAAATTGTATAAATCGTAAGCTCATAAATGTATGTATGTATATATTGATTGAGTACCGGGTATAAAGTAGAGCCGCGGCCATTGCCGCGGCTCACAACGTTCTCTTTTTTTTTTTAAATTATTTAAAAATTTTGTATTTTTTTTTCAAAGGTAGTGCTTCTATTTTTCATATAACTTAAATTTCTTATAACTGATTGCATTTCACTTTGCAGCTCTGAAAGGCTGACATTTGCAGCTATAAATCGGACACAGGCAGTTTGTAGCTGCATCTTAACGTCTGGAAGATATTAGCTTTCAAATTCAAAATTCATAATTTTTTTTGGTATTTTTCTCCGAAATTTTGACTTTGAAAACTCAGGAAAAGTCGAAAAAAAAATATTTTATTGCTAAAATTTTTAGAATTAGATAGACACTTTAATTAGACGGCATTCAAGGTATTGTTTTAAAAAATCAATGACATTCTTTAAACATTTTTAAACATCCAAATCTATCAGAAAAAGTTATTTTGGGCCACAGCGGAAATGTCGTGTTGACTAGAGTTATTGGTACCCTCGTTTAACCGGCTGTGGGGCCCTTGCTTTTTGTTTTAATTAATACGTGTATATGGTTGAGAATATACGTAATATCGTTTTTTATGTTTAACACACATTTTTATTGCTTTTTATATGTTTTTAGCCAAGTCACCACCGAATAAAAACGTTTGATCAACAAAAAGTGGATTTAATGGTCTGTCAGTTTCTTGATTTGCCTAAATCATCAAATCCGTCTTCAGACCTACTTCACATTCATTCGTTTTGTACGTTACGACACTGAGTTTATTCAAACTTTTTAGCACAGTGAGGTAGAAGCTCATGAACATCGTGTTGATACCTCTATACCAGAGGGAAAGTACGAGAGACACCGATTTATTTTTTATTTTGAATTAAATATCGGGCGACGTCGAGCCAAATCTATTTTATTTAATAAAAGCCTGTATGCACTTCGGAAACTAAAAATTACTGCCAAACTTCATATAAAAATAACTGGGCCAGAAATTTTTAGTTTTTGTTTTACTGGCCTCGGTATCCAGCAATCTAAACGAAATCCACAGATTTGTATCGATAGTTCGCCTAACGACACGATTGTGTATTGAGAGAACAGCTGACATTCAGGCCAGGAACATATATGTGCCTATTATTACTGAGGCAAAAGTGAAAGATGGAGGAAAAAAACTGGTCGCAAATCAAACAAGAGGTATGCAAATTTTCAACGTGAGAAGAAGATTGCTTTAAGAAAAGCAGTTGAGGCAAGACCATGTCATTGGCGGATTACGTAAAATAAGCATTTTGATCATTTTGACATTTTGGTGTATACATATTTTTTGGCAACAATATCTGCCAACAGAATAAACTTCATCGTCAGAATTATATTTTATCTTTTCTGTAATTTCCTTTTTAAGCTGCATTTTCTTAGAACCCGTAAAATCTGCCATGGCGTTCTTTTTTACGAGAAGCTTCTCTCGGCTGTTGTTGAATCCACTCATCCACTCAATCCTCATCAGTGTTATTATAATTGCTGCCACGTCCCTTCCGTCTAGACATTACTCTCCTCTTCATCACAAAATCTGTCTTCCTAACTACTGTGAATATGCATTTTTCCGTAGCCTTTGCCGTAAAAACTGTTTCTTTTCTCTGCTCTACATTTCTCTGATTGTATATATGTATACAGGAAGATTCCGGTTTTCATTTACTTTTGCTTATACAGCCAAATCGATTCGTTTTTAGATGCTTTCTTTTTTTTAATATATTTTTCATCGATATATTTCATTTTGTCATCGTTTCTGACAAATAAAAGAGCCTGGCATGGCTGTTTTCGTAAATATACTGCGTGATAAAAATGATTTTTATTTTTCAATATCTTGTTTTAAATCAAAACGACGGCAGAAAATGTGCGAATTTAAAAGATCAGATCAAACGACATCTTAGGTGCCGTTTACACTGAGGCTGCGTCTTGATTCTTTGCGTCTTCCCAGAAACGCAGTTTTTTTTACATAGGTTAAGCATAGGGCCCTTCCGACGCAGGTGCGTTTTGGTATTTCTGTGGTATTTCTGTGCGCATAGCAGCAATTTCCGTACTTTTCTGCCTAATCAGCGGAACTATCACCACTAATAACAACAAAAAACTGCAGATTCAAATTTAAATTTTGCCGCGTACAATTTTTAACTGAGTAAAAAGGGGCAAAAATTCATGTAATGGTTAGAACAAATTGTTTAAACTAATTTTATTATTAAAAAACTCATTTCAACAATTTAGTTGATTTCATATTTTTTGCTGCACTGTTTCCGTGATCTTCTCAGGGTAAGAAAGTCTGATGGCAGATACTTGTCAGCGGATTGAGCAGCTACCTCGCGACAAACTGCAGTAATATGTGGCAGACAAAAGCCCTTGACACACCAAATAGACTCCCGTACGATATTCCGCAGGCGATCCTAGGCAATATAGGGCTATGGCTATTCTCTTCTCCAAAGGGATTGTCAGTCGAAAAGGAGTGTCTTTCTTTTTGAGATTGGGCAACAGTCCAACGAGTATGTTGAAGTACTCCTTACCATGCATAAATTTTTCTTAAAAAAGGCATCGGAGTTCTCCACAACATCTTTCTCCCAATTTGAACCATATCGTGGCTAATACAATGAAGAATACATTATTTAATTGAAAAGAGAGAACATTATCTGCTCTTTACCTACAAGAGTCCAAACGCAAGGAGGACGTCGCAGTTGCAAGACGAATTGCAACTTTTCTGAGGATAACTCAGCCGCTTCCATGCACTTCAAAAGATTCTCCTCACTTTGCGCCACCGCAGTTAAAAGAATCCACTCTATTTCCGACATAGTTCGTTGATTTTCGAACATTATTGACTTTGTTTACAAAATTTGTCTTCCTCTTACAAGACGCAAAGACGCTGTAATGTAAGCGGCAGTTCTGCTTCTCTGCGTCTTTTCCGATATCGATAGATAACGCACCAAGTGTAAAAAGCCTATTAGATAAAACACTTGTGTATTAAACACGTTTGACGAAATTTGAGTAACAGCATACAAATTGAAAATTAAATTGCTAATGGTCAAATAATTTATTTGATGCACTTACGAACGAATGTGGCGGGAAACAGCTTTCTTTTTCAAGTTGTTTTGTGACGAACACAATCTGAGCTGTTACGCGCAAAAATTCATATTTTAACAATTTTCCGATTAAAGAATAGAACTGCGTGAGCTGTAAACAAAAAGAAGCAATGTGTTCTTGCTCTGACCAATTATATCAGAAAAAAATCTATTTATAAAGAAAAAAATTTCCGAAATGCTCTAATGCATCATCAAGTCATTATGCAAGTTGTAACCGTTTTGAAAACAACAAAAATCGTTCGTTTTGTGAAAAGGGTCTAACTAGTACTTTTTGCGATTTAAACAAAAATTGGAACATTTTTGTGCCTGTATTGAAATATTGTGCTCATTCTCATGAAATAACAAGCATGTCTTGTATTAATAACAGCCTGTTTACACTACGGTTCAGTTATTGAGTTTCGGGCAAAAATCGAGTTTCAATTACATGGGGAAGCAAAGGGGACCTAGAGGTAGCAAAAAATTTGAGTTTTGGTTGCGTTTAGTTGAGTTTATCCGAATTTCCGAATATTTCAACACTGATCTGCGTGTCGTGGAATTCACTCTACTAATTACAACAAAAATTAGCAGCTCAAAATTTAAATTTTGACGCGTAATAGGTATTTTTTTTTTTTTTTTTCTTTAGGACGTTGATATGCAATGACTGCACCATCAAGTGGCCCAAGCGACACCAGCCAATGGCTGTTACGCGCGGATCCCAGGCGCGGTCCCGCCCAACCGACCGAGGGGCGCTGCCGCATAGCACGCGACTCGTTAACCGAACCGATCGCGGACATGCAGGAAAGATAGGTGTTAGACTAGTGTTCGAGGAAAAGTAGAACTAATCTAACTAAAGAAGCAAAGTAATTACTAATTACGGGAAAGATGTAAGAGTATCAGTAATTTAAGACTAGGAAGGGAGTTAGTAGTAGATATAATATGGTAGAGGGAATTATAATCCGAGCATTGGACCCTAAACGGTTCATGCAAGGAATAATTCGATCTACAAAGCGGAAGAAACAACGGTGTATAATTCCTAGTGCTTCTAATAGGAATCGTGAAGTTTATGCGGCTCAACAGGTCAGGGCTATCTACGTCACCCTTGATCAAGTTGTGCACAAAAATCACACCAAGCATTTTCCAACGATTAGCTAAGGTTGGAAGGTTTATTAAAACAAACTATTAGGGTAAGACGGCAGTCTCACACCTGCATCCCAGCTGAGGCCGCGAAGAGCAAAAAGTAAAAAGTTTTTCTGAACTGATTCTATACGGTCTTGGTGTACGTTGTACTGAGGGCACCATACACAAGAGCCGTATTCTAAAATCGGACGAACCAGAGAGGTGTAGAGAGTCTTTGTTATATAGGGGTCGTCAAATTCCTTTGACCACCTCTTTATAAACCCAAGCACATGGTAGAAATGTGTTCTGAAAACTTTAACTTGGGATCTAATAGAACACCAAGATCATCAACCCGGGTAAACTACTACAAAGGGTGTAAGGAACCAGAAAGGCGCTGGAGCGATGAAAAGTCATTACTTTACATTTTGAAGCATTAAGGTTTAATAAATTTGCACAACACCAAGACTGAAATCTATCGAGATCGGATTGCAACCTGGATTGAAAAGAAATGTCCTTATAATTATTCAGGAATGATAACGAGGATGGGTGTGCGGACGTTCTACGCTTACTGTTTACGAAGCTGTACAACTGTTTGGGGTCCTTCTGATAGCATTGAGCGTTAAGAACTGAAAAGTTTGCCCGAGCTATTACATAATGAGAAAGAGAAGAAGGAGAGCCAACTTCTGGAAATTTTTTATAAAGTCTTGATTTTAAGTTTTTTAGATGAGATAGCTCCTTGGTAAACCAAGGGGGTTTTCTTGATCTAATCGGACACGAAAGTGGGACACAAGAGACAAAAAGTGAGTCCAGTGCATCATAGAAAGTGTTTGTGCCTGTCGTAACATCACTGCACAAATATAAAGCGGTTACAGCAGCTACACTTGAGAGAGAGAGAGCGCTACTGCACAGAAAATATAAAGAGCGAGAGAGGAAGAACAGTTATTTAAGTGTGGGTAATAGGGAGAGAGTGATAAATCAGCAAAACTAATAGGTGAGAGCGGCTAAATATGATACTGTGTGTACTTACGAAAAGCACAAACAAAAACACACTGTTAGGCGATGCAAAAATAATAATTTAAATTATATTTTTCACAGTAAACAGGCATGCACTCGCGGTCAAGAAATAGATGATATAGTAGGTTGTTAATTTATGAATTTTTTAGGGGTTATTTTCATAAAACACCGGCTGTTTAAGCAAAATAGGAAGAAAGTAAGCGGAGTGCAAAACAAAAACACGTCTGATTGCTACAAAGAGAATCGAATGTATAGCTGGGGAAAAGGTGCAAATATACACTCGATCGTTAAGACCAATACTTAAAACCAATTGTATAATTAAATCTGCAATTGCAGCAATTTCCATGCGGAAATTTTCCCTAAAAAAGGCTTCCAAGACTATTATCGCGTTATTATCGCGATTATTATTATATTATTATATAACAAAAAATGATTAGAATTAGAAAATGACAGTACCAATTTTTTTTTATGCGTTTATTTGAATTGTTATCCAAATAATCCACTATTGTTGCAGACATCGTCGACAACTCATCACTATGGTATCCTGATCTGCCACATAAAGGAGAATTAATTCTTGCTTGTTCATCTAAATAAAACGAGAGGGAACGTTTTGAGCCGCGGCAAAGGCCGCGGCTCTACCTTATACCCGGTACTCAGTCAGTATATACATATGTACATACATATGTACAAATTTGTATGAGCTTACGATTTATGTAATTTATTATATGTTCGCAAAAGAAACGAATTAAATTTGGGCAAATAAGAAAATTTCAAAAAATTATTTTTGTTGTTTACATATAATTTTTACATCGGCTGCTACATTTCTACATACACATGTATAAATACATAAAAGAGACGTGGAAGTGTGTGCGAGAGAGAGAGGGAATGAGTAAGCGATTGGCAGGCGTTGCGTAGCGACTGATATTTAATTTGTTCCTTCTGGCTATAATAATGATCCGACCTGATCCAGATTCGGCAATCTAGTAGATACGCTTATTTTCCATGATTCTGCGTTTTTAGTTTTCATTTATCTTAAAAATTGTGGATTCCACAGATTTTCGTTCTTTGTGGCGGCGGAAGGGGGCGTGGCAAAAATTTGAAATAAACTTGTGCTGAATTGATATCACAGGAGCTTGGATAGAAAGTTTGATTGCTCTAGCTCTTATAGTCTCTGAGATCTATGCGCTCATCTGGACGAACGCGCAAAGCAGACGGGGCTGCGTGTGAGAGAGAGCGAGAGGGAACGATGACTTTCGAAATGGTTTTCTTCATTGTGGCTATGTTAATGATCCGATCGAATCCAGCTTCAACACTCTGATAGATATGATCATTCTCTATGATTCTGCGTTTTTAGTTTTATCGTATCTTTAAAATTGTGCCACAGATTTTCGTACTTTGTGTGGGCGGAAAGGTGTGGGCCGAAATTTGGAAATACATTTGTGGAGTAGTGTGATAACACAGGAGACTGGATACAAAACTTGGTTGCTCTAGCTTAAATGGTCTCTGAGATATAGGCGCAAATGAAGACGGACGGACGGACAGACGGACAGACGGACGGACAGACAGACATGGCTATATCGACTCGGCTATTGATGCTGATCAAGAATATATATACTTTATGGGGTCAGAAACGCTTCCTTCTGGGCGTTACACACATCCGTTATCACCACAAATCTAATATACTCTTCGAGTACCGGGTATAAAAAGCACAACTTTTATTTTGTCCATGAGAATACCTATTGTGCAGCGTGGGATGCACTCGGTTTAATTCTCTTTGTTGAAGCAGTCATATTCTTTGTCATATTCAATAGGTCTGGCCGACGTTAATAAGGAACATAGGCCATTGCATCTTGAGCATATACATGCATGTGACTACTTATATCTTTCGGCGGTAAAATAGTTAATTGACCAACATTAGATGCTTGGTTAGCTTGGTTTACCTAATGAAAGCTAGGCGCTCTGCTTTGATTTTAATAAAAAAAAAGTTGGCATACCAAATTCCATTGATCTCTTTTAAGAGTTGTAAACAATCTTTGGTTTCACCAGATTCAATCCTAATCTTTGGGAAAACGCACCCACGATCACGGAAAAATTTATTTGACTCAAATATTTTTTAGTTGTTCGAACTTGCCAGAGGGTTTCAACAAATCAAATCAACCGCGATCGCAAACAAAATTTTTTTTATTTGTTTCTCTAATGGAATAAAATCTCAGCGATACAATAGTATGCGAAGAGGCAATTTTCATAGTCAGAGATCAGTTCCAAACTGGAGATGTTATTCTCCATCGATGAAGCAATCAACTGAGTTATTTGCCTGACTAATGCCTGCTATTAGATAATCAAACCTTGGAAGACTTACAAATAAACCTATAAGTAGTCAGCATTTAAGTTATAATCTGAGGCATGAGGAACGTGGAACTTGCACACAGGAATTCTTTGCTGTCGACATTAGGAATCTATCTCAAATTGCAACGGGAGCAAGACTACGATCGAGGTGAGTTGTTCAAAAGAGACCGAACAAATTTACCGTTCTTAAAGGCCGTGCAGAAGAACGTGTACGATTCGCTTATACAGGCTGTTGATGTCCTTGATTTTTCGGGTAGGACATTCGTCATTTCATTGATTCTGGGAACCATTCGGTCAAAATCTTAGAATGCGTTGGCTGTTGCACCCTCTGAAACTGCTGCCACATTGTTGGAAGGCGGTCCTTTGGAAGGGGTCCAGTGGCAGTCAAGGGCTCGGAAGAGCCCGATAGGGGGCAGGCAGCGAAGGGAGCACACACGGAAGAGAAAACGGTAGCCGAGTTCTTAACAGGAAAACACACGAGGTAAGGGTAGACGACCCTGTGTGGTGGTAGAGGGGATACCCTAGATATCCAGCGGCCGCCAAATCGCCGACGGCTCTCTCGCTCTAAGAGCGACGGATAAGCGTGGGCAGATAAGTGAGCGCCGGCGGCGAGAGAGGTCGGCTCTCGCGAGATCGGAACGCAGGCGGTCATTCAGGCGAGTCGTCGGTCGGTTCCCGCTAAGAAAATGGTGGGAGCCCACAGAATGACCGCTCGAAAATCACGGTTATTAGTGGTCCTGTTAACGGAGGTAGAGGAGGCCGTAATCTACAGTGGGTCTCTTTTTGCGTACTAGCGAGTAAAGTGTGAAGTGTGATCGGAAAGTGAGTGTAAAAGCGACCCAAGGACGAGCAGAGGACCTGTCACCAGGGCTGTCTAAAGGCACGAGTGAGTGATATCAAGTCAGGGGATCGGTTAGCCAGGGGCGAGCATAGAAAAGGGCGAACCGTTGAGTGCGAGTTTGGTGTGGTCAAAGCGATTGCAGAGATCTGTTGCCCCTGAACCTAAGTACCGACGCTGCTACGCCTGGCATTTGGCGGAATCGCGTTCAGTTAAGATATAAATTGTACCCGTACCGAAAAGCACTAGCCCTGTTTCATTGCACCGAGCCCACAGACCGCTAAGCGAGCCCAGCTAACTCAAGCGGGCAAAAAGAGGTTCGTTAATCCTTATTAAACCCTATGGTTATGCTATGATGCTGTGAGAGAAATAATTGCGCAAAATTGTCGTGAAATTGAAGAATCCTTCCATAAGTATGACGTCCATCCATAAGAATTTCCATGATCACCTCGTATTCGATTTAAAAATCGGTCAAAAAGAGGCCAGTATCTATTGGTGCAAGAAAATTTTCATAAAATACGATCGTGGTGCTTCAAAAGCTGTGTTCAAATGCTGCGAAAATAGGTCCAACCGTTTTAAAATAGGTATTTATATTGTTGGAAAATATTTTTAAAACCAATAAATCCAAATAAAAATTTTTAACTAGCAAAGTTCGTTTTCTCATTGTTAGACATTAAAGTTAAATCAGCCTACCACCTGGTACTATACCACATCTATCAAAATCTAGTCCAATTCTAGCATAAGTATCATAAATTATAGCAAGTAAAGTAAAGTAAATGCATATCTAGATGTTAGTTAATTGCCATGCCCACTTTAAAAATCGTTTATTACCGCATATGCTTACGCACGGCAGCGGCCTTCTTTCGTCTACTTGTTCACAATCATTCTTCTTATTCGGCTTAGCAGCCGGAGCTGCTCTAACTCTTTTATTATAGTTGCCGTAGCCTTATAGGGCACGGCAATAGGCCGTCAGCCCTTGCAAGTGAGTCGCGATTTGATCTTAGAAGCCATCGGGATAAATTTGTTTTCCATCGCGCTAAAGCACACATACTATTATTCAACAACATGCAAATAAATTGTGCCTATATCCAACAAATTTTCTCTATTAATTTATTAAATTCAACAGCTATTAAAAACGCTCAATAGATTAGCAGAACGCTAATTTTTTTTTTTTTTTTTACTAACATACATGCTGAAGGTGGCGCTGAAGCAGCTGTTCCCACTCTTGTATGTAATTCTTAATTACACTAGTCGACACGACTTTTCCGCTGTCGCCCAAAATGACTTTTTCTGATGGATTTGGATGTTTAAAAATTTTAAAAGAATGTTTTTTTTTCCAGGTTTAGTTTTTTTTAAGAATTTTGGGATAGTGCCAAACGGCATATGAAAGTTTGGTCAAACGGTTGTAACTTAGCCGTTTATCCATCGATTATTTTAAACGATACCTTAAACGACGCCTAATTAATGTGTCTATCTAAAAGCAAAAATGTAGGCATTTAAATATTTTTTTTCCACTTTTCCTGAGCTTTTAAAATCAAAATGTCGGGAAAAAATACCGAAAAAAATTATGAAATTTGAATTTGAAAGCTTAATATCTTCCAGACGTTAAGTTGCTGCTACAAAGTGTCTGGGTCGGACTTATAGCTGCATTTGTCTGCTTTTTAAAACTGCAAAGTTCAATACAACCAGTTGTAGGAAACTTAAGTTATGTGAAAAATAGAAGCACTACCTATGACAAAAAATACCAAATTTTTTAATAATTCTTAAAAAAAAAAAAAAGTAACCCTAAAAAAAAAACCATAATTCTTTAAAAAAATTTAAATCTCCAAATCTATCAGAAAATATTTTTTTGGGCGACAGCGGAAAAAAAAGTTGAATTTTGTCGAGTAGTGTTATCGACCGTACATTTTTTCTTTTTTTATCGCATTATTTTTACTTGTATTTCTAGTGACATCGCAGAAAAGCTACGGGTATTGGAAGAATGGTCATTATCGTCGACAAACAGAGCGGGCTGCTTACTAGTCGGTTACGAGGCATTCCGTACTCTCGTATTTTATCATTCATATAATTATCGAGGGAACGTGACTTCTTCAAAATTAGAAAATGTTCGAGATAAAGTTCAGAAATATCTATTAGAGCCTGGTAATTATTTATTTATAATGCATAAATTACAGAATAGTCATTATTTGTATCTTAACAGGTGCAGATTTAGTCGTTTGTGATGAAGGACATATTATTAAAAACAGCAAATCTGCGATAAGTCTTGCTGTGTCTTGCGAATAATATTAACCGGAACGCCTCTTCAAAATAATCTTAAATAATGTAAGATTTTCGTAGAACTAAAGATTCAGAAATGCAATTAAGTTCGGCATTCCACTTCCATTTTTATTTGTCTCTCTCTTATATAAAATAGTTGTGGGTCGTCGTCATCATCATTTTATTTTCACAGACGGGGAAATTTGAAAATTTGAAATTTGAATTTGAAAGCGTAATATCTTCTAGACGGTAAGCTGAAACTACAAAATGTTTGGATGCGATTTATAGCTGAATTTATTATAATTTCAGAACCGCAAAATTCAATAAAACCAGATATAAGAAACTTAAGTGTGTAAAATAGAAGCACAATCTCTGAAAAAATAGGACAAATTTTAAAAAATTCTTTAAAAAAAACGAAACCTAGAAAAACAACCATAATTCATGAAAAAGTTTTAAATCTTCAAATCTACCAGAAAAAGTCATTTAAAAACTCAGGAAAAGTCGAAAGATAACTATATCTTGGGCTGTATTTTTGTTCTTAGATAGCTACTTTAATTAGACATCGTTTAAGGTATCGCACATTTCATTTCAATTTCGGTTGCAATCCGATTTTAATAACTTTCAGTCATGGTGTTGTGCAAATTTGTTACACCTTAATCCTTCGAAAACCGCTATACGGTTCTATTGAGAGAATTACCTTAGTTGATGATTTTGGTGTTTAATTAGATCCCAAGTTAAAGTTTTCTGAACACGTTTCTACCATGGTAAATAAGGTCAACACTTCGACTTCAAATGGTCTCAATGCGCTTTTTGCCAAACCACTGAGAGTATTTTGTCGCTATTTTTATGCGTTTGTTTACATGAGACATTTTTCTAGAAAAATTGTATCTTCTGCAAATGAATGTGTGTATCAGAGAACGGCAAGGGCGTCATTTTTTGACACTCTACTCACACCCATTGAACTTTGTGTGCCGGTGCCACTCATTACCCTCAAGAAAAGTAAAACACTCGCACCCACCCTAAACCATGCCGGTGTTTGGGAGTGTGTACTTCGGGCACACGCTCACACGTTGTGCATTGCTTCTATTTCACCAGACACCCAGATATTTTTCGTAGATGCGTGTCGATCGTTTTTACACTCATAACGAATGTAGGAGAAGCCAGGATTGAGCACAAAAAGGAATACGCAAAAATGCGTTGTAGGCAAAATACACATTTTTTACCCGGGTGCCTTTAAGACACTCGGGTGTCACGAAGATACCCGAGTGCTGTTGCACTGATCTACTCTTTTTTTCCACTGATTTACACATATTAGCGGTCAAGTTCAGTCGTTAAAGGCAGTAGGCGGCACAAAAATATCTGAAACGTCGGCTTGCATAAAAAGTAAAACTGTTTCTCTAAATATAATATTATCATGTTTTTTATATTTCTAAGTTTGTTATTAAAGTTTGTCAACACGCAATGAACTTGTAAAAGAATAGTTTTTTATTTTCAATATACATACATATGTACATGTGTGTATACTAATGTACATACGCATGTACAAGGCAAATTATGGGTACAGCAAAAAACAAGGGTGCAGAAAGAACGCACAAGAAATAACAAAAACACAAATGCCAAGCAAAACGTTTTTTGTCTCGAGTAGTGTGTTTTGTTTTTTACCCATTCATTTTGCAACAGTACTTGAGATCGGCATCAAAGCATGTATACATACAAAAAATCACTCGGACACGATCTACGCTTGTGCGTAAAAACACCCGACACAATCGCTTGCACCCTATTTGCAGTGCCAGAAGACACCCGGGTGTCAAAAATACTCACAGACACCGGGTGTACTTTTAGTTGCGGTGGTTCATTGCCGTTCTCTGGTGTGTATCTCTTTTTTCCTTCCTCTTCCACGCTTTGCCGGTGATAAAATATAAAAGCAACAACAAAAAGAACGCAGCTTTGGCATATTTTAGGAACTCTGCCTAAACCTTATAAGAAAATTTCAATGCTTAACCCTAATGTTAGAAAATCAAAGTCTTTCTAGGAGTGTCTCCTTATGACTAGAATAAAGGGGGAACGTGGAATTCTTTATACCCGGTACTCAGTCAATTTACATATGTAAATTAGTTGGTCCCGATTATGATCATCACTACCAAGGCATCGGCCAAAGAAGTGGGTTTAGTTTAATTATTTATTACCGGCACAACTAGCTCGATCCGAAGCGAGATTAAATCGAACAATACAAGAATGAAATACAAAATAATATTCTTAACGATGCCCATCCTTGCATCAGCGCTGCTCAAGCAGCGCGCCGACGTTCTGCACCGTCAGCGTCTCGTACAGACCACCAGCTCCTCAGCGGATGTTTATGCAATAACGAAATATGATGCCCCTAGCCACTCGAGTGCAGGCTAACGGCTCCTTGGCAGAGGCTCGTGCGACAATGTAGTCGCTGCCCCTACCTCTTGAGTGCGGCATCAGCATTCTTCCGTTTTGGAATTCTGCCGATACCCTGCAGCTGGTGGGGAGTGTTAACTTGTACATGTGAGCTTACGATTTATGTAATTTATAATATGTTCGCAAAAGAAAAAAATTGAATTTTAGCCAAAAAAAAAAACACCCAAAAAATTAAAAAATTAAAAATAATTAAAATTAAAACCCTTTGGGAAATTTGTATCTTAATACTCCCCTTTTTTGTGTGCGATAGACTCCTAAACTACTGAACCGATTTTAATTAAATTTGCACACCGTGTGCAGATTGATTATTCCTGCTTTTCAATTACATTTTTGTCATAGGTAGTGCTTCTATTTTTCACATACTTAACTTAAGTTTCCTACAACTGGTTGTATTGAACTTTGCATACAACAAATTGAACTTTCATACAACCAGTTGTAGGAAACTTAAGTTATGTGAAAAATAGAAGCACTACCTATGACAAAAAATACATTTTTTAAAAATTCTTAAAAAAAACTACACCTGGAAAAAAATACAATAATTCTTTAAAAAATCAGAAAAAGTTATTTTTGGCGACAGCGGAAAAGTCGTGTCGACTAGTGTAATCAGTGAGTGGTACAATACTTTCATACTCATACCGTTATAACTTATGAAGCACATATTAATGTTGAACTTTGCAGTTCTGTAAAATCAATTAAGTACATTTGTAAATATGTAAACAAAGGCAGTGATTATGCCATATTTGAAGTAAAAAATATAAATAACAATGACGAAATAGATTTCGTTCGTTCTCTTTGTAAACCGGCATGGCAATATCCTTGTAAGTCTAGCTCACAGATTATATCTCAACAAACCGGCCAAATTACATAGCACGCAGTTGTCACAACTATAAACCGGCCAATTAACTCGGACAATCGATCCTCACCAAGATTTCCAACTACACTGCAACAAGTGGCGAACCGCATAACTCGGGCACCCACCTTGCAGAGAGCCGTACAATCTTTGATCGAAGTTTATCACATTTTACTCACTTTCAACATCGCAGTCCTCACTGACTCGATTCGTATCACCTTCTTCGCCAAACTTGTCATTAAACTCAGTGGTAATTCCCTTTTCAGGCATACTGCGTAAAAATTCATGAGAGTACTTGTATGTTCGGTTGCTATTTAACGCTTTCAGCGTATACCGATCTCCTTCTAGGACTTCTGCCACTAAAAATGGGCCTCTATACTTAGGGTCTAATTTGGTTTGATGTCGTTCTTCATTCTTAATCAGAACATAGTCACCAACTTTATGTCGTATAATAGTCGCTTTATCTCTATCAAATCTAGCCTTATCATAATTAGCATTCTTTGTCATATTATGCTTTGCAATTTGTCGAGCTAAATTAACATCTACGCTATTTTCATTTTCAACGACGGGGATAAGACCAAATGGCCTCGCTTCTTTTCCTATAAGCAACTCTAATGGGCTTACTTTAGTTACTCTATTGGGCGTGCAATTAAGAACCAGTTGAACCTCGTGTAATGCGTCCTGCCAAGAACCCTGACCTGTCTCAACTGCGGTTAACATGGATTTCAGAGTACTCATTACTCTCTCCACTTGGCCATTAGCCCGACTGGCACCTGTTGCAATTAAATGTAAGTCTATCTTTTGTGCAGAGCAAAAATCTCGGAACGCTGTACTAGAGAAACTTCGACCTTGATCCGCGATCAGCCGAGTAGGGACGCCAAACAACGATATCAAAGACCTCACTGCCTTAATACAACTTTCAGTATCAAGCCACACCGTATGAGAAAAATAAACGTATTTGGTAAAAGCATCTATTTGGACGATTATATATTCCTTCTGGTCATTTTTCCCGCTAAGCTTTCCAGTGATGTCGATATGAACTGTGTGCCACGGAATATCGATTTTCAGGATGGGGTGTAGTTCAGCTTGTATTTTGCCTGAAGGTGGTTTAGACAATCTGCAGGTAATGCAGTTTTCAACGAATTTGCGGACATACTTGCACATTTTGTCAAACCAATAAAACTCGTACATTTTCTCTAAAGTTTTCTCCCAACCAAGATGCATAATCGCCTCGTGTACATTATTGACAGCAGACCACCTAAACGACTTAGGGATAATAGGAAGACAACGCGTCTTGCCATTTCTCTGAATTTTCCTATACAATATTCCACCTCGTAATTCGTAAGTTTTGGCCAGTTGCTCAGAAAGCTCATTACTACGCAATTTAGAAACAATACACGAAGTTTCTTCATCTCTTTGCTGTTCAGCCAACAGCCAGTTGTCAGTAATCTCTGTCAAATTTATGTGCACTTCGGCCACACCTGCCGCCTTCGTTTGACCTTCTGACACTGGGTTTCGAGAAAGGAAATCTACATGAGCCATTCGCTCACCCGGTCTGTACTCAAATTCAAACGATTGCATATACGACCACCACCGATGTACTCTTGGAGTCAACTCTGCCTTATTGCGAGAGGCTTTAAGCGAATTACAATCCGTAAACACTACAAAATGACGGCCATGTAAGTAATGGCGAAAGTGCTTAATAGCGTTATACACAGCAAGGGTCTCCAATTCATACGAGTGGTATCGAGATTCTGCGGGTGACGTTCGTTTGCTAAAATACTCAATCACACGAGGCCTATTGTCAATCTTATGCAACAAAATTGCCCCATAGCAGTCAGCACTTGCGTCTGTGTGAAGCTCAATGGGAAATTGCGGATCGAATATAGTTAGAACAGGTTCGTTAGTCAGGATCGAAATAACTTTCTGTCGTATTTGTTCGTATTGTAAGTTCCATTTGAAAGATGCGCTTTTAGAAGTTAAGGCATGAAGTGGCTTTAACATCTGAGAAAACTTGGGCACAAATGGCCGAAAATATGAAACTAGCCCTATGAACTGCCTCAACTGTGTCACAGACTGCGGAGGCGGCCAATTTGTCAAGGCTCGTATTTTTCTAGGATTTGGTCGAATCTCACCTGCTTTAACTTCGAATCCCAAATACTCAACACAAGATTTGAGAAACGAACATTTAGTGACGTTAAAGGAAAATCCTGCTTTGCTAAGTGTTCGCAAAACTAATTGTAATCTATCAAAGGCTTCTTCTTTTGTAGGTGTAACTACCATTACATCGTCCATATAAACAATCACAAATGAGTGGGTGAGATCACCCAATGCATTGTAAATGGCCCTTTGAAATACAGCGGGGGCATTCTTAAGACCAAATGGCATAGCTAAATATTCGAACTGTCCCTCTGGAGTCACGAACGCCGTCCGCTCAATTGAGTTCGGGTGTACTGGGATTTGGTGAAATCCGCTTGCCATGTCAATGCAGGCACCACTCAATCTAGCTATCTGGTCCGAAATAAGTGGTAAAGGATACTTATCAGAAACAGTGTTTGCGTTAAGCTCCCTATAATCTACGCATAAAAGATCTGACCCATTTTTCTTTCGAACAAGTAACATCGGACTCGCAAAGGGGGAGGAACTAGGTCTTATGATATTTGAGTCTAATAACTGTTGAACTATGCATCTAACCTGTCCCTTTTCCTCCACACTCAACCTATAAGGGCGTCTCTGAACTGTTTTATTTTCGTCAATCAGACGAATCTCCAACTGTCCCGTGGTCACGCGGCTCTGCGGAATGCCAGTAATGAATGATTTAGAAAACTCCCGTAATATTGATAACAATTGATCTTTATCTGATCCAAGCAAGTCAGTATCAACATTAGCCAGGTCAGGATCACATTCAGTTACTAGGACAGGCATTATCGATTTTTCATTAAACATAGTAAGTGAGTTAGATGTAATTGTCATGCCGATTCCCCGGCTCAAAATCTCTCGCCCAATCATAACATCGTACTTAATATAGTTATCTAGGACAACATGGAATAAGATCTCTAAGGAATGTTCGCACATCAAAACATTTGCCAGTATCTGCAAAGTGCTACAAACCGTGTTGTTACCAATACCCCTTAATACGACTACATTACTTATTCTAGATCCAGATAACCTCAATGAAGCAGTCTCCTTAACGAGCGAGCACTCGGCTCCTGAGTCAACACAAAATTGGAACGACTCACCAAACTGCAACAAAGTTCCCAAGGGTTCAAGTACGGTGCACATGTTGACGTCTTTGACAATGTTACTCTTATTCGGCGCTCGACGCTCCGGACACACAGTAGACACATGCCCAGGCTTTCCACAGTTGTAACAGGTTAAAGTTGATCGATCTTTTCCTCCTGTATAGGCAGAGTGTTGATTAGCAGGCTTTTGCTGCAAGGTTGTCTCTCTATTTGAGCGACAATCCATCTTCTTGTGGCCAGGTTTTCCACACTTATGACACTTAATGTGAGGAAACAGCTTGAGTCTTTTTCCTGGTGGTCCTGATGAATCATCGTTCGAATTCTGGCTCGGCTTTGTGTCAAACGAGAAGGCTTTTAGTTCTTGGTGCATCTCGATTCTCGTCTTTACTTCCGTAGTAAAAACCAAGCGTCGCAGCTTCTTATCAATTCTCGCTGTATGTGCCAGAGCAACAGGCACTGCAATTTGCTCCACACTCAGTGACTTCCATCTAGACATCAGCGAGGTTACCATTCGGCTTCCATACAGCGACATACATTCTCCTTCTTTGGGACGCCCAGTTAGTAAATTCATAACTGTCGCCGCCACGGTCTCCGTTCCGGCAAAATGTTGCAGAAATAACTCTCTGAACTGCTTCCATGTAATGCCAGCAAAGCATGTTTGCGAGAGCCAATGTGACGCGCTACCTTGTAGCGACTTGCTAAGAGTCATCACCAAAGCGCTGCCCTCCAATGGATTTTCAGACAAAATGTAATCCACTGTTTCACTCCACGAACGAGGATCTGCGCCGTCACGATCAGGGTTGAATTTGGGCAGTACAACAGCCATGGTATCATTCGCTGTTACTTGCGAACGCTGGACTACTTTAATGAGTTCCGAAAAGTGGCGATTCTGTGATTCCAAGAGAGTTCGAATATTATCTTCACCGCTGACTTCAGGTGTAGCTAATCCCACTTCTGATGACGAAGATTCATCGCCAGAACCAGAGTCCATTTTTCTCTCTATTTGCACGTCTTGTTTTGCGAAACGTTTTCTCGAGCGTGGCATGACTTTTTTCTTTCAACGATCAAACAAAGAATGAACAGCCAGAAGCAGAGAACATCTTTTCTCTATTCTCAATTTACAATCCCTTTTCCACTTTAACACCATTACACTTTCCAGTGTCTAATTCTTATTCTGTTTTATGCTGTCACACACACAGCTACTTCCATCTCACTCATGCTCACGCTCAGACTACGTTGACAGAAACGTTCTGTCTCGCTTTCAAGGGAAACAACTTCGAAGCAAAAACAACAGGCAATGGCAAATGACATCAAAAACAGAAGACAAGGAGAATAAGCAAGAAATTCGTTATAATTTGAATTTATTAAACGTAATATGCGACACATACATATGTACATGTGTGTATACTAATGTACATACGCATGTACAAGGCAAATTATGGGTACAGCAAAAATCAAGGGTGCAGAAAGAACGCACAAGAAATAACAAAAACACAAATGCCAAGCAAAACGTTTTTTGTCTCGAGTAGTGTGTTTTGTTTTTTACCCATTCATTTTGCAACAGTACTTGAGATCGGCATCAAAGCATGTATACATACAAAAAATCACTCGGACACGATCTACGCTTGTGCGTAAAAACACCCGACACAATCGCTTGCACCCTATTTGCAGTGCCAGAAGACACCCGGGTGTCAAAAATACTCACAGACACCGGGTGTACTTTTAGTTGCGGTGGTTCATTGCCGTTCTCTGGTGTGTATCTCTTTTTTCCTTCCTCTTCCACGCTTTGCCGGTGATAAAATATAAAAGCAACAACAAAAAGAACGCAGCTTTGGCATATTTTAGGAACTCTGCCTAAACCTTATAAGAAAATTTCAATGCTTAACCCTAATGTTAGAAAATCAAAGTCTTTCTAGGAGTGTCTCCTTATGACTAGAATAAAGGGGGAACGTGGAATTCTTTATACCCGGTACTCAGTCAATTTACATATGTAAATTAGTTGGTCCCGATTATGATCATCACTACCAAGGCATCGGCCAAAGAAGTGGGTTTAGTTTAATTATTTATTACCGGCACAACTAGCTCGATCCGAAGCGAGATTAAATCTAACAATACAAGAATGAAATACAAAATAATATTCTTAACGATGACCATCCTTGCATCAGCGCTGCTCAAGCAGCGCGCCGACGTTCTGCACCGTCAGCGTCTCGTACAGACCACCAGCTCCTCAGCGGATGTTTATGCAATAACGAAATATGATGCCCCTAGCCACTCGAGTGCAGGCTAACGGCTCCTTGGCAGAGGCTCGTGCGACAATGTAGTCGCTGCCCCTACCTCTTGAGTGCGGCATCAGCATTCTTCCGTTTTGGAATTCTGCCGATACCCTGCAGCTGGTGGGGAGTGTTAACTTGTACATGTGAGCTTACGATTTATGTAATTTATAATATGTTCGCAAAAGAAAAAAATTGAATTTTAGCCAAAAAAAAAACACCCAAAAAATTAAAAAATTAAAAATAATTAAAATTAAAACCCTTTGGGAAATTTGTATCTTAATACTCCCCTTTTTTGTGTGCGATAGACTCCTAAACTACTGAACCGATTTTAATTAAATTTGCACACCGTGTGCAGATTGATTATTCCTGCTTTTCAATTACATTTTTTGTCATAGGTAGTGCTTCTATTTTTCACATACTTAACTTAAGTTTCCTACAACTGGTTGTATTGAACTTTGCAGTTAAAAAAAGCTGACAAATGCAGTTTTGGTCAAACGGTTATAACTTAGCCGTTTTTTTTTATATTTTTATAAGCGATACCTTAAACGACGCCTAATTAATGTGTCTATCTAAACCAAAAATATTTTCAAATATTTTTTTTTCGACTTTTCCTGAGCTTTCAAAATCAAAATGTCGGGGGAAAATACCGAAAAAAATGATGAAATTTCAATTTGGAAGCTTAATATCTTCCAGACGTTAAGTTGCAGCTACAAAGTGTCTGAGTCGGATTTAAAGCTGCATTTGTCAGCTTTTTTTAACTGCAAAGTTCAATACAACCAGTTGTAGGAAACTTAAGTTATGTGAAAAATAGAAGCACTACCTATGACACAAAAATAACACATTTTTTAAAAATTCTTAAAAAAAAAAACTACTTCATGAAAAAAAAAAAACATTCTTTAACGAGAGGGAACGTTGTGAGCCGCGGCAAAGGCCGCGGCTCTACCTTATACCCGGTACTCAGTCAGTATACACATATGTACATACATATATGAGCTTGCGATTTATGCAATCTATTATATGTTCGCAAAAGGGACAAATTAAATTTTGGGCAAAAAATAATATTTCAAAAAATGAAGTCAAATCATTTTTGGAATATTATACATGTTTTCAATTTTGTTTGCATATGCTTTTTACATCTGCTTTTAAATTTCTACATGACATGTATAACTACATATTTGAGACGTACAAGTGTTTGCGACAGAGAGAGAGGGAATGAGTCAGCGCTTGGCAGGCGTTGCGTAGCCACTGAAATTTAATTTGTTTCTTCTGGCCATAATATTGATTCGACCTGATCCATATTCGGCAATCTGTTAGACACGGTCATTTCCCATGATTCTGCGTTTTTCGTTTTCTCGTACCTTAAAAATTGTGGATTCCACAGATTTTCGTCCTTTGTGGGGGCTGAAGGAGGCGTGGCAAAATTTTGAAATAAACTTGTGCTGAATTGATATCACAGGAGTTTGGAAAGAAAGTTTGGTTGCTCTAGCTCTAATAGTCTCTGAGAACTAGGCGTCAAAAAATACGAATGGGCGAAGCAGATGGGATCGCGTGTAAGAGAGAGCGAGAAGGAACGATGACTTTCGAAATGGTTTTCTTTATTGTAGCTATAATAATTTTCCGATCTGATCCAGATTCAACACTCTGATAGAAATGGTCATTCTCTATAATTCTGCGTTTTTAGTTTTCTCGTATCTTCAAAATCTTCAATATCTTCACAGACTTTCTTCCTATGTGCGGGCGGAAAGGGGCGGGGCGAAATTTTGCAACACATTTAGAGTTGTGTGATCACACAGAAGCCTGGATACAAAATTTGGTTGCTCTAGCTTTTATATTCTCTGATATCTAGGCGCAAATGAAGACGGACAGACGGACAGACAGACGGACGGACGGACGGACGGACGGACAGACAGACATGGCTATATCGACTCGGCTATTGATGCTGATCAAGAATATATATACTTTATGGGGTCGGAAACGCTTCCTTCTGGACGTTACACACAACCGTTATCACCTCAAATCTAATATACCCCTATACTCTTCGAGTACCGGGTATAATTAAGTTAACCAAATTTTTCTGCACAAGCACGTGCCAGCGGCCAAAACTTAATAACTCAACTTTTGCATAGTGTTGATGCCATCTCTGAGTCATTGAGTTAACACATTTATCGACAAATTCATAAACAAAGTTAATTATACGCGAAAATCAAGGGAATATGTCAGAGTTGATTCTTTTATCTGCATGGAAGCGACGGGGTTATCTGCAGAAAAGTTGCAATTTGAAGATGTGGTAAAAAACTCAAAAATTCTATTGGGACTGCTGCCTAATCTTCGAAAGCAGGACACTAATTTTGCCTGAAAAGTGCTGTTATGCGCAAAGAAAAACCAAACAAATCGAATATAACAAATTAACACACCTGCGTAGAAAAACGACGCAACTTTTTGACACCACCAGAGCCCTATGCTAAACCTATTTAAAAAAAACTTCGTTTCTGGAAAGTCGCAAAGAATCAAGACGCAGAATCAGTGTGAACGGCACATAAATGAAATGATAAAGTGACTGCCCTGCGGTAACACCGTATCAATATAAATCCGTTAAATAATTAACATTTTTATCAAAGCAACCGGTAAAGCATAATATGTAGGCGCGCTGCCGCCGGAGAACAAAAATACACAGATAAAGAACAACATATTGTATAAATTCAATTTTGCTGAGCAGAGTTCAATCAATAATTTTTTTCCATATTTATCCCCTACATTTTATTACAAATCCCTCTTCTCGACAGCCTTTATTACAAATGTTTAATTTCTACAAGTTATATAATTTATGGCCTGTTCCCACGATAGACATCCATTTCGGGGATGGTCCGTATGGCTTCGCCGTGTCGAAATTTCTCAGTTAGTTCCACCATGCATTTTGGATGTTCCTAAACCACACGTTTCTATACGATACTTAGCCGATGGTTTTCATTTACAACTCTGAAAGATTGTCATTCACAACGAAAAAATGAAATTCACTGCAAATATGTAAGCCATGACTGACAAAAATAACTGATATTCTCTAGCAAATGACTAGGAGCCACAAGTTTTTCTATAGCATATGCTCAATATTTAGCTAGAGATGCTATAATTCCTTCGGGAGAAGAATGCGAATAAGTAAAAAGTATCAAATGTAGTTTTAAACATTTTTTATTTGTTTTGCAATGGCAGGTCTGAATGTATCTGCAGATAAATGCAGATCACCCTGTTCAGGCTGCACACTTAAATTAAGCAGCACCCAATTAATGGAGCTGTTGCGTTTTTTCTCCAATATTGCCGACGCTTTGATCTGTTGTGTTAGGCTCGAATTTTGATATATTGTCGAATAGCTGCAACTTTCTGGAGAGCTGATGTTTACATACGCAAATCTATATCTGAAGTAAAATGAAATGGAATAAATTTGGAAGTCTATGAAGAAGACAAGAAGTTCCGTACCGCTTCTAAAACAGATACAACATAGTCTTGAACATAACAATTTACTTTGATTGCATTTTACTTACAACTATCCACACCCTTCTTGGCATACCTTCATTAAAATAATTTAGCATTGCAAAAAATTCTTTCTCATCGAATTTATTTATTTGTCGAACGCCACCATCAATTTTTGCAACATAATTTGTTGACTGTTGCTGCCACAGATGAAAAATAATTCGATTTTCCATATTTGTTGTTAAATTTTGACAAAAATGCAGAGTACAAATTTTTTGTTTGTTATTGTCAACTGTGTTTTCCATGGATGGTGGATGGTGGCCAGTGGGAGTCGAGGTTTCACATATTTGAAAATACCCCACCGTTCCCCGTAAATGTGCTGTGTGGGAAAAGGCTATTATCCTTTTTCTCTTCATAGATATATCGGAGTGCATCGATATATCAGTAGTGCCATCGATAGTTGTGTTTATAATTTGCAATAAATAAAACTTAATAAACGATCGTAGAACTATATAAAAAACTAAGATATTAAAGGTAAAAAATCGTAGACTATTTTGCAAATTTCAATAAAAGCACTGTTTTGCAATGTTTACTTCATCTATTGTTTTGTTGTATGTTTGATATACATAAATACATATGTACATAAACTTCGTTCTTAATATTTTTGTATCCCACTGATAAAAACAACTTTCTAAAATACCAAGCAATAGGAAAGCTTTGTAATTAATAGTGTAATTCATATAGAAATCAAACATATGAATTTACATACAAAGTAAACCATATCTCAATATGTTAAATACTTGGTTTCAATAGCTTATGTACAACTAAATAAAATAAATATGAAAGATAAATAATTCTCTCTTCCTGCCCTCTATTAACGTTTCGGCGAATCGATACTGACGCTATACTGGTTGTGAAACTAAATTTGGCGTCAGAAATATTGATCAATTGTACAGTTTATTCTTAAAAAATTGCAACCATTTGTATGTAGTGTTGTTATTTGATAAATTACATACAGTATGGGCAACATATATTCATACACCCTATCATTCATGTCATCTATGTATAACTTTTACGGTTAAGAAGAGCAACAAACATTTTTAAATGTTGTATTATTGTCTAGTGCCGTTTTCAAACATTCGATAAAATGTTGCATATGCTGAAGACAAAAAAATTATCTTTTTTGCTTTAAACCCTTTTTACATTAGGGCGCATCGTTGCATTTTTCCGTTAAATGGAACATGCCACAATGATGCCCATAAGAGCCCTGTGTATAGAAGAAGACAATGATGCAGCCGCATGATAAAAAATTTGGCGCATCATTTGCAAGTAATACCATATTCTGTCGAGTATTTTTACAAAATACTGAAATTATTCGGGGTATCGACGCGGTATCGGGGTATTTTTGTCGAATCAAACAATAAATTCAATTTAAAGTTGAGCGGCCAAACCATTCCCGAACATTTCAATTAAAATATGTATGATTACAAGCAACGAAATGGTAACACAAAGACTTGCAACGTCTTTTGGGACGCATTGATTCCAACTTTAAAAGTGCTTGAAAATTAAAGTTAGCAGCACGTAATTTTTGTTCGGTGGAGCCAACAATAGCTGACAAAATGATGTGGAAATGATGCGGCCTAAGTGTAAACGCCTCGCATCATTTTACCGCAAGTAAAACGCAAAAGCATGTGAAAACTGGAGCTTGACTGTTTATCTCTCTTTTTACGTCGTCGTCACCCGATATTCTATTCAAAAACAAATACGACGGATAGACGTCGGATATTCGAATTATCCGATTTTTTTTCCTACGAACTGTATGCATTCTTTCTTTTTAACCTTAAAGTACGTATGTGTGCGTACGTTAGCAGGCAGACCTAAAATATATGAGAACCATGTGTGAACATACTAGGGCTAGAGCGCTGTCTCTTTGTGGCTTTTGAAGAAAATTTTAGAAGAGCCTTGAGCCAGTCAAAGCAAGTACAAGGCAAGAAAGGCATTCGCTGACACTGTTGTACAATCAGCAATTCCATAGATGGTTCTGGCTATTTTTAAAATTCAATGTATGTATATAAAAATTTGAAAATGTATATTCCCAGAAATCTGAATATGTAAAATATATTTTGTTATGTTTTTGTTTCTCTGTGTGCCAAACTTTAACAAAGAAAAAGCTTTTTTATCATTTCGCCACACAAACATTTATTTTTCTTCTTAACTTTTTTGTCTTCAACACTGATACACCCAGCGACAAAAAAAAAGCCGCACTCTGAAATTTCATTCATTTTTTACTCCTCTAGCGTGGGGTTTCCCCAAATGTTATGCGATAATAAAAGTTTTAATTTTTTTAATTCAATAAATCAATTTCTAACAAAAGTGCATACTAGGTTTTTTGATATCATTTTCATATAATTAAAAATAAATATTTTTTTCAATCACACTTTTCTGAACGGTCATTTAGTATTTTGACCAAACACAGGAAAAAAATTTAGTAAAATTATAAAATCGATTTTTTCAGTAAAAACAAAATTTTTTCCAATAGGTTATTTCATTTGCTATAGTCTAATAAATAAACAAACATATTTCAGAATTTTTTTTTTCAAATTATATATAAATTAATAGTTGGTGGTACCTCCCTTGGCTTTTATTACACATTTAACCCTATTGGGCATCGAATCGCATAAAGCCCTCAAATATTCCTCCGTTATCTCCTCAAACCAAACTTTTTCTATAACCTCCCCTAACTCAACCATAGTTTTGGGCTTCCGCTTTCTCATTTTGGCAGTCATAAGGGCCCAGACGTTTTCCATCGGATTGAGGTCGGGGCTGTTACCTGGCCAATCTAGGGACTTTATGCCCAATTCCGCCTTCAAAATGTTAACCTGTCTGTAAAAAATAGTTGAAACTAGTTGACTACATTTTTAAAAATAATAAAACGTTAGAGATTCTCTTACAGTGCGCGCTCGATGGCAAGGTACAGAAGTCCTGAAAGATGTGATCTTCTCTCTCACTAAGTGATTCCATACTGGACACAAATCCACTGCGAATAACTCCACTTCATACTTTTTTGAATTCACCATACCCTTAATAATTATTAGGGATTCTGTTTTATATTTAGATATGCATCCCCATAAAATAATATAAGGATAATGCTTCACTCTGGCAATGCAGCAATTTTCGGAATAGCGTTACCCTTTTCTGCGGCGAACTGTGCGGGAACCATCGGGTATAATGAGGTTAAATTTTGACTCATCCGAGAATATGATTCGTGACCACTCAGATTAACCCCAATTTGCTTTTTCTTTAGCTCAATTTACGCGTGCTTTCTTCATTCGACTATTAAGAAGTGGCTTTTTGGCAGGTGTCATTGCCATTAATCCCATCTCCTTTTGACGACGCTGTATAGTTATAGCTGAAATTTCTTTGGCAAATCATTGCTGCACTTCAGAAGCTATCTCTACAGTATTTTTGAATCGATCATGTCGGTTCGTTTTCTTAATAATCCGATTTTCCCTTGCACATGTACACTTTTCTCTTCCCGATCCTTTTGTCCTCTCCACTTGTCCAGTCTCACGAAATTTTTTCAAAAATAGTCGCACTGAACTTAGTTCGATCCGCTATTTTTCGAATGGAGACATTTCGTTCAGTCGAGGCAATAATTTTTGACTTTTCAGTCACCGTCATCTGTTTTCCTTTAGGCATACTTCTTAAAGACTCCTAAGTAAAATGTTTTGCAAGAAATGTTTCCAGAAACTGAGGCGACAGGAAACGCACGCAAAAAGAAAAAAACATTCACAGGGACTCACAAAAAAAAAATTAGACGAATCGAATAACATTTCGGGATATCCCACGCTAGAAAAGTCAAAAATTCATGAAATTTCGGAGTGCGGCTTTTTTTTTGTCGCTGGGTGTAGCTGCCAAAATGTAAAGGCAAAAACAAAAATTATAATGCATTCGAATAATTCAAGTAATTCAATTCGTTCCAAGTCTTTTGAAATTCAGTTGTATGAGTTACACCCAGCGACAAAAAAAAACCGCACTCTAAAATTTCACGCATTTTTGAATTCTCTATCCTGGGTTTTTTCCAAATGTTATTCCATACGAAAAGTTTTCATTTTTTTGAGTCAATAAATCAATTTCTAACAAAAGTGCATACTACGTTTTTTGATATTATATTCATAAAATTAAAACAAATACTTTTCCCAATCACACGTTTCTCAACGGTCATTTAGTATTTTGACTAAACAAAGGAAACAATTTTAAAATCGCCTTCAAAATCTTTACCTGTCGGTGAAAAATAATTTAAACTAGTTGAATAATATTTTAAAAATAACAAAATGTCAGAGAATTTCTTACAGAGCGCGCTCAATGGCAAGGTTTAGAATCGTCCTGAAAGATGGGATCTTCTCTCTCACTAAGTGATTCCATACTGGACACAACTATACTGCGAATAACTCCACTTCATACTTTTTTGAATACATATATGTACCCTTAATAACACTACTCGACAAAATTCAACTTTTTTTTCCGCTGTGGCCAAAAATGACTTTTTCTGATAGATTTGCAGATTTAAATTTTTTTAAAGAATTATGGTTTTTTTTTCATGGAGTAGTTTTTTTTTTAAGAATTTTTAAAAAATGTGGTGTTTGTTGTCATAGGTAGTGCTTCTATTTTTTACATAACTTAAGTTTCCTACAACTGGTTGTATTGAACTTTGCAGTTAAAAAAAGCTGACAAATGCAGCTATAAATCCGACTCAGACACTTTGTAGCTGCAACTTAACGTCTGGAAGATATTAAGCTTCCAAATTGAAATTTCATCATTTTTTTCGGTATTTTTCCCCGAAATTTTGACTTTGAAAGCTCAGGAAAAGTCGAAAAAAAAATATTTGAATGCCTTGATTTTTGGTTTTAGATAGACACATTAATTAGGCGTCGTTTAAGGTATCGCTTATAAAAATATAAAAATAAACGGCTAAGTTATACCCGTTTGACCAAACTTTCATATGCCGAATTTCGCCGATAAATTCCGTTAGCCGACGAATAACCGTTTTTTTTCCTACAAAAATACCAAAAATCTGCGTTTGTAACAGTTTTTAACGGTAAAATGGCATTTGGAATAGTGCCAAACGGCATATGTAGTTTTGGTCAAACGGTTATAACTAAGCCGTTTATTTTTATATTTTTATAAGCGATACCTTAAACGACGCCTAATTAATGTGTCTATCTAAAACCAAAAATCATGGCATTCAAATATTTTTTTTTTTCGACTTTTCCTGAGCTTTCAAAGTCAAAATTTAGGGGAAAAATACCGAAAAAAATTATGAAATTTCAATTTGGAAGCTTAATATCTTCCAGACGTTAAGTTGCAGCTACAAAGTGTCTGAGTCGGATTTATAGCTGCATTTGTCAGCTTTTTTTAACTGCAAAGTTCAATACAACCAGTTGTAGGAAACTTAAGTTATGTAAAAGCTACAGCACTACCTATGAAAAAAAATATCAAATTTTTAAAAAATTCTTTAAAAAAAAACAAAGTCTGAAAAAAAAAAAAAGATTCTTTAAAACTTTTTAAACATACAATTCTATCAGAAAAGTCATTTTGGGCGACAGCGGAAAAGTCGTGTTGACTAGTGTTATTAGTGATTCAGTTTTATATTTAGATATGCATCCCCATATCAAAATATAAGGAAAATGCTTCAATGTGGCAATCCAGCAATTTTCGGAATAGCGTTCCCCTTTTCTGCGGCGAACTATGCGGGAACCATATGGTCCAATGAGGTTACATTTTGACTCATCCGAGAATATGATTCGTGACCACTCTGATTCACCCCAATTTGCTTTTTCTTTAGGCCAATTTAGGCGTGCTTTGCCATTAATCATATCTCCTTTAGACTGTATATAGTCCTGTATAGTTCGAGCTGAAATTTCTTTGGCAAATCGTTGCTGCACTTCAGAAGCTATCTCAACAGCATTTTTGAATCGATCATGTCGACTCGTTTTCTTAATAATCCGATAATCCCTTGCACTTGTACTTTTTTTCTTCCCGACCCTTCCGTCCTCTCCACTCTCACCAGTCTCACGAAATTTGTTCAAAAATCGTCGCACTGATATTTCAATGAACTTAGTTCGATCCGCTATTTTTCGAATGGTCATCACAGTCATCTGTTTTCCTTTAGGCATACTTCTTAAAGAGCCCAAAGTAAAATGTTTTGCAAAAAATGTTTCCAGTAACTAAGACGACAGAAAGCGAACGCAAAAGAAATAAAACATTTACAGGGACTAAAAAAAAAAAATTTGACGAATCAAATAACATTTCGGGGAATCCCACGCTAGAGAAGTCAAAAATTCATGAAATTTCGGAGTGCGGCTTTTTTTTTTGCTGGGTGTATGTACGTATGTATGCATTTTAAGAAACATAGTGCTGGTAATGTGTTGGCATAGCGCTGCTTCCTGTTCCTCTGTTTTGGTCGTCTTTCGAACGAAAGGCAACTTTTTTTTATTGGGTACATCACGCCCATCACAGCCACATGTTTTTTTTGCTGGAAACTTGCTGTAGGAAACTTAAGTTTTGTGAAAAATAAAAGCACTACCTATGACAAAAAATACCAAATTTTTTAAAAATTCTTTAAAAAAAAACTGCACTGAAAAAAATAACCAAAATTCTTTAAAGAATTTTAAATTTCCAAATCTATCAGAAAAGGTCATTTTTGGCGACAGCGGAAAAAAAAAGTTGAATTTTGTCGAGTAGTGTAATCGAACCAATGAGTTAAATACAAGTTACGATATCTTTGTGAAACACTATTAATCGTAATCGTTGCAGTCGATGACAAATAAGTATACAAAATGAAAAAATACTGAAGAACAATAGAAAAATTGTCATTCACAACGAAAAAATGTAAATGTAATATGTAAACAATGACTGACAAATATAACTGATATTCTCCAACAAATGTCTGGGAGCCAATAGCAGTTGTTCAATTTGAATTCAATTCAATGCTATAATTCCTTCGGGAGAAGAATGCGAATAAATAAAAAGAATCAAATGTAGTTTGGCAGATCTGAATATACATATATGCAGATAAATGCAGATCGCGCTGTTCAGGTTGTTCACTTAAATTAAGCAGAACCCAATTCTCATTAAGCTGTTGCGTTTTTCCTCCAATATTGCCAACGCTTCGATCTAATGTGCAAGGCACGAATTTTGCAACTTTCTGGAAAGCCGATGTCTATATCTGAAAGCCGCAAGTCTATATACATATGAAGTAAATTGAAATGGAATAAATTTGGAAGACTATGACGAAGACAAAAAGTTCCGTACCGCTTCTAAAACGGATAGAACATAGTCTTGTTTATAACATTTTACTTGGATTGCAATTTATTTACATCCATGCACATACTTTCATTAAAATAATTTAGCATTGTAAAAAATTCTTCCTCATCGAATTTTGTATTTGTCATTTGTTACTGTTCAACCACAGTCGAAAAAACAATTACATTTTTCATATTTGTTGTTAAGTTTTGAAAAAATTAAGATCGCAAATTTTTTGTTTGTTGTTATCATTTGTGTTTTCCATGGATGGTGGCCTGTGGGAATCAAGGTTTCACATTTGTCAAAAAATACCACCGTTGCCCGTAAATGTGCTGTGTTGGAAAAGGCTATGTGTTACATTTGTAATTAACACAGTTGTTAAAATAAATATAGTTCGAGCACCCTTGATAACTCTCAAGTAAACTCTCGATAGACTATCGCGGACCATCGATCGATAGTGAAGTCGTCATTCTAAGAAAGGCGAATCAAACGTACCCTACCAGTTTGATTGGAATTATAGTATATAATAGACAATACTCGTGTCGAGTCAATACACATTTTTTGTTATTGTGCTCAGCTGTTTTTTCAATGGATGGTAGATTGTGGCCTGTGGAAATCGAGGTTTACATCTGTCGAAAAATCCCAGCGTTAAAGCCTGTGTCCAGCACCGCGGAAACTAAAATTTACTGTCAAACATCATATAAAAAAAACTGGGCCAGGAATTTTCGTTTGTTTTTTCCTGGCCTCAGTATCCAGCAATCTAAACGAAATCCACAGGTTCTTATCAATAGTTGGCCTATCGACACGATTGACGACTGAGAGAACAGCTGACATTCAGGCCAGGAATATATATGAGCCTATTATGTATTACTGAAGTAAAAGTGAAAGATGGAGGAAAAAACTGTGTGCAAATCAAACAAGAGAGATGCAATTTTTAAACGTGAGAAGATTGCTTTAATAAAAGCAGTTGAGTCAAGACCATGTCTTTGGCGGATCACGGAAAATAGGTTAGGTGAGGTTAGTGAAGGCGGCTGCCAAGCTCCACAGGATCCCGTCAAACTTGGGCCGGTTTCGACCCGTTGTGGTACCGCAGGAGGTGTTCCCCTTTTCCATCTCATGAGACCTGAACATATCAGCAGTTATCCCATCCTGATGCTCTTATGAAGTTTGCAATTTTTCTAGAACAGATTTTGGACATTTCTGAAATGTCTGAGACATAGGGCTTGCCCAGGTATTGTAGCCTTTCTCTGCTGAGAGCTGGACAGGAGCAGAACAGGTGTTCTACCGTTTCCACCTCCTCCTAATCTCTACAGCTTCGGCAGAAATCGTTGTATGGGGCTCCCAGCCTGTTAGCGTGGGAGCCTATTAGCCAGTGCCCCGTGAAGGAACGGATGACTACGCTGCACCTTTTTCTGCCGAGCTTACATAGCTCTAGTGTGCGTTTTCTGTCAATGGTCGGCCATGTTTGCCGAGTAATGCGACATAGTGGAGCTGACCGCCACGCATTGTCTGCTCGTCGCTTATATAGCGGCATAGAAATATCCTCCTTGTCTTGGAGAATGGGTATTGTGGGACCATATCTGGCCAGCTCGTCTGCCCTGCAGTTGCCTTCAATGTCCCGGTGGCCCGGGACCCAAATAAGGCTGATAGCAAATTGTTGGGCCGTCTCGTGAAGAGGTTTGCGGTAATTTGCCACTGTGGCCGAGTTCGAAGAAATCGCGTGAAGTGATTTGATCGCAGCTTGGCTGTCGCTGTAAATGTTTACAGTTGTTGTTGCCAGTGATGCCGTTGTGGCTGTTTGAAGGAGCTTCAGTGCTTCCCTGTTCGCAATGACCTCCGCTTGGAAAACACTGCAATGATCTGGGAGCCTAAAGGAGTGCCTAATTTCGAGCTGTTCGGAGTAGATTCCTCCTCCAACCTTGTTGTCCAGCTTCGAGCCATCTGTGAAGATGCTTATGGCCATGTCTTGGCCTGGTGGTCCTCAAGCCACTCGTCTCTGCTAGGGGTAATTATATTGAAGGGGGTGTCAGTGTGTTCCCTTGGGACGCAGTAGTCCGTCTTCGTAGGGACGGTACTGCTGGTAAATATCGATTAGTGACCCTTGAGATGTGATGTCCATTGTCCAGAGTCTCTCAGACGAATCGCTGCAATTTCTGCCCTCTCCTTTCCCGCAAGCTCGAAGCTCTGGAGACTTAGGATGGCGTTTAGTGCATCGTTCGGGGTGGTGCGTAGTGCTCCACTTATGCATAATGCTGTGGTTCGCTGAACCTTGCCAAGTTGTTTGGCTGTCGATCCTTTTGATAGGGCCGGCCACCACACTGTAACTCCATAGAGTAAAATTGGTCTTACTATTGCTTGGTATATCCATTGGACTACGCTTGGGTTCATGCCCCATTTCAAGCCAATAGCTTTTTTGCAAGAGTATATGGCTATCGTAGCCTTCTTCACTCTATCTTTTACGTTCAGGTTCCAGTTAAGCTTCTTGTCAATTACCAACCCTAGGTAACTAGAACTGTCGCTGAAGGAGAGCCTGCATTCATTTAGTATTGGAGTGTTGAGGGGCGGAACCTTGTATTTGTTTGTGAATAACACGAGTTCCGTTTTTGAGGGATTTACTCCCAATCCGCGCGATTTTGTCCATTCTGACAGTCTCGCGAGCTTTGTGCTCATAAGGTCACAGAGTGTTTGAGGGTATTTCCCCGAGAAACTAATTTCGACGTCAGGCTCCCTCGATATCGAGGAAGGCTATTAGAGAGTATTCCTTGAGGTGTAGGGATTTCTCTATCACTGAGACTACTTCATGGAGTGCCGTTTCCGTGGATCTTGCTTTTCGGTAGGCATGTTGTGCTCCTGGAAACATTTGAGGGCTAATAATTGTCCTCAGATGTAGTCCAACAGGTCTCTCGAAAGTTTTGAGAAGAAGGGACGATAGGCTGATTGGTCTAAAGTCCTTTGAAGTCGAGTGCGAGGCCTTACCCGCTTTGGGGATAAAGACTATTTTCGCCTTGAGCCATTCTTGTGGTATATTCCCAACCACTAGTATCTTCCTGAAGATACATTGTAGCCAGTTAACGGCCGAGCCGATTAAAGCTGTTTACCGCCCAGCTTATGTTCCGTTTGGTAAAAATATGGTCCATCGTGGCTGTTGGGCCTCCTCTGTAGATTTGCGCCGGCTTGATGGTTGTGCACCCAGGGAAGTGGGTTTCGAGCAGTACGTGGAGCGACTCCTCGCTGGAGTTGGTCCACGTTCCGTTGTTTCTTTTAAGATACCCTACCGAGGGGGTAGTTTTTGAGAGGATCTTGCGCAGCCTTGCGGCTTCTGACGTCTCCCTTTTTGCTTTTCGTGTTTCTTTTCTGTATTGGGCAAGACTGACTTTGTAGTCTGCCCGAAGTTTCTCCTCGTTAGCGCTTTTGGCTCTATTGAAGAGAGTACTACAGCTCTTACGTAGGATGTCGATTTGTTTCGACCACCAGGGGGGTTTCTTTTTACCCCTTGTCTTGTGTGGCAGGGAAGCCGCCGTGAAGGCCTTGTTGCATGCTTCCGTGAACCTGTTCACTATGCGATCTAAATCGTCTTGAGTGTTTGGGCTTGTTGGTGCCTTGTTGGGGAGTAATTCCTCCAATACTGAACTATATTTTACCCAGTTGGCTTTCCTGGGGATAATGTAGTCGGTGGGTTTTTGGTTCTCGAGGGATAAAGTAGTCTCGATGTACCTATAGTCAGAGAAGGAATGGTCCTCTAGGACTCTCCATTTTTTCACTTTGTCTGACAAATTGTGAGACACTAGAGTGAGGTCAATAACCTCCTGTCGGCATTTTATGATAAATGTCGGGTCGTTACCCCGGTTACATATAATTAAGTTCGAGTTTCGGATAAAGCTAAAAAGTGACTCACCCCTTACATTTGTCTCCGTGCTCCCCCATTGAGTGTGGTGAGCATTGGCGTCGCAGCCTATAAGTAGGCTTGTGTTGGACCTCTCGCTGTCGCTGACCAGCTTGCAGACGAGGTCGTTGGGAGGATCGCTTTCCTCATGGGCCATGTAGGACGACATCAGCCTCAGATGTGTCCGCTTTAGCTCTAGGCTTACTGCTGTGTTGTCGCCATTGCTAAAGTTATGGAGCAGAAAGATATTTAGGTGCTTTCTTGCAAGAATGCAGGTACGAGTTTCACCTTCAGTTTGGGGTACAATGAGCTTGTACTCTCTCGTCGCTAACCCACAGACCTTGGCTCCGACTATCCAAGGCTCCTGGATTAGGACGACGTCGGCTCCGCTTGCGTCCAAGCGGAGTATGAGGGCAGCAGATTCTGCTTTACAGTGGTGGAGATGTATTTGAAGGAGTCTCAGAGACATCTTCATGAATCTCCACCACTGTAGTGTCTGCGTGTGAGTCGTCAGATACGTCCTCACGACACATTGTCTCGAAGTCACGCATGAGCTCTGCGTCTGAGGAGTAGCCTTCTTTAATCGGCTCCAGCTCGCTATCGGGTGCCTCGAACTCCGAGGCAACATCCTGCACGACTGGGTTGTCGACAGGACGAGCCTAGGCCGAGGCAGCGTCCGACTTGTACACCTTTATGGTGACCGAGCTGAAGCCGAAGTTCAACTCTCCTTTTGCTGCCTCTATAGCGGCCAGCGACTCCTTATTGAAAATGATCACGGCCTGGTTCGTCGGCTCCTGTGTCTCCTCGACCTTGACCACCTTCCAATCTTAGGATGGCAGTCCTGGGTTGCACCTCTGCAACATCTTGAGGATGCGCTCAGGCTCCTTGAAGGTAGCCGGCACCCAAATTCTGGCCCTCGGTCTGCTGGGCACCTCGCTCCAGTCTACAGCGACGAGCTTCGCCCCAGCGTAGACCTCTCCGATCTGCGCCACCGCTGCTTTGTACAGCTTCACGGAGCGCTCGTCCTCGCAGGCTACTACTTTTATATAGCCCTGGAACCACCCCATGTCTTTGCAGACTGGGGGTGGCCCTGGGTCTTTCTGCGCGAAAAAGATATTTGGCACCACCCTGGACCTTTTCGCGGCCGGACCGGGTGTCTCCTGCGATCGTTGTCTCTTTGGTTGTGAGACCATTGTGAAGTGTGGAAGCACCGCTGTGGCCCACTCCACCTTCTTCAGCCAGTCAGCTGATGGGCTGACCTCCGTACTGGCATTTTGCCGACGGAGTATGTGCCCTGCACTCCTCCTTTCGGCATATGTATGTTTTTGGCTTGAGCGCTGGTCGAAGGCAGATCATCTCCCTCCACTTTACCAGAAGGTCGGGCAGCCGCAATGTTGCTTAGCTGCCTCTCCAAGGTGTCCGTGTTAGGAGCTGGTCTGCCACCCACCCCAGATTCGGGATGGGACCCACTCGGGTTCACACCAGCGCTTTCCACCTTACAGGTCTGTGCTGCTGTTGAGCTGGTCGGGCCAGGCCTTAGGGTTGATGCCTTCCCATGCAGGGTATTGCTCCCATTTGACATTTGGGGAGTGCCAGACTCTGATTTGTTTTTTTGTGTTTTTTTGTTTTGTTTTTTTTTTATTGTCCATATTACATCCCACGAGATGCAGAGAAGGGGAACGGTCAGCCCGGGCAGAGATCCACGTTGCCCGGGTAAGGCATCATTAGAACAGGGGGCTGCCAAGTCCCTGAGCTCTCCGTTCGAGACTGGGCTAGTTTTTGAACCGGGCCACCAGCCATGCTGACTCTCAACACGGGTCGAATGACACCTTAGCCCAGCCCGGTGTGAGGTGAGTGTGGGGGTTGGGATGTGGGTAGGTGGTGTGTGGGGGAGTGGGAGTGTGTGAGCTACTTATACGAGGCGGCAACACAAACGCATCGTCAGTGTTGCTGCTTCGCGAACACCCGCTGGCTGTCCGGGACTGCTTATTTTCGGTAATCTCCCTAGAGATGACCACTTATTCGCAGCTGACCTACCTTTTAGGGGTAGGCCTTTCGCTATCCGCAACCTCGCGCTCATCAGACCAGATCACGGAAAATAAGCAATTTGATAATTTTGACACTTTGGCGCCTCCGTCTGCACTGTTCTTCTTCTTCCTATTTTTTGGCAAAAAAAGGCCTGTCCTTAAAGGCCTAAAAGGCTTGTATCCAGCACTGCGGAGAACGTAACTTAAATAATCTGACCAAGAAGACCAAGACCAAGAAGAAGTACAGCGCAGACGGAGGCGTCAAAGTGTCAAAATTATCAAAATCCTTATTTTCCGTGATCCGACAAAGACATTGTCTTGACTCAACTGCTTTTATTAAAACAATCTTCTCCTCACTTTTAAAATTTGCATCTCTCTTGTTTGATTTGCATATATGTATATATGTAGGCATATATATTCCTGGCGTGAATGTCAGCTGTTCTCCCAGTCCACAATCGTGTCGATAGGACAACTATCGATAAGAATTCGTGGATTTGCAAAACAAATATAAAATGTTTAAAACTACATTTGATACTTTTCATTTATTCGCATTCATTTCCCGAAGGAATTATAGCATCTCAAACTGAAACTTAAGCAACTGCTATTGAAAATCCTCCTGGCTTGCTGGAGAATATCAGTTATTTTTGTCAGTCATTGTTTACATATTCGCAGTGAATTCCATTTTTTCGTTGTGAATGACAATTTTTCAGAGTTGTACGGTTTAGGAGCATCCAAAATGGATGGTTGAACTAACTGGGAAACTTTGGAACGGCAAAACCTTACGGACCATCCCCGAAATGGATGGTGGATGGTCGTCTGTGGGAACAGGCTATTAGCTTGCTGGATACTGAGGCCATGAAAACACAAACGAAAAATTCTGGCTCATTTTTTTTTTATATGAAGTTTGGCAGTAATTTTTTATTTCCACGGTGCTGGATACAGGCCTTTAAGTGTAAAACCAAAACGGGTCAAAAAATATACTATGATATACTATATGACATCGTTTATCATATCAGCTACAATGAAATCGTGCTCTCCTTCTTCGCAATCCTAAGCTTTTTTTAAATTTTACCCATTATCTGCGCTTCTCCACTTGTAGCTGTTTGCAGTCGTATCTCATTTAGAGGCTCCACATTTCCTTTATCTAAGTCTTTTCTAATTATTAAATTATTGTTCGGCATGTGTTTATATACCTGATACCGTTTATGAATCCATTAAGGGGAGAGTATTTTCGACTTTTTCGACAAAATAAATTTTATTTTCATAAAAAGTGAAAGCCATATACACGTGTGTGAATGAATAAGTTTCTTGAACGCACTTACCTCGGACGCAGCTACCTACATACTCTCAACAAACTTTAAACACGTTTTTTTAATCCTTGTTTTGCGTCTGAAAAATATAAAATGTACTTTTTTTCACGAGGTCACAGGTAAAAACGAGGGGGAACGTTGTGAGCCGCGGCAAAGGCCGCGGCTCTACCTTATACCCGGTACTCAGTCAGTATATACATACATTTATGAGCTTACGATTTATGAAATTTATTATATGTTCGAAAAAGGGACGAATTAATATTTAAAATAAAAAAATGAAGTCAAACTATTTTTGGAATTTTTATACATGTTTCCATTTGTGTTTACATATGCTTTTTACATCTGCTTCTACATTTCATAATGTACATGTATAACTACATATTCGAGACGTAAAAGTGTGTACGAGAGAGACAGGGAATGAGTAAGCGCTTGGCAGGCGTTGCGTAGCCACTGAAATTTAATTTGTTCCTTCTGTCCATAATGATGATTCGACCTGATCTAGATTCGGCAATCTGTTAGACACGGTCATTTCCTATGATTCTGCTTTCTTTCTTTCTTCTTCTTTCTCGTACCTTAAAAATTGTGGATTCCACAGATTCAAACTCGTGCTGGTTTGATATCACAGGAGTTTGGATAGAAAGTTTGGTTGCTCTAGCTCTTATAGTCTCTGAGAACTAGGCGTCGAAAAATACGAATGGGCAAAGCAGATGGGATCGCGTGTAAGAGAGAGCGAGAAGGAACGATGACTTTGGAAATTGTTTTCTTTATTGTAGCTATAATAATTTTCCGATCTGATCCAGATTCAACACTCTGATAGAAATGGTCATTCTCTATAATTCTGCGTTTTTAGTTTTCTCGTATCTTCAAAATCTTCAATATCTTCACAGACTTTTGTCCTTTGTGCGGGCGGAAAGGGGCGGGGCGAAATTTTGCAACACACTTGGAGTAGTGTGATAACACAGGAGACTGGTTGCTCTAGCTTTAATAGTCTCTGAGATATAGGCGCTAATGAAGACGGACAGAGGGACGGACGGACAGACAGACATGGCTATATCGACTCGGCTTTTGATGCTGATCAAGAATATATATACTTTATGGGGTCGGAAACGCTTCCTTCTGGGAGTTACACACAACTATTCCAACTATCACCACAAATCTAATATACCCCTATACTCTTCTAGTACCAGGTATAAAAAGCGAAGAGAATTATTTCAGTGTGTATATTATGGTTCATTTTGTGTCGTATAATTTCGTATAAGTTATAAAGAATTTAACACATTTTGATAAAGTTAAGTCAATGTTTATTTCATTTCACTACAAAGCTGCAGACTTGAACTGCCATTTTACAGCCGATTTTTTTAATTTTGACATAGTGAAAATATAAATTTATTCACAAATCACAATTAAACCCTGAAATTGCTGTCTTTTCATTAAAAAAATGTCCATAGTTCCATGTATTTTGGGCAATTTTGATGAGACGGGGACGGTCTAAACATGTATCTTTCCAGAATTTCGTTTGCTGCATCATTTTAGGCCAGGCGCGACAGTCCCGCTTTGTCCGTTGCGAAGTCTTGAAGAGAGTCTCCGTAACGTTGTACCCTGCCGTTCAGCTCTAAAGGATGCACTTCCCGCATGTGGTCAGCTCCAAATCGCCGCTCCAGGGCACGCTTAACAGACTCGTAAATCAATTTTTCTGCAAGATCCTTTAAGGAAAGCACCAAAGCGACGGCTTCCGTAAGCTTATCGTGAAAACGCTAAATGTTGTGCCATCAAAAGTAGGTGGAAAGAATTTTGGTTAAGCTGTTTATATATCGACAGGCACACCCACTTCCATTTGACAAATGCGATCTTCAAAGCGATTTTCCAGACGATTTTCCACTTGTCTGATCTATTCCCGGCTGTGTACACAGGTACTGTGCCGAGTTTCTGTGTGGACCGTTGCTTAAACTATTTAACCTGTCCATTAATTTTTTATGCTTCGATATGGAAGGAGTTGTTTATAATATAGACCGATTTCAGTAAAGCGTTCGACTCTGAAAACCATTCTCTACTAGCACAAAAACTTGACCTTCTAGGGTTCCCGCTCAATCTCCTGAGATGGATCTCTAGCTACCTTTGTTCTAGGTCTCAAAGAGTTCTTTTCAAAAACTCCCTGTCCTCTCCAGTTATGGTGACTTCGGATGTACCTCAGGGCAGCCATCTAGGCCCCTTACTCTTAAAACTCTTTATAAATGACCTGCCTTCTGTATTAACATACTTTCGAGTACTTATGTATTCGGATGATGTTAAGCTCTGTGTCCACTATAAGGACACTTCATCTCAGTCCAGGTTTAAATCCGATCTCGATAGGTTTCAGTCATGGTGTTGTGCAAATTTGTTAAACCTTAAAGAATATTTCTCCAGACGCCTCTAAGCTCTCCTGTAGTTTTTTGTTAACTTTGGTCCATTTCTCTTCCATCTGTGTTACCAGATCTTCTAATTTCTGTGATTGATCCTTTATTACTTGTGCTTGACCCTTTATCTTTTTCCTTTGTAGGATTGTCTGACGCCGAATATTTTTTTAGTCTGATGCATTCCAATTAATTTAAATTCCTGAAGATAACTGTCCTGAGATGAAAGACAACGAAAAAATTACAAAAACAAAAACTTAAATCAATGCTAACAAAATATTTTTTTTTATACATATTTTATAGACATAAAATGCATCAACCGTTACTTTCGGAGGATAATACGCAGGATGACTCCTTTGGTGTTGAGGTTTCGAAAGATAAATTTGTTGAAACTTCTACCGAATCAATTACGGAAACACCTTTTGTAGATTTTTCTATAGAAGAAGTAAACCAAGTCGAGGTGCACACTTTCTCTAATGGCTACAATAGTACTGAAGAATTGTTAAAACTCCCTACAAAAGAAATTTGTCGTAAGGAATGTAATTGGTTGAAAAAAAATGACAGAAGCTTTTCAGACGCACTGAGCGATCATAACTATACATCACAAGAATCGCTAAAGTGTCGACAATGCCTAGATTGTGTCGAAAATATGCTTCTAAACCTTATTTTTCCAAATAGAGCTGTATCTCAGCCTGTTCCACCAAACGTATCAAATTTCATTGATACCACAATACATAACTTAAAAAATTTTAATTTAAATTTGGATTTAACAAAAAAAAAAAAATGTACTACGGAGTTAAAAGAAAACTGTTCAGAGCCTTTGGAAGTCGAGCTGAATGACCAGTATCTTGAAAATCTTTACTCAAATTTTGGGAAAGACAAAATTTTCCTAAAACCAATTTTATTGACCACAATAAATATAGCAAAACAATTAATAAATGAGTGTTATGCGCACACATCAAAATCTGAAGAGGAATTTAAAGTGATTTTGTTGACAAAAATAAAAAAACTTCGCGAAATTGCCACGTTACCATGTCAAACTCTACAAAAATTGTTCAATGGGTCAAAGATGACGAAACATCAAAAAAACTATAAGGCAAAAATGAGACTACTCTTAGATACATCTAGTTCATTGAATTCAGAGTCCGAGTTCAAAAGTAGCTGGGACGATCTAAACGAAAAATCTTCAAGTGAATGTAGTTCAAGACTGTCGTCAATACCTCGCGGGTATTACTCGAGTAAACAGAGGAATTTACATTATGATTATAATGACGGTGTTAATCTTTTCAAATATATAAAGCTGGATATAAATATTAATTCAAAATTATTTGAGTGCAATAAAAAAACTATAAAGATTACGAAATCCCGTGTATCGGATAACGATACTGATCAAGAAATCGACAGGTTTGTATTTGACATGTCAATGCTCTGTATTTGAATCAATTTATAACACTATGTAACAACATTTTTACTTCGAATCAAAAAGACTTTTTCTGTTTGAATTGCGGATTTACAATTTTTTGTGAAATGTGGTTTTTTTTTAAAGGCTTGTATCCAGCACTACGGAAAATTACAGACAGGAATTTAGTTTCCGCGGTGCTGGATACAGGCCTTTAACCTAAAAAATGTATATACTCGTCTATTTTTAAATTTTTAATATAGAGGTAGTAAGTTTTATCAAATAACTTAAGTATCTTACATTTGGATGTTTTGAGCTCTAAAACTTTGGTAAAATAAAAAAATTATTCCAAACACATAATTTTACCGTTCGGTACGTTGCTGGCCCAACTGCTAAAAATTCAAACGAAAAGCACTTGTAATTTTGGTTTTACCGGATCCTCAGTATGGATATACGAGGGTCACATGTACTTGGCCTCACCGCGCAATGGACCTGCTATTCTAAAACTGTTTTAACATCTGCTTGATTCTATCAGTAGCCAACTATCAACGTTTCCAGTCCCTTCATTAGTTTGGTTGATACGTTTGGAAGCGAGCAAGTCGTTCGGTTTTACAAAAATGGAAAAAGCAATATCGTTCGGTGATTCGAATCTTGTTTTTGGTAGGAAAAACGCGCAGTGAAATCAAAGATCGCTCGGACGCTGTTTACGGTGACTCCTTTAATTCGATGTCGTTCGTCTAGATTTGGTTCAACGAGCTAGTTCATGGACGCACGTAGGTTTTTAATGAGCAACGCCTAGGTAAACGTAAAAAAAATCTCGGCAGCTAGCCGATTGATGGTTTGTGAGATAGCTAAGACGTGTGGGCGTCGCAGAAGGATCAGGGCAGTATTACAAGAAGAACTGGGCATGTGGAAGCTGTCGGCGCCTTGGGCAGTCGCGTTTTCTCACACCGGAAAACAAGCACAACCGTGAGACCATAGCGCTGTTTAGGCGCAATCCGGCGTAGTTTTTGCTTCGTTTCGTGGACGTCGAGAAAACATGGATTCACTGTTACACACCGGATACCAAGAAATGGTCAAAACAGTAAACTTTACCCATCGAACGTGCTCCGAAGAGTATCGGTCGGAAAGGTGAAGGCCACCGTTTTCTGGAATTCACATGGTGTGAGCCACATAGGTTACCTCGAGAATGGTAAAATAATCACGGGGCTCTATTATGCCGGCTTATTGAGCCGGTTCAACGCCCAATTGAAGAAAAAAAGGACTCGTTTAGTGCTGTCCCATCACCACAACTCACAGTGGATATAACGGACGATCTATCTAATATAAACTAATAGCGTCGATAGTAATAACGATATCGTCTTCGTGTTTTTTTCCTAGAGTAGAGTATTTTTATTTTGTTAGTTATTTTTAAATTTATTTATTTTTAGTTTTTAAAAGTTATTTTTTTATTTATTTAATTAACAATTATTTGCTAATAACGCTATATAAATTAGGGAGAAAACTAAAGATAAACTATAATAATATTAAATAAAATTAAAATTACAGGTTAGCAGAGTTCAGTTGGTTGTAAATGCTAAATGCTATATGTTTAAGGGTTAGTTCAGGGAATATGATATGGTAAAGGGTATTATAATTATAGCATAAAACCCTGAAAGGTTCATGCTGGGCATAGTTGAACCTAAATAAGGATAATCTGATAGGTCTAAAAGAACGAGTAGAACGAGAGGGAACCGTAAAGTCAATCTGACTCAAGAGAGTTTGGGAGTCTACCATCCCGAGAAGGAGCTTGTGCACGAACATTACCCCATTGCATATTCTGCGATGCTATAACGAGGGTAGGTCAATAAGTTTTAGCCTAGATCGGTAAGGTGGCAGGATTCTACCAGAGTCCCAGTGTAAATTACGAAAGGCGAAAATTAAAAATTGTTTCTGAACTGATTCGAGAATAGCTTGCTGCTCCTTATACTGTGGGCTCCACACACAGGAACAATACTCCAATATCGGGCGCACTAACGAAATGTACAATTGTTTGGTCACATACGGGTCTTGAATGCTAGAACACCCTTAGCTTTATTAGCTGTCGCAGCTACATATATGACTATTAAAACACAGTTTACGATCAAATAATACTCCAAGATCATTTAAACTCGAAATTCGATCCAATACATGATTACCAAAAGAAAAAGATACAAAATGTAGAGCACGACAGTAGAGTGCCATAAGTTTGCATCTCGAGAGGTTCAAAAATAGAAGATTTCTTGAGCACCACAATAGCAATTCATTTAGGTCCAGCTGAAGGTGTGTGTGCAAGTACCAGTCGGAGTAGGGCAGACAGATTTTAACGTCATCCGCATACATTAATGTATGAGAGAATGTTATAACTTGGGGTAGGTCGTTCACAAATAAAATGAAGTGGAGCGGACCCAAATGACTACCTTGTGGCACACCAGATGTAACGTTAACGATCTCTGATAAAACATTAGTAAATAAGACCCGTTGTGTACGATTAGAAAGATACGACGAAATCCAACTTAAAAGATTACTAGGGAAACCTAATAAGGACAGCTTCTGAATTAATAGAGTATGGTTAACCGAATCAAATGCCTTGCTAAAATCCGTAAAAATAGTCAGTTTGCAAACCGCTCTGAAATCCACGGTTGATTACACTACTCGACAAATTTCAACTTTATTTTTTCCGCTGTAGCCAAAAATGACTTTTTCTGATAGATTTGGAGATTTAAAATTTTTTAAAGAATTATGGTTTTTTTTTCATGGAGTAGTTTTTTTTTTTAAGAATTTTTAAAAAATTTGGTATTTTGGTATTTGGTATTATTAATGTGTCTATCTAAAACCAAAAATCAAGGCATTCAAATATTTTTTTTTCGACTTTTCCTGAGCTTTCAAAGTTAAAACTTCGGGGAAAAATACCGAAAATAATATGAAATTTCAATTTTGAAGCTTAATATCTTCCAGACGTTAAGTTGCAGCTACAAAGTGTCTGAGTCGGATTTATAGCTGCATTTGTCAGCTTTTTTTAACTTCAAAGTTCAATACAACCAGTTGTAGGAAACTTAGGTTAGGTTAGGTTACAGCGGCTGCCAAACTCACTGGGAGCCCAGCACACTGTAGGAAACTTAAGTTGTGTGAAAAATAGAAGCACTACCTCTGACAAATAATACCACATTTTTTTAAAATTCTTAAAAAAAAAAAAACAAACTACTCCATGAAAAAAAAAAAAAAAACATTCTTTAAAAATTGTTAAACATCCAAATCTATCAGAAAAAGTAATTTTTGGCGACAGCGGAAAAGTCGTGTCGACTAGTGTTATGGAGGAAAACTCGAGCAGATTGGTAGTTGTTGACCGATGTTTAAAAAAAAACCATGTTGTGAAGGAGATATCAAGCTAGAACAAAGATGTTGCAATTGCCGGGTAACCAGGAACTCAAGGAGCTTAGTAATGGCAGAGAGCTTTGCAATGCCTCGGTAATTTTCTATGTTGGATCTGGAGCCCTTCTTGTGAAGCGGAATTATGTAGGACTCATTCCAAATTAAGGGGAGACAAGACTGTTCCAAGGATAGATTGAAAAGAAAGGTTAAGGGTTGGCATAGGGACTGGGCACAATGTTTTAAAATGCAACTAGGCACTTTATCAGGACCTGCAGAAAATGAAATTTTCAAAGACTTCAATCCATCAAGCACAACGCTTTCCTCAAAGTATGGTTGAAAAATGCTATTAGAGTGAGGCAAATGGTAGGGATACGGAGTGGATGCGTTATAAATATGAGAGGAGTAAGACGACTGCAAAAAGGTTGCAAATAAGTTTGCAATGCCAGCAGCAGAAGATTCAGAATTGTTTAGATAATGAAAGGACGGAGGAAATGCATTGGACAAAAGAAAATAATTTTTTAGGATCATTGCGGAAGTTTCTACTACAAGAAGAGAGGTAAAGATTGTAGCACAGACTATTAGTTGTTAGGAATTGAGAGCGGGCGGAAGAATATTGTACAAAGACAAGCAAGGAGCCAGTTTTCTGGTACTTTTCGAAAAGTCTGGATTTCCTATTCTTTAAGTAAGACAAATTCTTGGAGATCCAGGGAGGGTTGGACGATAATGGTACAATAATCTGCGGAACATAAGTATTAAGGGCAGAGTTTAAAATTTTATAGAATGAGTTGACTGCTACATCAATATTCGGTAAGGAAAGAAGAGTGGACCAATCAACATTCGAGAGGTGAATGTTTAAATTGTCGAAATCAGTTTTGCGAAAAAAATTCATCCGGTGAGGAGTCGAGGTAATGTTAACACAACTAGAACTGGTACACTTTAATGTTATAGATAGTGTATGATGGTATAAGTCTTCAGAAAGTGATAGTGGGGAGACTCTGGCAACTGTACCTAGAGAAGCATCCATAACGAAAATAAGGTCGAGAAGTCTGTTCCTATTATTTTTAATAGAATTAATTTGGGCAAGGGAAACATCCGTTAGCTCATTGATAAATTCGTTATGAGTACTAGGAAGCAATTGGTTAGCGTCTTCGCAGGGCAGCCAAGAAAGAAGAGGTAAATTGAAGTCACCCATGACCACAATCTGATCAGCACAACCTAACGAAGACACAACAGAATGGATAGCAGAAAGGTGCTTTGAGTAGACCTCAGCATCAGAATTAGGAGGAATATATGAGCAGGTTAGATAGATAAAAGCCATGCCAACACGGACTTTGACTGCAATGAACTCAATCCCATGGATATTGTTGAAAGGGAATAACTCCGATGAGAAGTCAGTTTTGACTGCAATCAGAACTCCACCAGCATAAGATGCACGATCCATTTGATAAATGATGAAATTGTGACCAAAAATTTCATGATCATGAACAGTGGAGTTGAGCCATGTTTCGGAAAAACCGATAGCATCGAAATCGTAAGAGGCACTATCCGTATGTAGTTGGCGCAATTTGCCTAAAAGACTGCGTACATTCTGATAGTGAATGGAAAAATGGTTAATTAGTATTTTGAAATGACAGGGCAGGTATCATTGGGACTCTGATTAGGATTGGCAGGGCCGGTAACAGTAAGATTTTGATTCGAAACTTTACGCACGAACTCATGCATAATTGTATGCTCAGGCCAAATAGAAGGGTCAAGAGATCTATCAAGTTAAGAGTCTGGGACACAAATTTTAATTGAGGAAATATTACGCTTATGATTAAAAGAATACTTGGTCACAATAATATCCTCAAGGCGAGCGCTAAGTTTTGAGCAAAGATGATGCTTAACATCCTCCGTAGCGGCCTCAGGATTGAGTCGGGAAACAAAAATTGCTTTCCGAGGAACCACTCCCCTAATTTCAAGACCCGAGCGAGAGCCAGAAGGTGTAACCATACCCCGAATAGGTCTCGGTGTGGGGCAGTAGCATTGACGGCATCCTCAGCCGCAAGCACTTCCACCCTGGGAGCACACGCAGCGGTGCTATTAAGGTTAGGCGACACGATTGGCATAGTGCTGGTTGAGGCGATAGCGATGGATGCCAAGTTTGAAGGGGCATCTACAGCCATCATGACAGCCGCGCCAGCATCAACAGGTGGGGGCCCAGAGGCGACAAGCATGGGTGCAGGAGTGGCAGATGCAACGGCACCATTGGCTACAGGCACCATAGCACCAGTTACAGGCGGTGACCGAGCACGAGGTGCGGGTGGTGCGACAGGCCTGGGCGCAGTGGCAGATGCAATGGCACCATTGGCTCCAGGTTCCATACCAGTTACAGGCGGTGACCGAGCAAGAGGTACAGGTGGTTCAGGGGCTGCATGAGAAAAATCATTATTAGTATTGGGTAAATACTTATTACCCTTCCTCTTCGGAGACTCAGTCAAAATTGTAAGTGTTTTGAAGTGAGACTCCATCAAACGAAACTTATCTTGCAGCATTCGGAATCCAGCGTTTAGGGCAGCGAATTCTAGATGCGTCTGTCTCATAAAGACACGAATGTCGCTTTCGATAGCCCTGCAGTCCCAACAGGTCCAGTTGAGGCCGCAGCGAGTCTTAATAAGATCCCCAACGCTACCTCCGATGTGTCTCAATTCAGCACAGTTGGTATGAGCCGTGTTGTCACACAACCAGCAGTAGACATACGTTTGCCGTGTAGAGACCGAAAGGTCAAAGTTCTTAGCACAACAAGAACTAATATTTTTTTAGAAAAATATAAACAGTTTGTTCAAGAAAAAATAAAAGAAAGGTAAAAATAAAAGAAAGGTAAAATATAAGTAGGTGTGTGGACCAAGCGACAAAAATTAAGCTTAAAAACAACAATAAAGCTAAAAACAAAAAAGAAAAGAAAAAGGAAAGGTAAAATATAAGTCGGTGTGGGGCAGAGATAGTGACTTTAGCTTGTGTTAACAAGTGCGCGCGCAAGCACGAATAAAAACAAAAACAGTCACAACAACGGCAAGTGAACGGAGAGACACTGAGAGACAAGCACTGAGCGTGTGTGTTGGAAATGAAAACAGATAAGCTGAGGGTAGATAAAAACAGAGAGCGGTACAGAGAGAGCAAGCGCACCGCACTAGAGTTGGCAACAAAATTGGAGATAAGTATTCAAATAACACCGAGAAACACAGAATTCGGCAGGCACGGTATATGTATGTATATTAATATGTATGAAAATAAGCAGAAGATAGACAAAATAGACGTATAAAATTAGACAGCGGCTCAGAGTGCAGCATACAATGCATATAGCAACAACAAATCAGCTGAGCATAAGAACGAGTGGGGCTAGAAAGAATGCACAAAAGTTGGACCCACTGCAATTGCAATTGCAATTGGAATTAACTGCACAATAGCACGATAAAAGAATGAACACAGATAGTAATTTAGTTGGACGATCAGTTTAAAACACAGTAAGCAATAATACAACACAATTACTCTCCTTTGAGCACAAAAATAAAATGTTTTAGGCGGAGCGAAGTGAAGAAACGACTGTCAGCAACGATAGTTGATATCGATATATAAACAAAGTCAAAGAATTAAAAAACATACATCTCGTTCGATTCTCTTTGTAGCAATCAGACGTGTTTTTGTTTTGCGCTCCGCTTACTTTTAACCTATTTTGCCTAAACAGCCGGTGTTTTATGAAAATAACCCCTCATAAATTCATAAATTAACCACCTACTATATTATCAATTCTTGATCGCGGGTGCATGCCTGTTTACTGTGAAAAGCATAATTTAAATTATTATATTTTGCATTGCCTAACAGTGTGTTTTTGTTTGTGCTTTTCGTAAGTACACACAGTATCATATTTAGCCGCTCTCACCTATTAGTTTTGCTGATTTATCACTCTCTCCCTATTACCCACACTTAAATAACTGTTCTTCCTCTCTCGCTCTCGATATTTTCTGTGCAGTAGCGCTCTCTCTCTCTCTTTCAATTGTAGCTGCTGTGACCGCTCTCATTCTTACTTATTCCTCTCTTGGCGTTTATCTGGCACACTGGTCTACGCTGCGATAGCGTAGTGCACTCTAAATGCGCCGGGTTTTCCGGTCTCGTGGGTGATGCCATCTCAAAAAGGAATGGCCTGCATTACAGCTGTGAGGCATGCCGTCCGGTTGAGAAGGAGATTGCCATCTCCAATAGTGCAGCAGTTGATTTCGTTCGCTACTCCGAAGGCAACGACAGCTGCTGGCGATTAACACCATCTGTTCTGCCAAATTTTGGCCGGAGCATTTGGTGGTGAAGGAGTTTAAGGCAAAGAAGAAGACTAGGCCCCCAATAACTCTGCCAACTAATCAGACCAGTGCTCCATCGTCATCTTCCCGCTCCACCTCAACCCGTCCAAAAAACTAACAAACTCTCGTTTAGTGACCTATCAGAATGTTCGAGGCTTGCGTAGTAAGCTCAGCATTCTTTTCCAGGATAGTGTCGCATTTGCATCCCACGTGATTGTGTTTACCGAGACCTGGGTAAAGCCGGACATTCTTAGTTCCGAAGTTTTGGCAGGTCGGTACACAACTTATAGAAAGGATCGTTCGTCTCGACGTGCAGGAGGGGATCTGATTGCTGTGGACTCAAACTTCACGTCGGAACTTTTCACAGTCCAGATCCAGCCGGAACTGGAATTTCTGTGTGTAAGACTGATTCTTCCCGCTTTCTCAGCTTTTATAACTTGTTCGTATAATCCACCTTCTTCGGATGTCGCAATTTACGAGCAGCATTTGTCCGCCTTAACCGCTATCTGACAAAGATCACATGATAGTTCTTGGTGACTTCAACTTGCCAGGAATTGTTTGGTCTTCGGTAAATAAGTCTTATAGCCTACTGCCCATGCCTGTCTCTGTCTCAAGTTAACCATGTTAAAAATTCCTTGGGTCGATTTCTTGATCTGTGCTTTGTAACGGATGCGACCTTAGCGTTGTTAACTCGAGTACCCCCACTCACTATACTTGAAGATGCCTACCATCCTATTTTCGAAGTGTCGCTCGACATAGGACCAACTGTATTGGATCGGTCGGGTAGACTACCTCAATGTGTCCGCTACTTCCGAAAGGCCGAGTTTACGAAGCTTAATAACCTCATTAGGGATTTTGATTGGTTCGCTTTATATTTGTGCAGTGATGTTACGACAGGCACAAACACTTTCTATGATGCACTGGACTCACTTTTTGTCTCTTGTGTCCCACTTTCGTGTCCGATTAGATCAAGAAAACCCCCTTGGTTTACCAAGGAGCTATCTCATCTAAAAAACTTAAAATCAAGACTTTATACAAAATTTCAAGAAGTTCGCTCTCCTTCTTCTCTTTCTCATTATGTAATAGCTCGGTCAAACTTTTCAGTTCCTAACGCTCAATGCTATCAGAATTACCATCTCGATGCAGGATACGTTTTTCTAAGGACCCCAAACAGTTCTACAGCTTCGTAAACAGTAAGCGTAGAACGTCCGCACACCCATCCTCGCTATCCTTCCGTAATACGTCGGCAGATAATGATCAGGCAATTGCCGATCTTTTTGCCCGTTTTTTCCAAACTACCTATTCGCAGGACGTTTACTCTGGTCAGCCGTATCCATACGGTTTACCGAAGTCGAACGGCATTTTCAGTCCTTTGCTAAATTAAAGCTCATTGCTTCATGATCTACGAACAGTAAAGCCGGTGTTCTCACCGGGTCCGGACGGAGTTCCCGGCTGTGTACTCAGGTACTGTGCCGAGTCTCTGTGTGGGCCGTTGCTTAAACTATTCAACCTATCCATAAATTTTTCATGCTTTCCCCCGATATGGAAGGAGTCTTTTATAATTTCTCTCCATAAGAAAGGTAGCAAGTCTGACGCAATGAACTATAGAGGTATATCTAAGTTATCCGCTATTCCTAAAGTGTTTGAGAAAATTTTAACTCCGCACCTGCTGCACCTATGCAGATCACTTATATCTCCATCTCAACATAGATTTATAAGGCGGAGATCAACCACTACAAATTTATTGGAGTTTACCTCCTTTATAATAAAAGGCTTTCAAGGTAATTTGCAGACGGATGTTGTTTACACCGATTTTAGTAAAGCGTTCGATTCTGTAAACCATTCCCTCCTAACACAAAAGCTCGACCTTCTAGGGTTCCCGCCCAATCTCCTGAGATGGATCTCTAGCTACCTTTGTTCTAGGTCTCAAAGAGTCCTTTTCAAAAACTCCCTGTCCTCTCCAGTTATGGTGACTTCGGATGTACCTCAGGGCAGCCATCTAGGCCCCTTACTCTTTACACTCTTTATAAATGACCTACCTTCTGTATTAACATACTCTCGAGTACTTATGTATGCGGATGATGTTAAGCTCTGTGTCCAGTATAAGGACATTTCTTCCCAATCCAGGTTGCAATCCGATCTCGATAGATTTCAGTCTTGGTGTTGTGCAAATTTATTAAACCTTAATGCTTCAAAATGTAAAGTAATGACTTTTCATCGCTCCAGCGCCTTTCTGGTTCCTTACACCCTTTGTGGTTGTTCTCTTGAGAGAATTACCCGGGTTGATGGTCTTGGTGTTCTATTAGATCTCAAGTTAAAGTTTTCAGAACACATTTCCACCATGGTGAATAAGGCCATGGGTGTGCTTGGGTTTATAAAGAGGTGGTCAAAGGAATTTGACGACCCCTATATAACAAAGACTCTCTACACCTCTCTGGTTCGTCCGATTTTAGAATACGGCTCTTGTGTATGGTGCCCTCAGTACAACGTACACCAAGACCGGATAGAATCAGTTCAGAAAAACTTTTTACTTTTTGCTCTTCGCGGCCTCAGCTGGGATGCAGGTGTGAGACTGCCGTCTTACTCTAATAAATTTCTCTTAATAAACCTTCCAGCCTTAGCTAATCGTAGGAAAATGCTTGGTGTGATTTTTGTGCACAACTTGATCAAGGGTGACGTAGATAGCCCTGACCTGTTGAGCCGCATAAACTTCACGATTCCTATTAGAAGCACTAGGAATTATACACCGTTGTTTCTTCCGCTTTGTAGATCGAATTACTCCTTGCATGAACCACTTAGGGTCCTATGCTCGGATTAAAATTCCCTCTATCATATTATATCTACCACTAACTCCCTTCCTAGTCTTAAATTACTGATACTCTTACATCTTTCCCGTAATTAGTAATTACTTTGCTTCTTTAGTTAGATTAGTTCTACTTTTCCTCGAACACTAGTCTAACACCTATCTTTCCTGCATGTCCGCGATCGGTTTGCCCCTCGGTCGGTTGGGCGGGAGGTGGGCTGCGTTCTTGCCTGGGATCCGCGCGTAACAGCCATAGGCTGGTGTCGCTTGGGCCACTTGATGGTGCAGTCATTGCATATCAACGTCCTAAAGAAACAAAAAAAAAAAAAATTAATCAAAATCAAATTATGGTCAGTTCAAGACCCTAAAAAAGATTTAAAAATTCTGAATTCTGAAAAAAAAAAAATCAAACAAAGAAGTTTACTGTTTTTAAATCAGAACGAATCAAATTCTCAACTGAAACTAGTCTTAGCGTAGGCAAGTCTGGACATTTTTAGATAAACTACGAAAGAATAGTTCCACCATCCATTTTGGATGTTTCTGATAGCCTTTTTACACTACGGTTGAGTTATTGAGTTTCGCGCAAAACTCGAGTTTCGTTTACATGGGGAAGCATAGGGGACCTAGAGGTGGCAAAAAAGTTGAGTTTTGGTTGCGTTTAGTTGAGTTTGTCCGATTTTCCGAATATTTCAACCCTGATCTGCCTGTCGTGGAATTATAACCACTAGTTACAACAAAAATTGGCAGCTCAAAATTTAAATTTTGGCGCGAGTTATGATGTAGAATGAGGTGGTTCCTGGATTTGTAGCTCAAGATAGATTGTCACCCGTTTTAACAGAGTTATTAGCCCGTATTCCGTTTGAATTAAGAACGTCCGATTTGGTTTGTGGTTGAATATCTTCTGATCTTTATTATATCTTGGTGCAGCTATGGTTTTTACAAATGTGCTGACTCTTAACTCTAAGTGGCCGAGAATCCGCTGACGTTGGGGTTTGTGTCCGCTGTCGTAATTGGAGCGGATGTGAGTCGGTGGTGTGAGTTAGTATTGCTGATGGTGTCTATATCGTGGCCAGCTCGTAGATGTTCCGGAGGGGGAAGGGTGAGGGTAGGTGCTGAGCTGGTAACTCCTCCCCCCCCAGTCTGAACTATCGACCATAACGGCGTGATGGTTGAAGTGAGGGTGGTAGTTGGTGCTGCAATGGAATTTGTTGTTGTTGTTGCGTCATTGATCGCCCTTCTCGAGAGCCAAGCAGTGCACACCACTCCTATTAGGAGTACGCCGACCATGGTGTATGTCGTCGCGTTGTGTATCTTCATTCCAGTTCTAATTCTGCCAAGTTCCGTGTTCGTCTTGATGTCCTCCATCTTTAGTTCATGTACTCCTAACTCTGGAGTCGTTCTGTTATTTTTCATCGACTTTATCCGGGGAATTTCCAAAACTAATTGTTTTGTGTCCAATTGTTCCATCGCTTCATATTGGATGTTGTTAATTGTTACTCCACATTCTTCGAAGAACCTTTCCGACCTTTCCGGTCCGCAATCCGTCTGTATTCTAACCTTCTCGCCATTAAATATTGCAATGTAGCCTTTCTCCGGTTCGAAGATCTCTCTGCGAAAGCCCACGTCCTTTGTCTCACATTCCGCCGCTTTCCCCTGTATCAGATTCCTCAGGCACACTTCGTTGACCCTATTTACAATCCTATCATGTTTACAGATATAAAGTTTTCTTACTTGATTACATTTCTTTGTGTAATAATACATTAATTTATCATTATACGCTACAAAATTAGGTGCTATTACAAATTCGGCTTTGTTAATTGGTAATGGTAACAATCTTTGTCGTGAGTATGTTTCATTAGTAAAAATTGGCACATCTACCGAGAAAATTACATCGGTTTTATTCATTATAGCTTTTAATTGCAATAATTCGTACATGTGTTCTTCAGATGTGATCTGTATTCTTTGCTCTTCCAATTTCTGGGTAATCTTTTGTTTCTTCTCTGCTAAGAATAAATTTTAGGATTATTCCTATTCTTGCTAATAATAGGCTCTCCGTCAAATCGTTTAGATTTAACGCTATCATATCTATTGCTACTGCAATTCTATCAATGTATTCTAACCTAAACATTCTCTTATCTTCCTCCACAAATGTTTTGCTTATTCCATTTTTGTACGTGTTTATAAAGGAGGTCACTCTAACTTGCTCCTCGTTAATGTATGTTGTCAAGTTCTTAAACATAGTAATGAAACTATTGTCCATGTTCTCCTGTGTACCTATCTCTTCATTAATTCTCCTCTCCTCTTCCTGTAACCTCCTAATCTCCCTTTCTAAACGTTCCGCGTCTTCCGCGTCTAAATTTCCCGTGATCGCCTTAACGACCGATCCTAATCCATTAACAAGCCCTCGCCTATCCCTTCTCTTGGGGCTTATCGATTCTATCTTTCCTCTTACTAACTTCAGTTTCTCTCGAAGTGCTTTGATCAGATCATTGGTCTCACCATCTTCCTGAATCTCTTTGAGCGTCTGTTCCAAGTGGTCGACGCTTTCTATATACTCCTCTAGGCGAACTATATGTACAAACGTTCTGTACGTTTGTATTATCCTGGCTGATCCCAATTCTATCTGCGCGATCGGCTGATCGCTTTTTATTTCCCTGATTTGGAACATTTTCTTCGTCTCCGTCATCGCGACCCATCTGAAATTATCGTTATTCGTTATTCTTTGTCAGTCTTCTAATCTTCTCTTTATGGGCTTTTTGCGGTTTAGTTGTTGTTACTGTTATGTTATTATCTGTCTGTACCTTATGTTTAGTGAATCTGTGTGTTAATTTATCTCTCCTATTTTCTTTCCTAAAATCGTTTCATTTGGTTCCACGCTAACTGGTTCCTGCCTGTTGCTAGCCTTACCATAATATCTGTATGGTAGGGTCGATTGTACCCTTCTTGCTCCTAAATATCCTGTTGTTGGTCTGAGGCTCTTTGGGGAAAATTTCCGTCATCCACTTGGATATTGTGTAACTGGCCGTCCGCTGCTACCCGTCCTCCACCTCTAGTCGAGGTGCCGGGCGCAAACTGATTTCCGAAAGGTTGCCTAGAATTGTTCGATTGGAACGACTGTCTGGAGTTATTGGACATCCTAGACATTCTTGTCTGACCGCTTCCATTCGAATCTTGATGTGCCTGAATCGCTAGCTGTCCCTGCCGGCTGTTTTGGCCCCACTGTCGTCCGCGGTTTTGCTGACCATGGTTCCATGCAGGGTTTCCAAACTGCTGGTTCCTGTATGATCCCCTATTGTATCCCATTGAGTTGTTCTGCATAAAGGGGTATCCCATGAAAGGGTTCCCCCCCATTGGGACTCCAAATCCCATACCGGACCACCCGGTTCCATCCAGCATCGGGAAAGGCATTCCAAACGGAAGTTGCATATTGCCCCCCCCCACTGGTATTGGGGCCAGTTACCCGCCACCTGCTGTTCCTCCTGTACTACTTCCTCTTTCTTTTCCTGTTCCTGAACTGGGAGTGGCTTCTTCTCGGGTCCCTGTACCTCTGTTACCTCCTGCTTTTCCACTTTCACCTCTGGCTCTTCCGGAACATAAGCGCTTTTCTCCTTTCTAGCTATGTCATACGCTTGTCCAATATCGCTAATTTCCATATTCCTAATCGTTATTCCTATCGGTCCCTTTATTGCCGACTGGAACGCAGTCAGCGCCATGCCTTCAATCCATTTAATCTTCTCTTCTTTTGTTACTGTAGATAAGTCACTCGCTTTTACTCCACTAATCATTGCACTCCTCAACTCGAGTACTTTCGCGAACAAGGGTTCCAACTCTAACTTCTTCCCTTTAATGTTGGTTAGTTCCATTACCAAATCCTGTTCCTGTCTTTTGTCCTTGAAATGAGCCTTTAATGCCTTCTTCATTTGCTCCCAATCTAGATCCACATTGCTAAGTTCCAGCTTCCTGCTGGCGTCTCCTATAATCCTACCCCTTATGGCGTTAATGGCTACTCTTCCTATCGTCGACCTATCCTCTTCCTTTATCATGTCTAAGGTCTCTTCTACTGATTTTATAAAATGATCAAGTTTGCCTGTCTCTCCTTCATACTTGGGTATGACCGCTACCAGGTCTACGACCCTTATTGCATCGAGGATGGAGGACGAACTCTTTCCTTGGGCCATTTCCGCCGCTACTTGATCTTCGTTGCAAACTTCTAAAACTGCTTTGTCTACCGGAATGATTCTCTGATTACTGCCTCTCACTGACATGTACTTTGTATATGTGTCTATTACTGTGTCTGTGTGTGTATATATATGCGTTAAGTGTAATCTTATATGCTATTGTTACTATCTTATATATCGTGTGTGTGTGTTGTCGTGTGCTTAATTTAGTTAATATTAGTTTCACGGTGTGCCAGTTATTGTTAGGTGTGTCCTTATGTAGTGTATTGTGCGAAATGGAGTCTGCAATTATTTAAAAATGAGTATTTCTTCAACATTTAAGGGTTATATAGTGCGGTGTGAAATAGGTTTCTTTCTCGTTTTAATTCGTTATTCATTCTTTATTGACTTTTCATTCTTTCTTCTTCCACTACTGTGCACTCTGAAGCTAACTGTTATACTGTGCGTTACAGTATTCACAGCCATACGCGGACAGTGTAACACCTCGTGGTAATCTTTTATTTTCTACCTTGCGACGCTATTCTGCACCTGAAGCTAGCTACTATACTGTGCGTTACAGTATTCGCAGCCATACGCGGACAGTGTGTCTTTCATAGCATCGTTCTTCCTCCGACCGCTCCCATACTAGGCGTCTGCACTGTGCGTTACAGTACTTTGCCCTACGTATGTGCGTGATCGAGGTTTTCCTCCTGTTTTTTCGTTCTTGTTCTTGTTTTCACTATTTTCATAACCTTACCATCCCCCCCATGCTGAGCTTCTACCCTGTGCGTTACAGGTTCTGCTCTATGCATGTGGACGATAGCTCCCCGCACTTCGTTTATTGTATCGTTAAAATTTTATGCAGTGGCCCCCTTTTTGGGCCCACCAGCACCCTTTGTTTTCGCGCCGGCCCTGTGTTTATGTGTTGGGCACACCTGTATGGGCTCACCGTAAGCCGTCCGCTCACGACCCAACCTGGTTGGGCTCATCTTGCCCCACTCGAACCGCCCTTCCGTCGAACCGTTCGTTCTTACCAAACGATCGATCCAACTTCCGTCCAACACAATGCAACCGCTCGAAGCCGATCGCCTCGCGTCGAACAACGTTCCGAACGCCGCCGCGACCGCTCGTACGCCAAGCCGGCCGCCTCTGCCAGCCGCTCGGGTCGACGTCATACCGACCGCAGCTGCAACCGTTCGATCCGCTGCTCGTCGCGGCAACCTTTACTGCGGTCCCCTTTCGTTTCTCCCCTTTTACTTATTTCTGTAATTAATTCTTTCATCTTGTTTGGAATGCTTCTGATCGAAGTGATCTCTTTTTCTTTTTGGTACTTGTTTTGCACATAATTTGTGATTGTATAACTACATTTGTTATTCTAACGATTTTGGTCGGCCAGATCTACCGCCAACCGTCAATTCTCGCTCCCTATTTCACTACTCACATTTCTTTGACCATTCTGCTCGCTTTATTTTCACTTCTCTGTTGTTATTTCTTTAATTTCCTCCATTTCACACCAACACTCTACTCACTCTTATTCACATACATATGTATTTATCTCTTACAATAGTGCCGCTACTATAATCCTCCAGAACATCCTTTTAGGTTCTCCTTCGCCTTCTCGTGAACTCTAGGTTTTCTTGATGTTTCCTGCTAGAGTCCCGTTCGTGGACAAAGGTCTCCGACTGCGCCAGTTATGATGTAGAATGAGGTGGTTCCTGGATTTGTAGCTCAAGATAGATTGTCACCCGTTTTAACAGAGTTATTAGCCCGTATTCCGTTTGAATTAAGAACGTCCGATTTGGTTTGTGGTTGAATATCTTCTAATCTTTATTATATCTTGGTGCAGCTATGGTTTTTACAAATGTGCTGACTCTTAACTCTAAGTGGCCGAGAATCCGCTGACGTTGGGGTTTGTGTCCGCTGTCGTAATTGGAGCGGATGTGAGTCGGTGGTGTGAGTTAGTATTGCTGATGGTGTCTATATCGTGGCCAGCTCGTAGATGTTCCGGAGGGGGAAGGGTGAGGGTAGGTGCTGAGCTGGTAACTCGCGCAAACAATATGGCTGGAGAAAAAGATACATACAATTGTTAAAACCAATACTTTAAACCAATTTTATTATTAAAAACCATATAAACAATGTGGTCGATTTCTAAAATTCAGTCGGAAAAACTTAGCCAAACGCTAAATTGAATTATTATAAATTTATATAAATTAAATTATTATAAACAATTGCCAATTTAAAAAATTTTAATTTTTGTACATATGTAATGTACATATACATATAGCCAAAATTCAACATATTTGCAATTGCAATTGCAATTAAAAAAAGGATTCCAAGGTTATTCGCAATGTCCAAATGCGTTTCTTGGAAATTTGATCCAAATACTCCACAGTTGCTGCAGACATCGTCGCCAACTCCATACATTGCAGCGTCGTTGTCGTCTCTTGCTCTGCCACATAGAGCATCATTAATTTTTGGGTATTCATATTAATAAAATTAAATAGAACAAATTTTCGGAGACACGCACGTGCCAGCAGCCGAAACTCAATAACTCAATAACTGAACTTTGGCATAGTGTAAATCCAAATTCTATGTTATTGAGTTACCTATCGATAAATGTGGTAACTCACTGTAGTGTAAAAAGGCTATGAACCGCACGTTTCTATGCGATACTTAGCCGATGGTTTTCAAATACAACTCTGAAAGATTGTCATTCACATCGAAAAAATGAAATTCACTGCAAATATGTAAGCCATGACTGACAAAAATAACTGATATTCTCTAGCAAATGAATAGGTTAGGTTAGGTTAGGTTAACCCGGACGACCCTCCTGGGGTCTCTCATAGGCCAGTATGGCCCTTAGTAGTCCGGTTGATTATGGACCTTGTTACGCGGGTGCTAGTGATGGTTTTATATCACCTAAGATTGAGGTGTTCTTGGCGAAGGCCAGCAGTTCCCTTGGCGACCTCCTGGAGGCATCCTCTAGCGATGTCAGCGTCGGTGCGCCCAGGTACCTTATCCTGGCCCGTGAGAGAGCCGGGCAGCTGCAGATTAGATGTTCCAGGGTTTCGATAGCCCCAAGGTCCTCGCATTTCCTGCAGCTGCTCCTGTCGGTGATGTTTAGTTTGGCTGCGTGTGATGCGGCCAGGCAGTGACTTGTCAGTATTCCCACCAGCAGTCTGCAATCCTTCCGTGGAAGGTGCAGCAGATAGTGGCTGAGTTTCTCGCTGCGTTTTTTGCACATGATTTTCGAGACTCTGCAGTTGGTCGTGCTCCTTCACCTGCTCTCGTTTTCTAGTTTAGCCAGCGTTTCTAGATCGCTCTGTAGCGTTCTGAGTGAGACAGGTACATTTTCTGCTTTTTCTCTCGCCAGCCCGACGCCCTCCTTAGCCAGAACGTCCGCCGCTTCATTTCCTTCAATGCCCTGGTGGCTGGGGACCCAGTAGATCCGCACTGACTTGGTCGTGCATAGTGAGTCCAATGCTTCCCTGCTCGCCAGGACATTTCTAGAACTGACCGTGGACGACTGCATGGATTTTATCGCCGCTTGGCGATAAATAAAGACCACGTTGTGTGGTCGCCCTGTTTGTTGTGCAACCTCTGCTGCTTTCCTGATGGCAAAGACTTCCGCCTGAAATATGCTGCAGTGGTCTGGTAGCTTGTATGCCAGCCCTATTTCGGGGTCTGTGCAGTATATACCAGCTCCTACTCCTCCTACCATCTTGGAGCCGTCTGTATATATATTGAGATGTTCGATCTGGCCTTTTTTCCATTCTTCCGGTCCCAGAAATGCGTTTGTGTTGATGTCGAGACACGTTCGAGGGGTCATGTAGTCAGTATTACTGATCATGTCCCTGCCGATTGAACTATGCCCGTATGCTTGTGGCTGCATGTTTCCTGAGGCAATGAGGCGCTGAGCGGCCTTTCCAGCCGTCAGATGCGCGTGGATATCCAGGGGGTCAATTCCGAGAATGGTTTCGAGTGCTTTTGTTGGGGTTGATCTCAGTGCCCCCGTGATGCAGAGCAGTGCCTGTCGCTGAGTCTTTTCCATAAGCTTGTGGTACGTTTTCTTTTTAGTAGCTTGCCACCACACTAAGACTCCATACAGCAGAGTTGGTCGCACCACCGATATGTAGATCCAATGCATTAGAGTAGGTGACAGGCCCCATGTGCTGCTGAGCATCTTTTTTGATGCATATAGCGCAATGGTGGCCTTCTTCACCCTTTCCACTACATTGGGTCTCCATGCCAGCTTGCTGTCCAGTACTGTGCCAAGGTATTTGACTTGTGTTTTTGGGGTTAGCCTTGTTTGATCGATTTTCGGGGGGTTCCATGGCGGTACCTTGTACCTCTTGGTGAAGAGGATGAGGTCCGTCTTGTCCGCGTTGATACTGAGTCCTACTGCGTTCGCCCACTCACATATCTCCCTGAGTGTGTTTTCCATTATGGAGCTGAGTGTCGATGGACATACACCCGTAATAAGTATGCTTATGTCATCTGCATAGGCTGTTATTTTTGGGGCTCTCCTTTCGAATCTCTTAATTAGGTCGTCGACCACCAGGTTCCACAGGAGGGGCGACAGTACTCCACCCTGTGGTGTGCCTCTGTGTGCCCCTCTTACTATGGAGGCGGTACCCCATTCCGATTGAACCCGTCTACAACTTAGGAGATTCTTTTTCCAGTAGTTGATTGCCGGGTGTGCGTTGGTTGCTTCTAAGCGACCCATTATTGCGCTTGTGGCCACGTTGTTGAATGCTCCGGATATATCGACAAATACTCCTAGTGCATATTTCTTGGTATTGAGGGCTTTCTCGACATTAGCTACTAGCGAGTGTAGTGCTGTTTCTACCGATTTCCCTTTCGTGTAAGCATGCTGGTTGCTTGACATCAGTCCCCCTACTTCCTCTCTGATGTGTAGCTCCAGCAGCTTTTCTAGCGTTTTTAGTAGAAAGGAGGTGAGGCTTATCGGTCTATAGTCCTTGGGATTAACATGGCTGCACTTTCCTGCCTTCGGCAGGAAGACAACTCTTGAAGTTCTCCAATGTATAGGTATATAACCTGTCCTCAAGCATGCCGTATAGATAGCGAAAAGCCATGGGGTGATCACCTCTTTGGCCACCTGCAACATGGCTGGAAATATCCCATCCAGTCCAGGTGATTAAATGCCTGTAAAGGAGTCTATGGCCCATTGGATTTTCTTGTGAGTTACTAGTCCTGTGGGGATGGTTTGTTCCTCTGTCGCTAGGTCATGTTGCGTTGTGGCATCAGTGACCTCGGTGCATCCCGGGAAGTGTGCCTCCATTAGTGCTGTCAGGGCTTCTTCGCTGCTCTCTGACCATTGTCCATTGTTGAGCTTGAGCTGACTCTGTATGGTGGGCTGCTTGGAGAGCAGCTTCCTGAGTCTTGCCGTTTCGGGCACCTTCTCGATGTTGGAGCAGAAGTTCCTCCACGAGCTGCGTTGTGCCTTGCGTATCTCTTTCTTGTAGTTTCTGAGTAGGTTCCTGTATTCCTCGTTTATAAACTCTTCATTCGCTTGTTTGGCGAGCTTGAAGAATTCCCGGAGGTTGTTTCTAAGGAGGGAGAGCTCTCTGTTCCACCAGAGTGGCTTGTTCTTCTTTTTCGTACTCGAGGGTGGGCATGCTGCACGGTACCCGCCCAGTAGCTCCTTGGATAGAGTCCCAAGAGACTTCTCTATTTCGTCAGCCGATTTTACCGACCCCGGACCGACCGCGAGCTTCGAGGTAACCGTCTTTTTGAACTTTTCCCAGTTTGTCTTCCGGGGGTTCCTATAGACGGCTACCTTCGAGGTGTGTTTAAATTCGTATTTAAACTGGATATACCTGTGATCTGAAAAGGATGGTCTTTCGAAGACCCTCCACCCAGTCACCGCGGCGCTCCTTCCCGTTACGAGTGTTAGGTCTAGCACATTTGATGAGGTTGGACCCACGTATGTGTAGTCCGCCCCCACGTTTGCTACTTCTATGTTAGTAGAGAGTATAAATTCTAGAAGAGACTCACCTCGGTCATTGGTGTCGGGGCTTCCCCATACATTGTGGTGGGCATTAGCGTCCGTACCAATGAGTATTTGGTAATCTTTGGATCCGGTTTCGTCTACCAGACTCCTTAGCTCTTCGGGTGGTGCGGGTCTGTCGTGTGCCATGTAGCAGGAGGCTACCAAGAGGCGCTTCTCCTCGCTTTCTAGCATCACTACTGTTAGGTCGTCTGTGCTGTAATTAAACATAAGGTGAGCGTGGATTCCCTTTCGTACAAGTACGATGGTTCTGTTCCTGCTTACCGGTGTTGTGTAGAACGAGTTATATTTAGAGGACTTTAGTCCGGCCACAGAGTTGCCTGATGCAATCCATGGCTCTTGGACTAAAGCTATGTCGACGGGCCCTTGCTCCATGGCTATGAGGAGCTCCGTCGACGCCACCTTGCTTTTATGCAAGTTGAGCTGCAGCACACTCAGTGGCATGGGTGGCTAGCTCAACTCCGCTCGACGGGTTGACCACAATCGTCACATCACCGTCCTCTTCCTCCTCCGACTCGTCCAGCGCAAGCCCCTGGGCGGCCTCCACGATGGTGTCCAGACCTAGGTCCTTCTCCACCTCGCCTGCCTGAAGGAGTTGCGCGTCCTTGTCCCCGGGGTGGCGCTTTTTTAGGCGCAGGTATACACTGCCCATGCCCATGCCCAATCACCCGTTGGGATATCGGGATTTTGTCGCTGTAGGAGCCTCAGCGCCCTGTCTCCTTGGATCGCGATGGGGAAGACTACCTTCGCCTTCGGTATAGACGGGATCAGCTCCCTGTCTACCACCTCCAGCTTGGCGCCCTCCCACATCGCGTCCAGTTGGCCGACAGTTTGCGTTAGCCACCTACGCGTTGGGTCATCTTTGCATTTGAGGATCTTAACCCCATTCAGCCACCCAGCGCCATCAAAGGTGGGCATGGGGGCTGCGGGATCCTCCTCCATTCGTGCAAACAATGAGTCGACGAGCCGCGCGTGCACCAGCTTCCACTGCGCCGCCGTCATTCTCCCGTTCTCATCGCTACGGTCGATCAGCGCCACGATCAGATGTCGTCTGGCCGCATCACTCGCCGTCCGCGACTTCGGGTGTTGAGTCGGTGGGATCGCCACTTTCTGTGGTGGGGCTGCGCCCTTCGGCCCGCGTTGCCGCTTGCTCGCAGGACTGTCCTTGCTGGCACTCTCAACGGAGCGTTGCCTCTTGCACGCCAGCATCTCCTCCACCTTGTTGGCGTACTTCCCGATAGATGCCCTCATCTGGGGCATCTGCGAGAAGTGCCTTCTGCCTTCTTCCACCCGCTGTTCGGCCCAGGTTAGCCTGGCTTTCTCCTCTTGGGAGATGTCGGCTTTACCCTGGAGCCGGCTCAGGATTTTTAGGGCCGCTTTGTACTGCGAGAGAGCCTTCATCCCCTCCCTGAAGCGCTTTGGCCCTTCCCTACGCGGGGAGCTGGTGCCTGGCTCCGGTGAGCGGAGAAGGCTCTCTTCCTCCGTATTGCTGATGGAAGTTACGCTCTCCAGATCCGTGTCTGCTTCGACAGCGGCATCCGTGCGGTTCAGCTTGGAGTGAGGATGTTTTTTGGCAGTCGTTGTACAACTGACGTGGCCTGCTCCCGCCACGTCCGAGGTGTGACCGCTGGCGACACGCAGAGAGGATTTCTCCTCCCCGTGCCCGCCGGTGGTAGCAGTCACGCATTCCACCGACGTTTGGACTGACATCCCAGTCCTTGTTTGACCCTTCTCGACTTCCATGTCTGGCCCGCAGGTCCATAGTGGTTAATATTTTTCGGGGGGACCACCCCCTAGCGTTTTATGCCTGGCCGCCAGGCACCTCTAGCCATGGCCCTAACCCAGCTCTCCCGACTCGAGGTCGAGAAGACGCTAGGTCATTGCCTTAGCTAGACACTGCATTGCCCCGGACGGGGCAAGCGACAATGCATTACCCTCGTCCGGGATAATGCAGTGTCCATTGCCCAGCCGGCACCCTCGTGGAGGGTTCAGCTAGAGGATTTTTGCCAGCCTAGCAAATGAATAGGAGCCACAAGTTTTTCTATAGGATATGCTCAATATTTAGCTAGAGATGCTATAATTCCTTCGGGAGAAGAATGCGAATAAGTAAAAAGTATCAAATGTAGTTTTAAACATTTTTTTATTTGTTTTGCAATGGCAGGTCTGAATGTATCTGCAGATAAATGCAGATCACCCTGTTCAGGCTGCACACTTAAATTAAGCAGCACCCAATTAATGGAGCTGTTGCGTTTTTTCTCCAATATTGCCGACGCTTCGATCTGTTGTGTTAGGCTCGAATTTTGATATATTGTCGAATAGCTGCAACTTTCTGGAGAGCTGATGTTTACATACGCAAATCTATATCTGAAGTAAATTGAAATGGAATAAATTTGGAAGTCTATGAAGAAGACAAGAAGTTCCGTACCGCTTCTAAAACAGGTACAACATAGTCTTGCACATAACAATCACATATTGATTGGGAGATTGTGGACACAATTGTGGACTGGGAGAACAGATGACATACACTATTTTACTGTGCCTACCCTTTACTTTAGTTACTTTCCCGGCTGGCCTGTCTACCAGTAGATAATTACTCCGCCGGGGGGAAATGCCCAAGGGGCTCTTCCATAGGGCATGGCCATAAGCTCGTCAATCTTTAACGAATTTTACCTTCTTTCTTTGCGTGCTCTTACCTTGCGACGCAGTCTGATGGTCATTGCTGCAGCTGCATTGCACGCCAAGTAGATGAGAATACATGTGGACACATTCACTAAAATAAGCTGAAACTAGAAAAAAGATATAAAAACAAAAATTCCAAGCAAGCATGAAACCTGCAGAAAATAAGAAAAACAAACAGTCAAACGTCGTTCGGCTCGCGCCACGTCATGAGTGCAACCAGAGCCGAATGGATCGGTCGCCCAGCAAATTATATGAACTGATGTATGGTGATTCAGTTTTTTAAAATTGCAAAGTTCAATACAACCAGATGTATGATACTTCATTTTTGAACTCTAAAAAAAAAATCGATTTATTTAACTTCTATTTATATTTTCACATTAAAAATGATCTCTATTCCATTGCGATGGGCTCTATTATGGGTTTTAATAATTTCCTCTACTTGTTCTTCTCCGAGTCTTTGTGAAAATCTGACTTTGATGTTACTAAAATTTCCAGGATAGATACGTTGAATTTTTCCCATTGTATCATTAATCGTATAAATTACGTTAATTACCGAGGAGTTAAGATCATTTTTTTGAATAGTCGTCAGTTCGTATTCATCGTAGGATGGTCGATAGATTTTAACGATGGAAAAGGTGAATTGCGTTTGTAGTCCGGATAATCAGCTTTTTGAATGAATATTTGATTTCTGAATTTATTGGAACTTCTATGCTGGGAATTAGGTTATGGCTGGAACTTTCGTCGCTATGTTAGGTGCTGACTACTTTTAATTCGTTTTTACTTGCTTTTCAAGATAAGGCATCTGCTACAATGTTTTAATTACTTGGCTTGTATGACAATTCTTCTAGATGTGCTTTCCATCTCTTAATTCTTGGATTTTCATTCCAGCTAATAAGCGAATGATTAAGGGGGTGACGTCAGTAAAGATGTTTATTTTAGTTCTGCCATATAATTTTTTTTTTTTTTTTTGTATTTTAGAGACCATATTATAGCTTACATTTTCTTTTCTACTAGTCGCGTAATTCTTTTCGGCCTTCGAGATTGTTCTAGATATGAAGGATATCGGCTGGTGGTTTTTTGGCAAAACAGCGCCTATTTCAAAGTTAGATGCGTCTGTGGTCCTTACTAAAATTGAGATGTGTTAGAACTACTTTAAGGGGTATTAGTGAGTTTTTAATCTTCCTAATTGCCTCGATTGCCTCTTGATGGAAATTAATTGCTTTTGCTCGAGAAGCTTTCTTGGAAGAATGTCAGCCTCTTCCTCTTAACATGGAAGTTAAAGGCTTGGCAAGCTTTACATAGTCCCTAAAAAATCTTATGTTATATAATGATAGACCTAGGAAAACTCTTAATTCTTGGACTGTAGTTGGACATTGATAGTTGGCTACGGCCGAAACTTTCGCTGAGTTGGTTTCTACTACCCAAAAACTACTTTTGTGTATATGATCGCGTAGTATGTCATCCAAGGCGCGTTGGAAAATCGAGGGTTTTTTCGACCCGTTTTTCAGACCAAGTCTCTTTAACACGTATTTTGTGTTATTAATAGAGAATGCTATTTTTTCAATATCGGAGTATTTAGATTAAACTTGATGGAACCCGCTTTTTTAGATCGAAAGTTCTTCTTTTATCTTGGTATTAAGATATTTGTTGACCACCATTACTTTGTTCAGCTTCTTATAGTCAATTGCTACTCTGTATTTTATTTTCGTTGTGTAAGAAAGTTCCTGTCTCAGGCCGGGGTACAGCCTCTCAGTCTGTCCAGGGCCCGGTCCCTATACAGAATAATTTTTACTTGGGGGACCACAGAGAGGGATCGGACGGACGCGTGCGTGGAGCAGGATTCGCGCCGATCGGGAGGGAACGTGTATGAACTGGCCAAGGGTGTACGCGTGCGCGTGGGGGGAGAGCCCGCTGCGAGGCGTAGGCGAGAGGCGTGTGGTGAGTGGCGTGTGGTGAGTGGCGTGGGTATTGCGTACCCCTAGGTGCGAGCGATACGTGGTGCACACGTGGCTGGTGGGTGGGCAGGAATACGCGGAGCACGTGGGGCTTAGTACCCCCCACTCGTGGCTAGGGAGTGCGGTGCAAGCGTATACCTTATTCTGGGCATAGGCAGGAGGGGCGTGTTGCGGATGGCGTGGTCGGTGGGGAGCGGGGATGTACGTAGCCTGCAGACGGTGGTACCCCCCACTCGTCGCTAGCAAGTGCGGCGCAGGGGTACGCCGGACCTGGGCGTAGGCGAGCGGGGCGTGTCACGGGTGGCGTGGTCTGTGCGTTCCACCGGGAGGGAAGGAAAGGGAGGTTAGGGGATATTTAACGGGAAGGAGGGAAACAAGAGCTTTGCGGGTGTTTGGTGATGGGGTAATAATATGTTGAAAATATTCATAGTAAAACTTTCTGCTGAAAATTCGCTTTATTTGCCTGCCTTGTCTATCTATGGATATTTTATACTGTGAGTCCCTGTCGCACCTTTCTCTAGATCGCTTACGCGAGACCAGCTTACCCCTTCTCTCCTCCTGTCATCCTGGGGTCCATCCTCCTGTAGCAATCTCTGGTCGCCTGAATCCTGTCTTTTTTTCCGCTGGCACTTTCACTTCACTCTTACAACTCCCGATCCAGCTTTTTGGCGGGCTACTCTAGGCCTTGAAGCTCGAGCCTCTGCCGGCGTTTGTCTCTTTTGTCGCTTGTCGCTCGGCTTGCAGCTACGTGGGCGGTCAGCACTCGCTCTCGGAGGGGATCTTCGCTCATTTTCGCACTCCGGTCTATCTGCCACCTTCTGATTTTTGCTCTCTCGCTTCTGTATCCCGTTATTCGATGGCGGGGTGATGTGCTGCGGCGATCTCTCTGCTGCGGTCTGCTCTCTCTGCTGTTCTTCTGTTATTCGTTGGCGGGGTGATGTGCACTCTAGTGCTACGAGAAACACAGTTGATGCGTTTGACGTCTTAGGTACAACCTACACAGGTGAGTTATACGGAGACTTGGAAGGTTAAATAATACCGTCTTCTTTTATCTGGGTAATTTGTGTCGTATATCACAAGGTGCTTCAAAAAAGAGAATTAAACCGAGATTAAACACAATATGCAGCACTTCATTTATTGAGTAATGTATATATGTATATTACTTTACCATAATAGTTTTAAAAATTGGGATGAACCATAGTGATAGCTGAATTTATACAACCTGAAATCATGCTAAAGGGGTTTCACCAACTGAGATCGGCTCCATACTGGCTTCTTCGCAGATAACAATTGGTAGTCTTCTTAAAAGCCCGTTTGCGAGCGCCGCAAAACACAGAATTCATACCGTCCTGATCTCAGTAGATGTAAAAGATTTAGAGCTTCTGTCTCGAGTTGTATATTTTGTGCATTCGATGAAGCGAACGCCAATGGTGTGTACGAGCTACTGCCAGGAAGAGACTTTGCACTTGGAAAACCAATACAGGGAAGAAGACAAATTCGGTCTACCGTGTCGAGGCAGCTGAACTTCCGGATCCTTCAACCGTAGAAGCCAACTAATACTTGCTAAAGGTCTTGACGCTTTCCACTATTGCTAATAGATCTCTTCTCGTAACACACTAGTTTCATTCGGGTTCTGAAAAACCTTGCAGTGATAGGCTATCACCAATTCCTGTGCCTTGGCGAACCCAGAAACAATTATTCGATATTAGAGGCACAATCCTGCAAATTTCTAAGTTTGTGTAAGTCTTGTGGACTAGGCCAATTCTGAAGTAGCCGGAGCATTACAAAGTCCAAAAGGAATTTCTAATAATTGTCATAGGCACTTGCAGTGAACGCAGTTCTTTGTTTATCTTCGTTATTCATCAAAGCTACGCTTCTTAGATCCAAGGGCGAGAATCATCTTGCGCCAGATATCCAGGGATTGGGATTTATTCTTGGAAGAGGATAACTATGTATTTTAGTTACATCATTTAACTTGAGAAAACACTAAACACACTGTGAACCACACCGCCTTTTCTGGTAGATTGGGGCCTTCAATTTTTTCAAGGAATTGGGTTTTTTTTAATGGTGTCATTTTTATTTTTATTAAACATTTTTGAAAAATGTAATTTTATTTTAATGTTTTTAGTGCTTCTTTTTACCACGTAACTTAAGTATTTTAGTTCTAGTTTTATTGAAATTTACAGTTCTAAAAAGCTTTTGCACCTATAAATCCGACCCAAACACTTTGTAGCTGCAGCTTACTGACTGAAAAACACGCATAACATACAAAAACGTGCTGTCGAAGCTATTAAATAGCATATAAAATCATGTTTTGACCGTTTTTCTTACGAAGTAGTGTCACTAAAATCGATCTAGAAGCCAAACGCCTCAATTTCGAGAAACGCAATTTTAAGCTTAGGTAAAGGAATATTTAATAAACATATTCAAAAAATATCTCGGGAAAATGTATCACGCTTAAGAAAAGAAATATTCAACGACATTAACCGCCTAGATTTAATAGCAGATCCTACAGAGGATCTGTCAAAGTTGAAAAACAGCCCAAAAATATTGATAATAGTGAATATACATAAAAGAACACACAAAAACAGAATCGTACGTAACGTAGTTTAATTTTTATTCCACCTGAAAAATGCAGTAAGTGTTTAATACATTTTTGCACACTGAAACAATTTTCAACTTTGAATGCTCATTTTAGATTAGATATAACAGATTTTAGATTTTTTAAATCTCTGGGAAGTTTTCTGTTAAATACGTGTATTCATTTCATTTTCAATCACTTGTTGTTCACTCAACTGTTTCATTTGTTTAATTAATTTAATTAGTTTAATTTTATATGTATGTTCACTTAGCCAAACCATGAGTTATATGTATATAGGTTATATATGGTTATACAACCATTCGATTCTTCGTGGCTTATGTGGAAATTACTACAACGGGAAAGAGGAGGATCAGTTCCACTGCATGTGCAACGTAATTTTAGTATTTTGACAATGTTGATTTATTTAAAATTGTTATACAAATTTTTTAAACCGATGCTTCGGCCATCGGGCCTCTTTTTCTGGCGGCTGTTGGCTGCTCTCTGCATTTTTCTGTCGCTGCGGCCCACCGGGCCTCTCTCTTGGGGGGCTTTTGGGTGACCTCTTACCTTTGCTGCTCGCTGCTGACCTCTGCTCAGATTTCCTCCGTAGTGTAGGTGCGTGCGCCTTTTTGTGGTGTCGAGGCTTTCGCGCTCTAGACGATCTAGACGCCCATGAAGACGGACGAACGGACAGACAGACATGGCTATATCGACTCGGCTATTGATGTTGATCAAGAATATATATGTTTTTTGGGGTCGGAAAGGCTTCCTTCCGGGCGTTACACACCCACTATCACCAAAAATCTAATACACGTCTATACTCTATACGAAAATTGGAACTAATGCAATAGGAATTTGGAGATGTTTCGAGATAAGACGTGGCTAGAAGTTGAATAAGACCCAGATATAGTTCCACCAAGAAACTGGGAATGAAAAGCGCCGCTTATACAGTGTCGGACAGTGAAATTGTATGCTAACAAAATTTAAATCGATGGCGCGTATTCAAAACCTTCAAAATCAGTCGGAAAACATTTGTATTGTATAGATTTATTCATCAGTCGTAAGTTAACGTAGCCGACTCCAAAGACTACCAACTCTTTGTTGGTACGGACGCAAATGCCCACCATAGTGTGTGAGGAAATCCCGATATCAACGATCGAGGTGAGTCACTCTTAGACTTTATACTATCAACCGACATGGAAGTAGCAAACGTGGGGGAGGAATACACCCACGTAGGTCCCACCTCATCAAACGTGCTAGATCTTGCCCTCGTAACGGGAAAGACTACCGCAGTATCTGGGTGGAGAGTTCTTAAAAGACCATCCTTCTCAGATCATTGGTACATTCAGTTTAAGTGCGAATTTAAATACACTTCGAAGGTAATAGTCTATGGGAACCCTCGTAACACAAACTGGGAAAAGTTCAGAAAGGCGATTTTTTCGAAGCTCGTGAATCCGAGGCCCGTGAAATCTGCGGAGGACATAGAGAAGACAATTGAGACTCTATTCAAGAATCTACTGGATGCCTACCGCGCAGCATGCCAACCCTCAAGAACGAAACAGAGGACTAAGGTACTCTGGTGGAACCGGGACCTCTCTCTTCTAAAAAACAACCATAGGGAATTCTTCGACGCTCGCCAAACAAGCGAACGAAGAGATCATTAACCAGGAATACAAGACTCTACTCAAGAACTACAAGAAAGAAATACGCAAAGCACAACGCAGCTCATGGAGGAACTTCTGCTTCAACATCGAGAAAGTGCCCGAAACGGCAAGACTAAGGAAGCTTCTTTTAAAGCAACCTACCATACAAAGTCAGCTCAAGTTCAACAATGGACAATGGCCAGAAAGCAGTGAAGAAGCCCTGACAGCACTAGTGGAGGTTAATTTCCCACGATGCACCGAGGTCACTGATGCCGCAAAGCAACAGGACCTAGCAACAGAGGAACAAAACCTCCCCACTGGCCTAATAACCCACAAGAAAATCCAATGGGCCACAGATTCCTTTACGGGCATAAAAGCACCTGGACTGGACGGAATATTCCCAGCCAGGTTACAGGTGACCAAAGAGGTGATCACGACATGGCTCTCCGCCATATACTCGGCATGTTTAAGTATAGGCTATATTCCTATCCAATAGAGAACCTCAAGAATTCTCTTCTTTCCAAAGGCAGGTAAGTGCAGCCATGTTAGCCCCAAGCATTACAAACCGATTAGCCGTAACTTTTTTATACTGAAAAGATGGTAAAGCTGCTGGAGCTACACATCAAGAGGGAAGTAGAGGGACCAACCAGCATGCTTACACAAAAGGAAAATCGGTGGAAATCGGTGGTAGGAGTATTTTTTTATATATTTGGAGCATTAAAGAACGTGACTTCAAACGCTATAACGTATCGCCTAGGAGCAATCTACACACACCCAGCAAGCATTCTTTGTATAAAGAACCTCCTAAGTTGTAGACGGGTGAAACCAGAATGGGGCTCTGCATCCATATGGCTAAGGGAGTCCTGTGTATGGAGTCGTGTCGCACCTCTTGTCGAATCAAGAGAGAATCTCATCAAGAGATTCGAGAGTAAGGTCTCAAAAATAACAGCTTATGCAGATGACACAAGCATACTTATTACGTGTGTACATCCATCGACAATCAGCTCCATAATGGAGCGTACACTCAGGGAGATATCTGAGTAAGCAGACTAAGAAGGACTCAGTATCAACGCGGACAATACTAACCTTATCCTCATGTAAGATACCAGTATGGATCCCCCCGAAACCAAGCAAGGCTAACCCCAAAATCAGAAGCCAAATATCTCGGCACAGTACTGGATAGCGAACTGGCATGGAAACCCAATGTAGTGGAAAAGGTGAAGATTCAAAAGATTCTTAGCAGCACATGGGGCCTGTCACCTGCTCTTATGCACTGGGTCTACATCTCGGTAGTGCGACCAACTCTGCTTTATGGAGTCTTAGTTTGGTGGCAAGCTACCGACAAGAAGACGTACCATAAGCTTATGAAAAAGACTCAGGCTTGAGGTCTGTGGTGCTGCAGTGCTTGCTTGGCTCAAGGACATTTTGCGTATGGTTTAAGCACAAAATATGTATGTACATACATCATATGTATTAAAATGTATTAAAAGATAAAGCTACCAAAGCTCATAGGTATAGATGTATGTACATACATCATATGTATTAAAAATTATTAAAAGATAAAGCTACCAAAACTTGCTTCTGATGACATTGGTAAGGTAACATATGTTTATTTGTATGGTTCAAAGAGCTCGTTCTTCTCCGAGTAGAAGCCTTTAGTAAATAGGAAACAAATAAATTCCTGTCTCCGGTTCTACGTTCGTTTCGCACTTCAACGGTAAACGCCTTACTATGATACGTCACCAAATTTGCTCATGGGCGGAGTGGAAACGTACGTAATGCTACATTTGTAGCTGATGTCTTGTCAATCACACAATGGCGGATTTTAGCACAGAACGCACGTGCTGAATTAATTATTGTGGTCCTATCTACCTAAGAAGCATTTTTTTTTGTATTTAGTGGAAAAACAAATAAATTATACATATATTTAACAATAATGAGGGGAGGGGGGGTCCGCTCCCGTGGGACTAATAATAATAATTGGAATAATTTATTCCACACATAATATTCCATGGTTTACAAATTGAATGAGTAAACTCAAGCTATTATGTTTTATATTTAGTTTAACACCATTAAAAGCAAACCATGATTAGAATGTAAAACTCTACAAAGATTAAATTTCCCCACATAACATTCCATGGTTTACAAATTTAATGAGTAAACTCAAGCTATTATGTTTTATATTTAGTTTAACACCATTAAAAGCAACCCATGATTAGAATGTAAAACTCTACAAAGATTAAATTTTTGGTAAGACTAGGTTAAGTTCTTAGCTCGTTGTAGGCCAACATCCAAAGGGAACTCTACTAGAAATTTGACTAGAGGTTTCGTAAAATTAAAATAAAAGGATTAAAACATTAGGAATCTTAAATTATGCTAATGAATATAAATCAAAGATTCATTTTGTATTCCAAAATATGAATGAAATTTGTTTTATTGATGCATTATTTAACCAAATCTCTTGCTCTTGTACAATTGGTTTAAAAGCCAACCGAGAAAGCAATTGCAATGGATTTCTGTGCCACTGATAGTTGATTTATTCATTTAGACAATTCTCGACCCACGTACTTTAAATAAAAGTTAAAATAAAACGCGAGTGCTCTTTCCACACATTTACATATATGTACATAGAGCAAGAAAATTAAAACTTAAGAAGCTGCACTAAATAATTTAAGTATCTGTCCTGAATCTATTGCTTGAAAATTATATAATATCTATATTTTCTCTAAAGGTTGACAAATTTTAGTGCGCTGAATACCCGCCATGGCCATAAAACTTGCACCAAATCAAAGCAAAATAGTCAGCAAAATTTGTTTCAAAGGAGTCCTGGTAAAAAGGATCATTGCTTTGAAGAAGACATGGACCAATATGAAAGTGATAATACTTTTGAAGTGAGTATATACGAGGTTCACCCTTTACTGCAGCTCCCACCAAAGCTCCCTCGGCACGCTCGACACGACTGCCTCCGAATGTGGTCTGATTTAATAAAAACAACTAATTTTTCGTGCTTTTTTTCAATTTAACGTTAACAAAATATTTATAATAATTTGGTTGAAAAAAGCTACATTTGTTAAGCTTTAATTTGAGCGGTAAAACATTGAAATGAGTTGATTCCTCGAAACTTTATAGGGTACCACGCTTTAAAAAACGTGGTTTCGAGAAAATCGCGTTTGAATGTCTTCATTTTGAAACATATTTACCAAATTACTTCTCTTAGTTAAAAAAATATATCGAAAAAAATTCCTGAAATGTAGGCAATTTTAATGAGCCTTAGACGCAATCCTTGAATACATTTTTCGTATAGAAAACATCTGATTAAGTCTTAAATAAATAATAAAAAATTTTGTTCATTCTAGAAAGAAGATTTTATAACCGAGGTACAGTTTCTTTCGCGTTATAATGAACAGATCAAGATTCAGCTGCTAAATGATTCAAGTAGTGACTCAGAATTGTCAAATCAAAGTGTTTACGATCATTCAAAAGAACATTTTTCAGAAGGAAGCGATAACATAGATAACACTGTAGACAAGTTTTTGCGAGATTTGAACTCGGATACAATAGTACCATATCAAGTGGAAACAGACGAAGCGCTTACTGTTGACAAAGTAATTCAACTTGACTATAAAGGCGCAGTGAAAAAATTTGACTTGTTTGTCAAAGAAGATGATCAAAAAAGGTCAAAGGATACATTGAAAGAAACAGGAAAGCACAATAAACATGACGAAATCGTGCTAAGCTCGGAAAGTGATTTTTCAGATGTTGAAGCTGATCTTCAAAAATCTAGATTGATAAAACCAATGCTTCGAATTGATCAACTTGCCAATGAAACCAGAGCTGCACAAAAAACCGAAAGTGAACGGATTCGGCGTCTTGAAAAGAAACATGTGGAACTTTGCAAAGCAATTAAAACGAATTTTGAATATATAAATAAGTCAGAGCTAATACTTGATTACATCGAAAGCACTAATACATTTATTAAAATGCATAGTGATATAGTTAAACAATTAAAGCCGCACCAAATTGATGGTGTTAAATTTATGTACGATTCTTGCTATGGCGGGGTGGATCAAGCCAAACATAATTCTGGATCAGGATGCATTTTAGCTCATTGCATGGGTCTGGGAAAAACTCTTCAGGTAAATATTACAAATTAATACAAAATGAATATAATAAAAAAATTATTTTTTAGCTAATCGCTTTGCTACACACCGTGATATCCTACAAGGAACTAAACACGGCAAAGGTCATGGTACTCTGTCCAAAAAGCACGGTCATGAATTGGGCTGACGAATTTCATTATTGGCTGAGTCCTTTGAATATGAAAAGTCATTTAAAGGTTTTCATTTTTCCTGATTCATCGTGAGTTTGATTTCTTGTACTATGATATATGAATATGTATGTATTTACTCAGAAACATAACACTTCTCTGCATGGTTTTTGCGTATAAAGTGGGACACAGTGTTTCCTAAGGAATTTTTTGTGCTGAACACGTAAATGTTCCATCACGACACAATTTAAAACCAATGAGTTGAAACAAATTAAAATAGCGTTTTTGGCCATTTAAAAAAATTTCTTATACATACATATATGAAATACATAGATGTATTAGTGTGTATATAGATCTCTCTTTTAAGTTATATTTCATCTTTGACTTGACTACAAAAATATACCCCTAAGTTCTTTGAATTATACCACCTAGTTTTGGCTAAGGCCTTACTGTGCCCTGTCTTATAACAGTAAAAAAATTAGATCCATATACTAATACATCCATATATTTGAAAAATTAGCCATGGGATATGCCAAAAAAAATTGGCAAATAAATATCCTTCGGTAAAATAAAGTTTATTACATAGATATTATTTCCAATCCACATAATTACTTAAAAAAAATTAATTTGACAGTTTTATAATGAAATTATTTTATTTTGAATTATTTTTGATCAAAAATAATATACAATCGTTTTTTATTAATCCAAAAAAAATAAATAATTATTTTATAGGCTACGGCACAAAATTCAACTTTGACAATATGTTATAATGCTACGACATTAAATCACCATGTACTTGTGCATACTACATTTTGAAAGATTTATCTTTCAAATGCAGTTTATTTTATAAAGATTTCTTTATTCGTTCTGAAGTTATTATTTTAGAATGCTGAAATGGCCAAATGTCTCACTGTGCGATGACGACCCAAAATTATTTTATATAATTGATATAGGAGATATAATTGATATAATTGATTCCTAGGTTAGGTGATATGCTCACTAGGAGGCTCACTAGGAGCCCAGCACACTTAGGCCGGTTTCTGCCCGTTGTAGTACCGCGAGGAATCTCCCCTTTTTCCGCGTCGTGAGACCTAATGTCAGCAGTTATCGCATAATACAGCTCTTAAGAAGTTTTCTATCCTTCTGGGACATATTGTGGACATATCCGAAATGTCTGCTATGAAGGGCGAGCCCAAGAGTCTTCCTCATCTCTACAGCTTTGGCAAAAGTCATTATGTGGCCAGTCTATTTGCGTGGGTACCTACTAGCTAGTGTCCCGTGAGGGAACGTATGACTGCGCTGCACCTTCGTCTGCCGAGCTTGCAGAGGTGCGCTTTCTATCTATGGTTGGCTATGTTTGCAAGTTATACGACAACGTGGTATCGATTGCCTCCAGTTGTCTATTAGTCGCTTATATTGCTCCTTTATTATGAGCCTACATGTGGCCATTGGCACACGAGTATCCTCCTTATCTTAGAGAAGGGGGATTGTAATGCCAGAGCTGGCCAGCTCGTCTGACAAACACTTAGGGCGCCTGAAGGAGTTCCTTATGTTTAGCTGTTCGGAGTAGACTCCTCCTCCGACCCTCTTGACCAGCTTTGATCCATCTGTAAAGATGTTTATGCCCCTTCTGGACCTGGGCGTCCCTCTATCCATTCGTTTTTGCGAGGGATGATTACATTGAAAGGGGTGACTGTGTATTCCCTTGGGACATAGTAGTCCGTTTTCATGGGGACGGTACTGATGTTTAATATTGCAGAGTGACCTATGTGTTTTGGTGTCCATTGGTCGGAGTCTCTCAGACGTATTGCTGCCATCTCTGCCCGCTCTTTTCCTACGAGGGCAAGGTTCTGAAGGCATAGAATGGCATCTAGCGCATAATTTGGAGTAGTTTGAAGCGCTGCACTGATGCATAGGGCTGCAGTTCGTTGAACTTTGCCAAGCTGTTTGGTGATCGTCTTTTTTGATAAGGCTGGCCACCACACTGTAACTCCGTAGAGTAATATTGGTCTAACTATTGCTAGATATATCCATTGGACTATGCTTGGGTTCATGCCCCACTTCAAGCCAATAGCTTTTTTGCAAGTGTATAGGGCTATCGTAGCCTTCTTCACTCTGTCTTTGATGTTTAGGCTCTAATTTAGCTTTTTGTCAATTACTGGCACTGTCGCTGAAGGAGAGCCTGCATCCGTTTAATATTGGGGGGTTGAGAGGCGGAATCTTGTATTTATTTGTAAATAACACAAGTTCCGTTTTTGAGGGATTAACTCCCAGTCCTCGCGACTCTGTCCAAATTGACAGTCTCGCGAGCTTTGTGGTCATTAAGTCGCAGAGAGTTTGAAGGTATTTTCCCGAGAAGATAATTGCAACATCGTCCCCCTCCTGGTCACATATAATCTTAGCGTGTGGTATTTTCCCCACTACTAGTCTCTTTTTGAAGATATATTGCAGCCAGTTAATGGCCGTATCTCCGGCCTTTTGGAGTTGGGCAGGAATGACCTGGTCCGGACCAGGGGATCGAAACTGTTTATTGCCCAGCTAATGTTCCGTTTTCTAAGGATATGCGCCATCGAGGTTTCCAAACTTTCATTAGGGAGGTGAGCCGGCTCGCAGATGGGCACCCTGGAGTTAGTCCACGTACCATCACTTCTCTTGAGGTACTTCACCGAGCAGTCCGTTTAAGAGAGGATCTTACGTAGCCTTGCAGCATCCGACGTTTCTTGGTATTCAGAGGAAAATTTTTGCCAACAGGCCCTTTTCGCTTGTCTAATTTCTTTTTTGTATAGCGCCAGACTGTTCTTGTAGTCTGCCCAGTGTTCCTCCCCGCTTGCGCTTTTGGCCTGCAGCTTTTTCGTAGGATAACTATTTGTTTTGACCACCAGGGGGGTTTCTTTTTCCCCCTGGGTCTGTTTGAGAGCATCCTGCTTTGAAGGCCGTGTTGCATGCTTCAGTGAACCTGTCCACTAGACGATTTAGGTCGTCCTCTGTGTTCAGGCAAATTGGTGCTACAGAGCGAAGTAGTCTCTTCATTACTGTACTATATTTTTCCTGGGGTTAACAAAGTCGGTCCTTGGGTTAACAAAGTCAGTGGGTTTCGGGCTCTCGAGAGATAATATAGTCTTGATGTACCTGTGGTCAGAGAAGGAATGATCTTCTAGGACTTTCTAGCTCTTGACTATGTCTGACAGTTTGTGAAACACTAAGGTGAGGTCGATTACCTCTTGTCGATTTTTTAATATAAATGTAGGGTCATTTCCCCGATTGCAGATTATAAGATTAAAGTTTAGGATGAAGCTGAAAAGTAACTACCTCCTTACATTTGTGTCCGAGCTCCCCCATTGAGTGTGGTGAGCGTTGGCGTCGCAGCCTATTATTAGGCCTGTGTCCGACCTTTCGCTATCACTGGTAAGCTTGCGAACTAGGTCATCTGGAGGATCGCATTCTTAATGAGCCATATATGTAGGACGACATCAGCCTTATATGTGTTCCTTTGAGCTCTTGCCTTGCCGCCGTGTTGTCGCCATTGCTAAAGTTGTGGAGCAGAAGATATTTAAGTGATTCCTTGTCTCCGCTCCGCTCACATTCAAGCGGAGTATTAGGGCAGCGGATGCTGCTTTACAGTGGTGGAGATTGATCTTTAAGAGTCACAGATCTCCACCACTGTGCTGTCGGCGTCGGAGTCGTCGTCGATATTGTCGTCACGACACATCGCCTCGAACTCTCGCATCAACATAGTGACCGAGGAGTAGCCTTCCTGGGCTGGTGATGCCAAGGAAAACTCCAAAGTTTGCATCGATCACGCGAAAAATAAAAATTGTATCACATATAGATATGTATGTTTCAAAAAAAAAAAAATTTTATGGAATTTAAGTCTTTGTATATTTCATTATTATACCCGGTACTTGAAGAGTATAGGGTTATATTAGATTTGTGGTGATAGCCGATGTGTGTAACACTGAGAACGAAGCGTTTTCGACCCCATAAAGTATACATATTCTTGATCAGCATCAATAGCCGAGTCGATACAGCCATGTCTGTCAGTCCGTCCGTCCGTCTTTATGAGCGCCAAGATCTCAGAGACTATAAAAGCTAAAGCAACCAAGTTTTGTATCCAGTCTCCTGTGTTATCACACTGTTACAAGTGTATTTCAAATTTCGCCCCGCATCTTCCGCCCACACAAAGGACGAAAATCTGTATCAGATCGGATTATTAATATTATGTGAAATCACTTCAATACAAGTGCATTTACAAATGTTGACACGCCCCCTTCCACCCCCACAAAGGAAGAAAATCTGTGAAATTTACCATTTTTAAGATACAAGAAAACCAAAAATCAAACCGACTTTACTTTTTGAAATTTTAGTTTTTGTCCAAAATTGAATTCGTCCCATTTGCGGACATTTAATAAATTACAAAAATCGTAAGCATACAATATGTACTGACTGAGGACCGGGTGTAAAGTACAGCCGCGACAAGTGCCTCTCACAACATTTCCCATCGTTTTAAAAAAAATGAATCTAAGAAAGAATCCTAAACTATTATTTGCAAATTTGCAAAATTTTACTATAAATAAAATTCAATTCCATTTTACACTTAAAAATACTACATCAAGTTTTGTGTTAAGGTAGTGAGCCTTTTCAGAAACTGTTGGCGGTCAAATTGAAAAGCTGAGCAGGTTCGATATTTTTGGGATTTTTTTGGGAGTATAATATATAGAAAATATTGCATAAATTACATAAATTGTAAGCTTACATATGTATGACTGAGTATCGGGTATAAAGCAAAGGCTACTGCTCACAACGTTCCCCCTCAATCAATTTACGCCATAGTTCGAACAATAAAAGATAGAAGCTGCAAAGAACCGCATTCACCGACAAACATTATTTTGTCCCATTTTAGATAATCCAAAATTTGTTAATTTCGTACTTATAAGGAATTACTGTTTTGAAGAAGAATTGAACCTGTCATATGATGTTGGTTATAGTAGAGGCTGCTTTTCATCCGTAGCCAAATTAGTTCCACATAAAATAACGTCAATTTATAATCTTGTTTCTGTTCCCACCAGAGAACGGCAATGAGCCACCGCAACTAAAAGTACTCCCGGTGTCTATGAGTATTTTCGACACCCGGGTGTCTTCTGTCACTGCTAATAGGGTGCAAACGATTGAGTCTGACTATTGTGTCGGGTGTTTTTACGCACAAGCTTAGATCGTGTCTGAGTGATTTTTTGTATGTATGTCGGGTCAAGCAGTATAAACCAAAACCATAATGTAAATGCACATCTCGATGTCAACTATTGCCCACTGTAAAATATTTTGTTACCGCATATGCCTACGCATGGCAGCGGCTTTCGTTCGCATACTTATGTACATATAAGCATTCTTTGTACTCGACTTAGCAGCAGCCCGAACTGCTCAAGCTCTCTTATAATTGCACTCTCTCCCGCTCGGTAAGCGTTGCCTCATAGGGCACGGCAAGTACGCCGTCAGCCCTTGCATTTTTAGTCTGGAGCGAATACTCGAAATCAACGCATCATCTCTCGTCGTATACGCATATCTACATATATACATCTAGCTAAATAAACCTGGCATTAAATCGCCTATATACAACCAAAGCCCAATTGCAATCGTCTTTTTTAATCGCAACAGCTAGTAAAAAAGCTCACTAGCTAAACACATGTGTTGAGGCCGACCTCAAATACTGATGCAAAATGAATCGGTGGAAAGAAAGGTGAGAAAACACAAAATTCGAGACAAGAAACGTATTGTGTGGCATTCTGTTCCCTTGTTCTATTCTTGCTACTCATAATTTTCTGTATACATGCATACATATGTACATACATATGTATGAATGTATGTTTATTGAAAAAAAAAAACAATTCTTTTAAGGCTTCATTCAACACGCAATAATCCAACTTTAATAACAAACATAGAAATATAAAAAACATGATAATATTGTATTTAGAGGAACAGTTCATTCAGTCTTTTTTACTTGCGTTTGATTTTAATCTTAGACTACTATCTTTGCGTCTTAAATGACTAGGTAAATATAAAAAATAATAAAAAATGCTCATAATTAATCAAAATATATGTAATAGGTAAATTAACATTAAAATTAAATAAACCATAAAAAATAATAAGCGAAATGAAACATGTAAATTAAAAAAAAAAAAGGTATTCTTATTTTTTTAAATGCTTGTAATACGAGTGTAAGAAAATTAAACTGTCAACAGATTTTGGTCCCAATCTTTTCCGCTTTTCTGTTATGACATTGATGCTAGCGAAAATATTCGTTCAGCCGCTGCACTACTTGCAGGTATTGAAAGAAGCTGAAATACTAACTTTGACAGAAGAGGGTAACGATTTTTATTTATTCTCCACCACTTAATTATATCGTAATCTTCACTTAAAGCTACCTTTTCTCTATAATATCTGTCAATTTCTTCCATTGGAGATTCTTTTGAGCTATAATTAGGTGTTGCAACTAATTTTGAGAAAAAAATTGATGTTTTCGGCATAGACGGTTGACTTGTTGATGCGGCTTATGAGATAGGGCTTTTTGGATTGGATGTACATATATATGTAGACTTGAAACATTATGTACTATTGCTTCCTGTTGAAAAATTTTAAAGTTTAATCATTTCTGAAACGCAAATATATTGAATATCAATTCGGTAGCTTCCTGCAAAGGCGCAGCAATTTTATTTTTACTTTTACTTTTATTTTATTTTACTTTTACTAAATTGATCGGATGAAATTGACTTCAAAGTTCGGATATTCCTCTTTCTAATCGAGAAAGCTCTCGATCTTTTTTACTATGCCTTTTGTTCAGTGTTTTTTATTCCTATTTGTCTAATGTTTTCTTTGTTCATGTAAAAATGTAATATTTAAAAGTGGTATTTTTTTTATTTATCACATGATACTTAATAGAAGTTGGTTAACTGCAATTTTGCAAAGTTTTCCTACAAATACAATTCAAGTCCATTTTACACTTAAAAATACTAGATCGAAGTCGTTCTGCTTTTTGTTTAATATTTCAAGATTTGTGTTAAGGTAGTGCTTTTGCTTTTTCTCTAACTGTTGGCTCGATATATATTAGGGTATTTACATATATTAAACAAAAATCAAAGTATGTATGTTGGTGCAAGAATTTAAAGTCGAGAACAATTCCATTGATGACTACGAAGATCAGCATCAGAATGAGAGAAAGAGAGCGTTAGAACAACTCGGGATTCTGCTTAGCAGAGTATGAGCGAAAGATAAAGAAATAGAGCGCGACAGATGAACTAAATGATGTAGCTGTAAAAGCTAAACGAAGAAGGCTGGATTGAAAGACAAAAGAACGGCAGCTGCCGTGCATAAGAATATGAGATTGACATGATCTGGTACAGTGCTCAGTGCAAATAGCCAACAATTTCGGTGGTTAACGTAAGGCTACACTACTGGCTATGATTTAAAGATTTGGCGACTACATTTGAGGCAAGGAAACCCGAAATTTGGTTTTATAATTTTCTTTATTTTTTTATGAATCATGGTACAATTTTACTTCTTTTCTGATAATTTGTTATCTTTAATAGTGGGAAGCTGAGAAAGGCAGACACCCAGATATTTTTCGTAGACGCTTGCAGATCAATTTCGCACTCATAACGAATGTAAGAGATGCAAGGATTGAGCACAATAAGGAATACGCAAAAATGCGTTGTGGGCAAAGTACACATTTTTTAGACACTTGGGTGTCACGAATGCTGTTGCACTGATCGACTTTTTTTTTTTCCACTGATTTACACATATTAGAGGTCGAGTTCAGTCGTTGAATGGGAGGAGGCACAAAAATGTCAGAAACGTCGGCTTGTATAAAAAGTAAAATTGATTGTGGAAAATACACAATCACACAAACACATAAGGCAAAAAGTGTAATTTGAAACATTTTACATGAAATTCTAGAGGATGAAAGTGTGTTGGAAGGGTTTTTATTCTGCCGTACATGCCGAAAGGTGCAGTTGCATTGCATTAACGCAACCAGAAGATGCGAAAAAAAGTGTCATTTTCTTTAGTGACTGGGGCCGGATTTAAAAACATGGTGATGTGGACAACTTGCTAGAAAGATGCTGAAGAAAAAAGAGCGCTGAAAGCATCAGAAATAAAAGATGGACTGACCAATATGTCCAACGAAATTTTTTTGGGTGTCACGGTTCACTATGAAAAAAATTATGTCCTTTGCGATTTAATTTTAGGTCTTAAATTGATGATTTTCGTTAAATCCACCGGAGAAAACATTATGAGTAAAATTAGAAGTAAAGTGTCTTTTCTCAATTCAAAGTAGAAAACATTGACGAAGTAAAATTTGTAACTGATGTGTTGCAAACATAAAGAAAGCTTTGGAGAATAACATCAGGCTAAATTGCAGCAGCCATCTACTTGCAAATGTTTTACAAAAATAATTTGAAGAAGCAACGGAACTAGATGAAACACTGAGGACATGCTAAAAGATTGTAAAATACTTTAAAAAGGCAAATTTGCAACACAGATTAAACACTACCTTAAAAAGTTCATGCCCCACGAGATGGAATTCTATCTACTCAATGCTGAAGTCTATCGTTGATAATTGGGTGGCTGTTGACACAATATTCAGCGAGCAAGGTGCCGAAAGTTTAATGAATTTGAATAAATCTACATTAAAACGAGAGGGAACGTTGTGAGCCGCGGCAAAGGCCGTGGCTCTACTTTATACATTGTGTACGCCACAGACTTTCGTCTTTTGTCAATCAGGAAAGGGGCGGGGCGAAATTTTGCAACACATTTGGAGTAGTGTGATCACACAGGAGACTGGATACAAAACTTGGTTGCTCTAGCTTAAATGGTCTCTGAGATATAGGCGCAAATGAAGACGGACAGACGGACGGACAGACAGACATGGCTATATCGACTCGGCTATTGATGCTGATCAAGAATATATATACTTTATGGGGTCGGAAACGCTTCCTTCTGTGCGTTACACACAACCGTTATCCCCACAAATCTAATATACCCCTATACTCTTCGAGTACCGGGTATAATGACCATGAACATTTAGAACCTAAAGAGGACGATGAAGATGAAATTTGTAGTCCTGTAAAGAAGGCAATCTTAATCCAAGGATAATATGCCACTTTTATGAACCTTTCTGCAGGATAATGACCTGATGCACGCCTCTCGAGTAGTAAAGAATTGGTTGCGAGAGACAAATGAGTGTATAAGTCAATCCCCGAACCTCAATCCCATTGACAATATCTGTGATGAACTTAAACGAGACGTCGGAAAGACTTTTTGTCAAAATAGAAACTAATTTTAGGATAAAGGCCTGTATCCAGCACCGCGAAATTTTACTGAAACGAATCTGCTCATTATTTCGGATGTATGGAACTCAACTAATGTAATGTGACCAAGAACCTAAAAAGTGATTTGCCACTCTCATGAATCAGCTGTGTTTTGTAAACAGCGCCAATTTTGAAAATTAAACTAAAATTAAAAAAAGGAAGAAAAGTAATTCTGACGATGACGTGATTGTGTTGGTAGCGGCACATATTGTTGTAAGAAGAAGTACAGCACAGTCGGAGGCGCCAAAATGTCAAAATGATCAAAATGCTTATTTTCCGTGATCCGCTAAAGACATGGTCTTGCCTCAACTGCTTTTATTAAAGCAATCTTTTCCTCACTTTAACAATTTGCATATCTCTTTTTGGTTTTGCGCACAGATTTTGCCCCCACCTCTCACTTGTACTCCAGTAAAAATAGGCACATATATTTTACTGGCACCCCTATCAGCTGTTCTCACAGTCCACATTCGTGTGAATATCGATATTATCGATAAAAATTCGTGGATCCCGTTTACGTTGCTGGATACTGACTCCAGGAAAACACAAACGAAAAATTACTGGCCCCGTTTTTTTTATATGAAGTTTGGCAGTAATTTTTAGTTTCCGCGGTGCTGGATACCCAGCTTAATGTCTAAAAGTATGGTACAATATTCCAATTGGAACTTAGCTAGTATCCTTAAGCTAGTATCCTCCATGCCAAGAGAAATAGAGAAAGTCCTGCAATATAATGGTGCATACACCGGCTATTAACTGCCATATAATCAATTCAATTAAAACAAGACCAAAGTTAATGAAATATCGATTAAATTCAAATTTTTATCTTCGCACACCTATTATTGTGTCCAGACAAAATTGATGGACTTAATACAATTTTTAATTTACTTCTAAATGAAAGGATTTGTGAAACCTTTTTTCCTTTTTGTTTCAAGACAATTAAAATAAGTTTTGGAAAAACTTAGATTTATTGAGGTAAATGAAGATATTAATTAAATATAAGAAGTTAAAAAATATAACGAGGGGGAACGTTGTGAGCCGCTGCAAAGGCCGCGGCTCTACTTTATACCCGGTACTCAGTCAGTATATACATATGTACATATGTAAAAATTTGTATGAGCTTACGATTTATGTAATTTATTATATGTTCGCAAAAGAAACGAATTAAATTTGGGCAAATAAAAAAATTTCAAAAAATTATTTTTGTTGTTTACATATAATTTTTACATCGGCTGCTACATTTCTACATACAAATGTATAAATACATAAAAGAGACGTGGAAGTGTGTGCGAGAGAGAGAGGGAATGAGTAAGCGCTTGGCAGGCGTTGCGTAGCGACTGATATTTAATTTGTTCCTTCTGGCTATAATAATGATCCGACCTGATCCAGATTCGGCAATTTGGTAGATACACTTATTTTCCATGATTCTTAAAAATTGTGGATTCCACAGATTTTCGTTCTTTGTGGCGGCGGAAGGGCGCGTGGCAAAATTTTGAAATAAACTTGTGCTGAATTGATATCACAGGAGCTTGTGGGAGAGAGCGAGAGGGAACGATGACTTTCGAAATGGTTTTCTTCATTGTGGCTATGTTAATGATCCGATCTGATCCAGCTTCAACACTCTGATAGATATGATTATTCTTTATGATTCTGCGTTTTTAGTTTTATCGTATCTTTAAAATTGTGCCACAGATTTTCGTACTTTGTGTGGGCGGAAAGGTGTGGGCCGAAATTTGGAAATACATTTGTGGAGTAGTGTGATAACACAGGAGACTGGATACAAAACTTGGTTGCTCTAGCTTAAATGGTCTCTGAGATATAGGCGCAAATGAAGACGGACGGACGGACAGACGGACAGACAGACATGGCTATATTGACTCGGCTATTGATGCTGATCAAGAATATATATACTTTATGGGGTCGGAAACGCTTCCTTCTGGGCGTTACACACATCCGTTATCACCACAAATCTAATATACCCCTATACTCTTCGAGTACCGGGTATAAAAAGCACAACTATTATTTTGTCCATGAGAATACCTATTGTGCAGCGTGGGATGCACTCGGTTTAATTCTCTTTGTTGAAGCAGTCATATTCTTTGTCATATTCAATAGGTCTGGCCGACGTTAATAAGGAACATAGGCCATTGCATCTTGAGCATATACATGCATGTGACTACTTATATCTTTCGGCGGTAAAATAGTTAATTGACCAACATTAGATGATTGGTTAGCTTGGTTTACCTAATGAAAGCTAGGCGCTCTGCTTTGATTTTAATAAAAAAAAAGTTGGCATACCAAATTCCATTGATCTCTTTTAAGAGTTGTAAACAATCTTTGGTTTCACCAGATTCAATCCTAATCTTTGGGAAAACGCACCCACGATCACGGAAAAATTCATTTGACTCAAATATTTTTTAGTTGTTCGAACTTGCCAGGAGAGGGTTTCAACAAATCAAATCAACCGCGATCGCAAACATAATTTTTTTTATTTGTTTCTCTAATGAAATAAAATCTCAGCGATACAATAGTATGCGAAGAGGCAATTTTCATAGTCAGAGATCAGTTCCAAACTGGAGATGTTATTCTCCATCGATGAAGCAATCAACTGAGTTATTTGCCTGACTAATGCCTGCTATTAGATAATCAAACCTTGGAAGACTTACAAATAAACCTATAAGTAGTCAGCATTTAAGTTATAATCTGAGGCATGAGGAACGTGGAACTTGCACACAGGAATTCGTTGCTGTCGACATTAGGAATCTATCTCAAATTGCAACGGGAGCAAGACTACGATCGAGGTGAGTTGTTCAAAAGAGACCGAACAAATTTACCGTTCTTAAAGGCCGTGCAGAAGAACGTGTACGATTCGCTTATACAGGCTGTTGATGTCCTTGATTTTTCGGGTAGGACATTCGTCATTTCATTGATTCTGGGAACCATTCGGTCAAAATCTTAGAATGCGTTGGCTGTTGCACCCTCTGAAACTGCTGCCACATTGTTGGAAGGCGGTCCTTTGGAAGGGGTCCAGTGGCAGTCAAGGGCTCGGAAGAGCCCGATAGGGGGCAGGAAGCGAAGGGAGCACACACGGAAGAGAAAACGGTAGCCGAGTTCTTAACAGGAAAACACACGAGGTAAGGGTAGACGACCCTGTGTGGTGGTAGAGGGGATACCCTAGATATCCAGCGGCCGCCAAATCGCCGACGGCTCTCTCGCTCTAAGAGCGACGGATAAGCGTGGGCAGATAAGTGAGCGCCGGCGGCGAGAGAGGTCGGCTCTCGCGAGATCGGAACGCAGGCGGTCATTCAGGCGAGTCGTCGGTCGGTTCCCGCTAAGAAAATGGTGGGAGCCCACAGAATGACCGCTCGAAAATCACGGTTATTAGTGGTCCTGTTAACGGAGGTAGAGGAGGCCGTAATCTACAGTGGGTCTCTTTTTGCGTACTAGCGAGTAAAGTGTGAAGTGTGATCGGAAAGTGAGTGTAAAAGCGACCCAAGGACGAGCAGAGGACCTGTCACCTGGGCTGTCTAAAGGCACGAGTGAGTGATATCAAGTCAGGGGATCGGTTAGCCAGGGGCGAGCATAGAAAAGGGCGAACCGTTGAGTGCGAGTTTGGTGTGGTCAAAGCGATTGCAGAGATCTGTTGCCCCTGAACCTAAGTACCGACGCTGCTACGCCTGGCATTTGGCGGAATCGCGTTCAGTTTAGATATAAATTGTACCCGTACCGAAAAGCACTAGCCCTGTTTCATTGCACCGAGCCCACAGACCGCTAAGCGAGCCCAGCTAACTCAAGCGGGCAAAAAGAGGTTCGTTAATCCTTATTAAACCCTATGGTTATGCTATGATGCTGTGAGAGAAATAATTGCGCAAAATTGTCGTGAAATTGAAGAATCCTTCCATAAGTATGACGTCCATCCATAAGAATTTCCATGATCACCTCGTATTCGATTTAAAAATCGGTCAAAAAGAGGCCAGTATCTATTGGTGCAAGAAAATTTTCATAAAATACGATCGTGGTGCTTCAAAAGCTGTGTTCAAATGCTGCGAAAATAGGTCCAACCGTTTTAAAATAGGTATTTATATTGTTGGAAAATATTTTTAAAACCAATAAATCCAAATAAAAATTTTTAACTAGCAAAGTTCGTTTTCTCATTGTTAGACATTAAAGTTAAATCAGCCTACCACCTGGTACTATACCACATCTATCAAAATCTAGTCCAATTCTAGCATAAGTATCATAAATTATAGCAAGTAAAGTAAAGTAAATGCATATCTAGATGTTAGTTAATTGCCATGCCCACTTTAAAAATCGTTTATTACCGCATATGCTTACGCACGGCAGCGGCCTTCTTTCGTCTACTTGTTCACAATTATTCTTCTTATTCGGCTTAGCAGCCGGAGCTGCTCTAACTCTTTTATTATAGTTGCCGTAGCCTTATAGGGCACGGCAATAAGCCGTCAGCCCTTGCAAGTGAGTCGCGATTTGATCTTAGAAGCCATCGGGATAAATTTGTTTTCCATCGCGCTTACGCACACATACTATTATTCAACAACATGCAAATAAATTGTGCCTATATCCAACAAATTTTCTCTATTAATTTATTAAATTCAACAGCTATTAAAAACGCTCAATAGATTAGCAGAACGCTAATTTTTTTTTTTTTTTTACTAACATACATGCTGAAGGTGGCGCTGAAGCAGCTGTTCCCACTCTTGGGCTGTCGCCCAAAATGACTTTTTCTGATAGATTTGGATGTTTAAAAATTTTAAAAGAATGTTTTTTTTTCCAGGTTTAGTTTTTTTTAAGAATTTTGGGATAGTGCCAAACGGCATATGAAAGTTTGGTCAAACGGTTGTAACTTAGCCGTTTATCCATCGATTCTTTTAAACGATACCTTAAACGACGCCTAATTAATGTGTCTATCTAAAAGCATGTAGGCATTTAAATATTTTTTTTTCCACTTTTCCTGAGCTTTTAAAATCAAAATTTCGGGAAAAAATACCGAAAAAAATTATGAAATTTGAATTTGAAAGCTTAATATCTTCCAGACGTTAAGTTGCTGCTACAAAGTGTCTGGGTCGGACTTATAGCTGCATTTGTCTGCTTTTTAAAACTGCAAAGTTCAATACAACCAGTTGTAGGAAACTTAAGTTATATGAAAAATAGAAGCACTACCTATGACAAAAAATACCAAATTTTTTAAAAATTCTTAAAAAAAAAATAATAACCCTAAAAAAAAAAACCATAATTCTTTAAAAAATTTCAAATCTCCAAATCTATCAGAAAATATTTTTTTGGGCGACAGCGGAAAAAAAAGTTGAATTTTGTCGAGTAGTGTTGTCGACCGTACATTTTTTCTTTTTTTATCGCATTATTTTTACTTGTATTTCTAGTGACATCGCAGAAAAGCTACGGGTATTGGAAGAATGGTCATTATCGTCGACAAACAGAGCGGGCTGCTTACTAGTCGGTTACGAGGCATTCCGTACTCTCGTATTTTATCATTCATATAAATATCGAGGGAACGTGACTTCTTCAAAATTAGAAAATGTTCGAGATAAAGTTCAGAAATATCTATTAGAGCCTGGTAATTATTTATTTATAATGCATAAATTACAAAATAGTCATTATTTGTATCTTAACAGGTGCAGATTTAGTCGTTTGTGATGAAGGACATATTATTAAAAACAGCAAATCTGCGATAAGTCTTGCTGTGTCAAAAATTAAAACACCTAAACGAATAATATTAACCGGAACGCCTATTCAAAATAATCTTAAAGAATGTAAGTTTTTCGTAGAACTAAAGATTCAGAAATGCAATTAAGTTCGGCATTCCACTTCCATTTTTATTTGTCTCTCTCTTATATAAAATAGTTTTGGGTCGTCGTCATCATCATTTTATTTTCACAGACGGGGCAAGTGCGTAGGGGGAATTTAACGGCAAAATTCAGAATTCGAAGGTTTGGTCGAAAAGCTGCATTTTAGCTGTTTATCCATAGGTATTTAAAAACTATACGTTAAACGAATACTCATTAATATACTTATCATAAACCAAAAAATGCAGCCCAAAAAACAATTTTTTTCTACTTTTCCTGAGTTTTTCAGAGTCAAAATACCGCAAACAATTATGAAATTTGAATTTGAAAGCGTAATATCTTCTAGACGGTAAGCTGAAACTACAAAATGTTTGGATGCGATTTATAGCTGAATTTATTATAATTTCAGAACCGCAAAATTCAATAAAACCAGATATAAGAAACTTAAGTGTGTAAAATAGAAGCACAATCTCTGAAAAAATAGGACAAATTTTAAAAAATTCTTTAAAAAAACGAAACCTAGAAAAACAACCATAATTCATGAAAAAGTTTTAAATCTTCAAATCTACCAGAAAAAGTCATTTAAAAACTCAGGAAAAGTCGAAAGATAACTATATCTTGGGCTGTATTTTTGTTCTTAGATAGCTACTTTAATTAGACATCGTTTAAGGTATCGCACATTTCATTTCAATTTCGGTTGCAATCCGATTTTAATAACTTTCAGTCATGGTGTTGTGCAAATTTGTTACACCTTAATCCTTCGAAAACCGCTATACGGTTCTATTGAGAGAATTACCTTAGTTGATGATTTTGGTGTTTAATTAGATCCCAAGTTAAAGTTTTCTGAACACGTTTCTACCATGGTAAATAAGGTCAACACTTCGACTTCAAATGGTCTCAATGCGCTTTTTGCCAAACCACTGAGAGTATTTTGTCGCTATTTTTATGCGTTTGTTTACATGAGACATTTTTCTAGAAAAATTGTATCTTCTGCAAATGAATGTGTGTATCAGAGAACGGCAAGGGCGTCATTTTTTGACACTCTACTCACACCCATTGAACTTTGTGTGCCGGTGCCACTCATTACCCTCAAGAAAAGTAAAACACTCGCACCCACCCTAAACCATGCCGGTGTTTGGGAGTGTGTACTTCGGGCACACGCTCACACGTTGTGCATTGCTTCTATTTCACCAGACACCCAGATATTTTTCGTAGATGCGTGTCGATCGTTTTTACACTCATAACGAATGTAGGAGAAGCCAGGATTGAGCACAAAAAGGAATACGCAAAAATGCGTTGTAGGCAAAATACACATTTTTTACCCGGGTGCCTTTAAGACACTCGGGTGTCACGAAGATACCCGAGTGCTGTTGCACTGATCTACTCTTTTTTTCCACTGATTTACACATATTAGCGGTCAAGTTCAGTCGTTAAAGGCAGTAGGCGGCACAAAAATATCTGAAACGTCGGCTTGCATAAAAAGTAAAACTGTTTCTCTAAATATAATATTATCATGTTTTTTATATTTCTAAGTTTGTTATTAAAGTTTGTCAACACGCAATGAACTTGTAAAAGAATAGTTTTTTATTTTCAATATACATACATATGTACATGTGTGTATACTAATGTACATACGCATGTACAAGGCAAATTATGGGTACAGCAAAAAACAAGGGTGCAGAAAGAACGCACAATAAATAACAAAAACACAAATGCCAAGCAAAACGTTTTTTGTCTCGAGTAGTGTGTTTTGTTTTTTACCCATTCATTTTGCAACAGTACTTGAGATCGGCATCAAAGCATGTATACATACAAAAAATCACTCGGACACGATCTACGCTTGTGCGTAAAAACACCCGACACAATCGCTTGTGTCAAAAATACTCACAGACACCGGGTGTACTTTTAGTTGCGGTGGTTCATTGCCGTTCTCTGGTGTGTATCTCTTTTTTCCTTCCTCTTCCACGCTTTGCCGGTGATAAAATATAAAAGCAACAACAAAAAGAACGCAGCTTTGGCATATTTTAGGAGCTCTGCCTAAACCTTATAAGAAAATTTCAATGCTTAACCCTAATGTTAGAAAATCAAAGTCTTTCTAGGAGTGTCTCCTTATGACTAGAATAAAGGGGGAACGTGGAATACTTTATACCCGGTACTCAGTCAATTTACATATGTAAATTAGTTCTTCCCGATTATGATCATCACTACCAAGGCATCGGCCAAAGAAGTGGGTTTAGTTTAATTATTTATTACCGGCACAACTAGCTCGATCCGAAGCGAGATTAAATCGAGCAATACAAGAATGAAATACAAAATAATATTCTTAACGATGCCCATCCTTGCATCAGCGCTGCTCAAGCAGCGCGCCGACGTTCTGCACCGTCAGCGTCTCGTACAGACCACCAGCTCCTCAGCGGATGTTTATGCAATAACGAAATATGATGCCCCTAGCCACTCGAGTGCAGGCCAACGGCTCCTTGGCAGAGGCTCGTGCGACAATGTAGTCGGTGCCCCTACCTCTTGAGTGCGGCATCAGCATTCTTCCGTTTTGGAATTCTGCCGATACCCTGCAGCTGGTGGGGAGTGTTAACTTGTACATGTGAACTTACGATTTATGTAATTTATAATATGTTCGCAAAAGAAAAAAATTGAATTTTAGCCAAAAAAAAAAACACCCAAAAAATTAAAAAATTAAAAATAATTAAAATTAAAACCCTTTGGGAAATTTGTATCTTAATACTCCCCTTTTTTGTGTGCGATAGACTCCTAAACTACTGAACCGATTTTAATTAAATTTGCACACCGTGTGCAGATTGATTATTCCTGCTTTTCAATTACATTTTTTGTCATAGGTAGTGCTTCTATTTTTCACATACTTAACTTAAGTTTCCTACAACTGGTTGTATTGAACTTTGCAGTTAAAAAAAGCTGACAAATGCAGTTTTGGTCAAACGGTTATAACTTAGCCGTTTTTTTTTTTATATAATTAATGTGTCTATCTAAACCAAAAATATTTTCAAATATATTTTTTTCTACTTTTCCTGAGCTTTCAAAATCAAAATTTCGGGGGAAAATACCGAAAAAAATTATGAAATTTCAATTTGGAAGCTTAATATCTTCCAGACGTTAAGTTGCAGCTACAAAGTGTCTGAGTCGGATTTAAAGCTGCATTTGTCAGCTTTTTTTAACTGCAAAGTTCAATACAACCAGTTGTAGGAAACTTAAGTTATGTGAAAAATAGAAGCACTACCTATGACAAAAAATACAACATTTTTTAAAAATTCTTAAAAAAAACTACACCTGGAAAAAAATACAATAATTCTTTAAAAAATCAGAAAAAGTTATTTTTGGCGACAGCGGAAAAGTCGTGTCGACTAGTGTAATCAGTGAGTGGTACAATACTTTCATACTCATACCGTTATAACTTATGAAGCACATATTAATGTTGAACTTTGCAGTTCTGTAAAATCAATTAAGTACATTTGTAAATATGTAAACAAAGGCAGTGATTATGCCAAATTTAAGTACAAAATATAAATAACAATGACGAAATAGATTTCGTTCGTTCTCTTTGTAGCGATCAGACGCATTTTTGTTTTGAGCTCCGCTTATCTGCCTCTTATACTATATAAACAGCAAGTGTTTTTTTTTTTTTAAATTCTAACTAAATAAACTTCCTAATTTACCTGCATGCTTAGATTTTATCCGTAAGCGCGAGTGCATGCCCTTTAATTGTGTTTTAAACACAATTTAATTATTTTCCTGTGTCGGTAGTCAGTGTTTTTGTTGTTGCTTTTCGTAAGTACACACAAAATCAAATTTTGCCGCTCTCACCTAGTTGATTTATTGTTTTATCACTCTCTCCATATTACCCAAACTAAAATAACTGTTATTCCTCTCTCGCTATTGATACTTTCAGTGCAGTAGCGCTCTCTCTCTCAATTGTAGCTGCTGTAACCGCTCTCATTCTTATTAATTCCTCTTTTAGCGATTATCTGGCACACTGATCTGATATCTCTTTGTTTTGAAATTTTCTTTTTTGATTTAATATATTTTATTTTTTTCTCATAATGAATACTCTGTTGTCTGTGCCAAAGAAAACCTCTAAGAAGAATATCACTATGATCAGCTGAGTATCCCCTGCTGGCTCTGCGAAAGCGTAGGTCACTCCGCGGGATCTGCAAGAGCCAATTGTCCCTCACCCAACCGATGCTGAAAAGCTGAATCCGACCACACCAAAAGTGCAGCAGTCGAATTCGTAAAAGGCAACGACAGCTGCTGGTGATGCAAACACGGTAGCCGAATAAATCACCTCCGAGAGCATGCAGCCAGAGTCGTCTATAGAGTCCATTTCTGTAGTGTCTGCAAATTCTTTAGCTGTCGTGTCAATTCCGATCCCACCACCGAATAAACGTCCCGGTTCACCGGGTATTACCATCACAGGTGATACGCCTGTTGTGCCAAGATTGGTGGGGATCCCTCCAAAGAGATAAGTTTTTGTCTCACGGCTAGCCCCTGACTCCACAACTAAGGATGTGACTGCTTATATTCAAAGCAAAATAAAAGCCGTTGATTTAAAGGTTGAGAAATTTAACTTCTCTTATGCCAGGGATATAGCTTCATTTAAAATAGGCGTCTCCCCAACTTATTTTAACACCATTTGTTAAGGCAAATTCAAAGCAAAATAAAAGCCGTTGATTTAAAGGTGGAGAAATTTAACTTCTCTTATGCCAGGGATATAGCTTCCTTTAAGACAGGCGTCTACCCAACTTATTTTAACACCATTTGTTAAGGCAAGGCCGGAGCATTTGGTAGTGAAGGAGTTTAAGACTAGGAAGAAGAATAGGCCCCCAATACAACTTACCATTAATCTTACAACTAATCAGACCAATGCCTTATCTTCATCTTCCCGCTCTTCTTCCACCCGTCCAAAAAACTAACAACTTTTCCTTTAGTGAGCTATCAGAATGTTGGAGGCTTACGCAGTAAGCTCAGCATTCTTTTCCAGGATAGTGTCGCATTTGCATCCCACGTTATTGTGTTTACCGAGACCTGGTTAAAGCTGGACATTCTTAGTTCCGAAGTTTTGGCTGGTCGGTACACAAGTTTTAGAAAGGACCGTTCGTCTCGACGTGCAGGAGGGGTTCTAATTGCTGTGGACTCAAACTTCACGTCGGAACTTTTCACAGTCCAGATTCAGCAGGAACTGGAATTCCTGTGTGTAAAACTGATTCTTCCCGCTTTCTCAGTCTTCATAACTTGCTCGTATATTCCACCTTCTTCAGATATCGCAATTTACGAGCAGCACTTGTCCGCCTATTTCGCTATTTCTTCCTCGCTATCAGATAAAGATCATATGATAGTTCTTGGTAACTTCAACTTGCCAGGAACTCTTTGGTCTTCGGTAAATAAGTCTTATAGCCTACTGCCCATGCCTGTCTCTGTCTCAAGTTAACCATGTTAAAAATTCCTTGGGTCGATTTCTTGATCTGTGCTTTGTAACGGATGCGACAATAGCGTTGTTAACTCGAGTTCCTCCGCTATACCTGTAGATGTCCACCATCTTTCTTTCGAAGTGTCGCTCGACATTTGTGCACTCCGCTTTATATTTGTGCACTGATGTTACGATAGGCACAAACATTTTCTATGGTACACCGGACTCACTTTTTGATTCTTGTGTCCCGCTTTTCTGTCCTGTCCGGGCTGTGTACTCAGGTACTTCTGTATTAACTTATTAGCTGGCGGACTCAAAGGTAGCTCTAAATTGCACATGGAAAGAGCTACTGCTACTTGCAAAAAAAAAAACAGGTCTCTCAGAGCACAAAGTATAAAATATACACGGCAACAGCACAGACCATAATGGGATATGCAGCGGAGATATGGGGACACCAGCGCTATAAAGCAGCAGAGAAACTCGTGCGTTTCAACATAAAAAAAATCTTCCGACATCCACAAAGCACACCGACCTATGCAATCCGTCTGGAAACTGGCCTCTCTATGAAAAAGCACTTCAGCTATTCATCCATGCCGGATAAGAGACTCCCAAAGAGAGTACTCAGGTATCTTACGGCCCAGAAAATTGACTTCATTGCGAACTGGGAGACGATGGCAAATGATCGAGGAGTTCCAGGAGATGTCAAAAACCCAACATGTTGGAGAACTTGGCAAGACCAGATCGTCCGAACCATAGACGAAGCGGACAGACAAATGTGTTTACAAAGAGCAAGCGCATCGAGGCGCCTATACAGCTGCCTTGACCATAACCTAGGAGTCCATAACTATTTTAAAGATAGTATAGATGCCAACCAAAAAGCCCTCATTTTTCGAGCACGAACGGAAACGCTGCTCCTTCACGCGTGGCCGTACAAAAGTCTCGCTGCAACAGAATGCACGCTGTACAATATGCACGCGCAGGAGGACACTTTGCACTTTTTGGCGACATGCCCTATCCTAAAGTAGATTCGAACACAGTATTGCGGAAGTCCAACGCTAACAGTCCAGGGCTTGACTACCCTGCTCAACGGAACGGGCTGGAATGACTGACTGACTTCCCTGACTTTTCGTCAGGGAAATGTTGCACTACAGAGAGGACATTCTGAGGGAGCGGTTCTAGAGACGACAACAGTAGGCGATATCGACAAGCAGAAACAGGGCGAACAACATCCATGAAAAACTTCTACTACTCAGGTACTGTGCCGAGTCTCTGTGTGTGCCGATGCTTAAACTATTCACCCTGTCCATAAATTCTTCATGCTTCCCCTCGATATGGAAGGAGTTCTTTATAATTCCTCTCCATAAGAAAGGTAACAAGTCTGACGAAAAAAACTATAGAGGTGTATCTAAGTTATCCGCTATTAATGAAGTGTTTGACAAAATTTAAACTCCGCACCTGCAACACTTATGCAGATCACTTATATCTCCAGCTCAACATGGATTTATAAGGCGGAGATCAACTACAACAAATCTATTGGAGTTTACCTCCTATTAATGAAGTGTTTGACAAAATTTAAACTCCGCACCTGCAACAACTATGCAGATCACTTATGTCTCCAGCACAGCATGGATTTATAAGGCGGAGATCAACTACTACAAATCCATTGGAGTTTACCTCCTTCATCATTAAAGGCCCTCAAGGTAATCTCCAGACGGATGTTGTTTACACCGATTTCAGTAAAGCGTCCGTTTTTATAAACCATTCCCTCCTAGCACAAAAGCTCGACCTTCTAGGGTTCCCGCCCAATCTGCTGAGATGCATCTCTAGCTACCTTTGTTCCAGGTATCAAAGAGTCCTTTTAAAAAACTCCCTGTCGTCACCAATTATGGTTACTTCGGGCTACCACAGGGCAGCCATCTAGGCCCCTCACTCTTAACACTATTCATAAATGGCCTGCCTTCTGTATTAATCTTATCTCGAATGTTGTGCAAATTTGTTAAACCTTAACGGTTCGAAATGTAAAGCAATGACTTTTAATCCCTGCAGCGCCTTTCTGGTTCTTACAACCTTTGTGGTGGTTCTCTTGAAAGAATTACCCGGGTTGATGATCTTGGTGTTTTATTAGATCCCAAGTTAAAGTTTTCATAGCACATTTCTACCATGGTAAATAAGGCCATGGACTTGTTTGGGCTTATAAAGAGCTGGTCAAAGGAATTTGACGAACCCTGTATAACAAAGACAAAGACTCTCTACACCTGTATAGTTCGTCCGATTTTGGAATACGGCTCTTGTGTATGGTGCCCTCAGTACATCGTACACCAGGACCGTATATAACACTACTCGACAAAATTCAACTTTTTTTTCCGCTGTGGCCAAAAATGACTTTTTCTGATAGATTTTGAGATTTCAAATTTTTTAAAGAAATATTGTATTTTTTTTCAGGTGTAGTTTTTTTTTTAAAGAATTTTTAAAAAATTTGGTATTTTTTGTCATAGGTAGTGCTTCTATTTTTCACATAACTTAAGTTTCCTACAACTGGTTGTATTGAACTTTGCAGTTAAAAAAAGCTGACCATGGCTATGGCAAAAAATACCAAATTTTTATATTTTAATTTTTTTAATTCTTAAAAAAAAAAATACGCTATGAAAAAAAAAACATTCTTTACATTGCTTTTACAAAACCTTCCAACCTTAGCTAATCGTAGGAAAATGCTTGGTGTGATTTTTGCGCACAACTTGATCAAGGGTGACGTAAATAGCCCTGACTTGTTGAGCCGCATAAACTTCACGATACCTATTAGAAACTCTATATACCGTTGTTTCTACCGCTTTGTAGATCGAATTATTACTTTCATTAACCGTTTAGAGTCTTATACTCGGACTATATCTCCCTCTACCGTATCATATTTACTACCAACTCTCTTATTAGCCTTAAATTACTGATACTCTCACATTTTCCTCGTAATTAGAATATGCTTAGTTCAGCGGTAGCGCCCCTCGGACAGTTGGGCGAGAGGCGGGCTGCGTTCTTGGGATCCGCGCGTAACAGCCTGCTGGTGTCGCTTGGGCCACTTGATGGTGCAGTCATAGCATATCAACGTCCTAAAGGAAAAAAAATGTTAGCAATGATATCTTTGGCAGAAACCGTGGAAGGAGTAAGCTGGTGAGGGAAACGAGAGCCGATTTCACCCCGAATCGAAGCATTCAGAGTCATGAAATGATAACACTAGTCAACACGACATTTCTGCTGTGGCCCCAAATGAGTTTTTCTGATAGATTTGGAGATTTAAATTTTTTTTTTAAATTATGGTTTATGGTTTATTTTTTTTTTTTTTTTAAGAATTTTAAAAAAATCGGATTTTTTTCAGAGGTAGTGCTTCTATTTATCAATTAATTTAAATTTCTTCGGTCGAAATTTTGACTTTGAAAACTAAGGGAAAGTCGAAAAAATACACCCAGCGACAAAAAAATAGCCTGTGAATGTTTTTTTTTTTTGCGTGCGTTTTGTGTCGTCTCAGTTTTTGGAAACATTTTTTGCAAAACATTTTACTTAGGAGTCTTTAAGAAGTATGCCTAAAGGAAAACAGACGACGGTGACTGAAAAGTCAAAAATTATTGCCTCGGCCGAACAAAATGTCTCCATTCGAAAAACAGCTGATCGAACTAAGTTCAATCAAAGCCCAGTGCGACGATTTTCGAAAAAATTTCGTGAGACTGGACAAGTGGAGAGGACGAAAGGATCGAGAAGAAAAAAGTGTACAAGTGCAAGGGAAAATCGGATTATTAAGAAAACGAACCGACATGATCGATTCAAAAATGCTGTAGAGATAGCTTCTGAAGTTCAGCAACGATTTGCGAAAGAAATTTTAGCTCGAACTATACAGTGTCGTTTAAAGGAGATGGGATTAATGGCAAGGACACCTGCCAAAAAGCCACTTCTTAATAGCACTAGTCGACACGACTTTTCCGCTGTCTCCAAAAATGACTTTTTCTGATAGATTTGGATGTTTAAAAATTTTGAAGAATGTTTTTTTTTTCATGGAGTAGTTTTTTTTAAAGAATTTTTTAAAAATCTGGTATTTTTTGTCATAGGTAGTGCTTCTATTTTTCACATAACTCACATTTCATACAACTGGTTGTACTGAACTTTGCAGTTAAAAAAAGCTGATAAATGCAGCTATAAATCCGACTCAGACACTTTGTAGCAGAAACTTAACGTCTGGCAGATATTAAGCTTCCAAATCGAAATTACATCATTTTTTTTTCGGTATTTTTTACCCGAAATTTTGACTTTGAAACTTCAGGAAAAATCGAAAAAAAAAATAAATGAATGCCTTGATTTTTGGTTTTAGATAGACACATTAATTACGCGTCGTTTAAGGTATCGCTTATAAAAATATAAAATCAAACGGCTAAGTTATAACCGTTTGACCAAAACGACCCAAAATGACTTTTACCTGAAAAAATACCGTCCGGTACGTTTTTGGTCCAACTTCCAAAATGGGATTGCAAAAAACAAAAAGGACCTGTAATTTTGGTTTTACCGAGTCTTAGGTATTGATATATATCGGATATATATCCTACCTGGTCATATTTATTTGGGGTGTAAGTGTTGTGGACAGTTTTATTCCTTATACCTAAGCCTTGGTGAGGATAAATATACATAAATACCTGTTAGGGTCAAATGTTGACCTTTTTCCTTCACAGGTGCTGGTCCCGCAGATATTTGACCTTTCTCCTTCAAGCTATTCATAAAAAAGGATATATAACTCTGTACCTATAGTATCCCTGCCTCAGTGTAGTTCTGACTTCCAGCAGAATACGATCGTGTGTTTTCGAAAAATACCAATTGTTTCTAATTGAAATGGACAACCCAAGTCGGTCAACTTCATGTGCTTACCGAGCAGACTCGGTTTGCTACATATGTGGAAAGTATATGACCAGCAAAGAAGAAAAAATTGTTTTTACCGAAAAGTGCCAAGAACAGTATAAGGAAAACTATAAGATGTGGCCCAAAAGTATTGGCGAAGAGTGGGCTCCAAGCTGTATATGCAAAACGTGCAAATTGAATTTAACAGCATTTAATAAAGAGGAAAAGTAAGTTATCCTAAATCAGAAGCTATGAAGTGTACAAAAAATACTAAGCATTACTTTTTTTCTTGCACATTTTTTTTTTAGAAAACAATTTCGATCTGGAACTCCAATGCTATGGAGAAAACCAAAAAATCACAGCACTGAATGTTTCTTTTGTTTATTCGAAAAAAAAAGGGTTTGGGGTATTTTTCGGTATTTTTTCAGATAAAATGAGATTTGGATCGTTTTGGTCAAACGGTTATAACTTAGCCGTTTGATTTTATATTTTTATAAGCGATACCTTAAACGACGCGTAATTAATGTGTCTATCTAAAACCAAAAATCAAGGCATTCATTTATTTTTTTTTTCGATTTTTCCTGAAGTTTCAAAGTCAAAATTTCGGGTAAAAAATACCGAAAAAATGATGAAATTTCAATTTGGAAGCTTAATATCTGCCAGACGTTAAGTTTCTGCTACAAAGTGTCTGAGTCGGATTTATAGCTGCATTTATCAGCTTTTTTTAACTGCAAAGTTCAGTACAACCAGTTGTATGAAATGTGAGTTATGTGAAAAATAGAAGCACTACCTATGACAAAAATTACCAGATTTTTTAAAAATTCTTAAAAAAAAAACTACTCCATGAAAAAAAACCATAATTCTTAAAAAATTTTAAATCTCCCAATCTATTAGAAAAAGTCATTTTTGGAGACAGCGGAAAAAAAAAGTTGAAATTTGTCAAGTAGTGTAGTCGGCGGAATTGGTCATAAAGTCCTTAGATTGGCCAGGTAAGAGCCCCGACCTCAATCCGATAGAGAACGTCTGGACCCTTATGACTGCCAAAATAAGAAAGCGGAAGCCCCAAACTATGGTTGAGTTAGGGGAGGTTATAGAAAAAGTTTGGTTTGATTACACTAGTCGACACGACTTTTCCGCTGTCGCCAAAAAATGTTTAAAGAATGTTTTTTTTTTTGTCATGGAGTAGATTTTTTTTAAAGAATTTTTAAAAAATTTGGTATTTTTTGTCATAGGTAGTGCTTCTATTTTTCACATAACTTAAGTTTCCTACAACAGGTTGCATTGAACTTTGCAGTTAATCCAAATTCCATGAAAGTTTGGTCAAACGGTTATAACTTAGCCGTTTGTTTTTATATTTTTATAAGCGATACCTCAAACGACGCCTAATTAATGTGTCTATCTAAAACCAAAAATCAAGGCATTTAAATATTTTTTTTCGACTTTTCCTGAGCTTTCAAAGTCAAAATTTCGGGAAAAAAATACCGAAAAAATGATGAAATTTCAATTTGGAAGCTTAATATCTTCCAGACGTTAAGTTGCAGCTACAAAGTGTCTGAGTTGGACTTATAGCTGCATTTGTCAGCTTTTTTTAACTGCAAAGTTCAATACAACCAGTTGTAGGAAACTTAAGTTATGTGAAAAATATAAGATACCTATGACAAACAATACCATATTCTTTAAAATAAACTACTCCATGAAAAAAAAAAACCATAATTCTTTAAAAAATTTTAAATCTCCAAATCTATCAGAAAAAGTCATTTTTGGCCACAGCGGAAAAAAAAGTTGAAATTTGTCGAGTAGTGTTATCGGCTCAGTAGCCGATATGGTCCCACCAACAGCCAAATTTAGGTAAGAGAAAAGCCGGTAGCCGAACAATTCCCAATTAGAGCTATTTAAATTAAGTATTGATTAAGATAATTTTGACCTTATTAGAACTAGTATCAAAGGAAAACAGATGGAAAAATTGGTTATAGTTTCGGCAAAGGCTACGGAAAGATTCATAATCAGAATAGTTAGAAGGACAAAGTTGGAGATGAAAAGGAAAGTAATGCCTAGTCGGGCGGGAAGGGACAGCAATACTAATAAGGCTGATGAGGGCAGTCGATGCGACCTCACCAGAGAGAAGCTTATGGAGGAAGATAACTCCTTGGCAGATTCTACGGGATTTAAGAGAGTGGAAGTTAATTAGGCGCAACCTACTTTCATAAGAAGGGAGATGAATCGAGGGTCCCAATTGAGTCCGCGGAGAGCAAAGATGAGGAACTCTTTTTGTACTGATTCGCGCATATCCTGAAATGTTTGGTAGTGAGGAAACCAGACACAAGAACCATATTCCAAGATAGGCCGGACCAGAGAAACATACAGAAGTTTTGTAGTATACGGGTCTGTAAATTCCTTAGACCATCTTTTGACAAATCCTTGGACTCCTTTGGCTTTGTTAGAGATAGTAGAGATATGAGAGTTGAAACATAGTGATGAACTGCCGAGCTTTTTCGGCAGCGTAGTTTGCGATATATTAAACACGGGAGTTTAGTTTGATACAGTTTATTGTGGGGTATATATTTAATAGGATAGCGAGTCGAAAGAATACAGGAAATGCACGACGAGTCTGTTTAGCTCGATTCAAGATGGGGTCAAATTGAAGACGCGAGGGGTCGGTTCAACAACAGTGTCGGTTGAAAAGCTAAATCCAGACGCTGCAAAGGCAGGCGGGCCGAATTGCCCGTGCTCTAATGCGAGCGCGACGATATCCAGACTATTTGAGGGCAGGCGGGCCGAATTGCCCGTGCCCTACTGCAAGCGAGAGTGCGACAGATCCAGAGGAGAGAGCAATAGCGAAGACGAAAGATCGATAGAGTGATAGAAAAGACGATAGAAAGAAGGAAAGAAGACGAGAGAACGGCTGGGTAGGCTGCTGCCGTGCGGGAGCTTATATGTATATAATTAAATTTCCGATGTAGCAGTTTAGATTTTTAAAAAATATATTTTTATTTAATCTAAACTTATAATTATTACAAAGGTGATTATTTGAGTTATCCCCGACTTCTATGTTGTAAGTCTCAAACGGAACTGATTATTCTACCTTGATCTATTTTCCAATAGGCCTCGCTTGGGAAGCTTTTGAGCTTTGGTCCCAAGCTTTGATCTTCGGCTGCAGCTTTCTTCTTCGGTTGCACTTCGGCTGATCGTGGCTTTTGTTCTCGGTGTGTTGGCCGACGTGCGTTGGCCAGCGTATGGATGGTTATCAATGAATTATCGGCTTTGATGAAAGGGTTGACTGCAGCTGGTGATCTGTATCATCTTACGTCTGGGCTGGTCACTTGTTTATACGAGTGGAGTGTGGAGTGGAGTGTGGGAGTGTGGGAGCCGAATTTGTTTACTTGTGTATCTGTGATTCAATTTGGTAATGGGAACCGAATTGCTTATTCTAGTAGTCTGGAATATAGGTGATTTCCTGTTGACAGCTTATGATTCATTTGTTTTCTAGTGATCTTGTCATTTGTTTATCCTAATCTGTTATATGCGTATAAGGGTTAGTGCTGGTTATATGTATAACTTGTTATCGATATGTCCAGTGCTTAACGTATACATAATGCGTGTGTGGGCGTATGGCATTATGGATATGTTACTCCCCCGGCATTTCTCATTAGCCTGTTCTCAGGCTTCTACCTTTGGGTATACGGATGGATTTTCTGTTGTAACAACTGGATAGTCTAATATTTCTACTCTTTCTTCTACCTCTTTTGGTTTTACATGCCTTATAATTATATTTTTGGGTATTTTCTTAAATTTAATGGTTAAATACGCAACTATAATTATTATTGTTATTATAAATGCAATTATAATTATTGTTTGTAGTACGTTATACAATTTTGTATGTTCTATAATTATTTCTTTTGCCTATACATAAGACAATGGATTAATTCTAGTTATGTTATTACTTATGTAGACATTCTGTGAAAAATCAAGCATTGTTTTAGTTACTATAAATTAATTTAATTGGATTGAACAATTGTAAATTTTAATGATATTATTTCCTTCTAACATGATCTCTTTATCTAGACAATTTTGGTTAAGTTTGGTACTTGGAAGGTTCCATGTTACTAAAATATTTGGTTCTATGTAGTTTACTTGAACGTTCTTATATGTTTTTGTATAAGGGCATTTAGTGGGTTTTTGTTGTATAATGCCATTTATGCATTCGTCTTTTATTAGTTGCCTAGAGTCTTTATTGAATACATTGTTTTCATAAACATAATATTTTTCAAGTTCTATTTCTGTTAAAATACTATTTTGCTCATCTGGATAAGGAATTATTTTGTATACTGGGATGTTAATGCTGTCGTTTGGAATATTGGAAATTATTAATATATCATTGGAATCTACTTTTAGCCATGTTGATGTTTTAATATGTAGCATTTTCTCAGAATTTACATTTTTCAAATTGTCTTGCTTTAATAATTTTGGATTGAATAGACCAAGTCTAGATAGCTGCATACCCAATTCTATATCCTCAATGTATTCTGTAAAGTGTTGGAGGTTAAATATCAAAATCTCTAATTGTTGATTTTTATCTTTTTCTTCGTTTAGTTTGTTTATGGCCTCAAGTCCCTTGTTTATTGTTTCTATTACCAGGTTTAACTCATTATTTTGGATACTATTTTTGGATAGGTTATCTATTTTGTTCTCTAATTCTTTCTTATCTTCTTGGTCTAATGTTCCAAATAAGTATTTGTATGCTGTACCAACAATGTTTATTAGTCCTCTCTTACTGCGTTTGGCTATTTTAAGCCCGTTTAGCTTGTCTACTAAGTACTGTATTTGAATTATTTCTTTGAAATCGTCTGTCTTTTTTAAAAGGCTCGTATATGTTTCTTCAGTTTTTGTGATATTTATCGTAAGATAGTGATATTCATAATTAGTTGGTATGTTTATGGTTCCGGTATTGAATATAAGATATCCATACGGGGATTTTATTGGGTTTATCTCGACGTTTTGTCCTTTTGTCAATAGAATCGCGAACATGATGATGATCATTGATCTAATCAGTTTCCGGTTCAACATTCCCGTTACTGTCCTCCGATTCTCTGTAATTATTGTATTTACTTTTAAAAATTTTCTTTTTCTTTTTAAATTTGGATTTATAATGTATATACCGGACGGTATTTTTTCAGGTAAAAGTCATTTTGGGTCGTTTTGGTCAAACGGTTATAACTTAGCCGTTTGATTTTATATTTTTATAAGCGATACCTTAAACGACGCGTAATTAATGTGTCTATCTAAAACCAAAAATCAAGGCATTCATTTATTTTTTTTTCGATTTTTCCTGAAGTTTCAAAGTCAAAATTTCGGGTAAAAAATACCGAAAAACAAATGATGTAATTTCAATTTGGAAGCTTAATATCTGCCAGACGTTAAGTTTCTGCTACAAAGTGTCTGAGTCGGATTTATAGCTGCATTTATCAGCTTTTTTTAACAGCAAAGTTCAGTACAACCAGTTGTATGAAATGTGAGTTATGTGAAAAATAGAAGCACTACCTACATATGACAAACATCACCAGATTTTTTAAAAATTCTTTAAAAAAAAACTACTCCATGAAAAAAAACCATAATTCTTAAAAAAATTTTAAATCTCCCAATCTATTAGAAAAAGTCATTTTTGGAGACAGCGGAAAAAAAAGTTGAAATTTGTCAAGTAGTGTAGTCGGCGGAATTGGTCATAAAGTCCTTAGATTGGCCAGGTAAGAGCCCCGACCTCAATCCGATAGAGAACGTCTGGACCCTTATGACTGCCAAAATAAGAAAGCGGAAGCCCCAAACTATGGTTGAGTTAGGGGAGGTTATAGAAAAAGTCGACACGACTTTTCCGCTGTCGCCAAAAAATGTTTAAAGAATGTTTTTTTTTTTGTCATAGAGTAGATTTTCTTTAAAGAATTTTTAATAAATTTGGTATTTTTTGTCATAGGTAGTGCTTCTATTTTTCACATAACTTAAGTTTCCTACAACAGGTTGCATTGAACTTTGCAGTTAATCCAAATTCCATGAAAGTTTGGTCAAACGGTTATAACTTAGCCGTTTGTTTTTATATTTTTATAAGCGATACCTTAAACGACGCCTAATTAATGTGTCTATCTAAAACCAAAAATCAAGGCATTTAAATATTTTTTTTTCGACTTTTCCTGAGCTTTCAAAGTCAAAATTTCGGGAAAAAAATACCGAAAAAAATTATGAAATTTCAATTTGGAAGCTTAATATCTTCCAGACGTTAAGTTGCAGCTACAAAGTGTCTGAGTTGGACTTATAGCTGCATTTGTCAGCTTTTTTTAACTGCAAAGTTCAATACAACCAGTTGTAGGAAACTTAAGTTATGTGAAAAATATAAGATACCTATGACAAACAATACCATATTTTTTAAAAATTCTTTAAAATAAACTACTCCATGAAAAAAAAAAACCATAATTCTTTAAAAAATTTTAAATCTTCAAATCTATCAGAAAAAGTCATTTTTGGCCACAGCGGAAAAAAAAAGTTGAAATTTGTCGAGTAGTGTTATCGGCTCAGTAGCCGATATGGTCCCACCAACAGCCAAACTTAGGTTAGAGAAAAGCCGGTAGCCGAACAATTCCCAATTAGAGCTATTTAAATTAAGTTATTGATTAAGATAATTTTGACCTTATTAGAACTAGTATCAAAGGAAAACAGATGGAAAAATTGGTTATAGTTTCGGCAAAGGCTACGGAAAGATTCATAATCAGAATAGTTAGAAGGACAAAGTTGGAGATGAAAAGGAAAGTAATGCCTAGTCGGGCGGGAAGGGACAGCAATACTAATAAGGCTGATGAGGGCAGTCGATGCGACCTCACCAGAGAGAAGCTTATGGAGGAAGATAACTCCTTGGCAGATTCTACGGGATTTAAGAGAGTGGAAGTTAATTAGGCGCAACCTACTTTCATAAGAAGGGAGATGAATCGAGGGTCCCAATTGAGTCCGCGGAGAGCAAAGATGAGGAACTCTTTTTGTACTGATTCGCGCATATCCTGAAATGTTTGGTAGTGAGGAAACCAGACACAAGAACCATATTCCAAGATAGGCCGGACCAGAGAAACATACAGAAGTTTTGTAGTATACGGGTCTGTAAATTCCTTAGACCATCTTTTGACAAATCCTTGGACTCCTTTGGCTTTGTTAGAGATAGTAGAGATATGAGAGTTGAAACATAGTGATGAACTGCCGAGCTTTTTCGCCAGCGTAGTTTGCGATATATTAAACACGGGAGTTTAGTTTGATACAGTTTATTGTGGGGTATATATTTAATAGGATAGCGAGTCGAAAGAATACAGGAAATGCACGACGAGTCTGTTTAGCTCGATTCAAGATGGGGTCAAATTGAAGACGCGAGGGGTCGGTTCAACAACAGTGTCGGTTGAAAAGCTAAATCCAGACGCTGCAAAGGCAGGCGGGCCGAATTGCCCGTGCTCTAATGCGAGCGCGACGATATCCAGACTATTTGAGGGCAGGCGGGCCGAATTGCCCGTGCCCTACTGCAAGCGAGAGTGCGACAGATCCAGAGGAGAGAGCAATAGCGAAGACGAAAGATCGATAGAGTGATAGAAAAGACGATAGAAAGAAGGAAAGAAGTCGAGAGAACGGCTGGGTAGGCTGCTGCCGTGCGAGAGCTTATATGTATATAATTAAATTTCCGATGTAGCAGTTTAGATTTTTAAAAAATATATTTTTATTTAATCTAAACTTATAATTATTACAAAGGTGATTATTTGAGTTATCCCCGACTTCTATGATGTAAGTCTCAAACGGAACTGATTATTCTACCTTGATCTATTTTCCAATAGGCCTCGCTTGGGAAGCTTTTGAGCTTTGGTCCCAAGCTTTGATCTTCGGCTGCAGTTTTCTTCTTCGGTTGCACTTCGGCTGATCGTGGCTTTTGTTCTCGGTGTGTTGGCCGACGTGCGTTGGCCAGCGTATGGATGGTTATCAATGAATTGTCGGCTTTGATGAAAGGGTTGACTGCAGCTGGTGATCTGTATCATCTTACGTCTGGGCTGGTCACTTGTTTATACGAGTGGAGTGTGGAGTGGAGTGTGGGAGTGTGGGAGCCGAATTTGTTTACTTGTGTATCTGTGATTCAATTTGGTAATGGGAACCGAATTGTTATACCCGGTACTCGAAGAGTATAGGGGTATATTAGATTTGTGGGGATAACGGTTGTGTGTAACGCACAGAAGGAAGCGTTTCCGACCCCATAAAGTATATATATTCTTGATCAGCATCAATAGCCGAGTCGATATAGCCATGTCTGTCTGTCCGTCCGTCCGTCCGTCCGTCTGTCCGTCTGTCCGTCTTCAGTTGCGCCTATATCTCAGAGACTATTACAGCTAGAGCAACCAAGTTTTGTATCCAGTCTCCTGTGTGATCACACTACTCCAAATGTAATTCAAAATTTCGCCCCGCCCCTTTCCGCCCACACAAAGGACGAAAGTCTGTGGCGTACACAATGTTGAAGATACAAGAAAACTAAAAACGCAGAGTCATAGAGAATGCCCATTTCTATCAGAGTGTTGAATCTGGATCAGATCGGATCATTATTATAGCTACAATGAAGAAAACCATTTCGAAAGTCATCGTTCCCTCTCGCTCTCTCTCACACGCGACCCTGTCTGCTTTGCTTATTCGTATAAATGAGCGCCTAGTTCTCAGAGACTATAAGAGCTAGAGCAACCAAACTTTCTATCCAAGCTCCTGTGATACCGAACCAGCACAAGTTTGTTTTAAAATTTTGCCACGCCCCCTTCCGCCCCCACAAAAGACGAAAATCTCTGGAATCCACAATTTTTAAGATAAATGAAAACCAAAAACGCAGAATCATGAAAAATTATATCTACCATATATAATATCTACCAGATTACCGAATCTGGATCAGATCGGATCAATATTATGGCCAGAAGAAACAAATTAAATTTCAGTGGCTACGCAACGCCTGCCAAGCGCTGACTCATTCCCTCTCTCTCTCTGTCGTAAACACTTGTACGTCTCAAATATGTAGTTATACATGTCATGTAGAAATGTAGGCGCAGATATACAAAGCATATGTAAACAAAAATGGAAACATGTATAAAAATTCCAAAAAATTCATTTTTTTAATTTAAATATTATTTTCGTCCCTTTTGAGAACATATTATAAATTTCATAAATCGTAGGCTCATAAATGTATGTATGTATATACTGACTGAGTACCGGGTATAATGTAGAGCCGCGGCCTTTGCCGCGGCTCACAACGTTCCCTCTCGTTTATTCTAGTAGTCTGGAATATAGGTGATTTCCTGTTGACAGCTTATGATTCATTTGTTTTCTAGTGTTGGGGATCTTGTCATTTGTTTATCCTAATCTGTTATATGCGTATAAGGGTTAGTGCTGGTTATATGTATAACTTGTTATCGATATGTCCAGTGCTTAACGTATACATAATGCGTGTGTGGGCGTATGGCATTATGGATATGTTACTCCCCCGGCATTTCTCATTAGCCTGTTCTCAGGCTTCTACCTTTGGGTATACGGATGGATTTTCTGTTGTAACAACTGGATAGTCTAATATTTCTACTCTTTCTTCTACCTCTTTTGGTTTTACATGCTTAATAATTATATTTTTGGGTATTTTCTTAAATTTAATGGTTAAATACGCAACTATAATTATTATTGTTATTATAAATGCAATTATAATTATTGTTTGTAGTACGTTATACAATTTTGTATGTTCTATAATTATTTCTTTTGCCTATACATAAGACAATGGATTAATTCTAGTTATGTTATTACTTATGTAGACATTCTGTGAAAAATCAAGCATTGTTTTAGTTACTATAAATTAATTTAATTGGATTGAACAATTGTAAATTTTAATGATATTATTTCCTTCTAACATGATCTCTTTATCTAGACAATTTTGGTTAAGTTTGGTACTTGGAAGGTTCCATGTTACTAAAATATTTGGTTCTATGTAGTTTACTTGAACGTTCTTATATGTTTTTGTATAAGGGCATTTAGTGGGTTTTTGTTGTATAATGCCATTTATGCATTCGTCTTTTATTAGTTGCCTAGAGTCTTTATTGAATACATTGTTTTCATAAACATAATATTTTTCAAGTTCTATTTCTGTTAAAATACTATTTTGCTCATCTGGATAAGGAATTATTTTGTATACTGGGATGTTAATGCTGTCGTTTGGAATATTGGAAATTATTAATATATCATTGGAATCTACTTTTAGCCATGTTGATGTTTTAATATGTAGCATTTTCTCAGAATTTACATTTTTCAAATTGTCTTGCTTTAATAATTTTGGATTGAATAGACCAAGTCTAGATAGCTGCATACCCAATTCTATATCCTCAATGTATTCTGTAAAGTGTTGGAGGTTAAATATCAAAATCTCTAATTGTTGATTTTTATCTTTTTCTTCGTTTAGTTTGTTTATGGCCTCAAGTCCCTTGTTTATTGTTTCTATTACCAGGTTTAACTCATTATTTTGGATACTATTTTTGGATAGGTTATCTATTTTGTTCTCTAATTCTTTCTTATCTTCTTGGTCTAATGTTCCAAATAAGTATTTGTATGCTGTACCAACAATGTTTATTAGTCCTCTCTTACTGCGTTTGGCTATTTTAAGCCCGTTTAGCTTGTCTACTAAGTACTGTATTTGAATTATTTCTTTGAAATCGTCTGTCTTTTTTAAAAGGCTCGTATATGTTTCTTCAGTTTTTGTGATATTTATCGTAAGATAGTGATATTCATAATTAGTTGGTATGTTTATGGTTCCGGTATTGAATATAAGATATCCATACGGGGATTTTATTGGGTTTATCTCGACGTTTTGTCCTTTTGTCAATAGAATCGCGAACATGATGATGATCATTGATCTAATCAGTTTCCGGTTCAACATTCCCGTTACTGTCCTCCGATTCTCTGTAATTATTGTATTTACTTTTAAAAATTTTCTTTTTCTTTTTAAATTTGGATTTATAATGTATATACCGGACGGTATTTTTTCAGGTAAAAGTCATTTTGGGTCGTTTTGGTCAAACGGTTATAACTTAGCCGTTTGATTTTATATTTTTATAAGCGATACCTTAAACGACGCGTAATTAATGTGTCTATCTAAAACCAAAAATCAAGGCATTCATTTATTTTTTTTTCGATTTTTCCTGAAGTTTCAAAGTCAAAATTTCGGGTAAAAAATACCGAAAAACAAATGATGTAATTTCAATTTGGAAGCTTAATATCTGCCAGACGTTAAGTTTCTGCTACAAAGTGTCTGAGTCGGATTTATAGCTGCATTTATCAGCTTTTTTTAACAGCAAAGTTCAGTACAACCAGTTGTATGAAATGTGAGTTATGTGAAAAATAGAAGCACTACCTACATATGACAAACATTACCAGATTTTTTAAAAATTCTTTAAAAAAAAACTACTCCATGAAAAAAAACCATAATTCTTAAAAAAATTTTAAATCTCCCAATCTATTAGAAAAAGTCATTTTTGGAGACAGCGGAAAAAAAAGTTGAAATTTGTCAAGTAGTGTAGTCGGCGGAATTGGTCATAAAGTCCTTAGATTGGCCAGGTAAGAGCCCCGACCTCAATCCGATAGAGAACGTCTGGACCCTTATGACTGCCAAAATAAGAAAGCGGAAGCCCCAAACTATGGTTGAGTTAGGGGAGGTTATAGAAAAAGTCGACACGACTTTTCCGCTGTCGCCAAAAAATGTTTAAAGAATGTTTTTTTTTTGTCATAGAGTAGATTTTTTTTAAAGAATTTTTAATAAATTTGGTATTTTTTGTCATAGGTAGTGCTTCTATTTTTCACATAACTTAAGTTTCCTACAACAGGTTGCATTGAACTTTGCAGTTAATCCAAATTCCATGAAAGTTTGGTCAAACGGTTATAACTTAGCCGTTTGTTTTTATATTTTTATAAGCGATACCTTAAACGACGCCTAATTAATGTGTCTATCTAAAACCAAAAATCAAGGCATTTAAATATTTTTTTTTCGACTTTTCCTGAGCTTTCAAAGTCAAAATTTCGGGAAAAAAATACCGAAAAAAATTATGAAATTTCAATTTGGAAGCTTAATATCTTCCAGACGTTAAGTTGCAGCTACAAAGTGTCTGAGTTGGACTTATAGCTGCATTTGTCAGCTTTTTATACCCGGTACTCGAAGAGTATAGGGGTATATTAGATTTGTGGGGATAACGGTTGTGTGTAACGCCCAGAAGGAAGCGTTTCCGACCCCATAAAGTATATATATTCTTGATCAGCATCAATAGCCGAGTCGATATAGCCATGTCTGTCTGTCCGTCCGTCCGTCCGTCCTTCCGTCCGTCCGTCTGTCCGTCTTCATTTGCGCCTATATCTCAGAGACTATTAAAGCTAGAGCAACCAAGTTTTGTATCCAGTCTTCTATGTGATCACACTACTCCAAATGTATTTCAAAATTTCGACCCGCCCCCTTCCGCCCCTACAAAGAACGAAAGACTGTGGCGTATACAGTGTTGAAGATACGAGAAAACCAAAAACGCAGAATCATGGAAAATGACCATAACTACCAGATTGTCGAATCTGGATCAGGTTGGATCATTATTATAGCTACAATGAAGAAAACCATTTTGAAAGTCATCGTTCCCTCTCGCTCTCTCTCACACGCGGCCCCATCTGCTTTGCCCATTCGTATTTTTTGACGCCTAGTTCTCAGAGACTATAAGAGCTAGAGCAACCAAACTTTCTATCCAAACATCTGTGATATCAATTCAGCACAAGTTTATTTCAAAATTTTGCCACGCCTCCTTCCGCCCCCACAAAAAACGAAAATCTGTGGAATCCACAATTTTTAAGGTACGAGAAAACCAAAAACGCAGAATCATGGAAAATTACCATATCTACCAGATTGCCGAATATGGATCAGGTCGAATCAATATTATGGCCAGAAGAAACAAATTAAATTTCAGTGGCTACGCAACGCCTGCCAAGCGCTGACTCATTCCCTCTCTCTCTGTCGCAAACACTTGTACGTCTCAAATATGTAGTTATACATGTCATGTAGAAATTTAGAAGCAGTTGTAAAAAGCATATGCAAACAAAATTGAAAACATGTATAATATTCCAAAAATGATTTGACTTCATTTTTTTGAAATATTATTTTTTGCCTAAAATTTAATTTGTCCCTTTTGCGAACATTGCTCATATATGTATGTATGTGTATACTGACTGAGTACCGGGTATAAGGTAGAGCCGCGGCCTTTGCCGCGGCTCACAACGTTCCCCCTCGTTTTAACTGCAAAGTTCAATACAACCAGTTGTAGGAAACTTAAGTTATGTGAAAAATATAAGATACCTATGACAAACAATACCATATTCTTTAAAATAAACTACTCCATGAAAAAAAAAACCATAATTCTTTAAAAAATTTTAAATCTTCAAATCTATCAGAAAAAGTCACTTTTGGCCACAGCGGAAAAAAAAAGTTGAAATTTGTCGAGTAGTGTTATCGGCTCAGTAGCCGATATGGTCCCACCAACAGCCAAATTTAGGTTAGAGAAAAGCCGGTAGCCGAACAATTCCCAATTAGAGCTATTTAAATTAAGTTATTGATTAAGATAATTTTGACCTTATTAGAACTAGTATCAAAGGAAAACAGATGGAAAAATTGGTTATAGTTTCGGCAAAGGCTACGGAAAGATTCATAATCAGAGTAGTTAGAAGGACAAAGTTGGAGATGAAAAGGAAAGTAATGCCTAGTCGGGCGGGAAGGGACAGCAATACTAATAAGGCTGATGAGGGCAGTCGATGCGACCTCACCAGAGAGAAGCTTATGGAGGAAGATAACTCCTTGGCAGATTCTACGGGATTTAAGAGAGTGGAAGTTAATTAGGCGCAACCTACTTTCATAAGAAGGGAGATGAATCGAGGGTCCCAATTGAGTCCGCGGAGAGCAAAGATGAGGAACTGAAATGTTTGGTAGTGAGGAGACCAGACACAAGAACCATATTCCAAGATAGGCCGGACCAGAGAAACATACAGAAGTTTTGTAGTATACGGGTCTGTAAATTCCTTAGACCATCTTTTGACAAATCCTTGGACTCCTTTGGCTTTGTTAGAGATAGTAGAGATATGAGAGTTGAAACATAGTGATGAACTGCCGAGCTTTTTCGGCAGCGTAGTTTGCGATATATTAAACACGGGAGTTTAGTTTGATACAGTTTATTGTGGGGTATATATTTAATAGGATAGCGAGTCGAAAGAATACAGGAAATGCACGACGAGTCTGTTTAGCTCGATTCAAGATGGGGTCAAATTGAAGACGCGAGGGGTCGGTTCAACAACAGTGTCGGTTGAAAAGCTAAATCCAGACGCTGCAAAGGCAGGCGGGCCGAATTGCCCGTGCTCTAATGCGAGCGCGACGATATCCAGACTATTTGAGGGCAGGCGGGCCGAATTGCCCGTGCCCTACTGCAAGCAAGAGTGCGACAGATCCAGAGGAGAGAGCAATAGCGAAGACGAAAGATCGATAGAGTGATAGAAAAGACGATCGAAAGAAGGAAAGAAGACGAGAGAACGGCTGGGTAGGTTGCTGCCGTGCGAGAGCTTATATGTATATAATTAAATTTCCGATGTAGCAGTTTAGATTTTTAAAAAATATATTTTTATTTAATCTAAACTTATAATTATTACAAAGGTGATTATTTGAGTTATCCCCGACTTCTATGATGTAAGTCTCAAACGGAACTGATTATTCTACCTTGATCTATTTTCCAATAGGCCTCGCTTGGGAAGCTTTTGAGCTTTGGTCCCAAGCTTTGATCTTCGGCTGCAGTTTTCTTCTTCGGTTGCACTTCGGCTGATCGTGGCTTTTGTTCTCGGTGTGTTGGCCGACGTGCGTTGGCCAGCGTATGGATGGTTATCAATGAATTGTCGGCTTTGATGAAAGGGTTGACTGCAGCTGGTGATCTGTATCATCTTACGTCTGGGCTGGTCACTTGTTTATACGAGTGGAGTGTGGAGTGGAGTGTGGGAGTGTGGGAGCCGAATTTGTTTACTTGTGTATCTGTGATTCAATTTGGTAATGGGAACCGAATTGTTATACCCGGTACTCGAAGAGTATAGGGGTATATTAGATTTGTGGGGATAACGGTTGTGTGTAACGCACAGAAGGAAGCGTTTCCGACCCCATAAAGTATATATATTCTTGATCAGCATCAATAGCCGAGTCGATATAGCCATGTCTGTCTGTCCGTCCGTCCGTCCGTCCGTCTGTCCGTCTGCCGTCTTCATTTGCGCCTATATCTCAGAGACTATTACAGCTAGAGCAACCAAGTTTTGTATCCAGTCTCCTGTGTGATCACACTACTCCAAATGTAATTCAAAATTTCGCCCCGCCCCTTTCCGCCCACACAAAGGACGAAAGTCTGTGGCGTACACAATGTTGAAGATACAAGAAAACTAAAAACGCAGAGTCATAGAGAATGCCCATTTCTATCAGAGTGTTGAATCTGGATCAGATCGGATCATTATTATAGCTACAATGAAGAAAACCATTTCGAAAGTCATCGTTCCCTCTCGCTCTCTCTCACACGCGACCCTGTCTGCTTTGCTTATTCGTATAAATGAGCGCCTAGTTCTCAGAGACTATAAGAGCTAGAGCAACCAAACTTTCTATCCAAGCTCCTGTGATACCGAACCAGCACAAGTTTGTTTTAAAATTTTGCCACGCCCCTTCCGCCCCCACAAAAGACGAAAATCTCTGGAATCCACAATTTTTAAGATAAATGAAAACCAAAAACGCAGAATCATGAAAAATTATATCTACCATATATAATATCTACCAGATTACCGAATCTGGATCAGATCGGATCAATATTATGGCCAGAAGAAACAAATTAAATTTCAGTGGCTACGCAACGCCTGCCAAGCGCTGACTCATTCCCTCTCTCTCTCTGTCGTAAACACTTGTACGTCTCAAATATGTAGTTATACATGTCATGTAGAAATGTAGGCGCAGATATACAAAGCATATGTAAACAAAAATGGAAACATGTATAAAAATTCCAAAAAATTCATTTTTTTAATTTAAATATTATTTTCGTCCCTTTTGAGAACATATAATAAATTTCATAAATCGTAGGCTCATAAATGTATGTATGTATATACTGACTGAGTACCGGGTATAATGTAGAGCCGCGGCAAAGGCCGCGGCCTTTGCCGCGGCTCACAACGTTCCCTCTCGTTTATTCTAGTAGTCTGGAATATAGGTGATTTCCTGTTGACAGCTTATGATTCATTTGTTTTCTAGTGTTGGGGATCTTGTCATTTGTTTATCCTAATCTGTTATATGCGTATAAGGGTTAGTGCTGGTTATATGTATAACTTGTTATCGATATGTCCAGTGCTTAACGTATACATAATGCGTGTGTGGGCGTATGGCATTATGGATATGTTACTCCCCCGGCATTTCTCATTAGCCTGTTCTCAGGCTTCTACCTTTGGGTATACGGATGGATTTTCTGTTGTAACAACTGGATAGTCTAATATTTCTACTCTTTCTTCTACCTCTTTTGGTTTTACATGCTTAATAATTATATTTTTGGGTATTTTCTTAAATTTAATGGTTAAATACGCAACTATAATTATTATTGTTATTATAAATGCAATTATAATTATTGTTTGTAGTACGTTATACAATTTTGTATGTTCTATAATTATTTCTTTTGCCTATACATAAGACAATGGATTAATTCTAGTTATGTTATTACTTATGTAGACATTCTGTGAAAAATCAAGCATTGTTTTAGTTACTATAAATTAATTTAATTGGATTGAACAATTGTAAATTTTAATGATATTATTTCCTTCTAACATGATCTCTTTATCTAGACAATTTTGGTTAAGTTTGGTACTTGGAAGGTTCCATTTTATTAAAATATTTGGTTCTATGTAGTTTACTTGAACGTTCTTATATGTTTTTGTATAAGGGCATTTAGTGGGTTTTTGTTGTATAATGCCATTTATGCATTCGTCTTTTATTAGTTGCCTAGAGTCTTTATTGAATACATTGTTTTCATAAACATAATATTTTTCAAGTTCTATTTCTGTTAAAATACTATTTTGCTCATCTGGATAAGGAATTATTTTGTATACTGATGTTAATGCTGTCGTTTGGAATATTGGAAATTATTAATATATCATTGGAATCTACTTTTAGCCATGTTGATGTTTTAATATGTAGCATTTTCTCAGAATTTACATTTTTCAAATTGTCTTGCTTTAATAATTTTGGATTGAATAGACCAAGTCTAGATAGCTGCATACCCAATTCTATATCCTCAATGTATTCTGTAAAGTGTTGGAGGTTAAATATCAAAATCTCTAATTGTTGATTTTTATCTTTTTCTTCGTTTAGTTTGTTTATGGCCTCAAGTCCCTTGTTTATTGTTTCTATTACCAGGTTTAACTCATTATTTTGGATACTATTTTTGGATAGGTTATCTATTTTGTTCTCTAATTCTTTCTTATCTTCTTGGTCTAATGTTCCAAATAAGTATTTGTATGCTGTACCAACAATGTTTATTAGTCCTCTCTTACTGCGTTTGGCTATTTTAAGCCCGTTTAGCTTGTCTACTAAGTACTGTATTTGAATTATTTCTTTGAAATCGTCTGTCTTTTTTAAAAGGCTCGTATATGTTTCTTCAGTTTTTGTGATATTTATCGTAAGATAGTGATATTCATAATTAGTTGGTATGTTTATGGTTCCGGTATTGAATATAAGATATCCATACGGGGATTTTATTGGGTTTATCTCGACGTTTTGTCCTTTTGTCAATAGAATCGCGAACATGATGATGATCATTGATCTAATCAGTTTCCGGTTCAACATTCCCGTTACTGTCCTCCGATTCTCTGTAATTATTGTATTTACTTTTAAAAATTTTCTTTTTCTTTTTAAATTTGGATTTATAATGTATAATTTTCCAGCCTCTATTTTTCTCCTCGTATTGCTTTTCATCAAGTTTAGTTATTTCTCCAGTCTTTTTGAATGGATTCGTTATTTTAGATTTTACTAATGGGGATTGCCTAAATCTCGTGTCTATTTCGTAATCATTACGTTTTTGATTTAAATTATTAATTTGTTTCTCTTTATTTAATTGTGTATTATATTCAGGTGTTCCTGCATAAATGAATATGTCGGCAGGTGTCCTGTTTGTAGTGTTATGTTTTGTTTTATGATTATACGTGTATACGATTATTTCGAATTTTGTATATTTCGTTTCAGGGTCGTTTTCGCTGGTTATTTTTCTTAATTTTTCGTTAACAGTTTTATGGAATCTTTTTACGTCTGATATCCCATTTTTGCTATATGTAATCTGTATTTTCACATCTTCCGAGATTAGCCATGTTTGCAATGCTGCACACATGAAAGCTGAATCTTTATCGGCTTTTATTTCTTGGGGCTTGCCCATTTCGTTGAAGACTTTTATAATGGCTCTTTTTGTTTCGAGCCAGTCGTGACTATTTACTTCTATTAGAGTGGCAAATTTCGAGTAAATGTCTATACATGATAGGAACTGCTGGTTGCCTATCATATAGAAATCTATAACATATCTTTCTCTGACGTTCTGTATTTCTGGGGTTAATTCGAATGCTAACTTAGTGTTACGATGTTCGGTCTTGGCAATATTACAAGTAGGGCATTCGTTTATTATATTTTGAATTAATTTTTGATGATCTGGATAATAGTATTTTCCTTTAAACCAATTGAGTGTTTTTCTCAATTCCAGGATGCAATAACTCCTTATGATTTCTTACTATTAGTTCTTTAAATTTGGCGTAATTTTGAATATCAATTAGTTTTTTACTCGATTTAATTACCTTCGTTATGTTTCTTGAATTAATTATTTCCAAATATGTTTGTTGGAATAAAGGAAAATCTTCATCATTATGGAAATATAAAGCACTCTTTTTCGTGCATACATATTTCTTGATTAGCTCTTTAGCTAATGTGCTTGTCATTTCTTTGTACGTTACTTTAATGATTAGCTTATGAAAGTAGCGTGTTGTGTCTTCTTTATCCTCCTCTCCTTTTATTAACTCAATTTGTCTGTTGTAATAGTTAATAGGTCTTTCGGTAATTGGAATATTATTCTGGTTATCTTCTTGCGCACTATGTATGGTTGCGCCTGCACTATCGGATACCTCACCAAGAAGGTTCTCGTTGATTTTTACCCTTGACAGCGCATCTGCAACATAGTTTTCTTTACCTGACAGGTACTTTATTTTGAAGTCGAATTCGTTTAGCTTTATTTTCCACCTTTGCAGCTTCATGTTTGGTTCTTTTAAGTTGTTTAACCATACTAGTGGTTTATGGTCACTAAGTATCTCGAATGTTCTACCGAATAGGTATTATCTGAAATATTTAGTCGCCCAAACTATAGCTAACAATTCTTTTTCGATGGCGGAGTAATTTACTTCATGTTCATTTAGTGTTCTGCTGGCATAACAAATTGGTTTATGGTCTTGGAGAAAATTATTATGTCATCTTAATATACTAAACAATCTGAAGATCAGGTCTTCTAATAGATTATTCATGCATCTTTGAGTTGTTGCGCCTGCGTTTGTCAGCCCGAATGGCATCCGAGTGTATTCGTAATGGCCATGTTTAGTGGAAAATGCCGTTTTTGTGATTGAATTGGGTTCCATTGGAATTTGATGGAACCCTTTTGCCAAATCAATCGTTGTGAAATACTGACATTTCCCAAGTTTGTCTAGTATTTCATTCATCCTAGGAGTTGGGAATTTATCCTTGATGGTGATCTCATTGAGACCTCTATAATCTACCACGAGTCGATATTTTTGCTTTCCTGAAGCATCAATCTTTTTTGGGATCATGGAAATTGGTGAACAGTAAGGCGATTTCGATTTTCGAATAATTCCTTGTCTGATCATGTCTTTTATTTGTTTGTTAACTTCCTGATCATGTTTTTTTTTTTTTTTTTTTTTTTTATTTTTTTTTTTTTTTTTTTTTTTTTTTTTTTTTATTGGGAAAACAGGTATATTATACATATATTTAACAATAATGGGGGGGGGGGGGTTGTATTTCGCTCTCGTGGTACTACGGAGACCGCATTACTTCCCGGAGCGAGCCGGGGGGGGGGGGGGGGGGGGGGGGGGGGGGGGGGGAGGGGGGGGGTTTTGGGTTGTTTTGCGATACCTCTTCGCGAGTTCAGCCAGCCCGGATTCGCTCCAGCCGGCGCAGCTCCTTCGCAATGTTTGCTGCCATTTCGGCGACGGCCTTCCATGTCGCCTCGTCGGCTACCATTCGCTCGACGAGTGTGTCGACGTCGACTGGGCTCTTTTCTTGCAACCTCTCCCGTTCCTGTGCAAAGCGGGGGCAGTGGAAATACACGTGCTCCGCATCCTCAGCGACTTCGGGTCCGCAATGACTGCAGTACGGGTCGTCGGCATGCCTAAAGCGATACAAGTACGCCTTGAAGCACCCGTGGCCCGTCAGCAGTTGGCTCAGGTAGTGGTCTACCTGTCCTCTTCTCCTTTGCACCCATGTGCTAATCTCAGGGATGAGCCGCCTCGTCCACCGTCCGCTCGCCGCTTGGTTCCAGCGTCGCTGCCACCGGGCTATGCTTGCCTGCCTTCGATCGCTAGCTACCGTCGAGCCACTCTGCCTCTCATCTGCCAAGAGGTCCAGTGGGGTCATGCCTGCCACAACCAGCACGGCATCTTCGGACACCGTCCGGAAGCAGCATGCGACTCTTAGGGCACATCGCCGGTATACGCTCCTGCAGTCTCTGCTGTACGTGGGTACGCTCATTGCCGGTGCCCACACTGCTGAGCCATACAGCAGTATGGATGTGACCACCCCGGCAATGAGCTGTCTGCTCCGTTGGCGTGGTCCACCCGTGTTTGCCATCATTCGGCTCAGGGCCGCTGTTGCAGTAGCTGCCTTCGCACTGGCGTACTCTAGGTGGGCCTTGAATGTTAACCTGTGGTCAAGTACAACCCCCAGGTATTTAAGGGCAGGCTTGGTCGCGATGGTAGTACTGCCAACTCTAACGCAAGCCTGCTCCACCTTCTTTCTGCTGCTCATCAGCACTGCCTCCGTCTTTTTTTTCCGCCAGGGACAGCCCGTTGGCGGAGAGCCATCCAACTATCCTCTCTACCGCCTCGTTGCACTTGTCTTCTGCCTCTCGCGTGTGCTTCGCCCTTGTCACCAGCGCGATGTCGTCGGCGAAGCCCACCAGTGTGCATCCTTCTGGCAGTGTGAGCCGCAGGATGTCGTCGTACATCACGTTCCACAGAATCGGTCCTAGGACCGATCCCTGCGGAACGCCTGCGCTGATCGCGTGCTGCCTGGGTCCCTCTTCCGTGTCGTACAGCAGGATCCGGTCTTCGAAATAGCTTTTTAGTGTCTGGGTGAGGTACTGGGAGATGCCCCTCCTAGTCAGGGCCTCCAGGATGCTCCTCCAGCTGGCCGAGTTGAAGGCATTCCTTACATCTAGGGTGCATACTAAGCAGTATTCTTTGGCACCTCCAGCCCATCGTGTTCCTGCCAATGCTTCCTTGGCCAGTTTAGTGACCAGTTCGATGGCGTCGGTTGTGCTCCTTCGTTTGCGGAATCCGAATTGCATATCAGAGAGGCCGTGCCGCTCTGCCAGTTCCGCCTCCAGCCGGTTACACACGAGCCTCTCGAAGATTTTTCCCATCGTGTCTAGCATGCAGAGTGGCCGATAGGCAGAGGGGTCGCTTGGATCTTTGCCAGGCTTGGGTATCAGCACCAGCCTTTGCCGCTTCCACGCTCTGGGGACCTTTCTCTCCGCTAGGCACTGGTTATACATCTGGGCGAAAGCGTCAGGGTGGGCTCTGATGATGTACTTCAGTGCCGCGTTGGGGATTCCATCTGGCCCTGGCGCTTTCCCGCTCTTCAGGCTGGCTGCAATGTCCAATACCTCCTTAGCAGAGATGGCGGAGATGGCGGTGGTGACGGTGGTGGTGTCGCTCGCCTCGTCGTCGCTGCCTACTTGGTGTAGAGGAGGCTGCCAAGGGAAGAGTGCGTTCACGATCTGTCCCAGCTGTGTGGGGCACTTGGGCATAGGTTGCCTGTTGAGTTTCCCCATGACCAGCTTGTATGCTCCCCCGAAGGGTTCAGCATCCGCCGCGTCGCATAGCTTTTTGAAGCATTCGTCCTTGCTCCTGCTGATGGCATCGCGGAGCACCCTCCTTTTTGCTCTGAACGTTTCGCCATTGCTGGCGAACTGTTCAGAACCCCTTGATCGCTGGTGGACCCGTCGGGCTGCGAGGCATTCCCTCCTGGCATTGGCGATGTGGTCATTCCACCATGGTACTGGGCGGTGCCTGCTTCCTCCGGTCCGCTTCTCCTGCATTGAAGCGCCACATGCCTCCTTGACGGTCCTGGTGACAGCGGTTGCCGAAGCTTCTGCGTCCTCGGCGGCGCGTAGGTCCTCGGCTGCCGCAATCAGTGCCACTCTGTCGAGGCTTTCCTCCTTGTACCCAGTCCGTCGGGATCGCCTTATCCTTGGCGTACTCCTGTGTCCTTCGATGTTTGTCACCACCGCTAGGTGATCGCTGTGCGTGTAAGCGCTAAGCACTTGCCACGTCGAGCGGCGTGCGAGCTCCGGGCTTGCGAAGGTGAGGTCGATGATCGACTCCCGTCCTGCTTTGCTGTACGTGGGGTGCTTCCTGTGTTGAGGAGGCAGACGTTCAGGCCCTCAAACTCGTCTAGGAGCGCTGTCCCGCGAGGAGTGTTCCTGATGTTGCCCCAGGTCGTGGCCCATGCGTTGAAGTCGCCCGCCACTATAACCGGAGACCTCTCTCGGGCGTCGTTGGCGATGTTGGCGATGATCTCCTCATATTTTTGTTGTGTGAACCTCGGCGGTATGTAGCAGCTAAATATATGGATCCCCTCGTATTTCAGCCGCACGTAACCCTCCATGGAAGCTCTGTCCAAGAGCTGGCCTGGGTGGGGGCCGCAGCTCCAAATTGCCGCCCCGCCGTCGGTGCTTTGGTGCCAGACACCTTCTTGCTTCCTCCCGTACGGTTCGCTGATTATCGCTACGTCGATCCTCTGCTCGAGCACCGTTTGCGCCAGCAGGTCCTGGGCTGCTCGGCAGTGGTTAAGGTTGAGCTGGAGTAGCTTAACCATCGATTAGCTTGGTGATTGCCTTCTTATACTCCTGATCATGTATCTGAGCATATTTGTAAGGCCTCCGGTATACCGGATTTTGATGCTAAGTATTTATGGCATGCTTGACAGTACTCGTGAAAGTCAAATTGTCACCTTCTCTGTACTGCAAGTCGTTATACTCATATAATACCTTTTTCAGCTTTTCTTTCTCTTCATTGTTCAAATGTTCTAATCTTAGCTCATTACTTTCCCTTAATCTATTGTCTAATGCGGAAGTGAAGTATTGTTCCATCTCTGAAGATGGATCAGGACATTCAGAGGTGATCATGTCCCTTTTTGACGATACATCGTCACATGCAGGTGTTGCTTCACTTGCTTCAATAACTTCTCCGCTTGCAATAATTGGGAATGTTCTTTCTCCTAACTTTACAGTATTATCTCTGTAACTAATTACTGCTTGACTGGCCATCAAGTATTCTCGGCCTAGCAGTATATCGTAATTGTCAGAAAAGTCAAATATGTAAAATTTTTGTTCGGACGGACATACTTTATTGGATGGTCTTGTTATGCTTTTTGTTAGATTAACGGTTCCGTTTATTGTGTGGACCTTTATGTTTTCTTTATTTATTTTGTCATTCGAGAAATTTTCTCTCATTATATTAATGGAAGATCCCGAATCAACAATACATTTGTATTGTTTATTATTTAAGGTAATTTTTATATGGGATCCCCCTCGGTTTCTTCCGAGGCTATCTGATGAAAATTTACATCCATTTTCATCTGGCCGCTTTGGCTTTCCCTAGCTCTCTTAGCTGGTTGATTTGGCCTACTGCCACTAGCTTGGTTATTCTGAGATTGGTAATTCATTGGGTTCTGGGATTGCCCTTGTTTCAATGAATTTCCAAATTCTTGGCGAAGTTCTTGGGTGGTATTTCGGAATGATTTTGTTTGATTCTGCGAATTCTGAGATGGTTGCTGGCTATTATTGTTTGCATAATTTGGGTAATAATTTCCAGTATTCCTGCGATTTGATTGCTGCTGCTTTTGCTTATCTTTATCTATATTCCTTTCTTCTGTTTTATTTTCATATAACCCTTCTTCTTGAGCTGCTTTCTTTAAATTTAATATGGTTGTAATGTCCTTTCTTGCTAGTGTCATAAATAATCTATCCGGTAGTTTCCGGGAGATTACCTCTTTAACTGTATTCTGTAATGCATTGGCGTAGACTACTCTGTTAGATGGATCTAAATCCAGCATTAATTTATTGCTTATAACTAACGATTTATTCTCTAATTCTTCTACGAACTTACGTAGGCTTCCGTTGTAGTTGGTGTTGTAGAGTCGTCTCATTAGTTCTTCATATGGCGTATGGTTTTTATATTCGTTAATTAAAGCTGTCCTCAATTCGATCCATGTGTTGGGCTGCACCATTTGTGACGTCCTTTGCGCGTCTCCCGTTAGTTGAACTTCTATTGCTCCGAATAGTATCCGCTGCTGTCGAGCCTCTCCGGTCGGATACAGTTCCTGGATATATTCTATCCGCTTGATGAAGGAACTCAGTTTTTCCACTGATCCGTCATACGCTGGCACCTGTCGTGTCGACAACAGTGATTGGTTCAAATGGATTTCACTCAGGATGGGTGGTGGTAGGGCCATTTTGCACTTCTTAGTTGTTCTTTTGGTTAGGTTTCACTTATAATATAGGTTGAGATCTTGGTGTTGATTGTTGTAACACTTCACTTTTACTATTTGTTGTGATCTCAACGTTGATTGTTGTGTTCACTTATGTTTTTATTATTTAGCGTGAATTCACTTTGAATTGTCGATCTTGGTGTTTGCTAATTGTAACACTTGTGCACGATGCACATAGATTCTTATGCGGATTCTGTCTTGCTAACACTATCCCGGGATTACAATGATTCCGGATAATCTAGTCGTATAGATTATCCTTAGCGAATCACTACCTGAATATTTATCGCGTTAGATACTTCAGAATCCTACCGACTGCGCCAATTAAATTTCCGATGTAGCAGTTTAGATTTTTAAAAAATATATTTTTATTTAATCTAAACTTATAATTATTACAAAGGTGATAATTTGAGTTATCCCCGACTTCTATGTTGTAAGTCTCAAACGGAACTGATTATTTCATCTATTTTCTACCTATTTTCCAATAGGCCTCGCTTGGGAAGCTTTTGAGCTTTGGTCCCAAGCTTGATCTTCGGCTGCAGCTTTCTTCTTCGGTTGCACTTCGGCTGATCGTGGCTTTTGTTCTCGGTGCGTTGGCCGACGTGCGTTGGCCAGCGTATGGATGGTTATCAATGAATTGTCGGCTTTGATGAAAGGGTTGACTGCAGCTGGTGATCTGTATCATCTTACGTCTGGGCTGGTCACTTGTTTATACGAGTGGAGTGTGGAGTGGAGTGTGGGAGTGTGGGAGCCGAATTTGTTTACTTGTGTATCTCTGATTCAATTTGGTAATGGGAACCGAATTGTTTATTCTAGTAGTCTGGAATATAGGTGATTTCCTGTTGACAGCTTATGATTCATTTGTTTTCTAGTGTTGGGGATCTTGTCATTTGTTTATCCTAATCTGTTATATGCGTATAAGGGTTAGTGCTGGTTATATATATAACTTGTTATCGATATGTCCAGTGCTTAACGTATACATAATGCGTGTGTGGGCGTATGGCATTATGGATATGTTACTATATATGTGTGTACAATGTGCAGTGCAGTGGGCAGTACAAACAACAAACAATAAAAAAGGGAATTTAATTTACTGCTGCACCACTGGCTATCATGTTTCCATCAAGTCTTCCAATATTGGGCTGCGGAACCCGACACATAGATTGGGTACAAAGGTAATGCCCAAGTCTAAACCTTTGAAGAGGCGTTGGGGGTTAATGTTATTGATTGGGTAATCGAAAAGGTATGGCTTATTGCGGTGAAAAGTCATGATATTGCATTTAGAAATGTTAAGAGGTAGAACGTTGATTAAGCACCAATTGGTAAGAGCGTCAAGATATGATTGCAGAGATAGTGGGGACAAGGCGTCACTGTAGGAAAAACATAGCTTAACGTCATCAGCATACATTAGGACATACAGGGAATGAGATAACATTTGAGGAAAATCGTTAATAAATAGGTTAAATAGCAAGGGACCGAGATGGCTACCTTGAGGAATCCCCGATGAGACTATAACAAGTTTAGAGAGAGAGGAGTTAAAGCAGACACGTTGAGAACGGTTACAAAGGTAAGAATTAGTCCAGTAAAGAAGCTTAGTCGGAAACCCTGGAAGAGACAGTTTATGAGTAGTAGATTTAAGTAGATTGTGGTTGAAGGAGTCGAAGGCTTTACTAAAGTCAGTATAAACGACATCAGTTTGACACTGTTCAGCAAATTCCGAAGTTACAAAGGTGGAAAATTCAAGGAGATTAGTAGAAACTGAGCGACGTTTAATGAATCCATGCTGTGATTCAGAGAATACAGAACTACAAAAATGTTGCAGCTTAGAAGTCATGATTTTTTCGAAGAGTTTAGGAATGGCAGATAAGTTGGAAATACAGCGGTAGTTAGAGACATCAGATTTAGATCTCTTTTTATGAAAGGGAACTATATAGGATTCTTTCCAGACGGTGGGGAAGTCACCAGTCTCGAGAGACATGTTGAAAAGTTTTAGGAGAGGCACACAAAGAGATTCTGCACAAAGTTTAAGAACAGCGCTCGGAACCGAGTCTGGCTCAGTGGAGAACGAAAACTTGCACGATTTTAAATTTGTTAAGAGACCATCATAGTCGATGAAGGGGGGACAGATACAGTTAGAACTATTTAAAGGGATAGGATATGAGTAACTACTACTAAAGTCGTTCGATGAGGCTAGGATAGAGGAAGGGTTAATAGAAGGGACAGAGTAGCAACGTTGGAAAAAGGAAGCGAACAGATCAGCAATATCACAATCCTTACTTATGGCATAACTGCCATTAAGTGTAGAGAAGAAGGAAATCGGGAAGATTTACGTTTAGAATTAACAAACCTGAAGAATTGTTTAGGGTCACGTTTAAAGTTAAGCTTGCATTTGGTCAAGTATCTATTGTAGCACAATGTATTGAATAAGGAAAATTTCAATTTTGCAATTGAGTACTTCGTAAACTCTGATTGCAAACCAGATTTTTTGAACTTCTTGTACATACGGGATTTTAAATTCTTCAGATTTATTAATCTTGGGGGGAACCAGATAGGACCACAAAGATTTCTGGAGGGGGAAAGATGGAAAAAATAAAGCTATAGAATGCATTCGTGGCAGACTCAATTTCCTGGAAATCGTCAAGGAATGACCCATCCATCTGAGATAGGGCAGTATCAAAGGAGAGAAAAATCAGTCTTCTTAAAGCAATAGATATTCGAAGGCTTAATAAACGACTTTATAGGGCCTGAAGAAGGCAACCGAAATTCAATTGAAAGTGTGGGATGGTATGGGTCTTCAGGGAATGATAGAGGTGATCCTCGACTTACCAAAGTGCTCGAAGCATCGGTAGTGAAGACGAGATCAAGGGTCCTACACATGTTATTACGTATGCCATTTACCTGGCCCAACGATGTATCGGACAGAGAATCAACGAAGTCATGCTGCATAGATGGGAACATTAAGTTAGAGTCTTCGGATGGAGACCAAGGGATATTTGGGAGATTAAAGTCACCAAGGACAATAAGACGATCCGAATCACTAAGCTGAGACGAAAGATGAGACTGAAGAGGGGCAGCGTGAAGCATATAAGTTGTAAATTCAGAGGACGGTGGGATGTAAGAGCATGATATGAATAAATTAAAAGAACGCAGACGAATTTTAACTACGATTATATCAATAGTGTTGAGCTCATCGATGGAAAAGAGTTGGGAAGTTAAGTCGGAACGAACAGCAATTAGGACGCCGCCACCTCGAGATGGTCGATCAGATCTATACATGTTAAAATTGTCTACAAAAATCTCGGAATCCGAGATTGAGGAATTGAGCCATGTTTCAGAGAAGGCGATAATATCGTAATCAAAAGTTGCACTATCAGCATGTAATTTGGTGAGCTTACTACACAGGCCACGTACATTCTGACAAGTGATCTTTAGAGGTAGGGAAGAATTCAGTTTTTTTAAATAGATGGTAAATCAGTAGATGGTATTGAAGATGTGACAGATAGTGTGTTCTTGCCAGAAAGAGGGTTCTAACACAGTCTTGACAAAATTCTCCGGGACAAGAATTTTGAAGGAGGAAATACTACGTTTTTCCTTGAAGGTAAATTTAGTTACTACTATGCCAGAGGAGCTATTGATGTTTAGTTTAGAGAAGATATAATCTCGAACCATTACATCCGTAGCCGATTCAATAAGACGCGAAACATATAAAGATTTTAGAGGAGCGACAGCGAATAGAGTAGATTGGTCAAGAGGGGTCACATGGTTTATGGGTGAGGCAGAGGCGGGTTCTACCCGAGGAGCAGGTCCGGATGGGATAGCGCTGGCTGAGAAGCCAGTGCGAGCCGGTGTGGAAGGAACTACTTCAACTTCCATGCTGACAGCAGTATCAACGGCTTCCTTAGGGGGCACAGTGATGCCGACAACTGGATGATCATTACTGTCCGGTTGGACAACCTGGGCAATCACAGGCACGGGATGATCATTACTGTCCAGTTGGACATCCTTGGCAGACACGGGCACAGGTGAACAGCCAACATGTGAAGAGCAAGCCGTCTTTTTCGATGTAGTTGCATGTACATCGATTTCCTTGGCGCCAAAGTCGATCAAGGCTGGCGAACTGATTGGAGGAGCGTCAGAGTCTTTAGCTGCAAGAAAATTGGAACTGTGAACACTGGGCAGACTAGGTGTAACCTTTCTTCTCTTTGGAGACTCATTTATAATTTTAAGATTTTTAAAATTGTTTCCATTGAGATAAACGTATCCTGTAATTTTAGGAATTCCGAGTGGACAGCAGCAAATTCATTATGAGTCTGTCTCATAAAGATTCCGCCGATTTGAGGAATACCTGCGCAGCTAGTGTGAGCCGTATTGTCACATAACCAGCAGAAAATTAGTGTTTGTGTTTGACGTGTAGTTACCGAACGGTGACCGTCACAGCGTTTAGCACAACAGGAGCTCATTGTATAATATTAAAAACAAGAAAAAAGAAAGGTAAAATATATGTCGGTGTGGGGCAGAGATAGTGACTTTAAGCTTCAGTTACACAATTTCGCGCGCTAGAACGAACAGAACAGTCACAAAAACAGCAAGTGAACGGAGAGACACCGAAGGACGATAAAAACACAGAGAGACAAGCACAGAGCGGCGAATGAAAACAGATAAGCTGAGGGTAGGTAAAAACAGAGAGCGGTTCAGAGAGAGCAAGCGCACCGCACTAGAGTTGGCAACAACAAAACGGCAGCGATTAAGAATGTGCAGAGAAGTTAGGAATGCACAATAGGAATTGAAAATTGGAAATAAATACACAAAAGTGAGCTTGATGCGCATGCACTTATATCGAACAGGTTGCACGATCGGTTAGGAAAACACAATCACTTTCCTTTATCAACAGATTGACACTTTTTTAACAATTATTCAAGCAAGAGCGAATTAGAGCACGACCGTCTGCCACGATATATCGATATCGATTTTCTGCTGCTCTTATCCGCCTTACTGTTCGTTGCCAGTGATTGCCTTTATCCCGTGATTCGCCCCAACGGTCACGATTCCCTTAAAAAATAATACATGTGTGTTTGGCCTCTTACTAAACATACTTTAATATACCGCGGTAAAACTGCGGTATATGTTCTGGGACCAACAATTCGCCACAGAGAGAGCGAGATAGTGACTTTAAGCTTCAGTTACACAATTTCGCGCGCAAGAACGAACAGAACAGTCACAAAAACAGCAAGTGAACGGAGAGACACCGAAGGACGATAAAAACACAGAGAGACAAGCACAGAGCGGCGAATGAAAACAGATAAGCTGAGGGTAGGTAAAAACAGAGAGCGGTTCAGAGAGAGCAAGCGCACCGCACTAGAGTTGGCAACAACAAAACGGCAGCGATTAAGAATGTGCAGAGAAGTTAGGAATGCACAATAGGAATTGAAAATTGGAAATAAATACACAAAAGTGAGCTTGATGCGCATGCACTTATATCGAACAGGTTGCACGATCGGTTAGGAAAACACAATCACTTTCCTTTATCAACAGATTGACACTTTTTTAACAATTATTCAAGCAAGAGCGAATTAGAGCACGACCGTCTGCCACGATATATCGATATCGATTTTCTGCTGCTCTTATCCGCCTTACTGTTCGTTGCCAGTGATTGCCTTTATCCCGTGATTCGCCCCAACGGTCACGATTCCCTTAAAAAATAATACATGTGTGTTTGGCCTCTTACTAAACATACTTTAATATACCGCGGTAAAACTGCGGTATATGTTCTGGGACCAACAATTCGCCACCCTGGGGAACGTCCGCTACCACTCTGTGTGGCGCAAAATTTCATATAGCAGATCGCGGCTCCATCGAGGCGCAGCTTTATCAAACACTTAATCAGCTTTACTCGGTCAGCCAAGTTGATAGAGCCATGTCTGTCTGTCCATCCGTCCGTCTGTCTGCCCGTCCTTCTTCATGAGCGCCTAGATCTCAGAGGCTATAAGAGCTAGAGCAATAAAATTGGGTATCCAGTCTTTTGTGATATCACACTGTTGCAAGTGTGTTTTTTGAAAATTTCGCAATGCCACCTTCCGCCCCCAGAAAGCACGCATAAGATCTGTGGCATGCACAATTTTGAAGATAAGAGAAAACTAAAAACGCAGAATCGTAGAGAATGACTATATCTAGCAGATTGCCGGATCTGTATGAGATTGGATTATTACACTAGTCGACACGACTTTTCCGCTGTCGCCAAAAATGACTTTTTCTGATAGATTTGGATGTTTAAAATTTTTTAAAAGTTCAATACAACCAGTTGTAGGAAACTTAAGTTATGTAAAAAATAGAAGCACTACCTATGACAAAAATCACCAAATTTTTTAAAAATTCTTAAAAAAAAAACTACTCCATGAAAAAAAAACCATAATTCTTTAAAAAAATTTAAATCTCCAAATCTATCAGAAAAAGTCATTTTTGGCCACAGCGGAAAAAAAAAGTTGAATTTTGTCGAGTAGTGTTATTATAGCCACAAGGAACAACGTTGCAACGATAACGTAGCCACGCGCTAACTAGTAGAGGTATAAAAACATAGATGCAGATTTGAGATGTAGGGAGTACAGATATAAAAAAGAGATGTAAAGAAAAATGGAAACAAATGAAATCTAATTCTTAAAAATCAACCAATAGGTTCGACCGATTTTTATTATTTTTTTAGTGAAAAAATCAATTTTTGTCGCCTTACCACATATGTATAAACTACATACGAGTACATAAATCATAAGCTCACATACTGACTGAGTATCGAATATAAAAAGCCGCTCGATAAAACTAAAAACTCAGAATCATAGAGAATAACCATTTCTATCAGAGTGTTGAATCTGGATCAGATCGGATCATTATTATAGCTACAATGAAGAAAACCATTTCGAAAGTTATCGTTCCCTTCCGCTCTCTCTCACACGCGACCCCGTCTGCTTTGCCCATTCGTATTTTTTGACGCCTAGTTCTCAGAGACTATAAGAGCTAGAGCAACCAAACTGTGGAATCCACAATTTTTAAGATAAAAGAAAACCAAAAACGCAGAATCATGGAAAATGACCGTGTCTACCAGACTGCCGAATCTGGATCTGGAAACAAATTAAATTTCAGTGGCTACGCAACACCTGCCAAGCGCTTACTCATTCCCTCTTTCTTTCGCGAACACTTGTACATCTCGAATATGTAGTTATACATATACATTATGAAATGTAGAAGCAGATGTAAGAAGCATATGTAAACAAATATGGAACATGTATGAAAATTCTAAAAATGGTTTGACTTCATTTTTTTTTTATTTTAAATATTATTTTTTGCCCAAAATTTAATTCGTTCCTTTTGCGAACATATAATAAATTTCATAAATCTTAAGCTATTAAATGTATGTATATACTGACTGAGTACCGGGTATAAGGTAGAGCCGCGGCCTTTGCCGCGGATCACAACGTTCCCCCTAGTTATGTATAGAAATATTGACCGTTAAACGCTCTTATTCAACCAAAAAAATAAATATTTTGAATATTATATATGAAAATAATCAGTTCAGTTTGGCAATTTATTGTTAAGCTCTTAGACGTCGTCTACTGTCCACAAATTCCGGAGAATCTTTTCCGGCTCTGCAGGCTTCGCCGAGACCCATGCTCTGGCCCTCGGCTTGCTAGGAACATTCTCCCATTTAACGTTTAGTGCAGCAACAGCCTTCGTGTAAAGGGCCGCCAAGCGAGCATTTAGGCAGACGATGGTGACACCCGACGTCCTCACAATTGGGCCACGGGGTCCCATTCTCCTCCATTATCTAGAGAAAGCGGTTATGGAGCACGTTCTCTACCAGGTACCACATATCCCGAGAAATATGCCCGTTACTGGAACCTCTAGCTAGGATGCCAATGAGAATCTTACCCCTCGCCACCTCGGCAAACGATCGGTTACTCTGTTAAGTTTTAGTTAGGGAAGGAACAGGAATACTAATAAGGCTGATGTGGGCAGTGGATTTGACCTAACCAGAGAGACGCTTGTGGAGAAAGAGAGATCCATGGAAGATTCTACGGGATTTGAGAGAATGGAAGTTAATGAGACACAGAATACTTTCATAGGAAGGGAGATGTATCGCAGGGTCCTAATTAAGTCCACGGAGAACAAAGATAAGGAACTGTTTTTTACAGGATTCGAGCATATCTTGAAGTTATATTCCAAGATAGGCCGGACCAGAGTAGCATACAAAACTTGAGTTAGACCTTAGACCATCTTTTGACAAATCCAAAAACTCCCTTGGTTTTATTTGAGTTGAAATAATGTAAATTAAAACATAAATTAGGTAAAAATATAATGCCCAGGTCGTATACCAATAGGTATGGCTCGCTTAGATGTTGAAGAAGAACTATAATTAGGCGCCAATTATTAAGAGCGTCAAGATCCGATTGCAGATATAACGGGGAACGAGGAATATCGCTTTACATTATCTGTATGCTGATTAGGACTCGGGATTGAGATAAAACTTGAGGAAGATTATTAATAACTTAAACTTATAATTAACTTAAAGTAGGTATAAACTACATCAGTTTGACTATGTTTTGCCAATTCGCTAATTTGAAATATCTGACTTGGACCCCTTTTTCATGAATGGGAATTGTGAAGGATTCTTTCCAGACGGTGAGAAAAACACCTAAAAAGTTACAAAGTTAAAACAAGACGAGTTAGTTAGTTAGACAAGTTAAAAAGTTTTTAGAGAGGCACACGAAGAGATTCCCCTGCAGCACCCAATGTCCAAAGTATTTTAAGAAAAAACAGGTCAAGGATTTTGATTTTAATAAGAGATTAAAGCCTTAGCTATATAAAATAATATTAACATATGTTGAACTAAAAACAAAATATATATATATTTATAGATTATAGCATGGTAAACTTTATAAAACCATTGTACCTTGGCACTGAAAGGGAGTTTGCCAATTTATATGCAAATCCAATAAAGAACGGCCAACACAAAGATTCCAGTAAAAAGGATATTACAATAATGAAGCAGCGGTCTTACGTGTTACACAAGAAACTATCAAAATTTGTCCAGGTAACTTCATTTTTAAATTGTATTCAGAATTGATGATCATGACAGTGTTAACATTATTTAACCGTGATTTATATTTCCTATGAGACCTAGTGTAAGTTGTCGCAGTATTCGAGGAGTTCTTATGACGCATCTTCATTCACACTCGAAATGTATACCCGCTACTCAAAGAGTAAGTAAGTAGATGTCTGTAACAGAGACGCCAACAGCTAGTCACAAAAACAGGATAAACCGACAAAAACAATTGGAAAAAGAGATGCAAATATTTTAAAAAGCATTAAAACAGGATACAATTTTTTATAATTATCCACTTTCAGTCTCTTCTTTCTTATCGTATGGCATCATTCACTTTTCCGATGAAATCCAAATCTAATAAAAAGTAAAAAATGAATTTCTAATATATATTCAACTATGGAAAAATTACATTTGAATTCTGAAAGTGTAGACGATTGCGTGATTTGCTTTTAATCGTATTGACTTGGCTTAAAACACGATCAACTTCGGCATTTGACCATAGCAATGAAAGGAACGTTAGGGCAAATGTTGCCAATTCGAAAAATTGGCTGTTTTCTTCCGAGTCCTTATATTTCTTCAATTGAGCCCAAAAAAGAGCAGTGCAGTTAAGATTTTCCCACCTTATTAGGGAAATATTAATATATTGGCTTAAAATATGTTCTATATAATTGTTGACTTTAAATAAGACAATAATCTGTTGTATTGGTTCTTTTTGCGTTCGCAATATATTTTCAACTGAAAACACATCAACATTTTTTAGTATAGTAAAGTTGTCTGGCCACCTAAAATATATGCACGACTAATTAAATTGAATGTTTAATGATAGAAAAAGCAATGCTCATACCGTTGCTTCAGTTGATAGATTAACGCAAAACAAAATGAGTGCAGATAATGCGGATATTATTTTCAGTAATATCATCAATTTTTTCCTTCATTTGTTTTGATTTGTTTCAAAATAGTAGCTTAAGTATATTTCTCTTTTTATATGTATTCGAAATTCTTTCACTGAAATATCCACATCGATATTGCGGGTATTATTATTTTGGATTTCAGCAAATTCATACCCAAAATTAAATCTCCTAGCAGTTTGTCCGAATTTTTATTTTAGATGATTTATTTATTTATATGGGTGGGTTTTGCTAATTTCGATCCCTAGACAAAGGAAAACGATCGAGAGGGAATTTCCAATCACCAATCCCAATCGCAGAAATGAGAGCGCAAGCAAACACGAGAGATCGAACTATTGAGAGCACAAAGCAGATCAGCGAGAGGAGTTTCAATCCAGCCTCCGACAAAAAGGGTTGTGTTGCGACACCAAACGACGATGAAATTCAGTTTCTTTTATCATGCTACTGTACTTAATAAGTTACTTTAACTTTACTCGTATTGAATACAAAAAAAATCCACATTTTGGGAGCTGGTGCGGGAATCGAGTGAAGAAAAAATAAGCGGCAGTGCAAGTAACGGAACTTGAAAACAAAAACGTCATGGATATTAACAAATTTGAAAACCGGGGAGAAAGAAATAGACGATTATTTGTATCTCAGCAAAATGACGTTTAAACGTATAAATTCCAAAAAGCTTACGAGGGGCAACGAAGTCGAGCATTTATTTGTGCATTGCACAAATTTTTGTTTGAACAAGAGGGAGACCGAAGTAATAGGAAAATTTGGTACTACATATTTTTCGGAATCTGAGGGAAACAAAACAACAACGACGATGAGGACAACGATGATCAACATGACGAAAAAGACGCAAACGACGAAGATGGAATAGATGAAAACGAAGACGATGAAGCTGTGAGCGAGAAGCGTTTGAGTGAGCGAGACAATTACAACGACGTGCATAACGTTCACACAAGCGAGATTCTAACAACAAGTTGAAAAGGGAATACAGAAAGAAGCAACGTCCAAATGCAAACCTACGTTGTGGTGGGCGCGGCACGTTTTAACTTTAGGACGTTGATATTCAATGACTGCACCATCAAGTGGCCCAAGCAACACCAGCAGAAGGTTGTCACGAAACCGACGGAGGGGTCTGCCGTTACCCGAACCGATCACGGACATGCAGCTTGAAAAGCTTGATAACATAGCGAGAGTGAGAAGGAGAGCCAACTTCTTCAAATTTGTAATAAAGTCTTGATTTTAAGTTTTTTAGAATGGATACCCGATCTACTAGGACAGAAAGCGGGACACAAGAATCATGAAGTGAGTCAAGAGTGCATCGCAAAAAATGTTTTTGTTTTATGTTCATGTTTTATCATAACGTCAGTGTACCAATACAAAGCGGATCAAAGGAATCAAAATCCCTAATGAGGTTAGTAAGCTTCGCAAACTAGGCTATACGGACACATTGAGGTAGTCTACTCGACCGATCCAATGCAGTTGGTCCAATATCGAGCGACACTTCGAAAATAGGATGGTAGGCATCTTCAAGTATAGGGAGCGGAGAGACTCGAGTTAACAACGCTATGGTCGCGTCCGCTACAAAACACAGATCAAGAAATCGACCCAAGGAATTTTTAACATTGTTAACTTGAGACAGAGACAAGTCAATCAAGCCGTCAACAAAGTCATGTCGCGACATGTGTACCAGGCTATTAGACTCGTTTACCGAAGGCCAAACAGTTCCTGGCAAATTGAACCATCATATGATCTTTATCTAATAGCGAGGAAGAAACAGCGATTAAGGCGGACAAGTGCTGCTCGTAAATTGCGATATCCGATGAAGGTGGAAGTTAGTTAACACTTAGAAATTCCAGTTCCTGCTGAATCTGGACTGTGAAAAGTTCCGACGTGAAGTTTGAGTTCACAGAATTTTGTTAAAATATGTTGGGGAGACACTTATTTTGAATGAAGCTATCTCCCTGGCATAGGAGAAGTTAAACTTCTCCACCTTTAAATCAACAGCTTTTATTTTGAAGAAGAAATTGAAGAAATTTTGGATATTAAACCTAGAGCTAGCCATTTACAATCAGAAGTACCAGACAGAAGTCCATACGAATGCATCAAATGATGGGTTTGGAACCGAGCCTATGCAGAAATCACCAGACGACGACCAATTGCATCCTGTATATTACTGGGGCAAGAGAACATCAGACCGAAAATGTACGAACCATGAGTTGAGAAATACTTGGTGTCATCCATGCATTGACGAAATTTTCAGTTTATCAGTTTATTGGGTATCCCATTTAAAATAATAACATATTGCAACACGTTCACCAAAATCAGAATCTATGTACAGGGGTGACAAGCTGGATAATTTTTTTGCAGGAAAATGCGTCATGGGGATGCATTTGCATGTTATCCCATTATGCACATAATCAACAGAAGCATCTCAGCTGGAACAGAACAGGCGCATAAACAGGACGAACAATTAAAGATGATCATGAAGCTTATCAACGACGACAATAAAAAAAATGCGAAGACTACTCTCTATAGTCAGGAGAGTAAATTGGTCAAAGATGCAGAATTGATGAAGGTTCCAAAGGATATGCTGAAAACAATTATCCGTAGAGCTCACGATAGAGGACACTTTGTCACGAAGAAGACGAACGAGCTAATCTGAAACGAGTATTACATACCCAATTTAGTCCACTGTAGTCAACTAGCAAGAGCTATATACTAGCTGTTGTCGACGCCTTTACGAAGTTTTGCTGGTTATACCTTACAAAGTCAACTACATCTTAGGAGGTCATATTAAAGCTACGCAGCCAAAGCGTGACGTTAGGCAACCTTGCTTGTGTCATTTCAGATAGAGGCTCTGCGTTTACCGCTCAAGATTTCCTGCAGCACTTCGACGATGAAAATATCAAACGGGTGAAGACGACTATAGGAACAAGAAGACGTATAATTTGCGACGCAAAGCAGCCAGGCAATATGATGCTGGCGACCTAGTTGCCATAAAGAGGACGCAGCTTGGTAGCGGACTCAAACTGAAGCCGAAGATTATCAGATCATCAAGGTGAAGCATAACAATGCTTATAACGTCATAAAAGTTGGCAATTCCAATGGTCCAAGCACTCCTCTTCGTGTGCGGAGTATTTGAAGCCATGGTCCACAAGCAACAATGACGATAGCGACGATGCATTCGAAGCGAGTGCATAGTGAGGACGGCCGGATGTGGGCTGGGTTTTGCCAATTTCGATCCCTAGACAAAGCAAAACGAGCGAGAGGGAATTCCCAATCACCACAGGAGAGCGCACAATTGACAGCGCAAAGCAAGAACGAGAGAAAGCGAACTATTGAGAGCACAACGCAGATAGGCGAGAGCAGAGAGAGGAGTTTCAATCCAGCCTCCTACGAAAAGGGTTGTGTTGCGAACCCAGACGACGAACGACTAACCTTAGGATTCTGGATTGTGCTCGCTGGATAATTTTGACGTTGCTTCTGCTTACGTTGCCCCATAACTTAGCGAAACGCGTGCATTGTTCAGAACCGCGTGCATTGTTCAGAACCGCGTGCATTGTTCCTCTTTTGTTTTTTTAGAGTAAAAGTAGGAAGCTTCCATTTTTGTTTGTTTACTTTTTTGGGCCAATCTTCAAGCCATCTCTGCACAATTAATAGATGACGGGTTAGCTTGGCATTTACTTTTACTGAGCATCTGGAATGACTAAGAATCGTGGTGCCATCAGCAAACGTCGAGGTTGTTACCTGGTTATTTGTAGGGATATTCGACGTGTACAAGACATAGTGGATTGGTCTAGAACACCCAAAAATTTTTGGTGTTTTGTTGTAGCATCAGCTTTGTTATTTTGTATATAAGTCAGTTTTTCAAATAAAGTACGTATCTCTGATGTGATGCGGTTGATCTGCTTAATCGTTATAGGTCTTCGCTTTTCTACATAGTGATCCATAGTGATTCACAAATCACTGTGTTATGTAAATATATGTACATATATGGCCGCCTACTACGAATGATCTGCATATCAGACTGTCTATTAAAGATAGATTGAAAACTATGTGAAACAGACTATTCGTGCTGCTTAAGAATATTTATATTTTATAGGGCTTAAAAACGCCTCCCTTCTTCTAACCTTTAAAGGTGTGTAATGCTCAACATTAAAAGCAACATAGGTTAATTTACTGTTCATTTATTTTTTTCTATAAGTACAGTAATCTCTTTAATTTATTATTAATTTATTTCAGAATCATGTTTAATTTAACTAGTAATTTTTTTTTTTGATTTTAATTACAGAGAAAAGAGGCTGAGTTGCTTAAAACCTTTTTGCCACAAAAATTTGAGTATGTTTTATTTATTCCGATGACGTCTATTCAGGTACGTAAAAATTTATTCCTTTGTACTAGTCGCACAATATCTGTTCAACTAGCTTCCTATGATTTACTTATATGTATTTCTGTAATATTCAACCAATTCTACTGGTTTCATGATTCTTATTGCAAGCTTGCAGCTTATTCAGGTAGGCCAAGTTAATTAAATGGAGGTTCCCATCTAGATGGCCCAAAATACACAGAACTTTGAAAATTTGTTGAGTGATAATCAAAAAACAAAATATTAACTTAAAATTTTGATTATCATATAGGTTCATTCTTTCTTAAGACATTTAAAATTTGTTTATTCAAACATTTAAAATGCCGGCTCTTGTTGACCACTTCTCAAAAAGATAGTCCCCTAACTTTAAGACTACAGCGTCGTGAACTGAAATAACCAGTGAATTAAATTTATCAAAATTAATCAAATGGCTTATACCAAACTACCTCAGGGAAAGAAGTATATGTGCACTGATATTGATTAGAGAAAAACTATTAAAAACAAAGAAAATGTTTTGGATTGAATTTGATTTATCTCGTTTGACTACATACTAACAAAAAATAACCATTTTATTTCTGTAATCTTTTAGGACAACTTAAAATTTAATAAACAACTTTAACTTCGTATGAAATAAGTATATGTGCATACTGAACGAAAATTCAAAATACTATTGGAAACATTTCTTAAATATTTTTTTGTTTACTTCTTAATAGTTGATATGCTTTCCTTTTCAAAAAAAATTATTAATTATGATTAATCCGGTTTCGCATTGAGGTTGCCAAATTTTGGAGAATTCCAGGGTTAATTTGATCCCATTCCTGGATCAAGGCATGTTGAGGTCATTTACCGTATCAAACTGGCGGCCATTCTTAAAAACTTTATTGGATAGTATTCCCCAAAGATCTTCTATTGGGTTTAGGTCCAGGCTGATCGCTGGCCATTGCAATAATGGTATCTTCCTAGCTGCCAAACAGTCTTTTGTTTTACGTGCCGTGTGGATTAGCGCGTTGTCTTGCTGGAAGATCCACTCATCCGCGTAAAGGTCTCCAGAAAATTCGATGAGTACTGTTTCTAACAACTCTATATACATTTCTGCATTTGTTCTGGTTGGTATAAAACAAAGTGGAGACTTCCCAGCATACCCAAATCCAGCCCAAACCATTAATGATCCTCTACCGTAGTTTCGTTTATGGCAGACCTGCCGTGGTTGCCTTTTATCGCGCCAATACTTTTATCAGGAGTCAGGGCCGTCCAAGTTAAATTTTTTTTCGTCCGAACGTATAACTTTACTAAACTCCTCTGACCAAAATTTGTACTTCTCAGCAAATTCTAGGCGAGCGGTTATGTGAAGCTTCAGCAGCCTCGGTATAGCGTCGCGGGAAGCATATGTAACCATTTCGGTCTCGTTTATAATTTGCTTTATACGTCTTTTGGATATGTCAAGTTTCAGTTTGATCTCCATGCAAGACTTATTGTTTTAAACATCTAGACGCCGAATTTGCCTTTTACACCGTGCATCGATATCAGTGGGCCTGCCGCTCCGCTTCAGTTTTCCATACATTTTGGGATTTCTGAAAAAGTTCGTTATTGTGTTTCTATGCCTATTTAGTCAGGCAGCAATATAAGATATTGTCTTGCCAGATTCGGCCAGCCCTTTAATCATACCGCGATCTTCCTCTGACAAATGTGTCCCACAGGGCATTCTATCGTAAATTCAAAATTATTTTCCATCATTTCATTCTCGAAACATTTCAAAACAATTTGACTTACGTTCCGCTGATTAAAGAATATTTTTAGATCACACTTTTTAGCTTACCCACACTCAATAGCACAATTATATCAATTTGCACATACACTTATTACCTATGAAAACCACAAGTTGCTACACATATTATTAAAAACGGTACAAAGAATGAAGCCCAAAGAGCACCACTGGAGTAGGAGATCTTCATAATAGATAAGAACACAAACTTGCATACCTACAAAAAATGTACCGTTAACTTTAGAGAAAATATAAGCAAATTAAAAAGTGCACATATACTTCTTCCCCTAAGGTAGAATACATTTCGACAAAAAATTTACCAGAATAGACATTCAAATTTGTGATATAAGCCATACAAAAAGTGTTTACTACCAGGTATAATTTATTTGAAGTGAATCGAATCTTTAGATCGAGCTCTGCGATTGTAGTTCGGATGAGAAAAACATAGTTTCGAAAAAAAATGTGTTTAAAGTTTGTTGACAGTAGGTAGTTGCATACTAGGTGGACGGCGGAAGTGAACGTGGACATGCTTCTTCTGGATGGAAATGCTTCTTTCTGGGCATCAAATGCGTTCGATCTCTCTTGTAGTCAGACGTGTTTTTGTTTTGCGCTCCGCTTACTTTTAACCTATTTTGCCTAAACAGCCGGTGTTTTATGAAAATAACCCCTCATAAATTCATAATTTAACCACCTACTATATTTATCAATTCTTGATCGCGGGTGCATGCCTGTTTACTGTGAAAAGCATAATTTAAATTATTATATTTTGCATCGCCTAACACTGTGTTTTTGTTTGTGCTTTTCGTAAGTACAAACAACTTCATATTTAGCCGCTCTCGTCTATTAGTTTTGTTGCTTTACCACTCTCTCCCTATTACCCACACTTGAATAACTGTTCTTCCTCTCTCTCTCTCTCTCAATATTTTCTGTGCAGTAGCACTCCCTCTCTCTCTCTCTCTCCATTGTATCTGCTGTAACCGCTCTCTTTCTTACTGATTCCTCTTTTGGCACACTGGTCTGATATCAGTTTTTTTTACAGGAAAAAATAAATAATTTGTATATTTTAGTATGGAATTCTCTGTGGTCTGTAGCAAAAAAACCTGCAAGAAGCAGATCACCCATGACCAGCCGAGTATCCCCTGCTGGCTCTGCGATAGCGTAGTGCACGCATAATGCGCTGGGTTTTCCGGTCTCGTGGGTGATGCCATCTCCAAAAGGAATGGCCTGCATTATAGCTGTGAGGCATGACGTCTGGTTGAGAAGGAAATTGCAGCATTTATGAGGCAGACCCGGAAGAGCTTTAGGGAGCTGACCGTGGGCTTCAAACAGCAATACGATCGGCTCCTAGCCATGGAGTCTCAGTTTAGTAGTTTAAAACTACTGACTGAGTCTCCCAGGCGCAAAAAGGTCACTCCGCGAGAGCTGCATGTGCCAACTGCCCCTCATCCAGCCGATGCTGATAAGATGACTCCCACCACTCCAAAAGTGCAGCAGTTGATTTCGTCCGCTACTCCAAAGGCAAGAGCTGCTGGTGATGAAAATTCGGTAGCCGAATTTATCGCCTCGGAGAGCATGCAGCCAAATGTCGTAATGTCCGCAAACTCCTTAGCTGTCCGGGTATTACTATCACAGGTGATAGGCCTGTGGTGCCAAGATTGGTGGGGATCCCACCAAAGAGACAAGTTTTTGTCTCACGGCTAGCCCCTGATTCCACAACTAAGGATATGACTGCTTATATTAAAAGCAAAATAAAAGCCGTTGATTTAAAGGTGGAGAAATTTAACTTATCTTATGCCAGGGAGATAGCTTCATTCAAAATAAGTGTCTCCCAAACTCACTTTAACACCATCTGTTCGGCCGGAGTTCGGAGTTTAAGGCAAAGAAGAAGACTAGGCCCCCAATAACTCTACCAACTATTCAGACCAGTGCTCCTTCGTCATCTTCCCGCTCTACCTCCACCCGTCCAAAAAACTAACAAACTCTCTTTTAGTGACCTATCAGAATGTTCGAGGCTTACGTAGTAAGCTCAGCATTCTTTTCCAGGATAGTGTCGGATTCGAATCCCACATTATTGTGTTTACCGAGACCTGGTTAAAGCTGGTCATTCTTAGTTCCGAAGTTTTGGCAGGTCGGTACACAACTTTTAGAAAGGATCGTTCGTCTCGACGTGCAGGAGTGGTTCTGATTGCTGTGGACTCAAACTTCACGTCGGAACTTTTCACAGTCCAGATTCAGCAGGAACAGGAATTCCTGTGTGTAAAACTGATTTTTCGCGCTTTCTCAGTTTTCATAACTTGCTCGTATATTCCACCTTCTTCGGATATCGCAATTTACGAGCAGCACTTGTCCGCCTATTTCGCTATTTCTTCCTCGCTATCAGATAAAGATCATATGATAGTTCTTGGTGACTTCAACTTGCCAGGAACTGTTTGGTCTTCGGTAAACGAGCCTGGTACCCATGTCACGACATGAGTTTGTTGACGGCTTGATTGACCTGTCTCTGTCTCAAGTTAACAATGCTAAAAATTCCTTGGGTCGATTTCTTGATCTGTGCTTTGTAACGGATGCGACCTTAGCGTTGTTAACTCGAGTACCCCCACTCACTAAACTTGAAGATGCCTACCATCCTACTTTCGAAGTGTCGCTCGACATAGGACCAACTGCATTGGATCGGTCGAGTAGACTACCTCAATGTGTCCGCTACTTCCGAAAGGCCGAGTTTACGAAGCTTAATAACCTCATTAGGGATTTTGATTGGTCCGCTTTATATTTGTGCACTGATGTTACGATAGGCACAAACATTTTCTATGATGCACTGGACTCACATTTTGATAAGAACTACCTATCTCGATGCAGGATACGTTTTTCTAAGGACCCTAAACAGTTCTACAGCTTCGTAAACAGTAATCGTAGAACGTCCGCACACCCATCCTATCCTTCCTTAATAAGTCGGCAGGTAATGATCAGGCAATTGCCGATCTTTTAGCCCGTTTTTTCCAAACTACCTATTCGCAGGACGTTTACTCTGGTGAGCCGTATCCATACGGTTTACCGAGGTTGAACGTTATTTTCAGTCCTTTGTTAAATGAAAGCTCGTTGCTTCATGATCTACGAACAGTAAAGCCGGTGTTTTCACCGGGTTCGGATAGAGTTCCCGGCTGTGTATACAGGTACTGTGCCGAGTTTCTGTGTGGACCGTTGCTTAAACTATTTAACCTGTCCGTTAATTCTTTATGCTTCGATATGAAAGGAGTTGTTTATAATATATACCGATTTCAGTAAAGCGTTCGACTCTGAAAACCTCATAGCACAAAAAATTGACCTTCTAGGGTTCCCGCCCAATCTCCTGAGATGGATCTCTAGCTACCTCTGTTCTAGGTTTCAAAGAGTCCTTTTCAAAAACTCCCTGTCCTCACCAATTATGGTGACTTCGGCTGTACCACATGGCAGCCATCTAGGCCCCTTACTCTTTACACTCTTTATAAATGACCTATATTAACATACTCTCGAGTACTTATGTATGCGGATGATGTTAAGATCTGTGTCCAGTATAAGGACATTTCTTTTCAATTCAGGTTGCAATCCGATCTCGATAGATTTCAGTCTTAGTGTTGTGCAAATTTATTAAACCTTAATGCTTCAAAATGTAAAGTAATGACTTTTCATCGCTCCAGCGCCTTTCTGGTTCCTTACACCCTTTGTGGTGGTCCTCTTGAGAGAATTACCCGGGTTGATGATCTTGGTGTTCTATTAGATCCCAAGTTAAAGTTTTCAGAACACATTTCTACCATGGTGAATAATGCCATGGGTGTGCTTGGGTTTATAAAGAGGTGGTCAAAGGAATTTGACGACCCCTATATAACAAAGAATCTCTACACCTCTCTGGTTCGTCCGATTTTAGAATACGACTCTTGTGTATGGTGCCCTCGGTACAAAGTATACCAGGACCGTATAGAATCAGTTCAGAAAAACTTTTTACTTTTTGGTAAAATTTTAGGAAAATTCTTTTTGTGCACAAGTTGATCAAGGGTGACGTAGATAGCCCTGACCTGTTGAGCCGCATAAACTTCTCGATTCCTATTAGAAGCTGTTTCTTCCGCTTTGTAGATCGAATTATGACATTGTGCTTTTTATACAAATCTGTGCTAACTAAATAACGAAGTGCTTCAAAAATGTTGCAAGGTCTAATGGTTTCAGCCATGAAGGCATGAGGATACTCTTTTCTACGCTTCAGGTGGAGCTGAATAACCTGGGCTTCATGGCAAGCTCGTCGAAGCTCCTTCACGATATCGCTTACAGAAATAGGGACGTTAACAATTGCTCTTTTAATGGCACTTTGGCCTCTTCCCCCAGGCAATAATGGCTTAATTATCATAAATGGAAGTCGAGGAGAAATCAGTCGTTCCTCTAATAGAGTAAGCCCCTTTAAGCAGTCGGGCAGTTTAGGGAAATCTAATTCAATGAAGAAAAGCTTAGGCTTTTTACGCTTCTTAATGTTGGTGTAACATGTTCTGCAGAATTTTAATGTTGGGCAGTCAGAAGGGAATTCTAGAAGACTTTCAAGAGCGAAAATTTCAGCACTAAACTCGCAATCACTTTCTAAAAGGACACGAGGAATCTTGGAAATTTGTTTGGGGAACCACAGGCCTTTACAAGAAAGGCAAACCTGATCAGGACCCAGCTTTACATTCCTATTATAAGCTACTTTTAGAGCTTCTAGGCCACTAAGCCTGCTTCTGGGTCCGACATGTGCCCTATCCTCCCGGCAGATATTTGCTCGTTCTTGCTGCATTCGGGAGGCGTTCCTTAAATTTTGCTCAGCTCTATTACTGCTATCGCTCCAATATTGGCTAACTCTCTGACTTGTAGCTCTAGCAGCGTCAATTGTCGACTGTCGAGCTGCGACACGAGCAGATTGGCGTGCCAGAGTGTCTCTCGCTCGCGAGATACGCCTACGATCTACTAAACTCCTTTCTTGGACCCTACGAACTCTATCCTGCTCTCTTTCTAGTATCCGTCTTCTTTGGTTATATCTACGTATGCACTGTCGACTCTCTGTATTTGTCCTTTGCTCCTCACGTCTGATTTGTGGGTCCATTCGTCTTACTATATGTCCTACTGTATTCTGTGCCTGCTCTGTAGCCCTATAGTCCACGTCCTGTCTTCGTCTGGAGCGACGCAGAGTTTTGGCCACTTGCTCCTCACGTCTGATCTGCGCGTCTTCTCGTCTAACTGTATGTTCGACAGTATTCTGAGTCTGCTCTCTGGCCCTATACCAAATTTTTGGTTTTAGATAGACACATTAATAAGGCGTCGTTTAAGGTATCGCTTATAAAAATATAAAAATAAACGGCTAAGTTATAACCGTTTGACCAAAACTTCATAAAACCAAAAATCAACGCATTCAAATATTTTTTTTCGACTTTTTCTGAGCTTTCAAAATCAAAATTTCGAGGAAAAAATAACGAAAAAAATATGAAGTTTCAATTTGGAAGCTTAATATCTTCCAGACGTTAAGTTACGGCTACAAAGTGTCTGAGTCGGATTTATAGCTGCATTTGTCAGCTTTTTTTAACTGCAAGATCAATACAACCAGTTGTAGGAAACTTAAGTTATGTGAAAAAAAGAAGCACTACCTATGACAAAAAATACCAAATTTTTTAAAAAATTCTTTAAAAAAAAACTACAACATGCAAAAAAAAAAATTCTTTAAAAATTTTTAAACATCCAAATCTATCAGAAAAAATCATTTTTGGCGACAGCGGAAAAGTCGTGTCGACTAGTGTTATATTCACATTGAGTGGGGTAGTAACAGGTTAATGTTTTGGATTCGCTCTCTCAGCTTCTCTCTATCTCTCTCCCTCTCTCCCTCCCTCTGGTTCGAGAAAGAGAGCAGATGTTGTGACGTTGATGTTGTTCATCTTGACGACATACGGATAAATAGACAGTTGCTCTATTGAGAACACTTGTTCTCATAGTGGGCCGGAGAGTTCTCAAGTGGAAAGAGAGGGATAGAGAGAAAAGCTCAAATAAATGTAACGTCTATTTTTGCGTTTGCCAACATTTGCGTTTGCCCCTCCCCTTCCTGTAACGGTTAAAAAACTTTTTACTGCAATGATGAGAGTGGAGGGGGGATCTTGCTAAGACATGTGAACAGCGCATCGCGCATCCCTTTTGTTTATAAAGAGAGGGGACTTGGTGAGAAGTTTGAAGGGAAAACAGAGAGAGAGAGAGAGAAAAACTGCTTGCCAGTTTTGTTTTGATTTCGCAGTTTCTTTGATGGACAATTCTTTTTCTTTTCACAGATTGACCACATGCGATCGCAAGTACCCCTCCCCTACCTATAACGGCTCATTCAATCACAATATGCAAATATGTATGAACTATATTATGTACATATATTTACATTTGAATGTATGTCCATTGGTTTTAAAATATGTACATATGTAAATCATTGCCTGGGCGGGCGCTTATTGTTTTGGACTTGTGATATTGTTAGTTATTTTCTCTATCTCTCTCACTCTCTCTTTAGGGGAAAGGGACAGATTGATTAGTAAATGAGGGAGGGCAGTGATTGAGGCAAGACATGGACAGCGCATCGCGCTTGTTGGATGGAGAGGGAGTGTTGGTTTAAGGTCAAAAGGAGAAAAGAGAAAGCGCTGATCGCTGTTACTCATTGCGGGGCAAAGCAGACGAGGAAGAGTGTAAGGGAGAGAGAGCGAACGCATATGTATCTACGCAGCCATGGTTTTCTCCATTCTGGCTATAATAATGATCTAATCTGACTCAAATTCGGCAATTTGGTAGGGGAGTGTAAGGTATAAGTAAGTATGTAAGTGGCAGACACTTTGATTTTTGCATCTCCCTCTCTCAAAAATCAATATTTTCTAAAATTTCAAAAGCAGGCCGTTGCTGACATCTATTGAGCATATTCTGTCAAAAGCGGTTGCTTAAATTTAAATGGAATGCAATTTTGCAGCTCTTCCCGCAAACCATTGATTTTTTGCATTTTTGAAAATTGTAAGGTATTGTGGCGGATTGGTGTTTTCAACTAAAACATTGTGTAGATGTGAAAATATTTATTTAAACTATGGGAAATAATGAAAAATAACAAAACAAGAAAGAACTTATATTAAAATTCTCGATCAGTTTCTTCTTCTCCTATTTCGAGCTTCATTCTTTTGAATGTGGAGTGCTCCGATGTTGCTCTTCTTTTAGACGCTATTTTTTCCTTTCCAGCTGTCGTTTGATTCTTTTCGGCTGACGTTCTTTTTGGTCGTATACGACTATAGGCGAAGTAGAATACAAGTATGTAGTGAAGAGAAGAGAGCGCCTTCCAAGCTCGGGGTAAGACATCTGCCTTCTCGCTCTCTCCTCCACGAAATGGGCTATCTTGTTGTTGGACGATCAACTCAACAGTTAGATAAGTTAGATGGTTACGGCTATAGCCGGAGCTTACTTGTTTATTATGTGCTGTTTCTTTAGATGATAAGTACTAACTAGAACATCTCGCCTATGCTGCTTGTTATGGTCCCTCGGTGGCGACGGAGTTAATGGACTTACTCCGCTGATTAGTGGACTTAGTCCGCTGACCAAGCTTTAAAGCTTTAAATACACGGTTCCCAAAATGCATATCTTCGCTACCGAGTGTTAACTTATACACTTCTGTACACAAAAAGGCAAACAATTGAAACTCGTGCTAAAAAATGATCCGCCACTATACCTTACAAAAAGTCCGCCATCATACCTTACAAGCTATTGGTGGAAATATGACTTTGTCACTGTCATACTTCGCAAGTAAAAAAAAATTTAAAATATCAAAAACTGTTCGCAAAGGCCTAAATATACGTTCCGAATACTTCCCTGACTCAAGTTTAAAAAAATCTTCACTCTGTCGCTGTTAAAACACATATCCAATAAAAATTTATTCATTTTTTTCACTACTCTTTTATTAAAAATCACTTAGAGTTCAAAGCACACGTCCCCTCATTAATAATAGTGCATATAAAATGTCAGCACGATAAAAGACATCGACCACAGTGATCAAAAGTTTTAGATGTGACGTTACATGCCAGATTTGACAAGTCCGCCACCATACCTTACACGCCACGATACCTTACACTCCCCTAGATATAGCCATTCTATACGGTTTTGCGATTTCAGTTAATTGTGGTTGCCACAGAGTGTCTTCCCTTGTCTGGATACAAAATTTGGTTCAAGCTTCTATAGTCTCCGAGATTTAGGCGCTCATCTGGACGGACGGGCATAGGCATCATACCCTCTCGCTCTCTCTTACACGCCACCCCCACGCCCATTCGTGCAGATGAGCGTCTAGTTCTCAGAGACTATAAGAGCTAAATCAACCAAACTTTCTATCCAAGCTCCTGTGATATCCCTTTAATACAATTGTATTTCAATTTTTAGCCACGCCCCTTTCCGCCCCCTGCCCCCTGCCTTTTGAAATGGTTTTCTTCATTGTGGCTACGTTAATGATCCGATCTGCTCCAGATTCAACACTCTAATAGAAATGGCCATCCTCTATGATTATGCGTTTTTAGATTTCTTGTATCTTAAAAATTTTGTGTGGGCGGAAGCGGGCGAGGCGAAATTTTGAAATACACTTGTAGTAGTCAGATAACATAGGAGTCTGGATACAAAATTTGGTTGCTCTAGCTTTTATAGTCCATGAGATATAGGCGCTAATGAAGACGGACAAAAGGACGGACGGACGGACATGGCTATATCGACTCGCCTATTGATGCTGATCAAGAGTATATATACACAAATCTAATATACCCCTATACTCTTCGAGTACCGGGTATAAAATGAAGTCGAACCCTATGGAAGATTTTTATATATTTTATGTTATCTGTTTCCATTTTCCGTTTCCCATTTTTGTCTACATTTCTACATGTATGTATGTATGTACATGTATAACTTCATATGTACATACACGAGACGCGGAAGTGTGTGCAACAAAGGGAGAGGGAATGAAAGGCGCTTGAAAGGCGTTGCGTAGCCACTGAAATTTAATTTGTTCCTGCTGGCCATAATAATGATCCGACCTGATCCAGATTTGGCAGTCTGGTAGATACGGTAATTTTCCATGATTCTGCGTTTTTGGTTTTCTCGTACCTTAAAATTTGTGGATTCCATAGATTTTCGTCCTTTGTGGGGGTGGAAGGGGGCGTGGTACAATTTTAAAATACACTTGTGCTAAATTGATATCACAGGAACTTGGATAGAAAGTTTGCTTGCTCTAGCTCTTATAGTCTCTGAGAACTAGGCGTCAAAAAAGACGAATGGGCAACGCTATCGGCGTCGCGTGTGAGAAAGAGCGAGAGGGAACGATGACTTTTGAAATGGTTTTCTTCATTGTAGCTATAATAATAATCCGATCTAATCCAGATTCAACACTCTGATAGATGTGGTCATTCTCTATGATTCTGCGTTTTTAGTTTTCTCGTATCTTCAAAATTGTGTACGTCACAGACTTTCGTCCTTTGTACGGGCGGAAAGAGGCGGGGCGAAATTTTGCAACACATTTGGAGTAGTAAGATCACACAGAAGACTGGATACAAAACTTGGTTGCTCTAGCTTAAATGGTCTCTGAGATATAGGCGCAAATGAAGACGGACAGACGGACGGACGGACGGACGGACAGACGGACGGACGGACGGATAGACGGATAGACGGACGGACAGACAGCCATGGCTATATCGACTCGGCTATTGATGCTGATCAAGAATATACATACTTTATGGGGTCGGAAACGCTTCCTTCTGGGCGTTACACACATCCGTTATCACCACAAATCTAATATACCCCTATACTCTTCGAGTACCGGGTATAAAAAGCACCCAAAAAACCCACAAACACAACAAATGGCGAATTCCCTTTGGTACATAAAATATCTATATCAATAGATATAGATATAGGGTGTCTAGATATAGATTGGTTGTTTGTTCTTTAATTAACGAATAATTTAGTTTTTGAAGGTTTGGTCAAACGGCTGTAACTTAGCCCTTTATTCATCGATTCTTACAAACGATACCTTAAACGACGCTTAATAAATGTGTCTATCTAAAACCAATTTTAGCCATAAACTCTTTTAGACTGTTTTAGACTTTTCCTGAGTTTTGACAGTAAAAATTTTGGGAAAAAATACCGAAATAATTATGAAATTTACATTTTAAATCTTAATATCTTCCAGACGTTAAGATCCAGCTACAAAATGTCCAGGTCGGATTTATAGCTGCATTTGTCTGCTTTTCAAAACAAACACTACCTCTGAAAAAAAAAAACAAATTTTTAAAAAATTCTTAAATAAAAAACTAAACCTGGAAAAAAAAAACATTCTTTAAAAATTTTTAAACATCCAAATCTATCAGAAAAATTCATTTTTGGCGACAGCGGAAAAGTCGTGTCGACTAGTGTTATTATTTGCCTATGTATTTTTTTTTTTTTTTTTTGATTCTTTAGGACGTTGATATGCAATGACTGCACCATCAAGTGGCCCAAGCGACACCAGCCGATGGCTGTTACGCGCGGATCCCAGGCAAGAAAGCAGTCCACCTCCCGCCCAACCGACCGAGGGGCGCTGCCGCACAACGCGCGACTCGTTAACCGAACCGATCGCGGACATGCAGGAAAGATAGGTGTTAGACTAGTGTTCGAGGAAAAGTAGAACTAATCTAACTAAAAAAACGAAGCAATTTCTAATTACGGGAAAGATATAAGAGTATCAGTAATTTAAGACTAGGAAGGGAGTTAGTAGTAGATATAATATGGTAGAGGGAATTATAATCCGAGCATAGGACCCTAAACGGTTCATGCAAGGAATAATTCGATCTACAAAGCGGAAGAAACAACGGTGTATAATTCCTAGTGCTTCTAATAGGAATGGTGAAGTTTATGCGGCTCAACAGGCCAGGGCTATCCACGTCACCCTTGATCAAGTTGTGCACAAAAATCACACCAAGCATTTTCCAACGATTAGCTAAGGTTGGAAGGTTTATTAAAACAAACTATTAGGGAAAGACGGCAGTCTCACACCTGCATCCCAGCTGAGGCCGCGTAGAGCGAAAAGTAAAAAGTTTTTCTGAACTGATTCTATACGGTCCTGGTGTACGTTGTACTGAGGGCACCATACACAAGCCGTATTCTAAAATCGGACGAACCAGAGAGGTGTAGAGAGTCTTTGTTATATAGGGGTCGTCAAATTCCTTTGACCACCTTTTTATAAACCCAAGCACACCCATGGCCTTATTCACTATGGTAGAAATGTGTTCTGAAAACTTTAACTTGGGATCTAATAGAACACCAAGATCATCAACCCGGGTAAACTACTACAAAGGGTGTAAGGAACCAGAAAGGCGCTGGAGCGATGAAAAGTCATTACTTTACATTTTGAAGCATTAAGGTTTAATAAATTTGCACAATACCAAGACTGAAATCTATCGAGTTCGGATTGCAACCTGGATTGAAAAGAAATGTCCTTATACTTATTCAGGAATGATAACGAGGATGGGCGTGTGGACGTTCTACGCTTACTGTTTACGAAACTGTATAACTGTTTAGGGTCCTTAGGAAAACGTATCCTGCGTCGAGATAGGTAGTTCTTATTGCATTGAGCGTTAAGAACTGGAAATTTTGACCGAGCCATTATATTACGAGAGAGAGAAGAAGGAGAACCAAATTCTTCAACTTTTTTATAAAGTCTTGATTTTAAGTTTTTATACCCAGTACTCGAAGAGTATAGGGGTATATTAGATTTGTGGTGATAACGAATGTGTGTAACGCCCAGAAGGAAGCATTTCCGACCCCATAAAGTATATATATTCTTGATCAGCATCAATAGCCGAGTCGATATAGCCATGTCTGTCTGTCCGTCCGTCTGTCCGTCCGTCTTCATTAGCGGCTATATCTCAGAGACTATTAAAGCTAGAGCAACAAAGTTTTGTATCCAGTCTCCTGTGTTATCACACTACTCCAATTGTATTTCAAAATTTCGCCCCGCCCCTTTCCGCCCGCACAAAGAACGAAAGTCTGTGGCATACACAATTTTGAAGATACGAGAAAATTAAAAACGCAGAATCATAGATGATGACCATTTCTATAAGAGTGTTGAATCTGGACCAGATCGGATCATTAACGTTGCCACAATGAGGAAACCCATTTCGAAAGTCATCGTTCCCTCTCGCTCTCTCTCACACGCGACCCCGACTGCTTTGCCCATTCGTCTTTTTTGACGCCTAGTTCTCAGAGACTATAAGAGCTAGAGCAACCAAACTTTCAATCCAAGCTCCTGTGATATCAATTCAGCACAAGTTTATTTCAAAATTTTTCCACGCCCCCTTCCTCCTCTTCAAAGGACGAAAATCTGTGGAATCCACAATTTTTAAGGAACGAGAAAACCAAAAACGCAGAATTATTATACATGTATATGTAGAAATGTAGAAGCAGATGTAAAAAGCATATGTAAAAATAAATGGAAACATGTATAAAAATTCCAAAAATGGGTTGACTTCATTTTTTTAAATATTATTTTTTCCTCAAAATTTAATTCGTCCCTCTTGTGAACATATAATAAATTGCATAAATCGTAAGCTCATATATGTATGTATATACTGACTGAGTACCCGGTATAAAGTAGAGCCGCGGCCTTTGCTGCGGCACACAACGTTCCCCCTCGCTTAGATTGGATAACTCCTTGGTAAACCAAGTGGGTTTCTCCGCTCTAATCCGACAGAAAAGCGGGACACAAGAATGAAAAAGAAAGTCAAGTGCATCACTGAAAATGTTTGTGCCTATCGTAACATCATTGCACAAGTACAAAGCGGACCAATCGAAATCCCTAATGAGGTTATTAAGCTTCGCAAACTCGGCCTTACGAAAGCAGCGAAAGTAGGCATCTTTAGGTATAGTGAGCGGAGGGAATCGAGTCAATAACGCTATGGTCGGATCCTCCACAAAGCACAGATCAAGCAGTCGACCCAAGGAGTTTTTGACATGGTTAACTTGAGACAGAGAAAGGTCAAACAAGCCGTCAATAAAGTCGTGTCGCGACTCTTAATCGTGGCGATGACACTGAGACACCGCAGTCAGTTGCTGAAGCATTGCAAAGCGAAAACGACGCTCTACAGGAAAATGACACATGATCACATGGTCCAAATGGGTTTTCCGAATCAAGAGTTTCATTGAGAAGTTCAAATCTCGATTGGTTGTTCAAGGCTGTGGGCAACAGTTTGGAGTAAATTATTGGGAAATATTTTCACCTGTAATTCACAAATTCAAAACTGGATATATCTACAGCTTACCTAAACAGTTAACATGAGGCATGAATATGAGGCAGCTTCCGAATTATGTCGACAATCATCATCCAGAAAAAGTTATAAAGCTGCGTAAAGCACTTAGCGGACTCAAGCAATCCGGGCGATTCTAGAATAAAACGCTCGACGAGGTATTGTCTACCATAGGCTTCAAGAGATGCAAAAATACAGCTTTATTGCAGTATACGTCGACGATTTAATCATCGCGTTTCCAAGACAGCCGTAATTAGATCGCATCAAACTTCAAGATGCACGACGGCGGCCCCATTAACTATTTGCTAGGAATGGAAATCGAGCGAGACGGTGAACGGAGTTCGATTTTGCAAATCGCATATATATAATAATATATATATAATATAATATAAATATAAATATAAATACGAGGGGGAACGTTGTGAGCCGCGGCGAAGGCCGCGACTCTACCTTATACCCGGTACTCAGTCAGTATACACATACATACATATATGAGCAATGTTCGCAAAAGGGACAAATTAAATTTTGGGCAAAAAATAATATTTCAAAAAAATGAAGTCAAATCATTTTTGGATATTATACATGTTTTCAATTTTGTTTGCATATGCTTTTTACAACTGCTTCTAAATTTCTACATGACATGTATAACTACATATTTGAGACGTACAAGTGTTTGCGACAGAGAGAGAGGGAATGAGTCAGCGCTTGGCAGGCGTTGCGTAGCCACTGAAATTTAATTTGTTTCTTCTGGCCATAATATTGATCCGACCTGATCCATATTCGGCAATCTGGTAGATATGGTAATTTTCCATGATTCTGCGTTTTTGGTTTTCATTTATCTTAAAAATTGTGGATTTCACAGATTTTCGTTCTTTGTGGGGGCGGAAAGGGGCGTGGCAAAATTTTGAAATACACTTGTGCTGGTTCGAGCTCATTTAGACGAATAGGCAAAACAGACAGGGTCGCGTGTGAGAGAGAGCGAGAGGGAACAATGACTTTCGAAATGGTTTTCTTCATTGTAGCTATAATAATAATCCGATCTGATCCAGATTCAACACTCTGATAGAAATGGTCATTCTCTATGATTCTGCGTATTTATTTTTCTTGTATCTTCAAAATTGTGCATGCCACAGACTTTCGTCCTTTGTGGGGGCGGAAAGGGGCAAGGCGAAATTTTAAAACACATTTGGAGTAGTGTGATCACAGAGAAGACTGGATACAAAACTTGGTTGCTCTAGCTTAAATGGTCTCTGAGATATAGGCGCAAATGAAGACGGACAGACGGACAGACGGACGGACAGACAGACATGGCTATATCGACTCGGCTATTGATGCTGATCAAGAATATATATACTTTATGGGGTCGGAAACGCTTCCTTCTGGGCGTTACACACAACCGTTATCCCCACAAATCTAATATACCCTTAAACTCTTCGAGTACCGGGTATAATAAATATAATTATAATATAATATAATAATATAATATTGCCCTATTCATATGTTCATAATTGTATTGCCCCGCTTAAGCACCTATTTGTACGCGCATAGGTGTGTTGCTATTGCTTGTACCCAAAACATAACTGTTACGCTCTAAGACGTAAAGCCAGCACCCGCCGCTGCGCACGTATACATGGGTGTGCACTGTTATTGCATTGGACCGTCGCATGGCATAATCTTCTCAATTCCCAATTGCTCGACTTCTTTTCGTGGAGTTCATTTAGTAGAAAATTCTAGTCGCAAAGAACCGCACGCATATCGTTACCGCCGCAATTCGATCCCCCCGCTATTCATATAAACCACGTTGTAAACCGCCAATATTACATAATCACCTATATCAAATATATCAAATAAAACCTATGTAAAATTATACAGTCCACTCATTCATAACCACTTAAGTATTTAGCAGTCTTGAAAAACAGAAAACTGTCGCAACGAAATACTGATCCCCATCCAGACAACGAAACTGCTGCGAAACACATCTTAAGGTATGTGGCTGGTACGAAGAATTTGGGCATCACATATTGCAAGTGTGGCGAACCAGTAAGAGGCTTCGCTGGTGAAGATTGGGCCAATGACAGATCTTTTAGTGGCTACGAATTCTTCCTAGCAGGCAGTGCGTTTTCTTGGACATGAACTAAGCAAAGTGTTGGCGGGTTGAGCAGCACTAAAGCTGAATAAATAGCTCTGTCTAAGGTTCCTAAGCAGGCCGTTTATTTACGAAGACTTCTGAACGAGCCATTAACCATAAATGGCGACAAATCCGGTACATCACAAACGCACCAAGCACATTGATATTAGATATCATTTTGTTCGCGAAAAAGTATAATTTAATGAAATTATTCTAGAATACGTATCCACAAACTAGATTGCAGATCCACTGACAGATCAGATCTTAAGACAGAAAAATAACGACGACTTTGTTAAATTACTTGAAATGCCAAAGTTATGCATGCGTTAGTTTAAAATTATTATATGTACATAGCTTATTACCCTTTTTACATTAGGCCGCCTCGTTGGATTTTTCCGTTAAATGGAACATGCGACAATGATGCCCAAAGAGCCCTGCACATAGAAGAAGACAATGATGCGGCCGCATGATACAAAATTCGGCGCATCATTCGCAAGTGTTACCGTATTCTGACAAGTATTTTTACAAAATACTGAAATTATTCGGGGTTTCGACGCGGTATCGGGGTATTTTTGTCGAATCAAACAATAAATTCAATTTAAAGTTGAGCGGCCAAACCATTCCTGAACATTTCAATTAAGATAAGTCTGATTGCAAGCAACAAAATGGTAACACAAACTTGCAAGGTCTTTTGGGACGCACTGATTCCAACTTTAAAAGTGCCACTTGAAAATTAAAGTCAGCAGCATGTAATTTTGGTTCGGTGGAGCCAACAATAGCTGACAAAATGATGTGGAAATTATGCGGTCTAAGTGTAAACGCCTCGCATCATTTTTCCGCACCTTCGACAATGATGCGGTAGTGTAAAATGGCTATAAGGGCTGTTCCGAGATCCCAAAAAAGTAGTAGCAAACAGAATCAGAATTGATAATCGTTTAGGTTAGGTTAGGTTAACCCGGACGACCCTCCTGGTGTCTCCTATAGGCCAGTATGGCCCTTAGTTATCCGGTTGTTTTTTATGTTGTTGTTTATGTTGTTTATGGACCTTGACGCGGGTGCTAGTGAGGTTTTTATATCACCTAAGATTGAGGTGTTTTTGGCGAAGGCCAGCAGTTCCTTTGGCGACCTCTTGGAGGCATCTTCTAGCGATGTCAGCGCCGGTGCGCCCAGGTACCTTCTCCTGGCCCGTGAGAGAGACGGGCAGCTGCAGATTAGATGTTCTAGGGTTTCGATTGCCCCAAGGTCATCGCATTTCCTGCAGCTGTTCATGTCGGTGATGTTTAGTCTGGCTGCGTGTGATGCGGCCAGGCAGTGACCTGTCAATATTCCCACCAGCAGTCTGCAGTCTTTCCGTGGAAGGTGCAGCAGATAGTGGCTGAGTTTCTCGCTACGTTTTTTGCACATGATTTTCGAGACTCTGCAGTTGGTCGTGCTCCTCCACCTGCTCTCGTTTTCTAGTCTAGCCAGCTTTTCTAGATCGCCCTGTAGCGTTCTGAGTGAGACAGGAACATTTTCTGCTCTTTCTGTCGCCAACCCGATGCCTTCCTTTGCCAGAACGTCCGCCGCTTCATTTCCTTCGATGCCCTGATGGCTGGGAACCCAATAGATCCGCACTGACTTGGTCGTGCATAGTGAGTACAATGGTTCCCTGCTCGCCAGGACACTTCTAGAACTGACCGTGGACGACTGCGTGGATTTTATCGCCGCTTGGCTGTCTACAAACAGATTGACCACGTTATGTGATCGTCCTGCGTGTTGTGCAACCTCAGCTGCTTTTCTGATGGCAAAGACTTCCGACTGGAATATGCTGCAGTGGTCTGGTAGCTTGTATGACAGCCCTATTTCGGGGTCTGTGCAGTATATGCCGGCTCCTACTCCTCCTTTCATCTTGGAGCCGTCTGTATATATGTTGAGATGTTGGATCTGGCCTTTTTTCCATTCTTCAGGTCCCAGAAATGCGTTTGTATTGATGTCGAGGAACGTTTGAGGGGTCATGTAGTCAGTATAACTGATCATGTCCCTGCCGATTGAACTATGCCCGTATGCTTGTGGCCGCATGTTTCCCGACGCACTGAGGCGCTGAGCGGCCTTTCCAGCCGTCAGATGAGCGTGGATGTCCAGGGGGTCAATTCCGAGTATGGTTTCGAGTGCTTTTGTTGGGGTGGATCTCAGTGCCCCCGTGATGCAGAGCAGTGCCTGTCGCTGAGTCTTTTCCATAAGCTTGTGGTACGTCTTCTTCCTGGTAGCTTGCCACCACACTAAGACTCCATACAGCAGAGTTGGTCGCACCACCGATATGTAGATCCAGTGCATTAGAGCAGGTGACAGGCCCCATGTGCTGCTGAGCATCTTCTTTGATGCATATAGCGCAATAAAGGTCTTCTTCACCCTTTCCACTAAATTGGGTCTCCATGCCAGCTTGCTGTCCAGTACCATGCCAAGGTATTTGACTTGTGTTTTTGGGGTCAGCCTTGTTTGATCGATTTTTGGGGGGATCAATGACGGCACCTTGTACCTCTTGGTGAAGAGGATGAGGTCCGTCTTGTCCGCGTTGATGCTGAGTCCTACTGCGTTCGCCCACTCGCATATCTCCCTGAGTGTGTTTTCCATTATGGAGCTGAGTGTCGATGGACATACACCCGTAATAAGTATGCTTATGTCATCTGCATAGGCTGTTATTTTTGGGGCTTTCCTTTCGAATCTCTTGATTAGGTCGTCGACCACCAGGTTCCACACGAGGGGCGACAGTACTCAGCCTTGCGGTGTGCCTCTGTGTGCCCCTCTGGCTATGGAGGCGGTACCCCATTCCGATTGAACCCGTCTACAACTGAGGAGATTCTTTATTCAGTGGTTGATTGCTGGGTGTGTGTTTGTTGCTTCTAAGCGACCCATTATTGCGCTTGTGGCTACGTTGTTGAATGCTCCGGATATATCGACAAATACTCCTAGTGCATATTTCTTGGTATTGAGGGCTTTCTCGACATTAGCTACTAGCGAGTGTAGTGCTGTTTCTACCGATTTCCCTTTCGTGTACGCATGCTGGTTGCTTGACATCTGTCCCCCTACTTCCTTTCTGATGTGTAGCTCCAGCAGCTTTTCTAGCGTTTTTAGTAAAAAGGAGGTGAGGCTTATCGGTCTATAATTCTTGGGACTAACATGGCTGCACTTTCCTGCCTTCGGCAGGAAGACAACTCTGGACGTTCTCCAATGTATAGGGATATAGCCTGTCCTCAAGCATGCCGTATATATAGCAAAAAGCCATGGGGTGATCACCTCTTTGGCCACCTGCAACATGGCTGGAAATATCCTATCCAGTCCAGGTGCTTTAATGCCTGTAAAGGAGTCTATGGCCCATTGGATTTTCTTGTGGGCTATTAGGCCTGTGGGGAGGGTTTGTTCCTCTGTTGCTAGGTCTTGTTGCGTTGTGGCATCAGTGAGCTCGGTGCATCCTGGGAAGTGAGCCTCCATTAGTGCTGTCAGGGCTTCTTCGCTGCTCTCTGACCATTGTCCATTGTTGAGCTTGAGCTGACTCTGTATGGTGGGCTGCTTGGAAGGCAGCTTCCTGAGTCTTGCCGTTTCGGGCACCTTCTCGATGTTGGAGCAGAAGTTCCTCCACGAGCTGCGTTGTGCCTTGCGTATCTCTTTCTTGTAATTTCTGAGTAGGTTCCTGCATTCCTCGTTTATGAACTCTTCATTCGCTTGTTTTGCGAGGTTGAAGAATTCCCGGAGGTTGTTTCTTAGGAGGGAGAGGTCCCTGTTCCACCAGAGTGGCTTGTTCCTCTTTTTCGTACTCGAGGGTGGGCATGCTGCACGGTAGCCATCTAGTAGCTCCTTGGATAGAGTCTCAAGAGACTTCTCTATGTCATCAGCCGATTTTACCGACCCCGGATTCGCGAGCTTTGAGGTAACCGTCTTTCTGAACTTTTCCCAGTTTGTCTTCCGGGGGTTCCTATAGACGGCTACCTTCGAGGTGTGTTTAAATTCGTATTTGAACTGGATATACCTGTGATCTGAGAAGGATGGTCTTTCGAAGACCCTCCACCCAGTCACCGCGGCGCTCCTTCCCGTTACGAGTGTTAGGTCTAGCACATTTGATGAGGTGGGACCCACGTAGGTGTAGTCCTCCTTGCTACTTCTATGTTAGTGGAAAGTATAAATTCTAGAAGAGACTCACCTCGGTCATTGGTATCGGGGCTTCCCCATACATTGTGGTGGGCATTAGCGTCCGTACCAATGAGTAGTTGGTAGTCCTTGGAGCCAGTTTCCTCTACCAGACTCCTTAGTTCTTCTGGTGGTGCAGGTCTGTCGTGTGCCATGTAACAGGAGGCTAACAAGAGGCGCTTCTCATCGATTTCTAGCATCGCTACTGTTAGGTCATCTGTGCTGTAATTAGACATAAGGTGAGCGTGGATTCCCTTTCGTACAAGTACGATGGTTCTGTTCCTGCTTACCGGTGTTGTGTAGAAAGAGTTGTAGTTAGAGGACTTTAGTCCGGCCACAGAGTTGCCTGATGCAATCCATGGCTCCTGGACTAGAGCTATGTCGACGGGCCCTTGCTCCATGGCTATGAGGAGCTCCGCCGACGCCACTTTGCTTTTATGCAAGTTGAGCTGCAGCACACTCAGCGGCATAAGTGGCTGGCTCAACTCCGCTCGACGGGTTGACCACTATCGTCACATCACTGTCCTCTTCCTCCTCTGACTCGTCTAGCGCAAGCCCCTGGGCGGCCTCCACGATAGTGTCCAGACCTAGGTCCTTTTCTACCTCGCCTGCCTGCAGGGTGTGCGCGTCTTTGTCCCCGGGGTGGCGTTTCTTCAGGCGCAGGTAGACGCTGCCCATGCCCCACGCCATCTTCCCAAATCTGGGGTACAGGAGGTCCTCCGTCTCCTTGTTAATTTGGAGAATCGCACATTGGCCCCCCTCATTGGGTAACGGGCTCCCGGTGTGCAGCACCTTCCAATTCTCCGTTGGAAACTCCGGGTTCTGACGCTGCAGGAGCCTCAGCGCCCTGTCTCCTTGGATCGCGATGGGGAAGAATACCTTCGCCTTCGGTATAGACGGGATCAGCTCCCTGTCTACCACCTCCAGCTTGGCACCATCCCACATCGCGTCCAGTTGGCCGACAGTTTGCGTTAGTCACCTACGCGTTGGGTCGTCAATGCACTTGAGGATCTTAACCCCATTCAGCCACCCAGCACCATCAAAGGTGGGCATGGGAGCTGTGGGATCCTCCTCCATCCGTGCAAACAGTGCGTCGAAGAGCCGCGCGCGCACCAGCTTCCATTGCGCTGCCGTCATCTTCCCGTTTTCGTCGCTACGGTGGTAGCAGTCACGCATTCCACCGACGTTTGGACTGACATCCCAGTCCTTGTTTCATCCTTCTTGCCTTCCATGTTTGGCCCGTAGGTCCATAATGTTTAATATTTTTCGGGGGGACCACCCCCTAGCGTTTTATGCCTGGCCGCCAGGCACCTCTAGCCATGGCCCTCACCCAGCTCTCCCGACTCGAGGTCGAGAAGACGCTAGGTCATTTCCTTAGCTAGACACTGCATTGCCCCGGACGGGGCAAGCGACAATGCATTACCCTCGTTCGGGATAATGCAGTGTCCATTGCCCAGCCGGCTAGAAAAAAAACAAAATTCTTTAAAAAGTTTTGAATCTTCTAATCTATTGGAAAAAGTAATTTTGGGCCACAGCAGATATGTCGTGTTGACTAGTGTAATCAATCAAAAAACTATTAACAAGCTCACGCTGACCGTCAAAAGCATACTATTTTTGCAAATATACCTACCATTTTTGTAAGAAATTCAAGCCACGCCGCACAAAATGTGTGATAACGGTACTGCGAATGATGACTAAATAGAAAATGCATAGTTATTTTAAGAAGAGATCCACAAGTAAACTCTTTTGCAAAACAAAAGTAAATGTACCGTTACTTTAAAACAGTGCTCGGCACGCATACACTCAAGTTGTTCTGCAGTGCGCTGGTGTAAGTAGCAACAACCCAAACATGTCTGCGGGCGAAATCGGTTTATTGCTTTAAGCTGGGTATCCAGCACCGCGGAAACTAAAAATTACTGCCAAACTTCATATAAAAAAAACTGGGCCAGTAATTTTTCGTTTGTGTTTTCCTGGAGTCAGTATCCAGCAACGTAAACGGAATCCACGAATTCTTATCGATAGTATCGATATCCACACGAATGTGGACTGTGAGAACAGCTGATATGGTTGCCAGGAAAATATATGTGCATATTTTTACTGGAGTACAAGTGAGAGGTGGGGGCAAAATCTGTGCGCAAAACCAAAAAGAGATATTCAAATTTTTAAAGTAAGGAGAAGATTGCTTTAATAAAAGCAGTTGAGGCAAGACCATGCCTTTGGCGGATCTCGGAAAATAAGCATTTTGATATTTTGACATTTTGGCGCCTCCGACTGTGCTGTACTTCTTCTTACAACAATATGTGCCGCTACCAACACAATCACTTCATCGTCAGAATTACTTTTCTTCCTTTTTTTAATTTTAGTTCAATTTTCAAAATTGGCGCTGTTTACAAAACACAGCTGATTCATGAGAGTGGCAAATCTCTTTTTATGTTCTTGGTCACACTAATTTTTTTGAGTTCCACACAACCGAAATAAAGAGCAGATTCCCGTCAGTAATTTTTCGCTACAGGCCTTTACACCTGAAAAATCGAGATAGCAAGAGCCGAAGTCGTATTTCCAAAGCCGCACGAAGGATTGTTGCTTTTTTATACTGTCCGGCTGCAGCGAAGCAGCAGAGACTTTTGCTATACTCATTAGATAGGACCGTGTCGAGCACTGCTTTAAGGGAAAACAGAGATAAAAACATTTACGCACATATATGTAGGTACTTATTTCACTGGGGTATACGAATATAGCATGAATTATTTTTATACCCGGTACTCGAAGAGTATAGGGGTATATTAGATTTGTGGTGATAACGGATGTGTGTAACGCCCAGAAGGAAGCGTTTCCGACCCCATAAAGTATATATATTCTTGATCAGCATCAATAGCCGAGTCGATATTGCCATGTCTGTCTGTCTGTCCGTCCGTCCGTCCGCTGCTATACTCATTAGATAGGACCGTGCCGTTTGGTGTTCATTAGCGCCTAGATCTCAGAGACAATAAAAGCTAGAGCAACCAAATTTTGTATCCAGTCTCCTGTGTTATCACACTACTCCAAGTGTATTTCAAAATTTCGCCATGCCCTCTTTAGCCTGCATAAAAGACGAAAGTCTGTGGCATACACAATTTTGAAGATACGAGAAAACTACAAAATCATAGAGGATAACTATTTCTATCAGAGTGTTGAATCTGGATCAGATCGGACCATTATTATAGCCACAATGAGGAAACCCATTTCGAAAGTCCTCGTTCCCTCTCGCTCTCTCTCACACGCGACGCCGATAGCGTTGCCTATTCGTCTTTTTTGACGCCTAGTTCTCAGAGGCTATAAGAGCTAGAGCAAGCAAACTTTCTATCGAAGTTCCTGTGATATCAATTCAGCACAAGTGTATTTTAAAATTGTACCACGCCCCCTTCCACCCCCACAAAGGACGAAAATCTGTGGAATCCACAAATTTTAAGGTACGAGAAAACAAAAAACGCAGGTTCATGGAAAATGACCTTATCTAACAGATTGCCTAATCTGGATCAGGTGGGATCATTTTTATGGACACAAGGAACAAATGAAATTTCAGTGACTATGCAACGCAAAGCCTTTCAAGCACTTACTCATTCCCTCTCTCTTTCTCGCATACACTTTTCGCATAAACACGAACCGTATATTTGTAAAGAGGAATATGTAGATGTGAAATGTAGAGAAGACAGATGTAAAAAATATATGTAAACTAAAATGGAAATACTCGAAGATAACATTTAATATATAAAAATTTGCAAATTTTGAAATTTTTTAAAATCTAAGATCACATACATATATTCTGACTGAGTACCGGGTATAAAGTAGAGCCGCGGTCTTTGCCGCGGCTCACAATGTTCCCCCTCGTTTATTTTTATATTAATTTAATAAAATGTACCATTTCTTTTCTTTATAGAATATACTTTATGAACATATATTGGAAGCAATAGGAAATCGTGGCGACTGTCGAGGAAAAAGTCTGATAACAGATTATACTGTTTTAAGAAAGGTAAAGTTACTATGAATATTATGATACATGTGATTAATTTCCTTCCTTAGATATGGACACATCCTAAGGTATTGGAGGATGCTTGGAAAAATGCTACTATTGTACGTTAAAAAAATGTATTAGTTACTGCTTTTACAACGATTACTTTTATTTTTAGCAAAGAAGCAAAAAAGATACAAAAAAAATTCCTTGTCCGAACTCCGAGGAAGATCAACCAGATGACATTTATGACAGCCAAACTGGTGTTATGTCTGTAACTAATGATTGGTGGCGCAGGTATCTCACAAAATCAGATTTGGAATCTATAATTCCTAGTAATAAACTCCGGATAATGTTTTCCATTCTTCGAATGTGCGAAGAGAAGGGCGAAAAATGGTAAGCGAATTTGGTATACTCTCCAATTCATTAAAAACGGGAACGTCGTGGGTATCGAGCGCCGCAGAAACTAAAAATTACTGGCAAGCTTAGGTTTTTAACCTCGGCGGCCCTCAGCGGTGCCACTTATAGTCCAGTATAGCCCTTAGTTATCCGGATGGACCTTTACAAGGGTGCTTGCCGTCCTCTTCGAGGCATCTTCCAGTGATTCCAGCGCCGGTGCGCAAAGGTATTTTCTCCTTGCCTTGCTTGTATATCTCCTTGCCCAGGGTTTCGATAGCCCAGGGCCCATCACATTTCCTACAGCTGCAGCCCATGACAGAATAAAGAGAAGCTTAGCACAAATTATTCTTAATCAAAGCTCGCAAATAACTGTTGACCGTTTGTTTTGCTTACGCTCTGAATCGCGAGATCAACCGAAAAAAAGTATGCACCCTCGTTCTCTCTCTGAGCAGCAGACTTCGTTTTTTTTCATTTCGGTTTTCTGTTGAGCGCTTTACGTTGAGCTGTTCGTGAGACGATCTATTACCGAACATCTCACAATGAGAGATACGAGTGATGCTCGCACAGAGAGAATCACTAAAAGACCGATTGACTGAAAAAGTCAGACGACTGAGTCAGATGACTGGAAAGTGAGACGATCTATTACCGAACATCGCACAATGAGAGATACGAGTGATGCTCGCACAGGGAGACTTACTAAAAGACCGATTGACTGAAAAAGTCAACCCAAACGGTCTTTTCAATAATTTGTCTCCTTTTCGATGCACAGTGGTATGTTGTGTAATATTGTGACATTCGATTTTCTCTCTAAATTTTCTTGAAATTTTAAATATGAAGTTTTTATATTTCAAACTAATTTTTTGATTAAAAAATGAATAGTTTCTTTATAATTAATTTATTTTGTATTAAGCTTAACAACTAATAACGAGTTTAAGCTTTGTGTGGCCAATACTACCAGTGCCTGCGTACTCAAGTGTGACGATTTCAGCATTACATTTTTAAAAAAATTTAATGTGTCTTCGTTTAGTGGTAAGTTACTATACATATTGTCAAAATTCTCGAATACCATACCATCGAAATTCACAAAGCAAAGTGACGCGTAGAACCTTCGAGACTTCACATACATTCGCAAAAGACTTTTTGAATCGTCGTTCGAGGGCAATAGGTGTTGGAATGAGAAGAGCAAAAGAGAACGAACAATGCAATCGGTTGCTCTCAGACTTTTTGCTCAATTTCTCAGTGAAGAACTCTTATTTTGCGACCGCGTGAATCGGTCAACAGCTATTTGCGAGCTATGCTCTTAATGCATCGTTGCTTGCTGCTGCTTTACACACTCAATCGCTACATCGCCCTTTTTCTACGTTCGTCGTCCTACAAGAGCTTTGAAATATGTTTATCAGCAGAGCAGAAGACACACCAAAATCGATCGTCGGGTGCAAGTAAATGTTTCGTTGGTTGGCACAGTAACCTAGCTGCTACCTATTTTCACATAACTACTGTAAACCTAATCAATCTCGCCTTTACTGAAGTAAACACGGGCCAATTCGGGTCCTATTGTAATAACTCTCGCATAACATCGCCCCAATCAGCTTACATGGCAAATAAAGCAAACTTACCCACATATATAGTTAAATTCAATCAATTGTGTTTTTAATTATATATATCGGTAATTACGCTGCTGAAGAAGCTCAACTACCACTTTTATTGACCTAAATTAATAACTCGCGAGCGACAAAAAAATTTTAAAACTAGTCAACACGACATTTCTGCTGTGATTCAAAATGACTTTTTCTGATAGATTTAGAGTTTAACTTTTTTTTAAGAATTATGTTTTTTTTTATGGTTTAGTTTTTCTTAAAGGAATTTTTTAAAAATCTTCTATTTTTTTCTTATAACTGGATGTATTGAACTTTGCACGTCTAAAAAGCCGACAAATGAAGCAATAAATCCGACCCAGATCAAAAAAACTTGTTATAAGAAAAAAAAGTTATGTAAAAAATAGGAGCACTACTTCAGAAAATAATACTAGATTTAAAAAATATCTAAATCATAAAAAAAAACCATATATCTATAAAAAAAAAAGTAATTCTCCAAATCTATCAGAAAAAGTAATTTTGGGCCACAGCAGAAATAAAAAGTTGAATTTTGTTGAGTAGTGGTTAATAATGAGTGGACTGTATAATTTTTTATAGGTTTTATTTGATATATTTAATATAGGTGATTATGTAATATTGGCGGCTTACAACGTGTTTTATATGAATAGCGGGGGGATCGATCTGCGGCGGTAACGATATGCGTGCGGTTCTTTGCGACTAGAATTTTCTACTAAATCAACTCCACGAAAAGAAGTCGAACAAAAGGGAATAGAGAAGATCATGCGATGCGACGGTTCAATGCAATAACGGTGCACATCGATGTATGGCTATACGTGTGAGAGCGTAACAGTTATGTCTTGGGTACAAGCAATAACAACTCACCTATGAGCGTGCAAATAGGTGCTCAAGCGGGGCAATATAAATATAAGCATATGAATAGGGCAAGTTATAATATGAATATCGATTAACTAAGCGGCTAATTTCTCAACAAGTAGTGTAGTCAATAGGAAGTTGATTTTAAAAAAAAGTAGGTTTTGCACCGCCTTTTTTTACAAAGGCATATTTAAATTACGCTAGGCAACAAAATTGAACTTTTCATTTTCTCATTGAACCAAACCCAAACCGACTTATTTTTATAGATTTGGGGCTTTAAAAATCTAGAAAACAATTGTTTTTTTTTTTTTTAATCTGATATTTTACAAAATATGTTTCAAGGTTTCATGGACTAGGTGGGACTCACTTTGTATACCTTCTCAAAAAATAGTTTTCATTGTAACTTGGTTAATTTTTAACGATTCACTTTAACATACAGTGTTGGAAAAAATAATTGAAATGGCCAAATTTTTTCCATATTAAAATTTCCATAAAAAATATGCCATTTTTATTATTTTTTTCCATATTTTTCATAATATTAATTGAAAGTCTATAGAGTTTGTTATATTGTAATGGTTCATTTTGAACGACTCACTTTAACATACAGTGGTGGAAAAAATAATAGAAATGGCATAGTTTTTTCGAAAAAATTTTTGCAGTGAAACACTTTATGAAAAGTATAGAAAAAAGTAATAAAAATGGCATATTCTTTTCGAAAATATTTGTTCAGTGAAAAATATAGAAAATGAGAGGGAACGTAGTCAGCCGCGGCCTTCCTACTTTATCCCGGTACTCAGTCAGAATATATGTGATCTTACGATTTATGTAATTTTTTATATGTTCGTATATAATAATTGTATATATATAATTCGGACGAATTAAATTTTGGCCGAAATTAAAAATTTAAAAAATTAGGTCGAACCGTATGCAAGATTTTTATAACCAGTACTCGAAGAGTATAGGGGTATATTAGATTAGTGGTGATATCGGATGTGTGTAACACCCAGAGCGAAGCGTTTCCGACCCCATAAAGTATATATATGTAGAGATCTTTAATGAGTTCCCTGCTAGTGAGTAAAAGTTTGCTCCAGAAACTCCGTTAATAAAAATAGCACACGTCGTCGTATTGTTCAATGAAATACAATGTTTATTCTTTGTATTAATGAGGTTTAAGTACAGTTTTTGCATTTCTCGGTCACACACGTCTTTTCGCTTCCGAAGCCAAACTCTTTTTTCCTATCGATATACCTTCTTACCCTATCCTGTACTACCCATATCGATAGTTCAATAATATTCTGCTGGTTAAAGGGCTGCCAACCCTACATTCGGTCGTCCTGAACTATCATTAGACCCGAATGATTGAGATCACATGTTCATATACTCTGCTACAGCATTGGTCTTCAAAGGCCCTTCACCATCGCCCACCTTTTCAACAATATATGTACCTGCCATGTGTTAGTTTACGCGTGACAATATAAGGACCCAAAAATGTTGCCTTCAGTTTCAATCCGGTACCAAATTGGGTACGATTATCTACTACTTGGATACTTTAGCTACCATATCATTGTATTCTCTTTCTGGCTTCCGGGACTTATTGAATTACTTGCGAATTTCATTTTGTATCTGTGCTATGTTCTCCTTGGCTACCCTGCGAATCTCTTCTTTGTCCTGCTGCAGCTCTAAAATATACTCCTCCTCTACCAGCTTTTCCAAGTCACTATCATACTTTGTCCTCATTTGTATTCCCGTCAAAATGTATCCTATCCATTACCGCGCAGGGATCCTGTTGCTATCAGCAAATGTTGGATACCCTGTTCCTTACAATATTTCTTAAAAACATTAGCAGTAAGTGCAGTACCTTTATCTGTAATTGCATTCTTCGGGTTTCCAAAAACATCGCCATGTTTTGGCGACCTATCAACCACCTCATCAGCGCCTGTAGTTTTTGTTGGATAGAGCCAAACAAATTTAGAAAAAGCGTCGACAACTACTAAAATGTGGTTATACTGTTTCTTAGTCGACTCCATCGGTTCAATATGGTCAATGTGATACGTTTGTAAATGGCTCATCAGATTTGTCAATTACATTTAAATAACCATCTTTTTTCCAAATTTGGCATCGCTCACAATGCACTCCACACAAGACTTAACAATTCTATCCACTTTCCCTAACAACTCTAGAATAAAGTATTCACGCTGCACTAAATCGATAGTTCTTTTAACACCAAAATGCCCTCGACGATGTGCAGTCATTATGATTTCACATTTAAATACCCTTATTTTTTCCAAATTTGGCATCGCTCACAACGTTTTCCACACAAGACTTAACAATTCTATCCACTTTCCCTAACAACTCTGGAATAAAGTATTCACGCTGCACTAAATCGATAGTTCTTTTAACACCAAAATGCCCTTGACGATGTGCAGTCATTATGATTTCGCTCTCCATCCTGCATGGTATTACGATAAACTCTTTAACTGGATCCTTGTGCAAAATGTTATACTTCAAGTAAAAGTCGTCGTAAGAACCCGACTCTAGCATTTTACAAACTGATGTTATCCAAATATCCTGATGCTCAGCTTGCTTTATTCGAAGTCTTAGTGAATCTTGCAACAATAAGCAATGCACTCTACTCAATACATCGACGTTTTTCATCTTTGTCCCTGAACGATGCACAATTTCATAATCGAAGTCCTGCAGAAATATGGCCCAACGAGACATCTTCACTGGAACATCTTGTTTCTTCATCGTTAACGCAAAAGCATTACAGTCAGTAATGATATTGGTCTTTCTCGCAAGCAAATACACTCTCCACTTCTTTAGAGCCTGCACTATAGCGAGTACTTCAAGCTCTATGAAGGATACTTTTCTTCTACTGGGTAGAAACAATGATCTTCTGAGTCCTTTTGTAAAAGGATGGCTCCATACCCATACATGCTTGCATCGCAAGTATGAACAACTTCAAAACAGGAGAACAGGATAGATAAACTTTCAACTGATTGAATGCTACCAACTCTTCTTTACCCATTCTGAAAAGAAAATCCTTCTTCATCAAATTCACCAGCGGTCTGGCAACTACAGCAAAACTCCTATCAAATTTACGGAAATAGGAAGTTAGGCCCAAATAGCGTTGAACTTGTTTTCCTGTCTCTCGGAACTGAAAAGTTTTCAACTGCCGAAGTTTTCGCTTCAGATGGTCTTAACGTTGAATTCTCCATTTTGTATCCCAAACCATTAACCTTGCGCTGTAACACCCATTTTATACGTAACTCCCATTTTATACGCAATCCTGACATCTCTGCGATACGCAACACCTTCTGTAACTTTTCGAGTCCTTCTTGATCATCCTTTGGCGGAATAATAATATCGTCCACATACAAGATCAATGTACCGTCGTCTATAAATGGTCTTAAAACAGCATATATATACCTCATAAATACTGGAGTTGAGTTAGTAATCCCAAATGCTACGTAAATTCATATTGTCCACTCTGTGTGACAAAAGAGGTATATTTACGAGAATCCCCGAGTACTGAGACGTGAAAAAAACCCATTAGTCAAGTCCAATGCAGTAAAAATGTAGTACGACCTTCCTGAAGACATCATCAAAACGTCATTGGGAAATGGTCTCGAATTATCTTCTCATTAAGTTTTCTATAATCGCAGCAAAGTCTCTTTGAGCTATCTTTCGTGGCGACAAGAACTACCGGGAAATAGTATCCGGAAATACTATGAAAAATTATTCCTTCCTTTAACCAATCCCTGATCTGCTTATCAACTTTCTCATTGTCCACGTGAGGTAGACGTCTGGGTCTTTGACGGAATGGTACTTCATCCGTCAATATTATCTTCATTTCAACAAGGCTTTTTTCTGGTTTTACGGGATTATAATTTTCAAACAATCTGCCTATTATTGACCTCACCTCACGGTTCAAATGCGACAGCTCTTCATTACCGATTTTGACATTCTTAAAAGTTCGATTAAAACTGTTCTGAGAAAATGTATTTGCCTTGTGACCTATTTGATTGCAATTGAAACATTTTACGGCATTTTCTTTACAATAAAATATGGTTGCTATCTCAACATTTGAAACAACTTTTTTCGTCTTTGGTTTTTACTGAACTACATATTCTCAAACTTTTTTTTTCCTCAGCGAAGTTCCTTGATTCGCACTCGTAAATCTTAATTTTCTCCCGAAATTCTTCGAAATTGTTTGCTTGGTACAAACAGTTTTTGTTTACTTGGAATCTGGAATGCCCTGAATAATATATTCAACAACACTTTCTTCATATAGCTTGGATTGGCTTGCCAAAGTACACATACTATAAAAATATTCAATTAGGCTCTCCTTATGACACTTCTTTTTATTTTCCAATAACTTATAAACTTGCTTTGCCGTTATCTTCTCACTTAATTCCCGTTTTAGTGCTTCCTTCAGGGAATACCAATCATTAATGCCAGATTGACTGCTGAAAAACAATTTGGCTGACTAATGTCCTGCCGTAAATAAACTTTTGCAAATCATTCCAATTCACTGTTAAAGCATTAAGCTCAAAATCGCATAGACAGTCATCAACATCCGGAGAACCATTGTCTGTGAATGTTGAAAGGGAATCTTCAATGTCTCTCAATGTGAACGCCATGTTTACCGAACTACCAACTGCTGCTTCGTTTTTCGAATTTAAAACTTGAACGGCTTCCGCCTGTTCGTACCCTGTTATATCAAGCGTTTCCTCGGGTAAAGTATCCTCCCCTTCATTACCAAAATAGTTTAAAAGTCTCTCCTGTAAATCTGCTTTAAGACCGGAATACTGCAAATGTATGTAGCTCTTTTAATTTTCCTCTCAACTCTACTACTATTACTATTACTATATTACTTCTGCCGGCTTAATTTGCAACACCTTGCACCTACTCCATAAATTCAATACTTGCGTATTAAAACTGAGTTCCATGCATGCGTTCTTCTTCTTGGTCTTCTTTGCGTCGTCTTCGTTCGCATGGTATACGAGCCGCACATGGCCGTGTGCTATTGTTGTTGTTTCGTCGTTTGGGTCCAGCCTCTGCTTACTTCTTTGCGCCGTCTTCGTTCGCAGGATATACAAGCCGCACGTGGCCGTGCGAAGGATCAGTGTTGTTGTTTCGTCGCTTGCTGCTTTCTTCTATGTTCGCAATGTGAACGAAACCGTCTTTCAAGTCTTCCTTGCTTTGTATATTCATCGTTTCCTCTTTTCCGCTTTGTTCGCAATCTGGACGAAAACGTCTTTCAAACCTTCTTTGCTTTGTATATTCATCGTTTCCTCTTTTCCGCTTTGTTCGCAATCTGGACAAAAGCGAATGGTGTCGTTTAAGTGCTTTTGCTCTTTACTTTCTTCGTTGCCTACTGTTTGTATGTGTGTGCGAGCCTGACTTTTAGTTTTCCCCTGTATTAGTCAACACATTTTTCTTAATTTTTTTTTCAATTAAATATGCAAAAGAATCACTGAAATATAATCGAGTTTATTTCATTCTGCTGGCTGGCATCTACCACTGATAGATCTCATCGGATTCTCATAAGGTTATGGGCCCAGGAACACGCGAGTGCGGGCAGCCAGCAGTACAAGAATTTTTGCATTAAAATTGTGAAATTAATTGTTAAACACGACGTTAAGGAAAGCAGTCAGAATGAGTTCTCTCTATCAAATTGAGAAATTGGACAACACAGTTATGTTACCTCAAGAGTTGTAAACCACAGCGAGTGCCTAGGAAAGACTCAAGGATGTAAATGAGCCAAGCGGACCTGTAAGAATGGTGTCATTCTATAAAAAGTTGCTTGGGCTGCGAATGGCAGGAGATGACGGAATGTTCGAATATCTGAATTCGTTTTGTTCAACAGTAGACAAGCTTGGAAAGTAAATATTCAATTAGGAGACGAGCTTGCTGTGATCATATTGCTCTCAAGTTTGCCAAACGGTACGAGAACTTTGTTATAGCCATGGAAACGCGCGACAGTTTGCAAACATTAGAACAATTGAAGATTAAATTGTTGACAGAAAAAGAACGCAGAATCACGGAGGAGAATTTCGTGCACAGCGAGCAGCAGGCATTTCAAGCAAGATCCGATCATGGAAAGCCGGGCCAGATCCGCAAAAAGAACAACAAAAGAGATATTGAGTGCTACAATTACGGTCAGCGTGATCACTTCAAGCAAGATTGGATGAAAAAGAGTTAAGACATGAAAAAGGGTCAGCAGCAACAATCATCGCACTCGTTTACTCTTCTAGCTGCATTGGACGCAGGTAATTTGGACGGTTCGAGTTGGTGTGTGGATTCAGGAGCTACAGCGCATATGTGCTGTATACATACGTAGTATGTATGAAAACTATACTTCACATCAGGAAGATGTAGTTTTGGCTGACAGCAACGTTATAAAGGCAGTTGGAAAAGGTGACGTCAAGTTCAAACCGAATTTGATACTTTGACGTTCGAGAACGTTCTGCATGTTCCAGATTTGAAGGGAGCGAATCAGTTGCTCAAGCTATTGATCGCGGATGCACGGTAATGTTCGATCGAAATTTTGCAGTGTTTCGCTGGGATGGCGAAGATCTACTGAGAGCTCATAAGAATAACAAACCGTTTCTAGCAGCAGCGGAAAGTCGGGCCATGCATCAGTTGGAACTGGTTCATACCGATGTATGTGGACCGTTTCAGACCCGATACCTGGGAGGCTCAGCATATTTTTTGACATTTATAGATGATATGTCAAGGCGTATATTCACGTGTTTCATCGAATCGAAGGACGAGGATTTAATAAAGTTTATAGAATTGAAAAACATGGCCGAGCGACAGACTGGAAAAAGATGAAGGTATTGAGGAGCGACAACGGCCGAGAGGGCAGGCAGTTTGATACATACCTGAAGAAGCATGGAATGGTCCATCAACTGACAGTTTCATATAGTCCTCAACAAAACGGGGTGGCCGAACGGGCAAACCGAACCCTTATCGAGATGGAAAGGAGTTTGAAATGGTAATATGGACAATTACCTATGGGCAGAGGCAGTGCCAACTGCATGCTACATAAGGAATAGGTCACCAACCACTGCTTTAGTGGGCATGACGCCATATGAGGCATGGTGCGGCAAAAAACCCAACCTGCAGGGTATGCGCGTATTTGGATCAGTAGCAGTTGATTTGGATAAGAATCGTCGTAGTAAATTCCGAGCAAAAGGAATGGAATACCGTTTTGTGGGATACTCTATTGTATCAAAGGCGTACAGGCTGTATGATAAGGAGAAACGTGATGTTTTATTTGAGGAGCCTCGTAATATACTACCCAGTAATGTCTTTACAATTGTCTCCAAGGATATCTCAAGAAACGACGCAGTAAAGATGCAGCCACAAATTGAGGCAGATGTGCAGCAATCTGATGAATGGATTGAGAATAGAATATTGAGTGAAGATTATGCCAGCGCCGAGGAACCAGACCACGTACATGAACAATAAGCTACAGACAGGCGATGTAGAGCTCAAATATGTATCGACAAAGGATATGGTTGCTGATATCCTTACAAAGAATTTGTCGAAGCAGAAACATTGTCATTTTTTTACATTGTCTACTTTATCTTCATTTGCCTTGCTCTCTTCAACCTTTTTACACCTTGTACAAAAACTAATGTCGCCGTTTTCTGTCCTCTTTACTGCGTTTTACGATGCCAGTTCTAGACATCTTCTTGCGTTTGATTTTCGTTGCGTCGTTAGTTGTAATTTCACAATGTTGCCCAAAACTTAGTGGAATTGTCTACTTGTACATGCATACATACACATTCTATGCTTCATTTGTAGTGGTATTTTACAATTCACATTCACTTGAGGTTATATTTGGTTGAGCCGGTTGCAAGTGAGTAAAAGTCTGCCCCAGAAACTCCGTTAATAAAAACAACACACGTTGTAGAATTGTGCAATGGAATACAATGTTTATTCTTTGTGTTAATGAGGTTAAAGTACAGTTTTTTCATTTCTCGTTCACACACGTCTTTTCTTAGCCTATCCTGTACTATCCTGCTAAAGGACTTCCAACCCTACATATATTCTTGATCAGCATCAATAGCCGAGTCGATGTAGCCATGTCTGTCTGTCCGTCCGTCGGTCTGTCCGTCGGTCCGTCCGTCGGTCTGTCCGTCGGTCCGTCCGTCGGTCCGTCTTCATTAGCGCCTAGATCTCAGAGACTATGAAAGCTGGAGCAACACATTTTTGTATCCAGACTCGTGTTTTATCACACTACATAAAGCCGGCCCACAAAAAATTGTGGATTCCACAGATTTTCGTCCTATGCGGAGGCGTGTCAAACTTTTGAAATATATTTGTATTGAAGTGATATCACAGGAGCTTGAATAGAAAGATTGGTTGCTCTAGCTCTTAAAATCTCTGAGATCTAGGCGCTCATTTGGACGAATAGGCAAATCAGACAGGGTCGCGTGTGAGAAAAAGCGAGAGGGAACGATGACTTTCGAAATGGTTTTCTTCATTGTGGCTATATTAATAATCCGATCTGATCCAGATTCAACACTCTGATAGAAATGGTCATTCTCTATGATTCTACGTTTTTAGTTTTCTCGAATCTTCGAAATTGTGTATGCCACAGGAAAGGTAAAAAGGGGCGGGGAGAAATTATGAAATACACTCGTAGTAGTGTGATAACACAGGAGATTGGATAGAAAATTTGGTTGCTCTAGCTTTTATAGTCTCTGAGATCTAGGCGCTCATGAAGACGGACAGACGGACAAACGAACACACGAATGGACAGGCAGACACGGCTATATCCGCTCGGCTATTAATGCTGATCAAGAATATATGTACTTTATGGGGTCGGAAATGCTTCCTTCTGGACGCTACACAGATCCACACACATCCACGCTTTTATCACCACAAATCTAATATACCCCTATACTCTTCGAGTACCGGGTATAAAAACCAAAAACGCACTATCATGAAAAATAGCCGTATCTACCAGATTGCCGAATCTTGATTAGGTTGAATTACTATTATAGCGAGAAGGAACAAATTACATTTTAGTCGCTACGCAACGCCTGCCAAGCGCTTGCTCATTGCCTCTTTCTCTCACTTCCACGTCTCGAATATGTAGTTATACATGTACATGTAGAAATGTAGAAACATATGTAAACAAAAATGGAAACATGTATAAAAATTCCAAAAAGGGTTTGACTAAATTTTTTGAAATATGCTTTTTTGCCCAAAATTCAATTCGTCCCTCTTGTGAACATACAATAAATTGCATAAATCGTAAGCTCATATATGTATGTATATACTGACCCGGTATAAAGTAGAGCCGCGGCCTGTGCCGCGGCTCACAACGTTCCCCCTTGTTTGTTCTCGTTCTATTTACTGTATTTTTGGTACTGAAAACTGCCTGCGCAACGGCAACGAACGAACATGTATAATGAGTTCTCTTCTCTTCCCATTTTCGCACTCGCTTAGCGATGGACTTAACTATAACTAACGTTTTGAATGTTTATTGATAAAAAAAAGGTGAAAAATACGATTAATACCTGTATTAAAAATCCCGACCTGATGGAGAAAAATGGAGATCAGATTTGAAATCAGCGACCTAAAATTAGCAAAAAACGTTCATCCGTTTTCAATCAACACACAAAAGTTCAATTTTTTTCCCCTGTGTGCGTGCTCTTGAGGATGGGAGCGAAAAATACGGCTTGTGTTGTTGTGAGAATGTAGCAGCGTTCCTGTTTTTTTAAAAATAAATTGATGTAGTTATTTTTCAAATTTTCTATAATAATTACACTACTAAGCACTGCTCGAAAAAATTGACCTTTTTTCCCGCTGTGACCCAAAATGACTTTTTCTGATAGATTTGGAGATTTGAAATTTTTTAAAGAATTATGTTTATTTTTTAAATTTGGTATTTTCAGTTTATTTTTTTTCAGAGGTATTGCTTCTTTTTTTAGATAACTTAAGTACTTTATAACTGGTTGTATTGAACTTTCCAGTTCTAAAAAGCTGAAAAATGCAGATATAAATCCGACCCAGACACTTTGTACTTCCAGCTTACAGTCTGGAAGGCTTCACACACGCTTCTTCAGCGATTCTCTCTCTCTCTCTCTCTCTGTCAAAAGGAAAAAATAATACGCCGGATAGAGAGACACTTAAAACTATCTTAACTTTCTGTTTCTGTAATAATGATTTTCTCTAATTTTTTTTCGTTCTAGTTTAATTTTTTCCGCTTTTGTGGCGGTACTCAATGTGGTGGAATACTTTTTCAAACGGATTACGGAGTCTGACCCTGAACTATTTTACCTCGCCCGTAAGCTCTGAAAACATTAAATGTCATATATTGCGAGTAATAATAATTACTTTGAAAAATTAAGTTAAATGAATATCCATATTATTATATTATTAATGAATAACCACATACCGAGTATACTATATTCCGCGACCTTTACCTTGCCATAAACATACCTTGTTAGCTAAGACTGAAGTTATTCTTTAAAGGCCTGTATCCAGCGCCGCGGAAACTAAAAATTTCTGTCAAACTTATTATAAAAAAAGAGATGAAGAGATTCAAAAGGAAAGCCCCCAAAATAACAGCCTATGCAGATGACATAGGCATACTTATTACGGGTGTATGTCCATCGACCCTCAGCTCCATAATGGAAAGTACACTCAGGGAGATACGTGAGTGGGCGGACGAAGTAGGACTCAGTATCAACGCGGACAAGACGGACCTCATCCTCTTTACCAAGAGGAACAAGGTACCGTCATGGATCCCCCCGAAAATTAATTAAACAAGGCTAACGCTTGCAACGCTAGCAAGCTGGCATGGAGACCCAATGTAGTGGAAAGGGTGAAGAAGACCTTTATTGCGCTATATGCATCAAAGAAGATGCTCAGCAGCACATGGGGCCTGTCACCTGCTCTTATGCACTGGATCTACATCTCGGTGGTGCGACCAACTCTGCTGTATGGAGTCTTAGTGTGGTGGCAAGCTACCGGGAAGAAGACGTACCACAAGCTTTTGGAAAAGACTCAGCGACAGGCTCTGCTCTGTATCACGGGGCACTAAGATCAACCCCAACAAAAGCACTCGAGACCATACTTGGAATTGATCCCCTGGACATCCACGCTCGTCTGACGGCAGGAAAGGTAGCACAGCGCCTAATTGCGTCGGGAAACATGTGGCCACAAGGATACGGGCACAGTTCAATTGGCAGAGACATGATAAGTTATACTGACTACATGACCTCCCGAACTTGCCTCGAAATCAAAACAAACACATTTCTGGGACCCGAAGAATGGAAAAAAGGACGGGGCCAGACCCAGCACCTCAACATATATACAGACGGCTCCAAGATGTAAGGAGGAGTAGGAGCTGGTTTATACTGCACACACCCCGAAATAATGCTTTCATATAAGCTACCGGACCACTGCAGCATATTCCAGGGGGATGTCTTTGCCATCAGGAAAGCAGCGGAAGTTGCACAACACACAGAACGAACACACAATGTGGTCAACCTGTTTGTAGACAGCCAGGCGGCGATAAAATCCATGCAGTCGTCCGAGGTCAGTTCTAGAAGTGTCGTGGCAAGCAGGGAAGCATTTTGCACGACCTAGTCAGTGCGGATCTATTGGGTTCCCAGCCACCAGGACATCGAAGGAAACGAAGCGGCGGACGCTCTGGCAAAGGAAGGCGTCAGGCTGTCAACTGAAAGAGTAGAAAATGTGCCAGACTAGAAAACGAGAGAAGGTGGAGGCGCACAACCAACTGCAGAATCTCGAAAATCATGTGCAAAGAACGTAGCGAAAAACTCAGCCACTATCTGCTGCACCTTCCACGAAAGGACTGTAGAATGTTAGTGGGGTATATTGACAGGTCACTGCCTGGCTGCATCACATGCATCCAGACTAAACATTACCGACAGAAACAGCTTTAGGAAATGTGATGAGCTCGGGGCTATTGAAACCCTGGAACATCTTATCTGCAGCTGCCCGGCTCTCTCACGGGCAGGGAGAAAATACCTGGGCGCACCGACGCTGGCATCGCTAGAAGATGCCTCCAAGAGGACGCCAAAAGAACTGCTGGCCTTTGCCAAAAACACCTAAATTTTAGGTGATATCAAAACCTCACCAGCACCCGCGTAAAGGTCCATAACCATCCGGATAACTAAGGGCCATACTGGCCTATGGGAGGCCCCAGGAGGGCCGTCCGGATTAACCTAACCTAACCTTAAGCTGAGTATCCAGCACCGCGGAAACTAAAAATTACTGCCAAACTTCATATAAAAAAAACGGGGCCAGTAATTTTTCGTTTGTGTTTTCCTGGAGTCAGTATCCAGCAACGTAAACGGGATCCACGAATTTTTATCGATAATATCGATATTCACACGAATGTGGACTGTGAGAACAGCTGATAGGGGTGCCAGTAAAATATATGTGCCTATTTTTACTGGAGTACAAGTGAGAGGTGGGGGCAAAATCTGTGCGCAAAACCAAAAAGAGATATGCAAATTTTTAAAGTGAGGAGAAGATTGCTTTAATAAAAGCAGTTGGTGCAAGACCATGTCTTTGGCGGATCACGGAAAATAAGCATTTTGATAATTTTGACATTTTGGCGCCTCCGACTGTGCTGTACTTCTTCTTACAACAATATGTGCCGCTACCAACACAATCACTTCATCGTCAGAATTACTTTTCTTCCTTTTTTTAATTTTAGTTTAATTTTCAAAATTGGCGCTGTTTACAAAACACAGCTGATTCATGAGAGTGGCAAATCACTTTTTAGGCTCTTGGTCACACTAATTTTTTTGAGTTCCACACATCCGAAATAATGTGCAGATTAGCTTCAGTAAAATTTCGCGGTGCTGGATACAGGCCTTAATATAAAAAAAAATGGGCGAGGAACTTTATGTTTGTGTTTTTCTGGGCTCAGTATGTAGCAAGCTTAGCGAAATCCATAGATTCGTATCGATAGCGAAATCCATAGATTCGTATCGATAGTTATCCTATCGACAAGATTGTGGACTGTGTGGATTGTGTATGTGCCTATAACACTAGTCAAAACGTTACTTCTGCTATGGCCCAAAATTACTTTTTCGGATAGGTTTGGAGATTAAACATTTTTTAATTATGGTTTTTTTTATGGTTTAGATTTTTTTAAAGAATTTTAAAAAAATCTGGTTTTTTCAGAGATAGTGATTCTATTTTTCAAATAACTTAAGTTTCTTATAACTGGTTGTATAAAACGTTGCAGTTCTGTCTGTGTCGGATTTAAATAAAATTTAAATTATAATTAATTTATTATAATTAGAAAAACGCTTCTTGTTCAAACATTTTGGCGCCCAACGTGGGGCTCGTGTGTTAATTCTTGGTGAATAATAAAAATACTCGCATTTATGTACAATCTCTGTTAACATTTTTCGTCGGTACATAATTTGCAAATAAAACAACTGCAGTATTCGTTTAGTTTTGCAGCTACCGTCTAAATTGCCGAAAACCCATTACCTATCGTCTCGATTGCGGTCATCACCCTCGCTTTGCTCTCGCTGTTCTCGGTTAATTTTATCATTCGCTTTTCACCCACAACGCTTCTTCTTCTTTGATGCTACCTGCTCTGGTCCAGAGATCAACGCATTTATCTTTTGGAATTCCACCGCTTTTCGTTTCGCTTTTCTTGCCGTCGTCGGATTTGTCGCTGATTCTCTCTCCCTTGGAACGACTGCACTCAACCTTTTGCTGCCGCCTTCGCTTCCACCGTTGGATTTGTGCTTTGGCTACTGCTGCCTAGTTGCGTTCATGCTCTTGTTGCCTACGTTGTTTGTTGTTGGAAACTATAATTCTGTGTGCGTGCATTTACACTACACAACAAAATGACGACTCTCGAGGATTTGAAACGCCAACAGAGCAACATTAAACGGAACATATCTCGGATTAAATCTGTAGTCGAAGGAAAGACGGAAAAGCCGATTTGCAATGAGGAGCTTCGCTATCGTTTGAGCATCTTGTAAACGTACTTTAAGAAGGTTCTAAATGTCAAGGCGGACATTGAAGATCTTAACCAAAATGATGAAAAACGGGCAAGCTTGGAAGATACTTACATAGCAATCAAGCTATCCATAAAGGACAAATTGGGAGGAGACTTGAACACCAGTATAGTTGCGCCCGACTGTCACCCACCGCCAGTGAGGTTATCATTACCAAGGTTATCGTTGCCCACCTTTGACGGAACTTATGCGAATTATAAGAACTTTATTAATTCGTTTGAACAACTTGTCGTGCGTGAGTCTGGATTTTCCAATATTGAAAAGTTTAATTACTTACTGGGCTGCCTCAAAGGGCCGGCGTTAGACACCATTCAGGCATTCCAGGTCACAAGCGAAAACTATCCGAAGGCCCTAGATAAACTTAGCAACCGGTACGATAATCCCACTCTTATACTTTTAGAAGGCATTGATGCATTGTTCGCCCTACAACCGATCGAAAAGGCCAACTGTCAGCAGCTTCGCAGCCTATTCGATAAGGCGTCTGCGATATTTAGATCTTTGGAGTCCATCGGAAAACCGGAGGACATCGCTTAATCCGTGCTGATATACATTGTGATGGACAAGTGTGGTCAGCTAACTCGGAAGAAGTGGAAGGAATCACTGGACTACCAAAAGCTACCGACCTGGCTAACATGCACACAGCTTGTGGAACGCCACTGTCAATTCCTTCATTCGTCTGGAGCCTCATCTGGTACTACGTCGCAACGAAAGGCTGACAACAATAAGTCAAATCGGCATTATAATCAACAGATCAACTCGTCGTTTGCCATTACTAATCCGTCTTGTACACTTTGTTCTAGTTCTGGCCATAAAATCACTAACTGTACGCAGTTCAAGGCAATGAACAGCAATCAACGGTTCGATAATGTGAAACGCCTCGGTTTCCGCATCAACTGTCTTGGGAACGGCCACAGAGTGGCGCAATGTCCATCGACTCATCGTTGCCGAACCTGTAATCAGACTCATCACTCGACTTTGCATCACTCGCAGCCGCAACAGCCACTCCAATCATCAGCAGGACAATCCTCAAATCCGGAACCGATAAGGCAACCGTCGCAGCCCTCTCGGCAAACAGCTGATACTTATTCGTATCAAGCTGCTTCACATTCGCATATGGACATCGCTGCAGACGATCATTTTGTTGGCAACAGCCATGGAATTGGTAAAGGATCCATCAGGTGAATACAAACTTGGTAGAGCGTTGCTTAATTCATGTTCCCAGGTTAATTTTGTAACCGAAACCTTTGCTCAAAAACTTCGCCTTCGTTGTGAGAGACACCACACAAGAGTTCGTAGCATAGGAGACACACACACACTTGGCGACTGTAGAGGAGTCGATCGATGAAAACCTGCAGCAACTATGGAAAGTTGACTCGATTGTCGACCGACGTGAGTCGATTCTTCCAAATCATCGTCGCTGTGAGGATCACTACAGGGTTACAACACATATGGATGCCAGTTCGCTTGCCATTCCAAAAAGACCCAGGATGCCTTGGAAGTTCGGTAGACACAGCTCGAAGTCTTGCCGTACGTCATCTCAAAAATCTCTTAACGATCTACTCTTAGTTGGCCCTACCATCCAGGATGAGTTGTACGTGCAATTGCTGCATTTTTGGATGTATAGGTTTGGCATCACGGCTGACGTCACCAAAATGTACAGACAGGTACTTGTCGGTGAGGAGGATCGAAAGTTCCAGTACATTCTGTGGCGAGCGTCCCCAGATTCTGACTTTCAAACCTACCAACTCAATACCGCAACATATGGGCCTGCGTCTGCTCCGTTTCTCGCAGCTCGTAGTTTTCATTTCTTAGCTGAGGAGTGTAAGGATGAATGGCCCTTAGGAGCCGCAGCAGTTAGAACTGCGTTTTATGTTGATGGTTTTTTGTCTGGGGCTGATGACATAGACACACTTCTCAAACTGAAAAAAAAAATTACATCAACTCTAGCTTGTGGTCATTTTCCATAATGCAAATGGCGTTCAAATCATCCAGGTGTAATGGAATTAGTAGCACACTCGGCGTAACTTGGCATCAAAAAAGTGATGCATTTAGTTTCACTTTCACACCCAAGGAAGTCTATCCTTCTACCACAAATTGGACAATTTTGTCCACTGCGTCATTGCTATTCGATCCCATCGGTCTGCTGTCACCGTTAGTCACTGTCTCTAAGATCATTCTCCAGGAGTTGTGGCTTGTGAAACTCGACTGGGACGAGTCTGTCCCCCAAAATCCAAACTGCGCATGCAGCACTTGTTTGGATTCTTTGAACTCACTATCGTCACTAGCGGTACCTCGTTTTTGTTTGCAGCCCGACGCTAGGAGTATTCAAATGCACGGATTTTGCGACGCATCGATTCGTGCACATGGCTGCTGTCTTTATGTGGATACTAACAATTTGTTTGGACAGGTCTCAGTGAAATTGTTCACGTCCACGTCCAGTGTAGCACCAGTGAAGAAGCAGTCTCTCCCGAAGCTGGAACTATGCGGCTCACATTTACTTGCTCAACTGTACAGCAAAATCAAGGCCACATTCAAAAAACACACCGTCAAGACTTATTTTTGGAGCGACTCACAGCTTGTATTGCATTGGCTGAAACAACACTCAATCACTTTATCGACCTTTGTTGGAAACAGCGTGTCCGATATTTAGACTTTGACTGCGGATGAAAAGTGGCGCTACGTGCCAACACATCAAAACCCGGCTGATCTTCTGTCGCGAGGCTGCAACGTGAACGAGTTGATCCAATCTACATGGTTTTCAGGTCCTTCATTTCTACTCGGCGATTCGCATAAATGGCCCGCCACAGATGAACGACAAGATATTGACAAGTATTTTCACTGCCGTACAGGAGACAAATTACATCCTCAAGATCGTCGATAATATCAGTTCATTTTCAAATAGCCTTCGTCTTATTGCTTGGATGGTAAGATTCATACGGATATGTAGGAAGCAAGTGACGTTTACCGCAACCACGCCGACACCCGATGAACTTCGTTTTGCTTCGAATTGCCTTATTTGGAATATTCAACAAATCCATTTTGCAGAGGATATTCGCTTACTTCAGAAAAAAAAATATTTAAAGAGTAGCTTAAAGTTTCCTACTCCCTTTCTGGATAATGTGAACGGATTTGACCTCATCGCGGACGAAGTGGACAGTACCCTCAACGAACCTCACCGAGGGTATGTTGGTCATCATCCATGAGGACAATCTGCCCCCTCTACGCTGGAAGTTAGGCCGAGTGCAGTCTACTGGGCTTGGGAAGGATGGTCGTGTACGAGTGGTGCACCTCCGCACAGCAAATGGAACATGTTGCCCACACAAAGGACGAAAGTCTGTGGCATACACAATTTTTAAGATACGATAAAACTAAAAACGCAGAATCATAGATGATGACCATTTTTATCAAAATGTTGAATCTGGATCGCATCATTAATATAGCCACAATGAAGAAAACCATTTCGAAAGTCATCGTTCCCTCTCGCTCTCTCTCACATGCGACCCCCTTTTGCTTTGCCCATTCGTCTTTTTTAAAGCATAGTTCTCAGAGTCTATAAGAGCTAGAGAAACCAATCTTTCTATCCAAGATATAAATTCATAACAAGTGTATTTCAAAATTTTGCCACGCCACCTTCCACCCCACAAAGGACGAAAATCTGTGGAATCCACAAATTTTAAGGTACGAGAAAACCAAAAACGCAGGTTCATGGAAAATGACCGTATCTAACGGATTGCCTAATCTGGATCAGGTGAGATCATTATTATGGACAGAAGGAACAAATTAAATTTTAGTGGCTACGTAAAGCCTCTCAAGCGCTTACTCATTCTCTCGCTCTTTCTCGCATACACTTTTCGTAAAAACACGAACCGTATATATGTAAAGACGAATATGTAGATGTCAAATGTAGAGAAGACAGATGTAAATAACATATGTAAACCAAAATGGAAACTGATAAAATGTAATATGCATACAAAAATTTGCAGAATTGTTCAACGTAATTTTTTGAAATTTTTTTTGGCAAAAATGTACTAAATCTTTTTTGCCAATTTAAATCATAAGATAACATATATTCTGACTGTGTACCGGGTATAAAGTAGAGCCGCTGCTCACAACGTTCCCCCTCGTTTTCTTGTTTAAACTGTTTTTAGTGTCTGTATGCACATGCATGCACGTATGCACGTAGGCACGTACTTTGCACGTGTATGCAATAGTATTGATGGGCGCTAGAACTGAAATTTTGTGTTGTCATCTGTTTTTTATTTCTGGGCTTACTATGTACTCGTATATTAAATAGTAATTATTTAAATTATTCCATGTATCATATATATTAAGTATTTTTACACATGTACATATATGCGCTCATTGTATTAGTTTTTTCTATATTAAGCAAAATTAGCATCTAATTCATGTACAAAATAATAATTATTCTAATACTGTAAGGCAAGCATAATCAAAAAGGGTCGACTCTAAAAATGCTAAAGAAAATGGTGAATTGAGCCCAGAAATCAAACGAAGAGGAACATTGCGAGCCGCGGCAAAGGCCGCGTCTCTACTTTATACCCGGTACTTTCAGTATATATGTGTTCCTACGATTTATTTAATTTATGCAATATTTTCGATATATTATATCCCCAAAAAAAAAATGTGTTTCCCAAAAATATCAACCCTTCTCAGCTTTGACCGCCAAACTTCAACTTCCCACGCCCAAGTGTACCACCCCCACCCACCCTAACAATGTCTCATTTATTTTGTGGCGGTGGGTCAGTTTGTTAATAAGCCAACGACTCAAATCCAAAAATACACGTAAAATTGTATTTCTTGCCATCAATACTATTGCACATACGCAAAGCCGAAACAAGAAAAAATTGCAAGCTTAGCGAAATCCATAGATTCGTATCGATAGCGAAATCCATAGATTCGTATCGATAGTTATCCTATCGACAAGATTGTGGACTGTGTGGATTGTGTATGTGCCTATAACACTAGTCAAAACGTTACTTCTGCTATGGCCCAAAATTACTTTTTCGGATAGGTTTGGAGATTAAACATTTTTTAATTATGGTTTTTTTTATGGTTTAGATTTTTTTAAAGAATTTTAAAAAAATCTGGTTTTTTCAGAGATAGTGATTCTATTTTTCAAATAACTTAAGTTTCTTATAACTGGTTGTATAAAACGTTGCAGTTCTGTCTGTGTCGGATTTAAATAAAATTTAAATTATAATTAATTTATTATAATTAGAAAAACGCTTCTTGTTCAAACATTTTGGCGCCCAACGTGGGGCTCGTGTGTTAATTCTTGGTGAATAATAAAAATACTCGCATTTATGTACAATCTCTGTTAACATTTTTCGTCGGTACATAATTTGCAAATAAAACAACTGCAGTATTCGTTTAGTTTTGCAGCTACCGTCTAAATTGCCGAAAACCCATTACCTATCGTCTCGATTGCGGTCATCACCCTCGCTTTGCTCTCGCTGTTCTCGGTTAATTTTATCATTCGCTTTTCACCCACAACGCTTCTTCTTCTTTGATGCTACCTGCTCTGGTCCAGAGATCAACGCATTTATCTTTTGGAATTCCACCGCTTTTCGTTTCGCTTTTCTTGCCGTCGTCGGATTTGTCGCTGATTCTCTCTCCCTTGGAACGACTGCACTCAACCTTTTGCTGCCGCCTTCGCTTCCACCGTTGGATTTGTGCTTTGGCTACTGCTGCCTAGTTGCGTTCATGCTCTTGTTGCCTACGTTGTTTGTTGTTGGAAACTATAATTCTGTGTGCGTGCATTTACACTACACAACAAAATGACGACTCTCGAGGATTTGAAACGCCAACAGAGCAACATTAAACGGAACATATCTCGGATTAAATCTGTAGTCGAAGGAAAGACGGAAAAGCCGATTTGCAATGAGGAGCTTCGCTATCGTTTGAGCATCTTGTAAACGTACTTTAAGAAGGTTCTAAATGTCAAGGCGGACATTGAAGATCTTAACCAAAATGATGAAAAACGGGCAAGCTTGGAAGATACTTACATAGCAATCAAGCTATCCATAAAGGACAAATTGGGAGGAGACTTGAACACCAGTATAGTTGCGCCAGACTGTCACCCACCGCCAGTGAGGTTATCATTACCAAGGTTATCGTTGCCCACCTTTGACGGAACTTATGCGAATTATAAGAACTTTATTAATTCGTTTGAACAACTTGTCGTGCGTGAGTCTGGATTTTCCAATATTGAAAAGTTTAATTACTTACTGGGCTGCCTCAAAGGGCCGGCGTTAGACACCATTCAGGCATTCCAGGTCACAAGCGAAAACTATCCGAAGGCCCTAGATAAACTTAGCAACCGGTACGATAATCCCACTCTTATACTTTTAGAAGGCATTGATGCATTGTTCGCCCTACAACCGATCGAAAAGGCCAACTGTCAGCAGCTTCGCAGCCTATTCGATAAGGCGTCTGCGATATTTAGATCTTTGGAGTCCATCGGAAAACCGGAGGACATCGCTTAATCCGTGCTGATATACATTGTGATGGACAAGTGTGGTCAGCTAACTCGGAAGAAGTGGAAGGAATCACTGGACTACCAAAAGCTACCGACCTGGCTAACATGCACACAGCTTGTGGAACGCCACTGTCAATTCCTTCATTCGTCTGGAGCCTCATCTGGTACTACGTCGCAACGAAAGGCTGACAACAATAAGTCAAATCGGCATTATAATCAACAGATCAACTCGTCGTTTGCCATTACTAATCCGTCTTGTACACTTTGTTCTAGTTCTGGCCATAAAATCACTAACTGTACGCAGTTCAAGGCAATGAACAGCAATCAACGGTTCGATAATGTGAAACGCCTCGGTTTCCGCATCAACTGTCTTGGGAACGGCCACAGAGTGGCGCAATGTCCATCGACTCATCGTTGCCGAACCTGTAATCAGACTCATCACTCGACTTTGCATCACTCGCAGCCGCAACAGCCACTCCAATCATCAGCAGGACAATCCTCAAATCCGGAACCGATAAGGCAACCGTCGCAGCCCTCTCGGCAAACAGCTGATACTTATTCGTATCAAGCTGCTTCACATTCGCATATGGACATCGCTGCAGACGATCATTTTGTTGGCAACAGCCATGGAATTGGTAAAGGATCCATCAGGTGAATACAAACTTGGTAGAGCGTTGCTTAATTCATGTTCCCAGGTTAATTTTGTAACCGAAACCTTTGCTCAAAAACTTCGCCTTCGTTGTGAGAGACACCACACAAGAGTTCGTAGCATAGGAGACACACACACACTTGGCGACTGTAGAGGAGTCGATCGATGAAAACCTGCAGCAACTATGGAAAGTTGACTCGATTGTCGACCGACGTGAGTCGATTCTTCCAAATCATCGTCGCTGTGAGGATCACTACAGGGTTACAACACATATGGATGCCAGTTCGCTTGCCATTCCAAAAAGACCCAGGATGCCTTGGAAGTTCGGTAGACACAGCTCGAAGTCTTGCCGTACGTCATCTCAAAAATCTCTTAACGATCTACTCTTAGTTGGCCCTACCATCCAGGATGAGTTGTACGTGCAATTGCTGCATTTTTGGATGTATAGGTTTGGCATCACGGCTGACGTCACCAAAATGTACAGACAGGTACTTGTCGGTGAGGAGGATCGAAAGTTCCAGTACATTCTGTGGCGAGCGTCCCCAGATTCTGACTTTCAAACCTACCAACTCAATACCGCAACATATGGGTCTGCGTCTGCTCCGTTTCTCGCAGCTCGTAGTTTTCATTTCTTAGCTGAGGAGTGTAAGGATGAATGGCCCTTAGGAGCCGCAGCAGTTAGAACTGCGTTTTATGTTGATGTTTTTTTGTCTGGGGCTGATGACATAGACACACTTCTCAAACTGAAAAAAAAAATTACATCAACTCTAGCTTGTGGTCATTTTCCATAATGCAAATGGCGTTCAAATCATCCAGGTGTAATGGAATTAGTAGCACACTCGGCGTAACTTGGCATCAAAAAAGTGATGCATTTAGTTTCACTTTCACACCCAAGGAAGTCTATCCTTCTACCACAAATTGGACAATTTTGTCCACTGCGTCATTGCTATTCGATCCCATCGGTCTGCTGTCACCGTTAGTCACTGTCTCTAAGATCATTCTCCAGGAGTTGTGGCTTGTGAAACTCGACTGGGACGAGTCTGTCCCCCAAAATCCAAACTGCGCATGCAGCACTTGTTTGGATTCTTTGAACTCACTATCGTCACTAGCGGTACCTCGTTTTTGTTTGCAGCCCGACGCTAGGAGTATTCAAATGCACGGATTTTGCGACGCATCGATTCGTGCACATGGCTGCTGTCTTTATGTGGATACTAACAATTTGTTTGGACAGGTCTCAGTGAAATTGTTCACGTCCACGTCCAGTGTAGCACCAGTGAAGAAGCAGTCTCTCCCGAAGCTGGAACTATGCGGCTCACATTTACTTGCTCAACTGTACAGCAAAATCAAGGCCACATTCAAAAAACACACCGTCAAGACTTATTTTTGGAGCGACTCACAGCTTGTATTGCATTGGCTGAAACAACACTCAATCACTTTATCGACCTTTGTTGGAAACAGCGTGTCCGATATTTAGACTTTGACTGCGGATGAAAAGTGGCGCTACGTGCCAACACATCAAAACCCGGCTGATCTTCTGTCGCGAGGCTGCAACGTGAACGAGTTGATCCAATCTACATGGTTTTCAGGTCCTTCATTTCTACTCGGCGATTCGCATAAATGGCCCGCCACAGATGAACGACAAGATATTGACAAGTATTTTCACTGCCGTACAGGAGACAAATTACATCCTCAAGATCGTCGATAATATCAGTTCATTTTCAAATAGCCTTCGTCTTATTGCTTGGATGGTAAGATTCATACGGATATGTAGGAAGCAAGTGACGTTTACCGCAACCACGCCGACACCCGATGAACTTCGTTTTGCTTCGAATTGCCTTATTTGGAATATTCAACAAATCCATTTTGCAGAGGATATTCGCTTACTTCAGAAAAAAAAATATTTAAAGAGTAGCTTAAAGTTTCCTACTCCCTTTCTGGATAATGTGAACGGATTTTACCTCATCGCGGACGAAGTGGACAGTACCCTCAACGAACCTCACCGAGGGTATGTTGGTCATCATCCATGAGGACAATCTGCCCCCTCTACGCTGGAAGTTAGGCCGAGTGCAGTCTACTGGGCTTGGGAAGGATGGTCGTGTACGAGTGGTGCATCTCCGCACAGCAAATGGAACATGTTGCCCACACAAAGGACGAAAGTCTGTGGCATACACAATTTTTAAGATACGATAAAACTAAAAACGCAGAATCATAGATGATGACCATTTTTATCAAAATGTTGAATCTGGATCGCATCATTAATATAGCCACAATGAAGAAAACCATTTCGAAAGTCATCGTTCCCTCTCGCTCTCTCTCACATGCGACCCCCTTTTGCTTTGCCCATTCGTCTTTTTTAAAGCATAGTTCTCAGAGTCTATAAGAGCTAGAGAAACCAATCTTTCTATCCAAGATATAAATTCATAACAAGTGTATTTCAAAATTTTGCCACGCCACCTTCCACCCCACAAAGGACGAAAATCTGTGGAATCCACAAATTTTAAGGTACGAGAAAACCAAAAACGCAGGTTCATGGAAAATGACCGTATCTAACGGATTGCCTAATCTGGATCAGGTGAGATCATTATTATGGACAGAAGGAACAAATTAAATTTTAGTGGCTACGTAAAGCCTCTCAAGCGCTTACTCATTCTCTCGCTCTTTCTCGCATACACTTTTCGTAAAAACACGAACCGTATATATGTAAAGACGAATATGTAGATGTCAAATGTAGAGAAGACAGATGTAAATAACATATGTAAACCAAAATGGAAACTGATAAAATGTAATATGCATACAAAAATTTGCAGAATTGTTCAACGTAATTTTTTGAAATTTTTTTTGGCAAAAATGTACTAAATCTTTTTTGCCAATTTAAATCATAAGATAACATATATTCTGACTGTGTACCGGGTATAAAGTAGAGCCGCTGCTCACAACGTTCCCCCTCGTTTTCTTGTTTAAACTGTTTTTAGTGTCTGTATGCACATGCATGCACGTATGCACGTAGGCACGTACTTTGCGCGTGTATGCAATAGTATTGATGGGCGCTAGAACTGAAATTTTGTGTTGTCATCTGTTTTTTATTTCTGGGCTTACTATGTACTCGTATATTAAATAGTAATTATTTAAATTATTCCATGTATCATATATATTAAGTATTTTTACACATGTACATATATGCGCTCATTGTATTAGTTTTTTCTATATTAAGCAAAATTAGCATCTAATTCATGTACAAAATAATAATTATTCTAATACTGTAAGGCAAGCATAATCAAAAAGGGTCGACTCTAAAAATGCTAAAGAAAATGGTGAATTGAGCCCAGAAATCAAACGAAGAGGAACATTGCGAGCCGCGGCAAAGGCCGCGTCTCTACTTTATACCCGGTACTTTCAGTATATATGTGTTCCTACGATTTATTTAATTTATGCAATATTTTCGATATATTATATCCCCAAAAAAAAAATGTGTTTCCCAAAAATATCAACCCTTCTCAGCTTTGACCGCCAAACTTCAACTTCCCACGCCCAAGTGTACCACCCCCACCCACCCTAACAATGTCTCATTTATTTTGTGGCGGTGGGTCAGTTTGTTAATAAGCCAACGACTCAAATCCAAAAATACACGTAAAATTGTATTTCTTGCCATCAATACTATTGCACATACGCAAAGCCGAAACAAGAAAAAATTGAGAAGGAACGATGTTTGACACGGCAAATGCCGCGGCCCCTACTCTGCCCCTACTCGCATTGTGAGACCCGAGGTCAACAGTTGTCCCAGCCTGCAGCTTTTATGAAGTTAGCTATCTTTTTGGGACATATGGTGGACATTACCGAAATGTCTGAAAAGAAGGGCGAGCCCAAGTGCTGCAGCCTTCTTCTGCTGAGAGCTGGGCAAGAGCAGAACAGGTGTTCCACCGTTTCATCCTCTTCTTCATCTCTACAGCTACGGCAAAAATCATTGTTTGGGGCGCCCAGTCTAATAGCATGGGTACCTACTAACCAGTGCCCCGTTAGGGAGCGTATGACTGCGCTGCACCTTCGTCTGCCGAGCCTGCATAGCTCAGAGGTGCGCTTCCTATCTATGGTCGGCCATGTTTGCCGAGATATACGACAACGTGGTACTGATTGCCACTTGTTATCTGTTAGTTGCTTATATTGCTCCTTTATTATGAGCCTACATGTGGCCATCGGCATACGAGTATCCTCCTTGTCTTGGAGAAGGGGGATTGTAGTGCCAAGTCTGGCCAGCTCGTCTGCAATACAGTTGCCTTCGATGTCCCGATGTCCCGGGACCCATATAAGGCTAATAACAAATTGCTGAGCCATCTCGTGAAGAGATTTGCGGCAATCTGCAACGGTGGCCGAGTTTACGGAGATCGCATTAAGCGATTTGATTGCAGCTTGGCTATCACTATAGATGTTTACGCAGGTTACCATGGCGGTAGTTTCCTGAAGGCAGTTTAGGGCTTCCTTGATTGCAATGACCTCCGCTTGGAAGACGCTGCAGTGATCAGGGAGTCTAAAGGAGTGCTTAATGTTTAGCTGTTCGGAGTATATACCTCCTCCGACCCTATTGTTCAGCTTTGATCCATCTGTGAAGATGTTTAGGGCCCCTTTTGGGCCTGGGGGTCCCTCACTCCACTCGTCTCTGTGGGGGATAATTGCATCGAAGGGGGTATCTGGACTATACTTGGGTTCATGCCCCATTTTAAGCCGATAGCTTTTTTGCAAGTGTAGAGGGCTATCGTGGCCTTCTTCACTCTGTCTTTGATATTCAGGTTCCAGTTTAGCTTTTTGTCGATTACTAACCCTAAGTAATTGGCACTGTCGCTAAAGGAGAGCCTGCATCCGTTTAATATGGGGGGGGTTTAGAGACGGAATCTTGTATTTGCTTGTGAATAGCACAAGTTCTGTCTTTGAGGGATTAACTCCACGACCCCGCGATTCTGTCCACCTTGACAGTCTCGCGAGTTTTGCGGTCATTAAGTCGCAGAGTGTTTGAGGGTATTTGCCCGAAAAGATAATTGCTACGTCGTCCGCGTATGCCACGACTTTGCAGCCCCCCCCTTCCAGGTCACATAGAATCTTGTTGACTGCTATGTTCCATAGAAGGGGGGATAGGACACCACCTTGCGGTGAGCCTCTACTGACATACCTTGACTGAGTGGACGATCCCATCGATGATGTCACCGTCCTGCATGTGAGCAATTGATCAATGAGCATCACCAAGTGACGATCCACCCCAAGGTCATTCAGCGCTTCCGTAATGGCACCGGGTATGACGTTGTTGAAAGGTGAAAGGACGTTGTTCTTTGAGGTATAGTGATTTCTCTATCCCCGAAATTACTTCGTGAAGTGCCGTTTCCGTGGATTTTCCTTTCCGGTAGGCATGCTGTGCTCCTGACAACAATTGAGAATTTATAGTAGTTCTCAGTTGTAGCCCGACGAGTCTCTCAAAGGTTTTGAGAAGGAAGGACGATAGACTAATTGGTCTAAAGTCCTTTGGTGTAGAGTGCGAGGCTTTACCTGCTTTAGGGATGAAGACTATTTTTGCCTTAAGCCAAGCGTGTGGTATTCTCCCCACTACCAGTATCTTCTTAAAAATACATCGCAGCCAGTTGATGGCCGTGTCTCCGGCTTTTTGTAGTTGGGCCGGAATGATCTGGTCCGGACCAGGGGATTTGAACGGATGGAAACTGTTTATTGCCCAGCCTATGTTCCGTTTCGAGAAAATGTGCTCCATCGAGGTGATCGAACCCTCACTAGGGAGGTGGGTCGGTCCATTGATGGAGCACCCTGGAAAATGAGTATCGAGAAGAATGTGTAGGGACTCCTCACTGGAGTTGGTCCACGTACCATCGCTTCTCTTAAGGTATCCCACCGAGGGGGTCGTTTTGGAGAGGATCTTGCGCAGTCTTGCAGCTTCCGACGTTACCTCGATTTCAGAACAGAATCTTTGCCAAGAGGCCCTTTTTGCCTGTCTGATTTCTTTCTTGTATAGGGCCAGACTATTTTTATAATCTGCCCAGTGTTGCTCCTCGTTAGCGCGTTTGGCCCTGTTGAAGAGGGACCTGCAGCTTTTTCGTAGGGTATCTATTTGTTTTGACCACCAAGGGGGTTTCTTTTTCCCCTTGTGTTGGTTTGATGGGCATGCTGCCGTGAAGGCCGTGTTGCATGCTTTAGTAAACCTGTCCACTAGATGATTTAGATCGTGCTCTGTGTTCAGGCAGATTGGTGCCTTGGAGGGAAGAAGTCCCTCCATGACTGTGACATATTTTTCCCAGTTGGCTTTCCTAGGGTTAGCAAAGACAGTGGGTTTTGGGTTCTCGAGAGATAGTGTGGTCTCGATATACCAGTGGTCCGAAAAGGAATGGTCTCCCAGAACTTTCCAGTTCATTACTATGTCTGACAGTTTGTGAGACACTAATGTTAGGTCAATTACCTCTTGTCTATTCTTAATTATAAACGTAGGATCATTGCCCCGATTGCAGATAAGAAGATTAGAGTTTAGGATGAAGCTGAATAATGACTCACCCCTTACATTTGTGTCCGAACTCCCCCATTGGGTGTGGTGGGCGTTGGCGTCGCAACCTATTACAAGGCCTATATCCGACCTTTCGCTATCTCTGGTGAGCTTGCGAACTAGGTCACCGGGAGGATCGCTTTCCTCATGAGCCATGTAGGACGACATCAGCCTTATTTGGGAACCTTGTAGTTCAAGGCTTGCCGCTGTGTTGTCACCATTGCTAAAGTTGTGGAGCAGAAAGATATTTAAGTGCTTCCTTGCAAGAATGCAGGTACGTATTTTACCTTCTTTTTGACCTACAATAAGCTTGTGCTCCTTCGTCGCTAATCCACAGACCTTGTCTCCTACTACCCAAGGCTCTTGGATCAGGACTACGTCTGCTCCGCTTGCTTCCAAGCGCAGTATGAGGGCAGCGGATGCTGCTTTACAGTGGTGGAGATTTATCTGAAGGAGTCTTGAGACATCGACAGAGTTCTCCACCACTGTGTTGTCGGCGTCCGAGTCGTCCTCGATAGTGTCATCGCGACACATCGCCTCGAATTCTCGCATAAGAACCGTGTCGGAAGAGTAGCCGTCGTGGGCAGGCTCTGGGTCGTCATCGGGTGCTTCGATCTCCGAGGCAACGTCCTGCTCGACTGGGTTGTCGACAGGACGCGCCTCGGCCGCTGCATCCGACTTGTAGACCCTGATGCTCACCGCACTGAAGCCAAAGTTGAGCTCTCCTTTTTTGGCCTCAATCGGAGCTAGGGATTCCTTGTTCAGGACTAAAACTGCCTGGTGCATCGGGCCTTGACTCGCCTCCACCTTGACTACCCTCCAGTCGGAGGTTGGTAGCTCCGGGTTGCACCGCTGCAGCATTTTCAAGATGCGCTCAGGCTCCTTTATGGAGGCGGGCACCCAGACTCTTGCTCTGGGCCTACTGGGCACCTCGTTCCAGTTGACCGCGACAAGCTTCGCCCCTGGGTACACCTCCCCGACTTGCGCTACCGCTGCTTTATACAGCTGGACGAAGCGCTCGTCTTCGCAGGCTATAATTTTTATGCAGCCCTGGTACCACCCCAAGTCTTTACAGACTGGAGGTGGGCCGGGCTGTTTCTCCAGCAGCTCGAAGCAGCGGTCGGCCAGTGCCGCTTCCACCCACTTCCACTGGTACCTGGGGATCTTCGAGTCCGCGCTGCCTTTGTCCAGGACGCCAATCAGCGTCCTCTCTTTTGCGATCTGCGCGAACGATACGTTCGGCAGCACTCTGGAGCGCTTCGGAGCCGGTCCGGGAGACTCCTGTGAGCGCTGCCTTTTAGTTTGCTGGGCAGTCAACGGGGCAACCCTCTTCGGTGCCTCTTTGCCAAAGTTGGGCAGCACATTTGATGCCCATTCGACCTTTTTCCGCCACTGGTCGGTCGGGCTGGACATCGTGCTTGCATTTTGCCGACACTCCTTCTCTCGGCATAGGTGTAAGCTTTGGCTTGGGCGCTAGTCGATGGCAACTCGCTCTCCGCAGCCTTACCAGCAGGCAGGGCAGCCGCAGGGTTGCAGAGCCACTCCACCAAGGTATCGGCTTTGGTCGGCGATTTGCCACCCACCCCGGAACTAGGATGGGACCCCTTCGGGTTCGCCCTAGCGTCTTCCGCCGCGCTGGTTTTACCAGCTATTTCGCGGGTCAGGCCAGGCCTTTGGGCCGATGCCTTTCCCTGTATGGGATTGCTCCCAGTTGGCAGTTGGGGAGCGCCAGATTCGTTTTTGTTGTTTTTGTTTTTTGTTTTGTTATCCATCATTAAATCCCACAATTTGCAAAGAAGGGTGCGGTCCGTCCGGGCAGAGATTCACGTTGCCCGGATAAGGCATCATTAGAACAGGGGGCTGCCAAGTCCCTGAGCCCTCCGTTAACGACTGGGCTAGTTTTTATACCGGGACCCAGCCAGGCTGACTCTCGGCACGGGTCGAATAACACACTTAGTCCGGCCCGGTGTGAGATGAGTGTAGGGGTTCGGATGTGGGTAGGTAGTGTGTAGGGATGGGGTGTGTGTGAGCTACTTAAATGAGGCGGCACCACAAGCGCATCGTCAGTGTTGCTACTTCGCGAACACCCGCTGGCTGTCCGGGACAGCTTATTTCGGTGCCTTCCCTAGGGATGACCGTTTATTCGCAGCTGGCCTACCTCAAGAGGTAGGTCATTCGCTATCCGCAACCTGCGACCCGTCCGGTATCCTCAGCTAGGCCCCCTCCGAGCCATCTCACATGCTCGTCAGACCAGATACATATGTATATATACAGTGGCTCAAAGCAAAAACGATCCAGTGGCAAATAAAAAGTTTAAAGTGCTACAAATTTTAAAATAGACGAAAAACCAAAAATGTTTAAACGCCAGTTTGTTGTATGTTTTATCACAGTTAAAAAAGGAACTTTATTTGCTGATTAAATATTGCTCAGCTTAAAAAAAAAAAAAAAAAAACCTTAAATTTATCTTAAATACAGGTCAAAGCCAGACTGGTCCATCCACAAAAAAATTAAATATTAGTCGAATAAAAGGTTTAACAGGTATTTTAATACTTAGTATGTAATCCCTTAACCTTTATTACGGCTTTTTACCTACTATTCATGGAAGAGACCAGCTTCCGAGTGCTTTCCGAGCTTATTTTGCTCCATTCCTCCAGCAGAGCATTTTTCAGGTCCTGTTTGTTCGAAATCCTGTGATTCCGAATGTTCTTCTCCAGGACAGCCCACAAATTTTGAATAACATTTAAGTTTGGAGACTGGGCTGGGGGAATCATCAAGTGGGGGCAGTTCCAGACGGCTAAGTTATAACCGTTTGACCAAACTTTCATATGCCGAATTTCGCCGATAAATTCCGTCAGCCGACGAATAACCGTTTTTTTTTCCTACAAAAATACCAAAAATCTGCGTTTGTAACAGTTTTTAACGGTAAAATGGCATTTGGAATAGTGCCAAACGGCATATGTAGTTTTGGTCAAACGCTTATAACTAAGCCGTTTATTTTTATATTTTTATAAGCGATACCTTAAACGACGCCTAATTAATGTGTCTATCTAAAACCAAAAATCAAGGCATTCAAATATTTTTTTTTCGACTTTTCCTGAGCTTTCAAAGTCAAAATTTCGGGGAAAAATACCGAAAAAAATTATGAAATTTCAATTTGGAAGCTTAATATCTTCCAGACGTTAAGTTGCAGCTACAAAGTGTCTGAAGCGGATTTATAGCAGCATTTGTCAGCGTGTTTTAACTGCAAAGTTCAATACAACCAGTTGTAGGAAACTTAAGTTATGTGAAAAATAGAAGCACTACCTATGACAAAAATCACAAAATGTTTCAAAAATTCTTTAAAAAAAAACTACTCCATGAAAAAAAAACCATAATTCTTTAAAAAAATTTCAATCTCCAAATCTATCAGAAAAAGTCATTTTTGGCCACAGCGGAAAAAAAAAGTTGAATTTTGTCGAGTAGTGTAATTGGCATAGGTTGTAGAAATTTTACTTTTTGGCAAAAATTCAAATCATCCCTTTTGTGAACATATTAAATATTAAATAACTCGTAAGATCACATATGTATGCTGACTGAATACCGGGCATCGTTTTAAAAATAGAAGTTTTGAAGAAGTAGTATGCAACTTTAAGTATCAATTATATTTAGAAGATTACACTACTCGACAAATTTCAACTTTTTTTTTCCGCTGTCTCCAAAAATGACTTTTTCTAATAGATTGGGAGATTTAAAATTTTTTTAAGAATTATGGTTTTTTTTCATGGAGTAGTTTTTTTTTTAAGAATTTTTAAAAAATCTGGTATTTTTTGTCATAGGTAGTGCTTCTATTTTTCACATAACTCTCGTTTCATACAACTGGTTGTATTGAACTTTGCAGTTAAAAAATGCTGATAAATGCAGCTATAAATCCGACTCAGACACTTTGTAGCAGAAACTTAACGTCTGGCAGATATTAAGCTTCCAAATTGAAATTTCATAATTTTTTTCGTTATTTTTTCCCGAAATTTTGACTTTGAAACTTCAGGAAAAATCGAAAAAAAATAAATGAATGCCTTGATTTTTGGTTTTAGATAGACACATTAATAACGCGTCGATTAAGGTATCGCTTATAAAAATATAAAATCAAACGGCTAAGTTATAACCGTTTGACCAAAACGACCCAAAATGACTTTTACCAGAAAAAATACCGTCCGGTACGTTTTTGGTCCAACTTCCAAAATGGGATTGCAAAAAACAAAAAGGACCTGTAATTTTGGTTTTACCGAGTCTTAGGTATTGATATATATCGGATATATATCCTACCTGGTCATATTTATTTGGGGTGTAAGTGTTGTGGACAGTTTTATTCCTTATACCTAAGCCTTGGTGAGGATAAATATACATAAATACCTGTTAGGGTCAAATGTTGACCTTTTTCCTTCACAGGTGCTGGTCCCGCAGATATTTGACCCTTCTCCTTCAAGCTATTCATAAAAAAGGATATATAACTCTGTACCTATAGTATCCCTGCCTCAGTGTAGTTCTGACTTCCAGCAGAATACGATCGTGTGTTTTCGAAAAATACCAATTGTTTCTAATTGAAATGGACAACCAAGTCGGTCAACTTCATGTGCTTACCGAGCAGACTCGTTTTGCTACATATGTGGAAAGTATATGACCAGCAAAGAAGAAAAAATCGTTTTTACCGAAAAGTTCCAAGAACAGTATAAGGAAAACTATAAGATGTGGCCCAAAAGTATTGGCGAAGAGTGGGCTCCAAGCTGTATATGCAAAACGTGCAAATTGAATTTAACAGCATTTAATAAAGAGGAAAAGTAAGTTACCCTAAATCAGAAGCTATGAAGTGTACAAAAAATACTAAGCAATATTTTTTTTCTTGCACATTTTTTTTTTAGAAAACAATTTCGATTTGGAACTCCAATGCTATGGACAAAACCAGAAAATCACAGCACTGAATGTTTCTTTTGTTTATTCGAAAAAAAAGGGTTTGGGGTAGGTGAGAGATATAAATACCCGCAAGAGTCTCGTCAAGGCTTTACGCTTCCTGCTCCTCCTTTGAAGGAAATATCGCCATTAAAACGCAAAAAAGAGGAGATGTCTTCTTCGTCGTATGGAACAACGGATTCAAGTAATGACCAATCAGGAGAATATAAATTTTGCAAGCCATTATCACAGGAACAATTGAACGATTTGGTGAGGATCCTGGAACTTCCTAAAAGTAAAGCTCAGATTCTTGGATCTATTTTAAAGGATGCCCGTTTATTGAAGGAAGATGTCAAAATAACTCATTTCCGGACGCGTCACTTGGTTCACGCACAGTTTTATATGACGAAGGATGACATGTGCGTTTGTCACGACATTTTCGGCCTCTTCAAGGCACTGGGTGAAGATTACGACCCAAACGATTGGAGGTTATTTGTTGACAGCAGTAAAGAAAGTTTAAAGGCTGTTTTGCTACACAGTGGAAATCAAAAGCCGTCTATTCCCATCGCCCATGCTGTTAATATGAAAGAGTCCTATCAAACAATGACTAAATTGTTTGAAAATATTAAATATAAAGAACACCAGTGGAAGGTCGCGTGTGACTTAAAAGTTGTAGCCATGTTAACTGGATTGCAAGGCGGTTATACAAAAAAATGTTGCTTCCTGTGCCTATGGGATAGCCGAGATAGAAAAGAGCATTACACAAGAAAGAACTGGGAAAAACGGAACGAAAATACTTTGGGACATCACAACGTACAAAATGCAGCTCTTGTGAAAGTCCAAGACATTATATTACCACCATTGCACATTAAGCTAGGACTGATAAAAATGTTTGTTAAAGCACTGGATTACGAAGGTGAATCGATGAATTACCTCAAAACTGTTTTTCCACGTCTGTCGCTGGCAAAAGTTAAAGAAGGCGTATTTGATGGCCCCCAAATTCGAAAACTACTAAAAGATGATGGATTTGAAAATATTTTATCTACGAATGAAAAAGCAGCCTGGAACTCATTCCGAATGGTTACAACAAATTTTCTTGGTAACAGAAAGAGTGATGATTACGTTAAAATCGTTCAAGACCTACTTAAGAATTATGAACAAATTGGAGCCAACATGTCACTCAAAATCCATTTCCTGCACTCCCACTTAGACTTTTTTCCGCCAAACCTTGGGGATGTTAGTGATGAACACGGAGAGAGATTTCACCAACAATTAAAAGCTATGGAACGACGGTATCAAGGTGTTTGGAATGAGAATATGTTGGGCGACTATGTGTGGACTCTCATAAAAGAATCTGACTTAAATGACAAAAGAAGACAGACAAACCATTTTAAAAATAGTAACAAGCAATAACAATAAAAATAAGTATAAGTATAAAAAAAAGTATCATAACACTTAAATAAATTCAAGTATTTTTCGGTATTTTTTCAGATAAAATGAGATTTGGGTCGTTTTGGTCAAACGGTTATAACTTAGCCGTTTGATTTTATATTTTTATAAGCGATACCTTAAACGACGCGTAATTAATGTGTCTATCTAAAACCAAAAATCAAGGCATTCATTTATTTTTTTTTTCGATTTTTCCTGAAGTTTCAAAGTCAAAATTTCGGGTAAAAAATACCGAAAAAAATGATGAAATTTCAATTTGGAAGCTTAATATCTGCCAGACGTTAAGTTTCTGCTACAAAGTGTCTGAGTCGGATTTATAGCTGCATTTATCAGCTTTTTTTAACTGCAAAGTTCAGTACAACCAGTTGTATGAAATGTGAGTTATGTGAAAAATAGAAGCACTACCTATGATAAAAAATACCAGATTTTTAAAAAATTCTTTAAAAAAAAACTATTCCATGAAAAAAAAAAAAAAAACATTCTTCAAAATTTTTAAACATCCAAATCTATCAGAAAAAGTCATTTTTGGAGACAGCGGAAAAGTCGTGTCGACTAGTGTTATTTTTTTTTTCAAGTTTTTCGGACTACAAAGAAAAATATGAAGAAAAGATATAAGAAAAAATGAAAAAGATATAACACTTAAACTTAACTAATCTTAAACACCTTTTACGAAATAGAACTTGAATAACATGCAGATTCTAACAAACTAAATTGCAGATATACCATCAAGCCATAAACCCGCAGGAAAATGGATCAGTGGGCAAGACTATTACAGATTGGATGGAAAAACACCTAAAAACATACGACATGAAATGATAAAACGATTCAACAGTGAAGTCAACAAACGTGCACGCGTTTTTTTAATATCTGCAAGGGCTGGAGGCCAAGGAATCAATCTAATTGGCGCGAATAGAGTCATAATTTTAGACACCTCGTGGAATCCATCCAATGATCAACAAAATATATTTCGCATATTTCGTCTGGGCCAAAAAAAAAATTGCTATATATATCGTCTAATTGCAATGGTATTACAGCAGTGGACCTGTACAGGAATTTTCAATTTGACTTTTTTATATCTTACAGGGCACTATGGAAGAAAAAGTTTACTCTCGATCTGTTACAAAACAAGCTATGAGTTTTCGAGTAGTAGATGAACAACAAATAGACAGGCATTATAACATGGAAGAATTAGCAGAACTTTATACGTACGTAATTATGTAAACTACATTTTTTTGAATTCCCATATACTCGGTATTTAAATGATTTCCTCTTTTGAGCTCTAGCAGTGTTAAAACATTAATAGAAAAGGTAGACATTTGCGAGTTGAGTTGTAAATTCATACTAGCATAAGTATTTATATCCGGTACTCGAAGAGTATAGGGGTATATTAGATTTGTGGGGATAACGGTTGTGTGTAACGCCCAGAAGGAAGCGTTTCCGACCCCATAAAGTATATATATTCTTGATCAGCATCAATAGCCGAGTCGATATAGCCATGTCTGTCTGTCCGTCCGTCTGTCCGGCTGTCCGTCTGTCCGTCCGTCCGTCTTCATTTGCTCCTATATCTCAGAGACCATTTAAGCTAGAGCAACCAAGTTTTGTATCCAGTCTCCTGTGTGATCACACTACTCCAAATGTGTTGCAAAATTTCGCCCCGCCCCTTTCCGCCCGCACAAAAAACGAAAGTCTAAAATACGAGAAAACTAAAAACGCAGAATCATAGAGAATGACCATTTCTATCAGAGTGTTGAATCTGGATCAGATCGGATCATTATTATAGCTACAATGAAGAAAACCATTTCGAAAGTCATCGTTCCCTCTCGCTCTCTTTCACACGCCACCCTGCTTTGCTTATTCGTTTAAATGAGCGCCTAGATCTCAGAGACTATAAGAGCTAGAGCAACCAAACTTTCTATCCAAACTCCTGTGATATCAATTCAGCACAAGTTTATTTCAAAATTTTGCCACGCCCCCTTCCGCCCCCGCAAAGGACGAAAATCTGTGGAATCCACAATTTTTAATATAAAAGTAAACCAAAAACGCAGAATCATGGGAAATTACTGTATCTATCAGATTGCCGAATCTGGATCAGGTGGGATCATTATTATGGAAAGAAGGAACAAATTAAATTTCAGTGGCTACGCAACGCCTGCCAAGCGCTTACTCATTCCCTCTCTCTCTCGCAAACACTTCCACGTCTGAAATATGTAGTTATACATGTCATGTAGAAATGTAGAAGCAGATGTAAAAATCATAGGTAAACAAAAATGGAAACATGTATAAAAATTCCAAAAATGGTTTGACTTCATTTTTTATTTTGAATATTATTTTTTTCCCAAAAATTAATTCGTCCCTTTTGAGAACATATAATAAATTTCATAAATCGTAGGATCATAAATGTATGTAAGTACACCCAGCGACAAAAAAAAAGCCGCACTTCGAAATTTCATGCATTTTTGACTTCTCTAGCGTGGGGTTTCCCCAAATGTTATTCGATAATAAAAGTTTTCATTTTTTTAATTCAATAAATCAATTTCTAACAAAAGTGCATACTAGGTTTTTTGATATCATATTCATATAATTAAAAATAAATATTTTTTTCAATCACACTTTTCGGAACGGTCATTTAGTATTTTGACCAAACACAGGAAAAAAATTTTGTAAAATTATAAAATCGATTTTTTTCAGCAAAAACAAAATTTTTTCCAATAGGTTATTTCATTTTCTATAGTCTAATAATAAACAAACATATTTCAGAATTTTTTTTTTCAAATTATATATTAATTAATAGTTGGTGGTACCTCCCTTGGCTTTTATTACACATTTAACCCTATTGGGCATCGAATCGCATAAAGCCCTAAAATATTCCTCCGTTATATCCTCAAACCAAACTTTTTCTATAACCTCCCCTAACTCAATCATAGTTTTGGACTTCCGCTTTCTCATTTTGGCAGTCATAAGGGCCCAGACGTTCTCTATCTACCAATCTAGGGACTTTATGCCCAATTCCGCCTTCAAAATGTTAACCTGTCTGTAAAAAATAGTTTAAACTAGTTGACTACATTTTTAAAAATAATAAATCGTCCTGAAAGATGTGATCTTCTCTCTCACTAAGTGATTCCATACTGGACACAAATCCACTGCGAATAACTCCACTTCATACTTTTTTGAATTCACCATACCCTTAATAATTATTAGGGATTCTGTTTTATATTTAGATATGCATCCCCATAAAATAATATAAGGATAATGCTTCACTCTGGCAATGCAGCATTTTTCGGAATAGCGTTACCCTTTTCTGCGGCGAACTGTGCGGGAACCATCGGGTCTAATGAGGTTAAATTTTGACTCATCCGAGAATATGATTCGTGACCACTCAGATTAACCCCAATTTGCTTTTTCTTTAGCCCAATTTACGCGTGCTTTCTTCATTCGACTATTAAGAAGTGGCTTTTTGGCAGGTGTCCTTGCCATTAATCCCATCTCCTTTTGACGACGCTGTCTAGTTATAGCTGAAATTTCTTTGGCAAATCATTGCTGCACTTCAGAAGCTATCTCTACAGCATTTTTGAATCGATCATGCCGGTTCGTTTTCTTAATAATCCGATTTTCCCTTGCACATGTACACTTTTCTCTTCCCGATCCTTTTGTCCTCTCCACTTATCCAGTCTCACGGAATTTTTTCAAAAATCGTCGCACTGAGCTTTCATTGAACTTAGTTCGATCCGCTATTTTTCGAATGGAGACATTTCGTTCAGCCGAGGCAATAATTTTTGACTTTTCAGTCACCGTCATCTGTTTTCCTTTAGGCATACTTCTTAAAGACTCCTAAGTAAAATGTTTTGCAAGAAATGTTTCCAGAAACTGAGGCGACAGGAAACGCACGCAAAAAGAAAAAAACATTCACAGGGACTCACAAAAAAAAAAATTAGACGAATCGAATAAAATTTCGGGATATCCCACGCTAGAGAAGTCAAAATTCATGAAATTTCGGAGTGCGGCTTTTTTTTTGTCGCTGGGTGTATGTATGTATATACTGACTGAGTACCGGGTGTAAGGTAGAGCCGCGGCCTTTGCCGCGGCTCACAACGCTCTCCCTCATTGAAGTCAAACCATTTTTGGAATATTTATACATGTTTCCAATTTTGTTTGCATATGCTTTTTACATCTGCTTCTACATTTCTACATGACATGTATAACTACATATTTGAGACGTACAAGTGTTTGCGACAGAGAGAGAGGGAATGAGTCAGCGCTTGGCAGGCGTTGCGTAGCCACTGAAATTTAATTTGTTTCTTCTGTCCATTATAATGATCCGACCTGATCCAGATTCAGAAATCTAGCAGATACTGTTACTTTCCATGATACTGCGTTTTTAGTTTTCTTTTATATTAAAAATTGTGGATTCCAGAGATTTTCGTCTTTTGTGGGGGCGGAAGAAGGCGTGGCATATTTTCAAATAAACACGTGCTGGTTTGATATCACAGGAGTTTGGGTAGAAAGTTTGGTTGGTCTAGCTCTTATAGTATCTGAGAACTAGGCGTCAAAAAATTCGAATGGGCAAAGCAGATGGGGTCGCGTGTGAGAGAGAGCGAGAGGGAATGATGACTTTCGAAATGGTTTTCTTCATTGTAGCTATAATAATGATTCGATCTGACCCAAATTTAACACTCTGATAGAAATGGTCATTCTCTATGATTCTGCATATTTAGTTTTCTTGTATCTTTAAAATTGTGTATGTCGCAGACTTTCGTCCTTTGTGGGGGCGGAAGGGAGCGGGGCGAAATTTTGAAATACACTTGGAGTAGTGTGATAACAAAGGATACTGGATACAAAACTTGGTTGCTCTATTGTTTATTGTTTATTTTGTTTAAAGTTTAACAATGTACAGTTAAACTGTAAGGGTAAAATGACATATCAACTAATTAAACTAAAGGGCCAATGCCAATACTCAGACCCGGTGGGGCTGATTATCGGCTCAGTAGTCGATAAGATCCCACCAACAGCCAAATTTAGGTAAGAGAAGAGCCGGTAGCCGAATAATTCCCAATTAAAGCAATTTAAATTAAATTAAGTTATTGATTAAGATAATTTTGACCATATTAGAACTAGTATCAAAGGAAAACAGATGGAAAAATTGGTTATAGTTACGGCAAAGGCTACGGAAAGATTCATAATCAGAGTAGTTAGAAAGACAAAGGTGGAGATGAACAGGAAAGTAATGCCTAGTCGGGCGGGAAGGGACAGCAATACTAATAAGGTTGATGAGGGCAGTCGATTCGACCTCACCAGACAGAAGCTTATGGAGGAAGAGAACTCCTTGGCAGGTTCTACGGGATTTAAGAGAGTGGAGATTAATTAGGCGCAACCTACTTTCATAAGAAGGGAGATGGATCGAAGGGTCCCAATTGAGTCCCCGGAGGGCAAAGATGAGGAACTGTTTTTGTACTGATTCGAGCATATCCTGAAATTTTTGGTAATGAGGTGACCAGACACAAGAACCATATTCCAAGATAGGCCGGACCAGAGAAACATACAGAAGTTTTGTAGTATACGGGTCGGTAAATTCCTTAGACCATCTTTTGACAAATCCAAGGACTCCTTTGGCTTTGTTAGAGATAGTAGAGATATGAGAGTTGAAACATAGGTTAGGTACAAAGGTAATGCCCAAGTCGTTAACTTTGAAGAGGCGTTGTAGGATAATGTTATTGATTGAGTAATCGAAAAGGTATGGCTTATTGCGGTGAAAAGTCATTATATAGCATTTAGAAATGTTAAGAGGTAGAATGTTGATTAGGCACCAGTTGTTAAGGGCATCAAGATCAGATTGCAAAGATAGTGGGGACAAGGGGTCACTGTAGGAAAAACATAGCTTAACGTCATCAGCATACATTAGGACACGGGAATGAGATAACATTTGTGGAAGATCGTTAATAAATAGGTTAAATAGCAAGGGACCCAGATGGCTACCTTGAGGAACCCCCGATGAGACAATAACAGGTTTACTGAGAGAGGAGTTAAAGCAGACACGTTGTGAGCGGTTACAAAGGTAGGAATTAGTCCAATATAGAAGCTTAGTCGGGAACCCTAGAAGAGACAGTTTATGAATAAGTAGATTATGATTGACAGAGTCGAAGGCTTTACTAAAGTCAGTATAAACGACATCAGTTTGACACTGTTTAGCAAAACCCGAAGTTACGAAGGTGGAAAATTCAAGGAGATTAGTGGAAACTGAGTGACGTTTAATGAATCCATGCTGAGATTCAGAGAATACAGAACTACAAAAATGTTGCAGCTGAGAAGTGATGATTTTTTCAAAGAGTTTAGGAATGGCAGATAAATTGGTAATTTAGTAGTTAGAGACATCAGATTTAGATCCCTTCTTATAAAGGTCCCTTCTTATGTTCGGGCCAGCCGCTAATCAACAGGCCTAACTTAAAACTATACATACACTACAATACAATACAATATACTGCAATACTGTAAACGCCCACGTTCGGCAGCGCTGCTGCGCTCTCCCTCTGTAAAGGGCACTCTGCAGCCGCCGCCTCGGCTCTAGCTTTGATTAGCCGACGGTGCTAATTTGAGTAATCTGCTAACCTCTCTGCGCATTGGTTGCATTTGGATCTCGTTTACACATATGTACATTTATCTGGTTGTGCTAAGAGCAAGCAATCGGCTTCCGCTAGCAGCCGCCGGTATAAATAAACAGTTATTACATTGAACAATTCGCGTTATTATTTTGGATAGAAATAGGTGCCAAAAAAGCTTGGCATCTCAAACATTGGTGACCCCGACCTGATTAAAGACATTGGCTAATCGCGTTTCGTGCAAAAACATTTAAATTGAACAATATATTCGGTTCTGTGCAGTTTAACCACAAACAAATACATTGGTGCAGAATATAAACGGTTTATGCGCAAATTCAGTTGAGAGTGCGGTCGTCTGAGATTCCGTTAGTTTAATCGTCGAATCTCTCATTCTATGCTCAGCCGCAGACACGGTTCTTGACTTTTCGTGTCTCTCATTCTCGCTCCAGCTTCTGTGCACCGTCGCATAATCTTCAAGTCTCTCATTCTCTGCACAACTGCAGCCACGGTTTCGACTTTTCGTGTCTTCACTCTCTCTTTCTCGATTCTGTACGCCGTCGCTAAACGGTTATTTATTCTCCGTTGTTTCGTTGCATTTCGCACCGTTAAACATGGAAAGCGATCCCAATACAGGCGCGGGCGAAAATGTTGTGACGGCTAATAAGAGGCTGAGCCTTTATAAACGTAAAGTTCAGTCTTTGTACGATCGAATGAGCGGGCTCGGCGAATCATTCGCTGGCAATAAGATCGATAATTTGAACGCCACGGAGATCGACGTTCGTATCGACATGCTGTCAGAAATTCAAGAGGAATTTAATAAGGCCCATAATGAACTGGAAGCGCTCAATCAAGATGAGATTGGGAGTGCGATGCGCAACAACTTTGATATGCTCTTCATATCGTTGAAGGCTGAGCTACTGGCTGCTCTCGAACTAGGCCACTCGCGCGCTGCTGCCAATTCGACTACTCTACCAAACCATTCTGGACACAGTACCATCATCATGGCTCACAAGCAGCGACTTCCTGAGCTGAAAATACCCAAGTTTTCCGGTGGATACGTCGAATATTCGGACTTTATGGCCATGTTCAATTCGATCATCGACGCGGATGCGGATCTCAGCGACATCGAGAAGTTCCAGCACCTTCGCTCTAGCCTCGCTGATGTGGCTTTGGATTCGGTTCGATCTTTGGAACTCTCCAGTGCCAATTATCGTGTGGCGCTGGATATACTTAATAAACGTTTTAGTAACAAGCGACTTGTTTTTCAGGCACACATCAAGAAGATTCTTGGGCTCAAGAGAGTGGATTCGCCATCTCCCAAAAGGCTTCGGGAGTTTTCGGATGCAGTCAATTTGCATATGCGTGCTTTGCAAACATTAGGAACGGATTTGGAGATATCCCACTGCATTATAATTAACCTGCTGCTGCAGAAGTTGGACGCTAAGACGCAAATGAAATGGGAAGAACACCTGTCGTCGGCTGCCATACCTACAGCAAAGGATTTTTATGAATACTTGGAGAAGCGGTGCCAGAAAATGGAGACCTTGGAATACGCTACAGCGGCACCAGCTAGTAGCGCTCAGGTGGGAAAAACCCATAATTCTCAGTTTAAGAAAACTTTTGTTGCCTCCAACTCTTCCACCGACTCATCTGGATGCAGTTTTTGCCATTCAGCGGGACATGGTATATATTCCTGCAGGATATTCGGGAATTTGTCTCCTTTGCTGCGCCACAAAGAAGTGAAGAAGCTTTCCCTCTGTTTCAACTGCCTAAAAGCGGGGCATCGGACTCGTGCATGCAACAGTGGAAAATGTCGAGTATGCGGTGGGAGGCATCATAGTTTGTTGCATTTTGAGAATCTGCAATCTACAATTCAAGGCTTTCCAGATCTTTCTCCTCCAGATCTAACGCTCCAACCAGTCGCTATTTCTGCCACTCAGGATTCTGTTAGCAGTTCACCTTCCCCTGCCTCTACCTCTCTTGCTGCCCAAGGTCTTCAATCCGATGTTGTCCTTCTGGCTACCGCTGTGGTTCTCGTAAAGAATCGGTCTGGCGTTTTAGTTCCTTGTCGTGCCATACTAGATTCAGGATCTCAGCTTCATCTCATCACATCCAGGTTCGCCCATCAGCTTCAGCTTAGGAGAACTCAATCGTCTGCACTTGTCTCTGGGCTCGGCGATACCAGCGTGGCTACTGAGGGATCCACCGTGAACATTTGTATGCATTCTCGCACAGCTGACTATACAACTACGCTTACTGCTCTTATAGCTCCTACGATCACCGATTGTCAACCAAGTCTGGCAGTCAATGTAGCCGATTGGAATATTCCGTCAAATATTCAGCTTGCTGATCCTGCATTTTTCAACCCTCAGCGAGTGGATCTTCTCATTGGTGCCAGCATTTTCTATGATCTCCTCTGCGTAGGGCAAATCAAACTCATCGATGGTCTGCCTCTTCTGCAGAAGACCCGGCTTGGGTGGATCGTATCCGGTGGTGGACAAAGGGTAGCACGCTCGGCGCTCTTGGCAACGCACAATTCTCCAGATTCGGAAGCTAGCATGGATGCAAGGTTGGACAAAACTCTTCGTATTTTTTGGGAGGTCGAGACTTGTGCGGACGCCGTTTTGAAAACGAAGGAAGAATTAGATTGTGAAGCGCATTTCGTAGACCACTTCTCACGTTTGCCATCAGGGGAGTATTCAGTTCGTCTCCCGTTAAAGGATAATGGCGATCGCTTAGGGGAATCTTACACTCAGGCGCATCGTCGATTCATCAATTTGGAGCGAAAGTTGGATCGTGATACTACACTCAAGGAGCGGTACTCTGACTTTATGAGGGAGTATATTGAGTTGAAGCATATGTCCCCAGTCAACCCTGATTCTCGTAGTCTCTGCAGATATTTCTTGCCTCATCACTGTGTTTTAAAGGAGGATAGTACGACGACAAAGCTTCGTGTCGTTTTCGATGGTTCGGCAGCTACATCAACTGGATGTTCCCTAAATGATGCGATGATGGCAGGCCCTGTTATTCAGCCTGCATTGTTCAGCATATTAATTCGGTTTCGCACATATCCAGTCGCTCTCACTGGGGACATTTGTAAAATGTACCGCTGCGTGCGAGTGTCTTCACCTGACAATTACTTTCAGTGCATTCTATGGCGAGATTCTGTCCAGTCCGAAGTTCAGGTCTACACATTAGACACCGTCACATATGGCACTAGAGCTGCATCGTTTTTAGCAGTTCGCGCAATGCACCAGCTGGCCATTGACGAGGGTGAGTCCTACCCTCTTGGCTCAGCTGCTCTGCAGCAGGATTTTTACGTGGATGATCTCATCTCGGGCGGCAGCTCTGTCGCTGAGGTCATGGAAAAGATGCATCAAACCTCCGCCATACTGTCTTGCGGTAATTTTAAGCTTAGGAAATGGTGCTCTAGCCATCAGGAAGTACTTGAGGGAACGCCTGAAGAGGACAGAGAGAAATACTTAAGGTTTCATGATGGAAGTGACATAACGAAAACTCTTGGCTTAGCATGGGACCCTGCATCAGATCAGCTGCTTTTTGCCTTGTCCGCGCTGGACACAAATTCGAAGCCCTCCAAGCGATCGGTTTTGTCTACGATTGCTCGTTTCTACGACCCTCTTGGATTGATAAATCCCGTTATTGTCAAGTGCAAAATCTTCCTTCAGCAGCTTTGGAGAGAAAATTTGGATTTGGATGAAAGCCTACCCTCAGCGTTGCATTCCTCTTGGATGGACTTGAGAAACAGTTTGTCAAGTATCACGCTGATATCATTTCCTCGCGTTGTTCATCCTTCTAATACGGTAATCGAACTTCACGGATTTTGTGACGCCAGCACAGAAGCATATGGCGCTTGCATATATGTGGTGTCCAGGGAAGGGCAGTTGTCGAGCAATATCGTGTGCTCAAAGTCTCGAGTGGCGCCACTAAAAACCTTATCGATTCCCAAGTTGGAATTAAGTGGAGCCCATTTGTTTGCGAAACTAATGAATAATTTGAAGGATATTGGAAGTTTTACAGGTCGATTTTATTGCTGGTCAGATTCATCGACAGCATTATCTTGGATACGGGATGAGCCAGCCAAATTTCAAGTCTTCGTGGCAAATCGAGTGGCAGCAATTCAGGAGTTGACGGCAGGCATGGAATGGCGCTATGTCCCCACATCATTAAATCCTGCTGACGTTCTCTCTAGAGGCTCGCTTCCCCACCAACTTATCCACTCAGAGTTGTGGTTTCATGGTCCATCATTTTTGGTAGGCTCCAAGGAAGAGTGGCCTGTACCTCCTGTTCCTGAAGCAGCAACGGCAGAGCTTCGCAAGCGTGTATTGCTGATCGCGTCCCCACATGCCGATCTTACGTCAGAATGCAAATTTGCAAATTCATTCTTCGGCATGCAGCGCACATTCGCCTACATGCATAAATTTGTACATCGGCTTCGGCATTCTGGACTCACCGTTTCGGATATTCGGCAAGGAACGCATCTTCTGATCCGGCATATTCAACTGGCTATTTTGTATATGGATATAAGAGAGATTCAACGCAATGGTCAAGTCAGGAAATCCAGTTCAATCAGCTCACTCTCTCCGTTCATCGATCAGTATGGATTACTAAGAGTTGGAGGTCGTCTTGGAAACTCATCTCTGGGATTTGATGCTCAGCACCCTCTTATTCTGCCAAAGGGACATCCCATAACTTGTGCGCTGATAAGGTATTATCACGAAAGGAACCTTCATGCTGGACCTCGCGCACTACTTGCCAAAATTCGACTGGAATATTGGCCCATTGGCGGAATCAAGGCAGTATCAAATGTAGTCAGCAAGTGTGTGAGATGCTTCAGGACTAGGCCGCGCATGGTTCAGCACATCATGGGAGATCTGCCTAAGGAGCGTTTGGAGGGAACTCGACCTTTTGAAGTCACCGGAGTGGATTACTGTGGGCCCTTTTTGTATAGATCAGAAATCCGCACGAGGCCACCCATCAAGTGCTACATCAGTGTATTCATTTGCTTCACTTCTAAGGCTATACACATGGAGCTCGTAAAGGACCTGACCACCGCTTCGTTTCTAGGCGCCTTAAAGCGTTTCACTTCCACGCGAGGAAGGCCAAGTCAAATTTGGTCTGACAATGCGACAAACTTCGTCGACGCGAAGAACGAGCTTTTGGAGCTCAAGAAACTCTTTATGAGCGACTCGCATATGAAGGAGGTCCATGAATCCTGCTTGGCGGACTCGATCGACTGGCGCTTCATCCCACCACGCTCTCCGCACTTTGGCGGATTGTGGGAAGCGGCCGTGAAGACAGCAAAGCATCACCTGTACCGCTCAGTTGGGCCCTCTGTGCTTGACTTCGAGGAGCTGCGCACTCTGATCTGCCAGATCACGGCAATTGTTAATTCTCGCCCTTTGCTCTCGCTTTCAGAAAATCCTGCTGATTTGGATGTCCTGACTCCTGCTCATCTGCTTTTAGGCGGTCCACACGAAGCAATCCTCGAGCCCGATCTGACGAAGCTGAACTATAATCGTCTGGATGGCTGGCAACGGGTCACTCAACTGCAGCAGATATTCTGGAGCCGCTGGCGCGAAGAGTATCTAACTCTTTTGCAAGAGTAGTCGAAATGGCGGACTCCCACGCAAAATCTTTGCGTAAACGATCTCGTTCTGATTAAGGACGAGAATCTTCCTCCAATGCGTTGGCCACTAGCTAGAGTGGTCGAGGTCGTCAAGGGCAAGGATGAAGTGTGCCGCGTAGCTGATTTGAAGACTGCCACAGGAACCATCAGAAGGGCCGTTACACGGCTATGTGTACTGCCCCTCAAGGAGTCTGTTGAAAGACTGGCTTTCAACGGGGGGAGTATGTTCGGGCCAGCCGCTAATCAACAGGCCTAACTTAAAACTATACATACACTACAATACAATACAATATACTGCAATACTGTAAACGCCCACGTTCGGCAGCGCTGCTGCGCTCTCCCTCTGTAAAGGGCGCTCTGCAGCCGCCGCCTCGGCTCTAGCTTTGATTAGCCGACGGTGCTAATTTGAGTAATCTGCTAACCTCTCTGCGCATTGGTTGCATTTGGATCTCGTTTACACATATGTACATTTATCTGGTTGTGCTAAGAGCAAGCAATCGGCTTCCGCTAGCAGCCGCCGGTATAAATAAACAGTTATTACATTGAACAATTCGCGTTATTATTTTGGATAGAAATAGGTGCCAAAAAAGCTTGGCATCTCAAACATAGTCGATGAAGGGGGGAAGGATACAGTTAGAACTATTTATAGGGATTGGATAAGAGTAACTACTACTAAAGTCGTTCGATGAGGCTAGGATAGAGGGAAAGTTAATGGAAGGGACAGAGTAGCAACGTTGGAAGAAGGAAGCGAACAGATCAGCAATATCACAATCCTTATCAGCATAACTACCATTTAAGTGTAGAGAAGAAGGAAATCGGGAAGATTTACGTTTAGAATTTACAAACCTGAAGAATTGTTTAGGGTCACGTTTAAAGTTAAGCTTGCATTGGGTCAAGTATCTGTTGTAGCACAATGTATTAAATAAGGAAAATTTCGATTTTGCAATTGAGTACTTCGAAAAGTCTGATTGCAAACCGGATTTTTTAAACTTCTTGTACATACGGGATTTTAAATTCTTCAGATTTATTAATCTAGGGGTGAACCAGATAGGGCCAGAAAGATTTCTGGAGGGGGTAACTAAAGGAACATGCATGGGAAAGATGGAAAAAATAGAGCTATAGAATGCATTCGTGGCAGACTCGATTTCCTGGAAATCGTCAAGGAATGACCAATCCATCTGAGATAGGGCAGTATTCAAGGAGAGGAAATCAGCCTTCTTGAAGCAATAAATATTTGAAGGCTTAATAAACGACTTTATAGGGCTTGAAGATGGTAACATGAAATCAATTGAAAGTGTGGGATGGTATGGATCTTCAGGGAATGATAGAGGTGATCCTCGACATACCAAAGTGCTCGAAGCATCGGTAGTGAAGACGAGATCAAGGGTCCTACTCATGCTATTGCGTATGCCATTTACCTGGCCTAACGAAGTATCGGACAGAGAATCAACAAAGTCATGCTGTATAGATGGGAACATTAAGTTTGAGTCATTGGATGGGGACCAAGTGACATTAGGGAGATTAAAGTCACCGAGGACAATAAGACGATCAGAATCACCAAGCTGAGACAAAACGGACTGGAGATGGGCAGCGTGAAGCATATAAGTTGTAAATTCAGAGGACGGTGGGATGTAAGAGCATGATATGAATAAATTAAAAGAACACAGACGAATTTTAACAACGATAGTTGCGTGTACATCGATTACCTTGGCGCCAAAGTCGATCAAGGCTGGCGAACTGATTGGAGGAACGTCAGAGTCTTTAGCTGCAAGAGAATTAGAACTGTGAACGCTGGGCAAACTAGGTGTAACCTTTTTTCTCTTTGGAGACTCATTTAAAATTCTAAGATTTTTGAAATGAGCTTCCATTGAGGTAAACTTATCCTGCAATTTCCGGAATTCCGAGTGGACAGCAGCGAATTCGTTATGAGTCTGTCTCATAAAAGTTCGCATATCGGCTTCTACTGCCTTGCAATCCCAACAAGTCCAGTTGAGACCGCAGCGGGTCTTAATCAGATCAATGACGCGAGCGCCGATATGACCAAAACCCGCGCAGCTGGAGTGAGCCGTGTTGTCACACAACCAGCAGAAAATAAATGTTTGCCGTGTAGCTACCGAACGGTGAGCGTCACAGCGTTTAGCACAACAGGTGGTCATTGTTTGATATTAGAAACAATAAATATGTAAAAAAGAAAAGAAAAAAGATAGGTAAAATATAAGTCGGTGTGGGGCAGAGATAGTGACTTTAGCTTGTGTTACACAATTGCGCGCGCAAGAACGAACAAAACAAACACAATAACGGCAAGTAAGCGGAGAGACACAGAGAGACGATAGAAACACAGAGAGTCAAGCACAGAGCGGCGGCCAACGCAGTGCGTGTGTGTTAGAATGAAAACAGATAAGCTGAGGGTAGATAAAACAGAGAGCGGTTCAAAGAGAGCAAGCGCACCGCACTAGAAAAAAGGCAACAACAAAACGGCTGCGATTAAGAAAGTGCAGAAAAGTTAAGAATGCACAATAGGAATTGAAAATTGAAAATAAATTCACAGAAGTAAGATTAATGCGTATGCACTAAAAACGAACACGTTGCACGATCGGTTAGGAACACCAGAACAAGGTAAAAAACACAAATTACTTTCCTTTAAGAGAAAATTGGCAATTTTTAATAATTATTCAAGCACGAGCGAAATATAACACGACTGTCCGCAACGATATATCGATATCTATGATATCTATCGATATCTATCCTGCATCGAGATAGGTAGTTTTAATAGCACTGAGCGTTAAGAACTGAAAAGTTTGACCGAGCCATAACATAGCGAGAGATAGGTCAAGACATGTCAGCGGCGACGTACAGTGCATACGGAAAACAGCGAAGAGCGATCCATTGCTACGCCTCAGGAGAAGGCCGAGCCATAGCGCGGATGTGTGGTAACGCGCATCGGCAACGCACTAGGATCCAAGGGGAGAGAAATTAAACTTGCCAAAGTTCACTACGAGCCACCAGAAGCGGAATACAGATAGCTAAACTATCCCTGCCGACAAGCACCGCCGGCCAACTCACTGCGATGGGAAAAATGAGGATCGGGTGGGAAGTCTGCCGCTTAAAGCCCCTTGTATTCAAAACCAGGGAAGGACGCCGAAGACCCATCGGCATATATTTTCATCTGCCGCCTGGACAATGTGCTGGAAAGTATCATCAGCGCACAAGGGACTCTCCGACAGGCAGTACGGTTTCAGGAAGGCCCGCTCAACCCTGGACGCGTTGGACATGGTGTGTGGCACAAAATGGCTCGGTGGTGCCAAAAAATACTGTCTGGTGGCAACACTGTACATAAAATACGCTTTCAACTCTGCATCTTGGAGCCAAATACTGTCCTCCCTGAAGAAACCCTGAATCCCAGGATACTTGCAAGCGGTGGTCAGGACTACCTGAACAACAGATGGCTGCAATACGAAACCGACGATCGTCCCCGGATATACCCCATCACAGCAGGGGTGCCATAAGGATCTATACTGGGACCTCTATTGTGGAATGCAATGTATTATGGAATTCTGAACCTGGACAAGGAGTACAGATAGTGAGCTTAGCGGATGATGTCGCGGTCACAGTCGTCAAGAAAACCCTCGCAGAGACTGAAATCACCATGAACGACGCTATCAAAAACATAAGTGGTTGACTGAACCTGGCAGGGCTCGAAATCGCCGAGCACAAAACGGAAGCAGTACTGATCAGCAGCAAAAAACTGGTGGAGACGGCGAGGATTAATGTAGAAGGAGCCTCTATCGTATCAAAACGAGCCATAAGGTACTGGGAGTCATACTAGACACCCGGCTATCGATTAGAGAGCACCTACAGGCGACACACAGGAAGGCACACGCCGCAGTTATGGCAGATTCTCGCATGATGCTAAATAATAGTGGCCCGAAGTCGACGAGCAGGAAACTTCTCTTCAACGTCAGGCTACTAGCACCAGGAGTTATACCACGAGCATTGAGGCAGACTTCACTCTTGGAGCCTTGCCTTGCCTTCCGCGTTCCGCACAGTCAGGCTAATCCACAACTTCGAAGCATGGATCCTTACGTCCGCATTGACGCAGATTTTTCGTGGGTACGGGTGTTTCAAGGAGTACCTACATCGCTTTGGCCACGAGGAAGGTGAACTATGCGCCAGCTGTGGAGTTGCAGAGAACGCTGAGCACGCCCTGACCACATGCGTCATATTCGCAGAAGCCCGCGGACGAGCAGAAGGGATCATAGGCGAGTCCATTACACTGGAAGGTCTGGCACAGAGCATGTTGCAAAACCAAGCTACCTGGGCGGCGATATGCAACCTTGCGGCGGATATCGCGACGGAGCTGAGGCAGTTGAAACGCATACGAAATGAGCGGCCGTAACAGGCCAGCCAGCCTTGCGAAGCAATGCTTCACGGTAGTCCCAGAAGTCTGGTGTATATATAAAACCTACTTATAATCTACATTTTATAATTTTCGTTATATCATTTATATATGTATATAAAATTCTCGTGTCACAACGTCCTCCGAAACGGCTTGACCGGTTCTCATATTCAACTTTGTGAGCATATTGAGATATTGAGTAGGTCTGAGAATTGGCCATCATCTATTTTTCATCCCCTTTAGTGATAAGGGTTGTCCACCCTAAACATTTTTTTTTAATTTTTAGACATTTTTTTTATTGTTTTCATTATGTCGCATTAAAAAATACATACAACCCTAGGTTAGGTTAGGTTAAAGCGGCTGCCCGACTCACTGGGAGCCCAGCACACTTAGGCCGTTTCCGGCCCGTTGTGATACCGCGGGGGAATCTACCCCTTCTCGCATTGTGAGACCTAAGGTCAACAGTTGTCCCAGCCTGCAGCTTTTATGAAGTTAGCTATCTTTCTGGGACATATGGTGGACATTACCGAAATGTCTGAAATGAAGGGCGAGCCCAAGTGCTGCAGCCTTCTTTTGCTGAGAGCTGGGCAAGAGCAGAACAGGTGTTCCACCGTTTCCTCCTCTTCCTCGTCTCTGCAGCTACGGCAAAAATCATTGTATGGGGCGCCCAGTCTATTAGCATGGGTACCTATTAACCAGTGCCCCGTTAGGGAGCGTATGACTGCGCTGCACCTTCGTCTGCCGAGCTTGCATAGCTCAGAGGTGCGCTTCTTATCTATGGTTGGCCATGTTTGCCGAGTTATACGACAACGTGGTACTGATTGCCACTTGTTGTCTGTTAGTTGCTTATATTGCTCCTTTATTATGAGCCTACATGTGGCCATCGGCATACGAGTATCCTCCTTTTCTTGGAGAAGGGGGATTGTAGTGCCCAGTCTGGCCAGCTCGTCTGCAATACAGTTGCCTTCGATGTCCCGATGGCCTGGGACCCATATAAGGCTGATAACAAATTGCTGAGCCATCTCGTGAAGAGATTTGCGGTAATCTGCAACGGTGGCCAAATTTGCAGAGATCGCATTAAGCGATTTGATTGCAGCTTGGATATCACTATAGATATTTACGCGGGTTACCATGGCGGTAGTTTCCTGAAGGCAGTTTAGGGCTTCCTTGATTGCAATGACCTCCGCTTGGAAGACGCTGCAGTGATCAGGGAGTCTAAAGGAGTGCTTAATGTTTAGCTGTTCGGAGTATATACCTCCTCCGACCCTATTGTTCAGCTTTGATCCATCTGTGAAGATGTTTAGGGCCCCTTTTGGGCCTGGGGGTCCCTCACTCCACTCGTCTCTGTGGGGGATAATTGCATCGAAGGGGGTATATGTGTATTCCCTTGGAACACAGTAGTCCGTTTTAGTAGGGACGGAACTGCCGTTTAGTATTGAGGAGTGACCTGTGTGCTGTGGTGCCCATTGGTCGGAGTCTCTCAGTCGGATTGCCGCCATTTGCCCAAGGGCAAGGCTTTGGAGACACAGAATGGCATCTAGCGCATCATTTGGAGTGGTACGAAGAGCTCCGCTGATGCAAAGGGCGGCTATTCGCTGAACTTTGTCGAGTTGTCTGGTGATCGTCCTTTTTGATAAGGCCGGCCACCATAGAGTAACTCCATAAAGTATTATCGGTCTAACTATGGCTTGGTATATCCATTGGACTGTACTTGGGTTCATGGCCCATTTCAAGCCAATAGCTTTTTTGCAAGTGTAGAGGGCTATCGTGCCCTTCTTCACTCTGTCTTTGATATTCAGGTTCCAGTTTAGCTTTTTGTCGATTACTAACCCTAAGTAACTGGCACTGTCGCTAAAGGAGATCCTGCATCCGTTTAATATGGGGGGGGTTTAGAGACGGAATCTTGTATTTGCTTGTGAATAGCACAAGTTCTGTCTTTGAGGGATTAACTCCAAGACCTCGCGATTCTGTCCACCTTGACAGTCTCGCGAGCTTTGCGGTCATTAAGTCGCAGAGTGTTTGAGGGTATTTGCCCGAGAAGATAATTGCTACGTCGTCCTCGTATGCCACGACTTTGCAGCCCCCCCTTCCAGGTCACATAGAATCTTGTTGACTGCTATGTTCCATAGAAGGGGGGATAGGACACCACCTTGCGGTGTGCCTCTACTGACATACCTTGTCTGAGTGGACGATCCCAACGCTGATGTCACCGTCCTGCATGTGAGCAATTGATCAATGAGCATCACCAAGTGACGATCCACCCAAGGTCAGTCAGCGCTTCCGTAATGGCACCCGGTATGACTTTGTTGAAAGCTCCCTCGATATCTAGAAAAGCGATTAGAGAGTATTCTTTGAGGTATAGTGATTTCTCTATCCCTGAAATTACTTCGTGAAGTTCCGTTTCCGTGGATTTTCCTTTCCGGTAGGCATGTTATGCTCCTGACAACAATTGAGAATTTATGGTTGTTCTCAGTTGTAGCCCGACGAGTCTCTCAAAGGTTTTGAGAAGGAAGGATGATATACTGATTGGTCTAAAGTCCTTTGGTGTCGAGTGCGAGGCTTTACCTGCTTTAGGTATGAAGACTATTTTTGCCTTAAGCCAAGCGTGATTTTACCTTCTTTCTGAGCTACAATAAGCTTGTGCTCCTTCGTCGGCGTCCGAGTCGTCCTCGATAGTGTCGTCGCGACACATCGCCTCGAACTCGCGCATTAGAGTTGTGTCAGGGTCACGTTTAAAGTTAAGCTTGCATTGGGTCAAGTATCTGTTGTAGCACAATGTATTAAATAAGGAAAATTTCGATTTTGCAATTGAGTACTTCGAAAAGTCTGATTGCAAACCGGATTTTTTAAACTTCTTGTACATACGGGATTTTAAATTCTTCAGATTTATTAATCTAGGGGTGAACCAGATAGGGCCAGAAAGATTTCTGGAGGGGGTAACTAAAGGAACATGCATGGGAAAGATGGAAAAAATAGAGCTATAGAATGCATTCGTGGCAGACTCGATTTCCTGGAAATCGTCAAGGAATGACCAATCCATCTGAGATAGGGCAGTATTCAAGGAGAGGAAATCAGCCTTCTTGAAGCAATAAATATTTGAAGGCTTAATAAACGACTTTATAGGGCTTGAAGATGGTAACATGAAATCAATTGAAAGTGTGGGATGGTATGGATCTTCAGGGAATGATAGAGGTGATCCTCGACATACCAAAGTGCTCGAAGCATCGGTAGTGAAGACGAGATCAAGGGTCCAACTCATGCTATTGCGTATGCCATTTACCTGGCCTAACGAAGTATCGGACAGAGAATCAACAAAGTCATGCTGTATAGATGGGAACATTAAGTTTGAGTCATTGGATGGGGACCAAGTGACATTAGGGAGATTAAAGTCACCGAGGACAATAAGACGATCAGAATCACCAAGCTGAGACAAAACGGACTGGAGATGGGCAGCGTGAAGCATATAAGTTGTAAATTCAGAGGACGGTGGGATGTAAGAGCATGATATGAATAAATTAAAAGAACACAGACGAATTTTAACAACGATAGTTGCGTGTACATCGATTACCTTGGCGCCAAAGTCGATCAAGGCTGGCGAACTGATTGGAGGAACGTCAGAGTCTTTAGCTGCAAGAGAATTAGAACTGTGAACGCTGGGCAAACTAGGTGTAACCTTTTTTCTCTTTGGAGACTCATTTAAAATTCTAAGATTTTTGAAATGAGCTTCCATTGAGGTAAACTTATCCTGCAATTTCCGGAATTCCGAGTGGACAGCAGCGAATTCGTTATGAGTCTGTCTCATAAAAGTTCGCATATCGGCTTCTACTGCCTTGCAATCCCAACAAGTCCAGTTGAGACCGCAGCGGGTCTTAATCAGATCAATGACGCGAGCGCCGATATGACCAAAACCCGCGCAGCTAGAGTGAGCCGTGTTGTCACACAACCAGCAGAAAATAAATGTTTGCCGTGTAGCTACCGAACGGTGAGCGTCACAGCGTTTAGCACAACAGGTGGTCATTGTTTGATATTAGAAACAATAAATATGTAAAAAAGAAAAGAAAAAAGATAGGTAAAATATAAGTCGGTGTGGGGCAGAGATAGTGACTTTAGCTTGTGTTACACAATTGCGCGCGCAAGAACGAACAAAACAAACACAATAACGGCAAGTAAGCGGAGAGACACAGAAAGACGATAGAAACACAGAGAGTCAAGCACAGAGCGGCGGCCAACGCAGTGCGTGTGTGTTAGAATGAAAACAGATAAGCTGAGGGTAGATAAAACAGAGAGCGGTTCAAAGAGAGCAAGCGCACCGCACTAGAAAAAAGGCAACAACAAAACGGCTGCGATTAAGAAAGTGCAGAAAAGTTAAGAATGCACAATAGGAATTGAAAATTGAAAATAAATTCACAGAAGTAAGATTAATGCGTATGCACTAAAAACGAACACGTTGCACACGTCGGTTAGGAACACCAGAACAAGGTAAAAAACACAAATTACTTTCCTTTAAGAGAAAATTGGCAATTTTTAATAATTATTCAAGCACGAGCGAAATATAACACGACTGTCCGCAACGATATATCGATATCTATGATATCTATCGATATCTATCCTGCATCGAGATAGGTAGTTTTAATAGCACTGAGCGTTAAGAACTGAAAAGTTTGACCGAGCCATAACATAGCGAGAGATAGGTCAAGACATGTCAGCGGCGACGTACAGTGCATACGGAAAACAGCGAAGAGCGATCCATTGCTACGCCTCAGGAGAAGGCCGAGCCATAGCGCGGATGTGTGGTAACGCGCATCGGCAACGCACTAGGATCCAAGGGGAGAGAAATTAAACTTGCCAAAGTTCACTACGAGCCACCAGAAGCGGAATACAGATAGCTAAACTATCCCTGCCGACAAGCACCGCCGGCCAACTCACTGCGATGGGAAAAATGAGGATCGGGTGGGAAGTCTGCCGCTTAAAGCCCCTTGTATTCAAAACCAGGGAAGGACGCCGAAGACCCATCGGCATATATTTTCATCTGCCGCCTGGACAATGTGCTGGAAAGTATCATCAGCGCACAAGGGACTCTCCGACAGGCAGTACGGTTTCAGGAAGGCCCGCTCAACCCTGGACGCGTTGGACATGGTGTGTGGCACAAAATGGCTCGGTGGTGCCAAAAAATACTGTCTGGTGGCAACACTGTACATAAAATACGCTTTCAACTCTGCATCTTGGAGCCAAATACTGTCCTCCCTGAAGAAACCCTGAATCCCAGGATACTTGCAAGCGGTGGTCAGGACTACCTGAACAACAGATGGCTGCAATACGAAACCGACGATCGTCCCCGGATATACCCCATCACAGCAGGGGTGCCATAAGGATCTATACTGGGACCTCTATTGTGGAATGCAATGTATTATGGAATTCTGAACCTGGACAAGGAGTACAGATAGTGAGCTTAGCGGATGATGTCGCGGTCACAGTCGTCAAGAAAACCCTCGCAGAGACTGAAATCACCATGAACGACGCTATCAAAAACATAAGTGGTTGACTGAACCTGGCAGGGCTCGAAATCGCCGAGCACAAAACGGAAGCAGTACTGATCAGCAGCAAAAAACTGGTGGAGACGGCGAGGATTAATGTAGAAGGAGCCTCTATCGTATCAAAACGAGCCATAAGGTACTGGGAGTCATACTAGACACCCGGCTATCGATTAGAGAGCACCTACAGGCGACACACAGGAAGGCACACGCCGCAGTTATGGCAGATTCTCGCATGATGCTAAATAATAGTGGCCCGAAGTCGACGAGCAGGAAACTTCTCTTCAACGTCAGGCTACTAGCACCAGGAGTTATACCACGAGCATTGAGGCAGACTTCACTCTTGGAGCCTTGCCTTGCCTTCCGCGTTCCGCACAGTCAGGCTAATCCACAACTTCGAAGCATGGATCCTTACGTCCGCATTGACGCAGATTTTTCGTGGGTACGGGTGTTTCAAGGAGTACCTACATCGCTTTGGCCACGAGGAAGGTGAACTATGCGCCAGCTGTGGAGTTGCAGAGAACGCTGAGCACGCCCTGACCACATGCGTCATATTCGCAGAAGCCCGCGGACGAGCAGAAGGGATCATAGGCGAGTCCATTACACTGGAAGGTCTGGCACAGAGCATGTTGCAAAACCAAGCTACCTGGGCGGCGATATGCAACCTTGCGGCGGATATCGCGACGGAGCTGAGGCAGTTGAAACGCATACGAAATGAGCGGCCGTAACAGGCCAGCCAGCCTTGCGAAGCAATGCTTCACGGTAGTCCCAGAAGTCTGGTGTATATATAAAACCTACTTATAATCTACATTTTATAATTTTCGTTATATCATTTATATATGTATATAAAATTCTCGTGTCACAACGTCCTCCGAAACGGCTTGACCGGTTCTCATATTCAACTTTGTGAGCATATTGAGATATTGAGTAGGTCTGAGAATTGGCCATCATCTATTTTTCATCCCCTTTAGTGATAAGGGTTGTCCACCCTAAACATTTTTTTTTAATTTTTAGACATTTTTTTTATTGTTTTCATTATGTCGCATTAAAAAATACATACAACCCTAGGTTAGGTTAGGTTAAAGCGGCTGCCCGACTCACTGGGAGCCCAGCACACTTAGGCCGTTTCCGGCCCGTTGTGATACCGCGGGGGAATCTACCCCTTCTCGCATTGTGAGACCTAAGGTCAACAGTTGTCCCAGCCTGCAGCTTTTATGAAGTTAGCTATCTTTCTGGGACATATGGTGGACATTACCGAAATGTCTGAAATGAAGGGCGAGCCCAAGTGCTGCAGCCTTCTTTTGCTGAGAGCTGGGCAAGAGCAGAACAGGTGTTCCACCGTTTCCTCCTCTTCCTCGTCTCTGCAGCTACGGCAAAAATCATTGTATGGGGCGCCCAGTCTATTAGCATGGGTACCTATTAACCAGTGCCCCGTTAGGGAGCGTATGACTGCGCTGCACCTTCGTCTGCCGAGCTTGCATAGCTCAGAGGTGCGCTTCTTATCTATGGTTGGCCATGTTTGCCGAGTTATACGACAACGTGGTACTGATTGCCACTTGTTGTCTGTTAGTTGCTTATATTGCTCCTTTATTATGAGCCTACATGTGGCCATCGGCATACGAGTATCCTCCTTTTCTTGGAGAAGGGGGATTGTAGTGCCCAGTCTGGCCAGCTCGTCTGCAATACAGTTGCCTTCGATGTCCCGATGGCCTGGGACCCATATAAGGCTGATAACAAATTGCTGAGCCATCTCGTGAAGAGATTTGCGGTAATCTGCAACGGTGGCCAAATTTGCAGAGATCGCATTAAGCGATTTGATTGCAGCTTGGATATCACTATAGATATTTACGCGGGTTACCATGGCGGTAGTTTCCTGAAGGCAGTTTAGGGCTTCCTTGATTGCAATGACCTCCGCTTGGAAGACGCTGCAGTGATCAGGGAGTCTAAAGGAGTGCTTAATGTTTAGCTGTTCGGAGTATATACCTCCTCCGACCCTATTGTTCAGCTTTGATCCATCTGTGAAGATGTTTAGGGCCCCTTTTGGGCCTGGGGGTCCCTCACTCCACTCGTCTCTGTGGGGGATAATTGCATCGAAGGGGGTATATGTGTATTCCCTTGGAACACAGTAGTCCGTTTTAGTAGGGACGGAACTGCCGTTTAGTATTGAGGAGTGACCTGTGTGCTGTGGTGCCCATTGGTCGGAGTCTCTCAGTCGGATTGCCGCCATTTGCCCAAGGGCAAGGCTTTGGAGACACAGAATGGCATCTAGCGCATCATTTGGAGTGGTACGAAGAGCTCCGCTGATGCAAAGGGCGGCTGTTCGCTGAACTTTGTCGAGTTGTCTGGTGATCGTCCTTTTTGATAAGGCCGGCCACCATAGAGTAACTCCATAAAGTATTATCGGTCTAACTATGGCTTGGTATATCCATTGGACTGTACTTGGGTTCATGGCCCATTTCAAGCCAATAGCTTTTTTGCAAGTGTAGAGGGCTATCGTGCCCTTCTTCACTCTGTCTTTGATATTCAGGTTCCAGTTTAGCTTTTTGTCGATTACTAACCCTAAGTAACTGGCACTGTCGCTAAAGGAGATCCTGCATCCGTTTAATATGGGGGGGTTTAGAGACGGAATCTTGTATTTGCTTGTGAATAGCACAAGTTCTGTCTTTGAGGGATTAACTCCAAGACCTCGCGATTCTGTCCACCTTGACAGTCTCGCGAGCTTTGCGGTCATTAAGTCGCAGAGTGTTTGAGGGTATTTGCCCGAGAAGATAATTGCTACGTCGTCCTCGTATGCCACGACTTTGCAGCCCCCCCCTTCCAGGTCACATAGAATCTTGTTGACTGCTATGTTCCATAGAAGGGGGGATAGGACACCACCTTGCGGTGTGCCTCTACTGACATACCTTGTCTGAGTGGACGATCCCAACGCTGATGTCACCGTCCTGCATGTGAGCAATTGATCAATGAGCATCACCAAGTGACGATCCACCCCAAGGTCAGTCAGCGCTTCCGTAATGGCACCCGGTATGACTTTGTTGAAAGCTCCCTCGATATCTAGAAAAGCGATTAGAGAGTATTCTTTGAGGTATAGTGATTTCTCTATCCCTGAAATTACTTCGTGAAGTTCCGTTTCCGTGGATTTTCCTTTCCGGTAGGCATGTTATGCTCCTGACAACAATTGAGAATTTATGGTTGTTCTCAGTTGTAGCCCGACGAGTCTCTCAAAGGTTTTGAGAAGGAAGGATGATATACTGATTGGTCTAAAGTCCTTTGGTGTCGAGTGCGAGGCTTTACCTGCTTTAGGTATGAAGACTATTTTTGCCTTAAGCCAAGCGTGATTTTACCTTCTTTCTGAGCTACAATAAGCTTGTGCTCCTTCGTCGGCGTCCGAGTCGTCCTCGATAGTGTCGTCGCGACACATCGCCTCGAACTCGCGCATTAGAGTTGTGTCAGGGTCACGTTTAAAGTTAAGCTTGCATTGGGTCAAGTATCTGTTGTAGCACAATGTATTAAATAAGGAAAATTTCGATTTTGCAATTGAGTACTTCGAAAAGTCTGATTGCAAACCGGATTTTTTAAACTTCTTGTACATACGGGATTTTAAATTCTTCAGATTTATTAATCTAGGGGTGAACCAGATAGGGCCAGAAAGATTTCTGGAGGGGGTAACTAAAGGAACATGCATGGGAAAGATGGAAAAAATAGAGCTATAGAATGCATTCGTGGCAGACTCGATTTCCTGGAAATCGTCAAGGAATGACCAATCCATCTGAGATAGGGCAGTATTCAAGGAGAGGAAATCAGCCTTCTTGAAGCAATAAATATTTGAAGGCTTAATAAACGACTTTATAGGGCTTGAAGATGGTAACATGAAATCAATTGAAAGTGTGGGATGGTATGGATCTTCAGGGAATGATAGAGGTGATCCTCGACATACCAAAGTGCTCGAAGCATCGGTAGTGAAGACGAGATCAAGGGTCCAACTCATGCTATTGCGTATGCCATTTACCTGGCCTAACGAAGTATCGGACAGAGAATCAACAAAGTCATGCTGTATAGATGGGAACATTAAGTTTGAGTCATTGGATGGGGACCAAGTGACATTAGGGAGATTAAAGTCACCGAGGACAATAAGACGATCAGAATCACCAAGCTGAGACAAAACGGACTGGAGATGGGCAGCGTGAAGCATATAAGTTGTAAATTCAGAGGACGGTGGGATGTAAGAGCATGATATGAATAAATTAAAAGAACACAGACGAATTTTAACAACGATAGTTGCGTGTACATCGATTACCTTGGCGCCAAAGTCGATCAAGGCTGGCGAACTGATTGGAGGAACGTCAGAGTCTTTAGCTGCAAGAGAATTAGAACTGTGAACGCTGGGCAAACTAGGTGTAACCTTTTTTCTCTTTGGAGACTCATTTAAAATTCTAAGATTTTTGAAATGAGCTTCCATTGAGGTAAACTTATCCTGCAATTTCCGGAATTCCGAGTGGACAGCAGCGAATTCGTTATGAGTCTGTCTCATAAAAGTTCGCATATCGGCTTCTACTGCCTTGCAATCCCAACAAGTCCAGTTGAGACCGCAGCGGGTCTTAATCAGATCAATGACGCGAGCGCCGATATGACCAAAACCCGCGCAGCTAGAGTGAGCCGTGTTGTCACACAACCAGCAGAAAATAAATGTTTGCCGTGTAGCTACCGAACGGTGAGCGTCACAGCGTTTAGCACAACAGGTGGTCATTGTTTGATATTAGAAACAATAAATATGTAAAAAAGAAAAGAAAAAAGATAGGTAAAATATAAGTCGGTGTGGGGCAGAGATAGTGACTTTAGCTTGTGTTACACAATTGCGCGCGCAAGAACGAACAAAACAAACACAATAACGGCAAGTAAGCGGAGAGACACAGAGAGACGATAGAAACACAGAGAGTCAAGCACAGAGCGGCGGCCAACGCAGTGCGTGTGTGTTAGAATGAAAACAGATAAGCTGAGGGTAGATAAAACAGAGAGCGGTTCAAAGAGAGCAAGCGCACCGCACTAGAAAAAAGGCAACAACAAAACGGCTGCGATTAAGAAAGTGCAGAAAAGTTAAGAATGCACAATAGGAATTGAAAATTGAAAATAAATTCACAGAAGTAAGATTAATGCGTATGCACTAAAAACGAACACGTTGCACACGTCGGTTAGGAACACCAGAACAAGGTAAAAAACACAAATTACTTTCCTTTAAGAGAAAATTGGCAATTTTTAATAATTATTCAAGCACGAGCGAAATATAACACGACTGTCCGCAACGATATATCGATATCTATGATATCTATCGATATCTATCCTGCATCGAGATAGGTAGTTTTAATAGCACTGAGCGTTAAGAACTGAAAAGTTTGACCGAGCCATAACATAGCGAGAGATAGGTCAAGACATGTCAGCGGCGACGTACAGTGCATACGGAAAACAGCGAAGAGCGATCCATTGCTACGCCTCAGGAGAAGGCCGAGCCATAGCGCGGATGTGTGGTAACGCGCATCGGCAACGCACTAGGATCCAAGGGGAGAGAAATTAAACTTGCCAAAGTTCACTACGAGCCACCAGAAGCGGAATACAGATAGCTAAACTATCCCTGCCGACAAGCACCGCCGGCCAACTCACTGCGATGGGAAAAATGAGGATCGGGTGGGAAGTCTGCCGCTTAAAGCCCCTTGTATTCAAAACCAGGGAAGGACGCCGAAGACCCATCGGCATATATTTTCATCTGCCGCCTGGACAATGTGCTGGAAAGTATCATCAGCGCACAAGGGACTCTCCGACAGGCAGTACGGTTTCAGGAAGGCCCGCTCAACCCTGGACGCGTTGGACATGGTGTGTGGCACAAAATGGCTCGGTGGTGCCAAAAAATACTGTCTGGTGGCAACACTGTACATAAAATACGCTTTCAACTCTGCATCTTGGAGCCAAATACTGTCCTCCCTGAAGAAACCCTGAATCCCAGGATACTTGCAAGCGGTGGTCAGGACTACCTGAACAACAGATGGCTGCAATACGAAACCGACGATCGTCCCCGGATATACCCCATCACAGCAGGGGTGCCATAAGGATCTATACTGGGACCTCTATTGTGGAATGCAATGTATTATGGAATTCTGAACCTGGACAAGGAGTACAGATAGTGAGCTTAGCGGATGATGTCGCGGTCACAGTCGTCAAGAAAACCCTCGCAGAGACTGAAATCACCATGAACGACGCTATCAAAAACATAAGTGGTTGACTGAACCTGGCAGGGCTCGAAATCGCCGAGCACAAAACGGAAGCAGTACTGATCAGCAGCAAAAAACTGGTGGAGACGGCGAGGATTAATGTAGAAGGAGCCTCTATCGTATCAAAACGAGCCATAAGGTACTGGGAGTCATACTAGACACCCGGCTATCGATTAGAGAGCACCTACAGGCGACACACAGGAAGGCACACGCCGCAGTTATGGCAGATTCTCGCATGATGCTAAATAATAGTGGCCCGAAGTCGACGAGCAGGAAACTTCCCTTCAACGTCAGGCTACTAGCACCAGGAGTTATACCACGAGCATTGAGGCAGACTTCACTCTTGGAGCCTTGCCTTGCCTTCCGCGTTCCGCACAGTCAGGCTAATCCACAACTTCGAAGCATGGATCCTTACGTCCGCATTGACGCAGATTTTTCGTGGGTACGGATGTTTCAAGGAGTACCTACATCGCTTTGGCCACGAGGAAGGTGAACTATGCGCCAGCTGTGGAGTTGCAGAGAACGCTGAGCACGCCCTGACCACATGCGTCATATTCGCAGAAGCCCGCGGACGAGCAGAAGGGATCATAGGCGAGTCCATTACACTGGAAGGTCTGGCACAGAGCATGTTGCAAAACCAAGCTACCTGGGCGGCGATATGCAACCTTGCGGCGGATATCGCGACGGAGCTGAGGCAGTTGAAACGCATACGAAATGAGCGGCCGTAACAGGCCAGCCAGCCTTGCGAAGCAATGCTTCACGGTAGTCCCAGAAGTCTGGTGTATATATAAAACCTACTTATAATCTACATTTTATAATTTTCGTTATATCATTTATATATGTATATAAAATTCTCGTGTCACAACGTCCTCCGAAACGGCTTGACCGGTTCTCATATTCAACTTTGTGAGCATATTGAGATATTGAGTAGGTCTGAGAATTGGCCATCATCTATTTTTCATCCCCTTTAGTGATAAGGGTTGTCCACCCTAAACATTTTTTTTTAATTTTTAGACATTTTTTTTATTGTTTTCATTATGTCGCATTAAAAAATACATACAACCCTAGGTTAGGTTAGGTTAAAGCGGCTGCCCGACTCACTGGGAGCCCAGCACACTTAGGCCGTTTCCGGCCCGTTGTGATACCGCGGGGGAATCTACCCCTTCTCGCATTGTGAGACCTAAGGTCAACAGTTGTCCCAGCCTGCAGCTTTTATGAAGTTAGCTATCTTTCTGGGACATATGGTGGACATTACCGAAATGTCTGAAATGAAGGGCGAGCCCAAGTGCTGCAGCCTTCTTTTGCTGAGAGCTGGGCAAGAGCAGAACAGGTGTTCCACCGTTTCCTCCTCTTCCTCGTCTCTGCAGCTACGGCAAAAATCATTGTATGGGGCGCCCAGTCTATTAGCATGGGTACCTATTAACCAGTGCCCCGTTAGGGAGCGTATGACTGCGCTGCACCTTCGTCTGCCGAGCTTGCATAGCTCAGAGGTGCGCTTCTTATCTATGGTTGGCCATGTTTGCCGAGTTATACGACAACGTGGTACTGATTGCCACTTGTTGTCTGTTAGTTGCTTATATTGCTCCTTTATTATGAGCCTACATGTGGCCATCGGCATACGAGTATCCTCCTTTTCTTGGAGAAGGGGGATTGTAGTGCCCAGTCTGGCCAGCTCGTCTGCAATACAGTTGCCTTCGATGTCCCGATGGCCTGGGACCCATATAAGGCTGATAACAAATTGCTGAGCCATCTCGTGAAGAGATTTGCGGTAATCTGCAACGGTGGCCAAATTTGCAGAGATCGCATTAAGCGATTTGATTGCAGCTTGGATATCACTATAGATATTTACGCGGGTTACCATGGCGGTAGTTTCCTGAAGGCAGTTTAGGGCTTCCTTGATTGCAATGACCTCCGCTTGGAAGACGCTGCAGTGATCAGGAGTCTAAAGGAGTGCTTAATGTTTAGCTGTTCGGAGTATATACCTCCTCCGACCCTATTGTTCAGCTTTGATCCATCTGTGAAGATGTTTAGGGCCCCTTTTGGGCCTGGGGGTCCCTCACTCCACTCGTCTCTGTGGGGGATAATTGCATCGAAGGGGGTATATGTGTATTCCCTTGGAACACAGTAGTCCGTTTTAGTAGGGACGGAACTGCCGTTTAGTATTGAGGAGTGACCTGTGTGCTGTGGTGCCCATTGGTCGGAGTCTCTCAGTCGGATTGCCGCCATTTGCCCAAGGGCAAGGCTTTGGAGACACAGAATGGCATCTAGCGCATCATTTGGAGTGGTACGAAGAGCTCCGCTGATGCAAAGGGCGGCTGTTCGCTGAACTTTGTCGAGTTGTCTGGTGATCGTCCTTTTTGATAAGGCCGGCCACCATAGAGTAACTCCATAAAGTATTATCGGTCTAACTATGGCTTGGTATATCCATTGGACTGTACTTGGGTTCATGGCCCATTTCAAGCCAATAGCTTTTTTGCAAGTGTAGAGGGCTATCGTGCCCTTCTTCACTCTGTCTTTGATATTCAGGTTCCAGTTTAGCTTTTTGTCGATTACTAACCCTAAGTAACTGGCACTGTCGCTAAAGGAGAGCCTGCATCCGTTTAATATGGGGGGGGTTTAGAGACGGAATCTTGTATTTGCTTGTGAATAGCACAAGTTCTGTCTTTGAGGGATTAACTCCAAGACCTCGCGATTCTGTCCACCTTGACAGTCTCGCGAGCTTTGCGGTCATTAAGTCGCAGAGTGTTTGAGGGTATTTGCCCGAGAAGATAATTGCTACGTCGTCCTCGTATGCCACGACTTTGCAGCCCCCCCCTTCCAGGTCACATAGAATCTTGTTGACTGCTATGTTCCATAGAAGGGGGGATAGGACACCACCTTGCGGTGTGCCTCTACTGACATACCTTGTCTGAGTGGACGATCCCAACGCTGATGTCACCGTCCTGCATGTGAGCAATTGATCAATGAGCATCACCAAGTGACGATCCACCCCAAGGTCAGTCAGCGCTTCCGTAATGGCACCCGGTATGACTTTGTTGAAAGCTCCCTCGATATCTAGAAAAGCGATTAGAGAGTATTCTTTGAGGTATAGTGATTTCTCTATCCCTGAAATTACTTCGTGAAGTTCCGTTTCCGTGGATTTTCCTTTCCGGTAGGCATGTTATGCTCCTGACAACAATTGAGAATTTATGGTTGTTCTCAGTTGTAGCCCGACGAGTCTCTCAAAGGTTTTGAGAAGGAAGGATGATATACTGATTGGTCTAAAGTCCTTTGGTGTCGAGTGCGAGGCTTTACCTGCTTTAGGTATGAAGACTATTTTTGCCTTAAGCCAAGCGTGATTTTACCTTCTTTCTGAGCTACAATAAGCTTGTGCTCCTTCGTCGCTAATCCACAGACCTTGTCTCCTACTACCCAAGGCTCTTGGATCTGTACTACATCTGCTCCGCTCGCTTCCAAGCGGAGTATAAGGGCAGCGGATGCTGCTTTACAGTGGTGGAGATTTATCTGTAGGAGTCTTAGAGACATCGACAGAGTTCTCCACCACTGTGTTGTCGGCGTCCGAGTCGTCCTCGATAGTGTCGTCGCGACACATCGCCTCGAACTCGCGCATTAGAGTTGTGTCAGAGGAGTAGCCATCATGGGCTGGCTCTGGGTCGTCATCGGGTGCTTCGATCACCGAGGCAATGTCCTGCTCGACTGGGTTGTCGACAGGACGTGCCTCGGCCGCTGCATCCGACTTGTAAACCCTGATGCTCACCGCGCTGAAGCCAAAGTTTAACTCAAAGTTTAACCTTTTTTGGCCTCAATTGGAGCTAGAGACTCCTTATTGAGGACGAGCACCGCCTGGTGCATCGGGCCTTGAGTCGCCTCCACCTTTACTACCCTCCAATCGGAGGTTGGTAGCTCCGGGTTGCACCGCTGCAGCATTTTCAGGATGCGCTCAGGCTCCTTTATGGAGGCGGGCACCCAAACTCTCGCTCTAGGCCTACTGGGCACCTCGCTCCAGTCGACTGCGACGAGCTTCGCCCCTGGGTACACCTCTCCGACTTGCGCTACCGCTGCTTTATAGAGCTGGACGGAGCGCTCGTCTTCACAGGCTATTATCTTTATACAACCCTGGTACCACCCCATGTCTTTACAGACTGGAGGGAGGCCGGGTTGCTTATCCAGTAGATCGAAGCAGCGGTCGGCCAGTGCCGCTTCCACCCACTTCCACTGGTTCCTGGGGATCTTCGAGTCCACGCTGCCTTTATCCAGGACGCCGATCAGCGTCCTCTCCTTGGCGATTTGCGCGAACGACACGTTCGGCAGCACTCTGGAGCGCTCTGGAGCCGGTCTTTGATGCCCATTCGACCTTTTTTTCCACTGGTCGGTCGGGCTGGACATAATGCTCGAGTTTTGCCGACGGAGTATGTTGCCAGCACTCCTCCTCTCGGCATACGTGAAGACTTTGGCTTGGGCGCTAGTCGATGGCACCTCGCTCCCCGCAGCCTTACCAGCAGGCAGAGCAGCCGCAGGATTGCAGAGCCACTCCACCAAGGTATCGGCTTTAGGAGGCGATTTACCACCCACCCCAGAACTAGGATGGGACCCCTTAGGGTTCGCCCTAGCGTCTTCCACCGTGCAGGTTTTACCTGCTGTATCGCGGGTCAGGCCAGGCCTTTGGGCCGATGCCTTCCCCTGAATGGGATTACTCCCAGTTGGCAGTTGGGGAGCGCCAGACTTTGTTTGTTGTTGTTTTTGTTTTTGTTTTGTTGTTGTTTGTTTTCCATAATTGATCCCACGATTTGCAAAGAAAGGGCGGTCCATTTGGGCAGAGATTCACGTTGCACGCATCATTAGAACAGGGGGCTGCCAAGTCCCTGAGCTCTCCGTTAACGACTGGGCTAGATTTTATACCGGGCCCCCAGCCAGGCTGACTCTCGGCACAGGTCGAATAACACGCTTAGTCCGGCCCGGTGTGAGATGAGTGTGGGGGTTGGGATGTGGGTAGGTAATGTGTAGGGATGGGGTGTGTGTGAGCTACTTAAATGAGGCGGCACCACAAGCGCATCGTCAGTGTTGCTACTTCGCGAACACCCGCTGGCTGTCCGGGACTGCTTATTTCGGTGCTGTCCCTAGGGATGACCGCTTATTCGCAGCTGGCCTACCTCCACAGGTAGGTCATTCGCTATCCGCAACCTGCGACCCGTCCGGTGGCCTCAGCTAGGCCCCCTCCGAGCCATCTCACATGCTCGTCAGACCAGACATACAACCCTAAATTTTTACCCTTTTAAAAGTGAATGGGCAACACTAACCAACAAATAAAGATGCATGCTTTGCGCTCGGCTTTCTGGAAGACGACAACCAGTGTGAATGTATGCTTTCTGAAGCTGCATTGAACTGTACAGCAATAAAAATGCGTCTACTATTCGCTATGGTTTTAACTAAATGTTTCCCAGCCCGAGTCCAGATAGTCCACAAAGATTCAATGACTGATGATATATTGCATCAACATCGTACATGGTGCCACGATCTAACCATAACATTCAGAGACGCTATGAACAATGAAGCATTGATTGCTATTGAGGATCTTTGCATTGTCAATTTTGTCATTGTCAATTGTCAATTTTAGCGGCAAAATATGTAGACGTTGACAATATAAATCTGAAGATACAAATGTTAATGCCAGGGAACTTGGTATCATACAAATCTATTGATACAGTTTGCGACGACAGCGAAGCAGTAAATATTCCCACAGAGTTTTTGAATTCACTGGATTTGCCAGGCATGCCACCGCTGAATTTACAATTAAAGGTTGGATCTGAAAATATATTAATAGCACGGATTCCTATTGTACCTACAGATGTGCCAATTTAATTCAAACGTATTCAATTTCCGATTAAATTTGCATTTCCAATGACTATCAACAAATCCCAAGGCCAGATTTGAGAAAACCATGTTTTTCACACTGACAATTATACGTGGCATGCTCTCGAGTGTGTAAACCATCCAGTTTGTTTGTGTTAGCTAAAGATGGGCTAACAAAAAATATTGTTTACGCTATAGCATTAAGAGATTGATATTGTTTGTTAGTGTTACTGTCGTAATTTATTTATTATTGATATATAATTTTAAGGAATAAATTATAATAACTTAAAAATAATGTTATTTTTATATTCCCTCATCGTTCACAGCACTCCATGCCTATTTTACGCATATACCACATCCTTACACACTTACAATAAATTAGTTATTTTTTGCCTACACTAGAATTTACTTAGAAATAATTTATATAATGCAAAACAACGTTTGCCGGGTCAGCTAGTACATATGTATATATATGTATATCCCTAGTTCTACTAACATTATTGAAAAAAAAATAAAAATACTATGTAATTGCCGCAGTTCTTGGCGACTTTTGCGAGAGGGGAAAAGGTTTGGCCTATGGATAAGGATGATAAGGTCTTAAGTCACGTTCAGGCTTAATGGCAAAGCCCACTAAGACTCAGACCTGCGAGCGGGACGTGGAGTGGTAAGACGTAATCGTACAGCTTGCAAGGTTCGGTACTAGATCTACTGATAAGAGCGTGCCATGGCGTAGTCACAAGTTTTTCAACGGTGGTTACAACGGTCACAATTTTCACAAAGGTTTAGATCAAATATTCTAAATGTGGTTGATAAGATACGATGATATTCGGTATTACTGTGCAGAGAGTTTTAGTATCAATACTGTTGGTAAAGATAACGATCTTTATTTCTTGAGCCTTGCCACTCAGGCTATTTCCCGATGAAATTCCCTTTGCAATATCTTAAAACTATCAATGATGTTTAATAAATTCATGTGATAAAATCTTAGAACAACTTATGAGGTTTAATAGTTGAGGGTACCTGCCTGTCGGATTTTACCACTAATCTTAGGTACTACGTCATATTGTTGCGCCGGACCACGCTATGTGCCATTTAATCGTTTCGTACTTTAAAGTTTTATATATTCCCAGGTGTTTAGGGTGGATAATTAAGTGTATTTATTTGTATTAAGTACGAGATGACCCTGCGAACTTTGTACCGCCTAACAGCCAATGAATGGCGTGTTACAGATTGGCTGAACTTCATTTAGTATTTAATGAAAGTATTTACATAATTCAATGAATCTATATATACAAAACTAAGTTGGGTTTGTCAGTATGGCAACTTCATCTATTGTTGTCATGTCATCATGTAGTCATTGTTGGGTTTCCCAGCATAATATTTAGTCGACATAAGTTAAGTCATAGCCAGTGGTGCAGCAGTAAATTAAATGCCTATTATTGTTTGCTATTTTTTACTACCCACTGCATCTCATTGTACCTCGACTTAAGTTCCCGCACGGCAGCAGCCTATACATCGCTCTCTCGGATCATCGTCTTCTTCTTCGCTCTCTCGATCTTTCATTATCGATCTCTCGGATCATCGCTCGCTTGCTTGCATTAGGGCACGGGCAATTCGGACCGCCTGCACTTAAATAGTCTTCATCTATCACTCATATGGTACGGAGCTAATCTTTGTAGTCATCAGTCTATCATCGTTATCGCATCAATCGTTTCACCCACATGTACATACGCAATACGTCGATCTACATATAGTCTGGAGCTGATCGTATCACATCATATCTCATTCGTTGCATCGGTCTTTAATCGGTCTTTACACACCTCGCTTAAACATCCATATGTACATATGCATTCGTCGGTCTACATATTTATATACCAATAAACTATAGCTACTACAAATTTAACCACTCGAACTTTTATTTAACTGAATCGCAGCAGCTAGTGAAAAAGCTCATTAGCATAACATTTGGTGACCCCGACGTGATTTGTGCAATAATTAATATCAGTGCAATCACAAACTACAATAAAACATTAAAAATTATAAACTAATTGCTAATTTCACCCGATTCATCGGCTACATAAGTGAATCCATACATGCATATATGCACCGGCCGCCCTTGCATATAGCTGTTGGCGTACGGATCTCATTTCCCCTCGTCTATTACGCGCGGTACTCTTTACGTTCATCTTCCCGCAAACAACGGTTCCCATACCGGCTGCCCTTGCATATTGGTATTGCACATAGCTTTGCTTGCGGTTCTTGGTCGTTGCGTTCTATAGCGTTCGCTACTCTTTTCGGTTATCTTCCCGCTAGAGACGTTTATTACGCGCGGTACTCTTTGCGTTCGTCTTCCCGCTAGAAACGTTTTGCTAACATTGTCGTTGCCATGGAATGCTGGAAATGTCATTGTAGTGAATGCTGGAAATGACATTGTAGTGACCGCTGCTAAAAACACTGTGACTTTCCTAAAATTAAAAGTAGGTCAGATATTTTAACACTTAAAACGGTTGAATGCTGCTTGCAAGAGTGAGCTGTTGCTTAGGTATTACTATATGCTCGTTGTAAAGTTAGAAGTGATCGAGAAGTTTCAGGGCACTTTTAAAACCCTGCATAATGAGCTCCAGGAGTTGGACTATGACAAGACGCGTAGTGGAATTTTGGACAGCTTTAATTATCAGTTCATGACCCTGAATGCTGCGATTCGGGATGTCATCGCCACTCGTTTCCCCCGCCAGCTTATTCCTTCCACGGTTTCTGCCAAAGTTGTCATCGATAACATTGTCGGCTGGCACCATCCACCTCAGCGTATGCGGGCCCCCAGTCCAAGCCATATGCAACCACCAAGGGTATCGACAGTGGACAGCAATCTCGAGTTCAATCGATGGAGGAACTCCACTCAAGAAGTCGTGTGCATCCGCAAGAAGAATAGTGCGTCGGATTCGACCGAGCCTGCCTCATGCTTATCTGAGAGGCCAATTCGGCAGTTGGCAAGAGATGAGCAGGCAGCGCAGCCTGTTGATGCCAAAATCCAATCCGAAATCCAATCCAATCCGAAATACATAGATGTCTCGAATCTCGCTGTCACTCTCAGGAGGAGTCTAATACGTTTTTGGAGAAACAATTTGGACCTTCACCAAGAGATTGCTTTATATTTGGGTGTTCTGAGGTGCCTGCTGTGATTGATGCAGCTTCGCCAGATTTCCAGGAATCTCATTGGAAAGTAGACATTAGCAGTGATGTCTCCACACCATTCAAACCAGCTCCAGAACCAGCTACTGAAACTCATTGGAAGTTAGACATTAGCACTGATGTCTTCTCACCATTCGAACCATCTCCAGAACCGGCTAGTGATCAACATATGTTCGTATTTTCGAGCCATCAATTATCGTCGCGTCTCTGTAGACACTCAGTTTCTGACTTGTCAACCAAAGAGCAGCCTAACGTCAAGGTTAACGTTCTGCACCCAACTGATAGTTCTTCGCATGGAACTCTTCCAGCTGATCTGAACAAACCGACACGCTTCGTTAATGGACTTCAATCTTCGATAAACCCTGCTGGCCGTCATCAAATCATCTCACCCAGGAAGCATCCAGTTCAGCTCATAACCAAATCAACTTTGGTCATCGCTAATAAGCTGAATCTTCACGCTGGAAATAAAGCTTTTCTTGGACTAGGTTCATCCCAATATTGGTCTATTGGGGTGAGTGGAGCTTCAATCAAGACGGACAACTTCTACAGTACCACTGACCACTCAGTTCGTCAATTGAGTGAGCTGAGGAAACGTTTATCCATCTCAAAGGAACCCCAATTCTTCATATATTCAGTTACAGTTGAAGTTTTGCAGCTCCGACTTTCTCAACCTCATACCTGCCATGATTGCTAACTTTTAACATTGCTAACATTGCATGATCCTAGATATTTCACTTTCAATTTTTGGAACGCAGATATTCTTGTGCTTCTAGGTGCTGTTTGATTAATGATTTGCTGTATTTTTCCTACACATTTATACCCATTCGCAGGACTATGATGACTTACTTTAGACAGCATTAGTACAACTATTTTGTGCATCTCTCTACCTGGCCATTTCCACCCGGTACTCCGGTGGCTATAAGTAGATGTGCAATGCCTTGTTTCTCAGAATACCACTTGAAAACGTTTGAAGAATACTGGGTTTCAAAACAGTACATGCAGCTTGTCTTTCTAAACAACTTTCAACTTCGTTGGCTTCTGTGCTATACGAGTTGGATATAACCTAACAATTTTCGAAAATCCATCCACAACAACTAGGATGTGATTATAGCGTTTGTTTGTCAATTCCAACGTGATCGAGATAATTAGTGATAATAGCCTAATGGACAAGGATCCTTTAATTTTCCCAGATTTTGCATTTACAATAATGCACTCAATACAACTGCTGACAATATGAGCTACCTTTTCTTTTACCTTTGTTATATATTAGCTCTAAATCTTGTGTTTTCCTAGGTGAATGATTCGGATTTGATCTTTGAAAAATATTTGATTCTCCATATAAAAATCCTCGTAGCCTTTGCCCTCTACAATGCCACGCTCAGCTTTCGTCCAATCATCTTTCACCTGTGCTTCTCTCAACCGATGCACCACACTGTCAGTCAACACGAAACACGTCTAAGCGCATCAACGTGTCGCATTTTCGACCCTGACCTATACTCTATTCGATAATCAAAATCTTGTAAATACAATGCCCACCTGGCCACACGCAAAGAGATTTATTTTTGCTTCATAGTCATTGTAAATGCTTTACAATTTGTTATGATTTTAAACTTTATGCCTAAGACACACACTCTCCACTTGATCAAATCTTCCATAACAGCAAGAACTTCTAATTCATAATAATTATACATGTCTTCTATTACTGAGGTTTTGCGGCTCTTATGCTGGAATAGATGGAACAATCCATCTTCAGGATATTTCTGAAGCAACACACCTCCGAATCCATATTTGTCGCATCCGTGTGAATCTCTGTTTCAAATCTGGGATTATACAACTTTAGAGCAGGACTTTTTGTCAACACTAGCATTATATAAATCTTTAATCCAATGAATCGCTGAGTAGCCTTTTTGTCCCGAGCCATTGGAACATTAGCGACAGCTTGCGTCTTTTCGTCACCTGGCGTTATAGTACCTTTCACTACTATGTAACCCAAAAAATTTACTCTTTCCTATCTAACATTTCGACCAATTTATGAGCAAACCATTCTTCCCTGCAACACCTAGAACTTTCTTAAGCTTTTGCAGTCCCTCACCTACGTCCTTGTTCGTGTTGATGTCGTCATCCATATACACAACAGCATCACCACTTTGGATCAACACTCGCATTACTACCATTATAAATCTTTTGAATACTGCTGGCGAGTTCGTTATCCCAAAGGGAACGTACAAGAACTTATATTGACCATCAACTGGCATATGGAAAAATCCATTAGTCAAATCCAATATTATGAAAACTGAAGCACCTTGTAGCTGTAGTCGCAACATAACCGCTTCTTGTCTTTTTATTTTGCCACTAGAACAACTGGGAAAGCATACTCTGACATGCTAGGCCTGATAATGTTCTCAGCTAACCACTCTTGCACCTGATCGTCAACAATTTTCTGATCGCACGCTGCAATACGCCTTGTATGTTAATACACTGGCAACTTATCCTTTAAAAGGATCTTTATTTCCATTTGAGCACTTGGGTTTCGTTTCGGTTTCTATGCTGTTGCGAGTTCCTCTACCTCTCTTTGCAGCACCTTACTCAAGTGTGTCAAATCTATCGTACAAATTAGTTTTCACATATATTGAACTCATTGAACAGTTCACGACAAGAACCACTGCTAACAATCTCGTTTCTTCCAAAAGACATCTGGCCTTGATCTTCAATTCTGGGTATTAATACCGTTACCGCTTTGGTTATCTTCATATCTACACTGCTCCACTGTACTTGGTGACTAAATTTTGAGATCTGTAGTCCAATACCAGGATAGTCCGTCTGACTCGAAACATTTGATATTTTTTTCATCAGACCATATTACCTTGAAAATCAACTATTTTTCAATTGTTTAGAGACTAGAGTTCCCACAAAGCGGCAATACGCTAAGCACGGCTGCGACTCAATTATGGTTTGAAAATTTATTCATAAAAATGGAGTTGGACCATTGGAATTGAACGATGGAATAATGCGCAAGGAGCAATTTCTAACCATTCTGCAACAGAATATAACAGAGGTCATCGGAAATATGGGTCTTGCATGTGGGAGCTGTGGGAAAGCACCAAGGACGCCTGGTACGCGGTTCTTCCTGAAATGGTGCGACGCTACACTCAAAGTATTCCAAACCGCATAGATGCACTCCAAAAAATCAACAAAAAATTTTCAATAAAAATATTTGTTTGAAAAAAGTCGCAGTGCCAAACTATTACATTTCCCTTTTTTTTTTACAATCTTTTTTGTTTTATTTCTTCTAGCTTATTAAATGATTTCACACTTATAGATAAGAGAGCCAAGAGTTCCCTTTCATAAAAAGCAGAGCTTGCAAATAACCGTCTACCATTTTAAAGTGTCCGAAAAAAACCAATCATCTACGAACACTTTGAGATCGTGGAGCGAAAGAACACATTCAAAAGTGTTTCCCTCAAAAACTGTTCTTCTCAGACCAAAACAAGTGAAAAAAGTGTCTCGCTTAGAGAGAGATCGTGTTTGCCAAATTGTTTTATGTTTTGTCTGTGTGCAGACTGCGTTGGAAAAATCGGTTGACGGTTATTTGCAAGCTCTGATAAAAAGGGATCTAAATCTGATGTCTCTAACTATCGCTGTATTTCCAATTTATCTGCCATTCCTAAACTCTTCTCAGCTGCAACATTTTTGTAGTTCTGTATTCTCTGAAGCATGGATTCGTTAAACGTCGCTCAGTTTTTACTTATCTCCTTGAATTTTCTACCTTTGTAACTTCGGGATTTGCTAAACAGTGTCAAACTGATGTCGTTTATACTGACTTTAGTAAGCCTTTAGGAGCCTTCGACTCCTTCAATCACAATCTACTTATTCATAAACTGTCTCTTCCAGGGTTTCCGACTAAGCTTCTATACTGGACTAATTCTTACCTTTGTAACCGTTCTCAACGTGTCTGCTTTAACTCCTCTCTCTCTAAACCTGTTATAGTCTCATCGGGGGTTCCTCAAGGTAGCCATCTGGGTCCCTTGCTATTTAACCTATTTATTAACGATTTTCCTCAAATGTTATCTCATTCCCGTGTCCTGATGTATGCTGATGATGTAAAGCTATGTTTTTCCTACAGTGACCCCTTGTCCCCGCTATCTCTGCAATCAGATCTTGACGCTCTTAACAATTAGGGCTTAATTAACGTTCTACCTCTTAACATTTCTAAATGCAATATCATGACTTTTCACCGCAATAAGCCATACCTTTTCGATTACTCAATCAATAACATTATCCTACAACGCCTCTTCAAAGTTAACGACTTGGGCATTACCTTTGTACCCAATCTATGTTTCAACTTTCATATCTCTACTATCTCTAACAAAGCCAAAGGAGTCCTTGGATTTGTCAAAAGATGGTCTAAGGAATTTACCGACCCGTATACTACAAAACTTCTGTACGTTTCTCTGGTCCGGCCTTTATCGGAATATGGTTATTGTGTCTGGTCTCCTCACTACCAAAAATTTCAGGATATGCTCGAATCAGTACAAAAACAGTTCCTCATCTTTGCTCTCCGCGGACTCAATTGGGCCCTCGATCCATCTCCCTTCTTATGAAAGTAGGTTGCGCCTAATTAACCTCTACTCTCTTATATCCCGTAGAATCTGCCAAGGAGTTCTCTTCCTCCATAAGCTTCTCTCTGGTGAGGTCGAATCGACAGCCCTGATCAGCCTTATTAGTATTGCTGTCCCTTCCCGCCCGACTAGGCATTACTTTCCTCTTCATCTCCAACTTTGTCCTTCTAACTACTCTGATTATGAATCTTTCCGTAGCCTTTGTCAAATACTAGTTCTAATATGGTCAAAATTATCTTAATCAATAACTTAATTTAATTTAAATAGCTCTAATTGGGAATTGTTCGGCTACCGGCTTTTCTCTAACCTAAATTTGGCTGTTGGTGGGACCATATCGGCTACTGAGTCGATAATCAGCCCCACCGGGTCATAGTATTTGCCTTAGTCCTTTCGATTAATTAGTTGACATGTAATTTTACCCTTACAGTTTAACTGTACATTGTTAAACTGTAAACAACAAACAAACATTGCACTAGTAAAACAAGACTAAGATCTTAAGCATGCATAAAGTAGAAGACAAAATACAGACCGTTGAAGTGAGAACATTGAACTCGTGTTACAGTTTTCCTCGTCAGTGTACATTAGTTAAAATTGTTCTGCCGAGGATTGCTTCGAAGCATTCCCATTCATTGCTTCCCTTCTTTATCTGCTACCGAACTCCTTTTCTCGACTGTCGGTCCTTGTTTGTTTGATAATAAATATGGACCACAAGCTTTCTGATAGGTTTCAATCTGATCTTTCAACTCCTTTACCGTCTTTGCCTGATACAATCGCATTTTATTTGTCCTGAAATCCGGTATACCTTCAGCAAAATAATCGATGAGACTCTCATTCTCCAGATTAATTGGCTTTGCTATCGTATATCTATATCCATGAGTGCTTATAAAAACTCTTGCAGCGTCTCACCTTTTCTTTGGTGTCGATTTCCTTACATACTATGAATTTCAGCTGAAGACATTATGACCTTAAATTCCTCTGTCAATGATTGTTTAATGCTTTGCTGACTTCGGATAAACGACATAGCAGCCCCTTCCAGCATCTGCTTCGCATAAAAAACGAGAGGGAACGTTGTGAGCCGCGGCTAAGGCCGCGTCTCTACTTTATACCCGGTACTCAGTCAGTATATACATACATATATATGAGCTTATGATGTACTCTTATGAAACTTATACAATATATTTTATACTTAAACGCCGCTCGAATTAGCTACCAATTTAATACATTAAATACATTAAATTGGTACCCAGGGAACACCACGGGGAGGCCATCGCGATGCAATGGGGTCACTCTAGCCAAAATATTATCTTGGGGACCTACGAGTCGACTTGAGCTGCTTTTAAAAGCATTTTTAAGCTCCATATTCCCCAAAAAATTAAAAATAGGATTCCAATCCTTCAAAAAAAATATCTTTACTAAAATGAATACCTAAATTCGTAAAAAAAAATTATCTATACTAAAATGAAAATACCTAAATACGTAAAAATGATTAATAATAAATATATTTAATATAAACTTAACAAAATAAAACGGAAAACGGATAAAAAAACGGAAAAAAAAATATTAAACAAAATAAAAGATTAAATTTAAAAGTAATAATATAATTAAGAATACGCGTCCCTGCAGGTTCCTGCCGGTTCGTGCGGGCTTACGGTTCGTGCGGGGGGCGGGTCGCTGACCTATCCAAACCTATCTAAATCTAAACTCCTGCCTCCTTAACATTAACTAGAATTCCGCTATGATAACTATAGATAGTCTCAACGGTGCGCGCGGTGGCCCTGCTATCGGAAATGTTTGAAAACGCCCAGTCAATATGCGTATCGCAATTGGTTGTGGACGAGTCCAAACCTAACAATGACCTACAATTCCTTTCTGAAAGGAATTCATAACACTAAGCAATTTCTATCTAAAAGCTGATTTCTTTGAAATAAGTCCTCAAATTCTGCTTTGAACTTTGGCAACGGATACGCGGGGGTTCTATAAATAACAACAACACCTACAGACTTGTACTTAAACAAAGCATACTCGAACACTGGAGATGCTAAGTTTCCGGAATTTGCATAAAATCGACCACTTTCAAAATTACTACAATGATCTAAAAGTTCATTCCTAACAAATATTAGAATGCCCCTTTTCTGTCTAGTTCCGCTGGCTACGGAAGGGCAATCTAACCGCACTGCAGTGGAATAGCCAGGAATAATATAAGCTTCATTTGAGTAAGTGGAAGCCTCAACGAAGCACAAAATAAAAGACTTGAGCATTAACTGATCAGAACAGACATCGGTAAAATGGCAGTGCAAGTTTTCCGTATTATGGAAGAAAATATTGAGGTCGGACGGATTGAGTAAACAATCGAAGTGGGTTTGAAGTGATTTGGCAGAACGTAAGTTCTCCATCTCCTTCGCGACAGGACAATCCCGCTTGGGCTTCGGAGGAATGAATGGTCCAACGATATAAAGTGCGTTCGCACTGGTGGCCCTACTGCAAGCTACATACAACGCCTCCCTTTGCATATTGGATGAAGTGTGGACGACCACTTTGCTGTATGTAGCTCCCTGACTCTTATAAATAGTTATAGCTTCTGCAGCTACAGCCGAAACTGTTTTCGGTCAATAGTAACTTGTTCGTTTTGGTGGTACTGAAAACTTTTTTAGTTTTCTGAATTGAGGTCCATGAAGATTCGTTACTATGGCTGCGTTTCGACCGTGCGTTAACTCCTACGCTTTCCTCAAGAAAATGTATCCAAAGAAGTTCGGGGTTACTGGAGGAGCTGAGATCTATCTGCATTAAAACATCAGTGGCTCCATTAACAAGACCATCTGATGTATCGGGTGCATGTCATAATGCCCAAAAATAGTGTCATAGCGCCCACGGGTGTTATGACACCAAAAATAGTGTCATAGCGCCCACGGGTGTTATGACATTTCCAAAAGTGTCATAGCGCCCATTCTCAAAGTGTCGTAGCGCCCGTGGGCGTTACGACACTTTCAAAAGTGTCATAACGCCCTCAACTTTTTAAAACTTAGCATCTCCAGTGTTCGAGTATGCTTTGTTTAAGTACAAGTCTGTAGGTGTTGTTGTTATTTATTGAACCCCCGCGTATCCGTTGCCAAAGTTCAAAGCAGAATTTGAGGACTTATTTCAAAGAAATCAGCTTTTAGATAGAAATTGCTTAGTGTTATGAATTCCTTTCAGAAAGGAATTGTAGGTCATTGTTAGGTTTGGACTCGTCCACAACCAATTGCGATACGCATATTGACTGGGCGTTTTCAAACATTTCCGATAGCAGGGCCACCGCGCGCACCGTTGAGACTATCTATAGTTATCATAGCGGAATTCTAGTTAATGTTAAGGAGGCAGGAGTTTAGATTTAGATAGGTTTGGATAGGTCAGCGACCCGCCCCCCGCACGAACCGTAAGCCCGCACGAACCGGCAGGAACCTGCAGGGGACGCGTATTCTTAATTATATTATTACTTTTAAATTTAATCTTTTATTTTGTTTAATATTTTTTTTTCCGTTTGTTTATCCGTTTTCCGTTTTATTTTGTTAAGTTTATATTAAATATATTTATTATTAATCATTTTTACGTATTTAGGTATTTTCATTTTAGTATAGATAATTTTTTTTTACGAATTTAGGTATTCATTTTAGTAAAGATATTTTTTTTGAAGGATTGGAATCCTATTTTTAATTTTTTTGGGGAATATGGAGCTTAAAAATGCTTTTAAAAGCAGCTCAAGTCGACTCGTAGGTCCCCAAGATAATATTTTGGCTAGAGTGACCCCATTGCATCGCGATGGCCTCCCCGTGGTGTTCCCTGGGTACCAATTTAATGTATTTAATGTATTAAATTGGTAGCTAATTCGAGCGGCGTTTAAGTATAAAATATATTGTATAAGTTTTATAAGAGTACATCATAAGCTCATATATATGTATGTATATACTGACTGAGTACCGGGTATAAAGTAGAGACGCGGCCTTAGCCGCGGCTCACAACCTTCCCTCTCGTTTTTTATGCGAAGCAGATGCTGGAAGGGGCTGCTATGTCGTTTATCCGTAGTCAGCAAAGCATTAAACAATCATTGACAGAGGAATTTAAGGTCATAATGTCTTCAGCTGAAATTCATAGTATGTAAGGAAATCGACACCAAAGAAAAGGTGAGACGCTGCAAGAGTTTTTATAAGCACTCATGGATATAGATATACGATAGCAAAGCCAATTAATCTGGAGAATGAGAGTCTCATCGATTATTTTGCTGAAGGTATACCGGATTTCAGGACAAATAAAATGCGATTGTATCAGGCAAAGACGGTAAAGGAGTTGAAAGATCAGATTGAAACCTATCAGAAAGCTTGTGGTCCACATTTATTATCAAACAAACAAGGACCGACAGTCGAGAAAAGGAGTTCGGTAGCAGATAAAGAAGGGAAAGTAGGGCAGCATTCAGCCAGGACACCGTTCAATGCAATGCGGAGTATTGAGGCATGCCAGAAATTGAAAGAAACATTGTAGAAGATAAGAAGCAGCCAGGGATAAAGCCGTCAAGCCAATTCACAGCTGCTGGCTTGGAGTTAAGGGCCTACATTGTGGCGCAAAAATTTTCGAAGGTCTCATTGATACCAAAGCAGACCTGTGCCTACACAGTAGGGGTGTTTTTCGAAAGCTGGGAATTCGAGTTCGTTTGGCAGTTTTGAAATTCCAGTTAAGATCGATCACATTCAGATGAATGTTGAGTTTCATGTGGTGCCGGATGAGGATATGTGCTTCGAAGCAATCCTCGGCAGAACAATTTTAACTAATGTACACTGACGAGGAAAACTGTAACACGAGTTCAATGTTCTCACTTCAACGGTCTGTATTTTGTCTTCTACTTTATGCATGCTTAAGATCTTAGTCTTGTTTTACTAGTGCAATGTTTGTTTGTTGTTTACAGTTTAACAATGTACAGTTAAACTGTAAGGGTAAAATTACATGTCAACTAATTAATCAAAAGGACTAAGGCAAATACTATGACCCGGTGGGACTGATTATCGACTCAGTAGCCGATATGGTCCCACCAACAGCCAAATTTAGGTTAGAGAAAAGCCGGTAGCCGAACAATTCCCAATTAGAGCTATTTAAATTAAATTAAGTTATTGATTAAGATAATTTTGACCATATTAGAACTAGTATTAAAGGAAAACAGATGGAAAAATTGGTTATAGTTTCGGCAAAGGCTACGGAAAGATTCATAATCAGAGTAGTTAGAAGGACAAAGTTGGAGATGAAGAGGAAAGTAATGCCTAGTCGGGCGGGAAGGGACAGCAATACTAATAAGGCTGATCAGGGCTGTCGATTCGACCTCACCAGAGAGAAGCTTATGGAGGAAGAGAACTCCTTGGCAGATTCTACGGGATATAAGAGAGTAGAGGTTAATTAGGCGCAACCTACTTTCATAAGAAGGGAGATGGATCGAGGGGCCCAATTGAGTCCGCGGAGAGCAAAGATGAGGAACTGTTTTTGTACTGATTCGAGCATATCCTGAAATTTTTGGTAGTGAGGAGACCAGACACAATAACCATATTCCGATAAAGGTCGGACCAGAGAAACGTACAGAAGTTTTGTAGTATACGGGTCGGTAAATTCCTTAGACCATCTTTTGACAAATCCAAGGACTCCTTTGGCTTTGTTAGAGATAGTAGAGATATGAAAGTTGAAACATAGATTGGGTACAAAGGTAATGCCCAAGTCGTTAACTTTGAAGAGGCGTTGTAGGATAATGTTATTGATTGAGTAATCGAAAAGGTATGGCTTATTGCGGTGAAAAGTCATGATATTGCATTTAGAAATGTTAAGAGGTAGAACGTTAATTAAGCCCTAATTGTTAAGAGCGTCAAGATCTGATTGCAGAGATAGCGGGGACAAGGGGTCACTGTAGGAAAAACATAGCTTTACATCATCAGCATACATCAGGACACGGGAATGAGATAACATTTGAGGAAAATCGTTAATAAATAGGTTAAATAGCAAGGGACCCAGATGGCTACCTTGAGGAACCCCCGATGAGACTATAACAGGTTTAGAGAGAGAGGAGTTAAAGCAGACACGTTGAGAACGGTTACAAAGGTAAGAATTAGTCCAGTATAGAAGCTTAGTCGGAAACCCTGGAAGAGACAATTTATGAATAAGTAGATTGTGATTGAAGGAGTCGAAGGCTTTACTAAAGTCAGTATAAACGACATCAGTTTGACACTGTTTAGCAAATCCCGAAGTTACAAAGGTAGAAAATTCAAGGAGATAAGTAAAAACTGAGCGACGTTTAACGAATCCATGCTTCAGAGAATACAGAACTAACGCCCGTGGGCGTTACGACACTTTCAAAAGTGTCATAACGCCCTCAACTTTTTAAAACTTGCAAATTGCATCAAGAATCAATGAGCTTACCGATATGAATTTACCGTTCATTTTCTTATCTCTCTAAGCATTTTTCAAGCTTTACAATGATCTTCTGAGTTAGTTTATCATTGAGCTGTTTCTTACAATTATAAAATTGTTGCTGGATTTCAAAAAAATTCGAAGTTGTTGCTTCTCACAACGATACAAAAACTCGCTATTGCTCGCGCGATTTTTTGTATACAAATTTTCATTATTTCTTTACTTTATAAATAGTTTTTGAAATAAAATTGTTGCAAGCATCCTTTCCCAAATAACATTTATGTTAAATAATAATAAATTCATATTTTATTGGTAAACTTTTTCACTACTTTCAAGTATTTGTCTGCAATATGGGCAGAGCAATAGCGAGTTTTTGTATCGTTGTGAGAAGCAACAACTTCGAATTTTTTTAATTAATTAATTTAATTTAATTTAATTAATTAACGTTCTACCTCTTAACATTTCTAAATGCAATATCATGACTTTTCACCGCAATAAGCCATACCTTTTCGATTACTCAATCAATAACATTATCCTACAACGCCTCTTCAAAGTTAACGACTTGGGCATTACCTTTGTACCCAATCTATGTTTCAACTTTCATATCTCTACTATCTCTAACAAAGCCAAAGGAGTCCTTGGATTTGTCAAAAGATGGTCTAAGGAATTTACCGACCCGTATACTACAAAACTTCTGTACGTTTCTCTGGTCCGACCTTTATCGGAATATGGTTATTGTGTCTGGTCTCCTCACTACCAAAAATTTCAGGATATGCTCGAATCAGTACAAAAACAGTTCCTCATCTTTGCTCTCCGCGGACTCAATTGGGCCCCTCGATCCATCTCCCTTCTTATGAAAGTAGGTTGCGCCTAATTAACCTCTACTCTCTTATATCCCGTAGAATCTGCCAAGGAGTTCTCTTCCTCCATAAGCTTCTCTCTGGTGAGGTCGAATCGACAGCCCTGATCAGCCTTATTAGTATTGCTGTCCCTTCCCGCCCGACTAGGCATTACTTTCCTCTTCATCTCCAACTTTGTCCTTCTAACTACTCTGATTATGAATCTTTCCGTAGCCTTTGCCGAAACTATAACCAATTTTTCCATCTGTTTTCCTTTAATACTAGTTCTAATATGGTCAAAATTATCTTAATCAATAACTTAATTTAATTTAAATAGCTCTAATTGGGAATTGTTCGGCTACCGGCTTTTCTCTAACCTAAATTTGGCTGTTGGTGGGACCATATCGGCTACTGAGTCGATAATCAGTCCCACCGGGTCATAGTATTTGCCTTAGTCCTTTTGATTAATTAGTTGACATGTAATTTTACCCTTACAGTTTAACTGTACATTGTTAAACTGTAAACAACAAACAAACATTGCACTAGTAAAACAAGACTAAGATCTTAAGCATGCATAAAGTAGAAGACAAAATACAGACCGTTGAAGTGAGAACATTGAACTCGTGTTACAGTTTTCCTCGTCAGTGTACATTAGTTAAAATTGTTCTGCCGAGGATTGCTTCGAAGCACATATCCTCATCCGGCACCACATGAAACTCAACATTCATCTGAATGTGATCGATCTTAACTGGAATTTCAAAACTGCCAAACGAACTCGAATTCCCAGCTTTCGAAAAACACCCCTACTGTGTAGGCACAGGTCTGCTTTGGTATCAATGAGACCTTCGAAAATTTTTGCGCCACAATGTAGGCCCTTAACTCCAAGCCAGCAGCTGTGAATTGGCTTGACGGCTTTATCCCTGGCTGCTTCTTATCTTCTACAATGTTTCTTTCAATTTCTGGCATGCCTCAATACTCCGCATTGAATTGAACGGTGTCCTGGCTGAATGCTGCCCTACTTTCCCTTCTTTATCTGCTACCGAACTCCTTTTCTCGACTGTCGGTCCTTGTTTGTTTGATAATAAATGTGGACCACAAGCTTTCTGATAGGTTTCAATCTGATCTTTCAACTCCTTTACCGTCTTTGCCTGATACAATCGCATTTTATTTGTCCTGAAATCCGGTATACCTTCAGCAAAATAATCGATGAGACTCTCATTCTCCAGATTAATTGGCTTTGCTATCGTATATCTATTTGTCCTGAAATCCGGTATACCTTCAGCAAAATAATCGATGAGACTCTCATTCTCCAGATTAATTGGCTTTGCTATCGTATATCTATATCCATGAGTGCTTATAAAAACTCTTGCAGCGTCTCACCTTTTCTTTGGTGTCGATTTCCTTACATACTATGAATTTCAGCTGAAGACATTATGAGCTTATGATGTACTCTTATGAAACTTATACAATATATTTTATACTTAAACGCCGCTCGAATTAGCTACCAATTTAATACATTAAATACATTAAATTGGTACCCAGGGAACACCACGGGGAGGCCATCGCGATGCAATGGGGTCACTCTAGCCAAAATATTATCTTGGGGACCTACGAGTCGACTTGAGCTGCTTTTAAAAGCATTTTTAAGCTCCATATTCCCCAAAAAATTGAAAATAGGATTCCAATCCTTCAAAAAAAATATCTTTACTAAAATGAATACCTAAATTCGTAAAAAAAAATTATCTATACTAAAATGAAAATACCTAAATACGTAAAAATGATTAATAATAAATATATTTAATATAAACTTAACAAAATAAAACGGAAAACGGATAAAAAAACGGAAAAAAAAATATTAAACAAAATAAAAGATTAAATTTAAAAGTAATAATATAATTAAGAATACGCGTCCCCTGCAGGTTCCTGCCGGTTCGTGCGGGCTTACGGTTCGTGCGGGGGCGGGTCGCTGACCTATCCAAACCTATCTAAATCTAAACTCCTGCCTCCTTAACATTAACTAGAATTCCGCTATGATAACTATAGATAGTCTCAACGGTGCGCGCGGTGGCCCTGCTATCGGAAATGTTTGAAAACGCCCAGTCAATATGCGTATCGCAATTGGTTGTGGACGAGTCCAAACCTAACAATGACCTACAATTCCTTTCTGAAAGGAATTCATAACACTAAGCAATTTCTATCTAAAAGCTGATTTCTTTGAAATAAGTCCTCAAATTCTGCTTTGAACTTTGGCAACGGATACGCGGGGGTTCAATAAATAACAACAACACCTACAGACTTGTACTTAAACAAAGCATACTCGAACACTGGAGATGCTAAGTTTTAAAAAGTTGAGGGCGTTATGACACTTTTGAAAGTGTCGTAACGCCCACGGGCGCTACGACACTTTGAGAATGGGCGCTATGACACTTTTGGAAATGTCATAACACCCGTGGGCGCTATGACACTATTTTTGGTGTCATAACACCCGTGGGCGCTATGACACTATTTTTGGGCATTATGACATGCACCCGATACATCAGATGGTCTTGTTAATGGAGCCACTGATGTTTTAATGCAGATAGATCTCAGCTCCTCCAGTAACCCCGAACTTCTTTGGATACATTTTCTTGAGGAAAGCGTAGGAGTTAACGCACGGTCGAAACGCAGCCATAGTAACGAATCTTCATGGACCCCAATTCAGAAAACTAAAAAAGTTTTCAGTACCACCAAAACGAACAAGTTACTATTGACCGAAAACAGTTTCGGCTGTAGCTGCAGAAGCTATAACTATTTATAAGAGTCAGGGAGCTACATACAGCAAAGTGGTCGTCCACACTTCATCCAATATGCAAAGGGAGGCGTTGTATGTAGCTTGCAGTAGGGCCACCAGTGCGAACGCACTTTATATCGTTGGACCATTCATTCCTCCGAAGCCCAAGCGGGATTGTCCTGTCGCGAAGGAGATGGAGAACTTACGTTCTGCCAAATCACTTCAAACCCACTTCGATTGTTTACTCAATCCGTCCGACCTCAATATTTTCTTCCATAATACGGAAAACTTGCACTGCCATTTTACCGATGTCTGTTCTGATCAGTTAATGCTCAAGTCTTTTATTTTGTGCTTCGTTGAGGCTTCCACTTACTCAAATGAAGCTTATATTATTCCTGGCTATTCCACTGCAGTGCGGTTAGATTGCCCTTCCGTAGCCAGCGGAACTAGACAGAAAAGGGGCATTCTAATATTTGTTAGGAATGAACTTTTAGATCATTGTAGTAATTTTGAAAGTGGTCGATTTTATGCAAATTCCGGAAACTTAGCATCTCCAGTGTTCGAGTATGCTTTGTTTAAGTACAAGTCTGTAGGTGTTGTTGTTATTTATAGAACCCCCGCGTATCCGTTGCCAAAGTTCAAAGCAGAATTTGAGGACTTATTTCAAAGAAATCAGCTTTTAGATAGAAATTGCTTAGTGTTATGAATTCCTTTCAGAAAGGAATTGTAGGTCATTGTTAGGTTTGGACTCGTCCACAACCAATTGCGATACGCATATTGACTGGGCGTTTTCAAACATTTCCGATAGCAGGGCCACCGCGCGCACCGTTGAGACTATCTATAGTTATCATAGCGGAATTCTAGTTAATGTTAAGGAGGCAGGAGTTTAGATTTAGATAGGTTTGGATAGGTCAGCGACCCGCCCCCCGCACGAACCGTAAGCCCGCACGAACCGGCAGGAACCTGCAGGGGACGCGTATTCTTAATTATATTATTACTTTTAAATTTAATCTTTTATTTTGTTTAATATTTTTTTTTCCGTTTTTTTATCCGTTTTCCGTTTTATTTTGTTAAGTTTATATTAAATATATTTATTATTAATCATTTTTACGTATTTAGGTATTTTCATTTTAGTACAGATAATTTTTTTTTACGAATTTAGGTATTCATTTTAGTAAAGATATTTTTTTTGAAGGATTGGAATCCTATTTTTAATTTTTTGGGGAATATGGAGCTTAAAAATACTTTTAAAAGCAGCTCAAGTCGACTCGTAGGTCCCCAAGATAATATTTTGGCTAGAGTGACCCCATTGCATCGCGATGGCCTCCCCGTGGTGTTCCCTGGGTACCAATTTAATGTATTTAATGTATTAAATTGGTAGCTAATTCGAGCGGCGTTTAAGTATAAAATATATTGTATAAGTTTCATAAGAGTACATCATAAGCTCATATATATGTATGTATATACTGACTGAGTACCGGGTATAAAGTAGAGACGCGGCCTTAGCCGCGGCTCACAACGTTCCCTCTCGTTTTTTATGCGAAGCAGATGCTGGAAGGGGCTGCTATGTCGTTTATCCGAAGTCAGCAAAGCATTAAACAATCATTGACAGAGGAATTTAAGGTCATAATGTCTTCAGCTGAAATTCATAGTATGTAAGGAAATCGACACCAAAGAAAAGGTGAGACGCTGCAAGAGTTTTTATAAGCACTCATGGATATAGATATACGATAGCAAAGCCAATTAATCTGGAGAATGAGAGTCTCATCGATTATTTTGCTGAAGGTATACCCGATTTCAGGACAAATAAAATGCGATTGTATCAGGCAAAGACGGTAAAGGAGTTGAAAGATCAGATTGAAACCTATCAGAAAGCTTGTGGTCCATATTTATTATCAAACAAACAAGGACCGACAGTCGAGAAAAGGAGTTCGGTAGCAGATAAAGAAGGGAAAGTAGGGCAGCATTCAGCCAGGACACCGTTCAATGCAATGCGGAGTATTGAGGCATGCCAGAAATTGAAAGAAACATTGTAGAAGATAAGAAGCAGCTAGGGATAAAGCCGTCAAGCCAATTCACAGCTGCTGGCTTGGAGTTAAGGGCCTACATTGTGGCGCAAAAATTTTCGAAGGTCTCATTGATACCAAAGCAGACCTGTGCCTACACAGTAGGGGTGTTTTTTTGAAAGCTGGGAATTCGAGTTCGTTTGGCAGTTTTGAAATTCCAGTTAAGATCGATCACATTCAGATGAATGTTGAGTTTCATGTGGTGCCGGATGAGGATATGTGCTTCGAAGCAATCCTCGGCAGAACAATTTTAACTAATGTACACTGACGAGGAAAACTGTAACACGAGTTCAATGTTCTCACTTCAACGGTCTGTATTTTGTCTTCTACTTTATGCATGCTTAAGATCTTAGTCTTGTTTTACTAGTGCAATGTTTGTTTGTTGTTTACAGTTTAACAATGTACAGTTAAACTGTAAGGGTAAAATTACATGTCAACTAATTAATCGAAAGGACTAAGGCAAATACTATGACCCGGTGGGGCTGATTATCGACTCAGTAGCCGATATGGTCCCACCAACAGCCAAATTTACCGTTCATTTTCTTATCTCTCTAAGCATTTTTCAAGCTTTACAATGATCTTCTGAGTTAGTTTATCATTGAGCTGTTTCTTACAATTATAAAATTGTTGCTGGATTTCAAAAAAATTCGAAGTTGTTGCTTCTCACAACGATACAAAAACTCGCTATTGCTCTGCCCATATTGCAGACAAATACTTGAAAGTAGTGAAAAAGTTTACCAATAAAATATGAATTTATTATTATTTAACAGCAACATTTATTTGGGAAAGGATGCTTGCAACAATTTTATTTCAAAAACTATTTATAAAGTAAAGAAATAATGAAAATTTGTATACGCGCGATTTTTTTTTTCGCAGAGTCTGTATTATATTATTATTTAATTTTTATAAGCTTCGGGCGTTATAGTGTCATAAGGCCCACAAAAAAGTGAAATAAAGCCCTGCGGGCGCTATGACACTTTTCGAAATGTCATAGCACCCATGGGCGCTATGACACTATTTTTGGTGTCATTATGCCCACGGGCGTTATGACACTGGGCGTTATGACATGCACCCGATGTATCTACATTGACTGTCATCATATATTTAGCCGTGGTTTAAGGAACCAATGAAGTACACAAACCTTGCGTATTCGAAGTTTTGAAACTCTTAACAGAGTCCATATATTTGCTTTTGGTTTCTGGGTTAAGATGTTTGGCTTTGATGCTGTCTAAAGCTATTGAAGTATATTCTGCAGTCATTATCGATGATAGCTTCTCCCTATTGTACTTATCTGTCTCGCTATTGCTATAAAATAAGTGGATCGCATCTCTGGGGGCTTGTCTGCCGTCAACTATTCGGCTCCTAAGCAATTGACTATCTTCTGACGTCATTTCGGCCGATGCCATGTTATTAAGTGCGGTTGCAAAAGCTTGGTCATCTCGCTGTCGCATTATCTCTGTAAGTTCGAAAAACTTGAAGCTATCCCAGAGACTAGAGCCAACTATCGCACTGTATGGATTATGCGCTCCTGATGAGGATTTAAATATCCAACGATCACCTACTGGACATAAGTGCCGTAGATCGCCGAACACGATAACAGAAATGCCACCAAAAGGACTCTCGGGCCTTGAAAATATTTGTTTTAAGCGTTTATCCAAATAAATAAAACATTTTTTCACCGACCATAAAAATTTCTTCAATTATAAGAATTTTAAGATCAATAAATCTTGAACGCAAGGTATTTAATAAATCTGCACCCAACGGTTTAAAGGCATGGTTAGACTGATTGAGAGGTAAAGAAAACATGGAGTGAAGTGTGGCACCTCCAATACCGAATGCAGCTTTTCCTGTGGGAGCACACAGAAGTACCTTAACAGTTTCTGGGCTAGATCCTGGTCTACGATTAAACTCCTGGGAAATGGTCTGAAAAATGGTAGATATTGTCCTACTCTTGCCGACGCCTGCGCCGCCACCTACAAACTCATAAAAAACTGCCTTATTTCTCACATTATGCAGAACATGGGTGAGATAAGCTTTTTGCTTCAAATTAAGCGATCTAATTAAACTGGCTAATAAAGTAGGGGAAACAATCGGAGGATGCTTAACTAATCGAATACTCCTATCTTCATCCGTTGCCTGGTCATTCAAGTTCAGAACCTTTATTTGAGAGCTTATTTCGGGAATCGCTAAAGCCCTAAACTGCTCATCAATGGACTCATCAACTGCCTCTTCACCTAAATTTTCCTCTCTATTGGCTTCGGCTTCCATGGCCCTCCTAAGCACGTCTTCTAAATTTGCTAACGCATTGTATTTTTGAATATTTGAACTAACTAAATCCTGATGATTATTATAAACATCCTCGCAATTAGCGCTCACTAAATCTCTTTCCTCATCTCTCCACGGATAAAACAGCATGACTAATGCTCTAAAATAGTTAGACCTATCTGTATTTATATTAAACCTCATAAACTTTAAAATGGATGGCTTGGTCCGTTCCCTAATAAAACCACTATTATCACGGAGAGGGAGAAAGACTTCTACTTCTACCTCATTTTCTTCGTCCCCTTCATCATCGCTATTTTGGCCAACTCTTTTCCCGCTTTTACTAAATTCATAATTTGCTGCAAAATCGGCCAAACTCAGACCCTGAAGATTAGTTGGTCTTTGTTCGTACCGCTCCAGCAATCCTTTGAGGAATATGTCAGTGGAGTCCTGGTTCATATTTTGTAGGATGCTTTTAGATTTGAGCATTCGCACTCGTTGCTCTGGAGGGAAAGTATTGACATGAACGCATTTGTTGCTAGTTCCGGACAACGGAATGCCTAGACAGTGCCAGAAATAAATTTGTGACCAATGTGCTGTAGCTTTTGCCTAATCGTATAATTGCCCCCTTGGACTTCTCTTACCGCCTCGCGCATAAGCTTAGAAATACCCCTTTGGGATTTATTTATATAATTTATTATATAGCTACAGCATGCATAAGGGTCCAAAATGAATTGGATATCCATATTGGCCCTTTGCATTGAAAGAATGTGTTTATTATAAGCATTAACGCTAATCTCAGCAAACGACCTCTTTAGAAAAATTTGTGGTTTCTTCAAACCAGAACATATTGCATATTTGTAGTCCTCGTAATTGAGGCTCACTTGATCGTGTGAAAGGAAATTCTCAAATATGCTCAGGTGATCAGAGGATTGATCAGAATTCAGTAGGTTTTCCTAAAATTTCCTTGGTGAAAATCAAAGTTTGGAGTTTCCTCCGGCAGTGGACTCAATATCTCCGTTTGGGGCATTGGAGGGTATGGAATACCGAATCTACAAACTTTTTTTCCACTTATATTGACTTTTTTAAGACATGTCATGTTTGTATGCCTATGCTTTTGGTATTCAACATACGGAGCTAATTCTGAGTCTGTAACATCTACTGTAATATGTGTATTAATGAAGGCTACAACTGTTGAAATTGACTCAGTACTGGTAAAATCCACTGCTGGGGCATCTTTCAGCCAAAACATACCGTGAATGTGGGGGTAACCTCTTTGTTGAAATTCAACACGCCAATAAAATTTGATGACGAAGTTTTCTCCGAAAATGCCCTCCCGATTCCTCATAACTTTCAAAAGCTCACGATACCTATGATCAAAATACCTAGCACAAGTAACTGAATCTGCCTTGATGAGACGCTCCTTTTCGTTGTACTGTAGATTCATTGCTTCTTCTTCGCTAATGATCTCTCTATCTACATTGCTTTTGAGCAAAACAAGCAGCTCTGGCCACCGCGTTTCAGCAGCAGACAGAGTGATGAAAAAAGTCGGCAGGCCGAACTGACGAATCATGGCCATAACCTCCTTCTTTTCTTCCTCCCAATGAGCCGGAGACGAGCGAATATCTCGAAGAACCCTATATCCCTCATCGTGGTTAATGAGTCCCCCTATGAAATTCTCATTAAGAGCGTTAGCTGCACTGGAGGTGCTCCGCTTACGTAAGCAGATAGAAATATTATTGCGAATCTTAATGAGTTCTAACTTCTTGTAATTGAAGAACAGTTTATCAGATCTACAACCTCTCCTATCTACATTTCGAAGCTCTGATCTAACAATGGTTGTAAAACTTTCTGAAGATTGTCTCTTGACGCCTGCATAAATAGTAGGAAAAGATAACTCTTCCGAGTCAATATCTAAGACCATATCAAGAGGTCGTTGTCCTTGCCCTGGTGCGATTTTTATAATCCTATCATCGAATGGTACGTTATTTTCAAGCAGAGTTTCCTGACCACCAGGGTTGAGCTCTTCGGCCACTACCTCCTCGTCGGGATGGGCTGGCTCTGTGTCTACATTCCTATCTCTATTTTGGATACTTTCTAAAAAGTCTGCGTCTGCTTGAGAGGCTACGAAAGGAACAATATCGGATGTGAAGCCAGAGATCCATTGCTCATTAACTATGACATTGTGCTTTTTATACAAATCTGTGCTAACTAAATAACGAAGTGCTTCAAAAATTTTGGAAGGTCTAATGGTTTCAGCCATGAAGGCATGAAGATACTCTTGTCTACGCTTCAGGTGGAGCTGAATAACCTGAGCTTCAAGGAATGCTCGTGGAAGCTCCTTCACGATATCACTAACGGAAATAGGGACGTTTACAACTGCTCCTTTAATGGCATTTTGGCCTCTTCCCCCAGGCAATAATGGCTTAATTATCATAAATGGAAGTCGAGGAGAAATCAGTCGTTCCTCTAATGGAGTAAGCCCCTTTAAGCAGTCGGGCAGTTTAGGGAAATCTAATTCAATGAAGAAAAGCTTAGGCTTTTTACGCTTCTTAATGTTGGTATAACATGTTCTGCAGAATTTTAATGTTGGGCAGTCAGAAGGGAATTCTAGAAGACTTTCAAGAGCGAAAATTTCAGCACTAAACTCGCAATCACTTTCTAAAAGGACACGAGGAATCTTGGAAATTTGTTTGGGGAACCACAGGCCTTTACAAGAAAGGCAAACCTGATCAGGACCCAGCTTTACATTCCTATTATAAGCTACTTTTAGAGCTTCTAGGCCACTAAGCCTGCTTCTGGGTCCGACATGTGCCCTATCCTCCTGGGAGATATTTGCTCGTTCTTGCTGCATTCGGGAGGCGTTCCTTAAATTTTGCTCAGCTCTATTACTGCTATCGCTCCAATATTGGCTAACTCTCTGACTTGTAGCTCTAGCAGCGTCAATTGCTGACTGTCGAGCTGCGACACGAGCAGATTGGCGTGCCAGAGTGTCTCTCGCTCGCGAGATACGCCTACGATCTACTAAACTCCTTTCTTGGACCCTACGAACTCTATCCTGCTCTCTTTCTAATATACGTCTCCTTTCATTATTTCTATGTATGCGCTGTCGCCTCTCTGTATTTGTCCTTTGCTCCTCACGTCTAATCTGTGGGTCTAATCATCTAACTATATGTCCTACTGTATTTTGTTCCTGTTCTCTAGCCCTATATTCCAAGTCCTGCCTTCGTGTGGAGCGTCGCACAGTATTGGCAACTTGCTCCTCACGTCTAACCTGTGGGTCCGTTCGTCTTTGTATATGTCCTACTGTATTTTGTTCCTGCTCTCTAGTCCTATATTCCCAGTCCTCTAGCCCTATATTCCCAGTCCAGCGACGCACAGTATTAGCAACTTGCTCCTCACTTCTAATTTGTGGGTCCATTCGTCTAACTATATGTTCTATTGTATTTTGCTCCTGCTCTCTAGCCCTATATTCCCAGTCCTGTCTTCGGGTGGAGCGACGCACAGTATTAGCAACTTGCTCCTCACTTCTAATTTGTGGGTCCATTCGTCTAACTATATGTTCTATTGTATTTTGCTCCTGCTCTCTAGCCCTATATTCCAAGTCCTGTCTTCGTGTGGAGCGACGCACAGTATCGGCCACTTGCTCCTCACTTCTAATCTGTGGGTCTGTTCGTCTTTGTGTATGTCCCTCTGTATTCTGTGCCTGCTCTGTAGACCTATAGTCCAAGTCCTGTCTTCGTCTGGACCGACGCATGGTATTGGTCGCTCGCTCGTGACTTCTAACCTGTGCGTCTTCTCGTCTAACTGTATGTCCGGCAGTATTCTGACTCTGTTCTCTTGCCCTATACCTTTGGTTACGTCTACGTCTGGACCGACGGTTAGTATCGGCCACTTGTCGTCTGTTCTGTGCGTTAAGCGCAGCACTATTTCCGTCAGCATTCAAAATCTGTTCGTCAGCGACAGCTGCCTGCTCTTCCTGACCTACACCTATACCTGAAACCTGCCTAGCAGTCACCTGATTCTGTCCCTCATTCTCTTGCTGCTGATTCCTAGCCGGTTCAACGAACTCGGAGTCTGGACTTATTAAAATACCCCTGTTTTCAACAACTTCTAAAGTTTCTAAATTTCTATTCCTATTTGATCTGTGTCTCAATTTACGTCTCTGAGACTGTTGAGAAGCAGATTGTCTATTCCTTCGAGGCATAATAATATGTATAATAAAATAAAATATGATAAAATAAAAGAAAATATAAAGAAATAATATAAAAAGAAAAAGAATAAAAATTAAATTAAATAAATACCTAATAAAATGAAATCAATAATTAATATTATATTTAAATATTAATAAGTATTAATTATATAATTAATAATTAATTAATTATATTATTAATAATAATTAATATTGATTAAATATAATTACATAAAATAAAGCAAATTATTATATATAATTATGCTACAAATATTATGCTACAAAAACTACAAAAGAAATTAAATATACGACTTTTTGAGAAGCAGCGACGTCCGCTGGCGAGAGCAGCGACGTTCTTCCTCAGCAGCTATAGAAGCAGCGACGTCCAGCCTCAGTCTCCAGTAAGAGCAGCGACGTCAGCAGCAACACCAAAAAACGCGCGATGCACCGTTACAGTTAGCAACTATTAATAGCTTCTAACTGACGATCGGCACAGAAAAACTAAAGCCCTATGTCTTAATTTGCAAGCACTACTTGTATTTAATAAGTTAAAAGCTAAACTAGTTTAAATTTGAGCAATAAACGGATTTTTTCGCAATCGGCAATCGAAAAGTCTCTATCGCTCTCCTTGGCTCGATATCGACTGGTTATACCGAGGGTTGGTTTTGGTACCGACTGGTTTTGCGAGGGCGCTCTCTCAGCCTTTCTCTAACTCTCTCTCTCTAATTGCTACTGTTCACAAAGAGACATACAAGGTGCATTTAGTGATGAGGTGACGTTGTCTGTGGGGTGGACCATCTACTCTATTTCGGCGCACAGCATACAACAAACGGATGGTTCGCGAAAGAGAGCAGATTTTGTGACGTAGATGTCCCCTTATTACTAAATTCATCTTGAAGGCATATGGATGAGTGTAAATAGAGAGTTGCTCTATTGAGAGAGCACTTGTTCAGATAGTGAAGCAGAGAGTTCTCAAGTGGAATGAGAGGGATAGAGAGAAAAACTCACACAAATGTAACGGCTATTTTTCTCATTCCTTCCACATGCATTTTTAGAGCGAAATCATTTGCGTTTCCCCCTCCCCTTTCTGTACCGGTTAAAAAACTGTTTACTACGATGACGATGACGATGCTAAGACATGTAAACAGCGCATCGCGCATCCCTTTTGTTTTATGAGAGAGGGTCATGGTCAGAAGATGGAAGGGGAAACAGAGAGAAAGAGAGCGCACGTGCTTGCCAGTTTTGTTTTGATTTCGCAGTTTCTTTGGGGGAAATTCTTGACCACATGCAATCGCAGGTACCCCTCCCCTACCTATACCGGCTCATTCAATCAGAATATGCAAATATGTATTATGTATATTTACATATGAATGTACATATGTACAAATATACATTTATATACATATTTATGTAAATAAATCATTGCCTTAGCGGGCGCTTATTGTTTTGGACATGTGATATTGTTAGGCATCTTCTCTCTCTCTCTCTCTTTCTGTAGGGGAAAGGGACAGATTGATTAGTTAATAAGGGAGGGCAGTGATTGTGGTAAGACATGGACAGCACATCGCGCTTGTTGGATGGAGAGGAGGTGATGGTTTAAGGTCAAAGGAGAAAAGAGAAGGCGAAAACGCCTGCCAGCAGGATTCGCGCTAGGATTGTCGGTGTTCGCTATTACTCATTGCGTGGCAAGGCAGACGAGGAAGAGTTAAGAGAGAGAGAGGGAACGCATATCTACGTAACCAATCTAAACGATTTTCCTTATTGTGGCTATAATAATGATCCGATATGATCCAAACTCGACAATCTGGTAGATTTGGTAATTTTCCATGATTCTGCGTTTTTGGTTTTCATTTATCTTAAAAATTGTGGATTCCACAGATTTTCGTCCTTTGTGGGGCGGAAGGGGGCGGGGCGAAATTTTGAAATACACTTGTGCTGGTTTGATATCACAGGAGTTTGGATAGAAAGTTTGGTTGCTCTAGCTCTTATAGTCTCTGAGAACTAGGCGTCACAAAATACGAATGGGCAAAGCAGATGGGGTCGCGTGTGAGAGAGAGCGAGAGGGAATGATGACTTTCGAAATGGTTTTCTTCATTGTAGATCCAGATCCAGATTCAACACTCTGATAGAAATAGTCATTTTCTATGATTCTGCGTTTTTAGTTTTCCCGTATCTTCAAAATTGTGTATGCCACAGACTTTCGTCCTTTGTGGGGGCGGAAGGGGGCGGGGCGAAATTTTGCAACACATTTGGAGTAGTAAGATCACACAGAAGACTGGATACAAAACTTGGTTGCTCTAGCTTAAATGGTCTCTGAGATATAGGCGCAAATGAAGACGGACAGACGGACGGACAGACGGACGGACGGACGGACGGACAGACAGACATGGCCACTCGGCTATTGATGCTGATCAAGAATATATATACTTTATGGGGTCGGAAACGCTTCCTTCTGGGCGTTACACACAACCGTTATCCCCACAAATCTAATATACCCCTATACTCTTCGAGTACCGGGTATAAACAGTGAATAAAATAAACAATTTTTGAGTTCTCAAAGTTGTGATATGCATATTCAGAATTTAATGCGCCTTACTTTCAAATCAGCAAACTTGTGAATAATTTTATCCAAGTTATTTCTCAAACGATTGGCCATTCCGTGTTCAATGGAAAGAATACTCAAATTACTCAAATTACGCTCTTGGCCCATGGTACTTCGAAGATAAGTTTTTATGATTTTTAATTTTGAAAAGGATCTTTCAGCTGTAGCAACTGTAACTGGAATAGTTAAAAATAAAATCAAAGCTGTGCAAACTTCTTGAAAACTCGAAGATAAAGCAGAATTTTCAATAATTAACAAATTTGCAAGTTGCTTGACAGAACTGAGTTTTTCAATTTGTTTTTTGAGACATGATCGAAAAGATAACAACTGTTCAGGAAATTTGTCGCCGATTTCTTCAGCATAAGTATCTGAAGTATCACAGCTTCCCTGTGCAGTTCTTGGTCCGTCATTTTTGTCAATTCCTTAGGTTGGAGTACTCGAAAAGTTTTGATCACGTTCTTCAAACTTTCAAACCGATTTAGTAATTGATTGCAAATGATATCGAGACATCCATGGAAAATATTTACACGGAATCGTGCCTCTCCATCAGACAGTCTTTAGTCCTGGCACAATTCTTCGAAATATTTCTTGGTTTTCTTGATCCGCTTGTTCTGAAACTCAACCTTGACTTTCCAATCCGCACTTAGTTTGATGGCCTGTGATTTTGCTCCCTCGTAGTCAGCAAAAATAGCGAGAAAAAAAAAGATTGGCAAGAATGAAACATGCTGATATGAAATAGCGCAAAAATTTGAAAAATGAAAAACACGATAGAAATATAATATTAAGCTGGGAACGAATATTTATAACGAAAGAACACCAAAATTTTTATTTTTTCATATTAAACATTTTTCTGATATAGGTTAGGTTGTCCCGGACGGCCCTCAACGGGGCCTCTCATAGGCCAAAAAGGCCCTTAGTAATCCGGATCTTTGTATGGACCTTACGAGGGTGCTTCTGAGGTTCCGAAGTCCCCCAGTATCGAGGTGTTTTTAGCAAAGGCAAGCAGTTTCCCTGGCGACCTCTTGGAGGCATCCTCCAGTGATGCCAGCATCGGTGCGCCCAGGTACATCCTCCTTGCCCTTAAGAGAGCCGGACACCGGCAGATGAGATGCTCCAGGGTTTCGATAGCCCCGGGCTCATTGCATTTCCTGCAGATGTCACTGTTAGTGATGTTCAGCCTGGTTGCATGCGAGGCAGCCAAGCAGTGGCCTGTTAGTATGCCCACTAACAGTCTGCAATCCTTCCGTGGAAGATGCAGCAGATAGTGGCTGAGATTATCATTGCGTTTCTTGCACATGATTTTCGAGATTCTGCAGGTGGTGGTGTTCTTCCACCTGCAATCTGTCCTTATTTTGGCCTGCTTCTCCAGGTCGCTTTGTAGCGTCCTTAGGGAGACCGGCACGCTTTCTGTCATATCGTTTGCCAGCCCGACACCTTCCTTAGCCAGAACGTCCGCCTCTTCGTTTCCTTCGATGCCCTGGTGACTGGGAACCCAATAGATCTGCACTGACTTAGTCGTGCTTAGTGATTCTAGTGCCTCCCTGCTTGCCAGGACACTTCTAGAACTGACCGCGGATGACTGCATGGATATTATCGCTGCTTGGCTGTCAACGAATATGTTAACCGTATTGTGTGGTCGCTCTGTGAGCTGAGCGACCTCTGCTGCCTTCTTGATGGCGAAGACTTCCGCCTGGAATATGCTGCATAGGTCGGGTAACTTATACGACGCCCTTATTTCAGGGTTTGTACAGTATAGGCCTGCTCCTACTCCTTCATTCATCTTGGAGCCGTCGGTGTATATGTTGAGGTGTTGAGTCTGGTCCCGTCCCGCTTTCCAGTCTTCGGGTCCCATGAAGAGGTTTGTTTTTACTTCAAGGCACGTTTGGGGGATCATGTAGTCGGTTGAACTGATCATGTCCGTTCCAATTGAACTATGCCCGAATCTTTGAGGAGACATGTTCCCCGACGCAATCAAGCGCTGTGCCGCCTTGCTTGCAGTCAGCCTAGCGTAGATGTCGAGGGGGTCGATTCCGAGTATTGTTTCGAGTGCTTTGGTTGGCGTTGACCTCAGCGCTCCCGTTATGCAGAGCAAAGCCTGCCGCTGGGTTCGTTCCATTAGCTTGTGGTACGTCTTCTTTTCAGTGGCTTTCCACCACACTAGGACTCCATACAGCAGAGTTGGTCGCACTACCGAGATGTAGATCCAGTGCATCAGAGCGGGCGACAGGCCCCATGTGCTACTAAGCATCTTCTTGGATGCATATAGTGCATTGGTGGCCTTTTTCACCCGCTCTACTACATTGGGTCTCCATGTCAGCTTACTGTCCAGTACTGTGCCGAGGTATTTGACCTGTGCTTTAGGGGTTAGCCTTGTTTGGTTGACTTTCGGGGGGACCCATGTTGGTACCTTGTATCTCTTGGTGAAGAGGATGAGGTCCGTTTTGTCCGCGTTGATACTGAGTCCTACTCCATCTGCCCACTCACATATCTCCCTGAGTGTTCGTTCCATTATGGAGCTGAGAGTCGATGGACATACACCCGTGATAAGTACGCTTATGTCGTCTGCATAAGCTGTTATTTTTGGTGCTTTCCTTTCGAATTTCTTGATGAGGTTGTCGACCACCAGGTTCCATAGCAGGGGTGACAGGACTCCACCCTGGGGTGTGCCCCTGTGTGCACCTCTGACCATGGAGGCGGTGCCCCACTCTGATTGCACCCGTCTGCAACCTAGAAGGTTCTTTATCCAGAGGTTGATTGACGGGTGGGTGCTGGTAGCTTCTAGGCAGTCCATTATTGCTTCTGTAGCGACGTTGTTGAATGCTCCGGATATGTCTACGAATACTCCAAGTGCATATTTCTTAGTGTTGAGGGCTTTCTCGACGGTAGCTACTAGCGAGTGCAGTGCTGTTTCCACCGATTTTCCCTTGGTGTAGGCGTGCTGGTTGGTTGACATTAGTCCGTTTACTTTGGTTCTAATATGCAGATCCAGCAGCTTTTCTAATGTTTTCAGTAAGAAAGAGGTTAGGCTTATCGGTCTGTAATCCTTGGAACTCACATGGCTGCACTTTCCTGCTTTTGGGAGGAAGACAACTCTAGAGGTTCTCCATTGGATCGGGATATAGCCTGTTCTTAGGCATGCTGCGTATATCGCGAGAAGCCATGGGGTGATCACCTCTTTGGTCACTTGCAGCATGGCTGGGAATATTCCGTCCAGTCCAGGTGCCTTTATGCCCGTGAAGGAATCTATAGCCCATTGGATTTTCTTTGGGGTTATCAGATCTGTTGGGGTGTTTGTTCCTCAGTTGCTAGGTCCTGATGCGTTTCGGCATCGGTGACCTCGGTGCATCCTGGGAAGTGGGCCTCCATTAGTGCCGTTAGGGCTTCTTTGCTGCCCTCCGACCACTGTCCGTTGTCTAATTTGAGTTGGCTCTGTACTGTGGGTTGCTTTGACAGCAGCTTCCTCAGCCTAGCCGTTTCAGACACTTTCTCAATGCTGGAGCAGAAGTTTCTCCATGAGCTACGCCGTGCCTTACGTATTTCCTTCTTGTATTCCCTTAATAGGGTCTTGTATTCCTCATTGATGTTCTCGTCGTTCGCTAGTTTAGCGAGCTTGAAAAATTCCATGAGGTTGTTTCTTTGCAGAGAGAGGTCTCGATTCCACCAGAGTGGTTTGGACTTCTTCCTTGTTCTAGATGGTGGGCATGCTGTGTGGTATGCCTGTAGCAGTTCCGTAGATAGGGTCTCTAAGGACTTCTCTATATCCTCCGCGGATTTCACTGAGCCCGGGCTCGCGAGTTTCGAGGTGACTGTCTTTCTAAACTTCTCCCAGTTTGTGTTCCGGGGGTTTCTATAGACTATCACTTTCGGAGTGTATTCAAATTCGCACTTGAATTGAATGTACCTGTGGTCTGAGAAGGAAGGTCTTTCGAGGACCTTCCATCCAGATATGTTGGTACTCTTTCCCGTTGCGAGAGTTAGATCTAGCACGTTTGACGAGGTGGGACCCACGTAGGTGTATTCCTCCCCCACGTTTGCTACATCGATGTTATTTGTTAGTATAAAGTCTAGGAGTGACTCACCTCGGTCGTTAATATCAGGGCTTCCCCACACACTATGGTGGGCATTAGCATCTGTGCCAACGATCAGTTGGTAGTCTTTGGAGTCGGCTTCTTCCACCAGACTCCTTAGTTCTTCTGGCGGTGCGGACCTGTCGTGCGCCATGTAGCAGGAGGCTACCAGAAGGCGCTTCTCCTCACTTTCCAGCATAACTACTGTCAGGTCGTCTGTGCTGTAATGAGACATAAGGTAAGCGTGGATTCCTTTCCGTACTAGTACGGCAGTTCTATTCCTGCTTACCGGTGTTGAGTAGAGTGTGTTGTAATTTGAGAGCTTTAGACCGGCCACCGAATTGCCTGATGCAATCCAGGGCTCCTGGACCAAAGCTATGTCAGCGGGCCCTTGCTCCATGGCAGTGTGGAGCTCCGCTGATGCTGTCTTGCTCTTATGCAAGTTGAGCTGCAGCACACTCAGTTTCATGAGCAGCTGGCTCCCCTGCATACGACGGGTTGACTACTACGGTCAGGTCACCGTCCTCTTCTTCGAGCGTGTCGTCCAACGCCATACCCTGGGCGGCCTCTATGATGGTATCCAGACCGAGGTCCTTCTCCACTTCGCCTGCCTGCAGGGTGTGTGCGTCCTTATCGCTGGGCTGACGCTTTTTGAGGCGCAGGTAAACGCTCCCCATACCCCACGCCATTTTCCCGTACTTGGGGTAAAGTTGATCCTCCGCTGCTTTGTTGATCTGGAGGATCACATGCTGGCCCCCCTCGTTGGGTAATGGGCTACCAGCATGCAATACCTTCCAGTCAGCGGTCGGTATCTCAGGGTTCTGTCGCTGAAGGAGCTTCAGCGCACGGTCCCCTTGGATTGCGATGGGGAAGAGCACCTTCGCCTTTGGTATGGACGGGATTAGCTCCCTGTCCACCACCTCCAGCTTGGCCCCCTCCCACATCGCTTCCAGTTGGCAGACCGTTTGCGTCAGCCACTTCAGCGTCGGGTCGTCTTTACATTTCAGGATTTTGACCCCATTCAGCCACCCAGCACCATCGAAGGTGGGCATGGGAGCTGTTGGGTTCTCATCCATCCTTGTAAACAGGGAGTCTACCAGCCGCGCGTGGACCATTTTCCACTGCGCTGCTGTTATCCTCCCATTCTCATCACGTCTGTCGATGAGTGCTACAATCAGGTGTCTCTTGGACACATCGCTGATCTTCTCGCCTGACCCCTGCTTTGCCGCTTTAGGTGGTGGTTCCGCTCTCATGGGTCCACGCTGCCGCTTGCTCGCCGGAGTGACGGCACTGTCGGTCGAGCGCTGCCTTTTGGTAGCCAGCAACTCTTCCACCTTGTTGGCGTGCTGACTTGTCGATGCCTTCATCTGAGGCACCTGCGCGTAGTATTTACGGCCCTCCTCTACCTTCAGCTCGGCCCAAGCTAGCTTAGATTTCTCTTCCTGGGAGATATCCGCCTTGCCTTGGAGCCTGCCTACTATCTTGAGGGCCGCCTTGTATTGGGCTTTGGCCTTCATCCCCTCCCTCGAACGCTTCGGCCCTTCCCTGCGCAGGGAGCTGGTACCTGGTTCAGGCGAGCGAAGAAGGCTGTCCTCTTCTGTTTTACTGATGGACAGCACGCTCTCCAGGTCCGAGTCTGCCTCGACAACGGCACCTGCGCGGCTCATCCTACAGCGGGTGGTTGTGGCAGTAGTGTTGCAACTGACGTGACCTGCTCCCGTCACGTCCGAGGTGTGGCCACTGGCGACACGCAGAGAGGATTGCTCCTCCCCGTGCCCGCCGGTGGTAGCAGCCACGCTTCCCACCGACGTTTGGGTTGACATCCCAACCCGTGTTTGCTCCTCTTTCCGCTCCATATTTGGCCCGAAGGTCCATACGTGGTTAATGTTTTTCGGGGGAACCACCCCCTAGCGTTTTAGGCCTACCCGCCAGGCACCTCTAGCCATGGCCCTGACCCCGCTCCCCCGACTCGAGGTCGAGAAGACGCAGGGCCATTGCCTTAGCTAGACACTGCATTGCCTCGGACGGAGCAAGCGACAATGCATTACCCTTGTCCGGGATAATGCAGTGCCCATTGCCCAGCCGGCACCCTCGTGGAGGGTTCAGCTAGAGGATTTTCGCCAGCCTTTTTTTCTGATATAAAGATGAAAAAAATATTTCTCTCTTGCCACTTTTGGGGGCCCCCTGGTGCTCGGGCCCCGGTTTCTGAGACCGGTAAGACCGGTGGTAGTTACGCCACTGCCTCTCCATAAAAAATAGTGCGTATCGACTTGCAACATATTGTGAAATCAAAGATTGCGCCCCACCATCCATTTTTTCTAAAAAGAAAAAATTATCTTTCCACATTATGTTGAACATTTTTGTCAGCATACAATTTAATTTGCGCAGAAAATAATCATGAAGTTGCGCAGCATGGTCTTCAGCATTTGACTTCTGAACAAACTGATTAATGTTTGCTGCCGCAGCGCTGTTGAGCAAAATAACGAAACCGCATGTGCATTGCCGCAAAGACACACGATTCTTTTTTTTCTGCCGTCGCGGCAGTCAAGCTGATAGGGTCTAAGCCACATGAAGTTTTTACACTGTGCGTGTGCCGACTACGCGGTCCTGTGGCCTTTTCCTATTCTCAGTGCATAGGACGCTGTCGACCCCTGATTTAGATGAACGATAAAAATGGCAGAGAGAAGAGAAGACGCTGCAATCAATTTCGGAGGAAATATCCAAGAATACACTGCAAATAATAATAGTCGACACGACATTTCCGCTGTGGCCCAAAATAACTTTATATAATAAGTAGATTTGGAGGTTGACATTTTTTTTACCGAATTTTTTTTTTTTCTAGGTATGTTTTTCTGAAATATTGACTTTAAAACTTAGCAGTCTGTGACAACTAGGCGTCAAAAAAGACGAATGGCCAATCTAATATACCCCTATACTCTTCGAGTCCCGGGTATAAAAACCATAATTCTTTAAAAAATTTAAATCTCCAAATCTTTCAGAAAAAGTCATTTTTGGCGACAGCGGAAAGAAAAAGTTGCATTTTTTTAAATAGTGTTATTTGAATTATTAAATAAAGAACTCTCAAGTAAAACGGAAAAAAGGCTCTTCTCAATACTAAATGACCCTAAAAGATAAAGAACGTTGTTCGGCTAAGTGCCTGACCAAGGCAGCTCTAAGAGAAGCATAGTTTACTCTCTTTACTATGCATTACTCTGAATGCATCGTTTCTTGTTGCTGCCCTACGCCCTGCGCTCTCAATCGCTGCATCGCCCTTTCTTCGTCATTCGTCGTCCAACAAGAGGTGCGAGGGAGGCTCATCTCCGGCGCGGCAAATACTTAAGAATTGATCGTCTTCGCGAACAAACGCCGTTTCGTTGGTTGACACAGTGACCTGACTGTCAACAATTATTGCATCTCTCGCATTACATATCAATAGCAAATAACTCGCACATATACGAGTATATGTATATACATTGAAATCTAACTAGTTGTGTTTTAATTAAATATCGCAAAAAAACGCTGTGAAAGAAGCTGAGTTTCTGAACAGACGTTATTACGAAAGAAAATGGTTTTGGAAATACTGCATAATGTTGTAATTAGAATATGGAGTACATAGTAGATATTTTCTTCTAATATTAACTTGCTAATGTTATATTTTTAGGTTGACGAAACCAAAAAAATGTGAAAGAACTATGCCTGTGCTCCCTAAGGACACTATACTAGCACACTTGTTAAGACAATCGGAGCTTGTGTATAGATACCATGAGCATGATAGTCTCTTAGAAAATAAAGTGGAGCAAGAATTGAGTGAACAAGAAAAAGCGGATGCTTGGGAAACTTATGAAAAAGAATTACAAGTCAATCTAGGTAATAAATTAAATAGAGGCTATTTAACTGTTTATCTTTATGATATATGTATTCATTATTTTTATTTTTAATTTATCTCCATCAGAACAACAGGAAGGATTACATTCTGAAAAGTAAGCAGTTAATTAAAGGGTCTTATAACAACATAAGTGCATACTCCAATTATTTTTGCAGAGGTCAAAGCAGTATTTCGGGTTCAAGACTGTCCTCGTACTTAGCTCCAATTCCAAGTCTGGATGTAAGTAGAAAATTTGAAAAACCCAATAAAAATGTGAAAATACTGAATTCGGCACGACGAATTTTAAACAATAGTTGGGCCTGTCCTGGTTTTGCCAACAATCACCTTGTGCATTTTGTAATCAGCACTAGTATTTGCTTATATGGTGCCTTTGTTATGGGCTAACGGTTGTTCCACAGATATTATATGATTTGTAAAGTATTTATTTAATTTATCGATTACAAATATTTACATAAATCAAAGTCAGGGACCGGAGATAATGATCATTATGGTTTTGCCCCGCCACAATTTTGATCTGTCTGTCCGTCCGTCCGTCAGTCCGTTCGTCTTCATTAGCGCCTAAATCTTAGAGACTATGACAGCTAGAGCAACACAATTTTTTATGCAATCTCCTGTTTTATCATACTACTATAAGTACACAACACAAAGAACGAAAATCTGTAGCACGCTCAATTTTAAAGATACAAGAAAACTAAAAACGTAGAAAGTGACGCATCATTAATATAGCCACAATGAAGATAAAGACGAATTTATCTATATGAGTGTTGAATTTTAATCAGATCGTATTATTAATATAGCCACAATGAAGAAAACCATTTCGAAAGTCATCGTTTCCTCTCGCTGTCTCCCATACGCGATCCCGTCTGCTTTGCCCATTTGTCTTTTTTGACGTCAAGCTCTCAAAGACTATAAGAGCTAGACCAACCGAACTTTCTATCCAAGCTTCTGTGAAATCACTTCAATACAAATATTTCAAATTTTTCCACGCCACTTTCCGCTCCCACAAAGGACGGAAATCTGTTGAATCCACAATTTCGAAGATACAGGAAAACCAAAAACGCAGAATCATGGAAAATAACCGTTTCCACCAGATTGCAAAATCTGGATCAGGTCGGATCATTATTATGACCAGAAGGAAAAAATTAAATTTCAGTGGCTACGCAACGCCTTCTACGCGCTTAATCATTCCCATTCTCTTTCTCTTGCACATACTTCCACGAACCATATATACATATGTACGGTCGACAAACAAACAATGGAAACAGATAACATTTCTTTAGGACGTTAATATGCAATGACTGCACCATCAAGTGGCCCAAGAGACACCAGCAGAAAGCTGTTACGCGCGGATCCCAGGCAACAACGCAGACTGCGAGGTGCGCTGCCTTATAACGCGCGACTCGTTAACCGAACCGATCGTGAACATGCAGAAAAGATAGGTGTTAGAATAGTGTTCGAGGAAAAATAGAACTAATCTAACTAAAAAACTAAAAAATTTCTAATTACGAGAAAGATATGAGAGTATCAGTAATTTAAGACGAAGAAGAGAGTTAGTAGTAGATATGATATGGTAGAGGGAATTATGATCCGAGCATAGGAGGATTTCATGCAAGGAATAATTCGATCTACAAAGCGGCATTTAATATATAAAAATTTATAGTTCGACGTCATTTTTTCAATCTTTTTTTGGCAATAATTTAATTTTTCCCTTTCCGAATGGTTACCACAAATTTTCTTGGTAACAGCAAGAGTAATAATTACGTTAATATCGTTCAAGACCTAAGACCTAAGAGAATCTGATTCTAATGACAAAGGAAGACAGCCAAGTAACCATTTTCGACCAAGTAACCATGGTGCCGCTGACTGCGCTGTACTTCTCCTTCCTATTTTTTTGGAAACAATTTATGCTGCTACCAACACAATCCCTTCATCGTCAGACTTATATATTTCCTTTTTTTAATTTCAGTTGAATTTTCAAAATTGGCACTGTTTACAAAAAACAGCTAATTCATGAGAGTGGCAAATCACTTTTTAGGTTCTTGGTCACACTATTTCAGTTAAGTTCCACACAACCGAAATAAAGAGCAGATTCCTGTCAGTAGTTTTCCGCGGTGCTGGATACAGGCCTTAAAGCATGAAATCCTATATTTCAGCTACTTATGGTCAGTTTGAGCCATTTTGTACAAACGGCTCCACCTAAGGCGCCTAGCCGTCGGTTCTTTCAAAAGATACCTTAAACGACTCCTAATTGATGTGCGTATCTCAAACCGAAAATCCCAAGAAATATTTCGACTTTTTCTGAGTTTTTAAAGTCCAAATTTAGGAAAGAAATACCCCAAAAAATTTTCGAATTCGAATTTGAAATCTTAATCATTTCCAGACGGTAAGCTGAAGCTAAAAAGTGTCTAGGCCGGATTTTAAGCTGCATTTTTAGGCTTTTCAGAACTGCAAAGTTCAGTAAAACCAGATAAAAGATACTAAAGTTATATGAATCAAGAGGGAACATTGTGAGCCGGCAAAGGCCGCGGTTAATTGCCGTTTAAGCAATGCGGTGGCTTACCAGCCGGTTCCAATGAATTAAAAAATTCAATTGGATATTTCATTGCCTCATCTTGATTCATAGCACTCTCAATTGACTTATATGTCGTGACTACACCTGGCAGTTTCGCTTGAATTTGAAAATTTATGGCTGGTTTTGAATGAGTGGACTGTACAAAATTATATAGGTTTTATTTGATATATTTGATATAGGTGATTATGTAATATTGGCGGTTTACAACGTGTTTTATATGAATAGCGGGGGGATCGATCTGCGGCGGTAACGATATGCATGCGCCTCTTTACGACTAGAATTTTCTACTAAATCAACTCCACGAAAAGAAGTCGAACAAAAGGGAATAAAGAAGATCATGCGATGCAACGGTTCAATGCAATAACGGTGCACATTGATGTATGCGCGCGCAGCGGCGGGTGCTGGCTATACGTGTGAGAGCGTAACAGTTATGTTTTGGGTACAAGCAATAACAACACACCTATGCGCGTGCAAATAATCGATTAACTAAGCGGCTAATTTCTCAACAATGGCATTGATATGAATGTTCTTCGGTGCTAAAATGGCGCGATCCCTCAACCAATCATGATTTCTGTAATTCTGAAGAATATTCGAAATTACACATTCAAACAATTCATCTATCAATTGTGAAATTGTTCTAAAATTGTTTGGTACACCGATCTATCCGTTGGTACTGTCGATATGTATTTTGCCATCACCAATTGTGTTGAAATCTCATGGGCTGCTGGATCATTTTGTAAGTGAATACGCATATTTATGTTCAGTGTCAACTTTTGTACATATCTCCAAAGAATTGATGACTTCAAACAGGCATTTATTTCATCAGCAGGAGTTGATCGAGGAATGACAGAAAATGTTTGTCGAAAATCCGCTCACAGGAATATCAAATCACCACCAAAAAGCTGCTGATTACCACGTACATCTCTCATTGTCGATTAAATATTTCTAGTGATTTTTTATTCGCCATTGTACACTCATCCCATAAAATAATTGACGTTAATCGCAGAACTTTTGGCATACAAGCATTTCTGGAAATATTGTAAGTTGGAGTTGCAATCACCTGTACATTCAATGGCAATTTTAATAACGAGTGTGCGGTCCGACCACCTTCTAATAATGTATCATAAATTCCTGAAGATGCAAGTGCCAATGCCATTTTCGGTTCCGATCGAATAGTCGCTAAAATCAAAGATATAACGAACGTTTTGACTGTGCATCTAAGAAATATAATCCACCTGAAACGGCTTGCGTGATTGTGTCATATAAAATCTCAATTTTGCTGAATATTTATTTTGGTTGTGTTCGATTGTACAAGTAAACGCAAATCATTACAATTTAATTCCTGCTCACATTGCAATTCACTATCCAACAAATCATGCGTCTCACGATTTGGTGCGGTCATACCCAATTGTACTAATGCTTTATTTGCAATCGTTAGACACATATCTTCAATTATTATCAAAGCTTTGTTGTAAATTTCCAAGGTAATCAACAAATCAGAATTTCTTGCATGATGACGCATACGAATTAATTTAATAATTTTCTCCCAAATAATGTTTATATAAGGTTGTCAAAAAAGTCTTGCGGTATTTTTATTAAATTTTCAATTGTTCATAAAATTGGTTATATTAATGCGATTTAGGTCAAATATGCGCCGTTTTGTTCGATGACGAGTTCCCAACGAGATGCCAACTTCATAATGCCCCTCTTATAGAAGCTCGCTTCCCTATTGTCAAAAAACTCGGAGAGCCAATTTTCACAGGACTCTCTTGTGGACAACTTCCGACTACCAAGCTCGTTCGACATGGACAGAAATAGGTGGTAATCACTTGGTGCGAGATCCGGACTATACGGTGGATGCAAAAGAACCTCCCATCCGAGCTCCCGGAGCTTCTGGCGCGTCACCAAAGATGTGTGTGGCCTGGCGTTGTCCTGATGGCAGACAATTCGGCCTCTGTTGATCAAAGATGGCCTCTTCTGCATGAGTGCTGCATTCAAGCGGTCCAGTTGTTGGCAGTACAGGTCCGAATTGAGCGTTTGGCCATAGGGGAGCAGCTCATAGTGGATGATTCCCTGCCAATCCCACCAAACACACAGAAGAACCTTCCTGGCCGTCAATCCAGGCTTGGCCACCGTCTGGGCAGCTTCACCGCTTTTCGACCACGACCGTTTGCGCTTCACGTTGTCGTAAGTGACACACTTTTCATCGCCAGTCACCATCCGCTTCAAAAACGGGTCGATTTTGTTGCGATTCAGAAGCGATTCGCACGCATCCATACGGTCAAAAATGTGTTTTTGCGTCAAGTCGTGTGGCACCCATACATCGAGCTTCTTTTTCAATCCAAGCTTCTTCAAATGGTTTATAACGGTTTGATGACTCATGCCCAGCTCTTGGCCGATGCTACGGCTGCTACTATGCCGGTCTCTTTCGATCAATTCAGCGATTTTATCGCAATTTTCGACAACAGGCCTTCCGGACCGTGGCGCATCTTCGATCACCTCTGCACCAGAACGGAAACGTTAAAACCATCGTTGTGCGTTGGAAATGGAAACTGTATCGGGTCCATAAACTGCACAAATTTTATTGGCAGCATGAGATGCATTTTTGCCTTTATCGTAGTAGTACTGTAAAATATGCCGTATTTTCTCTTTATTTTGCTCCATGTTTGCGACGCTATAACTCACGAACCACTAAAAGCAAACAACAATTAATCAAACACGTGTTAGCACGTGAAAAGAGCTTTCCAAAAAGCTCTAGCGTGAACCGATGCGACGAATACAACTAGAACTACGCGCTTGCAAAGACAAGCTTGCGGAAATACCGCAAGACTTTTTTGACAACCTTTGTTCAATAATTCAAGTGGATTTGATGGCATATATGTTAATAATATGATGGCAAATAGCATTCGTATCTGTTGTGGATAAGCTGAAGTAGATGCATCATGTAGTGTTGAATTCCAATGTGCACCATGCTCCAATAAATGCAAGAGTTGACATGCTTCACGATATGTTTGACAAAAATTACCGTTGACTCTTCTCAATTCTTGAAACGATTTTGGGCCATTGGCGTTAACTAATAACGATCGCAAATAAAAACGACGCCTAAAAAAACGGATCACAAAAATCAACGCCTGTAACAGCAAAGGCGTAAGTTGCGTTTGGCAGGTCAGCCATGATATGCTATGAAGTAAACGCAGCTTGGCTTTGAAACATCTGGTGCAGCGATTTACGATATTTGCCACGATATTTGTGCGCCGTATAAATTGAAAGACGTTTGCAAAGGCACGCTGAAGCTTTCCGAAGTAATTGTTAAATTTCCGGCCTTCAGATAGTTCTACGAATGGAAAAACTGCAACGAGGACTCTCTTGCAAAGCTCCAGTGTCTGCAGGGCTTGTTTAAATGAAAATGGCCACATCGGTTCTTCATCTCGAAGAAAAAGTGACCCGTGGGACCAAAGGTGCGATTCCTGAAGTTCTGATGGCAGAGCGCCTCTGGACGTAGCGCCACTCAATCTGAGCAGTCTGTTCCTGAATAGCCGAGACCAGATTGGCAAAGAAGACGTTAAAACTTTATGGGTCATTGTGAACCCAAGACAAGCCAGTTGTGCAGTCAGACCAACAATAGAAGCTTGCAGAAAATAATTTAAGTTGCCGTATCTTATTGATGGAGAATGTAGGTAAGCGCCACATAACTCCAACTTGGGCACCGTCAATACCTTGAGAGGGCCGACGCGAGACTTCTTGGTCCTTGAGACGATGCATTTGCCATACGCGTCTTGGCTAGCGTCTGAAAACCCATGAACTTCAACCTTTGAACTAGGACATAATGCGAGACGAGGAAATCTAAAACGCTGAGGGGTATACAAAGCTTCTAGCAAACTCTCATCCCATTGGAGCCGCTCCTTTCTTACCAACTGAAAATGAATCTTTGCCTTTGCAATGACAGGCCCAATCAGTCCTAAGGGATCATAAAAACGAGCGATAGTTGACAAAATTAAGCGCTTTTTCGTCTTGGATGACAACTGAGCGTGTGCTACTGAAAAGATAAATTCATCGGATGCAGACTTACAAATCATTCCAATGGGTATTGTAAAGTCCGTGCCATTGTTGAAACTCAGCATTGATTCTTTATCCTTGTCAAGTACTCCTCAAGCTCAGCAGGGACAATGGAGCACCATTTCAGAATTGAGAACTTTCCCCAAACTACCAACTGGGATGTCTGCTCAACTTTTCACGCATTTCCTCTATAGATCCTCCTCCAGTCATCAAATCGTCCACATAAATATTGGAAGTCAACACTTCCGAGTCAATAGGGAATCACGATTTATCTCCTTCGGCTAATTGAAGCATCGCACGAATTGCAAGATAGGAAGCCGGCTTGGTCCTTACATTTTCCTGAGGTGAACCTCTCCATAAGAATCAGTGAAGGTGAATACCCGGCTCAGTTACCCGGACACACCTGTACATCTTGCAAATGTACTCAGTCAGCGCAATTGGAAACGTACGGAACCGAAGTAATGTATGTAGAAGCTTTGGTTGGATAGTATGCCCAGCCATTAGAACCTCGTTTAGAGGAAACCCCGTTGATGTTGTGGCAGATCCATCAAACACAACCCGCAGTTTGGTAGTTGTGCTGTCTGTTGGGTTTCGCAGCTCAATATTAGCAGACGTGATCCAAGCATTATAGCCAGTGGTGCAGCAGTAAATTAAATTCCCTTTTTATTGTTTGTTGTTTGCACTGCCCACTGCACTGCACATTGTACATACATATATACATATAAGCTCCCGCACGATAGTAGCTTATCCAGCCGCTCTCTCGCGTCATCTTTCTTTTTCTTACCTTCTGTATCGTTCCTTGATCTTTCGCCTTTACTATCGCTCTCTCGATCCATCGTTCGCTCAGTTGCATTAGGGCACGGGCAATTAGGCCTGCCTGCCCTTGAATTCAGTATTCGCCTACCACTCCCGTCTCGCACCTCGTCTATCGCCTATTGCACCTTAAATGGATCTTCAATCCGACACAGTCTTAAACCGACCCCAGCGACTTCAATCTGACCCCGTCTTGAACCGATCAAATTCAACATCTCTAATCTTGCTATCGCTATCGCTTTCGCTATCGCTATCGCTTTTGCTTTCGCTATCTTATCCGCACAACTTTCGCTATTTTACAATAAACTAAATAATACATCCCTGACAATAAACCGTATTAAACTGAACTGTCGTTGATTTTTTTACATATCGCAAACTACGCTGCCGAAAAAGCTCGGTAGCTCAACACTGTCTTTCTTAAGCACGCAATGATGTGGCAGAAAATAACTACAGCGATTGGACAGTTCTGATTCCACCAACGACAAGTGATTAAGCTCTTGGTACTCCCTTATAAAGGAGTAGTGAGATTTTGCGAATGACGCTCAAGTTTTCGCTCCAAGTTGAGAAACCGGCGATATGCTTGCGTGTCGAAGAACAGACTAGTCTCTATGAGAAGGTCAATACGCTGCCTGAAGAACTGCAGATCCATCCAGCAGTATTGCCAAATATACAATCAAGAGCAACCGATTCAGTCGCTACGAACGAACTTTTACTGTTAAGTGTTTTTATACCCGGTACTCGAAGAGTATAGGGGTATATTAGATTTGTGGTGATAACGGATGTGTGTCAATAGCCGAGTCGATATAGCCATGTCTGTCTGTCCGTCCGTCTGTCCGTCCGTCCGTCCGTCTTCATTAGCGCCTATATCTCAGAGACTATTAAAGCTAGAGCAACCAAGTTTTGTATCCAGTCTCCTTTGTTATCACACTACTCCAAGTGTATTTCAAAATTTCGGCCCGCCCCTTTCCGCCCGCACAGAGAACGAAAGTCTGTGGCATACACAATTTTGAAGATACAAGAAAACTAACTACTCAGAATCATAGAGAATAACCATTTCTATCAGAGTGTTAAATCTGGGTCAGATCGGATCATTATTATAGCTACAATGAAGAAAACCATTTCGAAAGTCATCATTCCCTCTCGCTCTCTCTCACACGCGACCCCATCTGCTTTGCCCATTCGAATTTTTTGACGCCTAGTTCTCAGATACTATAAGAGCTAGAGCAGCCAAACTTTCTATCCAAACTCCTGTGACATCAAACCAGCACAAGTTTATTTCAAAATTGTGGCACGCCCCCTTCCGCCCAAAAACGCAGAATCATGGAAAATTACCATACTGGTAGATAGATTGCCAAATCTGGATCAGGTCGGATCAATATTATGGCCAGAAGAAACAAATTAAATTTCAGTGGCTACGCAACGCCTGCCAAGCGCTGACTCATTCCCTCTCTCTCTGTCGCAAACACTTGTACGTCTCAAATATGTAGTTATACATGTCATGTAGAAATGTAGAAGCAGATGTAAAAAGCATATGCAAACAAAATTGGAAACATGTATAAATATTCCAAAAATGGTTTGACTTCAATTTTTGAAATATTATTTTTTGCCCAAAATTTAATTTAATCCTTTTGCGACCATACAATAAATTGTATAAATCGTAAGCTAATATATGTATGTATATACTGACTGAGTACCGGGTATAAAGTAGAAATGTATGCGGCAAAGGCCGCGGCTCACAACGTTACCCCTCGTTTTTATTATTTTCCACCTGAATGCCAGGCGCATACATTACCCTAGTGTGCTCCTGATTCTCCAACTTCTGACATCTTTACTCCAGAAACTCGGTGAATTGCTCGGCTGTGGGTATACTATCCAGTGACGGAGTCTCCTCCCACTTGGCTTGTGTGGCACTGTCCACCCTCTAAAGCAGGCTGTGTATTATAATACAGTCAGCAATCTACTCCTTTGTCCCTTTTTAAAGCTCGCAGATTGCCAATCGCGGTATCTGTTAAGAACCGCAGTTGAGACACAGACGACTCCTCAACGCGCTGCACACCCAGAGTGTCATTGACGTGTGCCTGAAAAATTAACCGCCTTTTATTAAATCGTCTGTTCAGCAAATCTTAAGCGATGGGATAGCTGACGTCGCTAAATTCTAACGCCGAGATCGTGTCTAGAGGTGGTCTTTTTAGGCAGGATCGTAGGTGCTGTTTTTTTTTTTTTTTTAAGAATTTTTAAAATTTGTCATGTTTTTTGCAGAGTGCTTCTATTTTTCAAATAACTTAAGTTTCTTATAACTGGTTGTATTGAACTTTGCAAGTCTCAACGGCTATCAAAAAGCCATGAGATCTGAGTCATGCGCTTCATCTATGCGAACTGGTTGAAAACCAAGGTTTTCTATGCTCTTGGTTTACATAAAAATTCAGGCAATCTCAGCTTTTGTTTTTAAACTGGTATTTTGTTCATTTTTTTTTTCAGAGATAAGTTATATTTTCCACATAACTAAAGTTTCTTATAACTGGAATGTATTGGACTTTGCAGTTCTGAAAAGCTGACAAAAACTTTGAAAACTCAGGAAAAGTCGAACAAAATATATTTCGTTGCTAACATTTTTGGTTTTAGATAGACACATTAATAAGGCATCGTTTTAGGTATTGTTTATAAGAATCGTTGGATAAACGACTAAATTGCAGCCGTTTGACCAAATAATTAATTTAAAAAAAAGGACTGCTCAGCCTTTGAGGAAAAGCAGTATCTGGTCTTTTTCCTCGGATCTTAAAGTGGATCGAAATAGGTCTGCATTAAGAAATGAGCGTGCATTTGTGAACTTTGTGCTGCAATATTGCCATGATCTGATGCATCATCTTTCGTTTGGCTCTGGTGCATCTAACACAGCTGTGAGTGATGCTTCTAGCCATCGTCTTGTCGTTGATGATACAATATTATTGTCCTGCAATAGCTAATGCTTGGGCACCGCAATTCATGTTCTCCTTATGGATTTTCCTTTTCGGTAAGCATGTTGTGCTCCTGAGGGCTTATAATTGTCCTCAGGTGTAGCCCGACAAGTCTCCCAAAAGTTTTGTGAACAAAGAACGATAGACGATAGACGCCTTGAGCCACTCTTGTGGTATATTCCCCACCACTAGTATATTCTTGAAGATACATTGTAGCCAGTTGATGGTCGAGTCTCCGGCCTTTTGGAGTTGGGCTGGAATGACCTGGTCCGGACCTGGCGATTTGAACGGATTAAAGCTGTTTACTGCCCAGCTGATGTTCCGTTTGGTAAGAATATGGTTCATCGTAGTTGTCGGGCCTTCGCTATGGAGTTGCGCCGGCTTGATGATTGTGCACCCAGGGAAGTGGGTTTCGAGAAGTATATGTATGGAGTGACCCCTCACTAGATTTAGTCCACGTTCTATCGCTTTTTTTAAGGTGCCTTACCGAGGGGGTAGTTTTTGAGAGGTTCTTGAGCAGCCTTGCGGCTTCTGACGTCTTCTCTGTCTCCGAGCAGAATTTTTGCCAAGAGGCCCTTTTTGCTTTTCAGGTTTCTATTTTGTATAGGGCTAGACTGATTTTGTAGTCTGCCAAATGCTTCTCCTCGTTAGCGCTTTTGGCTCTGTTGAAGAGAGCCCTGCAGCTTTTACATAGGTTATCGATTTGTTTCGACTACCAGGGGGGTTTCTTTTTAACCCTGGTCTAGTAAGGGAAGCACGCTGCCGTGAAAGTCTTGTTGCATTGTGTGAACCTGTTGTGAGGAACCGTGTTCCTCACAGAAACAATAAGGCTGACGGACCGGATAAGGCTGACGGACCGGATAAGGATGACGGTTCGGCAGCCACGGACATCCGGAGGCCGCCAATTCGCCGCGGGCTCTCGCCCTGAGAGGGGCGGATAAGCCACCGGCGGATGAGAGAGCACGAACGGCGAGACGGGGCGGCTCTCATTGGAAGCAGGGAATCGCGGGATCGGACCAGCAGCGGTCCGGCGCAAGCCCAAATATGGGCATGCAGACGCGTCACCGACCAGATCCCGTTAAGAAGATGGTGGGAGCGATCAGAGAGCCCGATGGAAAATCACCGGCGGCGGAGGTTCCGTTAGGTTCGGCCTATATAAGGAGGCCGGCACCTACAGCGGGTCTCTTTTACGCACGTGCGAGGGAACGGGAGTGATCGACCAACGGGACGAAGAAAACAGTGTAACGGGATCGAATCCGCGAGTGAAAGCGACAGAGGAAAACCGAGCGTCAGGAACAAGTCCGATACCGCACCGAGTGATCCAAGTACGGAGAACGGGATTCGAACAGTCAGTGGTGCATCAAGAGAAGGGCGAACCGTTGAGTGCGAGTTCAGAGTGGCGGATCAAAGCAGTGGCCGAGATCATTGGCCCCTGAGCGTTAGTACCGACGCCGCTACGCCTGGAAATAGCCACTAGCTAAGCATAATAGCATAAACCCTAGCCCTTAACGTAGCCCTAAGAGTAGCTTAAGACTAGAATAAACCACCATCACAACAAAAACCCGTCTTGTTACTTGTCGTTGGGGCAACACATATAAATTCGTTGCACTAAGTCCCGGTGACCGCTGAGCGAGCCCAGCTGCCGCAAGCGGACACAGAAAACGGTTCGTTACACTGTTCGCTAGACGATCTAATTCATCTTGAATTAGCCACCCAGTTGGCTTTCCTGAGGTTAATATAGTCGGTGGGTTTTTGGGCTCTCGAGGTATAGTATCATCTCGATGATATGGTCAGAGAAGGAATGATCCTCTAGGACTTTCCAACCCTTTACTTTGTCTGACAAATTGTGAGACAATGGAGTGAGCTCAATAACCTTCTGTAGATTTTTTATGATAAATGTAGTGGCGTTGCCACGATTACAGATAACTAAATTAGAGTTAAGGATAAAGCTGAAAAGTGACTCACCCCTTACCTTTGAATCCGAGCTCCCCCATTAAGTGTGGTGAGCATTGGCGTCGCAGCTTATTAGTAGGCATGTAGTGGACCTCTCGCTGTCGTTGGCCAGCTTGTGAACGAGGTCGATTGGAGGAGCAACTGCTTTAAGTCTGCTGTAAAATCGATTTGTAATATGTAATATGTACGCTACAATGCGTTGCGTGTATGCATGTATATAAATGTTCTACAAATGGGATGGGTGCGATAGGCAAGTTGACACACGTAGCTTTTCTCTCGAGATTGCTGGGAAAAATGATAGGTGCATTAGTTCACTTGCCTCGGGGTCCGTGCAGAAATAATAGTCCACATAACCACAGATGGTTATCTGCTAATCTGCGTGCTGTAATTCCACTCGATAGTACATCGGCTGCGTTATTTGCCGATGAAACATTACGCCATTGTCGTTAGTCAATGCCTCCATTTTGGATATTCGATTTGCAAAAAAGGGTATGGTATATCGATGCGTTTATCCAGGATAGCACAACGGCAGATTCAGCCCAGAAGCTTGCAGCGCACAGTTTTAAACGTAGTTTTAAACATGCCATAGGTGATTAGGAACAGAGCAGTGTGCAATTCTTAGATAACTGAAACTTTAGCATCCCCATGCCGGGGAATCTGCATCTCGTCTAAAGTTTGTAGGTCTTCTCGGTATTCCTTCTACTCGTTTTGGAGCTGTAACTGAAACTCGTCATCCCAATCCAGTTTTAATTCCCAAAGTTGTTGCATTTATATCTTTGCTTTACTACCAAAGGTGGAAAGAGTCATAGAGGGCCAAAGATTTGGGCCAGCTCTGAGCATGACCGTCTTCATGAGAGCCTAGATCTCAGAGACTATAAAAGCTAGAGCAACCAAATTTTCTATCCAATCTCCTGTGTTATCACACTACTACAAGTGTATTTCAAAATTTCGCCCCGCTCCCTTCCACCCACACAAAGGACGAAAATCTGTGGCATACATCATTTTGAAGCTACGAGAAAACTAAAATCGCAGAATCATAGAAGATGACCATTTCTGTCAGAGGTTTGAATCTGGATCAGATCAGATCATTAATATTATATAACCAAAATGATGAAAACCATTTCGAAAGGCATCGTTCAATCTCGCTCTCTCTCACACGGCGCTATAAGAGCGCCTGTGATATCCCTTCAATACAAGTGTATTTCAAAATTTTGCTACGCCCTCCCAAAGATCGAAAATCTGTGGAATGCACAAATTTTAAGATACGAGAATACCAAAAACGCGGAATCATGGGAAATGACCGAATCTATCAGGTTGCCAAATCTGGATCATTATTGTGGCCAGAAAGAACCAATGAAATTTCAGTCTTTACGCAAAGCCTGCCAAGCGCTTACTCATTCCACCTCTCTCTCGCACACACTTCCGCGTCTCGTATATGTAGTTATACATGTACATGTAGAAACTTAGAAGAATATGTAAAAATCATATGTAAACAAAAGTGGAAACAGATAACATCTAATATATAAAAATCTCCAATAGCGTTCGACTTAATTTTTATAAATTTCCGATCCCTAGAACTCGAATTCTTTGGTGTACAAACTGAAGCATGAAGCAACTCCTGTATTTTGTTTATCTTCCCAATGATGGCTCATATGTGGCCTTGTTTGCGACTTCCAGTTTGTTTCTAATGATGGCAATCAATATTGGATCCCAGTTGGATATATTGATACCCAGGGACGTGATGAAAGGGACTCTATTGTGGCTATGTACAATTATTTTAATAACTTCCGAGTCATTGATTGTGTGATGATTAAGGAAGTAGTTCTGTTTTTTCTACATCTGTGGGACTGTTGCATGCGTCAACTAGAATTTCCCAGGCATGCTCATAATTGTGTTGCTTTAGATCGATATGTCGAATAAATTTTTTTGCTTCTCCAGTAACGGTGATTTTAAGGTACAACATCCTCTGTATAGTGGGCATATTAGTTTTCTGAATCAAACTTGAAAACAAACTTGAATAAGAACTTGGTCCATTTTAAAAGATCCAGTTTTTTTTTAAACTGGTATTTTTTTCATGGGTTTTTCAGAGGTAGGTTCTATTTTCCACATAACTTAAGTTTCTTATATCTGGTTGTATTAAATTTGGCAGTTCTCAAAAGCTGACAAAAGCAGCTATAAATCCGACCGTTATAAACAACATAAAAAATTTACTTACAGAATTAGAATCAGATAACTGGTTACTCAGTCCGTTAATAATACAAAAATCCGATCAGAACACATGAGTCCAAACCAAAAGGAGCTCATCGACAAAATTTCAAACACTCATAAAAATCTATTTTCCAACCCAGATAAGAAATTCGTCTATACCACAAAGGTGATTGGCGAAATCATTGGCGAAATTGGAGAAATTTTGAAATACACTTGTAGAAGTGTGATTTCACGGGACTCTGGTTACAAAATTTAGTTGCTCTAGCTCTTATAGTCAGTCTCTGAGATCTAGGCGCTCATGAAGACGGACAGACGGACAAACGAACACACAAATAGACAGACAGACATGGCTATATCCGCTCGGCTATTGATGCTGATCAAGAATATATATACTTTATGGGGTCGGAAACGCTTCCTTCAGGGCGTTACAAACATCCACTATCACCAAAACTCTAATATACCCCTATACTCTTCGAGCAACGGCTCTAAAAAGTGAGGTAGAAAATAGGAGAAATTATTGCTCATTTCAGACAGAACAAGTACATCTCAGTACTGGATCTCAAGAGTGGCTTTTACTAAATACCACTGAAGGAAAGAGACATTAAAAAACAGCATTTGCAGTAAATGGAGGAAAATTCGAGTTTACTAGACTTCCGTTTGGCTTAAAAAATTCCCCATCTAAATTTCAACGAGCTTAAAGACTTTCTAAGGGATCAGCAAAATATGCTATGTGTACATTGACAATATCATCGTTTTTAGTCCTTCAGAAGCCCAACATGCTAGAGATCTAGAAAAAATATTCCGCACATTGGCCGATGCCAAAGATAAATGTGATGATAAACGTTCTTCAAAACCAAGGTCAACTTCCTAGGTTTTACAAAATCATCCAATGGGGTAAAAATAAACGTCGGAAAAGTATGAGCCATACAAAATTTTAACGACATTTCGAGCTATTACATGCGCTTTATTCGCTACTATGCCAAAGTAGTCAAAACTCTAACAAGCCTACTTAGGGCAGAAAACAGACTTCTGTCAAAAAACATTTCCTGCAAAATTCAGATCACATTAAATAACGAAGCTTTAGAAGCCTTTAATAAAATTAAAGCAACTCTAACGTGACAAGAAGTCGTACTCTCTTACACAGATTTTAAAAGGAATTGCAACTAACAACCGATGCATCGCGACTTTGTAATCGGGGCAGTCCTGGAACAAAAAGGCAGACCAATCACCTTAATTTTACGAACGCTCTCAAACACAGAAGAAGGCTACGCCGCAAATGAGAAAGAAATTCTTGCCGATGTTTGAGCTCTTTTTGTTTGGGATACCTTTATGGTAAATCGAAGGTTCTAATCTACACAGACCACCAACCTTTGACATTCGCTTTAATCAACAAAAATCACAATGGCAAACTCAAGAGAAAGCCTTAGACTGAAAATGTTATCGCCGACGCTCTATCTCGAAATCCTTCCGTAAATCCTCAGATAAATAGCACGCCCACTGCTGTGTTACCTCGAAGAGTACAATCATGAACACCAGTATAAGCCAGAGACTGCAAATGTTGAGACAACGCTCTATCTCGAAATTCTCCCGTGAATCCTCAGATAAATAGTACGTCCACAGCACCGAAAGCTCTTCACCCAACCTTTTTCCCGTCATGGAAGTACAATGTACATATGTAACAATGTATTCAAAAATCAACTTTTCCTACTGACCACGGACAACGAATCTTATGACTTCCGACAACCATTCCCGACATACCATAGAAATTTGATAAAGGTAGGTACGTAATTATTCAGAGATGGATCTAATGAAATTGTTGAAAGAAAGAACTAACTTAAGAAAAAGAACAAATTAACAATAATTAAAGAATACATGCGATACTTAGCCGATGGTTTTCAAATATAACTCTGAAAAATTGGCATTCACAACGAAAAAATGGAATTCACTGCGAAAATGTAAACAATGACTGAAAAGAATAATTCATATTTTCCAGCAATTGGCAAGGAGCAAGGGGGTTTTTTAATAGCAGAAGCTCAATTTTCAGTTAGAGATGCTATAATTCCTTTCGGAAAAGAAGGCGAATATAAAAACAATCAAATGTAGATTGGCAGATCTGACTATATCTGCAGATAAATGCAGATTACGCTGTTCAGGTTGCTCACTTGAAACCCAGTTCTCATTAATGGAGCTGTTGTGTTTTTCCTCCATATTGCAGACGCTTCGATCTGTTGTGCAAGGATCGTTCACGTACGCAAATCTACATATGTATATCTGAAGTAAATTGAAATGAAACAAACTTGGAAGAAGACAAAGACAGACTATGACGAAGACAAAAAGTGCCGTACCACTTCTAAAACAGATAAAACATTGTCTTTTACATAACATTTTACTTGAATTGCAATTTACGGATAACTATCCACACCCTTCTTGGCATACTTTCATTAAAATAATTAAGCATTGAAAATAATTCGTCCTCATCGAATTAATTCATTTGTCGAACGCAACCATCAATTTTTGCAACAACATTTGTTGCTGTTGAACCACAGTCGAAAAAATGATAAAATTTTCCATATTTGTTGATTAAGTTTGACAAAATTAAGAGAACAATTTTTTGTTTGTTGTTGTCAGCTGTGTTTTCCATGGATGGTGGCCTGTGATATTTGTGATATATTTCACATTTGTCAAAACAATCCCACCGTTCCCCGTTAATGTGCTGTGTGGGAAAAGTCTATTAGAGCCTATAGGAATCCTATTGAAAATAAGACACAGATTCTTAACAAAGATTTATTTATTCCCTCAAATGAAAAAGAAATTAGAATCGATTACTAAAAATTTGGAAACCTGTAAAAAGGCAAAGTATGACATACACCCCAAATAAGTTAAAATTCAGCCAACTACTATACCCATTTATACAGGTCAGATTGTACACATCGGTCTGTACACTACTCAAAAATAACGTGTACTCACGGGAATAGATAAGTTTTAAGGACAGTTATAAGCCAGTATAAATACAACCCCACCATACGCATGCACCAGTAACGCACAAGTAGAAAGATTCCAATCTACTCTGACTGAGATGTATTAAAAAAGACAAAGGAGATACATATATGTTTCGAGGAATTAATATTTATAGTGGTACAGGAAAATAAGACTAGTCCGCTGTGGCCAAAAATAATTGTTTCGGTAAGATTTCCGGATTTAATTTTTTTTTTTTAAGACATGTTTTTTTTATGGTTTAGTTTTTTTAAAGAATATTTTCAAATCTGGTATTTTTTAAGTTTTTTTCACCTCTGCAATTTTTTACCAAATTGAAATTTCGTGCCCACAGCAGATTATGCATTCACATTACATATGTACATATATTTCTTTATTCTTCTTTTAATCCATACTATACATATTAGTCGGAGCATATGGACACAAAAAACAAAAGAAGAATAAATAAATACAATACGAGTATGAATGCAGCGATATATAATACACACACACACAGCGATAAATTGTTTTGGGCCACATCGGACTTGTCTTTTTTTCCTATACCACTATAAATATTAATATTTCAATATTTTGGCTATATTGTTTTTGTTGTAGGAGTAAAAGCACAGACCACCGCTGATCTACAGTGAGCATTGCTTTTTGTTTAAACAACTCTTTTACAAATCGAACATATTTCTGGATTTTCGATCTTTCCTTTTTATATAATTGCATCCAAATTAATAGGGGAGTGTAAGGTATCGTGGCGTGTAAGGTATGGTGGCGGACTTGTCATATCTGGCATGTAACGTCACATCTTAAACTTTTGATCACTGTGGTCGATGTCTTTTATCGTGCTGACATTTTATGTGCAGTAGTATTAATGAGGGGACGTGTGCTTTGAACTCTAAGTGATTTTTAATAAAAAAGTAGTGAAAAAAATACGTCAATTTTTTTTGGGTATGTGTTTTGACAGTGACAGAGTGAAGATTTTTTGAAACTTGAGTCAGGGAAGTATTCGGAACGTATATTTAGGCCTTTGCCAACAGTTTTTGATATTTTAAATTTTTTTTTATTTGCGAAGTATGACAGTGACAACGTCATATTTCCACCAATAGTTTGTAAGGTATGATGGCGGACTTTTTGTTAGGTATAGTGGTGGATCATTTTTTAGCACGAGTTTCAATTGTCTTTGCCTTTTTGTGTACAGAAGTATATAACTTACTCAGTGGCGGAGATTTGCGTTTTGGGCACCGGGTTTTTGTCTTTAGACAAGAAAGGAAAAAAGAGCGTCTAAAAGAAGAACAACATCGGAGCAATCCACAGCCAAAAGAGTGAAGCTCGAAAAAGAAGAAGAAGATGCTGCTCGAGATTTTCAATATAAGTTCTTGCTTTTTAGGTTATTTTTCATTATTTCCAATAGTTTAAATAAATGATTTTCAGATCTACATAATGTTTTAGTTCAACCGCCACCATACCTTACAATTTTCAAAAATGCAAAAAATTAATGGTTTGCGCGAAGTGCTGCAAAATTGCATTCCACTTAAATATAAGCAACCGCTTCTGACAGAAATATGCTCAATAGATGTCAGCAACTGCCTGCTTTTGAAATTTTGAAAAATATTGATTTTTGAGAGAGGGAGATGCAAAAAGCGTGCCGACCCCTGAACTAAACCAAAAGAAATAGCAAACTCACTCGCAAAAAACTGGTCCAACTTTAGCCCAAGCTTTCATTCATACAAATAAAATAACATCCCTTCGACGTCAGCAGTAGAAATAGAAAAAGCAATAACAAAAATAAATATGCACATGGCAATAAAATCTCTAAGCACTAGGACTTAACAGAACTTCCTATCCAATATCCAACCAACAAGATTATACACCAGAGGCCGGCAGCGTCCTATGCAATGCGCATAGGAAAAGGCCACGGGACAACGTAGTCGGCACACGCACAGTGTAAAAACTTCTTGTGGCATCGGCCATATCTGCTTGAAAGCCGCGACGGCAGAAAAAAAAAGAATCGTGTGTCTTTGCGGCAATGCACATGCGGTTTCGATATTTTGCTCAACAGCGCTGCGGCAGCAGACATTAATTAGTTTGCGTTCAGAAGTGGTGCGCAAATTCATGATTTTTTTCTGCGCAAATTAAATTGTACACTGAAAAAAATGTTCAACATAATGTGGAAAGATAATTTTTTCTTTTTAGAAAAAATGGATGGTGGGGCGCAATCTTTGATTTCACAATATGTTGCAAGTCGATACGCACTATTTTTTATGGAGAGTCACTTAATATTAATCATTCCCGGTACAAGGGACGTACAGTGGTTGAGCGTTGCACCCAAAATTGAAACATCGCTTTGTCAGGTGTTTACAATTAAAAACGTGCCAGTTCCTATATTGAAAGCTTTACATATGGTAGCTTTAGCTTAAGCGAGAAAATGTCGCCCTTTTACAGACGGTGCGTTCTTTAAAATTTTAATTTTGGATGTTGTACAACAAATAGATACAAAAATATGGCGTATTTCAAACTTCAAACACTTTTTTCTACCGAGCTTGCATAGCTCTAATGTGCGTTTTCTGTCAATGTTCGGCCATGTTTGCCGAGTTATGCGACATAGTGGTGCTGACTGCCATGCATTGTCTGCTCGTCGCTTATATAGCTCTTTTATGGTAAGCCTACAGGTGGCCATTGGCATACAAATATCCTCCATGTCTTGGAGAAGGGGTATTGTGGTGCCAGATCTGGCCAGCTCGTCTGCCCTGCAGTTGCCTTCAATGTCCCGGTGACCCGGGACCCAAATAAGGCTGATAGCAAGTTGTTGAGCCATCTCGTGAAGAGATTTGCGGCATTTTTCCACTGTGGCCGAGTTCGAAGAAATCGCAAGAAGTGATTTGATCGCAGCTTGGCTGTCGCTGTAAATGTTTACGGTTGTTGTTGCTAGTGAAGCCTTAGTGGCTTTTTGAAGGTGCTTCAGTGCTTCCCTGATCGCAATGACTTCCGCTTGGAATACACTGCAGTGATCTGGGAGCCTGAATGAGTGCCTGATATCAAGCTGTTCGGAGTAGATTCCTCCTCCGACCTTGTTGTCCAGCTTCGATCCATCTGTGAAGATGCTTATGGCCCTATCTGGGCCTTGTGGTCCCTCAAGCCACTCGTCTCTGCTAGGTATGATTATATTGAAGGGGGTATCTGTGTGTTCTCTTGGGACGCAGTAGTCCGTCTTCGTAGGGACGGTACTGCTGGTAAGTATCGATGAGTGATGTGATGTCCATTGGTCGGAGTCTCTCAGACGTATCGCTGCCATTTCTGCCCTCTCCTTTCCCGCAAGCTCGAGGCTCTGGAGACCTAGGATAGCGTTTACCTTGCCGAGTTGTTTGGTGATCGATCCTTTTGATAAGCCCGCCACCACACTGTAACTCCGTAGAGTAAAATTGGTCTTACTATTGCTTGCCCCACTTCAAGCCACTAGCTTTTTTACAAGTGTATAGGGCTATCGTAGCCTTCTTCACTCTGTCTTTTATGTTCCGGTTCCAGTTAAGCTTCTTGTCAATTACCAGCCCTAGGTAACTGGCACTGTCGCTGAAGGAGTGTCTGTCTAGTATTGGAGGGTTGAGGGGCGGAACCTTGTATTTGTTTGTGAATAACACGAGTTCCGTTTTTGAGGGATTTACTCCCAATCCGCGCGATTTTGTCCATTCTGACAGTCTGGCGAGCTTTGTGCTCATAAGGTCACAGAAAGTTTGAGGTTATTTCCCCGAGAAAATATTTGCGACGTCATCCGCGTATGCCACTACCTTGCTGCTTTACAGTGGTGGAGATTTATTTGAAGGAGTCGCAGAGACAACTTCAAGAATACCCACCACTGTAGTGTCACGCATGAGCTCTGCGTCTGAAGAGTAGCCTTCTTTGACCGGCTCCAGCTCGCTGTCGGGTGCCTGACTGAGTTGTCGACAGGACGAGCCTCGGCCGAGGCTGCGTCCGACTTGTACACCTTTATGGTGACCGAGCTGAAGCCGAAGTTCAGCTCTCCTTTGGCTGCCTCTATCGGGGCCAGAGATTCCTTGTTGAGGACGAGCACGGCCTGATTTGTCGGCCCCTGTGTCTCCTCGACCTTAACTACTTTTCAGTCCTTGGTCGGCAGTCCTGGGTTGCATCTCTGCAACATCTTTTGGATGCGCTTAGGCTCCTTGAGGTAGGCGGCACCCAAATTCTGGCCCCAGCGTAGACCTCTCCGATCTGCGCCATCGCTGCTTTGAACAGCTTTATGGAGCGCTCGTCATCGCAAGCTACCACTTTACTTTAATGTTACCCTGGAACCACCCCATGTCTTTGCAGTCTGAAGGTGGCCCGGGATCGGGATCTTCGTCGAGGAGCTCGAAGCAGCGGTCGGCCAATGCCGCTTCCACCCACTTCTATTGCCTCCTGGGTATTCTTCCCTCCGCGCTGCCTTTGTCGAGGACGCCAATTAGCGTCCTCTCCTTGGCGTCCGGACCGGGTGCTTCTTGCGAACGTTGTCTCTTCGTTTGGGAGACCATTGTGAAGTGTGGGAGCACCGCCGTGGTGCTCACTCCACCTTCTTCAGCCAATCAGCTGATGCTGATCAGCTGGCTTCCGTGCTTGCATTTTGCCGACGGAGTATGTGCCCTGCACTTCTCCTTTCGGCATAGGTGTGCTTTTTCGCTTTTGCGCTGCCTCTCCATGGTGTCCGTGTTAGGAGATGGTCTGCCACCCACCCCAGATTCGGGATGGGACCCACTCGGGTTCACACCAGCGCTTTCCACCATGCAGGCCTGTCCTGCTATTTAGCTGGTCGAGCCAGGCCTTAGGGCCGATGCTTTTCCATGCAGGGGATTGCTCCCATTAGACGTTTGGGGAGTGCCAGACTCTGATTTGTTTTTTTGTGTTTTTTTGTTTTGTTTTTTTTTTATTGTCCATATTACATCCCACGAGATGCAGAGGAGGGGAACGGTCAGCCCGGGCAGAGATCCACGTTGCCCGGGTAAGGCATCATTAGAACAGGGGGCTGCCAAGTCCCTGAGCTCTCCGTTCGAGACTGGGCTAGTTTTTGAACCGGGCCCCCAGCCAGGCTGACTCTCGGCACTGGTCGAATGACACCTTAGCCCAGCCCGGTGTGAGTTGAGTATGGAGATTGGGATGTGGGTAGGTGGTGTGTGGGGGAGTGGGAGTGTGTGAGCTACTTATACGAGGCGAACACCCGCTGGCTGTCCGGGACTGCTTATTTTCCGGTACTCTCCCTAAGGGTGTTCGCTTATTCGCAACTGACCTACCTTTTAGGGTAGGCCTTTCGCTATCCGCATCCTGCGACCCGTCCGGTGGCCTCAGCTAGGCCCCCTCTGAGCCACCTCATGCGCTCATCAGACCAGATCATTGGCATGTTACAGGGCAAATATTATTTGGTAAACTTTCGACAAAATTTTTGTGTTTGCAGATAAATAAAAATTAAGTGCAGTATGTACCGGCGGCGATCATGACAGTCACAAACAACGACCTTGTTAGACTGTCAAAAAGAATGGATTTCATTGCCCCTCGTTCCATAGTATAATTTATCAATTTACCTCTTTGCAAAATATCTTAAAATGATCGTAATGAAAATTTCTGTTAGAATCACAACCAAATTGGAGGTAGACATAATGCTTTGACTCATAGAAAGTTTAAGGGGTTCGTCAAAAGCTTGGATGTAGAATATGGGGTAATTTGAATATACACAGAATTACGGTGGCTAAGTAGGGGGAAATTCTTAAAACGTCTCTTTAATTGGGAAAAGAAGTGGCAAGCTTTTAAAAAAACATTGGAAACAACGCTGAAGATCTGCTCATATCAATAGAAAATACATATTTTTTAATTGGTTTAGCATTTCTGTGCGATAAACCAGAAGTATGAACTGTTCTTAATCCGTCCTTAAAGGGTAAACATAAAAAAAAAAATCTAACTCTTTAGAACAATAGCCCATTTGGATACAAAACTTTCCATATTGATCATTAACTGAAAAAACAAGAATATAGTTGAATTAAAAAAAACCTCGCTTAAATTTTCCGAGTTTAACGTTAAAAGTATTGAAAAAATAATGATTTTGCAGCTCTAGTCAGAGAATGGTTTCAAGTTTTTAATATAATATCGACTACAATAGAGTTACATGATTCTCCATTTACAGTTGAGCTAGCCGAAAATTCGTTCTGAAATTCTTTTTTTTCAGTTCAAAGCAAAAATTGTTTTGCATTCGGTTTGCTTCGTGCCTGTTGTTTGCGGTCACAAGCGCACTAAGAACAGCTGTTCTACACCCAAACCTATTTGGATTTAATAGCTTATTTATAGGCTGTTTACACTACGATTGAGTTATTGAGTTTCGGGCAAAACTCGAATTTCGTTTACATGAGGAAGCAAGGGGAAGCATAGAGGTAGCAAAAAAGTTGAGTTTTGGTTGGGTTTAGTTAAGTTTGTCCGATTTTCCGAATATTTCAATCCTGGTTATTCGCAACGTCCTCCATATCGCGGCTATTATAATTTGGGATACATTATTTAATATAATAAAGAAGCTCTAGAAAATTAAATTCCAATTTCTTACCAAGGTCCAGATGCGTTTTTTTTAAATTGTATCCAAATACTCCACAGTTGCTGCAGACATCGTCGCCAACCCTATACATTGCAGCATCGTTATGGTATCTTGCTCTCCCACACAAAGCATCATTAATTCTTGCTCGTAATATTAATAAAATGAAATTAACAAAACACGTGCAAGCAACTGAAACTCAATAATTCAACTTTTGTAGACGTAGTCGCCATTTTTTAGTTATTGAGTCAATAACAAGACGCAGCCCCAGTGTAAACAGATATTTAACCCTGTTCGCCTATCATGGGAATTCAATAACTCGGGTTTGTAAGTGTAAGTGTAAACGCCAATTGATATCGGCTAAATATCGCATAGAAACGTTTAGTTTAGGAACATCCAAAATAGATGGTGGAACTAACTGGAAAATTTCGGAACGGCAAAAACTTACGGACCATTTGTGTACTGCTTTAGAAGATTAGGCAGCAGTCCCACAAGAATGTCGAAAGTACTCCTATTCATGCGGAGTTGATTACAACATCTTCCTTCCAAAATAGCTATTGCAGTTTAGAATACATTATTTAATTAAAAAGAGATCATTATCTGCCCCATACAAGGGTCCAAACGCGTGTAGAACGTTGCAATTTCAAAACAAATTGTAACTCGTCTGCAGATGTCCTCACTGCTTCCATGCATTTAAAATCATTGTCTTCATTTTGGCTTACCGCAGATAAAAGAATCAAGTCTTTTCCTGTTATTTTCCTTTTGTTATAAATAATTAAGTTGCTTTATAAAATTTGTGTTGCTGCCATCAGCTGTTCTGAAAACGCAAAGACGCATGGACTGCCAATGTAAATGCCTCTTCTGCTTCTTTGCGCTTTTCCAATATCGATAGGAACGCGACTAGTGTAAGAGGCCTATTAAACGCAACCACTAACCATACAGTATATAGATGGGCCAGTTCATACATTTTGCTGTCCGTAGCGAAGCTTCAAATATGAGCAACCCGCTCTGGCGTCGTCACGTTCGGCTCTTGACGTGGCGCGAGCCGATCGACTTTTGATTGCTTGTTTTTCCCCTTTTTTTGCAGGTTTCAATGCTTGGTTGGGTTTTCGGTTCTGTTTTTGTTATGTTTTAGCTTATTTAAGTGTATTTATGCACATACATGTTTATCTACTTAGCGTGTGTGCTAGAACACCGTTTTGAATGTTTGAATGTTTTGAATTAGGATGATTAAATAACTTCTGGCCCGAACGTACTCCCCCTGTTGGAAGTTAGTCTTTTAACAGACTGTTTGAGAGGCGGTAAACATAGTCGATGAACGGCGCTCCTGATTCCTGGTTCCCGTTCTTGTAAAAGAGTGAGATACTCTTCGCGCCAACGGCTCCAGAATATTAGCTGCAGCTGAGTGATCCGCTTGTAACCATCCAGACGATTGTAGTTGAGCTTGGTTAGGTCAGACTCAGGGATTGTTTCATGTGGGCTGCCTAAAAGCAGATGAGCATTCTGAATTCAGATGGATTTTCTGAAAGCGAGAACAAAGCAGAGAATAAACAATTGCCATGATCGGGCAGACCAGAGTACGCAGCTCGTAGTATCCAAGCACAGATGGCCCAACTGAGCGATCGAGTCAGCCAAACAGGATTCATTGACCTTCTATACAGTGGCTCAAAGCTGAAACTATGCAGTGTCAAATAAAAAGTTTAAGGTGGTACAGATTTTAAACTAGAGGAAAAACAAAAAATGTTTAAACGCCAATTTGTTGTATGTTTTATCACATTTAAAAAAATAACTTTATTTGCTGATTAAATATTGCTCAGTTTTAAAAATAAAAACTTAAAATATATCTTAAATACAGGTCAAAGCCAGAATGATCCATCCACAAAAAAATTAAATATTAGTCGAATTAAAGGGTAAACAGGTATTTTAATACTTAGTATGTAATCCCCTAACCTTTATTACGGCTTTTAACCTACTATTCATGGAAGAGACCAGCTTCCGAGTGCTTTCCGGTCTTATTTTGCTCCATTCCTCCAGCAGAGCTTTTTTAAGGTCGTTTTTGCTAGAAATCCTGTGATTCTGGGTGTTTTTCTCCAGCGAAGCCCACAAATTTTGAATAACATTTAAGTCTGGAGACTGGGCTGGGGGAATCATCAAGTGGGGGCAGTTCCAGATAAGCCAGGACTGTCCTATTCCGGACGAATGTTTCGGGTCATTATCCTGGTAGAACCGGAAATCATGTCGGATTCCTAATTTCTCGGAGCTTTGGTGCCGTAATAAAGGTTAGGGGATTACATACTAAGTATTAAAATACCTGTTTACCCTTTTATTCGACTAATATTTAATTTTTTTGTGGATGGATCATTCTGGCTTTGACCTGTTTTTGAGATATATTTTAAGTTTTTATTTTATTTTTAAAACTGAGCAATATTTAATCAGCAAATAAAGTTATTTTTTTAAATGTGATAAAACATACAACAAATTGGCGTTTAAACATTTTTTGTTTTTCCTCTAGTTTAAAATCTGTACCTCCTTAAACTTTTTATTTGACACTGCATAGTTTCAGCTTTGAGACACTGTATATGCGAGTCGGTCAGAAAAAGCTTCATTAGCTCCAGAAAATCGTTCTTGGCGACAGAAAAAGGGCCCACAAGCTACTACATTTGTTTATTAAAGTTTGGTTAAAGTTAAATTAAGTTTAACATGGTTTGTGTATGCAAAAGTGAAAAGCGGCTAATGAAATGAGCTTCAAAATCTAATTCTTCTTTTCTATTGCACATTGGGCCAGACAGCCGAAATGTTGGCGTAAATTCGAAAAGTGAAGTAAAACTCTTGAAACTAGGTGCAGTTGATGGTAATCATATATAAGCCCTGAGATAAAAAGCAGACCGCGAAACGGTCGCGAATGGTTGCAGTTAATTGAATATACATCAGCTAATAAACACTTTTTACATTAATTTAACATTGTTAGTAAGTGGCACAAGATGGCACGAAAAAAGTTGTGAACCACAATAGACAGGCAAGTTGGTGAAGTTTATGCTAATTTTGGAAGGTCCAAATAAAAACTCACAGAAAAAAAACTAACAAATATGAACGAAATCTATTTTTATATTCACATTCTACATACCCCGGCCCTTCTGATCCATTTTGTACATTCAATTCTTCGTTAAATTTACAACGCTTACAAACAAACAAACTCAAGAAAAAGTTTCAAGGCTTTTCAACATCGGCTCGTCGCAGATCGAACATCTGACTTTGAAGAGCTGCAAAAATTTCAGGGCTGCACTAAAATCAAAAATAGAAATGCAGTTTTCCTAGCCAGGGTATACTTTATGATAACGTACCATTAAAAAAAGATTTTGCTTTCATGAAATTTTTGAATTTTTTTTCGACTAAGCTGAATATTGGATGGAATATTCTAATCGCCTACATATGTATATTACCAGACTTGGTTGACAATCGGTGATCATGGGGCGATGACACCAGTAAGCGTAGTTGTGTAGCAAAAAGTGCGAGAATGCATACAAATGTTCATGTTGGATTCCTCAGTAGACATTCTATTATCGCCGTGAAGCATAGTTGAAGCCAGAAGCACAACAGAGGCTGCTGGCAGAATCCTTAACAACAGAAATAGTTTCTGGCTGAAGCGCTATCTGTAGAATGGTTTTTTCCCACCTAAGCGCTACTAGTGGGTGTCGCTGTACCTTATTCCAAACTCTCTAATTTCTGGCATCGTTTCTCCAAGAACTCGTAAACATCCAGCTTCTGCAGCAGCACATTGATTATCATCTAGTTTGAGATTTCCTCAGCTGTTTCCAATGTCCACAAATCACGCATATGTAGATTGACTGCGTCCGAAAACTAGCGCAGCCTTTTAGGCGATGGCAAATCTACCTTCTTGAGCCCAACAATTTTCTTAATGAGTGCCTAAAAAACTAGTCGTTTTTTTTTCAGTTGCAATCCAAAGCTCAATGAGCAAAGACGTGTAACTACACAGCGCTTAACACACACCCACAGCAGCAAACGCTTAGCAGTAAACCGCAATTCGGTGACAAACAAACAAGTGCACAAAGAAGACACAAAAGAATTTACACAAACAAAAATACGAATAGTTCCCGTACAACGTAAACCAGGGGCTCGCCCCCCGCGAGTTAAAATGATCCCACCCGACAAAAACAAACTATTTACAAAAAACACTAACTCCCTTAATGATCCTAAATTTATGATAATTAACAGAAGTGATAAACAATCATTTGAACACGTTAACCCATTCATAATAAAAAAATCTATTGACTACATCTGCGGAGGTGCTGTTGAAACATGCAAAAAAACAAGAGCCGGTACATTATTAATACAAACAAAAAATTCCCTTCAAGCTACAAAACTATTAAAAATAACTAAAATCGGAGATCTGGATGTTACCGCAAGCGAACATAAGACATTAAACTCCTCAAAAGGCCTAATCAAATCAAGAGAACTCATTAGCATATCAGAAAGCGAAATACTAAACGAGCTAAAATCCCAAAAAGTTGTAGAAGTATACAAATGGAAAAGGTTTGTAAACAATGTAGAAACTATAACCGGGCAAATAACCTTGACGTTCGCTACCCCTAATCTCCCTGATAAAATAATGATCGGCTATGAAGTAGTACGTGTAATACCTTACATACCACAACCTCTACGCTGCAAAAAATGTCTTCGTTTCGGACACCCAACGCCCGCTTGCAAACAAGAAGAACCCACATGCAACAAGTGCTCAAAATCACACTCATATTCCGAAGAAGCATGCGACGTAGAACTCAACTGCATCAACTGCAATAACAGCCACAAATCCACAGACCGTACCTGCCCAGCCTACAAAAAACAATATGAACTAACAACTATCAAAATCTTGGAGAAAGTCGACCACAAAACAGCACTCACAATATATAATAACCGCATAACACAATCAATCAACCAAACAACATTTGCCCACACACTGACCAACCCACAACCCAACAACCTTGCAACCAACAAAGAAACAAACGATCCAAAAAAACCAGCCATCACCGTCAAGACAACCGAAAAAACACCACAACATCCTACCAACGCCGAACTAAATACTCCCGGGACCTCAAAAAAACCATACAGGACACCCATAACCTACGACATTGACGACATTTTAATGGACACACAAACCAACAGCGAACCCAGTCAACACAGCTCAACTCCATCAGACCGAATACTTCGAAGCCATAATAAAGAAAAAACCAACACACTAATCAAACCACTAAAAGCTAAGGACAACATTCAAAACAACCCCAGCACAACACTTACAAAACAATTTAAACAAAAATTAAATAACATAAATATATAATCTATTAAAACACCCCCAACCACAGCCAACAACATAAATTACATATGACAATAAAAATAATACAATGGAACATAAAAGGTTATGTAAACAACTACAACTAACTACTTATCATAATTAAAAAACATTCCCCACACATTATATCCCTCCAAGAAACACACATACAATACACAAACCACCTACCCATACCAATTAAATACAAATTAATCTCAAACACCGCGTCGAACAGATTTGGTGGAGTAGCACTTCTAATCCACACATCAATACAACATACACAGAGTAATACAAATGACGACTTTGAAATAATAGCTGCTGAAATCAAGTCTAAACAAAATTTTACAATCTACTCATTATATATACCACCCAACAAAACCATCTCACGAAACAACCTCAACAACATTATAAACAGCAACAACAACACAATATTAGTAACAGGTGATCTCAACGGATGGCATCCCAATTGGGGATCCCCGACTCCTAACAGAAGAGGAAAAACTATAGCCAAATTTATAGAACAATCACAGCTCACACTTCTAAATGACAAATCTCCCACACACTTCACCACACACAACACTTTCACACATATCGACCTAACCTTCTGCTCCCCCTCCTTGATACCCTTCGCAAGCTGGAACATCTTTGACGACCTTTGCGGAAGCGATCACTTCCCAATCCTCACCTCCCTTTTCCCTACTGATCCCCACAACAACTACGACAAACCTCACTTCAAAATAAAAGAGGCAAACTGGGAAAAGTTCCAAAACTTAAACACCCTCATCAACACCGCACACCCCCCAAGTACAAACATCAACAAGGAAGCCGCTACAATCAACAAAATCTTAATACAAAGTGCCCACCAAAGCATCCCACAAACAACACCTAACACACATACACACAGGGTCCCTTGGTGGAACAAAACGCTTCAAATACTCCATCAAAACAAAAGAAAGGCATGGAAAACCCTAAACAGAGACATAACACAAACAAACATCATCAACTATAGAAAAGCTAATGCCATTTTAAAAAGAGAAATAAAAATAAGAAAAAAAGAAGCAACAAACATCTTTACATCCACCATCCAAACTAACACACCAACAAACACAATCTGGACCAACATACGTAGACTCTGTGGTCTCAATCCAATAAAACAGATTCATTGCCTAACAACTCCATCCAACAACATTACTAACCCAAAGGAAATAACCAACACTCTTGCAAAACACTGGTCCGATCTCTCCAAAGACTACAACTTTAGCACAAACTTCCAGACTCACAAATACAAAGACACAGTCATAAGCTACACCATATCCAAATCAGCAGAAGAAATTGAAAAATTAATTACAAAAACAGAATTTCACTTAGCTTTACAATCTCTTAAAGGCTCAACACCAGGACTCAACAGAATCTCTTACCCCATGATAAAAAACAGCAATCCTATAATCCAAGCTCGAATTATCAATCTTTTCAACCAAATCTTTGACAACTACATACCACAGTCATACAAAACAAGTCTCGTCATACCCATACTGAAACCAAACAAGGACAAAACGGATATCTCTTCCTACAGACCCATCTCACTAAATTGCTGCATTGGAAAAGTGATGGATAAAATCATTGCTAAAAGATTGTGGTGGTTTCTAACCCATAACAAACTACTTCACCCAAACCAATTTGGATTCAAAAAAGGAAAATCGACTTCAGATAGTCTACTTTACGTAGACTATCTTATCACGAAGTCACTCAACGCAAAAAAACATATCTCACTCATCTCTCTTGACTTTGCAAGAGCATTTGATCGAGTAGGTATACACACAATAATAGATCAACTTTTGGAATGGAAATGCGGGGAAAAAATAATCAAATACATCCAAAACTTTATGAATAACAGAAAAATTACAGTGAAAACAGGAAAAAACACATCGGCTATACACCCTCTTGAAAACGGAATACCACAGGGCTCTCCTATATCTGTCGTTCTATTTCTTATAGCATACAATAGGTTGACCAATATCATCGCACTTCACAAGGAAATTAACTTCAGCGCATACGCAGATGATTTCTTTTTAATCCTAAACCTAAGCAAAATAAAAAATACAAATTTCAACCTACAACCACTCTTTACAGACATAGAAAATTGGTGCACCTACTCAGGAGCATCCCTCTCACCAACAAAATGTCAACATTTACACATATGCAGAAAGCGGAACTGCAACTGTGTAGTTACCTGCAACAATAGCACCAACATAACCAATACAACATCACTCAAAATACTCGGACTGTGGATCAACAATAAATATAACTGGAACTCACACATTAACGCCCTCATCCCAGCACTCTCCAACAAATTAAACATTATAAAATGTCTAGCCAGCCCACGTTTCAACTGCAACACCCACACTCTCCTTAATGTAACAAGAGCATATTTAATCTCGAAAATCGACTACGGAATACACATTTACGGCCACACACCAAAAAACAACCTAAACAAATTAAAAACCATCTTTAACTCAGCAATCCGGACTACACTAGGAGCGTTTCACACCACACCGATCTACAACCTATTGTACGAAACCAACACACCAACAATAGAACAAAAACGAGATCACTTAACAGCAAAACTCTTTAAATCTCTAATACATTCCAAAGACATCCCAATACATAAATTTATAAAAGCGAAAACTTACAAAAAAAAATGGACCTCAACAATACAGCGTGCAATAAAAGTATGCCAATATCATAACATACCCTACCGTCCCCAAAAAATCCTCAAACTAAAACCACCATGGCAGTTACCAAAAAACTTAATAGACACATCATTGCACATCCACAAAAAAAATAACACACCACCCGATATACACCAAAAACTATTTCACGAACTAAAACACAAACTAAACAACCACAAATTTATTTACACCGACGGATCCCAACAAAACTCTATTACAACGTTTGCAGTCACCTCAGAAACAGACATATTAAAATACGGAAGTCTACCAACATACTCTTCAATACAAACAGCCGAAATTATAAGCATACTTGAAGCAGCAAAATTAACAGCAAAAAAAAGGGGCAAGTTTGTAATCTGCTCAGACTCCCTTGGTGCAATCGAGGCAATAGCCAACACAAGCAACAACAACACATACCCAGCCACCATCCGATCAATCCTCATAGCACACAATCCAAAAATAAAAATTCTGTGGACACCAGGACACAGTAACATCAAAGGAAATGAACTGGCAGACAAAACAGCAAAATCAGCCTTAAAAATGCCACTAATTTACACCGACAACCTTAATACTACAGATATTAACAGATTTTTAAAAGAACAACTAGCCCAAAACACAAAAAACCTTGTCTCGAAATGCAACAGTTGGTACCGAAACATTAACACCAACAACACACACACATCCCATTACTCAAACTTAATACAGCAACAAACAAAGCGACTCGACCAAATAAAATTCACCAGACTCCGACTGGGTCACACAAAACTTACACACAAACACTACCTGGATCCCACAGCGTCACGAAACTGCCCGATCTGCCAGTCACATACTCCAGCAACCATGGAGCACATCCTCAACCTATGCCCTGCAACTACCCAAATTAAACTAAAAATATTTAAAAATCCAAATATCACCCAGTATCTAACTAACCCATCCAAAGATAACATCAAACTAATAATAGAATATTTAAAAGAAACAAATGTATATCTAAACTTAAACAAATTTAAAACATAATATATATCTGTACATATCATAGCATAATAGCATAACATAATATATATCTGTACATATCTTAACTTTAAAACTTATACACACCCAATTAACTCTGTAGTCGATGGCCCCCGCAGCTAGCACTATATAAGATCTCATGCCGGACTTGGCTTTGCAAGCCATTTCTGAAATCAAATAAATAAATAAAAAAAACTAGTCGTTTTTTATTAAAACTTTTATTAAGGATACCCAGAGCCACACGATAATTGACACTGGAGAGCTCTAACGATCGAGCCGAATCTAAAGCCGCATCAGCAATTCAATAGCTGGAACATCGCGATGTCCCTGAGGTCCGCATCCGCATCAATGACCGCTTTGAACATTGCCATAAAGTCAGAATATTCAACGTATCCACCAGATTACGTAGGTAGCTTTTGCTCAGGAATCCGCTGTTTGTGCACCACGATGATTGTATTATGCCCAGAAGAGAGAGAGAGCAGAAAGCAACTCAGTCTTCAATGATATAAACCGCTTACACTACTCAACAACTTTTTTTTTCCGCTGTGGCCAAAAATGACTTTTTCTGATAGATTTGGAGATTTAAATTTTTTTAAAGAATTATGGGTTTTTTTTATGGAGTAGTTTTTTTTAAAGAATTTTTAAAAAATGTTGTATTTTTTGTCATAGGTAGTGCTTCTATTTTTCACATAACTTAAGTTTCCTACAACTGGTTGTATTGAACTTTGCAGTTAAAAAACGCTGACAAATTCAGCTATAAATCCGCCTCAGACACTTTGTAGCTGCAACTTAACGTCTGGAAGATATTAAGCTTCCAAATTTAAATTTTATAATTTTTTTTCGGTATTTTTCCCCGAAATTTTGACTTTGAAAGCTCAGGAAAAGTCGAAAAAAAAATATTTGAATGCCTTGATTTTTGGTTTTAGATAGACACATTAATTAGGCGTCGTTTAAGGTATCGTTTTAAAAAATTGATGGATAAATGGTCAAGTTGCAGCAAGGTTGCAGACCAAAACTTATTATGAAATTTGAATTTGAAAGCTTATTATCTTCCAGACGTTAAGTTGCAGATACAAAGTGTCTGGGTCGGATTTATAGCTGCATTTGTCAGCTTTTTAAAACAGCAAAAAGTTCAATACAACCAGTTATAGAAAACTTCAGTTTTGTGAAAAATAAAAGCACTACCTCTGAGAAAAAATACCAAATTTTTAAAAAATTCCTTAAATAAAACTAAACAGAGAAAAAAAAACCATAATTCTTAAAAAAAAATCAAATCTCCAAATCTATCAGAAAAAGTCATTTTTGGCGACAGCGGAAATGTCGTGTTGACTAGTGTTATCAGCCATCACAATATTTCCTCCCCCGCCTGTATTCGGATCGCTGTCCATGGTAAACGGTGTGCAATGTGACGAAACAACGGAGAATACAGAGGGAAAGCGAGAATGAAAGACACGAAACATCAAGAACCGTGACTGCAGTGAAGCAGAGAATGAGAGATTCGACAATTATGCGACGGTGAACAGACGCGAGTGCGAGAATGTGAGATACGAAAAGTCACGAGCCGTAGCTGCAGCTATGCATAGAACGAGAGATGCGTCTGTTAAACCAATGGAATCTCAGACGACCTTACTCTCACTGAAGTTGAGTTTCACATGAAACTGTTCTTTATTGTGCATCAAATATATTGTGCATCAAATATATTTGTAAGTATTTAAACTGCACACAGCAAATGTATTTGATCAATTTATATGTATTTAAATTTAACGCGATTAACTAATGTCTTAATCACTTCGGGGTCACCAATATTTGAGATGCAAAGCTTTTTTGACACCTATTTTTTTTCTAGAATAATTAAAAAGAATTGAATCTATAATGTTAATTTATTCCGGCGGATAGCGGTCGCCCGGTCAGATTAATTTACTTGAGATCGCTATGCAACCAATTCGCAGGGAGATTAGCATAGCACTGGCTCAAACAACTTCGGCAGATCAAGCAAGAGCCAAAGCGGCGACTGCAGAGCGCCCTTTAACGTTTAGCGTTAGCGTGATAACCAATATTAGCGTGATAACCCATATTCTTTGTTTTGCTGTCGGCTACAAATATCAGTGTAGCTACTGTAGATGCCAATACCTAGACGTGTATAATTCCTGCAAAATCGACATCCCAAGCCAGACAGGACCCACATCCTCTTGGCTCCTCCACATGGTACTCTCAGGAATTCATCCTAAACATTAAATTCAGTATAAGCAGCGAAGCGCGGGTCTGACAGCATATTTCGGAGTTGCGGTATGGTCAGGGTTCGCGGTATTATTGCACTCTATTTTATAATTTTTGGTGGTGTAGAGTCGACGCACGTTTAGTAGAATTGCTCTGGCCACAACTGCTTGGGCAAGCTTCCAAAAATCGACTGTAATGAGAGCATCGACAACCAAACCTTTCAGCCTCTCATTGTTTGCGGCGCAATTTTTTATAGCTCTCTCAATTTATCTCTTTCTCTCTCTAACCCAAGTATCTTGCTACAGAGTAACACGCTCGTACACGCTCGAATCGTGGTTAACGGCCGCATACCATAGGTCTTCTGGAAGACCTATATGACTCCCCGTCGCACCTATGAAAAGGCGCGTCTGGATTAGCAGTTAAAGATCATTGGCGAATATCGTTTTCACAACAAGCTTGAGGTGTGGCGCGTTAAGTACGCCCTGGCCAAGATCGGTAAAGCTGCCCGTTAGCTGCTGACCCTTGATGGACGGATGGAAGTACGAGAGTCTTTTCAAAGACAATGCTCTTCTGCGTCGTCTGGTGCGCATTGGTGTCTTAGACAAATCTCGCATAATGCTCGATTACGTGCTCGGCCTGAGGATTGAGGATTTCTTGGAGCGTCAACTGCAGACCCACGTCTTTAAGCTTGGATTGGCCAAGTCTATCTACCATGTGCTGATCCACCAGCGTCACATTCGTCTCCGTAAGCAAGTGCTCAACATCCCATCGTTCGTTTTGCGCCTGGACTCTCAGAAACACATCGACTTCTCTCTTAAGTCGCCGTTCGGTAGCGCCTGTCCTTGTTGCGTCATGCGCAAGAGACTGAAGAAGAACTTAAGTGGTGGTACTGCCACTCCCGAAGAGCATGAGAATTAAGCTATGGTAGTCTACCAATTCGACCTTATGGCGCAAAATTAGATATAATTTAAACCATACAATCCGATTACACAAAAAATGTAAAATAGCCAAAAGTTGACGTGGCTTTATATAGATTAGGGAAGACACGAAGCAACACGATTTATTTTCTCTGCCGCGGCACTGCCGAGCAGATCAACGAAGCCTTTTGAGCATAAGGCCGAAGCCACACGATTCATTTTCGCTGCCGCTGCGCCAGCCGAGCAGACTAACGAGGCCGCGTGTTCATAGGGCCGAAGTTACACGAAGCACACTGTGCGTGTGCCGACTGCGCTGCCCCGTGGCCTTTTCCTATGCTCAGTGCATAGGATGCTGCCGACCCCTGATTTAGATGAACGATAACAAATGGCAGAGAGAAGAGAAGACAACGAAAGAGAACACTGCAAACAATTCGGGAGGAAATATCCAAGAATACATTGCAAATAATACTAGTCGACACGACATTACCGATGTGGCCCAAAATGACTTTTTCTGATAGATTTGGAGATTCAAATTGAATAAGATTGAATAATTTTTTGCGCTATATTTTTCCGACATTTTGACTTTAAAACTCAGCAAAAGTCGAAAAAAAAAATATTTCATTACTAACAATTTTAGTTTTAGATAGACAAATTAATTAGGCGTCGTTTAATCGTCGATGAATAAACGGTCAAGTTGCAGCCGATTGACCAAAATTTCATCTGTCGTTTGGCACCATCTCAAATGCCATTTTTCCGTTTAAAACTGTTTTGTAGGACAAAAAACGGTTATACCTCAGTGAAATACATAAGTATAAGTGCATTTTTTTCTAGTCTTTGTATTCTATTAAAAGTTTACCGTACATTGTTTTGGAGTATGCTTGTTTTCGCATACATACATAGAGCATACGTACATATTCCACGACTTTTCTTTAGACTTCATTCTTAGTACCGTTATCTCAAATTTGCGAGGCAGGTCGTTGGTTTCTTATGAAATAAGTATATGTGCATTCTGCTAATATTGTTCTTTAGGGTATAGTCGATTGTTCAAGTGTACACAACACAAATTCTTTTCTAATTAGAAAGTGAGTAAAACAATTTAAATTGTATTTGAGTTCAACAATCTTGTTGATAATGCGATTTTACGTTAGAATGCCTCGTGGATCACATTTGTCGGACAAAGACCAAGGTCTGATCATAGGATTGGCCGAAGCTGGAAAAAATATTAGGGGAGTGTAAGGTATCGTGGCGTGTAAGGTATGGTGGCGGACTTGTCATATCTGTCATGTAACGTCACATCTAAAACTTTCGATCACTGTGGTCGATTTCTTTTATTGTTCTGACATTTTATATGCAGTAGTAGTAATGAGGGGACGTGTGCTTTGAACTCTAAGTGATTTTTAATAAAAAATTAGTGAAAAAAAAATGAAAAAAATTGTATTGGATTTGTGTGTTAACAGTGACAGAGTGAAGGTTTTTTGAAACTTGAGTCAGGGATGTATTCGGAACGTATATTTAGGCCTTTGCCAACAGTTTTTGATATTTTAAATTTTTTTTATTTGCGAAGTATGACAGTGACAACGTCATATTTCTACCAATAGCTTGTAAGGTATGATGGCGGACTTTTTGTTAGGTATAGTGCCGGATCATTTTTTAGCACGAGTTTCAATTTTCTTTGCTTTTTTGTGTACAGAACTGTATAAGTTAACACTCAGTGGCGGAGATTTGCATTTTGGGCACCGGGTTTTTGTCTTTAGACAAGAAAGGAAAAAAGAGCGTCTAAAAGAAGAACAACATCGGAGCAATCCACAGGCAAAAGAGTGAAGCTCGAAAAAGAAGAAGAAGATGCTGCTCGAGATTTTCAATATAAGTTCTTGCTTTTTAGGTTATTTTTCATTATTTCCAATAGTTTAAATAAATGATTTTCAGATCTACATAATGTTTTAGTTCAACCGCCACCATACCTTACAATTTTCAAAAATGCAAAAAATTAATGGTTTGCGCGAAGTGCTGCAAAATTGCATTCCACTTAAATATAAGCAACCGCTTCTGACAGAAATATGCTCAATAGATGTCAGCAACTGCCTGCTTTTGAAATTTTGAAAAATATTGATTTTTGAGAGAGGGAGATGCAAAAAGCGTGCCGACCCCTGAACTAAACCAAAAGAAATAGCAAACTCACTCGCAAAAAACTGGTCCAACTTTAGCCCAAGCTTTCATTCATACAAATAAAATAACATCCCTTCGACGTCAGCAGTAGAAATAGAAAAAGCAATAACAAAAATAAATATGCACATGGCAATAAAATCTCTAAGCACTAGGACTTAACAGAACTTCCTATCCAATATCCAACCAACAAGATTATACACCAGAGGCCGGCAGCGTCCTATGCAATGCGCATAGGAAAAGGCCACGGGACAACGTAGTCGGCACACGCACAGTGTAAAAACTTCTTGTGGCATCGGCCATATCTGCTTGAAAGCCGCGACGGCAGAAAAAAAAAGAATCGTGTGTCTTTGCGGCAATGCACATGCGGTTTCGATATTTTGCTCAACAGCGCTGCGGCAGCAGACATTAATTAGTTTGCGTTCAGAAGTGGTGCGCAAATTCATGATTTTTTTCTGCGCAAATTAAATTGTACACTGAAAAAAATGTTCAACATAATGTGGAAAGATAATTTTTTCTTTTTAGAAAAAATGGATGGTGGGGCGCAATCTTTGATTTCACAATATGTTGCAAGTCGATACGCACTATTTTTTATGGAGAGTCACTTAATATTAATCATTCCCGGTACAAGGGACGTACAGTGGTTGAGCGTTGCACCCAAAATTGAAACATCGCTTTGTCAGGTGTTTACAATTAAAAACGTGCCAGTTCCTATATTGAAAGCTTTACATATGGTAGCTTTAGCTTAAGCGAGAAAATGTCGCCCTTTTACAGACGGTGCGTTCTTTAAAACTTTAATTTTGGATGTTGTACAACAAATAGATACAAAAATATGGCGTATTTCAAACTTCAAACACTTTTTTCTACCGAGCTTGCATAGCTCTAATGTGCGTTTTCTGTCAATGTTCGGCCATGTTTGCCGAGTTATGCGACATAGTGGTGCTGACTGCCATGCATTGTCTGCTCGTCGCTTATATAGCTCTTTTATGGTAAGCCTACAGGTGGCCATTGGCATACAAATATCCTCCATGTCTTGGAGAAGGGGTATTGTGGTGCCAGATCTGGCCAGCTCGTCTGCCCTGCAGTTGCCTTCAATGTCCCGGTGACCCGGGACCCAAATAAGGCTGATAGCAAGTTGTTGAGCCATCTCGTGAAGAGATTTGCGGCATTTTGCCACTGTGGCCGAGTTCGAAGAAATCGCAAGAAGTGATTTGATCGCAGCTTGGCTGTCGCTGTAAATGTTTACGGTTGTTGTTGCTAGTGAAGCCTTAGTGGCTTTTTGAAGGTGCTTCAGTGCTTCCCTGATCGCAATGACTTCCGCTTGGAATACACTGCAGTGATCTGGGAGCCTGAATGAGTGCCTGATATCAAGCTGTTCGGAGTAGATTCCTCCTCCGACCTTGTTGTCCAGCTTCGATCCATCTGTGAAGATGCTTATGGCCCTATCTGGGCCTTGTGGTCCCTCAAGCCACTCGTCTCTGCTAGGTATGATTATATTGAAGGGGGTATCTGTGTGTTCTCTTGGGACGCAGTAGTCCGTCTTCGTAGGGACGGTACTGCTGGTAAGTATCGATGAGTGATGTGATGTCCATTGGTCGGAGTCTCTCAGACGTATCGCTGCCATTTCTGCCCTCTCCTTTCCCGCAAGCTCGAGGCTCTGGAGACCTAGGATAGCGTTTACCTTGCCGAGTTGTTTGGTGATCGATCCTTTTGATAAGCCCGCCACCACACTGTAACTCCGTAGAGTAAAATTGGTCTTACTATTGCTTGCCCCACTTCAAGCCAATAGCTTTTTTACAAGTGTATAGGGCTATCGTAGCCTTCTTCACTCTGTCTTTTATGTTCCGGTTCCAGTTAAGCTTCTTGTCAATTACCAGCCCTAGGTAACTGGCACTGTCGCTGAAGGAGTGTCTGTCTAGTATTGGAGGGTTGAGGGGCGGAACCTTGTATTTGTTTGTGAATAACACGAGTTCCGTTTTTGAGGGATTTACTCCCAATCCGCGCGATTTTGTCCATTCTGACAGTCTGGCGAGCTTTGTGCTCATAAGGTCACAGAAAGTTTGAGGTTATTTCCCCGAGAAAATATTTGCGACGTCATCCGCGTATGCCACTACCTTGCTGCTTTACAGTGGTGGAGATTTATTTGAAGGAGTCGCAGAGACAACTTCAAGAATACCCACCACTGTAGTGTCACGCATGAGCTCTGCGTCTGAAGAGTAGCCTTCTTTGACCGGCTCCAGCTCGCTGTCGGGTGCCTGACTGAGTTGTCGACAGGACGAGCCTCGGCCGAGGCTGCGTCCGACTTGTACACCTTTATGGTGACCGAGCTGAAGCCGAAGTTCAGCTCTCCTTTGGCTGCCTCTATCGGGGCCAGAGATTCCTTGTTGAGGACGAGCACGGCCTGATTTGTCGGCCCCTGTGTCTCCTCGACCTTAACTACTTTTCAGTCCTTGGTCGGCAGTCCTGGGTTGCATCTCTGCAACATCTTTTGGATGCGCTTAGGCTCCTTGAGGTAGGCGGCACCCAAATTCTGGCCCCAGCGTAGACCTCTCCGATCTGCGCCATCGCTGCTTTGAACAGCTTTATGGAGCGCTCGTCATCGCAAGCTACCACTTTACTTTAATGTTACCCTGGAACCACCCTATGTCTTTGCAGTCTGAAGGTGGCCCGGGATCGGGATCTTCGTCGAGGAGCTCGAAGCAGCGGTCGGCCAATGCCGCTTCCACCCACTTCTATTGCCTCCTGGGTATTCTTCCCTCCGCGCTGCCTTTGTCGAGGACGCCAATTAGCGTCCTCTCCTTGGCGTCCGGACCGGGTGCTTCTTGCGAACGTTGTCTCTTCGTTTGGGAGACCATTGTGAAGTGTGGGAGCACCGCCGTGGTGCTCACTCCACCTTCTTCAGCCAATCAGCTGATGCTGATCAGCTGGCTTCCGTGCTTGCATTTTGCCGACGGAGTATGTGCCCTGCACTTCTCCTTTCGGCATAGGTGTGCTTTTTCGCTTTTGCGCTGCCTCTCCATGGTGTCCGTGTTAGGAGATGGTCTGCCACCCACCCCAGATTCGGGATGGGACCCACTCGGGTTCACACCAGCGCTTTCCACCATGCAGGCCTGTCCTGCTATTTAGCTGGTCGAGCCAGGCCTTAGGGCCGATGCTTTTCCATGCAGGGGATTGCTCCCATTAGACGTTTGGGGAGTGCCAGACTCTGATTTGTTTTTTTGTGTTTTTTTGTTTTGTTTTTTTTTTATTGTCCATATTACATCCCACGAGATGCAGAGAAGGGGAACGGTCAGCCCGGGCAGAGATCCACGTTGCCCGGGTAAGGCATCATTAGAACAGGGGGCTGCCAAGTCCCTGAGCTCTCCGTTCGAGACTGGGCTAGTTTTTGAACCGGGCCCCCAGCCAGGCTGACTCTCGGCACTGGTCGAATGACACCTTAGCCCAGCCCGGTGTGAGGTGAGTGTGGAGATTGGGATGTGGGTAGGTGGTGTGTGGGGGAGTGGGGGTGTGTGAGCTACTTATACGAGGCGAACACCCGCTGGCTGTCCGGGACTGCTTATTTTCCGGTACTCTCCCTAAGGGTGTTCGCTTATTCGCAACTGACCTACCTTTTAGGGTAGGCCTTTCGCTATCCGCATCCTGCGACCCGTCCGGTGGCCTCAGCTAGGCCCCTCTGAGCCACCTCATGCGCTCATCAGACCAGATCATTGGCATGTTACAGGGCAAATATTATTTGGTAAACTTTCGACAAAATTTTTGTGTTTGCAGATAAATAAAAATTAAGTGCAGTATGTACCGGCGGCGATCATGACAGTCACAAACAACGACCTTGTTAGACTGTCAAAAAGAATGGATTTCATTGCCCCTCGTTCCATAGTATAATTTATCAATTTACCTCTTTGCAAAATATCTTAAAATGATCGTAATGAAAATTTCTGTTAGAATCACAACCAAATTGGAGGTAGACATAATGCTTTGACTCATAGAAAGTTTAAGGGGTTCGTCAAAAGCTTGGATGTAGAATATGGGGTAATTTGAATATACACAGAATTACGGTGGCTAAGTAGGGGGAAATTCTTAAAACGTCTCTTTAATTGGGAAAAGAAGTGGCAAGCTTTTAAAAAACCATTGGAAACAACGCTGAAGATCTGCTCATATCAATAGAAAATACATATTTTTTAATTGGTTTAGCATTTCTGTGCGATAAACCAGAAGTATGAACTGTTCTTAATCCGTCCTTAAAGGGTAAACATAAAAAAAAAAATCTAACTCTTTAGAACAATAGCCCATTTGGATACAAAACTTTCCATATTGATCATTAACTGAAAAAACAAGAATATAGTTGAATTAAAAAAAACCTCGCTTAAATTTTCCGAGTTTAACGTTAAAAGTATTGATAAAATAATGATTTTGCAGCTCTAGTCAGAGAATGGTTTCAAGTTTTTAATATAATATCGACTACAATAGAGTTACATGATTCTCCATTTAAAGTTGAGCTAGCCGAAAATTCGTTCTGAAATTCTTTTTTTTTCAGTTCAAAGCAAAAATTGTTTTGCATTCGGTTTGCTTCGTGCCTGTTGTTTGCGGTCACAAGCGCACTAAGAACAGCTGTTCTACACCCAAACCTATTTGGATTTAATAGCTTATTTATAGGCTGTTTACACTACGATTGAGTTATTGAGTTTCGGGCAAAACTCGAATTTCGTTTACATGAGGAAGCAAGGGGAAGCATAGAGGTAGCAAAAAAGTTGAGTTTTGGTTGGGTTTAGTTAAGTTTGTCCGATTTTCCGAATATTTCAATCCTGGTTATTCGCAACGTCCTCCATATCGCGGCTATTATAATTTGGGATACATTATTTAATATAATAAAGAAGCTCTAGAAAATTAAATTCCAATTTCTTACCAAGGTCCAGATGCGTTTTTTTTAAATTGTATCCAAATACTCCACAGTTGCTGCAGACATCGTCGCCAACCCTATACATTGCAGCATCGTTATGGTATCTTGCTCTCCCACACAAAGCATCATTAATTCTTGCTCGTAATATTAATAAAATGAAATTAACAAAACACGTGCAAGCAGCTGAAACTCAATAATTCAACTTTTGTAGACGTAGTCGGCATTTTTTAGTTATTGAGTCAATAACAAGACGCAGCCCCAGTGTAAACAGATATTTAACCCTGTTCGCCTATCATGGGAATTCAATAACTCGGGTTTGTAAGTGTAAGTGTAAACGCCAATTGATATCGGCTAAATATCGCATAGAAACGTTCAGTTTAGGAACATCCAAAATAGATGGTGGAACTAACTGGAAAATTTCGCAACGGCAAAAACTTACGGACCATTTGTGTACTGCTTTAGAAGATTAGGCAGCAGTCCCACAAGAATGTCGAAAGTACTCCTATTCATGCGGAGTTGATTACAACATCTTCCTTCCAAAATATCTATTGCAGTTTAGAATACATTATTTAATTAAAAAGAGATCATTATCTGCCCCATACAAGGGTCCAAACGCGTGTAGAACGTTGCAATTTCAAAACAAATTGTAACTCGTCTGCAGATGTCCTCACTGCTTCCATGCATTTAAAATCATTGTCTTCATTTTGGCTTACCGCAGATAAAAGAATCAAGTCTTTTCCTGTTATTTTCCTTTTGTTATAAATAATTAAGTTGCTTTATAAAATTTGTGTTGCTGCCATCAGCTGTTCTGAAAACGCAAAGACGCATGGACTGCCAATGTAAATGCCTCTTCTGCTTCTTTGCGCTTTTCCAATATCGATAGGAACGCGACTAGTGTAAGAGGCCTATTAAACGCAACCACTAACCATACAGTATATAGATGGGCCAGTTCATACATTTTGCTGTCCGTAGCGAAGCTTCAAATATGAGCAACCCGCTCTGGCGTCGTCACGTTCGGCTCTTGACGTGGCGCGAGCCGATCGACTTTTGATTGCTTGTTTTTCCCCTTTTTTTGCAGGTTTCAATGCTTGGTTGGGTTTTCGGTTCTGTTTTTGTTATGTTTTAGCTTATTTAAGTGTATTTATGCACATACATGTTTATCTACTTAGCGTGTGTGCTAGAACACCGTTTTGAATGTTTGAATGTTTTGAATTAGGATGATTAAATAACTTCTGGCCCGAACGTACTCCCCCTGTTGGAAGTTAGTCTTTTAACAGACTGTTTGAGAGGCGGTAAACATAGTCGATGAACGGCGCTCCTGATTCCTGGTTCCCGTTCTTGTAAAAGAGTGAGATACTCTTCGCGCCAACGGCTCCAGAATATTAGCTGCAGCTGAGTGATCCGCTTGTAACCATCCAGACGATTGTAGTTGAGCTTGGTTAGGTCAGACTCAGGGATTGTTTCATGTGGGCTGCCTAAAAGCAGATGAGCATTCTGAATTCAGATGGATTTTCTGAAAGCGAGAACAAAGCAGAGAATAAACAATTGCCATGATCGGGCAGACCAGAGTACGCAGCTCGTAGTATCCAAGCACAGATGGCCCAACTGAGCGATCGAGTCAGCCAAACAGGATTCATTGACCTTCTATACAGTGGCTCAAAGCTGAAACTATGCAGTGTCAAATAAAAAGTTTAAGGTGGTACAGATTTTAAACTAGAGGAAAAACAAAAAATGTTTAAACGCCAATTTGTTGTATGTTTTATCACATTTAAAAAAATAACTTTATTTGCTGATTAAATATTGCTCAGTTTTAAAAATAAAAACTTAAAATATATCTTAAATACAGGTCAAAGCCAGAATGATCCATCCACAAAAAAATTAAATATTAGTCGAATTAAAGGGTAAACAGGTATTTTAATACTTAGTATGTAATCCCCTAACCTTTATTACGGCTTTTAACCTACTATTCATGGAAGAGACCAGCTTCCGAGTGCTTTCCGGGCTTATTTTGCTCCATTCCTCCAGCAGAGCTTTTTTAAGGTCGTTTTTGCTAGAAATCCTGTGTTTCTGGATGTTTTTCTCCAGCGCAGCCCACAAATTTTGAATAACATTTAAGTTTGGAGACTGGGCTGGGGGAATCATCAAGTGGGGGCAGTTCCAGATAAGCCAGGACTGTCCTATTCCGGACGAATGTTTCGGGTCATTATCCTGGTAGAACCGGAAATCAAGTCGGATTCCTAGTTTCTGGAAGCTTTGGTGCAAGTTATCGGCCCCAAAACTTACCCAACAGGTAAAGGACGAAGTGGGGAAGGAGTGCAGTGTGGAAACTGAGCGCCGGGTTCTGCGCAACCATGACTTCATTATAAACAAAAATAATAATATAGGGGAGTGTAAGGTATCGTGGCGTGTAAGGTATGGTGGCGGACTTGTCATATCTGGCATGTAACGTCACATCTAAAACTTTCGATCACTGTGGTCGATTTCTTTTATTGTTCTGACATTTTATATGCAGTAGTAGTAATGAGGGGACGTGTGCTTTGAACTCTAAGTGATTTTTAATAAAAAAGTAGTGAAAAAAAAATGAAAAAAATTGTATTGGATTTGTGTGTTAACAGTGACAGAGTGAAGGTTTTTTGAAACTTGAGTCAGGGATGTATTCGGAACGTATATTTAGGCCTTTGCCAACAGTTTTTGATATTTTAAATTTTTTTTATTTGCGAAGTATGACAGTGACAACGTCATATTTCTACCAATAGCTTGTAAGGTATGATGGCGGACTTTTTGTTAGGTATAGTGCCGGATCATTTTTTAGCACGAGTTTCAATTTTCTTTGCTTTTTTGTGTACAGAAGTGTATAAGTTAACACTCAGTGGCGGAGATTTGCATTTTGGGCACCGGGTTTTTGTCTTTAGACAAGAAAGGAAAAAAGAGCGTCTAAAAGAAGAACAACATCGGAGCAATCCACAGGCAAAAGAGTGAAGCTCGAAAAAGAAGAAGAAGATGCTGCTCGAGATTTTCAATATAAGTTCTTGCTTTTTAGGTTATTTTTCATTATTTCCAATAGTTTAAATAAATGATTTTCAGATCTACATAATGTTTTAGTTCATCTGCCATGCAAATGCAAAAAATTAATGGTTTGCGCGAAGAGCTGCAAAATTGCATTCCATTTAAATTTAAGCAACCGCTTCTGACAGAAATATGCTCAATAGATTTCAGCAGCTGCCTGCTTTTGAAATTTTGAAAAATATTGATTTTTGAGAGAGGGAGATGCAAAAATCAAAGTGTCCGCCACTTTACCATACACTCCCCTACTTATATTGCTGCCAGAGTTAATAGGCATAGAAACACAGTAGCCAATTTCCTCAGAAATCCAGAAAATTACGGGAAAAATAAGAGGACCGGCCGAGCTACTGACATTGATAATCGCTGTAGGAGGCAAATTCGACGAATAGCAGTGGAAGACAGCATTTTATGTACTGAAATCAAACGTCAGCTACAGCTGAATGTGTGCAGTAGACGGGTAAATCAGATTTTACAGGATAACGACAAGGTTAAATATACTTCCCGCGAGGCTAGACCCAGGCTATTGAAACGCCACATAACTGCGCGCCTGGCATTCAGAGAAAAATTTAAATTTTGGTCTGAAGAGTTCAAAAAAGTTATTTTTCCGACGAAAAAAAGTTTAACTTAGATGGGCCAGACTGTTTCCAAAAGTATTGGCGGGATATAAGGCAACCACGTAAGACTTGCCATAAGCGCAACCACGGTGGAGGATCCTTGATGATTTGGGCAGCATTTGGATATGAAGGAAAGTTGTATACCCACGAAAACAAACGCAGAAGTATACATAGAATTGTTAGACACAATACTTATTGACTTTGCTGGAGACCTATACGGAGATGACTGGATTTTACAGCAGGACAACGCGCCAATTCATACTGCGCGGAAAACAAAAAATTTTTTTTCGGAAAGGAAAATACCTGTTTTAGAATGGCCTGCGATCAGTCCGGACCTAAACCCGATTGAAGATCTATGGGAAATATTGTCACGCAAGGTCTACAAGAATAACCGCCAGTTTGATACTGTAAAGGACCTTAAAAAGGCACTAATCAAAGAATGGGATCAAATTGACCATTCGACACTTCAAAACTTGTCAAATTCAATGGCAAATCGAATTAATCGAATCCTTCTTAATAAGGGAAAACATATTAACTATTAAATAGATAAATTTATTGGACTGGACAACAAATTATTTAGTTTTTGTTTACTTTTATCATTTTGCACATTCGTTTTGACTAGTATTATCTGTCCATTACTGTTAGGGATAAAACGAATATTTCATTAGTGGCTATGGTTTACCAAGCGGAAGTTTTTATGTCATTTAAATTGTTATGGTCAATGTTGTCAAGTTTGTCATGTTGCAGTAATTTGGGATTGAAAATTTCAAGACACAGTTTTTTTTTCTTTAAGTACACTACTCGACAAAAAACTCGTTTGACCAAAACTTCATATGCCGAATTTCGCCGATAAATTCCGTTAGCCTACAAAAAAAAAATTCCTACAAAAATACCAAAAATTTGTGTTTGTAACAGTTTTTAACGGTAAAATGGCATTTGGGATAGTGCCAAACGGCATATGAAGTTTTGGTCAAACGGTTATAACTTAGCCGTTTATTTTTATATTTTTATAAGCGATACCTTAAACGACGCCTAATTAATGTGTCTATCTAAAATACTATCTAAAAAAAATTCAATACAACCAGTTGTAGGAAACTTAAGTTATGTGAAAAGTTATGAAAGATATAGAAATCTATAACACAAATCTCTGTTGGACTGTTAGTTTCTGGGGTTAATTACAAGGTACATTTTGTGGATCGCTGCTCTATTTTTGCAATATTGCAAACTTCACAATCATTAATGATGTTTTGAATTATTTTTTGTTAGTCTGGAAAATAGTGGGTTTCTTTAAAAAGACAGATAATTTTTCATTGTCCATTAATGATAAATTCTTTAAATTCTGGGTAAGACTTGATCATCTTCAACTTTAAGTTTGATTATACTCTTCAATATTTTAATATTACTGTGTGGGTTTATTATTTTTGATATGCTTGTTGGAAAACTAAAAAATCAGTTTTGTTATCCATGTAAATTTCACTAGTATGGTAAAAAATAGTTAACAAGAATATCTTTTGCTTTTGATAATATCATTTCCGTGTATCTAATTGTTACCTTTAATTATTTAAAGCAATGTTCGATGTCGGTTTGGTCTTTTGGTGTCTTTTTTTAATTCCATTTATCTGGCTAAATGATTTTTTGGTTTTTTGGTAATTTATATAAAATTATTGTTGTTTTCTAATGCACTGTGTATAGTCGCTGCTGTGGAAATATTATCTTGTTCTCCTACCATATTTTCTTCTATTTTAATGCGTGACAAAGCGTCTACTGCATAATTTTGCCTTGCCTCCAAATATTTGATTTTAAAGTCATATTCACTAAGTTTAATACGCCAACGATGTAATTTCATATTGGGTTCTTTAATATTATTTAGCCAAATCAGTGGTTTATGATCGTTTAGAATTTCAAAGGAAACTCCATATAAATACGGGCCAAAATATTTGGTTGCCCAAACAATTGCTAACAGTTTCTGTTCGATTGTACTGTTATTCTGTTCGTGATTATTTAAGGTTCTACTTGCGAAACTAATAGGCTTGATATCCTGTGACAACAAGGCTCCTATGGCAAAATTACTGGCATCAGTGGTGACTTGCAATGTCTTTGCAAAATCTGACCGTCAGAGAATTGGGCCATTCATAACACTACTCGACAAAATTCAACTTTTTTTTTCCGCTGTCGCCCAAAATGACTTTTTCTGATAGATTTGGAGATTTAAATTTTTTTAAAGAATTATAGTTTTTTTTCATGATGTAGTTTTTTTTTTTTTAAGTATTTTTAAAAAATTTGGTATTTTTTGTCATAGGTGGTGCTTCTATTTTTCACATAACTTAAGTTTCCTACAACTGGTTGTATTGAACTTTGCAGTTTTAAAAAGCTGACAAATGCAGCTATAAATCCGACCCATACACTTTGTATCTGCAACTTAACGTCTAGAAGATATTAGGCTTTCAAATTCAAATAAAAATATTTAAATGCCTACATTTTGGATAGACACATTAAGGTATCGTCGTTTAAGGTATCGTTTATAAGAATCGATGGATAAACGGCTAAGTTACAACCGTTTGACCAAACTTTCATATGCCGAATTTCGCCGATAAATTCCGTTAGCCGACGTATAACCGTTTTTTTTCCTACAAAAATAACAAAATTCTGTGTTTAACGATATCCATCCATTTTTAAAAACGATACCTTTAACGATTCCTAATTAATGTGGCTATCTAAAAGCAAAAATGTAGGCATTTAAATATTTTTATTTCGACTTTTCCTGAGATTTCAAAGTCAAAATTTCGGGGAAAAAAACCGAAAAAAATTATGAAATTTGAATTTGAAAGCTTAATATCTTCCAGACGTTAAGTTGCAGATACAAAGTGTCTAGGTCGGATTTATAGCTGCATTTGTCAACTTTTTAAAACAGCAAAAAGTTCAATACAACCAGTTGTAGGAAACTTAAGTTATGTGAAAAATAGAAGCACTACCTACGTATGACAAAAAATACCAAATTTTTTAAAAATTTTTTAAAAAAAAACTAAGCCTGAAAAAAAAACCATAATTCTTTAAAAAAATTTAAATCTCCAAATCTATCAGAAAAAGTCATTTTGGGCGACAGCGGAAAAGTCGTGTCGACTAGTGTAATTTAAGTCTTCAACTTTTCAAAATGTTTATTATATTCTTAATTTTTTATGTCCATTTTACATCCTTTCCTTAAAAAATGGTTCATGGGCTTTGCGACTTTTGCAAAGTCTGGAATGAACTTACGGTAATAGATGCAAAGACCTTAGAATAATTTGATTTTCTTTGGAGTCTTCGGTATGGGAAACTCTTCGATTGCTCTATGTTTTAATTTGTTGGGTCGTATGCCTTTTGGACTTATGGAATGACTTAAAAAATATGTTTCCTTTTTTAGTTCTGTGAGAGATGTTGAATAGACAATGACGTCATCCAAATAGACAAGGTAATGTTTGTTAATAAGGTCTTTAAGTGCGAAGTTCATGCAACTTTGAAATGTTGCTGGGGCGGTTTTTAAGCCAAACGGCATACGGGTGTATTGGTAGTGGCCACGTTTAGTCGAAAATGGCGTTTTAGGAATTGAGTTAGGGTTTATTTTGATTTGATGAAAGACTTTTGCTAAATCAATTGTAGTAAAGTATTGGCCATTTCCAAGTTTACTAAGTATTTCGTCCATATTGGGTATCGGAAATGTATAGTTTACAGTTATTTCGTTTAAATTTCGGTAATCGGCTACTATTCAAAATTTTTGTTTACCTGAAGCATCTATATTCTTAGGCACGATCCATAAAGGACTGCAATATAAAGAACTGCTTGAGCGAATTAAGCCTTGTTTTAACAATTTGTTTACTAGCTTCTGCTTCGTATGCGAAAGGGTAGCTATGCATATGGTCGTTTGTATATTGGATTTTCATATGAAGTTTTAATTTCATGACGTATGATACTAGTACAAGATACATTTTCGTTCTCTATGTTGAATGTTTTGTTGATTCGAATGGGTGTTTCTGTTATAATTAATGTTAGTATTTGCGTTTAGGCAATTAGCGTTTAGTTTTGGACGATTATCAACTCTCTGCGAAGTGGAGTCTTGGTATAAACTTTCTTGTTGTGCGACTTGTCTTAATTTTTGAATGGTTGAAATGTCATGTCTTGCTAAGGTCATGAACAATCTATCGGGAAGTTTAAGTTGGATTTTATTTTTTATAGTATTTGCCATTGCTTGAGTATAGACTGTAGAATTATTCTGATCATTTTCTAAGGGAAGCTTGTTGAATATTATACTACTCTTATCTTCTAGTTCCTCGCAGAACATACGCAGATTACCATTGAACGATGTAGAATAAATGTGGCGCATCAGTTCCTCCAGTGGGGTCTGCGTCTAATACTCGTTGATGAGGGCTTCCTTCAGATCAGTCCATGGATTGCGGCATCCCATTTGGGATATTTTCACGGCATCACCTCTGATCTGTATCTCGATGACACCAAAGATCACTTTTTTTTGTTGAGGGTTGTCCGTGGGTTACAATTGCAATAAATATTCAATTCTTTGAATGAATGGGCTGAGATTGTTCTGCTCCCCGAACTGGGCGTATTTGCCGAAGTAGTTGTGAACGATTTTCACTGGTTAAAATGTTTGCAACTGCCATGCTTTTTGGTTTATTTGTTATTTATGTTTTGGATTAGTGGTCTCGTCTTGTTTAAACGGGCTACTAATTTTGAATTTACAGACTGCTGCAGACTTATGCCTTTTGTGAAATTCAGCGTGGACTTCTGTTTTCAATTGATATTATTTTTCACCTCAGTGGCGGTCACACTTAGATAAGCGGGACACAGTGCGAATTAATTGAAAGTAACACACGCGGGTTCTTGTGCAGATACCGATTTGTCAATGTCAATTTGTCAATTTGTCAATGCAATGTTCTCAATCGAACTTCTCTTACGGCAAATTGCGAGCTTAATCCTGAAGGTTCCTTGGCCGTACAACGATACTTTTTCACTGGATTAACAAAAAGATTTTGATTACTGTTACTATGACTTTTATCAGTATCCTACCGGCTGCGCCAATTAGTTGGGTTTTATTTCATTGAAAAAAACACTCATTTAATATTTTTTATTTGGTTTGATTTATTGTAATGATTTGAGTAAAGGTTATTTCCAGACTGAATTAAAGATTTTTGTTCTGAGCTCTGCAGACCGTGCAGTTGTATTGAGCTTTTACATTTTTCAATTAAAGTTTTGTTAAAGTTAAATTAAGTTTTGTGTATTTGATAAATGGTTTGTGAATTTGATTAACGTGAAGCCTAATAGAAGATCGATCGTTGAGAATTCTGTTAGCCTTAAATTTATTTTGGGTGAGCTTTTGCAAAGTGAGGCTTTTCAAAAGATCATTGGCTGTACGTTAGCATATTAAAAACATGTTATTTGTGTTGCGGATATGTTGTTATATGTATATCTGTCGTGGAAGTATGTGCGAGAGAAAGAGGGAATGAGTAAGCTCTGGGAAGGCGTTGCGTAGCCACTGAAATTTATTTTGTTTCTTCCTGGCTATAATAATGACGCGATCTAAGCCTGATTCATTAATCTGATACTATTAGTCTGCGTTATTTTGCGTTTTCTCGTGTCTTCAAAATTGTGCATGCCAATTTTTTGTACTTTGTGAGGTTAGAAGGGTGCGTGTCCAAAATTTTGGAATACACTTGCATTGAAGTTATATCACAGGAGAGTGGATAAAAGGTTCAGTTGATGTAGCTTTTATAGTCTCTGAGATCTAGGCGCTATTCTGGACGAATAGGCAATGCAGACGTTAGTTGATTTTTCAGTTGACTTTGAACAGCACTATACATCCTTCCACATTCCTTAAGCCAAGAAATTCCAACAAGCTAGAGGATTTTGGAATAACCAACAAAAATGCCCTTCCTGTGTCAACCATCTTCGTCCAAAAGGTTAAACATAATATCCCAGAGGGAAGAGAGCGTGCTCTCTACGCGTGAAGCAGTTTTTGATGGTATTATTACTTTGAGTGCACGTTGTTTCTGAGCAACCAGAGTTGACGAGCGCGATATTGCCTAATTTTTTCTTTATTGGTTACAGAGCTTGTGGTCGTACACGTTGGCATTCTTTTGACAAAGATTTAGAATTTGTTCGTTTATTTTATTATTTATAATACAATTTTGCTGCATAAAAAAGGCAAGTGCAGGCTAGTCACACTGGACGTGTACGGAGTGTTTTTTGTCTTGCAGTTACGGGAAAATAAAACTAAAACTAAAAACTAATTTAAAACAATTTAAGATTCTTGTAATCTATGCAAAGTGAGGATACACTTTTCTGCCCGATGAATTAAAAAACTTAAAAGGAACGGACAAGGAGAACACATATGCAAAAGTCTAAAACGTTATGGATAATATAGAAAAGACGCTGTTAGCCACGGAGAAGGCGACGGAAGGAGAAACCAAATCCGCCAATCCGGTAGGCATTAAAAAAGGTGCAAAGATGGCGCTAACAACGCAGCTTTCTGCACCCAAACAGCCTAGCATAAAATCCAAGATGGCGACGATCAGGTCGACAAACATGCCGACGAACAAGACAAAAAGGAACAACGAGAAGACTGACAATAAATGCGTTGGCTCAGTGAATACGACAAACGAAAATAAAATGAAAACGATCTCTAACAAGAATTATGAGGGGCACTCAGGCCCTTACGTAGTGTACATTGATAAAATGAGTATAAACAACAACAGAAAGGCTATTAACCAGTTTGAGCTTTCGGATCTCTTGCTTAAGCTGGGAACTGGCGACATCGAGGTGGTTTCGAGGGTGGGTTACGGCAGATGGAAGATTGAGCCTCGGCGGAGAGTGCAAATGGTATGGTGGAAAACGGTGAATTCGCTGATCACGGGTATACAGCCAACATTTTCCGCCAATTAGTTAAAAAAGCCGGATTAATTTTTGGGGTCCCCGGACACTACTCGGAGGAACAGCTTGCAGAATCCTTAACTTCCGACATCCCAATTGAGGAAATTATACCTTTAACAAGAAAAGACAGCACTACCGGTCAACGAGTTCCCACTGGTTCAGAGAAGGGCAGTTACCAAAACAAATAAATTTTCTTTATGCCAAAATAGATGTTAAACCTTTTGTGCAGTTCAGCCAATGTTTTAGATGCTTTCGGTTTGGCCACAGGGCACAACACTGCAAGAGTAGGGCTAAATGTCACAAATGTGGTCAGGAGCACATCAGCGAGGTAGTCTGCTCGGAGCTAGCCTGTGCCAACTGCAAGGTGGATCATGTTGCCACTCATCCGCGTGCGAATACGCCATACAAAAGTGCATGATTTTGGAGAATTTGACTAGGAAGGAGGAGCTCAGGGTTAGGTATCCAACACTCTTTGACAGGGTTTCTCCCAACCTGATTGACCAAGGTGAATTTCCCGTCCTATCTGGCAATCCAGCCGTCACCCAGAACTCCTGAATAACAGCGCAGAGGCTGCCAGTTAAATGCACTCTGTCGCCTCTTTTGCCGAGGTAACCAAAGCAAAGAAAATTGCAGCACGTAAACTAGAGCCGGCCAAGTCAGCAGCAAACATGGCGGCCTGGAAGAAGACGATTAACGCAGAGAGCTGCCAGTTACGAGAAAAATATGTCAGAACCTCATCTGAGGTGTCCTCTCTGGCCCAGGAAAAGCTGAACGCACTGGGTGCCAAGCTCACAGCATTCCTGATCGATCCAAATTACGCTAGTAAAGGGGATCCAATTGCGAAGCAATTTATCAAAGAAATTAGAGAGTTTGTTAACGCATCCAATGCAGACCTAGACGGGCTGCAAATTGCCTTAGGGATGGAAGAAGAGTCGCAAAAATACAATCAATGAAGATCTTTCAATTAAACATACAAAGCCTTACAATGAACAATAACAAACCACTTCTTAACATGTTTTTGATCAACGATGATATCGATATTGCCGTACTCTCGGAGATTTGGGTACTTAACAACGCAGACTGTAGCATCTTAGGCTATAATTTCTACTGCAAGCCCCGGGGAGGACGGATATGGAGGTGTAGGCATCTATATTAGAAAAAGCATTCAATTTAGCATCCTAAAATCAGATAGCATTCTAGAGACATTAGCAATTAAAACATTGAATATCAGGTGCAATTTAAATATTTTTAGCATTTATGCGGCGCCTTCTTTGACTTTACAACAATTCAAGACCGGCATTAAAAATGTGTTAGAATTTGCAGCTTCGCTCGACCACCCATCAATCGTGGGAGGGGACTTTAACACAAAGTCCACCATCTGGGGTAATGAGGCTAGTGACCGAAAGGGTCGCAGTATCGAGAATGCCACCCGAGAGGTGGGTTTCATATGACGACGGTTCACCAACCTTCTCTAGGAGCCCTTCGCAATTCTCTGTTCTGGACCTCTCGTTTTCTAACTAAAGAAATGCAAGCATTTCCTGGAAAGTGCTGAGTTCTAAACTCACAAACAGCTACCACTTCCCAATCGTAATTTCGGTGGATGGTCTGGATGCTTCCCCTCAAGGCAAGAAAGTCCTGCACAACAGAATCTCCCGGATTCTTGGAGCAAGCGAGTTCTCTGCCCTGGAGGAGCTCAACAAGAAAGTAGTTTCCCTTACCAAAAAAAACACGGTCTACCTAACAGCAACAAATATGTTGCCGAGAAATGGTGGGATAAGCAAACCGAAATACTATTTCGAGTAAGAAACGCCTATAGACAAAAATTTTATTTTACCAAAAAACTAGATGATGCCAGGGCTACTGTTGAAGCTGATCGAGCCCTCCAAACGCATTAAAAGGCGCAGAAGACGGAACTTTTCAGAGTTCATTGAGGAGGTCTCTACGTCGCCCTCCATGTGGAGCAGGGTGAGGAACCTCAAGAAATTCGGACAGGTAAAAAACGTAGGTAACAAATGGACGGACGATGAAGATAAATGCTTGCACAATCAGGATGCTTCAGAAGCTCCCCGTGGAGAAAAAAAGGGCTGTTTTGAAAATAATAAATAGGGCTGAGTGGCGTTATTCCAGAAGTATGGCGTAGGATTAAGTTGGTTCCCATCCCCAAGATGAATACAGACCCCACCTCCATTCAAAATCACTGACCCATCTGTCTCATTAACACGCTCTTCAAATCCATAGATGGTCTAATAAAGCTGAAGCTGGATGAACACATAGCCAACTGTGACCTGCTGCCGATCAGGTCTTATACCTTCAGGAGGAACCGATCCACGGCCCTATGCATTAATGACCTTATCAATAAGGTTCTTGCGCTGAAAGCAAGAGGCAATCGGGTTGTAGTGGCCTATCTGGATCTGCAGAGGGCCTTTGATTGTGTAAGAGTAGACACACTCGAGAGCAAGTTGACGGACATGCAGTTCAACCCACCAGTTTTCTCAACAGGCGAATTCTGATCAAGGGCAAGAGCGAGGTAGAGGTCAACAGTGGTGTTAGCCAAAAAAGCTGTCTAAGCCCAACCCTATTCAACCTTTACACCGCTGAACTTCACGTGATCAACAGTTTCAATTGCCAGCTTTTCCAATACGCTGACAACATATTCATTGTTTGCTTCCACAAAGATGTGGCCATCGCGAAACGTTTCCTGGAAGATAGCATAGACATCTTCGAGGCGAAATGCAATAGGCTGAACCTGTCATGTAATCCTTCGAAACCTAAGGTGATTCACTCCAACAACCGTAAAACGGCGCTGAACATCTTGCACCAAGGGGTTGAAATCAGGCAAGTAGATCAGATAAAATATTTAGGTAGAACAGTCTCAGCGAACAACTCAGCCTCCAGTCACATTGAGAAGGCCTTCTCGGATTCGAACAGGAACTGTGCATTTCTCAGGTTACTCAGTGGATGTCACTACTAAGCCTTCGTCAGAATACGCTAGAATACGCGTGCTCGTCTGCAACCTGTCCAAATCCGCCTTGGCCAAGATCAAATCCCACTGCAACCACCACATTAGGAAGTCATTAGGCCTGATAATCTGCACTCCTGTCCCGATCATATATCACAGGGCAGGAGAACTCCCACCTGAATACAGAATGAGATTCCTGGCGGCGAAGAAGCTGGCCAAGGCGTTTGCGTTTAATCTCCCAGCGTGTGAAACGGTTTTAGCAAACAGGGATATAAACACAGGCTATGCTAAGGCGAAGAGTTGAGTTGTTCGAGAGCAGATCTTCGCACTGCACAAAAAATCTATATTTTTCAAGGGAACAGCGGATAACAAACATTCGATAGACCAGGCCAGCATATTAATTCTTCACAGGAAAAAAAGGGCGCATTTGACTAAGGAAGGCTTTGAGGTCTGCTACACTGACGGGTCAGTGGCAGAGGGGCACTCAAATGCCGCGTTCTTTTCTCGATGGTTCAGGCTTCGTAGACAGCTATTACACGCACAAAACTCTATCCTAATTGTCCGCCGAGCTGCTTGCTATTGAGAAGGCCCTGGTTCACGCTGTCTCGAGCGGCTTCCCTACTGTCGCGTTCCTGACGGACAGCTGAAACGGAACTACCTCAAGCTATTTGAACGGCTTCGGTGTCGGGCACAAATGTGACAACGCCTAGGAGAACCCATAAGGTTCGGAGGGATAGCGAACCAGGCACGGCACAAACGACAGCGCACCGACAGCAGCAGAACCCAAAACCAGAGCACTACGGGCACCCCAGGAAGAAGAGCCGAGTGATGCCAACGCTTTCGCAGCCGACTCCGCCATCGAAGCTCACATGGGCCCAGCAGGTAGAGGAGGAAGACAGGGACATCCTGGACCTTGGACCAACAACGCCACATGAAGAACAACGCGAGCCAGACAACTGGGAGGACGAACCAGGCAACATCCCCACCGAGTGGGACGTGCCGGCGGGTCACCAACTGGCCACAAGACACATTCAAGACCATTCAAGACAACTCTATCGCCTACAAAATCAGAGAGAAGATCCACCACAATCAATCCTTAGAGGTGCACTACATACCTGGGCATACAAACATCCGTCAGAATACGTCAGTAGACGCTGAAAGACGCATTATGTGAGATACAAAGAAGTCTAAAAGCTGAATGGGAAAGAGAATATGCCGAGTTCGCAAGTGCCAAACCCGGAGGATACTGCTCGCTGTTCCCGTCAACCTCATCCAAACCATGGTTCCTGAACAAACACAAACTGAAAGCCATTGACGCTAAAAGAATCAACAGACTGCTTAGTGGTAACGCATTTGATAGGCACACTCTTGCCAAGATGCATGTAGTTCCTAATAATATCTGTAATACATGCGACAGTATAGATAACGCTTCGCATGTTATATTTAATTGTACCAAGTAAAACTCAACAAGACAAAACTTCCCATCTCTAAGAAAATATAATGATATTTACAAATTCTTTGAAAAAGAAAACATCAGCTCGTACCAAACATTAATTGACTTCATTGACAAAATCGACGTAGATCTTTAAGTAATTTTTTCATAATCTACCACTCTTGGACTTGGCAATTTCCACCTTCACATAGGCGGGTGGCCAAATAATTCCACGCTACTCACGGGTAGTCTGGTAACATTAAACCCCACAAAAATAAAAAATATATAATAAGATTTGCAATGGTTTCACGGGCACAAGTACCCATTCCTACCCTTAGAGTCTTTTTGCGAATTAATTTGCGATTAATTGCACTATATTTTTATTACACGGCGCACAAAGGGCCCACAGTCGAAATAAGGTGGCAAAAGGCAAAGAATTTTATGAGCGCTTTGTATAAAAGGAATATACGCTTCTAATAGAGAACTTTTCAGAGCTAAATCGATTTTTCAATATAACTGGATATTTGGTTTAGGAAATAGGATCACTCAAATTTGAAAATTGTTTGCCTTCAAATACTGAATCTTTCAGGTGGAATAAAAAATAAACTATGTAACGTACGATTCTGTGTGTGCTATCTTTTATTAGGTATATTCAATATTCAATAAAAACCCATTTATAAAGAACAACTTTTTTTCCAAACCATCTAATTTGTTTCCTTAATTTTACCGCCTTCTCTGAATATTTCTTTATCTAAGTTTAAAAACGTTGTTTTCCTGTTCGAAGCCGTTCAAATAGCTTGAGGTAGTTCATTCACATATAGAATGAAAATCAACGAAACAAAAAAAGACTTTCAGAAGCTAATTATCCGTTGCTAAATAAAAGCTTGCTGTTTTCTGACCTCCGAATAGTTAAGCCGGTGTTTTCACCGGGTCCTGACGGAGTTCCCGGCTGTGTACTCAGGTACAGTAACGAGGGTCTGTGTGGGCCGTTGCTTAAACTATTCACCCTGTCCATTAATTCTTCAGGCTTACCCCCCATATGGAAGGAATCATTTATAATTCCTCTCCATATGAAAGGTAGCAAGTCTGACGCAAAGAACTATAGAGGTATTTCTAAGTTATCAGCTATTCCTAAAGTGTAAAGAAAATTTTAACTCCGCACCTGCAACACCTGTGCAGATCACTTATGTCTTCAGCTCAACATGGAATTATAAGGCGGAGATCAACTTCTACAAATCTATTGGAGTTTACCTTTTTCATCATTAAAGGTTTTCAAGGTAATCTACAGACGGATGTTGTTTACACCAATTGCAGTAAAGCGTTCGATTCTGTAAATCATTGTCTCCTTGACCTTCTAGGGCTTCTGCCCAATCTTCTAATACGGATTTCTAGCTACCTTCGTTCCAGGTCTCAAAGAGTTCAAGCACTCCCTGTCTTCACCAGTTATGGTTACTTCGGGTGTACCACAGGGCAGCCATTTAGGCTCTTACTCTTTACGATCTTCATAAATGACCTGCCTTCTGTATTAACATACTCTCGAGTACTCATGTATGCTGATGATATTAAGCTCTGTGTCCAGTATAAGGAAATTTAATTTTAATCCAGGCTGCAATCCGATCTCTATAGGTTTCAGTCATGATGTTGTGTTTTGTTAAATTTGTTAAACCTTAACGCTTCGTTAAACCATTTCATTGCTCAAGCGCCTTTCTGGTTCCTTACACCCTTTGTGGTGGTTCGCTTGAGAGAATTACCCGGGTTGATGATCTTGTTGTTCTATTGGATCCCAAGTTCAAATTTTTAGAACACATTTTTACCATAGTGAATAAGGCCATGGGCGTGCTTGAGTTTATAAAAAGGTTGTTAAAGGAATTTGATGACCCCTATATAAAATCTATATATATCGTCCGATTTAAGAATACGGCTCATGTGTACGGTGCCCTCAGTCAAAGTACACCAAGACCGTATACAACCAATTCAGACGAAATGTTTACTTTTTGCTTTGCGCGGCATCAACTGAGATGCAAGTGTGAGATTGCGGCGTTACCCTAACAGATTGCTCTTAATAAACCTTCCAACCTTAGCTAATCGTAGGAAAATGCTTGGTGTGATTTTTGTGCACAACTTGATCAAGGGTGACTTAAATAGCCCTGGCTTTTTGAGCCCCATAAACTTCACGATTCCTATTAGAAACACTAGAAACTATATATCGTTGTTGCTTCCGTTTAGTAGATCTAGTTATTTTTTTCATAAAACACTAAGATCTTTTTGGCAATTTTTGCAATTTTTGGCAAGTATTGGACATTTCTCTATTAGATGCGTGCATTCATTTTATCCAAAGCGCTCATTACTTTGACTGTTGGCACCTCTTTTTGGTTGAGGTGGCATGAAAAATTGGCCTTATACGCGAAACGCAAGCAGGCCAATCGCGAAACGCGAGTAAAGCAGTCAATGCTACATTCTTCCCCTTGAGAAAAAATGTGTTCTGTGGCAACTCCCGTATATTACATCATTATAGCAACCTGATATTAATTTATGGTTGAATTAAATTTAACATTAATTTTTCAGTTAAAAGTAAAAGATTTCTCAAAATTGATGGTTTTTTTGATGGTTCTTACATTAAAGCCTTAAACGGCACTTCATGAAGTAGTTTCAGTGATGGAGAAATCTCTACACCTCAAGCCATACTCTCTAATAGCCAACAACGTCGTGCCGGGTGCCATTACGGAAGCGCTGACTGACCTGGGAGTGGACTGTCACTTGTGATGCTCATCGATCAATTGCTCACATGCAGGACGGTGACAGTCAAGGTATGTCAACAAAGTCACTCCGCAAGGTGGTGTCCTGTCTCCCCTTCTATGGAACCTATCAGTCAATAAGATTCTATGTGACCTGGAAGGGGAGGCTGCAAGTAGTGGCATACGCGGATGACCTCGCAATAATCTTCTCGGGGAAATACCCTCAAACAATCTGCGACCTTATGAGCACAAAGCTCGCGAGACTGTCAGAATGGATAAAATCGCGCGGACTGGGAGTAAGTCCCTCAAAAACGGAGCTTGTGTTATTCACAAATAAATACAAGGTTCCGCCTCTTAACCCTCCAATACTAAATGAATGCAGACACTCCTTCAGCGACAGTGCCAGTTACCTAGGGTTGGTAATTGACAAGAAGCTTAACTGGAACCGGAACATAAAAGACAGAGTGAAGAAGGCTACGATAGCCCTATACACTTGTAAAAAAGCTATTGGCTTGAAGTGGGTCATGAACCCAAGCATAGTCCAATGTATATATCTAGCAATAGTTAGTCCAATTGTACTCAATGGAATTACAGTGTCGTGGCCGGCCCTATCAAAAGGATCGACAACCAAACAACTTGGCAAGGTTCAGCGAACCGCAGCATTTTGCATTAGTGGAGCACTACGCACCACTCCAAATGATGCACTAAACGCCATCCTAAGTCTCCAGAGCCTCGAGCTTGCGGGAAAGGAAAGGGCAGAAATGGCAGCGATACGTCTGAGAGACTCCGACCAATGGACATCACAGCTCATGGGTCACTCACCGATACTAACCAGCAGTACCGTCCCCACGAAAAAGGACTACTGCGTCCCAAGAGAACACACAGACACCCCCTTCAATATAATCATACCTAGCAGAGACGAGTGGCTCGAGAGACCACAAGGCGCAGATAGGGCCATAAGCATCTTCACAGATGGATCGAAGCTGGACAACAAGGTCGGAGGAATCTACTCTGAACAGCTTGATATCAGACACTCATTCAGGCTCCCAGATCACTGCAGTGTATTCCAAGCGGAAGTCATTGCGATCAGGGAAGCACTGAACCACCTTCAAAAAGCCACCGTCATGGCAACTAAGGTCAACATTTATAGCGACTGCTAAGCTGCGGTTAAATCACTCCATGCGATTTCCGCGAACTCGGCCACAGTGGCAAATTGTCGCAGATCTCTTCACGAGATGGCTCAACAATTTGCTATCAGCCTTATTTGGGTCCCGGGTCACCGGGACATTGAAGGCAACTGCAGGGCAGACGAGCTGGCCAGATCTGGCACCATAATACCCCTGTTCCAAGACATGGAGGATATTTGTATGCCAATGGCCACCTGTAGGCTTACCATAAAAGAGCTATATAAGCGACGAGCAGACAATGCGTGGCAGTCAGCACCACTATGTCGCATAACTCGGCAAACATGGCCGAACATTGACAGAAAACGCACATTAGAGCTATGCAAGCTCGGTAGAAAAAAGTGCAGTGTAGTCATCCGTTCCCTCACGGGACACTGGCTAATAGGCTCCCACGCAAACAGGCTGGGCGCCCCATAAAATGATTTTTGCCGAATCTGTAGAGACGAGGAGGAGGAGGAAACGGTAGAACATTTTTTCTGCTCCTGTCCAGCTCTTTGCAGAAGAAGGCTAAAATACCTGGGCATGCCCTATGTCCTAGACATTTCAGAAATGTCCAAAATATGTCCTAAAAAGATCGCGAACTTCATAAGAGCATCAGGATGGGATAATTGCAGACATGTTCGGGTCTCACGACTTGGAAGAGGGGAATATCTCATGCGGTACCAAAACGGGCCGAAACTGGCCTAAGTGTGACGGGCTCCTGTGGAGCTTGGCAGTCGCCTTAACCTAACCTAACCTAAATTACATAGAGTTATAGCTGTAAACAAGAAACATGAAAAATTTCGATTCGTTAAATTATACATACATATTTCAAGCTATATATACTTTAGAGTAAATTATATACATATATATATGACACAACGAATTTTCTTTTTTTCAGATGCAAAATTTATTAAACTACAGTATTCAGCCAACTACATTTATTCCACAACTAAATTATAACATGAATCAAAATTACTTGGACAGATTAAACTACTACCAAAAGTATTCATCGTTACGATATTCAGACATTAATTCTTGCTTAAATGATAATAACTATGTCTCATCATCTTATAATTCAATCAACTCTTCAAATCATAACTTTCTTTCTTCGAGTGCAACCAGTATGTCGAACAATTCCAGTTCTATAGCTCCAAATGAGATATTTCAAAGACATTCTAACAATGTTCAGCAATCACCTCTGAATACAACCAAGGTACCGTCGACATTTGAACAATACAAACATTTTCTTGAAAGTCCGTTCTCTAGTCTCATAAACTTATCGAATCAGATCTATGATTCTACACCTAGTAAAGCTAGTTCAAAAAATGCCAGAGAAAATGAAACTTCAAGAAAGGAGCATTTAAATTTATTCGAGCCTCATTATACTCAAAGCGTACGTACTGCGAATGATTCAATTATTTCTAAACATATGAATACCGTTGATCTTACGAAGTTCACAGCAAAAGAAAAAAAGTCGGGTACATTAGACCTTAAAGATTCTGTTTCTTTTGATATTAACTCCTCAAAAATCACTAATCAACGAAAAAAAATCGTGCCACCCTATACAGCCACAAATCTTATAGTTAACCAGAGTTCTTCTTTAGAAAACATAACACACAAGGGTTTGACTTCAGGAACAAGACGAGATTATTTGCAAAATTTACCCCTAGCAAGCCCTCCGAAAACTATTCGTAATTCCAAGCAATCTTATGCAGTTTCTACGAATATTTCTGATACCGCTTCAAGTACTACAAGCAATGAACGCTCCAATATTGTACTTTATGAACAGCAAAATACCGTAATACATGCAAGTGATGTAAAGTTGGTATCTAGTGTCTCACTTAAGAAAAACGAAAGTTATAAAAGTGGAAGTCTTAAAAAAACTATACAACCCTCGGCGAAGTCAACTTTAGGAGATCGAATAGATACCCCTTCAACACTGGAAAAAGATGTTAGCAAAGCTTCAAAACATCAAAATAAAATAAGGAATAAAATCATCCATGAAACTTTTTCTCCTTTCAAGGACAATGAGGGAGGATATGTAAGCAATAATAAACTTGAAATCGATGTCTGCTCTACCGGGTAAGAACATAAATGTATTATTATTATTAATATAGGAACGGGTACTGATTCAATCGAAATGCAACATAGCACCAAGCAAACAACACATTTTGAGTTTCGTTGATATTAGGTTAAGTTAGTTGTCTGATCATTGAGAAAGGACGTACATAGAAAAAACGAGGGGGAACGTTGTGAGCCGCGGCAAAGGCCGCGGCTCTACTTTATACCCGGTACTCAGTCAGTATATACATACATACATATATAAGCTTACGATTTATACAATTTATTATATGGTCGCAAAAAATTATATTTTTATACCCGGTACTCGAAGAGTAAGGGGTATATTAGATTTGTGGGGATAACGGTTGTGTGTAACGCCCAGAAGGAAGCGTTTCCGACCCCATAAAGTATATATATTCTTGATCAGCATCAATAGCCGAGTCGATATAGCCATGTCTGTCTGTCCGTCCGTCTGTCCGTCTGTCCGTCCGTCCGTCTTCATTTGCGCCTATATCTCAGAGACCATTTAAGCTAGAGCAACCAAGTTTTATATCCAGTCTCCTCTGTGATCACACTACTCCAAATGTATTTCAAAATTTCGCCCCGCCCCCTTCCGCCCCCACAAAGGACGAAAGTCTGTGGCATGCACAATTTTAAAGATACAAGAAAACTAAATACGCAGAATCATAGAGAATGACCATTTCTATCAGAGTGTTGAATCTGGATCAGATCGGATCATTATTATAGCTACAATGAAGAAAACCATTTCGAAAGTCATCATTCCCTCTCGCTCTCTCTCACACGCGACCCTGTCTGTTTTGCCTATTCGTCTAAATGAGCGCCTAGATCTCAGAGACTATAAGAGCTAGAGCAACCAAACTTTCTATCCAAACTTCTGTGATATCAATTCAGCACAAGTGTATTTCAAAATTTTGCCACGCCCCTTTCCGCCCCCACAATGGACGAAAATCTGTAGAATCCACAATTTTTAAGATAAATGAAAACCAAAAACGCAGAATCATGGAAAATTACCATATCTACCAGTTTGTAAGGAAGCGTTCTGGGCCGGGGTGTAACTCTCAGTCCCGCCAGGGTCGAAATCACAGAAAATTTGTAATTTGCCGGGACTCCGAGCTCAGGTACGGCCAAGGGGGGTGAGGATTTAGGGCTTGGATAGCGGGCGGAGGAAACACGAGTAGGCGCAGCTACAACAACAGGAACCATGGCCACTCTTCCGGCCACCACAAGTACATCAAGCCAGGTCCTCTAGGATGTCCGAGGCAATCGCCGTACGGCATCCGAGGGATCTGACTGTCTACTATCTACGGGGAACGAGATACAGCGACGCCAGTCAGCGTCTCCAAAAAGGCCGGGACACTCATCCAGCGGACCTTCTGGGTACCCGTGTTTACGCCAGCGTCGCCCATTGTGTCGAGGCAAGCGCCGGACGACACCCTGGGCGCCCACCAGGCCGCACACTACTGTAGGGATCTACAAAAGAGGGGAGGAAAAGAAGGTGCACAGGGACGCCAGTCAGCGTCTGCGAAAGGCCGAGACAGTCGTCGGACGGCGCTTTCGGGGCCTGTGTGCCCGCTACTCACTACAAAAAGGGGAAGTGGAAAAGGGGGGGGGGGGGGGGGGGGGAGGGGAGGAACATGCAGGGACGCCAGTCAGCGTCAGCGGAAGGCCGAGACAGTCGTCGGACGACACTTCCGCGCACCCACAACATTACAACGCGCTACGGGAATGTGAGAGGGGGAGAGGAGAGGAGGGAAAGAGATATCAATTAACACGGAAACATATCCCCTATACCCCAGGGCCCACAAAACGGACGCGAACCAGCATTGGAGGGTTATATTAATCTTTCTTTTATTTAGGTATTTTTCGTTAGCCCTGCCTACCGCACCGCTCAGTGATCCCGTACTCTCGACGGGAGGCCTGCTTACCCCAATTCCTCAGCCTGCCTCAGCGCCTATGTTTCTGCTCTTCCTTGTGGATGTTGCCCTTGTTGATCGAGCCGTGTTGCTTTCCTTGTATCCGCTCAGGTCTTCCCTATGTTCGCGTTCTGGTCAGCTTCGCAGTTTTTCTCCTTCACTCGCGTTTTTCCTTATTCCGCACAAAGACGTTCCGCGCTCGCGTGGGTGTGTCCGCTCGTACCGGTGGTTCTACTCGACCTCCCTTCTTTTTTTCCTCCTCGTCATCACCAGCCCCACGGTCGGGGCTCGCGCCGCTCATCCTCTGCCGCCGACCCTCCGCTCTCTCCAGCTCGGGGTTCGGTCTCCTCACTCATCGGGATAACGGCGTTTTCTGCCTCTCCGCTGGTGGACGTTGGTTGTGTAGTTGGGCTGCTGGACTCTCCCGGTCGTTGGTGAGCGTGCGCGACTGCGCTCTCCGGGTCGTGACCCGAGCGTGCGGCTGTGCTCTCTCGGTCGTTGGTGAGCGTGCGCGGCTGCGCTCTCCGGGTCGTGACCCGAGCGTGCGGCTGTTGGTGAGCGTGCGCGGCTGCGCTCTCCTGGTCGTTGGTGAGCGTGCGCGGCTGCGCTCTCCTGGTCGTGACCCGAGCGTGGGCGGTTGCACTCTCCCGGTCGCTGGTATGCGCGGGCGGCTGCGCTCTCCCGGTCGTTGACGTGCGTGGGCGGCTGCACTCTCCCGGTCGCTGGTATGCGCTGGCTAGAGATGGGCTTTCTCGATCGTGTTCGTGACCGTGGCGAAACTGTGCAAATGCCCTGGCCCCTATCGGTGCTGAATAACTTCATTATATCCTCGCTTAACCTAAATACGTAGATTTCATAGTGTCGTCGCTTAATCTAAATAAAATAATCCATAACATTGCCTCCATGGCCTGAACTCTGATAATAATAAGCCATAGGGCAGCCTCCATGGCCTCCATGACTACTTCGTATAAATGACAATATGTGGGGGAGCGTACGCTCCTTCACACCCCCTCCATACTTCGGGGGGTCCGCAGAGTGACGGTGACCAGCCGGCGTCGCGTGATTTTGATGCGGAAGCATCGTCCGTCGTGTATCTCCAATCGCCGTATGCCCAATCGGGACGTGGGGTCCCGTAAGTATACGGTGATGTTAGCGATCAGGTCTAGCGGCAGTTGGTTATTGAAGGTGTTTGTCCTCCATTCTACCGGGGCCACGGCCCATCCTGCCTCGTCCTGCACCACTGCTATCCCTGGGTGCAAACGGAAAAGCTGCAGTAGGTCGGCTGTCTCGTCGATGCTCAGCGGAAGGCTGCGTTCCGAGCCGAGCAACTCCAGTTCCTCGATGTCGTACAGGGGCTGCGGAACGTAGTCGGCTACTAGGGCGGCCGGTGGTGGTGGTGTACTGCTGGGTGGGCGCGGGTCTACTGCCGCTTCCATTGGACCTGCTTGAGGAGAAAAGCTCGGGCTCCTCAGCGACCATTGGTCCGTCTCAGATTCCGTAGGCCTGGATGCCGGGCTCTCCCCTCGCAGCTCGTCCTCCGATATGTCGGAGTAATGAGGACCCGCCCCATTAGCTTCCGCGTCGACCTCGTCCCTTAGTCCGTCCTCGACAGGGCGTGGACTCACCAAGTCCCAGTCGGCCCAGAGACTGGCTGCCCAATCTTCGTGTTGATCGGCCTCTCCAGCACAACCATGCTTTGGGTCCACCAGGAGTCCGTCTGGATCTCCGTCCAGCGAGGATGCCAGGGTCCCGGTACTGCGCGGTATGGTCTCTTGGTCGTCCGCGTCCGTGGTGATATTGTCCTCATCCACCGCTGGGCCGCAGCGCCAGGACCGATCCAGAATAGCGACGTCGGGGTCCTGCGTCCGTGGGGTTCCAGCTACCGTTGCGAGTCCGCCTGGAGCCACTTCCTCCGGTGAGGCTCCCATGAGAGCAGCCAGGTGCTGCCGATCGAGCCACCCCTGGACAGATTGTAGCCGTTGCTCCAGTGGGAGTTGGTCGTGCCGGGTGGTGGTCAGTTGGTAGGTGCGACAAACATCTACTCTGCCCGACGTAGAGGGCCCTTCGGGGACGTAGCGTCGGCCGTTTGCTCGAACCCAGCTTCCGTTGCTCTGTCGCTTCATTTCGTCAATCCTAGGGAGAAAACTCCTTCCGATTAGTGCCTGCCTGCCTCGCAACGAAATCCTACCCTTCCCCCTATCTTGCTTGAGCGGTGCGTGTGAAAAAAGGTGAATACATTTGTGCTTAACTATTCCCATAAGGGGACCTTATAGTTGGCTTACGATACTGGAGTTTTGCCCCTTTCCGGGGCAAGGACGTTGTAGCAGCGCGCTGCTACAAGTGGCCCTTGTGAATGCTTGGCTCATTCCGGTGTCTCCGACGTCGGCTGCAGTCCGTCCACGTCATCGTTGGCTCCGTGGAAGGCCTTCAGGTCCGCCAAGCTAGCAGTCTTCCTTTGCCGGCCACGGTTACTCTGCAACCTGACTATATTGGGGCTCAGGAATTTGACCACCTTGTAAGGCCCTTCGTATTTAGGGGCCAGTTTCGCGGCGAAGCCATCGGCTGCCTTGGATAGGTGATGCTGACGGAGCAGGACCAGCGTTCCCAGTTCGGGACGCCATTCCCGTCTGCGTAGGTCGTATGTCTTCTTCTGGGTCTGGGACGCCCTCTGGATGTTTTCTTGCACTACCTTGTATATCTCCTGCAGTCTGGTGGCCTTGTCGTGCGCGGGCTCGAGTTCTCCTGCCAGCCCCGGGGTCATCTCGTCGTACAATGCGCCCGGGAGTCTTGGTTCCCGCCCGAGTACCAGGAACGCAGGGCTGAAACCGGTGGTATCGGAGGGGCTGCTATTCACGGCCAAACTCAGTTCTGGGAGTAGGTCATCCCAGGTCCGTTGGTCCGTGTCGATGAACTGTGCTATCATCGTTTTTACGGTTCGGTTGACCCGCTCTGTTGGGTTTTGCTGGAGCGTATATGGGGCCGTGTGTTCCAGTTCCATGCCGGCCAGCATGCAGAACTTCCGGAAGGACCGACTCGTGAATTGCGTGCCGTTATCGCACACAAATTTCCGTGGGACTCCGAATCGACAGAGAATCCTCTCTCTGAATGCCTTTTCCAAATGGGCAGTAGTGGCTTTCCGCAGCGGCACCAACTCCACCCACTTGCAGAATATATCGAAGAATACCAACAACATCGTGTTGCCATGCCTAGAGCGCGGCAGAGGGCCAACGAAATCGGCGCACAGGATGTCGAAAGGGCCCGTTGCCTGACGCGTGCACATTTGCCCTGCTGGTTTACTTTGGCTCACCTTGAACTTCTGACAGCTCTCGCATCTCTGCACGTACCGCACCACGTCCCGGTAGAGCCCCGGCCAGTAGTATCGTTGCGTTACACGATTGGTAGTTTTCCGTATTCCCTGGTGACCGGCGGTCGGGTGGTCATGGCATTCTTGGAGCACTCGGCGTCGGTGGTCACTGGCAACGCACAACTTCCACTGATGGGATTCCTCTTCGGCGGGTCGGCTCCCTGTCCTCCTGTAGATCTGGCCGTTTTCGATGGTGAATTCGGCGCACTTCTCGGGCTGTGATTGGATCTGTTTGAGTAACCTCAACAACCATGGGCAGGTGGGTGGATCCTCCCGGGCTTGTCGTAGGGCTTCGATAGGCTGCCGGGAAAGGGCGTCGGCTACAACGTTTTGGCTCCCTCGCCGATAATGGATGTCGAAGCGGTACTGTTGGAGCTCTAGAGCCCATCGAGCGATGCGCCCGGTGGGGTTATTAATCGAGTTTAACCACTTTAGCGCGAGATGATCGGTGACGACGTCGAACTGGTAGCCCTCCAGGTAACATCGCAACTTCCTTATGGCCCACACGATGGCCAAGCACTCCTTTTCTGTCGCCGAGTAGTTCTCCTCCGTTTTGAGGAGTCGTCGACTGGCGTAAGCTATGACCCTCTCCTCTCCGGATATCTCCTGCGTCAAAACCGCTCCAAGCCCGTAATCGCTTGCATCCGTCTGCAGCGTGAACTTCTCCGAGAAGTCTGGGCAAGCTAGGACGGGTGCTTGAGTCAACTTCTCCTTTAATTCCTCGAATGCTGCTTGCTGTTCCTGGCCCCAGATCCACTTCTGGTCCTTCTTGAGGAGGCTCGACATGGGCTGGACGATGGTTGCGAAGTTTGGTACGAACCTCCGATACCAAGACGCCATCCCTAGGCACCGCCGCAGTTCCCTGACCGAGCTTGGAGGTGTCAGCTTCCGAACCGCCACAATCTTTTCCGGGTCTGTATGGATTCCTTGCTCACTGATTACATGTCCCAGATAAGCGATGCTCTTTTGGAAGAACTTGCATTTGCCCTGGTTCAGCTTCAAGTTTGCTTCCCTCAACCTTCGGAAAACTTCCCGGAGGTTTTCGACGTGATCCTCCAGCACCGCTCCTATAACGATGATGTCGTCCAGATATGCGAAAGCGTGGGGCTCCATCTGGGGTCCGATAACGCTATCCAGTGCCCTCTGGAACGTCGCTGACGCAGAATGAAGGCCGAACGGCATCACCTTCCAATGGAAGAGGCCTCTGCCCGGAACCGTGAACGCGGTGCACTCTCTACTTCCTTCCGCCAGGGGGATCTGCCAGTACCCATTCTTGAGGTCCAACGTTGAGATGTAGCGCGCGTGGCGGAGTCTCTCGAGGATGTGGTTGATCCGGGGAAGCGGGTATGCGTCAGGCACCGACCGTGCGTTGAGTTGCCGGTAGTCCACGCACATACGCATGTCTCCCGTTTTCTTGCCTACCAACACGATCGGGGCGCTATGTGGACTCTTGGAAGCTTCGATACGTCCGTCCCTCAATAGTTCGTCGACCTGCGCGTTGATGATCTTCTGCATGGCCGGGTTCTTGGGGAAATACCTCTGCTTCAGTGGCTTGTCGTCTTTCATAACGATCGTATGTTGAGTTATGTGTGAGATACCGCTCAGCCCTTCGAATTTGGCCAACTCTCGTTCCAAGAACGCGGCTACCCATGGCGCGAGCGCGGGTTCGGTCTCTGAGGACATCTGGGGCGAGAGTTCTTCGGACGGGGCCGACGCTACGCTGGCTAGGTTCACCGGGAGGGGCGTAGTCCGCTCCGCCTTCCGAAAAGGGTTGCGTTGACGTGCAGTAGCGGCGTCGGCTAATGGCACCAGCTGATAATCGGTGGGTGCTATCCTAGGACTGCCGGCGGGTCCAACATGATTGGGGCCTGGTTGTAACATTCTAGTGGTGCTGCTGAGCCTGGCGTGGGCGAGGCCTTGCCTCGTTGACCCAGTGGCGTCGCTTCGTGTCGTCGTCAAAGTAGCCTGCCTTGCCTTGGCAATATCTAGTGGTGCCGCGGTCTTCCTCGTCCAAGTCGTAGTGCTCCTGCTCACGTCAGCTGATGCCTCGGCGGCCGACGGACTGGCCCTGGATGCGTCCAGCGGTGTCGCAGTCGTCTCCGCCAAAGTTTTGGTGATGCTGCTAGTGTTAGTCGATGATTTGGCGGCCGACGGACTGGCCCTGGATGTGTCCAGCGGTGTCGCCGTCGTCTCCGCCAACGTCTTGGTGATCCTGCTCGTGCTAGTTGACGACTTGGCGGCCGACGGACTGGCCCTGGGTGTGTCCAGCGGTGTCGCAGTCGTCTCCGCCAACGTCTTGGTGATCCTGCTCGCGTTAGTCGATGATTTGGCGGCCGACGGACCGGCCCTGGGTGTGTCCAGCGGTGTCGCCGTCGTCTCCGCCAAAGTCTTGGCGCTGGACCTGGTGTGGTCAGGGCTGGGTGATGTCGTCCTACTAGTGTGACTGTGTTCCGCGGACGTCAATGGGTGCGGCGGGAATGCGGAGATGGAGTCGATTTCCCGGGTCAGCTGCAAGTATGCGCGCCCGCACACGATTACTGCCTGAATCCCGCATAGAAAATCGAGCCCCAGTATGACGTCGTCAACCACCACGGGTAGTACCAACAGGGTCACGTACGTTTCCCGCTGATCCAGCCGTACCCTGACTCTCACAGCCTGCGTCACCTCCTTCATGGTTCCATCCGCCAGGCGGACCTGTGTCCTCACGTTCCGCATGCTCCCTTCGGCTTCTATCTCCCTCACCATTCGATGGCTGACAAACGATCGGGTCGCTCCAGTATCCAAAGTCGCTGTCAACGGTAATGCTCCGATGGTGACTAGCGCGGCGATCCTGCCACTCTCCAACCTTAAAGGATGCGTTACTCCTGGGCGCCCTGGGTGCACGTCTCCGCTCGGGTCCCTACTGGGCGGAGACTCAATCCGTTTCCCGTCGCCGGTTGGCGGCAGCAGTCGATGGTTCGTGTGCCGCGGCGGCCGCACTCCCAGCAGAACAACACTCGGCGATTCCTACAGGAGCTGTGGAAGTGACCCTCCTCTCCGCAGTTCCGGCAGGCACGGCGCACATCTACAGGCCGGTCTCCGTCCTGGGTTGTCACCTGGTTAGCTACCTCGGCAGTTCGAGAAGGTATCGCTTCGTCTGCAGGGGTTCGGCGATATGGTGGTATCTTTGGCCTGACGTCCGTGGAATTGCCGGCCGGGTAGGTCTGGCCGCGATCCCGAGTCGCCTCGTATGCCACTACCAACTGCGTTAGCTCCCTCAGCGTCTTAAATTCGTGCCTCCGGGTGAATAACTGGTACTCGGGCCTGAGATTTTCGTATATCCTGTCCAATTCTCTTTCTGGCGTATATTGGGCTCGCTGCATCATGAGCCGGAGATCGATCAGGTAATCCTGAAATGACTCCCCGGGTCGCTGATATCGGCTTCGGATGGTATCCTCCAGGCGCTGAAAATAACGAGGGGGCAGGAAGAACTCCAAGAACTCCTTTCGGAATTCGACCCAAGGCTTGCCCTGCATCTGGAAGGTTCGAAACCATCCTTCCGCCTTGTTGGTTAGCAAACCAGACATGGCTCGAGGAAGTTGTTCCGGGCTCCCTCCATACGATTCGACACGCTCTTCCAGCCGTTCGATGAACGCTAGGGCATCCGAATGCCCATCGAACTCCAGGCCCCAGTGGCGCAATTTGTCGGCCAGTATGGCATAAGGGATTTCTTCCCTACCAGGCCGCGAAGTTCGGGATCCTTCGGTGAAACGGTGCGGGTGGCTGCCGTCGCTGAACTGTCGTTCAGCCGAGGCTTCTCGGGGGAGCTCTGGGATGACTATTGATAGCGGTTGCTCCACCTGGAGGCCCTCCTTCTGTTCTCGACGGCTAGATCCTGGTGACGGGGATATCGCCCTCGGGCTTCTGGGGCTGGGCGCACTAGCGTAGAGGGTGCATAGTTCCTCGATCCGCTTTCCGACCGCTGTCGAGTGCTCTCCGTGTGTGATGAAAGTCGTTATTCGGCTGCGCAACTCGTCCACGGTCCCTGTCTCGCTGAGGCCGAACTCTGCAGCGATATGCTGCAGTTCGTCCTTGCGGCGATACGAGATCCACTGTACGCCCATGCTGCTAGCTGCTTGAGGATCCTCACTGTCGTTGGTCCTTGGTCTGTTGATCGACGGCTTCAGGCGTCCTTGGTCCTTGAGACGGTCCTTGCTGTTGACCCTTGCTTAGGGAGGGTCCTTGTCGTAGTCCTTGGCTGAGGAGGGTCCTGGCTAGTGATCCTGACTATCCTGGCCGGCGTGTATCCTGGGTGATGACCCTGGTTATCCTGGTATTTGGGTGTCCTGGTTGTTGATCCTGGTCGATGGGTATCCTGACCTCCACGGCCTCTCTCCCTCGGCTGCTCGGCTGAGTGGATCTGCGGCTGGACGGAGTGGCTCTGCTGCCGGGTGGTGGGTGGTGGAGGTGGTTATGGTGGCCACGGGCTGACGCTACAGCTAAGGAAGTTAGGGAAGCCAGCCTCGGCTGTACGAGAGCAATAGGCGACCGTCCGGGCGGCGTGCGAAGCCAATAACCGTTTCCGGGTACAAAACCGTTGCCCCTCTCTACTCTTCCTTCCTCTAACTCCTGCTTTCCCGTGGTTCTGCCTCTCTGCTCCCGCCGCTGTTTGCCTGCTTTCATCTCCTGCTTTTGGACACCATGGGGCCACTCGAAAGTTCCGAGTCGATGCCGCTTCGCCCACACAATTCCCTTCCAAAAGCCTTCTAAGAAAATCCCTTGGCCGTTCAGAACATTACGGAACCTCGGAGTCTTTGCTCGGGCGCCATCTGTAAGGAAGCGTTCTGGGCCGGGGTGTAACTCTCAGTCCCGCCAGGGTCGAAATCACAGAAAATTTGTAATTTGCCGGGACTCCGAGCTCAGGTACGGCCAAGGGGGGTGAGGATTTAGGGCTTGGATAGCGGGCGGAGGAAACACGAGTAGGCGCAGCTACAACAACAGGAACCATGGCCACTCTTCCGGCCACCACAAGTACATCAAGCCAGGTCCTCTAGGATGTCCGAGGCAATCGCCGTACGGCATCCGAGGGATCTGACTGTCTACTATCTACGGGGAACGAGATACAGCGACGCCAGTCAGCGTCTCCAAAAAGGCCGGGACACTCATCCAGCGGACCTTCTGGGTACCCGTGTTTACGCCAGCGTCGCCCATTGTGTCGAGGCAAGCGCCGGACGACACCCTGGGCGCCCACCAGGCCGCACACTACTGTAGGGATCTACAAAAGAGGGGAGGAAAAGAAGGTGCACAGGGACGCCAGTCAGCGTCTGCGAAAGGCCGAGACAGTCGTCGGACGGCGCTTTCGGGGCCTGTGTGCCCGCTACTCACTACAAAAAGGGGAAGTGGAAAAGGGGGGGGGGGGGGGGGGAGGAACATGCAGGGACGCCAGTCAGCGTCAGCGGAAGGCCGAGACAGTCGTCGGACGGCGCTTTCGGGGCCTGTGTGCCCGCTACTCACTACAAAAAGGGGAAGTGGAAAAGGGGGGGGGGGAGGGGAGGAACATGCAGGGACGCCAGTCAGCGTCAGCGGAAGGCCGAGACAGTCGTCGGACGACACTTCCGCGCACCCACAACATTACAACGCGCTACGGGAATGTGAGAGGGGGAGAGGAGAGGAGGGAAAGAGATATCAATTAACACGGAAACATATCCCCTATACCCCAGGGCCCACAAAACGGACGCGAACCAGCATTGGAGGGTTATATTAATCTTTCTTTTATTTAGGTATTTTTCGTTAGCCCTGCCTACCGCACCGCTCAGTGATCCCGTACTCTCGACGGGAGGCCTGCTTACCCCAATTCCTCAGCCTGCCTCAGCGCCTGTGTTTCCGCTCTTCCTTGTGGATGTTGCCCTTGTTGATCGAGCCGTGTTGCTTTCCTTGTATCCGCTCAGGTCTTCCCTATGTTCGCGTTCTGGTCAGCTTCGCAGTTTTTCTCCTTCACTCGCGTTTTTCCTAATTCCGCACAAAGACGTTCCGCGCTCGCGTGGGTGTGTCCGCTCGTACCGGTGGTTCTACTCGACCTCCCTTCTTTTTTTCCTCCTCGTCATCACCAGCCCCACGGTCGGGGCTCGCGCCGCTCATCCTCTGCCGCCGACCCTCCGCTCTCTCCAGCTCGGGGTTCGGTCTCCTCGCTCATCGGGATAACGGCGTTTTCTGCCTCTCCGCTGGTGGACGTTGGTTGTGTAGTTGGGCTGCTGGACTCTCCCGGTCGTTGGTGAGCGTGCGCGACTGCGCTCTCCGGGTCGTGACCCGAGCGTGCGGCTGTGCTCTCCCGGTCGTTGGTGAGCGTGCGCGGCTGCGCTCTCCGGGTCGTGACCCGAGCGTGCGGCTGTGCTCTCCCGGTCGTTGGTGAGCGTGCGCGGCTGCGCTCTCCTGGTCGTGACCCGAGCGAGCGGCTGTGCTCTCCCGGTCGTTGGTGAGCGTGCGCGGCTGCGCTCTCCTGGTCGTTGGTGAGCGTGCGCGGCTGCGCTCTCCTGGTCGTGACCCGAGCGTGGGCGGTTGCACTCTCCCGGTCGCTGGTATGCGCGGGCGGCTGCGCTCTCCCGGTCGTTGACGTGCGTGGGCGGCTGCACTCTCCCGGTCGCTGGTATACGCTGGCTAGAGATGGGCTTTCTCGATCGTGTTCGTGACCGTGGCGAAACTGTGCAAATGCCCTGGCCCCTATCGGTGCTGAATAACTTCATTATATCCTCGCTTAACCTAAATACGTAGATTTCATAGTGTCGTCGCTTAATCTAAATAAAATAATCCATAACATTGCCTCCATGGCCTGAACTCTGATAATAATAAGCCATAGGGCAGCCTCCATGGCCTCCATGACTACTTCGTATAAATGACAATATGTGGGGGAGCGTACGCTCCTTCACAAGTTTGCCGAATATGGATCAGGTCAAATCAATATTATGGCCAGAAGAAACAAATTAAATTTCAGTGGCTACGCAACGCCTGCCAAGCGCTGACTCATTCCCTCTCTCTCTGTCGCAAGCACTTTTACGTCTCAAATATGTAGTTATACATGTAGAAATGTAGAAGCAGTATACAAATCATATGCAAACAAAATTGGAAACATGTATAAATATTCCTAAAATGGTTTGACTTCAATTTTTGAAATATTATTTTTTGCCCAAAATTTAAATCGTAAGCTCATATATGTATGTATGTATGTATATACTGACTGAGTACCGGGTGTAAGGTAGAGCCGCGGCCTTTGCCGCGGCTCACAACGCTCTCCCTCGTTAAAAATTGAAGTCAAACCATTTTTGGAATATTTATACATGTTTCCAATTTTGTTTGCATATGCTTTTTACATCTGCTTCTACATTTCTACATGACATGTATAACTACATATTTGAGACGTACAAGTGTTTGCGACAGAGAGAGAGGGAATGAGTCAGCGCTTGGCAGGCGTTGCGTAGCCACTGAAATTTAATTTGTTTCTTCTGTCCATTATAATGATCCGACCTGATCCAGATTCAGAAATCTAGCAGATACTGTTACTTTCCATGATACTGCGTTTTTAGTTTTCTTTTATCTTAAAAATTGTGGATTCCAGAGATTTTCGTCTTTTGTGGGGGCGGAAGAAGGCGTGGCATATTTTCAAATAAACACGTGCTGGTTTGATATCACAGGAGTTTGGGTAGAAAGTTTGGTTGGTCTAGCTCTTATAGTATCTGAGAACTAGGCGTCAAAAAATTCGAATGGGCAAAGCAGATGGGGTCGCGTGTGAGAGAGAGCGAGAGGGAATGATGACTTTCGAAATGGTTTTCTTCATTGTAGCTATAATAATGATTCGATCTGACCCAAATTTAACACTCTGATAGAAATGGTCATTCTCTATGATTCTGCATATTTAGTTTTCTTGTATCTTTAAAATTGTGTATGTCGCAGACTTTCGTCCTTTGTGGGGGCGGAAGGGAGCGGGGCGAAATTTTGAAATACACTTGGAGTAGTGTGATAACAAAGGATACTGGATACAAAACTTGGTTGCTCTATTGTTTATTGTTTATTTTGTTTAAAGTTTAACAATGTACAGTTAAACTGTAAGGGTAAAATGACATATCAACTAATTAAACTAAAGGGCCAATGCCAATACTCAGACCCGGTGGGGCTGATTATCGGCTCAGTAGTCGATAAGATCCCACCAACAGCCAAATTTAGGTAAGAGAAGAGCCGGTAGCCGAACAATTCCCAATTAAAGCAATTTAAATTAAATTAAGTTATTGATTAAGATAATTTTGACCATATTAGAACTAGTATCAAAGGAAAACAGATGGAAAAATTGGTTATAGTTACGGCAAAGGCTACGGAAAGATTCATAATCAGAGTAGTTAGAAAGACAGAGTTCGAGATGAACAGGAAAGTAATGCCTAGTCGGGCGGAAAGGGACAGCAATACTAATAAGGTTGATGAGGGCAGTCGATTCGACCTCACCAGACAGAAGCTTATGGAGGAAGAGAACTCCTTGGCAGGTTCTACGGGATTTAAGAGAGTGGAGATTAATTAGGCGCAACCTACTTTCATAAGAAGGGAGATGGATCGAAGGGTCCCAATTGAGTCCCCGGAGGGCAAAGATGAGGAACTGTTTTTGTACTGATTCGAGCATATCCTGAAATTTTTGGTAATGAGGAGACCAGACACAAGAACCATATTCCAAGATAGGCCGGACCAGAGAAACATACAGAAGTTTTGTAGTATACGGGTCGGTAAATTCCTTAGACCATCTTTTGACAAATCCAAGGACTCCTTTGGCTTTGTTAGAAATAGTAGAGATATGAGAGTTGAAACATAGGTTAGGTACAAAGGTAATGCCCAAGTCGTTAACTTTGAAAAGGCGTTGAAGGATAGAGTTATTGATAGAGTAGTCGAAAAGGTATGGCTTATTGCGGTGAAAAGTCATTATATAGCATTTAGAAATGTTAAGAGGTAGAATGTTGATTAGGCACCAGTTGTTAAGGGCATCAAGATCAGATTGCAAAGATAGTGGGGGCAAGGGGTCACTGTAGGAAAAACATAGCTTAACGTCATCAGCATACATTAGGACACGGGAATGAGATAACATTTGTGGAAGATCGTTAATAAATAGGTTAAATAGTAAGGGACCCAGATGGCTACCTTGAGGAACCCCCGATGAGACAATAACAGGTTTAGAGAGAGAGGAGTTAAAGCAGACACGTTGTGAGCGGTTACAAAGGTAGGAATTAGTCCAATATAGAAGCTTAGTCGGGAACCCTAGAAGAGACAGTTTATGAATAAGTAGATTATGATTGACAGAGTCGAAGGCTTTACTAAAGTCAGTATAAACGACATCAGTTTGACACTGTTTAGCAAAAACCGAAGTTACAAAGGTGGAAAATTCAAGGAGATTAGTGGAAACTGAGCGACGTTTAATGAATCCATGCTGAGATTCAGAGAATACAGAACTACAAAAATGTTGCAGCTGAGAAGTGATGATTTTTTCAAAGAGTTTAGGAATGGCAGATAAATTGGAAATACAGCGGTAGTTAGAGACATCAGATTTAGATCCCTTCTTATGAAAGGGTACTATATAGGATTCTTTCCAGACGGTGGGAAAGTCACCAGTCTTGAGAGACAAGTTGAAAAGTTTTAGGAGAGGCACACAAAGAGATTCAGCACAAAGTTTTAGAACAGCACTCGGAACCGAGTCTGGCCCAGTGGAGAACGAAAACTTGCACGATTTTAAATTTGTTAGGAGACCATCATAGTCGATGAAAGGGGGAAGGATACAGTTAGAACTATTTATAGGGATAGGATAAGAGTAACTACTACTATAGTCGTTCGATGAGGCTAGGATAGAGGGAAAGTTAATGGAAGGGACAGAGTAGCAACGTTGGAAGAAGGAAGCGAACAGATCAGCAATATCACAATCCTTATCAGCATAACTACCATTTAAGTGTAGAGAAGAAGGAAATCGGGAAGATTTACGTTTAGAATTTACAAACCTGAAGAATTGTTTAGGGTCACGTTTAAAGTTAAGCTTGCATTGGGTCAAGTATCTGTTGTAGCACAATGTATTAAATAAGGAAAATTTCGATTTTGCAATTGAGTACTTCGAAAAGTCTGACTGCAAACCGGATTTTTTAAACTTCTTGTACATACGGGATTTTAAATTCTTCAGATTTATTAATCTAGGGGTGAACCAGATAGGACCAGAAAGATTTCTGGAGGGGGTAACTAAAGGAACATGCATGGGAAAGATGGAAAAAATAGAGCTATAGAATGCATTCGTGGCAGACTCGATTTCCTGGAAATCGTCAAGGAATGACCAATCCATCTGAGATAGGGCAGTATTCAAGGAGAGGAAATCAGCCTTCTTGAAGCAATAAATATTTGAAGGCTTAATAAATGACTTTATAGGGCTTGAAGATGGTAACATGAAATCGATTGAAAGTGTGGGATGGTATGGATCTTCAGGGAATGATAGAGGTGATCCTCGACATACCAAAGTGCTCGAAGCATCGGTAGTGAAGACGAGATCAAGGGTCCTACTCATGCTATTGCGTATGCCATTTACCTGGCCTACTTTAGCCTAGCCTAGTCTAGCTTTAATAGTCTCTGAGATATAGACGCTAATGAAGACGGACGGACGGACAGACGGACGGACGGACGGACGGACAGACAGACATGGATATATCGACTCGGCTATTGATGCTGATCAAGAATATATATACTTTATGGGGTCGGAAACGCTTCCTTCTGGTCGTTACACACATCCGTTATCACCACAAATCTAGTATATCCCTATACACTTCGAGTACCGGGTATAAAAAATGGAATATTATGGCTATAATCACTAAACAAACAACACATGCATAGAAGCGTTAAATCGACTAAAACCCGATCTCTCGAAATTATTTTCTACACCCAGAGAGAGAGAGAGAGAGAGAGCGCGCTTTAGAGTTAGCTGGTCTCTCATTCTATACGTGAGAATAAGATTTAGCAGTATATGTACACATGAGACCGAGCAGAAGAGCATTTAAATGTGTGCTTGTACTTTTCTCACAAATGTTATCTGTGTCTGTATGTGTTTCCTCACTTTAAGTAGCATTCGAAATGTAAATTCTGTTGTTGTTTTTGTTTTGAAGCGTTCCTTATTTGAACGTATGAGGTACACGTATTTTTAAGCAGAAATTGCAAGTATGTATGTGTGTGTTCTTGTGCAGAGCATATTTATGCATTTTTTATTTTTGTTGCATTCGCATCAGAAAACGAGATTTCCAATTTGTCATATAAACAAGTATGAAATGGGTCTATACAGATTGTAGTGTTATACTTAAGACTATACAATACCAAGATGTTGCATGAGGGACTGAAAATCTGTTCTATTGCGGAGCTTTGTGTTCTTTTAGACAATCCTTCGTCTATGACCGCCGCTCGCTGCCTATCTACTCGGGCTCGGCTGCTTAGCTCGTCTTGGTCCCAAATCTTACAAAATCCAAGAAATTTAGTTGATTTTTTCATAATCAGAGTAAGTAGTTAGAATGCTTGGTGTGATTTTAGTGCACAACTTGGTCAAGGGTAACGTAGATAGCCCTGACCTGTTGAGCCGCATAAACTTCACGATTCCTATTAGAAGCACTAGAAATTATACACCGTTGTTTTTTTCGCTTTGTAGATCGAATTATGCCTTGCATGAACCGTTTAGGGTCCTATGCTTGGATTATAATTCCCTCTACCATATTATATCTACTACTAACTCCCTTCCTAGTCTTAAATTACTGATACTCTTATATCTTTCCCGTAATTAGAAATTGCTTAGTTCTTTTAGTCACATTAATTTTACTTTTCCTCGAACACTAGTCTAACACCTATCTCCTGCATGTTTGCGATCGGTTCGGTTAACGAGTCGCGCGCTATACGGCAGCGCCCCTCGATCGGTTACCTGGGATCCACGCGTAACAGCTTTCTGCTGGTGTCGCTTAGTCCACTTGATGGTGTAGTCATTGCATATCAACGTCCTAAAGAAAGACAGAGTTGGAGATAAAGTGGAAAGTAATGCCGGGCGAGAAGGGACAGCAATGATAATAAGATTGATGAGCGATTGCCGCCTACGATGGGTGCGTCTCATGCTACACGGCGGAGAAACTAACTTGCAAATCACAAGGCACTGAAGATAAGGTGACCGACTCCCACGGTCGTAACCTGATGTACAGTCTACTACTAAAGGAGACAGACGAGCTGGAGGTCGACAAGAGCTCCCTGAACAGCTATTTTAAAGATATGCGATACGATAAACCAATGCGACCCATGCAGGTCCTGGAGGTTGTTTTGCCTTCCCATTGCCATAATACGCGGAATTTAAGGGAATCCTTTTCATAGAAAGGGAGGTGTATCGCAGGGTCCCAATTGAGTCCACGGAGAGCAAAGATGAGGAGTTGTTTTTGAACGGATTCGAGCATGTCTTTATCTTTAATATTTTTGTATCTTTATCTTTTTTATCTTTGGTAGTGAGGCGACCAGATGCAGGAACCATATTCCAAGACAGGCCAATAAATTCCTTAGACCATCTTTTGACAAGTCCAAGAACTCCCTTAGCTTTATTTAAGTTGACGGAATTATTTGAATTAAAACATAAATTAGGTACAAAGATAATCCCAGGTTAGTAACTTTGAACAGGCGTTGTAAGGTAATGCCATAGATTGAATAGACAAATAGGTATGGGTTGCACCGATGGAAGTTCATGATTACATTTCGAGGTAGTAAGAGGAAGAACGTTAATTAGGCACCAATTATTAAGAGCGTCAAGATCCGATTGCAGACGCGAGGTCTTCATAAAAAAAACATAGCTTAACATCATCAGCATACATTAGGACACGGGAATGAGATAAAACTTGGGGAATATCGTTGATAAACAGGTTAAATAACAAGGGACCCAGATGGCTACCTTGAGGCACACCCGATTAAACTACAACAGGTTTAGAGAGAGAGAGAGGAGTTAAAGATACGCTCAGAATGATTGCAAAGGTATCGGAATCGCTAGGAGAGATAATTTATGGTTAAGAAGAGTCAAAGGCTTTACTAATGTCAGTATATGCTATATCATTTTGACACCGTTTAGCAAATCAGGCAGTTGGTAGAAAATTCTAGCATGGAAACACGGAACTATAAAAGTGCTGGAGCTGAGAAGTAATAATTTGTTCGAAGAGTTTAAAAATGGCAGATAAATTGGAAATACACCGGTAATTTGAAACATTAGATTTAGCTGCTTTTTTATGAACGGGAATTATGTAGAGTTCGGAAGTTAAGTCGGAACGGACAGCAATAAGGACGCCGTCACCTCGAGATGGACGGAAAAGTCTAGACACTTGTGAGAAGGTTTTTTATTATTTCAGTAACGTCGGGCTTTATAAGCAATTTTACAATGAGGGATGGGGACAATTTTGTATTCTTTTCTTATCGCTAGACCCACGGAACGAGTGCATTGGTAGTGTGAGTGACCAAATGATTGCATGCAAGCATCAGTTTTTTTGGACTAATTTAGGGTCTTAATTGCTTACTGCACTTGACTTTGGAATGTCGTATGTATTAATGAGTTGACAGATCATTTCTCTGCTCGCACCGTATCAGTCATAAATTCTATATATTATGTATGTTTTTTACTTAGAATAGATTGGTTTTGTGTTTTTATCTCCGTGAATGTGTAAAGACTCTTGTTCTTTAAATACAATAATATGTTCATGTTTGAACACTATCAGTACGTTATTTGGTGAGCTTTCTGCACAGGCCACTTACATTCTGATAAGTGATTCTTAGAGGTAGAGGAGAATTAAGTTTTTTGACATAAAAGGTAAATTGGTAGATGGTGTTGGAAGGATTCCTACACGAGGTGCGGATCGGTTATTGAAAATGTGACAAATGATACGTACCGGCCAGAGAGTAACAAATTACTCCGGGACAAGAATTTTCAAGGAAGAAATGCTACGTTTCTCCTTAAAGTTAAATTTAGTTACAACGAGGCCAGAGAAGCTATTGATGTTAGGTTTGGAGAAAATATAGTCTCCAACCATTAAATCCGTAGCCGATTCCATAAGACGCGAGACAAATACAGATTTTAGAGGAGCGACAGCGATAAGAGTAGAGAGGTCAAGAGGGGTCACATTGTTTTAGGTAAGGCAGAATCGGGTTCTACCCGAGGGGCAGGTCCGGATGGGACAGCGCTGTCTGAGGAGCAAGTGCGAGCCAATGTGGAAGGAGCCTCAACTTCCGTGCAGACAACAGTGTCGTCGGCTTTAGTTGATGACAATGAAGCGCCAGCGACGGGATCACCATTGACTTTCAGTTGGATATCCTTGGCAGAAACGTGGACGGGAAATGCAACTGGTGAGGAACCAGATGCACAAGTCCTTTTCGATGCGGGTGTATTAACTTCGATTTCTTTAGAGCCAAAATCAATCAAGGCTGGCGAGCTTTTGGGAGGAGCGGATGTATCCTTAACTGCAGGAGAAATCATGGTGTTATCACGGGGCAAACTAGAAGTTACGTTTCATTTCTTTGGAGACTCATTTATAATTTTATTTTATTTATTTTTAAAATTAGCTTCCATGGTAAAACTTAACTTGTAGTCGCCGGAATTCCGAGTGAACAGCAGCGATTTCGTTTGAGTTTGTCTCATAAAGATTCGCATTTCGGTTTCAACTGTCCTGCAATCCTAACAAGTTCAGTTCAGACCGCAGCGAGTCTTGCTCAGATCGACAACGCAACCACCAACATGATCAACACCCGCGCAGAACAATGAAGAGAAAAATATATATGAATAAAAATAACGGTAAAATATAAGTCGGTGTGAGGCAGAGGCAGTGACTTTAACCTTATATTTTACAATTCCACGCGCAAGCACAAAAAAAAACACTCAGAAAACCAGCAAGTGTACGGAATGACACAGAGAGACGAAAGAAACTTAAAAAGTCAAACAAACAAAAGCATTAAAAGCTGATAAGTGTGGGACTTGGAGAGTCCTCACCCCCTAAAAACTACTCTCTGTGTCCCTCTCGTGGTACGACCGCTAAGGATTACTTCGAGAGGGGGAGATGGCATGAAACTAGATCCTGTCAAGGATTTGAATTTCTGATTCGCTGTCAGCGCTATTCAAGAAGAGGACTCGTAGCGCGCATCTTCGGTATAGCTGGTGCTCAGATTGGAGCTGCGTACATGATGATGGCGACGGAGCAAATGAGCCGTCTGCTCCGCTGACGTGGCCCTCTAATGTTGGCCATTATGCCAGTGAGCACATTTGTTGCTCGGCAAGCTTTGTCTCCTGTGACTTCAAGATGCTGTTTATAGCTTAGTCTGTGGTCCAGGAGGTATTTTATTGCTGGGGACGACTCAATTTCATCCGTTCCAATCGCACTTTGGCGGTCTCGACTTTTTTTCTGGAGCTAATCAGGACCGTTTCGGTTTTATGCGCTGCCAGGCTAAGGCCGTTTTCATGTAGCCAACACATTACTCGCCTGATTATTTCATTTGTGTTCTGCTCCACATATTCCAGGGGTTTGCTTACTGTTGCAATTGCAATGTCGTCAGGAAATCCAACGGCTGTTGTTGGATGCCATCGTACAAACGTTCCATAGTAACGGTCTGAGTACAGAGCCCTGTGGGACGCCTCTGGTTATGTGCTTCGTTTTTTGTCCCACCGAAGGGTCGCACTATGTTTTTAAAATAACGCCACCAGGCTCACCAGGTACTTGTGTATGCCTAGGCTGGAGGGGCCATTTTGCCATATCGCAGAATTTAATGCGTTTTTTACATCTAGAGTTGTTACCAAGCAGAACTTTTTGGTGCCGCCGCGCCATCTCTTTCCTGCTAAAGCTTCTCGGGCTTTGCTTACGACCACTTTTATGGCGGTGATGGTGCTTCTCTGCTTCCCGAATTGGAGGTCGGATAAACCCTGGTGGCTAGCGATCTCTGTTTCCAGCCTGCTTGCTATGATTCTCTCGAAGAGTTTCCCCGCTACGTCTAGCATTCACAGCGGTCTATATTCTGGGGGATCTTCAGGTTCCTTAACTGTTTTCGGAAGCAGCACAAGCCTCTGTAGCTTCTAGCGCGAGGGGTAGACTCGTTCTTGCAGGAATCGGTTGAATATTCCAACCACCGTATCCGGGAATGCTGAAGCTATCGCTTGGACTGCTTTAGACCTGGCGGGACCTGGCGCTTTGCCCGTCTTCATGCTCTGGACTGCCTTTATATGCTCATCTGCATCGATTTGATGCATTGGGGATGTTCCCAGCTGCGTGTTGGGCTCATATGTTAGTTCAGCTTGTGTTGGGAATCGTTTCTACGATTCTTGTCAGTTCCGGGCAGGTGGGCATTGCCTTCCGCACAGATCCCTCCAGAATTTTGATTTGCAGCGTTTGATCTCCTTGTTGAGTTTCAGATCAGCAATATTCTGCGAACACCAATGCACTGGTTTCCACCGATTTCCTCCTTCTTCGTCATGGCAGCGTCACAGGCCGTTTCCATTGCCTTTGCTAGCATGTTGATCCGTCGTTCCTCATCTCCATAGATTTGTTCGCTGTTTAGCTTAAACATTAGTAGCAGGCCATTAGCAGGTCCATTTCTTAAGTGTTGCAGGCTGTGCGCCTCGGGACTTTTTTCGTCTGGTGGTGGCTTCATCTATGCGGCACGTAAATGCCCGGTGGTCACTATGCGTGTATGCATTGGACACCTTCCAAATGAGCTAGCTGTGGATAGGCGAATGTGACATCGATTAGCGATCCTCGGTCACCCTTTGAGTAGGTGTCGGCCGTTCCAGTGTTCAGGAGCACCACGCGCAGTCTAGCAAACACATTGAGTAAGTCGCCCCCGTGTGCGCTTGTCCATTCGGTCGCCCATGCGATGAAGTCGCTTGCGATGATCGCTGGAGTACGGCTGTGGATTGTGCTAGAGCGGCTGCTAGTGCGGTGCGTGTGTATTGGAATGAAAACAGATATGCTGAAGGTAGATAAATGCAGAAAGCGGTTCAGAGAGAGGGCGAATGCACACATTTTAGCCACAACAAAACAGCTACAAATAAGAATGTGCAGAGAAGGTAAGAATGCACAATAGGATTGAAAATTGGAAATAAAAACACAAAAATAGGTTTAATGCGTATGCACTGATATCGAACAGGTTGCACGATCGGTTTGAAACACAAGGAATAATCAAAAAACATCACTTTTCTCAAGCAACGGATATACAATTATTTAGTAGGAGCGACCGTCAGCAACGATGTATCGATATCGATTGATATTAAATGAAAATTCGTTGATTACAGGCAACATGACATTTCCGAACATTTTTAAAATTGTTTTTCTTGTTTTATTAACCCACCAAGTTGGTACTCATTTCACTACCCACCAGACGTGTACCCTTTTCACTACCCATTAGATGGTACCCATATCGTCACCACCAGAAGACCACCCATCTTTAAAATATTTATTTTTTTTTGGTTTTGGAGTTGAGATAACCCAGTCTCGCCTCTACAGTTATTGCATCTATAAATATTAAATATAAATACGAGTATAAGTAATAGGCGGAAAAATTAAAACAAAAAAACGAATCAGCTTTCCAAGCAATACTACAGAACTTCCATTTCTAAACACGGCAATTCTTAATTCCTCTACATTTTTCATTTGGCTGTCCTCAAATTTTTATTTTTCACCGGACGACATTTTTTCTGCATATTTCTCCTTTAGTTCCTTTTTGAGCTGCTGTACATTGTAAAGTTATGTTAAGCTTACTTTGTCTTACCTTTCGTTTACTGACTTTATTGTATAATAATCTGTAATTCACTTTAACTTGTCGCACTTGTAATTGAACACGCGTTTCGTCACTAACTGAAGCCAAAAGAAAAACAATAGAATATTCCAGCTAAGGAATGTCTGAAAGGATAAAGAAAACCAAAATTTAATTCGTCCCTTTTGCGAACATATAATAAATTGCATAAATCGTAAGTTCATAAATGTATGTATGTATATACTGACTGAGTACCGGGTATAAGGTAGAGCCGCGGCCTTTGCCTTACTTTTGCCTGCCACAGTGCGGGCTCATTTTGCAGGCAATATATAAATTCGCTTAAAAATTGTTTTGACATTCCGGCCACGTGTTGTCGCTACGAACATTTTTCCTAACTAATGTTTCGTGCGAACATTGCCACCCCCAGTCGAATTTGTTCGTGCGAACACAGCCAAGATAGAATCGTTTCTATCTTTGTCGAACGAGATATCGAACATGAAATGTGGACGCGAAAACTACCACCGACGACGAAAATTTCGTGGAACTGAACATGTCAAATTAATTCGACTGTGGAGATCCTGCTTAAGTCGCTTTGTAGCATTCTAAAGGAGACAGGTGTTGAGCTACTGAGCTTCTTCAGCAGCTTATTTTGCGAAATTTAATTAAACACAAAAGGAGTTTGGATTCAATGTATGTGTGTATATTGTGTATATGTCTATGTTCAATTTGGTTTCTTAGCGAAAGAAAATATGATACGAAAGTTGGCGATATGACGTTTGCGCACGAAGACGATCAAATTTTGAGTAAAAGCTGCTCCGAAGATGTGCCTCCCACGCAGCTCTTGTTGGACGACGAACGACGAAGAAAGGGCGATGTTGCGATAGAGAGTGCAGGGCGACAGCAAGCAACAAATAACTAAGAGAGATGCGCTCTTTATGCTGCCGTGGTCCGGCGCTAAGCCGAGCATACTCCCCCCGTTGAAGAGTACGGGTCTTCGACATCCTTCTTTGGCAGCATACACAGCTTCGCAACGGCCCTTGTGGCAGTCCCAGTAGCCGTTTTGAGCTCAGCTACCCTGGGAACACCATCCTTCCCGACGATTAACTTAGTCACCTTTCCCAATGGCCACTTGAGGGGAGGCAGGTTCTCGTTCTTTACGAGCACTACGTCGCCGACGCTGAGACTAGGCTGCCCAGTTCTCCACTTAGCTCTCTCCTGAAGAAGGGTGAGGTACTCCTCTCGCCAGCGGGACCAAAACGTCTGCTGCAGAAAGTTGACCTGCTGCCAGCGATTAAGACGATTGAAGTTTATTTTGGTTACATCTGGCTCTGCAAACATAAGGATCGGCGCTGTACTCAAGAAATGCGCAGGTGTTAGCACGTCCAAGTCGTCGGGATGCTCTGAAATAGGAAGTAATGGTCTTGAGTTGACTAAAGCAGTTATATGGCATACGAGGGTTCTCAGGTCATCGAAGCAAAGTACGGAACTGGAGGCGGAACGGTAGAAGTGATGCTTGGCTGTCTTCACCGCTGCCTCCCAGAGACCGCCAAAGTGGGGAGACCGAGAGGGAATGAAGCGCCAGTCGATGTGATCTGCGACGCAAAACTCCTGAACTGTCTTCTGGTGCCTTTCGGAGAGGAACAGCTTCTTCAGCTCCGCCAACTTGTTCTTAGCTCCAACGAAGTTAGTTGCGTTGTCAGACCAAATCTCCCTTGGCTGACCACGAGTACAAATGAACTGCTTGAGCGCGCTAATGAACGTTAGCGTTGACAAATCCTGCACAAGCTCCAAGTGCACGGCCTTGGTGGGAAAACAAATAAATACGCATGTTCGGGCCAGCCGCTAATCAACAGGCCTAACCTAAAACTATACATATGTACAATACAATACAATACAATATTCAATGCACTGTAAACGCCCACGTTCGGCAGCGCTGCTGCGCTGTAAAGGGCGCTCTGCAGCCACCGCATCGGCTATAGCTTTGATTAGCCGACGGTGCTAATTTCAGTAATCTGCTAACCTCTCTGCGCATTGGTTGCATTTGGATCTCGATTATACATATGTACATTTATCTGGTTGTGCTAAGAGCAAGCAATCGGCTTCCGCTAGCAGCCGCCGGTATAAATAAACAGCTATTACATTTGAACAATTCGCATTATTATTCTGGATAAAAATAGGTGCCAAAAAAGCTTGGCATTTTAAACATTGGTGACCCCGACGTGATTAAAGACATTGGCTAATCGCGTTTCGTGTAAAAACATTTAAATTGAACAATATATTCGGTTCTGTGCAGTTTAACCACAAACAAATACATTTGTGCAGCATATAAAACGGTTTATGTGCAAATTCAGTTGAGAGTGCGGTCGTCTGAGATTCCGTTAGTTTAATCGTCGAATCTCTCATTCTATGCTCAGCCGCAGACACGGTTCTTGACTTTTCGTGTCTCTCATTCTCGCTCCAGCTTCTGTGTACCGTCGCATAATCTTCAAGTCTCTCATTCTCTGCACAACAGCACCACGGTTTCGACTTTTCGTGTCTTCACCCTCTCTTTCTCGATTCTGTACGCCGTCGCTAAACGGTTATCTATTCTCCGTTGTTACGTTGCATTTCACCCCTTTAAACATGGATAGCGATCCAAATACAGGCGCGTGCGAAAATATTGTGACGGCTAGTAACAGGCTGAGTCTTTATAAACGCAAAGTTCAGGCTTTATATGATCGAATGAGCGGGCTCGGCGAATCATTCGCTGGCAATAAGATCGATAATTTGAACGCCACGGAAATCGACGTTCGTATCGACATGCTGGCAGAAATTCGAGAGGAATTTAATAAGGCCCATAATGAACTGGAAGCGCTCAATCAAGATGAGATTGGGAGTGAGATGCGCAACAACTTTGATATGCTCTTCATATCGTTGAAGGCTGAGCTACTGGCTGCTCTCGAACTAGGCCACTCGCGCGCTGCTGCCAATTCGACTACCCTACCAAACCATTCTGGACACAGTACCATCATCATGGCTCACATGCAGCGACTTCCTGAGCTAAAAATACCCAAGTTTTCCGGTGGATACGTCAAATATTCGGACTTTATGGCTATGTTCAATTCGATCATCGACGCAGATGCGGATCTCAGCGACATCGAGAAGTTCCAGCACCTTCGCTCTAGCCTCGCTGATGCTGCTTTGGATTCGGTTCGATCTTTGGAACTCTCCAGTGCCAATTATCGTGTGGCGCTGGACATACTTAATAAACGTTTTAGTAACAAACGACTTGTTTTTCAGGCACACATCAAAAAGATTCTTGGGCTCAAGAGAGTGGATTCGCCATCTCCCAAACGGCTTCGGGAGTTTTCGGATGCAGTCAATTTGCATATGCGTGCTTTGCAAACATTAGGAACGGATTTGGAGATACCCCACTGCATGATATTTAACCTGCTGCTGCAGAAGTTGGACGCTAAGACGCAAATTAAATGGAAAGAACACCTGTCGTCGGATGCCATACCTACAGCAAAGGATTTTTATGAATACTTGGAGAAGCGGTGCCAGAAAATGGAGACCTTGGAATACGCTACAGCGGCACCCGCTAGTAGCGCTCACGTGGGAAAAACCCATAATTCTCATTTTAAGAAAACTTTTGTTGCCTCCAATTCTTCCACCGACTCATCTGGATGCAGTTTTTGCCATTCAGCGGGACATGGTATATATTCCTGCAGGATATTCGGGAATTTGTCTCCGTTGCTGCGCCACAAAGAGTTGAAGAAGCTTTCCCTCTGTTTCAATTGCCTGAAAGCGGGGCATCGGACTCGTGCATGCAACAGTGGAAAATGTCGAGTATGCGGTGGGAGGCATCATAGTTTGTTGCATTTTGAGAATCTGCAATCTACAACTCAAGGCTCCCCAGATCTTTCTCCTCCAGATCTAACGCTCCAACCAGACGCTATTTCTGCCACTCAGGATTCTGTTAGCAGTTCACCTTCCCCTGCCTCTACCTCTCTTGCTGCCCAAGGTCTTCAATCCGATGTTGTGCTTCTGGCTACCGCTGTGGTTCTCGTAAAGAATCGGTCTGGCGTTTTAGTTCCTTGTCGTGCCATACTAGATTCAGGATCTCAGCTTCATCTCATCACATCCAGGTTCGCCTATCAGCTTCAGCTTAGGAGAACTCAATCGTCTGCACTTGTCTTTGGGCTCGGCGATACCAGCGTGGTTACTGAGAGATCCACCGTGAACATTTGTATGCATTCTCGCACAGCTGACTATACAACTACGCTTACTGCTCTTATAGCTCCTACGATCACCGATTGTCAACCAAGTCTGGCAGTCAATGTCGCCCATTGGAATACTCCGTCGAATATTCAGCTTGCTGATCCTGCATTTTTCAACCCTCAGCGAGTGGATCTTCTCATTGGTGCCAGCATTTTCTATGATCTCCTCTGCGTAGTGCAAATAAAACTCATCGATGGTCTGCCTCTTCTGCAGAAGACCCGTCTTGGGTGGATCGTATCCGGTGGTGGACAAAGGGTAGCACGCTCGGCGCTCTTGGCAACGCACAATTCTCCAGATTCGGAAGCTAGCATGGATGCAAGGTTGGACAAAACTCTTCGTATGTTTTGGGAGGTCGAGACTTGTGCGGACGCCGTTTTGAATACGAAGGAAGAATTAGATCGTGAAGCGCATTTCGTAGACCACTTCTCACGTTTGCCATCAGGGGATGGCAAAGGATAATGGCGATCGCTTAGGGGAATCTTACACTCAGGCGCATCGTCGATTCATCAATTTGGAGCGAAAGTTGGATCGTGATACTACACTCAAGGAGCGGTACTCTGCCTTTATGAGGGAGCCTATTGAGTTGAAGCATATGTCCCCAGTCAACCCTGATTCTCGTAGTCTCTGCGGATATTTCTTGCCTCATCACTGTGTTTTAAAGGAGGATAGTACGACGACAAAGCTTCGTGTCGTTTTCGATGGTTCGGCAGCTACATCAACTGGATGTTCCCTAAATGATGCGATGATGGCAGGCCCTGTTATTCAGCCTGCATTGTTCAGCATACTAATTCGGTTTCGCACATATCCAGTCGCTCTCACTGGGGACATTTGTAAAATGTACCGCTGCGTACGAGTGTCTTCACCTGACAATTACTAACAGTGCATTCTATGGCGAGATTCTATCCAGTCCAAGATTCAGGTCTACACATTAGACACCGTCACATATGGCACTAGAGCTGCATCGTTTTTAGCAGTTCGCGCAATGCACCAGCTGGCCATTGACGAGGGTGAGTCCTACCCTCTTGGCTCAGCTGCTCTGCAGCAGAATTTTTACGTGGATGATCTCATCTCGGGCGGCAGCTCTGTCGCTGAGGTCATGGAAAAGATGCATCAAACCTCCGCCATACTGTCTTGCGGTAATTTTAAGCTTAGGAATTGGTGCTCTAGCCATCAGGAAGTACTTGAAGGAACGCCTGAAGATGACAGAGAGAAATACTTAAGGTTTCATGGTGGAAGTGATATAACAAAATCTCTTGACTTAGCATGGGACCCTGCATCAGATCAGCTGCTTGTCCTTGTCCGCGCTAGACACAAATTCGAAGCCCTCCAAGCGATCGGTTTTATCTACGATTGCTCGTTTCTACGACCCTCTTGGCTTGATAAATTCTGTTATTGTCAGGTGCAAAATCTTCCTTCAGCAGTGAAAAATCTAATATTTTATAGATCTTCAAACAATTCAAACGAAATCAAACTAAATAAAGACGCGGTTTTTTCTTTCAACGATATTCGTGTTTATTAACAAAAACGAGTGCAGTGGCTTTGGGCGTACTTCGACAAGTGAAGTGCCGCCCCATTCCACTCTTTGCGCGACCCAACGTCGGCCGCCCGCAACCCAATTCGCCGTCGGCGATCGTGCAGATCGGCTTGCGGGTCACCCGAAGATGGAGCGACTCTTTTGCCGTCCGATCCTCTCTTAATCTACTATCTTCTTCTCCAACATTCCGGCCCCGCTGAAGAGCTCCGGTCTTCAGCACGTTGGAAGTGGTGCCAGCTTGTGGACTGGTCGTTTAATTACGCCGGCCGGCGTTCTGACTTCGGCCACCCGCACCTTGCCGTCCTCTCCCGTGATTGCGCGCGTTACGCGCCCTGTTGTCCATCGTTGCGGAGGGGTGTTGTCGTCGTGCACCAGGACGACCGCCCCTTCGGCCAGATTGGCCTCGCCTCTGCTTCACTGGGCTCGCTGCTGCAGGCTGAGGAGGTAGTCCTTGGACCACTTGCGCCAAAAGCGCAGTTTGAGCTCCAACAACAGTTGCCACCGCTTCAAGTATCCGGGTGCGGGCTTGTTGTTTGGCTCTCCGGGCGTGGATCCGTGCGGCAGGCCCAGCAGAGGTTGGCCGATGAGCAAGTGCCCTGGTGTTATGGCCTCTCCGTCGTTCGGATCGCTGGTGTCCGCCACGAGGGGCCTGGAATTGAGCAGCGCTTCGACCTCCACCAGGTGCGTGCTCAATTCGTCTGGCGTGAGGTTGGCGTCGCCTGCCCCTCGCACCAGCCTGTGTTTGGCTGCCTTGACTGCTGCTTCCCACAGCCCGCCGAAGTGCGGTGCTCTCGGAGGGATGAAGCACCAGGTCACTGCTCTCTCCGCTGCGTAGTCCTGCAGGCTCTCCTTGCTCCGGGTGAATGCCACTTGGAGCTCCCTCAGCGCGTTGCTCGCTCCCACGAAATTCGTCGCGTTGTCGCTGACCATCTTCTCCGGCAGTCCCCGTCTCCCAACGAACCTTTTGAATACATTTAGAAACGCGTCAGTTGAAAGGTCTGAGACAAGTTCTAGATGGACTGCCTTTGAGGCGAAACAAACAAAAACGGCAACGTACATTTTAACGGGTGGTCTACCTCTGATTCTATAGCTTACGTAGAATGGCCCACAGAAATCTACGCCAGATACTCTGAACGGCCGACCCTCACGAAGGCGGTCAGCTGGCAAATTTCCCATTATTTGCCCCAACAACTTTGGCTTGTAGCGAAAACAGTGTACGCATCTTCTAACATGCGCTGTACACACGCTTCGGGCATTGATCACCCAAACTTGCTGCCTCAGCAATCCCACAAGAACCTTTGCACCAGCATGGTAGTGCCTAAGGTGCAAATGCCTGACCAAAAGGCTGACCAATTCAGATCCCTTTGGTAGCAACAGAGGGAATTTGGCGTCGTATGCGATAGGGCCGTGTAGCAAGCGCCCTCCTACTCGAATTAACTTAAATTTGATGCCATTTTCATCAAACTCGTGGACAAATGGATTTAACGACTGCAGCATCGGAGCTAATGCTGCCGATTTGTCCAGTAATCTATACTCAGCGCTGTATGTTGTGCTTTGTACGACTGCGATCAGCTTTAAAAACGCAATGTTCCTGTTCCAATGTTCCTTTCTGCCGCAGATACAAGATGCGAATCACCTCTAAGCTGCTTGAAACAGAATCGAAGCACGTAGGCCATTATGCGGACCAACTTAGAAAACCTCGATTGCCGGTTGCAATTAGATTCAGCATCAGCTACCCCAAGCGCACATACCACTGCACTTTTCTTATCTTCAGAAGTTTTCACTTCTGACGCTATCTCGAACTGGTGAAGTTGAGGCCATCGGTCTTTTTCTGCCATTAAAAAGCTTGGCCCATTGAACCACAAGGAGCTCACAATGTCGTCAACATCTGTTCCCCTTGAAACCAAGTCTGCTGGATTAGCATCCATTGGAACGTGACGCCATACGACTCCACTTGACAATTCTTGGCATTCTGCGACCCGATTCGCAACGAATGTACCAAACGTACCCGAATCACGCTGCAACCAATATAGCGTGACCTGCGAATCTGACCAGAAATTTACGCTTTCTATCGTGAATTTGGTCATTGTGGTCGACACTTGTTGCCAGAGTTTGGCCAGTAATAGTGCTGCACAAAGCTCTAACCGGGGTATTGTTTTTACGCTCAGCGGAGCTACCCTCGACTTTGCCGTGAGCAATGACACGCGAACGTCTTCGTCGTTGCACGTTCGTACGTATATACTGCAACCGTAGGCGTGACTGGATGCGTCAGCAAAGCCGTGAATTTGAACCCCTTTGTACAGCGTCAAACATACGTAACGAGGGATTGAAATTTTGTGTAAATCCCGCAAGGTATTGGTGAACTTATTCCACGCAGTGTGTAGACTCATAGGAATAGCCTCATCCAAATCTACCTTTAGCCTCCATAAGTCCTGCAACAGTATTTTTGCCTTAGTGACAATTGGACACAACAAACCGAGATGGTCAAACAAACGAGAGGCTATCGACAAAATATTGCGTTTTGTTGGTTTCAGGGAGGCAAAACTATCCACGTCCAGATGGTACTTAAATACATCATCTTGAGGTGCCCAGCGCATTCCAAGCGTTTTGACTGAGCTTTGCTCATCAATCTTAATGCTGATTTCCTCATTCTTTCCAGATTGAGTCGGGCAATTGGAAGCCCACTTGGCCAATGGAAATCCTCCTGAATTCAAAATATCCCGAACCTGGCTGCAAATTGTGTCCAGTTCTTTTAAACTGTCTGCACCTGCCAGCATATCGTCGACATAAAAACAATTGCGAATCACTTCCGCACCAATGGGATGTGATTGTGCGAAACTATTTGCCAATTCGAACAAACAACGTACAGCCAAAAAGGGTGCTGACGCTGTACCGTATGTAACAGTATTCAACCTGTATGCCTGTATGTTTTGTGAAGGGTTTTCTCTCCACAAGACAAGTTGGAAGTCTCTGTCTTCCTCAGAAACATTTATCTGCCTGTACATTTTCGAAATGTCAGCAGTTACGGCATATTTGTTCAACCGAAAGTTGACCAATGTTGAATACAACTCCCTCTGAATAGTTGGCCCCACCATTAGTGTTTCGTTCAGTGAAACTGCTGTTGATGTTTTGCTGGAAGCATCGAACACAACACGAAGTTTGGTTGAGGTACTCTCAGGTCTGAGAACGCATTGATGAGGAATATAATAATGCTGTTCTAGAGGAGCAGACTTCAGAATGGACATATGTCCCAAATCCAAATACTCTTTCATGAAGTCATGGTACATAGTTTTGAGAGTGTCATCCTTTGACAGTTTGCGCTCAAGTTGCAAAAAACGCCTTTCAGCAGTTTGAAAGGACAGGCCAAGAACTTTAGGGTCGGTCTTAAAGGGAAGTTTGACTTGAAAGCGACCGGAAGACAATCGTTGTACCGTTTTTGCGAAGTACAACTCACAGGCCTGTTGTTCAGCTGTTTGGCGGACAGCCTTCGACTCAATTGGACATTGATCCAATTCCCAAAAACGGTTTACTAATGAGTCGAGAGAACAACTATACACTTGAGCTATCGAACTCTCAATACACTGTTGCCGAGGCGCCTGTCCAGTACATTTGCCTGCAACAATCCAACCGAGCAATGTTTTTTTGCATAATGGGCAGCTCGGAATGTAATTTAATTTGCCCAACGCACAATAGCCCATAAAACATTTCAGCTCCCAAGAGAACATCCACCTTAGCCGGCTTATGGAATTCGGGATCTGCCAATTGAATATTTTTTGGGATTTTCCAGCTCGATGTGGAAAGTGATTGCCCAGGCTGAGATGTGGAAATTGATTTTAGTACATAACACTCAGCGGAAAACATGTGGGAATTCAACCGAGAATGTATCGATGCACAAACCTTAGTTTTACTATCGGTGGTTGCACCACCCACCATAGCGATAGCAAGGGAAGTTGGCTCACGTTTAAGCCGAAGCTTCTGTGCTAGGCTCTCAGACATCAAATTTATTTGAGAGCCACTATCGAGCAAAGCTCTTGCTGGATGCAACTGTCCGAATCTATCTTTGATATTTACAATCGCGGTAGCCAGAACGACTTGATCCGCATTGAGCACGTGACCTACGTAGGCCTCCGACGTTGAGGCTTGAAGTGCCGCTGCTTCACCTTGCACTGATGCAGTGTACCGATGAAGGAGCGAATGGTGAGGCTTTGAGCACACTCGACACTTCGCCGCCTTGCAACTCGATACTGTATGTCCCGTGGTCAAACAATTGAGACACAGTTTTTGAGTTTTAGCATACTCAAAACGTTGCATGACGGAAATGGCACTAAACGACGGACAAGAATATATATTGTGGTCTGCAGACCTGCAATAGGTGCATGCAGACGACGACCTTTGACCTGCATTAGCACAGGCAAAGGACGATTTCCGTTGAGGCTTCCTCACCTCGTTACGCACCCTTGACTTGTCACGAGTTGACTCTTCTGCTGCCAGGTACTGATACCTTCTATTCAGCTGTTTGGCACAGTCTTCCCAAGAAGGCAGCTTATCATAATCAAGCTGCTCTTCAAAACGAGATTTGGTCACATGGTCGACCTTTGCCATGACCATGTGAATGATCATTGCATTCGCAATATCTTTGTCGTCACCTACAGACGACAGCGATGAATATATCGCAGACACCGTGTCTATCATCGATCTTAAACTCGATGCAGATGGCTTGGTCATGGTTGGCAAATCGAATAATTGAGCAACGGTATCGAAAAATATCAAACATTTATTGTCGTACACTGACTTCAGACTGGCAAGGGCCTTAGGATAATTACAGTCTGTCATCTGAAATGGTTTTACTACACCCAATGCTTCATCTGACAAACATGATACGAGATGATTAAACTTTTCTACGTTTGTCAAAGAAGCATCGTCGTCAATGAGGCTTTGGAACAGGCACATGAAGTTTTTATATTCCGAATGTTTGCCACTAAACTTTGGCAAACGCATTTTCGGCAGCTGCGATCGCTGGCTCGAATTCAGTGAGCAGTCATGCTGCATGTGTGTGTCGAAACGTGGATTTACTGAGCAGTCATGCTGCATATGTGTGTCGGATCTTGGTTTGATTGCATTCATAAACAATGCTTTAGTGACGACACAAAGATCCTCCAACGGTCCTCTACTTTCATTGGTTGGACTCAAAATGTCCAACTCTGCCTGTAGGTTCATAGCCTTATTGATATAACCCTCTAAAAGTTCTAGGCGACAAGCTAATTCGGTTTTGTCCGATGAAATTTGCTTTAATCTAAAGGCTGTTTGTACGCGCGCAATGTCAGCACTGACTTTGTCAAACCTTTGTTGACACAATGCCAACTTCGTATTGGTTTTAGGTACTGTTGGCCGTTCAGCTGTTGGCCGTTCCACAGTTGGCCTATCGGACTCAGACATAATTGAAATGAGAAAAAGGAACTACCTTCAATCCCGTACCCAAAGTTCGCCAAACTTTTCAAGCTACCCTCGCACACGCACTGCAGCTATGTACCGAGAAACGCTAAGCTTGCTTACTCAAACACACACACGCCCTGGCGCAATATGTGAACAAACAAACGAAAGTGGTCCAAGCGACCGAAAGTAAGCAAGCCCTATGCTCGCTGCTGCCACTTTGTGGGCAACAGAGATAGAATGCGGGGTGCGGGGAATCAAAGAGTAAGTGAGAGAATTTGGCGCGAGCGAACGCACAAGACGAAAGTAATACAGGCGCTCGAACCAAGCCTGACCTGTATGGTATGCCAAAACGGGGGAGAAGAGAGCAAGCGGTAAATTTGGCGCGAGCGCACGCACACACAAACTAATATATAACCGATGCAAGCACAGAGCGAGCAAGGTTAACGAACGCACGGTTGAAATATGTATCAGCCGCTGGTGCCCAAGAACCTTTTACCAAGCGTTGCGTGTATGTGCAATTGCAAGCCGATGTCTGTACGTATGTACGTATGTATATATGTACGCGTATTGTACGTAGCGGTTAAGTCGAAAGCGGACAACCGAAAGACACTGCGACGCTTTGCGATTGCACAAACACACGACCAGAATTATTAGAATGCAATAAATAGACCACCGTTTATGTGTACATATATTATATATGGTTGATATGTTTATATAAAGTTTTAAATGTTAAATATGTACATACATATGTTGCCGTTTTGGTTATGCACATTAAGTGGTGGTCAGCATGAGTATACGTATGTATGTATGGCGTAGGTATGTTCGAACAATTCTACCGAACTTATGTATTTTGTACACACGTATAACTGCGACACTTTCACTTTATGTACATTGATTTGGCCAAATAAGGTATAAAATAAGGAAGGTGCCAGAAATTGAGCTGTGTTCTCTGTGTATGACTGTGTTAGCACATACACACGCACATATGCGTATCACTGCAGTTGATCGTTTTGGTCGGACGAGCGAGCAATTTACAGCGACACAACGAAACTCAACCGGTGATGCTCAATTTTTGGCACAGAATACCTGTAGACTTTCTAGCGAATCTAGAGAAAGTAATCGTCCTGTTTTGGCGTCCATCAGCACGTCGAGTTCGGCAGCGTCCAAGATGGCGAGGGTCCAAAAGGGCACGTCTGTGGCAAGGTCCGAATCAGCAACTTCTTTCGACTTTCTTTCACACGCGAAGCCTAAGCCACTACTCAGCGAAACAACGAGTTCGAATAACTAAAAAAACCGATGTCCCTGCTCGGGCGCCAATGAAAAATCTAATATTTTTTAGATCTTCAAACAATTCAAACGAAATCAAACTAAATAAAGACGCGGTTTTTTCTTTCAACGATATTCGTGTTTATTAACAAAAACGAGTGCAGTGGCTTTGGGCGTACTTCGACAAGTGAAGTGCCGCCCCATTCCACTCTTTGCGCGACCCAACGTCGGCCGCCCGCAACCCAATTCGCCGTCGGCGATCGTGCAGATCGGCTTGCGGGTCACCCGAAGATGGAGCGACTCTTTTGCCGTCCGATCCTCTCTTAATCTACTATCTTCTTCTCCAACAAGCAGCTTTGGAGCAAAAATTTGGATTGGGATGAAAGCCTACCCTCAGCGTTGCATTCATCTTGGATAGACTTGAGAAACAGTTTGTCAAGTATCACGCTGATATCATTTCCTCGCGTTGTTCATCCTTCTAATACGGTAATCGAACTTCACGGATTTTGTGACGCCAGCACAGAAGCATATGGCGCTTGCATATATGTGGTGTCCAGGGAAGGGCAGTTGTCGAGCAATATCTTGTGCTCAAAGTCTCGAGTGGCGCCACTAAAAACCTTATCGATTCCCAAGTTGGAATTAAGTGGAGCCCATTTGTTTGCGAAACTAATGAATAATTTGAAGGATATTGGAAGTTTTACAGGTCGATTTTATTGCTGGTCAGATTCATCGACAGCATTATCTTGGATACGGGATGAGCCAGCCAAATTTCAAGTCTTCGTGGCAAATCGAGTGGCAGCAATTCAGGAGTTGACGGCAGGCATGGAATGGCGCTATGTCTCCACATCATTAAATCCTGCTGACGTTCTCTCTAGAGGCTCGCTTCCCCACCAACTTATCCACTCAGAGTTGTGGTTTCATGGTCCATCATTTTTGGTAGGCTCCAAGGAAGAGTGGCCTGTACCTCCTGTTCCTGAAGCAGCAACGGCAGAGCTTCGCAAGCGTGTATTGCTGATCGCGTCCCCACATGCCGATCTTACGTCAGAATGCAAATTTGCAAATTCATTCTTCGGCATGCAGCGCACATTCGCCTACATGCATAAATTTGTACATCGGCTTCGGCATTCTGGACTCACCGTTTCGGATATTCGGCAAGGAACGCATCTTCTGATCCGGCATATTCAACTGGCTATTTTGTATATGGATATAAGAGAGACGCAATGGTCAAGTCAGGAAATCCAGTTCAATCAGCTCACTCTCTCCGTTCATCGATCAGTATGGATTACTAAGAGTTGGAGGTCGTCTTGGAAACTCATCTCTGGGATTTGATGCTCAGCACCCTCTTATTCTGCCAAAGGGACATCCCATAACTTGTGCGCTGATAAGGTATTATCACGAAAGGAACCTTCATGCTGGACCTCGCGCACTACTTGCCAAAATTCGACTGGAATATTGGCCCATTGGCGGAATCAAGGCAGTATCAAATGTAGTCAGCAAGTGTGTGAGATGCTTCAGGACTAGGCCGCGCATGGTTCAGCACATCATGGGAGATCTGCCTAAGGAGCGTTTGGAGGGAACTCGACCTTTTGAAGTCACCGGAGTGGATTACTGTGGGCCCTTTTTGTATAGATCAGAAATCCGCACGAGGCCACCCATCAAGTGCTACATCAGTGTATTCATTTGCTTCACTTCTAAGGCTATACACATGGAGCTCGTAAAGGACCTGACCACCGCTTCGTTTCTAGGCGCCTTAAAGCGTTTTACTTCCACGCGAGGAAGGCCAAGTCAAATTTGGTCTGACAATGCGACAAACTTCGTCGGCGCGAAGAACGAGCTTTTGGAGCTCAAGAAACTCTTTATGAGCGACTCGCATATGAAGGAGGTCCATGAATCCTGCTTGGCGGACTCGATCGACTGGCGCTTCATCCCACCACGCTCTCCGCACTTTGGCGGATTGTGGGAAGCGGCCGTGAAGACAGCAAAGCATCACCTGTACCGCTCAGTTGGGCCCTCTGTGCTTGACTTCGAGGAGCTGCGCACTCTGATCTGCCAGATCACGGCAATTGTTAATTCTCGCCCTTTGCTCTCGCTTTCAGAAAATCCTGCTGATTTGGATGTCCTGACTCCTGCTCATCTGCTTTTAGGCGGTCCACACGAAGCAATCCTCGAGCCCGATCTGACGAAGCTGAACTATAATCGTCTGGATGGCTGGCAACGGGTCACTCAACTGCAGCAGATATTCTGGAGCCGCTGGCGCGAAGAGTATCTAACTCTTTTGCAAGAGTAGTCGAAATGGCGGACTCCCACGCAAAATCTTTGCGTAAACGATCTCGTTCTGATTAAGGACGAGAATCTTCCTCCAATGCGTTGGCCACTAGCTAGAGTGGTCGAGGTCGTCAAGGGATGAAGGATGAAGTGTGCCGCGTAGCTGATTTGAAGACTGCCACAGGAACCATCAGAAGGGCCGTTACACGGCTATGTGTACTGCCCCTCAAGGAGTCTGTTGAAAGACTGGCTTTCAACGGGGGGAGTATGTTCGGGCCAGCCGCTAATCAACAGGCCTAACTTAAAACTATACATACACTACAATACAATACAATATACTGCAATACTGTAAACGCCCACGTTCGGCAGCGCTGCTGCGCTCTCCCTCTGTAAAGGGCGCTCTGCAGCCGCCGCCTCGGCTCTAGCTTTGATTAGCCGACGGTGCTAATTTGAGTAATCTGCTAACCTCTCTGCGCATTGGTTGCATTTGGATCTCGTTTACACATATGTACATTTATCTGGTTGTGCTAAGAGCAAGCAATCGGCTTCCGCTAGCAGCCGCCGGTATAAATAAACAGCTATTACATTTGAACAATTCGCATTATTATTCTGGATAAAAATAGGTGCCAAAAAAGCTTGGCATCTCAAACAACGCAAATGTAGCATTTGATGGGTGGTCTGGTCCGCACCTCACTCTTGTAAAAGAATGGACCACAAAAATCCACGCCTGTAACAGCAAAGGCGCATGTTGCATTCACACGCTCCTTTGGCAGGTCAGCCATGATATGCTGAAGTAATCGCGGCTTGGCCTTAAAACATCTTGTGCAGCGATTTACGACATTTGCCACAGTCTTGCGCCCTCCAATTGGCCAATACTCATGACGAATTAGTGCGATTAATGATCGTGGTCCACCGTGCAAGTTCCGCTCATGAAAATGCACAATTACAGCTGAAGTGACGGGATGACGCCTTGGAAGAATAACTGGATGCCGCGCGTTGAAATCAAGTGATGAGTTTGCCAACCGTCCACCGACGCGTAATAGTCCATGTTCATCCAGAAATGGTGCGAGCGACGAAATCGAGCTCGACGGCTGCACCTGCTCTCCATCCCGCAAAGCCTTGTAGTCAGTCCATAACTGCACTCTCTGTATTGAACGAATGAGTAACCGTGTGCCACCAACGATGTCATCTACTGTTAATCCCGATGACTTTTTACGCCTCACAAATTTGAAGACGTATGCAAACGTGCGCTGAAGCTTTCCGAAGGAATTGTTAAATTTCCGGCCATCAGAGAGGTCTACGAATGGGCAAACTGCAATGAGGACTCTCTTGCGAAGCTCCAGTGTCGGCAGGTCTTGTGTAGATGACGATGGCCACATCGGTTTTTCATTTCGGAGAAAGAGTGGCCCGTGGGACCAAAGATGCGATTCCAAAAGTTCAGATGGCAGAGCGCCTCTGGATAAGATATCCGCAGGGTTCTGATCGGTTGGAACGTAGCGCCACTCCATCTGAGCAGTCCGCTCCTGAATGGCCGAAACCCGATTTGCAACGAAGACGTTAAAACTTGATGGGTCATTGCGAATCCACGACAAGGCAGTTGTGGAGTCGGACCAGCAATAGAAGCTTCCAGTAAATAATTTAAGTTGGTGTATCTCACTGATCAATTGAGAAAGTAGGTCAGCGCCACATAACTCCAACTTGGGCACCGTCAATACCTTAACAGGGGCGACACGAGACTTCGCACAGAAAAGTTGCACGCATGCGCCATTCTTGGTCCTTGAGACGATATAAATACATGCGCCATACGCGTCTAGACTGGCATCACAAAAACCATGAACCTCCACCTTTGACCTGGGACACAATGCGAGGCGAGGAAATCTAAAGCGCTGAAGGGCAGACAAGTTCTCGCAGAAAGTGATCCACGCTGACGAAAGAGACTCGGATAGACTCTCATCCCATTGGAGCCGCTCCTTCCACACCAGCTGAAGGAAAATCTTTGCCTTTGCAATGACAGGCCCAATCAATCCAAGGGGATCATAAAAACGAGCGATAGTTGACAACATAGAGCGCTTTGTCGGTTTTGAAGACAACTGTGCGGGTACTACGGAAAAGATAAATTCATCGGATGCAGGCTCCCAAACCAATCCAAGGGCCTTTGTAAAATCGGTGCCATCGTCGAAACTCAGCAGCGTTTCTTTATCTTTGTCAGGAACTCCTTCAAGCACGGCAGGAACGTTGGAGCACCATTTCCGAATTGGGAAGTTTCCCCGAGCCAGCAACTGGGATGTCTGCTTCATCTTCTCACGCACTTCCTCTACAGATCCTCCACCAGTCATCAAATCATCGACATAAAAATTGGACGCCAACACTTCCGAGCCAATAGGGAATGACGTTTTTTCTTCTTCGGCCATTTGGAGCATCGCACGAATCGCAAGATAGGACGCTGGCTTGGTCCCATACGTTACCGTGTCGAGTTTAAACGTCTTTACATTTTCCTGAGGTGAATCTCTCCATAAGATGCAGTGAAGGTAATTATCCGGCTCAGTTACCCGGACACAACCCGCAGTTTGGTAGTTGTGCTGTCTTTCTTAAGCACGCAATGGTGTGGCAAAAAATATCGACAGCGACTGGACAGTTCTGATTCTACCAACGACATGTGATTAAGTTCTTGGTACTCCCGGATGAAAGAGGAGTACTGAGATTTTAGGTCCGACCGACGCTCAAGTTTCCGCTCCAAGTTGAGGAACCGGCGATATGCTTGCATGTACGAATCACCCAAGATGTCCAAACTTCTTTTGATGGGCAACTTCACAGCGAACTCTCCAGATGACAAGCGCGAGAAATTAGCTTTGAAGTGCTCCTCACAATCAATATCCTCCTGCTTGACCGTCACCGAAACTTCAGTGGAACTTTCTATCTCCCAAAACCGCCTCAGTAGCATTTCCACTTGATCGAGGGACTCATGACCTGTGCCGGATGAGCACCGAGACCCCAACAAGGCTGTTTTACGAGGTTGCTGGCCACCTCTTTATGCTGCCGTGGGCCGGCGCTAAGCCGAACAACAGGCTTGTTCTAAATTCTATCTATTCAAACATTAACACATTATTGTACTTAAAGAACAAAAGTCTATACACATTCACTGAGATAAACACAAAACCAATCTATGTTAAAACCAATCTAATCAAAAAACATACATAAAGTATACAATTTATGACTGCTAGGGTGCGAGCGGAAAAATGATCTCATTAACACACACGACTTCCCAAAATCAAGTGTAGTAAGCAATTAAGACCCTAGCGCGCTGGTGTGTGTAGCAAAAACGCGAACATGCCAGCTGGCAAAATCGGTTTATTGCTTTACACTGGAAAAAGAGAGATAGCAAGAGCCGAATTCGCATTGCCAAAGCCACACGACGGCTTGCTGCTTTTTTATACCGTCCGTGAGCGGCAGCGCAGCATCAGACACTTTTGCATTCATTAGATCGGGCCGTGCCGATCACTGGTCAAAGCTTCGCACCGATATTTCTCCTCAATGTGTGCGTGACCGATCTTGACCAGCACGCAGCAATCAGCCACGTGAGGCCTCGTAGCCGATTATACCGTAGTTCCATCACAGACTTACTCATCCCAAGTTTGATGATAATAGTGCCAAAACTAATTTTTTCTGCAAAGCCATTAACTTAGTCATTTTTACCATTTAAAACATTTTTTTTTTTAACTTTCTTTTTGATATGAAAAGGTTGTGTTTATCCGGACGGCCCTCAGCGGTGCTCTCATAGGCCTGTATGGCCCTTAGTTATCCGAATGGTAATGGACCTGTACGTGCTAGTGAGGTTTCAAAGTCCCCTAGAATCGAGTTGTTTTTGGCGAAGGCTAGTAGTTACCTTGGCGTCCACCTGGAGGCATCTTCCAATGATGCCAGCGCCGGTGCGTTAAGGTATCTTCTCCTTGCCCGTGAGAGAGCCGGGCAGCTTCAGATAAGATGTTTCAGAGTTTCAATAGCCCCGGGCTCATCACATTTCCTACAGCTGTTTCCGTTGGTGATGTTTAGTCTGGCTGCATGTAGCGCAGCCGACTGCATAGATTTTATCGCCGCTTGGCTATCAACGAATAAGTTGACCACTTTGTGTGATTTTTCTGTGTGTTGTGTGACCTCCGCTGCCTTCCTGATGGCAAAGACATCCGCCTGGAATATGCTGCATTGGTCGGGCAGCTTATATGACAACCTTATTTCGGGGTCTGTGCAGTATAAGCCAGCTTCCTACTCCTTCATCCTTTGTCTGTATATATGTTGAGGTGCTGAGTATGGTCCCGTCCAAAAATGTGTTTTTTTTTTATCAGTAAAACTGATCATGTCCCTGCCGATTGAACTGTGCCCATATCCTTGTGGCAGCATGTTTCTCGATGCAATCAGGCGCTGTGCTGCCTTTCCTGCAGTCAATCGAGTACTTATGGTCACGAATGCTTTTGTTGGGGTTGACCTCAGCGCCACTGTGCTACAGAGCAGAGCCTGTCGCTGGGTTCTTTCCATGAGCTTCTGATACGTCTTCTTTTCAGTAGCTTGCCATCACACTATTACTCCATACAGCAGAGTTGGTCACACCACCGAGATGTAGATCCAGTGCATTAAAGCAGGTGAAAGGCCCCATGTGCTGCTCAGCATCTTTTTGGATGCATAAAGCGCAATGGTGGTCTTCTTCACGCTTTCCACTACATTGGGTTTCCATGCCAGGTTGCTGTCCAGTATTGTGTCCAGGTATTTAACTTGTATGTTTGGGGTTAGCTTTGTTTGGTTGATTTTAGGGATATGTACCTTGTACCTCTTGGTCCGCGTTGATACTGAGACTTACTTCCTCCACCCACTCAGATATCTCCCTGAGTGTTTGTTCCATTATGGAGCTGATGGTCGATGGACATACAGCCGTAATATGTACGCTTATGTCGTCTGCATAAACTGTTATTTTTGAGACCTTTCTCTCGAATCTCTTGATGAGGTTGTCGACCACCAGAATCCGCAGGAGGGGCGACCGGACTCTACCTTGGGGTGTTGCCCTGTATGCTTCTTTGACCATGGAAGTGGTGTCCCACTCTGATTGCAACCGTCCACAACTTAGAAGGTTTTTTATCCAGAGGTTGATTGCTGGGTTAGTGTTGGTTGCTCCTAGGCAGCCCATTATAGCTTTTGTAGCCACGTTATTAAATGCTCCGGATATATCTACGAATACTCCTAGTGCATACTTTTTGTTGTTGATGGTAACTGCTAAGGAGTGTAGTGCTGTTTCCACCGATTTTCCCTTGGTGTAGGCAAGCTGGTTGGTTGACATCAGCCCCCCTACCTCATTCCTGATGTGTACATCCAGCAGCATTCCAGTGTTTTTAGTAGAAAAGATGTACGGCATATCGATTTAATCCTTGGGGCTAACATGGCTGCACTTTCCTGCTTTCGGGAGGAAGACAACTCTGGAAGTTCTCCATTGAATAGGGATATAGCCTGTACTTAAACACGTAATGTATATTTTGGAATGCCATGGGGAAATCTCCTCTGTGGTCATCTGAAAAATGGCTGGCTTTTATGCACATGAAGGAGTTTATGGCCCATCGGATTTTCTTTGTGGTTATCAGATCTGTTAGGGGGAGCTGTTCCTCAGTTGCTTGGACCTGATGTTTTTTACCATCAGTAACTTCGGTGCATCCTGGGAAGTAAGCATCCATTAGTGCTTTTAGAGCTTCTTCAGGGTCCTCTGTCCACTGAGTTGGCTCTGTATGGTGGGCTGTTCTGCAAGCAGCTTTCGGAGTCTTGCGGCACTTTCTCGATGTTAGAGCAGAAGTTACCCCACGTGTTACGTAGTGACTTACATATTATTTTTTCTCGATGATCTCTTCGTTCGCTTGTTTGGGGAGCTTAAAAAAGTCCCTAAGGTTATTTCTTTGAACAGAGAGGTCCTGGCTGCACCAGAGTGCCTGAGTCCTTTTTTGTTCTTGGTGGTGGGCATGATGCGTGGTAGGCATCCAGTAGTTGCTTGGATTTCACTAAGTCCGGAATCCCGAGCTTCCAGTAACCGTATTTTTAAACTTTTCCCAGCTTGTGTTCGAATTCGCACTTGAAATGAATGTACCTGTTGAACTGCCGAGCTTTTTCGGCGGCGTAATTTGCGAATTATTAAACACGAGAGTTTAGTTTGATACAGTTTTATTGTCAATAGCGAAAGTTGTGCGGATAGGATAGCGAAAGCGAGATTAGCGATGTAGAGTTATCCGGTTCAAGAGTCCAAAACTGCAATAGGAGGCGGGCCGACTTGCCGTTTCCTAATGCGAGCGCGACGATTGAAGGGTCCAGACGCTGCAAAGGCAGGCGGGCCGAATTGCCCGTGCCCTAATGCGAGCGCGACGATATCCAGACTGATTTGAGGGCAGGCGGGCCGAATTGCCCGTGCCCTACTGCAAGCGAGAGTGCGACAGATCCAGAGAAGAAAGCAATAGCGAAGAAAAGTCGAAAGAAAAGAACGAAAGAAAACGAGAGAACGGCTGGATAGGCTTCTGCCGTGCGGGAGTTTATATGCATATATGTGTGTACAATGTGCAGTGCAGTGGACAGTGCAAACAACAAACAATAAAAAAGGGAATTTAATTTACTGCTGCACCACTGGCCATAATGCCTCCATCAAGTCTCCCAATATTGCGCTGCGGAACTCGACAGTACCTATGATCTAAGAAAAATTGTCTTTAGAGGACTTTCCTGCTATTCCTCCCTAAAGTTTGCTAAATCTATATTGGTTGATATAAATTCTAAGAGTAAAATCGGGGCTTCCCCACACAATGGTGGACATTGGCGTCCGTACAAATGACGATTTGGTTGTCTTTAGAGTCGCTACTTCCGTCAGACTTCTTAGTTGTTCAGGTGGTGCGGGCCTGTCGCGTGCCATGTAGCAGAAAGCTACCAGAAGGCACCTCGTCACAATCTAGACTGTTTACCGAAATTGATTAAAACTAGTTGTTTGAAGACTTTAGTCCAGCCACTTAGTTGCCTGATGCAATCCAGGGATCCTGGACTAAAGCTATGCCAGCGGACCCTTGCTTCATGGCAATAAGGAGCGCCGCCGGCGCAATCTTGGTGTATGTAATTTGAGCTGCAGCATACTTAGCATCATGGGTGGCTGGCTCAACTGTTATTGACGGATTGACCATTAACGTCAGGTCTCCGTCCTCGCCGTCTTCCGAGTTGCTTTGGAGTATTACACAGTGGCCCTCCTCGGCCCCCTCCAGCTTGGTCAGACCGTTTGCGTCAGTAACCTTAGCGTCATCGGGTCATTGGTGCACTTCAGGATTTTTATCCCGTTCAACCACCCAGCATCACCAAAGGTGAGTTTGGGAGCTGTTGGGACCTTCTCCATCTATGCAAACAGAGCGTCGACCAGCCGCGCGTGGACTAGATTCCCATTATCGTCGCTGCGACCAATCATGGCCACAATCACATGTCTCTTGCACACTTCATTCATGCTGGCCTTCTGTCTGGGCATCGTCGTCTTTGACTGAGGAGTAGCCACTTTGGGCGTATCCAACCGTGTTAGCACTTTTGCACGAGTGTTTTTTTTTGGTGGCTAGCATCTCCTTCAACTTGTTGGCAAATACGCCATTCGCCACCCGCATCTGCAAGCAGCGTAGTATCTGTGAACCTCCTCCCGTTGCTTATCTCAGGCTAGCCTGATTTCTCCTCCTGGAGATATCCGCATTGCTTTTGAATCGGTCCAAAAGTTTTTACAGGGCTTTTCTTAGATTCTCTTCATAGAAAGCTTCGGTTTTTTATACAACAAAACTAATCTTAATTGCATTAAGATTAATTTCACACCATTAAGCTGGGTATCCAGCACCGCGGAAACCAAAAATTACTGCCAAACTTCATATAAAAAAAACGGGGCCAGTAATTTTTCGTTTGTGTTTTCCTGGAGTCAGTATCCAGCAACGTAAACGGGATCCACGAATTTTTATCGATAGTATCGATATTCACACGAATGTGGACTAAAATATATGTGCCTATTTTTACTGGAGTACAAGTGAGAGGTGGGGGCAAAATCTGTGCGCAAAACCAAAAAGAGATATGCAAATTTTTAAAGTGAGGAGAAGATTGCTTTAATAAAAGCAGTTGAGGCAAGACCATGTCTTTGGCGGATCACGGAAAACAAGCATTTTGATCATTTTGATATTTTGGCGCCTCCGACTGTGCTGTACTTCTTCTTACAACAATATGTGCCACTACCAACACAATCACTTCATCGTCAGAATTACTTTTCTTCCTTTTTTGTAATTTTAGTTTAATTTTCAAAATTGGCGCTGTTTATAAAACACAGCTGATTCATGAGAGTGGCATTAGTTGAGTTCCACACATCCGAAATAAAGAGCAGATTCGTTTCAGTAAAATTTCGCGGTGCTGGATACAGGCCTTTACCAGAGAACTGTAGCTTGTGCCTTCTTTTAAAATAATTTTTTTAATCCAACCACAAATTTGACTCGGAAAAAATTGGTCAGGGCAAAAACACTTATTGTTTTAGTGAAAACATCTGACGCAGCCCGCTTTGATTACCGCTGTGGCCAAAAATGACTTTTTCTGATAGATTTGGAGATTTAAATTTTTTTAAAGAATTATGGTTTTTTTTTATGAAGTAGTTTTTTTTTTAAAGAATTTTTAAAAAATGTGCTATTTTTTGTCATAGGTAGTGCTTCTATTTTTCACATAACTCTCGTTTCATACAACTGGTTGTATTGAACTTTGCAGTTAAAAAAAGCTGATAAATGCAGCTATAAATCCGACTCAGACATTTTGTAGCTGCAACTTAAAGTCTGGAAGATATTAAGCTTCCAAATTTTTTTATTATTTAAGTTACCAAGTGCCATAAAAAATTGCTGTGAATAATTTTTATACCCGGTACTCAAAGAGTTTAAGGGTATATTAGATTTGTGGGGATAACGGTTGTGTGTAACGCCCAGAAGGAAGCGTTTCCGACCCCATAAAGTATATATATTCTTGATCAGCATCAATAACCGAGTCGATATAGCCATGTCTGTCTGTCCGTCCGTCTGTCCGTCTTCATTTGCGCCTATATCTCATAGACTATTAAAGCTAGAGTAACCAAGTTTTGTATTCAGTCTCCTATGTTATCACACTACTCAAAGTATATATCAAAATTTCGCCCCACCCCCACAAAAGACGAAAGTCTGTGGCATACACAATTTTAAAGATACAAGAAAACTAAATACGCAGAATCATAGAGAATGACCATTTCTATCAGAGTGTTGAATCTGGGTCAGATCGGATCATTATTATAGCTACAATGAAGAAAACCATTTCAAAAGTCATCATTCCCTCTAGCTCTCTCTCACACGCGACCCTGTCTGCTTTACCTATTCGTCCAAATGAGCGCCTAGATCTCAGAGACTATAAGAGCTAGAGCAACCAAACTTTCTATCCAAACTTCTGTGATATCAAACCAGCACAAGTGTATTTCAAAATTTTGCCACGCCCCTTTCCGCCCCCACAATGGACGAAAATCTGTAGAATCCACAATTTTTAAGATAAATGAAAACCAAAAACGCAAAATCATGGAAAATTTCCATATCTACCAGATTGCCGAATATGGATCAGGTCAGGTCCGTCTTCATTCGCGCTTATATCTCGAGAGACTATTAAAACTAGAGCAACCAAATTTTGTATCCAGTCTCCTCTGTTATCACACTACTCCAAGTATATTTCGAAATTTCGCCCCGCCCCCTTCTGCCCCCACAAAGGACGAAAATCTGAGGCATGCACAATTTTGATAGTACAAGAAAACTAAAAACGCAGAATCATAGAGAATGACCATTTCTATCAGAGTGTTGAATCTGCATCAGATCGGATTATTATTATAGCTACAATGAAGAAAACCATTTCTCACACGCGACCCTGTCTGCTTTGCCGATTCGTTTAAATGAGCGCCTAGATCTCAGAGACTATAAGAGCTGGAGCAACCAAACTTTCTATCCAAGCTCCTGTGATATCAATTCAGCACAAGTTTATTTTAAAATTTTGACACGCCCCCTGCCGCCCCCACATAAAACGAAAATCTGTGGAATCCACAATTTTTAAGGTACGAGAAAACGAAAAACGCAGAATCATGGAAAATAACCGTATCTACCAGATGGCCGAATCTTTATCAGGTCGAACCACTATTATAGCCAGAAGGAACAAATTAAATTTAAGTTTCTACGCAACGCCTGCCAAGCGCTTAATCATTCTCTCTTTCTCTCTCGCAAACACTTCCACGTCTCGAATATAATGTTATACATGTACCTGTAGAAATGTAGTAGCAGATGTAAAAAGCATATGTAAAGAAACATTTTTAGAAATATTATTTTTTGCCCAAAATTGAATTTGTCTCTGTTGCGAACATATAATAAATAGCGTAAATCGTAAGCTCATATACATATATACATATGTACATACTGACTGAGTACCGGGTATAAAGTAGAGCCGCGGCTCACAACGTTCCCCCTCGTTTGTTTTCGCATTGCTGAATACCCGACTTTATTGCTTTTAATTAATTTTCTGTTTCCTTTTCAGGACTCAACTTTTAACTAGGAAAAGGTCAGCAAATATTCAAGACGATCTCAAATTAAAAAGAAATAAATTATAATGTGCATCATCGATATGTTCGACGCAGTTCCCACGCAGTTCCTTACAGCAAGCATTTTTTATTTTATTGTAATTGATGTTTAAAAAAATGCATAATTAACAAATAATGTTGATAGTTTAAATAAAAAGAATTGTTGATTTATCAAGAATAATTCAGGATTAAAGGTCTTTGTATTTGATGAAATATTTGTATGAAATGGGCGATCAAACACAAATTTTTGGCCCAAAATTGATTTTAATTAACTAAAATAAATTAGTGATTACAATTACTATTGAACATATATGTATATCAATATTTTATAATATAATTTAATTTCTTGAGGTCTCATTCTCGATCTCTCTTTATACATCTTTACTATGTTAAATTAAACTTATGTAGTGCGTAGATATTCCTCCAGTCCGCCCCTGATCGCCTTGATGGGGCTAAAAGCTATGTCAAAAGCTATGTAGATGTACCAAGATTCAGGCAGCTGAGATCGCAACAAGAGTTGCATAAAGGTGACATGTTGTAAACAGGTACTGTCGAAGATGGGTAGGTCAAACGCAGAGTTTCATGGTATGAGCTTCACAGCGAGTTGAGAGGTGGACAAGCACTGCCGATGATAGTTAAGGTCAGGTCGCTTACTAATTCCACAAGTGTTCCCTGAAAATACGACCTGACATACGACCTGACATACGACAGAATTGTTCCTGACTACTAGGGCCCACGTATTTTTCGGTGGATTGTGAAACCGCGGACTGTTAATGTTTTTTTTCTACGAGTGCCGGCTACCTTTAAGGAGTCTGACTGCACCCTCAAAATGTTGCAGAGGTGCAACCCAGGACTGCCGACCATAGACTGGAAGGAAGTGAATGTTGGGCTAGGTTTCCACATCGTAATCCTAGCCTCCAGCTCTTAGAAAATTAGCTATCTTTCTGGGACATATGGTGGACATTTCCGAAATGTCTGCTATGAAAGTCGAGCCCAAGTGTTGTAGCCTTCTTCTTCTGAGATCGACATATCGAACTGGAATTGGCAGATGAATCGTTTCATATGACCAGGCGTATTGATCTTCTGCTGGGAGCCGAAGCCTTCTATGGAGCACTAGCTGTTGGACAGACTCGCATTGGTCCCAACCTTCCCACTCTACAAAAGACTCTGGTTGTTGCTTGTGCTTGGCGACTGTAGAGGAGTCGATCGATGAAAACCTGCAGCAACTATGGAAAGTTGACTCGATTGTCGACCGACGTGAGTCGATTCTTCCAAATAATCGTCGCTGTGAGGATCACTACAGGGTTACAACACATAAGGATGCCAGTGTCCGAATTGTCGTTCGCTTGCCATTCCAAAAAGACCCAGGATGCCTTGGAAGTTCGGTAGACACAGCTCGAAGTCGATTCGTTGCCATTGAGAGACGTCACTCTCGTCTACTGGACATTCGGTTGCAGCACAAATCGTTCATTCAGGAGTATGAAAGTCTCGGCCATATGTCCCTCGTATCGAATCCTAACTTGAAGGAACCTCATAATTAGATACCTCACAATTTCGTTCTCAAACCAACCAGTACCTCGACGAAGCTCAGAGTCGTCTTTGACGCGTCTTGCCGTACGTCATCTACGTCTACATCTACATCTATCCCTTAACGGCCCTACTATCCAGGATGAGTTGTACTTGCAATTGCTGAATTTTTGAATGTATAGGTTTGGCATCACGGCTGACGTCACCAAAATGTAAAGACAGGTACTTGTCGGTGAGGAGGATCGAAAGTTCCAGTACATTCTGTGGCGAGCGTCCCCAGATTCTGATTTTCAAACCTACCAACTCAATACCATAACATATGGGTCTGCGTCTGCTCCGTTTCTCGCAGCTCGTAGTTTGATTTTCTTAGCTGAGGAGTGTAAGGATGAATGGCCCTTAGGAGCCGCAGCAGTTAGAACTGCGTTTTATGTTGATGATCTTTTGTCTGGGGCTGATGACATAGATACACTTCTCAAACTGATAAAAAAAAACGAGGGGGAACGTTGTGAGCCGCGGCAAAGGCCGCGGCTCTACCTTATACCCGGTACTCAGTCATTATATACATACATATATGAGCTTACGATTTATGCAATTTATTATGTGTTCGCAAAAGGGACGAAATAAATTTTGGGCAAAAAATAATATTTCAAAAAATGAAGTCAAATCATTTTTGGAATATTATACATGTTCCCAATTTTGTTTGCATATGCTTTTTACATCTGCTTCTAAATTTCTACATGACATGTATAACTACATATTTGAGACGTACAAGTGTTTGCGACAGAGAGAGAAGGAAGGAGTCAGCGCTTGGCAGGCGTTGCGTAGCCACTGAAATTTAATTTGTTTCTTCTGGCCATAATATTGTTTCGACCTGATCCATATTCGGCAATCTGGTAGATATGGTAATTTTCCATGATTTTGCGTTTTTGGTTTTCTTTTATCTTAAAAATTGTGGATTCTGCAGATTTTCGTCTATTGTGTGGGTGGAAGGGGGCGGGACGAAATTTTGAAATACATTTGGAGTAGTGTGATCACACAGGAGACTGGATACAAGACTTGGTTGCTTTAGCTTTAATAGTCTCTGAGATATAGGCGCAAATGAAGACGGACGGACGGACAGACGGACGGACGGACGGACAGACAGACATGGCTATCGACTCGGCTATTGATGCTGATCAAGAATATATATACTTTATGGGGTCGGAAACGCTTCCTTCTGGGCGTTACACACAACCGATATCCCCACAAATCTAATATACCCCTTACTCTTCGAGTACCGGGTATAATTACATCGACTCTAGCTTGTGGTAATTTTCCATAATGCAAATGGCATTCAAATCATCCAGGTGTAATGGAAGATGAATCGTCTAAGGAAATAAACATTTCAGAAAACTTAATTAGTAGCACACTCGGCGTAAGTTGGCATCAAAAAAGTGATTTTGTTTCACTTTCACACCCAAGGAAGTCTATACTTCTACCACAAATTGGACAATTTTGTTCACTACGTCATTGCCATTCGATCCCATCGGTCTGCTGTCACCGTTAGTCATTGTCTCTAAGATCATTCTCCAGGAGTTGTGGCTTGTGAAACTCGACTGGGACGAGTCTGTCCCCCAAAATCCAAACTGAGCATGCAGCACTTGTTTGGATTCATTGAACTCACTATCGTCACTAGCGGTACCTCGTTTTTGTTTGCAGCCCGACGCTAGGAGTATTCAAATGCACGGATTTTGCGACGCATCGATTCGGGCATATGGGTGCTGTCTTTATGTGCGTACTAAAAATTTGTTTGGACAGGTCTCAGTGAAATTGTTCACGTCCACGTCCAGTGTAGCACCAGTGAAGAAGCAGTCTCTCCCGAAGCTGGAACTATGCGGCTCTCATTTACTTGCTCAACTGTACAGCAAAATCAAGGCCACATTCAAAAAACACACCGTCAAGACTTATTTTTGGAGCGACTCACAGCTCGTATTGCATTGGCTGAAACAACACTCAGTCGCTTTATCGACCTTTGTTGGAAACAGAGTGTCCGATATTTAGACTTTGACTGCGGATGGAAGGTGGCGCTACGTTCCAACACATCAAAACCCGGCTGATCTTCTGTCGCGAAGCTGCAACGTGATTGATTTGACTACTCGACTTTCTCCTGCTCGACCTTTTTACCGCTGTGGAATTGACTTTTGAGGACCCATCAATACGTATCTACGAACTCGAGAAAAGGGATCGTACTAAATCGTACATAGCCGTGTTCGTGTGCCTCATCACCAAGGCTGTTCACATCGGAGTACTCTCGGACTTGTCAACGAAGTCGTTCTTAAATGCATTATACCGGATGGGAGGTCGTCGCAAGCTGCCGGCAGACATCTTCTGCGATAATGCCACTAATTTTGTAGGGTCATCGAATCAAATGCAGTAATTAAAAAGGTTTTTGTTCTTGAAGCAGACACAAGATGATATTTATAAATATTGCGCATTTGATTTTATTAATTTCCATTTTATCCCACCCCAGAAATAGAAGCTTTCGTCAGACCCAAAAGACTATGCCGCTCTCACGGCTGGTCATCTCTTGGTTGGCGAATCATTACGATCACTACCAGAGAGATCTTTAGAACACATCAAGCTGATAAATTTGCTGATAAATTTCTACTGTGTTTAGGAAGGATGGTCGTGTACGAGTGGTGCACCTACGCACCGCAAATGGAACATGATGCTGGCCAATACACAAACTGGCAATTCTTCCGGTTGTTTGAAAGCAGTCCTTTCAACGGGGCCGGGATGTTCGGTCAAACTTCGTCCAGCCAAATAACCATTAAAAGTAGTTAAACACCTCTCGTAGTCAAAGCGTACTCTCATCATTGTACGCTCTCACTATTCTCGCTTATGCTCGGTGCTCATGCACTAAGACCCCAATAAATTAGTCGTCGACTGATACTCAACAGCATCTCATCGTTTTTTCTTCATTCTTATTATATCCAATTCGGTTTTAATTCGCTTGCTTCGGATTAAGCACACCCCCCATAACTAAATAAATAAATATTTACAATAAAAACGCTTCTTGTTAAAACAGGTACTGTCGCTGGCTATGGTTGGCCGTGTTTGCCGAGTTATTCGACAGCGTGGTACTGATTGCCAGCTGTTGTCTATTAGTCGCTTATATTGCACCTTTATTATGAGCCTACATGTGGCCATAGGCATACGAGTATCCTCCTTATCTTAGAGAAGGGGGATTGTAGTGCCAAGTTTGGCCAGCTCGTCTGCAATACAGTTGCCTTCGATGTCCCGGTGGCCCGGGACTCATATAAGGCTGATAACAAATTGCTGAGCCATCTCGTGAAGAGATTTGCGGCAATTTGACACTGTGGCCGAGTTCGAGGAAATCGCATGGAGTGATTTAATCGCAGCTATAAATGTTGACCTTTGTACGATTTCAAGTAAAGTACTGAATCGTATGGTTCGACCTAAGTAAATAACTAGCTAAGAATTTCCATCCGTTTACCTAAATAAACATGTAGGATGCACCACTGATCCATGTGCTGGTAAATACGATCTGCATTGGGTAAAATGTCACACCATCTGTAAGACATCCTTTGCGACCCTCATAAAATATCTTAGACCCGACCCATACTTGTGGGTATGATCTGCATGGGGTTAAATGTCCCAACATCTGTAAGACGATCCTGTGCGACCGTCATAAACTATCTTTGACCCAACCCACACTTCTAAGTATGATCCTGCATTAGGTCAAATGTCCCAACATCTGTAAAACGATCCTGTGCGACCGTCATAAAATATTTAGGACCTGACCCATATAATTGTAAATATAGATACTCTACCTAAGACCTTAAAATAAGCAATTGTTACCCACCAAAACTCTGTATATAAACCCTGCATATTTCACAATAAAATCAGTACGAAAGAAAACTCTGACGTATTCACATCTCCGAAGCCCAATTTGTTCAAGTACCGATTGCGGCGACACTTTGTTACTAGTACATGAACTGGTGGCATACACATTCTCATTTTCAGCATACGATTGTCAAATTGACAATCACCAGAATCAAGCGAATCTACATCAACAGATTCGTTGGATTCGTTCATTTGGTGACCCCCGACTTTTGGACTAAATTCGGTAGACCATTAATTTGGTTACTGCCGACTTTAAAACTTGGATTCATTTGGCGAATCCTACAGAATTGGTCAACTTGGCGATCAATTTACAAACATTTGGATCTACCCAAACCTATATAGTCAACTTGGCGACTAAAGGTTTGATTCAGCATTGCCACAACTATTTATTGAGTACTTTTGACCATCATCTTGGTTGTGAGTAGAGGCACAGCCTGTCATTGTGACAAACAAATTACCTCCATCGGGTCATTAGTACGAAATAAATAAAAATAAATAAAATGGCATCATCAAGCATAAATGTGGTTCTGGACAAGCAATTGGCCACAGGCGAAGAGATCCAGAATATCATAAGAAATTATAGAAAGGATCCCTCTGAAAGGAAGCAAAAGCCAGAGTATTTTACAACTCGGCTGGACAGACTAGATAGTCTCTGGAAAATGTTTTCACAGGAGGAAACAAAGATCCAGACTATAATCCAAGGCTCAAAAGTTGAGCACGATTACTTTACAAATAATTATTTTAAACAAATTAAAGATTTGGTTGTAAAGTACAAGGATGAGCTCACGAACTTGTTATCGTCCATAGAAAAACAGATGGATACAGGTTCCATAACTTCTATGGAGGATGAGCACGACATAATGCCTATGATTCGAGAGCAAAAGGCATTGCTCGAGAGTCTGCAACGGATAATGAATAGAATGACGGATGAGACTCGAAAGGATTTCAAACCAATAATAACCAAATATTGGGATGAGATTAGATCGATACACGTCCAAATTCATCGAAGATGTACTAACCCTGAGAGCATGGGGTACAATAGTAAAATGTACATAGCAGCTGAAGATGCAGTCTTGTCGGTTCAGACGTTGACGATACCTGACGCTGTTCAGCAATTCAACGCTACTCCTCATATGAGTAATGCGTTACCTCTGCCAAAGGTTGCCATCCCCAAATTTGATGGAAATTATTTGAGATGGCAACAATTTCATGACATCTTTAAGAAGATGATTCATGAAGCGCATGTACCCATCATTCAAAAGATGTGGTACTTAAAAACCAATGTTACGGGAGAAGCGGAAAATTTAATACGCCATCTTTCGTTAACAGAGGGAAATTATGCAACAGCATGGAATATGCTACAAGAGCGTTTTAGCAACAAAAGAGTGCTAAGCAACGCATTAATTCAAAAAATGTTAGATCACCCAAGCACGTCTAATGATGCGAAGTCAATCAAAGCATTACATGACAGTGTAAAGGAAACGCTAGCCGCGTTGAACAACATTCAAATTGAGACGAATAAATGGGATACGATTCTTTTATGTTTACTAACAAAAAAATTAGATCGTCAGACCCACACATTGTATGAGCAATCAATTCTAAATACAAAGGAATTACAGCCTTTGAGCGAGTTCATGCAATTCCTCGAGCAAAGGTTCCTTACTTTAGAAGCGATAGGATGGGAAAAACCTAAAAAACCCAGTACTTGCGCATCAGCAGGAGCTGAAAATAATTACATATGTTATTTTTGTGAAAAACCTAATCACGCAATTTACAAATGCACCCAGTTTCAAAAGAAAACGGCTGCGGAAAGATTAAATTGGGTTCAAAAGAACCAACTATGTGTGAAATGTTTCAAACGCGACCACACAGCTAAGAATTGCCAGAGAAGAGATTGTCTGAAGTGCAGTAAAGGTCATAATACCCTTCTGCATTTAGAACCCAAGCCTGACGCTAAAACTGCAGCGTCAGCGAATAGCGTACATAACAATTATGTACTATTAGCTACGGCTCGAGTCATAATTAAAGGCAACAACGGGCAAATGGGTGAATTCAGAGCCTTGCTTGATTCTGGCTCTCAAGTTAATGTAATTTCCGAGAGAGCATTACAAATACTAGATCTGAAAATTACCAAGTCAGATTTACAAATAAATGGAATTGGTGGACGGACACAAACATCAAAAGCAAGAGTCAATGTTACACTAAAATCACAGGACAATCAGTTTCAGTCGAGATTGGAGGCAATCGTACTGCCACACATAGTCGCAGATCAGCCAACACACTCAATTGATACGTCCCGTTGGAAGCTACCAAGGAACATTATATTAGCGGACCCTAATTTCGACAGAATGGGAAAAATAGACGTTCTGTTGGGAGCAGAACACTATTTTGAGATCATGCAAAATAGGCATGTATCCATTGGTGTCGGATTGCCCAGATTGCAGAAAACCAAATTAGGTTGGATTGTGGCTGGAAGATTGAAGGATTCAGCTACAACTGCAATCACATGTGCTGTGATGACGGAAGAAGAGAAGGTTGATCAGCAAATCGGCAAGTTTTGGGAATTGGACTCATTCCCAAACAACACACCATGTTTCTCACCATTGGAGAAACGATGTGAGCAGCATTTCAACCAAAACGTACAGATGGCAGCAGACAAAAAACTCATCGTTCGACTGCCATTTTTGGAAGATGCTTCATCCCTGGGGGAGAGCCGAGATCTGGCGACACGGCGATTCTTCTGCCTGGAAAAGCGGCTTTCGAGAGATCCGGAGACTAAGGCAAATTATGTGCAATTCATGAAAGAATATGAGGCATTGGGACATATGAAGGAAATGCACACGTCGGAAGTAGCAAGATCACGCTATTTCATCCCACATCATTGTGTGTTAAAACCCGACAGCGCTACAACGAAATTGAGAGTTGTTTTTGATGCCTCTGCAGTCACCTCATCCGGAAAATCACTCAACGACTTAATGCATAAAGGTCCAACCGTGCAAAGCTCGATATTTTCAATACTGCTTCGGTTTAGAATGCATAAATATGTATTCACCGCAGATATCGAGAAAATGTATAGGCAGATTTGGATTAATCCAGAGGACCAATATTATCAAACTATAGTATGGCGCAATGATCCATCAGAAGATCTGCGATACTATAGATTGAAAACGGTGACATATGGAACAAAAGCTGCCCCATATTTAGCCACAAAATGCCTTCAGTATGTAGCACAAAAGGGATTAAGAGACTATCCGCTAGGAGCAGCTGCACTGAAAAACGATTTTTATGTTGATGATTGTTTAACAGGCGCTGACTCCATACCAGAGGCCCTCCAGAGACAGAAGGAATTGAACCAACTGTTGCACAGTTCAGGGTTCAAATTAAGAAAATGGTGCACGAATAATTTTCATGTGCTACAAGGAATCTCTAAGGAGGATATAACGTCAAATGTACAACTGGAGGATACGGCCTATGAGGACTGCAGCATTAAAACTCTTGGGATCACATGGATGCCTAAATCCGACAAATTTTGCGGCAAAACGGAAATTGCCATAAAGGATACAATAACCAGGAGAGATGTGGTATCTGAAATCTTTCGGATTTTTGATCCTCTCGGATTATTTTCTCCAGTGGTGATGAAGGCAAAAATCTTCATGCAACATCTGACAAAAGAAGGATACGAGTACCAAGAAGCTCTTCCAAACCATCTTCAGGAGGAGTGGAAAAGGTATAGGGAGGAGCTCAAGGTATTAAATACCATACAAGTGCCACGGCACATGTTCCAAGGACAGATTCCAGTATCGTCAGAGATACATACCTTTGTCGATGCATCGGAAAAGGCATTTGGAGCTGCGGTATATGTCCGAGCATTACATAAAGACAAAAGAGTATCCATACAGTTATTGTGTGCCAAATCACACTTGGCTCCCATCAACGCAATAACGTTACCCCGTCTGGAATTAAAGGCGGCGGTATTGGGTGCTCAATTGACGGCTAAAGTCAAGGAAGATTTGTCCATGAAGGATACGAACACATTCATGTGGTCGGATTCAAGGATAGTGTTGTCATGGATTAACTGCACAACATCAATCCGGGACAAATTTGTGGCAACAAGGATAGCGACGATTCAAGAGCTTACAATACAAAAGCAGTGGAGGCATGTTTCGTCGGAAAATAATGCAGCAGATGTACTGTCTAGAGGAATGACAGCAACCAAATTTGCGGAAAATAGCATGTGGTTTTATGGCCCACTATTTTTACATGGACCACCATCGACATGGCCACTACCATTTGTGGCTACAAAGGAAGAAACAATAAGTGCAAATCCTCATAAGATTGGTCAGTCAATAATTATGACTGTCACACAAGAGGATGACATAATCTACAAGATTAAGCACAACAATTCGTACAACAAGCTACTGAGAATTGTAGCTTACATAATGCGCTTCCGACGAAAGAAGACGTACGCAAGCCACACGGTCCAATTCGATGAGCTAAAGGAAGCTCAGAAAATTGTAATTCATCATATACAACGAAATGACTTCAAAGAAGACATAAGGCACATCATGAGACACAAGGGAACCCAAAAAGGAAGCTCGATAAACTCACTAACACCATTTTTAGATCAAGATGGAATTTTGCGAGTTGGAGGGCGATTAGAAGCTGCAAATATCGCATTTGATGCCAAACACCCAATGCTGTTACCTTACAACGATCCAATTGTCAAGATGATACTTGGCAAAATACATAAGGATAACATGCATTGTGGTCCCCAGGCTTTGCTAACAGCATCACGGCAGCAGTTCTGGATCTTAAAGGGAAAAAACATGGCAAGGAGCATCGTGCAGAACTGTGTAAGGTGCACTAAAGCGAGGCCAAAGTTACAGGAACAAATCATGGGAAACCTGCCACCTCTTCGTGTCACACAAGCGAGGCCATTCTTAAATTCTGGTGTGGATTACTGTGGACCATTCAAAATCCACTATAAAATTCGAGGCAAGAAACCAAATACAGCGTATATTGCGATATTTTGTTGTTTCGCGACTAAAGCGGTACATCTGGAGTTAGTCAGCGACCTCACCACAGAAGCATTTCTAGCGGCACTTCGACGCTTCATTTCGCGTCGAGGAAAATGTCAAGTGCTCCATTGCGATAATGCGACAAATTTCGTAGGAGCCAGGAACAAACTGCAAGAGTTGGAAGAAGCAATATTTGCTGACAAGGCGAAAATACAAATTGTACAGGAGTGCAACAACAAAGGAGTACAGTTCAAATTTATACCTCCTCGGGCACCTCATTTTGGCGGACTATGGGAAGCTGCAGTAAAGTCTGCCAAACATTTGTTACTAAAGAATGTTACAACGGCAAACTTAACATATGAGGAACTGGAAACGGTCATAATCGAAATAGAGGCGATTTTAAACTCTCGACCGTTAACACCGATATCGGATAACCCGAATGATATCACGGCCTTAACACCAGGACACTTCCTAATAGGAGAGCCGTTGACTGCACAAGCTGACAGTGAGCCATCCCAGCAACCGAAGACGCTCGGCCAACGATGGCAAGCTGTTTCTAAGTTGAAGCATTCCTTCTGGACACAATGGTCTAAGGAATACTTGCAACAACTACAACAGCGCCAAAAATGGAGGAAATCATCGGCGAATATCAAAGAAGGTTCATTAGTAATACTAAAGGAAGACAACACACCAGTATTACAATGGCCATTAGGAAGAATCGTTCGAGTATTCCATGGAAAGGATAATTTCGTACGAGTGGTTGAAGTCAAAACGGCAAAGGGAACTTTCAAGCGGGAAATTCAACATGTAGCTCCATTGTTCAACGAAGACGAACCCACACATAAACATCCAATAGATGATCCTACAGAAGATCCAGAATCTCCAGAAGACAGACAACCGAGAAAAAGGACACAGCCTAATAAGTTGTCATTGTCAATGGCACTGATCACAATGTTGCTACTATTGCCACTAGCAATGGCTCAGTCAATCGACATAACCCAGTTTGGATCAAAACCGGGTATATATTTCGAAAGAGTAGGAACCAGTCAACTCGCGACAACCGACTGGACCATAATTGTTTATTACAATTTAAACCCCTACTGGAAAGACTTGAACACCTTTACCATGGGAACAACGAAGATTGCACATTTATGTTCACAACTCAAACAAGTAGACGCATGCACCAGTATGTATCAGCACTTCAGACATATAGAAGAGGACCTGCAAGCTGAAAATATGCTACTAACAAGGACAAGGAGGCAGAGAGCGCCGTTGGACATTGTTGGAAATATCGCAAGCAGTCTATTTGGCGTATTGGACTCAACATATGCCCGAGATATGTCGGAGACCATAGCAAAGGTTAAAGACAATGAGGACCATCTATTAACATTGCTTAAAAACCAAACATCATTGATTGACTCAACGATCAATGTCATTAAAAGGGATGAAATTTCAAATTCCAAGCGACTTCATCGCATTGAAGAGTTCATCTCCGAGTCAAAAGGAAGGGCTGATCATTTCGTCGCATTCCAATGGTACATAACATTGTCGACTCAGCTAACGTTATTATCCGCCAATCTGCAACGAATGCAAGCGGAAATCATCAACGTCTTGACAGAAATACGACACAACAGGATAAGCCCTATGCTAATTTCTCCCCGACAACTCAAGGAACAACTAGAACAAATACGGGATCATCTAAAACCAGGACAAACATTGCCAGTAACTCCCGACAATTTGTTAATGGTCTACCACATGATGAAAGCTGAAGGCACGATCGTAAACGATCATGCTATCATCAAAGTTACCTTCCCATTAGTATCAGCAAACGAGCTGGAAATATACAAGTTAACACCCATCCCGCAACCAACAGAAAATGGAATAAGCATGTTTGAAGTCAAGAGACCATACATGGCAATCAACAGTCACCGAGACGAATTTATTGAACTGTCTGAGACTGAGTTAAAAAACTGCCATCAAAGAGCAAACGATGACTTTGTATGTTATAATAAACAAACAATGTTCTCAGCTGAGACAAGTTGTGAACTACAAATGTTTCACAACAAAACCGACGCATCATGCAACCTAATCAAAACAAAAAAATCATTTATGTGGTTGAGCATGCATAACAAAAATCAATGGATTTTTGCCACAAAGTCACCTTTAAAGTTATCAGCGGTATGTACTGATGGCATTTCGGATATTACACTGCAACGGTCAGGAATTTTGACCGCAAAACCAGGATGTATTATTCGGAACTCACTCATAACCGTAACAAGTCAGAGCACCCTGGAAACCACGTTGCATTTATCATACGCTCGCTTTGGAGAAAGTGATGTCAATGAAACAGCAACCGAACATACTACAACTACAAGTACAGCTACAAAGAATGATGAACGACTAAACTACAAGGAGCTGTATCAAATGGAAACGAAGCTGTTACCACCTAATAGTTTCAAGCTACCCCACAATCTGGAAAGCATCGATCATCATCATGTTGCCATGTACATTGCATTGATCTTTATAATGATTACTGTAATAATTATTCTGGTAAAAAGGTGGCACAAGCCCAAACCTACATCGCAGCAAATCCATACACTCAGCACACTGGCAAACGGAGACATTACACCAAGGCACCCGTTCACAATCAATATTGATGATGGTTGAACCTACTATGTTCAACGGCCGGGAGGATGTACGATTTCAAGTAAAGTACTGAATCGTATGGTTCGACCTAAGTAAATAACTAGCTAAGAATTTCCATCCGTTTACCTAAATAAACATGTAGGATGCACCACTGATCCATGTGCTGGTAAATACGATCTGCATTGGGTAAAATGTCACACCATCTGTAAGACATCCTTTGCGACCCTCATAAAATATCTTAGACCCGACCCATACTTGTGGGTATGATCTGCATGGGGTTAAATGTCCCAACATCTGTAAGACGATCCTGTGCGACCGTCATAAACTATCTTTGACCCAACCCACACTTCTAAGTATGATCCTGCATTAGGTCAAATGTCCCAACATCTGTAAAACGATCCTGTGCGACCGTCATAAAATATTTAGGACCTGACCCATATAATTGTAAATATAGATACTCTACCTAAGACCTTAAAATAAGCAATTGTTACCCACCAAAACTCTGTATATAAACCCTGCATATTTCACAATAAAATCAGTACGAAAGAAAACTCTGACGTATTCACATCTCCGAAGCCCAATTTGTTCAAGTACCGATTGCGGCGACACTTTGTTACTAGTACATGAACTGGTGGCATACACATTCTCATTTTCAGCATACGATTGTCAAATTGACAATCACCAGAATCAAGCGAATCTACATCAACAGATTCGTTGGATTCGTTCAACCTTAGTTGCCTTTCCCACAAGCTCGAGGCTCTGGAGACCTAGGATAGCGTTTCGTGCATCGTTTGGAGTGGTGCGTAGTGCTCCACTAATGCATAGTGCTGCGGTTCGCTGAACCTTGCCCAGTTGTTTGGTGATCGATCCTTTTGATAGGGCCGGCCACCACACTGTAACTCCGTAAAGTAAAATTGGTCTTACTATTGCTTGATATATCCATTTTACTATGCTTGGGTTCATGCCCCACTTCAAGCCAATAGCTTTTTTGCAAGTGTATAGGGCTATCGTAGCCTTCTTCACTATATCTTTTATGTTCCGGTTCCAGTTAAGCTTCTTGTCAATTACCAACCCTAGGTAACTGGCACTGTCGCTGAAGGAGAGCCTGCATGCCTTTAGTATTGGAGGGTTGAGGGGCGAAACCTTTTATTTGTTTGTGAATAACACGAGTTCCGTTTTTGAGGGATTTACTCCCAATCCGCGCGATTTTGTCCATTCTGACAGTCTGGCGAGCTTTGTGTTCATAAGGTCACAGAGTGTTTGAGGGTATTTCCACGAGAAAATAATTGCGACATCATCCGCGTATGCCACTACCTTACAGCCCCGCCCTCCAGGTCATGTTCCATAATAGGACACCACCTTGCGGAGTGCCTCTGTTGACATACCTAGACTGAGTGGACGATCCCATCGATGATGTCACCGTCCTGCATGTGCGCAATTGATCGATAAGCATCACCAAGTGACCGTCCACTCCCAGGTCAGTCAGTGCTTCCGTAATGGCACCTGGCACGACGTTGTTAAAAGCTCCCTCGATATCGAGGAAGGCTATTAGAGAGTATTCCTTGAGGTATTCATGTAGTGCCGTTTCCGTGGATCTTCCTTTTCGGAAGGCATGTTGTGCTCCTGACAACATTTGAAGGCTAATAATTGTCCTCAGATGTAGCCCGACAAGTCTCTCGAAAGTTTTGAGAAGAAAGGACGATAGGCTAATTGGTCTAAAGTCCTTTGGGGTCGAGTGCGAGGCCTTACCCGCATTTGGGATAAAGACTATTTTCGCCTTGAGCCATTCTTGTGGTATATTCCCCACCACTAGTATCTTCCTGAAGATACATTGTAGCCAGTTGATGGCCGAGTCTCCGGCCTTTTGTAGTTGGGCCGGGATAACCTGGTCCGGACCTGGCGATTTGAACGGATTAAAGCTGTTTACTGCCCAGCTTATGTTCCGTTTGGTAAGAATATGGTCCATTGTAGTTGTCGGGCCTCCACTATGGATTTGCGCCGGCTTGATGGTTGTACACCCAGGGAAGTGGGTTTCGAGTAGTACGTGGAGCGACTCCTCGCTGTAGTTGGTCCACGTTCTATTGTTTATTTTAAGATACCCTACCGAGGGGGTAGCTTTTGAGAAGACCTTGCGCAACCTTGCGGCTTCTGACGTCTCCTCTATCTCCAAGCAGAATTTTTGCCAAGAGGCCCTTTTTGCTTTCCGGGTTTCTTTTTTGTAAAGGGCAAGACTGACTTTGTAGTCTGCCCAATGTTTCTCCTCGTTAGCGCTGCGTCCGACTTATACACCTTAATGGTGACCGAGCTGAAGCCGAAGTTTAGCTCTCCTTTGGCTGCCTCTATTGGGGCCAGCGATTCCTTGTTGAGGATGAGCACGGCCTGGTTTGTCGGCCCCTGTGTCTCCTCGACCTTAACTACCTTCCAATCCTTGGTTAGCAGTCCTGGGTTGTATCTCTGCAACATCTTTAGGATGCGCTCAGGCTCCTTGAAGGTAGCCGGAACCCAAATTCTGGCCCTCGGTCTGCTGGGCACCTTGCTTCAATCTACAGCAACGAGCTTCGCCCCAGCGTGGACCTCTCCGATTAGCGCCACCGCTGCTTTGCACAGCTTTACGGAGCGCTCGTCTCGGCCAATGCCGCTTCCACCCACTTCCATTGTCTCCTGGGTATTCTTCCCTCCGCGCTGCCTTTATCGCGGACGCCAATTAGCGTCCTCTTCTTGGCAATCTGGGCGAAGGAGACGTTTGGCAGAACCCTTGACCTTTTTGCGGCCGGACTGGGTGTCTCTTGCGAACGTTGTCTCTTTGTTTGGGAGACCATTGTAAAGTTTGGGAGCACCGCTGTGGCCCACTCCACCTTCTTCAGCCAGGCAGCTGACGGGCTGGCTTCCGTACTTGCATTTTGCCGACGGAGTGCGCTGATCATCTTGTGCGCTGATCGAAGGCAGATCATCTCCCTCCCCTTTACCAGAAGGTCGGGCAGCCGCAATATTGCTTAGCTGCCTCTCCAAGGTGTCCGTGTTAGGAGTTGGTCTGCCACCCACCCCAGCTTTCCACCATGCAGGCCTTTCCTGCTGTTGAGCTGGTCGGGCCAGGCCTTATGGCCGGTGCTTTTCCATGCGGGGGATTGCTCCCATTTGACGTTTGGGGAGTGCCAGACTCTGATATGTTTTTTTGTGTTTTTTTGTTTTGGTTAGTTTTGTTATTATTCATATTACATCCCACGAGATGCAGAGAAGGGTAACGGTCAGCCCGGGCAGAGATCCACGTTGCCCGGGTAAGGCATCATTAGAACAGGGGGCTGCCAAGTCCCTGAGCTCTCCGTTCGAGACTGGGCTAGTTTTTGAACCGGGCCCCCAGCCAGGCTGACTCTCAACACAGGTCGAATGACACCTTAGTCCAGCCCGGTGTGAGGTGAGTGTGGAGGTTTGGATGTGGGTAGGTGGTGTATGGGAGAGTGGGAGTGTGTGAGCAACTTATACGAGGCGGCACCACAAGCGCATCGTCAGTGTTGCTGCTTCGCGAACACCCGCTGGCTGTCCGGGACCGCTTATTTTTCTGTACTCTCCCTAAGGCTGACCTACCTTTTAGGGTAGGCCTTTCGCTATTCGCAACCTGCGACCCGTCCGGTAAGTCGTGCTTTGACAAAGCAGGTATAGAAATGTAATCATAAAGTAATACTAGTTTCCTTTTATTAACGAAAAGTCGTTTTTGAGAAGTGTTTCGGTGCTGATGTGTTCATCAGTACTAAGCCGAGAGATTCCATCCTAAAAAAAATAAATCGTGCGTGGCGAAGTGGAACTCTAGGCTTTTTTAGCCCTGTATCTTTTGTTTGGCAGCGCTGAGTCCGTTCCGGGTAAGCGGGGAAGAAAATTGAGAAATATAAAACAAGGGGCTTAATAGAATATTTAAACGCAGTCTTGGCGCTTAAGGGATTCCGAAAAAGCAGTGAAATTGCCTTTGTTGCGGAAGCAACATTTTCGAGAAGACCGACGAGCAGCAGCAACGCAACAAAACAAGCATTTAATTGAATTTAATTTTTTTTTGTTGCTGCCAAAAAATACGCTCAACCGGCGCATCGAACGACGCGAGCGCGCAGCGAGCCATATAGAGATCGGAGTCATCTCCTATTTTAGTTCCCGAGCGAGCAAGCACACGGCACCGTCGTCGTAACATAAGGTCTCGAGTGCCCAAGCGCCGATTGGAGTTTTTATTATGTTAATCTTTCCTCTGGTCCCACTGTCTGATCGGCAAACGGAGGCATAATGTGCAGTCAAAGATAGTTTAAAAAAAAAAAAAAACCAAACGAAAAAAATATATATATATGTAGTTATAAAATAAGCGGTTAAGTGAATTTAGGAGAAATTGAGTTATTGGGAAGTTCTCACCCTCGCCAGTAACAGGTGAAGCAGGTGAAAGGCATTAGGCGATATAGAAGTGAGGGAGCAGAAAGAATGCGCGCGTAAAGAATAAAAGAAAGCGAAAAGAAGCGGGAGTGAGTGAGTGAGTGAGTGAGTGAGAGTAGTGGAGGAATTTTTTTAGCGTATCAGTCCGTATACCCAGCCTCAAACTTGCGATCAGGAGAGATGTTTTTCCCGTCGCTATGCCCTTGATTTTATTTTCCACCCACAGCATTTCAGGCGTTCGTCGGGAAAGCGCTTTCATCGATGGAACACTGGAACTGGACAAAGGTATGAGTGGAATTTTATTATTTTTTGTCTTTCCATTACCATTAAAATACCCGCTTATACTCAAGCAAAAGAGAAGGGAGAAGAGAAGGTAGAGGAAACGAGCTACCGTAGGTTGAGTCGGAAAAGGCAAAACCGATTGGTAAGGGAGAGTGAAGGAATTGGAAGAGCAGAACGCTGAGGGCGGCCTGGCATTTGGCGCCACCGTTGGCACTCAAATCTGAGTGAAATACACAAGTCGCTTGAGCTCATTACCATGTTAGCGTTTGAATAGTTCGAGTAGGTATATTTTTATATTTTTTTCTTTGCAAAAATATTATTAGTTTTTATGGTATATTTACACTTATATTTATATTTCTTTATGTTCATTTTGTAATATTGTATGTCAAGCGGTATCCGTGGGTGGTTCTTATGTCTCAGTTAGAAAGTAAATAAATTTTATAATGTGTTCATTTTGTGTTATTTTGGCATCGGCTGATCCCATGATCTAGGAGAAGTACCCAGCAATAGGGGCCCCCTAGATGGATGCTAGGGGGCAGAAGGGCCAATGGAAGGGTGGGCACAGGACCACCAGAGGCCGAGTTAGAAAAGAGCTACGGGAGCAAAGCGGACGACTCCTTCCGAGATTTAGGTGTCGGTGTTGTCTTTGAGGTATAGATAGCGGAAATCTCTATCCCGGTTTAGCTTGTCCCTAGCACGCAACTAATCTCTAGCTATAATGGAGAAAGGCCAATCATGAGAGGGGAAGCAAGACCACCCCTCCCCTAGCCGACGAGCCCGAGCCGGAATATTTCGCGTGCGCTTCTCTCTCATGCCCAACACCGCGCCTGCGAATGATAGATTTGAATGTGGTTCGCCACATTTATAATTTATTATTTAATAGATAAACATTATAACTATAAATTTGGCGCCCAACGTGGGGCCACATCATCCAGATGTAGCTCACACACCCGCTTACCTCCAGACAACATCTCTTTCTTTTAGTTATGCTTCACCCTTTTCTCAGACGCTTCGGAAATGGAGCTGTTCAGATATCTCATTATCAGGCGCCCAGCCACGGCCGAGGGAGGATGAATGCAAACTATAAATAGTTATTTCAGTAGATTTTTTCCAAAAAGAGGTATCCCGTACATATTTGTTGAGTCCATAGGTTCGGTCTTTCAGACGCATAGGATTTGCAGGCTTTGAGGTTCTAACAACACATCGTCTGACCACGAATGAAGGTCAACCAAAGGTCTTAACCAATAAAGTTATTAGGCTCAATCTTATCTCGTCTTTCACATAGGAATCCAATTCATTCCGTTAGCAAACGAATTATTGGCCACGAAAGAAAGCAGAAAAAAGAGGTATGCCTAAAATTCCTATCGCAAGGTGCATATGTAGATTAGCGGCTTGCATTACAGACGAAACCGATCACTTTGGTCGCTCGCTGTCCACAGCTAATTAAGGTGTTTGTTGTTGATGTTTGGCACGCGACCGACACCAAGCAATGCACACTGCAGTCTTTGTTGTTTTTTTTTATTCCACTTTGCGCTATGTTGGCTTTTAAACAAAATGGGTGTTTCTCTTTGATTTTGGGTATGCTTGATGTCAAATTGTTTTATGATTTTGTTTATCTTTCCTTATTCCGAGTGTTGCAGTTTGGCTTGTTCCGAATTCTTGTGATTTAAATTGTCTCTTATATTTCGATCTGATTTCCAGTTTATTTAGTCTGGCAAATGGATTGCAGTCCGTAATTATTTTTTTGTTTTGCTTTTGTCATTACTTTTGTACGAGTTTTATTTGCTGTAGTTGAGTTGTGTTCGAGTCACGAAATTTGTACTGGGTAGTTAATTATATATAATAGACATTTCTCTAGATATTAGGCCAAACGCCCCTAATCCCCCTTCGAAATTATACGACGACGCCACAGAACAACAGCGGCGAAGAGAAAATAACAAAGAACAACCGCAGCGAAGAGAAAACAACAACGCCACAGAACAACAGCAGCGACATGAAAACAACAACGCCACAGAACAACAACAGTGAAAAGAAAATAACGACGCCACAAAACGACGATACCCAGAGAAAACCAACTACGCCGCCAATGTCAAAGAGAACGCTGAAAAGAGAGCGTCGTCCTCGTAACGGTAATAATCGAGACGACAAAACCGCAAAAGGCAGAAAACCACCACCGAATACCGAAAAGAGGACGCTAAGGCGAGCGATCGATCGCGCTATCTCTCACGCATCTGTAGCAGCGTAGGCGTTGCGATGCGACAGAGCCGAAGTGCCGGCAGAGGCTGGGAGCAGAGGTCAGGCAGAGGATTTTTTTTGACGCGTGCCGGTCAGGAAAGGGCTCGGGGGAGTGCGAAATTAACACCAGAAGTGAACGGTTGAGTGCGCGGAGCTGAAATTACGAATCGCGAAGTCGAGGATCAAACCTAGGACAAAAGCTACGTGGCAGGATCACTGAAGCTGGATCTGGAGTATCCCAAGGACTCCTGCAGGAAAAGGAAGGGGTAAGCTGAGGCCGTAGGCGAGAGGGAGAACAGAGAGATGGTGCAGTAGTAGGAGGTAGGGCCAGTAATGTAAGAACGAAAATCGAACTGTTTCCCAGCCCCACTCATTCTTGTGCCAGAGTCATACACAAGTATAGGGAAAACCACCCCCGACCCCGCTTGTAATAACGTGTATATTAAATGCGCAATTGTTCGCGCTGCTGGTTACGACGCGTGACCACACACACGCACCCTCGACCCCTTTTGAGATGTTGATTTTCCCCGTTCCCCGTACCCTAGAATATTGAGCAATAAAGTGTCCAAATAAGTATTGACGAGATCATCTCTTTTATTGTACTTCATATACATACCCTGGGTCTTGGTCCTCTCCTCTTCCCTCGGGAGTCGAACGAAGCGACAATGTACGCGGGAAAGCCTAAGGCTGGCACGGTGTTCGCGACTTCGATTCCCCCTCCCCCGTGTTCTTCCCTTGTACTATTTCCTATATTCTGGAGATCCCGCTAACCGTGTTGTACGCGGGAAAGCCTAAGGCTGGCTTTCGTGAGCAGTGATCCCCCTTCCCTCAAGACAGCAAACCAAAGCTAAGTCACCAGCTCGAGTTAGTCAAGCTATTAGTATTGCCAAGGAGCCAACAGAATCGGGGATTCCACAAGCTGAGCTCATATCCAGCGCGGTAGCACAAGCTGTCCAAGCCATGCAGAACGATCTGTTGACCCAATTAAAAAGTCAAATGGCCCAGCTATTTGAGACAAACGTGGCATCATACCTTCGGCCAACGGAGATAGCTTCTCAGAGTGTGTCCGCCAGTGAGGCACTGCGTCAATCAACGTTTGACCAGCCACGGTCAGCTAACTATGCAGCCTCAGCTCGGGAAACCCCAAGGAGCGCGGTCTGCGATCTCCCGCAGAGACCCGATAAAGTGGGGCATATTCTCAACGGTTGGAAGTTGCGGTTTAGTGGGAGTCAAGATGGACTTAGTATCGACAACTTCATTTACAGAGTAGAGGCGCTCACGCACCATACACTCGAGGGAAATTTTGCAATTCTCTGCAGCAATGCCAGCCTGCTGTTCGATGGGAAGGCGAGAGAATTCTTTTGGCGGTACCACAAAACAGTTCGTGATTTGCGTTGGGACCTCCTTTGCGCGGCTTTGCGAAAGCAGTTCACGGATGCAAGAACAGATGTCGACCTGAGAGAGGCCATACGTGACCGGAAACAGCGTGATTTGCGCCCAGAGATAAGGCATGAATTGCTGAATCTCTCAATCCCTTCGGTAGACCGCTTGAGGGAGATATGTCGTCGCAGGGAGAGCTTCTTGGACGATGTGAGGAAGACTCAGGGGTATCAGAAAGTTGTGCCATTCCGCAAACAGATATCTGAACTCATCGCTCATCGCATCGATATCGCTCATCGCTCAGCTAGGAAGAAGAGGTCGGTGCAATGGCACGTATATGTTGGAATTGCCGCAAGGAGGGTCACCGGTACCAAGATTGCAAGGCTAAGCGTAGAATTTTCTGTTATGGGTGTGGAGCGCGAAAGGAGGATTTGTTCCACACCTTCGGCGTTCCGGAGACGATTGTTTCGGACAATGGATCGCAGTTTAAAGCTGAAGCTTTCCAGAAGCTACTGAGAGAGTACCAGATATCCCACACTCTCACGGCGGTGTACTCGCCGCAGGCTAATGTATCCGAACGGGTGAATTGATCTGTTATAGCTGCCATTCGGTCCTATGTGAGAGCAGACCAAAAGGATTGGGATGAGCATCTCAGCAGCATATGCTAAGGTCAGGAGGCATAGGAGAACACTGGTCAAAAAAGGAAAGGGGTTGCGCTAACAGGTTCAAATGTCAAGTTTGAGTGTAGGGAGCATCATCCAAGCCTGTTAGGGGGTTTGCCGCCAGAAAGCCAGCGTCCCTATCGGCATTTCCCTTGGAAGAGTTCGAGAAGCCGGTAGTGTCTCGCTGTAAAGTAAAGAAGTAGTGAAAAAATACTTGACAAAAAAAAACTGAACTGAAAATTGGGATATATAAAAAAAAAGGCTTAATAGAATATTTTAACGCAGTCTTGGCGTCTAAGAGATTCCGAAAAAGCAGTGGAAATTGCCTTTGTTGCGGAAGCAACTTTTTCGAGAAGACCGACGAGCAGCAGCAGCAGCAACGTAACAAAACAAGCATTTAATTGAATTTAATTTTTTTTTGTTGCTGCCAAAAAATACGCTCAACCGGCGCATCGAACGACGCGAGCGCGCAGCGAGCCATATAGAGATCGGAGTTATCTCCTATTTTAGTTCCCGAGCGAGCAAGCACGCGGCACCGTCGTCGTAACATAAGGCCTCGAGTGCCCAAGCGCCGATTGGAGTTTTTTTTTATGTTAATCTTTCCCCTGGTCCCACTGTCTGATCGGCAAACGGAGGCATAATGTGCAGTCAAAGATAGTTTAAAAAAAAAAAAAACCAAACGAAAAAAATATATATATATGTAGTTATAAAATAAGCGGTTAAGTTAATTTAGGAGAAATTGAGTTATTGGGAAGTTCTCACCCTCGCCAGTAACAGGTGAAGCAGGTGAAAGGCATTAGGCGATATAGAAGTGAGGGAGCAGAAAGAATGCGCGCGTAAAGAATAAAAGAAAGCGAAAAGAAGCGGGAGTGAGTGAGTGAGTGAGAGTAGTGGAGGAATTTTTTTAGCGTATCAGTCCGTATACCCAGCCTCAAACTTGCGATCAGGAGAGATGTTTTTCCCGTCGCTATGCCCTTGATTTTATTTTCCACCCACAGCATTTCAGGCGTTCGTCGGGAAAGCGCTTTCATCGATGGAACACTGGAACTGGACAAAGGTATGTCCCGCTTATACCCGCTTATACTCAAGCAAAAGAGAAGGGAGAAGAGAAGGTAGAGGAAACGAACTACCGTAGGTTGAGTCGGGAAAGGCAAAACCGATTGGTAAGGGAGTATAGTGTTGTCCATTAAAATACAGTTCCAGTATGTTTTAGATGAGAAGACGTCAGTCTTCTCCGATGGTTCTTTATTGAATAATTCTTAAAGTTAGAGCTGTCCACTGTGAAGCAGTGAGCAGCCGTTTTACATACATGGTTTTAAGGCTTATTATATAACGCAAGAGAGTCAGAGAGAGAGTCATGCGCGCACATATGTATACAAAGCGACGGTCAATCGTGTGGACGCTGACTTAGCTATTTGGGCGGTCGTCGCTATCAAGTGCGGATCATATTTCGTCTGCACTTGAATATGCGCAGAGGGCACTCTGCGTTGGGCGCGCTGCGACAAAGTCGCTGCTTATGTTTGCATTCTGTTGGCATAACAACAAAGTGTTGCAGCCTTATTTATATGTATGTACATATATACATATGTACGCATGCTACATCTCCCTCCTTTTAAAAAATAACGTAATTTATGTAGTTATTTTAAGTATTAATGTTAATTGTTTTTGTTTATATTATTTTAATATAAAAATTTTTGTTAATATGTATGTATGTGTAAATGTGTAAATATGTAAATATGTAGTACGTATGTAAATATGTTTAAGACTATGGTATAAAAAATGTATGTATGTATGTGTTAGTATTTATTTTAAATGTTTTTCTTTTTATAAATGAAAAGAATTTTTCTTTCTTTTTGAGTTTCCCTGTCTTAAATTCCATTTTCCTTTTTATTGTTTTGTATTATTTTGTTCGAACAATTTTCTTTGTTTATATTAGAGTTTTCAATTCAATTATTATACAATTTTAATCTATCCTTATGTACTTTTTGTTTTTTCTTTTTATTATCCCTAATTATTATATTATCGTTATCTTCTAACTTTTCTACTGTATAGGGTCCTAAATAAGTTGGATCTAACTTATGTCCTGTTTCATTCTTAAGTAGGACTTAATCTCCTACCGATATATCTATGTTTATTACTTTTTTATCATATAATTCCTTATTATTTCTCTTATTTTCTTCTAACATAATTCTAGCTCTTTTATATGCTATTTCCAATCTATATTTACTTACCTTAGCATAATCATCTATATTATATAAAGGTTCTATTGTGTCTGTGCTATTAAAATGTTTTAATAAATTGTTTGTTTTACCAAAAACAAGTTCATATGGACAATAGTCATGTGCCATAGATGGGGTTGTGTTGAAACAGTAAACGAAATATTGGATCCATACGTCCCAATCAGTTTTATCAACCGATATATATGAACGTACATATGTATTCATTAAAAGTTCTGTGACTTCTTTCGACTGTACCAACTGTCTGGTGGTGGTGTGCCGTTTATGTTATGTTATTTATTTGTAAATACTTGCACAAATCATTTATTATAGAATTTTTATATTCTGTTCCCATGTCCGTAATGAACGTCTTCATTGGACCGTACTTTAGAATAAAATTCTCAAAAATCGCTTTTGCTACTGTGTTAGCACTTTTGTTTGGAATTGGAATCGCGACTAGATATTTAGTCAGATCACAAATTAATGTGACTGCGTATTCATTTCCATTTTCAGACTTGGGTAGTGGACCAATGGTGTCTACTACAACCCTGTCGAAAGCGTGCATTGGCGTATCAGTTATTGTTAAAGGAGTTTTTATTTTTCTTGTCACTTTTGATTTTTGGCATTTTGGACATTTTCGTATGTACTCAGTAATATCTCGAGTCATACCTTTCCAATAATAATGTCTTTTGACCTTGGCCAAGGTTTTTGAGATGCCTGTGTGACCTCCTTGTATTGGATCATCATGGAACGTAGACAATAGAGCTTCTCTTTCTTTTATTGTTTCTATTTGGGTCACCGGGTTGAGTAGCGCTACTCTCAATGATATTAATATTTTATTGCCCATATTTTTGAAATTATCGATTGAAACGTGTTCAAAGATATTTTCCCACGGTGCCACTTTGAGTTGGCTGATTTTATTTATACCGGCTTGCGTTTCAAGCCTTTGGAAAAATTGACCTAAGTCAAGAGTTCCATTGGTATATAAATCGCTAACATCATATCTTGCAGTAATTTTCTTACCATGTTTAAAAAAACATAGCATATTTTTTACATGCACTACTTTACGTACTTCGTCATTGTTAATGACTTTATATACGTTGGGCTTAGAAGCTTTTTCTATAGATTGCCTTGGCAATTCTATTTTTTCTTTTCCTGCGCAGGAATTTTGTCTACTTTGATTTCTTGTAGTGACTTTCTTTATTGATCCGTTTATTTGTTGTAGCTGTTGAATGGTTATTCTTGATAACGCATCCGCTACAAAATTGTCTTTACCCTTCAGATATTCGACTGTAAAACTATACTCCTCTAGTTCAAGTCTCATACGCGTTAGCTTTGAGCTTGGATTTACCATTGAGAACAAGTATGTTAATGGTCTGTGATCTGTTTTGACATTGAAGTGTCTACCATAAATATATGGTCTGAAATAAGTTATTGCCCAATGAATTGCTGCCAATTCTTGTTCTGTTGTACTTTTATTACTTTCACCCTTAGTAAACGATCTTGATGCATAAGCAACTGGAAGTTGGAGTCCATTTTTGTTTTGAGTTAAAACTGCTCCACATGCATGTTTACTTGCATCTGTTATTATGCAAAATTCTTTGCTGAAATCTGGGTATTGTAATAAATTCGGATTTATTAGTGCCGATTTGAGATGTTCGAAAGCATGCTGACAATCAGCTGTCCATTCGAATTTTACATCTTTTTTACATAATCTTGTTATGTGACGAGCATAGTCGGCGAAATTTTTGATGAAACGTCTATAGTAGTTGCAGAATGCAACGAATCGTCTGGCGCTGTCCGCATCATGTGGAACTGGGTAATTTTTAATGACGTCGTATTTTTTTGTCGTCAGGCAAGATTCCTTTATCCGTGCATTTGTGTCCCAAAAATGTGACTTCATGCATGAAAAATGAACATTTTTCAGGATGTAATTTAAGATTGTATTTCCTACATTTCTCAAAAATATCAGTTAAGTTTTTGAGCATATGTGTTTCGGAACAACCAATGACTATTAAATCATCCATATAAAGGAAAGCTTGAGAAGGTTCTAATCCGGAAAATGCTATAGTCATCATTCTCTGGAAAGAATTTGGCGCTATTTTTAAGCCGAATGGCAATCGCGTGAAGCGATACGAGCCATTGCTTGTTGAGAAAGACGTTATATCTCTTGAACTTTTTTCGAGTTCAATTTGATGAAATCCCGACATTAAATCAAGGCATGAAAAGTATTTTGCTCTTCCTAGTTGATCCAAAATGTCATCAATTCTAGGTAGCGGGAATTAATCCGACAACAGTTTTTTATTAATTTGACGATAGTCAATTACTAATCGCCATTTTTTCTTGTCAGAACCTGGAAGAGATTTCTTCGGAACTAACAAAAGTGGGCTGTTATAAGGGGATACAGACGGTTCGACTATTTTATTGTCGATTAATTTTTGTACTTGTACTTGTATCTCATCTTTTTGACTTTGAGGGTTTCTATAATTTTTTATATAGACTGGTTCATCATCCTTCAATCTTAGCTTTTGTTTGTAGAAGTTATTGGTAGTGATCGATTCGGTTTCGAGTCCGAATACGTCACTAAACTGGGTGCATAATTTAGTCAATTCGTTTTTGAATTGTGGTGGAAAATTTTTAGCTAATTGAGATAACACAGTTTTTTCTCTATTTTTTGGGTTGTTTTGAACTATGTCGTAGTTCGAAAGTGGTTCATATGACAAATTTTTAATATTTACTACTTGATCGGTACTGGTCGTATTCAGTAATCGGACAAATGCATTTTTGGTTGTTGCAACTGTGTTTGCAACATAAATGCCTTCTTGAATTTCCTGGTTTGGAATTAGTACACTATCTTCATTTCATGATAGGTGAATTTTTCTGACTACTTGGGATCTTGCTGGTAGTATAATGGAATTATTACCAGAACTGTATGTTATTGGAACATAAATTGGGAAATTTAGATTATTTGGTCTCATTATGAGCCAATCTTCATTTGGTTTGAAGTCTAACTGGCAATTGAATTTCTTAATGAAGTCAATGCCTAATATTCCATCACAAGGTATTGCGAAATGCAAATCTACTAAGTGAAAATCGTGTGGAATTATGTATTTACTTGTCTGTATCTCTATTGAAATCAGTCCTTTGGACTGTATTAAGTCTTGGCCTATGCCTTGAATATTGATCTTCTTGTGTGTTTGGATATCATGAAACATATCAGAATTTTCCTTTAACAGAGATATGTCTGCACCAGTATCTATTAAAAATACAAGTTTTTTATTTGTTTTTACATTGAAAAAGTTTACAAATATATTTAAACTAAGATTGATGGTATGAACCGCATAATTTCCTACTGCTGAACATCTGAGGGTTGTTGAGAGCTTCCCTGATTGTTCTGGGTTACTCTAACATTGTTTGTATTATCATTGTTTTGGTTGTTTCGACCTCGGTTGAAATTGTTGTTTCCATTTCCTCGGCCTCTACGGTAATTGTTGTTTTGATTACCGTAATTATTATATCCTCTATTTTGGTAGTTACCATTGCCTCTACCACGATAGTTACCACGATTGTTACTACCGCGGTAGTTGTTATTCCCTCTTCTAGAGTACAACACTGTATTCACACTACCTGTAAGTCTTGTACTAGTACGGATGTATGCACTAACGGCAGCATCCATGGTAGTGAAAACACCAGACTCCATAACGGATTTAATGCTTTCGTGACTAGTTTTACTAATCATTGTGTCAACGGATTCTGTAATGCTGAGCGTGTCAGCATTCTCAGATGATATGCCTTGGTCAATATATGCAGCTTCAAGAAGCTGTCGCAGATTTTCTAGTTCAGTGGTGAACTGAGTGGCTGTTTTGCCTTTCTGCGTTAAAGTGGCCATTTTTGCTTTTATGTTGGCGGGTGTTTCACCGACAACTGCGGCTTTTAATTTTGCAATTATTCCATCTATTGTGGTTTCATGTTTTATCTTATTGAGGGTCGTGCCCGTTATTTTTGATTTAATCACCTCTATGGCAATTTCCTCATAAGTTCCCTTTGTTAAATTGACAAGTCTTAATGCCGTTAAGAATTTTTCAAGACGGATTTTCTTTCCGTCAAATTCTGGGATTGCTTGTGCAATTTCCCTAATATATGCCCTCTGGGCAGCGGCTGTGTCAACCATTATTCGGCTATTATCAGCACTTTCTTCACTTTCGGATAAAATATCTTGGGAATCCAGTGTGATAACAGCAGGGATTGTTAGATTTGTTAAATCTTCTTCTTCTAATTGGATATCCTCAGTCCGAACTTCAAGGTTTTCACCGAGTTCCAACTTTGCGGGTGTATTCAAAATAGAAGGTAGTATTAAATTTAAGTTATGCTTGTCTTTAACTGTTTGTATATTATTTCTTAGTCTTATTAACAACCTTGACGTTTCTGACCAATGTTCATTGGTTAATACATCTTTATGTTGATATATCAATAATCGAGCTTCGTTAAAGCTGTCGATCAATGTTATGGAGTGCCTATTAACTGTATCTATATGCGTTTGTCTGTTTTGTGTTAGACATTTATACGCTTTCTCAAATGTCGTTTTAATATTTTGGATGCGCTCAGAAAGTTCTGGCCATTCCATAATATTGACAAGCTACTTTGTTTTTCTGTGTACTGTACTATGCAAATTTAGATTTTGTCCAAGTCATTTGCTTGGCTCATGAATCTTTTCTTTAGGCATTTGTTATGCAGTTTATATATTTTATAAAAACAATTTGCACACATTATAACAACTATGATTATTAGTAATATATTTGTTAATTCTAAATCTGTGTTGTTTTGTTCAACTCTATTTATAACGTTAGCAGTGGAATCCACTGACTTAACGTCTAATAATCCCATGTTGGAGTTTTGTTCAGAATTATGATTGGATTCAATTTGGAAATCTTCGGAAAACTTGCTTATTGCATTACTATTCATAAATAGAACATTTTTCCTGCCTATGGCTTTAATTTGATTCAATTTGTTTTTTTTTTTCTCTATTTCTGATTAGACTGACTGAACTGAAAACTTATTACTTTTTTTTCAATTTAAAATTTAGTTGGAATTTAAGATTTTGGGTTCATTTATTTGCTACTGGGTAATTTACCCAGTGCCTGTGACGTGTAAAAAAAAAATTTGTTTTTACATAGCAACCTGCCTAATTTTTTAGTTTGGCTTTATGGGCCTCACTTCTGATTGGGCAAAAGATATTCTGCTCAATTTTACATAGGTTATTTTAATAATAATATATATATAGTTAAAATTATGGTGGTGGCTGCTGTCCTTCTTGTCCTTCCGCGTCAGCTGGTCATCACCAGTCTGGTTGCGCTGACGCTCCCTTCGAAGGCGCAAGGGGCGGAGGTGCCTCTCGCGCTTGTTGATTTCACCGCTGCTGTTGTCCTGGGCCTATGGGCTCAGGCGGAACCGGTGCCGGTCTTCGCACAGGTTATTGCCTTAGCAGGCAAGTCGATCTGCAGTGTGGGCTGTCCAGAGGTCCCGGGCAATCTGCTGGGCATTGCTCGACGTACTGAGGCACTTTGCTTTTGGGAGGCGGTGTGGTTATAGTATTTTCATTAATAATTTGTAAATTTGTGGTATTGATTGAGTGAGTATGTGGTGTAGGGTTTTCTTTAATATTTTTCAGCTGTTGCTGATAAAAGTTCAGCATGGCCTGTAGCCTTGCTGTTGCCTTCCACGGTGTGTTGGCCTTGGGTGAATATAATTGCCACTTAATGTGAGCAATTTCTTTATTCAATTTTTTCACCCGGCCACCGCGACCCATAACACTCACTATACTCTACTCACTCTGCCTCCTTCGTCCTCTTCAGTAGTTATAGTTGTCTGCTTGTTACTGTTTCTCTGCTACTGCTGCTGCTGCTGTTTGCTGTTGTTTGCGGTATCCATAAGTATATTTTTTTTTTTGTGCAATTTTTGTTTTCGGTTTTTGCCTTGGTTATCATTTCGAATAGATTTACAACGACGACGATGGTGTTGTTGTTGCTGCTGCTGCTGCTGCCATATAGTGTTGTTGTTGTTGTAGTTATAGATCCAGTGTCACGGTCGCCATATAGTGTTGTCCATTAAAATACAGTTCCAGTATGTTTTAGATGAGAAGACGTCAGTCTTCTCCGATGGTTCTTTATTGAATAATTCTTAAAGTTAGAGCTGTCCACTGTGAAGCAGTGAGCAGCCGTTTTACATACATGGTTTTAAGGCTTATTATATAACGCAAGAGAGTCAGAGAGAGAGTCATGCGCGCACATATGTATACAAAGCGACGGTCAAGCGTGTGGACGCTGACTTAGCTATTTGGGCGGTCGTCGCTATCAAGTGCGGATCATATTTCGTCTGCACTTGAATATGCGCAGAGGGCACTCTGCGTTGGGCGCGCTGCGACAAAGTCGCTGCTTATGTTTGCATTCTGTTGGCATAACAACAAAGTGTTGCAGCCTTATTTATATGTATGTATATACATATGTACGCATGCTACAGGAGAGTGAAGGAATTGGAAGAGCAGAACGCTGAGGGCGGCCTGGCATTTGGCGCCACCGTTGGCACTCAAATCTGAATGAAATACACAAGTCGCTTGAGCTCATTACCATGTTAGCGTTTGAATAGTTTGAGTAGGTATATTTTTATATTTTTTTCTTTGCACAAATATTACTAGTTTTAATGGTATATTTACATATATATTTATATTTCTTTATGTTCATTTTGTAATATTGTATGTCAAGCGGTATCCGTGGGTGGTTCTTATGTCTCAGTTAGAAAGTAAATCAATTTTATAATGTGTTCATTTTGTGTTATTTTGGCATCGGCTGATCCCATGATCTAGGAGAAGTACCCAGCCATAGGGGCCCTTCGGATGGATGCTAGGGGGCAGAAGGGCCAATGGAAGGGTGGGCACAGCGGGCCTCAGGACCACCAGAGGCCGAGTTAGAAAAGAGCCACGGGAGCAAAGCCGACGACTCCTTCCGAGATTTAGGTGTCGGTGTTGTCTTTGAGGTATAGATAGCGGAAATCTCTATCCCGGTTTAGCTTGTCCCTAGCACGCAACTAATCTCTAGCTATAATGGAGAAAGGCCAATCGCGTCGTTCGATTCTCTTTGTAGCAATCAGACGTGTTTTTGTTTTGCGCTCCGCGTACTTTCTACCTATTTTTCTAACCCCCTAAAAAATTCATAAATTAACAACCTACTATATCATCTATTTCTTGATCGCGAGTGCATGCCTGTTTACTGTGAAAAACATAATTTAAATTATTATTTTTGCATCGCCTAACAGTGTGTTTTTGTTTGTGCTTTTCGTAAGTATACACAGTATCATATTTAGCCGCTCTCACCTATTAGTTCTGCTGATTTATCACTCTCTCCCTATTACCCACACCTGAATAACTGTTCTTCCTCTCTCGATAATTTCTGTGCAGTAGCGCTCTCTCTCTCTCTCAATTGTAGCTGCTGTCACCGCTCTCATTTTCACTTATTCCTCTTTTGGCGTTTATCTGGCTCACTGGTCTGATAACAGTTTTTTTTTTAAGGAAAAAATAATAAAATAATTTTAACATTTTAAAATGGAATTCTGTGTGGTCTGTGCTAAAAAAACCTGCAAGAAGCAGATCACCCATGACCAGCCGAGTATCCCCTGCTGGCTCTGCGATAGCGTAGTGCACGCTAAATGCTCCGGGTTTTCCGGTCTCGTGGATGATGCCATCTCAAAAAGGAATGGCCTGCATTACAGTTGTGAGGCATGCCGTCTGGTTGAGAAGGAGATGGCAGCGTTTATGAGGCAGACCCGGAAGGGCTTTAGGGAGCTGACCGTGGGCTACAAAGAGCAATACGATCGGCTCCTAGGCATGGAGTCTCAGTTTAGTGGTTTTAAACTACTGACTGAGTCTCCTAGGCGCAAAAAGGTCACTCCGCGGGATCTGCATGTGCCAACTGCCCCTCGGCCAGCCGATGCTGACAAGCTGACTCCGACCACTCCAATAGTGCAGCAGTTGATTTCGTTCGCTACTCCGAAGACAACGACAGCTTCTGGTGATGAAAATTCGGTAGCCGAATTTATCGCGTCAGAGGGCATGCAGCCAAAATCGTCTGTAGCGTCCGTGTCCGTAATTTCCGCAAACTCATTAGCGGTCCCCTCGATTCCGACCCCACCAGTGAATATACGTCCCGGACCACCGGGTATTACCATCACAGGTGATAGGCCTGTGGTGCCAAGATTGGTGGGGATCCCATCAAAGAGACAAATTTTTGTCTCACGGCTTGCCCCTGACTCCACAATTAAAGATGTAACGGGCTATATTCAAAGCCAAATAAAAGCCGTTGATGTTAAGGTGGAAAAGTTTAACTTCTCGTATGCCAGGAAGATAGCTTCTTTTAAAATAAGTGTCTCTCAAACTCACTTTGACACCATCTGTTCTGCCAAATTTTGGCCGAAGCATTTGTTGGTGAAGGAGCTTAAGGCAAAGAAGAAGACTAGGCTCCCAATACCTCTGCCAACTAATCAGACCAGTGCTCCATCGTCATCTTCCCGCTCTACCTCCACCCGTCCAAAAAACTAACAAACTCTCTTTTAGTGACCTATCAGAATGTTTGAAGCTTGCGTAGTAAGCTCAGCATTCTTTTTCAGGATAGTATCGCATTTGCATCCCACGTTATTGTGTTTACTGAGACCTGGTTAAAGCCGGACATTTTTAGTTCCGAAGTTTTGGCAGGTCGGTACACAACTTATAAAAAGGATTGTTCGTCTCGACGTGCAGGAGGGGTTCTGATTGCTGTGGACTCAAACTTCACGTCGGAACTTTTCACAGTCCACATCCAGCAGGAACTGGAACTTCTGTATGTAGGACTGATTCTTCCCGCTTTCTTAGTTTTCATAACTTGTTCGTATATTCCACCTTCTTCGGATATCGCAATTTACGAGCAGCATTTGTCCGCCTTAACCGCTATTTCTTCCTCGCTATCTGACAAAGATCACATGATCTTGGTGACTTCAACTTGCCAGGAATTGTTTGGTCGTCGGCAAATGAGTCTAATAGCCTGGTACCCATGTCACGACATGACTTTGTTGACGGCTTGATTAACCTGTCTCTGTCTTAAGTTAACCATGTTAAAAATTCCTTGGGTCGATTTCTTGATCTGTGCTTTGTAATGGATCCGACCTTAGCGTTGTTAACTCGAGTCCCCCCGCTCACTTTACCTGAAGATGCCTACCATCCTACTTTCGAAGTGTCGCTCGACTTAGGACGAACTGTACTGGATCGGTCGGGTAGACTACCCCAATGTGTCCGCTGCCTCCGTAAAGCCGAGTTTACGAAGCTTAATAACCTCATTAGGGATTTTGATTGGTCCGCTTTATATTTGTGCTCGGATGTTACGACAGGCACACACATTTTCTATGATGCACTGGACTCACTTTTTGTCTCTTGTGTCCCACTTTGCTGTCCGATTAGATCAAGAAAACCCCCTTGGTTTACCAAGGATCTATCCCATCTAAAAAACTTAAAATCAAGACTTTATAAAAAATTTCAAGAAGTTGGCTCTCCTTCTTCTCTCTCTCATTATATAATAGCTCGGTCAAACTTTTCAGTTCTTAACGCTCAATGCACAATGCTCAGAATTACCTATCGCGATGCAGGATACGTTTTTCTAAGGAATCTAAACAGTTCTACAGCTTCGTAAACAGTAAGCGTAGAACGTCCGCACACCCATCCTCGCTATCCTTCCTTAATACGTCGGTAGATAATGATCAGGCTATTGCCCATCTTTTTGCCCGTTTTTTCCAAACTACCTATTCGCAGGACGTTTACTCTGGTCAGCCGTATCCATACGGTTTACCGAGGTCGATCGGCATTTTCAGTCTTTTGCTAAATGAAAGCTCATTGCTTCATGATCTACGAACAGTAAAGCCGGTGTTCTCACCGGGTCCGGACGGAGTTCCCGGCTGTGTACTCAGATACTGTGCCGAGTCTCTGTGTGGGCTGTTGCTTAAACTATTCAACCTATCCATAAATTCTTCATGCTTTCCCCCGATATGGAAGGAGTTCTTTATAATTCCTCTCCATAAGAAAGGTAGCAAGTCTGACGCAATGAACTATAGAGGTATATCTAAGTTATCCGCTATTCCTAAAGTGTTTGAGAAAATTTTAACTCCGCACCTGCAGCACCTATGCAGATCACTTATATCTCCATCTCAACATGGATTTATAAGGCGGAGATCAACCACTACTAATTTATTGGAGTTTACCTCCTTTATAATAAAAGGCTTTTAAGGTAATTTGCAGACGGATGTTGTTTACACCGATTTTAGTAAAGCGTTCGACTCTGTAAACCATTCCCTCCTAGCACAAAAGCTCGACCTTCTAGGGTTCCCTCCCAATCTCCTGAGATGGATCTCTAGCTACCTTTGTTCTAGGTCTCAAAGAGTCCTTTTCAAAAACTCTCTGTCCTCACCAGTTATGGTGACTTCGGGTGTACCACAGGGCAGCCATCTAGGCCCCTTACTCTTTACACTCTTTATAAATGACCTGCCTTCTGTATTAACATACTCTCGAGTACTTATGTATGCGAATGATGTTAAGCTCTGTGGCCAGTATAAGGACATTTCTTTTCAATCCAGGTTGCAATCCGATCTCGATAGATTTCAGTCTTGGTGTTGTGCAAATTTATAAAACCTTAATGCTTCAAAATGTAAAGTAATGACTTTTCATCGCTCCAGCGCCTTTCTGGTTCCTTACACCCTTTGTGGTGGTTCTCTTGAGAGAATTACCCGGGTTGATAATCTTGTTGTTCTACTAGATCCCAAGTTAAAGTTTTCAGAACACATTTCTACCATGGTGAATAAGGCCATGGGCGTGCTTGGGTTTATAAAGAGGTGGTCAAAGGAATTTGACGACCCCTATATAACAAAGACTCTCTACACCTCTCTGGTTCGTCCGATTTTAGAGTACGGCTTTTCTGTATGGTGCCCTCAGTACAACGTACAGCAAGACCGTATAGAATCAGTTCAGAAAAACTTTTTACTTTTTGCTCTTCGCGGCCTCAGCTGGGATGCAGGTGTGAGACTAGCGTCTTACTCTAATACATTGCTCTTAATAGACCTTCCAACCTTAGCTAATCGTAGGAAAATGCTTGGTGTGATTTTTGTGCACAACTTGATCAAGGGTGACGTAGATAGCCCTGACCTGTTGAGCCGCATAAACTTCACGATTCCTATTAGACGCACTAGAAACTATATACCGTTGTTCCTGCCGCTTTGTAGATTGAATTATTCCTTGCATGAACCGTTTAGGGTCCAATGCTCGGACTATAATTCCCTGTACCATATTATGTCTACTACTAACTCCCTTCCTAGTCTCTAAATACTGATGTGTACTCTGATATCTTTCTCGTAATTAGAAATTGCTTAGTTCTTTTAGTCAGATTAGTTATACTTTTCCTCGAACACTAGTCTATCACCTATCTTTCCTGCATGTCCGCGATCGGTTCGATTAACGAGTCGCACGTTATGCGGCAGCGCCCCTCAGTCGGTTGGGCGGGAGGTGGGCTGCGTTCTTGCCTGGGATCCGCACGTAACAGCCATTGGCTGGTATCGCTTGGGCCATTTGATGGTGCAGTCATTGCATATCAACGTCCTAAAGAAAGATGAGAGGAGAAGCAAGACCACCACTCCCCTAGCCGACGAGCCCGAGCCGGAATATTTCGCGTGCGCTCCTCTCTCATGCCCAACACCGCGCCTGAGAATGATAGATTTGAATGTGTTTCGCTACATTTATAATTTACTATTTAATAGATAAACATTATTACTATAAATTTGGCGCCCAACGTGGGGCCACATCATCCAGATGTAGCTCACACACCCGCTTACCTCCAGACAACATCTCTTTCTTTTAGTTTTGCTTCACCCTTTTCTCAGACGCTTCGGAAATGGAGCTGTTCAGATATCTCATTATCAGGCGCCCAGCCACGGCTGAGGGAGGAAGAATGCAAACTATAAATAGTTATTTCAGTAGATTTTTTCCAAAAATAGGTATCCCGTACATATTTGTTGAGTCCATAGGTTCGGTCTTTCAGACGCATAGGATTTGCAGGCTTTGAGGTTCTAACAACACATCGTCTGACCACGAATGAAGGTCAACCAAAGGTCTTAACCAATAAAGTTATTAGGCTCAATCTTATCTCGTCTTTCACATAGGAATCCAATTCATTCCGTTAGCAAACGAATTATTGGCCACGAAAGAAAGCAGAAAAAAGAGGTATGCCTAAAATTCCTATCGCAAGGTGCATATGTAGATTAGCGGCTTGCATTACAGACGAAACCGATCACTTTGGTCGCTCGCTGTCCACAGCTAATTAAGGTGTTTGTTGTTGATGTTTGGCACGCGACCGACACCAAGCAATGCACACTGCAGTCTTTGTTGTTTTTTTTTATTCCACTTTGCGCTATGTTGGCTTTTAAACAAAATGGGTGTTTCTCTTTGATTTTGGGTATGCTTGATGTCAAATTGTTTTATGATTTTGTTTATCTTTCCTTATTCCGAGTGTTGCAGTTTGGCTTGTTCCGAATTCTTGTGATTTAAATTGTCTCTTATATTTCGATCTGATTTCCAGTTTATTTAGTCTGGCAAATGGATTGCAGTCCGTAATTATTTTTTTGTTTTGCTTTTGTCATTACTTTTGTACGAGTTTTATTTGCTGTAGTTGAGTTGTGTTCGAGTCACGAAATTTGTACTGGGTAGTTAATTATATACAATAGACATTTCTCTAGATATTAGGCCAAACGCCCCTAATCCCCCTTCGAAATTATACGACGACGCCACAGAACAACAGCGGCGAAGAGAAAATAACAAAGAACAACCGCAGCGAAGAGAAAACAACAACGCCACAGAACAACAGCAGCGACATGAAAACAACAACGCCACAGAACAACAACAGTGAAAAGAAAATAACGACGCCACAAAACGACGATACCCAGAGAAAACCAACTACGCCGCCAATGTCAAAGAGAACGCTGAAAAGAGAGCGGCGTCCTCGTAACGGTAATAATCGAGACGACAAAACCGCAAAAGGCAGAAAACCACCACCGAATACCGAAAAGAGGACGCTAAGGCGAGCGATCGATCGCGCTATCTCTCACGCATCTGTAGCAGCGTAGGCGTTGCGATGCGACAGAGCCGAAGTGCCGGCAGAGGCTGGGAGCAGAGGTCAGGCAGAGGATTTTTTTTGACGCGTGCCGGTCAGGAAAGGGCTCGGGGGAGTGCGAAATTAACACCAGAAGTGAACGGTTGAGTGCGCGGAGCTGAAATTACGAATCGCGAAGTCGAGGATCAAACCTAGGACAAAAGCTACGTGGCAGGATCACTGAAGCTGGATCTGGAGTATCCCAAGGACTCCTGCAGGAAAAGGAAGGGGTAAGCTGAGGCCGTAGGCGAGAGGGAGAACAGAGAGATGGTGCAGTAGTAGGAGGTAGGGCCAGTAATGTAAGAACGAAAATCGAACTGTTTCCCAGCCCCACTCACTCTTGTGCCAGAGTCATACACAAGTATAGGGAAAACCACCCCCGACCCAGCTTGTAATAACGTGTATATTAAATGCGCAATTGTTCGCGCTGCTGGTTACGACGCGTGACCACACACACGCACCCTCGACCCCTTTTGAGATGTTGATTTTCCCCGTTCCCCGTACCCTAGAATATTGAGCAATAAAGTGTCCAAATAAGTATTGACGAGATCATCTCTTTTATTGTACTTCATATACATACCCTGGGTCTTGGTCCTCTCCTCTTCCCTCGGGAGTCGAACGAAGCGACACTGTACGCGGGAAAGCCTAAGGCTGGCACGGTGTTCGCGACTTCGATTCCCCCTCCCCCGTGTTCTTCCCTTGTACTATTTCCTATATTCTGGAGATCCCGCTAACCGTGTTGTACGCGGGAAAGCCTAAGGCTGGCACGACTTTCGTGAGCAGTGATCCCCCTTCCCTCAAAGCCCCCTTTCCCAAAGATCGCGTCTGTCGCCACGTGGGCGCTAGGCAGGGGTGTGTCACCCGTTACTCCGCGCTCCTATCCACCTCTCCAGGTCCCTTTGTACAAATTCTCTGTATGCGGACTGGATCCTGGCGTGACTGAGAGTCTGTACCCCGGCCACTAGACAGGAACTTCCTTACACTTCCTTACACTACATGCAAGTCAATTTACTTCGAAAAGGCTGCTACCTCATCTGACTCAATAGCGAAAAATACAAGACAGCAAACCAAAGCTAAGTCACCAGCTCGAGTTAGTCAAGCTATTAGTATTGCCAAGGAGCCAACAGAATCGGGGATTCCACAAGTCCAAGCCATGCAGAACGATCTGTTGACCCAATTAAAAAGTCAAATGGCCCAGCTATTTGAGACAAACGTGGCATCATACCTTCGGCCAACGGAGATAGCTTCTCAGAGTGTGTCCGCCAGTGAGGCACTGCGTCAATCAACGTTTGACCGGCCACGGTCAGCCAACTATGCAGCCTCAGCTCGGGAAACCCCAAGGAGCGCGGTCTGCGATCTCCCGCAGAGACCCGATAAAGTGGGGCATATTCTCAACGGTTGGAAGTTGCGGTTTAGTGGGAGTCAAGATGGACTTAGTATCGACAACTTCATTTACAGAGTAGAGGCGCTCACGCACCAGACACTCGAGGGAAATTTTGCAATTCTCTGCAGCAATGCCAGCCTGCTGTTCGATGGGAAGGCGAGAGAATTCTTTTGGCGGTACCACAAAACAGTTCGTGATTTGCGTTGGGACCTCCTTTGCGCGGCTTTGCGAAAGCAGTTCACGGATGCAAGAACAGATGTCGACCTGAGAGAGGCCATACGTGACCGGAAACAGCGTGATTTGCGCCCAGAGATAAGGCATGAGTTGCTGAATTTCTCAATCCCTTCGGTAGACCGCTTGAGGGAGATATGTCGTCGCAGGGAGAGCTTCTTGGACGATGTGAGGAAGACTCAGGGGTATCAGAAAGTTGTGCCATTCCGCAAACAGATATCTGAACTCATCGCTCATCGCATCGATATCGCTCATCGCTCAGCTAGGAAGAAGAGGTCGGTGCAATGGCACGTATATGTTGGAATTGCCGCAAGGAGGGTCACCGGTACCAAGATTGCAAGGCTAAGCGTAGAATTTTCTGTTATGGGTGTGGAGACGAAACACCTATAAGCCCTCTTGGGTTTGGTGTAAAAAAAACGGGAAAGCGAACACACAATTGCGCCAGCAGTCGTGTGTTCCAAGAAACAAGCCGGCGAACCAAGAATCGAGCACTTAGAGGATACTGTTCCATCCGATGGGGAAGTTGGGCAGAGTCCAATTGAGAATCATTCATTGGTCTGGCCTCAACTCATTGATTGGAGTAAAAATGAAATGCCGAGTTGCGCGTTATCAAGGGTAAAATCCACGTCGAGAAATGCCACAAGAATGCGAGCCTACTGGCGATCGTTGAAAGCCATCAATGCGATTAGGTATAAGAATAATGATAAACGGCCCTATGCCGAGGTTAGATTATTAGATAGAGTAGTTTTAGGATTAATGGATGAAGGAGCAGCTATGAGTGAATTTGGGGGAAAACTAGCTGAAGAGGTCATTAGAAGCAGGATACCTTTTAAAAGAGTTGCTTCAGCAGCATGTACAGAAGATGGAGTCAGACAGGATGTCGTGGGACGTCTTAAAATACCGGTGAAGTACAAGGATAATACCCTCACTAAGCCAAGATCTGTACCTGGGTATTGATTTTTGGTCGACCTTTGTCCTACTTCCTCCATCCATGCAGGTCTCAGAACTGACATTGAATTCCCACGAACTTTCGGAGGGTCAAAGGAGCAGTTTGAGGGAGGTCATAGCCAAGTTTCCGTCATTCGCTGTATCAGGCCTTGGGAAAACAAGCCTTTTATCGCATGTTATAGACGTTGGAGATGCCAAGCCGGTGAAACAACGGCGTTTTCCTGTGTCTCCAGCAGTCGAAAAATGATTATACGTGGAGGTCGATAGGATGCTCAAGATGGGGGCTATCGAGGAATCGGAGAGCGCCTGGTCTTCGCCCGTTATTCTGGTACAGAAGCCGCGGAAGGTTCGACTCTGTCTGGACAGCAGAAAGGTTAATGCGGTGACCAAAAAAGATGCTTATCCGCTGCCACAAATCGATGGAATATTGAGTCGGCTTCCAAAAGCCTTGTACATTTCTAGCTTAGACTTGAAAGAAGCATATTGGCAAGTCCCCCTAGAGCCAAGCTCGCGCGATAAGACAGCGTTTACAATACCGGGCAAGCCACTTTATCAATATAGGGTAATGCCTTTTGGCCTGACCAACGCTTCACAGACAATGACACGATTAATGGACAGGAGGAGATGTTGTGCTCTGCTCTTGTACTTCGAAGTCCGGATTTTAGCAAGCCGTTCTTCATTTAATGTGACGCCAGTAAAACGGTTGTTGGAGGAGTGTTGGTGCAGAAAACACCAGAAGGCGACGAGTACCCGATTGCATTCGTGTCTAAGAAATTGAACAAAGCTCAGAGGAACTACTCAGTTACCGAGCAAGAGTGTTTGGCAGCCATCGTCTGTATTAAGCGCTTCCGAGCTTACGTCGAAGGACATGAGTTTACGGTCATTACTGACCACGCGTCACTCAAGTGGCTCATGTCGCAGACGGATCTGCATTCTCGATTGGCTCGTTGGGCGTTGAAGCTATAGGGTTTCAATTTCAAAATTCAGCATCGTAGTGGCAGGTTGAATGTCGTCCCTGATGCACTCTCTAGGGTGAATGAGCAAGAGCTAGCGATTGAGGCCAATCAAGGATTGTTGGTGGATCCTCTGTCGCTAAAGTTTAAAGCGGAGGAGTACTCTGAGATGGCAAAGCGAGTGGAGGCCAATATCGATAAGCTGACAGATCTGAAAGTTGCGGAGGGCTTGGTATATCGAAGGTCAGATCACGCCACCGGCGATCAGCTCAACGATACTTTCGCTTGGAAACTTTGGGTTCCAAAGGATCTGGTGGGCGACGTGTTAAAAAACACGCATAAAACGTGCATAAAACACTCGAAAGGATCCGAAGGTACTATTATTGGCCCGGGCTAGTCAACGATGTCAAAGAATACATTCGTGGATGTGAGGCCTGTAAAATGACCAAAGCACCGAATACCGTGCAACGGCCTCTTATTGGCGTTGCCCCCGAGTCACAAAGGTTTTTCCAGAGACTGTATGTTGATTTTCTTGGCCCGTACCTTCGTTCTCGTAGTGGTCATATTAGAATCTTTATAGTATTGGACCATTACTCGTAGTTCATGTTTTTAAAGGCAGTAAAGAAATTGACAGCTGATGTGGTTATCAAGTACCTTCAGCAGGATTTGTTCCACACCTTCGGCGTTCCGGAGACGATTGTTTCCGACAATGGATCGCAGTTTAAAGCTGAAGCTTTCCAGAAGCTACTGAGAGAGTACCAGATATCCCAAACTCTCACTGCGGTGTACTCGCCGCAGGCTAATGCATCCGAACGGGTGAATTGATCTGTTATAGCTGCCATTCGGTCCTATGTGAGAGCAGACCAAAAGGATTGGGATGAGCATCTCAGCAGCATATGCTAAGGTCAGGAGGCATAGGAGAACACTGGTCAAAAAAGGAAAGGGGTTGCGCTAACAGGTTCAAATGTCAAGTTTGAGTGTAGGGAGCATCATCCAAGCCTGTTAGGGGGTTTGCCGCCAGAAAGCCAGCGTCCCTATCGGCATTTCCCTTGGAAGAGTTCGAGAAGCCGGTAGTGTCTCGCTGTAAAGTAAAGAAGTAGTGAAAAAATACTTGACAAAAAAAAACTGAACTAAAAATTGGGATATATAAAAAAAAAGGCTTAATAGAATATTTTAACGCAGTCTTGGCGTCTAAGAGATTCCGAAAAAGCAGTGGAAATTGCCTTTGTTGCGGAAGCAACTTTTTCGAGAAGACCGACGAGCAGCAGCAGCAGCAACGTAACAAAACAAGCATTTAATTGAATTTAATTTTTTTTTGTTGCTGCCAAAAAATACGCTCAACCGACGCATCGAACGACGCGAGCGCGCGGCGAGCCATATAGAGATCGGAGTCATCTCCTATTTTAGTTCCCGAGCGAGCAAGCACGCGGCACCGTCATCGTAACATAAGGCCTCGAGTGCCCAAGCGCCGATTGGAGTTTTTTTTTATGTTAATCTTTCCCCTGGTCCCACTGTCTGATCGGCAAACGGAGGCATAATGTGCAGTCAAAGATAGTTTTAAAAAAAAAAACAAACGAAAAAAAAATATATATATGTAGTTATAAAATAAGCGGTTAAGTGAATTTAGGAGAAATTGAGTTATTGGGAAGTTCTCAACCTCGCCAGTAACAGGTGAAGCAGGTGAAAGGCATTAGGCGATATAGAAGTGAGGGAGCAGAAAGAATGCGCGCGTAAAGAATAAAAGAAAGCGAAAAGAAGCGGGAGTGAGTGAGTGAGTGAGTGAGAGTAGTGGAGGAATTTTTTTAGCGTATCAGTCCGTATACCCAGCCTCAAACTTGCCGATCAGGAGAGATGTTTTTCCAGTCGCTATGCCCTTGATTTTATTTTCCACCCACAGCATTTCAGGCGTTCGTCGGGAAAGCGCTTTCATCGATGGAACACTGGAACTGGACAAAGGTATGAGTGGAATTTTATTATTTTTTGTCTTTCCATTACCATTAAAATACCCGCTTATACTCAAGCAAAAGAGAAGGGAGAAGAGAAGGTAGAGGAAACGAACTACCGTAGGTTGAGTCAGGAAAGGCAAAACCGATTGGTAAGGGAGAGTGAAGGAATTGGAAGAGCAGAACGCTGAGGGCGGCCTGGCATTTGGCGCCACCGTTGGCACTCAAATCTGAGTGAAATACACAAGTCGCTTGAGCTCATTACCATGTTAGCGTTTGAATAGTTTGAGTAGGTATATTTTTATATTTTTTTCTTTGCACAAATATTACTAGTTTTAATGGTATATTTACATTTATATTTATATTTCTTTATGTTCATTTTGTAATATTGTATGTCAAGCGGTATCCGTGGGTGGTTCTTATGTCTCAGTTAGAAAGTAAATAAATTTTATAATGTGTTCATTTTGTGTTATTTTGGCATCGGCTGATCCCATGATCTAGGAGAAGTACCCAGCCATAGGGGCCCTTCGGATGGATGCTAGGGGGCAGAAGGGCCAATGGAAGGGTGGGCACAGCGGGCCTCAGGACCACCAGAGGCCGAGTTAGAAAAGAGCCACGGAAGCAAAGCTGACGACTCCTTCCGAGATTTAGGTGTCGGTGTTGTCTGGAAGGTATAGATAGCGGAAATCTCTATCCCGGTTTAGCTTGTCCCTAGCACGCAACTAATCTCTAGCTGTAATGGAGAAAGGCCAATCGCGTCGTTCGATTCTCTTTGTAGCAATCAGACGTGTTTTTGTTTTGCGCTCCGCGTACTTTCTACCTATTTTGCTAACCCCTAAAAAATTCATAAATTAACAACCTACTATATCATCTATTTCTTGATCGCGAGTGCATGCCTGTTTACTGTGAAAAACATAATTTAAATTATTATTTTTGCATCGCCTAACAGTGTGTTTTTGTTTGTGCTTTTCGTAAGTATACACAGTATCATATTTAGCCGCTCTCACCTAGTAGTTCTGCTGATTTATCACTCTCTCCCTATTACCCACACCTGAATAACTGTTCTTCCTCTCTCGATAATTTCTGTGCAGTAGCGCTCCCTCTCTCTCAATTGTAGCTGCTGTCACCGCTCTCATTTTCACTTATTCCTCTTTTGGCGTTTATCTGGCTCACTGGTCTGATAACAGTTTTTTTTTTAAGGAAAAAATAATAAAATAATTTTAACATTTTAAAATGGAATTCTGTGTGGTCTGTGCTAAAAAAACCTGCAAGAAGCAGATCACCCATGACCAGCCGAGTATCCCCTGCTGGCTCTGCGATAGCGTAGTGCACGCTAAATGCTCCGGGTTTTCCGGTCTCGTGGATGATGCCATCTCAAAAAGGAATGGCCTGCATTACAGTTGTGAGGCATGCCGTCTGGTTGAGAAGGAGATGGCAGCGTTTATGAGGCAGACCCGGAAGGGCTTTAGGGAGCTGACCGTGGGCTACAAAGAGCAATACGATCGGCTCCTAGGCATGGAGTCTCAGTTTAGTGGTTTTAAACTACTGACTGAGTCTCCTAGGCGCAAAAAGGTCACTCCGCGGGATCTGCATGTGCCAACTGCCCCTCGGCCAGCCGATGCTGACAAGCTGACTCCGACCACTCCAATAGTGCAGCAGTTGATTTCGTTCGCTACTCCGAAGACAACGACAGCTTCTGGTGATGAAAATTCGGTAGCCGAATTTATCGCGTCAGAGGGCATGCAGCCAAAATCGTCTGTAGCGTCCGTGTCCGTAATTTCCGCAAACTCATTAGCGGTCCCCTCGATTCCGACCCCACCAGTGAATATACGTCCCGGACCACCGGGTATTACCATCACAGGTGATAGGCCTGTGGTGCCAAGATTGGTGGGGATCCCATCAAAGAGACAAATTTTTGTCTCACGGCTTGCCCCTGACTCCACAATTAAAGATGTAACGGGCTATATTCAAAGCCAAATAAAAGCCGTTGATGTTAAGGTGGAAAAGTTTAACTTCTCGTATGCCAGGAAGATAGCTTCTTTTAAAATAAGTGTCTCTCAAACTCACTTTGACACCATCTGTTCTGCCAAATTTTGGCCGAAGCATTTGTTGGTGAAGGAGTTTAAGGCAAAGAAGAAGACTAGGCTCCCAATACCTCTGCCAACTAATCAGACCAGTGCTCCATCGTCATCTTCCCGCTCTACCTCCACCCGTCCAAAAAACTAACAAACTCTCTTTTAGTGACCTATCAGAATGTTTGAAGCTTGCGTAGTAAGCTCAGCATTCTTTTCCAGGATAGTATCGCATTTGCATCCCACGTTATTGTGTTTACCGAGACCTGGTTAAAGCCGGACATTTTTAGTTCCGAAGTTTTGGCAGGTCGGTACACAACTTATAAAAAGGATTGTTCGTCTCGACGTGCAGGAGGGGTTCTGATTGCTGTGGACTCAAACTTCACGTCGGAACTTTTCACAGTCCAGATCCAGCAGGAACTGGAACTTCTGTATGTAGGACTGATTCTTCCCGCTTTCTTAGTTTTCATAACTTGTTCGTATATTCCACCTTCTTCGGATATCGCAATTTACGAGCAGCATTTGTCCGCCTTAACCGCTATTTCTTCCTCGCTATCTGACAAAGATCACATGATCTTGGTGACTTCAACTTGCCAGGAATTGTTTGGTCGTCGGCAAATGAGTCTAATAGCCTGGTACCCATGTCACGACATGACTTTGTTGACGGCTTGATTAACCTGTCTCTGTCTTAAGTTAACCATGTTAAAAATTCCTTGGGTCGATTTCTTGATCTGTGCTTTGTAATGGATCCGACCTTAGCGTTGTTAACTCGAGTCCCCCCGCTCACTTTACCTGAAGATGCCTACCATCCTACTTTCGAAGTGTCGCTCGACTTAGGACGAACTGTACTGGATCGGTCGGGTAGACTACCCCAATGTGTCCGCTGCCTCCGTAAAGCCGAGTTTACGAAGCTTAATAACCTCATTAGGGATTTTGATTGGTCCGCTTTATATTTGTGCTCGGATGTTACGACAGGCACACACATTTTCTATGATGCACTGGACTCACTTTTTGTCTCTTGTGTCCCACTTTGCTGTCCGATTAGATCAAGAAAACCCCCTTGGTTTACCAAGGATCTATCCCATCTAAAAAACTTAAAATCAAGACTTTATAAAAAATTTCAAGAAGTTGGCTCTCCTTCTTCTCTCTCTCATTATATAATAGCTCGGTCAAACTTTTCAGTTCTTAACGCTCAATGCACAATGCTCAGAATTACCTATCGCGATGCAGGATACGTTTTTCTAAGGAATCTAAACAGTTCTACAGCTTCGTAAACAGTAAGCGTAGAACGTCCGCACACCCATCCTCGCTATCCTTCCTTAATACGTCGGCAGATAATGATCAGGCTATTGCCCATCTTTTTGCCCGTATTTTCCAAACTACCTATTCGCAGGACGTTTACTCTGGTCAGCCGTATCCATACGGTTTACCGAGGTCGATCGGCATTTTCAGTCTTTTGCTAAATGAAAGCTCATTGCTTCATGATCTACGAACAGTAAAGCCGGTGTTCTCACCGGGTCCGGACGGAGTTCCCGGCTGTGTACTCAGATACTGTGCCGAGTCTCTGTGTGGGCTGTTGCTTAAACTATTCAACCTATCCATAAATTCTTCATGCTTTCCCCCGATATGGAAGGAGTTCTTTATAATTCCTCTCCATAAGAAAGGTAGCAAGTCTGACGCAATGAACTATAGAGGTATATCTAAGTTATCCGCTATTCCTAAAGTGTTTGAGAAAATTTTAACTCCGCACCTGCAGCACCTATGCAGATCACTTATATCTCCATCTCAACATGGATTTATAAGGCGGAGATCAACCACTACTAATTTATTGGAGTTTACCTCCTTTATAATAAAAGGCTTTTAAGGTAATTTGCAGACGGATGTTGTTTACACCGATTTTAGTAAAGCGTTCGACTCTGTAAACCATTCCCTCCTAGCACAAAAGCTCGACCTTCTAGGGTTCCCTCCCAATCTCCTGAGATGGATCTCTAGCTACCTTTGTTCTAGGTCTCAAAGAGTCCTTTTCAAAAACTCTCTGTCCTCACCAGTTATGGTGACTTCGGGTGTACCACAGGGCAGCCATCTAGGCCCCTTACTCTTTACACTCTTTATAAATGACCTGCCTTCTGTATTAACATACTCTCGAGTACTTATGTATGCGAATGATGTTAAGCTCTGTGGCCAGTATAAGGACATTTCTTTTCAATCCAGGTTGCAATCCGATCTCGATAGATTTCAGTCTTGGTGTTGTGCAAATTTATAAAACCTTAATGCTTCAAAATGTAAAGTAATGACTTTTCATCGCTCCAGCGCCTTTCTGGTTCCTTACACCCTTTGTGGTGGTTCTCTTGAGAGAATTACCCGGGTTGATAATCTTGTTGTTCTACTAGATCCCAAGTTAAAGTTTTCAGAACACATTTCTACCATGGTGAATAAGGCCATGGGCGTGCTTGGGTTTATAAAGAGGTGGTCAAAGGAATTTGACGACCCCTATATAACAAAGACTCTCTACACCTCTCTGGTTCGTCCGATTTTAGAGTACGGCTTTTCTGTATGGTGCCCTCAGTACAACGTACAGCAAGACCGTATAGAATCAGTTCAGAAAAACTTTTTACTTTTTGCTCTTCGCGGCCTCAGCTGGGATGCAGGTGTGAGACTAGCGTCTTACTCTAATACATTGCTCTTAATAGACCTTCCAACCTTAGCTAATCGTAGGAAAATGCTTGGTGTGATTTTTGTGCACAACTTGATCAAGGGTGACGTAGATAGCCCTGACCTGTTGAGCCGCATAAACTTCACGATTCCTATTAGACGCACTAGAAACTATATACCGTTGTTCCTGCCGCTTTGTAGATTGAATTATTCCTTGCATGAACCGTTTAGGGTCCAATGCTCGGACTATAATTCCCTCTACCATATTATGTCTACTACTAACTCCCTTCCTAGTCTCTAATTACTGATGTGTACTCTGATATCTTTCTCGTAATTAGAAATTGCTTAGTTCTTTTAGTCAGATTAGTTATACTTTTCCTCGAACACTAGTCTATCACCTATCTTTCCTGCATGTCCGCGATCGGTTCGATTAACGAGTCGCACGTTATGCGGCAGCGCCCCTCAGTCGGTTGGGCGGGAGGTGGGCTGCGTTCTTGCCTGGGATCCGCACGTAACAGCCATTGGCTGGTATCGCATGGGCCACTTGATGGTGCAGTCATTGCATATCAACGTCCTAAAGAAAGATGAGAGGAGAAGCAAGACCATTTCGCGTGCGCTCCTCTCTCATGCCCAACACCGCGCCTGAGAATGATAGATTTGAATGTGTTTCGCTACATTTATAATTTACTATTTAATAGATGAACATTATTACTATAAATTTGGCGCCCAACGTGGGGCCACATCATCCAGATGTAGCTCACACACCCGCTTACCTCCAGACAACATCTCTTTCTTTTAGTTTTGCTTCACCCTTTTCTCAGACGCTTCGGAAATGGAGCTGTTCAGATATCTCATTATCAGGCGCCCAGCCACGGCTGAGGGAGGAAGAATGCAAACTATAAATAGTTATTTCAGTAGATTTTTTCCAAAAATAGGTATCCCGTACATATTTGTTGAGTCCATAGGTTCGGTCTTTCAGACGCATAGGATTTGCAGGCTTTGAGGTTCTAACAACACATCGTCTGACCACGAATGAAGGTCAACCAAAGGTCTTAACCAATAAAGTTATTAGGCTCAATCTTATCTCGTCTTTCACATAGGAATCCAATTCATTCCGTTAGCAAACGAATTATTGGCCACGAAAGATAGCAGAAAAAAGAGGTATGCCTAAAATTCCTATCGCAAGGTGCATATGTAGATTAGCGGCTTGCATTACAGACGAAACCGATCACTTTGGTCGCTCGCTGTCCACAGCTAATTAAGGTGTTTGTTGTTGATGTTTGGCACGCGACCGACACCAAGCAATGCACACTGCAGTCTTTGTTGTTTTTTTTTATTCCACTTTGCGCTATGTTGGCTTTTAAACAAAATGGGTGTTTCTCTTTGATTTTGGGTATGCTTGATGTCAAATTGTTTTATGATTTTGTTTATCTTTCCTTATTCCGAGTGTTGCAGTTTGGCTTGTTCCGAATTCTTGTGATTTAAATTGTCTCTTATATTTCGATCTGATTTCCAGTTTATTTAGTCTGGCAAATGGATTGCAGTCCGTAATTATTTTTTTGTTTTGCTTTTGTCATTACTTTTGTACGAGTTTTATTTGCTGTAGTTGAGTTGTGTTCGAGTCACGAAATTTGTACTGGGTAGTTAATTATATACAATAGACATTTCTCTAGATATTAGGCCAAACGCCCCTAATCCCCCTTCGAAATTATACGACGACGCCACAGAACAACAGCGGCGAAGAGAAAATAACAAAGAACAACCGCAGCGAAGAGAAAACAACAACGCCACAGAACAACAGCAGCGACATGAAAACAACAACGCCACAGAACAACAACATTGAAAAGAAAATAACGACGCCACAAAACGACGATACCCAGAGAAAACCAACTACGCCGCCAATGTCAAAGAGAACGCTGAAAAGAGAGCGGCGTCCTCGTAACGGTAATAATCGAGACGACAAAACCGCAAAAGGCAGAAAACCACCACCGAATACCGAAAAGAGGACGCTAAGGCGAGCGATCGATCGCGCTATCTCTCACGCATCTGTAGCAGCGTAGGCGTTGCGATGCGACAGAGCCGAAGTGCCGGCAGAGGCTGGGAGCAGAGGTCAGGCAGAGGATTTTTTTTGACGCGTGCCGGTCAGGAAAGGGCTCGGGGGAGTGCGAAATTAACACCAGAAGTGAACGGTTGAGTGCGCGGAGCTGAAATTACGAATCGCGAAGTCGAGGATCAAACCTAGGACAAAAGCTACGTGGCAGGATCACTGAAGCTGGATCTGGAGTATCCCAAGGACTCCTGCAGGAAAAGGAAGGGGTAAGCTGAGGCCGTAGGCGAGAGGGAGAACAGAGAGATGGTGCAGTAGTAGGAGGTAGGGCCAGTAATGTAAGAACGAAAATCGAACTGTTTCCCAGCCCCACTCATTCTTGTGCCAGAGTCATACACAAGTATAGGGAAAACCACCCCCGACCCCGCTTGTAATAACGTGTATATTAAATGCGCAATTGTTCGCGCTGCTGGTTACGACGCGTGACCACACACACGCACCCTCGACCCCTTTTGAGATGTTGATTTTCCCCGTTCCCCGTACCCTAGAATATTGAGCAATAAAGTGTCCAAATAAGTATTGACGAGATCATCTCTTTTATTGTACTTCATATACATACCCTGGGTCTTGGTCCTCTCCTCTTCCCTCGGGAGTCGAACGAAGCGACAATGTACGCGGGAAAGCCTAAGGCTGGCACGGTGTTCGCGACTTCGATTCCCCCTCCCCCGTGTTCTTCCCTTGTACTATTTCCTATATTCTGGAGATCCCGCTAACCGTGTTGTACGCGGGAAAGCCTAAGGCTGGCACGACTTTCGTGAGCAGTGATCCCCCTTCCCTCAAAGCCCCCTTTCCCAAAGATCGCGTCTGTCGCCACGTGGGCGCTAGGCAGGGGTGTGTCACCCGTTACTCCGCGCTCCTATCCACCTCTCCAGGTCCCTTTATACAAATTCTCTGTATGCGGACTGGATCCTGGCGTGACTGAGAGTCTGTACCCCGGCCACTAGACAGGAACTTCCTTACACTACCCATGCCCAATACAAAAATTTTTGCCCTACATGCAAGTCAATTTACTTCGAAAAGGCTGCTACCTCATCTGACTCAATAGCAAAAAATACAAGACAGCAAACCAAAGCTAAGTCACCAGCTCGAGTTAGTCAAGCTATTAGTATTGCCAAGGAGCCAACAGAATCGGGGATTCCACAAGCTGAGCTCATATCCAGCGCGGTAGCACAAGCTGTCCAAGCCATGCAGAACGATCTGTTGACCCAATTAAAAAGTCAAATGGCCCAGCTATTTGAGGCAAACGTGGCATCATACCTTCGGCCAACGGAGATAGCTTCTCAGAGTGTGTCCGCCAGTGAGGCACTGCGTCAATCAACGTTTGACCGGCCACGGTCAGCTAACTATGCAGCCTCAGCTCGGGAAACCCCAAGGAGCGCGGTCTGCGATCTCCCGCAGAGACCCGATAAAGTGGGGCATATTCTCAACGGTTGGAAGTTGCGGTTTAGTGGGAGTCAAGATGGACTTAGTATCGACAACTTCATTTACAGAGTAGAGGCGCTCACGCACCAGACACTCGAGGGAAATTTTGCAATTCTCTGCAGCAATGCCAGCCTGCTGTTCGATGGGAAGGCGAGAGAATTCTTTTGGCGGTACCACAAAACAGTTCGTGATTTGCGTTGGGACCTCCTTTGCGCGGCTTTGCGAAAGCAGTTCACGGATGCAAGAACAGATGTCGACCTGAGAGAGGCCATACGTGACCGGAAACAGCGTGATTTGCGCCCAGAGATAAGGCATGAATTGCTGAATCTCTCAATCCCTTCGGTAGACCGCTTGAGGGAGATATGTCGTCGCAGGGAGAGCTTCTTGGACGATGTGAGGAAGACTCAGGGGTATCAGAAAGTTGTGCCATTCCGCAAACAGATATCTGAACTCATCGCTCATCGCATCGATATCGCTCATCGCTCAGCTAGGAAGAAGAGGTCGGTGCAATGGCACGTATATGTTGGAATTGCCGCAAGGAGGGTCACCGGTACCAAGATTGCAAGGCTAAGCGTAGAATTTTCTGTTATGGGTGTGGAGACGAAACACCTATAAGCCCTCTTGGGTTTGGTGTAAAAAAAACGGGAAAGCGAACACACAATTGCGCCAGCAGTCGTGTGTTCCAAGAAACAAGCCGGCGAACCAAGAATCGAGCACTTAGAGGATACTGTTCCATCCGATGGGGAAGTTGGGCAGAGTCCAATTGAGAATCATTCATTGGTCTGGCCTCAACTCATTGATTGGAGTAAAAATGAAATGCCGAGTTGCGCGTTATCAAGGGTAAAATCCACGTCGAGAAATGCCACAAGAATGCGAGCCTACTGGCGATCGTTGAAAGCCATCAATGCGATTAGGTATAAGAATAATGATAAACGGCCCTATGCCGAGGTTAGATTATTAGATAGAGTAGTTTTAGGATTAATGGATGAAGGAGCAGCTATGAGTGAATTTGGGGGAAAACTAGCTGAAGAGGTCATTAGAAGCAGGATACCTTTTAAAAGAGTTGCTTCAGCAGCATGTACAGAAGATGGAGTCAGACAGGATGTCGTGGGACGTCTTAAAATACCGGTGAAGTACAAGGATAATACCCTCACTAAGCCAAGATCTGTACCTGGGTATTGATTTTTGGTCGACCTTTGTCCTACTTCCTCCATCCATGCAGGTCTCAGAACTGACATTGGATTCCCACGAACTTTCGGAGGGTCAAAGGAGCAGTTTAAGGGAGGTCATAGCCAAGTTTCCGTCATTCGCTGTATCAGGCCTTGGGAAAACAAGCCTTTTATCGCATGTTATAGACGTTGGAGATGCCAAGCCGGTGAAACAACGGCGTTTTCCTGTGTCTCCAGCAGTCGAAAAATGATTATACGTGGAGGTCGATAGGATGCTCAAGATGGGGGCTATCGAGGAATCAGAGAGCGCATATTGGCAAGTCCCCCTAGAGCCAAGCTCGCGCGATAAGACAGCGTTCACAATACCGGGCAAGCCACTTTATCAATATAGGGTAATGCCTTTTGGCCTGACCAACGCTTCACAGACAATGACACGATTAATGGACAGGGTTATTTCGCCAGATCTCCGGATTGAAGTATTTGTATACCTGGATGACTTGTTGGTGGTTTCGGACAGTTTAGAGACCCATATGAGGGTTTTGAGCGTGGTAGCTGGGCAAGTATTGTGGGAAACGGCGTCATTCGTACGGACCCGGAGAAAATATCGGCCATGAAGGATTTTCCGTTGCCAAAGTCTCTAAAAGCCCTGCGGAGTTTCCTGGGGATGGTAGGGTGGTACCGGAAGTTTGTTGTTAATTTCGCTTCAGTCGCTACTCCACTGACCGACTTGTTAAAACCTAGGCAGTAATTTGCGATGACCCCAAAGGGAAGCATTCGAGAGGTTAAAGGAGATGTTGTGCTCTGCTCCTGTACTTCGAAGTCCGGATTTTAGCAATCCGTTCTTCATTAAATGTGACGCCAGTAAAACGGGTGTTGGAGGAGTGTTGGTGCAGAAAACACCAGAAGGCGACGAGTACCCGATTGCATTCGTGTCTAAGAAATTGAACAAAGCTCAGAGGAACTACTCAGTTACCGAGCAAGAGTGTTTGGCAGCCAAATGATTATTCATCTCGTCTCGAGCAGAGTCGATTCGGTGATCAAGCAGAATTGGGAAGAACAGCTCGATAATGAGAAGCTGGCACTTTGGAAGAACTCCGAAAAGTTGCTTAGTCGCAGACATCAGCATCTTTCGGCTGAGGAATCTGAAAGAACTAAAGCAGGAGCAAAAAGATGTGCCAAGCAAGCCTCATAATCGAAGCACGATTTCGTGTTCTACTGCGAATGACAAAAACCAACAGTGCAGCTACTGCAAGGCGAACGACCATTTGTTGACAGATTGCAGTCCATTTGGTCGGCTAAAGGTGATGCAAAGGTTCGAGTTCGCAAAAACTGCATCCCTAGGCATCAATTGTCTGTAACAAGACCACTCTGTAGTACGATGCAAAGCTAAGAAGTGTCGAGTGTGTCGCTGCTCACACCATACCTTATTGCATAGGTACACAGTGGCGAATAAAAGTCTTGCGTTACCATCACCCCTAGAGAATTCGTCTCCTTTCCCCAATCAGAATCAACTTTTTACTTCGCATGCTCTGCATGCAACAGCAAGTGTCCGAACACATAATAACGAATATGTTATGGTCCGATCTCTGCTTGACTCTGGGTCCCAAATTTATTTTATCACTGAGAACTGAGCACAGAGCTTACAGATCCGTAGGGAGGATTCGTGTATCAACTTGCTTGGTATTGGTGAATTGAATTCACAAGTAAAGAAGGAGATACACACGGTGGTGAAGTTAGAAATTACTGGTAGTGAGTTTTCGGTCAATTTTTAGATTTCAAGGTCGATTTCGGGCTATCACCCGGATGAAACATTTAATGTGAGTGACTGGCGAATCCGGAAAAACGTATCATTTGCAGACCCATGTTTCTTTAAGCCACAGAAGATAGATGTGTTTATAGGTGCAAAAACATTATTCGATTTTTTATCTGTTGGTCAAATTAGGCAAGGTCCTGACCATCCAACTCTGCAGAAAGCGCTTCTTGGCTGGATTGTATCGGGCAGATACACTCAAAAGGTGACTGTCACCCAAGAAGTGATGAACTGTTTGAGTTGTCGAGAAGAGTCAGTAGTATCTATTGACAACACACAACAAAATTTTTGGTCACACCGATACAAGTACATGCCTATATCCGTAAAATTACTGCAAAGTCGAAAGTAGCGCCGCTCAATACGAAAATGTTTCCGCCCATCTTCTCGCAGATCAGTGTGACCGAGCGTTTTTGAAGGATGATAAAGAGATCTGGCCCAGAAATCCTCACTTCGAGCTTTCCGAAGAATAGCTGCAGATGGAAAGCAGAAAGAATTCAGTCGGAGTAATCATGGTCAAATGATTTACTAGCTGTAAACTGTAAACTTTAGTAGCACCTCAAACTGCTAAAAGTGTTCGTTTTCATGTTCCGCTTCATCCAAAATTGCAAAGACAGACGTCTCAAGTTTCAAAAAATTGCGTCACCCGTAATATACGACGAGGCGTTTCTAAAAATTGTAGAAATTATGCAAGAAATTGAGTAACAGGAAGATAGTGAAAGGGTTTGTAAAGGCACCAAGTTAGGCCCTAGTCTCCAGGGTTTGAATCCCTTCATCCAGCAAGAGGCTAGAACTTGGTGCTCTTTTTCAATGTTGCGAGTTGGGGGGGCTACAAGGTAACACTCCTAGGTCATATAATGCCAAGTTTCCCTTGCTATTGACAAAACGCTCGTAGATTGTGAAGACTTACGTTCGCTATCTGCATCAAACGAATTTTCATGCCGGCCCACGAGCACTCGTTAGTATCCTTAGACAGCTTGCTTGGATAGTTAACGCTCAAGAGGTCTGCCGGGCGACAGTCAGATCATGCATTCGTTGTTTTAAATGCCTCGACTCCAGACCCAAATAATGAGCTATTTACCCGCAGACCGGCTCCGTGCCTTCCGCACATTTGCAGTATGTGGCGATAATTTGTATGGCCCAGTATATACATACGTATCTGAAAATTCGTGGAAGGCCTCCTAATAAGTCCTACATGGCGCTATTTGTCTATTTTGCGTCCAAGTCGGTTCATTTAAAGATTTACTCCAATCTAACGACTAACTCCTTTTTATTGGCTTTTCAAAGGTTCATCGGTCGTCGAGGGTGTCCGCAACAGGTGAATTGCAACAACGCGACAAATTTCGCCGGAGCCAGTCGCCACTTCAGTGAGCTGAAGGAGAAGCTTGGGGCGAAACGCGAATTCGCGTCAAGAAGCGAGGCGAGTTTGCCTTCATACCACCTCGAGCACCGCACATCGACAGACTCTGGGAGGCAGGTCTGAAGTCTGCAAATTGCCTACTCCTGGGAGCGGTCGAGAACACTCTCCTCACTGTTCAGACCGTGCTAGTCGGGATATTGGACCCGTAAGCCCAGACCCATGCGACTGAAACGCGCTAACTTCCGGGCACCTGCTGACAGGCACCCCCAGCACCCAGGACCAGGAGGATCTCAGCTGCTTAAAGCGAAGGAGGCTTTTCTCGTCAGACAGGCGAATGTTCTGGCAGCGATGGTCCCGGGAGTAAGTGATAGGCTAGCAAGTAAGATGCAAGTCTCACCAGTGAATAAATAATGTAAAATAAAAAAATAAAAATTCCACAAAAAGATTGAATCAAACTATATTTTTTATTCATTTTACTGAAGAATAAAAAAAATCTGCTGTTTTTTGTTGTTATTAGTGGTGATAATTCCGCTAAAAGGCAGAAAAATACGAAAATTGCTGTTATACGCAAAGAAAAACCAAAAGCAATCGAATATAACGAATAAACTCACCTGCGTCGGAAAACGACGCAACTTTTTGCCACCACTAGGGCCCTGTGCTAAACCTATGTAAACGCAAAACGCAGACGCAAAGAATCAAGACGCAGCCTCAGTGTAAACGGCACGTACAACAACAAAGAAAAAATTTAACAAAAAAATATGGAAAATGTAATTATTTTTTCTACCGTGGTTAAGCAGCATCAAATGATGTTGCAAAAATTGATTGTGCGTTCGACCAATAAATGGATTCGATGTGGTAGATTTTTTTGCAATGCTAAATTATTTTAATGAAAGTATGTATGACAAGAAGGGTGTGGATAGTTGTAAATACATATCAATCCAAGCAAAATATTATTTACAAGACTATGTTGTATCTGATTTAAAAGCGGTACAGAACTTGTCTTCGTCATAGTTTTCCAAATTTATTCCATTTCAATTTTCGTCAGATAAAGATTTTCGTATGTGAACGTCAGCTCTCCAAAAGGTTGCAGCGGTTCGACAATAAATCAAAAATTCGAGCCTTGCACAACAGATCGAAGCGTGGGCATAATTGGAGGAAATACAACAGCTCTGTTCGGAGCAGAACGACGTAAATTAAATTAAAGTAAATGCCATCGAGCACCATTGTTTGTTTGTTTTGCCTTCTATGTTATCTGCCTCCATAAGCGCTCTCCCCGCTAAAGCTCGCACTCTGAGTTTATCTGCTTGCGCTCTTTCTTGAGATCAGAGCTTTCGGCCGCTGCAGCGGGGCTGCGATGATGAAGAAGGCCAGTGCAGCTCCGATCACCAACAAACAATAAAGCATTACTTGATGAATTTTAGTAAACCCAAACTAGTGCCTTATTAATTTAAATATTGGAATACAGGTGATATATTCGATATCTACCTCTAACATTTTGGTGACCCCGACGTGATCTGGAGCCTGTACCGCGATTTAATAATCAAATTGTCGATATCGTTCGGGCAATTTATTATTCGGTCAAGCTGTTTGTGCAAGATATTGGTGCCAAACACATAAAACAAACACAACAAATACATACATGCAAACGTACTGCAGTGATATCCAGTGACATTGTGCATTGCCGGCATTCGGGTGCAAAGTTCGTTTCATATATGTGTTTATATGCAGACAAAATCGGTCTCATAGCTGAGTGAAAGAGCCCCACCAAGAAACGGTTTCATTGCGCGTGTATAAGTGTAAGCGCAGTGCAAAGCCCTCAGAAGTTGAGGCAAAGGCAGAACGAAAAAGAAACCGTTTGTTTGTCGACGCTTGGTTTTTGCGGCTTGCCGGCGCATACAGGGTGTTTTATTGTTCCCCTCGCAAAACTTCTTATAGTGCCCCCCTTTTTCTGTGTATAAGCCCTGATCTTGTGGCGTGCATAATGGCTGAAAATCAAGATATTGTTCATGATCTGACGGCTGCGCCTAGTGATGTGGACTTTTACAGGGCAAAAACAAGGTCTATCCAGCGGCAGCTCGTCGAGATGAACAAATCCTTAACGGAGGAGTCTATCCTTCAGTTGGACGAAGCTGACCTGCGTGCGCGATTAAAGCACCACGAAGTAATGTGCACCGAGTTCAATGCTGCACAGAGCAACTTGGAAAGGCTCGATCTCACGGTGCTCGACGGTGACGCGCGGTCCGAGTTCGCGAACGTTTTCCTGCAGATCGATGCGAAACTAAATCGCGAGCTAGCAGCACAGCAGAAGGTGATCAGCGCGAACTCAACCAGCATGCCTTATCAATTCGCTGGAGAAGGTTCGCTCAGCACATCAACTCGGAGGTCGAGGCTGCCGCATATACAATTGGCTCGTTTTGGAGGAGACTACGCAGACTGGCCAAACTTCATCGCGATGTTTAAGACGGTGGTGGACAACGAGCAAGAGCTAAGTAGCTTGGAAAAGTTTCAGTATCTTCGTGCTAGCCTAGACGGCGTAGCACTAGAAACCATACGTTCAATCGAACTGTCTGATTTGAACTATGGGATTGCGTTAGAACTGCTCACTAATCGTTTCGACAATAAATACCATCATTTTCAGGCACACGTAAAGGCGATATTTGGGTTGCAAGGTGTTGAGATGGGATCTGCGAGGAGTCTTCGGCAACTCAGCGACAAGATAAATGCTCACCTGCGAGCGATTCGGACTTTGGCATCAACTGAGGAAATTTTGGATGGATTTCTCATTCACATTGTGACGCATAGGCTGGACACCAGGACCCGGGAAAAATGGGAAGAAGACTTGCCGTCCCACAAGCGGTTGACATGGAAATCCCTTGCTTCGTTTCTGGAGAAGCGATGCAGGATGATGGAGAACCAGGAAAATGACTTGGTAATCGAAACACCAAGCCATCAGGTGGGAGAAAAACCGCACAAGCGTAGTCAGAATGTCCTCATTGCTTCTCCTAATGATAATAATGAAACTATTTCTGGATGTAGGTTTTGCGGCGGAAGGGACCACATCATAACCAATTGCGGCACGTTCCTAAATTTGTCCCCTACTTTGCGCTATAAGGAAGCAAAGAGAATGCATCTCTGCCTTAATTGTTTGCGCAAGGGTCATGGCTTGCAGCAGTGCAAATCTGGAAGTTGCAAGCAGTGTCGTATGAAACATCATACGTTGCTCCACAAGACTCAAAGCCCGGTTCCATCCGCAGTCATTGCTGCAGACGTGAACCTCCCGCCATCGCAATCATCAGCGTTAGTTTCATGCTCAGCCTCTCCACCGTACCCTCCACCTATTCCCAATATCTCGAATGACTACGTGTTGCTAGCTACAGCCATCGTTTTGGTTAAAAATCGTGTTGGAACGCTCGTCCCATGTCGGGCAATATTGGATTCCGCATCGCAGCTCAATTTTATTACGTCTCGTTTGGCTGGTCATTTGCAGCTAAAACATCGGCACTCGCCTATTTCGATATCTGGCATTGGAGAATCGTCTCTTAGTTCGAATAAGGCTGTGGAAGTCGTCATGCAGTCTCAGTATGACAGCTACAGTTCCTCATTCACGGCGGTCGTAACTAGGGTCATCACTGAATATCAGCCGCACTACGATATTAATGCTGCAGAATGGGACGTGCCGAAGAATATAAATTTAGCTGACCCTTGGTTTTTTAGATCTCAGCGAATCGATATGCTGTTAGGTGGTGGTATATTTTTTGATTTGCTCAGTGCTGGGCAACTGCATTTGGCTGATACGCTGCCATCGCTCCAGAACACCAAACTTGGTTGGATTGTCTCTGGTGGGATGGCTCACACCACTAACAATCGAGTCGCTCTGGCAACGGCAACAGGAACCCACGCACCAAAGGAAGACGAGGATGTTTTGTCGGATGCTGTAAAGCGTTTTTGGGAGCTTGAAAATTGTTACTCATCAGAGGCAGCTGCATCGAGTGAGGACCTACTTTGCGAGCGTTTATTCAAGGAAAACTCCTCTCGTTTGGAAAATGGTCAATTTTCCGTTCGACTCTTAGCTACTGCTGGGTTTGAGGCCCTTGGCGACTCATTCTGTCTCGCTCTTCGTCGTTTCAAAGGTCTGGAGAAAAGGGTGTCAAAAAACCTCCCGCTGAAGGCTCAATATAGCGCGTTCCTTCAAGAATATCTGGATTTAGGGCACATGTCATTGGCTTCCAGAACCATAAAGTTGCCACAGTTTTTCTTGCCGCATCATTGCGTGCAAAAACTCGACAGCAGCAGTACGAAACTACGTGTTGTTTTTGATGGATCTGCAAAGACCACATCTGGGCGCTCCCTCAATGACTTATTGCTGGCTGGCCCAACGATTCAGCCAAAAATATTTAACATACTGCTTCGATTTAGGTTCTTCAGGATTGCACTTTGTGGAGACATCTGCAAGATGTATCGCTGTGTACGGATTTCACACCCGGATGAATATTTGCAATGCATTCTGTGGCGCGAAAGGCCTACTGATGAAATCCAGATTTACAAGCTAGAGACCGTTACGTATGGAACAAAGCCCGCTGCTTTTTTGGCAATTCGTGCCATGCACCAACTATCGTACGATGAGGAGGCATCGTTTCCTATAGGAGCCCCAGTCGTGAGAAGGGATTTCTACGTAGACGATCTCATATCCGGCGGTGACACCATTGAGGAAGTTAATGTGATCCGTCGTCAAGTAAAAGGGCTTCTGCAAAGAGGACAATTTCCTATACGCAAATGGTGCTCCAATGAGCCTGGAGTGCTTGAAGAGGAGCCTGCGGAGGACAGGGAAAAGCTGCTTAAGTTCCATGATGGAACAGACATAGCGAAGGCCTTGGGACTCGCATGGGATCCCAACTCGGATAACCTACTGTTCAATTTTTCGAGGATCATGCCAGAAGGCCCACCCACCAAGCGTACTGTCCTGTCTTCTATAGCCAGATTTTATGATCCGCTCGGTTTGATAGCACCTATTCTTGCCAAGGCCAAAATATTCTTGCAGAGTTTGTGGAAGGTGGACTTAGGATGGGATGATGCTCTGCCTGAGCCTCTGTCGGCAGTGTGGACGGACTTGATGTCGCAATTACGCATCGTGCAAAATTTTCAGTTTCCTCGTTATGTCATGCTGCAAAACTCATCCATCCAATTGCACGCGTTCTGTGATGCTAGCATGGCCGCATATGGAGCTTGCGTTTACATAAGATCGAATATCCATGAGAATGTAGCATCTCGCTTGCTTTGCTCAAAGTCTAAGGTAGCGCCTTTAAAAACACTAACCATACCCAAGCTGGAATTGTCCGCGGCGTTGCTCTTGGCTGAGCTCGTCGCAAGCATTAAGCAAAATCTCGCATCTTCCTGTGATATCCATTGTTGGTCAGATTCAACTATTGTGTTGTCTTGGATACGTGAGGCCCCATCAAACTTTAACGTTTTTGTCTCCAACAGAATTGCGCAGATCCAGGAATTGACCAAGGAAATGAAGTGGCATCACGTTCCAACGGATCTTAGCCCAGCAGATGTCGTGTCGAGGGGATGCTCTCCAGAGGAGCTCTTGGATTTGGAATTGTGGCTAAATGGACCATCATACCTTTTATCGGACTCCTCAGAATGGCCTACCCAAGCTCCACAAATTGTAGACCTACCGGAGCGCCGACAGAATGCATTGGTTGGATCATGTGTAAAGGACCTCTCATGTGACAGCAAGTACACAAACTCGTTTGGCAAGCTACAACGTGTCTTTGGATATATTTATCGTTTTATCTCCCTTCGAAGCAAGGAGTACGTTCGATCTGGTGCCAGGCTCACTGTGCAGGACCTTACCGGCGGCACTCGTCTTTTGATAAAGAGTATCCAGCAAGTTAATTTCGCGGAGGAGCTCGCTGCACTCAAAGCCAACCGGGCACTTCCTGCCAAGAGCAAGTTGCTTTCGTTGCGCCCGATGCTCGGTGGTGACGGACTGCTTCGTGTAGGCGGAAGGCTACAAAATTCAAATATGGTTTACGATGCAAAGCATCCAATATTGCTGCCAAAGGGTCATCCGGTTATGAAGGCAATTATAACTTTCTATCATGAAAGGTTTTTGCATGCTGGTCCACAGGCTTTACTTGCATCGCTTCGTCAAAAATATTGGCCCGTTGGAGGGCGAAAACTAGTTGCAAGCGTCACAAGAAAATGCGTACGGTGCTTTCGGGCAAAGCCAAGCTTGGCTGAGCACGTGATGGGAGACTTGCCAACGGATCGCGTCCGACCGAACCCCGCATTCCACACGACTGGAATCAATTTTTGTGGGCCTTTCTATCATAAGGCTGATGTTCGAAACAGGCCACCCTGCAAATGCTACATTGCAATATTTGTTTGTTTTTCAACAAAGGCCACGCATTTGGAGGTCGTCAAGGATCTAACTACAGCCTCATTCATCGCAGCATTAAGACGCTTCATCAGCCTAAGGGGCAAGCCGCGAACCTTGTGGACGGATAACGCAACCAATTTCGTGGGTGCAAGAAATGAGCTACTGGAGCTCAAGGAGCTTTTCAACAGCGAGCCAACCGTCTCCGTCATCGCTTCATCTTGCCTAAACGATGGAATCGACTGGAAATTTATCCCTCCTCGTTCTCCTCACTTTGGCGGGCTATGGGAGGCGGCTGTCAAGTCGGCAAAACACCACTTCTATCGAGTCGTTGGCGCAACAGTGCTGACTCTTGAAGAGCTTCGCACTCTCGTATATGAGATTTATGCCATTCTTAACTCTCGACCACTTTATCCAATTTCAGAAGACCCTGACAGTCTAGATGTGCTTACTCCAAATCACTTTCTAAAAGGCTCGAGCTTCACTACGTTTCCAGAACCGGACATCACACATCTCAACGCTAGCCGTCTAAATCGTTGGCAGCAGGTGTCTCAAATGCAACAAAACTTCTGGCGAAAGTGGAGCATGGAGTATCTGTCTTTGTTGCAAGAGAGGACCAAGTGGAGAGACTCTACGTCAAACATAAGGATTGGAAGTGTTGTCCTTTTAAAGGATGAAAACTTGCCACCCCTCAAATGGCTGCTTGGCCGTGTCGAGGAGGCCATACCAGGCAAGGATGGAATCATCAGAGTCGCAATGGTTCGTACAGCGACGGGTCTAATGAAGAGAGCCGTTGCCAAGCTAGCCGTCCTGCCCGTCGATATTGGATCAATTGAAAGCCATGTTCTTTCAACGGGGGGAGGATGTTCGGAGCAGAACGACGTAAATTAAATTAAAGTAAATGCCATCGAGCACCATTGTTTGTTTGTTTTGCCTTCTATGTTATCTGCCTCCATAAGCGCTCTCCCCGCTAAAGCTCGCACTCTGAGTTTATCTGCTTGCGCTCTTTCTTGAGATCAGAGCTTTCGGCCGCTGCAGCGGGGCTGCGATGATGAAGAAGGCCAGTGCAGCTCCGATCACCAACAAACAATAAAGCATTACTTGATGAATTTTAGTAAACCCAAACTAGTGCCTTATTAATTTAAATATTGGAATACAGGTGATATATTCGATATCTACCTCTAACAAGCTCCATTAATAAGAATTTGGTTCTGCTTAATTTAATTGAGCAACCTGAAAGGCGCGATCTGCATTTATCTGCAGATCTATTCAGATCTGTCATTGCAAAAAATTGCTCAATCAAATAAAAATAAAAAATGTCTAATACTTTCATTTTTTTCATTTATTCGCCTTCTTCTTCCAAAGGAATTATAGCAACTTTAACTTAAAATTGAGCATCCGCCATTGAAAATCCACCTGGCTCCTTGCCATTTGTTGGAGAATATCACTTATTTTTGTCATTCATTGTTTACATATTCGCAGTGAATTCCATTTTGTCGTTGTGAATGACAATTTTTCAGAGTTGTGTTGGAAAACCATCGTCTAAATATCGCATAGAAACGTGCGGCTTAGGAACATCCAAAATGGATGGTGGAACTAACTAAGAAATTTCGGAAAGGCAAAACCTTACGGACCATCCCGAAATGGATGGTGGATGGTTGTCTGTGGGAACAGACTATTAGCAAAGTCTAATGTCATAAAGCTGTTAGCCAATAATACCAATTTTGGTAACATTTACTGTTACAATTATTTAATGCTCTAAGCCTTAGGAAAATACGGGAATACCCTGAGTATTTTTTAATCTGGTTTTGGTCACACTGTATTTAGTTCTATATGTTAAATTAATCGAGAAAAACCAAATAGAATATATTTTATATATAAATATAACCAAAACGTATAACGTAATATTCAAAATGGATGACTATCCCACAATTTTGAAAAATACTTTTAATAACATAAGTCATCGGTCTGCTTACTCACAGTTGGTAATTGGAGTTACCTCAGGATGGTATGTATTACATACAACATATGTAAATACAGCTATATTACAATAAGTTTAATTTATTCGGTTCTGCAGTCTTCGACTTGCATCTTTCCGATCTTTGTTTTTCTTTAGTTTGTACATATATATGTACATAAGGCAAAGTTATTCAAAATAAAAAGTTAAAATCGCAAACTTTCGAAAAGATGCTTTGCCAACATTGTAGAGGTTGGCCGAAGTAAGCGATACAGCACAACCAAGTATCCTTAAAAAATATGAAAGCTAATTTATTTCGTTGTGTCAGCTATGTGACTGTTGGTAGATTATTGAACACACATTATATAAATGAAAGATATCCGAGAAAGCTACGCGTTTGGTTTTTGAGAACACATAGGAGCACGACTCAAGTTTGCAAAAACGGAGATAGACTGGCCTGTGTTACAGCCAGAAAATACTATGGGCTGATGAGGGTAAAGCCCTGTATCCAGCTCCACGGAAACTAAAAATTACAGCCAAACTTCATATTAAACGAGGGGGAACGTTGTGAGCCGCGGCACAAGCCGCGGCTCTACCTTATACCCGGTACTCAGTCGTATACACATATGTACATACATATATGAGCTTGCGATTTATGCAATTTATTATATGTTCGCAAAAGGGACATATTAAATTTTGGGCAAAAAATAATATTTCAAAAAATGATTTCAAATCATTTTTGGAATATTATACATGTTTTCAATTTTGTTTGCATATGCTTTTTACATCTGCTTCTAAATTTCTACATGACATGTATAACTACATATTTGAGACGTACAAGTGTTTGCGACAGAGAGAGAGGGAATGAGTCAGCGCTTGGCATGCGTTGCGTAGCCACTGAAATTTAATTTGTTTCTTCTGGCCATAATATTGATTTGACCTGATCCATATTCGGCAATCTGGTAGATATGGTAATTTTCCATGATTCTGCGTTTTTGGTTTTCATTTATCTTAAAAATTGTGGATTCCACAGATTTTCGTTCTTTGTGGGGGCGGAAAGGGGCGTGGCAAAATTTTGAAATACACTTGTGCTGATTCGATATCACAGGAGCTTGGATAGAAAGTTTGGTTGCTCTAGCTTTTATAGTCTCTGAGAACTAGGCGACACAAAATACGAATGGGCAAAGTGGATGGGGTCGCGTGTGAGAGAGAGCGAGAGGGAATGATTACTTTCGAAATGGTTTTCTTCATTGTAGCTATAATAATGATCCGATCTGATCCAGATTCAACACTCTGATAGAAATGGTCATTCTCTATGATTCTGCGTATTTAGTTTTCTTGTATCTTCAAAATTGTGCATGCCACAGACTTTCGTCCTTTGTGGGGGCGGAAGGGGGCGGGGCGAAATTTTGAAATACATTTGGAGTAGTGTGATCACAGAGGAGACTGGATACAAAACTTGGTTGCTCTAGCTTAAATGGTCTCTGAGATATAGGCGCAAATGAAGACGGACAGACGGACGGACAGACAGACATGGCTATATCGACTCGGTTATTGATGCTGATCAAGAATATATATACTTTATGGGGTCGGAAACGCTTCCTTCTGGGCGTTACACACAACCGTTATCCCCACAAATCTAATATACCCTTAAACTCTTTGAGTACCGGGTATAAAAATTATTCACAGCAATTTTTTATGGCACTTGGTAACTTAAATAATAAAAGACACTATTTCTGCATTATTTAATATTTGGTATGACCACCCTTATTCTTAATTATTTCAAACATTCGAGTTGAGAAGGAATCGTAATATTTTTCAATTTCACTCAGTGAAATACATAGTTGACCAGGCTTTTTTAATCACTTCAACCAAGGTCGCCGAGTCTTGAAATTGTCTTCCCCTTGATACACTCTCCTGGATAAAAGTCCACAAATGTTCTCAATAATATTTATGTCTGGGGAGTATGGCGGCCACTCGAGCAAGTTGACATTCTGGTCCTTAATCCACTGTTTTGTAACCAGGGCTGTATGGATGGGGGCGTTGTCTTGTTGGTACGTCCATTGAATAGGTCCAAAAATTTGGGAAAACTGGGAAAAGCCTTTTGGAGCACAGTCTTATAGACATTTGCATTCATCTTTGATGAAACAAACTGCAGCTCACAAGTTCCATAAAACGATAACAAAAATTAGCAGCTCAAAATTTAAATTTTGGCCCGTAAAAACAATGGCTGAGGAAAAAGGTTCAAATATACACATACAATCGTTAAAACCAAAACTTGAAACTAATTTTGTCATAAAGGCTGTATCCAGCACCTCGGAAACATAAAATTACTGCCAAACTTCATATAAAAAAAACTGGGCCAAAATTTTTACGTTTGTGTTTTAAGCTAGGTATCCAGCAACGCGGAAACTAAAAATTACTGTCAAACTCCATATAAAAAAAACTGGTCCAGGAATTTTTCGTTTGTGTTTTCCTGGCCTCAGTATACAGCAAGGTATCCGAAATTCACAGATTCTTATCGATAATTAGCCTATCGACACGATTGCGGACTGAGAGAACAGCTGATATTCCTGCCAAAGTGAAAGATGAAGGCAAAAGCTGTGCGCAAAAATAACCAATTTTCAACGTGAGAAGATTGCTTTAATAGAAGCAGTTGAGGCAAGGTTATGTGTTTGGCGGATCACAGAATATAGGGATTTTGAGCATTTTTAAATTTTGGCGCCTCTGTCTTCGTAGTACTTCCCTTTTTTTTGGCAACAATGGGGGCATACCCCGCTAACATAGTCATTTCATCGTCAGAGTTATTTCTCTTTTTAATTTCAGTTAAATTTTACGAATTGGCGCTGTTTATAAAACACAGCTGAATCATGTGAGTGACCAAGCACGAATTTTCACACTATTTTAGTTATGTAAAATAGCAGATTCCGGTCAGTAATTTTCCGCAGTGCTGGATACAGGCCTTAATGTAACGAAAATTTTAGAATTTTAATGTTTACATTCCCGGCTTACTAAAAAAGTATAATTCGCTCAATTTGGATGACTAGAAATATCTGTAAGATGGGTTTGCTATTTCCGTGATTCCGGACACTTTGTCCGATACAGAAACTTCAAAGCGAGAACTAATACCCTAATACCTGGCAAGGCTTTAAAGCCAGTAAAGAAATTGAATTTGTAAAGCTTATTAAAATTTTCCCGATCAGCTAGATGAAACGATAAAAATGCATACCTGTAATTCGTTCGACGGAAAATGTTTCAGCAAGCGTTTTGCAAAATACTACTTAGATCAATAAAAAAACATTATATTCATTATAAAAAAACACTCATTTAATATTTTTTATTGATTTTATTGATTGAAACCATTTGAGTAAAGTTCATTTGCAGACTGAATTAAAGATCTTCGATTTGATTTGTATATTAAATTTAAATTAAGTTTAACATTGTTTGTGTATTTGATGTATGGTTTGTGTATTTGATTAACGTGAAGCTAAATAGAAGATCGATCGAGTTGAGAATTTTGTAAACTTTACATTTAGTTTGGGTGATGGGCTTTTGCAAAGTGAGGATTTTCAAAAGATCATTGGCTGTACGTTAACATTTGAAAACTTATTTGTGTTGCGGATATGTTACTATATATTCTTGATCAGCGTCAATAGCCGAGTGAAGACAGCCATTTCTGTCTATCCGTCTGTCCAATTTCATGAGCGCCTGTGATATCACCCTGTTACAAGTGTATTTCGCCCACACGCCCCTTTTGCGAACATAAAATAATGTACATAAATCGTAATAACATATACATATAACATATACTGACTGAGTACCGGGTATAAAGTAGTAAGTAGTAGTAATTAATTAATTATATAAATTATCATATTTTATTATTTAATTTGTTATATTTAATTATAATTTTTATTATTATATTTAGTTAATTATTCTCATTAATGATAAAAATCTATACTATTTTTATAACTTCTTAGGGCCACTGGGTTTACAACAATGAAAATTGGAAAATTTGCAGCATTTGCAATTGGCGGTAGCATAATCCTAATGGAAATAGCTCATCAAGAAGGACTCATTAAAATTAACTGGCCAAGGTTGACAAAAGGTGTTGCTTCAGTCGCAAACAAAGTGGAATCTTCAATTCTAGGACGTGAAACGACCTGGGTCGACAAGGTACATTTTAAAATTACTTGTGTATTCAATTAATACTTATAATTTATATGGTCATTATCTATTTCCTACAGGCATTTATAGTAGGTTGGCTCCAATCGTCTTTCCTATATTGAATAAGGGCAGAATCGCGCAGGGGTCCAGAACGACAGCTAGAAAATTATTGCAAATATGTCAATAAGGCAATTGGGGCAATATGTGAAAAACACGCAAGCACTTGAAAGCTCACAGATTTGCCAACTGACTAAAATAAGACTGCCAACCTAATCGGTACCTACCTACCTTGCAAATTATACCAAGTGATACCTTAGAATCCTGAAGATAACATTCCATTCCACCTTGTCTAAAGTAATAATAAACAAGAAGATGGAATCGAAATTTTACGGATTCAGGATTCTAAGTGATCTTCCTAGGACATATTGTGGACATTTCTTAAATATCTGCTATGAAGGTCAAATTAGGTTTTATTTAATTTTGTTTCAAATTTTTGCTACGACGCACTGTGGGGTCCTTGCTCATTTTAAATTTCAAAAATCATACCTTCTAAACTAATAAAAAGATTTCAAAAATGTAAGAAGCAATTAATAGAAAACTTCTTAAGCTTTAAAATGAATGAATATTTTCGAGCATATTTTACCTGTAAAATTCAAATTAAAAACGTTTGTTTTTAATGATAGCTGAACATTTTTTATATTAGTATTGGTGTATCTGAACCTTCTGTAGTCCTTGTTTTTACATTCCTGTTCTTCGGACAGCTCTCCAATGTAAAATTGGTAAGCACTGATACTCTATTAAATCCTTTCCATGAGCCATAATCCTATGTACCGTGGGGCTTAGTTTTTTCTGAGGATACAATTCAGTCAAAAGGTGAGCCATAAACATATTTTCATCAGAAATAGTTTCGTCATCTGTTTTTGTAGTCAGATTTACAGGAAGAAGCTCATCCTCTCCATCAGGTAAACTTTCAACTAGGCGCATAGCAGTGTGATCCATTAAATCCTGGAGTTTTACTTTTACAGATGTCTCTGTTATTATTGTATTAGGTGGAACTGCTTCCTTTTTGGCAAATACAATTTTAGTATATCCGGGAAGAACGTTGACGTTATGTTTTTTTAAGGAGCTGCGTAAAATATCATATTTCTCCTTAGTCAATTCCAAGTCCATAAATAGGGAAAACGCTTCCTTATCTGTGTACTTAATTTCTACAGAGTTTGGTAGCGTTGGAATACTTTCCTTAATCCAAAATGTTTGAATTTTTGAAATCCATTATTGAGCTTTTATATAAAAATGTCGTGAAATATATTGGAAAATACTATTCAATCGGAAAATGTCTTATAGTGTTTCCTCTTATGAAGTTAAGAAATAACTGTCGCCATCAAGTGAAATATTTTGCACTATATAACATATATTTTGAGTTAGCTAGGTAAGAAAGCAAAATTGGTATAACCCTTTTCCAATTAGTTCGGTACAAAAACAAAATAAACATAAGGTATTTACATATTTCAAAATAGGTAAACGGGAAAATAAAAAAAAAAAATTATAATCTGTAGTTGTGCAACTTTCCATCAACTAAAATTATATTTACCTGCCACCTTTCTTAAAGAGATGTATACAATATATTGACTATATATAGTAGTACTTATAATACAATATCTAGCAATGTTATAAATTAACAACAGAACCGCTACAGCCAAATTTGTATGCGCTCTTCTTCTTTCTTATACCTGCCGCGTGTTTTCAACGCGAGGTATCCCTAGTTTTTTGGCTTACGTTTCTAAAATGCAGAGTTTCAACAATTACGACTATATACATTTGAAAGGTATATATTATAGCTATCACGTGTGTGTGGTCCCGCGTTGACTCCGTGATATCCTTCGAGTTGTATGCCACAAAAGATAAAAATACTACCAAAATTTAGTGTATTTCTTAAACGTTTATAATTTAATAATTATTTCAGTTATATTTCAAATGTATACAACAAAACACTAAGATTGAACATACTTTTCAGATAAAGTAAAAAGATCGAAGATTGGTTGTTTGCATCGCCTAATATTCAGTTTGAAAGTGGTGAATTTTCGTAAAAAGCGCATTTATTCGTCCTCACGAAAAATTTCTTAACTTTAAGGAGCTCTAGCACCCATTTAAAAAATCATTTAGATCCATAATCTTTGAAGTATTCTCTATTCTCTCTCTCAACAACAACAAGCCATTTTTGGCTCGAAAAAGGTTGAACTTTAAACATTAAAAAAAAAACTAGAAGCGACCGCCACGAAATTTTTTTACCTAAATTCATGATAAATCGGGGCCTATCCAGGAAACAAATTTCGTGAATTTTGGAGAGGTTGTCCACGTACTTAACATTTACCAAATCTTTCGATAAGAAATTAGCCGGAACAGGACGCACGTATGCTGTATGCTGCGTATTGGTTTTTATTACTAACATATATGTTAGTAATCTTCAAGTTTTCTTATAGCCTATTTACACTACAGTGAGTTACCTCATTTATCGATAGGTAACTCAATACCTCTGAATTTGCATTTACACTATGCCAAAGTTGAGTTATTGAGTTTCGGCTGCTGGCACGTGCTTGTCTACGAAAATTTGTTTTATTTCATTTTATTAATATGTATACCCAAGAACTAATGATGCTCTATGTGGCACAGCAAGAGACAATAACGACGCTGCAGCTTACATTATTTTATTTTTAATTTCGGCATGCGAGGGACCGAAATCTTTCATTTTTCCAGTTAGTTCCTTATAGATATGAGAATTTTTGCGTACGCCGCGGAACCCGTCGTTATTCTCGTGCCATAACTCTAATAGCATTTCCAAAGCCTCAGGCGACCAAACGAATCTAGTTTCTAGTATTAAAATTGGATATTAAGTAATTTTTATAAATATTTGTTTGTTTACCTTTTTTTCTCATGTTTTTTGTTGTTTTTCTAGTGGTGATAATTACACGATAGGCAGATCAGGCTTGAAATATTCAAAAATCGGACAAACTCAACTAAACGCAACCAAAACTCAACTTTTTTGCCACCTCTAGGTCCCCTATGCTTCCCCATGTAAACGAAACTCGAGTTTTGCCCGAAACTCAATAACTCAACCGTAGTGTAAATAAGCTATTATATTGTATATTCATGGTGTAAGGTAAAGTAAGGTAAGGTCCGCGGAATATGGTATAGGAACAAGTTCAATATGGATATTCATTTAACTTAATTTTCTACATCCTCGGTCCCGGCAAAGACTGATTTTATCTCTAACGGATACAGTAGTTGAATCGGTCATCACAAAATTTGTTGATTCTTCAATCGCACGTCACATGCCCTAGCTCGCCCATCTCGTCCGATGTACCTCGCAGTTATATCTCCCAATTTCCAGAGTAACCGAGGTTGATGATCAACCTCGCACAAGGACTACGTCGTCCTTGTTTAGAGATGTCGCTGATTGAGATCTGTTAAAATGGACGAATAATGTTTGAAGATCTTCTGTATTCAATTTCGCTCTCCCAATCGTACACTTTAAACAGTCATTTATTGTTTTCCGTTGAAAATCGTTGTAATTGGTTTGATTCTTTAGGACGTTGATGTGCAATGACTGCACCATCAAGTGGCCCAAGCGACACCAGCCGATGGCTGTTACGCGCGGATCCCAGGCAAGAACGCAGCCCACCTCCCGCCCAACCGACCGAGGGGCGCTGCCGCATGACGCGCGACTCGTAAACCGAACCGATCGCGGACATGCAGGAAAGATAGGTGTTAGACTAGTGTTCGAGGAAAAGTAGAACTAATCTAACTAAAGAAGAAAAGTAATTACTAATTACGGGAAAGATGTAGGAGTATCAGTAATTTAAGACTAGGAAGGGAGTTAGTGGTAGATATAATATGGTAGAGGGAATTATAATCCGAGCATAGGACCCTAAACGGTTCATGCAAGGAGTAATTCGATCTACAAAGCGGAAGAAACAACGGTGTATAGTTCCTAGTGCTTCTAATAGGAATCGTGAAGTTTATGCGGCTCAACAGGTCAGGGCTATCTACGTCACCCTTGATCAAGTTGTGCACAAAAATCACGCCCAGCATTTTCCTACGATTAGCTAAGGTTGGAAGGTTTATTAAGAGCAATCTATTAGAGTAAGACGGCAGTCTCACACTTGCATCCCAGCTGAGGCCGCGAAGAGCAAAAAGTAAAAAGTTTTTCTGAACTGATTCTATACGGTCTTGGTGTACGTTGTACTGAGGGCACCATACACAAGAGCCGTATTCTAAAATCGGACGAACCAGAGAGGTGTAGAGAGTCTTTGTTATATAGGGGTCGTCAAATTCCTTTGACCACCTCTTTATAAACCCAAGCACGCCCATGGCCTTATTCACCATGGTAGAAATGTGTTCTGAAAACTTTAACTTGGGATCTAATAGAACACCAAGATCATCAACCCGGGTAATTCTCTCAAGAGAACCACCACAAAGGGTGTAAGGAACCAGAAAGGCGCTGGAGCGATGAAAAGTCATTACTTTACATTTTGAAGCGTTAAGGTTTAATAAATTTGCACAACACCACGACTGAAATCTATCGAGATCGGATTGCAACCTGGATTGGAAAGAAATGTCCTTATACTGGACACAGAGCTTAACATCATCCGCATACATTAGTACTCGAGAGTATGTTAATACAGAAGGTAGGTCATTTATAAAGAGAGTAAAGAGTAAGGGGCCTAGATGGCTGCCCTGAGGTACACCCGAAGTCACCGTAACTGGAGAGGACAGGGAGTTTTTGAAAAGGACTCTTTGAGACCTAGAACACAGGTAGCTAGAGATCCATCTCAGGAGATTGGGCGGGAACCCTAGAAGGTCGAGCATTTGTGCTAGGAGAGAATGGTTTACAGAGTCGAACGCTTTACTAAAATCGGTGTAAACAACATCCGTCTGCAAATTACCTTGAAAGCCTTTTATTATAAAGGAGGTAAACTCCAATAAATTTGTAGTGGTTGATCTCCGCCTTATAAATCCATGTTGAGTTGGAGATATAAGTGATCTGCATAGGTGCTGCAGGTGCGGAGTTAAAATTTTCTCAAACACTTTAGGAATAGCGGATAACTTAGATATACCTCTATAGTTCATTGCGTCAGACTTGCTACCTTTCTTATGGAGAGGAATTATAAAAGACTCCTTCCATATCGGGGGAAAGCATGAAGAAGTTATAGATAGGTTGAACAGTTTAAGCAACGGCCCACACAGAGACTCGGCACAATACCTGAGTACACAGCCGGGAACTCCGTCCGGACCCCGTGCGAACACCGGCTTTACTGTTCGTAGATCATGAAGCAACGAGCTTTCATTTAGCAAAGGACAGAAAATGCCGTTCGACCGCGGTAAACTGTATGGATACGGCTGACCAGAGTAAACATCCTGCGAATAGGTAGTTTGGAAAAAACGGGCAAAAAGATCGGCAATTGCCTGATCATTATCTGCCGACGTATTACGGAAAGATAGCGAGGATGGGTGTGCGGACGTTCTACGCTTACTGTTTACAAAGCTGTAGAACTGTTTGGGGTCCTTAGAAAAACTTATCCTGCATCGAGATAAGTAATTCTGATAGCATTGAGCGTTAAGAACTGAGAAGTTTGACCGAGCTAGTTTATACCAGAGAGAGAAGAAGGAGAGCCAACTTCTTGAAATTTTTTATAAAGTCTTGATTTTAAGTTTTTTAGATGAGATAGCTCCTTGGTAAACCAAGGGGGTTTTCTTGATCTAATCGGACAGGAAAGTGGGACACAAGAGACAAACAGTGAGTCCAGTGCATCATAGAAAATGTTTGTGCCTGTCGTAACATCACTGCACAAATATAAAGCGGACCAATCAAAATCCCTAATGAGGTTATTAAGCTTCGTAAACTCGGCTTTACGGAAGCAGCGGACACATTGGGGTAGTCTACCCGACCGATCTAGTACAGTTCGTCCTAGGTCGAGCGACACTTCGAAAGTAGGATGGTAGGCATCTTCAGGTATAGAGAGCGGGGGGACTCGAGTTAACAACGCTACGGTCGGATCCGTTACAAAGCACAGATCAAGAAATCGACCCAAGGAATTTTTAACATGGTTAACTTGAGACAGAGACAGGTCAATCAAACCGTCAACAAAGTCATGACGTGCCATGGGTACCAGGCTATTAGACTCATTTGCCGAAGACCAAACAATTCCTGGCAAGTTGAAGTCACCAAGAACTATCATGTGATCTTTGTCAGATAGCGAGGAAGAGATAGCGGTTAAGGCGGACAAATGCTGCTCGTAAATTGCGATATCCGAAGAAGGTGGAATATACGAACAAGTTATGAAAACTGAGAAAGCGGGAAGAATCAGTTTTACACACAGAAATTCCAGTTCCTGCTGGATCTGGACTGTGAAAAGTTCCGACGTGAAGTTTGAGTCCACAGCAATCAGAACCCCACCTGCACGTCGAGACGAGCGATCTTTTCTATAAGTTGTGTACCGACCTGCCAAAACTTCGGAACTAAGAATGTCCGGCTTTAGCCAGGTCTCGGTAAACACAATAACGTGGGATGCAAATGCGACACTATCCTGGAAAAGAATGCTGAGCTTACTACGCAAGCCTCGAACATTCTGATAGGTCACCAAAAGAGAGTTAGTTAGTTTTTTGGACGGGAGGTAGAGCGGGAAGACGACGAAGGAGCACTGGTCTGATTTGTTGGCAGAGTTATTGGGGGCCTAGTCTTCTTCTTTGCCTTAAACTCCTTCACCACCAAATGCTCCGGCCAAAATTTGGCAGAACAGATGGTGTCAAAATGAGTTTGAGAGACACTTATTTTAAAGGAAGATATCTCCCTGGCGTAAGAAAAGTTAAATTTTTCCACCTTAAAATCAGCGGCTTTTATTTTGCTTCGGATATAAGCCGTCACATCATTAATTGTGGAATCAGGGGCAAGCCGCGAGACAAAAACTTGTCTCTTTGGTGGGATCCCCACCAATCTTGGCACCACAGGCCTATCACCTGTGATGGTAATACCCGGTGGTCCGGGACGTATATTAACTGGTGGGGTCGGAATTGAGGGGACCGCTAATGAGTTTGCGGACATTACGGACACGGACGCTACAGACGACTTTGGCTGCATGCCCTCCGACGCGATAAATTCGGCTACCGAATTTCCATCGCCAGCAGCTGTCGTTGCCTTCGGAGTGGCAAACGAAATCAACTGCTGCACTGCTGCTGGAGTGGTCGGAGTCAGCTTGTCAGCATCGGCCGGCCGAGGGGCAGCCGGCATATGCAGATCCCGCGGAGTGACCTTTTTGCGCCTAGGAGACTCAGTCAGTAGTTTGAAGCCACTAAACTGAGACTCCATGGCTAGGAGCCGATCGTACTGCTCTTTGAAGCCCACGGTCAGCTCCCTAAAGCCCTTCCGGGTCTGCCTCATAAACGCTGCCATCTCCCTCTCAACCGGACGGCATGCCTCACAGCTGTAGTGCAGGCCATTCCTTTTCGCGATGGCATCACCCACGAGACCGGACAACCCGGCGCATTTAGCGTGCACGACGCTATCGCAGAGCCAGCAGGGGATACTCGGCTGGTCATGGGTGATCTGCTTCTTGCAGGTTTTTTTGTCGCAGACAACGGAGAATTCCATTTTAAAATTTACTTAATTTTTCCTTCAAAAAAAATTGGTATCAGACCAGTGTGCCAGATAAGCGCCAAAAGAGGAATAAGTGAAAACGAGAGCGGTTACAGTAGCTACAATTGAGAGAGAGAGAGCGCTACTGTACGGAAAATATCAAGAGCGAGAGAGGAAGAACAGTTATTTGAGTGTGGGTAATAGAGAGAGTGATAGATCAGCAACAACTAATGCGTGAGAGCGGCTAAATAGAAGAACAAATATGACACTGTGTGTACTTACAAAAGCACAAACAAAGACACACTGTTAGGCGATGCAAAAAAATAATTAAATTAAGCTTTTACACTAAAGCAGGCATGCACTCGCGATCAGGAAATAGAATGATAAGGCTGTTAGTTTATGAATTTATTATTATTATTTTCGTAAAAAACCGGCGGTTTAAGCAAAAATAGGCAAAAAGTTAGCGGAGCGCAAACAAAAACGCGTCTGACTACTACAAAGAGAATCGGACGAGGATTCCAACAGATTATCCAATTTCTGCGATTCCACGCTCGCTCTTTTAAATGTTTTCGCGTTGTCCGATATGATCTTTTTGACTTCTCCACGACGAGCGATAAATCGCCTTAGAGCATTCATGGAGGTCTCCACTCTCATGTCCTGAACCAGGACGAGGTGCACAGCCCGAATTGCCGCCCACGTGCAAAGCATTATGTATACCTTCTTTGGTGTATCGCTTGGGTTTTCAGTGGCATAAAGGGCATACCCCCTTAATTAATTTTAAGATTCATTTCTGATATTAGATACTTAGCCAATCTAGACGCAAGTAAAGCAGCCGTCAACTAGAGCCTAGGTAGGTTAAGCCCCTATTCATTCTCCTCCCCTTCCTTGTTTTTTAAAGGACACACTTTGTTTTTCGAGCATATAAGCTCCGTCTTTGTTTCCATCGTGATCAATTTGTCTGATATATGCCACGCTCTACTCTGATTGACTGACATCTGCAAACTCCTGAAAGATGGCGATATCTAGCTGCCACGCCATAAAATCTCGTGCTAATTTATCTGGAAACAGGTCGTACCAATCCAGGTGCTCTCTCCAAATTTTGTATAGTATAATCTTTGTGTTCACTGTAAAGGGGCGTAGAAACCCTTATGGGTCGTCTACACGTGCCATCGCTCTCATTACATTTCTCTTGGTCAGCAGTAAAAATTGAACACACGTAATTGTCGCCTCTAGATCGATTCGAAGCTCGTTGGTGATCGTATTCCAATTGTTTCCAAGCACCTTTTGCTCTACTGTGGGTAATTTGTGTTTTCCTGCAACCCGTTTCCTTAAGTGTATATCATTTGTGTTCCACTTTCGCAAATTAAGTTTCGCTTTATTTATAATAATTGTCGATGACAATCTCGATCGGTTTCATCAATGTCAGACACGGTAGAAATTTTCTGGCAACGAAATTTTATTAAAATGGCGGTCAGATCGTTTAGCAAATTGATACCTGGGCTTAAATAGTCATTAAAAGATGATCCGTGCTCCCTAGATAAGGTGTCGAAAACTATGCGCATCTTTGTCGTGTCTTTGTATACGGGACGGTGCGGCATATAATATGCCACGCTATTGCTGGATGTATTAGAAACCACTTCTGCAATACCCTCGCTTATTAATTCTCTTATACCTCGATCGTACTCGATTAATTTATCGGGGTTCCAACAATTTAAATGCGCAGACGAGGCACGGCTACGGCCCTATTATATCGCAAGTCGCGCTTTGGTATTTTGCACGGCATCTTCACTGAGTAACTTCCATTGTCAACAACAATATCAGCAACTCGAATGGAATAGCCTTAACTAAGATGGACTTTACCATGACGCAATAATTGCTAGTTTGAACCCCTAATGATGTTAATGTACGTATACATGCTATGGCCTCGTTGTAAAGTAATCCTTGTACATCGTTCGCTAAATGAACACTCTTTACATTTAGAAAATTCTGAATATATATCTCTGTGATTTTCTCCGTGTCTCCATAGTCTTCAACTAACAAACTAATGGCATCTTATAACAAGCACAACCTTGTAAGATGGGATTGGCAAGATGATCGGTATGTGGGATCCATCGCTGAACTGTATGGGTTTAGATTTTCGCTGAATTGTATTTAGTCGCTGTTTAATTTCGTTATGAGTAATTCGCTAGTACACGACCGAAAGGTTCGTATATTCGTAAATATATTTCTTCTTATAGAATACCGACAGTCGCCACTTTCCCGGGCTTCGACACCATGTGGTAAATCTTTCGATATGAGTTTAAAGAAATGTATGCTGCGTGTTGGTTTTTATTACTAACATATGTATATGTTAGTAATTTTCAGTTTTTTTACATAGGTTTAGGGCCCTAGTGGTGGCAAAAAGTTGCGTCGTTTTCCGACGCAGGTGCGTTTGTTCGATTGCTTTTGATTTTTCTTTGCGCATAACAGCAATTTTCGTATTTTTTTGCCTTTTAGCGGAACTATCACCACTAATAACAACAAAAAACCGCATATTAAAATTTAAATATTGCCGCGTAAAATTTTTAGCTGAGTAAAAAGGGGTAAAAATACATGTAATGCTTAGAACAAATTGTTTAAACTAATTTTATTATTAAATCAAGCATTTCAACAATATGGTTGATTTCAAATTTTTTGCTGCAAATCCCATGTCTTTGAATCCTTTCACTGTTTCCGTGATCTTCTCAGGGTAAGAAAGTGTGCTGGCAGATACTTTTCAGCGAGTTTGAGCAACTACCTCGCTACAAAACTCCAGTCATATGCGGCAGACAATGGCCCTTGGCACACCAAATAGACTCCCTACCGTATGATATTCCGCAGACGATCCTAGGCAATAAAGGGCTATGCTATGGCTATTCTCTTCGCCGGAAGGATTGGGCAACAGTCCAACAAGAAGGTTGAAAGTACTCCTTTCCATGCGGAAATTTTCCTTAAAAAAGGCATCAGAGTTGTCCATAATATCTTCCTCCCAAAATGAACCACATCGTGGCTATTGCAATTTAGAACACATTACTTAATTGAAAAGAGAGAACATTATCTTCTCTTTACTTACAAGGGTCCAAACGCGAGGAGGACGTTGAAGTTGCAAGACGAATTGCAACTTTTCTGAGGATAACTCAGACACTTCCATGCACTTCAAAAGATTCTCTTCACTTTGCTCCACCGCAGTTAGAAGAATCAACTCTTTTTCCGTCATATTTCGAACATTATTGACTTTGTTTACAAAATTTGTCTTCCTCTTACAAAGACGCAAAGACGCTGTAGTGCTTTTCTGGTAACGCACCAAGTGTAAAAAGCCTATAAGGTAAGGTCCGCGGAATATGGTATAGGAACAAGTTTAATATGGATATTCACTTAACTTAATTTTCTACATATGGCTACATATGGGGCACCCAAAACTTTAAAGATGCGATTAAAAAAAAAAACAGAATTCATTACTAATACTACACATTTGTTATCTATTTCTTGTACATACAAAAATTTGTATAAAACTTTTTTATTTGCAGGCTGAAAGATATGTCGATGACAAAATGGTAAATGCAGAAAGCTTGCTAAAAAGAAATAGTAAAAAAGTAAGAAAGTGGTACACGAAACTTATTGGCGATGAAGATGGTCCAAAAGTGAATGAACTTCACATTTTTACAGCAGCATTTTTAGGTGGAGTTGCCTTAGGTATAGCAACCGGTTAATTTATTTTAAATACGATACCATAACAATTAACGTCATACGAGTTTTATGTTTTGAATAATATATAAATCAATAAAAAATAGTACTTGCTGAATGTTTGTTGAATTCAAACGGTTGTAGAAATGGCCGACATAGTATGTAAGTATTATATACATATAACCAATTATTGGGTGATGATCTCTTCGTTGTTGGTGATGCATTGTGGATCTCAGGACCAACTGCTCCCGAGGGGCTCCCGGTACCATACTTGCAACTTAGCCGTTTATCCATCGATTCTTACAAACGATACCTTAAACGACACCTAATAAATGGGCCTATCTAAAACCATCACCCCACAAATTTCCGGAAAATATACCGCAACAAATTTTCAAATTTTAATTTAAAAGCTTAATAGCACTACTCGACAAAATTCAATTTTTTTTTCCGCTGTCGCCCAAAATGACTTTTTCTGGTAGATTTGGAAAATTAATTTTTTTTTAAGAATTATGTTTTTTTTTCCAGGTCTAGTTTTTTTTAAGGAATTTTTTAAAATTTTGATATTTTTTTCAGAGGTAGTGCTTCTATTTTTCACATAACTTAAGTTTCCTAAAACTGGTTGTATTGAACTTTGCAGTTTTAAAAAGCTGACAAATGCAGCTATAAATCCGACCCAGACATTTTGTAGCTGCAACTTAACGTCTGGAAGAAATTAAGCTTTCAAATTCAAATTTCATAATTTTTTCTGAATTTTTTCTTGAAATATTGACTTTGAAAACTCAGGAAAAGTCGGAAAAAAAATTATTTTATTGCTAACATTTTTAGTTTTAGATAGACACATGCCGTTTGGCACCACCCTAAATGCCATTTTACCGGTAAAAACTGTTACAAACACAGAAGGAATTTTTGAAGGAAAAAAAACAGTTACACGTCGGCTAACGGAATTTATCGGCGAAATATGGCTCGGCTTCGATCCAGGCCAGGGTACAACTCCCAGTCCCGGGGTCGAAGGAAGGAAGCTGTGTTTTCCTGTTAAAACTAAGTTTGCGTCCGACACTTCGTTCGCACCCTTATTTGGTTGCGTCTCGCCGTATGAAATCTTCGCGTTACTTAGTTTTCACGATCGCACGTGGGCACGTCTGCACCGTTTCACTTCTTAGGCTGGACTTTTTTTGTAGCTTCTCAGCTTCCTGCTCGCAAGCCCTATTTTGCCGGTCTTTTGGGCTAGACGCTGCCCTCCCTCTGCTGATGAGCCCACGCGATCTCTCTCTCTCTCTCTCACCCGCGGCGTGGGTGCGTTGCTGTGATCCGTGGTTGGCTAGGCATGAAACTTTTTTGATTGCGCGATCGTGACCAATTCCTTCTAACAAAATCACGAAACTGTTTGAATTCTTATTGGCCGTGTAATTAATTCGAGCCGTGTAATTAAAGTATAAATTCGGGGAAAATGCGCTTAAATCTAAATAATAGCAACAATTAATTCATAACACAAGTCAACATGACATTTGGAGATTTAAAAATTTAAAAAAAATTTTTTTTTTCTAGGATTAGTTTTTTATTGAAGAATTTTTCAAAAATTTAATTTCTTTTTCAGAGGTAGTGTTTCTATTTTTCACATAACTTAAGTTTTCTATAGCTTGTTCTATTGAACTTTGCAGTTTTGAAAAGCTGACAAGCTTTTCCTGAGTTTTCAAAGTCAAAATTGAAAGCTTAATATATTCCAGACGTTAAGCTGCAGCTACAAAGTGTCTGGGTCGGATTAATAGCTGCATTTGTCAGCTTTTCAAAACGGCAGTTCAATAAAACAAGGGAGTGTAAGGTATAGTGGCGGACACTTTGATTTTTGCATCTCCCTCCCTCAAAAATCAATATTTTTCAAAATTTCAAAAGCAGGCAGTTGCTGACATCTATTGAGCAAATATCTGTCAGAGGCGGTTGCTTAAATTTAAATGGAACGCAATTTTGCAGCTCTTCGCGCAAACCATTAATTTTTTGCATTTTTGAAAATTGTAAGGTATGGTGGCGGATGAACTAAAACATTATGTAGATCTGAAAATCATTGATTTAAACTATTGGAAATAATGAAAAATAACAGAACAAGAACGAACTTATATTGAAAATCTAGATCAGCATCTTCTTCTTTTTTGAGCTTCACTCTTTTGCCTGTGGATTGCTCCGATGTTGTTCTTCTTTTAGACGCTCTTTTTTCCTTTCTTGTCTAAAGACAAAAACCCGGTGCCCAAAATGCAAATCTCCGCTACTGAGTGTTAACTTATACACTTCTGTACACAAAAAGTCAAAGACAATTGAAACTCGCGCTAAAAAATGATCCACCACTATACCTAACAAAAAGTCCGCCATCATACCTTACAAACTATTGGTGGAAATATGACGTTGTCACTGTCATACTTCGCAAATAAAAAAAATTTAAAATATCAAAAACTGTTGGCAAAGGCCTAAATATACGTTCAGAACACTTCCCTGACTCAAGTTTCAAAAAATCGTCACTCTGTCACTGTCAAAACACAAACCCAAAAAAAATTTATGTATTTTTTTTTTCACTACTTTTTTATTAAAAATCACTTAGAGTTCAAAGCACACGTCCCCTCATTAATACTACTGCATATAAAATGTCAGCACGATAATAGACATCGACCACAGTGATCAAAAGTTTTAGATGTGACGTTATATGCCAGATATGACAAGTCCGCCACCATACCTTACACGCAGTGCTGCCAACACTTCGTTGCATGAAAACGCTAAATCAGCCTTTGAAAAAAAGCTAGAAATGTTTTTTCGTAGCTAAAAAAAACCGTTAGAATATAAATTTTTTGTTTATTGGTTTATTGCAATATTTTGGATGATTTCATCAATGACTTCATCTTCATCATCTTGGTTTATGTAGGTTTCATTGGTCCCTATCTTTCTCAAACATGCTGCTGGTAATTTGTAATCGTGGCAGCATTTTTCTTAGCGGCGTAGTCCGTATCTACAAATATGAAATTTAATGTAATTAACAATCCTATGGAGCTTTAAAAGATTGGCATCTTGCAAGTTTTACTTTGAAAATAGCTATAATTCTCGCTAGCCGCTATTTCACAATTCATCCCGCATTTCCTTGTTGCAACCCACTAGATCTAGTGGGAAAATAGCTAAATTGGCAGCACTGCTTACACTCCACGATACCTTACACTCCCCTATATATAAGATACTTATACCCTCTTACACTGGCCAGCATCATTGGATATATCTGTTAAATGGAACATGCGACAATGATGCACATAAGGACCCTGTGGATAGAAAATGACAATGATGCGGCCCATCTTACAACATGCGCTTTCAAAGGAAAAATACCGAAAAAAATAATGAAATTTCAATTTGGAAGCTTAATATCTTTCAGACGTTTAGTTGCAGCTACAAAGTGTCTGAGTCGGATTTATAGCTGCATTTGTCAGCTTTTTTAACTGCAAATTTGATGCAACCAGTTGTAGGAAACTTAAGTTATGTGAAAAATAGAAGCACTAGCTATGACAAAAAAACCAAATTTTTTCAATATTCTTAAAAAAAAAACTACTCCATGAAAAAAAACCATAATTCTTTAAAAAATTTTAAATCTCCAAATCTATCAGAAAAAGTCATTTTTGGCCACAGCGGAAAAAAAAGTTGAATTTTGTCGAGTAGTGTTACAAACAACAAAATGGTAACACAAATACTTGTAAAGGTCCACAAAGATCTTTTGGGATGCACTGATTCCAATTTTAAAAGTGCCACTTGAAAATTAAAGTCGTAAGTATTGTATTTATTGCTTAATAGAGGAGAATATGGTACTACCCATCGATTGTCAATGTCTATGTTGTTGATTTTTATCATGAATGATTGTCCACCATTATTAATATTTCTTCTTCGATATATTGGATATCCATCGACGTTTGTGATCGTCTCATTGGTGAAATCTTTTGAAAACGCTTGGTATATATTATATCTTGGATGCAAGGCGATAAGCGATTCAGATCACCGCATGGGCCATTAATCATGTTTTTAGTAATTATCTTGAACAGAAGGAGTTTATCAGTAGACGTATCTGGAATTTCCACTCCTCAGGGCATATTTTGTTGACTAACCAAATTTAAATTCAACTTAATACATATATACCATACTGTTTTACCGTGTAATTTTGTAAAGAATTTTATTAAAGACTTTAACTTTTTGTTTGAATACACGTGCTGTGATGTCATGACGATGAATTAAGTTTTGGCCAGTAGATAGCTAAAATGTTATCCTACCACTTTGGATTACATGTAAACGTTATAGGTTAACACGGTCGTACGCACTATCGTACGAAATTCAAAGCATCCTGTATGTATTTTTGAGTATCACGTGTACAGACGTAGAGATAAAAATTTCACCGGTTTCAACGTTGTTGATACTATTCTGCATGCAGTTTCTTTTGATTATGTCGTATGAATTTCAGTCATTTGCTCTCTAGAACAGCTCACGACATTAAAGAAATATGTTATCATGCGCGCGTCAAAACATACGATACGCATAAAAATCCATTGAACTGAGCTTCTTGTTTTTCTTGACTACTGTTTCGTGATATCATTGTTTAATATTGATGCAATAAGCATTAGTTAGGTCATTCATATCATATGTGTATCTGAGATGTGGTTTTTATCTGAGTTATGTGAATTATCTATTTTGTGTGATGGATATTGGATATGCAGGAGGTGTTGCAATTCATGTTAATGATAGATTACAATGTCGGACATTTCAGTGTTATATACAGAAATAATTCTGGCTGTCGATCTCAATAGCAATATTTTGTTAGATAGTCATCTACTCGAAGCTTTGCTTCCAATCGGTGAATCGGCTCTGTTCTTCTGCACGATTTCTCTCAGCGTACAAGTAAAGGCAGGTACTCCAAGGCTCACCTCTTCCAGAAACGGTCCCTCATTATTCGCGCTATACGCCACTCTTGCGTGTAGCGCACTCCTTGTGGCGCAAGACTATCATCAACGGTGGTCCAAAGTAATCCAGTCCAGTATTCTTGAACGTCCAACGACGGCGCTGGCTGCACCCGTAGCAACTTGCACACGTTGCACGCTGAGATCACCTTCCGTAATACACGTCTCAGTTTCGTAATCCAGAACTGGATCTGCGTAGTCGTAGAATCCATATTCTGGTGCTGACTGTGCCTGTGTGTCAGGATTATAGGCCTCCTCGCACTGTATGGCATACACAAAGCGGCATCGATTCTGCCGTAAGCTCTCAGAATTCCATGGCCATCTATGTATGGCACCAGACCTCGAATGTTGCTTTCACTGGCAACCATTTTGCTGTCTTCTGTCGACCGCATTTGGAAACGCCTCACGTTGTGCCTGTCTGACCAACAGGTTCTCGGCAGCCACGGCACCAGCACGTCCACCTTAAAACCCAGGCCGTAGTCCTGAGTAGCCAAGTGTTGCTCGAGAATCTCTGAAATGAAATGCAGAAGTCGTTCAATTCAGGCTGTAGCCAGCTGTCCGCTGGCTGCCTTAAAAATGCTGATCCGCCTAGCTAGCGTGACTTCTCACCGTGTCATTGCTAACTCGTTGCATCATCCGCCACATTTTCGGCTGTTAGCACCCATTTCCATTGGGATAACTTCGTCGACTCCAAGATCTCCGCCACCCGATTGCCGCCAAATCTCTCGTAGCAGCAACTTCGCTGTTATCGTGAGGCAACACAAGAATCCCAGAGAATCGAACGTTGACATGACCTAGCTCAAGTATTCCCTCATGGTAGGGACTCGACTGCCATTCAATACGCTGCTTGGAACTCGATAATACTTCACATCAAACCTGAAGTCATCCGTGACTGCCTGCCAACACATTCCAAGAATCTCCTGTTCTGACTGACCCCATCCGACGTTCGCACCTCGTCCTGGGGGGCCCAATGCAGTCTCCACAGTAGGTGAGCTAGGTGAGAACTGGCAAAATTCAAATCCAGCGTTCGCGTGTATCTCCTTCACTCGGGTAGATATGATGCTTCGCTCTCGGTAGCAAATCTGTCCACATAGCCATCCACATAATGACAATCGACGATGGTCTTAACTGCTCTTGGATCTGTATGCCGAAACTGTTCAGAATTCTCAGTCTTCACGTAATGCGCAGCGCTTGGCGAGTAGGCTGCACCAAAGGTCATTACAATCATCTCGTAGATGTAAGGATCCCTTCTATCGTCGCCATCTCTCCAGAGAAAGCGCTGAGCATCTGAGCATCTGTCTTCGGAACGAATTATAACTTTATGGAAATCTCCTTGATGTCACCGCTGACTCCGACGGCACCTTCTCTAAAATGAAAGAGAACCCTGGCAAGGGTTTATATTGTTGAGGCCCTTTGGCTAGAGCCGAATTTAGTGATTTTCCTCCAACTCTGGTTGCACCGTCAAAAACCAGTCGAATCTTGCCCGGCTTGTTCGGGTTTTTGACTCTAAAATGTGGCAGATACGCTTAGCCCTGCAAATTTATTAGGCTATCCCTTAGATACGTAATCGCTGGTGATCCTTGCGTATGCTTGCGCGAACTGCCCGTTGCGCCTCATTTTCTTCTCAACATTGACCAACCACTTGTACGCCATATCATAGCTTCGTGGCAGCACAATGTTATCCTCCTTCCATAGTAATCCTGTCTGGAAACGTTGGCCCGGGAATCATCATGCTGTCGGGAATCATTGGCAGGCGCGCACCCTTATGCACGCCTTGGACATCTCGTCGATGTCGCAATGCCTGGCGTATAGGCTTGCTCCACTAATTTGCAGGCTTCGCACGTTGGTAGGCTCCCTGGTGGGACCTCCAAACCACTGCATATTCAGATGTTGACGCTCATCTTGCACGCCCAGATCCCTCCTGAGGTCGACGTCGATCATCGTGACGGATGAACCTTCATCGACCTCTCGGCCTGCGTACAGCCGTACAGCGTTACTAGCAGTATACGGAACAGAAGGCGACCTCGTTCTGCGTCGACACAATTTAAAATCATCAGCGCGGGCGCATACGCTGCCTGCGGCGCACCTCTGTCCAGGGTGCGTGTAGAAACTGCTGACTGCTGGTTTCGCTGCCTGTATCTTCTGTCACCGCCTCGCAGCGGGGACTTTCTTTACTCGTCGTCCGCACCATGTAGCAGACGGTGATGCCTCTTTCGGCATCCGTTGAATTGACACTCACCATGCGAATTGCAAGATCTAGTCATGTGCGCGCTTTGTAGGCATGCAATGCATAGTCGATGCCTCCTCACATGCCTCCACCTGTCTGGTAGTGAAGCTCGGTTGAAATCTCTGCAGTCCTTAACTGCATGTTGTCCTCCACAGATTGGTCAACCTCTGAAACGGCTGATTGCTTGCTTGTCTCGGTCTTGGTCGATGCTTGCATGTAGTAATCGACGCCTTGGTTCCTTCCCTTCAACATCCATGATAGTGCACACCACATTGGCGTGCTCCATCAGCCACGCACCAAAATGGGCAATGCTTGGGAAGGGCATAATCGTCGCAGCATGCCTTGCCTACTTTACTCGTTTGCTTGTCGGGAGCTTGCACACAAGGTCTTCCACACGGAGACAATCTTCGCCAGGTTGTGCTTCGAAATAGGAGGCAATTCTTGTATTTCGTTCAGCTGTCCAGATTGTGGCGTCGGCGTTATGACGTTGTAGATGCCTACACTCGGCGGCATATCTTGTGAGGAACCGTGTGCCTCACAGGAATATTAAGGCTGGCGGACCGGATAATGCTGACGGACCGGATAAGGCTGACGGACCGGATAAGGATGACGGTTCAGCCACCACGGATATCCGGCGGCCGCCAATTCGCCGCGGGCTCTCGCCCTGAGAGGGGCGGATAAGCCACCGGCGGAGGAGAGAGATCTAACGGCAAAAGGGAGCGGCTCTCACGGGGAGCATGGAACCACGGGATCGGACCAACAGCGGCCCGACGCAGGCCCAAACATGGGCATATTGACGGGCCACGGACCGGATCCCGTTAAGAAGATGGTGGGAACGAGCAGAGAGCCCGATGGAAAATCACCGGCGGCGGAGGTCCCGTTAGGTTCGGCCTATATAAGGAGGCCGGCGCCTATAGCGGGCCTCTTTTACGCACGCGCGACTGTACGGGAGTGATCGACGTCGGGAAATAGTGTAACAGGATCGAATCCGCGAGTGAAAGTGACTGAGGAGAGTGATAAAGGAGAGCAACAAAGGAAAACCAGGAGAAAACCCGGACAGGAACAAGTCCGATACCGGAGCACCGAGTGAGTCAACTACGGAGAACGGGATTCGAGGGCAGTCAGTGGTGTAATAAGAGAAGGGCGAACCGTTGAGTGCGAGTTCAGAGTGGCGGATCAAAGCAGTGGCCGAGATCATTGGCCCCTGAGCACTGGTGCCGACGCCGCTACGCCTGGAGACAGCCACGCGACTGACAGATTCCTCAGTGATAGATAAGCGTAACAACATAAGCCCTAGCCATAAGCCCTAGTCCTTAACATAGCCCTAAGAAAAGCTTAAAACCCAAGAATAAACCAGTGATACACCGAAAACCGCCGTCTTATTACTTGTCGTTGAGGCAACATTCATAAATTCGTTGCTCTGAGCCCGGTGACCGCTGAGCGAGCCCAGCTACCGCAAGCGGACACAAAACTGGTTCGTTACCAGCTCTGGTACTAGTGGCGCAAAATGGCCTCACACAACTGCTACTTGTAAGCAGTGCCGGTCCGCTATAGATGGCGTCTGCAAACATGCTGTACTTTTCACTGTGAACCCGTTATTTTGGAGCGGATCGCTACTCACATAAAATAACGGGCCGCTCCGAGATGGCGGCTGCACACATGCTGCACTGCTCACTCCGACGTGGCTTTTACATTCGGCATTTCCAGCCTATTTGCTGCACCAACGCCGCTTTTGTTGTAGGCGTCACTTTCCCCTCGATCAATCGGGGACTTCATCTGGGCGAATGTTGCATCCTTCTATTCTGCCCAGACTCTGGGTCGCTGCCTGCGGCCCGTCCAATCGACGCTGTCTGCGTCTATTCTGGGGCGGTGCCTGCAGTACAAATCTCAACGCTGTCCGTGTTCTTTGCAACTCTCTAGCTGGAGGTGGCTGCCTGCCTGTGCTACAGCGCAAAATTGCCCTTGAACTCATCTTGCCTAGGACTGCGAATAAAAGATCATGTCGGTGGCCCCGCGGAGTTGCCTCTAAACGGACCGTATTCCCCCGCAAGAACCAGCTTGTTTCGGTAAGACCGGTAAGCCCGTTTTATTCTATCCATAGAATATACTTTACATAACCTCACATACATTACAAAATATTCTTAACGCAGTATTTCCTCCTGCTTTCAACCACGCGACAACGAAATCTGAAGCTTTATGTGCCGTTTACACTGAGGCTGCGTCTTGATTCTTTGCGTCTTCCCAGAAACGCAGTTTTTTTTACATAGGTCTAGCATAGGGCCCCAGTGGTGGCAAAAAGATGCGTCGTTTACCGACGCTGGTGCGTTTATTCGTTATATTCGATTGGTTTTGGTTTTTCTTTGCGCATAACAGCAATTTCCGTATTTTTCTGCCTTTTAGCCGAATTATCACCACTAATAACAACCAAAAACAGCATATTAAAATTTATATATTGCCGCGTAAAATTTGTAGCTGAGTAAAAAGGGGCAAAATACATGTAATGCTTAGAACAAATTTTTTAAACTAATTTTATTATTAAATCAAGCGACAGACGTCGACAGACATATAATAGCCTTTTTATAGGCTTTTCGAAAATCAACGAAATATGACGAAAAAGGAGTTGATTCTTCTAACTGCAGTAGCGCAAAGTGAGGAGAATCTTTTGAAGTGCATGGAAGTGTCTGAGTCTATGATGGTCCGTAAGGTTTTTACGTTCCGAAAATTCTCAGTTCCAGCATCCATTTTGGATGTTCCTAAATCGCACGTTTCTATGCGATACTTAGCCGATGGTTTTCAAATACAACTCTGAAAAATTGTCTTTCACAACGAAAAAATAAAATTCACTGCGGATATGTAAATAATGACTGAAAAAAATAACTGATATTCTCCAGAAAATGGCAAGGCGCCAGGTGGTTTTTCAATAACAGTTGCTAAATTTTCAGTTAGAGATGCTATGATTCCTTTGGGTGAAGAATGCGAATAAAATGAATCAAATGTAGTTGTAAAAATTGTATATTTGTTTTGCAATGGCAGATCTGAATATATCTGCTGTTAAATGCAGATCCCGCTGTTCATGTTGTCACTTTAATTAAGCAGAATCCAAGTCTCATTAATGGAGCTGTTCGGGCCAGCCGCTAAACAACAGGCATAGCTTAAAACTATACATACAATACAATACAATACAATATTCAATGCACTGTAAACGCCCACGTTCGGACGCGCTGCTGCGCTCTCCCTCTGTAAAGGGCGCTCTGCAGCCGCCGCCTCGGCTCTAGCTTTGCTTAGCCGACGGTGCTAATTTCAGTAATCTGCTAATCTCTCTGCGCATTGGTTGCAATTTCTCGCGTTTGTACATTTATCGGGCTGGGCTAAGAGCAAGCAATCGGCTTCAGCTAGCAGCCGCCTGTATAAATAAACAGCTATTACATTTGAACAATTCGTGTTATTATTTTGGATAGAAATAGGTGCCAAAAAAGCTTGGCATCTCAAACAGTGGTGACCCCGACGTGATTAAAGACATTGGCTAATTGCGATTCGTGTAAAAATATTTAAATTGAACAATATATTCGGTTCTGTGCAGTTTAACCCCAAACAAATACATTTGTGCAGAATATAAAACGGTTTATGTGCAAATTCAGTTTTGAGTGCGGTCATCTGAGATTCCGTTAGTTAAATCGTCGAATCTCTCATTCTATGCTCAGCCACAGACACGGTTCTTGACTTTTCGTGTCTCTCATTCTCGCTCCAGCTTCTGTGCACCGTCGCATAATTGTCAAGTCTCTCATTCTCTGCACAACTGCAGCCACGGTTTCGACTTTTCTTTCACTCTCTCTTTCTCGATTCTGTACGCCGGCGCTTAAACGGTTATCTGTTCTCCGTTGTTTCGTTGCATTTCACACCGTTAAACATGGAAAGCGCGGGCGAAAATATTGTGACGGCTAATAACAGGCTGAGTCTTTATAAACGTAAAGTCCAGTCTTTATACGATCGAATGAGCGGACTCGGCGAATCATTCGCTGGCAATAAGATCGATAATTTGAACGCCACGGAGATCGACGTTCGTATCGACATGCTGGGAGAAATTCGAGAGGAATTTAATAAGGCCCATAATGAACTGGAAGCGCTCAATCAAGACGAGATTGGGAGTGTGATGCGCAACAACTTTGATATGCTCTTCATATCGTTGAAGGCTGAGCTACTGGCTGCTCTCGAACTAGGCCACTCGCGCGCTGCTGCCAATTCGACTACCCTACCAAACCATTCTGGACACAGTACCATCATCATGGCTCACAAGCAGCGACTTCCTGAGCTAAAAATACCCAAGTTTTCCGGTGGATACGTCGAATATTCGGACTTTATGGCGATGTTCAATTCGATCCTCGACGCGGATGCGGTTCTCAGCGACATCGAGAAGTTCCAGCACCTTCGCTCTAGCCTCGCTGATGCTGCTTTGGATTCGGTTCGATCTTTGGAACTATCCAGTGCCAATTATCGTGTGGCGCTGGATATACTTAATAAACGTTTTAGTAACAAACGACTTGTTTTTCAGGTACACATCAAGAAGATTCTTGGGCTCAAGAGAGTGGATTCGCCATCTCCTAAAAGGCTTCGGGAGTTTTCGGATGCAGTCAATTTGCATGTGCGCGCTTTGCAAACATTAGGAACGGATTTGGAAATATCCCACTGCATGATAATTAACCTGCTGCTGCAGAAGTTGGACGCTAAGACGCTAATTAAATGGGAAGAACACCTGTCATCGGATGCCATACCTACAGCAAAGGATTTTTACGAAAACTTGGAGAAACGGTGCCAGAAAATGGAGAATTTGAAATACGCTACAGCGGCACCCACTAGTAGAGCTCAGGTGGGAAAACCCCATAATTCTCAGTTAAAGAAAACTTTTTTTGCCTCCAATTCTTCCACCGACTCGTCTGGATGCAGTTTTTGCCATTCAGCGGGACATGGTATATATTCCTGCAAGATATTCGGGAATTTGTCTCCGTTGCTGCGCCACAAAGAAGTGAAGACGCTTTCCCTCTGTTTCAATTGCCTGAAGGCGGGACTCGTGCATGCAACAGTGGAAAATGTCGAGTATGCGGTGGGAGGCATCATAGTTTGTTGCACTTCGAAAATCTGCAATCCACAACTCAAAGCTCCCCAGATCTGTCTCCTCAAGCTCTAGCGCTCCAACCAGACGCCACACAGGATTCTGTTAGCAGTTCACCTTCCCCTGCCTCTACCTCTCTTGCTGCCCAAGGTCTTCAATCCGATGTTGTGCTTCTGGCTACCGCTGTGGTTCTCGTAAAGAATTGGTCTGGCGTTTTAGTTCCTTGTCGTGCCATACTAGATTCAGGATCTCAACTTCATCTCATCACATCCAGGCTCGCCCATCAGCTTCAGCTTAGGAGAACTCAATCGTCTGCACTTGTCTCTGGGCTCGGCGATACCAGCGTGGCTACTGAGAGATCCACCGTGAACATTTGTATGCATTCTCGCACAGCTGACTATACAACTACGCTTACTGCTCTTATAGCTCCTACGATCACCGATTGTCAACCAAGTCTGGCAGTCAATGTCGCCGATTGGAATATTCCATCAAATATTCAGCTTGCCGATCCTGCATTTTTAACCCTCAGCGAGTGGATCTTCTCATTGGTGCCAGCATTTTCTATGATCTCCTCTGCGTAAGGCAAATCAAACTCACCGATGGTCTGCCTCTTCTACAGAAGACCCGGCTTCGGTGGATCGTATCTGGCGGTGGACAAAGGGTAGCACGCTCGGCGCTCTTGGCAACGCACAATTCTCTAGATTCGGAAGCTAGAATGGATGCAAGTTTGGATAAAACTCTTCGAATGTCTTGGAAGGTCGAGACTTGTGCGGACGCCGTTTTGAATACCAAGGAAGAATTAGATCGTGAAGCGCATTTCGTATACCACTTCTCACGTTTGCCATCACGGGGAGTATTCAGTTCGTCTCCCGTTAAAGGATAATGGCGATCGCTTAGGGGAATCTTACACTCAGGCGCATCGTCGATTCATCAATTTGGAGCGAAAGTTGGATCGTGATACTACACTCAAGGAGCGGTACTCTGCCTTTATGAGGGAGTATATTGAGTTAAAGCATATGTCCCCAGTCAACCCTGATTCTCGTAGTCTCTGCAAATATTACTTGCCTCATCACTGTGTTTTGAAGGAGGATAGTACGACGACAAAGCTTCGTGTCGTTTTCGATGGTTCGGCAGCTACATCAACCGGATGTTCCCTAAATGATGCGATGATGGCAGGCCCTGTTATTCAGCCTGCATTGTTCAGCATTCTAATTCGGTTTCGCACATATCCAGTCGCTCTCACTGGGGACATTTGTGAAATGTACCGCTGCGTACGAGTGTCCTCACCTGACAATTAATATCAGTGCATTCTATGGCGAGATTCTGTCCAGTCCGAAGTTCTGGTCTACACATTTTACACCGTCACATATGGCACTAGAGCTGCATCATTTTTAGCAGTTCGCGCAATGCACCAGCTGGCCATTAACGAGGGTGAATCCTACCCTCTTGGCTCAGCTGCTCTGCAACAGGATTTTTACGTGGATGATCTCATCTCGGGCGGCAGCTCTGTCGCTGAGGTCATGGAAAAGATGCATCAAACCTCCGCCATACTGTCTTGCGGTAACTTTAAACTTTGGAAATGGTGCTCTAGCCATCAGAAAGTACTTGAAGGAACGCCTGAAGATGACAGAGAGAAATACTTAAGGTTTCATGATAGAAGTGATATAACGAAAACTCTTGGCTTAGCATTAGACCCTGCATCAGATCAGCTGCTTTTTGCCTTGTCCGCGCTGGACACAAATTCGAAGCCCTCCAAGCGATCGGTTTTGTCTACGATTGCTCGTTTCTACGACCCTCTTGTCTTGATAAATTCTGTTATTGTCAGGTGCAAAATCTTCCTTCAGCAGCTTTGGAGAGAAAATTTGGATTGGGATGAAAGCCTACCCTCAGCGTTGCATTCCTCTTGGATGGACTTGAGAAACAGTTTGTCAAGTATCACGCGGATATCATTTCCTCGCGTTGTTCATCCTTCTAATGCGGTAATCGAACTTCACGGATTTTGTGACGCCAGCACAGAAGCATATGGCGCTTGCATATATGTGGTGTCCAGGGAAGGGCAGTTGTTGAGCAATATCTTGTGCTCAAAGTCTCGAGTGGCGCCACTAAAAACCTTATCGATTCCCAAGTTGGAATTAAGTGGAGCCCATTTGCTTGCGAAACTAATGAATAATTTGAAGGATATTGGAAGTTTTACAGGTCGATTTTATTGCTGGTCAGATTCATCGACAGCATTATCTTGGATACGGGATGAGCCAGCCAAATTTCAAGTCTTCGTGGCAAATCGAGTGGCAGCAATTCAGGAGTTGACGGCAGGCATGGAATGGCGCTGATGTCCCCACATCATTAAATCCTGCTGACGTTCTCTCTAGAGGCTCGCTTCCCCACCAACTTATCCAGTCAGAGCTGTGGTTTCACGGTCCATCGTTTTTGGTAGGCTACAAGGAAGAGTGGCCTGTACCTCCTGTTCCTGAAGCAGCAACAGCCGAGCTTCGCAAGCGAATATTGCTGGTCGCGTCTCCACATGCCGATCTCACGTCAGAATGCAAATTTGCAAATTCATTCTTTGGCATGCAGCGCACATTCGCCTACATGCATAAATTTGTTCATCGTCTTTGGCATTCTGGACTCACCGTTTCGGATATTCGGCAAGGAACGCATCTTCTGATCCGTCATATTCAACTGGCTAACTTGTATATGGATATAAGGGAGATTCAACGCAATGGTCAAGTCAAGAAATCCAGTTCCATCAGCTCACTCTCTCCATTCATCGATCGGTATGGATTACTACGAGTTGGAGATCGTCTTGGCAACTCATCTCTGGGATTTGATGCTCAGCACCCGCTTATTCTGCCAAAAGGACATCCCATAACATGTGCGCCGATAAGGCATTATCACGAAAAGAACCTTAATGCTGGACCTCGCGCACTACTTGCCAAAATTCGACTGGAATATTGGCCCATTGGCGGAATCAAGGCAGTATCCAAGGTAGTCAGCAAGTGTGTGAGATGCTTCAGGACTAGGCCGCGCATGGTTCAGCACATCATGGGAGATCTGCCTAAGGAGCGTCTGGAAGGATCTCGACCCTTTGAAGTCACTGGAGTGGATTATTGTGGCCCCTTTTTCTACAGATCAGAAATCCGCACGAGGCCACCCATCAAGTGCTACATCAGTGTATTCATTTGCTTTACTTCTAAGGCTATACACATGGAGCTCGTAAAGGACCTGACCACCGTTTCGTTTCTAGGCGCCTTAAAGCGTTTCACTTCAACGCGAGGAAGGCCAAGTCAAATTTGGTCCGATAATGCGACAAACTTCGTTGGCGCCAAGAACGAGCTTTTGGAGCTCAAGAAACTTGTTACGAGCGACTCACATATGAAGGAGGTCCATGAATCCTGCTTGGCGGACAGTTGGGCCCTCTGTGCTTGACTTCGACGAGCTGCGCACTCTGATCTGCCAGGTCACGGATCCGTGACTTTGCGGACTTCGCCAGGGCTAGCTACCGCACGTGGGAATCCAGTGACCGGTCGGCCTCGCGAAAATAGCACCCCGACTATCCCCTCCAGGGCCGCGGGATCAGTTAGGGCTTTGCTGCCCGCGCTTATCCGCTTCGCGACCATCCTGTAGGCGGCTCCTGTGGTTCCTCTTGGGCGGCGTCGCACAGATGGAGGAAGCACTCCCGTTTGCTGTCCCTGATGGCGTATTTCAGCTCTTTCTTCGCTGCTTTGTATGATGCATCGCGGTCCGCTAGGCGCGGTGGGTCTCGAGCTCGCTGGAGCAGCCTTCTGGCGCGGAAACACGTTCGGCGGAGCTCGGCTATCTCCTCACTCCACCAGAACACCGCTTTATGGTGCGACCGGAACGCCCTCCTCTGCTGCATTCTCTGGTCGCAGGCCTCCTCTACTGCGACGGCCAGGTTGTTGGCCCACTCGTTGGCTCTAGCTGCCTCGCTTGAGTTAGAGCCTCGCAGTGCTATAGCGAATGACTGGAGGAGCCGGTCGGCTACAAGAAATGTGTAGTTGTTGTGGAGACCTTAGGCAAAGGAAGGCAACTGTATCACGACCGGGAGGGTCAAGCGTGTGGCGTGGTTGCAGAGCTCGTACGTGGTCTGAGGTTACAGTGACGGGATTGTGCCGTAACCTCCAAGGGAGGACAGGCGAATTTACCGGGCCGGGCGTTACCGCTACGGCTCTTAGGACTCTGGAGCCTCTAGCGATACTAGACTGCGTATGGACTCAGGCTGTCGCTACACGCTGCCGGGACTAGTTGAACCCTGCGTTGTCGCGACAGCTCGTAGGACGAGGAATTTCTACCGGGGAATGCTGTGGAAACGTGCGTGATCGCGACGATTCGTGCAGCGGCTAGGTTTCTAGTGAGGATCGTCCGTGCGTGGTCGCGACGGCCGTTAACTACGCAAAGATATTACTGAGACGGGCGTGATCGCGACGACTCGGAAGAATACTGGGTCTCTAGGGAGGATTGGCTGTGCGTGATCGCGACAGTCACTAGCTACGGGAGGATACGACTGAGACGTGCGTGATCGCGACGACTCGTAAGGCTACTGGGTTTCTAGGGGGGATTGGCTGTGCGTGATCGCGACAGTCACTAGCTACGGGAGGATACTACTGAGACGTGCGTGATCGCGACGACTCGTAAGGCTACTGGGTTTCTAGGAGGGATTGACTGTGTGTGATCGCGACAGTCACTAGCTACGGGAGGATACTACTGAGACGTGCGTGATCGCGACGACTCGTAAGGCTACTGGGTTTCTAGGAGGGATTGGAGGTAACGGGTGATGGGTATATGCAGACGAATGAATAAAAGACTTTATAATATTTGTGTGTTTTTATTATTCAAAATCTTTATTAGGTAAACGATCCTAGATGGTGGCCCTGGCTGCACCACGTGGAAAGCTTGACTTACTTGGATGTGTCAACGCAGTTAAAGACAAATGGGGTCTGTTGGCTACTTACAGCGAAGATCGTATAGCCATGGACACGGAACGGCGCGAAATGTTTACTCGGTGCACTGGGATGAAGCGTCGACCGTGCGAGGAGAGGGCGCGTTGTACGATATAAGCTGGGAGGACTCGAGACACGTGTCAGACTACGGTAATCGGCGATTTTTTATTCTTGCGTGCGCGTTGGTTCGTGGTCTCTCCGCGAATGAATCCCTGGCTGCCGCGTGGGTGCCCTCTTGCCCCCGCTATCGATCTCTTTTCCCTTTTTTTTTTGATCGATAGTAGTCGGTGTGGCCACCCTGTTTTTGACTATCGACTCACTACTGCGTTTGGTCTGGCCTTCATTGGCGGGTGTATTTAAAAAATGTAACTTATTGCTAACTTAAACCTACATACATAATAATTTCAGGGCCTTCAGTGGCGTATTGCCAAATGATAATCCATGTTATTATTAATGATAATATGTTAATAAACAAAAGAACAGCAAAGGAAAATCCAATGATAGTAATTGATGTGCGCCTCCAGTGGCGGTGAGAATGTTGTTGCGCTTATCTACGCGGTGTAGATAGTAGGTAGTTGCCGGTAGTTGGGAGCTTGTAAAGCCCCATTGGGTCTTTACAATATAGTGATCGTCAGGAAGCACTATGCAGAACATTTGCACAAACATGTCGTTTGCGAGGAAGGTATCCATACTGACCCTGACAAAATAGCAGCAGTGAAGGACCTGAAACCACCCAGCAACTTTAAAGAGCTTCGCCAGTGCATCAAGATGGCATCGTGGTACCGCAGGTTTGTCACTTTGTCACAGTGTGCAGTTCACTCAGCACGGGGATTTGTTGTTGGCCAAACACTCGCAATATACGGTCACACTTTTGAACACACTTTCAACTTTTGAGTTTCTTGTTTGTTTTACTATTGATAATAGATACCGTTGCGCCCGAATCCATTTGAAAAGGAAAAATTCGTTGAAGATTTCCAGGTTGATTAAATTTGTATTTCCCTCGAACTTTACTAGGCTTGAGACGGTGTGAAGTGTTTGAATTGATTCTGCGTGTTTCTCATTATGCTGGTTTTGTGATGATCGCTCTCTTTCATATCTTTGCACTGCTTTGACATGCAAACGATAGCTTTCGACCACATTTATGGCAAATAGCATCACGAAATTTACAGTTTTCACAAGCATGTGTATTTCCACAACCGGAGCAAGATTTAAGAGAGTTCTTGCCTCCTTTTGCTTCCATTCCACTGCGTTTCTGTTGATTTTTCTTATGTGTGTGTACAGCGTTCATGTCCAGTGTTTTCTTCTCGCTCTCCTTTATGACTGCTACTATTTTTGATGTTGCTTCGTATGCTTCGGCAATTGAGAGCACGTCTGCGAGGGACGCTTGAAGCTTTTACAATGCGGCTGTGCGTATTGCTTCGAATGGCGTGTGTACAATTATTTGATCGCGTATCATTTCGTCAACATAATTGTATGTACACCCATTTTCGTTGCAAGAAAACTGACACTCACGAGCTATACCACGTAGATCGGCTACCCATTCCTTATGAGATTGTGATTCCCGTATCTGACGTTTAAAAAATTCATAGCAAGCAGCAACAATGTGACGCTTCTGTTTGAAGTGCTCTGTTAATTTGTCTGTGATTTGCACGTACGACTGCTGGTCCAAATTTTCGCTACCGGACAGATTCTTGACAAGTTGGAAAACATGTGTGCCTACCCACGATAGAAAATATGCTTTTTTCTTCTCGACGGAGATAACGGAGTACGCGGCGAAATGCTGCGAAAATTGTTGTACATACGTCTACCAATTTTGTTGATCCTTATTAAAACTTGGGAAGGCTGGACAAACTGTTGACTCTGCAGGTCTATTAACTGCACTGTTTTCTATCCAGCTAGAACTAGGTTAAACTGACTTTATTTAAGAGTGAAGGCATACATATATTCGGGTGTGATAGTCTTAGTGTGTGTGTGTATACACGACAAATGGCTTGCTTATTTTTCTAATACATAACAATGGCCAACACCACGCCTGTCATCGCTAACATTGCTATCAGCCCCCACAGCGCCCCGATCGTCCTCGTCCGCAAGAAAAACGGACAGTGGCGTAGGTGCGTAAACTTTCGTCAATTGAACGAACGCTCTATTCCGGATGCTTACCTGTTGCCCAGGATAAACCATATTCCGAACGCCTCAATAACGTACGGCTTATTACGACCCTGGACTTGAAAAATGGATATTGGCAAGTATCCATGGCCAAAGATAGTCGCGAAGCAACGGCTTTCACAGTAACCGGGAGAGGACTCTACCAGTGGAAAGTAATGCCCTTTGGATTACATTCGGCATCCGCGACCTACTTGGACGATATTGTAAGGAACCTATTTCAGGCTGGGGTAAGCTCAGCCTGTCCAGGGTCGGCTACAAGAAATGTGTAATTGTTGTGGAGACCTTAGGCAAAGGAAGGCAACTGTATCACGACCGGGAGGGTCAAGCGTGTGGCGTGGTTGCAGAGCTCGTACGTGGTCTGAGGTTACAGTGACGGGATTGTGCCGTAACCTCCAAGGGAGGACAGGCGAATTTACCGGGCCGGGCGTTACCGCTACGGCTCTTAGGACTCTGGAGCCTCTAGCGATACTAGACTGCGTATGGACTCAGGCTGTCGCTACACGCTGCCGGGACTAGTTGAACCCTGCGTTGTCGCGACAGCTCGTAGGACGAGGAATTTCTACCGGGGAATGCTGTGGAAACGTGCGTGATCGCGACGATTCGTGCAGCGGCTAGGTTTCTAGTGAGGATCGTCCGTGCGTGGTCGCGACGGCCGTTAACTACGCAAAGATATTACTGAGACGGGCGTGATCGCGACGACTCGTAAGGCTACTGGGTCTCTAGGGAGGATTGGCTGTGCGTGATCGCGACAGTCACTAGCTACGGGAGGATACGACTGAGACGTGCGTGATCGCGACGACTCGTAAGGCTACTGGGTTTCTAGGGGGGATTGGCTGTGCGTGATCGCGACAGTCACTAGCTACGGGAGGATACTACTGAGACGTGCGTGATCGCGACGACTCGTAAGGCTACTGGGTTTCTAGGAGGGATTGGAGGTAACGGGTGATGGGTATATGCAGACGAATGAATAAAAGACTTTATAATATTTGTGTGTTTTTATTATTCAAAATCTTTATTAGGTAAACGATCCTAGCTGGTGGTCCTGGCTGCACCACGTGGAAAGCTTGACTTACTTGGATGTGTCAACGCAGTTAAAGACAAATGGGGTCTGTTGGCTACTTACAGCGAAGATCGTATAGCCATGGACACGGAACGGCGCGAAATGTTTACTCGGTGCACTGGGATGAAGCGTCGACCGTGCGAGGAGAGGGCGCGTTGTACGATATAAGCTGGGAGGACTCGAGACACGTGTCAGACTACGGTAATCGGCGATTTTTTATTCTTGCGTGCGCGTTGGTTCGTGGTCTCTCCGCGAATGAATCCCTGGCTGCCGCGTGGGTGCCCTCTTGCCCCCGCTATCGATCTCTTTTCCCTTTTTTTTTGATCGATAGTAGTCGGTGTGGCCACCCTGTTTTTGACTATCGACTCACTACTGCGTTTGGTCTGGCCTTCATTGGCGGGTGCATTTAAAAAATGTAACTTATTGCTAACTTAAACCTACATACATAATAATTTCAGGGCCTTCAGTGGCGTATTGCGAAATGATAATCCATGTTATTATTAATGATAATATGTTAATAAACAAAAGAACAGCAAAGGAAAATACAATGATAGTAATTGATGTGCGCCTCCAGTGGCGGTGAGAATGTTGTTGCGCTTATCTACGCGGTGTAGATAGTAGGTAGTTGCCGGTAGTTGGGAGCTTGTAAAGCCCCATTGGGTCTTTACAATATAGTGATCGTCAGGAAGCACTATGCAGAACATTTGCACAATCTAAAGCAAGTTTTCTCGCTACTGCGCAAGGCCAACTTACGGATCAACGCCGACAAATGTGCTTTCTTCCAGCGCCGGATCAAGTATCTGGGCCATGTCCTTTGCGAGGAAGGTATCCATACTGACCCTGACAAAATAGCAGCAGTGAAGGACCTGAAACCACCCAGCAACCTTAAAGAGCTTCGCCAGTGCATCAAGATGGCATCGTGGTACCGCAGGTTTGTCCCAAACTTCGCCGCCGTAGTCCAACCCATGTCTCAACTGCTGAAGAAGGGACGGGTGTGGACATGGACCCCGGAGCAGCAGGATTCTTGTGACAACCTGAAAGAACTTCTAACCACCGCCCCCATATACGGGTTAGATCCATCTCGTCTCTCAGCGTCTATGGCTACACGGGCACCACTATCAGTAGCCAGCAGACCCAACATTTCCCCAACAGCGTTGATATTCAAGCAAGTCAACCTTCTCTCGTGGTGCAGCCAGGGAAACAAGTAAGGTTTAATTATTAATAAAGAGAGACAAAAATACAAACATTACGAAGTCGTTTCTTTATTTATATATATACCTTACCCGATTTACCCAAACCGCCAGTCCCCACTAGAAATCCCGTAGTTCCACGAGCTGTCGCGTCTACGCATGGCTCCGTAGATTCCCCAGTATCTAGTTGACTGTCGCGACGACGCACAGCCTAACCCCACTAGAAATCCCGTAGTTCCACAAGCTGTCGCGACGACGAACTGCTCTGTAGATTCCCCCATCCCCCCAAGGGCTACGGCGAAGCTGCGTCACGCTAATCTTCGATCCCCATACGAGCCCTGTGACCACGCCACACGATCGACCCCCCCGGCCGTGGTACAGTTACACCCCCTTGCCTAAGTTCTCCTTATCAACTACAAATTTCTTGTAGACGACTCTAGACAGGCTAAGCTTACCCCAGCCTGAAATGGGTTCCTTACAAGTGGCGCCCGAGCAGGGACCTTAGGGAGATATCATTCAAGCTGAAAGTAACAGTCTGAGACCGAAAATCTACCGCCTTAGACCACGTGCATAAAGTACAGTCAGAGCTCCTGCCAGACACACACATACATACGCCCACGCCCTCAGAAGCCCACGCCACTGACTGAAAAATTACACTTGCAGACACACACATACTCCCCCATATCGTGATCGAGACGGCTGTGAAAACAAGTACAGTGCCGAGCCAAAAAATCCTCGTAGCTCAAATACAGTGCCGGTCGTAATAAACAGCCCGACCCAATTACAGTGCCGGTCCCAAAAAGTTGTCGCTGTACAAATACAGTGCCGTCCCAGAAAATCACGACAGTGCAAATACTGTGTCGCGATTAACCAAACCCTAAACCAGTGCGGAAACAACTAAAAATTTCTTGTAGACGACCTAGCACAGGCTGAGCTTACCCCAGCCTGTAATAGGTTCCTTACAAACCCCCATGAATTTGGGTGATAAAATGTACAATAAAAACAAAACTTTATGTTTTTTATAGAATTCAGTCAAGTTTCCTGAAATTATTGAAATTTGAAATCCATTAAAATTAGTTTTTTAACAAATACCCTAAGTCAAAAACAGGAGTTTCAGTCGAAAACGATCATGCTGAATAATGACAGGTGTCTTTAGAGTTGACAAATTAGCTGTGCTGCAAATGCAATATGAAACAAATTTATTGAAAACAAAGCCGTTGATAACGTTAAAACAGATACTAAACCTCGTTAACAGATTTGTCTCCAAAAAATTTGTCTAAAACAAAACACGTGCAAGACCAAAAATGTATTTATTGCCTTCTCTAGAGAGAAGGTACTCAAAAGGTCAATATAATTTGAAATGACATGAATTGTTAATTAACTAGAAAAAACTTTAACTTTGGTTCTGCCGGCGCGTGTAATTTTAGGACGTTGTTCGGTTAGTACGACAGAATCTGAAATTTATAATAATATTATAATATTATATAACATTCTTGACTTGCAATAACTAATTTCTATGTTTCAAATCGTAGGCAATGTCGACTTGGCTGTTGATGTTGACTAGAAATGCTTTATGCTTTTTTTCTGCATGTTATACAGAAAATAAAGTTATAAATATACTATGACATATATATGGCAAGCCCTACATTTTTCTTATCGCTCAAATTTGTTGTCTGTGTTGGTATAAATATACATATGTTCATTCACTACATAGTTACGCGTCCTAAAATTTTAAATTTGCTCAGGTTATTTGTCTTGTTGTTTTTTGTATTGCACGCATACATTCAAGTTGTTTTGCAGTGAACTGGTGTTTGTAGCAGAAACCCAAACCTTCCTGCGGGCGAAAAGTGTTTATTGCTTTACACTAGAAAAAGCGAGATAGCAGGAGCCGAAGTCGTATTACAGAAGCCGCACGAAGGCTTGTTGCTTTTGCATACTGTCCGTGAGCGGCAGCGTAGCAGCAGAGACGTTTGCTATACTCATTAGATAGAGCCGTGCCGAGCACTGCTGTATATTCATCTAGACAAAAAAATTGGCGCGATATTTCACATTGAAAAAATGGTGCGATGTAAAAATATACAGGGCCCGACACTATGTACAAATTAATTGATTGTAGTTCCCGATTATCAATACCGTGGCATCGGCCAACGGCAATCAAAGACGCCGTTGTTTGGTTAAATATTTATTCCCGGCACAACTGGCTCGATTAAAAGCGAGATTAAGTCAAAAGATACAAAATGAAATATAAAATAATATTCTTAAATCTGCCCACCCTTTCTGAGTGCAGGCCAACGGCTCCCAGGCAGAATGTAGTCGCTGGCATAGCGGAGATTCTCTTCACTGAGCTGGTGCAGGAAAGGTAGGCTTAGAACCGTCCGGTGCCCTGTGATGTTCAGGGCAGGCACCGATGCTATTCCCGGAAGTCGCTGTTGGATGTTGTTGCGATTCCGGAATCGTGAGCCGTTGATGGTTGCGAAGTCGTTGATGGTGACCAACTGCGTAGCGGAGGTTGTGATCAACGTGTCCGAGTCACAGCTGATCGTGGCTGGTCTGTTGTTGATGATGACCATGATGACGTCGTCAACGAGGGTGACGGGCTCCAGGTGACTTGGTTGAGAAAGGCAATGAGCAGTGCCGCCAGAGTGTAATCCCTACGCGCAGGATCAGAATTCTATTTCTGGCTAATAAGGTTTCATAAAGATGTTATGAATATATTATCTCTTTCTTCTCTATACTGAGGATCTTATTGAACGTGCTAGTAAGGGAATTTAACTGGTTCTGAACTTTTGTATTTATCAAAATTTGTCTATTGCTTGCTTCCACTAGCCGTGCCTCGGTGAACCTAATGTTTTCTAAATCGAACGCATCTGGCGTTCCGGCCACGACCTTAAGGGTCGTCCCTATGAAGTCTAGGCTCCTTGCCAGTCGGCGGTGAACACCGATATCGTACAACATGTCTTTAATGTGATTTGGGATAGTCAAGACCGTCCTGATGCACGGACCTATTGTACTCCGCTGTTGCTTGAAGGAAGAGTTCGACTGTATCGGTAACTCCTCTATTCATTTTGAGGCATCTTGCAATTTCTACAAGAGTGTTATGGAATCTCTCCACTTGTCCATTTGAAGTACTGTGGAGGGGCGGAGCATTAACAATGAGTACCCCGAAGTTGTTTCGAAGGAGTGATCTGATGGTTTCTGAACTCAGCGATGGTTCATTGTCGCAATAAATTTGTTTCGTGTTTGGAAAGATATTCAAGAGCTGCAATAGTGGAGACTTGACGTCTGCTATGGTGCGGGAAGCTATCGGTTGCACAATGGCAAATTTCGAGAATTTGTCCACGCAAGTTAATACTAGGAAATACTTCTTCTCTGTCGAGAATATATCTACATGAAGCATCGCACCAGTGAACGAGGGGACCGGTGTCGACCCAAGCTCCTGTTTCTTGGGATGCCTATCGTATTTCGCCTTGGAGCAAATTTTGCAATTCATGACAACCTCGCATGTGAGCTTAGTCATTTTTGGGAAGTAATAATCTGTTATGATTTGTTTGACGTTTTCCTGGGCGGCCCTGTGAGCCCAATTGTGTTCAATGGTGACTATTTCTTTTCTTTCATTTTCATCGAAAATGTCGGCGACAAGTTTTTTTGCAATGCCAGAACGTAGTCGACGGAAAGGACTTTACTAGCTCATGCTATATGCAAGCTAGGATTGGGAGCTCACAATGGATCGCGTTTACGACCTGGGGTTTACTATGGATTTGACGGTTTCCACAAGATCTTCTTTGTCTGGGAAGTGTTTTATATGGCGCGTCTTTTCCCCAAAGAGAACAAAAATCTGTTTTAGAGGGAACTGCGACTGCTCTAGAATGATCTGATTCCTAAAGCAATTGACAGGCTTATCTGTCGTCTCTACCGTGTAGGTCATTGATACTTCGTTATGTATTGTTGCAGCATCTGACCGCGGTGCGCTACCTTCTAGCGCACAAATATTCTGCCGCGACAATGCGTCTGCGATTAAGTTTTCTTTACCTGGTTTGGCATCGATCTCGTCGATGCGTGCCTTCCAACGTTTGATTTTTGCGTTGGGGTCTCCCTCAGAAACCGCGAATGTGAGTGGCTTGTGGTCAGTGAACACTTTTATGTCCCTGACGCCAAAAATATAATGGCGCAGCTTTCCCAAGGCCCACACAATTGTGAAAAGCTCCCGCTCGTTAGAAGCGTAGTTTAGCTCATTGTCTTTGAGGGTCCTAGAGATCATTGTTATTGGGCGTCCTCCTTGTGAAAGGAGTGCTCCAATGCAATAGGCAGAAGCGTCGGTTCTCAGGTCGAAGGGCTTTTTGTAGTCTGGATACATCAGCATTACATTTTCTGATGCCAGAATGTCCCTCAGTTTTTGAAAGGCGTGTCTTTGCACCTCGTTAAACGCGATGGGGGTTTTCTTAGGATTGAATTTCCTAATTGAACCATTTTCTCCGTTTAGGATGTTCGAGAGCGGTCGGTCGATCGCCGCGAAATCTTTCACAAAGCATAGCTTCACAATAGCTTGCTAGGCCTAAGAATGATCTTAGATCAAACAGCGTCGTTGGCCAGACGTACTCCTGGATAGCTTTCACTTTCTCAGGGTCAGTCCTTGTGCCTTCGCTAGTTACGATAAAGCCGAGGTACTCTACGCTCGTCTTAAAGAACTGCGACTTCTCTTCAGCTAATCTCATTTTTGCTTCATAGAGGCTTTTCAGTACCCATTCGACGTGTTTAACGTGGTCGTCCTGAAACTTGGACAATATAATTACGTCATCAACATACCAATTTGTTCGCGCAAAACATCATCGATTGCCCTCTGGAAAATGCTACCAGCATTTCTTAACCCAAAGGGCAGTCGGCAAAACTCATACTTCCGTCCATTTACGGAAAAAGAAGTTTTATTTGGTGGTATCCGGATTTCAGGTCAAGAGTTGTTAAGTATTTGGAAGTACCACAAGGTCGTTGAGATGCTAGGCATGGGATATTTATCGGGCACTGTCTTCTGATTGAGCTTCCGAAAGTCCACTACGAGACGTTTCTTTTTATTGCCCTTTTCGTCAGTGCCTTTTTTGTCGACCACCCATATAGGACTGTTATATGGCGATCTCGATTTCTGGATGATGTTGTCTTTTAAGAGGCTCTTAACCTCGGATTCGACAAAATCGGCTACACACATAGGCTAGGGGTAAAGCTTGGAGTAAATTGGTTTTTCGTCCACCGTGCGAATAGTGGCCACGACCGAAGTGTTATAAGGCAGTGACCCGTTAGGGTCAGCGAACGTCTTATTTCTCTTCTTCAGCATCTGCATGAAGCTTGCCTTTATGGCTGGTGGTGCGTCGACGTCAAAAATATTAGTATAGTTGCCGTCTGTGCACTTGTGGAATTTGATCGTTTCGTTTGTGTTACCGACTGTGAGTGTCCCGTTATTTAGGGATAATGTAGCCCCCACCTGCGTTAGCAGGTCAAGGCCAAAAATGCCATCAAAAGTTGTTAGAGTTTTCAAAAGATAAAACGGCGTGGTCTTGCCGAAAATTGACAAAGGACACTTTTCTGTGATCTTGTTTAATCCGTTGATTGAGAAAACGGGGAAAGGTGATTCGACAGGGGTAACACCGGGAAGCCCTTCGAATGGCTTGATGTAGTTTTTTGATGAACCCATGTCGATGACAAATTTAACAGTGACCCCTGCTACTTTTCGCCATATGAATGGCAGCAGGGATCTTCCCCTAAAAAATTAACCGAATCTCTCTCGTAGTCGATTTCGGCTTCTATTTCGGCGACTGCCTCGGTAGCGGCCTCGTTGTATGCCGACGGTGATCGGTTGCTAGCGGTAGCAATGTGCTCTTCCCTTTGCCGCCAGCTGTGTTGTCGCGTTTGCCAGTACCGAACGGTTTCTGGTACGCCGAGGGCTGTCTCAATTTAAAGGATGAAGGGTCTGCCTCCATCGGCTCAGGGGTCTGGCCCTGAGATTTGGGCTGTTGGTATGGGTTGCCCTGTTGGGCGTTGGGTGTACCCTGACTCCTAACATAGTGAGGGCTTTTGTAAGAAGTGGGGTCCTGGTGCCTATTTTGACAGCCATTACCCTGTTGTGGCGCTTGGGGTTTGCGTTCATTAGTACGGTAGGATCTCTCCTTCATGGCCTTGGCGTAATTTGCAGCCCAAGCGCTGCGGTCTTCGCTGGATTCAGCCGACTGGGCGAGGGCCTGAGCTGTCGGCAAATCCTTTGGCCTCGCCGGGAAGACGGCCGCCTTCAGGGGCCTTCTCAAGCCTGAGATGAAAGCCTCGTCTATCCTGGCTTTCTGGTTAAGCACACTTGCTACCTCTGTAGTGTGGACCATTATGTTCTTATTTGTGATGAGGGAAAGCTGTTTCTCGATCTCATCGTAGTAATCTGTTAATGGCAGGTTTCCCTGCCGCATGGTCGCCAGCCTCAAATGTATTACGCCCACCGGCGTTTTGTCTTAATAAGAGCTATCTAGCCTGTTAATAATGGCTTTAAAATTCGACTGTGTTGAAGGACGACAAAATGTAATTTGCGGACCCTTTCACCTTGTTCCTTATTATTCCCGTTGCCATGAAGTGTTTGCTACTACCTTCGGATGGGTCGAAAGGTTCGAATGCGGCCAACGCTGCCTGGCGCCAGCCAACATAATCCTGCTTTCCATCGAAATCTGGGAGTGACTTGACCATGTCTAACTGATGATCGCACACGACCTTCAATAAGTTGTACCTTCTTAAATACTTATACTTTAGGCACAGATTGTGCGCGGGCTTGGTCAAATTCAGCCCGTAGCCGCTGCACCTCCTGTTGAAGTGCTGCGGACTGGTTTGCTTGGGAAAGCTCCATTCGCAATCGTTGTATTTCGGCCTGAAATGTTGCATCCTGACTTGCCAAAGCGGCCTCGAATGTCTGTCCGAACTGTTCCAGATTCATGTTGTCTGATTTTCTATGTAGTGGCCGTCTGTCCAACTGGAGGCCTTCTAGCAGGGAACTTAGGCTAACGTCAATATCTTCTCTATCCTCTCTATAGCTCATGATATATATCATGATAGAGAAGATATATATATCATATAAGTTCCTTTAAACGTGAGAGCAATAGAGTTAGTCTGTTTCGTATAGACAAAAAAATATTTTATTTTATTTTGTTTATTGTTTAAAATTACTTTCCTTTATAATCTTCTTTTTCCTTTAATAATCTTTCTTTATAATTTCTCATTTATAACCTTTATAATTTCTTGCTTCTTATAAAAGCTGACATAAAATTGTAATCGACGAGCGATTCACTTACATTGTTTTATTATTTAGGTTGTCACTGACTCCGGTTGAGCGGGGTTGGGCTGATGTTGGCTGTTCTGTTGTTTTCTTGATGATGTTGATGTTTGATGTTTGATGATGCTTGATGTTTTCTTTTTTCCTAGGCGAGGGAGGGCCTTTCAGCCTATTTTTCCTCTGTAGATCACTGATAGGAGCGAGGGATTTCCCTACAGCCCCTTCTCTTTTCTTTATCTGTCTTTGTGGTGCTGTTGGTGCCAGCGGACGCAGCTTCGTGTTGCTATGTTTGGCACTAGTTTTTCTTTCACGGGCTTATATCCCGGTGTGGCACGCACACAACAACAAAGATCAATTTATTCACGGAAACGTTTTTCTTCAACGCCACTTACAAATTATAGAGGGGCGGCAAAATTTTATTTTGAGATTTTTAGTTTTTATTTCTTTCCTAAATCTCAGATTTTTTATGTGTGAATTATTTTTTTCTTGTTTGTTTTTGTGCCACCTCATAGGGGAGATTTTAGGGTGCACTGGGAGAATATCCACTTGTTTCAACACAAAAAAAAAACGAATTGAGTATTTATTATACGTTTGCCTTTCACTTTTTTCCTCGGCAGTTTTTTTCACTACACTTTTGTGGTTTTTCACACGACCGTTTACTATGGGTTCTTAGACCCGTTGGGCGCCAATTAATTGATTGTAGTTCCCGATTATCAAAACCGTGGCATCGGCCAACGGCAATCAAAGACGCCGTTGTTTGGTTAAATATTTATTAGCGGCACAACTGGCTCGATTAAAAGCGAGATTAAATCTAAAGATACAAAATGAAATATAAAATAATATTCTTAAATCTGCCCACCCTTGCGGCAGCGCTGCTCGAGCAGCGGGCCGACGTTCTGCACCGTCAGTGCCTCGTGATCATCAGCTCCACAGCAGATGTTTATGCAGTAGCGAAATATGATTCCGCTAGCCACTCGAGTGCAGGCCAACGGCTCCCAGGCAGAAGCTCGTGCGACAATGTAATCGCTGCCCCCACCCTTCGAGTGCGACATCAGAATTCTTCTGTTTTGGAATTCTGCCGATACCCTGAAGCTGGTGGGGAGTGTTAACTTACACATGTATATATTTAAACGCACCCAGACAAGAAATTCGCACGAAATCACTGTTGGGTTTCCCAGCCCGATATTTAGTCGACATAAGTTAAATCATAGCCAGTGGTGCAGTAGTAGAATTAAATGCCAATTATTGTTTGCTTTTTGTACTGCCCCCTGCATCACATTGTACATCGAAATAAGGTCCCGCACGGCAGAACCCTATCCAGCAGTTCTCTCGCATCTTCTTTAATACTTTCGCCTTCGTCGCTTTCTTGATCTGCACCAAACACTCATACTGTCTTGAGCTGATCTTCGTGGCCATCAGACCGTCATTCATCATTATTAAGTCGCATCGATCGTTCACCCACATACATATATGTATGTACATACGCCTTCGTCGGTCTACATATCACCCAATAAACTGTGCTTATTACACTACTCGACAAAATTCAACTTTTTTTTTCCGCTGTCTCCAAAAATGACTTTTTCTAATAGATTGGTAGATTTAAAATTTTTTTAAGAATTTTTTTTTTTTTTTTCATGGAGTAGTTTTTTTTTAAAGAATTTTTACAAAATTTTGTGTTTTTTGTCATAGGTAGTGCTTCTATTTTTCACATAACTTAAGTTTCCTACAACTGGTTGTATTGAACTTTGCAGTTAGCTGACAAATGCAGCTATAAATCCGACTCAGACACTTTGTAGCTGCAACTTAACGCCTGGAAGATATTAAGCTTTCAAATTCAAATTTCATAATTTTTTTCGGTATTTTTCCCCGAAATTTTGACTTTGAAAGCTCAGGAAAAGTCGAAAAAAAATATTTGAATGCCTTGATTTTTGGTTTTAGATAGACACATTAATTAGGCGTCGTTTAAGGTATCGCTTATAAAAATATAAAAATAAACGGCTAAGTTATAACCGTTTGACCAAACTTTCATATGGCGACATTTTTTTAACTTAACCGCTTGACCTTTTATTTAAACAACAAATCGCAACAGCTAGTGAAAAAGCTTAGAAGATTTACAATCACTGTGTACATAGTATTAATTATATACAGACAAGAATTCCGCGCGATATTTTAAATTGTAAGGCCGGTTAGGTATATATGTATGTATGAATATTAATTTATTTTAAAAGAACTCACCAAGATCATCATTCTATTCCCGGCATTTTAAAATAAGGGTTTATTCGCTTTTAAAAAAATTGAAATGTCAGTCAATATAATTAAATATAAATTTCAATTTGAATGAAATATATGTATGTACTTACGGGAAGAATAAATTATTTCAACTTCAAAACAACCGCTTTTTAATTTGACAAAACACTTATTTAAATCTATATATTTAATTTTTTTCACTCAGCAATGTTTTTCTTTGCTGCTTATTTGCGCAATTGAATCATTTGTTCTTAAATATTTAAGAAATGGTAAAATGTAATCTTTAAAAGACTTGTGTTAGCCGTTTTAAAAACTGAAACTGTCAATATTGTCCGACATTTCCGCTGGGATCCAAAAAGACTTTCTGTTGTAGTTTCTTCATTATCATTGAAGAAAAATTCAAAAGAATACAAAATTTACAAATCCTGACGGCAATGCAGAGACAAAAATCAAGATTTTGGTGTGACCGACGATGAACCTGTGGGAGTTGCCTTTGAACACTACTTTATATCGACACTCCGCCAAACAAGAAACAGCCAGATCTCGTTTAATGTGTGGTATTTATATGAGTGAGTGCATGTGAGTGTATTATTCTATAGGAAACAGTACAATACATTTTCTTTCTCCGCCAAACAAGAAACAGGCATATCTCGTTTAATGTGTGATATTTATATGAGTGAGTGCATGTGAGTGTATTATTCTATAGGAAAAAGTACAATAAATTTTCTTAGTTTAACCTATAATATCCAACCGTAAGCTACGTACCGCAGTCGTTCGGAGTGAGGGGGGAATCCTGATCAACTGTGATTGGCAGGTGGGTGAGGGGACGCGAATTGACAATATTCTCCGCCTCAATAAGGAAGCTTCCTAGCACGTGTTCCTTTGGTGCAACCTCCTTCATAGTGTGCGCCAGCACTTTTCCGTTGGACTCCTTTGGACGACAGTTCGCCCTGGATCCTCTCTGGTTCGAAGACTTTATCGAACTTTCTAGCCTCTCGATTGGCTCCGACGAAGTTCTTACCGTTGCCGCTTCTCATTCGGACCACCGGTCTGCGTCGACACATAAAATTTCTGATGGCTATGATGCACGAATCTGTGGACAAAGTGGATGGTCCTTGTAGATAGGCAGGTGAATAGTGCGACCCACCTTTTCTCCGTTCGCCGTCCAATCGTCACAAGCATCGGCCCCAAATAGTCCAGGTCAGAGTACTTGAATGGCCATCCGTTGGCCTCCAGCCAGTCCTCTGGCAAGGGACCCATCACCGGCTGGATCGGTTGCGCTCTCCGTAGCTTGCATTTGTGGCAATTGGTTACCACTCACCGTAGTACACTTCAAAGGTTGGTTACCCAGAACATTGTCCGGATTTCGCTTATGACTGCGTTATGACGGCAGTCTTCCCTTGTGTCTCCTCAGCGAACTCCTCAAATTGCGCCTGCTTTATCAAGACGCGCTCTCCATCGGCGCACTCAGCTGCAGTGAGACCGTATCTTTGCAGCTTGTCGCGCAGTCCTCGACAGCGTCGGATGAACCGGCGGGCCTGAGCGGTGCTTCTGACCAGTCTTTCGTAGTTCGAAAATCTCTGTAAAGATATAAACGTATTTGCCATGACCAATGCTCATATGGCATTTCTTCTTCTGGCTCGTTCCATCCAATCGCATCAACAAATTGGCGGTCACCGTGCTCAAGTATCCTATCGGGTCAAACGTTGACATGACGAGGTTTAGGAACTCCCTCTTGGTGGGGACACGTTCCCCGGTTATCCCGCTGCTGGGCACCCGATAGTACCTTACGCTGAATCTGAATTCGACTGTAGCTGGCTGCCAATACATGCCCAGTATCTTCTCCTCAGCCTCGGTCCATTCAACGTTCTTATTGGATCCTTGTGGGTTCAAAGCCTTGACCACACTTACCGAACTGGAAGAAAATCAGCAGAAATCAATACCACCGTTAGCATGGATTTCTCTTACCCGTGTTGATACAGCAATAACTTCATCCTCGTCAAAGCTATCTACGTAGTCGTCCACATGGAGGTACTTTGCAGCACTAAAGGTCTTGACGTAGTGCGCTGAGCACAGTAAGCAAGCGGATCCGAACGTCATCACCTCCGACGTTCCTTCATAGGAATCTCTGGGCACATCTATCCTATTGCTGTATCAACACCTGGTGGAACATCATCTTAATATTTGCGCAGACTCCCACTGCTAATTCCCAAAAGTGGCAGAGGTTTGTACTGCTGTAGGCCTTTGGGCAGAGCTGTGTTCAGGGATACGCTGCCAACCTTGGCTGCCGCATTGAATACTAGACGGATCTTCCTAGGCTTATTTGGGTTCTACACCCCGAAATGCGGCAGATACCATGTTCTGTCACTGTTGACCGAAGGGCCGTCCGGCTGCTCCAGCCTTCGCGCGTATCCCTTCTTGACGTAGTCATCGATGATTCTTTCATCTGCCTGTGCGGAATTCCCATCCCGCTGCATCTTCCTCTCGATGTTGACTAGTCTCTTGAGTGCCATATTGTAGTTGTTTGGCAGACTCACTTGGTTCTCCTTCCCCGAATCAGACCAGTTTGGTACCGTTGAACAGTGGACCCGTTAGAGGCCAAAAATAAAAAAAAAATGGGCACATAGAATTAAAACAAAATGCAAACAAATTGTCTCTTAAATGTCCAAGCTCTCATTGGCAAACCAGTTTTTTCTAGAAATGAAACGGGACTTTCTAAAAATAGCATTAAAAGCATGAACACCTGTTAATTTTTGCAACGTAGTAGCGCTCAGTACGATTTTTCTCTTGTTCAAATCGCCATTCAAAGAGTTCAAACGTTTGCTAGAGTGCTCCGAATTCAATTATCTAAAATGAATTTTAAAGTTGAAGGTATTTAGTTTTTTTCGAAAACCAATTTTATCGATTTAATCTACATATTTTGTGTATTTTGTGAACGTCTATATTATGTTTAGTTGATGTTTTAGTTGTGATCCAAGAAAATCCAGGTATTGGTTTGTATGTCATTGTGTTTGTCTTACTTTTAAGGTTGTAAATGTGTAAATATTAGCTGCAGAAATTTGCAGATGTGTGTATACTAGTAAATATATTAGCATCGTCAAAGTTGACTCTTTGCCTATTGTGCTGTTGCTTTGTGTTCGTCTTTCGTGGTTGTGTTTTTGCAAAACTATTTATTTATATGTATAATAATACTTATATTTTGTTTTTTTTTTCCCTTTGAATCATATTTGATTTCGGTAGGTGCATCCCATAAGTGTGGGATGCCTATATACGCCTATATATTTTAAATCTATGGTGCACAGAAAATGGAAGCATTCAGAAATATTTAAAAAATTGGTTTTAGATGTGCAAGGGAGTATTGAAAACAACGTCTATAATACTAATAGTAATTACAAATCGAAAATAGTTTTATGAATTTGGCTTATCTCCACTTCTTTGAATACTTCTTGCATATTTCATATATACTAGAGGTCAAAATGTGGCAAGTAAGAGATGCGAAGAAGAAGAATAAAGTATTGGAGAGAAAAAACAAAATTCAAGCGGGTTTTCGCGAAAAAATGGGTTTACTAGTGGAAAAACCTAGAGATTGAGGTAGAGGGTCGTCCAACGATGGAAATATCGCAAAAAAATTATTTTCTAACGATGAATTGACGAATTTTTTATTCATAAATGTGCCACATTATTGAAAGCTATGGCATCGGGATATAAAATTAATGCGGAGAAATTGGAAAACTGCGCGATGGATACAGCTAAATAACTGCATATCCATGGTACTATTTACTGGCTACCATCCACAAGGTATTGATTCATGGTTCTTCTGTTATAGAGTATGCATTATTGTTGATTGGAGAGCTTTCGGAGGAAGCCGGCAGAGTCCGCCGGATTCAAAGGAAAATTTCCAAAATTTCCATTCGCAATAGTTTAAAACCAAATAACTCTTAGAAAACCGGTTTTCTTACGAATAATAAAATTATGTATTTGCGTCTCTCTCTATTATTTGTTACAGATTAAAGTATATTGGAAAATCGTTTGATCTCCTTTGTAGTCAGACGTGTTTTTGTTTTGCGCTATACTTGCTTTCAACATATTTTGCGTAAACAGCCGGTGATTTTTGGAAAAACCCCTCATAAATTCATAAATTAACCACCAAAAATATTATCTATTCTTGATCGCGTGTGCGTGTTTACTATGAAAACCATAATTTAAATTATTATTTTTTTGCATCGCCTAACAGTGCCTTTTTTGTTTGTGCTTTTCGTAAGTAAACACAACATCATATTTAGCCGCTCTCACCTAGTAGTTTTGTTGCTTTATCACTCTCTCCCTATTACCCACACTTGAATAAGTCATAAGTCAGTAAGTCATTCTTACTGATTTCTCTTTTGGCGTTTATCTGGCACACTGATATCAGTTTTTTTGAAGGAAAAAAAATAATGTTTATATTTTAGTAGGTATGGAATTCTCTGTGGTCAGTTTAAAAAAAAACCTGCAATTTGCAGATCACCCAAGTCCAGCCAAAAATCACCTGCTGGCTCTGCGATAGCGTAGTGTACGCTAAATGCGCTGCGTTTTCCGGTCTCGTGGGAGATGCCATCTCCAAAAGAAATGGCCTACATTATAGTTGTGAGGCATACGGTCTGGTTGAGAAGGAAATGGCAGTATTTATGAGGCAGACCCGGAAGGGATTTAGGGAGCAGCCAAAATCGTCTGTAGCGTCCGTGTCCGTAATGTCCGCAAATTCATTACCTGTCCCTTCAATTCCGACCCCACCAGTGAATATACGTCCCGGACCACCAGGTATTACCATCACGGGTGATAGGCCTGTGGTGCCAAAATTTGTGGGGATCCCACCAAAGAGATAAGTTTTTGTCTCACGGCTAGCCCCTGACTTCCCAACTAAGGATGTGATATAAAGGTTGAGAAGTTTAACTTCTCTTATGCCAGGGAGATAGCTTCATTCAAAATAAGTGTCTCCCAAACTCACTTTAACGCCATTTGTTCGGCCAAATTTTGGCTGGAGCATTTAGTAGTGAAGGAGTTTAGACAAAGAAGAAGACTAGGCCCCCAATAACTCTGCCAACAAATCAGACCAATGCGCCATCTTTCTCTTCCCGCTCTACCTCCGTAAATCCGAGTTAACGAAGCTTAATAACCTTGATAGGTCCGCTTTATATTTGTGCACTGATGTTACGGTAGGCACAAACATTTTCTATGATGCACTGGACTCACTTTTTGACTCTTGTGTCCCACTTTCCTGTCCTATTAGATCGAGAAAACCCCCTTGGTTTACCAAGGGGCTATCCATTCTAAAAAACTTAAAATTAAGACTTTATACAAAATTTCAAGAAGTTGGCTCTCCTTCTTCTCTCTCTCATTATAATGTTATAAGTACCTATCTCGATGCAGGATACGTTTTTCTAAGGACCCTAAACAATTCTACAGCTTCGTAAACAGTAAGCGTAGAACGTCCGCACACCAATCCTCGATATCCTACCTTAATACGTCGGCAGAAAATGATCAGGCAATTGCCGATCTTTTTGCCCGGTTTTTCTAAACTACCTTTTCGCAGGACGTTTACTGTTCGGGCCAGCCGCTAAACAAAAGGGCTAACTTAGAACTATACATATGTAGAATATTCAATGCACTGTAAACGCCCACGTTCGGACGCGCTGCTGCGCTCTGCAGCCGCCGCTTCGGTTCTAGCTTTGCTTAGCCGACGATGCTAATTTCAGTAATCTGCTAATCTCTCTGCGCATTGGTTGCATTTTATCTCGTTTGTACATTTATCTGGCTGGGCTAAGAGCAAGCAATCGGCTTCCGCTAGCAGCCGCCTGTATAAATAAACAGTATTAAATTTGGACACATTCGCGTTATTATTTTGGATAGAAATAGGTGCCAAAAAAGCTTGGCACCTCAAACATTTACTATGGTCAGCCGTATCCATACAGTTTACCGCGGTCGAACGGCATTTTCTGTCCTTTGCTAAATGAAAGCTCGTTGCTTCATGATCTACGAAAAGTAAAGCCGGTGTTTTCACCGGGTCCGGACGGAGTTCCCGGCTATGTACTCAGGTACTGTGCCGAGCCTCTGTGTGGGCCGTTGCTTAAACTATGCATCCTGTCCATAAATTCTTCATGCTTCTCCCCGATATGGAAGGAGTCTCGTATAATTCCTCTCCACAAGAAAGGTAGCAAGTCTGACGCAATGAACTATAGAGGTATATCTAAGTTATTCGCTATTCCTAAATTGTTTGAGAAAATTTTAACTCCGCATCAGCAGCACCTATGCAGATCACTTATATCTCCAGCTCAATATGAATTTATAAGGCGGAGATCAACCACTACTAATTTATTGGAGTTTACCTCCTTCATAATTAAAGGCTTTCAAGGTAATTTACAGACGGATGTTGTTTACACCGGTTTTAGTAAATCGTTCGACTCTGTAAACCATTCCCTCCTAGCACAAAAACTTTACCTTCTAGGGTTCCCGCCCTATCTCCTAAGATGGATCTCTAGCTACCTTTGTTCTAGGTCTCAAAGAGTCCTTTTCAAAAACTCTCTGTCCTCACCAATTATGGTGACTTCCGGCGTACCACAGGGCAGCCATATAGGCCCCTTACTCTTTACACTCTTTATAAATGACCTGCCTTCTGTATTAACATACTCTCGAGTACTTATGTATGCGGATGATGTTAAGCTCTGTGGCCAGTATAAGGACATTTCTTTTCAATCCAGGTTGCAGTCCGATCTCGATAGATTTCAGTCATGGTGTTGTGCAAATTTATAAAACCTTAATGCTTCAAAATGTAAAGTAATGACTTTTCATCGCTCCAGCGCCTTTCTGGTTCCTTACACCCTTTGTGGTGGTTCTCTTGAGAGAATTACCCGGGTTGATAATCTTGGTGTTCTATTAGATCCCAAGTTAAAGTTTTCAGAACACATTTCTACCATGGTGAGTAAGGCCATGGGCGTGCTTGGGTTTATAAAGAGGTGGTCAAAGGAATTTGACGACCCCTATATAAAAAATACTCTCTACACCTCTCTGGATCGTCCGATTTTAGAATACGGCTCTTGTGTATGGTGCCCTCAGTACAACGTACACTGTTAATCTTTTTACTTTTTGCTCTACGCGGCCTCAGCTGGGATGCAGGTGTGAGACTGCCGTCTTACCTTAATAGATTGCTTTTAATAAACCTTCCAACCTTAGCTAATCGTAGGAAAATGCTTGGTGGGATTTTTGTGCACAACTTGATCAAAGGTAACGTAGATAGCCCTGACCTGTTGAGCCGCATAAACTTTACGATTCCTATTAGAAGCAATAGAAACTATACACCGTTGTTTTAGTCCTATGCTTGGATTATAATTCCCTCTACCATATTATATCTACTACTAAATCCCTTCCTAGTCTTAAATTATTGATACTCTCATATCTTTCTCGTGATTAGAAATTGCTTAGTTTTTTAGTTAGATTAGTTATACTTTTCCTCGAACACTAGTCTAACACCTATCTTTCCTGCATGTCCGCGATCGGTTCGGTTAACAAGTCGCGCGTTATGCGGCAGCGCCCCTCGGTCGGTTGGGCGGGAGGTGGGCTACGTTTTTGCCTGGGATCCGCGCGTAACAGCCATCTGCTGATGTCGCTTGGGCCACTTGATGGTTCAGTCATTGCATATCAACGTCCTAAAGATATAACATGATATGACATATCGAAAAAAAAGAATTTATTAATTTTTTTCATCAATACTTTTGGGTTTTTTACTTTTACATTAAGAAGTGCAAATGTAAAACAACCTATAAAAATTATCTTCACTTCAAAATAACTGGAAATAGCCATTTTTCTGAAACAAAGCCAAGTGTCCTTATTATTTTTTTTTGACATGACTGTAAGTGGGTGATATTTTTATAAAAAAAAAAAAATCATTATTTACAGTACCAGAATAATGCCTCGGACAATGCGTGCTGTTAATGAAAAAATATTCTGAAAAAAAGTTTCCTCCCACGCTTCATAAAATGTTGGAACATGGTTAAATTTTAGTTGAACACCAGAGCTTACCAATTGGAGAGATGTCAGAGGAAGCGCAGGAATCGAAATTACAAGGATTAAAAGAAATACAGTTACATGAACACGTAAAAGATGTCACGAAAATACCGAAATGAGAATCTTTTCAACATGTTAGTCGCCTCGTCAGATAAATTTATTTCATCCATTAGACATGTGAAATCCAGAAGAAAATATTTATTCCTTGGAAATTTTAGGTTTATTAAATATCCCTTACAGTACTTTGGATATGGGGGCATATTTTACAGAAAATACAAAATTGGGACAAATTTAAAAATAAAAAAAATATCTTTTTGTAAAATCAGATTAAGTTTAAATTTAAGCACTTATTTTAAATTGAAGTTGTTAAATATTAGTCAAAATGTAAAATTAAGGGCCACCTCGAACGCCCTTAATTTTGACAAAACTATTAAAGATACAACTTTTTAATAAATGGACATTAAAAATACATGTATTTATCAAGCAATGTAAAGATTAAAAATATAAAAAAGATATAAAAACATTCAAAATATATCTTTTAAAAACGGAGATATGCCGAGTTTAATTATATATTTAATTACCCATGGCATCATGTTGCCGTTTTTGAAACAAAATGGAAAAAATATTGCTTCAGTATATGGGAGCACTATTAAAAAAATAACTGGTAAAATAGGTGAAAAAATTAAATTTTTTTTTAATTTTAGTGTGACGTAAGTAAACCTTAATAAAATACATATATAATTTTTGTTGAATTGCAAGTTTTACACAAATTTTTAAAAATCTGCATTCGTACATGCATGCATGCATACTTATACATTTACATATGTATGTGTTTCCGCACCTTAAAATCTTTGCTCGACTAACTTGTGCCACCGTCGCTGTTCTACTTTTATAAAACAACTCTGCCTAGCAACAGCGGAACTTTTCATCGCTATTTCATAATTTTTCGATTAAAGTGTCTGTTGAGCATTTTCAGCAGAGTAGTTTGCGATATATCAAAAGCGGTATATATATGTATGTAATGCGATACATAGTCGAAGGAATAGCGAAAGTTCGAGTTAGGTTTACGACGAGAGCACGACCTGTCTGTTGGAGATTAGCTCGATTCAAAACGGGTTCAGATTGAGGATGCGGGGGTTCGAGACGGTGTCGGATTGAAGAGCAATAGATTTGCAAGAAGTGAGTGCTAGGTGCAAACTGAATTCAAGGGCATTCGGGCCGAATCGCCCGTAACAACATTGATTGAAATAAGAAAAAAGATTGCGAGCAACCGTCTGACAACTCCTTTCATCTGGAAAAGGTCAAATCGTATCCAAGCTGGCAGCGCATTATGCTGGCGGAGAGCTTACAAATAAGCTCGTTGGTCCGGTGAAGATTAACTGCAAAAGATGCATGAGTCCTTAGACTCATGGCAGGCGTGCTAAAGGTGAGAGGCTGGAGTAAAACTTCAAAAACTTCCTTTGTAACCTTTCGATACGGTAGATTTGAACGATTCCAGTGGGGTCCAAACAACTGAATACTCAAGGGTCGAGTGCACGAGCAATAAATACAGGCTTAACCTCGTATATGGGTACCTTAACTGTGATGAATTGTGCTTAACAAAGCCGACCATAGCATACGAGTAGGCTTTTGGAAAAATTAAATTTAAATGCTGGATAAAAAGGAAATTTGGAATCGATCAACATCCCTAGGTAAAGTTTCTCCGTGTGCTTTAAAAGCGGATGTCCATCTATCAAATATTGAACATTGAGAACGCACTTGCGGTAGGATACTAAGTAACATTTTCCAATGTTGAGAGGGAGCGAGTTGAGTCTGTACCTACGAGCAACTCTTTAAGGTCATCAGCATAAAGCAGATGCTCAGAAGATTGTATGCAGAGACATGTTTCATTAATGAATATAGCGAACAGCAGTAGACCAAGTGCACTTCCCTGTGGAAGCCGGAAGTAGCCAAGTATAAGTCCGACTGCTTTTCATTTACCAAAATAACATACGCCGCTCAATGACGCGAACCCACTGAGCAGACAAGAGTAAATCCCGAAGCGAAAGTGGCTTTTAATAAACCGAACCGTTAGCAGAGATTTTGTGAAAAGAGATGTAAAATAATCATAAAATGCAACACTGCAGCTTTGAAGTAAGATGGCAGAAATGCTATCTCCGTCAGGCTTACTAGAATTGTCAAAATCGGCAATTCAAAAATGTCCGCTTCCGATACACCAAGGGTCCCAATATTGACCCACCGAAGGGATGGTGCCCAAGACAACCGAATCTGGCAATTTGTACTCGGCTCAAAATTAGAACTGAAAAAAACGAGCGAAAAGGTTTTCTATGACTCTATTAGTGTTTGTACTCACATTTCCAAGCATAGCGGAAAGATCTTTTTGAATTTATAATACGCCAGGATGACCTGGGATTGGCTTTAACTCTCCTTTCAACGTCGGCAATATGCTTGTTATTATGCTGCACATACCTCTCCCAATCAATAGGGTCACGGGTGTTACTAAAAGGTTTATAAAACGCACATGCTTGTATCTTCGTATACCAAGGTAGCCTATACATATAGGCTATATAGAAGACCATGCAGTCTTCTGGAAGCATTATTATCTACAATCTGATGAATGCTATTCAGGCAAATACTATATAAAGTGTCAACATTAGGATGCGAGAGCACAGAAGCCCAGTTTACATTAAACATACTATCACGCATAGCTCTCAGGCTTACGTCGGTAAAATATGGTTACGCCCAGGGCGAGTCACATACCGCGTAAATTACCATATATATTGGCAATATTATGCGTGTTCGCCTTGTAAATGTCATAGCTGCTATTTGGAGGAATATACGATACGCATAAAAATAACGTCTCCGACTGACCGGTCTGCGATACACCAATCTGCTCCAAGATGGAGTGGCCATCAAGGAGACATATCGAATCACAACGTATGGTGCGTCTCACGGCCATAATGACCCACCCCCTCTGCAGCGCTTCGTGTTGGCACAGTCTCTATATAAGTCTCTTTAAGAAACACCTCGAAAAGGTTGGGATCGAAGTACTCGTTTTCAAAGAAATTCGCGTTGATCCAGGTTTCAACTAGTATGATAATATCGAAATCCCACGTAGAAGTTGCAAAAGTAGTACCATACCATATTTTGGAAAAAAAAAAAATGCGTAAAGATTTAGCTCCGTCTATTGGCATGGTACCAGTAAATGGCGGTGCAATCTGCATAGTGCGAAATAAATGGCCGTTGCTCATTCCAAAGAGACGAGGAAGTGCAAGCAAAAGTGCAGCTTGTCGAGAAGCGGTGATCCAGAAATCATAGGCGCCGCTTTTTGAAGTGAATGAAACTGGAATATACGGAGTCGGGGTGGACGTCCGTAACGGCACAATCGCAAGCAGATTAACTGCCGTTAGATCATCTTCCGGCCTCTGTCTTCGCACAAAGCGGGAAACCCTAATCTATACTGACCAGAATTTCTCATCAAAAACCGTTGAAAGTAGTGGCTCAGGGACTCCAAGCTTTATTTTTGCACAAATAAGATCAGCCTCAGGCATGTACCAATATGATGGTACTTTCTGTTCTGCGGCACATTTAAATGCTGACATCTCGGAGCTACAAAACGCTCTGCACTCTGGTTACGATCCTTCTTCTCCATTTTTCTGACTTTAACGAAGCCATCCAAATCAGAAGGGAGCAGCAGCTGATTCCGGGTGAGTGACCGCGGATGAGATGCCGGCTATTACCCGTGGAGAAAGTAAGTCGATCGTTGGGATCGGCTTATCGGACTTCGAGTCATTTGCCACCACACAGTTTAATTAAGAGTTTAATAGCATCTGAATGCAAAACAAAACAACGAAGCTGAGCGGTACTGAGCGGGAATGAAGCGATTTAGCGATAGCACGATCAAACGCAGTGAGATCTGGATAATCATTTCTTACAATACATCTGCACAAAATAGGAAACCTTTTAATAAATCTTACTTAAATATTGTTATTACTAGTGCATTAATCGTAGAGAATAATTTTGTAGCACTGGGAATTTTAAAATAAACAATCAAGAAAATCGTGTATATAAACGAAAAGTGTTTATAATACCAATTATTAAATATAGTATATTTGTCAAGCGAAGTACTGTTTAAAAGACTCAAAATATTTGTATCGGCAAATTTGGGTTGATCCCAACCACACTCCGTTCCAGCGTATCCTTTTCCGAGACACGGATGGAGAAATCCGTGATTACGAGCTCAAGACCGTCACTTTTGGGGTCAACTGTGCTCCCTTCCTCGCCATCCGCGTCTTGCAACAACTGGCGGACGACGTCCAGTCCCGGTTCCCGATGGCAAGTCAAATCATCCGGTCTTCCATGTATGTCGACGACATACTAGCCGGGGCCGATTCCATAAGGGAGGCTCAGGCGGCTATCCGCGAGCTGCAATCCGCGCTGAGTTCGGCCGGTTTTCCGCTGAGAAAGTGGACCGCCAATCACCGGGCCCTTTTAACTGGGTTGCCGAGTGGCCATCTCCTCCATAGCGAGTTCCTTGAGATTGAGGCCGAGAGCACGGCCAAGACCCTCGGGATTCGCTGGACGGCGACCTCCGACGAATTCTTCTTCGTCCCTCCTGCGTTAGCGCGAGAGCCACCCTTTACCAAGCGGACAGTGCTCTCCCAAATCGCGAAGTTGTTCGATCCGGCGGGGTGGCTCGCCCCGTTCATCGTCCGGGCCAAAATCTTCATGCAGGAGATCTGGTTGCAAGAGTTGGGATGGGACCAAGATCTCCCCGACGAGATGTGTCTGCGCTGGCAAAGTTTTTTGGACAGCTACTCCGTGCTCAATCAGATCCGACTTCCAAGATGGATCGGTGCGCAACCATCGGTAGAAATTGAGCATCATGGATTCTGCGATGCGTCCGAAAAGGCGTATGGTGCCGCAATCTACGTGCGCGTCGAGGTGGGACATCGCGTCGAAATGCAACTTCTCACCGCTAAGACGCGAGTCGCCCCGGTAAAGACCGTATCGCTCCCCCGGTTAGAGCTGTGTGGGGCCGTGCTCCTCTCCGAAATGGTGACGGCTATCCTGCCGAATATGCCTGCGGCACGCACAGCCTGTCGTTATTGGACCGACTCCACCATAGTCCTCGCCTGGTTGAGGAAGCCCGCATGCCACTGGGCTACCTTCGTAGCAAATCGGGTAACAAAGATAGCGCAAGCTACAGAGATCAAGGAGTGGTCTCACGTTCCGTCCGAACAAAACCCCGCGGACCTAGCCAGCAGAGGCGTAGCTTTGGAAGATCTGGTGGCTAACCAACTCTGGTGGCACGGACCAGCGTGGTTGCGGCAGCCCCGAACTCAGTGGCCGACGCAATCTGAAGAATCTCCAGTTATGCCGCTGGAGGTCCGTGCGGTAAGGGCCCATTTTGCGCCGAGCCCATCCGAAGAGTTCCTTGAACGGTTCTCTCAGCTTGACCGGGCTATGCGAGTCCGCGCATATGTCCTTTGCTTCGTAAGACGCTGCCGGAAGTTGGATGCCACACGGGAAGGCCATCTGACCAGCGGAGACCTCACCGAAGCGGAGCGATCTCTTATCCTAGAGACGCAACGTCGAGAATATGCCGGGGAGTATCACTGCCTCAGTGACAAGCGGCTGTTACCAAGGTCAAGTTCTATCCTGAACTTAAACCCGTTCCTAGACCGACAAGGGCTCATCAGAGCGTGCGGCCGTGTCGCAGTTTCCGAATCTCTGCAATATGACGAACGGCATCCGATTATCCTTCCGTACAGCTGTCGATTGTCTCGCCTTCTCGCTCAATTTACTCACAGGATAACGCTCCACGGCGGCAACCGATTGATGGTGCGCCTTATTCGATCCAAGTATTGGATCCCAAGGCTGCAAAATTTGGTGAAAGGGGTCGTGAACTCCTGCAAGGTATGCGCCATTTATAAAAAGAGGTTGCAAACTCAAATGATGGGAGATCTTCCAACGGAGCGGACTTCCTTTTCCCGACCGTTCACACATACAGGGATAGAATACGCGGGCCCGTTCGAATTTTACAGGGAGAGCGTGTCTCATCACCAAAGGGTATGTGTGCGTGTTCGTGTGCTTTTCCACTAAAGCAATCCATTTGGAGGCCACGTCCGATCTTACAACCGAAAAGTTTCTCGCGGCCTTCGCACGGTTTGTCGCAAGACGCGGGTGTCCACAGCGCATCCATTCCGACAACGGGAAAACTTTCGTGGGTGCGGCGACCACCCTTTCCCGTGACTTCCTCAATGCATTTAAGGACTCGGTGACGGATGCGTATAGCCATCACCGGGTTTCATGGCAGTTCATCCCTCCAGGAGCTCCCCATATGGGAGGTCTGTGGGAGGCCGGAGTGAAGAGTTTCAAAACCCTCTTCTATAAGGCCACGTCCATTCGGAAGTACACGTTTGAAGAGTTGTCCACACTGCTCGCAAAGATAGAGGCATGCCTCAATTCCAGGCCGCTCTCGCCTATGTCCGAAGATCCAACCGATCTGTTAGCCCTCACCCCCGGACATTTTCTTATTGGGGGACCCTTGTTGGCTACAGCCGAGCCCGAAATGAAAGGGGGCATTAAATCGATAATTAATCGGTGGCAGCATTTGAAGGCCCTCAACCAGCAGTTTTGCCAGAGGTGGAAGGAGGAATACCTCAAAGAGCTCCATAAACGCACCAAGTGGCAAACGCCTACGCCCAACCTCCAGGTTGGCGATATGGTCGTCGTTAAGGAGGACAACGTGCCGTCGAATGAATGGCGGCTCGGGAGAATCCAGTCCGTCTATCCCGGCGCCGACGGTAGGGTCCGTGTGGTGGACATCCTTACTGCTCGCGGAGTCCTCAAAAGACCTGTTGTTAAGGTCGTTCTTCTTCCAATAGAACCCCGTAGCCCCGTCCAGCTATAACGTGACGACGTGTTGTGTTATTTTCTTTTATCCATTTCCGACTCAATGCTAATAATCTTCAGTTTTTATATTCTCGCCTAGTTTTCATCCATCCAGACATGGCTCCACGTTCCCGCGCCGACCGCATCCTGGAGAGCCGGCGCGCTCACAGCCTAAACTCCTACCGGTGCCGAGTCTGCCCGGGAGTGCATCCTCTTCGAACCTGCCATCGGCTCCTCCGCTTGAGCCCAGAGAAGAGACTTCGAGCAGTTCTGATCAACAAGTACTGCGCCAACTGCCTGGCGCATCAGCACTCCGGGAAGGATTGTCGCAGTGGCGCGTTGTGCAGGGTGTGTGAGAAAAATCATCACACGCTTCTTCACATCCCTCCGTCTCGGCGTTCAGCCCGTTCGGCCTCTCCAGGTTCGTCGCCTTCAAGGTCAGCATCCCGCACGGAGCGCCGCCCACGGCGCCCAGCCAATCGCCCCGTGGAAGGGACCCCAGCTCCGTCGCCTTCCGGTGCAGCGTCGCGAGTTAAGCGCCGCCCTCGGCGCCCCGCCAGCCGCCCTGCTGCACGGTCCCCAGCTCCGTCGCCTTCCGGTGCAGCGTCGCGAGCTGAGCGCCGCCCTCGGCGCCCCGCCAGCCGCCCTGCTGCACGGTCCCCAGCTCCGTCGCCTTCCGGTGCAGCGTCGCGAGCTAAGCGCCGCCCTCGGCGCCCCGCCAGCCGCCATGCTGCACGGTCTCCAGCTTCGTCGCAATGTTTGTAGGGGGCGGATCCAGCAGGTAGCACAGTCGTTGAAATAAAAGCCAGCACGTCTATGTGTTTCACTTTGTGCACTTCACTTTATTCGTGGTTAAGATAGGTATAGTATGTAGTGTATGTATGTATTGTAGTTGTATGGATATATGTATATGGGAGTGTGCCGAAATTCACAGCGAACGTTCTTAACGGGGGTGAGAGTCGCAACACTCCCATATACATATATCCATACAACTACAATACATACATACACTACATACTATACCTATCTTAACCACGAATAAAGTGAAGTGCACAAAGTGAAACACATAGACGTGCTGGCTTTTATTTCAACGACTGTGCTACCTGCTGGATCCGCCCCCTACAAACATTGGTCCTTCGAGCCGGATCTTCACCATCAAGGAGAAGCGCACCCCAGCAAGCTTAGGCGGATCGCTCGATTCAGATAAGTACGATCTTGTTGTTGTGTCCAGTGCCAAGCGGCTATTCTGTCCGTTCTCCGTCCTTCCGCTCCTCCTAGCGACGGATGTACATCAGTACACTCACACACCAGATATACCGGCATATTCTTGTCCGTATCTGTTCAACTCCGCATATATATATATATAAATTAGCTGCATATTCTTGCGTCTATATATGTATGTATATATGCACTAATCCGCAATTACACGCACCTACATCCGTCTATAGATTGAACCGGCATATTCTTGTCCGTATCTGTCCAACTCCGCATATATATATATATATATAAATTAGCTGCATATTCTTGCGTCTATATATGTATGTACATATGCACTAATCCGCAATTACACGCACCTACATCCGTCTATAGATTGAACTGCATATTCGTGTCCGCCTTCGTCCATATCCGCATACATATATACATATATATTGGCTGCATATTCTTGCATTGGAGTGGATATATGTGTATGTACTAATCCGCACTTAAGCGCGCCTACATCTGTCTATATTGAACGGCATATTTGTGTCCGCATTCGTCCATATCCGCATACATATATACACAGATTGGCTGCGTATTCTTGCATCGGCATATATATACATATGTACATATATTTACTAATCCGCACTTAAGCGCGGCTACCTCCATTTACATATATTTAACTGCATATTCTTGCTCGCATATTCGTATAAATATAAACCGCTATTTAACTGCATATTCTTGCTCGCATATCCGTTTGCATATCTACCTCTATTTAACTGCATATTCCTGCCCGCCTTTATCGATCCCCGCACACATAAATACATATACATTAGCCGCATACTCTTGCGTCCGCATAAGCACATTCCTCCCGCACCGACATCCATACATACAAGCAGCAATAGCGGTGCTTTCTTTCGTTTCGTTTTGTCGCGTTCGCCTCTCCACCGTTGCGCGCGTTGCTATTTTTGTTGGGAGAGCGGGTTATTGGCGCCGCTCTTGCGCATAACGGAGCGCCAAAGTGACGCGCTACCCTGTATTCTGAGGGTGTATCGATTTCGGTGGTGACTTGTCCAGTGACGCGCTACCCTATTTTCGGCGGGTATATTGTTTTTGGTCGTCACTTGCCACCGACTCCCAATATAAGTGCCTGTTCGCCATAGTATACCCAAGCGCCTCCGACTTGCCAACAAATTAATACCAAAGGGTTGTTGGGTCCTTTTTTCCGTGTCCATCCGCCCAGCGCTTCCGCTTCCGTTTCTTGGTCCTCAGCGGGGGAGGTCAGAACATGCCCACTGGCGACGAAGACAGCAAGAAACTTTTGCCATTGCCCGCTCCCGGTAGTAGGACACCACGCAGTGGTTCCGCCCCAGGAACACCTACCTCGGTGACTAAACCGATAAGGTTACCCGGTACGCCTAAACCGAGTACGAGTTCCGCGGCAAAGAGCAAATCGGTCCTGTTCCCTTCGCCAGTCACGTTAAAGGTGCCAGCTCTTCCACCTACCAGTCCCATCAGCTCTCGACGCACTTCTCCAATGGCCCAAACAGCCTTCCTCTCCGCACGTGCGAGATTGGTAGCAGCCATCGGCAGGCTGACCAGTTTGAAGGACCGTTTTACCGCTTCCGGTACCAGCACGCCATCCCCCGCCATCGCTCAGGTCCGTAGAGACCGCTTACAGAGCATGTGGGCAAAGGTGGATGCGGAGTTCGAGGCCTGTTCCATAGCGTCGGTTGACGAGGATCCTGACACCCAACTCGAGATCCAAACCATGTACGACACGTGTTACGACGACTATGAACGGTGCCTAGACGACCTTACGGTCCAATCGGCCAGCCCAGTAGTCCGTCCTTCTTCCCAGCCGGACTCCAACGGCGGCTGTCGACTGCCACCCTGTGACATCGAAGTGTTCACGGGGGATTACGTTCGCTGGCCCACTTTTCGGGACCTCTTCACAGCCATTTACATCCATAATCCGAGGCTCTCACCCGTAGAAAAGCTGTACCACTTGACCACGAAGACCAGTGGCGATCCAAAAGCCATCGTGGAAAAATCCCCGTTGACCAACGACGGCTTCGAGGCAGCATGGAATTCCTTACGTGACCGTTATGAGAACAACCGGCTCCTGGTGACCAACCAGATCAATATTCTCCTCTCGCTGTCCCCAGTTGTTTCCGAGTCGAGTCGGGCTCTGAAGGAGCTCCAAGGGACGATCCACGGGGTGCTAACCGCACTGGCGCATTCCAAGGTCTCTACCGAGAACTGGGACAGTTTGTTGGTGACGATTTGCGCCTCCAAATTGCCCAAGTTGAGCCGGGCCTCGTGGGAAGACTCCGTCACCACAAAGAAGGAGATGCCCCCATGGAAGGAGATGGACTCCTTCCTGAGTCAGAGGTATCTGACCTTGGAGGCCATCGAAGGCAACCCTTCCCATGCACCCAGTTCGAAAAGCGACCCGAACCCGCCACCCTCTAGAACTAATCCGTTCCGGTCCCAAGGGAGTCCTGTTCCTAGGAGGGTTCACTCGTTCGAGACAACAGTGAACCCGAAGAGGAGGACGTGTGATCTCTGTTCGAAGGAGAATCACCCTATCCGTATGTGTCCTCACTTCCTCCATATGAGTGTTGATGCTCGGTCCAATTATATTCGCCACAAACAGCTCTGTCTGAACTGCTTCGCAGGAGGACATCGAATTCGCGATTGTCAAAGCGCGCACAACTGCATTACGTGTGGAGAACGACACCACACGTTGCTGCACCGGGGCCCTTCAGTGCCCAGCGAACCACCATCCACTACCGCACCCAATCCTAGTTCGTCCGAAACGCACCCCAGCGTATAGTATGTAGTGTATGTATGTATTGTAGTTGTATGGATATATGTATATGGGAGTGTTGCGACTCTCACCCCCGTTAAGAACGTTCGCTGTGAATTTCGGCACACTCCCATATACATATATCCATACAACTACAATACATACATACACTACATACTATACCTATCTTAACCACGAATAAAGTGAAGTGCACAAAGTGAAACACATAGACGTGCTGGCTTTTATTTCAACGACTGTGCTACCTGCTGGATCCGCCCCCCACAAACAGTAGAGAATAATTTTGTAGCACTGGGAATTTTAAAATAAACAATCAAGAAAATCGTGTATATAAACGAAAAGTGTTTATAATACCAATTATTAAATATAGTATATTTGTCAAGCGAAGTACTGTTTAAAAGACTCAAAATATTAAAATTTATTTATTTCCGTTTAAAATTAATTTTAATTTAAGGCTTAGAGTGCCACCATGAAACTATGAACACTACAATAATTTTTAAGCATCTTAAATTTTGTTGAACGCAGCTATATCAACGCTTTGGACAAAATCTTCTAATTTTTCTATTTCTTCAGTAAGCCAATCAATAGAAACTTTATCATCCTCAACAACACATGAAATGCTTAGTTTTCTTATTCCAAAAGCCACTGGGACAAATTTAGAAGCTCCCCATAATAATCCTTCGAAAGCAATTTTTCGGATTACCATTTCCATAGCTTGAAGATCAGTTTCATCATCCCATGGTTTAACGTCTAAAATCAAACTTGACTTTGCTACAATATTAGCTTTTTTCGATTTCTTAGCTTTATAATCGGCCAGTCGTGCTTCCCTTATGCGTACAGCCTCCATAGATTCTTCCTCACTTTCTGAAGCAAATAAGTTGACATCATCATGTTGTAAGGCACCGTTGGAACCATTTAGTCGATTTTCAATCATATCGAGACGTTTCAATACATCGGAGCATGTTTTATTTAATTTGAAAACTTGCGATTTAAGATCCATATTTTGATTTTCTAATAGCGTTATTCGGCCAAGAAACTCCAACCTGCACCTATCTTCTAAAGTAGCAACGTCAATCTGAAAAAAAATATTTTTAGCGTATTAGCAAATTCAATTATAGTACATGATAAAAATGATATAGGAGAATTTGTATAAAAGTCTAACTTCAGGAGCTTAAAGTCATATAAGTAGTGGATGGAATTATGGATGGACAAAATGGACAAAATACTCGAAGAGCAATGCTATTTATTATTATACCCGGTACTCGAAGAGTATAGGGGTATATTAGATTTGTGGTGATAGTGTAACGTGTGTAACGTCCAGAAGGATGCGTCTCCGACCCCATAAAGTATATATATTCTTGATCAGCATCAAAAGCCGAGTCGATATAGCCATAACTGTCTGTCCGTCCGGCCGTCTTCATTAGCGCCTATATCTCAGAGGCTTCAACCAGTATTTAGTCTCCTGTGTTATCACACTACTAGAAGTTTATTTCAAAATTTCGCCCCGCCCCCTTCCGCTCGCACAAAGGACGAAAGTCTGTGGCATACACAATTTTGAAAAACGAGAAACTAAAAACGAATGTGCAAAGCAGACGGGGTCGCGTGTGAGAGAGAGCGAGAGGGAACGATGACTTTCGAAATGGAGATTTCTCGTTTCCTTCCGCCCCCACAAATGACGAAAATCTGTGGAATCCACAATTTTTAAGGTACAAGAAACCCAAAAACGCAGAATCATGGAAAATTACCGTATATAACAGATTAACGAATCTATATCAGGTTGGATCATTATTATAGACAGAAGGAACAAATTAAATTTCAGTGGCTACGCAACGCCTTTCAAGCGCTTACTCATTCCCTCTCTCTTTCTCGCATACACTTTTCGCATGAACATGAACCGTTTATACATATGTAAAGACGAATATGTAGATGTAAATATCATATGTACATATGTGAACCAAAATGGAAACAGATAACATTTAATACATATATATAAATCTACTATAGGGTTCGACTTAATTTTTTGAAACCTTTTTTTATTTTGACAAAATTTAAATTGTTCTTTTGCGAACATATAATAAATTAACAGTAAGGACACCCAACTCGAGATCCAAACCATGTACGACACGTGTTACGACGACTATGAACGGTGCCTAGACGACCTTACGGTCCAATCGGCCAGCCCAGTAGTCCGTCCTTCTTCCCAGCCGGACTCCAACGGCGGCTGTCGACTGCCACCCTGTGACATCGAAGTGTTCACGGGGGATTACGTTCGCTGGCCCACTTTTCGGGACCTCTTCACAGCCATTTACATCCATAATCCGAGGCTCTCACCCGTAGAAAAGCTGTACCACTTGACCACGAAGACCAGTGGCGATCCAAAAGCCATCGTGGAAAAATCCCCGTTGACCAACGACGGCTTCGAGGCAGCATGGAATTCCTTACGTGACCGTTATGAGAACAACCGGCTCCTGGTGACCAACCAGATCAATATTCTCCTCTCGCTGTCCCCAGTTGTTTCCGAGTCGAGTCGGGCTCTGAAGGAGCTCCAAGGGACGATCCACGGGGTGCTAACCGCACTGGCGCATTCCAAGGTCTCTACCGAGAACTGGGACAGTTTGTTGGTGACGATTTGCGCCTCCAAATTGCCCAAGTTGAGCCGGGCCTCGTGGGAAGACTCCGTCACCACAAAGAAGGAGATGCCCCCATGGAAGGAGATGGACTCCTTCCTGAGTCAGAGGTATCTGACCTTGGAGGCCATCGAAGGCAACCCTTCCCATGCACCCAGTTCGAAAAGCGACCCGAACCCGCCACCCTCTAGAACTAATCCGTTCCGGTCCCAAGGGAGTCCTGTTCCTAGGAGGGTTCACTCGTTCGAGACAACAGTGAACCCGAAGAGGAGGACGTGTGATCTCTGTTCGAAGGAGAATCACCCTATCCGTATGTGTCCTCACTTCCTCCATATGAGTGTTGATGCTCGGTCCAATTATATTCGCCACAAACAGCTCTGTCTGAACTGCTTCGCAGGAGGACATCGAATTCGCGATTGTCAAAGCGCGCACAACTGCATTACGTGTGGAGAACGACACCACACGTTGCTGCACCGGGGCCCTTCAGTGCCCAGCGAACCACCATCCACTACCGCACCCAATCCTAGTTCGTCCGAAACGCACCCCAGCGTATAGTATGTAGTGTATGTACATATGTATTGTAGTTGTATGGATATATGTATATGGGAGTGTTGCGACTCTCACCCCCGTTAAGAACGTTCGCTGTGAATTTCGGCACACTCCCATATACATATATCCATACAACTACAATACATACATACACTACATACTATACCTATCTTAACCACGAATAAAGTGAAGTGCACAAAGTGAAACACATAGACGTGCTGGCTTTTATTTCAACGACTGTGCTACCTGCTGGATCCGCCCCCCACAAACAGTAGAGAATAATTTTGTAGCACTGGGAATTTTAAAATAAACAATCAAGAAAATCGTGTATATAAACGAAAAGTGTTTATAATACCAATTATTAAATATAGTATATTTGTCAAGCGAAGTACTGTTTAAAAGACTCAAAATATTAAAATTTATTTATTTCCGTTTAAAATTAATTTTAATTTAAGGCTTAGAGTGCCACCATGAAACTATGAACACTACAATAATTTTTAAGCATCTTAAATTTTGTTGAACGCAGCTATATCAACGCTTTGGACAAAATCTTCTAATTTTTCTATTTCTTCAGTAAGCCAATCAATAGAAACTTTATCATCCTCAACAACACATGAAATGCTTAGTTTTCTTATTCCAAAAGCCACTGGGACAAATTTAGAAGCTCCCCATAATAATCCTTCGAAAGCAATTTTTCGGATTACCATTTCCATAGCTTGAAGATCAGTTTCATCATCCCATGGTTTAACGTCTAAAATCAAACTTGACTTTGCTACAATATTAGCTTTTTTCGATTTCTTAGCTTTATAATCGGCCAGTCGTGCTTCCCTTATGCGTACAGCCTCCATAGATTCTTCCTCACTTTCTGAAGCAAATAAGTTGACATCATCATGTTGTAAGGCACCGTTGGAACCATTTAGTCGATTTTCAATCATATCGAGACGTTTCAATACATCGGAGCATGTTTTATTTAATTTGAAAACTTGCGATTTAAGATCCATATTTTGATTTTCTAATAGCGTTATTCGGCCAAGAAACTCCAACCTGCACCTATCTTCTAAAGTAGCAACGTCAATCTGAAAAAAAATATTTTTAGCGTATTAGCAAATTCAATTATAGTACATGATAAAAATGATATAGGAGAATTTGTATAAAAGTCTAACTTCAGGAGCTTAAAGTCATATAAGTAGTGGATGGAATTATGGATGGACAAAATGGACAAAATACTCGAAGAGCAATGCTATTTATTATTATACCCAGTACTCGAAGAGTATAGGGGTATATTAGATTTGTGGTGATAGTGTAACGTGTGTAACGTCCGGAAGGATGCGTCTCCGACCCCATAAAGTATATATATTCTTGATCAGCATCAAAAGCCGAGTCGATATAGCCATAACTGTCTGTCCGTCCGGCCGTCTTCATTAGCGCCTATATCTCAGAGGCTTCAACCAGTATTTAGTCTCCTGTGTTATCACACTACTAGAAGTTTATTTCAAAATTTCGCCCCGCCCCCTTCCGCTCGCACAAAGGACGAAAGTCTGTGGCATACACAATTTTGAAAAACGAGAAACTAAAAACGAATGTGCAAAGCAGACGGGGTCGCGTGTGAGAGAGAGCGAGAGGGAACGATGACTTTCGAAATGGAGATTTCTCGTTTCCTTCCGCCCCCACAAATGACGAAAATCTGTGGAATCCACAATTTTTAAGGTACGAGAAACCCAAAAACGCAGAATCATGGAAAATTACCGTATATAACAGATTAACGAATCTATATCAGGTTGGATCATTATTATAGACAGAAGGAACAAATTAAATTTCAGTGGCTACGCAACGCCTTTCAAGCGCTTACTCATTCCCTCTCTCTTTCTCGCATACACTTTTCGCATGAACATGAACCGTTTATACATATGTAAAGACGAATATGTAGATGTAAATATCATATGTACATATGTGAACCAAAATGGAAACAGATAACATTTAATACATATATATAAATCTACTATAGGGTTCGACTTAATTTTTTGAAATTTTTTTTTTTTTTTGACAAAATTTAAATTGTTCTTTTGCGAACATATAATAAATTAACAGTAAGGACAGTAAAGGTAAAGGTGCGATCCACCGTCAGCATAGCCCGCCAGTGAAATTCCTACGCATAAGGCCGGCCAAATTCATTCCAGTGTGTTCATTAATCATTTTATTGTATTCTTTGAGGATAAAACTTTCACTTACACCAAGGCTATGCTTGATAAATACTATAGGAACTCTCCACCATCAATTTCATTGGTAAAAAAGAGAATTACTGAATTTCGTTGTGGTTAGGCTTGGAATTTCTCCCGCACCCGCCCTGTTCATTATGATGTTGTGATATTATATAAGTCATATTAATAAATTCCATCCCAAATATACAGAAGAAAAAATGTTTCAGCTTACCATCTGGAAGATATTGGGCTTTTAAATTTAAATTACATAATTTTTGCGGTATTTTTCCACAAAATTTTGAGGTTACCTAGGAATATGAAGGTTTTTTCAAACGGCTACCGTTTACCAACAATTCTTACAAACGATACCTAAAACGACTCCTGAATGTGACTCCTGTGTCTATTTCGAGGGAAAGTACAGGAAAAAATTATTACATTTTAATTTGAAAGCGTAATATATTCCAGACAGTAAGCTGAAACTATAAAGTGTCTGGGTGGGATCTATAGCTGCATTTGTCAGCTTTTCCGAATTGCAAAGCTTAATACAACCAGTTATAAGCAATTTAAGTTATGTGGAGAATTGTAGGCATTTATTACACTAGTCAACACGACATTTCTGCTGTGGATCAAAATGACTTTTTCTGCTAAATTTGGGAATTTTTAATTTTTTAAAGAATTATGGTTTTTTTTTATGGTTTATTTTTTATCATCTATTGAATTGTTTAGAAAACGAAGCAAGTCCTCAAGGTCTTTATCTGAACCCTCAGCATTGTAGAAAGATCTTTGTCATATATGAAAATTGTAGGCATCGTGGTTTGCATGCATTGATTAATTTACCAAAAAAAGAAAGTTACGTGGGCTTCAATCTCTCCGTCAGCTGACGAATTGTATGCTGCGTTTCTCTCAGTAGTAGCAATTCAAAGGATGGAATTTGCGGAAGACGTTCTAAAACTTGAAAAATCATCTACCCTGCGAACATCTATTCAAAGTTAAACCGTTTCTCTCTGTTGAATAGATTGGAACTTCCACGTTCTCCTTGTTGCGAGTTAGAGGTCACCTCCTCATGTCCGTATTGCTCACGATGCTAAGTTTCCCCTCTTACTGCCAAAGAACTGTAAAGTTGTAACCCTGTATTTAAGTTAAAACGAATCAACTGTCATGCGGGGCCAAGGACACTGGTTGGACTTTTTGTGCAAACGATTTGGTTAATCAACGCTCGTCGAGAATGTAGTCCCATTGTCCGGCAATGCGTTTATTACACTAGTCAACACGACATTTCTGCTGTGGATCAAAATGACTTTTTCTGCTAAATTTGGAGATTTTTAATTTTTTAAAGAATTATGGTTTTTTTTTATGGTTTATTTTTTTTAAACGAATTTTTTTAAAAAATTTGTCTTGTTTTTTCCAGAGGTAGTGTTTTTTTTTTTTAAATAACTAAAGTTTCTTATAGCTGGTTGTATTTAACTTTACAGTTCTGAAAAGCTGACAAATGCATCTATATGTCCGACCCAGACACTTTGTAGCTGCAGCTAAACGTCTGGAAGATATTAAGATTTCAAATTCAATTTTCATAATTTTTTGCGGTATTTTTTCCCCGAAATTTTGACTTTAAAAATTCAGGAAAAGTCGAAAAAAAATATTTCGTGGCTAACATTTTTGGTTTTAGATATAAGATTTGTAAGAATCGATGGATAAACGGCTAAGTTGCAGCCGTTTGACCAAACCTTCAGAGTGACCACCGGGCTATTACGTGCTGCATAAAGGAATTCAATACCGAGTGGCTCCAAGCCCCGTATAGGTGTATAACTTGGAGCACGAAAGAAATGGGCACGCATGCTTCCTACTAAAGTTCGACCTTAACAACAAACGGGGAAGAGTATGGGAGAAAAGGGGCGAAAACCAGTGCATTGGTGGTCGCAGGTGGACGTCGGCACCAGAGAGAAATGAAAGGGGCAAGGTGAGACCCAAGACGGTAGAGTAAAACGGGAAGCCGTTGAACTTTTACGAAAATCGTGAAGGCGCTATTCCTGAAGCAAGAGGAGCTGATCTACGATCATTCCCAGCTGTAAACCTCCCCCCCCACAAATGGATGCAGATGAGCTATTAAAGGCAGTTTAGTACATCCAGACGGGCAAAGCGCCAGGTCCCGACGGTATACCCGGTGTATGCAGGAGCAAGTCTTCACGTCGGGTTGGAAGCAGCAGAAACTCGTGCTTCTTCAAATAACGGGGAAGGTCTCCGAAGACCCTTCAAGATACAGGCCGCTGTGCATGCTTGACGTAGCGGGGAAACTTTTCGAGCGAATCATAGCAAGTCGTCTAAAAACGGAGATCGCTAACCGTCAACGCGATAAAAGTTGTGGTAAGCAACGCCCACGAAGCCATATCAGGAAGAGATGGTACAGCGCCACCAAAATGTTCTGCCTTGAAACCCTAGATGTAGAAAATGCATTTAACTCTGCAAGATGGTCAAAAATCATCGCCGCCCTCTACAGCCTTGGCATACACGAGTACCTGGTGAGTCTGGTGGCGAGTTATTTTAAAAGCAGAGGGTTGATATACGACACTTCAGCGGGAGAGAAAAGGAAGCATATTATTGGTGGCGTTCGACAGGGCTCTGTGCTCGGACCGCTTCTGTGAACGTTATTTATGATGGCATATGGTCCTGTGTATGTAGAACATTTGGAGAAACTAACTTTTTTCTCACGTAGCAGGACATAGATGCTGTGAGGCCCAGCGTCGAAGATATATATATATTCAAATTCGAACTATAGGGCGTGCAGCTCTTCACAGTCGGATCAGACCACAGCAGCAGACGGGAACACAACAGACCGATTGTGCATAGTATGGCCATTGCGCAAAAGGGAACAGACACACTCACAGCTGAGCGTTGGGAATACTCTGACGCGTAAGGTCCAAGCAAGAGCGTGTATAAAACTTCGTAACGATTCTTCTCCTCCGAGCGTGCTGTTTGGACGACCGACATTGACCCGTAAGAGACTGAGAAGGAAGACCCATGATCCAGTATCTTACTAGACGGCAAGGTATTTTTACAAAACGAGCCAGTGTGGCGCCCTGAATGAGCCGAAAAGTGATCATAAAGAAATACATCGCCCTAAAGAATAACTATGTTACAGGTTCTTCTTTTGTTATATGCTGCTTAGAGTTCGCCCTTGTTCAGCTGCAATCACAAATTGTAAATGTTAAATCTGATTTTGGCTGGCGAAAATCCTCTAGCTGAACCCTCCACGAGGGTGCCGGCTGGGCAATGGGCACTGCATTATCCCGAACAAGGGTAATGCATTGTCGCTTGCTCCGTCCGAGGCAATGCAGTGTCTAGCTAAGGCAATGGCCCAGCGTCTTCTCGGTCACGTCAGTTGCAATACTACTGCCACAACCCCCCGCTGTAGGATGAGCCGCGCAGGTGCCGTTGTCAAGCCAGACTCGGACCTGGAGAGCGTGCTGTCCATCAGCAGAACAGAAGAGGACAGCCTTCTTCGCTCGCCTGAACCAGGTACCAGCTCCCTGCGCAGGGAAGGGCCGAAGCGTTCGAGGGAGGGAATGAAGGCCAAAGCCCAATACAAGGCGGCCCTCAAAATAGTAGGCAGGCTCCAAGGCAAGGCGGATATCTCCCAGGAGGAGAAATCCAAGCTAGCTTGGGCTGAGCTGAAGGTAGAGGAAGGTCGTAAGCACTTCGCGCAGGTGCCTCAAATGAAGGCATCGACGAACCAGCATGCCAACAAGGTGGAAGAGTTGCTGGCTACCAAAAGGCAGCGCTCGACCGACAGTGCCGTCATTCCGGCGAGCAAGCGGCAACGTGGTCCTAAGAGAGCGGATCCTCCACCTAAACCGGCAAAGCAGGGGTCAGGCGAAAGGATCAGCGATGTGTCCAAGAGACACCTGATCGTAGCACCCATCGACAGACGTGATGAGAATGGGAGGATGACAGCGGCGCAGTGGAAAATGGTCCACGCGCGGCTGGTAGACTCCCTGTTTACAAGGATGGAAGAGAACCCAACAGCTCCCATGACCACCTTCGATGGTGCTGGGTGGCTGAATGGGGTCAAAATCCTGAAATGTAAGGATGACCCGACGCTGAAGTGGCTGACGCAAACGGTCTTCCAACTGGAAGCGATGTGGGAGGGGGCCAAGCTGGAGGTGGTGGACAGGGAGCTAATCCCGTCCATACCAAAGGCGAAGGTGCTCTTCCCCATCGCAATCCAAGGGGACCGTGCGCTGAAGCTCCTTCAGCGACAGAACCCTGAGATACCGACCGCTGACTGGAAGGTATTGCATGCTGGTAGCCCACTACCCAACGAAGGGGGCCAGCATGTGATCCTCCAGATCAACAAAGCAGCGGAGGAGCAATTATACCCCAAGTACGGGAAAATGGCGTGGCGGCACATTTAAATGCTGACATCTCGGAGCTACAAAACGCTCTGCACTCTGGTTACGATCCTTCTTCTCCATTTTTCTGACTTTAACGAAGCCATCCAAATCAGAAGGGAGCAGCAGCTGATTCCGGGTGAGTGACCGCGGATGAGGTGCCGGCTATTACCCGTGGAGAAAGTAAGTCGATCGTTGGGATCGGCTTATCGGACTTCGAGTCATTTGCCACCACACAGTTTAATTAAGAGTTTAATAGCATCTGAATGCAAAACAAAACAACGAAGCTGAGCGGTACTGAGCGGGAATGAAGCGATTTAGCGATAGCACGATCAAACGCAGTGAGATCTGGATAATCATTTCTTACAATACATCTGCACAAAATAGGAAACCTTTTAATAAATCTTACTTAAATATTGTTATTACTAGTGCATTAATCGTAGAGAATAATTTTGTAGCACTGGGAATTTTAAAATAAACAATCAAGAAAATCGTGTATATAAACGAAAAGTGTTTATAATACCAATTATTAAATATAGTATATTTGTCAAGCGAAGTACTGTTTAAAAGACTCAAAATATTTGTATCGGCAAATTTGGGTTGATCCCAACCACACTCCGTTCCAGCATATCCTTTTCCGAGACACGGATGGAGAAATCCGTGATTACGAGCTCAAGACCGTCACTTTTGGGGTCAACTGTGCTCCCTTCCTCGCCATCCGCGTCTTGCAACAACTGGCGGACGACGTCCAGTCCCGGTTCCCGATGGCAAGTCAAATCATCCGGTCTTCCATGTATGTCGACGACATACTAGCCGGGGCCGATTCCATAAGGGAGGCTCAGGCGGCTATCCGCGAGCTGCAATCCGCGCTGAGTTCGGCCGGTTTTCCGCTGAGAAAGTGGACCGCCAATCACCGGGCCCTTTTAACTGGGTTGCCGAGTGGCCATCTCCTCCATAGCGAGTTCCTTGAGATTGAGGCCGAGAGCACGGCCAAGACCCTCGGGATTCGCTGGACGGCGACCTCCGACGAATTCTTCTTCGTCCCTCCTGCGTTAGCGCGAGAGCCACCCTTTACCAAGCGGACAGTGCTCTCCCAAATCGCGAAGTTGTTCGATCCGGCGGGGTGGCTCGCCCCGTTCATCGTCCGGTCCAAAATCTTCATGCAGGAGATCTGGTTGCAAGAGTTGGGATGGGAACAAAATCTCCCCGACGAGATGTGTCTGCGCTGGCAAAGTTTTTTGGACAGCTACTCCGTGCTCAATCAGATCCGACTTCCAAGATGTATCGGTGCGCAACCATCGGTAGAAATTGAGCATCATGGATTCTGCGATGCGTCCGAAAAGGCGTATGGTGCCGCAATCTACGTGCGCGTCGAGGTGGGACATCGCGTCGAAGTGCAACTTCTCACCGCTAAGACGCGAGTCGCCCCGGTAAAGACCGTATCGCTCCCCCGGTTAGAGCTGTGTGGGGCCGTGCTCCTCTCCGAAATGGTGACGGCTATCCTGCCGAATATGCCTGCGGCACGCACAGCCTGTCGTTATTGGACCGACTCCACCATAGTCCTCGCCTGGTTGAGGAAGCCCGCATGCCACTGGGCTACCTTCGTAGCAAATCGGGTAACAAAGATAGCGCAAGCTACAGAGATCAAGGAGTGGTCTCACGTTCCGTCCGAACAAAACCCCGCGGACCTAGCCAGCAGAGGCGTAGCTTTGGAAGATCTGGTGGCTAACCAACTCTGGTGGCACGGACCAGCGTGGTTGCGGCAGCCCCGAACTCAGTGGCCGACGCAATCTGAAGAATCTCCAGTTATGCCGCTGGAGGTCCGTGCGGTAAGGGCCCATTTTGCGCCGAGCCCATCCGAAGAGTTCCTTGAACGGTTCTCTCAGCTTGACCGGGCTATGCGAGTCCGCGCATATGTCCTTTGCTTCGTAAGACGCTGCCGGAAGTTGGATGCCACACGGGAAGGCCATCTGACCAGCGGAGACCTCACCGAAGCGGAGCGATCTCTTATCCTAGAGACGCAACGTCGAGAATATGCCGGGGAGTATCACTGCCTCAGTGACAAGCGGCTGTTACCAAGGTCAAGTTCTATCCTGAACTTAAACCCGTTCCTAGACCGACAAGGGCTCATCAGAGCGTGCGGCCGTGTCGCAGTTTCCGAATCTCTGCAATATGACGAACGGCATCCGATTATCCTTCCGTACAGCTGTCGATTGTCTCGCCTTCTCGCTCAATTTACTCACAGGATAACGCTCCACGGCGGCAACCGATTGATGGTGCGCCTTATTCGATCCAAGTGTTGGATCCCAAGGCTGCAAAATTTGGTGAAAGGGGTCGTGAACTCCTGCAAGGTATGCGCCATTTATAAAAAGAGGTTGCAAACTCAAATGATGGGAGATCTTCCAACGGAGCGGACTTCCTTTTCCCGACCGTTCACACATACAGGGATAGACTACGCGGGCCCGTTCGAAATACGGAATTTTACAGGGAGAGCGTGTCTCATCACCAAAGGGTATGTGTGCGTGTTCGTGTGCTTTTCCACTAAAGCAATCCATTTGGAGGCCACGTCCGATCTTACAACCGAAAAGTTTCTCGCGGCCTTCGCACGGTTTGTCGCAAGACGCGGGTGTCCACAGCGCATCCATTCCGACAACGGGAAAACTTTCGTGGGTGCGGCGACCACCCTTTCCCGTGACTTCCTCAACGCATTTAAGGACTCGGTGACGGATGCGTATAGCCATCACCGGGTTTCATGGCAGTTCATCCCTCCAGGAGCTCCCCATATGGGAGGTCTGTGGGAGGCCGGAGTGAAGAGTTTCAAAACCCTCTTCTATAAGGCCACGTCCATTCGGAAGTACACGTTTGAAGAGTTGTCCACACTGCTCGCAAAGATAGAGGCATGCCTCAATTCCAGGCCGCTCTCGCCTATGTCCGAAGATCCAACCGATCTGTTAGCCCTCACCCCCGGACATTTTCTTATTGGGGGACCCTTGTTGGCTACAGCCGAGCCCGAAATGAAAGGGGGCATTAAATCGATAATTAATCGGTGGCAGCATTTGAAGGCCCTCAACCAGCAGTTTTGCCAGAGGTGGAAAGAGGAATACCTCAAAGAGCTCCATAAACGCACCAAGTGGCAAACGCCTACGCCCAACCTCCAGGTTGGCGATATGGTCGTCGTTAAGGAGGACAACGTGCCGTCGAATGAATGGCGGCTCGGGAGAATCCAGTCCGTCTATCCCGGCGCCGACGGTAGGGTCCGTGTGGTGGACATCCTTACTGCTCGCGGAGTCCTCAAAAGACCTGTTGTTAAGGTCGTTCTTCTTCCAATAGAACCCCGTAGCCCCGTCCAGCTATAACGTGACGACGTGTTGTGTTATTTTCTTTTATCCATTTCCGACTCAATGCTAATAATCTTCAGTTTTTATATTCTCGCCTAGTTTTCATCCATCCAGACATGGCTCCACGTTCCCGCGCCGACCGCATCCTGGAGAGCCGGCGCGCTCACAGCCTAAACTCCTACCGGTGCCGAGTCTGCCCGGGAGTGCATCCTCTTCGAACCTGCCATCGGTTCCTCCGCTTGAGCCCAGAGAAGAGACTTCGAGCAGTTCTGATCAACAAGTACTGCGCCAACTGCCTGGCGCATCAGCACTCCGGGAAGGATTGTCGCAGTGGCGCGTTGTGCAGGGTGTGTGAGAAAAATCATCACACGCTTCTTCACATCCCTCCGTCTCGGCGTTCAGCCCGTTCGGCCTCTCCAGGTTCGTCGCCTTCAAGGTCAGCATCCCGCACGGAGCGCCGCCCACGGCGCCCAGCCAATCGCCCCGTGGAAGGGACCCCAGCTCCGTCGCCTTCCGGTGCAGCGTCGCGAGTTAAGCGCCGCCCTCGGCGCCCCGCCAGCCGCCCTGCTGCACGGTCCCCAGCTCCGTCGCCTTCCGGTGCAGCGTCGCGAGCTGAGCGCCGCCCTCGGCGCCCCGCCAGCCGCCCTGCTGCACGGTCCCCAGCTCCGTCGCCTTCCGGTGCAGCGTCGCGAGCTAAGCGCCGCCCTCGGCGCCCCGCCAGCCGCCATGCTGCACGGTCTCCAGCTTCGTCGCAATGTTTGTAGGGGGCGGATCCAGCAGGTAGCACAGTCGTTGAAATAAAAGCCAGCACGTCTATGTGTTTCACTTTGTGCACTTCACTTTATTCGTGGTTAAGATAGGTATAGTATGTAGTGTATGTATGTATTGTAGTTGTATGGATATATGTATATGGGAGTGTGCCGAAATTCACAGCGAACGTTCTTAACGGGGGTGAGAGTCGCAACACTCCCATATACATATATCCATACAACTACAATACATACATACACTACATACTATACCTATCTTAACCACGAATAAAGTGAAGTGCACAAAGTGAAACACATAGACGTGCTGGCTTTTATTTCAACGACTGTGCTACCTGCTGGATCCGCCCCCTACAAACATTGGTCCTTCGAGCCGGATCTTCACCATCAAGGAGAAGCGCACCCCAGCAAGCTTAGGCGGATCGCTCGATTCAGATAAGTACGATCTTGTTGTTGTGTCCAGTGCCAAGCGGCTATTCTGTCCGTTCTCCGTCCTTCCGCTCCTCCTAGCGACGGATGTACATCAGTACACTCACACACCAGATATACCGGCATATTCTTGTCCGTATCTGTTCAACTCCGCATATATATATATATATAAATTAGCTGCATATTCTTGCGTCTATATATGTATGTATATATGCACTAATCCGCAATTACACGCACCTACATCCGTCTATAGATTGAACCGGCATATTCTTGTCCGTATCTGTCCAACTCCGCATATATATATATATATAAATTAGCTGCATATTCTTGCGTCTATATATGTATGTACATATACACTAATCCGCAATTACACGCACCTACATCCGTCTATAGATTGAACTGCATATTCGTGTCCGCCTTCGTCCATATCCGCATACATATATACATATATATTGGCTGCATATTCTTGCATTGGAGTGGATATATGTGTATGTACTAATCCGCACTTAAGCGCGCCTACATCTGTCTATATTGAACGGCATATTTGTGTCCGCATTCGTCCATATCCGCATACATATATACACAGATTGGCTGCGTATTCTTGCATCGGCATATATATACATATGTACATATATTTACTAATCCGCACTTAAGCGCGGCTACCTCCATTTACATATATTTAACTGCATATTCTTGCTCGCATATTCGTATAAATATAAACCGCTATTTAACTGCATATTCTTGCTCGCATATCCGTTTGCATATCTACCTCTATTTAACTGCATATTCCTGCCCGCCTTTATCGATCCCCGCACACATAAATACATATACATTAGCCGCATACTCTTGCGTCCGCATAAGCACATTCCTCCCGCACCGACATCCATACATACAAGCAGCAATAGCGGTGCTTTCTTTCGTTTCGTTTTGTCGCGTTCGCCTCTCCACCGTTGCGCGCGTTGCTATTTTTGTTGGGAGAGCGGGTTATTGGCGCCGCTCTTGCGCATAACGGAGCGCCAAAGTGACGCGCTACCCTGTATTCTGAGGGTGTATCGATTTCGGTGGTGACTTGTCCAGTGACGCGCTACCCTATTTTCGGCGGGTATATTGTTTTTGGTCGTCACTTGCCACCGACTCCCAATATAAGTGCCTGTTCGCCATAGTATACCCAAGCGCCTCCGACTTGCCAACAAATTAATACCAAAGGGTTGTTGGGTCCTTTTTTCCGTGTCCATCCGCCAGCGCTTCCGCTTCCGTTTCTTGGTCCTCAGCGGGGGAGGTCAGAACATGCCCACTGGCGACGAAGACAGCAAGAAACTTTTGCCATTGCCCGCTCCCGGTAGTAGGACACCACGCAGTGGTTCCGCCCCAGGAACACCTACCTCGGTGACTAAACCGATAAGGTTACCCGGTACGCCTAAACCGAGTACGAGTTCCGCGGCAAAGAGCAAATCGGTCCTGTTCCCTTCGCCAGTCACGTTAAAGGTGCCAGCTCTTCCACCTACCAGTCCCATCAGCTCTCGACGCACTTCTCCAATGGCCCAAACAGCCTTCCTCTCCGCACGTGCGAGATTGGTAGCAGCCATCGGCAGGCTGACCAGTTTGAAGGACCGTTTTACCGCTTCCGGTACCAGCACGCCATCCCCCGCCATCGCTCAGGTCCGTAGAGACCGCTTACAGAGCATGTGGGCAAAGGTGGATGCGGAGTTCGAGGCCTGTTCCATAGCGTCGGTTGACGAGGATCCTGACACCCAACTCAAGATCCAAACCATGTACGACACGTGTTACGACGACTATGAACGGTGCCTAGACGACCTTACGGTCCAATCGGCCAGCCCAGTAGTCCGTCCTTCTTCCCAGCCGGACTCCAACGGCGGCTGTCGACTGCCACCCTGTGACATCGAAGTGTTCACGGGGGATTTGTTGGTGACGATTTGCGCCTCCAAATTGCCCAAGTTGAGCCGGGCCTCGTGGGAAGACTCCGTCACCACAAAGAAGGAGATGCCCCCATGGAAGGAGATGGACTCCTTCCTGAGTCAGAGGTATCTGACCTTGGAGGCCATCGAAGGCAACCCTTCCCATGCACCCAGTTCGAAAAGCGACCCGAACCCGCCACCCTCTAGAACTAATCCGTTCCGGTCCCAAGGGAGTCCTGTTCCTAGGAGGGTTCACTCGTTCGAGACAACAGTGAACCCGAAGAGGAGGACGTGTGATCTCTGTTCGAAGGAGAATCACCCTATCCGTATGTGTCCTCACTTCCTCCATATGAGTGTTGATGCTCGGTCCAATTATATTCGCCACAAACAGCTCTGTCTGAACTGCTTCGCAGGAGGACATCGAATTCGCGATTGTCAAAGCGCGCACAACTGCATTACGTGTGGAGAACGACACCACACGTTGCTGCACCGGGGCCCTTCAGTGCCCAGCGAACCACCATCCACTACCGCACCCAATCCTAGTTCGTCCGAAACGCACCCCAGCGTATAGTATGTAGTGTATGTATGTATTGTAGTTGTATGGATATATGTATATGGGAGTGTTGCGACTCTCACCCCCGTTAAGAACGTTCGCTGTGAATTTCGGCACACTCCCATATACATATATCCATACAACTACAATACATACATACACTACATACTATACCTATCTTAACCACGAATAAAGTGAAGTGCACAAAGTGAAACACATAGACGTGCTGGCTTTTATTTCAACGACTGTGCTACCTGCTGGATCCGCCCCCCACAAACAGTAGAGAATAATTTTGTAGCACTGGGAATTTTAAAATAAACAATCAAGAAAATCGTGTATATAAACGAAAAGTGTTTATAATACCAATTATTAAATATAGTATATTTGTCAAGCGAAGTACTGTTTAAAAGACTCAAAATATTAAAATTTATTTATTTCCGTTTAAAATTAATTTTAATTTAAGGCTTAGAGTGCCACCATGAAACTATGAACACTACAATAATTTTTAAGCATCTTAAATTTTGTTGAACGCAGCTATATCAACGCTTTGGACAAAATCTTCTAATTTTTCTATTTCTTCAGTAAGCCAATCAATAGAAACTTTATCATCCTCAACAACACATGAAATGCTTAGTTTTCTTATTCCAAAAGCCACTGGGACAAATTTAGAAGCTCCCCATAATAATCCTTCGAAAGCAATTTTTCGGATTACCATTTCCATAGCTTGAAGATCAGTTTCATCATCCCATGGTTTAACGTCTAAAATCAAACTTGACTTTGCTACAATATTAGCTTTTTTCGATTTCTTAGCTTTATAATCGGCCAGTCGTGCTTCCCTTATGCGTACAGCCTCCATAGATTCTTCCTCACTTTCTGAAGCAAATAAGTTGACATCATCATGTTGTAAGGCACCGTTGGAACCATTTAGTCGATTTTCAATCATATCGAGACGTTTCAATACATCGGAGCATGTTTTATTTAATTTGAAAACTTGCGATTTAAGATCCATATTTTGATTTTCTAATAGCGTTATTCGGCCAAGAAACTCCAACCTGCACCTATCTTCTAAAGTAGCAACGTCAATCTGAAAAAAAATATTTTTAGCGTATTAGCAAATTCAATTATAGTACATGATAAAAATGATATAGGAGAATTTGTATAAAAGTCTAACTTCAGGAGCTTAAAGTCATATAAGTAGTGGATGGAATTATGGATGGACAAAATGGACAAAATACTCGAAGAGCAATGCTATTTATTATTATACCCGGTACTCGAAGAGTATAGGGGTATATTAGATTTGTGGTGATAGTGTAACGTGTGTAACGTCCGGAAGGATGCGTCTCCGACCCCATAAAGTATATATATTCTTGATCAGCATCAAAAGCCGAGTCGATATAGCCATAACTGTCTGTCCGTCCGGCCGTCTTCATTAGCGCCTATATCTCAGAGGCTTCAACCAGTATTTAGTCTCCTGTGTTATCACACTACTAGAAGTTTATTTCAAAATTTCGCCCCGCCCCCTTCCGCTCGCACAAAGGACGAAAGTCTGTGGCATACACAATTTTGAAAAACGAGAAACTAAAAACGAATGTGCAAAGCAGACGGAATCGCGTGTGAGAGAGAGCGAGAGGGAACGATGACTTTCGAAATGGAGATTTCTCGTTTCCTTCCGCCCCCACAAATGACGAAAATCTGTGGAATCCACAATTTTTAAGGTACGAGAAACCCAAAAACGCAGAATCATGGAAAATTACCGTATATAACAGATTAACGAATCTATATCAGGTTGGATCATTATTATAGACAGAAGGAACAAATTAAATTTCAGTGGCTACGCAACGCCTTTCAAGCGCTTACTCATTCCCTCTCTCTTTCTCGCATACACTTTTCGCATGAACATGAACCGTTTATACATATGTAAAGACGAATATGTAGATGTAAATATCATATGTACATATGTGAACCAAAATGGAAACAGATAACATTTAATACATATATATAAATCTACTATAGGGTTCGACTTAATTTTTTGAAATTTTTTTTTTTTTTTGACAAAATTTAAATTGTTCTTTTGCGAACATATAATAAATTAACAGTAAGGACAGTAAAGGTAAAGGTGCGATCCACCGTCAGCATAGCCCGCCAGTGAAATTCCTACGCATAAGGCCGGCCAAATTCATTCCAGTGTGTTCATTAATCATTTTATTGTATTCTTTGAGGATAAAACTTTCACTTACACCAAGGCTATGCTTGATAAATACTATAGGAACTCTCCACCATCAATTTCATTGGTAAAAAAGAGAATTACTGAATTTCGTTGTGGTTAGGCTTGGAATTTCTCCCGCACCCGCCCTGTTCATTATGATGTTGTGATATTATATAAGTCATATTAATAAATTCCATCCCAAATATACAGAAGAAAAAATGTTTCAGCTTACCATCTGGAAGATATTGGGCTTTTAAATTTAAATTACATAATTTTTGCGGTATTTTTCCACAAAATTTTGAGGTTACCTAGGAATATGAAGGTTTTTTCAAACGGCTACCGTTTACCAACAATTCTTACAAACGATACCTAAAACGACTCCTGAATGTGACTCCTGTGTCTATTTCGAGGGAAAGTACAGGAAAAAATTATTACATTTTAATTTGAAAGCGTAATATATTCCAGACAGTAAGCTGAAACTATAAAGTGTCTGGGTGGGATCTATAGCTGCATTTGTCAGCTTTTCCGAATTGCAAAGCTTAATACAACCAGTTATAAGCAATTTAAGTTATGTGGAGAATTGTAGGCATTTATTACACTAGTCAACACGACATTTCTGCTGTGGATCAAAATGACTTTTTCTGCTAAATTTGGGAATTTTTAATTTTTTAAAGAATTATGGTTTTTTTTTATGGTTTATTTTTTATTATCTATTGAATTGTTTAGAAAAGGAAGCAAGTCCTCAAGGTCTTTATCTGAACCCTCAGCATTGTAGATAGATCTTTGTCATATATGAAAATTGTAGGCATCGTGGTTTGCATGCATTGATTAATTTACCAAAAAAAGAAAGTTACGTGGGCTTCAATCTCTCCGTCAGCTGACGAATTGTATGCTGCGTTTCTCTCAGTAGTAGCAATTCAAAGTATGGAATTTGCGGAAGACGTTCTAAAACTTGAAAAATCATCTACCCTGCGAACATCTATTCAAAGTTAAACCGTTTCTCTCTGTTGAATAGATTGGAACTTCCACGTTCTCCTTGTTGCGAGTTAGAGGTCACCTCCTCATGTCCGTATTGCTCACGATGCTAAGTTTCCCCTCTTACTGCCAAAGAACTGTAAAGTTGTAACCCTGTATTTAAGTTAAAACGAATCAACTGTCATGCGGGGCCAAGGACACTGGTTGGACTTTTTGTGCAAACGATTTGGTTAATCAACGCTCGTCGAGAATGTAGTCCCATTGTCCGGCAATGCGTTTATTACACTAGTCAACACGACATTTCTGCTGTGGATCAAAATGACTTTTTCTGCTAAATTTGGAGATTTTTAATTTTTTAAAGAATTATGGTTTTTTTTTATGGTTTATTTTTTTTAAACGAATTTTTTTAAAAAATTTGTCTTGTTTTTTCCAGAGGTAGTGTTTTTTTTTTTAAATAACTAAAGTTTCTTATAGCTGGTTGTATTTAACTTAACAGTTCTGAAAAGCTGACAAATGCATCTATATGTCCGACCCAGACACTTTGTAGCTGCAGCTAAACGTCTGGAAGATATTAAGATTTCAAATTCAATTTTCATAATTTTTTGCGGTATTTTTTCCCCGAAATTTTGACTTTAAAAATTCAGGAAAAGTCGAAAAAAAATATTTCGTGGCTAACATTTTTGGTTTTAGATATAAGATTTGTAAGAATCGATGGATAAACGGCTAAGTTGCAGCCGTTTGACCAAACCTTCAGAGTGACCACCGGGCTATTACGTGCTGCATAAAGGAATTCAATACCGAGTGGCTCCAAGCCCCGTATAGGTGTATAACTTGGAGCACGAAAGAAATGGGCACGCATGCTTCCTACTAAAGTTCGACCTTAACAACAAACGGGGAAGAGTATGGGAGAAAAGGGGCGAAAACCAGTGCATTGGTGGTCGCAGGTGGACGTCGGCACCAGAGAGAAATGAAAGGGGCAAGGTGAGACCCCAAGACGGTAGAGTAAAACGGGAAGCCGTTGAACTTTTACGAAAATCGTGAAGGCGCTATTCCTGAAGCAAGAGGAGCTGATCTACGATCATTCCCAGCTGTAAACCTCCCCCCCCACAAATGGATGCAGATGAGCTATTAAAGGCAGTTTAGTACATCCAGACGGGCAAAGCGCCAGGTCCCGACGGTATACCCGGTGTATGCAGGAGCAAGTCTTCACGTCGGGTTGGAAGCAGCAGAAACTCGTGCTTCTTCAAATAACGGGGAAGGTCTCCGAAGACCCTTCAAGATACAGGCCGCTGTGCATGCTTGACGTAGCGGGGAAACTTTTCGAGCGAATCATAGCAAGTCGTCTAAAAACGGAGATCGCTAACCGTCAACGCGATAAAAGTTGTGGTAAGCAACGCCCACGAAGCCATATCAGGAAGAGATGGTACAGCGCCACCAAAATGTTCTGCCTTGAAACCCTAGATGTAGAAAATGCATTTAACTCTGCAAGATGGTCAAAAATCATCGCCGCCCTCTACAGCCTTGGCATACACGAGTACCTGGTGAGTCTGGTGGCGAGTTATTTTAAAAGCAGAGGGTTGATATACGACACTTCAGCGGGAGAGAAAAGGAAGCATATTATTGGTGGCGTTCGACAGGGCTCTGTGCTCGGACCGCTTCTGTGAACGTTATTTATGATGGCATATGGTCCTGTGTATGTAGAACATTTGGAGAAACTAACTTTTTTCTCACGTAGCAGGACATAGATGCTGTGAGGCCCAGCGTCGAAGATATATATATATTCAAATTCGAACTATAGGGCGTGCAGCTCTTCACAGTCGGATCAGACCACAGCAGCAGACGGGAACACAACAGACCGATTGTGCATAGTATGGCCATTGCGCAAAAGGGAACAGACACACTCACAGCTGAGCGTTGGGAATACTCTGACGCGTAAGGTCCAAGCAAGAGCGTGTATAAAACTTCGTAACGATTCTTCTCCTCCGAGCGTGCTGTTTGGACGACCGACATTGACCCGTAAGAGACTGAGGAGGAAGACCCATGATCCAGTATCTTACTAGACGGCAAGGTATTTTTACAAAACGAGCCAGTGTGGCGCCCTGAATGAGCCGAAAAGTGATCATAAAGAAATACATCGCCCTAAAGAATAACTATGTTACAGGTTCTTCTTTTGTTATATGCTGCTTAGAGTTCGCCCTTGTTCAGCTGCAATCACAAATTGTAAATGTTAAATCTGATTTTGGCTGGCGAAAATCCTCTAGCTGAACCCTCCACGAGGGTGCCGGCTGGGCAATGGGCACTGCATTATCCCGAACAAGGGTAATGCATTGTCGCTTGCTCCGTCCGAGGCAATGCAGTGTCTAGCTAAGGCAATGGCCCAGCGTCTTCTCGGTCACGTCAGTTGCAATACTACTGCCACAACCCCCCGCTGTAGGATGAGCCGCGCAGGTGCCGTTGTCAAGCCAGACTCGGACCTGGAGAGCGTGCTGTCCATCAGCAGAACAGAAGAGGACAGCCTTCTTCGCTCGCCTGAACCAGGTACCAGCTCCCTGCGCAGGGAAGGGCCGAAGCGTTCGAGGAGGGAATGAAGGCCAAAGCCCAATACAAGGCGGCCCTCAAAATAGTAGGCAGGCTCCAAGGCAAGGCGGATATCTCCCAGGAGGAGAAATCCAAGCTAGCTTGGGCTGAGCTGAAGGTAGAGGAAGGTCGTAAGCACTTCGCGCAGGTGCCTCAAATGAAGGCATCGACGAACCAGCATGCCAACAAGGTGGAAGAGTTGCTGGCTACCAAAAGGCAGCGCTCGACCGACAGTGCCGTCATTCCGGCGAGCAAGCGGCAACGTGGTCCTAAGAGAGCGGATCCTCCACCTAAACCGGCAAAGCAGGGGTCAGGCGAAAGGATCAGCGATGTGTCCAAGAGACACCTGATCGTAGCACCCATCGACAGACGTGATGAGAATGGGAGGATGACAGCGGCGCAGTGGAAAATGGTCCACGCGCGGCTGGTAGACTCCCTGTTTACAAGGATGGAAGAGAACCCAACAGCTCCCATGACCACCTTCGATGGTGCTGGGTGGCTGAATGGGGTCAAAATCCTGAAATGTAAGGATGACCCGACGCTGAAGTGGCTGACGCAAACGGTCTTCCAACTGGAAGCGATGTGGGAGGGGGCCAAGCTGGAGGTGGTGGACAGGGAGCTAATCCCGTCCATACCAAAGGCGAAGGTGCTCTTCCCCATCGCAATCCAAGGGGACCGTGCGCTGAAGCTCCTTCAGCGACAGAACCCTGAGATACCGACCGCTGACTGGAAGGTATTGCATGCTGGTAGCCCACTACCCAACGAAGGGGGCCAGCATGTGATCCTCCAGATCAACAAAGCAGCGGAGGAGCAATTATACCCCAAGTACGGGAAAATGGCGTGGGGTATGGGAAGCGTATACCTGCGCCTCAAAAAGCGTCAGTCCAGTGATAAGGACGCAGTAGTCAACCCGTCGTATGCAGGGGAGCCAGCAGCTCATGAAACTGAGTGTGCTGCAGCTCAACTTGCATAAGAGCAAGACAGTATCAGCGGAGCTCCACATTGCCACGGAGCAAGGGCCCGCTGACATAGCTTTGGTCCAGGAGCCCTGGATTGCATCAGGCAATTCGGTGGCCGGACTAAAGCTCTCAAATTACAGCTCATTCTACCCAACACCGGTAAGCAGAAATAGAACTGCCGTACTAGTACGGAAAGGAATCCACGCTTACCTTATGTCTCATTACAGCACAGACGACCTGACAGTAGTTATGCTGGAAAGTGAGGAGAATCGCCTTTTGGTAGCCTCCTGCTACATGGCGCACAACAGGTCCGCACCGCCAGAAGAACTAAGGAGTCTGGTGGAAGAAGCCGACTCCAAAGACTACCAACTGATCGTTGGCACAGATGCTAATGCCCACCATAGTGTGTGGGGAAGCCCTGACATTAACGACCGAGGTGAGTAACTCCTAGACTTTATATTAACAAATAACATAGATGTAGCAAACGTGGGAGAGGAATACACCTACGTGGGTCCCACCTCGTCAAACGAGCTAGATCTAACTCTCGTAACGGGAAAGAGTACCTACATATCTGGATGGAAGGTCCTTGAAAGACCTTCCTTCTCAGACCACAGGTACATTCAATTCAAGTGCGAATTTGAATACACTCCGAAAGTGAAAGTCTATAGAAACCCCCGGAACACAAACTGGGAGAAGTTTAGAAAGACAGTCACTTCGAAACTCGCGAGCCCGGGCTCAGTGAAATCCGCGGACGATATAGAGAAGTCCCTAGAGACCCTATCTACGGAACTGCTAGAGGCATACCACACAGCATGCCCACCCTCTAGAACAAGGAAGAAGTCCAAACCACTCTGGTGGAATCGAGACCTCTCTCTGCAAAGAAACAACCTCATGGAATTTTTCAAGCTCGCTAAACTAGCGAACGACGAGAACATCAATGAGGAATACAAGACCCTATTAAGGGAATACAAGAAGGAGATACGTAAGGCACGGCGTAGCTCATGGAGAAACTTCTGCTCCAGCATTGAGAAAGTGTCTGAAACGGCTAGGCTGAGGAAGCTGCTGTCAAAGCAACCCACAGTACAGAGCCAACTCAAACTAGACAACGGACAGTGGTCGGAGGGCAGCAAAGAAGCCCTAACGGCAATAATGGAGGCCCACTTCCCAGGATGCACCGAGGTCACCGATGCCGAAACGCATCAGGACCTAGCAACTGAGGAACAAACACCCCCAACAGATCTGATAACCCCAAAGAAAATCCAATGGGCTATAGATTCCTTCACGGGCATAAAGGCACCTGGACTGGACGGAATATTCCCAGCCATGCTGCAAGTGACCAAAGAGGTGATCACCCCATGGCTTCTCGCAATATACGCAGCATTCCTAAGTACAGGCTATATCCCGATCCAATGGAGAACCTCTAAAGTTGTCTTCCTCCCAAAAGCAGGAAAGTGCAGCCATGTGAGTTCCAAGGATTACAGACCGATAAGCCTATCCTCTTTCCTACTGAAAACATTAGAAAAGCTGCTGGATCTACATATCTGAACCGAAGTAAGCGGACTGATGTCAACCAACCAACACGCCTACACCAAGGGAAAATCGGTGGAAACAGCACTGCACTCGCTAGTAGCTACCGTCGAGAAAGCCCTCAACACTAAGAAATATGCACTAGGAGTATTTGTCGATATATCCGGAGCATTCAACAACGTGGCCACAAGCGCAATAGTGGGTCGCTTAGAAGCAACCAACGCACACCCGGCAATCAACCACTGGATAAAGAATCTCCTAAGTTGTAGACGGGTGCAATCAGAGTGGGGCACCGCCTCCATGGTCAGAGGTGCACACAGGGGCACACCCCAGGGTGGAGTCCTGTCACCCCTCCTGTGGAACCTGGTGGTCGACAACCTCATCAAGAGATTCGAAAGGAAAGCCCCAAAAATAACAGCTTATGCAGACGACATAAGCGTACTTATCACGGGTGTATGTCCATCGACTCTCAGCTCCATAATGGAACGAACACTCAGGGAGATATGTGAGTGGGCAGATGGAGTAGGACTCAGTATCAACGCGGATAAAACGGACCTCATCCTCTTCACCAAGAGATACAAGGTACCAACATGGGTCCCCCCTAAAGTCCAGCAAACAAGGCTAACCCCTAAAGCACAGGTCAAATACCTCGGCACAGTACTGGACAGCAAGCTGGCATGGAGACCCAATGTAGTAGAGCGGGTGAAAAAGGCCACCATTGCACTTTATGCATCCAAGAAGATGCTTAGTAGCACATGGGGCCTGTCGCCCGCTCTGATGCATTGGATCTACATCTCGGTAGTGCGACCAACTCTGCTGTATGGAGTCCTAGTGTGGTGGAAAGCTACTGAAAAGAAGACGTATCACAAGCTAATGGAACGAACCCAGCGGCAGGCTTTGCTCTGCATAACAGGAACGCTGAGGTCAACGCCAACCAGAGCACTCGAAACTATACTCGGAATCGACCCCCTCGACATCTACGCTGGGCTGACTGCAAGCAAGGCAGCACAGCGCTTGATTGCGTAGGGGAACATGTCTCCTCAAAGATTCGGGCATAGTTCAATTGGAATAGACATGATCAGTTCAACCGACTACATGATCCCCCAAACGTGCCTTGAAGTAAAAACAAACCTCCGCATGGGACTCGAAGACTGGAAAGCGGGACGGGACCAGACTCAACACCTGAACATATACACCGACGGCTCCAAGATGAATGAAGGAGTAGGAGCAGGCCTATACTGTACAAACCCTGAAAGGGCGTCGTATAAGCTACCCGACCGATGCAGCATATTCCAGGCGGAAGTCTTCGCCATCAAGAAGGCAGCAGAGGTCGCTCAGCTCACAGAGCGACCACACAATACGGTTAACATATTCGTTGACAGCCAAGCAGCGACAAAATCCATGCAGTCGTCCGCGGTCAGTTCTAGAAGTGTCCTGGCAAGCAGGGAGGCACTAGAATCACTAAGCACGACTAAGTCAGTGCAGATCTATTGGGTTCCCAGTCACCAGGGCATCGAAGGAAACGAAGAGGCGGACGTTCTGGCTAAGGAAGGCGTCGGGCTGGCAAACGAGAGGACAGAAAGCGTGCCGGTCTCCCTAAGGACGCTGCAAAGCGACCTGGAGAAGCAGGCCAAAATGAGGACAGACAGCAGGTGGAAGAACACCACCACCCGCAGAATCTCGAAAATCATGTGCAAGGAACGCAATGATAATCTCAGCCACTATCTGCTGCATCTTCCACGGAAGGATTGCAGACTGTTAGTGGGCATACTAACAGACCACTGCCTGGCTGCGTCGCATGCGACCAGGCTCAACATCACTAACAGTGACACCTGCAGGAAATGCAATGAACCCGGGTATCACTGGATGACACCTCCAAGAAGTCGCCAGGGAAACTGCTTGCCTTTGCTAAAAACACCCCGATTCTGGGGGACTTCGGAACCTCAGAAACACCCTCGTAAGGTCCATACAAAGATCCGGATAACTAAGGGCCTTTTTGGCCTATGAGAGGCCCCGTCGAGGGCCGTCCGGGATAACCTAACCTAAATCTGATTTTTCATGAGAGTGTCGTCAGCTAATTCAAGGCATTAACGAAACCTACATCCTTTTTTTATTCGCCCCCTTTTGAGAACATATTTAACTAACGGGACGAGTCGTTAATCTTTTGTTCGTTACGTGCAACGAGGTGCTCAGAAAAGCTTGCGCTTCCGGCAAAACCAGTGGCAGAAAGAAGCCTAAATAGTGATACACCAAATTTGCAAAGCTGTTAAAATGCTCGTGGATATTTTTGAATCGAGCAAAACTACAGGTTAATAGGCACAAAGTTCTCTTATTACCCACCTTAGGTTACCTGAAGAGATCTGACTAATTTTCGACTACATCCATCAGACCTTCCTACAAGTACGGACTTCCATGACGGCGATATTAAAATCCAAGCCAAGATCTAAGCCGCCATTTTCCGTGACTCCTTAACCTAATCAGTCAAAGCAAATCCTCCTCCTCAAAACAGACTCCTCTGTAACCTAATCAGTCAAACAACATTTTTGGGGCAATAAAAGTGTTTCAATTCCATTAAACCCACAACAAATCATTATCACTTTATCAACTTTGCTGATAGAAATTTATATTTGAAATGATTTTTTCGTATAACTTTATTTTAATACCACCACTATTAATACCCTACCTGAAATTTTACTGCACTTATATCAATAATGGCATGGGCATTGTCGGCTGTCCGTCATTTCACAAATTTCTTTTTTCTTTTGGTTATATGTATGTACATGTATGTATATATGTATGTATGTATGTATATAAAGCAATTAGAAAATTGTAAGTAACACTACTCGACAAAATTCAACTTTTTTTTTTCCGCTGTGGCCAAAAATGACTTTTTCTGATAGATTTGGAGATTTAAATTTTTTTAAAGAATTATGGTTTTTTTTTCATGGAGTAGTTTTTTTTTAAGAATTTTTAAAAAATGTGTTGTTTCTTGTCATAGGTAGTGCTTCTATTTTTTACATAACTTAAGTTTCCTACAACTGGTTGTATTGAACTTTGCAGTTAAAAAAAGCTGACAAATGCAGCTATAAATCCGACCCAGACACTTTGTAGCTGCAACTTAACGTCTGGAAGATATTAAGCTTCCAAATTGAAATTTCATCATTTTTTTCGGTATTTTTCCCCGAAATTTTGACTTTGAAAGCTCAGGAAAAGTCGAAAAAAAAATATTTGAATGCCTTGATTTTTGGTTTTAGATAGACACATTAATTAGGCGTCGTTTAAGGTATCGCTTATAAAAATATAAAAATAAACGGCTAAGTTACAACCGTTTGACCAAATTTTCATATGCCGAATTTCGCCGATAAATTCCGTTAGCCGACGTATAACCGTTTTTTTTTCCTACAAAAATACCAAAAATCTGTGTTTGTAACAGTTTTTAACGGTAAAATGACATTTGGGATGGTGCCAATCGGCATATGTAGTTTTGGTCAAACGGTTATAACTAAGCCGTTTATTTTTATATTTTTATAAGCGATACCTTAAACGACGCCTAATTAATGTGTCTATCTAAAACCAAAAATCAAGGCATTCAAATATTTTTTTTTCGACTTTTCCTGAGCTTTCAAAGTCAAAATTTCGGGGAAAAATACCGAAAAAAATTATGAAATTTCAATTTGGAAGCTTAATATCTTCCAGACGTTAAGTTGCAGCTACAAAGTGTCTTAGTCGGATTTATAGCTGCATTTGTCAGCTTTTTTTAACTGCAAAGTTCAATACAACCAGTTGTAGGAAACTTAAGTTATGTAAAAAATAGATGCACTACCTATGACAAAAAACAACAAATTTTTTAAAAATTCTTTAAAAAAAAACTACTCCATGAAAAAAAAAAAACATTCTTAAAAAAATTTTAAACATCCAAATGTATCAGAAAAAGTCATTTTTGGCGACAGCGGAAAAGTCGTGTCGACTAGTGTAATCAATAGAAAAAAGTCGTGGAATCCGGAAGACAAAAATTTCATTTCGTACGAATTTGTCCGAAATCTTAATTCCAAAAACTTGCGAAACCTAGCTGCATCCTTTGCAGGGGTATGAATTTGATAAAATAAAAAATAATAATTACCATTTCCAGAGAGTTCTGTATATGCTCCCTAGCCTTTACAATTTCGGACACTAAAGGGCTGTAGTGGTTCCGCTCAGATACCTTTAAAATAAGACAAAAAATTTGATAAGAATTGTATATATATTTTTGAATAAGCTCTTACTTGCATATAATTTCATAGAACATAATGTATAACATAATTTAGCCTCAGCTAACTAAAATTACATTTTACCCTTAAAAACTGTTAAAACACACAGATTTTTGTTATTTTTTGTAAGGACAAAAACGGTTATATGTACAGTTGCGAAAAAAATAATGGCACCACTACTACGTATACATTTTGTTAGTGATAAAATAAAAATGCGAATTATGTTGCGATTTTTTTAAATTTGGTTTATTTTATATTGTGTAGGATAAACAAAACATAAACAAAAACTGCGTTACCGTTCTTCAAATTTCTGTCTATATATTTTTTTTGGGAATTTAGCAAAAAATACCCAAAAAATGGCGTAAAAAAAGGACCATTAGCCATTTTCTTAGTAAAGCTTCTATTTTTCTCAAAATTGTCTTTGTAGGAGGCGCGTATTCATTAGTTTTGACTAAGACTTCATTGTTTCTGTCATAAAAGTTAATAATCATAACAATGGGACGTGGAAAGCACTGCACTGACAAAAACCAGATTCGTCAGAGCAAGAAGGGTCCCTTCAAGTCAGGTACCGTGCTTAAAGAAGAGCTTATAATAAATGCGACGGATCAAACAGTTAGCACATATCTTAGCCAACATAACATAAAAGTCTGCAGCCTAAGAAAGGAACCACTTTTAAACGCGACACATATTACTAAGCGCAAATCGGACATCCTAACAATGGACGAATATTCTATGGTCAGATGAGTCCAAAGTGGTTATGTTTGATGGAAAAGGGTCTCGATCATACGTTAGACGTCCAAGAAATCAGAATACAAACTTCAGTACACCATAAAAACCATTAAGCATGGAGGGTGTAGTGTAATGGTATGGGCCTGCTTCTTCTGCTATGGAGTAGGTTCAAAAGGTTGGATAAAAACCATCATAGATCAGCATGTGTTTAGCTGAATATCGTGGAGACAGTAATGCTACTCTTTACAGAATATGAAAGTCCGCTCTTATGGGTCTTTCAACAGGACTATGACCCCAAACACACCAGCAAGAAAGCAAAGGAATGGTTCAGGGCAAACTGTGTAAAAGTTTTGGTGTTCGCGAAGTAGCAACACTGACGATGCGCTTGTGGTGCCGCCTCATATAAGTAGCTCACACAACCCCCCCATCCCTACACATTACCAACCCACATCCCAACCCCCACACTCATCCTACACCGAACCGGACTACGTGTGTTATTCGACCCGTGTCGAAAGTCAGCCTGGCTGGGGGCCGGTGTAAAACTAACCCAGTCGTTAACGTAGAGCTCAGATATTTGGCATCCCCCTGTTCTAATGATGCCTTACCCGGGCAACGTGAATCTCTGTCGGACGGACCGCCCCTTCTTAGCAAGTCGTGGGATAAGATATGGAAAACAATAAACTAAACAAAAACAAAAATGAGTCTGGCACTCCCCAATTGCCAACAGGGAGCAATCCCATTCAGGGAAAGGCAACGGCCCAAAGGCCTGGCCTGACCCGCGACATAGTAGGTAAAACCTGCGCGGTGGAAGACGCTAGGGCGAACCTGAAGGGGTCCCATCCTAGTCCTGGGGTGGGTGGCAAATCGCCTCCCAAAGCTGATACCTTGGTAGAGTGGCTATGCAATCCTGCGGCTGCCCTGCCTGCTGGTAAGGCTGCGGGGTGTGAGTTGCCATCGACTAGCGCCCAGGCCAAAGCTTTCACGTATGCCGAGAGGAGGAGTGCTGGCAACATACTCCGTCGGCAAAACTCGAGCATGATGTCCAGTCCGACCGACCAGTGGCGGAAAAAGGTGGAGTGGGCATCAAAGGTGCTTCCCAACTTCGGAAAAGAGGCACCGAAGAAGGTTGCCCCGCCGATCTCCTGATCCAAGAGCCTTGGATAGTAGGAGACAAGGTCTGTGGATTAGCGACGAAGAAACACAAGCTTATTGTAGCTCAGAAAGAAGGTAAAATCCGTACCTGCATTCTTGCAAGGAAGCACTTAAATATCTTTCTGCTCCACAATTTTAGCAATGGTGACAACACAGCGGCAAGCCTTGAGCTACAAGGTTCTCACATAAGGCTGATGTCGTCCTACATGGCTCATGAGGAAAGCGATCCTCCCGGTGACCTAGTTCGCAAGCTCACCAGAGATAGCGAAAGGTCGGATATAGGCCTTATAATAGGCTGCGACGCCAACGCCCACCACACCCAATGGGGGAGCTCGGATACAAATGTAAGGGGTGAGTCACTTTTCAGCTTCATCCTAAACTCTAATCTTCTTATCTGCAATCGGGGCAATGATCCTACGTTTATAATTAAGAATAGACAAGAGGTTATTGACCTAACATTAGTGTCTCACAAACTGTCAGACATAGTAAAGAGTTGGAAAGTTCTGGGGGACCATTCCTTTTCAGACCACAGGTACATCGAGACTATATTATCTCTCGAGAGCCCGAAACCCACTGTCTTTGTTAACCCTAGGAAAGCCAACTGGGAAAAATATCACAGAAATGGAGGGACTACTTCCCTCTGCAGCACCAATATGCCTGAACACAGAGGACGACCTAAATCGTCTAGTGGACAGGTTCACTAAAGCATGCAACATGGCTTTCACGGCAGCATGCCCATTAAACCAACACAAGAGGAAAAAGAAACCCCCCTGGTGGTCAAAACATATAGATATCCTACGGAAAAGCTGCAGGACCCTCTTCAACAGGGCCAAAAGCGCTAACGAGGAAGAACACTGGGCAGATTACAAGAAGAAATTACAAAAAAGAAATTAGACAGGCAAAAAGGGCCTCTCGGCTAAAATTTTGCTCTGAAATCGAGGAAACGTCGGAGGCTGCAAGACTGCGCAAGATCCTCTCCAAAACGGCCCCCTCGGTGGGATACCTGAAGAGAAGTGATGGTACGTGGACTAACTCCAGTGAGGAGTCCCTACACATTATACTCGACACTCATTTTCCAGGGTGCTCCATCAATGTACCGACTCACTTCCCTAGTAAGGGGTTCGGTCACCTCGATGGAGCATATCTTCTCAAAACGGAACATAAACTGGACAATAAACAGTTTCGATCCGTTCAAATTCCCTGGTCCGGACCAGATCGTTCCGGCCCAATTAGGCCAAAAGGCCGGAGACACGGCCATCAACTGGCTGCAATGTATCTTTAAGAAGATACTAGTAGTGGGGAAAATACCAATCGCTTGGCTTAAGGCAAAAATAGTCTTCATCCCTAAAGCAGGTCAAGCTTCGCACTCAACACCAAAGGACTTTAGACCAATCAGTCTATCATCCTTCCTTCTCAAAATTTTTGAGAGACTCGTCGGGTTACAACTGAGAACTACTATAAATTCTCAATTGTTGTCAGTCGCACAGCATGCCTACAGGAAAGGAAAATCCACCGAAACGAACCCAAGTATAGTCCAATGGATATATCTAGCTATAGTTCGATCAATAATACTCTATGGAGTTACAGTGTGGTGGCCGGCCTTATCAAAAAGGACGATCACAAGACAACTCGACAAAGTTCAACGAACAGCGGCCCGGAACAGCAGTTCCGTCCCCATTAAAACGGACTACTGTGTCCCAAGGGAATACACAGACACCCTTTTCGATGCAATTATCCCTCACAGAGACGAGTGGAGTGAGGGACCACCAGGCCCAGAAGGCGCCTTAAACATCTTCACAGATGGGTCAAAGCTGAACAATAGGGTCGGAAGAGGAATATACTCCGAACAGCTAAACATTAGGCAATGCTTTAGGCTCCCTGATCACTGCAGCGTCTTCCAACCGGAGATCATGGCAATCAAGGAAGCCCTAAACTGCCTTCAGGAAACTACCGGAATGGTAACCCGCATAAATATTTATAGTGATAGCCAAGCTGCAATCAAATCGCTTAATGCGATCTCTGCAAACTCGGCCACCGTTGCAGATTGCCGCAAATCTCTTCACGAGATGGCTCAGCAATTTGTTATCAGCCTTATATGGGTACCGGGCCACCGGGACATCGAAGGCAACTGTATTGCAGACGAGACTGAGCTATGCAAGCTCGGCAGACGAAGGTGCAGCGCAGTCATACGTTCCCTAACGGGACACTGGCTAATAGGTACCCACGCTAATAGACTGGGCGCACCATACAACGATTTTTGCCGAAGCTGTAGAGACGAGGAAGAGGAGGAAACGGTGGAACACTTGTTCTGCTCATGCCCAGCTCTCAGCAGAAGAAGGCTACAGCACTTGGGCTCGCCCTTCATAGCAGACATTTCGGTAATGTCCACCATATGTCCCAGAAAGATAGCTAACTTCATAAGAACTGCAGGCTGGGATAACTGTTGACATTTAGGTCTCACGATGCGAAAATGGGGGAGATTCCCTGCGGTATTATAATGGGCCGGAAACGGCCTAAGTGTGCTGGGCTCCCAGTGAGCCTGGCAACCGCTATCACCTAACCTAACCTAAAACGATGCCAGGACTTGATTGATTCTATGCCAAGACGCTGCGCAGCTGTTATTGCCAAAAAAGGATTAGATTTAGTAATAATAGTTCAAAAAAGTTAACTAATGAATTCGTTACTTTTTAGTCATTCCTTTGTTTTTAATTCCATCCACTTTGAATGCATTTCCTTAAATAACTTAAAAACGTTAAAAAGAAGGACAATTTTTTTGTATATTCTAATGTTCAAAGAGTCTTCCATTTCTAAAAAAAATGCTTCAAGTTTCCTTAAAGTTAAAAATGTGAGTTTGGCAACAATTTAAAAATTGCTTGTGGTGGTGGTGCTTTTATTTTTTTCGCAGCTGTAAATATGTCGGCTAACGGAATTTATCGGCAAAAATCGGCATATAAAGGTTTGATCAAACGGCTGCAACTTAGCCGTTTATACATGGATTTTTACAAACGAAACCTTAAACGACGCCCAATAAATGTGTCTATCTAAACTATCTAAAAAATGTAAGCCACGACATATCAAAATTGAAATCGTAATATCTTCCAGACGTTAAGCTGCAGCTTAATAATTAGAATTTTTTTCTAGGTTTAGATTTTTTGTATAGAATTTTTGAAAAATTTGATATTTTTTTATCAGAGGTAGTGTTTCTATTTTTCACATAACTTAAGTTTCTTATAACTGGTTGTATTTAACTTTGCAGATTTGAAAAGCTAACAAATGCATTTATAAATCGGATCCAGACAGTTTGTAGCTTTCAAAATCAAATTTCATAATTCGGTATTTTTTTCCGGAATGTTGACTTTGAAAACTCAGGAAAAGTCGAAAATAAAATAATTCGTGGCTAACATTTTTCATTTTAGGTAGACAAGTTACAGCTGTTTGACCAAACCTTCATATGCCAAATTTTGTCTATCGAAAACTAAAAATGTTTTAAACGATATAGCCCTAAAATGTCAAAGTTATCAAAATGCTTCGTTTCCGTAATCCACCAAAGATGTGGTCTTGCTCCAACTGCTTCTATTATTATGATTTTCATCACGTGGTTTTTCTCACGTTGAAAATGTGCACATCTTTTGTTTGTTTTACGAACAGTTTTTCTCCATCTTTCACTTTAACTTCAGGGATAATTGTCAATATATTGTTGACCGGAAAATCAGCTGTTATCTCAGTCCACACACGCCATCGATAGACCAAAATTATTAAATATGAATTTGAAAGCTTTATATCTTTCAGACGTTAAGCTCCAGCTACAAAAAGTCTGGATCGGATTTATAGCTGCATTTGTCAGCTTTTCAGAACTGCAAAGTTCAGTACAACCAGTTATAAGTTGGCTGTGGCCCAAAATGACTTTTTCTGATCGATTTGGAGACTTAACATTTTTTAAAGAATTAGGGTTCTTTTCTAGGTTTAATTTTATCAAACAATTTTTAGACAAATGTTGTATTTTTATCAGAGGTAGTGCTTCTATTTTTCAAATAACTTAAGTTTCTTAAATCTGGTTGTATTGAACTTTGCAGTTAAAAAAAGCTGACATGCAAATTCAGCTATCAATCCGACCCAGATACTTTGTAGCTGCAACTTAACGTCTGGAAGATATTAAGCTTCCAAATTCAAATTTCATAATTTTTTTTCGGTATTTTTTCCCGAAATTTGGTCTTGAAAACTCAGGAAAAGTTCTTTGAAAGTTTTTAAAAATCAAAATCGATCCAAAAAAGTCATTTTTGGCCACAGCGGAAATGTCGTGTTGACTATTGTGACAATTGGTCTAATAAACGAAAGTTGTCGCCATTGTAAGGCATATAAATTTAAAGGTGAAACAGATGGGATGTGCTGTGTGAGTGGTAAAGGTTTGGTCAAACGGCTGCAACTTAGCCGTTTATCCATCGATTCTTACAAACGATAGCTTAAACGACGCCTAATTAATGTGTCTATCTAAAACCAAACCCAGCCACGAAATATTTTCTTTTCGACTTTTCCCGAGTTTTTAAAGTCAAAATGTTTTTGCACTTAAAAAAAGCTGACCGTGGTCTTTAAACAGCAAAACGATCGGCTTCTAGCCATGGAGTCTCAGTGGCTTATAACTACTAAGGGAGTCTCCCATTCCGCGGGATCTGCAAGTGCCAACTGTCCCTCAGTTGATTTCGTTCGCTACTTTAAAGGCAACGACAGCTGCTGGCGATGCAAATTCGGTAGCCAAATTTATCACCTCGGAGAGCATGCAGCCAGAATCGTCTGTAGTGTCCGTGTCTGTAGGATCCGCAAAGTCTTTACCCGTTCCGTCCATTCTGATCCCACTAGCGAATAGACGTCCCGGAAAACCGATTGTAACCATCACAGGTGTTAGGCCTGTGGTGCCAAAATTGGTAGGGATCCCACCTTAGCGACAAGTTGTTCTCTTACGGCTGGTCCCTGACTCCACAACTAAGAATGTGACTGCTTTTATACAAAGCAAAATATCACCCGTCGATTTAACGGTGAAGAAGTTTCACTTCTCTTATGCCAGGGAGATAGCTTCCTTAAAGATAAGCGTTTTCCAACTCACTTTGATACAATTTTCTCTGCCAAATTTTAGCCAGAGCTTTTAGTAAAAATAGAAAAATGGTTTAAGACTAAGAAGAAAAAAAATAATAATAATAACTTAGTGCCAATATCGCGACGTGACTTTGTTGACGGCTTGACCTGTCTCTGTCTCAAGTCAACCATGCCATGAATTCCTTGGGTCGACTGCTTGATCTGTGCTTTGTAACGGATTCGACCATAACGTTTTCAACTCGAGTTCCCCGCTCACTACATCTGAAGAGGCCTACTATCCTACTTTTGAAGTGTCGCTTGACACTGGACCAACTGCATTGGATCGGTCGGGTAGACCACCTCAATGTGTCCGTTGCTTGCGTAAGGCCGAGTTTGCAAGGTTTAATAACCTCATTAGGGATTTTGATTGGTCCGCTTTGTTTTTGTGCACCGATGTTACGATAGGCACAAACATTTTCTATGATGCACTTTACTCACTTTTTGATTCTTGTATCCCGCTTTCCTGTCCCATTAGATCGAGAAAACCCCCTTGGTTCACCAAGGAGCTATCCAGTCTAAAAAACTTAAAATCAAGACAATAAAAAATTTCAAGAAGTTGGCTCTCCTTCTCTCTCTCATTATGTAATGATGGAGACACTGACAGCGCCGTGTCGAGATAAGTTTACACCCGGGGCAAACATTCTTGCGGCGCACCCAACCCACACCAACCCAACCCAACACAAACAATAATTCATTTCATAAGAAAATTGACAATTCCAGTGTCAAAATAATTAATTAAATGGCACACAAAAATAAAACAAATCAAAATGACAACTCCAGTATCCAACTTAACTTAATTAAATGATACAACATTAAATTCTTACTCTCCTAGTTTTTAGAGAAGCAAAATCATCTATTATCTGTTCCATATGTACATATATAAAAATTCCGTTACGGAATACTTAATAGACAACAAACTGAAACTGAGACACCCGTTGAAGATCTTAAGTGGTTTTTATTAACTTACGTTTGCTAAATGATCGCTCTGCTGATGCTAATCCTGTAAGCGATTTACATATTTTTAATTAAAGAATTTCAACATGATTCATTTTTCAAAAGTGGGAAATAATTTTTTTTACTCGACTTTTCTATACTTAAATTAGCAGCATATTTTAAGGTAAATTCATTGCATGCTTTTCAAGTTCATTGTCAGATTCAGACTTCACGTTTAAGCCTGTTAAAAAATCAAAATCCTGAGAAACGTTATGAAGTGCTTCAAATCTTCATTTCTGTTGTTGAATATTGATTCCAAAACTGTTTTCCGAAATTTATCAGTCTCAGATATCACTTTCATCAACAGCCTCATACTCAAATTGCCTCCGCACTTTTCGTTTTTGATTGTTGTAACTTTTGTATCAACGCCCAAACTTTTTGCCAAATCAAGACTTTCTTTTTCAAACATTTCAGATTTTTCATTACTAATGTTGGTAATTTGCTGGCACGAGGACTGTAATATTTTTTGTCAATGTCCTGACTGCATGAATTTCTGATAAAATTCTATTCAAAGTAATCAAACTGCATATAGAATTTAAATTTCATAATGTTCTTAGCACCTTGACACTTCTAACACTTGTTTAACCTTTGCAAGCTATATAATTCAATAATGCATTTTAGTTGACCAGCGCGTGTCAGAATATTTTTTTAATGAAACGGTCAAACGATTCGTGAGATTGTAATGTAACTGTACTTAAAGCCACTTAAAAAGTAATGTACTTTAATTGTCAATCGCCAGGTCTACAAAGCAACCAAAGAAAATATAAATGGGGGCAACGTCCATACATTTCAATTGTTATATGCAGCGAGGAAGCCAAGAAATCCGAGGCGCGGATCGCTTCACAAATTTAAGACATTCGGCATCGCTCACTGCTGGTACTGCAGGGTACATCGCTTAAAAATGTGCTCAAACATAGATTTCAGCGTGAGCACCCCCCATGACATAAGTGATGTCGCGCGGAACGATGAACTGCTCACGTTAATATTGAGATGTCCTTGGGCCATAGGCGATGACATGGTCATCGAGAATTGCGGAAAAGTAAGGCAAACTATAAGTGTTGATTTTCTCGAAACATAAGGCATATAATAAGATGATTTTCTCGATAAAAAAATATATAATTTTATAAATTTACAATTATGTACATATCTATGTATGTATTCCAGTTTTGGGGATCCCCGAGCCTCGTTCGGTAACTTCAATTGCATCGCCACTGAAATAATATGGATTAATTTATTATGTTTTTGTTTAGATTTTTTAACTTGTTAAGACTTACTTTCCATGTCCTTCCACGATGTCCCCATTGGGTTCCGTATTTTGTTAATCTATTAATAAACAAAATATTTCTATAAAATAAAATTACAGAAATATTTTCGATTTATAAAAGAGTTGTTTAAACAAAAAGCAATGCTCACTGTAGATCAGCGGTGGTCTGTGCATTTACTCCAACAACAAAAACAAAACACGCGCCAAAATATGTACATACCTGACCTGCTTGACTCAGGCCTTGCATATAAGGGTTGCTTTTCTGTTTTTGCTTCACTGCTTAAAATTGAAATTTCGTGGCCACCGCAGATTATGCATTCACATTCTATTTCTTTATTCCTCTTTCAATCCATACTATACATATTAGTCATAACATAAGGAAACAAAAATTAAAGAGCATAAAAGAAGAATAAATAAATGCAACGTCTTATATACAATTGATATTTTCATCACTTACCAAGCGTACGTCACATTTTTATACCCGGTACTCAAAGAGTGTAGGGGTATATTAGATTAGTGGAGTTAGTATGTAGATGTGTGTAACGCCTAGAAGGAAGCGTTTCCGACCCCATAAAGTATATATACTCTTGATCAGCATCAATAGCCGAGTCGATATAGGCATGTCTGTCTGTCCGTCCGTCCGTCTTCATTAGGGCCTAGATCTCAGAGACTATACAAGCTAGTGCAAGCAAATTTTGTATCCAGACTTCTGTGATTTCACACTTTTACAAATGTATTTCAAAATTTCGCCCCGCCCCTTTCTGTGGCATACAAAATTTTGAAAGTACGAGAAAACTAAAAACGCAAAATCATAGAGGATGACTATTTCTATCAGGGTGTTGAATCAGGCTGTTGAATCTGTATCAGTTCGGATCATTAATGTAGACACAATGAAGAAAACCATTTCGAAAGGCATCGTTCCCTCTCGCTCTCTCTCACACGCTACCCTGTGTGCTTTGCCTATTCGTGCAGATGAGCGCCTAGTTCTCAGAGGCTATAAGACTCTATAACTCTATATACATTTAACTCTATAACTATGTATGTACATATATTTAGTTATACTTGTACATGTAGAAATGTATAAGCAGATGTGAAAAACATATGTAAACAAAATTGGAAACAGATAACATCTAATATATAAAAATCTCCCATAGGGTTCGACCTAATTTTTTGAAATTTTATTTTTTGGACAAAATTTAATTCGTTCTTTTGCGAACATATAATAAATTACATAAATCGTAAGCTCATATATATACTGATTGAGTGCCGGGTATAAAGTAGAGCCGCTGCCTTTGCCGCGGCTTAAAACGTTTCCTCTCGTTTTATTTAAACACTGCACTTACCTGGTAATAATAATTAATATAGGTATTTTTCACAAAATCATTGCTGTTTCGCTTTTAACTCTTTCGCGCACAATTGTAACAATGTAATTTAATAGCAAATGCAAAGCGAACAAAGCAAGAAAGATCTACCGACGACGAAAAAAAAACAAATTCTCTTCTACTGCGCAAGATCGGCAGAGCCGATCTACTACGACACGAGCGGAAAATAAAGAAACAGAGGGGAAATAAAGGGTTCGTCTTAGCGCGCGTCAAATTTGTTCTCAGTTATTCTTTTAGTTTTTGTTTTCAATAAAATAAACTTTAATATATTGTAGGATAATGTTATATTAGAAATGGGATCCATTTCTACTTCAGAGTCAATGTCATAATAATAGGTAAACTTCAAGTGTTGGTATGAAACAAATTTACTAACTGCTTATTTATATTTATTCTTTGCTTAATTAGTATTTACTAGTTAATATCTAATATATCTAATATCTAATCAAATAATATCTATTTCTGGCCACCTTTATAACTTTTGTCATACTTTTGCGTCTGGCAGGTTTTTATAGGTGTCTCATAACACAATTCTTGGACGTCTTCCCAAAATATTTTAAAATAATTTTTTATTATTATTATTTAAAAATAAAAACTTAGCTTATGTCTTTTTTTAATCTCCCTACAAGCTTTCGATTGTATTTAAGTGACTAGTCCTCTTTAAAACGTAATTTTTTTAGTCCTCAAAAAATTTGGTCAAAAGCATCGATATTTGTTTTGGGCCGTTTTTTTTGATGAAATAACAAACGAAAAGGCATGTTTTCTTATGCATATGGTAATTTAGCACTATCCAATATAGATTTGTACTCCTCAACGCCGCACCAGGAGAAGTAGCCCCATATCATTATTTATTTATTTATTTATTTTATGTCAGAAAAGGCTTGCAAAGCCAAGTCCGGCATGAGATCTTGTATCGTGCTAGCTGCCAGGGCCATCGACTACAGAGTTAATTATATACAGTTGCGTCCAAAATAATAGTAGTGCCGATACAAACTTTCATTTTTCCTCAATAGCCAGACTTAGGAGCGCTTCCCCGAAAGTTGGTTAATTTTTATAGTAACCTTGCTTATTTCAGATTATAATAATAGATAACAACTTGAGATAATTCCCCCAGATTTTTAGAAAAAAATTAAAATTTGAAAATACTTAGAAAATTACCCGTTCAAAATAATAGTAGTGCATTTTTTCAAAAGAGATTACAGTCGAACAAAATTTTCTGAGAGTGTCCTTTATATCCGATAAAAGACATCCATATGTGTACTAAATTTTCATACTTAGTTGAGTAGCCTTGGATTTCTATAACGGCTGTACAGCGATTTGGCATGAAGCTACCCAAATTGTGGCATTTCTCTATGAAAATCGAGTTCAAGGACCTTTGTAAAGCGTCCTAAAGTTAATTATTTTTACATATTAGACTGCTCTGTTTACATTATCCAATAAATTATCAATTTGATTAAGATCGGTTGACCGATTTGTTCGTTCCATTGACTCTACCTTGTTGGTAGCGAACTACTCTTTGAGAAATTTGTGGGTGTCCTTCAGATTGTTGTCCTCAGGGACCCCCCAAAACAGATGCATGTCCAATGAGACATAAGGTAGCATCATATCGGCCAATATTCAAACCTATAAATGACGAGCTATTGTACTTATAACACATATACTGTCCAAATATTGTAGTATGAAAAACTCGCCCCAACCATCGTTGAAGACCCACCGTATTTTACAGTTTTGAAAGTTTATTTTGGGGAAAATTGATATTGCTGTGGTCGTCTTAGATAGTAACGAGATCTATGGCCACAATACAAAATTAATTTTGGACTCCTCCGAAAAAAAAATATTCCTTCACTTTCTAATGGTCAATTTATGGAAATATCTGGAAAACTTCAAATTTGTGACTATGTTTGTTTTTGCCAGAAAAAATTTTTTCTTGAGTTTTTTACTTTTAAATTATAGTCTTTAAGGCTTCATCTAATGGTCTCAAAAAGAGTTTCCAAATTAAAAAATGTTTGTAAGGCTGCTGTTCGGCTAAGCGCCTACCCATGGCAGCACAGAGATAGGCATAGCTTACTCTCTTTACATTGCTCTCAATGCATCGCTGTTGCTGCTGCTGCTGCCCTACGCCCTACGCTCTCAATCGCTACATCGCCCTTTCCCTAAATTCGTCGTCCGACAAGAGCTGTGGGGGAGGCTCATCAGCAGAGCAGAACTTACTTAAAATTTGATCGTCTTCGTGAGCAAACGTCGTATCGCCAACTTTCGTGTCGTATTGTCTCTCGCTTAGAACACAAAATCAAGCATACCCATATACACAATATACATACATACATTGAAACCAAACCCATTTGTGTTTAATTTAATTTTGCAAAATACGCTGCTGAAAAAGCTCAGTAGCTCAACATTTTGGTGACCCCGACGTGATTAAAAAACAATAAAATCATAAAAAGCATAAACAATTGCATTTATCCAAATTTTGTCGTTGCCTTAGTCGCATAAAACCACGGTTGTTCGGTTCCTCAGTTGTGCACAAGCAACAGTAACGGTTCTCGCGTCATCTGCTTTACCTTCTGCTTGCTGTTGTTTCGTTACGGTTTCGGTGCTCTCAGTGTGAATGCCATTGTTGTTGTTGGCAAAATTCGAACTCTCGCTGCTGGTCTGTGCCCGTGTGTTCGAGCGTTGCGATCGATTGAGAAGTTCCTTTCAAACTGTTCGAAGCTATTCACTGGCTCTTAACCTCGGCGTTTGCTTTATCAAACACACACAATGTCTTCTGATGGAACCCCCTCCCCTATCGCTGTCGATTCCCCCTTGTCTCTCAATGTGGACATTGCGTACTACAAGCGCAAGGTGCAAGCCATGCTAAGTGCAGTGCGGAGAATTGGAAATGCCGTCGGCAAGGACAAGATTGGTGGGCTAAGAGAAGAGGAGTTGAACGTGCGCTTAAATTCTTTATTGGATCTGGTCGCTTCTTTCAATGAGCATCATAATGCCCTGGAGAGGATTGATCTTGATGAGATCGGTAGTCCCTTGAGGGACGAGTTTGACGAGTGCGTGGTAATGCTGGAGACTAGCATTAGGCATGAATTGAACAATCGGCAGCCCTCAACGCTCCCTTGCTCAACAATGCCGACGGACCATATTGCAGAGGCCCCAGCTACGATTGTAGTGCAGCATCGGCCTCGCCTACCGGAGTTAAAGCTTCCGGAGTTCAGTGGGGACTACTCACAGTACTCTGCGTTTTGGAGCATGTTTTCTTCCATAATTGACAAGGATCCTGACCTAACGAATGTGGAGAAATTACAGCACCTACGATCCTGCCTGAAAGGACCAGCTTTAGACACGATCTCGTCACTTGAATTTAGCCAGGCCAGCTATCCTATCGCGCTAGATTTGCTCAATAAACGATTCAATAACAGGCGTTTAATATTTCAGAAACATGTCGCCGACATTCTAAGTGTGCAGCGAATTGAAGAAGCATCTGTGTCTCAACTCCGTGTCTTGGCAGATACCGCAATTGCTAATCTGCGGGCTTTAAAGAATCTAGGGACAAAGGAGCAGGTCGCTGACTGCATTGTGATACAAAGCCTGCTGCAGAGGGCGGACAGTGCCACACGAGCCAAGTGGGAGGAAACATCGTCTTTGGATAGCCTTTCTACAGCCGAGCAATTTACTACCTTCTTGGAAGAGAGATGCCAGAGATTGGAGACCCAAGAGCATGCTAAAAATATGTACACCAATAGTCATCGGAAACACTGCCTAATCGCAACTAGCTCCAAGCCGAACCTTTGTGCATTCTGCGGAGATCCAGAACATTCCACGTATGGGTGTTTGCAGTTCTGCAATCTTTCTCCTCGCCTTCGCTTTCAGGAAGCTAAGAAGCTGTCGCTGTGCATCAATTGCCTCCGAGCAGGCCATTGTCAACGCACATGTCGTTCTCGATCCTGTCGAATATGTGGTTCCAGACATCATACACTGCTTCATTTCGAATCTCCGTCCAATGCTTCCCATTCCATTGTGCCTCAACTCTCGACTTCAACATCGGCTCCACGATTGCATGCGATACCATCTCGCAGTAAATGTACTGCAACGTCATCAGCCACGTCACTTTTCGCCCAGAGTCACAGACAGGACTCCGTGTTGCTGGCCACTGCCGTAATCAGTGTTAGGAATAGCTCTGGTACATTCACTCCTTGCCGTGCCCTGCTCGATTCTGGATCGCAGGTGCATATCATTACTTCAAGTCTAGCTCAACAGTTGCGGCTGAAGAAGGAAGAATCGGAAGTTTCAGTATCTGGTCTGGGCGATTCGTGTGCCATGTCAGAAGGATGCTGCGTGGATATACAACTGAGATCACACGCGTCGAGCTATGCCACGACCATTTCGGCATTGGTTGCTCCCACCATTACGAGCAACCAACCCAACGGTACTGTTGACACAACCCGATGGAACATGCCCTCCAACATATGTTTGGCTGATAAGATGTTCTACCAGTCCCAACCTGTTGACATTCTTATTGGAGCGGCTCTGTTCTTTGAGCTTCTCTGCATTGGCCAAATCAAGTTGGGAGCCGGCCTACCACATCTTCAGGAAACTAAGCTAGGATGGATAGTTGCTGGAGAGATATTCCAGTCCCGAGTTTCTGCTTCTCTATTCACAGGTAACTCATCTGACGTGGCCCCTCGTTCGAGTGATAGAACCTATCATCGTGACAGACATAGTGTCCGGAGTACCTGCGCTAAAGACGTTCCCCGGAGCAAGAAAGGAAGTGCTGCCAAGAAGGATGTTGATGGCCCGTGCTCTTCAACGGGGGGAGTATGTTCGGCTAAGCGCCTACCCATGGCAGCACAGAGATAGGCATAGCTTACTCTCTTTACATTGCTCTCAATGCATCGCTGTTGCTGCTGCTGCTGCCCTACGCCCTACGCTCTCAATCGCTACATCGCCCTTTCCCTAAATTCGTCGTCCGACAAGAGCTGTGGGGGAGGCTCATCAGCAGAGCAGAACTTACTTAAAATTTGATCGTCTTCGTGAGCAAACGTCGTATCGCCAACTTTCGTGTCGTATTGTCTCTCGCTTAGAACACAAAATCAAGCATACCCATATACACAATATACATACATACATTGAAACCAAACCCATTTGTGTTTAATTTAATTTTGCAAAATACGCTGCTGAAAAAGCTCAGTAGCTCAACAGCTGCAATAGGAGCGAAAGCATCGTACCTCCTCTGTCGTAGTAGTCGATCGACTGATGTTTTGGCGAATAACTTCACCGATCGCCGGTTTTACCTTGGGTTTCTTATTTAATGTTATTTCTGATAGTATAAACTGAACAACCAATGATATTTTTTACCTCGAGATACTACTCTCCTTCTGAAATGAGCCCTCTAATTAGTTCGAGCTTTTGGGCACTATAGGGCTTGCCACGCCCCAAGATACCGACGCCAAATGACCAAAAAGGAAACTATAAAAGCTTAAAACTATGAAATAAACCATTCAAGTATTATTTAAAAGAAAAAACTTTGCAAAATATGTAGTAGATTTAATAATATTCAAAATTTTCTGTAGTACTGCTATTATTTTGAACGCTTCGAAATGCCGATTTTATGCGAAAAAGCTAAATATATGACTAAAAAAAGGAGTTAAGAAATTTGAACTGTATTTTTAAGTACAGCAATACTGTGCTAGTTGCTGAGGTAAAAAAATTAATTCGATTGCTACAGTTGTTTCGGAGAAAATGAACAATATGTAAAGCCCATATCAGCACTACTATTATTTTGGACGCAGCTGTATGTACAAGTTTTAAGGCTATGATATGTACAGGTATATATTATGTTTTTAAATTTGATTAAGCTTAGATTTCGTGGTATATATTTGTTTCTTTTAGATATTCTATTATTAGTTTGATGTTTTCTTTGGATGGATTACTTAAATATTGGGTGATATTTAGATTTTTAAATATTTTTTGTTTAATTTGGGTAGTTGCAGGGCATAAGTTGAGGATGTGCTCCATGGTTGCTGGAGTATGTGCCTGGCAGATCGGGCAGTTTCGTGACGCTGTGGGATCCAGGTAGTGTTTGTGCGTAAGTTTTGTGTGACCCAGTCGGAGTCTGGTGAATTTTATTTGGTCGAGTCGCTTTGTTTGTTGCTGTATTAAATTTGAGTAATGGGATGTGTGTATGTTTTTGGTGTTAATGTTTCTGTACCAAGTGTTGCATTTGGAGACAAGGTTTTTTGTGTTATGGGCCAGTTGTTCTTTTAAAAATCTGTTAATGTCTGTAGTATTAAGGTTGTCGGTGTAAATTAGTGGCATTTTTAAGGCTGATTTTGCTGTTTTGTCTGCCAGTTCATTTCCTTTGATGTTGCTGTGTCCTGGTGTCCACAGAATTGTTATTTTTGGATTGTGTGCTATGAGGATTGATCGGATGGTGGCTGGGTATGTGTTGTTGTTGCTTGTGTTGGCTATTGCCTCGATTGCACCAAGGGAGTCTGAGCAGATTACAAACTTGCCCCTTTTTTTAGCTGTTAATTTTGTTGCTTCAAGAATGCTTATAATTTCGGCTGTTTGTATTGAAGAGTATGTTGGTAGACTTCCGTATTTTAATATGTCTGTTTCTGAGGTGACTGCGAACGTTGTAATAGAGTTATGTTGGGATCCGTCGGTGTAAATAAATTTGTGGTTATATAGTTTGTGTTTTAGTTCGTTAAATAGTTTTTGGTATATATCGGGTGGTGTGTTATTTTTTTTGTGGATGTGCAATGATGTGTCTATTAAGTTTTTTGGTAACTGCCATGGGGGTTTAAGTTTGAGGATTTTTTGGGGATGGTAGGGTATGTTATAGTATTGGCATTCTTTTATTGCACGTTGTATTGTTGAGGTCCATTTTTTTTTTGTAAGTTTTCGCTTTTGTAAATTTATGTATTGGGGTGTCTTTGGAATGTATTAGAGATTTAAAGAGTTTTGCTGTTAAGTGATCTCGTTTTTGTTCTATTGTTGGTGTGTTGGTTTCGTACAATAGGTTGTAGATCGGTGTGGTGTGAAACGCTCCTAGTGTAGTCCGGATTGCTGAGTTAAAGGTGGTTTTTAATTTGTTTAGGTTGTTTTTTGGTGTGTGGCCGTAAATGTGTATTCCGTAGTCGATTTTCGAGATTAAATATGCTCTTGTTACATTAAGGAGAGTGTGGGTGTTGCAGTTGAAACGTGGGCTGGCTAGACATTTTATAATGTTTAATTTGTTGGTGAGTGCTGGGATGAGGGCGTTAATGTGTGAGTTCCAGTTATATTTATTGTTGATCCACAGTCCGAGTATTTTGAGTGATGTTGTATTGGTTATGTTGGTGCTATTGTTGCAGGTAACTACACAGTTGCAGTTCCGCTTTCTGCATATGTGTAAATGTTGACATTTTGTTGGTGAGAGGGATGCTCCTGAGTAGGTGCACCAATTTTCTATGTCTGTGAAGAGTGGTTGTAAGTTGAAATTTGTATTTTTGAATTTGCTTAGGTTTAGGATTAAAAAGAAATCATCTGCGTATGCGCTGAAGTTAATTTCCTTGTGAAGTGCGATGATATTGGTCAACCTATTGTATGCTATAAGAAATAGAACGACAGATATAGGAGAGCCCTGTGGTATTCCGTTTTCAAGAGGATGTATAGCCGATGTGTTTTTTCCTGTTTTCACTGTAATTTTCCTGTTTTTCATAAAGTTTTGGATGTATTTAATTATTTTTTTCCCGCATTTCCATTCCAAAAGTTGATCTATTATTGAGTGTGTACCTACTCGATCAAATGCTCTTGCAAAGTCAAGAGAGATGAGTGAGATATGTTTTTTGCGTTGAGTGACTTCGTGATAAGATGGTCTACGTAAAGTAGACTATCTGAAGTCGATTTTCCTTTCTTGAACCCAAATTGGTTTGGGTGTAGAAGTTTATTATGGGTTAGAAACCCCACAATCTTTTAGTTGTGATTTTATCCAGTACTTTTCCAATGCAACAATTTAGCGAGATGGGTCTGTAGGAAGAGATATCGGTTTTATCCTTTTTAGGTTTCAGTATGGGTATGACGAGGCTTGTTTTGTACGACTGTGGTATGTAGTTGTCGAAGATTTGGTTGAAAAGATTGATAATTCGAGCTTGGATTATTGGATTGCTGTTTTTTATCATGGGGTAGGAGATTCTGTTGAGTCCTGGTGTTGAGCCTTTTAGAGATTGTAAAGCTATGTGAAATTCTGTTTTTGTAATTCATTTTTCAATTTCTTCTGCTGATTTCGATATGGTGTAGTTTATGACTGTATCTTTGTATTTGTGAGTTTGGAAGTTTGTGCTAAAGTTGTAGTCTTTGGAGAGATCGGACCAGTGTTTTGCAAGAGTGTTGGCTATACTAACCTTTGGGTTAGTTATGTTGTTGGATGGATTTGTTAGGCAATGAATCTGTTTAATTGGATTAAGACCACAGAGTCTTCGTATGTTTTCCCAGATTGTATTTGTTGGTGTGTTAGTTTGAATGGTGGAAGTAAAGGTGTTTGTTGCTTCTTTTTTTCTTATTTTTATTTATTTTTTTAAGATGGCATTAGCTTTTCTATAGTTGATGATGTTTGTTTGTGTTATGTCTCTGTTTAGAGTTTTCCATGCCTTTCTTTTGTTTTGATGGAGGATTTGTAGCGTTTTGTTCCACCAAGGGACCCTGTGTGTATGTGTGTTAGGTGTTGTTTGTGGGATGCTATGGTGGGCACTTTGTATTAAAATTTTGTTGATTGTAGCGGCTTCCTTGTTGATGTTTGTGCTTGGGGGGTGTGCGGTGTTGATTAGGGTGTTTAGGTTTTGGAATTTTTCCCAGTTTGCTTCTTTTATTTTGAAGTGAGGTTTGTCGTAGTTGTTGTGGGTATCAGTAGGGAAAAGGGAGGTGAGGATTGGGAAGTGGTCGCTTCCGTAGAGGTCGTCAAAGATGTTCCAGCTTGCAAAGGGTATCAACGAGGGGGAGCAGAAGGTTAGGTCGATTTGTGTGAAAGTGTTGTGTGTGGTGAAGTGTGTGGGAGATTTGTCATTTAGAAATGTGAGCTGTGATTGTTCTATAAATTTGGCTATAGTTTTTCCTCTTCCGTTGGGTATCGGGGATCCCCAATTGGGATGCCATCCGTTGAGATCACCTATTACTAATATTGTGTTGTTGTTGCTGTTTATAATGTTGTTGAGGTTGTTTCGTGAGATGGTTTTGTTGGGTGGTATATATATTGAGAAAATTGTAAAATTTTGTTTAGATTTGATTTCAGCAGCTATTATTTCAAAGTCATCGTTTGTATTTCTCTGTGTATGTTGTATTGATGTGTGGATAAGAAGTGCTACTCCACCAAATCTGTTCGACGCGGTGTTTGAGCTTAATTTGTAATTAATTGGTATGGGTAGGTGGTTTGTGTATTGTATGTGTGTTTCTTGGAGGGATATAATGTGTGGGGAATGTTTTTTAATTATGATAAGTAGTTGGTTGTAGTTGTTTACATAACCTTTTATGTTCCATTGTATTATTTTTATTGTCATATGTAATTTATGTTGTTGGTTGTGGTTATGGGTGTTTTAATAGATTATAGATTGATGTTATTTAATTTTTGTTAAACCTATGTCGTAGGTTATGGGTGTCCTGTATGGTTTTTTTGAGGTCCCGGGAGTATTTTGTTCGGCGTTGGTAGGATGTTGTGGTGTTTTTTCGGTTGTCTTGCTGGTGATGGGTGGTTTTTTTGATTCATTTGGTTCTTTGTTGGTTGCAAGATTGTTCGGTTGTGGGTTGGACAGTGTGTGGGAAAATGTTGATTGGTTAATTGATTGTGCTTTGCGGTTGTTATATATTGTGAGTGCTGTTTTATGGTCGACTTTTTCCAAGATTTTAATAGTTGTTAGTTCGTATTGTTTTTTGTAAGCTGGGCATGTACGGTCTGTGGATTTGTGGCTGTTATTGCAGTTGATGCAGTTGGGTTCTACGTCGCATGATTCTTCGGGATATGTGTGTGATTTTGAGCACTTGTTGCATGTGGGTTCTTCTTGTTTGCAAGCGGGTGTTGGGTGTCCGAAACGAAGACATTTTTTGCAGTGTAGAGGTTGTGGTATGTAAGGTATTACACGTACTACTTCATAGCCGATCATTATTTTATCGGGGAGATTAGGGGTAGCGAACGTCAAGGTTATTTGCCCGGTTATAGTTTCTACATTGTTTACAAACCTTTTCCATTTGTATACTTCTACAACTTTTTGGGATTTTAGCTCGTTTAGTATTTCGCTTTCTGATATGCTAATGAGTTCTCTTGATTTGATTAGGCCTTTTGAGGAGTTTAATGTCTTATGTTCGCTTGCGGTAACATCCAGATCTCCGATTTTAGTTATTTTTAATAGTTTTGTAGCTTGAAGGGAATTTTTTGTTTGTATTAATAATGCACCGGCTCTTGTTTTTTTGCATGTTTCAACAGCACCTCCGCAGATGTAGTCAATAGATTTTTTTATTATGAATGGGTTAACGTTTTCAAATGATTGTTTATCACTTCTGTTAATTATCATAAATTTAGGATCATTAAGGGAGTTAGCGTTTTTTGTAAATAGTTTGTTTTTGTCGGGTGGGATCATTTTAACTCGCGGGGGGCGAGCCCCTGGTTTACGTTGTACGGGAACTATTCGTATTTTTGTTTGTGTAAATTCTTTTGTGTCTTCTTTGTGCACTTGTTTGTTTGTCACCGAATTGCGGTTTACTGCTAAGCGTTTGCTGCTGTGGGTGTGTGTTAAGCGCTGTGTAGTTACACGTCTTTGCTCATTGAGCTTTGGATTGCAGTTGCCCATATCATTATATTGGCACCTTAATGTATGCAATTATTTATTGTGAAACGTGGATCAAATTTCATTCCTTTAGGGCGTCGTACATTGTTTTCATAATAACTCCCAATTAAATATATTTTAGATTCATCGCTCCATAAAATGTTTCTCCACTTAAACTCTCCGGCGCATCCTGCCAGTCTTTGGGAGAATTAGCAAAAGTTTGACACATCGTTATATTTTTTTGGCGCATAAATGGGACCTGGCTTGTTCTAGCCGTCTACGAAGTGTCCAATTTCTGCTGCAATAACCTTTGACATCATATGGATCCTTTCTGCTCAAAGAAACCATGTAGTGGTCGAGTGTTTGGATTGTTTTCTGTGGCCTTACCCGAGTTTCCTGACTATATTTTCATTTTAACGTATTTCTAACAAAATTATGAGATATTCGCATATACTTGGCAATGGCCCGAATAGATTTGTCTTCTTTTTTCAGACTAAGAGCCAATCGGACTTCATCATGTTTACAATGAGACTTTTGGCCCATTCTTGCAAGAAAAAAAAATTAAATGAAATTGATCTTTAATGGCCAAAAAAGAAAGAATTTCCAAATTATTCACTTAATATAAAAGAGTTACTGACAGAGTTACTTATTATTTTGATCAGCCTGACATTGACTTTGAAGAAGAAATGGATCTCTTTTCTTTTATAACATTACCCTTCATTATATTAAAGTTTATTTGATTGAACACAAATGCTAAAAGAATAACTAAGAACAAATTTTAAGTTTAAAATATTGAACAAAAAAATGTTCTGTTAAGTTAAACTGTATGTGTGTACGTACATATTTATGTATATATGTACATACATATGTGTACTAATGAAATCAACCGATTTTCAAGCGGAAAACATGTTCACGAAATTTATTTTTCTTTGAAAATCCTTTTGCGATTGATTGGTTGGATTATCAAATAAATATATTCTCTGTATTCATATTTTATTTCTTATGTATTCATCTAATATATAAAATTCTCGTGTCACAATGTTTGTCTTCGTACTCCTCCGAAACGGCTTTACCGATTTTAATCAAATTTTGCATGCATATTCAGTAGGTCTGAGAATCAGCTAACATCTATTTTTCATACCCCTAAATGTTAAGGCTTGTCCACCCTTAACATTTTTTTTATAATTCTATACAGAAGGAGAGCGGGAGAGCAGGAGAGAGGGAGAGCAGGAGAGGGGAAGAGCAGGAGAGCGGGAGAGCAGGAGAGCGGCAGAGCAGGAGAGCGGGAAAACAGGAGAGCAGGAGAGCGGGAAAACAGGAGAGCTGGAGAGCTGGAGAGGGGAAGACTGGGAGAGGGGGATAGCAGGAGAGCGGGAGAGTGGGAGAGGGGAAGAGCAGGAGAGCGGGAAAGCGGAAGAGCAGGAGAGCTGCTCCCTTCCCTTATCGTTCACAGCATTACACACCTATTTCGTGCATATACCACATCCTTACACACTTAAAATAGGTTAGTTATTTTCTGTCGGCACTAGAAAGTACATAGAAATTATTTATATGGCAAAACAGCATTTGCCGGGTCAGCTAGTTTAATTATAAAATAACTGCTTAATTTCGCAAATGATTTTTGCGATATCAACATACATCTCTGCCGCATGTATAAAATTAAAGAGGAGCTGGCTCTAGAGCCGTCTCTCTGGCTTTTGAACAAAATTTCAAGATGGTAGATTCCCTCTCTTTCGGGTCTTATTCATAGTCTTAAATTAAGCAATAGCAACGAAGCTCTCTGTTGTACTGAGCAAAGTAAGCCCCGATAAGAACGCCTTATAAGCATAACTCGCAAATAACTGTTGACCGTTTGTTATGCTTACGCTCTGCTCGCGAGAACAACCGAAAAAAAGTATGCACCCTCGTTCTCTCTCTGAGCAGCAAACTTCGTTTCTTTTCTTTTCGTTTCGGTTTTCTGTTGAGCGCTTTACTTTGAACTGTTCGTGAGGCGCTCTATCACCGAACATCGCACAATGAAAGATACGAGTTCGCACAGAGAGACTCACTAAAAGACCAATTGACTGAAAAAGTCAACCCAAACGGTCTTTTCAATAATTTGTTTCCTTTTTAATGCACAGTGGTACGTTGTGTAACATTGTGACATTTGATTTTCCCTCTAAATTTTCTTGAAATTTTAAACATGAATTTTTATATTTCAAACTAATTTTTTGATTTAAAAATAAATAGTTTATAATTAATTTATTTTGAATTAAGCTTAACAACTAATAAATAAATGCTCAAAGTCTCAGTGAAGAACTCTTATTTTGCGACCGCATCAATCGGTCAACAGTTATTTGCGAGCTATGCCTATAAGCTAAGCTTGCAAATAACCGTCAACCGTCTGCACACAGACAAAACATAAATCAATTTAGCACACAAGATCTCTCACTGAGCGAAACACTTTTTTCGTTTAGCCTGTGCTCTTCGGTCCGACTGTTGGTTCAACCGAAGAAACGAGTCGGTCTCTCAATAACAGCAGAGAGAGACACTTTTGAGTGAGAACTCACTGCAAAACTGTCTTTGAAAGGCCACGGCGCAATAAGTGTCTTCAAAAAGTGTTTTTTCTTGCTGTGTGCGGCAAACATGGCCAACCATAGATAGGAAGCGCACCTCTGAGCTATGCAAGCTTGACAGACGAAGATGCAGCGCAGTCATACGCTCCCTAACGGGACACTGGCTAATAGGTACCCACGCAAATAGACTGGGCGCCCCATACAACGACTTTTGCCGAAGCTGTAGAGACGAGGAAGAGGAGGAAACGGTGGAACACTTGTTCTGCTCATGCCCAGCTCTCAGCAGAAGAAGGCTACAGCACTTGGGCTCGCCCTTCATAGCAGACATTTCGGTAATGTCCACCATATGTCCCAGAAAGATAGCTAACTTCATAAGAACTGCAGGCTGGGATAACTGTTGATATTTAGGTCTCACGATGCGAAAATGGGGGAGATTCCCTGCGGTATTATAATGGGCCGGAAACGGCCTAAGTGTGCTGGGCTCCCAGTGAGCCTGGCAGCCGCTATCACCTAACCTAACCTGCTGTGTGCGAGAAAGAGAAAAGAAGAGGCCTCATCAATTCATGTGCATAAATGTTATGTAGGAATTCCCAGCAGTTCTGCGGACTAGCCAACGCCTAGCTATCTGACTAGCCCGGCCGGTCCAGCACTGACCCGCAGACTAGCCCGACTCCATGTAAAATCCTATACCATTTTGCATTGCATGTCATTGGGGTTGATGTGTCGGCAGTCATTGCATTAACGTTGTCTAGTCCGTTACTAGGCTGCGCAGACCAGTTCATGGACTGGCCCAAGTGGACTAGATCACGGCTAGGCTAGGAAAATGGTATAGGCTCAATAAAAAACTTTTATTTTCTTTTTTTAGTTCTATTATTTATAACTAAAACGAGGGAGAACGTTGTGAGCCTCGGCAAAGGCCGCGGCTCTACTTTATACCCGGTACTCAGTCAGTATATACATACATATGTTACGATTTACGTTATTTATTATATGTTCCCAAAAAAAAAACAAATTAAATTTTGGGCAAAAGAGAATATTTCTAAAAATTGTTGTTTACACATGCTTTTTACATCTGCTACTACATTTCTACAGGTACATGTATAACTACATATTCGAGACGTAAAAGTGTTTGCGAGAAAGAGAGAAAGAATGAGTAAGCGCTTGGCAGGCGTTGTGTAGCCACTGAAATTTAATTTGTTTCTTCTGGCCATAATATTGATCCGACCTGATCCAGATTCGGCAATATGTCAGACACGGTAATTTTCCATGATTCTGCGTTTTTCGTTTTCTCGTACCTTAAAAATTGTGCATTCCACAGATTTTCGTTCTTTGTGGGGGCGGAAGGAGCGTGGCAAAATTTTGAAATAAACTCGTGCTGATTTGATATCACAGGAGTTTGGATAGAAAGTTTGGTTGCTCTAGCTCTTATAGTCTCTTAGAACTAGGCGTCAAAAAATACGAAAGGGCAAAGCAGATGGGGTCGCGTGTGAGAGAGAGCGAGAGGGAACGATGACTTTCGAAATGGTTTTCTTCATTATAGCTAGATTAATGATGCGATCTGATCCAGATTCAACACTCTGATAGAAATAGTCATCATCTATGATTCTGCGTTTTTAGTTTTCTCGTATCTTCAAAATTGTGTATGCCACACACTTTCGTCCTTTGTGCGGGCGGAAAGGGGCGGGCGAAATTTTGCAATACATTTGGAGTAGTGTGATCACACAGGAGAGTGGATACAAAATTTGGTTGCTCTAGCTTTTTATAGTCTCTGAGATATAAGCGCGAATGAAGACGGACGGACGGACAGACAGACATGGCTATATCGACTCGGCTATTGATGCTGATCACGAATATATATACTATATGGGGTCGGAAACGCTTCCTTCTGGGCGTTACACACATCCGTTATCACCACAAATCTAATATACCCCTATACTCTTCGAGTACCGGGTATAAAAACAAGAAAATGACAAACAAAAATAATGTATAATAAAATAAAACCTGATCCATCATCACTTTTATTTCCGTTACTTCGCCGAGCACAAACTCAAGTTTTCGAGAAATGTTCTCCTCCATTACATCGATTCGATGCTCCAATTTGGCACATTTCGTGTACTCGTTTTCTTTGTCTGTAAATTTTAAACTATATTTTAGTACAATATATCAGTAATAACAGTAATGCTAACTTACCTTAGCAGGAAAACTTCATTTTTTTTAAGTTTGACATGTCTTAAAGGATATATAAATATATTAAAAATAAGTGAACCGCAACAAATTTGTAAACGAAAAACGAACAAAAAGTCAAATCAATATATTCTAAGTATGTATGTACATATATTTAATCGTATTAGGCAGAATTCTCGAGAAAAGGGCACAAAAAAGGCGCAAAATCAAGATACATATGTCCAGCGCAGCCTCAAAAATATTTCGCAACTTTTTCATTGAATTAAGCACAGTTTTTGAATACGAATATCTTATATATATGCACATACATATGTTATCTATAGATATACACTTTGTCTAAGTTAATGGGTTTATATTACTTCCTTGATTTTATTAAATTGTTTCACTTATGTATCTCCAGAAGCTTCCACACGCGTTAAAGACAAAACGTTTATGCACGCACTCGAAGAAGAAGACGGCAGAAAAAGAATACAAATTATACAAACAAAATGCACTAGATCTTACATGTAACGGCATGTCATTTCGTGGAATTTCTATTCTCATGCCGTCTTCTTTTTGGCGACCAATGAAGTGTCATCTCTTTCTCTCTTTCCTGCTTATGTGTCAGTGTTTTAAAACACAGACGCACGCATACATACAAAAGGATTGTTGCGCCATTTTCTACCATGGTCCCTGCAAACTAATATGCATATCCTCAACGATGAATGCGTTGTGTTACAAGGAAATAGTAAAAGAGGCTTTTCCATATTTTCACAACCTTTTAGACCCTTACCATATATCAACATGATAATGCGCCGATACATATAGCACGGGTTTGTAAAATCTTATATACAGAGCCAAAATGTGGACCTTTTAAAATGGCCTCCCTACTCACCCGATTTAAATATAACCGAAAATGTTTGGGTATGGCTGACACGACAGATATTTGGCTCAGGAAAGCAATATTCGAGCGTACCCGAACTCATCAAAGCGATCGAATTGGCTTGGGACTCGATTTCATTAAATTACTTGGCCAGTTTGTATCAATCCCTTCCTAAGTGGATGACTGAAGTTTTGAAACAACAAGGTGGCTCGACGAAATAATAAAAACCATTTTTTTTCTTTCTAAATTAAATCAGTTACCCTACATTTAAGTTACATTTATGTTAAAATGAATCTTAGATCTCTAAAATGTTATTTTTGTTTAAGTGTCCTATTGAAGTGACGCAATATATTAGTTCCGTAATTTGAAGGATTTTTCTTAAGAATTTTTTGTTAATAACTAAACATGATTCTTAAAGAATTCCATTTGGTTAAGGCAACTGATATTTAATTAAAAAAAAAAAGAAGTCTCTAGCATCATTGGTTTGCGAGCAGTGAGCGATAGAAAACGCACTTAGGGGGTGTCCTATTCAAGTGATGAGGAGTGTATATTGTGTTTGCTTGAACCGACCACCTGTTTACCCAAGGATTGCCTCATTGCGTTCGGTGCCACAGTTTAAAGCAGAATAACATTTGTATCATAAAACCAAAAAGTTAGGTGCTTTCGGCGCCCTTAATATCTTGGCGCCCGGGCCGAATGCCCCCTTCGCCACTCTTCCTAGAAACGGCGCTGATTATCATGTATTGGTATTAACATTACATTACAATGCACATAATAACATACGTCAATGTTCTCAATTCGGAGGCACCTGCTAAAAATGTGGATCTTATACCTTTGACTTTAGTAAATCCAGAAAATGACCTACCTTTAAAATTACTTGCTGAAACAATTTTTCTGCCAAATCATATCGACCCTTATCCGTCCAAAACATATCCGAAGCTTCCACTCTCATTCTGTGTTTTTATTTGCACTGCTGATGCTTCACAATAAAATATTTAAACTTTGGATTCTTTAATTATGCAACTTATATCAAGTGTGTCAAGATAAAGTTTAAGTGATAGCATCCTATATATTATGGAACAATGAAAATTGGAACACAAAATGGATTTTTGTACGATCCCCACGGACATAAAACCAAAAAGAAGCATCTCCCATCTCAAATAGAGTACATCAGCATTGTGGGAACCGGCAGCGAAGAGCAACGACAGCGGCGACGTCGACTCCAACATAGTAGTTGTAGTAATTGAGTAGTTGAGAGTAGAGTTTAGTTGATTGAAGATCTTGGAGGGACCAACATTGCCGGTCTCTAAATAAACTTGTAACGATTACAGCGAACATAAAAGTGTTGTTATTTGGGAAGCAGACTATTCTCCTGGGTTATTACATTGGCGACGAGGTAAAAACCAAAACAATAACCAAACGATACAAGATTTAACTTGACAAAATTGAACGCTTCAAACCAATTTCGAGAAATGTCGGTACTTTGGTGTACAAGTGTGTGTAAATACATGTGAATATATTTTGGTGAGAATCGGTTCTCTTTTGCCGTCGGTGTGGATTGTTGTTGTTATCTATGCTGATGTGCAATACGGATGGCACGAGAATGGTGGGATGGGTGATTCAGAGAGCGGTGCAAATATGAGGAGTGAGGCCAGGTCAATGTCGAAAGAGAAAACAAGACCGATTAACAGTTAGTTACAAGTCAAAAGATCAAAAGAGAAAAGTTGGATGAAATTAAGGGAGAGACTGAGTAATAAGTAGTTGCAAATCGAAGAAGGAATAAATAAGTGATTTGTATAGTACAGAGGCAGTTAGCAATATAATAAACTGACAAAGTCAGAGGCAGTTCGCCGAGGAAATAAATTAGCAAATGTGTTGTTAAATGATTTTCAGGGATGGAATGAGCAATGGGAGAAATAATTTAACCATTTTTGAGCGAGACTATCGACAAATCACTGCTACGGAGTGAATGGGAAAAATGGCTCCGAGCATTTAAAATCTATGTCAACATCAAAGCGGAAGAGGAACAAACTACTCCAATTGGGGGTCGTCCAGCTACAACCAGTTGCGTACTCTTTGCCAGATGCTCTGATAGACCCGGATAAAGATGATGAGATCGATGTGTTCAAGGTATTGGTAGATAAATTAAACGAATATTTCACGCCAAAGCAGAATTCCACTTTTGAGAGGCATTTGTTTAGAAACCTTTTCCCATTGGAGGGTGAAGGTTTTCAAAATTTGTAGTTCGCCTACGGCAACATATGCAAAAGTATTCTTTTGGGTCAACTAAAATTGAAATCAAAGAGATCTTCTTGAAGGACAAAATAATGGACTTCGGTAGATTTGAAGAAGAAGCTTTTGGAAAAAGAGCATACATTAAACGAGATAATTGAAGCTTGTAAGGTGGAGGAAGAAATAAGTAAACAATCGAAATCGATGCTGGGTAGATCGGACAAAGAGTCAATAAGTAAAATCACAGTAAGGAATCACAGGTAAAATCCAATAAATGCACGCGTTTCGGTCATTTCGCTCGCAAATGTCGAAAGAATCTCAAACGTCAGTTCACTCAGACTAACAATGGAGGTTCCAAACGATCACGGGTGAAATAAGAATGCACAAATCCAGAGAAGATATTTACAAAGGAACTTTGTTTTAAGGTCTGCAGTGACGACGAAAAGGAAGAAGTAATAAAGTGTTTAATTGTCGGCCAAACTTCCGTTCTTATCTTGACTCCGGATCCCGTTTTCACTTGATTAGTCGAACCGATTGTTGCAGCAAAGGAAAGCCGTAGTCTTCAATATCCGATCTAACTCTCAAAGGCAGTTTTCGGGTTATGCTTCAAACCAATTGCTTAATGTAATTTGCGTCTTTGAGGCTCCTACTTTGGTCGGGGGAAACCCGGAGGTCATTGCGTCATTCTATGTAATCGAGAATGGGAGACAATCATAATTGGGCCGAGAAACCGCTACAAAATTGACTGACATTAGGTCTGCAAGTTAATCAGGCTGAAACGATCACTCCATTTCCGATGTGGAAAGGGGTATCTGTCAAGCTGTCTATCGATCCAGATGTACGACCCATACAACAGCCCATGAGACGCATCCCTGTTGCCATCAAGGAAAAGGGACATAATAGAACTAGTGAGGGGACATAGTCCGTTGAACTCGCCCATAGTAATAGCATTCAAAGAAAATGGCGATATCCACACTCACCTCACACCGGGCTGGACTAAGGTGTGTGTGCGCTTAGCTAATATAATCAAGAGGGAGAACTACCCGCTGCCCACTTTTGAATCGTTTATGACTAAATTAAAAGACGCAAAATTCTTCTCGCGTCTAGAGTTAAAATATGCATATCATTAATTAGAGCTGGATGAGTTGAGCCGTTCAATTACAACTTTTATAACAACCCGAGGCTTTTTTCGATACAAACGATTATTGTGTGGCGTAAATTTAGAGCGGGAAATTTTTCAGCGGCGGCTTGAAGAATTGCTGGCGTCGTGTCGCTCATCATACAGTATATAGATGGGACAGTTCATACATGTAGGTGTCCACAGCGATTCGACTGGTATCAGCGCCCGTGAGAGTGTATGTGTGCACATGCATTCTCACGTACTTTGCGTGTTTGCAAGTGTGTATGAGCGCAAAACTGAAATTTGTGCTCTCTCAACTTTGTTTTATATTTGTCGGCGTCGTAAAAAATCAATACAAACAAGCAGACCTACAATATGTGCACACATACAATTTAAGCTCAGCCTCACATACAGAGCTTTTGCCACTAGGAATTGCGTGAAATTGCCGGCAGAAAAATCGAGATGATATGTGGTTGATATTGTCTTTGTTACAAAACACACTCTGCACACGCTCTGAACGCCGCTGTCGAAGAAAGCACCCATTACTTTAGAATTGATTGGAAGTTATGATTTTATGTCTGGTCTGATGAGCGCGTGAGGTGGCTTAGAGGGGGCCTAGCTGAGGCCACCGGAGGGGTCGCAGGTTGCGGATAGCGAAAGGCCTACCCTAAAAGCTGCGAATAAGCGGTCATCCTTAGGGAGAGTACCGAAAAATAAGCAGTCCCGGACAGCCAGCGGGTGTTCGCGAAGCAGCAACACTGACGATGCACTTGTGGTGCCGCCTCGTATAAGTAGCTCGCACACTCCCACTCCCCCACACACCACCTACCCACATCGCAACCTCAACACTCACCTCACACCGGGCTGGACTAAGGTGTCATTCGACCTGTGCCGAGAGTCAGCCTGGCAGGGGGCCCGGTTCAAAAACTAGCCCAGTCTCGAACGGAGAGCTCAGGGACTTTGCAGCGCCCTGTTCTAATGATGCCTTACCCGGGCAACGTGGATCTCTGCCCGGGCTGACCGTTCCTCTTCTCTGCATCTCGTGGGATGTAATATGAACAATAACAAAAATAATCAAAACAAAAAAACATAAAAAAACAAATCTGAGTCTGGCACTCCCCAAACGTCAAATGGGAGCAATCCCCTGCATGGGAGGCCCTGGCCCAACCAGCTCAACAGCAGGACAGGCCTGTATGGTGGAAAGCGCTGGTGTGAGCCCGAGTGGGTCCCATCCCGAATCTGGGGTGGGTGGCAGACCAACTCCTAACACGGACACCTTGGAGAGGCGGCAAAATGCAAGCACGGAAGCCAGCCCATCAGCTGACTGGCTGAAGAAGGTGGAGTGGGCCACAGCGGTGCTCTCAAACTTTACAATGGTCTCCCAAACGAAGAGACAACGTTCGCAAGAGACATCCGGTGCGGCCGCAAAAAGGTCCAGGGTTTTACCAAATGTCTCCTTCGCGCAGATTGCCAAGGAGAGGACGCTTATTGCCGTCCTCGACAAAGGCAGCGCGGAGGGAAGAATACCAACGAGGCGGAAGCGACGACGAAGATCCAGAGCCACCTCCAGTCTGCAAAGACATGGGGTTGTTCCAGGGTAACATCCTGGAACATCCATACATCAAAGTAGTAGCCTGCAAAGACGAGCGCTCCGTAAAGCTGTACAAAGCAGCGGTGGCGCAGATCGGAGAGCTCTACGCTGGGTCGAAGCTCGTCGCTGTAGACTGGAGCGAGTTGCCCAGCAGACAGAGGGCCAGAATTTGGGTGCCGGCTACATTAAGGAGCCTGAGCGCATCCGAAAGATGTTGCAGAGATGCAACCCAGGACTGCCAACCACGGACTGGAAGATAGTTAAGGTTGAGGAGACACAGGGGCCGACAAATGAGGCCGCACTCGCTGGCCCCGATAGAGGCAGTCAAAGGAGAGCTGATATTCGGCTTCAGCTCGGTGATCATAAAGCGCAGCGGCCGAGGCTCGTCCTGTCGACAACCCAGTCGTGCAGGAGGCACCCGACAGCGAGCTGGAGCCGGTCAAAGAAGGCTACTCTTCAGACGCGCAGCTCATGTTAGATTTCGAGGCGATATGTCGTGAGGACGTCTCTGACGACTCAGACACAGACACTAGAATGGTGGGGATTCTTGAAGATGTCTCTGAGACTCCTTGAAATAAATCTTCACCACTGTAAAGCAGCATCTGCTGCCCTCAACTTGGACGCAAGCGGAGCCGACGTCGTCCTTATCCAGGAGCCTTGGGTAGTCGGAGACAAGGTCTGTGGATTAGCGACGAGAGCGTACAAGCTCATTGTACCCCAAACTGAAGGTAAAACTCGTACCTGCATTCTTGCAAGAAAGCACCTTAATATCTTTCTGCTCCATAACTTTAGCAATGGCGTTAACACAGCGGTAAGCCTAGAGCTACAGCGGACACATCTGAGGGCTATGTCGTCCTACATGGCCCATGAGGAAAGCGATCCTCCTTGGTAATTGACAAGAAGCTTAACTGGAAGCTGAACATAAAAGACAGAGTGAAGAAGGCTACGATAGCCCTATACACTTGCAAAAAAGCTATTGGCTTGAAGTGGGGCATGCACCCAAGCATAGTCCAATGGATATATCAAGCGATAGTAAGACCAATTTTACTCTACGGAGTTACAGTGTGGTGGCCGGCCCTATCAAAAGGATCGATCACCAAACAACTGGGCAAGGTTCAGCGAACCGCAGCATTATGCATTAGTGGAGCACTACGCACCACTCCAAACGATGCACTAAACGCTATCCTAGGTCTCCAGAGCCTCGACCTTGCAGAAAAGGAGAGGGCAGAAATTGCAGCGATACGTCTGAGGGACTCCGACCAATGGACATCACATCTCGCAGGTCACTCATCGATACTTACCAGCAGTACCGACCTTACGAAAACGGACTAATGCGTCCCAAGGGAACACAGACACCCCCTTCAATATAATCATCCCTAACAGAGACGAATGGCTCGAGAGACCACAAGGCGCAGATAGGGCCATAAGCATCTTCACAGATGGATCGAAGCTGGACAACAAGGTCGGAGGAGGAATCTACTCCGAACAGCTTGATATCAGGCACTCATTCAGGCTCCCAGATCACTGCAGTGTATTCCAAGCGGAAGTCATTGCGATCAGGGAAGCACTGAACACCTTCAAAAAGTCACTAAGGCTTCACTGGCTACTAAGGTAAACATTTACAGCGACAGCCAAGCTGCGATCAAATCCCTTCATGCGATTTCCTCGAACTCGGCTACAGTGGCAAATTGTCGCAAATCTCTTCACGAGATGGCTCAACAATTTGCCATCAGCCTTATTTGGGTCCCGGGTCACCGAGACATCGAAGGCAACTGCATGGCAGACGAGCTGGACAGATCTGGCACCACAATACCCCCTCTCCAAGACAAGGAGGATAGTTGTATGCCAATGGCCCCCTGTAGGCTTATCATAAAAGAGCTATATAAGCGACGAGCAGACAATGCGTGGCAATCAGCACCACTATGTCGCATAACTCGGCAAACATGGGCGAACATAGACAGAAAACGCACATCAGAGCTATGCAATCTCGGCAGAAGAAGGTGCAGCGTAGTCATCCGTTCCCTCACGGGACACTGGCTAATAGGCTTCCACGCAAACAGGCTCACCTAACCTAACCTAACCTATGATTTTATGATGACGCTTGCCCAAAATAAAAATAATTTTATACATTGAATATCCTTTATATGCTAATTTTGTTGAATGTACTATTAACGAATATAATGAACGAATGTAAATATGTAAAAATGCTAAATGTATATCAGATATGAGATCAAATTATGTTAATTGTGTAAAGTATTAGTGCGTCGCGTCAATAAGCAACACTCGGCCAATAAATTTGTGGTTCAAGAAATCTGAAGAAATATGTGTTCGGTCTCGAAATTTGGGCAGCTCTACACACGTAAACACACATATGTACGAACCTGCAGGTTCTGTCTTTGGATGTACATTCGCATCAGAAAACGAGGAATGATTTCAGATTTGACGCGCAAGTATGACACTAAAATCTGTATAGACCCATTTAATACCCATTTATATGTCATAAATATCCATATTTAAGATATATGTATATATATATTTTTTTAGCGCGTACTACTTTTTTTTTTGTGATCAAATATATCATTGTATAATACAATACACCATTCAATTAAATATAGATTTGTATATATACATATATATATATATATATATATATATATATATATATATATATATAGATATATATATATATATATATAAATATATACATATATTCTATATTAAACAAAGTTCGCATCTAAAGCATGTACAAAATAACAATTATTCTGGTATTATAGGGCAAGCGGCTTCAAAAAGGGTCGACTCTAAATATGCTAAAAAGAAAGGTGGCGTGAGCACAAATATAAAACAAAGTTGAGAGAGCACAAATTTCAGTTGTGCGCTCATACACACTTGCAAACACGCAAAGTACTTGAGAATGCATGTGCACACATTCACTCTCACGGGCGCTGATACCAGTCGAATAGCTGCGGACACCTACATGTATGAACTCTCCCATCTATATACTGTATGGTTAGTGGTCGTGTCCAAATGTTTTAAACTACATAGATGGTGTCATAATTTTCGGAATAAGTGAAAAGGACCACGACGAGTCTGTCAAGAAAGTTCGAAGAATATTCCAAGAAAATAACGTTGTATTAAATGATTTGAAGTGTGTATGGAAAACAGTTAGAATGAAATTTCTTGATTTAAAAACTCGGCTGGCCAACATTCCAAAGCTTTCTGTGGCTCTCGGAGCAGTACTGCTACAGTTATCAAACGCTAATGACCCTCACATCATTTCATTTACCAGTAAGAGCTTATCAGACGTCGAGAAACGGTGGTGGAAAAATGTTACTATTATCTGGCTGGATTTGAATTCGAATTAGTCACCGACCACAAGCCACTCGAAACTATTTTAATTTTTTTTAGCCGGCGTCTAAGCCCCCCGCTCGAATCGAAAGATGGCTTCTTCGGCTGCAAATGTATAAATTCAAAGTCATTTACAAGGCGGGAAAGGAAAAAATCTCAGATGTTTTATCTCGGTTGTGCGACTTATCATCGACAAAGGATTTCGACTCAAGAGTCGAGTATAGCATTCTGCGCGTATTGGAAAAGTCTATCCCACAATCAATGAGCATATCTAAAGTTGCCGAGAAAAGCATTCTAGTTCAAGAAATTTTTAATGCGAACGCCTGTCTCAGCAATGATTCTTGGGACGTCGCCAACTCAAATAAGTTTTACCCATTCCGATTTGAACTTTCCGTGATCGGACCGATCCTGTTAAGAGAAAACCGTATAATTATCCCAACAACGCTACGGCAGAAGGCACTAGAACTAGCACATGAGGGCCATCCAGGAGAGTCTGCAATGAAACGCCGTTTAAGGTCCAAAGTATGGTGGCCTTAGATAGATCGCTTTGTTGAAAAATTTGTGAAGTCTTGCAAAGACTGCATATTAGTGTCACAGGCAAATAAGCCAGCACCAATGGACAGAACTCCTTTTTCGACGGGTCCTTGGGTCTGCGTAGCTACTGATTTATTGGATCCATTACCAAATAACGAATTCGTACATGTCCTGATAGATTATTGTTCGAAGTATATGGAGTTTACATTTTTACGGTCAATAACGTCAACAAATATTATCGAGGCAATGAAAGAAATTTTTTGTAGACTAGGGTTTCCAAAATACTTACGGACAGACAATGGACGGCAATATGTCAGTGCGGAGTTCAGAGAATGAAATAAAATGCCAGGGATCTGAAAGGGACCGAGACTGTGTTAGAATTGGCTGGTAAAAGGAAAGTGACGTCGGGGTTGATGATGTGCTGGTTAAAAATGTTGTTTTCCCACAAAAGTTAACGCCAAGTTTCGATCCCTTTGAATATGTTGTAATGGAGCGTAAAGGGAATAAAGCGAAATTTTCAGGAGATGGCCGAGTGCTAATGAGGAATATTAGTCATTTAAAGAAGATTTCAGGTAGGGGCCCGCCACTAAATAGTCCCGATTTAGGTATTCTTCCACAGTTATCGTCGACCGCTCAAGAAGCTTCCAAGAATACTTATTTGATGGGAGACCAACCAGGAGATGTATCTGAGAAGGAAGCCCCAACTACCGATCCAGGATTGAAACTGCGTCTGGTGAAAAAAGCAGGGATGTGGGAACCAGCAGCGAAAAGCAACGACAGCGTAGTTGAGAGTAGAGTTTAGTTGATTGAAGATCTTCGAAAGACCAACATAGCCGGTCTCAGAATAAACTTATAACGATTACAGCGAACATAAAATGTTTGTTATTTGGGAAGCAGACGATACTGCTGGGTTATCAGCAGTCAATAGCCAAATGGATATAGCCCATTTCGATCTGCATCAATACCTAAATCTTAGACATTAGAGCAACCGGGTTTTGTGTGCAGATTTCTGTCATATAAAATTTGATCGCATATTTTAATATTTTACTCGCTGCCTCCGTTTCAGCCACTACAAATCACGAAATCTTCGGAAAATCAGAAACTTCAAATAATTCGATGATGATTCGATTCTATCCGATCAAAAACAATAGCGAAAGTTGTGCGATGAAATGAAGTAGAGATGAAATGAAAGAAGCGTTCAAACACACATTTTTTGAACAAATTTGAATTTTTTTTTTTTACTAATTAAACTTTTTTTATACCCGGTACTCGAAGAGTATAGGGGTATATTAGATTTGTGGCGATAACGAATGTGTGTAACGCCCAGAAGGAAGCGTTTCCGACCCCATAAAGTATATATATTCTTGATCAGCATCAATAGCCGAGTCGATATAGCCATGTCTGTCTGTCCGTCCGTCCGTCCGTCCGTCTGTCCGTCTGTTCGTCCGTCCTTCCGTCTGTCCGTCTTCATTAGCGCCTATATCTCAGAGACTATTAAAGCTAGAGCAACCAAATTTTGTATCCAGTCTCCTCTGTTATCACACTACTCCAAGTGTATTTCAAAATTTCGCCCCGCCCCTTCCCTTTTCTTCTGGGTGTTACACACATCCACTATCATGACAAATCTAATATATGTACCTCCATACACTTCGAGTACCGGGTATAACAATAACTATGAATATATTCTGCAACTTCAAGACGTTGTAGCACCTTTTACTTTTGCATACTAAATTATGAAACATTTTTCTTTCAAATGCCGTATATTTCATGAATATATTATTTTACTCAAAAGTTATTAATTTGGCAAGCTGAAATAGCCGAAGGCTCAATTTTACGTTGACGTTGCCGAATTCCCACCATGTCCAGTTGGTATCTCTGCACATATCACATAAGGAGACGGCAAAATAATTCATTTTCGAACGTTGGCTGTATACAAATAATTCACATATGTATGTATAAATAAATGTAATCTTCGCAGCATAGTTTGGTATGATTTCACCGGAGGAATATAATACATATCAACTGTGTACGGGTGAAACAACTGACGGCATGTAAAGATTTATTTGTCCTCAATTCTCTGAACCACCAAACAGTTCATGGTGTTGCACTATTTATTGGATTCTAAACGACTCACTGGATCTATAATTTTCATTGATTAATTTTTGTTGAAGTTAGTATATTTACGGTCGGTTTCTCGACTTCGGGATACGGCGCCGATTTTGAAATATGGTCGGTAAAACATTTAGTTTTCTCGAAGTCCGGTTAACAACCAGAATGAAAAAGAATAAACGGGTGCTGTAAAGCTCACAAATTTTTTGTACAGCCTGAAATGTGCTGTTCAGCGAAAAACACAAGAATGCTTTGATAACGCTACTCAACAAGATTCAACTTTTTATTTCTGCTTCGTCTAAAATGACTTTTTCTGATAGATTTGTAGATTTAAATTATTTAAAAATTTTCTAAGTTTATTTTTTTTTAAAGAATTTTTGAAAAATGTGGTATTTTTTATCAGAGGTAGTGCTACTATTTTTCACATAACTTAAGTTTCTTATAACTGGTTGTATTGAACTTTGCAGTTTTAAAAAGCTGACAAATGCAGCTATAAATCCGACTCAGACACTTTGTAGCTGCAGCTTAACGTATGGAAGATATTAAACATTCAAATTCAAATTCCATAACTTTTTTCGGTATTTTTTCCCGGAATGTTGACTCTGAGAACTCAGGAAAAGTCGAAAATAAAATATTTCATGGGTAACATTTTTGGCTTCAGATAGACAAGTTGCAGCCGTTTGACCAAGCCGATGAATTCGTGAGAAAAACCACGTGATGAAAATCAAAATAATAAAACCAGTTGGAGCAAGACCACATCTTTGGTGGATCACGGAAACGAAGCATTTTGATAACTTTGACATTTTAGTGCCCGCTTCTTCGCTTTACTTTCTCTATTTTTTTTTTCGAACGCCACCAACTTCCGTCATTAGTTAATCGTCCGAGGTCATAGTTGTCCTACAATTCAGTTTGGGTTAAGGGAAGTTTATAAGAATGTGGAGGAACTACTAAGGTTAACTCGCTAATATTGGCGCCATCTAAGAGAGCCGCACTATCAAGTAAAGTTAGGCCAAGGATAAGGTTTTCTAGGTCAGTTATGATAATTCTATTCTTGGCGAGTATAGTTTCTACCATGTGGATCCTCTCGGAATCGTCCGACTTGTGGATTGTATTTATGAATTGTGTCAGTTCGTTCAGTCGGTTTTGTGTTTTGGAGATGATCTCTATCTGTCTGATTCCATTAAATGTCCCTGGTCAAACCTAACCTTATCCCAGTCGTTGAAGACGGGTCTTCTCGCTATTACCTTCAACGCTGCCCAGAGCAGATTTAGAATCCTAGCTTCCCTATGGTGGTGAGGATGAGACCGCTCCGTCTGGTCGACGTAGACCTCGTATGAAGTGACGTTGGTAGTATGATGTAGATCTCCCAGATTACTGCTCTCCATCCACGATAGGGATATAATCGGCGTAATCACTAAATATTTAACTTGACTGCTCCCTGCGCCAAGGTGATAAGGACGAGTAGAGTCAGCAGGTCTGGCATGCAGCGTAGAGAGTATCATTGATTGTGATAGAGAGGACGTCTAAGTTGTTTCTTTAGCGGAGTGGACGACGTGGGATCTAGCGGCTTTGGGAGGTTGTTGCTTGCTCTAAGTTGGCTCATTTGTACCTTGGTAGTGGTCCGACATAATCTGAGCATAAGGTAGCAAATGGCTCCTCTGCTGTGAAAACCCTGCTCACTGGCTTGCGTTGCATGGCCTTGAACTTGTGACAACTTACACAGTTAAGGATGTTGTTATATCCCACGGACTTGTTTTATCCTACGTTTGAGCCAGGGCAAGTGGTGTTCTCCTATTAACACGCGCGAGTGAATGCAAGAGTTGCCTGGATAATTCTGTTTTCCTGCGCAATAAGGCAAGTCGTATTGATATTGTTATAGCTCGAGTGCCAATCGCGATAATCTACCGTATGGTCAGTTACTACGTCAAAACGGCAGTTCTTTAGGTAGCATCGCATTACCCATATGACGGCTAGGCATTTTTTGTCAGTGGTAAAGTAAATTTTATTTACTTTATCTCCTGAGTGAGGACTGCGCCCACTTCTACGTTACCTGCATCAGCTCGCAAGGAGAATTTGACTTTGAAATCTAGGCAAACGAGTACTGGAGAGGTGGTTAGTAGATTCAGTTTTTCGAAACCGACTTGTTTTTCCTCTGCCCACGCGTATGTTTGTCTCTTTTTTAATAATTGTGGCATTGGTTGGACCACAGTGATGAAGTTTGGAATAAATCTGCGATACCACGACGTCATTCCTATGCATTGTCATAGTTCCTTTAGGTTGGTGGGTGGTCTCAGATCTTTTACGGCTGCTACTTTGTCAGGGTCAGTACGAATACCTTCCTCACGGGAATGTGAGCAAGTATATATCCTTGGAAAAAGGTGCACTTTTCAGCATTGATTCGTAGGTTTGTCGTGAGTAGTCGTGAAAAGACATTATTCACGTTTTTTAGGTGTTCCGTGTAGTCCTTCCGATGATAATAATGTCGTGTTATAGGCTCTTTACATTGGGTGCGTTACCTATCGATATCGGAAAAGACGCAGAGAAGCAGAAGAGGCGTTTACACCAGCGTCTTTGCGTCTTTGGAAGAGGATGAAAAATTTTGTAAACAACGTAAATAATATGAGAAAATCAACGAAATATGTCGGAAAAAATTTTGATTCTTTTAACTGCGGTGGCGCAAAGTGAGGAGAATCTTTTGAAGTGCATGGAAACGGCTGGGTTATCCTCAGAAAAGTTGCAATTCGTCTTGCAACGGCAACGTCCTCCTCGCGCTTGGACCCTTTTTAGAAAAGAGTAGATAATGTTCTCTTTTCAATTAAATAATGCATTCTAAATTGCAATAGCCACGATTTGGTTCATTTTGAGAAGAAGATATGGTATACAACTCCGACGCATTCTTCAAAGACAACTTCCGCATGATGAGGAGTACGTTCCACATTCTAGTGGGACTGCTGCCTAATCTCCGAAAACAGGACACTAATTTTCGACAGGCAATCTCTTTGGTGAACAGGATAGACATAGCGCTATATTGCCTGGGATCGTCTGTGGAAAATCGCACAATAGGGAACTTATTCGGTGTGTCCAAAGCCATTGTGTGTAGGATTTTGATGGAATTTTGTCAAGAAGTGATTGAACTCGCTGACAAGTATATACCCTGAGAAGACCACGGAAACAGAGAAAGGATGCAAATCATGCGATTTGCAGCAAAAAATTTGAAATCAACCATATTGTTGAAATGCTTGATTTAATAATAAAAATAGTTTAAACAATTGGTTCTAAGCATTACATAACATTTTGCCACTTTATACTCAGTTAAAAATTGTACGTGGCTAAATTTAATTTTTAATCTCCTGTTTTCTGTTGTTATTACTGGTAATAGTTCCGCTGGGTAACGGGTAGGCGCCTGGTGTGGAACGTACGCCCCGCCCCTTCCCTTTTCTTCTGGGTGTTACACACATCCACTATCATGACAAATCTAATATATGTACCTCCATACACTTCGAGTACCGGGTATAACAATAACTATGAATATATTCTGCAACTTCAAGACGTTGTAGCATTTTTTACTTTTGCATACTAAATTATGAAACATTTTTCTTTCAAATGCCGTATATTTCATGAATATATTATTTTACTCAAAAGTTATTAATTGGGCAAGCTGAAATAGCCGAAGGCCCAATTTTACGTTGACGTTGCCGAATTCCCACCATGTCCAGTTGGTATCTCTGCACATATCACATAAGGAGACGGCAAAATAATTCATTTTCGAACGTTGGCTGTATACAAATAATTCACATATGTATGTATAAATAAATGTAATCTTCGCAGCATAGTTTGGTATGATTTCACCGGAGGAATATAATACATATCAACTGTGTACGGGTGAAACAACTGACGGCATGTAAAGATTTATTTGTCCTCAATTCTCTGAACCACCAAACAGTTCATGGTGTTGCACTATTTATTGGATTCTAAACGACTCACTGGATCTATAATTTTCATTGATTAATTTTTGTTGAAGTTAGTATATTTACGGTCGGTTTCTCGACTTCGGGATACGGCGCCGATATTGAAATATGGTCGGTAAAACATTTAGTTTTCTCGAAGTCCGGTTAACAACCAGAATGAAAAAGAATAAACGGGTGCTGTAAAGCTCACAAATTTTTTGTACAGCCTGAAATGTGCTGTTCAGCGAAAAACACAAGAATGCTTTGATAACGCTGCTCAACAAGATTCAACTTTTTATTTCTGCTTCGTCCGAAATGACTTTTTCTGATAGATTTGTAGATTTAAATTATTTAAAAATTATGGTTTTTTTTTCTAAGTTTATTTTTTTTTAAAGAATTTTTGAAAAATGTGGTATTTTTTATCAGAGGTAGTGCTTCTATTTTTCACATAACTTAAGTTTCTTATAACTGGTTGTATTGAACTTTGCAGTTTTAAAAAGCTGACAAATGCAGCTATAAATCCGACTCAGACACTTTGTAGCTGCAGCTTAACGTATGGAAGATATTAAACATTCAAATTCAAATTCCATAACTTTTTTCGGTATTTTTTCCCGGAATGTTGACTTTGAGAACTCAGGAAAAGTCGAAAATAAAATATTTCATGGGTAACATTTTTGGCTTCAGATAGACAAGTTGCAGCCGTTTGACCAAGCCGATGAATTCGTGAGAAAAACCACGTGATGAAAATCAAAATAATAAAACCAGTTGGAGCAAGACCACATCTTTGGTGGATCACGGAAACGAAGCATTTTGATAACTTTGACATTTTAGTGCCCGCTTCTTCGCTTTACTTTCTCTATTTTTTTTTTTCGAACGCCACCAACTGCCGTCATTAGTTAATCGTCCGAGGTCATAGTTGTCCTACAATTCAGTTTGGGTTAAGGGAAGTTTATAAGAATGTGGAGGAACTACTAAGGTAAACTCGCTAATATTGGCGCCATCTAAGAGAGCCGCACTATCAAGTAAAGTTAGGCCAAGGATAAGGTTTTCTAGGTCAGTTATGATAATTCTATTCTTGGCGAGTATAGTTTCTACCATGTGGATCCTCTCGGAATCGTCCGACTTGTGGATTGTATTTATGAATTGTGTCAGTTCGTTCAGTCGGTTTTGTGTTTTGGAGATGATCTCTATCTGTCTGATTCCATTAAATGTCCCTGGTCAAACCTAACCTTATCCCAGTCGTTGAAGACGGGTCTTCTCGCTATTACCTTCAACGCTGCCCAGAGCAGATTTAGAATCCTAGCTTCCCTATGGTGGTGAGGATGAGACCGCTCCGTCTGGTCGACGTAGACCTCGTATGAAGTGACGTTGGTAGTATGATGTAGATCTCCCAGATTACTGCTCTCCATCCACGATAGGGATATAATCGGCGTAATCACTAAATATTTAACTTGACTGCTCCCTGCGCCAAGGGGATAAGGACGAGTAGAGTCAGCAGGTCTGGCATGCAGCGTAGAGAGTATCATTGATTGTGATAGAGAGGACGTCTAAGTTGTTTCTTTAGCGGAGTGGACGACGTGGGATCTAGCGGCTTTGGGAGGTTGTTGCTTGCTCTAAGTTGGCTCATTTGTACCTTGGTAGTGGTCCGACAGAATCTGAGCATAAGGTAGCAAATGGCTCCTCTGCTGTGAAAACCCTGCTCACTGGCTTGCGTTGCATGGCCTTGAACTTGTGACAACTTACACAGTTAAGGATGTTGTTATATCCCACGGACTTGTTTTATCCTACGTTTGAGCCAGGGCAAGTGGTGTTCTCCTATTAACACGCGCGAGTGAATGCAAGAGTTGCCTGGATAATTCTGTTTTCCTGCGCAATAAGGCAAGTCGTATTGATATTGTTATAGCTCGAGTGCCAATCGCGATAATCTACCGTATGGTCAGTTACTACGTCAAAACGGCAGTTCTTTAGGTAGCATCGCATTACCCATATGACGGCTAGGCATTTTTTGTCAGTGGTAAAGTAAATTTTATTTACTTTATCTCCTGAGTGAGGACTGCGCCCACTTCTACGTTACCTGCATCAGCTCGCAAGGAGAATTTGACTTTGAAATCTAGGCAAACGAGTACTGGAGAGGTGGTTAGTACATTCAGTTTTTCGAAACCGACTTGTTTTTCCTCTGCCCACGCGTATGTTTGTCTCGTTTTTAATAATTGTGGCATTGGTTGGACCACAGTGATGAAGTTTGGAATAAATCTGCGATACCACGACGTCATTCCTATGCATTGTCATAGTTCCTTTAGGTTGGTGGGTGGTCTCAGATCTTTTACGGCTGCTACTTTGTCAGGGTCAGTACGAATACCTTCCTCACGGGAATGTGAGCAAGTATATATCCTTGGAAAAAGGTGCACTTTTCAGCATTGATTCGTAGGTTTGTCGTGAGTAGTCGTGAAAAGACATTATTCACGTTTTTTAGGTGTTCCGTGTAGTCCTTCCGATGATAATAATGTCGTGTTATAGGCTCTTTACATTGGGTGCGTTACCTATCGATATCGGAAAAGACGCAGAGAAGCAGAAGAGGCGTTTACACCAGCGTCTTTGCGTCTTTGGAAGAGGATGAAAAATTTTGTAAACAACGTAAATAATATGAGAAAATCAACGAAATATGTCGGAAAAAATTTTGATTCTTTTAACTGCGGTGGCGCAAAGTGAGGAGAATCTTTTGAAGTGCATGGAAACGGCTGGGTTATCCTCAGAAAAGTTGCAATTCGTCTTGCAACGGCAACGTCCTCCTCGCGCTTGGACCCTTTTTAGAAAAGAGTAGATAATGTTCTCTTTTCAATTAAATAATGCATTCTAAATTGCAATAGCCACGATTTGGTTCATTTTGAGAAGAAGATATGGTATACAACTCCGACGCATTCTTCAAAGACAACTTCCGCATGATGAGGAGTACGTTCCACATTCTAGTGGGACTGCTGCCTAATCTCCGAAAACAGGACACTAATTTTCGACAGGCAATCTCTTTGGTGAACAGGATAGACATAGCGCTATATTGCCTGGGATCGTCTGTGGAAAATCGCACAATAGAGAACTTATTCGGTGTGTCCAAAGCCATTGTGTGTAGGATTTTGATGGAATTTTATCAAGAAGTGATTGAACTCGCTGACAAGTATATACCCTGAGAAGACCACGGAAACAGAGAAAGGATGCAAATCATGCGATTTGCAGCAAAAAATTTGAAATCAACCATATTGTTGAAATGCTTGATTTAATAATAAAAATAGTTTAAACAATTGGTTCTAAGCATTACATAACATTTTGCCACTTTATACTCAGTTAAAAATTGTACGTGGCTAAATTTAATTTTTAATCTCCTGTTTTCTGTTGTTATTACTGGTAATAGTTCCGCTGGGTAACGGGTAGGCGCCTGGTGTGGAACGTATAGTCACCGCACACACGAACGAAGAAAATTCGCCTCATGGATGGTAAAACCTTTGTTTTATCGGTCGATTGTCCCTCATGACGTTAGTGTGCTGCGTGAGGTCCGTCGTACCTCGAATATTTTCGAACTGTGTCACTAGTGTATCTCTAGTGTATTCCCTTATGTTGGCGACGACCGGGGTGGCGTCGGTCCTGAGAAGGACATTTTCGGAGGTCTGGTTGAATATGTATATGGATGTTGTCGTATTCGGCATTGTATAAAACCGTGTGTGTCTGGATGACGCCCGTGGTGCTGGACCAACGACTCGTTCGGCTGTTGAACGGTTGCGACGTAGTTCTTCCGTTCTGGCTTCCATATTACACTAGTCAATACGACATTTCCGCTGTCGCCTACAATGACCTTTTCTGATAGATTTGGATATTTACAAATTTTAAAAAGAACTTTTTTTTCACATAACTAAAGTTTCATATAACTGGTAGTAGAGAACAATACCTACCAGGCAAAGGTAGTCGCCATGCGCAGCGAAAGATGCTAGGGTGAAACCAAAGCACCCCGGTATACCCCTAAAAGGATCTCGAATCTAGGGTGGTTATTGAATCGGCCAAAACCGATACTTTGGTCGAGTATCTATGCAACCCAGTGGCTGTCCTACCTGCTGTTAAAAAAGCGGAGGACGAGCTGACATCGGCTAGCACCCAAGCCAAAATATAAACATATGTCACCATACTTCGGCGTTGTCGGCAACAGTCCAACAGTTGTCGGTCCAGTCCAACGGACAAGTGGCTCAAGAAGGTTTAGTGGGCTTCGAAGGTGCTCCCTAACTTCGGCACAGAAGCTCCACATAAAAAAGCTTCACAACCTAAGAGGCAGAGCTCGCCTGCCTTGTCATCCTCGACAAAGGCATCGCGAAAGCCCAAATTTTCAGAATCCAGTGGAAACGGCCCGGAATCAATTTTGAGCTCAATTTTGGATTCAAGTAGGTGACCATAAAGGTCTATATATATACTAGCTGACCCGGCAAACGTTGTTTTGCCATGTAAATTATTTCTAAGTAATTTCTAGTGTAGACAAAAAATAACTAACTTATTGTAAGTGTGTAAGGATGTGGTATATGCGTGAAATAGGCATGGAGCGCTGTGAACGATGAGGGAGCAATATAGCATATTCCATCCAGAAGTTTTTGCGCGTAGGAAAGAAGCGGAGGTTGCTCAGCCAACGTATCAATCACATGATTTGGTCAATAAGATCAGATCTGATAAGATCGGGAAACGTATTTTAGTATTAGTATTTTAAGAATCGAATAAGAATTATAGCAAAAATATTAGTTTTATGAAAAAATTTTAAGATCAATATTTTTGCGGTAATGTCAAAAACTTGACATCATTAATTGTAAAATGTTAAAATGAAAAAAAATGTCTAAAAATTAAAAAACATGTCCACATTTGAGGTGCCGTGGGTGCTTATCAATAAGGGGTATGAAAAATATGTGGTGGCCGATTCTCAGACCTACTCAATATGCTCACAAAATTTCATGAAAATCGGTCAAGCCGTTTCGGAGAAGTACGGAAACGAACATGAGAATTTTATATATATAAATATAATATAAATAAATAAATATATAAATACAAATTACGGTATTCCAGAACACCAAGTCATTGTAAAAGTTGGTTTTTGCGATCGCCAACCTTGTCCCTCTGCATTTCGGGCTTATAAAGGGTTTCTTTCGGGGTACTCGGGCATTGAAGTCATGGTTGCGCAGAACCCGGCGCACAGTTTCCACACTGCACTCCTTCCCCATTTGGTCCTTCACCTGTTGGGTACGTTTTGGGAACGATAACTTGCACCAAAGCTTCCAGAAACTAGGAATCCGACTTGATTTCCGGTTCTACCAGGATAATGACCCGAAACATTCGTCCGGAATAGTACAGTCCTGGCTTATCTGGAACTGCCCCCACTTGATGATTCCCCCAGCCCAGTCTCCAGACTTAAATGTTATTCAAAATTTGTGGACTGCGCTGGAGAAAAACACCCAGAATCACAGGATTTCTAGCAAAAACGACCTTAAAAAAGCTCTGCTGGAGGAATGGAGCAAAATGAGCCCGGAAAGCACTCGGAAGCGCGTCTCTTCCATGAATAGTAGAATAAAAGCCGTAATAAAGGTTAAGGGATTACATACTAAGTATTAAAATACCTGTTAAACCTTTTATTAGACTAATATTAAACTTTTTTGTGGCTGCATGGTTTTAGCTCAGACTTGTATTTAAGATATATTTTAAGTTTTTATTTTATTTTTAAAACGGAGCAATATTTAATCAGCAAATAAAGCTCCTTTTTTAAATGTAATAAAACATACATCAAATTGGCGTTTAAACATGTTTTGTTTTTCTTCTAGTTTAAAATCTGTACCACTTTAAAATTTTTATTTGACACTGCATGGTTTTGGCTTTGAGCGACTGTATATACTAGCTGACCCGGCGAACGTTGTTTTGCCATATAAATTATTTCTAAGTAATTTCTAGTGTAGACAAAAAATAACTAACTTATTGTAAGTGTGTAAGGATGTGGTATATGCATGAAATAGGCATGGAGCGCTGTGAACGATGATGGAACATAAAAATAACAAAGACCAATTATTATTTTTAAGTTATTATAATTTATTCCTTAAAATTATATATCATTAATTAATTAATTACTTCAGTAACACTAACAAACAATATCAATCTCTTAAAGCTATAGCGTGAACAATATTTTTTGTTAGCCCATCTTTAGCTAACACAAACAAACTGGTTTGCTTACCCACTCGAGAGCATGCCACGTATAATTGTCCTTGTGAAAAACATGGTGTTCTCAAATCGAATAGCCTATTCACACTGAGCACCGTTTACCGTTTACCGTCTATTTCCTAGACGGTGCGTAAGGTTTTGCCGTTCCGAAAATTTCCCAGTTTGTTCCACCGTCTATTTTAAATGTTCCTAAACCGCACGTTTCTATGCGATATTTTGCCGATGGTTATCGAATGCGACTCTGGAAAATTGGCATTCACAATGAAAAAATGGAATTCACTGCGAATATGTACGCAATGACAGCCAAAAATACCCAAAAAAAATCACAATCTAAAATGGAAGGAGCATCTGGTGGTAAGTTTATACATATATATATTTTTAATTTAATAATTTTATTGTTAATATTTGAACACAATGCAGGAATTAGGAGAAGAGCAGGCGGCGGCAGGCTGCAGTGGACCACGGAGATGGAAATCATGCTAATAGAGTACCACTAGAAGCAGCTTGAGATAACTGAGCTGCTGGGTAAACGTATAGATGAATAAGTAAGCAACCAATCAAAATTCCAGAATGATCTCTTGGCTTGTTTAAAACAAAGAAAAAATGAATAAATAAGTTTTTAAATTGTATTTTATTTCTTATTAATTGCGACTTTCGCAATACTTTGCTATAGCAGATCGTATCTGTTCTGCTGACTGGCTATCATCAGCAGAACTATTGCTGATATCGCGCTGTTCTTTCTGCTCTGCTGGTAAAAGCTCCCAACTATAGTTTATTGCGCTATTGTACATATTTAACATATTGTGCAGTATGCAACAGCACATAATTATTCCGCTGTGATCGCTATCTTTAGTTTTTTCGTCCAACAACATGATTAGTTGTTGCAAGAAATTATTTTTTGCTGTTGAACCACAGTTAAAACAATTGCAAAATCTTCCATATCCATTTTTTTCCAAACAAAAATAAAAAAATCTTCCGCTCAAAAACTCACTTTTTGTTATTGTCATCAGCTGTTAGACGGTAAACGGTAGACGGTGCCAGTGTGAATCGGAGTTTCACCGTCTGTCAAAAATCCCAACGTTCCCCCGTGACGGGCTCAGTGTGCAGAGGGTATAAGCCACAAATAGAAATCGTTTGGCCTTGGGATTTGTTGATAGTCATTGCAAATGCCAATGTAATCGGAAACTGAATACGTTTGAAATGAAGTGGCACATCTGTAGGTATAATAGGAATCCGTGGTATTAATATATTTTCACCTCGGAATTTGCTATTTAAAATGCTGGCTTCGATCGCGTTTTCATTAATTTTGGAATAACTAATCCCGTACCGTTGCACAGCCGTGGCGGGTTCAAATTACGAAGAAAAATAATTGCAGATCCAACCTTTAATTGTAAATTATGCGGTGGCATGCCTGGCAAATCCAGTGAATTCAAAAACTCTGTGAGAAAATTTACTGCTTCGCTGTCGTCGCAAACTGTATCAATAGATTTTTATGATACCAAGTTCTCTGGCAACAACATTTGTATCTTCAGATTTAAATTGTCAACGTCTACATTTTTTGCCGCTAAAATTGCTCTATCTGCAAGCCACTTATGATTTATGTACTGTGTGTCTACATCGGGAAATATTTGTTCACTGAGAATATCTTGCGTCAGCGATTGTGCAGAAATCGGTGGGTAATTTTACATATCCAGTTTAATCTATATCAACTTTACCATCACCAATATCTAAGAGTTGTTTTGAAAATGTTAAATGACGATTGATCAGTTACACTACTCGACAAAATTTAATTTTTTTTCCGCTGTCGCCCAAAACGACTTTTTCTGATAGATTTGGAGGTTAAAAATGTTTTTAAGAACTATGGTTTTTTGTCCAGGTTTAGTTTTTTTTAAAAGAATTTTAAAAAAATGTGGTATTTTTTTTCAGAGGTAGTAATTATATTTTTACATAACTTAAGTTTTCTACAACTGAACTTTGCAGTTTTAAAAAGCTGACAAATGCAGCTATAAATCTGACCCAGACTGTAGCTGCAGCTTAACGTCTGGAAGATATAAAGCTTCCAAATTGAAATTTCATAAATTTTTTCGGTATTTTTCCCCCGACATTTTGACTTTGAAAGCTCAGGAAAAGTCGATAAAAAAATATTTGAATGCCTTGATTTTTGGTTTTAGATAGAAAAATTAATTAGGCGTCGTTTAAGGTATCGCTTATAAAAATATAAAAATAAACGGCTTAGTTATAACCGTTTGACCAAACTTTCATATGCCGTTTGGCACTATTCCAAATGCCATTTTACCGTTAAAACCTGTTACAAACACAGATTTTTGGTATTTTTGTGGGAAAAAAAACGGTTATACGTCGGCTAACGGAATATGATAGTGGATGTGTGTAACGCCCAGAAGGAAGCGTTTCCGACCACATAAAGTATACATACTAGAAACCCAGAATCATAGAGAATGATATCTATGAGTGTTGAATCTGGATCAGATCGGATCATCGGAGCATCGTTCCCTCTCGCTCTCTCTCACACGCGACCCTGTGTACTTTTTCTATTCGTCCAAATGAGCGCCTAGATCTCAGAGACTATAAGAGCTAGAGCAACCAAACTTTTCATCCAATCTCCTGTGATATCACTTCAATACAAGTGTATTTCAAAATTTTGACGTGCCCCCTTCCGCTCCCGCAAAAGACGAAAATCTGTGCAATCCACAATTTTTAAGGTACAAGAAACCCAAAAACGCAGAATCATGGGAAATCATGGACCGTATCTACCAAATTGCGGGATCTGGATCAGGTCGGATCATTATTATAGCCTGAAGGAACAAATTAAATTTCAGTCGCTACGCTACGCCTGTTAAGTGCTTACCCATTCCCTGTCTCTCTCGCAGACATCTCTAAGTCTCTTGTATGTAGTTATACATGTAAGATTTATGATGCAGTTTAGTTTATTAATTATAATGAAATCGAATATTAGTTCAAAGTATGTGTTTTAAATTAAAATCATTCTTTCCACTTTTGTTCTGTTTTTTCGATGCTGCTTCCCAAAAACGACTGTGTCCCATCGATGATCGCTTATCGGCTAGGTGCTTTAAATATCGTTAAGGTTTTCTAAATATCGGTTAGGTCTTATCGATACTATCTTAAATGTAAACGTCAATTATACAGGTTAGTGTTAGCTAATTGATACCCTGCTCTTTACATTCGGCCCTCCTGCTCATCTTCATCTGTCCCAGATGATAATATCTCATCGTTCTCGGCGACAAAACGCCATAACTTCATGTTGTCACTGCCCGTTGCGGTGATGTTTAGCCCTTCGACTTGAGCCACTTTTCTGACGTCATAGTGACCGTTATGCTTCACTTTGGTGATTTCATATGCCTAGATACTCGCTGGCTAACTGGCGTCCTGCGGAAACTGCGTCCTCTTGATAGCCACCATATCTCCTACTCTGTAGCCGTGCTCAGCTCGTCGTTTTTTATCGTAATTGCGCTTATAGACTTCTTGCGCCTTCTCGATGTTGTGCTTCGCTTGGTCACGTAGATCTTGGCGCTTGTTAAACTGCGTAACCAACTCCTCGTTGCGTACCTCCAATAGGCGACTCCCAGCTTCTCTGTGCATCTTGGTCCCAAACATGACCTCAAATGGCGACGACTTCAACTGAATGCACATGCGAATTAATCGCCATCTGGAACTGCGGCACATACTAGTACCACTTCGTTGACTCCTGAATTGATAGCTTTGCGATGATGCCCAAAATTGAACGGTTGACCCGCTCGCTCTGGCCGTTGCCTCTCGCCACACCAGTCGTTGTCTACACATGTTCGACTTTGTTCTCGTTAAGAAAATCGCTGAAAGCGTTGGATGTAAACGCTGCGCCTGTATCGCTGACTATGCGCTTGGGAAATCCAAACACAAATGACCAATCGCCCAGCCTCTTTACAACTTCTTCGTGTCCCGTTGACTTGGTTGGGAACAGCCACACAAACTTGGAGAACGCATGCACCACAGCAAAAATGTATTTGTATTGTTTGGCTGTCGCGTCCATTGGTCCCAAATGATCGACGTGCAGCGTGTGTAGTGGCGTGTCACCCTTGTCGATGCAATGGAGATAGCCCTCTCGTTTGCCTAGCTTTTTGCTGAAAATGATACAACTGATACAATTAGCGATAGATTTTGTTACTTTCCTTTCAAGGTGTGGAATCCAATATTGTAGCTGAATTGAGTGCATCGACTTCGCTGTTGAAAAATGACCAACTTCATGCGATGCTTGAATGATTACCCTTTCCATCAGCCTTGGAACACCCAATACGTCATTGCCATTCACAGCCTTGAAGAGAAGACTTCCTTTTAGTTTGTAGTCTTGGTATGGGTACAGCTTCACGATCTCTATCGCTTTGATGAAATCGTCGTCCTGCTGTGCCTTCTTTATCCGAGCTGTTAGCTCCGTCGTTACGAACATGCATGTCTGCGGGAAACGACTGAGACAGTCCGCGTGTCTCATTCTTTCCCCTGGGCGGTGTACTGCTTTGAATGTGAAGTCCTCCATGTACAAAATCCACTGGGAAACTTCTCTCGGTATGTCTGCTTTCGTTGTTGTCTGCTTAAACGCCGCACAGTCAGTAGCAAGATCAAATTTGATCCCCAACAGGTAGTGCCGAAACTTTTTGAGTGCGAGGTATGCTGCTTTGACCTCCAAATAGTAACTGTGACGTTTGGACTCAGCTTTTGTAGTTTTCTTACTCCAATAGTAAATTGGGTGGAAACTGCCATCAAACTGCTGCAGCCAAACAGCTCCGAAACCGTCTTTGGATGCATCCGTGTGAAGTTCCGTTGGCGCTTCTCGTGAGTATAAATGCAATACTCAACTGGTGCGAATACAAGCAACTTCGTCAAGGTTAGTAGCGACTGTTGCTCTGCTTCGCCAATGTTAAAAACTGTTTCCTTCCTGAGTAGATTCGTCAGCGGTCGTGCAACTTGTGCGTATCCAGGAATATACTTTCTGAAAAATCCGGTGAGTCCCAGAAAGGCTTGGACTCCTTTTATGTCTTTTGGTGTAGCAAACCGACTGACTGCTGCTGTCTTCTCTATGCCGGGCCAGATTTGCCCGTCCTCGACGATATGGCCCAGAAAGTTTATGCGTATGATCTTATGATCTTTAGGCCAAACTGCGCAGCTGTCTCCAGAACCAACTTAATCTTCCTCATGCATACCTCGGGCGACGCGGCGTAAACAACTATGTCGTCCATATATAGCTGCATAACATCAGAGTTGATAAATTTTTTAAAAATATAGTTTACGAACCGAATGAACGCAGCTGGCGAGTTTTTAAATCCGAAAGGTGCTTTATTAAACTTGAATAATCCTTCCTTTGTGACGAAGGCCGTATACGACTTGCTCTGCTCTTCCATAGGCACATGGGAAAATCCGTTTTCAAGGTCCATTATGGTAAACCACTTCGCCGACTGCAGCTTTTCCAAGACTTCCTCTATAATCGGGACTGGAAAACAGTCCACTATGCTGTTTAACTTTCTGTAGTCTACGCAAACTCGAAGTGTACCATCCTTTTTCTTCACGGCGACAACTCTGCTGGCCACGTCTGTTGATAACCGACTTGATTACTCCGTCGGGAACTATCTTCAGTTGGATTGGGCACTGCTTTGGAACTTCTGTGGGTATCTGGTAACTGCTTTTTATCATCTGTTCAACTTCTTTGCGATATTGAGGTGGAACTACAAGTGTTGACTCTTCAGTGAAAATGAAATCGTGCCCCAATAGTGCGTCGAAATCAATCTGGTTACTGGAGACGACTAAAAACTTCTGGTTCGTCTTTAAATTATCCACGGTAACCTCTGCATGAAAGTATCCTACAGGCTTCGTTGATGTATGTCCCAGACCGCGCAACATAGTTGTGCTTTTGAAAAGCTCGACATTTTTCAAAGACCTCAGCACACTTTCTTTGATAATGGTAACATCGGATCCTGTATCCACAAGACAGTCAACTATAATGCCGTTTATCTGAACTTTTTTCAAGCGACGATCAGAAATAATGCGTATGTTATCAATTTTATCGGCTTCATAAGGACAGTTACGCGAAATATGACCATTCTGGTTGCACTTAAAATACTTCGTTTCGGCTTTGCAGTCTTTGCGTTTCTGTTCTCCTGATCCACAGATTTAGCAATATTTCTTTTTAGCGCCCTGCCAACTTTGCTGCTATCTTTCTCATCTGCAGCAGGTACTCGTGCAGCGACTCGTTACTTTTCCTCTTTCTATCTTGCAGCTGCCGATGAATGTCCGCACTGTGATAGCTACATGCGAATTCCTCAAACAATACGTTCTTGAGTTCCTCATAGGTGCACACGCATTCAGCTTCTAGGAAAAGCTTAGCTGCACCGGTCATCTTTCCTCTGTCATGTACATACTTTTGCTTTTCAGTAAGCTCATATGCGTCGGCATTTTTTTCAAAAATCTCGAACCACTTTTCTATTGGAACTGATCGGCCATCGCATTCGTTCACAATTTTTCCAAAATTATCTGGGGCGGTTTTCATTTGGACTTCTCGTTGCTCATCATTAAGCACTTTCAAACTTAGCAGCATTATCATCAGAATTGTTTTTCGCACTCACAACATCTTCCATCTTGTTTGCGCTCGGGCTCGACGTTCCTGGTACATCATTTGCCATCTCTTTCCTTCTCCAATTCATGGTCGGTGGTGTTTGCATCATTTCTGCGATTCTTTTCGACTTTCGCATGTGTACCCGACAACGTCGCGTCTTTCTGTTTCTCTTCTGCTTATATATATGTACATATGTGTGTACCGAACACAACGTGTCTGTGCGTGTCTCTCTGCGAATGTATGTACCGCGCACGGACAAGGCGAAGCTATGGCGCGACTTCGAATTTCACAACTTTGCAACTGAGTTAGGCGACAGATTATTATATTGAACTCTTTCTTTCCACTTTTGTTCTGTTTTTTCGATGCTGCTTCCCAAAAACGACTGTGTCCCATCGATGCTCGCTTATCGGCTAGGTGCTTTAAATATCGTAAAGGTTTTCTAAATATCGGTTAGGTCTTATCGATACTACCTTAAATGTAAACGTTAATTATACAGGATAGTGTTAGCTAATTGATACCCTGCTCTTTACATACATATGTACATGTGTATGTAGCAGCTGATGTAAAAATTATATGTAAACAAAAATGGAAACAGATACATTTAATATATACAAATATAGCATAGGGTTCGACCTAATTTTTTGAAATTTTTTTTTTTTTTAATTTAATTTGTACCTTTTGCGAACATATAATAAATTACATAAATCGCGAGCTCATACATATACATATGCTGACTGAGTACCGGGTATAAAGTAAAGCCGCGGCCTGTGCTTCGGCTAACAACGTTCTTCTCGTTTTCGTTTAAGTATTAGAATTTTTAAGAAATGAATTAGGAAAAGAAAACTGTTAACGAAACCTGGCCCTAGTCTTTTAAGTTTTTCTGTAATAACTTTGCCTGCTAGGGCACGAGCGTTCAGCCGCGGCACTGCTAGCTAGCATTGAGTGCATCACAAAAGCTCCACTGCTCCGACCCTCGTAGGAGAAGGGGAAATCATAATGAGACAAAACAAAGTAAGCAGATTAATAGCAGAAAGAGTTCTGAACAAAAACTTATCTCTCTTATCTTATCTCTCATTGCATCTGGCATTTTAGAGCAACGGAAAAAAATCACACAAAAGTTATATTTAAGCTTGACTGCAAGTGTATCAAAACTATACGACACATTTGAGTTATAGCGGCTAGAGAGAAAGGTTTAGTTACATTTAATTATACCCGGTACAAGAAGAGTATAGGGGTATATTAGATTTGTGGTGATAACGGATGTGTGTAACGCCCAGAAGGAAGCGTTCCTGACCTCATAAAGTATACATATTCTTGATCAGCACCAATAGCCGAGTCGATATAGCCATGCATGTCTGTCTGTCCGTCCGTCCGTCCATCTGTCCGTCCGTCCGTCTGTCTTCATTAGCGCCTATATCTCAGAGAACTATAAAAGCTAGAGCAACCAAATTTTGTATCCAGTCTCCTGTGTTATCACACTACTCCAAGTGTATTTCAAAATTTCGCCCCGCCCCCTTTCGCGCCCACAAAGGACGAAAGTCTGTGGCATACACAATTTTGAAGATACGAGAAAAGCAAAAACGCATATTCATGGAAAATAACCGTATCTACCAGATCGCCGAATCTTGATCAAGTCTAACTACTATTATAGCCAAAAGGAACAAATTAAATTTCAGTCGCTACGCAACGCCTGCCAAGCGCTTACTCATTCCCTCTCTCTCTCGCACACACACACGTCTCGTATGAAAGAAATATGTATGTATGTATGTAGAAATGTAGAAGCTGATGTAAAATTGATATGTAAGCAAAAATGGAAACAGATAACTTTTAATACATAAAAATCTAGCATAGGGTTCGACCTAAATTTTTGAAATTTTCTATTTGGGCCAAAAATTTAATTCGTCCTTTCTTAAAACCTGACGACGAGCTGTTTTTAATATTTTTCATTTAGTTCGAGAAAAAATGATGATGAGAAAAAATGTATCGGCCCAGATGACTTTCGTCACTTTTGGCGAGATCTGCGTAAGGAACCATTATTTTCCAAACGCAATTTCGGAGGTGGATCTGCAATGGTTTGGGGAGCCTATAACAAATCTCGAACGCTTGTCTTGATCTTCACCAGCTCGCGGATAAATAGTGGAGATTACAAAAAAAGTATTGGAAGATAGTCTTCTAGCATTTTTTGAAGAAAATGGAGAAAGAGGGTCTATTTTTTTGCAAGACAATGCATCTATCCACAAGCAAAGAGACCCAGCGGTTTTTTAATGAGCGGTCCCCTGACTTTAACTCAATAGAAAAAATTTGTGATATCTTAGCCAGGCAAGTCTAAAGCAAGTCTATGCGATCTGGCAAGGGCCGCGGCTCTATTTTATACCCGGTACTCAGTCAGTATGTATACCTATTTATGAGCTTACGATTTATGTAATTTATTAAATGTTAGCAAAAGAGACGAATTACCTTTAAATGTTATAATCCGACCTTGTCCAGATCCGGCAACCTGGTAGACACGGTCATTTCCCATGATTCTGCGTTTTTGCTTGTTTTCGTCCTGTGTGGAGGCGGAAGGGGGCATGTCAAAATTTTGAAATACACTCGAATTGAAGTGATATCACAGGAGCCTGGATAGAAAGTTTGGTTGCTCTAGCTCTTATACTTAGGCTCTGAGATCTAAGCGCTCATTTGGACGAATAGGCAAAGCACACAGGGTCGCGTGTGAGAGAGAGCGAGAGGGAACGATGCCTTTCGAAACGGTTTTCTTCATAGTGGCTATATTAATGATCCGATCTGATCCAGATTCAACACTCTGATAGATATGACCTTTTTCTATTATTCTGCGTTTTAGTTTTTAGTTTTCTCGTATCTTCAAAATTGTGCATGACACAGATTTTCGTCCTTTGTGTGGGCCGAAGGGGACGGGGCAAAATTTTGGAAATACACTTGTAGTAGTGTGATATCACAGGAATCGGGTTACAAAATTGAGTTGCTCTAGCTCTTATAGTCTCTGAGATCTAGGCGCTCATGAAGACGGACGGACAGACAAATATGGATATATCGACTCGGCTATTGATGCTGATCAAGAATATATATACTATATGGGGTCGGAAACGCTTCCTTCTGGGCGTTACACACATCCACTATGACCACAAATCTAATATACCCCTATAATCTTCGAGTACCGGGTATAAAAATTTGATAACATTGCAAGTCTTTAAGGTTCGAGCAAAGGTTCTGACTGATTTTATTTATTGATTTATTCTTTGATGATTGGTTTCTACAAGTTTTTTTCCGAAACGGCGCAAACCAATCATTTCATGTTTCTGAACCAAATGGTTTGACTCATAAAAAGTATGAGTAAATGTTCGGACTTACCTAAAAATTGATTACTCGTGTCAGCTCTCAGTTGAATAGCTTGATGAGGCGACGATGGATCGGTGAGAGGTTGAATTAGATTAGTCTGGGATTGTCTGAAGTGTAGCAATGACCACTTCGCAGGTTTTAATAAACAGAGGAATTAATGTTCGACGAGGCAATGTAGCGACTTTAGCTGCAGCAATAGGTAGCTATGGCTACGTTTGCTATGTCTGATTTGCTTTAGCGACACAACTAGAAGCTGTATTTGTCTGCGGTGTAGAATTTGCGGCAAACAAATCAAAACTGAGATTGACGCTGTGTATGGGTACTCTTCCCCATCATTTCCAACTGTAAAGTTCTGGGCTGCTGAATTCAAGCGTGGACGTACGAGCTTAGAAGATGAGACACCTCCTGGACGCCTAAAAACTGAGACTACTGACGAACGCATCGTCAAAATTCACCAAATTGTTCTGGACGATCGCCGAATCAAAGTAAGAGAGATTGCTAATATTACCAAGATGTCTAAAGACCCTCGTTTGCCATATTTTGAACAACGAATTGGACATGAAAAAGCTCTCGGCCCGATTATCTGGGGAAAGGAAAAAAGATCACGGGAGTCTACTACGCATCGTTTTTGCGGAAAAAACGGCTCCACTTGCAGAAGAAAAAAATTTTACTTCACCAGTTCCCATACATCAACAGTTGCAATGGCTATAATCCATGATTTAAGCTTTGTATTGCTTCACCACCCCAGGACGCCGATAATTTTTTGAAGGAGCTGAAGAAGTGGGAGCATCGCTGGATGAAGTGTGTTGACTTAGAGAAGACTATGTAGAAAAATAAAATATAAAAAATTTGTCTGCCCCTCAGCGGTTTAGATTTCCTCGCCTCACATTGTGTCCCAGGTCAAAGGTGGAGGTTCATGGTTTTTGTGATGCCAGTCTAGACGCGTATGGCGCATGTATTTATATCGTCTCAAGGACCAAGAATGGCGCATACGTGCAACTTTTCTGTGCGAAGTCTCGTGTCGCCCCTGTCAAGGTATTGACGGTGCCCAAGTTGGAGTTATGTGGCGCTGACCTACTTTCTCAATTGATCAGTGAGATACATCATCTTAAATTATTTACTGGAAGCTTCTATTGCTGGTCCGACTCCACAACTGCCTTGTCTTGGATTCGCAATGATCCATCAAGTTTTAACGTCTTCGTTGCAAGTCGGGTTTCGGCCATTCAGGAGCGGACTGCTCAGATGGAATGGCGCTACGTTCCATTCGCTCAGAACCCTGCGGATATCTTATCCAGAGGCGCTCTGCCATCTGAACTTTTGGAATCGCATCTTTGGTCCCACGGGCCACTCTTTCTTTGAAATGAAAAACCGATGTGGCCATCGTCATCTACACAAGACCTGCCGATGACCTTAGAACCCTCGTATGCCATAAACCTGCTATAGTCAACTCAAGACCATTACTTCCCATTTCAGAGCATCCCGACGACTTGGACGTGCTAACACCTGCGCATTTTTTGAGTACGGCGCCGATCCTTATGTGTGCAGAGCCAGATGTAACCAGACTAAACTTCAATCGTCTTGATCGCTGGCAGCAGGTCAACTTTCTGCAGCAGACGTTTTGGTCCCGCTGGCGAGAGGAGTACCTCACACTTCTTCAAGAGAGAGCTAAGTGGAGAACTGGGCAACCTAGTCTCAGCGTCGGTGACGTAGTGCTCGTAAAGAACGAGAACCTGCCTCCCCTCAAGTGGCCATTGGGAAGGGTGACTAAGTTAATCGTCGGGAAGGATGGTGTTCCCAGGGTAGCTGAGCTCAAAACGGCAACTGGGATTGCCACAAGGGCCGTTGCGAAGCTTTGCATGCTGCCAAAGAAGGATGTCGAAGACCCGTACTCTTCAACGGGGGGAGGATGTTCGGCTTAGCGCCGGCCCACGGCAGCATAAAGAGCGCATCTCTCTTAGTTATTTGTTGCTTGCTGTCGCCCTGCTCTCTCTATCGCAACATCGCCCTTTCTTCGTCGTTCGTCGTCCAACAAGAGCTGCGTGGGAGGCACATCTTCGGAGCAGCTTTTACTACAAATTTGATCGTCTTCGCGCGCAAACGTCATATCGCATATCATATCGTATCATATTTTCTTTCGCTAAGAAACCAAATTGAACATAGACATAATACACAATATACACACATACATTGAATCCAAAGCCCTTTTGTGTTTTAATTAAATTTCGCAAAATAAGCTGCTGAAGAAGCTCAGTAGCTCAACAATATTGTTGCGATCGAACTCAAAAGAAAAAAAGAAACAGACAACCTTAATGGAGATGGAGGGAGGCTTATGCTGAATTATATTTAATGTGCAAAAGTTGAAGTTTTACGATGCATTCATTCACTAAGCTAAAAGGGCGAAAGGTGATAAAATCAACCTGAAGTCAGAGTTTAAGCCCTTTTTTGCTATAGAAAGAATGAATAAATGTTATTCATATTATTCATTCATTCATATAACCATATACATAGGTGATTGCGTTATTGAACTCATGCATCAAAAGAATTTATATGCTGGGCACAATCACTATGAGCATTTTTGCTGCAATGATATTGAATAATCAATTGCAGGAAAATTGCCTGCAAGGTGATCTGTAGCTGCATAATATGCTGTCGTCGTCGAACGATCGTCGCAACACAGATCATCTTTGCAAGAGCTGTACGTGACTTTGCTGAGCACTTAAACATGCGAAGAAAATGCCCATCATTTGCGACGCAATAAAGTAGGTATATATATTCTTGATCAGCATCAATAGCCGAGTCGATATAGCCATGCATGTCTGTCTGTCCGTCCGTCTGTCCGTCCGTCTGTCTGTCCGTCTGTCCGTCCGTCTGTCTTCATTAGCGCCTATATCTCAGAGAACTATAAAAGCTAGAGCAACCAAATTTTGTATCCAGTCTCCTGTGTTATCACACTACTCCAAGTGTATTTCAAAATTTCACCATCTTTCAACACAGTGTTGAACTTTGAGGCAATCATCAATCGCAAACAATCATGTCACAAGACGCTGCACAGGCGCAATACATTAATAAAAAATTAGGGCCGACGTACTCCGTGTCTTCATTTCAGGTCTAAGAAGGGGCTTCACTGACATACTATTTGCGGCGCAGCCTAAAGACTTGGCATCAGCTCTTGCCATGGATGGATACGATTTTGCGGCCCGACCACTATAGAAGACAATAAAAGAAACCATTTTTCACCAGTAACACTACTCGACAAAATTTTTTTTAAAGAATTATGGTTTTTTTTTCATAGAGTAGTTTTTTTTTAAAGAATTTTTAAAAAAATTTTTGTTTTTTGTCATAGGTAGTGCTTCTATTTTTTACATAACTTAAGTTTCCTACAACTGGTTGTATTGAAGTTAAAAAAAGCTGACAAATGCAGCTATAAATCCGATTCAGACACTTTGTAGCTGCAACTTAACGTCTGGAAGATATTAAGCTTCCAAATTGAAATTTCATAATTTTTTTTGGTATTTTTTCCCGATATTTTGACTTTGAAAACTCAGGAAAAATCGAAAAAAAAATATTTCTCCAAAAAAGTTCGACGTCGGCGTCTGCTAAGGCGCACGGGCGGAATACAAACGGGAAGCAGAACGAGAAGACCGCACCTGAGACGCAGAACGCGACGCGCATTTTAAGGGCGTCATATGGTACAAGTGAGCTAAGGAGTTGGCCTGTGGTAGCCTGTTCATGGATTTCGCGAAATTTGGCCATGAGCGGTACTCTGTGTGGTCCCCATGGACCAGATTCCGGCGAGAACAATCATGAAGGTGTGGATTCTTCCCCCGATTAAAGCAGGGGAAGCTACATTTGTCCTGATCAAGGCTCAGAACCGGACCCAGGAGACAGCCGACTGGATCACAAGGGTGATAGTCCGTGACAAGGGGAACGGCAAGGAACTCTTGATCAGTATTGGCCAGAACAGCCTTGCCAAGCTCCTCTCTGCGAACTGACGCATATCTTTTGGTATGGGCACCCTAGCGGTGGTAGTGCCGCGTAGACCCAGGTCCGCTGGAGAGCCTGAAGGTGGTGCAGATTAACCTGCATCACTCAAGAGTACTATCGGCGGACCTGCTGCAGTTTATGGACGAGAAGACGGGAAACGTGGCCCTCACCCAAGAACCCTGAATCGTACGTTAAAGAATTAGGGGTTTCTGTGTTCGCGATACCGTCTTCTCATACCACAAGCTGCAGGTAAGCCAAGAACCTGTATCGTGGTAAGGAACGACCCAAATGTTTTTTTTTCTTCTAGGTACAGCAGTCCGGACCTGACGGTGGCATTATGCGAGAGGAAGGACGAGAAAAGCCTATACCTGGCCTCCTCTTATTTGCCATACGAGAACAAGATCCACTGTTGGATTATGTCAGGGCTCTCGTACGTCAACCGCGGAAGAAGGAAGAGTTTCTGCTTTTGTCATTGGACCGCTGGACCGTATCAATGCTAAATCTTGGTGCTGATCGTTGGTATTCCTGGTTGGTATGGACATGCATCGTTGTTCAAATTACCCTCTGTTCGGGGCAGATCCCCACCGAATAGCGGCTGGCCAAATAGCAGCCATTTATTGGCTTTCAGTTGCATATTACCATTGCTGCATATTCATACATGTATACATATTCTGTCAATTCTTGCACTTGCTTGCCCTGTTAAACGCTCTCTCAAAGCTCGCTCTTCTCTTCGTTATCAATGCTCGGCGTTATCTTTGTTTGCCGAGCGAAGCGATGCTACGCTGAGCGATCGGAGCGGCAATGCTAGCAATGAGAAGGGCAAGCCAGTGACACTCGAAGTTTAGACAATAAAACAGTACTCGCAATTTTATTTCTGTGCCACGTTTTTATACCCGGTACTCGAAGAGTAAGGGGTATATTAGATTTGTGGGGATAACGGTTGTGTGTAACGCCCAGAAGGAAGCGTTTCCGACCCCATAAAGTATATATATTCTTGATCAGCATCAATAGCCGAGTCGATATAGCCATGTCTGTCTGTCCGTCCGTCCGTCCGTCCGTCCGTCCGTCTGTCCGTCCTCATTAGCGCCTATATCTCAGAGACTATTAAAGCTAAGTCAACCAAGTTTTGTATTCAGTCTCCTATGTTATCACACTACTCAAAGTGTATTTCAAAATTTCGCCCCGCCCCCTCCCGCCCCCACAAAGGACGAAAGTCTGTGGCATACACAATTTTGAAGATACAAGAAAACTAAAAACGCAGAATCATAGAGAAAGACCATTTCTATCAGAGTGTTGAATCTGGATCAGATCGGATCATTATTATAGCTACAATGAAGAAAACCATTTCGAAAGTCATCGTTCCCTCTCGCTCTCTCTCACACGCGACCCTGTCTGCTTTACCTTTTCGTCCAAATGAGCGCCTAGATCTCAGAGACTATAAGAGCTAGAGCAACCAAACTTTCTATCCAAACTTCTGTGATATCAAACCAGCACAAGTGTATTTCAAAATTTTGCCACGCCCCTTTCCGCCCCCACAATGGACGAAAATCTGTAGAGTCCACAATTTTTAAGATAAATGAAAACCAAAAACGCAGAATCATGGAAAATTACCATATCTACCTGATTGCCGAATATGGATCAGGTCAAATCAATATTATGGCCAGAAGAAACAAATTAAATTTCAGTGGCTACGCAACGCCTGCCAAGCGCTGACTCATTCCCTCTCTCTCTGTCGCAAACACTTTTACGTCTCAAATATGTAGCTATACATGTAGAAATGTAGAAGCAGTATACAAATCATATGCAAACAAAATTGGAAACATGTATAAATATTCCTAAAATGGTTTGACTTCATTTTTTGAAATATTATTTTTTGCCCAAAATTTAATTCGTCCCTTTTGCGAACATATAATAAATTCCATAAATCGTAAGCTCATATACATATGTATGTATATACTGACTGAGTACCGGGTATAAGGTAGAGCCGCGGCCTTTGCCGCGGCTCACAACGTTTCCCCTCGTTATTTAATCGAAATAATTATTTGGCCGATCGGGTATAAAAATCATTGTACCCACATAAAATTTAGTGACCCCGACGTGATCGTCTGAATAGCGGAGTCAAATATATAACAATTTGGTGCCAAAACATACATACACACCTACACCGTTGCTGGCTATACAGTTATTCGTCGCGGCAGTTCAGTCAGTGCAGTGCATTGGGCAGTGCAGTGAACTAACCAATACATACAAACGCAGCACAAAGCGGAATCGGACAGCTCGCATAGCTAGATCGATTAGCTGTTATCCCGATTTTCGTTTTATACTTATAAAGGGTGTCTTTTTCTCTCGTGACTTTGAAAAACTCCAATATGGCACAACCTGAGCCAAATAATGTCGCGAACGCAGTAATGCCTAGGGACATCGATTTTTATAGGCAAAAGGTGGAGTCCATCGCGCGTCAATTAAATGCCATAGATAGTTTTCTCACCAAAGAAGAGCTGTCCGATTTGGATAAACCGGAGCTTCAAGCCCGCTTAGAGCAGATCGAGCAAATGAATGCGGATTTCGATGCCGCTCAAACGAGCTTTGAAAGGCTGGATTTGCTGTAGTTGGCCAATGATGCCCGACTGGACTTCGCTAATATCTATATCAAGGTCAGGTCTAAGCTGTCACGGGAGTTAACGGCTGCTTGCACGGTTAATGCTGCTCATTCTACGGCTCGGCACACTCTCGAGGAGCATTCACCTTCGTTTACCTATGACATTATAGGCTGTTCTCGACTGGCGACATGCAGCTTCCTCGATTTAGTGGAGACTATATGGATTGGCCAGAATTCCACTCGAAATTCCAGTATCTCTGTGGACGCCTAGAAGGAGCTGCTCTGGACACGATTCGATCTTTGGAATTATCTGAGGAAAATTACGACGAGGAGTTCAATTTTTAAAGTTGCGATTTGATAATAAGCTTATGTATTTTCAGGCACACGTCAAGGCTGCATGGTCTGCAAGGGGTGGAGAAGGGCTCAGCCAGCGGATTGTGTGCGCTCAGCGACAAGATCAATTCGCACTTACGTGCTCTTCGGACCTTGGCAACGCCTCAGGAGATTTCGGATGGGTTGCTTGTTTGCATCGTAAGCAAGAAATTGGACCACAAGACGCAGGTGAAATGGGAAGAGAGCCTGCCGACCTCAAGATTGTCTCAAGACTGTCACAAGTCCTAGCTAGCAGGTGGGAAAAAATGAACTTAGCACCCTTATCTACTCCACTAGCGACCATCCTAACCCCACATGTAACTATTGTAACCATACTAACTATGTTACTATCTCCCTGCCTATGATCGATATAGAGAAGCAAAGAAACGGCACTTATGTTTAAACTGCCTCAACAAGGGTCATGAATTGCAGAGGTGCTGGTCAGGATCTTGCAGGCATTGCCAGTACAAACATTATACGCTGCTCCACATCCAATCGAGCACTGCTGCACTGCACTAGCCAAAACGTGTTGCTACATACCGCCCTCGTCCATGTCACAGATCGTTATGGAAAACTGATCCCATGTCGTGCCATTTTGTATTCTGCATCGGAGGCAAATTTCATAACGTCAAGACTCGCTAATCAGTTGCAATTATGAACATCTCCGGTATTGGGGATTCTATTCTACCTTCGACCAACTCTGTGCATATAGTTGTACAATCCCAGGACGCAAGCTATCGCGATTCGCTCGCTGCAATTGTCACCAACTCAATAACGCAAAGGCAACCCAACTTTATCCTGGATGCAAAGGATTGGCCAATTCCGAAGCTAGCTGACCCAAAGTTCTTTAAGCCCCAACAAGTCGATCTGCTGATAGGAGCTGGCCTATTCTTCGACCTAATGTGCGTCGAACAGATACGACCGTCGGCGCAACTGCCAATATTTCAAAGGACAAAGCCTGGTTGGTTGTGAAGCTAGCTGACCCAAAGTTCTTTAAGCCCCAACAAGTCGATCTGCTGATAGGAGCTGGCCTATTCTTCGACCTAATGTGCGTCGAACAGATACGACCGTCAGCGCAACTGCCAATATTTCAAAGGACAAAGCCTGGTTGGATAGCGTCAGGAAGCATAAGCAGCTCAGAGGTTAATCGTGCAGCGTTAGCTGTTTTTGAGAGTTCCCCTTACATCTTCGCTCACGATTTTAGTCCCACAATGCTGGACTACCGCAAGCTGGCTCAACGGCGCCAGGAGGCGGCCGATCGAGATCAGCAATGCAGGCAGCAGTTATACGAGTGCCAGAAACAGGCGGAAGATCGGTCTCGATCAGGACATTGCTCTATAGAAGCCCAAAATTCAGGAACTGCAGCGCGAACTTACCGATACAGCAAAGGTCTTTATATCCACACTTAACGAAATTCAAACTTCAACTTCAAAAATTTCTGCTTTGCTGAATTCCCCACCATTTCAATAAATTACAGAAATTCCCGATGACTTGGACGTGCCCTCCACAAACCACTTTCGACATGAAGCGCCGATTGCTGTATTCGACGATCTATACGGGACTCATCGCAGCATCAGTCAATATCAAGGCCGTCATCCACGCCCAAAGAGGACTCTTCAAAAAGGCCGTTAGAAAGATAGCGGTCGTTCCCCTTCAGGATGCATCTGTTGAAAGCCTTCGCCTTCCAACGGGGGGTGAATGTTTGGGGCAGATCCCCACCAAATAGCGGCTGGCCAAATAGCAGCTATTTATTGGCCTTCAGCCGCATATTTCCATTGCTGCATATTCATACATATATGTATACATATTCTGCTAATTCTTGCACTTGCTTGCCCTGCTAAACGCTCTTTAAAAGCTCGCTCTTCTCTTCGTTATCTATGCTCGGCGTTATCTATCCATTATGCATAGTTCTGTGCCCTCTCGTTCTCTCGCTCTCGTAACGGCCAGAATAGCCGATCATAGCAACGTATTGCAGCGCAAAGCAGAGCATAGCCATCAGAGTGTATCCTTGGAGTGTACATTCGCATTCGCTTGTTTCACTCAATCCAGAAACTGTTCCCATCACATCATCCGTTCTCATCTTTGGAGCGAACACGACCGATCATAAACTTGAGTGATTTTTCGCATTCTCTCGTATCACTCAATTCAGTATCTTGTCCCATCGCATCAGCTGTTCTCATCGTTAAATTCAACAGAGCCTAATAAAGGCTGAGTGATTTTTTAGTGATATCTAGTGCTTAATAAAAACAATTATATAGTAGCTTCACAATGACTGGAAAACGTCGTAGTGGTTCAGGTAGCAATATTTCTATTGTAGAAGATGACGATTCAGGTGTTCTTTTGAAGAAGTTAAACGGAGTCAGACAGAACTGCGAAAGCAGTACAAAGCAACAATATCTCGTCCAATCAATTCGAGCTGGAATGTCACTTAAGTATTTTAGATGGATATATAGATCGCGCTCGAGAACAAGGTGGCTCATGCTCATTTTCGTTGGTTAGAGTAGGCGGTCGTTTATTAAATGCCCCCCCTTAGCCCATAATGCTAAATTTCCATTATTAATGCCAAAAAATTGTAGATTTGTAGATAGAGAGTACAGTGCCATTGATCGGTAACGCGTACACTGCTTCCCACTACAAGCCAAAGCTTCTCTCACAAATCATGGGGAAACTTCCCGCGGATCGATTGCTTGGGAATCGACCCTTTGAAATTAGCGGAGTGGATTTGTTCGGACCGGTTCGTGTATCGCTTGACATTTGAGGCATTCGTACATAGCAGTGTTCGTCTGCTTTGAATCTAAAGCTGTACACCTAGACAATCTAAAAGACTTTACATATAATACCTTTATTTTGTGTTTATCCAGGTTTATTGGACGTCGTGGCCCGCTTGTCAAGCTGTATTTGCGACAACGCCACGGATTTTGTTGGTGTAGCTCGCATGCTCAAGGAGCGTATGGAGGGATTGGATGCCAATGACGGACCTCAAGGCTTTTGCTGCGGCTTTCCGTTTTTTGGCGGAGTTCATCCCGCCCCGAGCCCCTCACATTGGCGATCTGTGGGAGTCAGCGGTAAAGTCCGCCAAACATTTGCTGCTCAGGGCCATGGGCAGCGCAGTGCTAGAGGAGGACGAGCTGCATACGGTTCTCGTGAAAGTTGAGACCGTGCTGAATTCCAGGCCACTGGTGGTCAACAGCGCTAGTCCCAACGAAGGGGAGGTGCTGACTCCCGCTCATCTACTCGTTGGCAGAATTCTGCCATCCGAATCAGAGCTGCCCAGACCAGACAGCAGCCTGTCGTATCTGCAACGATGGCAGCTCGTGTCTGCCATAAAGCAAAGATTTTGGAAAGACTGGTCCAGAGACTATCTTCTCAGCCTTCAACAGCGAGGGAAGTGGATCGAAGAGGTCGCCAATCTGGTGCCAGGCAGAGTGGTTGCAATTCACGAGGACAACATGGTGGAGGACGCAATCCCAGGAGCGGACGGGAAGGTTCGTGTGGCCGTAGTGAGGACTAAGGCCGGCTTATATAAGCGATTGGCGCCGATTCCAATGGATTGAAGCCTATATATAGGCTGCCAACGCAGCCGATGTTAAGGCAAATACGTTGCCAGTAGTATTAGGCTAAATTTATGTTAAAATCAATCGAATTGAATCAATAAGAATTGAAATATTATGTTGAAGTGCAAATGTCTCTTATACGAACTAAGCTCGTGCTGGAATAAAAAGACATAATTTGAAGTCAAACGAGCGCACAAGTGTTTTCTGTCGGTTTGTCCGGTTCCCGTGTCCATCTAAAACCGAATCAACTGTGCTTAGCGGCACAAACTGTATTTAGTGCAAGATTGGATTTGCACCAAACAAAGGGTAACGACATTGTTCTAAGTTGTGGTGCTAACGCTCATCAATCCCTGTAGGGAGGTACGGGCACGATCTTTAAAGGAGAGTCGTTGTTCAAGTACATCCTACCCACAAATTTTGTTACGTGCAACCGGGAAGACCACCCCACTTTCCGCAGCAGAAATCGTGCAGTGTTTATAGATATAGCCCTGGCCTCGAACAGCGGCTCCTTTTTCATTGAGAATTTGTACGTGTTCTATGAATACTGCTTCTCGGACCACTACAGGATACTCTACAATGTAAAATGGGAAAGAGAGAAGGTCAAGGCCTACCGAAATCCCAAGCGGACAGACTGGACCCGCTTCTCCAAAACCGTGAGGAAGACGCTACCCGACACCCCCGGAGGGGACATCCTCCACACGGGACAACTGGAGGAAGCGGTACAGAGAGTCACCAAGGCTCTACAGAAGTCGTTTCTCAAATCCTGCCCGATCAGCCGACCATCAAAGTCTACTCGTGGTGGACGCGGGAGTTGAGCGGGACAACTGGAGGAAGCGGTACAGAGAGTCACCAAGGCTCTACAGAAGTCATTTCTCAAATCCTGCCCGATCAGCCGACCATCAAAGTCTACTCGTGGTGGACGCGGGAGTTGAGCGACATCAGAAAGAAACCGTTGAAGCTTTTCAACATGGCCAAAGTGACGATACACATTTTGTTAATATTCCTCAGGACACTATGTGTTGTTGCAGTCGACTGCCGCAAATGCTGCCCTGCCATCACGCAAGGGCCGGTCTATAAAAAGCCTTCTCCACTTTTCGTACGCTTGACTCTCTTTCAGAAAACATTGCATGTAGACAGTTCGACTTGTACTTCCTTTTTTAAGTTCGTTCAAACGGGTGTTTGTAGACGAACTGTGGAGATACAAGTACGGGTTGCAGCTGACCTTAGGTGAAGGTGGAACGATGTCGGAGTTTATTTCCTTCGCGAATTCTGATAACCTTCGGATTGTAGACATAACTCGATATAACCTTTCGGCTTTAATTACAAAGAATTCATTGGAGTTTTGAGATTAGTTTATAGGTGTCTTCTGATAGTCGTTCTGTAACAGACGGGAGTCAAGCTTCGGCTAAGATGCATGCAACGCGTTCAGGCAACGGAGAACTGCTGCGTGGTAAGGGAGCTGAATTTTGTTAATGTTTGATTTGGCGCTCCAACCGTAGATGGGGAGCCCACAGTCCAGTTTCGATAATATCAAAGCCCGAGTAATATTTATGAGACTGTTAATGTGGATGTAGGAGAATTTGGATGAAATGAACTTAATTATATTGAGCCTATTATTCATGGTTTTTCTAAGTGCAATTTTAAATAAAACACGAAGACTGCGTGTATTCCTACGCGGTCAAACGCCCTCTCAAAGTCAGTAGCCAATATACTGACATGGTTCCTGGTCGAGAGTGCATCAGACGCGCATCCTTGAATTTGCAGTAGTGCATCAATTGTGCTGTGTTTTTGTTTAAAAGCAACTTGGTTCTGGAAGAACAGTTTATTCCTGTTTAGGAACCACATAAGCCAACTAGCGATAATTTTTTCGAAAGTATTTCTTACACATGAAATCAAAGCAATTGGGTAGAAGCTTTCAGTTTCGTTAGCCGGTTTGTTTGGCTTAGGAATAGGTATGACAATGGCTGTATTCCAGGTGTGGGAGTATATCCCAGTTGATAGGATATCGTTTTAAATATCTAGAACTTTTAGTTTGGCTTCGGAAGGGAGCATGCGAAGCCTTGGGTACGATATTCGGTCAAAACCTGGTGTCTTGCCCATTGCATGGTGGAGTGTAGCTTCTAACTCAATAGGATTGATCGGACATTCAAGATGTCTGGTAAGGCTTTTTACGTCGGATCAGATTCTTTGTGGGATGGGTTCAGGAGAATTTGGGATGTGTAATTTTTAGTGACACTTTTTTGGTTTGGCCAGTCTCTTAAGCTGAGCGTTTGCTCTTTTGTATGCTACCAGAGATTCTACAGTCATGTTTTGCTTATATAGTTGCTAGTTATTTTGTTTTGTATCTCGCAGGTGGCTAAGATTGCTGGTCGTTACTGTTTAAATTAGATGCGATATTCCATTTGCATCTGTGAGAAATTTGGGGAGATGTCATTGTAAGGTCTACATGTGTAAAAGAACGATGATTGGAGAAATGGGTAGTTGATCCGTCATTTAGTACTATTAAGTTAGCCTGTGCTAAAACTGCATTTTCGAATTTCTTTCCCCGTAAATTGGCTGTAAGGGCTCCCCAGAGCGGGCTCCATGAGCGGTTTTTTGAGATCTTGAGACTGTCAAGATATTTGCAGTCGAGAAGCTTTGTGTAGGTGGAATATAGAGATTAACAATTGTACATTTTGGAAAAGTATTGATCAACCAATTCCTTGTTTGCTAACATTGTTGGTATCTAAGTTTTTGAAATAGCCTATATAAGCCTTTGGTGTTTGGATTTGAGGTGGTTTTTGGTTTTTTGTTTTTCATTAAAAGAAGTAGTTCGTGATAGTTGTTAATGTAACCATTTAATTTCCATTGGATTATAGAAATGGTCATTTGAGTTTGAGAAAAGTAGATGTTATATATCTATAGTGGATTAACAAAAGTAGAGGCCTTGATAAGGTATCAATTCGTCATCGGTTATGGTTGGTGAGGGTGTTACGGAGGTTTTGGTTTGATTGTTTGAGTTTGTTTATGTGTAATACATTTGATCTGTGATGTCTTCCAGAGACGACGATTGAGGGTCTGGTGCTGTTATTGTTTTGTGATGAAAGTTGATAAGGTTGTCGTTGAACGTGCCAACGTAAGTGGATCGTTTTCCTTTTGCGTGGGTATGGCCGATTCTGTTCGTTTCTTGACGCGACATTGTGTTCGTTTTGCTTGTTGGTGATTCCGACTTGAGCGCCGAGGCAGCTGCCGATGCATAGCTTGAGTTTGTGGGGGTGAGCGATTGTGTGTGCTTATAAAGAGCTTTCGCTTCTTTCAAGCTGCATTTGTTTTTGGTTTTTGGTCGCATTATTTCTCTGTGCTCTTTATAATTTTTGCATTCAGAAGAGGAAGCTGGGTGTTCTTCTTTGCAGTTGGAGCACCTGGTTCTCTTGCAGGGGGCTGGGAGGTGTTCGGGCAGTGCACATGTTACACAAGCTGGAATATTTTCATAATGTTTGATCGTATGGCCGAGAAGCTGGCATTTTTTGCAGCCCATTGGATTGGGGACATATTTTAGCTTTCTTGGTAGGTTGTATAGGTCAAATGACACAAGAGTAACGCCGTCCATCGATAAATTTAGTAAACTTGAAAATGGTTTGCACGTTCTGTGTCTTCAATTCATACATTTTTTTTTGGTCGGTTATATTGTTTAAGTAGGGAGCGTATATTGTTCCTTTCACAACATTAAGACCCGCTTACAACTTGCATTCGATTTCGCAAATGCCTGGTAGTCAAGTAGTGTTTAGGAGTTTGTCTGTTGCTTCTTTCGTTAGAAGATTCCCATCGCAGAGAGTGGATATTGAGACGATTTCTTTGCTAAGTATTTTGAACTCTCTATGGACGGCGAAGCCGGAGTATTCCGCTAGTGTCTTTAGTGTTTTAGTGTTTTTGTTGTTTATTTTTGTTTAAAATTTAACAATGTACAGTTAAACTGTAAGGGTAAAATTACATATCAACTAATTGAACAAAAGGGCTAATGCCAATACTCAGACCCGGTGGGGCTGATTATCGGCTCAGTAGCCGATAAAATCCCACCAACAGCCAAATTTAGGTTAGAGAAAAGCCGGTAGCCGAACAATTCCCAATTAGTACTATTTAAATTAAATTAAGTTATTGATTAAGATAATTTTGACCACATTAGAACTAGTATCAAAGGAAAACATATGGAAAAATTGGTTAAAGTTACGGCAAAGGCTACGGAAAGATTCATAATCCGAGTAGTTAGAAAGACAGAGTTGGAGATGAAGAGGAAAGTAATGCCTAGTCAGGCGGGAAAGGACAGCAATACTAATAAGTCTGATGAGGGCAGTCGATTCGACCTCACCAGAGATAAGCTTATGGAGGAAGAGAACTCCTTGGCAGGTTCTACGGGATTTAAGAGAGTGGAGGTTAATTAAGCGCAACCTACTTTCATAATCGAAGGGTCCCAATTGAGTCCACGGAGGGCAAAGATGAGGAACTGTTTTTGTACTGATTTGAGCATAGAGATATGAGAGTTGAAACATAGATTAGGTACAAAGGTAATGCCCAAGTCGTTAGAGGACAATGTTATTGATAGAGTAGTCAAAAAGGTATGGCTTATTGCGGTGAAAAGTCATTATATTGCATTTAGAAATGTTAAGAGGTAGAATGTTGATTAGGCACCAGTTGTTAAGGGCATCAAGATCTGATTGCAAAGACAGTGGGGACAAGGGGTCACTGTAGGAAAAACATAGCTTAACGTCATCAGCATACATTAGGACACGGGAATGAGATAACATTTGTGGAAGATCTTTAATAAATAGGTTAAATAGCAAGGGACCCAGATGGCTACCTTGAGGAACCCCCGATGAGACAATAACAGGTTTAGAGAGGGAGAAGTTAAAGCAGACACGTTGAGAACGGTTACAAAGGTAAGAATTAGTCCAATATAGAAGCTTAGTCGGAAACCCTAGAAGAGACAGTTTATGAATAAGTAGATTATGATTGACGGAGTCGAAGGCTTTACTAAAGTCAGTATAAACGACATCAGTTTGACACTGTTTAGCAAATCCCGAAGTTACGAAGGTGGAAAATTCAAGGAGATTAGTAGAAACTGAGCGACGTTTAATGAATCCATGCTGTGATTCAGAGAATACAGAACTACAAAAATGTTGCAGCTGAGAGCTGACGATTTTTTCAAAGAGTTTAGGAATGGATGATAAGTTGGAAATACAGCAGTAATTAGAGACATCAGATTTAGATCCCTTTTTATGAAAGGGAACTATATAGGATTCTGTCCAGACGGTGGGAAAGTCACCAGTCTTGAGAGACAAGATGAAAAGTTTTAGGAGAGGCACATAAAGAGATTCTGCACAAAGTTTAAGAACAGCACTCGGAACCGAGTCTGGCCCAGTGGAGAACGAAACCAATTTTAAATTTTTTAGGAGACCATCATAGTCGATGAAGGGGGGAAGGATACAGTTAGAACTATTTGAAGGGATAGGATAAGAGTAACTACTGCTAAAGTCGTTCGATGAGGCTAGGATAGAGGGAAAGTTAATAGACGGGACAGAGTAGCAACGTTGGAAAAAGGAAGTGAACAGATCAGCAATATCACAATCCCTATTAGCATAACTACCATTTAAGTGTAGAGAAGAAGGAAATTGGGAAGATTTACGTTTAGAGTTAACAAACGTGAAGAATTGTTTAGGGTCGCGTTTAAAGTTAAGCTTGCATTTGGTCAAGTATCTATTGTAGCACAATGTATTGAATAAGGAAAATTTCGATTTTGCAATTGAGTACTTCGAAAAGTCTAATTGCCAACCGGATTTTTTAAACTTCTTGTACATACGGGATTTTAAATTCTTCTGATTTGTTAATCTCGGGGTGAACCAGATAGGACCAGAAAGATTTCTGGAGGGGGTGACTAAAGGAACATGCATGGGAAAGATGGAAAAAATAGAGCTATAGAATGCATTCGTGGCAGACTCAATTTCCTGGAAATCGTCAAGGAATGACCAATCCATCTGAGATAGGGCAGTATTAAAGGAGAGAAAATCAGCCTTCTTGAAGCAATAGATATTCGAAGGCTTAATAAACGACTTTATAGGGCATGAAGATGGTAACAGGAAATCAATTGAAAGTGTGGGATGGTATGGGTCTTCAGGGAATGATAGAGGTGATCCTCGACATAACAAAGTGCTCGAAGCATCGGTAGTGAAGACGAGATCAAGGGTCCTACACATGCTATTAAGTATGCCATTTACCTGGCCTAACGATGTATCGGACAGAGAATCAACGAAGTCATGCTGCATAGATGGGAACATTAAGTTTGAGTCATTAGATGGAGACCAAGTGACATTAGGGAGATTAAAGTCACTGAGGACAATAAGACGATCAGAATCACTAAGCTGAGACAAACCGGACTGGAGATGGGCAGCGTGAAGCATATAAGTTGTAAATTCAGAGGACGGTGGGATGTAAGAGCATGATATGAATAAATTAAAAGAACACAGACGAATTTTAATTACGATAATTTCAATAGTGTTGAGCTCATCGATGGAAAAGAGTTGGGAAGTTAAGTCGGAACGAACAGCAATTAGGACGCCGCCACCTCGAGATGGTCGATCAGATCTATATATGTTAAAATTGTCTACAAAAATCTCGGAATCCGAGATTGAGGAATTGTAACGGGGGCCTGAAGCGACACCAAAAGTGTTGCGAAACTGTATAAATATTTCGAACCTTAACAGGCGAATGCAGAGTCGCAAGGGCTATTTCGCGGGGGTATGTCCATGCAGGGTTGCTGAGACCGAAGTTGACAGGTCAAGGTAGATATTAAAAGGGGTGAAGAAATCGTGACAGGTGACAGGAGGACTAGAAACTTCCTTTTCCTGCTGAGATCTGGACCACGACGGTTGACTGACCGCAACACGAGAATCATAAGAAAAAAATCGGAAAAATAAAGTGCCATCGGCGTTTGGGAAGACCGGACAGTTCCCCGGACAGTGATTCGCCACTGCGATCCACGCCCAAGTCTACCGCCCGGCCAGAGTGTCTCGCCACTGCGATCCACGCCCAAGTCTACCGCTAGGCCGGAGCGCCTCTACACTGAGATCCGCGCCAAGGCACCGCCCGGCCAAAGTGTCTCGCCACTGCGATCCGCGCCAAGTCTACCGCTCAGCCAGAGCGCCTCACCGCTGCGATCCGCGCCAAGTCTACCGCCCGGCCAGAGTGTCTCGCCGCTGCGATCCGCGCCAAGTCTACCGCCCGGCCAGAGTGTCTCACCGCTGCGATCCGCGCCAAGTCTATCGCCCGGCCAGAGCGCCTCGCCGCTGCGATCCGTGCCAAGTCCACCGCCCGGCCAGAGCGCCTCGCCACTGCGATCCGCGCCAGACGCTCGTCCCACGCACCTTAAGGTCGCCCACTCAGCCAACCGCGTTGTCGGCAGCCTACCTCGGTATTGTCCCGCTACGGCCGTCTGGATCTGAGTGTCGGCGCGGCCAACCACTGGCGCTAGTGGAACTAGTAGTAAGAGGCTCTAGTCCAGAAAGAAGTACAGGAAACAACAACGTTTATACAGGCAGCAACGCATCCCGAGAAGTCAGACGCCGAATGAACAGGCGATAGAAAAATCGCTCTCTTCGACATTTAGGATATACAAATTATAAGACTCTGATTATTAAGGTTGAGGAACGCCCTTAGTGTGGAGGATAAGTAAGGAATCTGTGCGGGTCATGGACCCGAAGCGATAAGTAGTAAAATATGGTACAAGATAAGCAGGCTTCTCCAAATAATCTCTAAATTACAGCATTCACCGTCGGGAGATCGATCTTTCGCCGTTGGAACCTGATAAGAGTGAGTCAAGATATAAAGTGAACGTCTTTGTGTGCGTAGTTATGACCTTCGTAGAGTTGAGCCTGACCCGAATAGAGTTCTTGCAGATTCCAATAAGAAATTAAAAAAAAATAGAAAAAAAAAGATAAGAAACTGAAACTAGAGAATGTCGAGCCGATCACGGTTATTACGGTTGTCGGGTTCCGCAGCCCTATATTGGGAGACTTGATGGAAACATTATAGCCAGTGGTGCAGCAGTAAATTAAATTCCCTTTTTTATTGTTTGTTGTTTGTACTGCCCACTGCACTGCACATTGTACACACATATATACATATAAGCTCCCGCACGGCAGCAGCCTACCCAGCCGTTCTCTCGTGGTCTTTCCTTCTTTCTTTCGACTTTTCTATCACTCTATCGATCTTTCGTCTTCGCTATTGCTCTCTCCTCTGGATCTGTCGCACTCTCGCTTGCAGTAGGGCACGGGCAATTCGGCCCGCCTGCCCTCAAATCAGTATGGATATCGTCGCGCTCGCATTAGGGCACGGGCAATTCGGCACGCCTGCCTTTGCAGCATCTGGACCCTTCAATCGTCGCGCTCGCATTAGGAAACGGGCAATTCGGCCCGCCTCCTCTTGCAGTTTTGGACTCTTGAACCGGCTAACTCTACATCGCTAATCTCGCTTTCGCTATCCTATCCGCTCAACTTTCGCTATTGACAATAAAACTGTATCAAACTAAACTCTCGTGTTTAATATATCGCAAACTACGCTGCCGAAAAAGCTCGGCAGTTCAACAACGGTTACTATGATAAAGAAAGAATTCCCCGATTTATAATGATTCCTATGATTTAACGAATTACTAAGATTGCTACGGTTACTACGATTATTAGGTTTACTTTGATAAAGAAAGAATTCCCCGATTTATAATGATTCCTATGATTTAACGAATTACTAGCTTTCAACAACGTCATACCCGGTGCCATTACGGAAGCGCTTACTGACCTTGGGGTGGATCGTCACTTGGTGATGCTCATCGATCAATTGCTCACATGCAGGACGGTGACATCATCGATGGGATCGTCCACTCAGTCAAGGTATGTCAGTAGAGGCACACCGCAAGGTGGTGTCCTATCCCCCCTTCTATGGAACATAGCAGTCAACAAGATTCTATGTGACCTGGAAGGGGGGGGCTGCAAAGTCGTGGCATACGCGGACGACGTAGCAATTATCTTTTCGGGCAAATACCCTCAAACACTCTGCGACTTAATGACCGCAAAGCTCGCGAGACTGTCAAGGTGGACAGAATCGCGGGGTCTTGGAGTTAATCCCTCAAAGACAGAACTTGTGCTATTTACAAGCAAATACAAGATTCCGTCTCTAAGCCCCCCACATTAAACGGATGCAGGCTCTCCTTTAGCGACAGTGCCAATTACTTAGGGTTAGTAATCGACAAAAAGCTAAACTGGAACCTGAATATCAAAGACAGAGTGAAGAAGGCCACGATAGCCCTCTACACTTGCAAAAAAGCTATCGGCTTAAAATGGGGCATGAACCCAAGTATAGTCCAATGGATATACCAAGCCATAGTTAGACCGATAATTCTTTATGGAGTTACTGTATGGTGGCCGGCCTTATCAAAAAGGACGATCACCAAACAGCTCGACAAGGTTCAGCGAACAGCCGCCCTCTGCATCAGTGGAGCTCTTCGCACCACTCCAAACGATGCGCTAGATGCCATTCTGTGCCTCCAAAGCCTTGCCCTCGCAGGAAAAGAAAGGGCACAAATGGCAGCAATACGACTGAGAGACTCTGACCAATGGGCACCACAGCACACAGGTCACTCCTCAATACTAAACGGCAGTTCCGTCCCTACTAAAACGGACTACTGTGTTCCAAGGGAGTACACAGATACCCCCTTCGATGCAATTATCCCCCACAGAGACGAGTGGAGTGAGGGACCCCCAGGCCCAAAAGGGGCCTTAAACATCTTCACAGATGGATCAAAGCTGAACAATAGGGTCCGAGGAGGAATATACTCCGAACAGCTAAACATTAGGCACTGCTTTAGGGTCCCTGATCACTGCAGCGTCTTCCAAGCGGAGGTCATTGCAATCAAGGAGGCCCTAAACTGCCTTCAGGAAACTACCGCCATGGTAACCTGCGTAAACATCTATAGTGATAGCCAAGCTGCAATCAAATCGCTTAATGCGATCTCCGCAAACTCGGCCACCGTTGCAGATTGCCGCAAATCTCTTCACGAGATGGCTCAGCAATTTGTTATTAGCCTTATATGGGTCCCGGGACATCGGGACATCGAAGGCAACTGTATTGCAGACGAGCTGGCCAGACTTGGCACTACAATCCCCCTTCTCCAAGACAAGGAGGATACTCGTATGCCGATGGCCACATGTAGGCTCATAATAAAGGAGCAGTATAAGCAACTAACAGATAACAAGTGGCAATCAGTACCACGTTGTCGTATATCTCGGCAAACATGGCCGACCATAGATAGGAAGCGCACCTCTGAGCTATGCAGGCTCGGCAGACGAAGGTGCAGCGCAGTCATACGCTCCCTAACGGGGCATTGGTTAGTAGGTACCCATGCTAATAGACTGGGCGCCCCAAACAATGACTTTTGCCGTAGCTGTAGAGATGAAGAAGAGGATGAAACGGTGGAACACCTTTTCTGCTCTTGCCCAGCTCTCAGCAGAAGAAGGCTACAACACTTGGGCTCGCCCTTCTTTTCAGACATTTCGGTAATGTCCACCATATGTCCCAGAAAGATAGCTAACTTCATAAAAGCTGCAGGCTGGGACAACTGTTGACCTCGGGTCTCACAATGCGAGTAGGGGCAGATTCCCCCGCGGTATCACAACGGGCCGGAAACGGCCTAAGTGTGCTGGGCTCCCAGTGAGTCGGGCAGCCGCTGCAACCCAACCTAACCTAACCTGGTTAGAAGTAAATAATGGAATGTAGGGATCGTTAACTGAACTGAACTGAAATACATTATAATGAAATTAATTTCTATTGGTACATTGTGGGTTTTTTTTGAAATGAACTTAGTCACCGAGTAGACGTAAGGTCGGATTCAGTGCCACCGTTCCCGTAACTGCAGAACCGAAGGGAGCACTTGAGCATACTCGGTTCAAAGATGTGCTCATTGGTAGGGTAGGGTACATAGAAGAGCCACACAACATCTGTGGATGTCGATCTCCCTTCCCCCCCTCACTCTCCATGTCATTTCCTCTTCTCTCCGTTTTTTTCTCTCTTCCTCTTTCCTTTACTTCTTCCTTTCGATCATCCGTATACCGGATCTAGTTCTTGTCCCAGCACGCTAACTTCTTGAGGTATTATTAGTAATCGGGAGCAACGGAGAGGAAACCGATCTGTGTGGGCAAGAACACCACCCCCAAAGCCGACGAGCCTGAACCGGAAAATAAATAGCGTGCCCGCCAGCACAGATCGAACCTCCGCCGACAACACTGACTCCGTTGCACGTTACAGAATTGAGCCATGTTTCAGAGAAGGCGATAATGTCGAAATCAAAAGTTGCACTATCAGCATGTAATTTGGTGAGCTTACTGCACAGGCCACGTACATTCTGATAAGTGATCTTTAGAGGTGGGGAAGAATTCAGTTTTTTGAAGTAGATGGCAAATCAGTAGAAGGAGTTGGAAGGATTCCTACCCGAGGAGCGGGTTGCGAAGATCGAGATCGACTATCGAAAATGTGACAGATAGTGTGTTCGGGCCAGAAAGAGGGTTCCAACACAGTCTTGAAAAACTTCTCCGGGACAAGAATTTTAAAGGAGGAAATACTACGTTTTTCTTTAAAAGAAAATTTAGTTACTACTATGCCAGAGAAGCTATTGATTATTAGTTTGGAGAAAATATACTCTCAAACCATTGCATCCGTAGCCGATTCCATAAGACGTGAGACAAAAATAGATCTTAGGGGAGCGACAGCGAAAAGAGTAGATCTGTCAAGAGGGGTCACATGGTTTATGGTTGAGGCAGAGGCGGGTTCTACCCGAGGAGCAGGTCTGGATGGGATAGCGCTGTCTGAGGAGCCAGTGCGAGCCGGTGTGGAAGTAACTACTTCAACTTCCATGCTGACAGCATACACGGTACTCGAAGAGTATAGGGGTATATTAGATTTGTGGTGATAACGAATGTGTGTAACGCCCAGAAGGATGCGTTTCCGACCCCATAAAGTGTATATATTCTTGATCAGCATCAATAGCCGAGTCGATATAGCCATGTCTGTCCGTCCGTCCGCCCGTCCGTCCGTCCGTCTGTCCGTCTGTTCGTCTGTCCGTCTTCATTAGCGTCTAGATCTCAGAGACTATAAAAGCTATAGCACCCAAACTTTCTATCCATGCTCCTGTAATATCACTTCAACACAAGTGTATTTCAAAATTTTAAAACGCCTCTTTCCGCCCCCACAAAGAACGAAAATCTGTGGAATGCACAATTTTTTAGGTACAAGAAAACCAAAAACGCGGAATCATGGAAAATAACCGTATCTACCAGACTGCCGAATCTAGATCAGGTCGATCTACTATTATAGCCAAATGGAACAAATTAAATTTCAGTCGCTACGCAACGCCTGCCAAGCGCCTACTCATTCGCTCACTCTCTCTCACACGCTTCCACGTCTCATTTATGTAAATGTACATGTACATGCAGAAATGTAGAAGCATATGTAAACAAAAATTGAAACTAATATGTACATATAATAATTTCAAAACTGGCTCTACTTAATTATTTGAAAATTTCTTTTTTGCCCAAAATTTAATTCGTCCCTTTTTCAAACATATAATAAACTGCAAAAATCGTATGTATGTATATATGTATGTACTGACTGAGTACCGGGTATAAAGTAGAGCCGCGGCCTTTGCCACGGCTCACAACTTTGCCCCTCGTTTTTAACTGATACTATTATGAATTTGGGGTTGTTTGAGTTCACTTCTGGTAGGACTGGAAAGTCAACTGGAAACGGTTCAAAAGATCTTCTTCTTTTTGGAGCAAACACTACCACATTATTAAGTAGAGTGAAATCTTGTTGAAATGCTCACATTTATTTGGGTGTGTAGGCACAGATGTCCTGTTATCTTTCTAACGCGGATCCGGCTCTGGCTCATGGTTTTTTCTGTGTTGCTTATCCTAATAATAAGTAATAATATAATAGTCAAAATGTGGGTTCACTTTGTAGCGCCGGCGCTGTTGGATATGACGCTGAGCGTCACACTCCCCCTCCTCTCCTAGGCGGGTGTCGTCCCTCTTGTTGGGTTGATACCAGGGTCTGATGCGCACGTTTCCGGCTCGGCCGATCCGCACCCAGCATGTCTCTTATTGCCTTTTCCAAATCCGAAACCGCCGCTGCATATGGGGATCTCGAGTTTTTACGATTTCTTGCACCACCCCGATTAATAGTGCCGACATCTTGTGTCCGGCTGACAAGCTCCACTCGATGGGTATGTTGCCAGGCTCATCCTCCCCATTGCCTGGATTCGGTGTCTCGACTTGTGTTGAGGCAATTACGCTGCCTTTAATGTTAATCTTAGCAATAGAAAGAGAATTGTCTCTTATACTCTTAATTGTCTCTTATACCAACGGAGCTCATGCTGGCAGCGGCCGATCATGAAGAGGGCGACGCTGCCAGAATAAAACACTCCTTTTCTAAAATCGAAAGCGAGCACAAGTGTTTCTGTCGGTCTGTCCGGTTCCCGTGTCCCGAACATTAAATTCATCGGTGCTTAACGGCACAAAAAAGTGTTTGAGTGCAACATTTGCATTTTGACCAGACATTTTGGCGCCCCCGGGTGGACTCTGGATCTTGGACTGGACCGCTGGATCGTCGCACCGTCTCATCGTCGCAAATTCTCCTTTTGCTAGTTGGTATGGACATGCACCGTTGTGCAAATAACCCGCAACAAATGCCACAGGTAAATTAAAGTGCCCAATAAATTACCAACAATAAAACGGCCTGTTAATAAAGTATTTAACAAAGAGAAAGGCCCGTTATATGTATGTATGTATACCTTCATATATATTCAATTTACATATATTGTTTAATTTGAGTGATCACTGTACTTGTGGTCAACGACACCTCAAAGAGGAGCCGACAAGCAAAGGAGAAACAGCAATAGTTTCGCGCGCAAGCTCTGACCGCTGCGCATCATTCCCCCCCCTCGCCCGTCGTCGTCACAGATTTTCGTTTCTGCTTTGCACGAACGGTTTATGCTAGCACTTTCGTTTTATGCATAGTTCTGTGCTCTCTCGTTCTCTCGCTCTCGTAACGGCCAGTATAGCCGATCATAGCAACGTATTGCATCGCATAGCAGAGCATAGCAGAGCATAGCCAGCAGAGCCGAGCCCCCAAGTTTTATGCTTGCTGCGGCTATTTCGTTTCGCTCTCTCTATCTCTCGGCAATAAACCACAGCATAGCAGCCAGAGAGCTAAGTCTCCAATTTGAGATCGGTAAATCTTGTTCGTGGAGCCTTTCTCACTCAGTTTAGAAACTGTTCCCTTCACATCATCTGTCCTCATCTTTGGAGTGCACATTTGCATTAGCTCCTCTCACTCAACTAGAAACTGTTCCCATCACAGCGTCCGTTCTCATATTTGGAGCGAACATAGACTTGAGTGATTTTTCACATTCGCTCGTCTCACTCAACCAGAACTGTTCCCATCACAGCGTCCGTTCTCATATTTGGAGCGAACATAGACTTGAGTGATTTTTTGCATTCGCGCATCTCACTCAATCCAGCAGCTTGTCCCATCGCATCAGCTGTTCTAATCGTTTAACAGAGCCTAATAAAGGTTGAGTGATTCTTGAGTGGAATCTACTGTTTAATAAAAACAATTATAAAGCAGCTTCACAATGACTGGAAAACGTCGTGGTGGTTCCGGTAGCAATACTTCTATCGTCGAAGAAGACGATTCAGGTGTTCTTCTGAGGAAGTTAAACGCAGTCAAACGGGATATTGACAGAACTGCGAAAGCAGTACAAAACAACAATATCTCGGCCAATCAATTCGAGCTGGAATGTCGCTTAAATATATTAGATGGCTACATAGATCGCGCATTCTCTTTGCAGTTGCAAATCGATGATATCGATCCAGATTTAGCATCGCGTTCCGAGCTCGAAGAATTGTGCGTGTCAACTAAAGCGTTGTTAATGGCTATTAAAAGACCAAATCCGCCTACTTGTTTGAACGAATCAGTTCTAAATACCACCATGTCACATACAAGGAACCTGCCCAAGATGAAATTGCCCAAGTTTGGTGGGAATTATTCTGAATTCAAAAATTTCATTGGTTTGTTTTCAAGCATCATTGATAGTGACATGTCTTTAAGTAACGTCGAAAAGTTCAACCATCTCTTGAATTGTTTAGAGAACGAAGCATTAGGCACTGTTAAGGCTTTCCCGGTGACAGAGGCTCTTGAGGCTCTAAAGCAGGTTTATGACAACGAGTGTCTCATGTTCCTTGATGGCGTAGCTAAACTGTTTGAGTTACAGGCGATGCAGGTGCCGTCGGCAAGTGCATTACGGTCACTTATTGACACGGCATCTGCCATATACGAATCATTACTGTCAGTTGGCGATGACAAGGTTATTGCTCACGCCCTGCTAATACACCTCGTTCTGTCGAAAGTTGACACAAAAACCCATTCAAGATGGAAGGAAAATTTGGATTACCAAAAGGTTTCGTCGTGGTCCGAATTTGTAGCAGCATTAAACAAGCGCTATCAGCATTTGTCGGCTGAAGAATCCACGTCCGGGCGGTTAAGGAGTCGTAAAGGCTCGCAAGAGACAAAAAATAGGCATTCTGGAAAAACAGCGTTGGCTGTAGCCCAAGCAAGCAGAGGCCAGGACACAAATTGTGCGTTCTGCAAATCAGCTGATCACGGCATCTCGAATTGTTCGTCTTTCTCAGCAGCGTCTGTCATGACTCGATTCAGATTTGCCAAGGGATTTCCCCTGTGCATTAATTGCTTGCGAAGAGGGCATAGTGTCTCAGCCTGCAAGTCGATACACTGCAGAGTATGCTCAAAGCCCCACCACACATTGTTGCATCGCTACAATGTTGACTCGGCGACAACGCCAACCGCCCGTGATGCGCTTGGGTCTCAGGGAGCCGTGGCAGCTGAAAGGTCGAATCAGTTGTCGTCAAATCATGCCATGGCAGCTTACTCTGATCAGGTAGTTCTGGCCACAGCAATTGTGGACATTAAAGGTGGCTCAAGTCAGCGACAGCCAGCCAGGGTACTGCTGGATTCTGGCTCACAAGTAAATTTCATTACCGAGGAGCTCGCTCGGAATTTACAACTTAAACGAATTCGCAAAGACATAAACTTATTGGGAATCGGAAGGGCGAGCATATCTGCACACCAAGTGGTGCAAACAACAGTGTGCTGTCGAGTTCAACAATTCGAAATAGCCACTGACTTCGTTGTTTTAAAGTCGATTACGTCGTACCATCCTGAAAAAGCGGTTCCGTCAGACTTGCTGACAATTCCTAACGATTTCCCACTGGCCGATCCAGGTTTCCATAAATCCCAAAGAGTGGATCTGCTGCTAGGAGCTGACGCATTCTTTGAGATATTGAAAGATGGCCATTTCGAACAACAAAACACGCTGACGTTGCAAAATACGGTCTTTGGGTGGGTGGTGTCTGGTCGTTGCAGATCCAACGGACCCCGAAGCAACGAAGCATTCTCTATGGTGAGCACGTTGCATGAGTTTTGCCCTCTACAAAACCTCGTCAAACGTTTCTGGAGTTGGAAAATGTTCCAAATGCGTCTATAGAGAGACTGTATACCCCCGAAGAAACTATGTGTGAAAAATCGTTCGTTGACTCCATCACACGATTACCCTCCGGTCGCTTGCAAGTTTCTTTGCCATTCAAGTCAAGCCCGACATCTCTCGGTTCGTCATTTGAGACAGCCAGAAGACGATTTTTGTCTTTAGAAAGGCGATTATGCCAAAAACCTGCCATGAAATCCATGTTTATGGAATTCATGGAGGAATATGTGTCGTTAGGCCATATGACGGCAGTAGAAAACTCAATTCCGGTAGAGCCGCATTGTTTCATACCGTATCAGTGCGTGGAACGACCTCAAAGTACAACCACTAAGCTCAGAGTGGTCTTTGATGCGTCGTGCAAAACTACGAGCCAAGTGGCGCTCAATGATTTGCTCATGGTTGGAGCAACCATCCAGCCGTGCCTATATGCCACGTTGCTGAGATTTCGCTGTCGCAAATACGCTCTTACAGCAGACATAACAAAGATGTACCGTCAAGTCCAAGTTGACGAGGCGCAGCGCCAATTCCAATTAATTATTTGGAGACGGACAAGTTCGGACCCGTTGCAAGTGTTCCGACTCAATACAGTGACGTATGGTACTGCCAGCGCACCATTTCTTGCTGTACGGTGTTTGAAGTATCTGAGCGATACTCATGCAAATTCGCATCCAATTGGCGCGAAGTCTCTTGCGTCGGATTTTTATGTGGATGATCTCTTTACAGGAGCAGACACAAAATCCGAGCTAAGTATATTGCGTCAACAATTGGTTGAAATCCTAGAGCCATCAGGATTTGTGCTGACTAAATGGGCTGCCAACTGTCAACTAGTCAATAGTCAGCAAGAAAATATGGTCATTTCGAATGGAGATCAGCAAGATTGTAAAACTCTTGGTCTGATATGGAACCCTCAGACAGACATTTTCAAATATAGTCTGAAGCCAATTGTCTCGTCCGAAACCACAACCAAGAGAGCAATATTATCTGTCATAGCCAGTCTTTTTGATCCCTTAGGCCTGCTATGTCCAGTAATTACAAATGCAAAGATATTCTTGCAGGAAATTTGGCTATTAAGCCTTGGTTGGGACGATCCCATTCCCTCGAACGTACATAAAAAGTGGGAATCGATGGCCTTAGATATGCAAAAATTGCATGACGTCACCGTTCCACGATTTATAGGAGCCAGCGCAAACACTCGATGCAAATACATGGGTTTGCAGATGCGTCCACGCGAGCATATGGCTGTTGTGTGTACGTTCGGGTTTCCCATGCTAATGGAGTGTCCGTTAAACTACTAACGGCAAAATCTAGGGTGGCACCCTTAAAGACCAAAACAATTCCAAGATTAGAGCTATGTGCAGCTCATCTTTTAGCAAAGTTGTGGGAGGAGGTTCGGTCCATAATAGACTGTCCCATAGAGAAGGTCGTGTTGTGGTCAGATTCGGAAGTAGTTCTACATTGGCTACAAACTCATCCCTCCCAACTAACAACATTTGTGTCGAATCTAGTTGCTGAGATACAGGACATTACTTCGGCAGCCCTATGGAAACATGTGCCCACCAAAGAAAATCCTGCAGATCTCGTATCTCGAGGATCATCGGTGGCCGACTTAAATTCGCTGTTGTGGTTCAATGGCCCGTCGTTCTTGCAACAAGAATCCAGAAATTGGCCTCAAAATCCTCATTTACAGTTGACGGAAGCGAATGCGTTATTGGAGAAAAAGAAGGTAGCCACGGCGCTTATCGCGGCCGATGTTGAGAAAAATCCCATTCTTACAATCATACAGAATTCGTCGTCATACATGAAAGTGGTTAGCACAATTGCGTATATCCGCCGGTTCGTCAATAGAAGAAAGGGAGTCACTTGGAGTAGTACCTGCCCGTCATCTGACGAGCTCGGCGCAGCGTTTTTAACAGCAGTTGAAGTAGTTCAAAGAGACGCATTTTCGCAGGAAATCGACAAATTAAAGAAGTCATCCAAGTTGCAGGCATCACTGCAAAAGCTAAATCCCTTCATGTCGGAAGAAAAAGTGGGCTCATGCTCATTTTCGCTGATGCGAGTAGGCGGTCGACTACTAAATGCACCCCTAGCCCATAATGCTAAATTCCCAATTTTAATGCCAAAAAATTGTAGATTTGTTACTCTCTACCTTAGCTATCTACATCGAGCCAATTGTCACGCTGGACCCCGTGCACTAGTGGGATTCCTAAGGCAATCCATTTGGCTAATAAATGCACGGAGAGAGTGCAGTGCCATTGTCCGGAAATGCGTACACTGTTTCCATTACAAGCCAAAGCTTCTCTCACAAATCATGGGGAACCTTCCTGCTGATCGATTGCGTGGGAATCAACCTTTTGAGATTAGCGGAGTTGATTTGTTCGGACCGGTTCGTGTATCGCTTGGCATTCGAGGCAAGCAGCCTCTCAAAATGTACATAGCAGTGTTCGTCTGCTTCGCATCTAAGGCTGTACACCTAGAAATTGTGAAAGACTTGACAGCTAATACTTTCATTTTATGTTTATCCAGGTTTATTGGACGTCGTGGCCCGCTTGTCCGGCTATATTGCGACAACGCGACCAATTTTGTTGGTGCAGCTCGCATACTCAAGGAGCGTATGGAGAGCTGGGATGCCAAGGACGAGGCCCTCAAGGCGTATGCTGCGGCTCACCGTTTTTCGGTGGAATTTATCCCGCCCCGAGCCCCGCACATTGGAGGCCTGTGGGAGTCGGCGGTGAAGTCCGCCAAGCATTTGTTGCTCAGGGCCATGGGCAGCGCAGTGCTCAAGGAGGACGAGCTGCACACGGTGCTCGTGGACGTCGAGGCCGTGCTGAACTCCAGGCCACTGGTGGTCGACAGCGGCAGTCCCAACGAAGGGGAGGTGCTGACTCCCGCGCACCTACTCGTCGGCAGAATGCTAATTTCGCTGCCGCCCGAATCAGAGCTGCCCAGACCAGACAACCTGTCGTCTCTGCAACGATGGCAGCTCGTATCTGCCATCAAGCAAAGATTTTGGAGAGACTGGTCCAGAGACTATCTGCTCAGCCTTCAGCAGCGAGGGAAGTGGTGCCAAGAGGTCGCCAATCTCGAGCCAGGCAAAGTGGTGGCAATCCACGAGGACAACGTGCCACCACAAATGTGGCTAATAGGAGTAGTGGAGGAGGCAATCCCAGGAGCAGACGGGAAGGTTCGCGTGGCCGTAGTGAGGACTAAGGCCGGCCTATATAAGCGATCCATCCATCGGTTGGCGCCCATCCCAATGGATTGAAGCCTTTGCATAGGCTGTCAACGCGGCCGATGTTGAGGCAATTACGCTGCCTTTAATGTTAATCTTAGCAATAGAAAGAGAATTGTCTCTTATACTCTTAATTGTCTCTTATACCAACGGAGCTCATGCTGGCAGCGGCCGATCATGAAGAGGGCGACGCTGCCAGAATAAAACACTCCTTTTCTAAAATCGAAAGCGAGCACAAGTGTTTCTGTCGGTCTGTCCGGTTCCCGTGTCCCGAACATTAAATTCATCGGTGCTTAACGGCACAAAAAAGTGTTTGAGTGCAACATTTGCATTTTGACCAGACAACTTGCTTCCGCGTCTGGCGCACGTTGTTCCTCCGGCGGTAGTGCTGGTCCGAGGTCAAGAACGTCGTTATCTTCCTTTTCTTCCTCGACCTGTTGTTCCCATGTCAGTTGCAAGGCCGGTACTGGTGGTGTCACCTCAGGCATCGCCGAATTAAGCCTGCTTATGCTTTTTGCCTCGGGCACTCGTAGTACTCCGGCGGCGTGTTCCGCTCTCTTCGTTGTGCTGCTGCCTGTGACGTGCTTGGCCCGCTGTAAATCTCATCTGCCCTCGCCCCTGACCGTTTCTTTGCGTCTATCGGGCCTTGCTCTGGCCTGCCAGCATCTGCTCCTTTAAAACGTGGCCTCAAACTTTTTGTCCATATCCCTTAAAATATAGAGAGATGGTGTCGTTATTGCGTCTGCAGTTTCTGTGCTTGCAGTTTTTAGCTGAGAGACATGTGCTTTTATTCTTATGTTAGTATTTCTGTCTTTGACTGTTACTATTTTTGTTTATTGTTTATTTTTGTTTATTGTTTATTTTTGTTTATTGTTTATTTTTGTTTAAAGTTTAACAATGTAAAGTTAAACTGTAAGGGTAAAATTACATATCAACTAATTAAACTAAAGGGCCAATGCCAATACTCAGACCCGGTGGGGCTGATTATCGGCTCAGTAGCCGATAAGATCCCACCAACAGCCAAATTTAGGTTAGAGAAGAGCCGGTAGCCGAACAATTCCCAATTAGAGCAATTTAAATTAAATTAAGTTATTGATTAAGATAATTTTGACCATATTAGAACTAGTATCAAAGGAAAACAGATGGAAAAATTGGTTATAGTTACGGCAAAGGCTACGGAAAGCTTCATAATCCGAGTAGTTAGAAAGACAGAGTTGGAGATGAAGAGGAAAGTAATGCCTAGTCGGGCGGAAAGGAACAGCAATACTAATAAGTCTGATGAGGGCAGTCGATTCGACCTCACCAGAGAGAAGCTTATGGAGGAAGAGAACTCCTTGGCAGGTTCTACGGGATTTAAGAGAGTGGAGGTTAATTAAGCGCAACCTACTTTCATAAGAGGGAAGATGGATCGAAGGGTCCCAATTGAGTCCCCGGAGGGCAAAGATGAGGAACTGTTTTTGTACTGATTCGAGCATATCCTGAAATTTTTGGTAATGAGGAGACCAGACACAAGAACCATATTCCAAGATAGGCCGGACCAGAGAAACATACAGAAGTTTTGTAGTATACGGGTCTGTAAATTCCTTAGACCATCTTTTGACAAATCCAAGGACTCCTTTGGCTTTGTTAGAGATAGTAGAGATATGAGAGTTGAAACATAGATTAGGTACAAAGGTAATGCCCAAGTCGTTAACTTTGAAGAGGCGTTGAAGGACAATGTTATTGACAGAGTAGTCAAAAAGGTATGGCTTATTGCGGTGAAAAGTCATTATATTGCATTTAGAAATGTTAAGAGGTAGAATGTTGATTAGGCACCAGTTGTTAAGGGCATCAAGATCTGATTGCAAAGACAGTGGGGACAAGGGGTCACTGTAGGAAAAACATAGCTTAACGTCATCAGCATACATTAGGACACGGGAATGAGATAACATTTGTGGAAGATCTTTAATAAATAGGTTAAATAGCAAGGGACCCAGATGGCTACCTTGAGGAACCCCCGATGAGACAATAACAGGTTTAGAGAGGGAGAAGTTAAAGCAGACACGTTGAGAACGGTTACAAAGGTAAGAATTAGTCCAATATAGAAGCTTAGTCGGAAACCCTAGAAGAGACAGTTTATGAATAAGTAGATTATGATTGACGGAGTCGAAGGCTTTACTAAAGTCAGTATAAACGACATCAGTTTGACACTGTTTAGCAAATCCCGAAGTTACGAAGGTGGAAAATTCAAGGAGATTAGTAGAAACTGAGCGACGTTTAATGAATCCATGCTGTGATTCAGAGAATACAGAACTACAAAAATGTTGCAGCTGAGAGCTGACGATTTTTTCAAAGAGTTTAGGAATGGATGATAAGTTGGAAATACAGCAGTAATTAGAGACATCAGATTTAGATCCCTTTTTATGAAAGGGAACTATATAGGATTCTGTCCAGACGGTGGGAAAGTCACCAGTCTTGAGAGACAAGTTGAAAAGTTTTAGGAGAGGCACATAAAGAGATTCTGCACAAAGTTTAAGAACAGCACTCGGAACCGAGTCTCACCCAGTGGAGAACGAAAACTTGCACGATTTTAAAGTTGTTAGGAGACCATCATAGTCGATGAAGGGGGGAAGGATACAGTTAGAACTATTTGAAGGGATAGGATAAGAGTAACTACTGCTAAAGTCGTTCGATGAGGCTAGGATAGAGGGAAAGCTAATAGACAGGACAGAGTAGCAACGTTGGAAAAAGGAAGCGAACAGATCAGCAATATCACAATCCCTATCAGCATAACTACCATTTAAGTGTAGAGAAGAAGGAAATCGGGAAGATTTACGTTTAGAATTAACAAACCTGAAGAATTGTTTAGGGTCACGTTTAATGTTAAGCTTGCATTTGGTCAAGTATCTATTGTAGCACAATGTATTGAATAAGGAAAATTTCGATTTTGCAATTGAGTACTTCGAAAAGTCTATTTGCAAACCGGATTTTTTAAACTTCTTGTACAAACGGGATTTTAAATTCTTCAGATTTGTTAATCTCGGGGTGAACCAGATAGGACCAGAAAGATTTCTGGAGGGGGTGACTAAAGGAACATGCATGGGAAAGATGGAAAAAATATAGCTATAGAATGCATTCGTGGCAGACTCAATTTCCTGGAAATCGTCAAGGAATGACCAATCCATCTGAGATAGGGCAGTATTAAAGGAGAGAAAATCAGCCTTCTTGAAGCAATAGATATTCGAAGGCTTAATAAACGACTTTATAGGGCATGAAGATGGTAACATGAAATCAATTGAAAATGTGGGATGGTATGGGTCTTCAGGGAATGATAGAGGTGATCCTCGACATAACAAAGTGCTCGAAGCATCGGTAGTGAAAACGAGATCAAGGGTCCTACACATGCTATTACGTATGCCATTTACCTGGCCTAACGATGTATCGGACAGAGAATCAACGAAGTCATGCTGCATAGATGGGAACATTAAGTTTGAGTCATTAGATGGAGACCAAGTGACATTAGGGAGATTAAAGTCACTGAGGACAATAAGACGATCAGAATCACTAAGCTAAGACAAAACGGACTGGAGATGGGCAGCGTGAAGCATATAAGTTGTAAATTCAGAGGACGGTGGGATGTAAGAGCATGATATGAATAAATTAAAAGAACACGGACGAATTTTAACTACGATAATTTCAATAGTGTTGAGCTCATCGATGGAAAAGAGTTGGGAAGTTAAGTCGGAACGAACAGCAATTAGGACGCCGCCACCTCGAGATGGTCGATCAGATCTATATATGTTAAAATAGTCTACAAAAATCTTGGAATCCGAGATTGAGGAATTGTAACGGGGGCCTGAAGCGACACCAAAAGTGTTGCGAAACTGTATAAATATTTCGAACCTTAACAGGCGAATGCAGAGTCGCAAGGGCTATTTCGCGGGGGTATGTCCATGCAGGGTTGCTGAGACCGAAGTTGACAGGTCAAGGTAGATATTAAAAGGGGTGAAGAAATCGTGACAGATGACAGGAGGACTAGAAACTTCCTTTTCCTGCTGAGATCTGGACCACGACGGTTGACTGACCGCAACACGAGAATCATAAAAAAAAAATCGGAAAAATAAAGTGCCATCGGCGTTTGGGAAAAAGTGAAACGGATTCCTCCAAGACCGGACAGTTCCCCGGACAGTGATTCGCCACTGCGATCCACGCCCAAGTCTACCGCCCGGCCAGAGTGTCTCGCCACTGCGATCCACGCCCAAGTCTACCGCTAGGCCGGAGCGCCTCTACACTGAGATCCGCGCCAAGGCACCGCCCGGCCAAAGTGTCTCGCCACTGCGATCCGCGCCAAGTCTACCGCCCGGCCAGAGCGCCCCGCCGCTGCCATCCGCGCCAAGTCTACCGCTCAGCCAGAGCGCCTCGCCGCTGCGATCCGCGCCAAGTCTATCGCCCGGCCAGAGTGTCTCGCCACTGCGATCCACGCCAAGTCTACCGCCCGGCCAGAGCGCCTCGCCGCTGCGATCCGCGCCAAGTCTACCGCCCGGCCAGAGTGTCTCACCGCTGCGATCCGCGCCAAGTCTATCGCCCGGCCAGAGCGCCTCGCCACTGCGATCCGCGCCAGACGCTCGTCCCACGCACCTTAAGGTCGCCCACTCAGCCAACCGCGTTGTCGGCAGCCTACCTCGGTATTGTCCCGCTACGGCCGTCTGGATCTGAGTGTCGGCGCGGCCAACCACTGGCGCTAGTGGAACTAGTAGTAAGAGGCTCTAGTCCAGAAAGAAGTACAGGAAACAACAACGTTTATACAGGCAGCAACGCATCCCGAGAAGTCAGACGCCGAATGAACAGGCGATAGAAAAATCGCTCTCTTCGACATTTAGGATATACAAATTATAAGACTCTGATTATTAAGGTTGAGGAACGCCCTTAGTGTGGAGGATAAGTAAGGAATCTGTGCGGGTCATGGACCCGAAGCGATAAGTAGTCAAATATGGTACAAGATAAGCAGGCTTCTCCAAATAATCTCTAAATTACAGCATTCACCGTCGGGAGATCGATCTTTCGCCGTTGGAACCTGATAAGAGTGAGTCAAGATATAAAGTGAACGTCTTTGAGTGCGTAGTTATGACCTTCGTAGAGTTGAGCCTGACCCGAATAGAGTTCTTGCAGATTCCAATAAGAAATTAAAAAAAAATAGAAAAAAAAAGATAAGAAACTGAAACTAGAGAATGTCGAGCCGATCACGGTTATTACGGTTACTATGATAAAGAAAGAATTCCCCGATTTATAATGATTCCTATGATTTAACGAATTACTAGGATTGCTACGGTTACTACGATTATTAGGTTTACTTTGATAAAGAAAGAATTCCGCGATTTATAATGATTCCTATGATTTAACGAATTACTAGGATTGCTACGGTTACTACGATTATTAGGTTTACTTTGATAAAGAAAGAATTCCCCGGATTATAATGATTCTTAGGATTTAACGAATTACTAGGATTACTACGATTATGAGGCTTAATATGGTTTAAAAGAATTCTTCGATAAAAAAAAAAAAAAAAAATTAATGGATTATTATGATTAACAAAATTTTACTGGATTAATTAGGTTAACTATGATTAAAAGGAATTCTACGATTAAGAATTATCCGGTGTTTTAGAGAACCACTAGGATTACCACGATTATTAGGCTTACTACGTTTAGAAGATTCCTAAGAAAAAGAAAAGGTTTACCATGATTTAAGAGATTGGCTGAATTACTATAATTACTAGGCTTACAATGATTGAAAAAAAAAAGAAAAAGGCTTATTATGATTACTCGATATTGTTAACACCGAACGTTATCTTTAAATTGATCCCCATACTCGAATTATTAAGTTAATATCACATTACCTATTGAATATTCCTAATATTAAATGTCTCATTACCATAAGCCCATCCCGTATATATATAAATGTATATTTTCTTCGACAAAATTTTGAATTAGTCACGATTTGACCGTTTAGTTTTCGGCTATTTTTGGTTAGAAGTAAATAATGGAATGTAGGGATCGTTAACTGAACTGAACTGAAATACATTATAATGAAATTAATATCTATTGGTACATTGTGGGTTTTTTTTGAAATGAACTTAGTCACCGAGTAGACGTAAGGTCGGATTCAGTGCCACCGTTCCCGTAACTGCAGAACCGAAGGGAGCACTTGAGCATACTCGGTTCAAAGATGTGCTCATTGGTAGGGTAGGGTACATACAAGAGCCACACAACATCTGTGGATATCGATCTCCCTTCCCCCCCTCACTCTCCATGTCATTTCCTCTTCTCTCCGTTTTTTTCTCTCTTCCTCTTTCCTTTACTTCTTCCTTTCGATCATCCGTATACCGGATCTAGTTCTTGTCGCAGCACGCTAACTTCTTGAGGTATTATTAGCAATCGGGAGCAACGGAGAGGAAACCGATCTGTGTGGGCAAGAACACCAGCCCCAAAGCCGACGAGCCTGAGCCGGAAAATAAATAGCGTGCCCGCCAGCACAGATCGAACCTCCGCCGACAACACTGACTCCGTTGCACGTTACAGAATTGAGCCATGTTTCAGAGAAGGCGATAATGTCGAAATCAAAAGTTGCACTATCAGCATGTAATTTGGTGAGCTTACTGCACAGGCCACGTACATTCTGATAAGTGATCTTTAGAGGTGGGGAAGAATTCAGTTTTTTGAAGTAGATGGCAAATCAGTAGAAGGAGTTGGAAGGATTCCTACCCGAGGAGCGGGTTGCGAAGATCGAGATCGACTATCGAAAATGTGACAGATAGTGTGTTCGGGCCAGAAAGAGGGTTCCAACACAGTCTTGAAAAACTTCTCCGGGACAAGAATTTTGAAGGAGGAAATACTACGTTTTTCTTTAAAAGAAAATTTAGTTACTACTATGCCAGAGGAGCTATTGATGTTTAGTTTTGTTTAAATATACTCTCGAACCATTGCATCCGTAGCCGATTCCATAAGACGTGAGACAAAAATAGGTTTTAGAGGAGCGACAGCGAATAGAGTAGATCTGTCAAGAGGGGTCACATGGTTTATGGGTGAGGCAGAGGCGGGTTCTACCCGAGGAGCAGGTCCGGATGGGATAGCGCTGGCTGAGGAGCCAGTGCGAGCCGGTGTAGAAGGAACTACTTCAACTTCCATGCTGACAGCAGTATCGACTTCCGTAGGGGGCACAGTGATGCCGACAACTGGATGATCATTTCTGTCCGGTTGGACAACCTGGGCAATCACAGGCACGGGATGATCATTACTGTCCAATTGGACATCCTTGGCAGACACGGGCACAGGTGAACAGCCAACATGTGAAGAGCCAGCCGTCTTTTTCGATGAAGTTGCATGTACATCGATTTCCTTGGCGCCAAAGTCGATCGCAGACTAGGTGTAACCTTTCTTCTCTTTGGAGACTCATTTATAATTTTAAGATTTTTAAAATGATCTTTCATTGAGGAAAACTTATCCAGCAATTTCCGGAATTCAGAGTGGACAGCAGCGACTTCGTTATGAGTCTATCTCATAAATGTTCGCATATCGGCATCAACTGCCCTGCAATCCCAACAAGTCCAGTTGAGACCGCAGCGGGTCTTAATCAGATCGACAACGCGACCACCGATATGACCAAAACCCGCGCAGCTAGAGTGAGCCGTGTTATCACACATCCAGCAGAAAATAAATGTTTGACGTGTAGCTACCGAACGGTGACCGTCACAGCGTTTAGCACAACAGGTGCTCATTGTTTGATATTAAAAACATTATGTATGAAAATAAAAGAAAAAAGAAAGGTAAAATATAAGTTGGTGTGGGGCAGAGATAGTGACTTTAGCTTGTGTTACAAGAACGAACAAAACAATCACAATAACGGCAAGTGAAAGGAGAGACACAGAGAGACGATAGAAACACAGAGAGTCAAGCACAGAGCGGCGGCTAACGCAGTGCGTGTGTGTTGGAAATGAAGACAGATAAGCAGAGGGTGGATAAAAACAGAGAGTGGTACAGAGAGAGCAAGCGCACCGCACTAGGATAGGCAACAACAAAACTGCTGCGATTAAGAAAGTGCAGAGAAGTTAAGAATGCACAATAGGAATTGAAAATTAAAAATAAATACACAGAAGTAAGCGTAATGCGTATGCACTAAAAACGAACACGTTGCACGATCGGTTAGGAACCCCAGAACAAGGTAAAAACACACAAATTACTTTCCTTTAAGAGAAGAAAAGGCAATTTTTAACAATTACTCAAGCACGAGCGAAACACAACATTAGTTTGAGTATCTGACAGGGGCCGTAGTATTTCAGTTCTAATTTTGCTGTTGTTTTATCAATTTTCTTCGATAGCGGGTGTGTTGTAACCCATACCATGTAACCTACTTTCGGTTTCCATTCTCGTTTCCTGGTTTTCCATTGTAATGTCTGGTTTGATTTGCCGCTGCTTCTTCCATATTTTGTCTTGCTATTGCTTCTGCCTCTTGTCTCTCTTCCGAGTTTTCTTGTTGTGTATTGTCGAAGCCTGATCCTATTGTTACCTCGTCGAATAGGTTTCCTGGTAGTCTTGATTCCCTGCCAAATCACAAGTATGTTGGACTGAATCCAGTTGATTCCGAATTGCCGCTTTTTATCGCTAGCGTTAGTTCTGGTAATTGTTCGTCCCATTTTTTGTGTTTCCCTGCGGCGTTTGTCATGTTTGCCCGTTCGGTTGGGTTTTCTTGTGGCGTGTATGGTGCAGTGAATCTCTGTTGTATACCCCACGTGTTCATTACCTGCTTTGTTTTCCGGCTTGTGAATTGCACTCCGTTGTCCGATATCAGCTGTTTTGGTGCTCCTCCCTTCGCCAGTATTTTCTCCATGAACGCCTTTATGAATGAATCAGCTGTTGCCTGTCTGGCCGGTGTGACCTCCACCCATTTGAAAATTTTTCGGTAAACAAGATCATTACAGTATTGCCATGCGAAGTTTTTGGCAGTCCAAAAAAATCTACACATATCATTTCCCCCGGTGCGTTTGCTCTATTTGTTAGCATTTTCCCCGCTGCCGCTTGTTGTGAAATTTTGTATCTCTGGCAATTATCGCATGATCGTATGAAGTTGGTCACATCCTTACTTAGTCCTGGCCAGAAATATCGTTGCCGTATCCGTTGATTTGTTCTTCTTATGCCTAGGTGTCCGGCCGTTGGGTTTGAATTTTTCTGCTCTAGCACCCGGCTGCGTTCGTGTTTTGGTACACATAACTTCCATGGTTGTTTGTCTTCGTCTGTGTGATTTGGAATGTGCCTATATAGTCGTTCATGCTTTATGACGAAGTCGGGTATTTCTCTCGGACTTGTTTGCACTTGTTTCCACTTTCTTTGATACCAAGCACATTCAACGATCTTTAAAATTCGGACTTCTTGGCGTGGTAGGCGGGATAATCCATCTGCGTTCAATTTCCCTTTCCGATACCGAATCTCAAATGTAAACGGTTGCAATCCCAACGTCAATCTTGCTATTCGGCCGGATGCGCTTTCGATGGGATTGAGCCATCTAAGCGCTTGGTGGTCTGTGACTACTATGCGACTAGCATATGCTCTCCGTCCGCATCTTATTGCGTCAATACTGCCCCGATTCCACAGTTACTTGCGTCGGTTTGCAGAATGAAATGTTTACTGTGGCGATTGTTGCCTTGGGCTCCTTTTGGTTTGAGTTTGGGTTGCCGGGAAGTCTGTTCTTTCCATGAATTGTATCAACTGCTTTCTTAATATTTCCACGTTTTCAAGTTTCTCCAAGCCAAATTCCTCGTTGTAGTTTTGCAGCTCTGCTTTCGTTGCTTGATTAATTCACTGCTTTGCCATCTTGACCACTTTTGAAATACTATAATGCTACCACAACTTGCTCGGGCTCCAATTTGAAGTTGCTTCGGCCGGGGTATGCTCGTCGCGCCGGGGTTCACAGAAATTTATTGGTTTGTGGGTGTGGTAACTATAATTAGTGATCTCGGCTTCAAGAAGAAGGCCTAGGTTTGAGCAGTATAGCAAGTTTGTGTCTTTATTATTCTTAATATTACAAGTGGGATGTTTAGAAGTGTGGTACCAGGTCTCGGGTCTTCTATAGGGACCTACCTTCGGGGTCTCTTTTCCAACTTGGCTACTTGGAGAAAGGCCGAACAGCAAGTGGAGGAGGATAGACCCCATTTTTCGCAGATGCTCCAAATGCGGGCGTTAATCGGCAAATATTCCAATAAGGTGGAGGAGATGTTGGCCAACAAGAGACAACGCTCGATCCAAAGTGCCACCAAAGACACTTGGGCGAGCAAGCGGTAACGCGGGCCTAAGGGCGCAGCCCCCGACAAAAGTGGCAAGCGCTCCACATATAAAGCTCCCGAAGTTGAAGACGATGTGTGAAGTGTCCAAACTACATTTGATCGTCGCCTCACCTTATGTCTCATTACAGCTCAGACGACCTGACTGTGTTAATATTGGATAGCGAGGAGAAGCTCCTCTTGGTAGCCTTTTGCTATTTGGCACACGACAGGCCCGCACCACCGGAAGAGCTAAGGAGTCTAGTGGAAGAAGTCGATTCCAAGGACTACCAACTACTCATTGGCATGAACGCAAACGCCCACCACAGTGTGTGGAGAAGCCCCGATATCAACGACCGAGTTGAGTCACTCTTAGACTTTATACTATCTACCAACATAGAAGTAGCAAACGTGGGGGAGGAATACACCTACGTAGGTCTTATCTCATCAAAAGTGCTAGATCTTACTCTCGTTACGGGAAAGAGTACCACAGTATCCGAGTGGAGAGTCCTCGAAAGATCATCCTTTTCAGATCATAGGTACATTTAGAACCCCCGGAACACAAACTGGAAAAAGTTCAGAAAGGCAGTTACCTCGAAGCTTGTGATCCTGGGGTCAGTGAAATCTGCGGATTACATAGAGAAGTCCCTTGATATTTTATCCAATGATCTACTAGATGCCTACCGCACATCATGCCCACCCTCAAGATCGAACAAGGGGACTAACCCACTTTGGTGGAAATGGGACCTCTCTCTCCTAAGAAACAACCTCAGGGAATGATAGATATATTTGTTGATGTATCCGTAGCATTCAATAACGTGGCCACAAACGCAGTAATGGATCGCCTAGAAGCAACCAACACTCACCCAAAAATCAACCACTGGTTGTAGACGGGTTCAAACAGAATGGGGCTCCGCTTTAATGGCAAAAGGAGCACACAGAGGCACACCTCAAGGTGGAGTCCTGTCGCCCCTCCTGTGGAATCTGGTGGTCGACAACCTCATCAAGAGATTCGAGAGGAAGGCCCGAAAAATACCGTCTTATGCAGATGACATAAGCATACTTATTACGGGACTATGTCCATCGACCCTCAGCTCCAAAATGGAACGTACACTCAGGGATATATGTGAGTGGGCGGACGAAGTAGGACTCAGTATCAACGCGGACAAGACGGACCTGATCCTCTTTACCAAGAGGTACAAAGTATCGGCATGGATCCCCCCATGAACACTACTGAACAAAATTCAACTTTTTATTTCCGCTGTCGCCCAAATGACTTTTTCTGATAGATTTGGATATTAAACAATTTTTTTCTAGGCTTAGTTTTCTTTTGAAGTATTTTTCTTCAGAGATAGGGCTTTTATTTTTCATATAACAGTAGTATTCAATACCTGGTTGTATTGAACTTCGCAGTTTTGAAAAGCTGACAATACAGCTATATATCCGACGCAAACACTTTGTAGCTGCAGCGTAACGTCTGGAAAATATTAAGCTTTCAATTTCAAATTTCATAATTTTTTTCGGTATTTTTTCCCGAAATTTTGACTTTGAAAACTCAGGAAAAGTCGAAAAAAAATATTTTTTGACTAACATTTTTATTTTTAAACACATTTGTCAGCATGTGTCAGCTTTTCAGAACTGCAAGTTTAATACAACCAGTTATAAGAAACTTAAGTTATGTGAAAAATATAAGCACTACCTCTAAAGAAAAATACCAAGTTTTTAAAAAATTCTGAAAAAAAAACTTAATTATACAAAAAAACCATAGATACCTATTCATAAATTTTTAAATTTTCAAATCTATCAGAAAAAGTCATTTTGGGCGACAGCCCAGTGGACTAGTGGAATCAACCAAACAAGGCTAACCCCAAAAATACAAGTCAAATACCTCGGCACAATTCTGGATAGCAAGCTGGCATGGAGACCCAATGTAGTGGAAATGGTGCTCAGCAGCACATGGCCTGTCACCTTCTCTTATGCATTGGATCTCCATCTCGGTGGTACGACCAACTCTGCTGTATGAGGTCTTAGTGTGGTGGCAAGCTACCGGGAAGAAGACGTACCACAAGCTTATAGAAAAGACAATAAAAGATCATGTCGGTGGTCCCGCAGAGTTGCCTTTAAACGGCCCGTATTCCCCCGTAAAAAGCAGTTTGTTTCGGTAAGACCGGTAAGCCCATTTTATTCTATCCAAAAGAATGTAGTTTTCATAACCTCACATACAATACATAATATTCTTACCGCAGTATTTCCTCGTGCTTTCAACCACACGACAATGAAATGTGAAGCTTAAAACTATGGCGGCAAATCATGGCGCCGGAAATTATGCCCGTACATTACAGAACTCAAAATCCATACATTTCTATATACTAGATACTTCAAAACACTAGATATACTAAAAACGCCTATCGCGATCGACTATCGACCGGTGACACTGACTATATTACACCACAAAATTTCCTCGACATCAAAGGACGGGACCAGACTCAGCACCCAAACATATACAAAGACCCCTCCAAGATGGAAGGAGGAGTAGGAGCTGGCTTATACTGCACAGACCACGAAATAAGGTTGTCATATAAGCTACCGGACCACTGCAGCATATTCCAGGCGGAAGTCTTTGCCATCAGGAAAGTAGCGGAGGTTGCGCAACACACAGAACGATCATACAATGTGGTTAACCTGTTTGTAGACTGCCAAGCAGCGATAAAATCCATGCAGTCGTCCGCGGTTAGTTCCAGAAGTATCCTGGCAAGCAGGGAAGCATTGGACTCACTTTGCACGACTAAGTCAGTGCGGATCTATTGGATTCCCAGCCACCAGGGCATCGAAGGGAACGAAGCGGCGAACGCTCTGGCTCGTCAAGGAATGACCAATCCATCTGAGATAGGGCAGTATTCAAGGAGAGAAAATCAGCCTTCTTGAAGCAATAGATATTCGAAGGCTTAATAAACGACTTTATAGGGCATGAAGATGGTAACAGGAAATCAATTGAAAGTGTGGGATGGTATGGGTCTTCAGGGAATGATAGAGGTGATCCTCGACATACCAAAGTGCTCGAAGCATCGGTAGTGAAGACGAGATCAAGGGTCCTACATATGCTATTACGTATGCCATTTACCTGGCCTAACGATGTATCGGACAGAGAATCAACAAAGTCAGGCTGCATAGATGGGAACATTAAGTTTGAGTCATTGGATGGAGACCAAGTGACATTAGGGAGATTAAAGTCACCGAGGACAATAAGACGATCAGAATCACTAAGCTAAGACAAAACGGACTGGAGATGGGCAGCGTGAAGCATATAAGTTGTAAATTCAGAGGACGGTGGGATGTAAGAGCGTGATATGAATAAATTAAAAGAACACGGACGAATTTTAACTACGATAATTTCAATAGTGTTGAGCTCATCGTTTGGAAAAGAGTTGGGAAGTTAAGTCGGAACGAACAGCAATTAGGACGCCGCCACCTCGAGATGGTCGATCAGATCTATATATGTTAAAATAGTCTACAAAAATCTTGGAATCCGAGATTGAGGAATTGTAACGGGGGCCTGAAGCGACACCAAAAGTGTTGCGAAACTGTATAAATATTTCGAACCTTAACAGGCGAATGCAGAGTCGCAAGGGCTATTTCGCGGGGGTATGTCCATGCAGGGTTGCTGAGACCGAAGTTGACAGGTCAAGGTAGATATTAAAAGGGGTGAAGAAATCGTGACAGGTGACAGGAGGACTAGAAACTTCCTTTTCCTGCTGAGATCTGGACCACGACGGTTGACTGACCGCAACACGAGAATCATAAAAAAAAAATCGGAAAAATAAAGTGCCATCGGCGTTTGGGAAAAAGTGAAACGGATTCCTCCAAGACCGGACAGTTCCCCGGACAGTGATTCGCCACTGCGATCCACGCCCAAGTCTACCGCCCGGCCAGAGTGTCTCGCCACTGCGATCCACGCCCAAGTCTACCGCTAGGCCGGAGCGCCTCTACACTGAGATCCGCGCCAAGGCACCGCCCGGCCAAAGTGTCTCGCCACTGCGATCCGCGCCAAGTCTACCGCCCGGCCAGAGCGCCCCGCCGCTGCCATCCGCGCCAAGTTTACCGCTCAGCCAGAGCGCCTCGCCGCTGCGATCCGCGCCAAGTCTATCGCCCGGCCAGAGTGTCTCGCCACTGCGATCCACGCCAAGTCTACCGCCCGGCCAGAGCGCCTCGCCGCTGCGATCCGCGCCAAGTCTACCGCCCGGCCAGAGTGTCTCACCGCTGCGATCCGCGCCAAGTCTATCGCCCGGCCAGAGCGCCTCGCCGCTGCGATCCGTGCCAAGTCCACCGCCCGGCCAGAGCGCCTCGCCACTGCGATCCACGCCAGACGCTCGTCCCACGCACCTTAAGGTCGCCCACTCAGCCAACCGCGTTGTCGGCAGCCTACCTCGGTATTGTCCCGCTACGGCCGTCTGGATCTGAGTGTCGGCGCGGCCAACCACTGGCGCTAGTGGAACTAGTAGTAAGAGGCTCTAGTCCAGAAAGAAGTACAGGAAACAACAACGTTTATACAGGCAGCAACGCATCCCGAGAAGTCAGACGCCGAATCAACAGGCGATAGAAAAATCGCTCTCTTCGACATTTAGGATATACAAATTATAAGACTCTGATTATTAAGGTTGAGGAACGCCCTTAGTGTGGAGGATAAGTAAGGAATCTGTGCGGGTCATGGACCCGAAGCGATAAGTAGTCAAATATGGTACAAGATAAGCAGGCTTCTCCAAATAATCTCTAAATTACAGCATTCACCGTCGGGAGATCGATCTTTCGCCGTTGGAACCTGATAAGAGTGAGTCAAGATATAAAGTGAACGTCTTTGTGTGCGTAGTTATGACCTTCGTAGAGTTGAGCCTGACCCGAATAGAATTACCGAATAGAGTTCTTGCAGATTCCAATAAGAAATTAAAAAAAAATAGAAAAAAAAAGATAAGAAACTGAAACTAGAGAATGTCGAGCCGATCACGGTTATTACGGTTACTATGATAAAGAAAGAATTCCCCGATTTATAATGATTCCTATGATTTAACGAATTACTAGGATTGCTACGGTTACTACGATTATTAGGTTTACTTTGATAAAGAAAGAATTCCCCGATTTATAATGATTCCTATGATTTAACGAATTACTAGGATTGCTACGGTTACTACGATTATTAGGTTTACTTTGATAAAGAAAGAATTCCCCGGATTATAATGATTCTTAGGATTTAACGAATTACTAGGATTACTACGATTATGAGGCTTAATATGGTTTAAAAGAATTCTTCGATTAAAAAAAAAAAAAAAAATTAATGGATTATTATGATTAACAAAATTTTACTGGATTAATTAGGTTAACTATGATTAAAAGGAATTCTACGATTAAGAATTATCCGGTGTTTTAGAGAACCACTAGGATTACCACGATTATTAGGCTTACTACGTTTAGAAGATTCCTAAGAAAAAGAAAAGGTTTACCATGATTTAAGAGATTGGCTGAATTACTATAATTACTAGGCTTACAAGGATTGAAAAAAAAAAGAAAAAGGCTTATTATGATTACTCGATATTGTTAACACCGAACGTTATCTTTAAATTGATCCCCATACTCGAATTATTAAGTTAATATCACATTACCTATTGAATATTCCTAATATTAAATGTCTCATTACCATAAGCCCATCCCGTATATATATAAATGTATATTTTCTTCGACAAAATTTTGAATTAGTCACGATTTGACCGTTTAGTTTTCGGCTATTTTTGGTTAGAAGTAAATAATGGAATGTAGGGATCGTTAACTGAACTGAACTGAAATACATTATAATGAAATTAATATCTATTGGTACATTGTGGGTTTTTTTTGAAATGAACTTAGTCACCGAGTAGACGTAAGGTCGGATTCAGTGCCACCGTTCCCGTAACTGCAGAACCGAAGGGAGCACTTGAGCATACTCGGTTCAAAGATGTGCTCATTGGTAGGGTAGGGTACATACAAGAGCCACACAACATCTGTGGATGTCGATCTCCCTTCCCCCCTCACTCTCCATGTCATTTCCTCTTCTCTCCGTTTTTTTCTCTCTTCCTCTTTCCTTTACTTCTTCCTTTCGATCATCCGTATACCGGATCTAGTTCTTGTCGCAGCACGCTAACTTCTTGAGGTATTATTAGCAATCGGGAGCAACGGAGAGGAAACCGATCTGTGTGGGCAAGAACACCACCCCCAAAGCCGACGAGCCTGAGCCGGAAAATAAATAGCGTGCCCGCCAGCACATCGAACCTCCGCCGACAACACTGACTCCGTTGCACGTTACAGAATTGAGCCATGTTTCAGAGAAGGCGATAATGTCGAAATCAAAAGTTGCACTATCAGCATGTAATTTGGTGAGCTTACTGCACAGGCCACGTACATTCTGATAAGTGATCTTTAGAGGTGGGGAAGAATTCAGTTTTTTGAAGTAGATGGCAAATCAGTAGAAGGAGTTGGAAGGATTCCTACCCGAGGAGCGGGTTGCGAAGATCGAGATCGACTATCGAAAATGTGACAGATAGTGTGTTCGGGCCAGAAAGAGGGTTCCAACACAGTCTTGAAAAACTTCTCCGGGACAAGAATTTTGAAGGAGGAAATACTACGTTTTTCTTTAAAAGAAAATTTAGTTACTACTATGCCAGAGGAGCTATTGATGTTTAGTTTTGTTTAAATATACTCTCGAACCATTGCATCCGTAGCCGATTCCATAAGACGTGAGACAAAAATAGGTTTTAGAGGAGCGACAGCGAATAGAGTAGATCTGTCAAGAGGGGTCACATGGTTTATGGGTGAGGCAGAGGCGGGTTCTACCCGAGGAGCAGGTCCGGATGGGATAGCGCTGGCTGAGGAGCCAGTGCGAGCCGGTGTAGAAGGAACTACTTCAACTTCCATGCTGACAGCAGTATCGACTTCCGTAGGGGGCACAGTGATGCCGACAACTGGATGATCATTTCTGTCCGGTTGGACAACCTGGGCAATCACAGGCACGGGATGATCATTACTGTCCAATTGGACATCCTTGGCAGACACGGGCACAGGTGAACAGCCAACATGTGAAGAGCCAGCCGTCTTTTTCGATGAAGTTGCATGTACATCGATTTCCTTGGCGCCAAAGTCGATCGCAGACTAGGTGTAACCTTTCTTCTCTTTGGAGACTCATTTATAATTTTAAGATTTTTAAAATGATCTTTCATTGAGGAAAACTTATCCAGCAATTTCCGGAATTCAGAGTGGACAGCAGCGACTTCGTTATGAGTCTATCTCATAAATGTTCGCATATCGGCATCAACTGCCCTGCAATCCCAACAAGTCCAGTTGAGACCGCAGCGGGTCTTAATCAGATCGACAACGCGACCACCGATATGACCAAAACCCGCGCAGCTAGAGTGAGCCGTGTTATCACACATCCAGCAGAAAATAAATGTTTGACGTGTAGCTACCGAACGGTGACCGTCACAGCGTTTAGCACAACAGGTGCTCATTGTTTGATATTAAAAACATTATGTATGAAAATAAAAGAAAAAAGAAAGGTAAAATATAAGTTGGTGTGGGGCAGAGATAGTGACTTTAGCTTGTGTTACAAGAACGAACAAAACAATCACAATAACGGCAAGTGAAAGGAGAGACACAGAGAGACGATAGAAACACAGAGAGTCAAGCACAGAGCGGCGGCTAACGCAGTGCGTGTGTGTTGGAAATGAAGACAGATAAGCAGAGGGTGGATAAAAACAGAGAGCGGTACAGAGAGAGCAAGCGCACCGCACTAGGATAGGCAACAACAAAACTGCTGCGATTAAGAAAGTGCAGAGAAGTTAAGAATGCACAATAGGAATTGAAAATTAAAAATAAATACACAGAAGTAAGCGTAATGCGTATGCACTAAAAACGAACACGTTGCACGATCGGTTAGGAACCCCAGAACAAGGTAAAAACACACAAATTACTTTCCTTTAAGAGAAGAAAAGGCAATTTTTAACAACTACTCAAGCACGAGCGAAACACAAAATTAGTTTGAGTATCTGACAGGGGCCGTAGTATTTCAGTTCTAATTTTGCTGTTGTTTTATCAATTTCCTTCGATAGCGGGTGTGTTGTAACCCATACCATGTAACCTACTTTCGGTTTCCATTCTCGTTTCCTGGTTTTCCATTGTAATGTCTGGTTTGATTTGCCGCTGCTTCTTCCATATTTTGTCTTGCTATTGCTTCTGCCTCTTGTCTCTCTTCCGAGTTTTCTTGTTGTGTATTGTCGAAGCCTGATCCTATTGTTACCTCGTCGAATAGGTTTCCTGGTAGTCTTGATTCCCTGCCAAATCACAAGTATGTTGGACTGAATCCAGTTGATTCCGAATTGCCGCTGTTTATCGCTAGCGTTAGTTCTGGTAATTGTTCGTCCCATTTTTTGTGTTTCCCTGCGGCGTTTGTCATGTTTGCCCGTTCGGTTGGGTTTTCTTGTGGCGTGTATGGTGCAGTGAATCTCTGTTGTATACCCCACGTGTTCATTACCTGCTTTGTTTTCCGGCTTGTGAATTGCACTCCGTTGTCCGATATCAGCTGTTTTGGTGCTCCTCCCTTCGCCAGTATTTTCTCCATGAACGCCTTTATGAATGAATCAGCTGTTGCCTGTCTGGCCGGTGTGACCTCCACCCATTTGAAAATTTTTCGGTAAACAAGATCATTACAGTATTGCCATGCGAAGTTTTTGGCAGTCCAAAAAAATCTACACATATCATTTCCCCCGGTGCGTTTGCTCTATTTGTTAGCATTTTCCCCGCTGCCGCTTGTTGTGAAATTTTGTATCTCTGGCAATTATCGCATGATCGTATGAAGTTGGTCACATCCTTACTTAGTCCTGGCCAGAAATATCGTTGCCGTATCCGTTGATTTGTTCTTCTTATGCCTAGGTGTCCGGCCGTTGGGTTTGAATTTTTCTGCTCTAGCACCCGGCTGCGTTCGTGTTTTGGTACACATAACTTCCATGGTTGTTTGTCTTCGTCTGTGTGATTTGGAATGTGCCTATATAGTCGTTCATGCTTTATGACGAAGTCGGGTATTTCTCTCGGACTTGTTTGCACTTGTTTCCACTTTCTTTGATACCAAGCACATTCAACGATCTTTAAAATTCGGACTTCTTGGCGTGGTAGGCGGGATAATCCATCTGCGTTCAATTTCCCTTTCCGATACCGAATCTCAAATGTAAACGGTTGCAATCCCAACGTCAATCTTGCTATTCGGCCGGATGCGCTTTCGATGGGATTGAGCCATCTAAGCGCTTGGTGGTCTGTGACTACTATGCGACTAGCATATGCTCTCCGTCCGCATCTTATTGCGTCAATACTGCCCCGATTCCACAGTTACTTGCGTCGGTTTGCAGAATGAAATGTTTACTGTGGCGATTGTTGCCTTGGGCTCCTTTTGGTTTGAGTTTGGGTTGCCGGGAAGTCTGTTCTTTCCATGAATTGTATCAACTGCTTTCTTAATATTTCCACGTTTTCAAGTTTCTCCAAGCCAAATTCCTCGTTGTAGTTTTGCAGCTCTGCTTTCGTTGCTTGATTAATTCACTGCTTTGCCATCTTGACCACTTTTGAAATACTATAATGCTACCACAACTTGCTCGGGCTCCAATTTGAAGTTGCTTCGGCCGGGGTATGCTCGTCGCGCCGGGGTTCACAGAAATTTATTGGTTTGTGGGTGTGGTAACTATAATTAGTGATCTCGGCTTCAAGAAGAAGGCCTAGGTTTGAGCAGTATAGCAAGTTTGTGTCTTTATTATTCTTAATATTACAAGTGGGATGTTTAGAAGTGTGGTACCAGGTCTCGGGTCTTCCATAGGGACCTACCTTCGGGGTCTCTTTTCCAACTTGGCTACTTGGAGAAAGGCCGAACAGCAAGTGGAGGAGGATAGACCCCATTTTTCGCAGATGCTCCAAATGCGGGCGTTAATCGGCAAATATTCCAATAAGGTGGAGGAGATGTTGGCCAACAAGAGACAACGCTCGATCCAAAGTGCCACCAAAGACACTTGGGCGAGCAAGCGGTAACGCGGGCCTAAGGGCGCAGCCCCCGACAAAAGTGGCAAGCGCTCCACATATAAAGCTCCCGAAGTTGAAGACGATGTGTGAAGTGTCCAAACTACATTTGATCGTCGCCTCACCTTATGTCTCATTACAGCTCAGACGACCTGACTGTGTTAATATTGGATAGCGAGGAGAAGCTCCTCTTGGTAGCCTTTTGCTATATGGCACACGACAGGCCCGCACCACCGGAAGAGCTAAGGAGTCTAGTGGAAGAAGTCGATTCCAAGGACTACCAACTACTCATTGGCATGAACGCAAACGCCCACCACAGTGTGTGGAGAAGCCCCGATATCAACGACCGAGGTGAGTCACTCTTAGACTTTATACTATCTACCAACATAGAAGTAGCAAACGTGGGGGAGGAATACACCTACGTAGGTCTTATCTCATCAAAAGTGCTAGATCTTACTCTCGTTACGGGAAAGAGTACCACAGTATCCGAGTGGAGAGTCCTCGAAAGATCATCCTTTTCAGATCATAGGTACATTTAGAACCCCCGGAACACAAACTGGAAAAAGTTCAGAAAGGCAGTTACCTCGAAGCTTGTGATCCTGGGGTCAGTGAAATCTGCGGATTACATAGAGAAGTCCCTTGATATTTTATCCAATGATCTACTAGATGCCTACCGCACATCATGCCCACCCTCAAGATCGAACAAGGGGACTAACCCACTTTGGTGGAAATGGGACCTCTCTCTCCTAAGAAACAACCTCAGGGAATGATAGATATATTTGTTGATGTATCCGTAGCATTCAATAACGTGGCCACAAACGCAGTAATGGATCGCCTAGAAGCAACCAACACTCACCCAAAAATCAACCACTGGTTGTAGACGGGTTCAAACAGAATGGGGCTCCGCTTTAATGGCAAAAGGAGCACACAGAGGCACACCTCAAGGTGGAGTCCTGTCGCCCTCCTGTGGAATCTGGTGGTCGACAACCTCATCAAGAGATTCGAGAGGAAGGCCCGAAAAATACCGTCTTATGCAGATGACATAAGCATACTTATTACGGGACTATGTCCATCGACCCTCAGCTCCAAAATGGAACGTACACTCAGGGATATATGTGAGTGGGCGGACGAAGTAGGACTCAGTATCAACGCGGACAAGACGGACCTGATCCTCTTTACCAAGAGGTACAAAGTATCGGCATGGATCCCCCCATGAACACTACTGAACAAAATTCAACTTTTTATTTCCGCTGTCGCCCAAATGACTTTTTCTGATAGATTTGGATATTAAACAATTTTTTTCTAGGCTTAGTTTTCTTTTGAAGTATTTTTCTTCAGAGATAGGGCTTTTATTTTTCATATAACAGTAGTATTCAATACCTGGTTGTATTGAACTTCGCAGTTTTGAAAAGCTGACAATACAGCTATATATCCGACGCAAACATTTTGTAGCTGCAGAGTAACGTCTGGAAAATATTAAGCTTTCAATTTCAAATTTCATAATTTTTTTCGGTATTTTTTCCCGAAATTTTGACTTTGAAAACTCAGGAAAAGTCGAAAAAAAATATTTTTTGACTAACATTTTTATTTTTAAACACATTTGTCAGCATGTGTCAGCTTTTCAGAACTGCAAGTTTAATACAACCAGTTATAAGAAACTTAAGTTATGTGAAAAATATAAGCACTACCTCTAAAGAAAAATACCAAGTTTTTAAAAAATTCTGAAAAAAAAACTTAATTATACAAAAAAACCATAGATACCTATTCATAAATTTTTAAATTTTCAAATCTATCAGAAAAAGTCATTTTGGGCGACAGCCCAGTGGACTAGTGGAATCAACCAAACAAGGCTAACCCCAAAAATACAAGTCAAATACCTCGGCACAATTCTGGCCTGTCGGCAGCACATGGCCTGTCACCTTCTCTTATGCATTGGATCTCCATCTCGGTGGTACGACCAACTCTGCTGTACCGGGAAGAAGACGTTCCACAAGCTTATAGAAAAGACAATAAAAGATCATGTCGGTGGTCCCGCAGAGTTGCCTTTAAACGGCCCGTATTCCCCCGTAAGAAGCAGTTTGTTTCGGTAAGACCGGTAAGTCCATTTTATTCTATCCAAAAGAATGTAGTTTTCATAACCTCACATACAATACATAATATTCTTACCGCAGTATTTCCTCGTGCTTTCAACCACGCGACAATGAAATGTGAAGCTTAAAACTATGGTGGCAAATCATGGCGCCGGAAATTATGCCCGTACATTACAGAACTCAAAATAGAAATGTCTATATACTAGATACTTCAAAACACTAGATATACTAAAAACGCCTATCGCGATCGACTATCGACCGGTGACACTGACTATATTACACCACAAAATTTCCTCGACATCAAAGGACGGGACCAGACTCAGCACCCAAACATATACACAGACCCCTCCAAGATGGAAGGAGGAGTAGGAGCTGACTGCATCACATGCAGCCAGACTAAACATCACCAACGGAAACAGCTGTGATAAGCTATTAGAGCTATTGGGACTATTTAAACCCTGGAACATTTTATCTGCAGCTGCGCGGCTCTATTCCGTGTTAACCTAACCTAACCCATAACACTCTCTCTGAGGAGAATAAGCGTTGCAGAGGTATAACACTCTCTGAGGAGGATAAGCGTTGCAAAGGTATAACACACTCTGAGGTTAGGAGGTTCCAGAGGTATAACACACTCTGAGGTTAGGAGGATAGTACGGAGAAATTTATTAGCGGGCAAGTGAAAAAGCAGAGGTCTACCTTTTGCACCGGAACCACTGTAAAACATATTGAGAAGTTAATGTCAGGCTGCTCCGAGGTGGACTACCGAGTTGGCGAGTCCGAATGGACTGCCCCGATTTGATCTGGCGATGCTCCTTTAATCGCTGTATGTTTTGCGCTATGTTGTGGCGCCGGCGCTGTTGGCTATGGCGCTGGGCGTCACAACCAGATGCCCTTGTCATCCAAACCAAGAGGGAATCGAGCTATACAGATATTCTCAGGTGTTTGTAGGGGGCGGATCACCTTGTCTTCACTATCACGAAACAGTATGGCAGCAGTATTGTGTTTTCAAAATGATGTATTTCACGGTTCTTCGCTGATGGTTATTTATAACTATTTTAAGTAATTTAAGGTATGTATGTAATATGTACAGGAACAAGAAGCCGTGGGTATGTCGTTCGCACAGACTTTGATCGATCGTAACAGGGGTGGGAGCGAGAACTGAAACTCCCGCTCCAGCTAGTGGCCGCCCGAGCGCCGGGCGGCTCTCCTGAGTGCCGTGTGCAAGAGCGTGCGAGAGCGAGTCGGGCGCGGAGCGCTCTCCAGAGAGCTCTCCACAGTGCGCTGCAGAAGTTTGCGGCTGCCCTGAACACCCAGGAAAACGGTATGTTCAAGTAGCCTGTAGGGAAAATTAGCGTTTTCTTAGCCCTTTTGGTTTTTGTTTCGCCCATAGGGCCCTGGCCGTGATCGGCAGCGCACCAAGCACCCGAATTGTGCACCCACACCAAGCCCCGTCACTGGACGGCTATAACCCACGTCAGCCGAACGTTGGGGTGGGGCCGAGCTCTTTATTTTTTCCTTGGAAACCCGCTGGAAAAGCCCACCTGCCCCAATTATACAACCTTGCGCCGGCCATAACCTTTGCACATGCGCCACGCCTGTCCGTTGCTGTACCCTGCAAAGCTGCTGAGAGCCACTCACTCCCTGGTACGCCGGCACCAACCGGCTGCAACGGCTGAGAGCCGTAGCCTATGATATGGATTAAAAATAATAATAAATAATATTACCAAAATCTTATAAAATAGAGTAGTTAAAATTGCCTAACCTTTAATTTAAATTTTTTTTCCCGGTTCCTTCTGAACCCTTCTAGTTTATTTTTTTTTTTTGTTTAAATTCCGATCACAGTCATACCTCCATAAAGCCGCGGCCAATTCATTTTTTTTCTTAAATTTTTAATTAAAATTTGTTGGTGAGAAAAGAAACAAAAAGAAAACAAGAACCAAGCAGAAAAAGAACAAGAAAAAACCCTCCCCCCTGTTTTTCCACAGCTTCCACAGTGAAAGGTGCCTTTCAGCGAGGGAACCCTGTGAGACAACGTAAGTGACCCAATTTTAATTACTTTCCCTTTTGTGCCTATATTCGCATAACCCAACGCTTGCTCCCACGATCAGCGGTCGCCGCTAAACCGTCGCCTGGCTGCTTATCAGCATTCGCAGCTGTGCGTTGGTTTAGTCGGTAGTTTTGGTGCATTTGACTGATCGCATTCTTGCCTTTTCTTTTTCTTTCTAATGCAATGGAATTACACTAACCAGCAAACAAAAGAAAGTTATGAAATGGTATTGCGGATTTCGATTTTTGACTGTAAACTTTCTCGCGTTCAATTTGTTATTGCACCTGCATTAATTTGATTTTCTGATACGTTAATTTGAATAGATATAATATTTTCTTAATTACACCCATATATCTATATATGTACATTTAAATTTTTATACTATATTTTTCATTTATATATACTTTGTCCTAATCTTCTTTATAGATATAATTTTTTTTTTTTTCTCTCTTTGATCTTTATTTAATACCCAAAATTGTTCTATAATTACTTTTGTTTACCACCTTTTTGGTTTTTCATAATTATGTAGGAGAATGTCTAGTTTTAAGGATTGGATAAACATAACTTGAAGTATTGAAGCATGAATATGGAAGGATAGAGTTATAATTCTGGTGACATGGTGACATAAAGGAGGGTAGGGTGGGAGTATAAGGGATTTCCAACACACACCAACTACTGGAAATCATGGTAGGGTGGGTGCAGAATCGCGTGGGTCGACTCCCATCTCAAGACCCCACGCCTGCAATCGTTTGGAACCAGCCGACAAGAGCCCCTGGTATAGTTTTGTACCCCATCAGTTCGTTTGAACCTTTTGTTTTGTGTGTCTGCGTGATGCATAGGCGTTTTATTGTTTTCGGAAATAGCTCCCTTAAACTCTAAGGGGATTCTAATAAAATTGTATGTAGTAAGGAGATGAGACGCGGTCCATCTCTCCATTCCAGCAACTACTATTTTAGTTGCTTTATATATTTTACATAATTTTTGGCGCCCAACGTGGGGCTAGCTGATTGGCTAGGTCAAATCCGAGTACTGTTTATACCCAGTTGAACGCCTACATAAATTTTGGCGCCCAACCGTATACTCATAGAAACTGTAGCAAAAACATCCGCTTCTGCTCGTCCCACCTTTTGCTCATTTTTTTTCTAATGCTTAAACCTGACAGCAGTTGAGTCGAAAAGATCCTACCAGCGATCAGATACAATTTCAGAATATTGCGGATTCTGGTTGGATCCCAATACTGGTTATTAGTTGGGGGTTATTCAGTCGAAAACGAAATCAAGCTTAAGTATAGTCCTGAATTCATATTATAGTTTCATTGTTGTCGCTTCTTATATGGCTAGTCAAAATTGTTGTCTGGAATTTGTGCATATGCTGCCTGCGTATCCTTACCGAAAATTGGAGATTAGTCTAGGTCGCGTTTTCAGAGCTATAGTTAATGCAAAGGATGTTAGGTTCAATAGTTTTATTATGAGAATGATTACTGATTGGTTTTGTAAGTCTTTGTGTGGATCATACGGGTACATACAATTGCAGAATATTGCATATTTAGTTGAGACTGGATATCAGTACTGATTGTCTCTGTATGGGTTATGGAAGCTCAGAGATTGCGATTCCGGACTTAGTTTTCACTCATGCCATTGAGTTGTTACAGGTGTTATTGTAACGGCAGCGGTAGCTGCATATGGTTGCCTGGAACTAGCGTATATGCTGCTTTGCGTATCCTTGCCGAATCATATGGTGCAGCTTAAGTCGGAGCAGTGATGCCAGAACAGTTCGCATTAGTATCAATAGCCCAAACTGAATAAATTGTCGCCGTTCCGAAAGATTTGAAACTCGTAGCCCGCCCTTATAATGTCACCAATTAAAATGTCACCAGGTAAAAGTTTTGTTATAGAGTAAAAGAAAAGTATTTTTTTTTAAAAATGCCTTTACCAGGTCCTTCTGGAATCACAACTCGAAGCCTTGCAAAAGCCTTGGAGCTAACACAGATCCCAGGAAATGGTCAGCCAGAGACGGGAAAGGTAGCTAAGGGAAATACAACAATACTGAACTGAGGCAAATTCCGCCTGCAGGGTCAGTTCCGGTCGCTCAGACCACCAGGCCCACTCGTTCGAAAAGAGGTCGGCCACGACCCCGAACTCAGTTCCCGAATATACCAGCAGGTCAATCTTCAGGGCCTGAAGTAGTGTGTTTATCGGGATTAGATGCTAGCCTAAACTCTAATCCAACGGCAGCTCCGTCAGCCAATGTCACTGCCCACTGTAGTAATTGGGAAGCTCCCACTGCGCGGACAGACCCTACAAGCCAGGGTCTGGATTTGGATGTTCTGCAACAGATGATCGAGCGCACTGTTGCCAGAGCCATGTCCACGTTACATATTCGGCCACAAGCTAGCTCGTCAGAAGGGTATGCTGGGTCGAATATCCCAACACCCGTTTCTTATATAGCCAGTAGTTCTAAGCTTGCGAAAGGCTAAAACTGCGGAAATAATGCAAAAATGGAATGTTCCTTTTGATGGCTCTACCGAAGGTTTAGTGGTGGAAGAATTTATCTATCGAGTTAAGGTATTGACAGACGAAACCTTGAATAGCGACTTTCTAGGCCTTTGCAAACATTTGCACATCTTGCTAGTAGGTAAAGCACGTGATTGGTATTGGAGATACCACAAGCAGGTCGATCGCATTGTTTGGTCGGAGTTTTGTGCCGCTCTTCGACAGCAATATAAAGACTACCGTTCCGAGTTCATGAGCAAGGAATTGATTAGATCTCGTAAGCAAAAAGTCGGAGAACTCTTTGTTGCTTTTCATGACACTGTGGCTGGTTTGATTGATAAGTTTGGCATTAAAATGGACGAAGAGAAATTAATAGAAATATTAAAAGCAAATTTGCTTCCCGAAACTCGTCACAAAATCTTATATCAATCAATTAGCTCAGTCGGCCAATTGAGACGACTCGTTCAGATGCATGAAAATCTGGTGCAAGAGTTACAGCGATCGGAAAAACCTAAGACAACGGTAGCTCTTCGTCCCATATATAGCTTGAAGGAAGAGCGTACAGAAACCGAGCCGGACGAAGACCCCAGCATAGAAACCATTCAGAGTTCGATGGCAAAGCGGCCTTGTTGGAATTGTGAGGAAGTTGGGCATGTGTGGGAAAATTGTCTGTCAGATAGGCGTATATTTTGTTACGGCTGTGGAACTCCGAATGTCTGTAAGCCGCAGTGGCAAAAAATGCATTCGTAGAGTGTCGGAAAACCGCCAGAAAGGTGCATCCAACCAGAACCGGATGCCCACGAAAAACCAAAACTAGCCTTGCCTGTTGTCGTAGCTCAAGATACTCCGAAATTGGCTTCGTATGCTCCCAATTTAAGGAAGAAGAAGTCAATTGAAAAGAATAGTTGTCGTTTTTTGTCGTATAATGAACGGATTAATAGGTATCTTGAGGTTCGAAAACAAATATTCAATGCAGAAGACCAAAAAATCTCAAAACGAATCCAGCGATTAAAAAAATATTACACTAATGTTAGAAGTAACCGTAGACTATTAGTTTCTGCCATTATTAGCAATCCCAAGGATATGCGCAGTTATGCCGAAGTGTCCTTCCTGGGTCGAACAGAACAGGGTTTGTTAGACACTGGCGCAAGCATTAGTTGTATAGGTTCTGACGTAGCTCAGACTGATTTTTCGTCTTTTGCTGAGATTAAATCCATCAAAGCCACTGCAAAAATGGCAGATGGCCAAAGTCAAACGATCCTGGGGGTGTTGAATGTAAGCATGCGGTATCGAACTGTCGAGAAACCCATGAAATTATATATAATTCCATCCATAAAACAAAATCTGATTCTCGGTCACGATTTTTGGCGATCCTTTTCTTTAGCACCCGATATTATTGCATCCGTTGAGCTAAGCTCGAAGCACGACCCATTAGGTTATCCCTTAACAAGGCAGCAAAAACAACAACTCGATGTTGTTAAGCTTTTATTTCCTAATGCGGCTGATGGAGCATTACATCGGCGTAGGTCAGGCCGCCCCCGTAAAACAATGATCGCATGCTGCAACTAGGCGTGATTGAGCCGTCCTCCAGCGCGTGGAGTTCGCCAATGAGACTTGTTCTCAAGCCCAACAAAATCCGTCTTTGCCTCGATGCTCGACGACTCAATGAAGTCACCCGTAAGGATGCATTACCGAGTATCGATGGTATTTTTGCACGATTGCCCAAGGCAAATATCGTAACCAAGCTCGATCTAAAAGATGCATATTGGCAGATCGAACTCTCAGAGGAATCCAAGCCACTAACTGCTTTTACTATCCCTGGAAGGCCGTTATACCAGTTTAGGGTTATGCCTTTTGGCCTGTGTAATGCTCCGTCTACCATGTGTCGTTTGATGGATGAGATCATTCCCCCGGATCTGCGGTACTGTGTTTTTGAATACTTGGACGATCTCTGTATCGTATCTGAGGATTTCTCTTCCCATCTTTCAGTCCTTATACGACTTGTTCCGAACAGTTCCGAAAGGCAATCCTTACTCTGAACATTGCTAAGAGTCAGTTCTGTGTTACAAGCGTGAACTATCTTGGATACGTTATTAGCAATGGAGGTATTTGCACCGATCCTTCCAAAGTAGTGTGTATAGTCAACTGGCCCCCGCCGAAGAATCTAAAGCAGATTCGAGGCTTTCTTGGTGTATGTGGCTGGTATCGTAGATTCATACAGAATTTCTCGGAGCTATCATGTCCTATCACAGAGCTTCTGTCCAATAAAAAAAAGTTTGTTTGGACCCCAAAAGCGCAAGTCGCAATGGACTCTTTAAAAACTTCTGCTCCTGTGCTCGAAAACCTTGAATTTGAAAAAAATTTTACCTTCACTGTGATGCTAGTGATTTTGGCATAGGAGCCGTGCTTGTGTAATTGGTGGACCAGCAGGAAAAGCCAATCGCCTTTATGTCAAAGAAGCTCAGTCGTACGTAACGTAACTACAGCGTTAAAGAGCGAGAGTGCTTGGCAGTCATCTTGGCCATCGAGAAGTTCTGTTGCTATTTGGAACTTCAAGAATTCGAGGTGGTTACCGATCATTCCAGTTTGTTGTGGCTATACGCCAGCAAAACGTGTCAGGAAGATTAGCTCGCTGGATCTTTAGATTGGAGCAATTTACATTCTCGATATCGCACAGAAAAGGAAAAGATCCCCGATGCGTTGTCACGATTACATGAACCTGAATTATCCGGACTAGAAATGAGTCCTGTGATAGATCTCGAATCCGATGCATTTCTGGAGGGAAACTACCAGCAGTTAAAAGTACAGTTCAAGAAAAATTCCCCAAAGTTGCCCGATCTGAAAATTGTAGATAATTTCCTATACATTCGAACCGATCATGCAGTTGGAAATGCTGCGGAAGACAGTCGAACGTGGAAATTATGGGTCTCTGAGCGATTGAAGGCTGACGTTCTTAAACAAGCTCATGAAAATCCTATTTCCGCGCATGCCGGCATGCAAAAGACCATAGAAAAAGTCCGTAGAAGTTTGTTTTGGCCCGGCCTAGCTAAAGATGTGCGAGAGTTGCAAAGCAAGCAAAGCTCCTAATTATACTCTGCGCCCACCCATGGGAAACCACATGCCCACTTGTCGACCATTTCAACGTTTGTATATAGATTTGCTTGGTGCCTATCTACGCAGCAAGAATGGACATGTAGGCTTGCTAATTGTTTTAGACCACTTCAGCAAATACCATTGGCTACATCCATTGAAGAAATTTACGTCCGTGGCAATCCAAGAGTTTCTACTAAAGCATATATTCCATGCATATGGTGTGCCTGAAACTATTGTTAGCGACAATAGAAAGCAATTCAAAGCTACTGAATTCAATGCATTCTTGACGGAGCTGGGAATCAAACACATGTACACGGCACTGTACTCTCCCCAGAGTAACGCTGCGGAACGAGTTAATTGTTCATTGTTAGCGGCGGTGCGATCATATCTCAGGATCAGACATGCTGGGATCAGCATCTCACTAGTATTTCTTCTTCTTTTGCTTCGATCGTCCCTACATCAGTCCATAGGCTGTTCACCATATCGAGCATTATTTGGCTTAGATATGCTCACTCATGGGTCGGATTATAAGCTTCTAAAAGAGTTAGACTTGCTGGAAGAACCCGTCGTGCCGATATCTAGATCTGACAATCTAGCCTTAATCCGAAAAGATATTCAGTCTAAAATAAAGAATGCGTATGAGCGCAACGTTGCCCAATACAATTTTCGAGCCAAGCCCGTTTCTTTCCGAGAAGGTCAGGAAGTTTTTCACCGTAATTTTGCCATAAGTAAATTAACGCAAAATTTTAATGCAAAATTAGCTCTCAAGTTTCTTAAATCTCGAGTTCAGAAAAAACTTGGTAATTGTTTCTACCTTCTTGAAAATTTGCAGGGCAGAGAAATAGGAACTTTTCATGCGAAAGACATCAAAGCCTAATTCCCGCTAATATTCTGTCTATCGTTGAGATATTATCGGGTGGTGTAACGGTTACCGTTGAGCAGCACAGATCGCAAGTAGGTTATTTCTCGGGTATATCGCATGCAATAACCTTGGGCTAATTAAATATATATGTCATTTGAAGCATAGTTTGCGGTGTCTGCTAGTAAGCTCGGGATATAGAACAGCTGAGGGAAGCTTTGGCAGCGCATCGCAAAGAAGCTTTTGCATCGGAATTTTAGATCTGCATTTAGATCCTATTTAAGCAGTGCAAAAGCTTCAGTCGATCTCTTTTGTATATTAAAATTCGTGGATCTGGTCGAGTGTAGTACCTATAGAGAATTTTCTTTAAAACTGCCACCTGTTCGGAAAACGGGTTAACAAACGGGAAAAGTCCGGTTACTCAGTGCGGTGACGAATAAAATTTTATACCTGAATCGTACCTTGCCGTACCGGAAAAAGTGCCGCCAAACTGACCTGATTTAGCGGGCATATTTGCTACGTCTCCAGAAGTCCGAATCCCTGGCCAGAAGAAAAACGATCTGTGCCTGTGAAAACCCAGTGTTTGTAGGGGGCGGATCACAATCACTGAACAGTTGGATGTATTTCAAGTTGCTTATATCGTTCTCTTATGGTTATGTATAATTATCGTATCCTGAGTGCCGTGTGCAAGAGCGTGCGAGAGCGAGTCGGGCGCGGAGCGCTCTCCAGAGCGCTCTCCACAGTGCGCTGCAGAAGTTTGCGGCTGCCCTGAACATCCTCCCCCCCCTTGCAGGATTGCAAAGTATAATTGAGGGTTTTTTACAATAGAAGAGAGTCTACGGATGGCGGCGGTATCCCTGTATGCTGGGATGCTGAAACCAAGGGCGACGCTGCTGCAATTCCACCGAAAGGCTGGCTGTCAGGGCGGCGTTCAGCTCGGGATGCTGACCTCGACGGCGAAGGTGCTACAGTTCCTTCAACAGGCCGGCTGGCGGGACTACGAGGGCGGCGTTCAGCTCGGGACGCAGGAGATGGCGACGAAGATGCTGAGGCTGAGCGGGCTGCACGACGAGACGCGGGTATGTGAAGTAGCGTGTGGTGATTCTTGCCACACTCCCTGCACAGCCTGCCACTGCGACAATCACCGCCGGAATGCTGATGAGCCAGGCAGTTCGTGCAATACTTGTTTATAAGTACGGCTTGGAGCCTCTTCACAGGGCTCAACCGTAGGAAGTGGTGGCAGGTCCGTAGCGGATGCACTCCTGGGCAGACTCGGCATCGGTAGGAGTTCAGACCGCAAGCGCGTCGGCTCTCAATGATACGGTCGGCGCGGGACTGTGGGCCCAAGGCTGGATGCGGAAATCTAGAATGAGATTAAGGTGTCGACGAAGCATTAGTACGAAAGTTGTAACGGGTTAAAGGCCCACCTTGGGCATTGGAAATTGTCATGTGGTTACATTGAACTAAGTTCAAGTTTGGGCTTGAACTTGGCACGGAGTTCTGATCGCCAAAACGGTGATTATTACGGATATTTTCCCGTCGGTCAACCGTAGGAAACCGTCCTAGCTATTCTGCGGAGAAGGCCGGAAGTGGATTGCTTTTGTAGACTCGAGAGCCCGCGTCTCTTACCCTTTGGATAGGTACTCTAGACACCTGACTCGAAAAGGATGCAACTTGTGGGGCTCTCTGAACGGCCGTATTACACACTGGCCCAGAGAGCACCCAACCGAAAACTGTTTCTTGCCCGAGGAGAGAGCCACATATGTTCGTCTGTAAGCCGCTTAACAGCACGGATGGTAGGATGTCAGCTCCAATCAGGACATCGATTGGTGAGCTTTCAAAAAAGGTAGGATCCGCCAACGGAAGGCTAGGCAAGTCTCTCATCAAATTTTGAGAGAACGGATGCGAGGGAATATTCGCTGCCACCTCCGGAATAACGTAAGCTGTAACGTTTAGTTGTAAACCCGACATAGTCGGAGAACGGATGGAAAAATTGCAGAGTTTCTTCGACTGAGCGGATACAGTATGATTAATGCCGGAGACCTGTGCCTGGATAGCCTGGAACGGCAGTTTGATCATGCTGACTAGACGTTCCGTAATGAACGTGGCCTCGGAGCCAGAGTCGATCAAAGCGCGGGCACGAAAATTGGTCCCCAGATGGCAAATATTAATCACAGCCGTGCTCAGGAGGACCGCACTTGAACCGGAAGCGAAATAAAACTGAACGTTGGACAAGGATGCGGAAGAACTCGGGTGTTGTACGGATGTGGAAGACGGCTCGCTGGAACTTGGATAGCCACGGTGCAGCAGCGTGTGGTGCCGTTCCCCACAAGTGACGCAGTTGTGGGCGCTTTGGCATTCTCGGATCTGATGTCCTCGTGCGAAGCAGTTCAGGCATAGCTGTTTCTGTTTAATGTAGCTGGAACGAGCATCAACGGTCATGTTGAGGAAGCGAGGACAATCACGGATTGGATGATTCTCTGTGGAGCAGAGATCACATGTACTCCTCTGCGGATTCACTGTTGTCTCGAACGAGTGAACCCTCCTAAGAACAGGACTCCTTTGGGACCGGAACGGGTTATTTTTAGAAGGTGGCGGATTCGGATCGCCTTTGGAACTATGCGGATTGGAAGGGTGGCTCTCGATCGCCTCTAGCGTCAGATACCGCTGACTGAGGAAGGAGTCCATCTCCTTCCATGACGGCATTTTCTTCTTGTCGGTTATGGACTCTTCCCACAACGCGCGGGTTAATCTCGGCAATCTTGAAGCGCAAATGGTCACGAGCAAGCTATCCCAATTCTCAGTGGAGACCTGGGAGTGGGCGAGTGCGGTTAGAACCCCCTGGATCGTACTTTGAAGTTCTTTCAGAGCACGACTTGAATCGGACCCGATGTGAGGCAAAGAGAGGAGAAGGTGAATCTGGTTGGTCACCAGGAGCCGTCGGTTCTCATATCGGTCACGAAGGGCATCCCATGCCGCCTCGAAGCCGTCGTTGGTAAGCGGGGACTTCTCAACGATGGCCTTCGGATCGCCACTGGTCTTAGTGGCGAGGTTGTACAGTTTTTCTACGGGTGAGAGGCTAGGATTACGAATATAAATGGCTGTGAAGAGGTCCCGAAAAGTGGGCCAGCGAACGTAATCCCCTGTGAAAACTTCGATGTCACAGGGTGGCAGTCGGCAGCCGCCATTGGAGTCCGGCTGTGCAGGGGGACGGACTACTGGGCTGGCCGATTGGACCGTAAGGTCGTCTAGGAACCGTTCATAGTCGTCATAGCACGTGTCGGACATGGCTTGTATCTCTATTTGGGTGTCAGGATCCTCGTCAACCGACGCTATGGAACAGGCCTCGAATTCAGCATCCACCTTTGCCCACATGCTCTGTAAGCGGTCTCTATGGACCTGAGCGATAGCGGGGGATGGCGTGCTGGTACCGGAAGCGGTAAAACGGTCTTATAAACTGGTCAGCCTGCCGATGGCTGCTACCAATTTCGTACGTGCGGAGATGAATGCTGTTTGGGCCATTGGAGAAGTGCGTCGAGAGCTGAGGGGGCTGGTAGGTGGAAAAGCTGGCACCTTTAGCGTGACTGGCGAAGGGAACAGGACCGATTTGCTCTCTGCCGCGGAACTCGTACTCGGTTTAGGCGTACCGGGTAACTTTATCGGTTTAGTCACCGAGGTAGGTGTTCCTGGGGCGGAACCACTGCGTGGTGTCCTACTACCTGGAGCTGGCAATGGCAAAAGTTTTTTCCTTTCCTCGTCACCAGTGGGCATGTTCTGACCTCACCCGCTGAGAACAACGAAACGGAAGCGGAAGTGTCGGGCGGATGGACACGGAAAAAGGACCCAACAACCCTTTGGTATTGACTTGTTGGCAAGTCGGAGGAGCTTGGGTATACCAAGGCGATCGGGCCCTAATATTGGGAGTCGGTGGCAAGTGACACCCAAAAACAATATACCCGCCGAAAGTAGGGTAGCGCGTCACTGGACAAGCCACCAACGAAATCGATACACCCTCAAAATACAGGGTATCGCGTCACTTGGCGCTCCGTTATGCGCAAGAGCGGCGCCGATAATCTGCTCTCCCAGCAAAAACAATGCGCGCAACGGTGGAGAGGCGAACGCGAAAACGAGCAAAAGCAGGCACCGCTATTGCTGCTTGTATGTGTGGATGTAGGTGCGGGGAGGTGTGGATGTATGGATATGGAAAAAAATAAGTGAATATTCGGATAGATGTGTTATATATATTGGGATGCGTATGTGGATTGGTAAAATATGTGTATGTTCGGATATATATGTGCAAGAATATGCAGTATTATGTATATATATTTCGGATGTATGTATATATAAATATATATATATATATATATACATATATGATGTGCAAGGATATGCGGTTGTGATATATACATATGTGCAAGAATATGCAGATATATGTACAAAAGTATATATATGGATGTAGGTGGATATGGAAGAAATAAGTGTATATTCGGATCGATGGTTTATATATATTGGGATGCGTCTGTAGATCGGTAAAATATGTGTGTGTTCGGATATATATATATGTATGTGCAAGAATATGCAGTTTCATGTATATATATTTCGGATATATCTATATATATGATGCGCAAGAACTGAAACTCCCGCTCCAGCTAGTGGCCGCCCGAGCGCCGGGCGGCTCTCCTGAGTGCCGTGTGCAAGAGCGTGCGAGAGCGAGTCGGGCGCGGAGCGCTCTCCAGAGCGCTCTCCACAGTGCGCTGCAGAAGTTTGCGGCTGCCCTGAACATCAGGAATATGAAAAAGGAAGAAGAAACTCAATGGCCTAGGAAATGTGAGAAATAGAGTGTGAAGAGCCGAGAAGGAAGAACTTCATCTGGAGCTGACCAGCTCAATTTAGGACAATGACCTGCGAGGTTCTAGGGGAGAAAGCTGAGGTCTTGTCTCTGCCGCACCAGGTATTCATTAAGTGTAGACACCTCGAGGAGCACTAAGGACAGCTGAGGACATTTGCAAGGCTTTAGCGGACCAGCTCCAATTGGCGGATGTATCCCCAGCGGACGTGATAATAAGGAAAGCGTATGATCACACCCAAATAGCAAGCATTAGATTATCGGCAGCCGGTGCCCAAAAACCCCTGAACGTAGTAGCAATGAGGGTTTGATCGGTTAACACTAGAATTCAAACAAAAACTGCTATTACGCGGTGCTTTAGATGCGTGGAGTTTGGGCACCAAGCTAGGCACTGTAGGTGCGAAACAGATCATCTAAACCTCTGCAGGCATTGTGAATTGCCAGACTATCTAGCTAAGAGCTGACAATAAGAACCCGAATGTATGTTTTGCACGGTAAAGGAAAAGGACACAAAACACATTGCTGGGAGCAGCAGGTGCATAGGCCATTGGCACTCAAAAGACCCAAGACGCAAGACTTAATACAAACTGTGCTAGAGAGACTGGCGTTGTACTCATTAGCGAGCCATTTAAAGCAATACGCGGAATCGGGTGGGTGGCTAGTTGCAATCGCAATGATCAGATGGTAGCGCACCCATCCGATCTGGGATGAAAACCAAAAAAAAGACAAATTCAAAATGAACAGAGTGATTTTCAAAAAAGACGCTTGGCACTTCCCCTTAAAAAAGGTAAACACGTGACCGTGTGGATTCCTATAGGAAGGGGTACGTACCGATCCTGGTCTACGCGTCAAAGGTGAACATACAGCGCAATTACCAGGAGGGGATTCAGTCCCAGTATCTCTCTCTTCGTTGGGAACACAAAAACAAAGGTTTTCCCCACGGACTCTTCTAAGCGCTTTCTTCATTTTCGGCGACTCGAGCAGCTGATCGATACAGTAGAGCGCACTATTACGCAAACTATCACCCAGTACATATCGGCTACACGAATATCGTAAAAACCAGCCACTGTCAATAAATAGTTAAATGAAAAGAGTAAAAAATAAAAACAAGGGGTTTATACTTCTAGGCGGCTGGCGAAAATCCCCTAGCTGAACCCTCCACGAGGGTGCCGGCTGGGCAATGGGCACTGCATTATCCCGGACAAGGGTAATGCATTGTCGCTTGCTCCGTCCGAGGCAATGCAGTGTCTAGCTAAGGCAATGGCCCAGCGTCTTCTCGACCTCGAGTCGGGGGAGCGGGGTCAGGCCCATGGCTAGAGGTGCCTGGCGGGTAGGCCTAAAACGCTAGGGGGTGGTTCCCCCGAAAAACATCAGCCGTATGGACCTTCGGGCCAAGTATGGAGCGGAAGGATGATCAAACAAGGGTTGGGATGTCAACCCAAACGTCGGTGGGAAGCGTGGCTGCTACCACCGGCGGGCACGGGGAGGAGCAATCCTCTTTGCGTGTCGCCAGTGGCCACACCTCGGACGTGACGGGAGCAGGTCACGTCAGTTGCAATACTACTGCCACAACCCCCCGCTATAGGATGAGCCACGCAGGTGCCGTTTTCAAGCCAGACTCGGACCTGGAGAGCGTGTTGTCCATCAGCAGAACAGAATAGGACAGCCGGCGAGCGGAACCTTCACCTAAAGTAGTAAAGCAGAGGTCAAACGCGAAGATCAGTGATGTGTTCAGGAGACACCTGACCGTAGCTCTCAAGGACAGACGGAATGTGAACAGGAGGATGACGGCGGCGCAGTGGAAGTTGGTCCGGCCGGTTGGACACGGCCGGTTGGACACGGATGGAGGAAGACCCAACAGCTCCCATGCCCACCTTCGATGGTGCTGGGTGGCTGAATGGGGTCAAAATCCTGAAATGTAAGGACGACCCGACGCTGAAGTGGCTGACGCAAACGGTCTGCCAACTGGAAGCGATGTGGGAGGGGGCCAAGCTGGAGGTGGTGGACAGGGAGCTAATCCCGTCCATACCAAAGGCGAAGGTGCTCTTCCCCATCGCAATCCAAGGGGACCGTGCACTGAAGCTCCTTCAGCGACAAAACCCTGAGATACCGACCGCTGACTGGAAGGCATGCTGGTAGCCCATTACCCAACGAGGGGGGCCAGCATGTGATCGTCCAGATCAACAAAGCAGCGGAGGACCAATTATACCCCAAGTACGGGAAAATGGCGTGGGGTATGGGAAGCGTATACCTGCGCCTCAAAAAGCGTCAGTCCAGTGATAAGGACGCACATACCCTGCAGGCAGGCAAAGTGGAGAAGGACCTCGGTCTGGATACCATCGTAGAGGCCGCCCAGGGTATGGCGCTGGACGACACGCTGGAAAAGAGGACGGTGACCTGACCGTAGTAGTCAACCCGTCGTATGCAGGGGAGCCAGCTGAGTGTGCTGCAGCTCAACTTCCATAAGAGCAAGACAGCATCAGCGGAGCTCAACATTGCCATGGAGCAAGGGCCCGCTGACATAGCTTTGGTCCACGAGCCCTGGATTGCATCACGCAATTCGGTGGCCGGACTAAAGCTCTCAAATTACAACTCACTCTACCCAACACCGGTAAGAAGGAATAGAACTGCCGTACTAGTACGGAAAGGAATCCACGCTTACCTTATGTCTCATTACAGCACAGACGACCTGACAGTAGTTATGCTGGAAAGTGAGGAGAAGCGCCTTCTGGCAGCCTCCTGCTACATGGCACATGACAGGTCCGCACCGCCAGAAGAACTAAGGAGTCTGGTGGAAGAAGCCGACTCCAAAGACTACCAACTGATCGTTGGCACGGATGCTAATGCCCACCATAGTGTGTGGGGAAGCCCTGACATTAACGACCGAGGTGAGTCACTCCTAGACTTTATATTAACACATAACATAGATGTAGCAAACGTGGGAGAGGAATACACCTACGTGGGTCCCACCTCGTCAAACGTGCTAGATCTAACTCTCGCAACGGGAAAGAGTACCTACATATCTGAATGGAAGGTCCTTGAAAGACCTTCCTTCTCAGACCACAGGTACATTCAATTCAAGTGCGAATTTGAATACACTCCGAAAGTGATAGTCTATAGAAACCCCCGGAACACAAACTGGGAGAAGTTTAGAAAGACAGTCACTTCGAAACTCGCGAGCCCGGGCTCAGTGAAATCCGCGGAGGATATAGAGAAGTCCCTAGAGACCCTATCTACGGAACTGCTAGAGGCATACCACACAGCATGCCCACCCTCTAGAACAAGGAAGAAGTCCAAACCACTCTGGTGGAATCGAGACCTCTCTCTGCAAAGAAACAACCTCATGGAATTCTTCAAGCTCGCTAAACTAGCGAACGACGAGAACATCAACGAGGAATACAAGACGCTATTAAGGGAATACAAGAAGGAAATACGTAAGGCACGGCGCAGCTCATGGAGAAACTTCTGCTCCAGCATTGAGAAAGTGCCTAAAACGGCTAGACTGAGGAAGCTGCTGTCAAAGCAACCAACAGTACAAACTCAACTCAAATTAGACAACGGACAGTGGTCGGAGGGCAGCAAAGAAGCCCTGACGGCACTAATGGAGGCCCACTTCCCAGGATGCACTGAGGTCACCGATGCTGAAACGCATCAGGACCTAGCAACTGAGGAACAAACACCCCCAACAGACCTGATAACCCCAAAGAAAATCCAATGGGCTATAGATTCCTTCACGGGCATAAAGGCACCTGGACTGGACGGAATATTCCCAGCCATGCTGCAAGTGATCAAAGAGGTGATCACCCCATGGCTTCTCGCAATATACGCAGCATGCCTAAGAACAGGCTATATCCCGATCCAATGGAGAACCTCTAGAGTTGTCTTCCTCCCAAAAGCAGGAAAGTGCAGCCATGTGAGTTCCAAGGATTACAGACCGAAAAGCCTAACCTCTTTCCTACTGAAAACATTAGAAAGCACATCAGAACCAAAGTAAGGGGACTGATGTCAACAAACCAGCACGCCTACACCAAGGGAAAATCGGTGGAAACAGCACTACACTCGCTAGTAGCTACCGTCGAGAAAACCCTCAACACTAAGAAATATGCACTTGGAGTATTCGTAGAGATATCCGAAGCATTTAATAACGTCGCTACAGAAGCCATAATGGACTGCCTAGGAGCAACCAGCACCCACCCAGCAATCAACCTCTGGATAAAAAACCTTCTAAGTTGTAGACGGGTGCAATCAGAGTGGGGCACCGCCTCCATGGTCATAGGGGCACACCCCAGGGTGGAGTCCTGTCACAATTCCGGTGGAACCTGGTGGTCGACAACCTCATTAAGAGATTCGAGAGGAAGGCCCCAAAAATAACAGCTTATGCGGACGACATAAACGTACTTATAACGGGTGTATGTCCATCGACTCTCAGCTCCATAATAGAACGAACACTCTGGGAAATATGTGAGTGGGCAGATGGAGCAGGACTCAGTATCAACGCGGATAAGATGGACCTAATCCTCTTCACCAAGAGATACAAGGTACCAGCATGGATCCTCCCGAAAGTCAACCAGACAAGGATAACCCCTAAAGCACAGGTCAAACCCTGAACCACCTGTACCTCTTGCTCGGTCACCGCCTGTTCCTGGTATGGAACCTGGAGCCAATGGTGCCATTGCATCTGCCACTGCGCCCAGGCCGGTCGTACCACCCGCACCTCGTGCTCGGTCACCGCCTGTAACTGGTGCTATGGTGCCTGCAGCCAATGGTGCCGTTGCATCTGCCACTCCTGCACCCATGCCTGTCGCCTCTAGGCCCCCACCTGTTGATGCTGACGCGGCTATCATGATGGCTGTTGATGCCCCTTCAAACTTGGCATCCATTGCTATCGCCTCAACCAGCACTATGCCAATCGTGCCGCCTAACCTTAATAGCACCGCTACTGCCCCCACACCGAGACCTATTCGGGGTATGGCTACACCTTCTGGCTCTCGCTCGGGTCTTGAAATTAGGGGAGTGGTTCCTCGGAAAGCAATCTTTGTTTCCCGACTCAATCCTGAGGCCACCACGGAGGATGTTAAGCATCATCTTTGTTCAAAACTTAGCGCTCGCCTTGAGGATATTATTGTGACCAAATTTTCTTTTAATCATAAGCGTAATATTTCCTCATTTAAAATTTTTGTCCCTGACTCTTACCTTGATAGATCTCTTGACCCTTCTATTTGGCCAGAGCATACAATTATGCATGAGTTCGTACGTAAAGCTTCGAATCAAAGTCTTAATGTTACCGGCCCTGCCAATTCTAATTCTAATCAGAGTCCTAATGTTACCTGCCCTGTCATTTCAAAAAACTAATTAACTATTTTTCCGTTCACTATCAGAATGTACGTAGTCTTTTAGGCAAATTGCGCCAACTACATACGGATAGTGCCTCTTACGATTTCGATGCTATCGGTTTTTCCGAAACATGGCTCAACTCCACTGTTCATGATCATGAAATTTTCGGTCACAATTTCATCATTTATCGAATGGATCGTGAATCATATGCTGGTGGAGTTCTGATTGCAGCTAAAACTGACTTCTCATCGGAGTTATTCCCTTCCCACATCCATGGGATTGAGTTCATTGCAGTCAAAGTCCGTGTTGGCATGGCTTTTATCTATCTAACCTGCTCATATATTCCTCCTAATTTTGATGATGAGGTCTACTCAAAGCACCTTTCTGCTATCCGTTCTGTTGTGTCTTCGCTAGGTTGTGCTGATCAGATTGTGGTCATGGGTGACTTCAATTTACCTCTTCTTTCTTGGCTGCCCTGCGACGACGCTAACCAATTGCTTCCTAGTACTCATAACGAATTCATCAATGATCTAACGGATGTTTCCCTTGCCCAAATTAATTCTATTAAAAATAATAGGAACAGACTTCTCGACCTTATTTTCGTTATGGATGCTTCTCTAAGTACAGTTGCCAGAGTCTCACCACTATCACTTTCTGAAGACTTATACCATCCTACACTATCTATAACTTTAGAGTGTACCAGTTCTAGTTGTGTTAACATTACCTCGACTCCTCACCGGATGAAGTGTTTTCGCAAAACTGATTTCGACAATTTAAACATTCACCTCTCGAATGTTGATTGGTCCACTCTTCTTTCCTTACCGAATATTGATGTAGCAGTCAACTCATTCTATAAAATTTTAAACTCTGCCCTTAATACTTATGTTCCGCAGATTATTGTACCATTATCGTCCAAGCCTCCCTGGTTCTCCAGGAATTTGTCATACTTAAAGAATAGGAAATCCAGACTTTTCAAAAAGTACCAGAAAACTGGCTCCTTGCTTGTCTTTGTACAATATTCTTCCGCCCGCTCTCAATTCCTAACAACTAATAGTCTGTGCTACAATCTTTATCTCTCTTCTTGTAGTAGAAACTTCCGCAATGATCCTAAAAAATTATTTTCTTTTGTCAATTCTAAACGTAAGTCCAATGCATTTCCTCCGTCCCTTCATTATCTAAGCAATTCTGAATCTTCTGCTGCTGGCATTGCAAACTTATTTGCAACCTTTTTCCAGTCGTCTTACTCCTCTCATATTTATAACGCATCCACTCCGTATCCCTACCATTTGCCTCACTCTAATAGCATTTTTCAACCATATTTTGAGGAAAGCGTTGTGCTTGATGGCTTGAAGTCTTTGAAGATTTCTTTTTCTGCGGGTCCTGATAAAGTGCCTAGTTGCATTTTAAAACATTGTGCCCAGTCCTTATGCCAACCCTTAACCTTTCTTTTCAATCTATCCTTGGAACAGTCTTGTCTCCCCGTAATTTGGAATGAGTCGTACATAATTCCGCTTCACAAGAAGGGCTCTACATCCAACATAGAAAATTACCGAGGCATTGCAAAGCTCTCTGCCATTCCTAAGCTCCTTGAGTTCCTGGTTACCCGGCAATTGCAACATCTTTGTTCTAGCTTGATATCTCCTTCACAACATGGTTTTTTTAAACATCGATCAACAACTACCAATCTGCTCGAGTTTTCCTCCATAATCAACCGTGGATTTCAGAGCGGTTTGCAAACTGATGTTATTTTTACGGATTTTAGCAAGGCATTTGATTCGGTTAACCATACTCTATTAATTCAGAAGCTGTCCTTATTAGGTTTCCCTAGTAATCTTCTAAGTTGGATTTCGTCGTATCTTTCTAATCGTACACAACGGGTCTTATTTACTAATGTTTTATCAGAGATCGTTAATGTTACATCTGGTGTGCCACAAGGTAGTCATTTGGGTCCGCTCCTCTTCATTTTATTTGTGAACGACCTACCCCAAGTTATAACATTCTCACATACATTAATGTATGCGGATGACGTTAAAATCTGTCTGCCCTACTCCGACTGGTACTTGCACACACACCTTCAGCTGGACCTAAACGAATTGCTATTGTGCTGCTCAAGAAATCTTCTATTTTTGAACCTCTCGAAATGCAAGCTTATGACTTTCTACCGTCGGGCTCCACATTTTGTATCTTTTTCTCTTGGTGATCATGTATTGGATCGAATTTCGAGTTCAAATGATCTTGGAGTATTATTTGATCGTAAACTGTGTTTTAATAGTCATATAGCTGCGACAGCTATTAAAGCTAAGGGTGTTCTAGCATTCATCAAGCGTTGGTCCAAGGAGTTTGACCAAACAATCTGTAATTTTAATTTTTTTGGTTTCAATTTCATTATACTTTATCTTTAGTTCTCTTCCTAATTTATATTGCATTATTAGCAGATAATTGTTAATTAATAAATAAATAAATAAAAAAAAAAAAAAAAAAAAAAAATACCTCGGCATACATACAAAAATACTGGACTGCAAACTGGCATGGAGACCCAACGTAGTGGAGCGGGTGAAAAAGGCCAACACTGCACTTTATGCATCCAAGAAGATGCTTAGTAGCACATGGGGCCTGTCACCCGCTCTGATGCATTGGATCTACATCTCGGTGGTGTGACCAACTCTGCTGTATGGAGTCCTAGTGTGGTGGAAAGCTACTGAAAAGAAGACGTATCACAAGCTAATTGAACGAACCCAGCGGCAGGCTCTGCTCTGTATTACAGGAGCGCTGAGGTCAACGCCAACCAAAGCACTCGAAACCATAATCGGAATCAACCCCCTCGTCATCTACGCTAGGCTAAGTGCAGCAAGGCAGCACAGCGCCTGATTGCATCCGGGAACATGTCTCCCCAAAGATACGGGCACAGTTCAATTGGAACGGACATGATCAGTAACACTGTCTACATGATCCCCCAAATGTGCCTTGACGCAAAAACAAAGACTGGAAAGAGGGACGGGACCAGACTCAGCACCTGAACATATACACTGACGGCTCCAAGATTAATGAAGGAGTAGGAGCAGGCCTATTCTGTACGAACCCTGAAATAAGGGCGTCTTATAAGCTACCCGACCGATGGAGCATATTCCAGGCGGAAGTGTTCGCCATCAAGAAGGCAGCAGAGGTCGCTCAGCTCGCAGAGCTACCACACAATGCGGTTAACATATTCGTTGACAGCCAAGCGGCGATAAAATCAATGCAGTCGTCCGCGGTCATTTCCAGAAGTGTCCTGGCAAGCAGGGAGGCACTAGACTCACTAAGCACGAATAAGTCAGTGCAAATCTATTGGGTTCCCAGCCACCAGGGCATCGAAGGAAACGAAGCGGCGGACTTTCTGGCTAAAACGGCGTCGGGCTGGTAAACGAAAGAACCGAAAGCGTGACGGTCTCTCTAAGGACGGTACAAAGCGACCTGGAGAAGCAGGCCAAAATGAGGACAGATAGCAGGTGGAAGAACACCACCACCTGCAGAATCTCGAAAATAATGTGCAAGGAACGCAATGATAAACTCAGCCACTATCTGCTGCACCTTCCACGGAAGGATTGCAGACTGCTAGTGGGCATACTAACAGGCCACTGCCTGGCTGCGTCGCATGCAACCAGGCTAAACATCACCAACAGCGACATCTGCAGGAAATGTAATGAACCCGGGGCTTTAGAAACCCTGGAACATCTCATCTGCCGCTGTCCGGCTCTCTCAAGGGCAAGGGGAAGATACCTGGGCGCACCGATGCTGGTATCACTGGACGATGCCTCTAACCTCGCCAGGGAAACTGCATGCCTTTGCTAAAAACACCTCGATTCTGGGGGACTTCGGAACCTCAGAAACACTCTCGTAAGGTCCATACAAAGATCCGGATAACTAAGGGCCATTCTGGCCTATGAGAGGCCCCGTCGATGGCCGCCCGGGGTAACATAACCTAACCTACTTCCAGGCGGAGTTCTTCCACTGGAAAAGTAGTAGCTGCTCATAATAGCTACCACAGCTCTATATCGTCTATTTTACAATGCTGCTACGCCTCAGTAGAACGCCGAGGAGGAGGTAAAATGCATTAGCGCAAGAATGGCCGTCAGAAATTCCGGGAAAAATACCGTAAAAAATTATGAAGTTTGAATTTGAAACTACAAAATGTTTGAGTGCGATTTATAGCTGCATTTATCAGCTTTTTAGACCTACAAATTTTAATACAACCAAATATAAGAAATTTAAGTTATTTGAAAAACAGAAGCACTACCTCTGAAAAAACATTACAAATTTTAAACAATTCTTAAAAAAAAAACGATTAAAAAAACAATAATTCTTTAAAAAAAATTAACTCTCAAAATCGTTCAAAAAAAGTCATTTTGGGCCACAGCGGTTGTCTAGTCGTGTTGTGTTGTGTCGTGTTGACTAGTGTAATCTAGCTTCATTCGCACTAAGTTTATTGTCGTTGCCATGGTCCAATTCTGGGGTCGAGCGGGTATTCAGACAAGTCATTTTGGTGAAAACAAAATTATGAAATAGACTTCATATTGACACGATTAATTCCATTCTAGCAATTAGGTTTGTCTTTACTACTCAAAAAATACATACATATACATACATATGTATGTAGGAAAGAAATAGTTGGAGTTGGAGTGGGAGTGGGAGTACAACTAATGTAGGAAAGGAATAAGTGGGAATAAAACTAAGAAGATTTATCGAATAGGTACATCGAGTTGAGTAGTGATGATCGAGTAATCAAGAGAGAAAAACTTGAGCTACGAGTTTTTTTTATTTTTAAAACAATTTTTTTTATATATTCGTTTTACTTTTATTTAATACGTAAAACTAGTTAAAAGTACTTTCATTACGCGTGCGGCGAAATCCGCGGTCGCTTTCCAGGTCTTCGAGTCCTCTAGCATCAGAGGTACCAGGGAATCGATGCTAATATTAGCTCCTGCGGTTGCTTCCAACGACTATCGTTCGCGGTCGAACCTATGGCACTCGAAGAGGATGTGTTGTGCATCCTCCACTATGCCCGAACCACACTCGGGGCAGCTGTCCTCTGCCTCATGCCCGAACCGCTTGAGGTAGCTGCGGAAGCACCCGTGGCCGCTAAGCAACTGGGTTAGGTAGAAGTCCACTTGCCCGTGAGCCAGCACTCCAGGCTCGGGATGAGCCTGTGCGACCAGCGCCCTTTGGCTGACGTGTCCCACTGGGACTGGTGTCTCTCCTTGCTGCTTCGTCTTGCAGCCTGTTTCAGCTCGGCAATGATGCGTGGGTCCACTACCCTGTCCCGCGTGGCGGTGTGGACCTCAGTCCTCTCCCGGATCAGCTCCCGGATCGGGACGAGCCCGGCGATGACCAGCACTGCTTGGTCCGAGATGGTCCGGAACGAGAACACTGTCCTCATGGCGCACAGCCTGTGCACAGACTCCATCCCACGCACGTACGTTTGTACCTTCGCTCCTTCCGTCCACACTGGCGCGTTGTAGAGCAGCTGCGACGTGACCACTCTCGTCAGCAACCTCCTCGATGCCTGCTTCGGACCTCTGGTGCTAAGGAGCATCCTTGACAGCGCACCTGCTGTCCCGCTGGCTTTCCTGGCCGCGTACTCCAGGTGCTCCTTGAAGGACATGCGCGTGTCTAGAATGACACCGAGGTACTTAATCGCCCTCTGCGATGCGATAGTGGTCCCACTAACCTGCACTCTAGCGGTCTCGACCACCTTCCTACTCGATATCATAACCACCAGCTCCAGTCCTGCGACAGCTAGCCACTCCTCAATACCGTGTATGGCTGCATTAGCCTGGCGCTCCGCAGCGAGCTCCTTGACTACCACCACGATTGCCACGTCGACAGCGAAACCGACCAAACTGGTGTTTGCTGGTATCGGAAGCCTTATAACACCGTCGGTCATGGCGTTCCAGAGCAGGGGTCCCAAAACGGAGCCCTGGGGGACTCCGGCTGAGACTTCGTATGTTCTGGAACCCAAGGTCGTGTCCGGCGTAAGCACTGTGTTGATTAGATAGCTGACAGCTATGTTGAGTAGGTAGCCCGGGATATGGAAGGAACGTAGTGCCTCGAGCGTACGGCCCCAATCGGCCGAGTTGAAGGCGTTCCTTATGTCCAGTGTCACCACCAGACAGTAGGACCTCGTCCCTCCCTTCCAACGGGTCCCTGCAATGGCCTCTCTCGCCGTTTCCACCACTCTGGAGATTGCGTCCACCGTCGACCTGCCCTTCCGGAAGCCGTACTGGTTTTCGGAGAGACCGCCTGCAGAGTCAATGGCTGCGCTTAGCCTCACTCCAATCACTCTCTCCAGTACCTTGCCTATAGAGTCCAGGAGACAGATGCGCCTGTAGGAGGAGGCCTACCCCGGCGGCTTGCCCGGTGCCTCTTCCACCTATCAGGGAACGTCCCCTCGTAGAGGCATCTGTAGAAGAGACCCGCCACCTCACGCGGTAGGAGCGCTAGAGCCAGCCTCGACGCTCTGTTGGGGATCGCATCTGGTCCCGGGGCCTCCCTGCTAGCCTGCAGTACCTCGTCTTCCGTGACCTCGCGGATTTCTCCTGGGCTAGCTACAGCACGTGGGAATCCGGTGATCGGTCGGCCTCGCGGAAACAGCATCCCGACTATCCCCTCTAGGCCGCGGGATCAGTTGGGGCTTTACTGCCCGCACTTATCGGCTTCGCGACCATCCTGTAGGCGCCTCCCCAGGGGTCCTCTTCGGCGGCGTCGCATAGCTGGAGGCAGCACTCCCGCTTGCTATCCTTGATGGCATATTTCAGCTCCTTCTTCGCTGCTTTGTAAGTCTCGTCCGCGGTCCGCTAGGCGTGGTGTGCCCCGAGCTCGCTGGAGCAGCCTTCTGGCGCGGATACACGTTCGGCGGAGCTCGGCTATCTCCTCACTCCACCAGAACACCGGTTTATGGTGCAACCGGAACGCCCTCTTCTGCTGCATACTCTGGTCGCAGGCCTCCTCTACTGCGACGGCCAGGTATTTGGCCCACTCGTTGGCTCCAGCTGCCTCGTTTGAGTTAAAGCCACGCAGTGCTCTAGCGAAGACCTGGGGCCTCATAGTGTCCTGGCGGTACGCCTTCCCCTGTCGCGGTGGGACTCCTCTCCCTCGGGTAGACCCCCCCAGAGAGCACTGGATGGCCTCGTGGTCGCTGGCGGTGTATACCTGCTAGGAAACGAGGGGTCGTACTGCGGATGGAGTGGTCGTTGGGGAACGGGGATGTAAGTAGCCCGCAGGCGGTAGTACTTCCACTCGTGGCTAGCGAATGCGGCGCAGGGTTACACTGGGCCTGGGCATAGGCACGTGTTGCGGATGTCATGGCTGCTGGGAGCAGGGATACGCGGAGCACGTGGGTGGTGGTACCCCCCCCCCCCCCCCCCCCCCCCCGACTCGTGGCTAGCGGTGCACGCGTACCCTGACCTGGGCCCGGCGGGAGGGGCGGAGGGGTTGCGGATGGCGTGGTCGATGCGTTGTACCTGGAGGTAAGGAAAAGGAGGTTGACGTCCGCGTACACGTTCGCTAACTGGTGTTCCCCAAGGATGAGGAATATGCTACAAGAAGGTGTTGCTACGGGAGGGGAATCCCAGTTCGTGGAAGTCGTTTCATCCGCGTACAACTCCACTGTGGGTGGTTGGTGATGTGGTAATAATATGTTGAAAATATTTATATTAAAACTCAAACATGTGATTTTTGATGAAAATTTGCTTTACTTTGACTTCAACCGTTCTGGGTGGGGTCCCTGTGCCCGCTTCCTTCGAGGTCCGTTTCTTCGGGTGCATTTGATCGGACAGGGAAAGCTGCTGGCATGGTTTCCGCAGACGTACCAACTCCTAACGTAGGGCTTGGTTTTCGGCCCGCAACTCGTCGAAACCATATCGCGACTCGTCTGGGTGCAGTACTAGCCATGGGTAGTCGGCGCCCGTGATCTGGTCTCCAGTCGTTGGTCTGCAGGGCTTCGCGGGACGTAGAGGGTCCTTCCCGTCCGTTGAGTCGCTCTGAGGGACCGATGATGTTGCCGAGTAGTAGTTGAGTCGTAACGTGTAGGACTGGGGTGCCGGTGTGGTGGTGGTGTGGTGGTGGTGCTGGGACCTGATATTGGCATGCAACGCCCGGCACGCTTCGGCGAACGCCTTTTATAGTGCTGTGGTCCCGTTTGTTAGCTGGACCTGTGCGGGCTCTATGGCGTTGCTTGATCTGGTCGATGGGGGTCCTGCCCTGATGATGCGTTGCGCCTCGTGGGGCATCTCTGTTGGTGACGCGCTCCTAGGGCGTCCTCTCTGACCTCCTTGTGCCTCTAGAGGCTGGGCGTTTGGAGATCAGAGCCTGCCTAAATAAATGCTACCTTGTACCTGGCCCTATTCCCTTGCTTGGATCGAGGCAAAGGACCCACGAAGTCGGCACAGAGGATGTCAAGTGGTCCTTGGGCCTGACGTGTTAGCATTTGTCCAGCTGGTTTGACTTGGCTCACCTTGAATTGTTGGCAACTGACGCATCGTCGGAAGTAACGGGCGACATCTCGGTAGAGCCCAGGCCAGTAGTACCGCTGAGTAATCCGTGTGGTCGTCTTCCTCACGTGGCATCATGGCATTCCTCTAGTACTCGGTGTCGGTGAGTCTTTGCTACACATAATTTCCACTGAATAGGGTTCTCCTCGACTGATCTGTTACTGGCCAGCTTGTAGCTTTGCCATTTTCTACGATGAAATCCGATAACTTCTCTGGTTGTTCCTGAATCCGTTTGTATAGCCGTCTCAGCCAGGAACAGGTGTTTTCTTCTTCTTTGGTGCGTTGCAATGACTCCACTGGTTGTCGTGAGAGGGTGTCCACGACATTCTGACTTCCTCGCCGATAGTGGATACCGATCTGATATTGCTGAAGTTCCAATGCCCAGCGAGCGATGCGTCCGGTGGGCTTATCTATGGAGTTCAGCCATTTTAATGCGAGGTGATCCGTAATCACACGAAATGGTAGCCCTCCAAGAAATACCGAAGCTTTCGGATGGCCCAGACGATGGCCAGACACTCCTTCTCGGTGGCGGAGTAGTTTTCTTCGGCCTTGAGTAACCGTGGGCTGGCGTAGACGATCATCCGCTCTGTCAATACGGCTCCGAGGCCGTACGCGCTGGCGTCTGTCTGCAAAACGAATCTCTCGTTGAAATCCGGGCAAGCTAGCAATGGTGCTTGAGTCAATTTCTTCTTCAGCTTTTCGAAAGCCTGCTGCCGCTCCTCGGTCCAGACCCACTTTTGGTCCTTTTTCAGGATTGTGGTCATTGGCTGCACTATGGTGGCGAAGTTAGGGACGAAAAGTCGATACCATGAGGCCATTCCGATGCAACGCCGCAGCTTCTTCAACGTGGTGGGTGGTGTCAGCTTTTGGACTGCGACGACTTTCTCGGGGTCGGAGTGAATGCCGTGTTCGCTGATTACGTGTCCGAGGTATACCAGGCTCTTCCTGAAGAAATGCATTTGTTCCGGTTCAGCCTAAGGTTCGCAACCTCCGGAAGACCTCTCGCAAGTTCTTGATGTGTTCCTATAGGCTTGCTCTGATGACTATGATGTCGTCCAAATATGCAAAGCGTATGGCTCCATGTCGGGTCCGATGACGCTGTCCAAGGCCCGTTGAAAGGTCGCTGGTGCTGAGTGAAGGCTAAATGGCATGACCTTCCAGTGTAAGAGCCCTCTGCCCGGTACGGTGAATGCGGTGGCTTCTCTGCTACCCTCGGCTACCGGGATTGGCCAGTATCCGTTCTTCAGATCCAACGTTGAAATATAACTTGCGTTCCGGAGCCTCTCCAGGATGTGGGTGATGCGTGGTAGTGGGTATGCGTCTGGCACGGATCGAGCGTTTAGCTGTCGATAGTCCACGCACATACGCATCTCTCCCGTCTTCTTTCCCACCAGTACGATTGGGGCACTGTGGGGGCTTCTGGATGGCTCGATTCGACCGTCTCGAAGTAGTTCTGTCACCTGTGCATCGATGATTTTCTGCATGGCTGGATTCCTTGGAAAGTACCGTTGTTTCACGGGCTTGTCGTCACGCATGGTAATTGTGTGCTCGGCAATTTGCGATATCCCGTTCAGCCCTTCCTCCTCCAGGAATTTTGCTGCTTCAGTAGTAGGGGGCTGCGTGGAGACCGGATCTGATTGCCACGGAGAGAGTTCCTCCAGTTCCATGGCGGTGACAGCTGCTAGTATGGCACTGTCGTAGTCGTTCTGGATGTTCGTTCGAAAGGGGTTCTCCTTTCGTGCTGTGGTTGCGGGTGGTGTACGGAAAGGGTTCCTTTCCCGTGCGGTCATTGCGTCGGCTAAGGGTTCTAGGTTCTAGGGCTCCGTTGTGCCAGAGTCCTGCGTTTGCGGGGGAGTTGGGTTGGCCTGATCTCTGATCTCGCGAGTTGAGTCCTGTCGGGGCTTCGGGGTTTCGTGCCTTGGGTAAACTCATTGGTCAACAAGGCACGTTTGCTCGTTGACGCCAAGGGGCCTGCCCTGTATCGTTGCTGTGTGGTGGATCCCTGTGTCGTGGCTGTATGGTGGATCCCTTGGTCAACGAGGCGTGAGTGCTGGCTGACGCCAAGGTGTCCGTGTTGCTCTGCTACTCCGCAGGAGACGCCTTGGTCGACGAGGCATGGGTGCTCGTCGACGCCAAGGTTCCTGCCCTGTGTCATGGCTGTGTGATGAATCCCTTGGTCAACGAGGAACGAGGCGTGAGTGCTCGTTGACGCCAAGGTTTCCGTGTTTCGTTGGTTCGTTTGGTTCGAGCTACAGACCGAAGAGATGGTCGACTCGATCGGAGCCGCAGTGTTTTCGGTCGTACTTGCGTGTATGTCTTGATGCCCGGCTGCGTCGTCGGCTGCGTCTTCGTTTCCTGGGATTCTGCCGCGGCGATGCGACTGTTGTTGGTGGAAAGCCGGGAGGGTTCTGGCGCAACTTTAGTTGTCCTTCCACAGTGGATCCTCGCTCGGTTACCACAAAGAAAATCGAGGCCCAGGATGACGTCGTCCAACACTGTTGACAAACCTAGAAGCTATACCTGGGTCTCCTCTTGGTCGAGGCGCACCCTTGCCGTTATCGCCTGGGATATGTCCTTCTGCGTTTCATCCGCTAGGCTGATCCTGGTCCTCACCTCTCGTCGATTCTCCGTGGTTTCCACCATTTTCGGCCACCCTTTGACGAACAACCGGGTTGCTCCAGTGTCAAGAGTCGCCGAGGTTCCCGTGAACCGCCCCAGCGGTCACGATTCCCGTATTAATAATGCGTATTTGCTTAAAATTCTTACCATCTATTACTTAACCTAATATAATAAATGTCAAATACAAATAACTATAATGGGAAATCATTAGGAGTCAACTCAGGGAAAACAAAAGAGATAGTAATAAAAAAGTCACAAAAAATGCATAAAGAACTTGATGGCTCCAGCCTGGTTCGTATTGTCGAGTCGCCCGCTCTGCCCCTTCACAATACATAATAGAAGGTATCGCTGACACCAAACAGAATAAGAGGATAGATGTGTCAGAATAGATGTGTCAAGTGTGGAAGGAGAAATCATCTTGCTAAAGAGTGTGTAGAGAAGGACATAAAATGTTTTAAATGCGTTCAGTTTGGACCTTAAGCAAACCAGTGCACTGTCCAAAAGAAAGATGTGAAGAAGGAGGCTGTTGAGCTACTGAGCTTCTTCAGCAGCGTATTTTCGAGAAAATCAATTAAAACGCAACGGGGTCGATTTCAATGTAATATATTCGTGTATGTTTGATTTATTTTCCTCCTACTTTGTAATGCGAGAGATGCAACAATAACACACAGGTCACAGTGCCAAGACGATCAATTCTTAAGTGTCTTCTGCTCTGCTGAAAAGCCTCCCTCACAGCTCTTGTCGGACGACGAATTTAGGGAAAGGGCGATGTAGCGGTTGAGAGCGTAGGGCAGCAGCAGCAACGATGCATTGAGAGTAATGTAAAGAGAGTAAGCTATGCCTATCTTTGTGCTACCATGGGCAGGCGCTTAGCCGAACAGAGGCAGCTAATCCACAACAGTTGGTCCATAAAATGTATAATCGGGTATTTTAGGATAATTGGTTCGGGAATGAAGTTATATAAGCGCTTTTTGATTACGGTATATATGTACTATGAGTGAGAGCGCCTATAAACGAGTTTACCCAGTCCCATTGAAGGCACAGGTGAAAGAGTTAGTTGGAATTGGCGGAAAGAGAATTTGTACTCTGGGATTTTCCGATTGAGATGTGTATTCATGTGGTCAAAGATAGAATCCCTTTGTATAGTGCTGTAATCGGTAGTGATGTACTAGAGGTGGTGAGCGTTACAATTGGGAAAAAAGGAGTAGTTTTCCATCAGGTTGACGTGGCGGGTGATAACGAAAATGGATCCGAGTTAGAGAAAGGCGTTCAACCCAATATCGCTCATTATATTGATATTCAGAATTCTATCCCTGTTACATCGGTGAGTCGGGTAGCAAAGTTATCGATCTTTCGATCTTTCGCATTTGGGCGTGAATACGAAGGAGGAAGTAAGGCTAATGATTACTGAGTATAATCCAGTCAAGTCAGCTAATTGTCCAGTAGAAATTAAGATTATACTCATGGACGAAGTGCCAGTGTACCAGAGACCGAGACGATTATCTTATGACGAACAAGAAATGGTGGATCAGCAAGTTAAGGAGTGAAGAAGGAATCATTCGGAATAGTGTTTCGGAATACTCTTCTCCTATCCTTCTAGTTCCGAAGAAAGACGGCAAGAAAAGGTTATATTGCGACTATAGAAAGCTTAACCAGAAGATTATATGAGATAATTTTCCGACAGCAGTGTTTCATAAATTGCAAAGAGGAAAGGTATTCACTACACTCGATTTATGTAATGGATACTTTCACGTCCCAGTAGAGAAGAATTCGAGAAAATGTACGTCATTTGTTACCCAGAAAGGCCAATACGAGTTTAACTTTGTATCACTTGGAATCAATGATTCGGCACCCGTGTTCACGCGGTATATATTCGCGGTGCTGAAGCCACTCATAAATGAAGGCGTTTTAATATTGTATATGGACGACATTATGGTACAAGAAGAGAGTGAATTAGAAGGAGTAGACAAACTGAAAAGAGTTTTTAGTTTGGCAGAGCAGTCAGGATTAAAAATAAAATGGAGTGTCAGTTTTTACAGCGTAGAGTTACTTTCCTGGGATACATTATAGAAAACGGAACGGTTAAACCCTTAAAAGAGAAAACGAGAGCAGTTGAGACTTTTCCAGTACAGCGAGATAGGAAAGGAGTCCAACGATATTTGGGTCTCACTTCATATTATCGTAGGTTCTTGAAAGGTTTTGCACGATCGCTAAGCCACTTACGAAACTATTGAAGAAGGAAGTTTCTTTTAAGATGGGTGTGGAAGAATTGGCCGCGTTTGAACAGCTGAAAATTTGTTTAATCAATCCACCAGTTCTGCGACTTTTCAATCCAAAGGGTGTTACTGAAATTCATTGTGATGCTAGTAAGTTCGGTTACGGAGCCAAACAGTTTCACCCAGTAGAGTATATGAGCAGGAAGACTATGCCAACAGAAGAGAAATATCATTCATATGAGTTACAGGTCCTTTCTAGAAATGGAGAGTATACGTAATGGGGATAAAGATAAAGATTATTACAGATTGCAACGCTTTTGCAATGACAATGATAAAACGAAAAATTCCACTGAGAGTGGCTCGCTGGGCAATCATTTTGCAAGATTTTGATTTTGAGGTTGAACATCGGTCGGACATCAAAATGAAGCACGTAGATGCACTGAGCAGAGTACATTGTCTTATGTTAAGAGGTTCGATTAAAATTAAAATACAGAATGCGTAAAAACTAGACGAATGGATAAACGTAATAAATAAGGTGTAAGAACAAGGAACGTATGATGATTTTTATGTGCAGTATGGTATTTTGCATTAAAATCCTACTAAGGAGCTTGTTGAGACAACGAGCTTTTTCGTTGACTGTGTTTAAAAGCATTTCACAGATTGTTGAGGCAATTACGTTGCCTATAGTGTTAGTCGTAGTAATAGAAAGAGAATAGAAATGTTATGCTGAAATGTTATTGTCTCTTATACCAACGGAGCTCATGCTGGCAGCGGCCGCTCATGAAGAGGGCGACGCTGCTAGAATAAAACACTCTTATTCTGAAGTCGAAACAGCGCACAAGTGTTTTCTGTCGGTCTGTCCGGTTCCCGTGTCCCGAAATATTCAAATCATCTGTGCTTAACGGCACAAAAAGTGTTTAAGTGCAACATTTGGATTTGCATCAAACATTTGGCGCCCCCGGGTGGACTCTGGATCTCGTACTGGATAGAAGTTGGACTGGATCATACTTGGCGCTTTGTTGGATATCTCCATTGGATATCATCCCTCGCTCGTTGTTGTTGCTGTTCCTGCTCGTCATTGGACCGCTGGACCGTCGCATCGTCGCAAATTCTTGGTGCTGATCTTTGGTATTCCTAGTTGGTATGGACATGCATCGTTGTTCAAATTACCCTCAACAAATGCCACAGGTAAATTAAAGTGCCCAATAGAATTACCAACAATAAAACGGCCTGTTAATAAAGTATTTAACAAAGAGAAAGGCCCGTTATATGTATGTATGTATGTATACCTTCATATATATATTCAATTTACATATATTGTTTAATTTGAGTGATCACTGTACTTGTGGTCAACGACACCTCAAAGAGGAGCCGACAAGCAAAGAAGAAACATCAATAGTTTCGCGCGCAAGCTCTGACCGCTGCGCATCATTCCCCCCCCTCGCCCGTCGTCGTCACAGATTTTCGTTTCTGCTTTGCACAAACGGTTTATGCTAGCACTTTCGTTTTATGCATAGTTCTGTGCTCTCTCGTTCTCTCGCTCTCGTAACGGCCAGTATAGCCGATCATAGCAACGTATTGCATCGCATAGCAGAGCATAGCAGAGCATAGCCAGCAGAGCCGAGCCCTAAGTTTGATGCTTGTTGCGGCTATTTCGTTTCGCTCTCTCTATCTCTCGGCAATAAACCACAGCATAGCAGCCAGAGAGCTAAGTCTCCAATTTGAGATCGGTAAATCTTGTTCGTGGAGCCTTTCTCACTCAGTTTAGAAACTGTTCCCTTCACATCATCTGTCCTCATCTTTGGAGTGCACATTTGCATTAGCTCCTCTCACTCAACTAGAAACTGTTCCCATCACAGCGTCCGTTCTCATATTTGGAGCGAACATAGACTTGAGTGATTTTTCACATTCGCTCGTCTCACTCAACCAGAACTGTTCCCATCACAGCGTCCGTTCTCATATTTGGAGCGAACATAGACTTCAGTGATTTTTCACATTCGCTCGTCTCACTCAACCAGAACTGTTCCCATCACAGCGTCCGTTCTCATATTTGGAGCGAACATAGACTTGAGTGATTTTTTGCATTCGCTCATCTCACTCAATCCAGCAGCTTGTCCCATCGCATCAGCTGTTCTAATCGTTTAACAGAGCCTAATAAAGGTTGAGTGATTCTTTAGTGGAATCTACTGTTTAATAAAAACAATTATAAAGCAGCTTCACAATGACTGGAAAACGTCGTGGTGGTTCCGGTAGCAATACTTCTATCGTCGAAGAAGACGATTCAGGTGTGCTTCTGAGGAAGTTAAACGCAGTCAAACGGGATATTGACAGAACTGCGAAAGCAGTACAAAACAACAATATCTCGGCCAATCAATTCGAGCTGGAATGTCGCTTAAATATATTAGATGGCTACATAGATCGCGCATTCTCTTTGCAGTTGCAAATCGATGATATCGATCCAGATTTAGCATCGCGTTCCGAGCTCGAAGAATTGTGCGTGTCAACTAAAGCGTTGTTAATGGCTATTAAAAGACCAAATCCGCCTACTTGTTTGAACGAATCAGTTCTAAATACCACCATGTCACATACAAGGAACCTGCCCAAGATAAAATTGCCCAAGTTTGGTGGGAATTATTCTGAATTCAAAAATTTCATTGGTTTGTTTTCAAGCATCATTGATAGTGACATGTCTTTAAGTAACGTCGAAAAGTTCAACCATCTCTTGAATTGTTTAGAGAACGAAGCATTAGGCACTGTTAAGGCTTTCCCGGTGACAGAGGCTCTTGAGGCTCTAAAGCAGGTTTATGACAACGAGTGTCTCATGTTCCTTGATGGCGTAGCTAAACTGTTTGAGTTACAGGCGATGCAGGTGCCGTCGGCAAGTGCATTACGGTCACTTATTGACACGGCATCTGCCATATACGAATCATTACTGTCAGTTGGCGATGACAAGGTTATTGCTCACGCCTGCTAATACACCTCGTTCTGTCGAAAGTTGACACAAAAACCCATTCAAGATGGAAGGAAAATTTGGATTACCAAAAGGTTTCGTCGTGGTCCGAATTTGTAGCAGCATTAAACAAGCGCTATCAGCATTTGTCGGCTGAAGAATCCACGTCCGGGCGGTTAAGGAGTCGTAAAGGCTCGCAAGAGACAAAAAATAGGCATTCTGGAAAAACAGCGTTGGCTGTAGCCCAAGCAAGCAGAGGCCAGGACACAAATTGTGCGTTCTGCAAATCAGCTGATCACGGCATCTCGAATTGTTCGTCTTTCTCAGCAGCGTCTGTCATGACTCGATTCAGATTTGCCAAGGGATTTCCCCTGTGCATTAATTGCTTGCGAAGAGGGCATAGTGTCTCAGCCTGCAAGTCGATACACTGCAGAGTATGCTCAAAGCCCCACCACACATTGTTGCATCGCTACAATGTTGACTCGGCGACAACGCCAACCGCCCGTGATGCGCTTGGGTCTCAGGGAGCCGTGGCAGCTGAAAGGTCGAATCAGTTGTCGTCAAATCATGCCATGGCAGCTTACTCTGATCAGGTAGTTCTGGCCACAGCAATTGTGGACATTAAAGGTGGCTCAAGTCAGCGACAGCCAGCCAGGGTACTGCTGGATTCTGGCTCACAAGTAAATTTCATTACCGAGGAGCTCGCTCGGAATTTACAACTTAAACGAATTCGCAAAGACATAAACTTATTGGGAATCGGAAGGGCGAGCATATCTGCACACCAAGTGGTGCAAACAACAGTGTGCTGTCGAGTTCAACAATTCGAAATAGCCACTGACTTCGTTGTTTTAAAGTCGATTACGTCGTACCATCCTGAAAAAGCGGTTCCGTCAGACTTGCTGACAATTCCTAACGATTTCCCACTGGCCGATCCAGGTTTCCATAAATCCCAAAGAGTGGATCTGCTGCTAGGAGCTGACGCATTCTTTGAGATATTGAAAGATGGCCATTTCGAACAACAAAACACGCTGACGTTGCAAAATACGGTCTTTGGGTGGGTGGTGTCTGGTCGTTGCAGATCCAACGGACCCCGAAGCAACGAAGCATTCTCTATGGTGAGCACGTTGCATGAGTTTTGCCCTCTACAAAACCTCGTCAAACGTTTCTGGGAGTTGGAAAATGTTCCAAATGCGTCTATAGAGAGACTGTATACCCCCGAAGAAACTATGTGTGAAAAATCGTTCGTTGACTCCATCACACGATTACCCTCCGGTCACTTGCAAGTTTCTTTGCCATTCAAGTCAAGCCCGACATCTCTCGGTTCGTCATTTGAGACAGCCAGAAGACGATTTTTGTCTTTAGAAAGGCGATTATGCCAAAAACCTGCCATGAAATCCATGTTTATGGAATTCATGGAGGAATATGTGTCGTTAGGCCATATGACGGCAGTAGAAAACTCAATTCCGGTAGAGCCACATTGTTTCATACCGTATCAGTGCGTGGAACGACCTCAAAGTACAACCACTAAGCTCAGAGTGGTCTTTGATGCGTCGTGCAAAACTACGAGCCAAGTGGCGCTCAATGATTTGCTCATGGTTGGAGCAACCATCCAGCCGTGCCTATATGCCACGTTGCTGAGATTTCGCTGTCGCAAATACGCTCTTACAGCAGACATAACAAAGATGTACCGTCAAGTCCAAGTTGACGAGGCGCAGCGCCAATTCCAATTAATTATTTGGAGACGGACAAGTTCGGACCCGTTGCAAGTGTTCCGACTCAATACAGTGACGTATGGTACTGCCAGCGCACCATTTCTTGCTGTACGGTGTTTGAAGTATCTGAGCGACACTCATGCAAATTCGCATCCAATTGGCGCGAAGTCTCTTGCGTCGGATTTTTATGTGGATGATCTCTTTACAGGAGCAGACACAAAATCCGAGCTAAGTATATTGCGTCAACAATTGGTTGAAATCCTAGAGCCATCAGGATTTGTGCTGACTAAATGGGCTGCCAACTGTCAACTAGTCAATAGTCAGCAAGAAAATATGGTCATTTCGAATGGAGATCAGCAAGATTGTAAAACTCTTGGTCTGATATGGAACCTCAGACAGACATTTTCAAATATAGTCTGAAGCCAATTGTCTCGTCCGAAACCACAACCAAGAGAGCAATATTATCTGTCATAGCCAGTCTTTTTGATCCCTTAGGCCTGCTATGTCCAGTAATTACAAATGCAAAGATATTCTTGCAGGAAATTTGGCTATTAAGCCTTGGTTGGGACGATCCCATTCCCTCGAACGTACATAAAAAGTGGGAATCGATGGCCTTAGATATGCAAAAATTGCATGACGTCACCGTTCCACGATTTATAGGAGCCAGCGCAAACACTCGATGCAAATACATGGGTTTGCAGATGCGTCCACGCGAGCATATGGCTGTTGTGTGTACGTTCGGGTTTCCCATGCTAATGGAGTGTCCGTTAAACTACTAACGGCAAAATCTAGGGTGGCACCCTTAAAGACCAAAACAATTCCAAGATTAGAGCTATGTGCAGCTCATCTTTTAGCAAAGTTGTGGGAGGAGGTTCGGTCCATAATAGACTGTCCCATAGAGAAGGTCGTGTTGTGGTCAGATTCGGAAGTAGTTCTACATTGGCTACAAACTCATCCCTCCCAACTAACAACATTTGTGTCGAATCTAGTTGCTGAGATACAGGACATTACTTCGGCAGCCCTATGGAAACATGTGCCCACCAAAGAAAATCCTGCAGATCTCGTATCTCGAGGATCATCGCTGGCCGACTTAAATTCGCTGTTGTGGTTCAATGGCCCGTCGTTCTTGCAACAAGAATCCAGAAATTGGCCTCAAAATCCTCATTTACAGTTGACGGAAGCGAATGCGTTATTGGAGAAAAAGAAGGTAGCCACGGCGCTTATCGCGGCCGATGTTGAGAAAAATCCCATTCTTACAATCATACAGAATTCGTCGTCATACATGAAAGTGGTTAGCACAATTGCGTATATCCGCCGGTTCGTCAATAGAAGAAAGGGAGTCACTTGGAGTAGTACCTGCCCGTCATCTGACGAGCTCGGCGCAGCGTTTTTAACAGCAGTTGAAGTAGTTCAAAGAGACGCATTTTCGCAGGAAATCGACAAATTAAAGAAGTCATCCAAGTTGCAGGCATCACTGCAAAAGCTAAATCCCTTCATGTCGGAAGAAAAACTGGGCTCATGCTCATTTTCGTTGATGCGAGTAGGCGGTCGACTACTAAACGCACCCCTAGCCCATAGTGTTAAATTCCCAATTTTAATGCCAAAAAATTGTAGATTTGTTACTCTCTACCTTAGCTATCTACATCGAGCCAATTGTTACGCTGGACCCCGTGCACTAGTGAGATTCCTAAGGCAATCCATTTGGCTAATAAATGCACGGAGAGAGTGCAGTGCCATTGTCCGGAAATGCGTACACTGTTTCCATTACAAGCCAAAGCTTCTCTCACAAATCATGGGGAACCTTCCGGCTGATCGATTGCGTGGGAATCAACCTTTTGAGATTAGCGGAGTTGATTTGTTCGGACCGGTTCGTGTATCGCTTGGCATTCGAGGCAAGCAGCCTCTCAAAATGTACATAGCAGTGTTCGTCTGCTTCGCATCTAAGGCTGTACACCTAGAAATTGTGAAAGACTTGACAGCTAATACTTTCATTTTATGTTTATCCAGGTTTATTGGACGTCGTGGCCCGCTTGTCCGGCTATATTGCGACAACGCGACCAATTTTGTTGGTGCAGCTCGCATACTCAAGGAGCGTATGGAGAGCTGGGATGCCAAGGACGAGGCCCTCAAGGCGTATGCTGCGGCTCACCGTTTTTCGGTGGAGTTTATCCCGCCCTAAGCCCCGCACATTGGAGGCCTGTGGGAGTCGGCGGTGAAGTCCGCCAAGCATTTGTTGCTCAGGGCTATAGGCAGCGCAGTGCTCAAGGAGGACGAGCTGCACACGGTGCTCGTGGACGTCGAGGCCGTGCTGAACTCCAGGCCAGTGGTGGTCGACAGCGGCAGTCCCAACGAAGGGGAGGTGCTGACTCCCGCGCACTTACTCGTCGGCAGAACGCTAATTTCGCTGCCGCCCGAATCAGAGCTGCCCAGACCAGACAACCTGTCGTCTCTGCAACGATGGCAGCTCGTGTCTGCCATCAAGCAAAGGTTTTGGAGAGACTGGTCCAGAGACTATCTGCTCAGCCATCAGCAGCGAGGGAAGTGGTGCCAAGAGGTCGCCGATCTGGAGCCAGGCAAAGTGGTGGCAATCCACGAGGACAACGTGCCACCACAAATGTGGCTAATAGGAGTAGTGGAGGAGGCAATCCCAGGAGCGGACGGGAAGGTTCGCGTGGCCGTAGTGAGGACTAAGGCCGGCCTATATAAGCGATCCATCCATCGGTTGGCGCCCATCCCAATGGATTGAAGCCTTTGCATAGGCTGTCAACGCGGCCGATGTTGAGGCAATTACGTTGCCTATAGTGTTAGTCGTAGTAATAGAAAGAGAATAGAAATGTTATGCTGAAATGTTATTGTCTCTTATACCAACGGAGCTCATGCTGGCAGCGGCCGCTCATGAAGAGGGCGAAGCTGCTAGAATAAAACACTCTTATTCTGAAGTTGAAACAGCGCACAAGTGTTTTCTGTCGGTTTGTCCGGTTCCCGTGTCCCGAAATATTCAAATCATCTGTGCTTAACGGCACAAACAGTGTTTAAGTGCAACATTTGGATTTGCACCAAACACAGATGTTTAATTCCAATCCGTTATAATAATTTATTGTATGTGATTTGTATGGTGAGGGTGGCCAAAGCTAAACTTGGGGAGGCAAGCGAGCAAGTCTCGTGCCAAATAATAGATTGAGACAAAAAAGGTCTGTGCTCCAACTATATCAAGCGTATACTGATTTTAAGCAGACGCAGCTGCCGTCCGCTTAGCTACGCCGTGAGGAAACATAGATGAGAGCATGATGCTGAGAGAGAGCAAGAGAGTAAGACAGTTAGAGTATGGAAAGTACAATACAAGTAAGAGGACAACATAAGGAAATTACACTCGGGCCTCGCCCGAACAGAGCTCATTGTGATGCCGTACAGCATGGAAAGAGATATTATTCTGATGGCTCATCGCCAAGAGCATTATGGGGTGAAAAAGACTGCTGATCTAGTGCAAAGAGATTATTATATACCGAATTTGACGAGTAAAGTAGAAGTGATTGTCAGGTCGGGTTTGGAATGTATTATCAGTGAGTTGAAAAAGAAGGGTTTCTGAATTTTATTGATAAAGGCGAAGAACCGTTAAACACGTTTCATATTCATCACGTCGGCCCTATGGAGCTAACGAAAAAGCGGTACAATCATATTTTGGTAGTAGTGGATGCTTTCTCGAAGTATGTGTGGTTGTACCCGACGAAGAGCACTGGTTCAGAGGAAGTGGTTGATAGGTTGCAGACGCAATCATAGTTGTTCGGAAATACAAAGCAGGTCGTTACTGCTCTAGGAACTGCTTTTACTTCAAACGTATTGTAAGGAAGTTCCTGTCTAGTGGCCGGGGTACAGACTCTCAGTCACGCCAGGATCCGGTCCGCATACAGAGAATTTTTATAAAGGGACCTGGAGAGGTGGATAGGAGCGCGGAGTGACGGGCGACACACCCATGGCTAGCGCCCAAGTGGCGACAGACGCGATCTTTGGGAAAGGGGGGCTTTGTGGGAACGGGGACCACTGCCCACGGATGTCGTGCCAGCCTTAGGCTTTCCCGCGTACAACACCGTTTGCGGGATCCCCAGAATATAGGAAATAGTACAAGGGAAGAATACGGAGGAGGGGGAGTCGAAGACGCGGACACCGTGCCAGCCTTAGGCTTTCCCGCGTACAGTGTCGCTTCGTTCGACTCCCGAGGGAAGAGGAGAGGACCAAGACCCAGGGTATGTATATGAAGTACAATAAAAGAGATGATCTCGTCAATACTTATTTGGACACTTTATTGCTCAATATTCTAGGGTACGGGGAACGGGGAAAATCAACATCTCAAAAGGGGTCGAGGGTGCGTGTGTGTGGTCACGCGTCGTAACCAGCAGCGCGAACAATTGCGCATTTAATATACACGTTATTACAAGCGGGGTCGGGGGTGGTTTTCCCTATACTTGCGTATGACTCTGGCACAAGAACGGGTGGGGGGGAAACAGTTAGATTTCCGTTCTTACATTACTGGCCCTACCTCCTACTACTGCACCATCTCTCTGTTCTCCCTCTCGCCTACGGCCTCAGCTTACCCTTTTCCTTTGCCTGCAGGAGCCCTTGGGATGCTGTAGGTCCAGCTCCGGTGATCCTACCACGTAGCTTTCGTTCTAGATTTGATCCTTGACTTCGCGATTCGCCATGTTAACTCCGCGTACTCAACCGTTCACTTCTGGTCTCCATTTCGCACTCTTGAGCCCTTTCTTGACCGGCACGCGTCAAAAAATCTCTCTGCCTGACTTCTGCTCCCAGCCTCTGCCGGCGCTTTGGCTCTGTCGCATCGGCTCGCCTAAGCTGCTACAGATGCGTGAGAGATAGCGCGATCGATCGCTCGCCTTAGCGTCCCTCTTTACGGTATTCGGTGGTGGTTTTCTGCCTTTTGCGGTTTTGTAGCCTCGAGTATTACCGTTACGAGGGCGCCGGCGAGAACGGCGATCGTGATGCTCTGCTCTCTTTTGTTCGACTGTTGGTTCTCTTTGTGGCGTTCTCTTTGTCATTAGCGGCGTAGTTGGTTTTCTCTGGCTACCGTCGATCTGTGGCGTTGTTATTTTCTCTTAGCTGTTGTTTTTCTGTGGCATTGTTATTTTCTCTTCGCTGCTGTTGTTCTGTGGCGTCGTCGTCTAATTTTGAAGGGGGATTAGGAGCGTTGGGCCGTGTTAACACCATCTTTGCCCTAATGAAACCTGCGTCTTTCTTCACTTACTTGCTACTTTATTTACCTAACTTATTACTAAAAAATATGGAATTAGTCAAAACAAAGGACTTACGTACTAGGAAAATAAAAATGAAAATTAGGCTCCGGCCTGGTAACAATAAAAAACTTAAATTGCTGAGATCGGCGGACTTTGGCCCGCTTGCTCTCGCCCCTTTTCTGGGCCATCACTCTACGCCTCCTGGGCGAAGGTGGACGTTCCCTCCGATGTGAGGGAACACTCCCTCACAGTATATAAGGAGTACTACAATTCGCAAAATATACAGTATTTGCTTATTGCTACGGGAGTGCCGAAAAGAAACGGACAAGTGGAGCGTCTAAATCGGACTGTCATTTCGTTATTGACAAAGCTGTGTGCAGAAGATCCTAAGGCATGGTACAAGAACGACGGTACAGCAATTGATAAATTCATCACCCCCGAGAAGTACGAAAGTGTCTCCATTTAAGATCCTAACAGGTATCGATATGAGAATAGGGTATGTTATTGAGTTGAAGGGCATAAGGGCTAACTGAGTTACAGAGCGAAAAAGAGAAAATACGGAAGATAGCAAAAGAAAATATAGCTAAAATGCAGGTAGAGAATAGTAAAATTTATAATAAGCGAGAGGGAACGTTGTGAGCCGCGGCAAAGGCCGCGGCCCTACTTTATACCCGGTACTCAGTCAGAATATAAGTGATCTTATGATTTATGTAATATATTATATGTTCGCAAAAGAGACGAATTAAATTTTGGCCCAAATGGAAAATTTCAAAAAATGAGGTCGAACCCTATGCTTGATTTTTATATATTAAATGTTATCTGTTTCCATTTTTGTGTACATATAATTTTTACATCAGCTTCTACATTTCTACGAATACATGAAGAACTACACATACAAGACGTGAAATTGTTTGCGAGAATGAGAGGGAATGAGTAAGCTCTTGGCTGGCGTTGCGTAGCGACTGAAATTAAATTTGTTCCTTCTGGCTATAATAATAATCCGACCTGATCCAGATTCGGTAATCTGGTAGACACGGTCATTTCCCATGATTATGCGTTTTTGTTTTTCTTTTATCTTAAAAATTGTGGATTCCACAGATTTTTGTCCTTTGTGGGGGCGGAATGGGGCGTGTCAAAATTTTGAAATACACTTGTATTGATGTGATATCACAGGAGCTTGGATAGAAAGTTTGGTTTCTCTAGATCTTATGGTCTCTAAAATCCAGGCGCTCATTTGGACGAATAGGCAAAACAGACAGGGTCGCGTGTGAGAGAGAGCGAGAGGGAACGTTGACTTTCGAAATGGTTTTTTTTATTGTAGCTATATTAATAATCCGATCTGATTCAGATTCAACACTCTGATAGAAATGGTCATCATCTATGATTCTGCGTATCTTCAAAATTGTGCATGCCACAGACTTTCGTCTTTTGTGGGAGCGAAAGGAGGCGGGGCGAAATTTTGAAATAAACTTGGAGTAGTGTGATAACACAGAAGACTGGACACAAAACTTGGTTGCTCTAGCTTTTATAGTCTCTGAGATATAGGCGCTAATGAAGACGGACAGACGGAAGGACGGACGGACAGACGGACGGACGGACAGACAGACATGGGTATATCGAACGCGGTCGCTTTCCAGGTCTGCGAGTCCTCTAGCATCAGAGGTACCAGGGACTTGATGCTAATATTAGCTCCTGCGGTTGCATCCAACGCCTGTCGTTCGCGGTCGAACCTATTGCACTCGAAGAAGATGTGTTGTGCATCCTCCACTATGCCCGATCCACGCAAGGGGCAGCTGTCCTCTGCCTCGTGCCCGAACCGCTTGAGGTAGATGTGAAGGCACCCGTGGCCGCTAAGCAACTGGGTAAGGTAGAAGTCCACTTGCCCGTGCTTCCTCGTGAGCCAGCACTCCAGGCTCGGGATGAGCCTGTGCGTCCAGCGCCCTTTGGCTGACCTGTCCCACTGGGACTGCCATCTCTCCGTGCTGCTTCGTCTTGCAGCGTGTTTCACGTCGGCAATGATGCGTGGGTCCACTACCCTGTCACGCGATAGCTAGCCACTCCTCAATAGCGTGTATGACCGCAGTAGCCTGGTGCTCCGCAGCAGCGAGCTCCTTAGCTACCACCACGATTGCTACGTCGTCAGCGAAACCAACCAAACTGGTGTTTGCTGGCATCGGAAGCCTTAGAACACCGTCGGTCATGGCGTTCCAGAGCAGGGGTCCCAAAACGGAGCCCTGGGGGACTCCGGCTGAGACTTCGTATGTTCTGGAACCCAAGGTCGTGTCCGGCGTGAGCACACTGTTGATTAGATAGCTGACAGCTATGTTGAGTAGGTAGCCCGGGATATGGAAGGAACGTAGTGCCTCGAGCGTACGGCCCCAATCGGCCGAGTTGAAGGCGTTCCTTATGTCCAGTGTCACCACCAGACAGTAGGACCTCGTCCCTCCCTTCCAACGGGTCCCTGCAATGGCCTCTCTCGCCGTTTCCACCACTCTGGAGATTGCGTCCACCGTCGACCTGCCCTTCCGGAAGCCGTACTGGTTTTCGGAGAGACCGCCAGCAGCGTCAATGGCTGCGCTAAGCCTCACTCCAATCACTCTCTCCAGTACCTTGCCTATAGAGTCCAGGAGACAGATGCGCCTGTAGGAGGAGGCCTACCCCGGCGGCTTGCCCGGTGCCTCTTCCACCTATCAGGGAACGTCCCCTCGTAGAGGCATCTGTAGAAGAGACCCGCCACCTCACGTGGTAGGAGCGCTAGAGCCAGCCTCGATGCTCTGTTGGGGATCGCATCTGTCCCGAAACCCTTTTTTGGGTTCATCTCACTGCTAGCCTGCAGTACCTCGTCTTCCGTGACCTCGCGGATTTCTCCTGGGCTAGCTACAGCACGTGGGAATCCGGTGATCGGTCGGCCTCGCAGAAACAGCATCCCAACTATCCCCTCTAGGGCCGCGGGATCAGTTGGGGCTTTACTGCCCGCACTTATCGGCTTCGCGACCATCCTGTAGGCGCCTCCCCAGGGGTCCACTTCGGCGGCGTCGCATAGCTGGCAGCACTCCCGCTTGCTATCCTTGATGGCATATTTCAGCTCCTTCTTCGCTGCTTTGTAAGTCTCGTCCGCGGTCCGCTAGGCGCGGTGTGCCCCGAGCTCGCTGGAGCAGCCTTCTGGCGCGGATACACGTTCGGCGGAGCTCGGCTATCTCCTCACTCCACCAGAACACCGGTTTATGGTGCAACCGGAACGCCCTCTTCTGCTGCATACTCTGGTCGCAGGCCTCCTCTACTGCGACGGCCAGGTATTTGGCCCACTCGTTGGCTCCAGCTGCCTCGTTTGAGTTAGAGCCCAGCAGTGCTCTAGCGAAAGACTGGGGCCTCAGAAAGTCCTGGCGGTACGCCTTCCCCTGTCGGGTTGGGACTCCTCTCCCTCGGGTACACCTCCCCAGAGAGCACTGGATGGCCTCGTGGTCGCTGGCGGTGAATACCTCGCAGATCCTCAATCGGGCGTGGCGGGCCAGCGCACTGCTATCGTATGTTAGGTCAATTACCGACCCTGCTCCTGCCCTGTTGAAGGTTTCTGGGATCCTTCGTTCAGTAGGACGAGGTCCAGCGTCGCAAAAGCCTCCAGCACTATGCGGCCTCTGGCGTTTGTGCGAGTGGATTCCCACTTCATGGCCCAGGCGTTGAAGTCGCCCCCGACTACCACGTTGTTCCGTCCGCGTAGGTCGCAGCTCAGCTCGTCCATGGTGCGGCTGAAGGCCTCCAGGGAGAGACTAGGCGCCAGGTAGCAGCTGTAGATCCAGGTGCCACCTACGATCCCTCGGATGAACCCCTCTGCCGCCTTGACGTCTTGGATCTGCAACGTATCCGCTCCACACAGCCACAGGGCCGCCTTGCCAGTGCGGTTCGCAGCCCAATTGCTGCTGCTGGCCACCCTATACGGCTCGCTGAGGATTGCCACCTCGGAGCCCAGGTCGCGTACCGTCTGAGACAGGAGATCCTGCGCGGCCCTGCAGTGATTCAAGTTAAGTTGAATCAACTGCATGATGGTCTGGGTTTAACAGCCCCGCTGCTGGAGGCTGGGCTGGGACAACACTCCGGTTCACAGTGCTCCTGCAATTGCTTGCTATGTGTCCGGCTTCCAGACACCTGGAACACCGCGGCAGGCCTTCCCTCTCTCTTATCCTGCAGATAGACCAGCCGACCCATACCTCGCCGCGCTGAATGACAGCTTTGCCCAGGGAGAAGGGCAGGCTGACCACTGCGACTTGCGACTCCGCATATCCGCGACGCAGACTCCGCACTCTTATCCGGCCCTCGTCCATCTGGAATTGGCCAGCGATGGCGGCGCAGATCTCCCGCTCCGTATCTCCAGCACAGCCACTTTGGAATCCTCCGTCATGGCGCGCACAGATGCAGCGTCGCCCAGAACCCGCGCGATGCTCGCCTTCATGGCCTCAGCGCTCTATGCGCTGCCTTTGGCCACCTCCAGCTGAAGGTTGCCATAGTTGGTACGGCGTACCTTCGTGACGCTCTTGTCCAGGCCCACCAACAGGTCATCATTCCTCCTAGTGACCATCGCCAGCACCTCGCTGTATGATTTCCCGCTCGCGTATACTATAACCGTGTCGGGTGCGGCGTGTAGTCCTCGCCACTACGGTCCATCCTCTGTCCGCGTTCTTAGTCCCATTGGGCCTGCTGGTCTTGCTCGCGGCCGCACAGGGGGCTTGCTCGGCGGCCTCCTGGCCGTATTTGCGCCTTTCGGTTGCACCGTGTGCATGCGGGGCAGACCTGGTTCCACTGGCGTGCCCTCCATCGCGGCCTGCTGGCTCAGCCTACGCCACGGTTCCGTCTGCGATGCTGCCTCCTTCTTCCAGACGACAGGTGTCTGAGTCTCCTGTGCCTTCCCTTCTGTCCGCGTGCTCTGTGCGCAATTTGAGCACTTGAACTCTACAACGGGGCCCTCCTGCCTGGCGCTGGTGCCCGCAGCACTAGCTCTGCTCGCCTCGTCAATTTTCGAGTGCAGCTCCTTCATCCGCAAGAACAGCGTTCTCGTCGCCACGTTGATGTGGTGCGTTTGCTTGTCCAGCATCCTGTTAGTTACCTCTTCCAAGAGCTTTCCCATCTCCTCGAGGTTATCGAGGCATGATGCCTCCTGGTACGCCTTGCTCCTCTTAGGCGGCGTCGTTCTCTGCATACTAGCTGGGCTGGCGGGGTAGCGCACCCTCTTGGGAGTCTCCCTAGGATGCCGGCGATCGAGTGAGCTTGCTGCCCGCCCTGAACACCGATGCGTAGTCAGCTTCGGTAGCTCCTCCTTCTGCTTGACATAACGATCTTGCCAGCGCCGAGCTACCCGCGAATGGATTATCTGTGTCCATTTCGTCCGCATTAGGGGGGTCCCGCACTGGCCACGGATTTCCCCTTGGCTGATCGATGGGGGATATAACGCCCCGCCCGGTCCCCAACGACTCCGTTGACCGGGGCACCGCCTGAGCGCGGGATCGGAGGTTGGTCGTTTCCGTGACCTTTCCCAGTCCCCCCTATGCGGGCCTAATGCGCCTGTAATTACGCTGTCCACTTTGCATCTCTCGCTCAGCCTGTGAGTGTGCAGTGAATTGCGGGATTGCTCTCGCAATTTGGTGCACACAGGCAGCAGCTGCTTGCTACGGGGGTGTTGTAGTCGATAGATCGCTTTGTGCCAGCTGGCGGCTTACAGCACCTTCCAGCATTGTCGGGCCAGTCAGCTGATTGGTGAGTCGCAAGAAGAGCAGAAAAACTGCAATCGCGCGTGGAAAAATTTGTTTTTGTCCAAACAAGAGAGTGTGGAAACTGTGTTTGGGTGTCCCCTTCGCCCCTCTTCTCGGGATGGAGCACCGCTTTCAGTCTGGTAAAAACGCTTCAAAAGGTTCGCGTTTGACGCAGAACACAATTCGGTACGTACCCTTCCTTTGGAATCCACTTGTTCACCTGCTTCCACTTTTTTAGGGCGGCACTACGCTTGGGAATTAGGTAAACACTGGAGGAAATTTTTGACGCGTCCGTTCACTTTCGACTCACATTCACTGACTCGCTTGTGAAGGGGCAGAGCCCATCACAAAACCACATGGATTTTGTTTAACTATTTTCTTTTCCAGCCACCGACACTCAAATGAATATTTTGTTTTTGTTATTTCTGATTTTGTTTTCCCTAGTATGTAGTTCATGATAGTAGATTAAGAAATAGATGGTAAGGATAAAAAACAAAGGCGCGTTATTTGTACGGGAATCGTGACTGAGGGGGTGCGGTTCACGGGAACCGTATAGAGCATCACTAACGAGAACCAGAATGAGCATCACTAACAGACAAGCGACAAAAATACCCCGACATTCAAATAACGGTAAACGAGAGCGGCAGCCGAGAGAGGGAGAGAGAGCAGCAACAGCAGCAGAACGCTCGAGAAAACAGACAAGCGACAAAAATACCCCGACACCCAAATAACGGTAAACAGGAGCCGCAGCCGAGAGTGGCAGAGAGAGCAGAGACAGCAGAGACAGCAGAGAGCGAGCGTCGATCACCTACGCGACGGCAAGCGACAAACGCCGGCAGAGGCTACAGGCAGAGGCTACAGGCAGAGGCTACAGGCAGAGGCTCGAGCCTGGAGGCCTGGAGTGGCCGGCCGAAAAATAGATACGGGAGTCGATGGAGAGCAGCCAAAAGAACCAGAAGTGCGCGGAAGTATTATTTTAAAAGTGTCAGCAGCGAGGATCCACCACAGCCAGGATGTCAGGAGGAGACAGCGGGTAAGCTGGCCTCGCGTAAGCGAGCTAGGGAAGAGGAGTTAGGTGCGACAGGGAATACTAGAATACAACAAAAAAATATATAAAAGTATAGAAGGCAGGCGAATAAAATGGAATATTAGCAGTGAACGTTTGGAGTTTTTATTTTATATATGTATATACCTTGATCCTTGATATTCAATTCACTTATTAACCCCCCCCCTGCTGCCGTATTGGGTGTCGAATTGATGCTCCCTTTGCATGCCGGGAACTCAGCCAGTGGAGTTGTACGCGGATGCCACGACTTCCACGGACTGAGATTCCCCTCCCGTAGAACTACCTCCTCGTAGCCTTTCCTCATCCTCGGGGATCACCGCTGGGCAGTCGTATACGCGGACGCCACGCGATTTGCCAAGCCGATGGTCCCCCTTCCCGACGAATGCTCCCCCCTCCATCCCCTTTCCCTTCCATCCCGGCACACCACCTCGGCCACACCACCCGCAGCACTCCTTCCGCGCCTGTACCCATGCCGAGGGGTATGCGGCGCCGTACTCGCTGGCCACGAGTGGGGGGTACCACCGAATGCGTGCCCCGTGTACCCCGGCTCCCCCAACCGCCACGCCAGCCGCAACACGCGCCCACGCCCAGGCCCGGGGTACCCGGCGCCGCATTCGCTGGCCACAAGTGGAGGGTACTACTTCCTGTAGGCTGCGCGCGTGCCGGATCCCCACCAACTACGCCATGCCACAGCACGCCCCCAGTCGAGGCCCCGACTATGGCAAACGTCGGCACCACGCGGAGTGCACACGCCCCCGTCCCTCCCCTACACTTCGTCCGTCCGATCCCTCTCTATGGTCCCCTAATACAAATAATTCTGTATAGGGACCGGGCCTTGGACAGACTGAGAGGCTGTACCCCGGCATGAGACAGGAACTGACTTACACGCTTAAGCTACGAGTGTGAACGGTTGTGTGTGCTCCGAGTAAATGCCAAGAAGAACAGACCAGAAGTGTAAAAGAAAAAGGAGAAGAGAACTAATGTGAACAAACCTAAATAAAATAAGTAAAAGACTATTGAATTTAATAAATAAAACTATTAAAAGATGATCCGTGTAATTCAACTAAATCGGGAGGCTAATATACGAAAATAATATTCTCCCCCACATGTATACAATTTAATTTTTCTGTTCGAGGTTTGGGTAAGTCGCAGCGGTGCTTGTTGCCAAAATTTTCAGGTTCATGATACTTGCCTTAGACTAATCGGAAGAAATGCATCATATGCAAATAACATGAATTATGAGACTAACTGTCTCGATAACTTGTTATATGACTTAAACGAAAATAAAGATATGTTTTAAAGCTTTATTAAATAAAAAAAAAACATTTCTAGTACGGTTTTTTCTTCTTTAAAAAAAAAATCTGTCCGTTTTTTGTCTGTTTTTTTAGCTTAGCCGCCTTTTTTTGTGTCAAGGCGTTGGCAACACTGGTCCGCATTGACGCAAGTTCTCAGGTGTGGAGTTGCAGAACGCTGAGCATGCTGTGACCACATGCGTCAGCCCGCGGATGAGCAGAAAGTATCATTGGTGTGCCCATTACAGTGGAAGGTCTGGTAACGACCATTGGAAAACCCAGCAAACTGGACGGCGATATGCAGCCTTGCGACGGATATCGCTACGGAGCTGAGGCGAACTCATACGAAACGAGCGATCGTGCTTCACGGTAGTCCCGCAAGCCTGGTGTAAATATATATATATATATACATATATATAAAAAAACTTTTTATAACCTACATGTTATATTTTACGTTTTAAAAAATTACTTTCTACGCACTGCTACGCAACCTCAAGCTGGAGCCTGCACGAGTTCCAGAGCATGGAGCTGGAACGGGCTGAAAAAGCCAGTCACCGATAATCATAGCAGGAGATATTAACGCATGGGTGGTTGAATGCGGCAGCCGGGGTACAAATGCGAGGGGACACTGCCTCTTAGAGACATTCACCCCCTTAATGTAGGCATAGCTAACGACGTCAAGAAACTAACGTTTAAAAAGACGGGTAAAGGTTCGTTCATCGACCTCACCCTTGCTTCCTTTCCTTGCTTCCATGCCAAATAGACCGTCAGCGAGGAATTCATCTTCAGCGACCATCAAGCAATACTCCTCGATCTGTACACTCGGAGGAAAAAGTCTCACCAAAAACTACTGGTCCAGAATGGAAAGCCGAGGGCTTTATTGAGGAAGCGTTCTCGGAACCTTGAATCAGCCAGATTGGTCACAGGGATCGGCGGAGGAGAGGAAAGCAGATCTAAAAATGAGAATTATAGAAGAGAGTGACGCAGCCATGTCAAGAAGGAGAGCAAGCAACTGGGCCGCTACATGCTACTGGTGCAACGACCAAATAAGTAGACTTGGGAGAGCTTGTTTACAAGTAAGAAGTCGTTCCCAAAGGGACAGGGGCGCCCAGACAACAACGGCTAAGAGACAACTGAAGATGGGGACTTAACACAGCAAAGCCAACAGCTTCAAACGAATATGCGAGAAAACAGACATAAGCCCATAGGCTCCCATAGGTCACTAAGAGACTTTGTAGGCAGTTCACGCCAGCGATAATATGCCCCATAGGACTAACAAGGATTATTGAGTCTCTGTTTTTTGTCGCGACACCTTGCAGATCGGCCGGCAAACTCGACTTCGACGGAAAACGTGTCACCTGTTACTCTGAAAGAAGTCAAAGCAGCGTGTAGAGGAACGCTAAAACGCTACTGACGATCGCCGTAGTTCCCACCCCGTTCATGGAAATATACAAGTAGTGCCTAATGGAAGAGCAAAAGCTTATCCTGGAAGAAGAAGGGAGAAAAGCGGAAAAACAGCCTCTCTGGATATAGGCAAATCTGCCTCTTCGACACCGTCGGAAAAATCTTCAAGAAGATTATCTAAAATGACCTACTGTATGCCATTGGGGAAAGAGGAGCACTCTCAGATGCTTTCGAAAGACCCGCTCAACTGTCGAAGCAGTGACGCTGGTCACTAACATAACGAATAAGGCGATCGAGGTAAAAAAATTCAGATAGGGCGAAAAAGAGTACTGTGAAGTGGTAAACCACGACGTGCGGAACGCGTTTACCAGTGCGCATTGAGAAAGTATCCTAAGTTTCCTAAAGAACGCTGAACCAAATTAACTGGTGAAGCTAATCTCGTGGTCTGGTGAAGCAAAAAATAGGCAAGACTGCAGGTGTATATAGCGCGTATGATGCCCAACATCGGAGGGTGGGAAGTAGAAAACTCCTTTCTCGGGTTGTTACCTCCGTACTGTATGCGGCGCCAGTGTGGGGTATTGCGCTAAAAACTGTAGGGCTGAAAGCTGTCGTCCATCTATCGACTCGGCGCACTGCGAGTCATATTCGGATTCCGAACGTCTCCGATAACGCGATGGTCCCAGCTGGTATGATATCCTAGGGTGATGGAGGTGATATATACCCAAAGGAAGATATGGGAGGGCGAAATGGATGTAGGCACCGAAGGGGACAGTGCTCGACAGACTTGGACCTGATCCTTTCGAGCTACGGGCTCGAAAAAAATATTTATTTTTATTTTATCTAAAAACGACTCACTAAAACATATCGCAAAAGGATCGCAAGGGATCCTTTCACGAGCTGTCTTTAATGATCTTTTCACTTCGGCAATAAAAAGTGCATCGAATAGGGGCAGTAAATCTCGGAACAGCCTGGGTGTAACAACCTAAAATCTCTGCAACAGATTTTCGCCTCGGAGACTGTGAAAACCTTTGCAACATTTATTCTCCTTAGAGGCTGTTAAAGCCTCTGCAACAATACTTCTCATCGTAGGCTGTTAAAAGCTCTGCAACATTGCTTCCATAGAGCAACGAACGCAGAACTAAAAAGTTACTCCGAGGAATTCGGCTTGGAAAAACTAGAAATTTTAAGGAAGCAATTGTTGCAGTACACGGGAGAACAGATCTCCCAGCACATGTACAAGATAGGCTGGGACAGATAGCATCAAGCCAGACGCAAACCGGGAGCCCGCGAAATAGAACACCGAAAAACAGGAGCGTAAGGCACCAATCGCCAGGAAAAGCCACGGAAAAATGATTACGACACAGAACAAGCCAGCGCAACAATCACCAAAGGCAATCCCATCCAAGCAAACCATGGAAGAACCTCAAGGAGACTCCAGAACAGGAAACAACTCATCACTATTCCCAAAGAAGATACGGAAAGGCTCACCAGAAGTAGTGGCGATAATAGAGAGAATACGCAAATGGGACACGATCTACACTGGGAAATCAGATCTGCTCCTAATTCATAAGCAGGATGGAGGTGTAAGCAGAAACCTACGGAGTAGAATGCGACTACTTGGACTTCGCAATGCCTGTAATATTTGAGGAGAGCGCACTGGACTGATGGCATACCTGGGAAGAAGTAAAGGACAGGCTGAAGGAAAACTTAATACCTCCCCGGTACCAGGTGGAGCTAGCAAAGCAAGTGACAGATCGGAAGCAACCCAAACAGGAACAATGACGGAATACGTTCAAAATCTTAGGCAACTAATAAAATTCTGAATATATACCGGAACAGCAGAAGCTGGAAATCATATACCAGAACTGCCGGCTACTCATAAAACTATACGTAAAGAGAAGAGAATTCCAAACACTGGCAGAACTCATGATCACGGCAGAAAAAATCCAGAAGTTGGAGGTAGAGGCAGGAATATCGAAGGCTACAGCACACCTATGGAACAACCAGACAAATTACCAATCAAACGGGAAATGACCTCAATGGAGACAGCAATGCCACAGATGTGGACAAAACGGGCGTGACACCAGATCAATGAACCAATGAACCAATATTTTACTGCTACACAGATTATGTGCTAAAGAACCATTCTTATACTGCTGCAGAAAGCCGCAAGAAAACGCGCAAGGCTCAGGAAATAACCGCCAAGCACCCGAAACCCAGAACCACATAAGCGGGACTTAACCCACCTTATATACGAGGACAATCGGCACCTAGGATAGACTAGTATTGGAAGTCTGATGATGGAGGTTATCGACACAGGGCCACAAGAGGCATGGTCAACGAGCAGACTGCAAAGAAGCTATAAAACGAAGAAATCGAAGAAGACGAAAGAAGGCCGATAGAAGCAGACGCACAACAACACGCAAGTTCGAAACCAATGTAGAACTAGGGTGACGAGAATCCACACAAGCATTCCTAATAATGACAGGAGTATCAGACACCCCGATATAAGCAATAGAAATTTTTATAAACACAGACACAACGGAAAAAAAAAGTAAGAAGCACGCAGCCAGAGCCAGTGAACGAGAAATTGGAGGAATGGATCTCGACAGAAGTACAGAAGTTCGTCGTATTAGAAGAAGTAAGTAGCATATAGAATAAACTAAAAAGACAATAAGCTCATAAAACAGATATATTACACAAGAAACACAGCTCAAATTGATATAATTAATAAGGAAATTGACGAGTTAAACAAACAATTAATAACTTCTGAACACATATAGATATCTTGATAAAATAAACTGCATTTCAAAGAAAAATCTTTACCCAGACTTCAACCAACCGTTCGAATTAACCACTGATGCCTCATCATATGGCATCAGGGCAGTGTTGTCGGAAGGCAATAGACCCATAACCATGATTTCTAGGACTCTAAAGGACAGACAGCTAAGCTATGCGTCCAATGAGAGAGAACTACTGGCCATAGTTTGGGCCCTAAATACGCTTTGTCACTACACTATGGGAAGAGTGACAGTAACATCTACACAGACCATCTGCCATAGAAACCCAAATTCCAAGAAAAAGCGTTGTAAAGCGAGAATTGAGTGCGGCACGAGAGTTTCATACAAACCAGGCTTAGACAATCTTTAAGCGGATTTGCTGTCAACGGAAGATATTAATGCCTTAGAGATCCAGAGTCCATGCGACGAAGCTACGATTCATAGTGAAGCCTTGCTTACTTACGTAATTGAGGCCACAGACAAACCAGTGAGCTGCTTCAGGAATCAAATAATCTTGGAAGAATCAAACACCCCTATAAAGCAACTTTACATCGTCTTCTCTGAAAAAACCCATAACAAGATTGACTTCGTCAGTCGAGACATACTTCTTACACCCATCGTTCGTGCAGAATGATCTAGTAAAGGCCTTTCCGGACACAAAATTTCGGTATTGTAAGATTAGGGATGGCACCGATACCGGCAAGAGTAGACGAGTTGAGTCACATCGACATATTCTCTACCGCAGGGAAGTGCTTCCTCACAGCGGTTGACAAATTTTCACAGTTTGCAACAACGCAACAAGTGGCTTCGCGCAATAGCACACATAAAAATGTTGCAACTGGAGAATATCTTTCCAGCTATTCTAGTAGGACAATGAGGCATTCCATACGGTGTCCCTTCGGTCCTTATAGAAAAACCAATTAACATCGACGAAGCAAATACCCCACCGTTGCACAGTACATCAAACAGACAAGTAGAGTGCTTCCACAGCACCTTGTTGGAAATCACCAGGTGTTTGAAATTGCAGGGCCAGGTGACAGACACATATGACAAACATACTAGAGACGGAGACAAAACACCTTCTGATACTGACTGCGGCACTGAGAGTTTACCACAGGCATACAAGGAGTTTGAACATCCTGGGGTCAGCGCAGAAAGTCATCACAGGGACGCCGGACTGTGATGACTTACAACAATCGGGACAGGTTAAGAACGATTTAGTAAATGCCAACAATAGATAGATAACACTACTCGACAAAAATCAACTTTTTTTTTCCGCTGTGGCCAAAAGTGACTTTTTCTGATAGATTTGGAGATTTAAATTTTTTTAAAGAACTATGGTTTTTTTTTCATGGTGTAGTTTTTTTTTAAAGAATTTTTAAAAAATGTGGTATTTTTTGTCATAGGTAGTGCTTCTATTTTTCACATAACTTAAGTTTCCTACAACTGGTTGTATTGAACTTTGCAGATAAAAAACGCTGACAAATGCAGCTATAAATCCGCTTTAGAAACTTTGTAGCTGCAACTTAACATCTGGAAGATATTAAGCTTCCAAATTGAAATTTCATAATTTGTTTCGGTATTTTTTCCCCGAAATTTTGATTTAGAAAGCTCAGGAAAAGTTGAAAAGAAAACTTTTGCATGCCTTGATTTTTGGTTTTAGATAGACACATTAATTAGGCGTCGTTTAAGGTATCGCTTATAAAAATATAAAAATAAACGGCTAAGTTATAACCGTTTGACCAAACTTTCATATGCCGAATTTCGCCGATAAATTCCGTTAGCCGACGTATAACCGTTTTTTTTTCCTACAAAAATACCAAAAATCTGTGTTTGTAACAGTTTTTAACGGTAAAATGGCATTTGGAATAGTGCCAAACGGCATATGAAATTTTTTAACTGCAAAGTTCAATACAACCAGTTGTAGGAAACTTAAGTTATGTAAAAAATAGAAGCACTACCTATGACAAAAAATACAACATTTTTTAAAAATTCTTAAAAAAAAAACTACTCCATGAAAAAAAAAAACATTCCTTAAAAATTTTTATACATCCAAATCTATCAGAAAAAGTCATTTTTGGCGACAGCGGAAAAGTCGTGTCGACTAGTGTAATCATCAATTCGAGAACCCAAACACAGAATAACGCCCTCACCGATACGGTTAACAAGAAAATAACTATCTACAACCCGAGAACATCATAGCAGAATGCGGCAACAAAGTCATCGCCGTCTCGTCGTGGATTGGCCCCTAACATAAGCATTCTGTAAGGCGGCACCAGCGAATAACTGCGCACAACAGCTGCACTTTGGTGCCGTGGCTAACTGTGGTTGAACAATCTGCCCCTAATCTTGGAGGTAGACGAGGGTGTCGTGATAATCAACGACGCGACCGCCAACGCAGGAACGTACTTGGTGACCTTTGACCAGGTCGCTCACATCAACGGGACAAAGTACACCAACATCAACACTGCGCCGAAGAGGATTCCGGGTGTGGCAACTTCTGCGAAGATAACGTCATCAGCCACAAATGTTGAGCCTGCCTTATCTTCACAATTTCAATGAGGAAAATATGCAACATCTGATCAATGTCTAGACAAATCTAACTGGTCCCATACTGGCTACTGTCGTAGGAGTGGCCGTTTGCGCGGCACTAATTGACGTTTCCTGGTGATTGCGGCGCAGTAAGCAAAAAGGAAACACCATCACGTTTCAGCAATTGCTGAAGAACATGGGCTTGAGTTAACTGAATTAGCCTCTGGACGGTGCGAACTCTGCGTTATTGTCAAATTACGTCATCCGTAGTATCGTAATCGGCGCGACTGCCGGATGCCTGCCGTCACCAGACACCACACGAGGCGCTCTGTCAGCACTTTTGCTGGGCCGCAACGGGCGTCTTGACCGGCAGCTAAGGGTTTGCCTTCGGGAAATTCTGGGTACTTAGGTTAGTCTTTAGTGGTTTTCCGAGTGGCAGCAGCACAGAAAGCGAGAACGCCATGCGATCATTAATTTCTCGTATATTATCTAGTGCACTTTTAAATACTTAAATCCACTTATCGATCATAAAATATTCAAATATAATTCAATACGCGTGTTTTACTAAATTATTACTTATATATATTATATTATTTTATATTTAATTTTTAGCTTAAACTTATTTAAAACGCGGCTCTACTTTATACCCGGTACTCTATTAGAATATATGTGATCTTATGATTTATGTAATATATTATATGTTCGCAAAAGGAACGAATTAAATTTCGGCCCAAATAGAACATTTAAAAAAATTAAGTCGAACGCTATGCTAGATTTTTATATATTAAAAGTTATCCGTTTCCATTTTTGTTTGCATATAATTTTTACATCAGCTTCTACATTTCTACATGTACATGTAGATCTACTCATTGAAGTGTGTGCGAGAGAGATAGGGAATGAGGAAGCGCTTGGCAGGCGTTGCGTAGCGACTGAATCTGAATTTGTTCCTTCTGGCTATAAAAGTAGTTCGACCTGATCAAGATTTGGCAATCTGGTGGATACGGATATTTTCCATGATTATGCGTTTTTGATTTTCTCTTATCTTAAAATTTGTGAATTCCACAGATTTTCGTCCTTTGTGGGGGCGTGGCAAAATTTTGGAATACACTTGTATTGAAGTGATATCACAGAAGCTTGGATAGAAAGTTTTGTTTATCTAGCTCTTATAGCCTCTGAGAACTAGGCGCTCATCTGCGAGAGGGAACGATGCCTTTCGAAATGGTTTTCTTCATTTTGTCTATATTAATGATCCGATATGATCCAGATTCAACACCCTGATAGGAATAGTCATCCTCTATGATTCTGCGTTTTTAGTTTTCTCATACTATTAACATTTTTTATGCCACAGATTTTCGTCCTTTATGTGGGCGGAAAGGGGCGGGGCGAAATTTTGAAATACACTTGTAGTAGTGTGATAAAAAAGGAGACTGAACACAAAATTTGGTTGCTCTAACTTTTATAGTCTCTGAGATCTAGGTGCTAATGAAGACGGACAGACGGACGGGCAGACGGACGGACTGGCATGGCTATATCGACTCGGCTATTGATGCTGATCAAGAATATATATACTATACTCCTTCTGGGCGTTACACACAACCGTTGTCACCACAAATCTAATATACCCCTATACTCTTCGAGTACCAGGTATAAAAATAAAAAAGTTCTATTGGTTATGTGTTTTAACAGTGCCAGAGTGAAGATTTTTTGAAAATTGAGTCAAGTAAGTATGTGGAGCGTATATAGGCCTTGGCCAACAGTTTTTGATATTTGTTTCACCTCGAGCTTGGAAGGCACGCTCTTCTCATCACTGCTTGTCTTCTACTTCGCCTATCGTCGTATACCTTATGGCATAACGGTCATGACGTTATCTCGAAGGCCACTAGAGACAAGTGATAAAACTTGCGTCAAAAAAAAAACACCATCGAAGAAATCCACAGGAACAAGAGGGAAGGTTGAAAGAGAAGAGATGCTTTCTTGTTTTGTAATTTATCATTATTTTCCATAGTTTAAATAAATGATTTTCACATCTACATAATGTTTTAGTTGCAAAATATCAATGGTTTTTGCGAAGAGCTGTAAAGCTGTATTCCATTTAAATTTTAACAACCGCTTCTGACAGAAATATGATCAATAGATGTCAGTAACTTCCTGCTTTTGAAATTTTGAAAAATATTGATTTTTGAGAGAGAGAGTTGAAAAAAAGTGTCCGCCACTATACCTTATTATGTGTATATGTATATATATATTTATATATATGTATACCTGTTATTTATTATTACCAGGTAAGTGCAGTGTTTAAATAAAAAAAAATGTGATGCACGTTTCGTAAATAATGAAAACATCAATTTCATATAATATAACATTATATGAAATTGTGAAAAAACGGAATTTAGTGTATCGTTGCGTTCACATTGTATTTATTTATTCTTTTTTTATGCTCCTTCATTTAAATCTTTATGCTCCGACTAATATGTATGGAATTATTTATGTATTTATGTATTATAAATGTACCACAGGGCTGGCATCTAGGCCACTTAATCTTAACACTAGAGAACTATATGCGGATGATGTTAAGCTCTGTGTAGAGAATGAGGACACTTCTTTCCAATCCACGATGCAATCTGATCTCGAAAGATTTCAGTCATGGTGTTGTCAAAACTTAATAATTTGAATCTGGTCTGATGAGCATGTGAGGTGGCTCAGAGGGGGCCTAGCTGAGGCCACCGGACGGGTCGCAGGTTGCGGATAGCGAAAGGCCTACCTTAGTAGGTAGGTCAGCTGCAAATAAGTGTAACATCCTTAGGGAGAGTACCGAAAATAAGCAGTCCCGGACAGCCAGCGGTTGTTCGCGAAGCATCAACACTGACGATGCGCTTGTGATTCCGCCTCGTATACCACCTACCTACATCCCAACCTCCACACTCACCTCACACCGGTCTGGAGTAAGGTGTCATTCGACCCGTGCCGAGAGTCAGCCTACCTGGGGGCCCGGTCCAAAAAGTAGCCCAGTCTCGAGCGGAGAGCTCAGGGACTTGGCAGCCCGCTGTTCTAATGACCGTTTCCTTTCTCTCCATCTCGTGGGATGTAAAATAAAAAAACATATTAATCAAAACAAAAAAAAACATAATTGAGACTGGCACTCCCCAAACGTCAAATGGGAGCAATCCCCTGCATGTAAAGGCATCATCCCTAGGGCCTGGCCCAACCAGCTCAACAGCTGGATAGACCTGCAAGGTGGAAGTCGCTGGTATAAACGCGAGAGTGTCCCATCCCGAATCTGGGGTGGATGGCAAAGCACCTCCCAACACTGACACCTTGGAGAGGCGGTTAAGCAACATTGCGGCTGCCCAACCTTCTGGTAAAGTGGAGGGAGATTATTTGCCATCGACCAGCGCACAAGCCAAAAAATACACCTATGCCGAAAGGAGAAGTGCAGGGCACATACTCCGTCGGTAAAACGCGAGCACGCAAACCAGTCCATCAGCTGATTGGCTGAGGAAGGTGGAGTGGCCACTGCGGTGCTACCAAATTTCACAATGGTCTCCCAAACGAAGAGGCAACGCTCGCAGGAGACACCCGGACCTTCCGCAAAAAGGTCCAAGGTTCTGCCAAACGTCTCCTTCAGATTGCCATTGGCTTCTTCGACAAAAGCAGCGTGGGGGGAAGAATACCCAAAAGACAATGGAAGTTGGTGAAAGCGGCATTGGCCAAACACTGCTTCGAGCTCCTCGACGAAGATCCCTGGCCACCTCCAGTCTGCAAAGACATGGGGTGGTTCCGGGGTAACATAAAAGTGGTAGCCTGCGAAGACCAGCGCTCCGTAAAGCTGTACAAAGCAGCGGTGACGCAGATCGTAGAGGTCTACGCTGGGGCGAGCTCGTCGCTGTAGACTGGAGCGAGGTGCCCAGTAGACCGAGGGCCAGAATTTAGGTGCTGGCTACCTTTAAGGAGCCTGAGCGCATCCTTAGTTGCAGAGGTGCAACCCAGGACTGCCGACCACAGACTGGAAGGTAGTGAAGGTTGAGGAGACACAGGGGCCGACAAATCAGGTCGTGCTCGTCCTCAATAAGGAATCGCTGCACCCGTTAGAGGCAGCCAAATGAGAGATAAACTTCGACCTCAGCTCGGTCACCATAAAGGTGTATAAGTCTGACGCAGCCTTGGCCGAGGCTCGTCCTGTCGACAACCCAGTCGTGCAGGATGTTGCCTCGGAGATCGAGGCACCCGACAGCGAGCTGGAGCCGGTCGAAGAAGGCTGTTCATCAGACGCGGAGCTCATGCGAGACTTCGAGGCGATATGTCGTGAGGACGTCTCTGACGACTCAGACGCCGACACTACAGTGGTGGGGATTCTTGAAGATGTCTCTGAGACTCCTTCAAATAAATCTCTACCACTGTAAAGCAGCATCATACTTCGCTTGGACGCAAGCGGAGCCTACGTCGTCCTTATCCAGGAGCCTTGGATAGTCGGAGACAAGGTCTGTGGATTAGCGACGAGAGAGTACCAGCTCATTGTACCCTAAACAAAAGGAAAAATTCGAACCTGCATTCTTACAAGAAAGCACCAAAATATCTTGCTGCTCCATAACTTTAGCAATTGCGACAACACGGTAGTAAGCCTAGAGCTACAGCGGACACATCTGAGGCTGATGTCGTCCTACATGGCCCATGAGGAAAATTATCCTCCAAGCGACCTCCTTTGTAAGCTGGCCAGCGACAGCTAGAGGTACAATACATGCCTACTAATAGGCTGCGACGCCAATGCTCACCACACCCAATGGGGGAGCTCAGATTCCAACGTAAGGGGTGAGTCATTTTTTAGCTTTATCCTAAACTCAAACTTAGTCATCTGTAATCGGGGCAACGACCCAATATTTATTGTAAAACATTATAAAGAATCTAGTGTCTCACAATTTGGCAGACAAAGTGAAGGGCTGGAAAGTCCTAGAGGACCATTCCTTCTCTGACCATAGGTATATCGAGACGATTCTATCCCTCGAGAACCCAAAACCCATCTACTATACTAACCCCAGGAAAGCCAATTGGGTAAAATATAGTTCAGCCATGGAGGAATTCTCCCCAACAAAGCACCAACGTGCCCAGACACTCAAGATGACTTAGATCCTCTAGTGAACAGGTTTAGGGAAGAATGAAACAAGGCCTTCACGGCAGCTTGCATTCCACACAAGAATAGGGGTAAAAAAAAACCCCCCTGGTGGTCGAAACAAATCGATATCCTACGTAAGAGCTGCAGGACTCTCTTCAACAGAGCCAAAAGCGCTAACGAGGAGAAGCATTGAGCAGACTACAAAGTCAGTCTTGCCCCATACAAAAGGAAAACCGGAAAACAAAAATGGCCTCTTGGCAAAAATTCTACTCGGAGATGGAGGAGACGTCAGAAGCCGCAAGGCTGCGCAAGATCCTCTCAAAAACGACCCCCTCGGTAGGGTGTCTTTAAAGAGACAATGGAACGTGGACTAACTCTAGTGAGGAGTCGCTCCACATACTACTTGAAACCCACTTCAGTGGGTGGGATCGTCCACTCAGTCAAGGTATGTCAACAGAGGCACTCCGCAAGGTGGTGTCCTGTCTCCCCTTCTATGGAACATAGCAGTCAATAATATTCTATGTGACCTGGAGGGGGATGGGTGGCTGCAAGGCAGTGGCATTCGCGGATGACGTCGCAATTATCTTCTCGGGGAAATACCCTCAAACACTCTGCGACTTAATGACCACAAAACTCTCGAGACTGTCAGGATGAACAGAAGACTGGGAGTAAATCCCTCAAAAACGGAAATTGTGTTACTCACAAATAAATACAAGGTTCCGCCCCTCAACCCTCCAATACTATATGAATGCAGGTGTAAAATATATAAAGAAACTAAAATAGTAGTTGCTGGAATGGAGAGATGGAATATCGAGGCCACGGTCAGTGGGGATGGTGGTTCCGTGCTGATTCGGTAACTTGGGGGGGGGTTCGTTGGACCGCGTCTCATCTCCTTACTACATACAATTTTATTAGAATCCCCTTAGAGTTTAAGGGAGCTATTTCCGAAAACAATAAAACGCCTATGCATCACGCAGACACACAAAACAAAAGGCACAATCGAACTGATGGGGTACAAAACTATACCAGGGGCTCTTGTCGGCTGGTTCTAAACGATTGCAGGCGTGGGGTCTTGAGATGGGAGTCGACCCACGCGATTCTGCACCCACCCTACCATGATTTCCAGTAGTTGGTGTGTGTTGGAAATCCCTTATACTCCCACCCTACCCTCCTTTATGTCACCATGTCACCAGAATTATAACTCTATCCTTCCATATTCATGCTCCAATACTTCAAGTTATGTTTATCCAATCCTTAAAACTAGACATTCTCATACATAATTATGAAAAACCAAAAAGGTGGTAAACAAAAGTAATTATAGAAAAATTTTGGGTATTAAATAAAGATCAAAGAGAGAAAAAAAAAAAATTATATCTATAAAGAAGATTAGGACAAAGTATATATAAATGAAAAATATAGTATAAAAATTTAAATGTACATATATAGATATATGGGTGTAATTAAGAAAATATTATATGTATTCAAATTAACGTATCAGAAAATCAAATTAATGCAGGTGAAATAACAAATTGAACGCGAGAAAGTTTACAGTCTAAAAATCGAAATCCGCAATACCATTTCATAACTTTCTTTTGTTTGCTGGTTAGTGTAATTCCATTGCATTAGAAAGAAAAAGAAAAGGCAAGAATGCGATCAGTCAAATGCACCAAAACTACCGACTAAACCAACGCACAGCTGCGAATGCTGATAAGCAGCCAGGCGACGGTTTAGCGGCGACCGCTGATCGTGGGAGCAAGCGTTGGGTTATGCGAATATAGGCACAAAAGGGAAAGTAATTAAAATTGGGTCACTTACGTTGTCTCACAGGGTTCCCTCGCTGAAAGGCACCTTTCACTGTGGAAGCTGTGGAAAAACAGGGGGGAGGGTTTTTTCTTGTTCTTTTTCTGCTTGGTTCTTGTTTTCTTTTTGTTTCTTTTCTCACCAACAAATTTTAATTAAAAATTTAAGAAAAAAAATGCATTGGCCGCGGCTTTATGGAGGTATGACTGTGATCGGAATTTAAACAAAAAAAAAATAGACTAGAAGGGTTCAGAAGGAACCGGGAAAAAAAATTTAAATTAAAGGTTAGGCAATTTTAACTACTCTATTTTATAAGATTTTGGTAATATTATTTATTATTATTTTTAATCCATATCATAGGCTACGGCTCTCAGCCGTTGCAGCCGGTTGGTGCCAGCGCACCAGGGGGTGAGTGGCTCTAAGCAGCTTTGCAGGGTACAGCAACGGACAGGCGTGGCGCATGTGCAAAGGTTATGGCCGGCGCAAGGTTGTATAATTGGGGCAGGTGGGCTTTTCCAGCGGGTTTCCAAGGAAAAAATAAAGAGCTCGGCCCCACCCCAACGTTCGGCTGACGTGGGTTATAGCCGTCCAGTGACGGGGCTTGGTGTGGGTGCACAATTCGGGTGCTTGGTGCGCTGCCGATCACGGCCAGGGCCCTATGGGCGAAACAAAAACCAAAAGGGCTAAGAAAACGCTAATTTTCCCTACAGGCTACTTGAACATACCGTTTTCCTGGGTTTTCACAGGCACAGATCGTTTTTCTTCTGGCCAGGGATTCGGACTTCTGGAGGCATAGCAAATATGCCCGCTAAATCAGGTCAGTTTGGCGGCACTTTTTCCGGTACGGCAAGGTACGGTTCGGGTATAAAATTTTAGTCGTCACCGCACTGAGTAACCGGACTTTTCCCGTTTGTTAACCCGTTTTCCGGACACGTGGCAGTTTTAAAGAAAATTCTCTATAGGTACTACACTCGACCAGATCCACGAATTTTAATATACAAAAGAGATCGACTGAAGCTTTTGCACTGCTTAAATAGGATCTAAATGCAGATCTAAAATTCCGATGCAAAAGCTTCTTTGCGATGCGCTGCCAAAGCTTCCCTCAGCTGTTCTATATCCCGAGCTTACTAGCAGACACCGCAAACTATGCTTTAAATGACATATATATTTAATTAGCCCAAGGTTATTGCATGCGATATACCCGAGCAATAACCTACTTGCGATCTGTGCTGCTCAACGGTAACCGTTACACAGGCTGTCTTTCAGCGACAGTGTCAGTTACCTAGGGTTGGTAATTGACAAGAAGCTTAACTGGAACCTGAACATAAAAGACAGAGAAGAATGGTACGATAGCCCTATACACTTGCAAAAAAGCTATTGGCTTGAAGTGGGATATATCAAACGATAGTAAGACCAATTCTACTCTACGGAGTTACAGTGTGATAGCCGGCCCTATCAAAAGGATCGACCACCAAACAACTGGGCAATGTTCAGCGAACTGCAGCCCTATGCATTAGTGGAGCACTCCGCACCACTCCAAATGATGCGCTTGATGCCATTCTATGCCTCCAAAGCCTTGCCCTTGCAGGAAAAGAAAGGGCAGAAATGGCAGCGATACGTCTGAGAGACTTCGACCAATGGACATCACAGCTCATGGGTCACTCATCGATACTTACCAGCAGTACCGTCCCCACGAAAACGGACTACTGCGTCCCAAGGGAACACACAGATACCCCCTTCAATATAATCATCCCTAGCAGAGACGAATGGCTTGAAGGACAACCAGGCTCGAAGCTGGACAACAAGGTCGGAGGAGGAATCTACTCCGAACAGCTCGAAATCAGGCACTCATTCAGACTCCCAGATCACTGCAGTGTATGCCAAGTGGAAGTCATTGCGATCAGGTAAGCACTAAAGCACCTTCAAAAGGCCACTAAGGCTTCACTGGCAACTAAGGTAAACATTTACAGTGACAGCCAAGCTGCGATCAAATCACTTCATGCGATTTCCTCGAACTCGGCCACAGTGGCAAATTTCTTCACGAGATGGCTCAATTTGCTTTCAGACTTATTTGTGTCCCGGCTCCCCGGGACATCGAAGGACCGTACACCAGGACCGTATAAGATCAGTTCAGAAAAATTTTTTACTTTATGGTCTGCGCGGCCTCAACTGGGATACAAGTGTGAGGTTGCCGTCTTACCTTAATAGATTGCTTTTGATAAACCTTAGCTTAACCTTAGCTAATCGTAGGAAAATGCTTGGTGTGATTTTTATGCACATCTTGTTCAAGGGTGACGTAGAGAGAACTGACTTGTTGAACCGCATAATCTTCACGATTTTTATTAGAAACTCTAGAAACTATATACCATTGTTCCTTCCGCTTTTTTTTTTTTTTAATTTTTATTTAAAAATTCCTAGTGCTACATATTATATACTTTTAGATTAATGCACTAATCACAATCAAGTTTTACATGCTTAACAGTTAAACTTAACTTTAAGAATCTATAAAATTATAATTTAAAATTTAAACTACTAAACAAGTCACATCGAAAAGCAAATAATTTATAACATTTTAAACATGTATTCTTATAAATAAAATTATAACTTCGGTAATACATAATATATACCTATTGAAGTTTAGAAAGTAATATTTTGATTCTTTAGATAACTTTTAAATTTACTGTTAAACAGTGGTTGTTTTCAAAAAGCAAAACTTCTATTAGCAAAACGAGTGATCTGTACGACCGTAGGACACCGTACGTCTTTCCTACAGCTTTGTTTGTATGGTCTTTCCAGGAGAGAGTGTTATTATTTGTAATGCCTAAGTTTAATCTGCCTTATATACATAGCTGATTTCTGTATTGTCAATTACAAATTTAATTAAATTGTCCGTTTTTAGGGACTTTTTGTAAATAACTATACATTTAGACTTAGACGGATTTAGACATAAACCATTATTACTTGCCCACTTGGACACACAGGACAGTTCATAATTTCTTAATCTAATACATTCAGTTATTTGACTAAGAGGACGACTCACATACATTTGCACATTGTCAGCGTACATATGGACATCATACATAGATAGGACTTTAGGCAGATCATCAACATACATTGTAAACAAAAGCGGGCCTAGTACCGATCCCTGAGGAACACCTTGTAAATTGACTAGAACATCAGATCTCGACTTATTTGTAATTACTGCTTGTTTTCAATTAGTTAAGTAAGAGGACATCAATTTAGTTGCAGTATTGCAAAATTTATATAGTTTTGTTATCTTGGTCAGGAGAATCATGATTGACTGTGTCAAAAGCCTTACTAAAGTCCAGTAGCGTTAAAAATGTTACTTCACTACTTACCTCTACTGTTTTAATGATTTCTGTAGTGCAGCTTCTACTTTTTCTGAACCCGGACTGCTTATTGTTTAAAAGTTTATTTGTTTCTAGAAAGTTTTTTAATTGTTTCTCCGTTATATTTTCAAAGGTTTTGGAGAGATATGGCAGTATTGAGATTGGTCTATAATTCAGCTCATAATTCGACTTGGGTATTGGTACTATTTTCGCTTCTTTAGCAATAGTTTAATAAATTTTGGATCGATTTCGTCCAGCCCGATGGCATTGGATTTCATTTTAAACATAGCTTCTAAGACTTTACACTGACTCACACAAGAAAATTCAAACATATTAACATTCATAGACGGGACAGAATTAATATACGGATTGCACGAGCTAACAGGAATATTTAAGTTTAAAAATTGATTTAAAGCATTAACATCAAGGTCTTCATTTATCACATATTTAGTTTTCCCTAACCCTAAGGTATTTAATTTTTCCAAGTTTGTCTATTGCAGTTTGTTTGTTTATTGCACTTGCGAATTTATTACCGTAATAATTTCTCTTGGCATTGGATATCAAAGTATTAATAGGCTTTTTACACTGGGTGCGTTACCTATCGATATCGGAAAAGACGCAGAGATCCAGAAGAGGCGTTTACACCACAGGGTCTTTGCGTCTTTGGAAGAGGAAGACAAATTTTGGAAACAAAGTAAATAATGCGCAAAAATCAACGAAATATGTCGGAAAAAGAGTTGATTCTTCTAACTGTGGTGGTGCAAAGTGAGGAGAATCTTTGTGTAAGCGGCACATTATTTTTAAAGCAGCCCGACGTAGTGTTATGTGCCGTTTACACTGAGGCTGCGTCTTGATTCTTTGGGTCTTCCCAGAAACTCCGTTTTTTTATACCCGGTACTCGAAGAGTATAGGGGTATATTAGATTTGTGGGGATAACGGTTGTGTGTAACGCCCAGAAGGAAGCGTTTCCGACCCCATAAAGTATATATATTCTTGATCAGCATCAATAGCCGAGTCGATATAGCCATGTCTGTCTGTCCGTCCGTCCGTCCGTCCGTCTGTCCGTCTGTCCGTCCTCATTAGCGCCTATATCTCAGAGACTATTAAAGCTAAGGCAACCAAATTTTGTATCCAGTCTCCTGTGTTATCACACTACTCAAAGTGTATTTCAAAATTTCGCCCCGCCCCCTTCCGCCCGCACAAAGAACGAAAGTCTGTGGCATACACAATTTTGAAGATACGGAAAAACTAAAAACGCAGAATCATAGAGAATGACTATTTCTATCAGAGTGTTGAATCTGGATTAGATCGGATCATTATTATAGCTACAATGAAGAAAACCATTTCGAAAGTCATCATTCCCTCTCGCTCTCTCTCACACGCGACCCCATCTGCTTTGCCCATTCTTATTTCTTGACGCCTAGTTCTCAGAGACTATAAGAGCTAGAGCAACCAAACTTTCTATCCAAGCTCCTGTGATATCAAACCAGCACGAGTTTGTTTCAACGGCTACGGCTCTCAGCCGTTGCAGCCGGTTGGTGCCAGCGCACCAGGGGGTGAGTGGCTCTAAGCAGCTTTGCAGGGTACAGCAACGGACAGGCGTGGCGCATGTGCAAAGGTTATGGCCGGCGCAAGGTTGTATAATTGGGGCAGGTGGGCTTTTCCAGCGGGTTTCCAAGGAAAAAATAAAGAGCTCGGCCCCACCCCAACGTTCGGCTGACGTGGGTTATAGCCGTCCAGTGACGGGGCTTGGTGTGGGTGCACAATTCGGGTGCTTGGTGCGCTGCCGATCACGGCCAGGGCCCTATGGGCGAAACAAAAACCAAAAGGGCTAAGAAAACGCTAATTTTCCCTACAGGCTACTTGAACATACCGTTTTCCTGGGTTTTCACAGGCACAGATCGTTTTTCTTCTGGCCAGGGATTCGGACTTCTGGAGGCATAGCAAATATGCCCGCTAAATCAGGTCAGTTTGGCGGCACTTTTTCCGGTACGGCAAGGTACGGTTCGGGTATAAAATTTTAGTTGTCACCGCACTGAGTAACCGGACTTTTCCCGTTTGTTAACCCGTTTTCCGGACACGTGGCAGTTTTAAAGAAAATTGTCTATAGGTACTACACTCGACCAGATCCACGAATTTTAATATACAAAAGAGATCGACTGAAGCTTTTGCACTGCTTAAATAGGATCTAAATGCAGATCTAAAATTCCGATGCAAAAGCTTCTTTGCGATGCGCTGCCAAAGCTTCCCTCAGCTGTTCTATATCCCGAGCTTACTAGCAGACACCGCAAACTATGCTTTAAATGACATATATATTTAATTAGCCCAAGGTTATTGCATGCGATATACCCGAGCAATAACCTACTTGCGATCTGTGCTGCTCAACGGTAACCGTTACACAGGCTGTCTTTCAGCGACAGTGTCAGTTACCTAGGGTTGGTAATTGACAAGAAGCTTAACTGGAACCTGAACATAAAAGACAGAGAAGAATGGTACGATAGCCCTATACACTTGCAAAAAAGCTATTGGCTTGAAGTGGGATATATCAAACGATAGTAAGACCAATTCTACTCTACGGAGTTACAGTGTGATAGCCGGCCCTATCAAAAGGATCGACCACCAAACAACTGGGCAATGTTCAGCGAACTGCAGCCCTATGCATTAGTGGAGCACTCCGCACCACTCCAAATGATGCGCTTGATGCCATTCTATGCCTCCAAAGCCTTGCCCTTGCAGGAAAAGAAAGGGCAGAAATGGCAGCGATACGTCTGAGAGACTTCGACCAATGGACATCACAGCTCATGGGTCACTCATCGATACTTACCAGCAGTACCGTCCCCACGAAAACGGACTACTGCGTCCCAAGGGAACACACAGACACCCCCTTCAATATAATCATCCCTAGCAGAGACGAATGGCTTGAAGGACAACCAGGCTCGAAGCTGGACAACAAGGTCGGAGGAGGAATCTACTCCGAACAGCTCGAAATCAGGCACTCATTCAGACTCCCAGATCACTGCAGTGTATGCCAAGTGGAAGTCATTGCGATCAGGTAAGCACTAAAGCACCTTCAAAAGGCCACTAAGGCTTCACTGGCAACTAAGGTAAACATTTACAGTGACAGCCAAGCTGCGATCAAATCACTTCATGCGATTTCTTCACGAGATGGCTCAATTTGCTTTCAGACTTATTTGTGTCCCGGCTCCCCGGGACATCGAAGGACCGTACACCAGGACCGTATAAGATCAGTTCAGAAAAATTTTTTACTTTATGGTCTGCGCGGCCTCAACTGGGATACAAGTGTGAGGTTGCCGTCTTACCTTAATAGATTGCTTTTGATAAACCTTAGCTTAACCTTAGCTAATCGTAGGAAAATGCTTGGTGTGATTTTTATGCACATCTTGTTCAAGGGTGACGTAGAGAGAACTGACTTGTTGAACCGCATAATCTTCACGATTTTTATTAGAAACTCTAGAAACTATATACCATTGTTCCTTCCGCTTTTTTTTTTTTTTTAATTTTTATTTAAAAATTCCTAGTGCTACATGTTATATACTTTTAGATTAATGCACTAATCACAATCAAGTTTTACATGCTTAACAGTTAAACTTAACTTTAAGAATCTATAAAATTATAATTTAAAATTTAAACTACTAAACAAGTCACATCGAAAAGCAAATAATTTATAACATTTTAAACATGTATTCTTATAAATAAAATTATAACTTCGGTAATACATAATATATACCTATTGAAGTTTAGAAAGTAATATTTTGATTCTTTAGATAACTTTTAAATTTACTGTTAAACAGTGGTTGTTTTCAAAAAGCAAAACTTCTATTAGCAAAACGAGTGATCTGTACGACCGTAGGACACCGTACGTCTTTCCTACAGCTTTGTTTGTATGGTCTTTCCAGGAGAGAGTGTTATTATTTGTAATGCCTAAGTTTAATCTGCCTTATATACATAGCTGATTTCTGTATTGTCAATTACAAATTTAATTAAATTGTCCGTTTTTAGGGACTTTTTGTAAATAACTATACATTTAGACTTAGACGGATTTAGACATAAACCATTATTACTTGCCCACTTGGACACACAGGACAGTTCATAATTTCTTAATCTAATACATTCAGTTATTTGACTAAGAGGACGACTCACATACATTTGCACATTGTCAGCGTACATATGGACATCATACATAGATAGGACTTTAGGCAGATCATCAACATACATTGTAAACAAAAGCGGGCCTAGTACCGATCCCTGAGGAACACCTTGTAAATTGACTAGAACATCAGATCTCGACTTATTTGTAATTACTGCTTGTTTTCAATTAGTTAAGTAAGAGGACATCAATTTAGTTGAAGTATTGCAAAATTTATATAGTTTTGTTATCTTGGTCAGGAGAATCATGATTGACTGTGTCAAAAGCCTTACTAAAGTCCAGTAGCGTTAAAAATGTTACTTCACTACTTACCTCTACTGTTTTAATGATTTCTGTAGTGCAGCTTCTACTTTTTCTGAACCCGGACTGCTTATTGTTTAAAAGTTTATTTGTTTCTAGAAAGTTTTTTAATTGTTTCTCCGTTATATTTTCAAAGGTTTTGGAGAGATATGGCAGTATTGAGATTGGTCTATAATTCAGCTCATAATTCGACTTGGGTATTGGTACTATTTTCGCTTCTTTAGCAATAGTTTAATAAATTTTGGATCGATTTCGTCCAGCCCGATGGCATTGGATTTCATTTTAAACATAGCTTCTAAGACTTTACACTGACTCACACAAGAAAATTCAAACATATTAACATTCATAGACGGGACAGAATTAATATACGGATTGCACGAGCTAACAGGAATATTTAAGTTTAAAAATTGATTTAAAGCATTAACATCAAGGTCTTCATTTATCACATATTTAGTTTTCCCTAACCCTAAGGTATTTAATTTTTCCAAGTTTGTCTATTGCAGTTTGTTTGTTTATTGCACTTGCGAATTTATTACCGTAATAATTTCTCTTGGCATTGGATATCAAAGTATTAATAGGCTTTTTACACTGGGTGCGTTACCTATCGATATCGGAAAAGACGCAGAGATCCAGAAGAGGCGTTTACACCACAGGGTCTTTGCGTCTTTGGAAGAGGAAGACAAATTTTGGAAACAAAGTAAATAATGCGCAAAAATCAACGAAATATGTCGGAAAAAGAGTTGATTCTTCTAACTGTGGTGGTGCAAAGTGAGGAGAATCTTTGTGTAAGCGGCACATTATTTTTAAAGCAGCCCGACGTAGTGTTATGTGCCGTTTACACTGAGGCTGCGTCTTGATTCTTTGGGTCTTCCCAGAAACTCCGTTTTTTTATACCCGGTACTCGAAGAGTATAGGGGTATATTAGATTTGTGGGGATAACGGTTGTGTGTAACGCCCAGAAGGAAGCGTTTCCGACCCCATAAAGTATATATATTCTTGATCAGCATCAATAGCCGAGTCGATATAGCCATGTCTGTCTGTCCGTCCGTCCGTCCGTCTGTCCGTCCTCATTAGCGCCTATATCTCAGAGACTATTAAAGCTAAGGCAACCAAATTTTGTATCCAGTCTCCTGTGTTATCACACTACTCAAAGTGTATTTCAAAATTTCGCCCCGCCCCCTTCCGCCCGCACAAAGAACGAAAGAACAATTTTGAAGATACGGAAAAACTAAAAACGCAGAATCATAGAGAATGACTATTTCTATCAGAGTGTTGAATCTGGATTAGATCGGATCATTATTATAGCTACAATGAAGAAAACCATTTCGAAAGTCATCATTCCCTCTCGCTCTCTCTCACACGCGACCCCATCTGCTTTGCCCATTCTTATTTCTTGACGCCTAGTTCTCAGAGACTATAAGAGCTAGAGCAACCAAACTTTCTATCCAAGCTCCTGTGATATCAAACCAGCACGAGTTTGTTTCAACGGCTACGGCTCTCAGCCGTTGCAGCCGGTTGGTGCCAGCGCACCAGGGGGTGAGTGGCTCTAAGCAGCTTTGCAGGGTACAGCAACGGACAGGCGTGGCGCATGTGCAAAGGTTATGGCCGGCACAAGGTTGTATAATTGGGGCAGGTGGGCTTTTCCAGCGGGTTTCCAAGGAAAAAATAAAGAGCTCGGCCCCACCCCAACGTTCGGCTGACGTGGGTTATAGCCGTCCAGTGACGGGGCTTGGTGTGGGTGCACAATTCGGGTGCTTGGTGCGCTGCCGATCACGGCCGGGGCCCTATGGGCGAAACAAAAACCAAAAGGGCTAAGAAAACGCTAATTTTCCCTACAGGCTACTTGAACATACCGTTTTCCTGGGTTTTCACAGGCACAGATCGTTTTTCTTCTGGCCAGGGATTCGGACTTCTGGAGGCATAGCAAATATGCCCGCTAAATCAGGTCAGTTTGGCGGCACTTTTTCCGGTACGGCAAGGTACGGTTCGGGTATAAAATTTTAGTCGTCACCGCACTGAGTAACCGGACTTTTCCCGTTTGTTAACCCGTTTTCCGGACACGTGGCAGTTTTAAAGAAAATTCTCTATAGGTACTACACTCGACCAGATCCACGAATTTTAATATACAAAAGAGATCGACTGAAGCTTTTGCACTGCTTAAATAGGATCTAAATGCAGATCTAAAATTCCGATGCAAAAGCTTCTTTGCGATGCGCTGCCAAAGCTTCCCTCAGCTGTTCTATATCCCGAGCTTACTAGCAGACACCGCAAACTATGCTTTAAATGACATATATATTTAATTAGCCCAAGGTTATTGCATGCGATATACCCGAGCAATAACCTACTTGCGATCTGTGCTGCTCAACGGTAACCGTTACACAGGCTGTCTTTCAGCGACAGTGTCAGTTACCTAGGGTTGGTAATTGACAAGAAGCTTAACTGGAACCTGAACATAAAAGACAGAGAAGAATGGTACGATAGCCCTATACACTTGCAAAAAAGCTATTGGCTTGAAGTGGGATATATCAAACGATAGTAAGACCAATTCTACTCTACGGAGTTACAGTGTGATAGCCGGCCCTATCAAAAGGATCGACCACCAAACAACTGGGCAATGTTCAGCGAACTGCAGCCCTATGCATTAGTGGAGCACTCCGCACCACTCCAAATGATGCGCTTGATGCCATTCTATGCCTCCAAAGCCTTGCCCTTGCAGGAAAAGAAAGGGCAGAAATGGCAGCGATACGTCTGAGAGACTTCGACCAATGGACATCACAGCTCATGGGTCACTCATCGATACTTACCAGCAGTACCGTCCCACGAAAACGGACTACTGCGTCCCAAGGGAACACACAGACACCCCCTTCAATATAATCATCCCTAGCAGAGACGAATGGCTTGAAGGACAACCAGGCTCGAAGCTGGACAACAAGGTCGGAGGAGGAATCTACTCCGAACAGCTCGAAATCAGGCACTCATTCAGACTCCCAGATCACTGCAGTGTATGCCAAGTGGAAGTCATTGCGATCAGGTAAGCACTAAAGCACCTTCAAAAGGCCACTAAGGCTTCACTGGCAACTAAGGTAAACATTTACAGTGACAGCCAAGCTGCGATCAAATCACTTCATGCGATTTCCTCGAACTCGGCCACAGTGGCAAATTTCTTCACGAGATGGCTCAATTTGCTTTCAGACTTATTTGTGTCCCGGCTCCCCGGGACATCGAAGGACCGTACACCAGGACCGTATAAGATCAGTTCAGAAAAATTTTTTACTTTATGGTCTGCGCGGCCTCAACTGGGATACAAGTGTGAGGTTGCCGTCTTACCTTAATAGATTGCTTTTGATAAACCTTAGCTTAACCTTAGCTAATCGTAGGAAAATGCTTGGTGTGATTTTTATGCACATCTTGTTCAAGGGTGACGTAGAGAGAACTGACTTGTTGAACCGCATAATCTTCACGATTTTTATTAGAAACTCTAGAAACTATATACCATTGTTCCTTCCGCTTTTTTTTTTTTTTTAATTTTTATTTAAAAATTCCTAGTGCTACATATTATATACTTTTAGATTAATGCACTAATCACAATCAAGTTTTACATGCTTAACAGTTAAACTTAACTTTAAGAATCTATAAAATTATAATTTAAAATTTAAACTACTAAACAAGTCACATCGAAAAGCAAATAATTTATAACATTTTAAACATGTATTCTTATAAATAAAATTATAACTTCGGTAATACATAATATATACCTATTGAAGTTTAGAAAGTAATATTTTGATTCTTTAGATAACTTTTAAATTTACTGTTAAACAGTGGTTGTTTTCAAAAAGCAAAACTTCTATTAGCAAAACGAGTGATCTGTACGACCGTAGGACACCGTACGTCTTTCCTACAGCTTTGTTTGTATGGTCTTTCCAGGAGAGAGTGTTATTATTTGTAATGCCTAAGTTTAATCTGCCTTATATACATAGCTGATTTCTGTATTGTCAATTACAAATTTAATTAAATTGTCCGTTTTTAGGGACTTTTTGTAAATAACTATACATTTAGACTTAGACGGATTTAGACATAAACCATTATTACTTGCCCACTTGGACACACAGGACAGTTCATAATTTCTTAATCTAATACATTCAGTTATTTGACTAAGAGGACGACTCACATACATTTGCACATTGTCAGCGTACATATGGACATCATACATAGATAGGACTTTAGGCAGATCATCAACATACATTGTAAACAAAAGCGGGCCTAGTACCGATCCCTGAGGAACACCTTGTAAATTGACTAGAACATCAGATCTCGACTTATTTGTAATTACTGCTTGTTTTTTTTTAATTAGTTAAGTAAGAGGACATCAATTTAGTTGCAGTATTGCAAAATTTATATAGTTTTGTTATCTTGGTCAGGAGAATCATGATTGACTGTGTCAAAAGCCTTACTAAAGTCCAGTAGCGTTAAAAATGTTACTTCACTACTTACCTCTACTGTTTTAATGATTTCTGTAGTGCAGCTTCTACTTTTTCTGAACCCGGACTGCTTATTGTTTAAATAAATAAATATATAATAAAATAAATAAATAATAATAATTATTTGTTTCTAGAAAGTTTTTTAATTGTTTCTCCGTTATATTTTCAAAGGTTTTGGAGAGATATGGCAGTATTGAGATTGGTCTATAATTCAGCTCATAATTCGACTTGGGTATTGGTACTATTTTCGCTTCTTTAGCAATAGTTTAATAAATTTTGGATCGATTTCGTCCAGCCCGATGGCATTGGATTTCATTTTAAACATAGCTTCTAAGACTTTACACTGACTCACACAAGAAAATTCAAACATATTAACATTCATAGACGGGACAGAATTAATATACGGATTGCACGAGCTAACAGGAATATTTAAGTTTAAAAATTGATTTAAAGCATTAACATCAAGGTCTTCATTTATCACATATTTAGTTTTCCCTAACCCTAAGGTATTTAATTTTTCCAAGTTTGTCTATTGCAGTTTGTTTGTTTATTGCACTTGCGAATTTATTACCGTAATAATTTCTCTTGGCATTGGATATCAAAGTATTAATAGGCTTTTTACACTGGGTGCGTTACCTATCGATATCGGAAAAGACGCAGAGATCCAGAAGAGGCGTTTACACCACAGGGTCTTTGCGTCTTTGGAAGAGGAAGACAAATTTTGGAAACAAAGTAAATAATGCGCAAAAATCAACGAAATATGTCGGAAAAAGAGTTGATTCTTCTAACTGTGGTGGTGCAAAGTGAGGAGAATCTTTGTGTAAGCGGCACATTATTTTTAAAGCAGCCCGACGTAGTGTTATGTGCCGTTTACACTGAGGCTGCGTCTTGATTCTTTGGGTCTTCCCAGAAACTCCGTTTTTTTATACCCGGTACTCGAAGAGTATAGGGGTATATTAGATTTGTGGGGATAACGGTTGTGTGTAACGCCCAGAAGGAAGCGTTTCCGACCCCATAAAGTATATATATTCTTGATCAGCATCAATAGCCGAGTCGATATAGCCATGTCTGTCTGTCCGTCCGTCCGTCCGTCCGTCTGTCCGTCTGTCCGTCCTCATTAGCGCCTATATCTCAGAGACTATTAAAGCTAAGGCAACCAAATTTTGTATCCAGTCTCCTCTGTGATCACACTACTCCAAAGAACGAAAGTCTGTGGCATGCACAATTTTGAAGATACAAGAAAACTAAAAACGCAGAATCATAGAGAATGACCATTTCTATCAGAGTGTTGAATCTGGATCAGATCGGATCATTATTATAGCTACAATGAAGAAAACCATTTCGAAAGTCATCATTCCCTCTCGCTCTCTCTCACACGCGACCCCATCTGCTTTGCCCATTTTTATTTCTTGACGCCTAGTTCTCAGAGACTATAAGAGCTAGAGCAACCAAACTTTCTATCCAAGCTCCTGTGATATCAAACCAGCACAAGTGCATTTCAAAATTTTGCCACGCCTCCTTCCGCCCCCACAAAGGACGAAAATCTGTGGAACCCACAATTTTTAAGGTACGAGAAAACCAAAAACGTAGAATCATGGAAAATTACCATATCTACCAGATTACCGAATCTGGATCAGATCGGATCAATATTATGGCCAGAAGAAACAAATTAAATTTTAGTGGCTACGCAACGCCTGCCAAGCGCTGACTCATTCCCTCTCTCTCTGTCGCAAACACTTGTACGTCTCAAATATGTAGTTATACATGTCATGTAGAAATTTAGAAGCAGATGTAAAAAGCATATGCAAACAAAATTGGAAACATGTATAATATTCCAAAAATGATTTGACTTCATTTTTTGAAATATTATTTTTTGCCCAAAATTTAATTTGTCCCTTTTGCGAACATATAATAAATTGCATAAATCGCAAGCTTATATATATATGTACATATGTGTATATTGACTGAGTACCGGGTATAAGGTAGAGCCGCGGCCTTTGCCGCGGCTCACAACGTTCCCCATCGTTTTACATAGATTTAGCGTAGGGCCATAGTGGTGGCAAAAATTTGCGTCGTTGTCCGACGTTTCATCGTCGATTATCGGCTGTGTTGTTACATTTAATTATTATGGTGGGGTATATACAGTGCGAACTGAGTTGGCTTGCCTGACCCTAAATATTTCGTTTAATTTCGGGGCTGATGTTATACCCAAGGCAAAGCACAGCGAATTAAACAGCGTCTTGAGGGGTTCGCCTTCCATGACCGGCACGCCGTGTAGCCGAAGGTCTTTAGCTACACTTCCACTGGCTTGCGCCGAGAGTTTGGACTCTAACGCACATACTTGGGACTTGAGCCCATCAATACCTTCTACGGTCCGCTCCAACTTCTGTACCCGCTTCATCAGGAGTTTGATTTCGTCGCTCATGTCGTCGAGACGCTCGTTCATTCCGGCCAGCATGCGCACCTCCGACTCCCTCAAAGTTGCTGATATTTCCTCAGTCTGCTCATTTGCGGCTGAGTAACTGGGTGAGTATGGCAGCATCAACTCCTTTGGTCGCCTTCAGCTCACCAGAAGAGTGTTCCCTTTTGCGCTTATTACGAGATGACCTCGTTTTTTGTAGTGAAAGAAAAGTTTTGTTGAATGGTGTAAATGAGTGACTTCTGTGTGTCAGCTTAGCGGCGTTGTAGTAGATTGTTGTGTTGGGTCCGCGTCTTTTCAGCTGTCTTACTCTACTGATTGTTGCTTTCGTTAATTTAACCGCGCTGCGCTTTGTGTAATTGTTGAAATCGTTTTAATAGTCTTAGATATGTGTTATTTTATAAACTTTAAACATGGGTTTGTTGCCGGTAGTTTGTTATGAATTTTTTGTGGTTTTTGTAACTATTTTATCAAATAAAACGAGATAAATTTGCGAAAATAGTGGAGCGCAAGAAAAAAGCGTCTATTAGCGTCGGTATCGACGGTATTTGTAGATCGAAATATTGCTTCAATGAACCGTTTAAGGTCTGCTCGGATTATTAATCACTTTACCTTATCAGACTAGTTTTAACTCTCTTTATAATCTTAAATTACTGATACTCTCATATCTTTCACGAAATTAGAAATTGCTTAGTTCCTTTGTCTGATTTGTTCTAATTCTCGCATATTAGATTAACATCTTTCTATCTTTCTTGTATGTCCGCGATCGCTTCGATTTGGCTGCATCCCTTGGTCAGTTGGGCGGGAGATGGGATGAGTTATTGCCTGGTATTCGCGTGAAACAGCCTTCTGACGGTGTCGCTTGGGCTACTTGATGGTGCAGTCATTTCTTATCTACGTCCTAAAGTATTTGCATTTGGATCGCAATCAACTAACAACCATTCATACCCTTCTTGGCATACGTTCATTCAAATAATTAAGCTGTGCAAAAAATTCTTTCTTATAGAATTAATTTGTTTGGGTAAACCCTTCTGTCGAACGCTACCTTCAATTTTTAAGCCACAGTCGAAACAATTGGTACATTTTCCATTATTGTTGTTTAAATTTAAAATTCACAATTTTCACAAAATTCAGAACAATTTTTTGTTTGTTGTTGTCAGCTGTGTTTTCCATTGCTGTTGGATGGTGATCAGTAGGAATCGATGTTTCACATCTGTTAAAAAATCGCACAGTTCTTTATAAACATCCCGTGTGGGGAATTATAGCCTTTGACAGTATGACATTAGACTATGCTAAATTTTCTGCGAAGAGATAGATGGCATGATAAACAAAACACATAATTAATGTTCGTAGCCGTCTCTAAGCACGTTTTCCAGCTATCAGTCTAATAACTGAGACCGTATTTGTGACATATTTGTGTTTCCCACCACACACAGCCAGCCAGCCAGCAAAATCGTATCTAAGAAGTATATCAATCGATAAACTCTGCCGAAACGATGCTACCAGCTCAACTTGAAAAACAACTGGACGCATATATCTTTCTCGCTCTCACTGTATGCTTTTTTCATAGGGCTGTCTCTAATTTTCCAGCTAGTCCAGCTTCAAAGTCTAATGTCATACGGATTTAAAATAACTTGGTAACAAGGATGATGAATATTTTAATATGTATCGTCAAAAATCTAAATAGCCTTCTCACACGCAGCACATCTCCCGCGAACGGTGGAATTTCCAATTCGACTGGTAGTTGGGCTACGAACATTAATTTTGGGTTTTGTCTATCATGCTATTTCCCTCTTCGTAGCAAATTAAAGCAAAGTCTAACGTCATACCAAGCTCTATAGTTTTACTATTGTAATGAATGAAGCAATCAATCGGTGGATAGCTCTTTAGCTTAATCTGTCTGGTAAATACCAGTATTACGTTTTGGAGTGCACTTTTTTTTTAATTTGATATAAAATCTTAGTTTAGTCAAAATAAATTATTTTATTTCATTTTTAAAAAAAAATGGATTTAAAAAAAAAATTAGCAGTTGTTGCAACTGTGGTTCAACAGCAAAATATTTTCTTGCAATAACTAATGATGTTGTTGAACGAAATTAATTTTGATAGCGATTACAGCGGCGACTGTGACGAGGAGGAGCTCCATCTTTGGGCAGCCGCTTTAGAAGAACAAAAGCCAGGAAGGTTGTGGTCGTTTGTGAGTACTTATACTAAATGCTACCAAAGTTTTAAGTACAAGGTCTTATGTTGTGTAGAAGCGCTTCGGGACATTTTGGGAAAGATGTGCCTGACAACAATGAGGCGTTTTTCAAGGAGAGCTTCAGAATGGAGAGGACCTGCTTTAACATTTTAGTAAATCGGCTGGAAGTGCGCCGGAAACAGGATACAAACTGTAGAGCTGCCATTCCATTGGAGAAGCGAATTGCCATTGCCATGTACACCTTGGGCTCGTCCTCTGAGTATCGGACAGTTGGTAGGCTTTTCGGCGTGGCACCAAACACCGTGTGCAACATCCTGCACGAGTTTTGCAGAGCAGTCATCCACGAATTTTCGGATGAGTACATGTCGCCCAACTATCTCATTTACTAAAAAATTGATGAGTGTGTGAAGGGATTCGAGGCAATTGGGTTTCCTCAGTGCCTGGGTGCAATTGGTTAAAAACCAATTACATATGTATTTATATGTATGCATATAAATTGGTTCGAAAACTTCTTTTCAATCTAGATGGCTGCCACATCGAAATTAAACCACCCGCAGGTGAGGCAGTCGACCACCACAATTATAAAGGCTGGTATTCAACCGTATTGTTTGCCCTAGTTGATTATAGGTAGGATACTGCCATGAAAATATGTTTTAATTAAGAGGTTACAGTATTGTCTATCAAATGTCTATCAGCATTATTTCCATTTCCGTGGTCTACTGCAGCCTGCCGCCGCTTGCTCTTTTCTTATTATCTGCTATGTTTTCAAATATTAACAATAAAATTATTAAATTAAAAATATATATTTGTATAAACTTACCACCTGATGCTCCTTCCATTTTAGATTGTGTTTTTGTTTTGGTTTTTTTGGCGGTCATTGTTTACATATTCGCAGTGAATTTCATTTTTTTCGTTGTGAATGCCAATTTTTCAGAGTCGCATTTGAAAACCATCGGCTAAATATCGCATAGAAACGTGCGGTTTAGGAACATTCAAAATAGACGGTGGAACTAACTGGGAAATTTCGGGACGGCAAAACCTTATGCACCGTCTAGGAAATAGACGGTAAACGGTAAACGGTGCTCAGTGTGAATAGGCTATTAAGCAAATTTAGATTTTTTCCAAGAATAAAAAAAGGGCTCTCTTACACGACAGCTTAATATGTTATGACATATTTCTCTGATATTATATGTTCATATGTATGTACGTATTTCCTACTGTGATCACCCTGTAGATCTCTCGCTTGATACATTTATAATAAAAAAGCATGAGCTATTGTTTAAGTTTTACCATAATTTAATAAAATTCGTGGCTTAGCTAATTGTATGTGATAACCACTTAAAATACAATTAAAACAACAGACTGTGTTTGAAAGTTCTACTGGCATAATTTTATCACCCTTAATACCTTAAACAGTGTATGTACATATGTATGTGCGGAAATATATATTTAACAGTTTATAGCTGCATTGTGTGAAATATGTATGGATTTTGTGAATCTGTTTATGTTTATGCTTAGAAATGTATGTACAAAATGAACATACAATAAATGCAAATACCTATTAAGACATACAAATGATTAGGTATATCATATTAATTGTTATAGAAAAACTGTTTAATGAAAAAAATATTGTTTTCAAAGCACGTACCAATGGATTCAGTCCCAATGTTAAAAATTAACAAAAAATGTGAATTTTCGGGCTTTAATCCCTTTTAAAATTCTTTTTTTTTTACTAATTTAAATCGTTATAATCCATCGAAAATTATACACTGGCTTCATTAAAGAAATCTCTATTATTAAAACAGAAGGTAGTGTATTGACATATGTCTATATAAATTTACATTTTTACATATGCATTTTTATTATCTTCAGTATTCTTATTGTATTCTTTTTGCATGTCGCCAAATTTTTCATTACGTTTGTCATTAATAACTTAACGATCCACTTGTAAATATATGAACCTTCTTATGTACATATGTATATACATATGTAAATATTTGAGTGGATGTACTAACTAAACGTGTCATTCAAATAGGAAAAATTTGAAGTTTTTATGTATTGATGAATTGCTTAGCTTAAAGTTGGATACCGGTAACAAAGCTGTTGTCAAATGTAACATAAAGAATTCGTATTCGACCCCATAACGTACATTTTTATTTTAGCAGCTGTTATAGATGTTCAAATTGGTAGCATTTGTATTTCAAACATTAAAGAGCAGAGCGTTTCTACTTTATCGTTCTATTATTATGACCGTCTAAAAGCTTCTACATACTAACTACAAGAAAACCATGTATGTACATTTAAAGCCAAACTCAGAAATTGTATAAATTTATTTAGTGATTCTAACCGAGGGCTTTCGTAAATATTTTTATATTCGTCGAATTTTTATTTTTGGTCTTTATTTATTTTTTATTATTTTACTTCACAACAAAATCACAATTATAAAATTTTTTTTTTGTCAAGAAAAGAAAAAAGTTTTTTTAATAAAACTAAATTGTTTACAACAAGTTAATTTCTTTTGTGTAAACTAATAAAGAAAAGCATTTCCGAATTTTTTTTAAATTGTTGCGTTTGGGTACCTCTGGCTCAGTTTTTACTTTCCTTGGCATACGATCGACCGGATGGTGGTATTTGGGAGGGTATCCTACCGAACGGTAGCTCAAATCAGTACAATTTCCATCGACCAAAGTGCCATATATTATGCTCGAGGTAGAGTGTGACATGTGCACATGCTTTACGGTTACACTCGTATGTGTTTGTTTAACCATACGGTATATATGTAGATGTGTCAGTTCATACACCGAACGTGTTTTGGTGCTTATTCCATTTCCAAGCGCCTGTTTTTTCATGACATTCTGTCGCCTATTTGTTCCCGGGGAACCTCCTCTATCGATTTGATAGCTTGGTTACCGTCTTATGCCCTTTAAAAAATTTGCTGCACTCCATGTTGCCACCTCGTCTTCTTTGCCTTCCGTCTCCGCTAGTTCTGCTGTGGCATCTGATCTCGCTTTCGTCATAGTCCGCCCTTTTCCGGTTTCTGTGGTGTTGCCAGTTGAAGACCGCTGGGTTTCAGTTTCTTGTCTTCCGTCATTTTCTTCGCGTGGCCTGAACCTCTTGGCGGGTTCTGTGGTGTCGGGCCTGCCGTTGTTCGCTAGCCCGTTTGGTGTCGATTGGTTCCTCTCCGGGGTGTCGAACACTCTGCCGTTCGGTGGGGTTTTCTACCTCCATGAGTCTTGCTTTTCCAAATAAGACGATAGGGGATCGCATGTTAGCCATAACATTTCCCTTGGCTTCTGGTCGATGGGTTGTGTGTGCCTTTTTATGACTGTGTGTCTGCGTCATGGGGGCTGAGTACATAACATGTTTATGCATGCACGATACCAATCCCCGTGTGTGCAATATTGTTGTACATGCAAGAATACATGTCCACGCATACACAAAGGGATTTTTCCGTAGTATATGTCGAATCACTTTAGAAACATGCACATATAATCTTGCTGATATTGATCGGCAGTACTTGTATTCGGTTTTTATACCTGGTACTCGACGAGTATAGGGGTATATTCGATTTGTGCGGATAGTGGATGTGTGTAACAATCTTTTCCGACCCCATATGTATGTATTCTTGATCAGCATCAATAGCCGAGTCGATATAGCTGTGTCAATCTGACGTAAATCTGTATTTTGAAGATAAAAGAAAACTAAAAACGCAGTGTCATAGAGAATGATTATATCTATCTGCGCCTAGATCTGAGAGACTATAAGAACTAGAGCAACCAAACTATGAAGGTTTGGACAAACGGCTGCAACTTAGCCGTTTATCCATTGATTCATACAAACAATACCTTAAACGACGCCTTATTAATGGGTTTGGGTCGGATTTATACCTGCATTTGTCAGCTTTTCGGAATTTTTGAAAAATAAGAGCACTACTTCCGGAAAAAACATGACAAACTTTAAAAAATTCTTTAAAAAAAAACTAAACCATGAAAAAAATCATAATTCTTTACAAAATTTTAAATCTCCAAAACTATCAGAAAAAGTCATTTTGGGCCACTGCAGAAATAAAAAGTTGAATTTTGTTTAGTGTAATGAAGGTTTGGAGGAAATGCATCAATAATAAGAAATTATTTTGTATTAGAATAAAGGCCTGTATCCAGCACTGCGGAAAATTACAAAAAGGAATCTGCTATTTATTTCGTTTGTGAGGAACGCAACTAAAATAGTGTGGTCGCTCTCATGATTCAGCTGTGTTTTATAGACAGCGCCAATTTTGAAAATTCAACTGATATTTAAAAGTGAAAAAAAAATGTACTCTAAAGATGAAGTAATTGTGTTGGTGGCGGTATATATTGTTGCCAAAAAAAAATAGTAAGAAGTACAGCGCAGTCGGAGGCGACATTTTATGTCAAAATGATCAAAATGCTTATTTTCCGTGATCCGCCAAGCAATCTTTTTCTCACACTGAATAATTGCATGTTTGGTTTTGCGCACAGTTTTTGCCTCCCTCTTTCAATTTTACTTTACTTCTACTTATATATTCCTCCTATGTCCTGTGCATTGGAAAAGGCCACAAAGCAGCGCAGTCGACACACACATAGTGTGAAAACTTCGTGTATTGTCGGCCCTAAGCACACGCGGCTTCGTTTTTCTTATCTGCTGTCTTAGCAGCAGAGAAAATGAATCGTGTGGCTTCGACCCTATGCTCAAAAGCAAGGTATGCTTAACAAGGTAGCCGCACTTGCTCTCTCGCCCTCTTTTTTACTTCTTAAATTTCAGTCTGCCTAGCATCAATTGTGAGCCACGCATCTCCGCGGACGATTTTTTCTTGTTCTTCTTCTGCACTGAAATAAGAAGTAGTGGCTCTCTCAGTGCGGCTACCTTGTTAAGTATACCTTGCTCAAAAGGCTTTATTATTCTGCTCGGCAGCGCCGCGGCAGAGAAAATGAATCGTGTTGCTTCGTGTCTCTTGTCTGCGCACACAAACGCACTAAAAACACGTGAGTGTCTGCGTGCCGACCCCTGCTCTAGGGCGATCTCTGTCTATCTGTCTCTCTCTTTCCCAGTGAAATGAATTCCCGGCAGAAAAAATCGAGCTGAGTGACATCTTAGTGTTTATATTGTCTTTGGTGGATATGTGTAACGCCCGCAAGGAAGCGTTTCCGACCCCATCAAGTATATATATTCTTTATCAGCATTAAGAGACGAGTCGATATAGCTATGTCTGTATGTCCATCCGTCTCTCCGTCCGTCCATCTGTCCGTCCATCCGTCCGTCTTCATTGGCGCCTTGATCTTAGAGACTATGAAAGTTGAGACTCCTGTGATATCACAGTTTTACAAGTGTATTTTAAAACTTAACCTAAAACCGCGGTATGCGCCCTTTGACGCAGGGAGAAATACTGACTGAGTATATTGTTAAAATGTAGAATAGCGGCCTTGATTGCGATTCACAATGTTCCGTTCGTTTAAATTAGTATTTTTAATAATATTTTGTCCAAAGGCTCTTCGTTATTATCACACTCTGAATACATTTTGGCATACTCTCGACTAAATATGTATTGTATATGCTCGCGAGGTATCATCGCTCTGTCTACACGTGGTGCCAAAGCTCATCTCATCCCTTTGGTGTAGACTAATACAGAACCTTTATATTTTTAATGGGATTAGATCTAGGCAGGGGCCACTGCATTAAGTATAAACTCTGATTACACTAGACAACACAATTGAACTTTTATATGCTGCTGTGAACCAAACTGACTTATTCTAATAGATTTGTGGCTTTAAAAATTGTTTAATGATTTTTATACCCGGTACTCGAAGAGTATAGGGGTATATTAGATTTGTGGTGACAACGGTTGTGTGTAACGCCCAGAAGGAGTATAGTATATATATTCTTGATCAGCATCAATAGCCGAGTCGATATAGCCATGTCTGTCTGTCCGTCCGTCTTCATTTGCGCCTAGATCTCAGAAACTATAAAAGCTAGAGCAACCAAATTTTGTATCCAGTCTCCTGTGTGATCACACTACTCCAAATGTGTTGCAAAATTTCGCCCCGCCTTTTTCCGCCCAATTTTGAAGATACGAGAAAACTAAAAACGCAGAATCATAGATGATGAACATTTCTATCAGAGTATTGAATCTGGATCAGATCGGATCATTATTATAGCTACAATGAAGAAAACCATTTCGAAATTCATCGTTCCCTCTCGCTCTCTCTCACACGCGACCCCATCTGCTTTACACATTCGTATTTTTTGCCGCCTACTTCTCAGAGACTATAAGAGCTAGAGCAACCAAACTTTTTTATCCAAACTCCTGTGATATCACTTCAATACAAGTTTATTTCAAAATTTTGACACGTCCCCTTCCGCCCCCACAAGGGACGAAAATATGTGGAATCCACAATTTTTAAGATACGAGAAAACCAAAAACGCAGAATCATGAAAAGTAACCGTATCTACATTATTATGGCCACAAGGAACAAATTACATTTCAGTGGCTACGCATCGCCTGCCGAGCGCTGACTCATTCCCTCTCTCTCTCGCAAACACTTGTACGTCTCGAATATTTAGTTGTACATGTCATATAGAAAAGTAGAAGCAGATGTAAAAAGCATATGCAAAAAAAAATGGTTTTTCATTTTTTGAAATATTAATTTTTGCCCAAAATTTAATTCGGCCTTTTTGCGAACATATTTATAATAAATTGCATAAATCGTAAGCTCATATATGTATGTACAGTGGCTCAAAGCAAAAACGATCCAGTGGCAAATAAAAAGTATAAAGTGCTACAAATTTTAAAATAGACGAAAAACCAAAAATGTTTAAACGCCAGTTTGTTGTATGTTTTATCACAGTTAAAAAAGGAACTTTATTTGCTGATTAAATATTGCTCAGTTAAAAAAAAAAATAAAAACTTAAAATATATCTTAAATACAGGTCAAAGCCAGAATGATCCATCCACAAAAAAATTTAATATTAGTCGAATAAAAGGTTAAACAGGTATTTTAATACTTAGTATGTAATCCCCTAACCTTTATTACGGCTTTTAACCTACTATTCATGGAAGAGACCAGCTTCCGAGTGCTTTCCGGACTCATTTTGCTCCATTCCTCCAGCAGAGCTTTTTTAATGTCGTTTTTGCTAGAAATCCTGTGTTTCTGGATGTTTTTCTCCAGCGCAGCCCACAAATTTTGAATAACATTTAAGTCTGGAGACTGGGCTGGGGGAATCATCAAGTGGGGGCAGTTCCAGATAAGCCAGGACTGTACTATTCCGGACGAATGTTTCGGGTCATTATCCTGGTAGAACCGGAAATCATGTCGGATTCCAAATTTCTCGGAGCTTTGGTGCAAGTTTTCTTTTAGAATATTGAGGTACATGTGCTTATCCATCGTAGACTCGATAAACACCAAGTTTCCGACGCCGGCTGCCGACATGCATGCCCATACCATGACACTTTCTCCGCCGTGCTTGACTGTCGCTTTTACGTGTTTGGGATCCAGCTCAGTATTGGGCTTTCGCCACACAAAGTTCCTTCCGTCCGACCCAAAAAGGTTGAATTTGGTCTCGTGTGCACAAATTACGGTATTCCAGAACACCAAATCCTTGTAAAAGTTGGTTTTTGCGATCGCCAACCTTGTCCCTTTGTTCTTCAGGCTTATGAAGGGCTTCTTTCGGGGTACTCGGGCATTGAAGTCATGGTTGCGCAGAACCCGGCGCACAGTTTCCACTCTGCACTCCTTCCCCATTTTGTCCTTTACCTGTTGGGTAAGTTTTGGGGCCGATAACTTGCACCAAAGGTCCGAGAAATTAGGAATCCGACATGATATCCGGTTCTACCAGGATAATGATCCGAAGCATTCGTCCGGAATAGTACAGTCCTGGCTTATCTGGAACTGCCCCCACTTGATGATTCCCCCAGCCCAGTCTCCAGACTTAAATGTTATTCAAAATTTGTGGGCTGCGCTGGAGAAAAACATCCAGAAACACAGGATTTCTAGCAAAAACGACATTAAAAAAGCTCTGCTGGAGGAATGGAGCAAAATGAGTCCGGAAAGCACTCGGAAGCTGGTCTCTTCCATGAATAGTAGGTTAAAAGCCGTAATAAAGGTTAGGGGATTACATACTAAGTATTAAAATACCTGTTTAACCTTTTATTCGACTAATATTAAATTTTTTTGTGGATGGATCATTCTGGCTTTGACCTGTATTTAAGATATATTTTAAGTTTTTATTTTTTTTTTTAACTGAGCAATATTTAATCAGCAAATAAAGTTCCTTTTTTAACTGTGATAAAACATACAACAAACTGGCGTTTAAACATTTTTGGTTTTTCGTCTATTTTAAAATTTGTAGCACTTTAAACTTTTTATTTGCCACTGTATCGTTTTTGCTTTGAGCCACTGTATATACTGACTGAGTACCGGGTATAAAAATCATTAAACAATTTTTAAAGCCACAAATCTATTAGAATAAGTCAGTTTGGTTCACAGCAGCATATAAAAGTTCAATTGTGTTCACAACGTTCCCCCTCGTTTTAGTGTAGTTTATTTCAATTTTTTCAAATCTGGTATTTTATTGTAATTTTTTTTCAGATGAAGTGCTTTTTTCACAACCTTGGTATCTTATACACTTTTTACATTAGGGCGCATCATTGGATTTTTGCGTTAAATGGAACATCCGACACTGATGCCCATTAGAACCCTGTGGATAGAAGAAGAAAAACATGTTTAAACATGCGCCGCATCATTTGCAAGTGTTACCGTATTCTGACAATTATTTTTACAAAATATGGAAATTGTTCGGGGTATCGACGCGGTATCGGGGTATTTTTGTCGAATCAAACAAAAATTTAAAGTTGAGCGACAAACCATTTCTGAATATTTCAATTAAAATAAGTCTGAAAGTGCGACTTGAAAATTAAAGTCAGCAGCACGTAATATTTGTACGGTAGAACCAACGATAGCTTCACATATGTACATCGGACTCCTCTTTAACAAGCTCCATAAAAATTGGGTGCTCGTAGTGAATGCAATGCTCCCAAATGCACCGTTTATCACATTTAATAATAAATCGCCTTGTATTTAGATCCAAAAAAGTGCTAGCAAACAGAATCAGGTTTGATTTTCGAATGAAAACAATGAACAAGTTTTAAATGCGAAATGTGTTTGCTAGGTCCAGTTCGAAAGTGGTACTCAGATCGCCAAACGAACACGCCGATATATGCTGGAAAAGTATTTCATGGTATTTGTGGTATTATCCCCAGTCCCTAGAGTTTTAAATCAAATAGATTTAAAATTGAGGTTGTGTGCGTAATTGTGTGTAAGTACGACCACACACTGCTATGGAGTGCAATAAACAAAAAACCAAAAAAGAGATTAGTATAATTGTACGAAGACGACAATGAAATTTATTCATAATGAACAGTTGAGTTAATGAATGCTTCTGTGGGCGTTGGTAGGTTAGGTTAGGTTAGGTTAGGTGATAGCGGCTGCCAGGCTCACTGGGAGCCCAGTACATTTAGGCCGTTTCCGGCCCGTTGCAATACCGCAGGGAATCTCCCCCATTCTCGCATCGTGAGACCTAAAAGTCAACAGTTATCCCAGCTTGCAGCTCTTATGAAGTTAGCTATCTTTCTAGGACATATGGTGGACATTACCGAAATGTCTGCTATGAAGGGCGAGCCCAAGTGCTGTAGCCTTCTTCTGCTGAGAGCTAAGCATGAGCAGAACAAGTGTTCCACCGTTTCCTCCACTTCCTCGTCTCTACAGCTACGGCACGAGTCATTGTATGGGGCGCCCAGCCTGTTTGCGTGGGTACCTATTAGCCAGTGTCCTGTTAGGGAGCGTATGACTGCGCTGCACCTTCGTCTGCCGAGCTTGCATAGCTCAGAGGTGCGCTTCCTATCTATGGTTGGCCATGTTTGCCGAGTTATTCGACAACGTGGTACTGATTGCCACTTGTTGTCTATTAGTTGCTTATATTGGTTCCTTATTATGAGCCTACATGTGGCCATCGGCATACGAGTATACTCCTTATCTTGGAGAAGGGGGATTGTAGTGCCAAGTCTGTCCAGCTCGTCTGCAATACAGTTGCCTTCGATGTCCCGGTGGCCCGGGACCCATATGAGGCTGATAACAAATTGCTGAGCCATCTCGTGAAGAGATTTGCGGCAATCTGCAACGGTGGCCGAGTTTGCAAAGATCGCATTAAGCGATTTGATTGCAGCTTGGCTATCACTATAAATATTTATGCGGGTTACCATTCCTGAAGGCAGTTTAGGGCTTCCTTGATTGCAATGACCTCCGGTTGGAAGACGCTGCAGTGATCAGGGAGCCTAAAGCAGTGCCTAATGTTTAGCTGTTCGGAGTATATTCCTCCTCCGACCCTATTGTTCAGCTTTGACCCATCTGTGAAGATGTTTAAGGCCCCTTCTGGGCCTGGGGGTCCCTCACTCCACTCGTGTCTGTGAGGGATAATTGCATCGAAAGGGGTGTCTGTGTATTCCCTTGGGACACAGTAGTCCGTTTTAATGGGGACGGAACTGCTGTTTAATATTGAGGAGTGACCTGTGTGCTGAGGTGCCCATTGGTCGGAGTCTCTCACCCGTATTGCTGCCATCTCTGCCCTTTCTTTTCCTGCAAGGGCAAGGCTTTGGAGGCATAGAATGGCATCAAACGCATCATTTGGAGTGGTGCGAAGAGCTCCGCTGATGCAAAGGGCGGCTGTGCGTTGAACTTTGTCGAGTTGTCTGGTGATCGTCCTTTTTGATAAGGCCGGCCACCACACTGTAACTCCATGAAGTATTATTGGTCTAACTATAGCTAGATATATCCATTGGACTATACTTGGGTTCATGCCCCATTTTAAGCCAATAGCTTTTTTGCAAGGGTAGAGGGCTATCGTGGCCTTCTTCACTCTGTCTTTGATGTTCAGGTTCCAATTTAGCTTCTTGTCAATTACCAACCCTAAGTAACTGGCACTGTCGCTGACGAGAGCCTGCATCCATTTAATATGGGGGGGTTAAGAGACGGAATGTTGTATTTATTTGTGAATAGCACAAGTTCCGTCGTTGAGTGATTAACTCCAAGACCTCGCGATTCTGTCCATCTTGACAGTCTCGCGAGCTTTGCGGTCATTAAGTCGCAGAGTGTTTGAGGGTATTTTCCCGAGAAGATAATTGCCACGTCGTCCGCGTATGCCACGACTTTATCTTCTTAAAGATACATTGCAGCCAGTTGATGGCCGTGTCTCCAGCCTTTTGTAATTGGGCTGGAATGATCTGGTCCGTACCAGGGGATTTGAACGGATCGAAACTGTTTATTGCCCAGTTTATGTTCCGTTTTAAGAAGATATGCTCCATCGAGGTGACCGAACCCTCACTAGGGAAGTGAGTGGGTACATTGATGGAGCACCCTGGAAAATGAGTGTCGAGCAGAATGTGTAGGGACTCCTCACTGGAGTTAGTCCACGTACCATCACTTCTCTTTAGGTATCCCACCGAGTTGGCCGTTTTGGAGAGGATCTTGCGCAGTCTTGCAGCCTCACCCGTTTCCTCGATTTCAGAACAAAATTATAGCCATGAGGCCCTTTTTGCCTGTCTAATTTCTTTTTTGTGTAGGGCCAGACTATTTTTGTAATTTGCCCAGTGTTTATCCTCGTTAGCGCTTTTGGCCCTGTTGAAGAGGGTCCTGCAGCTTTTCCGTAGGATATCTATATGTTTTGACCACCAGGGGGGTTTCTTTTTCCCTTTGTGTTGGTTTAATGGGCATGCTGCCGTGAAAGCCATGTTGCATGCTTTAGTGAACCTGTCCACTAGACGATTTAGGTCGTCCTCTGTGTTCAGCAAATTGGTGCCTTGGAGGGAAGTAGTCCCTCCATTTTTGTGACATATTTTTCCCAGTTGGCTTTCCTAGGGTTAACAAAGACAGTGGGTTTTGGGCTCCCGAGAGATAATATAGTCTCGATGTACCTGTGGTCTGAAAAGGAATGGTCCCCCAGAACTTTCCAGCTCTTTACTATGTCTGACAGTTTGTGAGACACTAATGTTAGGTCAATAACCTCTTGTCTATTCTTAATTATAAACGTAGGATCATTGCCCCGATTGCAGATAAGAAGATTAGAGTTTAGGATGAAGCTGAAAAGTGACTCACATTTACATTTGTATCCGATCTCCCCCATTGGGTGTGGTGGGCGTTGGCGTCGCAGCCTATTATAAGGCCTATATCCGACCTTTCGCTATCTTTGGTGAGCTTGCGAACTAGGTCACCGGGAGGATCGCTTTCCTCATGAGCCATATAGGACGACATCAGCCTTATGTGAGAACCTTGTAGCTCAAGTCTTGCCGCTGTGTTGTCGCCATTGCTAAAGTTATGGAGCAGAAAGATATTTAAGTGCTTCCTTGCAAGAATGCCGGTTCGGATTTTACCTTCTTTCTGAGCTACAATAAGCTTGTGCTCTTTCGTCGCTAATCCGCAGACCTTGTCTCCTACTACCCAAGACTCTTGGATCAGGACTACGTCTGCTCCGCTCGCTTACAAGCGGAGTATAAGGGCAGCGGATGCTGCTTTACAGTGGTGGAGATTTATCTGTAGGAGTCTTAGAGACATCGACAGAGTTCTCCACCACTGTGTTGTCGGCGTCCGAGTCGTCCTCGATGGTGTCGTCGCGACACATCGCCTCAAACTCGCGCATCAGAGTCGTGTCGGAGGAGTAGCCGTCATGGGCTGGCTCCAAGTCGTCATCGGGTGCTTCGATCTCCGAGGCAACGTCCTGTTCGACTGGGTTGTCGACAGGACGTGCCTCGGCCGCTGCATCCGGCTTGTAAACTTTGATGCTCACCGGACTGAAGCCAAAGTTTAGCTCTCCTTTTGTAGCCTCTATTGGGGCTAATGACTCTTGTTGAGGACGAGCACCGCCTGGTTCATAGGACCTTGTGTCGCCTCAACTTTGACTACCCTCCAATCGGAGGTGGGTAGCCCCGGGTTGCATCGCTGCAGCATTTTAAGGATGCGATCCGGCTCCTTTATAGAGGAGCCAAAGGATACCAGAGGATACCCAAACCCTCGCCCTTGGTCTACTGGGCACCTCGCTCCACTCGACTGCGACGAGCTTCGCCCCTGGGTAGACCTCTCCGACTTGCGCTACCGCTGCTTTATACAGCTGCACGGAGCGCTCGTCTTCGCAGGCTATTATCTTAATGCAGCCCTGGCACCAGCCCATGTCTTCACAGACTGGGGGGGTCCAGGTTGCTTATCCAGCAGCTCGAAGCAGCGGTCGGCCAGTGCCGCTTCCACCCACTTCCACTGGTTCCTGGGAATCTTCGAGTCCGCGCTACCTTTGTCTAGGACGCCGATCAGCGTCCTTTCCTTGGCGATTTGCGCGAATGACACATTCGGCAGCACTGTGGAGCGCTTCGGAGCCGGTCCAGGAGTCTCCTGTGAGCGCTGCCTTTTTGGTTGCGGGGCTGTCGTCTTCGGCGGGGCAACCTTCTTCGGTGCCTCTTTTCCGAAGTTGGGAAGCACCTTTGATGCCCACTCCACCTTTTTCCGCCACTGGTCGGTCGGACTGGACATCATGCTCGAGTTTTGCCGACGGAGTATGTTGCCAGCACTCCTCCTCTCGGCATACGTGAAAGCTTTGGCCTGGGCGCTAGTCGATGGCAACTCACCCCCCGCAGCCTTACCAGCAGGCAAAGCAGCCGCAGGGTTGCATTGCCACTCTACCAAGGTATCAGCTTTAGGAGGCGATTTGCCACCCACCCCAGAACCGGAGAGCGCCAGACTCGTTTTTGTTTTTGTTGTTAATTTGTTTGTTTTCCATATTTGATCCCACGATTTGCAAAGAAAGGGCGGTCCGTCCGGGCAGAGATTCACGTTGCCCGGATAAGGCATCATTAGAACAGGGGGCTGCCAAATCCCTGAGCTCTCCGTTAACGACAGGGCTAGTTTTTATACCGGGCCCCAGCCAGGCTGACTCTCGGCACGGGTCGAATAACACACTTAGTCCGGCCCGGTGTGAGATGAGTGTGGGGGTTGGGATGTGGGTAGGTAATGTGTAGGGGTGTGGGGTTGTGTGAGCTACTTAAACGAGGCGGCACCACAAGCGCATCGTCAGTGTTGCTACTTCGCGAACACCCGCTGGCTGTCCGGGACCGCTTATTTCGGTGCTTTCCCTAGGGATGACCGCTTATTCGCAGCTGGCCTACCTTCAAATGTAGGTCATTCGCTATCCGCAACCTGCGACCCGTCCGGTGGCCTCAGCTAGGACCCCTCTGAGCCATCTCACATGCTCATCAGACCAGAGGCGTTGGTAATTTTTTGATAATTTAACAATTACATATGTACATATGACTATAAAAATTTTATTAAAACCCTCTTTGGGAACGCTCAATTTTGTTTGGTATCTTTTTATTGATGATTTGTCCTGCAAGGTCTCATCATCGTTGCTTTCCAGTTTCTGAATATCAATTGATACCTTCCATCCGAGAAACAAATCACATTAAAAGAGGGGACAGCTATTTGTAGACTGCGGCACGTATATTTTCTCATTGCTAACACTGATTATCTCCTTGACGAGACCAGTTAGCATCAGATTTTTTATTGAAGACTCAACAGCGCTTTCCAAGTCGTGCATAGGTTTAATACCTTTTTTACATTAGGGCGCATTATTGGATTTTTCCGTTAAATGGAACATGCGACAATGATGCCCATAAGAGTCCTGTGCATAGAAGAAGACAATGATGCTGCCGCATGATAAAACATTCGGGGCATCATTTGCAAGAGTTACCATATTCTGTCGAGTATTTTTACAAAATACTGAAATTATTTGGGGTATCGACGCGATATCGGGGTATTTTTGTCGAATAAAACAATATATTCAATTTAAAGTTAGGCGGCCAAACCATTCCTGAACATTTCAATTAAAATAAGTCTGATTGCAAGCAACAAAATGGAAACACAAAGACTTGCAAGGTCTTTTGGGAAGCACTGATTCCAACTTTAAAAGTGCCACTTGAAAATTAAAGTCAGCAGCACGTAATTTTTGTTCGGTGGAGGCAACGATAGCTGACAAAATTATGCGGAAATGATGCGGCTTAAGTGTAAACGCCTCGCATCATTTTTCCGCACCTTCGACAATGATGCGGTAGTGTAAAAAGGCTATTATATCTAGTTTTGTTGAACTTTATAAATACTGAAAAAGTGATTCATCGGATCGAAACACTTTGTGGAAATATTACAAAAATTATTTCGCGTGTTTTCATTCAGCATCTCGTAAACTTTAAATTCTTGGCAAACATCAATTAAACAAAAACTCTGCAATTCAGCCTATTCACAGCATATGTGGAGTGAGAGAACAGCTGGTACACAGCTCAGGAATATATTGTTTAAAATAATTTTATGAGTGAGAGATGAAAGTAAAAACTATGTGCAAAACCAAAAGGAGAGATTAATAGATAGTCGGAATACAAAATAAATACTTCTGCCATGCCTTTATTAAAATTTAAATCATTTGATACAAATTAATAATAAAATTCTGCATTATTGGCGAACACTAGCAGATTCACTTTTTCAATGTACTGTGTAGGCTGAGTCCTTTATATTATTTCTAATAAATTTGATTCAGTACCGGACCACGAAAAGCTTCAGCAAATATCCCTTTTTCTTTCTCAGCTGCAAATAGAAATGTGTGGCACCTCCGTGTGCCCTGAACTTCCGCTTTTCTTTTTTTTTGCAACAATATATGCCGCCAACATATTTCCTTCATCGTCAGGGTTCATTTTTGCTTATTTTAATTTGAGTTAAATTTTTAAAATCGGCACTGTTCGCACAAAATAGCTGATTCATCAGAGTACCTATGCACATTTAAGCAACTGTTTAGCAGATATATTAGATTTTGTCTGTTTTCATTTTTGTTTAACATTTTTTTTACATCTGGCTTCTCTACATCTTTACATTGGCCCGAGGAAGAGAACCGAGAAATGCAATAATCACGTGAAAGGCGTTGCTTAGCCACAAAAATTCGTTTATTTCTTCTGGCTGTAATAATAATCCCAGGTGATCCAGATTCAGCAACCTACTAGATATAGTTATTCCCTTTTATTAGTTCAGTTTTCTCGTATATTCAAAATTGTGGTTTGAAACGCACATCTAACAATGTGATACCACAGGAGACTGGATAACAAATTTGGTTGCTCTAGCTTTTGCAGTCTCTGAAATCTAGGCGCTCATGAAGATGGACAGACGGACGGATAGATACACATGGCTAAATTGACTCGGCTATTCATGCTGATCAAGAATATATGTATGTATATGCTTTATGGGGTCGTAAACGCTTACCCACACTTTCGCCACAAATCTAATATACCCCTACAATCTTTGGTACCGGCTATAAAAATATTAAAATGATTGATTCGTTCCTCGACATTGTATATAATACATATAAATATTTCCATACATCGAAATATATTTTTCTTATACCACATACATATAACCAAACAATCTCAATTTTTTTTTTTTTTTTTTAGGAATTTTACTATGAATAATGAGTAAAACGTCTTTACATAAAGTTCTTAATGGATATATAGCTCAACGAGAATACAATTTACTTTTTTCCCAATGGATATATTGCTGGAACTAAAGAAAATTAAATAAATAGAATACACATCAACGAGAACAAAATGGCAAACACAATATCGTTAATGTCTAATGTGATACGCAATGTAGTGAGCAAAAAACGTATTCGGTACAAAAAAAATGGATACAACTTGGATCTTACATGTAAGAAGTTGATATAAGTACTTACTTTTCTAACTACCTATAAAATATATTATATTTTTACCGTTTTTTTGGTTAAAAATGGTTGCTTTTCTTATTGATTGTAACAAACAGTAATTTGTCTGATTTCATACCATAAGACGCAAGATCGCAGAATGTAAAATTCTGTGCAAAGTGAATAAAGCTAAAAAAATAATACAAGTAATACTAAAACACTAAAAATGTCATCATTAAGATTAATTTTATTCAAAAAACTAAATAATAAAATAATAACTTATAATTTGAAATTCAAAGTAATATCCAAACTTCAACAAAATTAACCCTTGTGAAACCATTACTGCATTGTTTTCATCAATGTATTAAAGTAAACAAACAAAAAAAAGTGATTTCTCCAATTTTATTTTTTGTGTGTCTTCTTCTTCAAATAAATCGTTTTTTTTTTATTACGGCGGTAGCTCTAAAAAAAGAAGGCATCACTCGGAAATCTCAAAGGAATTATTGTTTTTTTTAAGGTGTAGTCTTTTTTTAAAGAAGAGGTAGTGCCTTTTTTGGTATATAACTTAAGAATTTAGGTACATGTCATAACGCCCAGTGTCATAACGCCCAGTGCCATAACGCCCGTGGGCGTTATGTCACAAAAAAAAAAGTGTCGTAGCGCCCAGTGTCGTAAAGCCCTGCGGGCGCTATGACTTTTTTCGAAATGTCATAGCGCCCGCAGGGCTTTATTTCACTTTTTTGTGGGCCTTATGACACTATAACGCCCGAAGCTAATAAAAATTAAATAATAATATGATACAGACGCTGCGAAATAACACCCCCCAAAAAAAAGAATGAAATAAGGCCGAAAAAATCGATTTTCAATAAAATGTAAGGTGTTATTTCCATTTTTGGCGCCTTATTTCCTAAAATATATTTAATTAACAAATAAGACCCCAAAATGAAATAAATAAGACCCCAAAACTATTTTATTTTAGTCTTGGGGTCTTATTTCCCAATTAAAATAAAATAAGACCCCAAGACTAAAATAAAATAGGTTGTCGGAATATTAAAGATTAAACCCGTTTTAAAAACAAATGAGGAAACATTTTTGGTTCATATCCATGTGTCTTCAAATTACAAATCATAAAATTATTTGCACTCGATGAATTTTTAAATTCAATTTTGCATCTGCCAAAACCTATCTTTGATACAGTCACCACACCATCAACCTTTAATTTCATCAACAAACAGCTAAGCTCAATGGGATTAATCGGGAATCTTTTTGATTCAATTGCATTTTCAATTTCATTTTCTTTTCCTCTTATTTTGTCTACATAAACTATGTAGGGTCCCTTATGCCTGTCATCGTACTCAATTTTTTCATCCTTCTTTGTTGATTCTTCATTTGCTTTCTTCTCTATATTCGTGTTTTTTCGAGAACTTTCTTACAAAGGTTGCTTTACATAGCTCCTAGTTATATATATTCAATATTTTAAATACAGTTGACATCAAACCTTCAAGGTGTTCAGACTGGTGACTTGCAAAAAAAAAAAAAAAAAAAAAAAAAAACGAAAATTTTAAAATATAAAAAAAATATTCAGTGTTTATTTATATTTCGAGACAAATAACGAAGATTTTATAAAAAACATTTTTCATTTCGGTGTGCTAAAAATTAAAATTTTAATTTAAAGTACAAACCCAAACAAAAAATGGCCTCCTTGGCCAAGGAGACTCTCCTGGCCTCGGATTCAAAACATACAACAGCGAAAAAAGCAAGACTATCCAATAATAGAGGAAAACGTGTTGTTATTAGTGAAGACAGCAGTGAATATGAAGAAACAGAAAGAATGGAAACAGAAACGCCGGATTTAAAAACGGATTCTGGAAAAAAATTGTTTGTAGCAAAAAAAAATTCTAAGGTTATGTATGAAGAAAAAAAGATGGCGGCAGTAGTGACAGAAAGTTCTCGAAAAAACACGAATATAGAGAAGAAAGCAAATGAAGAATCAACAAAGAAGGATGAAAAAATTGAGTACGATGACAGGCATAAGGGACCCTACATAGTTTATGTAGACAAAATAAGAGGAAAAGAAAATGAAATTGAAAATGCAATTGAATCAAAAAGATTCCCGATTAATCCCATTGAGCTTAGCTGTTTGTTGATGAAATTAAAGGTTGATGGTGTGGTGACTGTATCAAAGATAGGTTTTGGCAGATGCAAAATTGAATTTAAAAATTCATCGAGTGCAAATAATTTTATGATTTGTAATTTGAAGACACATGGATATGAACCAAAAATTTTTCCTCATTTGTTTTTAAAACGGGTTTAATCTTTAATATTCCGACATCGATCTCAGACGAAATGCTGGCAGAATACATTGATTCTCCAGTGCCCATTTAAAAATTCATCAGAATTAAAACGAGAGATAAAAATAACAAAGAAATAATGATACCCACCTCAAGAGTCAAGCTCTTGTTTAGGGGTGCACAAATACCATCTGAAATTTCCTTTTTATACACAAAAGTTCCTGTTATTCACTTTGTTCCCTTTAGCCAATGTTATAGGTGCTACAGATTTGGTCATTTTGCCCAACACTGCAAGCAGGCAGAGCAAAAGTGTTTTAAATGTTCGCATAGCCATTCAAAAGAGGTTGTCTGTACCGAGCTTATTTGTGTTAATTGTAAGGAAAATCATGTTGCTACCTTCGTTTCGTGCCCTGCGAGGAAAAAAGCATATGCTATCCAAAAATGCATGACAGTAGAAAACTTAACTAGATTGGAAGTCAAAGCCAGATATCCGGCTCTGTTTGGCAAAACAGACTCGTTTAATTCTTTTGACCACGAAGCTTTCCCTCGTCCTTTTTGGCAGAAATCGTCTAATAATAATATAGAACTTCAAAACAACATGTCATCTACAGCAGAAACAATTCATATTTACAAACCATATAACAAAATCGTGAAAATGCCAATGCTCGTAACACAATAAAAGAGTGGCAAAACGCATTGAAGGAGCATGAATACGTATCAAGTGAACGGTTCATCCCCTCATACTCCATTTATAGTAACCAGCCTCAGACAACAGAAAATTTAGCAGAACAAAGACTTAACAAAATTTCTTTCAATATCTCTCATTTCCTTACAGATACGAAAAACTATAGTATTAACGTAGAAACCAGAAAATTCCTAGAAAGAATGAACTCCGAAATAGCGCAAACAAATTGCACAATTGATCTAAATAAAATTATTAATTAATTTAAAATTTTTTTTTTTCTTTAATATATTTATATTTATTAATTTTATTTTTATTTTTTCTACTTATTCTTACACTTTCCTTTGAGTTCATTTTTTCTTTTTTTTCTGTTTTTTTTTGTTTTTGTTTTCTTATTTTCTAGTACTTTCCTTTAAATATTTCAAATGAAATTATTACAGTATAATATTCAAAGATTAACTTCTAATAATAACAAACAATTACTAGAAATATTCTTAGTTCAGAATAATATTGATGTTGCAATCTTGTCAGAAATTTGGGTGAAAAATAACGCAATGTGTAGCCTATTAAATTACAACTTTATCGGTAAGGAACGGGAGGATGGTTACGGAGGAGTTGGTATTTATATTAGAAAGGATATTCGTTTTAAGATCTTGAAATGTAATTCTAGTTTAGAAGTTGTCGGATTAAGTACGGAGAATCTATCTCTTAACATGAATATTTTTAGTGTTTACTGTCCTCCAAACATTGATTTGAATACTTTTGAATCAGGATGCGAGGATCTTTTTTCTGCAGTTTCTTTGTTAAATGGTTTCACTTTGATAGCACTACTCGACAAAATTCAACTTTTTTTTTCCGCTGTGGCCAAAAATGACTTTTTCTGATAGATTTGGAGATTTAAATTTTTTTAAAGAATTATGGTTTTTTTTTCATGGAGTAGTTTTTTTTTTAAGAATTTTTAAAAAATTTTGTGTTTTTTTTCATAGGTAGTGCTTCTATTTTTTACATAACTTAAGTTTCCTACAACTGGTTGTATTGAACTTTGCAGTTAAAAAAAGCTGACAAATGCAGCTATAAATCCGACTCAGACACTCTGTAGCTGCAACTTAACGTCTGGAAGATATTAAGCTTCCAAATTGAAATTTCATAATTTTGTTCGGTATTTTTCCCCGAAATTTTGACTTTGAAAGCTCAGGAAAAGTCGAAAAAAAAATATTTGAATGCCTTGATTTTTGGTTTTAGATAGACACATTAATTAGGCGTCGTTTAAGGTATCGCTTATAAAAATATAAAAATAAACGGCTTAGTTATAACCGTTTGACCGTTTTTTAACTGCAAAGTTCAATACAACCAGTTGTAGGAAACTTAAGTTATGTAAAAAATAGAAGCACTACCTATGACAAAAAACACTACATTTTTTAAAAATTCTTAAAAAAAAAACTACTCCATAAAAAAAAAAAAAACATTCTTTAAAAAATTTTAAACATCCAAATGTATCAGAAAAAGTCATTTTTGGCGACAGCGGAAAAGTCGTGTCGACTAGTGTAGGTGGTGATCTTAATGCCAAATCTTCCATATGGGGAACGCACGTCAGAACGCAAGAGGTAACTGTTTGGAAAGAAATATTCTGAATTCAAGTTTTTGCTGCTTAAATAATGGATCTCCAACGTATTCATCAAATCCTAACTACTTTTCTGCATTAGACATAACTTTTGTAAACAGATCCAATCAAAATATAAATTGGTCTGTGCAAAACAGCAAAATTTCGAAGAGTAACCATTTCCCCATAGTCGTTGAAATTTCTAATATCATTCCTAAATCTAATTATAAAATATTACATAAAAAAGTAGCCGATGATTTTTTTAAAATTAAAATCTCAACTTTAGAAGCTTTAAACCACTCCTCTAAGAACATATTATCCAAAAATACAATAAAATTATCGCCTAACAAGAAGTATATCTCCAATAAGTATTGGGACGAGTCATGTGAAAGGCTTTTCAGACTGAGAAATGCTAAAAGACAAAAATATTTCAAGACTAAACTTATTTCAGATGCCAATGAATACGTTAAAGCAAACAAAACTCTAAATAATTACTTATATCAAATGAGAAAACAAAATATGAATACTCTACTTAACGAACTATCTAATCCATCCTCTCCAAAAGAAATGTGGCACAAAATTCAAAATTTAAAGCTTTATAGACAAATCAAACCAATAAAAAGTGCCTGGAACGATTCTGAGCATAACGAATTTCTGGACAAAATTGTAGACATACCTGACACGGATTCTTGTGAGCCTGCTACTATTCCATTGCAATGGGATCATTCATCCATTAGGTCTAATTTTAAAGTAGATGAGCTCCTATCTTTTCTAAATTCTAGAAACCCAGAATCGGCCAAAGGTTTAGATAATATTTCTTATAAAATGGTACTTTCTCTTCCTATGGATCAAATTGAAAATCTTCTCTCGCTGTTAAATGAAATATTCTTTAGTGGAAAAATTCCAGATAGTTGGAGATTCATAAAGGTGATCCCAGTACCAAAAAAAAATTTAGATACAACTATGGTGGCGAACAACAGACCTATCTGCCTTTTGAGTGTTCTTTTTAAGAGTTTAGGAGGTATGATAAAGTTTCGTATAGAAACATTTATTATTAAAAACAAGTTACTTGCAGATAGATGTTATGCCTTTAGAAAAAACCATTCTACTGCACACTGCATTAGTGACGTTATAAATAACGTAGCTAATCTCAAAGCTAAACATTTTCAGGTCGTGGCGGCTGTTCTGGATATTAGCAAGGCGTTTGATTCAGTCAATATACCTCTGCTATGTCAGAAGCTGATTTATTTGGAGTTTGATATGGACTTTATTCGATTTATAATTAGTTTTTTGGAAAAGAGAATTTTGATGAGTGGCAATCAGGAAAAAACTGTTCATAAAGGTGTGTGTCAAGGTAGCTGCCTAAGTCCAATACTCTTTAATATTTATACATCTGACTTTGACACTATAAATGATGAAAACTGTACTCTATTCCAGTATGCAGATGATTTTTTTATCTTATGCTTTGAAAAAGATTTCGATACGGCTAGAAACATTTTAGAACAGAAGATTTATGATTTCAACCAAGTGTGTAATACTAATAATTTGAATTTCAATTCGTTGAAATCTACTGTAATTCATTTTAGTAACAGAAGACGTCCATTAAATATAGTTATTAACAATGCAATTCTAAAAGAAGTAGACAAAGTTAATTACCTTGGCAGAATAATTTCTGCCAATAATTCCTCGGTACAGCACATAGATGAAATAATATCCAAATCTAACAGGTCAAATATGTTTCTGCAAATGCTCAGTGGATGTCACTTCGGAGTGCCTCCAAGTAAATCTCTAAATTTTTATAAAGCATTCGTGCGTTCTAAACTAGAATACTCCTGTTCCTCTTTTGCAAATATTTCAAACGTAGTAACAAAGAAAATCAAAGTCCACTTAAACTTCTATCTTAGACGTTCACTTGGATTAATAAAATCTACTCCAGTAAACATAATATATAATTTAGCTTCCGAGCTTCCACCTGAATATAGACTGAAGTTCATTGCGGCAAAGGAGTTGGCAAAGGTTTTTGCCTATGGTCTTCCAGCGGCATCGCTTTTGGCCGATTCCTTCGTGGCAAGGAACACTAGCTACGCCAAAGTCTATGAGGAATTTAAGATTATATTCAATGCAATTGTACCGATCACAGATGTTTCTAGTCCAAACCGTAAAGTTACAACCGATACAGATTTTTTCAAGGGCTCATGCCCCAACAAAAGATCTGTGAATAACGATCTCATAAACTCTTTAGTAAAAGAAAAATTTTCGTACTTATATTCTAAACATTTTGATTTGATTTTCACAGATGGATCGGTATCAGACAATTACGTGGGTTGTGCTTTCTTTCATAAGGAATCTAAATCGGTTAGAAGCTTCTTTACAAACAAGAAATTATCATCACTCACAGCTGAGCTGATAGCCATTAGTAGGGCCATTGATTTTGCCATTACCGAAAACCTCTATAAAATTGCAATATTAATGGATAGTATCAATGGGATTTTAAATTTAAAAAAAATGTACCCTGATAATTACATTGCAAAAGAAATAATACACAAAATTGAAAACGCTCCATGTCTATTTGCTGTGGAATTTCACTACATTCCAAGCCATGTACAAATAGAGGAAAACGAAAAAGCAGATATGGCTTCTAAAAATGCAAGAAGCAATGGTACATTCTTTGTAGCTCTCTGGCCTCTTAAAGACGCCATTACATATTTCTTTAACCATATTAAAGAAGAATGGGAAAGGGAATATATTGAATACGCCACAAAAAGAAACAAAGGCTACACTAATCTTTTCCCGTATATAAGGGAAAATCCATGGTTTAAAAACAAGAACTGCAAACTTAACTGCATAGAAATTAAAAAAATCAATAGACTACTAAGTGGTCACGGAATCGACAAAGTTTCTTTGGCAAGAATGAAAGTATTAAATAATAATTTATGTGATATATGTAATATACCAGAAGATTCCTCACATCTGATTTTCAATTGTCCCGCCTACTCTGATAAGCGTAATCGTTTTCCATTACTAAAATCTTATAACGATATATTTCGGTTTTTTGAGAAAGAACCTATCGAATCTTACAAAAACATTGTTGACTTCATACGCATCGCTAATATCAAATTGTAATGCAAGAAAACATACATACTTACCCTGCTAAAAAATTTCTCATCATAAAAATCATCACCGCATAGAAATCTTACATACTAATTCATAAATTTTTAACATATAACCAAGCAAAGAAAGTTATTTAATAACACAAACAGGAGGTGGCGTTAACCAGTCAAAGACGTGGGAGGCCAAATAATTCTTTCAGCTGTGATAACTCAGCTAAAAGTAACTTAATAACCAAAAAAAAAAAATATTTTAAATATATTTGAAATTTAATTTTAAAATTGTGTCAATCTTTCTTATCTTTATAAATAGTTTTTGAAATAAAAAATATGAAATATTTGAATTTTGTCAATCGCGCGATTTTTTGTATACAAATTTTCATTATTTCTTTACTTTATAAATAGTTTTTGAAATAAAATTGTTGCAAGCATCCTTTCCCAAATAAATGTTGCGGTTAAATAATAATAAATTCATATCTTATTGGTAAACTTTTTCACTACTTTCAACTATTTGTCTGCAATATGGGCAGAGCAATAGAGAGTTTTTGTATCGTTGTTCCAAAGCTTTGTAGCAATCACTGCATACTTTAAAGTGCCTACAAGGCTTAAATACAACGTCACGCGGCTTCTCGAAGCACAAAATACATTTTAAAACTTCAATCATTTGAGTGAATCTCGAATAACTTCGAGGAATTGGTTGAATCGGCCATGCTTTTGCAATTTCCTACCCAATGTCGCGTTGAAAGATTCCAAGGAGCTTGTTGTTCTCAAAATCTGTGAGCTAACCGAGAAAACATTAGGTGTGATCTGGAAAAAATGTAAAAGAAAAACATTATGTTGAGTAAAGAAAGAGAAAAAATTATATAAAGATTATTAACAAAAAATTATTAAGTCTTACTTTAATCATCCACTGCTTTTCAAAATATTTAACACACATACATTAACAACAAACATCATAACACCCGTGGCGTTATGACACTGGGCGTTATGACATGCACCCTAAGAATTTAACTTTTGATTGTATTAAACTTTTGCAATTCTGAAAAGCTGATAAATGCAGCTATAAATCGGACCCAAAGACTTTGAAGCTTCAGCTGATCGGCTGCAATTCTTAAGCTCTCAAATTCAAATTTTATTATATTTTTGCGGTATATTTAACCAAAATTTTTACTTAAAATATTCAGGAAAAAAAATAAAAATTGTCGTTTATCTTTTGTTAAAGTCGATGGATAAACGGCTATGTTGCAGCCGTTTGACCAAACCTTCTAGTACCGAATTTAGCTGATGGCCGACATATGTATGTATGTATAACCGTTTTTTTTTTTCTTACAAAAAGTACCAAAATTCTGTGTTTGTAACAGTTTTAACGGTAAAATGGCATTTGGGATGGTGTCAAACGGCATATGAAGGTTTGGTCAAACGGCTGCAACTTAGCCGTTTATCCATTGATTTCTACAAACGATATCTTCAACGACGCCTAAATAATATGTCTATTTAAAACCAAATGTTAGCCACGAAATATTTTTGCAAATTGAATTTGATCAGCTGCATTTGTCAGCTTTTCAGAACTGCACAGTTCAATAAAATCATTTAAAAGAAACTTAAGTTGTTTGAAAAAAGAGCACTACCTCTGAAGAAAAATTCAACATTTTTAAAAAATTCTTAGAAAAAAAATAAACCATAACAAAACTATACCTATTACTTCAAAAATTTTAAATCTCCAAACCTATGAGAAAAGTCATTTTGGGCCACAGCGGAAAGTCGTGTTGACTAGTGTTATCAAACAGTTTTGTTGCCTGCCTGCCTCAGTCCAAAACGAAATTATGTTCCCTCGATTTTTCCATTCATCAAGATCAATTGTGTTGTATTGAGTTATAATTTTCTCAATATTATTTGTATACTCTATACGTCTGAATTTGAACTAAATCACCAAAAAAAAAGATGAATAAAGGGTAGAGTCAGATAAAAAAGCCTATTTTTCCGGATAGTGGACATTTTAAATTATTCCCAGAAATCGCAGTTTCAAAAAGGACAGATCTGTCCGCAAAAAGGGCAAATTGGCAACACTGCCCAGCAAATAAATTTATATTTTCTTTCGGTTGCTAGGCAACACTCAACATACATGTTCGAGGCAGTTGCTCGATCGAACCGTCCACTCGAACTACATAGGTTCGTTGCCTACGTGTTCGATCTGCTGATGCCATGGCGTGTTCCACTAATACCGACGCATCTAATTCTTTTATTTCCCTTTTCTAAAATTGTTTTTTTTTTTTTTTGTTAAATTTGACCCAACGCTGCTTTTTAATTTTTCGCTTTTATTAAATGCATTATTATCATCTCTTTTTCAAACACACTTCCACTCACAACTTTCCAGTACTTCCAGCTGAGAACGAACGGCTGCGCCGGTTAACTATCGTCGTAGTGGTTTTAAGCTTCTCAAAAAGATTATCGATTAAAAGAACACGTCCGTTTCGTTCTTCTGATTTATTGTATGCTATTAGTATGTTGTCACAAAGAGTTTATAAAGTATACAATCTTACCTGCCACCCTGCCTAATACTGTTGTTTCGAATAATCTGCGGATTGCAGAGTTGCTCGGGTAGGTTTGGCTGGCCGGGTACCGGTACGGTAACTTGTGCAACAAATTGCATACTGATTTTCCCCAAAAATTAAAAATTAGTCAAGTACACTTCTCATCACTTGAACAGGAAACACCCTAAATGCGTTTTCTATAGCTCACTGCTCGCAAACCAATGATGATAAAGACTTCATTATACCCTGTACTCGAAGAGTATAGGGGTATATTAGATTTGTGGTGATTGTGGATGTATGTAACGACCAGAAGGAAGCGTTTCCGACCTCATAAAGTATATATATTCTTGATCAGCATCAATAGCCGAGTCGATATAGCCATCGATATAGCCATATAGATCGGAGCATTAATATAGCCACAATGAAGAAAAATATTTCGAAAGGCATCAGGTCGGCTTTGCTTGTTCGCCCAGATGAGCGCCTAGACCTCACAGACTATAAGAGCAAGGGCAACCAAACTTTCTAACCAAGCTCCTGTGATATCACTTCAATACGAGTGTATTTCCAAATTTTGCCTCGCCCTCTTCCGTCCCCACAAAAGAAGAAAATCTGTGGAATCCACAATTTTTAAGATACGAGAAAACCAAAAACGCAGAGTCATTGAAAATAAACTTATCTACCAGGTTGTCGAATCTAGATCAGGTCGGACTACTATTATAGCCAGAAGACACAAATTAAATTTCAGTGGCAATGCTTGCCATGCGCTTACTCAGTCGCTCTCTCTCGCACACACTTCGTCGTCTCATTTATGTAGTTATACTTGTACACATTTTTTTTTGGCCAAAATTCAATTCGTCCCTTTTGCGAACATACATATAACATATAATAAATTACATAAATCTCCATGATCTCATACATATACATATATACTGACTGAGTACCGGGTATAAAGTGCCATTGCCGCGGCTCACAACGTTCCCCCTCGTTTTTTTTTTAAATTACAGATCATTTAATAAAGTTGCCTTAACCAAATGGAATTCTTCGTGAATCATCTTTAGTTATTAACAAAAAATTCTTCAGAAAAATCCTTCAAATTACAGGACTAATATATTGCGTCACTTGAATAGGACACTTAAACAAAAATAACATTTTAGAGATCTCAGATTCATTTTAACATAAATGTAACTTAAATATAGGGTAACTGATTTAATTTAGAAAGAAAAAAAATTGTTTTTAATATTTCGTCGAGCCACCTTGTTGTTCCAAAACTTCAGTCATCCACTTAGAAAGGGATTGATACAAACTGGCCAAGTAATTTAATGAAATCGAGTCCCAAGCCAATTCGATCGCTTTGATGAGTTCGGGTACGCTCGAATATTGCTTTCCTGAGCCAAATATCTGACGTGTCAGCCATACCCAAACATTTTCGGTTATATTTAAATCGGGTGAGTAGGGAGGCCATTTTAAAAGGTCCACATTTTGGCTCTGTATATATGTATGCTCTGTATGCCACTGCAAGGTTCAGGTCACAAGCTCGTGACAAAAATTGAGGCGTTGTGCCTTTCTTGCCAGGTTAAGGTGAGGCTTTTTCTTTATTTTTAACTTCTTTAGGTGTTGGACCTTCAGAATAGGGAATAGACTCTCCTTAACATCACATTTTTCATGAATTTTTGCCACACAGTTATGAGAATTTGATGCTTTTCTTAATATGAGGCGTCTTTTCGAATCGGTGAGCATTTTCCATATTCAGACTCATTACTTAAAAATTCCGATATGACATGCCGGCTCCTGTTGGTTTTTTTTTTTTATTTGTGTAATTGATAGGCCAGAGTCCTTGTATGCCTTTATTTTTCCCTTTTTTTCCTCATTTAAAACTTTTTCTCGACCCGTTTTAATTTTATTTGAAAGGTAAACGTCGAAAATCACAAAAGAGTTTGGTCAGCGAAAAGTTCGTGAGCACATGCCAAAGTAGACGATCAAAAAAAACGCATGTTCTATTCAAGTGACAGAAAAATATTGACTCAATTTCAAGCGAATTTCAACATAAAGCAAAAAAAAAAATATAATGGATCTTTCCCAGAGCTGGTAGTTTGTTGCTGAGAGAGGAAAATAGTTGCACAAAGAGAACTTGCAAAAATACCGATATTTTATCATTTCGCTTTTGAGCTATAAGCAATTAAAAACAGAGTGTAAAGGGTGTCATATTTAAGTGATGAGGAGTGTAAATCTCAAATTTTGGAGAAAAAAAACGTGTTTGCACGTCTATTTCATTAAATTTTGTGTCATTCTGTAGAACGGAACATTTTATAATAAAATATGTCATCATCACAAAGCATTGCAATAAATAAAATATGTCGATGAATTCCTAAACATTAAATTCATTTAGTAAGCAACGAAGCGCGCGGGTCTGTGCTAGTACTTTTTATAACTCCTCAACTTTCTTTCTACGTTTTTTCCTAAGGTATTCCATTTTATTCTTTCTCAGGTGGCACTCGCACTAGCTAGCGTGATCTAACTCCTTTTGAGCTGCTTTTAAACAATTTCCCAGGTGTTACATAAATATTTCAAGCACGTCACATAAATTTTCTAGTTTAGTGTCCGTATTTTGCTCTATTTCTTTCCTCTCTTCTGCCCTTCTGATTACGTAGCTTGGTCACTTTACCAGCTTCAATCTCTACTTTTTTTAAATGAATACTTCCGAAAACATTTTATAGTTTACTTTTTTTAAATTAGTTTTAAATATTTTAATTTCTCTTACTTACATAGCTTCGAGAAATTTGTCGCTAGGTGTAGATACTCTACCAGCCCTAGAGACAAAGCAGTACGATGATAAAAACTTGTACATGTTTTTAATTGTTCCCTTTACAGACATTTATGACAATATAATTGCCATGGGGTATCCAGCACCAGATAAACTAGAGGGCATATACAGAAATCGTCTAAAAGAGGTTCTCAAATTTTTGGAAGAAAACCATCGAGATCATTACAAAATATATAATCTATGTCTTGAACGCAGTTATGACACCAATCCATTTCATGGGGTAAGACATGCTTTGAATTTTCTTGTTATTTAATAAAAAATTTGTCTTTTTCAGAGAGTTGCAATTTTTCCTTTCGAAGATCATAATCCTCCAACGATTGAATTAATACAACAATTTTGTAAAGATGTGGATTCTTGGCTTAAGGAAGATGTATCAAATGTCGTTGCCGTACATTGTAAGGCTGGAAAAGGAAGAACAGGTACGAAAGATATTTTTGAACATTGAAAAGTTAATTTGCATTCGCCCTTGCAGAGTGTATATTAAATCTTGTGATATTTTTCGAACGCACATAAGGGGACGGTTTAGAGCAGGGGTCGCCACGCAGACATTCACATGATTTTAGTGCGTTTGTGTGCGTAGACAACAGGAACTAATCAACACGATTCATTTTCTCTGCCGCGGTGCACAGTGGGGCCTTTGCTCATTTAGCTTATCAAAAATCATAACTTCTAAACTAATGAAGCGAATTTAAAAAGCAATTAATAGAAAACTTCTCAAGCTGTAAAATGAATGTTCGTCAAGAATGTTCGTCGTGGTGCGTTAATATTCAACGTCAAAGTTAAGAAATATTTTCGAGCATATTTTACCTGTAAGATTAAAATTAAAAACGTTTGCTTTTAATCATAACTGAAATTTTGTATAATTTCAATGACTATATGTTTTTAGTTGTTTTTATTCGATTTTCTAATTTAAATACATACCTAACATTTTAAATCTAATTTTTGGGTGATTTTTTTAGGTTAATTTTTAAAATGTTCTATTGATGGCTGATTTTTAACAAAATTGAAGTTGAATATGTAATTGATTTATTAATTTAATATAATAATTGAATCTCTAATAAACTTATTATTTCGAAACTATAGTTGCTATCTTCCAAATCCTTTCGTGATCGCAAGAATTGAATCCGATGAGGCTGCCAGCATGTTAAAAAGGTCTCCGTTTTGTCGAACCCGAGCATTTTTGCACGTACACCCAGCGACAAAAAAAAAGCCGCACTCAGAAATTTCATAAATTTTTGACTTCTCTAGCGTGGGATTTCCCGAAATGTTATTCGATTCGTCTAATTTTTTTTTGGGAGTCACTGTGAATGTTTTTTACCATTTTTACAACCGACATGATCGATTCAAAAATGCTGTAGAGATAGCTTCTGAAGTTCAGCAACGATTTGCGAAAGAAATTTTAGCTCGAACTATACAGCGTCGTTTAAAGGAGATGGGATTAATGGCAAGGACACCTGCCAAAAAGCCACTTCTTAATAGTCGAATGAAGAAAGCACGCCTAAATTGGGCTAAAGAAAAAGCAAATTGGGGTGAATCAGAGTGGTCACGAATCATATTCTTGGATAAGTCAAAATTTAACCTCATTAGACCCGATGGTTCCCTCACAGTTCGACTCAGAAAAGGGGAACGCTATTCCGAAAATTGCTGCATTGCCACAGTGAAGAATTATCCTTATATTATGATATGGGGATGCATATCTAAATATAAAACAGAATTCCTAATAATTATTAAGGGTATGGTGAATTTAAGAAAATATGAAGTGGATTTATTCGCAGTGAAATTGTGTCCAGTATGGAATCACTTAGTGAGAGAGAAGATCCCATCTTTCAAGACGATTCTGAACCTTGCCATCGAGCGCGCTCTGTAAGAGATTCTCTGACGTTTTGTTATTTTTAAAAATTTATTCAACTAGTTTCAACTATTTTTCACCGACAGGTTAACATTTTCAAGGCGAAATTGTGCATTAAGTCCTTAGATTGACCAGGTAACAGCCCCGACCTCAATCCGATAGAGAATGTCTGTGCTCTTAGGACTGCCAAAATAAGAAAGCGGAAGCCAAAAATAATAGTTGAGTTAGGGGAAGTTATAGAACGTTTATTAGGATATATATATATTAGGATATAACGGACGAATATTTGAGGGCTTTCTACGATTCGATGCCCAATAGGGTTAAATGTGTAATAAAATCCAAGAGGGGTACCATCAAAGATTAATTAATATAAAATTTGCAAAAAAAAAAATTCTGAAATATGTTTGTTTATTACACTGTGATAGTCAAAAAAAAAGACAAGACCAAACTCGACAGTTTCCCCCTATTGTGGGTCCTACGAATCGAACTGCATCATTAGTTTTTTGAGTTACAATCATGGTTTCATACAAAATTTTTTGTTGAAGTTTTTCATCCAAGTGGCCCATTGTAAGAGAAAGGCACCTTTTTCTTCGGTCTCTAACTTTTGTAATGTTGACTTTTTTGGTAAACTTTCTTTGGCAAAGCTTCTCAGAATAAATCCGTCTTTAAGTTCTTAGAAGACTGTAAGCCCCAAAATCAATGTTTTGGGTGTCCTTATAGCCAATATGTCGAAGAAACTGAAATATAACCCATTTTTTGAAAATGTTTTTTCCCTCACGTTTCGTCAATATTTTAATTTACCCTTTGATACTTATACATTAAGTGACATCTTGTAATAGTAAGAAACTTAAGCAAAGACAACGTTTCGAGCAAACTAACCATGAGAAAAACAAACTTAACAAAATTTGCATTTTTTTAATAAGCTACTCTAACTATGTTTGTGTGCTGTTTTATTTTATTTGTATCTTTTAAGTGTTATTATTAAGTATCATAAATCTGTACACAATATTTAAATTAAATTTAATAAGTCTCATCTACCAATGTCCAACACAAATCAGCAAGCAACGAGTCAAGCTTTTTGCCGCTGTACCAATGCTCAAGGGGAGCGGCGACTTGGTGAAATCTTTTTCCATGTTCATCGGATTCAGTCGGAACTTGCTGCTCAAAATGGTCCTTGTGATGATGAAGGAAATGAATTTTTAAGGACATATTCACACCTATTTCTTTAAAAGCGTCTAACATGTCATCCACATATTTTTTCCAACCTTCAGACCGGTGCACTCCTAAGCAATGGTTTATAACGGTCATAACGGAGTTCCAGGCAATTTTTAAATATTGTGTATATTAAATATTTATGATACTTATTAATAACACTTAAAAGATACAAAAAAAATAAAACAGCACACAAACATAGTTAGAGTAGCTTTTTAAAAAAATTCAAATTTTGTTAAGTTTTTTTTATCTAATGGTTAGTTTGCTCAAAACGTTGTCTTTGCTTAAGTTTCCTACTATTACAAGATGTCACTTAATGTATAAGTATCAAAGGGTAAATTAAAATATTGACGAAACGTGAGGGAAAAAACATTTAAAAAAAATGGGTTATATTTCAGTTTCTTCGACATATTGGCTATAAGGACACCCAAAACATTGATTTTGGGGCTTACAGTCTTCTAAGAACTTAAAGACGGATTTATTCTGAGAAGCTTTGCCAAAGAAAGTTTACCAAAAAAGTCAACATTACAAAAGTTAGAGACCGAAGAAAAAGGTGCCTTTCTCTTACAATGGGCCACTTGGATGAAAAACTTCAACAAAAAATTTTGTATGAAACCATGATTGTAACTCAAAAAACTAATGATGCAGTTCGATTCGTAGGACCCGAAATAGGGGGAAACCGTCGAGTTTGGTCATGTATTTTTTTTTTTTTTTTTTTAAAACTATCACAGTGTTATTAGATTATAGAAAATGAAATACACTATTGGAAAACAATTTTTTTTGTTGATTTAATTGTTTTCATAATTTTACTAAAAATGTTTCCTTATATTAGTCAAAATACTAATTGACCGTTTAAGAAAAGTGTGAATGAGAAAAAAATTTGTTTTGAATTATATGAATATTATATCAAAAAACGTTGTATGCACTTTTGTTAGAAATTTATTTATTGACTCCAAAAAATGAAAACTTTTCAAGACTTCCGCCTGGAATATGCTGCAGTGGTCCGGTAGCTTATATGACAACCTTATTTCGGGGTCTGTGCAGTATAAGCCAGCTCCTACTCCTCCTTCCATCTTGGAGGGGTCTGTGTATATGTTTGGGTGCTGAGTCTGGTCCCGTCCTTTGATGTCGAGGCAATTTTGCGGTGTCATGTAGTCAGTGTCACCGGTCGATAGTCGATCACGATAGGCGTTTTTAGTATATCTAGTGTTTTGAAGTATCTAGTATATAGAAACGTATGGATTTTGAGTTCTGTAATGTACGGGCATATATTCCGGCGCCATGATTTGCCGCCATAGTTTTAAGCTTCACATTTCATTGTCGCGTGGTTGAAAGCACGAGGAAATACTGCGGTAAGAATATTATGTATTGTATGTGAGGTTATGAAAACTACATTCTTTTGGATAGAATAAAATGGACTTACCGGTCTTACCGAAACAAACTGCTTCTTACGGGGCAATACGGGCCGTTTAAAGGCAACTCCGCGGGACCACCGACATGATCTCTTATTGTCTTTTCCATAAGCTTGTGGTACGTCTTCTTCCCGGTAGCTTGCCACCACACTAAGACTTCATACAGCAGAGTTGGTCGCACCACCGAGATGTAGATCCAATGCATAAGAGAAGGTGACAGGCCCCATGTGCTGCTGAGCATCTTTTTTGATGCCTATAGCGCAATGGTGGCCTTCTTCACCTTTCCACTACATTGGGTCTCCATGCCAGCTTGCTATCCAATACTGTGCCGAGGTATTTGACTTGTGTTTTTGGTGTTAGCCTTGTTTGGTTGATTTTCGGGGGGATCCATGCCGCTACCTTGTACCTCTTGGTAATGAGGATTAGGTCCGTCTTGTCCGCGTTGATAGTGAGTCCTACTTCGTCCGCCCACTCAAATATCTCCCTGAGTGTACTTTCCATTATGGAGCTGAGGGTCGATGGACTCGAATCTCTTGATTAGAACGGATTCCACAGGAGGGACGACAGGACTCCACCTTGAGGTGTGCCTCTGTGTGCTCCCTTGACCATGAAAGCGGTGCACCATTCTGATTGAGCCCGTCTACAACCTAGGAGGTCCTTTATGCAGTGGTTTCTGGGAGAGTGTTGGTTGCTTCTAGGCGATCCATTATTGCGTTTGTGGCCACGTTATTGAATGCTACGGATATATCAACAAATACTGTAGCTACTAGCGAGTGTAGTGCTGTTTCCACCGGCTTTCCCTTAGTGTATGCATACTGGTTGGTTGACATCAGTCCCCCCTACTTCTTTTCTGATGTGTAGATCCAGCAACTTTTCAATTTTTTTCAATAGAAAGGAGGTTAGGCCTATCAGTCTATAATCCTTGGGACTCGCATGGCTGTACTTTCCTGTTTTTGGGAATAAGACAACTCTACAGGTCCTCTATTGGATAGGGATATAGCCTGTTCTTAGGCATGCTGCGTATATTGTGGTGATCACCTCTTTGGTCCCTTGCAACATGGCTGGGAATATTCCGTCCAGTCCAAGTGCTTTAATGCCCGTAAAGGATTCTATGGCCCATTGGATTTTCTTGTGGGCTATTAGGCCTGTGGCGAGGTTTTGTTCCTCTGTTGTTAGGTCCTGTTGCGTTGCGGCATCAGTGACCTCGGTGCATCCTGGGAAATGAGCCTCCATTAGTGCCGTCAGAGCTTCTTCGCTGCCCTCCGACCATTGTCCGTTGTCTAGTTTGAGCTGCCCCTGTACTGTGGGTTGCTTTGACAGCAGCTTCCCGAGTCTAGCCGTTTCAGGCACTTTCTCAATGTTGGAGCAGAAATTCATCCACGAGCAACGTTGTGCCTTACGTATTTCCTTCTTATAATTTCTGAGTAGCGCTTTGTATTCCTCGTTGATGCATTTTTCGTTCGCTTGTTTGGCGAGCTTGAAGAATTCCCTGAGGTTGTTTCTTAGAAGGGTGGGCATGATGTGCGGTAGGCATCTTGTAGATCCTTGGATAAAATATCAAGGGACTTCTCTATGTAATCCGCAGATTTCACTGACCCCGGATCACGAACTTCGAGGTAACCGTCTTTCTAAACTTTTCCCAGTTTGTGTTCTGGGGGTTCCTATAGACTATTACCTTCGAAGTGTATTTAAATTCGCACTTAAACTGAATGTACCTATGATCTGAGAAGAATGGTATTTCGAGGACTCTCCACTGAGATACTGCGGTACTCTTTCCCGTAACGAGAGTAAGATCTAGCACTTTTGATGAGGTGGGACCTACTTAGGTGTATTCCTCCCCCACGTTTGCTACTTCTATGTTGGTCGATAGTATAAAGACTAAGAGTGACTCACCTCGGTCGTTAATATTAGGGCTTCCCCACACACTGTGGTGGGCATTTGCGTCCGTACCAATGAGTAGTCCTTAGCTCTTCGGGTGGTGCGGCCCTGTCGTGTGCCATATAGCAGGAGGCTACCAAGAGGCGCTTCTCCTCGCTATCCAACATCGTCTTTGTCCCCGGTGTGGGGTTTCTTCAGGGGTTTCAAAGGTAGACACTGCCCATACACCACGCCATCTTCCCAAATCTGGGGTACAGGGAATCCTCCGCCTCCGTGTTGATTTGGAGGATTACACACTGGCCCCCCTCGTTGGGTAATGGGCTTCCAGTGTGTAGTACCTTCCAGTTCTCTGTGGGTACCTCGGGGTTCTGTCGCTGTAGGAGCCTCAGCCTCATCGTCTTCGATTTCGGGAGCTTTTTATAGGGAGGGTTTGCCACTTTTGCCGGGGCGCTGTGCTCTTGGGCCCGCGTTGCCGCTTGCTCTCCGAAGTGTCTTTGGTGGCACTTTCGACCGAGCGTTGCCTCTTGTTGGCCAACAATTTCCCCAACTTATTGGCATATTTGCCGATTGACGCCCGCATTTGGAGCATCTGCGAAAAGTGGTGTCTGCCCTCCTCCACATGCTGTTCGGCCCAGGCTAATCTGGCTTTCTCCTCCTGGGATATGTCGGCTTTGCTCTTGAGCAGGCTCTGAATCTTGAGGCCTGCCTTGTAATGTGATTCATCCCCTCCCTGGAGGGGAGCTGGTGCCTGGTTCCGGCGAGCGGAGAAGGCTCTCTTCCTCCGTGTTGCTGATTGACAGCACGCTCTCCAGATCCGTGTCTGCTTCGACAGCGGCATCCGGCGCTGTGCTCTTGGGCCCGCGTTGCCGCTTGCTCTCCGAAGTGTCTTTGGTGGCACTTTCGACCGAGCGTTGCCTCTTGTTGGCCAACAATTTCCCCAACTTATTGGCATATTTGCCGATTGACGCCCGCATTTGGAGCATCTGCGAAAAGTGGTGTCTGCCCTCCTCCACATGCTGTTCGGCCCAGGCTAATCTGGCTTTCTCCTCCTGGGATATGTCGGCTTTGCTCTTGAGCAGGCTCTGAATCTTGAGGCCTGCCTTGTAATGTGATTCATCCCCTCCCTGGAGGGGAGCTGGTGCCTGGTTCCGGCGAGCGGAGAAGGCTCTCTTCCTCCGTGTTGCTGATTGACAGCACGCTCTCCAGATCCGTGTCTGCTTCGACAGCGGCATCCGTGCGGCTCAGCTTGGAGTGAGGGAGTGATGCTTTGTTGGTAGTGGTTGGTATTTTTCGGGAGGACCTGGGGTTGGCCCTGACCCGGTAACAATCGATTCTTCTTTGCGATTTTCTTGAAATTACTTCGGATTGGGCATATGTGTGCGTTTCTTTTTATTTTTTATGTTAGTTTCTTGTTTCTTGCTACGAATGGATGAAATGGGACGAGGTCAAGATTTGTCACTCGATTTGCGAAAATCCATATTAAAATAACATTTGGAAAATCGTAGTTTTCCCGAAATCGGTGGGATCATTGGCAAAGCACTTTTCACAATTCATAGTGTGATAAAAAAATAACTAAACACAGGATAATTACCGGCAAATTACGGGAAAGCTGGAAGGCCTAAGATACTGACACTACGCGAAGACCGTAACGTAGTGTCTACAGTCTTGCAAAATCCTAAAACAACATCTACAATAATTCGCAAGAATGTATAGTTTGTGTCCAAACCATTCGAAACTACCTTCACGAAGCTGGTTTACATGGAAGAGTTGCTCGACGAAAGCTTTATATTTCCGCAATCAACAAAAAGAAGCTATTGGAGCTAACGAAACTGAATGTAAATAAGCCGGATTCGTTTTGGGAGAACGTCATTTTTAGTTACCAAATTTAACAAATTTAATTCGGACACGATGGCTCTTCTTTAGTATGGAGGAAATCCCAACTGTTAAACATGGTGGCGGAAATTTAATGGTTTTGGGGTGTGTAGCTGCCGGTGGAGTCGGTCAAATGGTCTTTATAGATGATAAAATGAATAAGGCAATGCATTAAAACTTTGGCTTGATCCTAAGACTTTCTTTTTTCAAAAAAATAACGACCCGAAACATGCTTCATATTTGATGCAAGAGTTGCCTGTAAGTATATAAAAAGATATAAAAAGGATAAGGAAGCACAAAATTTCATCCTTATGAATCCTAATCATCCTTTCATCCTTATTCTTAAAAACGGCATTGATAGCACTACTCGACAAAATTCAACTTTTTTTTTCCGCTGTGGCCCAAAATGACTTTTTCTGATAGATTTGGAGATTTAAATTTGTTTAAAGAATTATGGTTTTTTTTTCATGGAGTAGTTTTTTTTTAAGAATTTTTAAAAAATTTGTTGTTTTTTGTCATAGGTAGTGCTTCTATTTTTTACATAACTTAAGTTTCCTACAACTGGTTGTATTGAACTTTACAGTTTTAAAAAGCTGACAAATGCAGCTATAAATCCGACTCAGACACTTTGTAGCTGCAACTTAACGTCTGGAAGATATTAAGCTTCCAAATTGAAATTTCATAATTTTTTTCGGTATTTTTCCCCGAAATTTTGACTTTGAAAGCTCAGGAAAAGTCGAAAAAAAAATATTTGAATGCCTTGATTTTTGGTTTTAGATAGACACATTAATTAGGCGTCGTTTAAGGTATCGCTTATAAAAATATAAAAATAAACGGCTAAGTTATAACCATTTGACCAAACTTTCATATGCCGAATTTCGCCGATAAATTCCGTTAGCCGACGAATAACCGTTTTTTTTTCCTACAAAAATACCAAAAATCTGTGTTTGTAACAGTTTTTAACGGTAAAATGGCATTTGGGATGATGCCAATCGGCATATGTAGTTTTGGTCAAACGGTTATAACTAAGCCGTTTATTTTTATATTTTTATAAGCGATACCTTAAACGACGCCTAATTAATGTGTCTATCTAAAACCAAAAATCAAGGCATTCAAATATTTTTTTTTCGACTTTTCCTGAGCTTTCAAAGTCAAAATTTCGGGGAAAAATTCCGAAAAAAATTATGAAATTTGAATTTGAAAGCTTAATATCTTCCAGACGTTATGTTGCAGCTGAATTTATAGCTGAATTTGTCAGCTTTTCCAAACTGCAAAGTTTAATACAACCATTTGTAGGAATCTTAAGTTATGTGAAAAAAAAGAAGCACTACCTATGAAAAAAAATACCACATTTTTTAAAAATTCTTTAAAAAAAAACTAACCCTGGAAAAAAAATAATAATTCTTGAAAAAATTTTAAATCTCCAAATCAATCAGAAAAAGTCATTTTGGGCGACAGCGGAAAAAAACCGTGAATTTTGTCGAGTAGTGTTATCTGTGATGACGAATAAAACGATTCGAAGTTCACGGAACACAATGCTTTATTTCCAAATTTTTGAGAGGCGTTTTCTCGGCTTGGCTACTTGGCTTGGCTTAGCTACGGACAATTCGGTACGCTACCTGCTCGCTAGTCGTTGGGTGATCATCAGATCATTCGTTGCATTGTTCTTGTATTCTTACTCATCGTCTACACATACAAAAAACAAGTCCTAGTTATTAGCGCAGGTAAACAATTTTTTTCTTTTTATCAACTGGTATGGCTCCTAAGGAAAGCATCAAAATCCCACGATCCCAGGAACGGTCATAAATGAGTAAAAGAAAAATTATATCTTACCATATTTACCATTTCTTTAAAATGTTCTTTAAATATTTGAACACAAAATTGATTCTGACACCCTTGATTTTAAACTCTATGCATTAATATATAAAAAAAATATAAGGTAAACTAAAATCAAATAATTCATATTGAAGCTGCATATTTAAGCCTAAAATTATGAAGTTTCAACTTTAAAATTGGATAAATTCTCAAATTAAATAAAAAAAATTGTTTTTGCACACTTCATTGAATAAAATATTGGAAAACATATTTTTTTTATGTTTTAAAGAGTTTTAATAGCTTGTAAACGTCGACACATACTTTTTATGATTTGTCTCATTAGCGCTTATTTTGTCCCATTCAACTACACTAGTCGACACGACTTTTCCGCTGTCGCCAAAAATGACTTTTTCTGATACATTTGGATGTTTAAAATTTTTTAAAGAATGTTTTTTTTTTTTCATGGAGTAGTTTTTTTTTAAAGAATTTTTAAAAAATTTGTTGTTTTTTGTCATAGGTAGTGCTTCTATTTTTTACATAACTTAAGTTTCCTACAACTGGTTGTATTAAACTTTGCAGTTTGGAAAAGCTGACAAATTCAGCTATAAATTCAGCTGCAACATAACGTCTGGAAGATATTAAGCTTTCAAATTCAAATTTCATAATTTTTTTCGGAATTTTTCCCCGAAATTTGGACTTTGAAAACTCAGGAAAAGTCGAAAAAAAAATATTTAAATGCTTACAATTTTGATTTTAGATAGACACATAAATTAGGCGTCGTTTAAGGTATCGCTTTAAAAAATCGATGGATAAACGGCCAAGTTGCAGCCGTTTGACCAAAACTATGAAAAAGGTACCACAATTTTTAAAAATTCTTTAAAAAAAAATTAAACCTGAAAAAAAAAACCATTCTTTAAATAATTTTAAATCTCCAAATCTATCAGAAAAAGTCATTTTGGGCGACAGCGGAAAAGTCGTGTCGACTAGTGTTATTAGGAATTCTGTTTTATATTTAGATATGCATCCCCATATCATAATATAAGGATAATGCTTCACTGTGGCAATACAGCAATTTTCGGAATAGCTTTCCTCTTTTCTGCGGCGAACTGTGCGGGAATTATCGGGTGTAATGAGGTTAAATTTTGACTCATCCGAGAATATGATTCATGACCACTCAGATTCACCCCAATTTGCATTTTCTTTAGCCCAATTTAGGCGTGCTTTCTGCATTCGACTATTAAGAAGTGGCTTTTTGGCAGGTGTCCTTGCCATTAATCCCATCTCCTTTAAACGACGCTGTATAGTTCGAGCTAAAATTTCTTTCGCAAATCGTTGCTGAACTTCAGAAGCTATCTCTACAGCATTTTTGAATCGATCATATCGGTTCGTTTTCTTAATAATCCGATTTTCCCTTGCACTTGTAAACTTTTTTCTTCCCGATCCTTTCGTCCTCTCCACTTGTCCAGTCTCACGAAATTTTTTCAAAAATCGTCGCACTGAGCTTTTATTGAACTTAGTTCGATCCGCTATTTTTCGAATGGAGACATTTTGTTCAGCCGAGGCAATAATTTTTGACTTTTCAGTCACCGTCATCTGTTTTCCTTTAGGCATACTTCTTAAAGGCTCCTAAGTAAAATGTTTTGCAAAAAATGTTTCCAGAAACTGAGACGACAGAAAGTGCACGCAAAAAGAAGAAAACATTCACAGGGACTCAAAAAAATAAAAATTAGACGAATCGAATAACATTTCCGGAAATCCCGCTCTAGAAAAGTCAAAAATTCATGAAATTTCATAGTGCGGCTTTTTTTGTCGCTGGGTGTAAGTAGAGAATTTATGACTGCTAGGGTGCGAGCGGAGAAATGTTCTGTCATTCATTAACACACACGACATCCCAAAGTCAAGGGCAGTAAGCAATTGAGACCCTAATTTAGTCCAAAAATACTGATGCTTCCATGCAATCAGTTGGCCGCTCACAGTACCGATGTAAACGTTCCGTGGGTCTAGCGAATAGAATACAAAATTTTCCCCATCCCTCATTGTAAAATTAAATTCATATAAGGCCCGACGTTTCTGAAATAGTTAGTATGAATTCAACTCTGCCTACAAGTGTCTAGACTTTTCTTTTAAGGTCCAAACAATACTTTTTAAGCGTCGAAAGACAATATCCCTGTAATTTTGCGCTTTCACAGCCAATCCTGCCTTAAAAAAGACTGTACGCTTGCAAGCACGCTTGCTTATGGCCAGCCACAATACAACCATTTGGAAAATTTTGTTTTTTGTAATTTGAACATTTTTAGTTGGTTGAGTCTTAGGAAGCTTAAAGTAATATTATCCCCTGTGAAATAATACTCATCATCCATTATTCAAACAGCTTGCAGAAAAAAAATCTCTAGATTTCTAGCGCACGCAGCCGAAGTTTTTTTATAGCTGACAGCTATAAATCCGACCCAGACACTTTGTAGCTGCAACTTAACGTCTGAAACAGAGAACGGCAAGGGTGTCACTTTTTGACACTCTACTCACACCCATTGAACTTTGTGTGCCGGTGCCACTCATTACCCTCAAGAAAAGTAAAACACTCGCACCCACCCTAAACCATGCCGGTGTTTGGGAGTGTGTACTTCGGGCACACGCTCACACATTGTGCATTGCTTCTATTTCACCAGACACCCAGATATTTTTCGTAGATGCGTGCCGATCGTTTTTACACTCATAACGAATATAGGAGAAGCAAGGATTGAGCACAAAAAGGAATACGCAAAAATGCGTTGTAGGCAAAATACACAATTTTTACCCGGGTGCCTTTAAGACACTCGGGTGTCACGAAGATACCCGAGTGCTGTTGCACTGATCTACTGTTTTTTTCCACTGAGATTTACACATATTAGCGGTCAAGTTCAGTCGTTAAAGGGAGTAGGCGGCACAAAAATGTCTGAAACGTCGGCTTGCATAAAAAGTAAAATTGATTGTGGAACATACACAGTCACCCAAACACATAAGGGGAAAAGTGTAATTTGGAACATTTTACGGGAAATTCTAAGAGAAGATGAAAGTGTGCTGGAAGGCTTTTTATTCTGCAGCACATGCCGAAAGGTGCTGAAATTTGTTGCTAACCAAACATCTAATTTGTCTCGACATAAATGTTGCATTGCATTAAGGCAACCAAAAGATGCGTAAAAAGAGTCGGAACAAGACAAAAAAGAAGCGTTGGAAAAATGCAGTCAATGGATTGTGCAAGATTGTCAGCCATTTTCTTCAGTGACTGGGGCCGGATTTAAAAACATGGTGCAGTTTTTGATTAAAATTGGTGCCACTTATGGGAATAGCGTAGATGTGGATGACTTGCTACCTAGTCCATCAACATTAAATCGGAAAGCCCAGAAAGATGCTGAAGAAAAAAGATCGCTGATATCATCAGAAATAAAAGAAGCAGCGGATACTGGAAGACCAGCTGCCACCGTCGACATGTGGACTGACCAATATGTCCAACGAAATTTTTTGGGTGTCACCGTTCACTATGAAAAAAGTTATGTCCTTTGCGATTTAATTTTAGGACTTAAATCGATGGATTTCGAAAAATCCACCGGAGAAAACATTTTAAGTAAAATTAAAAGTGTTTTTTCTCAATTCAATATAGAAAACATTGACGAAGTCAAATTTGTAACTGATAGGGGCGCAAACATAAAGAAAGCATTAGAAAATAACATCAGGTTAAATTGCAGCAGTCATCTATTTGCAAATGTTTTACAAAAATCTAGTAGGGTTTTTAGAAGATTTTGAAAGAATTTTTAAAGAACTGCAAACTTGCAGCTCGCCTTCAATTTGTTTTGTACTGCCTTCAATTACAAACATTTTTGAGCTTTGTGAACCAAATGCCTTGGACATCAACATAAATGTTGTTAATATATGGCAAAAAAATTTGAGCATGTGGCACAAGGCTGCTTTTTTTCTATATCCCCCTGCTGCGCATTTGCAGGATGACGACCTAATGGATATTCAATATTTTTGCATTTCAGAAATGATTAAGTTTGAAAATTGTTCAACAGGAAGCAATAGTACAGAATATGTTTCAAGTCAATATACATATAATCCAGAAAGCCCTATCTCATTATCCGCATCAACAAGTCAAACTTCTGTGCCAAAAACAGCATTTTTTTTCTCAAAATTAGTTGCAACACCTAATTATAGCTCTAAAGAATCTCCAATGGAAGAAATTGACAGATATTATAGAGAAAGGGTAGCTTTAAGTGAAGATTACGATGTAATTGAGTGGTGGAAAATAAATGAAAATCGTTACCCTCTTCTGTCAAAGTTAGCGTTTCAGCTTCTTTCAATACCTGCAAGTAGTGCAGCGGCTGAAAGAGTATAACAGAAAAGCGGAATAGATTGGGACCAAAATCTGTTGACAGTTTAATTTTCTTACACTCGTATTACAAACATTTAACAAAATTAGAATAAGTTTTTTTTCTTTTTAATTTACATGTTTCATTTCGTTAATTAATTTTTGTATGTTTCATTTCTTTTTAAACTTAATTTACCTATTACATATATTTTGATTAATTATGAGCATTTGTTATTATTTTTAATATTTACCTAGTCATTGAAGGCGCAAAGATGCTAGTCTAAGATTAAAATCAAACGAAAGTAAAAAAATACTTAATGAACTGTTTCTCTAAATATAATATTATCATGTTTTTATATTTCTAAGTTTGTTATTAAAGTTTGTCAACACGCAATGAACTTGTAAAAGAATATTTTTTTATTTTCAATATACATACATATGTACATGTGTGTATACTAATGTACATATGCATGTACAAGGCAAATTATGGGTACAGCAAAGAACAAGGGTGCAGAAAGAACGCACAAGAAATAACAACAACACCCATGCCACACAAAACGTTTCTTGTCTCGAGTTTTGTGTTTCCTTTTTCACCCATTCATTTTGAATCAGTACTTGAGATCGGCATCAAAGCATGTATACATACAAAAAATCACTCGGACACGATCTACGCTTGTGCGTAAAAACACCCGACACAATACTCAGACTCAATCGCTTGCACCCTATTTGCAGTGCCAGAAGACACCCGGGTGTCAAAAATACTCACAGACACCGGGTGTACTTTTAGTTGCGGTGGTTCATTGCCGTTCTCTGGTCAGGAAGATATTAAGCTTTCAAATTTCATAATTTTTTTCGGTATTTTTTCCTGAAATTTTGACTTTGAAAACTCCGAAAAAAACGAAAAAAAAATATTTAAATGCCTACATTTTTGCTTTTAGATAGACACATTAATAAGGCGTCATTTAAGGTATCGTTTATAAGAATCCATGGATAAACGGCTAAGTTACAACCGTTTGACCAAACTTTCATATGCCGAATTTCTGTTTTTTTTCCTACAAAAATAACAACAATCTGTGTTTGTAACAGTTTTTAAAAATAAAATGGCATTTTGGATGGAGATTATATCACCAAATACTCAGACAAATAAATCAATACATACATTTTTTCGTTTTTCTTTTTTTGTTATTAAGTTACATTACTTGACACATGAACATAAAATATTAGACTGTCACAAAGCACACTGACAAAAGCAATGGATCGAAAAACACTAAAATCGCCAATATGTTTTGTGTGTGTTCTGGTATTGTTATGCTCACTTGACCATGGTACACTTAATATACGTACATATGTATGTCCAAAAATTTATGCAACAAGAAATATGTATACGTATGTATGTATTCGTGATCAAAAGTTATTGTGTGGTTATATAAAGATGAAAAATACTTAACCACCTATTCGCAGACCTCTTTAATATAGAACTAAAATTTTGATAAGAATAGGCCTAGCTGTTCGGGAGGAGTTCAACCCCAAACACCGTGACACGAAATTTTTTTATACCCGGTATTCGAAGAGTATAGGGGTATATTAGATTTGTGGTGATAACGGATGTGTGTCGGAAGCGTTTCCGACCCCATAAAGTATATATATTCTTGATCAGCATCAATAGCCGAGTCGATATAGCCCTGTCTGTCTGTCCGTCTTCATTAGCGCATATATCTCAGAGACTATTAAAGCTAGAGCAACCAAGTTTTGTATCTAGTCTCCTGTGTTATCACACTACTCCAAGTGTATTTCAAAATTTCGCCCCGCCCCCTTCCACCCGCACAAAGGACAAAAGTCTGTGGCATACACAATTTTGAAGATACGATAAAACTAAAAACGCAGAATCATAGATGATGACCATTTCTATCAAAGTGTTGAATCTGAATCAGATCGGATTATTAATATAGCTACAATAAAAAAAACCATTTCGAAAGTCAACGTTCCCTCTCGCTCTCTCTCACACGCGACCCCGTCTGCTTTGCCCATTCGTTTTTTTTTGACGCCTAGTTCTCAGAGACTATAATAGCTAGAGCAACATAACTTTCTATCCAAACTCCTGTGATATCAATTAAGAACGAGTTTATTTCAAAATTGTTACGCGCCCCCTTCGCCCCCACAAAGAACGAAAATCTGTGGAATCCACAATTTTTAAGATAAGAGAAAACCAAAATCGCAGAATCATGGAAAATTACCATATCTACCAGATTACCGAATCTGGTAGGATTATTATTATGGCCAAAAGGAACAAATTAAATTTCAGTGGCTATGCAACGCCTGCCAAGCGCTGACTTATTCTCTCTCTCTCTCGCAAACACTTCCACGTCTCGAATATGTAGTTATACATATGTATGTAGAAGCAGATGTAAAAAGCATATGCAAACAAAAATGGAAACATGTATAAAAATTCCAAAAATTTGGCTTCATTTTTTGAAAAATTATTTTTTGGCCAAAATTTAATTTGTCCCTTTTGCGAACATATAATAAATTACTACAATCGTAAGCTCTTATATGTATGTATATACTGACTGAGTGCTTGGTATAAAGTAGAGCCGCGGCCTTTGCGGCGGCTCACAACGTTCCCCCTCGTTATCTATATGGCTTGCAGCTCCATAGCACAATACAAGGCAACACATTACGGTGGCAACACAGCAAAAATATAACGAAAAGAAGGGATTTTTGAATTTGAAAGCTCTATAATATCCAGACGGTAACCTTAAGCTACAAAGTGTTCGAATTGAAAAGTTCAATACAACCAGATGTAAGATACTTAAGTTATGTAAAAAATATGCCTCTTAAAAAAATCTTTAAAATAAAAAAAAAGTAAACCATAAGAATAAAACCATAAGTCCATAAACAGTCGGTTTGGTTCACAGCGAACAAAAATTAAGTTTGTTGAATAGTGTTATTACGGCTCCTGATTTATTTATTGCGTTTGATGCATTCGTTTCTAACAAGTTACTATTTCAATTTTTTAGGTACCATGATATGTGCATATTTACTATACAGTGGTTTACAGAAATCCGCTGACGAGGCATTGGCCTGGTATGATGAGAAACGTACAAAGGATCGTAAAGGTGTCACAATCCCATCTCAGCGACGATACGTTCAGTATTTTTCAAACCTAGTTTTTTCTAGTGTTCCATATTCAAAAAAAATCTTTAAAGTATGTATTTGTCTAAAACGATCCTTTTCAATTATCCTTAGAATCATTTTCACATTAATTTTCACTAGGTCTGTGAAATACGGTTTTCGGAGTCCAGTATGCTGCAAAACCTAGGGACGGTACAATGCACAGTATTTGTACTACAGGACTCTACAACAGAAAATGTAAAAGCACATGTATGTACCAAAAAAAATCTTTACGTGATTAGATATTTTGTTATTACATTTCTTCCTCTTGAATATACATCACAGGTACTAAAAAATATAATGATATTTAGAGTATTTACTCTATGTATACTACTTTATAAAACAATAATAACACTACTACAGTACACGAGAAATTCATAACACAGCTAAAATCGTTTTGTACCTTAAAGCCTTCCTGGACGAAATTAATATTGAAACACTTATTTTTTATCAAATAAAATCGGACTTCGTTTAAAATATTTTTTTGTATAATTATTAATTAATCTAATTTTAATCTAATTAATCTATTTAATAATCTTAAATAATAAAAAAATATACATTGAAATTAGGTGAAACTTATTTTAATACAACTTTTCTCGGAAAATACATATCCTAAACGTGGCCGCTTAGAAATAATTACACTTTGACCAGTGATTTTGTAGTTTTCACGAGACAACAATTATGTTGGATGAGTATACCATCTCTTACTTGGAATTTGCAATATACCCCCAAAATCTTTTTATACCCGGTACTCGAAGAGTATAGGGGTATACATAATGTATTTATATTCTTGATCAGCATAGCCGAGTCGATATAGCCATGTCTCTCTGTCCGTCCGTCTGTCCGTCTTCATGAGCGCCTAGTTCTCAGAAACTATACAAATTTTGTATCTAGTATCCCGTGTTATCAAACCACTACAAGTGTATTTCAAAATTTTTCCCCGCCCCCTTCTGCCCACACAAAGGACGAATATCTGTGTCATACACAATTTTGAAGATACTTAGAATCATAGATGATGACCATTTATATCAGAGTGTTGAATCTGGATCATCGTTCCCTCTCGCTCTCCCTCACACACCATCTGCGTTGCGCGTTCGTCCACATGAGCGCCTAGATCTCAGAGACTATAAAAGCTAGAGCAACCAAACTTTCTTTCCAATATCCTGTGATATCACTTCAATACAAGTGTATATTAAAACTTTGCCACGCCTCCTTCCGCCCTCACAAAGATCGAAAATCTGTAGAATATTTATGGATTAAGATACGAGAAAACCAAAAACGCAGAATGATGGGAAATGAGCGTATCTAACAAATTCCCGAATCTGGATCAGGTCGGACCATTTATAATAAAAGGAACCATTTCAGCCGCTTTCCAAGCGCTTACTCATTCCCTCTCTCTCTCACATTTCCAAGTCTCGTATATGTAATTCCACATGTACATGTAGAAATGTAGAAGCAGATGTACAAATCATATAATATATAAAAATCTCCCATAGGGTTCGACTTCATTTTCTTTTTTGGCCAAAATTTAATTTGTCCCTTTTGCGAACATATGATAAATTAAATAAATCGTAAGCTCATATATGTATGTATATACTGAGTGACCGGGTATAAAGTAGGGTATAAAGTAAAAAGCTTACCACGTTCCACCTCGTTTAGAAATTAAAAAACTGCGATTTGATGACCTTAGCAAAATTGGAACTACTACGTATTGTTATTATACACATTTTTTCTTACTTTTAATATTAGGGGGGAAAAATGGGTTTCTTACTTAATACTGGAAAAATTTTTAAATTTACGCCCATTGCTATTAACTTTGCTCGAACGTATTCCCCAACTATTCTCGATTGAGCTTAGCATAGCAACAGAAATTAGCGTTCTAGATAATGCGCAGCCGAAAAATGAAATTTTTCATTACTTTTCGGCTAGGATTTTCAATAAAACTTTTATTTATTATTATGTGGATAGAGCCCGAGTTCAAAAATATTGTCCATAACATCAGTCTCAAGTTAGAGACAAACTAAAGGTTAAAATTGTTAATTGCATAGCTAAATCGTATCTTGCCAAAAATACAAAACTGTGAAAAAGTATGTAAAAGTCAAAGGAGTTATGTAATGTAAAATTACAGAACTACAGAGAGAGACAATAAAACTTCGGCTGCGTGCGATAGAAATCTAGAATCTAGAAATCTAGAAATTTGTTTTCTGCAAGCTGTTTGAATAATGGATGATGAGTATTATTTCACAGGGGAGGGTCATGAATGGACTCGAAATATTACTTTAAGCTTCCAAAATTTTCCAAATGGTTGTATTGTGGCTGGCCATAAGCAAGCGTGCTTGAAAGCGCAAAATTACAGGGATATTGTCTTTCGACGCTTAAAAAGTATTGTTTGGACCTTAAAAGAAAAGTCTAGACACTTGTAGGCAGAGTTGAATTCATACTAACTATTTCAGAAACGTCGGGCCTTATATGAATTTAATTTTACAATGAGGGATGGGGAAAATTTTGTATTCTATTCGCTAGACCCACGGAACGTTTACATCGGTACTGTGAGCGGCCAACTGATTGCATGGAAGCATCAGTATTTTTGGACTAAATTAGGGTCTCAATTGCTTACTGCCCTTGACTTTGGGATGTCGTGTGTGTTAATGAATGACAGAACATTTCTCCGCTCGCACCCTAGCAGTCATAAATTCTCTACTTACACCCAGCGACAAAAAAAGCCGCACTATGAAATTTCATGAATTTTTGACTTTTCTAGAGCGGGATTTCCGGAAATGTTATTCGATTCGTCTAATTTTTATTTTTTTGAGTTCCTGTGAATGTTTTCTTCTTTTTGCGTGCACTTTCTGTCGTCTCAGTTTCTGGAAACATTTTTTGCAAAACATTTTACTTAGGAGCCTTTAAGAAGTATGCCTAAAGGAAAACAAATGACGGTGACTGAAAAGTCAAAAATTATTGCCTCGGCTGAACAAAATGTCTCCATTCGAAAAATAGCGGATCGAACTAAGTTCAATAAAAGCTCAGTGCGACGATTTTTGAAAAAATTTCGTGAGACTGGACAAGTGGAGAGGACGAAAGGATCGGGAAGAAAAAAGTTTACAAGTGCAAGGGAAAATCGGATTATTAAGAAAACGAACCGATATGATCGATTCAAAAATGCTGTAGAGATAGCTTCTGAAGTTCAGCAACGATTTGCGAAAGAAATTTTAGCTCGAACTATACAGCGTCGTTTAAAGGAGATGGGATTAATGGCAAGGACACCCGCCAAAAAGCCACTTCTTAATAGTCGAATGCAGAAAGCACGCCTAAATTGGGCTAAAGAAAATGCAAATTGGGGTGAATCTGAGTGGTCATGAATCATATTCTCGGATGAGTCAAAATTTAACCTCATTACACCCGATAATTCCCGCACAGTTCGCCGCAGAAAAGAGGAAAGCTATTCCGAAAATTGCTGTATTGCCTCAGTGAAGCATTATCCTTATATTATGATTTGGGAATGAATTAATTTTTTTCCCGGTATTTTTCCCCGAAATTTTGACTTTGAAAGCTCAGGAAAAGTCGAAAAAAAATATTTGCATGCCTTGATTTTTGGTTTTAGATAGACACATTAATTAGGCGTCGTTTAAGGTATCGCTTATAAAAATAAACAAATAATAAACGACAAATTTCAACTTTTTTTTCCGCTGTCTCCAAAAATGACTTTTTCTAATAGATTGGGAGATTTAAAATTTTTTTAAGAATTATGGTTTTTTTCATGGAGTAGTTTTTTTTTAAGAATTTTTAAAAAATCTGGTATTTTTTGTCATAGGTAGTGCTTCTATTTTTCACATAACTCTCGTTTCATACAACTGGTTGTATTGAACTTTGCAGTTAAAAAATGCTGATAAATGCAGCTATAAATCCGACTCAGACACTTTGTAGCAGAAACTTAACGTCTGGCAGATATTAAGCTTCCAAATTGAAATTTCATCATTTTTTCGGTATTTTTTACCCGAAATTTTGACTTTGAAACTTCAGGAAAAATCGAAAAAAAAATAAATGAATGCCTTGATTTTTGGTTTTAGATAGACACATTAATTACGCGTCGTATAAGGTATCGCTTATAAAAATATAAAATCAAACGGCTAAGTTATAACCGTTTGACCAAAACGACCCAAATCTCATTTTATCTGAAAAAATACCGAAAAATACTTGAATTTATTTAAGTGTTATGATACTTAAATATTTTTATTGTTATTGCTTGTTACTATTTTTAAAATGGTTTGTCTGTCTTCTTTTGTCATTTAAGTCAGATTCTTTTATGAGAGTCCACACATAGTCGCCCAACATATTCTCATTCCAAACACCTTGATACCGTCGTTCCATAGCTTTTAATTGTTGATGAAATCTCTCTCCGTGTTCATCACTAACATCCCCAAGGTTTGGCGGAAAAAAGTCTAAGTGGGAGTGCAGGAAATGGATTTTGAGTGACATGTTGGCTCCAATTTGTTCATAATTCTTAAGTAGATCTTGAACGATTTTAACGTAATCATCACTCTTTCTGTTACCAAGAAAATTTGTTGTAACCATTCGGAATGAGTTCCAGGCTGCTTTTTCATTCGTAGATAAAATATTTTCATTGATGGGGGCCATCAAATACGCCTTCTTTAACTTTTGCCAGCGACAGACGTGGAAAAACAGTTTTGAGGTAATTCATCGATTCACCTTCGTAATCCAGTGCTTTAACAAAATTTTTTATCAGTCCTAGCTTAATGTGCAATGGTGGTAATATAATGTCTTGGACTTTCACAAGAGCTGCATTTTGTACGTTGTGATGTCCCAAAGTATTTTCGTTCCGTTTTTCCCAGTTCTTTCTTGTGTAATGCTCTTTTCTATCTCGACTATCCCATAGGCACAGGAAGCAACAGTATTTTGTATAACCGCCTTGCAATCCAGTTAACATGGCTACAACTTTAAATAGGACTCTTTCATATTAACATCATGGGCGATGGGAATAGACGGCTTTTGATTTCCATTGTGTAGCAAAACAGCCTTTAAACTTACTTTACTGCTGTCATCAAATAACCTCCAATCGTTTGGGTCGTAATCTTCACCCAGTGCCTTGAAGAGGCCGAAAATGTCGTGACAAACGCACATGTCATCCTTCGTCATATAAAACTGTGCGTGAACCAAGTGACGCGTCCGGAAATGAGTTATTTTGACATCTTCCTTCAATAAACGGGCATCCTTTAAAATAGATCCAAGAATCTGAGCTTTACTTTTAGGAAGTTCCAGGATCCTCACCAAATCGTTCAATTGTTCCTGTGATAATGGCTTGCAAAATTCATATTCTCCTGATTGGTCATTACTTGAATCCGTTGTTTCATACGACGAAGAAGACATCTCCTCTTTTTTGCGTTTTAATGGCGATATTTCCTTCAAAGGAGGAGCAGGAAGCGTAAAGCCTTGACGAGACTCTTGCGGGTATTTATATCTCTCACCTACCCCAAACCCTTTTTTTTCGAATAAACAAAAGAAACATTCAGTGCTGTGATTTTTTGGTTTTCTCCATAGCATTGGAATTCCAAATCGAAATTGTTTTCTAAAAAAAAAAATGTGCAAGAAAAAAAGTAATGCTTAGTATTTTTTGTACACTTCATAGCTTCTGATTTAGGGTAACTTACTTTTCCTCTTTATTAAATGCTGTTAAATTCAATTTGCACGTTTTGCATATACAGCTTGGAGCCCACTCTTCGCCAATACTTTTGGGCCACATCTTATAGTTTTCCTTATACTGTTCTTGGAACTTTTCGGTAAAAACGATTTTTTCTTCTTTGCTGGTCATATACTTTCCACATATGTAGCAAAACGAGTCTGCTCGGTAAGCACATGAAGTTGACCGAAAGGTCAACATTTGACCCTAACAGGTATTTATGTATATTTATCCTCACCAAGGCTTAGGTATAAGGAATAAAACTGTCCACAACACACCCCAAATAAACATGACCAGGTAGGATATATATCCGATATATATCAATACCTAAGACTCGGTAAAACCAAAATTACAGGTCCTTTTTGTTTTTTGCAATCCCATTTTGGAAGTTGGACCAAAAACGTACCGGACGGTATTTTTTCAGGTAAAAGTCATTTTGGGTCGTTTTGGTCAAACGGTTATAACTTAGCCGTTTGATTTTATATTTTTATAAGCGATACCTTAAACGACGCGTAATTAATGTGTCTATCTAAAACCAAAAATCAAGGCATTCATTTATTTTATTTTTTCGATTTTTCCTGAAGTTTCAAAGTCAAAATTTCGGGTAAAAAATACCGAAAAAAATGATGAAATTTCAATTTGGAAGCTTAATATCTGCCAGACGTTAAGTTTCTGCTACAAAGTGTCTGAGTCGGATTTATAGCTGCATTTATCAGCTTTTTTTAACTGCAAAGTTCAGTACAACCAGTTGTATGAAATGTGAGTTATGTGAAAAATAGAAGCACTACCTATGACAAAAAATACCAGATTTTTTAAAAATTCTTAAAAAAAAAACTACTCCATGAAAAATAAAAAAAACATTCTTCAAAATTTTTAAACATCCAAATCTATCAGAAAAAGTCATTTTTGGAGACAGCGGAAAAGTCGTGTCGACTAGTGCTATAGAAAATGAAATAACCCATTAAAAAAAATTTTGTTTTTGCTGAATAAATCGATTTATAATTTTACTAAATTTTTTTCTTGTGTTTGGTCGAAATACTAAATGACCGTTGAGAAAAGTCTGATTGAAAAAAATATTTATTTTTAATTATATGAATATGGGCATTTCTCTGACGAGGTCAACCGAGGCCAAAAAATTAAAATTCAATAAAAACGCATTTGAATATAGTTTTCTCGGGATTTTATATAAAAAGATATTGAAAATCCGCCAATTGAATTAATTGACATATACTTTCATTAACTTTGATCTGAAAACCTATTAAAAATAGCAAAAGTTCACTTTTTTGGTTTTTTTTTGGTATTTTTTTTTGTCATGTTCTCCATTATTTTTTTTGCCTATAAGAAAGATGATTCCTGATAAAAGTTTTTCTTCAAAGTCTCCCTTACATATTGAACTATCTAAAAAAAATCCCAGAAAATTTTTTCAATATCGGTTAACGGAATTTTTGTAACATTTATATAGCCAAGAAATTTTTGTCCCGTGCGACAGAGGTTTAAATTGAATTAAAAAAAACTACAAGCCATATATGCTTCTAATTATAACCATTTTAATTTTAAAGAGTCATCAATGCAGAACATTAATCAGAAATTCGCATAAATATATCGCCTCAACTTACGCTGAAATCAGAGTTTGAATTGGTCGCCGCGAAAACCACTTCTATATTTGTCCCGTGCGAATACCATGGTTTTTTGCAAATATCTCGAAAACGAACAGTAGCCCAAAATAGCCCTTAGCACCAGCTATAGAGCTAGGCAAGTGGCGAATCATAACGGTAAAACAATTTTGAAAATCGGCTTTTTTTTTACATTTTTACAACTTGAAATGCGTACGAACGTCCCGTGCGACATCAGAGAAATGACCATATGATATCAAAAATCGTAGTATGCACTTTTGTTAGAAATTGATTTATTGACTCAAAAAAATGAAAACTTTTAGTATCGAATAACATATGGGGAAACCCCACGTTAGAGAAGTCAAAAATGCATGAAATTTCGGAGTGCGACTTTTTTTTGTCGCTGGATGTAATGTGTGTTTTTTACTTAAAATATATTTGTTTTGTGTTTATCTCCGTGAATGTGTAAAGACTTTTGTTCTTGTTCAACAAGTATGTATTGATAAGTATCATGCGAATGATAATACGGTGGTTTGGCTCGACTTAGCGTCCAGAAAAACTCTGGAGAAAAAGGTTTGGTCAAATTTGAAAAGAAATGTTTACAGCAAGTGATATATTCCAAAAGCCATCGACTGTTTCATTTTAAAACTCAAAATCTAGCTCCAAAATTGATACAAATGAAATTCAGGATGCTATGCGCAAGAATCCCGAAAATATATATGTACATGGTTGCTTTTTGGTAAAAATAGCTTACGGTCTAATAAAAAACATATTAAATATTTAATATTTTATTTATTTTGTGTTTATTTCCTATGTTTTATATATATATCTAAATATTAGAGGCCGTGGCCGTAAAATTTATGTTTTTAGTGTTTGTTCAAAATTGATATGTATTAAACCAAGACCTGTTATCGTGCGATTTGACAATTTGACGGCCGGTGTACAATAATGATACGCGATACTGAGTTCGACGACGAATATGGACAGAGTGCACCCAAAATAAGCGACGTACTGCCATATAAGTAGAACGCACGGCGAACATTACTGCGTGTGTACGTAAGCACCGATAGCGTGAGAATAGATGATCATGACAATAGAAAACTAAAGAGATAACTGAGATAATTTGAAGTCTTAAGAGTTACTGACGGCTGCTGCTCCAAACAGACTTATAGATTTACTTATACATTTGATATTTGGCACTGTGATATAGAACTGTGATTTTTTGTGACTTCGGTACATCGACGAAACATAGTAACATTCGGATTGAACTTTTTACCACAAAAAATTTTTATTTTTGAACTTATAGCCTATAATACTAACAACTAGCAGACAATTGCGTTTCGCTGCTTACTAAATAAATTTAATGTTTAGGAATTTATCGAAATTAAAACATGATAATTTTGATGTAATGACATATCTCTGCTATAAATTTGTAGAAAAAAAATGTGTGTATAAGAGGCTATCTCCGCAACGCATTCACCAAATTGCAAGCGGTCCACTCGCTCAGCACATCCAATGTGCTTAACCTTTCAATTTATACGCCTGTTGTTGTTGCATAATTGTTCATTGTTCATCTGAACGGGACATTGCGGTGCGTAGACGATTATTTTTATTGCGATATGTAATGTCTTGGCTACTTTAAGGGCTGCTCGAAGCCACAACTTTTGACGCATTTCGCGTTAGCCGATCCAAATTTGAACGTTTCGACATTTAACTTTAAAAAGCACACAGATTGATTTAAAACGCACACATTTTCAAAAGCAACAAATATACCTACACAATTTGCAATTTTTTCAGAAAAACATTCACACAAAAACGTATAAAAACAAAATCTATCATATAATGTTCCGTTCTTGAGAATGACACAAAATGAAATTAAATATGCGTTCAAACACCTATTTTTTATCGGCGCACTTCTCGGACTGCGATCGGATCCGCTTGAGTAACCTCTGCAACCATGGGCATGTGGGTGGATCCTCCAGTGCTCGTCGTAGGGCTTCGATGGGCTGCCGGGAAAGGGCATCTGCTACGACATTTTGGCTCCCTCGCCGGTAGTGAATATCAAAGCGATACTGTTGATGCTCTAGAGCCCACCGAGCGATGCGTCCAGTTGAGTTATTGATAGAGTTCAACCACTTTAGAGCGAGATGGTCGGGGATGACGTCAAAATAGTAGCCCTCCAGGTAACATCGTAACTTTCTTATGGCCCAGACGATGGCTAAGCACTCTTTCTCCGTTGCCGAGTAGTTCTCCTCTGATTCTAGGAGTTGTCGACTGGCGTAAGCTATGACCCTCTCCTCTTCGGATATCTCCTGTGTCAAAACTGTTCCAAGACCGTAGTCGCTTGCATCCGTTTGCAACGTAAACCTCTCCGAGAAGTCTGGGCAAGCTAGGATGGGTGCTTGAATTAATTTCTCCTTTAGCTCCTCGAATGCTGCTTGCTGTTCCTCACTCCAGATCCACTTTTTGTCCTTCTTTAGGAGGCTTGACATGGGTTGTACGATAGTTGCGAAATTCGGTACGAACCTACGATACCAAGACGCCATTCCTAGGCATCGTCGCAGTTCTTTGACTGAGCTTGGAGGTGTTAGCTTCCGAACTGCCACGATCTTATCCGGGTCGGTATGGATCCCTTGCTCCCTGATGACATGTCCCAAGTAGGCTATGCTCTTTTGGAAGAACTTGCATTTGCAACTTATTCTGGTTAACCTTCAAGTTCGCTTTTCTCAATCTTCGGAAAACTTCCCGGAGGTTTTCGACGTGATCCTCGGGCACTGCTTCTATAACGATAATGTCGTCGAGATACGCAAAAGCATGGGGCTCCATCCAGGGTCCGATAACACTATCCAGTGCCCTCTGAAACGTCGCTGACGCAGAGTGGAGTCCGAACGGCATCACCTTCCAATGGAAGAGGCCTCTACCCGGAACCGTAGGCGCGGTGCACTCTCTACTTCCCTCCGCAAGGGGGACCTGCAAGTACCCATTTTTGAGGTCCAACGTTGAAATGTAGCGCGCGTGGCGGAGTCTCTCAAGGATGTGGTTGATTCGAGGGAGAGGGTATGCGTCTGATACCGATCGTGCGTTGAGCTGCCGGTAGTCCACACTCATATGTACGCATGTCTCCCGTTTACTTCCCTACTAGTACAATCGGGGCGCTATGCGGACTCTTGGAAGCTTCGATACGTCCATCCCTTAATAGCTCGTCGACCTGTGCATTGATGATCTTCTGCATGGCCGGGTTCCTGGGGAAATACCTCTGTTTCACTGGCTTGTCGTCTTTCATAATGATCGTGTGCTGGGTTATGTGAAATATACCACTCAGCCCTTCGAATTTGGCCAACTCTTGTTCCAAGAACGCGGCCACCCATGGCGCAAGCGGTGGTTCGTTCTCTGGGGGCATCTGGGACGAGAGTTCCTCAGACAGGGTCGAAGCTATGATGGCTAGGTCCACCGTGAGGTGCGTGGTCCGGTCCGTCTTCCGAAAAGGGTTACGTTGACGAGCAGTGACAGCGTCGGCTAATGGCGCCAGCTGATAGTCAGTGGGGAAACTATGTTCGAAGTTACTGACCTTGTGCTACCCATCCTGCTTCGAGCGGAGATCGCTGCAGTAAGTGGCGAGGCTACTGCTCAGCGGGGTTTTCCGCGTCGTTGCGGCAGAATAGCTGGGCGCCTCTGGTCCAACTCGGCGCGTGGATACCCATCGATCCCATTTGCGTCTGTCGTTGAGTTGACGGCAGATAGACTGGCTCTGGGTGTGCCCAGCGGTGTCGCAGTCGTCTCCGTCCAAGTCCTGCTGATCCTGCTTGCGTCTGTCGTTGAATTAGCGGCAGACGGACTGGCCCTGGGTGTGTCCACTGGGACTGGCGTGGTCGGGGCTGGCTGACGGTGTCCTAGTAGTGCGGCTGTGTTCGGTGTATTCGGCGTTCGGTTGCGTTGTCCTGGTAGCGTGGCTGTGTTCAGCGTGTTCTGAGTTGGGTTGCGTTGTCCTGGTAGCGCGGATGTGTTCGGCGTGTTCGGTGCTCGCTTGCGTTGTCCTGGTAGCGCGGCTGTGTTCGGTGTTCGATTGCGTTGTCCTAGTGTTCGTCGCAGAGCTGGTCGAGGGCGGGATCACGAGCAGCATGGTCAGGGAAGGATGGTCATAGGATGTCGCAGTGCGCGGCAGAGACGGCGATAATGCGGAGATGGGGTCGATTTTCCGGGTCAGTTGCAAGTATGCGCGTCCGCACAGGATTATCGCCTGAATCCCGCAAAGAAAATCGAGCCCTAGTATGACGTTATCGACCACTATGGGTAGTACCAATAGTGTCACGTGCGTTTCTCGTTGATCAAGCCGTACCTTGACTCTCACCGCTTGTGTCACTTCCTTCGTGGTTCCATCCGCCAGGCGGACCTGGGTCCTTACATTCCGCATGCTTCCTTCTGTCCTTAGCTCCGTCACCATTCGATGGCTGATAAACGATCGGGTCGCTCCGGTATCCAGGGTCGCTGTCAATGGTAATTCTCCGATGGTGACTAGCGCGGCGATCCTGCTACCCTCCAAGTTTAGAGGATGCAATACTCCTGGGAGTCCTGGGTGTACGTCTCCGCTCGGGTACCTACTGGGTGGAGACTCAGTCCGTGTACCGTCATCGATTGACGGCATCAGTCGATTGTTCGTGTGCCGCGGCGGCCACACTCCCAGCAGAACAACACTTGTTGATTCCTGCAGACGCCGTGGAAGTGACCCGCCTTTCCGCAATTCCGGCAGGCCCGGCGCACATCTACCGGTCGGTCTCCGTCCTGGCTCGTCACGCAGTTAGCTGTCTCGGCATTTCGGGAAGGTATTGCCTCGTCTGCAGTGGTACGTCGGTATGGGGATACCCTTGGTTTGGTATCCGTGTCTCGTAGGCCACTACCATGGCTTGCATCTGGAATGTTCGAAACCATCCCTCCGCCTTGTTGGTTAACAAACCAGAAATATCTCGAGGTAGTTGTTCCGGGCTCCCTTCATAAGACTCCGCACGCTCTTCCAGCCGTTCTATGAACGCAAAACATCCGAATATCCGTCGAATTTCAGTCCCCAGTGCGCAATTTGTCAGCCAATATGGCGTAAGGGATTTCTTCTCTACCGGGTCGCGAAGTTCTGTATCCTTCGGCGAAGCGGTGCGAGTAGCTGCCGTCGCTGAACTGTCGTCCAGTTCAGAGGAGCTCGGAGATTACTATGGATAGAGGTTGTTCCACCTGGATGCCCTCTTTCTGCTCTCGACGGCTAGATTCTGGTGACAGGGATGCCGTCCTCTGGCTCCTCGGGCGGGGTGCGCTGGCGTAGAGGGTGCCTAGCTCCTCGATCTGCTTTCGATCGCTGCCGAATGCTCTCCGTGTGAAATAAAAGCCGCTATTCGGCTGCGCGACTCGTCCACGGTGCCTGTCTCGCTGAGGCCGAACTCTGCAGCGATATTCTGCAGTTCGTCCTTGCGTCGAAACGAGATCCACTGCACACCCATGCCGATAGCTGCATATCGCAGACACTCGAGGTTAAACGTACGGGGGAATATATTCACACTGGGTCGCGGCCGCGGGGTACCTAGTGCTTCTAATAGGAATCGTGAAGTTTATGCGGCTCAACAGGTCAGGGCTATCTACGTCACCCTTGATCAAGTTGTGCACAAAAATCACACCAAGCATTTTTCTACGATTAGCTAAGGTTGGAAGGTTTATTAAATTATTATTATCCATCGATTTTTAAAAGCGATACCTTAAACGACGCCTAATTAATGTGTCTATCTAAAAGCAAAAATGTAGGCATTTAAATATTTTTTTTTCGACTTTTCCTGAGTTTTCAAAGTCAAAATTTCAGGAAAAAATACCGAAAAAAAATATGAAATTTGAATTTGAAAGCTTAATATCTTCCAGACGTTAAGTTGCAGATACAAAGTGTCTGGTGTACAAAGTGTCTTCAATACAATCCTAAACTCTTCGAAAAAATCATCACTTCTCAGCTGCATCATTTTTGTAGTTCTGTTTTCTCTGAATCACAGCATGGATTCATTAAACGTCGCTTAGTTTCTGCTAATCTCCTTGAATTTTCCACCTTTGTAACTTCGGGATTTGCTAAACAGTGTCAAACTGATGTCGTTTATACTGACTTTAGTAAAGCCTTCGACTCCGTCAATCATAATCTACTTAATCATAATCTGTCTCTTCTAGGGTTTCCGACTAAGCTTCTATACTGGACTAATTCTTACCTTTGTAACCGTTCTCAACGTGTCTGCTTTAACTCCTCTCTCTCTAAACCGGTTTTTGTCTCATCGGGGGTTCCTCAAGGTAGCCATCTGGGTCACTTGCTATTTAACCTATTTATTAACAATCTTCTCCAAATGTTATCTCATTCCCGTGTCGTAATGTATGCTGATGACGTTAAGCTATGTTTTTCCTACAGTGACCCCTTATCCCCACTATCTTTGCAATTAGATCTTGATGCTCTTAACAACTGGTGCTTAATCAACGTTCTACCTCTTAACATTTCTAAATGCAATATTATGACGTTTTACCGCAATAAGCCATACCTTTTCGATTACTCAATCAATAACATTATCCTACAACGCCTCTTCAAAGTTAACGACTTGGGCATTACCTTTGTGCGAATCTATGTTTCAACTCTCATATCTCTACTATCTCTAACAAAGCCAAAGGAGTCCTTGGTTTTGTCAAAAGATGTTCTAAGGAACTAACAGACCCGTATACTACAAAACTTCTGTACGTTTCTCTGGTCCGTGTCTGGTCTCCTCACTACCAAAAATTTCAGGATATGCTCGAATCAGTAAAAAACAGTTCCTCATCTTTGCTCTCCGCGGACTCATAGGGACCCTTCGATCCATCTCCCTTTTTATGAAAGTAGGTTGCGCTTAATTAACCTCCACTCTCTTAAATCCCGTAGAATCTGCCAAGGAGTTCTCTTCCTCCATAAGCTTCTCTCTGGTGAGGTCGAATCGACTGCCCTCATCAGATTTAGTAGTATTGCTGTTCCTTTCCGCCCGACTAGGCATTACTTTCCTCTTCATCTCCAACTCTGTCTTTCAAACTACTGGGATTATGAATCTTTCCGTAGCCTTTGCCGAAACTATAACCAATTTTTCCATCTGTTTTCCTTTGATACTAGTTCTAATATGGTCAAAATTATCTTAATCAATAACTTAATTTAATTTAAATAGCTCTAATTGGGAATTGTTCGGCTACCGGCTTTTCTCTAACCTTAATTTGGCTGTTGGTGGGACCTTATCGGCTACTGAGCCGATAGTCAAATCAGCCCCACCGGGTCTGAGTATTTGCATTAGCCCTTTCGTTTAATTAGTTGACATGTAATTTTACCCTTACAGTTTAACTGTACATTGTTAAACTTTAAACAACAATAAACAATAAACTAGTTGTTGGAAACTTAAGTTATGTGAAAAATAGAAGCACTACCTATGACCAATAATACAACATTTTTTAAAAATTCTTTAAAAAAAAAACTAAACCTGGAAAAAAAAACCATAATTCTTTAAAAAAATTTAAATCTCCAAATCTATCAGAAAAAGTCATATTGGGCGACAGCGGAAAAAAAAACTTGAATTTTGTCGAGTAGTGTTATCGGCGGCGGGGAATTGAGGTTGAGTGAGAAAAAAAGGGCTATGCATGTTTTTAAGTTTTCATTATAACTCATTGGGATACCATGAATGGGAATATCATTTGCAATGTTGGCATTCTCCTCTGCTATCTGCCGTGCTCCCAGTTTTGCCTCGAGATCAGACACCCTTTTCCGTAGTGCCTGAATGCATTCATACTCAAGATGCTGGACTCTCTTGGCAAGTAGCTCAAGATCACCTGCAATGCCACTGAGCTTGGTGTCAAGCTCCTTCAAAATAAATAATTAAAAAACAAAGTAATTTCGCGTTTGAAATAATTCAGGAAAAAAGCAGAGCATGCAAATAACCGTCAACCGATTTTTCCAACGCAGTCTTCACACAGACAAAACATAAAAAAATTTGTTACACACGATCTCTCTCTGAGCGAAACACTTTTTTCGTTTCGCTTGTGCTCTTCGGTCCGACTGTTTGGCTCAACCGAAAAACAGAATCGGTCTCCCAATAACAACAGATCGGGACACTTTTGAGAAAACTGCAGTCACACTGCAAAACTGTCTTTGAAAGACCACTGCGCAATAAGTGTCTTCAAAAAGGGTTTTTTTCTTGCTGTGTGCGAGAAAGAGAAAAGAATATGCCTGAGCAATTCATACAAAAGGACTGTTTCGCCGAGAGTGTCCGACCAAAGTAGTGCCTGAGAGAGCGAACCAAAGAGAACACAAAAAAAAATGTTTTGGTCTGAGAAGAACAGTTGTTGAGCGCAAACACTTTTGAATGTGTTCTTTCGCTCCACGTTCTCAAAGTGTTCGTAGAAGATCGGTTTTTTTCGGACACTTTAAAATGGTTGACGGTTATTTGCTAATAAAAGAGCTAATTTTTGGCTGAAGCCCACTATGCGACGCGAAGCTCAATAACATATCTCCGGAGAGGCAAAATAAATTTAGGGCGGAGAGGTGTCGTTTCAAACAAAATTTTACCGATAATTCCGTTTTTATACCCGGTACTCGAAGAGTCGAATGTGCTGGGAACATGACACGAATAGATGGGAAAGTCTTAAACATATTGTCAGGAACCAACACTTGTCAGTCTTGCCCAATCTGTGGAGTGAAGCCAAAACAATTTCCCAACATTAAAGACGTAAACTCGAATGTTTTTATGGCATATGCTCTTTAATATGAAATCAGTCCATTACACGTCCATCCTGTTTGTCGAGTTTTTATTAAAAATCTCATATTGAGTTGAGCTTGAGAAGTGGCATGTCAAGGACTGCGACAAGCAGAAACTAAAGCAATAAAACAACTTTTACAATTCAAAATGATGAAAGAATTAATGTGGAGAAGACTATTTTAAATGGCAGTGGAAACTCCAATAATGGCAAAATACAGTCAGAAGAACATTTTACAAACCAGCTCTAGTATCATCGATTCTTAAATTTAATTATGATATTCTTCAAAGTTTTATATCACTCTAACAACAATTAACTGCGAGTAATTCGACATAAATTCGGAAAAGTTTAAAGCATTTTGGTCTAAAGTTTTTGTGTTTTTTATCAGAAAAGGTGTCATTGGTACCTCATTTTGTAAAATGTACATCACCGTAAAAATGTACATCACAATAGTAAAACCTAAATATTGAAATTTTTATACCCGGTACACGAAGAGTATAGGGGTATATTAGATTTGTGGTGATAACGGGTGTGTGTAACGCCCAGAAGGAAGCGTTTCCGACCCCATAAAGTATATACATATTTTCTTGTTCACCATCAATAGCCGAGTCGATATAGCCATGTCTGTCTGTCCGTCCGTCTGTCCGTCCGTCCGTCCGTCTGTCCGTCCGTCTGTCCGTCCGTCCGTCCGCCCGTCCGTCCGCCCGTCCGTCCGCCCGTCTGTCTGTCCTCATGAGCGCCTAGATCTCAGAGACTATAAGAGCTAGAGCAACCAAATTTTGTATCCAGACTCCTGTGATATCACACTACTACAAGTGTATTTCAATTTCGGCCCGCCCCTTTGTACCCACACAAAGGACGAAAATCTGTGGCATGCACAATTTTGAAGATACAAGAAAACTAAAACGCAGAATCATAGAGAATGATCATATCTATCAGAGTGTTGAACCTGGATCAGATCGGATCATTAATATAGCCACTATGAAGAAAAGCGTTTCGAAAGGCATCATTTTCTCTCGCTCTCTCTTCCACGCGACCCCGTCTGCTTTACTCCTTCGTCTAGATGAGCGCCTAGATCTCAGAGACTATAAGAGCTAGAGCAACCAAACTTTCTATCCAAGCTGCTGTTATATCACTTCAATACAACTGTACTTCAAAAGTTTGACACGACTTAACACGGGGTCACCAAATGTTAAGCTAATGAGCTTTTTCACTAGCTGTTGCGATGTGTTGTTTAAATAAAGGGTTGAGCGGTTAAATTAATAATAGGTACAGTTTATTGGGAGATATGTAGACCGACGAAGGCGTTTGAATATGTATGTTTAGGCGGGGAATGCGTTTCGTACAAGAATTAATGCTGGAATCCACAAATTTTAAGACACGATAACATTTATTATGTACAAATCCAGCATTGGGCTCGACCTAATTTTTTGAAATTTTTTTTTTTGGCCAAAATGTAATTCGTTCCTTTTGCGAACATACAGTCGCTTAAAGCCAAAACCATGCAGTGTCAAATAAAAGGTTTAAGGTGGTACAGATTTTAAACTACAGGAAAAACAAAAAATGTTTAAACGCCAATTTGTTGTATGTTTTATCACATTTAAAAAGGGAACTTTATTTGCTGATTAAATATTGCTCCGTTTTTAAAATAAAATAAAAACTTAAAATATATCTTAAATACAAGTCTGAGCTAGAACCATGAAGCCACAAACCAGTTTAATATTAGTCTAATAAAACGTTTAACAGGTATTTTAATACTAAGTATGTAATCCCTTAACCTTTGTACGGCTTTTAACCTACTATTCATGGAAGATACCAGCTTCCGAGTGCTTTCCCGGCTTATTTTGCTCCATTCCTCCAGCAGAGCTTTTTTAAGGTCCTTTTTGCTAGAAATCCTGTGATTCTGGGTGTTTTTCTCCAGCGCAGCCCACAAATTTTTGAATAATATTTAAGTCTGGAGACTGGGCTGGGGGAATCATCAAGTGGGGGCAGTTCCAGATAAGCCAGGACTGAACTATTCCGGACGAATGTTTCGGGTCATTATCCTGGTAGAACCGGAAATCAAGTCGGATTCCTAGTTTCTGGAAGCTAGTTTAAAATCTGTACCACCTATAACTTTTTATTTGACACTGCATGGTTTTGGCTTTGAGCGACTGTATGTATAATAAATTACATAAATCGTAAGCTGATACATACATACATACATATGTATACTGACTGAGTACCGGGTATAAAGTAAGGCAAGGGATTCGGCTCACAACGTTCCCCCTCGTTTTTCTTACAAAAAATACCAAAAATCTGTGTTTGTAACAGGATTATATCAGTAAAATGGCATTTGGTACCAAACGGCATCTGAAGGTTTGGTCAAACAGCTGCAACTTGGCCGTTTATCCATCGATTCTTACAAACGATACCTTAAACGACGCCTAATTAATGTGTCTATCAAAAACTAAAAATGCTAGATTTACAATATTTTTGTTTTCGACTTTTCGAAATTCCTTCAATTTGAATTTGTAAGCTTAATATCTTCCAGACGTTATGCTGCAGCTACAAAGTGTCTGTCGAATTTATAGCTGAATTTGTCAGCTTTTCAGAACTGCAAAGTTCAATACAACCAGTTATAAGAAACTTAAGTTACGTGAAAATTGGAAGCACTACCTCTGAAAAAGCATGCCAAATTTTAAAACATTCTTAAACAAAAAAAAAACTATAAAAAAAAACCGAATTCTTTAAAAAATTGTAAATCTCCAAATCGATCAGAAAAAGTTATTTTGGGCCACTGCAGAAATGTCGTGTTGACTAATGTAATTATTTCCAACACATTTCTCAACAATGATCAAGAAAAAGTACTCAAAATAACAAAATAAAAAGCCGATTAACACTCGAAAGGCAACGATTTATAATGGAAAAGCAAAGATGGTATATTCTGGGCACTGTTGCATTTTGCATTTTTAACCAAAACGTTACGTTTTTCTGTTTAGGTGGCAAAAAAAGCACAAGCTAAATTGACCAGGTAATGGTGTCAAGTTTATGTTAATGCATCAATAAGTCACTTCTTACTTCTGTTCCAACATCGAGAAAGTACCTGAAACAGCTAGACTCATTAAGAAATAGAGCATATAGAGACAGCTCACTTCCCAGGATGCACCGAGGTCATTGATGCCAAACAGGCTATAAGTACAGGCTATATCCTTATCCAATGGAGAACCTCTAGAATTGTTTTTCTCCCAAAGGCAGGAAAGTGCAGCCATGTTAGCCCCAAGGATAACAGACTGATAAGGCTTATCTCTTTTCTAGAAAAAACACTGGAAAAGCTGCTTGATCTACACATCAGGAATGAAGTAGGGGGACTCGAGTCAACCAACCAGCATGCATACACCAAAGAAAAATCGGTGGCACCATCGGCCCAGGACAATTCGTTGATCTATCCGGAGCATTTAACAACGTGGCCACAAACGCTATAATGGACCGATTAAAAGCAACCAACACACGCGAACCTCTGGATAAAGAGCCTCCTATGTTGCAGACGGGTGCCATCAGTGTGGAGCACCGTGGAAAGGGTGAGAAGGCCACCATTGCGCTTTATGCATCAGAGAAGGTGCTCAGCAGCATATGGGCCCTGTCACCTGCTGTAATTCACTTTATCTACATCTCGGTAATGTGACCAACTGTGCTGTATGGAGTCTTAGTGTGATGGCAAGCTCCCGAAAAAAATACAATACAACAATATTATGAAAAGAACTCGGCGAAAGGCTTTGGTCTGTATTACAGGGGTGCTGAGGCTAACCCCAACTAAAACACTCGAAACCATACTAGGAATCGATCCCCTGGACTTTCACGCTCTTCTGCCTTCAAGAAAGGCGGCACAGCGCCTAATTGCACCGGGAAACATGTCGCTACAAGGATACGGGCACAGTTCAATTGGTTGAAATATGATCAGTTCCACTGACTAAATAACCCCCCAAAGCTGCCTCAATATCAAAACAAACATATGTATCCATGGTACCCGAGAACTGGAGAAGAGGACAGGACCAGACGCAGCACCTCAGCATATACATATATTCAGACGGACATACAGGTAAAACAAAGTGAACGGAGGAGGTTTTCAGAACGAGCACATGATGTGGTCAACCTTTTCGTTGACAGCTAAGCAGCGACAAGAGCCATGCAGTCGTCTGCGGTTAGTTCCAGAAGTATCCTGTCAAGCAGTGAGACACTAGACGCACTAAGTAGCCACCAGGGCATCCAAGGAAACGATGCGGCGGACGTTCTGGCCAAGGAGAGCGTCAGGCTGGCGAAAGATCGAATCGAAGAGAAGAGAGAAGCAGACCGAACTGCACACCGAAAGCAGGTGAAGTAGTATCACCACCTGCAAAACATCGAGAATCTTCTGCAAGGAGCGCTATGGCAAACTCAGTCACTATCTACTGCACCTATCACGGAAGGACTGCAGACTGCTAGTCGGAATATTTACAGGTCACTGGTCTGGCTGCAGCTCATGCAGCCAAGCCAGTCATCACCAACCGAGACAGCTGCAACAAAACGTTATGAGCCCGGGGCTACCGGAATATCCGGTAGCCTGGAAAATCTGATATGCAATTGCCCGGCTGTCTTACGGGCAAGGAGCAGACACCTAGGCACACCGGAGCACAGTGGGACCTCAGACGCAAAGAGGTGGAAAAGTCAAAAAATTTTATGAGTGCTTTGGATAAAATTAATACACGCATCTAACAAAGAATTTCCCATAGCTTTCAAAAATAAAATTTTCAGACTTTTGGTTTAGGAGATATGAGCATTCAAATTTAATTTCAGTGTGAAAAAGTACACTTACTGCATCTGTCAGGATGAAGTAAATGTTGTGTGTCCTTTTAGGTCAAATTCATTCTTATTAATACTCAATAATAAGTCTAAGCAAAGACAGTTATAAAGAAAAACTTATTTTCGAAACAATCTCATTTTTGGGCTGTTTTTCAACTTTGATTTGATTTAAAAAAAAAAATTCATAACATTTCCCGATATTTTTTGTATATTTTCACTATTCTTTTACCTATGGCTACAATCCCTATTGCTGTGGGTACGATAGCGTAGCCACGCGCTTACGCTTTCCCTCTATGTAACACACTTTTAGAGGAGGGGGTCATACTGACTGAATATCGCGTATAAATGTAGAGTCGCGGATATCGCTTCGCCTCATAACGTTCCCAATTGTTTGTTATAAATCCACGGAGTCACATTACTGGCGTTAAGTTACGAAAATCCGGGATAATAAAAGTCAAAAATACAGTAAAATATCACAAATTTTAACTGTCTAAAAATTAGGCACGGACTTTTTAATGTATTGGGCGCTCTGAAATTATTTTTTTTCGATTCTAATATTTAAGACATTTATCGTCTAATATATCGTATTCAATTAAATAATTTTAACAAAAGCTGAATTTTACTGATTTTACTTATTTTTTTACTTACTTTTTTTCCGCTGTGAAGCACAACGACTTCTTCTGTTAGACTTAGGTTAGGTTACCCCGGACGGCCCTCAACAGGGCCCATCATATGCCAGAATGGCCCTTAGTTATCCCGATTTTTGTATGGACCTTACGAGGGTGTTTCTGAGGTTCCGAAGTCCCCCAGAATCGAGGTGTTTTTAGCAAAGGCAAGCAGTTTCCCTGGCGACTTCTTGGAGGCATCGTCCAGTGATACCAGCATCGGTGCGCCCAGGTATCTTCCCCTTGCCCTTGAGAGAGCCGGACAGCGGCAGATGAGATGTTCCAGGGTTTCTAAAGCCCCGGGTTCATTACATTTCCTGCAGATGTCGCTGTTGGTGATGTTTAGCCTGGTTGCATGCGACGCAGCCAGGCAGTGGCCTGTTAGTATGCCCACTAGCAGTCTGCAATCCTTCCGTGGAAGGTGCAGCAGATAGTGGCTGAGTTTATCATTGCGTTCCTTGCACATTATTTTCGAGATTCTGCAGGTGGTGGTGTTCTTCCACCTGCTATCTGTCCTCATTTTGGCCTGCTTCTCCAGGTCGCTTTGTACCGTCCTTAGGGAGACCGTCACGCTTTCGGTTCTTTCGTTTACCAGCCCGACGCCGTTTTAGCCAGAAAGTCCGCCGCTTCGTTTCCTTCGATGCCCTGGTGGCTGGGAACCCAATAGATCTGCACTGACTTATTCGTGCTTAGTGAGTCTAGTGCCTCCCTGCTTGCCAGGACACTTCTGGAACTGACCGCGGACGACTGCATGGATTTTATCGCCGCTTGGCTGTCAACGAATATGTTAACCGCATTGTGTGGTAGCTCTGCGAGCTGAGCGACCTCTGCTGCCTTCTTGATGGCGAACACTTCCGCCTGGAATATGCTCCTTCGGTCGGGTAGCTTATAAGACGCCCTTATTTCAGGGTTCGTACAGTATAGGCCTGCTCCTACTCCTTCATTAATCTTGGAGCCGTCAGTGTATATGTTGAGGTGTTGAGTCTGGTCCCGTCCAGTCTTTGTTTTTGCGTCAAGGCACATTTGGGGGATCATGTAGTCAGTGTTACTGATCATGTCCGTTCCAATTGAACTGTGCCCTTATCTTTGGGGAGACATGTTCCCGGATGCTACTAAGCATCTTCTTGGATGCATAAAGTGCAGAGGTGGCCTTTTTCACCCGCTCCACTACGTTGGGTCTCCATGCCAGTTTGCTGTCCAGTACTATGCCGAGGTATTTGACCTGTGCTTTAGGGGTTATCCTTGTCTGGTTGACTTTCGGGGGGATCCATGCTGGTACCTTGTATCTCTTGGTGAAGAGGATGAGGTCCATCTTATCCGCGTTGATATTGAGTCCTGCTCCAGGACTCCACCCTGGGGTGTGCCCCTATGACCATGTAAGCGGTGCCCCACTCTGATTGCACCCGTCTACAACTTAGAAGGTTTTTTATCCAGAGGTTGCTTGCTGGGTGGGTGCTGGTTGCTCCTCGGCAGTCCATTATGGCTTTTGTAGCGACGTTATTAAATGCTCCGGATATATCTACGATACTCCTAATGCATATTTCTTAGTGTTGAGAGCTTTCTCGACGGTAGCTACTAGCGAGTGTAGTGCTGTTTCCACCGATTTTCCTTGTGGGCTATTATTCCTGTGGCGAGGTTTTGTTGCTCTGTTGTTAGGTCCTGATGCGTTTTGGCATCGGTGACCTCGGTGTATCCTGGGAAGTGGGCTTCCATTAGTGCCGTCAGGGCTTCTTTGCTGCCCTCCGACCACTTTCCGTTATCTAGTTTGAGCTGACTTTGTACTGTGGGTTGCTTTGACAGCAGCTTCCTCAGTCTAGCCGTTTCGGGCACTTTCTCAAGCAGAAGTTCCTCCATGAGCTGTGCGTTGCCTTACGTATTTCCTTCTTGTACTTCTTTAGTAGCGTCTTGTATTCCTCGTTGATGTTCTCATCGTTCGCTAGTTTAGCGAGCTTGAAAAATTCCAGGAGGTAATTTCTTTGTAGAGATAGGTCCCGATTCCACCAGAGTGGTTTGGACTTCTTTCTTGTTCTAGAGGGTGGGCATGCTGTGTGGTATGCCTCTAGCAGTTCCGTAGATAGGGTCTCTAGGGACTTCTCTATGTCCTCCGCGGTTTTCACTGAGCCCGGTTTTGCGAGTTTCAAAGTGACTGTCTTTTAAAACTTCTCCCAGTTTGTGTTCCGGGGTTTCTATAGAGTTTCACTTTCGGAGTGTATTCAAATTCGCACTTGAATTGAATGTACCTGTGGTCTGAGAAGGAAGGTCTTTCAAGGACCCTCCATCCAGATATGTAGGTACTCTTTCCCGTTACGAGAGTTAGATTCTAGCACGTTTGACGAGGTAGGACCCACGTAGGTGTATTCCACTCCCACGTTTGCTACATCTATGTTATTTGTTAATATAAAGTCTAAGAGTGACTCACCTCGGTCGTTAATGTCGGGGCTTCCCCACACACTGTGGTGGGCATTAGCGTCCGTGCCAACGATCAGTTGGTAGTCTTTGGAGCTTCTTCTACCAGACTCCTTAGTTCTTCTGGCGGTGCAGACCTGTCGTGTGCCATGTAGCAAGAGGCTACCAGAAGGCGCTTCTCCTCACTTTCCAGCATAACTACTGTCAGGTCGTCTGTGCTGTAATGAGACATAAGGTAAGCGTGGATTCCTTTTCGTACTAGTACGACAGTTCTATTCCTGCTTACCGGTGTTGGGTAGAATGAGCTGTAATTTGAGAACTTTAGTCCGGCCACCGAATTGCCTGATGCAATCCAGGGCTCCTGGCCCAAGGCTATGTCAGCGGGCCCTTGCTCCATGGCAATGTGGAGCTCCACTGATGCTGTCTTGCTCTTATGCAAGTTGAGCTGCAGCACACTCAGTGTCATGAGCAGCTGGCTCCCCTGCACTCGACGGGTTGACTACCAAGATCAGGTCACCGTCCTCTTCTTCCAACGTGTCGTCGAGCACCAGACCCTGGGCGGCCTCTACAATGTGGCCCAGACCGAGGTCCTTCTCCACTTCGTCTGCCTGCAGGGTGTGAGCGTCTTTGTCGCCGGGCTGACGCTTTTTGCGGCGCAGGTAGACACTCCCCATGACCCACGCCATTTTCCCGTATTTGAGGTACAGTTGGTCTTCCGCTGCTTTGTTTATCTGGAGGATCACATACTGGCCCCCCTCGTTGGGTAGTGGGCTACCAGCATGCAAAACCTTCCAGTCAGCGGTCGGAATTTGGGGGTTTCGTCGCTGAAGGAGCTTTAGCGCGCGGTCCCCTTGGATTGCGATGGGGAAGAGCACCTTCGCCTTTGGTATGGACGGGATTAGCTCCCTGTCCACCACCTCCAGCTTGGTCCCTTCCCACATCGCTTCCAGTTGGCAGACCGTTTGCGTCAGCCACTTCAGCGTCGGGTCATCCTTACACTTAAGAATTTTGATTCCATTCAGCCACCCAGCACCATCGGTGGGCTTGGGAGCCGTTAGGTTCTCCTCCATCCGTGTAAATCCGTGCGCCGCTGTCATCCTCCCATTCTCATTCTCCTCCTGGGAGATGTCCGCCTTGCCTTGGAGCCTGCCTACTATCTTGAGGGCCGCCTTGTATTGGGCTTTGGCCTTCATTCCCTCCCTCGAACGCTTCGGCCCTTCCCTGCGCAGGGAGCTGGTGCCTGGATCAGGCGAGCGAAGAAGGCTATCCTCTTCTGCTTTGCTGACCTGCTGACGTGACCTGCTCCATACGGCTGATATTTATCGGGGGGACCACCCCCTTGCGTTTTAGGCCTACCCGCCAGGCACCTCTAGCCATGGCCTTGACCCCGCTCCCCCGACTCGAGGTCGAGAAGACGCTGGGCCATTGCCTTAGCTAGACACTGCATTGCCTCGGACGGAGCAAGCGACAGTGCATTACCCTTGTCCGAGATAATGCAGTGCCCATTGCCCAGCCGGCACCCTCGTGGAGGGTTCAGCTAGAGGATTTTCGCCAGCCTTCTGTTAGACTTGGGGCTTTTAAAATTGTTTAACGTATTATGGTTTTTTTTTCAAGATAAGGTTTGGTTATTTTTTAATGTATAAAATCTGGTGTATTGGACGGTAGTTGAAAAATTAACTTTGACAAAAAGATACAACAAGATTTAAAGATACAACATTGTAATAAGAATACCATAAAAATACAACTAGTTAACTTTACAAAAAATGTAAAAATATTACAAAATATTCCAAACTGACAGAGATATGGCAAGTTCTGTAAGTCAGTTTTTTCACAGAATATACATTCTTCTATTTCTTGGGCTGTATTTTTATACCCGGTACTCAAAAAGTTTCGGGGTATGTTCGATTTTTAGGGATACTGGATACTAAAACCCAGAAGTAAATAAAAACTTAATCAGCATCAATAGCCGAGTTGATATAGCCATGTCTGTCTGTCTGTCCGTCTTTATTAGCGCCTAGATCTCATAGACTAAAAGAGCTAGAGCAACCAAATATTATATCCAGACTCCTGTGATATCACACTAGTACAAGAGTGTTTTAAAATTTCGCACCGCCCCTTTTCGCCCAAACAATTGTGGCATGCACAATTTTGAAGTTGCGGGAAAACTAAACACGCAGAATCATAGAAAAGGACCATATCTATCACAGTAATAAGTCTGTATCAGATCGCATCATTAATAAAGCCACAAAACATCGTTCCCCCTCGCTCTCGCTCTCTCTCACAAGCTACACCATGGTGAAATTACTAATTTCACCATGCGCTACCTCGTCTCCTGTGCTCTATAATCCGAGAAAACCAAACACACAATAATGGAGAATGACCGTATCTATCAGATTTCTGAATCTGGAAACTTAAGTCATGTGAAAAAAAGAAGCACAACCTCTGAAGAAAACGAACAAAAATATTAATTTTCACAAATTCTTTAAAAAAAACCTCTGAAAAATAAAAAAAACTGCTGTTGACTGCTATGTTCTATAGAAGGATAGAGGGGATAGGACACCACCTTGCGGGGTGCCTCTGTGCATCACCAAGTGACGGTCCACCCCCAGGTCAGTCAGCGCTTCCGTAATGGCACCCGGCACGATGTTTTTGAAAGCTCCCTTGATATCAAGGGAGTGCGCCTGACAGCAGCTGGGAACTTATGGTTTTCCTCAGTTGTAGCCCGACAAGTCTCTCAAAAGTTTTGAGAAGAAATGACGATAGACTGATTGGTCTTAAGTCTTTTGGAGTTAAGTGCGAGGCTTTACCCGCTTTGGGGATCAGGACTATCTTTACCTTAAGCCAAGCGTGTGGTATTTTCCCCACTACTAGTATCTTCCTGAAGATACTTTGCAGCCAGTTGATGTAGCCGTTTTGTAAGGATGTGCGCCATCGAGTTTGCCAAACTTTTGCTGGGGAGGTGTGTCGGCTCCTTATGACTCCTCTTTAGAGTTCTTACCCCACCGAGGGGGTCGTTTTGGAGAGAATCTTGCGAAGCCTTGCAGCTTCTGACGAGAGGGTCCTGCAGCTTTTTCGTAGGATATCTATTTGTTTTTACCACCAGGGGGGTTTCTTTTCCCGCCTGTGTTTGTTTGAGTGGCATGCTTCAGTGAACCTGTTCACTAGACGGTTTAGGCCGTCAGCTGTGTTCGGGCATATTGATGCTTCGCAAAGAGGTAGTCCCTCCATTACTGTATTATATTTTTTCCACTTGGTTTTCTTGGAATTAGCGTAGTCAGTGGGTTTCGGGCTCTCGATATATAGTATCGTCTCAATATACAGAATATAAAGCAGAAAGTTATTTAAGTGCTTTCTTGTAGGAATTCAGGTACGGATTTTTGAGCAACAATCAGCTTGTGATCCTTTGTCGCTAATGCCAGCGACTCATTATTGAGCACGAGCTGGTTGGACCTTGGACTACCCTCTTGTCGGAGGTCGGTAGCCTTGGGTTACATTTCTGCAACATTTTCAGGACGCGATCCGGCTCTTTCATGGAGGCGGGCACCCAAACTATCGTCCTTGGCTTGCTGGGCACTTCGCTCCAGTCCACAGCGACGAGTTCTGCCGCGGCGTCGATGGAGACATTATTTTTATACTTCAATACATACTATAGTGAAATAATCATCCTATTAATAAAATTACAAATTGCGGCATTGTAAATGTATTAGACTAGAATAAAAACCTGTAGCAACCTCTTATATTCGATCCGATGTGACGTATTTATATACATATTTATCATAAAACTATTTGTCTTATTTTTATAGAGACCGAACACATGGACTATTGATTTTCAAGAGTCTTGTGTGTTGAATATAAGTAATCCATCTCTATCGGTTGCCGGTGATATAAAATTTGAATTTGCACAAATGTCTTCACGGAAATCAATTTGCCATTTTTGGCTAAATACATTCTTCGTTCAAAATTCTTCAGGTATGTATAATTTTATTTCAGCTTACTATAAGTCACTTTCGATTTAAATATACTCTTAAACATATACATATAAATACTGAAGGTATACATGTAGTCCAACGTTCTACTATCATTTCCATACCCTTGTGGTGAATTATTTTATAGTGCTCTCCAAAAACTCTTCAGAGCCTTTTCCATTTCACTTTTATTTATTTGCTTGAAGGATTTCCTTTTATTTCCTTATATTAGCGTGCAGCAAAATACTTTATATTTCAACTTCAAATCAACCGAAAAATCCGTAGGATAACTCTTGATATTAGGTCTCACGACGCAGAAAAGGGAAGATTCCTTGCGGTACTACGGCAGGCCGTAACTGGCCTAGGTGTGCTGGGCTTCTAGTGAGTCTCGCAGCCGCTTTCACCTTACCTAACCTTATGTTATCGTTTTTTATTAGAGATCTGTGAAAGATAGTGTTGTATAAAGATACCCAATAGAACTATTGCATTTGTCCACTCTCTGCTTCTGATGTGAAAGCTATTTGTGAACAACAACATTTAAATTTTGTTCGTCTCAATTAAAGCACTTGTAGCGTATCAATATGTTTTCGTTTTTGTTTTGTCCGTGACGGGCAACCTTTTATTGTTAAATTCTAAATTAAATCCAATTGCGGGCTTACCAGATATCTTCATAGAAGGAGGAAAATAAAAGAGAAAGAGTAGGGACTAGGTAGAGTAGAATAACGTCAGATCCGTTGTCCACTTGTGACTACGCTCTGGTACACTCAGCAGCATTCTCGATAGCGATACCATAAAACAGCTTCTTCAAGGAAACAAGGATATGTACATACATTGTACATATTTATTTAGAGTACCAGGCAGATTCCCGTTTTAACTTTGGGAAAAATATTTTCGATTTACTTTTAAAAACGAAAAAATTGGTCCCGTTTACGTAAAGAGAAAATATTTTTTTCGCTGATATAAAAAAAAAATTAACGGCTTTTTATACAAAAAAACAAAAAAAATATATGACCTATTGATGTACTAACATTTTAGCTATTGGCGTTTATAAATATTTTTGTTTGTAACCCAATCTCGAATTTTGCTTTGAACAACACTTTGTGCATTCGTACTAGCAGCTGACACAGCCCGATACATCGGATATATTTTGTATAATTGTTTTTTATTTATTGAATCTACAGTTTTAAGTACTTTTATACTAATTTAATTTTACAATTTTATACGGCCCTATAAGGCAAGGTGATGTGAGGCGAGCCATGCTTAATGATTTGCCTTCTGTTCTTGTATATTATCCTTTACGAGTTTGACGTTCAAGTCTCTGTAGATATCCTCGTTTCGCGAAGAGAAAGGTTCTCAGTATTCTGGACTGTGGTGGTCGTATATTGTCAACGTTGCTTCTGCTTTGCGTTGCCTTATAACTCGGATGGGTTTCAAAACGGGATTGTATAGGAGGACTTTCTGGTCCAAGCTTAGGGATTATAATAGCCAGTGGAGGTTACTTGCTTTAATTGTAAGACACGTCTTGCGTCAGGTGAGCCGCCTGCCGAGATATAATATAATGCGAAACGCGTGCATTGTTCAGAACCAAAGAAAAACAGCTATGATTGTTGAGAGTAAAAATAAAATGCTTTCATTTTTGCTCGTTTACTTGTATGCTCCAATCTGCGAGCTATCTCCACATTTAATAACACTAGTCGACACGACTTTTCCGCTGTCGCCAAAAATGACTTTTTCTAATAGATTTGGATGTTTAAAATTTTTTAAAGAATGTTTTTTTTTTTTCATGGAGTAGTTGTTTTTTAAAGAATTTTTAAAAAATTTGTTGTTATTTGTCATAGGTAGTTCTTCTATTTTTCACATAACTTAAGTTTCCTACAACTGGTTGTATTGAACTTTGCAGTTAAAAAAAGCTGACAAATTCAGCTATAAATCCGACTCAGACACTTTGTAGCTGCAACTTAACGTCTGGAAGATATTAAGCTTCCAAATTGAAATTTCATAATTTTTTTCGGTATTTTTCCACGAAATTTTGACTTTGAAAGCTCAGGAAAAGTCGAAAAAAAAATATTTGAATGCCTTGATTTTTGGTTTTAGATAGACACATTAATTAGGCGTCGTTTAAGGTATCGCTTATAAAAATATAAAAATAAACGGCTTAGTTATAACCGTTTGACCAAAACTACATATGCCATTTGGCACTATTCCAAATGCCATTTTACCGTTAAAAACTGTTACAAACGCAGATTTTTGGTATTTTTGTAGGAATTTTTGTATTTATTCGTCGGCTAACGGAATTTATCGGCGAAATTCGGCATATGAAGTTTTGGTCAAACGGTTATAACTTAGCCGTTTATTTTTATATTTTTATAAGCGATACCTTAAACGACGCCTTATTAATGTGTCTTTCTAAAACCAAGAATCAAGGCATTCAAATATTTTTTTTTCGACTTTTCCTGAGCTTTCAAAGTCAAAATTTCGGGGGAAAATACCGAAAAAAATTATTAAATTTCAATTTGGAATCTTAATATCTTCCAGACGTTAAGTTGCAGCTACAAAGTGTCTGAGTCGGATTTATAGCTGCATTTGTCAGCTTTTTTTAACTGCAAAGTTCAATACAACCAGTTGTAGGAAACTTAAGTTATGTGAAAAATAGAAGCACTACCTATGACAAAAAACAACAAATATTTTAAAAATTCTTTAAAAAAAAACTGCTCCATGAAAAAAAACCATAATTCTTTAAAAAAATTTAAATCTCCAAATCCATCAGAAAAAGTCATTTTTGGCCACAGCGGAAAAAAAAGTTGAATTTTGTCGAGTAGTGTAATTGGCGGGCTATTTGGCAGTTGCCTCTACTAGGCAGACGTCGCGGTTGTTACCTGGCTACGTATTTTTATACAAGAAGTAGAGGCTAGGTCCGAGAACGCAGACTGGGGTACACTAACTTTGTGATCATTTCAGATGCTTGCGTTACATCTCACGGCAAATACTCTCTTGTAGAGCTACGAATCGATAAGTTTATGGGTGTTTTATGGCGGTAGCTTTGTTATTTTGTATATAAGTCCGTCTAGCCAGATTCGGTCGAATGATTGGGCGATTTCTAGGTACAATATTCATATTCAAATGCTGAATCGTTCCGTGCCGTTTTAGTAAGCCAATATGATGCGATAGTATTATATTACTAGTTTTGGAGGCATTCAAATAGCTTTAAAAGACAAGTAAGCAAGCTTACTGGTCTGTACGACGATGGATTCGTTTTGTCTTTTCCCGGCTTAGTACTCATAACTATAAATAACTTCTTTCATTTTTAAGAAAATTACCAAAGTTATGTGATTGCATTGAAAAGCTGGCAGATATGTTTAACTGCACCCAGGGGGAAGTCTAAGATCATTTTCCGCACTATTAGGTAAAACCAAGTGATTTTAGGGGATTCAGTTACTTTACTTTTTCAGTTTTTTTTTTACTTTACTTCAGTTACTCAATAGGCTTGGAAGGTACCTGAAAAGTTTCACGTGTTGACGATGGAAGCACGAAATAATTAGTGGCAGGATTATGCTACAACATATTTTGAAAACGGACTGCATGAAGGTTTGGTCAAACAGCTGCAACTTGACCGTTAATCCATCGATTCTTAGAAACGTTTGACCTTAAACGACGTCTTATTAATCTATCTATCTAAACTAAACTGTCTATCTAAAACTAAAAATGGGAAAATATTTTTTTTCGACTTTTCCTGAGTTTTCAAAGTCAAAATTTCAAATACCAAAAAAAATTATGAAATTTGAATTTGTAAGCTTAATATCTTCCAGTCGTTAAGCTGCAGCTACAAAGTGTCCAGGTCGAATTTATAGCTGAATTTGTCAGCTTTTCAGAACTTTAATACAACTTTATAAGAAACTTAAGTTATGTGAAAAATATGTGGAGCACTACCTCTGAAGAAAAAAAGAAAATTTTTAAAAAATCATTTTAAAAAAACCCTAAAAAAAACTATAATTCTTTAAAAAATTGTAAATCTCCAAATCTATCAGAAAAAGTCATTTTGGGCGACAGCGGAAATAAAAAGTTGAATTATGTTGAGTAGTGTAATTCGTTGAATAGCTGATTTCCCTTAGAAGTCACAAGGCGAGATGCCCAGTGCGTGTGCGTGGCGTTGTTGTCTCCTGCAGCTATAAGACTAGAAACCTGTAGAATTCCATGAACATCCTTCAGTGATTGCAAGCTGAGGTTTGTAGTACACAGCGGCAATGGTAATATTTCCAATACCAGACAGTGCATGTATAGATGTAGCTTACAGATAATTTGCTTCAAACCTTTTATGAAAGTAGTTTTTAAAGCGGCTTCCAATTTATTATGTGTTCCCCCGTGTGCTTTTCCATCTTGATGATATGTACTATAGAACAAATAACCCCTTATTTGAAGCTGAACACTTCACGAGGGTGCTGGTTGGCGATGGCAATGCATTACCCCGAACTGGATAATGCATTGTCGCAGGCGCGGATTGAAAAACAGATCCCGAGGTTCGTTTTATAATAACCTCAAGGAAATAAGTATACATTATATCCCGTTATCCGTTATCCCATATATTGCTGGCTGCGAGCCGTTTTCATAGGAAATACGTATATGTGCAAACCGTGATATTTTTAGTTTCTGACCTTGAGGAGCGCATACATCGTCGTTCTTTTTTTTTTAATACTTTTCTTAGCAAGTTAATAGTTTTAATTGAATTATAAGTTGGATATGCCGCGTGCTGAAAATCTTTTTGTCGAAAAACAAGACATGATTAAAGGAATGTCTGAAACTGGCGTTAAAATTAATCAAATTGCCTGTAGGCTTAATCGTCATAGAAACACTATTGCTAACTTCCTCAAAAATAGGGAAATGATGGAAAAATCAAGTGTAGTGGCAGATTTAAACGACCGCTGTAAGAGGCATATTTTCAATTTAGCTGTCCAAAAAAATATGTCCTGCTCGGATATTCAAGCACATTTAAATTTAAATTTATCAACTAAATTTTGGAAGAAAATAAAAACGCTCAATATGCTTCCAAAAAGCATGTTCCTAAAGTGATGCAGCGCGATATAACCGCCTGTTTGTCCTTTGCAGAAAAATATAAAATTTTGGAGTTATATAGTTCCGGGAAAGTTATGTTTTCTGACGAAAAAAAGTTCAACTTGGATGGCCCTGGCCACTGCCAGAAATATTGGAGGGATATGGGGCAACCACGCGAAACATGCCATAAGCGTAGGATTTTCACGGTGCAGGATCTCTTATGGTTTGGGCAGCATTTGGGCATTATGGAAGATCTCCACTATGCTTTATTCCTACCAGAACCAATGCGGACATCTACGTGGACCTTTTAGACAGTGTCCCAATTAGTTTGCTGAGGACCTATGGGGAATACTTTCCAACAAAGTCTATAGGGGGGGAACATCAATTTGAGACCATAGCTGACCTCAAGAAAACTTTGCTCGCAGAATGGGCGAAATAACTCCGAAAACGCGCCAACGCGAATAAAAAGATGTGCCAGGCAATGGTTAAAAACAAATAAATTACTGAAATTAAAAAAAAATATCAAAAAATTATTAACTTTAATTCCCTAACTGAATATGTTTGTATGCAGATACATATATTTATTTCCTTGATGTATTTTTCCTTACCCCATTGCCAAAATTGGTACCACAGCATATAAATAAATTTTAGAGTATACAAGGAATGGACTTTTATGAGTTTTTAAAGTCAGGCATAAAACCCTGAAAGGTTCATGCTGGGCATAGTTTGACCTAAATAAGGGTAATCTGATAGGTCTAAAAGAACGAGTAGAACGAGAGGGAACCGTAAAGTCAATCTGACTCAAGAGAGTTTGGGAGTCCACCATCCCGAGAAGGAGCTTGTGCACGAACATTACCCCATTGCATATTCTGCGATGGTGTATCGAAGGTAGGTCAATAAGTTTTAGCCTCGATCGGTAAGGTGGCAGGATTCTACCAGAGTCCCAGAGTAAATTACGAAGAGCGAAAATTAAAAATTGTTTCTGAACTGATTCGAGAATAGCTTGCTGCTCCTTATACTGTGGGCTCCACACAAAGGAACAATACTCCAATATCGGGCGCACTAACGAAATGTACAATTGTTTGGTCACATACGGGTCGTCAAACTCCTTGGACCAACGCTTGATGAATGCTAGAACACCCTTAGCTTTAATAGCTGTCGCAGCTATATGACTATTAAAACACAGTTTACGATCAAATAATACTCCAAGATCATTTGAACTCGAAATTCGATCCAATACATGATTACCAAGAGAAAAAGATACAAAATGTGGAGCACGACGGTAGAATGTCATAAGCTTGCATTTCGAGAGGTTCAAAAATAGAAGATTACTTGAGCACCACAATAGCAATTCATTTAGGTCCAGCTGATGGTGTGTGAGCACGTACCAGTCGGAGTAGGGCAGACAGATTTTAACGTCATCCGCATACATTAATGTATGAGAGAATGTTATAACTTGGGGTAGGTCGTTCACAAATAAAATGAAGAGGAGCGGACCCAAATGACTACCTTGTGGCACACCAGATGTAACGTTAACGATCTCTGATAAAACATTAGTAAATAAGACCCGTTGTGTACGATTAGAAAGATACGACGAAATCCAACATAGAAGATTACTAGGGAAACCTAATAAGGACAGTTTCTGAATTAATAGAGTATGGTTAACCGAATCAAATGCCTTGCTAAAATCCGTAAAAATAACGTCAGTTTGCAAACCGCTCTGAAATCCACGGTTGATTACACTACTCGACAAATTTCAACTTTTTTTTTCCGTTGTAGCCAAAAATTACTTTTTCTGATAGATTTGGAGATTTAAAATTTTTTAAAGAATTATGGTTTTTTTTTCATGGAGTAGTTTTTTTTTAAGAATTTTTAAAAAATTTGGTATTTTGGTATTTGGTATTATTAATGTGTCTATCTAAAACCAAAAATCAAGGCATTCAAATATTTTTTTTTCGACTTTTCCTGAGCTTTCAAAGTTAAAACTTCGTGGAAAAATACCGAAAATAATATGAAATTTCAATTTGGAAGTTTAATATCTTCCAGACGTTAAGTTGCAGCTACAAAGTGTCTGAGTCGGATTTATAGCTGCATTTGTCACCTTTTTTTACCTGCAAAGTTCAATACAACCAGTTGTAGGAAACTTAGGTTAGGTTAGTTTACAGCGGCTGCCAAACTCACTGGGAGCCCAGCACACTGTAGGAAACTTAGGTTAGGTTAGGTTAACCCGGACGACCCTCCTGGGGTCTCTCATAGGCCAGTATGGCCCTTAGTAGTCCGGTTGATTATGGACCTTGTTACGCGGGTGCTAGTGATGGTTTTATATCACCTAAGATTGAGGTGTTCTTGGCGAAGGCCAGCAGTTCCTTTGGCGACCTCCTGGAGGCATCCTCTAGCGATGTCAGCGTCGGTGCGCCCAGGTACCTTATCCTGGCCCGTGAGAGAGCCGGGCAGCTGCAGATTAGATGTTCCAGGGTTTCGATAGCCCCAAGGTCCTCGCATTTCCTGCAGCTGCTCCTGTTGGTGATGTTTAGTTTGGCTGCGTGTGATGCGGCCAGGCAGTGACCTGTCAGTATTCCCACCAGCAGTCTGCAATCCTTCCGTGGAAGGTGCAGCAGATAGTGGCTGAGTTTCTCGCTGCGTTTTTTGCACATGATTTTCGAGACTCTGCAGTTGGTCGTGCTCCTCCACCTGCTCTCGTTTTCTAGTTTAGCCAGCGTTTCTAGATCGCTCTGTAGCGTTCTGAGTGAGACAGGTACATTTTCTGCTCTTTCTCTCGCCAGCCCGACGCCTTCCTTAGCCAGAACGTCCGCCGCTTCATTTCCTTCAATGCCCTGGTGGCTGGGGACCCAGTAGATCCGCACTGACTTGGTCGTGCATAGTGAGTCCAATGCTTCCCTGCTCGCCAGGACATTTCTGGAACTGACCGCGGACGACTGCATGGATTTTATCGCCGCTTGGCTGTCTACAAACAGATTGACCACGTTGTGTGGTCGTCCTGTTTGTTGTGCAACCTCTGCTGCTTTCCTGATGGCAAAGACTTCCGCCTGAAATATGCTGCAGTGGTCTAGTAGCTTGTATGCCAGCCCTATTTCGGGGTCTGTGCAGTATATACCAGCCCCTACTCCTCCTACCATCTTGGAGCCGTCTGTATATATATTGAGATGTTCGATCTGGCCTTTTTTCCATTCTTCCGGTCCCAGAAATGCGCTTGTGTTGATGTCGAGACACGTTCGAGGGGTCATGTAGTCAGTATTACTGATCATGTCCCTGCCGATTGAACTGTGCCCGTATGCTTGTGGCTGCATGTTTCCTGAGGCAATGAGGCGCTGGGCGGCCTTTCCAGCCGTCAGATGCGCGTGGATATCCAGGGGGTCGATTCCGAGAATGGTTTCGAGTGCTTTTGTTGGGGTTGATCTCAGTGCCCCCGTGATGCAGAGCAGTGCCTGTCGCTGAGTCTTTTCCATAAGCTTGTGGTACGTTTTCTTTTTAGTAGCTTGCCACCACACTAAGACTCCATACAGCAGAGTTGGTCGCACCACCGATATGTAGATCCAATGCATTAGAGTAGGTGACAGGCCCCATGTGCTGCTGAGCATCTTTTTTGATGCATATAGCGCAATGGTGGCCTTCTTCACCCTTTCCACTACATTGGGTCTCCATGCCAGCTTGCTGTCCAGTACTGTGCCAAGGTATTTGACTTGTGTTTTTGGGGTTAGCCTTGTTTGATCGATTTTCGGGGGGATCCATGACGGTACCTTGTACCTCTTGGTGAAGAGGATGAGGTCCGTCTTGTCCGCGTTGATACTAAGTCCTACTTCGTTCGCCCACTCACATATCTCCCTGAGTGTGTTTTCCATTATGGAGCTGAGTGTCGATGGACATACACCCGTAATAAGTATGCTTATGTCATCTGCATAGGCTGTTATTTTTGGGGCTCTCCTTTCGAATCTCTTAATTAGGTCGTCAACCACCAGGTTCCACAGGAGGGGCGACAGTACTCCACCCTGTGGTGTGCCTCTTTGTGCCCCTCTTACTATGGAGGCGGTACCCCATTCCGATTGAACCCGTCTACAACTTAGGAGATTCTTTATCCAGTAGTTGATTGCCGGGTGTGCGTTGGTTGCTTCTAAGCGACCCATTATTGCGCTTGTGGCCACGTTGTTGAATGCTCCGGATATATCGACAAATACTCCTAGTGCATATTTCTTGGTATTGAGGGCTTTCTCGACATTAGCTACTAGCGAGTGTAGTGCTGTTTCTACCGATTTCCCTTTCGTGCAAGCATGCTGGTTGCTTGACATCAGTCCCCCTACTTCCTCTCTGATGTGTAGCTCCAGCAGCTTTTCTAGCGTTTTTAGTAGAAAGGAGGTGAGGCTTATCGGTCTATAGTCCTTGGGATTAACATGGCTGCACTTTCCTGCCTTCGGCAGGAAGACAACTCTTGAAGTTCTCCAATGTATAGGTATATAGCCTGTCCTCAAGCATGCCGTATAGATAGCGAAAAGCCATGGGGTGATCACCTCTTTGGCCACCTGCAACATGGCTGGAAATATCCCATCCAGTCCAGGTGATTTAATGCCTGTGAAGGAGTCTATGGCCCATTGGATTTTCTTGTGAGTTACTAGTCCTGTGGGGATGGTTTGTTCCTCTGTCGCTGGGTCATGTTGCGTTGTGGCATCAGTGACCTCGGTGCATCCAGGGAAGTGTGCCTCCATTAGTGCTGTCAGGGCTTCTTCGCTGCTCTCTGACCATTGTCCATTGTTGAGCTTCAGCTGACTCTGTATGGTGGGCTGCTTGGAGAGCAGCTTCCTGAGTCTTGCCGTTTCGGGCACCTTCTCGATGTTGGAGCAGAAGTTCCTCTACGAGCTGCGTTGTGCCTTGCGTATCTCTTTCTTGTAGTTTCTGAGTAGGTTCCTGTATTCCTCGTTTATAAACTCTTCATTCGCTTGTTTGGCGAGCTTGAAGAATTCCGGAGGTTGTTTCTAAGGAGGGAGAGCTCTCTGTTCCACCAGAGTGGCTTGTTCTTCTTTTTCGTACTCGAGGGTGGTACCCGCCCAGTAGCTCCTTGGATAGAGTCCCAAGAGACTTCTCTATTTCGTCAGCCGATTTTACCGACCCGGACCGACCGCGAGCTTCGAGGTAACCGTCTTTTTGAACTTTTCCCAGTTTGTCTTCCGGGGGTTCCTATAGACGGCTACCTTCGAGGTGTGTTTAAATTCGTATTTAAACTGGATATACCTGTGATCTGAGAAGGATGGTCTTTCGAAGACCCTCCACCCAGTCACCGCGGCGCTCCTTCCCGTTACGAGTGTTAGGTCTAGCACATTTGATGAGGTTGGACCCACGTATGTGTAGTCCGCCCCACGTTTGCTACTTCTATGTTAGTAGAGAGTATAAATTCTAGAAGAGACTCACCTCGGTCATTGGTGTCGGGGCTTCCCCATACATTGTGGTGGGCATTAGCGTCCGTACCAATGAGTATTTGGTAATCTTTGGATCCGGTTTCGTCTACCAGACTCCTTAGCTCTTCGGGTGGTGCGGGTCTGTCGTGTGCCATGTAGCAGGAGGCTACCAAGAGGCGCTTCTCCTCGCTTTCTAGCATCACTACTGTTAGGTCGTCTGTGCTGTAATTAAACATAAGGTGAGCGTGGATTCCCTTTCGTACAAGTACGATGGTTCTGTTCCTGCTTACCGGTGTTGTGTAGAACGAGTTATATTTAGAGGACTTTAGTCCGGCCACAGAGTTGCCTGATGCAATCCATGGCTCTTGGACTAAAGCTATGTCGACGGGCCCTTACTCCATGGCTATGAGGAGCTCCGTCGACGCCACCTTGCTTTTATGCAAGTTGAGCTGCAGCACACTCAGTGGCATGGGTGGCTGGCTCAACTCCGCTAGACGGGTTGACCACAATCGTCACATCACCGTCCTCTTCCTCCTCCGACTCGTCCAGCGCAAGCCCCTGGGCGGCCTCCACGATGGTGTCCAGACTTAGGTCCTTCTCCACCTCGCCTGCCTGAAGGGTGTGCGCGTCCTTGTCTCCGGGGTGGCGCTTTTTTAGGCGCAGGTATACACTGCCCATGCCCCACGCCATCTTCCCAAATCTGGGGTATAAGAGGTCCTCCGCCTCTTTATTTATTTGCAGGATTGCACACTGGCCCCCCTCATTGGGTAACGGACTCCCAGTGTGCAGCACCTTCCAATCACCCGTTGGGATATCGGGATTTTGTCGCTGTATGAGCCTCAGCGCCCTGTCTCCTTGGATCGCGATGGGGAAGACTACCTTCGCCTTCGGTATAGACGGGATCAGCTCCCTGTCTACCACCTCCAGCTTGGCGCCCTCCCACATCGCGTCCAGTTGGCCGACAGTTTGCGTTAGCCACCTACGCGTTGGGTCATCTTTGCATTTGAGGATCTTAACCCCATTCAGCCACCCAGCGATAGCGAAAAGCCATGGGGTGATCACCTCTTTGGCCACCTGCAACATGGCTGGAAATATCCCATCCAGTCCAGGTGATTTAATGCCTGTGAAGGAGTCTATGGCCCATTGGATTTTCTTGTGAGTTACTAGTCCTGTGGGGATGGTTTGTTCCTCTGTCGCTGGGTCATGTTGCGTTGTGGCATCAGTGACCTCGGTGCATCCAGGGAAGTGTGCCTCCATTAGTGCTGTCAGGGCTTCTTCGCTGCTCTCTGACCATTGTCCATTGTTGAGCTTCAGCTGACTCTGTATGGTGGGCTGCTTGGAGAGCAGCTTCCTGAGTCTTGCCGTTTCGGGCACCTTCTCGATGTTGGAGCAGAAGTTCCTCCACGAGCTGCGTTGTGCCTTGCGTATCTCTTTCTTGTAGTTTCTGAGTAGGTTCCTGTATTCCTCGTTTATAAACTCTTCATTCGCTTGTTTGGCGAGCTTGAAGAATTCCCGGAGGTTGTTTCTAAGGAGGGAGAGCTCTCTGTTCCACCAGAGTGGCTTGTTCTTCTTTTTCGTACTCGAGGGTGGTACCCGCCCAGTAGCTCCTTGGATAGAGTCCCAAGAGACTTCTCTATTTCGTCAGCCGATTTTACCGACCCCGGACCGACCGCGAGCTTCGAGGTAACCGTCTTTTTGAACTTTTCCCAGTTTGTCTTCCGGGGGTTCCTATAGACGGCTACCTTCGAGGTGTGTTTAAATTCGTATTTAAACTGGATATACCTGTGATCTGAGAAGGATGGTCTTTCGAAGACCCTCCACCCAGTCACCGCGGCGCTCCTTCCCGTTACGAGTGTTAGGTCTAGCACATTTGATGAGGTTGGACCCACGTATGTGTAGTCCGCCCCCACGTTTGCTACTTCTATGTTAGTAGAGAGTATAAATTCTAGAAGAGACTCACCTCGGTCATTGGTGTCGGGGCTTCCCCATACATTGTGGTGGGCATTAGCGTCCGTACCAATGAGTATTTGGTAATCTTTGGATCCGGTTTCGTCTACCAGACTCCTTAGCTCTTCGGGTGGTGCGGGTCTGTCGTGTGCCATGTAGCAGGAGGCTACCAAGAGGCGCTTCTCCTCGCTTTCTAGCATCACTACTGTTAGGTCGTCTGTGCTGTAATTAAACATAAGGTGAGCGTGGATTCCCTTTCGTACAAGTACGATGGTTCTGTTCCTGCTTACCGGTGTTGTGTAGAACGAGTTATATTTAAAGGACTTTAGTCCGGCCACAGAGTTGCCTGATGCAATCCATGGCTCTTGGACTAAAGCTATGTCGACGGGCCCTTACTCCATGGCTATGAGGAGCTCCGTCGACGCCACCTTGCTTTTATGCAAGTTGAGCTGCAGCACACTCAGTGGCATGGGTGGCTGGCTCAACTCCGCTCGACGGGTTGACCACAATCGTCACATCACCGTCCTCTTCCTCCTCCGACTCGTCCAGCGCAAGCCCCTGGGCGGCCTCCACGATGGTGTCCAGACCTAGGTCCTTCTCCACCTCGCCTGCCTGAAGGGTGTGCGCGTCCTTGTCTCCGGGGTGGCGCTTTTTTAGGCGCAGGTATACACTGCCCATGCCCCACGCCATCTTCCCAAATCTGGGGTATAAGAGGTCCTCCGCCTCTTTATTTATTTGCAGGATTGCACACTGGCCCCCTCATTGGGTAACGGACTCCAGTGTGCAGCACCTTCCAATCACCCGTTGGGATATCGGGATTTTGTCGCTGTATGAGCCTCAGCGCCCTGTCTCCTTGGATCGCGATGGGGAAGACTACCTTCGCCTTCGGTATAGACGGGATCAGCTCCCTGTCTACCACCTCCAGCTTGGCGCCCTCCCACATCGCGTCCAGTTGGCCGACAGTTTGCGTTAGCCACCTACGCGTTGGGTCATCTTTGCATTTGAGGATCTTAACCCATTCAGCCACCCAGCGCCATCAAAGGTGGGCATGGGGGCTGCGGGATCCTCCTCCATTCGTGCAAACAATGTGTCGACGAGCCGCGCGTGCACCAGCTTCCACTGCGCCGCCGTCATTCTCCCGTTCTCATCGCTACGGTCGATCAGCGCCACGATCAGATGTCGTCTGGCCGCATCACTCGCCGTCCGCGACTTCGGGTGTTGAGTCGGTGGGATCGCCACTTTCTGTGGTGGGGCTGCGCCCTTCGGCCCGCGTTGCCGCTTGCTCGCAGGAGTGTCCTTGCTGGCACTCTCAACGGAGCGTTGCCTCTTGCACGCCAGCATCTCCTCCACCTTGTTGGCGTACTTCCCGATAGATGCCCTCATCTGGGGCATCTGCGAGAAGTGCCTTCTGCCCTCTTCCACCCGCTGTTCGGCCCAGGTTAGCCTGGCTTTCTCCTCTTGGGAGATGTCGGCTTTACCCTGGAGCCGGCTCAGGATTTTTAGGACCGCTTTGTACTGCGAGAGAGCCTTCATCCCCTCCCTGGAGCGCTTTGGCCCTTCCCTACGCGGGGAGCTGGTGCCTGGCTCCGGTGAGCGGAGAAGGCTCTCTTCCTCCGTATTGCTGATGGAGGTTACGCTCTCCAGATCCGTGTCTGCTTCGACAGCAGCATCCGTGCGGTTCAGCTTGGAGTGAGGATGTTTTTTGGCAGTCGTTGTACAACTGACGTGGCCTGCTCCCGCCACGTCCGAGGTGTGACCGCTGGCGACACGCAGAGAGGATTTCTCCTCCCCGTGCCCGCCGGTGGTAGCAGTCACGCATTCCACCGACGTTTGGACTGACATCCCAGTCCTTGTTTGACCCTTCTCGACTTCCATGTCTGGCCCGCAGGTCCATAGTGGTTAATATTTTTCGGGGGGACCACCCCCTAGCGTTTTATGCCTGGCCGCCAGGCACCTCTAGCCATGGCCCTAACCCAGCTCTCCCGACTCGAGGTCGAGAAGACGCTAGGTCATTGCCTTAGCTAGACACTGCATTGCCTCGGACGGGGCAAGCGACAATGCATTACCCTCGTCCGGGATAATGCAGTGTCCATTGCCCAGCCGGCACCCTCGTGGAGGGTTCAGCTAGAGGATTTTTGCCAGCCAGTAGGAAACTTAAGTTGTGTGAAAAATAAAAGCACTACCTCTGACAAATAATACCACATTTTTTTAAAATTCTTAAAAAAAAAAAACAAACTACTCCATGAAAAAAAAACAAAAAAACATTCTTTAAAAATTTTTAAACATCCAAATCTATCAGAAAAAGTATTTTTTGGCGACAGCGGAAAAGTCGTGTCGACTAGTGTTATGGAGGAAAACTCGAGCAGATTGGTAGTTGTTGACCGATGTTTAAAAAAAAACCATGTTGTGAAGGAGATATCAAGCTAGAACAAAGATGTTGCAATTGCCGGGTAACCAGGAAATCAAGGAGCTTAGGAATGGCAGAGAGCTTTGCAATGCCTCGGTAATTTTCTATGTTGGATCTGGAGCCCTTCTTGTGAAGCGGAATTATTTACGACTCATTCCAAATTACGGGGAGAGAAGACTGTTCCAAGGATAGATTGAAAAGAAAGGTTGAGGGTTGGCATAGGGACTGGGCACAATGTTTTAAAATGCAACTAGGCACTTTATCAGGACCCGCAGAAAATGAAATTTTCAAAGACTTCAAGCCATCAAGCACAACGCTTTCCTCAAAATATGGTTGAAAAATGCTATTAGAGTGAGGCAAACGGTAGGGATACGGAGTGGATGCGTTATAAATATGAGAGGAGTAAGACGACTGGAAAAAGGTTGCAAATAAGTTTGCAATGCCAGCAGCAGAAGATTCAGAATTGTTTAGATAATGAAGGGAGGGAGGAAATGCATTGGACTTACGTTTAGAGTTGACAAAAGAAAAGAATTTTTTAGGATCATTGCGGAAGTTTCTACTACAAGAAGAGAGGTAAAGATTGTAGCACAGACTATTAGTTGTTAGGAATTGAGAGCGGGCGGAAGAATATTGTACAAAGACAAGCAAGGAGCCAGTTTTTTGGTACTTTTCGAAAAGTCTGGATTTCCTATTCTTTAAGTAAGACAAATTCTTGGAGATCCAGGGAGGCTTGGACGATAATGGTACAATAATCTGCGGAACATAAGTATTAAGGGCAGAGTTTAAAATTTTATAGAATGAGTTGACTGCTACATCAATATTCGGTAAGGAAAGAAGAGTGGACCAATCAACATTCGAGAGGTGAATGTTTAAATTGTCGAAATCAGTTTTGCGAAAACACTTCATCCGGTGAGGAGTCGAGGTAATGTTAACACAACTAGAACTGGTACACTCTAAAGTTATAGATAGTGTAGGATGGTATAAGTCTTCAGAAAGTGATAGTGGGGAGACTCTGGCAACTGTACCTAGAGAAGCATCCATAACGAAAATAAGGTCGAGAAGTCTGTTCCTATTATTTTTAATAGAATTAATTTGGGCAAGGGAAACATCCGTTAGCTCATTGATAAATTCGTTATGAGTAATAGGAAGCAATTGGTTAGCGTCGTCGCAGGGCAGCCAAGAAAGAAGAGGTAAATTGAAGTCACCCATGACCACAATCTGATCAGCACAACCTAACGAAGACACAACAGAATGGATAGCAGAAAGGTGCTTTGAGTAGACCTCATCATCAAAATTAGGAGGAATATATGAGCAGGTTAGATAGATAAAAGCCATGCCAACACGGACTTTGACTGCAATGAACTCAATCCCATGGATATTGTTGAAAGGGAATAACTCCGATGAGAAGTCAGTTTTGACTGCAATCAGAACTCCACCAGCATAAGATGCACGATCCATTCAATAAATGATAAAATTGTGACCAAAAATTTCATGATCATGAACAGTGGAGTTGAGCCATGTTTCGGAAAAACCGATAGCATCAAAATCGTAAGAGGCACTATCCGTATGTAGTTGGCGCAATTTGCCTAAAAGACTACGTACATTCTGATATTGAACGGAAAAATAGTTAATTAGGTTTTTGAAATGACAGGGCAGTTAACATTAGGACTCTGATTAGAATTAGAATTGGCAGGGCCGGTGACATTAAGACTTTGATTCGAAACTTTACGCACGAACTTATGCATAATTATATGCTCAGGCCAAATAGAAGGGTCAAGAGATCTATCAAGGTAAGAGTCAGGGACAAAAATTTTAATTGAGGAAATATTACGCTTATGATTAAAAGAAAACTTGGTCGCAATAATATCCTCAAGGCGAGCGCTAAGTTTTGAACAAAGATGATGCCTAACATCCTCCGTAGTGGCCTCAAGATTGAGTCGGGAAACAAAGATTGCTTTCCGAGGAACCACTCCCCTAATTTCAAGACCCGAGCGAGAGCCTGAAGGTGTAGCCATACCCCGAATAGGTCTCAGTGTGGGGGCAGTAGCTTTGACAGCATCCTCAGCCGCAAGCACTTCCACCCTGGGAGCACACGCAGCGGTGCTATTAAGGTTAGGCGACGCGATTGGCATAGTGCTGGTTGAGGCGATAGCAATGGATGCCAAGTTTGAAGGGGCATCATGACAGCCGCGTCAGCATCAACAGGTGGAGGCCTAGAGGCGACATGCATGGGTGCAGGAGTGGCAGATGCAACGGCACCATTGGCTACAGGCACCATAGCACCAGTTACAGGCGGTGACCGAGCACGAGGTGCGGGTGGTGCGACCGGCCTGGGCGCAGTGGCAGATTCAATGGCACCATTGGCTCCAGGTTCCATACCAGGTACAGGCGGTGACCAAGCAAAAATCATTATTAGTATTGGGTAAATACTTATTACCCTTCTTCCTCTTCGGAGACTCAGTCAACAAATATAAACAGTTTGTCCAAGAAAAAATAAAAGAAAGTTAAAAATAAAAGAAAGGTAAAATATAAGTAGGTGTGTGGACCAAGCGACAAAAATTTAGTTTAAAAACAACAATTAAGCTAAAAACAAAAAAAAAAAGAAAAGAAAAAGGAAAGGTAAAATATAAAGTCGGTGTGGGGCAGAGATAGTGACTTTAGCTTGTGTTAACAATTGCGCGGGCAAGCACGAATAAAAACAAAAACAGTCACAACAACGGCAAGTGAACGGAGAGACACAGAGAGACGATAGAAATACAGAGAGACAAGCCAAAACGGCGGCTAACGCAGTGCGTGTGTGTTGGAAATGAAAACAGATAAGCTGAGGGTAGATAAAAACAGAGAGCGGTACAGAGAGAGCAAGCGCACCACACTAGAGTTGGCAACAAAATTGGAGAAAAGTATACAAATAACACCGAGAAACACAGAATTCGGCAGGCACGGTATATGTATGTTTATTAATATGTATGAAAATAAGCAGAAGATAGAAAAAATAAAATATAAAATATAAAATTAGACAGCGGCTCAGAGAGAGTGCAGCATACAATGCATATAGCAACAACAAATCAGCTGAGCATAAGAACGAGTGGGGCTAGAAGGAATGCACAAAAGTTGGACCCACTGCAATTGGAATTAACTGCACAAAAACACGATAAAAGAATGAACACGGATAGTAATATAGTTGCACGATCAGTTTAAAACACAGTAAGCAATAAAACAACACAATTACTTTCCTTTGAGCAAAAAATTAAATTTTTTAGGCGGAGCGAAGTGAAGAAACGACTGTCAGCAACGATAGTTGATATCGACAACATAAATAAGACGTGGAAGCGTGTGCGAGAGAGAGAGCGAATGAGTAAGCGCTTGGCAGGCGTTGCGTAGCGACTGAAATTTAATTTGTTCCTTCTGGCTATAATAATGATCCGACCTGATCCAGATTCGGCAGTCTGGTAGAAATGGCTATGTTAATGATCCGATCTGATCCAGATTCAACACTCTTATAGAAATGGCTATTCTCTATGATTCTGCGTTTTTAGTTTTCTTGTACTATCAAAATTGTGCCAGCCACAGATTTTCTTCCTTTGTGTTGGCGGAAAGGGGCGGGGCGGAATTTTGAAATAAACTTGTAGTAGTGTGATATCACAGGAGTCTGGTTACAAAATTTGGTTGCTCCAGCTTTTATAGTCTCTGAGATCAAGACAATAATGAAGACGGACAGACGGACGGACGGACGGACAGACAGACATGGCTATATCGACTCGGCTATTGATGCTGATCAAGAATTTATATACTTTATGGGGTCGGAAACGCTTCCTTCTGGGCGTTACACACATCCGTTATCACCACAAATCTAATATACCCCTATACTCTTCGTGTACCGGGTATGAAAAACCAGATTTGAACATTTATAAAACATTTAGAAACTGTAAATCTGTAGTGAGATTTTCTGTTCATATAAAGTTTTCTGTATGCGATGTTAATTAAGAGTTACATATAAACGTCTCAAATGGACTATTACTATTACTTTACACAATTTTGAAAAAAGGCTGCTCTTCCGGTTGTCTATTTTTAACGAGTAGTAAATTTAGCTCATTTTGTAGCTTTGGGATGAAAGTAATACAACAAATTTCATTTATGTCAAAAAAAATGTTTTCCTCTTATTAAAAGCAAAAATGTCCGGAAGTTACTTTACATGAAAACACTGTTAGTTCCATGGGCAAAATTCGTTTGCGAAAAAAGTAAAATTGGTTATTAAAAGTCTTCAAATTATTTTGAATTTATTTTCTTATAATAATTATATTATTTTTAAATTATTTTCTTCGAATTATTAGAATTGGTTAGGTTAGGTATATACGATTGCCTGGAGCCAATAACACTTGGGTCGGTTTCGGTCCATTGTGGTACTTCTTGGGAGCAGTAAGCAGTTATACCATCTGACTGCTTTTATAATGTTTTCTATCTTTCTGGGACATATCGTGGACTTTTCTGAAATGTCAGTTAGAAAGGGCGAGCCTGAGTGGCTACAGCCTTCTTCTGCTGAGAGGCTTACAGGAGTAGAACAGGTGTTCCACCGTCTTCTTTTCTCCCTCATCTATACAGCTACGAAAAATGTCATTGTATGAGGCGCCCAGCCTATTTGCATGCCTAGCCTATTAGCCAATGTCCTGTTCCTTCGATCCATCTGTGAACAGATGTATGCCCCCTTCTGGGCCTGGAGGTCCCTCGAGCCATTCGTACCTTTTAGCGATGATTATATTGAAAGAGGTATCTGTACATTCCCCTGAACGCAGTAGTCCGTTTTCCTGGGGACGTTACTGCTATTATTTAGTATGGATGAGTGACCTATGTGCTGTGGTGACCATTGTTCGGTGTCTCGCCGACGTATTACTGCAATTTCTGCCTGCTCCTTTCCTGCAATGGCAAAGTGGTATAGAATGTCATTTAGAGCATCATTTGGAGTGGTGCGAAGAGCGGCTGATGCATACCACTGATGCATAGGGCGGCAGTTCGTTGAACTTTGCCCAGTTGTTTGGATGGGAGCCGTCCTTTTGAAAGGGCCGGCCACCACACTGTAACTCCATAGGGTAGTAATTTATAGTATTGGTCTAACTATTGCTAGATATATCCATTGGAGTATGATTGGGTTCATGCCCCATTTTAAGCCAATAGCTTTTTTGCACGAGTAGCCCTCATCGTGGCCGTTTTCACTTTGTCTTTAGTTCCAATTTAGATTCTTGTCAATTACACTAGTCGACACGAAATTTCCGCTGTGGTCCAAAATGACTTTTGACTATGATAGATTTGGGGATTTAAAATTTTGTAAAGAATTATGGTTTTTTTTTCTAGGTTAATTTTTTTTTTTACAGAATTTTTTAAAATCTTGTAATTTCTTAGAGGTAGTGCATTTTTATACCCGGTACTCGAAGGGTATTTGTGTAACGCCCAGAAGGAAGCGTTTCCGACCCCATAAAGTATATATATTCTTGATCAGACCGACCCAAGTGTTATTGGCTCCAGGCAATCGCATATACCTAACCTAACCAATTCTAATAATTCGAAGAAAATAATTTAAAAATAATATAATTATTATAAGAAAATAAATTCAAAATAATTTAAAGAGACTTTTAATAACAATTTTACTTGTTTTCATGTAAAGTAACTTCCGGACATTTTTGCTTTTAATAAGAGGAAAACATTTTTTTTGACATATATGAAATTTGTTGTATTATTTTCATCCCAAAGCTACGAAATGAGCTAAAGGTACTACTCGTTAAAAATAGACAACCAGAAGAGCAGCCTTTTTTTTTAAATTGTGTAAAGTAATAGTCCATTTGAGACGTTTATAACTCTTAATTAACAACGCGTACAGAAAACTTTATATGAACAGAAAATCTCACTACAGATTTACAGTTTCTAAATGTTTTATAAATGTTCAAATCTGGTTTTTCATACCCGGTACACGAAGAGTATAGGGGTATATTAGATTTGTGGTGATAACGGATGTGTGTAACGCTTAGAAGGAAGCGTTTCCGACCGACCATAGAGAATGACCATTTCTATCAGAGTGTTGAATCTGGATCAGATCGGATCAATAACATGGCCACAATGAAGAAAACTCTCGCTCTCTCTCCCACACGACAACCCTGTGTGCTCTGTCTATTCGTGCAGATGCGCTCCTAGTTCTCTGAAATTATAGGAGCTAGATCAACCAAACTTACTATCCAAGTTCCTGTGATATCCCTTCAATACAAGTGTATTTCAAAATTTTTCCGGTCCCACAAAGGACGAAAATCTGTGAAATCCACAATTTTTAAGATACGAGAAAACCAAAAACGCAGAATCATGAGAAGTAACCGTATATACCAGATTGCCGAATATGGATCAGGTCGGAAATAATAATAAAACCTAAAAAAATTTAATTCTTTAAAAAAATTTTAATTTCCGAATCTATCAGAAAAAGTCATTTTGGGCCACGTGTCGACTAGTGTTGTTTATGTTTTTTTTTCGATAAAATAATACTCAAATACCTTTCTGTCTTAAAATTTTCGCCAATATTATTGCAAATCCGTCTAAAGATATCGCAAAGCTACCGTCGTGCTAAAATTTTCTTTTTATACCCGACCTCTTCCGAACCGACAAATTGCGAAAATACACAATTTGGAAAATAATCGTAGTAAATAACGATATCTTCCATATTGCCGAATCAGATTTTAGTCAGACGGAACAAATGAAATTTTAGTGGCTTCCGTAAGGTCATAGAACTACGATTTTCTATGGGTATACCCTTTTTCTCCGTGGTAAAACCTCCACCGTAGGTATCAACTCCACCAGTTTGGGCGTCACGGAAAAATGTTTTTGGAAATTGTTTGGAGCTAATATTAATTAAGCTAATATTGGGGTTTTAACTCGCTTTTGCATTATTCGGCCTTATTTGAAAATGATCCCACCGAATACATTTGTTCACAATTAATCGTATAATCCATGTTGAACGCACTTCCATACTTAGTAGTACTCGTAATATTCTGTGTTTTTAAGACTTTAGTTTGTAACTATAATTAGAATTTGTCAAATTTTAATCTTTTTGGAAGCTGAAGAAAAAATGTTGCGTGAAACGGCAGATAGGTTTGAGGGAGTAGCTCGGACAGCGAGTAGAGAATCTTGAGGAGGGAAGCGACGAAGTTAATGCGCTATGCAGCAAGATGGAGGAGCTAGAGGCAAATCTCCGAGCCGAAGCTGATGCAGTGCATGGAGTCCCCTTACTGCAAGATGAGAATCTAAAGACTCTCTTTAATAGCGTCTCTTACTCGTTAGGCCTCACCCCGCCATCGAAAGTTAAGGATACTTTTCGTGTTAAGCTGGGTATCCAGCACCGCGGAAACTAAAAATTACTGCCAAACTTCATATAAAAAAAACGGGGCCAGTAATTTTTCGTTTGTGTTTTCCTGGAGTCAGTATCCAGCAACGTAAACGGGATCCACGAATTTTTATCGATAGTATCGATATTCACACGAATGTGGACTGTGAGAACAGCTGATAGGGGTGCCAGTAAAATATATGTGCCTATTTTTACCAGAGCTCGCAAATAACTGTTGACACTTTTTCGTTGTCTGCAAATAAGTGTCTTTCACTCACACAATAAAAAATACTCAGACAGAAACTGTTTTTGTCGCGTCTGGCTTAGCTCGCTCGCGCTCTGAGCGAGACAGTTATTTCTGATTTCATTTCGCTCAAGTCATTCACTGATCGTTTGCTTGAGTTAAATGAAGCAAATTGTCTTTTGCGTATGTATGGGTAAACACACGCGATTGTTGCCTCATTTACATTAAAATGTATGTATGTATGCATGTATGTATGCATGTATGTATGTATGTATTTACATGCACACGAAGGCAAAGATCATTTCTGTTGAGTTTTTTAGTCAAATTGTCTTTTGCTGAGGGTCTTTGTGAGAGCGAAAATCGTATTACTCTTTACGCGACACTCATTTGAGAGCGTCACACGAATGAGTCAATGCAAAGCGTCTGACCAAAACCGGTTCAAAGCAAAACAAAGAGAGCCGCTCAGAGCGAGATCGTGTCTGCAAAATCTTTTCGGTTATGTTACGAAGCTGAGCATATAAGAAAAAAGTGTCAACAGTTATTTGCGAGCTCTGATTTTTACTGAAGTCAATGTGAAAGGTGGGCGCAAAATTTGTGCGCAAAACCAAAAAGAGATATGCAAATGTTTAAAGTGAGGAGAAGATTGCTTTAATAAAATCAGTTGAGGCAATACCATGTCTTTAGCGAATCACGGAAAATGAGCATTTTGATAATTTGGACATTTTGGCGCCTCCAACTGTGCTGTACTTCTTCTTACAGCAATATGTGCCGCTACCAACACAATCACTTCATCGTCAGAATTACTTTTCTTCCTTTTTTTAATTTTAGTTTAATTTTCAAAATTGGCGCTGTTTACAAAACACAGCTGATTCATGAGAGTGGCAAATCACTTTTTAGGCTCTTGGTCACACTATTTTAATTGAGTTCCACACATCCGAAATAATGAGCAGTTTCCTTTCAGTAAAATTTCGCGGTGCTGGATACAGGCCTTTAAGGTGCGTAAGCATGCACACGATGTTGATGTCGATTCCGTCATCATTATTAAATTTGATAGCAGTTGAGACAAAGTCATGCTGCTGCAACGGGCTCTCGTCGTGCTCTGGTCTACGTTCGGCAGAGTTTTCGCGGCGAATTTGTGTGCCTTAAGAGCATGTCTGATTTCTGTGCCCTACAGAGTGTGGAATTAATTTGTGTAGAAGTAATTTTCGGTAGATCCCTAAAATTAATTTTTGTCCCCCACATTATGTTTCATATCAGGTTTATTATCTATTATACTCTTGTAATAGTCTCTGTTAGGAATCTCACTCTATTCACAGCATCTCCCCTTACTCTTAATAGAGTGGTGTTTGGAATGTCTTCTCTAATTGATTTTTATTCCATTTATAATGGATTACACTAGAAGCAATTTAAACGTTAAATTTCGAAGTGTATTTTAAATGCACAATTTGTTTTGCGTGAAAACTGTTTTTCAAAATTACTTTCGGGCCTCAATATGGTGCCCAGACGGCATGTTTCAGTAGTAGTGTGCTTGTAAGTCAAAAGTTCCATTCAGTGGTCGACGGTGCTGTGCTGCGTCTATTTGGACCTTGCACACATCTTTCTGCGCTTACGCTTCAACCTACGCATACGCTTCTTACACCACTTAGCTCTCATTTTCCTTCTTGTCGGTTTGACGGGTCGAGAACGAAAGGAACAACAAAATTAAACTTTTTATTTCCGCTTTTTCTGATAGATTTGGAAATTTAGATTTTTTTTAAGAATGGTTTATTTATGGTTTAGTTTTTTTTTAAGAATTTTTTTTAAATGTGTTTTTTTTAGAGAGTGTTTCTATTTTTCACATAACTTAATTTTCTTATAGCTGGTTGTATTGAATTCTGCAGTTCTGAAAAGCTGACAATGCAGCTATAAATCCACTTTGCAGCTGCAGTTTGCTTGCTAGCTTGCAAATTCAAATTTCATAATTTTTTGCGGTATTTATTCCCGAAATTATTTTGAAAACTCAGGAAAAGTCGTAAAAAAAATCGCTAAATTCTGTACTTTTTGTAAGAAAAAAACGGTTATATGTCGGCTAACGGAATTTATCGTAAAAAAGAGTGAGTGGCTACATATATTTTGGTTAATTTTTTTCTTAACAATTATTAAGTCATTGTTTATTTCATTTCACTATAAGAGGCTGCAGACTTCAAGGGCGGAGACCATCATTTTCGAGCAGAAGTCCACGAGAGCCACCATTTTGCAGACTCCATTTTGAATTTTGGCATAGTAAAAGTATCAACGTATTCAAAAAACTATCTTTACAATAAAAACAAGAAGTTGCTGTGTCTTTTCATTATCCCACAAATCGAGTGCCTCAAAAATATGGGAAAATAAAAGCTAAGAAAATAAAAACATTATGCAAATTCGCAATAAATTGTAAGAATGCTCAAAAAAGAATTTAAACAAATCGTCACTTTGGAAATGCTGTGTAGTTTACCCGTTTTTTTTGTTGGCATAAAATTTAAAGCTATTGAATTGAAATTTGGATTGTATTAATATTTTACGATCCTAAGATGAGCTACTAAGTTTCATATGCCATATGAAAAATAATGAATAATATAAATTAAACGAGAGGGAACGTTGTGAGCCGCGGCAAAGGCCGCTGCTTTACTTTATACCCGGTACTCAGTCAGAATATATGTGATCTTATGTTTATGTAATTTATTATATGTTTGCAAAAGGGACAAATTAAATTATCGCCAAAAAAGAAAATTTCAAAAAATTAGGTCGAACCCTATGCTTAATTTTTATTTATCAAATGTTTACTGTTTCCATTTTTGTTTACATATACTTTTTACATCAGCTTCTACATTTCTACATGTACTATATTCGGCAATCTGGTAGATACGGTTATTTTCCATGATTATGCGTTTTTGGTTTTCTCCTATCTTAAAAATTGTTGATTCCACAGATTTTCGTCTTTTGTGGGGGCGGAAGGAGCGTGTCAAAATTTTGAAATACACTTGTATTGAAGTAATATCACAGGAGCTTGGATATAAAGTTTCGTTGCTCTAGCTCTTATTGTCTCTGAGATCTAGGCGCTCATTTGGACGAATAGACCAAGCAGACAGGGTAGCGTCTGAGAGAGAGCGAGAGGGAACGATGCCTTTCGAAATGGTTTTCTTCATTGTAGCTATAATAATGATCCGATCTGATCCAGATTCAACACTCTGATAGAAATAGTCATTTTCTATGATTCTGCGGTACTCCGGTATTCCGGTACTCCGGTATTCCGGTACTCGAAGAGTTTAAGGGTATATTGGATTTGTGGGGATAACGGTTGTGTGTAACGCCCAGAAGGAAGCGTTTCCGACCCCATAAAGTATATATATTCTTGACCAGCATCAATAGCCGAGTCGATATAGCCATGTCTGTCTGTCCGTCCGTCCGTCTGTCCGTCTGTCCGTCCGTCCGTCTGTCCGTCTTCATTTGCGCCTATATCTCAGAGACTATTAAAGCTAGAGCAACCAAGTTTTGTATCCAGTGTCCTCTGTGATCACACTACTCAAAGTGCATTTCAAAATTTCGCCCCGCCCCTTTCCGCCCCCACAAAGGACGAAAGTCTGTGGCATGCACAATTTTGAAGATACAAGAAAAATAAATACGCAGAATCATAGAGAATGACCATTTCTATCAGAGTGTTGAATCTGGATCAGATCGGATTATTATTATAGCTACAATGAAGAAAACCATTTCGAAAGTCATCATTCCCTCTCGCTCTCTCTCACACGCGACCCTGTCTGTTTTGCCTATTCGTCTAAATGAGCGCCTAGATCTCAGAGACTATAAGAGCTAGAGCAACCAAACTTTCTATCCAAGCTCCTGTGATATCGAACCAGCACAAGTGTATTTCAAAATTTTGCCACGCCCCTTTCCGCCCCCACAAAGAACGAAAATCTGTGAAATCCACAATTTTTAAGATAAATGAAAACCAAAAACGCAGAATCATGGAAAATTACCATATCTACCAGATTGCCGAATATGGATCAGGTCGGATCAATATTATGGCCAGAAGAAACAAATTAAATTTCAGTGGCTACGCAACGCCTGCCAAGCGCTGACTCATTCCCTCTCTCTCTGTCGCAAACACTTGTACGTCTCAAATATGTAGTTATACATGTCATGTAGAAATGTGGAAGCAGATGCAAAAAGCATATGTAAACAAAAATGCAAACATGTATAAAAACTCCAAAAATGTTTTGACTTCATTTTTTTTATATTTTAAATATTATTTTTTGCCCAAAATTTAATTTGTCCCTTTTGCGAACATATAATAAATTGCATAAATCGCAAGCTCATATATGTATGCACATATGTGTATACTGACTGAGTACCGGGTATAAGGTAGAGCCGCGGCCTTTGCCGCGGCTCACAACGTTCCCCCTCGTTTTTTATTTTAGATTTTGTTGAAAAATAGTTTGATTTACAGAAATTCGTATTGCGGCTATTAATGCATGCGCATATGGAAATAAATGTGAGTCCTATCCCCTTCTCCCTTCCTCTTTATGGGTTGCCTGTGTCGAAATATCTAAGGCAATAACTTAAGGCTAAAGCAAAAACAAAAAATACCTTTTTTTGGGGACTGCTTGTTTTGCTCACTTACTGAATCTCAGTAGCTCAGCGATGACCGGTTCTGCTCGTATCAAGCGGTCAGTCTCTTTTGTTTAGTCGTGCTGAGTTAATAGACATTTGGACCAACAACAATCACTGAAGAGACGCAGTATGACAGGCCGTAGGGAATGAATTAGGAAATGAAAAGTTAAAGCCTTCGTCAATTATATTTTTAAATGCAGTTTCAGAGAAAAATGCAAATTAAAAAGATTTTGCTGTTGTTTTGAAAGCAGCTGGGAGTCCAATAGTCATAGTCAATATATAAATATACAACGAAATGCAAAAAGGTCCTAGAAAAACTTCCCAACGTAGAGCATTGCAAGGTAATCTTCAACTATGGATTTGATGGTTCGTCCGGCAAGAGTGTGTACAAACAGCGTTTCTTGATTAATTGACCCATTGAAATTGATACATGCGGCGCAACAAATTATTTGACTATCCTTTGATTACACTATTTGACAAAATTCAACTTTTTTTTTCCGCTGTGACCAAAAATTACTTTTTCTGATAGATTTGGAGATTTAAATTTTTTTAAAGAATTATGGTTTTTTTTTCATAGAGTAGTTTTTTTTTTAAGAATTTTTTAAAAAATTTGGTGTTTTTTGTCATAGGTAGTGCTTCTATTTTTCACATAACTTAAGTTTCCTACAACTGGTTGTATTGAACTTTGCAGTTAAAAAAAGCTGACAAATACAGCTATAAATCCGACTCAGACACTTTGTAGCTGCAACTTAACGTCTGGAAGACACTAAGCGGTATCGGTATTTTTCCTCGAAATTTTGAATTTGAAAGCTCAGGAAAAGTCGAAAAAAAATGTTTGAATGCCTTGATTTATGGTTTTAGATAGACACATTAATTAGGCGTCGTTTAAGGTATCGCTTATAAAAATATAAAAATAAACGGCTAAGTTATAACCGTTAGACCAAAATTTCATATGCCGAATTTACACACATATGTATAATGTGTGCCAAGAATTGAAAGCGAAGTGGAAGTGTATCTTTATGTCTTCACTCGTGCTTTGAAATTTTTGCACAAATACCTCTGTTTTGAAATATGAAAGTTTGGTCAAACGGTTATAACTTAGCCGTTTATTTTTATATTTTTATAAGCGATACCTTAAACGACGCCTAATTAATGTGTCTATCTAAAACCAAAAATCAAGGCATTCAAATATTTTTTTTTCGACTTTTCCTGAGCTTTCAAAGTCAAAATTTCGGGAAAAAATACCGAAAAAAATTATGAAATTTCAATTTGGAAGCTTAATATCTTCCAGACGTTAAGTTGCAGCTACAAAGTGTCTGAGTTGGATTTATAGCTGCATTTGACAGCTTTTCAAAACTGCAAAGTTCAATACAACCAGTTGTAGAAAACTTAAGTTATGTGAAAAATAGAAGCACTACCTATGACAAAAAACACCAAATTTTTTAAAAATTCTTAAAAAAAAAAACTACTCCATGAAAAAAAAACCATAATTCTTTAAAAAAATTTAAATCTCCAAATCTATCAGAAAAAGTCATTTTTGGCCACAGCGGAAAAAAAAAGTTGAATTTTGTCGAGTAGTGTAATCAAAGGATAGTCAAATAATTTGTTGCGCCGCATGTATCAATTTCAATGGGTCAATTAATCAAGAAACGCTGTTTGTACACACTCTTGCCGGACGAACCATCAAATCCATAGCTGAAGATTACCTTGCAATGCTCTACGTTGGGAAGTTTTTCTAGGACCTTTTTGCATTTCGTTGTATATTTATATATTGACTATGACTATTGGACTCCCAGCTGCTTTCAAAACAACAGCAAAATCTTTTTAATTTGCATTTTTCTCTGAAACTGCATTTAAAAATATAATTGACGAAGGCTTTAACTTTTCATTTCCTAATTCATTCCCTACGGGCTGTCATACTGCGTCTCTTCAGTGATTGTTGTTGGTCCAAATGTCTATTTACTCAGCACGACTAAACAAAAGAGACTGACCGCTTGATACGAGCAGAACCGGTCTTCGCTGAGCTACTGAGATTCAGTAAGTGAGCAAAACAAGCAGTCCCCAAAAAAAGGTATTTTTTGTTTTTGCTTTTGCCTTAAGTTATTGCCTTAGATATTTCGACACAGGCAACCCATAAAGAGGAAGGGAGAAGGGGATAGGACTCACATTTATTTCCATATGCGCATGCATTAATAGCCGCAATACGAATTTCTGTAAATCAAACTATTTTTCAACAAAATCTAAAATAAAAAACAATTATGTGTTCAGGAAAAAAAAGTTATTCTTCATTAATGAAAACATATTTAATGAAAAATTCATATATAATTATACCCGGTACTCGAAGAGTATAGGGGTATATTAGATTTGTGGGGATAACGGTTGTGTGTAACGCCCAGAAGGAAGCGTTTCCGACCCCATAAAGTATATATATTCTTGATCAGCATCAATAGCCGAGTCGATATAGCCATGTCTGTCTGTCCGTCCGTCCGTCCGTCCGTCTTCGTTTGCGCCTATATCTCAGAGACCATTTAAGCTAGAGCAACCAAGTTTTGTATCCAGTCTCCTGTGTGATCACACTACTCCAAATGTGTTGCAAAATTTCGCCCTCCCCCTTCCGCTTACACAAAGGACGAAAATCTGTGGCATGCACAATTTTGAAGATACAAGAAAACTAAAAACGTAGAATCATAGATCATATCTATCAGAGTGTTGAATCTGGATCAGATCGGATCATTATTATAGCTACAATGAAGAAAACCATTTCGAAAGTCATCGTTCCCTCTCGCTCTCTCTCACACGCCACCCTGTCTGCTTTGCTTATTCGTTTAAATGAGCGCCTAGATCTTAGAGACTATAAGAGCTAGAGCAACCAAACTTTCTATCCAAACACCTGTGATATCAATTCAGCACAAGTTTATTTCAAAATTTTGCCACGCCCCCTTCCGCCCCCACAAAAAACGAAAATCTGTGGAATCCACAATTTTTAATATAAAAGAAAACCAAAAACGCTGAATCATGGGAAATTACTGTATCTATCAGATTGCCGAATCTGGATCAGGTGGGATCATTATTATGGACAAAAGGAACAAATTAAATTTCAGTGGCTACGCAACGCCTGCCAAGCGCTTACTCATTCCCTCTCTCTCTCGCAAACACTTCCACGTCTGAAATATGTAGTTATACATGTTATGTAGAAATGTAGAAGCAGATGTAAAAATCATAGGTAAACAAAAATGGAAACATGTATAAAAATTCCAAAAATGGTTCGACTTCATTTTTTATTTTAAATATTATTTTTTTCCCAAAAATTAATTCGTTCCTTTTGAGAACATATAATAAATTTCATAAATCGTAGGCTCATAAATGTAAGTATGTATATACTGGCTGAGTACCGGATATAAGGTAGAGCCGCGGCCTTTGCCGCGGCTCACAACGTTCCCCCTCGTTTAATAATAAAAACATTAATAAGGAATTAAGTTTAACAATTAATAATGAATTTATATACTCGGCACTAAATGAGGTGCAATGCAATTCAGTCAAATGCTTTGCATTCTAATGCCTATTTATATTGATTACATGGTTAGTTTTGCATCACATACGTTGCATGTTGATTGATTTATATTTTTATCAATATTCAAAAAACAATGCACAAACAATGCAACGACTCATTTCGACAAATAACTTTAAATGAACACCTGAGTATTTATTAGTTTTTGCTTACTCATGATAAATGTAATATAATTTTAATGTGTAGTTCGTAATTACCTGTAATTTCTGTAAATTTTTACCTATACACATGTGCAACACTTACTTACTTACGTGCAACACACTTATATGCTCAAAAGACTGTTTGCCGAGTTTAAACGAAGTAAAGGGTCCCGACTGAACAGATGAGACGAGCGAGCGAACGTTGATTGAACGAAGAGCAAGCCAAAAAAGAACGAATGTTTGCCGCTCTTACTCTCTCTCTCTCTCTCTCTTCGCGAGTTTCGTTTCGATGTGGGTGTTCGCCGCTTCGGGCTCTCTGCCGTGGCCTCTTCACAGTGTTTTCTCTCTACAGCTGTTTTTCGGGTGTGGGTGAGCTGGGTATCTGGCGGATTGTCCATTTCCCTCTGCTAATGAAACTAGCTTATTTAACTATTAACAATTATGATTATTATTATGTAAATGGGGAATCGTTTCAGTACGAAGTAATATGTAGACTTAATGCTAATTAAGGTTATGTTTATATAAGAGTGTGAGGCCCCCAGTATGGATCCTTACAATGTATAAGTTTAATATTTTTTAAACTAACTAGGGTAACTAATTTATATAATTTATTTTTATAATTTATAAAAAAAATGTATAAAAATCGGTCGAACTGTTTCCATTGATTTCCATGATCAGTTTCCATTTTTCCTTACATTTTTTTTACATCTGTCTTCTCTACATTTTCCTACATTTGCAGAGGAAGAGTGTGTAAGAGAGAGTAAGCGCGTGCCTTCACATATGTAGTCACTTCAATTTAATTTGTTCCTTCTGGCTATAATAATGATCCGATCTAAACCAAATTTGGCAATCTTATAGATATGGTCATTCTCTATGATTCTGCGTTTTCGTTTTCTCGTATCTTTTAAATTGTGGATTCCACAGATTTTCGTCTATTGTGGTGGCGGAAGGGGCCGTGGAAAATGTTTGAAACAAGCTTGATTCAGTGTGATATCACCGGAGTCTGGATACACAATTTGGCTCTCTAGCTCTTATAGCCTCTGAGAAGTAGGTACTTATCGGGTCGGACGAACAGACAGACATGCCTATATCTACTCGGCTATTGATGCTGATCATCATGCGTTGCACACATCCACAGCCATATAATCCTCGAGTACCGTGTATAACAACTTCTAATTTGATCTGATCTGTACTCGATTTTTACTTATATTTTCCAGTTTGCGAGTCCGACGGAACCCTTTTAAAATGTACATACACTTTAAAAAAATCAGAAATCGATGATGTTCATAAAGACCGCGAACACAAATCGTTTTCAGAAGACTTCAAGGTAAGATGCAACATGTATCAAAATTCTTCTATCCTTTTAAAGAGTTTGTCAGCATTTAAATTATATTTTATTAATTATATTATACTATTATACTATAAAAAAGTTTTGGGTCGTCGTGGTCGCGAGCGAAGAGAGTGCCCAGGGCTTGCCCAAAGAGTCGAATTAATGAAAATTAACGAATTCATATATTATATAAAACAGTGAGATGTGGAATGAAATTATTTCTTGGTACAGGAATTAGTATAATGAGTGATTAAAGATTATTTTGATGGCAAGCCCCATCCAAGGAAACGGAGACAGCGTGCATTCCACCCCGGAGCAATACGTAAATTACGGAATGCATGGAACGTGGAGAAATGTCGAATCTACCATCTGGCTATAGATGCTAACTGTGACGCCCTAGTGGTAGAGATCCTCATTTTCAAGGACTAAGAATGGAGCCTGCGACCAATTACTGTGCTGGGCGGATTACAGGCGGATGCAAGGGGGGATCCCATTTATTAGAAATCTCTATTATCGAAGTAATGTCGAGCTCCGAGTGCGGACGTCGCACAGTGGGACATCAGACGCAAAGAGCTGCCAAAAGTCAACGAATTTTCTTATCGCTTTGGATAAAATGAATACACACATCTAACAGAGAAATTCTCAGAGCTTTCAAAAATCAAATAATCTGAATTTTAGTTTAGGAGATATGAACATTCAAAGTTCAAAATAATTTCAGTGTGATAAAATTTATTCAACTTTCAATTTAATCATTGTCATAAATACTCAATAAAAACCTGGTCTATAGCAAAGACAGTTATAAAGAAAAACGTATTTTCAAAACCATCTCATTTTTGGGCTGTTTTTCAACTTTGACTTGACTTTAAAAAACTTATATGAAAGAAACTTAAGTTATGTGAGAAATAGAAGCACTAACTTTGAAAAAAATATCAGAATTTTAAAAAATCTTAAAAAACTAAACTAAAAAAACCATATTTCTCTAAAAAAAAATGTAAATCTCCCAATCAAGCAGAAAAAGTCAGTTTGGGCCACAGCAGAAATGTCGTGTTGACTAGTGTTATTAGGGCGAAAAACTGTGACGCTCTAATTTACTCCAGTATATGACTTTCAAGTGTGATCCCCAAACACTCAATCATTTCGTTTTGCATTGTTGCACTCAGATATCTTGTAGCTTTAAAAAAGGATGATTACAAAAATAAATTTTAAAATGAACAGCATAAGTGTAAACTAAACATTTCAAAAATACCTTTGGGCATATCCAAAACATGCCGCAGTATGGGATCCTAACGGACAAGAAACTCTACAACGGAGGGAACATTTCTCGATGTCTTCTTAAAGCCAACGAGTTCTGTGCTAGGGCTAACGGTTGACGTCTTTTGGAAAAGGGCCTGGAGGCTGTAAAGGCCCCATATCAAGAATTTGACGTTTTTCCTTATCAGTTAATATCTTGTTCGCAAAGTTTCCCAAGTAATTGAAGGGTGGATCATTCATATTGTCGAACATTGATAAGGTCAAGGGTTACATAGTCGTCGCTGCTTTGTTCGGCAGCATCGTCATCGGCAGCATCGTCATCGGCAGCGGTATCTTTACATGTTTCAACTCACAAAATTGTCTGCACAAGGCTTCTCAAACAGCACTGCAGTAGTCACATTATCTGATTCACGCTCAACAAAAATGTTTCGGGCAAAACTTCCTGCTGACTAACTACGGCTGACTAAAAAATTGGTACATTTTGCATATTTTCGTATCTTTCCTGGCGTTGTTTACCCTTAAACGCACCACAATCTTTGTTTTTTTCATAATTTTATTTATGAAATCAGTTTAAGCACGAGACAAATATATATACTTATATACTAGCTTGAGGAAATTTACATACCCTTCATGTTAAACTACTTATAAATTTATTAAAAATAGGCTGCTAGTTATTCGTCCCTATGGTAGTTATAATAAAAATGTTTGCCTTGTCTGCCTTGTTAAACATCAAGCGGGAAAAGAAAATCAATATAAAGACAAGCGACGAAAATTACAAAAACAGTTATACGAGCTTAAATGAGAAGAAAGGAGCCTAACGTCAAGCGGGAAGAAAGGTATCAAAGTAAACGACGAAAATTGCACCAGAATTGATCAAATGTTCAACATTTGGTTTGGATGCATCCTTCTTCGCAAGGCACAGGAAAAACGAGTCATATTACATACATTCATACTTATCTACATGTCGATGTAGTGCTCACAGCAGCCATTTTTTCCCAATTTGCTCGTTAGAGTCTGGGGCCCCTAAGCTAAGGGGCTCCAGAGCTTGGTGGATGCTGATCTTGGTAGACCCTGAGCTTGTTGGACCCTGAGCTTGAGGGCCCCCAAAGTTCGGGAGCCCTTGTGCACTGCACCGTCTTGCACCTAAACAGCTACGCCACTGGATGAAATAAACGAAGACGCATAATTAGTTTTGAAATACTAAAACACTGAAGAGGCGTTTACACTGCGTCTTTGCAATTGCTATTCTAAATTGCAGTAGCCACCATATGGTTCATTTTGGGAGGAAGATGTTTTAAAGAACTCCGATGATTTCAACATTCTTGTTGGACTGTTGCCCAATCTCAAAAAGAAACACACTTCTTTTCGATTGACAAATCCCTCTGGAGAAGAGAATAGCCAATAGAATATATCCTTTATTGCCTAGGATCCTCTGCGGAATACCGTACGGTAGGGAGTCTATTTGGTGTGTTGAACGCCATTGTGTGTATGATATTGATAAAATTGGGTCGGGAAGTGACTGCTTAATTTCTTACCCAGGAGAAGATCACAGAAACAGGGTAAGGATTCAAAGGCATGGGATTTCCAGCAAAAATTTAGAAATCAACCATAAAATGCTTGATTTAATAATAAAATTAGTTCAAAAAATTTGTTTTATATTTGACCCTTTTTTTTCTCAGTCAAATAATCTTCGTCTTTTTTGTTATTGTTAGTGGTGATAGCCACAATGATAGCCACAATGAAGAAACCCATTTCGAAAGGCATCGTTTCCTCTCGCTCTCTCTCACACGCTACCCTGTCTGCTCTTCGCGATCGTCTTTTTTGAGCTTTTGTTATATCAATTCAATACAAGTGTATTTCAAAATGTTCCCACGCCCACTTCTGTCCCCAAAAAAGACGATAATCTGTGACATCCACAATTTTAAAGATATGAGAAAACCGAAAACGCAGAATTAAATAGAATGACCATATCTAATAGATATGGATCAGATTGGATAATTAATAAATGAAATGTCAGTGTCTACGATATCGGAGCTACGCGCTTATTCATTCCATCTCTCTCCTTCTCGCACACTCTTTCTTTGCAGATTTAGAGATGTAAAGATATAGACAAAGAATATAGAAAGAATTCTCAAATGGTTTTGCGATATTTGCCTTAGTAAAAAAATCTTCTTTTCTTTTGGAGCTTTGTATACTTAAGTTCAATATGCTTTCGTGTTGGATATGGCATAATATGAAACTAAAAAAAGACGAAATTATTCTTGAATTAAAAAAATAACGACATCTGTAACCCGTGCCAACTATTAATTCGCAATTTTTTGTTATTTTGATTTATTTGGGTGGGGTAAAATTTGAGGTGTCATTAGAATCGCAACTTTTTACAATTTGAGATATCCGAAGCATAGCTGATAAAATATATTTCATTAATCATTAATCATAAATTCACATAAGTGTGTATATACCAGAGGCCGGCAGTGTCCCATCCTATGCTATGCAGCGCAGTCGGCAAACGCGCAGTGTAAAAACTTCCTGTGGCTTCGGAAGTTATTCTGCTCGGCTTCTGCAGCGGCAGAGAAAATGAATTTTGTTGCTTTGGCCCTATGCACAAACGGCTTCATTATTCTGCTTGGCAGCGCCGCGGCAGCAGACATGACTCAGTTCGCGTTCAGAAGTCACGCTGCGCACATTAAATTGTACACTGAGAAAAATGTTCAATAGAATGCGGGAAGAGCTTTTTTCATTTTAGAAAATTCTTTAAATAATTTTAAATATCCAAATGTATCAGAAAAATCATTTCGGGCCACAGCGGGATTCAATTTTGTCGAGTAGTGTAGTTTTTATCGTTTTGACGCATCATCAAACGATATACATACATAAATTTCCATATTATATACATATATAAAAATGGAGAAAGGAAAATTAAAATGGAATCGCATTACGTAAGAATTAGGCTAGGCAGATTTGGCAACAATTTTTTCAGTTCGTATTTGCCAGGAGACGGTTTGTATGAATGAAAATGTTTAGGAAAATTTTGGGAAAACCCACCCACGCTCTTGAAAAAATGTATTGTTTTATTTGCTCATCTTATGGAAAAAACTCTCAGCCGTTCAATAGTAGGTGAAGAGGTAATTTTCATAATCGTAGATCGATTCCAAACTCAACGAAACCATCAATTAAATTATTTGATTGACTAATGCCTGCTATAAGACGATTAAACCTTGGACGACGTACACCAGTAGACTTGAATCGCACTGCTTTCGTATTGAAGTTTCAATCGGATGCCCCGGCATATGCTGCCGTATTCGTATGCTGTATTCGTTTTTTTATTGAAATACAATCAAATCAAAACATTTCCTGCCTGCTATAAGACGATTAAACCTTAGACGACGTACACCAGTAGACTTGAATCGCACTGCTTTCGTATTGAAGTTTCAATCGGATGCCCCTGGCATATGCTGCCGTATTCGTATGCTGTATTCGTTTTTCTATTGAAATACAATCAAATCAAAACATTTCCTGCCGAATACGGAAATATATAACGGATGCTTTCAAATGACGTAATTTATAGCCGAAGTTGTTAATCAACCCGGTTACAATTCAAGGTATATTAATTTTTTCCTAATTGACTTCCAAACATTTAGATTCAAGGTAAAATTTACCATCGAGCGAGGGCTTTGTTACCACCACCAACCAAACGGAGATCATAGGTTCCTTCAATTCTATTACGTTGGAGGTTCAGCATTCGAACTATATAGGGGTTGTACAATTTTTACTGCGACTAAACGTGGAATGATCGAACTATTCCAAAATCTTCTGCATGAGCGTAATGAATTGCTCAAAACCGCATTAGATTCAATGCATTCTGACGACCATAAAATCATTATCAGGGCAGACAAAAGACACGCTGGAGGCCTGCAATGCTCAATGCTCCAACTACACTAGTCGACACGACTTTTCCGCTGTCGCCAAAAATAACTTTTTCTGATACATTTGGATGTTTAAAATTTTTTAAAGAATGTTTTTTTTTTTTCATGGAGTAGTTTTTTTTTTTAAGAATTTTTAAAAAATTTTGTGTTTTTTGTCATAGGTAGTGCTTCTATTTTTTACATAACTTAAGTTTCCTACAACTGGTTGTATTTAACTTTGCAGTTAAAAAAAGCTGACAAATGCAGCTATAAATCCGACTCAGACACTTTGTAGCTGCAACTTAACGTCTGGAAGATATTAAGCATCCAAATTGAAATTTCATCATTTTTTTCGGTATTTTTTCCCCGAAATTTTGACTTTGAAAGCTCAGGAAAAGTCGAAAAAAAAATATTTGAATGCCTTGATTTTTGGTTTTAGATAGACACATTAATTAGGCTTCGTTTAAGGTATCGCTTATAAAAATATAAAAATAAACGGCTAAGTTATAACCGTTTGACCAAAACTTCATATGCCGAATTTTGCCGATAAATTCCGTTAGCCCACAAATAACCGTTGTTTTTTCCTACAAACATACCAAAAATCTTTGTTTGTAACAGTTTTTAACGGTAAAATTGCATTGAGGATGGTGCAAAACGGTATATGAAAGTGTGGTCAAACGGTTATAACTTAGCCGTTTATTTTTATATTTTTATAAGCGATACCTTAAACGACGCCTAATTAATGTGTCTATCTAAAACCAAAAATCAAGGCATTCAATTATTTTTTTTTCGACTTCCTGAGCTTTATAACTTAGAACTTAGCCGTTTATTTTTATATTTTTATAAGCGATACCTTAAACGACGCCTAATTAATGTGTCTATCTAAAACCAAAAATCAAAACATTCAATTATTTTTTTTTCGACTTCCTGAGCTTTCAAAGTCAAAATTTCGGGGGAAAAATACCGAAAAAAATGATGAAATTTCAATTTGGATGCTTAATATCTTCCAGACGTTAAGTTGCAGCTACAAAGTGTCTGAGTCGGATTTATAGCTGCATTTGTCAGCTTTTTTTAACTGCAAAGTTCAATACAACCAGTTGTAGGAAACTTAAGTTATGTAAAAAATAGAAGCACTACCTATGACAAAAAACACAAAATTTTTTAAAAATTCTTAAAAAAAAAACTACTCCATGAAAAAAAAACCATAATTCTTTAAAAAAATTTAAATCTCCAAATCTATCAGAAAAAGTCATTTTTGGCCACAGCGGAAAAAAAAAGTTGAATTTTGTCGAGTAGTGCTATCAATGGAGTCGCTGTTGTAATTGTTAGAGAGAATGTAGAATCACGTGATTTGGTGGACAATTGCAGCGTACGAGGTCATCGGTAGTATGATTCACTTCAATACCGCTTGATGTTCTGTCGTTGAGATGATGCCTATCTTTTCAATATAAAGATGGTCATTCCAACGACGATGATTTACAAATCATCACTTTTTTCGTTCATGTTTCTTCATGAATAAGGTCAGCTCAATGAACTCTTATGCGTTAAGATTGATGATTTTGCAAGATTATATGTTGAGACTGTTGAAAAGTACTACATTTGTTTTAATTAGTTGAATAAGATTTACCATTCTCCCAGCTACTTACATATGCTCGAAGCCCGCGCTACATGTATGACTACGCTTAAGATGCGATGACGTACGTGCGGAATTACGGACGTCCGGATCTATTCATCATGTTCACTTGCAATTCGAAATGACCCGAAATTACGAATCTGTTGCTGACAGGAGCGATCGACATGATATTGCTGCACGAGTATTCAAACAAGAGAAAGTAAATAAAGAAAATAAAAATTACTGGCTAACTTCATATAAAAAAACTGAGCCAGAAATTTTTCGTTTGTGTTTTCTTGGCCTCAGTATCCAGTAAGCTACACGAAATCCACAGATTCTTACCGATAGCTGTCCTATCGACACGATTGTGGGGTGAGAGAAAACGCCAGGAAGAGAGAATTCCGGACAGGAATATATATGTGCCTATTATTACTTAAGTAAAAGTGAAAAATGGAGGCAAAAACTGTGCCTAAAACCAAAAATAGATGTGCAAATTTTTAATGTGAGAAGAAGCAGTAAAGTCAAGACTTTATCTTTGGCGGAACTCGGAAAATAAGCATTTTGATAAATTTGACATTTTGGCGCCTCCGTCTGCGCTGTACTTCTTCTTCCTATTTTTTGGCAACAATTTATGCCGCCACCAACACAATCACTTCATCGTCAGAGCTATTTTTTTTTTTCTTTTTTTAATTTCAGTTGAATTTTAAAAATTGGCGCTATTTACAAAACACAGCTGAATCATGAAAGTAACCAAGCTTTAGGTTATTGGTCACACTATTTGAGTTACGTTCCACACAAACGAAATAAATAGCAGATTCCTGTCAGTAATTTTCGGCAGTGCTGGATACAGTCCCTAAAGCAAAAGGATTTTGGCGAAATCCGTTGTTGTTAGTACTCGGAACTGAATTTCAAAAGCGTGTTCGGCAAGATTCAACCAGATCATATTGATTCAAAAGGATGAATTCGAAATGGATAGGATGTCGTTATCGATAACCGCTGGGTCGCTCTATATTGTCCGCTTTTGTCTGTTGAGTGTTGAGTACCGCAACTCCATCACATACGTTTGCAAATATGTGAACAAATAGAGCGACATTGCTGTGTTTTGCATTGCCGATTTGAATGCAAACTACGAGGTGACGAAATTTCAATTTGGCCGTTACGTGAGCTGTATTGAGGCAATTTGGTGGCTGTTTTGACTTCCCATTCATGAGCGTCATATGCCTGTCGTGCATTTGGTAGTTCAATTTGAGAACGTCCATCGTGTTTACTTTACGGACGCAAGTCCAGCGCAAAGAGAAGAACGGAACAAGAGCAACAGAATTGAAAAATGTCATACAAAACTTGAAAATGATACCTATGAAAAAAATGTACTCTATCCGGAAATGGCATGGTATAATACATGGAACGCTGCATCGAAGAAGTTTTAACGCCGGAAGAGAGGTGACGCTTTTGCTGGCTTCGCTAATGTCTATTCGACGGATTCCCTCGGACGAATATACACAATTCATACACGCCTCATAATCTTTTGATTCCCTGCGTACCGTAGATGGTGTGCTGAGCGTCAGTTTTCTGGAGGCCTGATACACATTTGGACTCAACGTTCGCCGATATAACTGTTTCTGCGCCAGCGAATCAAATTCCTGCATTTTTTTCGATCATTATAGCCACATGTCATCCGTCTAACCCAACCACATTGTGAGACAAATACATACAAGGAGTTCGCAAGACAATTTCGAATTGCGATCTTGAAAATTACGACAAGATGCGCAACGAAGCTCTGATAGACATTGAGAATGCCACCGCCAAATCGTTCGATGAACGATGCATTCAATGGCAATTTGCAACGGGAGCAAGACCATACTCGAGATGAGCTGGCCGTCGTGACGAGCAGAAGAACGTGTACGATTCGCTTATGAAGGTTGTTGACAAAGGAACGGGAGGCATTTACTTTCTCGATGCAAGACATTCGTTATTTCGTTAATTCTGCCAAAAATTCGGTCAAGATCTGAAATTGCATTTGCTGTTGCATCCTTCAGATTGTTTCCACATTCTTACAAGGCGTTCGATCTGAACATTCTGCTTTGAAGCTGCCGATAAATATTCTCATGGTTGATCAGCACAATCTCAACGAATTCGGCGAAAGTGAAACTGCAAGATGCAGAGCATCTTGAAGAATTGCATCGATTGACGCCGATCAAGTTGTTCCACGATATTTCCCATGAAGTAAGAATTTTTAAGAATTTATGATGTGCATCTTCAAGAAGTTGTAATCCAATTCGATAGTAAATCTGACCTTGAATCTGTAAGTGGTAGAAGTTACATTTACTCTTCAACACAAATTAGGTTGATTGATGAATTAAATCCGTGCTTTTCTGGAATTTTCGCACCGAATGAAGTCATTTGAAAATTACCCTTTTTTTTTGGGTTAGAAAATGTCGTGATTCTAGTATTTTCAAGCCCCGGAAAGTACGCGGCTTGTCTTTATAGCCGGTACTTATTCAGTATATATGTACATACATATGTGAGCTTAAGATTTATGTAATTTATAAAATATATTTTATCGCAAAGGAGTTAAATAAAATGTTAGCCAAAAAAAAATATTTGTATTTATATATGTCTTCTCTACATTTCTAAATTTTCATCTAAATCTTTACATATGTATACACGGCTCGTGGAAGTGTGTGAGAAAGAGAGAGAGAATGAGTAGCCGCTTGGAAGACGTTGCGTAGACACTGAAATTTTATTTGTTTCTTCTAGCTATACTAATGATCCGACCTGATCCAGATTCGGCAGTCTGGTAGAAATGGCTATATTAATAATCTGATCTGATCCAGATTCAACACTCTGATAGAAATAGTAATTCTCTATGATTCTGCGTTTTTAGTTTTCTCGTATCTTCAAAATTGTTTATGCCAAAGACTTTCGTTCTTTGTGCGGGCGGAAGGGGGAGGGCGAAATTGTGCAACACATTTGGAGTAGTGTGATCACATAGGAGACTGAATACAAAACTTGGTTGCTCCAGCTTTTATAGTCTCTGAGATATAGGCGCTAATGAAGATGGACGGACGGACGGACAGACAGACATGGCTATATCGACTCGGCTATTGATGCTGATCAAGAATATATATACTTTATGGGGTCGGAAACGCTTCCTTCTGGGCGTTCGAGTACCGGGTATAATAAAGATGGATTCAAAATAAAGAAACAAATTTTAGAGCAGGGGTTATTTATTTTTAGACATAATCTTTTCCTTTCCAAAAAACGAGAATCAAATCACCGAATTATAATGCCATTGGGCGGTAAGGCTAACTACTTTTTGAATGACCCTTGTATGTTTAGGTTTTTTTTCAATTCAAAACCAAAAAAAAAATAATTTTGTCGATATTTGACAGTCAATTCGTGAATTTTGGAGAGGTTGTCCAAATACCCCAATTTATCTGCCCTCAGCTCCAACACTTTTGTAGTTCCTTGTTGAAAGCCTAGAAAGACTAGAAGCCAGAAACTACAAAGTGTCTTATAGCTGCATTTGTCAGCTTTTTTAAACTGCAAAGTTCAATACAACCAGTTGTAGGAAACTTAAGTTATGTAAAAAATAGAAGCACTACCTATGACAAAAAACAACAAATTTTTAAAAAATTCTTAAAAAAAACTAAACCTGGAAAAAAAAATTCTTTAAAAATTTTTAAACATCCAAATCTATCAGAAAGTTATTTTGGGCGACAGCGGAAAAGTCGTGTCGACTAGTGTAATCAGTATATTGCCGACGTTGAAAGGTGACTTAAAGTTAATATCTGGTCGTTCTAAAAATTCTAAAAATTCAAAAATGTTGACGAGTGCTCGCTTTAGCTATGAATCTTGGTATCCTAAGCTCAAATACTGATAGTGGAATTGCTAACCTTTTTATTTTTAATATCAAACATTTTGAGCCATACGCAGATGGCTTTTGGCTTTTGGGCTTTTATGGGCATGATTCTGATGTTTTAGACACTATCCCCTCGGTTGTCAATATTGGCACACGTGATGTATCGAGAGGCTGACACTTACGTATTTTATTTGTGGTGTCAGCTACATATAACTTATAGTCTTGAGTAGTCAGGCCGGAGACCCTGTTTCCGAGGATCCAGAACTAAATAATAAATAAGAACTATGTCGGCTCCACCTTTGGCTAGGTGGAGCAAGAGAGCAGCTCATGCTGCTTTACAATACTGCAGGTTGACCTGTAGGATTGCTAGTTCCATTCTTTAGATTCCAAACGGTTATAACTTGGCCGTTTATTTTGTATATTTTTATAAGCGATACCTTTAACGACGCCCAATTAATGTGTCTATCTAAAACCAAAAGTAAAGACATTCAAATATTTTTTTTTCGACTTTTCCTGAGCTTTCAAAGTCAAAATTTCGGGAAAAAATACCGAAAAAAATGATGAAATTTCAATTTGGAAGCTTAATATCTTCCAGACGTTAAGTTGCAGCTACAAAGTGTCTGAGTCGGATTTATAGCTGCATTTGACAGCTTTTCAAAACTGCAAAGTTCAATACAACCAGTTGTAGGAAACTTAAGTTATGTGAAAAATAGAAGCACTACCTATGACAAAGCATTTTTTAAAAATTCTTTAAAAAAAAACTAAACCTGGAAAAAAAAACCATAATTCTTAAAAAAAAATTTAAATCTCCAAATCTATCAGAAAAAGTAATTTTTGGCGACAGCGGAAAAAAAAGTTGAATTTTGTCGAGTAGTGTTACTGGCGCCCCTGTTTAGGACGCCAATGATACGACCTCCGCTCCCATACCGTGAATTTTTAACCGGGATTCGCAGTCATTTCGATCTAGTCAACAAAATACGCCTTCCCGTAAAACGCACCACCAAGACGATTAACCAACTGGCTGCTAACAAAGGACCTGTTTCCGAGTAGTTCGGCCAGGAGGTTCGACTCCAAGAGGACTAATGTAACATAAATGTTTATTTGAAGTAGGCGTCCTTAGATCCTTTAACACTGTCTATCTATAGTTGTGTACCATCTCTATCAGCTGCGACCGTAAAGGCCTGTATCCAGCACTGCGGAAAATTACTGACAGGAATCTGCTATTTATTTCGTTTGTGTGGAACATAATCATCGTTCGATTCTCTTTGTAGAAATCAGACGTGTTTTTGTTTTGCGCTCCGCTTACTTTCTACCTATTTTGCTTAAAAAGCCGGTGTTTTATGAAAAAAACCCCTAAGAAATTCATAAATTAACAACCTTAGTAGGTTGTATCATTGTATAGTATCATCTATTTCTTGATCGCGAGTGCATGCCTGTTTACTGTGAAAAACATAATTTAAATTATTATTTTTGCATCGCCTAACAGTGTGTTTTTGTTTGTGCTTTTCGTAAGTACACACAGTATCATATTTAGCCGCTCTCACCTATTAGTTTTGCTGATTTATCACTCTCTCCCTATTACCGACACTTAAATAACTGTTCTTCCTCTCTCGCTCTCGATATTTTTTGTGCAGTAGCGCTCTCTCTCTCTCAATTATAGCTGCTGCAACCGCTCTCATTCTTACTTATTCCTCTCTTGGCGTTTATCTGGCACACTGGTCTGATATCAGTTTTTTTTGAAGGAAAAAATAATAAAATAATTTGTACATTTTAAAATGGAATTCTCTGTGGTCTGTGCTAAAAAAACCTGCAAGAAGCAGATCACCCATGACCAGCCGAGTATCCCCTGCTGGCTCTGCGATAGCGTAGTGCACGCTAAATGCGCCGGGTTTTCCGGTCTCATGGGTGATGCCATCTCAAAAAGGAATGGCCTGCATTACAGCTGTGAGGCATGCCGTCCGGTTGAGAAGGAGATGGCAGCGTTTATGAGGTGGACCCGGAAGGGCTTTAGGGAGCTGACCGTGGGCTAAAAAGAGCAATACGATCGGCTCCTAGCCATGGAGTCTCAGTTTAGTGGTTTCAAACTACTGCAGCATTTGATTTCGTTCGCTACTCCGAAGGCAACAACAGCTGCTGGCGATGAAAATTCGGTAGCCGAATTTATCGCGTCGGAGGGCATGCAGCCAAAATCGTCTGTAGCGTCCGTGTCCGTAATGTCCGCAAACTCATTAGCTGTCCCCTCAATTCCGACCCCACCAGTCAATATACGTCACGGACCACCAGGTATTACCATCACAGGTGATAGGCCTGTGGTGCCAAGATTGGTGGGGATCCCACCAAAGAGACAAGTTTTTGTCTCACGACTTGCCCCTGACTCCACAATTAAAGATGTGACGGCTTATATCCAAAGCCGCATACAAGCCGTTGATTTTAAGGTGGAAAAGTTTAACTTCTCTTATGCCAGGGAGATAGCTTCTTTTAAAATAAGCGTCTCCCAAACTCACTTTAACACCATCTGTTCTGCCAAATTTTGGCCGGAGCATTTGGTGGTGAAGGAGTTTAAGGCAAAGAAGAAGACTAGGCCCCCAATAACTCTGCCAACTAATCAGACCAGTGCTCCATCGTCCACCCGTCCAAAAAACTAACAAACTCTCTTTTAGTGACCTATCAGAATGTTCGAGGCTTGCGTAGTAAGCTCAGCATTCTTTTCCAGGATAGTGTCGCATTTGCATCCCACGTGATTGTGTTTACCGAGACCTGGTTAAAGCCGGACATTCTTAGTTCCGAAGTTTTGGCAGGTCGGTACACAACTTATAGAAAGGATCGTTCGTCTCGACGTGCAGGAGGGGTTCTGATTGCTGTGGACTCAAACTTCATTTTTTGATCTGTGCTTTGTAACGGATCCGACCTTAGCGTTGTTAACTCGAGTCCCCCCGCTCACTATACCTGAAGATGCCTACCATCCTACTTTCGAAGTGTCGCTCGACCTAGGACGAACTGTACTGGATCGGTCGGGTAGACTACCCCAATGTGTCCGCTGCTTCCGTAAAGCCGAGTTTACGAAGCTTAATAACCTCATTAGGGATTTTGATTGGTCCGCTTTATATTTGTGCAGTGATGTTACGACAGGCACAAACATTTTCTATGATGCACTGGACTCACTTTTTGTCTCTTGTGTCCCACTTTCCTGTCCGATTAGATCAAGAAAAAAAAAAAAACTTAAAATCAAGACTTTATACAAAATTTCAAGAAGTTGGCTCTCCTTCTTCTCTCTCCCATTATGTAATAGCTCGGTCAAACTTTTCAGTTCTTAAAGCTCAATGCTATCAGAATTACCTATCGCGATGCAGGATACGTTTTTCTAAGGACCCTAAACAGTTCTACAGCTTCGTAAACAGTAAGCGTAGAACGTCCGCACACCCATCCTCGCTATCCTTCCTTAATACGTCGGCAGATAATGATCAGGCAATTGCCGATCTTTTTGCCCGACTTTTTCAAACTACCTATTCGCAGGACGTTTACTCTGGTCAACCGTATCCATACGGCTTACCGAGGTCGAACGGCATTTTCAGTCCTTTGCTAAATGAAAGCTCGTTGCTTCATGATCTACGAACAGTAAAGCTGGTGTTCTCACCGGGTCCGGACGGAGTTCCCGGCTGTGTACTCAGGTACTGTGCCGAGTCTCTGTGTGGGCCGTTGCTTAAACTATTCAACCTATCCATAAATTCTTCATGCTTTCCCCCGATATGGAAGGAGTCCTTTATAATTCTTCTCCATAAGAAAGGCAGCAAGTCTGACGCAATGAACTATAGAGGTATATCTAAGTTATCCGCTATTCCTAAAGTGTTTGAGATAATTTTAACTCCGCACCTGCAGCACCTATGCAGATCACTTATATCTCCATCTCAACATGGATTTATAAGGCGGAGATCAACCACTACTAATTTATTCGAGTTTACCTCCTTTATAATAAAAGGCTTTCAAGGTAATTTACAGACGGATGTTGTTTACACCGATTTTAGTAAATCGTTCGACTCTGTAAACCATTCCCTCCTAGCACTTTACCTTCTAGGGTTCCCGCCCTATCTCCTTAGATGGATCTCTAGCTACCTTTGTTCTAGGTCTCAAAGAGTCCTTTTCAAAAACTCCCTGTCCTCCACACCCTTTGTGGTGGTTCTCTTGAGAGAATTACCCGGGTTGATGATCTTGGTGTTCTACTAGATCCCAAGTTAAAGTTTTCATAACACATTTCTACCATGGTGAATAAGGCCATGGGCGTGCTTGGGTGGTGAAGAGGTGGTAAAGAGGTGGTCAAAGGAATTTGACGACCCCTATATAACAAACACTCTCTACACCTCTCTGGTTTGTCCGATTTTAGAATACGGCTCTTGTGTATGGTGCCCTCAGTACAACGTACACAAAGACCGTATAGAATCAGTTCAGAAAACCTTTTTACTTTTTGCTCTTCGCGGCCTTAGCTGGGATGCAGGTGTGAGACTGCCGTCTTACTCTAATAGATTGCTCTTAATAAACCTTCCAACCTTAGCTAATCGTAGGAAAATCCTTGGTGTGATTTTTGTGCACAACTTGATCAAGGGTGACGACCTGTTGAGCCGCATAAGCTTCACGATTCCTATTAGAAGCACTAGGAATTATACACCGTTGTTTCTTTCGCTTTGTAGATCGAATTACTCCTTGCATGAACCATTTAGGGTCCTATGCTCGGATTACAATTCCCTCTACCATATTATATCTACCACCAACTCCCTTCCTAGTCTTAAATTACCGATACTCTTACATCTTTCCCGTAATTAGTAATTACTTTGCTTCTTTAGTTAGATTAGTTCTACTTTTCCTCGAACACTAGTCTAACACCTATCTTTCCTGTCCGCGATCGGTTCGGTTAACGAGTCGCGCGTTATGCGGCAGCGCCCCTCGGTCGGTTGGGCGGGAGGTGGGCTGCGTTCTTGCATGGGATCCGCGCGCCATTGGCTGGTGTCGCTTGGGCCGTTTGATAGTGCAGTCATTGCATATCAACGTCCTAAAGAATAACTAAAATAGTGTGACCAAGAACCTAAATCGTGCTTCTCTCACTCTCATGATTCTGCTGTGTTTTGTAAACAGCTCCAATTTTGAAAATTTAACTGAAAATAAAAAAAGGAAAAATTATAGCTCTGACGATAAAGTGTGCCAAAAAATAGGAAGGAGACGGAGGCGCCAAGATGTCAAAATGCTTATTTTCCGTGATCCGCCTTAGACATGTTCATTTTCATATCTCTGTTTGGTTTTGGGCACAGTTTTTGCCTCCATCTTTCACTTTTACTTCAGTAATAATAGGCACATATATATTCCTGGCCGGAATTAGTTTCCGCGGTGATGGATACAGAAAAAGAGGAACACCTCATGGAAATTAGAAAAAAATTTAAAACGAGGGGGAACTTTTTGACTGACTATACCCGTCTATTATAATTTATTCCTTCTGGCTATAATAATAATCCGACCTAATCCAGATTCGGTTACTTGATACATATTTCCGTATCAAAAAATTATGAATTCCACAGATTTTCAACCGTTTCGGGGGCGGAAAGGGGCGTGTCAATTTTAAAATACACTTGTATTGAAGTGATATTACAGGAGATTATATCGAATGTTTAGTTTCTCTTGGTCTTGTCTGGACATACGAGCAAAGCAGACGGTTTTTAATATACATACATATGTATCTGTTTCCATTTTTGTTTGCATATGATTTTTACATCTGCTTCTACATTTCGACATGTACATGTATAACTACATATACGAGATGTGGGAGTATGTGCGAGAGAGAGAGGGAATTTAATTTGTTCCTTGTGGCCATAATAATGTAGATACGGTTACTTTTCATGATTCTGCGTTTTTGGTTTTCTCGTATCTTAAAAATTGTGGATTCCACATATTTTCGTCCCTTGTGGGAGCGGAAGGGGACGTGTCAAAATTTTGAAATACACTTGTATTGAAGCGATATCACAAGAGCTTGGATAGAAAGTTTGGTTGCTCTAGCTCTTATAGTCTCAAATCTAGGCGCTCATCTGGACAAAGGAGTAAAGCAGACGGGGTCGCGTGTGAGAGAGAGCAAGAGGGAACGTTGCCTTTCGAATTGTTTTTCTTCAATGTGGCTATAATAATGATCGGATCTGATCGATTCAACAATCTGATAGATATTGTCATTCTATAAGATTCTGCGTTTTTAGTTTTCTCGTATCTTAACAAATTTTAATGGCGGAAGGGGGCAGGGCGAAATTTTGAAATACGCTTTTAGCAGTATGATATCAAAGAATTCTGGATATCCGCTCGGCCCGACCCATCGCGCAATTTTATTACAGTATAGTGAAAGCGACCATTAAAAGACCACTTATAGATTTAAAAAAAGGTTACATAGGAAAATATGCCCTGGCAACAAAGTCAACTTTGCCAATGTATTATAGACCTTCTAGACATCCATGTTCACGCGCAGAATAAATTGGGAAAAATGTTCTTTTCAAACACTGTTTATTTCAGAAAAATATCGTCATTCGTTCCGAATTTGTTTATGTAGCAAGCTTGAAATGGCCGAATGAATAGAATGCAAGTTGGTTCATTAAAACGCCTAAATGGTCGCCGCACGAAAACACCTGGAAAAGGTTTTCGGGTAATATCCTTCGATCATTCGAACATCGAAGAAACTTGACACTTGTTCGGGATAGCAGGGTTAGGTGGAGAGCAGTGTATAGCAACGAATGGGCATTTGGGTTGTTATTAAATAGTTAGTGGAAATAGTTAGTCTTGGCTCAGAGATTTTTTAAATTTCTCTTTCATTGTAAAAGTAACTCTCTGTTAATATTTCTCACTCCGAAAAAACACACTGTAGAAACGTACATACATAAGAATATATTGTATTCCACGACTACTCTTCAATGTTTTCAATCTCTAAATAAGATTGTTTCTTTTTACAGATTTCCATATTATTTGAGGGAGAAGCGTGTTTCAATGATGATACAAAATCTAAAAAGCAACTAACAGCCGCATTGGAAAATCAGGATATATCGGTAAGACGACACATTTTACGCGGAACGAAATATGTAATATAAAAATCTAATATTCATAGACTAAAATTCAATACGACACAACAGCCAATTTAAAAAATGTCTCGACTGCGTCAAAACGCAAACAGCCCAATAATAAACCTATTGTATCAAACTTGAATAATGATTCCACAGGAAAGGATTTTAAAAAAATACATACTTTCAAACCACCGTCCATTACAAAAAGTAACATAACCACTTGGGAGAATGGTGAAATAAATAACGCCTCCGATACTCGAAGTATAAATGATAAAAAACACATCAATTATGATTCATACATCACATATAAGCAATCTTCTCCAAAAGATGGAGAGGAAGATTGGGAATCTGGTGAGTTTTCTGTCAAACTTAAAACACAAACACTGTTTACCCCTTTTTCAATGACCTTTAAGAGGGTACTACGACTTTTATCAGTGGTGTGCCACGCGCAGAGCCACATACGAGGACGGTCCGAAAAGTTTCCAGCCTGACAATGATACAACAGCTTTACAATTTTTGTTATATTTTATTTTTTATCATAGTTTCCTTCTAAGTCAACACACTTCATCCAGCGATGCTCCCACCTCCTCAGCTCCTTCAAAATATAATCGGCGTCCTGCTCCTCAAAATGGCTTTTTACAAAAGTTATAGCCCCCTTATTTGCCGAAAATTTCTGTCCGCCAAGAGCAACTTTAAGCTTAGGGAATAAAAAGAAGTCACTTGGAGCTACATAGGTCTGGAAAGTAAGGAGGGTGGTGAACCAATTCAAAGCTTAAATCATTGATATTTTCCATTGAAACTGCTGATATATGGAAAGGTGCATTAACCAAAAGCGATGCGTAGTAGGCTCCCGTGATCGTTTTTCCTTTCCCCAGATAACTCTAGTCAACACGACATTTCTGCTGTGGCCCAAAATGACTTTTTCTGATAGATTTTGAGAATCTTTGGTTGGTTTTGGTTTTTTTATGGTTTATTTATTTTAAAGAATTTTAAAAAAATCGGGTATTTTTAGAGGTTGTGCTTCTATTTTTTACATACCTTAAGTTTCTTTTAACTGGTTGTATTCAACTTTGCAGTTCTGAAAAGCTGACAAATGCAGCTTTAAATTGATTCAGATACTTTGTAGCTGCAGCTTAACGTCTGAAAGATATTAAGCTTTTAAATTCAAATTTCATAGTTTTTCTCGGTATTTTTCCCCGAAATTTTGATATTGAAAACTCGGGAAAAGTCGAAAGATGGTTTGGTCAACCGGCTGCAACTTAGCCGTTTATCCATCGGTTCTTATAAACGATACCTTCAACGACGCCTAATTAAAGTGTTTATCTAAAACTAAAAACTTTTAGCCATGAAATATCTTTCGACTTTTCTTAAGCTTGCAAAGTTCAATACAACCAGTTATAAGAAACTTAAGTTAGGTTAGGTGATAACGGCTGCCAGGCTCACTAGGAGCCCACCACTTTTGAGCCGATTTCGGACCGTTGTGGTACCGCGAGCAATCTCCCCATTTTCCGCGTCGTGAGACCTAATGTCAGCAGTTATCCCAGCCTACAGCTCTTAAGAAGTTTGCTATCTTTCTGGGACATATTGTGGACATTTCCAAAATGTCTGCTATGAAGGGCGAGCCCAAGTGTTTCAGTCTTCTTCTGCTGAGAGCTGGACATGGCCAGAACAGCGGTTCCACCGTTTCCACCTCTTCCTTGTCTCTACAGTTTCGGCACGAGTCATTGTATGGGGCGCCCAGCCTGTTTGCGTGGGTACCTACTAGTGTGCCAGTGTCCCGTGAGGGAACGTATAACTGCGCTGCACCTTCGTCTGCCGAGCTTGCATAGCTCAGAGGTGCGCTTCCTATCTATGGTCGACCATGTTTGCCGAGTTATTCGACATCGTGGTACTGATTACCACTTGTTGTCTATTAGTCGCTTATATGTATTACTTCTTTGTGATAAGCCTACATATGGCCATTGGCATACGAGTATCCTCCTTGTCTTATAGAAGTAGTACCATTGTAGTACCAGATCTGGTCAGCTCGTCTGCTATACAGTTGCCTTCTATGTATTTCCCGGTGACCCGGGACCAATATAAGGCTGATAGAAAATTGCTGAGCCATCTCGGAAAGAGATTTGCGGCGGTTGAATTTCTAATTTCTTTTTTGTATTGGGTGGTCTTGTAGTCTTCCTAGGGTTCCTCCCCGTTAGCGCTTTTTGCCCTGTTAAAGAGGCTCCTGCATCTTTTTCGTATAATAACTATTTGTTTTTACCACCAGGGGGGTTCCTTTTTCGCCCTGTGTCTGTTTGAGGGGCATGCTGCCTTGAAGGCCGTGTTGCATGCTTCAGTGAACCCATCCACTACACGATTTAGGTCGTCCTCTGTGTTCAGGTGCTACAAAGGGAAGTAGTCCCTCTATTACTATACTATATTTCTCCCAGTTGGCTTTCCTGAGATTTAACCCAAAAAAACCAAAGTCAGTTGGTTTCGGGCTCTCGAGAGATAATATAATCTCGATGTACCTGTGGTCAGAGAAGGAATGGTCCTCTAGCTTTCCAGCTATTGACTATGTCTGACAGTTTGTGAGACACTAAGGTGAGGTGGATTAGCTTTTTTCGATTTTTTATTATAAACGTAGGGTAATTTCCCCGATATAGGACGACATCGGCCTTATATGTGTTCCTTTGAGCTCTAGGCTTGCCGCCTTGTTGTCGCCGTTGCTAAAGTTGTGGAGATATTAAGATATTTAAGTGCTTTTTGGCAAGAATGCAGGTTAAAATTTTACCTTCTTTTTGAGCTACTATAAGCTTTTACTCCTTCGTCGCTAATCCACAGAACTTGTCTCCTACTACCCAAGGCTTTTGGATTATTACTACGTCCGCTCCGTTCACATCCAAACGGAGTATTAGGGCAGCGGATGCTGCTTTACAGTGGTGTAGATTGATCTGTAAGAGTTTTAGAGACATCGTTACAGTTCTCCACCTCTGTGCTGTCAGCATCGGATTCGTCATCGCCTCGAACTCGCATCAACATGTCGGAGGAGTAGTCATCCTGGGCTGGCTCCAATTCTTCGTCAGATGCTTCGATCTCCGAGGCAACGTCCTGCTCGACTGGGTTGTCGACAGGACGTGCCTCGGCCGCTTCATCTAAATTACACTACTCGACAAATTTCAACTTTTTTTTTCCGCTGTCTCCAAAAATGACTTTTTATAATAGATTGGGAGATTTAAATTTTTTTTAAGAATTATGGTTTTTTTTTCATGGAGTAGTTTTTTTTTTTAAGAGTTTTTAAAAAATCTGGTATTTTTTGTCATAGGTAGTGCTTCTATTCTTCACATAACTCTCGTTTCATACAACTGTTTGTATTGAACTTTGCAGTTAAAAAATGCTGATAAATGCAGCTATAAATCCGACTCAGACACTTTGTAGCAGAAACTTAACGTCTGGCAGATATTAAGCTTCCAAATTGAAATTTCATCATTTTTTTCGGTATTTTTACCCGAAATTTTTACTTTGAAACTTCAGGAAAAATCGAAAAAAAAAAAAAATAAATGAATGCCTTGACTTTTGGTTTTAGATAGACACATTAATTACGCGTCGTATAAGGTATCGCTTATAATATAAAATCAAACGGCTAAGTTATAACCGTTTGACCAAAACGACCCAAAATGACTTTTACCTGAAAAAATACCGTCCGGTACGTTTTTGGTCCAACTTCCAAAATGGGATTGCAAAAAACAAAAAGGACCTGTAATTTTGGTTTTACCGAGTCTTAGGTATTGATATATATCGGATATATATCCTACCTGGTCATATTTATTTGGGGTGTAAGTGTTGTGGACAGTTTTATTCCTTATACCTAAGCCTTGGTGAGGATAAATATACATAAATACCTGTTAGGGTCAAATGTTGACCTTTTTCCTTCACAGGTGCTGGTCCCGCAGATATTTGACCTTTCTCCTTCAAGCTATTCATAAAAAAGGATATATAACTCTGTACCTATAGTATCCCTGCCTCAGTGTAGTTCTGACTTCCAGCAGAATACGATCGTGTGTTTTCGAAAAATACCAATTGTTTCTAATTGAAATGGACAACCCAAGTCGGTCAATTTCATGTGCTTACCGAGCAGACTCGTTTTGCTACATATGTGGAAAGTATATGACCAGCAAAGAAGAAAAAATCGTTTTTACCGAAAAGTTCCAAGAACACTATAAGGAAAACTATAAGATGTGGCCCAAAAGTATTGGCGAAGAGTGGGCTCCAAGCTGTATATGCAAAACGTGCAAATTGAATTTAACAGCATTTAATAAAGAGGAAAAGTAAGTTACCCTAAATCAGAAGCTATGAAGTGTACAAAAAATACTAAGCATTACTTTTTTTCTTGCACATTTTTTTTTTAGAAAAAAATTTTGATTTGGAACTCCAATGCTATGGAGAAAACCAAAAAATCACAGCACTGAATGTTTCTTTTGTTTATTCGAAAAAAAAGGGTTTGGGGTAGGTGAGAGATATAAATACCCGCAAGAGTCTCGTCAAGGCTTTACGCTTCCTGCTCCTCCTTTGAAGGAAATATCGCCATTAAAACGCAAAAAAGAGGAGATGTCTTCTTCGTCGTATGGAACAACGGATTCAAGTAATGACCAATCAGGAGAATATAAATTTTGCAAGCCATTATCACAGGAACAATTGAACGATTTGGTGAGGATCCTGGAACTTCCTAAAAGTAAAGCTCAGATTCTTGGATCTATTTTAAAGGATGCCCGTTTATTGAAGGAAGATGTCAAAATAACTCATTTCCGGACGCGTCACTTGGTTCACGCACAGTTTTATATGACGAAGGATGACATGTGCGTTTGTCACGACATTTTCGGCCTCTTCAGGGAACTGGGTGAAGATTACGACCCAAACGATTGGAGGTTATTTGTTGACAGCAGTAAAGAAAGGTTTAAGGCTGTTTTGCTACACAATGGAAATCAAAAGCCGTCTATTCCCATCGCCCATGCTGTTAATATGAAAGAGTCCTATCAAACAATGACTAAATTGTTTGAAAATATTAAATATAAAGAACACCAGTGGAAGGTCGCGTGTGACTTAAAAGTTGTAGCCATGTTAACTGGATTGCAAGGCGGTTATACAAAATACTGTTGCTTCCTGTGCCTATGGGATAGCCGAGATAGAAAAGAGCATTACACAAGAAAGAACTGGGAAAAACGGAACGAAAATACTTTGGGACATCACAACGTACAAAATGCAGCTCTTGTGAAAGTCCAAGACATTATATTACCACCATTGCACATTAAGCTAGGACTGATAAAAAATTTTGTTAAAGCACTGGATAACGAAGGTGAATCGATGAATTACCTCAAAACTGTATTTCCACGTCTGTCGCTGGCAAAAGTTAAAGAAGGCGTATTTGATGGCCCCCAAATTCGAAAACTACTAAAAGATGATGGATTTGAAAATATTTTATCTACGAATGAAAAAGCAGCCTGGAACTCATTCCGAATGGTTACAACAAATTTTCTTGGTAACAGAAAGAGTGATGATTACGTTAAAATCATTCAAGACCTACTTAAGAATTATGAACAAATTGGAGCCAACATGTCACTCAAAATCCATTTCCTGCACTCCCACTTAGACTTTTTTCCGCCAAACCTTGGGGATGTTAGTGATGAACACGGAGAGAGATTTCACCAACAATTAAAAGCTATGGAACGACGGTATCAAGGTGTTTGGAATGAGAATATGTTGGGCGACTATGTGTGGACTCTCATAAAAGAATCTGACTTAAATGACAAAAGAAGACAGACAAACCATTTTAAAAATAGTAACAAGCAATAACAATAAAAATATTTAAGTATCATAACACTTAAATAAATTCAAGTATTTTTCGGTATTTTTTCAGATAAAATGAGATTTGGGTCGTTTTGGTCAAACGGTTATAACTTAGCCGTTTGATTTTATATTTTTATAAGCGATACCTTAAACGACGCGTAATTAATGTGTCTATCTAAAACCAAAAATCAAGGCATTCATTTATTTTTTTTTTTCGATTTTTCCTGAAGTTTCAAATTCAAAATTTCGGGTAAAAAATACCGAAAAAAATGATGAAATTTCAATTTGGAAGCTTAATATCTGCCAGACGTTAAGTTTCTGCTACAAAGTGTCTGAGTCGGATTTATAGCTGCATTTATCAGCTTTTTTAACTGCAAAGTTCAGTACAACCAGTTGTATGAAATGTGAGTTATGTAAAAAATAGAAGCACTACATATGACAAAAAATACCAAAAACTACTCCATGAAAAAAAAAAAACATTCTTCAAAATTTTTAAACATCCAAATCTATCAGAAAAAGTCATTTTTGGAGACAGCGGAAAAGTCGTGTCGACTAGTGTTATACACCTTTATGGTGACTGCACTGAAGCCGAAGTTCAGCTCTTCTCTTGCTGCTTCTATTGGGGCTAGCGACTCCTTGTTGAGCACAAGCACTGCTTGGTTCATCGGACCTTGTGTCGCCTCAACTTTGACTACCCTCTTTGCAAAGTGGGTCGGGGCCGGGCTGTTTCTACAGATGCTCGAAGCAGCGGTCGGGCAGTTCCGCTTCCACCCACTTCCACTGGTTTCTGGGAATTTTAGAATCCGTGCTGCCTTTGTTCAGGACGCCGATCAGCGTCCTTTCCCTGTCGATTTGCGCGATCGCCAAGAAAGACTTGCAACAGTTCATTCGAACACGCTTTTGATCTAACGTGAGCAAACGCGGCACTCAACGAGCCGAGAGATTTTTTCATGTCCAATTCGTCCAACTTTACAGTTGTAAATGATGGGTAAGAGTCCCCATACACAGCGTCAAGGCATCGTTCCCTTTCGCTCTCTCTCACACGCTACCGCGTCTCCTGTGCTCGTTCGTCTTTTTTGACGCCTAGTTCTCAGAGACTATAAAAGCTAGACCAACCGAACTTTCTATCCAAGCTTCTGTGAAATCACTTCAATACAAGTGTATTTCGAAATTTCACCCCGCCCCTTCTGCCCACATAACGAATGAAAATCTGTAGAATCCACAATTTTAAAGATACAGGAAACACAAAACGCGTAACCGTAGAAAATTAACATATCTAGCAGCTGGATCAGATGGGACCAGCATTATAGCCAGAAGGCCAGAAAACGAATTTCAGTGGCTACGCAACGCCTTCCACGTTCTTACTCATTCTCTCTCCATCTCTCACTGTTTCGTATACTTATTCTCGGGAAGATGTAAAGATGTAGATGTAAAAAGCAAATGTAAATAAAACTGGAAACATAAAATCTAATACATGAAAATCTCCCAAACCAACCGTTTTTTTTTTAATTTTTCTATCCAAAGAACATTTTAAAAAATAATTTCGCAAGTAGCTCGGAATATTTTTTTTAAGTTAAATAAAATTCGAAAAATACACAAAAATTAGATAGTATGAAAAATATATCATGAATCTTTAGAGAACAATGTTCAGTAAATAATTCTCAAAACAGAGAGCAAAGCAAGAATCATACATGTAACAATACTGGGCGAGCCCTGGTGAAAATAGTATAAAAGTGGCGTATTCCTCACATGTGCTTTTTTTCGGAGAGTTGTTGTCAAACGTCGTCGAAGAAGTTATTTCTTATGGTTCTTATTGTTGAATAGACTCGTAAACAGAAAGCAATGAAAAGTATATGTTTTGCTGTACAATGCTATTATAATTTGTTTCTTTTTATTTAATAGAAATATGTTTTTTCTGCCAGCTGAAACGCTTACAATGCCTCTCTAGCGCAAGTCTCTCTGAGAGCAGAGAGAGCTAGTTGAAAAATGTAACGTCCTCACCACAGCAGAATACGCCACCTTTATACTAAATTCACTATGAACTATGAGCTGTATGTACGCTGGCGGCCTCTATACCGGTAGGGAGAGAGCGGATCGCGAGACCGGTTGTTAGGGAGAGCCAGAAGATGCCTGTGAACAAACTCTTGCCATTCAGTTGTCAGCCGTCGTATTTATTAGTCATCTTATCAGTTGTCAGTATTAAATGTCGGAATTATCAAGCAATTATTATTCAAAATAAGGGTTGGCACGGCCCTATCTAATGTGTATAGGAAATGTTGCAGCTGCTGCGCTGCCGCTCACAAACACGTACATATGTGGCGGACTCGAAATAATATCAGGGTTCTCAGGGTTTGTCGGATTCACAATAATATCAGGGTTCGCGTTGATTTCGATCTCCATTTTGTATTAAGGTTGATGTCGAGCCGACGCACATATAGCCGAATTTCTCTATGTAGGCAGCTGCAACAGAGTAACACACTCAGGCGACGCTCTCTCGTTATCGTCTCTGTTTTGATCTATTCTGAATGTCATCGCTCTCACTATGTTCTCTAACACTAACACTAATACAGGTATGAGTCAGCCCCTGGACAAGATAGTGCGTGATAGCTATGAGACAAGCAGTGAACGATAACAAACTGCAAAGTGCAAAGAAGACAACGCAAGAGAAAACTGCAAAAAAATTAGGAGAGAATAACCAAGAATACACCGCAAATAATATTAAGATCCGACATACAGTGGCTCAGAGCCAAAACAATGCAGTGTCAAATAAAAAGTTTAAGGTTGTACAGATTTTAAATTAGAGGAAAAAAAAATGTTTAAACGCCAATTTGTTGTATGTTTTATCACATTTAAAAAAGGAACTTGATTTGCTGATTAAGTATTGCTCAGTTTTAAAAATAAAATAAAAACTTAAAATATATCTTAAATACAAGTCTGAGCTAGAACCATGAAGCCACAAACCAGTTTAATATTAGTCTAATAAAACGTTTAATAGGTATATTAATACTTAGTATGTAATCCCTTAACCTTTATAACGGCTTTTAACCTACTATTCATGGAAGATAGTCTGTAGACTGGGCTGGGGGAATCATCAAGTGGGGGCAGTTCCAGATAAGCCAGGACTGTACTATTCCGGACGAATGTTTCGGGTCATTATCCTGGTAGAACCGGAAATCAAGTCGGATTCCTAGTTTCTCGGAGCTTTGGTGCAAATTTTCTTTGAGAATATTGCAGTACGTGAGCTTATCCATCGTAGAGTCAATAAACGCCAAGCTTCCGACGCCGGCTGCGGACTGTACATACCCATACCATGGCACTTCCTCCGCCGTGCTTGACTGTCGCTTTTACATGTTTGGGATCCAGCTCAGTATTGGGCTGTCGCCACACAAAATTCCTTCCGTCCGACCCAAAAAGGTTGAATTTGGTCTCGTGTGCACAAATTACGGTATTCCAGAACACCAAATCATTGTAAAAGTTGGTTTTTTGCGATCACCAACCTTGTCCCTCTGCATTTCGGGCTTATAAAGGGTTTCTTTCGGGGTACTCTGGCATTGAAGTCATGGTTGCGCAGAACCCGGCGCACAGTTTCCACACTGCACTCCTTCCCCATTTTGTCCTTGACCTGTTGGGTACGTTTTGGGAACGATAACTTGCACCAAAGCTTCCAGAAACTAGGAATCCGACTTGATTTCCGGTTCTACCAGGATAATGACCCGAAACATTCGTCCGGAATAGTACAGTCCTGGCTTATCTGGAACTGCCCCCACTTGATGATTCCCCCAGCCCAGTCTCCAGACTTAAATATTATTCAAAATTTGTGGGCTGCGCTGGAGAACAACATCCAGAATCCCAGGATTTCTAGCAAAAAGGACCTTAAAAAAGCTCTGCTGGAGGAATGGAGCAAAATAAGCCGGGAAAGCACTCGGAAGCTGGTATCTTCCATGAATAGTAGGTTAAAAGCCGTTATAAAGGTTAAGGGATTACATACTAAGTATTAAAATACCTGTTAAACGTTTTATTAGACTAATATTAAACTGGTTTGTGGCTTCATGGTTCTAGCTCAGACTTGTATTTAAGATATATTTTAAGTTTTTATTTTATTTTTAAAACTGAGCAATACTTAATCAGCAAATCAAATTCCTTTTTTAAATGTGATAAAACATACAACAAATTGGCGTTTAAACATTTTTTTTTCCTCTAATTTAAAATCTGTACCACCTTAAACTTTTTATTTGACACTGCATTGTTTTGGCTCTGAGCCACTGTATGTAAGAGTGATTGCTTTCACTAATTGCTGCTCACCGAAATAAGATCAATTTGGAATGCACATATGTATCTCCTAATGTAATAGTCAAATTTTCTCAAAGCTTCCATTTTCCTATCAGATGCCTATATTCAAATTATCCAAAGCGTTCACTCAGAAAATAACTTTTGTTATCGTTTCTTGGCTGAGAGAGGACCCACTGTGCACCGTATTGCCATGAAATTGTGTAGACTTTAATGCTTAAAGATTTTAGAAAACTTTTATTTCCTGAATCGAAATCATTCATAAGTTAATAATCTTGCAAGCCGAAATGGGGAAGTCACAACTGTGCATCGCTGAGTGCATCGCTATCGCATAAATCCTTAGCCATGTCCTTCTGTGGAATTATGATTTTTTTAAAAACATAAGTTATATATAAAATGTTATCTATAATACGATCAGTGTAAAATTTTAATTATTATTTAATTGTAATTTTATTTCAGGTGAATCAACACGCCTGTAATCAATACTTACGGACTTATAGTTCATGGTGATGTAGAAACTGTAGTAAACAAAACTGCTAAGCAATTGGCTAATCTTATCGAATTTGTAAATATTCTGTACTATGATATTTATTTTAAGTAGTTCTAAAAATAATGTTTAACAATAAACTCATGTAAATTTTGTAATGTAGAAATCAGTAAAGCCATATATGTACGATTAAATAGGGATATTCCTGGAAAAAGTGAGTACTGGTAAGTGAGGCTTATTACGGCCTGACCACTAGCTTGTGACAATTGCGCGATGCATTAGGTATGTTGAAAGTCTTAAACTTGTGCTGGCTTAGGTATACTGAGTAATCTTTGGGTTAATATTAATATTACCCTTTTTCTCTGAGACTTGTATTATTATATTTTGTAAGTCTGCTAAGTCTATAAGCAAAAAAAGGCGAAAAATTACAAAAATTCTAATGTGCCCTGACTTTGTTTGTTTTGTAATAAATGGGGGTATAATTTTGTTCGGTTTTGCATCACAGGTCACAAGGTGCAAAACGGTGCATTGGCTGGATTCCCTGGATTGGATTCCCGGAATCCATCTCATTGTTCTCTGGATATTTGAACATATATAAATCCACGGTGACAGAACTGTGCAAGGTGGCCCATCAGGGGAACCCAGCTGCAAAATACAAAAAATGTTGTGAACAGAATTTAGCACCGCGGGCTGCTAAATGAAGAAATGCATTAAAGGAATGCGATAACCGCAATCGGTGATAGTATTTGACGCTATCGTTTTGTCCCTTGCATAGCGCTTGACGTCCCGTTCTCTTTGCTAATGGCTCATTGCCCGTGCTTCTTTTACTTTCATCTCTTCGCTAATCTCACCGCTGAGTTTGGTGCGGGTAAGTAAAGGGAATTTCAGTGAGTTTGTGTGCGAGATCAGTTACACTTACAGCGGTGAGTTGTGCAAGCGTTTTGTTTTATAGGCAGAGTAACAAAATATAAAAATATAAATGTAATATGGATTCGGATTCGAAGCATCTGCCATTACAAAAGTTGGTGAATGTGCAGAATGATCGGAAAGATTCGGAGTCGAGGAAAACGTGCATTTACTTTCAGAAGCGTATGGAACAAAGTCAGCTCAAGGACATTAAATACACGGTTGCATGTGGTATGACTATCCAGAGATACTCTCGCCTAGCGTTTTCATATCATATTAATTTGTTAATTCTAAACGTAAATCTTCCCAATTTCCTTCTTAAATGGCAGTTATGCTGATAAGGATTGTGATATTGCTGATCTGTTCGCTTTCTTTTTCCAACGTTGCTACTCTTTCCCTTCTATTAACCTTCCCTCTATCCTAGCCTCATCGCACGACTTTTGTAGTAGTTACTCATATCCTATCCCTTTAAACAGTTCTAACTGTATCTGTCCCCCCTTCATCGACTATGATGGTCTCTTAATAAATTTAAAATCGTGCAAGTTTTTGTTCTCCACTGGGCCAGACTCGGTTCCGAGCGCTGTTCTTAAACTTTGTGCAGAATCTCTTTGTGTGCCTCTCCTAAAACTTTTCAACTTGTCTCGAGACTGGGGACTTGCGTCTGGAAAAAATCCTATATACGAGGGCGGTCCGAAAAGTTTCCAGCCTGACAATGATAAAACAGCTTTAAAAATTTTTGTATATTTTTTTTTTTAACATAGTCTCCTTCTAAGTCAACACACTTCATCCAGCGATGCTCCCACCTCCTCAGCTCCTTCAAAATATAATCGGCGTCCTGCTCCTCAAAATGGCTTTTTACAAAAGTTATAGCCCCCTTATTTGCCGAAAATTTCTGTCCGCCAAGAGCAACTTTAAGCTTAGGGAATAAAAAGAAGTCACTTGGAGCTACATAGGTCTGGAAAGTAGGGAGGGTGGTGAACCAATTCAAAGCTTAAATCATTGATATTTTCCATTGAAACTGCTGATATATGGAAAGGTGCATTTACCAAAAGCGATGCGTAGTAGGCTCCCGTGATCGTTTTTCCTTTCCCCAGATAACTCTAGTCAACACGACATTTCTGCTGTGGCCCAAAATGACTTTTTCTGATAGATTTTGAGAATCTTTGGTTGGTTTTGGTTTTTTTATGGTTTATTTATTTTAAAGAATTTTTAAAAAATCGGGTATTTTTAGAGGTTGTGCTTCTATTTTGTACATTCCTTAAGTTTCTTTTAACTGGTTGTATTGAACTTTGCAGTTCTGAAAAGCTGACAAATGCAGCTTTAAATTGATTCAGATACTTTGTAGCTGCAGCTTAACGTCTGAAAGATATTAAGCTTTTAAATTCAAATTTCATAATTTTTCTCGGTATTTTTTCCCGAAATTTTGATGTTGAAAACTCGGGAAAAGTCGAAAGATGGTTTGATCAACCGGCTGCAACTTAGCCGTTTATCCATCGGTTCTTACAAACGATACCTTCAACGACGCCTAATTAATGTGTTTATCTAAAAATAAAAACTTTTAGCCATGAAATATCTTTCGACTTTTCTTAAGCTTGCAAAGTTCAATACAACCAGTTATAAGAAACTTAGGTTAGGTTAGGTGATAGCGGCTGCCAGGCTCACTAGGAGCCCACCACTTTTAGGCCGATTTCGGACTAATGTCAGCAGTTATCCCAGCCTACAGCTCTTAAGAAGTTTGCTATCTTTCTGGGACATATTGTGGACATTTCCAAAATGTCTGCTATGAAGGGCGAGCCCAAGTGTTTCAGTCTTCTTCTGCTGAGAGCTGGACATGGCCAGAACAGCGGTTCCACCGTTTCCACCTCTTCCTTGTCTCTACAGTTTCGGCACGAGTCATTGTATGGGGCGCCCAGCCTGTTTGCGTGGGTACCTACTAGTGTGCCAGTGTCCCGTGAGGGAACGTATGACTGCGCTGCACCTTCGTCTGCCGAGCTTGCATAGCTCAGAGGTGCGCTTCCTATCTATGGTGGACCATGTTTGCCGAGTTATTCGACATCGTGGTACTGATTACCACTTGTTGTCTATTAGTCGCTTATATGTATTACTTCTTTGTGATAAGCCTACTTATGGCCATTGGCATACGAGTATCCTCCTTGTCTTATAGAAGTAGTACCATTGTAGTACCAGATCTGGTCAGCTCGTCTGCTATACAGTTGCCTTCTATGTATTTCCCGGTGACCCGGGACCAATATAAGGCTGATAGAAAATTGCTGAGCCATCTCGGAAAGAGATTTGCGGCGGTTGAATTTCTAATTTCTTTTTTGTATTGGGTGGTCTTGTAGTCTGCCTAGGGTTCCTCCCCGTTAGCGCTTTTTGCCCTGTTAAAGAGGCTCCTGCATCTTTTTCGTATAATAACTATTTGTTTTTACCACCAGGGGGGTTCCTTTTTCGCCCTGTGTCTGTTTGAGGGGCATGCTGCCTTGAAGGCCGTGTTGCATGCTTCAGTGAACCCATCCACTACACGATTTAGGTCGTCCTCTGTGTTCAGGTGCTACAAAGGGAAGTAGTCCCTCTATTACTATACTATATTTCTCCCAGTTGGCTTTCCTGAGATTTAACCCAAAAAAACCAAAGTCAGTTGGTTTCGGGCTCTCGAGAGATAATATAATCTCGATGTACCTGTGGTCAGAGAAGGAATGGTCCTCTAGGACTTTCCAGCTATTGACTATGTCTGACAGTTTGTGAGACACTAAGGTGAGGTTGATTAGCTTTTTTCGATTTTTTATTATAAACGTAGGGTAATTTCCCCGATATAGACGACATCGGCCTTATATGTGTTCCTTTAAGCTCTAGGCTTGCCGCCGTGTTGTCGCCGTTGCTAAAGTTGTGGAGATATTAAGATATTTAAGTGCTTTTTGGCAAGAATGCAGGTTAAAATTTTACCTTCTTTTGAGCTACTATAAGCTTTTACTCCTTCGTCGCTAATCCACAGAACATGTCTCCTACTACCCAAGGCTTTTGGATTATTACTACGTCCGCTCCGTTCACATCCAAACGGAGTATTAGGGCAGCGGATGCTGCTTTACAGTGGTGTAGATTGATCTGTAAGAGTTTTAGAGACATCGTTACAGTTCTCCATCTCTGTGCTGTCAGCATCGCAGTCGTCATCGCCTCGAACTCGCATCAACATGTCGGAGGAGTAGTCGTCCTGGGCTGGCTCCAATTCTTCGTCAGATGCTTCGATCTCCGAGGCAACGTCCTGCTCGACTGGGTTGTCGACAGGACGTGCCTCGGCCGCTTCATCTAAATTATACACCTTTATGGTGACTGCACTGAAGCCGAAGTTCAGCTCTTCTCTTGCTGCTTCTATTGGGGCTAGCGACTCCTTGTTGAGCACAAGCACTGCTTGGTTCATCGGACCTTGTGTCGCCTCAACTTTGACTACCCTCCAATCGAAGGTCGGTAGCCCTGGGTTACATCGCTGCAGCATTTTCAGGATGCGCCCCGGCTCTTTTATGGAGGCGGGCAACCAGACTCTCGCCATTGGTCTACTGGGTACCTCGCTCCACTCGACTGCGAGGAGCTTCGCCCCTGGGTAGACCTCCCCGACTTGCGCTACCGCTGCTTTATAAAGCTGGATGGACGCTTGTCTTCGCAGGCTTTTACTTTGACGCAGCCCTGATACCACCCCATATCTTTGCAGACTGGGGCGGGGCCGGGCTGTTTCTACAGAAGCTCGAAGCAGCGGTCGGGCAGTTCCGCTTCCACCCACTTCCACTGGTTCCTAGGAATTTTAGAATCCGTGCTGCCTTTGTTCAGGACGCCGATCAGCGTCCTTTCCCTGTCGATTTGCACGATTGATACGTTTTGCAACACTCTGGAGCGCTTTGGAGCCGGTCCAGGAGTCTCCTTTGGAAAATATATGACAAATTAAACTAAATTTATATAAAAAAAAACTAAACCATATAAAAAGCCTAAGTCTTTAAAAAATGTTAAATCTCCAAATCTATCAGAAAAAGTCATTTTGAACTACAGCAGAAATAAAAATTTGAATTTTGTTGAGTAGTGTAATCGGTATATACATATAACTCCATGACTATCCCAAAAAACTGTTGCCCACACTTTTCCAGCTGATTAAACAGTTTTAGTTTTTTTTTGGTGACGGACACCCCTCTGCAATCCACTTTTTTTATTGGGATTTTGTTTTTGGCGTATAGTGGTGTATCGATGTTTCATCCACAGTTATAAGTCGGCGCCACAACTCTGATTTATTACACGTAAAAATCGCCAAGAAAGACTTGCAACAGTTCATTCGAACACGGTTTTGATCTAACGTGAGCAAACGCGGCACTCAACGAGCCGAGAGATTTTTTCATGTCCAATTCGTCCAACTTTACAGTTGTCCCCATACACAGCGTCAATCTCAGTATTTTTAAGATACACAAATTTTAAGATACGAGACTAAAACTAACTAAAAACGCAGAATCATGGAGAATGAACATATCTATCCGAATATTGAATCTGGATTAGGTTGGATCATTAGTATAGGCACATTGAAGAAAACCAATTCGAAAGGCATCGTTCCCTCTCGCTTTCTCTCACACGCTACCGCGTCTCTTGTGCTCGTTCGTCTTTTTTGACGCCTAGGTCTCAGAGACTATAAAAGCTAGACCAACCGAATTTTCTATCCAAGCTTCTGTGATATCACTTCAATACAAGTGTATTTCGAAATTTCACCCCGCCCCTTCTGCCCACATAACGAATGAAAATCTGTAGAATCCACAATTTTAAAGATACAGGAAACACAAAACGCGTAACCGTAGAAAATTAACATATCTAGCAGCTGGATCAGATGGGACCAGCATTATAGCCAGAAGGCCAGAAAACGAATTTCAGTGGCTACGCAACGCCTTCCACGTTCTTACTCATTCTCTCTCCATCTCTCACTGTTTCGTATACTTATTCTCGGGAAGATGTAAAGATGTAGATGTAAAAAGCAAATGTAAATAAAACTGGAAACATAAAATCTAATACATGAAAATCTCCCAAACCAACCGTTTTTTTTTTAATTTTTCTATCCAAAGAACATTTTAAAAAATAATTTCGCAAGTAGCTCGGAATATTTTTTTTAAGTTAAATAAAATTCGAAAAATACACAAAAATTAGATAGTATGAAAAATATATCATGAATCTTTAGAGAACAATGTTCAGTAAATAATTCTCAAAACAGAGAGCAAAGCAAGAATCATACATGTAACAATACTGGGCGAGCCCTGGTGAAAATAGTATAAAAGTGGCGTATTCCTCACATGTGCTTTTTTTCGGAGAGTTGTTGTCAAACGTCGTCGAAGAAGTTATTTCTTATGGTTTTTATTGTTGAATAGACTCGTAAACAGAAAGCAATGAAAAGTATATGTTTTGCTGTACAATGCTATTATAATTTGTTTCTTTTTATTTAATAGAAATATGTTTTTTCTGCCAGCTGAAACGCTTACAATGCCTCTCTAGCGCAAGTCTCTCTGAGAGCAGAGAGAGCTAGTTGAAAAATGTAACGTCCTCACCACAGCAGAATACGCCACCTTTATACTAAATTCACTATGAACTATGAGCTGTATGTACGCTGGCGGCCTCTATACCGGTAGGGAGAGAGCGGATCGCGAGACCGGTTGTTAGGGAGAGCCAGAAGATGCCTGTGAACAAACTCTTGCCATTCAGTTGTCAGCCGTCGTATTTATTAGTCATCTTATCAGTTGTCAGTATTAAATGTCGGAATTATCAAGCAATTATTATTCAAAATAAGGGTTGGCACGGCCCTATCTAATGTGTATAGGAAATGTTGCAGCTGCTGCGCTGCCGCTCACAAACACGTACATATGTGGCGGACTCGAAATAATATCAGGGTTCTCAGGGTTTGTCGGATTCACAATAATATCAGGGTTCGCGTTGATTTCGATCTCCATTTTGTATTAAGGTTGATGTCGAGCCGACGCACATATAGCCGAATTTCTCTATGTAGGCAGCTGCAACAGAGTAACACACTCAGGCGACGCTCTCTCGTTATCGTCTCTGTTTTGATCTATTCTGAATGTCATCGCTCTCACTATGTTCTCTAACACTAACACTAATACAGGTATGAGTCAGCCCCTGGACAAGATAGTGCGTGATAGCTATGAGACAAGCAGTGAACGATAACAAACTGCAAAGTGCAAAGAAGACAACGCAAGAGAAAACTGCAAAAAAATTAGGAGAGAATAACCAAGAATACACCGCAAATAATATTAAGATCCGACATACAGTGGCTCAGAGCCAAAACAATGCAGTGTCAAATAAAAAGTTTAAGGTTGTACAGATTTTAAATTAGAGGAAAAAAAAATGTTTAAACGCCAATTTGTTGTATGTTTTATCACATTTAAAAAAGGAACTTGATTTGCTGATTAAGTATTGCTCAGTTTTAAAAATAAAATAAAAACTTAAAATATATCTTAAATACAAGTCTGAGCTAGAACCATGAAGCCACAAACCAGTTTAATATTAGTCTAATAAAACGTTTAATAGGTATATTAATACTTAGTATGTAATCCCTTAACCTTTATAACGGCTTTTAACCTACTATTCATGGAAGATAGTCTGTAGACTGGGCTGGGGGAATCATCAAGTGGGGGCAGTTCCAGATAAGCCAGGACTGTACTATTCCGGACGAATGTTTCGGGTCATTATCCTGGTAGAACCGGAAATCAAGTCGGATTCCTAGTTTCTCGGAGCTTTGGTGCAAATTTTCTTTGAGAATATTGCAGTACGTGAGCTTATCCATCGTAGAGTCAATAAACGCCAAGCTTCCGACGCCGGCTGCGGACTGTACATACCCATACCATGGCACTTCCTCCGCCGTGCTTGACTGTCGCTTTTACATGTTTGGGATCCAGCTCAGTATTGGGCTGTCGCCACACAAAATTCCTTCCGTCCGACCCAAAAAGGTTGAATTTGGTCTCGTGTGCACAAATTACGGTATTCCAGAACACCAAATCATTGTAAAAGTTGGTTTTTGCGATCACCAACCTTGTCCCTCTGCATTTCGGGCTTATAAAGGGTTTCTTTCGGGGTACTCTGGCATTGAAGTCATGGTTGCGCAGAACCCGGCGCACAGTTTCCACACTGCACTCCTTCCCCATTTTGTCCTTGACCTGTTGGGTACGTTTTGGGAACGATAACTTGCACCAAAGCTTCCAGAAACTAGGAATCCGACTTGATTTCCGGTTCTACCAGGATAATGACCCGAAACATTCGTCCGGAATAGTACAGTCCTGGCTTATCTGGAACTGCCCCCACTTGATGATTCCCCCAGCCCAGTCTCCAGACTTAAATATTATTCAAAATTTGTGGGCTGCGCTGGAGAACAACATCCAGAATCCCAGGATTTCTAGCAAAAAGGACCTTAAAAAAGCTCTGCTGGAGGAATGGAGCAAAATAAGCCGGGAAAGCACTCGGAAGCTGGTATCTTCCATGAATAGTAGGTTAAAAGCCGTTATAAAGGTTAAGGGATTACATACTAAGTATTAAAATACCTGTTAAACGTTTTATTAGACTAATATTAAACTGGTTTGTGGCTTCATGGTTCTAGCTCAGACTTGTATTTAAGATATATTTTAAGTTTTTATTTTATTTTTAAAACTGAGCAATACTTAATCAGCAAATCAAATTCCTTTTTTAAATGTGATAAAACATACAACAAATTGGCGTTTAAACATTTTTTTTTCCTCTAATTTAAAATCTGTACCACCTTAAACTTTTTATTTGACACTGCATTGTTTTGGCTCTGAGCCACTGTATGTAAGAGTGATTGCTTTCACTAATTGCTGCTCACCGAAATAAGATCAATTTGGAATGCACATATGTATCTCCTAATGTAATAGTCAAATTTTCTCAAAGCTTCCATTTTCCTATCAGATGCCTATATTCAAATTATCCAAAGCGTTCACTCAGAAAATAACTTTTGTTATCGTTTCTTGGCTGAGAGAGGACCCACTGTGCACCGTATTGCCATGAAATTGTGTAGACTTTAATGCTTAAAGATTTTAGAAAACTTTTATTTCCTGAATCGAAATCATTCATAAGTTAATAATCTTGCAAGCCGAAATGGGGAAGTCACAACTGTGCATCGCTGAGTGCATCGCTATCGCATAAATCCTTAGCCATGTCCTTCTGTGGAATTATGATTTTTTTAAAAACATAAGTTATATATAAAATGTTATCTATAATACGATCAGTGTAAAATTTTAATTATTATTTAATTGTAATTTTATTTCAGGTGAATCAACACGCCTGTAATCAATACTTACGGACTTATAGTTCATGGTGATGTAGAAACTGTAGTAAACAAAACTGCTAAGCAATTGGCTAATCTTATCGAATTTGTAAATATTCTGTACTATGATATTTATTTTAAGTAGTTCTAAAAATAATGTTTAACAATAAACTCATGTAAATTTTGTAATGTAGAAATCAGTAAAGCCATATATGTACGATTAAATAGGGATATTCCTGGAAAAAGTGAGTACTGGTAAGTGAGGCTTATTACGGCCTGACCACTAGCTTGTGACAATTGCGCGATGCATTAGGTATGTTGAAAGTCTTAAACTTGTGCTGGCTTAGGTATACTGAGTAATCTTTGGGTTAATATTAATATTACCCTTTTTCTCTGAGACTTGTATTATTATATTTTGTAAGTCTGCTAAGTCTATAAGCAAAAAAAGGCGAAAAATTACAAAAATTCTAATGTGCCCTGACTTTGTTTGTTTTGTAATAAATGGGGGTATAATTTTGTTCGGTTTTGCATCACAGGTCACAAGGTGCAAAACGGTGCATTGGCTGGATTCCCTGGATTGGATTCCCGGAATCCATCTCATTGTTCTCTGGATATTTGAACATATATAAATCCACGGTGACAGAACTGTGCAAGGTGGCCCATCAGGGGAACCCAGCTGCAAAATACAAAAAATGTTGTGAACAGAATTTAGCACCGCGGGCTGCTAAATGAAGAAATGCATTAAAGGAATGCGATAACCGCAATCGGTGATAGTATTTGACGCTATCGTTTTGTCCCTTGCATAGCGCTTGACGTCCCGTTCTCTTTGCTAATGGCTCATTGCCCGTGCTTCTTTTACTTTCATCTCTTCGCTAATCTCACCGCTGAGTTTGGTGCGGGTAAGTAAAGGGAATTTCAGTGAGTTTGTGTGCGAGATCAGTTACACTTACAGCGGTGAGTTGTGCAAGCGTTTTGTTTTATAGGCAGAGTAACAAAATATAAAAATATAAATGTAATATGGATTCGGATTCGAAGCATCTGCCATTACAAAAGTTGGTGAATGTGCAGAATGATCGGAAAGATTCGGAGTCGAGGAAAACGTGCATTTACTTTCAGAAGCGTATGGAACAAAGTCAGCTCAAGGACATTAAATACACGGTTGCATGTGGTATGACTATCCAGAGATACTCTCGCCTAGCGTTTTCATATCATATTAATTTGTTAATTCTAAACGTAAATCTTCCCAATTTCCTTCTTAAATGGCAGTTATGCTGATAAGGATTGTGATATTGCTGATCTGTTCGCTTTCTTTTTCCAACGTTGCTACTCTTTCCCTTCTATTAACCTTCCCTCTATCCTAGCCTCATCGCACGACTTTTGTAGTAGTTACTCATATCCTATCCCTTTAAACAGTTCTAACTGTATCTGTCCCCCTTCATCGACTATGATGGTCTCTTAATAAATTTAAAATCGTGCAAGTTTTTGTTCTCCACTGGGCCAGACTCGGTTCCGAGCGCTGTTCTTAAACTTTGTGCAGAATCTCTTTGTGTGCCTCTCCTAAAACTTTTCAACTTGTCTCGAGACTGGGGACTTGCGTCTGGAAAAAATCCTATATACGAGGGCGGTCCGAAAAGTTTCCAGCCTGACAATGATAAAACAGCTTTAAAAATTTTTGTATATTTTTTTTTTTAACATAGTCTCCTTCTAAGTCAACACACTTCATCCAGCGATGCTCCCACCTCCTCAGCTCCTTCAAAATATAATCGGCGTCCTGCTCCTCAAAATGGCTTTTTACAAAAGTTATAGCCCCCTTATTTGCCGAAAATTTCTGTCCGCCAAGAGCAACTTTAAGCTTAGGGAATAAAAAGAAGTCACTTGGAGCTACATAGGTCTGGAAAGTAGGGAGGGTGGTGAACCAATTCAAAGCTTAAATCATTGATATTTTCCATTGAAACTGCTGATATATGGAAAGGTGCATTTACCAAAAGCGATGCGTAGTAGGCTCCCGTGATCGTTTTTCCTTTCCCCAGATAACTCTAGTCAACACGACATTTCTGCTGTGGCCCAAAATGACTTTTTCTGATAGATTTTGAGAATCTTTGGTTGGTTTTGGTTTTTTTATGGTTTATTTATTTTAAAGAATTTTTAAAAAATCGGGTATTTTTAGAGGTTGTGCTTCTATTTTGTACATTCCTTAAGTTTCTTTTAACTGGTTGTATTGAACTTTGCAGTTCTGAAAAGCTGACAAATGCAGCTTTAAATTGATTCAGATACTTTGTAGCTGCAGCTTAACGTCTGAAAGATATTAAGCTTTTAAATTCAAATTTCATAATTTTTCTCGGTATTTTTTCCCGAAATTTTGATGTTGAAAACTCGGGAAAAGTCGAAAGATGGTTTGATCAACCGGCTGCAACTTAGCCGTTTATCCATCGGTTCTTACAAACGATACCTTCAACGACGCCTAATTAATGTGTTTATCTAAAACTAAAAACTTTTAGCCATGAAATATCTTTCGACTTTTCTTAAGCTTGCAAAGTTCAATACAACCAGTTATAAGAAACTTAGGTTAGGTTAGGTGATAGCGGCTGCCAGGCTCACTAGGAGCCCACCACTTTTAGGCCGATTTCGGACTAATGTCAGCAGTTATCCCAGCCTACAGCTCTTAAGAAGTTTGCTATCTTTCTGGGACATATTGTGGACATTTCCAAAATGTCTGCTATGAAGGGCGAGCCCAAGTGTTTCAGTCTTCTTCTGCTGAGAGCTGGACATGGCCAGAACAGCGGTTCCACCGTTTCCACCTCTTCCTTGTCTCTACAGTTTCGGCACGAGTCATTGTATGGGGCGCCCAGCCTGTTTGCGTGGGTACCTACTAGTGTGCCAGTGTCCCGTGAGGGAACGTATGACTGCGCTGCACCTTCGTCTGCCGAGCTTGCATAGCTCAGAGGTGCGCTTCCTATCTATGGTGGACCATGTTTGCCGAGTTATTCGACATCGTGGTACTGATTACCACTTGTTGTCTATTAGTCGCTTATATGTATTACTTCTTTGTGATAAGCCTACTTATGGCCATTGGCATACGAGTATCCTCCTTGTCTTATAGAAGTAGTACCATTGTAGTACCAGATCTGGTCAGCTCGTCTGCTATACAGTTGCCTTCTATGTATTTCCCGGTGACCCGGGACCAATATAAGGCTGATAGTCAATTGCTGAGCCATCTCGGAAAGAGATTTGCGGCGGTTGAATTTCTAATTTCTTTTTTGTATTGGGTGGTCTTGTAGTCTGCCTAGGGTTCCTCCCCGTTAGCGCTTTTTGCCCTGTTAAAGAGGCTCCTGCATCTTTTTCGTATAATAACTATTTGTTTTTACCACCAGGGGGGTTCCTTTTTCGCCCTGTGTCTGTTTGAGGGGCATGCTGCCTTGAAGGCCGTGTTGCATGCTTCAGTGAACCCATCCACTACACGATTTAGGTCGTCCTCTGTGTTCAGGTGCTACAAAGGGAAGTAGTCCCTCTATTACTATACTATATTTCTCCCAGTTGGCTTTCCTGAGATTTAACCCAAAAAAACCAAAGTCAGTTGGTTTCGGGCTCTCGAGAGATAATATAATCTCGATGTACCTGTGGTCAGAGAAGGAATGGTCCTCTAGGACTTTCCAGCTATTGACTATGTCTGACAGTTTGTGAGACACTAAGGTGAGGTTGATTAGCTTTTTTCGATTTTTTATTATAAACGTAGGGTAATTTCCCCGATATAGACGACATCGGCCTTATATGTGTTCCTTTAAGCTCTAGGCTTGCCGCCGTGTTGTCGCCGTTGCTAAAGTTGTGGAGATATTAAGATATTTAAGTGCTTTTTGGCAAGAATGCAGGTTAAAATTTTACCTTCTTTTGAGCTACTATAAGCTTTTACTCCTTCGTCGCTAATCCACAGAACATGTCTCCTACTACCCAAGGCTTTTGGATTATTACTACGTCCGCTCCGTTCACATCCAAACGGAGTATTAGGGCAGCGGATGCTGCTTTACAGTGGTGTAGATTGATCTGTAAGAGTTTTAGAGACATCGTTACAGTTCTCCATCTCTGTGCTGTCAGCATCGCAGTCGTCATCGCCTCGAACTCGCATCAACATGTCGGAGGAGTAGTCGTCCTGGGCTGGCTCCAATTCTTCGTCAGATGCTTCGATCTCCGAGGCAACGTCCTGCTCGACTGGGTTGTCGACAGGACGTGCCTCGGCCGCTTCATCTAAATTATACACCTTTATGGTGACTGCACTGAAGCCGAAGTTCAGCTCTTCTCTTGCTGCTTCTATTGGGGCTAGCGACTCCTTGTTGAGCACAAGCACTGCTTGGTTCATCGGACCTTGTGTCGCCTCAACTTTGACTACCCTCCAATCGAAGGTCGGTAGCCCTGGGTTACATCGCTGCAGCATTTTCAGGATGCGCCCCGGCTCTTTTATGGAGGCGGGCAACCAGACTCTCGCCATTGGTCTACTGGGTACCTCGCTCCACTCGACTGCGAGGAGCTTCGCCCCTGGGTAGACCTCCCCGACTTGCGCTACCGCTGCTTTATAAAGCTGGATGGACGCTTGTCTTCGCAGGCTTTTACTTTGACGCAGCCCTGATACCACCCCATATCTTTGCAGACTGGGGCGGGGCCGGGCTGTTTCTACAGAAGCTCGAAGCAGCGGTCGGGCAGTTCCGCTTCCACCCACTTCCACTGGTTCCTAGGAATTTTAGAATCCGTGCTGCCTTTGTTCAGGACGCCGATCAGCGTCCTTTCCCTGTCGATTTGCACGATTGATACGTTTTGCAACACTCTGGAGCGCTTTGGAGCCGGTCCAGGAGTCTCCTTTGGAAAATATATGACAAATTAAACTAAATTTATATAAAAAAAAACTAAACCATATAAAAAGCCTAAGTCTTTAAAAAATGTTAAATCTCCAAATCTATCAGAAAAAGTCATTTTGAACTACAGCAGAAATAAAAATTTGAATTTTGTTGAGTAGTGTAATCGGTATATACATATAACTCCATGACTATCCCAAAAAACTGTTGCCCACACTTTTCCAGCTGATTAAACAGTTTTAGTTTTTTTTTGGTGACGGACACCCCTCTGCAATCCACTTTTTTTATTGGGATTTTGTTTTTGGCGTATAGTGGTGTATCGATGTTTCATCCACAGTTATAAGTCGGCGCCACAACTCTGATTTATTACACGTAAAAATCGCCAAGAAAGACTTGCAACAGTTCATTCGAACACGGTTTTGATCTAACGTGAGCAAACGCGGCACTCAACGAGCCGAGAGATTTTTTCATGTCCAATTCGTCCAACTTTACAGTTGTCCCCATACACAGCGTCAATCTCAGTATTTTTAAGATACACAAATTTTAAGATACGAGACTAAAACTAACTAAAAACGCAGAATCATGGAGAATGAACATATCTATCCGAATATTGAATCTGGATTAGGTTGGATCATTAGTATAGGCACATTGAAGAAAACCAATTCGAAAGGCATCGTTCCCTCTCGCTTTCTCTCACACGCTACCGCGTCTCTTGTGCTCGTTCGTCTTTTTTGACGCCTAGGTCTCAGAGACTATAAAAGCTAGACCAACCGAATTTTCTATCCAAGCTTCTGTGATATCACTTCAATACAAGTGTATTTCGAAATTTCACCCCGCCCCTTCTGCCCACATAACGAATGAAAATCTGTAGAATCCACAATTTTAAAGATACAGGAAACACAAAACGCGTAACCGTAGAAAATTAACATATCTAGCAGCTGGATCAGATCGGACCAGCATTATAGCCAGAAGGACAGAAAACGAATTTCAGTGGCTACGCAACGCCTTCCACGTTCTTACTCATTCTCTCTCCATCTCTCACTGTTTCGTATACTTATTCTCGGGCAGATGTAAAGATGTAGATGTAAAAAGCAAATGTAAATAAAACTGGAAACATAAAATCTAATACATGAAAATCTCCCAAACCAACCGTTTTTTTTTTTAATTTTTCTATCCAAAGAACATTTTAAAAAATAATTTCGCAAGTAGCTCGGAATATTTTTTTTAAGTTAAATAAAATTCGAAAAATACACAAAAATTAGATAGTATGAAAAATATATCATGAATCTTTAGAGAACAATGTTCAGTAAATAATTCTCAAAACAGAGAGCAAAGCAAGAATCATACATGTAACAATACTGGGCGAGCCCTGGTGAAAATAGTATAAAAGTGGCGTATTCCTCACATGTGCTTTTTTTCGGAGAGTTGTTGTCAAACGTCGTCGAAGAAGTTATTTCTTATGGTTTTTATTGTTGAATAGACTCGTAAACAGAAAGCAATGAAAAGTATATGTTTTGCTGTACAATGCTATTATAATTTGTTTCTTTTTATTTAATAGAAATATGTTTTTTCTGCCAGCTGAAACGCTTACAATGCCTCTCTAGCGCAAGTCTCTCTGAGAGCAGAGAGAGCTAGTTGAAAAATGTAACGTCCTCACCACAGCAGAATACGCCACCTTTATACTAAATTCACTATGAACTATGAGCTGTATGTACGCTGGCGGCCTCTATACCGGTAGGGAGAGCGGATCGCGAGACCGGTTGTTAGGGAGAGCCAGAAGATGCCTGTGAACAAACTCTTGCCATTCAGTTGTCAGCCGTCGTATTTATTAGTCATCTCATCAGTTGTCAGTATTAAATGTCGGAATTATCAAGCAATTATTATTCAAAATAAGGGTTGGCACGGCCCTATCTAATGTGTATAGGAAATGTTGCAGCTGCTGCGCTGCCGCTCACAAACACGTACATATGTGGCGGACTCGAAATAATATCAGGGTTCTCAGGGTTTGTCGGATTCACAATAATATCAGGGTTCGCGTTGATTTCGATCTCCATTTTGTATTAAGGTTGATGTCGAGCCGACGCACATATAGCCGAATTTCTCTATGTAGGCAGCTGCAACAGAGTAACACACTCAGGCGACGCTCTCTCGTTATCGTCTCTGTTTTGATCTATTCTGAATGTCATCGCTCTCACTATGTTCTCTAACACTAACACTAATACAGGTATGAGTCAGCCCCTGGACAAGATAGTGCGTGATAGCTATGAGACAAGCAGTGAACGATAACAAACTGCAAAGTGCAAAGAAGACAACGCAAGAGAAAACTGCAAAAAAATTAGGAGAGAATAACCAAGAATACACCGCAAATAATATTAAGATCCGACATACAGTGGCTCAGAGCCAAAACAATGCAGTGTCAAATAAAAAGTTTAAGGTTGTACAGATTTTAAATTAGAGGAAAAAAAAATGTTTAAACGCCAATTTGTTGTATGTTTTATCACATTTAAAAAAGGAACTTGATTTGCTGATTAAGTATTGCTCAGTTTTAAAAATAAAATAAAAACTTAAAATATATCTTAAATACAAGTCCGAGCTCGAACGATGCAGCCACAAACCAGTTTAATAATAGTCTAATAAACGGTTAAACAGGTATTTTAATACTTAGTATGCAATCCCTTAACCTTTATTACGGCTTTTAACCTACTATTCATGGAAGATACCAGCTTCCGAGTGCTTTCCCGGCTTATTTTGCTCCATTCCTCCAGCAGAGCATTTTTAAGGTCCTTTTTGCTAGAAATCCTGGGATTCTGGATGTTGTTCTCCAGCGCAGCCCACAAATTTTGAATAATATTTAAGTCTGGAGACTGGGCTGGGGGAATCATCAAGTGGGGGCAGTTCCAGATAAGCCAGGACTGTACTATTCCGGACGAATGTTTCGGGTCATTATCCTGGTAGAACCGGAAATCAAGTCGGATTCCTAGTTTCTGGAAGCTTTGGTGCAAGTTATCGTTCCCAAAACGTACCCAACAGGTCAAGGACAAAATGGGGAAGGAGTGCAGTGTGGAAACTGTGCGCCGGGTTCTGCGCAACCATGACTTCAATGCCCGAGTACCCCGAAAGAAACCCTTTATAAGCCCGAAATGCAGAGGGACAAGGTTGGTGATCGCAAAAACCAACTTTTACAATGATTTGGTGTTCTGGAATACCGTAATTTGTGCACACGAGACCAAATTCAACCTTTTTGGGTCGGACGGAAGGAATTTTGTGTGGCGACAGCCCAATACTGAGCTGGATCCCAAACATGTAAAAGCGACAGTCAAGCACGGCGGAGGAAGTGCCATGGTATGGGTATGTACAGTCCGCAGCCGGCGTCGGAAGCTTGGCGTTTATTGACTCTACGATGGATAAGCTCACGTACTGCAATATTCTCAAAGAAAATTTGCACCAAAGCTCCGAGAAACTAGGAATCCGACTTGATTTCCGGTTCTACCAGGATAATGACCCGAAACATTCGTCCGGAATAGTACAGTCCTGGCTTATCTGGAACTGCCCCCACTTGATGATTCCCCCAGCCCAGTCTCCAGACTTAAATATTATTCAAAATTTGTGGGCTGCGCTGGAGAACAACATCCAGAATCCCAGGATTTCTAGCAAAAAGGACCTTAAAAATGCTCTGCTGGAGGAATGGAGCAAAATAAGCCGGGAAAGCACTCGGAAGCTGGTATCTTCCATGAATAGTAGGTTAAAAGCCGTAATAAAGGTTAAGGGATTGCATACTAAGTATTAAAATACCTGTTTAACCGTTTATTAGACTATTATTAAACTGGTTTGTGGCTGCATCGTTCGAGCTCGGACTTGTATTTAAGATATATTTTAAGTTTTTATTTTATTTTTAAAACTGAGCAATATTTAATCAGCAAATAAAGTTCCTTTTTTAAATGTGATAAAACATACAACAAATTGGCGCTTAAACATTTTTTGTTTTTCCTTTAGTTTAAAATCTGTACCACCTTAAACTTTTTATTTGACACTGCATAGTTTCAGCTTTGAGCCACTGTATGCTGTTCCCAGACTGCAAAAGGAGACTGCTGAGTCCATGCTCACCACTATGCTCAGCACGGTTATTGTCTGCCTGCGAGCGCAACCACCAGCTTGCTTACTACCTGGCATTTAAGCTAGCAGAGTAGACTCATAGGGCGTGGGAGCCAGTGGCTTATTTAAGTTAAGTAGCCAAGGGCCCCGGGGCAAAAAAAAATTGGTGGGTCCCCAAAAAAATACGTTATAATTTAAAGGGTTTTGTTATTAGGAAGCAAAGTAAATCGAAATATTCATGTGCAAATGTATGTATTTGAACTATTTTATTGTAAAAAAATATGAACTATTTTTACAACTTTTTCCTTGCCTTACTTTTAAAATTACGCAAAATTAACAATTATTCGGCTTAAATCTAGAGTAGATTCTGCTTTTTTATACCCGGTACTCGAAGAGTATAGGGGTATATTAGATTTGTGGGGATAACGGTTGTGTGTAACGCCCAGAAGGAAGCGTTTCCGACCCCATAAAGTATATATATTCTTGATCAGCATCAATAGCCGAGTCGATATAGCCATGTCTGTCTGTCCGTCCGTCCGTCTGTCCGTCTTCATTTGCGCCTATATCTCAGAGACCATTTAAGCTAGAGCAACCAAGTTTTGTATCCAGTCTCCTGTGTGATCACACTACTCCAAATGTGTTGCAAAATTTCGCCACGCCCCCTTCCGCCCCCACAAAGGACGAAAATCTGTGGAATCCACAATTTTTAATATAAAAGTAAACCAAAAACGCAGAATCATGGGAAATTACTGTATCTATCAGATTGCCGAATCTGGATCAGGTGGGATTATTATTATGGACAGAAGGAACAAATTAAATTTCAGTGGCTACGCAACGCCTGCCAAGCGCTTACTCATTCCCTCTCTCTCTCGCAAACACTTGTACGTCTCGAATATGTAGTTATACATGTCATGTAGAAATGTAGAAGCAGATGCAAAAAGCATATGTAAACAAATATGGAAACATGTATAAAAATTCCAAAAATGTTTTGACTTCATTTTTTTATATTTTAAATATTATTTTTTGCCCGAAATTGAATTCGTCCCTTTTGCGAACATATAATAAATTCCATAAATCGTAAGCTCATAAATGTATGTATGTATGTATATTCTTACTGAGTACCGGGTATAAGGCAAAGGCCGCGGCTCACAACGTTCCCCCACGTTTTTCTTTCTTTTGGCCTTTAAAAAGCTTAAATAGTTTTTTTAGTATTTTTAGATTACTAAAAAATCTTTCAGCGTGTGCAGATCTAACAGGAATTGTATGGAACAGTAACATTGCACTTAATACCACTGTTAGGTCGCATTCTAGCAATCTATATTTCCTCATTACGTCCTAGCAAAATTTATTGATAGTCCATATTTTTTTTAGTTCCGAAAGAAGTGGGCTATAAATATTTATAAATTGTATGGTAAAGTTGGGGTCAATTATGTCGGATTATTTATTTTGAAATGCGTCACAATTTTCTAAGAATATTTTGTGGTCAACATCTACCAAAAATGATGGTGTTAGAAAATTAAATATTTTATTAACCTCCCCTATACCAGCAAATCGTTTCTTTAATTGAACAATTATTGTGTCTAATACCTTATTAAAAACAGTAGTTTTAAATATTTGTTCCCTTGAAATCAGAAGCTAACTGATCGAAGTGTTTTTACTGTTACTTTTTTTACTTTTTCTTTTTTCTTTCAAGGCCAGCACCCCGAAAACTACAATTGACTGTCAAACTTCATTTAAAAAAAAGGGCCAGGAATTTTTCGTTTGTGTTTTCCTGTCCTCAGTATCCAGCAAGCTAAACGAAATCGACACGAGTGTGGACTGAGAGAACAGCTGACATTCAGGCCAGGAATATATATGTGCCTATTATTACTGAAGTAAAAGTGAAAGATGGAGGCAAAAACTGTGCCCAAAACCAAAAAGAGATATGTAATTTTTAACGTGAGGGGAAAATTGCTTTAATTAAAGCAGAGGCAAAACCATGTCTAAGGCGGATTACGGAAAAAAAAGCATTTTGATAATTTTGACATTTTGGCGCCTACGTCTGCGCTGCCTCCTTCCTATTTTTTGGCAAGAACACAATCACTTCATCGTCAGAGTTATTTTTTCCCTTTTTCCTAATATCATTTGATTTTTCAAATTTTGCACTGTACAAAACAAAGCTGATCTTGAGAGTGACCAAGCACGTTTTAGGTTCTTGGTCACACCATTTTAGTTACGTTCCACACAAACGAAATAAATAGCAGATTCATGTCACTAAGTTTGGGCAGTGCTGGATACAGGCCTTAAAATGGGGATCTATACCATAATTAATTGCAGTTTCAACTGCTTTGCTACTAAATGATTCAAAGTCATTTCGATAAATTTGTATCTTCGCAATTGTCCCTTCTAATGCTCGACTTGCCTCGTCCAAATTAAATGCGTATGTCTGAACTCGCAAAGGAACTCAAACTCGAAATTTAACATTTTTGTTTTAATAGATTCAGCTTGACTACGGTCATCTTTACTGGAACTCCTAAGAATTATGTTTGACAATGCTTTAATTACATGGAAAAATCGAAGTTTTATTGCTAAAATCGTGCTTACTTACTGGACCATCTAGTGGGATTTAATTTTTTCAATGTGGTATTTGATTCGCCAGTTAATTTAGATAGCAGATCCCAACGTTTGATGCTATTTTCGAAAAAATTTGACAATTCTTGCACCGTTGCGAAAAAATCTGAAATTCCACATTAGTGCTAACTGCATCATTAACCACTAAATATAAGCTATGACTGGCACAATGAACATACTCCCCATTAGGCTGGATATCCTTAGTTTGCGTTTTTATACCATTATACACATCGCTAATCACACTGGCAACATCATTAACCTTGGCCAACACATTTTTTAAAATAAATTTTTTTGTCGATAAATAATTTAGTAATATGGTTGACTTAATCTGTAGCGCCTAGAAACGATTCTTTTAAGACTCAATTTGCTGTCCACTTTTTTTATAGTTTTGTTTTTTTTTTGAAGTATTTTTGAAAGTCTGTTATTTTTTTTAGAGGTAAAGGTAGGTATAACTGGTTGTATTTGTATCTGTGAGCTTTTCAGAACTGCAGAGTTCAATACAACCAGTTATGAAACTTAAGTTATGTGAAAAATAGAAGCACTAACTCTGAAAAAAATACCAGAATTTTTAAAAATTCTTAAAAAACTAAACTATTAACAAAAACCATAATTATTTAAAACAATTTAAATCTGCAAATCGAACAGAAAAAGTCAGTTTGGGCCACAGCAGAAATGTCGTGTTGTTATTAGGGCGAAAAACGGTGACTCTCTAACTTACTCCAGTATATGACTTTCAAGTGTGATCCCCAAACACTCAATCATTTCGTTTTGCATTGTTGCACTCAGATATCTTGTAGCTTTAAAAAAGGATGATTACAAAAATAAATTTTAAAATGAACAGCATAAGTGTAAACTAAACATTTCAAAAATACCTTTGGGCATATCCAAAACATGCCGCAGTATGGGATCCTAACGGACAAGAAACTCTACAACGGAGGGAACATTTCTCGATGTCTTCTTAAAGCCAACGAGTTCTGTGCTAGGGCTAACGGTTGACGTCTTTTGGAAAAGGGCCTGGAGGCTATAAAGGCCCCATATCAAGAATTTGACGTTTTTCCTTATCAGTTAATATCTTGTTCGCAAAGTTTCCCAAGTAATTGAAGGGTGGATCATTCATATTGTCGAACATTGATAAGGTCAAGGGTTACATAGTCGTCGCTGCTTTGTTCGGCAGCATCGTCATCGGCAGCATCGTCATCGGCAGCGGTATCTTTACATGTTTCAACTCACAAAATTGTCTGCAAAAGGCTTCTCAAACAGCACTGCAGTAGTCACATTATCTGATTCACGCTCAACAAAAATGTTTCGGGCAAAACTTCCTGCTGACTAACTACGGCTGACTAAAAAATTGGTACATTTTGGGTAGTTTTTGCATATTTTCGTATCTTTCCTGGCGATGTTTATCCTTAAACGCACCAAAATCTTTGTTTTTTTGATTCATAATTTTATTTATGAAATCAGTTTAAGCACGAGACAAATATATATACTTATATACTAGCTTGACGAATTTAACATACCCTTGAAGTTAAACTACTTATAAATTTATTAAAAATAGGCTGCTAGTTATTCGTCCCTATGGTAGTTATAATAAAACACAAATATTTGCCATAAATTTTCCATATTCAAACTTCTGCGCAATTTTAATATACTCAAAATGCTTGCCTTGTTGAACAGCAAGCGGGAAAAGAAAATCAATATAAAGACAAGCGACGAAAATTACAAAAAGAATTCTATGAGCTTGGAAGAGAAGAAAGGATCCTAACGTCAAGCGGGAAAAAATTTACCAAATTAAACGACGAAAATTACACCAGAATTGATCAAATGTTCGATATTTGGTTTGGCTGCATCCTTCTTCGTAAGGCACAGGAAAAAGGAGTGATATTACATACATTCATACTTATCTACATGTCGAATTAGTGCTTGCAGAAGCCATTTTTTCGCAATTTGCTCGTTAGAGTCTGGGGCCCCTGAGCTAAGAGCTCCAGAGCTTGGTGGATCCTGATCTTGGTGGACCCTGAGCCTGGTCGACCCTGAGCTTGGGACCCCCAAAGTTCGGGGGCCTTAGTGCACTGCACCGTTTTGCACCTAAATAGCTACGCCACTGGTAGGAGCATCATCAAGGTAACAGCTCCACCGTGCCCTCGTTTAAGAAGTTAGAATCGTTTCTGAACGACTGCCTAGTCATAATGGATGCGATTGAAAACTGCAACTCGTCCTACAACCAGATTCAATCAATTCCAATGCTTTCATTGCAATGCCGACCATATTTTGCGTCGTTGGCAAGCCTACATTGCTATAAACGCAAAGTCATTTTGAACAAATCGAGGCTATTATTATTATTATTATTATTATTATTATTATTATTATTATTATTATTATTATTATTATTAGTTCTTTAGGTTTGTTAAATGTAAACGTAATTTTTCTTCGACTTTCGTAACACATACTCATATCCTATCCCTTTAAATAGTTATAGTTGTATTCTTCACCGATTATGATGGCTACTTAATACATTTAGAATCGTGTAGATTTTCGTTCTCCACTGGGCCAGATTTGGTAACACTACTCGACAAAATTCAACTTTTTTTTTCCGCTGTGACCAAAAATGACTTTTTCTGATAGATTTGAAGATTTAAATTTTTTTAAAGAATTATAGTTTTTTTTTCATGGAGTAGTTTTTTTTTAAAGAATTTTTAAAAAATTTTGTGTTTTTTGTCATAGGTAGTGCTTCTATTTTTTACATAACTTAAGTTTCCTACAACTGGTTGTATTGAACTTTGCAGTTTAAAAAAGCTGACAAATGCAGCTATAAATCCGACTCAGACACTTTGTAGCTGCAACTTAACGTCTGGAAGATTTTTCCCCGAAATTTTGACTTTGAAAGCTCAGGAAAAGTCGAAAAAAAAATATTTGAACGCCTTGATTTTTGGTTTTAGATAGACACATTAATTAGGCGTCGTTTAAGGTATCGCTTATAAAAATATAAAAATAAACGGCTAAGTTATAACCGTTTGACCAAAACTACATATGCCGTTTGGCACTATCCCAAATGCCATTTACCGTTAAAAACTGTTACAAACACAGATTTTTGGTATTTTTGTAGGAAAAACCAGAAAAACGGTTATTCGTCGGCTAAGGGAATTTATCGGCGAAATTCAGCATATGAAGTTTTGGTCAAACGGTTATAACTTAGCCGTTTATTTAACTGCAAAGTTCAATACAACCAGTTGTAGGAAACTTAAGTTATGTAAAAAATAGAAGCACTACCTATGAAAAAAAACACAAAATTTTTTAAAAACTCTTTAAAAAAAAACTACTCCATGAAAAAAAAAAAACATTCTTTAAAAAATTTTAAACATCCAAATGTATCAGAAAAAGTCATTTTTGGCGACAGCGGAAAAGTCGTGTCGACTAGTGTAACCAGTGTCGCTCTCTAACTTTGTGCTGAATACTTTTGTGTGGCCTTACTAATAGCCTGTTCCCACACCATACATTTCGGGATGGTCCGTAAGGTTTTGCCGTTCCACCATCCATTTTGGATGTTCCTAAACCACACGTGAAATATTGTCATTCACAACGACAAAATGGAATTCACTGCGAAAATGTAAACAATGATTGACAAAAATAACTGATACTCTCCAACAAATGGCAAGAACGTTTTTCAATAGCATATGATCAATTTTTAGTTGCAGATGCTATAATTCCTTCGGGAGAAAAATGCGAATAAATAAAAAGAATGAAATGTAGTTTTAAACATTTTATATTTGTTTTGGAATGGCAGATCTGAATATATCTGCAGATTAATGTAGATTGCACTGTTACACAGGTTACTCACTTAAATTAAGTAGAACGCAATTCTCATCGAAATCATTTATTTGTCGAACGCCACCATCAATTTTTGCAACATCATTTGTTGTTATTTGTGTCATTGAACCACAGTCGAAAAAAATAATTACATTTTCCATATTTGTTGTTAAATTTGTACGAAATTCAGAGCACACATATTTTGTTTTGCGAACTGTGTTTTCCATGGATGGTGTATGGTGGCCTGTGGGAATCGAGGTTTCTCATTTGTCAAAAAGTCTCACCGTTATCCGTAAATGTGCTGTGGGGGAAAAGGATATACAACTTTTTAACTTTTCTCTCGAGATAGGTGATTTTCCCACTGTCTGGAAAGAATCCTATATACATAGTTCCCTGTCATAAAAAGGGGGCTAAATCTAATGTCTCAATTTACCGCTGTATTTCCAATTCATCTGCCATTCCTAAACTCTTTGTAAAAACTAAAAACTTCTAAACTAATGGAGAGATTTCGAAAATGTAAAAAGCAATTAATGGAAAAAGCTTTAAAATGAATGTTTGTCAAGAGTGCCAGGTATCCGTGGTGCTTTAATATTCAAGATCAAAGTTAAAAACTATTTTCGAAAATATTTTACCTGTAAGATTACAATTAAAAAGTTTGTTTTTAATCGTAGCTGAAATTTTTTTATAATTTCAATGACTATATGTTTTTAGTTGTTTTTATTCGATTTTCTAACTTAAATACCTAAAATTTTAAATATAATTTTTGGGTGATTTTTTTAGGTTAATTTTTAAAATGTTCTATTGATGGCTGATTTTTAACAAAATTAAAGATGATTAATTGATTTATTAATTTAATTTAATAATTGAATCTCTAATAAACTTATTATTTCGGAACTATAGTTGCTTTCTTTCAAATCCTTTCGTGAACGCAAGAATTGAATCCGCTGCCAGCATGTTAAAAAGGTCTTCGTTTTGTCGAACCCAAAAATTTTTGCACGTATTAGTGTGAACCTGAACCTTTTGTTGTCCTTGTTTTTACATTCCTGTTCTTCTTCGGACAGCTCTCCAATTGGTAAGCGCTGATACTATAATAGGCCCTTTCCATGATCCAAAATCCTATGTACCGTGAGGGTAAGTTTTTTCTGAGGATACAATTCAGTCAAAAGTTGAGCTGTTTTTGATGCGTTTTGCTGAAAATGTTGCATAAATTATTATTTCTTTACAGTTTATAACATTTGGGATAACAGCCAACCTTTTAATGATCTCATGATTAACACCTGGTATCAAAGATGTAATTTTATCATTTAAAAAAAATCTCCTCATCATTCGTATTTCCGTATCCGTGCTTTGGGCAGTCAACTTTTAATCCTAGCTTCTGAGAGAATTCAGCTTGTATAACTTCCTTTCTATTATGTATATCCTCACAAGGTGTATTTATTTTTTATTTATTTTATTTTATTTTATCCTAGCGCGACAAGCATTTTATACTTATAAATTAGGGCGCTAGTCACAACAAGTGTAACATTAACTTTTGAAATTTAAATTACTAACATTAAGAAATGATTACAATTACATATGTAAATTCGAACTTATATACTAACATTTTAATAATATAATATTTAGTTTAGTTTTAATTTAGTTTCTAGGAATTTTACTCTTACTCTCCGCTCAACCCGTCTCTACTATCTCAAATTCAAATTATATAGTGCGTAAATAATCTTCAGTGCGATTTTGAACTGCACTCCACCATTGATTGCCTTGATGGCGTGGGAAAGATGATTCCAAACTCGAACAGCATATACAAAGAACTGTTTCATTGTGCATGTGTACTTGTATTTAAAGCAAATAATATTTTTCGTCCGTCTTGACGTGCTAAATTTAAGTCGTTCATATAAGTAAGATGGTTCTTTGGTGTATATAACTTTGTGCAGTAATACTAAGACCCTAAAGTCTATCCAGGATTTAAGTGCCATATCGAAAATTTTTATCATTACGTCCGAAATATGGTCAGTTCTACGTCTGTTATAAATATATCTCGCGATATTATTAAAAGCAACTTGCAGCTTGCGTTGGCTGGCGGAGTTACTGTCACTTAATACTTCTATACCATAGAAAAGTACTGGTGTGATGTACATTTTTGCAATTGTTTGTCTTATTTTCACTGGGAGAAAATCTTTAGTTAGGTATAAATTTCTAAGTATCCCAATAGCTTTTCCGACTGATCTGTTTATGTGATCATCCCATGTCAACGTTTGGTTAAACATAAGACCTAAGTTGTTTGCACGTTCTACATATTCAATGGGGATGTTTTCAATAGTCAATTTTTGTAGTGCATTAGTGTCGAACTTTCTTTTACCTATGACTATACATTTTGACTTATTTGGATTTAATCCTAGCCCATTCATTTTAGCCCACTGACTTACACTTTTTAATTCACTATTACAGACACGAATACAGTCATTAATTCTACTAATAGGACGACTAACAAACATTTGAACATTATCGGCATACATATGAACGTCACAACTTGATAATATACTCGGTAGATCATTTACATACATAGAGAACAGTAATGGCCCTAAAACGGATCCTTGAGGAACACCACGCTTGACACAAAGTAATGACGAGTACATATTATTTATACACACAGACTGCATACGATTACTCAAGTACGAAACAATTAGTCAGAAACGTTATATTGTCCGAGTCCAATTTTTCTCTTATACGTTCAAATACGTTTATTATTGCTGTTGTACAACTTCTGCCCACTCGAAAACCTGATTGCTTATTTGTTTTGCTTAGTTTTGTAGTTGTCAAGTAATTTGTCATCTGACTAGCCATAAGTCGTTCTAAAATTGTTGACAAGTAAGGTAGAATGGAAATTTGTCTGTATTCATTGACTGATTTTGGAATTGGAAGTATTTTAGCTACTTTCCAAGAGTCAGGAAATACGGATTGAGTCAACGCTGTGTTTTATATGAAGGTTATGTACGGCAATATGTTTGGCAAAAGCATTTCGGATTAATATCATCAATTCCAGTGGCATTTGACTTAATTTTTAACATTGATTCGAGGACATCTGACTCAGTTACACACGAAAAACTAAAACTATTATCACAGGTACCATTATCACAGAAGCAGTGTACATCATCACAGTTTCTATAGAGATTTTGAGGTACGCACTCAACATAGTCAGTTTTAGTCACTTCAGGTACTTTACAGTCTAAAAAAGTTCTATTAAGTTCGTCAGGATCAATATCACAGATGCGCGGAGTATTGGATTTACCAACACCCAGTTCTTTAATATACGCCCATTTCTGCTGATTCGATATCGCTAAGTTAAATTTGTTACAAAAGTATTTTCTTTTCTCTGAGTTGATTAACTGTATCACATTTTTCCTAATTATCTTATATTGTTCAGCATGGTGGGCTGTTTTGTAACGCTTCCATTTTTTAAAAGCGGTATCGCGTTTGTTAATTAATATTTTAATTTTCGAATTGAACCAGGGAGATCCACGAGGGTTGCTCGTTTTTGTCACCAGCGGAATCGATCTGTTTTATAGATACATTATATTATTTTGTAGGACAGTCAGTTGTGAATTAATATTAGCATAGTGATAAATAGAGTCCCAGTCACATGAAATAAAGTCAGCACTTAACAAGGCATAGTCAATGTTTCTAAAATTTCTATAACTTTCAGTTAAGTCGGTATGAAAATTATAGGTCAAGAATATTAGGTCGTGTTTCGAAAACATTGGCATTGATAGTTGACTGTAAGTAGAAATTTTATGACAATCGGTTACAAAAAAAAGGTCAAGTAAGGTATCACAGTAATTTGAGAAATGCGTGGGTGCAGACGAATTTACTAACTTTAGTCCCGTAGATTCTATGTCGTCCGATAATTGCCTTTCTCGCAGGACATTGCTGTTGAAGTCCCCAGCTAATATTACATCAGATAAAATAAAAAGACCGAAGATCGGTTGTTTACATCGCCCAATATTCAGTTTAAAAGTGGTGAATTTTCGTAAAAATGGTAATTTATGCGTCCTCACGAATAATTTCTCAACTTTGAGGAGCTCTAGCACCCATAATTATTAACCGATTTATGGATCCATAATCTTTGAAGTATTCTCTGTCGATTACATATTTTATTTTTGCCAAGCGCGTTCATGACAAAAATGATTTTTTATAAGCTATTCGGGCAAAGGCCCGAACTCACACTCTCCTCGCAACCAAGCGTATCCTCATATGGAATCCGCTCAATGGTCAAGTGGTCATCAATGTTTTCATTTATCAGGGATCCGAGCATGTGGCACAATCCCTTTATCTAAAAAGAATGGGTACGCGTGCATCCAACATTGGGTATTCGCCGCAGCAAGTATATGGTGAGTTTTTAAGCGTTCAATAATATTAATTTGCATTTTTCTTTAGATATCTGCTAAGCGTATGTACTCAACGCATTAAAGTCGTACCTTCCTAATAAAAGCTATATATATACAAATTGGAAACATTTTGAGATCGATCGGACCACGCCCACTCATACCTTCCATATTAACCATATCAAATTGCTTTGATATTTTGATATTTTTAAAACACAAAGCGATCCCTTTATTAACTTTCTTCAATTTCTATCTCAAGTGAAGAGCAATCGATGTATTCATTATCAGAATCGGAATCTATATCAGATTTAATACTCGTATTGTCTTCGTCTACTAAACCGGCTGGCTCAGCTCACTTCTGACGGCAGCTTGTCCTTATTTTTCTTGAACTTTTTATATAAATAAAGGCTTGATATTAGGGGATCCGAAGAATCCATTGCTTGGTGAAACACATTCTCTATATTATTAATACGACTATTTTTTCATGCTTGGAATATTCTGTTGCGTTTGTAATATTTATTTCGCGCCTCGGAGGTATTTTCTCCTAAACATCCAACGGGAACTGCAGAAGCGGAAATAATTTCTGAACCATGGACCAGGATCTTGTAAATGGTCGGTGACATGGATACCACAGATACTTTTCCATATATATAGAAGCGGTTTCATTACAAAAGCTTTGACATTTTTTTGGACTTATTTCAAACTGGCAAGAAATGGCCATTAAAATTGTTTCGAAGCATTGAAGTATTTTAAAATCAAATTCCAATTTAAATGCAAATAGTTGGGTATTTAGCTGTATTGCCATCATTTGTGTTACAGCTTCCGTTTTGTTTTGCTTTCCCATTTGCTTCCATAGCCTAAATAGAATATTTTTCTTCCGGCAATTTAACAATACTTTGTCATTTGCATCTCGCACTCTTCATTTATTCAGACCAATCCGAGATGAAACGTGCAATACGAATTCAAAGAATCTATCCATGAAGAAATATCCATGATTTTGAGGTACGCACTCAACATAGTCCGTTTTAGTCACTTCAGGTACTTTACAGTCTTAAAAAGTTCTATTAAGTTCGTCAGGATCAATATCACAGATGCGCGGAGTATTGGATTTACCAAAACCCAGTTCTTTAATATACGCCCATTTCTGCTGATTCGATATCGCTAAGTTAAATTTGTTACAAAAGTATTTTCTTTTCTCTGAGTTGATTAACTGTATCACATTTTTCCTAATTATCTTATATTGTTCAGCATGGTGGGCTGATTTGTAACGCTTCCATTTTTTAAAAGCGGTATCGCGTTTGTTAATTAATATTTTAATTTTCGAATTGAACCAGGGAGATCCACGAGGGTTGACCGTTTTTGTCACCAGCGGAATCGATCTGTTTTATAGATACATTATATTATTTTGTAGGACAGTCAAGTGTGAATTAATATTAGCATAGTCATAAATAGAGTCCCAGTCACATGAAATAAAGTCAGCACTTAACAAGGCATAGTCAATGTTTCTAAAATTTCTATAACTTTCAGTTAAGTCGGTATGAAAATTATAGGTCAAGAATATTAGGTCGTGTTTCGAAAACATTGGCATTGATAGTTGACTGTAAGTAGAAATTTTATGACAGTCGGTTACAAAAAAAGGTCAAGTAAGGTATCACAGCAATTTGAGAAATGCGTGGGTGCAGACGAATTTACTAACTTTAGTCCCGTAGATTCTATGTCGTCCGATAATTGCCTTTCTCGCAGGACATTGCTGTTGAAGTCCCCAGCTAATATTACATCTGTATAGGCGAGCAACATAGTAGTTAAATTTTGATATTCTATATATCGATGAGGTCTATACACACAGCCTATTAAAATTTTGGAAGAATGTATTGTGCTTGTGACTTGAACAAATATCCACTCAACTGCACTTTCACTTGGGTGATTACTTACAAGTTTAGCATTTAAACGTTTAGTTACATATATAGCTACACCTCCAGCGTGACTATATCGATCAGATTGAAACAAATCATAACCAGTACAATCTACTAACAAATTACTAACATGAGACGAAAACCACGTTTCTGACACACATATGACATCAATATTGGACTTGACAAATAGATACCTAAATTCTTCGATTTTCTTAGTTAGGCTTTGGGCATTAATATGGCATACACGCAGACCTTCCCCTTGATTGCCAAGTATTCTTAGTATAGCTGCTCGAGCCGGACGACCATGCATTATCATCCATAATCATTGGAATAAAAACAAATTAGAGGAGACAATCCAAACACCACTGTTTTAAGAGTACGGGGAGATGCTGTAAAGAGAGTGAGATTCCTAACAGAAACTATTACAAGATGAGTAGAAATATTAAAACTAATGTGAAACATAAAGTAGATTACAAAAATTAATTCTATTCTATCGAAAATTACTCCGCCCAGTTCCAGTTCCTCCAGATGCAGATTGAGTCGCCTCCTCAGCCACAGCTTCCACTCTCTGTAGGGCACAGAGCTCAGCCATGCTCTTAAGGCACACAAATTCGCCGCGAACACTCTGCCGAACGTAGACCATAGCACGGCGGGTAAAGACAGCCGACAGAGCATTACGCTTCTTCTATTATCCGTTTTTGTTTCGCCTGGCCGAGGAAGTGTGTAGTCTAGCTTCAGAATAAATTCCATACACTTTATTCTGCAATGCAACGGAGAAATTCCATATTTGTGCAGTTCTCCTCACCCGTTGAGTCGTCTAAACTGTGAAAGTCTTTTTGAGTTTTTTACAAATGGGACACCTCAAAGTTGAGGAGGTGTTTGTAATTTCATTTAAGACTTTTCCATCAATCATTGTCGGGAAGAAATCAAACTTAACCGTGAATGTTTTTCCACTCTTGGTTTGAAAAAAAATAGGTTTCAGTTGGCTAATTTGATTTGGTATGTCGCTTACAGTTAATTTAATCAATTCAGAGGACTCCTCCGCATATTTGAACAAAATAGGGCGACAATAATGAATCGATGATGGTCGAAGGTTTCTCCAATTTTCAGAATTATATTGAAAAATATTATTTAATCGGAAAATTTCTTATAGTGTTTCCTCTTATGAAGTTAAGAAATAATTATCGCCATCAAGTGAAATATTTTTTTTAACGCGAGGTATCCCTAGTTTTTTGGCTTACGTTTCCAAAATGCAGAGTTTCGGCAATTTAGACTATATATGTACATATGAAAGATATGTATTATAGCTATCACGTGTACATGATCCCGCATTGACTCTTTGACATACTTTTTAGTTATATTCCACAAAAGTTAAACAAATACCAAAATTTGGTGTATTTTTTAAACGTTTCTAATTTAAAAAGTATTTCAGTTATACATATTTAAAAATTCAACAAAACATAAGGATTGAACAAATGTACTTTTCATATAAAGTAAAAAGACCGAAGATCGCCCAATATTCAGTTTAAAAGTGGTGAATTTTCGTAAAAATGGTAATTTATGCGTCCTCACGAATAATTTCTCAACTTTGAGGAGCTCTAGCACCCATAATTATTAACCGATTTATGGATCCATAATCTTTGAAGTATTCTCTGTCGATTACATATTTTATTTTTGCCAAGCGCGTTCATGACAAAAATGATTTTTTATAAGCTATTCGGGCAAAGGCCCGAACTCACACTCTCCTCGCAACCAAGCGTATCCTCATATGGAATCCGCTCAATGGTCAAGTGGTCATCAATGTTTTCATTTATCAGGGATCCGAGCATGTGCCACAATCCCTTTATCTAAAAAGAATGGGTAAACGTGCATCCAACATTGGGTATTTGCCGCAGCAAGTATATGGTGAGTTTTTAAGCGTTCAATAATATTAATTTGCAGTTTTCTTTAGATATCTGCTAAGCGTACTCAACGGGTACTCAACGCATTTAAGTCGTACCTTCCTAATAAAAGCTTTCTTCGAAGCGCTGGAGTCCCATCGAAACGAGTTGATCTAATATTGGGAGCTGACTTGATGGTTCAAATTATGTTGCCTGAGACCTGGATTGGAGTGCCTAACGAACCTATGCACAGTGGCCGGACTTGCCAATGTTGGGGCATAAAATAATCTACAGATCACAGGGTCTTAAAATTTGGTACAGTTGATTGTAATAATATACATATATACAAATTGGAAACAATTTGAGATCGATCGGACCACGCCCACTCATACCTTCCATATTAACCATATCAAATTGCTTTGATATTTTGATATTTTTAAAACACAAAGCGATCCTTTAATTAACTTTCTTCAATTTCTATCTCAAGTGAAGAGCAATCGATGTATTCATTATCAGAATCGGAATCTATATCAGATTTAATACTCGTATTGTCTTCGTCTACTAAACCGGCTGGTTCAGCTCACTTCTGACGGCAGCTTGTCCTTATTTTTCTTGAAATTTTTATATAAATAAAGGCTTGATATTAGGGGATCCGAAGAATCCATTGCTTGGTGAAACACATTCTCTATATTATTAATACGACTATTTTTTCATGCTTGGAATATTCTGTTGCGTTTGTAATATTTATTTCGCGCCTCGGAGATATTTTCTCCTAAACATCCAACGTTAACTGCAGAAGCGGAAATAATTTCTGAACCATGGACCAGGATCTTGTAAATGGTCGGTGACATGGATACCACAGATACTTTTCCATATATATAGAAGCGGTTTCATTACAAAAGCTTTGACATTTTTTTGGACTTATTTCAAACTGGCAAGAAATGGCCATTAAAATTGTTTCAAAGCATTGAAGTATTTTAAAATCAAATTCCAATTTAAATGCAAATAGTTGGGTATTTAGCTGTATTGCCATCATTTGTGTTACAGCTTCCGTTTTGTTTTGCTTTCCCATTTGCTTCCATAGCCTAAATAGAATATTTTTCTTCCGGCAATTTAACAATACTTTGTCATTTGCATCTCGCACTCTTCATTTATTCAGACCAATCCGAGATGAAACGTGCAATACGAATTCAAAGAATCTATCCATGAATATAATGGATTCACTCCATATTGAAGAGCATTAGGTTTCGGCTTAAAAATTTCAGCGCTTGTGTCCTTCGTCGTCAAACCATTTTTTGGAGTTTCACCCAGAGCTCGCAAATAACCGTCAACCATTTTAAAGTGTCCGAAAAAAACCGATCTTCTACGAACACTTTGAGAACGTGGTGCGAAAGAACACATTCAAAAGTGTTTTCGCTCAACAACTGTTCTTCTCAGACCAAAACATTTTTTTTTGTGTTCTCTTTGGTTCGCTCTCTCAGGGACTACTTTGGTCGGACACTCTCGGCGAAACAGTCCTTTTGTATGTATACGTGCGTCTGTGTTTTCCTACATAACATTTATGCAGATGAATTGCTCAGGCATATTCTTTTCTCTTTCTCGCACACAGCAAGAAAAAACCCTTTTTGAAGACACTTATTGCGCAGTGGTCTTTCAAAGACAGTTTTGCTGTGACCGCTTTCTCAAAAGTGTCCCTATCTGATGTTATTGATTCGGTTGAGCCAAACAGTCGGACCGAAGAGCACAAGCGAAACGAAAAAAGTGTTTCGCTCAGAGATAGATCGTGTGTACCAAATTTATTTATGTTTTCTGTGTGAAGACTGCGTTGGAAAAATCGGTTGACGGTTATTTGCATGCTCTGGTTTCACCACATATTGAACATGACTGAGTGGAGTTCATCCTCATTAAAACATTCAAAACCTTACCGTCAGTGAGCAATTCATTGAGATCAAATGAATCTCCATATTTCGAACAGCAATTTTGTTAAATATATACGGTGATAGGTTTTCAACATCTTCCTTTAAGGCTGTGTAAAGTGGTGAGTTCGGAAGCTTCAAACGTGTGCCGCCTTCCTCATAAGATAAGCGTGGTCGTTCTTTTGAATGTCTTGTCAAATCATCTTTATCAATTTGCAATGTCTTTTTAGCAACAAGCCACTTTGAATGTTGTTCTTTAAATCTTGACAATCCTTTGACATTTTGGAAAATATTTGATAAGAGCGCAAATGGTCCAGCAATGATTCAAGGCTATGGCGCTCGATTCCGGTATAACATTGTTGCAGTCAAACGCTATTGAGCTGGGATAATAGTGATCTTATAAAGCAGTGCTCGGCATGCCTGTACCTAGTTTTTCTGCAGTGCGCTAGTGTCGGTTTTTTATTTCAGTTGAATTTTTAAAATTGGCGCTATTTACAAAACACAGTTGAATCATGAGAGTGACCAAACACGATTTTGGGTTTTGGTCACTCTGCTTTAGTTACGTCCCACGCAAACGAAATAAATAGCACATTTCTGTCAATAGTTTTCCGCAGTGCTGAATACAGGTCTTAAGAGTCAAAGTGAGGCGAATAAGAGTTAAGGTGACCGATTACACTAGTCGACACGACTTTTCCGCTGTCGCCAAAAATGACTTTTTCTGATACATTTGGATGTTTAAAATTTTTTAAAGAATGTTTTTTTTTTCATGGAGTAGTTTTTTTTTAAAGAATTTTTAAAAAATGTTGTGTTTTTTGTCATAGGTAGAGCTTTTATTTTTTACATATCTTAAGTTTCCTACAACTGGTTGTATTGAACTTTGCAGTTAAAAAAAGCTGACAAATGCAGCTATAAATCCGACTCAGACACTTTGTAGCTGCAACTTAACGTCTGGAAGATATTAAGCTTCCAAATTGAAATTTCATATTTTTTTCGGTATTTTTTCCCCAAATTTTGACTTTGAAAGCTCAGGAAAAGTCGAAAAAAAAATATTTGCATGCCTTGATTTTTGGTTTTAGATAGACACATTAATTACGCGTCGTTTAAGGTATCGCTTATAAAAAATAAACGGCTAAGTTATAACCGTTTGACCAAAACTTCATATGCTGAATTTCGCCGATAAATTCCCTTAGCCGACGAATAACCGTTTTTTTTTCCTACAAAAATACCAAAAATCTGTGTTTGTAACAGTTTTTAACGGTAAAATGGCATTTGGGATAGTGCCAAACGGCATATGAAGTTTTGGTCAAACGGTTATAACTTAGCCGTTTATTTTTATATTTTTATAAGCGATACCTTAAACGACGCCTAATTAATGTGTCTATCTAAAACCAAAAATCAAGGCATTCAAATATTTTTTTTTCGACTTTTCCTGAGCTTTCAAAGTCAAAATTTCGGGGAAAAATACCGAAAAAAATTATGAAATTTCAATTTGGAAGCTTAATATCTTCCAGACGTTAAGTTGCAGCTACAAAGTGTCTGAGTCGGATTTATAGCTGCATTTGTCAGCTTTTTTAAACTGCAAAGTTCAATACAACCAGTTGTAGGAAACTTAAGTTATGTAAAAAATAGAAGCACTACCTATGACAAAAAACACAAAATTTTTTAAAAATTCTTTAAAAAAAAACTACTCCATGAAAAAAAAACCATAATTCTTTAAAAAAATTTAAATCTCCAAATCTATCAGAAAAAGTCATTTTTGGTCACAGCGGAAAAAAAAGTTGAATTTTGTCGAGTAGTGTTACAGGAGCATGTGACTAACAGCAACAGATGATTTTACAGATGCAGGAAGAAATGAAAGATGCGATAAACATAAAGGAAAATTCAGAAGTAATAAAGGATAAACCAGAATTAATAAAGAATCAAAGTGAAGCTCAATCGTAAAGATTAGAAGACTATTGTATCAAAATAGAAACCAATATTGGGATAATGTCTAAAAGTATGATACAACATTCCAATTGGAACTTATCGCAAAGTAATATCCTCCATGCCAAGAGGAATGGAGAAAGTTCTGCAAAACAATGGTGCATATACCGGATATCAACTGCCATATAATCAATTTAATATAAAACAAGACCAATACTAATGAAATATCGATTTATTTCAATTTTTTATCTTCGCACACCTATTATTGTGTCCAGCCATAATTGACGGATTTAAGAAAATTTTTAATTTTCTTGTAAATGAAAGGTTTTGTGAAACCTTTTTTACTTTTTGTTTTATGACAATTTATATAAGTTTTGGAAAAACTTAGATTTGTTGAGGTAAATGAAGATATTAATTAAATATAAAAAGTTAAAAAAGAAAAAAAAGCACAACTGGGCTGATTTGACTCAAATATTTTTTAGTTGTTCGAATCTGCCAGGAGAGGGTTTCAACAAATCAATCAACCGCGATCGCAAACAAAATTTTTACACCCGGTACTCGAAGAGTATAGGGGTATATTAGATTTGTGGTGATAACGGTTGTGTGTAACGCTCAGAAGGAAGCGTTTCCGACCCCATAAAGTATATATATTCTTGATCAGCATCAATAGCCGAGTCGATATAGCCATATCTGTCTGTCCGTCCGTCCGTCCGTCCGTCTTCATTTGCGCCTATATCTCAGAGACTATTTAAGCTAGAGGAACCAAATTTTGTATCCAGTTTCCTGTGTGATCACACTACTCCAAATGTGTTGCAAAATTTCGCCCCGCCCCCTTCCGCCCCCACAAAGGACGAAAGTCTGTGGCGTACACAATTTTTAAGATATGAGAAAACTAAAAACGCAAAATCGTAGAGAATGGTCATTTTTATCAGAGTGTTGAATTCTGGATCAGATCGGATCATTATTATAGCTACAATGAAGAAAACCATTTCGAAAGTCATCGTTCCCTCTCGCTCTCTCTCACACGCGACCCTGACTGTTTTGCATATTCGTCCAAATGAGCGCCTAGTTCTCAGAGACTATAAGAGCTAGAGCAACCAAACTTTCCATCCAAACTCCTGTCATATCAATTCAGCACAAGTTTATTTCAAAATTTTGCCACGCCCCCTTCCGTCCCCACAATGGACGAAAATCTGTGGAAGCCACAATTTTTAAGAGAAAAGAAAACCAAAAACGCTGAATCATGGGAAATTACTGTATCTATCAGATTGCCGAATCTGGATCAGATCGACCTTTGCCGCGGCTCACAACGTTCCCCCTCGTTTTTATTTGTTTCTCTAATGGAATAAAATCTCAGCGATACAATAGTATGCGAAGAGGCAATTTTGCACACAGAAATTAGTTGCTGCCGACATTAGGAAAGCCATCGGGTTGTCGATGTGCTGTATGTGTGTATTACGCTTTAAAGGTGCCAATAAACCTTCTCACTGTTGACCAGCTAACGTGCACAATGACCAAGAGCTCGACGACAGAAAAATTAATGCGAGTATGCAAAATTATCATTTGCGATGAATGTACGCTGCCGCCTAAATGATCATTTTAGGCAGTTGATCAAAGGAAGGATTTATGTGGTGGCTCTCCACAGATGTTCGTCAAACGCTTCTCGTCACTCCGAAATCTACTGCTGCCGATAAACTTAATACATGCCTGAAATCTTTAAAATTGGGGCGAGATAACGTTCGCAAAGACCGCTTGTGTTATGTATAAAAATGTTTGTCGAACCCAAACGGTTCCACCGATTTTTATGACAATTTTTTTTTCCTCTCTAAAAATCGGTTTGACCTATTGCTAGCAAACCAAACGACATTTAAAATGTATTGTATAAATTATCTTAACAAGCTTACTACTCCTTAATTCGAAATTCTGGCTGCTTAAAGGCCGATTTTGGATTTTGGATACATTTCGTAATAAATTACAATCGGTATTTAAGGTTGATTTTCCTCAATTCTTCAAAAACGTCCGGCCAAAACATAGCTATGAACCATCAAAGACTATGCAGTTACCACGATATTGCAACAGGAACGAATTCCATTTTAATTCTCGTTCGCCGTATCGTGGTAACGTCGAGCTTGGTACTGGAACTTAAATTCTCCTTTAGGTTTCGTTCCAGCCGTAGCAGCAGCATCGGCCGCAGGAACAGCAGCGAGCGGGGAGTCCGCTACCGGAAGCGTTCTTCGAGGGGCGCTGCAGGTAAAGGGATAAACCAATAAACAATTGTTCGAACCAACCAAGACTTGTACTCACCTGGGGAGGGAGGGGGCGAGAGTGCGAGGAAGGACTCCAGTGGCAGTCAAGGGCTCGGAAGAGCACGATCGGGGGCACGACAGCAAAGGGAGCACACACGGAAGAGAAAACGGTAGCCGGTTTCTCAACAGGAAAACACACGAGGTACGTATACACGAGACAACCCTGGCTCTCGCGAGAGAAGTGGAATCCCGAGATCGGAACGCAGGCGATCATCAGTCGTCGGTCGGTTCCCGCTAAGAAGATGTTGGGAACCCACAGAATGAGCGATCGAAAATCACTGTCATTAGAGGTCCCGGTAAAGGAGGTAGAGGAGGCCGTCGTCTACGTCCTTTTGCGGACACAATGTGTATAAGACAGGCTAATTCGTGATCGGAAAGTGAGTGTAAAAACGACCCAAGGACGAGCAGAGGACCTGTCACCAGGGCTGTCCAAAGGTACGAGTGAGTGATATCAAGTCAGGGGATCGGTTAGCCAGGGTCGTGCATAGATTAGGGCGAACCGCGAGTTTGGTGTGGTCAAAGCGATTGCAGAGACCAGTTGCCCCTGAACCTAAGTACCGAAGCTGCTACGCCTGGCATTTGGCGGAATCGCGTTCAGTTAAGATATAAATTGTACCCGTACCGAAAAGCCCTAGTCCTATTTCGTTGCATCGAGCCCACCGACCGCTAAGAGAGCCCAGCTAACTCAAGCGGGCAAAAAGAGGTTCGTTACTCCTCATTAAACCCTATGGTCATGTTATGATGCTGTGAGAGAAATAATTGCGCAAAATTGACGACCTCGTGTTTGATTTAAAAATCGGTCAAAAAGAGGCCAGTATCTATTGGGGTAAGAAAATTTTCATAAAATTTGACAGTGGCTCAAAGCCAAGACAATGCAGTGTCAAATAAAAAGTTAAATTGGCTACCATAAAGTTATTACACATTATTTTTCAAAAATTCCAATGACCGATGATAGGTAAATACATTAGGTACCAAAACCAATATTTGACCCTTAAATACTGGGTTTTCCCCACCTGTTAGATCGTATTAAAACTTAAACTTAAACTTTTTATTTGACACTGCATTGTTTTGGCTCTGAGCCACTGTACATTTACCTAGCAAAGTTCGTTTTCTCATTGTTAGACGATAAAGTTAAAAAGCAGCCTACGCACCTGGTACTATACCACATCCATCAAAATCTATTCCCACACACTTGTGAAGATCAAGATCCATTTGAATTACATATTCTTTCATTTTTTTGGCTATTTTTTCTGCATATAAAGAAGTTAATAATTTGACTTGGGACGTGATAAAATGATTATTAAAAAAAAAAAATGTTTAATGTATGGGACGTGTCGGGTCAAGTAGCATAAGTATCATAAATTATAGCAAGAAAAGTAAAGTAAATGCATATCTAAATGTAAGTTAATTGCCATGCCCACTGTTTAGCTAGTGAGCTTTTTCACTAGCTGTTGCGATTAAAAAGGACGATTGCAATTGGGCTTTGGTTGTATATAGGCGATTTAATGCCAGGTTTATTTAGCTAGATGTATATATGTAGATATGCGTATACGACGAGAGATGATGCGTTGGTTTCGAGTATTCGCTCCAGACTAAAATGCAAGGGCTGACGGCGTACTTGCCGTGCCCTATGAGGCAACGCTTACCGAGCGGGAGAGAATGCAATTATAAGAGAGCTTGAGCAGTTCGGGCTGCTGCTAAGTCGAGTACAAAGAATGCTTATATGTACATAAGTATGCGATCGAAAGCCGCTGCCATGCGTAGGCATATGCGGTAACAAAATATTTTACAGTGGGCAATAGTTGACATCGAGATGTGCATTTACATTATGGTTCTGGTTTATGCTGCTTGAGCCGACATACTCCCCCCGTTGAAACCCTGTCCTTCAACAGCATCCTTAAGGGGCAGCAGACACAACTTGTTGACGGCTCGTTTTATAAGTCCAGATGATGTCTTCAGCACGGCGACTCGGGAAATGCCATCTCTTCCTGGTACAAGCTCAACCACCCTCGCCAGTGGCCACTTCATGGGAGGAAGATTCTCGTCCTTGACAAGGACCATATCGGCGACTGCGAAACTGGGCTTCGCAGTGCGCCATTTTGAGCGTTGCTGTAGCGAAGTGATGTACTCTTCCTTCGGCCGGGACCAGAAGAGCTGCTGCAGGTATGAAACGCGCTGCCAGCCGTCCAAGCGATCGAATTTAAGCCGTGTTACGTCTGGCTCAGCGAACGAAGCAGGAGGGAAATGCGCTGGAGTTAAAACATCAAGATCGGCAGGGCTCTCTGAAATGGAGACTAAGGGTCTTGAATTAATTACAGCCGTGATGTGGCATAACAACGTCCGCAGTTCGTCAAATCCAAGAATCGAGCTGCCTATCGCACGGTAGAAGTGGTACTTGGCCGTCTTAACTGCCGCTTCCCATAGGCCACCAAAATGCGGGGAGCGCGGAGGAATGAAGTGCCAGTCTATAGACTCAAACAAGCAAAAATCCAGCACAGCCTTCTGATGGTCATCGCTGAGGACCAGGCGCTTTAACTCCATCAGCTCATTCCTAGCGCCGACAAAATTGGTTGCGTTGTCCGACCAAATTTGTCGCGGCTTCCGTCGAGTGCATATGAAGCGCTTTAGTCCATGAAGAAAGGCAAGTGTAGACAGGTCCTTAATCAGCTCCAGATGAACAGCCTTGGTAGCGAAGCAAATGAAGACACAGACTTAACACTTGATTGGGCCCTTATTGCGTGCCTCCGGTTTGTAGAAAAATGGCCCACAAAAGTCGACGCCTGTGATCTCAAAGGCATGAGAACCGTCGAGCCGCTCCTTTGGAAGATCCGCCATAATATGCTCCAATACTCTAGGCTTCATTCGAAAGCATCTTATGCACTTATTCACTGCCTTGTTTACCGTCTTCCTCCCCCCAATGGGCCAATATTGGGATCGAATGAGTCCAAGCAAAGCTCGAGGTCCAGCGTGCAGATTCCGCTCATGAAAGTGAGAGATTATGGAAAGAGTTTGTGGATGGCTGCTAGGCAAGATAATTGGATGACGGCCATCAAAATCCAACGTAGAGTTCTTCAATCGACCATCAACCCTGAGCAGACCAAACTGATCCATGAACGGCGACAACGAAGCAAGTGAGCTAGATGGGGAAACCGATCCCCAGGACCGCAGCGACTTCATGTCATTCCATAGCTGAGTGCGCTGGACTTGTCTCAGCAATAACTGGGTTCCATGCTCAATGTCCGAGACAATCAGTCCGGGATGCCGAATGCGATTGCAAAACTTGTAAATGTATCCGAACACGCGTTGCAAGGAACCAAACGAGTTTGCATACTTGGAATCGGCTACAATGTCAATATAGGGAGATTTTACCAGAAGAGCACTCCGGCGATGCTCAAGGGCTGGCTTATCCGGTAGTACCGTGGCCGGCCAGTCATCTGAAAGGCCACAAAGAAATGGAGGTCCATGAGCCCAAAGGGGAATCTCCTTCAGCTCAGTCGGAAGAGCCCCTCGAGAGAGAATGTCGGCTGGGTTTAACGCTGTGGGAACATAGCGCCATGTCATGTTGTCAGTCATTTCCTGAATCATTGCTACTCTATTTGCAACAAATATGTTAAATCTTGACGATTCGTCCCGAATCCAGGAAAGTGCAACCGCAGAATCACACCAACAGTAACACCTTCCCTTGAAGACATTCATTCCGGATATTTCAGACATGAGCCTAGCCAGCAACTCCGCTCCACAAAGCTCCAACTTTGGCACCGTAAGTGTCTTCAAAGGAGCAACACGAGATTTGGCACAAAGTAATTGACTGCTGGCATGCTGACCTTTTGACACGACATATATGCATGCACCATAAGCCTCGATGCTGGCATCGCAGAAACCGTGAACTTCTAGCTCAGAGTCTGGAAGGAGGACAAGACGAGGAAACTCAAGTCAACGAATCTGGCCAAAACTGCTGCATATTTCATGCCACTCTGTACTCAGTGAGGCTGGGAGGCTTTCATCCCAGGCTAACTTCTCCTTGCACAAACGCTGAAGAAAGATTTTTGATTTCGTAATTACAGAATCAGCCAGTCCGAGAGGATCGTAGAAGCGCGCTATGGTTGATAACACAGAGCGCCTGCAGGGGTTCGGAGACGATTCTAGGGCCGAGAACGAAAATAAAAGTTTATCAGAAATCGGATCCCAAGCGAGTCCTAGTGTCTTAGTAAAATGGCTGCCATCATCGAACTTTAAGTACGTTTCCTTGTCCTCATCAGGAATTCCATCCAGCACAGTGGGAACGTTCGAGCACCATTTCCTCAATCTGAACTGACCCCTAGACAGATTTCCAGCAGTTTGCTCACGAATGCGGATGGCCTCTTCCTGAGATCTGGCGCCAGATATCAAATCGTCCACGTAGAAGTCACGGCGAAGAACTTCAGCTCCAACTGGAAAATCTGCCTGCTCGTCGGTTGCCAACTGGTGCATCGCTCGCACAGATAAATAGGAGGCAGGCTTCGTCCCATAAGTAACGGTGTCCAGTTGAAACACGCTCAAGTCATCTTGTGTGGAGTTTCTCCACAGAATACACTGCAAGTTGCTGTCCTCGGGCGAAACTCGTACACACCGATACATCTTACAGATATCTCCCGTAATCGCAACTGCGTATGAACGAAATCGAGCAATAATCTGAAAGAGTTTAGGTTGTATTACGGGGCCAGCCATTAAAACATCATTCAAGGAATAGCCAGATGACGTAGAAGCGGATCCATCAAAAACGACTCGAAGCTTGGTCGTAGAACTATCCTCTTTCATGACGCAATGGTGAGGTAGAAAATACCGGCAGTTGCTGATTGAATGGGCAGGAACAGGAGACATATGACCTAAGTCAAGATACTCGTTTATGAAGGCAGCATACTGAGCCTTCACCTCAGGGCGACGATTTAACTTCCGCTCAAGGGACAGGAATCTGCGACGCGCTTGATTGTAAGATTCTCCCAGGAGATCCAAACTATATTTAGTTGGCAGCCGAACACAATAATCGCCATTTTCTAGACGACGGACATGCTGAACAAAATGCGCTTCACAATCCAGCTCTTCCTTGGTAGATTTTACTATGGGTTCGACGCAACTCTCAACCTCCCAAAACCTCTGAAGGAGCACTTCAAGTTGCTGATCTGGATTGTTATCCTCGGCAATAACGGCCGGCGCGTGAGCCACCATTAAAGACGACCCATTTGAACGAGAGCAACCTCCAGACACGACCCATCCCAAGCGAGTTTTCTGAATTGAAGGCAATCCTGGCAGTAGTTTAATCTGACCCACACAAAGGAGATCGTAAAACAGACTTGCTCCAATTAATAGATCGACGCGCTGAGGCCTATAGAACTCCGGATCCGCTAGGGGTATGTTCGCTGGAATGTTCCAGTTATGAGTGTCAATTCCAAAGCATGGCAGACGATCAGTTATGTTAGAAGCTACGATAGCAGTGATGAAAGCTGAGAAATCCGATGAGCGAGAGTGCAAGCTAACACTGACCGAACATCCATCGGTGACGAAGCTGGAGTCGCCAATTCCAGAAACTGCGGTTGATGATTTTCCTTTTCCGAAGCTGAAGCTGATTGGCGAAACGAGAAGTTATCAGATGCAACTGGGAGCCGGAATCCAGCAATGCTCTGCAGGGAACTAAAACTCCGGAACGATTTTTTACCAAAACTGTGGCAGTGGCAAGTAGAACAACATTATTACTGAGACCTTGGGCTATAAGTGCAGACGAAGTAGACGCTGAAGTAGGGGGTTCAGTGGTAAGCTGAGTCGGATTAGAAGAAGGGGGCGCAAACGGAGACTGAGCATCAGTTGACTGACCTTGGACTGCAGCCGAATCAGGGTGCAACCGAAATGAAGCGTAGTATGATGCTTGCAGCCGCAGATACGACAGTGGCTCGAGGTGCACTGGCTTAATCGGTGTCCTGTTCTAAGGCATTTAATGCAAAGGGCCAGTCGTTTGGCCTCTTTATGGCGATTTTCGGGGGACAGTGCCTTGAACTTCGGACAGTACTGGACTTCGTGAGCGCCGGTACTGCAGAGCTCGCAGCTTGAGAAGGTTTGGCTAGTTGCAATTAAGGTGGACCTGGAATTGTTATATCTTCTATTCTTGCCCACCTGACTGCTCGGCGCATAGTTTGCCCTAGCAAAATCCACTGTCTCCAAAGATCTGCATCGCTGTTCCAGGAACAAGGCCATATACTCCCATGACGGAATCGAGTTGGCATACGCTGGCTCCTCAAATCGCTCCTCCCACTTGGCTTGGCTCACTGGATCAAGTTTATGGAGCAGCTCCTGCACGATGATGCATCCTGCGATCTGCTCAGAAGTGCCCAAACTCTGAAGCGCACGCATATGAGCGTTGAATCTGTCCGACAGCTCTCGAAGCATTACCACTGAACCATTTTCGACAGCCGGAAGCCTGATCTCAGGATCTCATTAATGTGTGCCTGAAATACTAAGCGTCGATTATTAAACCTTCTTTTCAATAATTCTAACGCCACGTTATAATTGCCATCCGAAATCTCCAGCGACCGCACAGTCTCCAAAGCCGCATCACGCAGACAGGAACGCAAATGCTGAAACTTCTCTACATTAGTTAGATCAGGATGATTACACTACTCGACAAATTTCAACTTTTTTTTCCGCTGTCTCCAAAAATGACTTTTTCTAATAGATTGGGAGATTTAAAATTTTTTTAAGAATTATGGTTTTTTTTTCATGGAGTAGTTTTTTTTTAAGAATTTTTAAAAAATTTGGTATTTTTTGTCATAGGTAGTGCTTCTATTTTTCACATAACTTTCGTTTCATACAACTGGTTGTATTGAACTTTGCAATTTAAAAATGCTGATAAATGCAGCTATAAATCCGAATCAGACTTTTTGTAGCAGAAACTTAACGTCTGGCAGATATTAAGCTTCCAAATTGAAATTTCATCATTTTTTTCGGTATTTTTTACCCGAAATTTTGACTTTGAAACTTCAGGAAAATCGAAAAAAAAAATAAATGAATGCCTTGATTTTTGGTTTTAGATAGACACATTAATTACGCGTCGTTTAAGGTATCGCTTATAAAAATATAAAATCAAACGGCTAAGTTATAACCGTTTGACCAAAACGACCCAAAATGACTTTTACCTGAAAAATACCGTCCGGTACGTTTTTGGTCCAACTTCCAAAATGGGATTGCAAAAAACAAAAAGGACCTGTAATTTTGGTTTTACCGAGTCTTAGGTATTGATATATATCGGATATATATCCTACCTGGTCATATTTATTTGAGGTGTAAGTGTTGTGGACAGTTTTATTCCTTATACCTAAGCCTTGGTGAGGATAAATATACATAAATACCTGTTAGGGTCAAATGTTGACCTTTTTCCTTCACAGGTGCTGGTCCCGCAGATATTTGACCTTTCTCCTTCAAGCTATTCATAAAAAAGGATATATAACTCTGTACCTATAGTATACCTGCCTCAGTGTAGTTCTGACTTCCAGCAGAATACGATCGTGTGTTTTCGAAAAATACCAATTGTTTCTAATTGAAATGGACAATCCAAGTCGGTCAACTTCATGTGCTTACCGAGCAGACTCGTTTTGCTACATATGTGGAAAGTATATGACCAGCAAAGAAGAAAAAATCGTTTTTACCGAAAAGTTCCAAGAACAGTATAAGGAAAACTATAAGATGTGGCCCAAAAGTATTGGCGAAGAGTAGGCTCCAAGCTGTATATGCAAAACGTGCAAAGTTCAGTACAACCAGTTGTATGAAATGTGAGTTATGTGAAAAATAGAAGCACTACCTATGATAAAAAATACCAGATTTTTAAAAAATTCTTTAAAAAAAAACTACTCCATGAAAAAAAAAAAACATTCTTCAAAATTTTTAAACATCCAAATCTATCAGAAAAAGTCATTTTTGGAGACAGCGGAAAAGTCGTGTCGACTAGTGTTATCTATGATGGTTACAAACGTGGAGTAGAAGTCGTTCCATTTAGCATATCCTCCGCCGAAAGTTGGAAGTTGTATAGGAGGCAGGGATGGTACCTGTCTACGTCGAGGTACAAATTGCGAGCCGGCACAATCAGCGGTGACGTTTCCTCCAGCCCTGGTAGAATGAAGAGGCATGTGTCCGCTACTCTTTGCTATTTCCCGCAGAATTGATGCCTTCGCAGTACTGGCAAGCGATTCGAACATATCACCTAATCCACTGTGAATCTCGGCTTGATCCAATTCCTCAAGCTCGTTGTGGAGCAGCTCAAACTTTCCGATCAGCTTATCGAGTTGCTCTTGTTGTACAACGAGCATATAATAGTCTGCTACTAGCGACTCATTCTGGCACTCAGCAACTAACCTTTTCATTTTTCCGCATAGCTCCGTGGATTTGAGCTTTAAAAATGACACCCTGGTTTGCTCCCTGGCAATTGGAATTTCGTTAGCAGCGTCGGCAACGTTGGCAGCATCAGCAACGCTGGCAGCAACAGCAGCGTTGGCAGCATCAGCAACGTTGGCAGCAACAGCAGCGTTGGGAGCATCCATTTCCATAGCGGCAGCAGCTTAGCAAACGTTTACTGCGGGAAGATGACCGCAAAGAGTGAAGCGCGTAATAAACGTCGCTAGCGGGAAGACGAGCACAAAGAGGAACGAACGCACTTAGGAGCAATGAACAATAACCGTTGCGTTGCTTGAACGCTAGGTGCAATACCAATATGCGAGGGCAGCCGGTGTGGGAAGAGAAGAGCAAAGAGCACCGAGCGTAACTGTAATAACAAGCACCGTAAGCCGACAGCTGCAAGGGAGGCCGGTATATGTAGTATATTATATAGTCGATGACACTGGCCACATTGGCAATTCAAATAATGTTTTTTTATATTTCGTAATTGCACAGAAATAGTTATTCTTGCACGAACACGTCGGGGTCACCAAATGTTTAGCTAGTGAGCTTTTTCACTAGCTGTTGCGATTAAAAAGGACGATTGCAATTGGACTTTGGTTGTATATAGGCGATTTAATGCCAGGTTTATTTAGCTAGATGTATATATGTAGATATGCGTATACGACGAGAGATGATGCGTTGGTTTCGAGTATTCGCTCCAGACTAAAATGCAAGGGCTGACGGCGTACTTGCCGTGCCCTATGAGGCAACGCTTACCGAGCGGGAGAGAATGCAATTATAAGAGAGCTTGAGCAGTTCGGGCTGCTGCTAAGTCGAGTACAAAGAATGCTTATATGTACATAAGTATGCGAACGAAAGCCGCTGCCATGCGTAGGCATATGCGGTAACAAAATATTTTACAGTGGGCAATAGTTGACATCGAGATGTGCATTTACATTATGGTTCTGGTTTATGCTGCTTGACCCGACACCCACTTTAAAAATCGTTTATTACCGCATATGCTTACGCACGGCAGCGGCCTTCTTTCGTCTACTTGTTCACAATCATTCTTCTTATTCGGCTTAGCAGCAGCCCGAGCTGCTCTTACTCTTTCATTATTGTTGCCTTTTAGGTCACGGCAATTAGGCCGTCAGCCCTTGCAAGCGAGTCGCGAATTGATCTCAGAAGCCATCGGGATAAATTTGTTTTCCATCGCGCTTACGCACACATACTATTATTCAACAATATGCAAATAAATTGTGCCTATGTATGTATATCCAACAAACTTTCTCTATTTATTTATTAAATTCGACAGCTATTAAAAACCTTTAATAGATTAGCAGAACGTGGCGCTGAAGCAGCTGTCACCACTCTTGTATGTACTTCTTAATAAAATGTATCCAGGTCCGTACATCTTTTCGTTTTTTATTGCATTATTTGTACTTGCATTTCTAGTGACAGCGCAGAAAAGCTATGGGTATTGAAAGAATGGTCATTATCGTAGACAAACAGAGCGGGCCGCTTACTAGTCGGTTACGAGGCATTCCGTACTCTAGTATTTTAGCATTCATATAAATATCGAGGAAACGTGACTTCTTTAAAATTAGAAAATGTTAGAGATAAAGTTCAGAAATATCTATTAGAGCCTGGTAATTATATTTTTATAATGCATAAATAACAAAATAGTCATTATTTGTATCTGAACAGGTGCAGATTTAGCCGTTTTTGATGAAGGACATATTACACTACTCGACAAAATTCAACTTTTTTTTTCCGCTGTCTCCAAAAATGACTTTTTCTAATAGATTGGGAGATTTAAATTTTTTTAAAGAATTATGGTTTTTTTTTTCATGGAGTAGTTTTTTTTTTAAGAATTTTTAAAAAATTTGGTGTTTTTTGTCATAGGTAGTGCTTCTATTTTTCACATAACTTAAGTTTCCTACAACTGGTTGTATTGAACTTTGCAGTTAAAAAAAGCTGACAAATGCAGCTATAAATCCGACTCAGACACTTTGTAGCTGCAACTTAACGCCTGGAAGATATTAAGCTTTCAAATTCAAATTTCATAATTTTTTTCGGTATTTTTCCCCGAAATTTTGACTTTGAAAGCTCAGGAAAAGTCGAAAAAAAAATATTTTAATGCCTTGATTTTTGGTTTTAGATAGACACATTAATTAGGCGTCGTTTAAGGTATCGCTTATAAAAATATAAAAATAAACGGCTAAGTTATAACCGTTTGACCAAAACTTCATATGTCGTTTGGCACTATTTCAAATGCCATTTTACCGTTAAAAACTGTTACAAACACAGATTTTTGGTATTTTTGTAGGAAAAAAAAACGGGTATACGTCGGCTAACGGAATTTATCGGCGAAATTCGGCATATGAAAATTTGGTCAAACGGTTATAACTTAGCCGTTTATTTTTATATTTTTATAAGCGATACCTTAAACGACGCCTAATTAATGTGTCTATCTAAAACCAAAACTCAAGGCATTCAAATATTTTTTTTTCGACTTTTCCTGAGCTTTCAAAGTCAAAATTTCGGGGAAAAATACCGAAAAAAATTATGAAATTTGAATTTGAAAGCTTAATATCTTCCAGGCGTTAAGTTGCAGCTACAAAGTGTCTGAGTCGGATTTATAGCTGCATTTGTCAGCTTTTTTTAACTGCAAAGTTCAATACAACCAGTTGTAGGAAACTTAAGTTATGTGAAAAATAGAAGCACTACCTATGACAAAAAACACAAAATTTTTTAAAAATTCTTTAAAAAAAAACTACTCCATGAAAAAAAAAAAACATTCTTTAAAAAATTTTAAACATCCAAATCTATCAGGAAAAGTCATTTTTGGCGACAGCGGAAAAGTCGTGTCGACTAGTGTTATTAAAAACAGCAAATCTGCCGTAAGTCTTGCCGAATCAAAAATTAAAACGCCTAAGCGAATAATATTAACCGGAATACCTATACAAAATAATCTTAAAGAATGTAAGTTTTCCGTAGAACTAAAGAGTCCCAAATGCAATTATGTTCGGCATTCCACTAACATTTTTATTTGTCTCGCTCTAACACCCAGCGACAAAAAAAAACCGCACTCTAAAATTTCATGCATTTTTGACTTCTCTAGCGTGGGGTTTCCCGAAATGTTATTCGATTCGTCTATTTTTTTTTTTGGGAGTCCCCGTGAATGTTTTCTTTTTTTGGTGTGTGCTTTCTGTCGTTTCAGTTCTTTAGAATCTTTAGAAAAATGCCTAAGGGAAAACAGATGACGGTGACTGAAAAGTCAAAAATTATTGCCTTGGCTCAACAAAATGTCTCAATTCGGCTAATAGCAGATCAAACAAAGTTCAATAAAAGATCAGTGCGACGATTTTTAAAAAAATTTCGTGAGACTGGACGAGTGGAGAGGACGGAAGGATCGGGAAGAAAAAAGTGCACTAGTGCAAGGGAAAATCGTATTATTATGAAAACGAGCCTGAATGATCGATTCCAAAATGCTGTAGAGATAGCATCTGAAGTGCAGCAACGATTTGCCAAAGAAATTTCTGCTCGAACAATACAGCGTCGTCTAAAGGAAATGGGTTTAATGGCAAGGACACCTGCCAAAAAGCCACTTCTTAACAGTCAAATGAAAAAAGCACGCTTAAATTGGGCTAAACAAAAAGAAAATTGGGGTGAATCTGAGTGGTCACGTGTCATATTCTTGGATGAGTCCAAATTTAACCTCATTGGACCCGATGGTTCTCGCACAGTTCGTCGCAGAAAAGGGGAACGCTATTCTGAAAATTGCTGCATTGCCACCGTAAAGCATTCGCCCTATATTATGATATGGGGATGCATATCCAAATTTATTGGAAAAAATTTTGTTTTTGTTGAATATATCGATTTAATAATTTTCTTTTAGGACGTTGATATGCAATGACTGCACTATCAAGTGGCCCAAACGACACCAGCCAATGGCTGTTACGCGCGGATCCCAGGCAAGAAAGCAGCCCACCTCCCGCCCAACCGACCGAGGGGCGCTGCCGCATAACGCGCGACTCGTTAACCAATCCGATCGCGGACATGCAGGAAAGATAGGTGTTAGACTAGTGTTCGAGGAAAATTAGAACTAATCTAACTAAAGAAATTAAGTAATTACTAATTAAGGGAAAGATGTAAGAGTATCAGTAATTTAAGACTAGGAAGGGAGTTGGTGGTAGATATAATATGGTAGAGGGAATTGTAATCCGAGCATAGGACCCTAAATGGTTCATGCAAGGAGTAATTCGATCTACAAAGCGGAAGAAACAGCGGTGTATAATTCCTAGTGCTTCTAATAGGAATCGTGAAGTTTATGCGGCTCAACAGGTCAGGGCTATCTACGTCACCCTTGATCAAGTTGTGCTCAAAAATCACACCAAGGATTTTCCTACGATTAGCTAAGGTTGGAAGGTTTATTAAGAGCAATCTATTAGAGTAAGACGGCAGTCTCACACCTGCATCCCAGCTGAGGCCGCGAAGATCAAAAAATAAAAAGTTTTTCTGAACTGATTCTATACGGTCTTGGTGTACGTTGTACTGAGGGCATCATACACAAGAGCCGTATTCTAAAATCGGACGAACCAGAGAGGTGTAGAGAGTCTTTGTTATATAGGGGTCGTCAAATTCCTTTGACCACCTCTTTATAAACCCAAGCACGCCCATGGCCTTATTCACCATGGTAGAAATGTGTTCTGAAAACTTTAACTTGGGATCTAATAGAACACCAAGATCATCAACCCGGGTAATTCTCTCAAGAGTCACCACAAAGGGTGTAAGGAACCAGAAAGGCGCTGGAGCGATGAAAAGTCATTACTTTACATTTTGAAGCGTTTGCACAACACTATGACTGAAATCTATCGAGATCGGATTGCAACCTAGATTGAAAAGAAATGTCTATATACTGGACACAGAGCTTAACATCATCCGCATACATAAGTACTCGAGAGTATGTTAATACAGAAGGCAGGTGATTTATAAAGAGTGTAAAGAGTAAGGGGCCTAGATGGCTGCCCTGTGGTACACCCAAAGTCACCATAACTGGTGAGGACAGAGAGTTTTTGAAAAGGACTCTTTGAGACCTAGAACAAAGGTAGCTAGAGATCCATCTCAGGAGATTGGGCGGGAACCCTAGAAGGTCGAGCTTTTGTGCTAGGAGGGAATGGTTTACAGAGTCGAACGCTTTACTAAAATCGGTGTAAACAACATCCGTCTGCAAGTTACCTTGAAAGCCTTTTATTATAAAGGAGGTAAACTCCAATAAATTAGTAGTGGTTGATCTCCGCCTTATAAATCCATGTTGAGATGGAGATATAAGTGATCTGCATAGGTGCTGCAGGTGCGGAGCTAAAATTTTCTCAAACACTTTAGGAATAGCGGATAACTTAGATATACCTCTATAGTTCATTGCGCCAGACTTGCTGCCTTTCTTATGGAGAGGAATTATGAATGACTCCTTCCATATCGGGGGAAAGCATGAAGAATTTATAGATAGGTTGAATAGTTTAAGCAACGGCCCACACAGAGACTCGGCACAGTACCTGAGTACACAGCCGGGAACTCCGTCCGGACCCGGTGAGAACACCGGCTTTACTGTTCGTAGATCATGAAGCAATGAGCTTTCATTTAGCAAAGGACTGAAAATGCCGTTCGACTTCGGTAAACCGTATGGATACGGCTGACCAGAGTAAAGGTCCTGCGAATAGGTAGTTTGGAAAAAACGGCCAAAAAGATCGGCAATTGCCTGATCATTATCAGCCGACGTATTCCGGAAGGATAGCGAGGATGGGTGTGCGGACGTTCTACGCTTACTGTTTACGAAGCTGTAGAACTGTTTGGGGTCCTTAGAAAAACGTATCCTGCATCGAGATAGGTAATTCTGATAGCTCCTTGGTAAACCAAGGGGGTTTTCTTGATCTAATCGGACAGGAAAGTGGGACACAAGAGACAAAAAGTGAGTCCAGTGCATCATAGAAAATGTTTGTGCCTGTCGTAACATCACTGCACAAATATAAAGCGGACCAATCAAAATCCCTAATGAGGTTATTCAGCTTCGTAAACTCGGCTTTACGGAAGCAGCGGACACATTGGAATAGTCTACCCGACCGATCCAGTACAGTTCGTCCTAGGTCGAGCGACACTTCGAAAGTAGGATGGTATCTTCAGGTATAGAGAGCGGGGGGACTCGAGTTAACAACGCTAAGGTCGGATCCGTTACAAAGCACAGATAAAGAAATCGACTCAAGGAGTTTTTAACATGGTTAACTTGAGACAGAGACAGGTCAATCAAGCCGTCAACAAAGTCATGACGTGACATGGGTACCAGGCTATTAGACTCATTTGCCGAAGACCAAACAATTCCTGGCAAGTTGAAGTCACCAAGAACTATCATGTGATCTTTGTCAGATAGCGAGGAAGAAATAGCGGTTAAGGCGGACAAATGCTGCTCGTAAATTGCGACATCCGAAGAAGGTGGAATATACGAACAAGTTATGAAAACTGAGAAAGCGGGAAGAATCAGTTTTACACACAGAAATTCCAGTTCCTGCTGGATCTGGACGGTGAAAAGTTCCGACGTGAAGTTTGAGTCCACAGCAATCAGAACCCCTCCTGCACGTCGAGGCGAACGATCCTTTCTATAAGTTGTGTACCGACCTGCCAAAACTTCGGAACTAAGAATGTCCGGCTTTAACCAGGTTTCGGTAAACACAATAACGTGGGATGCAAATGCGACACTATCCTGGAAAAGAATGCTGAGCTTACTACGCAAGCCTCGAACATTCTGATAGGTCACTAAAAGAGAGTTTGTTAGTTTTTTGGACGGGTGGAGGTAGAGCGGGAAGATGACGAAGGAGCATTGGTCTGATTAGTTGGCAGAGTTATTGGGGGCCCAGTCTTTTTCTTTGCCTTAAACTCCTTCACCACCAAATGCTCCGGCCAAAATTTGGCAGAACAGATGGTGTTAAAGTGAGTTTGGAAGACACTTATTTTAAAAGAAGCTATCTCCCTGGCATAAGAAAAGTTAAACTTTTCCACCTTAAAATCAGCGGCTTTTATTTGGCTTTGAATATAAGCCGTCACATCATTAATTGTGGAATCAGGGGCTAGCCGCGAGACAAAAACTTGTGTCTTTGGTGGGATCCCCAACAATCTTGGCACCACAGGCCTATCACCTGTGATGGTAATACCTGGTGGTCCGGGACGTATATTAACTGGTGGGGTCGGAATTGCGGGGACAGCTAATGAGTTTGATGTTACGGACACGGACGCTAAAGACGGTTTTGGCTGCATGCTCTCCGACGCGATAAATTCGGCTACCGAATTTTCATCGCCAGCAGCTGTTAGCATCGGCCGGCCGAGGGGCAGTTGGCACATGCAGATCCCGCGGAGTAACCTTTTTGCGCCTAGGAGACTCAGTCAGTAGTTCGAAACCACTAAACTGAGACTCCATGGCTAGGAACCGATCGTATTGCTCTTTGAAGCCCACGGTCAGCTCCCTAAAGCCCTTCCGGGTCTGTCTCATAAACGCTGCCATCTCCTTCTCAACCGGACGGCATGCCTCACAGCTGTAATGCAGGCCATTCCTTTTTGAGATGGCATCACCCCCGAGACCGGAAAACCCGGCGCATTTAGCGTGCACTACGCTATCGCAGAGCCAGCAGGGGATACTCGGCTGGTCATGGGTGATCTGCTTCTTGCAGGTTTTTTTTGCACAGACAACAGTGTATTCCATTATGAGAAAAAAAAGAATAAAAAAATATAATATATATGAAAAAATAAACAAATAAAATTTCAAAACAAATAGATATCAGACCAGTGTGCCAGATAAACGATAAAGGCGCAATAAGAAAGAGAGGAGAGCGGTTACTGCAGCTTCAGTTGAGAGAGAGAGAGAGAGAGTGAGAGAGAGAGAGAGAGAGAGAGAGAGAGAGAGAGAGAGAGAGAGAGAGCGCTACTACACAGAACGTATTGAGAGCGAGAGAGGAAGAACAGTTATGTTGGTTTGGGTAATAGGGAGAGAGTGATAAAACAATAGATAAAATAGGTGAGAGCGGCAGATATTGATTTTGTGTGTACTTACGAAAAGAAACAACAAAACACATTGACTACCGACACAGGAAAATAATTAAATTATGTCTAAAAACACAATTGAAGGGCATGCACTCGCGCTTACGGAAAAGCTCTAATCAAGCAGGTAATATAAAGTTTATTTAGATTGGTATATTCAATAAACACCGGCTGTTTATAAAAGATAAAAGGCAGATAAGCGGAGCGCAAAACAAAAACACGTCTGATTGCTACAAAGAGAATTGAACGATCTGTTTTTACTAATTTTTTTCCCTATGTTTGGTCAAAATACAAAATGACCGTTGAGAAAAGTGTGATTGAAAAAAATATTTATTTTTAATTAAATGAATATGATATCAAAAAACGTGGCATGCACTTTTGTTAGAAATTTATTGACTCTTATTATTATTGATTTATTGACTCAAAAAAATTAAAACTTTTCGTATCGAATAACATTTGGGGAAACCTCACGCTAGAGAATTCTAAAATGTATGAAATTTTAGAGTGCGGCTTTTATTTTGTCGCTGGGTGTATATAAAATAGTTGCGGGTCGTCGTCATCGTCATTTTATTTTCACAGACGGGGCAAGTGCGTAGGGGAAATTTAACGGAAAAATTCAGAATACGAAGGTTTGGTCAAAAAGCAGCAATTTAGCTGTTTATCCATAGGCATTTAAAAACTATACGTTAAACGAATACTTATTAATGTACCTATCAAAAACTAAAAAATTCAGCCCAAAAAAAACTTTTTTTTTCAGAGTCAAAATTTTGGGAAAAAATATCGCAAACAATTATGAAATTTTAATTTGAAAGACGGTAAGCTGAAACTAAAAAATGTTTGGATGCGATTTATAACCGCATTTATCATCTTTTAAGAACCGCCAAATTCAATAACACCAGATATAAGAAACTTAAGTTATGTGTAAAATAAAAGCACAACCTCTGGAAAAAACATGACAAATTTAAAAAATTCTTTAAAAAAAAAGGAAACTTAAAAAAACAACCTAATTCTTGAAAAATGGTTAAATCTAATCTAACCTAAATCTAAAAAAAAAAAAACATTTTGGGCCACAGCAGAAATGTCGTGTTGCCTGGTGTAATATATTGCGGTATATTTTTCTGAAAGTTTGCTTTTAAAAACTCAGGAAAAGTCGAAAAATAACTATATCTTGGGCTGTATTTTTGTTCTTAGATAGGTACATTAATTAGACATCGTTTATAGCCTTTTAACACTACCGCATCATTATCGAAGGTGCGGAAAAATGATGCGAGGCATTTACATTTAAGCTGCATCATTTCCGCACCGCATCATTTTGTCAGCTATTGTTGGCTCCCCCGAACAAAAATTACGTGCTGCTGACTTTAATTTTCAAGTTTCACTTTTAAAGTTGGAATCAGCGCGTCAAAAAAGACCTTGCAAGTCCTTGTGTTACCATTTTGTTGCTTGCAATCAAACTTATTTTTATTGAAATGTTCAGGAATGGTTTGGCCGCTCAACTTCAAATTATTTTATTGTTTGATTCGACAAAAATACCCTGATACCGCGTCAATACCCCGAATAAATTCAGTATTTTGTAAAAATACTCGACAGAATACGGTAACACTTGCGAATGATGCGGCAAATGTTGTATCATGCGGCCGTATCATTGTCTTCTTCTATCTACAGGGCTCTTATGGACATCATTGTCGCATGTTCCATTTAACGGAAGAATCCAATGATGCGCCCTAATGTAAAAAGGGTATTAAGGTATCGGACATTTCATTTCAATCTCGGTTGCAATCCGATCTTAAAACCTTTCAGTCATGGTGTTATACAAATTTGTTACACCTTAATCCTTCGTTCTAGTGCCTTTCCGTCTCGTTACACGCTATGTGGTTATTAGATCCCAAGTTAAAGTTTTCTGAACACGTTTCTATCATGGTAAATAAGGTAAACACTTCGACTACAAATGGTATCAATGCGCTTGTTGCTAAACCACTAAGAGTATTTTGGTGCTATTTTTATGCATTTGTTCATATGAGACAATTTTCTAGAAAAATTAAGTCTTCTGCAAATTAATGTGTGTAAAGGGATAAACCAATAAACAATTGTTCGAACCAACCAAGACTTGTACTCACCTGGGGAGGGAGGGGGCGAGAGTGCGAGGAAGGGCTCCAGTGGCAGTCAAGGGCTCGGAAGAGCACGATCGGGGGCACGACAGCAAAGGGAGCACATACGGAAGAGAAAACGGTAGCCGGTTTCTCAACAGGAAAACACACGAGGTACGTATACACGAGACAACCCTGGCTCTCGCGAGAGGAGTGGAATCCCGAGATCGGAACGCAGGCGATCATCAGTCGTCGGTCGGTTCCCGCTAAGAAGATGGTGAGAACCCACAGAATGAGCGATCGAAAATCACTGTCATTAGAGGTCCCGGTAAAGGAGGTAGAGGAGGCCGTCGTCTACGTCCTTTTGCGTACGAGCGAGTAAAGTGTGAAGTTCGGACACAATGTGTATAAGACAGGCTAATTCGTGATCGGAAAGTGAGTGTAAAAACGACCCAAGGACGAGCAGAGGACCTGTCACCAGGGCTGTCCACAGGTACGAGTGAGTGATATCAAGTCAGGGGATCGGTTAGCCAGGGGCGGGCATAGATTAGGGCGAACCGCGAGTTTGGTGTGGTCAAAGCGATTGCAGAGACCAGTTGCCTCTGAACCTAAGTACCGACGCTGCTACGCCTGGCATTTGGCGGAATCGCGTTCAGTTAAGATATAAATTGTACCCGTACCGAAAAGCCCTAGTCCTATTTCGTTGCATCGAGCCCACCGACCGCTAAGAGAGCTCAGCTAACTCAAGCGGGCAAAAAGAGGTTCATTACTCCTCATTAAACCCTATGGTCATGTTATGATGCTGTGAGAGAAATAATTGCGCAAAATTGACGACCTCGTGTTTGATTTAAAAATCGGTCAAAAAGAGGCCAGTATCTATTGGGGTAAGAAAATTTTCATAAAATTTGACAGTGGCTCAAAGCCAAGACAATGCAGTGTCAAATAAAAAGTTAAATTGGCTACCATAAAGTTATTACACATTATTTTTCAAAAATTCCAATGACCGATGATAGGTAAATACATTAGGTACCAAAACCAATATTTGACCCTTAAATACTGGGTTTTCCCCACCTGTTAGATCGTATTAAAACTTAAACTTAAACTTTTTATTTGACACTGCATTGTTTTGGCTCTGAGCCACTGTACATTTACCTAGCAAAGTTCGTTTTCTCATTGTTAGACGATAAAGTTAAAAAGAAGCCTACGCACCACATCCATCAAAATCTATTCTCATACACTTGTGAAGATCAAGATCCATTTGATTACATATTCTTTCATTTTTTTGGCTATTTTTTCTTCATATAAAGAAGTTAATAATTTGACTTGGGCCGTGATAAAATGATTATTAAAAAAAAAAAAATGTTTAATGTATGGGACGTGTCGGGTCAAGTAGCATAAGTATCATAAATTATAGCAAGAAAAGTAAAGTAAATGCATATCTAAATGTAAGTTGATTGCCATGCCCACTTTAAAAATCGTTTATTACCGCATATGCTTACGCACGGCAGCGGCCTTCTTTCGTCTACTTGTTCACAATCATTCTTCTTATTCGGCTTAGCAGCAGCCCGAGCTGCTCTTACTCTTTCATTATTGTTGCCTTTTAGGTCACGGCAATTAGGCCGTCAGCCCTTGCTAGCGAGTCGCGAATTGATCTCAGAAGCCATCGGGATAAATTTGTTTTCCATCGCGCTTACGCACACTTACTATTACACTACTCGACAAAATTCAACTTTTTTTTTCCGCTGTGGCCAAAAATGACTTTTTCTGATAGATTTAGAGATTTTCATTTTTTTAAAGAATTATGGTTTTTTTTTCATGGAGTAGTTTCTTTTTTAAGAATTTTTAAAAAATTTGGTGTTTTTTGTCATAGGTAGTGCTTCTATTTTTTACATAACTTAAGTTTCCTACAACTGGTTGTATTGAACTTTGCAGTTAAAAAAAGCTGACAAATGCAGCTATAAATCCGACTCAGACACTTTGTAGCTGCAACTTAACGTCTGGAAGATACTAAGCTTCCAAATTGAAATTTCATAATTTTTTTCAGTATTTTTCCCCGAAATTTGGACTTTGAAAGCTCAGGAAAAGTCGAAAAAAAATATTTGAATGCCTTGATTTTTTGAATATCAAGTGGCCCAAACGACACCAGCCAATGGCTGTTACGCGCGGATCCCAAGCAAGAACGCAGCCCACCTCCCGCCCAACCGACCGAGGGGCGCTGCCGCATAACGCGCGTCTCGTTAACCGAACCGATCGCGGACATGCAGGAAAGATAGGTGTTAGACTAGTGTTCGAGGAAAATTAGAACTAATCTAACTAAAGAAATTAAGTAATTACTAATTACGGGAAAGATGTAAGAGTATCAGTAATTTAAGACTAGGAAGGGAGTTAGTGGTAGATATAATATGGTAGAGGGAATTGTAATCCGAGCATAGGACCCTAAATGGTTCATGCAATGAGTAATTCGATCTACAAAGCGGAAGAAACAGCGGTGTATAATTCCTAGTGCTTCTAATAGGAATCGTGAAGTTTATGCGGCTCAACAGGTCAGGGCTATCTACGTCACCCTTGATCAAGTTGTGCACAAAAATCACGCCAAGGATTTTCCTACGATTAGCTAAGGTTGGAAGCTTTATTAAGAGCAATCTATTAGAGTAAGACGGCAGTCTCACACCTGCATCCCAGCTGAGGCCGCGAAGAGCAAAAAATAAAAAGTTTTTCTGAACTGATTCTATACGGTCTTGGTGTACGTTGTACTGAGGGCACCATACACAAGAGCCGGATTCCTTTGACCACCTCTTTATAAACCCAAGCACGCCCATGGCCTTATTCACCATGGTAGAAATGTGTTCTGAAAACTTTAACTTGGGATCTAGTAGAACACCAAGATCATCAACCCGGGTAATTCTCTCAAGAGAACCACCACAAAGGGTGTAAGGAACCAGAAAGGCGCTGGAGCGATGAAAAGTCATTACTTTACATTTTGAAGCATTAAAGTTTAATAAATTTGCACAACACCAAGACTGAAATCTATCGAGATCGGATTGCAACCTGGATTGGAAAGAAATGTCCTTATACTGAACACAGAGCTTAACATCATCCGCATACATAAGTACTCGAGAGTATGTTAATACAGAAGGTAGGTCATTTATAAAGAGTGTAAAGAGTAAGGGGCCTAGATGGCTGCCCTGAGGTACACCCGAAGTCACCATAACTGGAGAGGACAGGGAGTTTTTGAAAAGGACTCTTTGAGACCTAGAACAAAGGTAGCTAGAGATCCATCTCAGGAGATTGGGCGGGAACCCTAGAAGGTCGAGCTTTTGTGCTAGGAGGGAATGGTTTACAGAATCGAACGCTTTACTAAAATCGGTGTAAACAACATCCGTCTGCAAATTACCTTGAAAGCCTTTTATTATAAAGGAGGTAATCTCCAATAAATTTGTAGTGGTTGATCTCCGCATTATAAATCCATGTTGAGATGGAGATATAAGTGATCTGCATAGGTGTTGCAGGTGCGGAGTTAAAATTTTCTCAAACACTTTAGGAATAGCGGATAACTTAGATATACCTCTATAGTTCATTGCGCCAGACTTGCTGCCTTTCTTATGGAGAGGAATTATGAATGACTCCTTCCATATCGGGGGAAAGCATGAAGAATTTATAGATAGGTTGAATAGTTTAAGCAACGGCCCACACAGAGACTCGGCACAGTACCTGAGTACACAGCCGGGAACTCCGTCCGGACCCGGTGAGAACACCGGCTTTACTGTTCGTAGATCATGAAGCAATGAGCTTTCATTTAGCAAAGGACTGAAAATGCCGTTCGACTTCGGTAAACCGTATGGATACGGCTGACCAGAGTAAAGGTCCTGCGAATAGGTAGTTTGGAAAAAACGGCCAAAAAGATCGGCAATTGCCTGATCATTATCAGCCGACGTATTCCGGAAGGATAGCGAGGATGGGTGTGCGGACGTTCTACGCTTACTGTTTACGAAGCTGTAGAACTGTTTGGGGTCCTTAGAAAAACGTATCCTGCATCGAGATAGGTAATTCTGATAGCTCCTTGGTAAACCAAGGGGGTTTTCTTGATCTAATCGGACAGGAAAGTGGGACACAAGAGACAAAAAGTGAGTCCAGTGCATCATAGAAAATGTTTGTGCCTGTCGTAACATCACTGCACAAATATAAAGCGGACCAATCAAAATCCCTAATGAGGTTATTAAGCTTCGTAAACTCGGCTTTACGGAAGCAGCGGACACATTGGAATAGTCTACCCGACCGATCCAGTACAGTTCGTCCTAGGTCGAGCGACACTTCGAAAGTAGGATGGTATCTTCAGGTATAGAGAGCGGGGGGACTCGAGTTAACAACGCTAAGGTCGGATCCGTTACAAAGCACAGATAAAGAAATCGACTCAAGGAGTTTTTAACATGGTTAACTTGAGACAGAGACAGGTCAATCAAGCCGTCAACAAAGTCATGACGTGACATGGGTACCAGGCTATTAGACTCATTTGCCGAAGACCAAACAATTCCTGGCAAGTTGAAGTCACCAAGAACTATCATGTGATCTTTGTCAGATAGCGAGGAAGAAATAGCGGTTAAGGCGGACAAATGCTGCTCGTAAATTGCGACATCCGAAGAAGGTGGAATATACGAACAAGTTATGAAAACTGAGAAAGCGGGAAGAATCAGTTTTACACACAGAAATTCCAGTTCCTGCTGGATCTGGACGGTGAAAAGTTCCGACGTGAAGTTTGAGTCCACAGCAATCAGAACCCCTCCTGCACGTCGAGGCGAACGATCCTTTCTATAAGTTGTGTACCGACCTGCCAAAACTTCGGAACTAAGAATGTCCGGCTTTAACCAGGTTTCGGTAAACACAATAACGTGGGATGCAAATGCGACACTATCCTGGAAAAGAATGCTGAGCTTACTACGCAAGCCTCGAACATTCTGATAGGTCACTAAAAGAGAGTTTGTTAGTTTTTTGGACGGGTGGAGGTAGAGCGGGAAGATGACGAAGGAGCATTGGTCTGATTAGTTGGCAGAGTTATTGGGGGCCCAGTCTTTTTCTTTGCCTTAAACTCCTTCACCACCAAATGCTCCGGCCAAAATTTGGCAGAACAGATGGTGTTAAAGTGAGTTTGGAAGACACTTATTTTAAAAGAAGCTATCTCCCTGGCATAAGAAAAGTTAAACTTTTCCACCTTAAAATCAGCGGCTTTTATTTGGCTTTGAATATAAGCCGTCACATCATTAATTGTGGAATCAGGGGCTAGCCGCGAGACAAAAACTTGTGTCTTTGGTGGGATCCCCAACAATCTTGGCACCACAGGCCTATCACCTGTGATGGTAATACCTGGTGGTCCGGGACGTATATTAACTGGTGGGGTCGGAATTGCGGGGACAGCTAATGAGTTTGATGTTACGGACACGGACGCTAAAGACGGTTTTGGCTGCATGCTCTCCGACGCGATAAATTCGGCTACCGAATTTTCATCGCCAGCAGCTGTTAGCATCGGTCGGCCGAGGGGCAGTTGGCACATGCAGATCCCGCGGAGTAACCTTTTTGCGCCTAGGAGACTCAGTCAGTAGTTCGAAACCACTAAACTGAGACTCCATGGCTAGGAACCGATCGTATTGCTCTTTGAAGCCCACGGTCAGCTCCCTAAAGCCCTTCCGGGTCTGTCTCATAAACGCTGCCATCTCCTTCTCAACCGGACGGCATGCCTCACAGCTGTAATGCAGGCCATTCCTTTTTGAGATGGCATCACCCCCGAGACCGGAAAACCCGGCGCATTTAGCGTGCACTACGCTATCGCAGAGCCAGCAGGGGATACTCGGCTGGTCATGGGTGATCTGCTTCTTGCAGGTTTTTTTTGCACAGACAACAGTGTATTCCATTATGAGAAAAAAAAGAATAAAAAAATATAATATATATGAAAAAATAAACAAATAAAATTTCAAAACAAATAGATATCAGACCAGTGTGCCAGAAAAACGATAAAGGCGCAATAAGAAAGAGAGGAGAGCGGTTACTGCAGCTTCAGTTGAGAGAGAGAGAGAGAGAGCGCTACTACACAGAACGTATTGAGAGCGAGAGAGGAAGAACAGTTATGTTGGTTTGGGTAATAGGGAGAGAGTGATAAAACAATAGATAAAATAGGTGAGAGCGGCAGATATTGATTTTGTGTGTACTTACGAAAAGAAACAACAAAACACATTGACTACCGACACAGGAAAATAATTAAATTATGTCTAAAAACACAATTAAAGGGCATGCACTCGCGCTTACGGAAAAGCTCTAATCAAGCAGGTAATTTAAAGTTTATTTAGATTGGTATATTCAAAAAACACCGGCTGTTTATAAAAGATAAAAGGCAGATAAGCGGAGCGCAAAACAAAAACACGTCTGATTGCTACAAAGAGAATTGAACGATCTGTTTTTACTAATTTTTTTCCCTATGTTTGGTCAAAATACAAAATGACCGTTGAGAAAAGTGTGATTGAAAAAAATATTTATTTTTAATTAAATGAATATGATATCAAAAAACGTGGCATGCACTTTTGTTAGAAATTTATTGACTCTTATTATTATTGATTTATTGACTCAAAAAAATTAAAACTTTTCGTATCGAATAACATTTGGGGAAACCTCACGCTAGAGAAGTCTAAGATTTATGAAATTTTAGAGTGCGGCTTTTATTTTGTCGCTGGGTGTATATAAAATAGTTGCGGGTCGTCGTCATCGTCATTTTATTTTCACAGACGGGGCAAGTGCGTAGGGGAAATTTAACGGAAAAATTCAGAATACGAAGGTTTGGTCAAAAAGCAGCAATTTAGCTGTTTATCCATAGGCATTTAAAAACTATACGTTAAACGAATACTTATTAATGTACCTATCAAAAACTAAAAAATTCAGCCCAAAAAATACTTTTTTTTTCAGAGTCAAAATTTTGGGAAAAAATACCGCAAACAATTATGAAATTTTAATTTGAAAGACGGTAAGCTGAAACTAAAAAATGTTTGGATGCGATTTATAACCGCATTTATCATCTTTTAAGAACCGCCAAATTCAATAACACCAGATATAAGAAACTTAAGTTATGTGTAAAATAGAAGCACAACCTCTGGAAAAAACATGACAAATTTAAAAAATTCTTTAAAAAAAAAGGAAACTTAAAAAAACAACCTAATTCTTGAAAAATGGTTAAATCTAATCTAATCTAAATCTACAAAAAAAAAAATTCAATAACACCAGATATAAGAAACTTAAGTTATGTGTAAAATAGAAGCACAACCTCTGGAAAAAACATGACAAATTTAAAAAATTCTTTAAAAAAAAAGGAAACTTAAAAAAACAACCTAATTCTTGAAAAATGGTTAAATCTAATCTAATCTAAATCTACAAAAAAAAAAACATTTTGGGCCACAGCAGAAATGTCGTGTTGCCTGGTGTAATATATTGCGGTATATTTTTCTGAAAGTTTGCTTTTAAAAACTCAGGAAAAGTCGAAAAATAACTATATCTTGGGCTGTATTTTTGTTCTTAGATAGGTACATTAATTAGACATCGTTTATAGCCTTTTAACACTACCGCATCATTATCGAAGGTGCGGAAAAATGATGCGAGGCGTTTACATTTAAGCTGCATCATTTCCGCACCGCATCATTTTGTCAGCTATTGTTGGCTCCCCCGAACAAAAATTACGTGCTGCTGACTTTAATTTTCAAGTTTCACTTTTAAAGTTGGAATCAGCGCGTCACAAAAGACCTTGCAAGTCCTTGTGTTACCATTTTGTTGCTTGCAATCAAACTTATTTTAATTGAAATGTTCAGGAATGGTTTGGCCGATCAACTTCAAATTATTTTATTGTTTGATTCGACAAAAATACCCTGATACCGCGTCAATACCCCGAATAAATTCAGTATTTTGTAAAAATACTCGACAGAATACGGTAACACTTGCGAATGATGCGGCAAATGTTGTATCATGCGGAAGCTTAATATCGTCCAGACGTTAAGTTGCAGCTACAAAGTGTCTGAGTCGGATTTATAGCTGCATTTGTCAGCTTTTTTTAACTGTAAAGTTCAATACAACCAGTTGTAGGAAACTTAAGTTATGTGAAAAATAGAAGCACTACCTATGACAAAAAACACCAAATTTTTTAAAAATTCTTAAAAAAAAAACTACTCCATGAAAAAAAAACCATAATTCTTTAAAAAAATTTAAATCTCCAAATCTATCAGAAAAAGTAATTTTTGGCCACAGCGGAAAAAAAAAGTTGAATTTTGTCGAGTAGTGTAATTATAATTGTTATAAATAAATTTTTTGAAGAATTACACTACTCGACAAATTTTAACTTTTTTTTTCCGCTGTCTCCAAAAATGACTTTTTCTAATAGATTGGGAGATTTAAAATTTTTTTAAGAATTATGGTTTTTTTTCATGGAGTAGTTTTTTTTTAAGAATTTTTAAAATATGTGCTATTTTTTGTCATAGGTAGTGCTTCTATTTTTCACATAACTCTCGTTTCATACAACTGGTTGTATTGAACTTTGCAGTTAAAAAAAGCTGATAAATGCAGCTATAAATCCGACTCAGACACTTTGTAGCAGAAACTTAACGTCTGGCAGATATTAAGCTTCCAAATTGAAATTTCATCATCATGAAACTCTCGTTTCATACAACTGGTTGTATTGAACTTTGCAGTTAAAAAATGCTGATAAATGCAGCTATAAATCCGACTCAGACACTTTGTAGCAGAAACTTAACGTCTGGCAGATATTAAGCTTCCAAATTGAAATTTCATCATTTTTTTCGGTATTTTTCCCCGAAATTTTGACTTTGAAAGCTCAGGAAAAATCGAAAAAAAAATAAATAAATGAATGCCTTGATTTTTGATTTTAGATAGACACATTAATTAGGCGTCGTTTAAGGTATCGCTTATAAAAATATAAAATCAAACGGCTAAGTTATAACCGTTTGACCAAAACGACCCAAAATGACTTTTACCTGAAAAATATCGTCCGGTACGTTTTTGGTCCAACTTCCAAAATGGGATTGCAAAAAACAAAAAGGACCTGTAATTTTGGTTTTACCGAGTCTTAGGTATTGATATATATTGGATATATATCCTACCTGGTCATATTTATTTGGGGTGTAAGTGTTGTGGACAGTTTTATTCCTTATTCCTTATACCTAAGCCTTGGTGAGGATAAATATACATAAATACCTGTTAGGGTCAAATGTTGACCTTTTTCCTTCACAGGTGCTGGTCCCGCAGATATTTGACCTTTCTCCTTCAAGCTATTCATAAAAAAAGATATATAACTCTGTACCTATAGTATCCCTGCCTCAGTGTAGTTCTGACTTCCAGCAAAATACGATCGTGTGCTTTCGAAAAATACCAATTGTTTCTAATTGAAATGGACAACCCAAACGGTCAACTTCATGTGCTTACCGAGCAGACTCGTTTTGCTACATATGTGGAAAGTGTATGACCAGCAAAGAAGAAAAAATCGTTTTTACCGAAAAGTTCCAAGAACAGTATAAGGAAAACTATAAGATGTGGCCCAAAAGTATTGGCGAAGAGTGGGCTCCAAGCTGTATATGCAAAACGTGCAAATTGAATTTAACAGCATTTAATAAAGAGGAAAAGTAAGTTACCCTAAATCAGAAGCTATGAAGTGTACAAAAAATACTAAGCATTACTTTTTTTCTTGCACATTTTTTTTTTTAGAAAACAATTTCGATTTGGAACTCCAATGCTATGGAGAAAACCAAAAAATCACAGCACTGAATGTTTCTTTTGTTTATTCGAAAAAAACCATAATTGTTAAAAAAAATTTTAAATCTCCAAATCTATCAGAAAAAGTCATTTTTGGCTACAGCGGAAAAAAAAGTTGAAATTTGTCGAGTAGTGTAATATGAGAAATTATTCCAAATCCTGGTAAAATTAAAATATAAACTTCTGGGTGTCCGAAAAATCAAAATAGATGTTGGTATAAAATAGGGTCTCCTCCTCCAGCTGGGTCAAAAAAATAAGTATTTTTATTTCGGTCAGCTAATAATATAGTAATTGCTCCTGCTCATACTGGTAAAGATAATAAAAGTTATAAATCTGTAATTACTACTGATCATACAAATAAAGGTATTCGATCTAAAGTAATTCCTGATGATTGCATATTAATTACGGTAGTAACAAAATTTACTGCTCCTAAAATTGAAGAAATTCCAGCTAAATGAAGTGAAAAAATTCCTAAATCTACAGATGCTCCACCATGAGCAATCCCTGAAGATAGAGGTGAGTAAACTGTTCAACCAGTTCCAGCTCCGTTTTCAACCATTCTTCTTCCTAATAAAATAGAAAGAGCAGGAGGAAGTAATCAAAAACTTATATTATTTATTCGTGGAAAAGCCGTATCAGGAGCTCCTAATATTAAAGGAACTAATCAATTACCAAATCCCCCAATTATAATAGGTATAACTATAAAAAAATCATAATAAATGCATGAGCTGTAACAATTACATTATAAATTTGATCATCTCCAATTAAGGCTCCTGGATGTCCTAATTCAGCTCGAATTAAAATGTTTAAAGTTGTTCTGACTTCCGGCTCATGCTCCAAAAATAAAATATAATGTTCCAATATCTTTATGATTTGTAGAAAATAATCATTGTCGCGATTAAGTGGCTGAAATTTAGGCGATAGATTGTAAATCTATTTATAAGAATTATTCTTCTTAATCAATGAGGTCTTAAAGTCAATAATGACATCAAACTGCAATTTTGAAGGAGTAAAAATTTACTGAGGCTTTAAGGAATTTCTATATTTACAGCTTTAAAGGCTATTAGTTTTATTAACTTAAAGCCTTTAAATATGAAAAAGAACAAAAAAAAAAAAAAATACCCAAAAAATTGAAAAAAAAAAAGTAAAAATTAAATATAAATTTGTATTTATACTATTAAATTGCGTACTAATTGCTCAATTATTTTCATAATAATTTAACATAAATGCTGAATAACAAATTCGTAAATAAAAAAATAAAGTAATTAATGTTGATATTATTACTACTGTTAGTGTAAAATATTGATTACAAAATGTTAATTGTTGAATTACTAGTCATTTTGGTAAAAATTCTAAAAAAGGAGGTAAACCACCCAAAGATAAAAAATTCATAAATAAAGTAAATTTTAAAACTTTTCTATTAACAAACCAAGAGAATAATTGATTTAAATGAAATAATTTAAAAATATTAAATACGAATGTTAAAATAAAAGATAAAAATGAATAAAATAAAAAATAAATTAATCAAATTGATTCTCTAATTACACTACTCGACAAATTTCAATTTTATTTCCGCTGTGGCCAAAAATGACTTTTTCTGATAGATTTGGAGATTTAAAATTTTTTTAAAGAATTATGGTTTTTTTTTTTCATGGAGTAGTTTTTTTTAAAGAATTTTTAAAAAATGTAGTTTTTTTTGTCATGGGTAGTGCTTCTATTTTTCACATAACTTAAGTTTCCCACAACTGGTTGTATTGAACTTTGCAGTTAAAAAAAGCTGATAAATGCAGCCATAAATCCGACTCAGACACTTTGAAGCTGCAACTTAACGTCTGGAAGATACTAAGCTTCCAAATTGAAATTTCATACTTTTTTTTCAGTATTTTTTCCTCGAAATTTTGCCTTGGAAAGATCAGGAAAAGTCGAAAAAAATATTTGCATGCCTTGATTTTTGGTTTTAGATAGACACATTAATTAGGCGTCGTTTAAGGTACCGCTTATAAAAATATAAAATCAAACGGCTAAGTTATAACCGTTTGACCAAAACGACCCAAAATGACTTTTACCTGAAAAATACCGTCCGGTACGTTTTTGGTCCAACTTCCAAAATGGGATTGCAAAAAACAAAAAGGACCTGTAATTTTGGTTTTACCGAGTCTTAGGTATTGATATATATCGGATATATATCCTACCTGGTCATATTTATTTGAGGTGTAAGTGTTGTGGACAGTTTTATTCCTTATACCTAAGCCTTGGTGAGGATAAATATACATAAATACCTGTTAGGGACAAATGTTGACCTTTTTCCTTCACAGGTGCTGGTCCCGCAGATATTTGACCTTTCTCCTTCAAGCTATTCATAAAAAAGGATATATAACTCTGTACCTATAGTATACCTGCCTCAGTGTAGTTCTGACTTCCAGCAGAATACGATCGTGTGTTTTCGAAAAATACCAATTGTTTCTAATTGAAATGGACAATCCAAGTCGGTCAACTTCATGTGCTTACCGAGCAGACTCGTTTTGCTACATATGTGGAAAGTATATGACCAGCAAAGAAGAAAAAATCGTTTTTACCGAAAAGTTCCAAGAACAGTATAAGGAAAACTATAAGATGTGGCCCAAAAGTATTGGCGAAGAGTAGGCTCCAAGCTGTATATGCAAAACGTGCAAAGTTCAGTACAACCAGTTGTATGAAATGTGAGTTATGTGAAAAATAGAAGCACTACCTATGATAAAAAATACCAGATTTTTAAAAAATTCTTTAAAAAAAAACTACTCCATGAAAAAAAAAAACATTCTTCAAAATTTTTAAACATCCAAATCTATCAGAAAAAGTCATTTTTGGAGACAGCGGAAAAGTCGTGTCGACTAGTGTTATCTATGATGGTTACAAACGTGGAGTAGAAGTCGTTCCATTTAGCATATCCTCCGCCGAAAGTTGGAAGTTGTATAGGAGGCAGGGATGGTACCTGTCTACGTCGAGGTACAAATTGCGAGCCGGCACAATCAGCGGTGACGTTTCCTCCAGCCCTGGTAGAATGAAGAGGCATGTGTCCGCTACTCTTTGCTATTTCCCGCAGAATTGATGCCTTCGCAGTACTGGCAAGCGATTCGAACATATCACCTAATCCACTGTGAATCTCGGCTTGATCCAATTCCTCAAGCTCGTTGTGGAGCAGCTCAAACTTTCCGATCAGCTTATCGAGTTGCTCTTGTTGTACAACGAGCATATAATAGTCTGCTACTAGCGACTCATTCTGGCACTCAGCAACTAACCTTTTCATTTTTCCGCATAGCTCCGTGGATTTGAGCTTTAAAAATGACACCCTGGTTTGCTCCCTGGCAATTGGAATTTCGTTAGCAGCGTCGGCAACGTTGGCAGCATCAGCAACGCTGGCAGCAACAGCAGCGTTGGCAGCATCAGCAACGTTGGCAGCAACAGCAGCGTTGGGAGCATCCATTTCCATAGCGGCAGCAGCTTAGCAAACGTTTACTGCGGGAAGATGACCGCAAAGAGTGAAGCGCGTAATAAACGTCGCTAGCGGGAAGACGAGCACAAAGAGGAACGAACGCACTTAGGAGCAATGAACAATAACCGTTGCGTTGCTTGAACGCTAGGTGCAATACCAATATGCGAGGGCAGCCGGTGTGGGAAGAGAAGAGCAAAGAGCACCGAGCGTAACTGTAATAACAAGCACCGTAAGCCGACAGCTGCAAGGGAGGCCGGTATATGTAGTATATTATATAGTCGATGACACTGGCCACATTGGCAATTCAAATAATGTTTTTTTATATTTCGTAATTGCACAGAAATAGTTATTCTTGCACGAACACGTCGGGGTCACCAAATGTTTAGCTAGTGAGCTTTTTCACTAGCTGTTGCGATTAAAAAGGACGATTGCAATTGGACTTTGGTTGTATATAGGCGATTTAATGCCAGGTTTATTTAGCTAGATGTATATATGTAGATATGCGTATACGACGAGAGATGATGCGTTGGTTTCGAGTATTCGCTCCAGACTAAAATGCAAGGGCTGACGGCGTACTTGCCGTGCCCTATGAGGCAACGCTTACCGAGCGGGAGAGAATGCAATTATAAGAGAGCTTGAGCAGTTCGGGCTGCTGCTAAGTCGAGTACAAAGAATGCTTATATGTACATAAGTATGCGAACGAAAGCCGCTGCCATGCGTAGGCATATGCGGTAACAAAATATTTTACAGTGGGCAATAGTTGACATCGAGATGTGCATTTACATTATGGTTCTGGTTTATGCTGCTTGACCCGACACCCACTTTAAAAATCGTTTATTACCGCATATGCTTACGCACGGCAGCGGCCTTCTTTCGTCTACTTGTTCACAATCATTCTTCTTATTCGGCTTAGCAGCAGCCCGAGCTGCTCTTACTCTTTCATTATTGTTGCCTTTTAGGTCACGGCAATTAGGCCGTCAGCCCTTGCAAGCGAGTCGCGAATTGATCTCAGAAGCCATCGGGAGAAATTTGTTTTCCATCGCGCTTACGCACACATACTATTATTCAACAATATGCAAATAAATTGTGCCTATGTATGTATATCCAACAAACTTTCTCTATTTATTTATTAAATTCGACAGCTATTAAAAACCTTTAATAGATTAGCAGAACGTGGCGCTGAAGCAGCTGTCACCACTCTTGTATGTACTTCTTAATAAAATGTATCCAGGTCCGTACATCTTTTCGTTTTTTATTGCATTATTTGTACTTGCATTTCTAGTGACAGCGCAAAAAAGCTATGGGTATTGAAAGAATGGTCATTATCGTAGACAAACAGAGCGGGCCGCTTACTAGTCGGTTACGAGGCATTCCGTACTCTAGTATTTTAGCATTCATATAAATATCGAGGAAACGTGACTTCTTTAAAATTAGAAAATGTTAGAGATAAAGTTCAGAAATATCTATTAGAGCCTGGTAATTTTATTTTTATAATGCATAAATTACAAAATAGTTTTTATTTGTATCTGAACAGGTGCAGATTTAGTCGTTTTTGATGAAGGACATATTATTAACGAGGGGGAACGTTGTGAGCCGCGGCAAAGGCCGCGGCTCTACCTTATACCCGGTACTCAGTCAGTATATACATACATACATATATGAGCAATGTTCGCAAAAGGGACAAATTAAATTTTGGGCAAAAAATAATATTTCAAAAAAATGAAGTCAAATCATTTTTGGAATATTATACATGTTTTCAATTTTGTTTGCATATGCTTTTTACAACTGCTTCTAAATTTCTTCATGACATGTATAACTACATATTTGAGACGTACAAGTGTTTGCGACAGAGAGAGAGGGAATGAGTCAGCACTTGGCAGGCGTTGCGTAGCCACTGAAATTTAATTTGTTTCTTCTGGCCATAATATTGATCCGACCTGATCCATATTCGGCAATCTGGTAGATATGGTAATTTTCCATTATTCTGCGTTTTTGGTTTTCTCGTACCTTAAAAATTGTGGATTCCACAGATTTTCGTTCTTTGTGGGGGCGGAAAGAGGCGTGGCGAAATTTTGAAATAAACTTGTGCTGGTTTGATATCACAGGAAATTGGATAGAAAGTTTGGTTGCTCTAGCTCTTATAGTCTCTGAGATCTAGGCGCTCATTTAAACGAATAAGCAAAACAGACAGGGTCGCGTGTGAGAGAGAGCGAGAGGGAATGATGACTTTCGAAATGGTTTTCTTCATTGTAGCTATAATAATAATCCGATCTGATCCAGATTCAACACTCTGATAGAAATGGTCATTCTCTATGATTCTGCGTTCTTAGTTTTCTCGTATCTTCAAAATTGTGTACGCCACAGACTTTCGTTCTTTGTGGGGGCGGAAGGGGGCGGGGCGAAATTTTGAAATACATTTGGAGTAGTGTGATCACAGAGGAGACTGGATACAAAACTTGGTTGCTCTAGCTTTAATAGTCTCTGAGATATAGGCGCAAATGAAGACGGACAGACGGACAGACGGACGGACGGACAGACGGACGGACGGACAGACAGACATGGCTATATCGACTCGGCTATTGATGCTGATCAAGAATATATATACTTTATGGGGTCGGAAACGCTTCCTTCTGGGCGTTACACACAACCGTTATCCCCACAAATCTAATATACCCCTATACTCTTCGAGTACCGGGTATAAAAACAGCAAATCTGCCGTAAGTCTTGCCGAATCAAAAATTAAAACGCCTAAGCGAATATTATTAACCGGAATACCTATACAAAATAATCTTAAAGAATGTAAGTTTTTCGTAGAATTAAAGAGTCCCAAATGCAATTATGTTCGGCATTCCACTAACATTTTTATTTGTCTCTTACACCCAGCGACAAAAAAAAGCCGCACTCTAAAATTTCATGCATTTTTGACTTCTCTAGCGTGGGGTTTCCCGAAATGTTATTCGATTCGTCTATTTTTTTTTTTGGGAGTCCCCGTGAATGTTTTCTTTTTTTGGTGTGTGCTTTCTGTCGTTTCAGTTTTTGGAAAAAATTTGCGCTAAACATTTTACTTCGGAGTCTTTAGAAAAATGCCTAAGGGAAAACAGATGACGGTGACTGAAAAGTCAAAAATTATTGCCTTGGCTCAACAAAATGTCTCAATTCGGCTAATAGCAGATCAAACAAAGTTCAATAAAAGATCAGTGCGACGATTTTTAAAAAAATTTCGTGAGACTGGACGAGTGGAGAGGACGGAAGGATCGGGAAGAAAAAAGTGCACTAGTGCAAGGGAAAATCGTATTATTATGAAAACGAGCCTGAATGATCGATTCCAAAATGCTGTAGAGATAGCATCTGAAGTGCAGCAACGATTTGCCAAAGAAATTTCTGCTCGAACAATACAGCGTCGTCTAAAGGAGATGGGTTTAATGTCAAGGACACCTGCCAAAAAGCCACTTCTTAACAGTCAAATGAAAAAAACACGCTTAAATTGGGCTAAAAAAAAAGAAAATTGGGGTGAATCTGAGTGGTCACGTGTCATATTCTTGGATGAGTCCAAATTTAACCTCATTGGACCCGATGGTTCTCGCACAGTTCGTCGCAGAAAAGGGGAACGCTGCTGCATTGCCACCGTAAAGCATTCGCCCTATATTATGATATAGGGATGCATATCCAAATCAATTGGAAAAAATTTTGTTTTTGTTGAATATATCGATTTTATAATTTTCTTTTAGGACGTTGATATGCAATGACTGCACCATCAAGTGGCCCAAGCGACACCAGCCGATGGCTGTTACGCGCGGATCCCAGGCAAGAAAGCAGCCCACCTCCCGCCCAACCGAACCGATCGCGAACATGCAGGAAAGATAGGTGTTAGACTAGTGTTCGAGGAAAAGTAGAACTAATCTAACTAAAGAAATTAAGTAGTTACTAATTACGGGAAAGATGTAAGAGTATCAGTAATTTAAGACTAGGAAGGGAGTTAGTGGTAGATATAATATGGTAGAGGGAATTATAGTCTGAGCATAGGACCCTAAATGGTTCATGCAAGGAATAGTTCGATCTACAAAGCGGAAGAAACAACGGTGTATAATTCCTAGTGTTTCTAATAGGGATCGTGAAGTTTATGCGGCTCAACAGGTCAGGGCTATCTACGTCACCCTTAATCAAGTTGTGCACAAAAATCACACCAAGGATTTTCCTACGATTAGCTAAGGTTGGAAGGTTTATTAAAAGCAATCTATTAGAGTAAGACGGCAGTCTCACACCTGCATCCCAGCTGAGGCCGCGAAGATCAAAAAATAAAAAGTTTTTCTGAACTGATTCTATACGGTCTTGGTGTACGTTGTACTGAGGGCACCATACACAAGAGCCGGATTCCTTTGACCACCTCTTTCTAAACCCAATCACGCCCATGGCCTTATTCACCATGGTAGAAATGTGTTCTGAAAACTTTAACTTGGGATCTAGTAGAACACCAAGATCATCAACCCGGGTAATTCTCTCAAGAGAACCACCACAAAGGGTGTAAGAAACAAGAAAGGCGCTGGAGCGATGAAAACTCATTACTTTACATTTTGAAGCATTAAAGTTTAATAAATTTGCACAACACCAAGACTGAAATCTATCGAGATCGGATTGCAACCTGGATTGGAAAGAAATGTCCTTATACTGAACACAGAGCTTAACATCATCCGCATACATAAGTACTCGAGAGTATGTTAATACAGAAGGTAGGTCATTTATAAAGAGTGTAAAGAGTAAGGGGCCTAGATGGCTGCCCTGAGGTACACCCGAAGTCACCATAACTGGAGAGGACAGAGAGTTTTCGAAAAGGACTCTTTGAGACCTAGAACAAAGGAAACTAGAGATCCATCTTAGGAGATAGGGCGGGAACCCTAGAAGGTCGAGTTTTTGTGCTAGGAGGGAATAGTTTACAGAGTCTAACGATTTACTAAAATCGGTGTAAACAACATCCGTCTGCAAATTACCTTGAAAGCCTTTTATTATAAAAGAGGTAATCTCCAATAAATTTGTAATGGTTGATCTCCGCCTTATAAATCCATGTTGAGATGGAGATATGAGTGATCTGCATAGGTGCTGCAGGTGCGGAGTTAAAATTTTCTTAAACACTTTAGGAATAGCGGATAACTTAGATATACCTCTATAGTTCATTGCGTCAGACTTGCTACCTTTCTTATGGAGAGGAATTATAAAGGACTTCTTCCATATCGGGGAGAAGCATGAAGAATTTATGGACAGGATGAATAGTTTAAGCAACGGCCCACACAGAGACTCGGCACAGTACCTGAGTACACAGCCGGGAACTCCGTCCGGACCCGGTGAGAACACCGGCTTTACTGTTCGTAGATCATGAAGCAATGAGCTTTCATTTAGCAAAAGACTGAAAATGCCGTTCGACTTCGGTAAGCCGTATGGATGCGGCTGACCAGAGTAAACGTCCTGCGAATAGGTAGTTTGGAAAAAACGGGCAAAAAGATCGGCAATTGCCTGATCATTATCTGCCGACGTATTACGGAAGGATAGCGAGGATGGGTGTGCGGACGTTCTACGCTTACTGTTTACGAAGCTGTAGAACTGTTTAGGGTCCTTAGAAAAACGTATCCTGCATCGCGATAGGTAATTCTGATAGCATTGAGCTTTAAGAACTGAAAAGTTTGACCGAGCTATTACATAATGAGAAAGAGAAGAAGGAGAGCCAACTTCTTGAAATTTTTTATAAAGTCTTGATTTTAAGTTTTTTAGATGAGATAGCTCCTTGGTAAACCAAGGGGGTTTTCTTGATCTAATCGGACAGGAAAGTGGGACACAAGAGACAAAAAGTGAGTCCAGTGCATCATAGAAAATGTTTGTGCCTGTCGTAACATCACTGCACAAATATAAAGCGGACCAATCAAAATCCCTAATGAGGTTATTCAGCTTCGTAAACTCGGCTTTACGGAAGCAGCGGACACATTGGGGTAGCCGACCGATCCAGTACAGTTCGTCCTAGGTCGAGCGACACTTCGAAAGTAGGATGGTATCTTCAGGTATAGAGAGCGGGGGGACTCGAGTTAACAACGCTAAGGTCGGATCCGTTACAAAGCACAGATCAAGAAATCGACCCAAGGAGTTTTTAACATGGTTAACTTGAGACAGAGACAGGTCAATCAAGCCGTCAACAAAGTCATGACGTGACATGGGTACCAGGCTATTAGACTCATTTGCCGAAGACCAAACAATTCCTGGCAAGTTGAAGTCACCAAGAACTATCATGTGATCTTTGTCAGATAGCGAGGAAGAAATAGCGGTTAAGGCGGACAAATGCTGCTCGTAAATTGCGACATCCGAAGAAGGTGGAATATACGAACAAGTTATAAAAACTGAGAAAGCGGGAAAAATCAGTTTTACACACAGAAATTCCAGTTCCTGCTGGATCTGGACGGTGAAAAGTTCCGACGTGAAGTTTGAGTCCACAGCAATCAGAACCCCTCCTGCACGTCGAGGCGAACGATCCTTTCTATAAGTTGTGTACCGACCTGCCAAAACTTCGGAACTAAGAATGTCCGGCTTTAACCAGGTTTCGGTAAACACAATAACGTGGGATGCAAATGCGACACTATCCTGGAAAAGAATGCTGAGCTTACTACGCAAGCCTTGAACATTCTGATAGGTCACTAAAAGAGAGTTTGTTAGTTTTTTGGACGGGTGGAGGTAGAGCGGGAAGATGACGAAGGAGCATTGGTCTGATTAGTTGGCAGAGTTATTGGGGGCCCAGTCTTTTTCTTTGCCTTAAACTCCTTCACCACCAAATGCTCCGGCCAAAATTTGGCAGAACAGATGGTGTTAAAGTGAGTTTGGGAGACACTTATTTTAAAAGAAGCTATCTCCCTGGCATAAGAAAAGTTAAACTTTTCCACCTTAAAATCAGCGGCTTTTATTTGGCTTTGGATATAAGCCGTCACATCATTAATTGTGGAATCAGGGGCTAGCCGCGAGACAAAAACTTGTGTCTTTGGTGGGATCCCCAACAATCTTGGCACCACAGGCCTATCACCTGTGATGGTAATACCTGGTGGTCCGGGACGTATATTAACTGGTGGGGTCGGAATTGCGGGGACAGCTAATGAGTTTGATATTACGGACACGGACGCTAAAGACGGTTTTGGCTGCAAGTCCCCGACGCGATAAATTCGGCTACCGAATTTTCATCGCCAGCAGCTGTCGTTGCCTTTGGAGTAGCGAACGAAATCAGCTGCTGCACTATTGGGGTGGTCGGAGTCAGCTTGTTAGCATCGGCCGGCCGAGGGGCAGTTGGCACATGCAGATCCCGCGGAGTAACCTTTTTGCGCCTAGGAGACTCAGTCAGTAGTTCGAAACCACTAAACTGAGACTCCATGGCTAGGAACCGATCGTATTGCTCTTTGAAGCCCACGGTCAGCTCCCTAAAGCCCTTCCGGGTCTGTCTCATAAACGCAGCCATCTCCTTCTCAACCGGACGGCATGCCTCACAGCTGTAATGCAGGCCATTCCTTTTTGAGATGGCATCACCCGCGAGACCGGAAAACCCGGCGCATTTAGCGTGCACTACGCTATCGCAGAGCCAGCAGGGGATACTCGGCTGGTCATGGGTGATCTGCTTCTTGCAGGTTTTCTTTGCACAGACAACAGTGTATTCCATTATGAGAAAAAAAAAAGATTAAAAAAATATAATATATATGAAAAAATAAACAAATAAAATTTCAAAACAAATAGATATCAGACCAGTGTGCCAGAAAAACGATAAAGGCGCAATAAGAAAGAGAGGAGAGCGGTTACTGCAGCTTCAGTTGAGAGAGAGAGAGAGAGAGAGAGAGAGAGAGAGAGAGAGAGAGAGCGCTACTACACAGAACGTATTGAGAGCGAGAGAGGAAGAACAGTTATGTTGGTTTGGGTAATAGGGAGAGAGTGATAAAACAATAGATCAAATAGGTGAGAGCGGCAGATTTTGATTTTGTGTGTACTTACGAAAAGAAACAACAAAACACATTGACTACCGACACAGGAAAATAATTAAATTATGTCTAAAAACACAATTAAAGGGCATGCACTCGCGCTTACGGAAAAGCTCTAATTGGTATATTCAAAAAACACCGGCTGTTTATAAAAGATAAAAGGCAGATAAGCGGAGCGCAAAACAAAAACACGTCTGATTGCTACAAAGAGAATCGAACGATCTGATTTTACTAATTTTTTTCCCTATGTTTGGTTAAAATACGAAATGACAGTTGAGAAAAGTGTGATTGAAAAAAATATTTATTTTTAATTAAATGAATATGATATCAAAAAACGTGGCATGCACTTTTGTTAGAAATTTATTGACTCTTATTATTATTGATTTATTGACTCAAAAAAATTAAAACTTTTCGTATCGAATAACATTTGGGGAAACCTCACGCTAGAGAAGTCTAAGATGTATGAAATTTTAGAGTGCGGCTTTTATTTTGTCGCTGGGTGTATATAAAATAGTTGCGGGTCGTCGTCATCGTCATTTTATTTTCACAGACGGGGCAAGTGCGTAGGGGAAATTTAACGGCAAAATTCAGAATACGAAGGTTTGGTCAAAAAGCAGCAATTTAGCTGTTTATCCATAGGCATTTAAAAACTATACGTTAAACGAATACTTATTAATGTACCTATCAAAAACTAAAAAATTCAGCCCAAAAAAAACTTTTTTTTTCAGAGTCAAAATTTTGGGAAAAAATACCGCAAACAATTATGAAATTTTAATTTGAAAGACGGTAAGCTGAAACTAAAAAATGTTTGGATGCGATTTATAACTGCATTTATCATCTTTTAAGAACCGCCAAATTCAATAAAACCAGATATAAGAAACTTAAGTTATGTGTAAAATAGAAGCACAACCTCTGGAAAAAACATGACAAATTTAAAAAATTCTTTGAAAAAAAGGAAACTTAAAAAAACAACCTAATTCTTGAAAAATGGTTAAATCTAATCTAATCTAAATCTACAAAAAAAAAAACATTTTGGGCCACAGCAGAAATGTCGTGTTGCCTGGTGTAATATATTGCGGTATATTTTTCTGAAAGTTTGCTTTTAAAAACTCAAGAAAAGTCGAAAAATAACTATATCTTGGGCTGTATTTTTGTTCTTAGATAGGTACATTAATTAGACATCGTTTATAGCCTTTTAACACTACCGCATCATTATCGAAGGTGCGGAAAAATGATGCGAGGCGTTTACATTTAAGCTGCATCATTTCCGCACCGCATCATTTTGTCAGCTATTGTTGGCTCCGAACAAAAATTACGTGCTGCTGACTTTAATTTTCAAGTTTCACTTTTAAAGTTGGAATCAGCGCGTCACAAAAGACCTTGCAAGTCCTTGTGTAAAATGGTAACACAAGGACTTGCAAGGTCTTTGCTTGCAATCAAACTTATTTTAATTGAAATGTTCAGGAATGGTTTGGCCGCTCAACTTCAAATTATTTTATTGTTTGATTCGACAAAAATACCCTGATACCGCGTCAATACCCCGAATAAATTCAGTATTTTGTAAAAATACTCGACAGAATACGGTAACACTTGCGAATGATGCGGCAAATGTTGTATCATGCGGCCGTATCATTGTCTTCTTCTATCTACAGGGCTCTTATGGACATCATTGTCGCATGTTCCATTTAACGGAAGAATCCAATGATGCGCCCTAATGTAAAAAGGGTATTACGGTATCGGACATTTCATTTCAATCTCGGTTGCAATCCGATCTTAAAACCTTTCAGTCATGGTGTTATACAAATTTGTTACATCTTAATCCTTCGTTCTAGTGCCTTTCCGCCTCGTTACACGCTATGTGGTTATTAGATCCCAAGTTAAAGTTTTCTGAACACGTTTCTACCATGGTAAATAAGGTAAACACTTCGACTCCAAATGGTCTCAATGCGCTTGTTGCTAAACCACTAAGAGTATTTTGTCGCTATTTTTATGCATTTGTTCATATGAGACACTTTTCTAGAAAAATTGAGTCTTCTGCAAATTAATGTGTGTATCTCTTTTTTCCTTCCTCTTCCTCCTTCCTCTGGTCTACTTTATATCCGGTACTCAGTCAATTTACATATGTAAATTAGTTGTTCCCGATTATGATCATCACTATCTTCATCTCGGCCAATGGCAATCAAAGAAGTGGGTTTTCTTTAATTACACTAGTCGACACGACTTTTCCGCTGTCGCCAAAAATGACTTTTTCTGATACATTTGGATGTTTAAAATTTTTTAAAGAATGTTTTTTTTTTTCATGGAGTAGTTTTTTTTTAAAGAATTTTTAAAAAATTTGATGATTTTTGTCATAGGTAGTGCTTCTATTTTTCACATAACTTAAGTTTCCTACAACTGGTTGTATTGAACTTTACAGTTAAAAAAAGCTGACAAATGCAGCTACAAATCCTACCCAGACACTTTGTAGCTTCAGTTTAACGTCTGGAAGATATTAATCTTTCAAATTGAAATTTCATAATAATTTTTTCCCGAAATTTTGACTTTGAAAACTCAGGAAAAGTCGAAAAAAAAATATTTTACATCTTACATTTCTAGTTTTAGATAAACACATTAATTAGGCGACGACAAGAAGTTATCGATCTAAAAGCAACACTGCGCATGTACCTACGGCTGCTCTGAAATGTATCGACGCTCTGATGACTGGCGGTCTCTCTCGAATGTTCTGTGTGTCCGAATCAAAGTCTGCTTTTGTACTACATACATATTCATACTGAATAAATCTATTTTTATGTTGTGCCACTGAAGAAATAACTCGAACAGGTTATGGGCCCAGGCACCTAGACAGCAAATAGAAACAGTGAGAAACAATAAACATTGTTTGGTGCTTAGTGAAAAGCAGTGTCGAAAAAACGGCATAAACTCATTGGTGCGTGTGTGTGGTGTGTCCAGGAAAAAATAGCAGAAACAGTTTATCAAATTAAACATAGATTCGCATTGTGTTTTTTGATCAGGAATTTGCAGCGAGTCGGACCGTTGCCGTGGTTTAAAGTCCAAAGTAAAGAAGTCCCAGCGGATCAAAAAAACACAAAAGCGAACGGAGACTCAAGTGTGTGGTACCAAGCCGTAGAAAATTGTGCGTGTGTGTGTGCAATTCAAAGGGATACATACAAGAAACACGCGTGTTGGGGATCAAAGAAGAAAATTGCGAACAGAACTAAAAAAGAGGAAAGACTACAGTTTTGCCGTCGTAGTTGCTTTGTGCATGAGATGAGCGACAGACACATACATAATTGCACTGTGGGACAAAAATGAGTGGAAATATGAATTTCAATATTGAGAAACTGGACGAAAACAACTATAGCACATGGGAAGTGTTGATGAGAAGTGTTCTCATACAAAATGATTTGTGGCCAGTAGTCAGTGGTAAAATAGTGCTTAGTGAAATTGCAACAAATGAGCAACGTGCAGCTTTCGAACTGAAGGATCAAAAGGCATTGGCGTCAATTTTACTTTGTGTTAAATCGACCCAGCTGAACAATGTTAAAAATTGTGTATCGTCGTCGCAGGCATGGCTAAAGCTAAAGACTATTCACAGGCCAAGCGGACCGGCTAGGGTAGTGCTGTTAATTAAACAGTTGTTGTCGTTAAAAATGTCGGAAGATATGAGTGCACAGGAATATTTGCATAAATTCCAAGTGATACATGAGGCTTTAGCAGAAGTCAGCATAAAGGTTGATGAAAATATTTTATCAGTTGTGTTGCTAAATGGCTTGCCTAATTCTTATGAAAGTTTTGTTGTTGCGATTAAGACACGGGATGATTTGCCGAGCTTGAGCATGCTAAAAATAAAAATGTCTGAAGAAGCAAATAGGCAGGAAGATAGCGTCTGCAAGGAAATCTCAAGCAGTGCGGAACTAAATGTTAGTTATGAAAACAAAAACTTTAAGAAAAACTTTAAGAAGGGCAAAAAGTGTTATAATTGCGGAAAAGAAGGTCATTTTAAATCAGAATGTCGTGTCAAAAGAAAGCTAGAAGATGTTAACAACAAGGGCGCAAGCAGTAAAAACGCAGAAAAATTAGGCACATTGCTTTGTGTAACTAAAGATACCAAAGTGCAACCTGAAAAATATGTACCAATTTTAAATGTTGCAAAGCCAAATGACCAAATGTTAAATGCGTGGTGCATAGATAGTGGCGCAACGGCGCATCTATGTTGTGACAAGGAACGCTTTGTGTCGTTCACGGAAGACAATCAAAAAGTATTTTTTGTATGAAGGGCATGGAACTGTTAAAGTAAAGTTCGGTGATAGAGCGGTTACACTAGAAAATGTTATCTTGGTACCAGACTTACAGTACAATTTTATATCGGTCACAAAAGCATTAAACAATGGAAAAAAGGTTGTATTTGAGAAAAATCAAGCGATGATTTTTTATAATGGAAAAATGGTTATAAAGGCACGTCTTGAAAATGGATTGTTTATGGTTCAGGACAATCAGGAAAAGTGTATGAACATTATAAATGTTGAGGCAGAGGCATTTAAATGGCACAACAGGTTCGGCCATGTAAATTTTGACGCACTAAAGGAAATGGTTAGTAAGGAGATGATAATAGGTCTCAAGGGTATAAACAAGCCAAAACAAGTGTGTGCAACATGCGCAAAAACTAAAATGTGCGTGCAGCCATTTCAATAGTGCACAAACAGGGCAAAGGGTGTATTAGACTTAATACATAGTGATGTATGCGGTCCAATGCAAAAGCAGTCAATGGGAGGAAATCGATATTTCGCAACATTTATTGATGATTCTTCAAGATATGTGTCAGTTCATTTTCTAAAAACCAAAGATCAGGTTTTCGATGCTTTTAAGATGTTTAAAAGTCAAGTTGAGTGCCAAACTGGGAGAAAGATAAAAGTTCTACGAAGCGATAATGGCCGGGAATATATATCAAACGTTTTTGATACGTATCTGAACAAAAACGGAATAAAGCGAAACCTAACAGTGCCTTATACACCGCAACAAAATGGAGTTGCGGAAAGGGTTAACAGAACATTGGTAGAAATGGCAAGAAGTATGCTGTTGCATGCTGGGTTGAGTGAATGCTATTGGGCAGAAGCGATTCGAACTGCCGCGTATTTGCGAAATAGAGTGGCAAGCAGCTCCCTGAATGGTGTGACACCATTTGAAATATGGACAGGTAGAAAGCCAGTGGTATCGCATTTAAGGGTTTTTGGCTCAGTGGCGATTGCTCTAGATAAAACAAAGAAAATAAAATTCGCACAAAAAGGTTTAGAGTATGTAATGGTGGGCTACTCAGATACGGCCAAAGCATTCCGTTTGGTTAGTAAAGAAACCAGGAAACTCGTAGAGAGTAGAGATGTAATTTTTGTAGAACCTGAAGGGGGCAGACTAGAGGCATCAGATTCTAATGACATGGCATCAGTTGAGGTTCAACAAAATCAAGATTCTGAATCCGAGATAGATAGCGAGCAGTCTGTAGATCCTGAAAATGAGCCAGAAAATCAGGAGGAGATTAGGTCCAGTAATGACATTCTTCTAATTCCCGAACCCAGGAGAGGACCAGGACGCCCAACCATCGTACGGACGGGTAAACCAGGACGACCGAGGAAGGAGTATCATATGCTCAATGCTATACAGGCAGCAAAAGCTTGCAGCCAACGTTATGGGATCGACTACAAGGAGACATTCGCACCAGTTGTTTGCCATGCAACTATCAGGTTGATAATTGAACTTGCAGTCCAACATGGTCTCCACCTACATCAAATGGATGTTGTCACGGCTTTTCTCAACGGCGAATTGGAAGATGAGGTATTTATGAGGCAACTCGAAGGCTTCATCAGCGACATTCACCCAAATCCCGTCTTGAGGCTTCACAAAAGCATATATGGACTTAAACAATCAGGAAGAGTTTGGAACTCTATGTTGGATGCAACGTTGAGGCGCATTGGTTTTATACCGACTGTCAATGAACCCTGCCTCTATTGCAAGCCTGGTAAAAATATGTGTCTAATAGCTGTCTACGTAGATGACATTATCATTACGTGCAAGGACCTGGATGATATATCTAATATCAAAACAAAGATCGCAGCAGAGTTTGATGTAGTTGACATCGGGCCTATGCAATACTTTTTAGGTATTGAGGTGAAACGTGAAGGCAGCACTAGGGCAATTTCAATCAGTCAAAGGAAGTACATAAGAGAATTGCTTGAACAGTACAACATGAAAGATTGTCGACAGTCCCCTACACCGCTGGAAGCTGGTTACCAGGTGGCATGCAACAAAGAGCACTGCCGCAAGGTCGACATCACATCGTTTCAAAAGCTATATGGAGAGTTCTCTTATCTTGCAGTTATGACTCATCCGGACATTTCGCATTCGGTGAATAAACTAGCACAACGTAACAAGGACCCTCATTCCGAGCACGAAGCGGCAGCTAAGCATATTCTTCGATATTTGGCAAAAACGATCGACTGGGAGATATGCTACACAAAGCAAGGCAAGGCAATTGAGTGTTTTGTCGATGCAGACTGGGCGAGTGATATGACAAACCGAAAGTCATTCACTGGCTATGTATGCACCTTGGCAGGAGGAGCGATTTCTTGGGAGTCAAGAAAGTTTTCCAGACGTTAAGTTGCAGCTACAAAGTGTCTGAGTCGGATTTATAGCTGCATTTGTCAGCTTTTTTTAACTGTAAAGTTCAATACAACCAGTTGTAGGAACTTAAGTTATGTGAAAAATAAAAGCACTACCTATGACAAAAAATACCAAATTTAACAATTCTGAAAAAAAACTAAACCTGGAAAAAAAGCCATAATTCTTTAAAAAATTTTAAATTTTTATCTCTATCAGAAAAAGTAATTTTTGGCGACAGCGGAAAAAAAAAGTTGAATTTTGTCGAGTAGTGAAATCAGCGCGCCTCTCCTTGCCAGTATTTTCTCCCTGAACGCCTTTAAGAACGAATCAGCTTTTGCCTGTCTCGCCGGTGTGACCTCCACCCATTTTGAAAATTTGTCTGTAAACACGATCATTACCGTATTGCCATGCGAAGTTCTGGGTAGTGGTCCGACAAAATCGACACATATCGATTCCCACGGTGCGTTTGCTATTTTTGTTAGCATTTTCCCTGCTGCCGCTTGTTGTGAAATTTTGTATATCTGGCAATTATCGCATGACCGTACGAATTTGGTCACATCCCTACTTAGTATGCTTATGGGTTTGAATGGTTCTCTTCTAGCACCCGAATGCGTTCGTGTTTTGGTACACATGACTTCCATGATTGCTTGTCTTCGTCGGTGTGGTTAGGTATGTGCCTATAAAGTCTTTCATGATTTATGATGAAGTCGGGTATTTCTTTCGGGTTTGTTTGTTCTTGTTTCCACTTTCCTTGATACCAAGCGCATTCCAAGTTGAAAGCGCGGTTGAAATTCGGACTTCATCGCGTGATAAGCGTGGATAAACCGTCCGCCACTGCATTCAACATCCCTTTCCGATACCGAATCTCAAATGTAAACGGTTTCAATCCTAACGCCCATCTTGCCATTCGGCCGGATTGGCTTTCGATTAAATTGAGCCATCTCGGCGCTTGGTGGTCTGTGACTACTATGAACTTCTCGTACCGCCGCAATTTTATCTGGATCCGTGTGAATTCCGTCTTCACTAACCATGTGTCCTAGATACTTCAGTTTCCTCTGGAAGAAGTGGCATTTCTTTTCATTAATCCACAGATTCGCCCTTCTCAGCCGCTCCAAGACTTCTTCTTCTTTGTCCGTCCGATCACGACAATGTCGTCCAGGTATGCGAAGGCAAACGGTTCCATGTCTGGTCCGATTACTGCATCCAAGGCTCTCTGGAAAGTTGCTGGAGCTGTCGTAAGTCCGAATGGCAATTCTTTCCATTGAAACAATCCTCGCCCCCAATCCTCCATCGGTATCTGCCAGTACCCTGACATCAGGGGGTAGGGTGTTAATATATTTTGCCTCCCTGAGTTGGTTTAGTATGAAGTCCATCCTGGGCATTGGGTATGCGTCTTTTTCCGTTTTCTCGTTGAGTAACCTGTAGTCCTCACAGAGTCTCCATTGATCCGTTTCTTTTTTGTTCACTAAGACCACTGGTGCGCTGTATGGGCTTCGTGATGGTTTTATGAGGTCCTGTCTATTTAATTCGCCTATTTCCCGAATTATTATTTCCATTTGTGTGGGTTGTGAGGGTAATATCTCTGTTTGATGGGTCTGTCGTCTTTTAAGTAGATTCTGTGTGTCGGTATGTTGCTTACTCCTTCCAGTGTTTCGAATTTTTGTACTTCTGACGAAATCCATTCCTCCAGTTCTTCGTGCACTGGCTCAGGCTGTGTGCGCCTTACATGTTCTTCCGTCTGTACCGGGATGGGTCCTTCGCCGATCACTATTGATGATTTCCCGCACGTTATTGTTGTGCCTGTGCTTTCTAGAAGCACATTCCTAGTATCGGGTTGTCTGGTACTCCGGTCATTATAAGAAATGCTTGCTTGGACGCTCGTCCTCCTAGTTCCACTGTGGTTTCGAATCTACGTGTTGTTCTGCGCGTGCTCCCATCCGCCAGTTTTATTAATCGCCTTTCGTCTCCTTCGGTTTGTAGTTTCCTCGCCGTCTCATCGTTGATCATGCATCTTGAGGCTCCTGGGAGCCGGGGGGGGGGGGGGGGGGGGGGGGGGGGGGGGGGGGGGGGGGGGGGGGGGGGGGGCCCAGGAGCTTGGCGGGTGCCTCCCTAGCCCTGAGCTTTTTCTTGCGGCTTTCTACAGCATTCTTTGATAGTCCCGTTTAGTCCTCCGTTTCTAGTTTTTCAAATTCTTCTGCCGTGATCATGAATTCTGTGTGTTTTGAATTCGCTTCTTTTCACGTAGAGTTTGGTGGGTAGCCGGCAGTTCTGGTATGTAATCTCCAGTTTCTGCTGCTCTGTATACGTTCCGAATCTCATAAATTTCCTTAGATTTTGTACATATTCCCTCACTGTCTCCGTCTCCGTTTGCTTTCGGTCTGCCATCTGCTTCCCGAGTTCCTACCTGGGTGATATGAAGTTCTCCTTGAGTCCTTCCTTAACTTCCTCCCATGTAGTTACGGGCGCTGGCTTTGTATGCCACCAATCCAGTGCACTTTCTTCGTTGTGATTTGTATCTGTGCACATTTCTGTGGCGATTGTTGCCTTGGGCTCCTTTTGGTTTGAAGCTGGGTTGCTGCTAGCTGTTACAGTCTCTCTTAAATATTTGCCGGGAGGTCTGTTCTCTCCATGAATTATATCAATTGCTTCCTTAGGATTTCCACTTCTTCGAGTTTCTCCAAGCCGAATTCTTCGCAGTAGCCTTGCAGCTCTGCTTTCGTTGCATGGTTAATCCACTGCTTTGCCATCTTGATCACTTTTGAGATATTATTATGCTACCACAACCTGCTAACAGAAATTTGTTTGTTTCTGGGTGTGGTAACTATAATGAGTGATCTCGGGTTCAAGAAGAAGGCGTAGGTTTAAGCAGTATATCAAATCTTTATTATTCTTAAGTTTACAAAGGTGACGTTAGATGTGTGGGTCTCCGGTATGGGTCCTACTTCGGGGTCTTCCTTCTAGCTTGGCTACTCGGCCGCACGTGGCTGTTTGCTGCGTGCAGGTCGTCGTTTGTCGTCGGACCCGAGAAGTACTCCCGAGGTGAACTCGGAGTGGACGACGGGAGCCAGGGGTAGGACACACCCTGTGAGAAGAATCGTTGCAGAGGTAAACACACTCTGATGCGAAGATTTGATGCAGAGGTAAACACTCTCTGGGAAGAAGATTTGTTGCAGAGGTAAACACTCTCTGAGGAGACGATTGGTGACAGAGGTAAATACGCTCTGGGGAGAAGAATTGTTGCAGAGGTAAACACTCTCTGGGGAGACGATTTGTGACAGAGGTAAATACTCTCTGGGGAGAAGAATTGTTGCAGAGGTAAACACTCTCTGAGGCGAAGAATTGTTGCAGAGGTAAACACTCTCTGAGAAGACGATTTGGGACAGAGGTAAACACTCTCTGAGGATAGGAGGATCAGAGGTATACACTCTCTGAGGTTGTGAGGATCCAGAGGTAAACACTCTCTGAGGTCTAGGACGGGGAAAATGTATTAAACGGGCAAGTGAAAAAGCAGAGCTCTACCTTTTGTACGAGCGTCATTGTAAAATGGTGAGAAGTTAATATCAGGCTGTTCCGAGTTAAACTGCCCCGATTCGAGCTGGCGATGCTCCTTTTATCCACGAAAGTCAGCTGTTGGTCCGCGGATTTGGGACTAGCGCGTGCCCCTGGGTCGTAACGCCTTCTGGGTCCGAGCTGATAGTGTGCCCGTTGGCGCTCGTGCTCCGGTCACATTGGCTCGTGGGTAGTGTGACCGTTTACGGCCCGGTGATGGTTCCACTGGCCTTGCTTTGGAGCGTACTTTGAATGTGATGGTTTTGTTCTCGAAGTGTGTTTTTATTTCAACAAATAATATTCATACTTCAATAATATTTCAATAATACTTCCATAATACTATAAATTGTGGCGCCGGTGCCGTTGCGTATGGTGCTGGGCGTCACAACTTGCACGTATGTTCAAACAAAAATTGAAATCCTTAATTAAATTTATTGTTAAATATTCAGTTTTTGGTATCACACTTTTGACTCTATTCGGCTGAGTGGCAAAAGAGAGGTTTGCCTCATGTCCACATTTTAATTTGTCTTCAAGATAAAATCCGTCCAGAAGAAAATGATCAAATAATTTCAGCCGAAATTCCACACCCATTAATTGATCAAGAATTATTTGATATTGGGTCGTGTGGTTCTTTCAACATGACGTCACCATGCATGGAAAATGGTAGATGCAAGAAAAATTTCGCAAAGCCGCATACGAATGATACTATCACGGATATTGACGGTTATACAATGTAACGCAGCAGAAATACTGAGAATTGTGGCCACGCATTCACAATGCGGCTGCCGAATTATCCAAATCAAGTAGAATTTGATAATCAGTGGGTAGTACTATACTTTCATACACACCATTACTTTCAAAAACTTGTAAAGCACATATCAATGTTGAGCTTTGCAATTCTGTAAAATCAATTTAGTATATTTGTAAATATGTAAACAAAGGCAGTGATTTGGCCATATTTGAAGTACAAAATAAAAATAACAATGACGAAATAGCACGATACCATATGGGCAGATATATTACCAGTAACGAAGCTATTTGGCATATTCTTAGCTTTCCCATACATGAAAGAGATCCTTCTGTCCAGCATCTAACAATACATCTTGAAAACGGTCAACGTGTATACCACGAAAACAAGGAAAACCACATCCTTCGATTACAGGCATATTCAATGCTAAGACATTAGGGCGACTTAACACGGTACATCCAAAGCAACGTGAGTGCTTCTATTTACTTTTGTTATTGGTGAATGTTTCCGGACCAATGTCTTTTGATTTTCTGCGAACAGTTAATGGTCGAGTATTCAATACATACCAAGATGCATGTCGTGAACTACAATTGCTAGAAGACGATAACCATTGAGACTTAACGCTTGCAGATGCTGCGTTGACATAAACGCCCAATAACATACGTCAGATGTTTGCAATTATTTTGACGACACGTTATCCATCGCAAACACAAACTTTGTGGGAAAAATATAGATGCACCAGGTGTAACCAGTAAGACATATTTAATATGGTTGATTCTTGCCAAAGTACGGTCGCAATCGCATTGGCAGTTGCATCGTCAGGCATTGCGGCTACTTTGGAAAGAGTTCAATAATAATTTGGGATGAGTGCACAATGGCTCACAAATTTTCACTCAATGCATTGAATAGAACTATGCAAGATTTAAATGGCAATAATAAACTTTTTGATGGTGCTGTTTGAGATGCCAAGCTTTTTTGGCACCTATTTCTATCCAAAATAATAACGCGAATTGTTCAAATGTAATAGCTGTTTATTTATACAGGCGGCTGCTAGCTGAAGCCGATTGCTTGCTCTTAGCCCTGCCCGATAAATGTACAAACGCGAGATCAAAATGCAACCAATGCGCAGAGAGGTTAGCAGATTACTAAAAATTGACACCGTCGGCTAAACAAAGCTAGAGCCGAAGCGGCGGCTGCAGAGCGCCCTTTACAGAGGGAGAGCGCAGCAGCGCTGCCGAACGTTGGTGTTTACAGTGCCCTGAATATTCGAAATATGTATAGTTCTAAGTTAGGCCTGTTGTTTAGCGGCTGGCCTAAACATGCTCCCCCCGTTGGAAGCCAGTCTTTCAACAGACTCCTTGAGGGGCAGTACACATAGCCGGGTAACGGCCCTTTTGATGGCTCCTGTGGCAGTCTTCAAATCAGGTACGCGGCACACTCCATCCTTGCCCGTGATGACCTCGACCACTCTAGCAAGTGGCCAACGCATTGGAGGAAGATTTTCGTCCTTGATAAGAACGAGATCGATTACGCAAAGGTTTTGCGTAGGCGTCCGCCATTTCGACCGTTCTTGCAAAAGAGTTAGATACTCTTCGCGCCAGCGGCTCCAGAATATCTGCTGCAGTTGAGTGACCCGTTGCCAGCCATCCAGACGATTGTAGTTGAGCTTCGTTAGATCAGGCTCGAGGATTGCTTCGTGTGGACCGCCTAAAAGCAGATGAGCAGGAGTCAGGACATCCAAATCAGCAGGATTTTCTGAAAGCGAGAGCAAAGGGCGAGAATTAACAATTGCCGTGATCTGGCAGATCAGAGTGCGCAGCTCGTCGAAGTCAAGCACAGAGGGCCCAACTGAGCGGTACAGGTGATGCTTTGCTGTCTTCACGGCCGCTTCCCACAATCCGCCAAAGTGCGGAGAGCGTGGTGGGATGAAGCGCCAGTCGATCGAGTCCGCCAAGCAGGATTCATGGACCTCCTTCATATGCGAGTCGCTCATAAAGAGTTTCTTGAGCTCCAAAAGCTCGTTCTTCGCGCCAACGAAGTTTGTCGCATTGTCGGACCAAATTGTACTTGGCCTTCCTCGCGTGGAAGTGAAACGCTTTAAGGCGCCAAGAAACGAAGCGGTGTTCAGGTCCTTTACGAGCTCCATGTGTATAGCCTTAGAAGTAAAGCAAATACACTGATGTAGCACTTGATGGGCGGCCTCGTGCGGATTTCTGATCTGTAGAAAAAGGTGCCACAATAATCCACTCCAGTGACTTCAAAGGGTCGAGATCCTTCCAGACGCTCCTTAGGCAGATCTCCCATGATGTGCTGAACCATGCGCGGCCTAGTCCTGAAGCATCTCACACACTTGCTGACTACCTTGGATACTGCCTTGATTCCGCCAATGGGCCAATATTCCAGTCGAATTTTGGCAAGTAGTGCGCGAGGTCCAGCATGAAGGTTCCTTTCGTGATAATGCCTTATCAGCGCACAAGCTATGGGATGTCTCTTTGGCAGAATAAGCGGGTGCTGAGCATCAAATCCCAGAGATGAGTTGCCAAGACGACCTCCAACTCTTAGTAATCCATACCGATCGATGAACGGAGAGAGTGAGCTGATGGAACTGGATTTCCTGACTTGACCATTGCGTTGAATCTCCCTTATATCCATATACAAGTTAGCCAGTTGAATATGCCGGATCAGAAGAAGCGTTCCTTGCCGAATATCCGAAATGGTGAGTCCAGAATGCCGAAGACGATAAACAAATTTAAGCATGTAGGCGAATGTGCGCTGCATGCCAAAGAATGAATTTGCAAATTTGCATTCTGCCGTGAGATCGGCGTGTGGAGACGCGACCAGCAATACTCGCTTGCGAAGCTCGGCCGTTGCTGCTTCAGGAACAGGAGTTACAGGCCACTCTTCCTTGGAGCCTACCAAAAACGATGGACCGTGAAACCACAGCTCTGACTGGATAAGTTGGTGGGGAAGCGAGCTTCTAGAGAGAACGTCAGCAGGATTTAATGATGTGGGGACATAGCGCCATTCCATGCCTGCCGTCAACTCCTGAATTGCTGCCACTCGATTTGCCACGAAGACTTGAAATTTGGCTGGCTCATCCCGTATCCAAGATAATGCTGTCGATGAATCTGACCAGCAATAAAACCGACCTGTAAAACTTTCAATATCCTTCAAATTATTCATTAGTTTCGCAAGCAAATGGGCTCCACTTAATTCCAGCTTGGGATCGATAAGGGTTTTAGGTGAAGCACAAAATATTGCTCGACAATTGCCCTTCCCTGGATACCACATATATGCAAGCGCCATATGCTTCCATGCTGGTGTCACAAAATCCGTAAAGTTCGATTACCGTAGCAGAAGAATGAACAACGCGAGGAAATGATATCCGCGGAATAGTTGACAAACTGTTTCTCAAGTCCATCCAAGATGAATGCAACGCTGAGGGTAGGCTTTCATCCCAATCCAAATTTTCTCTCCAAAGCTGCTAAAGGAAGATTTTGCACCTGACAATAACAGGATTTATCAAGCCAATAGGGTCGTAGAAACGAGCAATCGTAGACAAAACCGATCGCTTGGAGGGCTTCAAATTTGTGTCCAGCGCGGACAAGGCAAAAAGCAGCTGATCTGAAGCAGGGTCCCATGCTAAGCCAAGAGTTTTCGTTATATCACTTCTATCATGAAACCTTAAGTATTTCACTCTGTCATCTTCAGGCGTTCCTTCAAGTACTTCCTGATGGCTAGATCACCATTTCCTAAGTTTAAAGTTACCGCAAGACAGTATGGCGGAGGTTTGATGCATCTTTTCTATGACCTCAGCGACAGAGCTGCCGCCCGAGATGAGATCATCCACGTAAAAATCCTGTTGCAGAGCAGCTGAGCCAAGAGGGTAGGATTCACCCTCGTCAATGGCCTGGTGCATTGCGCGAACTGCTAAAAATAATGCAGCTCTAGTGCCATATGTGACGGTGTCTAATGTGTAGACCTGATCTTCGGACTGGACAGAATCGCGCCATAGAATGCACTGATAGTAATTGTCAGGTGAGGACACTCGTACGCAGCGGTACATTTTACAAATGTCCCCTGTGAGAGCGACTGGATATGTGCGAAACCGAATTAGAATGCTGAACAATGCAGGCTGAATAACAGGGCCTGCCATCATCGCATCATATAGGGAACATCCGGTTGATGTAGCTGCCGAACCATCGAAAACGACACGAAGCTTTGTCGTCGTACTATCCTCCTTCAAAACACAGTGATGAGAGAATCAGGGTTGACTGGGGACATATGCTTCAGCTCAATATATTCCCTCATAAAGGCAGAGTACCGCTCCTTGAGTGTAGTATCACGATCCAATTTTCGGTCCGAAATGGGTGAATCGACGATGCGCTTGAGTGTAAGATTCCCCTAAGCGATCACCATTATCCTTTAACGGGAGACGAACTGAATACTCCCCTGATGGCAAACGTGAGAAGTGGTCTACGAAATGCGCTTCACGCTTCCTCCCTAAACATACGAAGAGTTTTATCCAACCTTGCATCCATGTTAGCTTCCGAATCTGGAGGATTTTGCGTTGCCAAGAGCGCCGAGCGTGCTACCCTTTGTCCACCGCCAGATACGATCCACCCAAGCCGGGTCTTCTGCAGAAGAGGCAGACCATCGGTGAGTTTAATTTGCCCTACGCAGAGGAGATCATAGAAAATGCTAGCACCAATGAGGAGATCCACACGCTGAGGGTTGAAATATGCAGGATTAGCAAGCTGAATATTTGATGGAATATTCCGATCGGCTACATTGACTGCCAGACTTGGTTGACAATTGGTGATCGTAGGAGCTATAAGAGCAGTAAGCGTAGTTGTATAGTCAGCTGTGCGAGAATGCATACAAATGTTCACGGTGGATCCCTCAGTAGCCACGCTGGTATCGCCGAGCCCAGAGACAAGTGCAGACGATTGAGTTCTCCTAAGCAGAAGCTGATGGGCGAACCTGGATGTGATGAGATGAAGTTGATATCCTGAATCTAGTATGGCACGACAAGGAACTAAAACGCCAGACCGATTCTTTACGAGAACCACAGCTGTAGCCAGAAGCACAACATCGGATTGAAGACCTTGGGCAGCAAGAGAGGAGAGGCAGGGGAAGGTGAACTGCTAACAGAATCCTGATTGGCAGAAATAGCGTCTGGTTGGAGCGTTAGATCTGGCGGAGAAATATCTGGGGAGCCTTGAATTGTAGATTGCAGATTCTCGAAATGCAACAAACTATGATGCCTCCCACCGCATACTCGACATTTTCCACTGTTGCATGCACGAGTCCGATGCTTCGCCTTCAGGCAATTGAAACAGAGGGAAAGCTTCTTCACTTCTTTGTGGCGCAGCAACGGAGACAAATTCCCGAATATCTTGCAGGAATATATACCATGTCCAGCTGAATGGCAAAAACTGCATCCAGACGAGTCGGTGGAAGAATTGGAGGCAACAAAAGTTTTCTTTAACTGAGAATTATGGGGTTTTCCCACCTGAGCGCTACTACCGGGTGCCGCTGTCGCGTATTCCAAATTTTCCATTTTCTGGCACCGCTTTTCCAAGTATTCATAAAATTCCTTTGCTGTAGGTATGGCATCCGACGACAGGTGTTCTTCCCATTTAATTTGCGTCCCGAAGCCTTTAAGGAGATGGCGAATCCACTCTCTTGAGCCCAAGAATCTTCTTGATGTGTGCCTGAAAAACAAGTCGTTTGTTACTAAAACGTTTATTAAGTATATCCAGTGCCACACGATAATTGGAACTGGAGAGTTCCAAAGATCGAACCGAATCCAAAGCCACATCAGCGAGGCTAGAGCGAAGGTGCTGGAACTTCTCGATGTCGCTGAGATCCGCATCCGCGTCGATGATCGAATTGAACATAGCCATGAAGTCCGAATATTCGACGTATCCACCGGAAAACTTGGGTACTTTTAGCTCAGGAAGTCGCTGCTTGTGAGCTATGGCGATGGTACTGTGTCCAGAATGGCTTGGTAGGGTAGTCAAATTGGAAGCAGCGCGCGAGTGGCCTAGTTCGAGAGCTGCCAGTAGCTCAGCCTTCAATGATATGAAGAGCATATCAAAGTTGTTGCGCATCTCACTCCCAATCTCGTCTTGATTGAGCACTTCCAGTTCATTATGGGCCTTATTAAATTCCTCTCGAATTTCTGTCAGCATGTCGATGCGAACGTCGATTTCCGTGGCGTTCAAAGTATCGATCTTATTTCCAGCGAATGATTCGCCGAGCCCACTCATTCGATCATATAAAGACTGAACTTTACGTTTATAAAGACTCAGCCTGTTAGTAGCCGTCACAATATTTCCGCCCGCGCCTGTATTTGGATCGCTTTCCATGTTTAACGGTGTGAAATGCAACGAAACAACGGAGAACAGATAACCGTTTAAGTGCCGGTATACAGAATCGAGAAAGAGAGAGTGAAGACACGAAAAGTCGAAACCGTGGCTGCAGTTGTGCAGAGAATGAGAGACTTGACGATTTTGCGACGGTGCACAGAAGCTGGAGCGAGAATGAGAGACACGAAAAGTCAAGAACCGTGTCTGTGGCTGAGCATAGAATGATAGATTCGACGATTTAACTAACGGAATCCCAGATGATCTCAACTGAATTTGCACATAAACCGTTTTATATTCTGCACAAATGTATTTGTTTGGGGTTAAACTGCACAGAACCGAATATATTGTTCAATTATATATATATATATATCCGAAATATATATGCATAAAACAGCATATTCTTTCACATATATATCCGAACATACATATTTTACCAATCTACATACGCATCCCAATATATATAAACCATCTATCCGAATATACACTTATTTTTTCCATATCCGCATACATATACTTATATTAGCTGCATATTCTTGCGTCTGTATATCCACACCTCCCCGCATTGTTTTTGGGTGTCACTTGCCACCGACTCCCAATAGGAACACCTACCTCGGTGACTAGACCAGTAAAGTCAACCGGTACGCCTAAACCTAGTACGAGTTCCGCCGCAAAGAGCAAATCGGTCCTGTTCCCTTCGCCAGTCACGCTAAAGGTGCCAGCTCCATTAAACAGTCCCATCAGCTCTCGACGCACTTCTCCAATGACCCCTTCATCTCCGCACGGGCGAAATTGGTAGCAGCCATCGGCAGGCTGACCGTTTTGGAAGACCGATTTACCACTTCTGGTACCAGCACACCATCCCCCGCTATCGCTCAGGTCCGCAGAGACCAGTTACAGAGCACGTGGGAGAAGGTGGATGCTGAATTCGAGGCCTGTTCCATAGCGTCGGTTGACGAGGATCCTGACACCCAACGAGAGATCCAATCCATGTATGGCAGGTGCTATGACGACTATGAACGGTGCCTAGCTGACCTTACGGTCCAATCGGCCAGCCCTGTAGTCCGTCCTCCTGCACAGCCGGACTCACATGGCGGCTGAGAACCGACGATATGAGAACCGACGGCTCCTGGTGGCCAACCAGATTCACCTTCTCCTCTCTTTGCCTCACATCGGGTCCGATTCAAGTCGTGCTCTAAAAGAGCTTCAAAGTACGATTCAGGGGGTTCTAACCGCACTCGCCAACTCCAAGGTCTCCACTGAAAATTGGGATAGCTTGCTCCAGTCCATGTTGAACTGCCGAGCTTTTTCGGCAGCGTAGTTTGCGATATATTAAACACGGGAGTTTAGTTTGATACAGTTTATTGTGAGGTATATATTTAATAGGATAGCGAGTCGAAAGAATACAGAAAATGCACGACGAGTCTGTTTAGCTCGATTCAAGACGGGGTCAAATTGAAGACGCGAGGGGTTGGTTCAACGACAGTGTCGGTTGAAAGCTAAATTCAGACGCTGCAAAGGCAGGCGGGCCGAATTGCCCGTGCCCTAATGCGAGCGCGACGATATCCAGACTGATTTAAGGACAGGCGGGCCGAATTGCCCGTGCCCTACTGCAAGCGAGAGTGCGACAGATCCAGAGGAGAGCGCAATATCGAAGACGAAAGATCGAGAGAGTGATAGAAAAGTCGAAAGAAAGAAGGAAAGAAGACGAGATAACGGCTGGATAGGCTGCTGCCGTGCGGGAGCTTATATGTATATACATATGTGTGTACAATGTGCAGTGCAGTGGGCAGTACAAACAACAAACAATAAAAAAAGGGAATTGAATTTACTGCTGCACCACTGGCTATAATGATCCATCAACTCTCTTAATATTGGGCTGCGGAACACGACAACCGACAAGAAGGAAATGCCGTCATGGAAGGAGATGGACTCCTTCCTCAGTCAGAGGTATCTGACGCTAGAGGCGATCGAGGGCCACCCTTCCAATCCACATAGTTCGAAAGGCGATCCGAATCCGCCACCTTCTAAAAATAACCCGTTCCGGTCTCAAGGGAGTCCTGTTCCTAGGAGGGTTCACTCATTCGAGACAACAGTGAATCCGCAGAGGAGGACATGTGATCTCTGCTCCAAAGAGAATCATCCAATCCGTGATTGTCCTCGCTTCCTCCACATGACCGTTGATGCTCGTTCCAGCTACATTAAACAGAAACAGCTATGCTTGAACTGCTTCGCACGAGGACATCAGATCCGAGAATGCCAAAGGTCCCACAACTGCGTCACTTGTGGGGAACGGCACCACACGCTGTTGCACCGTGGCAATCATCTCATGGTGATTGGCCACCATGCTGCATATACTGAATATCCTCTATATTCTAATTTTGTTTAATGTACTATAAACGAATATAATGAACGAATGTAAATACATATGTATGTACAAATACAAAATGTATATCAGACATGACATCAAATTATATTAATTGTCTATAGTGTATTAGTGCGTCGCATCAATAAGCAACACTCAGCAAATAAATTTGTGTCTCAAGAAATCTTCTTAAAAATATTTTGCTGGCAATTTCGGCAGCACTGCACACGTACACACACATATGAATGTACTTGCAAGTTCTGTCTGTGGATGGACATTCGCATCAGAAAAATAGGGATGATTTCAAATTTGACTCGCAAGTGTGGCACTGAAATCCGTATGGACCCATTTATTACCCATTTATACATATGTCATTAATATCCATATTCAAGGATGACATATATATTTTTTTTAAGCATTCTACTTTTTTAGATGTGATTAAAAATATCATTATGTAATACAATAAACCATACAATTAAATACATATGTATTTGTGAATATATATACATATATCAGCTCATTATATTAGTATATTCTATATTAAACAATGTTAGCATCTAAATGTACAAAATAATAATTATTCTGGTATTATAGGGCAAGCGTCTTCAAAAAGGGTCGACTCTAAAAATGCTAAAGTGAAGGGTGGCACGAGCACAAAAATCAAAACAAAGTTGAGACTCACTTGCAAACACGCAAAGTACGTAAGAATGCATGAGCACACATACACTCTCACGACTCGCCCGGTAGCTGATGCCTGCCCTGTTGGTGCGGTCAAATTCAATGTATGAACTGTCCCATCTATATATGTATATACTGTATGGTTAGTGCTGCAATCAAGATGGCATGATTTTATTAAAGTTATATATAGAAACTACGTTAACAGCTGGTAAAAAACTGTAAAATTCGATATTGAAGCATAAATGCTTATGATGAACATCACAACTAGAAATAGTATATTCAGCATGGCTTACCGAGAAATTAACAATAAAATTAAGTAACCTATGCAAATCATTAAAAATAATTTGTTTTTGGGATAGGCCCATACTATAATAACTAATTATAATTATATCATGTGACAGGTGTACATTGCCATTCACCCAAGCAAGGGATTGCGTACCATATGTTCATACAAAATATACTAAATTAAAATCTTCTGTCACACAGATGCCAACAGAATCATCCAAGCTAGCATTAATGCTGGAAATCTTATCCATATACGTCTAATAAAGCGTAAAGTCACTTCCAGGGCGTGTATAGGAAGTAACTTTTACAGTCTCCTCGGACGAGCCTGACTCTTCGACAGCCAACTGGTCCAGTGAGTCCTCTTTTGAAAGTTCAACTGTTATGCAGCAGCAAGAACGGCGGTCATCCTGGTAGTCCTCCGTACTTTCTACTCTACCTCCACCTCTCACGCAATGAATCCCGCTGAAATCTATATCCTTAAGAAAGACCTGGAACAAGTTTGGATCGAAGAACTTATTGACGGTAATCAGGAAGTGTTAAAGTAAAGTCCACAGCGGCGACACCAGACGTCTGCACTGCATAGCCAAAGTAACCTTTAAGAATTAAACCCTACGCATTGTTTCTGTACGAATACGTGTTGGCAAAATAGTAGAGGATATTCTTACAGATACTTCCGCAGTCGGTGCGAGCCGTGGACTGCTCGCCCGCTTTCTGCCCGCTGCAGAAAGCTGAACATCAAAGAGAGGCGACGGAAGATTTTAATATCCCACGTTGGCATCTGTGAAGAAGAGAGCGATACTCCAATTGTTCGGCTAAGCGCCTGCCCATGGCAGCACAGAGATAGGCATAGCTTACTCTCAATGCATCGCTGCTGCTGCTGCTGCTGCCCTACGCCCTACGCTCTCAATCGCTACATCGCCCTTTCCCTAAATTCGTCGACCGACAAGAGCTGTGAGGGAGGGTCATCAGCAGAGCAGAACTTACTTAAAATTTGATCGTCTTCGTAAGCAAACGTCGTATCGCTAATATTCGTTTCGTGGTTATTGTTGCATCTCTCGCTAAGTACATACAAGAAAACAAATCGAACATACACACATACACAATATACATATATATATGCCGTGGCGGCGTGTGCTAGAAATGTATGTGAGAATTGTATTGAGTTTGTGTTAGTGCGTATTTGGGTATTTCACCAGAATCGCAAGTACATTGCGATATTGCGTCAGCCTGTTTGTGTGTCTGTTCTTGTGTCTGTTTGTGTGTCTGTTTTGTTGTCTGTTTTACTATGTAGTTTGGGAAAGTCCCGTTTTGGCGGGCGACAGCGTCTGTAGCTGTCGCCGAGTGTGGTTCGGTAGAGAGGCACGAGAAAAAGGGAAGACACAAAGTTAGTTGTGTTTAGGATCCCGGTGCGACCGAAACTCGCTGCGCCTAAAACGATGGACACTAATAACGGAAATAATGACGCTGCAACATCAGAAGTGGGATCTGGCTCGCTACCTAATACGTCAATTGATCCATGGCGAGTGTTAATGGAAGTACAAAATAAAAATTTTATTGAACTTGTGAAAGCAATGAAATCAACGGCTTCCGAAACAACGACTAATAATTCAGTAGTTTTGCCGAAATTTAACGCGGATCTTGTAGGCGCCGACGCATCGGCGTGGTGCGCTACAGTAAATATAATTTTGGCAGAAAACAACATAAAAGGCAGGTGATGGCTTTGAGTGCAGCTATGCGAAGTTGATGTGCCCAAAGGAAAGATGATTCACCATGGCGAGACTTTCACGACAACGTTTGACTCTGGAGCGGAATGTTCATTGGTTAAACAAAAGATAAGTGCTAAGTTAGTTGGTAAAAGAATTAACAATTCAGTAATGTTGAAAGGTATTGGAAATGACAGCATTTGTAGTACATTGCAAATACTTTGCAAGGTACAAATTAACAATCATTGTATTGAAATGTTATTCCATGTTTTGGGTAATGAATATTTGAAAAATGATATTATGATTGGTAGAGAAATACTGTCGCAAGGATTTTATGTCATTATGTCACCTGGAAAATTTGAAATTGACATCAAAATCTGTTAACTTTTGTTCAAATGATGATGTATTTTCTAAATTGAATACTGATCTTGTCGGTGAAGATGAAGATAAATTAAACAATTTATTGGAAAACTATTCAAAATCTTTTTCAAAGGGAATTCCTTTATCTACTGTCAGTACAGGTGAAATGAAGATTAAATTAGTAGACAATAGAAAAATTGTTCAAAGAAGACCATACAGGCTTAGTCCAAATGAAAGAGAATTGGTACGCGACAAGATTAAAGAGCTTTTGGAATGCAATGTCATAAGGCCAAGCTGCTCTCCCTTTGCAAGTCCTATGATGTTAGTAAACAAAAAAGACGTTTCTCATCGTTTGTGTGTTGATTACCGTGAATTGAATTCTAACACAGTTTCAGATAGATATCCTTTACCCCTTATAGCAGATCAGATAGCCAGACTTTATGGTGCTAAATATTTCACTTGTTTGGATATGGCAAGCGGATATTACCAAATCCCATTGCATGAAGAATCAATAGAGTGTACGGCTTTTGTCACCCCAGATGGCCAGTACGAGTTTTTGTCAATGCCGTTTGGTCTGAAAAATGCACCTTCAGTTTTTCAGCGTACGGTGATGCATACACTTGGAGAACTGGCAAATACTTTTGTGGTTGTCTATATGGATGACGTGTTAGTGGTGGCTGCAATGAAAAGTGAGGCTTTGGAACTGCCTTACCATCTCCTCAGTCGGTTTCTGCTTTAAGACAATTTATTGGACTTGCGTCTTACTTTCGGCAATTTATACAGGGATTTTCTTGTTTCTTGAAGCCTTTGTATTTGTTGACATCGGAAAAGAACGAGTTTATTTGGAAGCCAGAACATGAAGAAATAAGACAAAAAGTTATATCTGTTCTTATACAAAAGCCAGTTTTGGTTATTTTTGACCCGCAATATCCAATCGAGTTGCATACTGATGCAAGTGCTCGTGGATACGGTGCCATTTTGTTGCATAGAATAGATAACAAGCCCCATGTCGTTGAGTTCTTCGGTAAGGCTGCCTCACCTGCTGAGTCAAGATACCATTCTTACGAATTGGAGACTCTCGCGGTTGTCATGGCCATTAAGCATTTTCGTCATTATTTGACAGGCAGAGATTTTGTTGTCTTTACCGATTGCAATTCGCTTAAAGCATCAAGAAATAAACGTGACCTATCGCCCACAGCACAAAGATGGTAGGCTTATTTACAGTCGTTCTCATTTGAATTACAGTATAGAGAGGGTAAACGAATGGCTCATGCTGATTTCTTTTCAAGAAATCTCCCATCTGCTGATGCAATTGATGCTCGTAAAGTTTCTGAAAAAAGAATTAATCTGGCAGAGATATCTAGTGATTGGCTGATGGCTGAACAGTGCAAGGATTCCGATATAATTAATATTGTGAATAAACTAAAAGACAATTCTCTTGCCGAGGACATTGCAAAAACTTACGAACTAAGAGCAGGAATAATTTATCGGAAAATACAGAGAAATGGCAGAACTCGATCTTTGCCAGTTGTTCCAAGAGCATTTAGATGGTCCGTTATTAATCAAGTTCATGAGACAATAATGCATTTGGGTTGGGAAAAAACATTGGACAAAGCCTACGATTTTTACTGGTTTGAAAAGATGTTAAAATATGTAAGGAAATTTGTTGAAAACTGTATAACTTGCAAGATGTCAAAGTCATTTAATTAAGTAAAAGATGAATTTTATATTAGTTTAAGAACTAAGAATGGATGTTTAAATTCTGCATGATGCTATGAAGATTAAAAAAAAAAAAAAAAAATAAAATAAATAAGTTGTAATTGAGAAATTTATAAGAAAAAGGAAATGTTAATGTTACATTTTATTTGATGATCTATAAATAAAATGATTTAGGAAGCTAAGCAATTTTTTAGAATTACACGAGGTCGTGTTATGGTCAGGTTGGCCGTGTGGAAGCATAAGTAGTTTGAATATGTTGGCGCCGTGGCGGCGTGTGCTAGAAATGTATGTGAGAATTGTATTGAGTTTGTGTTAGTGCGTATTTGGGTATTTCACCAGAATCGCAAGTACATTGCGATATTGCGTCAGCCTGTTTGTGTGTCTGTTTGTGTGTCTGTTTGTGTGTCTGTTTTGTTGTCTGTTTTACTATGTAGTTTGGGAAAGTCCCGTTTTGACGAGAAAAAGGGAAGACACAAAGTTAGTTGTGTTTAGGATCCCTGTGCGATGGCAACTAATAACAAAAATAATGACGCTGCAACATATACATTGAAACCAAACACATTTGTGTTTAATTAAATTTCGTAAAAATACGCTGCTGAAGAAGCTCAGTAGCTCAACAACAATAATATCATAATATCAGAAGGCCAAAAAAGCTGATATTACTCTTTTTGCGAATACAGCAGCGGCTGCGTGCGTTAATGAAAGAGATTGATCTAGAGGGCGAGTGTTTTAAGCGCCAGCTTCTGCAGTTGTTGTTGGTGATAAAGTTGAGCTGAGACTTGGCAGCCCCCTGTTCTGATGATTCCTTACCCGGGCAACGTGGATATCTGCCCGGGCTGACCGTTCCCCTTCTTTGCATCTTGAAAGATGTCAATATGAAAAAAACTAATAAACTTAAACAAAAACTAAAAACTTAAACTGAAACTTATTAAACTTAAAACACAAAAAACATAAATGAGACTGACACTCCCCAACCGCTAACTGGAGTCCCTCTCATGGGAAACCAGCGGCCCTAAGGCCTGGCCCAACCCCCTCAACAGCTGGATAGATCTGCAAGGTGGAAGTCGTTGGATAATAAAGCACCTTCCAACACTGACATCTAGGAGAGGCAGTTAAGCAACATTGCGGCTGCCCAACCTTCTGGTAAAGTGGAGGAAGATGATTTGTCAGCAACTAGTAATCAAGCCAAAGAGCACTTATATGCTGAAAGGTGAAGTGCAGGACACATACTCCGTCGGCAGAAGGCGAGCAAGGAAGCCAGCCCGACAGCCGATTGGCTGAAGAAGCTGGGCCTCGGTGGTGCTCCTGAATTTTACCATGGCCGTTCTCGCAGAAGACACCTGTACCGGCTGCAAAGAGGTCTACGGTCCTGCCAAATGTCTCCTTCGCGCAGATTGCTAAGGAGAGAACGCTAATTGGCGTCCTCGACAAAGGCAGCGCGGAGGGAAAGATACCCAGGAGCCAGTGTCAGCATGCCCCTCAAACAAACATAGAGGGAAAAAGAAACCCCCATGGTGGTCAAAACAAATAGATATCCTACGAAAAAGCTGCAAAACCCTCTTTAACTGAGCCAAAAACTATGATGGATCACATTACCTTACCAAACGGAACATAAACTGGGCCATCAACTGACTACAATGTATCTTCAGGAAGATACTAGTAGTGGGAAAAATACCACAAGCGTGGCTCAAGGCAAAGATAGTCTTCATCCCCAAGGCAGGAAAAGCATCGAATTAACCCCAAAGAACTTCAGACAAATCAGTCTATCGTCCTTTCCTCTCAAAACTTTTCAGAGACGTGTCGGGCTACACCTGAGGACAAAGTTGTGCTGTAAAGTTGTGGCATACACGGACGACGTTGCAATTATGTTCTGGGGGAAATACCCTCAACAACTCTGCGAACTAATGACGCAAAGCTCGCGAGTCACTCAGAATGGACAGAATCCCGCAGAAGCTATTTTAGCCCTCTACACATGCAAAAAAGCTATTGGCCTAAAGTGGATTAGTGGATGGTCCAATGGATATATATAGCGATAGTTAGACCAATACTTCTCTACGGAGTTGTAGTGCAGTGAACGGCCCTATCAAAAAGGACGACCACAACAAAACTCGGCAAGGTTCAACGAGCTGCTGTCCTATGCATTAGTGGGGCACTCCGCACCACTTCAAATTATGCACTAAACGCAATCCTAGCCCTCCAGAGCCTTGAGCTTGCTGGAAAAGAGCGGGCAGAAACTCTGACCAATGGGCATCACAGTACACAGGTCACTCTTCGATACTAAATAGCAGTACCGCCCCCACGAAAACGGACTACTGCGTACCAAGGGAAAACACAGACACCTCCTTCCACAACCCGGACACCCGGACCGGCCGCAAAAAGGTCCAAGGTTCTGCCAAACGACTCTTTCGCACAGATTGCCAAGGAGAAGACGCTAATTGGCGTCTTCGACAAAGGCAGCGCGGAGGGAAGAGTAACCAGGAGACAATGGAAGTGGGTGGAAGCGGCATTGGCCGACCGCTGCTTCGAGCTCCTCGACGAAGATCCAGGGCCACCTCCAGTCTGCAAAGACATTGGGTGGTTCCAGGGAAACACAAAACTGGTAGCCTGCGAAGACGAGCGCTCCATAAAGCTGTAGAAAGCAGTGGTGACGCAGATCGGAGAGCTGTAGACTGGAACGAGCTGCCCAGTAGACCGAGGGACAGAATTTGGGTGCCGGCTACCATTAAGGAGCCTGAGCGCATCCTTAAGATGTTGCAGAGATGCAACCCAGGACTACCGACCACGGACTGGAAGGTAGTTAAGTTTGAGGAGACACAGGGGCCGACAAATGAGGCCGCGCTCACTGGCCCCGATAGAGGCAGTCGAAGGAGAGCTGATATTTGGCTTCAGCTCGGTCACCATAAAGGTGTTCAAGTCGGACGCAGCCTCGGCCGAGGCTCACCCTGTCGACAACCCAGTCGTGCAGAATGTTGTCTCGGAGATTGAGGCACCCGACAGCGAGCTGGAGCCGGTCAAAGAAGGCTACCTAAAAAATGTTGAGGGAAAAATGTTAAATTTACTCCAATAAATATAATTACAAATTGACTTTTTAATAATTGAATCCTGCTATGAATAAATCCTGCTATAATATCAAATACAGCTCTTATTGATAAAACATAGTGAAAATGAGCAACTACATAATATGTATCATGAAGAATAATATCAACAGATGAATTTGCTATAACTAAATAAAAATACAAATCCTAATGCTCATAAAATAGCAGGAGAATAAGTTAATTGAGCTCCATGAAGTGTTGCTAATCATCTGAAAATTTTAATTCCAGTTGGTACGGCAATAATTATAGTTGCTGAAGTAAAATAAGCTCGTGTATCTACATCTATTCCTACTGTGAATATATGATGAGCTCATACAATAAATCCTAATAATCCAATAGCAAGTATAGCATAAATTATTATTATTATTATTATTCCTAATGATCCCAAAGTTTCCTTTTTACCTGATTCTTGTCTAATAATATGAGAAATTATTCCAAATCCTGGTAAAATTAAAATATAAGCTTGTGGGTGTCCGAAAAATCAAAATAGATGTTGGTATAAAATAGGGTCTCCTCCTCCAGCTGGGTCAAAAAAAGAAGTATTTAAATTTCGGTCAATTAATAATATAGTAATTGCTCCTGCTAATACTGGTAAAGATAATAAAAGTAATAAAGCTGTAATTGTTGGACAGAGTTTCGCTGCCGTAGCAAGGGAAGTTTGTTGTACCGCAAAGTAAAAACGCAACCGTTCATATGTAAGGTTTATTTGTGACTAAATACAATGATCTGCTCGCAGGCAGATAGAGACCGAAAAGAAAGGAAAGACAAAAAGGAGATGAGAGAACGTCGTCTCGTCACGTCTCTCACTCATACGATTACATATTCATATGTATGTCAATACATGCGTGCATTGCTAGAGATGATCATATTTCAACACCCTTCCTCAATGCGTGCATGTTTACAAATTCCATTTAATTCAATTTAAACTTAACAATTTTGTAAATTCGACATGCTTTCTCTTAGGGAGATTCTTGGTCAAGATATCTGCAATCATATCTGTTGTACTAGCATACTTTAAGTTAACTTGACCTTCTTCTACAACCTGACGTACAAAGTGATATCTTATATCAATATGCTTGGTCCTTGAATGATGAACTGGGTTCCTAGCCAGCTCTTGTGCGCTCAAATTATCGCCATATAAAGTAGTCGAGGTAGCTTCATCCCCACAGCCGATTTCGATGATTAAGCGACGTAAGAATATGGACTCCTTACACGCAGCCGACAGTGCCATATATTCTGCCTCCGTGCTGCTAAGTGCCACGCTGCGTTGTTTCTCGGATCGCCAAGAAATTGGGCCACCTGCCAAAAAATAAACATATCCCGTATACGACTTTCGGTTAGTTCGATCGCCGCCCCAATCTGCATCCACATATCCAGTAAGTGGCTGATGACAACCTTTGTAGTGTAGTTTGAAATTCATCGTCGCTGCCAAGTACCTTAAAACGTGTTTCACACCAGCCAGATGCTCTGCGTGCGGATCTTTATTCCTCTGGGCCAACTTTGCAACTGAATGCAGAATGTCTGGTCTGGTTGTGAGTGCCAGCCACATCAGCTCACCAATCATGGATTGATACATGACAGGATCAACCTTTTGACACTGCCCATCAGTACAATCCACCTGGAACCCCGCATCCAACGGAGTAGCCACTGGTCTACATTTGTCCATGTCGTGAGCTTGCAATAGTTCCTTGATGTATTGCGAGTGGCCTATGGTGATAGGCCCAAGTTCACCTTCACGGTGCACCTCCATGCTTAGAAACAGCTTTGGAACACCTTTGTCGACACATTCGAACGCATTTGAAATAGCGGACTTGATACTGAGCATGTCTTCTTTGGACTGGCATGCTATAAGTAAATCGTCAACATATACCAGGATTAACGATAAGTTACCTTTCCCTCTCAGCTGGTAGAGCCACGGCTCGTTTTCACAGGCAACAAAACCCAGATTAGTCAGGACGCCATTCAGCTTCGAATTCCATTCCCTTCCTGACTGCTTCAATCCATATATTGCCTTTTTGAGCAGCATAGCCTTCGCTGGATAAGCTCGATCAATGTACCCTTGTGGTTGCTTCATATACACCGTATCGCTCAGGTCACTGTTGAGGTATGCCGTACATACATCCATTTGGTTGACATATAACTTCAATTCCGCTGCTAGTGCAAGAATAAATCGGACGCTTTCCAATCTGCAAACTGGAGAAAAAGTTTCCGCATAGTTTATGCCGTACTGCTGGAGCAACCTTTTGCCACCAACCGCGCCTTGAAACGTTCGATCTGACCATCTTTGTCGCGTTTCAGGCTATATACCCATTTGCATCCAACTGCTCGCTGTCCTGCCGGTAAGTCTGCCAACTGCCATGTTTCGTTTGCCATTAATGCTTCATATTCTCGCTGCATCGCTTCGGACCAATGTGATGCATGGATACTGTTCAATGCCTCCTCGTAGGAGAGTGGAATCTTTACGTTGCTGGCAACCAGAGCACCAAGAACGTTGTACTCCTTTCTGGGACGGCCAGGTTTGCCGGTCCGAATCAGCCTTGGTCTGCCAGGTCCAACACGAGGAGCTGGCTCATCTGACTCCACCTTTTCAATTGCGCTCTCGTAGCCATCAGGATCGCTGCTACTGGAATTCTCCCCTTCAATGCTTGCGCCATCACTGCTGTCTCCACCGCTGCTGTCAATATCATCAGTGTCGCCGCCAGACTGCATGCTAACTTCTGCCGTCGGAAGCTCGAACGTGATTGTGTCCTTGTCGTCTTGGATCTCGTCAAAGAGAACATCTCGCCTCTCAATCACCTGATGAGACAACGGGTCATACAGTCGATAGCCCTTAGCTGCTACTGAATATCCAATCATGCGATATTCTTTGCTTTTTGGTTGAAGTTTACTTTTCCTTGGACCCTTGTCCAGAGCTACTGCAACGGAGCCAAAAACTTTTAGATGACCAACAAAAGGTTTCTTACCAGTCCACGCTTCCATTGGCGTCATACTGGTCAGCGCCTTGGTCGGTGATCGATTCCGCACATACACAGCTGCGTTGACTGCCTCAGCCCACAAGGATTCGCCCAATCCTGACTGGGCCAGCATACATCTTGACATTTCCACCAGAGTGCGGTTTGCCCTCTCAGCAACGCCGTTTTGCTGTGGAGTGTATGCCACTGTCAGCTGCCTCTCGATCCCCTGATTTTTCAAAAATTCATCAAACGGTTTGTTGACAAATTCGCCGCCATTGTCGCTCCGGATACATTTGAGACTTTTTCCCGTTTGCCGTTCAACCATGGTCTTGAACTCGACGAACTTCTTGAAGACTTCATCCTTCTTCCGCAGGAAATACACAAATACACGCCTTGATTTGTCATCGATGAAGGTTAGAAAGTACTTCGATCCAGCAAGCGACTGTGTGCCAAAGGGTCCGCACATATCTGCATGAATTAGTTCCAATATATCTTGAGCTCTACTGGAGGTTGCAACAGGAAATGGTTGCGCATGAATCTTGCTGACCATACATGTTTTGCAATTCATGTTCGCCGGGAAAACCATATTTTCGATGCCGCGCACCATTCCTTTACTGATCAAGTCTTTCATACTGCTGATATTCAAGTGGCCGTACCGTTTGTGCCACAGGGCACCATCAGCCTTAACCGCCGCAAAACAGTTGTTTTGTTTTCCTCGAAACATATACAAGTTTCCAACTCTGCTCGCCTTTACAATGCATTCGCCTTTCTGGATTACTTGTGCATATTCTTGTCCAAAAGTGACGAAACATTTATTCTTTACAGCGCTGCTCACGGAGAAAAAATTTCCATTCATTTTGGGCACATAGAGAACATTTTTTAACAGCAGCGTACATATCTCTGTCTTCAGCTCTACTTCCCCTTTTCCTTCTGCTTTTAGAAAACCGGAGTCAGCCAGACCAATCATTTCTGTGTGATTCTCGAGCTTCGTGAATAACTGTTTCTCACAACACATGTGGCTTGTAGCACCACTATCCAAGCACCACATACTCTTTTTCAAATTATCAGCGTCCAACGCATTTAATAGGCTGCACTGCTTGTTCTCGCCTTTTGCTGCCTTTTCCACATTTGCGCTCTCTCTCTTACACTGAGCCTTCATATGCCCGCGCTCACCACACTTGAAACAAATCATATTATTGTTTCTCTTCTTTTGCGTTCTCTGCGCGGCCGGCTTGTGTATTGCGGTAAATGCTTTTGCGTATTCCTTTTGATCTTCGGCGTTTCCCTTTCGCTCGCCTTCTTCCTTCAATTTTACGCATAGAACATCAAATGTCGGCAGGCTGTCGCGCGTCTCTATGGCGACAACAAAATTTTCGAATTGTTCTGGAAGGCTCGACAGTAAGACAATTGCGCGTAGTTCATCATTTAGCTCGATTCCTACTGACCCAAGGCCATCAAGAATATCCACGAACTCGTTTATGTAACTTGAAATGCTTTGCCTTTGGTCCATGCGTTTGCTTAGCAATTTCTTGTACAGTTGAACCTTTCGTACAGGTCCACTTGGTTGATGAACACTTTTTAATTTGTTCCATGCCTCGGACGACTTAGCGCAATTTTTAATGTACCCCAACTGTGAAGTTTTCACACTCAGTGTGATCATGGCCAGCGCCTTTTCGTCCTTGGCCTGCCAATTCACACCTTCGGGAACATTCGTTGATAGTAAGTCACCAGATGCCACACTCCACAATTCAGCGTGCACCAACACAGACCGCATTTGAATACACCATGAGTCATAATTTCCCTCCTCCAATTTGTCTGATAAATCCCGCTCATAGCTGATTATCGTTTAGTCTCTGAGTCACACCGAAGTTAATAGTTCGTAACTATAACAATCACTTTGCTTTTTATTTACAAAATCCGATCCTGGGCCCATAACCTGTTGGACAGAGTTTCGCTGCCGTAGCAAGGGAAGTTTGTTGTACCGCAAAGTAAAAACGCAACCGTTCATATGTAAGGTTTATTTGTGACTAAATACAATGATCTGCTCGCAGGCAGATAGAGACCGAAAAGAAAGGAAAGACAAAAAGGAGATGAGAGAACGTCGTCTCGTCACGTCTCTCACTCATACGATTACATATTCATATGTATGTCAATACATGCGTGCATTGCTAGAGATGATCATATTTCAACAGTAATTACTACTGATCATACAAATAAAGGTATTCGTTCTAAATTAATTCCTGATGGACGCATATTAATTACGGTAGTAATAAAATTTACTGCTCCTAAAATTGAAGAAATTCCAGCTAAATTAAGTAAAAAATTGCTAAATCTACAGATGCTCCACCATGAGCAATCCCTGAAGATAGAGGTGAGTAAACTGTTCAACCAGTTGCAGCTCCGTTTTCAACCATTCTTCTTCCTAATAAAAGAGAAAGAGCAGGAGGAAGTAATCAAAAACTTATATTATTTATTCGTGGAAAAGCCGTATCAGGAGCTCCTAATATTAAAGGAACTAATCAATTACCAAATCCCCCAATTATAATAGGTATAACTATAAAAAAAATCATAATAAATGCATGAGCTGTAACAATTACATTATAAATTTGATCATCTCCAATTAAGGCTCCTGGATGTCCTAATTCAGCTCGAATTAAAATTTTTAAAGATGTTCCGACTTCCGGCTCCAAATATAAAATATAATGTTCCAATATCTGAATGATTTGTAGAAAATATTCATTGTCGCGATTAAGTGGCTGAAGTTTAGGCGATAGATTGTAAATCTATTTATAAGAATTATTCTTCTTAATCAATGAGGTCTTATAGTCAATAATGACATCAAACTGCAATTTTGAAGGAGTAAAAATTTACTAAGGCTTAAAGTAATTTCTATATTTACAGCTTTAAAGGCTATTAGTTTTATTAACTTAAAGCCTTTAAATATGACAAAGAATAAAAAAATTAAAAATACCCCAAAAATTGAAAAAAAAAAAGAAAAATTAAATATAAATTTGTATTTATACTATTAAATTGCGTACTAATTTTTCAATTATTTTCATAATAATTTAACATAAATGCTGAATAACAAATTCGTAAATAAAAAAATAAAGTAATTAATGTTGATATTATTATTACTGTTAGTGTAAAATATTGATTACAAAATGTTAATTGTTGAATTACTAGTCATTTTGGTAAAAATTCTAAAAAAGGAGGTAAACCACCCAAAGATAAAAAATTCATAAATAAAGTAAATTTTAAAACTTTTCTATTAACAAACCAAGAGAATAATTGATTTAAATGAAATAATTTAAAAATATTAAACACGAATGTTAAAATAAAAGATAAAAATGAATAAAATAAAAAATAAATTAATCAAATTCTCTAATTACACTACTCGACAAATTTCAATTTTTTTTTCCGCTGTGGCCAAAAATGACTTTTTCTGATAGATTTGGATGTTTAAAAATTTTTAAAAGTTTTTTTTTTTTCTTGGAGTAGTTTTTTTTTTTAAGAATTTTTAAAAAATTTGGGTTTTTTTGTCATAAATACCAAAAATCTGTGTTTGAAACAGTTTTTAACGGTAAAATGGCATTTGGATTAGAGCCAAACGGCATATGAAGTTTTGGTCAAACGGCTGTAACTTAGCCGTTTATCCATCGATTCTTATAAAGCTTTTTTTAACTGCAAAGTTCAATACAACCAGTTGTAGGAAACTTAAGTTATGTGAAAAATAGAAGCACTACCTATGACAAAGCATTTTTTAAAAATTCTTTAAAAAAAAAACTAAACCTGGAAAAAAAAACCATAATTCTTTAAAAAAATTTAAATCTCCAAATTTATCAGAAAAAGTCATTTTTGGCCACAGCGGAAAAAAAAGTTGAATTTTGTCGAGTGGTGTTATTAGTCTTATTAATATTCAACCTAAATGATTAATAGAAGAAAATGCTATTAATTTTCGTAAAGATGTTTGGTTTAACCCTCCAATTGCTCCAATAATTTCAGATAAAATAACTCTAATTAAAAATAAATTTGTAATATCTAAATAAGAAATTAATATTAATGGGCAATTTTTTGTCAAGTTATTAATATTAATGCATTTATTCAAGTTAAACCTTCAATTATATTAGGGAATCAAAAATGAAAAGGAGCAGCTCCTCTCTTTAAAAGTAATGCTGACATAATAATTATTGAAGTAAATGATTAATTAATTTCCACATTTATATTATTTTTTAATATTAAAATAATTGACGAAAATAATAATACAGTTGAAGCTAAAGCTTGAGTTAAAAATTACTTTAAAGAGGCTTCTGTTGTTAAACTATTATTATCTCTTAGCAGGGGAATAAAAGATAACAAATTAATTTCAAGTCCTATTCAAGCTCCTAACCAAGAATTTGATGTAACTGTGATTATTGTTCCAATAATTATAATTGCTATAAATAAAATTTTTGAAGAATTATTAAAAATGAAAAAGAAAAGGATTATAACCTTTATAAATGGGGTATGAACCCAGTAGCTTAATTAACTTATCTTTTTGTAATGATTTTTGATACTTTTAGAAATAGAAAATAAAGTCATTCAAAAAAAAAAACAATAAATCAATAATTTACCCTATCAAGGTAACCCTTTTCATCAGGCAATTCATTAATAATAAGATTTCATAAATTTTTTTTTTGTAGATTTAAAAAAAAAATACAACAATTTTAAATAGTTTATTTATTTGTTAATAATACATTTTAGTATTTTATAAATTTAAATTAATTAGTAAAATAAATAATTTTATTTTTCTATATATATATATATGTTATATAAATTATCAACTATACATATATAAATATAGCGGAGTGTAAGGTATACTGGCGGACACTTTGATTTTTGCATCTCCCTCTCTCAAAAATCAATATTTTTCAAAATTTCAAAAGCAGGCAGCTGCTGACATCTATTGAGCATATTTCTGTCAGAAGCGGTTGCTTAAATTTAAATGGAATGCATTTTTGCAGCTCTTCGCGCAAACCATTTTTTTTTTGCATCTTGAAAATTGTAAGGTATGGTGGCGGATGAATTAAAACATTATGTGTTGAAGAAAGATCATCTCTAGCAATGCACGCATGTATTGACATACATATGAATATGTAATCGTATGAGTGAGAGACGTGACGAGACGACGTTCTCTTATCTCCTTTTTGTCTTTCCTTCTTTTCGGTCTCTATCTGCCTGCGAACAGAGCATTGTATTTAGTCACAAATAAACCTTACATATGAACGGTTGCGTTTTTACTTTGCGGTACATCAAACTTCCCTTGCTACGGCAGCGAAACTCTGTCCAACAGGTTATGGGCCCAGGATCGGATTTTGTAAATAAAAAGCAAAGTGATTGTTATAGTTACGAACTATTAACTTCGGTGTGACTCAGAGACTAAACGATAATCAGCTATGAGCGGGATTTATCAGATAGACAAATTGGAGGAGGGAAATTATGACTCATGGTGTATTCAAATGCGGTCTGTGTTGGTGCACGCTGAATTGTGGAGTGTGGCATCTGGTGACTTACTACCAACGAATGTTCCCGAAGGTGTGAATTGGCAGGCCAAGGACGAAAAGGCGCTGGCCATGATCACGCTGAGTGTGAAAACTTCACAGTTGGGGTACATTAAAAATTGCGCAAAGTCGTCCGAGGCATGGAACAAATTAAAAAGTGTTCATCAACCAAGTGGACCTGTACGAAAGGTTCAACCGTACAAGAAATTGCTAAGCAAACGCATGGACCAAAGGCAAAGCATTTCAAGTTACATAAACGAGTTCGTGGATATTCTTGATGGCCTTGGGTCAGTAGGAATCGAGCTAAATGATGAACTACGCGCAATTGTCTTACTGTCGAGCCTTCCAGAACAATTCGAAAATTTTGTTGTCGCCATAGAGACGCGCGACAGCCTGCCGACATTTGATGTTCTATGCGTAAAATTGAAGGAAGAAGGCGAGCGAAAGGGAAACGCCGAAGATCAAAAGGAATACGCAAAAGCATTTACCGCAATGCACAAGCCGGCCGCGCAGAGAACGCAAAAGAAGAGAAACAATAATATGATTTGTTTCAAGTGTGGTGAGCGCGGGCATATGAAGGCTCAGTGTAAGAGAGAGAGCGCAAATGTGGAAAAGGCAGCAAAAGGCGAGAACAAGCAGTGCAGCCTATTAAATGCGTTGGACGCTGATAATTTGAAAAAGAGTATGTGGTGCTTGGATAGTGGTGCTACAAGCCACATGTGTTGTGAGAAACAGTTATTCAAAAAATTCGAGAATCACACAGAAATGATTGGTCTGGCTGACTCCGGTTTTCTAAAAGTAGAAGAAATAGGGGAAGTAGAGCTGAAGACAGAGATATGCACGCTGCTGTTAAAAAATGTTCTCTATGTGCCCAAAATGAATGGAAATTTTTTCTCCGTGAGCAGCGCTGTAAAGAATAAATGTTTTGTCACTTTTGGACAAGAATATGCACAAGTAATCCAGAAAGGCGAATGCATTGTAAAGGCGAGCAGAGTTGGAAACTTGTATATGTTTCGAGGAAAACAAAACAACTGTTTTGCGGCGGTTAAGGCTGATGGTGCCCTGTGGCACAAACGGTATGGCCACTTGAATATCAGCAGTATGAAAGACTTGATCAGTAAAGGAATGGTGCGCGGCATCGAAAATATGGTTTTCCCAGCGAACATGAATTGCAAAACGTGTATGGTCAGCAAGATTCATGCGCAATTGAAAAGGTGGAGTCAGATGAGCCAGCTCCTCGTGTTGGACCTGGCAGACCAAGGCTGATTCGGACCGGCAAACCTGGCCGTCCCAGAAAGGAGTACAACGTTCTTGGTGCTCTGGTTGCCAGCAACGTAAAGATTCCACTCTCCTACGAGGAGGCATTGAACAGTATCCATGCATCACATTGGTCCGAAGCGATGCAGCGAGAATATGAAGCATTAATGGCAAACGAAACATGGCAGTTGGCAGACTTACCGGCAGGACAGCGAGCAGTTGGATGCAAATGGGTATATAGCCTGAAACGCGACAAAGATGGTCAGATCGAACGTTTCAAGGCGCGGTTGGTGGCAAAAGGTTGCTCCCAGCAGTACGGCATAAACTATGCGGAAACTTTTTCTCCAGTTTGCAGATTGGAAAGCGTCCGATTTATTCTTGCACTAGCAGCGGAATTGAAGTTATATGTCAACCAAATGGATGTATGTACGGCATACCTCAACAGTGACCTGAGCGATACGGTGTATATGAAGCAACCACAAGGGTACATTGATCGAGCTTATCCAGCGAAGGCTATGCTGCTCAAAAAGGCAATATATGGATTGAAGCAGTCAGGAAGGGAATGGAATTCGAAGCTGAATGGCGTCCTGACTAATCTGGGTTTTGTTGCCTGTGAAAACGAGCCGTGGCTCTACCAGCTGAGAGGGAAAGGTAACTTATCGTTAATCCTGGTATATGTTGACGATTTACTTATAGCATGCCAGTCCAAAGAAGACATGCTCAGTATCAAGTCCGCTATTTCAAATGCGTTCGAATGTGTCGACAAAGGTGTTCCAAAGCTGTTTCTAAGCATGGAGGTGCACCGTGAAGGTGAACTTGGGCCTATCACCATAGGCCACTCGCAATACATCAAGGAACTATTGCAAGCTCACGACATGGACAAATGTAGACCAGTGGCTACTCCGTTGGATGCGGGGTTCCAGGTGGATTGTACTGATGGGCAGTGTCAAAAGGTTGATCCTGTCATGTATCAATCCATGATTGGTGAGCTGATGTGGCTGGCACTCACAACCAGACCAGACATTCTGCATTCAGTTACAAAGTTGGCCCAGAGGAATAAAGATCCGCACGCAGAGCATCTGGCTGGTGTGAAACACGTTTTAAGGTACTTGGCAGCGACGATGAATTTCAAACTACACTACAAAGGTTGTCATCAGCCACTTACTGGATATGTGGATGCAGATTGGGGCGGCGATCGAACTAACCGAAAGTCGTATACGGGATATGTTTATTTTTTGGCAGGTGGCCCAATTTCTTGGCGATCCGAGAAACAACGCAGCGTGGCACTTAACAGCACGGAGGCAGAATATATGGCACTGTCGGCTGCGTGTAAGGAGTCCATATTCTTACGTCGCTTAATCATCGAAATCGGTTGTGGGGATAAAGCTACCTCGACTACTTTATATGGCGATAATTTGAGCGCACAAGAGCTGGCTAGGAACCCAGTTCATCATTCAACGACCAAGCATATTGATATAAGATATCACTTTGTACGTCAGGTTGTAGAAGAAGGTCAAGTTAACTTAAAGTATGCTAGTACAACAGATATGATTGCAGATATCTTGACCAAGAATCTCCCTAAGAGAAAGCATGTCGAATTCACAAAATTGTTAAGTTTAAATTGAATTAAATGGAATTTGTAAACATGCACGCATTGAGGAAGGGTGTTGAAGAATGATCATCTCTAGCAATGCACGCATGTATTGACATACATATGAATATGTAATCGTATGAGTGAGAGACGTGACGAGACGACGTTCTCTTATCTCCTTTTTGTCTTTCCTTCTTTTCGGTCTCTATCTGCCTGCGAACAGAGCATTGTATTTAGTCACAAATAAACCTTACATATGAACGGTTGCGTTTTTACTTTGCGGTACAACAAACTTCCCTTGCTACGGCAGCGAAACTCTGTCCAACATTATGTAGATCTGAAAATCATTTATTTAAACTATTGGAAATAATGAAAAATAACAGAACAAGAAAGAACTTATATTGAAAATCTCGATCAGCATCTTCTTCTTCTTTTTCGAGCTTCACTCTTTTGCCTGTGGATTGCTCCGATGCTGTTCTTCTTTTAGACGCTCTTTTTTCCCTTCTTGTCTAAAGACAAAAACCCGGTGCCCAAAATGCAAATCTCCGCCACTGAGTGTTAACTTATACACTTCTGTACACAAAAAGGCAAAGACAATTGAAACTCGTGCTAAAAAATGATCCACCACTATACCTAACAAAAAGTCCGCCATCATACCTTACAAGCTATTGGTGGAAATATGACGTTGTCACTGTCATACTTCGCAAATAAAAAAAAATTTAAAATATCAAAAACTGTTGGCAAAGGCCTAAATATACGTTCCGAATACTTCCCTGACTCAAGTTTCAAAAAACCTTCACTCTGTCATTGTCAAAACACATATCCAAAAAAAATTTATGTATTAATGTATTATTTATTTTTTTTCACTACTTTTTTATTAAAAATCACTTAGAGTTCAAAGCACACGTCCCTTCATTAATACTACTGCATATAAAATGTCAGCACGATAAAAGACATCGACCACAGTGATCAAAAGTTTTAGATGTGACGTTACATGCCAGATATGACAAGTCCGCCAACATACCTTACACGCCACGATACCTTACACTCCCCTATAATAATTTAATAAATAATTATATATTTATATAAATAAAAGAAATATTAGATAAATTATTAACAGTTATAATTTTAAATTTAATGTAGCTATTTTTAGATAGCGAAATTTTTTATTTAAATTATTAGATATTTAATAATATATTAAATATTTATATACATAAAGATAATCTATTAATCATAACTTGGTATATAACAAATTAAAAAAAAATTATAAATTACATTTTTTAAAATTTTTTTATAAAAAAAAAAAATTATGATATTTTAACATTCTTATTTTTTTTTCTTATTAAAATTATTCTTATTTGTTTATATTTATTGAATTATTATTGCTTTTGATTAAATTTTATTATTTATATTATTTCTTAATAAAAAAATATATTACAAAAAGTTAATAATATTTATAAACTAATATGTTGCGAATTGTTGTTATTTCTAATAAAATTTAAATATTTTCATCGATTTTTTTTTTAAATAAATTAAAAAAATTAAATATTTATTAATAAATTAATTTAATTTTTTTTTGTAAAAAAATTTTATTTTAATAATAAATAACTAGTTAATGATTAGTTATCTTTTTTTATTAAATTAAAAAATCATTTTTTATCAATAAAAATAATTATTTATTTTAGGGGAAATATTTATAAATTATTGTTAAAAATCATTTAATTTTATAATTATCAGATTTAGTAATTAATATTAATTATTTAAATATAAATATCAATATAAGTTATATATTATGAAATATTATTATTAATATTAAAATAAATAACTTTACTAATTAATAATTTATTTTTTATTAAAATATTAAAGTTTTATTTTGGCTTAAAAATTTATTATTAATTTGATTTATATGTAAACTTTTGTATGAATTTGTATTTATTTTAAAAATAAATATAATTTATTTATTCGCAGTAATTAATATTATTATTTACAAAATTTAGAAAAAGCAATATTAAAGAGTATTGACCAAATTGGTGCCAGCAGTCGCGGTTACACTAATAATACAAATACATTTTTTTAGTATTAGTTAAATTTATTAATTTAAATAAAATTGAATTTATTAAGTAAAATTTTATATTCAAAATATTTTTATAAAAAATAATTGAAGCTAGAACATTTTTTTGAAAAACTAGGATTAGATACCGTATTATTTAAAATGTAAAACTGAAACTTAAAAACTTAAAAAATTTGGCGGTATTTTAGTCTATCCAGAGGAACCTGTTTTGTAATCGATAATCCACGATGGACCTTACTTAAGTTTGTAATCAGCTTATATACCGTCGTTATCAGAATATTTTATAAGAATAATAATATTCAATAATTTCAATAAGAATTTATATCAGATCAAGGTGTAGCTTATATTTGTCTCATCGGGGGTTCCTCAAGGTAGCCATCTGGGTCCCTTGCTATTTAACCTATTTATTAACGATCTTCCACAAATGTTATCTCATTCCCGTGTCCTAATGTATGCTGATGACGTTAAGCTATGTTTTTCCTACAGTGACCCCTTGTCCCCACTATCTTTGCAATCTGATCTTGATGCCCTTAACAACTGGTGCCTAATCAACATTCTACCTCTTAACATTTCTAAATGCTATATAATGACTTTTCACCGCAATAAGCCATACCTTTTCGACTACTCTATCAATAACTCTATCCTTCAACGCCTTTTCAAAGTTAACGACTTGGGCATTACCTTTGTACCTAACCTATGTTTCAACTCTCATATCTCTACTATCTCTAACAAAGCCAAAGGAGTCCTTGGATTTGTCAAAAGATGGTCTAAGGAATTTACCGACCCGTATACTACAAAACTTCTGTATGTTTCTCTGGTCCGGCCTATCTTGGAATATGGTTCTTGTGTCTGGTCTCCTCATTACCAAAAATTTCAGGATATGCTCGAATCAGTACAAAAACAGTTCCTCATCTTTGTCCTCCGGGGACTCAATTGGGACCCTTCGATCCATCTCCCTTCTTATGAAAGTAGGTTCCGCCTAATTAATCTCCACTCTCTTAAATCCCGTAGAACCTGCCAAGGTGTTCTCTTCCTCCATAAGCTTCTCTCTGGTGAGGTCGAATCAACTGCCCTCTTCAACCTTATTAGTATTGCTGTTCCTTTCCGCCCGACTAGGCATTACTTCCCTCTTCATCTCCAACTCTGTCTTTCTAACTACTCGGATTATGAATCTTTCCGTAGCCTTTGCCGTAACTATAACCAATTTTTCCATCTGTTTTCCTTTGATACTAGTTCTAATATGGTAAAAATTATCTTAATCAATTACTTAATTTAATTTAAATTGCTTTAATTGGGAATTGTTCGGCTACCGGCTCTTCTCTTACCTAAATTTGGCTGTTGGTGGGATCTTATCGACTACTGAGCCGATAACACTACTCGACAAAATTCAACTTTTTTTTTCCGCTGTGGCCAAAAATGACTTTTTCTGATAGATTTGGAGATTTTAATTTTTTTTAAGAATTATGGTTTTTTTTTCATGGAGTAGTTTTTTTTTAAAGAATTTTTAAAAAATTTGGTGTTTTTTGTCATAGGTAATGCTTCTATTTTTCACATAACTTAAGTTTCCTACAACTGGTTGTATTGAGCTTTGCAGTTAAAAAAAGCTGACAAATGCAGCTATAAATCCGTCTCAGACACTTTCTAGCTGCAACTTAACGCCTGGAAGATATTAAGCTTTCAAATTGAAATTTCATAATTTTTTTCGGTATTTTTCCCCGAAATTTTGACTTTGAAAGCTCAGGAAAAGTCGAAAAAAAAATAATTGCATGCCTTGATTTTTGGTTTTAGATAGACACATTAATTAGGCGTCGTTTAAGGTATCGCTTATAAAAATATAAAAATAAACGGCTAAGTTATAACCGTTTGACCAAACTTTCATATGCCGAATTTCGCCGATAAATTCCGTTAGCCGATGAATAACCGTTTTTTTTCCTACAAAAATACCAAAAATCTGCGTTTGTAACAGTTTTTAACGGTAAAATGGCATTTGGAATAGTGCCAAACGGCATATGTAGTTTTGGTCGTGTCGTGTCGACTAGTGTTATTTGTGTTTTAGTGAGTGTAGCTTTTTTAACTTTATTAGAACGTAAAGTTTTAGGTTATATTCAAATTCGTAAAGGTCCAAATAAAGTTGGTTTAATAGGAATTCATCAACCTTTTTGTGATGCAATTAAATTATTTACAAAGGAACAAACTCATTATTTTTATCTTTATTTGTTTCGATATGTATACCTTTTTTTGTTAAATTATACTCATTTAATTTAGGTGGTTTATTTTTTTTACGTTGTACAAGATTGGGGGTTTATACTGTTATAGTTGCTGGTTGATCTTCTAATTCTAATTATGCTTTATTGGGAGGTTTACGGGCTGTGGCTCAAACTATTTCTTATGAAGTTAGCTTAGCTTTAATTCTGTTATCATTTGTATTTTTGATTGGTAGATATAATATAATATTTTTTTTCATTATCAAATTTATATTTGATTTTTAATTATTTTATTTCCTATAGCTTTAGTTTAATTAACAATTTCCTTAGCTGAAACTAATCGTACTCCTTTTTATTTTGCTGAAGGGGAATCAGAATTAGTTTTAGGATTTAATGTAGAATATAGTAGAGGTGGTAGTAGAGGTGGATTAATTTTTATGGCTGAATATGCATGAATTTTATTTATAAGTACATAAAACAATATTGTGTAATTTTTTTAGGGTGTGATGTATTTAATTTATTATTTTATGTTAAATTAACATTTATTTCTTTTGTTTTTATTTGAGTTCGAGGAACTCTTCCTCGATTTCGTTATGATAAATTAATATATTTAGCTTGAAAATGTTTTTTATCTTTTTCTATAAATTATTTATTATTTTTTATTGGTTTTAAAATTATTTTATTTTCTTTATTATAGTGAATTTTATTTAGTAAAGTTAATAGAAAATTAAATTCTATCTTATGTTTTCAAAACATACAGTGCGGAACAAAAGTGATTCCACGCTCAACATTTTCATGTTCAAGCGCTCATAAAACCTAAACGAATGAAGTAAATGAAGAAAACTTTTTTTTTCTGGAATATGTATTCAATTTATAAGAAATAACCGTAAAAAGTAAATTAATATAAGAAGGAATGAAATAGTTATGAATCAAAAACCAAAACAAAAGGCATGTACTCAGTTTTTCACCTTTTATAAAAAAATCATACGGAATACTGTTTTATTACTTTGTCCAAAGATCCTTATTGTCTATACCATTTCTTATGTGATTTGTCATTCTGTCAACCAATTTCTCAACAATTCCTTTTGGAATTCGAATCCACTCCAGCTCGACAGGGCTCAAAAGATCGTCTAGGTTTGATCGGGCTGATTGATACTGCCCGAACCGTTACTTCACGATTGACCAAATGTTTTCAATCTGATTGAAATTGGGACTTTGAACTGGCCACTCCATCAACTTAAAATTTTAATTTTACAGCCATTCTTTAACAAATTTTAAAGTTTGATAAGGATACCAATCTTGTTGAAAAGTGATTTTTCCTTCAGCATACGCATACTTGTCCAGAAAATTAGAAAGACGGGTATTCAAAACATTTAAATAATCTTCTTTTCACATTATTCTGTCAATTTTGTGCGTTGGTGCAACGTGCCACCATGTAAAACGCCCCCAAGCCATTTTATTTCCTCGTCCATGATATAGGGTTTGCTCCACATGATGTCTTTGCAGCTTGTCGCCAGGCCTACGTTAGCAATACTGCTACCCATCTGACTGGAAACGGTGAAACTTGGATTCGTTCGACTAGACAACATGTTTCCAGTCTTCTAAAGTCAAGTTTTTGTGTGCTCTTGTGAATTTCAACCCAGCCTTAAAGTTTTTCTCAGATAGAGCTGGTTTATTTTTTTTCACCGATGCTACATATCCAATTCTACCCAGTGCTCATCTAGCTGTCTATTGACTCACGGGTTTATTGATTTCAGAAGAACCCTCTTTTGCTATTAAAAGCTTTTCTTTCCTCATTCTGGACATTATAAGACGAGCGTCAAAGTCTGTTAGGAGAGAAGGCGACCATTCAACACGCTTTTTTGCACATTGATCACAACTGACTGACTATCTTGCAGCTTTTCAGCAAAGGTGCGTGTCGAACAGCCACTTTTAATCAGTCAAACAAAACTCTCCTCGATATCTGGAGATAGCTTCATCATTTTAAGGACACAAGTTAGAGACTAATTTCAAAACTCAATGAATCTACTTCGAACTATACGAAATGTGTGATTATCTTAATTAGGACAACGAAAAATGAATAAAGAAGACAGATAACGGTAAATCTGCCAGTATTTTTATGATAACAAAGGAGGGAGAGAGTAAAAAAGTGTGAATAACGGCAGGTGCAAAACTGAGTACATGCCTTTTGTTTTGGTTTTTGATTCATAACTATTTCATTCCTTCCTATATTAATTTACCATTTACTGTTATTTGTTACAAATTGAATACATATTCCAGAAAAAAAAAGTTTTCTTCATTTACTTCATTCGTTTAGGTTTTATGAGCGCTTGAACATGAAAATGTTGAGCGTGGAATCACTTTTGCTCCCCACTGTATGCTTGTTCAAGCTCATTAACATTTAATTTAATAAACTATCTCATAATTTTCTTACTAAAGGGTTAACTAAATAATATAAAAAATAAATTACTGTTAAAATTTGTCCTAATAAAAAATAAGGTTCTTCAACTGGTCGAGCTCCAATTCAAGTTAATAAAATAACTGTTACTAATATTGTTCAAAATAAAATTTGATTAATTGGATAAAATTGAATTAATTCCTCGGAATTTTCTTAAATTATAAAAAGGTAAAATTATTAAAATTGCAAAAGATAAAACTAATGCAATTACTCCTCCTAATTTATTAGGAATAGAACGTAAAATAGCATAAGCAAATAGAAAATATCATTCAGGTTGAATATGAGCTGGAGTAACTAGTGGATTAGCTGGGATAAAATTATCTGGGTCTCCTAATAAATTAGGGTTAATAAGAACTAGGTTAGGTTAATGCCAGCACTGAGGTCAGTCCTTCAGCGGACTGGCTCAAGAAGGTGGAGTGGGCCACATCGGTGCTCCCAAACTTCGCAATGGTCTCTCAACCAAAGAGACAACGGTCGCAAGAGACACCCGGTCCGGCCGCGAAAAGGTCGAGGGTGGTGGCCAATATCTCCTTCGCGCAGATTGCCAAGGAGAGGACGCTAATTGGCGTCCTCGACAATGGCAGCGCGGAGGGCAAGATCCTAAGGAGCCAATGGAAGTGGGTGGAGGCGGCACTGGCCGACCGCTCCTTCGAGTTGCTCGACAAAGACCCAGGGCCACCTCCAGTCTGCAAAGACATGGGGTGGTTCCAGGGTAACATCAAAGTTGTTGCCTGCGATGACGAGCGCTCCGTAAAGCTGTACAAAGCAGCGGTGGCGCAGATCGGAGAGGTCTACGCTGGGGCGAAGCTCGTCGCGGTAGACTGGAGCGAGGTGCTCAGTAGACCGAGGGCTAGATTATGGGTGCCGGCTATCTTCAAGGAGCCTGAGCGCATCCTCAAAATGTTGCAAAGGTGCAACCCGACACTTCCAACCCATGACTGGAAGGTGGTCAAGGTTGAGGAGACAAAGAGGCCGACGAACCAGGCCGTCATTATCCTCAACAAGGAATCGCTGGCCCCCATAGAGGCAGCTAAAGGAGAGCTGAATTTTGGCTTCAGCTCAGTCACCATAAAGGTGTATAAGTCGGATGCTGCCTCGGCCGAGGCTCGTCCTGTCGACAACCCAGTCGTGCAGGATGCGGCCTCGGAGATCGAGGCACCCGACAACGAGCTGGAGCCGAAAGAAGGCTACTCCTCTGACGCAGAGCTAATGGGCGATTTTGAGGCGATGTGTCGAGACGAAATATCCGACGACTCGGACGCCGACACTACAGTGGTGTAGATCCATGAAGATGTCTCTGAGACTCCTTCAGATAAATCTCCACCACTGTAAAGCAGCATCTGCTGCACTCATACTCCGCTTGGAGGCAAGCGGAGCCGACGTGGTCCTAGTCCAGGAGCCTTGGATAGTCGGAGCCAAGGTCTGTGGGTTAGCGACGAGGGAGTACAAGCTCATTGTACCCCAAACCAAAGGTAAAATTCGTACCTGCATTCTTGCAAGAAAGCACCTAAATATCTTTCTGCTCCATAACTTCAGCAATGGCGACAATACAACAGTAAGCTAAGAGCTAAAGCGGACACATCTGAGGCTGATGTCGTCCTACATGGCCCATGAGGAAAGCGACCCTCCCAACGACCTCGTCTGCAAGCTCGCCAGCGACAGCGAGAGGTCCAACACAAGCCTACTAATAGGCTGCGATGCCAAAGCTCACCACACTCAATGGGGGAGCACGGACACAAATGTAAGGGGTGAGTCACTTTTTAGCTTTATCCTAAACTCGAACTTAGCCATATGTAACCGGGGTAACGACCCCACATTTATTATAAAAAACCGACAGGAGGTTATTGACCTCACTCTAGTGTCTCATAATCTGTCAGACAAAGTGGAAAGATGGAGAGTCCTAGAGGACCATTCCTTCTCCGACCACAGGTATATCGAAACGATTTTATCCCTCGAGAGCCCCAAACCCACCGACTACACTAACCCCAGGAAAACCAACTGGGTTAAATATAGCTCGGTTTTGGAGGAGCTACTCCCCAACAAGGCACCAATGGGCCCAGACACTCTAGACGATTTAGATCGCATAGTGTACAGGTTCACGGATGCATGCAATAAGGCTTTCACGGTGGCTTGCCTGCCACACAAGACAAGATGTAAAAAGAAACCCCCCTGGTGGTCGAAACAAATCGACATCCTACGTAAGAACTGCAGGACTCACTTCAACAAAGCCAAGAGCGCTAACGAGGATAAACATTGGGCAGACTACAAAGTCAGTCTTGCCCTATACAAAAAAGAAACCCGGAAAGCAAAAAGGGCCTCTTGGCAAAAATTCTGCTTGGAGATAGAGGAGACGTCAGAAGCCGCAAGGTTGCGCAAGGTCTTCTCAAAAGCTACCCCCTCGGTAGGGTATCTTAAAATAAACAATAGAACGTGGACCAACTCCAGCGAGGAGTCGCTCCACGTACTACTCGAAACCCACTTCCCTGGGTGTACAACCATCAAGCCGGCGCAAATCCATAGTGGAGGCCCGACAACTACAATGGACCATATTCTTACCAAACGGAATATAAGCTGGGCAATAAACAGCTTTAATCCGTTCAAATCGCCAGGTCCGGACCAGGTTATTCCGGCCCAACTACAAAAGGCCGGAGCCTCGGCCATCAATGGTTACAATATATCTTCAGGAAGATACTAGTGGTGGGGAATATACCACAAGAATGGCTCAAGGCGAAAATAGTCTTTATCCCCAAAGCGGGAAAGACCTCGCACTCGACTCCAAAGGACTTCAGACCAATCGTCCTTTCTTCTCAAAACTTTCGAAAGACTTGTCGGACTACATCTGAGGACAATTATTAGTCCTCAAATGTTGTCAGGAGCACAACATGCCTACCGGAAAGGAAGATCCACGGAAACGGCACTCCACGAAGTAGTCTCAATTATAGAGACTCTCTTATAGCCTTCCTCGATATCGAGGGAGCCTTTAACAACGTCGTCCCAAGTGCCATTACGGAAGCACTGACTGACCTGGGTGTGGACGGTCACTTGGTGCTGCTCATCGATCAATTGCTCACATGCAGGACGGTGACATAAACGATGGGATCGTCCACGCAATCTAGGTATGTCAACAGAGGCACTCCGCAAGGTGGTGTCCTGTCTCCCCTTCTATGGAACATGGCAGTCAGTAAGATTCTATGTGATCTGGAGGGGGGGGGGCTGTAAAATAGTGGCATACGCGGATGACGTTGCAATCAGTTTCTCGGGGAAATACCCTCAAACACTCTGTGACCTTATGAGCACTAAGTTCGCGAGACTGTCAGAATGGACAAAATCGCGAGGATTGGGAGTAAATCCCACAAAAACGGAACTCGTGCTATTCTCACGCAAGTACAAGGTTCCGCCCCTTAACCCTCCTATACTAAATGGATGCAGGCTCTCTTTCAGCGACAGCGCTAGTTACCTAGGGTTGGTAATTGATAAGAAGCTTAACTGGAACCTGAACGTAAAAGACAGAGTAAAGAAGGCTACGATAGCCCTATACTCTTGTAAAAAAGCTATTGGCTTGAAGTGGGGCATGAACCCAAGCGTAGTCCAATGGATATACCAAGAAATAGTAAGACCAATCTTACTCTATGGAGTTACAGTTTGGTGGCCTGCCTTATCAAAAGGATCGACTACCAAACAACTTGGCAAGGTTCAGCGAACCGCAGCTTTATGCATTAGTGGAGCATTACGTACCACCCCGAACGATGCACTAAACGCCATCCTAAATCTCCAGAGCCTCGAGCTTGCGGGAAAGGAGAGGGCAGAAATTGCAGCGATACGTCTGAGTGACTCCGGACAATGGACGTCACATATCAGGGGTCACTCATCTATACTTATCAGCAGCACCGTCCCTACGAAGACGGACTACTGCGTCCCAAGGGAACACACTGGTACCCCCTTCAATGTAATCATCCCTAACAGAGACGAGTGGCTTGAGGGACCACCAGGCCAAGACATGGCCATAAGCATCTTTACAGATGGCTCGAAGCTGGATAACAAAGTTGGAGGAGGGATTTACTCCGAACAACTCGAAATCAGGCACTCCTTTAGGCTCCCAGATCACTGCAGTGTGTTCCAAGCGGAAGTCATTGCGATCATGGAAGCACTGAAGATCCTTCAAACAGCCACAACGGCTTCACTGGCAACAACAACTGTAAACATTTACAGCGACAGCCAAGCTGCGATCAAATCACTTCACGCGATTTCCTCGAACTCGGCCACAGTGGCAAATTGCCGCAAATCTCTTCACGAGATGGCCCAACAACTTGCCATCAGCCTTATTTGGGTCCCGGGTCACCGGGATATTGAGGGCAACTGCAATGCAGACGAGCTGGCCAGATCTGGTACCACAATACCCCCTCTCCAAGAGAAGGAGGATATTAGCATGCCAATGGCCACCTGTAGGCTTATCATAAAAGAGCTAGATAAGCGACGAGCAGACAATGCGTGGCGGTCAGCACCACTATGTCGCATATCCAGGCAAACATGGCCTACCATTGACAGGAAACGCACACTAGAGCTTTGTAAGCTCGGCAGGAAAAGGTGCAGCGTTGTCATCCGCTCCCTCACGGGGCACTGGCTGATAGGCTCCCATGCCAACAGGCTGGGAGCCCCATACAATGATTTCTGCCGAAGCTGTAGAGATGAGGAGGAGGAGGAAACGGTGGAACACCTGTTCTGCTCCTCTCCGGCTCTCAGCAGGAGAAGGCTACAATACCTGGGCATGCCCTATGTCTCAGACATTTCAGAAATGTCCAAAATCTGTCCCAGAAAGATTGCAAACTTCGTAAGAGCGTCAGGATGGGATAACTGCTGACATGTTCGGGTCTCATGAGATGGATAAGGGGAACACCTCCCGCGGTATTACAACGGGCCGAAACCGGCCCAAGTGTGACTGGCTCCTGTGGAGCTTGACAGCCGCCTTAACCTAACCTAACCTAATAAGAACTAAAGAGATTAATAAAAAAATTATTACAATAAATCCTACAATATCCTTAAATGTAAAATATGGGTGGAAAGGAATTTTATCAATATTTGAATTTAATCCAATAGGGTTATTTGAACCTGTTTGGTGTAAAAACAAATAAATGAATTATTGTTATAGCTAAAACAATAAATGGTAAAATAAAATGGAAAGTAAAAAATCGAGTTAATGTTGCGTTATCAACAGCAAATCCTCCTCAAACTCATTGAACTAAATCTACTCCTAAGTAATGTACAGCTGATAATAAATTTGTAATAACAGTTTCTCCTCAAAAAGATATTTGTCCTCATGGTAAAACATAACCTATAAAAGCTGTTCCTATTACTAAAAATAAAATAATTACACCTACAAGTCATGTTGGTGTAAATAAATAAGATCCATAATATATACCTCGACCTACATGAAGATAAATTCAAATAAAGAAAAATGATGCTCCGTTAGCATGTAAAGTTCGTAATAATCAACCATAATTTACATCTCGGCAAATATGATTAACTCTGTAAAAAGCTATATTTTCATCAGCTGTATAATGTATAGCTAAAAATAGTCCTGTTAAAATTTGAATAATTAAACATAATCCTAATAATGATCCGAAATTTCATCATCTTGAAATATTAATAGGAGCTGGACCCCCGCTCACTATACCTGAAGATGCCTACCATCCTACTTTCGAAGTGTCGCTCGACCTAGGACGAACTGTACTGGATCGGTCGGGTAGACTACCCCAATGTGTCCGCTGCTTCCGTAAAGCCGAGTTTACGAAGCTTAATAACCTCATTAGGGATTTTGATTGGTCCGCTTTATATTTGTGCAGTGATGTTACGACAGGCACAAACATTTTCTATGATGCACTGGACTCACTGTCTCACTTTCCTGTCCGATTAGATCAAGAAAACCCCGTTGGTTTACCAAGGAGTTAACCCATCTAAAAAACGTAAAATCAAGACTTTATAAAAAATTTCAAGAAGTTGGCTCTCCTTCTTCTCTCTCTCATTATATAATAGCTCGGTCAAACTTTTCAGTTCTTAACGCTCAATGCTATCAGAATTACCTATCGCGATGCAGGATACGTTTTTCTAAGGACCCTAAACTGTTCTACAGCTTCGTAAACAGTAAGCGTAGAACGTCCGCACACCCATCCTCGCTATCCTTCCGTAATACGTCGGCAGATAATGATCAGGCAATGGCCGATCTTTTTGCCCGTTTTTTCCAAACTACCTATTCGCAGGACGTTTACTCTGGTCAGCCGTATCCATACGGTTTACCGAGGTCGAACGGCATTTTCAGTCCTTTGCTAAATGAAAGCTCGTTGCTTCATGATCTACGAACAGTAAAGCCGGTGTTCTCACCGGGTCCGGACGGAGTTCCCGGCTGTGTACTCAGGTACTGTGCCGAGTCTCTGTGTGGGCCGTTGCTTAAACTATTCAACCTATCTATAAATTCTTCATGCTTTCCCCCGATATGGAAGGAGTCATTCATAATTCCTCTCCATAAGAAAGGCAGCAAGTCTGGCGCAATGAACTATAGAGGTATATCTAAGTTATCCGCTATTCCTAAAGTGTTTGAGAAAATTTTAGCTCCGCACCTGCAGCACCTATGCAGATCACTTATATCTCCATCTCAACATGGATTTATAAGGCGGAGATCAACCACTACTAATTTATTGGAGTTTACCTCCTTTATAATAAAAGGCTTTCAAGGTAACTTGCAGACGGATGTTGTTTACACCGATTTTAGTAAAGCGTTCGACTCTGTAAACCATTCCCTCCTAGCACAAAAGCTCGACCTTCTAGGGTTCCCGCCCAATCTCCTGAGATGGATCTCTAGCTACCTTTGTTCTAGGTCTCAAAGAGTCCTTTTCAAAAACTCTCTGTCCTCACCAGTTATGGTGACTTTGGGTGTACCACAGGGCAGCCATCTAGGCCCCTTACTCTTTACACTCTTTATAAATCACCTGCCTTCTGTATTAACATACTCTCGAGTACTTATGTATGCGGATGATGTTAAGCTCTGTGTCCAGTATATAGACATTTCTTTTCAATCTAGGTTGCAATCCGATCTCGATAGATTTCAGTCATAGTGTTGTGCAAACGCTTCAAAATGTAAAGTAATGACTTTTCATCGCTCCAGCGCCTTTCTGGTTCCTTACACCCTTTGTGGTGACTCTTGAGAGAATTACCCGGGTTGATGATCTTGGTGTTCTATTAGATCCCAAGTTAAAGTTTTCAGAACACATTTCTACCATGGTGAATAAGGCCATGGGCGTGCTTGGGTTTATAAAGAGGTGGTCAAAGGAATTTGACGACCCCTATATAACAAAGACTCTCTACACCTCTCTGGTTCGTCCGATTTTAGAATACGGCTCTTGTGTATGATGCCCTCAGTACAACGTACACCAAGACCGTATAGAATCAGTTCAGAAAAACTTTTTACTCTTTGCTCTTCGCGGCCTCAACTGGGATGCAAGTGTGAGACTGCGGTCTTACTCTAATAGATTGCTTTTAATAAACCTTCCAACCTTAGCTAATCGTAGGAAAATGCTTGGTGTGATTTTTGTGCACAACTTGATCAAGGGTGACGTAGATAGCCCTGACCTGTTGAGCCGCATAAACTTCACGATCCCTATTAGAAACACTAGGAATTATACAGCGTTGTTTCTTCCGCTCGATCGAATTACTCCTTGCATGAACCATTTAGGGTCCTATGCTCGGATTACAATTCCCTCTACCATATTATATCTACCACTAACTCCCTTCCTAGTCTTAAATGACTTATACTCTTACATCTTTCCCGTAATTAGTAATTACTTCGCTTCTTTAGTTAGATTAGTTATACTTTTCCTCGAACACTAGTCTAACACCTATCTTTCCTGCATGTCCGCGATCGCTTCGGTTAACGAGTCGCGCGTTATGCGGCAGCGCCCCTCGGTCGGTTGGGCGGGAGGTGGGCTGCTTTCTTGCCTGAGATCCGCGCGTAACAGCCACTGGCTGGTGTCGCTTGGGCCACTTGATGGTGCAGTCATTGCATATCAACGTCCTAAAGATAAAATCTACTAATGCGTTATTAGCAATTTTAAATAATGGGTGCGAGGTTCGTAAAGGTTTATTCATTAATTTATTATACGAAGAGGTCCCTTAAATAATTTAGTATTTTTTACTACATCAATTAAAGTAATTAATAAATAATTTATTAATAAAATAGTAATTAAATTAGTAGGAAAATTATATAATTTATTTAAAGATAAAGAATTTTCTAAGAATAAGAATTTAAGTTAAAAATTGAGTCTATTTAATTATTTATTAAAAAAAATGAAATTAAAGATTTATCAATTAAAAATCTTAAAATAAATAAAATTAATCCTGAAAATAGTATGTGCTTTTTTAGTTAGGTTAGGTTAACCCGGACGACCCTCCTGGGGTCTCCCATAGGCCAGTATGGCCCTTAGTTTTCCGGTTGATTATGGACCTTTACGTGGGTGCTAGTGAGGTTTTTATTGCACCTGTCGGTGGTCCCGTGGAGTTGCCTTTAACGGCCCGTATTTTTAAGCAAAAGCAACGTGTTTCGGTAAGCCCGTTTTATTCTGTCCAAAAGAATGCTTAATTATAACCTCTCATACAATGTTCATACAACTGTTCTTACCGCAGTATGTCCTCCTGCTTCCACCACGCGACAATGAAAAGAAGCTTAAAACTATGGCGCCAAATCGTGGCGTCTAAAATATGCCCGTACATAGCTCAAAATCCATACATTTCTACATACTAGACTAAATACTAAATATACTAAATCCGCCTATCGCTATCGACTATCGACCGGCGACATCCCCGACCCCGTGAAGAACCGCTTCACTCAAATCCAAAACCGCAAGTTTGGAGACGGGTCGAATCATAGTCCTGGATAGGCCGCTGTCATTCACGCGTACACTTGCGCGTCTGACGACTCCATCAACTCCTTTGTAGACTTCCTCCACGATGCCCTTACGCCACTCTCTTCGGGCAGGGCTGGATCGCAGACGAAAACCACATCACCCTGGCGAACCGGCTCCGTTCTCCTGCACCATTTCTCTCGGCGCAGAAGTGTAGGCAGGTACTCCAAAGTCCACCTCTTCCAGAAACGGTCCCTCATTAGTCGCGCTATACGCCACTGCTTGCGTGTAGCGCACTCCTTGGGCAGCTCCACATCTTCGCCAGGCGTGTCCGGCAGGTTAGCTACTCCTCTGAGCAGATCATTTGGCGTCAAGGGGGCTTCCTGGTCCGCATCCACCGGCAAATGGGTAAGTGGACGCGAGTTTACGATGTTCTCCGCCTCGATCAGGAAGCTCACCAGTACGTGATCCCTCGGCGCCACCTCCTTCAATGTGTGGCGCAGGACCCTCTTGACGCACTGCACCATTCGTTCCCAGACTCCTCCTTCAGATGGATTCACGGGCAATTGAATACCCACTCGATGCCTTTGCCTGAGAGCTCATCCTGAATCCTTTCCATCTCGAATACATCGCCAAATCGTCTGGCTTCCCTGTCAGCTCCTACGAAGTTCTTGCCGTTGTCGCTGCGCAGTCTATGTACTGGCCCTCGACGGCAGACGAAATTCCGTATCGCAATTATACAGGAGTCCGTCGACAGGTCATGCGCTAATTCCAGATGTATCGCCCTGGTCGTTAAGCACGTGAACAGGGCGACCCATCGCTTCTCCTTGTGGCGCGAAACTGTCACCAACAGTGGTCCAAAGTAATCCAGTCCAGTATTCTTGAAAGGCCAACCATTGGCTTCCAGACGATCCCCTGGCAGGGGTCCCATTATTGGTGGCGCTGGCTTCACCCGTAGCAACTTGCACATGTTGCATGCTGAGATCACCTTCCGTAGTACACGTCTCAGCTTCGTAATCCAAAACCTCGTCCGGATCTCCGTAATCGTAGCATCCACATTCTGATGCTTCATCTTGGCGTGGAAATGCTGCACAATCATTTCCGTAAGACTGTGCCTGTGTGACAGGATTATAGGCCTCCTCGCACTGTATGGTATACACAATGCGGCATCAATTCTGCCGTAGGCTCGCAGAATTCCATGGTCATCAATGTATGGCGCCAGACCTCGAATGTCGCTTCCATTGGCGACCATCTTGCAATCTTCTGTCGACCGCATCTCGCTTGGAAACGCCTCACGTTGTGCCTGTCTAACCAACAGGTTCTCCGCGGCCTCACACTCTGCTGCAGTGAGACCGTACTTCTCGAGATCGCTTCTTTGTCCACGGCACCAGCGCGTGAACCTTAACACCCAGGCCGTAGTTCTGAGTAGCCGAGTATAGCTCGAGAATCTCTGAAATGAAATGCAAAAGTCGTTCGCTCCAACCAACGAAAACTCACTTGGCATCTCCTCATCGTCGTTACCATCCGGATCTCGTTCATATCCGTATTCAGGCTGTGGCCAGCTGCCCGCTGGCTGCCTCAAAAATGCTGGTCCACCCAGCCAACGTGACTTCTGACCGAGGTCCACGTGGCATTGTGAACGCGTTCCTTCATCCGCCGCATTGTCGGCTGTTGGCACCCATCTCCATTGGGATACCTTTGTCGACTCCAAGACCTCCGCCACCCGATTGCCGACAAATTGCTTATACCGGCGGTGGGTGCTGCCAATCCATTTAAGCACTGTCTTGGAGTCTGTCCATAACACGATGTCCCTGATGGCCACACTGTGTTCCTTTTTAACAGTGTCCATCAGTCTGGTTCCAAGAACTGCTGCCTGCAGCTCCAACCGTGGGATTGACATTGTTCTCATCGGCGCGCACTTCGTTTTACCACATACGAAGCTCACCAACACGTCGTCATCTTCATAGGTGACCCTCCAGTAGGCCACTGCCGCGAATGCAGACTGACTTGCGTCCACGAAGACGTGCATCTCTAAGTCTCGCACGCGTCCACGCCCAAAGTAATGGCGAGGACATCGGAACTGTTCCACGGCATCCATTTGTTTGCGCCAGTTCATAAAGGCTCTGTATAGCTCATCTGGTAGTGGTTCATCCCACTGGATCTTCTGCCTCCAAATCTCTCGTAGCAGCAACTTCGCTGTTATCATGAGGCAACACAAGAACCCCAGAGGATCGAACGTTGACATGACCAAGCTCAAATACTCCCTCTTGGTAGGGACTCGACTGCCATTCAATACGCTGCTTGGAACTCGATGAAACTTTACATCAAACCTGAAGTCATCCGTGGCTGCTTGCCAACACATTCCCAAAATCTTCTGTGCTGACTCACCCCATCCGACGCTCGCACCTCGTCCTGGGGGGCCCAATGCAGTCTCCACAATAGGTGAGCTGGATGAGAACCGGCATAACTCAAATCCAGCGTTCGCGTGTATATCCTTCACTCGGGTAGATACGCTGATGGCTTCGCTCTCGGTAGCAAAGCTGTCCACATAGTCATCCACATAATGACAATCGATGATGGCCTTAACTGCTCTTGGATCCGTATGCCGAAACTGTTCAGCATTCACAGTCTTCACGTAATGCGCGGCGCTTGGCGAGCAGGCTGCTCCAAATGTCATAACAATCATCTCGTAGATGTCAGGATCCCTTTTATCGTCGCCATCTCTCCACAGAAAACGCTGAGAACATCTATCTTCGGGTCGGATTAGAACTTGATGGAACATCTCCTTGATGTCACCGCAGACTCCGACGGCACCTTCTCTAAAATGGAAGAGAACCACTGGCAAGGGTTTATAATGTTGAGGCCCTTTGGCCAACGCCGAGTTTAGTGATGTTCCTCCAACTTTGGCTGCAGCGTCAAAGACCAGTCGAATCTTGCCCGGCTTGTTCGGGTTTTCGACTCCAAAATGTGGCAGATACCAAAGCCTGTCGCCTTTCTCTGCGACCTCGTTAGGCTTCAACCGTCGAGCGTATCCCTTAGATACGTAATCACTGATGATCCTTGCGTATTCCTGCGCGAACTTCCCGTTGCGCTTCATCTTCTTCTCGACGTTGACCAACCGCTTGTACGCCATATCATAGCTTCGTGGCAGCACAATGTTGTCCTTCTTCCATAGTAATCCTGTCTGGAAACGCTGGCCCAATTTCACCGTGGTATCTTCGAGTATCTTCTGAGCCCGCACGTCGTCGCTGCCTGCAACTGGTTGCGCGAGCTTCACACCAAAGTTTTCGACATCAAAGTAGTCTTCCACCATCTTTTGCATAGTGTCATCCAATGATACGGCTAGGAGGCAAGACCTCGGTGAAGGCGTAGTTAACTGTCCACTTACCGGCCCAAAGACAACCCAGCCCAGCTCGGTTGCGGCCGCATACGGTCCCTGTCTGGCAAACCGCCTTGTCTTAAGTGGAAATCCCAAGTGTCCATGATCCAGGCCAATGAGCAATTTCGGCACCGCGTTACTGTAGGGCCTCATTGGCAGGCGCGCACCCTTATGCACGCCTTGGACATCTTGTCGGTCTAGAGTCTGCATCGGCAGGCTCAGGTTCGAAATGGCATACACGTTTCGCAATGCGTGGCGTATAGGCTTGCCTGCTCCACTAATTTGCAGGTTTACCACGTTGGTAGGTTCCCTGGTGGATCTACCTCCAAACCACTGAATATCCAGATGTCGACGCTCACCTTGCACGCCCAGATCTTTCCTAACATCGTCGTCGATCATCGTGACGGATGAACCTTCATCCAGGAGTGCGTACGTATCCACCCGTCGGCCTGCTCCGTACAGCGTTACTGGCAGTATACGGAACAGAAGGCGACCTCGTTTTGCGTCGACACAATTTAAAATCCTCTCAATGGGCGCATCCGCTGCCTGCGGTGCACCTCTGTCCAGGCTTTGTGTAGAAACTGCTGACTGCTGGTTTCGCTGCCTGTATCTTCTGTCATCGCCTTGCTGCGACGACCTTCTGTGTTCGCTGTCCGCGCCATGTAGAAGACGGTTATGCCTCTTCCGGCATCCGTTGAATTGACACTCACCATGCGAATTGCAGGATCTAGTCATGTGCCCGCTCTGTAAGCATGCAAAGCATAGTCGATGCCTCCTCACATGCCTCCACCTGTCTGGTAGTGAAGCTCCGTTGAAATCTCTGCAGTCCTTAACTGCATGTTGTCCTCCACAGATTGGACAACCTCTGAGACGGCTGTGTGTCTGCTCGTCTCGGTCTTGGTCGATGCTTGCATGTAGCAATCGACGTCTTGGTTCCTTCCCATCAACATCCGTGATCGTGCACACCACATTGGCGTACTCTGTCAGCCATGCACTAAAATGGGCAATGGTTGGGAAAGGCGTAATCGTCGCAGCATGCCTTGCCCACTCCACTCGTTTGCTTGTCGGGAGTTTGGACACAAGGTCTTCCATTAGGGTTGGGTTTGCCAAATGCTGATCTGCCTTCGCTGACTGCAAGAAGGCAGTGAGATTACTCACACGGGTTGCGAAGGGAACAATCTTCCCCAGATTGTGCTCCGTAATAGGAGACACCTCTCGTATTCCGTTCAGCTGACTGCGTATAAGTTGTTCCGGTCGGCCATATCTAAAGCGCAGCTGATTTATAACAGCACTGACGTTACTTGGATGGATCAGTAGCGACTTGACGGTCTCACGAGCTTCATCCTTCAGCGCCTTCAGCAAGCGCTGGTTATTCTCCAGATCCGTACAGTTGTACGCTTGAGTTGTCTCAGTATATGCACAAAGGAAGATCGGCCAATCCTCGGGCTGACCTCCAAATACTGGCAAATCGGGAAGCTTGCGTGGCATATAGTTTCCACTGCTTCCATTCGGTGTATTCCACGCGTAGGATCCAGCTTGTGGTGTCGGTGTTATGACGTTGTAGATGCCGACACCCGGTGGCATAATTCCCTGCGCTGTCTGCGCGGTACTAGTGGCGCAAAATGGCGTCACACAACTGCTACTTGTAAGCAGTGCCGGTCCGTTATAAAATGGCGGCTGCCAACATGCTGTACTGTTCACTCCGACCCCGTTATGTGTGAGCGGATCGCCACTCAATGACAATGGCGGACCACTCGAAAATGGCGGCTGTACAACTGCTGCACTGCTCACATCATTGCGGGCTCTTACCCCTTCCAGCTCCCTTTCCAACGCTGCAATTCTCTCCAAGAGATCCAGCATTGAAGATGGATTGCTCTGTCCTGGTACTGATACTCCAGCTGTGGTCGTAATACTTCCAGACTCGGAAGCGGCCTGGCTGTGACTCAGCGTGGCCGACGTGGCTGTTACATTCGGTGCCGGCAGCATGTTTGCTGCACCACTACTTCCAGGTTGTGGCGTCGCACTTGTTGTTGTAGGCGTCACTCGCCCCTCGATCAATCGGGCACTCCGTCTGGGGGAATGTTGCATCCTTCTATTCTGCCCAGACTTTGCTAATCAACGCTGCCTGCGTTTACTTTGAGTCGCTGTCTGCGGCTCGTCCAATCGACGCCGTCTGCGTCTGCTCTAGGTCGCTGCCTGCGGCCTGTCCAATCTCAACGCTGTCCGCGTTCCTGGCAACTCTCTAACTGGAGGTGGCTACCTGCCTGTGCTCCAGTGGAAATATTGCCCTTGCAGTCGTCTTGCCTAGGACTGCGAATAAAAGATCATGTCGGTGGTCCCGTGGAGTTGCCTTTAACGGCCCGTATTTTTAAGCAAAAGCAACGTGTTTCGGTAAGCCCGTTTTATTCTGTCCAAAAGAATGCTTAATTATAACCTCTCATACAATGTTCATACAACTGTTCTTACCGCAGTATGTCCTCCTGCTTCCACCACGCGACAATGAAAAGAAGCTTAAAACTATGGCGCCAAATCGTGGCGTCTAAAATATGCCCGTACATAGCTCAAAATCCATACATTTCTACATACTAGACTAAATACTAAATATACTAAATCCGCCTATCGCTATCGACTATCGACCGGCGACAGCACCTAAGATTGAGGTGTTTTTTGCGAAGGCCAGCAGTTCCTTTGGCGACCTCTTGGAGGCATCTTCTAGCGATGTCAGCGTCGGTGCGCCCAGGTATCTTCTCCTTGCCCGTGAGAGAGCCGGGCAGCTGCAGATTAGATGTTCTAGGGTTTCAATAGCCCCAAGGTCATCACATTTCCTGCAGCTGTTCCTGTCGGTGATGCTTAGTCTGGCTGCGTGTGATGCGGCCAGGCAGTGACCTGTCAATATTCCCACCAGCAGTCTGCAGTCTTTCCGTGGAAGGTGCAGTAGATAGTGGCTGAGTTTCTCGCTGCGTTTTTTGCACATGATTTTCGAGACTCTGCAGTTGGTCGTGCTCCTCCACCTGCTCTCGTTTTCTAGTCTAGCCAGCTTTTCTAGATCGCTCTGTAGCGTTCTGAGTGAGACAGGCACATTTTCTGCTCTTTCTCTCGCCAGCCCGACGCCTTCCTTAGCCAGAACGTCCGCCGCTTCATTTCCTTCAATGCCCTGATGGCTGGGAACCCAGTGGATCCGCACTGACTTGGTCGTGCATGGTGAGTCCAATGCTTCCCAATTCGCCAGGACACTTCTGGAACTGACCGTGGACGACTGCATGGATTTTATCGCCGCTTGGCTGTCTACAAACAGATTGACCACGTTATGTGATCGCCCTGTTTGTTGTGCAACCTCCGCTGCTTTCCTGATGGCAAAGACTTCCGCCTGGAATATGCTGCAGTGGTCTGGTAGCTTGTATGACAGCCCTATTTCGGGGTCTGTGCAGTATATGCCAGCTCCTACTCCTCCTTCCATCTTGGAGCTGTCTGTATATATATTGAGATGTTGGATCTGGTCTTTTTTCCATTCTTCCGGTCCCAGAAATGCGTTTGTATTGATGTCGTGGCACGTTCGAGGGGTCATGTAGTCAGTATTACTGATCATGTCCCTGCCGATTGAACTATGCCCGTATGCTTGTGGCTGCATGTTTCCCGACGCAATAAGGCGCTGAGCGGCCTTTCCAGCCGTCAGATGAGCGTGGATTTCCAGGGGGTCAATTCCGAGTATGGTTTCGAGTGCTTTTTTTGGGGTAGATCTCAGTGCCCCCGTGATGCAGAGCAGTGCCTGTCGCTGAGTCTTTTCCATAAGCTTGTGGTACGTCTTCTTCCTGGTAGCTTGCCACCACACTAAGACTCCATACAGCAGAGTTGGTCGCACCACCGATATGTAGATCCAGTGCATTAGAGCACGTGACAGGCCCCATGTGCTGCTGAGCATCTTTTTTGATGCATATAGCGCAATGGTGGCCTTCTTCACCCTTTCCACTACATTGGGTCTCCATGCCAGCTTGCTGTACAGTACTGTACCAAGGTATTTGACTTGTGTTTTTGGGGTCAGCCTTGTTTGATCGATTTTCGGGGGGATCCATGACGGTACCTTGTACCTCTTGGTGAAGAGGATGAGGTCCGTCTTGTCCGCGTTGATGCTGAGTCCTACTTCGTTCGCCCACTCACATATCTCCCTGAGTGTGTTTTCCATTATGGAGCTGAGTGTCGATGGACATACACCCGTAATAAGTATGCTTATGTCATCTGCATAGGCTGTTATTTTTGGGGCTCTCCTTTCGAATCTCTTGATTAGGTCGTCGACCACCAGGTTCCACAGGAGGGGCGACAGTACTCTACCTTGTGGTGTGCCTCTGTGTGCCCCTCTGGCTATGGAGGCGGTACCCCATTCCGATTGAACCCGTCTACAACTTAGGAGATTCCTTATCCAGTGGTTGATTGCCGGGTGTGCGTTGGTTGCTTCTAAGCGACCCATTATTGCGCTTGTGGCCACGTTGTTGAATGCTCCTGATATATCGACAAATACTCCTAGTGCATATTTCTTGGTATTGAGGGTTTTCTCGACATTAGCTACTAGCGAGTGTAGTGCTGTTTCTACCGATTTTCCTTTCGTGTAGGCATGCTGGTTGCTTGACATCAGTCCCCCTACTTCCTTTCTGATGTGTAGCTCCATCAGCTTTTCTAGCGTTTTTAGTAAAAAGGAGGTGAGGCTTATCGGTCTATAATCCTTAGGACTAACATGGCTGCACTTTCCTGCCTTCGGCAGGAAGACAACTCTGGAAGTTCTCCAATGTATAGGTATATAGCCTGTCCTCAAGCATGCCGTGTATATAGCGAAAAGCCATGGGGTGATCACCTCTTTGGCCACCTGCAACATGGCTGGAAATATCCCATCCAGTCCAGGTGATTTAATGCCTGTAAAGGAGTCTATGGCCCATTGGATTTTCTTGTGAGTTATTAGTCCTGCGGGGATGGTTTGTTCCTTTGTCGCTGGGTCATGTTGCGTTGTGGCATCAGTGACCTCGGTGCATCCTGGGAAGTGTGCCTCCATTAGTGCTGTCAGGGCTTTGCTGCTCTCTGACCATTGTCCATTGTTGAGCTTGAGCTGACTCTGTATGGTGGGCTGCTTGGAGAGCAGCTTCCTGAGTCTTGCCGTTTCGGGCACCTTCTCGATGTTGGAGCAGAAGTTCCTCCACGAGCTGCGTTGTGCCTTGCGTATCTCTTTCTTGTAGTTTCTGAGTAGGTTCCTGTATTCCTTGTTTATAAACTCCTCATTCGCTTGTTTTGCGAGGTTGAAGAATTCCCGGAGGTTGTTTCTTAGGAGGGAGAGGTCCCTGTTCCACCAGAGTGGCTTGTTCCTCTTTTTCGTACTTGAGGGTGGGCATGCTGCGCGGTACCCGCCCAGTAGCTCCTTGGATAGAGTCCCAAGAGACTTCTCTATTTCGTCAGCCGATTTTACCGACCCCGGACCGACCGCGAGCTTCGAGGTAACCGTCTTTTTGAACTTTTCCCAGTTTGTCTTCCGGGGGTTCCTATAGACGGCTACCTTCGAGGTGTGTTTAAATTCGTATTTAAACTGGATATACCTGTGATCTGAGAAGGATGGTCTTTCGAGGACCCTCCACCCAGTCACCGCGGCACTCCTTCCCGTTACGAGTGTAAGGTCTAGCACGTTCGATGAGGTGTGCCCCACGTATGTGTAGTCCGCCCCCACATTTGCTACTTCTATGTTAGTGGAAAGTATAAATTCTACAAGAGACTCACCTCGGTCATTGGTGTCGGGCTTCCCATACATTGTGGTGGGCATTAGCGTCCGTACCAATGAGTAGTTGGTAGTCTTTGGATCCGGTTTCTTCTACCAGACTCCTTAGCTCTTCGGGTGGTGCGGGTCTGTCGTGTGCCATGTAGCAGGAGGCTACCAAGAGGCGCTTCTCCTCGCTTTCCAGCATCACTACTGTTAGGTCGTCTGTGCTGTAATTAGACATAAGGTGAGCGTGGATTCCCTTTCGTACAAGTACGATGGTTCTATTCCTGCTTACCGGTGTTGTGTAGAACAATTTATAGTTAGAGGACTTTAGTCCGGCCACAGAGTTGCCTGATGCAATCCATGGCTCCTGGACTAGAGCTATGTCGACGGGCCCTTGCTCCATGGCTATGAGGAGCTCCGTCGACGCCACCTTGCTTTTATGCAAGTTGAGCTGCAGCACACTCAGTGGCATGGGTGGCTTCTTCCGTATTATTATCCCTCGTCCGGGATAATGCAGTGTCCATTGCCCAGCCGGCACCGTCGTGGAGGGTTCAGCTAGAGGATTTTTGCCAGCCTGCTTTTTTAGTTATGTTTATGTTTATGTTTATGTTTTAGCTCATGTTGAAGCACCTGTTTCTGGTTCTATAATTTTAGCTGGAATTATATTAAAACGAGGGGGAACGTTGTGAGCCGCGGCAAAGGCCGCGGCTCTACCTTATACCCGGTACTCAGTCAGTATACACATACACATACACATACACATATACACATATATGAGCAATGTTCGCAAAAGGGACAAATTAAATTTTGGGCAAAAAATGATATTTCAAAAAAATGAAGTCAAATCATTTTTTGGAATATTATACATGTTTTCAATTTTGTTTGCATATGCTTTTTACAACTGCTTCTAAATTTCTACATGACATGTATAACTACATATGTATTTGAGACGTACAAGTGTTTGCGACAGAGAGAGAGGGAATGAGTCAGCGCTTGGCAGGCGTTGCGTAGCCACTGAAATTTAATTTGTTTCTTCTGGCCATAATATTGATCCGACCTGATCCATATTCGGCAATCTGGTAGATATGGTAATTTTCCATGATTCTGCGTTTTTGGTTTTCATTTATCTTAAAAATTGTGGATTTCACAGATTTTCGTTCTTTGTGGGGGCGGAAAGGGGCGTGGCAAAATTTTGAAATACACTTGTGCTGGTTTGGTATCACAGGAGCTTGGATAGAAAGTTTGGTTGCTCTAGCTTTTATAGTCTCTGAGAACTAGGCGACACAAAATACGAATGGGCAAAGTGGATGGGGTCGCGTGTGAGAGAGAGCGAGAGGGAATGATGACTTTCGAAATGGTTTTCTTCATTGTAGCTATAATAATGATCCGATCTGATCCAGATTCAACACTCTGATAGAAATGGTCTTTCTCTATAATTCTGCGTTTTTAGTTTTCTCGTATCTTCAACATTGTGTACGCCACAGACTTTCGTCCTTTGTGGGGGCGGAAAGGGGCGGGGCGAAATTTTGAATTACATTTGGAGTAGTGTGATCACACAGGAGACTGGATACAAAACTTGGTTGCTCTAGCTTTAATAGTCTCTGAGATATAGGCGCAAATGAGGACGGACGGATGGACGGACGGACGGACGGACGGACGGACGGACGGACAGACAGACATGGCTATATCGACTCGGCTATTGATGCTGATCAAGAATATATATACTTTATGGGGTCGGAAACGCTTCCTTCTGGGCGTTACACACAACCGTTATCCCCACAAATCTAATATACCCTTAAACTCTTCGAGTACCGGGTATAATTAGGTGGCTATGGATTATTACGAGTTATTTCATTTTTGCAATTAATAAATTTAAAATATAGATTTGTATGAATTAGAATTAGTTTAGTAGGTGGTGTTTTAGTTAGATTAGTTTGTTTGCGTCAAACTGATTTAAAATCTTTAATTGCTTATTCTTCAGTTGCTCATATAGGAATTGTGTTAGCCGGTCTTTTAACAATAACTTAGTGAGGTTTATGTGGTTCTTATACATAAATAATTGCTCATGGATTATGTCATCCGGATTATTTTGTTAAGCTAATGTTTCTTATGAACGTTTAGGTAGACGAAGATTATTAATTAATAAGGGTTTATTAAATTTTTTTTCCTGCCATAACATTATGATGATTTTTATTAAGTTCAGCTAATATAGCAGCTCCACCTACATTAAATTTATTAGGTGAAATTTCTTTATTAAATAGAATTGTTTCTTGATCATGATTAACAATGATTATATTATCATTTTTATCTTTTTTTAGAGCAGCTTATTTAACTTTATATCTTTATTCTTTTAGACAACATGGAAAGTTATTTTCAGGAGTTTATTCTTTTAGAGGGGGGAAAATTCGTGAATATTTATTAATAACTTTACAATGAATACCTTTAAATTTATTAATTTTAACGAGAGGAAACGTTGTGAGCCGCGGCTCTACTTTATACCCGGTACTCAGTTAGTATATGTGTATAGGTATAACCTTGTAATTTACTTGTATGTAACTTATATAACCCTGCAGTACGGGCCATCGCTTACAAATGTGCTCACACATCGATTTCAGCGTGAGCACCCCAGATGACATAAGTGATGTCGCGCGGAACGATGAACTGCTCACGTTAACATTGCGATGTCCTAGGAGCATAGGGGATGACATGGTCATCGAGAAGTGCGAAAAAATAAGGCTTACTATAAGTGATGATTTTCTCGAAAAAATAAGGCCTACTAAAAATGATGATTTTAGCCGAAATATAAGGTATACAATAGGTGATGATTTTCTCGAAAAAATAAGGCACATAATAAGTGAAGATTTTCTCGAAAAAATAAGGCACATAATAAGTGAAGATTTTTTCGAAAAAATAAGGCACATAAGAAGATTTTAGCCGAAAAAAAGGCATACAGAAAGGAATGATTTTCTAGAAAAAATAAGCGATATAATAAGTGAAGATTTTAGATGAAAAAGTAAGGCGTATATAAGTAAGCAGTATATTCATTTATTTTCTTTTGCTTTTATTTAAAACTACAACTATGTACATATGTACGTCAGTTTTGGGGATCCCTGAGGCTCTTTCGGTAACTTCAATTGCATCGCCACTGAAATAATATGGATTAATTTATTATGTTTTTTTTTTAGTTTTTTGACTTGTAAAGACTTACTTTCCATGTCCTTCCAGGATGTGCCCGTCCCCATTGTGTTCTGTATTTTGTTGATCTATCAATAAAATGATTATTCTATAAAATACTGTTAATTTGGTCGCAATTATATAAGGAAAGATCGAAATTCCAGAAATATGTTCGATTTGTAAAAGAGTTGAGTTAAACAAAAAGAAATGCTCACTGTAGATCTGCGGTGGTCTGTGCATTTACTCCTATAAAAAAAAACAAATCACGTGCCAAAATATGTACCTGCTTGACTCAGGCCTCGCATATAAGGGTTGCTTTTCTGTTTTTGTTGGACTGCTTAAAATTGAAATTTCGGTCCCACCGCAGGTTATGCATTCACATTATATTTCTTTATTCTTCTTTTAATCCATACTATACATATTAGTCGGAGCATAAGGGCACAAAAATTAAAGAGCATAAAAGAAGAATAAATAAATACAATGTTAATGCAGCGATACAATGAACTTAGTTTTTTTACAATTTCACAAATTTAACATTATATGCAATTGATATTTTCATAATTTACCACGCGTACATCACATTTATGTTTATTTAAACAATGCACTTACCTGGTAATAATAAATAATATAGATATTTTTCACTAAATCACTGCATTTTCGCTTCCAACTCTTTCCGCACAATTAAAACAATGTAACGTAATAGCAAATGCATGGCGAACAAAGCAAGAATGCTTTGCCGACGCAGGCGCAAAAGAGACCAAAAGAAAAAAAAACCAAATTCTCTTGTACTTCGAACGATCGGCAGAGCCGATCTATTACGATCGCGCGGAAAAGAGGGAAACAGAGAGAAAATAAAGGGTTCGGCTTAGCGGGCGTCAACGCCTAGATGACATTGTCGTTGACATTCGTCATCGCTCACGGCTGGTACTGCAGGGAATTTACATATTTAATACGTAAACGCCGCTCGAATTAGCTACCAATTTAATACATTAAATACATTAAATTGGTACACAGGGAAAACCACGGGGAAGCCATCGCGATGCAATGGGGTTACTCTAGCCAAAATATAATCTTGGGGACCTACGAGTCGACTTGAGCTGCTTTTAAAGGCATTTGTAAGCTCCATATTCCCCAAAAAATTAAAAATAGGATTCCAATCCTTTAAAAAAAAATCTATTTTTAAATGAATACCTAAATGCGTAGAAATAATCTATTCCTAAATGAATACCTAAAGACGTAAAAATGATTACAAATAAATATACGTAATACAAACTTAACAAAATAATAAAACGGAAAACGGATAAAAAAACAAAAAAAAGAGATTAAACAAAATAAAAGATTAAAGTTAAAAGTAATAATATTATTAAGAACACGCGTCCCCTGCAGGTTCCTGCCGGTCCGTACGGGCTTACGGTTCGTGCGGGGGCGGGTCGCTGACCTATCCAAACCTTTCCAAATCTAATCTTCTGCCTCCCTAACATTAACTAGAATTCAATTATGATAACAATAGACAGTCCCAAAGGTGCGCGCGGTGGCCCTTCTATCGGAAATGTTTGAAAACGCCCAGTCAATATGCGTATCGCAATTGGTTGTGGACGAGTCCAAACCTAACAATGACCTACAATTCCTTTCTGAAAGGAATTCATAACACTAAGCAATTTCTATCTAAAAGCTGATTTCTTTGAAATAAGTCCTCAAATTCTGCTTTGAACTTTGGCAACGGATACGCGGGGGTTCTATAAATAACAACAACACCTAAGACTTGTACTTAAACAAAGCATACTCGAACACTGGAGATGCTAAGTTTCCGGAATTCGCATAAAATCGACCACTTTCAAAATTACTACAATGATCTAAAAGTTCATTCCTAACAAATATTAGAATGCCCCTTTTCTGTCTAGTTCCGCTGGCTACGGAAGGGCAATCTAACCGCACGGCAGTGGAATAGCCAGGAATAATATAAGCTTCATTTGAGTAAGTGGAAGCCTCAACGAAGCATAAAATAAAAGACTTGAGCATTAACTGATCAGAACAGACATCGGTAAAATGGCAGTGCAAGTTTTCCGTATTATGGAAGAAAATATTGAGGTCGGACGGATTGAGTAAACAATCGAAGTGGGTTTGAAGTGATTTGGCAGAATGTAAGTTCTCCATCTCCTTCGCGACAGGACAGTCCCGCTTGCGCTTCGGAGGAATGAATGGTCCAACGAAATAAAGTGCGTTCGCACTGGTGGCCCTACTGCAAGCTACATACAACGCCTCCCTTTGCATATTGGATGAAGTGTGGACGACCACTTTGCTATATGTAGCTCCCTGACTCTTATGAATAGTTATAGCTTCTGCAGCTACAACCGGAAACTGTTTTCGGTCAATAGTAACTTGTTCGTTTTGGTGGTACTGAAAACTTTTTGTAGTGTTCTGAATTGGGGTCCATGAAGATTCGTTACTATGGCTGCGTTTCGACCGTGCGTTAACTCCTACGCTTTCCTCAAGAAAATGTATCCAAAGAAGTTCGGGGGTACTGGAGGAGCTGAGATCTATCTGCATTAAAACATCAGTGGCTCCGTTAACAAGACCATCTGATGTATCTACATTGACTGTCATCATATATTTAGCCGTGGTTTTAAGAACCAATGAAGTACACAAACCTTGCGTATTCGAAGTTTTGAAACTCTTAACAGAGTCCAGATATTTGCTTTTGGTTTCTGGGTTAAGATGTTCGGCTTTGAAGCAGTCTAAAGCTATTGAAGTATATTCTGCAGTCATTATCGATGATAGCTTCTCCCTATTGTACTTATCTGTCTCGCTATTGCTATAAAATAAGTGGATCGCATCTCTGGGGGCTTGACTGCCGTCAACTATTCGGCTCCTAAGCAATTGACTATCTTCTGACGTCATTTCGGCCGATGCCATATTATTAAGTGCTGTAACGAACCGTTTTGTGTCCGTCTGATTCAGCAGAGCTGGCTCAGCGGTCGGTGGATCGATGCAACGAATTTATTTGTTGCCTCGGCGACAAGCAAGTAATGAGTTTGGGTGGATTTTGGTCTGAATAGCGTTTCTTTATTGAGTATCTTAAGGCTATCTTACGGCTATGGTATTTCTACGTGCTAAGTATCTCGTGAATCCTCTCACCGTAGCGCGGCTGTCTGCGTGTGTTATGTGGCGCAATACCCGACTCCACCGTTGTTGAGGCTGATCGCAGGTGTAGCTCCGTTGGGCTACGGCTGTGGGGGTTCTGACTGGGCTACCGCCTCGTCCGCCGCTCACACAGCTCCGCACGCAATGGGTTCACCTGGCCAATGATCTCACCTTTACGCGGTGAGTTTCTGGGTTTTGATTGCCGTGCACGTCTCTGTAGTATTCACTGGTAATCGTTGTTCCTCCTGGTTGCACTACTTCGGTTTTCACTCGTACACGTTCGCTTGGTGACACACTTGGTTCCCGCACTTGACTGTCTGTCCCGATTCACTGCCGCGGATCTCCTCTTATAGGCTCCCTGCGGCACAGCGTCCGCGTCGCCGCCTATCCGCAACGGTTCCTTTCCCTGGGTACTTTTCCATCGGCCGCTTCGTCTTCCCAAGCCTTCCGCACCGGGATCGGCCTACATGGCCTACATGGAATTACATGGCCTACATGGAATCCACATGGGCTACATGGGATCTACATGGCCTACATGGGATCCACATGGCGCCTCCCGGTGGCCCGCCGCTGGCCCAATTCCGCCGTTTCCCTGTTCTGGGAGCGAGGCCCGCTCCATCCTCTCGCTTAACGGGACAAGCCGCGCTCTTCTCTGGCCATTTCGCCGTATCCTCTACTAGCGTCTTGTGAGGAATATCGATTCGTCACACTTCCCCCTTTCTTCACTCTCAAAACTCCCGGATACCACCGGTCAGAGAGTTTCCCCCCGGAAGCCTGCCGGCGCTGTCACTCCACCTTTGGCGCGCAGTCACCTTAACGGCTCCTCCCGTCGCGCCCTCTATCGCTGTTTGGAGCTGGTTCCATCGCTCGCGATTTACCGCGGATGGCGATGATGGCCTATCGATCCATTTATATCGATAGGGCTCTGGAACCAGTTCCGATCGTGCGGTGCACGATAGGTGCGCACTCGCCTTGGAGCTGACGGCACGACTCACGACTCACGATTTGTTTCCGCCGGTATCTCGCGTAAATTTCCGCCGCCCGCGTGTGATTCCTTACCAACTGGTTCTCACACCTCCAATCCAAGCGTGGACCGCGCTTTCCACCCAACCGATGGTCTGCCTTCTTCCCACCCAATGAGGCCCAACACATACCCAGGTACGTTTTATCGTTTTATTCAACTTTTATCATTTCATTCATGCTTTCCCTTCAAGCCTCTATAAACACCTCGGCGCTGCCCTCTGCCACCGACACCCGGTATCGAACCCCGCGCACTCGAACGAGCCGCTTCACCCGCCGCCCTATTGGACGGGTGTCTTCCACGGCCCGCCTCACCACCTCGGGCCACTCCTCGGCTTCCACCCGCCGCCAGCGCTGTGGCTCTGCCGGCTGCCGCTCTGGCATGGAGTGCTGTCGCTGAAGCCGCGGCCTTACGAGTGTAAGGTCTAGCACGTTCGATGAGGTGTGACCCACGTATGTGTAGTCCGCCCCCACATTTGCTACTTCTATGTTAGTGGAAAGTATAAATTCTACAAGAGACTCACCTCGGTCATTGGTGTCGGGGCTTCCCCATACATTGTGGTGGGCATTAGCGTCCGTACCAATGAGTAGTTGGTAGTCTTTGGATCCGGTTTCTTCTACCAGACTCCTTAGCTCTTCGGGTGGTGCGGGTCTGTCGTGTGCCATGTAGCAGGAGGCTACCAAGAGGCGCTTCTCCTCGCTTTCCAGCATCACTACTGTTAGGTCGTCTGTGCTGTAATTAGACATAAGGTGAGCGTGGATTCCCTTTCGTACAAGTACGATGGTTCTATTCCTGCTTACCGGTGTTGTGTAGAACAATTTATAGTTAGAGGACTTTAGTCCGGCCACAGAGTTGCCTGATGCAATCCATGGCTCCTGGACTAGAGCTATGTCGACGGGCCCTTGCTCCATGGCTATGAGGAGCTCCGTCGACGCCACCTTGCTTTTATGCAAGTTGAGCTGCAGCACACTCAGTGGCATGGGTGGCTTCTTCCGTATTATTATCCCTCGTCCGGGATAATGCAGTGTCCATTGCCCAGCCGGCACCCTCGTGGAGGGTTCAGCTAGAGGATTTTTGCCAGCCTGCTGTTTTAGTTATGTTTATGTTTATGTTTTAGCTCATGTTGAAGCACCTGTTTCTGGTTCTATAATTTTAGCTGGAATTATATTAAAATTAGGTGGCTATGGATTATTACGAGTTATTTCATTTTTGCAATTAATAAATTTAAAATATAGATTTGTATGAATTAGAATTAGTTTAGTAGGTGGTGTTTTAGTTAGATTAGTTTGTTTGCGTCAAACTGATTTAAAATCTTTAATTGCTTATTCTTCAGTTGCTCATATAGGAATTGTGTTAGCCGGTCTTTTAACAATAACTTAGTGAGGTTTATGTGGTTCTTATACATAAATAATTGCTCATGGATTATGTCATCCGGATTATTTTGTTAAGCTAATGTTTCTTATGAACGTTTAGGTAGACGAAGATTATTAATTAATAAGGGTTTATTAAATTTTTTTTCCTGCCATAACATTATGATGATTTTTATTAAGTTCAGCTAATATAGCAGCTCCACCTACATTAAATTTATTAGGTGAAATTTCTTTATTAAATAGAATTGTTTCTTGATCATGATTAACAATGATTATATTATCATTTTTATCTTTTTTTAGAGCAGCTTATTTAACTTTATATCTTTATTCTTTTAGACAACATGGAAAGTTATTTTCAGGAGTTTATTCTTTTAGAGGGGGAAAATTCGTGAATATTTATTAATAACTTTACAATGAATACCTTTAAATTTATTAATTTTAACGAGAGGAAACGTTGTGAGCCGCGGCTCTACTTTATACCCGGTACTCAGTTAGTATATGTGTATAGGTATAACCTTGTAATTTACTTGTATGTAACTTATATAACCCTGCAGTACGGGCCATCGCTTACAAATGTGCTCACACATCGATTTCAGCGTGAGCACCCCAGATGACATAAGTGATGTCGCGCGGAACGATGAACTGCTCACGTTAACATTGCGATGTCCTAGGAGCATAGGGGATGACATGGTCATCGAGAAGTGCGAAAAAATAAGGCTTACTATAAGTGATGATTTTCTCGAAAAAATAAGGCCTACTAAAAATGATGATTTTAGCCGAAATATAAGGTATACAATAGGTGATGATTTTCTCGAAAAAATAAGGCACATAATAAGTGAAGATTTTCTCGAAAAAATAAGGCACATAATAAGTGAAGATTTTTTCGAAAAAATAAGGCACATAAGAAGATTTTAGCCGAAAAAAAGGCATACAGAAAGGAATGATTTTCTAGAAAAAATAAGCGATATAATAAGTGAAGATTTTAGATGAAAAAGTAAGGCGTATATAAGTAAGCAGTATATTCATTTATTTTCTTTTGCTTTTATTTAAAACTACAACTATGTACATATGTACGTCAGTTTTGGGGATCCCTGAGGCTCTTTCGGTAACTTCAATTGCATCGCCACTGAAATAATATGGATTAATTTATTATGTTTTTTTTTTAGTTTTTTGACTTGTAAAGACTTACTTTCCATGTCCTTCCAGGATGTGCCCGTCCCCATTGTGTTCTGTATTTTGTTGATCTATCAATAAAATGATTATTCTATAAAATACTGTTAATTTGGTCGCAATTATATAAGGAAAGATCGAAATTCCAGAAATATGTTCGATTTGTAAAAGAGTTGAGTTAAACAAAAAGAAATGCTCACTGTAGATCTGCGGTGGTCTGTGCATTTACTCCTATAAAAAAAAACAAATCACGTGCCAAAATATGTACCTGCTTGACTCAGGCCTCGCATATAAGGGTTGCTTTTCTGTTTTTGTTGGACTGCTTAAAATTGAAATTTCGGTCCCACCGCAGGTTATGCATTCACATTATATTTCTTTATTCTTCTTTTAATCCATACTATACATATTAGTCGGAGCATAAGGGCACAAAAATTAAAGAGCATAAAAGAAGAATAAATAAATACAATGTTAATGCAGCGATACAATGAACTTAGTTTTTTTACAATTTCACAAATTTAACATTATATGCAATTGATATTTTCATAATTTACCACGCGTACATCACATTTATGTTTATTTAAACAATGCACTTACCTGGTAATAATAAATAATATAGATATTTTTCACTAAATCACTGCATTTTCGCTTCCAACTCTTTCCGCACAATTAAAACAATGTAACGTAATAGCAAATGCATGGCGAACAAAGCAAGAATGCTTTGCCGACGCAGGCGCAAAAGAGACCAAAAGAAAAAAAAACCAAATTCTCTTGTACTTCGAACGATCGGCAGAGCCGATCTATTACGATCGCGCGGAAAAGAGGGAAACAGAGAGAAAATAAAGGGTTCGGCTTAGCGGGCGTCAACGCCTAGATGACATTGTCGTTGACATTCGTCATCGCTCACGGCTGGTACTGCAGGGAATTTACATATTTATTACGTAAACGCCGCTCGAATTAGCTACCAATTTAATACATTAAATACATTAAATTGGTACACAGGGAAAACCACGGGGAAGCCATCGCGATGCAATGGGGTTACTCTAGCCAAAATATAATCTTGGGGACCTACGAGTCGACTTGAGCTGCTTTTAAAGGCATTTGTAAGCTCCATATTCCCCAAAAAATTAAAAATAGGATTCCAATCCTTTAAAAAAAAATCTATTTTTAAATGAATACCTAAATGCGTAGAAATAATCTATTCCTAAATGAATACCTAAAGACGTAAAAATGATTACAAATAAATATACGTAATACAAACTTAACAAAATAATAAAACGGAAAACGGATAAAAAAACAAAAAAAAGAGATTAAACAAAATAAAAGATTAAAGTTAAAAGTAATAATATTATTAAGAACACGCGTCCCCTGCAGGTTCCTGCCGGTCCGTACGGGCTTACGGTTCGTGCGGGGGGCGGGTCGCTGACCTATCCAAACCTTTCCAAATCTAATCTTCTGCCTCCCTAACATTAACTAGAATTCAATTATGATAACAATAGACAGTCCCAAAGGTGCGCGCGGTGGCCCTTCTATCGGAAATGTTTGAAAACGCCCAGTCAATATGCGTATCGCAATTGGTTGTGGACGAGTCCAAACCTAACAATGACCTACAATTCCTTTCTGAAAGGAATTCATAACACTAAGCAATTTCTATCTAAAAGCTGATTTCTTTGAAATAAGTCCTCAAATTCTGCTTTGAACTTTGGCAACGGATACGCGGGGGTTCTATAAATAACAACAACACCTACAGACTTGTACTTAAACAAAGCATACTCGAACACTGGAGATGCTAAGTTTCCGGAATTCGCATAAAATCGACCACTTTCAAAATTACTACAATGATTTAAAAGTTCATTCCTAACAAATATTAGAATGCCCCTTTTCTGTCTAGTTCCGCTGGCTACGGAAGGGCAATCTAACCGCACGGCAGTGGAATAGCCAGGAATAATATAAGCTTCATTTGAGTAAGTGGAAGCCTCAACGAAGCATAAAATAAAAGACTTGAGCATTAACTGATCAGAACAGACATCGGTAAAATGGCAGTGCAAGTTTTCCGTATTATGGAAGAAAATATTGAGGTCGGACGGATTGAGTAAACAATCGAAGTGGGTTTGAAGTGATTTGGCAGAATGTAAGTTCTCCATCTCCTTCGCGACAGGACAGTCCCGCTTGCGCTTCGGAGGAATGAATGGTCCAACGAAATAAAGTGCGTTCGCACTGGTGGCCCTACTGCAAGCTACATACAACGCCTCCCTTTGCATATTGGATGAAGTGTGGACGACCACTTTGCTATATGTAGCTCCCTGACTCTTATGAATAGTTATAGCTTCTGCAGCTACAACCGGAAACTGTTTTCGGTCAATAGTAACTTGTTCGTTTTGGTGGTACTGAAAACTTTTTGTAGTGTTCTGAATTGGGGTCCATGAAGATTCGTTACTATGGCTGCGTTTCGACCGTGCGTTAACTCCTACGCTTTCCTCAAGAAAATGTATCCAAAGAAGTTCGGGGGTACTGGAGGAGCTGAGATCTATCTGCATTAAAACATCAGTGGCTCCGTTAACAAGACCATCTGATGTATCTACATTGACTGTCATCATATATTTAGCCGTGGTTTTAAGAACCAATGAAGTACACAAACCTTGCGTATTCGAAGTTTTGAAACTCTTAACAGAGTCCAGATATTTGCTTTTGGTTTCTGGGTTAAGATGTTCGGCTTTGAAGCAGTCTAAAGCTATTGAAGTATATTCTGCAGTCATTATCGATGATAGCTTCTCCCTATTGTACTTATCTGTCTCGCTATTGCTATAAAATAAGTGGATCGCATCTCTGGGGGCTTGACTGCCGTCAACTATTCGGCTCCTAAGCAATTGACTATCTTCTGACGTCATTTCGGCCGATGCCATATTATTAAGTGCTGTAACGAACCGTTTTGTGTCCGTCTGATTCAGCAGAGCTGGCTCAGCGGTCGGTGGATCGATGCAACGAATTTATTTGTTGCCTCGGCGACAAGCAAGTAATGAGTTTGGGTGGATTTTGGTCTGAATAGCGTTTCTTTATTGAGTATCTTAAGGCTATCTTACGGCTATGGTATTTCTACGTGCTAAGTATCTCGTGAATCCTCTCACCGTAGCGCGGCTGTCTGCGTGTGTTATGTGGCGCAATACCCGACTCCACCGTTGTTGAGGCTGATCGCAGGTGTAGCTCCGTTGGGCTACGGCTGTGGGGGTTCTGACTGGGCTACCGCCTCGTCCGCCGCTCACACAGCTCCGCACGCAATGGGTTCACCTGGCCAATGATCTCACCTTTACGCGGTGAGTTTCTGGGTTTTGATTGCCGTGCACGTCTCTGTAGTATTCACTGGTAATCGTTGTTCCTCCTGGTTGCACTACTTCGGTTTTCACTCGTACACGTTCGCTTGGTGACACACTTGGTTCCCGCACTTGACTGTCTGTCCCGATTCACTGCCGCGGATCTCCTCTTATAGGCTCCCTGCGGCACAGCGTCCGCGTCGCCGCCTATCCGCAACGGTTCCTTTCCCTGGGTACTTTTCCATCGGCCGCTTCGTCTTCCCAAGCCTTCCGCACCGGGATCGGCCTACATGGCCTACATGGAATTACATGGCCTACATGGAATCCACATGGGCTACATGGGATCTACATGGCCTACATGGGATCCACATGGCGCCTCCCGGTGGCCCGCCGCTGGCCCAATTCCGCCGTTTCCCTGTTCTGGGAGCGAGGCCCGCTCCATCCTCTCGCTTAACGGGACAAGCCGCGCTCTTCTCTGGCCATTTCGCCGTATCCTCTACTAGCGTCTTGTGAGGAATATCGATTCCTCACACTTCCCCCTTTCTTCACTCTCAAAACTCCCGGATACCACCGGTCAGAGAGTTTCCCCCCGGAAGCCTGCCGGCGCTGTCACTCCACCTTTGGCGCGCAGTCACCTTAACGGCTCCTCCCGTCGCGCCCTCTATCGCTGTTTGGAGCTGGTTCCATCGCTCGCGATTTACCGCGGATGGCGATGATGGCCTATCGATCCATTTATATCGATAGGGCTCTGGAACCAGTTCCGATCGTGCGGTGCACGATAGGTGCGCACTCGCCTTGGAGCTGACGGCACGACTCACGACTCACGATTTGTTTCCGCCGGTATCTCGCGTAAATTTCCGCCGCCCGCGTGTGATTCCTTACCAACTGGTTCTCACACCTCCAATCCAAGCGTGGACCGCGCTTTCCACCCAACCGATGGTCTGCCTTCTTCCCACCCAATGAGGCCCAACACATACCCAGGTACGTTTTATCGTTTTATTCAACTTTTATCATTTCATTCATGCTTTCCCTTCAAGCCTCTATAAACACCTCGGCGCTGCCCTCTGCCACCGACACCCGGTATCGAACCCCGCGCACTCGAACGAGCCGCTTCACCCGCCGCCCTATTGGACGGGTGTCTTCCACGGCCCGCCTCACCACCTCGGGCCACTCCTCGGCTTCCACCCGCCGCCAGCGCTGTGGCTCTGCCGGCTGCCGCTCTGGCATGGAGTGCTGTCGCTGAAGCCGCGGCCGGCCGACCTCACTCCTCGGCTCCGGACAGGAGGCCTGCCTTGCCAGGACCGGCCGTTCCTGCGCCTTAGCCGGTGAGGGCCACTCCCACGGACCGCGCTCCAGTATCTCCTCCTCCTCGGTTGCCTCCGTTGCCGGCATTGCGGCTGGCTCCTCGGTCCTCGTCTCATCGGGCTGACACATCCCTGCCGGTGTCGTCCCCGTATGCTCCTCCGTCGCCGGTCCCGTGCCTTCCGCCGGTGTGTTCTGCCGGGGAACTGGCCCCTCCGGTACTGGTCCTCCTCCTGGTTGCCGGTCTCGCCTCGGGTCGCGCGCGTTGCTGCTCCGCGGCGGCTCCTCCTCCCATAACTGGGGCTCCTCGGCCTCGCGCGGCGCTGGTCCGGACGCCCACGTGATGTGGATGGTCTGGTGATGGCACACCAGACCATCCCGGACCGCCGTGTGCACGCTCTGGGACACAAACGGTCCCACCACCGCACTCTCGGGCCCCTGCCACTGGGGCTGCGGCTCCGGGTCCACCTTCTGCTCCTGCTGCGACTGCGGTGGCGGTGTAGCCTCCGGCTGCTGCTGCGGCGACTGCGAATGCTGCTGTGACGGCGACTGCTGCTGCGTCGGCGGCTGGGGCTGCGGCTGCGGCTGGGCCTCTGGTTGCTGCGGCTGCGACTGCGACTGCTGCTGCGTCGGCGGCTGGGACCGCAGAGGCTCGCCTCCGATCATCTCCGCCGGTGCCCTTACCCGCAGTCCCCTCGGTGGCGGCGGCGTCTCGTCCTCACCCCTCTGCTTCTTCGGCTGTGACGGCGGTGGCGGCTGCGACTGCGGCAGTGACTGCGGCGGCGGCTGCGACTGTGGCAGTGACTGCGGCGGCGGCTGTGACTGTGGCTGTGACTGCGGCGGCGCCTGCGGCTGCGTCAGCGGCTGGGACTCTGGCTGCGCTAGCGACTGCGGCTCTGGCGGCTGGGCATCTGGCTGCGACGGCGACTGCGACTGCTGCTGCGTCGGCGGCTGGGACCGCAGAGGCTCGCCTCCGATCATCTCCGCCGGTGCCCTTACCCGCAGTCCCCTCTGCTTCTTCGGCTGTGACGGCGGTGGCGGCTGCGACTGCGGCAGTGACTGCGGCGGCGGCTGCGACTGCGGCAGTGACTGCGGCGGCGGCTGTGACTGTGGCAGTGACTGCGGCGGCGACTGCGGCTGCGTCGGTGCCTGCGGCTGCGTCAGCGGCTGGGACTCTGGCTGCGCTAGCGACTGCGGCTCTGGCGGCTGGGCCTCTGGCTGCGACGGCGACTGCGGCTGCGTCGGCGCCTGTGGCTGTGACCGCGGCTGCGGCTGAGTCGGCGGCTGAGGCTCTGGCGGCTGGTACTCTGGCTGCGACGGCGACTGCGGCTGTGTCGGCGGCTGGGGCTGCCGGTGCCCGCTTCCGCACCTCTCCGCTGGTGTCTTCACCCGTGCAACCTTTGGGGGCGGCGGCGCCTCGCCTTCGCTCCCTGCTCGCGCCTCCGATCGACGTCCATGATGCTTGCGAGCCTTTCGCCGTGCCTCCTCGTGGTTGCCGGTGTCGCCTCGGGTCCTCCTGCGCTCGCGGTCTTCCTTGCGCCGCCGGTCGTCCTCCTTCCGCCGTTGCCGTCTCCTCTCCTCCTTCTGCCGACGAGCCTCCACCTCTCGTCGCCGAGACGCCTCCTCTTCCCGCCGCGCCTCTTCCTCACGACGTCGCCGTGCCTCCTCTTCCCGACGCGCCTCTTCCTCACGACGTCGCCGTGCCTCCTCTTCCCGACGCCTTGCTTCCTCTTCCCGACGCCGCGCTTCCTTCCGCCGTTGTTCCCTCCTCTCTCGGACGAGGACCTCCAGCATGCTCCGGATATATACCTTGTCCTCCTCTCGCTCCGCTTGCGTCAACTCCACTTCCGCCGGCCTTGACGACAACTTGGCCGACGCGTCTGCTGGCTTTGACGGCGCCTCTGCCGGGCTGGCGGCTTTCGCCGGCTTCGCCGCCGACTTGGCCGACAGATCCACTGGCTTCGATTCCGCCTCCGCCATCTTCGATGCCTTCGCCGGTGGCTTTGGCGCCGGTCGCGCGGCCTCCACTGCCGGCGCCGGGACCGATGGCCTTGGCCTCGATGCCGGCCGTGTGGACTTGACCGACGTGCGCGCGGGCTCCGGTGCCGCCTCTGCCGGGCTGGCTGCCTTTGACGGCTTCGCCGCCTACTTGGTCGGTATGTCCGCTGCCTTCGCCGGTGGCTTTGACGCCGGACGCGCGGCCTCCGCTGCCTTCGCCGGTGGTTTTGACGCCAGACGAGCGGCCTCCGCTGCCGGCACCGGGACCGGTGGCCTTGGCCTTGATGCCGGCCGCGTGGGCTCTACCGGCGGCTGCTCCGATCTCGCCGCCGTCCGTCTCCGCTGCGCCTCCATCAGGACCTTTTTCTCGGCGCGCGTGAGCGCCGGGGCCGTAGCCACGCACACGACGTCGTCGCTGTCTTCTTCCTCTGTTCCTCCTTGCGACACCTCCGGCGTCGGCGTTGCCCGTGGGGACCAGGGTGACCCACCGAGCGGCGACGCCATGAGCTCGAGCTCCGGCGTCTCGCCCCGAGTCCACCGCTCTCCACGCGAGAGCTCCGCCCGTCGCTGGCGATGGGCTTGGGCTTTCAACCTCTCGTTCTGCTCCTCCACATACTTTTTTATCAACTCCCCTTTGATTTTCTTCTCGTCCTGCCCTTCCATCACTTTTTCCACTTGCTCCGTTTTCATAATTTTTTTTTTTTTGAATTTTTTCCACACACGTGTTATCTCTGCTGCTGCGGCTACAAAGTGATCGATGGATCCAACAATCCTCCACCGACAGCCCTCCTCCGTTGTATTTCCATCGTTCCATCGTACGGTACTTCCCTCTATTCCTCTCGCGTGATCCCGTTGCTTTCCTCTCTGTTGTTCGCCGCGATACCCTTTTCTATCCGGGACCGACGTTTTCCAGGCTGATTGTGGCTGTTCGTGTCGAATATCATATTCCCTACGCCTTCTGCCCGGCCGAACCCGACGGGTGGAGATGGCCAACGTATCCCGGACCATGAACCCGGACTTCTCTGCTCGTTCCCCCGACTCATCTTCCGAACCTCACCTGTTCGCTCGGACATCTTCCTGACCGGAGACCGGCCGATGCCTGTTCTGGCCGACAGGTAAGTCTTAGTCTCCTGTTGGGCCTTGATTAATTCGCCTTTATCTTTTTCAGGACAATTCCTGCCACCGGCCGTTCGCGATTCCAATTGGGAGTTGTCCTCCCGTAGTTTTTAACTCCGCGCGCCTTCCTCGTGGTGGTGCCGGCTCCACTCTGTGTCCTGCGTGCCACTTCCTGGAGTCGGTCCTTCCCGTTGGTAGCCAGACTCAGCCTACTCTTCCTCTGCGTCCTTCGCCGTGTCTCTACGCTCCTCCGTCGCCCCTTCCTCCGCTTGCGGCTTTAAGTCGGCGATGTGGACTGTCCGCGCCTGTTTGTCGCCCTCCTTCTTCACCCTGCATATCACAGGCGAGGTGAAGTCTACCACCCGATACGGCCCGTCATACCTCGGTGCCAGTTTCGCCGCGAAGCCCTCTGCTGCGTTCGACAAATGGTGCTTTTTGGCCCACACTACCTCTCCTATTTTAGGTTTCCAGGATCTCCTCCGCAAGTTATAATGCCTCGCTTGATCCTGGGCCGCCCGTTCCAAGTTGCGTCGCACCAACTGGAACAACTCCCGCAACTTGGTCGCGTTTTCGTCCGGTGTGTGGGTTTCTTGCCCCGTGCCAAGTGTCTCCTCGTCGTACAACGCGTTCGGTAGCCTCGGTTCTCTTCCTTGTACGATGAACGCTGGCGAGTATCCCGTTGATTCTGATACCGCCGAGTTCACCGCCAACATTAACTCCGGCCACTTCTCATCCCAGCTCCTCTGGTCCCCTTCGGTGAATTGGGCTATCATGGTCTTCACCGTCCGGTTGGTTCTCTCCGTTGGGTTCTCCTGTGGGGTGTACGGTGCCGTGAACTGGTGCCGCACCCCGCTGTGTTCCAGGAACCTTTGAAAAGCCCTGCTGGTAAATTGGACCCCATTATCGGTGACCACCACCTTCGGCACCCCGAACCGGGCTATAATCCTCTCCCGGAAGGCCTTCGTTAATGCTTCCGCAGTGGCCTTTCTCAACGGCACTAGCTCGGTCCATTTTGAAAATCGATCCACCAGCACCAACAGCATGGCGTTTCCATGCTTTGACCTTGGTAATGGTCCTACGAAGTCTGCACACACCGTCGCCCACGGCTCTTCGGGGACCTGCGTCAGCATTTTGCCGGCCGCCTGCCGCGGACACGGCTTGAAGCGCATGCACGTTTCGCACTTCCTCACGAACCTTCTTACGTCGCGGTGCATTCCGGGCCAGTAATATCTAGCCGCTATCCTCGTTGCCGTTTTCCGGCTTCCCGCGTGACCAGCTTCTGGGATGCTGTGGTTCTCCCTCATGACCCGCTCCCGGAGATCCCTTGGGACGCAAAGCTTCCACGACGCCACCTCTTCGTCTCCCGCTCGGTGGGGTATGTGTCGGTATATCCGGCCCGCCTCCTTTACGTAGTCGGGATACTTCAACGGCTCCTTTTCCATGTTCTCCTCTATCTTCTTCAGCCATGTGCACTCGGTACCCCGCTCCGGGCTGGCCTTTTCCTCGGTCATCCTCCGGCACCGCTCCGTCACTGGCTGCCGAGATAGTGCGTCCGCTACGATGTTCAGCTGCCCTTTCCTGTATGCAATCTCGAAGTCGTATTGCTGGAGTTCCAGTGCCCATCTCGCAATCCTTCCTGTGGGGCTCTCTATACTGTTCAACCATTTTAATGCCATATGGTCGGTGACCACCTTAAAGTGATACCCTTCCAAATATGGCTTCAGTTTTCGGACCGCCCACACAATCGCCAGGCACTCTTTCTCCGTCGCCGAATAATTCTTTTCGGCTGCATTCAGAGATCGGCTGGCATATGAGATGACCCTCTCGCCCTCTTCGGTCTCCTGCGTCAGGATGGCCCCCAGTCCGTAATCGCTGGCGTCCGTCTGGAGTACGAATCTCCTGGAGAAATCGGGACAGGCCAAAACCGGGTCCGCCACCAACCGGCCTTTCACAGCCTCAAATGCCTGTTGCCTTTCGGGCGTCCACTCCCACTTCGCCTTCTTCTTAAGTAAAGCGCTGAGAGGCTGCACCAACGTGGCAAATCCGTCCACGAATCTCCGATACCAGGAGGCCACGCCCAAATATTGCCGCAACTCCTTGACATTTGTCGGCGGCTGAAGCTCCGCTATGGCCGCCACCTTCTCGGGGTCGGTGCATATTCCCTCTCCTGTAACCAAATGTCCCAGATACCGGAGCTCCGTCCGGAAGAATTGGCACTTGTCCACATTCAGGCGCAAGTTGGCCTTCTTGAGTCTTCGAAACACCTCTTCCAGATTCCGCCGATGTTCCTCCTTCGTCCGTCCGATGACTATTATATCATCTTGATAGGCGAACGCGTGAGGCATCATTTCCGGCCCGATCACTTGGTCCAACGCCCTCTGGAACGTCGCCGACGCTGAGTGCAGCCCGAACGGCATCACCTTCCACTGGAACAGTCCTTTGCCCGGCACCGTGAAGGCGGTATACTGCCGGCTATTTTCCTCCAGCGGAATCTGCCAATATCCGTCCTTTAGGTCCAGACTGCTGATGAACCGCGCCTCTCTGAGCTGGTCCAGAATGTAGTCTATTCTCGGCATCGGGTACGCGTCCTTAATTGATTTCGCATTTATTTGGCGGAAATCCACACACAACCTCCATTTTCCCGTCTTCTTCTTGACCAACACGATAGGCGAGCTGTACGGGCTCCTCGACGGTTCAATGCGTCCCGTTTTCAACAGCTCGTCCACCTGTTCGTTGATTTCGGCTTGCATGTTGGGGTTCTTGGGATAGTACCGCTGCTTGACCGGCTCAGCGTCCTTCATGGTGATGGAATGAACTGCCACCTGGGACACTCCCTTCATCTTCCGGAATTCCTCTAGTTCCTTGTCCAAAAACTCATCATCCGTTGACTCCTTGTAGTTCTCTCTGTGCCTGCCGCCTTCCATGCCACTTGTTTCGCAGGCCGCCGGAGTCGACTCGCTTGCCGGCTCTGGGACTTCCTCCGTGGCCAGTATCGCCACTGACAACTTCTCCTCTAGCCGCCTGTTCCGTCGACCTCTCGCAGGGATTACCACCCTGTGCCCCGCACAGGTCACCTCTGCTCCGACTGCGGCTATAAAGTCCCATCCCAGAACCAGCTCGTCAATCACTCCGGGCAATATGAGGAGCGTCATTGCGATCGCCTTGTTCCCGAACGCCACCTCTACTTCGAGTTGAGCGTTGACGTCCTGGCTATGACCGTCCGCCAGTCGCACCCTCTTGCGAGTCCTCGTCTCCACTCCAACTCCCCGCAGCTTGTCCGCCAATTCGCAGCTAACAAAGCTACTCGTCACTCCTGTGTCCACCGTGGCCTTCCACTCTCGCCCGGCGATGCTTACCAGGGCGGACAGCTGCACTTCCTCGTCGGTCAATCCACCGACTAGGCCGACGTGTGCCTCTCTCGAGTGTCTTCGGACCTCGGGGCCTCCAATTGCGACCCGGGCACGGCCCTCCGCGGCTTGGGTCGCGGTGCGTTTCCCGCGGGCTTACAGCATTGCCAGGTCGGCACCCCCACCTTGCCGCATCTCCAGCAGAACGTCAATGGCCGGCCCGTGCACGCCTGTGCCCAGTGTCTATTGCTTCCACACCGGCGGCACGCGTTCTCGGGGTTCAGCACATATCCCCCCACCACATTGGTTTCCATTTGGTGGTCGCTAGGCGTTACCGATGGTTTCGGGTTGAAGCCGGTTGCCGGGTCGTTTCTACACCGACGGCACACCTCCGTCGAAGTCGTTCGCGTGAAGGGATTGGCTGCCCTGGCCCGGCCTGACGGGCTTTCCTTTTGGAATTCCGCCCGATCTCTTTCCAGGGCTTCGAATTCGTCCGCCAATTTCATCATCTCGTCCAAATCCCGACACCGGTGCGGCCGCATAAAAATCCGCAAATCCGGCACGCTATTCTCCCGGATGGCCTCAGCTTGTTGTTCCGGCGTGCGCTTGAGGGGACGCATGAGGGTCTGCATGTCCACCATGTAGTCCTTGAAGGATTCTCCCCACTTCTGCCTGCGATTCCTCACCTCTTGGAGCAACTTTTCAAAGTAGTCCCTTGGCAAGAAGTAGTCCTGGAAGCTTTGCACGAAAGACCTCCACGTCTGCCACTGCCTATTGTTCGCGAGGAACCACATCAGCGCTCGCCCTTTTAGCAGTTCTGGCATCGCCCTCGGTATCTGGTCCACATCCAACCCGTACATGTCGGCCGACCATTCCACCTGCTCCAGAAACTCGAGTGGCTTTTCCGTCCCGTCGAAACGAAACGACCACTCTCTAACCTGTTTTGCCACGACGGCCGAATTTACTCGTGGCTGTCTCGCGGCCTCTTCCTGGGGCCTTCGTCGATCCTCCTCCGTCCTCTCATACTCCGCTCGACGCGCGTTTTGTTCCCGGGTTTCCGACCCGGCCGGTCTCTCCCCACTACTGGCCCGCTGCCGACTGGGTGTCTGGACTTTTAGTGGGACCGCCAGGCTCGCTATCAGTTCCTCCTGAAATTTTGACGGCGTCTTCCATAGCGTCGATCGCTCTGCACCTCCCCTCGGCATCAGGCGTTCATATGCACCTTCCTTGTCCTCAGTCTGCGCCGCCGGCGATATCCTCCCCGTTTTTATCTCCCACGTCTCAATCACGTCGGCAAACTCCGGTTCCGTCCCATGCTTCTCGACCCAGATCTTGAACGCCTTACGCATCTCGTCCACTGATCCTTCCAACTGAAGCCCGCATGCCTTGGCGCACTGCATCAGTTCCTCCTTCCTCAGCGAATGAATCCATTGCCGGCTCTTCATCTTGATACCTTTCTTGATACTCCGCTCAGCACCGTCCTTCCCAATGCACTCTCCTTTTCTTGCTTGTCTTGAGGCCCCACGTTGGGCGCCAGTTGTAACGAACCGTTTTGTGTCCGTCTGATTCAGCAGAGCTGGCTCAGCGGTCGGTGGATCGATGCAACGAATTTATTTGTTGCCTCGGCGACAAGCAAGTAATGAGTTTGGGTGGATTTTGGTCTGAATAGCGTTTCTTTATTGAGTATCTTAAGGCTATCTTACGGCTATGGTATTTCTACGTGCTAAGTATCTCGTGAATCCTCTCACCGTAGCGCGGCTGTCTGCGTGTGTTATGTGGCGCAATACCCGACTCCACCGTTGTTGAGGCTGATCGCAGGTGTAGCTCCGTTGGGCTACGGCTGTGGGGGTTCTGACTGGGCTACCGCCTCGTCCGCCGCTCACACAGCTCCGCACGCAATGGGTTCACCTGGCCAATGATCTCACCTTTACGCGGTGAGTTTCTGGGTTTTGATTGCCGTGCACGTCTCTGTAGTATTCACTGGTAATCGTTGTTCCTCCTGGTTGCACTACTTCGGTTTTCACTCGTACACGTTCGCTTGGTGACACACTTGGTTCCCGCACTTGACTGTCTGTCCCGATTCACTGCCGCGGATCTCCTCTTATAGGCTCCCTGCGGCACAGCGTCCGCGTCGCCGCCTATCCGCAACGGTTCCTTTCCCTGGGTACTTTTCCATCGGCCGCTTCGTCTTCCCAAGCCTTCCGCACCGGGATCGGCCTACATGGCCTACATGGAATTACATGGCCTACATGGAATCCACATGGGCTACATGGGATCTACATGGCCTACATGGGATCCACATGGCGCCTCCCGGTGGCCCGCCGCTGGCCCAATTCCGCCGTTTCCCTGTTCTGGGAGCGAGGCCCGCTCCATCCTCTCGCTTAACGGGACAAGCCGCGCTCTTCTCTGGCCATTTCGCCGTATCCTCTACTAGCGTCTTGTGAGGAATATCGATTCCTCACAGTGCGGTTGCAAAAGATTGGTCATCTCGCTGTCGCATTATCTCTGTAAGTTCGAAAAACTTGAAGCTATCCCAGAGAGTAGAGCCAACTATCGCACTGTATGGATTATGCGCTCCTGGTGAGGATTTAAATATCCAACGATAACCTACGGGACAAAACTGCCTTAGATCGCCGAACACGATAACAGAAATGCCACCAAAAGGACTCTCGGGCCTTGAAAATATTTGTTTTAGGCGCTTATCCAAATAAGAAAACATTTTTTCACCGACCATAGAAATTTCGTCAATTATTAGAATTTTAAGATCAATAAATCTTGAACGCAAGGTATTTAACAAATCTGGACCCAACTGTTTAAAGGCATGGTTAGACTGATTGAGAGGTAAAGAAAACATGGAGTGAAGTGTGGCACCTCCAATACCGAATGCAGCTTTTCCTGTGGGAGCACACACTTAACAGTTTCTGGGTTAGATCCTGGTTTACGATTAAACTCCTGGGAAATGGTCTGAAAAATGGTAGATATTGTCCTACTCTTGCCGACGCCTGCGCCACCACCTACAAACTCATAAAAAACTGCCTTATTTCTCACATTATGCAGAGCATGGGTGAGATAAGCTTTTTACTTCAAATTAAGCGATCTAATTAAACTGGCTAATCGGAGGAAGCTTAACTAATCGAATACTCCTATCTTCATCCGTTGCCTGGTCATCCAAGTTCAGAACATTTACTTGAGAACTTATTTCGGGAATCGCTAAAGCCCTAAACTGCTCATCAATAGTCTCATCAACTGCCATTCCCCTACATTTTCCTCCTTATTGGCTTCGGCTTCCATGGCCCTCCTAAGCACGTCTTCTAAATCTGCTAACGCATTATATTTTTGGAAATTTGAACTAACTAAATCCTGATGATTGTTATAAACATCCTCGCAATTAGCGCTCACTAAATCTCTTTCTTTATCTCTCCACGGATAAAACAGCATGACTAATGCTCTAAAACAGTTAGACCTATCTGTATTTATATTAAACCTCATATACTTTAAAATGGATGGCTTGGTCCGTTCCCTAATAAAACCACTATTATCGCGGAGAGGGAGAAAGACTTCTACTTCTACCTCATTTTCTTCGTCCCTGTTCATGCCGAAAAGCATGCACCATGCGACCACGTAAACTCCAACCAACAGCAACATCGACTTCGAACCGAAAGCTCAAGGGCAATGTTGCAGAGCGGCGAAGCGGTGTTCTAGAGTTAAGCTCTTGTAAATATTTTAGTCTAAGAAATAAAGTGAATATCGAAACACGCACATTTCTTTGTTTGGTCGGCCCATACACCGATCACTAATTACCAGACCACAAGAAGCCGACCCCCACATATCCACCACAACTCAGGAAAACTACTGGCAGGAACTCCCACTACAATCATTTGGTCCTTCGAGCCGGATCAACTTGTTTGGATTTTTCATCGAAAGAAGAAATCACGGATATTATCCCCCCATCCGCTCGCCCCAGCTTGTTCCTGAGAAACTGCCAGCTAAGTACCTAAAATTCCGATTACAGTAACGAAATCGTTGGGTGAAGGCTCTGTGTGTGAATTGTGTGAGAAATTCTATAAAAGAAAATTGCAAGTGAAAAGAAGAAAGGGCAAAGAGGGAAAGAAGGAACGCCATTTTTCCCATTTGCATATACATAAGAGAACTCTCCAATATTTCTCCTCCAAAAATCGGCAAGTGCAGTGAACCTCCAATATACATATGCATGTACATAAATTCTCCAATTTGTTCCCCTCCGCGTCTACACTCGAACTTCAAACATAGTGCTTCAAAGCGATCGCATCGAACCTCGAACTTCGAACCTAGAGATCGAACCCGATCGCAGCGACCGTACGAAACGGGCTTACCTACATACATATGTACATACATACATCCATACATATTTTCATACCTTGATTTTTTCCTTCGCTTTTCTTTAATCAAAGTACACACAGTTTTTTTTTCCTATCCAAAAAAATCCACACCGTTTACATCAACGAACAGAGCCTTCCCAAAACAGAAAAAAAGGAATTAAATTTACGTTCATTATTTGTGTTATCCGTATTACCTGCATACATATCCATATACATACATATACTGTAGTTAATGTTTGCATGCGTCGTTCTCTATTAACACACAAGAGTAATATCCAAAATATAAAAACTGGTAGTTCGCATATATGTACATATGTGAACACATCCAAATTATTTATTTCCTGAATTCCAAAACGAGCGCGCCCAACGCATTCTGCAGCACATACCTACATACATATATACGTCCATACTTGCATACATATGAACATATATGACAGTACGAGCATATGAGTGAAGCTATTGTTGCGTGTTCCTCTTTGTGCATTAGCGTGTGATACCCAGCATAAAGCGGGTATATGCTATTTTGACAAGGTTCGGCACGTCGAATATTTTTTGCAACATTTATATATATGTATATTATTTTTTGAAGTAGTGAGTTGAACATTACTGAGAATTCCATTCCAGCATTCCTCCGACAAATAAAATAAAAAGTAATATAACAAAAAATTCCAATACGATATTGATGATTAATATTAATATTAATTAATTATTAATTAATATTTACATAGTTGTTTTATTGCTTTGCTAAATTCTCTAAGATAGCCATTCGATCCGTACGTGTTCCATTCCGCCATTCCACTATTGTTTTGTACTCAAGATTTATTTCGGGTGGGCAAAGCAAACCTTATAGATTGTTGCTGGCCCCATTAGAATTCTCCACTATAATTCCATCGTTCCTCTACTTCATTCACCGCGTGTACCCAGACTATTATGTCAAGTGATCGCGAGGCGGAGCATCTTCTCACAGTTCCAGGCTCGTTACCTCTATCGCCCTCCGTAGAAGAAGCCCCTTCGGTTTCGGAACACGGGTATTCCAAAGGACGAAAAAGTCCTGTTTCACGTACCACTCGTACCGTCACATAGAAGATCTCCGAGTCAAAAAAAATGGCTTTGGATGATTTTATAGCCGCATCAGACCGTCTCAGTAAATTCGAGGCAAAAATCAGCGCTCCATCCTCCGTAGAGGTCTCGCTATTCACTCTCAAGATTCGCCTGGAAGAGGTAAAGACCTTATGGGACAAAGTACGAGTGGAATGTGAGAACTGCACCAAGGCTCTCAATCTGGCAGAACCCGATGGTGAGACGATCCACTCCATGAGCGCAAAATACGATCACTGTTATGCAGTGTATGAAAGATGCGCGTCCGCTCTGCAAGAGCGAATCGAGAACGGGACGAACCCAGCTCCGGTATCAGTACCGAATTTCCAGCAACGAGGTTGCAGGCTCCCACCCCTTGAAACAGAGGTGTTCTCCGGAGATTATCTGAAATGGCCCACTTTCCGGGACCTATTCACTGCAATCTACGTGAACAATCCAAATTTATCGCAGGTGGAAAAACTTTATCACCTGACCCACAAGACTCGCGGGGAAGCGAAAGCTATCGTGGAGAAGGCTCCGCTCACAAATGAGGGTTTTGAGTCCGCATGGACCGCCCTCAAAGAGCGTTTTGAGAACAAGCGAACGCTGGTCAATAGCCAGCTGAAAATCCTTTTCAGTTTCTCCCCTATCCAAAAAGAGTCCGGAGCTGCTCTAAAAGATCTCCAGAGGGCGGTCCAAGGATGCCTAACGGCCCTTGAACACTCCGACGTCCCCATTGATAACCGCTTCGCGGACGGCGTGCTGGTGTTCATAGTCTCCTCCAAGTTGCCTCAGATAACCTTATCGCTGTGGGAACAATCTCTGCCCAGCAAAAGCGAAATTCCGACGTGGGCAGCCATGAATAAATTCCTTAGTGAGCGACATCTATCGCTCGAAGCGATTGAGAATGCAAGCACCTCCATGTTTTTGCTTTCCACATCTGAAAAGAAAGAAACCTCTTCCAAGAAGGTTAATTCCTTTGAGGCAAAAGTTAGCGTCAAAACGCGAACATGCAACCTTTGCTCAAAGGAACCTCATTCCGTGCGTCAATGTCCTCGCTTTCTAAAAATGTCTGCTTATGATAGGTCTAACTACATAAAACAGCAAAGGCTATGCATGAACTGTTTTGCTAGGGGGCATCAAATTAAAGACTGCACGAGTCAGCATAACTGCTTCACGTGCAAGGGGCGCCACCACACACTTCTGCACCGTGGTCACCCCCCTCCAGAGCCCTCTACATCAGTTCCCTCGAATCCAAATCCAAGTCCAATAATACAGTCCACTTCATCCTCTAATGTCCAAAAATATTTCACAGCAAGCACACGGGGTGTTCTGCTAGGCACGGCTGTTATAAATATATGCCATTTGGGCACTAGCTATAAAGCACGTGCCTTGATCGATTCTGGGTCAGAAGCAACGTTCATCTCAGAACGCTTGTTCAGAATCATCAAGCTTCCTTTCAAGCCAGTTCAAGTGCAAGTATCGGGCTTGAACCAAGCAATAGCTGCGAGGCCTCAAAAGATATGCCACTTTCAAATAGGCTCCCCAACAAAGCCGAGAATATACATAGAAACCTCGGCCTTTGTTCTTCCAAATGTGGCAGGCACCTTACCCTCGTATCCAATTTCTCAAGATTTTCTAAAGGACCTGCCAAATATTCCTCTGGCTGACCCTTCTTTTCATAAGAGCTCGCAGATAGATGTACTTTTAGGTGCAGATATCCTTCCGTCCATTTTACTAGGCGGCTCCCTTCCCAATATTTGTGGATCACTACTTGGCCAAGAGACCATCTTTGGATGGATTCTCACTGGACCTGTAGCCGATTCGACTCGCACCTCAATTTCTTCCTTTGCGACAAGGATAAACGTCAGCTCTGAGCAGCGTTTAGAAAAACTTCTAACAAAGTTTTGGGAGGTGGAGGATCTTCCAGCCAAGCTGGTAGAAGATTCTTCTGAGTCTGTCTGCGAAGACAATTTCATTCGAACCACCCGTAGAGATCCAAAGGGCAGATATATGGTATCTTTGCCTTTTCGGAATCCTGAAGGCATCAACTTAGGTCATTCAAGATCAATCGCACTAGCTCAATTCCTCAAAAACGAAGGTCGTTTAAAACGGAACATTCCTTTGAAAGAGCAGTATGATCGCGTCCTCCAGGAGTACTTGGACTTAGGTCATATGCGACAAGTAGCTCCAAGTAACGATTCCGATAATTTCTATCTGCCCCATCATGCTGTTCAAAAACCGGACAGCACCACTACAAAGCTACGGGTAGTCTTTAATGCCTGCTGTCCGACCTCAAATGGCAAGAGTCTGAACGACATTCTCTATCCAGGACCGGTTCTACAATCAGACCTGACGGTTCAGATTCTCAAATGGCGGTTCTTCCAATATGTCTTTAATGCGGACATCACAAAAATGTATCGGCAGATTACCCTCGATCCTTCACACACAAGATTCCAAAGGATCCTTTTCAGAAACGTAAATGGCGAGCTCTGTGATTATGAGCTTACCACCGTTACGTTCGGGGTAAATTGTGCTCCATTCTTGGCCATTCGGGTGCTAAAAGAACTTGCGAAAGATGTCCTAAAGCGATTCCCACTGGCAAGTGACATCATATCCAATTCAATGTATGTTGACGATGTACTTGCTGGCGCTCACACAATACAAGGTGCAATCACAGCGATAAAGGAACTTCGTGCTGCTCTAGAGGGTGCGGGGTTTCCTTTGAGGAAATGGGCTTCCAACGCGAAGCAAGTCCTCGTGAATATTCCTAAGGAGCATTTATTATGTGCCGATTTTCTTGAAATGGAGGACGCTAGCTCAGCAAAAACTCTGGGTATCCGATGGCAAGCGGATAGTGATAAATTCCTTTTCAAACCATCCGAGGTAGCCTTAAGTTCCTCTTACACAAAAAGGGAAGTCCTATCCCAAATATCAAAACTATTCGATCCAGCAGGATGGCTCGCTCCATTCATAGTCCGAGCTAAGATCTTTATGCAAGAGATCTGGCTTCAAGAGCTAAAGTGGGATGACTCTTTGCCAACAGACCTCCTGAAGAGATGGCAGGAATTTCTCCTGAGCTATCCTGCTCTCCAAGAGATTCGTATACCAAGATGGGTGCAGTATCACCCCAGAGTAAATTTGCAGTTCCACGGTTTTTGTGATGCATCCCAACGCGCTTTCGGCGCAGCCATTTACGTCCGTGTAGAGAGTGAACAACAGGTCTCTGTCCATCTACTCTCGGCAAAGACCAGAGTTGCTCCGGTGAAGACCGTGTCCTTACCACGTTTGGAATTGTGCGGGGCGGTTCTCCTCGCTGAACTGTCCTCGTCTCTCCTTCCCCAACTGTCCCTTGATAGCTACGAATGCTTTTATTGGACAGACTCCACCATAGTGTTAGCGTGGCTGAACAAGCCACCATGCAGATGGACGACATTTGTAGCTAACCGAGTGACTAAGATCACACAGTCCGTCAGCAAGGGAACATGGTCTCACGTCAGATCGGAGCACAACCCTGCTGATCTGGCTAGCAGAGGTGTTTCAGCCCAAGAGTTGGCTAGCAGCAATCTGTGGTGGCATGGGCCAGACTGGCTAACACTGACAAAAGACCAATGGCCAATCCCATCAGAATCTCCGCACGAGACGGAGTTGGAGCAACGCACGGTGAAGTGCAACGTATCCAAGTCTTCACCGGAGTCCAGTATCGTAGACCGCTTCTCAGAATTCGGGAAGGCTATTAGAGTTTTAGCCTATGTTTTTCGTTTTCTCAAGAGGTGTCAGAAATCTGACACTCAATTTCCAGTCGAGCTCAGTAGCCGTGAACTATCCGAGACGCAAGAGCGTATGATCATCCATACTCAACGCGCAGAGTACGCAAAAGAGTTTCAGCGCTTGCTAAATAAGCAGCAACTTTTACCGTCGAGCTGCATCAATAACTTAAATCCATTTCTGGACCAAAAAGGGGTCATCCGAGCATGCGGTCGTGTGAGGACATCCGAGTCCCTAAGTTATGATGAAAGGCACCCGATCATTCTACCTTACGCAAGCGGGTTCACACGTCTACTTGTACGGTTCACGCATCGGATCTCAATGCATGGTGGAAACCAACTTGTGATTCGGCTCATCCGATCCAAATACTGGATCCCGAAACTTCGGACCCTAGTCAAAACGACTATCAATTCCTGTCGAGTGTGTGTGGTCCATCGACGGAAGTTGCAAGCCCAGCTTATGGGAGACTTGCCCAGGGAGAGGACCACGTTCTCTCGTCCATTCACTCGAACGGGGGTCGATTTCGCTGGACCATTCGACATCAAGACCTACACAGGTCGAGCTTGCCGCATCACAAAGGGGTATGTTTGTGTCTTCGTGTGTTTCAGCACGAGGGCGATCCATCTGGAAGCAACCTCAGATCTCACGACCGAAAAGTTCCTTGCAGCTTTCAATCGTTTCGTGGCGAGGCGGGGGTGCCCTCAGCAAATGGTTTCTGACAATGGAAAGACGTTTGTAGGAGCCGCAAAAGCCCTGTCCCATGATTTCCTGGTCGCTACGAGAAACCGCATTATCGCCGCATATCCTCAACAACGTCTAGAGTGGCGTTTCAATCCTCCAAGCGCACCTCACATGGGTGGCTTGTGGGAAGCGGGAGTGAAAAGTTTCAAGACGCTTTTCTACAAGTCCACGTCGACATGCAAATACACATTTGAAGAATTGTCGACCCTCCTCTCCAAAATAGAAGCGTGCTTGAACTCGCGGCCAATTTCGCCTATGTCAGAAGATCCCACTGACCTGCTAGCCCTCAGTCCAGGTCACTTCCTGGTTGGCGGCCCGCTGATTTCCATTGAGGAGCCCAGAATCAGAGAGGACGCAGGGTCAATCATCAACAGATGGCAGCGTCTTAAGGCTCAAAACCAGCAGTTATGTTTGCGTTGGAAAGAAGAATACCTTAAGGAGTTACACAAAAGGAACAAGTGGCAACTCCCAACGCGAAACCTTCAAGCAGGCGATATGGTTGTCGTAAAGGAAGACAACCTACCACTAAATGAATGGCGCCTAGGGAGAATTGAGCACACTTATCCAGGTGTCGATGGCATGGTCCGCGTGGTTGACGTTTTGACGGTCCGTGGCACCATTAAGCGGCCAGTCGCAAAGCTCATTCTCCTTCCTATAGAAAACACTGTCCACGTCCAAGTGTCCAACTAACACATATGTTTTTTGTCGTTCGGTGCATGTAACCCAATCACTTATATCTCACGTTCTTTTTCCTTCCAAGCATGACACCTCGCCAACGTCCAGTGGAGCGCAGCCGTCCGCGGGGAACCAACAGCTTCCGCTGTCGGGTCTGCCGCGGAGTCCACGCATTGCGCAAATGCCAGCGCTTTCTGCAGCTCAAGGTGGAGAAACGACTACGAGCAGTCCTCATCAACAAATACTGCCACAACTGCCTGGCTCACCAACACTCCGGGCGCTCGTGCCGAAGCGGCGACACGTGTCGAGTGTGCGGGCAGAACCACCATACCCTCCTCCACATGGGAGGAAAGCACCGATCCTCACGTCCGAAGCCCCGCTCTCTACCATCGAGGGCATCCTCGCCACCAGCGAGACCGACCTCCCGATCCGCTGCTCCTCCGACGACGCTGGCATCGCTCCTGCAGTCCAGGAGCACCAGCATTCTGCCAACGGCATGAGTCGTAATCGACGCAGGCCACAAGTCCTTCGAGGTGGGTGCACTAATCGATCCGTGCAGCCCAACCAGTCGCATCAACGCATCTTTGGCAACGGCCTTCGGGCTTTCCGTCACTCGCGTTGGTGCGGAAGGTGCCTGTACCGCCGTCATACAATCGAGGAACAGGAGCGATGTCAGGCTGGAGGTTGTGCTGAGCGTGCAGCCTCAACTCCTGATAAGGACCCCCGAACGGCTCTTGGGCGACCATATAAAGGAGCATTTCGCCAATATGGCCTTGGCGGACGAAAATTTCCATCGGCCGAGCACCGTGTCATTGGTGCTGGGGGCCGATTTATATCATAAGATCATTCTGCCAGGAGTGATCCCAAGCACCGAAGGCTTCCCGATGGCGCAGAACACGGTGTTCGGGTGGACCCTCTCCGGCACATGCAGTACCGCATAAATTCAACCCACATTCTCTCCCCCCGTTCCTGGGCGCACAACTTTTTTGTTGCAATTATATTGCAAGGGGGGGAGGATGTTCATGCCGAAAAGCATGCACCATGCGACCACGTAAACTCCAACCAACAGCAACATCGACTTCGAACCGAAAGCTCAAGGGCAATGTTGCAGAGCGGCGAAGCGGTGTTCTAGAGTTAAGCTCTTGTAAATATTTTAGTCTAAGAAATAAAGTGAATATCGAAACACGCACATTTCTTTGTTTGGTCGGCCCATACACCGATCACTAATTACCAGACCACAAGAAGCCGACCCCCACATATCCACCACAACTCAGGAAAACTACTGGCAGGAACTCCCACTACAATCAGTCCCCTTTATCATCGCTATTTTGGCCAACTCTTTTCCCGCTTTTAGTAAATTCATAATTTGCTGCAAAATCGGCCAAACACAGGCCCTGAAGATTGGTTGGTCTTTGTTCGTACCGCTCCAGCAATCCTTTGACGAATATGTCAGTAGAGTCCTGATTCATATTTTGTAGGATGCTTTTGGATTTGAGCATTCGCACTCGTTGCTCTGGAGGGAAAGTATTTACATGAACGCATTTGTTGCTAGTTCCGGACAACGGAATGCCTAGACAACAATATACGGCTTCCTGAGCAGATATCTCAGTGCCAGAAATAAATTTGTGACCAATGTGCTGTAGCTTTTGCCTAATCGTATAATTGCCCCCTTGCACCTCTCTTACCGCCTCGCGCATAAGCTTAGAAATACCCCTTTGGGATTTATTTATATAGTTTATTATATAGCTACAGCATGCATAAGGGTCCAAAATGAATTGGATATCCATATTGGCCCTTTGCATTGAAAGAATGTGCTTATTATAAGCATTAACGCTAATCTCAGCAAACGACCTCTTTAGAAAAATTTGTGGTTTCTTTAAACCAGAACATATTGCATATTTGTAGTCCTCGTAATTGAGGCTCACTTGTTCGTGGAAAAGGAAATTCTCAAATATGCTCAAGTGATCTATCATATCAGAGGATTGATCAGAATTTAGTAGGTCTTGAATTTTCCTAAAATTTCCTTGGTGAAAATCAAGGTTTGGAGTTTCCTCCGGCAGTGGACTCAATATCTCCGTTTGGGGCATTGGAGGAATAACTGGAATACCGAATCTACAAACTTTTTTTCCACTTCAATTGACTTTTTTAAGACATGTCATGTTTGTATGCCTATGCTTTTGGTATTCAACATACGTAGCTAATTCTGAGTCTGTGACATCTATTGTAATATGTGTATTAATGAAGGCTACAACTGTTGAAATTGACTCAGTACTGGTAAAATCCACTGCTGGGGCATCTTTCAGCCAAAACATACCGTGAATGTGGGGGGAACCTCTTTGTTGAAATTCAACACGCCAATAAAATTTGATGACGAAGTTTTCTCCGAAAATGCCCTCCCGATTCCTCATAGCTTTTAAAAGCTCACGATACCTATGATCAAAATACCTAGCACAAGTAACTGGATCTGCCTTGATGAGACGCTCCTTTTCGTTATACTGTAGATTCATTGCTTCTTCTTCGCTAATGTTCTCTCTATCTACATTGTTTTTGAGCAAAACAAGCAACTCTGGCCACCGCGTTTCAGCAGCAGACAGAGTGATGAAAAAAGTCGGCAGGCCGAACTGTCGAATCATGGCCATAACCTTCTTCTTTTCTTCCTCCCAATGAGCCGGAGACGACGGAATATCTCGAAGAACCCTATATCCCTCATCGTGGTTAAATAGTCCCCCTATGAAATTCTCATTAAGAGTGTTAGCTGCCGTAACTGCACTGGACGCGCTCCGCTTACGTAAGCAGATAGAAATATTATTGCGAATCTTATTGAGTTCTAACTTCTTGTAATTGAAGAACAGTTTATCAGATCTACAACCTCTCCTATCTACATTTCGAAGCTCTGACCTAACAATGGTTGTAAAACTTTCTGAAGATTGTCTCTTGACGCCTGCATAAATAGAGGGAAAAGATAACTCTTCCGAGTCAATATCTAAGACCATATCAAGAGGTCGTTGTCCTTGCCCTGGTGCGATTTTTATAATCCTGTCATCGAATGGTACGTTATTTTCAAGCAGAGTTTCCTGACCACCAGGGTTGAGCTCTTCGGCCTCTACCTTCTCGTCGGGATGGGCTGGCTCTGTGTCTACATTCGTATCTCTATTTTGGATACTTTCTAAAAAGGCTGCGTCTGCTTGAGATGCTACGAATGCATTCGTAGCACAGATTGGTATAAAAAGCACAATGTAATAGTTAATGAGCAATGGATCTCTGGTTTCACATCCGATATTGTTCTAACGAAGTGCTTCAAACATTTTGGAGGGTCTAATGGTTTCAGCCATAAAGGCATGAAGATACTCTTGTCTACGCTTCAGGTGGAGCTGAATAACCTGGGCTTCATGGAAAGCTCGTGGAAGCTCCTTCACGATATCACTTACAGAAATAGGGACGTTTACAACTGCTCCTTTAATGGCATTTTGGCCTCTTCCCCCAGGCAATAATGGCTTAATTATCATAAATGGAAGTCGAGGAGAAATCAGTCGTTCCTCTAATGGAGTAAGCCCCTTTAAGCAGTCGGGCAGTTTAGGGAAATCTAATTCATTGAAGAAAAGCTTAGGCTTTTTACGCTTCTTAATGTTAGTATAACATATTCTGCAGAATTTTAATGTTTTAAAATTTCAGCACTAAACTCGCAATCACTTTCTAAAAGGACGCGAGGAATCTTGGAAATTTGTTTGGGGAACCACAGGCGTTTACAAGAAAGGCAAACCTGATCAGGACCCAGCTTTATATTCCTATTATAAGCTACTTTTAGAGCTTCTAAGCCACTAAGCCTGATTCTGGGTCCGACATGTGCCCTATCCTCCTGGGAGATATTTGCTCGTTCTTGCTGCATTCGGGAGGCGTTTCTTAAATTTTGCTCAGCTCTATTACTGCTATCGCTCCAATATTGGCTCACTCTCTGACTTACAGCTCTGGCAGCGTCAATTGCTGACTGTCGAGCTGCGACACGAGCAGATTGGCATGCTAGGGTGTCTCTCGCTCGCGAGATACGACTACGATCAGCTAAACTCATTTCTTGGACCCTACGAACTCTATCCTGCTCTCTTTCTAATATTCGTCTCCTTTCATTATTTTTACGTATGCGCTGTCGCCTCTCTGTATTTGTCCTTTGCTCCTCCCGTCTAATCTGTGGGTCTGTTCGTCTTTGTATATGTCCTACTGTATTCTGTGCCTGCTCTATAGTCCTATAGTCCACGTCCTGTCTTCTTCTAGAGCGACGCAGAGTATTGGCCACTTGCTCCTGACGTCTAACCTGTGCGTCTGTTCGTCTCTGTATATGTCCTACTGTATTCTGTGCCTGCTCTGTAGCCCTATAGTCCACGTCCTGTCTTCTTCTAGAGCGACGCAGAGTATTGGCCACTTACTCCTGACGTCTAACCTGTGCGTCTGTTCGTCTCTGTATATGTCCTACTGTATTCTGTGCCTGCTCCGTAGCCCTATAGTCCACGTCCTGTCTTCTTCTGGACCGACGCAGAGTATCGGCCACTTGCTCCTCACGTCTAACCTGTGCGTCTGTTCGTCTCTGTATATGTCCTACTGTATTCTGTGCCTGCTCTGTAGCCCTATAGTCCAAGTCCTGTCTTCGTCTGGACCGACGCATGGTCGATTGCTTCTCAATTCTAATCTGCGCGTCTTCTCGTCTAACTGTATGTTCGGCAGTATTCTGACTCTGCTCTCTGGCCCTATACCTTTGGTTGCGTCTTCGTCTGGACCGACGGTTAGTATCGGCCACTTGTCGTCTGTTCTGTGCGTTTATCGCAACACTATTTCCCTCAGCATTCACAATCTGTTCGCCAGCGACGGCTGCCTGCTCTTCCTGACCTACACCTGAAACCTGCCTAGCAGTCACCTGATTTTGTCCCTCATTATCTTGCTGCTGATTCCTAACCGGTTCAACGAACTCATGGTCTACACTTATTAAAGCATCCCTGTTTTCAAGAACTTCTAAAGTTTCTAAATTTCCTTCTCTATTTGATCTGTATCGCAATTTACGTCTCTGAGACTGTTGAGAAGCAGATTGCCTATGCTTTCGAGGCATAATAAAATATGTAATAAAATATAATATAATAAAATAAAATATAATGAAATAATACCTAATAAAATCATTATATAAATAATACCTAATAAAATCAATCTGGTCTGATGAGCGCGTGAGGTGGCTCAGAGGGGGCCCAGCTGAGGCCACCGGACGGGTCGCAGGTTGCGGATAGCGAAAGGCCTACCCCTAAAAAAGGTAGGTCAGCTGTGAATAATCGGTTCTCTTTAGAGAGATCACCGAAAATAAGCAGTCCCGGACAGCCAGCGGGTGTTCGCGAAGCAGCAACACTGACGATGCGCTTGTGGTGCCGCCTCGTATAAGTAGCTCACACACTCCCCTTCCCCCCACACACTACCTACCCACATCCCATCCCCCACACTCACCTCACACCGGGCTGGGCTAAGGTGTCATTCGACCCGTGCCGAGAGTCAGCCTGGCTGGGGGCCCGGTTTAAAAACTAGCCCAGTCTCGAACGGAGAGCTCAGGGACTTGGCAGTCCCCTGTTCTAATGATGCCTTACCCGGGCAACGTGGATCTCTGCCCGGGCTGACCGTTCCCTTTCTCTGCATCTCGTGGGATGTATAATGTATAAAAATCAAATTAAAAACAAAAAAACAACAAAAAAACCAAACAGAGTCTGACACTCCCCAAATGTCAAATGGGAGCAATCCCCCGCATGGGAAGGCATCGGCCCAAAGGCCCGGCCCAACCAGCTCAACAGCAGGGCAGACCTGTAAGGCGGAAAGCGCTGGGGTGAACCCGAGTGGGTCCCATCCCGAATCTGGGGTGGGGGGCGGACCAGCTCCCAACACCGACACCTTGGAGAGGCAGCTAAGCAATATTGCGGCTGCCCGACCTTCTGGTAAGGTGGAGGGTGATGATCTGCCTTCGACCAGCGCCCAGGCCAAAAAGCATACTTATGCCGAAAGGAGGAGTGCCGGGCACATACTCCGTCGGCAAAATGCCAGCACTGAAGTCAGTCCATCAGCGGACTGGCTCAAGAAGGTGGAGTGGGCCACATCGGTGCTCCCAAACTTCGCAATGGTCTCTCAACCAAAGAGACAACGGTCGCAAGAGACACCCGGTCCGGCCGCGAAAAGGTCGAGGGTGGTGACTAACATCTCCTTCGCGCAGATTGCCAAGGAGAGGACGCTAATTGGCGTCCTCGACAAAGGCAGCGCGGAGGGCAAGATCCCGAGGAGCCAATGGAAGTGGGTGGAGGCGGCACTGGCCGACCGCTGCTTCGAGTTGCTCGACAAAGACCCAGGGCCACCTCCAGTCTGCAAAGACATGGGGTGGTTCCAGGGCAACATAAAAGTAGTAGCCTGCGAAGACGAGCGCTCCGTAAAGCTGTACAAAGCAGCGGTGGCGCAGATCGGAGAGGTCTACGCTGGGGCGAAGCTCGTCGCGGTAGACTGGAGCGAGGTGCCCAGCAGACCGAGGGCCAGATTATGGGTGCCGGCTACTTTCAAGAAGCCTGAGCGCATCCTCAAAATGTTGCAGAGGTGCAACCCGACACTTCCAACTCAAGACTGGAAGGTGGTCAAGGTTGAGGAGACAAAGGGGCCGACGAACCAGGCCGTCATTATCCTCAATAAAGAGTCGCTGGCCCCCATAGAGGCAGCTAAGGGAGAGCTGAATTTTGGCTTCAGCTCGGTCACCATAAAGGTGTACAAGTCGGACGCTGCCTCGGCCGAGGCTCGTCCTGTCGACAACCCAGTCGTGCAGGATGTTGCCTCAGAGATCGAGGCACCCGACAACGAGCTGGAGCCGAAAGAAGACTACTCCTCTGACGCAGAGCTGATGCGCGACTTTGAGGCGATGTGTCGAGATGATATATCTGACGACTCGGACGCCGACACTACAGTGGTGGAGATCCATGAAGATGTCTCTGAGACTCCTTCAAATAAATCTCCACCACTGTAAAGCAGCATCTGCTGCACTTATACTCCGCTTGGATGCAAGCGGAGCCGACGTGGTCCTAATCCAGGAGCCTTGGATAGTCGGAGCCAAGGTCTGTGGGTTAGCGACGAGGGAGTACAAGCTCATTGTACCCCAAACCGAAGGTAAAACTCGTACCTGCATTCTTGCAAGAAAGCACCTAAATATCTTTCTGCTCCATAACTTCAGCAATGGCGATAATACAACAGTAAGCCTAGAGCTAAAGCGGACACATCTGAGGCTGATGTCGTCCTATATGGCCCATGAGGAAAGCGATCCTCCCAACGACCTCGTCTGCAAGCTCGCCAGCGACAGCGAGGGGTCCAACACAAGCCTACTAATAGGCTGCGATGCCAATGCTCACCACACTCAATGGGGGAGCACGGATACAAATGTACGGGGTGAGTCACTCTTTCGCTTTATCCTGAACTCGAATTTAACCATATGTAACCGGGGTAACGACCCCACATTTATTATAAAACACCGACAGGAGGTTATTGACCTCACTCTAGTGTCTCACAATCTGTCAGATAAAGTGAAAAGATGGAGAGTCCTAGAGGACCACTCCTTCTCCGACCACAGGTACATCGAAACGATTTTATCCCTCGAGAGCCCCAAACCCACCGACTACATTAACCCCAGGAAAACCAACTGGGTTAAATATAGCTCGGTTTTGGAGGAACTACTCCCCAACAAAGAACCAATGAGCCCAGACACTCAAGACGATTTAGATCGTATAGTGTACAGGTTCACGGATGCATGCAATAAGGCTTTCACGGCGGCTCGCCTGCCACACAAGACAAGGGGTAAAAAGAAACCCCCCTGGTGGTCGAAACAAATCGACATCCTACGTAAGAGCTGTAGGACTCTCTTCAACAGAGCTAAAAGCGCTAACGAGGAGGAACATTGGGCAGACTACAAAGTCAGTCTCGCCCAATACAAAAAAGAAACACGAAGAGCAAAAAGGGCCTCTTGGCAAAAATTCTGCTCAGAAATAGAGGAGACGTCAGAAGCCGCAAGGCTGCGCAAGCTCCTCTCAAAAACCACCCCCTCGGTAGGGTACCTTAAAAGGAACGACGGTACGTGGACCAACTCCAGTGGGGAGTCGCTCCACGTACTGCTTGAAACCCACTTCCCTGGGTGCACAACCATCAGGCCGGCGCTAACCCAAAGGGGAGGCCAAACAGCCACGATGGACCATATTTTTACCAAACGGAACATAAGCTGGGCGGTAAACAGCTTTGACCCGTTCAAATCGCCAGGTCCGGACCAGATCATTCCGGCCCAACTGCAAAAGGCCGGAGACTCAGCCATTAACTGGCTACAATGTATCTTCAGGAAGATACTGGCTGTGGGGACCATACCACAAGAATGGCTCAAGGCGAAAATAGTCTTTATCCCCAAAGCGGGAAAGGCCTCGCACTCGACTCCAAAGGACTTTAGACCAATCAGCCTATCGTCCTTTCTTCTCAAAGCTTTCGAGAGACTTGTCGGACTACATCTGAGGACAATTATTAGTCCTCAAATGCTGTCAGGAGCACAACATGCCTACCGGAAAGGAAGATCCACGGAAACGGCGCTCCACGAAGTAGTCTCAATTGTAGAGAAATCCCTACACCTCAAGGAATACTCTCTTATAGCCTTCCTCGATATCGAAGGAGCCTTTAACAACGTCGTCCCAAGTGCCATTACGGAAGCACTGACTGACCTGGGTGTGGACGGTCACTTGGTGCTGCTCATCGATCAATTGCTCACATGCAGGACGGTGACATCATCGATGGGATCGTCCACGCAATCTAGGTATGTCAACAGAGGCACTCCGCAAGGTGGTGTCCTGTCTCCCCTTCTATGGAACATGGCAGTCAATAAGATTCTATGTGATCTGGAGGGGGGGGGCTGTAAAATAGTGGCATACGCGGATGACGTTGCAATCAGTTTCTCGGGAAAATACCCTCAAACACTCTGTGACCTTATGAGCACTAAGCTCGCGAGACTGTCAGAATGGACAAAATCGCGAGGATTGGGAGTAAATCCCACAAAAACGGAACTCGTGCTATTCTCACGCAAGTACAAGGTTCCGCCCCTCAACCCTCCTATACTAAATGGATGCAGGCTCTCTTTCAGCGACAGTGCTAGTTACCTAGGGTTGGTAATTGATAAGAAGCTGAACTGGAACCTGAACGTAAAGGACAGAGTAAAGAAGGCTACGATAGCCCTATACTCCTGCAAAAAAGCTATTGGCTTGAAGTGGGGCATGAACCCGAGCGTAGTCCAATGGATATACCAAGAAATAGTAAGACCAATCCTACTCTATGGAGTTACAGTTTGGTGGCCGGCCTTATCAAAAGGATCGACAACCAAACAACTTGGCAAGGTTCAGCGAACCGCAGCTTTATGCATTAGTGGAGCATTACGCACCACCCGAACGATGCACTAAACGCCATCCTAAATCTCCAGAGCCTCGAGCTTGCGGGAAAAGAGAGGGCAGAAATTGCAGCGATACGTCTGAGAGACTCCGGACAATGGACGTCACATCTCAGGGGTCACTCATCTATACTTATCAGCAGTACCGTCCCTACGAAGACGGACTACTGCGTTCCAAGGGAACACACTGGTACCCCCTTCAATGTAATCATCCCTAGCAGAGACGAGTGGCTTGAGGGACCACCAGGCCAAGACATGGCCATAAGCATCTTTACAGATGGCTCGAAGCTGGATAACAAAGTTGGAGGAGGGATTTACTCCGAACAACTCGAAATCAGGCACTCCTTTAGGCTCCCAGATCACTGCAGTGTGTTCCAAGCGGAAGTCATTGCGATCATGGAAGCACTGAAGATCCTTCAAACAGCCACAACGGCTTCACTGGCAACAACAACTGTAAACATTTACAGCGACAGCCAAGCTGCGATCAAATCACTTCACGCGATTTCCTCGAACTCGGCCACAGTGGCAAATTGCCGCAAATCTCTTCACGAGATGGCCCAACAATTTGCCATCAGCCTTATTTGGGTCCCGGGTCACCGGGATATTGAGGGCAACTGCAAGGCAGACGAGCTGGCCAGATCTGGTACCACAATACCCCTTCTCCAAGAGAAGGAGGATATTTGCATGCCAATGGCCACCTGTAGGCTTATTATAAAAGAGCTATATAAGCGACGAGCAGACAATGCGTGGCGGTCAGCGCCACTATGTCGCATATCCAGGCAAACATGGCCTACCATTGACAGGAAGCGCACACTAGAGCTATGTAAGCTCGGCAGGAAAAGGTGCAGCGTTGTCATCCGCTCCCTCACGGGGCACTGGCTGATAGGCTCCCACGCTAACAGGCTGGGAGCCCCATACAATGATTTCTGCCGAAGCTGTAGAGATGAGGAGGAGGAGGAAACGGTGGAACACCTGTTCTGCTCCTGTCCGGCTCTCAGCAGGAGAAGGCTACAATACCTGGGCATGCCCTATGTCTCAGACATTTCAGAAATGTCCAAAATCTGTCCCAGAAAGATTGCAAACTTCGTAAGAGCGTCAGGATGGGATAACTGCTGACATGTTCGGGTCTCATGAGATGGATAAGGGGAACACCTCCCGCGGTATTACAACGGGCCGAAACCGGCCTAAGTGTGACTGGCTCCTGTGGAGCTAGACAGCCGCCTAAACCTAACCTAACCTAACCTAATAAAATCAAATATAATGAATTAATACCTATTAAAATAAAATCAATAATTAATTATATCATTAATTATTAATAACACTAGTCGACACGACTTTTCCGCTGTCGCCAAAAATTACTTTTTCTGATAGATTTTGAGATTTAAAATTTTTTTGTAGAATTATGGTTTTTTTTTCATGAAGTAGTTTTTTTTAAAGAATTTTTAAAAAATTTGGTATTTTTTGTCATAGGTAGTGCTTCTATTTTTCACATAACTTAAGTTTCCTACAACTGGTTGTATTGAACTTTGCAGTTAAAAAAAGCTGACAGATGCTGCTATAAATCCAACTCAGACGGCTAAGTTATAACCGTTTGACCAAAACTTCATATGCCGTTTGGCACTATCCCAAATGCCATTTTACCGTTAAAAACTGTTACAGACACAGATTTTTGGTATTTTTGTAGGAAAAAAAAACGGTTATACGTCGGCTAACGGAATTTATCGGCGAACTTCGGCATATGAAATTTTAGTCAAACGGTTATAACTTAGCCAGTTATTTTTATATTTTTATATACGATACCTTAAACGACGCCTAATTAATGTGTCTATATAAAACCAAAAATCAAGGCATTCAAATATTTTTTCGACTTTTCCTTTCAAAGTCAAAATTTCGGGGGAAAAATACCGAAAAAAAATTATGAAATTTCAATTTGGAAGCTTAATATCTTCCAGACGTTAAGTTGCAGCTACAAAGTGTCTGAATCGGATTTATATCTGAATTTGTCAGCTTTTTTTAACTGCAAAATTCAATACAACCAGTTGTGGGAAACTTAAGTCATGTGAAAAATAGAAGCACTACCTATGACAAAAAATACCAAACTTTTTAAAAATTCTTAAAAAAAAACTAAACTTAGAAAAAAAAAACCATAATTGTTAAAAAAAATTTTAAATCTCCAAATCTATCAGAATAAGTCATTTTTGGCTACAGTGGAAAAAAAAGTTGAAATTTGTCGAGTAGTGTAATATGAGAAATTATTCCAAATCCTGGTAAAATTAAAATATAAAGTTCTGGGTGTCCGAAAAATCAAAATAGATGTTGGTATAAAATAGGGTCTCCTCCTCCAGCTGGGTCAAAAAAATAAGTATTTTTATTTCGGTCAGCTAATAATATAGTAATTGCTCCTGCTAATACTGGTAAAGATAATAAAAGTAATAAATCTGTAATTACTACTGATCATACAAATAAAGGTATTCGATCTAAAGTAATTCCTGATGATCGCATATTAATTACGGTAGTAACAAAATTTACTGCTCCTAAAATTGAAGAAATTCCAGCTAAATAAAGTGAAAAAATTGCTAAATCTACAGATGCTCCACCATGAGCAATCCCTGAAGATAGAGGTGAGTAAACTGTTCAACCAGTTGCAGCTCCGTTTTCAACCATTCTTCTTCCTAATAAAATAGAAAGAGCAGGAGGAAGTAATCAAAAACTTATATTATTTATTCGTGGAAAAGCCGTATCAGGAGCTCCTAATATTAAAGGAACTAATCAATTACCAAATCCCCCAATTATAATGTGTATAACTATAAAAAAAATCATAATAAATGCATGAGCTGTAACAATTACATTATAAATTTGATCATCTCCAATTAAGGCTCCTGGATGTCCTAATTCAGCTCGAATTAAAATTTTTAAAGTTGTTCTGACTTCCGGCTCATGCTCCAAAAATAAAATATAATGTTCCAATATCTTTATGATTTGTAGAAAATAATCATTGTCGCGATTAAGTGGCTGAAGTTTAGGCGATAGATTGTAAATCTATTTATAAGAATTATTCTTCTTAATCAATGAGGTCTTAAAGTCAATAATGACATCAAACTGCAATTTTGAAGGAGTAAAAATTTACTGAGGCTTTAAGGAATTTCTATATTTACAGCTTTAAAGGCTATTAGTTTTATTAACTTAAAGCCTTTAAATATGAAAAAGAATACAAAAATTAAAAATACCCCAAAAATTGAAAAAAAAGAAGTAAAAATTAAATATAAATTTGTATTTATACTATTAAATTGCGTACTAATTGCTCAATTATTTTCATAATAATTTAACATAAATGCTGAATAACAAATTCGTAAATAAAAAAATAAAGTAATTAATGTTGATATTATTACTACTGTTAGTGTAAAATATTGATTACAAAATGTTAATTGTTGAATTACTAGTCATTTTGGTAAAAATTCTAAAAAAGGAGGTAAACCACCCAAAGATAAAAAATTCATAAATAAAGTAAATTTTAAAACTTTTATATTAACAAACCAAGAGAATAATTGATTTAAATGAAATAATTTAAAAATATTAAATACGAATGTTAAAATAAAAGATAAAAATGAATAAAATAAAAAATAAATTAATCAAATTGATTCTCTAATTACACTACTCGACAAATTTCAATTTTATTTCCGCTGTGGCCAAAAATGACTTTTTCTGATAGATTTGGAGATTTAAAATTTTTTTAAAGAATTATGGTTTTTTTTTTTCATGGAGTCGTTTTTTTTTTAAGAATTTTTAAAAAATGTGGTTTTTTTTGTCATAGGTAGTGCTTCTATTTTTCACATAACTTAAGTTTCCCACAACTGGTTGTATTGAACTTTGCAGTTAAAAAAAGCAGATAAATGCAGCCATAAATCCAACTTAGACACTTTGAAGCTGCAACTTAACGTCTGGAAGATACTAAGCTTCCAAATTGAAATTTCATACTTTTTTTTCAGTATTTTTTCCTCGAAATTTTGACTTGGAAAGATCAGGAAAAGTCGAAAAAAATATTTGCATGCCTTGATTTTTGGTTTTAGATAGACACATTAATTAGGCGTCGTTTAAGGTATCGCTTATAAAAATATAAAAATAAACGGCTAAGTTATAACCGTTTGACCAAAACTTCATATGCCGTTTGGCACTATCCCAAATGACATTTTACCGTTAAAAACTGTTACAAACACAGATTTTTGGTATTTTTGGCTAACGGAATTTATCGGCGAAATTCGGCATATGAAGTTTCAATTATATTAGGGAATCAAAAATGAAAAGGAGCAGCTCCTCTTTTTAAAAGTAATGCTGACATAATAAGTATTGAAGTAAATGATTCATTAATTTCCACATTTAATACAGTTAATACAGTTGAATCTAAAGCTTGAGTTAAAAATTACTTTAAAGAGGCTTCTGTTGTTAAACTATTATTATCTCTTAGCAGGGGGACAAAAGATAACAAATTAATTTCAAGTCCTATTCAAGCTCCTAACCAAGAATTTGATGTAACTGTTATTATTGTTCCAATAATTATAGTTGTTATAAATAAATTTTTGAAGAATTACACTACTCGACAAATTTTAACTTTTTTTTCCGCTGTCTCCAAAAATGACTTTTTCTAATAGATTGGGAGATTTAAAATTTTTTTAAGAATTATGGTTTTTTTCATGGAGTAGTTTTTTTTTAAGAATTTTTAAAAAATCTTCACATAACTCTCGTTTCATACAACTGGTTGTATTGAGTTGCAGTTAAAAAATGCTGATAAATGCAGCTATAAATCCGACTCAGACACTTTGTAGCAGAAACTTAACGTCTGGCAGATATTAAGCTTCCAAATTGAAATTTCATAATTTTTTTCGGTATTTTTCCCCGAAATTTTGACTTTGAAAGCTCAGGAAAAATCGAAAAAAAAAAATATTTGAATGCCTTGATTTTTGGTTTTAGATATACACATTAATTAGGCGTCGTTTAAGGTATCGCTTATAAAAATATAAAATCAAACGGCTAAGTTATAACCGTTTGACCAAAACGACCCAAAATGACTTTTACCTGAAAAAATATCGTCCGGTACGTTTTTGGTCCAACTTCCAAAATGGGATTGCAAAAAACAAAAAGGACCTGTAATTTTGGTTTTACCGAGTCTTAGGTATTGATATATATCGGATATATATCCTACCTGGTCATATTTATTTGGGGTGTAAGTGTTGTGGACAGTTTTATTCCTTATACCTAAGCCTTGGTGAGGATAAATATACATAAATACCTGTTAGGGTCAAATGTTGACCTTTTTCCTTCACAGGTGCTGGTCCCGCAGATATTTGATCTTTCTCCTTCAAGCTATTCATAAAAAAAGATATATAACTCTGTACCTATAGTATCCCTGCCTCAGTGTAGTTCTGACTTCCAGCAAAATACGATTGTGTGTTTTCGAAAAATACCAATTGTTTCTAATTGAAATGGACAACCCAAACGGTCAACTTCATGTGCTTACCGAGCAGACTCGTTTTGCTACATATGTGGAAAGTGTATGACCAGCAAAGAAGAAAAAATCGTTTTTACCGAAAAGTTCCAAGAACAGTATAAGGAAAACTATAAGATGTGGCCCAAAAGTATGCCCAAAACGTGCAAATTGAATTTAACAGCATTTAATAAAGAGGAAAAGTAAGTTACCCTAAATCAGAAGCTATGAAGTGTACAAAAAATACTAAGCATTACTTTTTTTCTTGCACATTTTTTTTTTAGAAAACAATTTCGATTTGGAACTCCAATGCTATGGAGAAAACCAAAAAATCACAGCACTGAATGTTTCTTTTGTTTATTCGAAAAAAACCATAATTGTTAAAAAAAATTTTAAATCTCCAAATCTATCAGAATAAGTCATTTTTGGCTACAGTGGAAAAAAAAGTTGAAATTTGTCGAGTAGTGTAATATGAGAAATTATTCCAAATCCTGGTAAAATTAAAATATAAACTTCTGGGTGTCCGAAAAATCAAAATAGATGTTGGTATAAAATAGGGTCTCCTCCTCCAGCTGTGTCAAAAAAATAAGTATTTTTATTTCGGTCAGCTAATAATATAGTAATTGCTCCTGCTAATACTGGTAAAGATAATAAAAGTAATGAATCTGTTATTACTACTGATCAACAAATAAAGGTATTCGAAGAATTGAAGAAATTCCAGCTAAATGAAGTGAAAAAATTCCTAAATCTACAGATGCTCCACCATGAGCAATCCCTGAAGATAGAGGTGAGTAAACTGTTTCAACCAGTTGCAGCTCCGTTTTCAACCATTCTTCTTCCTAATAAAAGAGAAAGAGCAGGAGGAAGTAATCAAAAACTTATATTATTTATTCGTGGAAAAGCCGTATCAGGAGCTCCTAATATTAAAGGAACTAATCAATTACCAAATCCCCCAATTATAATGTGTATAACTATAAAAAAAATCATAATAAATGCATGAGCTGTAACAATTACATTATAAATTTGATCATCTCCAATTAAGGCTCCTGGATGTCCTAATTCAGCTCGAATTAAAATTTTTAAAGTTGTTCTGACTTCCGGCTCATGCTCCAAAAATAAAATATAATGTTCCAATATCTTTATGATTTGTAGAAAATAATCATTGTCGCGATTAAGTGGCTGAAGTTTAGGCGATAGATTGTAAATCTATTTATAAGAATTATTCTTCTTAATCAATGAGGTCTTAAAGTCAATAATGACATCAAACTGCAATTTTGAAGGAGTAAAAATTTACTGAGGCTTTAAGGAATTTCTATATTTACAGCTTTAAAGGCTATTAGTTTTATTAACTTAAAGCCTTTAAATATGAAAAAGAATACAAAAATTAAAAATACCCCAAAAATTGAAAAAAAAAAGAAGTAAAAATTAAATATAAATTTGTATTTATACTATTAAATTGCGTACTAATTGCTCAATTATTTTCATAATAATTTAACATAAATGCTGAATAACAAATTCGTAAATAAAAAAATAAAGTAATTAATGTTGATATTATTACTACTGTTAGTGTAAAATATTGATTACAAAATGTTAATTGTTGAATTACTAGTCATTTTGGTAAAAATTCTAAAAAAGGAGGTAAACCACCCAAAGATAAAAAATTCATAAATAAAGTAAATTTTAAAACTTTTATATTAACAAACCAAGAGAATAATTGATTTAAATGAAATAATTTAAAAATATTAAATACGAATGTTAAAATAAAAGATAAAAATGAATAAAATAAAAAATAAATTAATCAAATTGATTCTCTAATTACACTACTCGACAAATTTCAATTTTAATTCCGCTGTGGCCAAAAATGACTTTTTCTGATAGATTTGGAGATTTAAAATTTTTTTAAAGAATTATGGTTTTTTTTTTTCATGGAGTAGTTTTTTTTTTAAGAATTTTTAAAAAATGTGGTTTTTTTTGTCATAGGTAGTGCTTCTATTTTTCACATAACTTAAGTTTCCCACAACTGGTTGTATTGAACTTTGCAGTTAAAAAAAGCAGATAAATGCAGCCATAAATCCGACTCAGACATTTTGAAGCTGCAACTTAACGTCTGGAAGATACTAAGCTTCCAAATTGAAATTTCATACTTTTTTTTCAGTATTTTTTCCTCGAAATTTTGACTTGGAAAGATCAGGAAAAGTCGAAAAAAATATTTGCATGCCTTGATTTTTGGTTTTAGATAGACACATTAATTAGGCGTCGTTTAAGGTATCTCTTATAAAAATATAAAAATAAACGGCTAAGTTATAACCGTTTGACCAAAACTTCATATTCCGTTACTATTTTTTTCGGTATTTTTCCCCGAAATTTTGACTTTGAAAGCTCAGGAAAAGTCGAAAAAATATTTGAATGCCTTGATTTTTGGTTTTAGATAGACACATTAATTAGGCGTCGGTTAAGGTATCGCTTATAAAAATATAAAAATAAACGGCTAAGTTATAACCGTTGGTCAAACCTTAAACGACGCCTAATTAATGTGTCTATCTAAAACCAAAAATCAAGGCATTCAAATATTTTTTTTTTGACTTTTCCTGAGCTTTTAAAGTCAAAATTTCAGGGAAAAAATACCGAAAAAAAATTATGAAATTTCAATTTGGAAGCTTAGTATCTTCCAGATGTTAAGTTGCAGCTACAAAGTGTCTGAGTCGGATTTATAGCTGCATTTGTCAGCTTTTTTTAACTGTAAAGTTCAATACAACCAGTTGTAGGAAACTTAAGTTATGTGAAAAATAGAAGCACTACCTATGACAAAAAACACAAAATTTTTTTAAAATTCTTAAAAAAAAAACTACTCCATGAAAAAAAATCCATAATTCTTTAAAAAAATTTAAATCTCCAAATCTATCAGAAAAAGTCATTTTTGGCCACAGCGGAAAAAAAAAGTTGAATTTTGTCGAGTAGTGTAATTATAATTGTTATAAATAAATTTTTTGAAGAATTACACTACTCGACAAATTTTAACTTTTTTTCCGCTGTCTCCAGAAATGACTTTTTCTAATAGATTGGGAGATTTAAAATTTTTTTAAAGAATTATGGTTTTTTTTTTTCATGGAGTAGTTTTTTTTAAAGAATTTTTAAAAAATGTGGTTTTTTTTGTCATAGGTAGTGCTTCTATTTTTCACATAACTTAAGTTTCCCACAACTGGTTGTATTGAACTTTGCAGTTAAAAAATGCTGATAAATGCAGCTATAAATCCGACTCAGACACTTTGTAGCAGAAACTTAACGTCTGGCAGATATTAAGCTTCCAAATTGAAATTTCATCATTTTTTTCGGTATTTTTCCCCGAAATTTTGACTTTGAAAGCTCAGGAAAAATCGAAAAAAAAAATAAATGAATGCCTTGATTTTTGATTTTAGATATACACATTAATTAGGCGTCGTTTAAGGTATCGCTTATAAAAATATAAAATCAAACGGCTAAGTTATAACCGTTTGACCAAAACGACCCAAAATGACTTTTACCTGAAAAAATATCGTCCGGTACGTTTTTGGTCCAACTTCCAAAATGGGATTGCAAAAAACAAAAAGGACCTGTAATTTTGGTTTTACCGAGTCTTAGGTATTGATATATATCGGATATATATCCTACCTGGTCATATTTATTTGGGGTGTAAGTGTTGTGGACAGTTTTATTCCTTATACCTAAGCCTTGGTGAGGATAAATATACATAAATACCTGTTAGGGTCAAATGTTGACCTTTTTCCTTCACAGGTGCTGGTCCCGCAGATATTTGATCTTTCTCCTTCAAGCTATTCATAAAAAAAGATATATAACTCTGTACCTATAGTATCCCTGCCTCAGTGTAGTTCTGACTTCCAGCAAAATACGATTGTGTGTTTTCGAAAAATACCAATTGTTTCTAATTGAAATGGACAACCCAAACGGTCAACTTCATGTGCTTACCGAGCAGACTCGTTTTGCTACATATGTGGAAAGTGTATGACCAGCAAAGAAGAAAAAATCGTTTTTACCGAAAAGTTCCAAGAACAGTATAAGGAAAACTATAAGATGTGGCCCAAAAGTATGCCCAAAACGTGCAAATTGAATTTAACAGCATTTAATAAAGAGGAAAAGGAAAAAAACCATAATTGTTAAAAAAAATTTTAAATCTCCAAATCTATCAGAAAAAGTCATTTTTGGCTACAGCGGAAAAAAAAGTTGAAATTTGTCGAGTAGTGTAATATGAGAAATTATTCCAAATCCTGGTAAAATTAAAATATAAACTTCTGGGTGTCCGAAAAATCAAAATAGATGTTGGTATAAAATAGGGTCTCCTCCTCCAGCTGTGTCAAAAAAATAAGTATTTTTATTTCGGTCAGCTAATAATATAGTAATTGCTCCTGCTAATACTGGTAAAGATAATAAAAGTAATGAATCTGTTATTACTACTGATCATACAAATAAAGGTATTCGATCTAAAGTAATTCCTGATGATCGCATATTAATTACGGTAGTAACAAAATTTACTGCTCCTAAAATTGAAGAAATTCCAGCTAAATGAAGTGAAAAAATTCCTAAATCTACAGATGCTCCACCATGAGCAATCCCTGAAGATAGAGGTGAGTAAACTGTTCAACCAGTTGCAGCTCCGTTTTCAACCATTCTTCTTCCTAATAAAAGAGAAAGAGCAGGAGGAAGTAATCAAAAACATATATTATTTATTCGTGGAAAAGCCGTATCAGGAGCTCCTAATATTAAAGGAACTAATCAATTACCAAATCCCCCAATTATAATGTGTATAACTATAAAAAAAATCATAATAAATGCATGAGCTGTAACAATTACATTATAAATTTGATCATCTCCAATTAAGGCTCCTGGATGTCCTAATTCAGCTCGAATTAAAATTTTTAAAGTTGTTCTGACTTCCGGCTCATGCTCCAAAAATAAAATATAATGTTCCAATATCTTTATGATTTGTAGAAAATAATCATTGTCGCGATTAAGTGGCTGAAGTTTAGGCGATAGATTGTAAATCTATTTATAAGAATTATTCTTCTTAATCAATGAGGTCTTAAAGTCAATAATGACATCAAACTGCAATTTTGAAGGAGTAAAAATTTACTGAGGCTTTAAGGAATTTCTATATTTACAGCTTTAAAGGCTATTAGTTTTATTAACTTAAAGCCTTTAAATATGAAAAAGAATACAAAAATTAAAAATACCCCAAAAATTGAAAAAAAAGAAGTAAAAATTAAATATAAATTTGTATTTATACTATTAAATTGCGTACTAATTGCTCAATTATTTTCATAATAATTTAACATAAATGCTGAATAACAAATTCGTAAATAAAAAAATAAAGTAATTAATGTTGATATTATTACTACTGTTAGTGTAAAATATTGATTACAAAATGTTAATTGTTGAATTACTAGTCATTTTGGTAAAAATTCTAAAAAAGGAGGTAAACCACCCAAAGATAAAAAATTCATAAATAAAGTAAATTTTAAAACTTTTATATTAACAAACCAAGAGAATAATTGATTTAAATGAAATAATTTAAAAATATTAAATACGAATGTTAAAATAAAAGATAAAAATGAATAAAATAAAAAATAAATTAATCAAATTGATTCTCTAATTACACTACTCGACAAATTTCAATTTTATTTCCGCTGTGGCCAAAAATGACTTTTTCTGATAGATTTGGAGATTTAAAATTTTTTTAAAGAATTATGGTTTTTTTTTTTCATGGAGTCGTTTTTTTTTTAAGAATTTTTAAAAATTGTGGTTTTTTTTGTCATAGGTAGTGCTTCTATTTTTCACATAACTTAAGTTTCCCACAACTGGTTGTATTGAACTTTGCAGTTAAAAAAAGCAGATAAATGCAGCCATAAATCCAACTTAGACACTTTGAAGCTGCAACTTAACGTCTGGAAGATACTAAGCTTCCAAATTGAAATTTCATACTTTTTTTTCAGTATTTTTTCCTCGAAATTTTGACTTGGAAAGATCAGGAAAAGTCGAAAAAAATATTTGCATGCCTTGATTTTTGGTTTTAGATAGACACATTAATTAGGCGTCGTTTAAGGTATCGCTTATAAAAATATAAAAATAAACGGCTAAGTTATAACCGTTTGACCAAAACTTCATATGCCGTTTGGCACTATCCCAAATGACATTTTACCGTTAAAAACTGTTACAAACACAGATTTTTGGTATTTTTGGCTAACGGAATTTATCGGCGAAATTCGGCATATGAAGTTTCAATTATATTAGGGAATCAAAAATGAAAAGGAGCAGCTCCTCTTTTTAAAAGTAATGCTGACATAATAAGTATTGAAGTAAATGATTCATTAATTTCCACATTTAATACAGTTAATACAGTTGAATCTAAAGCTTGAGTTAAAAATTACTTTAAAGAGGCTTCTGTTGTTAAACTATTATTATCTCTTAGCAGGGGGACAAAAGATAACAAATTAATTTCAAGTCCTATTCAAGCTCCTAACCAAGAATTTGATGTAACTGTTATTATTGTTCCAATAATTATAGTTGTTATAAATAAATTTTTTGAAGAATTACACTACTCGACAAATTTTAACTTTTTTTTCCGCTGTCTCCAAAAATGACTTTTTCTAATAGATTGGGAGATTTAAAATTTTTTTAAGAATTATGGTTTTTTTTCATGGAGTAGTTTTTTTTTAAGAATTTTTAAAAAATCTTCACATAACTCTCGTTTCATACAACTGGTTGTATTGAGTTGCAGTTAAAAAATGCTGATAAATGCAGCTATAAATCCGACTCAGACACTTTGTAGCAGAAACTTAACGTCTGGCAGATATTAAGCTTCCAAATTGAAATTTCATAATTTTTTTCGGTATTTTTCCCCGAAATTTTGACTTTGAAAGCTCAGGAAAAATCGAAAAAAAAAAAAATATTTGAATGCCTTGATTTTTGGTTTTAGATATACACATTAATTAGGCGTCGTTTAAGGTATCGCTTATAAAAATATAAAATCAAACGGCTAAGTTATAACCGTTTGACCAAAACGACCCAAAATGACTTTTACCTGAAAAAATATCGTCCGGTACGTTTTTGGTCCAACTTCCAAAATGGGATTGCAAAAAACAAAAAGGACCTGTAATTTTGGTTTTACCGAGTCTTAGGTATTGATATATATCGGATATATATCCTACCTGGTCATATTTATTTGGGGTGTAAGTGTTGTGGACAGTTTTATTCCTTATACCTAAGCCTTGGTGAGGATAAATATACATAAATACCTGTTAGGGTCAAATGTTGACCTTTTTCCTTCACAGGTGCTGGTCCCGCAGATATTTGATCTTTCTCCTTCAAGCTATTCATAAAAAAAGATATATAACTCTGTACCTATAGTATCCCTGCCTCAGTGTAGTTCTGACTTCCAGCAAAATACGATTGTGTGTTTTCGAAAAATACCAATTGTTTCTAATTGAAATGGACAACCCAAACGGTCAACTTCATGTGCTTACCGAGCAGACTCGTTTTGCTACATATGTGGAAAGTGTATGACCAGCAAAGAAGAAAAAATCGTTTTTACCGAAAAGTTCCAAGAACAGTATAAGGAAAACTATAAGATGTGGCCCAAAAGTATGCCCAAAACGTGCAAATTGAATTTAACAGCATTTAATAAAGAGGAAAAGTAAGTTACCCTAAATCAGAAGCTATGAAGTGTACAAAAAATACTAAGCATTACTTTTTTTCTTGCACATTTTTTTTTTTAGAAAACAATTTCGATTTGGAACTCCAATGCTATGGAGAAAACCAAAAAATCACAGCACTGAATGTTTCTTTTGTTTATTCGAAAAAAACCATAATTGTTAAAAAAAATTTTAAATCTCCAAATCTATCAGAAAAAGTCATTTTTGGCTACAGCGGAAAAAAAAGTTGAAATTTGTCGAGTAGTGTAATATGAGAAATTATTCCAAATCCTGGTAAAATTAAAATATAAAGTTCTGGGTGTCCGAAAAATCAAAATAGATGTTGGTATAAAATAGGGTCTCCTCCTCCAGCTGTGTCAAAAAAATAAGTATTTTTATTTCGGTCAGCTAATAATATAGTAATTGCTCCTGCTAATACTGGTAAAGATAATAAAAGTAATGAATCTGTTATTACTACTGATCATACAAATAAAGGTATTCGATCTAAAGTAATTCCTGATGATCGCATATTAATTACGGTAGTAACAAAATTTACTGCTCCTAAAATTGAAGAAATTCCAGCTAAATGAAGTGAAAAAATTCCTAAATCTACAGATGCTCCACCATGAGCAATCCCTGAAGATAGAGGTGAGTAAACTGTTCAACCAGTTGCAGCTCCGTTTTCAACCATTCTTCTTCCTAATAAAAGAGAAAGAGCAGGAGGAAGTAATCAAAAACTTATATTATTTATTCGTGGAAAAGCCGTATCAGGAGCTCCTAATATTAAAGGAACTAATCAATTACCAAATCCCCCAATTATAATGTGTATAACTATAAAAAAAATCATAATAAATGCATGAGCTGTAACAATTACATTATAAATTTGATCATCTCCAATTAAGGCTCCTGGATGTCCTAATTCAGCTCGAATTAAAATTTTTAAAGTTGTTCTGACTTCCGGCTCATGCTCCAAAAATAAAATATAATGTTCCAATATCTTTATGATTTGTAGAAAATAATCATTGTCGCGATTAAGTGGCTGAAGTTTAGGCGATAGATTGTAAATCTATTTATCAGAATTATTCTTCTTAATCAATGAGGTCTTAAAGTCAATAATGACATCAAACTGCAATTTTGAAGGAGTAAAAATTTACTGAGGCTTTAAGGAATTTCTATATTTACAGCTTTAAAGGCTATTAGTTTTATTAACTTAAAGCCTTTAAATATGAAAAAGAATACAAAAATTAAAAATACCCCAAAAATTGAAAAAAAAAAGAAGTAAAAATTAAATATAAATTTGTATTTATACTATTAAATTGCGTACTAATTGCTCAATTATTTTCATAATAATTTAACATAAATGCTGAATAACAAATTCGTAAATAAAAAAATAAAGTAATTAATGTTGATATTATTACTACTGTTAGTGTAAAATATTGATTACAAAATGTTAATTGTTGAATTACTAGTCATTTTGGTAAAAATTCTAAAAAAGGAGGTAAACCACCCAAAGATAAAAAATTCATAAATAAAGTAAATTTTAAAACTTTTATATTAACAAACCAAGAGAATAATTGATTTAAATGAAATAATTTAAAAATATTAAATACGAATGTTAAAATAAAAGATAAAAATGAATAAAATAAAAAATAAATTAATCAAATTGATTCTCTAATTACACTACTCGACAAATTTCAATTTTAATTCCGCTGTGGCCAAAAATGACTTTTTCTAATAGATTGGGAGATTTAAAATTTTTTTAAAGAATTATGGTTTTTTTTTTTCATGGAGTAGTTTTTTTTAAAGAATTTTTAAAAAATGTGGTTTTTTTTGTCATAGGTAGTGCTTCTATTTTTCACATAACTTAAGTTTCCCACAACTGGTTGTATTGAACTTTGCAGTTAAAAAATGCTGATAAATGCAGCTATAAATCCGACTCAGACACTTTGTAGCAGAAACTTAACGTCTGGCAGATATTAAGCTTCCAAATTGAAATTTCATCATTTTTTTCGGTATTTTTCCCCGAAATTTTGACTTTGAAAGCTCAGGAAAAATCGAAAAAAAAATAAATGAATGCCTTGATTTTTGATTTTAGATATACACATTAATTAGGCGTCGTTTAAGGTATCGCTTATAAAAATATAAAATCAAACGGCTAAGTTATAACCGTTTGACCAAAACGACCCAAAATGACTTTTACCTGAAAAAATATCGTCCGGTACGTTTTTGGTCCAACTTCCAAAATGGGATTGCAAAAAACAAAAAGGACCTGTAATTTTGGTTTTACCGAGTCTTAGGTATTGATATATATCGGATATATATCCTACCTGGTCATATTTATTTGGGGTGTAAGTGTTGTGGACAGTTTTATTCCTTATACCTAAGCCTTGGTGAGGATAAATATACATAAATACCTGTTAGGGTCAAATGTTGACCTTTTTCCTTCACAGGTGCTGGTCCCGCAGATATTTGATCTTTCTCCTTCAAGCTATTCATAAAAAAAGATATATAACTCTGTACCTATAGTATCCCTGCCTCAGTGTAGTTCTGACTTCCAGCAAAATACGATTGTGTGTTTTCGAAAAATACCAATTGTTTCTAATTGAAATGGACAACCCAAACGGTCAACTTCATGTGCTTACCGAGCAGACTCGTTTTGCTACATATGTGGAAAGTGTATGACCAGCAAAGAAGAAAAAATCGTTTTTACCGAAAAGTTCCAAGAACAGTATAAGGAAAACTATAAGATGTGGCCCAAAAGTATGCCCAAAACGTGCAAATTGAATTTAACAGCATTTAATAAAGAGGAAAAGTAAGTTACCCTAAATCAGAAGCTATGAAGTGTACAAAAAATACTAAGCATTACTTTTTTTCTTGCACATTTTTTTTTTTAGAAAACAATTTCGATTTGGAACTCCAATGCTATGGAGAAAACCAAAAAATCACAGCACTGAATGTTTCTTTTGTTTATTCGAAAAAAACCATAATTGTTAAAAAAAATTTTAAATCTCCAAATCTATCAGAAAAAGTCATTTTTGGCTACAGCGGAAAAAAAAGTTGAAATTTGTCGAGTAGTGTAATATGAGAAATTATTCCAAATCCTGGTAAAATTAAAATATAAACTTCTGGGTGTCCGAAAAATCAAAATAGATGTTGGTATAAAATAGGGTCTCCTCCTCCAGCTGTGTCAAAAAAATAAGTATTTTTATTTCGGTCAGCTAATAATATAGTAATTGCTCCTGCTAATACTGGTAAAGATAATAAAAGTAATGAATCTGTTATTACTACTGATCATACAAATAAAGGTATTCGATCTAAAGTAATTCCTGATGATCGCATATTAATTACGGTAGTAACAAAATTTACTGCTCCTAAAATTGAAGAAATTCCAGCTAAATGAAGTGAAAAAATTCCTAAATCTACAGATGCTCCACCATGAGCAATCCCTGAAGATAGAGGTGAGTAAACTGTTCAACCAGTTGCAGCTCCGTTTTCAACCATTCTTCTTCCTAATAAAAGAGAAAGAGCAGGAGGAAGTAATCAAAAACATATATTATTTATTCGTGGAAAAGCCGTATCAGGAGCTCCTAATATTAAAGGAACTAATCAATTACCAAATCCCCCAATTATAATGTGTATAACTATAAAAAAAATCATAATAAATGCATGAGCTGTAACAATTACATTATAAATTTGATCATCTCCAATTAAGGCTCCTGGATGTCCTAATTCAGCTCGAATTAAAATTTTTAAAGTTGTTCTGACTTCCGGCTCATGCTCCAAAAATAAAATATAATGTTCCAATATCTTTATGATTTGTAGAAAATAATCATTGTCGCGATTAAGTGGCTGAAGTTTAGGCGATAGATTGTAAATCTATTTATAAGAATTATTCTTCTTAATCAATGAGGTCTTAAAGTCAATAATGACATCAAACTGCAATTTTGAAGGAGTAAAAATTTACTGAGGCTTTAAGGAATTTCTATATTTACAGCTTTAAAGGCTATTAGTTTTATTAACTTAAAGCCTTTAAATATGAAAAAGAATACAAAAATTAAAAATACCCCAAAAATTGAAAAAAAAGAAGTAAAAATTAAATATAAATTTGTATTTATACTATTAAATTGCGTACTAATTGCTCAATTATTTTCATAATAATTTAACATAAATGCTGAATAACAAATTCGTAAATAAAAAAATAAAGTAATTAATGTTGATATTATTACTACTGTTAGTGTAAAATATTGATTACAAAATGTTAATTGTTGAATTACTAGTCATTTTGGTAAAAATTCTAAAAAAGGAGGTAAACCACCCAAAGATAAAAAATTCATAAATAAAGTAAATTTTAAAACTTTTATATTAACAAACCAAGAGAATAATTGATTTAAATGAAATAATTTAAAAATATTAAATACGAATGTTAAAATAAAAGATAAAAATGAATAAAATAAAAAATAAATTAATCAAATTGATTCTCTAATTACACTACTCGACAAATTTCAATTTTATTTCCGCTGTGGCCAAAAATGACTTTTTCTGATAGATTTGGAGATTTAAAATTTTTTTTAAAGAATTATGGTTTTTTTTTTTCATGGAGTCGTTTTTTTTTTAAGAATTTTTAAAAATTGTGGTTTTTTTTGTCATAGGTAGTGCTTCTATTTTTCACATAACTTAAGTTTCCCACAACTGGTTGTATTGAACTTTGCAGTTAAAAAAAGCAGATAAATGCAGCCATAAATCCAACTTAGACACTTTGAAGCTGCAACTTAACGTCTGGAAGATACTAAGCTTCCAAATTGAAATTTCATACTTTTTTTTCAGTATTTTTTCCTCGAAATTTTGACTTGGAAAGATCAGGAAAAGTCGAAAAAAATATTTGCATGCCTTGATTTTTGGTTTTAGATAGACACATTAATTAGGCGTCGTTTAAGGTATCGCTTATAAAAATATAAAAATAAACGGCTAAGTTATAACCGTTTGACCAAAACTTCATATGCCGTTTGGCACTATCCCAAATGACATTTTACCGTTAAAAACTGTTACAAACACAGATTTTTGGTATTTTTGGCTAACGGAATTTATCGGCGAAATTCGGCATATGAAGTTTCAATTATATTAGGGAATCAAAAATGAAAAGGAGCAGCTCCTCTTTTTAAAAGTAATGCTGACATAATAAGTATTGAAGTAAATGATTCATTAATTTCCACATTTAATACAGTTAATACAGTTGAATCTAAAGCTTGAGTTAAAAATTACTTTAAAGAGGCTTCTGTTGTTAAACTATTATTATCTCTTAGCAGGGGGACAAAAGATAACAAATTAATTTCAAGTCCTATTCAAGCTCCTAACCAAGAATTTGATGTAACTGTTATTATTGTTCCAATAATTATAGTTGTTATAAATAAATTTTTTGAAGAATTACACTACTCGACAAATTTTAACTTTTTTTTCCGCTGTCTCCAAAAATGACTTTTTCTAATAGATTGGGAGATTTAAAATTTTTTTAAGAATTATGGTTTTTTTCATGGAGTAGTTTTTTTTTAAGAATTTTTAAAAAATCTTCACATAACTCTCGTTTCATACAACTGGTTGTATTGAGTTGCAGTTAAAAAATGCTGATAAATGCAGCTATAAATCCGACTCAGACACTTTGTAGCAGAAACTTAACGTCTGGCAGATATTAAGCTTCCAAATTGAAATTTCATAATTTTTTTCGGTATTTTTCCCCGAAATTTTGACTTTGAAAGCTCAGGAAAAATCGAAAAAAAAAATATTTGAATGCCTTGATTTTTGGTTTTAGATATACACATTAATTAGGCGTCGTTTAAGGTATCGCTTATAAAAATATAAAATCAAACGGCTAAGTTATAACCGTTTGACCAAAACGACCCAAAATGACTTTTACCTGAAAAAATATCGTCCGGTACGTTTTTGGTCCAACTTCCAAAATGGGATTGCAAAAAACAAAAAGGACCTGTAATTTTGGTTTTACCGAGTCTTAGGTATTGATATATATCGGATATACATATATCCTACCTGGTCATATTTATTTGGGGTGTAAGTGTTGTGGACAGTTTTATTCCTTATACCTAAGCCTTGGTGAGGATAAATATACATAAATACCTGTTAGGGTCAAATGTTGACCTTTTTCCTTCACAGGTGCTGGTCCCGCAGATATTTGATCTTTCTCCTTCAAGCTATTCATAAAAAAAGATATATAACTCTGTACCTATAGTATCCCTGCCTCAGTGTAGTTCTGACTTCCAGCAAAATACGATTGTGTGTTTTCGAAAAATACCAATTGTTTCTAATTGAAATGGACAACCCAAACGGTCAACTTCATGTGCTTACCGAGCAGACTCGTTTTGCTACATATGTGGAAAGTGTATGACCAGCAAAGAAGAAAAAATCGTTTTTACCGAAAAGTTCCAAGAACAGTATAAGGAAAACTATAAGATGTGGCCCAAAAGTATGCCCAAAACGTGCAAATTGAATTTAACAGCATTTAATAAAGAGGAAAAGTAAGTTACCCTAAATCAGAAGCTATGAAGTGTACAAAAAATACTAAGCATTACTTTTTTTCTTGCACATTTTTTTTTTTAGAAAACAATTTCGATTTGGAACTCCAATGCTATGGAGAAAACCAAAAAATCACAGCACTGAATGTTTCTTTTGTTTATTCGAAAAAAACCATAATTGTTAAAAAAAATTTTAAATCTCCAAATCTATCAGAAAAAGTCATTTTTGGCTACAGCGGAAAAAAAAGTTGAAATTTGTCGAGTAGTGTAATATGAGAAATTATTCCAAATCCTGGTAAAATTAAAATATAAAGTTCTGGGTGTCCGAAAAATCAAAATAGATGTTGGTATAAAATAGGGTCTCCTCCTCCAGCTGTGTCAAAAAAATAAGTATTTTTATTTCGGTCAGCTAATAATATAGTAATTGCTCCTGCTAATACTGGTAAAGATAATAAAAGTAATGAATCTGTTATTACTACTGATCATACAAATAAAGGTATTCGATCTAAAGTAATTCCTGATGATCGCATATTAATTACGGTAGTAACAAAATTTACTGCTCCTAAAATTGAAGAAATTCCAGCTAAATGAAGTGAAAAAATTCCTAAATCTACAGATGCTCCACCATGAGCAATCCCTGAAGATAGAGGTGAGTAAACTGTTCAACCAGTTGCAGCTCCGTTTTCAACCATTCTTCTTCCTAATAAAAGAGAAAGAGCAGGAGGAAGTAATCAAAAACATATATTATTTATTCGTGGAAAAGCCGTATCAGGAGCTCCTAATATTAAAGGAACTAATCAATTACCAAATCCCCCAATTATAATGTGTATAACTATAAAAAAAATCATAATAAATGCATGAGCTGTAACAATTACATTATAAATTTGATCATCTCCAATTAAGGCTCCTGGATGTCCTAATTCAGCTCGAATTAAAATTTTTAAAGTTGTTCTGACTTCCGGCTCATGCTCCAAAAATAAAATATAATGTTCCAATATCTTTATGATTTGTAGAAAATAATCATTGTCGCGATTAAGTGGCTGAAGTTTAGGCGATAGATTGTAAATCTATTTATCAGAATTATTCTTCTTAATCAATGAGGTCTTAAAGTCAATAATGACATCAAACTGCAATTTTTAAGGAGTAAAAATTTACTGAGGCTTTAAGGAATTTCTATATTTACAGCTTTAAAGGCTATTAGTTTTATTAACTTAAAGCCTTTAAATATGAAAAAGAATACAAAAATTAAAAATACCCCAAAAATTGAAAAAAAAAAGAAGTAAAAATTAAATATAAATTTGTATTTATACTATTAAATTGCGTACTAATTGCTCAATTATTTTCATAATAATTTAACATAAATGCTGAATAACAAATTCGTAAATAAAAAAAATAAAGTAATTAATGTTGATATTATTACTACTGTTAGTGTAAAATATTGATTACAAAATGTTAATTGTTGAATTACTAGTCATTTTGGTAAAAATTCTAAAAAAGGAGGTAAACCACCCAAAGATAAAAAATTCATAAATAAAGTAAATTTTAAAACTTTTATATTAACAAACCAAGAGAATAATTGATTTAAATGAAATAATTTAAAAATATTAAATACGAATGTTAAAATAAAAGATAAAAATGAATAAAATAAAAAATAAATTAATCAAATTGATTCTCTAATTACACTACTCGACAAATTTCAATTTTAATTCCGCTGTGGCCAAAAATGACTTTTTCTGATAGATTTGGAGATTTAAAATTTTTTTAAAGAATTATGGTTTTTTTTTTTCATGGAGTAGTTTTTTTTTTAAGAATTTTTAAAAAATGTGGTTTTTTTTGTCATAGGTAGTGCTTCTATTTTTCACATAACTTAAGTTTCCCACAACTGGTTGTATTGAACTTTGCAGTTAAAAAATGCTGATAAATGCAGCTATAAATCCGACTCAGACACTTTGTAGCAGAAACTTAACGTCTGGCAGATATTAAGCTTCCAAATTGAAATTTCATCATTTTTTTCGGTATTTTTCCCCGAAATTTTGACTTTGAAAGCTCAGGAAAAATCGAAAAAAAATAAATGAATGCCTTGATTTTTGATTTTAGATAGACACATTAATTAGGCGTCGTTTAAGGTATCGCTTATAAAAATATAAAATCAAACGGCTAAGTTATAACCGTTTGACCAAAACGACCCAAAATGACTTTTACCTGAAAAAATATCGTCCGGTACGTTTTTGGTCCAACTTCCAAAATGGGATTGCAAAAAACAAAAAGGACCTGTAATTTTGGTTTTACCGAGTCTTATGTATTGATATATATCGGATATATATCCTACCTGGTCATATTTATTTGGGGTGTAAGTGTTGTGGACAGTTTTATTCCTTATACCTAAGCCTTGGTGAGGATAAATATACATAAATACCTGTTAGGGTCAAATGTTGACCTTTTTCCTTCACAGGTGCTGGTCCCGCAGATATTTGACCTTTCTCCTTCAAGCTATTCATAAAAAAAGATATATAACTCTGTACCTATAGTATCCCTGCCTCAGTGTAGTTCTGACTTCCAGCAAAATACGATCGTGTGTTTTCGAAAAATACCAATTGTTTCTAATTGAAATGGACAACCCAAACGGTCAACTTCATGTGCTTACCGAGCAGACTCGTTTTGCTACATATGTGGAAAGTGTATGACCAGCAAAGAAGAAAAAATCGTTTTTACCGAAAAGTTCCAAGAACAGTATAAGGAAAACTATAAGATGTGGCCCAAAAGTATGCCCAAAACGTGCAAATTGAATTTAACAGCATTTAATAAAGAGGAAAAGTAAGTTACCCTAAATCAGAAGCTATGAAGTGTACAAAAAATACTAAGCATTACTTTTTTTCTTGCACATTTTTTTTTTTAGAAAACAATTTCGATTTGGAACTCCAATGCTATGGAGAAAACCAAAAAATCACAGCACTGAATGTTTCTTTTGTTTATTCGAAAAAAACCATAATTGTTAAAAAAAATTTTAAATCTCCAAATCTATCAGAAAAAGTCATTTTTGGCTACAGCGGAAAAAAAAGTTGAAATTTGTCGAGTAGTGTAATATGAGAAATTATTCCAAATCCTGGTAAAATTAAAATATAAACTTCTGGGTGTCCGAAAAATCAAAATAGATGTTGGTATAAAATAGGGTCTCCTCCTCCAGCTGTGTCAAAAAAATAAGTATTTTTATTTCGGTCAGCTAATAATATAGTAATTGCTCCTGCTAATACTGGTAAAGATAATAAAAGTAATGAATCTGTTATTACTACTGATCATACAAATAAAGGTATTCGATCTAAAGTAATTCCTGATGATCGCATATTAATTACGGTAGTAACAAAATTTACTGCTCCTAAAATTGAAGAAATTCCAGCTAAATGAAGTGAAAAAATTCCTAAATCTACAGATGCTCCACCATGAGCAATCCCTGAAGATAGAGGTGAGTAAACTGTTCAACCAGTTGCAGCTCCGTTTTCAACCATTCTTCTTCCTAATAAAAGAGAAAGAGCAGGAGGAAGTAATCAAAAACTTATATTATTTATTCGTGGAAAAGCCGTATCAGGAGCTCCTAATATTAAAGGAACTAATCAATTACCAAATCCCCCAATTATAATGTGTATAACTATAAAAAAAATCATAATAAATGCATGAGCTGTAACAATTACATTATAAATTTGATCATCTCCAATTAAGGCTCCTGGATGTCCTAATTCAGCTCGAATTAAAATTTTTAAAGTTGTTCTGACTTCCGGCTCATGCTCCAAAAATAAAATATAATGTTCCAATATCTTTATGATTTGTAGAAAATAATCATTGTCGCGATTAAGTGGCTGAAGTTTAGGCGATAGATTGTAAATCTATTTATAAGAATTATTCTTCTTAATCAATGAGGTCTTAAAGTCAATAATGACATCAAACTGCAATTTTGAAGGAGTAAAAATTTACTGAGGCTTTAAGGAATTTCTATATTTACAGCTTTAAAGGCTATTAGTTTTATTAACTTAAAGCCTTTAAATATGAAAAAGAATACAAAAATTAAAAATACCCCAAAAATTGAAAAAAAAGAAGTAAAAATTAAATATAAATTTGTATTTATACTATTAAATTGCGTACTAATTGCTCAATTATTTTCATAATAATTTAACATAAATGCTGAATAACAAATTCGTAAATAAAAAAATAAAGTAATTAATGTTGATATTATTACTACTGTTAGTGTAAAATATTGATTACAAAATGTTAATTGTTGAATTACTAGTCATTTTGGTAAAAATTCTAAAAAAGGAGGTAAACCACCCAAAGATAAAAAATTCATAAATAAAGTAAATTTTAAAACTTTTATATTAACAAACCAAGAGAATAATTGATTTAAATGAAATAATTTAAAAATATTAAATACGAATGTTAAAATAAAAGATAAAAATGAATAAAATAAAAAATAAATTAATCAAATTGATTCTCTAATTACACTACTCGACAAATTTCAATTTTAATTCCGCTGTGGCCAAAAATGACTTTTTCTGATAGATTTGGAGATTTAAAATTTTTTTAAAGAATTATGGTTTTTTTTTTCATGGAGTAGTTTTTTTTTTAAGAATTTTTAAAAAATGTGGTTTTTTTTGTCATAGGTAGTGCTTCTATTTTTCACATAACTTAAGTTTCCCACAACTGGTTGTATTGAACTTTGCAGTTAAAAAAAGCAGATAAATGCAGCCATAAATCCGACTCAGACATTTCGAAGCCAGACAGATGTATACATACACTCTAACAGCCGGTCGTCTTTCCGCGTCGCTCCTGCATTTTCTGCTTTTAATCTGAATTCACTCGACATTAATTGCCAATAGTTCTGTATATCTCGGAGCTTGTCATAACTGAACAATAATTGTGTTGAATATCAGTGATTTGGTAGTTGCAGGTTGAGCAAATAAATAAATAAATAAATTTAAAGACGCGCAAGCTATTTGTTATTGCTTTTGCCCATTCCTCTCTGGATCTCCGCTCTCTGTGCTCACCGTTTCGTGCACTTCATCTGTCGCATTGCCTACGCACTGCTCATCGCTTCGTCGCTTTGCTGGATCGTTCGCCGTTCGCCGTGCAAATAGCTACTGCTGATCGTCGTGCTCGCTCTGAGGCCTACTCACTCTCTCAACCTACGCTCTCTCTCTCTGTGCATCTCTTTTGGACCTTGCTCCGCTGTTAAACGGCAAAGCGGGATGTCAAAAACCGCAGCAAAGCGCGTCCGCAGTGACTCGTCGCTGGACTTAAGATCTGGTCGCATCTCAGATACGCTTTCGCCGCAGCTGATCGAGCTAATTAATAATCGATTCGATGAGCAGGCGAAACACATCAGCTGCAGCGTGAGGGAAGCTGAGGAAAGAATTCTGCGTGAGATGGCAGATAAGTTTGAGGCTAGACTTCATAGTCTTTCGGAGGAAGTAGAGCTGCTTGGCCGACGCATAGAGAAGCTTGAGGATGGAAGCTGCGAAATTCGTGCGCTATGCAGCAAGGTGGAGAAACTGGAGGCGAAACTCCAAGCCAAAGAGGATGCAGATGCCGAAGCAAGCATTGCAAATGATGTCAGAGTGCATGGGGTGCCCGTACTGGAAGAGGAGAACCTAAAGACTCTCTTCAACAGCCTCTGTTATTCATTAGGCCTCACACCACCACCAAAAGTGAAGGAGATTTTTCGGGTTAAGGTGCGGGACCATGCACAGAACGCCGTTGTAGATCCCGTTGTTATCATAAAATTTGATAGCAGGCGTGAAAAAATCATGCTGCTGCAACGGGCTGGAGAACATCGACGGCAGACCAAGCAGCCACTTAGCTTGGAGTTGTTTGGAATCCAGTCCAAACAACCCTTCTACATCAACGAACAGCTCTCTAAAACCAACTACGACATCTTCAGAGAGGCAATGAGGATGAAGAAGCGTAATGCTCTGTCAGCTGTCTTCACCCGCCGTGCAATGGTTTACGTTCGGCAGAGTGTTCGCGGCGAATTTGTGTGCCTTAAGAGCATGGCTGAGCTCTGTGCCCTACAGAGAGTGGAAGCTGTGGCTGAGGTGGCGACTCAATCTGCATCTGGAGGAACTGAAACTGGGCGGAGTAATTTTCGATAGAATAGAATTAATTTTTGTCCCCTACTTTATGTTTCTCATTAGGTTTAATATTTCTACTCATCTTGTCCTCTACTTTATGTTTCTCATTAGGTTTAATATTTCTACTCATCTTGTAATAGTCTCCGTTAGGAATCTCACTCTCTTTACATCATCTCCCCGTACTCTTAAAACAGTGGTGTTTGGATTATCTTCTCTAATTTGTTTATATTCCAGTGATTATGGATGATAATGAATGGTCGTCCGGCTCGAGCAGCTATACAATGCTAAGAATACTTGGCAACCAAGGGGAAGGTCTGCGTGTATGCCATATTAATGCCCAAAGCCTAACTAAGAAAATCGAGGAATTTAGGTATCTATTTGTCAAGTCCAATATTGATGTCATATGTGTGTCAGAAACGTGGTTTTCGTCTCATGTTAGTAATTTGTTAGTAGAGTGTACTGGTTATGATTTGTTTCGATCTGATCGAGATAGTCATGCTGGAGGTGTAGCTATTTATGTAAGTAAACGTTTGAATGCTAAACTTGTATGTAATCACCCAAGTGAAAGTGCAGTTGAGTGGATATTTGTTCAAGTCACAAGCACAATACATTCTTCCAAAATTTTAATAGGCTGCGTGTATAGACCTCATCGATATATAGAATATCAAAACTTAACTGACGTATTGTCTACCATGTCGCTTGCCTATACAGATGTAATATTAGCTGGGGACTTCAACAGCAATGTCATGCGAGAAAGGCAATTATCGGACGACATAGAATCTATGGGATTAAAGTTAGTAAATTCGTCTGCACCCACGCATTTCTCAAATCACTGTGATACCTTACTTGACTTATTTTTTGTAACCGACTGTCATAAAATTTCTACTTACAGTCAACTATCAATGCCAATGTTTTCGAAACACGACCTAATATTCTTGACCTATAATTTTCATACTGACTTAACTGAAAGCAGAATAGTTTATAGAAATTTTAGAAACATTGACTATGCCTTGTTAAGTGCTGACTTTATTTCATGTGACTGGGACTCTATTTATGACTATGCTAATATTAATTCACAACTGACTGTCCTACAAAATAATATAACGTATCTATATAACAGATCGATTCCGCTGGTGACAAAAACGGTCAACCCTCGTGGAAATCCCTGGTTCAATTCGAACATTAAAATATTAATTAACAAACGTGATATCGCTTTTAAAAAATGGAAGCGGTACAGAACAGCCCACCATGCTGCACAATATAAGATAATTAGGAAAAATGTGATACAGTTAATCAACTCAGAGAAAAGAAAATACTTTTGTAACAAATTTAACTTAGCGAGATCGAATCAGCAGAAATGGGCATACATTAAAGAACTGGGTGTTGGTAAATCCACTGCTCCGCGCATCTGTGATATAGATCCTGACGAACTTAATAGAATTTTTTTAGACTGTAAAGTACCTGAAGTGACTAAAACTAACTATGTTGAGTGCGTGCCTCAAAATCTCTATAGTAACTGTGATGATGTACACTGCTTCTGTGATAATGGTACCTGTGATAATAGTTTTAGTTTTTCATGTGTAACTGAGTCAGATGTCCTCGAATCGATGTTAAAGATTAAGTCAAATGCCACTGGAATTGATGATATTAATCCGAAATTCATAAAAATGCTTTTGCCTAACATATTGCCGTATATAACCTACATATACAACACAGCGTTGACTCAATCCGTATTTCCTGATTCTTGGAAAGTTGCTAAAATACTTCCAATTCCAAAATCAGTCAATGAATACAGGCCAATTTCCATTCTACCCTACTTGTCAAAAATTTTAGAGCGACTTATGGCTAATCAAATGACAAATTACTTGACAACTAAAAAACTTTTGACAAATAAGCAATCAGGTTTTCGAGTGGGCAGAAGTTGTACAACAGCAATAATAAACGTAGTTGAACGTATAAGACAAAAATTGGACTCGGACAATATAACGTTTCTGACTCTTCTAGATTATAGTAAGGCTTTTGACACGGTTAACCACGAAATTCTTTGTTTTAAGCTAAGTCGTCTATGTAATTTTTCGCGTGCAGCAACAAGACTAATTGTTTCGTACTTGAGTAATCGTATGCAGTCTGTGTGTATAAATAATATGTACTCGTCATTACTTTGTGTCAAGCGTGGTGTTCCTCAAGGATCCGTTTTAGGGCCATTACTGTTCTCTATGTATGTAAATGATCTACCGAGTATATTGTCAAGTTGTGACGTTCATATGTATGCCGATGATGTTCAAATGTTTGTTAGTCGTCCTATTAGTAGAGTTAATGACTGTATTCGTGTCTGTAATAGTGAATTGAAAAGTGTAAGTCAGTGGGCTAAAATGAATGGGCTAGGATTAAATCCAAATAAGTCAAAATGTATAGTCATAGGTAAAAGAAAGTTCGACACTAATGCAATACAAAAATTGACTATTGAAAACATCCCCATCGAATATGTAGAACGTGCAAACAACTTAGGTTTTATGTTTAACCAAACTTTGACATGGGATGACCACATAAACAGATCAGTCGGAAAAGCTATTGGGATCCTTAGAAATTTATACCTAACTAAAGATTTTCTCCCAGTGAAAATAAGACAAACAATTGCCAAAACGTACATCACACCAGTTCTTTTCTATGGTATAGAAGTATTTAGTGACAGTAACTCTGCCAGCCAACGCAAGCTGCAAGTTGCTTTTAATAATATCGCGAGATATATTTATAACAGACGTAGAACTGACCATATTTCGGACGTAATGATAAAAATTTTCGATATGCCACTTAAATCCTGGATAGAGTTTAGGGTCTTAGCACTACTGCACAAAGTTATATATACCAAAGAGCCATCTTACTTATATGAACGACTTAAGTTTAGCACGTCAAGAAGGACGAAAAATATAATTTGCTTTAAATACAGGTACACATGCACAATGAAACAGTTTTTTGTATATGCTGTTCGAGTTTGGAATCATCTTCCCCACGCCATCAAGGCAATCAGTGGGGGAGTGCAGTTCAAAATCGCACTGGGGAATCATCTACGCACTACATAATTTGAATTTGTGATAGTAGAGAGATGTTGAACGGAGAGTAAGAGTGAAATTCCTAGGAACTAAACTAAAAAAAAAAAAAAAAAAAAAAAAAAAAAAAAAATTATATTATATTATTAAAATGATAGTATATAAGTTCGAATGTATGTAATTGTAATTGTAATCACTTCTTAATGTTAGTAATTTAAATATCAAAAGTTAATATTACACTTGTGACTAGCGCCCTAATTTATAAGTATAAAATGCTTGTCGCGATAGGATGAAATAAATAAATAAATAAAACAGAAGCTGCAACTTAACGTCTGGAAGATACTAAGCTTCCAAATTGAAATTTCATCATTTTTTTCGGTATTTTTCCCCGAAATTTTGACTTTGAAAGCTCAGGAAAAATCGAAAAAAAATAAATGAATGCCTTGATTTTTGATTTTAGATAGACACATTAATTAGGCGTCGTTTAAGGTATCGCTTATAAAAATATAAAATCAAACGGCTAAGTTATAACCGTTTGACCAAAACGACCCAAAATGACTTTTACCTGAAAAAATATCGTCCGGTACGTTTTTGGTCCAACTTCCAAAATGGGATTGCAAAAAACAAAAAGGACCTGTAATTTTGGTTTTACCGAGTCTTATGTATTGATATATATCGGATATATATCCTACCTGGTCATATTTATTTGGGGTGTAAGTGTTGTGGACAGTTTTATTCCTTATACCTAAGCCTTGGTGAGGATAAATATACATAAATACCTGTTAGGGTCAAATGTTGACCTTTTTCCTTCACAGGTGCTGGTCCCGCAGATATTTGACCTTTCTCCTTCAAGCTATTCATAAAAAAAGATATATAACTCTGTACCTATAGTATCCCTGCCTCAGTGTAGTTCTGACTTCCAGCAAAATACGATCGTGTGTTTTCGAAAAATACCAATTGTTTCTAATTGAAATGGACAACCCAAACGGTCAACTTCATGTGCTTACCGAGCAGACTCGTTTTGCTACATATGTGGAAAGTGTATGACCAGCAAAGAAGAAAAAATCGTTTTTACCGAAAAGTTCCAAGAACAGTATAAGGAAAACTATAAGATGTGGCCCAAAAGTATGCCCAAAACGTGCAAATTGAATTTAACAGCATTTAATAAAGAGGAAAAGTAAGTTACCCTAAATCAGAAGCTATGAAGTGTACAAAAAATACTAAGCATTACTTTTTTTCTTGCACATTTTTTTTTTTAGAAAACAATTTCGATTTGGAACTCCAATGCTATGGAGAAAACCAAAAAATCACAGCACTGAATGTTTCTTTTGTTTATTCGAAAAAAACCATAATTGTTAAAAAAAATTTTAAATCTCCAAATCTATCAGAAAAAGTCATTTTTGGCTACAGCGGAAAAAAAAGTTGAAATTTGTCGAGTAGTGTAATATGAGAAATTATTCCAAATCCTGGTAAAATTAAAATATAAACTTCTGGGTGTCCGAAAAATCAAAATAGATGTTGGTATAAAATAGGGTCTCCTCCTCCAGCTGTGTCAAAAAAATAAGTATTTTTATTTCGGTCAGCTAATAATATAGTAATTGCTCCTGCTAATACTGGTAAAGATAATAAAAGTAATGAATCTGTTATTACTACTGATCATACAAATAAAGGTATTCGATCTAAAGTAATTCCTGATGATCGCATATTAATTACGGTAGTAACAAAATTTACTGCTCCTAAAATTGAAGAAATTCCAGCTAAATGAAGTGAAAAAATTCTAAATCTACAGATGCTCCACCATGAGCAATCCCTGAAGATAGAGGTGAGTAAACTGTTCAACCAGTTGCAGCTCCGTTTTCAACCATTCTTCTTCCTAATAAAAGAGAAAGAGCAGGAGGAAGTAATCAAAAACTTATATTATTTATTCGTGGAAAAGCCGTATCAGGAGCTCCTAATATTAAAGGAACTAATCAATTACCAAATCCCCCAATTATAATGTGTATAACTATAAAAAAAATCATAATAAATGCATGAGCTGTAACAATTACATTATAAATTTGATCATCTCCAATTAAGGCTCCTGGATGTCCTAATTCAGCTCGAATTAAAATTTTTAAAGTTGTTCTGACTTCCGGCTCATGCTCCAAAAATAAAATATAATGTTCCAATATCTTTATGATTTGTAGAAAATAATCATTGTCGCGATTAAGTGGCTGAAGTTTAGGCGATAGATTGTAAATCTATTTATAAGAATTATTCTTCTTAATCAATGAGGTCTTAAAGTCAATAATGACATCAAACTGCAATTTTGAAGGAGTAAAAATTTACTGAGGCTTTAAGGAATTTCTATATTTACAGCTTTAAAGGCTATTAGTTTTATTAACTTAAAGCCTTTAAATATGAAAAATAATACAAAAATTAAAAATACCCCAAAAATTGAAAAAAAAAAGAAGTAAAAATTAAATATAAATTTGTATTTATACTATTAAATTGCGTACTAATTGCTCAATTATTTTCATAATAATTTAACATAAATGCTGAATAACAAATTCGTAAATAAAAAAATAAAGTAATTAATGTTGATATTATTACTACTGTTAGTGTAAAATATTGATTACAAAATGTTAATTGTTGAATTACTAGTCATTTTGGTAAAAATTCTAAAAAAGGAGGTAAACCACCCAAAGATAAAAAATTCATAAATAAAGTAAATTTTAAAACTTTTCTGAAATAAATGAAATAATTTAAAAATATTAAACACGAATGTTAAAATAAAAGATAAAAATGAATAAAATAAAAAATAAATTAATCAAATTGATTCTCTAATTACACTACTCGACAAATTTCAATTTTATTTCCGCTGTGGCCAAAAATGACTTTTTCTGATAGATTTGGAGATTTAAAATTTTTTTAAAGAATTATGGTTTTTTTTTTCATGGAGTAGTTTTTTTTAAAGAATTTTTAAAAAATGTGGTTTTTTTTGTCATAGGTAGTGCTTCTATTTTTCACATAACTTAAGTTTCCCACAACTGGTTGTATTGAACTTTGCAGTTAAAAAATGCTGATAAATGCAGCTATAAATCCGACTCAGACACTTTGTAGCAGAAACTTAACGTCTGGCAGATATTAAGCTTCCAAATTGAAATTTCATCATATTTTTCGGTATTTTTCCCCGAAATTTTGACTTTGAAAGCTCAGGAAAAATCGAAAAAAAAATAAATGAATGCCTTGATTTTTGATTTTAGACGTCGTTTAAGGTATCGCTTAAAATTATTTAAATTATTAGATATTTAATAATATATTAAATATTTATATACATAAAGATAATGTATTAATCATAACTTGGTATATAGGTTAGGTTAGGTTAGGTTACAGCGGCTGCCCGACTCACTGGGAGCCCAGCACACTTAGGCCGTTTCCGGCCCGTTGTGATACCGCGGGGGAAACTACCCCTTCTCGCATTGTGAGACCTAAGGTCAACCGTTGTCCCAGCCTGCAGCTTTTATGAAGTTAGCTATCTTTCTGGGTTATATGGTGGACATTACCGAAATGTCTGAAATGAAGGGCGAGCCCAAGTGCTGTAGCCTTCTTCTGCTGAGAGCTGGGCAAGAGCAGAACAGGTGTTCCACCGTTTCCTCCTCTTCCTCGTCTCTGCAGCTACGGCAAAAATCATTGTATGGGGCGCCCAGTCTATTGGCATGGGTATCTATTAACCAGTGCCCCGTTAGGGAGCGTATGACCGATTTGATTTGATTTTTGATTTTAGGCGTCGTTTAAGGTATCGCTTATAAAAATATAAAATCAAACGGCTAAGTTATAACCGTTTGACCAAAACGACCCAAAATGACTTTTACCTGAAAAATATCGTCCGGTACGTTTTTGGTCCAACTTCCAAAATGGGATTGCAAAAAACAAAAAGGACCTGTAATTTTGGTTTTACCGAGTCTTAGGTATTGATATATATCGGATATATATCCTACCTGGTCATATTTATTTGGGGTGTAAGTGTTGTGGACAGTTTTGTTCTTTATTCCTTATACCTAAGACTTGGTGAGGATATAACTCTGTACCTATAGTATCCCTGCCTCAGTGTAGTTCTGACTTCCAGCAGAATACGATCGTGTGTTTTCGAAAAATACCAATTGTTTCTAATTGAAATGGACAACCCAAGTCGGTCAACTTCATGTGCTTACCGAGCAGACTCGTTTTGATACATATGTGGAAAGTATATGACCAGCAAAGAAGAAAAAATCGTTTTTACCGAAAAGTTCCAAGAACAGTATAAGGAAAACTATAAGATGTGGCCCAAAAGTATTGGCGAAGAGTGGGCTCCAAGCTGTATATGCAAAACGTGCAAATTGAATTTAACAGCATTTAATAAAGAGGAAAAGTAAGTTACCATAAATCAGAAGCTATGAAGTGTACAAAAAATACTAAGCATTACTTTTTTTCTTGCACATTTTTTTTTTAGAAAACAATTTCGATTTGGAACTCCAATGCTATGGAGAAAACCAAAAAATCACAGCACTGAATTTTTCTTTTGTTTATTCGAAAAAAAAGGGTTTGGGGCAGGTGAGAGATATAAATACCCGCAAGAGTCTCGTCAAGGCTTTACGCTTCCTGCTCCTCCTTTGAAGGAAATATCGCCATTAAAACGCAAAAAAGAGGAGATGTCTTCTTCGTCGTATGGAACAACGGATTCAAGTAATGACCAATCAGGAGAATATAAATTTTGCAAGCCATTATCACAGGAACAATTGAACGATTTGGTGAGGATCCTGGAACTTCCTAAAAGTAAAGCTCAGATTATTGGATCAATTTTAAAGGATGCCCGTTTATTGAAGGAAGATGTCAAAATAACTCATTTCCGGACGCGTCACTTGGTTCACGCACAGTTTTATATGACGAAGAATGACATGTGCGTTTGTCACGACATTTTCGGCCTCTTCAAGGCACTGGGTGGAGATTACGACCCAAACGATTGGAGGTTATTTGTTGACAGCAGTAAAGAAAGTTTAAAGGCTGTTTTGCTACACAATGGAAATCAAAAGCCGTCTATTCCCATCGCCCATGCTGTTAATATGAAAGAGTCCTATCAAACAATGACTAAATTGTTTGAAAATATTAAATATAAAGAACGCCAGTGGAAGGTCGCGTGTGACTTAAAAGTTGTAGCCATGTTAACTGGATTGCAAGGCGGTTATACAAAATACTGTTGCTTCCTGTGCCTATGGGATAGCCGAGATAGAAAAGAGCATTACACAAGAAAGAACTGGGAAAAACGGAACGAAAATACTTTGGGACATCACAACGTACAAAATGCAGCTCTTGTGAAAGTCCAAGACATTATATTACCACCATTGCACATTAAGCTAGGACTGATAAAAAATGTTGTTAAAGCACTGGATTACGAAGGTGAATCGATGAATTACCTCAAAAAGAAGGCGTATTTGATGGCCCCCAAATTCGAAAACTACTAAAAGATGATGGATTTGAAAATATTTTATCTACGAATGAAAAAGCAGCCTGGAACTCATTCCGAATGGTTACAACAAATTTTCTTGGTAACAGAAAGAGTGATGATTACGTTAAAATCGTTCAAGACCTACTTTAGAATTATGAACAAATTGGAGCCAACATGTCACTCAAAATCCATTTCCTGCACTCCCACTTAGACTTTTTTCCGCCAAACCTTGGGGATGTTAGTGATGAACACGGAGAGAGATTTCACCAACAATTTAAAGCTATGGAACGACGGTATCAAGGTGTTTGGAATGAGAATATGTTGGGCGACTATGTGTGGACTCTCATAAAAGAATCTGACTTAAATGACAAAAGAAGACAGACAAACCATTTTAAAAATAGTAACAAGCAATAACAATAAAAATATTTAAGTATCATAACACTTAAATAAATTCAAGTATTTTTCGGTATTTTTTCAGATAAAATGAGATTTGGGTCGTTTTGGTCAAACGGTTATAACTTAGCCGTTTGATTTTATATTTTTATAAGCGATACCTTAAACGACGCGTAATTAATGTGTCTATCTAAAACCAAAAATCCAGGCATTCATTTATTTTTTTTTTCGATTTTTCCTGAAGTTTCAAAGTAAAAATTTCGGGTAAAAAATACCGAAAAAAATGATGAAATTTCAATTTGGAAGCTTAATATCTGCCAGACGTTAAGTTTCTGCTACAAAGTGTCTGAGTCGGATTTATAGCTGCATTTATCAGTTTTTTTTAACTGCAAAGTTCAGTACAACCAGTTGTACGAAATGTGAGTTATGTGAAAAATAGAAGCACTGCCTATGACAAAAAATACCAGATTTTTAAAAAATTCTTTAAAAAAAAACTACTCCATGAAAAAAAAAAAAACATTCTTCAAAATTTTTAAACATCCAAATCTATCAGAAAAAGTCATTTTTGGAGACAGCGGAAAAGTCGTGTCGACAAGTGTTATTAAAAATGAAAAAGAAAAGGATTATAACCTTTATAAATGGGATATGAACCCAGTAGCTTAATTAGCTTATCTTTTTGTAATGATATATTTTGGTGTACGATGCACAAAAGTTTTTGATACTTTTAGAAATAGTTTGATCCTATTAGATATAAAGTCATTCAAAAAAAAAAACAATAAAATCCGTTAATGAATGCAGTAGACTGCATATCAAGGTAACCCTTTACATCAGGCAATTCATTAATAATAAGATTTCATCAATTTTTTTTTTTTTTTATTTTTATATTTAAAAAAAAAATACAACAATTTTAAATAGTTTATTTATTTGTTAATAATACATTATAGTATTTTATAAATTTAAATTAATTAATAAAATAATGTTATATAAATTATCAACTATATATAAATATATAATAATTTAATAAATAATTATATATTTATATAAATAAAAGAAATATTAGATAAATTATTAACAGTTATAATTTTAAATTTAATGTAGCTATTTTTAGATTGCGAAATTTTTTATTTAAATTATTAGATATTTAATAATATATTAAAGATAATGTATTAATCATAACTTGGTATATAGGTTAGGTTAGGTTAGGTTACAGCGGCTGCCCGACTCACTGGGAGCCCAGCACACTTAGGCCGTTTCCGGCCCGTTGTGATACCGCGGGGGAAACTACCCCTTCTCGCATTGTGAGACCTAAGGTCAACCGTTGTCCCAGCCTGCAGCTTTTATGAAGTTAGCTATCTTTCTGGGTTATATGGTGGACATTACCGAAATGTCTGAAATGAAGGGCGAGCCCAAGTGCTGTAGCCTTCTTCTGCTGAGAGCTGGGCAAGAGCAGAACAGGTGTTCCACCGTTTCCTCCTCTTCCTCGTCTCTGCAGCTACGGCAAAAATCATTGTATGGGGCGCCCAGTCTATTGGCATGGGTATCTATTAACCAGTGCCCCGTTAGGGAGCGTATGACTGCGCTGCACCTTCGTCTGCCGAGCTTGCATAGCTCAGAGGTGCGCTTCCTATCTATGGTCGGCCATGTTTGCCGAGTTATACGACAACGTGGTACTGATTGCCACTTGTTGTCTGTTAGTTGCTTATATTGCTCCTTTATTATGAGCCTACATGTGGCCATCGGCATACAAGTATCCTCCTTGTCTTGGAGAAGGGGGATTGTAGTGCCAAGTCTGGCCAGCTCGTCTGCAATACAGTTGCCTTCGCTGTCCCGATGGCCCGGGACCCATATAAGGCTGATAACAAATTACTGAGCCATCTCGTGAAGAGATTTGCGGCAATCTGCAACGGTGGCCGAGTTTGCGGAGATCGCATTAAGCGATTTGATTGCAGCTTGGCTATCACTATAGATATTTACGCGGGTTACCATGGCGATAGTTTCCTGAATGCAGTTTAGGGCTTCCTTGATTGCAATGACCTCCGCTTGGAAGACGCTGCAGTGATCAGGAAGTCTAAAGGAGTGCTTAATGTTTAGCTGTTCGGAGTATATACCTCCTCCGACCCTATTGTTCAGCTTTGATCCATCTGTGAAGATGTTTAGGGCCCCTTTTGGGCCTGGGGGTCCCTCACTCCACTCGTCTCTGTGGGGGATAATTGCATCGAAGGGGGTATCTGTGTATTCCCTTGGAACACAGTAGTCCGTTTTAGTATTGAGTATTGAGGAGTGACCTGTGTGCTGTGGTGCCCATTGGTCGGAGTCTCTCAGTCGTATTGCTGCCATTTGTGCCCTTTCTTTTCCTGCGAGGGCAAGGCTTTGGAGGCACAAGATGGCATCTAGCGCATCATTTGGAGTGGTACGAAGAGCTCCGCTGATGCAAAGGGCGGCTGTTCGCTGAACTTTGTCGAGTTGTCTGGTGATCGTCCTTTTTGATAAGGCCGGCCACCATACAGTAACTCCATAAAGTATTATCGGTCTAACTATGGCTTGGTATATCCATTGGACTATACTTGGGTTCATGCCCCATTTCAAGCCAATAGCTTTTTTGCAAGTGTAGAGGGCTATCGTGGCCTTCTTCACTCTGTCTTTGATATTCAGGTTCCAGTTTAGCTTTTTGTCGATTACTAACCCTAAGTAACTGGCACTGTCGCTAAAGGAGAGCCTGCATCCGTTTAATGTTGGGGGGTTTAGAGACGGAATCTTGTATTTGCTTGTGAATAGCACAAGTTCTGTCTTTGAGGGATTAACTCCAAGACCTCGCGATTCTGTCCACCTTGACAGTCTCGCGAGCTTTGCGGTCATTAAGTCGCAGAGTGTTTGAGGGTATTTGCCCGAGAAGATAATTGCTACGTCGTCCGCGTATGCCACGACTTTGCAGCCCCCCCCTTCCAGGTCACATAGAATCTTGTTGACTGCTATGTTCCATAGAAGGGGGGATAGGACACCACCTTGCGGTGTGCCTCTACTGACATACCTTGTCTGAGTGGACGATCCCATCGATGATGTCACCGTCCTGCATGTGAGCAATTGATCAATGAGCATCACCAAGTGACGATCCACCCCAAGGTCAGTCAGCGCTTCCGTAATGGCACCGGGTATGACGTTGTTGAAAGCTCCCTCGATATCTAGAAAGGCGATTAGAGAGTATTCTTTGAGGTATAGTGATTTCTTTATCCCCGAAATTACTTCGTGAAGTGCCGTTACCGTGGATTTTCCTTTCCGGTAGGCATGTTGTGCTCCTGACAACAATTGAGAATTTATGGTTGTTCTCAGTTGTAGCCCGACGAGTCTCTCAAAGGTTTTGAGAAGGAAGGATGATAGACTGATTGGTCTAAATTCCTTTGGTGTCGAATGCGAGGCTTTACCTGCTTTAGGGATGAAGACTATTTTTGCCTTAAGCCAAGCGTGTGGTATTCTCCCCACTACCAGTATCTTCTTAAAGATACATCGCAGCCAGTTGATGGCCGTGTCTCCGGCTTTTTGTAATTGGGCCGGAATGATCTGGTCCGGACCAGGGGATTTGAACGGATGGAAACTTGGTTTGATGGGCATGCTGCCGTGAAAGCCGTGTTGCATGCTTTAGTAAACCTGTCCACTAGATGATTTAGATCGTGCTCTGTGTTCAGGCAGATTGGTGCCTTGGAGGGAAGAAGTCCCTCCATTACTGAGACATATTTTTCCCAGTTGGCTTTCCTAGGGTTAGGAAAGACAGTGGGTTTTGGGCTGTCGAGATTTCGGGTAAAAAATACCGAAAAAAATGATGAAATTTCAATTTGGAAGCTTAATATCTGCCAGACGTTAAGTTTCTGCTACAAAGTGTCTGAGTCGGATTTATAGCTGCATTTATCAGTTTTTTTTAACTGCAAAGTTCAGTACAACCAGTTGTACGAAATGTGAGTTATGTGAAAAATAGAAGCACTGCCTATGACAAAAAATACCAGATTTTTAAAAAATTCTTTAAAAAAAAACTACTCCATGAAAAAAAAAAAAACATTCTTCAAAATTTTTAAACATCCAAATCTATCAGAAAAAGTCATTTTTGGAGACAGCGGAAAAGTCGTGTCGACAAGTGTTATTAAAAATGAAAAAGAAAAGGATTATAACCTTTATAAATGGGATATGAACCCAGTAGCTTAATTAGCTTATCTTTTTGTAATGATATATTTTGGTGTACGATGCACAAAAGTTTTTGATACTTTTAGAAATAGTTTGATCCTATTAGATATAAAGTCATTCAAAAAAAAAACAATAAAATCCGTTAATGAATGCAGTAGACTGCATATCAAGGTAACCCTTTACATCAGGCAATTCATTAATAATAAGATTTCATCAATTTTTTTTTTTGTTTATTTGTAGATTTAAAAAAAAAATACAACAATTTTAAATAGTTTATTTATTTGTTAATAATACATTATAGTATTTTATAAATTTAAATTAATTAATAAAATAATGTTATATAAATTATCAACTATATATAAATATATAATAATTTAATAAATAATTATATATTTATATAAATAAAAGAAATATTAGATAAATTATTAACAGTTATAATTTTAAATTTAATGTAGCTATTTTTAGATTGCGAAATTTTTTATTTAAATTATTAGATATTTAATAATATATTAAATATTTATATACATAAAGATAATGTATTAATCATAACTTGGTATATAGGTTAGGTTAGGTTAGGTTACAGCGGCTGCCCGACTCACTGGGAGCCCAGCACACTTAGGCCGTTTCCGGCCCGTTGTGATACCGCGGGGGAAACTACCCCTTCTCGCATTGTGAGACCTAAGGTCAACCGTTGTCCCAGCCTGCAGCTTTTATGAAGTTAGCTATCTTTCTGGGTTATATGGTGGACATTACCGAAATGTCTGAAATGAAGGGCGAGCCCAAGTGCTGTAGCCTTCTTCTGCTGAGAGCTGGGCAAGAGCAGAACAGGTGTTCCACCGTTTCCTCCTCTTCCTCGTCTCTGCAGCTACGGCAAAAATCATTGTATGGGGCGCCCAGACTATTGGCATGGGTATCTATTAACCAGTGCCCCGTTAGGGAGCGTATGACTGCGCTGCACCTTCGTCTGCCGAGCTTGCATAGCTCAGAGGTGCGCTTCCTATCTATGGTCGGCCATGTTTGCCGAGTTATACGACAACGTGGTACTGATTGCCACTTGTTGTCTGTTAGTTGCTTATATTGCTCCTTTATTATGAGCCTACATGTGGCCATCGGCATACAAGTATCCTCCTTGTCTTGGAGAAGGGGGATTGTAGTGCCAAGTCTGGCCAGCTCGTCTGCAATACAGTTGCCTTCGCTGTCCCGATGGCCCGGGACCCATATAAGGCTGATAACAAATTACTGAGCCATCTCGTGAAGAGATTTGCGGCAATCTGCAACGGTGGCCGAGTTTGCGGAGATCGCATTAAGCGATTTGATTGCAGCTTGGCTATCACTATAGATATTTACGCGGGTTACCATGGCGATAGTTTCCTGAATGCAGTTTAGGGCTTCCTTGATTGCAATGACCTCCGCTTGGAAGACGCTGCAGTGATCAGGAAGTCTAAAGGAGTGCTTAATGTTTAGCTGTTCGGAGTATATACCTCCTCCGACCCTATTGTTCAGCTTTGATCCATCTGTGAAGATGTTTAGGGCCCCTTTTGGGCCTGGGGGTCCCTCACTCCACTCGTCTCTGTGGGGATAATTGCATCGAAGGGGTATCTGTGTATTCCCTTGGAACACAGTAGTCCGTTTTAGTATTGAGTATTGAGGAGTGACCTGTGTGCTGTGGTGCCCATTGGTCGGAGTCTCTCAGTCGTATTGCTGCCATTTGTGCCCTTTCTTTTCCTGCGAGGGCAAGGCTTTGGAGGCACAAGATGGCATCTAGCGCATCATTTGGAGTGGTACGAAGAGCTCCGCTGATGCAAAGGGCGGCTGTTCGCTGAACTTTGTCGAGTTGTCTGGTGATCGTCCTTTTTGATAAGGCCGGCCACCATACAGTAACTCCATAAAGTATTATCGGTCTAACTATGGCTTGGTATATCCATTGGACTATACTTGGGTTCATGCCCCATTTCAAGCCAATAGCTTTTTTGCAAGTGTAGAGGGCTATCGTGGCCTTCTTCACTCTGTCTTTGATATTCAGGTTCCAGTTTAGCTTTTTGTCGATTACTAACCCTAAGTAACTGGCACTGTCGCTAAAGGAGAGCCTGCATCCGTTTAATGTTGGGGGGTTTAGAGACGGAATCTTGTATTTGCTTGTGAATAGCACAAGTTCTGTCTTTGAGGGATTAACTCCAAGACCTCGCGATTCTGTCCACCTTGACAGTCTCGCGAGCTTTGCGGTCATTAAGTCGCAGAGTGTTTGAGGGTATTTGCCCGAGAAGATAATTGCTACGTCGTCCGCGTATGCCACGACTTTGCAGCCCCCCCCTTCCAGGTCACATAGAATCTTGTTGACTGCTATGTTCCATAGAAGGGGGGATAGGACACCACCTTGCGGTGTGCCTCTACTGACATACCTTGTCTGAGTGGACGATCCCATCGATGATGTCACCGTCCTGCATGTGAGCAATTGATCAATGAGCATCACCAAGTGACGATCCACCCCAAGGTCAGTCAGCGCTTCCGTAATGGCACCGGGTATGACGTTGTTGAAAGCTCCCTCGATATCTAGAAAGGCGATTAGAGAGTATTCTTTGAGGTATAGTGATTTCTTTATCCCCGAAATTACTTCGTGAAGTGCCGTTACCGTGGATTTTCCTTTCCGGTAGGCATGCTGTGCTCCTGACAACAATTGAGAATTTATGGTTGTTCTCAGTTGTAGCCCGACGAGTCTCTCAAAGGTTTTGAGAAGGAAGGATGATAGACTGATTGGTCTAAATTCCTTTGGTGTCGAATGCGAGGCTTTACCTGCTTTAGGGATGAAGACTATTTTTGCCTTAAGCCAAGCGTGTGGTATTCTCCCCACTACCAGTATCTTCTTAAAGATACATCGCAGCCAGTTGATGGCCGTGTCTCCGGCTTTTTGTAATTGGGCCGGAATGATCTGGTCCGGATCAGGGGATTTGAACGGATGGAAACTTGGTTTGATGGGCATGCTGCCGTGAAAGCCGTGTTGCATGCTTTAGTAAACCTGTCCACTAGATGATTTAGATCGTGCTCTGTGTTCAGGCAGATTGGTGCCTTGGAGGGAAGAAGTCCCTCCATTACTGAGACATATTTTTCCCAGTTGGCTTTCCTAGGGTTAGGAAAGACAGTGGGTTTTGGGCTGTCGAGAGATAGTGTGGTCTCGATATACCTGTGGTCCGAAAAGGAATGGTCCCCCAGAACTTTCCAGTTCATTACTATGTCTGACAGTTTGTGAGACACTAATGTTAGGTCAATTACCTCTTGTCTATTCTTAATTATAAACGTAGGATCATTGCCCCGATTGCAGATAAGAAGATTAGAGTTTAGGATGAAGCTGAATAATGACTCACCCCTTACATTTGTGTCCGAACTCCCCCATTGGGTGTGGTGGGCGTTGGCGTCGCAGCCTATTACAAGGCCTATATCCGACCTTTCGCTATGTCTGGTGAGCTTGCGAACTAGGTCACCGGGAGGATCGCTTTCCTCGTGAGCCATGTAGGACGACATCAGCCTTATGTGAGAACCTTGTAGTTCAAGGCTTACCGCCGTGTTGTCACCATTGCTAAAGTTGTGGAGCAGAAAGATATTTAAGTGCTTCCTTGCAAGAATGCAGGTACGTATTTTACCTTCTTTCTGAGCTACAATAAGCTTGTGCTCCTTCGTCGCTAATCCACAGACCTTGTCTCCTACTACCCAAGGCTCTTGGATCAGGACTACATCTGCTCCGCTCGCTTCCAAGCGGAGTATAAGGGCAGCGGATGCTGCTTTACAGTGGTGGAGATTTATCTGTAGGAGTCTAAGAGACATCGACAGAGTTATCCACCACTGTGTTGTCGGCGTCCGAGTCGTCCTCGATGGTGTCGTTGCGACACATCGCCTCGAACTCGCGCATTAGGGCCGTATCAGAAGAGTAGCCATCATGGGCAGGCTCTGGGTTGTCATCGGGTGCTTCGATCTCCGAGGCAACGTCCTGCTCGACTGGGTTGTCGACAGGACGTGCCTCGGCCGCTGCATCCGACTTGTAGACCCTAATGCTCACCGCGCTGAAGCCGAAGTTCAGCTCTCCTTTTTTGGCCTCAATTGGAGCTAGAGATTCCTTATTCAGGACGAGCACCGCCTGGTGCATCGGGCTTGAGTCGCCTCCACCTTAACTACCCTCCAATCGGAGGTTGGTAGCTCCAGGTTGCACCGCTGCAGCATTTTCAGGATGCGCTCAGGCTCCTTTATGGAGGCGGGCACCCAAACTCTCGCTCTAGGCCTACTGGGCACCTCGCTCCAGTCGACTGCGACGAGCTTCGCCCCTGGGTACACCTCTATACAACCCTGGTACTACCCCATGTCTTTACAGACCGGAGGGGGGCCGGGTTGCTTATCCAGTAGATCGAAGCAGCGGTCGGCCAGTGCCGCTTCCACCCACTTCCACTGGTTCCTGGGGATCTTCGAGTCCACGCTGCCTATATCCAGGACGCCCATCAGCGTCCTCTCTTTGGCGATTTGCGCGAACGACACGTTCGGCAGCACTCTGGAGCGCTTTGGAGCCGGTCCAGGAGTCTCCTGTGAGCGCTGCCTTTTAGTTTGCGGGGCTGTCGTCTTCGGCGGGGCAACCCTTTTCGGTGCCTCATTGCCAAAGTTGGGCAGCACCTTTGATGCCCATTCGACCTTTTTCCGCCACTGGTCGGTCGGGCTGGACGTCGCGCTTGCATTTTGCCGACGGAGTATGTTGCCAGCACTCCTCCTCTCGGCATACGTGAAAGTTTTGGCTTGGGCGCTAGTCGATGGCAACTCGCTGCTTACCAACAGGCAGAGCAGCCGCAGGGTTGCAAAGCCACTCTACCAAGGTATCAGCTTTGGTCGGCGATTTGCCACCCACCCCAGAACTGGGATGGGACCCCTTCAGGTTCGCCCTAGCGTCTTCCACCGCGCTGGTTTTACCAGCTATATCGCGGATCAGGCCAGGCCTTTGGGCCGTTGCCTTTCCCTGAATGGGATTGCGCCCTGTTGGCAATTGGAGAGTGCCAGACTCGTTTTTGTTTTTGTTTTGTTTATTGTTGTTATCCATATTTTAATACCACGATTTGCAAAGAAGGGGCGGTCCATCCGGGCAGAGATTCACGTTGCCCGGATAAGGCATCATTAGAACAGGGGGCTGCCAAGTCCCTGAGCCCTCCGTTAACGACTGGGCTAGTTTTTATACCGGGCCCCCAGCCAGGCTGACTCTCGGAACGGGTCAAATAACTTGGTATATAAAAAATTATAAAAAAATTATAAATTACATTTTTTAAAATTTTTTTATAAAAAAAACAAAAATTTTGATTTTTTAACATTCTTATTTTATTTTCTTATTAAAATTGTTCTTATTTGTTTATATTTATTGAATTATTATTGCTTTTGATTAAATTTTATTATTTATATTATTTTTTAATAAAAAAATATATTACAAAAAGTTAATATTAATTAATAAATTAATATGTTGCGAATTGTTGTTATTTCTAATAAAATTAGAATATTTTCATCGATTTTTTTTTTAAATAAATTAAAAAAATTAAATATTTATTAATAAATTAATTTAATTTTTTTTTTGTAAAAAATTTTTATTTATATATTAAATAACTAGTTAATGATTAGTTATATTTTTTTATTAAATTAAAAAATCATTTTTTATCAATAAACATAAGTTTTATTTTGGATTAAAAATTTTATTATTAATTTGATTTATACATATGTAAATTTTTGTATGAATTTGTATTTATTTTAAAAATAAATATAATTTATTTATTCGCAGTAATTAATATTATTATTTACGAAATTTAGAAAAAGCAATATTAAAGAGTATTGACCAAATTGGTGCCAGCAGTCGCGGTTACACTAATAATACAAATAAATTTTTTTAGTATTAGTTAAATTTATTAATTAAAATAAAATGGAATTTATTAAGTAAAATTTTATATTCCAAATATTTTTATAAAAAATAATTGAAGCTAGAACATTTTTTTGAAAAACTAGGATTAGATACCGTATTATTTAAAATGTAATTAATAATACTAAAGAAGCAATAGTTATGTTCTTGAAACTTAAAAAATTTGGCGGTATTTTAGTCTATCCAGAGGACCCTGTTTTGTAATCGATAATCCACGATGGACCTTACTTAAAGGCCTGTTTCCAGCACCGCGAAATTTTACTGAAACGAATCTGCTCTTTATTTCGGATGTGTGGAACTCAATTAAAATAGTGTGACCAAGAGCTTAAAAAGTGATTTGCCACTCTCATGAATCAGCTGTGTTTTGTAAACAGCGCCAATTTTGAAAATTAAACTAAAATTAAAAAAAGGAAGAAAAGTAATTCTGACGATGAAGTGATTGTGTTGGTAGCGGCACATATTGCTGTAAGAAGAAGTACAGAACAGTTGGAGGCGCCAAAATGTCAAAATGATCAAAATGCTCATTTTCCGTGATCCGCTAAAGACATGGTACTGCCTGAACTGCTTTTATTAAAGCAATCCTCTTCTCACTTTAAACATTTGCATATCTCTTTTTGGTTTTGTGCACAAATTTTGCCCCAACCTTTCACTTTGACTTCAGTAAAAATAGGCACATATATTTTACTGGCACCCCTATCAGCTGTTCTCACAGTCCATAGGCTAGAAGCAAGAGTGGAGGAGAATGAGGCGTAACCGTGCCCGTACGAGTTGGGTCGAGAAGATAGTGAGGGGCACGAGGCGTTGTCACACTCGTGGGGTCGAGAAGGATAAAGGATACGAGGCGTTGTCACACTCGTGGGGTCGAGAAGGATAAAGGATACGAGGCGTTGTCACACTCGTGGGACCTATCAGAGGATCAAGAGTAATTTGGGAATTAGATTGGCCCGTGCCGCGATACTCTCGGTTGTGAATTGATGCCGTAGTTCCCACCCGAAAAAATAGACTTACTCGGTGAGAGTAAGTAGAGTAGTAAGTAGAGTAAGTAGTAGTAGTAGAGCCGAGAGTAGAACGCTCGGAACCTAGCATCCGCGGATCGAACTAGCTAACTTAAACTTATGGGTGGGGGGATATGTGCTGACGATGCACCGATGGTCAATTTCTTTTGCCGAAAAGAAAACCGTCGCATCGAACCTTAGTGGGAGGGGAAAGTTTTTGGGTCACAATTGAGGAAGTGGTAGGAGAGTTATGGATGGGTGTAGGAGGGGTAGTCACGTGGCCGAACGGCGCGCGTGCGGTGGAAGAAAAGTGGGTGGTTTGAAAAGTATTCGTGTATTGTATGGTAGAGAAGACATATCTTATATTTATACAAATAGAATTCTTAGATTAGGATGGCTTATACCTTATCCATTGCCGGTGCGGCGTGGTGAATTGTAACGCAGCCTTGGGGTTCGTTACACCCCCCCCCCTTTCTTCCGGGAGGAGGCGGACGCAGACCGGTCCGGCGAGTGATCGCTTGTGGACCTGGTATTTCCGGTTCCAGAACCAACCGCTGCAGCGGATCCTGTCCGCCCGTTTCATGCGGTATTGCACCTCCTCGACCAAGCCAGTAGGCACTACTCGGCCCGGGGTGTCGACCTGCCAATCTGGCGGAGCGACTACCCAGCCGGCGTCCCTTCCGATTTCTTCGACCAGGCTGTCATCTTCTGGCCTTCGGTCGACCAGCGGGAAGTCCTCCTGTAAGAAGCCTAGAAGCTCCTCGAGGTCTTCGTTGTCCACTTCGCATTGTTGTCCGGTAGCTACCGTCAGTAGCTCCTCGATGGATATATCGTCGAACCCTCTGGTCGCTACCGGGGGCGAGAGGCTTTCCGGTGTGTTTAGTATGTGTTGCGGCTCTAGCCCCAGCAGGGTTGGGGTAGCGTAGTCGCTCTTCTGCCCCGTTTCCCACCTCTCCATATGTTCGGTCAGCTCCGCTTGTTGAACTGGAGGGGCGTTCTCGGTTCCTGACGTGGAGTCGGGGGTACCGATGGGAGGGTCTTCTTTTCCTGACCCCCGAGCCGGGCTCGGGTCAGTACGGAGTACCTTGGCGTGCTTTGCCGTAGTTCGCGCTGGTTCGCGCTGGGTGCGCGCCGTTGCGAGTGTTTTCGTCGTTCCGTTGCCCTTTCGCTCGTTTTCGGGGTCGGCGACGTCAGTGGCGATGTGGCTGACGTTGCTGTCGTTGTTGATGTTGGCATCGGTGTCTCCACCTCCTCGGAGGGAGGTTCAACCGGGTCTGGGACGGAGAAGGCGGGCCGGTTGTCGAGGGCTTCCGCGGGCTCCCGAAATGTTCGGAACGACGCATGGACGTTCCGGCCTGGCGGGACGAGCAGATCCACCGTCATGAAATGGACTCGTGTGACGCGCAGGCCATACGGTGTGACCGTATAGTGGAACGTCTCCTCATCGGCCACGAGCCGGCGGGCGGAGGGCTCTTCCTCCTCGTTCTCCTCGTCGTCAGAGTACGTGGGCGTGTACTCCGGGTAGTAGTGTTCCAGGGTCTTGTTCTGCTGGTCACAGTCTCGGGGGTCGAAATGCGAGTGCGCGAGTCCGAACATCGGTTCGAACATCGGTTCGAATGATGGTGGTTCGGGACTCGGCGAGTAGTAGGTCCGGGGGTCTCGGCGGCGGAATAGTGGTGGCGACCACAGATTTTCGCGTCGAAATCTGGATGGTGGTCGCGAAAACAGTGGAGGGCTATCCCGAGGGCCTTCGGAGTTCTCTATGTCCGAGAGTTCGTCGTCCGATTCGCCGCTTGACTCGGCCGCATCGTTGCGGTTTGGCCGCTCTTGGTGGGCGTCCTGCCTTATGTCGGCGTATGCGCCTCCGTTGGAGATTGGGACGTCGTCTTGCTCTTCGTCGCGGATAGGGGTGTTCATTGTTGGGTTCCGAGATGTCGTGGGGCGGACGATGGTCTCCATTCTTGGACTGCGGTGGGGCTTTGGTTCTTCCGAACGTAGGTGCCCCAGACTCTGAGCCTTCAGAGTCTGTAGAGTCATCGATGTAGATGATCTCGGGTGTCTCTGCGGGTGGTGCGGCTTTTTGCGGATCCATGGTGGGTTGGCTTAATGAAGTTTTGGGTGTTGAGGGTAGCGGTGCTATTTCTCGTTTGAGTTATAATACGGATATTACTTAGGCTTTTAAAGGGTTCGATGCCTTAGGTCGGCACAGTTACAGAAATATAGTGTCAGCAAGTGTAGATTACGTAAACTTAGGTATAAGTGTAAGCGGAAAAGAATTGAATAAGAAATATATGTTTTTTTTTTGTTTTTTTAAGCTTTTGAAGGGTTCGATGCCTTAGGTCGGCACAGTTACAGAAATATAGTGTCAGCAAGTGTAGATTACGTAAACTTAGCTATAAGTGTAAGCGGAAAAGAATTGAATAAGAAATATATGTTTTTTTTTTGTTTTGGTGTGTCCAGTTTGCTTTCTTTACTCGTCACCCGATCCGTACTCCCGTGGACGAGGTATGGGGTAGGTACGTGTGGCTTTAGTTCGCCGAATTTAAGGGGGGCGACGGTGGCGTACATGGGGGCCTTACCGCTGGTCGGTGTCGATACCTCGGCCGGGCGGGCGTCAGTAGGAAGGTGGGGCGACACGGCCTCTACGTCTTGGGACGCATTTTGTTCACCTTGGATTTTAAGGTGCCGGTATAATATCCATATAATGGAGCAGAGAGGTAATGCCACGGCGAGCGTGAGGAGGTAGGAAGCGGTACTTTTTACCGTCAGCTTTTCGTTTAAGCTGTCGATTTGATCGAGATTGTTCATGCTTAGTTCCCGTAGAAACGGTAGACTAAGTTTTTCTTTGTGGGCCGTTAGGTTGACTTGCGTCATTGCGGACACCACTGCCTTCCTCTTAGAGTCGCCGAGGTGGTTAATGTACCAGGTCCCGTTAAGAGAGACCCGGCGGGAGTACGTCACTAAGTACGAGCCCGAAATCTTTTGGCTGGTCCCGGCATCATCAACAACGGTCATGTTCGCGTCGTTGATGACGAGAGTGCCGTGGTCGACGATGGTTACAGGGTCTAGGTGTCCCGGTAGGGTAGCACAATGTGCGATAGACCCGGCTACCATTTGTTGGGCGCAGGTGCTTTCCCCTCGTTCCCTGCAGAACGTAGCCCCGACGGTTGTCTCGCAGGCCCCGATGTTGAGGGTCTGTGTACCGCAGTCTGCCACTATGTCTCCCTGAGTGAAATCCAATATTCTGTGGTGGCGTTGAACCGGGAATATGAGCAATTTCCTACAATTTAATTTGGGTTGAGGGAACTTTATAAGAAAGTGGAGTAGGTCGGGAGTTTGAAAAACGCTGATGTTTGAGACCTCTAATAGCTCCACCACGGTTATGTTGACTAACTGTTGCTCATTGAATTCGTTTATATCGGCGCCATCTAAGAGGGCCGGACTGATCATGTTTATTTTGGCTAAAGTTAGCCCAAGGATAAGACCTTCTAATTCCGTTATGATTATTCTGTTTTTGGCGAGGACTGTCTCTACTATCTGGGCCTTCTCGGCCTCGTCCGACTTCTGGATCGTGTTGAAAAAGTGCGTCAGTTCGTTGAGTCGGTTTTGCATTTTGGAGTTGATCTCCCCCTGTCGGTGTTCGGATTCTACCAGTTGTGCTTGTTTGAACCTAATTTGCTCCCAGTTATTAAAATCGGGCGTTCCCGCTACTACTTTCAACGCTGTACCGAGCAGGTTTATGCTCCTGGCTTCCCTACGGTGGACTTTTAGCATGCTATTAAATTCCGGATGTGGTCCAAGTCGGTTGCTAATACTTGGGCCAGGCGGGTGTCCGTGAACATCTCAGCAGCGCGCTCGGTCTGGGCGACGTAGACCTCATAAGAAGTGACGTTGGTGATGTGGTGGAGGTATCCTGGCTTCTCCCAGATTACTGCGTCTCCGTCCACGATCGGGATATAGTCGGCGTTGGTGTAGTCATTTACTTTTACGGCGGCCTGTGCAGAGGTGACTAGGGCAAGTAGGACCAGCAGGGGTGACATGGTGTGGGGGGGATTATTGTTGGCGGCGGCAGGATTAAGGGTGATTGTTTTGCTCTTAATTGTCTTGGTTATTGTTGTCCTTTAACTCCGGTTGGTTGAGTTTGATTCGTAGTCCTTGATGCACTTTGGGGTGGATTTATCCTTGATAGGAGTCGGAATTTAATTTTGGGTTTTGATTGTTTTATTTTTTCCTTTTGGGTTGGTTGATTTGGTCTGATCTGTTCCGTGGGTAGTGGCGTACTGATCGACGAAGGCCAGGGCATCGATTAATATAGGTGTCGACCCCCGGTCAAGCTCGGTATTATGTCGCCGTGGCGTCCGTGTCGTCGGCTGGATTATCGAGTTCGGGGTCGTTGAACTCTTTCAGATCGTTGACATTGGCGACCTTGTGCTTCCGGCTGCTTGTGTGTTGTAATTTCGCGATGTTTGGCGACGGGAAACCTTTTACCCGGTATGGTCCGTCAAACTTTGGGGCCAGTTTGGCTGCAAAACCCTCGGCTGCATTTGACAGGTGGTGTTGTCGTACGAGGACCAATGAGCCGATCGTAGGCCGCCATTGCCTGCGACGGAGATTGTAGTGTCGCGCTTGCTCTTGACTTGCCCTTTGGATGTTACTTCGGACGATGGAAAAGATCTCTTTCAGTCTCGACGCTTTGTCAGTAGCCGTCTCCGGGGTGCTCTCTGTTCTTGGTGTGACTTCATCGTATAGAGCGCCGGGCAGCCTAGGCTCTCTTCCGTGTAAAAGGAACGCGGGGCTGAAACCGGTGGTCTCGGAGACGCTAGAATTTATGGCCAACGACATTTCGGGTAACAGTTCGTCCCACGTGTTCTGGTGGTCGTCGATGAATTGGGCGATCATTGTTTTCACAGTTCTGTTCGCCCTTTCTGTGGGATTTTCCTGGGGACAATATGGAGCGGTGTGCTGCAGTTTGACGCCTGCGATTTGGAGGAACGTTCGGAACGAGCGACTGGTGAACTGGGTGCCGTTATCGCAGACGAATAATTTCGGTACCCCAAAACTGCTGAGGATTCGTTCGTGGAACGCTCGTTCGAGGTTAGCCGTGGTTGCCTTTTTGAGGGGTATTAGTTCGACCCACTTGGAGAAGGTGTCGAAAAATACTAGCAGCATCGTTTTCCCTCGTTTGGATCGTGGCAGTGGTCCGACGAAATCTGCGCACAAGGTAACAAACGGCTCCTCCGCCTTGCGAGTGAGCATCTTGCCCACTGGTTTGCGTTGCATGGCCTTGAACTTCTGACAACTTACGCAGTTGCGAATGTAACGTCTTACGTCTCGATAGAACCCGGGCCAATAATACCGTTGGGAAACCCTGGCGATGGTCTTCCGTATGCCGAGGTGACCAGCTGTTGGTTGATCGTGGCATTCGTGGAGTACCCTCGTCTGCCGATCTTTTGGGACGCAGAGCTTCCAAGACTCCGTTCCGACAGGTCCGTGGCCGAGATTTCGGTAAAGTTGACCGTTCTCGTAGGTGTAGTCCGGATATTTTTGGGGCTCGTCGTGGACTTGTTGTATCCTTCGTTGAAGCCAGGGACAACTGTCGGGTTCCTCTCCGACGCGTGCGAGTGTTTCCAAGGGCTGCCTGGACAGTGCGTCCGCCACTACGTTTTGTTTTCCGGCGCGATAATGCACGTCGTATTGGTATTGTTGTAGCTCGAGTGCCCAACGTGCCACTCTACCGTATGGACTTTCCAGGGTGTTTAACCATTTCAGCGCGAGATGGTCAGTTACCACGTCAAAGCGGTAGCCCTCTAGGTAGCATCTTAGTTTTCGTATTGCCCATATGATGGCTAGGCATTCTTTGTCGGTGGCAGAGTAGTTCTCTTCCGCCTTGTTAAGTCGTCGGCTGACGTACGCGATGACGCGCTCTTTCCCTTCAATCTCCTGGGTGAGGACTGCGCCCACGCCTACGTTACTGGCGTCCGTTTGTAAAGAGAATTTGACGTTGAAATCGGGGCAGGCGAGTACGGGGGCGGTAGTGAGTAACTCTTTTAGCTTTCCGAAGGCGTCTTGTTGTTCCTGTTCCCATATCCATGTTTGTCCCTTTTTTAACAGTTGTGACATTGGTTGGACCACAGTGGCGAAATTGGGAACAAACCTGCGGTACCATGACGCCATCCCTATGCATTGTCGGAGTTCCTTCAAGTTGGTGGGCGGTCTCAAGCCTCTTACGGCGGCTACCTTGTCGGGGTCGGTATGGATACCTTCCTCACTGATCATGTGTCCCAAATATTTGATGCGTCGTTGGAAGAAAGTACACTTTTCTGCGTTGATTCGCAGGTTTGCCTTGAGGAGTCGAGAGAAGACCTCTTTTACGTTGTGGAGGTGTTCCGTGTAATCCTTTCCGATGATGACAATGTCATCTAAGTACGCGAATGGGTAAGGTTCCATATCTGCGCTGATGACCGTGTCTAACGTCCGTTGAAACGTTGCCCCTGCGGAGTGTAATCCGAAGGGCATCACCTTCCATTGGTACAGACCTCTTCCTGGCACCGTGAAAGCGGTGGCTTCCCTACTGTCGAGGGCCATAGGTATTTGCCAATACCAATACCCCGTTCTTCAGATCTAGCGTGGTGATAAAACGTGCATTCTTTAGGCGTTCTAGGATGTAATTGATCCTCGGTAATAGATAGGCGTCCGGGATAGAGCGTTCGTTGAGCTGGCGATAGTCTACGCACATACGCCATTTGTCGTTCTTTTTGCGCACGAGAACAATTGGTGCGCTGTGAGGGCTTCGAGAAGGTTCGATGAGTCCTTCGGCTATTAGTTGGTCGACTTGCTCGTCGATAATTCGCCTCATGGCGGGATTCTTGGGGTAAAATCTTTGTTTTATTGGCCGGTTGTCCCGCATGACGATGGTGTGCTCCGTTAGGTCTGTGGTACCTCGAAGCTTTTCGAACTTCGGCAATTCCTCATCCAGGAATTCCTGGATCTGTGACGCAAGTTCGGGTGGCCAGGGATCGTTGGTTCGTTCTGGCTCGTCTTCCAGTTGTTCGTCCCTCTCTAAGCTGAAAGCTTGACTCGGGCCTTCCGGCAGGAGGGTCGTGTCGAATGCGCTCGGTGGTTCCGCCCCTCGAGGGTGTTCCCTCATGTTGGCGACGACTGGGGTGGTATCGTTTAGAGAGGGGGTGCTTGCGGGGGTTTGGTTGGATACCTGGGCCAGGGGTTGGGACGCTAGTTGAGGAGTCCTTTGTGTTGGGGAGATAGCGTGGTTGCTATTGTAGACCCCGGTGTCTACGTCGATCACCCGTCTGGGCGCTTGGTCGTTGGGCGGAGACCAAGGAACGATTGCCTGTGGGGAGGCTGCTCTGGTTTCCTTAGTCTCTATGGGGATCACCGTGCCGTGGGCTTCGGTTGATCTCCTTACATTCTGCGCCGCTGCGTGGGAGCTCGTGTCACCTATCGTTGGCCTGGGAATCGTGCGTTCCGTGGCGGGCCTAAGGTTTGTGCTTTTCGTATTTGGCCTGGGAATCGTGCGTTCCGTTGTGGCCTTAGAATTTGTGCTGGGCGCTCGTTGCTTGGACATGGTGTCCGTCGTAGTTTTCCTCGTACGCGAGTTTTCCGGGGGTGCCCTGGATCTCGGTTTTTCCGTTCCTGTGGTGGGAACTTGACTGGCAGTGACCACTGGGGGGTTTGCCATGGGGCGACGGCTTCGGAGTTGTAGGAGGGTGGTGCCGCATTTGATCGTTGTTCCGATCGCGCATAAGAAATCCAGGCCCACAATGACTTGTTCCAACATGTTGGGTAAGACTAGGAGAGGTATCTGGACTTCCCGTCTGACTAATCGGATTTAAGCCAGGAGGGTTTGCGTGATCTCGCGCACTGAGCCGTCGGCCAGTCGGATCTGCACGCTTGCCTCCCGAAAATTGGTGTTATTGTCCAGTTGTCGGGCGAGGTCAGCACTGACGAAGCTCCGGGACGCCCCGGTGTCAATAGTGGCCTCCGCGTCTTGTCCTCATATGATCACTCTCGCCACTATCCGGCCATCGTGCAGGTGTAGGGGTTTAGCTAGTTCCGGGTTTGAGAGGGCGTCGTTCCCGACTGTTCCCGTGTCAGTCGAGGACGCGTGTCGTTTCCCGACGTGTCCCGGCGACAACACTCGATCGTCCGTACACCGTGCTTGCCGCATTCCCAGCAGAACAGAATCGAAGGGTTGGTGCAGTTCGGAGAAGCGTGGCCAGTTTCGCCACAGCGGCGGCATGCCGTGCGCGGATTCACGATGGGGGTGGTTACCATGCGATGCGCGACTTCCTGAGCCGGAGCGTTGCTTCGGTTCATAGGTTGGCTCCTTGCTAATTCGGTTGAGTCCCACGGGGGTCTCCGGAACGGTGTCCGGTTGGATTCACCTTCCTTGGGGGCCTGATTCGCCGTCGGCCTAGTGTAACGCGGCATGTTCCGCGGGGGGAGGGGAATTACCGGTGCATTCCGTTCCTGGATGCTCTCGAACTCCGTGGCCAATGTCGTGAGCTGCGTCAGGCTTCGTAGTTCGTGTCTCCGCACGTACAGTTGGTACGCCGGCAAAATGTTGTCGTAGATCCTGTAGAGTTCCTTGGTGGTGTCGTATCCGGCATGGTGCATGAGTAACCGGAGCTCGATAACAAAGTCTTTAAAGGGTTCGCCTACCGCTTGCTTGCGGTCCCGGATCTGATCCTCCAATTGTTCAAAATACCGCGGTGGCAAGAAGAACGCCAAGAATTCCCTGCTGAAATCGACCCATGGGACGCCTTGTAGTCGGCTGGTCCGAAACCAGCGACTGGCTCTGTCGGTGAGGATTTCCGCCATGGCCCGAGGTAAATGGTTCATGTCTACCCCGTATGAAAGCGCGCGCTCTTCGAGAAGGTCGATGAATGACAGCGGATCGTACTGTCCGTTGAACTGGATCCCCCACTTCCGTATGCGTTCCGCCATTTGGGCGGCGTGGCTACATTGGTATCCCCCTGCGGGTTCGCTTCCCGCCTGGGGTCCCTCACTCGTAGGTCGGATTCTTCTCGCGGCTGGAGTACGTTGTTCTGGAGACGGAGGTCTTGGTGGCTCGGCCACTATCCCGACGCTGGAGGGAACGCCGGTTTGGTTTTCTGGGTTTTCGGGAACTTTTAACCAGAGCTTGGGTTCCTCCGTACGCCCTTCCGCCTGTGTGGAAGTACTGGGTTGAGGTGACTTGGATCGCGCTGGGGACTTGGCATATTGTCGTTCGAGCTCGGCGAGTCGAACCCAGGCTTCTTGTTCGAGGGTCCCCTCGAACAATGCGGCAAAGCTTCTCCGCATGTCTTCTACAGTGCCCTCACTGCTGAACCCGAATTCCATCGCGAACCTTTCTAACTCTTCTCGTCGGCGCTTGTGGACCCAGCCGGTGCCTACCCCTGGATTAGAGACAAACTCCCCAGAGTAGTACTCACCTGAAGTTTTCTCAGTGTTGGGATCCATGGTAGTGTATGGTTTTTGTGTCTTTTTTTTCCCTACTTTTCTATCACTCCCTTGTTGGGTATTTCCGTATTTGGCGTCACTCGCGTATTATGAAAGGGATCGGCCCTTGTGCGAACCGACACTCCGTGTGTATTTATGTCGTTAACGCGACCCGCACCGTTGGAGTTGTGGGGTTTTCGTAGAGGTTTTGCGCGGCGCAGTATTGTTTTATAGCGCTCGGAGTTTGAGTTCGAGGGTACGCGGAGATCGTGAGATGGATCTGTCCAGCCTATGCCTTAGATTTTAGTGGCCGTGGGTTTTTAATCTACACCCCTTGCTAAAGTTTCCTACAGGTCCCTGCTCGGGCGCCACTTGTAATGCTCCTATTTCAGGCTGAGGTAAGCTCAGTCTTCTCCAGGATCCTACTACAAGAAATTTGTAGTTTGCAGGAACCTCTACAGGAAGCGGGGTCGGCCCTAACTAGGCTAGAAGCAAGAGTGGAGGAGAATGAGGCGTAACCGTGCCCGTACGAGTTGGGTCGAGAAGATAGTGAGGGGCACGAGGCGTTGTCACACTCGTGGGGTCGAGAAGGATAAAGGATACGAGGCGTTGTCACACTCGTGGGACCTATCAGAGGATCAAGAGTAATTTGGGAATTAGATTGGCCCGTGCCGCGATACTCTCGGTTGTGAATTGATGCCGTAGTTCCCACCCGAAAAAATAGACTTACTCGGTGAGTTTATTTTGATTCAATGTTCGTTTATTGGGTATCTCCTTTTAATTTGTTTTACTTAACGTACGGCGTATGGTACTTTATCGTAAGTTGCTGCGCGGAGCAACGTCTATCTCGCGGCCGGGTTCCCGAGTAAGTGTCTTACACTTCTTTCGCTAGAACGCTCGGAACCTAGCATCCGCGGATCGAACTAGCTAGCTTAACTTATGGGTGGGGGGATATGTGCTGACGATGCACCGATGGTCAATTTCTTTTGCCGAAAAGAAAACCGTCGCATCGAACCTTAGTGGGGGGGGAAAGTTTTTGGGTCACAATTGAGGTAGTGGTAGGAGAGTTATGGATGGGTGTAGGAGGGGTAGTCACGTGGCCGAACGGCGCGCGTGCGGTGGAAGAAAAGTGGGTGGTTTGAAAAGTATTCGTGTATTGTATGGTAGAGAAGACATATCTTATATTTATACAAATAGAATTCTTAGATTAGGATGGCTTATACCTTATCCATTGCCGGTGCGGCGTGGTGAATTGTAACGCAGCCTTGGGGTTCGTTACAATTTTATAAGAATAATAATATTCAATAATTTCAATAAGAATTTATATCAGATCAAGGTGTAGCTTATATTTAAGTAATAATGGGTTACAATAAAATTATTTATACGGATAAAACTATGAAAAAGTTTTTGAAGGTGGATTTGGTAGTAAAATTATAAAGAGTAATAATTTGATTTTAGCTCTAATATATGTACACATCGCCCGTCGCTCTTATTACACTAGTCGACACGACTTTTCCGCTGTCGCCAAAAATGACTTTTTCTGATACATTTAGATGTTTAAAATTTTTTACATAACTTAAGTTTCCTACAACTGGTTGTATTGAACTTTGCAGTTAAAAAAAGCTGACAAATGCAGCTATAAATCCGACTCAGACACTTTGTAGCTGCAACTTAACGCCTGGAAGATATTAAGCTTTCAAATTGAAATTTCATAATTTTTTTCGGTATTTTTCCCCGAAATTTTGACTTTGAAAGCTCAGGAAAAGTCGAAAAAAAAATATTTGAATGCCTTGATTTTTGGTTTTAGATAGACACATTAATTAGGCGTCGTTTAAGGTATCGCTTATAAAAATATAAAAATAAACGGCTAAGTTATAACCGTTTGACCAAACTTTCATATGCCGAATTTCGCCGATAAATTCCGTTAGCCGATGAATAACCGTTTTTTTTCCTACAAAAATACCAAAAATCTGCGTTTGTAACAGTTTTTAACGGTAAAATGGCATTTGGAATAGTGCCAAACGGCATATGTAGTTTTGGTCGTGTCGTGTCGACTAGTGTTATTTGTGTTTTAGTGAGTGTAGCTTTTTTAACTTTATTAGAACGTAAAGTTTTAGATTATATTCAAATTCGTAAAGGTCCAAATAAAGTTGGTTTAATAGGAATTCCTCAACCTTTTTGTGATGCAATTAAATTATTTACAAAGGAACAAACTCATTATTTTTATCTTTATTTGTTTCGATATGTATACCTTTTTTTGTTAAATTATACTCATTTAATTTAGGTGGTTTATTTTTTTTACGTTGTACAAGATTGGGGGTTTATACTGTTATAGTTGCTGGTTGATCTTCTAATTCTAATTATGCTTTATTGGGAGGTTTACGGGCTGTGGCTCAAACTATTTCTTATGAAGTTAGTTTAGCTTTAATTCTGTTATCATTTGTATTTTTGATTGGTAGATATAATATAATATTTTTTTTCATTATCAAATTTATATTTAATTTTTAATTATTTTATTTCCTATAGCTTTAGTTTGATTAACAATTTCTTTAGCTGAAACTAATCTTACTTCTTTTGATTTTGCTGAAGGGGAATCAGAATTAGTTTCAGGATTTAATTTAGAATATAGTAGAGGTGGAATTAGAGGTGGATTAATTTTTATGGCTGAATATGCATGAATTTTATTTATAAGTACATAAAACAATATTGTATAATTTTTTTAGGGTGTGATGTATTTAATTTATTATTTTATGTTAAATTAACATTTATTTCTTTTGTTTTTATTTGAGTTCGAGGAACTTTTCCTCCATTTCGTTATGATAAATTAATATATTTTGCTTGAAAATGTTTTTATCTTTTTCTATAAATTATTTATTATTTTTTATTGGATTTAAAATTATTTTATTTTCTTTATTATAGTGAATTTTATTTAGTAAAGTTAATAGAAAATTAAATTCTATCTTATGTTTTCAAAACATTTGCTTGTTCAAGCTCATTAACTTTTAATTTAATAAATTATCTCATAATTTTCTTACTAAAGGGTTAACTAAATAATATAAAAAATAAATTACTGTTAAAATTTGTCCTAATAAAACATAAGGTTCTTCAACTGGTCGAGCCCCAATTCAAGTTAATAAAATAACTGTTAATAATATTGTTCAAAATAAAATTTGATTAATTGGATAAAATTGAATTAATTCCTCGGAATTTTCTTAAAATTTAAAAAGGTAAAATTATTAAAATTGCAAAAGATAAAACTAATGCAATTACTCCTCCTAATTTATTAGGAATAGAACGTAAAATAGCATAAGCAAATAGAAAATATCATTCAGGTTGAATATGAGCTGGAGTAACTAATGGATTAGCTGGGATACAATTATCTGGGTCTCCTAATAAATTAGGGTTAATAAGAACTAAAGAGATTAATACATAAATTTTAAACAAAAAATCCTACAATATCCTTAAATGTAAAATATGAGTGGAAAGGAATTGTATCAATATTTGAATTTAATCCAATAGGGTTATTTGAACCTGTTTGGTGTAAAAATAATAAATGAATTATTGTTATAGCTAAAACAATAAATGGTAAAGTAAAATGGAAAGTAAAAAATCGAGTTAATGTTGCGTTATCAACAGCAAATCCTCCTCAAACTCATTGAACTAAATCTACTCCTAAGTAATAAATTTGTAATAACAGTTGCTCCTCAAAAAGATATTTGTCCTCATGGTAAAACATAACCTATAAAAGCTGTTCCTATTACTAAAAATAAAATAATTACACCTACAAGTCATGTTGGTGTAAATAAATAAGATCCATAATATATACCTCGACCTACATGAAGATAAATACAAATAAAGACAAATGATGCTCCGTTAGAATGTAAAGTTCGTAATAATTCACCATAATTTACATCTCGGCAAATATGATTAACTCTGTAAAAAGCTATATTTACATCAGCTGTATAATGTATAGCTAAAAATAGTCCTGTTAAAATTTGATTAATTAAACATAATCCTAATAATGATCCGATGATGATTCAGACGCGGCGCTCATGCGAGATTTCGAGGTGAAATGTCGTGAGGACATTGCAGTATTCTTGAAGATGTCTCTGAGACTCATTCAAATAAATCTCCACCACTGTAAAGCAGCATCTGCTGCCGTCATACTTCGCTTGGACGCAAGCGGAGCCAAGTCGTCCTAATCCAGCGGCAAGCATAGGGCTGCAGCGGACACATTTCAGGCTGATGTCGTTCTACATGGCCCATGAGGTAAATGATCCTGCAAGCGACCTCGTTCGCAAGTTGACCAGTGACAGCGAGAGGTCTAACATATGCCAACTAATAGGCTGCGATGCTAACGCTCACCACACCCAATGGGGGAACTCAGATACAGACGTAAGGCGTGAGTCACTGTTTAGCTTTATCCAGGACTCTAATTTAGTTATTTGTAAATGGGGCAATGACCCGACATTCATTATACAAAATCAACAGGATGTTATTGACCTCACTCTAGTGTCTCACAATTTGTCAGACAAAGTGAAGAGTTGGAAAGTCCTAGAGGACCATTCCTTCTCTGACCATAGGTACATCGAGACGATACTATACCTCGAGAGCCCAAAACCCACCGACTATATTAACCCCAGGCAATCCAACTGGGACAAATATAGTTCAGCCGTGGAGGAATTACTCCCCAACAAAGCACCAACGTGCCCAGACACTCAAGACGACTTAGATCGTCTAGTGAACAGGTTTACGGAAGCATGCAAGCAGGCCTTCACGGCAGCTTGAATTCCACACAAGACCAGGGGTAAACAGAAACCCCCCTGGTGGTCGAAACAAATCGATATCCTACGTAAGAGCTGCAGTACTCTCTTCAGCAGAGCCAAAAGCGCTAACGAGGAGAAGCATTGAGCAAACTACAAAGTCATTCTTGCCCCATACAAAAAGGAATCCCGGAAAACAAAAAGGGCCTCTTGGAAAACATTTTTTACTCGGAGATAAAGGAGACGTCAGAAGCCGCAAGGCTGCGCAAGATCAAGAACTATGGAACGTGGACTAACTCTAGTAATGAGTCGCTGCACATACTACTCGAAACCCACTTCCCTGGGTGCACAACCATCAAGCCGGCGCAACTTCATAGCGAAGGCCCGATAACTACGATGGACCATATTCTTACCAAACGGAGCATAAGCTGGGCAGTAAACAGTTTCGATCCGTTCAAATCCCCTGGTCCGGAAAAGTCATACCGGCCCAATTACAAAAGGCCGGAGACACGGCCATCAACTGGCTGCAATGTATCTACTATATCTAGTATCTATACTAGTAGTGGGGAAAATACCACACGCTTGGCTTAAGGCAAAAATAGTCTTCATGCGAGGTAAAGCCTCGCACTCATCTCCAGGGGACTTTAGACCAATCAGTCTATCATCCTTCCTTCTCAAAACTTTTGAGAGACTCCTCGGGTTACAATTGAGAACAACTATAAGTTGTACCGGGTGCCATTACGGAAGCGCTGACTGCCCTGGGTGTGGACCGTCACTTGGTGATGCTCATTGATCAATTGCTCACATGCAGGACGGTGACATAATCGGAGGGATCGTCCACTCAGTCGAGGTATGTCAATAGAGGCACCCCGCAAGGTGATGTCCTGTCCCACCTTCTATGGAGCATAGCAGTCAACAAGATTCTATGTGACCTGGAGGGGGGGGCTGTAAAGTCGTGGCATACGCGGACGACTTGGCAATTATCTTCTCGGGAAAATACCCTCAAACACTCTGCGAATTAATGACCGCAAAGCTCGCGAGACTGTCAGGATGGACAGAATCGCGAGGTCTTGGAGTTAATCCCTCAAAGACGGCTCCCTTTTGCTTTTCACAAATAAATACATGATTCCGTCTCTAAAATATTGCCCAGTTGATGTTCCGTTTTGAGAAGATATACTCCATCGAGGTGGCCGAACCTTCACTAGAGAGGTGAGTCGGTTCGCTGATAGAGCACCCTGGAAAATGAGTGTCGAGTAGAATGTGTAGGGACTCCTCACTGGAGTTAGTCCACGTACCATCACTTCTCTTTAGGTATTCCCCCGAGAAGGCCGTTTTGGAGAGGATCTTGCGCAGTCTTGCAGCCTCCGACGTTTCCTCGATTTCAGAGCAGTGGCCGGTGCCGCTTCCACCCACTTCCACTGATTTCTGGGGATTTTTGAGTCCGCACTGCCTTTATCGAGGACGCCGATCAGCGATCTTTGGCGAGTTGCGCGAATGATATATTCGGCAGCACTCTGGAGCGCTTTGGAGCCGGTGCAGGAGTCTCCTGTGAGCGCTGCCTTTTTGGTTGCGGGGCTGTCGTCTTCGGCTGGGCAACCTTCTTCGGTGCCTCTTTGCCGAAGTTGGGCAGCACCTTTGATGCCCACTCGACCTTTTTCCGCCACTGGTCGGTCGGGCTGGACATCATGCTCGCGTTTTGCCGACGGAGTATGTTACCAGCACTTCTCCTTTCGGCATACACGTATGCAACTCACCCCCCGCTGCGATGGCAACTCACCCCCCGCTGCCTTACCAGCAGTCAGAGCAGCCGCAGGATTGCATAGCCACTCTGCCAAGGTATCAGCTTTGGGAGGCAATTTGCCACATACCCCAGGACTAGGATGGGACCCCTTCAGGTTCGCCCTAGCGTCTTCCACCGCGCAGGTTTTACCTGCTATGTCGTGGGTCAGGCCAGGCCTTTGGGCCGTTGCCTTTCCCTGAATGGGATTGCTCCCTGTTGGCAATTGGAGAGTGCCAGACTCGTTTTTGTTTTTGTTTTGTTTATTGTTGTTATCCATATTTTAATACCACGATTTGCAAAGAAGGGGCGGTCCGTCCGGGAAGAGATTCACGTTGCCCGGATAAGGCATCATTAGAACAGGGGGCTGCCAAATCTCTGAGCTCTCCGTTAACGACTGGGCTAGTTATTATACCGGGCCCCAGCCAGGCTGACTCTCGGCACAGATCGAATAACTTAGTCCGGCCCGTTGTGAGATGAGTGTGGGGGTTGGGATGTGGGTAGGTGATGTGTAGGGATGGGGGTTGTGTGAGCTACTTATACGAGGCGGCACCACAAGCGCATCGTCAGTGTTGCTACTTTGCGAACACCCGCTGGCTGTCCGGGACCGCTTATTTCGGTGTTTTCGCTAGGAATGCCAGCTTATTCGCAGCTGACCTACAAAGGTAGGTCGTTCGCTATCCGCAACCTGCGACCCATCCGGTGGCCTCAGCTTGACCCCCTCTGAGCCATCTCACATGCTCATCAGACCAGATATTTATTATTAACAGATTAAACTTTTTAAAAAGTCAACCATTTTGAAAAGTAAAAAGGACTTTAAGTCATCTTTTGATGAGTGAATCAAAATTTGCAGAGCACGATTCCAAGCTGCGTGCCTTGCATCCTTCTTAAAGTTTTTTTATTGTTTCAAAAAAACACAACACAACACAACAACTAGTCAACACGACATTTGATTTGGTTAAACAGCTGCAACTTGGCCGTTTATCCATCGATTCTTACAAACTGTACCTTAAACGACACCTAATTAATGTGTCTATCTAAAACTAAAAATATTAGCCATAAAATATTTTTTTTCTACTTTTCCTGAGTTTTTAAAGTCAAAATTTCGGGAAAAATACGGCAAAAAATAATTATGTGGCAGTTTTAAGGGAGCTTTACTTTTCAAATGTGGGAGGCGTATTGTGTATTGATGCATACAAAAAAGCTCTCACGCATTAATCGAAAAAAGAACGAGAGGGAACTTGGTAAGCCGCGGCAAAGGCCGCGGCTCTACTTTATACCCTTTATACTCAGTCAGAATATATGTGCAAAAGGATGCAAAAGGGACGAATTAAATTTTGGCCCAAATGGAAAATTTCAAAAAATTAGGTTGTCTGTTTTCATTTATGTTTATTGAACAAATTGCGGCTCTACAAGGCTATACTCAAGCCAGTGTGGACGTACGCAATGCAACTATGGGGTACAGCCAATAATTCAAACATAGAAATTATACAAAGGTACCAATCTAAAACGCTCAGAATGATAACTGGTGCTCCTTGGTACATGACCAACTACGACATCCACAAAGACCTAAAATTACTTACAATTAAAGAAGAAATAAAATTAAGAGCAATTAAATATATGGATAAGTTACACAATCACGACAATGGTCTTGCATTAGGTCTATTAGACAACAGCAATGAACACAGAAGACTAAAGAGAATACATGTATTGGATTTGCCATATAAATAATAAAATATATAATAAAATAAAATAAATAAGAATAAGAAATAAAAACAAAATAATGTAAATATTTAAAAATGTAAATATATGGATTGAGCTCATTGGAGCTCAAACCATCCGGTTATTTTATAGTTTATAGTTTGTAATTATAATTTGTTTATTGTCTTGAGGTAGACAGATTACAAATAAAAATAAAAAAAATTGAAAAAAAAAAATTTTTGTTTACATATAATTTTGACATCAGCTTCTACATTTCTACATGTACATGCAGAACTACTAATACGAGACGTGTAATAGGCTTTTTACACTTGGTGCGTTACCTATCGATATCGGAGAAGACGCAGAGAAGCAGGTTTGCCGTTTACACTACAGCGTCTTTGCGTCTTGGGAAGAGGAAGAAAAATTTGTAAACAAAAGAAATTATGTCTGAAAATCAACAAGATATGTCAGAAAACGAGCTAATTCTTTTATCTGCGGTGGCGGAAAATGATGCGAATCTGTTGAAGATCATGGAAGTGTCTGGGCTATCCTCAGAAAAGTAGCAGTTCCTCTTGCAACTGCAACGTCCTCCTCGCGTTTGGACCCTTGTCAGTAAAGTGCAAATAATCTTCTATTTTCAATTAAATAATGTTTTTTATGTGTATGCAATAGCCACGATATGGTTCATTTTGGGAGGAAGATGTTGTGGAGAACTCCGATGCATTCTTTAAGGAAAATTTCCGCATGGAAAGGAGTACTTTTAACATTCTGGTTAACCTGTTGCCCAATTTAAAAAAAAAGACACTTCCTTTCGACAGACAATCCCTCTGGAGAAGAGAATAGCCATAGATCTTTATTGTCTTGGATCGTCAGCCGAATATCGTACGGTAGGGAGTTTATTTGGTGTGTCAAGGGCCATTGTCTGCCGGATAGTCGTGAGGTTGTTGCTCAACTCGCTGAAAAGTATCTGCCGGCAGACTTCCTCACCCAGGAGAAAATCACGGAGACGGTGAAAGGATTCGAAGACATGGGATTTCCACAATGCTTCGGAGCAATGGGCAAGTGATTTAAAAAATAGATACAATTATGCATAATATGCTGAGCAATATCTCTTATAGATGGCTGCCACATCGAGGTCCAACCGAAATCTGAGGATGCTGTGGATTACCGAAACTACAAGGGTTGGTATTCAGCAGTTCTATTCGCCTGGGTTGACCATCGGTAAGAAGTCAATTTTTGTATGAGCACAATGAAATTTTCTAAGATTTGTACATTCACAGTTACCGATTCACATACATAAATGTAGGATGTCCCGGCCGAGCTCATGACTCAAAAATTTTCGAGTCATCAAGCCTAAAAAGAAAATTGGATGAGTCACGATTACTCGAGATTCAGCATCATTAGGAGATTCAGCATTTCGATTTGGCAAAAATGTGATGAAACCTTATCCGTTTTCTGTTGAGGCTTCTCCAGAACATAAGGCCTTCAATTACAATCTGTCGAAGGTCAGACGTGTGGTGGAGAATGCTTTTGGGCACTTAAAAGCTCGGTTTCGGAGGATCGGAAAGGGTCTGGACAACAACATCAAGAACACGACAAAAATCATTATCTGTTGCTGCATACTGCACAATATGTGCTCAGTGCATGACTGCGAAGGCTCCGACAGATGGGAGCCAGAAGCCGAATCCTTAGAAGTACCTGAGCAACCAGAGCATGAAGTTTGGCTGGGAAATTCTAACTCACGGGCCGAAACTATAAGGCATGACAGTTTTTTCTCCTCTACCTCCAGCTTTTGTTGAGCTATGTCCTCAATTTTCCGTCGTTTCGGTTGGGAACCGGATGGCTCTCCAAAAGATGAATTGCTTTGATCCGCATCAAAGTCCTGGACTTCTTCAATTATACTTGAAAAGTCTGAATAGAATGTATTGAATAAATTATTTATTTACAAATTTGTGTTTTATTTATTACCTGTGCTCTCAACTCCGTCTACTACCATTGCCTTGGACGTCTGAAATATTATGGAGATTCTTCCAAAGTGCTCCCATGTTGATGGAGCCCCGCCTGAAGGACCCACTTTGGCTAGTTCACTCCTGAAAAATTAATTTAACAAGTAAATAGGAACCCTTGTATGGAAACTTACCTGTACTTTCTTGTCAAATTGTCCATTTTATTTTTCACCTCCACGGATGTTGGACCAAACTCTTTTAAGGCAATCGCTATTTCCTTATATATGTGGGAGTTCTTTCGAACGCCCCGAAAACCATCAATGTTTTCCTCCCACTGGTCGAGAAGGGATTGTATGGCAGCATGTGTCCACAAAAATCTTCTGTCTAGCGTAATAATTGATTTGAACTATTATTGTATGAATTATAGTATTATGTATATGTATATATTTACCTTTTCCATCATCAGACATTTTTCGCGGCAAATTTATATTTTCTGCTACAGCTGTTTTTTGTTGTTATTAGTGGTGATAGTTCCGCTGATTGGGCAGAAAAGTACGAAAATTGCTGTTATGCGCACAGAAATACCACAGAAATACCAAAACGCAGTTGCGTCGGAAAACGACGCAACTTTTTGCCATCACTAGGGCCCTATGCTAAACCTATGTAAAAAAAACTGCGTTTCTGAGAAGACGCAAAGAATCAAGACGCAGCCTCAGTGTAAACGGCACCTAAGTGTGTGCGAGAGAGAGAGGGAATGAGTAAGCGCTTGGCAAGCGTTGCGTAGCCCCTGAAATTTAAGGCATTTTTATTTTATATTTTATTTTATTTATTTCCGCCGAGGCCAAAATTAATCGATAATGAATCGACGGCTAAGTTGCAGCCGTTTGACCAAACATTCAATATAATAATCAAATATAATTTGATTTATAATATATAAACCTTCTTTATGATTTTTTTAATACAAATAATATATTAAAAGCAATATTATATGGGCATTTCTCTCAAGAGGTCGACCGAGGCCAAAAAATTAAAAATCAATAAAAACGCCTTTAAATATAGTTTTCTAGGTATGTTATTTTGAAAATATATTGAAAATACGTCAATTTAATTAATTGACATATAATTTCATTAACTTTGATCTGAAAACCTATTAAAATTAGCAAAAGTTCACTTTTTATACCCGGTACTCGAAGAGTTTAAGGGTATATTAGATTTGTGGGGATAACGGTTGTGTGTAACGTCCAGAAGGAAGCGTTTCCGACCCCATAAAGTATATATATTCTTGATCAGCATCAATAGCCGAGTCGATATAGCCATGTCTGTCTGTCCGTCCGTCCGTCCGTCCGTCTGTCCGTCTGTCCGTCCGTCTTCATTTGCGCCTATATCTCATAGACTATTAAAGCTAGAGTAACCAAGTTTTGTATTCAGTCTCCTGTGTTATCACACTACTCAAAGTGTATTTCAAAATTTCGCCCCGCCTCCTTCCGCCCCCACAAAAAACGAAAGTCTGTGGCATACACAGTTTTAAAGATACGGGAAAACTAAAAACGCAGAATCATAGAAAATGACCATTTCTATCAGAGTGTTGAATCTGGATCAGATCGGATCATTATTATAGCTACAATGAAGAAAACCATTTCGAAAGTCATCATTCCCTCTCGCTCTCTCTCACACGCGACCCCATCTGCTTTGCCCATTCGTATTTCTTGACGCCTAGTTCTCAGAGACTATAAGAGCTAGAGCAACCAAACTTTCTATCCAAACTCCTGTGATATCGAACCAGCACGAGTTTGTTTCAAAATTTTGCCACGCCCCTTTCCGCCCCCACAAAGGACGAAAATCTGTGGAATCCACATTTTTAAAATAAATGAAAACCAAAAACGCAGAATCATGGAAAATTGCCATATCTACCAGATTGCCGAATATGGATCAAGTCGGATCAATATTATAGACAGAAGAAACAAATTAAATTTCAGTGGCTACGCAACGCCTGCCAAGCGCTGACTCATTCCCTCTCTCTCTGTCGCAAACACTTTTACGTCTCAAATATGTAGTTATACATGTAGAAATGTAGAAGCAGATGTAAAAAGCATATGCAAACAAAATTAGAAACATGTATAATATTCCAAAAATGATTTGACTTCATTTTTTGAAATATTATTTTTTGCCCAAAATTTATTTTGTCCCTTTTGCAAACATATAATAAATTGCATAAATCGCAAGCTCATATATGTATGTACATATGTATGTATATACTGACTGAGTACCGGGTATAAGGTAGAGGCGCGGCCTTTGCCGCGGCTCACAACGTTCCCCCTCGTTTGGTATTTTTTTGTCATGTTTTCCATTATTATTTTCGCCTATAAGAAAGATGATTCCTGATACAAATTTTTCCTCAAAGTCTCCCTTACATATTGAACTATCTAAAATAAATCCCAGAAAATTTTCTCAAAATCGGTTAAAGGAATTTTTGTAATTTTTGTAAGTAGAGATCAAGAATATTCTATATATATATTTATATATGTACTACCTGACCCAGCAAACGCTGTTTTGCCATATAAATAATTTCTATGTACTTTCTAGTGCCGACAGAAAAAAACTAACCTATTTTAAGTGTGTAAGGATGTGGTATATGCACGAAATAGGTGTGTAATGCTGTGAACGATAAGGGAAGGGAGCAGCTCTCCTGCTCTTCCGCTCTCCCGCTCTCCCGCTCTCCTGCTCTTCCCCTCTCCCGCTCTCCTGCTCTCCCGCTCTCCTGCTCTCCCCCTCTCCCAGTCTCCCCCTCTTCAGCTCTCCTGTTTTCCCGCTCTCCTGCTCTCCCGCTCTCCCGCTCTCCTGCTCTCCCGCTCTCCTGCTCTTCCCCTCTCCAGCTCTCCTGTTTTCCCGCTCTCCTGCTCTCCCGCTCTCCCGCTCTCCTGCTCTCCCGCTCTCCTGCTCTCCCCCTCTCCCAGTCTCCCCCTCTCCAGCTCTCCTGTTTTCCCGCTCTCCTGCTCTCCCGCTCTCCCGCTCTCCTGCTCTCCCTCTCTCCTGCTCTCCCGCTCTCCTTCTGTATAGAATTATAAAAAAAATGTTAAGGGTGGACAACCCTTAACACTTAGGGGTATGAAAAATAGATGTTGGTCGATTCTCAGACCTACTGAATATGCATGCAAAATTTCATGAGAATCGGTCAAGCCGTTTCGGAGGAGTATGAAGACAAACATTGTGACACGAGAATTTTATATATTAGATATTGATAATTTTTTTCTTCAAGCCGTTGATTTAACATATCATACTGTAAAATATTGCTCTAGAGTAATGTAAGGTGCCGTTTACACTGAGGCTGCGTCTTGATTCTTTGCGTCTTCCCAGAAACGCAGTTTTTTTTACATAGGTTTAGCATAGGGCCCTAGTGATGGCAAAAAGTTGCGTCGTTTTCCGACGCAGGTGCGTTTTGGTATTTCTGTGGTATTTCTGTGCGCATAACAGCAATTTTCGTACTTTTCTGCCTAATCAGCGGAACTATCACCACTAATAACAACAAAAACTGCAGATTCAAATTTAAATTTTGCCGCGTAAAATTTTTAACTGAGTAAAAAGGGGCAAAAATTCATGTAATGGTTAGAACAAATTGTTTAAACTAATTTTATTATTAAAAAAAGCATTTCAACAATATAGTTGATTTCAAATTTTTTGCTGCAAATCCCATGTCTTTGAATCCTTTCACTGTTTCCGTAATCTTCTCAGGGTAAGAAAGTCTGCTGGCAGATACTTGTCAGCGAGTTGAGCAACTACCTCGCGACAAAACTGCAGTAATATGAGGCAGACAAAAGCCCTTGACACACCAAATAGACTCCCGTACGATATTTCGCAGGCGATCCTAGGCAATATAGGGCTATGGAGAGGAGGGAAGGCTATGGAGGGCCCTATGGAGAGCTATGGAGTGCATGGAAGCATCTAAGTTATCCTCAGAAAAGTTGCGATTCGTCTTGCAACTGCAACGTCCTCCTTGCGTTTGGACTCTTGTAGGTAAAGAGCAGATAATGTTCTCTCTTTTCAATTAAATAATGTATTTTTCATTGCAATGGCCACGATATGGTTCATTTTGGGAGATAGATATTGTGGAGAACTCCGATGCCTTTTTTAAGGAAAATTTCTGCATGGAAAGGAGTACTTCAACATTCTCGTTGGACTGTTACCCAATCTCACAAAGAAAGACACTCCTCTTCGACTGACAATCCCTCTGGAGAAGAGAATAGCCATAGCCCTATATTGCCTAGGATCGCCTGCGGAATATGGTACGGGAGTCTATTTGGCGTGTCAAGTGCTTTTGTCTGCCTCATATTACTGTAGTTTTGTCGCGAGGTAGTTGCTCAACTCGCTGACAAATATCTGCAAGCAGACTTTCTTACCCTGAGAAGATCACGGAAACAGTGAAGGAATTCAAAGACATGGGATTTGCAGCAAAAAATTTGAAATCAACTATATTGTTGAAATTCTTTTTTTAATAATAAAATTAGTTTAAACAATTTGTTCTAACCATTACATGAATTTTTGCCCCTTTTTACTCAGTTAAACATTTTAAGCGGCAAAATTTAAATTTGAATCTGCAGTTTTTTGTTGTTATTAGTGGTGATAGTTCCGCTGATTAGGCAGAAAAGTACGAAAATTGCTGTTATGCGCACAGAAATACCACAGAAATACCAAAACGCACCTGCGTCGGAAAACGACGCAACTTTTTGCCATCATTAGGGCCCTATGCTAAACCTATGTAAAAAAAACTGCGTTTCTGGGAAGACGCAAAGAATCAAGACGCAGCCTCAGTGTAAACGGCACCTAAGTCAGAAGCACGTAATTTTTGTTCGGTGGAGCCAACGACAGCTGACAAAATGATGCGGAAATGATGCGGCTTTATTGTAAACGCCTTGCATCATTTTTAAAAATGTAGTGTAAAAATGCTATTAGACATTTTTAATAAACTATGCGATTTTTTCTTGTCACGCAATATACTAGAAGTATACAACGATCTTGTCGAGACGAAATTCTGTATTGGAATATTCTTAAAAATAAAGGAGATTTTTTAAAAGGTTTACTTCCACGGACGTCTTCACTTCAAACTGTACAACGTACTTCCACAATACCTGTATTATATGTACATACTATAATGCGTTTAGAAGTAAAAATAAAACCAGTTTTATAATATATATTACCTCATCTGATAGCACTAGTCGACACGACTTTTCCGCTGTCGCAAAAAATGAATTTTTCTAATAGATTTGGATGTTTAAAAATGTTTAAAGAATGTTTTTTTTTTTCATAGAGTAGTTTTTTTTAAAGAATTTTAAAAAAATGTGGTATTTTTTGTTATAGGTAGTGCTTCTATTTTTCACATAACTTAAGTTTCCTAGAACTGGTTGTATTGAACTTTGCAGTTAAGAAAAGCTGACAAATGCAGCTATAAATCCGACTCAACTTAACTTAACAACTTAAATCCAGCTGCAACTTAACGTCTGGAATATATTAAGCTTCCAAATTGAAATTTCATAATTTTTTCGGTATTTTTTCCCCGAAATTTTGACTTTAAAAGCTCAGGAAAAGTCGAAAAAAAATATTTGAATGCCTTGATTTTTGGTTTTAGATAGACACATTAATTAGGTATCGTTTAAGGTATCGCTTATAAAAATATAAAAATAAACGGCTAAGTTATAACCGTTTGACAAAAACTTCATATGCCGAATTTCGCCGATAAATTCCGTTAGCCGACGTATTACCGTTTTTTTTTCCTACAAAAATACCAAAAATCTGTGTTTGTAACAGTTTTTAACGGTAAAATGACATTTGGGATAGTGCCAAACGGCATATGAAGTTTTGGTCAAACGGTTATAACTTTGCCGTTTAGTTTTATATTTTTATAAGCGATACCTTAAACGACGCCTAATTAATGTGTCTATCTAAAACCAAAAATCAAGGCATTCAAATATTTTTTTTTCGACTTTTCCTGAGCTTTTAAAGTCAAAATTTCAGGGAAAAAATACCGAAAAAAATTATGAAATTTCAATTTGGAAGCTTAATATCTTCCAGACGTTAAGTTGCAGCTACAAAGTGTCTGAGTCGGATTTATAGCTGCATTTGTCAGCTTTTTTTAACTGCAAAGTTCAATACAACAAGTTGTAGGAAACTTAAGTTATGTGAAAAATAGAAGCACTACCTATGACAAAAAATACCAAATTTTTCAAAAATTCTTAAAAAAAAACTACTTTATGAAAAAAAAAAACCATAATTCTTTAAAAAATTTTAAATCTCCAAATCTATCAGAAAAAGTCCGTTTTGGCCACAGCGGAAAAAAAAGTTGAATTTTGTCGAGTAGTGTAGTCATAATAATTAATATATGACAATGCATAAATAATGTGGTAGTAGTTGCAAATCTCTGATTAACATAATAATATCCTCTTCACTGTTTTAGAAACTTAATTCTTAAGGATATCTTGCCATATTGGGATGTTCAAAGTCTTTGGGGCTCCGAAATTCAGGTTCCTTTTAAAAGTAACATAAATATTTTCAAGTATTTCTAATTTGTACCAGTTAGTGTTTGAATATCGATATTAAGTACTCTTACTGAGCATGCCCTGAAACACAGGGCACAGCAATAACTACCCTTACACACGTTTTGGTCACGTCCCGAGTCTGCGCGAAGAAAATATCGATTTTTAAACTGTGCACTGTGTATTTCAGAAGCTTGTTTTAAAGAAAATACATGTTTCATTAACAATTGAAGTTTTAATTGATATAAATAAAGAAATTGTTTCTTTACAAATACCTTTAAAGTAAATATAAAAAGGCACATAAAACTATCAATAGTGTTGTTAATGTTACTTTAAGCATAACATAACTGTGACAGTTTTTTATGACACATAATTATATAATATATTTTTTTACATATATATGTGTGGACACGATATACAAATAAGGAGGTAACATTTTTTCGTTTAAGTTCTTGTAAAAATGCATAAAAGGATTACTAGTTCTTTATTGGAATTTTTTAATAAAGGTTTAATACTTTCGCTTACTAAAAGAGAAGGTCTAACTATTAGTATTGATTTATAAATATTTTTTCAGTTAATATGGGAACTGTGTTGAGTTTTAATCCACGGGATCGCCATCCAATATATTCATCTCAACCGAATTTTCAATACAACCATTCAACTGATATAAAAAACGAAAATGTTAGTAGTGGATCAATTGATTCACATCTAAACAATTATTCTTATGAGCAATTAAATAATGCTAAAAACCGAGAAAGCAAAAAATCGGTCTGCCATCAATTGTCAAAGAATATTATAGGACAACAAGGTACATATACTGGAGTACATATTAATTTGCAGGCTCAAACCCAGTTGGGCTCACACCACTTACCCAATTTGACCAATACTTCTAAAGATACTATAACAAATGTTTTGGATATTCAAAACGAAAACGGAGCCATTAAATCAGAAAAAAATTCTATTGATAAAAACTTAAAGAAACATTCAATTTTTATTAATGCCCTTTCTTGGAAAAAACTGTCAACATCGCATAATAAGAAGAAAATCGACAACAAAAATAAATGTGCAAACCTACCCACAGCGTGCTTTAAGTCACAGTATTTAGAGTCTACTTTCGCCTCATCGTCTGATAAGAATCGAAACATCCAACTACAATGCAATCGAATAGAAGAACATAACCAACCAAACCACAATCAACCGCAGGATATTCGGGAAGATTCAGGACCTGTAACAGCCAAATCTCAAAACCCTTCTAAAGTCAAGGACTCTATAAAAGTTAATAACAAAAATTCAATATGTAATCACAATAAGTTGATTCAAAAACAACCCTTGGCGCTAACCCTGCCACAGCAAATCCAACCATCTTCAATGCAGTTCAAGAACAATAATCAGATTCCTCGAAAAACTGTAATTCAGGTTAGTAGTCAGTAGTATATATACATTAAGGTTGCGCTTATTCATAAAAGTGTAATTATTAAAGATCTCAGGGTCCACAAATGTTTATTTTTGTATAAAATAATAATTTATAAAGTTATAGTCCGATTCGAAAACATTTAGAGGTGCCGCTTTCAGCTCAACTTTGAAAAATACGATATAATGCACAATGTATCACTCTGATCGAATTTATTTTTTGTATTAACTAGAATATACAACAAGGGGGATCATTGTGAGCCGCGGAAAAGGCCGCGGCTCTACTTGATACCCACTAAGTAGTCAGTTTACATATGTACATGTGAGCTTACGATTTATGTAAGCTATTATATGTTCGCAAGGGATAAATTGAATTTTAGTCTTTGGGAGATGTTTATATATAAGTTGTTATCTGTTTCCATTTTTGTTTACAATGCGTTTAACTTCTACATATGTATGTATGTATATATGTATCTACGGCTTGTGGAAGTGTGTGCGAGAGAAAGAGAAAGAGGGAATGAGTATGCGCTTGGATGGCGTTGCACAGCTTACCTGATCCAGATTCGGTAATCTGATAGATACAGTCATTATAGATGATTCCGCGCTTTTAATTTTCTCGTATCTTTAAAATTGTGCATTACACAGATTTTCGTCCTTTATGGGAGCGGAAGGGGGCGTGTCAAAATTGTGAAATACACTTTTATTGAAGTGATATCAGAGGAGCTTGGATAGAGAGTTTGGTTGCTCTAGCTCCTATAGTCTCTGAGATCTCATCTAAAATATACTTGTAACAGTCTGAAATCACAAAAGTCTGGATACAAAATTTGGTCGCTCTAGCTCTTACAGTCTATGAGATCTATGCGCTAATGAAGACGGGCGGACGGACACACAGACATGGCTATATCGGCTCGGCTATTGATGCTGATCAAGAATATATATACTTTGAGTGATCGGAAACGCTTCTTTCTGGGTGTTACACACATTCACTATCACCACAAATCACCACAAATCTAATATACCCCTATACTCTGCGAGTACCGGGTATAAATATAATAGCCCCTAAAATTTAAGCTGGAGTGGTTAATATTTAAGCCAACAAGAAATGTTAGCTAGTTCGACTTTTCATAATAAGGTGCAATTACAGTACAATTGCAGTGTATTAAAATATCGAATTGCCACTTTCGTCTTACTAAAATGATTTCAGTATGGGGAATAATTGATAAAATCAAAGCAGCCTGTTTGGTGCAACTGCATCCAATTCTAAATGACTTAACGGCACTGCATTCCGCTTAGGAAACTACTGAAAAAAATGTTCGCTATGCCAGATTTAAGGATTTCTGGAACACTGCAGTAGTCAACATGATGTTTCCGATGTGGTCTGAACTGACTTTTTCTAATGGATTTGGGGATTTAACATTTTTAAATTATGGTTTTTTTTCTAGGTTTAATTTTTTTCTTTAGGAGGTTTATATGCAATGACTGCACCATCAAGTGGCGCAAGCGACACCAGCAGAAGGCTGTTACGCGCGGATCCCAGGCAAGAACGCAGCCCTCCCGCCCAACTAGCCGAGGGGCGCTGCCGCATAACTCGCTAGTCGCGAACAGATTGTGGAGATGCAGGAAAAATTGGTGTTTGACTAGTGTCCGACGAAAAGTAACTTATAATATAATAAATAAGCAATTTCTAATCACGAGAAAGATATGAGAGTATCGTTAATTAAAGACTAGGAAAGGAGTTAGTAGTAGATATGATATGGTAGAGGGAATTATAGTCCGAGCATAACACCCTAAACGTTTCAAGCAAGGAATAATTCGATCTACAAAGCGGAAGGAACAACGGTGTATAGTTTCTAGTGTTCCTAATAGGAATAGTTTAGTTAAAATTTTGTCAAACACTTTAGGAATAGCAGATAACTTAGATATACCTCTATAGTTTTTTGCGTCAGAATTGCTACCTTTCTTATGGAGAGGAATTATCCATATCTAGCATGAAGAATTTATGAACAGGGTGAATACTTTAAGCAACGGCCCACACAGAGACTCGGCACAGTACCAAAATAACAGCCGGGAACTCCGTTGTGAAAACAACGGTTTTACTATTCGGAGATCATGAAACAATGAGCTTTCATTTATCAAGGCACTGAAGATACCGTTCGAGCTCGGTAATCCGTATGGATACAGCTGACCAGAGTAACTTTCCTGCGAATACGTAGTTTGGAAGAAAAGGGCAAAAAGATCGACAATTGAATGATCATTATTGCCGACGTATTAAGGAAGGATAGCGAGGATACGAAGCTGTAAAACTGTATAGGGTCCTAAGAAAAACGTATCCTGGATCGAGTTTGGTAGTCCTTATAGTATTGAGCGTTAAGAACTGAGAAATTTGTCCAGGCCATTGTATAAAGAGAGAGAGAGAGAGAGAAAAGAAGGAGAGCCAACTTCTTGAAATTTGTTGTGTTCTTTGGTGAACCAAATGGGTTTCCAAGATATTTAAGGACTGAAAAGCGGGACACAAGAATCAAAAAGTGAGTCAAGTGCATTGTAGAAAATGTTTGCGCCTATCGTAACATCAGTGCACAAATACAAAGCGGACTCGGACTTTCGGAAGCAGCGGACGCATTGAGGTAGTCTACCTGACCGATCCAATACAGTTAGTACTATGTCGAGCGACACTTCGCAAGTAGGATGGTAGGTATAGTGAGCGGAGAGACTCGAGTTAACAACGCAAAGTCGCATCCGTTACAAAGCACATGTCATGTTGTGACATGGGCACTAGGCTATTAGACTCGTTTACCGAAGACCAAACAGTTTCTGGCAAGTTGAAGTCACCAAGAACTATCATATGATCTCTATCGGAGAGCGAAGAAAAAACAGGCGGAAATGTGTTGCTCGTAAATTGCGATATAACAAGAAGGTGTAATATACGACCAAGTTATGAAAACTGAGAAAGCGGGAAGAATCAGTTTTACACAGGAATTGCAGTTCTTGTTGAATCTGGAGTGTGAACTGTTCCAACGTGAAGTTTGAGTCCACTGCAATCAGAACCCCTCCTGTACGTCGAGACGAACGGTCATATCTAAAAGTTGTGTACCGATCTGTCAAAACTTCAGAACTACAAATTTCCGGCTTTAACCAGGTCTCGGTAAACACAATAACGTGAGATGCAAATGTGACACTATATATGAAAAGAATGTTAAGCTTACTGCGCAAGCCTCTAACATTCTAATAGCTCACTACATGAGAAAATGTTAGTTTTTTGGACGGGTGGAGGTAGAGCGGGAAGATAAAAATGGAGCATTAGTATGATTAGTTGGCAGAGTTATTTGGGGGCTAGTCTTCTTCTTTTCCTTAAACTCCTTCACCACCAAATGATCCGGCCGAAATTTGGTTAAACAAATGGTGTTAAAATGAGTTGGGGCGACACTTATTTTGAATGAAGCTATCTCCCTGGCCTAAGAGAAGTTAAACTTTTCGACCTTTAAACCGACGGCTTTTATTTTGCTTTGTATAAAAGCAGTCACATCCTTAGTTGTTGAGTCAGGAGCCAGTCGTGAACCAAAAACTTGTCATTTAGGTCGATTCGCAACCAATCTTGACACCAGGCACAGGCCTATGACCAGGCATGACCATGTCTTTGTCAACCACCCGACATGGCTCACAGCTGTAATGCAAACCGATTCGTTTAGAAATAGCATCACTCACGAGGCCTGTGAACCCAGCGTATTTTGCGTGCATTAAGCTTTCGCAGAGCCAGCAAGGGATACTCGGCTGATCATGGGTGATATTTTTTTTGCAAGTTTTTTTGGCACAGACAACAGAGTATTCTATTATGTATAAAAATTCAATATATGAAAAAAAAAAAAATTTCAAAACAGATATAGATAAACACAGAAAACAGATTATCAGATATGTAATGCCAGATAAACGCTGAAAGCAGAATCAATAAAAACTGGGAGGAGAGCGGTTAACCGATGCAAAAAAGTATTATTTAATTATGTTTTTACACAGTAAACAGGCATGCACCCGCGATCAAGAATAGATAATATGGTAGATGGTTAATTTAGGAATTTATAAGGGTTTATTTTCAAAAAACACTGTCTGTTTAAGCAAAATAAAAGGAAAATAAGCGGAGCACAAAATAAAAACACGTCTGGTCACTACAAAAAAAATCCAACGATCATCTCTATCTCGTAGGGATCACTTCAATTCGGAATTGATAAAGTCAAACCAAAATGTTGTCATTTATAAAAATTTTTAAATAGCTTGAGTCGCTCTTCACTTGACCATTTTTCTGTTTTTAAGAAATGGAGAAAAACGTCTTTTAAAGGCAAAGTCAAATTAATTTTTCCCAAAAAAAGTACTTATGCTTGGAGAAAATAATTTTCCTTTTTTTTAAGAATAAATTTAAAATATGAAATGAAATATTTATTGCGATTCTAAAAAGTAATACTTAATTTAAAATTTTTAGCGGAATATAAAAAAATGTAGTACTAGGTCAAAAGCACTTAGTGGCCTTATTACACTACTCGACAAAATTCAACTTTTTTTTTCCGCTGTGGCCAAAAATGACTTTTTCTGATAGATTTGGAGATTTAAATTTTTTTAAAGAATTATGGTTTTTTTTTCATGGAGTAGTTTTTTTTTAAAGAATTTTTAAAAAATTTGTTGGTTTTTGTCATAGGTAGTGCTTCTATTTTTTACATAACTTAAGTTTCCTACAACTGGTTGTATTGAACTTTGCAGTTAAAAAAAGCTGACAAATGCAGCTATAAATCCGACTCAGACACTTTGTAGCTGCAACTTAACGCCTGGAAGATATTAAGCTTTCAAATTCAAATTTCATAATTTTTTTTCGGTATTTTTCCCCGAAATTTTGACTTTGAAAGCTCAGGAAAAGTCGAAAAAAAATATTTGAATGCCTTGATTTTTGGTTTTAGATAGACACATTAATTAGGCGTCGTTTAAGGTATCGCTTATAAAAATATAAAAATAAACGGCTAAGTTACAACCGTTTGACCAAATTTTCATCACTAATTAGTGGCAATATTCAGCAAACAAAGAAAAACATTACTTTATATGTACCTTTTGGGAAATATTAGTTATTTTTCATAGCAACCCAAGCTCAATATATTCCTGGTTCCTATTATACCCATAGTATAGGGTTGTACTCAAAAAGTATAGGGGTGTTTTAGATTTGTGGTGATAATGGATGTGTGTAACACTCAGAAGGAAGCGTTTTCGACCCCACAAAATATATATATTCGTGATCAGCATCAATAGCCTTGTCGATATAGCCATTTCTGTCTGTCCGTCCTTCCATCCGTCCGTCTATCCGTCTTCATGACTAGACTCCTGTAATATCAGACTGTTACAAGTGTGTTTCAAAATTTCGATTCGCCCTTTTCCGCCCTCACCAAGGACGAAAATCTGTGGCATGCACAATTTTTTAGATACGAAAAAACTTAAAACGCAGGATCATGAAAATTTACCGTATCTACCAAATTGCCGAATATGGACCAGTTAGGATCATTCTTATAGCGAGGAAGAACTAATTACATTTCAGTGGCGCTTACTCATTCTTTCTCTCTCTCGCACACACACGAAAACGAACACTCTTAGCAGTTCGAGGTGTGAACGATATTCCTCGATTGCATCTACTAAATAATAAATAAACCAGATCGACTGCACGATTTCCTTTACATCACAATCTCTCGAATCAATTTTTGCTGGGTTCTGTTTTGTTGGCACATGCCGCCACATAGCGTCACCTGGCCACTCTTGAATCTCCATTAGCACTCGTCAACACGAAATTTCCGCTGTCGCCTAAAATGACTTATTCTAATAGATATGGAGATTTAAAAATTTTAACAGAATCTTTTTTTTTTCTATGTTTAGTTTTTATTTAAAGAGTTTTTTAAAAATTTGGTATTTTTCAAATAAAAATACCAAAAATCTATGTTTGTAACAGTTTTTAACGGTAAAATGGCATTTGGGATGGTGCCAAACGGCATATGAAAGATTGGTCAAACTTAGCCGTTTATTCATCGATTCTTACAAACGATACCTTAAACGACGCCTAATTAATGTGTCTAAAACTAGAAATGTAAAATATAAAATATTTTTTTTTTTAATTTTCTTGAGTTTTCAAAATCAAAATCGGGAAAAAATACCGAAAAAAATTATGAAATTTGAATTTGAAAGCTTAATATCTTCCAGACGTTAAGCTGCAGCTACAAAAAGTCTGGGTCGGATTTATAGCTGCATTTGTCAGCTTTTCAAAACTGCAAACTGTTCAATAGAACATGTTGTAGGAAACTTAAGATATGTGAAAAATAGATGCACTGCCTCTGAAAAAATACCAAATTTTGAAAAAATTCTTAAAAAAAAAACTAAACAGAAAAAAACGAGGGGGAACGTTGTGAGCCGCGGCAAAGGCCGCGGCTCTACCTTATACCCGGTACTCAGTCAGTATATACATACATTTAAGAGCTTACGATTCATGAAATTTATTATATGTTCGCAAAAGGGACGAATTAAATGTTGGGCAAAAAATAATATTTAAAATAAAAAATGAAGTCAAACCATTTTTGAATTTTTTATACATGTTTCCATTTTTGTTAACCTATGATTTTTACATCTGCTTCTACATTTCTACATGACATGTATAACTACATATTTCAGACGTACAAGTGTTTGCGAGAGAGAGAGGGAATGAGTAAGCGCTTGGCAGGCGTTGCGTAGCCACTGAAATTTAATTTGTTCCTTCTGTCCATAATAATGATCCAACCTGATCCAGATTCGACAATCTGTTAGACACGGTAATTTTCCGTGATTCTGCGTTTTTCGTTTTCTCGTACCTTAAAAATTGTGGATTCCACAGATTTTCGTCTTTTGTGGGGGCGGAAGGGGGCGTGCCAAAATTTTGAGATAAATTCGTGCTGGTTTGATATCACAGGAGTTTGGATAGAAAGTTTGGTTGCTCTAGCTTTTATAGTCTCTGAGATATAGGCGCAAATGAAGAAGGACAGACGGACAGACGGACGGACGGACGGACAGACAGACATGGCTATATCGACTCGGCTATTCATGCTGATCAAGAATATATAGACTTTATTGGGTCGGAAACGCTTCCTTCTGGGTGTTACACACAACCGTTATCACCACAAATCTAATATACCCCTTTACTTTTCGAGTACCGGGTATAAAAATCATAATTCTTTCAAAAATTTTGAATCTCCAAATCTATCAGAAAAAGTCATTTTGGGCGACAGCAGAAAAAATAGTTGAATTTTGTTGAGTAGTGTAATCGGTTCATAACGAATGTTGACAACGAAGAAGGTATCAGTATACCATTTTTTCAATTGGAGCCTTGAGCAGCGATTTGAATCGGTGACAGAGATCTTCGAGACGGTAATTGGCACATAACTCAAGCCTTGTGAGTGTTGTCGTCTTGAGTGGCGCTACTTTCGAGTTTGCAGTCAGCTACGAGGATTTATACGCAGGTTCCATAAGCTCTCATAGATGCATCGGCAAAGGCATGTAAGTTAACGTACCCAATTCTATTAGCTTCTTATATGATTTATAAACAATCTTTGGGTTCCTCAGATTCAATATCTTGGCTTTCCCAGATTCAATCTCAATCTTTGCCCCTTACAATTTGTAAACAATCTTTGGCTTCGCCAGATCCAAAGTCAATTTGTAAACAATATTTGGCCTCGCCAGATCCAAACAACAATATTTGGCTTCGCCAAATCCAAACTCAATCTGTGCCTTTGGATCGCACTTAATTTAAAATCCACTTAATTAAAAATCGAACTGTTCTCACACCCGCCTAAATTGAATAACACTCTCAGCCCATACCCGGCTTTCATAAACAATTGAACACCCGGTTTTCGTAAACATTCGAACGCCCGGCTCTCTGCGAGCTTCTGCATGTTGACCATATCCCCAAGTCTCGAGTTGGATGACGAAATTGAGTCAGTCCCTTTTGTTTATAAGAAATTTGTTCTCAAGAGAGAACCAAAAGAGGTTTCATGATTTTGGAGATGCAAATAGTCAGTCAGTCTTGATCCAGAACCAAACCAGAACAGTTATACTTTAATCCGAAACTCGCAAATACGCGCCGATCCTTATCCTTAAACAAATGTAAAACAAACCTCACCAACTGTTATAAGTCATTGTTAAACTCTAATACGTGTTGTGAAATACAATAAAAGATACTTTTTAAAAACACAATTCGCCACCGCAATAATTTAATTTGTATGTACATATGTATATACTTGAATCGATGCTATGGGATCAGTATGCCAAATTCGAAGTATGGTAATCTTCTCCAACTGACCCAACTCAATGCTGATTCCAAGATCATTTTAATTGGCCCATCCCCGTATAGCTTTCTAATTTCAAGCTCCTGCCTGTGGACCTTTATTAGTAAAGGACTTAACTAGCCAAGGGGGTCAAAAAGCTTTGATGTCACCGATACCCGTCCATCTGAGAGGACGTCTTACAAGACGCATCGAAAACGACACTGAGCTTGGTCGACGTTCTTTAGGGCCTCAACAAATGTGTAATAAAGCAATGTGGAGTTTTAGGGATTGTGTTAACTGTGGGAGACATGAGACCTTAGGAGAGGTACTCTTCCATTAACTCCAAGTACATTTTATGCATGTCAGGATCATGAGATAATCTATTTTCCAGAGACAAAAAAACGGCCGTTTAGCCAATTCACTTTTGTGGTGTGTTGTCAATAGATAATTCTGACTCTTCTCGACAACTCAAACAGTTCATCACTATCTGGGTGACGGTCACCTTTAAAGTGTATCTGACTCACTACCAATAATTCGCGAGTTCACCACCGTGTGTATCTTCTTCTTGACTTTTGAATCAGATTCAGCATTACCAAGCATGTTGATTGACGACTACTCCTTATGGAACTGTAAGTGCTGTGCTAAACTCTTAGTGATGAAGCTTCTTTGGGACTCAGAGTCAAGTAAGGCTCGGGTCAAAACATATTTGCCAATATTTGTTGGGATGGATGGATGGATGTAGCATGGAGAAATTGCGAAGTGGGCGGTTGATTCTGATCGGGAGGAGAAAAATAATTCACTGGGGGTGATGGCTGTGTACCTATGCAACAAGGTATTGTGTGACCAGCCAAACACTTGACACTTTTTAGCTTTGCATCGTACTTGCAGACAGTTGGTGCATAAGGATGCAGTTTTTGCAAATTTGAACTATTGCATTACCGCCAGCCGACAAAATGGACTGCCAGCAAATGCTCTTTTGCATTGCAGTATTGTTGCATTGTTGGTTTTTGGAATTTGCGGTAGAAAGCGCGAATGAGGTCAGATTATGAGGCTTGCTTGGTACAGCTTTCTGCTCCTGCTTCGATATTGCCGATTCTTCGGCCGAATGATGCTGATGTCTGTGATTAAGCAAATTTCCGCAATCCGTCCAAAGTGGCAGCTTCTCGTAATCGAGTTGTTCTTCCCATTTCTGTTTGGTCACCGTATTGACTCTGCTCAACTAAAGACTAAATAGGGCAAACCCGTTATAAACTAACCATGGCTTTCTCATATCTACTCTCTGTTACGTGGAACGCCCTAAAATTTTCCAACGCTTCACCAGAGAGAAAATCTTTTCTATAATTGGAATGCTTTCGTCATTATGCACCAGAGTCTGAAGTAAACTTATGAAGTTTTTAAATTCCGTAAAAGTGCTGCTGAACAGCGGCAGTGCTAAGTCGAGCACGAGTTGGGCCACTAGAAGCTGATACCAAAGGCTTTGTTTCCTCAGCTGTCTTAAAGTCGCATATAAGCGGTATTAATTTTCCTTTTATATCGTCAGTGGAGAGTTTTTCCAACTCGGTTCCAAATTCATCGGCATTATCTATCTCTTCGTTTTCCACCTGATGTTGGCTTGCCATGTCAAAGCTTTGAGTCAACGTTTTGAGTTTGCACTCGAGCTTCGTCAATACCAGCGGAATGTAAAAATCAATATACCCCACAAAGGTAGGATATAAATCCGCCTCAGACACTTTGTAGCTGCAACTTAACGTCTGGAAGATACTAAGCGGTATCGGTATTTTTCCTCGAAATTTTGAATTTGAAAGCTCAGGAAAAGTCGAAAAAAAATGTTTGAATGCCTTGATTTTTGGTTTTAGATAGACACATTAATTAGGCGTCGTTTAAGGTATCGCTTATAAAAATATAAAAATAAACGGCTAAGTTATAACCGTTAGACCAAAATTTCATATGCCGAATTTACACACATATGATGTGTGCCAAGAATTGAAAGCGAAGTGGAAGTGTATCTTTATGTCTTCACTCGTGCTTTGAAATTTTTGCACAAATACCTCTGTTTTGAAATATGAAAGTTTGGTCAAACGGTTATAACTTAGCCGTTTATTTTTATATTTTTATAAGCGATACCTTAAACGACGCCTAATTAATGTGTCTATCTAAAACCAAAAATCAAGGCATTCAAATATTTTTTTTTCGACTTTTCCTGCGCTTTCAAAGTCAAAATTTCGGGGAAAAATACCGAAAAAAATTATGAAATTTCAATTTGGAAGCTTAGTATCTTCCAGACGTTAAGTTGCAGCTACAAAGTGTCTGAGTCGGATTTATAGCTGCATTTGTCAGCTTTTTTTAACTGCAAAGTTCAATACAACCAGTTGTAGGAAACTTAAGTTATGTAAAAAATAGAAGCACTACCTATGACAAAAAACACCAAATTTTTTAAAAGTTCTTTAAAAAAAAACTACTCCATGAAAAAAAAAAAAACATTCTTTAAAAAAATTTAAATCTCCAAATGTATCAGAAAAAGTCATTTTTGGCGACAGCGGAAAAGTCGTGTCGACTAGTGTTATCAATGGTTTGCAACGACTCTTTTTTCCTTCCTCATATCAGTCAACAAAAAAGATTTATTTTCCCGCTCTGGCCCAAGATGACATTTTCTGATAAATTTGGAAATTAAAAAAGTTTTTATACCCGGTACTCGAAGAGTAAGGGGTATATTAGATTTGTGGGGATAACGGTTGTGTGTAACGCCCAGAAGGAAGCGTTTCCGACCCCATAAAGTATATATATTCTTGATCAGCATCAATAGCCGAGTCGATATAGCCATGTCTGTCTGTCCGTCTGTCCGTCCGTCCGTCTGTCCGTCTGTCCGTCTGTCCGTCTTCATTTGCGCCTATATCTCAGAGACTATAAAAGCTAGAGCAACCAAGTTTTGTATCCAGTCTCCTCTGTGATCACACTACTCCAAATGTATTTCAAAATTTTGCCCCGCCCCCTTCCGCCCCCACAAAGAACGAAAGTCTGTGGCATGCACAATTTTGAAGATACAAGAAAACTAAATACGCAGAATCATAGAGAATAACCATTTCTATCAGAGTGTTGAATCTGGATCAGATTGGATCATTATTATAGCTACAATGAAGAAAACCATTTCGAAAGTCATCATTCCCTCTCGCTCTCTCTCACACGCGATCCTGTCTGTTTTGCTTATTCGTTTAAATGAGCGCCTAGATCTCAGAGACTATAAAAGCTAGAGCAACCAAACTTTCTATCCAAGCTCCTGTGATATCAAACCAGCACAAGTGTATTTCAAAATTTTGCCACGCCCCTTTCCGCCCCCACAAAGGACAAAAATCTGTGGAATCCACAATTTTTAAGAAAAATCAAAACCTAAAACGCAGAATCATGGAAAATTACCATATCTACCAGATTGCCGAATATGGAGCAGGTCGGATCAATATTATGACCAGAAGAAACAAATTAAATTTCAGTGGCTACGCAACGCCTGCCAAGCGCTGACTCATTCCCTCTCTCTCTGTCGCAAATACTTGTACGTCTCAAATATGTAGTTATACATGTCATGTAGAAATTTAGAAGCAGTTGTAAAAAGCATATGCAAACAAAATTGAAAACATGTATAATATTCCAAAAATGATTTGACTTCATTTTTTTGAAATATTATTTTTTGCCCAAAATTTAATTTGTCCCTTTTGCGAACATTGCTCATATATGTATGTATGTATATACTGACTGAGTACCGGGTATAAGGTAGAGCCGCGGCCTTTGCCGCGGCTCACAACGTTCCCCCTCGTTATTTTTTTTTGTTTTACATTGAATTTTGGTATCTTTTTTCTTTCATTTTTTCAGAAGTAATGTTTGTTTTTTCACAATTTTTAATTGGAATTTGAAAACTCAATCATTTCCAGCCGGTAAGCTGGATCTGCAAAATGCTTGGGACTGAATCTAAGCTTTATTTGTCGGCATTTGATAAATGCAAAATTCAATAACACCATATATGTATAAGATACTTAAGTTATGTGAACGAAGTCACTATTTCTGAAAAAATTAACTGATTTTAGGAAATTCTTAAAAAAAAGTAAACCTAGAAAAAAAACCATAATTCTTTAAAGTCCCTAAATGTATAAAAAAAAGTAATCAGCACGACATTTCCGCTGTGGCCGAAAAAGGATTTCAATAGATTTGGAGATTAAAATTTGTTTAAAGAATTATGTTTTTTTTTGCGGTTTAGTTTTTTTTTTAATGAATTTAGTGAATTAGTGCTTTTTTTCAAATAATATAATTTTCTTAAAACCTGTTGTATTGAAGTATTGCAGTTCTGAAATGCTGACAAATGCATGGAAGATATTAAGCTTTAAAAATCGAATTTTATAATTTTTTGCGATATTTTTTCCCGAAATTTTTATTTTGAAAACTCAGGAAAAGTCGACAAAAAATATTTCGTGGCAAACTTTTTTGGTTTTAGATATACACGTTAATTAGGCGTCGTTTACGATATCGCTTGTAAAAATCTATGGAAAAACGGCTTATTTGCAGCCGTTTAACCACACCTTTATATGCCGAATTTTGCCGTAAATTCCGTTATAGCCTCCGCTGTCGAAGGTGCGAAAAAATGATGCGAAGCGTTTACACTTAAGCCGCATAATTTCCGCACCGCATCATTTTGTCAGCTATTGTTGGCTCCCCCGAACAAAAATTACGTGCTGCTGAGTTTTCAAGTTTCACTTTTAAAGTTGGAATCAGCGCGTCACAAAAGACCTTGCAAGTCTTTGTGTTACCATCTTGTTGCTTGCAATCAAACTTATTTTAATTGAAATTTTTAGGAATGGTTTGGCCGTTCAACTTTAAATTTAATTTATTGTTTGATTCGACAAAAATACCCCGATACCGCGTCGATACCCCGAATAATTTCAGTATGTAAAATGTATTTTGTAAAAATACTCGACAGAATACGTCTTGATTGTCTTCTTCTATCCACAGGGTTCTTATGGGCATCATTGTCGCATGTTCCATTTAACGGAATTATCCAATGGTGAGGCCTAATGTAAAAAGGGTATTAGCCGACATATTACCGTTTCTTTTTTAACAAAAAATACCAAAATTCTGTGTTTCTAACAGTTTTTAACGGTAAAATGGCATTTGGGATGGTAACAAAATTTTGACTTTGAATTTTTATTTTGGTTTGATTGCAATTTTGGGGGCACCGCCTGCCTTTTTCTTGCACTTTTCTCGACATGTGCTGTTAGGAGGAACCAAGAGAGATCCATCTTATTGAGGAGATGAGTCCAGGGAGAGCTCAGGTTTTTTCTTCTTGGTGGGACGATAAGACAAGTTCGTACTAAGTGTAACCTTTCAGGTGGGACGATGAGTCCAGTTGACGATGACTGTGCAGAGGATGGTCTTTACACTAGTCGACAAAATTGAACTTTTTATCCCGCTGTGGCCCAAAGTGACTTTTTCTGATTTTAAAAGTTTAATAATGTTTAAAATTTGTAAAATGTTTAAAAATGTGGTTATTTTTGGTTATTATTTGTCAGAATCGGTTGCATTGTGGCCCAATAGGAAAAATTAGACAAAAAAGCAGTTATAGTGACTAAACCTTTTATGTTTATGATGATAATGGAACAAAACTAAACGTTTATTTAATTAATAGTTTTTGTATATTGTACATATGTATGTCTTAATATAACTTACGTGCGAGAAAACACGTGTTGTTTTGAATTTATAATGTTCTTGACGAAATATATGTCTAATCGTGTGAAAAGGCACATAAGTAATAGAAACCAATTATTGATTTGTATTTTAATTGAATAGATGATGAATTTGTTTTCAGGCATCTACTTCAGAACTGTTGAAGTGTTTAGGAATATTTCTACATTGTCGCTGCCAAAGACTTAATAACTTCGATGCTGGCGATGCTGTGATGTGGCTAAGAGCAGTTGATCGTAGTTTATTGCTGCAAGGATGGCAGGTAAGAAGAGTTGAGTGTTTCATAGCCGTTAAGATTGTCAAAAGGAATTGAGTCATAGCAGCTGAGAATTTTTCTCGTGTTGTCATCGAAGAGCAAGCCTTATGAAGGCAGAATTGTAAACGGGAAGCATGCCATTACCAATTTCTTACAGTTTTCTGGAAAACACATCTGCTGAAGCATCGTTTTGCAATTACACAAGTACATTTGTTGTCATTCTATGTGTTTTCACAGAGCGCCACAAATTAGATGTTTTCAAACACGAATTTATTTCATCAGCAGCAATTTCTAGTTTACAGTTTACTACAGGCAATGTTTATCTGAAATCACCTGCTAATATTATCAATGCATCACCAAAAAACCTATTATCTCCCCGAATATCTATCAATTTACGACTAAGGTATCAAGGTATACTTAACAAGGTAGCCGCACTTTCCCTCTCACTACTGCTTATTTAAGTGTCAAAATGACAGAATAGAGAGAGAGAGAGAGCGAGAGAGTAATAAATTAAGAAGAACACAGAAAAATCGTTTGCGGAGATGCGTCGCTGACAACTGCTGCTAACAGACTGACATTTGAGAAGGAAGCAAAGAGAGCAAAGGCGGCTACCTTGTTAAGTATACCTTGCTTCCAGTCACTTCTTGTTGGCCATAGTACACTCATCCCATACAATAAGAGAGAATTGCTGCAGCACCCTCGCCATTGCAGATCTTTTCGAAATGTTGCATGTAGCCTGAATGTTTTTTCAAGGGCAACTTAAGGGCTGAGTACTCCGTGCGACCAATGTGGCAACGATTCTAGACGAAGCTAGAGTCAATGCGATTGTACCTTGTGCTCGAATGGTAGCCAAAATAATCAAGACGTCAAACGTTTTTCCAGGTACCTCCAGGTGCATCCAAAAAGAACATTTTACCATGTTGTGCTTCTGTAGTATGCGCATATATACAATAGTCACTGTACCTACGGTACATAACGAATACACACTGTAACACTTTGTTGCAGTGTTTACGTAATACAAAGCGATGACAAGGTCATCGAGCAGTGCGGAAAAATAAGGCACACTATAAGTGTTGATTTTCTCGAAAAAATAAGGCATATAACGAGATATGATTTTCTTAAAAAAATAAGGCATATACTAAGTGATGATTTTATCCGAAAAAGTAAGCGATATAATAAATGAAGATTTTAGACCAAAGATTAAGCAATACAATGAGTTACGATTTTAGACATAAAAATTTGGGCGTATATATGTATACAGTATATTCATTTATTTTCTTTTTTCTTTTGGGTTTGTTGTGGTGGTTCCGGGGATCCGTGCGTCCTGTATTTTTTTTGCTCTAGATCATTTCTGAAACGGGCTGTTTTTTACGTTTTGTTTGACCTTCCGTATGGCCTTCTCAGTAGGCTCGTCCAGATTAAATTAAAATTTGTTTCTTTACTGTTTTGTTTAGACTCACTTTCCAGTACACCATAAAATTCCTTTAAGTTTTTAAGCGAGCTGTTGCCTGCCGTTCCCTCATTATACATTACACTAAAAAATTATCCGCTCGTCCAACACATTTTTGAGCCATTTTGGCAATGATGTGTCCGTGCCCATTACTGTTCGTAATAATAGAAAAAAATGAAAGACAAATTAACTAGGTGCCATAAAAGGATAAGCTACAACTTACATAGAAATAAGTGAGCTCCGGAGTAATATGTAGTGGATTTGAAGTGCTCCAACTCCACCTTCCTCAATGGAAATTTTATTTGGCATTCTGGTGCCTCTGGTTCCTCTTTAATATTTAGTTTGATCAGGGCCATTACCCCCGCTAAAGCATCTGCCATTATATCCATCTTTTTTCAATACTTACAATTTTTGTTATCATCTTGGTTTTTTTTTTTGAAATTTAAACATGCAAATACATATTGCTATAAATGAAAATACACTAGAACTTACATTTTTCAATTCATATAAGTTACTTAATGTTACATATTAATTACTTTTTATTTTCCCTTAGCGGACGCTAAAACTAAAACTAAAAATGTTAGCCGTAAAATATTTTTTTTCGACTTTTCCTGAATTTTTAAAGTAAAAATTTCGGGGAAAAATACCAAAAAAATTTTGAAATTTGAATTTGAAAGCTTAATATCTTCCAGACGTTAAGCTGATTTATAGCTGCATTTGTCAGCTTTTCAAAACAAATTTCAACACAACTAGTTATAAGAAACTTAAGTTCTAAAACCTGACGTACAAAGTTATATCTAATAACAATATGCTTGGTCCTTGAATGATGAGCTGGGTTCCTAGCCAGCTCTTGTGCGCTCAAATAATCGCCATATAAGGTAGTTGAGGTAGCTTCCTCTCCACAACCGATTTCGATGATTAAGCGAATATGGACTTCTTACACGCAGCCGACAGCGCCATATATTCTGCCTCCGTGCTGCTAAGTACCACGCTGCGTTGTTTTTTGGATCGCCAAGAAATTGGGCCACCTGCCAAAAAATAAATATATCCTGTATACGACTTCCGGTTAGTTCGATCGCCGCCCCCATCCGCATTCACATATCCAGTAAGTGGCTGATGACACCCTTTGTAGTGTAGTTTGAAATGCATCGTCGCTGCCAAGTACCTCAAAACGTGCTTCACACCAGCTAGATGCTCTGCGTTCCTCTGGGTCAACTTGCAACTGAATGCCAAATGTCTGGTCTGGTTGTGAGTGACAGCCAAATCAGCTCACTAATCATGGACTAATCAACCTTTTGACACTGCTCATTAGTACAATCCACCTGGAACCACGCATCCAATGGAGTAGGCACTGGTCTACATTTGTCCATGTCGTGAGCTTGAATAGTTCCTTGATGTTTTGCGAGTGGCCTATGGTGATAGGCCCAAGTTCACCTTCACGGTGCACCTCCATGCTTAGAAACAGCTCTGGAACACCTTTGTTGACACATTCGAACGCATTTGAAATAGCCGATTTGATACTGAGCATGTCTTCTTGGACTGGCATGCAATAAGTAAATCGTCAACATATACCAGGATTAACGATAAGTTACTTTTGAGCTGGCTCATCTGACTCCACCTTTTCAGTTGCGCTCTCGTACCCATCAGGATCGCTGCAACTGGAATTCTCCCCTTCAATGCTTGCGCCATCACTGCTGTCTTCACCGCTGCTGTCAATATCATCAGTGTTGCCGCCAGACTGAATGCTAACTTCTGCAGTCGGAAGCTCGAACGTGATTGTGTCCCTGTCTTCTTGGATCTCGTCAAAGAGGACATCTCGCCTCTCAATCACCTGATGAGACACCGGGTCATACAGTCTTTTAGATGGCCAACAAAAGGTTTCTTACCAGTCCACGCTTCCATTGGCGTCATACTGGTCAGCGCCTTGGTCGGTGATCGGTTCCGCGCATACACAGCTGCGTTGACTGCCTCAGCCCACAAGGATTCGCCTAATCCTGACTGGGCCAGCATACATCTTGACATTTCCACCAGAGTGCGGTTTGCCCTCTCAGCAACGCCGTTTTGCTGTGGAGTGTATGCCACTGTCAGCTGCCTTTCGATCCCTTCATTTTTCAAAAATTCATCAAACGGTTTGTTGACAAATTCCATGCCATTGTCGCATTTGAGACTTTTTCCCGTTTGCCGTTCAACCATGGTCTTGAACTCGACGAACTTCTTGAAGACTTCATCCTTCTTCCGCAGGGAATACACAAATACACGCCTTAATTTGTCTTCGATGAATGTTAGAAAGTACTTCGATCCAGCAAGCGACTGTGTTCCAAAGAGCCCGCACACATCTGCATGAATTAGTTCCAATATATCTTGAGCTCTACTGGTGGTTGCAACAGGAAATGGTTGCGCATGAATCTTGCTGACCATACAAGTTTTGCAATTCATATTCGCCTGGAAAAACATATTTTCAATGCTGCGCACCATTCCTTTGCTGAACAAGTCTCTCATACTGCTGATATTCAAGTGGCCGTACCGTTTATGCCACAGAGCATCATCAGCCTTAACCGCCTCAAAACAGTTGTTTTGTTTTCCTCGAAACATATACAAGTTTCCAACTCTTTTCGACTTTACAATGCATTCGCCTTTTTGGATTATTTGTGCATATTCTTGTCCAAAAGTGACGAAACATTTATTGTTTACAGCGCTGCTCACGGAGACAAAATTTCCGTTCATTTTGGGCACATACAGAACATTTTTTAACAGCAGCGTGCATATCTCTGTCTTCAGCTCTACTTCCCCTATTTCTTCTACTTTTAGAAATCCGGAGTCAGCCAGACCAATCATTTCTGTGTGATTCTCGAATTTTTTGAATAACTGTTTCTCACAACACATGTGGCTTGTGGCACAAGTATCCAAACACCACATCCTCTTTTTCAAATTACACTAGTCAACACGAAATTTCCGCTGTCGCCAAAAATTACTTTTTCTGATATATTTGGATGTTTAAAAATTTTTAAAGAATATTTTTTTTTTTCATGAAATATTTTTTTTTTTTAAGAATTTTTAAAAAATTTGGTATTTTTTGTCATAGGTAGTGCTTCTATTTTTCACATAACTTAAGTTTCCTACAACTGGTTGTACTGAACTTTGCAGTTAAAAAAAGCTGACAAATGCAACTATAAATCCGACTCAGACACTTTGTAGTTGCAACTTAACGTCTGGAAGATATTAAGCTTCCAAATTGAATTTTCATAAATTTTTTCGGTATTTTTCCCTCGAAATTTCTACTTTAAAAGCTCAGGAAAAGTCGAAAAAAAATATTTGAATGTCTTGATTTTTGGTTTTAGATAGACACATCGTGGCATTTGGGATAGTGCCAAACGGCATATGAAGTTTTGGTAAAACGGTTATAACTTAGCCGTTTATTTTTATATTTTTATAAGCGATACCTTTAACGACGCCTAATTAATGTGTCTATCTAAAACCAAATATCAAGGCATTCAAATATTTTTTTTTCGACTTTTCCTGATCTTTCAAAGTCAAAATTTCGGGGAAAAAATACTGAAAAAAAAGGATGAAATTTCAATTTGGAAGCTTAGTATCTTCTAGACGTTAAGTTGCAGCTACAAAGTGTCTGAGTCGGATTTACAGCTGCATTAGTCAGCTTTTTTTAACTGCAAAGTTCAATACAACCAGTTGTAGGAAACTTAAGTTATGTGAAAAATAGAAGCATTACCTATGACAAAAAATACCAAATATTTTAAAAATTCTTAAAAAAAAAACTACTCCATGAAAAAAAAACCATAATTCTTTTAAAAATTTTAAATCTCCAAATCTATCAGAAAAAGTCATTTTTGGCCACAGCGGAAAAAAAAAGTTGAAATTTGTCGAGTAGTGTTATCTGGCTTATTATCTCTTAGGCCACAGTTCTGAATATTCAGAACCTTTCCTACTAACAATACTTTTTCTTCACCGGGAGCCGTGTACCTTTCTTCGACTATTTTCCTGATAATTTGTTCTAGGATATGGGTTGACCTACGGACAAAATTTTTAAAGGCTTGTAAATAATTTTGAAAAGATTAACACTCAGGATCGGGTTTCCAACTTGTTTTATAGTCTCTCTGCTTGAACATTGTAGGACACACTGCTTTCCCCGGAAATTCTCGACAAAAAGATTTTACATTTGTTGAGCATTTTCTATATTAGTTTCGCGCTGTTTTTGGGAGTAGAGCATCCTATATGCACAGTGCAGCAATAGAAATACATAGTACTGCTCTTCATGGATCGTATCCTTAGGAGATTGTATAACCTAAACTCAGTGCTTTTCCAGTTTGGAAGCTCCAAAAATGTTCTCGGTTTGCGTGCACTCGCATTGATGTTGGTATTAAGGAAATCGTATATTTGTTTTGCTTAGATATTTTTCATTTTACTATAATCGTTCCAAAAATATACGCATTACACCCAATTCTACAAGATACATGCAATCTAGGGGAACTTGGGTTATCATTAGAACAAAATGGTGGCTTGGGTACTTTCGGCTTCAAAAAGCTTCATCTGTTATTGACTCAGCTCAACATGTGTGGTAAGTTAAAGAAGAATCCTATTGATGCGCTATCTGGATGCATTTGGTACAGCCGTGGCTGGATGTACATATGTCCAGGTGTGCCTGTAACAAATGCTCTTATAGGAGCATCGCAAAAAAAAGCTCGGATTTCCAAGTTAATATATTTTTTTTAATGGTGAGGCCATTTGCCTTTAAATCAGACAACTCATTTGTGAATTTTGATAGAAATTCTCCCGAATTATATGGCTTTTTGTGACCCGAAAAAATTCCTATCGGGAAGCCCGGACATTTGTTTATATTATTTATTCTAATTAAAATAGGCTACAATTGATTACGAGAATGGAAGCCCGTCCACATTAACAGCAATAATTAGGAAGATCAGGAAGATTCTGAACCACCGATAATTTCTTTAACTGCTTTGATAAGCCAATATGCAAATAAGAGCCGAGCCGCCTCCTACTTGCACTATTTCAGGCTTTTCAGTGCAATTAAATCTAAAAAAAAGGACCAACGGTCAAATTTTCTTCACTTAAAATCGTAATCAAATCTAATACGCAACTACGCTTTGGTTTGTGCTTAACAAATTAATCTTTCTTAATTAATCATCGCAATTGTCGATCACCAACCATTTTGCTATCTTTTTATATTATAATTTGCTTAATTATATTATATTATTTCTTTTATAGTAATTTGTAATGAAATCTGTATCTGTAAATTAATAAATTTATTAAATAATTACATAAGTATAAGTAGAGGAGTGTAAGGTATCGTGGCGTGTAAGGCACGGTGGTCTTGTCAAATCTGGCATGTAACGTTACATCTAAAACTTTTTATCGCTGTGGTCGATGTCTTTTAACGTGCTGACATTTTATATACAGTAGTATTAATGAGGATACGTTTACTTTGAACTAATTTTTAACAAAAAAGTAACGACAAATAATAAAAATATTGGTACTGGATATGTGTGTTAACAGTGACAGAGCACTATGGGCGATTTTGCATAATGGGCGGCATAAAGTCATAAAATTAGTGGTGAAATTTTAAGAAAATGTTTTTATTTATTAATAGTAAACACTTCAGTTAGCTGGAAAAACAATTTTTTTTGTTCGGGTGGCAAATCTCTTTTTGTGGCAACCCTTCAAAACCTGCTGATCAGCTGAAGCTCTCAATTATATAAATTGGCGCGTAAATCTTTCTGCTGTTTTAAGTGCTCAAATTATCATTTGTTTCATTTAAATTAATAAATGTAACATGGATAGCAAAGCTCAAGGTATTTATAATCTATTATTTACGATAAGTGTGCATAAATGTTCGTGGTGTTTTTAATGTCCAGTGTTATTGTTGATTGTATTTTTAGCAAAAATCTAACAATTTTAATTGTATTCCGTGGAGTACTTTTTGAAAAGTGCATATCAAAACATGCAACTAAAAATGGCAAGTTACTAACCAATGTGTCTAGTTTATTGTAGTAATCATTTTTTCAGCTCGTTTTTGTTCCTTTGGAAAAAAATGCACTTGAAGTTTCCTTTACGTTCAACAACAACACGCTTGTTGATATTTGGAACAACAACAATCGCAATGCTGATTCTGTCACAGCGTACATAATGGAAGAAATAAATAAAGATAATTTGAACAAATCAAACATACAGCAAATTAAGGCAAAAGTGACTAATTTTGTATATTATATAAAACGTTACTTGCGCCAATACAATCGAAATCTTGAGCGATTCAAGTCGATTCACACAGAATGGTTTGCAAAATGTATGGAAATAAAAATTGATGTGGAGGATACTGCTAAGCCATCGCCATCGAAGATGGGTCGTCCGAAAGTTGGATATGCCGAAGCCAGGCCTAGTTGTGCCCGTTCACAATGACTGCTCTACTGCCTTACTTTTGCATGCCGCCTCTGCATCTGCGCGTAAAAGTAATGATAATAAAGGGGTTGGCGTATTACAAAATGTAATGACTGAGGAATATGTTGCGAATCCCGAAATAACAAATCAACCGGGACCAGATCGCATCTCTAATATTGAAGCATTAGCTTTTTTATTGGACAATAATTTCACAAAGCAGCAATATGTATATCAGCTTTGCACAACTCTACAAGGCGCACGGCTGCAATATATGTCCTGGGTATGACTTAATAAGATCTACAAAGTTGCAATGCAGACCGTTAGGAATTAGTATTACAGAAACTGTGGCAAAGGTTTCTCTGCAGGATTTGCGAAACCACACAGCTGAAAGAATATTGACCTTACAAAATGATGTTTTAGAGAAAATGGAAAATGTAACGGACTGCACCCTTATTATAAGCTATGGATTTGATGGATCGACGGTTCAAAGTTCGTATAAACAAAAATTTGATTCAGATGAGCCCGATTTCTTAGATCCATCGCTGTTCGTATCAACTGTTATACCAATACGTCTAATTGATTCTTTAAATCGCGTAATATGGTTAAATAGAAGCACACAGTCAGTTAGGTTTTGCAGGCCTTTAAAAATTGAATACGCGAAAGAGGTCTCCGCAAAAATCATATGCGAAAAAGAAAATTTAGATATGCAAGTAGCAAAATTGGAAAAGTTCAAATGGCAACCTAAAAATATTTCTGTGGTTTTTAAAACATATATGTCATTAATTGATGGAAAGGTCTTAAATGTCATAACTGGTACAAAATCCAATCAATGTTGCCCAATCTGTGCTGTAAATCCTAAAAGGATTATCGAAATCACAGATTTTAATTCTGAAACCTTTCGACCTCAGCCTGACTCTTTAAAATACAGCGTAAGTCCATTACATGCATGGATTCGATTTATGGAATTCGTCTTGAACATATCGTACCGTATGGATGTAAACACCTGGCACATCAAAGGCGATGATAAAAATGAAATGATGATAAGAAAGAAGGAAATTCAGCAAACAGTATGGAAGGAAATTAGTTTGCATATTAGCATTCCGAAACAGAACGGAAGTGGTAACAGCAATGATGGTAACACGACGAGACGAATCTTTGCAAATACAAAACTGTTTGCATGCATTACATTGTTTGATGAGGTCATTTGAAATAACTTTTACTATATTTGAATGGCAATATCGTGTGAATTCTCAATCAGCCCAAAAAAGTACCGACAATTTGGCAAAGACACTTTTAATCTATATATAATCTATATATGAAAACATATCCGTGGTATGTTGTGACCTTATAGATTTGTGTATAGTTCCAGTTGGATGTTTAGGTGAGAATGCATCAGAAGCTCGTAACAAACATTATAAAATGGACCGACGTTCTCATTCCAGAAAAAATTGTAGATTAAATAATATGGCTGACGTTTTTAATAGAGCTATGGACTCATCTGATCCATTAATATCAGGCTACTATATAAACAAGAGGCTAAAAAAATTAAAAAAAAACCGCTTCCAATAGAAGTTATAAATCTTTTAGACAATCCAACATTAGAGCTGAGTTCATATAATTTTTTAAATGATGAAGACACAAAATCGGACAACGAAACCGATGACAAACATGAAAATTCTTTTGTTTTAGATGAAGATTATTAACTTTTTGTTTTATTAAGTTTGGAATATTGTTAAAATATATCTTAAAAACATGCTAAAATATTACTTTTTCTTTTTTTTGCTTTGCTTTGTTTTAATTTAATTTTTTTCCATAATAATTATAATAAAAATTGACATTTTTGTAGCAGTGCCAGGCTTATGAAGGCTCGGAAATAAAGGCGTGGCACAATGACTAAAAAAAAAAAATTCGAAATCAAAGTAAAATATTAGTAATACTTACAAAAAAAATTAGCCTCCTAGCTCTATTTTTAGACTTTATGCCGTCAAAATCAACAAATCGCCCATAGTGCATCGGAGCAATCCACAGGCAAAAGAGTGAAGCTCGAAAAAGAAGAAGATGCTGATCGAGATTTTTATACCCGGTACTCGATGAGTATAGGGGTATATTAGATTTGTGGGGTTAACGGTTGTGTGTAACGCCCAGAAGGAAGCGTTTCCGACCCCATAAAGTATATATATTCTTGATCAGCATCAATAGCCGAGTCGATATAGCCATGTCTGTCTGTCCGTCTGTCCGTCCGTCCGTCTGTCCGTCTTCATTAGCGCCTATATCTCAGAGACTATTAAAGCTAGAGCAACCAAGTTTTGTATCCAGTCTTCTATGTTATCACACTACTCCAAGTGTATTTCAAAATTTCACCCCGCCCCCTTCCGCCCCCACAAAGGACGAAAGTCTGTGCCATACACAGTTTTAAAGATACGATAAAAACGCAGAACATAGATGATGACCATGTCTATCAGAGTGTTGAATCTGAATCAGATCGGATCATTATTATAGCTACAATGAAGAAAACCATTTCGAAAGTCATCGTTCCCTCTCGCTCTCTCTCACACGCGGCCCCATCTGCTTTGCCCATTCGTATTTCTTGACGCCTAGTTCTCAGAGACTATAAGAGCTAGAGCCACCAAACTTTCTATCCAAACTCCTGTGATATCAAACCAGCACGAGTTTGTTTCAAAATTTTGCCTCGCCTCCTTCCGCCCCCACAAAGAACGAAAATCTGTGGAATCCACAATTTTTAAGGTACGAGAAAACCAAAAACGCAGAATCATGGAAAATTACCATATCTACCAGATTGCCGAATATGGATCAGGTCGAATCAATATCATGGCCAGAAGAAACAAATTAAATTTCAGTGGCTACGCAACGTCTGCCAAGCGCTGACTCATTCCCTCTCTCTCTGTCGCAAACACTTGTACGTCTGAAATATGTAGTTATACATGTCATGTAGAAATTTAGAAGCAGATGTAAAAAGCATATGCAAACAAAATTGAAAACATGTATAATATTCCAAAAATGATTTGACGTCATTTTTTGAAATATTATTTTTTGCCCAAAATTTAATTTGTCCCTTTTGCGAACATATAATAAATTGCATAAATCGCAAGCTCATATATGAATGTATGTAAATATGTGTATACTGACTGAGTACCGGGTATAAGGTAGAGCCGCGGCCTTTGCCCCGGCTCACAACGTTCCCTCTCGTTAATAATTTTTTCTTTTTTTCCCATAGTTTAAATAACTGATTTTCACATCTACATAATGTTTTAGTTGAAAACACCAATCCGCCACCACTCCTTTCAATTTTCGAAAATGACAAAAAATCAATGGTTTGCATGAAGAGCTGTAAAATTGCATTCCACTTCAATTTTGGCAACCGCTTCTGACATAAATATGCTCAATAGATGTCAGCAACTGCCTGCTTTTGAAATTTTGAAAAATATTGATTTTTGAGAGAGGGTGATGCAAAAAACAAAGTGTCCGCCACTATACCGTACACTCCCCTACATAAAAATAATATATATGCATATTCATTAGAGTGGGAAAATTTGTATGGAGTAACAAGACTGCACGAAGCGGTTGTAAAAATCGTAATCTATGTTAAATTTTAAGATTTGCCGAGGAAATCATGGGTCTAATATCAATATGGCGCTTCCCATTTTGAGCGAACTTTTTTTTCCAATTTTATAAACCCATCTAAATTGATCAGTTGTAATTTGAATTTATGGAGATATCATAAGTTAGACGTTTTCTTTGCGCTTATGGATGTTGTGGTTTGACTTATGAAGCTTCAACCGAATTTTTTTAAATGTGCTGAAATTGTTTTGAATAACTTGAAGCTGAATTTGACGTAATTTGCTGCCGGCTTCAATTTAGCCGTTTATCCACCGATTCTTACAAAAGAAACATTAAACGACGCCTAATTAATGTTTCTATCTAAAACCAAATATATTAGCCACGAAATATTTTGACTTGAGTTTCTCTTGAGTTTTCAAAGTAAAAATTTCAAAAAATGCAAACCGCGCCAACCAAATTTTTAAAGTGAGGAGAAGATTGCTTTAATAAAAGCAGTGGAGGCAAGACCCTGTCTTTGGCGGATCATGGAAAATAAGGATTTTGATCATTTTGACACTTTGACGCCTCTGACTGCGCTGTACTTCTTCTTCCTATTTTTTGGCAACAATTTATGCTGCCACCAGCACAATCACTCCATCGTCAGACTTATATATTTCCTTTTTTTAATTTCAGTTGAATTTTCAAAATTGGCGCTGTTTACAAAAAACAGCTGATTCATGAGAATGGCATATCACTTTTTAGGTTCTTGGTCACACTATTTCAGTTAAGTTTCACACAACCGAAATAAAGAGCAGATTCCTGTCAGTAATTTTCCGCGGTGCTGGATACAGGCCTAATTATAATTAGCGATTTATTTTTAAATGTGGTAAACGGTGCATTTGGGAATTGCACTATTAGCACCCAATTGTTTATAGAGCTTGTTAAGGAGGAGTCCTATGTAAGTCAAACTATCGTTGGCTCCACCGAACAAAAATTACGTGTTGCTTACTTTAATTTTAAAGTGGCGCTTTAAAAGGTAAAGTCCCAAAAGATCTTTGTGGACCCTTGCAAGTATTTGTGTTACCATTTTGTTGTTTGCAATCAGACTTATTTTAATTGAAATGTTCAGGAATGGTTTAGCCGCTCAACTTTAAATTGAATTTATTGTTTGATTCGACATAAATACCCCGATACCGCGTCAATACCACGAATAATTTCAGTATTTTGTAAAAATACTTGTCAGAATACGGTAACACTTGCAAATGATGCGGCGAATGTTTAAACATGCGGCCGCATGTTTGCCTTCTTCTATCCACAGGGTTATTATGGGCAACATTTTCGCATGTTCCATATAACGGAAAAATCCAATGATGCGCCCTAATGTAACTTTACTTGATTTTGTCGATTCGGCTTCAGCTCGAATAATTAAAATACTTGGTATATAGCTTTGCAGGAATAGTTGTGTTATAGCCTTTTTACACTACCGCATCATTGTCGAAGGTGCGGAAAAATGATGCGAGGCGTTTACATTTAAGCCGCATCATTTCCGCACCGCATCTTTTTGTCAGCTATTGTTGGCTCCCCCGAACAAAAATTACGTGCTGCTGACTTTAATATTCAAGTGGCACTTTTAAAGTCGGAATCAGTGCGTCCCAGAAGACCTTGCATGTCTTTGTGTTACTATTTTGTTGCTTGCAATCAGACTAATTTTAATTGATATGTTCAGGAATAGTTTGGCCGCTCAACTTTAAATTGAATTTATTGTTTGATTCGACAAAAATACCCCGATACCGCGTCGATACCCCGAATAATTTCAGTATGTAAAATGTATTTTGTATAAATACTTGTTAGAACACGGTAACACTCGCAAATCATGCGGGTCGCATGTTGGAACACGGTATTTTATATATTTTTATGTATAACTAATATATAGTTATTTTGATTTTAATTTTGAATTTTTTGAATTTAATATTCAAATAAGTGGGTCTTGGCTATTAAAAATTGTGTTTCCAAAAAAAACAGGTAGGGGGCGGATCCGGGAGGTATAACAATCACAAAATAGTCACCAAATAAAGACAACACTTTGATTTTCTTCCGTAGCTTAGGCACTTATGTTTATTAACGTTTATTTTAGGTAGTGTTTACAATGTTTGTATGTATATTTCGAAGACGTGTGTATGTAGTGCGAACAAATGTAACCGATCGTAAGGGGGGTGGGAGCGTAACTGATTATGCATGCTCAAGCCAGTGCCCCCCGAGCGCTGAGTGGATCTCAAGAGCGCCCACTCAAGAGCGAGCGAGAGCGAGTCGGGCACGGAGCGCACTCCACAGCAAGGCATACTAAACAAGGTAGCATTATTGGCTCGCTCGCTCTCTTGTTTTGCTTCTTTCGACTCAGTCTGTTGTGAACAGTACAACGCATTTGTGAGAGTCTCTCTCTCTTTCTCTCTCTTCTGTCATTTTGACACTTAAGAATACCTTCTTTGCTGCTCTCTATGCGGCTACCTTGTTTAGTATGCCTTGCTCCACAGTGCGCGGCAGCAGTCTGCCCTGAACAGTACGAAGTATTAAAGAATTATTTGTTTTCGTGAAATTAAGTATACGATTTTTGAAATTTATGCATATTATATAATTATAATTATAATAATAATTATTAGGTGTTGAGCTTTTTTTTGTTTGGTCCACTACATTGAAGTCGTACTGAAAGTGGTTTACAGAGGCTAAGCTCCCTTTTTATACACAAGTATATATGTATGTACATATATACTATATATATATGAACACCATTTACCATCTCTTAATTTCTGTGTTATGTTTTCATTAATATTTGAAAATGTTTCGACATTTTCTTGTAAGATTCTATCGTTCTCTTTATAGTGATCAGACGCGTTTTTGTTTTGAGCTCCGCTTATCTGCCTTTTATCTTAAATAAACAGCCAGTGTTTTTTTTAAATAATAACTCAACAAACACCCTAATTTACCTGCTTGCTTATATTCTATCCGTGGCCGCGAGTGCATGCCCTAATTGTGTTTTAAATATAATTTAATTATTTTTCTGTATCAGTAGTCAGTGTGTTTTTGTGGTTGCTTTTCGTAAGTACACATAAAATTATATTTAGCCGCTCTCACCAAGTAGCTTTGTTGTTTTATTAGTCTCTCCCTATTACCCAAACTTAAATAACTGATCTTCCTCTCTCACTCTCGATGCTTGCTGTGCAGTAGCGCTCTCTCTCTCTCTCTCTGCAGGTGCTGAAACCGCTCTCCTCAGTCTTTACTAATTCCGCCTTTAGGGTTTGCCAGGCACACTGGTCTGATATCTATTTTTTCGAAGGAAACATTTTTTAAATTTTATTATGGAATTCTCTGTGGTCAGTGCCAAAAAAACTTGCAAGAAGCATATCACCCATGACCGCCGAGCATCCCTTGCTGACTCTGCGATAGCGTAGTGCACGCAAAATGCGCCGGGTTTTCCGGTCTCGTGAGTGATGCCATCTCCAAAAGGACCCAGACCCAGAAGGGCTTTAAGGAGCTGACTGTGGGCTTTAAATAGCAATACGATCGGCTCCTAGCCATGGAGTCTCAATTTAGTAGCGTACAACTACTGAATGAGTTTAACAGGCGCAAAGGGTCACTCCGCGGGATTTGCAAATGCCAACTGTCCCTCAGCCAGCCACAGCTGCTGGTGATGCAAATTCGGTAGCCGAATTTATTACCTCGGAGAGCATGCAGCCAGAATCGTCTGTAGTGTTCGCAAATTCTTAAGCAGTCCCGTCAATTCTGATCCTACCAGTGAATTTACGTCCCGGACCACTGGGTATTACCATTACAGGTACCAGACCTGTAAAGCCAAAGTCACTGGTGACGATCCGAACTAAACGATAAGTTTTTGTCTCACGGCTGGCTCCTGACTCCACAACTAAGGATGTGACTGCTTTTATACAAAGCAAAATAAAATCCATCGGCTTAAAGGTCAAAATGCTTAACTTTTCTTAAGAAAGGGAGATAGCGTCCTTTAAGATAAGCATCTCCCCAGCTCACTTCGATACCATTTGCTCTGCCAAAATTTTCCCGGATCATTTGGTGGTGAATGAGTTTAAGGCTAAGAAGAATAGTTGGCCTCCACAATCCTCACTACAAATCAGGCCAGTGCTTCATCCACATCTTCCCGTCCTACCTCCACCCGTCCAAAAAATTAATAAATTATCTTTTAGTGACCTATCAGAATGTTCGAGGCGTAGTAAGCTCAGCACTCTTTTCCAGGATAGTGTCGCATTTGCATCCCTCGTTATTGTGTTTACCGAGACCTGGTTAAAGCCGGACATTCTTAGTTCCGAAGTTTTGACGGATCGGTACACAACTTTGAGATGTGACCGCTCGTCTCGACGTGCAGGAGGGGTGCTGATTGCAATGGACTCACACTTCACGTCGGAATAGTTCACAGTTTAGATTCAACAAGAACTGTAATTCCTGTGTATAAAACTGTTTTTTTGCGCTTTTTCTATCTTCATTACCTGCTCGTAAATTCCACCTTCTACGGAACTACCTATCACGTTTTTCTCAGGACCCTATAGTTTTACAGCTTCGTAAACAGTAAGCGTAGAACGTCCGCACACCTATCCTCGCTATCATTCCTGAATACGTCGGCAAATAATGATCAGGCAATTGCCGATCTTTGTGCCCGTTTTTTTCAAACTACCTATTCGCAGGAAAGCTGCTCTGGTCAGTCGTACCCACACGGTTTACCGAGGTCGAACGGCATTTTCAGTCCTTTGATAAATGAAAGCTCGTTGCTTCATGATCTACGAATAGTGAAGCCGGTGTTTTTACCGGGTCCGGACGGAGCTCCCTACAGTGTACTCAGGTACTGTGCCGAGTCTCTGTGTGGGCCGTTGCTCAAACTATTCATCCTGTCCATAAATTCTTCATGCTTCCCCCAGATATGAAAGGAGTCCTTTATAATTCCTCTCCATAAGAAAGTTAGCAAGTCTGACGCAAAGATCTATAGAGGTATATCTAAGTTATCCGTTATTCCTAAAGTGTTTTTGAAAATTTTAATTCCGCACCTGCAACACCTATGCAGATCAGTTATATCTCCAGATCAACATGGACTTATAAGGCGGATACAACTACTACTAATCTATTGGAGTTTACCTCCTTCATCATTAAAGGCTTTCAAGGTAATGTACAGACGGATGTTGTTTACCCCGATTTTAGTAAAGCGTTCGACTCTGTAAACGATTGTCTCCTAGCACAAAAACTTGACGTTTAAGGGTTCCCGCCTGAGATGGACCTCTAGCTACCTTTGTTTCAGATCTCAAAGAGTCCTTTTCAATAACGCCCTAATTTCAAAAATTTTGGTAACTTCGGGCGTACCACAGGGCAGCCATCTAGGCTCCTTACTCTTTACTCTCTTCATAAATTACCTGCCTTCTGTATTAAAATATTATAGTGTACTCATGTGTGCAGACAATGTTAAGCTCTATGTCCACTTCATTTCAATCCAGGTTGCAATCCAATCTCTATGGGTTTCAGTCATGGTGTTGTGCAAATATATTAAACATTAATGCTTCAAAATGTAAAGTAAGGACTTTTCATTGCTCCAGCGCCTTTCAGGTTCCTTACTCCCTTTGTAATGGTTCTCTTGAAAGAATTAACCGGGTTGATGATCTTGGTATTCTATTAGATAACAAATTAAAGTTTTGAGAACACATTTTTACCATGGTAAATTTTATGACCCCTATACAACAAAGAATCTCTTCATCATCTTTAGTTCGTCCAATTTTAGAATACGGCTCTTGTGTATGGTGCCCTCAGAACAAAGTACACCAGGATCGTATAGAATCGGTTCAGAAAAACTTTTTACTTTTTGCTCTGCTCGGCCTCAACTGAAATGCATGTGTGAGATTGCCGTCTTACCCTAATAAATTGCTTTTAATAAACCTACAAACCTTAGCTAATCGTGGGAAAATGCTTGGTGTGATTTTTGTGCACAACTTGATCAAGGGTTACGTAGATTGCTCTTACTTGTTGAGCAGCATAAGCTTCACGATTCCTATTAGAAGCACTAAAAACTATATACCGTTGTTCCTTTCGCTATGCAGATCGAATTATTCCTTGCATGAACCGTGTAGGGTCTTAAATTACTGATACTCTCATATCTTTCTTGTAATTTGAAATTACTTAGTTGTTTTAGACAGATTAGTTCTTCTTTTCCTCGAACTCTAGTCTAATACCTATCTTTCCTGCATGTCCGCGATCGGTTCGGTTAACGAGTTATGTGACAGCGCCCCTCGGTCGGTTGGGCGGGAAAAGGGCTGCGTTCTTGCCTGGGATAACGTAACAGCCTTCTGCTGGTGTCGCTTGGACCAATTAATGGTGCAGTCATTGTATATCAACATTCTAAAGAATTAAGATACCTGCACCAGTGTTTATTAATACTCGCAAGTTAAGATTAAGATTGTATACTTTATTATAGTACTTGTTCAAAATTGTTTTGTTTGATTTTAATATGTTGCTTTAGGATTTGTGTGCTGTTAGCATTTATTCCTGTTTCTTGTATATTCTTGTGTTAATTTCCGTGATAATTTGATTGCTTGTTTTTGTAATACAAAATTGTATTTGATTGTCCAGTTGCTTCAATGATACTAATGGTAAATTTAGAAATGGCTTCGTTTATGTTGTTGAAGTGGCTAACTATTATTATGAGTTTTACCCTATCTGTCGAGTCAAGCAGCATAAACCATAAACCGGTCTAAAGTAAATGCACATCTCGATGTCAATTATTGCAATGCCCACTGTAAAATCGTTTGTTACCGCATATGCCTACGCTCGGCAGCGGCTTTCTTTCGCATACTTATGTATAAGCATTCTTTGTACTCGGCTTAGCAGCAGCCCGAACTGCTCTAGCTCTCTAATAATCGCACTCTCTCCCGCTCGTTAAGCGGTGCCTCATAGGGCACGGCAATTACGCCGTCAGCCCTTGCATTTCAGTCTTGAGCGAATACTCGAAACCTTAAGATCATCGTTCGTCGTACACGCATACCTATATACATCTAGCATAAATAAATCTGGCATTAAATCACATATATATATCCAAAAACCCTTTGTAACCGTTTTTAAATCTCAACAGCTAGTGAAAAAGTTCACTAGCTAAACACTATCAATAGAACTATTTTTATCATTGATTTTGCAGCGAGCTGGATTCTGTATTTTGTAGTTAGGGCCATTGAAATTCCATCACTAATGTAATGAATTAAAAATATGTACATACTAGAAAACAATAATAATTGTACAATCAAGCGGGACAATTTCTGGCCGACTAGCAGTATATCAAATAAAAAGAAAGAAGAACTGAAAAATAACTGTTAGATGCAGTGTATAAGTGCTGTACAGTGCTGATAAGAATTAGTTGTTCTCTAACTGTTGCTGGATTTCGAAAGAATTACAAATTAATTCTTTTAAAAGAAGAACGTCAACTATCTATGTTTTATTTACTACTGAAAAGTTTACGTAAGGAATAGTTTAAATAGGTGATCAGTAATTTTTGTTTAACTATTTAAACTATTTATAACGTAAACTCGCTCGATTTTTTAAATGAATATTTTTTTCGCCAAACTTTTAACGTTTACGTTAAAAATACTTCGTGTATGACATTTTTGGTTTACGAAACGATGGATAAACGGCCAAATTGAAGCCAAACCTTCATATGCCGTTTGGTACCATCCCAAATGCTATTGGCTAACGGAATTTATCGGCATATGAAGGCTCTTTAAACATTTTAAAATCTCCAAATCTATTCTGAACGAGGGGGAACGTTGTGAGTCGCGGCAAAGGCCGCGGCTCTACTTTATACCCAGTACTCAGTCAGAACATACATATGTACATATATGAGCTTTCGATTTACCCTATTTATTAAATTTATTAATTAAATTTTGGGAAAAAGGAATATTTCAAATAATTAAGTCAAACCATTTTTGCAAGTTTTATATACAAATGTTTTGATTTTTGTTTAAATATGCTTTTTACATCTGCTTCTAAATTTCTACATGTACATGTATAACTACATATTCGAGACGTTAAAGTGTTTGCGAGAGAGAGAGAGAGCGACTGAAATTTCATTGCTTCCTTCTGGTTATAATAATGATTCCACCTGATCCAGATTCGGCAATCTGGCAGATACGGTTATTTTCCATGATTCTGCGTTATTGGTTTTCTCGTATTTAAAAAATTGTGGATTCCACAGATTTTCGTTCTTTGTGGGGGCGGGTCAAAATTTTGAAATACACTTGTATTGAAGTGATATTACAGGAGCTTGGATTGCTTGCTCCACCTTTTATAGTCTCTGAGATATAGGCGCTAATGAAGACGGACGGACAGATAGACAGACATGGCTAAATCGACTCGGCTCTTGATGCTGATCAAGAATATATATACTTTATGGGGTCGGAAATGCTTCCTTCTGGGCGTTACACACATCCGTTATCACCACAAATCTAATACATATACCCTTATACTCTTCAAGTACGGGGTATAAAAAGTCATTTGTAGTATTCCAAACGCATGGCTGAATCTTGTAGAATCAGACACGCTGGAGTTTTGCGAGTGTAATCTCTGGGAAGAGCTCGTCCCAAGTATACAGTCTCCCATCAATGTATTGGGCTAGCATTGTGTCCGGTTGGCGCGTTGAGTGGGGTTTTATTGGGAGGTGTACGGGGCGGTGTGTGGAAGCTCCATTCCCAGTTTCTTTCAGAACCCTTGATACGATCGGCTAGCGAACTGTAGCCCATTGTCGCAAACAAAGGTACGAGGTGTCCCAAGGAAAGTGGGGTACAAGTGGGGTACGAACCGCAATACCAAGGCCTCGGCGAACTTCTTTGACGCAGGTAGGCGGGTAGGTTTGCGTACTGCGGCGACCTTGTTGGGATCTGTGTGTATCCTATCCCTGCTGATGACATGTCCTAAGTATTTTAGATTGCTACGGAAGAAGCTACATTTTCCTTGTTGAGTCGGAGATTGGCTTTACGTAGCCGGTGGAAAACCTCTCCGAAGTATCGCATATACTCCTCCAACATGGTTCAAGATAGGGGAATGCGAGTGGTTCCATATCCGGGCCGATCACACTATCCAGTGCCCGTTGGAATGTAGCGGAGGCGTAGTGAATACCAAAGGGCATCACGTTTCACGTGAATGTTATGCATTCGCGGCTGTCTGGGACAACTGGGATTTGTCAATAGCCACTCTTCAGATCGAGGGTTGACATGTAATTGGCATCTCTCAGCTTCTCCAGTATGTGATATTTTGATTGATGGTTTCTGTAATACAAAATTGTATTTGATTGTCCAGTTGCTTCAATGCTACTAATGGTAAATTTTGAAATGGCTTCGTTCATGTTGTTGAAGTGGCTAACTTCAATTATACTTTCCCCATCCCCTCCTCAGATCCGAAGGCCACCCCATCCTCAGCAACAGGGGTTTTACCCTGCTGGAGGCGAGGCCGGTTGACATCCCCGATACGCATCTCGCTCAGGTTTCAGCAACAGGAGATTTACCCTACTGAGATCGGGGTCTGGTGCGTCGCTGAAATCGGTGGTTCTCGCGGTGATCTCGCCTTTCTCTCCTCCCGAAACTACCTCTCTCGAAGGTCCCGCCACTGGCGGTGACTCAATACGACCTCCAGTCTCGGCAGTCTCAGCAAATTACAAATAAACTGTAAGTGACCCTGAATAGAATGACAGCTATACCACAGCCCCATATCACTACCGTACAGATGGCACCCGAGCAGAGACTGTTGAGACAATTTACCCATAAGCATATCACTTAGGTAGTATCGTATCAAACCGAGAAGAAACTTTTAGGGGAATAGAAACGTGGTACAAAAATACAGCCCTACGGTCCCCGTTATTTGCCCACAAAAAGAGTAGACGAGAGAGAAAACACGAAGTCTGCGTAACATCGCAAAGAAAAGAGAGTAGCTCCCGACTCAGGCAGGGTTTACATTAAAAAGTGTTTATACGCGGAGTTCTTGCAGCTCTTCCTATCCGCACCCTACAATCTTCGTCTACCTATTTAACCATTCGTCCCTAGCTTGCCCGCGTGGTGGTATCGGCCGAAACCGAGATTTCGATTGGTCAGCATACAACGTACCCACACAGTGCTTCCCGATCCTCTTTGCGAACAAATGTGATTACAGTGAATACGACAACAAACGATCTACACACGTGCTCTGCCCGTTACAAACGTATATCCCCGTGAGCCGCGTCTGAGTTCCATCTCGTCTCAACCCCATCCGCTAAACGTAAAATAACAAAGTCGGGTCGTTAAATTAACCAAATCGAACCAGGAGTGGCCTTGAACATAGTCATAGTTGATTACTTCCGAGTTAGGTTTAGACAATTCTGGAACTGTCGAAGACTTGAGACGCCAAATAGCTGATTTCGTAAACAAGGACGATCTATCTGCACAGTACGGAGTCACCGTGAATCCAGACCGCTGGACTCCCAAACCCCAATCTCCCTGTTTTTCACCGCTCACGCCTCTTAGTTTGCAAAACCCGTCCCCCAATAACGTCTGATGTTGCATCCCCAAGTAACTGTGGCATCGTGGTTTCACGTGGTATCATCCCCTGCCCCAACAGAGAGTTTTCTCCAGATTATCGACATCAGCGCAATTCAAAGAAATACCCAATAGAACAAGAACTGATCAGCGAAGGTACCCACATGGAACGAGAAGCATTTTAACGCCGCGATAGACGAGAAGATTATTTCGATGGGGAATCGTGTTTAACGGCACCGGCGATCCGTTAAGTATCCTCGAACACGTGCAAGACAGGGCAGATACTTATGGATTGAACCTCGAACATTTATCCCAAGCAATCTTGGTACTGTTGACCCAGCGATCCGAGAGCTGGTTTCGAACGAGCCGCCTCAGTGGAGAACCATGGGAGACCTTTTGCAAAGAATTTTTGGGATTTTTTTCTTACCACCCCGGTACTTTCAACGACTGAAAGACGAAGCCCGAACCTATTTGCAACGACCAAAGCATGCATTCAAGACGTACTACGTAGACATTCGACTAAAAATGCAGCGCGCCGGGTACACCGAAGCTCAGGAGTTGGAACGGATTTGTGAAAACATTCTTCTAGAGTACCAGCTTTTTACAAGATTAAACAACTGTGATACCAAGCGGAATTGACCCAACTAGCCGTAAACTTCGGGGTAACACGTAGCGAGGGATAATTGGAACTGACAGGATTCTACCTGTCCCAGACAAACATTCTAAGGAAACTCTAGGGCCCGCGGTTAGTCAACGCTGTTAGTCTTCGCGTACACCGAATCTCCAACAAGACAAACCGCCTTCAATGGACATGTCCGTGGACTCACAGCAGCCAGATGCCCGGCATGGAACTACCATTCAGGACGACAACGCTGCAGCCGATGTGAAACAGGCTTGCGGGAACTGTAGCGGATCCGGAAACTTCTCGAGGGAGTGCAAGCAGCCTGGAGTCTTGTATTTCTGGTACTTCGGCCGTCGTGCACTTCGAACCATCAAATGTTGCCATAGGACTTTGTGGGGAAACAGGCAGGCGCTTTGCTTGGCAGTGGACCGTGTGAAGAACGCCATACCGAGACAGTAAAAGAAACCGTAAAACTGAAAAAAGGACGCATTCGCGTCACGATGGAAAGAGAGAATCTGCTGGCAATCTTAAATACAGACGCTACACGAAGCTTCGTTAGCGAACGCTAGGCCCTGGAGCTGGACAATGGACAAAGTAACAATGGTGTGGGCAAAGATCAGATTGGCGTATGGTTCCCTCAGAGAATTGACTCAAGTGCTGATGGCAGACCTAAAGCTAGGAACGCAACAAATGATGATGCCGGTACTTGTAATGAGAGATGCACTGGATGACGTTTTTCTTGGGGTGAATTTTCTATACCGAATCAACGCGACCCTGCAGTGTGGAGGAGCTCTAGTGCACCTGGAATTCATACAGGGCTAGGGCAACGGGACTCAAGACTTTGGAGCTGCTACGAGCCTGGATCAACTTACGAACATGAGCACTCAGACGAAAAGCTGCAACACGATTATCAAGCATCATTAACAGGCGAGGAGCGACGTACCAAACGAGGAGTACGCGGCTGTTCCCCCGGGATCGATGCTAGTCAGGTGCAAGAAACTTGCAAAGAACGACGAACCAAACGAGGCGTGTGTGGCAGGTCCTTTAAACGGTTCCCGGAATTCGCATGTGACCCCAATCCCAATCACATGTCAACTCCGGTGGACCTCAGCACTCGCCAGTATCGACATCGACGCCATGCAGTGAAACTTCTTGCAGATCCACAAGGGACAGCAGCATTCCGAGAAAAAATTGCTGTTCCAACTAGACACAGGCGATGACAGAGCCCAGTGGGCGAAGACCAGCGAACGGAAGCAGTCGCAAGGAGCAACAGTGGCCACCGTGAGTATACCCCAAACGTCCGACACTCCGGCACCTATACACGAACCTGAATGCAACGAACGAATAGAGCACGGAGTGGTGCATTTTTGCAACAAAAACTGCAGAAGTTCCAAATTTGAACAAAGAACACTCCATCTTAATGCGGGATAACAAGCCCATAAACAACGCTACTATCCTAAAAACGCCGCTATTCAAGCTATCATTAATAAAAAGGTCAACGAATTGCTCAGGGAGGGACACATTGAACCCTCAAGGAATTCACATAGCGCCCCCATTGTTGTCGTTGGTAAGAAAACGGGAAAAATCAGGACGTGCATCGACTTTCGAAAATTGAACGCTCGATCAGTCCCAGACGCATATCAACTTCCAAGGATTCAACACATACTGGAGAAGCTGAGAGGTGCCAAGTACATGTCAACCCTCGATCTGAAGAGTGGCTGTTGACAAATTCCAGTTGCCCCAGACAGCCCCGAATGCATAACTTTCACGTGAAACGTGATGCCCTTTGGTCTTCACTACGCCTCAGCTACCTTCCAACGGGCACTGGATAGTGTGATCGGCCCGGATATGGAACCACTCGCATTTGCCTATTTGCCTATATTTGCCTATCGGAACCATGTTGGGGGAGCATATGCGATACCTCGGAGAGGTTTTCCACCGGCTACGTAAAGCCAATCTCCGACTCAACAAGGAAAATGTAGATTCTTCCGTAGCAATCTAAAATACTTAGGACATGTCATCAGCAGGGATGGGATACACACAGATCCCAACAAGGTCGCCCTGTGCTCAAATTGCGCACAGAGATCGCGGACAGAAGGGAAGGCACAGCAGACACAGACACCTATCGTCTGGAAAAGGGAGGCAGCATCGCAGACGGAACCGTGGCTTAGGCTGAACCAGCAGGCCGCGACGGAGGGCACGCCAGTGGAACCAGGTCTGCCCCGCATGCGCACGGTGCAACCGAAAGGCGAAAATACGGCCAGGAGGCCGCCGAGCAAGCCCCCTGTGCGGCCGCGAGCAGAGGAGGCAGCGAGCAGCGTCGCGAGCAAGCCCAATGGGACTTAAAACGCGGACAGAGGATGGACTGTAGTGGAGAGGAGGACGAGGACAACACCCCGCACCCGCCCCGACTCCATTATAGTACACGCGAGCGGGAAATCATAAAGCGAGGTACTGTCGATGGTCACCAGGAGGGATGATGACCAGTTGGTGGGCCTGGGTAAGAGCGTCACGAAGGTACGCCGTACCAACAATGGCAACGTTCTCCTGGAGGTGGCCAAAGGCAGCGCTGAGAGCGCTGAGGCCATGAAGGCGAGCATCGCACGGTTTCTGGGCGACGCTGCATCTGTGCGCGCCATGACGGAGGATTCCAAAGTGGTTGTGCTGGAGATACGTGACCTCGACTCCCTCGCTACGGAGCGGGAGATCTGCGCCGCCATCGCTGGCCAATTCCAGATGGACGAGGGCCGGATAAGAGTGCGGAGTCAGAGCCGCGAATATGCGGAGTCGCAAGTCGCAGTGGTCAGCCTGCCCTTCTCCCTGGGCAAAGCTGTCATTCAGCGCGGCGAGGGGCGGGTCGGCTGACCGGATTGGATGCTGCATCAAATGCGGAGCGCAGGGGCATAAGGCAGCAGACTGCAACAACGATCCATCGTTCTTCATCTGCGCAGCAGCCGTGAAGGAGGAAACCAGGCATCAGGCAGGCGGCAGAAGCTGCCCAGCCTCTAGCGGCGGGGCCGTTAGACCCAGGGCACCATCCAGTTGATTCAACTAAACTTGAATCACTGCAGGGCCGCGCAGGATCTCCTGTCTCAGACGGTACATGACCTGGGCTCCGAGGTGTCAATCCTCAGCGAGCCGTATAGGGTGGCCAACAGCAGCGATTGGACCACGGATCGCACTAGCAAGGCGGCCCTGTGGCTGTGTGGAACGGATACGTTGCAGATCCAAGACGTCAAGGCGGCAGAGGGGTTCGTTCGAGAAATCGTAGGTGGCACCTGGATCTACAGCTGCTACCTGGCGCCTAGTCTCTCCCTGGAGGCTTTCAGCCGCATCATGGACGAGCTGAGCTGCGACCTACGCGGACGGAACAACGTGGTAGTCGGGGGCGACTTCAACGCCTGGGCGATGGAGTGGGGATCCATTCGCACAAACGCCAGAGGCCGCATAGTGCTAGTGTAGTGGATACATTCAACAAGGCAGGAGCAGGGTCGGTAATCGACCTAACCTACGCTAGCAGTGCGCTGGCCCGCTATGCCCGATGGAGGATCTGCAAGGAATACACCGCCAGCGACCACGAGGCCATCCAATGCTCGCTGGGGAGATCCACCCGAGGGAGAGGAGTCCCACCCCGATAGGGGAAGGCGTACCGCTAGGACACTTTGACACTGCGGACACTGCGGGGCTTTAATTCAAGCAAGGCAGCTGGAGCCAACGAGTGGGCCAACAACCTGGCCGTAGCAGTAGAGGAGGCCTGCGACCAGAGTATGCAGCAGAGGAGGGCGTTCCGGTCGCACCACAAACCGGTGTTCTGGTGGAGTGAGGAGATAGCCATGTTTCGCCGAACGTGTATCCGCGCCAGAAGGCTGCTCTAGCGAGCTCGGGGCACACCGCGCCTGGCGGACCGCGACGAGATATACAAAGCAGCGAAGAATGAGCTGAAATATGCCATCAAACGGGAGTGCTTCCTTCAGCTATGCGACGCCGCCGAAGAGGACCCCTGGGGAGGCGCCTACAGGATGGTCGCGAAGCAGATAAGCGCGGACAGCAAAGCCCCAACTGATCCCGTGGCCCTGGAGGGGATAGTCGGGACGCTGTTTCCGCGAGGCCGACCGATCACCGGATTCCCACGTGCTGTAGCTAGGTTAGGAGAAATCCGCGAGGTCACGGAAGACGAGGTACTGCAAGATAGCAGGGAGATGAACCCAAAAGGCCCCGGGACCAGATGCGATCCCCACGAGAGCGTCGAGGCTGGCTCTAGCGCTCCTACTGCGTGAGGTGGCGGGGCCTCCTCCTACAGGCTGTAGGAGTCTGTCTCCTGGACTCGATAGCCCAGGTACTTGAGAGGGTGATTGGAGTGAGGCTAAGCGCAGCCATTGACGCTGCAGGCGGTCTCTCCGAAAAGCAGTAAGGCTTCAGGAAGGGCATGTCGACGGTGGACGCAATCTTCAGAGTGGTTGCAGTGCAGGGACCCGTTGGAAGGGAGGGACGAGGTCCTACTGTCTGGTGGCGACACTGGATATAAGGAACGCCTTCAACTCGGCCGATTGGGGCCGTATGCTGGAGGCACTACGTTCCTTCCATATCCCGGGCTACCTACTCAACATAGTGGTCAGATATCAAATCAACAGAGTGCTCACGCTGGAGATGACCTTGGGTTCCAGAACATACGAAGTCTCAGCCAAAGTCCCCCAGGGCTCCGCTTTGGGACCCCTGCTCTGGAACGCCATGTACGACGGTGTTATAAGGCTCCCGATACCAGCAAACACCAGTTTGGTCGGTTTCGCTGACGACGTGGCAATCGTGGTGGTAGCCAAGGAGCTCGCTGCTGCTGAGCGCCAGGCTAATGCAGCCATACACGCTATTGAGGAGTGGCTAGCTGTCGCAGGACTGGAGATGGCTGGGACCACGATCGCATCGCAGAGGGCGATCAAGTACCTCGGTGTCATTCTAGAAACGCGCCTGTCCTTCAAGGAGCACCTGGAGAACGCGGCCAGGAAAGCCAGCGGGACAGCAGGTGCGCTGTCAAGGATGCTCCTTAACACCAGAGGTCCGAAGCAGGCAACGAGGAGGTTGCTGACGAGCGTGGTCACGTCGCAGCTGCTGTACGCCGCGCCAGTGCGGGCGGAGGGAGCGAAGGTGCAAACGTACGTGCGTGGGATGGAGTCTGTGCACAGGCTGTGCGCCATGAGGACAGTGTGCTCGTTCCGGACCATCTCGGACAAAGCAGTGCTGGTCATCGCCGGGCTCGTCCCGACCCGGGAGAGGACTGAGGTCCAGCCAAAGGGCGCTGTTCGCACAGGCTCATCCCGAGCCTAGAGTGCTGGCTCACTAGGAAGCACGGGCAAGTGGACTTCTACCTAACCCAGTTGCTTAGCGCCCACGGGTGCTTCCGCAGCTACCTCAAGCGGTTCGGGGACGAGGCAGAGAACAGCTGCCCCGAGTGTGGTTCGGGCATAGTGGAGGATGCACAACACATCCTCTTCGACCGCGAACGACAGGTCGAGTCCCTGGTACCCCTGATGCTAGAGAACTCGAAGACCTGGTAAGCGACCGCGGATTTCGCCGCACGCGTAATGAAAACGCTCAGGTCACTGGAGAGAAGGTGGAGGGGTCAGTTGGAGTAGGAGTAGGGGTCCAAGCGCGCGAAGTAATGCGGGGCAGGCAATACCGCACGCTCAGGGGCCCGATACCCGATAGTTAGTTTAGTATCCTTGGAGTATCCTTTTAGTACTTACTTTTAACTAGTTTTACGTAGTAAATAAAAGTAAAATGAATATATATAAAAAAAAAAAGTTCGCCGCAGTACGCAATCTTAATCCGGCTATCTGCGTCAAAGAAGTTCGCCGATGCCTTGGTATTATCACTTGGTACCACACTACTAAGGAAAGATGATCCGTTAAAAGGTCGGACGAACAGAAGCAACCCTTTAAAGAGTTGAAGACCAGAAGTACCAGTCCTCGTCTGCCTTGATTTTCAGGAATAGTTCTCATTGCAAACCTACGCTAGCAAACACGGATTATAAGCCGTTCTTAAGCAAAGGATACAGGGAGAGGAGCGAGTGATAGCATATCCGAGTCGACGATTGTATAAAGCGGAGGAAAACTACTTCGTCACCGATAAGGAGTGTTAAGCAATTCTATGGGTCATACGCAAACAACGCTGTTATTTGTAGAGATACCGGTTCGTGATGATTACGGACCATCTCGCCCTAGAATGGAAAAACTCTATCAACAGTACAAATTAGATGTCCAAATTCGCCGAGGGAAAAAGAACGTAGCCAACCGTTTGAATTACTACAGCAAGCTCTAGAAGAAAAGTCGCAGTGCAAATGGACCAAGAAAATGTTAACCAGAATCGAGAGGCAGCCGGACAAATATGAAGATTACCGAAAAGAAGGCGGACCACTGTATCGATGCCTGGGCACCATGCCTGAAGAGGAGGAATCCGCCCCATGGAAACTCTGCGTGGCTACAGAACACACTTGGGAATTAGAAAGACAAGTACACGAGAGCCAGTTCAAACTGTTAAAATGTTCACCAGGCAGGTCGACAAACCCTTCTCCGTACTATACACCGACTTTTTTGGGCCATTACCATTACGGAAACACAGAAAACCTCTCGTTTTCCTCGACGGTGAAGCTTGAGCCTTTACGTAAGGCAACTACACCGCATCTGGAAATATCACTCCGAAAGAGAATCCTTAACCGCTTTGGGACACCTCGTACCTTTGTTTGTGACAATGGGCCACAGTTCGCTAGCCGATCGTATCAAGGGTTCTGAAAGAAACTTTGAATGGAGCTTCAACACACCGCCCCGTACACCTCCCAACAAAACCCAACTCAACGCGCCAACCGGACACAATGCTAGCCCAATACATTGATGGGAGACTGTATACTTGGGACGAGCTCTTGCCAGAGATTACACTCGCAATTAACTCCAGCGTGTCTGATTCTACAAGATTCAGCCATGCGTTTCGAATACTAGTCAGCACGACATTTCCGCTGTGGCCCAAATGACTTTTTCTGAACAGTATTGGAGATTTACTAATATTTAAAGAACCTTCATATGCCGAATTTCGCCGATAAATTACGTTAGCCGATAGCATTTGGGATGGTACCAAACGGCATATGAAGGTTTGGTCAAACGGCTTCAACTAACAAAGTGTCTGGGTCGGATTTATAGCTGTATTTGTCAGGTTTTCTGAACTGCAAAGTTCAATACAACCAGTTATAAGAAATTTAAGTTATTTTTAAAATAAAAGCACTATCTCTAGAAAAAACATGACAAATTCAAAAAAAATTTAAAAATAACTAAACATAGAGGAAAAAACCATTATTTTTTACAAAATTTGAAATCTTCAAATCTTTTGGAAAATGTCATGTTGTGTTGACTCGTGTACTTAAATTTGGTGCGCTGACATTAATTCATTGACTCTTTTTGCGCTATTAGACATCGGAGGTTTGTTCAAAATCTTATTTTTCAGAGGTATTGTAGTTTTTGCTCACATAACTAAGGTAAATATCTAACATCTGGAATTTAAAACCAAAAATTCAGCACAATATTTTGTTTGTGCTATTTTGTTTTGACTTTTACGGAATTTTTAAAAACAAACTTTTCGGGAAAATATACCGCATACAATTTCAAATTTGAAATTGAAAGCTTAATATTTGCTTATATTTATGACGGTAAGAAGAAGCTATAAAGTATTGGGTTCTGATTTATAGCTTAATTTGTCGACTTTTTAGAATTTTCAAGTTCCATACAGCCAGATGTTATATACTTAAGTTATGTGAAGAAAGGAAACACTACCTCTGGAAAAATATGAAAAATAAAGCTGATTTGAAAAAATTCTATAAAAACAAATATTGATATTTAATAGAATTTCATTGCAAAACATGCTACTTCATTAATAATAAAATTTTTAATATTTCTTTTAGGATGTCGCATTTATTAACCCTGCAAATGTTGTTTTTGTATACATGCTAGTCCGTGATTTGGTTGATGGAGAGGAATCTAAAGAATCGGATTTGCAAGCTTCTGTGCTAACCTGCTTGTATCTATCATACTCTTACATGGGAAATGAAATAAGTTATCCTCTTAAGCCGTTTTTGGTTGAAGACTCGAAGGATAAGTTTTGGGACAGGTAAAACTAAATGGATTGATTATTTGGATTATTATCTATAAGTAAATATTTAAGTTTGTCCGGACACTCATCAACGCAAATCGCAATTTTATAAACTAGAGATCCGTATGGCTCCACTCAAAACAGAAGTCCAAAAGAATTAGAATGAGTGCGACGCACACAACGAATAGGTTTCAACGAATCCGAATTAGTGTCAGCATTCAGTTGTATGCTAGAATAAATGAGTGGCCTCAGACTTTAATGCATTAATTCTTGTGCAAACCGATCAGACGTACGAAGAAATGAGTTTGCATGTGGGAGTACGCACAGAAGCAGACAATGTTTTCATGTTTCTGAAATATCTTTGTTGAACTGCCGAACTTTTTCGGCAGCGTAGTTTGCGATTTATTAAAAGATGAGAGTTTAGTTTAATACTGTTTATTGTGGGGTATATATACAATATGATAGCGAGTCGAAGGAATAGTGGAAATGCACGACGAGTCTGTTTAGCTCGATTCAAGACGGGATCAATTTGAAGACGCGAGAGGTCGGTTCAACGGCAGTGTCGGTTGAAGAGCTAGGTCCAGACGCTGCAAAGGCAGGCGGACCGAATTGCCCGTGCCCTTATGTGAGCGTGACGATATCTAGACTGTTTGAGACTACTGTAAGCGAGAGTGCGACAGATCCAGAGGAGAGAGCAATAGCAAAGACGAAAGATCGAGAGAGTGATAGAGAAGTCGAAAGAAAGAAGGAAAGAAGACGCGAGAACGGCTGGATAGGCTGCTGCCGTGCGGGAGCTTATATCTATATATACATATATGTACAATGTGCAGTGCAGTGGGCAGTGTAAACAACAATCAATAAAAAGGGAATTTAATTTACTGCTGCACCACTGGGTATAATGTTTCGATCAAGTCTGTTAATATTGGGCTGTGAAACCTGACAATCTTCTTCTTCGAAAATTTTTTTGCGACTGACTAGTTAGATAATAATAGATTTGTATTCTCTGTATTCATATTTAATTTATTAGTAATATGTGCTAATGGAAATATAAATTAAATTCGCAAGATGATTTTCGACCTCCCACCACAAATTCATACCAAAATTGACGCAGATATCAAGAATAGTGGTCAAATCGTTTGCTGTATAAAAATATATACATATAAGTAATTTGAAGTCATGTATGAAATACACTTAGTATGTACGTATGTCGAGGCCAGTCCGAAAAGTTTCCAGCCTCACAATGATACAACAAATTTAAACATTTTTTTGTATTTTATTTTTCAACGTAGTCTCCAGTCTTCATCCAGCGATGCTCCCACCTCTTCAGCTCCTTCAAAAAATAATCGTCGTCCTGCTCCTCAAAATGGCTTTTTACAAGAGTTATAGCCTCCTAATTTGACGAAAAATTCTGTCTGCCAAGCGCAACTTTAAGCTTAGGGAATAAAAATAAATCACTTGAATTCAAAGCATAAATCGTGGATTTTAGCCATTGCAACTGTTGATGTATGGGAAGGTGCTTTATCCTGGTGAAGTACAATTTTTTTCTTCTGCAAGTGGGGCCGTTTGTCCGCAACTTCCGTCATTACCTTATCCAAAAGCGATGCGTAGTAGACTCCCGTGATCATTTTTCCTTTCCCCAGATTATAGGTATATATAACTCCACGACTATCCCAAAAAAACGGTTTCCCACACTTTTCCAGCTGAAATAACAGTTTTGGATTTTTTTTTGGTGTCGGATACCCCTTTGCAACCCACATTTTTGATTGGGATTTTATTTCTAGCGTATAGTGGAACACGCTTTTGATCTGACGTGAGCAAACGCGGCACCCAACGGGCCGAGATCTTTTTCATGTCCAATTCGTTATTCAAAATATGGCAAACGAAGTCTTTAGACATCTTGGTGATATTAGCTACCTCTCTTACTTTGATTGGGCGATCGTCCAGAACAATTTGGTGAATTTTGGCGATGTTTTCGTCAGTAGTCGCAGTTTTTGGGCGTCAAGGACATGTCTCATCTTCTAAGCTCGTACGTTCACGGTTGAATTCAGTAGCCCAAAACTTTACAGTTGCAAATGATGGAGAGGAGTCCCCATACATAGCGTCAATCTCAGTTTTGATTTGATGTATGCATCGACCTAAAGATAGGCAAAGGAACAACAATTGAAATGCGTTCGCTGCCACTGTTGTCAAATCAACTTTAGACAGTTCTGGTTATTTTTAATGTTCTATATCAATAAATAAGCAATATACATATAAGCATATCAAAGCGCTGATTAATGCCAAAATGTAGAGGCAACTAAATAGAGTTGCCACAGGCGCTCATCCACCATCCATTTGGGATGTTCCTAAGCCGCACGTCTCTATGCGATATTAAGCCGATGGTTTTCAAATACAACTCTGAAAAATTGTCATTCACAACAAAAAAATGCTATTCACTACGAAAATATAAACAATAACGTCAAAAATAACTGAAATTCTTCAGCAAATGGTAAGGAGCAAAAAGGTTTTTCAGTAGCTGATGCTAAGTTAGAGATGTTATAATTGCTTCCGGAGAAGAAGGCGAAGGTAAGGTTAGGTTAGGTTAGATTAGGGCGGCTGCCAGGCTCCCCAGGAGCCCGTCACACTTAGGCCGGTTTTGGCACGTTGTGTTACCGCATGAGATATTCCCCTCCTTTATTTCGTGAGAACTGAAAAAGGCAGGAGTTATGCCACCCAGATGCTGTTATGAAGTTTGCGATCTTTCTAGGACATATTTTGGACAATTCTGAAATGTCTGATACATAGGGCATGCCCAGGTAGCCCATTGCCCATTGTAGCCTTCTTCTGCTTAGAGTTGGACAGGAGCAGAACAGGTGTTCTACCATCTCCTCCTCCTCCTCGTCTCTACAGCTTCGGCAAAAATCATTGTATGGGGCGCCCAGCCTATTTGGATGGGAGCCCATTAGCCAATGTCCCGTGATGGAACGGATGACTACGCTGCACCTTCTTCTGCCTTTTGCATAGCTCTGAGGTCCGTTTTCTGTCTATGTTCAGCCATGTTTGCCGAGTTATGAAACATAGTGGTGCAGATTACCAGGCATTGTCTGCTAGTCGCTTACATAGCTTCTTTATGATAAGCCTACAGGTGGCCATTGGCATACAAATATCCTTCTTGTCTTGGAGAAGGGGTATTATGGTGCCAGATCTGGCCAGCTCGTCTGCTACGCAGTTGCCTTCGATGTCCCGGTGACCCGGGACACAAATAAGGCTGAAAGCAAATTGCTTAGCCATCTCGTGAAGAGATTTGCGGCAATTTGCACTGCGGCCGAGTTCGAGGATATCGCATGGAGTGATTTGATCGAAGCTTAGCTGTCGCTATAAATGTTTATAATGTTTAAATGTTTGTCCAGCATTGATCCATCTGTGAAGATGCTTATGGTCCTATCTAGGCCTAGTGGTCCCTCGAGCCATTCGTCTCTGCTAGGGATGATTATATTGAAGGGAGTGTCTGTGTGTTCCCTTGGGACGCAGTAGTCCGTTTTCGTGGGGACGGTACTGCTGGTTAGTATCGATGAGTGACCCATGAGCTGTGATGTCCATTGGTCGGAGTCTCTCAGACGTATCGCTGCCATTTCTGCCCTTTCCTTTCCCGCAAGCTCGAGGCTCTAGAAACATAGGATGGCGTTTAGTGCATCATTTGGAGTGGTGCGGATTGCTCCACTAATGCATAGGGCTGCAGTTCGCTGAACCTTGCCCAGTTGTTTGGTGGTCGATCCTTTTGATAGGGCCGGCCATCACACTGTAACTCCGTAGAGTAGAATTGGTCTAACTATCGCTAGATATATCCATTGGACTATGCTTGGGTTCATGCCCCACTTCAAGCCAATAGCTTTTTTGCATGAGTACAGGGCTATCGTAGCCTTCTACACTCTGTCTTTTATGTTCAGGTTCCAGTTAAGCTTCCTGTCAATTATTTACCCTAGGTAACTAGCACTGTCACTGATAGAGAGCCTGCATCCATTTAGTATTGGAGAATTAAGGGGCGGAACCTTGTATTTGTTTGTGAATAACACAAGTTCCGTTTTTGAGGGATTTACTCCCAGTCTGCGGGATTTTGTCCATTCTGACAGTCTCGCGAGCTTTTCGAGCTTGTCATTAGGTCGCAGAGTGTTTGAGGGTATTTTACCGAGAAGATAATTGCCACGTCGTCCGCGTATGCCACTACTTTGCAGCCCCAACCCCTTCCAGATCACATAGAGTCTTATAGACTGCTATGTTCCATAGAAGGGGAGACAGGACACCACCTTGCGGAGTGCCTCTTTTGACATACCTTGACTGAGTGGACGATCCCATCAATGATGTCACCGTCCTGCATGTGAGCAATTGATCGATGAGCATCACCAAGTGACCGTCCACTCCCAGGTCAGTCAGCGCTTCCGTAATGGCACCCGGCACGACGTTGTTGAAGGCTCCCTCGATATCGAGGAAGGCTATTAGAGAATATTCCTTGAGGTGTAGAGATTTTTCTATAACTGAAACTACTTCATGAAGTGGCGTTTCCGTTGCTTTTCGTTTTCGGTAGGCATGTTGTGCTCAACATCTGACGGCTAATAATTGTCCTCAGGTGTAGCCCGACAAGTCTCTGAAAAGTTTTGAGAAGAAAGGACGATAGACTGATTGGTCTGAAGTCCTTTGGGGTCGAGTACGAGGCCTTACCCGCATTTGGGATAAAGACTATTTTCGGCTTGAGCCATTCTTGTGGTATATTCCCCACCACTAGTATCTTCCTGAAGATACATTGTAGCCATTGATGGCCGAGTCTCCGGCCTTTTGTAGTTGGGCCGGAATAACCTGGTCCGGACCTGGCGATTTGAACGGATTAAAGCTGTTTATTGCCCAGCTTATATTCCGTTTGGTAAGAATATGGTCCATTGTAGTTGTCGGGCCTCCACTATGGATTTGCGCCGACTTGATGGTTGTACACCCAGGGAAGTGGGTTTCGAGTAGTACGTGGAGCGACTCCTCGCTGGAGTTGGTCCACGTTCTATTGTTTATTTTAAGATACCCTACCGAGGGGGTAGCTTTTGAGAAGACCTTGCGCAACCTTGCGGCTTCTGACGTCTCCTTTATCTCCAAGCAGAATTTTTGCCAAGAGGCCCTTTTTGCTTTCCGGGTTTCTTTTTTGTATAGGGCAAGACTGACTTTGTAGTCTGCCCAATGTTTATCCTCGTTAGCGCTTTTGGCTTTGTTGAAGTGAGTCCTGCAGTTCTTACGTAGGATGTCGATTTGTTTCGACCACCAGGGGGGTTTCTTTTTACCCCTTGTCTTGTGTGGCAGGCAAGCCGCCGTGAAGGCCTTGTTTCATGCTTCCGTGAACCTGTTCACTAGACGATCTAAGTCATTTTGAGTGTTCGGACTCGTTGGAGCATTGCTGGGGAGTAATTCCTCCATGGCTGAACTATATTTGTCCCAGTTGGCTTGCCTGGGGTTAATATAGTCGGTGGGTTTTGGGCTCTCGAGGTATAGTATCGTCTCGATGTACCTGTGGTCAGAGAAGGAATGGTCTTCTAGGACTTTCCATTCCTTTACTTTGTCTGACAATTTGTGTGTCACTAGATTGAGGTCAATAACCTCCTGTCGGTTTTTTATAATGAATGTCGGGTCATCGCCCCGTTTACAAATAACTAAATTAGAGTCCAGGATAAAGCTAAAAAGTGACTCACGCCTTACGTTTGTATCTGAGCACCCTATTGGGTGTGGTGAGCGTTAGCATCGCAGCCTATTAGTTGGCATATGTTAGACCTCTCGCTGTCACTGGTCAACTTGCGAACGAGGTCGCTTGCAGGATCATTTACCTCATGGGCCATGTAGAACGACATCAGCCTGAAATGTGTCCGCTGCAGCTCTATGCTTGCCGCCGTGTTGTCGCCATTGCTAAAGTTGTGGAGCAGAAAGATATTTAGGTGCTTTCTTGTAAGAATGCAGGTTCGAATTTTACCTTCTGTTTGGGGTACAATGAGCTTGTACTCTCTCGTCGCTAATCCACAGACCTTGTCTCCCACTATCCAAGGCTCTTGGAATAGGACGACGTAGGCTCCGCTTGCGTCTAAGTGCTTTACAGTGGTGGAGATTTATTTGAAGGAGTCTCAGAGACATCTTCAAGAATCCCCACCACTGTAGTGTCGGCGTCTGAGTCGTCAGAGACGTCCTCACGACATATCACCTCGAAGACTCGCATGAGCTCCGCGTCTGATGAATAGCCTTCTTTGATCGGACAACATTCTGCACGACTGGGTTGTCGACAGGACGAGCCTCGGTGCCAGCGATTACTTATTGAGTACGAGAACGGCCTGATTTGTCGGCCACTGCGTCGCCTCAATCTTTACTACTTTCCAGTCTGTGGTCGGCAGTCCTGGGTTGCATCTCTGCAACATCTTAAGGATGCGCTCAGGCTCCTTAAAGGTAGCCGGCACCCAAATTCTGACCCTCGGTCTACTGGGCACCTTGCTCCAGTCTACTGCGACGAGCTTCGCCCCAGCGTAGACCTCCCGATCTGCGCCACCGCTGCTTTGTTGAGTTTTACGGAGCGCTCGTCTTCGCAGGCTACCACTTTTATATTTCCCTGGAACCGGAGGGTCTTTATCAAGGAGCTCAAAGCATCGGTCGGACAATGCCGCTTCCACCCACTTCCACTGACTCCTGGGTATCCTTCCTGCCGCGCTGCCTTTGTCGAGGACGCCAATTAGCGTCCTCTCCTTAGCAATCTGCGCGAAGGAGTCGTTTGGCAGAATCTTGGACCTCTTTGCAGCCGGTCCAGGTGTCTCCTGCGAGCGCTGCCTCTTCCGTTGGGAGGCCATGGTAAAATTTGGGAGCACCGCCGTGGCCCACTCCACCTTCTTCTGCCAATCAGCTGATGGGCTTGCTTCCGTGTTCTCGTTCTGCCGGCGGAGTATGTGCCCTGCACTTCTCCTTTCGGCATAGGTGTGTTTTTTCGCTTGAGCACTGGTCGATGGCAAATCATCTCCCTCCACTTTACCAGAAGGTCGGGCTGCCGCAATGTTGCTTAGCTGCCTCTCCAAGGTTTCCGTGTTAAGAGTTGCTTTGCCACCCACCCTAGATTCGGAATGGGACCCCCTCGGGTTCATACCAGCGCTTTCCACTTTGCAGGTTTGTCCTGCTGTTGAGCCGGTCGAGCCAGGCCTTAGGGCCGCTGCCTTCCTATGCGAGGGATCGCTCCCATTTGGCCTTTGGGGAGTGCCATACTCATTTGTTTTTTTGTGTTTTTTGTTTATTTTTTGTTTAAATTTTCCATGTGTCATCCCACGAGATGCAGAGAAGAGGAACGGTCAGCCCGGGCAGAGATCCACGTTGCCCGGGTAAAGCATCATTAGAACAGGGGGCTGCCAACCTACTAAGGTAGGCCTTTTGCTATCCGCGACCCGTCCGGTGGCCTCAGCTAGTTCACCTCTAAGCCACCTCACGCGCTAATTAGACCAGAAGAAGGCGAATAAATAAATAGAATCAAGCGTAGTTGATTTTTTATTTTTTTTTTCAGCAATATTTTGGCGTGACAGATTTGAATATATTTGCAGATAAATGCAGATCGCGCTGTTCATCTAAAATATTAAAAAAAAATGTTTCTTGCCATGTAAATCAAGCAGACTTCGGTTTTCACTTTGCAAAAATTGTAAGATATTCTTTTCAAAAATACATGAATTGCAACAAAACGAATCTAATTGCAAAAGAAACAAAATATGATTCACATTGATTAAATTTGACACCATTTCCAGGGCCTTATGCCTTCCTCATAAATAATGTTTTTAGCCCATCCTCAAATTTGGGTCGGAAATAATTTGTCAGTAAAAAAAACTCTTTTCGTTTTTTTTGCTAACATCTGACGCAGCCCAATTTGGTTATCGAAACGTTAGAAAAAATAAATTTTTGCGCATAATAGCACTAATTTGTGCGTAACAGCTTAACTGTGCTCGTAATATGCTATATTAAATTCAAAATTTAACTGCAAAAAATTAATCATTAGCAATTTAATTTTCATTTGCATGCTGTTACTCACAGTTTGTCAGACATATAGGGTATACCGGTGTTGCATTAAAAATGTCTTGATCTTTGTAACCAGGTCAGCTGTTTTTGTTGCTGAAAACGCAAAACGCAAAAGTAAGTGAAAACCGGAGCCTGTCTGAAAATCTATACATTTACTATAGGACAGCAACATTTGCATGACAGGAACTTCTCCCCTATTACGAATATTCTGATTACTTATTGTAAGATTTGAACGTTGTACAAGGCTTGATGGTCTGATTGCAGGCATTATTCGGACAACTCTATTGACTGTTTCGTCGATAAAGAATAATATCTCGAGTTTGGAGCTGAACATTTTTTTCTATAAGAAAAACAAAGCTGTGAAAGCAGCTTCCGGAGTCTTGCGCACCTTCAGGCACATTCTCGATATTGGAGTAGAAGGTTCTCCGCGAATTTCGTTGTGCCTTACTTATTTCCTCCTTGTGATTCCTGAGTAGGATTTTGTATTCCTCGATAATAATCTCTTCGTTCGACTGTTTGGCAATCTCAAAGATTTCCTTGAGGTTATCTCTTTGGAGAGAAAGGTTGGTCCTCTTGTTGTTCTCGAGGGTGGGCTCGATGCATGGAAAGCACCCAGTAGTTCCTTAGACAGGGTCTCTAGGGGCTTCCTTATATCTTTCACCGGGCTCACTTAGCTCGCAAGCTTCGAAGTAACTGTCTTTTTTTAATTTTCTTAATTTGCATAGAATTTTATTTTTGGATTGTGTTTAAATTCGCACTTAACCTGAACGTATTAAAGCTTTCCTTGCAATAAGACATACCATTAAAAACTTTCTCTCAAAAATATTAGCAGATATCCAAAAAGGAGGTATCCTGTCGGACGCCACGTTATATCTAGAAAAATGTAAAATTTTGTACATATGCAGAAAGCAAAAATGTAATGTTCCAATGCTAAAATGTTAAAAAATAACTCAGACAATGAAGTTATTGTGTTGGTGACGGCATATATTGGGGCCAAAAAATAGGAAGAAGAAGTACAGCGCAGACGGATGCGTCAAAATGTCAAAAATTTCAAAATATCCACAATTTTCAGTGATCCGTCTTAGACATGGTCTTGCCTCAACTTGCTTTTATTAAAGCAATCTTCTCCTTACGTTGAAAACTTTTTTTTTTGTTTGGTTGAAAACTTGCATATATCTTTTTGGTTTTACGCACAGTTTTTGCCACCATTTTTCATTTTTACTTCAGTAAAAATAGGCACATATGTATGTATATACATATGTATTCCTGGCCTGAATGTCAGCGCGATAGGACAGTGTCGATAGGACAACTATCAATAAGAATCTGTGGATTTCGTTTAGCTTGCTGGATACAGAGGCCAGGAAAAGACAAACGAGAAATTCCTGGCCCAGTTGTTTTTATATGACGTTCGGCAGTAATTTTTAGTTTCCGCGGTGCTGGATACAGGACTATAGAAGAAGACTATGATGGAAAATAAAATATAAAAAATATCATTGTCAGGCTAGAAATTGTTCATACCATATAAGGTATTTTGTATAATAATAAGTTTAACTTTAGGAATCAATGTATGAATCTCAGACAAAACCTTGACACTGGACACATTCATCCAAATACTCAGGCTCCGATATTGTTAAGGATTGAATATGGACTACCTATTTTTTGATGGTGTGCCAAAGCAAACTTAAAGAGAATCCAGCCCCCAAACCATGCTGCAGTTCGTCGGACCTTTTGGACTTGATAGCAGCTCCTACACCAACACCCGCCTTCACATGCACAAAAGAACTGACACATGCCCCACTGTCTATAAAAAACTCCTCCTTGAAGAAAAGTAATTATACAAAAACTTAAAATGGCTTTTCACAGGCAGCTCTCTATGCAACGGCATTCGCTGCTGTCGACTGCGTCAATAATATCATCTCCTGCAGACTATTGACCGAATGTACTACATTTTTTCAAAATTTTGAAACTTCCTAATAAAAGCCACGGGAGAACAGTTAGTTTCTGGAACACCAGACATGTAGGAAACACCGGAAATGAAAATGCAGACCGATATACAGTATTGGCACCTTTAATTACGATGACCGGCCTTTGCCGCGGCTCACAACGTTCCCCTTCGTTTTTATTTAATGCGTGTGTTTGATTGAGAAACTGCGTGATATTGTTGTTTATGTTAAAATAATGTATCTTTACACTTTTTGCACACTTTGAATTTACGTGATTTTAATCAATGTGTTTGTTTATTTGTTCGTTTTTTGTAGTTGTTTTCTTTCGTATTTCTTAATTTTTTAGCGATTTTTTCAAGGGGGCCCACAACAAGGTATTAAATTTGTATTTTTTTAATATAATCACTTCAGCGAAATCCTGAAAACTTTTTTTATCTATTAAGAGGAATCACTTTAGTTTAATTTAATTTCTTCACTGCCGTTTACCTAAGATATCTAGCTTTTAATTCGTATACATAGTTATGTATAAAATGCACTTGGTCAAAAGTTATGAGGCAAAAACGAAATGGTTCCCATAACTGGAATTTTTATCCTACATATGTACATATGTATGTACATATGTGTATGTATTTTATTTTTTTTAAAAAGCCAATTGACTAATTTTTACTTGATGCAATTTTATAATTTAGTCCTAAACTTAGTTATTTTATGCTCTCATCCGCATTTTGACTGATGGGGGATGGTGGCTGTGAGCATCGAGCACATCCTCCGCTCAGTGAGCAGAGAATATAACGAAAATACATAGCTATTTCCCTGAACCCTTAATTCAGATAACTCATCTAAATAATGTTGTACAATAATACTTTATAAATATATATAAATCGTTTTTCGTATTTTTAATCTTCTAATATACTTTTATTGTGGTGGGCTTTTTTATTTTAGGTGCCTGGTAATTGTGAACAAATTAAGCGCTAAGATGCTAAAAATTAATGCAGAGCCTGGGTTTTTTACGGAAGTGTTCACTGAACTGAAGAGTTGTGGTCAGTATCATCCCACTATAAAAAAATCTTCATGTGGAGGAGCCTGACGGATAGATGAAAGAGAGGATATTGTTAACCTCTCATTATCTGCGCACCGGCAGAGCTTTACGGATGAAATGGTGCAAAAATACCGTTAATATTACTAAATATTTTATAAATCATTAGACAATTTCAATCTGTCACTTCACAATCGTTTAAATAAAATAATAAAGGATAGTGTTTAAATTAAACTATTTCCAAATTATTTTATACTTAGCTTATCCACATGTAGTATTATTGATGAATTCATTAACGTATCTTAAAAGAAGGAAAATAAGTATAATTATTTGCACAATTTGTGTGTGCAAAAATTGTTATTTAGGTGTGGTGGAACAGAACATTATGTTTATAATAATAGGACCGTGTTTAAGCGCATATGTTTCGCATAGAATTTGTTGCCTTTTTTACTTTTATTATTCTCTTTAATTTTCTTTTTTCTTTCAAAAAACTATTTGAAAAGATTCTGTTGAATAATTTCACAAATGATTGAGTTGAAAGTTAAAAACTTATTGTGTATTTTTCAGCATGCACTTAAGTGCGGCAAACGAGCTAAAAGGTGTTGATGGTGATGAGTTGTGTTGTAAATTCGAACTATTTTATTTTCAAAACTTATAGCTGTTGCGGTCGAAGTCGTTTCGGACTGCAAAGAACAGTTTCCGCAGGGTCACTGGCTATGTCACAGCAGCGCATACAACGATGCGCTCATGTTATGGGAGTATACCTTTTGAAGCTCTTTCGCAGTTATTTGGTGTCGGTTCGCGAAACGTAGTTAAGCCTAGTATGTAGTAAGTACATAAGTTCAAGAACTACATTGGCGGCAATGGGCGACAAGCCGACGGGGAAGTCGGCGAGCGACAGTCCGATTAAGCAGATAAGCTGGCAGTGCCAATATTGAATAAATAAAGAAATTTATTACGCAACCATAAAACTCGCGTGTAAAAACTGTTTTTTTGAGATGAACATTTTTGCCACCCTGAGGTGTACTATCACTCTGTGTGCCGCCCCATTTCATTTGGGTGTCGCACCAACATTTATTGGTGTAGAAACCCGGGACTTCGCTTTGGGCTGGCTGGAAACACTCTGTTGGTCTTCGTTGGTCTTCTCTAAAAGTAGGAGACTCGGCGATCTGATGCTCATATGGAGACTAGATTGGAAACTCTGACCACGGTTCGTATGGAGTTTCGCGCGAATCATCGTAATTAAATATGTCGAGAGGTCGGATTCTTGCATCAAAGCTATGGGTGAGCCGGAGCTACTGGTGTTGTCGAGTCAGTTGTGGAAGAGGTACTCATGTACAATCGTGAATTTTGTGGACTAGCCGGGATTTAAGGAAACGTTTGAAACTCGGGTCCATAACTGCCCTAGACTCGCGAATTTACATCGATTTCCCTTCCTCAAAGACTCCCTTTCAAAAGAAGCTTAAAGGGACATACAACACCTTACTCTGCTCGAATCGAATTATAGTGTAGCTTGGGAAATGTTATTGCAATTGTATAATAATAAGCGAGTGTTGTTTAAGCGTTATGTACAGGTTCTCGAGCGACAGCCAATGGTAAGTAACGACGACCCTCGGTCGGTAAAAGATTATTTGGAAACGTGTTGTTCGTGCATAAAATCTCTGGAAAGAGTGGGAGTGGATCTCACTCATCAGAGCTACATTTTGGTATACCTGATGACGAAGAAGCTGCCACCGCAGATACGGTTGGATCTATCTATAATCTATAGCTCACTCGCAAGAACTACCCACCTTTGTATAGCTAGCTACAAAGCTCAATGGTCAATATAGGACCAGCAATAGCTGTCACCGAATAAGGAGAGTAGGGCGCCTCGGGGTCCTGCTTAAAACGCTGGGGTGTCAGATCTTTTGTTACCCGATAGCACTAGTCAACACGACTTTTTCGTAGTAGCCCAAAATTACCTTTTCTGATAGATTTGGATGTTTACAAATTTTTTAAAGAATGTTTTTTTTTTCAGGTTTAGTTTTTTTTAAAGGAATTTTTTACAAATTTGGTATTTTTTTTCATAGGTAGTGCTTCTATTTTTCACATAACTTAAGTTTCCTTCAACTGGTTGTTTTTTTCGACTTTTCCTGAGTTTTCAGGGTAAAAATTTCGAGACAAAATACCAAAAAAAATTATGAAATTTTAATTTGAAATCTTAATATTTTCCAGACGTTAAGCTGCAGCTACAAAAAGGTCTGGGTCGGATTTATAGCTGCATTTGTCTGCTTTTCAAAGCTTTTCAGCTTTTGCAAAGTTAAATACAACTAGTTATAGGAAACTTAAGTTATGTGAAAAATAGAAGCACTATCTCTGAAGAAAAATACCAAAGTTTTAAAAATTCGTAAAAAAAAACTAAGCCTGGAAAAAAAAACCATAATTCTTTAAAAAATTTAAATCTCCAAAACTGTCAGAAAAAGTCATTTTGGTCGAGAGCGAAAAAAAAAGTGTAATTTTGTCGAGTAGTGTGGGTGGATCAATGTGCAGTGTGCACAACTGAAGGTCAGCTAGACGTGTGCCACAAACTAACAGGCCGGCGGACTTCTGTTATGAAGCAGCGTTTGTGTTGCAATCGCTTGGGTAGAAGCCATGAGTCCCGCAGGTGCAGGCTACAAAATAATTCTTCGGTTTGTACAGACCGACATCTTACGCTTATCCATGTGCAGTATTCGTGTTAACTTAAGGATTCTGGTGATCAGGTGCAGTAGATATCGTCGAACGTTATGTATGGCGCTCATGCCACAGGAACGTAAAAGTGTGAGGTGGTGCTGCCTACGGCACTGGCCACTATTTCGGATCGTAAGCTCCGTTTGTATCGGAGAACGTAGCCAAAGACTAGAACTGTGTCGACACAAAACACACATAAAGATGCGTGGGTTGTCAAATGCGCGGATTACTGAAGCATCATCATCAGTTCAGCTGAAATTTAGATCGCGTTTTGAGCCTCTAGTAAAATACAGTGTCACAGCGTATGTCGTGCCGAAGTTTAGTAAGCGGATGCCAGAACGTCGGATATCGCTGGAAAAATGGGTTCATTTCAAACATCTATGTTTAGCAGATCCGATTTATTTGGTACTGCAAGGAGTGGATATCTTGCTGGGCAGTTACACATACAATGAATTGATGTTGAACGAGATATATTGTGGACCGGCTGACACGCCTATCGCACAGAACACCCGTTTAGGTTTTATTATCGCAGGGAATTTCCAGGATTATGCAACTAATGCAGCGGTCGGCACGCAGACACTCGCATGTTCTTGGTGTGTTTGTGTGCGCAGAAAACAGACATGAAGCAACACGATTCATTTTCTCAGCCGCGACGCTGCCGAGCAGAACTATTAAGCCTTTTGTGCATAGGGTCGATGCCACTCGATTCATTTTCGATGCCGCTGCGCCAGCCGAGCAGAAAAACGAATCCGCGTGTGCATAGGGCCGACGCTACACGAAACTTTTACGCTGTGTGTGTGCCGACTGCGCTGCCCCGCGGCCGGTTTCTATGCATATTGCATCGGACGCTGCCGTCCTCTGAAGAAATGCATTGGTACATTCTATTCAGGTGATCAAGAATGATGCAACACCGGAGTAAGAAGGTTTGCTTCGACAGTGTTGGGAACTTGAGCAGTATGACCAGGGTAGGGTTATCGAACGAAGTGCAATGGTGGACAAACGTTTGCGTAATGATGCCAATTTGAAGGAGGTACATATATACGCAAATGAACTGATAGCAATCGGTCCAAAACTGAAATGGGATCTGCCCAGCGTATTGATTAATTGGAGATCATTTAAATACGTATTCATGGCAGATGTTGAAAAGATGTACAGATGCATCAATGTCCATGAGAGGGATGCTCAAGATCAAAGGATTCTTCAGGATGTTTTACCGTTATGTTTGGCACGAGCTGTGCTCCACATTTAGCCATAAGGGTTATGCAAAAATTCCCCCAATATTAAGAACAGAACTACCCACTGGCTGCAGATGTGCTAAGACGTCAAATGTATGTAGATGATGTTTTATTAAGAGCGGATAGTGTAGCTTCTGCTAGGGATATTACAGAGCAAATCATCTGGATGACGAGACGTCGAACGTTCTTATTAAGAAAATGGGCTAGCAATTGCCCACAGCTGCTAGACGGGATAACTCTGGAGCACTGGGACACGATGGGACCATTGCATTTGCAGGGCAACGACATGATATGTGCATTGTGCTTCTATTGGAACCGCAGTGAAGATGAATTCCGATTCCATTTAAACTTTGATATTCCGATAGGTACACCGACGAAGAGAACTATATTATCCACGATTGCAAGGCTATTCGATCCGATGGGATGGTTTAGCCTAGTAACAATAGTTGGAAGACGCCTTCTGCAAACATTATGGAAGACCAAACTTAATTGGTATGACCTCGTTCCGCTACCTATTCACAGGGAATAGAACAATTTACTCTGGAATTGCCCAATTTGTCGAAGCTGCGTATACCACTGTATATAGCATGGGTACTGTCAGGCGCTGGTCCGCAGTTGCACATATTTTGCATCGCATCCATGTGTCCATATGGTGCCGCGGCATACCTGCGGATGCGGAAAGGAGAGAACTCTTTGAATGCGGAGTTGGTATTAGCCAAGTGTAAGGTATCACCTATAAAGTCGCAGCTTACCATCCCACGAGCAGATTTGTGTTACGGCTGATGTTTTAGAAACGGTTTTCTGGTCAGACTCAATGATCTTACTGAGCTGGATTCGAGGAGGAGGTACGAGATGGAAGATGTTCGATGACAACCGAATCAGCAAGATTTTGGAGCTAACATATGGGAAAAATGGAGACATTTTACCTCGGAGGATGACCCGGCCGATTGTTTAAGCCGTGGAATCAGCGTGACAAAGTTTTCGTCCTACTAATTGTGGAGGTATGGACCATGGCATGGACCATGCAGTAGATCAGGAAGTGGACTCAGTAGTGAGCAGCGAAATGAAGAATGTTGCATGCAACATTGTATTGATTACGGAAGAGCGCTGCCCCTCAATACTGGAGAATTATTCGTCATTTACACGCATATGTGAATCAATTTGTAAGGAATTGCCATTTAACCCGGGCTGATCGGAAGGCTAACTTTCTCAATACAGACGAGTAAAAGAGAAGGACTCGCGTGTGTATTCGGAATATGTCAATTAGAAACTTTTGCCAAGGAATGGGAAATGTTATCTGACGGGAAAGGTACAACCAAATAAAGTTTGCTGCTGCCGCTCAATTCATATTTCGATAAGGAGGAAAAGGTGATTCGGCTTGAAGGCCGATTAACGGATGCATTACTGCCGATGGCGGTACCGTACATTCTTCCATACAAGTATCCACTCACAAGGTTGGTCAAACGGTTTAGCCATATCCGTACTTTGCATGGGGGCGCTACGCTTACACTAAGCCATATCCAGAAAAGGTTCTGGATAATTAACTGGCGAAATGCTGTACAGGAGGAAATTCACTAATGTATTGTTTGCTACCGGTTGAATCCCAGGACCGCTTGTCAGCAAATAATGACTTGACCGCGGATAGGATTCGGCCACAACCCCCTCTAAAGGAAGAGGTCGGACAGCGATCAAGGGTTACATCGCTGCATTTATATGCCTGGTGACCAAGGCCATCCACATTTAACCGTGGGGGACTTGACTTTGACCGAATTTATTGAAGCACTGCATCGATTCATCGGTCGACGTGGGAAATGCGCTCACATATATAGTGATTGTGGGAAAAATTTTGTCTGCGCAAACCGAAAGCTGTAAGCTGATAAGGTTGTATACAGACGTTACATTGAAAATACAATTCTCTCACAATTGATCGATGATGGCGTCACGTGGCATTTTAATTCACCCTCCGTACCACATTTTGGAGAGCTAGGGGTGGCGGGTGTTAAATCAATGAAATACCATCTAAAGAGGACAATCGCAGATCGTACACTTACATATGAGGAGTTGGCTACTGTGTTAGCTCAAATCGAGGCTTACTTAAAATCTCGCCAATTATGCCCTCTGAGCAATCATCCAGAAAACTTAATTGTTTCAATTTCTGGCCAATTTTAATAGGAGACTTTTTACTTTCTCAACCCGAGGGTCCGGTTGCTAACATTAGCCACACGGAACGATGGAGAAACTGTCAACGTATGGTTGAGCAGCAATTTTGGAAACGATGGAGCTCAGTTATTGTTAAGAATGAACGGCTACCGTCTTAGTTCGTGTTGGCTTTGCCCTCTGCCTATATGAGATAGTTGGCACAATCCTGACATTGACCCTTGACATTGACCAATCATAAATTGCACTTTCTCTAAATAGCGTTTGTTTGAGATTTTTGGGTGCAGTTCCATTGGCATGAAGGAGGTCACGGAATTTGAAGAGAAGACGAGTCTAGATTAGACGATGCAGAAGCTATTGTCAAGGGGGGAAAATGTTTGGGCAAAGCAAAGTTTCCACAGGGTCACTGGCTATGTCACAGCAGCGCATACAACGATGCGCTCATGTTTTGGGAGTAGCCTTTTGCAGCTCTTTTGCAGCTATTTTGTGTCGGGTCGCGAAGCGCAGTTAAGCCTATTATGTAATTGGTACATAAGTTCAAAACCCATATCGGCGGCAATGAGCGACAAGCTGAATAAAGCCACCCTGAAGAACTTCTGCTGCCTCCATAGATCTATTATGACTCTGTGTGCCGCAACACTTCAACTAGCAGATTGGGGCTCCATCGAGGCGCAGCTTTATCCAACACCCTCTGTCTACTGGTTGGACGGCCTAGCTCAGGAAGATTGGCGTAGATTCAGTGCTGCCTCGACACCTGCGTTATAATAATTAAGTGGTAGACAGAAAAAGGAAATGACTAGGCGATAAAGGAATAGACAGAAATTAACTGCACCCCATTTTGTTGGAGAACTGTAATTTTCGTATTCTTTGTGCCACCCTACTTGTAGGACTCAATTGCTGCGGCGCAAGATGCTTGAGGTGCTTTAAGAAAGAAGAAGTTAGTTCATGTTGATATTGTAATTTAATTAAATTGAAAGATATCGATACTTCAGGAGCTAGTAAAAGTAAGTATTACATTGACTAATCAGATATTTAATTAGGAGAAAATTAACAATAACATATTATAGATTCTATAATATAATGATTTTAATCGATTTTAGATGTAATCGAAAAATGCATAGGCATGCCATACGGCACGACCGCCACGCACTCGGATTGGAATTAATCATCACAAAACAACTTCAAAGATAAATCTGTTACAACTCACAATGCACGTGTGTAAAACGATCGGTTAGACAGGCTTGTTGACTCAAATAACTGTTGACTGTAGGCGATAGATTTAAATTGGGTTATACATACAACAGAACATGCACAAAACTATAAGAGATTTTAATAGCCTATTTACACTACGGTTGAGTTATTGAGTTTCGGGCAAAACTCGAGTTTCGTTTACATGGGGAAGCATAGCGGACCTAGAGGTGGCAAAAAAGATGAGTTTTGGTTGCGTTTAGTTCAGTTTGTCCGATTTTCCAAATATTTCTACCCTGATCTGCCTGTCGTGGAATTATCACCACTAGTTACAACAAAAATTTTCAGCTCAAAATTTAAATTTAGGCGCGTAAACAATATGGCTGGGGAAAAAGGTACATACAATTGTTAAAACCAATACTTTAAACCAATTTTATTATTAAAAACCATATAAACAATGTGGTCGATTTCTAAAATTCGGTCGGAAAACGCTAAATTGAATTATTATAAATTTATATAAATTAAATTATTATAAACAATTGCCAATTAAAAAAATTTTAATTTTTGTACATACGTAATGTACATATACATATAGCCAAAATTCAACATATTTGCAATTGCAGCCGTGCAATTTCCCTGCGGAAATTTTCCTTAAAAAATGGATTTCAAGGTTAAAGCTGGGTATCCAGCACCGCGGAAACTAAAAATTACTGCCAAACTTCATATAAAAACGAGGGGGAACGTTGTGAGCCGCGGCAAAGGCCGCGGCTCTACCTTATACCCGGTACTCAGTCAGTATACACATATGTACATACATATATGAGCTTGCGATTTATGCAATTTATTATATGTTCGCAAAAGGGACAAATTAAATTTTGGGCAAAAAATAATATTTCAAAAATTGAAGTCAAATCATTTTTTGAATATTATACATGTTTTCAATTTTGTTTGCATATGCTTTTTACATCTGCTTCTTAATTTCTACATGACATGTATAACTACATGTTTGAGACGTACAAGTGTTTGCGACAGAGAGAGAGGGAATGAGTCAGCGCTTGGCAGGCGTTGCGTAGCCACTGAAATTTAATTTGTTCCTTCTGTCCATAATAATGATCCGACCTGATTCAGATTTGGCAATCTGATAGATTTGGCTATTTTCCATGATTCTGCGTTTTTGGTTTTCTCGTACCTTAAAAATTGTGGATTCCACAGATTTTCGTCCTTTGTGGGGGCGGAAGGAGGCGTGGCAAAATTTCGAAACAAACTCGTGCTGGTTTGATATCACAGGAGCTTGGATAAAAAGTTTGGTTGCTCTAATATACCCCTATACTCTTCGAGTACCGGGTATAAAAGGACAAATAAGAAATCTGCTAGACCAGAAGATCATTGGGCATAGCCATTCTCCGTGGAGTGCCCCAGTGTGGCCAGTCCCGAAGAAAAAAGATTGGTAGGTTTGTATAACAAGATGTGTGCGTAAGAGCGATGGATAACCGAATTGCTCGTGACCATAAGAAAAAAAATTATGTGAAGTATGATTAGCTCGATTCAAGAGATTCAAGTTTCTTTTTTTTTTAAATTTTTAAAAAATGTTGTGTTTTTTGTCATAGGTAGTGCTTCTATTTTTCACATAACTTAAGTTTCCTACAACTGGTTGTATTGAACTTTGCAATTAAAAATGCTGACAAATGCAGCTATAAATCCGACTCAGACACTTTGTAGCTGCAACTTAACGCCTGGAAGATATTAATTATGAAATTATGAAATTTCAATTTGGAAGCTTAATATCTGCCAGACGTTAAGTTGCAGCTACAAAGAGTCTGAGTCGGATTTATAGCTGCATTTATCAGCTTTTTTTAACTGCAAAGTTTAATACAACCAGTTGTAGGAAACTTAAGTTATGTGAAAAATAGAAGCACTACCTATGACAAAAAACACAACATTTTTTAAAAATTCTTAAAAAAAAAACTACTCCATGAAAAAAAAACCATAATTCTTTAAAAAAATTTAAATCTCCAAATCTATCAGAAAAAGTCTTTTTTGGCCACAGCGGAAAAAAAAGTTGAATTTTGTCGATGAGTGATATCAGGCTGGAACACCAAGCATGGTTCTTGCGGAGGCACTAAATGCCTCGGTTCTTTAGTGTATACAATTTTATGCCACATATTTAAAGTTCGGGAGTTAACCCATATTCCAAACTTCATATGGAAAATGCCAGTGCCAATCAAGATATGTGCTCCCCCCTTTTGAACAAATATTTGGCTATATTTTTATATGCTGCATTTGCACAATTTCCAAATGTTTCTATAATTGTGGATATCAAGTATGTTTTGACGATTAAGAGCCTGAGGTCTATGGTGAAAAATTGCTGAGTTAAAGAAAGTTGTCTTAGTAAGCCATAGGTCTTTACTGCAGCTTTAGATACATGGTCACTCCCGTACAATTTTTTCTTAATGAATCCACGTATTCAACTTGAGTATTATTGATCGATAACTTAGGCCGATTTTCGGTACTCAGCAACTTTTTATATATTATAATATACTTAGACTTAACATGATTTTGTGGCAAACAAACATTTACTAACATTTGACAATACGCACTCATTTATTCAACCTATCGGACAACTAACATACATTTGGACATCATCGGCATACATATCAACATTACAGTTGGACAACGAGTCTAGAAGAACATTAACATATAATGAGAACATAAGTGGAGATGAGAACATAAGTGGACCACGTCAAATAAGCAGAAATGTTGGCTTGGCTTCTTCCATTGTGATAAGATGAAATAAGTATCATATCAGTTTTAGAAAAATTTAAGAGTTTGGGTTCCTTAGTACACAAGATATTGTGGTCTATCATGTCAAATGCCTTAATAAAATCCAGCAGCATCAGAAATGTAGCGTTACCGTTGTCTAATTTCTCCCTAATATTTTCATGAAAAATCAAGAATGCCAGTATTGTAGTATCTATATTTACGGAAGGCTGATTGTTTATTAAACAGTAATGAGTTTTGTGCGATGACTTTTTTAATTTTTTGCGCCATGAGATTTTCGAAACCCTTTGATAGAAAAGGCAGAGTTGATACTGATCTGTATTCATCCTTTTCCTTGCGAACAGGGGTCACTTTCCAAAGATCGGAGAAACGGGGGAAACGCGATGTCATAAGCACTGTGTTAAATACACATGTGAGATTAATTATGATTAATTATTTTGGGAAGAATAATTTCAATAAAATTCGAATGTTAATTACACTGCTCGACAAAATGAAACTTTTTTTTTCCGCTGTCGCACAAAATGACTTTTTCTGATAGATTTGGAGTTTTAAATTTTTTTTAAAGAATTATGGTTTTTTTTACCAGAATTAGTTTTTTTTAAAGAATTTTTTAAAAATTTGGTCTTTTTATACCCGGTACTCGAAGAGTATAGGGGTATATTAGATTTGTGGGGATAACGGTTGTGTGTAACGCCCAGAAGGAAGCGTTTCCGACCCCATAAAGTATATATATTCTTGATCAGCATCAATAGCCGAGTCGATATAGCCATGTCTGTCTGTCCGTCTGTCCGTCCGTCCGTCTGTCCGTCTTCATTAGCGCCTATATCTCAGAGACTATTAAAGCTAGAGCAACCAAGTTTTGTATCCAGTCTTCTATGTTATCACACTACTCCAAGTGTATTTCAAAATTTCACCCCGCCCCCTTCCGCCCCCACAAAGGACGAAAGTCTGTGGCATACACAGTTTTAAAGATACGATAAAAACGCAGAACATAGATGATGACCATGTCTATCAGAGTGTTGAATCTGAATCAGATCGGATCATTATTATAGCTACAATGAAGAAAACCATTTCGAAAGTCATCGTTCCCTCTCGCTCTCTCTCACACGCGGCCCCATCTGCTTTGCCCATTCGTATTTCTTGACGCCTAGTTCTCAGAGACTATAAGAGCGAGAGCAACCAAACTTTCTATCCAAACTCCTGTGATATCAAACCAGCACGAGTTTATTTCAAAATTTTGCCACGCCCCTTTCCGCCCCCACAAAGGACGAAAATCTGTGGAACACAATTTATAAGGTACGAGAAAACCAAAAACGCAGAATCATGGAAAATTACCATATCTATCAGATTGCCGAATATGGATCAGGTCGAATCAATATCATGGCCAGAAGAAACAAATTAAATTTCAGTGGCTACGCCAAGCGCTGACTCATTCCCTCTCTCTCTGTCGCAAACACTTGTACGTCTCAAATATGTAGTTATACATGTCATGTAGAAATTTAGAAGCAGATGTAAAAAGCATATGCAAACAAAAACGGAAACATGTATAAAAATTCCAAAAATTTGACTTCATTTTTTGAAATATTATTTTGTGCCCAAAATTTATTTTGTCCCTTTTGCGAACATATAATAAATTGCATAAATCGCAAGCTCATATATGTATGTATGTATGTATATACTGACTGAGTACCGGGTATAAGGTAGAGCCGCGGCCTTTGCCGCGGCTCACAACGTTCCCCCTCGTTTTTCCTGAGGTAGTGCTTCTGTTTTTCACATAACTTAAGTTTCCTACTGGTTGTATTGAACTTTGCAGTTTAAAAAAGCTGACAAATGCAGCTATAAATCCGACTCAGACACTTTGTAGCTGCAACTTAACGTCTGGAAGATATTAAGCTTTCAAATTCAAATTTCATAATTTTTTTCGGTATTTTTTCCCGAAGTTTTGACTTTAAAAACTCAGGAAAAGTCGAAAAAAAAATATTTGAATGCCTTGATTTTTGGTTTTAGATAGACACATTAATTAGGCGTCGTTTAAGGTATCGTTTGTAAGAATCGATGAATAAACGGCTAAGTTATAACCGTTTGTCCAAACTTTCATATGCCGAATTTCGCCGATAAATTCCGTTAACCGACGTATAACCGTTTTTTTTCCTGCAAAAATACCAAAAATCTGTCTTTGTAACAGTTTATAACGGTAAAATGGCATTTGGGATGGTCCCAAACGGCATATGAAGTTTTGGTCAAACGACTGCAGCTTGGCCGTTTCTCCATCGATTTTTAAAAACGATACCTTAAGCAATACAACCAGTTGCAGGAAACTTTAGTTATGTGAAAAATAGAAGCACTACCTGTGTAAAAAAATACAACATTTTTAAAAAATTCTTTTAAAAAAAAATAAGCCTGGAAAAATAAATAATTCTATAAAATTTTTAAACATTTAAATCTATCAGAAAAGGTAATTTTGGGCTACTACGAAAAAGTCGTGTTGACTAGTGTAATTAACGACGTACTAGATGGGCTAGGTAGGGCTAAATACTTCTCCACATTGGACTTAGCCAGCGGCTACCATCAGATAGAAGTAGAGGAGAAGGACATACCGAAAACGGCATTCTCAGCAGAAGGGGGCCGTAGGGAAACAAGATCTTCGCAAAATTGGAAAAAGCCAATTTTAAACTCCAACTGGATAAGAAAGAATTTCTAAGGAAAGAGGTAGAATACTTAGGGTAATCTAACGACGGATGCTAGCAACTATGCCATAGGCGCTGTCTTGTCCCAGGGACACTTGGGAGCAGACAGACCATTGGCATATGCGAGCAGAACATTGTCAGATGCGAGAGTAGAAAAAGAAATGCTTGCCATTATTTGAGCGATAAAGCACTCCGTCACTATCTATTCGAATAAAAGTTCAAAATAGTCACGGATCACAGACCGTTGACTTGGTTAATGAGCATAAAAGAACCAGATTCCACGTTAGTAAGATGGATCGAAAAGATCGAAAATCGATATCAACTATCGTTGCTGACAGTCGTTCTTCACTTCGCTCCGCCTAAAAAATTTTATTTTTGTGCCCAAAGGAAAATAATTGTTTTGTATTATTGCTTACTGTGTTTTAAACTGATCGTGCAACTAAATTTCTATCCGTGTTTATTCTTTTATCGTGCTTTTGTGCAGTTACGACGAGTGAACACGCCAACAAGGTGGAAGAGTTGCTTGCTACCAAAAGGCAGGGCTCGAACGACAGTGCCGTCACTCAGGCGAGCAAGCGGCAACGCGAGCCCAAGAGAGCGGAACCTCCACCCAAACCGACAAAGCAGGGGTCAAGCGAGAGGATCAGTGATGTGTCCAAGAGACACCTGATCGTAGCTCTCATCGATAGACGTGATAAGGATGGGAGGATGACAGCGGCGCAGTGGAAATTGGTCCTGCCTTTTGGTAGCAAGCAACTCTTCCACCTTGTTGGCGTGTTCACTCGTCGATGCCTTCATTTGTGGCACCTGCGCGTAGTACTTACGGCCCTCCTCTACCTTCAGCTCGGCCCAAGCTAGCTTTGATTTCTCCTCCTGGGAGATATCCGCCTTGCCTTGCAGCCTGTCTACAATCTTGAGGGCCGCCTTGTATGAATGGGAATAACTCAGATGAGAAGTCAGTTTTGACTGCAATCAGAACTCCACCAGCATAAGATGCACGGTCCATTCTATAAATGATGAAATTGTGAGCAAGAATTTCATGATCGTGAACAGTGGAGTTGAGCCATATTTCAGAAAAGCCGAAGGCATCGAAATCATAAGAGGCACTATCCGTAAGTAGTTGGTACAATTTGCCTAAAAGACTGCGTACATTCTGATAGTGAATGGAAAAATTGTTAACTAGTTTTTGAATTGACAGGGCCGGTAACATTGGGACTCTGATTAGAATTGACAGGGCCGGTAACATTAAGACTTTGATTTGAATCTTTACGTAAGAACTCATGCATAATTGTATGCTCTGGCCCAAAAGACAGTTCGAGAAATCTAGCAAGGTAAGAATCAGGGACGAACATTTTAAAGGAAGAAATATTACGCTTATGTTTAAAAGAAAATTTGGTGACAATAATATCCTCAAGGCCGTAGTTACCACATAAGAACCTACCCTTGCCTTTCCTCCTCCGAAACCTCTACGAGCTGCCTACAATGTAGAGACCACCAACTACACCGACTCACACCACCAACTCACATCCGCTCCAATTGCAACAGCGGACGCAAACCCCAGCGTCAGCAGATTCTCGGCCACTATAAATTAGGGACTCAGCATTATTGTAAAACCACATCTACCCAAAGTTAAATAAAGAATCAGAATACTTTTCTATACCAAACTCATCGGACGTGTATTACTTGTACCAAGAATTGGCCTCATAACCAATTAATTTAGAATATCTTACAACTAATCAGAACTGGCGCAGTCGGAGACCTTCGTTCAAGAACGGGAACTCTAGAAGAACTACACTCAGGAAATACCCTAGAGATCACGAGAAAGCGAAGGAGAACCAAGGAGATGTTCTGGAAGATCACAATAGCAACATTATTGTAAGGAAAGATATATACATATGTATGTAAGTGTGAGAAAGAAAATAACGAAAAGTAATAAAGAAACAAAGAAATAGTGAATTTAATGAATGATATAAATGTGAGTAGTGAAATAGGGAGAGGAATTTAAGAATTTAGTGGCAAAAGGGCAAATTAGCCCAGTTGAAATCATTGGAAAATATTATGAAAAGAATTACTTCAGTCAAAAGCGTTTGAAGCAGCATGGAAAGAAATTAATTACAAAAAATAAAAGGCAAAAGGTGAGTAACAAAAGGGGGCCGTGGTAAAGGTTGCCGCGACGGGCGGCGAATCGATCGGTTGCAGTTACGGTTGGTTCGACGACACCCGGCAGAGGTGGATGGTTCGGCGTAAGAGTGATCGTAGCGGCGTTTGAAACGTTGTTCGGTGAGAGGCGATCGGCAGATCGAGCGGTCGTGTTGCGGTTGAATAGAAGTTGGGTCGATCCTTCAGTATGGACGGACGGCTCGACGTGCGGCCGGCCGTTGGTGGTGGAGGTCGGACCAACAGGCGGTTCGATGGGAAGGCGGACTCGACGGAGGCAGAGTGGGATTAAACCGAGTTGGGTCGGAAGCCGGGTGGCTTTACGTCGAGCCCATACATGTATACGCAACACAAAACACAGGGACGGCACGAAAAAATGAAGGGCGCTAACGATGCCCGAAAAAGGGCAACAAAAAGATATAAAATATGTGTGAAATAGTAAATGGAGTACGGGAGTTCTAATAACTCACATGCGTAGAGCAGAGTCCTGTAGCGCACAGGGCGGAAGCTCAACATGAGAGTGTTAGTAGAGATACGAGGTAATAACAGAACGACAAGAGAAAGAATAATGAAACAAAAAAAACAAAAAAAAACGGCAAAGGCCGCGGCTCTACTTTATACCCGGTACTCAGTCAGTATATACATACATATATGATCTTATGACTTATGCAATTTATTATTTGTTCGCAAAAGGGACGAATTAAATTTTGGGCAAAAAATAATATTTCATAAAATGAAGTCAAACTATTTTTGGAATTTATATACATGTTTCCATTTTTGTTTGCATATGCTTTTTACATCTGCTTCTACATTTCTACATGTACATGTATAACTACAGATACGAAACGTGCTTGCGACAGAGAGAGAGGGAATGAGTCAGCGCTTGGCAGGCGTTGCGTAGCCACTGAAATTTAGTTTGTTCCTTCTGGCCATAATAATGAGCCGACCTGATCCAGATTCGGCAGTCTAGTAGATATGGTAATTTTCCATGATTCTGCGTTTTAGGTTTTGATTTTTCTTAAAAATTGTGGATTCCACAGATTTTTGTCCTTTGTGGGGGCGGAAAGGGGCGTGGCAAAATTTTGAAATACACTTGTGCTGGATTGATATCACAGGAGTTTGGATATAAAGTTTGGTTGCTCTAGCTCTGATAGTCTCTGAGAACTAGGCGTCAAAAAAGACGAATGGGTAAAGCAGAAGGGTTCGCGTGTGAGAGAGAGCGAGAGGGAACGATGACTTTCGAAATGGTTTTCTTCATTGTAGCTATATTAATGACGCGATCTGATCCAGATTCAACACTCTGATAGAAATGGCCATCATCTATTATTCTGCGTTTTTAGTTTTATAGTATCTTCAAAATTGTGTATGCCACAGACTTTCGTCTGTGGGGGGCGAAATTTTGAAATACACTTGGAGTAGTGTGATAACACATAAGACTGGATACAAAACTTGGTTGCTCTAGCTTTAATAGTCTCTGAGATATAGGCGCTAATGAAGACGGATAGACGAACAGACGGACGGACGGATAGACATAGCCATATCGACTCGGCTATTGATGCTGTTGCTAGCTAAAAATTGGATACTCCAATCAAAATAAAAATCGTTACGCAGGCACACGAGATGCAATCAGAAACACGATTGAACATTTTTAAGGAGTTAGGTGGAGAAGGAGAGATGAGAATGCTCTTATTCAAATTTCATAAGTATTTTGACGGATTAATCGGAATAAATATTTTAAAACAGATAGTGGCAACAATCGAAATACAGAAGAAACAATTGAGAACATCATCGATAGAAACACAGTTTTGGCTAACGCAGTATAAAGCGACAGAATTATATACGATAGAAGCAGGCAAAAAAAGAATTATACAAGTGCCAGTAAAATTGCAAACTGGGCAGTTTATAATCAACACAACAAGGGTAAAACCTGATATGGAAATATCAGAAGTAATATATGGGGCAATAGAAGGTCAGAGTCTAGTGGAGGTAACAATCTACGCAGAAGAAGATCAGCAACTGTTATTAGAAGAACCACTTATAGTGGTAGAGTTTAAGGCAGAAGAATATGTAGAATTATATAACATCGAAAAAGGAGAAGGCCCGGATACAGGAAGAGTCCCTTTTGACAGAATCAGAACAGACCACTTAAATAAGGAAGAAATCAAAGAATTAAAAAAGTTATGTAAAAAATACCTCTCGGCTTTTTACATGCAAGAGGAGGAATTGTCTTTTACAAACGTGGTTAAACATCAGGTCAGAACAACGGATGACATTCCGGTTTATTCTAGACCATATAAGTACGCGTTTACCGAAAGAGAAAAAGTAACGAGGGGGAGGTTTGTGAGTCGCGGCAAAGGCCGCGGTACTTTGTCAGTGAAAAATCTAATATTTTTTAGATCTTCAAACAATTTCAAACTAAATCAAACTAAATAAAGACGCGGTTTTTTGTAAGTTAATATCAGGTTTTATTTGGCAAACGAATGCAGTGGCTTTGGGCGTACTTCGACAAGTGAAGTGTCGTCCCATTCCACTCTTTGCGCGACCCACCGTCGGCCGCCCGCAACCCAATTCGCCGTCGGCAATCGTGCAGATCGGCTTGCGGGTCACCCGAAGATGGAGCGACTCTTTGGGCATCCGATCCTCTCTTAAACTACTCCAACATTCCGGCCCCGCTGAAGAGCTCCGGTCTTCAGCACGTTGGAAGTGGTGCCAGCTTGTGGATTGGCCGTTTAATGACGCCGGCTGGCGTTCTGATTTCGGCCACCCGCACCTTGCCGTCCTCTCCGGTGATGACGCGTGTCACGCGCCCTGTTGTCCATCGTTGCGGGGGGGTGTTGTCGTCGTGCACCAGCACGACCGTCCCTTCGGCCAGATTGGCCTCGCCTCTGCTCCACTGGGCTCGCTGCTGCAGGCTGAGGAGGTAGTCGCTGGACCACTTGCGCCAGAAGCGCAGTTTGAGCTCCAACAACAGTCGCCACCGCTTCAAGTATCCGGGTGCGGGCTTGTTGTTGGGCTCTCCGGGCGTGGATCCGTGCGGCAGGCCCAGCAGAGGTTGGCCGATGAGCAAGTGCCCTGGTGTGATGGCCTCCCCGTCGTTCGGATCGCTGGTGTCCGCCACGAGGGGCCTGGAGTTGAGCAACGCTTCTACCTCCACGAGGTGCGTGCTCAACTCGTCCGGCGTGAGGTTGGCGTCGCCTGCCCCTCGCACCAGCCTGTGCTTGGCCGCCTTGACTGCTGCTTCCCACAGCCCGCCGAAGTGCGGTGCTCTCGGAGGGATGAAGCTCCAGGTCACGGCTCTCTCCGCTGCGTAGTCCTGCAGGCTCTCCTTGCTCCGGGTGAATGCCGCTTGGAGCTCCCTCAGCACGTTGCTCGCTCCCAAGAAATTCGTCGCGTTGTCGCTGACCATCTTCTCCGGCAGTCCCCGTCTCCCAACGAACCTTTTAAATACATTTAGAAAAGCGTCAGTTGAAAGGTCTGAGACAAGTTCTAGGTGGACTGCCTTTGAGGCGAAACAAACAAAAACGGCAACGTACATTTTAACGGGTGGTCTACCTCTGATTCTATAGCTTACGTAGAATGGCCCACAGAAATCTACGCCAGATACTCTAAACGGCCGACCCTCACGAAGGCGGTCAGCTGGCAAATTTCCCATTATTTGCCCCAACAACTTTGGCTTGTAGCGAAAACAGTGTACGCATCTTCTAACATGCGCTGTACACACGCTTCGGGCATTGATCACCCAAACTTGCTGCCTCAGCAATCCCACAAGAACCTTTGCACCAGCATGGTAGTGCCTAAGGTGCAAATGCCTGACCAAAAGGCTGACCAATTCAGATCCCTTTGGTAGCAACAGAGGGAATTTGGCGTCGTATGCGATAGGGCCGTGTAGCAAGCGCCCTCCTACTCGAATTAACTTGAATTTGATGCCATTTTCATCAAACTCGTGGACAAATGGGTTCAACGACTGCAGCATCGGAGCTAATGCTGCCGATTTTTCCAACAACCTATACTCAGCGCTGTATGTTGTGCTTTGTACGACTGCGATCAGCTTTAAAAACGCAATGTTCCTTTCTGCCGCAGATACAAGATGCGAATCACCTCTAAGCTGCTTGAAACAGAATCGAAGCACGTAGGCCATTATGCGGACCAACTTAGAAAACCTCGATTGCCGGTTGATTAATTGCACAATGCAATTAGATTCAGCATCAGCTACCCCAAGCGCACATACCACTGCACTTTTCTTATCTTCAGAAGTTTTCACTTCTGACGCTATCTCGAACTGGTGAAGTTGAGGCCATCGGTCTTTTTCTGCCATTAAAAAGCTTGGCCCATTGAACCACAAGGAGCTCACGATGTCGTCAACATCTGTTCCCCTTGAAACCAAGTCTGCTGGATTAGCATCCGTTGGAACGTGACGCCATACGACTCCAGTTGACAATTCTTGGCATTCTGCGACCCGGTTCGCGACGAATGTACCCAACGTACCCGAATCACGCTGCAACCAATATAGCGTGACCTGCGAATCTGACCAGAAATTTACGCTTTCTATCGTGAATTTGGTCATTGTGGTCGACACTTGTTGCCAGAGTTTGGCCAGTAATAGTGCTGCACAAAGCTCTAACCGGGGTATTGTTTTTACGCTCAGCGGAGCTACCCTCGACTTTGCCGTGAGCAATGACACGCAAACGTCTTCGTCGTTGCACGTTCGTACGTATATACAGCAACCGTAGGCGTGACTGGATGCGTCAGCAAAGCCGTGAATTTGAACCCCTTTGTACAGCGTCAAACATACGTAACGAGGGATTGAAATTTTGTGTAAATCCCGCAAGGTAGTGGTGAACTTATTCCACGCAGTGTGTAGACTCATAGGAATAGCCTCATCCCAATCTACCTTTAGCCTCCATAAGTCCTGCAACAGCATTTTTGCCTTAGTGACAATTGGACACAACAAACCAAGAGGGTCAAACAAACGAGAGGCTATCGACAATATATTGCGTTTTGTTGGTTTCAGGGAGGCAAAACTATCCACGTCCAGATGGTACTTAAATACATCATCTTGAGGTGCCCAGCGCATTCCAAGCGTTTTGACTGAGCTTTGCTCATCAATCTTAATACTGATTTCCTCATTCTTTCCAGATTGAGTCGGGCAATTGGAAGCCCACTTGGCCAATGGAAATCCTCCTGAATTCAAAATATCCCGAACCTGGCTGCAAATTGTGTCCAGTTCTTTTAAACTGTCTGCACCTGCCAGCATATCGTCGACATAAAAACAATTGCGAATCACTTCTGCACCAATGGGATGTGATTGTGCGAAACTATTTGCCAATTCGAACAAACAACGTACAGCCAAAAAGGGTGCTGACGCTGTACCGTATGTAACAGTATTCAACCTGTATGCTTGTATGTTTTGTGAAGGGTTTTCTCTCCACAAGACAAGTTGGAAGTCTCTGTCTTCCTCAGAAACATTTATCTGCCTGTACATTTTCGAAATGTCAGCAGTTACGGCATATTTGTTCAACCGAAAGTTGACCAATGTTGAATACAACTCCCTCTGAATAGTTGGCCCCACCATTAGTGTTTCGTTCAGTGAAACTGCTGTTGATGTTTTGCTGGAAGCATCGAACACAACACGAAGTTTGGTTGAGGTACTCTCAGGTCTGAGAACGCATTGATGAGGAATATAATAATGCTGTTCTAGAGGAGCAGACTTCAGAATGGACATATGTCCCAAATCCAAATACTCTTTCATGAAGTCATGGTACATAGTTTTGAGAGTGTCATCCTTTGACAGTTTGCGCTCAAGTTGCAAAAAACGCCTTTCAGCAGTTTGAAAGGACAGGCCAAGAACTTTAGGGTCGGTCTTAAAGGGAAGTTTGACTTGAAAGCGACCGGAAGACAATCGTTGTACCGTTTTTGCGAAGTACAACTCACAGGCCTGTTGTTCAGCTGTTTGGCGGACAGCCTTCGACTCAATTGGACATTGATCCAATTCCCAAAAACGGTTTACTAATGAGTCGAGAGAACAACTATACACTTGAGCTATCGAACTCTCAATACACTGTTGCCGAGGCGCCTGTCCAGTACATTTGCCTGCAACAATCCAACCGAGCAATGTTTTTTGCATAATGGGCAGCTCGGAATGTAATTTAATTTGCCCAACGCACAATAGCCCATAAAACATTTCAGCTCCCAAGAGAACATCCACCTTAGCCGGCTTATGGAATTCGGGATCTGCCAATTGAATATTTTTTGGGATTTTCCAGCTCGATGTGGAAAGTGATTGCCCAGGCTGAGATGTGGAAATTGATTTTAGTACATAACACTCAGCGGAAAACATGTGGGAATTCAACCGAGAATGTATCGATGCACAAACCTTAGTTTTACTATCGGTGGTTGCACCACCCACCATAGCGATAGCAAGGGAAGTTGGCTCACGTTTAAGCCGAAGCCTCTGTGCTAGGCTCTCAGACATCAAATTTATTTGAGAGCCACTATCGAGCAAAGCTCTTGCTGGATGCAACTGTCCGAATCTATCTTTGATGTTTACAATCGCGGTAGCCAGAACGACTTGATCCGCATTGAGCACGTGACCTACGTAGGCCTCCGACGTTGAGGCTTGAAGTGCCGCTGCTTCACCTTGCACTGATGCAGTGTACCGATGAAGGAGCGAATGGTGAGGCTTTGAGCACACTCGACACTTCGCCGCCTTGCACCTCGATACTGTATGTCCCGTGGTCAAACAATTGAGACACAGTTTTTGAGTTTTAGCATACTCAAAACGTTGCATGACGGAAATGGCACTAAACGATGGACAAGAATATATTGTGGTCTGCAGACCTGCAATAGGTGCATGCAGACGACGACTTTTGACTTGCATTAGCACAGGCAAACGACGATTTCCGTTGAGGCTTCCTCACCTCGTTACGCACCCTTGACTTGTCACGAGTTGACTCTTCTGCTGCCAGGTACTGATACCTTCTATTCAGCTGTTTGGCACAGTCTTCCCAAGAAGGCAGCTTATCATAATCAAGCTGCTCTTCAAAACGAGATTTGGTCACATGGTCGACCTTTGCCATGACCATGTGAATGATCATTGCATTCGCAATATCTTTGTCGTCACCTACAGACGACAGCGATGAATATATCGCAGACACCGTGTCTATCATCGATCTTAAACTCGATGCAGATGGCTTGGTCATGGTTGGCAAATCGAATAATTGAGCAATGGTATCGAAAAATATCAAACATTTATTGTCGTACACTGACTTCAGACTGGCAAGGGCCTTAGGATAATTACAGTCCGTCATTTGAAATGGTTTTACTACACCCAATGCTTCATCTGACAAACACGATACGAGATGATTAAACTTCTCTACGTTTGTCAAAGAAGCATCGTCGTCAATGAGGCTTTGGAACAGGCACATGAAATTTTTGTATTCCGAATGTTTGCCACTAAACTTCGGCAAACGCATTTTCGGCAGCTGCGATCGCTGGCTCGAATTCAGTGAGCAGTCATGCTGCATGTGTGTGTCGAACCGTGGATTCACTGAGCAGTCATGCTGCATATGTGTGTCGGATCTTGGTTTGATTGCATTCATAAACAATGCTTTAGTGACGACACAAAGATCCTCCAAAGGTCCTCCACTTTCATTGGTTGGACTCAAAATGTCCAACTCTGCCTGTAGGTTCATAGCCTTATCGATATAACCCTCTAAAAGCTCTAGGCGACAAGCTAATTCGGTTTTGTCCGATGAAATTTGCTTTAATCTAAAGGCTGTTTGCACTCGCGCAATATCAGCACTGACTTTGTCAAACCTTTGTTGACACAATGCCAACTTGGTATTTGTTTTAGATACTGTTGGCCGTTCAGCTGTTGGCCGTTCCACAGTTGGCCTATCGGACTCAGACATAATTGAAATGAGAAAAAGGAACTACCTTCAATACCGTACCCAAGTTCGCCAAACTTTTCAAGCTACCCTCGCACACGCACTGCAGCTATGTACCGAGAAACGCCAAGCTTGCTTACCCAAACACACACACGCCCTGGCGCAATATGTGAACAAAAAAACGAAAGTGGTCCAAGCGACCGAAAGTAAGCAAGCCCTATGCTCGCTGCTGCCACTTTGTGGGCAACAGAGATAGAATGCGGGGTGCGGGGGATCAAAAAGTAAGTGAGAGAAGTTGGCGCGAGCGAACGCACAAGACGAAAGTAATACAGGCGCTCGAACCAAGCCTGACCTGTATGGTATGCCAAAACGGGGGAGAAGAGAGCAAGCGGTAAATTTGGCGCGAGCGCACGCACACACAAACTAATATATAACCGATGCAAGCACAGAGCGAGCAAGGTTAACGACCGCACGAAATATCAGCCGCTGCTGCCCAAGAACCTTTACCAAGCGTTGCGTGTATGTGCAATTGCAAGCCGATGTCTGTACGTATGTACGTATGTATATATGTACGCGTATTGTACGTAGCGGTTAAGTCGAAAGCGGACAACCGAAAGACACTGCGACGTTTTGCGATTGCACAAACACACGACCAATATTATTAGAATGCAATAAATAGACCACCGTTTATGTGTACATATATTATATATGGTTTATGTTTATATAAAGTTTTAAATGTTAAATATGTACATATGTTGCCGCTTTGGTTATGCACATTAAGTGGTGGTCAGCATGAGTATACGTATGTATGTATGGCGTAGGTATGTTCGAACAATTCTACCGAACTTATGTATTTTGTACACACGTATAACTGCGACACTTTCACTTTATGTACATACATACATTGATTTGGCCAAATAAGGTATAAATAAGGAAGGTGCCAGAAATTGAGCTGTGTTCTCTGTGTATGACTGTGTTAGCACATACACACGCACATATGCGTATCACTTGCAGTTGGTCGTTTTGGTCGGACGAGCGAGCAATCTACAGCGACACAACGAAACTCAACCGGTGATGCTCAATTTTTGGCACAGAATACCTGCAGACTTTCTAGCGAATCTATAGAAAGTAATCGTCCTGTTTTGGCGTCCATCAGCACGTCGAGTTCGGCAGCGTCCAAAATGGCGAGGGTCCAAAAGGGCACGTCTGTGGCAAGGTCCGAATCAGCAACTTCTCAAATTTGTTCACACGCGAAGCCTAAGCCACTACGGAGCGAAACGAGTTAAAAACACAAAAAAAACCGATGTCCCTGCTCGGGCGCCAATGAAAAATCTAATATTTTTTAGATCTTCAAACAATTTCAAACTAAATCAAACTAAATAAAGACGCGGTTTTTTGTAAGTTAATATCAGGTTTTATTTGGCAAACGAATGCAGTGGCTTTGGGCGTACTTCGACAAGTGAAGTGTCGTCCCATTCCACTCTTTGCGCGACCCACCGTCGGCCGCCCGCAACCCAATTCGCCGTCGGCAATCGTGCAGATCGGCTTGCGGGTCACCCGAAGATGGAGCGACTCTTTGGGCATCCGATCCTCTCTTAAACTACTCCAACAGTCAGTATATACATATATGAGCTTACGTTTTATGTAATTTGTTATATGTTCGCAAAAGGGACGAATTAAATTTAGCCAAAATGGAAAATTTCAAAAAATTAGATCGAACCCTATGCTAGATTTTTATTTATTAAACATTATCTGCTTCCATTTTTGTTTACATATAATTTTTTTATCAGTTTCTACGTGTACAAGTATAACTACACATATGAGACGTGGAAGTGTGTGTGAGGGAAAGAGGGAATGACTAATAGCCTTTTTACACTACAGTGAGTTACCACATTTATCGATAGGTAACTCAATAACTCAGAATTTGGATTTACACTATGCCAAAGTTGAGTTATTGAGTTATTGAGTTTCGGCTGCTGGCACGTGCTTGTCTCCGAAAATTTTTTTTATTTAATTTTATTAATATGAATACCCAAGAATTAATGATGCTCTATGTGGCAGAGCAAGAGGCGATAACGACGCTGCAATGTATGGAGTTGGCGACGATGTCTGCAGCAACTGTGGAGTATTTGGATCAAATTTCCAAGAAACGCATTTGGACATTGCAAATAACCTTGGAATCCATTTTTTAAGGAAAATTTCCGCAGGGAAATTGCACGGCTGCAATTACAAATATTTTGAATTTTGGCTATATGTATATGTACATTACATACATACATATGTACAAAAATTAAAATTTTTTTAATTGGCAATTGTTTATAATAATTTAATTTATATTAATTTATAATTTGGCTAAGTTTTTCCGACCGAATTTTAGAAATCGACCACATTGTTTATATGGTTTTTAATAATAAAATTGGTTTAAAGTATTGGTTTTAACAATTGTATGTATCTTTTTCCCCAGCCATATTGTTTACGCGCCAAAATTTAAATTTCGAGCTGCCAATTTTTGTTGTAACTAGTGGTGATAATTCCACGACAGGCAGATCAGGGTTGAAATATTCGGAAAATCGGACAAACTCAACTAAACGCAACCAAAACTCAACTTTTTTGCCACCTCTAGGTCCCCTATGCTTCCCCATGTAAACGAAACTCGAGTTTTGCCCGAAACTCAATAACTCAACCGTAGTGTAAAAAGGCTATAAGCGCTTGAAAGGCGTTGCGTAGTTTTTTGTTTGTCTATAATATTGATCCGACCTGGTCCAGATTCGGCAATCTGGTAGATACGGTCATTTCCCATGATTCTGCGTTTTTAGTTTTCTTGTATCTCAAAAATTGTGGATTTCACAGATTTTCGTCCTTTGTAGGGGCGGAAGGGGACGTGTCTAAATCTTGAAATACACTTGTATTGAAGTGATATCACAGGAGCTTGGATAGAGAGTTTGATTGCTCTAGCTCTCATAGTCTCTGAGATCTGGGCGCTCATCTGGACGAACGCGCAAAGCAGACGGAGTTGTTGACGGAGCCTGTGAGAGAGAGAGAACGATGACTTTCCAAATGGTTTTCTTCATTGTGACTATATTAATAATCCGATCTGATCAAAATTCAACACTCTCATAGAAATGGTCATCCTCTTTTTACGTTTTTAGTTTTCTCTTATCTTCAAAATTATGTATGCCACAGATTTTCGTCTTTTGTGTGGGCGGAAGGGGACGGGGCGAAACTTTGAAATACACTTGTAGTAGTGTGATAACACAGGAGACTGGATACAAAATTTGGTTGGTCTAGCTTTCATAGTCACTGAGATCTAGGCACAAATGAAGACGGGCTGACGGACAGACGGACGGACAGACAGACATGGCTATATCGACTCGGCTATTGATGCTGATCAATATATATACTTTATGGGGTCGGAAACGCTTCCTTCTGGCCGTTACACACATCCGTTATCACCACAAATCTAATTTACCCCTATACTCTTCGAGTACCGGGTATAAAAGGACAAATAAGAAATCTGCTAGACCAGAAGATCATTGGGCATAGCCATTCTCCGTGGAGTGCCCCAGTGTGGCCAGTCCCGAAGAAAAAAGATTGGTAGGTTTGTATAACAAGATGTGTGCGTAAGAGCGATGGATAACCGAATTGCTCGTGACCATAAGAAAAAAAATTATGTGAAGTATGATTAGCTCGATTCAAGACGTGCCAGACTTACGACGCGGGGGGTCGGTTCAAGACGGTGTTTGAAGAGCGATGTTCCAGAAATGAGCGCTTTGTTCAGACTGCCTTAATGTAAGCGAGCGAGCGATGGATCGATAGAGCGATAGAGAAGACGAATGAATGCTGTCGTGAGGGTACTTATGTATATGTACAATGCGATGCAGTGGGCAGTACAAATAACAAACGATAATTTATTGCTGCACCACTGGCTAAGATTTAATATTTTGGCGACTAAATACACTAGTCGACACGACTTTTCCGCTGTCGCCAAAAATGACTTTTTCTGATAGATTTGGATGTTCAAAAATTTTTTAAAAATGTTTTTTTTTTCATGGAGTAGTTTTTTTTTTTTTTTAAATTTTTAAAAAATGTTGTGTTTTTTGTCATAGGTAGTGCTTCTATTTTTCACATAACTTAAGTTTCCTACAACTGGTTGTATTGAACTTTGCAGTTAAAAAACGCTGACAAATGCAGCTATAAATCCGACTCAGACACTTTGTAGCTGCAACTTAACGCCTGGAAGATATTAAGCTTCCAAATTGAAATTTCATATTTTTTTTCGGTATTTTTCCCCGAAATTTTGACTTTGAAAGCTCAGGAAAAGTCGAAAAAAAAATATTTGAATGCCTTGATTTTTGGTTTTAGATAGACACATTAATTAGGCGTCGTTTAAGGTATCGTTTGTAAGAATCGATGAATAAACGGCTAAGTTATAACCGTTTGACCAAATTTTCATATGCCGATTATCGCCGATAAATTCCGTTAGCCGACGTATAACCGTTTTTTTTTCCTACAAAAATACCAAAAATCTGTGTTTGTAACAGTTTTTAACGGTAAAACGGCATTTGGAATAGTGCCAAACGGCATATGAAATTTTGGTCAAACGGTTGTAACTTAGGCGTTTATTTTTATATTTTTATAAACGATACCTTAAACGACGCCTAATTAATGTGTCTATCTAAAACCAAAAATCAAGGCATTCAAATATTTTTTTTTCGACTTTTCCTGAGCTTTCAAAGTCAAAATTTCGGGGAAAAATACCGAAAGAAATTATGAAATTTCAATTTGGAAGCTTAATATCTGCCAGACGTTAAGTTGCAGCTACAAAGAGTCTGAGTCGGATTTATAGCTGCATTTATCAGCTTTTTTTAACTGCAAAGTTTAATACAACCAGTTGTAGGAAACTTAAGTTATGTGAAAAATAGAAGCACTACCTATGACAAAAAACACAACATTTTTTAAAAATTCTTAAAAAAAAAACTACTCCATGAAAAAAAAACCATAATTCTTTAAAAAAATTTAAATCTCCAAATCTATCAGAAAAAGTCTTTTTTGGCCACAGCGGAAAAAAAAAGTTGAATTTTGTCGATGAGTGATATCAGGCTGGAACACCAAGCATGGTTCTTGCGGAGGCACTAAATGCCTCGGTTCTTTAGTGTATACAATTTTATGCCACATATTTAAAGTTCGGGAGTTAACCCGTATTCCAAACTTCATATGGAAAATGCCAGTGCCAATCAAGATATGTGCTCCCCCTTTTGAACAAATATTTGGCTATATTTTTATATGCTGCATTTGCACAATTTCCAAATGTTTCTATAATTGTGGATATCAAGTATGTTTTGACGATTAAGAGCCTGAGGTCTATGGTGAAAAATTGCTGAGTTAAAGAAAGTTGTCTTAGTAAGCCATAGGTCTTTACTGCAGCTTTAGATACATGGTCACTCCCGTACAATTTTTTCTTAATGAATCCACGTATTCAACTTGAGTATTATTGATCGATAACTTAGGCCGATTTTCGGTACTCAGCAACTTTTTATATATTATAATATACTTAGACTTAACATGATTTTGTGGCAAACAAACATTTACTAACATTTGACAATACGCACTCATTTATTCAACCTATCGGACAACTAACATACATTTGGACATCATCGGCATACATATCAACATTACAGTTGGACAACGAGTCTAGAAGAACATTAACATATAATGAGAACATAAGTGGAGATGAGAACATAAGTGGACCACGTCAAATAAGCAGAAATGTTGGCTTGGCTTCTTCCATTGTGATAAGATGAAATAAGTATCATATCAGTTTCAGAAAAATTTAAGAGTTTGGGTTCCTTAGTACACAAGATATTGTGGTCTATCATGTCAAATGCCTTAATAAAATCCAGCAGCATCAGAAATGTAGCGTTACCGTTGTCTAATTTCTCCCTAATATTTTCATGAAAAATCAAGAATGCCAGTATTGTAGTATCTATATTTACGGAAGGCTGATTGTTTATTAAACAGTAATGTTTACCAGAATTAGTTTCTTAGTATTCTTTTCTCAAATTTTGTTACTTATGTGTATTTATTTTCAATTTTCAATTCCTATTGTGCATTCTTAACTTCTCTGCACTTTCTTAATCGCAGCAGTTTTGTTGTTGCCTATCCTAGTGCGGTGCGCTTGTTCTCTCTGTACCGCTCTCTGTTTTTATCTACCCTCTGCTTATCTGTCTTCATTTCCAACACACACGCACTGCGTTAGCCGCCGCTCTGTGCTTGACTCTCTGTGTTTCTATCGTCTCTCTGTGTCTCTCCGTTCACTTGCCATTATTGTGATTGTTTTGTTCGTTCGTGCGCGCGCAATTGTGTAACACAAGCTAAAGTCACTATCTCTGCCCCACACCGACTTATATTTTACCTTTCTTTTTTCTTTTATTTTCATACATATTGTTTTTAATATCAAACAATGAGCACTTGTTGTGCTAAACGCTGTGACGGTCACCGTTCGGTAGCTACACGTCAAACATTTATATTCTGCTGGTTGTGTGATAGCATGGCTCATTCTAGCTGCGCGGGTTTTGGTCCTATTGGTGGTCGCGTTGTCGATCTGATTAAGACCCGCTGCGGTCTCAACTGGACTTGTTGGGATTGCAGGGCAGTTGAAGCCGATATGCGAACATTTATAAGACAGACTCATAACGAATTCACTGCTGTCCACTCTGAATTCCGGAAATTGCAGGATAAGATTTCCTCAATGGAAGCTCATTTTAAAAATCTTAAAATTATAAATGAGTCTCCAAAGAGAAGAAAGGTTACACCTAGTCTGCTCAGTGTTCACAGTTCCAATTTTCTTGCAGCTAAAGACTCTGACGCTCCTTCAATCAGTTCGACAGCCTTGATCGACTTTGGCGCCAAGGAAATCGATGTACATGCAACTACATCGAAAAAGACGATCACCCATAAACCATGTGACCCCTCTTGACCGATCTACTCTATTCGCTGTCGCTCCTCTAAAATCTATTTTTGTCTCTTATGGAATCGGCTACGGATGCAATAGTTCGAGAGTATATTTAAACTAAACTAAACATCAATAGCTCCTCTGGCATAGTAGTAACTAAATTTTCTTTTAAAGAAAAACGTAGTATTTCCTCCTTCAAAATTCTTGTCCCGGAGAAGTTTGTCAAGTCTGTGTTGGAACCCTCTTTCTGGCCCGAACACACTATCTGTCAAATCTTCAATAGTCGATCTCTATCTTCGCAATCCGCTCCTCGGGTAGGAATCCTTCCAACACCTTCTACTGATTTGCCATCTAATTCAAAATACTTATTTCTTCCCTACCTCTAAAGATCACTTATCAGAATGTGCAACTTTTGATTCCGATATTATCGCCTTCTCTGAAACATGGCTCAATTCCTCAATCTCGGATTCCGAGATTTTTGTAGACAATTTTAATAAATATAGATCTAATCGACCATCTCGAGGTGGCGGCGTTCTAATTGCTGTTCGTTCCGACTTAACTTCCCAACTCTTTTCCATCGATGAGCTCAACACTATTGAAATTATCGTAGTTAAAATTCGTCTGTGTTCTTTTAATTTATTCATATCATGCTCTTACATCCCACCGTCCTTGGAATTTATAACTTATATGCTTCACGCTGCCCATCTCCAGTCCGGTTTGTCTCAGCTTAGTGATTCTGATCGTCTTATTGTCCTCGGTGACTTTAATCTCCCAAATATCACTTGGTCTCCATCCAATGACTCAAACTTAATGTTCCCATCTATGCAGCATGACTTCGTTGATTCTCTGTCCGATACATCGTTAGGCCAGGTAACGTCTTCACTACCGATGCTTCGAGCACTTTGGTATGTCGAGGACCAACTCTATCATTCCCTGAAGACCCATACCATCCCACACTTTCAATTGATTTCCTGTTACCATCTTCAGGCCCTATCAAGTCGTTCATTAAGCCTTCGAATATCTTTTGCTTTAAGAAGGCTGATTTTCCCTCCTTGAATACTGCCCTATCTCAGATGGATTGGTCATTCCTTGACGATTTCCAGGAAATTGAGTCTGCCACGAATGCATTCTATAGCTCTATTTTTTCCATCTTTCCTATGCATGTTCCTTTAGTCACCCCCTTCAGAAATCTTTCTGGTCCTATCTGGTTCACCCCGAGATAAATAAATCTAATAAAATCCCGTATGTACAAGAAATTTAAAAAATCCGGTTTGCAATCAGACTTTTCGAAGTACTCAATTGCAAAATCGAAATTTTCCTTATTTAATACATTGTGCTACAATAGCAACTTGCCCAAATGCAAGCTTAACTTTAAACGCGACCCTAAACAATTCTTAAGGTTTGTTAACTCTAAACGTAAATCTTCGCAATTTCCTTCTTCTCTACACTTAAATTGTAGTTATCCTGATAACGAGGGTGATATTGCTGACCTGTTCGCATCCTTTATCCAACGTTGCTACTCTGTCCCGTCTATTAACTTTCCCTCTATCCTAGCCTCATCGAACGACTTTAGTAGTATTTACTCTTATCCTATCCCTTTAAATAGTTCTAACTGTATCCTTCCCTCCTTCATCGACTATGATGGTCTCCTAACAAATTTAAAATCGTGCAAGTTTTCGTTCTCCACTGCCTCTCTTAAAACTTTTCAACTTGTCTCTCAAGACTGGGGACATCCCCACCATCTGAAAAGAATCCTATATAGTTCCCCTTCATAAAAAGGGATATAAATCTGATGTCTCTAACTACCGCTGTATTTCCAACTTATCTGCCATTCCTAAACTCTTCGAACAAATCATCATGATTCTCTGAACCACAGCATGGATTCATTAAACGTCACTCAGTTTCTACTAATCTCCTTGAATTTTCCACCTTTGTAACTTCGGGATTTGCTAAACAGTGTCAAACTGATGTCGTTTATACTGACTTTAGTAAAGCCTTCGACTCCGTCAATCATAATCTACTTATTCATAAACTGTCTCTTCTAGGGTTTCCGACTAAGCTTCTATACTGGACTAATTCTTACTTTTATTTATTTATTTATTTATTTATTGGCCAACGGTTGAACCTTAACTGGCTAAACTAACTTACATCTATCTTAAATAATACAAAGAAGTCAACAAAAAAACAATTAACAATGAAACATGAAAAAATCAGACAGTAATCGTCTAACGGCTGCTTTCCCATGGCAGAAGTCGAACCGCATCCCAGCTGGCAGCGCATTATACTGGCGAAGAGCCCTACATATAGGTTCGTTACTTCCGTAATTGCTCCGGTGGAGATCAATAGCAAAGAGTGCGTCCCTAAGGCTCCTGGCAGGCGTATTGAAGCCAATCCTATTAAGCAGGTCAGGGCAATCAATATTCCCCACTATCAAGTCATAAATAAAGATTTGAGCCGCAATGGTCCTACGATCCTCGAGAGAGGAAAGATGCACAAGGCGACATCTGCACTCATAGGATGGCAATGGGACTGCAAACTGCAAAGGCTGGAGTGCAAACCTCAAAAACTTCCTCTGCAGTCTCTCGACGCGCGCAATCTGACCAACCCCAGTAGGGTTCCAAACCACTGAAGCATATTCAAGGCACGAGCGCACGAGGAAAGAATATAGACTTAACCTCGTGTATGGATCGTTGAACTGGGATGAGTTGCGCGTAACAAAGGCAAACATGGCATAAGCTTTCGGCAAAATATAATTCAGATGTTCCACAAACAAAAATTTGGAATCAAACAAGATGCCTAGATCGAGTATCTCCGTCTGCTTTAAGAGCGGAAGGCCATCTATCGAGTACGAGGTCAGGACTTTAAAGGTACACTTGCCATACGAAACGAAATAACATTTTCTAATATTAAGTGGGAGCAAATTACGTGTGCACCAACGAGCAACTTCATCCAGGTCATGCTGAAGAAGGATACTGTCTCCTAATGATTTGACAGAGCGAAATGAGATCATCAGCGTAAAGCAAATACTCAGAGGCTCGAATGCTAAGACATATGTCATTGATGAAAATAGAGAACAGCAGCGGACCAAGAGCGCTGCCCTGTGGAAGGCCGGAAGTAGCCACATATGGGTCCGACTGCTTTCCATTCACCAATACAACATACTCTCGCTGCTCAAGATATGATATGAACCAACTGAGCAAGCTCGAATGAATACCCAACCGATGTAGCTTAGCTACTAGAGCACAGTGGGAGACTTTATCAAAGGCCTTTGCAAAGTCAGTATACACAACATCGACCTGAGAGTACTTTTCAAAGGCACGTGTGCAGAAATTACTGAATGCGATCAGGTTCGTAGTTGTTGATCTACCCGGCATAAAATCATGCTGCTTTGGGCTAATGTTTGACCTCATGAGAAAAGTAAGTAAGCTTTGAGATATTGCTGAGTTTGGCAATTGGTCTATAATCAGAGATATTATTCTTCGAGCCTTTCTTAAAAACAGGAGTGACTGTGGCAGCTTTCAACTTACCAATAAATCGACCCGCTAACAAGGAATTCATGAAAAGAATTTTCAGCGGCGCACAAAAAGCATCACAACAATTGCGAAGCAGGAAGGCAGAAATACCATCACTGTCGGGTTTATTAGAATTGTCGAAGTCAGCAATAGCCTCCAAGATGTCCCCCTCCAATATATCAAGTGTGCCAATATTGACAACCGAAGGGATGGAGTCAAGGATATCCGAATCATGCCACGTCGCACAAGGCTCAAAATTAGACCTGAAAAAAGAAGCAAAAAGGTTTGCTATGCCACTGGCAGTATTAGCGCTACAGAGACCAAGATACATAGCTGAGGGAAGACCACTCGTTGACCTCTTAGAGTTTATAAAGTGCCAAAATGACCTGGGATTAAGTTTTTAAGTTTAAAAATTTGTTGAGAAACGAAAACTCCCGTTTATGCTGCACATACCTGTCCCAATCACCAGGGTCCCGGGTCCTATTAAAACGCTTAAAAAACTTATTGCGCAGATTTTTGTACCTAACGAGCCCCTTCGTATACCACGGTAACCTATAGGAGCCACGCACTCTTCTGGAAGCATTTTTACCAACAAAGTGACGAACAGTTTCAATGAAAACGCTATAACAAGTATCAACACTAGGATGCGATAGAACAGACGCCCAGTTTACATTTAACATATCATCCCGTATAGCATTCAGGCTTACATCAGTAAAATAATAATGAGAATCAAGTTCCGCTCGAGGCGAGTAACAAATGAGATTAGCAATGGCATATGATGCATATCGCATTCTACAATCGGCTGTTCACAGCGCGTTACACGGCAGTCAACATCAGGTCCAACGAAAACTAAATCTAGAATCTTATTTAACCTATTAAATACATTATTGACTTGGGATAAGCCCACACTAAAACAATCATCCAAGCAAAGAATTTCCTGCTGCAAGTGCACGTTGCTAGGGATCATAGCCGACGACTGCGGATCGGCGGACCACACCAGCGACCCCAAATTGAAGTCGCCAACAACGCAGAGATGCTGACGGTCTTTTAAATTGGCATGCATGCTGGTAATATTTCGCATATGCGCCTTGTAGACCTCATAGCTACTACAAGGCGGAATGTACGATGCACTGACTACCAGAGCCTCCGACTGTCCGGCCACCAACACACCAATCTGATCCAACATAGTGTCTCCATCCAAGAGACAAATGGGATCACATTGAATCGTGCGTCTAACGGCCACAATGACCCCACCCCCTCTGCAGCGATTCGTCTTGGCACAATCTCTGTCCTTACGAAACACTTGGAAAAGGTTGGGGTCAAAATACTCGCTGTCGAAGAAGCTATCGTTGAGCCAGGTTTCAACCCGACGATGACGTCGAAATCGCACACAGCGGTTGCCAAATATACAGCCTGAGCCTTAGTGCGCATGCCCGCTACATTCTGAAAGTAGATGCTTAAGGATTTGGTCCCTTCCATAGGCATGATCACGGAGGGTAGCAGCGCTGAACGGCCCGAGGGCACGGAAGCATAATCCTGAGAAGGGCTTGGCATGTCACAATCAGCAAGAGGGGCGCGGCTCGTGCGTAAAAAACGCCCAAACGCCGTAGTCCGAAACCGCAGCACCCCTTCCTCGACCAGACGATTGAGCGGGGCAGCGGCGGGGAGATCCATACTGGGTACTGTGGGCGAAGAGAGTTCTCCATTTGCGAGCGAACGACGGGCTACTGACTCTCCCCAAGTGTCGAGTGCAGCAACGGCGCAAGCCAAGCACACGAAGACATGCGTTGTCGAATTTTGTAGTAACGACGATGTCAGAGGCGCACTTCGATGACATAGAGCGCAAGCAAGAGCGTCGACGTCTATACCAGCAGCAGCCGTGCGAATATCGGACAAAGCGCAGAGCGAAGAAGCGGCACTGTGTTGTTGTTCCGCAGAGGTATGCCAGACGTGATGCAGCGAGCCAATGCTGACTTCGTAGAGGCGAGAATTTGAATGCAGAATATGTCGTAAGGAGGCGGCGAACCAGAAACCATGGGTGCCGCTCACTGGGGGTTTTTTGAAGTGGAAGGAACTGGATCTGGAGCTTCCGTAGTCGGGGTGGACGTCCGTACTGGCACAGCTGTCAACAGATTAACTGCCGTAATATCTGCTTCCGGCCTCTGCCTATGCACAAAACGGAAAACCCTTACCGACACTGGCCAGAATTTCTCCTCAAAGACGTCAGGGAACAGCGGCTCAGGTACACCAAGTTTGAAATTGACAAACTTCAATGCAGATAGATCAGCGTCCCGCTTGACCAATTTCGCACAAAAAATTTCCGTCTCAGACACCTTGAGCTTATCGGCAACAAATCTCACCACCGCCTCTGGCTCCGTTGCAGTAGAAAATCTACCAATATGCAGGTATTGCTCTGCAATACATTTAGCTGCTCACAGCTCGGCGCAATGCCTAGCAATCGCTTCGTCTTCTTTGTGCGGTTCTTTCTCACTTTTCTCCGCACAGTGACAAAGCCATCTGAAGCAGCTGATCCAGGGTCAATAACCGCAGTCGATGTGGCGGCCACTAGCCGCGGAGACTGCAACTCAGCCACAGATATGACATTGTCGGCTTTCTTCCTTGCAACAGCCGGCTTCACCTTCTTATTTAAAGTGACAGGGAGGGCAGCCATAAACTCCGACTTGAGCTCCCGATAAAGGCTCTCAAGCTTCAAAACCTTGTCGTTGAGTTCGTCAATTTTCGAGTGCGAGTCATTCGCAATCACACAATTGTCGCACTGCCACATAAGATTAGGCAGATTAACCAACATTTTCACCGCATCAGCATGCAAATCAATGCATGACAGATGAAACGCACGGCGGCACAACGACGAACAGCGTACGGCATCAAAGCCACGAAGCTGAGCGGCCGTAACATCCAAATCGCATTCCGAGCATTGATAAAACATAGCGAAAACACGACCGAACGCAGTGAAAGCTGACTGAAGACTGTAACTTTTGTAACCGTTCTCAACGTGTCTGCTTTAACTCCTCTCTCTCTAAACCTGTTATAGTCTCATCGGGGGTTCCTCAAGGTAGCCATCTGGGTCCCTTGCTATTTATTAACGATCTTCCACAAATGTTATCTCATTCCCGTGTCCTTATGTATGCTGATGACGTTAAGCTTTGTTTTTCCTACAGTGACCCCTTGTCCCCACTATCTTTGCAATCAGATCTTGAAGCCCTTAACAACTGGTGCTTAATCAACATTCTACCTCTTAACATTTCGAAATGCAATATAATGACTTTTCACCGCAATAAGCCATACCTTTTCAATTACTCTATTAATAACATTATCATTCAACGCCTCCTCAAAGTTAACGACTTGGGCATTACCTTTGTACCTAATCTATATTTCAGCTCTCATATCTCTACTATCTGTTGGACAGAGTTTCGCTGCCATAGCAAGGGAAGTTTGTTGTACCGCAAAGTAAAAACGCAACCGTTCATATGTAAGGTTTATTTGTGACTAAATACAATGATCTGCTCGCAGGCAGATAGAGACCGAAAAGAAGGAAAGACAAAAAGGAGATAAGAGAACGTCGTCTCGTCACGTCTCTCACTCATACGATTACATATTCATATGTATGTCAATACATGCGTGCATTGCTAGAGATGATCATATTTCAACACCCTTCCTCAATGCGTGCAAGTTTACAAATTCCATTTAATTCAATTTAAACTTAACAATTTTGTAAATTCGACACGCTTTCTCTTAGGGAGATTCTTGGTCAAGATATCTGCAATCATATCTGTTGTACTAGCATACTTTAAGTTAACTTGACCTTCTTCTACAACCTGACGTACAAAGTGATATCTTATATCAATATGCTTGGTCCTTGAATGATGAACTGGGTTCCTAGCCAGCTCTTGTGCGCTCAAATTATCGCCATATAAAGTAGTCGAGGTAGCTTCATCCCCACAACCGATTTCGATGATTAAGCGACGTAAGAATATGGACTCCTTACACGCAGCCGACAGTGCCATATATTCTGCCTCCGTGCTGCTAAGTGCCACACTGCGTTGTTTCTCGGATCGCCAAGAAATTGGGCCACCTGCCAAAAAATAAACATATCCCGTATACGACTTTCGGTTAGTTCGATCGCCGCCCCAATCTGCATCCACATATCCAGTAAGTGGCTGATGACAACCTTTGTAGTGTAGTTTAAAATTCATCGTCGCTGCCAAGTACCTTAAAACGTGTTTCACACCAGCCAGATGCTCTGCGTGCGGATCTTTATTCCTCTGGGCCAACTTTGCAACTGAATGCAGAATGTCTGGTCTGGTTGTGAGTGCCAGCCACATCAGCTCACCAATCATGGATTGATACATGACAGGATCAACCTTTTGACACTGCCCATCAGTACAATCCACCTGGAACCCCGCATCCAATGGAGTAGCCACTGGTCTACATTTGTCCATGTCGTGAGCTTGCAATAGTTCCTTGATGTATTGCGAGTGGCCTATGGTGATAGGCCCAAGTTCACCTTCACGGTGCACCTCCATGCTTAGAAACAGCTTTGGAACACCTTTGTCGACACATTCGAACGCATTTGAAATAGCGGACTTGATACTGAGCATGTCTTCTTTGGACTGGCATGCTATAAGTAAATCGTCAACATATACCAGGATTAACGATAAGTTACCTTTCCCTCTCTGCTGGTAGAGACACGGCTCGTTTTCACAGGCAACAAAACCCAGGTTAGTCAGGACGCCATTCAGCTTCGAATTCCATTCCCTTCCTGATTGCTTCAATCCATATATTGCCTTTTTGAGCAGCATAGCCTTCGCTGGATAAACTCGATCAATGTACCCTTATGGTTGCTTCATATACACCGTATCGCTCAGTTCACTGTTGAGGTATGCCGTACATACATCCATTTGGTTGACATATAACTTCAATTCCGCTGCTAGTGCAAGAATAAATCGGACGCTTTCCAATCTGCAAACTGGAGAAAAAGTTTCCGCATAGTTTATGCCGTACTGCTGGGAGCAACCTTTTGCCACCAACCGCGCCTTGAAAAGTTCGATCTGACCATCTTTGTCGCGTTTCAGGCTATATACCCATTTGCATCCAACTGCTCGCTGTCCTGCCGGTAAGTCTGCCAACTGCCATGTTTCGTTTGCCATTAATGCTTCATATTCTCGCTGCATCGCTTCGGACCAATGTGATGCATGGATACTGTTCAATGCCTCCTCGTAGGAGAGTGGAATCTTTACGTTGCTGGCAACCAGAGCACCAAGAACGTTGTACTCCTTTCTCGGACTCCTTTCTGGTCTGCCAGGTCCAACACGAGGAGCTGGCTCATCTGACTCCACCTTTTCAATTGCGCTCTCGTAGCCATCAGGATCGCTGCTACTGGAATTCCCCCCTTCAACGCTTGCACCATCGCTGCAGTCTCCACCGCTGCTGTCAATATCATCAGTGTCGCCGCCAGACTGCATGCTAAGTTCTGCCGTCGGAAGCTCGAACGTGATTGTGTCCTTGTCGTCTTGGATCTCGTCAAAGAGAACATCTCGCCTCTCAATCACCTGATGAGACAACGGGTCATACAGTCGATAGCCCTTAGCTGCTACTGAATATCCAATCATGCGATATTCTTTGCCTTTTGGTTGAAGTTTACTTTTCCTTGGACCCTTGTCCAGAGCTACTGCAACGGAGCCAAAAACTTTTAGATGACCAACAAAAGGTTTCTTACCAGTCCACGCTTCCATTGGCGTCATACTGGTCAGCGCCTTGGTCGGTGATCTATTCCGCACATACACAGCTGCGTTGACTGCCTCAGCCCACAAGGATTCGCCCAATCCTGACTGGGCCAGCATACATCTTGACATTTCCACCAGAGTGCGGTTTGCCCTCTCAGCAACGCCGTTTTGCTGTGGAGTGTATGCCACTGTCAGCTGCCTCTCGATCCCCTGATTTTTTAAAAATTCATCAAACGGTTTGTTGACAAATTCGCCGCCATTGTCGCTCCGGATACATTTGAGACTTTTTCCCGTTTGCCGTTCAACCAGTGTCTTGAACTCGACGAACTTCTTGAAGACTTCATCCTTCTTCCGCAGGAAATACACAAATACACGCCTTGATTTGTCATCGATGAAGGTTAGAAAGTACTTCGATCCAGCAAGCGACTGTGTGCCAAAGGGTCCGCACACATCTGCATGAATTAGTTCCAATATATCTTGAGCTCTACTGGAGGTTGCAACAGGAAATGGTTGCGCATGAATCTTGCTGACTATACATGTTTTGCAATTCATGTTCGCCGGGAAAACCATATTTTCGATGCCGCGCACCATTCCTTTACTGATCAAGTCTTTCATACTGCTGATATTCAAGTGGCCGTACCGTTTGGGCCACAGGGCACCATCAGCCTTAACCGCCGCAAAACAGTTGTTTTGTTTTCCTCGAAACATATACAAGTTTCCAACTCTGCTCGCCTTTACAATGCATTCGCCTTTCTGGATTACTTGTGCATATTCTTGTCCAAAAGTGACGAAACATTTATTCTTTACAGCGCTGCTCACGGAGAAAAAATTTCCATTCATTTTGGGCACATAGAGAACATTTTTTAACAGCAGCGTACATATCTCTGTCTTCAGCTCTACTTCCCCTTTTCCTTCTGCTTTTAGAAAACCGGAGTCAGCCAGACCAATCATTTCTGTGTGATTCTCGAGCTTCGTGAATAACTGTTTCTCACAACACATGTGGCTTGTAGCACCACTATCCAAGCACCACATACTCTTTTTCAAATTATCAGCGTCCAACGCATTTAATAGGCTGCACTGCTTGTTCTCGCCTTTTGCTGCCTTTTCCACATTTGCGCTCTCTCTCTTACACTGAGCCTTCATATGCCCGCGCTCACCACACTTGAAACAAATCATATTATTGTTTCTCTTCTTTTGCGTTCTCTGCGCGGCCGGCTTGTGCATTGCGGTAAATGCTTTTGCGTATTCCTTTTGATCTTCGGCGTTTCCCTTTCGCTCGCCTTCTTCCTTCAATTTTACGCATAGAACATCAAATGTCGGCAGGCTGTCGCGCGTCTCTATGGCGACAACAAAATTTTCGAATTGTTCTGGAAGGCTCGACAGTAAGACAATTGCGCGTAGTTCATCATTTAGCTCGATTCCTACTGACCCAAGGCCATCAAGAATATCCACGAACTCATTTATGTAACTTGAAATGCTTTGCCTTTGGTCCATGCGTTTGCTTAGCAATTTCTTGTACAGTTGAACCTTTCGTACAGGTCCACTTGGTTGATGAACACTTTTTAATTTGTTCCATGCCTCGGACGACTTTGCGCAATTTTTAATGTACCCCAACTGTGAAGTTTTCACACTCAGTGTGATCATGGCCAGCGCCTTTTCGTCCTTGGCCTGCCAATTCACACCTTCGGGAACATTCGTAGGTAGTAAGTCACCAGATGCCACACTCCACAATTCAGCGTGCACCAACACAGACCGCATTTGAATACACCATGAGTCATAATTTCCCTCCTCCAATTTGTCTATCTGATAAATCCCGCTCATAGCTGATTATCGTTTAGTCTCTGAGTCACACCGAAGTTAATAGTTCGTAACTATAACAATCACTTTGCTTTTTATTTACAAAATCCGATCCTGGGCCCATAACCTGTTGGACAGAGTTTCGCTGCCATAGCAAGGGAAGTTTGTTGTACCGCAAAGTAAAAACGCAACCGTTCATATGTAAGGTTTATTTGTGACTAAATACAATGATCTGCTCGCAGGCAGATAGAGACCGAAAAGAAGGAAAGACAAAAAGGAGATAAGAGAACGTCGTCTCGTCACGTCTCTCACTCATACGATTACATATTCATATGTATGTCAATACATGCGTGCATTGCTAGAGATGATCATATTTCAACACTATCTCTAACAAAGCCAAAGGAGTCCTTGGATTTGTCAAAAGATGGTCTAAGGAATTGACAGACCCGTATACTACAAAACTTCTGTATGTTTCTCTGGTTCGGAATATCTTGGAATATGGGTCTTGTGTCTGGTCTCCTCACTACCAAAAATTTCAGGATATGCTCGAATCAGTACAAAAACAGTTCCTCATCTTTGCCCTCCGTGGACTCAATTGGGACCCTTTGATCCATCATCCTTCTTATGAAAGTAGGATGCGCTTAATTAACCTCCACTCTCTTAAATCCCGTAGAATCTGCCAAGAAGTTCTCTTCCTTGTAATGTTCGACGCCTGTCGTGCATTTTCTCACTGTGAGTTATTTTGAAAGTCAACGGTTTTTGTTTTCTGATACTCGTTGGGAAATAGTTTAAAAAAATACTGGGATATGATCGTAGGAGCTTTCATAGAGCTTTCGGACCGAACACCTGTTTTGGGAAAAGGTGGCAACGCCGTCCCATTGTTTTGATTCCGTATTGCCCTGATATTTATTGCCAATTGCTTTAAAACAAGGAATCAGGCAACGGAAGAACAAGAAAAGGAAAAAACGTGGGCTACTGTACCTCATAGCCCAGGCCTCGATCTCTTTCTCCTCGTGGTCGTCAGTGTGAACGCAAGTGAAAAAATTGATAGCTCTGACCCAGACAAGTTCAATTCGAAGTGCAAGCCAAGGTCAAGTCAAGGTGCCAAGTGCAGCGCCCAAATATAATTTGGTCGACTGAGATAATTGCCCAGCACCAATACTGCAGCGACACCAACCAAGACCGGCTGGAGAAAGACGTCCCAAATTGTCTCATTATTTGTGCAAGTAGTGGTGCAATTTCCTCTGGGTAATTATTAACCGAGAAAATGTCGACAAGGTGATTAGCATAATTTCTTTTCCGTGTGTAGGATTAGCACCACTAATTCTGGCCTAGAAGCAGCCGATCTGCGTGCGTGGGTGCATCGCCCTCCTTTAGGGTGTTCCTCGACAAATCGGGTACAGCAGCCGTCACGCCCCAAGCTGGGATAGGCGTGCTGACCCTGTGATCGCCTTCCTGCAGGTGAATCTGGAACCCTGGTGAACTGCCGTCTTTCCTGTGTAGGACGGTCAGCGAGAATCTTCCGTCCTTTTACTGGCTATATGTTCGGTCCAGTTGGTTGCCGTGTATAGGAACCGTAGGCGTAGCCCCAAGGGAACATAACCCCAACGCCGGCCCATCGACTCGGCTAAGTGCCAATCGGCAAATCTAACCTGGAGCAGCGGTTAGCAGTTCTGAAAACCTACAGAGTGCATCCGTGGGCCAAGCCTTAATAGCCGTTGAGCTTGCTGATATCGTAAAAGTGAAATTTGGAACCTGACCTGAGTTTTTTTTCGGTTATTTTAGAATTAGTAGTGTAACAAAAGTAGAGTAAATGTTGGATATACCATTGAACTGATAATGTTCCCACTGATGAAACTAGATTATGTTCTCCCTGATTGAATTTGATAATGTTCCCACTGCTTGAACTAGATAATGTTCTTCCTGATTGAATTTGATAATGTTCCCACTGATTGAACTAGATAATGTTCTGCCTGATTGAATTTGATACTGTTCCCACTGATTGAACTAGATAATGTTCTCCCTGATTGAATTTGATGCAGTTCCCACTGATTAAATTAAATAATGTTCTCACTGATTGAATATTGAAAGTTGTATACCAAGGAGAGAATTCATGTCCAGGTCAAAAGAAAAAAAAAGCATTGGGTTAACCTCGTACTAATAATGTTATATCTACTATCACAGAGACACACCATCACCGTAACACTCATCCCTTCATGCTGATAATTATTCATTTATTCATCCATCTACTCATTATCATCATCACAGCTAGCACAAGGAAAGAAAAAGGAATTTCTTAGTATTAATTTAACCTAATCTATTGTCATGAAGTAGACAATCATGTCGCGTTGCTAAAACGTAATTTGTATCCTTATTTTTTTTTTGCACTAACGAAATTTATCATTATACCCATATGTATATTACTAGAAAGTAAGCCCGTTGAGTTTGTATAATATTAGTATTTCCTTTCTGTTAAGGATCCATGACTATTACCATAAGAATGGCGAACTATGAATTTCTTAAATAAATTAAGTTTTGATATGAACCGAGGTTAGACGTATTTAATAGAAGCCATGCAGCATCGTCGTGCAGCACTGTAATCTACCGACAGCTTTGTTGGAGGGATCCTTGATATAAAGTGAATTGGCCCTTAAGGATCATGGTAGGGTGGGCGTGTTCGTACGTAACGATCACACAACCAGCAGAGACCTGACTATTGACAATATCCCCTTTCTCCTATAGCTGCTGACCTTTTCCTTTGACCTCCTGCATCCCATCTCCCGTTCTCCTTTTCCTTCTTGTACGCGATATATGTATATAATTTTTAAACACTTCTCCCTGCAACTCTACGCGGCAGCCCCAAATTGGTGGTACCCTGTCCTCAATGCCCACACCCAGCCGATCAGAGACAAAAGCCGAAGCCAGCGCGTACGTCCTTCCATCTATTTGATTTTCATCTGCTCCTAACCCCTGTACGTTGTATGCTACATCCTCCATAAGCTTCTCTCTGGCAAGGTCGAATCGACTGCCCTCATCAACCTTATTAGTTTTGCTGTTCCTTTCCGCCCGACTAGGCATTACTTTTCTCTTCATCTCCAACTCTGTCTTTCTAACTACTCGGATTATGAATCTTTCGTAGCCTTTGCCGTAACTATAACCAATTTTTCCATCTGTTTTCCTTTGATACTAGTTCTAATATGGTCAAAATTATCTTAATCAATAACTTAATTTAATTTAAATAGCTCTTGTTGGGAATTGTTCGGCTACCGGCTTTTCTCTAACGTAAATTTGGCTGTTGGTGGGATCTTATCGGCTACTGAGCCGATAATCAGCCCCACCGGGTCTCAGTATTGGCATTAGCCCTTTTGTTTAATTAGTTGATATGTAATTTTACCCTTACAGTTTAACTGTACATTGTTAAACTTTAAACAAAAAATAAACAATAAATATAGGAAACTACAGTTATTGGAATACGATTATGAGATCGTATAAAAGAAGGGTTCCCTTAATGTAGTAGCAGATGCCCTGAGTAGAATACAGCCAGAACTTAATATGGTAGAGAACGTATCAGAGGTAGCAACGAATGAACGGTTGCCATCTTTATACCGGACGAATTGGTGATAGTTGTGCAGAACGCGTACTGCAAATATTTTGCGTACAGCAAGATATATAACGTGCTTAGATGCAAAATCATATTGCCAGAGGTAACAGATAGGGATCTACAAGAGAAAGCGGTGAAAGAACACCATGAAAAGAACAACCACAGATGTATAGAGGAAACATTAGCGCACCTGAAGAGGAAGCTATACTTTCCACATATGAAACCGGTAATAGCCCAAATAATCAATAATTGTGACAAATGCCAAATGATGAAGTATAATAGAAATCCCCAAAAGATTAAATACAGTGTCACAGAGACCTCGGGAAGACCAATGGAGATACTTCACATAGACCTTTATTTCGTAAACAGGAAATACGTACAAACGGTCATTGACAAGTTCTCCAGATACGCTTGGGGATATACTATTCCGGCAAGGGATAGTATAAATGTAGTCAGGTCAATAAAAAACTTTATGACACTATTCGGGACTCCGAGCGAAATAGCTTGTGATCAAGGAGTAGAGTTTTCATCAAACTTGTTCAAGGACTTCTGTAAGCAATACGAGGTAGAGTTGCACATGACTTCCTTTCAACAGTCGTCAAGCAATGAAACGGTCGACAATAACTGAAATATATAGAATAATAGTGAAACAAAAGAAAGAAAAGAAAGAAAAGAAAATAAAAGAAAAACATATTAGCTGAGGCGTTTATAGCTTATAATAATTCAGTGCATTCGGCAACAATGCGCACGCCCCATGAATCGTTCACAGAAAGAACGCACATTTTTTTGAGTAATGTGTCATTTAACAATGAACACGATTATCTTCAGAAAATTAATGCGTTCCAAGCTGAAATTTACCCAAAAGTAAAAGAAAGAGTAGAAAGAAAGAAGATTAGGAGAATAGAGACGGCGAATACAGACAGGCAGGACCCAGTAATGGTAGAACCAAATGAGACAATTTTTAGGAAAGAAAATAGGAGAGACAAGTTAACACACAGATTCACAAAACACAAGGTACAAACAGACAAAAATTTAACAGTAACAACAACTAAACCACAAAAAGTCCACAAACAGAAAACTAGAAGATTGACAAAAAATAACGAACAATGATGCGATGACGGAGGCGAAGAAAACGTTTGAAATCAGAGAGATAAAAAGCGATGAACCAATCGCGCAGATAACGTTGGGACCAGCCAGGTTAATACAAACATACAGAACGTTTGTACACATAGTTCGACTAGATGAGAACATAGAGAGCGTCGAACACTTGGAGCAGACGCTCAGGGAGATTCAAGAGAACAGTGAGACCAAGGATTTGATTAGGTCACTCCAACAGAAGCTAAACCTAGTAAGAGGGAAGATGGGAATGATAAGCCCCAAGAGGAGGAATAAGAGAGGGCTAGTTAATGGACTAGGATCGGTTGTAAAGGCGTTCACGGGAAACTAAGATGCGGGAGACGCGAAACGATTGGAAAAAAAAATAAGGAAGTTGCAGGAAGAAAAAAGAAAACTCAACGAGGAGATAGGGACACAGGAGAACATGGACAATAGGTTCATTACAATGTTTAAGAATCTAACAACATATATTAATGAGGAGCAGATTAGGGTAACCTCCTTTATAAATAATTTTAAAAATGGGATAAGCAAAACAATTGTTGAAGAAGATAAGAGGATTTTCAGGCTAGAATACATCGATAGAATTTCAGTCACAATAGACATGGTAGCGTTAAACCTAAATGACTTAACAGAGAACCTGTTGTAAGCAAGAATAGGGATATTCCCCAAATTCATTCTAAGCAAGGAAGAAGCCCAGAAAATAATCCAAAAGTTAGAGAACCAAGAAATCCAAATTGTATCGGAAGAGCATATGTACTAATTCTTACAGCTAAAAGCTATAATGAATAAAACAGATGTAATATTTTCTATAGACGTGCTGTTTTTCAGTAACGGGACATACTCGCTACAAAGATTGTTACCATTACCCATTAACAAAAAAGAATTTGTAAAAGCACCTAATTTTGTAGCTTATAACGACAAACAAATGTATTATTTTAGGAACAAATGTCAACAAATAAGAAAACTTTATATAAGTAAAAACGATAAAATTATAAACAGGTCTGGTCTTCCGTTAAAGCGGGCCTGCTCTCTTCCTCTTCGCTGGAGCTGATGACGATGGCTCCGTCGGACCATCGCTCCTCGGTGCAGCTATACCGGCGACCCGGCACGAGCAGCCAGGGAAACATCCAGCCCTGCGGGCTAACTGATGGCGTCCGCAGTCCACCAGTATCGGCGGATTTGATTAGGTCACTCCAACGGAAGCTAAACCAAGTAAGAGGGAAGATAGAAATGATAAGCCCCAAGAGGAGGAATAGGAGAGGGCTAGTTAATGGACTGGGATCGGTTGTAAAGGCGTTCCGGGAAACTTAGATGCGGAAGACGCGGAACGATTGGAAAAAGAAATTAGGAAGTTGCAGGAAGAAGAAAAAAAACTCAACGAGAGGATAGGGACACAGGAGAACATGGACAATAGGTTCATTACAATGTTTAAGAATCTAACAACATATATTAATGAGGAGCAGATTAGGGTAACCTCCTTTATAAATAATTTTAAAAATGGGATAAGCAAAACAATTGTTGAAGAAGATAAGAGGATTTTCAGGCTAGAATACATCGATAGAATTTCAGTCACAATAGACATGATAGCGTTAAACCTAAATGACTTAACAGAGAACCTGTTGTAAGCAAGAATAGGGATAGTCCCCAAATTCATTATAAACAAGGAAGAAGCCCAGAAAATAATCCAAAAGTTAGAGTGCTATGGCCGGCTTCGAGCAGAGCCGATAGTTGCGAGGGATGGCGAACAGGAATGGCAGCGTCACCTTTTGTGGATCCTGAGAGTGCATAACAGGGATGCGTGGGAGGAGGAAAAGGAAAGGAGGATTAGGAAGGTTAGGTTGGAGAGCCAGTTTCCGGCAAAGATTAAAGCTGATCACACGTGACGAAAAAAGAAGACCAGAAGAAAAAGATAGAAGACCTAAGAGACCTAACCCAGGAAGAGCCAAACTGGACCACAAAGGAGACAGCATCCAGCAGCCGCCAGAGGATCGCCGTAACAGCCCGGTACTGGCCGAACTGGAGCAGCATCTGGAGCAGGATTCCCTGGAGCGCCTGGAGCAGCGCCTGGAGCATCTCTTCCCGAAGGGTGCAGGAGAGACTCGCCCGGGAGCACACCGTGTCTTGGAACCCATACTTTTCTTTTACCATCCAAATAAAATCATCCACACATCCATAAAACACTGCACAAACGCATATATACCCAACATACCATATACAATACATATCCTACACCATACATACCATACACCATACATACCATACACCATTCATACCATACATCACCCTAACCCCAATCTATCTATCGATGTGCCATTAACAACCATCACCCTAGTCACAGTCACTATCAGTCACAATTATATGCTCGTTACAAAAGATTAAAAAATAAAATAAAAAGAAAAAAAAAAAAAAAAAGAAGAAAAAAGGAACACAGTGATTAAAATAAGTCTATTTCAAGAAAAAAAAAAAAGGAAAAATAATTTATATGTGAACGAACGATATTGCACTTTCCCCCCCTTCCCCCCTGCAATTCTTAAACACATACAATGCACTACTAACCACCTTAAGTAAGAGCTCTTAGTCTTAAGTTTGGGGTTATTTTCACTGATTGCCAATCTTTATTTACATTCATTCAACTGGGGTGCAATAGATTTCGGGTTGATTTTTTTTAGTTTAGTATATTTATTTGTCAATATTTTTTTGTAAGTATTTCCTTATTGTTAGTCGAAATTAAATTTATTGTTTAAGCTGGGTATCCAGCACTGCGGAAACTAAAAATTACTGTCAAACTTCATATAAAAAAAACGGGGCCAGTAATTTTTCGTTTGTGTTTTCCTGGAGTCAGTATCCAGCAACGTAAACGGGATCCACGAATTTTTATCGATAGTATCGATATCCACACGAATGTGGACTGTGAGAACAACTGACAGGTGTGCCAGTAAAATATATGTGCATATTTTTACTGGAGTGTTCAAAGATGGAGGGAAAACCAGTGCGAAAATTTACGAAGAGGGACTTCAATTTTCAACGAAAGGAGAAGATTGCACTGATTAAAGCAGTGGAGGCAAGACCATGTCTTTGGCGGATCACGGAGAAGAAGCATTTCGATAACATTTCCGTGAAAAGTGCGTGGGAGAGTGTTGGCGCCGAATTGAACAAGGGAGGTAAGATATATATTAATTTGTTGAAAGTTATTAATGATAAGACGTAAAAGACGTAAGGTGGAGGAACCGACAGGAGTGGATGGCCTCCCTGGGGTACTTACCGACTACATAAAGGAGCTGAAGGAGAAAGCCGTCATTGATAAAGCCAATATAGCCCCAACCAGAGCAATATATCCATTTTGGACCGAGTTGCTGGGTCAGTTACCACCAGAAGCAGCAACAGCAGCTGAAATGGAGATGACCAAGGTGCTCTATTGGAAGGTTCAGGAGAACCAAAAAAAATAAGACATAATTTAATTAAATAAAATAATGGCAGCAGATTCATTTGCCAAGGTACTGACCGGGCTTCGGAGTTTACAAATTGAACAATCACAATTGTTTACAAAACACAGCTGATTCATGAGAGTGGCAAATCACTTGTTAGGCTCTTGGTCACACTATTTTAGTTGAGTTTCACACATCCGAAATAATGAGCAGTTTCCTTTCAGTAAAATTTCGAGGTGCTGGATACAGGCCTTTAATGTTTAGTTAGGACCCGAAAGACAAAAATAATATTAGATGATTTACGATTGAAATCAAAAAAAAAAAAAAATGAGTGAGTAGAAATTTGTAGTTGGGTGGGGCGAGAGTGGGAAAAAGGGTCGAAACCAGAAGAATGATAAAGGGAGCGCAAAGCGTAAAGGCCAGCAGTGCTCATGGAAGGGAGGGCCTCGCTAGGGGCAAAAACACCGACCGCCCACGCTAAATAGAGTGCCAACGAAAACAAGTCCGTTACACACGTTTGATGTTAATTGTTGTTATAGTATTTTTGTTTTGTTGTTCAATCCGTCCCTTGGTCTATCGGGTCGAAAACACCCCTGACTTTTCCGAGAGCTAGCTGGGAGCGATAGACCAGGGTGGTACAAAGGCGGGTCATAACAAATGGCGCCCAATTAAAAAATGAAGGGATCTCGAGTTGTGCTCCGTGGAGTGTCTGGAAGACACTAGCATCGTTGTCCAACTCGGAGGGTCCGAGGAGGAGATGCCGGGGGTCTCTCGAGTGGTGGTCCGTAGAGTGTCTGGAAGACACTATCATCGTTGTCCAACTCGAGAGGGTCCGCGGAGGAGATCTGGAAAGTGGAGGAGATGTCGGGGGTCTGTCGAGTGGTGGTCCGTGCAGTGCCCTGGTGGCAGTAGCATCGATGTCCGACTCGAGGGAGCCACGACAGTCTGGAGAAAGAAAAAAAAAACAAGAAAACAGCACAGTAGTTGGCACTCGGATAAACAAAGCGGAGTAAATAGCGAGGGAGAACTAAATGGTTCGCCCAACGGCCGCAACGAAAAGTTGCAGTTGTCTCTCGTCTCGCCCAATAAATTTAGTGAGTTGTTTTGAGTTTGTTTGTTGGTTCTTAAACCCAAAGAGGGCTCATATTTTGAGGACTGAAGATCCTCACTAGGTTTTTAGAAGTAGTTATTAGCCAAGCCATCAGAATATGAGTTTTTTGGGAGAGAAAGTATTAGAGTAATTAGTGTGGTATTTATTGTGACGTTTTATAATTTGGGTGTTTATTTATTTATGTAAGTTTGTTTATTTATTTATTTAAGTTTATTTACTTATTTGAATTTATTTAAATTTATTTATTTATTTAAATTTATTTATTTATTTAAATTTATTTATTTATTTAGACTTATTTATTTATTTAAGCACTTGGGTTGTTCACGTATTTATTTATTACACTGGTTACACTAGTCGACACGACTTTTCCGCTGTCGCCAAAAATGACTTTTTCTGATAGATTTGGATGTTTAAAATTTTTTAAAGAATGTTTTTTTTTTTTCATGGAGTAGTTTTTTTTTTTTTTAAATTTTTAAAAAATGTTGTGTTTTTTGTCATAGGTAGTGCTTCTATTTTTCACATAACTTAAGTTTCCTACAACTGGTTGTATTGAACTTTGCAGTTAAAAAACGCTGACAAATGCAGCTATAAATCCGACTCAGACACTTTGTAGCTGCAACTTAACGCCTGGAAGATATTAAGCTTTCAAATTCAAATTTCAGAAATTTTGACTTTGAAAGCTCAGGAAAAGTCGAAAAAAAAATATTTGAATGCCTTGATTTTTGGTTTTAGATAAAAACGGTTATTCGTCGGCTAACGGAATTCATCGGCGAAATTCGGCATATGAAGTTTTGGTCAAACAATTATAACTAAGCCGTTTATTTTTATATTTTTATAAGCGATACCTTAAACGACGCCTAACTAATGTGTCTACCTAAAACCAAAAATCAAGGCAGTCGCCATATATGTGTAGGGCTGGTAAGTCAGGTCTTTGTTTAGTAGAATAGGTTAGGTTAGTCAAATTGTAAAACGTCCAGGCTATTTATCATGCACAAAGGTGTGTAGACTAAGTTTACATATGTAGGTTTATGAATAGGGGATAAATAGGGATTGGACGAATGAGAAAGGAGGAGATTGGGACAATTGATGAGTGATTCGGAGGTGTTCAAAGGGTCGGGCAAAACGAGGCGCACTCCGGAGGCACAGCGCCGATACCAACCGTATACGATGCCGACGACTCGATCGCAGGACGGTAAAACCGTCAGGAACCCTGAGGGGGCAACACAAGGGACCGGACAAGGGCAGGAACCGTTGTACCTGAGAGACACCGAGGCTGGGGCAACTGGAGGCCAGGAACAAATCCAGACGAGCCAGGGGCTATCTTCAGAAGTGAGATCGGCGGTTAATGTGGCCTTAGCCCAGGCGCAGGAGACGTATAGAGCCTCGTTCGGGCAGCAGATGGATGCGCTGAGGTCATCAATGCAGGCGGATATGTTGGATTTCATGCGAAAGATCAACGCCGTAGTGGGCTCGCTAAAAGCCGAGAGGGTGCAGAGGGACGTTGATTCAAGAGTGCAGGGATCTAACGCAACCAGCCCAGGAAGAAGGGGAACAGAAGCGCCTCCGAACCAGCAGGCACAGCCGACTTACCTCTTCGTGGACAATCGCACGCTGGAATACGAGCAGAGGTCCCACGCGGAGTCGAGACCGGTGGAGGATTGGTTGGCCAACGCAAGGGGTACAGGGGGCAACATGAACCGAAATCGTCCAAGCATCGGAGAAGGCAGAATGGAGCCGGGGCAGATTCGTCGATGGGAGCTCCGTTTCGATGGCGATCCCAAAGGGATGCCCGTGGCGGAGTTCATCTTCCGGGTGGAACACCTGCAGTCGGTGTACCAGGTGGCATGGTCAGACGTCCTAAAAGCCTTCTACACGTTGGTGACCGGCCATTCTAGGGACTGGTATTGGATGTACGTCAGGACGGTAGGAGTTCCGGATTGGCCGAACCTGCGATATGGGTTACAGCAACGATTCCAATTGCGGCGAACAGGGTTCGAGAGGGAGCAAGAACTCCGGGAACGCCGACAGCGACACGGAGAGTCGACTGACCATTACATTCAGGAGATGTTGGTGTTGAGGTCTAGGCTGCGGGATCCATTCTCGGATCACGAGCTGATAAGAATTATAAAAGTGAATGTGAGAGACGCTGTGTCGCGGGTTATTTACCCGATGCAGATCCCAAACATGCAGAAGCTGCGGGAAGAATGCGTGGATACTGAGAAGCTGCTGGCAACGCGATGGGCGAGGAGCGGTCCAGATCTCGGGACGAGTAGACGTAGGGAAGGCCCCAAGGCGTACGAGCTGGAGGCCGAACATCACGACTGCGAGGAGCAGACGGAGGCCGTAGACGCAGTTTACAGGGCAAAGGAGGCAGGGGGCGACCGTACTCAGCTTAAGTGCTGGAATTGTGCTCAGCTAGGGCATACGTATTTTGAGTGCGAGTCGGCAGTACGGAACACCTTCTGCTATAAGTGTGGATTGGCCGGAGTAATTCTACCGAAATGTCCGAAATGTCGGCCGGGAAACTCGAAGAGGAGCACGACACAAGTGGAGGAGTCACGTTCCACGAGAAACCACCAGTAGCTCGATCCTCCAACATTCATTTAGAAATAGCCATAGGAGATACCCCTAGAAGTAATAATAGTAGTAAGGATGTATACGGATGTATATACAAGGCCAATCAGGCGGTGTTGCCCAAAACAGTATGGTCAATATGACCGAGCCCGCAATAGGATCATGGGCGACGAAGAGGAAGAGATTTGCCGAACAGGTTCAGCCAGAGCACAACGGGCTCGGCGTAGGTTCCAGCCGCGCCAGCGAAGGAAGCGTGGTGTGTGTGCAGCAATCCGATCGGCGGTGAACCAGGATGACAGACCATTCGCGCAAGTAGGTCTGGGCCCGAGGATGCTAATGGGATATTAGCTAGATACGGGTGCGTCAGTGAGTCTGCTGGGGAAAGGTGGAAGAGAGTTAGTGAACGAATTAAAGCTAAAACTTCACGACTCGCCCAAGTTCTCGGTACAGACAGCGGGCGGCGCGCCTTATCAGATACTGGGACATGTGACGGCAGTAATGACCTATGGAGGCCAGAAGCACACCATGGAATTGCTTCTGTGTCCCTCGCTGAAACAGCCGTTGTATTTAGGGGTCGATTTCTGGCGGAAGTTCAGACTGGCGCCGTATATAGTAGGCCTGGAAAGAGAAGAAGAGGTAGCGGAAATCGAGACCGAGCTGCTGACAAGGAGTAGACCAACGGAGCCTCACGATCTGACAAACTCTCAACAGATGCGGTTGGATCAGGTGAAGGAGAAGTTTCGGTCGTTCGATGACCTTCTGGTGATTTCCCGGACGTTTGAGGAACATGTGAAGCTGTTAGATGAAGTGGCGAAGTGTCTGAATGCTGCGAACCTGACGATAGGGAAGAAAAAGTTGCGATTCGGGTACAAATACCTAAAATACCTCTGGTATATCGTAGGCGACGGCGCACTGAGAACCGATCCGGAGAAAGTGCAGGCGATATCGCAAATACCGATGCCAACGAATGTGCGACAGATTTTTGGGAACAGCTGGATGGTATCGTCGGTTTATCCGAAATTTCTCGCCGTTGTCGGCTCCTCTCACAGATTGCCTGAAAGGGAAGGGTGCTTTTTAGTTGACAGTGGAAGCGAGCGAATCGTTCGAGGAGCTAAAAAAGGCACTTACCAGCGCTCCTGTACTACGCCATCCAGACTTCAAAAAGCACTTCTTCATCCAGTGTGATGCGAGCCACGTAGGCATAGGAGCGGTGCTCTTTCAGAAGGATGAAGAGGGAGTAGAACACCCGATCACGTTCTTCTCGACGAAGCTGAAGGGTGCACAGCTGAACTACAGCGTTCCGGAAAAGGAGTGCCGAGCGGCGGTGAAGGCAATCGAGAAGTTCCGTGCCTACGAAGAGCTGATGCCGTTCACCGTCATAACGGACCACGCGAGTTTGCAGTGGCTAATGAAGTTCAAGGCACTGGATGGGAGACTAGCTAGATGGTCATTAGCTCTCCAGGCGTATGATTTTACGATAGAGCACCGCAAAGGGAAGGAAAATGTGTTCGCTGACATGCTGTCTTGTCCGTTTGATGTGGAGGCGATCAACTTCTTAGACTTCGACACCACCGCATTCGAGGATGAAGAATATAAGAAGAGGATGGAGTCAGTGCAGCAGGATGAAGACAATTTTCCGGACCAGAAAGTGGAAGATGGATTGCTGTTTAGACGCACGCTTTTCGCCCGGCCAGAGCTGGAGGAATTCCAGGATTCCTGCAGAAAAGGAGTATCACCCACATGAGGTCAGGAAACTACGCACCTCAGGCTAATGCGGCAGAACGGGTGAACCAGACGGTCTTGGCAGCCATCAGGATGTACGTCAGCGGCGATCATACGTGCTGGGACGAGAAACTGCCTGACATAGAGTGTCCAGCCAGAAGTGCCATACATACGGGTATCGGGACGTCACCGTATTTCGTTTTGTTCGGGCAGCACATGTTCACCAGCGGGTGCGACTACAAATTGGCACGGAGGCTGGGGGCCTTGAACGATGCGCGGGTATCACCCTTGGCACGGCACGACCAACAGGAACTGGTCAGAGATAAGGTCCAAAAGAATTCGCCTGTGGCCTACAAAAAAGCGAAAGGTCAGTATGATCGCAGAGCCCGAGAGATTCGATACTCACCTGGACAGGAAGTATACCGACGGAACTTCAAGCTAAGTAGCTTTAAAGATATTATTAACGCCAAGTTTAGCCCAAAATACGTTAAGTGTCGAGTGGTCCGAAGCTTGGGTAACTGACTCTATGAGTTAGAAACGGTGCAGGGATCCCGTATAGGTGTTTTCCATGCGAAGGATCTAAAACAATAGCCCGGTCATCACAGTCGGTATAGCAGAGACCAAGCAATCTCAGGGTGTGGGCGATGGCCTACGTTTGGGATCAACCTATATCCGGAAGCCGCCTGGCTTGCACTACTGTTTCGACGGCAAGACCTAGAAACATCAGTGTGGTGTTATGGCCGGCTTCGAGCAGAGCCGATAGTTGCGAGGGATGGCGAACAGGAATGGCAGCGTCACCTGTTGTGGATCCTGGGAGTGCATAACAGGGATGCGTGGGAGGAGGAAAAGGAAAGGAGGATTAGGAAGGTTAGGTTGGAGAGCCAGTTTCCGGCAAAGATTAAAGCTGATCACACGTGACGAAAAAAGAAGACCAGAAGAAAAAGATAGAAGACCTAAGAGACCTAACCCAGGAAGAGCCAAACTGGACCACAAAGGAGACAGCATCCAGCAGCCGCCAGAGGATCGCCGTAACAGCCCGGTACTGGCCGAACTGGAGCAGCATCTGGAGCAGGATTCCCTGGAGCGCCTGGAGCAGCGCCTGGAGCATCTCTTCCCGAAGGGTGCAGGAGAGACTCGCCCGGGAGCACACCGTGTCTTGGAACCCATACTTTTCTTTTACCATCCAAATCAAATCATCCACACATCCATAAAACACTGCACAAACGCATGTATACCCAACATACCATATACCATACATATCCTACACCATACATACCATACACCATACATACCATACACCATTCATACCATACATCACCCTAACCCCAATCTATCTATCGATGTGCCATTAACAACCATCACCCTAGTCACAGTCACTATCAGTCACAATTATATGCTCGTTACAAAAGATTAAAAAATAAAATAAAAAGAAAAAAAAAAAAAAAAAGAAGAAAAAAGGAACACAGTGATTAAAATAAGTCTATTTCAAAAAAAAAAAAAAGGAAAAATAATTTATATGTGAACGAACGATATTGCACTTTCCCCCCCTTCCCCCCTGCAATTCTTAAACACATACAATGCACTACTAACCACCTTAAGTAAGAGCTCTTAGTCTTAAGTTTGGGGTTATTTTCACTGATTGCCAATCTTTATTTACATTCATTCAAAATGTTGATGCCAACTGGGGTGCAATAGATTTCGGGTTGATTTTTTTTAGTTTAGTATATTTATTTGTCAATATTTTTTTGTAAGTATTTCCTTATTGTTAGTCGAAATTAAATTTATTGTTTAAGCTGGGTATCCAGCACTGCGGAAACTAAAAATTACTGTCAAACTTCATATAAAAAAAACGGGGCCAGTAATTTTTCGTTTGTGTTTTCCTGGAGTCAGTATCCAGCAACGTAAACGGGATCCACGAATTTTTATCGATAGTATCGATATCCACACGAATGTGGACTGTGAGAACAACTGACAGGTGTGCCAGTAAAATATATGTGCATATTTTTACTGGAGTGTTCAAAGATGGAGGGAAAACCAGTGCGAAAATTTACGAAGAGGGACTTCAATTTTCAACGAGAGGAGAAGATTGCACTGATTAAAGCAGTGGAGGCAAGACCATGTCTTTGGCGGATCACGGAGAAGAAGCATTTCGATAACATTTCCGTGAAAAGTGCGTGGGAGAGTGTTGGCGCCGAATTGAACAAGGGAGGTAAGATATATATTAATTTGTTGAAAGTTATTAATGATAAGACGTAAAAGACGTAAGGTGGAGGAACCGACAGGAGTGGATGGCCTCCCTGGGGTACTTACCGACTACATAAAGGAGCTGAAGGAGAAAGCCGCCATTGATAAAGCCAATATAGCTCCAACCAGAGCAATATATCCATTTTGGACCGAGTTGCTGGGTCAGTTACCACCAGAAGCAGCAACAGCAGCTGAAATGGAGATGACCAAGGTGCTCTATTGGAAGGTTCAGGAGAACCAAAAAAAATAAGACATAATTTAATTAAATAAAATAATGGCAGCAGATTCATTTGCCAAGGTACTGACCGGGCTTCGGAGTTTACAAATTGAACAATCACAATTGTTTACAAAACACAGCTGATTCATGAGAGTGGCAAATCACTTGTTAGGCTCTTGGTCACACTATTTTAGTTGAGTTTCACACATCCGAAATAATGAGCAGTTTCCTTTCAGTAAAATTTCGAGGTGCTGGATACAGGCCATTTAATGTTTAGTTAGGACCCGAAAGACAATATTTGTCAATATTTTTTTGTAAGTATTTCTTTATTGTTAGTCGAAATTAAAATTTATTGTTTAATGTTTAGTTATGACCCGAAAGACAAAAATAATATTAGATGATTTACGATTGAAATCAAAAAAAAAAAAAAAATGAGTGAGTAGAAATTTGTAGTTGGGTGGGGCGAGAGTGGGAAAAAGGATCGAAACCAGAAGAATGATAAAGGGAGCGCAAAGCGTAAAGGCCAGCAGTGCTCATGGAAGGGAGGGCCTCGCTAGGGGCAAAAACACCGACTGCCCACGCTAAATAGAGTGCCAACGAAAACAAGTCCGTTACACACGTTTGATGTTAATTGTTGTTATAGTATTTTTGTTTTGTTGTTCAATCCGTCCCTTGGTCCATCGGGTCGAAAACACCCCTGACTTCCCTGAGAGCTAGCTGGGAGCGATAAACCAGGGTGGTACAAAGGCGGGTCATAACAGGAGAACCAAAAAATCCAAATTGTATCGGAAGAGCATATGTACGAATTCTTACAGCTAAAAGCAATAATGAGTTAAAACAGATGTAATATTTTCTATAGACGTGCTAATTTTCAGTAACGAGACATACTCGCTACAAAGATTGTTACCATTACTAATTAACAAAAAAGAATTGGTAATAGCAACTAATTTTGTAGCTTATAACGACAAACAAATGTATTATTTTAGGAACAAATGTCAACAAATAAGAAAACTTTATATTAGTAAAAACGATAAAATTCTAAACAGGGTCCATAAAGGTGTGCCTGAGGAATCTCATACAGGGGAAAACAGAGGAGTGTGAGACAAAGGATGTGGGACTCCGCAGAGAGATCATCGAACCCGAGAAGGGTTACATCGCAATTTTCAACGGCGAAAAAGAAAGAATACAGACGGATTGTGGACCGGAGAAGTCATACGACGGGTCAGCAATAATAACCTTCGAAGAATGCGGAGTAATAATTAAAAATATCCAATATGAGGCGGTGGAGCAATTGGACGCAAAACAACTGGTATTGGAGATTCCAGAAGAAGGGTCGATGAAGAACAACGGAACGACCCAAGAACTGGGAGTACATAATTTAAAAATGGAAGAATCAAGACATGGAACTTGGCATGGAACTTGGCAGAATGAAAACTGGAATGACGAAACACAACTGTAAGGAAGTGCCTGTCTAGTGGCCGGGGTACAGCCTCTCAATCACGCCAGGATCCGTTCCTTATACAGAGAATTTGTATAGTGAGACCCAGAGAGGTGGATGGGAGCGCGGAGACCCACTCCCCAGATGACCCACTCCTACCTCGCGCCCACGTGGCGACAGACGCGATCTTTGGGGAAAGGGATTTCTACGGGAAGGAGGATTACCGCTCACGGATGTCGTGCCAGCCTTAAGCTTTCCCGCGTACAACACCGTTTTCTGGATCTCCAGAGTATTAGAAATTAGTATGGGGGAAGAATACGGGGGAATCGAAGTCGCGGACACCGTGCCAGCTTTAGGCTTTCCCGCGTACAGTGTCGCTCCGTTCGACTCCCTAGAGAAGAGGAAAGGATTCTAGTCAGATCGCAAAGCCGCCACGCCTCGCTTCAGACCCGCAAAGACCCCGGGTGCGTGTATTAGGTACAGTAAAAGAAGTAATGGCGTGTATGCGTGATAGCGCGCAGCGACCAGCAGCGCGAACAATTGCGTTATTGGTTATTTTTGCACTCTCGACTCACTACTTTTCCGCTAACACAACCGTCCACTTTCGATCTCGATTTCGCACTCTTGAGCCCTTTTTGACCGGCACGCGTCAAAAATCCATTCAGCTTGACCTCTGCTCCCAGCCTCTGCCGGCGCTTCGGCTCTGTCGCGTCGGCTCACTTACGCTGGTGCGTGGGAGATAGAACGATCGATCTTCCCCCTCTCTCTCGCTTCGGCATCTCTTTTTTTTTGTATTCGGTGGTGGTTTTTGTCAATGCTCTGTTTTCGGCCTCCGTCGGCGCCTTGGCAGTTTTGTAGTTTCAAGTACTACCGTTACGTGGGCGCGACAGCGAGAACGGCGATCGGGATGCTCTTCTCTCTTTCAGTTTGCTGTAGCGTTGCTGTTGTTCTCTTTTAGCTATGTGGCGTTGCTGTTGCTGTTTTTCTCTTTCAGTTATGTGGAGTTGCGGTTGTTCTCTTTGCTGCTGTTGTTCCTTTTGTCATTTGTGGCGTTGTGGTTTTTCTCTTCGCTGCTGTTGTTCTTCTTGTCATTTGTGGCGTTGTTGTTGTTCTCTTCGCTGCTGTTGTTCTTGTAGTTATAAGTCGTGGGCGTCGTCGTCTAAGTTGAAAGGCGATTTGGAGCGTCCAACTGGGCTTCAATTACTTCCTACTTTATTTAAACCTAGCTTATTACTAAAAATATGAAATAGATAAAGAAGGGGATTACATACTAAAAAAAATCAAAACAAAAATTAGGCTCCAGCCTGAGAACAAAGAAATTAACCTTGGGATCGGCGGGCTTTGGCCCGCTTTCTCTCGCCCCTTTTCTGGGCCATCACCATAACGCCCTCCTGGGGCGAAGGTGGTCGTTCCCACTGTTGTAAGGGAACACTCCCTCACACAACACAACAACTTACACCATGGTCGGAGTACTACTGATAGGAGTGGTGTGCACTGCCTGGCTCTCAAAAAGGGACTTAGGGACTTATCATTATTTTAAAACCACATCTACCCAAAGTTGAATGACAAATCAGAATACTTTTCTATACCAAACTCATCGGACGTGTATTACTTGTACCAAGAATCGGCCTCATAGCCAATTAACTCCGAATATCCTACAACTAATCATAACTCGAGCGCTAAGCTTGGAGCAAAGATGATGCTTAACATCCTCCGTAGTGGCCCCAGGATTAGATCGGGAAACAAAAATTGCTTTCCGAGGAACCACTAATTTGAAGACCCGAGCGAGAACCAGAAGGTACGGGGGCAGAAGCATTGACAGTGGCGGCTTCATCAGCCGCAAGGTTAGGCGACACAATTGGCATAGTGCTGTTTGAGGCGATAGCGATGGATGCCGAATTTGAAGGGGCCTCAACATCCATCATGACAGCCGCGTCAGCTGCAGCAGGTGGGGGCCCAGAGGCGACAGGCATGGGCGCAGGAGTGACAGATGCAACGGCACCCATGGCTCCAGGTTGCATAGCACCAGTTAAAGGCGGTGAGCGAGCAAGAGGTACGGGTGGTTCTGGGACTGCAAGAGAATAAACATTATTAGTATTGGGCAAATACTTGTTACCCTTCTTTCTCTTCGGAGACTCAGTCAAAATTTTAAGTTTTTTGAAGTGAGACTCCGTCAAACGAAACTTATCTTGGAGCATTCGGAATCCAGCGTTTAGAGCAGCGAATTCAAGATGCGTCTGTCTCATAAAGACATGCATGTCGCTTTCGATAGCCCTATAGTCTAACAGGTCCAGTTGAGGCCGCAGCGAGTCTTAATAAGATCCGCAATGCGACTACCAATATGTCCAAGTTCTGCACAGTTGGTGTGTGCCATGTTGTCACACAACCAGCAGTAGACATACATATGCCGTGTAGTGACCGAACGGTTGCAGTTTTTAGAACAACAGGAACTCATATTTTGTTTAAGAAAAATATAAACAGTTTGTTCAAGAAAAATAAAAGAAAGGTAAAATCTAGGTCGGTGTGTGGACGAAGCGACGAAATAAAGCTTCTATTAATTACACATCTATTACGCAAACACAAGCTAAAATCACAATAACAATAACAAGCCAACAACCGTCAACAGTTTACACACAGAGAGACGACTGAAACAAAGAGAGTAAGCAGAGAGAAGCAACAAGCGTGGATAATATGTATTAGATCGGTTAAATGAGAGAGCGTAAAAAGAATATGACAACAACAAGTCTACTGCAAATAAGAAAGTAAGGAGATAGTAGGAATGCGCAATTTGGATTAAAATTGGAAATAAGTATACAGATAACACCAAGAAACACAGAATTCGGCAGGCACGATATATGTATTTATGTTAATATGTATGAAAATAAGCAGAAGATAGACAAAATAGATGTATAAAATCTGACAGCGGCTCAGAGAGAGTGCAGCATACAATGCATATAGCAACAACAAATCAGCTGAGCATAAGAACGAGCAATAGCAATTGGAATTAACTGCACAAAAAAAAACGATAAAATAATAAACACAGATAGTAATTTAGTTGCACGATCAGTTCAAAAAACACGCGTGCAATAATACAACACAATTACTTTCCTTTGAGCACAAAAATCAAATTTTTTAGGCGGAGCGAAGTGAAAAACGACTGTCAGCAACGATAGTTGATATCGATGATATCATTCATTCAAAGATTTTGTCACCGAGCAATGTTTACTAATACACCACTCCAGGTACGACACCACTAAGGAGTTTAACAGGATCTACGACAACATTTTACCGGCGTACCAGCTGTATGTGCGAAGGCACAAGGCAACTCACGGCATTAGCCACTGAGTTCGAGATCATCAAGGAACGGAATGCACCGGTAATTTCCCTCCCTCCGTGGAACATGCCGAGGTACACCAGGCCGTCAGCTAGTCAGGCACAATGGGAAGGAAAGGCCAACCGGACACCATTCCGGAAACCTCAGTGGAACTCGACAGAATCGGCAAGAAGACAACCGACGAACCAAACTAACACTCCGGCTCCAGAAGTCGCGCATCACATGGTGAGAGTGACCATAGGAGGACAAAACACGGAGGCCACGGTCTTGTCAGGGGCGACCTCGCCAGCCAACTTAACAAAAACACCAACCTTCGGGAGGCTTGCGTGCAGATCCGCTTGGCCGACTGCTCAGTGCGTGAGATCACGCAGATCCTCCTGGCGTACATCCGATTAGACAGACGAGAAGTCCAGATACCCTTCCTAGTCTTACCCAATATGTTGGAACAATTCATTGTTGGCATGAATTTCCTATGAGCGATCGAAAGAACGATCCAATGATGCACCACACTCCTACATCTCCGAGGCCGTCGCTCCATTGCAAGCCCAACCGTGGTCACTGCCAGTCAAGTTCACTTTACAGGAGCAAAGAATCCAATACCCAAAACAAACCTAGATCCACCTGTTCGAATCCAAGAAAAACTACAACGGACACAACGTCCAATCAGGAAACGCTAAATACAAACTCTCAGGCCGCAACGGAACTTACAAATCTCCGGTCAGCAACGCAAAGTCTTTTACAATTGAATCCAATTTACCAATTGTCAGTACCAGACTGATCGCCGCCAACCTCAGAGAATACTTTCCGGATGTCCCCCCATAGGGAACCCGCATAAATCCTCCAGCCACGATTACGACCACGGCCCAAACGTTCATCAGCCGAACGAGTAGTTGGTCCAGCCCCACCGGTGTCATGAAGACACACACGGTTTTACACCATGCCGAATACGACTCTACCCAAGTATTCAACCAAACCCACGCAAACACCCTTCCCCTGCCCGACGCCAACCCAGTCGCCAACATAAGGGAATACGACCACTACTGGTATTTTTCGACACCTTCTGCCTTCGAACTAATACCTCTCAAGAAGGTAACGACGGCTAACCTCGAACGAGCGTTTCGTGAACGGATCCTTAGTAGCTTTGGTGTACCGATATTATTCGTCTGCGATAATGGCACCCAGTTCACCAGTCGCTCGTTCCGAACATATCTCCAGATCGAGGGAGTGGAACTACAATACACCGCTCCTTGGCTCATTGGCCATAAACTCAAGCGTCTCCGAGACCAACAAATTCAGCCCTGCTTTTGTTCTACACGGAAGAGAACCTAGGCTGTCCGGCGCCCTGTATGACGAAGTCACACCAGGGACTGGAAATACCAAGGAGACGGCCTGGATAAAGCTTCAAGGCTGGATGAGCTGTTTTCTATCGCCCGGAGTAACATTCAAAGGGCGAGTCAAGAGCAAGCGCGACATTACAATCTCCATCGCAGACAATGGCGTCCTACGAACGGCTCGTTGGTCCTCGTACGGTAACATCACCTTTTAAATGCCGCCGAGGGTTTTGCAGCCATGCTGGCCCCAAAATTAGACAGACCATACCGGGTCAGAAGTTTTTCATCACCCAACATCGTGACACTACAACGCCCCGGCAGCCGGAAACAAAAGGTCGCTAATATCAACGATCTGAAGAAATTTCACGACCCAAAGCTTGACAATCTGGCTGAAGAAATGATAGAGAAACGATGATTTTTTGGTCAGTAGGCCGCCATTGATGCAACGGACCATATCGAACATTAAAAACACAACACCACAAAGTACATCAAACTTAACCATAAAGTTAACTCTCAACTCGTATAAAGGATAAATCCAATCCAGCAGTGCATCAAAAACAAAAGTTAACCCCAGCCAACAAAAACCAAATTCAATCAAGGATAAAATTCATACTCTCTAAACTCAAGGACAAATCCAATCTAGCAGTGCATCAATATCAAAAACTTAAACTCAACCAAAAAAAAAAGTCAATTCCGATCAAGTCAACCCCTATCCAATAAACTCAAGGACACATCCAATTTAACAGTGCGTCAAGAACAAAACTTACCCCCAACCAACTTAAAATCAACTCCGATCAAGGATAAAAGTCAACTTTTATCCAATAAACCTAAGAATAAATCAAATCCAGCAATACATCCTTCTGTCTACACACCCGAGTTAATTTAGAGCAAATAATGACCCGTAAGAGCCACTAGATCTCCCACCGTCAACGATACACTCTCTACACGCCATTTCACTCCTGCTCTACTTGTCTTTATTGAAACGGCATAGGCTGCAGTTAAGTTACATGACTACACTAACGCCGACTATACCCCGATCGTCGACGAGAGAGACGGAGACGCCGTGATCTGGGAGAAGCCGGGATACCTCCATCATCCCACCAACGTCACGCCGTATGAGGTCTACGTTGACCAGACGAGATTATATCTTCTCCAAATTTAACATCAATAGCTCATCTGGCATCGTTAAAGCTAAATTTACCTTCAAGGAAAAACGTAGTATTTTCTCCTTTAAAATTTTTGTCCCGGAGAAATTTCTCAAGACCGTGTGAGAACCCTCTTTCTGGCCTGTACACTATCTGTATACTATCTGTCACATCTTCAATAGCCGATCTCGATCTTTGCAATCCACACCTCGTGAAAGAATTCTTCCCACACCGATTTACCATATATGCCAAAAAACTGAACTCTTCCGTACCTCTAAAGATCACTAATCCGAATGTACGTGGCCTGTGCATCATGATTTCGTTGATTCTCTGTCCGATACATCGTTGGGTCAGGTAAATGGCATACGTAACATCATGTGTAGGACAACATGTGTATCTCGTCTTTACTACTGATGTTTCGAGCACCTTGGTAAGTCGAGGATCACCTCTATCATTCCCTGAAGACCCATACCATCCCACACTTTCAATTGATTTCCTGTTACCATCTTCAGGCCCTATCAAGTCGTTCATTAAGCCTTCGAATATCTTTTGCTTTAAGAAGGCTGATTTTCCCTCCTTGAATACTGCCCTATCTCAGATGGATTGGTCATTCCTTGACGATTTCCAGGAAATTGAGTCTGCCACGAATGCATTCTATAGCTCTATTTTTTCCATCTTTCCTATGCATGTTCCTTTAGTCACCCCCTTCAGAAATCTTTCTGGTCCTATCTGGTTCACCCCGAGATAAATAAATCTAATAAAATCCCGTATGTACAAGAAATTTAAAAAATCCGGTTTGCAATCAGACTTTTCGAAGTACTCAATTGCAAAATCGAAATTTTCCTTATTTAATACATTGTGCTACAATAGCAACTTGCCCAAATGCAAGCTTAACTTTAAACGCGACCCTAAACAATTCTTAAGGTTTGTTAACTCTAAACGTAAATATTCGCAATTTCCTTCTTCTCTACACTTAAATGGCAGTTATGCTGATAACGATTGTGATATTGCTGACCAGTTCGCTTCCTTTTTCCAACGTCTGTCCCTTCTATTAACCTTCCCTCTATCCTAGCTTCATCAAACGACTTTAGTAGCAGTTACTCATATCCTATCCCTTTAAATAGTTCTTGTTGTATCTGTCCCCCCTTCATCAACTATGATGGTCTCTTAACAAATTTAAAATCGTGCAAGTTTTCGTTCTCCACTGGGCCAGACTCGGTTTCGAGCGCTGTTCTTAAACTTTGTGCAGAATCTCTTTGTGTGCCTCACCTAAAACTTTTCAACTTATCTCTCGAGACTGGGGACATCCCCACCATCTGAAAAGAATCCTATATAGTTCCCTTTCATAAAAAGGGATCTAAATCTGATGTCTCTAACTACCACTGTATTTCCAATTTATCTGCCATTCCTAAACTCTTCGAAAAAGTCATCACTTTTCAGCTGCAACATTTTTGTAGTTCTGTATTCTCTAAATCACAGCATGGATTCATTAAACGGATTCATCTACTAATCTCCTTGAATTTTCCACCTTTGTAACTTCGGGATTTGCTATATCAAACCGATGTCGTTTTTACTGACTTTAGTAAAGCCTTCGACTCCGTCAATCATAATCTACTTATCCATAAACTGTCTCTTCTAGGGTTTCCGACTAAGCTTCTTTACTGGACTAATTCTTACCTTTGTAATCGTACTCAACGTGTCTGCTTTAACTCCTCTCTCTCCAAACCTGTTATTGTCTCATCGGGGGTTCCTCAAGGTAGCCATCAGGGTCCCTTGCTATTTAACCTATTTATTAAAGATCTTCTTCAAATGTTATCTCATTCCCGTGTCCTAATGTATGCTGATGACGTTAAGCTATGTTTTTCCTACAGTGACCCCTTGTCCCCACTATCTTTGCAATCAGATCTTGATGGTCTTAACAACTGGTGCTTAATCAACGTTCTACCTCTTAACATTTCTAAATGCAATATTATGACTTTTCACCGCAATAAGCCATACCTTTTCGATTACTCAATCAATAACATTATCCTACAACGCCTCTTCAAAGTTAACGACTTGGGCATTACCTTTGTACTTAATCTATGTTTCAACTCTCATATCTCTACTATCTCTAACAAAGCCAAAGGAGTCCTTGGATTTGTCAAAAGATGGTCTAAGGAATTGACAGACCCGTATACTACAAAACTTCTGTATGTTTCTCTGGTCCGGCCTCTCTTGGAATATGGTTCTTGTGTCTGGTCTCCTTACTACCAAAAATTTCAGGATATGCTTGAATCAGTACAAAAACAGTTTCTCATCTTTGCTCTCCGTGGACTCAATTGGGAGCCTTCGATCCATCTGCCTTCCTTTGAAAGAAGGTTGAAAAGTATATAAAGTCACGAAGGGTTTATGTATATATTGTTTGCACATTATTGACAATTTTACTCAAGCTGACGGTGATTGTTAGATGTACATATACGTGTAAGACGACGAACAATGGTCTTATGGCTACGAATATTAGCTCCAGACTTATTTGCGTAATTGCCGTGCCCTTTGAGGCAACGCTTAATTAGCGGGAGAGAGTGCGATTAGGAGAGAGTTAGAGCAGTTCAGGCTGCTGCTAAGCAGTATACGAAGAATGATAGAACACAAGTAAACGAAAGAAGGCCGTGCGTAAGCATATGCGGTAACAAACAATTTTAAACAGTGGGCATTGCAAATAATTAACATCGAGATCTGCATTACTTTAGGCCGCACCACTTGCTATAATCTATAATGTTTATGCTGCTTGACCCGACATACTCCCCCTGTTGAAAGCCTGTCCTTTAACAGCATCTTTAAGGGGCAGCAGACACAACTTGTTGACGGCTCGTTTTGTAAATCCAGATGAGGTCTTCAGCACGGCGACTCGGGAAACGCCATCTCTTCCTGGTAGAAGCTCAACCACCCTCGGCAGTGGCCACTTCATGGGAGGAAGATTCACATCCTTAACAAGGACCAAATCTGCGACTGCTAAACTGGACTTCGCAGTGCGACATTTTGAGCGTTGCTGCAGCGAAGTGATATACTCTTCCTTCCAACGGGACCAGAAGAGCTGCTGCAGGTATGAAACGCGCTGGCAGCCGTCCAGGCGATCAAATTTCAGCTGGGTGACGTCAGGCTCAGCGAACGAAGCAATAGGGCCACCATTCAAGAAATGCGCTGTAGTTAGAACATCAAGATCGGCAGGGCTCTCTGAAATTGAAACTAAAGGTCTTGAATTAATTACTGTCGTGATGTAGCATAACAACGTCCGCAGCTCGTCAAATCCAAGAACGGAGTTGCCTATTGCAGTCTATAGACTCAACCAAGCAAACATCCAGCCTTCTGATGTTCATAGCTGAGGAACAGGCGGTTTCATTCCACCAGCTCATTCCTAGTGCCGACAAAACTTGTGTTATCCGACCAAATTTGTCGCGGTTTCCGTTGGGTGCATATTTAGCGCTTTAGTCCGTGAAGAAAAGCAAGTGTAGATAAATTCTTAATCAGCTCCAGATGAACAGTCTGCGTAGAGAAATAAATGAAGACACAGACGTAGCGCTTGATTGGAGCCTTATTGCGTGCCTCCGCTTTGTAAAAAATGGCCCACAAAAGTCTACGCCTGTGATCTCATAGGCATGAAAACCGTCGAGCTGTTCCTCTGGAAGATCCGCCATAATATGCTTCAATACTCTAGGCTTCATTCGAAAGCATCTTACGCACTTGCTCACTACTTTGTTTACCGTTTTCCTCCCCCCAATGGGCCAATATTGGGATCGAATAAGTCCAAACAAAGCTCGAGATCCAGCGTGCAGATTCCGCTCATGAAAGTGGGAGATTATGGAGATAATGGGATGACTGCCCTCAAAATCCAACGAAGAGTTCTTCAGTCGACCATCAACCCTGAGCAGACCAAACTGATCCATGAATGGCGACAACGATGCAAGTGAGCTAGATGAGGAGACTGATCCTCTGTACCGCAGCGACTTCATGTCATCACATAGCTGAGTACGCTGGAGTAGTCGCAGCAATAACTGGGTTCCATGTTCAATGTCCGAGACAATCAGTCCGGGACGCCGAATGCGATTGCAAAACTTGTGAATGTATCCGAAAACGCGATGCAGGGAAGCAAAAGAATTCGCATACTTGGAGTGAGCTACAATGTCAATGTAGGGAGATTTAACCAGAAGAGCAGTCCGGGGAAGCTCAAGGGCTGGCTTATCTGGTAATACCGTGGGTGGGCAGTCATCTGAGGGGCCACAAAAAAATGGAGGTCCATGATCCCAAAAAGGAGACTCGTTCAGCTCAGTCGGAAGAGCCCCTCGAGAGAGAATGTCGGCTTAGTTGAAAGCTATGAGAATCACACCAACACCTTCCCTTGAAGACATTCATTCCGGCTATTTCAGATATTAGCCTAGCCAGCAACTCCGCTCCACAAATCTCCAACTTTGGCACCTTAAGTGTCTTCAAAGGAGCAACACGAGGATTGGCACAAAGTAAAAGACTCCTGGAATGCTGACTTTTTGACACGACATATATGCATGGAGGACAAGCCGAGGAAATTCAAGTCGACGAATCTGGCCAAAACTGCTGGATATTTTCTGCCACTCGGTACTCAGTGAGGCTGGAAGGCTTTCATCCCAGGCAGACTTCTCTTTGCACAAACGCTGCAGAAAGGTTTTTGACTTCGTAATTACAGGACCAGCAAGACCTAGAGTATCGTAGAACCGCGCTATGGTTGACAACACAGAGCGCCTGCAGGGATTCGAAGACGATTGTATGGTCGAGAAAGAAAATTACATTTTATCTTATCTCAGGCAAGAACGCAGCCCAAATCCCGCCCAACCGACCGAGGGGCACTGCCGCCCTAGACTAGTGTTCGGGGAAAAGTAGAACTAATCTACTTAAAAAAAAACTAAGCAATTTCTAATTACGAGAAAGATATGAGAGTATCAGTAATTTAAGACTAAGAAGGGAGTTAGTAGTAGATAGGATGTGGTAGAGAAAATTATAATCCCAGCATAGGACCCTAAACGGTTCATGCAAGGAATAATTCGATCTACAAAGCGGAAGAAACAACGGCATATACATATGTAGTTTCTAGTGCTTTTAATAGGAATCGTGAAGTTTATGCGGCTCAACAGGTTAGGGCTATCTACGTCACCCTTGATCAAGTTGTGCACAAAAATCACACCAAGCATTTTTCTACGATTAGCTAAGGTTGGAAGGTTTATTAAAAGCAATCTGTTAGGGTAAGACGGCAGTCTCACACCTGCATCCCAGCTGAGGCCGCGTAGAGCAAAAAGTAAAACGTTTTTCTGAACTGATTCTATACGGTTCTGGAGTACGTTGTACTGAGGGCACCATACACAAAATGTGTGGCCAGTTGTCGTGCTCTTTCCTCGGCCATCCCGTAGGTCTCGTACCCCTCGAACATGGCTCGGACCCTATCCGGCATATAAGTGATCGCCAAGCCCTGATCTGCGAAATCCAGGATGCTGGAGCACGCAACTTTTTCCTGGGCAGGCAGGCAGGGTACAAAGCCAACACGCTGGAGACGGATATGGTCCGAGCCATGTTCGAGGGGTACGAGAACTACGGGACGGCCGAGGAAAGAGCACGACAACTGTCCACACATACGGTCGCAGCATGTGACGCCTCCATGCAAAGGAAAGGACCAAGCCTTGGCAAACGCACGCCAACATACTGGTGGAATGCAGCTATAGCTGGCGCCAGGCGGGAGTGCCAACGCAAAAGACGCATATACCAACGCTCGAGAGGTTCCCCGGAATTCGAGAGAGCCCAAGGAGAATTTAAGGAGAGCAGACGCCGCTTGCAGAATCAGATCAAGGAGAGCAAGCGCAAATGCTTTGGAAAGCTCTGCGACGAAGCAGATGCGAACCCTTGGGGCTACGCATACACACTGGTAATGAAGAGACTGCGAGTGTTCAGTCCCCCACCGCCAATGTGTGCAGATTTACAAAAAAACATAGTGGAAACTCTATTTCCAGAGCAAGTGGCAGCCCAGAGGGTTGTGGATGGAATTCCGCCACTGGAAATAGAAGCCACCACAGAAACAGAAGTCCTCGAAGCTCTAAAACGGACCAAGGACGGTAAAGCACCGGGACCGGATGGGGTCCCGAATACCGTACTTCGTGCTGCCATTGAGACAAGCCCACAAACGTTTGTGGGACTATTCAATGCGTGCATGTCCGAAGGAATCTTCCCTAGCCCATGGAAACGACAGCGGCTAGTCCTTATACCTAAAGGAAACAAGCCTACCGAGGAGCCATCATCCTACAGACCGCTGTGCATGCTGGACACAGTAGGTAAGATCCTCGAGCGTATAATCCACACTAGGCTATAGGAAGCAGTAACGCGTCAACTCTCACCGAGACAGTATGGGTTCCGCAAAAGCAGCTCCACGGTGGACGCAATCGGCGAGGTATGTGAGATAGCGAAACGAGCTATTCATGGCACCCGATGGATGTACGGGACCAAAGAGTACTGCATAGTGGCAACACTCGACGTCCAAAATGCGTTCAACTCGGCCAATGTTTACCACATACTTGAGGCACTGGCAAAACTCCAAGTACCGCCGTATTTGCAGAAAATCACCGCTGACTACCTCAGAGACCGAGTGCTCATATATGAGACAGATAGGGGGCCACGTGAATACCAAATCACTGGAGGAGTTCCCCAAGGATCGGTACTCGGCCCAATACTGTGGAACATCATGTACGATGGAATCCTAAAGATAGAAATGCCAATGGGTGCCACGGTGATAGGTTTTGCCGACGACATAACAATTTTCGCAGTGGCAAAACACAAAGCAGAAGCAGAAGGAATCTGCAATGACGCAGTAGAACGAACCAGAACATGGCTATCCGGGAGGGAGCTAACACTAGCCACCCACAAAACAGAGGCGGTGCTCATAAGCAGCAGGAAGGTAGTGGAGACGGCCACGATCCGAGTAGGTGAATCCACTATCACCACCGCCAATATGGGCGGACGCAATGAAGCAACCGACATATGCCCGAGAATGCAAGGCAGTCCAAAGACTGTGTGCATTGAGAGTATGCTGCGCATACAGAACGGTATCCCTGGACGCCGCGCTAGTCATAGCAGGAATGATCCCAATCCAGCTGCTGGCAAGTGAAGCCGCTGGGATCAGGAAACAACGAGGGCTGGAGACTGCTGACCAGGAGACAAGACACGCAGCACGGCAACGCACAATGTTGCAATGGCGAAACTCGTGGGATATTAGCAACAAAGGACGCTGGACCCATAAGCTTATCCCAGACCTGCAGAGCTGGCTGACCCGCCGCCATGGACAAGTGGAGTACCACCTGACGCAGCTATTGACGGGACATGGATGCTTTAAAGCCTATCTCCATAGGTTTAAGCATGATTACGACCCCTTCTGTGTGCTTTGCACAGGGATTGTCGAAGACGCTGAACATTGCTTCTTCGAATGTCCACGATTCCAGCAAGATCGGGTAGCTCTAAGCACCAAGCTAGGAAGGACAGTAACTGTGGCAAACCTGGCAGAATGCCTAATGGAGTCGGAAGAAAACTGGGCTGCAATAAGCAACATGGCGGCAGCAATGACCATCAGACTGCGTCGCGAGTAAAGAGCACGCAAAGAAAGAAGGTAATATTCGTTAAAGATTGACGAGCCTATGGGCATGCCCTATGGAAGAGCCCCTTGGGCATTTCCCCACGGCGGAGTAATATCTACTGGTAGACAGGCCAGCCGGGATAAGGGCAAGGTGTGTTTGGCTTAAGAGCGGTTAGAGTCCCTCACTCTGGCTTCGGAGCCAGAACCATACACAAAAGCCGTATTCTAAAATCGGATGAACCAGAGAGGTGTAGAAAATCTTTGTTATAAAGGGGTCGTCAAATTTGACCACCTCTTTATAAACCCAAGCACGCCCATGGCCTTATTCAACATAATGTAATGTAATGTAAATGTAATTCTCTCAAGAGAACCACCACAAAGGGTGTAAGGAACCAGAAAGGCGCTGGAGCGATGAAAAGTCATTACTTTACATTTTGAAGCATTAAGGTTTAATAAATTTGCACAACACCATGACAAATCTATCGAGATCGGACTGAAACCTGGATTGAAAAGAAATGTCCTTATACTGGACACAGAACTTAACATCATCCGCATACATAAGTACTCGAGAGTATGTTAATACAGAAGGCAGGTCACTTACAAAGAGTGTAAAGAGTAAGGGGCCTAGATGGCTGCCCTGTGGTACACCCAAAGTCACCATAATTGGTGAGGACAGGAAGTTTTTGAAAAGGACTCTTTGAGACCTAGAACAAAGGTAGCTAAGGAACAAAGGTAGTGATCCATTTCAGGAGATTGGGCGAAAACAATAGTATGTCAAGTTTTTAAGCTAGGAGAGAATGGTTTACAGAGTCGAACGCTTTACTAAATTACCTTGAAAGCCTTCAAGGTAAGGAGGTAAGCCTTTTGGAAGGAGGTAAGCTCCAATAAATTAGTAGTGGTTGATCTCCGCCCAAGAGAGCGGAACCTCCACCCAAATCGGCAAAGCACGGATCAAGCGAGAGGATCAGTGATGTGGCCAAGAGCGACCTGATCGTAGCTCTCATCGATAGACGTGATGAGAATGGAAGGATGACAGCGGCGCAGTGGAAATTGGTCCACGCGCGGCTGGTAGACTCCCTTTTTACACGGATGGAGGATAACCCACCTTCGATGGTGCTGGGTGGCTGAATGGGGTCAAAAACCTGAAGTGTAAGGATGACCCGACGCTGAAGTGGCTGACGCAAACGGTCTGTCAATTGGAAGCGATGTGGGAGGGGGCCAAGCTGGAGGTGGTGGACAGGGAGCTAATCCCGTCCATACCAAAGGCGAAGGTACTCTTCCCCATCATGACACTGAGTGTGCTGCAGCTCAACTTGCATAAGAGCAAGACAGCATCAGCGGAGCTCCACATTGCCATGGAGCAAGGGCCCGCTGACATAGCCTTGGTCCAGAAGCCCTGGATTGCATCAGTCAATTCGGTGGCCGGACTAAAGTTCTCAAATTACAGCTCATTCTACCCAACACCGGTAAGCAGGAATAGAACTGTCGTACTAGTACGAAAAGGAATCCACGCTTACCTTATGTCTCATTACAGCACAGACGACCTGACAGTAGCTATGCTGGAAAGTGAGGAGAAGCGTCTTCTGGAAGCCTCCTGCTACATGGCACACGACAGCTCTGCACCGCCAGAAGAACTAAGGAGTCTGGTGGAAGATGCCGACTCCAAAGACTACCAACTGATCGTTGGCACGGACGCTAATGCCCACCACAGTGTGTGGGGAAGCCCCGACATTAACGACCGAGGTGAGTCACTCTTAGACTTTATATTAACAAATAACATAGATGTAGCAAACGTGGGAGAGGAACACACCTACGTGGGTCCTATCTCGTCAAACTTGCTAGATCTAACTCTCGTTACGGGAACGAGTACCTACATATCTAGATGGAGGGTCCTTGAAAGACCTTCCTTCTCAGACCATAGGAACATTCAATTCAAGTGCGAATTTCAATACACTCCGAAAGTGAAAGTCTATAGAAATCCCCGGAACACAAACTGGGAGAAGTTTAGAAAGACAGTCACTTCGAAACTCGCGAACCCGGGCTCAGTGAAATCCGCGGAGGACATAGAGAAGTCCCTAGAGACCCTATCTACGGAATAGCTAGAGGCATACCACACAGCATGCCCACCCTCTAGAACAAGAAAGAAGTCCAAACCACTCTGGTGGAATCGGCACCTCTCTCTACAAAGAAATAACCTCATGGAATTTTTCAAGCTCGCTAAACTAGCGAACGATGAGAACATCAACGAGGAATACAAGTACAAGAAGGATCTTGTACTTCCTTAGTAGCGTCTTGTATTCCTCGTTGATGTTCTCATCGTTCGCTAGTTTAGCGAGCTTGAAAAATTCCATGAGGTTATTTCATACGTAAGGCACAACGCAGCTCATGGATGAACTTCTGCTCCAACATTGAGAGAGTGCTTGAAACGGCTAGACTGAGGAAGCTGCTGTCAAAATAACCCACAGTACAAAGTCAGCTCAAACTAGACAACGGACAGTGGTCGGAGGGCAGCAAAGAAGCCCTGACGGCACTAATGGAAGCCCACTTCCCAGGATGCACCGAGGTTACCGATGCCGAAACGCATCAGGACCTAGCAAATGAGGAACAAACACCCCCAACAGACCTAGTAGCCCCCAAGAAAATCCAATGGGCTATAAATTCCTTCACGGGCATAAAGGCACCTGGACTAGACGGAATATTCCCAGCCATGCTGCAAGTGACCAAAGAGGTGATCACCCCATGGCTTCTCGCAATATACGCAGCATGCCTAAGAACAGGCTATATCCCGATCCAATGGAGAACCTCTAGAGTTGTCTTCCTCCCAAAAGCAGGAAAGTGCAGCCATGTGAGTTCCAAGGATTACAGACCGATAAGCCTAACCTCTTTTCTACTGAAAACATTAGAAAAGCTGCTGGATCTACACATCAGAACTAAAGTAGGAATACTGATGTCAACCAACCAGCACGTCTACACCAAGGGAAGCCATAATGACTACAGAAGCCATAATGGACTGCCTAGGAGCATCCAGCACCCACCCAGCAATCAACCTCTGGATAAAAAACCTTCTAATTTGTAGACGGGTGCAATCAGAGTGGGGCACCGCTTACATGGTCAGAGGGGCACACAAGGGCACACCCCAGGGTGGAGTCCTGTCACCTCTCCTGTGGAACCTTGTGGTCGACAACATCATTAAGAGATTCGAGAGGAAGGCCCCAAAAATTACAGCTTATGCGGACGACATAAGCGTACTTATAACGGGTGTATGTCCATCAACTCTCAGCTCCATAATGGAACAAACACTCAGGGAGATATGTGAGTGGGCAGATGGAGTAGGACTCAGTATCAACGCGGATAAGACAAACCTCATCCTCTTCACCAAGAGATACAAGGTACCAGCATGGATCCCCCCGAAAGTCAACCAGACAAGGCTAACCCCTAAAACACAGGTCAAATACCTCGGCATAGTACTGAACAGCAAACTGGCATAGAGACCCAACGTAGTGGAGCGGGTGAAAAAGGCCAACACTGCACTTTATGCATCCAAGAAGATGCTTAGTAGCACATGGGGCCTGTCACCCGCTCTGATGCATTGGATCTACATATCGGTGGTGCGACCAACTCTGCTGTATGGAGTCCTAGTGTGGTGGGAATCTACTGAAAAGAAGACGTATCACAAGCTAATGGAACGAACCCAGCGGCAGGCTCTGCTCTGTATTACAGGAGCGCTGAGGTCAACGCCAACCAAGGCACTCGAAACCATACTCGGAATCGACTCCCTCGACATCTACGCTAGGCTGACTGCAGGCAAGGCAGCACAGCGCCTGATTGCGTCGGGGAACATGTCTCCCCAAAGATACGGGCACAGTTCAATTGGAATGGACATGATCAGTATCACTGACTACATGTTCCCCCAAATGTGCCTTGAAGTAAAAACAAACCTCTTTATGGGACCCGAAGACTGAAAAGCGGGACGGGACCAGACTCAACACCTCAACATATACACCGACGGCTCCAAGATGAATGAAGGAGTAGAAGCAGGCCTATACTGTACAAACCCTGAAATAAGGGCGTCTTATAAGCTACCCGACCGATGCAGCATACTCCAGGCGGAAGTCTTCGCCATCAAGAAGGCAGAAGAGGTCGCTCAGCTCGCAGAGCGACCACACAATGCGGTTAACATATTCGTTGACAGCCAAGCGGCGATAAGCAAGCAGGGAGGCACTAGACGCACTAAGCACGACTAAGTCAGTGAAGATCTATTGGGTTCCCAGCCACTAGGGCATCGAAGGAAACGAGGCGGCGGACGTTCTGGCTGAGGAAGGCGTCGGGCTGATAAACGAAAAAACCGAAAGCGTGCCGGTCTCCCTTAGGTCGCTACAAAGCGACCTGGAGAAGCAGGCCAAAATGAAGACAGACAGCAGGTGGAAGAACACCACCACCTGCAGAATCTCGAAAAGAATGTGCAAGGAACGCAATGATAAACTCAGCCACTATCTGCTGCACCTTCCACGGAAGGATTGCAGACTGCTAGTGGGCATACTAACAGGCAACTGCCTGGCTGCGTCGCATGCAACCAGGCTAAACATCACCAACAGCGACATCTGCAGCTCATCTGCCGCTGTCCGGCTCTCTCAAGGGCAAGGGGAAGATACCTGGGCGCTGGAATCACTGGACGATGCCTCCAAGAAGTCGCCAGGGAAACTGCTTTCCTTTGCTAAAAACACCCCGATTCTGGGGGACTTCGAAACCTCAGAAACACCCTCGTAAGGTCCATACAAAAATCCGGATAACTAAGGGCCATTCTGGCCTATGAGAGGCCCCGTTGAGGGCCGTCCGGGGTAACCTAACCTAACCTAGTAAAATGGCTGCCATCATCGAACTTCAAATAAGTTTCCAGGTTTCCAGATGAGTTTCCTCATCAGGAACTCCATCCAGCATAGCGGGCACGTTCGAACACCATTTCCTCAATCTGAACTGACCTCTAGAGAAAATCCCAGCCGTTTGCTCACGAATGCGGATAGCCACTTCCTGAGATCTGGCGCCAGATATCAAGTCATCAACGTAAAAGTCACGGCGAAGAATTTTAGCTCAAACAGGAAAATCTATCTGCTGGTCGGTTGCCAGCTGGTGCATTGCTCGCACAGATAAGTATGAGGCAGGCTTCGTCCCATAAGTAACGGTGTCCAGTTGAAACACACTCAAGTCCTCTTGCATGGAGTTTCTCCACAGAATACATTTTAAGTTGCTGTTCTCGGGCGAGACTCGTACACACCGATACATCTTACAGATATCTCCCATAATCGCAGCTGCGTATGAACGAAATCGAAAAATTATATGAAACAATTTACGTTGTATTAGACCATTAAAACATTTTCAAAATTTTCTACACCTCTCTGGTTCATCCGATTTTAGAATACGGCTTTTGTGTATGGTTCTGGCTCCGAAGCCAGAGTGAGGGACTCTAACCGCTCTTAAGCCAAACACACCTTGCCCTTATCCCGGCTGGCCTGTCTACCAGTAGATATTACTCCGCCGTGGGGAAATGCCCAAGGGGCTCTTCCATAGGGCATGCCCATAGGCTCGTCAATCTTTAACGAATATTACCTTCTTTCTTTGCGTGCTCTTTACTCGCGACGCAGTCTGATGGTCATTGCTGCCGCCATGTTGCTTATTGCAGCCCAGTTTTCTTCCGACTCCATTAGGCATTCTGCCAGGTTTGCCACAGTTACTGTCCTTCCTAGCTTGGTGCTTAGAGCTACCCGATCTTGCTGGAATCGTGGACATTCGAAGAAGCAATGTTCAGCGTCTTCGACAATCCCTGTGCAAAGCACACAGAAGGGGTCGTAATCATGCTTAAACCTATGGAGATAGGCTTTAAAGCATCCATGTCCCGTCAATAGCTGCGTCAGGTGGTACTCCACTTGTCCATGGCGGCGGGTCAGCCAGCTCTGCAGGTCTGGGATAAGCTTATGGGTCCAGCGTCCTTTGTTGCTAATATCCCACGAGTTTCGCCATTGCAACATTGTGCGTTGCCGTGCTGCGTGTCTTGTCTCCTGGTCAGCAGTCTCCAGCCCTCGTTGTTTCCTGATCCCAGCGGCTTCACTTGCCAGCAGCTGGATTGGGATCATTCCTGCTATGACTAGCGCGGCGTCCAGGGATACCGTTCTGTATGCGCAGCATACTCTCAATGCACACAGTCTTTGGACTGCCTTGCATTCTCGGGCATATGTCGGTTGCTTCATTGCGTCCGCCCATATTGGCGGTGGTGATAGTGGATTCACCTACTCGGATCGTGGCCGTCTCCACTACCTTCCTGCTGCTTATGAGCACCGCCTCTGTTTTGTGGGTGGCTAGTGTTAGCTCCCTCCCGATCGCCGATAAATTCCGTTAGCCGACGTATAACCGTTTTTTTTTCCTACAAAAATACCAAAAATCTGTGTTTGTAACAGTTTTTAACGGTAAAACGGCATTTGGAATAGTGCCAAACGGCATATGAAATTTTGGTCAAACGGTTGTAACTTAGGCGTTTATTTTTATATTTTTATAAACGATACCTTAAACGACGCCTAATTAATGTGTCTATCTAAAACCAAAAATCAAGGCATTCAAATATTTTTTTTTCGACTTTTCCTGAGCTTTCAAAGTCAAAATTTCGGGGAAAAATACCGAAAGAAATTATGAAATTTCAATTTGGAAGCTTAATATCTGCCAGACGTTAAGTTGCAGCTACAAAGAGTCTGAGTCGGATTTATAGCTGCATTTATCAGCTTTTTTTAACTGCAAAGTTTAATACAACCAGTTGTAGGAAACTTAAGTTATGTGAAAAATAGAAGCACTACCTATGACAAAAAACACAACATTTTTTAAAAATTCTTAAAAAAAAAACTACTCCATGAAAAAAAAACCATAATTCTTTAAAAAAATTTAAATCTCCAAATCTATCAGAAAAAGTCTTTTTTGGCCACAGCGGAAAAAAAAAGTTGAATTTTGTCGATGAGTGATATCAGGCTGGAACACCAAGCATGGTTCTTGCGGAGGCACTAAATGCCTCGGTTCTTTAGTGTACAATTTTATGCCACATATTTAAAGTTCGGGAGTTAACCCGTATTCCAAACTTCATATGGAAAATGCCAGTGCCAATCAAGATATGTGCTCCCCCCTTTTGAACAAATATTTGGCTATATTTTTATATGCTGCATTTGCACAATTTCCAAATGTTTCTATAATTGTGGATATCAAGTATGTTTTGACGATTAAGAGCCTGAGGTCTATGGTGAAAAATTGCTGAGTTAAAGAAAGTTGTCTTAGTAAGCCATAGGTCTTTACTGCAGCTTTAGATACATGGTCACTCCCGTACAATTTTTTCTTAATGAATCCACGTATTCAACTTGAGTATTATTGATCGATAACTTAGGCCGATTTTCGGTACTCAGCAACTTTTTATATATTATAATATACTTAGACTTAACATGATTTTGTGGCAAACAAACATTTACTAACATTTGACAATACGCACTCATTTATTCAACCTATCGGACAACTAACATACATTTGGACATCATCGGCATACATATGAACATTACAGTTGGACAACGAGTCTAGAAGAACATTAACATATAATGAGAACATAAGTGGAGATGAGAACATAAGTGGACCACGTCAAATAAGCAGAAATGTTGGCTTGGCTTCTTCCATTGTGATAAGATGAAATAAGTATCATATCAGTTTCAGAAAAATTTAAGAGTTTGGGTTCCTTAGTACACAAGATATTGTGGTCTATCATGTCAAATGCCTTAATAAAATCCAGCAGCATCAGAAATGTAGCGTTACCGTTGTCTAATTTCTCCCTAATATTTTCATGAAAAATCAAGAATGCCAGTATTGTAGTATCTATATTTACGGAAGGCTGATTGTTTATTAAACAGTAATGTTTACCAGAATTAGTTTCTTAGTATTCTTTTCTCAAATTTTGTTACTTATGTGTATTTATTTTCAATTTTCAATTCCTATTGTGCATTCTTAACTTCTCTGCACTTTCTTAATCGCAGCAGTTTTGTTGTTGCCTATCCTAGTGCGGTGCGCTTGTTCTCTCTGTACCGCTCTCTGTTTTTATCTACCCTCTGCTTATCTGTCTTCATTTCCAACACACACGCACTGCGTTAGCCGCCGCTCTGTGCTTGACTCTCTGTGTTTCTATCGTCTCTCTGTGTCTCTCCGTTCACTTGCCATTATTGTGATTGTTTTGTTCGTTCGTGCGCGCGCAATTGTGTAACACAAGCTAAAGTCACTATCTCTGCCCCACACCGACTTATATTTTACCTTTCTTTTTTCTTTTATTTTCATACATATTGTTTTTAATATCAAACAATGAGCACTTGTTGTGCTAAACGCTGTGACGGTCACCGTTCGGTAGCTACACGTCAAACATTTATATTCTGCTGGTTGTGTGATAGCATGGCTCATTCTAGCTGCGCGGGTTTTGGTCCTATTGGTGGTCGCGTTGTCGATCTGATTAAGACCCGCTGCGGTCTCAACTGGACTTGTTGGGATTGCAGGGCAGTTGAAGCCGATATGCGAACATTTATAAGACAGACTCATAACGAATTCGCTGCTGTCCACTCTGAATTCCGGAAATTGCAGGATAAGATTTCCTCAATGGAAGCTAATTTTAAAAATCTTAAAATTATAAATGAGTCTCCAAAGAGAAGAAAGGTTACACCTAGTCTGCTCAGTGTTCACAGTTCCAATTTTCTTGCAGCTAAAGACTCTGACGCTCCTTCAATCAGTTCGACAGCCTTGATCGACTTTGGCGCCAAGGAAATCGATGTACATGCAACTACATCGAAAAAGACGATCACCCATAAACCATGTGACCCCTCTTGACCGATCTACTCTATTCGCTGTCGCTCCTCTAAAATCTATTTTTGTCTCTTATGGAATCGGCTACGGATGCAATAGTTCGAGAGTATATTTAAACTAAACTAAACATCAATAGCTCCTCTGGCATAGTAGTAACTAAATTTTCTTTTAAAGAAAAACGTAGTATTTCCTCCTTCAAAATTCTTGTCCCGGAGAAGTTTGTCAAGTCTGTGTTGGAACCCTCTTTCTGGCCCGAACACACTATCTGTCAAATCTTCAATAGTCGATCTCTATCTTCGCAATCCGCTCCTCGGGTAGGAATCCTTCCAACACCTTCTACTGATTTGCCATCTAATTCAAAATACTTATTTCTTCCCTACCTCTAAAGATCACTTATCAGAATGTGCAACTTTTGATTCCGATATTATCGCCTTCTCTGAAACATGGCTCAATTCCTCAATCTCGGATTCCGAGATTTTTGTAGACAATTTTAATAAATATAGATCTAATCGACCATCTCGAGGTGGCGGCGTTCTAATTGCTGTTCGTTCCGACTTAACTTCCCAACTCTTTTCCATCGATGAGCTCAACACTATTGAAATTATCGTAGTTAAAATTCGTCTGTGTTCTTTTAATTTATTCATATCATGCTCTTACATCCCACCGTCCTTGGAATTTATAACTTATATGCTTCACGCTGCCCATCTCCAGTCCGGTTTGTCTCAGCTTAGTGATTCTGATCGTCTTATTGTCCTCGGTGACTTTAATCTCCCAAATATCACTTGGTCTCCATCCAATGACTCAAACTTAATGTTCCCATCTATGCAGCATGACTTCGTTGATTCTCTGTCCGATACATCGTTAGGCCAGGTAACGTCTTCACTACCGATGCTTCGAGCACTTTGGTATGTCGAGGACCAACTCTATCATTCCCTGAAGACCCATACCATCCCACACTTTCAATTGATTTCCTGTTACCATCTTCAGGCCCTATCAAGTCGTTCATTAAGCCTTCGAATATCTTTTGCTTTAAGAAGGCTGATTTTCCCTCCTTGAATACTGCCCTATCTCAGATGGATTGGTCATTCCTTGACGATTTCCAGGAAATTGAGTCTGCCACGAATGCATTCTATAGCTCTATTTTTTCCATCTTTCCTATGCATGTTCCTTTAGTCACCCCTTCAGAAATCTTTCTGGTCCTATCTGGTTCACCCCGAGATAAATAAATCTAATAAAATCCCGTATGTACAAGAAATTTAAAAAATCCGGTTTGCAATCAGACTTTTCGAAGTACTCAATTGCAAAATCGAAATTTTCCTTATTTAATACATTGTGCTACAATAGCAACTTGCCCAAATGCAAGCTTAACTTTAAACGCGACCCTAAACAATTCTTAAGGTTTGTTAACTCTAAACGTAAATCTTCGCAATTTCCTTCTTCTCTACACTTAAATTGTAGTTATCCTGATAACGAGGGTGATATTGCTGACCTGTTCGCATCCTTTATCCAACGTTGCTACTCTGTCCCGTCTATTAACTTTCCCTCTATCCTAGCCTCATCGAACGACTTTAGTAGTATTTACTCTTATCCTATCCCTTTAAATAGTTCTAACTGTATCCTTCCCTCCTTCATCGACTATGATGGTCTCCTAACAAATTTAAAATCGTGCAAGTTTTCGTTCTCCACTGCCTCTCTTAAAACTTTTCAACTTGTCTCTCAAGACTGGGGACATCCCCACCATCTGAAAAGAATCCTATATAGTTCCCCTTCATAAAAAGGGATATAAATCTGATGTCTCTAACTACCGCTGTATTTCCAACTTATCTGCCATTCCTAAACTCTTCGAACAAATCATCATGATTCTCTGAACCACAGCATGGATTCATTAAACGTCACTCAGTTTCTACTAATCTCCTTGAATTTTCCACCTTTGTAACTTCGGGATTTGCTAAACAGTGTCAAACTGATGTCGTTTATACTGACTTTAGTAAAGCCTTCGACTCCGTCAATCATAATCTACTTATTCATAAACTGTCTCTTCTAGGGTTTCCGACTAAGCTTCTATACTGGACTAATTCTTACTTTTATTTATTTATTTATTTATTTATTGGCCAACGGTTGAACCTTAACTGGCTAAACTAACTTACATCTATCTTAAATAATACAAAGAAGTCAACAAAAAAACAATTAACAATGAAACATGAAAAAATCAGACAGTAATCGTCTAACGGCTGCTTTCCCATGGCAGAAGTCGAACCGCATCCCAGCTGGCAGCGCATTATACTGGCGAAGAGCCCTACATATAGGTTCGTTACTTCCGTAATTGCTCCGGTGGAGATCAATAGCAAAGAGTGCGTCCCTAAGGCTCCTGGCAGGCGTATTGAAGCCAATCCTATTAAGCAGGTCAGGGCAATCAATATTCCCCACTATCAAGTCATAAATAAAGATTTGAGCCGCAATGGTCCTACGATCCTCGAGAGAGGAAAGATGCACAAGGCGACATCTGCACTCATAGGATGGCAATGGGACTGCAAACTGCAAAGGCTGGAGTGCAAACCTCAAAAACTTCCTCTGCAGTCTCTCGACGCGCGCAATCTGACCAACCCAGTAGGGTTCCAAACCACTGAAGCATATTCAAGGCACGAGCGCACGAGGAAAGAATATAGACTTAACCTCGTGTATGGATCGTTGAACTGGGATGAGTTGCGCGTAACAAAGGCAAACATGGCATAAGCTTTCGGCAAAATATAATTCAGATGTTCCACAAACAAAAATTTGGAATCAAACAAGATGCCTAGATCGAGTATCTCCGTCTGCTTTAAGAGCGGAAGGCCATCTATCGAGTACGAGGTCAGGACTTTAAAGGTACACTTGCCATACGAAACGAAATAACATTTTCTAATATTAAGTGGGAGCAAATTACGTGTGCACCAACGAGCAACTTCATCCAGGTCATGCTGAAGAAGGATACTGTCTCCTAATGATTTGACAGAGCGAAAAATCTTGAGATCATCAGCGTAAAGCAAATACTCAGAGGCTCGAATGCTAAGACATATGTCATTGATGAAAATAGAGAACAGCAGCGGACCAAGAGCGCTGCCCTGTGGAAGGCCGGAAGTAGCCACATATGGGTCCGACTGCTTTCCATTCACCAATACAACATACTCTCGCTGCTCAAGATATGATATGAACCAACTGAGCAAGCTCGAATGAATACCCAACCGATGTAGCTTAGCTACTAGAGCACAGTGGGAGACTTTATCAAAGGCCTTTGCAAAGTCAGTATACACAACATCGACCTGAGAGTACTTTTCAAAGGCACGTGTGCAGAAATTACTGAATGCGATCAGGTTCGTAGTTGTTGATCTACCCGGCATAAAATCATGCTGCTTTGGGCTAATGTTTGACCTCATGAGAAAAGTAAGTAAGCTTTGAGATATTGCTGAGTTTGGCAATTGGTCTATAATCAGAGATATTATTCTTCGAGCCTTTCTTAAAAACAGGAGTGACTGTGGCAGCTTTCAACTTACCAATAAATCGACCCGCTAACAAGGAATTCATGAAAAGAATTTTCAGCGGCGCACAAAAAGCATCACAACAATTGCGAAGCAGGAAGGCAGAAATACCATCACTGTCGGGTTTATTAGAATTGTCGAAGTCAGCAATAGCCTCCAAGATGTCCCCCTCCAATATATCAAGTGTGCCAATATTGACAACCGAAGGGATGGAGTCAAGGATATCCGAATCATGCCACGTCGCACAAGGCTCAAAATTAGACCTGAAAAAAGAAGCAAAAAGGTTTGCTATGCCACTGGCAGTATTAGCGCTACAGAGACCAAGATACATAGCTGAGGGAAGACCACTCGTTGACCTCTTAGAGTTTATAAAGTGCCAAAATGACCTGGGATTAAGTTTTTAAGTTTAAAAATTTGTTGAGAAACGAAAACTCCCGTTTATGCTGCACATACCTGTCCCAATCACCAGGGTCCCGGGTCCTATTAAAACGCTTAAAAAACTTATTGCGCAGATTTTTGTACCTAACGAGCCCCTTCGTATACCACGGTAACCTATAGGAGCCACGCACTCTTCTGGAAGCATTTTTACCAACAAAGTGACGAACAGTTTCAATGAAAACGCTATAACAAGTATCAACACTAGGATGCGATAGAACAGACGCCCAGTTTACATTTAACATATCATCCCGTATAGCATTCAGGCTTACATCAGTAAAATAATAATGAGAATCAAGTTCCGCTCGAGGCGAGTAACAAATGAGATTAGCAATGGCATATGATGCATATCGCATTCTACAATCGGCTGTTCACAGCGCGTTACACGGCAGTCAACATCAGGTCCAACGAAAACTAAATCTAGAATCTTATTTAACCTATTAAATACATTATTGACTTGGGATAAGCCCACACTAAAACAATCATCCAAGCAAAGAATTTCCTGCTGCAAGTGCACGTTGCTAGGGATCATAGCCGACGACTGCGGATCGGCGGACCACACCAGCGACCCCAAATTGAAGTCGCCAACAACGCAGAGATGCTGACGGTCTTTTAAATTGGCATGCATGCTGGTAATATTTCGCATATGCGCCTTGTAGACCTCATAGCTACTACAAGGCGGAATGTACGATGCACTGACTACCAGAGCCTCCGACTGTCCGGCCACCAACACACCAATCTGATCCAACATATTGTCTCCATCCAAGAGACAAATGGGATCACATTGAATCGTGCGTCTAACGGCCACAATGACCCCACCCCCTCTGCAGCGATTCGTCTTGGCACAATCTCTGTCCTTACGAAACACTTGGAAAAGGTTGGGGTCAAAATACTCGCTGTCGAAGAAGCTATCGTTGAGCCAGGTTTCAACCCGACGATGACGTCGAAATCGCACACAGCGGTTGCCAAATATACAGCCTGAGCCTTAGTGCGCATGCCCGCTACATTCTGAAAGTAGATGCTTAAGGATTTGGTCCCTTCCATAGGCATGATCACGGAGGGTAGCAGCGCTGAACGGCCCGAGGGCACGGAAGCATAATCCTGAGAAGGGCTTGGCATGTCACAATCAGCAAGAGGGGCGCGGCTCGTGCGTAAAAAACGCCCAAACGCCGTAGTCCGAAACCGCAGCACCCCTTCCTCGACCAGACGATTGAGCGGGGCAGCGGCGGGGAGATCCATACTGGGTACTGTGGGCGAAGAGAGTTCTCCATTTGCGAGCGAACGACGGGCTACTGACTCTCCCCAAGTGTCGAGTGCAGCAACGGCGCAAGCCAAGCACACGAAGACATGCGTTGTCGAATTTTGTAGTAACGACGATGTCAGAGGCGCACTTCGATGACATAGAGCGCAAGCAAGAGCGTCGACGTCTATACCAGCAGCAGCCGTGCGAATATCGGACAAAGCGCAGAGCGAAGAAGCGGCACTGTGTTGTTGTTCCGCAGAGGTATGCCAGACGTGATGCAGCGAGCCAATGCTGACTTCGTAGAGGCGAGAATTTGAATGCAGAATATGTCGTAAGGAGGCGGCGAACCAGAAACCATGGGTGCCGCTCACTGGGGGTTTTTTGAAGTGGAAGGAACTGGATCTGGAGCTTCCGTAGTCGGGGTGGACGTCCGTACTGGCACAGCTGTCAACAGATTAACTGCCGTAATATCTGCTTCCGGCCTCTGCCTATGCACAAAACGGAAAACCCTTACCGACACTGGCCAGAATTTCTCCTCAAAGACGTCAGGGAACAGCGGCTCAGGTACACCAAGTTTGAAATTGACAAACTTCAATGCAGATAGATCAGCGTCCCGCTTGACCAATTTCGCACAAAAAATTTCCGTCTCAGACACCTTGAGCTTATCGGCAACAAATCTCACCACCGCCTCTGGCTCCGTTGCAGTAGAAAATCTACCAATATGCAGGTATTGCTCTGCAATACATTTAGCTGCTCACAGCTCGGCGCAATGCCTAGCAATCGCTTCGTCTTCTTTGTGCGGTTCTTTCTCACTTTTCTCCGCACAGTGACAAAGCCATCTGAAGCAGCTGATCCAGGGTCAATAACCGCAGTCGATGTGGCGGCCACTAGCCGCGGAGACTGCAACTCAGCCACAGATATGACATTGTCGGCTTTCTTCCTTGCAACAGCCGGCTTCACCTTCTTATTTAAAGTGACAGGGAGGGCAGCCATAAACTCCGACTTGAGCTCCCGATAAAGGCTCTCAAGCTTCAAAACCTTGTCGTTGAGTTCGTCAATTTTCGAGTGCGAGTCATTCGCAATCACACAATTGTCGCACTGCCACATAAGATTAGGCAGATTAACCAACATTTTCACCGCATCAGCATGCAAATCAATGCACGACAGATGAAACGCACGGCGGCACAACGACGAACAGCGTACGGCATCAAAGCCACGAAGCTGAGCGGCCGTAACATCCAAATCGCATTCCGAGCATTGATAAAACATAGCGAAAACACGACCGAACGCAGTGAAAGCTGACTGAAGACTGTAACTTTTGTAACCGTTCTCAACGTGTCTGCTTTAACTCCTCTCTCTCTAAACCTGTTATAGTCTCATCGGGGGTTCCTCAAGGTAGCCATCTGGGTCCCTTGCTATTTATTAACGATCTTCCACAAATGTTATCTCATTCCCGTGTCCTTATGTATGCTGATGACGTTAAGCTTTGTTTTTCCTACAGTGACCCCTTGTCCCCACTATCTTTGCAATCAGATCTTGATGGTCTTAACAACTGGTGCTTAATCAACGTTCTACCTCTTAACATTTCGAAATGCAATATAATGACTTTTCACCGCAATAAGCCATACCTTTTCAATTACTCTATTAATAACATTATCATTCAACGCCTCCTCAAAGTTAACGACTTGGGCATTACCTTTGTACCTAATCTATATTTCAGCTCTCATATCTCTACTATCTGTTGGACAGAGTTTCGCTGCCATAGCAAGGGAAGTTTGTTGTACCGCAAAGTAAAAACGCAACCGTTCATATGTAAGGTTTATTTGTGACTAAATACAATGATCTGCTCGCAGGCAGATAGAGACCGAAAAGAAGGAAAGACAAAAAGGAGATAAGAGAACGTCGTCTCGTCACGTCTCTCACTCATACGATTACATATTCATATGTATGTCAATACATGCGTGCATTGCTAGAGATGATCATATTTCAACACCCTTCCTCAATGCGTGCATGTTTACAAATTCCATTTAATTCAATTTAAACTTAACAATTTTGTAAATTCGACATGCTTTCTCTTAGGGAGATTCTTGGTCAAGATATCTGCAATCATATCTGTTGTACTAGCATACTTTAAGTTAACTTGACCTTCTTCTACAACCTGACGTACAAAGTGATATCTTATATCAATATGCTTGGTCCTTGAATGATGAACTGGGTTCCTAGCCAGCTCTTGTGCGCTCAAATTATCGCCATATAAAGTAGTCGAGGTAGCTTCATCCCCACAACCGATTTCGATGATTAAGCGACGTAAGAATATGGACTCCTTACACGCAGCCGACAGTGCCATATATTCTGCCTCCGTGCTGCTAAGTGCCACACTGCGTTGTTTCTCGGATCGCCAAGAAATTGGGCCACCTGCCAAAAAATAAACATATCCCGTATACGACTTTCGGTTAGTTCGATCGCCGCCCCAATCTGCATCCACATATCCAGTAAGTGGCTGATGACAACCTTTGTAGTGTAGTTTAAAATTCATCGTCGCTGCCAAGTACCTTAAAACGTGTTTCACACCAGCCAGATGCTCTGCGTGCGGATCTTTATTCCTCTGGGCCAACTTTGCAACTGAATGCAGAATGTCTGGTCTGGTTGTGAGTGCCAGCCACATCAGCTCACCAATCATGGATTGATCAACCTTTTGACACTGCCCATCAGTACAATCCACCTGGAACCCCGCATCCAATGGAGTAGCCACTGGTCTACATTTGTCCATGTCGTGAGCTTGCAATAGTTCCTTGATGTATTGCGAGTGGCCTATGGTGATAGGCCCAAGTTCACCTTCACGGTGCACCTCCATGCTTAGAAACAGCTTTGGAACACCTTTGTCGACACATTCGAACGCATTTGAAATAGCGGACTTGATACTGAGCATGTCTTCTTTGGACTGGCATGCTATAAGTAAATCGTCAACATATACCAGGATTAACGATAAGTTACCTTTCCCTCTCTGCTGGTAGAGACACGGCTCGTTTTCACAGGCAACAAAACCCAGATTAGTCAGGACGCCATTCAGCTTCGAATTCCATTCCCTTCCTGATTGCTTCAATCCATATATTGCCTTTTTGAGCAGCATAGCCTTCGCTGGATAAACTCGATCAATGTACCCTTATGGTTGCTTCATATACACCGTATCGCTCAGTTCACTGTTGAGGTATGCCGTACATACATCCATTTGGTTGACATATAACTTCAATTCCGCTGCTAGTGCAAGAATAAATCGGACGCTTTCCAATCTGCAAACTGGAGAAAAAGTTTCCGCATAGTTTATGCCGTACTGCTGGGAGCAACCTTTTGCCACCAACCGCGCCTTGAAAAGTTCGATCTGACCATCTTTGTCGCGTTTCAGGCTATATACCCATTTGCATCCAACTGCTCGCTGTCCTGCCGGTAAGTCTGCCAACTGCCATGTTTCGTTTGCCATTAATGCTTCATATTCTCGCTGCATCGCTTCGGACCAATGTGATGCATGGATACTGTTCAATGCCTCCTCGTAGGAGAGTGGAATCTTTACGTTGCTGGCAACCAGAGCACCAAGAACGTTGTACTCCTTTCTCGGACTCCTTTCTGGTCTGCCAGGTCCAACACGAGGAGCTGGCTCATCTGACTCCACCTTTTCAATTGCGCTCTCGTAGCCATCAGGATCGCTGCTACTGGAATTCCCCCTTCAACGCTTGCACCATCGCTGCAGTCTCCACCGCTGCTGTCAATATCATCAGTGTCGCCGCCAGACTGCATGCTAAGTTCTGCCGTCGGAAGCTCGAACGTGATTGTGTCCTTGTCGTCTTGGATCTCGTCAAAGAGAACATCTCGCCTCTCAATCACCTGATGAGACAACGGGTCATACAGTCGATAGCCTTAGCTGCTACTGAATATCCAATCATGCGATATTCTTTGCCTTTTGGTTGAAGTTTACTTTTCCTTGGTCCCTTGTCCAGAGCTACTGCAACGGAGCCAAAAACTTTTAGATGACCAACAAAAGGTTTCTTACCAGTCCACGCTTCCATTGGCGTCATACTGGTCAGCGCCTTGGTCGGTGATCTATTCCGCACATACACAGCTGCGTTGACTGCCTCAGCCCACAAAGATTCGCCCAATCCTGACTGGGCCAGCATACATCTTGACATTTCCACCAGAGTGCGGTTTGCCCTCTCAGCAACGCCGTTTTGCTGTGGAGTGTATGCCACTGTCAGCTGCCTCTCGATCCCCTGATTTTTTAAAAATTCATCAAACGGTTTGTTGACAAATTCGCCGCCATTGTCGCTCCGGATACATTTGAGACTTTTTCCCGTTTGCCGTTCAACCAGTGTCTTGAACTCGACGAACTTCTTGAAGACTTCATCCTTCTTCCGCAGGAAATACACAAATACACGCCTTGATTTGTCATCGATGAAGGTTAGAAAGTACTTCGATCCAGCAAGCGACTGTGTGCCAAAGGGTCCGCACACATCTGCATGAATTAGTTCCAATATATCTTGAGCTCTACTGGAGGTTGCAACAGGAAATGGTTGCGCATGAATCTTGCTGACCATACATGTTTTGCAATTCATGTTCGCCGGGAAAACCATATTTTCGATGCCGCGCACCATTCCTTTACTGATCAAGTCTTTCATACTGCTGATATTCAAGTGGCCGTACCGTTTGGGCCACAGGGCACCATCAGCCTTAACCGCCGCAAAACAGTTGTTTTGTTTTCCTCGAAACATATACAAGTTTCCAACTCTGCTCGCCTTTACAATGCATTCGCCTTTCTGGATTACTTGTGCATATTCTTGTCCAAAAGTGACGAAACATTTATTCTTTACAGCGCTGCTCACGGAGAAAAAATTTCCATTCATTTTGGGCACATAGAGAACATTTTTTAACAGCAGCGTACATATCTCTGTCTTCAGCTCTACTTCCCCTTTTCCTTCTGCTTTTAGAAAACCGGAGTCAGCCAGACCAATCATTTCTGTGTGATTCTCGAGCTTCGTGAATAACTGTTTCTCACAACACATGTGGCTTGTAGCACCACTATCCAAGCACCACATACTCTTTTTCAAATTATCAGCGTCCAACGCATTTAATAGGCTGCACTGCTTGTTCTCGCCTTTTGCTGCCTTTTCCACATTTGCGCTCTCTCTCTTACACTGAGCCTTCATATGCCCGCGCTCACCACACTTGAAACAAATCATATTATTGTTTCTCTTCTTTTGCGTTCTCTGCGCGGCCGGCTTGTGCATTGCGGTAAATGCTTTTGCGTATTCCTTTTGATCTTCGGCGTTTCCCTTTCGCTCGCCTTCTTCCTTCAATTTTACGCATAGAATATCAAATGTCGGCAGGCTGTCGCGCGTCTCTATGGCGACAACAAAATTTTCGAATTGTTCTGGAAGGCTCGACAGTAAGACAATTGCGCGTAGTTCATCATTTAGCTCGATTCCTACTGACCCAAGGCCATCAAGAATATCCACGAACTCATTTATGTAACTTGAAATGCTTTGCCTTTGGTCCATGCGTTTGCTTAGCAATTTCTTGTACAGTTGAACCTTTCGTACAGGTCCACTTGGTTGATGAACACTTTTTAATTTGTTCCATGCCTCGGACGACTTTGCGCAATTTTTAATGTACCCCAACTGTGAAGTTTTCACACTCAGTGTGATCATGGCCAGCGCCTTTTCGTCCTTGGCCTGCCAATTCACACCTTCGGGAACATTCGTAGGTAGTAAGTCACCAGATGCCACACTCCACAATTCAGCGTGCACCAACACAGACCGCATTTGAATACACCATGAGTCATAATTTCCCTCCTCCAATTTGTCTATCTGATAAATCCCGCTCATAGCTGATTATCGTTTAGTCTCTGAGTCACACCGAAGTTAATAGTTCGTAACTATAACAATCACTTTGCTTTTTTTTACAAAATCCGATCCTGGGCCCATAACCTGTTGGACAGAGTTTCGCTGCCATAGCAAGGGAAGTTTGTTGTACCGCAAAGTAAAAACGCAACCGTTCATATGTAAGGTTTATTTGTGACTAAATACAATGATCTGCTCGCAGGCAGATAGAGACCGAAAAGAAGGAAAGACAAAAAGGAGATAAGAGAACGTCGTCTCGTCACGTCTCTCACTCATACGATTACATATTCATATGTATGTCAATACATGCGTGCATTGCTAGAGATGATCATATTTTAACACTATCTCTAACAAAGCCAAAGGAGTCCTTGGATTTGTCAAAAGATGGTCTAAGGAATTGACAGACCCGTATACTACAAAACTTCTGTATGTTTCTCTGGTCCGGCCTCTCTTGGAATATGGTTCTTGTGTCTGGTCTCCTCACTACCAAAAATTTCAGGATATGCTCGAATCAGTACAAAAACAGTTCCTCATCTTTGCCCTCCGGGGACTCAATTGGGACCCTTCGATCCATCTCCCTTCTTATGAAAGTAGGTTGCGCTTAATTAACCTCCACTCTCTTAAATCCCGTAGAATCTGCCAAGGAGTTCTCTTCCTCCATAAGCTTCTCTTCTTGCTGTTCCTTTCCGCCCGACTAGGCATTACTTTCCTCTTCATCTCCAACTCTGTCTTTCTAACTACTCGGATTATGAATCTTTCCGTAGCCTTTGCCGTAACTATAACCAATTTTTCCATCTGTTTTCCTTTGATACTAGTTCTAATATGGTCAAAATTATCTTAATCAATAACTTAATTTAATTTAAATAGCTCTAATTGGGAATTGTTCGGCTACCGGCTTTTCTCTAACCTAAATTTGGCTGTTGGTGGGATCTTATCGGCTACTGAGCCGATAATCAGCCCTACCGGGTCTGAGTATTGGCATTGGCCCTTTAGTTTAATTAGTTGATATGTCATTTTACCCTTACAGTTTAACTGTACATTGTTAAACTTTAAACAAAAATAAACAGCAACAAAAATAAAAAAATTCCAATATTATAATATACCCTACCATCCGAAAAAAATCCTCAAACTAAAACCGCCATGGCAGTTACCAAAAAATTTAATAGACACATCACTGCACATCCACAAAAAAAATAACACACCACCCGATGTATACCAAAAACTATTTAACGAACTAAAAAACAAACTAAATAATCACACATTTATTTACACCGACGGATCCCAACAAAACTCTATTACAACGTTCGCAGTCAACTTAGAAACAGACATAATAAAATACTGAAGTCTACCATCATACTCTTCAATACAAACAGCCGAAATTATAAGCATACTTGAAGCAACAAAATTAACAGCAAAAAAAAGGGGCAAGTTTGTAATCTGCTCAGAATCCCTTGGTGCAATCGAGGCAATAGCTAACACAAGCAACAACAACACATACCCAGCCACCATCCGATCAATCCTCATAACACACAATCCAAAAATAACAATTCTGTGGACACCAGGACACAGTAACATCAAAGGAAATGAGCTGGCAGACAAAACAACAAAATCAGTCTTAAAAATGCCACTAATTTACACCGACAACCTAAATACTACAGACATTAACAGATTTTTAAAAGAACAGCTAGCCCAAACCACAAAAAACCTTATCTCCAAATGCAACACTTGGTACAGAAATATTAACACCAACAACACACAGACACATCCCACTACTCAAATTTAATACAGCAACAAACAAAACGACTCAACCAAATAAAATTCACCAGACTCCGACTGGGTCGCACAAAATTTACGCACAAACACTACCTCGATCCCACAGCGTCACGAAACTGCCCGATCTGCCAGTCACATACTCCAGCAACCATGGAGCACATCCTCAACTGATGCCCTGCAACTACCCAAATTAAACAAAAAATATTTAAAAACCTAAATATCACCCAATACCTAAGTAATCCATCCACAGAAAACATCAAACTAATAATAGAATACCTAAAAGAAACAAATATATACCACGAAATCTAAACTTAATTAAATTTAAAACATAATATATATCTGTACATATCATAGCATAATAGCATAACATAATATATATCTGTACATATCTTAACTTTAAAACTTATACACACCCAATTAACTCTGTAGTCGATGGCCCCCGCAGCTAGCACTATATAAGATCTCATGCCGGACTTGGCTTTGCAAGCCATTTCTGACATCAAATAAATAAAAATAAATAAATCGGCAGTTTCTTGATTTTCTTGATTGATTGGGCAGGAACAGGAGACATATGGCCTAAGACAAGGTACTCATTTATGAAAGCAGCATACTGAGACTTCACATCAGGGCAAACTTCCGCTCAAGGGACATGAATCTGCGACGCGCTTGATTGTAAGATTCTCCCAAGAGATCCAAGATATATGTATTTAGGTGGCAGCCGAACACAATCGCCGGCTGTAATCGCCGGAAATGCTGAACAAAATGCGCTTCACAATCAAGCTCTTCTTTGGTAGACTTTACTATTGGTTCTATGCAATTCTCAACCTCCCAAAACCTCTGAAGAAGCACTTCAAGTTGCTCATCTGGATTGTCATCCTCAGAAGCAATGGCCGGAGCGCGAGCAACTATTAAAGACAAACTATTCAAACGAGAACAACCTCCAGACACGACCCATCCCAAGCGAGTTTTCTGAATTGAAGGCAATTCTGGCAGTAATTTGACCTGACCAACACAAAGGAGCTCGTAAAACAGACTTGCGCCAATCAATCGATCGACGCGCTGAGGCCTATGGAACTCCGGATCTACTAGTCGTATGTTCGCTGGAATGTTCAAGTTATGAGTGTCAATTCCAAAGCATGGCTGACGATCAGTTATGTTAGAAGCTGCAATAGCAGTGATGAGAGTTGAGAATTCAGATTAGTGAGAATGCAGGCTAACATTGACCGAACATCCATCTGAGAGGGTTCAGTGTTATGCTGAGACGGATTAGACGGAAAGGGCGTAGACGGAGACGGAGCATCAATTGATTGCCCTTGGACGGCAGCTGATTCAGGGTTACTGAAATTGAGGGTAGTATGGTGGTTACCGCCTCAGGTACGACAGGGACTTGAGGTGCACTGACCTAATCGATGCCCTGTTCTAAGGCAATTTATACAAAGGGACAGTCGTTTGGCTTCTTTATGGCGATTTTCGGGGGACAGTGCTTTGAACTTAGGACAGTACTGGACTTCGTGAGCGCTATCACTGCAGAGCACGCAGCCTGAGAAGGCTTGGCTAGTTGCAATCAAGGTGGACCTGGAACTATTATGTTTTCTACTCTTGCCCACCTAACTGCTCGGCGCATAGCTTACCCAAGCTAAATCCAATGTATCCAATGATCAGCAATGCTGTTCCAAGAACGAGGCCATATATTCCCAAGTCGAAATTGAGTTGGCATACGCTGGTTCCCCGAATCGCTCCTCCCACTTCGCTTGGCTCGGTGGATCCAGTTTCCGAAGCAGCTCCTGCTCGATGATGCAACCTGCGATCTGCTCAGGAGTGTCCAAACTCTGAAGCGCACGCATATGAGCATTGAATCCGTCCGACAGCTTTCGAAGCATATCCACTGAACCATTTTCGACAGCCTGGAGCCCTAGGATCTCATTAATGTGTTCCTGAAAAACTAATCGTCGATTATTAAATCTTCTTTTCAATAGTTGTAATGCCACATTATAATTTCCATCCGAAGTTTCCAGCAACCGCACAGTCCCCAAAGCCGCATCACGCAAACAGGGACGTGAATGCTGAAACTTCTCTACATTGGTTAGATCAGGATAATTTTTTATGATAGTTACAAACGTGGAGTAGAAGTCGGTCCAGTTCGCATATCCTACACTGAAAGTTGGCTGATGTATAGGCGGAAGAATGGTACCTGTCTGCGTCGAGGTAGAAGTTGCGAGCCGGTAAACTCAGCGGTAATGTTTCCTCCAGCCATGGTAGAATGAAGCGGTATGTGGCCGCTACTTTTCGCTATTTCCCGCATAATCGATGCCTTCACCGCACTGGCAAGTGATTCGAAAATATCACCTAATCCACTTTGAATCTCGGTTTGATCCCATTCCTCAAGTTCGGTGTAGAACTTCTCAAAATTTCCAATCAGCTTATCGAGTTGCTCTTGCTTTACATCGATCAGGTAATAGTCAGCCAGCAGAAAATCATTTTCCCACGCGGCAGCTAAACTTTTCATTTTCTCGCATAATTCCGTTGATTTAAGCTTTAAAAAGGATACCCTGTTTTGATCCCTGGTAGCTAGAATTTCGTTAGCATCAGCAGCGTTGGCAGCATCAGCAGCGTGGGCAGCATCGATCTCCATAGCGGCGGCAGCTGAGCAAACGTTTACTGCGGGAAGATCAACGCAAAGAGTACCGCGCGTAATAAACGTCTCTAGCGGGAAGACAAATTCAAAGAGGAGCGCACGCAATAGAAAGCAACGAACAAAAACAGCAAGAAAGCTATGCGCAATACCAAGTACAAGGGCCGGTGTGGGAATCGTTTCTTGCGGGAAGATAAGATTAAAGAGCACGGAGTGTAATAGACTGGAAGAATGACCGTAAGCCGACAGCTACAAGGGAGGCCGGTGTATATATGTATGTACATATGTAATATCTTATGTAGCCGATGACACTGGTTGAATTGGCAATTCGAATAATGTTTATTCTTCTTTGTGATTGTACTGATATATTTATTCTTGCACGAATCACATCGGGGTCACCAATGTTAAGCTAGTGAGCTTTTTCACAAGCTGTTGAATTTTACTCAAGCTTACGGTGTTTGTTAGATGTACATATGCGTGTAAGACGACGAACAATGGTCTTATGGCTACGAAAATTAGCTCCAGACTGATTTGCAAGGGCTGACGGCGTAATTTCCGTGCCCTATGAGGCAACGCTTAACGAGCGGGAGAGAGTGCGATTAGGAGAGAGTTAGAGTAGTTCGGGCTGCTGCTAAGCAGAGTACGTAGAATGATTGTACACAAGTAAACGAAAGAATGCCGCTGCGTAATCGTATGAGGTAACAAAGGATTTTAAACAGTGGGCTTTGCAAATAATTAACATCGAGATGTGCATTACTTTAGGCCGCACCACTTGCTATAATTTATGATATTTTATGCTGCTTGACCTGACAACATCTTTAACTGTATTTCTTAAAGCGTTATTATAAATTATTATAATAGATGGATCTTCATCTAGTATTTATTTATTACTAATGATTAACTTTCTATCTCTTCAATAAATTTACGTAGGCTTCCTGTTCGGCTTAGCGCCGGCCCACGGCAGCATAAAGAGCGCATCTCTCTTAGTCATTTGTTTCTTGCTGTCGCCCTGCACTTTCTATCGCAACATCGCCCTTTCTTCGTCGTTCGTCGTCCGTCGTCCAACAAGAGCTGCGTAGGAGGCACATCTTCGGAGCAGCACTTACTTAAGAATTGATCGTCTTCGTGAGCGTTTGCTCGTATCGTCGTATAGTTATTCTTCGTTCAGCACTGTGATCTGTGTTTATTTGTTGCATCGCTCGCATTACCAAGCCCTACTAAATTGAACACGAATATAATATACACATAGAAATCAAACCAATTATTTGTTTTAATAAATTTTCGTAAAAATATGCTGCTGAAGAAGCTCAGTAGCTCAACATTTTGGTGACCCCGACGTGATAAACAATTACATCAATATAAACAAGCATAAACATATAAACAAAAAGCCAATTACATATATCGTTCCCTAATTTGCATAAAACACAGTTGTTCGGTTCGGCGGTTGTGCACAAACAGTAACGGTTCTCGCGTCATCCGCTTTACGTTCTGCTTGCTGTTATTTCGTTTCGTTTTCGGTGCACTCAGTGTGTTTGAAATTGTTGGTTGTTTGGCAAATTGCGAACTCTCGCTGCTGGTCTGTGCCCGTGTGTTCGAACGCTGCGATCGATTTGAAGTTCCTTTAAAACTGTTCGAGGTTATTCACCGGCTATTGACCTCTGTGTTTGCCGTATCAAATACAAGAAATGGCTTCTGATAGCACACCCTCTCCTAACGCTCTCAATTCCCCCGTGTCCCTCAATGCAGACCTTTCTTACTACAAGCGTAAGGTTCAAGCTATGCTAAGTGCAGCACGGAGAATTGAAAATGCCGTCGGCGAAGAGAAGATTGGTGAGCTCAAGGAGGAGGAATTAAACGTCCTCTTAAAGTCTGTATTGGATCTTGCTGGCGCGGGGAAACTTCCCAATTCGGAAATGGTGCTCCAACGTTCCTGCCGTGCTTGAAGGAGTTCCTGACAAAGATAAAGAAACGCTGCTGAGTTTCGACGATGGAACCGATTTTACAAAGGCCCTTGGATTGGTTTGGGAGCCTGAATCCGATAAATTTCTCTTTTCCGTAGTACCCGCACAGTTGTCTTCAAAGCCGACAAAGCGCTATATGTTGTCAACTATAGCTCGCTTTTATGATCCCCTTGGATTGATTGGGCCTGTCATTGCAAAGGCAAAGATTTTCCTTCAGCTGGTGTGGAAGGAGGGGCTCCAATGGGATGAGAGTCTACCCGAGTCTCTTTCGTCAGCGTGGACCACTTTCTGCGAGAATTTGTCTGCCCGTCAGCGTTTTAGATTTCCTCGCCTCGCATTGTGTCCCAGGTCAAAGGTGGAGGTTCATGGTTTTTGTGATGCCAGTCTAGACGCGTATGGCGCATGTATTTATATCGTCTCAAGGACCAAGAATGGCACATACGTGCAACTTTTCTGTGCGAAGTCGCGTGTCGCCCCTGTCAAGGTATTGACTGTGCCCAAGTTGGAGTTATGTGGCGCTGACCTACTTTCTCAATTGATCAGTGAGATACACCAACTTAAATTATTTACTGGAAGCTTCTATTGCTGGTCCGACTCCACAACTGCCTTGTCTTGGATTCGCAATGATCCATCAAGTTTTAACGTCTTCGTTGCAAATCGGGTTTCGGCCATTCAGGAGCGGACTGCTCAGATGGAATGGCGCTACGTTCCAACCGCTCAGAACCCTGCGGATATCTTATCCAGAGGCGCTCTGCCATCTGAACTTTTGGAATCGCATCTTTGGTCCCACGGGCCACTCTTTCTTTGGAATGAAAAACCGGTGTGGCCATCTTCATCTACACAAGACCTGCCGACACTGGAGCTTCGCAAGAGAGTCCTCATTGTAGTTTGCCCATTCGTAGACCTCTCTGATGGCCGGAAATTTAACAATTCCTTCGGAAAACTTCAGCGCACGTTTGCATACGTCTTCAAATTTGTGAGGCGCAAAAAGTCATCGGGAGTAACAGTGGATGACATCGTTGGTGGCACACGGTTACTCATTCGTTCAATACAGAGAGTGCACTTATGGACTGACTACAAGGCTTTGCGGGATGGAGAGCAGGTGCAGCCGTCGAGCTCTATTTCGTCGCTCGCACCATTTCTGGATGAACATGGACTATTACGCGTCGGTGGACGGTTGGCGAACTCATCACTTGATTTCAACGCGCGGCATCCAGTTATTCTTCCAAGGCGTCATCCCGTCACTTCGGCTGTAATTGTGCATTTTCATGAGCGGAACTTGCACGCTGGACCACGATCATTAATCGCACTAATTCGTCATGAGTATTGGCCAATTGGAAGGCGCAAGACTGTGGCAAATGTCGTAAATCGCTGCACAAGATGTTTTAAGGCCAAGCCGCGCTTACTTCAGCATATCATGGCTGACCTGCCAAAGGAGCGTGTGAATGCAACTTGCGCCTTTGCTGTTACAGGCGTGGATTTTTGTGGTCCATTCTTTTACAAGAGTGAGGTGCGGACCAGACCACCCATCAAATGCTACATTTGCGTATTTATTTGTTTTGCCACCAAGGCCGTACACCTGGAGCTTGTGCAGGATTTGTCAACGCCAGCGTTCATTAGCGCGCTCAAGCGGTTCATTTGTACTCGTGGTCAGCCAAGGGATATTTGGTCTGATAACGCAACTAACTTCGTTGGAGCTAAGAACGAGTTGGCGGAGCTGAAGAAGCTGTTCCTCTCCGAAAAGCACCAGAAGACAGTTCAAGAGTTTTGCGTCGCAGATCACATCGACTGGCGCTTCATTCCCCCTCGGTCTCCCCACTTTGGCGGGCTCTGGGAGGCAGCGGTGAAGACAGCCAAGCATCACTTCTACCGTTCCGCCTCCAGTTCCGTACTTTGCTTCGATGACCTGAAAACCCTCGTTTGCCATATAACTGCTATAGTCAACTCAAGACCATTGCTTCCCATTTCAAAGCATCCCGACGACTTGGACGTGCTAACACCGGCGCATTTCTTGAGTACGGCGCCGATCCTTATGTTTGCAGAGCCAGATGTAACCAGACTAAACTTCAATCGTCTTGATCGCTGGCAGCAGGTCAACTTTCTGCAGCAGACGTTTTGGTCCCGCTGGCGAGAGAAGTACCTCACCCTTCTTCAGGAGAGAGCTAAGTGGAGAACTAGGCAGCCTAGTCTCAGCGTCGGCGACGAAGTGCTCGTAAAGAACGAGAACCTGCCTCCCCTCAAGTGGCCATTGGGAAGGGTGACTAAGCTAATCGTCGGGAAGGATGGTGTTCCCAGGGTAGCTGAGCTAAAAACGGCTACTGGGATTGCCACAAGGGCCGTTGCGAAGTTGTGTATGCTGCCAAAGAAGGATGTCGAAGGCCCGTACTCTTCAACGGGGGGAGTATGTTCGGCTTATCGCCGGCCCACGGCAGCATAAAGAGAGAGCATCTCTCTTAGTCATTTGTTTCTTGCTGTCGCCCTGCACTTTATATCGCAACATCGCCCTTTCTTCGTCGTTCGTCGTCCAACAAGAGCTGCGTGGGAGGCACATCTTCGGAGCAGCACTTACTTCAGAATTGATCGTCTTCGTGAGCGTTTGCTCGTATCATCGTATAGTTATTCTTCGTTTCGTTGGCACTGTGATCTGTGTTTATTTGTTGCATCGCTCGCATTACCAAGCCCTACTAAATTGAACATACACGAATATAATATACACATAGAAATCAAACCAATTATTTGTTTTAATAAATTTTCGTAAAAATACGCTGCTGAAGAAGCTCAGTAGCTCAACACTTCCGTTGAATTTGGTATAGTATTTGTACTATCTTGTACGCTTTAACGCTTCCTTTAGTTTGTTCCATTTGTTGGTCTGGATCATCTGCGACGTTTGCTGAGCGTCTCCTGTTAGTTGTACGTCGATTGCCCCGAATAGTATTCTTTTTTGTCGAGCTTGTCCTGTCGGATGCTTTAGTATGCTCAAAAGGCCAATAAATAGCTGCTATTTGGTAAGCCACTATTTGGTGGCAATCTGCCCCAAATAATATTTTTTATTTAAATTATACTTATGTTCAACACAATGTTTTATAGTGAGTTATCCCCGACTATAATTTTCAAAGTCTCAAACGGAACTTATTCTTCATTCTGCTTCTATTTTACAATAGGCTTCTCTTGGGAAGCTTTTGAGCTTTCGTCCCAAGTTTTAATCTTCGGCTGCAGCTTTCTTCTTCGGTTGCATTTCGGTTGATCTTGGATTTAGTTATCGGTGCGTTGGCTTACGTGCGATAGCCAACGTATGGATGGCTATCGGCGAATTGTCGGCTTTGATAAAAGGGTTGATTGCAGCTGGTTATCTGTATCATCTTTCACCTGGCCCGTTCACTTGTTTATTAGATTGGAGCCAAATTTGTTTACTTGGGTATCTATAATTCAACTTGGTTGTGGGAACCAAATTGTGTATTCTAGTAGCTTGAAATTTAGGTGATTTCCTGTTGACAGCTTATGATTTATTTGTTTCCTAGTGTTGGGGGTCTTATCATATATGTGTATAAGGGTTAGTTCTGGTCATATGTATAACGTGTTATTGATATGTCCAGAGCTTAACGTATACATAATGCGTGTGTGGGTGTAGGGCATTATGGATATGTTACGCCCCCGGCATTTCTCATTAGCCTGTCCTCAGGCCTCTAACTTTGGGTATAGGGATGGAGTTTCTGGTTTAACGACTGGAGAGTCTAATATTTCAACCCTTTCTTCTACCTCTTTGGGTTTAATATGTTTAATAATTATGTTTTTGGGTATTTTCTTAAATGTAATGGTTAAATATACAACTATAAATATTATTGTTATAATAAATTCAATTATAATTATTGTTTGTTGTTTATTTTATTGTTTATTTTGTTTAAAGTTTAACAATGTACAGTTAAACTGTAAGGGTAAAATGACATATCAACTAATTAAACTAAAGGGCCAATGCCAATACTCAGACCCGGTGGGGCTGATTATCGGCTCAGTAGCCGATAAGATCCCACCAACAGCCAAATTTAGGTAAGAGAAGAGCCGGTAGCCGAACAATTCCCAATTAAAGCAATTTAAATTAAATTAAGTTATTGATTAAGATAATTTTGACCATATTAGAACTAGTATCAAAGGAAAACAGATGGAAAAATTGGTTATAGTTACGGCAAAGGCTACGGAAAGATTCATAATCCGAGTAGTTAGAAAGACAGAGTTGGAGATGAAGAGGGAAGTAATGCCTAGTCGGGCGGAAAAGAACAGCAATACTAATAAGGTTGATGAGGGCAGTCGATTCGACCTCACCAGAGAGAAGCTTATGGAGGAAGAGAACTCCTTGGCAGGTTCTACGGGATTTAAGAGAGTGGAGATTAATTAGGCGCAACCTACTTTCATAAGAAGGGAGATGGATCGAAGGGTCCCAATTGAGTCCCCGGAGGGCAAAGATGAGGAACTGTTTTTGTACTGATTCGAGCATATCCTGAAATTTTTGGTAATGAGGAGACCAGACACAAGAACCATATTCCAAGATAGGCCGGACCAGAGAAACATACAGAAGTTTTGTAGTATACGGGTCGGTAAATTCCTTAGACCATCTTTTGACAAATCCAAGGGCTCCTTTTGCTTTGTTAGAGATAGTAGAGATATGAGAGTTGAAACATACCTTCACCTTGCCGAATATCCGAAACGGTGAGTCCAGAATGCCGAAGCCGATGTACAAATTTATGCATGTAGGCGAATGTGCGCTGCATGCCGAAGAATGAATTTGCAAATTTGCATTCTGACGTGAGATCGGCATGTGGAGACGCGATCAGCAATACACGCCTGCGAAGCTCTGCCGTTGCTGCCTTAGGAACAGGAGGTACAGGCCACTCTTCCTTAGAGCCATCTCAAATGTTCGGGCCAGCCGCTAATCAACAGGCCTAACTTAAAACTATACATACACTACAATACAATACAATATACTGCAATACTGTAAACGCCCACGTTCGGCAGCGCTGCTGCGCTCTCCCTCTGTAAAGGGCGCTCTGCAGCCGCCGCCTCGGCTCTAGCTTTGATTAGCCGACGGTGCTAATTTCAGTAATCTGCTAACCTCTCTGCGCATTGGTTGCATTTGGATCTCGTTTATGCATATGTACATTTATCTGGTTGTGCTAAGAGCAAGCAATCGGCTTCCGCTAGCAGCCGCCGGTATAAATAAACAGTTATTACATTTGAACAATTCGCGTTATTATTTTGGATAGAAATAGGTGCCAAAAAAGCTTGGCATCTCAAACATTGGTGACCCCGACGTGATTAAAGACATTGGCTAATCGCGTTTCGTGCAAAAACATTTAAATTGAACAATATATTCGGTTCTGTGCAGTTTAACCACAAACAAATACATTGGTGCAGAATATAAACGGTTTATGCGCAAATTCAGTGAGAGTGCGGTCGTCTGAGATTCCGTTAGTTAATCGTCGAATCTCTCATTCTATGCTCAGCCGCAGACACGGTTATTGACCTTTCTTGTCTCTCATTCTCGCTCCAGCTTCTGTGCACCGTCGCATAATCGTCAAGTCTTTCATTCTCTGCACAACTGCAGCCACGGTTTCGACTTTTCGTGTCTTCACTCTCTCTTTCTCGATTCTGTACGCCGTCGCTAAACGGTTATCTATTCTCCGTTGTTTCGTTGCATTTCGCACCGTTAAACATGGAAAGCGATCCCAATACAGGCGCGGGCGAAAATGTTGTGACGGCTAATAACAGGCTGAGTCTTTATAAACGTAAAGTTCAGTCTTTGTACGATCGAATGAGCGGGCTCGGCGAATCATTCGCTGGCAATAAGATCGATAATTTGAACGCCACGGAGATCGACGTTCGTATCGACATGCTGTCAGAAATTCGAGAGGAATTTAATATGGCCCATAATGAACTGGAAGCGCTCAATCAAGATGAGATTGGGAGTGCGATGCGCAACAACTTTGATATGCTCTTCATATCGTTGAAGGCTGAGCTACTGGCTGCTCTCGAACTAGGCCACTCGCGCGCTGCTGCCAATTCGACTACCCTACCTAACCATTCTGGACACAGTACCATCATCATGGCTCACAAGCAGCGACTTCCTGAGCTGAAAATACCCAAGTTTTCCGGTGGATACGTCGAATATTCTGACTTTATGGCCATGTTCAATTCGATCATCGACGCGGATGCGGATCTCAGCGACATCGAGAAGTTCCAGCACCTTCGCTCTAGCCTCGCTGATGTGGCTTTGGATTCGGTTCGATCTTTGGAACTCTCCAGTGCCAATTATCGTGTGGCGCTGGATATACTTAATAAACGTTTTAGTAACAAGCGACTTGTTTTTCAGGCACACATCAAGAAGATTCTTGGGCTCAAGAGAGTGGATTCGCCATCTCCCAAAAGGCTTCGGGAGTTTTCGGATGCAGTCAATTTGCATATGCGTGCTTTGCAAACATTAGGAACGGATTTGGAGATATCCCACTGCATTATAATTAACCTGCTGCTGCAGAAGTTGGACGCTAAGACGCAAATGAAATGGGAAGAACACCTGTCGTCGGATGCCATACCTACAGCAAAGGATTTTTATGAATACTTGGAGAAGCGGTGCCAGAAAATGGAGACCTTGGAATACGCTACAGCGGCACCAGCTAGTAGCGCTCAGGTGGGAAAAACCCATAATTCTCGGTTTAAGAAAACTTTTGTTGCCTCCAACTCTTCCACCGACTCATCTGGATGCAGTTTTTGCCATTCAGCGGGACATGGTATATATTCCTGCAGGATATTCGGGAATTTGTCTCCGTTGCTGCGCCACAAAGAAGTGAAGAAGCTTTCCCTCTGTTTCAATTGCCTAAAAGCGGGGCATCGGACTCGTGCATGCAACAGTGGAAAATGTCAAGTATGCGGTGGGAGGCATCATAGTTTGTTGCATTTTGAGAATCTGCAATCTACAATTCAAGGCTCCCCAGATCTTTCTCCTCCAGATCTAACGCTCCAACCAGTCGCTATTTCTGCCACTCAGGATTCTGTTAGCAGTTCACCTTCCCCTGCCTCTACCTCTCTTGCTGCCCAAGGTCTTCAATCCGATGTTGTGCTTCTGGCTACCGCTGTGGTTCTCGTAAAGAATCGGTCTGGCGTTTTAGTTCCTTGTCGTGCCATACTAGATTCAGGATCTCAGCTTCATCTCATCACATCCAGGTTCGCCCATCAGCTTCAGCTTAGGAAAACTCAATCGTCTGCACTTGTCTCTGGGCTCGGCGATACCAGCGTGGCTACTGAGGGATCCACCGTGAACATTTGTATGCATTCTCGCACAGCTGACTATACAACTACGCTTACTGCTCTTATAGCTCCTACGATCACCGATTGTCAACCAAGTCTGGCAGTCAATGTAGCCGATTGGAATATTCCGTCAAATATTCAGCTTGCTGATCCTGCATTTTTCAACCCTCAGCGAGTGGATCTTCTCATTGGTGCCAGCATTTTCTATGATCTCCTCTGCGTAGGGCAAATCAAACTCATCGATGGTCTGCCTCTTCTGCAGAAGACCCGGCTTGGGTGGATCGTATCCGGTGGTGGAAAAAGGGTAGCACGCTCGGAGCTCTTGGCAACGCACAATTCTCCAGATTCGGAAGCTAGCATGGATGCAAGGTTGGACAAAACTCTTCGTATGTTTTGGGAGGTCGAGACTTGTGCGGACGCCGTTTTGAAAACGAAGGAAGAATTAGATTGTGAAGCGCATTTCGTAGACCACTTCTCACGTTTGCCATCAGGGGAGTATTCAGTTCGTCTCCCGTTAAAGGATAATGGCGATCGCTTAGGGGAATCTTACACTCAGGCGCATCGTCGATTCATCAATTTGGAGCGAAAGTTGGATCGTGATACTACACTCAAGGAGCGGTACTCTACCTTTATGAGGGAGTATATTGAGTTGAAGCATATGTCCCCAGTCAACCCTGATTCTCGTAGTCTCTGCAGATATTTCTTGCCTCATCACTGTGTTTTAAAGGAGGATAGTACGACGACAAAGCTTCGTGTCGTTTTCGATGGTTCGGCAGCTACATCAACTGGATGTTCCCTAAATGATGCGATGATGGCAGGCCCTGTTATTCAGCCTGCATTGTTCAGCATACTAATTCGGTTTCGCACATATCCAGTCGCTCTCACTGGGGACATTTGTAAAATGTACCGCTGCGTACGAGTGTCTTCACCTGACAATTACTTTCAGTGCATTCTATGGCGAGATTCTGTCCAGTCCGAAGTTCAGGTCTACACATTAGACACCGTCACATATGGCACTAGAGCTGCATCGTTTTTAGCAGTTCGCGCAATGCACCAGCTGGCCATTGACGAGGGTGAGTCCTACCCTCTTGGCTCAGCTGCTCTGCAGCAGGATTTTTACGTGGATGATCTCATTTCGGGCGGCAGCTCTGTCGCTGAGGTCATGGAAAAGATGCATCAAACCTCCGCCATACTGTCTTGCGGTAATTTTAAGCTTAGGAAATGGTGCTCTAGCCATCAGGAAGTACTTGGGGGAACGCCTGAAGAGGACAGAGAGAAATACTTAAGGTTTCATGATGGAAGTGACATAACGAAAACTCTTGGCTTAGCATGGGACCCTGCATCAGATCAGCTGCTTTTTGCCTTGTCCGCGCTGGACACAAATTCGAAGCCCTCCAAGCGATCGGTTTTGTCTACGATTGCTCGTTTCTACGACCCTCTTGGATTGATAAATCCCGTTATTGTCAGGTGCAAAATCTTCCTCCAGCAGCTTTGGAGAGAAAATTTGGATTGGGATGAAAGCCTACCCTCAGCGTTGCATTCCTCTTGGATGGACTTGAGAAACAGTTTGTCAAGTATCACGCGGATATCATTTCCTCGCGTTGTTTATCCTTCTAATGCGGTAATCGAACTTCACGGATTTTGTGACGCCAGCACAGAAGCATATGGCGCTTGCACATATGTGGTGTCCAGGGAAGGGCAGTTGTCGAGCAATATCTTGTGCTCAAAGTCTCGAGTGGCGCCACTTAAAACCTTATCGATTCCCAAGTTGGAATTAAGTGGAGCCCATTTGCTTGCGAAACTAATGAATAATTTGAAGGATATTGGAAGTTTTACAGGTCGATTTTATTGCTGGTCAGATTCATCGACAGCATTATCTTGGATACGGGATGAGCCAGCCAAATTTCAAGTCTTCGTGGCAAATCGAGTGGCAGCAATTCAGGAGTTGACGGCAGGCATGGAATGGCGCTATGTCCCCACATTATTAAATCCTGCTGACGTTCTCTCTAGAGGCTCGCTTCCCCACCAACTTATCCACTCAGAGCTGTGGTTTCATGGTCCATCATTTTTGGTAGGCTCCAAGGAAGAGTGGCCTGTACCTCCTGTTCCTGAAGCAGCAACGGCAGAGCTTCGCAGGCGTGTATTGCTGATCGCGTCTCCACATGCCGATCTCACGTCAGAATGCAAATTTGCAAATTCATTCTTCGGCATGCAGCGCACATTCGCCTACATGCATAAATTTGTACATCGGCTTCGGCATTCTGGACTCACCGTTTCGGATATTCGGCAAGGAACGCATCTTCTGATCCGGCATATTCAACTGGCTGTTTTGTATATGGATATAAGGGAGATTCAACGCAATGGTCAAGTCAGGAAATCCAGTTCCATCAGCTCACTCTCTCCGTTCATCGATCGGTATGGATTACTAAGATTTGGAGGTCGTCTGGGCAACTCATCTCTGGGATTTGACGCTCAGCACCCGCTTATTCTGCCAAAGGAACCATCAGAAGGGCCGTTACACGGCTATGTGTACTGCCCCTCAAGGAGTCTGTTGAAAGACTGGCTTCCAACGGGGGAGTATGTTCGGGCCAGCCGCTAATCAACAGGCCTAACTTAAAACTATACATACACTACAATACAATACAATATACTGCAATACTGTAAACGCCCACGTTCGGCAGCGCTGCTGCGCTCTCCCTCTGTAAAGGGCGCTCTGCAGCCGCCGCCTCGGCTCTAGCTTTGATTAGCCGACGGTGCTAATTTCAGTAATCTGCTAACCTCTCTGCGCATTGGTTGCATTTGGATCTCGTTTATGCATATGTACATTTATCTGGTTGTGCTAAGAGCAAGCAATCGGCTTCCGCTAGCTGCCGCCGGTATAAATAAACAGTTATTACATTTGAACAATTCGCGTTATTATTTTGGATAGAAATAGGTGCCAAAAAAGCTTGGCATCTCAAACATTGGTGACCCCGACGTGATTAAAGACATTGGCTAATCGCGTTTCGTGCAAAAACATTTAAATTGAACAATATATTCGGTTCTGTGCAGTTTAACCACAAACAAATATATTGGTGCAGAATATAAACGGTTTATGTGCAAATTCAGTGAGAGTGCGGTCGTCTGAGATTCCGTTAGTTAATCGTCGAATCTCTCATTCTATGCTCAGCCGCAGACACGGTTATTGACCTTTCTTGTCTCTCATTCTCGCTCCAGCTTCTGTGCACCGTCGCATAATCGTCAAGTCTTTCATTCTCTGCACAACTGCAGCCACGGTTTCGACTTTTCGTGTCTTCACTCTCTCTTTCTCGATTCTGTACGCCGTCGCTAAACGGTTATCTATTCTCCGTTGTTTCGTTGCATTTCGCACCGTTAAACATGGAAAGCGATCCCAATACAGGCGCGGGCGAAAATGTTGTGACGGCTAATAACAGGCTGAGTCTTTATAAACGTAAAGTTCAGTCTTTGTACGATCGAATGAGCGGGCTCGGCAAATCATTCGCTGGCAATAAGATCGATAATTTGAACGCCACGGAGATCGACTCACGTCGGGGTCACCAATGTTTAAGATGCCAAGCTTTTTTTGGCACCTATTTCTATCCAAAATTATAACGCGAATTGTTCAAATGTAATAACTTTTTATTTATACCGGCGGCTGCTAGCGGAAGCCGATTGCTTGCTCTTAGCACAACCAGATTAATGTACATATGCATAAACGAGATCCAAATGCAACCAATGCGCAGAGAGGTTAGCAGATTACTGAAATTAGCACCGTCGGCTAATCAAAGCTAGAGCCGAGGCGGCGGCTGCAGAGCGCCCTTTACAGAGGGAGAGCGCAGCAGCGCTGCCGAACGTGGGCGTTTACAGTATTGCAGTATATTGTATTGTATTGTAGTGTATGTATAGTTTTAAGTTAGGCCTGTTGATTAGCGGCTGGCCCGAACATACTCCCCCCGTTGGAAGCCAGTCTTTCAACAGACTCCTTGAGGGGCAGTACACATAGCCGTGTAACGGCCCTTCTGATGGTTCCTGTGGCAGTCTTCAAGTCAGCTACGCGGCACACTCCATCCTTGCCCTTGACGACCTCGACCACTCTAGCTAGTGGCCAACGCATTGAAGGAAGATTCTCGTCCTTAATCAGAACGAGATCGTTTACGCAAAGATTTTGCGTGGGAGTCCGCCATTTCGACCGTTCTTGCAAAAGAGTTAGATACTCTTCGCGCCAGCGGCTCCAGAATATCTGCTGCAGTTGAGTGACCCGTTGCCAGCCATCCAGACGATTATAGTTCAGCTTCTTCAGATCGGGCTCGAGGATTGCTTCGTGTGGACCGCCTAAAAGCAGATGAGCAGGAGTCAGGACATCCAAATCAGCAGGATTTTCTGAAAGCGAGAGCAAAGGGCGAGAATTAACAATTGCCGTGATCTGGCAGATCAGAGTGCGCAGCTCGTCGAAGTCAAGCACAGAGGGCCCAACTGAGCGGTACAGGTGATGCTTTGCTGTCTTCACGGCCGCTTCCCACAATCCGCCAAAGTGCGGAGAGCGTGGTGGGATGAAGCGCCAGTCGATCGAGTCCGCCAAGCAGGATTCATGGACCTCCTTCATATGCGAGTCGCTCATAAAGAGTTTCTTGAGCTCCAAAAGCTCGTTCTTCGCGCCAACGAAGTTTGTCGCATTGTCAGACCAAATTTGACTTGGCCTTCCTCGCGTGGAAGTGAAACGCTTTAAGGCGCCTAGAAACGAAGCGGTGGTCAGGTCCTTTACGAGCTCCATGTGTATAGCCTTAGAAGTGAAGCAAATGAATACACTGATGTAGCACTTGATGGGTGGCCTCGTGCGGATTTCTGATCTATACAAAAAGGGCCCACAGTAATCCACTGCAGTGACTTCAAAAGGTCGAGTTCCCTCCAAACGCTCCTTAGGCAGATCTCCCATGATGTGCTGAACCATGCGCGGCCTAGTCCTGAAGCATCTCACACACTTGCTGACTACCTTTGATACTGCCTTGATTCCGCCAATGGGCCAATATTCCAGTCGAATTTTGGCAAGTAGTGCGCGAGGTCCAGCATGAAGGTTCCTTTCGTGATAATACCTTATCAGCGCACAAGTTATGGGATGTCCCTTTGGCAGGATAAGAGGGTGCTGAGCATCAAATCCCAGAGATGAGTTTCCAAGACGACCTCCAACTCTTAGTAATCCATGCTGATCGATGAACGGAGAGAGTGAGCTGATTGAACTGGATTTCCTGACTTGACCATTGCGTTGAATCTCTCTTATATCCATATACAAAACAGCCAGTTGAATATGCCGGATCAGAAGATGCGTTCCTTGCCGAATATCCGAAACGGTGAGTCCAGAATGCCGAAGCCGATGTACAAATTTATGCATGTAGGCGAATGTGCGCTGCATGCCGAAGAATGAATTTGCAAATTTGCATTCTGACGTGAGATCGGCATGTGGAGACGCGATCAGCAATACACGCCTGCGAAGCTCTGCCGTTGCTGCTTCAGGAACAGGAGGTACAGGCCACTCTTCCTTGGAGCCTACCAAAAATGATGGACCATGAAACCACAGCTCTGAGTGGATAAGTTGGTGGGGAAGCGAGCCTCTAGAGAGAACGTCAGCAGGATTTAATGATGTGGGGACATAGCGCCATTCCATGCCTGCCGTCAACTCCTGAATTGCTGCCACTCGATTTGCCACGAAGACTTGAAATTTGGCTGGCTCATCCCGTATCCAAGATAATGCTGTCGATGAATCTGACCAGCAGTAAAATCGACCTGTAAAACTTCCAATATCCTTCAAATTATTCATTAGTTTCGCAAGCAAATGGGCTCCACTTAATTCCAACTTGGGAATCGATAAGGTTTTAAGTGGCGCCACTCGAGACTTTGAGCACAAGATATTGCTCGACAACTGCCCTTCCCTGGACACCACATATGTGCAAGCGCCATATGCTTCTGTGCTGGCGTCACAAAATCCGTGAAGTTCGATTACCGCATTAGAAGGATAAACAACGCGAGGAAATGATATCCGCGTGATACTTGACAAACTGTTTCTCAAGTCCATCCAAGAGGAATGCAACGCTGAGGGTAGGCTTTCATCCCAATCCAAATTTTCTCTCCAAAGCTGCTGGAGGAAGATTTTGCACCTGACAATAACGGGATTTATCAATCCAAGAGGGTCGTAGAAACGAGCAGTCGTAGACAAAACCGATCGCTTGGAGGGCTTCGAATTTGTGTCCAGCGCGGACAAGGCAAAAAGCAGCTGATCTGATGCAGGGTCCCATGCTAAGCCAAGAGTTTTCGTTATGTCACTTCCATCATGAAACCTTAAGTATTTCTCTCTGTCCTCTTCAGGCGTTCCCTCAAGTACTTCCTGATGGCTAGAGCACCATTTCCTAAGCTTAAAATTACCGCAAGACAGTATGGCGGAGGTTTGATGCATCTTTTCCATGACCTCAGCGACAGAGCTGCCGCCCGAGATGAGATCATCCACGTAAAAATCCTGCTGCAGAGCAGCTGAGCCAAGAGGGTAGGACTCACCCTCGTCAATGGCCAGCTGGTGCATTGCGCGAACTGCTAAAAACGATGCAGCTCTAGTGCCATATGTGACGGTGTCTAATGTGTAGACCTGAACTTCGGACTGGACAGAATCTCGCCATAGAATGCACTGAAAGTAATTGTCAGGTGAAGACACTCGCACGCAGCGGTACATTTTACAAATGTCCCCAGTGAGAGCGACTGGATATGTGCGAAACCGAATTAGTATGCTGAACAATGCAGGCTGAATAACAGGGCCTGCCATCATCGCATCATTTAGGGAACATCCAGTTGATGTAGCTGCCGAACCATCGAAAACAACACGAAGCTTTGTCGTCGTACTATCCTCCTTTAAAACACAGTGATGAGGCAAGAAATATCTGCAGAGACTACGAGAATCAGGGTTGACTGGGGACATATGCTTCAACTCAATATACTCCCTCATAAAGGCAGAGTACCGCTCCTTGAGTGTAGTATCACGATCCAACTTTCGCTCCAAATTGATGAATCGACGATGCGCCTGAGATTCCTGTAAGATTCCCCTAAGCGATCGCCATTATCCTTTAACGGGAGACGAACTGAATACTCCCCTGATGGCAAACGTGAGAAGTGGTCTACGAAATGCGCTTCACAATCTAATTCTTCCTTCGTATTCAAAACGGCGTCCGCACAAGTCTCGACCTCCCAAAACATACGAAGAGTTTTGTCCAAACTTGCATCCATGCTAGCTTCCGAATCTGGAGAATTGTGCGTTGCCAAGAGCTCCGAGCGTGCTACCCTTTTTCCACCACCGGATACGATCCACCCAAGCCGGGTCTTCTGCAGAAGAGGCAGACCATCGATGAGTTTGATTTGCCCTACGCAGAGGAGATCATAGAAAATGCTGGCACCAATGAGAAGATCCACTCGCTGAGGGTTGAAAAATGCAGGATCAGCAAGCTGAATATTTGACGGAATATTCCAATCGGCTACATTGACTGCTCTCACAATTCAGTGAGATTGCGGTCGTCTGAGATTCCGTTAGTTAATCGTCGAATCTCTCATTCTATGCTCAGCCGCAGACACGGTTATTGACCTTTCGTGTCTCTCATTCTCGCTCCAGCTTCTGTGCACCGTCGCATAATCTTCAAGTCTCTCATTCTCTGCACAACTGCAGCCACGGTTTCGACTTTTCGTGTCTTCACTCTCTCTTTCTCGATTCTGTACGCCGTCGCTAAACGGTTATCTATTCTCCGTTGTTTCGTTGCATTTCGCACCGTTAAACATGGAAAGCGATCCCAATACAGGCGCGGGCGAAAATGTTGTGACGGCTAATAACAGGCTGAGCCTTTATAAACGTAGAGTTCAGTCTTTGTACGATCGAATGAGCGGGCTCGGCGAATCATTCGCTGGCAATAAGATCGATAATTTGAACGCCACGGAGATCGACGTTCGTATCGACATGCTGTCAGAAATTCGAGAGGAATTTAATAAGGCCCATAATGAACTGGAAGCGCTCAATCAAGATGAGATTGGGAGTGCGATGCGCAACAACTTTGATATGCTCTTCATATCGTTGAAGGCTGAGCTACTGGCTGCTCTCGAACTAGGCCACTCGCGCGCTGCTGCCAATTCGACTACCCTACCAAACCATTCTGGACACAGTACCATCATCATGGCTCACAAGCAGCGACTTCCTGAGCTGAAAATACCCAAGTTTTCCGGTGGATACGTCGAATATTCGGACTTTATGGCCATGTTCAATTCGATCATCGACGCGGATGCGGATCTCAGCGACATCGAGAAGTTCCAGCACCTTCGCTCTAGCCTCGCTGATGTGGCTTTGGATTCGGTTCGATCTTTGGAACTCTCCAGTGCCAATTATCGTGTGGCGCTGGATATACTTAATAAACGTTTTAGTAACAAGCGACTTGTTTTTCAGGCACACATCAAGAAGATTCTTGGGCTCAAGAGAGTGGATTCGCCATCTCCCAAAAGGCTTCGGGAGTTTTCGGATGCAGTCAATTTGCATATGCGTGCTTTGCAAACATTAGGAACGGATTTGGAGATATCCCACTGCATTATAATTAACCTGCTGCTGCAGAAGTTGGACGCTAAGACGCAAATGAAATGGGAAGAACACCTGTCGTCGGATGCCATACCTACAGCAAAGGATTTTTATGAATACTTGGAGAAGCGGTGCCAGAAAATGGAGACCTTGGAATACGCTACAGCGGCACCAGCTAGTAGCGCTCAGGTGGGAAAAACCCATAATTCTCGGTTTAAGAAAACTTTTGTTGCCTCCAACTCTTCCACCGACTCATCTGGATGCAGTTTTTGCCATTCAGCGGGACATGGTATATATTCCTGCAGGATATTCGGGAATTTGTCTCCGTTGCTGCGCCACAAAGAAGTGAAGAAGCTTTCCCTCTGTTTCAATTGCCTAAAAGCGGGGCATCGGACTCGTGCATGCAACAGTGGAAAATGTCAAGTATGCGGTGGGAGGCATCATAGTTTGTTGCATTTTGAGAATCTGCAATCTACAATTCAAGGCTCCCCAGATCTTTCTCCTCCAGATCTAACGCTCCAACCAGTCGCTATTTCTGCCACTCAGGATTCTGTTAGCAGTTCACCTTCCCCTGCCTCTACCTCTCTTGCTGCCCAAGGTCTTCAATCCGATGTTGTGCTTCTGGCTACCGCTGTGGTTCTCGTAAAGAATCGGTCTGGCGTTTTAGTTCCTTGTCGTGCCATACTAGATTCAGGATCTCAGCTTCATCTCATCACATCCAGGTTCGCCCATCAGCTTCAGCTTAGGAAAACTCAATCGTCTGCACTTGTCTCTGGGCTCGGCGATACCAGCGTGGCTACTGAGGGATCCACCGTGAACATTTGTATGCATTCTCGCACAGCTGACTATACAACTACGCTTACTGCTCCTATAGCTCCTACGATCACCGATTGTCAACCAAGTCTGGCAGTCAATGTAGCCGATTGGAATATTCCGTCAAATATTCAGCTTGCTGATCCTGCATTTTTCAACCCTCAGCGAGTGGATCTTCTCATTGGTGCCAGCATTTTCTATGATCTCCTCTCCTCTCATCGATGGTCTGCCTCTTCTGCAGAAGACCCGGCTTGGGTGGATCGTATCCGGTGGTGGACAAAGGGTAGCACGCTCGGCGCTCTTGGCAACGCACAATTCTCCAGATTCGGAAGCTAGCATGGATGCAAGGTTAGACAAAACTCTTCGTATGTTTTGGGAGGTCGAGACTTGTGCGGACGCCGTTTTGAAAACGAAGGAAGAATTAGATTGTGAAGCGCATTTCGTAGACCACTTCTTACGTTTGCCATCAGGGGAGTATTCAGTTCGTCTCCCGTTAAAGGATAATGGCGATCGCTTAGGGGAATCTTACACTCAGGCGCATCGTCGATTCATCAATTTGGAGCGAAAGTTGGATCGTGATACTACACTCAAGGAGCGGTACTCTGCCTTTATGAGGGAGTATATTGAGTTGAAGCATATGTCCCCAGTCAACCCTGATTCTCGTAGTCTCTGCAGATATTTCTTGCCTCATCACTGTGTTTTAAAGGAGGATAGTACGACGACAAAGCTTCGTGTCGTTTTCGATGGTTCGGCAGCTACATCAACTGGATGTTCCCTAAATGATGCGATGATGGCAGGCCCTGTTATTCAGCCTGCATTGTTCAGCATATTAAATCCGGTTTTGCACATATCCAGTCGCTCTCACTGGGGACATTTGTAAAATGTACCGCTGCGTACGAGTGTCTTCACCTGACAATTACTTTCAGTGCATTCTATGGCGAGATTCTGTCCAGTCCGAAGTTCAGGTCTACACATTAGACACCGTCACATATGGCACTAGAGCTGCATCGTTTTTAGCAGTTCGCGCAATGCACCAGCTGGCCATTGACGAGGGTGAGTCCTACCCTCTTGGCTCAGCTGCTCTGCAGCAGGATTTTTACGTGGATGATCTCATTTCGGGCGGCAGCTCTGTCGCTGAGGTCATGGAAAAGATGCATCAAACCTCCGCCATACTGTCTTGCGGTAATTTTAAGCTTAGGAAATGGTGCTCTAGCCATCAGGAAGTACTTGAGGGAACGCCTGAAGAGGACAGAGAGAAATACTTAAGGTTTCATGATGGAAGTGACATAACGAAAACTCTTGGCTTAGCATGGGACCCTGCATCAGATCAGCTGCTTTTTGCCTTGTCCGCGCTGGACACAAATTCGAAGCCCTCCAAGCGATCGGTTTTGTCTACGATTGCTCGTTTCTACGACCCTCTTGGATTGATAAATCCCGTTATTGTCAGGTGCAAAATCTTCCTTCAGCAGCTTTGGAGAGAAAATTTGGATTGGGATGAAAGCCTACCCTCAGCGTTGCATTCCTCTTGGATGGACTTGAGAAACAGTTTGTCAAGTATCACGCGGATATCATTTCCTCGCGTTGTTCATCCTTCTAATGCGGTAATCGAACTTCACGGATTTTGTGACGCCAGCACAGAAGCATATGGCGCTTGCATATATGTGGTGTCCAGGGAAGGGCAGTTGTTGAGCAATATCTTGTGCTCAAAGTCTCGAGTGGCGCCACTAAAAACCTTATCGATTCCCAAGTTGGAATTAAGTGGAGCCCATTTGCTTGCGAAACTAATGAATAATTTGAAGGATATTGGAAGTTTTACAGGTCGATTTTATTGCTGGTCAGATTCATCGACAGCATTATCTTGGATACGGGATGAGCCAGCCAAATTTCAAGTCTTCGTGGCAAATCGAGTGGCAGCAATTCAGGAGTTGACGGCAGGCATGGAATGGCGCTATGTCCCCACATCATTAAATCCTGCTGACGTTCTCTCTAGAGGCTCGCTTCCCCACCAACTTATCCACTCAGAGCTGTGGTTATATGGTCCATCATTTTTGGTAGGCTCCAAGGAAGAGTGGCCTGTACCTCCTGTTCCTGAAGCAGCAACGGCAGAGCTTCGCAGGCGTGTATTGCTGATCGTGTCTCCACATGCCGATCTCACGTCAGAATGCAAATTTGCAAATTCATTCTTCGGCATGCAGCGCACATTCGCCTACATGCATAAATTTGTACATCGGCTTCGGCATTCTGGACTCACCATTTTGGATATTCGGCAAAGAACGCATCTTCTGATCCGGCATATTCAACTGGCTGTTTTGTATATGGATATAAGAGAGATTCAACGCAATGGTCAAGTCAGGAAATCCAGTTCAATCAGCTCACTCTCTCCGTTCATCGATCAGCATGGATTACTAAGAGTTGGAGGTCGTCTTGGAAACTCATCTCTGGGATTTGATGCTCAGCACCCTCTTATCCTGCCAAAGGGACATCCCATAACTTGTGCGCTGATAAGGTATTATCACGAAAGGAACCTTCATGCTGGACCTCGCGCACTACTTGCCAAAATTCGACTGGAATATTGGCCCATTGGCGGAATCAAGGCAGTATCAAAGGTAGTCAGCAAGTGTGTGAGATGCTTCAGGACTAGGCCGCGCATGGTTCAGCACATCATGGGAGATCTGCCTAAGGAGCGTTTGGAGGGAACTCGACCTTTTGAAGTCACTGGAGTGGATTACTGTGGGCCCTTTTTGTATAGATCAGAAATCCGCACGAGGCCACCCATCAAGTGCTACATCAGTGTATTCATTTGCTTCACTTCTAAGGCTATACACATGGAGCTCGTAAAGGACCTGACCACCGCTTCGTTTCTAGGCGCCTTAAAGCGTTTCACTTCCACGCGAGGAAGGCCAAGTCAAATTTGGTCTGACAATGCGACAAACTTCGTTGGCGCGAAGAACGAGCTTTTGGAGCTCAAGAAACTCTTTATGAGCGACTCGCATATGAAGGAGGTCCATGAATCCTGCTTGGCGGACTCGATCGACTGGCGCTTCATCCCACCACGCTCTCCGCACTTTGGCGGATTGTGTGAAGCGGCCGTGAAGACAGCAAAGCATCACCTGTACCGCTCAGTTGGGCCCTCTGTGCTTGACTTCGACGAGCTGCGCACTCTGATCTGCCAGATCACGGCAATTGTTAATTCTCGCCCTTTGCTCTCGCTTTCAGAAAATCCTGCTGATTTGGATGTCCTGACTCCTGCTCATCTGCTTTTGGGCGGTCCACACTAAGCAATCCTCGAGCCCGATCTGAGGAAGCTGAACTATAATCGTCTGGATGGCTGGCAACGGGTCACTCAACTGCAGCAGATATTCTGGAGCCGCTGGCGCGAAGAGTATCTAACTCTTTTGCAAGAACGGTCGAAATGGCGGACTCCCACGCAAAATCTTTGCGTAAACGATCTCGTTCTGATTAAGGACGAGAATCTTCCTTCAATGCGTTGGCCACTAGCTAGAGTGGTCGAGGTCGTCAAGGGCAAGGATGGAGTGTGCCGCGTAGCTGACTTGAAGACTGCCACAGGAACCATCAGAAGGGCCGTTACACGGCTATGTGTACTGCCCCTCAAGGAGTCTGTTGAAAGACTGGCTTCCAACGGGGGGAGTATGTTCGGGCCAGCCGCTCATCAACAGGCCTAACTTAAAACTATACATACACTACAATACAATACAATATACTGCAATACTGTAAACGCCCACGTTCGGCAGCGCTGCTGCGCTCCCTCTGTAAAGGGCGCTCTGCAGCCGCCGCCTCGGCTCCAGCTTTGATTAGCCGACGGTGCTAATTTCAGTAATCTGCTAACCTCTCTGCGCATTGGTTGCATTTGGATCTCGTTTACACATATGTACATTTATCTGGTTGTGCTAAGAGCAAGCAATCGGCTTCCGCTAGCAGCCGCCGGTATAAATAAACAGTTATTACATTTGAACAATTCGCGTTATTATTTTGGATAGAAATAGGTGCCAAAAAAGCTTGGCATCTCAAACAAGGACGCAAAAAGTATGTAAGTATAACGCGAATTGTTCAAATGTAACAACTGTTTATTTATACCGGCGGCTGCTAGCGGAAGCCGATTGCTTGCTCTTAGCACAACCAGATAAATGTACATATGTGTAAACGAGATCCAAATGCAACCAATGCGCAGAGAGGTTAGCAGATTACTGAAATTTGCACCGTCGGCTAATCAAAGCTAGAGCCGAGGCGGCGGCTGCAGAGCGCCCTTTACAGAGGGAGCGCAGCAGCGCTGCCGAACGTGGGCGTTTACAGTATTGCAGTATATTGTATTTTATTGTAGTGTATGTATTGTTTTAAGTTAGGCCTGTTGATTAGCGGCTGGCCCGAACATACTCCCCCCGTTGGAAGCCAGTCTTTCAACAGACTCCTTGAGGGGCAGTACACATAGCCGTGTAACGGCCCTTCTGATGGTTCCTGTGGCAGTCTTCAAGGCAGCTACGCGGCACACTCCATCCTTGCCCTTGACGACCTCGACCACTCTAGCTAGTGGCCAACGCATTGGAGGAAGATTCTCGTCCTTAATCAGAACGAGATCGTTTACGCAAAGATTTTGCGTGGTAGTCCGCCATTTCGACCGTTCTTGCAAAAGAGTTAGATACTCTTCGCGCCAGCGGCTCCAGAATATCTGCTGCAGTTGAGTGACCCGTTGCCAGCCATCCAGACGATTATAGTTCAGCTTCGTCAGATCGGGCTCGAGGATTGCTTCGTGTGGACCGCCTAAAAGCAGATGAGCAGGAGTCAGGACATCCAAATCAGCAGGATTTTCTGAAAGCGAGAAACGATTGGGTGACGACAACTACGCTTACTGCTCTTATAGCTCCTACGATCACCGATTGTCAACCAAGTCTGGCAGTCAATGTAGCCGATTGGAATATTCCGTCAAATATTCAGCTTGCTGATCCTGCATTTTTCAACCCTCAGCGAGTGGATCTTCTCATTGGTGCCAGCATTTTCTATGATCTCCTCTGCGTAGGGCAAATCAAACTCATCGATGGTCTGCCTCTTCTGCAGAAGACCCGGCTTGGGTGGATCGTATCCGGTGGTGGACAAAGGGTAGCACGCTCGGCGCTCTTGGCAACGCACAATTCTCCAGATTCGGAAGCTAGCATGGATGCAAGGTTAGACAAAACTCTTCGTATGTTTTGGGAGGTCGAGACTTGTGCGGACGCCGTTTTGAAAACGAAGGAAGAATTAGATTGTGAAGCGCATTTCGTAGACCACTTCTCACGTTTGCCATCAGGGGAGTATTCAGTTCGTCTCCCGTTAAAGGATAATGGCGATCGCTTAGGGGAATCTTACAGGAATCTCAGGCGCATCGTCGATTCATCAATTTGGAGCGAAAGTTGGATCGTGATACTACACTCAAGGAGCGGTACTCTGCCTTTATGAGGGAGTATATTGAGTTGAAGCATATGTCCCCAGTCAACCCTGATTCTCGTAGTCTCTGCAGATATTTCTTGCCTCATCACTGTGTTTTAAAGGAGGATAGTACGACGACAAAGCTTCGTGTCGTTTTCGATGGTTCGAAACTGGTTTCAACTGGATGTTCCCTAAATGATGCGATGATGGCAGGCCCTGTTATTCAGCCTGCATTGTTCAGCATATTAAATCCGGTTTTGCACATATCCAGTCGCTCTCACTGGGGACATTTGTAAAATGTACCGCTGCGTACGAGTGTCTTCACCTGACAATTACTTTCAGTGCATTCTATGGCGAGATTCTGTCCAGTCCGAAGTTCAGGTCTACACATTAGACACCGTCACATATGGCACTAGAGCTGCATCGTTTTTAGCAGTTCGCGCAATGCACCAGCTGGCCATTGACGAGGGTGAGTCCTACCCTCTTGGCTCAGCTGCTCTGCAGCAGGATTTTTACGTGGATGATCTCATTTCGGGCGGCAGCTCTGTCGCTGAGGTCATGGAAAAGATGCATCAAACCTCCGCCATACTGTCTTGCGGTAATTTTAAGCTTAGGAAATGGTGCTCTAGCCATCAGGAAGTACTTGAGGGAACGCCTGAAGAGGACAGAGAGAAATACTTAAGGTTTCATGATGGAAGTGACATAACGAAAACTCTTGGCTTAGCATGGGACCCTGCATCAGATCAGCTGCTTTTTGCCTTGTCCGCGCTGGACACAAATTCGAAGCCCTCCAAGCGATCGGTTTTGTCTACGATTGCTCGTTTCTACGACCCTCTTGGATTGATAAATCCCGTTATTGTCAGGTGCAAAATCTTCCTTCAGCAGCTTTGGAGAGAAAATTTGGATTGGGATGAAAGCCTACCCTCAGCGTTGCATTCCTCTTGGATGGACTTGAGAAACAGTTTGTCAAGTATCACGCGGATATCATTTCCTCGCGTTGTTCATCCTTCTAATGCGGTAATCGAACTTCACGGATTTTGTGACGCCAGCACAGAAGCATATGGCGCTTGCATATATGTGGTGTCCAGGGAAGGGCAGTTGTTGAGCAATATCTTGTGCTCAAAGTCTCGAGTGGCGCCACTAAAAACCTTATCGATTCCCAAGTTGGAATTAAGTTGAGCCCATTTGCTTGCGAAACTAATGAATAATTTGAAGGATATTGGAAGTTTTACAGGTCGATTTTATTGCTGGTCAGATTCATCGACAGCATTATCTTGGATACGGGATGAGCCAGCCAAATTTCAAGTCTTCGTGGCAAATCGAGTGGCAGCAATTCAGGAGTTGACGGCAGGCATGGAATGGCGCTATGTCCCCACATCATTAAATCCTGCTGACGTTCTCTCTAGAGGCTCGCTTCCCCACCAACTTATCCACTCAGAGCTGTGGTTTCATGGTCCATCATTTTTGGTAGGCTCCAAGGAAGAGTGGCCTGTACCTCCTGTTCCTAAGGCAGCAACGGCAGAGCTTCGCAGGCGTGTATTGCTGATCGCGTCTCCACATGTCGATCTCACGTCAGAATGCAAATTTGCAAATTCATTCTTCGGCATGCAGCGCACATTCGCCTACATGCATAAATTTGTACATCGGCTTCGGCATTCTGGACTCACCGTTTCGGATATTCGGCAAGGAACGCATCTTCTGATCCGGCATATTCAACTGGCTGTTTTGTATATGGATATAAGAGAGATTCAACGCAATGGTCAAGTCAGGAAATCCAGTTCAATCAGCTCACTCTCTCCGTTCATCGATCAGCATGGATTACTAAGAGTTGGAGGTCGTCTTGGAAACTCATCTCTGGGATTTGATGCTCAGCACCCTCTTATCCTGCCAAAGGGACATCCCATAACTTGTGCGCTGATAAGGTATTATCACGAAAGGAACCTTCATGCTGGACCTCGCGCACTACTTGCCAAAATTCGACTGGAATATTGGCCCATTGGCGGAATCAAGGCAGTATCAAAGGTAGTCAGCAAGTGTGTGAGATGCTTCAGGACTAGGCCGCGCATGGTTCAGCACATCATGGGAGATCTGCCTAAGGAGCGTTTGGAGGGAACTCGACCTTTTGAAGTCACTGGAGTGGATTACTGTGGGCCCTTTTTGTATAGATCAGAAATCCGCACGAGGCCACCCATCAAGTGCTACATCAGTGTATTCATTTGCTTCACTTCTAAGGCTATACACATGGAGCTCGTAAAGGACCTGACCACCGCTTCGTTTCTAGGCGCCTTAAAGCGTTTCACTTCCACGCGAGGAAGGCCAAGTCAAATTTGGTCTGACAATGCGACAAACTTCGTTGGCGCGAAGAACGAGCTTTTGGAGCTCAAGAAACTCTTTATGAGCGACTCGCATATGAAGGAGGTCCATGAATCCTGCTTGGCGGACTCGATCGACTGGCGCTTCATCCCACCACGCTCTCCGCACTTTGGCGGATTGTGGGAAGCGGCCGTGAAGACAGCAAAGCATCACCTGTACCGCTCAGTTGGGCCCTCTGTGCTTGACTTCGACGAGCTGCGCACTCTGATCTGCCAGATCACGGCAATTGTTAATTCTCGCCCTTTGCTCTCGCTTTCAGAAAATCCTGCTGATTTGGATGTCCTGACTCCTGCTCATCTGCTTTTAGGCGGTCCACACGAAGCAATCCTCGAGCCCGATCTGACGAAGCTGAACTATAATCGTCTGGATGGCTGGCAACGGGTCACTCAACTGCAGCAGATATTCTGGAGCCGCTGGCGCGAAGAGTATCTAACTCTTTTGCAAGAACGGTCGAAATGGCGGACTACCACGCAAAATCTTTGCGTAAACGATCTCGTTCTGATTAAGGACGAGAATCTTCCTCCAATGCGTTGGCCACTAGCTAGAGTGGTCGAGGTCGTCAAGGGCAAGGATGGAGTGTGCCGCGTAGCTGACTTGAAGACTGCCACAGGAACCATCAGAAGGGCCGTTACACGGCTATGTGTACTGCCCCTCAAGGAGTCTGTTGAAAGACTGGCTTCCAACGGGGGAGTATGTTCGGGCCAGCCGCTCATCAACAGGCCTAACTTAAAACTATACATACACTACAATACAATACAATATACTGCAATACTGTAAACGCCCACGTTCGGCAGCGCTGCTGCGCTCCCTCTGTAAAGGGCGCTCTGCAGCCGCCGCCTCGGCTCTAGCTTTGATTAGCCGACGGTGCTAATTTCAGTAATCTGCTAACCTCTCTGCGCATTGGTTGCATTTGGATCTCGTTTATGCATATGTACATTTATCTGGTTGTGCTAAGAGCAAGCAATCGGCTTCCGCTAGCAGCCGCCGGTATAAATAAACAGTTATTACATTTGAACAATTCGCGTTATTATTTTGGATAGAAATAGGTGCCAAAAAAGCTTGGCATCTCAAACATTGGTGACCCCGACGTGATTAAAGACATTGGCTAATCGCGTTTCGTGCAAAAACATTTAAATTGAACAATATATTCGGTTCTGTGCAGTTTAACCACAAACAAATACATTGGTGCAGAATATAAACGGTTTATGCGCAAATTCAGTGAGAGTGCGGTCGTCTGAGATTCCGTTAGTTAATCGTCGAATCTCTCATTCTATGCTCAGCCGCAGACACGGTTATTGACCTTTCGTGTCTCTCATTCTCGCTCCAGCTTCTGTGCACCGTCGCATAATCTTCAAGTCTCTCATTCTCTGCACAACTGCAGCCACGGTTTCGACTTTTCGTGTCTTCACTCTCTCTTTCTCGATTCTGTACGCCGTCGCTAAACGGTTATCTATTCTCCGTTGTTTCGTTGCATTTCGCACCGTTAAACATGGAAAGCGATCCCAATACAGGCGCGGGCGAAAATGTTGTGACGGCTAATAACAGGCTGAGCCTTTATAAACGTAAAGTTCAGTCTTTGTACGATCGAATGAGCGGGCTCGGCGAATCATTCGCTGGCAATAAGATCGATAATTTGAACGCCACGGAGATCGACGTTCGTATCGACATGCTGTCAGAAATTCGAGAGGAATTTAATAAGGCCCATAATGAACTGGAAGCGCTCAATCAAGATGAGATTGGGAGTGCGATGCGCAACAACTTTGATATGCTCTTCATATCGTTGAAGGCTGAGCTACTGGCTGCTCTCGAACTAGGCCACTCGCGCGCTGCTGCCAATTCGACTACCCTACCAAACCATTCTGGACACAGTACCATCATCATGGCTCACAAGCAGCGACTTCCTGAGCTGAAAATACCCAAGTTTTCCGGTGGATACGTCGAATATTCGGACTTTATGGCCATGTTCAATTCGATCATCGACGCGGATGCGGATCTCAGCGACATCGAGAAGTTCCAGCACCTTCGCTCTAGCCTCGCTGATGTGGCTTTGGATTCGGTTCGATCTTTGGAACTCTCCAGTGCCAATTATCGTGTGGCGCTGGATATGCTTAATAAACGTTTTAGTAACAAGCGACTTGTTTTTCAGGCACACATCAAGAAGATTCTTGGGCTCAAGAGAGTGGATTCGCCATCTCCCAAAAGGCTTCGGGAGTTTTCGGATGCAGTCAATTTGCATATGCGTGCTTTGCAAACATTAGGAACGGATTTGGAGATATCCCACTGCATTATAATTAACCTGCTGCTGCAGAAGTTGGACGCTAAGACGCAAATGAAATGGGAAGAACACCTGTCGTCGGATGCCATACCTACAGCAAAGGATTTTTATGAATACTTGGAGAAGCGGTGCCAGAAAATGGAGACCTTGGAATACGCTACAGCGGCACCAGCTAGTAGCGCTCAGGTGGGAAAAACCCATAATTCTCGGTTTAAGAAAACTTTTGTTGCCTCCAACTCTTCCACCGACTCATCTGGATGCAGTTTTTGCCATTCAGCGGGACATGGTATATATTCCTGCAGGATATTCGGGAATTTGTCTCCGTTGCTGCGCCACAAAGAAGTGAAGAAGCTTTCCCTCTGTTTCAATAGCCTAAAAGCGGGGCATCGGACTCGTGCATGCAACAGTGGAAAATGTCGAGTATGCGGTGGGAGGCATCATAGTTTGTTGCATTTTGAGAATCTGCAATCTACAATTCAAGGCTCCCCAGATCTTTCTCCTCCAGATCTAACGCTCCAACCAGTCGCTATTTCTGCCACTCAGGATTCTGTTAGCAGTTCACCTTCCCCTGCCTCTACCTCTCTTGCTGCCCAAGGTCTTTAATCCGATGTTGTGCTTCTGGCTACCGCTGTGGTTCTCGTAAAGAATCGGTCTGGCGTTTTAGTTCCTTGTCGTGCCATACTAGATTCAGGATCTCAGCTTCATCTCATCACATCCAGGTTCGCCCATCAGCTTCAGCTTAGGAAAACTCAATCGTCTGCACTTGTCTCTGGGCTCGGCGATACCAGCGTGGCTACTGAGGGATCCACCGTGAACATTTGTATGCATTCTCGCACAGCTGACTATACAACTACGCTTACTGCTCTTATAGCTCCTACGATCACCGATTGTCAACCAAGTCTGGCAGTCAATGTAGCCGATTGGAATATTCCGTCAAATATTCAGCTTGCTGATCCTGCATTTTTCAACCCTCAGCGAGTGGATCTTCTCATTGGTGCCAGCATTTTCTATGATCTCCTCTGCGTAGGGCAAATCAAACTCATCGATGGTCTGCCTCTTCTGCAGAAGACCCGGCTTGGGTGGATCGTATCCGGTGGTGGACAAAGGGTAGCACGCTCGGCGCTCTTGGCAACGCACAATTCTCCAGATTCGGAAGCTAGCATGGATGCAAGGTTAGACAAAACTCTTCGTATGTTTTGGGAGGTCGAGACTTGTGCGGACGCCGTTTTGAAAACGAAGGAAGAATTAGATTGTGAAGCGCATTTCGTAGACCACTTCTCACGTTTGCCATCAGGGGAGTATTCAGTTCGTCTCCCGTTAAAGGATAATGGCGATCGCTTAGGGAATCTTACACTCAGGCGCATCGTCGATTCATCAATTTGGAGCGAAAGTTGGATCGTGATACTACACTCAAGGAGCGGTACTCTACCTTTATGAGGGAGTATATTGAGTTGAAGCATATGTCCCCAGTCAACCCTGATTCTCGTAGTCTCTGCAGATATTTCTTGCCTCATCACTGTGTTTTAAAGGAGGATAGTACGACGACAAAGCTTCGTGTCGTTTTCGATGGTTCGGCAGCTACATCAACAGGATGTTCCCTAAATGATGCGATGATGGCAGGCCCTGTTATTCAGCCTGCATTGTTCAGCATACTAATTCGGTTTCGCACATATCCAGTCGCTCTCACTGGGACATTTGTAAAATGTACCGCTGCGTACGAGTGTCTTCACCTGACAATTACTTTCAGTGCATTCTATGGCGAGATTCTGTCCAGTCCGAAGTTCAGGTCTACACATTAGACACCGTCACATATGGCACTAGAGCTGCATCGTTTTTAGCAGTTCGCGCAATGCACCAGCTGGCCATTGACGAGGGTGAGTCCTACCCTCTTAGCTCAGCTGCTCTGCAGCAGGATTTTTACGTGGATGATCTCATTTCGGGCGGCAGCTCTGTCGCTGAGGTCATGGAAAAGATGCATCAAACCTCCGCCATACTGTCTTGCGGTAATTTTAAGCTTAGGAAATGGTGCTCTAGCCATCAGGAAGTACTTGGGGAACGCCTGAAGAGGACAGAGAGAAATACTTAAGGTTTCATGATGGAAGTGACATAACGAAAACTCTTGGCTTAGCATGGGACCCTGCATCAGATCAGCTGCTTTTTGCCTTGTCCGCGCTGGACACAAATTCGAAGCCCTCCAAGCGATCGGTTTTGTCTACGATTGCTCGTTTCTACGACCCTCTTGGATTGATAAATCCCGTTATTGTCAGGTGCAAAATCTTCCTTCAGCAGCTTTGGAGAGAAAATTTGGATTGGGATGAAAGCCTAACCTCAGCGTTGCATTCCTCTTGGATGGACTTGAGAAACAGTTTGTCAAGTATCACGCGGATATCATTTCCTCGCGTTGTTTATCCTTCTAATGCGGTAATCGAACTTCACGGATTTTGTGACGCCAGCACAGAAGCATATGGCGCTTGCACATATGTGGTGTCCAGGGAAGGGCAGTTGTCGAGCAATATCTTGTGCTCAAAGTCTCGAGTGGCGCCACTTAAAACCTTATCGATTCCCAAGTTGGAATTAAGTGGAGCCCATTTGCTTGCGAAACTAATGAATAATTTGAAGGATATTGGAAGTTTTACAGGTCGATTTTATTGCTGGTCAGATTCATCGACAGCATTATCTTGGATACGGGATGAGCCAGCCAAATTTCAAGTCTTCGTGGCAAATCGAGTGGCAGCAATTCAGGAGTTGACGGCAGGCATGGAATGGCGCTATGTCCCCACATCATTAAATCCTGCTGACGTTCTCTCTAGAGGCTCGCTTCCCCACCAACTTATCCACTCAGAGCTGTGGTTTCATGGTCCATCATTTTTGGTAGGCTCCAAGGAAGAGTGGCCTGTACCTCCTGTTCCTGAAGCAGCAACGGCAGAGCTTCGCAGGCGTGTATTGCTGATCGTGTCTCCACATGCCGATCTCACGTCAGAATGCAAATTTGCAAATTCATTCTTCGGCATGCAGCGCACATTCGCCTACATGCATAAATTTGTACATCGGCTTCGGCATTCTGGACTCACCGTTTCGGATATTCGGCAAGGAACGCATCTTCTGATCCGGCATATTCAACTGGCTGTTTTGTATATGGATATAAGAGAGATTCAACGCAATGGTCAAGTCAGGAAATCCAGTTCCATCAGCTCACTCTCTCCGTTCATCGATCGGTATGGATTACTAAGAGTTGGAGGTCGTCTGGGCAACTCATCTCTGGGATTTGACGCTCAGCACCCGCTTATTCTGCCAAAGGAACCATCAGAAGGGCCGTTACACGGCTATGTGTACTGCCCCTCAAGGAGTCTGTTGAAAGACTGGCTTCCAACGGGGGGAGTATGTTCGGGCCAGCCGCTCATCAACAGGCCTAACTTAAAACTATACATACACTACAATACAATACAATATACTGCAATACTGTAAACGCCCACGTTCGGCAGCGCTGCTGCGCTCTCCCTCTGTAAAGGGCGCTCTGCAGCCGCCGCCTCGGCTCTAGCTTTGATTAGCCGACGGTGCTAATTTCAGTAATCTGCTAACCTCTCTGCGCATTGGTTGCATTTGGATCTCGTTTATGCATATGTACATTTATCTGGTTGTGCTAGGAGCAAGCAATCGGCTTCCGCTAGCAGCCGCCGGTATAAATAAACAGTTATTACATTTGAACAATTCGCGTTATTATTTTGGATAGAAATAGGTGCCAAAAAAGCTTGGCATCTCAAACAGGTTAGGTACAAAGGTAATGCCCAAGTCGTTAACCTTGAAAAGGCGTTGAAGGATAGAGTTATTGATAGAGTAGTCGAAAAGGTATGGCTTATTGCGGTGAAAAGTCATTATATAGCATTTAGAAATGTTAAGAGGTAGAATGTTGATTAGGCACCAGTTGTTAAGGGCATCAAGATCAGATTGCAAAGATAGTGGGGACAAGGGGTCACTGTAGGAAAAACATAGCTTAACGTCATCAGCATACATTAGGACACGGGAATGAGATAACATTTGTGGAAGATCGTTAATAAATAGGTTAAATAGCAAGGGACCCAGATGGCTACCTTGAGGAACCCCCGATGAGACAATAACAGGTTTAGAGAGAGAGGAGTTAAAGCAGACACGTTGAGAACGGTTACAAAGGTAAGAATTAGTCCAATATAGAAGCTTAGTCGGAAACCCTAGAAGAGACAGTTTATGAATAAGTAGATTATGATTGACGGAGTCGAAGGCTTTACTAAAGTCAGTATAAACGACATCAGTTTGACACTGTTTAGCAAAACCCAAAGTTACGAAGGTGGAAAATTCAAGGAGATTAGTAGAAACTGAGCGACGTTTAATGAATCCATGCTGAAATTCAGAGAATACAGAACTACAAAAATGTTGCAGCTGAGAAGTGATGATTTTTTCAAAGAGTTTAGGAATGGCAGATAAATTGGAAATACAGCGGTAGTTAGAGACATCAGATTTAGATCCCTTCTTATGAAAGGGTACCATATAGGATTCTTTCCAGACGGTGGGAAAGTCACCAGTCTTGAGAGACAAGTTGAAAAGTTTTAGGAGAGGCACACAAAGAGATTCAGCACAAAGTTTTAGAACAGCACTCGGAACCGAGTCTGGCCCAGTGGAGGACGAAAACTTGCACGATTTTAAATTTGTTAGGAGACCATCATAGTCGATGAAGGGGGAAGGATACAGTTCGAACTATTTATAGGGATAGGATAAGAGTAACTACTACTAAAGAGGTGATAGAGGTGATCCTCGACATACCAAAGTGCTCGAAGCATCGGTAGTGAAGACGAGATCAAGGGTCCTACTCATGCTATTGCGTATGCCATTTACCTGGCCTAACAATGTATCGGACAGAGAATCAACAAAGTCATGCTGCATAGATGGGAACATTAAGTCTGAGTCATTGGATGGGAACCAAGTGACATTAGGGAGATTAAAGTCACCGAGGACAATAAGACGATCAGAATCACCAAGCTGAGACAAAACGGACTGGAGATGGGCAGCGTGAAGCATATAAGTTGTAAATTCAGAGGACGGTGGGATGTAAGAGCATGATATGAATAAATTAAAAGAACACAGACGAATTTTAACTACGATAATTTCAATAGTGTTCAGCTCATCGATGGAAAAGAGTTGGGAAGTTAAGTCGGAACGATCAGCAATTAGAACGCCGCCACCTCGAGATGGTCGATTAGATCTATATTTATTAAAATTGTCTACAAAAATCTCGGAATCCGAGATTGAGGAATTGAGCCATGCTTCAGAGAAGGCGATAATGTAGTTTGTAGTACATTTTACAATTTTGTATGTTCCATAATTATTTCTTTTGCCTGAACATAAGACAATGGTTTTAATCTCATAAACATAATATTCTTCAGATTTTATTTCTGTTAAGATATTATTGTGCTCATCTGGATAGGGAATTATGTTGTATATTGGGGTGTTAATGCTTTCGCTTGGAATATTGGAAATTATTAATATTTCATTAGAATCTACTTTTAGCCATGTTGACGTTTTAATATGTAGTATTTCTCAGAATTTATATGTTTTAAATTATCTTGTTTTAATAATTTTGGATTGAATATACCAAGTATAGATAGCTGCATACCCAACTCTATATCCTCAATGTATTCTGTAAAGTGTTGGAGGTTAAATATCAAAATTTCTAATTGTTGATTTTTATTTTTTCCTCCGTTTAAATTATTTATGGCCTCAAGTCCCTTGTTAATCGTTTCTATTACTAGGTTTAACTCATTGGTTTGGATACTATTTTTGGCTAGGATGTCTATTTTGTTTTCTAGTCCTTTCTTATCTTCGTGGTCTAACGTTCCAAGTAAGTATTTGTAGGCTGTACCGACTATGTTTATTAGTCCTCTCTTACTGCGTTTGGCTATTTTCAGCCCGTTTATTTCTCTTGTGAGCTTGTCTACTAAGTATTATATTTGAATTACTTCTTTGAAATCGTTGCCTTTTCTAAAAGGCTTGCATAAGTTTCCTCAGTTTTTGTGATATTTATTATAAGATAGTGATATTCGTAATTAATTGGTATGTTTATTGTTTCGGTATTGAATATAAGATATCCATACGGTTATTTTATTGGGTTTATTTCGACGTTTTGTTCATTTGTCAATAGAATCGCGAACATGGGGATGATCGTTGATCTAATCAGGTTGGGGTTCATTAATCCCGTTATTATCTTCTGATTCTCTGTAATTATTGTATTTAATATTATTAGTTCTCTTTTTCTTTTTAAATTTTGACTTATAATGTGTTATTTTCGCCTCTATTTTTCTCCTCATAATGCTTTTCATCAAGCTTTGTTACTTCTCCAGTCTTTTTGAATGGATTCGTTATTTTGGACTTTACTAATGGGGATTGCTTAAATCTTGTGTCTATTTCGTAATCGTTACGTTTTTGATTCAATTTATTGATCTGCTTTTCTTTATTTAATTGCGTTTTATATTCAGGTGTTTCTGCATAAATGAATATGTCGGCAGGTGTCCTGTTTGTAGTGTTATGCTTTGTTTAAAAATGTTGGCGCGCACTATGCAAGTTTTGAAATAGCTTTTTGGCAGGTGTCTTTACTGTTAAAGCAGCGGTCGACACGCACACATTGCACTGCATTTGTGTGCGTAGACAGCAGGCAAAATTGATCAAAAAGTGTTATTGTTTTGGTACTGATATCAGCGCAGAGACTTTTCCTATGCACATTAGATATGACATACTTATTAAATTAATTACTAATTAATTACTTAATTAACTAATAACACTACTAGACAAAATTCAACTTTTTTTTCCGCTGTGCTTAAAAGTGACTTTTTCTGATAGATTTGGAGATTTAAATTTTATTTAAGAATTATGGTTTTTTTTTCAGGTTTAGTTTTTTTTAAGAATTTTTAAAAAATATGGTTTTTTTTGCCATAGGTAGTACTTCTATTTTTCACATAACTAAAGTTTCTTACAACTGGTTGTATTAAATTTGTAATTTAAATTTTTTCCCGAAGTTTTGACTTTAAAAACTCAGGAAAAGTCGAAAAAAAAATATTTGAATGCCTTGATTTTTGGTTTTAGATAGACACATTAATTAGGCGTCGTTTTAGGTATCGTTTATAAGAATCGATGGATAAACGGCTAAGTAACAACCGTTTGACCAAACTTTCTCCAAATCTATCAGAAAAAGTCAATTTTAGCGACAGCGGAAAAAAAAAGTTGAATTTTGTCGAGTAGTGTAATCAGCCCCACCGGGTCAGAGTACTTGCCTAAGTTACTTCGATTAATTAGTTGACATGTAATTTTACCCTTACAGTTTAACTCTACTACAACAATAAACAGCACACAATATCTCAACATTATTATTAGTCTGGGTTCTATAGAGACGTAAGACGCTAAATTTACGATTGTAAATGCGTAAGTTGTTAGAAGTCAGAAGACAATGATTGCTCAATTCATCGATGACCACCAGAATGTTAAAAATAAATAAATCGGCAGTTTCTTGATTTTCTTGATTGATTGGGCAGGAACAGGAGACATATGGCCTAAGACAAGGTACTCATTTATGAAAGCAGCATACTGAGACTTCACATCAGGGCAAACTTCCGCTCAAGGGACATGAATCTGCGACGCGCTTGATTGTAAGATTCTCCCAAGAGATCCAAGATTTATGTATTTAGGTGGCAGCCGAACACAATCGCCGGCTGTAATCGCCGGAAATGCTGAACAAAATGCGCTTCACAATCAAGCTCTTCTTTGGTAGACTTTACTATTGGTTCTATGCAATTCTCAACCTCCCAAAACCTCTGAAGAAGCACTTCAAGTTGCTCATCTGGATTGTCATCCTCAGAAGCAATGGCCGGAGCGCGAGCAACTATTAAAGACAAACTATTCAAACGAGAACAACCTCCAGACACGACCCATCCCAAGCGAGTTTTCTGAATTGAAAGCAATCCTGGCAGTAATTTGACCTGACCAACACAAAGGAGCTCGTAAAACAGACTTGCGCCAATCAATAGATCGACGCGATGAGGCCTATGGAACTCCGGATTCGCTAGTGGTATGTTCGCTGGAATGTTCAAGTTATGAGTGTCAATTCCAAAGCATGGCTGACGATCAGTTATGTTAGAAGCTGCAATAGCAGTGATGAGAGTTGAGAATTCAGATTAGTGAGAATGCAGGCTAACATTGACCGAACATCCATCTGAGAGGGTTCAGTGTTATGCTGAGACGGATTAGACGGAAAGGGCGTAGACGGAGACGGAGCATCAATTGATTGCCCTTGGACGGCAGCTGATTCAGGGTTACTGAAATTGAGGGTAGTATGGTGGTTACCGCCTCAGGTACGACAGGGACTTGAGGTGCACTGACCTAATCGATGCCCTGTTCTAAGGCAATTTATACAAAGGGACAGTCGTTTGGCTTCTTTATGGCGATTTTCGGGGGACAGTGCTTTGAACTTAGGACAGTACTGGACTTCGTGAGCGCTATCACTGCAGAGCACGCAGCCTGAGAAGGCTTGGCTAGTTGCAATCAAGGTGGACCTGGAACTATTATGTTTTCTACTCTTGCCCACCTAACTGCTCGGCGCATAGCTTACCCAAGCTAAATCCAATGTATCCAATGATCAGCAATGCTGTTCCAAGAACGAGGCCATATATTCCCAAGTCGAAATTGAGTTGGCATACGCTGGTTCCTCGAATCGCTTCTCCCACTTCGCTTGGCTCGGTGGATCCAGTTTCCGAAGCAGCTCCTGCACGATGATGCAACCTGCGATCTGCTCAGGAGTGTCCAAACTCTGAAGCGCACGCATATGAGCATTGAATCCGTCCGACAGCTTTCGAAGCATATCCACTGAACCATTTTCGACAGCCTGGAGCCCTAGGATCTCATTAATGTGTTCCTGAAAAACTAATCGTCGATTATTAAATCTTCTTTTCAATAGTTGTAATGCCACATTATAATTTCCATCCGAAGTTTCCAGCAACCGCACAGTCCCCAAAGCCGCATCACGCAAACAGGGACGTGAATGCTGAAACTTCTCTACATTGGTTAGATCAGGATAATTTTTTATGATAGTTACAAACGTGGAGTAGAAGTCGGTCCAGTTCGCATATCCTACACTGAAAGTTGGCTGATGTATAGGCGGAAGAATGGTACCTGTCTGCGTCGAGGTAGAAGTTGCGAGCCGGTAAACTCAGCGGTAATGTTTCCTCCAGCCATGGTAGAATGAAGCGGTATGTGGCCGCTACTTTTCGCTATTTCCCGCATAATCGATGCCTTCACCGCACTGGCAAGTGATTCGAAAATATCACCTAATCCACTTTGAATCTCGGTTTGATCCCATTCCTCAAGTTCGGTGTAGAACATCTCAAAATTTCCAATCAGCTTATCGAGTTGCTCTTGCTTTACATCGATCAGGTAATAGTCAGCCAGCAGAAAATCATTTTCCCACGCGGCAGCTAAACTTTTCATTTTCTCGCATAATTCCGTTGATTTAAGCTTTAAAAAGGATACCCTGTTTTGATCCCTGGTAGTTAGAATTTCGTTAGCATCAGCAGCGTTGGCAGCATCGATCTCCAAGCGGCGGCAGCTGAGCAAACGTTTACTGCGGGAAGATCAACGCAAAGAGTACCGCGCGTAATAAACGTCTCTAGCGGGAAGACAAATTCAAAGAGGAGCGCACGCAATAGAAAGCAACGAACAAAAACAGCAAGAAAGCTATGCGCAATACCAAGTACAAGGGCCGGTGTGGGAATCGTTTCTTGCGGGAAGATAAGATTAAAGAGCACGGAGTGTAATAGACTGGAAGAATGACCGTAAGCCGACAGCTACAAGGGAGGTCGGTGTATATATGTATGTACATATGTAATATCTTATGTAGCCGATGACACTGGTTGAATTGGCAATTCGAATAATGTTTATTCTTCTTTGTGATTGTACTGATATATTTATTCTTGCACGAATCACATCGGGGTCACCAATGTTAAGCTAGTGAGCTTTTTCACAAGCTGTTGAATTTTACTCAAGCTTACGGTGTTTTTTAGATGTACATATGCGTGTAAGACGACGAACAATGGTCTTATGGCTACAAATATTAGCTCCAGACTGATTTTTTTTTTTTTTTTTTTTTTTTTTTAACCAAATAACGTTCATTTATTAGCTGAAAGAGAGCTTCCCCAGACGGGAAAGAAGCTTCTCGAAGCCAAGTGGAGGCGGCTAAGGCTTATGGCCTACAGCTAATGAAGGTATCTTTTTTTGTTTGTTGCTGTTGCGATGATGCTGTCCGTACTGGTCAAGGGATAAACCGTCGAGTTTATTTGCCGGACTGGGTGGCCTTCTTTGGCTTGGCCTGGGTGCCCTCACGGAAACCATTACGGAAGCGACGACGGACAACCTTCAGGTGGCTCATGCGGCCAGTGCCAGTGGTCTTCCTCCTCTTGGCCTTCACGGACCAGTTGTAGGAACGCAACTTGGCGGCTGGGTACCCGCACTGGGCACAAGTCGACTTCTGGATGTGGTACGATGAGCGTCCACAACGACGGCACAAGGTGTGCGTCTTGTTATGACGTTTACCAAAGCTGGAGGTACCCTTCGTCATCTTGTATGGCGAACGGTCTAAGAAGAAAAAAAGGGCTGCAAGGGCTGACGGCGTAATTTCCGTGCCCTATGAGGCAACGCTTAACGAGCGGGAGAGAGTGCGATTAGGAGAGAGTTAGAGCAGTTCGGGCTGCTGCTAAGCAGAGTACGAAGAATGATTGCACACAAGTAAACGAAAGAAGGCCGCTGCGTAAACGTATGCGGTAACAAAGGATTTTAAACAGTGGGCATTGCAAATAATTAACATCGAGATGTGCATTACTTTAGGCCGCACCATTTGCTATAATTTATGATATTTTATGCTGCTTGACCTGACAACATCTTTAACTGTATTTCTTAAAGCGTTATTAGAAATTATTATAATAGATGGATCTTCATCTAGTATTTATTTATTACTAATGATTAACTTTCTATCTCTTCAATAAATTTACGTAGGCTTCCTGTTCGGCTTAGCGCCGGCCCACGGCAGCATAAAGAGCGCATCTCTCTTAGTCATTTGTTTCTTGCTGTCGCCCTGCACTTTCTATCGAAACATCGCCCTTTCTTCGTCGTTCGTCGTCCAACAAGAGCTGCGTGGGAGGCACATCTTCGGAGCAGCACTTACTTAAGAATTGATCGTCTTCGTGAGCGTTTGCTCGTATCGTCGTATAGTTATTCTTCGTTTCGTTGGCACTGTGATCTGTGTTTATTTGTTGCATCGCTCGCATTACCAAGCCCTACTAAATTGAACATACACGAATATAATATACACATAGAAATCAAACCAATTATTTGTTTTAATAAATTTTCGTAAAAATATGCTGCTGAAGAAGCTCAGTAGCTCAACATTTTGGTGACCCCGACGTGATAAACAATTACATCAATATAAACAAGCATAAACATATAAACAAAAAGCCAATTACATATATCGTTCCCTAATTTGCATAAAACACAGTTGTTCGGTTCGGCGGTTGTGCACAAACAGTAACGGTTCTCGCGTCATCCGCTTTACGTTCTGCTTGCTGTTATTTCGTTTCGTTTTCGGTGCACTCAGTGTGTTTGAAATTGTTGGTTGTTTGGCAAATTGCGAACTCTCGCTGCTGGTCTGTGCCCGTGTGTTCGAACGCTGCGATCGATTTGAAGTTCCTTTAAAACTGTTCGAGGTTATTCACCGGCTATTGACCTCTGTGTTTGCCGTATCAAATACAAGAAATGGCTTCTGATAGCACACCCTCTCCTAACGCTCTCAATTCCCCCGTGTCCCTCAATGCAGACCTTTCTTACTACAAGCGTAAGGTTCAAGCTATGCTAAGTGCAGCACGGAGAATTGAAAATGCCGTCGGCGAAGAGAAGATTGGTGAGCTCAAGGAGGAGGAATTAAACGTCCTCTTAAAGTCTGTATTGGATCTTGCTGGCGCGGAAAACTTCCCAATTCGGAAATGGTGCTCCAACGTTCCTGCCGTGCTTGAAGGAGTTCCTGACAAAGATAAAGAAACGCTGCTGAGTTTCGACGATGGAACCGATTTTACAAAGGCCCTTGGATTGGTTTGGGAGCCTGAATCCGATGAATTTCTCTTTTCCGTAGTACCCGCACAGTTGTCTTCAAAGCCGACAAAGCGCTATATGTTGTCAACTATAGCTCGCTTTTATGATCCCCTTGGATTGATTGGGCCTGTCATTGCAAAGGCAAAGATTTTCCTTCAGCTGGTGTGGAAGGAGCGGCTCCAATGGGATGAGAGTCTACCCGAGTCTCTTTCGTCAGCGTGGACCACTTTCTGCGAGAATTTGTCTGCCCGTCAGCGTTTTAGATTTCCTCGCCTCGCATTGTGTCCCAGGTCAAAGGTGGAGGTTCATGGTTTTTGTGATGCCAGTCTAGACGCGTATGGCGCATGTATTTATATCGTCTCAAGGACCAAGAATGGCACATACGTGCAACTTTTCTGTGCGAAGTCGCGTGTCGCCCCTGTCAAGGTATTGACTGTGCCCAAGTTGGAGTTATGTGGCGCTGACCTACTTTCTCAATTGATCAGTGAGATACACCAACTTAAATTATTTACTGGAAGCTTCTATTGCTGGTCCGACTCCAAAACTGCCTTGTCTTGGATTCGCAATGATCCATCAAGTTTTAACGTCTTCGTTGCAAATCGGGTTTCGGCCATTCAGGAGCGGACTGCTCAGATGGAATGGCGCTACGTTCCAACCGCTCAGAACCCTGCGGATATCTTATCCAGAGGCGCTCTGCCATCTGAACTTTTGGAATCGCATCTTTGGTCCCACGGGCCACTCTTTCTTTGGAATGAAAAACCGGTGTGGCCATCTTCATCTACACAAGACCTGCCGACACTGGAGCTTCGCAAGAGAGTCCTCATTGTAGTTTGCCCATTCGTAGACCTCTCTGATGGCCGGAAATTTAACAATTCCTTCGGAAAACTTCAGCGCACGTTTGCATACGTCTTCAAATTTGTGAGGCGCAAAAAGTCATCGGGAGTAACAGTGGATGACATCGTTGGTGGCACACGGTTACTCATTCGTTCAATATAGAGAGTGCACTTATGGACTGACTACAAGGCTTTGCGGGATGGAGAGCAGGTGCAGCCGTCGAGCTCTATTTCGTCGCTCGCACCATTTCTGGATGAACATGGACTATTACGCGTCGGTGGACGGTTGGCGAACTCATCACTTGATTTCAACGCGCGGCATCCAGTTATTCTTCCAAGGCGTCATCCCGTCACTTCGGCTGTAATTGTGCATTTTCATGAGCGGAACTTGCACGCTGGACCACGATCATTAATCGCACTAATTCGTCATGAGTATTGGCCAATTGGAAGGCGCAAGACTGTGGCAAATGTCGTAAATCGCTGCACAAGATGTTTTAAGGCCAAGCCGCGCTTACTTCAGCATATCATGGCTGACCTGCCAAAGGAGCGTGTGAATGCAACTTGCGCCTTTGCTGTTACAGGCGTGGATTTTTGTGGTCCATTCTTTTACAAGAGTGAGGTGCGGACCAGACCACCCATCAAATGCTACATTTGCGTATTTATTTGTTTTGCCACCAAGGCCGTACACCTGGAGCTTGTGCAGGATTTGTCAACGCCAGCGTTCATTAGCGCGCTCAAGCGGTTCATTTGTACTCGTGGTCAGCCAAGGGATATTTGGTCTGATAATGCAACTAACTTCGTTGGAGCTAAGAACGAGTTGGCGGAGCTGAAGAAGCTGTTCCTCTCCGAAAAGCACCAGAAGACAGTTCAAGAGTTTTGCGTCACAGATCACATCGACTGGCGCTTCATTCCCCCTCGGTCTCCCCACTTTGGCGGGCTCTGGGAGGCAGCGGTGAAGACAGCCAAGCATCACTTCTACCGTTCCGCCTCCAGTTCCGTACTTTGCTTCGATGACCTGAGAACCCTCGTGTGCCATATAACTGCTATAGTCAACTCAAGACCATTGCTTCCCATTTCAGAGCATCCCGACGACTTGGACGTGCTAACACCGGCGCATTTCTTTAATACGGCGCCGATCCTTATGTTTGCAGAGCCAGATGTAACCAGACTAAACTTCAATCGTCTTGATCGCTGGCAGCAGGTAAACTTTCTGCAGCAGACGTTTTGGTCCCGCTGGCGAGAGAAGTACCTCACCCTTCTTCAGGAGAGAGCTAAGTGGAGAACTAGGCAGCCTAGTCTCAGCGTCGGCGACGAAGTGCTCGTAAAGAACGAGAACCTGCCTCCCCTCAAGTGGCCATTGGGAAGGGTGACTAAGCTAATCGTCGGGAAGGATGGTGTTCCCAGGGTAGCTGAGCTAAAAACGGCTACTGGGAGTGCCACAAGGGCCGTCGCGAAGCTGTGTATGCTGCCAAAGAAGGATGTCGAAGACCCGTACTCTTCAACGGGGGGAGTATGTTCGGCTTAGCGCCGGCCCACGGCAGCATAAAGAGCGCATCTCTCTTAGTCATTTGTTTCTTGCTGTCGCCCTGCACTTTCTATCGCAACATCGCCCTTTCTTCGTCGTTCGTCGTCCAACAAGAGCTGCGTGGGAGGCACATCTTCGGAGCAGCACTTACTTCAGAATTGATCGTCTTCGTGAGCGTTTGCTCGTATCGTCGTATAGTTATTCTTCGTTTCGTTGGCACTGTGATCTGTGTTTATTTGTTGCATCGCTCGCATTACCAAGCCCTACTAAATTGAACATACACGAATATAATATACACATAGAAATCAAACCAATTATTTGTTTTAATAAATTTTCGTAAAAATACGCTGCTGAAGAAGCTAGTAGCTCAACACTTCCGTTGAATTTGGTATAGTATTTGTACTATCTTGTACGCTTTAACGCTTCCTTTAGTTTGTTCCATTTGTTGGTCTGGATCATCTGCGACGTTTGCTGAGCGTCTCCTGTTAGTTGTACGTCGATTGCCCCGAATAGTATTCTTTTTTGTCGAGCTTGTCCTGTCGGATGCTTTAGTATGCTCAAAAGGCCAATAAATAGCTGCTATTTGGTAAGCCACTATTTGGTGGCAATCTGCCCCAAATAATATTTTTTATTTAAATTATACTTATGTTCAACACAATGTTTTATAGTGAGTTATCCCCGACTATAATTTTCAAAGTCTCAAACGGAACTTATTCTTCATTCTGCTTCTATTTCACAATAGGCTTCTCTTGGGAAGCTTTTGAGCTTTCGTCCCAAGTTTTAATCTTCGGCTGCAGCTTTCTTCTTCGGTTGCATTTCGGTTGATCTTGGATTTAGTTATCGGTGCGTTGGCTTACGTGCGATAGCCAACGTATGGATGGCTATCGGCGAATTGTCGGCTTTGATAAAAGGGTTGATTGCAGCTGGTTATCTGTATCATCTTTCACCTGGCCCGTTCACTTGTTTATTAGATTGGAGCCAAATTTGTTTACTTGGGTATCTATAATTCAACTTGGTTGTGGGAACCAAATTGTGTATTCTAGTAGCTTGAAATTTAGGTGATTTCCTGTTGACAGCTTATGATTTATTTGTTTCCTAGTGTTGGGGGTCTTATCATATATGTGTATAAGGGTTAGTTCTGGTCATATGTATAACGTGTTATTGATATGTCCAGAGCTTAACGTATACATAATGCGTGTGTGGGTGTAGGGCATTATGGATATGTTACGCCCCCGGCATTTCTCATTAGCCTGTCCTCAGGCCTCTAACTTTGGGTATAGGGATGGAGTTTCTGGTTTAACGAGTCTAATTTTCAAGTCTAATATTTCAACCCTTTCTTCTACCTCTTTGGGTTTAATATGTTTAATAATTATGTTTTTGGGTATTTTCTTAAATGTAATGGTTAAATATACAACTATAAATATTATTGTTATAATAAATTCAATTATAATTATTGTTTATTGTTTATTTTATTGTTTATTTTGTTTAAAGTTTAACAATGTACAGTTAAACTGTAAGGGTAAAATGACATATCAACTAATTAAACTAAAGGGCCAATGCCAATACTCAGACCCGGTGGGGCTGATTATCGGCTCAGTAGCCGATCCCGATAGCCGAACAATTCCCAATTAAAGCAATTTAAATTAAATTAAGTTATTGATTAAGATAATTTTGACCATATTAGAACTAGTATCCAAGGAAAACAGATGGAAAAATTGGTTATAGTTACGGCAAAGGCTACGGAAAGATTCATAATCCGAGTAGTTAGAAAGACAGAGTTGGAGATGAAGAGGGAAGTAATGCCTAGTCGGGCGGAAAGGAACAGCAATACTAATAAGGTTGATGAGGGCAGTCGATTCGACCTCACCAGAGAGAAGCTTATGGAGGAAGAGAACTCCTTGGCAGGTTCTACGGGATTTAAGAGAGTGGAGATTAATTAGGCGCAACCTACTTTCATAAGAAGGGAGATGGATCGAAGGGTCCCAATTGAGTCCCCGGAGGGCAAAGATGAGGAACTGTTTTTGTACTGATTCGAGCATATCCTGAAATTTTTGGTAATGAGGAGACCAGACACAAGAACCATATTCCAAGATAGGCCGGACCAGAGAAACATACAGAAGTTTTGTAGTATACGGGTCGGTAAATTCCTTAGACCATCTTTTGACAAATCCAAGGACTCCTTTTGCTTTGTTAGAGATAGTAGAGATAAGAGAGTTGAAACATAGGTTAGGTACAAAGGTAATGCCCAAGTCGTTAACCTTGAAAAGGCGTTGAAGGATAGAGTTATTGATAGAGTAGTCGAAAAGGTATGGCTTATTGCGGCGAAAAGTCATTATATAGCATTTAGAAATGTTAAGAGGTAGAATGTTGATTAGGCACCAGTTGTTAAGGGCATCAAGATCAGATTGCAAAGATAGTGGGGACAAGGGGTCACTGTAGGAAAAACATAGCTTAACGTCATCAGCATACATTAGGACACGGGAATGAGATAACATTTGTGGAAGATCGTTAATAAATAGGTTAAATAGCAAGGGACCCAGATGGCTACCTTGAGGAACCCCCGATGAGACAATAACAGGTTTAGAGAGAGAGGAGTTAAAGCAGACACGTTGAGAACGGTTACAAAGGCAAGAATTAGTCCAATATAGAAGCTTAGTCGGAAACCCTAGAAGAGACAGTTTATGAATAAGTAGATTATGATTGACGGAGTCGAAGGCTTTACTAAAGTCAGTATAAACGACATCAGTTTGACACTGTTTAGCAAAACCCAAAGTTACGAAGGTGGAAAATTCAAGGAGATTAGTAGAAACTGAGCGACGTTTAATGAATCCATGCTGAAATTCAGAGAATACAGAACTACAAAAATGTTGCAGCTGAGAAGTGATGATTTTTTCAAAGAGTTTAGGAATGGCAGATAAATTGGAAATACAGCGGTAGTTAGAGACATCAGATTTAGATCCCTTCTTATGAAAGGGTACCATATAGGATTCTTTCCAGACGGTGGGAAAGTCACCAGTCTTGAGAGACAAGTTGAAAAGTTTTAGGAGAGGCACACAAAGAGATTCAGCACAAAGTTTTAGAACAGCACTCGGAACCGAGTCTGGCCCAGTGGAGGACGAAAACTTGCACGATTTTAAATTTGTTAGGAGACCATCATAGTCGATGAAGGGGGGAAGGATACAGTTCGAACTATTTATAGGGATAGGATAAGAGTAACTACTACTAAAGAGGTGATAGAGGTGATCCTCGACATACCAAAGTGCTCGAAGCATCGGTAGTGAAGACGAGATCAAGGGTCCTACTCATGCTATTGCGTATGCCATTTACCTGGCCTAACAATGTATCGGACAGAGAATCAACAAAGTCATGCTGCATAGATGGGAACATTAAGTTTGAGTCATTGGATGGGGACCAAGTGACATTAGGGAGATTAAAGTCACCGAGGACAATAAGACGATCAGAATCACCAAGCTGAGACAAAACGGACTGGAGATGGGCAGCGTGAAGCATATAAGTTGTAAATTCAGAGGACGGTGGGATGTAAGAGCATGATATGAATAAATTAAAAGAACACAGACGAATTTTAACTACGATAATTTCAATAGTGTTCAGCTCATCGATGGAAAAGAGTTGGGAAGTTAAGTCGGAACGATCAGCAATTAGAACGCCGCCACCTCGAGATGGTCGATTAGATCTATATTTATTAAAATTGTCTACAAAAATCTCGGAATCCGAGATTGAGGAATTGAGCCATGTTTCAGAGAAGGCGATAATGTAGTTTGTAGTACATTTTACAATTTTGTATTTTCCATAATTATTTCTTTTGCCTGAACATAAGACAATGGTTTTAATCTCATAAACGTAATATTCTTCAGATTTTATTTCTGTTAAGATATTATTGTGCTCATCTGGATAGGGAATTATGTTGTATATTGGGGTGTTAATGCTTTCGCTTGGAATATTGGAAATTATTAATATTTCATTAGAATCTACTTTTAGCCATGTTGACGTTTTAATATGTAGTATTTTCTCAGAATTTATATGTTTTAAATTATCTTGTTTTAATAATTTTGGATTGAATATACCAAGTATAGATAGCTGCATACCCAACTCTATATCCTCAATGTATTCTGTAAAGTGTTGGAGGTTAAATATCAAAATTTCTAATTGTTGATTTTTATTTTTTCCTCCGTTTAAATTATTTATGGCCTCAAGTCCCTTGTTAATCGTTTCTATTACTAGGTTTAACTCATTGGTTTGGATACTATTTTTGGCTAGGATGTCTATTTTGTTTTCTAGTCCTTTCTTATCTTACTGCGTTTGGCTATTTTCAGCCCGTTTATTTCTCTTGTGAGCTTGTCTACTAAGTATTATATTTGAATTACTTCTTTGAAATCGTTGCCTTTTCTAAAAGGCTTGCATAAGTTTCCTCAGTTTTTGTGATATTTATTATAAGATAGTGATATTCGTAATTAATTGGTATGTTTATTGTTTCGGTATTGAATATAAGATATCCATACGGTTATTTTATTGGGTTTATTTCGACGTTTTGTTCATTTGTCAATAGAATCGCGAACATGGGGATGATCGTTGATCTAATCAGGTTGGGGTTCATTAATCCCGTTATTATCTTCTGATTCTCTGTAATTATTGTATTTAATATTATTAGTTCTCTTTTTCTTTTTAAATTTTGACTTATAATGTGTTATTTTCGCCTCTATTTTTCTCCTCATAATGCTTTTCATCAAGTTTTGTTACTTCTCCAGTCTTTTTGAATGGATTCGTTATTTTGGACTTTACTAATGGGGATTGCTTAAATCTTGTGTCCTTTTCGTAATCGTTACCATCCTTACAGTTTAACTGTACATTGTTAAACTTTAAACAAAAATAAACAGCAACAAAAATAAAAAAATTCCAATATTATAATATACCCTACCATCCGAAAAAAATCCTCAAACTAAAACCGCCATGGCAGTTACCAAAAAATTTAATAGACACATCACTGCACATCCACAAAAAAAATAACACACCACCCGATGTATACCAAAAACTATTTAACGAACTAAAAAACAAACTAAATAATCACAAATTTATTTACACCGACGGATCCCAACAAAACTCTATTACAACGTTCGCAGTCAACTTAGAAACAGACATAATAAAATACTGAAGTCTACCATCATACTCTTCAATACAAACAGCCGAAATTATAAGCATACTTGAAGCAACAAAATTAACAGCAAAAAAAAGGGGCAAGTTTGTAATCTGCTCAGAATCCCTTGGTGCAATCGAGGCAATAGCTAACACAAGCAACAACAACACATACCCAGCCACCATCCGATCAATCCTCATAACACACAATCCAAAAATAACAATTCTGTGGACACCAGGACACAGTAACATCAAAGGAAATGAGCTGGCAGACAAAACAACAAAATCAGTCTTAAAAATGCCACTAATTTACACCGACAACCTAAATACTACAGACATTAACAGATTTTTAAAAGAACAGCTAGCCCAAACCACAAAAAACCTTATCTCCAAATGCAACACTTGGTACAGAAATATTAACACCAACAACACACAGACACATCCCACTACTCAAATTTAATACAGCAACAAACAAAACGACTCAACCAAATAAAATTCACCAGACTCCGACTGGGTCGCACAAAATTTACGCACAAACACTACCTCGATCCCACAGCGTCACGAAACTGCCCGATCTGCCAGTCACATACTCCAGCAACCATGGAGCACATCCTCAACTGATGCCCTGCAACTACCCAAATTAAACAAAAAATATTTAAAAACCTAAATATCACCCAATACCTAAGTAATCCATCCACAGAAAACATCAAACTAATAATAGAATACCTAAAAGAAACAAATATATACCACGAAATCTAAACTTAATTAAATTTAAAACATAATATATATCTGTACATATCATAGCATAATAGCATAACATAATATATATCTGTACATATCTTAACTTTAAAACTTATACACACCCAATTAACTCTGTAGTCGATGGCCCCGCAGCTAGCACTATATAAGATCTCATGCCGGACTTGGCTTTGCAAGCCATTTCTGACATCAAATAAATAAAAATAAATAAATCGGCAGTTTCTTGATTTTCTTGATTGATTGGGCAGGAACAGGAGACATATGGCCTAAGACAAGGTACTCATTTATGAAAGCAGCATACTGAGACTTCACATCAGGGCAAACTTCCGCTCAAGGGACATGAATCTGCGACGCGCTTGATTGTAAGATTCTCCCAAGAGATCCAAGATATATGTATTTAGGTGGCAGCCGAACACAATCGCCGGCTGTAATCGCCGGAAATGCTGAACAAAATGCGCTTCACAATCAAGCTCTTCTTTGGTAGACTTTACTATTGGTTCTATGCAATTCTCAACCTCCCAAAACCTCTGAAGAAGCACTTCAAGTTGCTCATCTGGATTGTCATCCTCAGAAGCAATGGCCGGAGCGCGAGCAACTATTAAAGACAAACTATTCAAACGAGAACAACCTCCAGACACGACCCATCCCAAGCGAGTTTTCTGAATTGAAGGCAATCCTGGCAGTAATTTGACCTGACCAACACAAAGGAGCTCGTAAAACAGACTTGCGCCAATCAATCGATCGACGCGCTGAGGCCTATGGAACTCCGGATCTGCTAGTCGTATGTTCGCTGGAATGTTCAAGTTATGAGTGTCAATTCCAAAGCATGGCTAACGATCAGTTATGTTAGAAGCTGCAATAGCAGTGATGAGAGTTGAGAATTCAGATTAGTGAGAATGCAGGCTAACATTGACCGAACATCCATCTGAGAGGGTTCAGTGTTATGCTGAGACGGATTAGACGGAAAGGGCGTAGACGGAGACGGAGCATCAATTGATTGCCCTTGGACGGCAGCTGATTCAGGGTTACTGAAATTGAGGGTAGTATGGTGGTTACCGCCTCAGGTACGACAGGGACTTGAGGTGCACTGACCTAATCGATGCCCTGTTCTAAGGCAATTTATACAAAGGGACAGTCGTTTGGCTTCTTTATGGCGATTTTCGGGGGACAGTGCTTTGAACTTAGGACAGTACTGGACTTCGTGAGCGCTATCACTGCAGAGCACGCAGCCTGAGAAGGCTTGGCTAGTTGCAATCAAGGTGGACCTGGAACTATTATGTTTTCTACTCTTGCCCACCTAACTGCTCGGCGCATAGCTTACCCAAGCTAAATCCAATGTATCCAATGATCAGCAATGCTGTTCCAAGAACGAGGCCATATATTCCCAAGTCGAAATTGAGTTGGCATACGCTGGTTCCTCGAATCGCTTCTCCCACTTCGCTTGGCTCGGTGGATCCAGTTTCCGAAGCAGCTCCTGCACGATGATGCAACCTGCGATCTGCTCAGGAGTGTCCAAACTCTGAAGCGCACGCATATGAGCATTGAATCCGTCCGACAGCTTTCGAAGCATATCCACTGAACCATTTTCGACAGCCTGGAGCCCTAGGATCTCATTAATGTGTTCCTGAAAAACTAATCGTCGATTATTAAATCTTCTTTTCAATAGTTGTAATGCCACATTATAATTTCCATCCGAAGTTTCCAGCAACCGCACAGTCCCCAAAGCCGCATCACGCAAACAGGGACGTGAATGCTGAAACTTCTCTACATTGGTTAGATCAGGATAATTTTTTATGATAGTTACAAACGTGGAGTAGAAGTCGGTCCAGTTCGCATATCCTACACTGAAAGTTGGCTGATGTATAGGCGGAAGAATGGTACCTGTCTGCGTCGAGGTAGAAGTTGCGAGCCGGTAAACTCAGCGGTAATGTTTCCTCCAGCCATGGTAGAATGAAGCGGTATGTGGCCGCTACTTTTCGCTATTTCCCGCATAATCGATGCCTTCACCGCACTGGCAAGTGATTCGAAAATATCACCTAATCCACTTTGAATCTCGGTTTGATCCCATTCCTCAAGTTCGGTGTAGAACATCTCAAAATTTCCAATCAGCTTATCGAGTTGCTCTTGCTTTACATCGATCAGGTAATAGTCAGCCAGCAGAAAATCATTTTCCCACGCGGCAGCTAAACTTTTCATTTTCTCGCATAATTCCGTTGATTTAAGCTTTAAAAAGGATACCCTGTTTTGATCCCTGGTAGCTAGAATTTCGTTAGCATCAGCAGCGTTGGCAGCATCAGCAGCGTGGGCAGCATCGATCTCCATAGCGGCGGCAGCTGAGCAAACGTTTACTGCGGGAAGATCAACGCAAAGAGTACCGCGCGTAATAAACGTCTCTAGCGGGAAGACAAATTCAAAGAGGAGCGCACGCAATAGAAAGCAACGAACAAAAACAGCAAGAAAGCTATGCGCAATACCAAGTACAAGGGCCGGTGTGGGAATCGTTTCTTGCGGGAAGATAAGATTAAAGAGCACGGAGTGTAATAGACTGGAAGAATGACCGTAAGCCGACAGCTACAAGGGAGGCCGGTGTATATATGTATGTACATATGTAATATCTTATGTAGCCGATGACACTGGTTGAATTGGCAATTCGAATAATGTTTATTCTTCTTTGTGATTGTACTGATATATTTATTCTTGCACGAATCACATCGGGGTCACCAATGTTAAGCTAGTGAGCTTTTTCACAAGCTGTTGAATTTTACTCAAGCTTACGGTGTTTGTTAGATGTACATATGCGTGTAAGACGACGAACAATGGTCTTATGGCTACGAAAATTAGCTCCAGACTGATTTGCAAGGGCTGACGGCGTAATTTCCGTGCCCTATGAGGCAACGCTTAACGAGCGGGAGAGAGTGCGATTAGGAGAGAGTTAGAGTAGTTCGGGCTGCTGCTAAGCAGAGTACGTAGAATGATTGTACACAAGTAAACGAAAGAATGCCGCTGCGTAATCGTATGAGGTAACAAAGGATTTTAAACAGTGGGCTTTGCAAATAATTAACATCGAGATGTGCATTACTTTAGGCCGCACCACTTGCTATAATTTATGATATTTTATGCTGCTTGACCTGACAACATCTTTAACTGTATTTCTTAAAGCGTTATAATAAATTATTATAATAGATGGATCTTCATCTAGTATTTATTTATTACTAATGATTAACTTTCTATCTCTTCAATAAATTTACGTAGGCTTCCTGTTCGGCTTAGCGCCGGCCCACGGCAGCATAAAGAGCGCATCTCTCTTAGTCATTTGTTTCTTGCTGTCGCCCTGCACTTTATATCGCAACATCGCCCTTTCTTCGTCGTTCGTCGTCCAACAAGAGCTGCGTGGGAGGCACATCTTCGGAGCAGCACTTACTTAAGAATTGATCGTCTTCGTGAGCGTTTGCTCGTATCGTCGTATAGTTATTCTTCGTTTCGTTGGCACTGTGATCTGTGTTTATTTGTTGCATCGCTCGCATTACCAAGCCCTACTAAATTGAACATACACGAATATAATATACACATAGAAATCAAACCAATTATTTGTTTTAATAAATTTTCGTAAAAATATGCTGCTGAAGAAGCTCAGTAGCTCAACATTTTGGTGACCCCGACGTGATAAACAATTACATCAATATAAACAAGCATAAACATATAAACAAAAAGCCAATTACATATATCGTTCCCTAATTTGCATAAAACACAGTTGTTCGGTTCGGCGGTTGTGCACAAACAGTAACGGTTCTCGCGTCATCCGCTTTACGTTCTGCTTGCTGTTATTTCGTTTCGTTTTCGGTGCACTCAGTGTGTTTGAAATCTCGCTGCTGGTCTGTGCCCGTGTGTTCGAACGCTGCGATCGATTTGAAGTTCCTTTAAAACTGTTCGAGGTTATTCACCGGCTATTGACCTCTGTGTTTGCCGTATCAAATACAAGAAATGGCTTCTGATAGCACACCCTCTCCTAACGCTCTCAATTCCCCCGTGTCCCTCAATGCAGACCTTTCTTACTACAAGCGTAAGGTTCAAGCTATGCTAAGTGCAGCACGGAGAATTGAAAATGCCGTCGGCGAAGAGAAGATTGGTGAGCTCAAGGAGGAGGAATTAAACGTCCTCTTAAAGTCTGTATTGGATCTTGCTGGCGCGGGGAAACTTCCCAATTCGGAAATGGTGCTCCAACGTTCCTGCCGTGCTTGAAGGAGTTCCTGACAAAGATAAAGAAACGCTGCTGAGTTTCGACGATGGAACCGATTTTACAAAGGCCCTTGGATTGGTTTGGGAGCCTGAATCCGATGAATTTCTCTTTTCCGTAGTACCCGCACAGTTGTCTTCAAAGCCGACAAAGCGCTATATGTTGTCAACTATAGCTCGCTTTTATGATCCCCTTGGATTGATTGGGCGTGTCATTGCAAAGGCAAAGATTTTCCTTCAGCTGGTGTGGAAGGAGCGGCTCCAATGGGATGAGAGTCTACCCGAGTCTCTTTCGTCAGCGTGGACCACTTTCTGCGAGAATTTGTCTGCCCGTCAGCGTTTTAGATTTCCTCGCCTCGCATTGTGTCCCAGGTCAAAGGTGGAGGTTCATGGTTTTTGTGATGCCAGTCTAGACGCGTATGGCGCATGTATTTATATCGTCTCAAGGACCAAGAATGGCACATACGTGCAACTTTTCTGTGCGAAGTCGCGTGTCGCCCCTGTCAAGGTATTGACTGTGCCCAAGTTGGAGTTATGTGGCGCTGACCTACTTTCTCAATTGATCAGTGAGATACACCAACTTAAATTATTTACTGGAAGCTTCTATTGCTGGTCCGACTCCACAACTGCCTTGTCTTGGATTCGCAATGATCCATCAAGTTTTAACGTCTTCGTTGCAAATCGGGTTTCGGCCATTCAGGAGCGGACTGCTCAGATGGAATGGCGCTACGTTCCAACCGCTCAGAACCCTGCGGATATCTTATCCAGAGGCGCTCTGCCATCTGAACTTTTGGAATCGCATCTTTGGTCCCACGGGCCACTCTTTCTTTGGAATGAAAAACCGGTGTGGCCATCTTCATCTACACAAGACCTGCCGACACTGGAGCTTCGCAAGAGAGTCCTCATTGTAGTTTGCCCATTCGTAGACCTCTCTGATGGCCGGAAATTTAACAATTCCTTCGGAAAACTTCAGCGCACGTTTGCATACGTCTTCAAATTTGTGAGGCGCAAAAAGTCATCGGGAGTAACAGTGGATGACATCGTTGGTGGCACACGGTTACTCATTCGTTCAATACAGAGAGTGCACTTATGGACTGACTACAAGGCTTTGCGGGATGGAGAGCAGGTGCAGCCGTCGAGCTCTATTTCGTCGCTCGCACCATTTCTGGATGAACATGGACTATTACGCGTCGGTGGACGGTTGGCGAACTCATCACTTGATTTCAACGCGCGGCATCCAGTTATTCTTCCAAGGCGTCATCCCGTCACTTCGGCTGTAATTGTGCATTTTCATGAGCGGAACTTGCACGCTGGACCACGATCATTAATCGCACTAATTCGTCATGAGTATTGGCCAATTGGAAGGCGCAAGACTGTGGCAAATGTCGTAAATCGCTGCACAAGATGTTTTAAGGCCAAGCCGCGCTTACTTCAGCATATCATGGCTGACCTGCCAAAGGAGCGTGTGAATGCAACTTGCGCCTTTGCTGTTACAGGCGTGGATTTTTGTGGTCCATTCTTTTACAAGAGTGAGGTGCGGACCAGACCACCCATCAAATGCTACATTTGCGTATTTATTTGTTTTGCCACCAAGGCCGTACACCGTTCATTAGCGCGCTCAAGCGGTTCATTTGTACTCGTGGTCAGCCAAGGGATATTTGGTCTGATAATGCAACTAACTTCGTTGGAGCTAAGAACGAGTTGGCGGAGCTGAAGAAGCTGTTCCTCTCCGAAAAGCACCAGAAGACAGTTCAAGAGTTTTGCGTCGCAGATCACATCGACTGGCGCTTCATTCCCCTCGGTCTCCCCACTTTGGCGGGCTCTGGGAGGCAGCGGTGAAGACAGCCAAGCATCACTTCTACCGTTCCGCCTCCAGTTCCGTACTTTGCTTCGATGACCTGAAAACCCTCGTGTGCCATATAACTGCTATAGTCAACTCAAGACCATTGCTTCCCATTTCAGAGCATCCCGACGACTTGGACGTGCTAACACCGGCGCATTTCTTGAGTACGGCGCCGATCCTTATGTTTGCAGAGCCAGATGTAACCAGACTAAACTTCAATCGTCTTGATCGCTGGCAGCAGGTCAACTTTCTGCAGCAGACGTTTTGGTCCCGCTGGCGAGAGAAGTACCTCACCCTTCTTCAGGAGAGAGCTAAGTGGAGAACTAGGCAGCCTAGTCTCAGCGTCGGCGACGAAGTGCTCGTAAAGAACGAGAACCTGCCTCCCTCAAGTGGCCATTGGGAAGGGTGACTAAGCTAATCGTCGGGAAGGATGGTGTTCCCAGGGTAGCTGAGCTAAAAACGGCTACTGGGATTGCCACAAGGGCCGTCGCGAAGCTGTGTATGCTGCCAAAGAAGGATGTCGAAGACCCGTACTCTTCAACGGGGGGAGTATGTTCGGCTTAGCGCCGGCCCACGGCAGCATAAAGAGCGCATCTCTCTTAGTCATTTGTTTCTTGCTGTCGCCCTGCACTTTCTATCGCAACATCGCCCTTTCTTCGTCGTTCGTCGTCCAACAAGAGCTGCGTGGGAGGCACATCTTCGGAGCAGCACTTACTTCAGAATTGATCGTCTTCGTGAGCGTTTGCTCGTATCGTCGTATAGTTATTCTTCGTTTCGTTGGCACTGTGATCTGTGTTTATTTGTTGCATCGCTCGCATTACCAAGCCCTACTAAATTAAACATACACGAATATAATATACACATAGAAATCAAACCAATTATTTGTTTTAATAAATTTTCGTAAAAATATGCTGCTGAAGAAGCTCAGTAGCTCAACATTTTGGTGACCCCGACGTGATAAACAATTACATCAATATAAACAAGCATAAACATATAAACAAAAAGCCAATTACATATATCGTTCCCTAATTTGCATAAAACACAGTTGTTCGGTTCGGCGGTTGTGCACAAACAGTAACGGTTCTCGCGTCATCCGCTTTACGTTCTGCTTGCTGTTATTTCGTTTCGTTTTCGGTGCACTCAGTGTGTTTGAAATTGTTGGTTGTTTGGCAAATTGCGAACTCTCGCTGCTGGTCTGTGCCCGTGTGTTCGAACGCTGCGATCGATTTGAAGTTCCTTTAAAACTGTTCGAGGTTATTCACCGGCTATTGACCTCTGTGTTTGCCGTATCAAATACAAGAAATGGCTTCTGATAGCACACCCTCTCCTAACGCTCTCAATTCCCCCGTGTCCCTCAATGCAGACCTTTCTTACTACAAGCGTAAGGTTCAAGCTATGCTAAGTGCAGCACGGAGAATTGAAAATGCCGTCGGCGAAGAGAAGATTGGTGAGCTCAAGGAGGAGGAATTAAACGTCCTCTTAAAGTCTGTATTGGATCTTGCTGGCGCGGGGAAACTTCCCAATTCGGAAATGGTGCTCCAACGTTCCTGCCGTGCTTGAAGGAGTTCCTGACAAAGATAAAGAAACGCTGCTGAGTTTCGACGATGGAACCGATTTTACAAAGGCCCTTGGATTGGTTTGGGAGCCTGAATCCGATGAATTTCTCTTTTCCGTAGTACCCGCACAGTTGTCTTCAAAGCCGACAAAGCGCTATATGTTGTCAACTATAGCTCGCTTTTATGATCCCCTTGGATTGATTGGGCGTGTCATTGCAAAGGCAAAGATTTTCCTTCAGCTGGTGTGGAAGGAGCGGCTCCAATGGGATGAGAGTCTACCCGAGTCTCTTTCGTCAGCGTGGACCACTTTCTGCGAGAATTTGTCTGCCCGTCAGCGTTTTAGATTTCCTCGCCTCGCATTGTGTCCCAGGTCAAAGGTGGAGGTTCATGGTTTTTGTGATGCCAGTCTAGACGCGTATGGCGCATGTATTTATATCGTCTCAAGGACCAAGAATGGCACATACGTGCAACTTTTCTGTGCGAAGTCGCGTGTCGCCCCTGTCAAGGTATTGACTGTGCCCAAGTTGGAGTTATGTGGCGCTGACCTACTTTCTCAATTGATCAGTGAGATACACCAACTTAAATTATTTACTGGAAGCTTCTATTGCTGGTCCGACTCCACAACTGCCTTGTCTTGGATTCGCAATGATCCATCAAGTTTTAACGTCTTCGTTGCAAATCGGGTTTCGGCCATTCAGGAGCGGACTGCTCAGATGGAATGGCGCTACGTTCCAACCGCTCAGAACCCTGCGGATATCTTATCCAGAGGCGCTCTGCCATCTGAACTTTTGGAATCGCATCTTTGGTCCCACGGGCCACTCTTTCTTTGGAATGAAAAACCGGTGTGGCCATCTTCATCTACACAAGACCTGCCGACACTGGAGCTTCGCAAGAGAGTCCTCATTGTAGTTTGCCCATTCGTAGACCTCTCTGATGGCCGGAAATTTAACAATTCCTTCGGAAAACTTCAGCGCACGTTTGCATACGTCTTCAAATTTGTGAGGCGCAAAAAGTCATCGGGAGTAACAGTGGATGACATCGTTGGTGGCACACGGTTACTCATTCGTTCAATACAGAGAGTGCACTTATGGACTGACTACAAGGCTTTGCGGGATGGAGAGCAGGTGCAGCCGTCGAGCTCTATTTCGTCGCTCGCACCATTTCTGGATGAACATGGACTATTACGCGTCGGTGGACGGTTGGCGAACTCATCACTTGATTTCAACGCGCGGCATCCAGTTATTCTTCCAAGGCGTCATCCCGTCACTTCGGCTGTAATTGTGCATTTTCATGAGCGGAACTTGCACGCTGGACCACGATCATTAATCGCACTAATTCGTCATGAGTATTGGCCAATTGGAAGGCGCAAGACTGTGGCAAATGTCGTAAATCGCTGCACAAGATGTTTTAAGGCCAAGCCGCGCTTACTTCAGCATATCATGGCTGACCTGCCAAAGGAGCGTGTGAATGCAACTTGCGCCTTTGCTGTTACAGGCGTGGATTTTTGTGGTCCATTCTTTTACAAGAGTGAGGTGCGGACCAGACCACCCATCAAATGCTACATTTGCGTATTTATTTGTTTTGCCACCAAGGCCGTACACCTGGAGCTTGTGCAGGATTTGTCAACGCCAGCGTTCATTAGCGCGCTCAAGCGGTTCATTTGTACTCGTGGTCAGCCAAGGGATATTTGGTCTGATAACGCAACTAACTTCGTTGGAGCTAAGAACGAGTTGGCGGAGCTGAAGAAGCTGTTCCTCTCCGAAAAGCACCAGAAGACAGTTCAAGAGTTTTGCGTCGCAGATCACATCGACTGGCGCTTCATTCCCCCTCAGTCTCCCCACTTTGGCGGGCTCTGGGAGGCAGCGGTGAAGACAGCCAAGCATCACTTCTACCGTTCCGCCTCCAGTTCCGTACTTTGCTTCGATGACCTGAAAACCCTCGTGTGCCATATAACTGCTATAGTCAACTCAAGACCATTGCTTCCCATTTCAGAGCATCCCGACGACTTGGACGTGCTAACACCGGCGCATTTCTTGAGTACGTCGCCGATCCTTATGTTTGCAGAGCCAGATGTAACCAGACTAAACTTCAATCGTCTTGATCGCTGGCAGCAGGTCAACTTTCTGCAGCAGACGTTTTGGTCCCGCTGGCGAGAGAAGTACCTCACCCTTCTTCAGGAGAGAGCTAAGTGGAGAACTAGGCAGCCTAGTCTCAGCGTCGGCGACGAAGTGCTCGTAAAGAACGAGAACCTGCCTCCCCTCAAGTGGCCATTGGGAAGGGTGACTAAGCTAATCGTCGGGAAGGATGGTGTTCCCAGGGTAGCTGAGCTAAAAACGGCTACTGGGATTGCCACAAGGGCCGTCGCGAAGCTGTGTATGCTGCCAAAGAAGGATGTCGAAGACCCGTACTCTTCAACGGGGGGAGTATGTTCGGCTTAGCGCCGGCCCACGGCAACATAAAGAGCGCATCTCTCTTAGTCATTTGTTTCTTGCTGTCGCCCTGCACTTTCTATCGCAACATCGCCCTTTCTTCGTCGTTCGTCGTCCAACAAGAGCTGCGTGGGAGGCACATCTTCGGAGCAGCACTTACTTCAGAATTGATCGTCTTCGTGAGCGTTTGCTCGTATCGTCGTATAGTTATTCTTCGTTTCGTTGGCACTGTGATCTGTGTTTACGTCGATTGCCCCGAATAGTATTCTTTTTTGTCGAGCTTGTCCTGTCGGATGCTTTAGTATGCTCAAAAGGCCAATAAATAGCTGCTATTTGGTAAGCCACTATTTGGTGGCAATCTGCCCCAAATAATATTTTTTATTTAAATTATACTTATGTTCAACACAATGTTTTATAGTGAGTTATCCCCGACTATAATTTTCAAAGTCTCAAACGGAACTTATTCTTCATTCTGCTTCTATTTCACAATAGGCTTCTCTTGGGAAGCTTTTGAGCTTTCGTCCCAAGTTTTAATCTTCGGCTGCAGCTTTCTTCTTCGGTTGCATTTCGGTTGATCTTGGATTTAGTTATCGGTGCGTTGGCTTACGTGCGATAGCCAACGTATGGATGGCTATCGGCGAATTGTCGGATTTGATAAAAGGGTTGATTGCAGCTGGTTATCTGTATCATCTTTCATCTGGGCCGGTCACTTGTTTATTAGATTGGAGCCAAATTTGTTTACTTGGGTATCTATAATTCAACTTGGTTGTGGGAACCAAATTGTGTATTCTAGTAGCTTGAAATTTAGGTGATTTCCTGTTGACAGCTTATGATTTATTTGTTTCCTAGTGTTGGGGGTCTTATCATATATGTGTATAAGGGTTAGTTCTGGTCATATGTATAACGTGTTATTGATATGTCCAGAGCTTAACGTATACATAATGCGTGTGTGGGTGTAGGGCATTATGGATATGTTACGCCCCCGGCATTTCTCATTAGCCTGTCCTCAGGCCTCTAACTTTGGGTATAGGGATGGAGTTTCTGGTTTAACGACTGGAGAGTCTAATATTTCAACCCTTTCTTCTACCTCTTTGGGTTTAATATGTTTAATAATTATGTTTTTGGGTATTTTCTTAAATGTAATGGTTAAATATACAACTATAAATATTATTGTTATAATAAATTCAATTATAATTATTGTTTATTGTTTATTTTATTGTTTATTTTGTTTAAAGTTTAACAATGTACAGTTAAACTGTAAGGGTAAAATGACATATCAACTAATTAAACTAAAGGGCCAATGCCAATACTCAGACCCGGTGGGGCTGATTATCGGCTCAGTAGCCGATAAGATCCCACCAACAGCCAAATTTAGGTAAGAGAAGAGCCGGTAGCCGAACAATTCCCAATTAAAGCAATTTAAATTAAATTAAGTTATTGATTAAGATAATTTTGACCATATTAGAACTAGTATCCAAGGAAAACAGATGGAAAAATTGGTTATAGTTACGGCAAAGGCTACGGAAAGATTCATAATCCGAGTAGTTAGAAAGACAGAGTTGGAGATGAAGAGGGAAGTAATGCCTAGTCGGGCGGAAAGGAACAGCAATACTAATAAGGTTGATGAGGGCAGTCGATTCGACCTCACCAGAGAGAAGCTTATGGAGGAAGAGAACTCCTTGGCAGGTTCTACGGGATTTAAGAGAGTGGAGATTAATTAGGCGCAACCTACTTTCATAAGAAGGGAGATGGATCGAAGGGTCCCAATTGAGTCCCCGGAGGGCAAAGATGAGGAACTGTTTTTGTACTGATTCGAGCATATCCTGAAATTTTTGGTAATGAGGAGACCAGACACAAGAACCATATTCCAAGATAGGCCGGACCAGAGAAACATACAGAAGTTTTGTAGTATACGGGTTGGTAAATTCCTTAGACCATCTTTTGACAAATCCAAGGACTCCTTTTGCTTTGTTAGAGATAGTAGAGATATGAGAGTTGAAACATAGGTTAGGTACAAAGGTAATGCCCAAGTCGTTAACCTTGAAAAGGCGTTGAAGGATAGAGTTATTGATAGAGTAGTCGAAAAGGTATGGCTTATTGCAGTGAAAAGTCATTATATAGCATTTAGAAATGTTAAGAGGTAGAATGTTGATTAGGCACCAGTTGTTAAGGGCATCAAGATCAGATTGCAAAGATAGTGGGGACAAGGGGTCACTGTAGGAAAAACATAGCTTAACGTCATCAGCATACATTAGGACACGGGAATGAGATAACATTTGTGGAAGATCGTTAATAAATAGGTTAAATAGCAAGGGACCCAGATGGCTACCTTGAGGAACCCCGATGAGACAATAACAGGTTTAGAGAGAGAGGAGTTAAAGCAGACACGTTGAGAACGGTTACAAAGGCAAGAATTAGTCCAATATAGAAGCTTAGTCGGAAACCCTAGAAGAGACAGTTTATGAATAAGTAGATTATGATTGACGGAGTCGAAGGCTTTACTAAAGTCAGTATAAACGACATCAGTTTGACACTGTTTAGCAAAACCCAAAGTTACGAAGGTGGAAAATTCAAGGAGATTAGTAGAAACTGAGCGACGTTTAATGAATCCATGCTGAAATTCAGAGAATACAGAACTACAAAAATGTTGCAGCTGAGAAGTGATGATTTTTTCAAAGAGTTTAGGAATGGCAGATAAATTGGAAATACAGCGGTAGTTAGAGACATCAGAGTTAGATCCCTTCTTATGAAAGGGTACCATATAGGATTCTTTCCAGACGGTGGGAAAGTCACCAGTCTTGAGAGACAAGTTGAAAAGTTTTAGGAGAGGCACACAAAGAGATTCAGCACAAAGTTTTAGAACAGCACTCGGAACCGAGTCTGGCCCAGTGGAGGACGAAAACTTGCACGATTTTAAATTTGTTAGGAGACCATCATAGTCGATGAAGGGGGGAAGGATACAGTTCGAACTATTTATAGGGATAGGATAAGAGTAACTACTACTAAAGAGGTGATAGAGGTGATCCTCGACATACCAAAGTGCTCGAAGCATCGGTAGTGAAGACGAGATCAAGGGTCCTACTCATGCTATTGCGTATGCCATTTACCTGGCCTAACAATGTATCGGACAGAGAATCAACAAAGTCATGCTGCATAGATGGGAACATTAAGTTTGAGTCATTGGATGGGGACCAAGTGACATTAGGGAGATTAAAGTCACCGAGGACAATAAGACGATCAGAATCACCAAGCTGAGACAAAACGGACTGGAGATGGGCAGCGTGAAGCATATAAGTTGTAAATTCAGAGGACGGTGGGATGTAAGAGCATGATATGAATAAATTAAAAGAACACAGACGAATTTTAACTACGATAATTTCAATAGTGTTCAGCTCATCGATGGAAAAGAGTTGGGAAGTTAAGTCGGAACGATCAGCAATTAGAACGCCGCCACCTCGAGATGGTCGATTAGATCTATATTTATTAAAATTGTCTACAAAAATCTCGGAATCCGAGATTGAGGAATTGAGCCATGTTTCAGAGAAGGCGATAATGTAGTTTGTAGTACATTTTACAATTTTGTATGTTCCATAATTATTTCTTTTGCCTGAACATAAGACAATGGTTTTAATCTCATAAACATAATATTTGTCTGGTGAAAATGCAAATGTTGCACTCAAACACTTTTTTGTGCCGTTAAGCACCGATGAATTTAATATTCGGGACACGGGAACCGGACAGACCGACAGAAACACTTGTGCTCGCTTTCGATTTTAGAAAAAGAGTGTTTTATTCTAGCAGCGTCGCCCTCTTCATGAGCGGCCGCTGCCAGCATGAGCTCCGTTGGTATAAGAGACAATTAAGAGTATAAGAGACAATTCTCTTTCTATTGCTAAGATTAACATTAAAGGCAACGTAATTGCCTCAACAATATTCTTCAGATTTTATTTCTGTTAAGATATTATTGTGCTCATCTGGATAGGGAATTATGTTGTATATTGGGGTGTTAATGCTTTCGCTTGGAATATTGGAAATTATTAATATTTCATTAGAATCTACTTTTAGCCATGTTGACGTTTTAATATGTAGTATTTTCTCAGAATTTATATGTTTTAAATTATCTTGTTTTAATAATTTTGGATTGAATATACCAAGTATAGATAGCTGCATACCCAACTCTATATCCTCAATGTATTCTGTAAAGTGTTGGAGGTTAAATATCAAAATTTCTAATTGTTGATTTTTATTTTTTCCTCCGTTTAAATTATTTATGGCCTCAAGTCCCTTGTTAATCGTTTCTATTACTAGGTTTAACTCATTGGTTTGGATACTATTTTTGGCTAGGATGTCTATTTTGTTTTCTAGTCCTTTCTTATCTTCGTGGTCTAACGTTCCAAGTAAGTATTTGTAGGCTGTACCGACTATGTTTATTAGTCCTCTCTTACTGCGTTTGGCTATTTTCAGCCCGTTTATTTCTCTTGTGAGCTTGTCTACTAAGTATTATATTTGAATTACTTCTTTGAAATCGTTTGCCTTTTCTAAAAGGCTTGCATAAGTTTCCTCAGTTTTTGTGATATTTATTGTAAGATAGTGATATTCGTAATTAATTGGAATGTTTATTGTTCCGGTATTGAATATAAGATATCCATACGGTTATTTTATTGGGTTTATTTCGACGTTTTGTTCATTTGTCAATAGAATCGCGAACATGGGGATGATCGTTGATCTAATCAGGTTGCGGTTCATTAATCCTGTTATTATCTTCTGATTCTCTGTAATTATTGTATTTAATATTATTAGTTCTCTTTTTCTTTTTAAATTTTGACTTATAATGTGTTATTTTCCTGCCTCTATTTTTCTCCTCGTAATGCTTTTCATCAAGCTTTGTTACTTCTCCAGTCTTTTTGAATGGATTCGTTATTTTGGACTTTACTAATGGGGATTGCTTAAATCTTGTGTCTATTTCGTAATCGTTACGTTTTTGATTCAATTTATTGATCTGCTTTTCTTTATTTAATTGCGTTTTATATTCAGGTGTTTCTGCATAAATGAATATGTCGGCAGGTGTCCTGTTTGTAGTGTTATGCTTTGTTTAAAAATGTTGGCGCGCACTATGCAAGATTTTAAATAGCTTTTTGGCAGGTGTCTTTACTGTTAAAGCAGCGGTCGACACGCACACATTGCACTGCGTTTGTGTGCGTAGACAGCAGGCAAAATTGATCAAAAAGTGTTATTGTTTTGGTACTGATATCAGCGCAGAGACTTTTCCTATGCACATTAGATATGACATACTTATTAAATTAATTACTAATTAATTACTTAATTAACTAATAACACTACTAGACAAAATTCAACTTTTTTTTCCGCTGTGCCCAAAAGTGACTTTTTCTGATAGATTTGGAGATTTAAATTTTATTATATTATATTATATTAAAAACTCAGGAAAAGTCAAAAAAAAATATTTGAATGCCTTGATTTTTGGTTTTAGATAGACACATTAATTAGGCGTCGTTTTAGGTATCGTTTATAAGAATCGATGGATAAACGGCTAAGTAACAACCGTTTGACCAAACTTTCTCCAAATCTATCAGAAAAAGTCATTTTTAGCGACAGCGGAAAAAAAAAGTTGAATTTTGTCGAGTAGTGTAATCAGCCCCACCGGGTCAGAGTACTTGCCTAAGTTACTTCGATTAATTAGTTGACATGTAATTTTACCCTTACAGTTTAACTCTACTACAACAATAATCAGCACACAATATCTCAACATTATTATTAGTCTGGGTTCTATAGAGACGTAAGACGCTAAATTTACGATTGTAAATGCGTAAGTTGTTAGAAGTCAGAAGACAATGATTGCTCAATTCATCGATGACCACCAGAATGTCAAAATGTCACTAGCCATAAACTCAAGCGTCTCCGAAACTACTGGATTAAGCCCCGCTTTTCTGCTACACGGAAGAGAACCTAGGTTGCCCGACGCTCTGTACGATTAAGTCACACCAGGGACTAGAAAGACCCAGGAGACTGCCACAGATAAAATCTCAAGGCTGAAGGAAGTGTTTGCTATTGTCCGGAGTTGGTTGGTGTCTCCTTATTGATTTCATGTTTATAAATTGAAGTAGAGCTCGAGCCGCGCTGCCCGTAAGCGCAGGCAGCGGAGCGGCTGGTATAAACGGTTATATGATAAAAACAATACATGTATATACGTATGTATGTATGTATGTGTCGGGGCATACAGTTATGCCCGTCGATCGTAATAAAATCGCTCAGTTGTGCCTCGGATTTTATGATTTCGTAAATACCAGAGCTCGCAAATAACTGTTAACCGATTCGTGCGGTCGCAAAATAACAGTTCTTCACTGAGACTTTGAGCAAAGGGTCCGAGAGCAACCGATTGCATTGTTCGTTCAAAAATTCTGCTCGCGCTCAGTCGACGAGCAGTTTTTTTCGGTCTCTTTTGCTCTGCTCATTCCAGGACCGTTTGCCCTCGAACGACGATCCAAAAAGTCTTTTGCGAATGTATGTGTGTACATATGTGAACTCTCGAATGTTCTACGCGTCACTTTGCTTTGTGAATTTCGATGGTACAGTGATCGTAGGTCGAGAATTTTGACAAAATGTCAAACATTAAACGAAGACATATTACATTTTTTTTAGAAATGTATTGCTGAAATCGCCACACTTGAGTACACAAAAACTAAACTCAATATTTATTATTATTTATTTTTAAGTTGTTAGCTTAATTCAAAATAAACTAATTATAAAGAAACTATTCATTTTTTAATACAAAAATTAGTTTGAAATATAAAAATTCATGTTTAAAATTTCAAGAAAATTTAACGTGAAAATCGAATCTCACAACGTACCACTGTGCATTGAAAAGGAGACAAATTATTGAAAAGACCGTTTGGGTTGACTTTTTCAGTCAATCGGTCTTTTAGTGAGTCTCTCTGTGCGAGCATAACTCGTATCTCTCATTGTGCGATGCTCGGTAAAAGACCGTTTCACGAACAGCTCAACGTCAAACGGTCAACCGAAAACCGAAACGAAAAGAAACGAAGTCTCCTGCTCAGAGCGAGATCGAGGGTGGTTTTTTTTTTCGGTTGCTCTCGCGAGCAGAGCGTTAGCAAACCAAACGGTCAACAGTTATTTGCGAGCTATGGTAAATACTGCAACAAAGTGTACCCTTAGTACAGTGGGTATTCGATATATGCGCATACTACATCTCCTTCCTTTTGAAAAATAACTTAATGCTATGAGGTTATTTTATATAAAATGAAGATATGTTAATAAGTGAATAAAAGTGTATAAAAATTAATATATGAATATGCATATAATTAAGTTTCCACTGTTGAAGTTAAGATTTAAAAAAAATATGTTTTATTTAATCTAAACTTATAATTATTACAATGGTTATTTATTGAGTTATCTCTAACTTTTATGTTGAAATTCTCAAACGGAACTGATTCTTATATCTTAATCTTTTTTCCAATAGGCCCCGCTTGGGAAGATTTTGAGCTTTGGTCCCAAGCTTTGATCTTCGGCTGCAGCTTTCTTCTTCGGTTGCACTTCGGGTGATCGTGGCTTTTGTTCTCGGTGCGTTGTATGGTTGCACTACTCGACAAATTTCAACTTTTGTTTTTCCGCACGCAATAGAAAGCAACGAACAAATACAGCAAGAAAGCTATGCGCAATACCAAGTACAAGGGCCGGTGTAGGAATCGTTTCTTGCGGGAAGATAAGATTAAAGAGCACGGAGCGTAATAGACTGGAAGAATGACCGTAAGCCGACAGCTACAAGGGAGGCCGGTGTATATATGTATGTACATATGTAATATCTTATGTAGCCGATGACACTGGTTGAATTGGCAATTCGAATAATGTTTATTCTTCTTTATGATTGTACTGATATATTTATTCTTGCACGAATCACATCGGGGTCACCAATGTTAAGCTAGTGAGCTTTTTCACAAGCTGTTGAATTTTACTCAAGCTTACGGTGTTTGTTAGATGTACATATGCGTCTAAGACGACGAACAATGGTCTTATGGCTACGAATATTAGCTCCAGACTGATTTGCAAGGGCTGACGGCGTAATTTCCGTGCCCTATGAGGCAACGCTTAACGAGCGGGAGAGAGTGCGATTAGGAGAGAGTTAGAGCAGTTCGGGCTGCTGCTAAGCAGAGTACGAAGAATGATTGTACACAAGTAAACGAAAGAAGGCCGCTGCGTAAACGTATGCGGTAACAAAGGATTTTAAACAGTGGGCATTGCAAATAATTAACATCGAGATGTGCATTACTTTAGGCCGCACCACTTGCTATAATTTATGATATTTTATGCTGCTTGACCTGACAACATCTTTAACTGTATTTCTTAAAGCGTTATTAGAAATTATTATAATAGATGGATCTTCATCTAGTATTTATTTATTACTAATGATTAACTTTCTATCTCTTCAATAAATTTACGTAGGCTTCCGTTGAATTTGGTATAGTATTTGTACTATCTTGTACGCTTTAACGCTTCCTTTAGTTTGTTCCATTTGTTGGTCTGGATCATCTGCGACGTTTGCTGAGCGTCTCCTGTTAGTTGTACGTCGATTGCCCCGAACAGTATTCTTTTTTGTCGAGCTTGTCCTGTCGGATATAGCTCTTTAGTATGCTCAATCCGCTTAATAAATGAACTCAGTTGTCCAAGTGATCCATCATATGCAGGCACCTGTCGGATTTACAATAGTGCTTGGTTTAAGTGAATTTCACTTAGAATTGCTGGCGGTAATGCCATTTTGGCGTTGAGTAAGTCTTTTGTTTTTTATTTTGTTTCACTTTTATATTGTGCGTTGTTATAGCACTGCGACGGGAGCTTTAAATAGCTTAACTTGTATTAGTTTTAATAACACTGCGCTTTAATGTTTTAATTACTAATCTTCGGGTTAGTTTTTGTAACACTGCGTGTTGAGGCAATTACGTTGCCTATAGTGTTAATCGTAGCAATAGAAAGAGAATAGAAATGTTATGCTGAAATGTTATTGTCTCTTATACCAACGGAGCTCATGCTGGCAGCGGCCGCTCATGAAGAGGGCGACGCTGCTAGAATAAAACACTCTTATTCTGAAGTCGAAAAAGCGCACAAGTGTTTTCTGTCGGTCTGTCCGGTTCCCGTGTCCCGAAATATTCAATTCATCTGTGCTTAACGGCACAAACAGTGTTTAAGTGCAACATTTGCATTTGCACCAAACATTTTGGCGCCCCCGGGTGGACTCTGGATCTCGTACTGGATAGAAGTTGGACTGGATCAAACTTGGCGCTTTCTTGGATATCTTCATTGGATATCATCCCTCGCTCGTTGTTGTTGCTGTTCCTGCTCGTCATTGGACCGCTGGACCGTCGCATCGTCGCAAATTCTTGGTGCTGATCTTTGGTATTGCTAGTTGGTATGGACATGCATCGTTGTTCAAATTACCCTCAACAAATGCCACAGGTAAATTAAAGTGCCCAATAAATTACCAACAATAAAACGGCCTGTTAATAAAGTATTTAACAAAGAGAAAGGCCCGTTATATGTATGTATGTATACCTTCATATATATATTCAATTTACATATATTGTTTAATTTGAGTGATCACTGTACTTGTGGTCAACGACACCTCAAAGAGGAGCCGACAAGCAAAGAAGAAACAGCAATAGTTTCGCGCGCAAGCTCTGACCGCTGCGCATCATTCCCCCCCCTCGCCCGTCGTCGTCACAGATTTTCGTTTCTGCTTTGCACGAACGGTTTATGCTAGCACTTTCGTTTTATGCATAGTTCTGTGCTCTCTCGTTCTCTCGCTCTCGTAACGGCCAGTATAGCCGATCATAGCAACGTATTGCATCGCATAGCAGAGCATAGCCAGCAGAGCCGAGCCCCTGTTTTATGCTTGCTGCGGCTATTTCGTTTCGCTCTCTCTATCTCTCGGCAATAAACCACAGCTTAGCAGCCAGAGAGCTAAGTCTCCAATTTGAGATCGGTAAATCTTGTTCGTGGAGCCTTTCTCACTCAGTTTAGAAACTGTTCCCTTCACATCATCTGTCCTCATCTTTGGAGTGCACATTTGCATTAGCTCCTCTCACTCAACTAGAAACTGTTCCCATCACAGCGTCCGTTCTCATATTTGGAGCGAACATAGACTTGAGTGATTTTTCACATTCGGTCGTCTCACTCAACCAGAACTGTTCCCATCACAGCGTCCGTTCTCATATTTGGAGCGAACATAGACTTGAGTGATTTTTTGCATTCGCGCATCTCACTCAATCCAGCAGCTTGTCCCATCGCATCAGCTGTTCTAATCGTTTAACAGAGCCTAATAAAGGTTGAGTGATTCTTGAGTGGAATCTACTGTTTAATAAAAACAATTATAAAGCAGCTTCACAATGACTGGAAAACGTCGTGGTGGTTCCGGTAGCAATACTTCTATCGTCGAAGAAGACGATTCAGGTGTGCTTCTGAGGAAGTTAAACGCAGTCAAACGGGATATTGACAGAACTGCGAAAGCAGTACAAAACAACAATATCTCGGCCAATCAATTCGAGCTGGAATGTCGCTTAAATATATTAGATGGCTACATAGATCGCGCATTCTCTTTGCAGTTGCAAATCGATGATATCGATCCAGATTTAGCATCGCGTTCCGAGCTCGAAGAATTGTGCGTGTCAACTAAAGCGTTGTTAATGGCTATTAAAAGACCAAATCCGCCTACTTGTTTGAACGAATCAGTTCTAAATACCACCATGTCACATACAAGGAACCGTCCCAAGATGAAATTGCCCAAGTTTGGTGGGAATTATTCTGAATTCAAAAATTTCATTGGTTTGTTTTCAAGCATCATTGATAGTGACATGTCTTTAAGTAACGTCGAAAAGTTCAACCATCTCTTGAATTGTTTAGAGAACGAAGCATTAGGCACTGTTAAGGCTTTCCCGGTGACAGATCAGAACTATTGCAAGGCTCTTGAGGCTCTAAAGCAGGTTTATGACAACGAGTGTCTCATGTTCCTTGATGGCGTAGCTAAACTGTTTGAGTTACAGGCGATGCAGGCGCCGTCGGCAAGTGCATTACGGTCACTTATTGACACGGCATCTGCCATATACGAATCATTACTGTCAGTTGGGGATGACAAGGTTATTGCTCACGCCCTGCTAATACACCTCGTTCTGTCGAAAGTTGACACAAAAACCCATTCAAGATGGAAGGAAAATTTGGATTACCAAAAGGTTCCGTCGTGGTCCGAATTTGTAGCCGCATTAAACAAGCGCTATCAGCATTTGTCGGCTGAAGAATCCACGTCCGGGCGGTTAAGGGGTCGTAAAGGCTCGCAAGAGACAAAAAATAGGCATTCTGGGAAAACAGCGTTGGCTGTAGCCCAAGCAAGCAGAGGCCAGGACACAAATTGTGCGTTCTGCAAATCAGCTGATCATGGCATCTCGAATTGTTCGTCTTTCTCAGCAGCGTCTGTCATGACTCGATTCAGATTTGCCAAGGGATTTCCCCTGTGCATTAATTGCTTGCGAAGAGGGCATAGTGTCTCAGCCTGCAAGTCGATACACTGCAGAGTATGCTCAAAGCCCCACCACACATTGTTGCATCGCTACAATGTTGACTCGGCGACAACGCCAACCGCCCGTGATGCGCTTGGGTCTCAGGGAGCCGTAGCAGCTGAAAGGTCGAATCAGTTGTCGTCAAATCATGCCATGGCAGCTTACTCTGATCAGGTAGTTCTGGCCACAGCAATTGTGGACATCAAAGGTGGCTCAAGTCAGCGACAGCCAGCCAGGGTACTGCTGGATTCTGGCTCACAAGTAAATTTCATTACCGAGGAGCTCGCTCGGAATTTACAACTTAAACGAATTCGTAAAGACATAAGCTTATTGGGAATCGGAAAGGCGAGCATGTCTGCACACCAAGTGGTGCAAACAACAGTCTGCTCTCGAGTTCAACAATTCGAAATAGCCACTGACTTCGTTGTTTTAAAGTCGATTACGTCGTACCATCCTGAAAAAGCGGTTCCGTCAGACTTGCTGACAATTCCTAACGATTTCCCACTGGCCGATCCAGGTTTCCATAAACCCCAAAAAGTGGATCTGCTGCTAGGAGCTGACGTATTCTTTGAGATATTGAAAGATGGCCAATTCAAACAACAAAACACGCTGACGTTGCAAAATACGGTCTTTGGGTGGGTGGTGTCTGGTCGTTGCAGATCCAACGGACCCCGAAGCAACGAAGCATGCTCTATGGTGAGCACGTTGCAGGAGTTTTGCCCTCTACAAAACCTCGTCAAACGTTTCTGGGAGTTGGAAAATGTTCCAAATGCGTCTATAGAGAGACTGTATACCCCCGAAGAAACTATGTGTGAAAAATCGTTCGTTGACTCCATCACACGATTACCCTCCGGTCGCTTGCAAGTTTCTTTGCCATTCAAGTCAAGCCCGACAAATCTCGGTTCATCATTTGAGACAGCCAGAAGACGATTTTTGTCTTTAGAAAGGCGATTATGCCAAAAACCTGCCATGAAATCCATGTTTATGGAATTCATGGAGGAATATGTGTCGTTAGGCCATATGACGGCAGTAGAAAACTTAATTCCGGTAGAGCCGCATTGTTTCATACCGTATCAGTGCGTGGAACGACCTCAAAGTACAACCACTAAGCTCAGAGTGGTCTTTGATGCGTCGTGCAAAACTACGAGCCAAGTGGCGCTCAATGATTTGCTCATGGTTGGAGCAACCATCCAGCCGTGCCTATATGCCACGTTGCTGAGATTTCGCTGTCGCAAATACGCTCTTACAGCAGACATAACAAAGATGTACCGTCAAGTCCAAGTTGACGAGGCGCAGCGCCAATTCCAATTAATTATTTGGAGACGGACAAGTTCGGACCCGTTGCAAGTGTTCCGACTCAATACAGTGACGTATGGTACTGCCAGCGCACCATTTCTTGCTGTACGGTGTTTGAAGTATCTGAGCGACACTCATGCAAATTCGCATCCAATTGGCGCGAAGTCTCTTGCGTCGGACTTTTATGTGGATGATCTCCTTACAGGAGCTGACACAAAATCCGAGCTAAGTATATTGCGTCAACAATTGGTTGAAATCCTAGAGCCATCAGGATTTGTGCTGACTAAATGGGCTGCTAACTGTCAACTAGTCGATAGTCAGTAAGAAAATATGGTCATTTCGAACGGAGATCAGCAAGATTGTAAAACTCTTGGTCTGATATGGAACCCTCAGACAGACATTTTCAAATATAGTCTGAAGCCAATTGTCTCGTCCGAAACCACAACCAAGAGAGCAATATTATCTGTCATAGCCAGTCTTTTTGATCCCTTAGGCCTGCTATGTCCAGTAATTACAAATGCAAAGATATTCTTGCAGGAAATTTGGCTATTAAGCCTTGGTTGGGACGATCCCATTCCCTCGAACGTACATAAAAAGTGGGAATCGATGGCCTTAGATATGCAAAAATTGCATGACGTCACCGTTCCACGATTTATAGGAGCCAGCGCAAACACTCGATGTCAAATACATGGGTTTGCAGATGCGTACACCACGCGAGCATATGGCTGTTGTGTGTACGTTCGGGTTTCCCATGCTAATGGAGTGTCCGTTAAACTACTAACGGCAAAATCTAGGGTGGCACCCTTAAAGACCAAAACAATTCCAAGATTAGAGCTATGTGCAGCTCATCTTTTAGCAAAGTTGTGGGAGGAGGTTCGGTCCATAATAGACTGTCCCATAGAGAAGGTCGTGTTGTGGTCAGATTCGAAGGTAGTGCTACATTGGCTACAAACTCATCCCTCCCAACTAACAACATTTGTGTCGAATCGAGTTGCTGAGATACAGGACATTACTTCGGCAGCCCTATGGAGACATGTGCCCACCAAAGAAAATCCTGCAGATCTCGTATCTCGAGGATCATCGGTGGCCGACTTAAATTCGCTGTTGTGGTTCAATGGCCCGTCGTTCTTGCAACAAGAATCCAGACATTGGCCTCAAAATCCTCATTTACAGTTGACGGAAGCGAATGCGTTATTGGAGAAAAAAAAGGTAGCCACGGCGCTTATCGCGGCCGATGTTGAGAAAAATCCCATTCTCACAATCATACAGAATTCGTCGTCATACATGAAAGTGGTTAGCACAATTGCGTATATCCGCCGGTTCGTCAATAGAAGAAAGGGAGTCACTTGGAGTAGTACCTGCCCGTCATCTGACGAGCTCGGCGCAGCGTTTTTAACAGCAGTTGAAGTAGTTCAAAGAGACGCATTTTCGCAGGAAATCGACAAATTAAAGAAGTCATCCAAGTTGCAGGCATCACTGCAAAAGCTAAATCCCTTCATGTCGGAAGAAAAAGTGGGCTCATGCTCATTTTCGCTGATGCGAGTAGGCGGTCGACTACTAAATGCACCCCTAGCCCATAATGCTAAATTCCCAATTTTAATGCCAAAAAATTGTAGATTTGTTACTCTCTACCTTAGCTATCTACATCGAGCCAATTGTCACGCTGGACCCCGTGCACTAGTGGGATTCCTAAGGCAATCCATTTGGCTAATAAATGCACGGAGAGAGTGCAGTGCCATTGTCCGGAAATGCGTACACTGTTTCCATTACAAGCCAAAGCTTCTCTCACAAATCATGGGGAACCTTCCGGCTGATCGATTGCGTGGGAATCAACCTTTTGAGATTAGCGGAGTTGATTTGTTCGGACCGGTTCGTGTATCGCTTGGCATTCGAGGCAAGCAGCCTCTCAAAATGTACATAGCAGTGTTCGTCTGCTTCGCATCTAAGGCTGTACACCTAGAAATTGTGAAAGACTTGACAGCTAATACTTTCATTTTATGTTTATCCAGGTTTATTGGACGTCGTGGCCCGCTTGTCCGGCTATATTGCGACAACGCGACCAATTTTGTTGGTGCAGCTCGCATACTCAAGGAGCGTATGGAGAGCTGGGATGCCAAGGACGAGGCCCTCAAGGCGTATGCTGCGGCTCACCGTTTTTCGGTGGAGTTCATCCCGCCCCGAGCCCCGCACATTGGAGGCCTGTGGGAGTCGGCGGTGAAGTCCGCCAAGCATTTGTTGCTCAGGGCCATGGGCAGCGCAGTGCTCAAGGAGGACGAGCTGCACACGGTGCTCGTGGACGTCGAGGCCGTGCTGAACTCCAGGCCACTGGTGGTCGACAGCGGCAGTCCCAACGAAGGGGAGGTGCTGACTCCCGCGCACTTACTCGTCGGCAGAATGCTAATTTCGCTGCCGCCCGAATCAGAGCTGCCCAGACCAGACAACCTGTCGTCTCTGCAACGATGGCAGCTCGTGTCTGCCATCAAGCAAAGATTTTGGAGAGACTGGTCCAGAGACTATCTGCTCAGCCTTCAGCAGCGAGGGAAGTGGTGCCAAGAGGTCGCCAATCTGGAGCCAGGCAAAGTGGTGGCAATCCACGAGGACAACGTGCCACCACAAATGTGGCTAATAGGAGTAGTGGAGGAGGCAATCCCAGGAGCAGACGGGAAGGTTCGCGTGGCCGTAGTGAGGACTAAGGCCGGCCTATATAAGCGATCCATCCATCGGTTGGCGCCCATCCCAATGGATTGAAGCCTTTGCATAGGCTGTCAACGCGGCCGATGTTGAGGCAATTACGTTGCCTATAGTGTTAATCGTAGCAATAGAAAGAGAATAGAAATGTTATGCTGAAATGTTATTGTCTCTTATACCAACGGAGCTCATGCTGGCAGCGGCCGCTCATGAAGAGGGCGACGCTGCTAGAATAAAACACTCTTATTCTGAAGTCGAAAAAGCGCACAAGTGTTTTCTGTCGGTCTGTCCGGTTCCCGTGTCCCGAAATATTCAATTCATCTGTGCTTAACGGCACAAACAGTGTTTAAGTGCAACATTTGCATTTGCACCAAACACTGCGTTTTGATATTTTAATCACTGATCTTGGTACAAGTTCAGTTTACGCTCTTACCTTGTAGACTATCCGTAGCGAATTAATAACCTAAATACTTTTGCGTTAGTTAGAATCCTACCGACTGCGCCAATAAGAATTCCACTGCATATGTTTTGTTTTTTAAAAAAGATATTTGTGGGATATTTTATCCCCGATCGGCCAAATAATTATCTCGAATAAAAAATACACAGTGCAGAAATAAAAAGCGCAGCTTCGCTTCACTCGGCAAACATAGATAATATCGAACGTAGTTTAAACGAAGAGAAGTGCGAGTTTTGAGAGAGCGTTTAGCAAAGCAAGCAAGGGAAAAAATTAACAAACAGAATATGTAGCAATGGAAAAATGCGGCTAAAGGCCAATAAATAGCTGCTATTTGGTAAGCCACTATTTGGTGGCAATCTGCCCCAAATAATATTTTTTATTTAAATTATACTTATGTTCAATACAATGTTTTATAGTGAGTTATCCCCGACTATAATTTTCAAAGTCTCAAACGGAACTTATTCTTCATTCTGCTTCTATTTCACAATAGGCTTCTCTTGGGAAGCTTTTGAGCTTTCGTCCCAAGTTTTAATCTTCGGCTGCAGCTTTCTTCTTCGGTTGCATTTCGGTTGATCTTGGCTTTAGTTATCGGTGCGTTGGCTTACGTGCGATAGCCAACGTATGGATGGCTATCGGCGAATTGTCGGATTTGATAAAAGGGTTGATTGCAGCTGGTTATCTGTATCATCTTTCATCTGGGCCGGTCACTTGTTTATTAGATTGGAGCCAAATTTGTTTACTTGGGTATCTATAATTCAACTTGGTTGTGGGAACCAAATTGTGTATTCTAGTAGCTTGAAATTTAGGTGATTTCCTGTTGACAGCTTATGATTTATTTGTTTCCTAGTGTTGGGGGTCTTATTATATATGTGTATAAGGTTTAGTTCTGGTCATATGTATAACGTGTTATTGATATGTCCAGTGCTTAACGTATACATAATGCGTGTGTGGGTGTAGGGCATTATGGATATGTTACTCCCCCGGCCTTTCTCATTAGCCTGTCCTCAGGCCTCTAACTTTGGGTATAGGGATGGAGTTTCTGGTTTAACGACTAGAGAGTCTAATATTTCAACCCTTTCTTCTACCTCTTTGGGTTTAATATGTTTAATAATTATGTTTTTGGGTATTTTCTTAAATGTAATGGTTAAATATACAACTATAAATATTATTGTTATAATAAATTCAATTATAATTATTGTTTGTAGTACATTTTACAATTTTGTATGTTCCATAATTATTTCTTTTGCCTGAACATAAGACAATGGTTTTAATCTCATAAACATAATATTCTTCAGATTTTATTTCTGTTAAGATATTATTGTGCTCATCTGGATAGGGAATTATGTTGTATATTGGGGTGTTAATGCTTTCGCTTGGAATATTGGAAATTATTAATATTTCATTAGAATCTACTTTTAGCCATGTTGACGTTTTAATATGTAGTATTTTCTCATAATTTATATGTTTTAAATTATCTTGTTTTAATAATTTTGGATTGAATATACCAAGTATAGATAGCTGCATACCCAACTCTATATCCTCAATGTATTCTGTAAAGTGTTGGAGGTTAAATATAAAAATTTCTAATTGTTGTTTTTTATTTTTTCCTCCGTTTAAATTATTTATGGCCTCAAGTCCCTTGTTAATCGTTTCTATTACTAGGTTTAACTCATTGGTTTGGATACTATTTTTGACTAGGATGTCTATTTTGTTTTCTAGTCCTTTCTTATCTTTGTGGTCTAACGTTCCAAATAAGTATTTGTACGCTGTACCGACTATGTTTATTAGTCCTCTCTTACTGCGTTTGGCTATTTTCAGCCCGTTTATTTCTCTTGTGAGCTTGTCTACTAAGTATTATATTTGAATTACTTCTTTGAAATCGTTTGCCTTTTCTAAAAGGCTTGCATAAGTTTCCTCAGTTTTTGTGATATTTATTGTAAGATAGTGATATTCGTAATTAATTGGAATGTTTATTGTTCCGGTATTGAATATAAGATATCCATACGGTTATTTTATTGGGTTTATTTCGACGTTTTGTTCATTTGTCAATAGAATCGCGAACATGGGGATGATCGTTGATCTAATCAGGTTGCGGTTCATTAATCCCGTTATTATCTTCTGATTCTCTGTAATTATTGTATTTAATATTATTAGTTCACTTTTTCTTTTTAAATTTTGACTTATAATGTGTTATTTTCCTGCCTCTATTTTTCTCCTCGTAATGCTTTTCATCAAGCTTTGTTACTTCTCCAGTCTTTTTGAATGGATTCGTTATTTTGGACTTTACTAATGGGGATTGCTTAAATCTTGTGTCTATTTCGTAATCGTTACGTTTTTGATTCAATTTATTGATCTGCTTTTCTTTATTTAATTGCGTTTTATATTCAGGTGTTTCTGCATAAATGAATATGTCGGCAGGTGTCCTGTTTGTAGTGTTATGCTTTGTTTAAAAATGTTGGCGCGCACTATGCAAGTTTTTAAATAGCTTTTTGGCAGGTGTCTTTACTGTTAAAGCAGCGGTCGACACGCACACATTGCACTGCGTTTGTGTGCGTAGACAGCAGGCAAAATTGAACAAAAAGTGTTATTGTTTTGGTACTGATATCAGCGCAGAGACTTTTCCTATGCACATTAGATATGACATACTAATTAAATTGATTACTAATTAATTACTTAATTAACTAATAACACTACTAGACAAAATTCAACTTTTTTTTCCGCTGTGCCCAAAAGTGACTTTTTCTGATAGATTTGGAGATTTAAATTTTATTATATTATATTATATTAAAAACTCAGGAAAAGTCGAAAAAAAAATATTTGAATGCCTTGATTTTTGGTTTTAGATAGACACATTAATTAGGCGTCGTTTTAGGTATCGTTTATAAGAATCGATGGATAAACGGCTAAGTAACAACCGTTTGACCAAACTTTCTCCAAATCTATCAGAAAAAGTCATTTTTAGCGACAGCGGAAAAAAAGTTGAATTTTGTCGAGTAGTGTAATCAGCCCCACCGGGTCAGAGTACTTGCCTAAGTTACTTCGATTAATTAGTTGACATGTAATTTTACCCTTACAGTTTAACTCTACTACAACAATAAACAGCACACAATATCTCAACATTATTATTGTGACGCCCAGCGCCATACGCAATGGCGCCGTCGCCACAATTACTATATTCCTATATTACCACAAAGACTGAATAATGAAGTATTATGAAATAAATGAATAAATAAAAGACACAAAACCAACAAACCGGTAGATTCAAATCACGCGCCAAAACAGGGCCAGTGGGACCATCACCGGGCCATAAACGGTCACACTGCACACGGGCCAGTGTGACCAGGGCACAACCACCAACGGGCACACCATCAGCTGTGACCCAGGGGGCGTTAGGCATGCCAGGGGGCGCACTAGCCCAAAGCCGCCGACCAACAGCTGACTTTCGGCAATAAAAGAAGCTCCGACGGCTCAAATCGAGGCAGTCCAACTTGGAACAGCCTGGGATTAACTTCCTAACACATTTTTTGAACGGTGCTCACAGGTAAAAGCCTTGCTTTTTCCACTTGCCCGTTCCCGAATACATTTCCCCGTCCTGAACTTTTCCCCCCCAGAGAGTATTTACCTCTGCTCTATTCTTCTCCACAGAGAGTATTTACTTCTGCTCTATCTTTCTCTACAGAGAGTATTTACCTCTGCCACCATTCGTCTCCCAGAGAACTCACCTCTGTCAAACCACGTCTCTACAGAGAGTATTTACCTCTGCCACTAATCATCTCCCCAGAGAATTCACCTCTGTCAAAAACCACGTCTCTACAGAGAGTATTTACCTCTGCAACTAATCGTCTCCCCAGAGAATTCACCTCTGTCACAACACGTCTCTACAGAGAGTATTTACCTCTGCAACCATTCGTCTCCCCAGAGAATTCACCTCTGTCACAACACGTCTCTACAGAGAGTATTTACCTCTGCAACTATTCGTCTCCCCAGAGAACTCACCTCTGTCCAAACACGTCTCTACAGAGAGTATTCACCTCTGCCCTTATTCATACCCCAGAGAGTATTCACCTCTGTTCTAGCAACCCCCCAGAGCGTTTTCACCTCTACCACAAGTCTTCGCATAAGAGTGTATTTACCTCTGCCGCGATCCCTCCCACAGGAGCGTCCGACCGTCAATCAACCACGACCTGCACGCAGCAAACAGCCACGTGCGGCCGAGTAGCCAAACAAGAAGGAAGACCCCGAAGGAAGACCCCTACCGGAGGCCCAGTACCAACCATCCAACCGTCCTATGTACAATTACGAACAATAAAGTTACTTTTATTATACTGCTTAAACCTACGCCTTATTCTTGAACCCAACGCATTATTATAGCTACCACATCCAGAAATCAAATTAAATTTCTGTGAACCCGGCGCGACGAGCATACCCCGGCCGAGGAACGTCACAGTGGCGCCCGAGCAGGTTGTGGTAGCATAATAGTGTCTCAAAAAGGGTCAAGATGGCAAAGCAGTGGATCAACCAAGCAACAAAGGCAGAGCTACAGGGCTACTGCGAGGAATTCGGCTTGGAGAAGTTAGAAAAGGTAGATATCTTAAGGAAGCAGTTAGCTCAATTCATGGAGAGAACAGACCTCCCGGCTCAGGTACAAGAGAGACTGGAACAGCTGGCAGCAATGCAAACAAAAAAAAGCCCAAGGCAGCAATCGCCGAAAAAAGCTCAGATACAAATAACGACAGAGGAACCGCAAGGAGAAAACAGATCAGGAAGAAAAAAATCCCTATTCCCAAAGCAGATAAGGAAAGGTTCGCCAGAAGCGGTGGCGATAATAGAGAGAATTCGCAAATGGGATACAACCTACACGGGAAGAGGAGATCTGCTGGAGTCCCTGAGCAGGATGGAAGAGCTAGCAGAGACATATGGAGTGGAAAACGACCACTTGGTGTTCGCAATGCCAATAATATTGGAGGAAAGCGCATTGGATTGGTGGCATACAAAGCCAGCGCCCGTAAGCACATGGGAGGAAGTGAAGGAAGGACTAAAGGAGAACTTCATATCCCCCATGTACCAGGAGGAGGTTAGGTTAGGTTAGGTTGTCCCGGACGGCCCTCAACGGGGCCTCTCATAGGCCAAAAAGGCCCTTAGTAATCCGGATCTTTGTATGGACCTTACGAGGGTGCTTCTGAGGTTCCGAAGTCCCCCAGTATCGAGGTGTTTTTAGCAAAGGCAAGCAGTTTCCCTGGCGACCTCTTGGAGGCATCCTCCAGTGATGCCAGCATCGGTGCGCCCAGGTACATCCTCCTTGCCCTTAAGAGAGCCGGACACCGGCAGATGAGATGCTCCAGGGTTTCGATAGCCCCGGGCTCATTGCATTTCCTGCAGATGTCACTGTTAGTGATGTTCAGCCTGGTTGCATGCGACGCAGCCAAGCAGTGGCCTGTTAGTATGCCCACTAACAGTCTGCAATCCTTCCGTGGAAGATGCAGCAGATAGTGGCTGAGATTATCATTGCGTTTCTTGCACATGATTTTCGAGATTCTGCAGGTGGTGGTGTTCTTCCACCTGCAATCTGTCCTTATTTTGGCCTGCTTCTCCAGGTCGCTTTGTAGCGTCCTTAGGGAGACCGGCACGCTTTCTGTCATATCGTTTGCCAGCCCGACACCTTCCTTAGCCAGAACGTCCGCCTCTTCGTTTCCTTCGATGCCCTGGTGACTGGGAACCCAATAGATCTGCACTGACTTAGTCGTGCTTAGTGATTCTAGTGCCTCCCTGCTTGCCAGGACACTTCTAGAACTGACCGTGGATGACTGCATGGATTTTATCGCTGCTTGGCTGTCAACGAATATGTTAACCGTATTGTGTGGTCGCTCTGTGAGCTGAGCGACCTCTGCTGCCTTCTTGATGGCGAAGACTTCCGCCTGGAATATGCTGCATCGGTCGGGTAACTTATACGACGCCCTTATTTCAGGGTTTGTACAGTATAGGCCTGCTCCTACTCCTTCATTCATCTTGGAGCCGTCGGTGTATATGTTGAGGTGTTGAGTCTGGTCCCGTCCCGCTTTCCAGTCTTCGGGTCCCATGAAGAGGTTTGTTTTTACTTCAGGGCACGTTTGGGGGATCATGTAGTCGGTTGAACTGATCATGTCCGTTCCAATTGAACTATGCCCGAATCTTTGAGGAGACATGTTTCCCGACGCAATCAAGCGCTGTGCCACCTTGCTTGCAGTCAGCCTAGCGTAGATGTCGAGGGGGTCGATTCCGAGTATTGTTTCGAGTGCTTTGGTTGGCGTTGACCTCAGCGCTCCCGTTATACAGAGCAAAGCCTGCCGCTGGGTTCGTTCCATTAGCTTGTGGTACGTCTTCTTTTCAGTGGCTTTCCACCACACTAGGACTCCATACAGCAGAGTTGGTCGCACTACCGAGATGTAGATCCAGTGCATCAGAGCGGGCGACAGGCCCCATGTGCTACTAAGCATCTTCTTGGATGCATATAGTGCATTGGTGGCCTTTTTCACCCGCTCTACTACATTGGGTCTCCATGCCAGCTTACTGTCCAGTACTGTGCCGAGGTATTTGACCTGTGCTTTAGGGGTTAGCCTTGTTTGGTTGACTTTCGGGGGGACCCATGTTGGTACCTTGTATCTCTTGGTGAAGAGGATGAGGTCCGTTTTGTCCGCGTTGATACTGAGTCCTACTCCATCTGCCCACTCACATATCTCCCTGAGTGTTCGTTCCATTATGGAGCTGAGTGTCGATGGACATACACCCGTGATAAGTACGCTTATGTCGTCTGCATAAGCTGTTATTTTTGGTGCTTTCCTTTCGAATTTCTTGATGAGGTTGTCGACCACCAGGTTCCATAGCAGGGGTGACAGGACTCCACCCTGGGGTGTGCCCCTGTGTGCACCTCTGACCATGGAGGCGGTGCCCCACTCTGATTGCACCCGTCTGCAACCTAGAAGGTTCTTTATCCAGAGGTTGATTGACGGGTGGGTGCTGGTAGCTTCTAGGCAGTCCATTATTGCTTCTGTAGCGACGTTGTTGAATGCTCCGGATATGTCTACGAATACTCCAAGTGCATATTTCTTAGTGTTGAGGGCTTTCTCGACGGTAGCTACTAGCGAGTGCAGTGCTGTTTCCACCGATTTTCCCTTGGTGTAGGCGTGCTGGTTGGCTGACATTAGTCATTACCAGGAGGAACTCGAAAAACAAGTGACAAACCGCAAACAAACGGAGTTGGAGACAATAAGGGAGTATGTACAAGCGCTAAGGAAGTTAATGAGGTTCGGAACATACACGGAGCAACAGAAGCTAGAGATCACGTACCGAAACTGCCGGCTACCTATCAAACTCTATGTGAAAAGAAGCGAGTTCAAGACATTAACTGAATTCATGACCACGGCAGAGGAATTCGAAAGGTTAGAAACAGAAGCGGGACTATCAAAGGTTAACGGTCGGCAATGGAGCCAACAAACACAGTACAGCACGACAGAACAACAGCCACAATGGGGACAAAAATGCCGCCGGTGCGGGGAGAACGGCCACGAAGCAAGGGTTTGCAACAGAAAACCAATCCTATATTGCTGGACCTGTAACAAACAAGGGGTCCGGACTATAGAATGCTGTAGAAAGCCGCAGGGAAACGTTCAGGGCTCGGGAGTCAACCGCCAAGCTCCCGAAGCCCACATCAACACAAGCGGGAGGCAACAAGTCTAGTACACAAGGACAAGGAACTCCTGGGCTGGGCAAGGATCGGCAGGAAGATGATGGAGGTGATCATCGACACAGGGGCATCAAGATGCATGATCAGCGAGGAGACGGCAAGGAGACTGAAGAACGAAGGAACCGAAGAAGACGAAGTGCGAGTAATAAGACTGGCTGATGGGAGCACACGCAAGACAACACGAAGGTTCGAAACAACGGTGGAACTAGGGGGACGAACGTCCAAACAAACATTCCTGATGATGACCGGGCTACCAGACAACCCAATTCTGGGAATGGATTTTCTAGAGAACACGGGCACAACAATAACGTGCGGCCAGGCAACAGTAATGATCGGCAAGGGACCCGTTACGGTTCAAGCGGAAGAACACGTAAGGAGCACGCAACCAGAGGCAGCAGAGGAAAACCTAGAAAAATGGATTGCGGCGGAAATACAAAAATTCGAAACACTGAAGGGAGTGAGCAGCATAACGACACACAGAATATACCTAAAAGATGACAGACCCATCAAACAGAGGTATTATCCCCGCAACCCCGCACAAATGGAAATAATAAATCGGGAGATAGATGAGCTGATAAGACAGGACCTCATAGAGCCTTCACGAAGCCCATACAGCGCACCAGTGGTCCTGGTAAACAAAAAGGAAACGGACAAATGGAGACTCTGTGTGGACTACAGACTACTGAACGAAAAAACAGAAAAAGACGCATATCCAATGCCACGGATGGACTTCATTCTGAACCAACTCAGGGAGGCAAAGTTTATTAGCACCCTAGACCTGAAATCAGGATACTGGCAAATTCCAATGGAAAGACGCAGCCGACCATACACCGCGTTCACGGTACCAGGGCGAGGGTTGTTCCAATGGAAAGTAATGCCATTCGGGCTTACGACAGCTCCAGCAACTTTCCAGAGAGCCTTGGACACGGTGATCGGACCAGATATGGAACCATTTGCCTTCGCATACCTAGACGACATAGTCGTGATCGGGCGGACGAAGGAGGAACACCGACAGAAGCTGCAGGAGGTACTGGAACGGCTGAGAAGGGCAAATCTACGGATTAACGAGAAAAAATGCCACTTCTTCCAGAAAAAACTAAAGTATCTGGGACACATGGTGAGTGAGGACGGAATTCACACGGATCCAGATAAAATTGCGGCGGTACGGGAATTAGCTGCCCCGACGACACTCAAACAGGTACACAGTTTCTTGGGACTAGCAAACTGGTACCGGAGGTTCGTACCAGCCTTTACCGAACGAGCACAGGCGCTACAAGACCTACTAAAAAAGGGCCAAAAATTTTGTTGGGGAGAAGCCCATCAGAAAGCCTTTGATGACATCAAACTGTGCCTAACAGAAGCACCAGTTCTAGCATGCCCGGACTTTAGTAAACAGTTCATTCTGCAAACGGACGCAAGTGACTGTGGGATCGGGGCGGTGTTGACACAGGAGGATGCAGACGGAGAGCACGTGATTGCATATGCGAGCCGTCGGCTTAAAAGCGAGGAGACACGCTACTCCGCTACGGAAAAAGAATGCTTGGCTATCTACTGGAGCGTCCACAAAATGAGAATGTACCTGGAGGGGTACAAATTCATTGTAGTCACGGACCACCAGGCCTTGAGATGGCTCAATTCCATCGATAGCCCATCCGGCCGAATAGCACGATGGGCGTTGGGACTACAACCATTTACATTTGAAATCCGGTACCGGAAAGGGAAGTTGAACGCAGTGGCGGACGGGCTATCCCGCTTACCACGCGAAGACATCCGAATGTCAACCGTCATGGAATGTGCTTGGTACCAAGAAAAGTGGAAACAAGTGACGACAAACCCGAAGGAAATACCCGACTTTGTGATAAAACATGACAGACTTTATAGGCATATACCTGACCACACCGACGAGGATGCTCAGGCATGGAAACTATGCGTACCGAAACACGAACGCATCCGGGTACTGGAAGAGAACCATTCCAACCCAACGGCAGGACACCTAGGAATACGGAAGACGAAACATCGGATACGACAACGATATTTCTGGCCAGGGCTAAGTAAAGATGTGACCAAATTTGTACGAGCATGCGATAGTTGCCAGAAGTACAAAAGTTCGCAACAAGCGGCAGCAGGGAAAATGTTGACGAAAATAGCGAACGCACCGTGGGAGTCAATATGCGTCGATTTCGTCGGACCACTGCCCAGATCTTCGCATGGAAACACGGTAATGATCGTGTTTATCGATAAGTTTTCCAAATGGGTGGAGGTCACACCGGCTCGACAGGCGACAGCTGATTCCTTCCTAAAGGCGTTCAGGGAAAAAATACTGGCACGGGGAGGCGCACCAAAACAGCTGATATCGGACAACGGAGTCCAATTTACGAGCCGGAAAACGAAACAGGTAATGGAAGCTTGGGGTATAACACAAAGGTTCACAGCACCATACACACCACAAGAAAACCCAACGGAGCGGGCAAACCGGACACTGAAAACGATGATCGCACAGTTTGCCGGAGGAAAACATAACAAATGGGACGAACAGCTGCCAGAACTAACACTAGCAATAAACAGCAGCAAATCGGAGTCAACGGGATTCAGTCCGGCATACCTACTGTTTGGCAGGGAATTAAGGCTACCAGGGAACCTATTCGACGAGGTGACCATAGGATCAGGATTCAACGACATACTACGAGAAAAATCAGAAACACGACAAGATGCAGAAGCAGTGGCCAGACAAAATATGGAAGAAGCAGCAGCAAAACAAACAAGACACTACAATTTGAGGAAACGAGAATGGCGGCCCAAAGTAGGAGACATGGTATGGGTGAAAACACACCCACTGTCGAAAAAAATCGACAAAACGACGGCAAAACTGGAACCGAAATACGACGGCCCCTGTCAGATCCTCGAACTAATTTCCCCAGTGATCGTAACTGTAAAAAACGTCAATACTAACAAAAAATTAAGGGCGCACATCTCTCAACTAAAAACAACAACAACAGAAACAACAGAGGCAATAACAGAACCATCTCTCTATCGTTTCAGAGACATGGATACAAAGTTCAAAGCGACGGCAAAACGATTCAAACAGCACCTGCTGGCGGAAAAGAACAAAGGGAGGAGGACGCAGACACTGGCATACATACCACCGTTAGGGTCACGGATGAAAGTGTCGGGGACAAAGGTGACAACGAGTAGGAGAACCCATAAGGTTCAGAGGGATAGCGAACCAGGCATGGCACAAACTGCAGCGCTCCGACCGCAGCAGAACCCAGAACCAGAGCACTACGGGCACCCCAGGAAGAAGAGAATAAGCCGAGTAATGCCAACGCTGTCGCAGCCGACTCCACCAGCGAAGCTCACATGGGCCCAGCAGGTAGAGGAGGAAGACAGGGACATCCTGGACCTTGGACCAGCAACGCCAGATGAAGAACTACGCGAGCCAGACAACTGGGAGGTCGAACCAGGCAACATCCCCACCGAGTGGGACGTACCGGCGGGCCACCAACTGACCTCAAAACACATAAGCGCGGTGCAAGATAACCTGGACTCCAGACACCCACACGCGCAGCGAAGGTTCCGGCTGTGGAAAGGCGAGGAGACATGCTGGGTACGAATCGGGCGAGCCGGGGACGTACGCATCGGGACCTGGTACCTACACAGGAGGATGGAGGACAACCGCCTCGGAGAGGAGGGGGGAGTGTGACGCCCAGCGCCATACGCAATGGCGCCGTCGCCACAATTACTATATTCCTATATTACCACAAAGACTGAATAATGAAGTATTATGAAATAAATGAATAAATAAAAGACACAAAACCAACAAACCGGTAGATTCAAATCACGCGCCAAAACAGGGCCAGTGGGACCATCACCGGGCCATAAACGGTCACACTGCACACGGGCCAGTGTGACCAGGGCACAACCACCAACGGGCACACCATCAGCTGTGACCCAGGGGGCGTTAGGCATGCCAGGGGGCGCACTAGCCCAAAGCCGCCGACCAACAGCTGACTTTCGGCAATAAAAGAAGCTCCGACGGCTCAAATCGAGGCAGTCCAACTTGGAACAGCCTGGGATTAACTTCCTAACACATTTTTTGAACGGTGCTCACAGGTAAAAGCCTTGCTTTTTCCACTTGCCCGTTCCCGAATACATTTCCCCGTCCTGAACTTTTCCCCCCCAGAGAGTATTTACCTCTGCTCTATTCTTCTCCACAGAGAGTATTTACTTCTGCTCTATCTTTCTCTACAGAGAGTATTTACCTCTGCCACCATTCGTCTCCCCAGAGAACTCACCTCTGTCAAACCACGTCTCTACAGAGAGTATTTACCTCTGCCACTAATCATCTCCCCAGAGAATTCACCTCTGTCAAAAACCACGTCTCTACAGAGAGTATTTACCTCTGCAACTAATCGTCTCCCCAGAGAATTCACCTCTGTCACAACACGTCTCTACAGAGAGTATTTACCTCTGCAACCATTCGTCTCCCCAGAGAATTCACCTCTGTCACAACACGTCTCTACAGAGAGTATTTACCTCTGCAACTATTCGTCTCCCCAGAGAACTCACCTCTGTCCAAACACGTCTCTACAGAGAGTATTCACCTCTGCCCTTATTCATACCCCAGAGAGTATTCACCTCTGTTCTAGCAACCCCCCAGAGCGTTTTCACCTCTACCACAAGTCTTCGCATAAGAGTGTATTTACCTCTGCCGCGATCCCTCCCACAGGAGCGTCCGACCGACAATCAACCACGACCTGCACGCAGCAAACAGCCACGTGCGGCCGAGTAGCCAAACAAGAAGGAAGACCCCGAAGGAAGACCCCTACCGGAGGCCCAGTACCAACCATCCAACCGTCCTATGTACAATTACGAACAATAAAGTTACTTTTATTATACTGCTTAAACCTACGCCTTATTCTTGAACCCAACGCATTATTATAGCTACCACATCCAGAAATCAAATTAAATTTCTGTGAACCCGGCGCGACGAGCATACCCCGGCCGAGGAACGTCACATTATTAGTCTGGGTTCTATAGAGACGTAAGACGCTAAATTTACGATTGTAAATGCGTAAGTTGTTAGAAGTCAGAAGACAATGATTGCTCAATTCATCGATGACCACCAGAATGTCAAAATGTCACTAGCCATAAACTCAAGCGTCTCCGAAACTACTGGATTAAGCCCCGCTTTTCTGCTACACGGAAGAGAACCTAGGTTGCCCGACGCTCTGTACGATTAAGTCACACCAGGGACTAGAAAGACCCAGGAGACTGCCACAGATAAAATCTCAAGGCTGAAGGAAGTGTTTGCTATTGTCCGGAGTTGGTTGGTGTCTCCTTATTGATTTCATGTTTATAAATTGAAGTAGAGCTCGGGCCGCGCTGCCAGTAAGCGCAGGCAGCGGAGCGGCCGGTATAAACGGTTATATGATAAAAACAATATATGTATATACGTATGTATGTATGTATGTGTCGGGGCATACAGTTATGCCCGTCGATCGTAATAGAATCGCTCAGTTGTGCCTCGGACTTTATGATTTCGTAAATACTGCAACAAAGTGTACCCTTAGTACAGTGGGTATTCGATATATGCGCATACTACATCTCCTTCCTTTTGAAAAATAACTTAATGCTATGAGGTTATTTTATATAAAATGAAGATATGTTAATAAGTGAATAAAAGTGTATAAAAATTAATATATGAATATGCATATAATTAAGTTTCCACTGTTGAAGTTAAGATTTAAAAAAAATATGTTTTATTTAATCTAAACTTATAATTATTACAATGGTTATTTATTGAGTTATCTCTGACTTTTATGTTGAAATTCTCAAACGGCCCCGCTTGGGAAGATTTTGAGCTTTGGTCCCAAGCTTTGATCTTCGGCTGCAGCTTTCTTCTTCGGTTGCACTTCGGGTGATCGTGGCTTTTGTTCTCGGTGCGTTGTATAGTTGCACTACTCGACAAATTTCAACTTTTGTTTTTCCGCACGCAATAGAAAGCAACGAACAAATACAGCAAGAAAGCTATGCGCAATACCAAGTACAAGGGCCGGTGTAGGAATCGTTTCTTGCGGGAAGATAAGATTAAAGAGCACGGAGCGTAATAGACTGGAAGAATGACCGTAAGCCGACAGCTACAAGGGAAGCCGGTGTATATATGTATGTACATATGTAATATCTTATGTAGCCGATGACACTGGTTGAATTGGCAATTCGAATAATGTTTATTCTTCTTTGTGATTGTACTGATATATTTATTCTTGCACGAATCACATCGGGGTCACCAATGTTAAGCTAGTGAGCTTTTTCACAAGCTGTTGAATTTTACTCAAGCTTACGGTGTTTGTTAGATGTACATATGCGTGTAAGACGACGAACAATGGTCTTATGGCTACGAAAATTAGCTCCAGACTGATTTGCAAGGGCTGACGGCGTAATTTCCGTGCCCTATGAGGCAACGCTTAACGAGCGGGAGAGAGTGCGATTAGGAGAGAGTTAGAGTAGTTCGGGCTGCTGCTAAGCAGAGTACGTAGAATGATTGTACACAAGTAAACGAAAGAATGCCGCTGCATAATCGTATGCGGTAACAAAGGATTTTAAACAGTGGGCATTGCAAATAATTAACATCGAGATGTGCATTACTTTAGGCCGCACCACTTGCTATAATTTATGATATTTTATGCTGCTTGACCTGACAACATCTTTAACTGTATTTCTTAAAGCGTTATTATAAATTATTATAATAGATGGATCTTCATCTAGTATTTATTTATTACTAATGATTAACTTTCTATCTCTTCAATAAATTTACGTAGGCTTCCGTTGAATTTGGTATAGTATTTGTACTATCTTGTACGCTTTAACGCTTCCTTTAGTTTGTTCCATTTGTTGGTCTGGATCATCTGCGACGTTTGCTGAGCGTCTCCTGTTAGTTGTACGTCGATTGCCCCGAATAGTATTCTTTTTTGTCGAGCTTGTCCTGTCGGATATAGCTCTTTAGTATGCTCAATCCGCTTAATAAATGAACTCAGTTGTCCAAGTGATCCATCATATGCAGGCACCTGTCGGATTTACAATAGTGCTTGGTTTAAGTGAATTTCACTTAGAATTGCTGGCGGTAATGCCATTTTGGCGTTGAGTAAGTCTTTTGTTTTTTATTTTGTTTCACTTTTATATTGTGCGTTGTTATAGCACTGCGACGGGAGCTTTAAATAGCTTAACTTGTATTAGTTTTAATAACACTGCGCTTTAATGTTTTAATCACTAATCTTCGGGTTAGTTTTTGTAACACTGCGTTTTGATATTTTAATCACTGATCTTGGTACAAGTTCAGTTTACGCTCTTACCTTGTAGATTATCCGTAGCGAATCAATAACCTAAATACTTTTGCGTTAGTTAGAATCCTACCGACTGCGCCCATAAGAATTCCACTGCATATGTTTTGTTTTTTAAAAAAGATATTTGTGGGATATTTTATCCCCGATCGGCCAAATAATTATCTCGAATAAAAAATACACAGTGCAGAAATAAAAAGCGCAGCTTCGCTTCACTCGGCAAACATAGATAATATCGAACGTAGTTTAAACGAAGAGAAGTGCGAGTTTTGAGAGAGCGTTTAGCAAAGCAAGCAAGGGAAAAAATTAACAAACAAAATATGTAGCAATGGAAAAATGCGGCTAAAGGCCAATAAATAGCTGCTATTTGGTAAGCCACTATTTGGTGGCAATCTGCCCCAAATAATATTTTTTATTTAAATTATACTTATGTTCAATACAATGTTTTATAGTGAGTTATCCCCGACTATAATTTTCAAAGTCTCAAACGGAACTTATTCTTCATTCTGCTTCTATTTCACAATAGGCTTCTCTTGGGAAGCTTTTGAGCTTTCGTCCCAAGTTTTAATCTTCGGCTGCAGCTTTCTTCTTCGGTTGCATTTTGGTTGATCTTGGCTTTAGTTATCGGTGCGTTGGCTTACGTGCGATAGCCAACGTATGGATGGCTATCGGCGAATTGTCGGATTTGATAAAAGGGTTGATTGCAGCTGGTTATCTGTATCATCTTTCATCTGGGCCGGTCACTTGTTTATTAGATTGGAGCCAAATTTGTTTACTTGGGTATCTATAATTCAACTTGGTTGTGGGAACCAAATTGTGTATTCTAGTAGCTTGAAATTTAGGTGATTTCCTGTTGACAGCTTATGATTTATTTGTTTCCTAGTGTTGGGGGTCTTATCATATATGTGTATAAGGTTTAGTTCTGGTCATATGTATAACGTGTTATTGATATGTCCAGTGTTTAACGTATACATAATGCGTGTGTGGGTGTAGGGCATTATGGATATGTTACTCCCCCGGTATTTCTCATTATCCTGTCCTCAGGCCTCTAACTTTGGGTATAGGGATGGAGTTTCTGGTTTAACGACTAATATTTCAACCCTTTCTTCTACCTCTTTGGGTTTAATATGTTTAATAATTATGTTTTTGGGTATTTTCTTAAATGTAATGGTTAAATATACAACTATAAATATTATTGTTATAATAAATTCAATTATAATTATTGTTTGTAGTACATTTTACAATTTTGTATGTTCCATAATTATTTCTTTTGCCTGAACATAAGACAATGGTTTTAATCTCATAAACATAATATTCTTCAGATTTTATTTCTGTTAAGATATTATTGTGCTCATCTGGATAGGGAATTATGTTGTATATTGGGGTGTTAATGCTTTCGCTTGGAATATTGGAAATTATTAATATTTCATTAGAATCTACTTTTAGCCATGTTGTTCCAAATAAGTATTTGTACGCTGTACCGACTATGTTTATTAGTCCTCTCTTACTGCGTTTGGCTATTTTCAGCCCGTTTATTTCTCTTGTGAGCTTGTCTACTAAGTATTATATTTTAATTACTTCTTTGAAATCGTTTGCCTTTTCTAAAAGGCTTGCATAAGTTTCCTCAGTTTTTGTGATATTTATTGTAAGATAGTGATATTCGTAATTAATTGGAATGTTTATTGTTCCGGTATTGAATATAAGATATCCATACGGTTATTTTATTGGGTTTATTTCGACGTTTTGTTCATTTGTCAATAGAATCGCGAACATGGGGATGATCGTTGATCTAATCAGGTTGCGGTTCATTAATCCCGTTATTATCTTCTGATTCTCTGTAATTATTGTATTTAATATTATTAGTTCTCTTTTTCTTTTTAAATTTGGACTTATAATGTGTTATTTTCCTGCCTCTATTTTTCTCCTCGTAATGCTTTTCATCAAGCTTTGTTACTTCTCCAGTCTTTTTGAATGGATTCGTTATTTTGGACTTTACTAATGGGGATTGCTTAAATCTTGTGTCTATTTCGAATTCGTTACGTTTTTGATTCAATTTATTGATCTGCTTTTCTTTATTTAATTGCGTTTTATATTCAGGTGTTTCTGCATAAATGAATATGTCGGCAGGTGTCCTGTTTGTAGTGTTATGCTTTGTTTAAAAATGTTGGCGCGCACTATGCAAGTTTTTAAATAGCTTTTTGGCAGGTGTCTTTACTGTTAAAGCAGCGGTCGACACGCACACATTGCACTGCGTTTGTGTGCGTAGACAGCAGGCAAAATTGATCAAAAAGTGTTATTGTTTTGGTACTGATATCAGCGCAGAGACTTTTCCTATGCACATTAGATATGACATACTTATTAAATTAATTACTAATTAATTACTTAATTAACTAATAACACTACTAGACAAAATTCAACTTTTTTTCCGCTGTGCCCAAAAGTGACTTTTTCTGATAGATTTTGAGATTTAAATTTTATTATATTATATTATATTAAAAACTCAGGAAAAGTCGAAAAAAAAATATTTGAATGCCTTGATTTTTGGTTTTAGATAGACACATTAATTAGGCGTCGTTTTAGGTATCGTTTATAAGAATCGATGGATAAACGGCTAAGTAACAACCGTTTGACCAAACTTTCTCCAAATCTATCAGAAAAAGTCATTTTTAGCGACAGCGGAAAAAAAAAGTTGAATTTTGTCGAGTAGTGTAATCAGCCCCACCGGGTCAGAGTACTTGCCTAAGTTACTTCGATTAATTAGTTGACATGTAATTTTACCCTTACAGTTTAACTCTACTACAACAATAAACAGCACACAATATCTCAACATTATTATTAGTCTGGGTTCTATAGAGACGTAAGACGCTAAATTTACGATTGTAAATGCGTAAGTTGTTAGAAGTCAGAAGACAATGATTGCTCAATTCATCGATGACCACCAGAATGTCAAAATGTCACTAGCCATAAACTCAAGCGTCTCCGAAACTACTGGATTAAGCCCCGCTTTTCTGCTACACGGAAGAGAACCTAGGTTGCCCGACGCTCTGTACGATTAAGTCACACCAGGGACTAGAAAGACCCAGGAGACTGCCACAGATAAAATCTCAAGGCTGAAGGAAGTGTTTGCTATTGTCCGGAGTTGGTTGGTGTCTCCTTATTGATTTCATGTTTATAAATTGAAGTAGAGCTCGGGCCGCGCTGCCAGTAAGCGCAGGCAGCGGAGCGGCCGGTATAAACGGTTATATGATAAAAACAATATATGTATATCGATATATGTGTCGGGGCATACAGTTATGCCCGTCGATCGTAGTAGAATCGCTCAGTTGTGCCTCGGACTTTATGATTTCGTAAATACTGCAACAAAGTGTACCCTTAGTACAGTGGGTATTCGATATATGCGCATACTACATCTCCTTCCTTTTGAAAAATAACTTAATGCTATGAGGTTATTTTATATAAAATGAAGATATGTTAATAAGTGAATAAAAGTGTATAAAAATTAATATATGAATATGCATATAATTAAGTTTCCACTGTTGAAGTTAAGATTTAAAAAAAATATGTTTTATTTAATCTAAACTTATAATTATTACAATGGTTATTTATTGAGTTATCTCTGACTTTTATGTTGAAATTCTCAAACGGCCCCGCTTGGGAAGATTTTGAGCTTTGGTCCCAAGCTTTGATCTTCGGCTGCAGCTTTCTTCTTCGGTTGCACTTCGGGTGATCGTGGCTTTTGTTCTCGGTGCGTTGTATAGTTGCACTACTCGACAAATTTCAACTTTTGTTTTTCCGCACGCAATAGAAAGCAACGAACAAATACAGCAAGAAAGCTATGCGCAATACCAAGTACAAGGGCCGGTGTAGGAATCGTTTCTTGCGGGAAGATAAGATTAAAGAGCACGGAGCGTAATAGACTGGAAGAATGACCGTAAGCCGACAGCTACAAGGGAGGCCGGTGTATATATGTATGTACATATGTAATATCTTATGTAGCCGATGACACTGGTTGAATTGGCAATTCGAATAATGTTTATTCTTCTTTGTGATTGTACTGATATATTTATTCTTGCACGAATCACATCGGGGTCACCAATGTTAAGCTAGTGAGCTTTTTCACAAGCTGTTGAATTTTACTCAAGCTTACGGTGTTTGTTAGATGTACATATGCGTGTAAGACGACGAACAATGGTCTTATGGCTACGAAAATTAGCTCCAGACTGATTTGCAAGGGCTGACGGCGTAATTTCCGTGCCCTATGAGGCAACGCTTAACGAGCGGGAGAGAGTGCGATTAGGAGAGAGTTAGAGTAGTTCGGGCTGCTGCTAAGCAGAGTACGTAGAATGATTGTACACAAGTAAACGAAAGAATGCCGCTGCGTAATCGTATGCGGTAACAAAGGATTTTAAACAGTGGGCATTGCAAATAATTAACATCGAGATGTGCATTACTTTAGGCCGCACCACTTGCTATAATTTATGATATTTTATGCTGCTTGACCTGACAACATCTTTAACTGTATTTCTTAAAGCGTTATTATAAATTATTATAATAGATGGATCTTCATCTAGTATTTATTTATTACTAATGATTAACTTTCTATCTCTTCAATAAATTTACGTAGGCTTCCGTTGAATTTGGTATAGTATTTGTACTATCTTGTACGCTTTAACGCTTCCTTTAGTTTGTTCCATTTGTTGGTCTGGATCATCTGCGACGTTTGCTGAGCGTCTCCTGTTAGTTGTACGTCGATTGCCCCGAATAGTATTCTTTTTTGTCGAGCTTGTCCTGTCGGATATAGCTCTTTAGTATGCTCAATCCGCTTAATAAATGAACTCAGTTGTCCAAGTGATCCATCATATGCAGGCACCTGTCGGATTTACAATAGTGCTTGGTTTAAGTGAATTTCACTTAGAATTGCTGGCGGTAATGCCATTTTGGCGTTGAGTAAGTCTTTTGTTTTTTATTTTGTTTCACTTTTATATTGTGCGTTGTTATAGCACTGCGACGGGAGCTTTAAATAGCTTAACTTGTATTAGTTTTAATAACACTGCGCTTTAATGTTTTAATCACTAATCTTCGGGTTAGTTTTTGTAACACTGCGTTTTGATATTTTAATCACTGATCTTGGTACAAGTTCAGTTTACGCTCTTACCTTGTAGATTATCCGTAGCGAATCAATAACCTAAATACTTTTGCGTTAGTTAGAATCCTACCGACTGCGCCAATAAGAATTCCACTGCATATGTTTTGTTTTTTAAAAAAGATATTTGTGGGATATTTTATCCCCGATCGGCCAAATAATTATCTCGAATAAAAAATACACAGTGCAGAAATAAAAAGCGCAGCTTCGCTTCACTCGGCAAACATAGATAATATCGAACGTAGTTTAAACGAAGAGAAGTGCGAGTTTTGAGAGAGCGTTTAGCAAAGCAAGCAAGGGAAAAAATTAACAAACAGAATATGTAGCAATGGAAAAATGCGGCTAAAGGCCAATAAATAGCTGCTATTTGGTAAGCCACTATTTGGTGGCAATCTGCCCCAAATAATATTTTTTATTTAAATTATACTTATGTTCAATACAATGTTTTATAGTGAGTTATCCCCGACTATAATTTTCAAAGTCTCAAACGGAACTTATTCTTCGTTCTGCTTCTATTTCACAATAGGCTTCTCTTGGGAAGCTTTTGAGCTTTCGTCCCAAGTTTTAATCTTCGGCTGCAGCTTTCTTCTTCGGTTGCATTTCGGTTGATCTTGGCTTTAGTTATCGGTGCGTTGGCTTACGTGCGATAGCCAACGTATGGATGGCTATCGGCGAATTGTCGGATTTGATAAAAGGGTTGATTGCAGCTGGTTATCTGTATCATCTTTCATCTGGGCCGGTCACTTGTTTATTAGATTGGAGCCAAATTTGTTTACTTGGGTATCTATAATTCAACTTGGTTGTGGGAACCAAATTGTGTATTCTAGTAGCTTGAAATTTAGGTGATTTCCTGTTGACAGCTTATGATTTATTTGTTTCCTAGTGTTGGGGGTCTTATCATATATGTGTATAAGGTTTAGTTCTGGTCATATGTATAACGTGTTATTGATATGTCCAGTGTTTAACGTATACATAATGCGTGTGTGGGTGTAGGGCATTATGGATATGTTACTCCCCCGGCATTTCTCATTATCCTGTCCTCAGGCCTCTAACTTTGGGTATAGGGATGGAGTTTCTGGTTTAACGACTAATATTTCAACCCTTTCTTCTACCTCTTTGGGTTTAATATGTTTAATAATTATGTTTTTGGGTATTTTCTTAAATGTAATGGTTAAATATACAACTATAAATATTATTGTTATAATAAATTCAATTATAATTATTGTTTGTAGTACATTTTACAATTTTGTATGTTCCATAATTATTTCTTTTGCCTGAACATAAGACAATGGTTTTAATCTCATAAACATAATATTCTTCAGATTTTATTTCTGTTAAGATATTATTGTGCTCATCTGGATAGGGAATTATGTTGTATATTGGGGTGTTAATGCTGTCGCTTGGAATATTGGAAATTATTAATATTTCATTAGAATCTACTTTTAGCCATGTTGACGTTTTAATATGTAGTATTTTCTCAGAATTTATATGTTTTAAATTATCTTGTTTTAATAATTTTGGATTGAATATACCAAGTATAGATAGCTGCATACCCAACTCAATACCCAATACTCAATGTATTCTGTAAAGTGTTGGAGGTTAAATATAAAAATTTCTAATTGTTGTTTTTTATTTTTTCCTCCGTTTAAATTATTTATGGCCTCAAGTCCCTTGTTAATCGTTTCTATTACTAGGTTTAACTCATTGGTTTGGATACTATTTTTGGCTAGGATGTCTATTTTGTTTTCTAGTCCTTTCTTATCTTCGTGGTCTAACGTTCCAAATAAGTATTTGTACGCTGTACCGACTATGTTTATTAGTCCTCTCTTACTGCGTTTGGCTATTTTCAGCCCGTTTATTTCTCTTCTGAGCTTGTCTACTAAGTATTTTATTTGAATTACTTCTTTGAAATCGTTTGCCTTTTCTAAAAGGCTTGCATAAGTTTCCTCAGTTTTTGTGATATTTATTGTAAGATAGTGATATTCGTAATTAATTGGAATGTTTATTGTTCCGGTATTGAATATAAGATATCCATACGGTTATTTTATTGGGTTTATTTCGACGTTTTGTTCATTTGTCAATAGAATCGCGAACATGGGGATGATCGTTGATCTAATCAGGTTGCGGTTCATTAATCCCGTTATTATCTTCTGATTCTCTGTAATTATTGTATTTAATATTATTAGTTCACTTTTTCTTTTTAAATTTTGACTTATAATGTGTTATTTTCCTGCCTCTATTTTTCTCCTCGTAATGCTTTTCATCAAGCTTTGTTACTTCTCCAGTCTTTTTGAATGGATTCGTTATTTTGGACTTTACTAATGGGGATTGCTTAAATCTTGTGTCTATTTCGTAATCGTTACGTTTTTTGATTCAATTTATTGATCTGCTTTTCTTTATTTAATTGCGTTTTATATTCAGGTGTTTCTGCATAAATGAATATGTCGGCAGGTGTCCTGTTTGTAGTGTTATGCTTTGTTTAAAAATGTTGGCGCGCACTATGCAAGTTTTTAAATAGCTTTTTGGCAGGTGTCTTTACTGTTAAAGCAGCGGTCGACACGCACACATTGCACTGCGTTTGTGTGCGTAGACAGCAGGCAAAATTGAACAAAAAGTGTTATTGTTTTGGTACTGATATCAGCGCAGAGACTTTTCCTATGCACATTAGATATGACATACTAATTAAATTGATTACTAATTAATTACTTAATTAACTAATAACACTACTAGACAAAATTCAACTTTTTTTTCCGCTGTGCCCAAAAGTGACTTTTTCTGATAGATTTGGAGATTTAATTTTTTTTTTAAGAATTATGGTTTTTTTTTCAGGTTTAGTTTTTTTTAAGAATTTTTAAAAAATTTGGTATTTTTAGTCATAGGTAGTGCTTCTATTTTTCACATGACTTAAGTTTCCTACAACTGGTTGTATTGAACTTTGCAGTTAAAAAAAGCTGACAAATGCAGCTGTAAATCCGACTCAGACACTTTGTAGCTGCAACTTAACGCCTGGAAAAATATATTTGAAAAATATTTGAATGCCTTGATTTTTGGTTTTAGATAGACACATTAATTAGGCGTCGTTTAAGGTATCGCTTATAGAAATATAAAAATAAACGGCTAAGTTACAACCGTTTGACCAAATTTTCATATGCCGAATTTCGCCGATAAATTCCGTTAGCCGACGTATAACCGTTTTTTTTCCTACAAAAATACCAAAAATCTGTGTTTGTAACAGTTTTTAACGGTAAAATGGCATTTGGGATGGTGCCAATCGGCATATGTAGTTTTGGTCAAACGGTTATAACTTAAGTTATGTAAAAAATAGAAGCACTACCTATGACAAAAAACAACAAATTTTTTAAAAATTCTTTAAAAAAAAACTACTCTATGAAAAAAAAAACATTCCTTAAAAAATTTTAAACATCCAAATGTATCAGAAAAAGTCTTTTTTGGCGACAGCGGAAAAGTCGTGTCGACTAGTGTAATTACTTTTATTTATTGTATTTTCTATTACATTTATTTTATTTTGTTCAATTAATTATTATTCTTATATACCTTCTTCACCTAAAACTAATGAATTAAAAAATATTAATTTAAATTCAATAAATTGAAAATGATAACAAATTTATTTTCTGAATCTGACCCATCAGCAATTTTTGGATTTTCTCTAAATTGATTAAGAACATTTTAAGGACTTTTAATAATTCCCTCAATTTATTGATTTAATACCTTCTCGATTTAATATTTTCTGAAATTCTATTTTACAAACTCTTCAAAAAGAATTTAAAACATTATTAGGACCTTCAGGTCATAATGGTTCTACATTTATTTTTATTTCATTATTTTCATTAATTTTATTTTATAATTTTATAGAATTATTCCCTTATATGTTTACAAGAACAAGTCATTTAACTTTAACACTTTCATAAGCCTTACCATTATGATTATGTTTTATGTTATATGGTTGAATTAATCACACACAACATATATTTGCTCATTTAGTACCTCAAGGAACTCCAGCTATTTTAATACCATTTATAGAATGTATTGAAACTATTAGAAATGTAATTCGACCAGGAACCTTAGCTGTTCAATTAACAGCTAATATAATTGCAGGCCATTTATTATTAACTTTACTAGGAAATACTGGACCTTCCATATCATATTTTTTAGTTACATTTTTATTAATAGCTCAAATTGCTCTTTTTGTTTTAGAATCAGCTGTTGCTATAATTCAATCTTATGAATTTGCTGTTTTTAGAACTTTATATTTTAGAGAAGTAAATTAACTAATTAATGTCTACACATTCAAATCACCCATTTCATTTAGTTCATTATAGTCCATGACCTTTAACAGGAGCAATTGGTGCAATAACAACTGTTTCAGGAATAGTAAAATGATTTCATCTATATGATTGTTAGGGCCAGCCGCTAAACAACAGGCCTAACTTAAAAGTATACTTACAATACAATACAATACAATATTCAATGCACTGTAAACGCCCACGTTCGGCAGCGCTGCTGCGCTCTCCCTCTGTAAAGGGCGCTCTGCAGCCGCCGCTTCGGCTCTAGCTTTGCTTAGCTAACCTGCTAACCTTTCTGCGCATTGGTTGCATTTGGATCTCGTGTTTGTACATTTATCGGGCTGGGCTAAGAGCAAGCAATCGGCTTCAGCTAGCAGCCACCCGTATAAATAAACAGCATTAAATTTGGAAACACTCACACAGTGGTGACCCCGACGTGATTAAAGACATTGGCTAATCGCGTTTCGTGTAAAAACATTTATTGTTTATTGTTGTTTATTGTTTATTTTTGTTTAAAGTTTAACAATGAACAGTTAAACTGTAAGGGTAAAATTACATGTCAACTAATTAAACGAAAGGGCTAATGCAAATACTCAGACCCGGTGGGGCTGATTTGACTATCGGCTCAGTAGCCGATAAGGTCCCACCAACACCCAAATTTAGGTTAGAGAAAAGCCGGTAGCCGAACAATTCCCAATTATAGCTATTTAAATTAAGTTATTGATTAAGATAATTTTGACCTTATTAGAACTAGTATCCAAGGAAAACAGATGGAAAAATTGGTTATAGTTTCGGCAAAGGCTACGGAAAGATTCATAATCCGAGTAGCTAGAAAGACAGAGTTGGAGATGAAGAGGAAAGTAATGCCTAGTCGGGCGGAAAGGGACAGTTTATCTGCTGATCTTCTCGTTCTGATGTTGATCTACATATCTGCTGTTCATATCAATCTACTGTTGTTCTGCTGATATTGTTACTGCTGTTACTGCTTTTAACCGACGCTCCTTCAGTGGGCCGGCATTCCCACTCCCTCTTACATATATATATATATATGTCACGGGCAAGAGTACATGGGGGCTCCTCTTCTTCTTCTTCCATCGTTCCCAACCTTGAGCGCAGTGAGTAGTGGCGGTGTATTTCTATATTCAAATTTAAGAGAAAAACTGAAACACGCAGCATTGCCAGATCTAATTGCTCTCCTTCAGCAAATCCCTTTGTATCTTTCTTTATCTCTCTCTCTCTCTCTCTCTCTCTCTCTCTCTCTGAGACAACCACACCACTGCGTCGCACTTGGCTAAGCTTTCTCTCGCTCTCAAAACTTGCTCTCAGCAGAAATACGAATGAAGGAATAACAGAATAACTCTAGCGTGTTGCTTCTGTTCTTCTTTATTGTTCAGGGCAGTCGCAAACTTCTGCAGCGCACTGTGGAGAGCGCTCCGCGCCCGACTCGCTCTCGCACGCTCTTGCACACGGCACTCAGGAGAGCCGCCCGGCGCTCGGGCGGCCACTAGCTTGAGCGGGAGTTGGCAGTGCTCGCTCCCACCCCCGTTACGATCGGTCAAAGTCTGTGCGAACGACATACCCACGGCTTCTTGTTCCTGTACATATTACATACATACCTTAAATTACTTAAAATAGTTATAAATAACCATCAGCGAAGAACCGTGAAATACATCATTTTGAAAACACAATACTGCTGCCATACTGTTTCGTGATAGTGAAGACAAGGTGATCCGCCCCCTACAAACATTGGTCCTTCGAGCCGGATCTTCCCCAGCAAGGAGAAGCGCACCCCAGCAAGCATAGGCGGATCGCTCTATTAAGATAAGTACGATCTTGGTTTTTCCGTCCAATGCCAAGCAGCTCCGATATTCCGCTCCACCTAATTACGCTACATCCGTACATATTTGACTGCATATTCTTGCGTCTGCATATATATATGTATGTACTAATCCGTACTTAAGCGCACCTACATCCGTATACATCACAACTGCATATTCTTGCACGTACATACATATATCCCAACCGCATATCCTTGCGCATCATATATATATATATATATATGTATATATATATATGTATATCCGAACTATATACACATAAAACTGCATATTCTTGCACATCCGTAAAACTGCATATTCTTGCACATCCGAACATACATACATATTTTACCCATCGACATACGCAGCCCAACATATATAAACCATTTATCCGAATCTACACTTATTTTTTTTCATACCCTCATACATACATTTGTATATATTAGCTGCATATTCTTGCGTCTATATATCCATACCTCCCCGCACCGACATACACACATACAAGCAGCAATAGCGGTGCCTGCTTTTGCTCGTTTTCGCGTTCGCCTCTCCACCGTTGCGCGCGTTGTTTTTTGTTGGGAGAGCAGATTACCGGCGCCGCTCTTGCGCATAACGGAGCGCCAAGCGACTCGCTACCCTGTATTTTGAGGGTGTATCGTTTTCGGTGGTGGCTTGTCCGGTGACGCGCTACCCTACTTTCGGCGGGTATATTGTTTTTGGGTGTCACTTGCCACCGACTCCCAAAATTAGGGCCCGATCGCCTTAGTATACCCAAGCGCCTCCGATTTGCCAACAAGTCCATACCAAAAGGATTGTTGGGTCCATTTTCCGTGTCCATCCGCCCGACGCTTCCGCTTCCGTTTCGTTGTTCTCAGCGAGGGAGGTCAGAACATGCCCACTGGTGACGAGGACAGCAAAAAACTTTTGCCCGCTCCCGGTAGTAGGACACCACGCAGTAGTTCCGCCCCAGGAACACCTACCTCGGTGACTAAACCGATAAGGTTACCCGGTACGCCAAAACCGAGTACGAGTTCCGCGGCAAAGGGCAAATCGGTCCTGTTCCCTTCGCCAGTCACGTTAAAGGTGCCAGCTCTTCCACCTACCAGTCCCATCAGCTCTCGACGCACTTCTCCAATGGCCCAAACAGCATTCCTCTCCGCACGTGCGAAATTGGTAGCAGCCATCGGCAGGCTGACCAGTTTGAAAGACCGCTTTACCGCTTCCGGTACCAGCACGCCATCCCCCGCTATCGCTCAGGTCCGTAGAGACCGCTTACAGAGCATGTGGGCAAAGGTGGATGCTGAATTCGAGGCCTGTTCAATTGCGTCGGTGGACGAGGATCCTGACACCCAACTAGAGATCCAAGCCATGTACGACACGTGCTATGACGATTATGAACGGGGCCTAGAGGACCTTACGGTCCAATCGGCCAGCCCAGTAGTCCGTCTTCCTGCACAGCCGGACTCCAATGGCGGCTGTCGACTGCCACCCTGTGACATCGAAGTGTTCACGGGGGATTACGTTCGCTGGCCCACTTTTCGGGACCTCTTCACAGCCATTTATATTCGTAATCCTAGACTCTCACCCGTAGAAAAACTGTACTACCTCGCCACTAAGACCAGTGGCGATCCGAAGGCCATCGTTGAGAAATCCCCGCTGACCAACGACGGCTTCGAGGCGGCATGGGATGCCCTTCGTGACCGATATGAGAACCGACGGCTCCTGGTGACCAACCAGATTCACCTTCTCCTCTCTTTGCCTCACATCGGGTCCGATTCAAGTCGTGCTCTGAAGGAACTTCAAAGTACGATCCAGGGGGTTCTAACCGCACTCGCCCACTCCCAGGTCTCCACTGAGAATTGGGATAGCTTGCTCGTGACCATTTGCGCTTCCAGATTGCCGAGATTAACCCGCGCGTTGTGGGAAGAGTCCATAACGGACAAGAAGGAAATGCCGTCATGGAAGGAGATGGACTCCTTCCTCAGTCAGCGGTATCTGACGCTAGAGGCGATCGAGAGCCACCCTTCCAATCCGCATAGTTCCAAAGGCGATCCGAATCCGCCACCTTCTAAAAATAACCCGTTCCGGTCCCAAGGGAGTCCTGTTCCTAGGAGGGTTCACTCGTTCGAGACAACAGTGAATCCGCAGAGGAGGACATGTGATCTCTGCTCCTCAGAGAATCATCCAATCCGTGATTGTTCTCGCTTCCTCAACATGACCGTTGATGCTCGTTCCAGCTACATTAAACATAAACAGCTATGCCTGAACTGCTTCGCACGAGGACATCAGATCCGAGAATGCCAAAGCGCCCACAACTGCGTCACTTGTGGGGAACGGCACCACACGCTGCTGCACCGTGGCTATCCAAGTTCCAGCGAGCCGACTTCCACATCCGTACAACACCCGAGTTCTTCCGCATCCTTGTCCAACGTTCAGTCTTATTTCGCTTCCGGTACAAGTGCGGTCCTCCTGAGCACGGCTATGATTAATATTTGCCATTTGGGGACCAATTTTCGTGCCCGCGCTTTGATCGACTCTGGCTCCGAGGCCACGTTCATTACGGAACGTCTAGTCAGCATGATCAAACTGCCGTTCCAACCTATCCAGGCACAGGTCTCCGGCATTAATCATACTGTATCCGCTCAGTCGAAGAAGCTCTGCAATTTTTCCATCCGCTCTCCGACTATGTCGGGTTTACAATTAAACGTTACAGCTTACGTTATTCCGGAGGTGGCAGCGAATATTCCCTCGCATCCGTTCTCTCAAAATTTGCTGAGAGACTTGCCTAGCCTTCCGTTGGCGGATCCTACCTTTTTTGAGAGCTCACCAATCGATGTCCTGATTGGAGCTGACATCCTACCATCCGTACTGTTAAGCGGCTTACAGACGAACATATGTGGCTCTCTCCTCGGGCAAGAAACAGTTTTCGGTTGGGTGCTCTCTGGGCCAGTGTGTAATACGGCCGTTCAGAGAGCCCCACAAATTGCATCTTTTTCGAGTCAGGTGTCTAGAGTACCTATCCAAAGGGTAAGAGACGCGGGCTCTCGAGTCTACAAAAGCACTCCGTTTCCGGCCTTCTCCGCAGAATCGCTAGGACGGTCTCCTACGGTTGACCGACGGGAGGATATCCGTAATAATCACCGTTTTGGCGATCAGAACTCCGTGTCCAGTTCAAGCCCAAACTTAAACTTGGTTCAATGTGACCACGTCACAATGTCCAATGCCCAAGGTGGGCCTTTAACCGGTTACAACTTTCATACTAATGCTTCGTCGACACCTTCATCTCATCCTAGATTTCCGCATCCAGCCTTGGGCCCACAGTCCCGCGCCGACCGTACCATTGAGAGCCGACGCGCTTGCGGTCTGAACTCCTACCGATGCCGAGTCTGCCCTGGAGTGCATCCGCTACGGACCTGCCACCACTTCCTACGGTTGAGCCTTGTGAAGAGGCTCCAAGCCGTACTTATAAACAAGTATTGCACGAACTGCCTGGCTCATCAGCATTCCGGCGGTGATTGTCGCAGTGGCAGGCTGTGCAGGGAGTGTGGCAAGAATCACCACACGCTACTTCACATACCCGCGTCTCGTCGTGCAGCCCGCTCAGCCTCAGCATCTTCGTCGCCATCTCCTGCGTCCCGAGCTGAACGCCGCCCTCGTAGTCCCGCCAGCCGGCCTGTTGAAGGAACTGTAGCACCTTCGCCGTCGAGGTCAGCATCCCGAGCTGAACGCCGCCCTCGGCGCCCTGACAGCCAGCCTTTCGGTGGAATTGCAGCAGCGTCGCCCTTGGTTTCAGCATCCCAGCATACAGGGACACCGTCGCTATCCGTAGACTCTCTTCTATTGTAAAAAAAACCCTCAAATATACTTTGCAATCCTGCAAGGGGGGGAGGATGTTCAGGGCAGTCGCAAACTTCTGCAGCGCACTGTGGAGAGCGCTCCGCGCCCGACTCGCTCTCGCACGCTCTTGCACACGGCACTCAGGAGAGCCGCCCGGCGCTCGGGCGGCCACTAGCTTGAGCGGGAGTTGGCAGTGCTCGCTCCCACCCCCGTTACGATCGGTCAAAGTCTGTGCGAACGACATACCCACGGCTTCTTGTTCCTGTACATATTACATACATACCTTAAATTACTTAAAATAGTTATAAATAACCATCAGCGAAGAACCGTGAAATACATCATTTTGAAAACACAATACTGCTGCCATACTGTTTCGTGATAGTGAAGACAAGGTGATCCGCCCCCTACAAACATTTATTTTTGCTCTTTCTTATTGCTATATATGAATGATTACATCTGTGTTTACGTCTCTTTTCCTCTCTTCTTACTCATACTCTCCGACATATATATATTTGTGGCGATGGGCTTTTGAAACGAGCATGATGGGAATAAATGTTTTCGATGAGAAGAAATATGAACGGGAATACAACATCGGAGATCATATTAAATTTGATTTTCGGAAAAAGTTTATACAATTGGTAGAAAGTTCATAGATTAAAAATGTTAAGTGGCCAGACAGTCCGACCATCAAATGCGAAATGAGTATAACGATGGAGAAAGCAAAACCATTTATCTGCTCGCCGAGACGATTTGTCACACACGGAGAAAGACAAATTACAGGTAATGTTAGATGAGTTTCTTAGGGACGGCATCAGTCAAATCAGTAGTTCTGATTATGCGTCAGCAATAGTACTAGTACAAAAAAAATCTGAAAACTTGAGATTGGGTGCTGATTTTAGAACACTAAACAAGGTCACGATCAAGTACAATTATCCGTTACCCCTTGTTGAGGATCTGCTAGACAAATCGGTGGGAAAAACTGTATTTAGTAAGTCTGACCTGAAAAATTTGTAGATTTACATATGTATTTGTCAACAAAGACTCGGTAAAATATACATCATTCGTCACTCCAGTTTGAATTTCTTAGGATGCCAATGGGTCTGAAAACAGCCTCTTAGATACTTCAAAGATTTTGTAATAGCATCTTCAAAGACATAATAAGAGAAAACAAACTGATTATATACATGGATGATATCATGGTCTCTAGCAAGAATGTGGATGAACACTTAGAAAATTTAAAGATTCATTAAGGACATGAAGCCAAGCCATTATACGATTCATTGAAGAAAAATCTCCAGCTTAGTTTTGAAGAAAAGGAAATGGAATGTTTCACTCAGCTAAAAAAAAATTACTAAAAGCGCCGGTATTTGAGCTTTTTGAGCTTCTGGAAGCTGTCTGGAAGATATTAGGCTTTCATCATTTTGAAGATCAAACTTGAAAGCCTAACATTTTTTTGCAGTAAGCTGAAACTACATAGGCTGATGTCAGAGTGTGCGCGAGAAGCGAAGCGATAATATTGGGCTAGAATGAGCGATAAACCACTGCAAGCTTTTTTAAGTGCAATCGCTCGAAAGATGTCAGAGTGAGAGCGAAGAGCGTTGCGAGTTCAAGCGAAAAGCGAGAGCAAAGCGAGAAAGCAGTGTGCAACCTGTTTTATCGCTTCAACTCTCTGAGAGCGTACGATTGTTTTCTTGCATTCTGTTGCATTCTGTGCTTTAATTACCGTTTGTTTTCAAAACACGCATGGAGATAAACATAGAAAACGTAATTATTGAAGTAAAACTTTTTTTACTATGGTACCAAGAAAGCAAAAACTATCACATTCACATTAATAACTAATAGAGAGCAATGTAGCTTCTCACACAGCTCTTACTCTGCCATCTTCTCGCTTTGCTCATCGCATCTCGCATCGCTTCGCTTCTCGCGCGCACTCTGACATCAGCCATAGTGTCTGGATCAGATTTATAGCTGCATTTGTCAGCTTTTCAGAACTGCGACGTTCAATACAACCAGATATAATATTCGTATGTTATGTTGAAAAACGATGCACCACCTCTAATCTGCTGATCCTATGGGTCAGCCCTGAAAAAAATTGTAATACCCCAAATATATCAGAAGCCATTTTCGGCCACAGAGGAAATGTCGATTCGACAAGTGTTATAGGAGAACCTCCCCTTAAAGAATTATGAATTGGTTTATTGGAAAATATGAAGTGTTAAGCAGGGACAGCAAATAATAGTTATGAAAATTAAGGCCTCCAAGAAAAATGGGGAAAATAGAAATATATTATTTATTGACAGAAAATTCAAAAACAAGATAAACTTTTTAAAATTTTTTTTTAAAAATTATTTTAAATTGTAAGGAAATTGTACGGTGGTTCAGCCTCTCTCAGCATATTTCCCCAGGGTTGAGGAGTAATAATAACAGAGCAAAGGTTAATAAGAGATGGGGAGGATCGAACACACAGACACACAGAATTCTACGCAATTTCTCACTGAGAAAGAGAGAAACAGATAAAGAAGAGACAGAGAGCGCTCTATAGGCAAAGCAAACGCTTTGTATGTGTCCTTTATATGCTAATTTTATTTAATGTACTATAAACAAATATAATGAATGAATGTAAATATGTTACGTTAGGTTAGGTTAACCCGGACGGCCCTTATGGGAGCCTCCCATAGGCCAGTATGGCCACTAGTTATCCGGATGGTTATGGACCTTTACGCGGGTGCTGGTGAGGTTTTGAAGTCACATAGAATTAAGGTGTTTTTGACGAAGGCTAGTAGTTAGAGGTTAAATAAAGGCATCTTCTAGTGATGCCAGCGGCGGTGCGCCCAGGTATCTTCTCCTTGCCCGTGAGAAAGCCGGGCAGCTGCAGATAAGATGTTCCAGAGTTTCAATAGCCCCGAGCTCGTCACATTTCCTACAGCTGTTTCCGTTGGTGATGTTTGGTCTGGCTGCATGTGATGCAGCAAGGCAGTGACCTGTCAATATCCCTACTAACAGTCTACAGTCCTTCCGTGGAAGGTGCAGCAAATAGTGGCTAAGTTTTTCGCTGCGCTCTTCCTTTTCCAGAGCGTCCGCCGCTTCGTTCCGCCAAGTGGTCCGCACTGGTTTAGTCGTGCAAAGTGATTCCAATGCCTCCCTGCTTGCCAGGACACTTCTGGAACTGACCGCGGACGACTGCATGGATTTTAGCGCAGCTTGGCTGTCAACGAATACGTTAACCGTATTGTGTGGGCGCTCTGCAAGCTGAGCGACCTCTGCCGCCTTCTAGATGGCGAATACTTCCGCCTGGGATATGCTGCATCGGTCTTGTAGCATATAAGACGCCCTTTTTTCAGGGTTCGTGCAGAATAGGCCCGATCCAACTCCTTCGTCCATCTTGGAGCCCGACGCAATCGGGAAACATGTGGAAATTTGTGCCTTTCCTGCCGTCAGATGAGCGTGAATGTCCAAGCAATCAATTCCATGTATGGTCTCAAGTGCTTTTGTTGGGGTTGATCTCAGTGCCCCCGTGATACAGAGCAGAGTCTGTCGCTGAGTCTTTTCCATATGCTTATGGTACGTCTTCTTCCCGGAGCTTCCCGGAGCAGAGTTGGTCGCACTACCAAGATGTAGATACAGTGCATAAGAGCAGGTGACAGGCCCCATGTGCTGCTGAGCACATTGGGTCTCCATGCCAGCTTGCTATCCAATACTGTGCCGAGGTATTTGACTTGTGTTTTTGGGGTTAGCCTTGTTTGATTGATTTTCGGGGGGATCTATGACGGTACCTTGTACCTCTTGGTGAAGAGGATGAGGTCCGTCTTGTCCGCGTTGACACTTAGTCCTACTTCGGCCGCCCACTCACATATCTCCCGGAGTGTACTTTCCATTATGGAGCTGAGGGTCGATGGACATACACCCGTAATAAGTATGCTTATGTCATCTGCATAAGCTGTTATTTTTGGGGCCTTTCTTTCGAATGTCTTGATTAGATCGTCGACCACCAGATTCCACAGGAGGGGCGACAGGACTCCACCTTGAGGTGTGCTTCTGTGTGCCCTCTTGGCCATGGAGGCAGTGCGCCAATTTGATTGAACCCGTCTACAACTTTTAGGTTCTTTATCCAGTGGTTGTTTGTTGGGTGTCTCTTTGTTGCTTCTAGGCGATCCATTATTGCGCTTGTGGCGTTATTAAATGTTCCGGATAAATCAACAAATACTCCTAGTGCATACTTTTTATTGTTGTGGGCTTTCTCGACGGTAGCTACTAACGATTGTAGTGCTGCTTCCACCGATTTTCCCTTGGCGTAGGCGTGCTGGTTGGTTGACATCAGTTTTAAAAATAAAACTTATTTGACCATTTGTTTTGCAAAAATAATTAATTAGTGGAAATTAATTGTAGCAAACTGAAGTTCTTTTTTAAATTTAAATATATATGTATAACACTACTCAACAAAATGTATCTTTTGATTTCCGCTGTCGCCCAAAATGACTTTTTCTGATTAGATTTGGAGACTTACAATTTTTTAAAGAATTATGGTTTTTTTTCTCTAGGTTTAGTTTTTTTTAAGAATGTTTTAAAAATGTGGTATTTTTCTTTAGAGGTAGTGCTTCTATTCGTTAGTTCTTCTTTAACGTTAGTTTCCTATAACTGGTTGTATTGAACTATGCAGTTTTGAAAAGCTTCACTTTGTTCACTTAAGTTCATTTCAAATTATAGTAGGTAAGGTTTACAATGTATGTATATATATGCTAAAAATCGTGTGTATGTGGTTCGAAAAGACTTTGACCGATCGTAACGGGAGTGGGAGCGAAACTAAACTATGCAAGCTCAAGCCAGTGGTCGCCCAAGCTCCGTCTGGATCTCCAGAGTGTCACGAAGAGCGCACGAGAGCGAGCCGGGCACGGAGCGCTCTCCACAGTGCGCTGCAGCAGTCTGCGGCTGCCCTGAACCTCCTCCCCTCCCTTGCAGGATTGCAAAGCATCTGGTCGGGCTATGGCTGCCTGCACGACCCGGAGACTATCCATTCAAACACGGTGCTCTGGGCCACTCGAAGGCCGTCTTCCCATGCCAGTAGCCCGGGTTGGATCACCTTCGGGTACACGTCTGATCCCAGGATGAGAGAGATGCTGGCCGGTCGATGAAACTGCTTGTCGGCGAGCTAGAGGTCGCCAAATCGAGACCGAACGAAAGCGCTCAGCTGTCGGTTGCTCGACCTTGAGCACCAGTTCCAATCGGAACTCACTCGTCTTGGCCCGGATGACCGCATTGCACACCTTCTCGTCCCCGACTTGGGTAGTCGGCAATTTGAAGGCGTTGGCCAAAGATTCGTCGACGCAGCTCACCGGTGTACACGGGTCGATAAGCGCCGCCGTTTCGAAGGTTTTGGAACCCGTATCCAGGACCACTAGCGCCATTGGGAGGAGGTTGAGGCTCCGATGTTGTAGAAGCGAGTCTACGGATGGCGCCGGGGCCCCTGCCATGGGTTGGCTCACTGGGAGTCGAGGGCGGCGCTCAGCTCGGGATGCTGAAACCGAAGGCGACGGTGCTGGAGCTCCTCTAACTGGCCGGCTGGCGTGGCGCCGAGGCCGGCGTTCAGCTCGGGATGCTGCAGGTGGCGACGAAGACGCCGAGGCTGAACGCCCTAGACGAAGAGACGGGGGAAGTGATTTTTTCCATACACCCTACACAGCCCGCCACTGCGACAATCCTTTCCGGATTGCTGATGAGCCAGGCAGTTCGCGCAATACTTATTTATAGGTACAGCTCGGAGTCTCTTCTCCGGGCTCAAGCGGAGTAAGTGATGGCAGGCTCGAATCGGATGTACTCCTGGACAGACTCGGCACCGGTAGGAGTTCAGACCGCGAGCACGTCGGCTATCCATGATGCGGTCGGCGCGGGAACGTGGGGCCATGTCTGGATGGGAGAAAACTGGGAGAGGGTAAGAAATGAAGAGTATTAGTATTGAGCTGGTAACGGATCAAAAAAACAGACAGTCATGTTATTGTTGGACGGAACTACGGGGTTCTATTGGAAGAAGAACGACCTTAACAACAGGTCTTTTGAGGACTCCGCGGGCAGTAAGGATGTCCACCACACTGACCTTATCGTCGGTGCCGTGATATACGGACTGGATTCGCCCGAGCCGCCATTCATTAAATGGCACTTTGTCTTCTTTAACGACAACCATATTGCCAATCTGAAGGTTCGGCGTAGGCGTTTGCCACAAGGTGCGTTTGTGGAGTTCTTTGAGCTATTCCTCTTTCCACCTCTGGCAAAACTGTTGGTTGAGCGCCTTCAAATGCTGCAATCGATTAATTATCGATTTGACGACTCCCTTCACTTCGGGTTCGGACGTAGCCATCAAAGGTCCCCCAATATGGAAATGTCCGGGAGTGAGGGCTAATAATTCGGTCGGATCTTCGGACATAGGCGAGAGCAGTCTGGAAGTCCACTTTCTTAACGGAAAAATTGCAGAACTCAGCGCGGCTTGCAGCTCGCGGATAGCTAACGGATCCTCACTTGTAGAATCTGCCCCTGCTAGTATGTCGTCGACACACATAGAAAACCGAATAATCTGACTTGCCCTAGAGAAACGGGACTGGACGTCGTGCGCAAGCTGTTGCAAGACCCGGATGGCAACGAAGTGAGCACAATTGACCCCAAAGGTGACTGTCTTCAGCTCGTAGTCGCGGATTTCTCCATCCTTGTTTCGAAATAGAATTCGCTGGAAAGGAGTGTGCTTCGGATCAACCCAAATCTGCCGATACATTTTGGTGATGTCGGCATTGAAAACGAACCGGAAATAACACCACTTCAGGATCTACAGGGTTAATTCCGATTGTAGGACCGGACCAGCATGCAGCAGATCATTGAGTCTCAGGGACTGGCCGTTGGTCGAGGGGCTGGATGCATTGAATACAACCCGGACTTTAGTGGTCGTGCTCTCAGGCTTGAGTATAGCGTCGTGCGGGAGATAGTAATTGGCGGAATTATGATCCACAGGAACCTCGGTCATAGCTCTAAGTAGTCTCTAAGGTCGAGCTCTAAGTAGTCTCGGATCACGGCGTCGTACGTCTTTTAACGGAAAGTCTCTCAACAAACGGGTTTCCTTTCTCAGAAAGTGAGCCAGCGCAATCGATCTTGAATACCCCAGACTAGACCCGATATGTTCTGGGTCGAGGAACGGTAGAGGGACTACGTACTTCCCGAAGGATGTTCTCGTAGTTGTTCGTAGGAAATTTCTCTCGCAGTAGGAATCTGACTCGCCTACTATTTTAATAGGTATGTTCTCCACCTCCTAAAACCTTGTAAGGGAGCTTCAAGTGTGGCGCTCAGAGAAGGACCGGTTGCCGGAGGCGAAGAAGTTTTTAACGCTGGATTGCATTTCGGATGAACTTGGATTTGGTGCGGATGTGGAAGAGGGTTCGCTGGGCACTGGAGTGCCCAGTTGTGGGCGAAGCAGTGCAAACAGAGCTGTTTTTGTCGAATATATTTAGCTGGAACGAACATTGACGGTCATGTGGAAGAAGTGAGGACACATACGGATTGGATGATTCTCTTTGGAGCAGTGATCACATGTCCTCCTCTTCGGATTCACTGTTGTCTCGCACGAGTGAGCCCTGCTAGGCACAGGACTCACTTGGGACCGGAACGGATTATTTCTAGAGGGTGGCGGGTTCGGGACGCCTTTCGAACCGTATGGATTGGAAGGGTTGCCCTCGATAGCTTCTAACGTCAGATACCTCTGACTCAGGAAGTAGTCCATCTCTTTACATGGGGGCACTTCCTTCCTCGTGGTTCTCTCCCAGTTCTCGGTGGAGACCTTGGAATGCGCCAGTGCGGCTAGCACCCCGTGGATCGTTCCTTGGAGCTCCTTTAGAGCACGGCTTGACTCGGAAACAACTGGGGACAGCGAGAGGAAAATACTGATCTGATTGGTCACCAGGAGCCGGTTGTTCTCATACCGGTCACGGAGGGAATTCCATACCGCCTCGAAGCCGTCGTTGGTCAGCGGGGACTTTTCCACGATGGCTGTTGGATCGCCACTGGTCTTTGTGGTTAAATGGTACAGCTTTTTCACGGGTGATAGTCTGGGATTCTGGACATAAATTGCGGTGAAGAGGTCCCGAAAAATGGGCTAGCGGACGTATTCCTCAGCGAAAACTTCGATATCACATGGGGGAAGTCGAAAGCCGCCATGGGAGTTGGCAGCTTGGACCGCTCATAGCTTCCATAGCATTCGCGATTCAGGGCTTAGACCTCCCTTTTTGCCTCTGGACCTTCGTCAACCATCGCTATGGAACAAGCCTCGTATTCAGCGTCCACCTTTGCCCACATGCTCCGTAATTGGTCTCGGCGGACCTGTGAGATAGCGGGGGATGGTGTGCTGACATTAGGCGCGATAAAGGCGGCTTCTTAAGTGGTCAGCCGGTCGTGTGGAGAGAGGCGAACGCAAAAACGAACAAATGAAGGCACCGCTATTGCTGCTTGTATGTATGGATGTAGGTGCGGGGAGGTGTGGTTGCTGCTTATCTGCTGTATATCTACTGTTCTTCTTGTTCTGCTGTTGTTCTGCGCCTACTGCTGTTACTGCTGTTGATCTGCTTATCCGCTGGTCATATCAATCTGCTGTTGATCTGCTGCTACTATTGTTACTGCTGTTACTGCTGTTAACCGACGCTCCCTCAGTGGGCCGGCATTCCCAATCCCTCTTACAGTATATATAAGTAGTATATATAATAATAATTCCGATGTTCGAAGCTAAGTTTTACTAAGCTTTTGTATATTTAGAACAAAGATTATTATCCCCGACTTTCTCAAACGGAACTGATTACACTACTCAACAAAATGTAATTTTTTATTTCCGCTTTCGCCCAAAATTCTGATGGATTTGGATGTTTAAAAATGTATAAGAATAATTTGTTTTTTTCCAGGTTTAGTTTTTTTTAAAATAATTTTTAGAAAATTTGGTATTTTTTTTCAGAGGTAGTGCTGCTACTTTTCACATAACTTAAGTTTGCTATAATTGGTTGTATTGAAATTTGCAGTTTTTAAAAGCTGACACTTTGTAGCTGCAGCTTAACGTCTGGAAGTTATTAAGCTTTAAACAAATTTTATAATTTTTTGCGATATTTTTTCCCGAAATTTTGATTTTAAAAACTTAGGAAAGTCGAAAAAAAAATATTTCGTTGCTAACATTTTTGGTTTAAGATAGACATATTAATTAGACGTCGTTAAAGGTATCGTTTGAAGAAATCGATGGATAAACGGCTAAGTTGCAGCCGTTTGACCAAACCTTCATATGCCATTTGACACCATCCAAATGCCATTTTACCGTTAAAACTGTTACAAACACAGATTTTTGGTACTTTTTGTAAGAAAAAAAAACCGATATACATATGTCGGCCAACGGCTTAATTCAGTACTAGAAGGTTTGGTCAAACGGCTGCAACATAGCCGTTTATCCATTGATTTTTAAAAAAGATAAGCGACACCTTATTAATGTACATATCTTAAAAAAAAACGAGGGGCAACGTTACAGACCGCGGCAAAGGCCGCGGCTCTACATTATACCCGGTACTCAGTCAGTGTATACATACATATATGAGCTTACGATTTATGCAATTTATTATATGTGCGCAAAAGGGACAAATTAAATTTTGGGCAAAAAAGAATATTTCAATAAATGAAGTCAAACCATTTTTGGAATTTTTATACATTTTTGTTTACATATGCTTTTTACGTCTGCTTCTACATTTCTACATGACATGTATAACTACATATTTGATACGTACAAGTGTTTGCGAGAGAGAGAGGTAATCAGTAAGCGCTTGGCAGGCGTTGCGTAGCCACTGAAATTTAATTTGTTCCTTCTGTCCATAATAATGATCTAACCTGATCCAGATTCGGCAATCTGTTAGACACGGTAATTTTCGATGACCACCAGATTCCACAGGAGGGGCGACAGGACTCCACCTTGAGGTGTGCTTCTGTGTGCCCTCTTGGCCATGGAGGCAGTGCGCCAATTTGATTGAACCCGTCTACAACTTTTAGGTTCTTTATCCAGTGGTTGTTTGTTGGGTGTCTCTTTGTTGCTTCTAGGCGATCCATTATTGCGCTTGTGGCGTTATTAAATGTTCCGGATAAATCAACAAATACTCCTAGTGCATACTTTTTATTGTTGTGGGCTTTCTCGACGGTAGCTACTAACGATTGTAGTGCTGCTTCCACCGATTTTCCCTTGGCGTAGGCGTGCTGGTTGGTTGACATCAGTTTTAAAAATAAAACTTATTTGACCATTTGTTTTGCAAAAATAATTAATTAGTGGAAATTAATTGTAGCAAACTGAAGTTCTTTTTTAAATTTAAATATATATGTATAACACTACTCAACAAAATGTATCTTTTGATTTCCGCTGTCGCCCAAAATGACTTTTTCTGATTAGATTTGGAGACTTACAATTTTTTAAAGAATTATGGTTTTTTTCTCTAGGTTTAGTTTTTTTTAAGAATGTTTTAAAAATGTGGTATTTTTCTTTAGAGGTAGTGCTTCTATTCGTTAGTTCTTCTTTAACGTTAGTTTCCTATAACTGGTTGTATTGAACTATGCAGTTTTGAAAAGCTTCACTTTGTTCACTTAAGTTCATTTCAAATTATAGTAGGTAAGGTTCACAATGTATGTATATATATGCTAAAAATCGTGTGTATGTGGTTCGAAAAGACTTTGACCGATCGTAACGGGAGTGGGAGCGAAACTAAACTATGCAAGCTCAAGCCAGTGGTCGCCCAAGCTCCGTCTGGATCTCCAGAGTGTCACGAAGAGCGCACGAGAGCGAGCCGGGCACGGAGCGCTCTCCACAGTGCGCTGCAGCAGTCTGCGGCTGCCCTGAACCTCCTCCCCTCCCTTGCAGGATTGCAAAGCATCTGGTCGGGCTATGGCTGCCTGCACGACCCGGAGACTATCCATTCAAACACGGTGCTCTGGGCCACTCGAAGGCCGTCTTCCCATGCCAGTAGCCCGGGTTGGATCACCTTCGGGTACACGTCTGATCCCAGGATGAGAGAGATGCTGGCCGGTCGATGAAACTGCTTGTCGGCGAGCTAGAGGTCGCCAAATCGAGACCGAACGAAAGCGCTCAGCTGTCGGTTGCTCGACCTTGAGCACCAGTTCCAATCGGAACTCACTCGTCTTGGCCCGGATGACCGCATTGCACACCTTCTCGTCCCCGACTTGGGTAGTCGGCAATTTGAAGGCGTTGGCCAAAGATTCGTCGACGCAGCTCACCGGTGTACACGGGTCGATAAGCGCCGCCGTTTCGAAGGTTTTGGAACCCGTATCCAGGACCACTAGCGCCATTGGGAGGAGGTTGAGGCTCCGATGTTGTAGAAGCGAGTCTACGGATGGCGCCGGGGCCCCTGCCATGGGTTGGCTCACTGGGAGTCGAGGGCGGCGCTCAGCTCGGGATGCTGAAACCGAAGGCGACGGTGCTGGAGCTCCTCTAACTGGCCGGCTGGCGTGGCGCCGAGGCCGGCGTTCAGCTCGGGATGCTGCAGGTGGCGACGAAGACGCCGAGGCTGAACGCCCTAGACGAAGAGACGGGGGAAGTGATTTTTTCCATACACCCTACACAGCCCGCCACTGCGACAATCCTTTCCGGATTGCTGATGAGCCAGGCAGTTCGCGCAATACTTATTTATAGGTACAGCTCGGAGTCTCTTCTCCGGGCTCAAGCGGAGTAAGTGATGGCAGGCTCGAATCGGATGTACTCCTGGACAGACTCGGCACCGGTAGGAGTTCAGACCGCGAGCACGTCGGCTATCCATGATGCGGTCGGCGCGGGAACGTGGGGCCATGTCTGGATGGGAGAAAACTGGGAGAGGGTAAGAAATGAAGAGTATTAGTATTGAGCTGGTAACGGATCAAAAAAACAGACAGTCATGTTATTGTTGGACGGAACTACGGGGTTCTATTGGAAGAAGAACGACCTTAACAACAGGTCTTTTGAGGACTCCGCGGGCAGTAAGGATGTCCACCACACTGACCTTATCGTCGGTGCCGTGATATACGGACTGGATTCGCCCGAGCCGCCATTCATTAAATGGCACTTTGTCTTCTTTAACGACAACCATATTGCCAATCTGAAGGTTCGGCGTAGGCGTTTGCCACAAGGTGCGTTTGTGGAGTTCTTTGAGCTATTCCTCTTTCCACCTCTGGCAAAACTGTTGGTTGAGCGCCTTCAAATGCTGCAATCGATTAATTATCGATTTGACGACTCCCTTCACTTCGGGTTCGGACGTAGCCATCAAAGGTCCCCCAATATGGAAATGTCCGGGAGTGAGGGCTAATAATTCGGTCGGATCTTCGGACATAGGCGAGAGCAGTCTGGAAGTCCACTTTCTTAACGGAAAAATTGCAGAACTCAGCGCGGCTTGCAGCTCGCGGATAGCTAACGGATCCTCACTTGTAGAATCTGCCCCTGCTAGTATGTCGTCGACACACATAGAAAACCGAATAATCTGACTTGCCCTAGAGAAACGGGACTGGACGTCGTGCGCAAGCTGTTGCAAGACCCGGATGGCAACGAAGTGAGCACAATTGACCCCAAAGGTGACTGTCTTCAGCTCGTAGTCGCGGATTTCTCCATCCTTGTTTCGAAATAGAATTCGCTGGAAAGGAGTGTGCTTCGGATCAACCCAAATCTGCCGATACATTTTGGTGATGTCGGCATTGAAAACGAACCGGAAATAACACCACTTCAGGATCTACAGGGTTAATTCCGATTGTAGGACCGGACCAGCATGCAGCAGATCATTGAGTCTCAGGGACTGGCCGTTGGTCGAGGGGCTGGATGCATTGAATACAACCCGGACTTTAGTGGTCGTGCTCTCAGGCTTGAGTATAGCGTTGTGCGGGAGATAGTAATTGGCGGAATTATGATCCACAGGAACCTCGGTCATAGCTCTAAGTAGTCTCTAAGGTCGAGCTCTAAGTAGTCTCGGATCACGGCGTCGTACGTCTTTTAACGGAAAGTCTCTCAACAAACGGGTTTCCTTTCTCAGAAAGTGAGCCAGCGCAATCGATCTTGAATACCCCAGACTAGACCCGATATGTTCTGGGTCGAGGAACGGTAGAGGGACTACGTACTTCCCGAAGGATGTTCTCGTAGTTGTTCGTAGGAAATTTCTCTCGCAGTAGGAATCTGACTCGCCTACTATTTTAATAGGTATGTTCTCCACCTCCTAAAACCTTGTAAGGGAGCTTCAAGTGTGGCGCTCAGAGAAGGACCGGTTGCCGGAGGCGAAGAAGTTTTTAACGCTGGATTGCATTTCGGATGAACTTGGATTTGGTGCGGATGTGGAAGAGGGTTCGCTGGGCACTGGAGTGCCCAGTTGTGGGCGAAGCAGTGCAAACAGAGCTGTTTTTGTCGAATATATTTAGCTGGAACGAACATTGACGGTCATGTGGAAGAAGTGAGGACACATACGGATTGGATGATTCTCTTTGGAGCAGTGATCACATGTCCTCCTCTTCGGATTCACTGTTGTCTCGCACGAGTGAGCCCTGCTAGGCACAGGACTCCCTTGGGACCGGAACGGATTATTTCTAGAGGGTGGCGGGTTCGGGACGCCTTTCGAACCGTATGGATTGGAAGGGTTGCCCTCGATAGCTTCTAACGTCAGATACCTCTGACTCAGGAAGTAGTCCATCTCTTTACATGGGGGCACTTCCTTCCTCGTGGTTCTCTCCCAGTTCTCGGTGGAGACCTTGGAATGCGCCAGTGCGGCTAGCACCCCGTGGATCGTTCCTTGGAGCTCCTTTAGAGCACGGCTTGACTCGGAAACAACTGGGGACAGCGAGAGGAAAATACTGATCTGATTGGTCACCAGGAGCCGGTTGTTCTCATACCGGTCACGGAGGGAATTCCATACCGCCTCGAAGCCGTCGTTGGTCAGCGGGGACTTTTCCACGATGGCTGTTGGATCGCCACTGGTCTTTGTGGTTAAATGGTACAGCTTTTTCACGGGTGATAGTCTGGGATTCTGGACATAAATTGCGGTGAAGAGGTCCCGAAAAATGGGCTAGCGGACGTATTCCTCAGCGAAAACTTCGATATCACATGGGGGAAGTCGAAAGCCGCCATGGGAGTTGGCAGCTTGGACCGCTCATAGCTTCCATAGCATTCGCGATTCAGGGCTTAGACCTCCCTTTTTGCCTCTGGACCTTCGTCAACCATCGCTATGGAACAAGCCTCGTATTCAGCGTCCACCTTTGCCCACATGCTCCGTAATTGGTCTCGGCGGACCTGTGAGATAGCGGGGGATGGTGTGCTGACATTAGGCGCGATAAAGGCGGCTTCTTAAGTGGTCAGCCGGTCGTGTGGAGAGAGGCGAACGCAAAAACGAACAAATGAAGGCACCGCTATTGCTGCTTGTATGTATGGATGTAGGTGCGGGGAGGTGTGGTTGCTGCTTATCTGCTGTATATCTACTGTTCTTCTTGTTCTGCTGTTGTTCTGCGCCTACTGCTGTTACTGCTGTTGATCTGCTTATCCGCTGGTCATATCAATCTGCTGTTGATCTGCTGCTACTATTGTTACTGCTGTTACTGCTGTTAACCGACGCTCCCTCAGTGGGCCGGCATTCCCAATCCCTCTTACAGTATATATAAGTAGTATATATAATAATAATTCCGATGTTCGAAGCTAAGTTTTACTAAGCTTTTGTATATTTAGAACAAAGATTATTATCCCCGACTTTCTCAAACGGAACTGATTACACTACTCAACAAAATGTAATTTTTTATTTCCGCTTTCGCCCAAAATTCTGATGGATTTGGATGTTTAAAAATGTATAAGAATAATTTGTTTTTTTCCAGGTTTAGTTTTTTTTAAAATAATTTTTAGAAAATTTGGTATTTTTTTTCAGAGGTAGTGCTGCTACTTTTCACATAACTTAAGTTTGCTATAATTGGTTGTATTGAAATTTGCAGTTTTTAAAAGCTGACACTTTGTAGCTGCAGCTTAACGTCTGGAAGTTATTAAGCTTTAAACAAATTTTATAATTTTTTGCGATATTTTTTCCCGAAATTTTGATTTTAAAAACTTAGGAAAGTCGAAAAAAAAATATTTCGTTGCTAACATTTTTGGTTTAAGATAGACATATTAATTAGACGTCGTTAAAGGTATCGTTTGAAGAAATCGATGGATAAACGGCTAAGTTGCAGCCGTTTGACCAAACCTTCATATGCCATTTGACACCATCCAAATGCCATTTTACCGTTAAAACTGTTACAAACACAGATTTTTGGTACTTTTTGTAAGACAAAAAAACCGATATACATATGTCGGCCAACGGCTTAATTCAGTACTAGAAGGTTTGGTCAAACGGCTGCAACATAGCCGTTTATCCATTGATTTTTAAAAAAGATAAGCGACACCTTATTAATGTACATATCTTAAAAAAAAACGAGGGGCAACGTTACAGACCGCGGCAAAGGCCGCGGCTCTACATTATACCCGGTACTCAGTCAGTGTATACATACATATATGAGCTTACGATTTATGCAATTTATTATATGTGCGCAAAAGGGACAAATTAAATTTTGGGCAAAAAAGAATATTTCAATAAATGAAGTCAAACCATTTTTGGAATTTTTATACATTTTTGTTTACATATGCTTTTTACGTCTGCTTCTACATTTCTACATGACATGTATAACTACATATTTGATACGTACAAGTGTTTGCGAGAGAGAGAGGTAATCAGTAAGCGCTTGGCAGGCGTTGCGTAGCCACTGAAATTTAATTTGTTCCTTCTGTCCATAATAATGATCTAACCTGATCCAGATTCGGCAATCTGTTAGACACGGTAATTTTCGATGATTCAGCGTTTTTGGTTTTCTTTTATCTTAAAAATTGTGGATTCCACAGATTTTCGTTCTTTGTGGGGGCGAAAAGGGGCGTGGCAAAATTTTGAAATAAACTTGTGCTGAATTGATATTACAGGAGCTTGGATAGAAAGTTTGGTTGCTCTATCTCTTATAGTCTCTGAGATCTAGGCGCTCATTTGAACGAATAGGCAAAGCAGACAGGGTCGCGTGTGAGAGAGAGCGAGAAGGAACGATGCTTTTCGAAATGGTTTTCTTCTTGTGGCTATATTAATAATCAGATCTGATCAAAATTCAACACTCTGATAGAAATAGTTATCCTCTATGATTCTGCATTTTTAGTTTCCCCGAATCTTTAAAATTTTGTATGCCACAGACTTTCGTACGGACGGACGGACGGACGGACAGACGGACGGACAGACAGACATCTGTATATCGACTCGGCTATTGATGCTGATCAAGAATATATATACTTTATGGGGTCGGAAACGCTTCCTTCTGGGCGTTACACACATCCGTTATCACCACAAATCTAATATACCCCTATACTCTTCGAGTACCGGGTATAAAAACGGTAAAAATATAATTTATTTTATACGTAGTTAGTAAAGTATGTATATCAACTTCTTACATGTAAGACCCAAGTTGTTTCCCTTTTTTTTTTTTGTATCGAATACGTTTTTTGCTCACTACATTGCGTATCACATTAGACATTAACGATATTGTGTTTGTCATTTTGTTCTCGTTGATGTGTATTCTATTTATTTAATTTTCTTTAGCTCCAGCAATATATCCATTGGGAAAAAAGTAAATTGTACTCTCGTTGAGCGATATATCCATTAAGAACTTTATGTAAAAACGTTTTACTCATTATTCATAGTAAAATTCATAAAAAAAAAAATTATTGAGATTGTTTGGTTATCTGTATGTTTGTGGTATAAGAAAAATATATTTCGATGTATGGAAATATTTGTATTTATTATATACAATGTCGAGGAACGAATCAATCATTTTAATATTTTAATAGCCGGTACTCAAAGATTATAGGGGTATATTAGATTTGTGGCGAAAGTGTGGGTAAGCGTTTCCGACCCCATACAGCATATACATATATTCTTGATCAGCATGAATAGCCGAGTCAATTTAGCCATGTGTATCCGTCCGTCTGTCCATCTTCATGAGCGCCTAGATTTCAGAGACTGCAAAAGCTAGAGCAACCAAATTTGTTATCCAGTCTCCTGTGGTATCACATTGTTAGATGTGCATTTCAAAATTCGCCAAACCCCTTACGTAACCACACTTTTGAATATACGAGAAATCTGATCTAATCAAAGGGAATAACTATATCTAGTAGGTTGCTGAATCACCTGGGATTATTATTATAGCCAGAAGAAATAAATGAATTTCAGTGGCTAAGCAACGCCTTTCACGTGATTCTTGCATTTCTCGGTTTCTCTCTCGCACACTCTTCCTCGGGCCAATGTAAAGATGTAGAGAAGCCAGATGTAAAAAAATGTTAAACAAAAATTAAAACAGACAAAATCTAATATATCTGCTAAACACTTGCTTAAATGTGCATCGGTACTCTTTTGAAAATTTTACTAAAATTAAAAAAAGCAAAAATGAACTCTGATGATGAAGGAAATATGTTGGCGGCATATATTGTTGCAAAAAAAAAAGAAAAGAGGAAGTTCAGGACACACGGAGGTGCCACAAATTTTTATTTGCAGCTGAGAAAGAAAAAGGGATATTTGCTGAAGCTTTCCTTGGTCCGGTACTGAATCAAATTTATTAGAAATAATATAAAGGACTCAGCCGAAACAGTACATTGAAAAAGTGAATCTGCTAGTGTTCGCCAATAATAAAAAATTTTATTATTAATTTGTATTAAATGATTTAATTTTTAATAAAGGCATGGCAGAAGTATTTTTTTTTTTTAATTCCGACTACACTAGTCGACACGACTTTTCCGCTGTCGCCAAAAATGACTTTTTCTGATAGATTTGGATGTTTAAAATTTTTTAAAGAATGTTTTTTTTTTTCATGGAGTAGTTTTTTTTTAATGAATTTTTAAAAAATTTGTTGTTTTTTGTCATAGGTAGGACAAGTTCATGTAGGTTCTATTTTTCACATAACTTAAGTTTCCTACAACTGGTTGTATTGAACTTTGCAGTTAAAAAAAGCTGACAAATTCAGCTATAAATCCGACTCAGACACTTTGTAGCTGCAACTTAACGCCTGGAAAAATATATTTGAAAAATATTTGAATGCCTTGATTTTTGGTTTAAGATAGACACATTAATTAGGCGTCGTTTAAGGTATCGCTTATAAAAATATAAAAATAAACGGCTTAGTTATAACCGTTTGACCAAACTTTCATATGCCGAATTTCGCCGATAAATTCCGTTAGCCGACGAATAACCGTTTTTTTTTCCTACAAAAATACCAAAAATCTGTGTTTGTAACAGTTTTTAACGGTAAAATGGCATTTGGGATGATGCCAATCGGCATATGTAGTTTTGGTCAAACGGTTATAACTAAGCCGTTTATTTTTATATTTTTATAAGCGATACCTTAAACGACGCCTAATTAATGTGTCTATCTAAAACCAAAAATCAAGGCATTCAAATATTTTTTTTTCGACTTTTCCTGAGCTTTCAAAGTCAAAATTTCGGGGAAAAATACCGAAAAAAATTATGAAATTTCAATTTGGAAGCTTAATATCTTCCAGACGTTAAGTTGCAGCTACAAAGTGTCTGAGTCGGATTTATAGCTGCATTTGTTAGCTTTTTTTAACTGCAAAGTTTAATACAACCAGTTGTAGGAAACTTAAGTTATGTGAAAAATAGAAGCACTACCTATGACAAAAAACAACAATTTTTTTAAAAATTCTTTAAAAAAAAACTACTCCATGAAAAAAAAACCATAATTCTTAAAAAAATTTTAAATCTCCCAATCTATTAGAAAAAGTCATTTTTGGAGACAGCGGAAAAAAAAGTTGAATTTTGTCGAGTAGTGCTATCTATTAATCTCTCCTTTTGGATTTGCACATAGTTTTTACTTTCATTTCTTACTCCCAAAATTATTTTGAACAATATATTCCTGAGCTGTGTACCAGCTGTTCTCTCACTCCACACATGCTGTTAATAGGCTGAATTGCAGAGTTTTTGTTTAATTGATGTTTGACAAGAATTTAAAGTTTACGAGATACCCGACTATACCCATAAAAGAAAATAATAAAAACACACGAAATAATTTTTGTTATATTTCCACAAAGTGTTTCGATCCGATGAATCACTTTTTCAGAATTTATAAAGTTCAAAAAAACTAGATGTAATAGCCTTTTTACACTACCGCATCATTGTCGAAGGTGCAGAAAAATGATGCGAGGCGTTTACACTTAAGCCGCAATCGCAGCAATCGTTGGCTCCACCGAACAAAAATTACCTGCTTCTGACTTTCAATTTCAAGTGGCAGTTTTAAAGTTGGAATCAGTGTGTGCCAAAAGACCTTGCAAGTCTTTGTGTTTCCATTTTGTTGCTTGTAATCAATATTATTTTAATTGAAATGTTCAGGAATGGTTTGGCCTCACAACTTTAAATTGAATTTATTGTTTGAATCGACAAAAATACCCCGATACCGCGTCGATACCCCGAATAATTTCAGTATTTTGTAAAAATACTTGACAGAATATGGTAACACTTGCAAATGATGCGCCGAATGTTTTATCAAGCGGCAGCATCATTGTCTTCTCCTAACCACAGGACTCTTATGGGCATCTTTATAAATGACCTGCCTTCTGTATTAACATACTCTCGAGTACTTATGTATGCGGATGATGTTAAGCTCTGTGTCCAGTATAAGGACATTTATTTTCAATCCAGGTTTCAATCCGATCTCGATAGATTTCAGTCTTGGTGTTGTGCAAATTTATTAAACCTTAATGCTTCAAAATGTAAAGTAATGACTTTTCATCGCTCCAGCGCCTTTCTGGTTCCTTACACCCTTTGTGGTGGTTCTCTTGAGAGAATTACCCGGGTTGATGACCTTGGTGTTCTATTAGATCCCAAGTTAAAGTTTTCAGAACACATTTCTACCATTGTGAATAAGGCCATGGGCGTGCTTGGGTTTATAAAAAGGTGGTCAAAGGAATTTGACGACCCCTATATAACAAAGACTCTCTACACCTCTCTGGCTCATCCGATTTTAAAATACGGCTCTTGTGTGTGGTGCCCTCAGTACAACGTACACCAGGACCGTATAGAATCAGTTCAGAAAATCTTTTTACTTTTTGCTCTTCGCGGCCTCAGCTGGGATGCGGGTGTGAGACTACCGTCTTACTCTAATAGATTGCTCTTTATAAACCTTCCAACTTTAGCTAATCGTAGGAAAATGCTTGGTGTGATTTTTGTGCACAACTTGATCAAGGGTGACGTAGATAGCCCTGACCTGTTGAGCCACATAAACTTCACGATTCCTATTAGAAGCACTAGGAATTATACACCGTTGTTTCTTCCGCTTTGTAGATCGAATTACTCCTTGCATGAAACATTTAGGGTCCTATGCTCGGATTTTAATTCCCTCTACCATATTATACCTACCACTAACTCCCTTCCTAGTCTTAAATTACTGATACTCTTACATCTTTCCCGTAATAATTAATCTCCATAGGTTTAAGCATGAGGATGACCCCTGTGAGCTCTACACGGGGATTGTCGAAGACAATCAGCAAGATCAGGTAGTTCTAAGCACCAAGCTAGGAAGGACACCAACTGTGGCAAACCTGGCAGAATGCCTAATGTAGTCAGAAGAAAACTGGGCTGAAATAAGCACCATGGCCGCAGCAATGACCATCAGACTGCGTCGCGAGGAAAGAGCACGCAAAGAAAGAAGATAGAAATTGACCAGCCCTACGGGCATTCCCCCCCGGCGAAGTAATATCTACTGGTAGACAGGCCAGCCGGGACCCGGGATAGGTGTGTTCGGTTTTAGAGCGATTAGAGTCCCTCACTCTGGCTTCGGCTGGGTCGGCATGAACTTTCCTGTAATCACACAACACAAAAAAAAAAAAAACAAAAAAAAAGTTCTGTGCGTACGCACACAGCAAGGTAAACGAAATCGACAGATTCTTATCGATAAATGGCCAAACGACACGATTGTGGACTGAGTGAACAGCTGAAACTTAGGCCAGAAATATATGTATACATATATGTGCCTATTATTACTGAAAAAAAAGTGAAAGGTGGAGGAAAGTTAAGTTAAAGAAAGATCAAAGTTAACGACTTGGGTATTACCTTTGTACCCAATCTACATATGTTTCAACTCTCATATCTCTAACAAAGCCAAAGGAGTCCTAGGATTTGTCAAAAGATGCTAACATTTTTAGTTTTAAAATGGTAAAATGGCATTTAGGATGGTGCCAAACGGCATATGAAGTTTTGGTCAAACGGCTGCAACTTGCCCGTTTATTCATCGATTTTTATAAGCGATACCTTAAACGACGCCTAATTAATGTGTTTATCTAAAACTAAAAATGCTAGCAATAAAATATATATAATTAAATTTCCGATGTAGCAGTTTAGATTTTTAAAAAAATATATTTTTTATTTAATCTAAACTTATAATTATTACAAAGGTGATTATTTGAGTTATCCCCGACTTCTATGTTGTAAGTCTCAAACGGAACTAATTATTCTATCTTGATCTATTTTCCAATAGGCCTCGCTTGGGAAGCTTTTGAGCTTTGGTCCCAAGCTTTGATCTTCGGCTGCAGCTTTCTTCTTCGGTTGCACTTCGGCTGATCGTGGCTTTTGTTCTCGGTGCGTTGGCCGACGTGCGTTGGCCAGCGTATGGATGGTTATCAATGAATTGTCGGCTTTGATGAAAGGGTTGACTGCAGCTGGTGATCTGTATCATCTTACGTCTGGGCTGGTCACTTGTTTATACGATTGGAGTGTGGGAGCTGAATTTGTTTACTTGTGTATCTGTGATTCAATTTGGTTATGGGAACCGAATTGTTTATTCTAGTTGTCTGGAATTAAGGTGATTTCCTGTTGACAGCTTATGATTTATTTGTTTCCTAGTGTTGGGGGTCTTATCATATATGTGTATAAGGTTTAGTTCTGGTTATATGTATAACTTGTTATTGATATGTCCAGTGCTTAACGTATTCATAATGCGTGTGTGGGCGTAGGGCATTGTGGATATGTTACTATATATATATGCGACTTTTCCTGAGTTTTCAAAGTCAAAATTTCGGGGAAAAATACCGAAAAAAATTATGAAATGTGAATTTAAGACATTAAGTTGCATCTACAAAGTATATTCTTATAGCTGAATTTGTCAGCTTTTCAAAACTGCAAAGTTCAATACAACCAGTTGTAGGAAACTTAAGGTTTGTGAAAAATAGAAGCACTACCTCTGAAAAAATACCAAATTTTTAAAAAAAAATCTTGAAAATCTTATATGAAAGTTTGGTCAAACGGTTATAACTTAGCCGTTTAGTTTTATATTTTTATAAGCGATACCTTAAGCGATACTTAAGTTATGTGAAAAATAGAAGCACTACCTATGACAAAAAACACCAAATTTTTTAAAAATTCTTTAAAAAAAAACTACTCCATGAAAAAAAAAACACATTCTTTAAAAAATTTTAAACATCCAAATCTATCAGAAAAAGTCATTTTTGGCGACAGCGGAAAAGTCGTGTCGACTAGTGTTAGTTGACATGTAATTTTACCCTTACAGTTTAACTGTACATTGTTAAACTTTAAACAACAATAAACAATAAGCAAAAACTGAGTGCAAATTAGAGAGATGCTAATTTTCAACGTGAATTAAAGATTGTTGTAATAAAAGCAGTTGAGGCAGGACTATGACTTTGGCGAATCATTAACAAATGACAAGTAAGCACTATGATCATTTTGACGCCTCCGTCTGCGCTGTGCTTTGTCTTCCTACTTTTTGGCAAAAATATATGAACGCTACCAACACAATCACTTCATCGTCAGAGCTATTATTTTTCCTTTTTTTAATTTCGATTAAGTTTTCAAAATTGGCGCTCTCTATAAAACACAGCTGAATCATGAGAGTGACCACACTATTTTAGTTGCGTTCCTCACAAACGAAATAAAAAGCAAATTCCTGTCTGTAATTTTCCACAGTGCTGTTCTAAAACCTTTATTCTAAAAAAAATATTATTTCTTATTATTGATGCATTTCCTCCAAACCTTCATAATACTAAACAAAATTCAACTTTTTATTTCTGCTGTGGTCTAAAATGGCTTTTTCCGATAGTTTTGGAAATTTAAAATTTTGTAAAGCATTATGGTTTTTTTTTATGGTTTAGTGTTGGAAGCTACCGAGCCTTTTCGGCAACTTTGACTCCACATTTGCAAATTATAATACTCCGTTGGTTTGGTTTTAGTTTGTTTTTATTTTCGATGTTTTAGTTTCAATATTTAGAGGCCGTGGCCGTAAGCTTCGTGTTTTTAGTGTTTGTACAAATGTTCAGTAGGCGAAAGAAAAGACCGTTGTAGCGGTCTTGCGAACAATTACGTTAGGCGCGCGTTGTATGTTGCTAATGCTACTGAGACGCGATGCTGCGTTCGACGACGAATTTTGACCGAACGTGTACAAGAGAGCCCAAGATTGCAATATGAGCACCGAGAAATAATAACATGCGTGTGTGTGCGTCATGTTTGTCATGTTTTTCCCAGAAGTAGTGCTCCTATTTTTCAAACAATTTAAGCTTCTTATAACTGGTTGTATTGAACTTTTCAGTTCTGAAAAGCTGACAAATGCAGCTATAAATCTGACCCAAACCCATAATAAAACGTCGATTAAAGTATTGTAAGAATCAATGGATAAAAGGTTAAGTTGTAGCCGTTTCTCCAAACCTTCATACGATCATACATTTTGAATAAGGTAGATAAAACTATTCTCTTGTTAGTTTTTATACCCGGTACTCCAAGAGTATAGGGGTATATTAGATTTGTGGTGATAACGGATGTGTTTAACGCCCACACGGAAGCAATTCCGACCCCATAAAGTATATATTCTTGATCAGCATCAATAGCCGAGTCGATATAACCATGTCTGTCTGTCTGTCCGTCCGTCCGTCCGTCCGTCCGTCCGTCCGTCTTCATTAGCACCTATATCTCAGAGACTATTAAAGCTAGAGCAACCAAATTTTGTATCCAGTCTCCTCTGTTATCACACTACTCCAAGTGTATTTCAAAATTTCACCCCATCCTCTTCCGCCCGCACAAAGAGCGAAAGTCTGTGGCATACACAATTTTGATGGTACGATAAAACTAAAAACGCAGAATCATAGATGATGACCATTTCTATCAAAGTGTTTAATCTGGATCAGATCGCATCATTAATATAGCTACAATGAAGAAAACCATTTCGAAAGTCATCGTTCAATCTCGCTCTCTCTCACACGCGACCCCGTCTGCTTTGCCCATTCGTCTTTTTTGACGCCTAGTTCTCAGAGACTATAAGAGCTAGAGCAACCAAACTTTTTATCTAAACTTCTGTGATATCAATTCAGTACAAGTTTATTTCAAAATTTTGTCACGCCCCCTTCCGCCCCCACAAAGAACGAAAATCTGTGGAATCCACAATTTTTAAGATAAAAGAAAACCAAAAACGCAGAATCATGGAAAATTGCCATATCTTGTCGAATCTGGATCAGGTCGGATAAATATTATGGCCAGCAAAACTAATTAAATTTCAGTGGCTACGCAACGCCTGCCAAGCGCTGACTCATTCCCTCTCTCTCTCGCAAACACTTGTACGTCTCGAATATGTAGTTATACATGTACATTTAGAAATGTAGAAGCAGATGTAAAAAGCATATGCAAACAAAAATGGTAATATGTATAAAAATTCCAAAAATGGTTTGACTTTATTTTTTGAAATATTATTTTTTGCCCAAAATTTAATTCGTTCCTTTTGCGACCATATAATAAATTGTATAAATCGTAAGCTCATATATGTATGTATGTATATACTGACTGAGTACCGGGTATAAAGTAGAGCCGCGGCTTTTGCCGCGGCTCACAACGTTCCCCCTCGTTTTAATATGTTCATAATGGAAATATAACCTAAACTCGTCTTTAACCGGCTCCCACTGAAGTCCTAATGTTTTGACGGATCTATTCTCCTCAGGTACAAAAGCACCCTAGCAGCTAAGTGGAGTGCTGCAGCTGTACCGTACGTAACGGTTGTAAGTTTATATTCTTTTAATTTTTCGTTTGGAGCGTTTCACCAGATTATATACAAATAATGTTGATCTTCTTCATCAACATTAATTTGCCGGTACATTTTACGTTCGCCATTTTACCATAATATCCAAGATGTCTCTTTGAACTCTTGGTCCAACCCACATGACATCCTTTAAAAATTTGTTATTTGTTGTTTATACTGACTCTTTGATGGGGCAAATAATATTTTCCCTCTTTTTTGGACTCTACTGTTCGGTCAAACTTCGTCCACCCAATTAATTTAGAAGTAGTTAAACACCTCTCGTAGTCAAAGCGTACTCTCATAATTGCACGCTCTCACTATTCTCGCTTATGCTCGGTGCTCATGCACTAAGAGCGCAATAAAGTAGTCGTCGACTGATACTCAACAGCACCTCATCGTCGTTATTATTTCTGCAATTCGGTTTTAATTCGCTTGCTTGGTTTTAACACACCCCCACAATTAAACAAATAAATATCAACAAGAAAAACGCTTCTTGTTCGAACATTTTGGCGCCCAACGTGGGGCACGTGTGATAATTCTTGGTGAACAATTAAAATACTCGCATTTATGTACAATCTCTACTAATACTTTTCGTCGGTACATAATTTGCAAATACAACAACTGCAGTATTCGTTTAGTTTTGCAGCTGCCGTCGAAATTGCCGAAAACCCATTATCTATCGTCTCGATTGCGGGGTCATCACCCTCGCTTTGCTCTCGCGGTTCTCGGTTAATTATATCATTCGCTTGTCACCCACAACGCAAGCAACGGCGCTTGCACTCCCTTGCTGCTACCTGCTCTGGTCCAGAGATCAACGCAGTTATCTATTGGAATTCCACCGTTTCTTTCGTTTCGCTTTCGTTGCCGCCGTCGGAATTGTCGCTGACTCTCTCTCCCTTGGAACAACTGCACTCAACCTTTTACTGCCGCCTTCGCTTCCACCGTTGGATTTGTGCTTTGGCTACTGCTGCCTGGTTGCGTCCGTGCTGTTATTGCCTGCATTCGTTATTGTTCCTCTAATTCTGTGTGCGTGCAATTACACTACACAACAAAATGACGACTCTGGATGATTTGAAACGCCAACGGAGCAACATAAAACGAAACATAGCTCGAATCGAATCTGTGGTGGAGGGAAAGACGGAAAAGTTGATTTGCAATGATGAGCTTCGGTATCGTTTAAGCATCTTGGAAACCTATTTCAAGAAGGTTCTAAGTGTCCAGGCTGACATTGAAGACCTTAACCCAAACGATGAAGGACGGGCAGACTTGGAGGACACGTACATAGCAATCAAGCTATCCATAAAGGACAAATTGGGAGGTGACTTAAACACCAGTATTGTTGCGCCAGACTATCACCCACCGCCAGTGAGATCATCGTTGCCAAGGTTGTCGTTGCCCACCTTCGACGGAACTTATGCGAATTACAAGAACTTTATCAATTCGTTTGAACAACTTGTCGTGCGTGAGTCTGGGTTGTCAAACATTGAGAAGTTTAATTACTTGCTGGGCTGCCTCAAGGGGCCGGCGCTAGACACCATTCAGGCATTCCAGGTCACAAGCGAGAATTATCCGAAGGCCCTAGAGAAACTTAGGAACCGGTACGACAATCCAACTCTTATCTTTTTAGAAGGCATTCATGCATTGTTCGCACTACCACCGATTGAGAAGGCCAACTGTCAGCAGCTTCGCAGCCTGTTTGATAAGGCGTCTGCGATATTTAGCTCGTTGGAGTCCATCGGCAGACCGGAGGACATCGCTCAATCCATGCTGATCTACATCGTGATGGACAAGTGTGATCAGCTCACTCGGAAGAAGTGGAAGGAGTCACTGGACTACCAAAAGCTACCGACCTGGCTAACATGCACACAACTTGTGGAACGCCACTGTCAATTCCTGCATTCGTCTGGAGCCTCATCTAGTACTCCGTCGCAACGAAAGGCTGAAAGCAATAAGTCCAATCGTCACTCGAATCAGCAGATAAACTCGTCGTTTGCCATTACTAATCCATCTTGTCCACTTTGTTCTAGTTCTGGCCATAAAATCACGAACTGTGCGCAGTTTAAGGCAATGAACAGCAACCAACGGTTCGATCATGTGAAACGTCTCGGTCTCTGCATCAACTGCCTTGGGAACGGCCATAGAGTGGCGCAATGTTCATCGACTCATCGTTGCCGAACCTGTAATCGGACTCACCACTCGACTTTGCATCACTCGCAGCCGCAACAGCCACCACAATCATCGGCAGGACAATCCTCAAATCCGGAACCGATAAGGCAACCGTCGCAGCACTCTTGGCAAACAGCTGATATTAATTCGTATCAAGCTGCTTCACATTCGCATATGGACATCGCTGCAGAAGATCAAATTTTGTTGGCAACAGCCATGGTATTGGTAAAGGATGCATCAGGTGAATACAAACTCGGTAGAGCGTTGCTTGATTCATGTTCCCAGGTTAATTTTGTCACTGAAACCTTTGCTCAAAAACTTCGCCTTCGACGTGAGAGGCACCACATCGGAATTCGGAGCATAGGAGACACCCTTACTAATTTGAAGGCTCGTACGACGACCTCCATCAAATCACGTACGTCTGGCTACCAGCTCACCCTCCAGTTTGGAATTACATCCGACATTGCATACCAGCCAGATAGCGAGATCGACATATCGAACTGGAACCTACCTGCTAATACTCCATTGGCAGATGAATCTTTTTACATGACCAGGCGTATTGATCTTCTGCTGGGAACCGAAGCCTTCTATGGAGCACTAGCTGTTGGACAAATTCGCATTGGCCCGAACCTTCCCACTCTACAAAAGACGCTGTTTGGTTGGGTTGTTGCTGGAAGGTACCAGCGCCAACGTAACGGACAGCCACCATTGTGCTTGGCGACGGTAGAGGAGTCTATCGATGAAAACCTGCAGCAACTATGGAAAGTTGACTCTATTGTCGTCCAACCTGAGTCAATTCTTCCAAATCATCATCGCTGTGAGGAACACTACAGGGTTACAACACACAAGGATGCCAGTGGCCGAATTGTCGTTCGCTTGCCATTCGGAGAAGACCCAGGATGCCTTGGAAGTTCAGTAGACACAGCTCGAAGTCGATTCGTTGCCATTGAGAGACGTCTCTCTCGTCTACCGGACATTCGATTGCAGTATACATCATTCATGCAGGAGTATCAAAGTCTCGGCCACATGTCCCTCGTATCGAATCCTAACCTGGAGGAACCTCATTATTATATACCGCACCATTTCGTTCTCAAACCAACCAGTACCTCGACGAAGCTCAGAGTCGTCTTTGACGCGTCTTGCCGTACGTCATCTTAAAGGTCGCTTAACGATCTACTCTTAGTTGGCCCTACCATCCAGGATGACTTGTACTTGCAATTGCTGCGTTTTCGAATGTATAGGTTTGGTATCACGGCTGACGTCACCAAAATGTACAGACAGGTACTTGTCGGTGAGGAGGATCGAAAGTTCCAGTACATTCTGTGGCGAGCGTCCCCAGATGCTGACCTTCAAACCTACCAACTCAATACCGTAACATATGGGACTGCGTCTGCCCCGTTTCTCGCAACTCGTAGTTTGCATTTCTTGGCTGAGGAGTGTAAGGATGAATGACCCTTAGGAGCCGAAGCAGTTAGAACTGCATTTTATGTTGATGATCTGTTGTGTGGGGCTGATGACATAGACACACTTCTCAAACTGAAAAAGGAAATCACATCGACTCTAGCTTGTGGTCATTTTCCATTATGCAAATGGCATTCAAATCATCCAGGTGTAATGGAAGATGAATCGTCTAAGGAAATAAACATTTCAGAAAACTCGATTAGTAGCACACTCGGCGTGACTTGGCATCAAAAAAGTGATGCATTTAGTTTCACTTTCACACTCAAGGAAGTCTACCCTTCTATCACAAAACGGACAATTTTGTCCACTGCGTCATCGCTATTCGATCCCATCGGTCTGCTGTCACCATTAGTCATTGTCTCTAAGATCATTCTCCAGGAGTTGTGGCTTTTGAAACTCAACTGGGACGAGTCTGTTCCCCAAAATCTAAGCTGCGCATGGAGCACTTGTTTGAATTCATTGAACTCACTATCGTCACTAGCGGTATCTCGTTTTTGTTTGCAGCCCGACGCTAGGAGTATTCAAATACACGGATTTTGCGACGCATCGATTCGGGCATATGGCTGCTGTCTTTATGTGCGCACTGAGAATTTGTTTGGACAGGTCTCCGTGAAATTGCTCACGTCCAAGTCCAGAGTAGCACCTGTGAAGAAGCAGTCTCTCCCGAAGCTGGAACTATGCGGCGCACATTTACTTGCTCAACTGTACAGCAAAATCAAGGCCATCTTCAAAAAACACACCATCACGACTTATTTTTGGAGCGACTCACAGCTCGTATTGCATTGGTTGAAACAACACTCAGTCACTTTATCGACCTTTGTTGGAAACAGAGTGTCCGATATTCAGACTTTGACTTTGGATGGAAGGTGGCGCTACGTGCCAACACATCAAAACCCGGCTGATCTTCTATCGCGAGGCTGCAACGTGAACGAGTTGATCCAATCTACATGGTTTCCAGGCCCTTCATTTCTACTCGAGGATTCGCTTAACTGGCCCGCCACAGGGGAACGACAAGATATTGATATGGACGTAGTCAACTCGGAGAAGCGAAAAAGTATTTTCACTGCCGTACAGGAGACAAACTACATCCTCAAGATCATCGATAACATCAGTTCATATTCACATAGCCTTCGTCTGATTGCTTGGATGATAAGATTCATACGGATATGTAGGAAACAAGCGACGTTTACCACAACCTCGCCGACACCCGATGAACTTCGATTTGCTTCGCATTGCCTCATTTGGAACATTCAACAAATCCATTTTGCAGAGGACATTCGCTTACTTCAGAAGCAAAAATATTTAAAGAGTAGCTTAAAGTTTCTTACTCCCTTTCTAGATAATGTGAACGGATTTGAACTCATCAAAGTAGGCGGACGATTGGAACACTCAACCCTACCAGAAGGCCAAAAACATCCGTTGCTTCTGCCGAGTCAGTCTCAATTTGTTTGGAGTTATGTTCGCCATTTGCATCTTCGGAATTATCACGCTGGACCTAAAGCGTTAGTCGCACTCATTCGCTTGGAGTATTGGATTGTTAACGCCAGAGACTTGGCACGTCGAATTGTCCGCTCCTGTGTACACTGCGTTCGGTACAGACCAAAGTTGCTGCAACAACTCATGGGCTCATTACCACCTACTAGACTTTCTCCTGCTCGACCTTTTGAACGCTGTGGAATTGACTTTTGTGGACCCATCAATACGTATCTACGCATTCGAGGAAAGGGACCTACTAAATCGTACATAGCCGTGTTCGTGTGCCTCATCACCAAGGCTGTTCACATCGAAGTAGTCTCGGATTTGTCAACGAAGGCGTTCTTAAACGCATTAAAACGGATGGGAGGTCGTTGCAAGCTGCCGGCAGACATATTCTGCGACAATGACACTAATTTTGTAGGGGCATCGAATCAAATGCAGGAGTTAAAAAGGTTTTTGTTCTTGAAGGAGACACAGGATGAAATTTACAAATATTGCGCATCCGACTTTATTAATTTCCACTTTATTCCCCCCAGAGCACCTCATTTCGGAGGACTTTGGGAAGCGGCAGTCAAGAGTGCCAAAGGACTGTTAAATCGTACGTTGGCCAGCACCAGATTCACCTTTGAAGAACTGAGCACTGTCGTCGTCGAAATAGAAGCAATCCTCAACTCGCGACCACTATCACCGCTTTCGTCAGACCCAAACGACTATAGCGCTCTCACGGCGGGTCATCTCTTGGTTGGTGAATCATTACGATCACTACCTGAGAGATCTCTGGAACACATCAAGCTGACAAATTTGGACCGCTACGATATTATTGCGGCCGTCAAGCAACGTTTTTGGAAGCAATGGTCGGCTGATTACATCAACGAGTTGCGATCGCGGACGAAGTGGACAGCACCCTCAACGAACCTCACCGAGGGTACGTTGGTCATCATCCATGAGGACAATCTGCCCCCACTACGCTGGAAGTTAGGCCGAGTGCAGTCTACTGTGCTTGGGAAGGATGGTCGTGTACGAGTGGTGCACCTCCGCACGGCAAATGGAACATGTTGCCGGCCAATACACAAACTGGCAATTCTTCCGGTTGTTTGAAAGCAGTCCTTTCAACGGGGCCGGGATGTTCGGTCAAACTTCGTCCACCCAATTAATTTAGAAGTAGTTAAACACCTCTCGTAGTCAAAGCGTACTCTCATAATTGCACGCTCTCACTATTCTCGCTTATGCTCGGTGCTCATGCACTAAGAGCGCAATAAAGTAGTCGTCGACTGATACTCAACAGCATCTCATCGTCGTTATTATTTCTGCAATTCGGTTTTAATTCGCTTGCTTGGTTTTAACACACCCCCACAATTAAACAAATAAATATCAACAAGAAAAACGCTTCTTGTTCAAACATCTACCATATGTCCTTAATTTATATATTCATGCATGAATTTTATATAATTTTCTTTTAATTTTTCATTCATGCTGAGTTTCTTTTCTAAATTAAAATCACGCCATAGATTTGCCTTTGAATCTCCTAGATCTTTATATTTTTTAAATGGTATTTTTACCACATATCTTCCATTCTCATCTCTTTTTGTGGTTTCCAAGAAGTGCTTCTCGCATACATCTTCTTCCACATCAGAACTTTCGCTTTCCATTTTCCAGAAACGCTCTAAGTCCCCGAATTCAATTGTTGTCGCCACAATCAAGTAGTCCATCTATTTTTACTACTCCGTCTTTTACAATATGGGCGTACAGATCTACCCCAATTACTTTTTCTACCCTACTTGGTTTATTCAAGTTAGGGTCTGCCATTTCGTTTTGTCAATGTTGAAAGACTTGATAGGTAAAGCTTTCATTAGTTTTGGTAGAATGATTATTTCAATTTTAAGAGGTTTAACCTTATACTTAAAAGTGCAAGAGTCTGCAGATGACACACCACTAACCTCGGTGTTAACTCTTTTTCGCGCTAATTTTAATGTTTGCGCTGCTTCCTCTGAAATGATAAAATTGCGACCCAACATCAATTAATGCTCTAAGATTTTCATAGCCACCATTTACCGCTCTTACTTTTATATTTGCCGTGCCTAAGAACGCTTTTTTTTATGTCAAACAAGTGTTAACATTTCCCCTTTTTTCGTAGGAAGTATGGATCATCGTATGATGGAAAACATTTTCACAAAACATTTTCGATGAGCATTTCTTATACATATCATGCCAACAGCATCTATTGCATAGGCGCTCTTTTTGTATAGCCTGGCCTCTTTCTATCGGACTCATTTTCTTAAACTTATAGAATTGCATTATTGTATGGCTACATATATTGCACTACTTTTTTCAAAGGCTTCTTCCTGCCTTCAGTAAAGAGGAGTGTACCGTTGTTCTAGAAATTCTATTACATCGGGTAATGTTTGAATTTCTTTTGTTATTTTATAGTAATTTCTTATAATTGTAAGGCATCTTTATTGCATTTTTTCAATATAATGTGGGCAAATATCACATCAACTTCTTCTGTTAATGGTGCCTTTAATTTGATAAGATGAATCGCTGCATTTATTGAGTCCGAAAACAACTTAATTTCTTTTGCCGAATCGTTGTCTAGCATTAGTAAATGTAGGACACGATTCAGCAGATCCGAAAATATTTTCGTTTATTTTTTTACCGCTTGGCCAGCAGATCCCAAGCGGCTTTATAATTCTCGACTGGATCTGTCAATAGGTGAGCAACCATACTCCTTGCTTCACCCTTTATTTCCATTTTCAAATACGTAAATTTTAGAGATGTACTCAGACCATCAAACCTTCTCAGACCATGTGAAAACCCGCCCCACTCTTTAACTACTCCTGAGAATGTGGATACTTCTGCCTTTGGTAGAACTGGAAAATCTTCATTTTCCTTCTTAACTACTGCCTCTTTACTGTCGTTAAATCATCAGTAATATCCTGCATCCTCGTTTTTATGGCTCTTAATAAGCACTGACATTCAAAATCTAAATCCGCGACCTCATCGTCGAATTTAAAATTTGATTCATATCTATTTTAAAACTCCTCAACTTTTTTCCTAAGGCATGAGTTTTTTTTTAATTATTCTCAGATATTCTTCCAATCTGCCGAAATCCTCAGCTATTTTCTAGTCTTGAGATTTACTATCATTTAATTCCATATCTACCTTCAAAGTTCCAGCCTCCACTGGTTGCACCTTTTCTGTTTTTGTAGTATTTATTTCGACATAACTCTTTTGTATGTCTAATTGATTATCGTCTATATATTTTAAAATTTGTTCAAACTGCCTGTTGAGACAACGAGCTTTTTCGTTGACTATGTTTAAAATAATTTCACAAATGTTTAATTCCAATACGTTATAATAATTTATTGTACGCCAAAGCCTTTAACAATGTATGTTTTGTAATGGAGAGTTAGCTAAACTTGGGAAGGCAAGCGAGCAAGTCTCGTGCCAAATAATAGTTTGGGACAAAAAAGGCCTGTGCTCCAACTATATCAAGCGGTAACTGAATTTGGCAGACGCAGCTGCCTTTCGCTTAGCTACGCCGTGAGGAAGCATAGATGAGAAAAACGAGAGTTAAGAAGCATAGATAATAGATGATAAGTGAGAGCATGATGCTGAGAGAGAGCAAGAGAGTAAGACAGTAAGAGTATGGAAAGTACAATACGAGTAAGAGTACAAAATAAGGGAATTACACTCGGGCCTCGCCCGAACATACTCCCCAGCGTGGAAGGATCAAAGACACAGTTTGGCAAGTGCCCTTCGGCTAACACCTGTAGCCATCCTTATCAAGACGACTCGAGATACTCCATCAGCTCCTGGGATGAGTTCGACGATTCTCGCTAGCGGCCACTTCAGCGGAGGGTAGTTCTCGTCTCAGGATTACGAGTGCGCCTCTTAGCTCGCTCCTGAAGACTGGTCAAATAAGATTGGCGCCATCGAGACCAAACGATTTGCTGCAGCTGTTTGACCTTCTGCCAACGGTCCAGGCGATCGACGTTTAAATTTACAAAATCAGGCTCCAAGAAGGTTGTGATAGGAGACTAACCAAGAAATGAGCTGGCGTGAGTACATCGAGATCCGCCGGGTTCTCTGAAAGAGGAAACAATGGCCTTGAATTAATGATTGCGGTAATATTGCACGCAAGAAGCGAGGATCCAAGGGCACGGCGAAGATGATGTTTGGTTGCCTTGACTGACGCCTCCCACAATCCTCAAAAATGTGTTGATCTAGGAGGAATGAAACGCCAATCGATGCAATCGTTGAGGCAAGCTTGATGTACGGCTTCTTGATGATTGTCGCTTAGGAATAACGACTTGAGCTCTGCCAGTTCGTTCCGAGCTCCAACAAAATATGTGGCATTAACTGACCAAATACGAATCGGTCTTCCACGTATGCAAATAAAACGGCGAAGAGCAGACAGGAACGCGGACGTTGATGTGGAGAAGCATATAAAAATGCTCATGTAGCATTTAATTGGGGGCCGATTTCGAATTTCTGATTTATACAGAACGGGCCGCAGTAGTCCACGCCGGTAACTAGAAATGCCCGAGATTCGCTTACTCTGTCCATCGGAAGATCTGCCATTATTTGCTCTAGAGTTCGAGGCTTCACTCGAAAGCATCTGACACACTTCTGTATTACGTGTTCAATAGACGAGATTGCTGAGTAAGGCGAAGAAGCAGTTTAGTTCCCAAGCGCAAATCCTCCATCCTGGTTTTTGAATACGAGCAATTAAAGTTCATTAAATAGACTTCATGCATAAGCTGAACGAGTAGCACTGCACCGCATAATTCCAGCTTGGGTACAGTAATAGTCTGCAGTGGCGCTACACGAGATCTGGAACACAGAAGATTTGCCTTTACTCCATTGACGCCTTGCGAAACAGTGTAAATGCATGCTCCATATGCACTCATGATGGCAGACTTTTATCGCAATTAAGCTTTTTTTTCCACAACTACTGCAGAAATATTTTTGCCCTTGTAATTACTGGCCCTATAGATCCGAGTGGATTATAAAATCGTGCAATGGTTGACAATATAGCTCGTTTAGTTATTTTCGAAGGGACTTGATTGCGACAAAATGCAAACAGTAGTTCATCCGAAGTAAGATTCCATGCCAAACCTAGCGTCTTGGTTACATCGCTGCCATCAGTGAATTTTACAAATGTTTCCCTATCTTCACTGGGTGTTTGATTTAGTAAAAATGCATCGTTGGAGCACCATTTCCTGATCTTGAAATTCCCTTTGGCTAAGAGTCCTAACACCTGGCGAATTATTTCAAGAACCTCATTTGTAGTGTCTCCCCCCGTTTGCAAATCATCCACGTAAAAATCCTGCAATACAACCTTAGATCCAATTAGATAGGAAGCACGCTTATCGGCTGCTAGTTGGTGCATGGACGGCAAGAAATGATGCTGGTTTCGTTCCATAGGTGACGGTATCCAGTTTAAATGTTCGTATCTCCTCGTGGAGTGAATCGCTCCACAGTATGTACTGCAGAAAACTATCCTGGGGCAAGACACGGACGCATCTATACATTTTGCAAATGTCACCAGTCAAGGCTACAGGAAAAGGTACGAAATCGGAGCAGAGTCGTAACTAACTTCGATTGAATAGTTGTGCCCGACATGAATATATCGTTTGGGGAATATCCTGTAGATGTACACGCGGATCCGTCGAGTTTTGTGGTGGTTTTGTCCTCTCTTACGACGCAGTGATGAGGAAGAAAAAAATGTGCATTGTTTTAGTGAGTCGCTCTTAACAGGAGACATATGATTTAAGTCGAGGTACTCCTTTATAAATTCAGCGCATTGGGCCCTAAGAAGTGGCTTGCGTCCCAGCTTGCATTCTCAATTGACAAATCTGCGATATGCTTGTTGATATGAATCTGCAAGAAGACTGTCACTCATCTTAAGGGACACTTGAACGCCGTACTCGCCACTTGGAAGACGACAGAAATTTTTTTTCAAAATGTTCCTCGCAAGCAATTTCCTCCTTTGTTGCCTCTGTGGCGGGACCGTGGCAATTTTCCACTTCCCAGAACCTCACTAGCTCATCCAAACCGACGGTGGGATTATGACTCAATTCAGTCGAACAAGAGGCAGCTAGGAGCACAGAGTTGTGGGAATAATGACCTCCACCTATTACTACCCTACCGAAACGCGTTTTCTGTATTGTAGGAAGGCCTTTGTCCATCTTAATCTGTCCAACGCATAAGATATCATAAAATAAACTGGCTCCAATAAGCACATCGATGCGCTGAGATTTGTTGAAATTCGGGTCAGCAAGGGTGATATTGGATGGCATTTTCCATTTGGATATATCGAAAGAAGAAGCGGGCTGGTTTCCTGTGATGCGTGGAGCAACAAGAGGTGTGAGACTCGTGCAGTAATCTGAAGTCCTGGATCGAATGACCAAATTGACTGAACCTTCTGTATGAAATGCGGATACCGCACCAATACCGGATACTGAGACCAAGCCTTTGGCTCGTTTCAGCTGAAGCATCTGAGCAAAACGAGAGGTTATTAAGTTAATCTGCAAGCCGGAATAAAGAAGAGCCCGGCATGGAATAAGATCACCAAATCGACTCTTAATCATGATGACTGTCGTGGCGAGAAGCACTACGTCTGAACTAAGATTTTGAACGAGAAAGGTAATGAAGCGGCAACAAGACAATTCTGAAGACTGGGGTCTGAGCGTAAGTCGGTCTGAGTATACGACATAATAGCAGTCGTAGGTTCCGTCGTAATTGACGTCGGCAGAGGACTGTTGATATGCAAATGTGAATGATGTTTTTCACCGCATGTGCGGCAAGAACCTTAACTGCAGGAGGTGTTACGATGTCCCTTCTTCAAACAATTGAAGCATACTCTGAGCTTCCTTCCAAACCGAGTGCAGCTATCAATGTTGTGCCCTTTATTATCGCAAAATACGCACTCCAAAATAAAGGTATTTGTAGCAATAAGACTGTTTTTCGAATTAATTTTTCTTTTATGTGTTCCAAATTGATTGCTATGGGGATCAATCAACATAGCTTAATCTTTTGCCTCCATGGCTTGACATTTCCTTTCCGAAAAATGGTCCCAAGTCGGCATAACATTGGACGGTGACAGTTGTACATGTAGTGAACGATGATGCAACCTGCTATTTCCTCCATGTTACCCATTGACCTTAACACTCTCATGTGAGAATGCACCTTATCCGATAAGGTACGCAGCTTTCTAGTGGACCCATCTTCAACCTTCTCATGCTTGAGCATCTCAGCGTCGTGTGCTTGAAAGATTAAACGTTTGTTATTGAAACGATTGCTTAAAATATCCAAGGCGATATCATAATTGCCCTCCGTTACTTCCAAAGAGCGAACAGCTTCCAGGGCAAGCACATCTAAACATGAGCGCAGGTACTTAAACTTCTCAATCCTTGATAAAACTCCTCACCTATAATTGTGGTACGCCCACTCAGTATAGCCTCCACGGAAAGTAGGAAGTTTTATGTCAGGAATATGATATCGTGGACGCACATTTCCGGAGGCAGTAACGTTAAACTCAGGATGTATCGTTGAGTGATGCGGCATGTTCCCGATAGCACTGCGTAGTCTTGAGCGAATACAAACTTTGATATCCATAACCAAGACATCAAATTTGTTACTGCCAATTTCGCTTACGTCGAGTTCTTCTAAATTAGACTGAGTCGCATTAAATAAACTGGACATTTTTTCCAAATATTCTAAATAAACATGTAGCGCATCTTCATTTCTTTCATCCCCCGCAATTGTCTCTTGAAGTAAAGCTGCTTTGTCGTATATTGCCTGTGCCTTCCGTTTGTAAAAAGACACCCTGTTTTCCGACAAGTCATTGGACTCAGCCATATGCGGCAAGCAGCAGCACCGACAGCAGCAGCGAGCAAGCGCAAAGAAGAATAGGAGAACGATCAGTTTGAATTTCAGTTTGTGCGCGCAAATGCACCGACAGCAGCAGCGAGCATGCACAAAGAAGAATAGGAGAATGACCCGTTTGATTGTCGGTACGTGCGCGCAAGTGCACCGAAATCGAAGCCGTTGCTGTACGTAGATGTATTGGTGTTTGTGAGCAAGCAAGCGCCGAGACGAAAGCTAACTGCTTCGAGACAGAAAGGCTAGGTTTAGTTTGCACTTTAAACGATTTTAAATTGTTTTTAGCAAAATTATTAATGACGATCACGTCGGGGTCACCAAATGTTGAGGCAACAAGCTTTTTCGTTGACTATGCTTAAAATAATTTGACAAATGCTTAATTCCAATACGTTATAATAATTTATTGTATGTGATTTGTATGGTGAGGGTGATTGAAGACGCCAGAGCCTTTAACAATGTATGTTTTGTAACAGAGAGTTAGCGAAGGTAAGCGAGCAAGTCTCGTGTCAAATAATAGATTGGGACAAAAAAGGCCTGTGCTCCAACAAGCGGTAGCTGATTTTAGCAGACGCAGCTGCCATCCGCTTAGCTACGCCGTGAGGAAGCATAGATGAGAAAAACGAGAGTTAAGAAACATAGATAACACTAGTCGACACGACTTTTCCGCTGTCGCCCAAAATGACTTTTCTGATAGATTTGGAAGTTTAAAACTTTGTAAAGAATGTTTTTTTTTTCCAGGTTTAGTTTTTTTTTAAAGAATTTTTTCTTCAGAGATAGTGCTTCTAATTTTCACATAACTTAAGTTTTCTATAACTAATTGTATTTAACTTTGCAATTTTGAAAAGCTGACAAATGCAGTCCGACCCAGACACTTTGTAGCTGCAGCTTAAAGTCTGGAAAATAATAAGCTTTCAAATTCAAATTTCATAATATTTTTCGGTATTTTTTCCCGAAATTTTGACTTTGAAAACTCAGGAAAAGTCGAAAAAAAAATATTTTATTGCTTACATTTTTAGTTTTAGATAGACACATAAGTTTTCCGACGCAGGTTCGTTTTCGTATTTTTCTGCCTATTAGCGGAACTATCACCACTAATAACAACAAAAAACAGCAGATTAATATTTAAATTTTGACGTAAAATTGTTATCTGAGTAAAAAGGGTCGAAAATACACGTATTGCTTAGAACTATTGTTTAAACTAATTTTATTATTAAATCAAGTATTTCTACAATATGGTTTATTTTAAATTTTTTGCTGCAAATCTTCAAAGGGTAAGAAATTCTGCTGGCATGTACTTATCACAGAGTTCGGCAAAATTGCATCAAAATCCTACACACAATGGCGTGGGACACACCTAATAAGTTCCCTATTGTGCGATATTCCGCTATGTCTATCCTGTTTACAAAGGGATTGCCTGTCGAAAATTAGTGTCCTGTTTTCGGAGATTAGGCAGCAGTCCCACTAGAATGTCAAATGTACTCCTCGAAGTTGTTCCCCACATCTTCCTGCCAAAATGAACCAGATCGTGGCTATTGCAATTTAGAATACATTATTTAATTGAAAAGTGAACATTGTCTGCTCTTTACCTACAAGAGTCCAAACGCGAGGAGGACGTTGCAGTTGCAAGACGAATTGCAACTTTTCTGAGGATATCCCAGCCGCTTCCATGCACTTCGAAAGATTCTGCTCACTTTGAGCCACCGCAATTAAAAAAATCAACTCTTTTTCCGACATACTTCGTTGACATACTTCGTTTCCCACATTATTTACTTTGTTTACAAAATTTGTCTTCCTCTTCCAAAGACGTAGTGGTGTAAACGCCTCTTCTGCTTCTCTGCGTCTTTGCCGATATCGATAGGTAACGCACCCAGTGTAAAAAGCCTATAAGCCTTTAGTAGCTTTATAATTTTTTCCGACAACATCTTGCATTTAAGTTATTTAATTATCGTAACTAAAATTTCGGACTTTAGGCCTGTATCCAGCACCGCGAAATTTTACTGAAACGAATCTGCTCTTTATTTCGGATGTGTGGAACTCAACTAATGTAGTGTGACCAAGAACCTAAAAAGTGATTTGCCACTCTCATGAATCAGCTGTGTTTTATAAACAGCGCCAATTTTGAAAATTAAACTAAAATTAAAAAAGGAAGAAAAGTAATTCTGACGATGAAGTGATTGTGTTGGTAGCGGCACATATTGTTGTAAGAAGATGTACAGCACAGTCGGAGGCGCCAAAATATCAAAATGATCAAAATGCTTGTTTTCCGTGATCCGCCAAAGACATGGTCTTGCCTCAACTGCTTTTATTAAAGCAATCTTCTCCTCACTTTAAAAATTTGCATATCTCTTTTTGGTTTTGCGCACAGATTTTGCCCCCACCTCTCACTTGTACTCCAGTAAAAATAGGCACATATATTTTACTGGCACCCCTATCAGCTGTTCTCACAGTCCACATTCGTGTGAATATCGATATTATCGATAAATATTCGTGGATCCCGTTTACGTTGCTGGATACTGACTCCAGGAAAACACAAACGAAAAATTACTGACCCCGTTTTTTTTATATGAAGTTTGGCAGTAATTTTTAGTTTCCGCGGTGCTGGATACCCAGCTTTAACTGAGGATTTTTTTCTTCTGTTGTTGCTGCTACTGCTACCGCTGCTGTCTTATGTTGTTGCTGCTGCTGGTGTTGCTGTTACTGCTGCTGATGTCTTCCGCTGTTATTGCTGCTGAGCCGGCTGATATCTGCTGCTGATGGTGATGCTGTAGTTGCCACTGCCAATGATGCTGTTTAATTTCGCTGGCCGGACGAGATCCGAAATATTCAGCGTAGTATGGCCATTGGCACTTATTTTTACTGTGGGCAACAACCAATTTTAGCTGCTCCAAAGATTTTGTTTATATTTTGTCGGGGTTTTCTTTTTTTAAACACAAACATTTTCTCAGTTTTAGTCACAGTCACTTTTTATAATTTGGCTGCTTTTTATTTATTTTTTCTGGCCTCCACTTAACTATAGCACTTTTAGTTATTGGAGATTTTTTCGTTTTTTTATGTTTCGTTAATTTAATACTCGGTCTCTTATTACAGGAAGGAAAACTCGACTTTTTTATTTTGCTACCTTTAGCTGAAGGTGTACTGGATACTCTGTAGTTTTTAAGGAGCTGGTTTAACTCCGTGCTCTTACCACAGGGGGGAAAAAACGGTGAGTCTCAAAGGACAAAAATGTTTACACCTTAAAGGAAAAGTCTAGACACTTGTGAGCAGATGTTGTATTCATACTAAATTTTATTCAGAAACGTCGGGCCTTATATGTAATCTTACAATGAGGCATGGAGACAATTTTGTATTCTATTCTTATCGCTAAACTAAATTAGGGTCTTAATTGATTACTGCACTTGACTTTGGGATGTTCTCCGGCGCACCCAAGCAGTCATAAATTCTATACGTTATGTATTTTTTTTCCTTACAATAGATTGGTTTTGTGTTTATCACCGTGAATGTGTACAGACTCTTGTTTTTTAAGTACAATAATGTGTTCATGTTTGAACATTTATTGTTCCGGTATTGAATATGATCGTATTCCATACGAGGATTTTATTGGGTTTTTTTCGACATTTTGCCCGTTTGTCCATAGAATCGCGAACATAAGGATGATATTTATCTAACTAGGTTTCTGTTCAATATTCCCGTTATTATCTGTTGATTCTCTGTATGTATGTTATTGTAACGAAAATTCGAAGTAGGCGCCCTTAGAGTCCTGGACTAATCTTATCGTTAGTTATGTGCCACCTCGACCGGCTGGTCTTAAGCCGAAGAGGGGAAGAAAAGAGAAGAGAAAGAAAAACAAGAAGAAGAAAACATTTTGCATTTGTCAAAATTTAGAGCAACACGCACAAAAAGGTTATGTGCAGAAATAAAGTGAAGATAGAACTATAAAGGAATCAGACTGTTTTAATTATCACGACGGCACCACAGCTGCTACCTCCCTTTAGCTGCTGCCTTTCCAACTGTTCCAATTTCCCAACCTGAAAAGGAAATCCGCTCGGCCCGCCGGTAGCAAAATGTTATTACATTGGTGTTAGATGTGGAGTCAGCGATCAGATTCTGGAAAGACAACGTGCCCGTTCCGAGAACCCGGAGCCCAGAATCACTGACCAGACCCTCCGCACCATGGGCGAATACAGCAAATGCTAGGAAAAACAGCGCAACTGTGTACCTCGAGAGTCCGCAGGTCGCTTCCACCCTGCGACCATCAAGCGGCCGAGTCCCTGCCTTTCAACCTGCCTTCGTACGACGGCTCAACATTATGGTCTTATTTCGAGCGCATTCTAGAAATGGTGGCGGAGAATCAGCAGTGAAGCGACGCTGAGCGGTGCCTGGGAATAGCATTCAATGTATAGGGTCAAGCCCAAAGGTTCTTCAGCTCTCTGAAAACTAGCACGATTCGGAACTATCACCAATTGATGTCATCAATGCGAACACAGTTTGCCTTAAACTGCCAGGCAAGCTACCCACAGCTGCGCAACCGCGCACAAAGACCCAAGGAGTCCCTCATGGATTTTGCCATAGGCCGTGTGGTTTTTGCCGGTACTTCAGAGGACACCTATAACTTCATAATGGTGCAGCAGTTCGTTGACGGCATGCGTGAAACCGCGATACTGAATCCCGTGTTCCCAGTAAGTTCCGACTCTCTCCGAAGCCCGGGACATGGCCATTAAACTCCAGACTCTGGCGGTGACCTGGGGACCACTCCGGCCGCTCCATAAAGGATGTGGGCGACGCCCCTAGCGGCCAAGCAAAACCGCTGCAGAGGCTGCAGTATCTCGCCCAGCGACTAAGCCGCAGGACGAGGTCGCTAGATGCAGCCCGCATTAGCCGCCAACGACGAGAAAAGCGTGCCAAAACGGGAAGAAGTACTTCCGATATTGGACTACTATTAGACCTTCCTCGTCGAAGTTCGCACCGTCGACGCCTACAAACAACCCCGAACTTGTAACGGACAGACTTGCGCCGCTCTCACATCTGAGGATAAAGCTGAGGATGGCTACCAATTTAGGCGCACCCACCGTGAGAGCCCCATCGATGAACCGACAGCTACGTACTCCATTGACACGCTGTGTGAGAAAAGCTTGCATTGTGTAATTTTCTTTCAGAAACTCCCGGTGCGGATGGTATACAGACACAGGTGCGTCCATATCCCTGCTCAACAAGCGGGACGTAATGGAAGTACTAAAAACTACCGCTTGTCATGCTCTGACCAACGTCCGAGACCTTTGCCACAACGCAACACTTCTCCGCAACTGTACGGATCGGCAACCGCTCGCTGCTACAAGACTTCCTGCTTGTGGAAGTCTCCTAGGAGTCGTGCCATTACATGTTGCAAGCTCCATTCAAGGGAACGTGGTCTATTTAACGGAGACAACATGTCTCCGCCTCGAAGCGACACGCAATTTAACCTGAGTTTTGTACCGGTGACGCCGCAGCAGCGAGTAGTCCTAGGCCGTGGAGAAATATCGGACCTACCCTCGGGCATGGCTATGTATAGCGTCATCGTAGACGCTACCAGTAACAGCCTGACGGTATGGATCATTAATTTCAACGACCAAAAATATAGCTTGCCACCATTTACTGTACTAGGCGAGCTGAAAGCGGTAGACGAAGTGCATAAGCAGGTGGATGCAAGGGAAGACTCCATAGATTGGAATTCCTGGCTAAATTACATCGAGCTCGTGGTACGGGCGCCACTCAAGAAACTGCGTCTGTTAGCGGAGATGCGCGCAAACGAAGTGGTACGCCCCTCCAATATCCTCTTGGCCACGCCGGTCTTATTAGTCCAAAAGAAGGACGGATCAACCAGATTCTGTGTAGACTACACTACTCGACAAAATTCAACTTTTTTTTCCACTGTCGCCCAAAATGACTTTTTCCGATAGATTTTGAGATTTAAATTTTTTTAAAGAATTATGGTTTTTTTTCTAGGTTTTTAAAGATCTTTTTAAAACTTTGGTATTTTTCTTCAGAGATAGTGCTTCCGTTTTTCACATAACTTAAGTTTCCTATAACTAGTTATATTTAACTTTGCAGTTTTGAAAAGCTGACAAATGCAGTCTGACCCAGACACTTTGAAGCTGCAGCTTAACGGACGGAAGATATTAAGCTTTCAAATTCAAATTTCATAATATTTTTCGGTATTTTCCCTAGATTTCCATCGATTTTTACAAACGATACCCCTCTTTTTATACCCGGTACTCGAAGAGTATAGGGGTATATTAGATTTGTGGGGATAACGGTTGTGTGTAACGCCCAGAAGGAGGCGTTTCCGACCCCATAAAGTATATATATTCTTGATCAGCATCAATAGCCGAGTCGATATAGCCATGTCTGTCTGTCCGTCCGTCCGTCCGTCCGTCTGTCCGTCCGTCCGTCCGTCTTCATTTGCGCCTATATCTCAGGGACTATTAAAGCTAGAGCAACCAAGTTTTGTATCCAGTCTCCTGTGTGATCACACTACTCCAAATGTAATTCAAATTTCGCCCCGCCCCTTTCCGCCCCCACAAAGGACGAAAGTCTGTGGCATGCACAATTTTGAAGAAACAAGAAAACTAAATACGCAGAATCATAGAGAATGACCATTTCTATCAGAGTGTTGAATCTGGATCAGATCGGATCATTATTATAGCTACAATGAAGAAAACCATTTCGAAAGTCATCATTCCCTCTCGCTCTCTCTCACACGCGACCCCATCTGCTTTGCTTATTCGTATAAATGAGCGCCTAGTTCTCAGAGACTATAAGAGCTAGAGCAACCAAACTTTCTATCCAAGCTCCTGTTATACCGAACCAGCACAAGTTTGTTTTAAAATTTTGCCACGCCCCCTTCCGCCCCCACAAAGGACGAAAATCTGTGGAATCCACAATTTTTAAGATAAATGAAAACCAAAAACGCAGAATCATGAAGAATTACCATATCTACCAGATTACCGAATCTGGATCAGATCGGATCAATATTATGGCCAGAAGAAACAAATTAAATTTCAGTGGCTACGCAACGCCTGCTAATCGCTGACTCATTCCCTCTCTCTCTCTGTCGTAAACACTTGTACGTCTCAAATATGTAGTTATACATGTCATGTAGAAATGTAGGCGCAGATATACAAAGCATATGTAAACAAAAATGGAAACATGTATAAAAATTCCAAAAAATTCATTTTTTTAATTTAAATATTATTTTCGTCCCTTTTGAGAACATATAATAAATTTCATAAATCGTAGGCTCATAAATGTATGTATGTATATACTGACTGAGTACCGGGTATAAGGTAGAGCCGCGGCCTTTGCCGCGGCTCACAGCGTTCTCTCTCGTTTTAATATGAAGTTTGGCAGTAATTTTTAGTTTCCGATGTGCTGGATACATCGATTTTTCAAGCGATACCTTAGACGACGCCCAATTAATGTGTCTATCTAAAACTAAAAATGTTAGACATCAAATATTTTTGTTCGACTTTTCCTGAGTTTTTTAAACTAAAAATTTCCGGACAAAAAACCGAAAAATTTATGAAATTTGAATTTGAAAGCTTAATATCTTCCAGACGTTAAGGTGCAGCTACAAAATGTCTGGGTCGGATAGCTGCATTTGTCAGTACAATACAACCAGTTGTAGGAAACTTAAGTTAATTGTAAGTTAATTTAGTTAATTAAGTAATTGGGCGTGAACAGAACTCAAATTTTGTGGTTTAAAAATTGTTCACAAATTACACTACCCGACTTTTTTTTCCGCTGTCGCCCAAAACAACTTTTCTGATAGATTTGGAGATTTACATTTTTTTAAAGAATTATGGTTTATTTCCAGGATTAGTTTAATTTTTAAGAATTTTTAAAAAATTTGTTATTTTTTGTCATAGGTAGTGCTTCTATTTTTCACATTACTTAAGTTTCTTATAGCTGGTTGTATTGAATTTTGCAGTTCTGATAAGCTGACAAATGCAGCTATAAATCCGACTCAGACACTTTGTAGCTGCAACTTAACGTCTGGAAGATATTAAGCTTCCAAATTTAAATTTCATAATTTTTTTCGGTATTTTTCCTCGAAATTTTGACTTTGAAAACTGACGAAAAGTCGAAAAAAATATTAATCTAATCAATAATAACAACAAAAACAACAATAAAACGAGGGGGAACGTTGTGAGACGCGGCAAAGGCCGCGGCTCTACCTTATACCCGGTACTTAGTCAATATACACATATGTACATATGTACATATATATATGAGCTTGCGACTTATGCAATCTATTATATGTTCGCAAAAGGGACAAAATAAATTTTGGGCGAAAAATAATATTTCAAAAAATTAAGTCAAATCATTTTTGGAAAATATTCCAAATATGTATGTATAATAATACATGTTTTCAATTTTGTTTGCATATGCTTTTTACATCTGCTTCTAAATTTCTACATGACATGTATAACTACATATTTGAGACGTACAAGTGTTTGCGACAGAGAGAGAGGGAATGAGTCAGCGCTTGGCATGCGTTTCGTAGCCACTGAAATTTAATTTGTTTCTTCTGGCCATAATATTGATTTGACCTGATCCATATTCGGAAATCTGGTAGATATGGTAATTTTCCATGATTCTGCGTTTTTGGTTTTCATTTATCTTAAAAATTGTGGATTCCACAGATTTTCGTTCTTTGTGGGGGCGGAAAGGGGCGTGGCAAAATTTTGAAATACACTTGTGCTGGTTCGATATCACAGGAGCTTGGATAGAAAGTTTGGTTGCTCTAGCTCTTATAGTCTCTGAGATCTAGGCGCTCATTTAGACGAATAGGCAAAACAGACAGGGTCGCGTGTGAGAGAGAGCGAGAGGGAATGATGACTTTCGAAATGGTTTTCTTCATTGTAGCTATAATAATGATCCGATCTGATCCAGATTCAACACTCTGATAGAAATGGTCATTCTCTATGATTCTGCGTATTTAGTTTTCTTGTTTCTTCAAAATTGTGCATGCCACAGACTTTCGTCCTTTGTGGGGGCGGAAGGGGGCGGGGCGAAATTTTGAAATACATTTGGAGTAGTGTGATCACAGAGGAGACTGGATACAAAACTTGGTTGCTCTAGCTTTAATAGTCTCTGAGATATAGACGCAAATGAAGACGGACGGACGGACAGACGGACGGACGGACGGACGGACGGACAGACGGACAGACAGACATGGCTATATCGACTCGGCTATTGATGCTGATCAAGAATATATATACTTTATGGGGTCGGAAACGCTTTCTTCTGTGCGTTACACACAACCGTTATCCCCACAAATCTAATATACCCTTAAACTCTTCGAGTACCGGGTATAAAACCAGCAAAAACCACACAAAAAATCAACAACAACAACACAGCAAGGGACCCGCGCAAGCCATTTTTGGCTTAAAAAAAGATAAACTTTAAACATAAAAAAAAAAAAAAAAAAAACTACAAGCGACCGCCACGCAATTTTTATACCCGGTACTCGAAGAGTTTAAGGGTATATTAGATTTGTGGGGATAACGGTTGTGTGTAACGTCCAGAAGGAAGCGTTTCCGACCCCATAAAGTATATATATTCTTGATCAGCATCAATAGCCGAGTCGATATAGCCATGTCTGTCTGTCCGTCCGTCCGTCCGTCCGTCCGTCCGTCTGTCCGTCTGTCCGTCTTCATGTGCGCTTATATCTCATAGACTATTAAAGCTAGAGTAACCAAGTTTTGTATTCAGTCTCCTGTGTTATCACACTACTCAAAGTGTATTTCAAAATTTCGCCCCGCCCCCTTCCGCCCCCACAAAGGACGAAAGTCTGTGGCATACACAGTTTTAAAGATACGGGAAAACTAAAAACGTAGAATCATAGCAAATGACCATTTCTATCAGAGTGTTGAATCTGGATCAGATCGGATCATTATTATAGCTACAATGAAGAAAACCATTTCGAAAGTCATCATTCCCTCTCGCTCTCTCTCACACGCGACCCCATCTGCTTTGCTTATTCGTATAAATGAGCGCCTAGTTCTCAGAGACTATAAGAGCTAGAGCAACCAAACTTTCTATCCAAGCTCCTGTGATATCAAACCAGCACGAGTTTGTTTCAAAATTTTGCCACGCCCCTTTCCGCCCCCACAAAGGACGAAAATCTGTGAAATCCACAATTTTTAAGATAAATGAAAACCAAAAACGCAGAATCATGGAAAATTGCCATATCTACCAGATTGCCGAATATGGATCAGGTCGGATCAATATTATAGACAGAAGAAACAAATTAAATTTCAGTGGCTACGCAACGCCTGCTAAGCGCTGACTCATTCCCTCTCTCTCTCTGTCGCAAACACTTGTACGTCTCAAATATGTAGTTATACATGTAGAAATGTAGAAGCAGATGTAAAAAGCATATGCAAACAAAATTAGAAACATGTATAATATTCCAAAAATGATTTGACTTCTTTTTTTTGAAATATTATTTTTTGCCCAAAATTTATTTTGTCCCTTTTGCGAACATAGGTAAATATGTGTATACTGACTGTGTACCGGGTATAAGGTAGAGCCGCGGCCTTTGCCGCGGCTCACAACGTTCCCCCTCGTTTTACCTAAATTCATGATAAATCGGGGTCTATCCAGGAAAAAAATTTCGTGAATTTTGGAGAGGTTGTCCAAATACCCCAATTTATCTGCCCTCAGCTCCAACACTTTTGTAGTTCCTTGTTGAAAGCCTAGAAAGACTAGAAGCCAGAAACTACAAAGTGTCTTATAGCTGCATTTGTCAGCTTTTTTTAACTGCAAAGTTCAATAAAACCAGTTCTAGGAAACTTAAGTTATGTGAAAAATAGAAGCACTACCTATGACAAAAAACACCAAATTTTTTAAAAATTCTTTAAAAAAAAACTACTCCATGAAAAGAAAACCATAATTCTTTAAAAAAATTTAAATCTCCAAATCTATCAGAAAAAGTCATTTTTGGCCACAGCGGAAAAAAAAAGTTGAATTTTGTCGAGTAGTGTAATCAACAAATCAGGATTTCTAGCAAGATGACGCATACGATTTAAAATATCTTCTGCCATATAGTGTTTATATTTGTTCCATAATTCAAGTGGAGTTGATGACAGAAATGTTGATATTATGGCATGGCAAAAAGCATTCGTTTTTTTGTTGTGGATGAGCTGAAGTAAATGCATCATAAAGTGTTGAATCCCAATGTGCATCATCCTCCAACAAATGCAAGATTTGATATGCTTCACTATATGTTTGACACAAATGACCGTTGACTGTTCTCAATTCTTGAAATGATTTTAGGCCATTGACGTTATTTTTCTTTAGGACGTTGATTTGCAATGACTGCATCATCAAGTTGCCCAAGCGGTGTGCGGACGTTCTACGCTTACTGTTTACGAAGCTGTGCAACTGTTTAGAGTCCTTAGAAAAACGTATCCCGCATCGAGATACTTAGTTCTTATAGCATTGAGCTTTAAGAACTGAAAAGTTTGACCAAGCCATTACATAACGAGAGAGCCAGAAGGAGAGCCAACTTCTTAAAATTTGTTGTGAAGATTCTTTGGTGAACCAAATGGGTTTCAAAGACATTTAAGGACTGGAAAGCGGGACACAAGAATCAAAAAGTGAGTCAATTGCATTATAGAAAATGTTTGTGCCTATCGTAACATCAGTGCCAAAATACAAAGCGGACGAATCAAAATCCATAATGCTATTAGGCTTTGTAAACTCTGCCTTTCGGAAGCTGCGGACACATGAAGGTGGACTACCCGACCGATCCAATATAGTTGGTCCTATGTCGAGCGACACTTCGAAAGTAGGATTCTAAGCATCTTCAGGTATAGTGAGCGGGGAGACTCAAGTTGACAACGCTTCGATCGCATCCGTTACAAAGCACAGATCAAAAAATCTACCCAAGGAATTCTTGACATGGTTAACTTGAGTCAGAGACAGGTCAATCAAGCCGTCAACAAAGTCATGTCGTGACATGGGCACCAAAAAATGTCTGGCAAGTTGAAGTCACCAAGTCTTTATCTGATAGCGAGGAAAAAACTGCGGATAAGGCGGACAATTGTTCCTCGTAAATTGCGATTTCCGAAGAAGGTGGAATATACGAGCTAGTTATGAAAACTGAGAATGCGGGAAGAATCAGTTTTTCACACAGAATTTCCAGTACCTGCTGAATCTGGACTGTGAAAAGTTCCGACGTGAAGTTTGAGTCCACAGCAATTAGAACTCTTCCTGCACGTCGAGAAGAACGGTCCTTTCTAAAAGTTGTGTACCGACCTAAAAAACTTCAGAACTAAAAATTTCCGGCTTTACCAAGGTCTCAAATGGTCTACCAAGGTTGCAAATGTGAAACTATCCAAGAAAAGAATGTTAAGCTTACTGCGTAAGCCTCTAACATTCTAATAGCTCGGGTGCAGGTAGAGCGGGAAGATAAAGATAAAGCATTGGTCTTATTAGTTGTAAGAACTATTGGGGGCCCATTTTTCTACTTAGCCTTAAACTCCTTCACCACCAAATGCTCCGGCCAAAACTGAACCGAACAAATGGTGTTAGAATGAATTGGGGAGAAACTTATTCAGAATGAAGCTATCTCTCTGTCATAAATGAAGTTAAACTTCTCTACCTTTATATCATAGGCTTGTATAACAGCATTCACATCCTTAATTATCGAGTCAGGAGCCAGTCGTGAGACAAAAACTTGTCGTTTAGGTCGGATCGCCACCAGTGTCATTGGTATGTTGTGAGCAGCCACACACTCGACACTTCTTAGCTTTGCATCGTACTACAGAGTGGCCTTGTTGCAGACAATTGATGCATAGGGATGCAGTTTTTGTGAACTCGAACCTTTGGGTCACTGCTAGTCGACCAAATGGACTGCAAACTGTCAACAAATGGTCTTTCGCAGTAGAACATGAAAATGAGCTCTGATTATGAGGCTTGCTTGGCACAGCTTTCTGCTTCTGCTTTGGTTTTACTGATTCTTCGGTCAAAAGATGCTGATGTCTGGGACTAAGCAACTTTTCGCAGTCCTTCCAAAGTGGCAGCTTCTCATAATCGAGCTGTTCTTCCCATTTCTGTTTGGTCCCCAAATCGACTCTGCTTAGGACGAGATAAATAATCATTGCGTTCGAGATCTTTTTATCATAGCCTATCGACAACAATGAACCATATATAAATGATTTGGTATCTATTAGGTTGCTTAATTACGATGCTGATTTTTGAAGATCAGATATTCGTTATCGTAGACCCATTTTAAGCTACCCATTGCCTTCTCGTAGTTACTCTCGGTTACTTGAAATGACCATACAGTACCCAATGCTTCACCAGCGAGACACGAAAGCAAATGGTTGAGCTTCTCGATAATTGAAATGCTGTCGTCATTATGAACCAGAGTCTCAAATAAACTAATGAAGTTTTTAAGCTCCGAAAAGTGCTGCTGTCGAGCACGAGTTGGGCCACCAGAAGCTGATATTGAAGGCTTTTTATCGTCAGCTGTCCTGAAAGCGCATATAAGCGACAATAAGATGCTTTTAGTTACAATGCATTGCAATGTCAAGTTCTTCCAACTCAGCTCCAAATTCATCGTCACTTTTCGATTTCCTCCTGAAGTTGACTGGACGTGTCAATGCTTTTTGTCAGACTTTCGAGTCTGCACCCGTCAATACCAGCGGAATATCGCCAGCGTCCAAACGATTCGCTAATCGACGAATGCTTTTGACACGGCTGGTGCGCTTTTTGCATAGCTCTTCAAGGACGGATTAGTTAGTTGCTTTTGATGTCATCTTGATTGAAATGTGGTTTCAGTAATAATATTAATTGCCGAGGTACCAAATGTAAATATAGGTCGAAGTACCCAAGCTAGGTAAAAAATCAATACATCCGGACTAAGGTAGGGTATAACGTCAAACGAAAACCACACAATTACAACAACGACTAGCAGTAGTGAGTAGTAGTAAGTAGTAAGCAAAAGAATTCACCGCTGTAGTTCTGAAGTCTGTATATGTTGTATTCGTGTGTATGGATGATGGAATACCGAATCTGTCCCTATTATTAGTTGGTCTTAGGGTCTGACTGACGCAAAAATAATACACCCAATGAATACGGAGTAGCGCGTCACTTTCTTCAAGCGCGCAAACGAAAATTACATAATTACAACAACGAACAACAGTGGTGAAAACGAATCAGCGAAAACGAATCAAGTATGATTCTTTTTTCCGAAGTATGTATATTTTGTGTTTTTTTATATGTGTGCAATGGTTAACACGGATCGACGATTGAATACCGAATCTGCTATTGGTTGGCGAAGCACGATGTGTCTCTATAATGAGTTGGATCATACTGGCACGAATGGAATATACCCGCCGCACACAGGGTAGCGCGTCACTTGGTGTTCTGCTTGGACCAAGCACGCCAAAGAGAGAGCACGGTGAAGAGCGAAACGAAAATTCACCGCTGCAGCTGTGTATTGGTATGCTTGGCCAATAACCCAACTATGTACACATTTTAGATAACGAAAACGAGAAAGGGGAGGGGGCGACAGTGATTGAAGTAATAATTGAATTACTTATGTGTTGCATCCAAGCTGGTTAGATGTATATATGTATGTATTATATATAAATAAAGTATTTGTTTTTAATAACGAAATATGATGCCCCTACCCACTCGAGTGCAGGCCAACGGCTCCCAGACAAAGGCTCGTGCGACAATGTAGTCGCTGCCCCCACCCTTCGAGTGCGGCAACAGCATTCTTCCGTTTTGGAATTCTGCCGATACCCTGATGCTTGTGGGGAGTGTTAACTTATATATGTTTGTGCAAAACTCTAACTTAGGCATGCAAATCTAGCTCTACTATGTTTTTATATTTGTAAGAACTATTTCGAAACAATGACCTTAGTTTACTCTGAGTTAGAATAATTAAGTCCTATTCAATTATATGTAGCGGTATGAGCGGTATATGTATAAGCGCTAAAAAACATATCTTGAATCTTGTCAGAACGGCATCAAAACTTAAGACAGTACCATGGATTGCTAAAGCAACATTTGCGTTCCCAGTTATTTAAATTCTTCAGATTGATATGGCTGCAAAATATGTACCTCTTACTTTTACGAATGTATAGACCAGGGGTCGGCACGCAGACACTCACATGTTCTTAGTGCGTTTGTGTGCGCAGACAAGAGACACAAAGCAACACGGTTCATTTTCTCTGCCGCGGCGCTGCCGAGCAGAATATTGAAGCCTTTTCTGCATTTGGCCGAGGCCACACGATTCATTTTTTCTGCTGCTGCGACAGCAAAGCAGAATAACGAAGCCGCATGTGCGCAGGGCCGACGCTATATGAAGTTTTTACACTGTGCGTGTGCCGACTGCGCTGCCATGTGGCCGACCCCTGATATATACTCATAGCATTTTCTGCCACTTCTCTACAGCTAAAATATTTTTTCTGTTCGCCCTTAAACTTCGGTACAGATTTTATGATTTCAAAAATTAAATCGAATTAAAAACTTCCTCGACCGTAAGGTCTTCTACCCTATATCCTCTGCACACTAAGCCCGTCACGTGGGAACGTTGGGATTTTTGACAGACGGTGAAACTCCGATTCACACTGGCACCGTCTACCGTTTACCGTCTAACAGCTGATGACAATAACAAAAACTGAGTTTTTGAGCGGAAGAATTTTTTATTTTTGTTTGGAAAAAATGGATATGGAAGATTTAGCAATTGTTTTAACTGTGGTTCAACAGCAAAATATTTTCTTGCAACAACTAATCATGTTGTTGGACGAAAAGGATAAGGTAGCGATTACAGCGGAATAATAATGTGCTGTTGCATACTGCACAATATGTTAAATAAGCACAATAGCGCAATAAACTTTAGTTGGGAGCTTTTACCAGCATAGCAGAAAGAACAGCCCGATACCTGCAATAGTTCTGCTGATGATAACCAGTCAGCAGAACAGATACGATTTGCTATAGCAAAGTATTGCGTAAATCGCAATAATTAAGAAATAACATGCAATTTAAAAACGTATTTATTCATTTTTTCTTTGTTTTAAACAAGCCAAGAAATCATTATGGAATTTTGATTGGTTGCTTACTAATTCATCTATACGTTTACACAGCAGCTCAGCTATCTCAAGCTGCTTCTTGTGGTATTCTATTAGCATGATTTCCATCTCCGTGGTCCACTGCAGCCTGCCACCGCCTGCTCTCCTCTTATTTCCTGTATTGTGTTCAAATATTAGCAATAAAATTATAAAATTAAAAAAATATATATGTATAAACTTACCACTAGAACTTCCTGCTCTTTCCATTTTAGATTGTTTCATTTTTTTTTTTGTTTTTTTGGCTGTCATTGCATACATATTCGCAGTGAATTCCATTTTTCCGTTGTGAATGCCAATTTTCTGGAGTCGCATTTGAAAACCATCGGCTAAATATCGCATAGAAACGTGCGGTTTAGGGACATTCAAGACGGTGGAACTAACTGGGAAATTTTCGGAACGGCAAAACATAACGCACCGTCTAGGAAATAGACGGTAAACGGTGCTCAGTGTAAATAGGCTATTAGACTGTGCATTTTGTGAAAATTGTGAATATTAAACAACAATAGTTGAAAAATTCTCGATTGTTTCGTCTTTGTTTCAACAGCAACAACTGTTGTTGCAAAATTTTATGGTGGCGTCCGACAGAAGGGAAAACCAAAAATTCGATGCGGTACAAATTTTTTCAATGCTGTATTATTTTAAAGGCCTGTATCCAGCACCTCGAAATTTTACTGAAAGGAAACTGCTCATTATTTCGGATGTGTGGAACTCAACTAAAATAGTGTGATCAAGAGCCTAAAAAGTGATTTGCCACTCTCATGAATCAGCTGTGTTTTGTAAACAATTGTGATTGTTCAATTAAAATTAAAAAAGTAAAAAATGAGCTCTGAGGTCGAAGGGAAGTCGAAGTGGCGGCGTATATTGTTGCTGAAAAACAGAAAGAAGCACAGCGCAGACGGAGGTGTCACAAATGTTGGGTAAATCCTTATTTGCAGCAGAGGAAGGAAAAGGGGAGGTTCCATAATGATGTAAGTATTCATATAATTAATATTTTTACCAATTGCAGTGTCTCTTACACATTTCATAGTTTCAAATAATGCTGCAGAACCCTACAGTGTTTCACTCAAATAACATGCTCAAGTGGGCAACGGAATTCATGGAGCAATGGAACTTTCCGAACTGCATTGGTGCTATCGATGGAAAGCATATTGCAATCAAGGCACCACCAAACAGCGGTAGCGCTTTCTACAACTATAAAGTAAGTACAATTACCTGAGGCAACGCATAAGAATAACCCTTACCTTCGTTTTATAGGGCTTTCACTCAATTGTGCTTATGGCTGTTTGTGACGCTTCATATAAGTTTACCTACATCGACGTTGGTGCTTATGGGAGTGAGGGCGATATGAACGCCTTTTCGTATTCGTCGCTTGGAAAAGAAATTTTATCTGGAAATATTACATTTCCAGAGGATAGTATGCTGCAGGGAGTACATACTCCATACTATATTGTTGCGGATGATGCATTCCCGTTGCACAAACGTATTATGAAGCCACATGGATCTCGAAACCTTTCCGCAGCAGATCGAATTTTCAACTACCGGCTAATTCGAGTTCGTCGTTGCATTGAGAATGCATTCGGGATCCTGAGTAACAGGTGGCTAGCTGTTCAAGACACGTAACTTTGTGGCCCAAACAGAGCGCAAAATATAACTGCGGCATGCTGTTATCTACACAATTTTATGATGAGAGTATGCCCAAGAGAATATGGTGACACGAATGAAAGCCTTTTGATTGAAAGCACAGCAGAAACCTTCCGTGGTCGGGTACAGGATTACCCAAAGTTTGTAAGGAACACAGTAAAAGCTTTTGTAAACTCCGAAGCTGGGTCAGTACCTTGGCAAAATGAATCTGCTGGTGTCCAATAATAAAAAATTCCATTATTTTATTTAATTAAATTATGTCTTATTTTTTTTGGTTCTCCTGAACCTTCCAATAGAGCACCTTGGTCATCTCCATTTCAGCTGCTGTTGCTGCTTCTGGTGGTAGCTGACCCAGCAATTCGCTCCAAAACGGATATATTGCTCTGGTTGGGGCTATATTGGCTTTATCAATGGCGGCTTTCTCCTTCATCTCCTTTATGTAGTCGGTAAGTACCCCAGCGAGGCCATCCACTCCTGTTGGTTCCTCTACCTTACGTTTTTTGGGAGCCTTTGACTGCTGCAAAGGGAGTTTTAGTTTACTACTGTTATAATAAACAGGTAAATAGTACTTACATATGAATAGGCCGACGACGTGCTTGCCTCGAAGTCATCCTCTGTGAGCTCCCAGCATTCATCGTCCACATTCGCGGGAGGGCTGGAGCATGCATCGGGGCTGCATGCTGGACTCTCCACAAATGTGCTTGTGCTTGCTTTGGTTCTACAACAAAAGGTACATATACATAGGTGCAAATAGTAAATTATGTGGGATTATAACATACCGTCTTTCCAATGACATCACAGGCAGAAAGGACATATGTTCAGCGAACTGCCAATCGACAGTTTCGCTGACCCTATTTTCACCCAACGCGATGCCTCCCGCGCTGCCACTTTTGGCGAGCTTGCTGCGATGGTACCTAAGGCTGTCCATCAGTCTTGTCCATGCTGTCTTACAATCATTCGCTACAAAGCATAATTATCATTAATAACTTTCAACAAATTAATATAGTGACATATCCATAGCCCATGCTACGCATACCCTCTATCTATGTCTGTCACCCTACACCCACATACTATAAACAATCCAACACCCTCAGCTTCGAATCCCATAAAAAATCCCACGCTCGAAGTGGACCACTTGTAGCCGATAGCCGGCAATGTAAACAAACACCCTAGGCTAGGAGCCGAACATAAACCAATAGATGCCGCACTAGAATCACGCCACCCTCCAGAGATCAATTTCTAATCGATTCCTAAGAATCACGCCATCCTAGCTCACCAATCAAAATCGGTCATAAAACCGAGGAGGCCCGAAGCCGAAGCCAACGCCTCCGAATCCCAATCCGAGCATCGTAATATAAATAGTCTACATCTAAGCAGAGACTTCAGTTCTGTTCAAGACAAACGTCAACCTAGACACCGTCGGAGAATTCATCTAAGTTAATTCCGTTTAAGACATCTGACATTAGTCATCGTCGCGGAAAATAACTAACAATTGTACATTACAGTTTAAGTGTTTAATAAAATCTTTTTAAAAACCTAAAACTGAGTGTCGCATATTTAACTGGCGCAGTCGGTAGGATCTCAGTTAAAAAAAGAGACATTTTTTTTAAGACGATCAATTTGCGTAGTGACAGTTACAGTTGCGTAATAACCTACAGTGATCCGAGAAAAAGTGACGCTACTGACTAAAGAGATCCGCCAAAGAATCAACGTGTAACTAACACACGACTCAATTAATATTAGTGAAACTAATAAACTACAAAAAAAAAAAAAAACCCAAATCATCATGCCGCTAACAGAAGTACATTTGAACCAAGCCTTGAAGTCAATCAGGCAAATCCCACCATACGATGGATGCCAGGAACGGCTAAGCCGCATTTGAAAACCATCGGCTAAATATCGCATAGAAACGTGCGGTTTAGGGACATTCAAGACGGTGGAACTAACTGGGAAATTTTCGGAACGGCAAAACATAACGCACCGTCTAGGAAATAGACGGTAAACGGTGCTCAGTGTAAATAGGCTATTAGACTGTGCATTTTGTGAAAATTGTGAATATTAAACAACAATAGTTGAAAAATTCTCGATTGTTTCGTCTTTGTTTCAACAGCAACAACTGTTGTTACAAAATTTTATGGTGGCGTCCGACAGAAGGGAAAACCAAAAATTCGATGCGGTACAAATTTTTTCAATGCTGTATTATTTTAAAGGCCTGTATCCAGCACCTCGAAATTTTACTGAAAGGAAACTGCTCATTATTTCGGATGTGTGGAACTCAACTAAAATAGTGTGATCAAGAGCCTAAAAAGTGATTTGCCACTCTCATGAATCAGCTGTGTTTTGTAAACAATTGTGATTGTTCAATTAAAATTAAAAAAGTAAAAAATGAGCTCTGAGGTCGAAGGGAAGTCGAAGTGGCGGCGTATATTGTTGCTGAAAAACAGAAAGAAGCACAGCGCAGACGGAGGTGTCACAAATGTTGGGTAAATCCTTATTTGCAGCAGAGGAAGGAAAAGGGGAGGTTCCATAATGATGTAAGTATTCATATAATTAATATTTTTACCAATTGCAGTGTCTCTTACACATTTCATAGTTTCAAATAATGCTGCAGAACCCTACAGTGTTTCACTCAAATAACATGCTCAAGTGGGCAACGGAATTCATGGAGCAATGGAACTTTCCGAACTGCATTGGTGCTATCGATGGAAAGCATATTGCAATCAAGGCACCACCAAACAGCGGTAGCGCTTTCTACAACTATAAAGTAAGTACAATTACCTGAGGCAACGCATAAGAATAACCCTTACCTTCGTTTTATAGGGCTTTCACTCAATTGTGCTTATGGCTGTTTGTGACGCTTCATATAAGTTTACCTACATCGACGTTGGTGCTTATGGGAGTGAGGGCGATATGAACGCCTTTTCGTATTCGTCGCTTGGAAAAGAAATTTTATCTGGAAATATTACATTTCCAGAGGATAGTATGCTGCAGGGAGTACATACTCCATACTATATTGTTGCGGATGATGCATTCCCGTTGCACAAACGTATTATGAAGCCACATGGATCTCGAAACCTTTCCGCAGCAGATCGAATTTTCAACTACCGGCTAATTCGAGTTCGTCGTTGCATTGAGAATGCATTCGGGATCCTGAGTAACAGGTGGCTAGCTGTTCAAGACACGTAACTTTGTGGCCCAAACAGAGCGCAAAATATAACTGCGGCATGCTGTTATCTACACAATTTTATGATGAGAGTATGCCCAAGAGAATATGGTGACACGAATGAAAGCCTTTTGATTGAAAGCACAGCAGAAACCTTCCGTGGTCGGGTACAGGATTACCCAAAGTTTGTAAGGAACACAGTAAAAGCTTTTGTAAACTCCGAAGCTGGGTCAGTACCTTGGCAAAATGAATCTGCTGGTGTCCAATAATAAAAAATTCCATTATTTTATTTAATTAAATTATGTCTTGTTTTTTTTGGTTCTCCTGAACCTTCCAATAGAGCACCTTGGTCATCTCCATTTCAGCTGCTGTTGCTGCTTCTGGTGGTAGCTGACCCAGCAATTCGCTCCAAAACGGATATATTGCTCTGGTTGGGGCTATATTGGCTTTATCAATGGCGGCTTTCTCCTTCATCTCCTTTATGTAGTCGGTAAGTACCCCAGCGAGGCCATCCACTCCTGTTGGTTCCTCTACCTTACGTTTTTTGGGAGCCTTTGACTGCTGCAAAGGGAGTTTTAGTTTACTACTGTTATAATAAACAGGTAAATAGTACTTACATATGAATAGGCCGACGACGTGCTTGCCTCGAAGTCATCCTCTGTGAGCTCCCAGCATTCATCGTCCACATTCGCGGGAGGGCTGGAGCATGCATCGGGCTGCATGCTGGACTCTCCACAAATGTGCTTGTGCTTGCTTTGGTTCTACAACAAAAGGTACATATACATAGGTGCAAATAGTAAATTATGTGGGATTATAACATACCGTCTTTCCAATGACATCACAGGCAGAAAGGACATATGTTCAGCGAACTGCCAATCGACAGTTTCGCTGACCCTATTTTCACCCAACGCGATGCCTCCCGCGCTGCCACTTTTGGCGAGCTTGCTGCGATGGTACCTAAGGCTGTCCATCAGTCTTGTCCATGCTGTCTTACAATCATTCGCTACAAAGCATAATTATCATTAATAACTTTCAACAAATTAATATAGTGACATATCCATAGCCCATGCTACGCATACCCTCTATCTATGTCTGTCACCCTACACCCACATACTATAAACAATCCAACACCCTCAGCTTCGAATCCCATAAAAAATCCCACGCTCGAAGTGGACCACTTGTAGCCGATAGCCGGCAATGTAAACAAACACCCTAGGCTAGGAGCCGAACATAAACCAATAGATGCCGCACTAGAATCACGCCACCCTCCAGAGATCAATTTCTAATCGATTCCTAAGAATCACGCCATCCTAGCTCACCAATCAAAATCGGTCATAAAACCGAGGAGGCCCGAAGCCGAAGCCAACGCCTCCGAATCCCAATCCGAGCATCGTAATATAAATAGTCTACATCTAAGCAGAGACTTCAGTTCTGTTCAAGACAAACGTCAACCTAGACACCGTCGGAGAATTCATCTAAGTTAATTCCGTTTAAGACATCTGACATTAGTCATCGTCGCGGAAAATAACTAACAATTGTACATTACAGTTTAAGTGTTTAATAAAATCTTTTTAAAAACCTAAAACTGAGTGTCGCATATTTAACTGGCGCAGTCGGTAGGATCTCAGTTAAAAAAAGAGACATTTTTTTTAAGACGATCAATTTGCGTAGTGACAGTTACAGTTGCGTAATAACCTACAGTGATCCGAGAAAAAGTGACGCTACTGACTAAAGAGATCCGCCAAAGAATCAACGTGTAACTAACACACGACTCAATTAATATTAGTGAAACTAATAAACTACAAAAAAAAAAAAAAAACCCAAATCATCATGCCGCTAACAGAAGTACATTTGAACCAAGCCTTGAAGTCAATCAGGCAAATCCCACCATACGATGGATGCCAGGAACGGCTAAGCCCGTTCATAAACAGGATTGAATACATTTCTGGATTGTACCCGACAGAAGACATACGACAACAAAGCATCATGTACGGTGCCACTGAGGGTCAACTGTGCGGACGAGCACAACTGCTGTCGCAAAGTCTTCATCCCAACACCTGGACCGATCTGAAGGCAGCCTTAATCAGCAAGTTTAAGAACCAAACTCCATACGAAACGCTACTACAAAACCTACACGATACAAAATAACATCATTTTTAAAAACGCTCTGGCAAATTCCACCAGGCAGGCGATAGAAGACAGTCTACCCAATAAATTTTTTATTATTTTAGCCAAGAAAGACATTTCTACGATAGCTAATCTAGAAAAGTCAGCTCAAGAGTTAGTAATTTTTGAAAACATAGTAACTGATAATAAAAATTACGAACACCCAAGAAATTCAAATACTAATCGTAGGAATGTTAGAACTTACTACCCTCGATATAGTTGGACTGATTCTAACAATCAAAATCCAAGTACTTCTAGGAATTCACAACCTAACCGAAATAACACAGGTAATAATGCTGTAAATAATACAGGATTATTTAACGAATTTAGAAATTCCTTAAATCAGGGCAGAGCACAGAATCCCACTAACCGTCAAATTAACCAAAACCAGGCAGGTAACAACATACCGAATCAGCAGGCCAAACGGTCAAGGGAAAGTCAAAGTGGACATATGAAAATGGATGTAAATTTTCAGCAGAGTGCCTCGGAAGACACCGAGGAAAACCATATATAGAAATAATAGTTAACAGTAAGAAATTAAGAGGTATCGCGGACTCGGGATCATCCATAAATATAATAAAAGAAAATTATACAGATTCCAAAGTCGATAGCGACAACCTCACTGTCCACACCATCAATGGACCCGTCCGTCTGACCAAAAGCATTACACGCAATGCAACCAAAAATTGTCCGACCAAACAAAAGTTCTATATTCATAATTTTTCTGAAAATTATGATATACTATTAGGCAGAGAGTATTTGATGGCCAGTAAAGCCGTCATCGATTACCGAAACGAAACGGTAACGCTAGGAGAAAGGTCATACCCAATCATCCATAGTGGAGAAGCAATTGCTGACGGCAAGACCGCACACAAAGGTGATAACCCATCTTCCAAGAAAGATATAATCATACCTAAGTGCCTTGACCCATCTCCTGAAGGAGAGCAATACTTCGCTTCCGCTTTAGAGAGTGAATTAAGGGAATGTAACCAGCTAAGGTTGGAACATTTAAATGACGAAGAGAAAGAGAAACTAAAGAAAGTTCTTTACGAGTTTAAAGACGTGCAGTACAAAGAAGGTGACAATTTGACCTTCACTAGTACAATAAAGCACGAGATTAAAACACATCACGAAGATCCTGTATATCGTCGACCATACAAATATGCTCAAATACACGATCAAGAAGTGAATCAACAGATCAAAGACATGATCAGACAGGGAATCATTCGCAAATCGAATTCTCCATATTGTGCACCCATTTCTATGATACCCAAGAAATTAGACGTTTCAGGAAAGCAAAAATATAGAATGGTAGTAGACTATAGAAGTCTAAATGAGGTGACAATTAAAGATAAATTTCCTACACCCAGGATGGATGAAATACTAGACAAACTAGGTAGATGCCAGTATTTCACGACTATCGATTTAGCTAAAGGATTCCATCAAATTCCTATGGAACATAGCTCAATCTCAAAAACAGCTTTCTCAACTAAGCAAGGCCATTACGAGTTCACTCGTATGCCTTTTGGGCTAACCACTGCCCCTGCTACATTTCAAAGATGCATGAACAATCTGTTAGAAGATTTAATCTTCAAAGATTGCCTCGTGTATCTGGACGACATAATTATTTATTCCACTTCATTGGAAGAACATCTGTTGTCACTTAGAAAAGTCTTTGGAAAATTGAGAGACGCCAATCTTAAGCTTCAAATGGATAAATGCGAATTCTTGAAGAAAGATACAGAATTCCTAGGCCATGTAGTAACAACTAATGGCATAATACCTAACCCACGGAAAATATCCGCCATAATAAATTTCCCTATACCCAATACAACTACTAAAATAAAATCATTCATAGGTTTATGTGGATTTTATAGGAAATTCATTCCTAATTTCGCTAACATAGCAAAAATCATGACACTCAAACTAAAGAAACGAGCTGTCATAGATCCAACTGAGGAAAAATACGTCGAGGCCTTCGAAAAGCTGAAAGTGCTTATCACCTCAGACCCCATCCTCGCATTCCCAGATTTCGACAAAATGTTCACGGTAACAACCGACGCAAGTAACATTGCATTAGGAGCGGTTTTGTCACAAGACCACAAACCAATCTGCTACGCAAGTAGAACCCTAAACGAACACGAAATCAACTATTCAGCAATAGAAAAGGAGTTACTAGCTATAGTTTGGGCAACTAAATATTTCAGATCGTATCTGTTCGGTAGAACCTTTGAAATATTAAGTGATCATAAACCCTTGGTTTGGTTGAATAACCTCAAGGAACCAAATATGAAGCTACAACGCTGGAAGATCAAATTAAATGAATTTGACTTCAAAATAAACTATTTACCAGGAAAGGAGAACCATGTAGCTGACGCGTTATCAAGAGTAAAGATTAACGAAAGCCTACTTGGGGAAACCATTGATAGTGATTGTGCAACGGTCCATAGTGCTCAAGAAGATAATACAAATTATATTCCACTTACCGAGCGACCAATCAATTACTACAACAGGCAAATAGAACTGGTCAAAGGAAATGAGGATAAAGTAGAAACATCCCATTATTTTCACAAGATACTGATAAAAATCACGTATACTGAAATGACAGAGTCATTAGCCAAAGACATAATAAAGGAATATGTGTGTACAAAAAAGAGTGCATTATATTTCCATAATGAAATAGATTTTCCACTGTTCCAAAGGGCATTCCTGGAAATAATCAGTCCCAATCACTTGACTAAACTGATTAAATCTAGCACCAAACTCATTGATATTCCGAATTATTCCGAGTTCAAGGAACGAATATTGAAGAATCATAAAGAACTACTTCACCCAGGGATCGAAAAGACCACTAATTGGTTTAAAGGAAAATTCTATTACCCTGATTACCAAAAGCTAATTCAAAATATAATCAATGAATGTCCCACGTGCAACGTTGCTAAAACTGAGCATCGTAACACCAAACTCACATTCGAGATCACACCCGAAATACAGAATATCAGAGAAAAGTATGTCATGGATTTCTATCTATCGATGTATATTCTAAATTCGCTACCCTTGTAGTAGTTAAGAGTTGTGATTGGCTAGAAGCAAAGAGAGCCATCATAAAATTCTTTAACGAAATGGGCAAGCCACAGGGAATTAAAGCCGAAAAAGATTCAGCCTTTATGTGCGCAGCATTGCAAGCATGGTTGAATGCGGAAAACGTGAAGATCGAAATTACCACCAGCAAAAATGGGGTTTCTGATGTAGAACGGTTACACAAAACAATCAATGAATCATTATTTCGGATGTGCGGAACTCAACTAAAATAGTGTGATCAAGAGCCTAAAAAGTGATTTGCCACTCTCATGAATCAGCTGTGTTTTGTAAACAATTGTGATTGTTCAATTAAAATTAAAAAAGTAAAAAATGAGCTCTGAGGTCGAAGGGAAGTCGAACTGGCGGCGTATATTGTTGCTGAAAAACAGAAAGAAGCACAGCGCAGACGGAGGTGTCACAAATGTTGGGTAAACCCTTATTTGCAGCAGAGGAAGGAAAAGGGGAGGTTCCATAATGATGTGAGTATTCATATAATTAATATTTTTACCAATTGCAGTGTCTCTTACACATTTCATAGTTTCAAATAATGCTGCAGAACCCTACAGTGTTTCACTCAAATAACATGCTCAAGTGGGCAACGGAATTCATGGAGCAATGGAACTTTCCGAACTGCATTGGTGCTATCGATGGAAAGCATATTGCAATCAAGGCACCACCAAACAGCGGTAGCGCTTTCTACAACTATAAAGTAAGTACAATTACCTGAGGCAACGCATAAGAATAACCCTTACCTTCGTTTTATAGGGCTTTCACTCAATTGTGCTTATGGCTGTTTGTGACGCTTCATATAAGTTTACCTACATCGACGTTGGTGCTTATGGGAGTGAGGGCGATATGAACGCCTTTTCGTATTCGTCGCTTGGAAAAGAAATTTTATCTGGAAATATTACATTTCCAGAGGATAGTATGCTGCAGGGAGTACATACTCCATACTATATTGTTGCGGATGATGCATTCCCGTTGCACAAACGTATTATGAAGCCATATGGATCTCGAAACCTTTCCGCAGCAGAGCGAATTTTCAACTACCGGCTAATTCGAGCTCGTCGTTGCATTGAGAATGCATTCGGGATCCTGAGTAACAGGTGGCTAGCTGTTCAAGACACGTAACTTTGTGGCCCAAACAGAGCGCAAAATATAACTGCGGCATGCTGTTATCTACACAATTTTATGATGAGAGTATGCCCAAGAGAATATGGTGACACGAATGAAAGCCTTTTGATTGAAAGCACAGCAGAAACCTTCCGTGGTCGGGTACAGGATTACCCAAAGTTTGTAAGGAACACAGTAAAAGCTTTTGTAAACTCCGAAGCTGGGTCAGTACCTTGGCAAAATGAATCTGCTGGTGTCCAATAATAAAAAATTCCATTATTTTATTTAATTAAATTATGTCTTATTTTGTTTGGTTCTCCTGAACCTTTTAATAGAGCACCTTGGTCATCTCCATTTCAGCTGCTGTTGCTGCTTCTGGTGGTAGCTGACCCAGCAATTCGCTCCAAAACGGATATATTGCTCTGGTTGGGGCTATATTGGCTTTATCAATGGCGGCTTTCTCCTTCATCTCCTTTATGTAGTCGGTAAGTACCCCAACGAGGCCATCCACTCCTGTCGGTTCCTCTACCTTACGTCTTTTGGGAGCCTTTGACTGCTGCAAAGGGAGTTTTAGTTTACTACTGTTATAATAAACAGGTAAATAGTACTTACATATGAATAGGCCGACGACGTGCTTGCCTCGAAGTCATCCTCTGTGAGCTCCCAGCATTCATCGTCCACATTCGCGGGAGGGCTGGAGCATGCATCGGGGCTGCATGCTGGACTCTCCACAAATGTGCTTGTGCTTGCTTTGGTTCTACAACAAAAGGTACATATACATAGGTGCAAATAGTAAATTATGTGGGATTATAACATACCGTCTTTCCAATGACATCACAGGCAGAAAGGACATATGTTCAGCGAACTGCCAATCGACAGTTTCGCTGACCCTATTTTCACCCAACGCGATGCCTCCCGCGCTGCCACTTTTGGCGAGCTTGCTGCGATGGTACCTAAGGCTGTCCATCAATCTTGTCCATGCTGTCTTACAATCATTCGCTACAAAGCATAATTATCATTAATAACTTTCAACAAATTAATATAGTGACATATCCATAGCCCATGCTACGCATACCCTCTATCTATGTCTGTCACCCTACACCCACATACTATAAACAATCCAACACCCTCAGCTTCGAATCCCATAAAAAATCCCACGCTCGAAGTGGACCACTTGTAGCCGATAGCCGGCAATGTAAACAAACACCCTAGGCTAGGAGCCGAACATAAACCAATAGATGCCGCACTAGAATCACGCCACCCTCCAGAGATCAATTTCTAATCGATTCCTAAGAATCACGCCATCCTAGCTCACCAATCAAAATCGGTCATAAAACCGAGGAGGCCCGAAGCCGAAGCCAACGCCTCCGAATCCCAATCCGAGCATCGTAATATAAATAGTCTACATCTAAGCAGAGACTTCAGTTCTGTTCAAGACAAACGTCAACCTAGACACCGTCGGAGAATTCATCTAAGTTAATTCCGTTTAAGACATCTGACCTTAGTCATCGTCGCGGAAAATAACTAACAATTGTACATTAAAGTTTAAGTGTTTAATAAAATCTTTTTAAAAACCTAAAACTGAGAGTCGCATATTTAACTGGCGCAGTCGGTAGGATCTCAGTTAAAAAAAGAGACATTTTTTTTAAGACGATCAATTTGCGTAGTGACAGTTACAGTTGCGTAATAACCTACAGTGATCCGAGAAAAAGTGACGCTACTGACTAAAGAGATCCGCCAAAGAATCAACGTGTAACTAACACACGACTCAATTAATATTAGTGAAACTAATAAACTACAAAAAAAAAAAAAAAACCCAAATCATCATGCCGCTAACAGAAGTACATTTGAACCAAGCCTTGAAGTCAATCAGGCAAATCCCACCATACGATGGATGCCAGGAACGGCTAAGCTCGTTCATAAACAGGATTGAATACATTTCTGGATTGTATCCGACAGAAGACATACGACAACAAAGCATCATGTACGGTGCCACTGAGGGTCAACTGTGCGGACGAGCACAACTACTGTCGCAAAGTCTTCATCCCAACACCTGGACCGATCTGAAGGCAGCCTTAATCAGCAAGTTTAAGAACCATACTCCATACGAGACGCTACTACAAAAACTACACGATACAAAATTCAATGGGAGTATTCGTAAGTTCATAGAAGAACTAGAAATTAAATCAAATATTATTATTAGTAAATTAAATCTGGAGACTAGCCCAGAAAATAACATCATTTTTAAAAACGCTCTGGCAAATTCAACCAGGCAGGCGATAGCCATTTATTTTAGCCAAGAAAGACATTTCTACGATAGCTAATCTAGAAAAGTCAGCTCAAGAGTTAGTAATTTTTGAAAACATAGTAACTGATAATAAAAATTACGAACACCCAAGAAATTCAAATACTAATCGTAGGAATGTTGGAACTTACTACCCTCGATATAGTTGGACTGATTCTAACAATCAAAATCCAAGTACTTCTAGGAATTCACAACCTAACCGAAATAACACAGGTAATAATGCATTAAATAAAACAGAATTATTTAACGAATTTAGAAATTCGTTAAATCAGGGCAGAGCACAGAATCCCACTAACCGTCAAATTAACCACAACCAGGCAGGTAACAACATACCGAATTAGCAGGCCAAACGGTCAAGGGAAAGTCAAAGTGGACATATGAAAATGGATGTAAATTTTCAGCAGAGTGCCTCGGAAGACACCGAGGAAAACCATATATAGAAATAATAGTTAACAGTAAGAAATTAAGAGGTATCGCGGACTCGGGATCATCCATAAATATAATAAAAGAAAATTATACAGATTCCAAAGTCGATAGCGACAACCTCACTGTCCACACCATCAATGGACCCGTCCGTCTGACCAAAAGCATTACACGCAATGCAACCAAAAATTGTCCGACCAAACAAAAGTTCTATATTCATAATTTTTCTGAAAATTATGATATACTATTAGGCAGAGAGTATTTGATGGCCAGTAAAGCCGTCATCGATTACCGAAACGAAACGGTAACGCTAGGAGAAAGGTCATACCCAATCATCCATAGTGGAGAAGCAATTGCTGACGGCAAGACCGCACACAAAGGTGATAACCCATCTTCCAAGAAAGATATAATCATACCTAAGTGCCTTGACCCATCTCCTGAAGGAGAGCAATACTTCGCTTCCGCTTTAGAGAGTGAATTAAGGGAATGTAACCAGCTAAGGTTGGAACATTTAAATGACGAAGAGAAAGAGAAACTAAAGAAAGTTCTTTACGAGTTTAAAGACGTGCAGTACAAAGAAGGTGACAATTTGACCTTCACTAGTACAATAAAGCACGAGATTAAAACACATCACGAAGATCCTGTATATCGTCGACCATACAAATATGCTCAAATACACGATCAAAAAGTGAATCAACAGATCAAAGACATGATCAGACAGGGAATCATTCGCAAATCGAATTCTCCATATTGTGCACCCATTTCTATGATACCCAAGAAATTAGACGTTTCAGGAAAGCAAAAATATAGAATGGTAGTAGACTATAGAAGTCTAAATGAGGTGACAATTAAAGATAAATTTCCTACACCCAGGATGGATGAAATACTAGACAAACTAGGTAGATGCCAGTATTTCACGACTATCGATTTAGCTAAAGGATTCCATCAAATTCCTATGGAACCTAGCTCAATCTCAAAAACAGCTTTCTCAACTAAGCAAGGCCATTACGAGTTCACTCGTATGCCTTTTGGGCTAACCACTGCCCCTGCTACATTTCAAAGATGCATGAACAATCTGTTAGAAGATTTAATCTTCAAAGATTGCCTCGTGTATCTGGACGACATAATTATTTATTCCACTTCATTGGAAGAACATCTGTTGTCACTTAGAAAAGTCTTTGGAAAATTGAGAGACGCCAATCTTAAGCTTCAAATGGATAAATGCGAATTCTTGAAGAAAGATACAGAATTCCTAGGCCATGTAGTAACAACTAATGGCATAATACCTAACCCACGGAAAATATCCGCCATAATAAATTTCCCTATACCCAATACAACTACTAAAATAAAATCATTCATAGGTTTATGTGGATTTTATAGGAAATTCATTCCTAATTTCGCTAACATAGCAAAAATCATGACACTCAAACTAAAGAAACGAGCTGTCATAGATCCAACTGAGGAAAAATACGTCGAGGCCTTCGAAAAGCTGAAAGTGCTTATCACCTCAGACCCCATCCTCGCATTCCCAGATTTCGACAAAATGTTCACGGTAACAACCGACGCAAGTAACATTGCATTAGGAGCGGTTTTGTCACAAGACCACAAACCAATCTGCTACGCAAGTAGAACCCTAAACGAACACGAAATCAACTATTCAGCAATAGAAAAGGAGTTACTAGCTATAGTTTGGGCAACTAAATATTTCAGATCGTATCTGTTCGGTAGAACCTTTGAAATATTAAGTGATCATAAACCCTTGGTTTGGTTGAATAACCTCAAGGAACCAAATATGAAGCTACAACGCTGGAAGATCAGGATTACCCAAAGTTTGTAAGGAACACAGTAAAAGCTTTTGTAAACTCCGAAGCTGGGTCAGTACCTTGGCAAAATGAATCTGCTGGTGTCCAATAATAAAAAATTCCATTATTTTATTTAATTAAATTGTGTTATTTTTTTTCTGGTTCTCCTGAACCTTCCAATAGAGCACCTTGGTCATCTCCATTTCAGCTGCTGTAGCTGCTTCTGGTGGTAGCTGACCCAGCAATTCGCTCCAAAACGGATATATTGCTCTGGTTGGGGCTATATTGGCTTTATCAATGGCGGCTTTCTCCTTCATCTCCTTTATGTAGTCGGTAAGTACCCCAACGAGGCCATCCACTCCTGTCGGTTCCTCTACCTTACGTCTTTTGGGAGCCTTTGACTGCTGCAAAGGGAGTTTTAGTTTACTACTGTTATAATAAACAGGTAAATAGTACTTACATATGAATAGGCCGACGACGTGCTTGCCTCGAAGTCATCCTCTGTGAGCTCCCAGTATTCATCGTCCACATTCGCGGGAGGGCTGGAGCATGCATCGGGGCTGCATGCTGGACTCTCCACAAATGTGCTTGTGCTTGCTTTGGTTCTACAACAAAAGGTACATATACATAGGTGCAAATAGTAAATTATGTGGGATTATAACATACCGTCTTTCCAATGACATCACAGGCAGAAAGGACATATGTTCAGCGAACTGCCAATCGACAGTTTCGCTGACCCTATTTTCACCCAACGCGATGCCTCCCGCGCTGCCACTTTTGGCGAGCTTGCTGCGATGGTACCTAAGGCTGTCCATCAATCTTGTCCATGCTGTCTTATAATCATTCGCTACAAAGCATAATTATCATTAATAACTTTCAACAAATTAATATAGTGACATATCCATAGCCCATGCTACGCATACCCTCTATCTATGTCTGTCACCCTACACCCACATACTATAAACAATCCAACACCCTCAGCTTCGAATCCCATAAAAAATCCCACGCTCGAAGTGGACCACTTGTAGCCGATAGCCGGCAATGTAAACAAACACCCTAGGCTAGGAGCCGAACATAAACCAATAGATGCCGCACTAGAATCACGCCACCCTCCAGAGATCAATTTCTAATCGATTCCTAAGAATCACGCCATCCTAGCTCACCAATCAAAATCGGTCATAAAACCGAGGAGGCCCGAAGCCGAAGCCAACGCCTCCGAATCCCAATCCGAGCATCGTAATATAAATAGTCTACATCTAAGCAGAGACTTCAGTTCTGTTCAAGACAAACGTCAACCTAGACACCGTCGGAGAATTCATCTAAGTTAATTCCGTTTAAGACATCTGACCTTAGTCATCGTCGCGGAAAATAACTAACAATTGTACATTAAAGTTTAAGTGTTTAATAAAATCTTTTTAAAAACCTAAAACTGAGAGTCGCATATTTAACTGGCGCAGTCGGTAGGATCTCAGTTAAAAAAAGAGACATTTTTTTTAAGACGATCAATTTGCGTAGTGACAGTTACAGTTGCGTAATAACCTACTGTGATCCGAGAAAAAGTGACGCTACTGACTAAAGAGATCCGCCAAAGAATCAACGTGTAACTAACACACGACTCAATTAATATTAGTGAAACTAATAAACTACAAAAAAAAAAAAACCCAAATCATCATGCCGCTAACAGAAGTACATTTGAACCAAGCCTTGAAGTCAATCAGGCAAATCCCACCATACGATGGATGCCAGGAACGGCTAAGCCCGTTCATAAACAGGATTGAATACATTTCTGGATTGTACCCGACAGAAGACATACGACAACAAAGCATCATGTACGGTGCCACTGAGGGTCAACTGTGCGGACGAGCACAACTGCTGTCGCAAAGTCTTCATCCCAACACCTGGACCGATCTGAAGGCAGCCTTAATCAGCAAGTTTAAGAACCATACTCCATACGAGACGCTACTACAAAAACTACACGATACAAAATTCAATGGGAGTATTCGTAAGTTCATAGAAGAACTAGAAATTAAATCAAATATTATTATTAGTAAATTAAATCTGGAGACTAGCCCAGAAAATAACATCATTTTTAAAAACGCTCTGGCAAATTCAACCAGGCAGTCGATAGCCATTTATTTTAGCCAAGAAAGACATTTCTACGATAGCTAATCTAGAAAAGTCAGCTCAAGAGTTAGTAATTTTTGAAAACATAGTAACTGATAATAAAAATTACGAACACCCAAGAAATTCAAATACTAATCGTAGGAATGTTGGAACTTACTACCCTCGATATAGTTGGACTGATTCTAACAATCAAAATCCAAGTACTTCTAGGAATTCACAACCTAACCGAAATAACACAGGTAATAATGCTGTAAATAAAACAGGATTATTTAACGAATTTAGAAATTCCTTAAATCAGGGCAGAGCACAGAATCCCACTAACCGTCAAATTAACCACAACCAGGCAGGTAACAACATACCGAATTAGCAGGCCAAACGGTCAAGGGAAAGTCAAAGTGGACATATGAAAATGGATGTAAATTTTCAGCAGAGTTAGTTAACAGTAAGAAATTAAGAGGTATCGCGGACTCGGGATCATCCATAAATATAATAAAAGAAAAGTCCAAAGTCGATAGCGACAACCTCACTGTCCACACCATCAATGGACCCGTCCGTCTGACCAAACATTACACGCAATGCAACCAAAAATTGTCCGACCAAACAAAAGTTCTATATTCATAATTTTTCTGAAAATTATGATATACTATTAGGCAGAGAGTATTTGATGGCCAGTAAAGCCGTCATCGATTACCGAAACGAAACGGTAACGCTAGGAGAAAGGTCATACCCAATCATCCATAGTGGAGAAGCAATTGCTGACGGCAAGACCGCACACAAAGGTGATAACCCATCTTCCAAGAAAGATATAATCATACCTAAGTGCCTTGACCCATCTCCTGAAGGAGAGCAATACTTCGCTTCCGCTTTAGAGAGTGAATTAAGGGAATGTAACCAGCTAAGGTTGGAACATTTAAATGACGAAGAGAAAGAGAAACTAAAGAAAGTTCTTTACGAGTTTAAAGACGTGCAGTACAAAGAAGGTGACAATTTGACCTTCACTAGTACAATAAAGCACGAGATTAAAACACATCACGAAGATCCTGTATATCGTCGACCATACAAATATGCTCAAATACACGATCAAGAAGTGAATCAACAGATCAAAGACATGATCAGACAGGGAATCATTCGCAAATCGAATTCTCCATATTGTGCACCCATTTCTATGATACCCAAGAAATTAGACGTTTCAGGAAAGCAAAAATATAGAATGGTAGTAGACTATAGAAGTCTAAATGAGGTGACAATTAAAGATAAATTTCCTACACCCAGGATGGATGAAATACTAGACAAACTAGGTAGATGCCAGTATTTCACGACTATCGATTTAGCTAAAGGATTCCATCAAATTCCTATGGAACCTAGCTCAATCTCAAAAACAGCTTTCTCAACTAAGCAAGGCCATTACGAGTTCACTCGTATGCCTTTTGGGCTAACCACTGCCCCTGCTACATTTCAAAGATGCATGAACAATCTGTTAGAAGATTTAATCTTCAAAGATTGCCTCGTGTATCTGGACGACATAATTATTTATTCCACTTCATTGGAAGAACATCTGTTGTCACTTAGAAAAGTCTTTGGAAAATTGAGAGACGCCAATCTTAAGCTTCAAATGGATAAATGCGAATTCTTGAAGAAAGATACAGAATTCCTAGGCCATGTAGTAACAACTAATGGCATAATACCTAACCCACGGAAAATATCCGCCATAATAAATTTCCCTATACCCAATACAACTACTAAAATAAAATCATTCATAGGTTTATGTGGATTTTATAGGAAATTCATTCCTAATTTCGCTAACATAGCAAAACCCATGACACTCAAACTAAAGAAACGAGCTGTCATAGATCCAACTGAGGAAAAATACGTCGAGGCCTTCGAAAAGCTGAAAGTGCTTATCACCTCAGACCCCATCCTCGCATTCCCAGATTTCGACAAAATGTTCACGGTAACAACCGACGCAAGTAACATTGCATTAGGAGCGGTTTTGTCACAAGACCACAAACCAATCTGCTACGCAAGTAGAACCCTAAACGAACACGAAATCAACTATTCAGCAATAGAAAAGGAGTTACTAGCTATAGTTTGGGCAACTAAATATTTCAGATCGTATCTGTTCGGTAGAACCTTTGAAATATTAAGTGATCATAAACCCTTGGTTTGGTTGAATAACCTCAAGGAACCAAATATGAAGCTACAACGCTGGAAGATCAGGATTACCCAAAGTTTGTAAGGAACACAGTAAAAGCTTTTGTAAACTCCGAAGCTGGGTCAGTACCTTGGCAAAATGAATCTGCTGGTGTCCAATAATAAAAAATTCCATTATTTTATTTAATTAAATTGTGTTATTTTTTTTCTGGTTCTCCTGAACCTTCCAATAGAGCACCTTGGTCATCTCCATTTCAGCTGCTGTAGCTGCTTCTGGTGGTAGCTGACCCAGCAATTCGCTCCAAAACGGATATATTGCTCTGGTTGGGGCTATATTGGCTTTGTCAATGGCGGCTTTCTCCTTCATCTCCTTTATGTAGTCGGTAAGTACCCCAACGAGGCCATCCACTCCTGTCGGTTCCTCTACCTTACGTTTTTTGGGAGCCTTTGACTGCTGCAAAGGGAGTTTTAGTTTACTACTGTTATAATAAACAGGTAAATAGTACTTACATATGAATAGGCCGACGACGTGCTTGCCTCGAAGTCATCCTCTGTGAGCTCCCAGCATTCATCGTCCACATTCGCGGGAGTACTGGAGCATGCATCGGGGCTGCATGCTGGACTCTCCACAAATGTGCTTGTGCTTGCTTTGGTTCTACAACAAAAGGTACATATACATAGGTGCAAATAGTAAATTATGTGGGATTATAACATACCGTCTTTCCAATGACATCACAGGCAGAAAGGACATATGTTCAGCGAACTGCCAATCGACAGTTTCGCTGACCCTATTTTCACCCAACGCGATGCCTCCCGCGCTGCCACTTTTGGCGAGCTTGCTGCGATGGTACCTAAGGCTGTCCATCAATCTTGTCCATGCTGTCTTACAATCATTCGCTACAAAGCATAATTATCATTAATAACTTTCAACAAATTAATATAGTGACATATCCATAGCCCATGCTACGCATACCCTCTATCTATGTCTGTCACCCTACACCCACATACTATAAACAATCCAACACCCTCAGCTTCGAATCCCATAAAAAATCCCACGCTCGAAGTGGACCACTTGTAGCCGATAGCCGGCAATGTAAACAAACACCCTAGGCTGGGAGCCGAACATAAACCAATAGATGCCGCACTAGAATCACGCCACCCTCCAGAGATCAATTTCTAATCGATTCCTAAGAATCACGCCATCCTAGCTCACCAATCAAAATCGGTCATAAAACCGAGGAGGCCCGAAGCCGAAGCCAACGCCTCCGAATCCCAATCCGAGCATCGTAATATAAATAGTCTACATCTAAGCAGAGACTTCAGTTCTGTTCAAGACAAACGTCAACCTAGACACCGTCGGAGAATTCATCTAAGTTAATTCCGTTTAAGACATCTGACCTTAGTCATCGTCGCGGAAAATAACTAACAATTGTACATTAAAGTTTAAGTGTTTAATAAAATCTTTTTAAAAACCTAAAACTGAGAGTCGCATATTTAACTGGCGCAGTCGGTAGGATCTCAGTTAAAAAAAGAGACATTTTTTTTAAGACGATCAATTTGCGTAGTGACAGTTACAGTTGCGTAATAACCTACTGTGATCCGAGAAAAAGTGACGCTACTGACTAAAGAGATCCGCCAAAGAATCAACGTGTAACTAACACACGACTCAATTAATATTAGTGAAACTAATAAACTACAAAAAAAAAAAAACCCAAATCATCATGCCGCTAACAGAAGTACATTTGAACCAAGCCTTGAAGTCAATCAGGCAAATCCCACCATACGATGGATGCCAGGAACGGCTAAGCTCGTTCATAAACAGGATTGAATACATTTCTGGATTGTACCCGACAGAAGACATACGACAACAAAGCATCATGTACGGTGCCACTGAGGGTCAACTGTGCGGACGAGCACAACTGCTGTCGCAGAGTCTTCATCCCAACACCTGGACCGATCTGAAGGCAGCCTTAATCAGCAAGTTTAAGAACCATACTCCATACGAGACGCTATTACAAAAACTACACGATACAAAATTCAATGGGAGTATTCGTAAGTTCATAGAAGAACTAGAAATTAAATCAAATATTATTATTAGTAAATTAAATCTGGAGACTAGCCCAGAAAATAACATCATTTTTAAAAACGCTCTGGCAAATTCAACCAGGCAGTCGATAGCCATTTATTTTAGCCAAGAAAGACATTTCTACGATAGCTAATCTAGAAAAGGCTCAAGAGTTAGTAATTTTTGAAAACATAGTAACTGATAATAAAAATTACGAACACCCAAGAAATTCAAATACTAATCGTAGGAATGTTGGAACTTACTACCCTCGATATAGTTGGACTGATTCTAACAATCAAAATCCAAGTACTTCTAGGAATTCACAACCTAACCGAAATAACACAGGTAATAATGCTGTAAATAAAACAGGATTATTTAACGTATTTAGAAATTCCTTAAATCAGGGCAGAGCACAGAATCCCACTAACCGTCAAATTAACCACAACCAGGCAGGTAACAACATACCGAATTAGCAGGCCAAACGGTCAAGGGAAAGTCAAAGTGGACATATGAAAATGGATGTAAATTTTCAGCAGAGTTAGTTAACAGTAAGAAATTAAGAGGTATCGCGGACTCGGGATCATCCATAAATATAATAAAAGAAAAGTCCAAAGTCGATAGCGACAACCTCACTGTCCACACCATCAATGGACCCGTCCGTCTGACCAAAAGCATTACACGCAATGCAACCAAAAATTGTCCGACCAAACAAAAGTTCTATATTCATAATTTTTCTGAAAATTATGATATACTATTAGGCAGAGAGTATTTGATGGCCAGTAAAGCCGTCATCGATTACCGAAACGAAACGGTAACGCTAGGAGAAAGGTCATACCCAATCATCCATAGTGGAGAAGCAATTGCTGACGGCAAGACCGCACACAAAGGTGATAACCCATCTTCCAAGAAAGATATAATCATACCTAAGTGCCTTGACCCATCTCCTGAAGGAGAGCAATACTTCGCTTCCGCTTTAGAGAGTGAATTAAGGGAATGTAACCAGCTAAGGTTGGAACATTTAAATGACGAAGAGAAAGAGAAACTAAAGAAAGTTCTTTACGAGTTTAAAGACGTGCAGTACAAAGAAGGTGACAATTTGACCTTCACTAGTACAATAAAGCACGAGATTAAAACACATCACGAAGATCCTGTATATCGTCGACCATACAAATATGCTCAAATACACGATCAAGAAGTGAATCAATGGTAGTATGGTAGAAGACTATAGAAGTCTAAATGAGGTGACAATTAAAGATAAATTTCCTACACCCAGGATGGATGAAATACTAGACAAACTAGGTAGATGCCAGTATTTCACGACTATCGATTTAGCTAAAGGATTCCATCAAATTCCTATGGAACATAGCTCAATCTCAAAAACAGCTTTCTCAACTAAGCAAGGCCATTACGAGTTCACTCGTATGCCTTTTGGGCTAACCACTGCCCCTGCTACATTTCAAAGATGCATGAACAATCTGTTAGAAGATTTAATCTTTGTCACTTTGTCTTTGTCACAACATCTGTTGTCACTTAGAAAAGTCTTTGGAAAATTGAGAGACGCCAATCTTAAGCTTCAAATGGATAAATGCGAATTCTTGAAGAAAGATACAGATTTCCTAGGCCATGTAGTAACAACTAATGGCATAATACCTAACCCACGGAAAATATCCGCCATAATAAATTTCCCTATACCCAATACAACTACTAAAATAAAATTATTCATAGGTTTATGTGGATTTTATAGGAAATTCATTCCTAATTTCGCTAACATAGCAAAACCCATGACACTCAAACTAAAGAAACGAGCTGTCATAGATCCAACTGAGGAAAAATACGTCGAGGCCTTCGAAAAGCTGAAAGTGCTTATCACCTCAGACCCCATCCTCGCATTCCCAGATTTCGACAAAATGTTCACGGTAACAACCGACGCAAGTAACATTGCATTAGGAGCGGTTTTGTCACAAGACCACAAACCAATCTGCTACGCAAGTAGAACCCTAAACGAACACGAAATCAACTATTCAGCAATAGAAAAGGAGTTACTAGCTATAGTTTGGGCAACTAAATATTTCAGATCGTATCTGTTCGGTAGAACCTTTGAAATATTAAGTGATCATAAACCCTTGGTTTGGTTGAATAACCTCAAGGAACCAAATATGAAGCTACAACGCTGGAAGATCAGGATTACCCAAAGTTTGTAAGGAACACAGTAAAAGCTTTTGTAAACTCCGAAGCTGGGTCAGTACCTTGGCAAAATGAATCTGCTGGTGTCCAATAATAAAAAATTCCATTATTTTATTTAATTAAATTATGTCTTATTTTTTCTGGTTCTCCTGAACCTTCCAATAGAGCACCTTGGTCATCTCCATTTCAGCTGCTGTTGCTGCTTCTGGTGGTAGCTGACCCAGCAATTCGCTCCAAAACGGATATATTGCTCTGGTTGGGGCTATATTGGCTTTATCAATGGCGGCTTTCTCCTTCATCTCCTTTATGTAGTCGGTAAGTACCCCAGCGAGGCCATCCACTCCTGTCGGTTCCTCTACCTTACGTCTTTTGGGAGCCTTTGACTGCTGCAAAGGGAGTTTTAGTTTACTACTGTTATAATAAACAGGTAAATAGTACTTACATATGAATAGGCCGACGACGTGCTTGCCTCGAAGTCATCCTCTGTGAGCTCCCAGCATTCATCGTCCACATTCGCGGGAGGGCTGGAGCATGCATCGGGGCTGCATGCTGGACTCTCCACAAATGTGCTTGTGCTTGCTTTGGTTCTACAACAAAAGGTACATATACATAGGTGCAAATAGTAAATTATGTGGGATTATAACATACCGTCTTTCCAATGACATCACAGGCAGAAAGGACATATGTTCAGCGAACTGCCAATCGACAGTTTCGCTGACCCTATTTTCACCCAACGCGATGCCTCCCGCACTGCCACTTTTGGCGAGCTTGCTGCGATGGTACCTAAGGCTGTCCATCAATCTTGTCCATGCTGTCTTACAATCATTCGCTACAAAGCATAATTATCATTAATAACTTTCAACAAATTAATATAGTGACATATCCATAGCCCATGCTACGCATACCCTCTATCTATGTCTGTCACCCTACACCCACATACTATAAACAATCCAACACCCTCAGCTTCGAATCCCATAAAAAATCCCACGCTCGAAGTGGACCACTTGTAGCCGATAGCCGGCAATGTAAACAAACACCCTAGGCTAGGAGCCGAACATAAACCAATATTTGCCGCACTAGAATCACGCCACCCTCCAGAGATCAATTTCTAATCGATTCCTAAGAATCACGCCATCCTAGCTCACCAATCAAAATCGGTCATAAAACCGAGGAGGCCCGAAGCCGAAGCCAACGCCTCCGAATCCCAATCCGAGCATCGTAATATAAATAGTCTACATCTAAGCAGAGACTTCAGTTCTGTTCAAGACAAACGTCAACCTAGACACCGTCGGAGAATTCATCTAAGTTAATTCCGTTTAAGACATCTGACCTTAGTCATCGTCGCGGAAAATAACTAACAATTGTACATTAAAGTTTAAGTGTTTAATAAAATCTTTTTAAAAACCTAAAACTGAGAGTCGCATATTTAACTGGCGCAGTCGGTAGGATCTCAGTTAAAAAAAGAGAAATTTTTTTTAAGACGATCAATTTGCGTAGTGACAGTTACAGTTGCGTAATAACCTACAGTGATCCGAGAAAAAGTGACGCTACTGACTAAAGAGATCCGCCAAAGAATCAACGTGTAACTAACACACGACTCAATTAATATTAGTGAAACTAATAAACTACAAAAAAAAAAAAAAACCCAAATCATCATGCCGCTAACAGAAGTACATTTGAACCAAGCCTTGAAGTCAATCAGGCAAATCCCACCATACGATGGATGCCAGGAACGGCTAAGCTCGTTCATAAACAGGATTGAATACATTTCTGGATTGTACCCGACAGAAGACATACGACAACAAAGCATCATGTACGGTGCCACTGAGGGTCAACTGTGCGGACGAGCACAACTACTGTCGCAAAGTCTTCATCCCAACACCTGGACCGATCTGAAGGCAGCCTTAATCAGCAAGTTTAAGAACCATACTCCATACGAGACGCTACTACAAAAACTACACGATACAAAATTCAATGGGAGTATTCGTAAGTTCATAGAAGAACTAGAAATTAAATCAAATATTATTATTAGTAAATTAAATCTGGAGACTAGCCCAGAAAATAACATCATTTTTAAAAACGCTCTGGCAAATTCCACCAGGCAGGCGATAGAAGACAGTCTACCCACTAAATTTTTTATTCTTTTGGCCAAGAAAGACATTTCTACGATAGCTAATCTAGAAAAGTCAGCTCAAGAGTTAGTAATTTTTGAAAACATAGTAACTGATAATAAAAATTACGAACACCCAAGAAATTCAAATACTAATCGTAGGAATGTTGGAACTTACTACCCTCGATATAGTTGGACTGATTCTAACAATCAAAATCCAAGTACTTCTAGGAATTCACAACCTAACCGAAATAACACAGGTAATAATGCTGTAAATAATACAGGATTATTTAACGAATTTAGAAATTCCTTAAATCAGGGCAGAGCACAGAATCCCACTAACCGTCAAATTAACCACAACCAGGCAGGTAACAACATACCGAATCAGCAGGCCAAACGGTCAAGGGAAAGTCAAAGTGGACATATGAAAATGGATGTAAATTTTCAGCAGAGTGCCTCGGAAGACACCGAGGAAAACCATATATAGAAATAATAGTTAACAGTAAGAAATTAAGAGGTATCGCGGACTCGGGATCATCCATAAATATAATAAAAGAAAATTATACAGATTCCAAAGTCGATAGCGACAACCTCACTGTCCACACCATCAATGGACCCGTCCGTCTGACCAAAAGCATTACACGCAATGCAACCAAAAATTGTCCGACCAAACAAAAGTTCTATATTCATAATTTTTCTGAAAATTATGATATACTATTAGTCAGAGAGTATTTGATGGCCAGTAAAGCCGTCATCGATTACCGAAACGAAACGGTAACGCTAGGAGAAAGGTCATACCCAATCATCCATAGTGGAGAAGCAATTGCTGACGGCAAGACCGCACACAAAGGTGATAACCCATCTTCCAAGAAAGATATAATCATACCTAAGTGCCTTGACCCATCTCCTGAAGGAGAGCAATACTTCGCTTCCGCTTTAGAGAGTGTATTAAGGGAATGTAACCAGCTAAGGTTGGAACATTTAAATGACGAAGAGAAAGAGAAACTAAAGAAAGTTCTTTACGAGTTTAAAGACGTGCTGTACAAAGAAGGTGACAATTTGACCTTCACTAGTACAATAAAGCACGAGATTAAAACACATCACGAAGATCCTGTATATCGTCGACCATACAAATATGCTCAAATACACGATCAAGAAGTGAATCAACAGATCAAAGACATGATCAGACAGGGAATCATTCGCAAATCGAATTCTCCATATTGTGCACCCATTTCTATGATACCCAAGAAATTAGACGTTTCAGGAAAGCAAAAATATAGAATGGTAGTAGACTATAGAAGTCTAAATGAGGTGACAATTAAAGATAAATTTCCTACACCCAGGATGGATGAAATACTAGACAAACTAGGTAGATGCCAGTATTTCACGACTATCGATTTAGCTAAAGGATTCCATCAAATTCCTATGGAACATAGCTCAATCTCAAAAACAGCTTTCTCAACTAAGCAAGGCCATTACGAGTTCACTCGTATGCCTTTTGGGCTAACCACTGCCCCTGCTACATTTCAAAGATGCATGAACAATCTGTAAGAAGATTTAATCTTTGTCACTTTGTCTTTGTCACAACATCTGTTGTCACTTAGAAAAGTCTTTGGAAAATTGAGAGACGCCAATCTTAAGCTTCAAATGGATAAATGCGAATTCTTGAAGAAAGATACAGATTTCCTAGGCCATGTAGTAACAACTAATGGCATAATACCTAACCCACGGAAAATATCCGCCATAATAAATTTCCCTATACCCAATACAACTACTAAAATAAAATCATTCATAGGTTTATGTGGATTTTATAGGAAATTCATTCCTAATTTCGCTAACATAGCAAAACCCATGACACTCAAACTAAAGAAACGAGCTGTCATAGATCCAACTGAGGAAAAATACGTCGAGGCCTTCGAAAAGCTGAAAGTGCTTATCACCTCAGACCCCATCCTCGCATTCCCAGATTTCGACAAAATGTTCACGGTAACAACCGACGCAAGTAACATTGCATTAGGAGCGGTTTTGTCACAAGACCACAAACCAATCTGCTACGCAAGTAGAACCCTAAACGAACACGAAATCAACTATTCAGCAATAGAAAAGGAGTTACTAGCTATAGTTTGGGCAACTAAATATTTCAGATCGTATCTGTTCGGTAGAACCTTTGAAATATTAAGTGATCATAAACCCTTGGTTTGGTTGAATAACCTCAAGGAACCAAATATGAAGCTACAACGCTGGAAGATCAAATTAAATGAATTTGACTTCAAAATAAACTATTTACCAGGAAAGGAGAACCATGTAGCTGACGCGTTATCAAGAGTAAAGATTAACGAAAGCCTACTTGGGGAAACCATTGATAGTGATTGTGCAACGGTCCATAGTGCTCAAGAAGATAATACAAATTATATTCCACTTACCGAGCGACCAATCAATTACTACAACAGGCAAATAGAACTGGTCAAAGGAAATGAGGATAAAGTATTAACATCCCATTATTTTCACAAGATACTGATAAAAATCACGTATACTGAAATGACAGAGTCATTAGCCAAAGACATAATAAAGGAATATGTGTGTACAAAAAAGAGTGCATTATATTTCCATAATGAAATAGATTTTCCACTGTTCCAAAGGGCATTCCTGGAAATAATCAGTCCCAATCACTTGACTAAACTGATTAAATCTAGCACCAAACTCATTGATATTCCGAATTATTCCGAGTTCAAGGAACGTGTTCGGCTTAGCGCCGGCCCACGGCAGCTTAAAGAGAGAGCATCTCTCTTAATTATTTGTTGCTTGCTGTCGCACTGCACTCTTTATCGCTACATTTAAATTTAAATTTCGCATATACGCTGCTGAAGAAGCTCAGTAGCTCAACATTTTGGTGACCCCGACGTGATTAAAAAACAATAAAAAACAATTGCATTTATCCAAATTTTGTCATTGCCTTACTCGCATAAAACAACGGTTGTTCGGTTCCTCAGTTGTGCACAAGCAATAGTGACGGTTCTCGCGTCATCTGCTTTACCTTCTGCTTGCTGTTGTTTCGTTACGGTTTCGGTGCTCTCAGTGTGTATGCCATTGTTGTTGTTGGCAAATTGCGAATTCTCGCTGGTCTCTCTGGTCTGAGCCCGTGTGTTCGAGCGCTGCGATCGATTGGGAAGTGCCTTTCAAACTGTTCGAAGCTATTCACCGGCTATTAACCTCGGCGTTTGCTTTATCAAACACACACAATGTCTTCTGATGGAACCCCCTCCCCTATCGCTGTCGATTCCCCCTTGTCTCTCAATGTGGACATGGCGTACTACAAGCGCAAGGTGCAAGCCATGCTAAGTGCAGCGCGGGGAGTTGAAAATGCCGTCGGCAAAGAGAAGATTGGGGAGCTCACGGAGGAGGAATTGAACGTCCGTTTAAAGTCTGTATTGGATCTTGTCGTGTCTTTTAATGAGCATCATGATGCTCTGGAAAGAATCGATCTTGATGAGATCGGTAGTCCGTTAAGAAAAGAGTTTGACGAGTGCGTGGTTATGCTGGAGAGCAGAATGAAGCATGAGTTGAACAAGCGGCAGCCCACAATGCTCCCTTGCTCAACAATGCGGACGGACCATGTTTCAGAAGCCCCGGCTACGGTTATAATGCAGCATCGGCATCGCCTACCGGAGTTAAAGCTTCCAGAATTCAGTGGGGGCTACTCACAGTACTCCGCCTTTTGGAGCATGTTTTCCCCGATAATCGACACGGAGCCTGACTTAACGAATGTGGAGAAATTGCAGCATCTACGATCCTGCCTAAAAGGACCGGCTCTAGACACGATCTCGTCGTTGGAATTTTGCCACGCCAGCTATCCCATCGCTTTGGATTTGCTGAACAGACGGTTTAATAATAAACGGTTAATTTTTCAGGCACACGTCAATGACATTCTGGGTGTGCAGCGCGTTGAGGAGTCGTCTGTGTCTCAACTTCGGTTCTTGACAGATACCGCAATTGGCAATCTGCGAGCCTTAAAAAGTATTGGGACAAAGGAACAGATTGCTGACGTTATTATAATACACAGCCTGCTGCAGAGGGTAGATAGTGCCACACAAGCCAAGTGGGAGGACACTCCGTCACTGGATAGTATACCCACAGCCGAGCAATTCACCGAGTTTCTGGAGCAAAGATGTCAGAAGTTGGAGAATCAGGAGCACACTAGGGCAATGTATGCGCCCGGCATTCAGGCGGGAAGGAATAAAAAAACATTTAACAGCAGTAAGAGTTCTTTGGTAGCGACTGAATCGGTTGCTCTTGACTGTGTATTTTGCAATACTAATGGCCATAATATTTATACCTGCACTTTGTTTTTAAATCTCTCGCCTTCACTGCGCCAACTAGAGGTGAAGAAACTAAGTCTTTGCATGAATTGCCTGAAGCCCGGCCATCAAATTCGCACCTGCAGGTCCTCAACTTGTCGCCACTGTGGGATCAAACATCACACGTTATTGCATTTCAATGACAGACGCTCGCAATCGGAGTCTGCTGTCTCGTCGTCACCGCACCCTGAAGCCCATTCACAGGCCTCAGCCACCGCCCTGATAGCTCACAATTCTTGCAATGATGTCGTACTCTTAGCCACTGCAGTGGTTTTGTTGTTTTCGTGCCATGTCGGGCACTCTTGGATTCCGGGTCACAAATGCACCTAATAACATCTAGTCTCGCTCAGCAGCTTAGACTAAAGAAGACCATGTCATCGGCCGCACTATCGGGTCTTGGGGACTCTAGTTTCGCATCGGAGGGCTACACAGTGTGCCTCAATTTGCAGTCGCAAGCCTCTGACTACACTACCAGTTTCGTCGCATTGGTAGCACCCACAATCACCGAGCAGCAGCCTAGCTTTTCAGTAGACGTTTCCGACTGGAAAATTCCGCAGAACATCCCACTGGCGGATCCGCAGTTCTTCAGGCCGCAGCGTATTGACCTGCTCATTGGGGCTAGTCTCTTCTTTGACCTTCTGTGCGTTGGCCAAATCAAATTGGCAACAGGCTTGCCATCGCTTCAGAAGACTCGCCTTGGATGGCTGGTTTCAGGAGGGGGCCAGCAACCTCGTAAAACAGCCTTGTTGGGGTCTCGGTGCTCATCCGACACAGGTCATGAGTCTCTCGATCAAGTGGAAATGCTGCTGAGGCGGTTTTGGGAGATAGAAAGTTCCACTGAAGTTTCGGTGACGGTCAAACAGGAGGATATTGATTGTGAGGAGCACTTCAAAGCTAATTTCTCGCGCTTGTCATCTGGAGAGTTCGCTGTGAAGTTGCCCATCAAAAGAAGTTTGGATATCTTGGGTGATTCGTATATGCAAGCATATCGCCGGTTCCTCAACTTGGAGCGGAAACTCGGGCGTCGGCCGCAGCTAAAGGCTCAGTACTCCTCGTTCATCCGCGAGTACCAAGAACTCAATCACATGTCGTTAGTAGAATCAGAGCTGTTCAGTCGCTGTCGATATTTTTTGCCACATCATTGCGTGCTTAAGGAAGAAAGCACAACTACCAATTTGCGGGTTGTGTTCGATGGATCTGCATCAACATCAACGGGGTTCTCTCTAAACGAGGTTCTAATGGCTGGGCCTACTATCCAACCAAAGCTTCTACATACATTACTGCGTTTCCGTACGTTCCCAATTGCGCTGACTGGGGACATCTGCAAGATGTACAGGTGTGTCCGGGTAACTGAGCCAGATAATTACCTTCAGTGCATCTTATGGAGAGATTCGCCGCAGGAAAATGTAAAGACGTTTAAACTCGATACGGTCACGTATGGGACCAAGCCAGCTTCCTATCTTGCAATTCGTGCGATGCTCCAATTGGCCGAAGAAGAAAAATCGTCATTCCCTATTGGCTCGGAAGTGTTGGCGTCCAATTTTTATGTCGATGATTTGATGACTGGTGGAGGATCTGTAGAGGAAGTGCGTGAAAAGATGAAGCAGACATCCCAGTTGCTGGCTCGGGGAAACTTCATAATTCGGAAATGGTGCTCCAACGTTCCTGCCGTGCTTGAAGGAGTTCCTGACAACGATAAAGAAACGCTGCTCAGTTTCGACGATGGCACCGATTTTACAAAGGCCCTTGGATTGGTTTGGGAGCCTGCATCCGATGAATTTCTCTTTTCCGTAGTACCCGCACAGTTGTCTTCACAGCCGACAAAGCGCTCTATGTTGTCAACTATCGCTCGTTTTTATGATCCCCTTGGATTGATTGGGCCTGTCATTGCAAAGGCAAAGATTTTCCTTCAGCTGGTGTGGAAGGAGCGGCTCCAATGGGATGAGAGTCTACCCGAGTCTCTTTCGTCAGCGTGGATCACTTTTTGCGAGAACTTGTCTGCCCCTCAGCGTTTTAGATTTCCTCGCCTCGCATTGTGTCCCAGGTCAAAGGCGGAGGTTCATGGTTTTTGTGATGCTAGTCTAGACGCGTATGGCGCATGTATTTATATCGTCTCAAGGACCAAGAATGGCACATACGTGCAACTTTTCTGTGCGAAGTCGCGTGTCGCCCCTGTCAAGGTATTGACTGTGCCCAAGTTGGAGTTATGTGGCGCTGACCTACTTTCTCAATTGATCAGTGAGATACACCAACTTAAATTATTTACTGGAAGCTTCTATTGCTGGTCCGACTCCACAACTGCCTTGTCTTGGATTCGCAATGATCCATCAAGTTTTAACGTCTTCGTTGCAAATCGGGTTTCGGCCATTCAGGAGCGGACTGCTCAGATGGAATGGCGCTACGTTCCAACCGCTCAGAACCCTGCGGATATCTTATCCAGAGGCGCTCTGCCATCGGAACTTTTGGAATCGCATCTTTGGTCCCAGGGACCACTCTTTCTTCGAGATGAGAAACCGATGTGGCCATCGTCATCTACACAAGACCTGCCGATACTGGAGCTTCGCAAGAGAGTCCTCATTGCAGTTTGCCCATTCGTAGACCTCTCTGATGGCAGGAAATTTACCAATTCCTTCGGAAAACTTCAGCGCACGTTTGCATACGTCTTCAAATTTGTGAGGCGCAAAAAGTCATCGGGAGTAACAGTGGATGACATCGTTGGTGGCACACGGTTACTCATTCGTTCAATACAGAGAGTGCAGTTATGGACTGACTACAAGGCTTTGCGGGATGGAGAGCAGGTGCAGCCGTCGAGCTCTATTTCGTCGCTCGCACCATTTCTGGATGAACATGGACTATTACGCGTCGGTGGACGGTTGGCGAACTCATCACTTGATTTCAACGCGCGGCATCCAGTTATTCTTCCAAGGCGTCATCCCGTCACTTCAGCTGTAGTTGTGCAGTTTCATGAGCGGAACTTGCACGCTGGACCACGAGCATTAGGTTGTCCCGGACGGCCCTCAACGGGGCCTCTCATAGGCCAAAAAGGCCCTTAGTAATCCGGATCTTTGTATGGACCTTACGAGGGTGCTTCTGAGGTTCCGAAGTCCCCCAGTATCGAGGTGTTTTTAGCAAAGGCAAGCAGTTTCCCTGGCGACCTCTTGGAGGCATCCTCCAGTGATGCCAGCATCGGTGCGCCCAGGTACATCCTCCTTGCCCTTAAGAGAGCCGGACACCGGCAGATGAGATGCTCCAGGGTTTCGATAGCCCCGGGCTCATTGCATTTCCTGCAGATGTCACTGTTAGTGATGTTCAGCCTGGTTGCATGCGACGCAGCCAAGCAGTGGCCTGTTAGTATGCCCACTAACAGTCTGCAATCCTTCCGTGGAAGATGCAGCAGATAGTGGCTGAGATTATCATTGCGTTTCTTGCACATGATTTTCGAGATTCTGCAGGTGGTGGTGTTCTTCCACCTGCAATCTGTCCTTATTTTGGCCTGCTTCTCCAGGTCGCTTTGTAGCGTCCTTAGGGAGACCGGCACGCTTTCTGTCATATCGTTTGCCAGCCCGACACCTTCCTTAGCCAGAACGTCCGCCTCTTCGTTTCCTTCGATGCCCTGGTGACTGGGAACCCAATAGATCTGCACTGACTTAGTCGTGCTTAGTGATTCTAGTGCCTCCCTGCTTGCCAGGACACTTCTAGAACTGACCGCGGATGAGTGCATGGATTTTATCGCTGCTTGGCTGTCAACGAATATGTTAACCGTATTGTGTGGTCGCTCTGTGAGCTGAGCGACCTCTGCTGCCTTCTTCATGGCGAAGACTTCCGCCTGGAATATGCTGCATCGGTCGGGTAACTTATACGACGCCCTTATTTCAGGGTTTGTACAGTATAGGCCTGCTCCTACTCCTTCATTAATCTTGGAGCCGTCGGTGTATATGTTGAGGTGTTGAGTCTGGTCCCGTCCCGCTTTCCAGTCTTCGGGTCCCATGAAGAGGTTTGTTTTTACTTCAAGGCACGTTTGGGGGATCATGTAGTCGGTTGAACTGATCATGTCCGTTCCAATTGAACTATGCCCGAATCTTTGAGGAGACATGTTCCCCGACGCAATCAAGCGCTGTGCCGCCTTGCTTGCAGTCAGCCTAGCGTAGATGTCGAGGGGGTCGATTCCGAGTATTGTTTCGAGTGCTTTGGTTGGCGTTGACCTCAGCGCTCCCGTTATACAGAGCAAAGCCTGCCGCTGGGTTCGTTCCATTAGCTTGTGGTACGTCTTCTTTTCAGTGGCTTTCCACCACACTAGGACTCCATACAGCAGAGTTGGTCGCACTACCGAGATGTAGATCCAGTGCATCAGAGCGGGCGACAGGCCCCATGTGCTACTAAGCATCTTCTTGGATGCATATAGTTCATTGGTGGCCTTTTTCACCCGCTCTACTACATTGGGTCTCCATGCCAGCTTACTGTCCAGTACTGTGCCGAGGTATTTGACCTATGCTTTAGGGGTTAGCCTTGTTTGGTTGACTTTCGGGGGACCCATGTTGGTACCTTGTATCTCTTGGTGAAGAGGATGAGGTCCGTTTTGTCCGCGTTGATACTGAGTCCTACTCCATCTGCCCACTCACATATCTCCCTGAGTGTTCGTTCCATTATGGAGCTGAGAGTCGATGGACATACACCCGTGATAAGTACGCTTATGTCGTCTGCATAAGCTGTTATTTTTGGTGCTTTCCTTTCGAATTTCTTGATGAGGTTGTCGACCACCAGGTTCCATAGCAGGGGTGACAGGACTCCACCCTGGGGTGTGCCCCTGTGTGCACCTCTGACCATGGAGGCGGTGCCCCACTCTGATTGCACCCGTCTGCAACCTAGAAGGTTCTTTATCCAGAGGTTGATTGACGGGTGGGTGCTGGTAGCTTCTAGGCAGTCCATTATTGCTTCTGTAGCGACGTTGTTGAATGCTCCGGATATGTCTACGAATACTCCAAGTGCATATTTCTTAGTGTTGAGGGCTTTCTCGACGGTAGCTACTAGCGAGTGCAGTGCTGTTTCCACCGATTTTCCCTTGGTGTAGGCGTGCTGGTTGGTTGACATTAGTCCGTTTACTTTGGTTCTAATATGCAGATCCAGCAGCTTTTCTAATGTTTTCAGTAAGAAAGAGGTTAGGCTTATCGGTCTGTAATCCTTGGAACTCACATGGCTGCACTTTCCTGCTTTTGGGAGGAAGACAACTCTAGAGGTTCTCCATTGGATCGGGATATAGCCTGTTCTTAGGCATGCTGCGTATATCGCGAGAAGCCATGGGGTGATCACCTCTTTGGTCACTTGCAGCATGGCTGGGAATATTCCGTCCAGTCCAGGTGCCTTTATGCCCGTGAAGGAATCTATTGCCCATTGGATTTTCTTTGGGGTTATCAGATCTGTTGGGGGTGTTTGTTCCTCAGTTGCTAGGTCCTGATGCGTTTCGGCATCGGTGACCTCGGTGCATCCTGGGAAGTGGGCCTCCATTAGTGCCGTTAGGGCTTCTTTGCTGCCCTCCGACCACTGTCCGTTGTCTAGTTTGAGTTGGCTCTGTACTGTGGGTTGCTTTGACAGCAGCTTCCTCAGCCTAGCCGTTTCAGACACTTTCTCAATGCTGGAGCAGAAGTTTCTCCATGAGCTACGCCGTGCCTTACGTATTTCCTTCTTGTATTCCCTTAATAGGGTCTTGTATTCCTCATTGATGTTCTCGTCGTTCGCTAGTTTAGCGAGCTTGAAAAATTCCATGAGGTTGTTTCTTTGCAGAGAGAGGTCTCGATTCCACCAGAGTGGTTTGGACTTCTTCCTTGTTCTAGATGGTGGGCATGCTGTGTGGTATGCCTGTAGCAGTTCCGTAGATAGGGTCTCTAAGGACTTCTCTATATCCTCCGCGGATTTCACTGAGCCCGGGCTCGCGAGTTTCGAGGTGACTGTCTTTCTAAACTTCTCCCAGTTTGTGTTCCGGGGGTTTCTATAGACTATCACTTTCGGAGTGTATTCAAATTCGCACTTGAATTGAATGTACCTGTGGTCTGAGAAGGAAGGTCTTTCGAGGACCTTCCATCCAGATATGTTGGTACTCTTTCCCGTTGCGAGAGTTAGATCTAGCACGTTTGACGAGGTGGGACCCACGTAGGTGTATTCCTCCCCCACGTTTGCTACATCGATGTTATTTGTTAGTATAAAGTCTAGGAGTGACTCACCTCGGTCGTTAATATCAGGGCTTCCCCACACACTATGGTGGGCATTAGCATCTGTGCCAACGATCAGTTGGTAGTCTTTGGAGTCGGCTTCTTCCACCAGACTCCTTAGTTCTTCTGGCGGTGCGGACCTGTCGTGCGCCATGTAGCAGGAGGCTACCAGAAGGCGCTTCTCCTCACTTTCCAGCATAACTACTGTCAGGTCGTCTGTGCTGTAATGAGACATAAGGTAAGCGTGGATTCCTTTCCGTACTAGTACGGCAGTTCTATTCCTGCTTACCGGTGTTGAGTAGAGTGTGTTGTAATTTGAGAGCTTTAGCCCGGCCACCGAATTGCCTGATGCAATCCAGGGCTCCTGGACCAAAGCTATGTCAGCGGGCCCTTGCTCCATGGAAGTGTGGAGCTCCGCTGATGCTGTCTTGCTCTTATGCAAGTTGAGCTGCAGCACACTCAGTTTCATGAGCAGCTGGCTCCCCTGCATACGACGGGTTGACTACTACGGTCAGGTCACCGTCCTCTTCTTCGAGCGTGTCGTCCAACGCCATACCCTGGGCGGCCTCTATGATGGTATCCAGACCGAGGTCCTTCTCCACTTCGCCTGCCTGCAGGGTGTGTGCGTCCTTATCGCTGGGCTGACGCTTTTTGAGGCGCAGGTAAACGCTCCCCATACCCCACGCCATTTTCCCGTACTTGGGGTAAAGTTGATCCTCCGCTGCTTTGTTGATCTGGAGGATCACATGCTGGCCCCCCTAGTTGGGTAATGGGCTACCAGCATGCAATACCTTCCAGTCAGCGGTCGGTATCTCAGGGTTCTGTCGCTGAAGGAGCTTCAGCGCACGGTCCCCTTGGATTGCGATGGGGAAGAGCACCTTCGCCTTTGGTATGGACGGGATTAGCTCCCTGTCCACCACCTCCAGCTTGGCCCCCTCCCACATCGCTTCCAGTTGGCAGACCGTTTGCGTCAGCCACTTCAGCGTCGGGTCGTCCTTACATTTCAGGATTTTGACCCCATTCAGCCACCCAGCACCATCGAAGGTGGGCATGGGAGCTGTTGGGTTCTCATCCATCCTTGTAAACAGGGAGTCTACCAGCCGCGCGTGGACCATTTTCCACTGCGCTGCTGTTATCCTCCCATTCTCATCACGTCTGTCGATGAGTGCTACAATCAGGTGTCTCTTGGACACATCGCTGATCTTCTCGCCTGACCCCTGCTTTGCCGCTTTAGGTGGTGGTTCCGCTCTCTTGGGTCCACGCTGCCGCTTGCTCGCCGGAGTGACGGCACTGTCGGTCGAGCGCTGCCTTTTGGTAGCCAGCAACTCTTCCACCTTGTTGGCGTGCTGACTTGTCGATGCCTTCATCTGAGGCACCTGCGCGTAGTATTTACGGCCCTCCTCTACCTTCAGCTCGGCCCAAGCTAGCTTGGATTTCTCTTCCTGGGAGATATCCGCCTTGCCTTGGAGCCTGCCTACTATCTTGAGGGCCGCCTTGTATTGGGCTTTGGCCTTCATCCCCTCCCTCGAACGCTTCGGCCCTTCCCTGCGCAGGGAGCTGGTACTTGGTTCAGGCGAGCGAAGAAGGCTGTCCTCTTCTGTTTTACTGATGGACAGCACGCTCTCCAGGTCCGAGTCTGCCTCGACAACGGCACCTGCGCGGCTCATCCTACAGCGGGTGGTTGTGGCAGTAGTGTTGCAACTGACGTGACCTGCTCCCGTCACGTCCGAGGTGTGGCCACTGGCGACACGCAGAGAGGATTGCTCCTCCCCGTGCCCGCCGGTGGTAGCAGCCACGCTTCCCACCGACGTTTGGGTTGACATCCCAACCCGTGTTTGCTCCTCTTTCCGCTCCATATTTGGCCCGAAGGTCCATACGTGGTTAATGTTTTTCGGGGGAACCACCCCCTAGCGTTTTAGGCCTACCCGCCAGGCACCTCTAGCCATGGCCCTGACCCCGCTCCCCCGACTCGAGGTCGAGAAGACGCAGGGCCATTGCCTTAGCTAGACACTGCATTGCCTCGGACGGAGCAAGCGACAATGCATTACCCTTGTCCGGGATAATGCAGTGCCCATTGCCCAGCCGGCACCCTCGTGGAGGGTTCAGCTAGAGGATTTTCGCCAGCTGACCACGAGCATTAATCGCACTAATTCGTCATGAGTATTGGTCAATTGGAGGGCGCAAGACTGTGGCAAATGTCGTAAATCGCTGCACAAGATGTTTTAAGGCCAAGCCGCGCTTACTTCAGCATATCATGGCTGACCTGCCAAAGGAGCGTGTGAATGCAACTTGCGCCTTTGCTGTTACAGGCGTGGATTTTTGTGGTCCATTCTTTTACAAGAGTGAGGTGCGGACCAGACCACCCATCAAATGCTACACTTGCGTATTTATTTGTTTTGCCACCAAGGCCGTGCGCTTGGAGCTTGTGCAGGATTTGTCAACGCCAGCGTTCATTAGCGCGCTCAAGCGGTTCATTTGTACTCGTGGTCAGCCGAGGGAGATTTGGTCTGATAATGCAACTAACTTCGTTGGAGCTAAGAACGAGTTGGCGGAGCTGAAGAAGCTGTTCCTCTCCGAAAAGCACCAGAAGACAGTTCAGGAGTTTTGCGTCGCAGATCACATCGACTGGCGTTTTATTCCCCCTCGGTCTCCCCACTTTGGCGGGCTCTGGGAGGCAGCGGTGAAGACAGCCAAGCATCACTTCTACCGTTCCGCCTCCAGCTCCGTACTTTGCTTCGATGACCTGAGAACCCTCGTATGCCATATAACTGCTATAGTCAACTCAAGACCATTGCTTCCCATTTCAGAGCATCCCGACGATTTGGACGTGCTAACACCTGCGCATTTCTTGGGCACGGCGCCGATCCTTATGTTTGCAGAGCCAGATGTAACCAGACTAAACTTCAATCGTCTTGATCGCTGGCAGCAGGTCAACTTTCTGCAGCAGACGTTTTGGTCCCGCTGGCGAGAGAAGTACCTCACCCTTCTTCAGGAGAGAGCTAAGTGGAGAACTAGGCAGCCTAGTCTCAGCGTCGGCGACGAAGTGCTCGTAAAGAACGAGAACCTGCCTCCCCTCAAGTGGCCATTGGGAAGGGTGACTAAGTTAATCGTCGGGAAGGATGGTGTTCCCAGGGTAGCTGAGCTCAAAACGGCTACTGGGATAGCCACAAGGGCCGTTGCGAAGTTGTGTATGCTGCCAAAGAAGGATGTCGAAGGCCCGTACTCTTCAACGGGGGGAGTATGTTCGGCTTATCGCCGGCCCACGGCAGCATAAAGAGAGAGCATCTCTCTTAATTATTTGTTGCTTGCTGTCGCCCTGCACTCTTTATCGCTACATCGCCCTTTCTTCGTCGTTCGTCGTCCAACAAGAGCTGCGTGGGAGGCACATCTTCGGAGCAGCTTTACTCAAAATTTGATCATCGTCGTGCGCAAACGTGATACCGCCAACCTTTCGTCTCGCATTGTTCTTTCGATAAGAAACCAAATTGAACAAAAACACATACACAATATACACACATACATTGAATCCAAACCCTTTTGTTTTTTAATTAAATTTCGCATATACGCTGCTGAAGAAGCTCAGTAGCTCAACAGAACGAATATTGAAGAATCATAAAGAACTACTTCACCCAGGGATCGAAAAGACCACTAATTGGTTTAAAGGAAAATTCTATTACCCAGATTACCAAAAGCTAATTCAAAATATAATCAATGAATGTCCCACGTGCAACGTTGCTAAAACTGAGCATCGTAACACCAAACTCACATTCGAGATCACACCCGAAATACAGAATATCAGAGAAAAGTATGTCATGGATTTCTATCTAGTAGGTAATCAACAATTCCTGTCATGCATCGATGTATATTCTAAATTCGCTACCCTTGTAGAAGTTAAGAGTTGTGATTGGCTAGAAGCAAAGAGAGCCATCATAAAAGTCTTTAACGAAATGGGCAAGCCACAGGGAATTAAAGCCGACAAAGATTCAGCCTTTATGTGCGCAGCATTGCAAGCATGGTTGAATGCGGAAAACGTGAAGATCGAAATTACCACCAGCAAAAATGAGGTTTCTGATGTAGAACGGTTACACAAAACAATCAATGAAAAATTAAGAATTATTTCAAGCGATGATAATATAGAGAACAGGCTCACAAAATTCGAGTTGATTCTATACATTTACAACCATAAAACGGTTCATAATACCACAAAAAGATCCCCAGCTGATATATTCCTGCACGTCGGACTACCAGACTATAATACCCAACTGAATAAGGTTAGACTGATCAATCATTTGAATAACGACAGAATTGACTTTGAAGTAGACACTCGCTACAAAAATGCACCCCTAGTTAAAACAAAAACAACTAATCCGTTCAAAAGAACAGGGGAAATTAGGCAGGTAGACGAGAAACATTTTGAAGAGACAAATAGAGGGAGGAAAATCACCCACTATAAAACAAAGTTCAAAAGAAAGAAGAAAACTAATAAAAGTAAATATAATAATTGCAGAGTACCCGAAGAGAGTACTGGGAATCTGGAGCTACAACATGACTAAGATTATAATCTTACCGTCCTACAGTCTACGGGACAGAATATAGAGATAGATCCCATCAATTCAAGGAATGGGTATCTCTTATTCAAAACAGATACCATTAATATACCCACTAATTACACTAGTCGACACGACATTTCCGCTGTCGCCAAAAATGACTTTTTCTGATAGATTTGGATGTTTAAAATTTTTTAAAGAATGTTTTTTTTTTTTTCATGGAGTAGTTTTTTTTTAAAGAATTTTTAAAAAATTTGTTGTTGTTTGTCATAGGTAGTGCTTCTATTTTTCACATAACTTAAGTTTCCTACAACTTGTTGTATTGAACTTTGCAGTCAAAAAAAGCTGACAAATGCAGCTATAAATCCGATTCAGACACTTTGTACCTGCAACTTAACGCCTGGAAGATATTAAGCTTTCAAATTCAAATTTCATAATTTTTCGTCGTTTAAGGTATCGCTTATAAAAATATAAAAATAAACGGCTTAGTTATAACCGTTTGACCAAACTTTCATATGCCGAATTTCGCCGATAAATTCCGTTAGCCGACGAATAACCGTTTTTTTTTCCTACAAAAATACCAAAAATCTGTGTTTGTAACAGTTTTTAACGGTAAAATGGCATTTGGGATAGTGCCAAACGGCATATGAAAATTAAACGACGCCTAATTAATGTGTCTATCTAAAACCAAAAATCAAGGCATACACATATTTTTTTTTCGACTTTTCCTGAGCTTTCAAAGTCAAAATTTCGGGGAAAAATACCGAAAAAAACTATGAAATTTGAATTTGAAAGCTTAATATCTTCCAGGCGTTAAGTTTCAGCTACAAAATGTCTGAGTCGGATTTATAGCTGCATTTGTCAGCTTTTTTTAACTGCAAAGTTCAATACAACCAGTTGTAGGAAACTTAAGTTATGTGAAAAATAGAATCACTACCTATGACAAAAAACAACAAATTTTTTAAAAATTCTTTAAAAAAAAACTACTTCATGAAAAAAAAACCATAATTCTTAAAAAAATTTTAAATCTCCCAATCTATTAGAAAAAGTCATTTTTGGAGACAGCGGAAAAAAAAAGTTGAATTTTGTCGAGTAGTGTTATGAATATCACTATTTAACCATTAATATAACAAAAACAGATGAAACATATCAGAGTTTACTAAATCAGGCAAACCAATTTAATAACGAAATCCAAGTCCAATATTTAGTCGAGAAATTACAACGTGAATTCAATGGCATAAAAATAGCCAAAAGAAACAAAAGAGGCCTTATAAATGCAGTAGGCACAATTTATAAATATCTGTTTGGAACTCTGGATCAAGACGACAAAGTTGAACTAGAAGGGAAAATAGACAATCTGGCTAGCCACAGTGTTCAAGCTAACGAATTAAACTTAATAATTCAAGCAGTAAATTCTGGCATAGAAGTCGTCAATAAGTTAAACCAGGATAATGATAGAAACAAACAATTAGAAATACTAATATTTAACCTTCAACATTTCACGGAGTATATAGAGGATATTGAATTAGGCATGCAGTTAACAAGATTAGGAATTTTTAATCCAAAATTATTAAAGCAAGATTACCTGAAACACATCGATTCAGAAAAATTATTATCAAAACATATACTTGGTTAAAATCAGATACTAACGAAATATTAATAATTTCCAACATTCCACGAGAGATCAGAAATATTCCCATACTTAAAATTATCCCATATCCAGATGAAGATAATAATATTCTTACCTACCTAACGCAAAATAACTATTATATTTTTGAAAACGATGTATACAATAAAGAATCAAAAAGAAAAATAAATGACGAATGTATATCAGGAATAGTAAAACAAATCGCAACAAAATGTCCATATACCAAAGCAAATCAAAACTTTCAAATAAATTTCATTGAACCCAATATATTGTTAACTTGGAAACTACCAAAAACCAAGATTGCTCAAAACAAGAAATAGTAGTAGAAGGGACTACATTGATAAAAATACATAATTGCACTGTACAATTAAATGAATTCTTAATATTCAACTCAATACCAGAATTTGCACAAAGCGTATATATTAACAACAATGTAACAAGAATCAAACCATTGTCATATTTACAAACCCAAGAAATCATAATAGAAAATACGCAATTAAATAATGTATTACATGTAAGTTTAATATTTCTGTTTGTCATAATCATAATAGGAGTATTAAGTTATAAATTGTTTAATCTAAGTAAAAGCAAGAAGCTTAAACCCGACCCACACATAGAAACATCTTTAGACGAAGATGGAGAATCTCCAGCAAGCATAGTTTTAAATGCACCTGAACTATATCCAAAGATAATCGCCTGAGGACAGGCTTAAATCTAACGTTGGGGGAGTGACATATCCATAGCCCATGCTACGCATACCCTCTATCTAAAGTGGCTCAAAGCTGAAACTATGCAGTGTCAAATAAAAAGTTTAAGGTGGTACAGATTTTAAACTAGAGGAAAAACAAAAAATGTTTAAACGCCAATTTGTTGTATGTTTTATCACATTTAAAAAAATAACTTTATTTTGCTGATTAAATATTGCTCAGTTTTAAAAATAAAATAAAAACTTAAAATATATCTTAAATACAGGTCAGAGCCAGAATGATCCATCCACAAACTAATTTAATATTAGTCGAATAAAAGCTTAAACAGGTATTTTAATACTTAGTATGCTATCCCTTAACCTTTATTACGGCTTTTAACCTACAATTCATGGAAGAGACCAGCTTCCGAGTGCTTTCCGGGCTTATTTTGCTCCATTCCTCCAGCAGAACTTTTTTAAGGTCGTTTTTGCTAGAAATCCTGTGATTCTGGGTGTTTTTCTCCAGCGCAGCCCACAAATTTTGAATAACATTTAAGTCTGGAGACTGGGCTGGGGGAATCATCAAGTGGGGGCAGTTCCAGATAAGCCAGGACTGTCCTATTCCGGACGAATGTTTCGGGTCATTATCCTGGTAGAACCGGAAATCAAGTCGGATTCCTAGTTTCTCGGGCCTCTCATAGGCCAGTAACAACCGACGCAAGTAACATTGCATTAGGAGCGGTTTTGTCACAAGACCACAAACCAATCTGCTACGCAAGTAGAACCCTAAACGAACACGAAATCAACTATTCAGCAATAGAAAAGCAATAGAAATATTTCAGATCGTATCTGTTTCGTAGAACCTTTGAAATATTAAGTGATCATAAACCCTTGGTTTGGTTGAATAACCTCAAGGAACCAAATATGAAGCTACAACGCTGGAAGATCAAATTAAATGAATTTGACTTCAAAATAAACTATTTACCAGGAAAGGAGAACCATGTAGCTGACGCGTTATCAAGAGTAAAGATTAACGAAAGCCTACTTGGGGAAACCATTAATAGTGATTGTGCAACGGTCCATAGTGCTCAAGAAGATAATACAAATTATATTCCACTTACCGAGCGACCAATCAATTACTACAACAGGCAAATAGAACTGGTCAAAGGAAATGAGGATAAAGTAGAAACATCCCATTATTTTCACAAGATACTGATAAAAATCACGTATACTGAAATGACAGAGTCATTAGCCAAAGACATAATAAAGGAATATGTCTTGACCAATCACTTGACTAAACTGATTAAATCTAGCACCAAACTCATTGATATTCCGAGTTATTCCGAGTTCAAGGAACGAATATTGAAGAATCATAAAGAACTACTTCACCCAGGGATCGAAAAGACCACTAATTGGTTGAAAGGAAAATTCTATTACCCTGATTACCAAAAGCTAATTCAAAATATAATCAATGAATGTCCCACGTGCAACGTTGCTAAAACTGAGCATCGTAACACCAAACTCACATTCGAGATCACAACCGAAGACGAAGATGGAGAATCTCCAGCAAGCATAGTTTTAAATGCACCTGAACTATATCCAAAGATAATCGCCTGAGGACAGGCTTAAATCTAACGTTGGGGGAGTGACATATCCATAGCCCATGCTACGCATACCCTCTATCTACATATGTCTGTCACCCTACACCCACATACTATAAACAATCCAACACCCTCAGCTTCGAATCCCATAAAAAATCCCACGCTCGAAGTGGACCACTTGTAGCCGATAGCCGGCAATGTAAACAAACTCCCTAAGCTAGGAGCCGAACATAAAACCATAAATGCCGCACTAGGATCACGCCACCCTACACCATCATCGGAGCCGAAGCCGAAGCCAACGCCTCCGAATCCCAATCCGAGCATCGTAATATAAATAGTCTACATCTAAGCAGGGGCTTCAGTTCTGTTCAAGACAAACGTCAACCTAGACACCGTCGGAGAATTCATCTAAGTTAATTCCGTTTAAGACATCTGACCTTAGTCATCGTCGCGGAAAATAACTAACAATTGTACATTACAGTTTAAGTGTTTAATAAAATCTTTTTAAAAACCTAAAACTGAGTGTTGCATATTTAACTATATATGTATATCTTACCTCCCTTGTTCAATTCGGCACCAACACTCTCCCACGCACTTTTCACGGAAATGTTGTCGAAATGCTTCTTCTCCGTGATCCGCCAAAGACATGGTCTTGCCTCCACTGCTTATATCAGGGCAATCTTCTCCTCTCGTTGAAAATTGAAGTCCCTCTTCGTAAATTTTCGCACTGGTATTCCCTCCATCTTTGAACACTCCAGTAAAAATATGCACATATATTTTACTGGCACCCCTATCAGCTGTTCTCACAGTCTACATTCGTGTGGATATCGATACTATCGATAAAAATTCGTGGATCCCGTTTACGTTGCTGGATACTGACTCCAGGAAAACACAAACGAAAAATTACTGGCCCCGTTTTTTTTATATGAAGTTTGACAGTAATTTTTAGTTTCCGCAGTGCTGGATACCCAGCTTAATGAAAGAATGCCAAGATGGGTATGAGATGGTTGAAAGTAAATGGCCATCCAAGTAGAATTGTTGAGCATTTGAGCATCTGATATTGAAACACCTCCCGGTTCCTTGCAATTTGCTGGATGATATCAGTTATTTTTGTTTGTCTTGCTAAGTGAATTCAGTGTATTCCTTTTCTTCGTTGTGAATGCGAATTTTGTAGAGTTGCATTTCGCATAGAAACGTAAAGTTTGGGGACATCCAATATGGATGGGTAAGGTAAGGTTAGGTTACGCCGGACGGCCCTCAACGGGGCCTCTCATAGGCCAGAATGGCCCTTAGTTATCCGGATTTCGTATGGACCTTACGAGGTTCTGAGGTTTCTGAGGTACCGTTGTCCCCCAGAAACGAGGTGTTTTTGGCAAAGGCAAGCAGTTTCCCTGGCGACCTCTTGGAAGCATCGTCCAGTGATTCCAGCATCGGTGCGCCCAGGTATCTTCCCCTTACCCTTGAAAGAGCCGGACAGCGGCAGATGAGATGTTCCAGGGTTTCGACAGCCCCGGGTTCATTATTTTTCCTGCAGATGTCGCTGTTGGTGATGCTTAGCCTGCTTGCAGCCAGGCATAGGCCTGTTTGTATACCCACAAGTAGTCTGTATTCCTTTCGTGGAAGGTGCAGCAGATAGTGGCGCAGTTTATCATTGCGTTCCTTGCACATGATTTTAGAGATTCTGCAGGTGGTGGTGTTCTTCCACCTGCTGTCTGTCTTCATTTTAGCCTGGTTCTCCAGGTCGCTTTGTCGCGTTCTAAGGGAGACCGGCACGCTTTCGGTTCCTTCGTTTACCAGCCCGACGCCTTCCTTAGCCAGAACATCCGCCGCTTCGTTTCCTTCGATGCCCTGGGTGCTGGGAACCCAATAGATCTGCAATGACATAGTCGTGCTTAGTGAGTCTCGTGCCTCCCTGCTTGCCAGGACACTTCTGGAACTGACCGCGGACGACTGCATGGATTTTATCGCCGCTTGGCTGTCAACGAATATGTTAACCGCATTGTGAGGTCGCTCTGCGAGCTGAGCGACCTCTGCTGCCCTTTGCCATTTGGTGAAGAGGATGAGGTCCGTTTTATCCGCGTTGATACTGAGTCCTACTCCATCTGCCCACTCACATATTTCCTTGAGTGTTCGTTCCATTATGAAGCTGAGAGTCGATGGACATACACCCGTAATAAGTACGCTTATGTCGTCTGCATAAGCTGTTATTTTTGGGGCCTTCCGCTCGAATCTCTTAATGAGGTTGTCGACCACCAGGTTCCACAGGAGGGGTAACAGGACTCCACCCTGGGATGTGCCCCTGTGTGCCCCTCTGACGATGTAAGCGGTGCCCCACTCTGATTGCACCCGTCTACAACTTAGAAGGTTTTTTATCCAGAGGTTGATTGCTGGGTGGGTGCTGGTTGCTCCTAGGCAGTCCATTATGGCTTCTGTAGCGACGTTATGAAATGCTCCGGATATATCTACGCATACTCCTAGTGCATATTTTTTGTTGTTGAGGGCTTTCTCGACGGTAGCTACTAGCGAGTGTAGTGCTATTTCCACCGATTTTCCCTTGGTGTAGGCGTGCTGGTTGGTTGACATCAGTCCCCCTACTTCGGTTCTGATGTGTAGATCCAGCAGCTTTTCTAATGTTTTCAGTAGAAAGAAGGTTAGGCTTTTCGGTCTGTAATCCTTGGAACTCACATGGCTGCACTTTCCTGCTTTTGGGAGGAAGACAACTCTAGAGGTTCTCCATTGGATCGGGATATAGCCTGTTCTAAGGCATGCTGCGTATATTGCGAGAAGCCATGGGGTGATCACCTCTTTGGTCACTTGCAACATAGCTGGGAATATTCCGTCCAGTCCAGGTGCCTTTATTCCCGTGAAGGAATCTATAGTCCATTGGATTTTCTTGGGGGTTATTAGCTAGCTAGCTCCTGATGCGTATCGGCATCGTTGACCTCGGTGCATCCTGGGAAGTGAGCTTCCATTAGTGCCGTCAGGGCTTCTTTGCTGGCCTCCGACCACTGTCTGTTGTCTAGATTGAGTTGTAGCCGTACAGTTTTTCGGATCTGAGTAATAGGCTAAATAAATTACACACATGTGTTCGCTATCGATATATGAGTTAAATCAATAGAGTGCGCTTTAATTAGAATTTTATAACTGCATATTACGTAATAAAAATAACTGATCACATATGTTTATTGAGAGAAGCCCAAGAATTAAAATATTGTATTTTCAATAAATTAATTCACCATTTTGTTATACCAGAATATAGCCCTTTCCCACGCAGAATATTTGCGGGGAACGATGGGATTTTGGAGAGATGTGAAACCTCGATTCCCACCGGCCACCATCCAACTTCCATGGAAAACATAGTTGGCAAAACAAACAAAACATGTGTGCTGTGCTCTGAATTTCGTACAATTTAAACAATAAATATGGAAAATTATCATATTTTTCGACTGTGGTTCAATAGCAACAAATGATGTTGCAAAAATTTGATGGTGGCATTCGACAATTAAATAAAATCGATGAGGAAGAATTATTTTCAATGCTCTATTATTTTAATGAAAGTATGCCAAGAAGGGTATGGATGGTTGTAAGTAAATTACAACCCAAGTAAAATGTTATATACAAGACTATGTTCTATCTGTTTTAGAAGCGGTACAGAACTTATAGTCTTCGTTATATTCATTCAAATTAATTCCATTTCAATTTACTTCAGATATAGATTTTCGTATGTAAACAACAGCTCTCAGAAAGTTGCTGCGATTCTACAATTTATCAAAATTCGATCATTGCACAACAGATCCATGCGACGGCAATATTGGAGGATAAACAAAACACCCCCATTAATGAGAGTTGGGTTCTGCTGAATTTAAGTGAGCAACCTGAACAGCGCGACCTGAATTTATCTGCATAAATATGCAGATCTGCTATTGCAAAACATTGCTTAAACACATAAAAAATGTTGGATTCTTCTTATTTATTCGCTTTCTTCTCTCGATTTCTTCTCTGTCATTGTGAACATTTTCGCAGTGTAATTCATTTCCTCGCTGTGAATGCGAATTTTGTAGAGTTAAAAATAAATATCGGCTAAATATCGCATAGAAACGTGCGGTCTTGGGACTTCCAAAATGGATGGGTGAACTAACTGGGAATTTTCGAAACGGCAAACACTTAGGGTTCATCCCCGAAATGGATGGTGGGAACAGGCTGTAAGCAAAATGTTTTGGGCTATACAAGTTTTATGTATATGTGTATCAGCCAGAAGAAAGCGTTACCGACCCAGTTTATATAGCCACGTCTGTCTGTTAGTCTTGTTTGACGCCAAACTCTCAAAATATAAAAGCTAGAGCAACCAAGTTTTGTGCTTATTCACCTATGATTCCATTCTGCCCAAAAAAAGGACAAATATCTTTGGCATTCACAATATTCCAGATATTTATATCCAGAAGGAACAAATGAAATCGCAAAGAATTAAATACAGACGCAAAAAAGCAAAAGAGGTGTTTACATTGGGAGACGCACGTCGTTGCGAAATGAGAACAGCAGATACTTTTCTCTTGAGAACAACTCCGACGCATTCTTTAAAGATAACTACCGCGAGAAGAGGAGTACGTTCGACATTTTAGTGGGACTGCTGGCTAATCTCCGAAAAAAGAATACGAATTTTCGACAGGCAATCCCTTTGGAGATAAGGATACGATACCCATAGCGCTTTCTTGCCTGGGATCCTCTTTCGCATAATAGGGAATCCATTGTGTGTAGGATTTTGACGAAATTTTGTTGGTAAGTGACTGCTGAGCTTGGTGATAAGTATATGCCAGCGGAATTTCTTACCTAGGCGAAGACCCCGGAAACAGTGAAAGGATTTTAAGCATTAGAATTTCCAACAAAAATGTACAAACCAATCATATTGTTAAAATGGTTTATTTAATAATGAATCTGAAAAGTTTTCGTTCAAGGGCTGGCAAACACAATCAGGTTAGATATTCGTATGAAACTGATAAATAAAATGTTAATGCATAATGTGTTTGATAGGGTCAGTTCGAAAGCAGTACTCAGATCACGAAGCGAACACGCCGATATATGCTAGAAAATATGTCATGGTATTTGGAGTATTTTTAACAGTCCCTAGAGTTTTATTAACATGCAGCTGAAACTGAGGTTGTGTGCGTGAATGTACACACACATCCAACAAGACAAGATGATGACAAGGCAAGAAATGGATTAAAAGAACACAAAATATTGGGACAGTTTTGAGACGAAGAATTTATTAAAGTGTTGCATGATTGTGTTGGTGGCGGCAGATATTGTTGCCAAAAAAAAAAACCAAGAAGTTCAGCGCAGACAGAGGCGCCAAAATGTCAATATTATCAAAATGCTTATTTTCCGTGATCCGCCTTTGACGTGATCTTGCCTCAACTGCTTTTATTAAAGCAATATTCTCTTCACGTTACAAATTTAAATATTTCTTTTAGGTTTTGCAGTAGTTTTGAAGTTTGGCAGTTATTTTTAGTTTCCGAGGTGCTGTATACAGTTTACATTTTTACGCGCCAAAATTTAAATTGTGATCTGATAGTTTTTGTTTTTAATAGTGGTAATAGTTTTGCTGATAGGCAGAAAACTACTAAAATGTGCTGTTGACCACAAAAACAATCGAATATATCGAATAAACGCAACTGCGTTTGAAAATGCTTAGCTTATGTAAAAAAAACTGCGTCTCTGGGAAGACGCAAAGAATCAAGACGCAGCTTCGGTGACGCATAATAGTAGTTGTTTTCTAGCCAACCTAAAATTTTGATACGAAGTAACAGGTAAGGGCATATCACGAAAAAACGTAAGGCGTAGATAATTTTTAAATAAAAAATAAACCTTTTCGTAAATAGTTTTAACAGTATATTCGAAGTCAGCTGTTTTTATTTAAAAAGAAAGAGTAAATGGAAACATATCACAACAAATTGCAAATACGTGATCACATTTAAACGAAAAAGACACGATATTTTAGATCAATGAAAAAATAATATTACGGAGAAAAAAATTTATATAATCCTGTTGTATACTTTGAACATTTTAATAATTTAAAATTTATTTTCCAATGTAAGATATATTATTTTATTAGTTCTAATCGATTAGTTCTTATCGAGGAAAGCAACCCTACATATGACGCACGAAGAGAATAAAGATGGCGGTTCGGTGCACACGAAAACTAAAGCAAGGTGAATGCTAGGTAAAGAATCTTTTAAAGTACATATATTGAAAATGTTCATTAAGTTTTGAAATTAGTAAATAAAAGTATATTTACAATGTGTAAATTAAAATATACTATTTCTATATAATTCGTCAATGATAGCTTACAAGTTTAATATAAAAATGAACATACATATATTGCCTGTAGTTGTCCTGGACTGAAATCGAAAAATAATTGTTTTACAGAAGGTAATTTAGTTAATTAATCTAAACCTAAAGATTTCTGATATATGAAGAATTTTAATATGCAATATATATGTACATAGATATATGTATATACCTATATTTATATATGCAGATATATGTGTACGTATACATAGGCTTTGGCTCTACATCGGTCTTTCGCTGCAACAAAAGGGATTCCCAACATACGTATAAAATTTCAGTTAACTGGATATAAGCGTGAGTACATTTTATGAACATCATTATGTTAGCGTGGTTGTGTTTTTTGTTATTTTTTCAAAGATTAAATATTTATGTATATACATTGCAAAGCTTCCATTATTTTGTGTTTATATACATATGTATAATCAAATATACATTTGTAAATAAATATGTATGTATGTATACACTTATTTCGTAAACAATAATTCTTACCTGGTGGCTCCTTCGAAAATATCATGTATGTCAGCACATAGAATGTAAATATGTATAAAAAAACGTATGTGATGTACATATATTCTCTATGTACAGTTTTAGGTAATATATGCAAATGTAAATATAAACATGCAATTATTTGAATTATTTTTTTAAAATTGTTTACCCTTACGGAGGGTATTGTGATTTTAACAAGGTGTTTTCAACAAAGAAAAAAAACAATTCTTTACTAACATGAACAATCCAGTCGTTATACCAATGTATATTTATATTTGACCATAAAGTTTAACTCGAGAATTCACATTATTTAGTAATTCGTTTTTACCTAGACAAAGTGTATAACAAACCGAATTTCCATCTAAAGTGGCTACAATAAAGATTATGAGATCAGCGATACCCTGGGGTAACTCTGTTTTTAATTTGCGGTTATAAAATATGTATACATATGTACACATATTCTTCTAACAGCCTCTGTTGCTCATGAAAACTTTTATTTTCCATTGGCCTTTACCAGAATAGGCTTGGCTAGGTTTGTGTCGAAGTTGTGCAAAATGTTGTTTTGCTTCTAAGATTTTCTGCGCCATAGAACCTGATGATTAGAAAGTGAGTGATTCTTCCTGATTCGATAGTGTTCTACTTTTGAATTCACTGTTTCTCCCTTTGCTCTACCATTGGTGAGCTCCAATTCTTCTTCGGATTTCGAAACAGTACAACTTCAATGTAGCTTTTCTATAGACTGGAAATAATGATTGTTTTGTATTTTATAGCCGAAAAATCCTCCACTTGCAATAGCCACACAGAAGAATTAAATACACCTATAGACTGCTCTAAGGATGTAAGCATAATATGTCCATAGACCAAAATTTATAAATGTTAAGTTTTATGTATAATCATCAGTTGTAATAATTATTAATATTAATTATCCATAATGATTATTTTTGAGCAGAACAAAATGATTATTTCATGATTTTTATGTTTTCGATCTTATTTAAGACTTAAATTGAAATAAAGAAAGAATGATGGGGAGCTCAATAAAACGTATACACATACATCCTTACTAATTGAGCCAAGGCAGCATATGAAAAAAATATTTAAATTATAGATAATTGTTAAGATTTATAATGGATAACTAGCAGACCCGCCGAACGTTGTTTCGTCACAATTTAACGATTCCGGGCATGCATTTAGTTGATCGGCAGCAGTAGATTTCGAAATGACGGGAAGCGTTTGACGAGAATCTCCAGACGAGAATCTACCGTATCCCCACCAAATTACCTCGGTAATCCTTCATCGTACGATCAACTACCTTCAAAGCTCGTTTATACGCCATTGTGCAGTCATCCCAAGTGATTATTTTGCATTCTTGCATTAATTTCACTGTCGCCGAATTCTTGGTCATTTTTCACTTTGCCTGGTCAACAGTGAGAAGATTTATCGGCAGCTTTAAAGCGGAATGTGCAGACTGCCTTTCTTAAAAGTGGCGGCGATTCCAGAGGATGCAACAGCCAACGCAACTTGAGATCTTGACCGTATTATTGCCAGAATCAACGAACAGACGAATGTCTTGCCTGTCTCCGGGAGAATCGAGAAAGTAAATGCCTGCCGTTCCATCGTCAACAAGCTTCATAACCTTCATAACCAATCTCCCGTTGCAATTCGCGATTGGGTATCGACAATGTCGACAGCAACGTATTCCAAAGCAGAGCTATTTAAGTTCACTGTTCAAATTTGAGGTGGTAATAGTGCAGCGCGAAAGTGTGCATGATGGGCACGTTTCCTTAAATTTATTTGTGCACGTTCTTGCGTTAGATTATCACGGACATTCTGAGTACTTATTTCATGATGTGTACGTCGTCCAAGTTTTGATCGTCTAATGCAGGCGTTGTTTCGTAAATGGATAATAATATCCACAGATTGCTCGTGCTGCAGTGCTGGGAAAGGCTTTTCAAATTGTTGATATGTTTATTTTTTCATTCTATCTTTTTGTTATTTTTGTGTTTTTTAATATTTACAACACATTTACATGCAAGCTCTGCTATCTTGATAATGACCACCAGAGGTTGAGATCTTAAAAAATTAATTTTTCCCCGATCGCAGGTGTTATTTTCTTACGTTAAAACACTCACATGAGAAATATAAAAAGCTAAAAAAATTTGATCCAAACCGGTCCAGCCGTTCTCAAAATAAATGTTTTTTTTTTTCGCGAAAGCGCCTGTTTTATTCAAAATTGTATTTTGAAACCTTGTCCTGGCAAATACGAACAACTTAAAAATAGTGTTGAGCTAAATCGGACCAGGCGTTCTCAAGTGATGAAATCCTATACATTTTTTACTCCACTCTTACATATGGGCATATCTCTCAAGAGGTCCCCAAGGCCAAAAAATTAAAAATCAATAAAAATGCATTTGAATATAGTTTTCTCGGGATATTATTTTTAAAAGATATTGAAACTCCACCAATTTAATTAATTGATATATAATTTCATGAACTTTGATCTGAAAACCTATTAAAATTAGCAAAAGTTCAATTTTTTTTTGGGATTTTTTTTTCATGTTTTCCATTATTATTTTCGCCTATAAGAAAGATGATTATTGATAAAAATGTTTCCTAAAAGTCTCCCTTACATATTGAACTATCTAAAAAAATCCCTGACAATTTTCTCAATATCGGCTAACGGAATTTTTGTAACATTTATAAAGCCAAGAAATTTTTGAAATTTTTGAATCTGAAATTTGCATCAATATATCGCCTCAGCTTCCGCTGAATTCTGAGTTTGAATTGGTCGCCGCGAAAACCACTTCTATATTATTTGTCCCGTGCGAATTTTTTTTTGCAAATATCTCGAAGTATCTCTCCAGTAGCACCAGCTAGTCAAGTGGTGAATCATAACGGTAAAACCATTTCGGTTTTATTTTGACATTTTTACAATTTAAAATGCGTACGAACGTTCAGTTCGACATCAGAGAAATGCCGATATGTACACCCAGCGACAAAAAAAAAAGCCGCACTCTGAAATTTCATGAATGTTTAAATTCTCTAGCGTGGGATTTCCCGAAATGTTATTCAATTCGTCTAATTTTTTTTTTGTGAGTCCCTGTGAATGTTTTCTTCTTTTTGCGTGCGCTTTCTGTCGTTTCAGTTACTGGAAACATTTTTTGCAAAACATTTTACTTAGGAGTCTTTAAGAAGTACGCCTAAAGGAAAACAGTTGACGGTGACTGAAGAGTCAAAAATTATTGCCTTGGCTGAACAAAATGTCTCCATTCGAAAAAAAAAACAGATCAAACTAAGTTCAATAAAAGCTCAGTGCGACGATTTTTGAAAAAATTTCGTGAGACTGGACAAGTGGAGAGGACGAAAGGATCGGGAAGAAAAAAATGTACAAGTTCAAGGAATAATCGGACTATTTAGAAAACGAGCCGACATGATCGATTCAAAAATGCTGTTGAGATAGCTTCCGAAGTGCAGCATCGATTTGCCAAAGAAATTTCAGCTCGAACTACAGCGTTGTCTAAAGGAGATGGGTTTGATGGCAAGGACACCTGCCAAAGAGCCAATTCTTAATAACACTACTCGACAAAATTCAACATTTTTTTTCTGCTGTGGCCAAAAATGACTTTTTCTGATAGATTTGGAGATTTACATTTTATTAAAGAATTATGGTTTTTTTTTCATGGGGTAGTTTTTTTTTAAGAATTTTCAGTTCGACATCAGAGAAATGCCGATATGTACACCCAGCGACAAAAAAAAGCCGCACTCCGAAATTTCATGAATGTTTAAATTCTCTAGCGTGGGATTTCCCGAAATGTTATTCGATTCGTCTAATTTTTTTTTTGTGAGTCCCTGTGAATATTTTCTTTTTACGTGCGCTTTCTGTCGTCTCAGTTACTGGAAGCATTTTTTGCAAAACATTTTACTTAGGAGTCTTTAAGAAGTACGCCTAAAGGAAAACAGTTGACGGTGACTGAAGAGTCAAAAATTATTGCCTTGGCTGAACAAAATGTCTCCATTCGAAAAAAAAAAAACAGATCGAACTAAGTTCAATAAAAGCTCAGTGCGACGATTTTTGAAAAAATTTCGTGAGACTGGACAAGTGGAGAGGACGAAAGGATCGGGAAGAAAAAAATGTACAAGTTCAAGGAAAAATCGGACTATTAAGAAAACGAGCCGACATGATCGATTCAAAAATGCTGTTGAGATAGCTTCCGAAGTGCAGCATCGATTTGCCAAAGAAATTTCAGCTCGAACTATACAGCGTCGGAGGTGGGATTAATGGTAAGGACACCTGCCAAAAAGCCACTTCTTAATAGTCGAATGAAGAAATCACGCCTAAATTCGGCTACAGAAAAAGCAAATTAGGGTGAATCTGAGTGGTCACGAATCATATTCTCGGATGAGTCAAAATTTAACCTCATTAGACCCGATGGTTCCCGCACAGTTCGCCGCAGAAAAGGGTAACGCTATTCCGAAAATTGCTGCATTGTCACAGTGAAGCATTATCCTTATATTATGATATGGGGATGCATATATAAATATAAAACAGAATTCCTAATAATTATTAAGGGTATGGTGAATTCAAAAAAGTATGAAGTGGAGTTATTTGCAGTGGAGTTGTGTCCAGTATGGAATCATTTAGTGAGAGAGAAGATCCCATCTTTAAAGATGATTCTGAACCTTGCCATCGAGCGCGCTCTGTAAGATTCTCTGACGTCTTGTTATTTTTAACTATTTTTAACTGTATTTAACTAGTTTCACTAGGAAGATACCGACCTCAATCCGATAGAGAATTTCTAGGCCCTTATGACTGCCAAAATAAGAAAGCTGAAGCCAAAAATGATGGTTGAGTCAGGGGAAGTTATAGAAAAAGTTTAGTTTGAGGATATAACGGAGGAATATTTGAGGGCTTGATACGATTCGATTCAATAGGGTTAAATTGTAATAAAAGCCAAGGGAATACCACCAAATATTAATTAATATATTTAATTGAAAACAAAAATTCTGAAATATGTTTGTTTATTATTAGATTATAGAAAATGAAATAACCTGCTAAATAAATCGATTTTATAATTTTACTAAATTTTTTTCCTGTGATTGGTCAAAATACTAAATGACCGTTGAGAAAAGTGTGATTGAAAAAAATATTTATTTATAATTATATGAATATGATATCATAAAACATAGTATGCACTTTTGTTTGAAATTGATTTATTGACTTAAAAAAAATTATTCGTATCGAATAACATTTGGGGGAACCCCAGGCTAGAGAAGTCGAAAATACATGAAATTTTAGAGTGCTGATTTTTTTTGTCGTTGGGTGTATGATATCAAAAAAAGCTCCCCGAGTTTAAAACAAGACCATTCAGTACCCGACATCGACGATAAAGTGGATCTAGTTAGTTAATTAAGTTTAAACCAAAATTAACATACAGAAGCTAAAATGCTTCAGATATGTGAGTCTTACGGATAGTCGACTGAATGATCGCCCAACAAAGATTTATGACCGGAGGTTTTACACAAAGGTAACTTAGCCTTTCATATGCATACTGTCATTTATTCAAAGAAAGAACATCTAATTTTGTTTAAATTATCTTGTGTCATATGAGATCTTTTATATTCAAGCAGTCTGAGTACTACCATTTTTAAGCTATACACACAATAAATACATCTATCGCATTATCTATATCACATACATCTATATTTCATTACTATGACAGTTATACTTCTGTTCCAACGATTCTTTTTTCACCCGTGGTTCCTATGTTAGCTATAAGTAATGGCGAGATGGCGAGCATGCATGCATGGATAAATACTAGAGGACGAAGGAATCGTGCTTTTTTGTATTCCTTTGGTATGCCTTTTTTATACCCGTTTTATATGTATAAAGTATATACATTATTCTTGATCAGCATCGATAGCCGAGTTAAAGCCATGTCTGTCTGTCCGTCCGTTTTCATTAGCGCCTACATCTCAGAGAGTATAAGAACTAGAGAAACCAAACTTTCTGCCAAACTTTCAATCCAAGTGTATTTAAAATTTTGCCTCGCCCCCTTCTTCCCGCACAAAATCTGTGGAGTCCACAATTTTTAAGATACGCGAAATCCAAAAACTCAGAATCATGGAAAATTACCTTATTTACCAGATTGCCGAATCTGGATCAGGTCAGACTATTATTATAGCCAGAAGAAACAAATGAAATTTCAGTGGCTACGCAACGCCTTAGAAGCGCTAACTTTGCCTTCAAAAGCCGCGGCTCACAACGTTCCCCCTCGATACATTTTAAATTAACTTTAAAGTTTACGGAAATAATATTGCTATTGTTTTTGTTAATATGTAGCCAAGCGAGATATATAAAATCAATCCAAAACCTTATATTTTTTTTAATAGTTTTTCTTTAAGTAATATGAGTATACAGTGGCTCAAAGTCAAAACGATCCAGTGGCAAATAAAAAGTTTAAAGTGCTACAAATTTTAAAATAGACGAAAAACCAAAAATGTTTAAACGCCAGTTTGTTGTATGTTTTATCACAGTTAAAAAAGGAACTTTATTTGCTGATTAAATATTGCTCAGTTTAAAAAAAAAAATAAAAACTTAAAATTTTTCTTAAATACAGGTCAAAGACAGAATGGTCCATCCACAAAAAAATTAAATATTAGTCGAATAAAAGGTTAAACAGGTATTTTAATACTTAGTATGTAATCCCCTAACCTTTATTACGGCTTTTAACCTACTATTCATGGAAGAGACCAGCTTCCGAGTGCTTTCCGGGCTTATTTTGCTCCATTCCTCCAGCAGAGCTTTTTTAAGGTCGTTTTTGCTAGAAATCCTGTGATTCTGGGTGTTTTTCTCCAGCGCAGCCCACAAATTTTGAATAACATTTAAGTCTGGAGACTGGGCTGGGGGAATCATCTCCAAAGCTCCGAGAAATTAGGAATCCGACATGATTTCCGGTTCTACCAGGATAATGACCCGAAACATTCGTCCGGAATAGTGCAGTCCTGGTTTATCTGCAACTGCCCCCACATGATGAATCCCCCGGCCCAGTCTCCAGACTTAAATGTAATTGAAAATTTGTGGGCTGTCCTGGAGAACAACATTCGGAATCACAGGATTTCGAACAAACAGGACCTGAAAAATGCTCTGCTGGAGGAATGGAGCAAAATAAGCTCGGAAAGCACTCGGAAGCTGGTCTCTTCCATGAATAGTAGGTTAAAAGCCGTAATAAAGGTTAGGGGATTACATACTAAGTATTAAAATACCTGTTTAAGCTTTTATTCGACTAATATTTAATTTTTTTGTGGATGGACACATTTAAGATTTAAGATAAATTTTAAGTTTTTATTTTTTTTTTTAAACTGAGCAATATTTAATCAGCAAATAAAGTTCCTTTTTTAACTGTGATAAAACATACAACAAACTGGCGTTTAAACATTTTTGATTTTTTGTCTATTTTAAAATTTGTAGCACTTTAAACTTTTTATTTGCCACTGGATCGTTTTTGCTTTGAGCCACTGTATGTATGTACATCCTTTTCTTTTCAAATATTTGCAATACATATGATAGTTTTCGGATAGTTTCATCAGTTTAAAGAACTTAAATAAAAAACATGGTGCTATTTTTTTCTTTCTTAAGAAATAAGATTGTCACATGCTGCCGTCGCGCCGTGCCGCATTTTTTATAACCAGCTTAATATTTAACGTTGCTTAACCCTCAGCGCATGGTTAAATCCTTTGGCGTAGCTCAAGTTGAACGATGTCGCCGTAGATTTCAGCTTTTTTATTTTAATTTTGAATGAATGGTTGTATAAAGCTGACTTACATATGAACGATTGATCTGCGAGGGGTATACACAAATTTTTCAATATATAACCGTCTTTTTCGAAAATAAATGTATATTTGAATAAACATTAATATATTAACATACATTAATACGTACATTAATATATTTATTAATAACTTTAACACTGTCCATTCCAGATCCATTGCCAAACATTCGTCTTTAATTGTGGTGCAGATATGGCTACCAGTGATGACGAGCCAATGCACTTGTATGAAGTGTTTCAAAACTGTTTCAATAAAATAGCGAACAAACAACCAACGGGCACAGCCGGAACTGACCGTGGAGGTGGTGGGGGGTATCACTCACCTTACGGAAACCTTGGAGTAGAAAATGGCATGTATCCGAGTGAATTTAACTCTATTCATGACGCCAATGGAGGCAACAATCGATTTCCTAATACAACAACAGTGGATCAGTATTTTGATTCAGCTGTTACAAGTAGCGGTGCATGGTGTCCATCCCAAATGAACAGTGGTAATAATTATATGGGACAAGCCTCTTATCAAAATACCGTTCCGTTGACTTGTCATACTTTGGACCAGCAAGTGCATAATGCGGACGGGTTGTCAAGTGCAACAAGTATTGGAATCAACATTGGCAGCGAAAGTGGTCATTCTATGCATTGTCCAGTGTCAACTTCTCTTCCGCCAATGAGTTCTTTTAGAGCTAGTGCTGGTACTTTGCCTAACATCAGCGGACAACCACCAGTACATCCACCAGCCATATTCAACTCACCCCAGGCACACAATCAAAGCCAAGTAGTACAAGCACAGCATAGTTCGTTATCCACGGCTGGACCGCATGGTCATCATTCGCTCAATCACACATCACATTCTCATGCCCATTCCCATCACAGTCAGCAAAACAGTCCTGCGGTGCAGAGTGCAGATACATTCTCTGGAATTAGTTCTGGAGTTAATGTGAAAGTGGCTGGAGCTGGTAATTCTTCGGCAACATCATTGAGGCAACAAATGTATTTACCAGCTAATGTAGCTGATCAAAGTATTAGTAGTTTCGGTTCAAACCCTTCTACGCCCGTAAATTCACCACCTCCTTTGACTCAATCTGTTGGGGAACCGTCTGTTACTGCTTCAGGTGGGTGGGGCCATTCTGTGTTAAATGGCGGCACTAATTCAAGTTACGCTAATGATATGGTTCCTGTCACTAGTTTACATACAATGGCTTCTGTATTTCAAGGAGTACGCATGGAAGAAAGATTAGATGATGCACTCAACGTACTACGCAATCATTGTGAGCCCGAAATTATACCAAACGTTGCATCAATTGACAATATGGATGCAATTTCTTCATTTGTTCCCAATTCACCTTCGCATCTTTTAAACGTCACCACCGCAGGAAGTGGAAGCTCTACTGTTACCAACACGTCCAATACACTTGTTCATGAAGTTCTGTCTATGGGAGCTGCTGGAACATCAGTTCAAACAGCTGGTGAAGATGGATTAACGCATTTAAAAACAGATCGAAATTCTTTAACATCAACAACTAAACAAACAAAAAAACGGAAGGAACATACTGTAACCAACACCATAGCAGCAGTGTGCACCACCTCGAACCTGACTAGCTTAGATGTTTCAGATACAAAACCAACAAGCTCTATAGAATCATTAAATGCAACCCAATTGCAACAACTTTCGCAAGGTGCAAAATCATCAAAAAGACCACGACGATACTGCTCTTCGGCGGATGATGATGATGACGCAGAACCAGCTGTTAAGGCGATTCGAGAAAAAGAACGTCGGCAGGCCAACAACGCTCGTGAAAGAATTCGCATTCGCGATATCAATGAGGCATTGAAAGAATTGGGCCGAATGTGTATGACACACTTAAAATCAGATAAACCACAAACTAAGTTGGGAATTCTTAATATGGCTGTTGAAGTTATTATGACCCTGGAGCAACAGGTTCGCGAACGAAATCTGAATCCGAAGGCAGCATGCCTTAAACGACGGGAAGAAGAAAAAGCCGAAGACGGCCCTAAGCTGAGTGGCCAGCATCACATGATCCCACAGCCACCGATTGGAGCGTCCGGAAGCAGTTATCATAGCCAACCTACGCAGCTTGTGCCACCGTCATCACAGACTATAAGTACCATGACCATATCCTTACCTGTCAACAATGCTACCAGCGTCTTACCACCACATTTACAGCAGCAACAACAAACACATCTCGGACACGGTCAGCTTCCGCAATAGCATGCACTTCGAAACTCCTCTGAAATCGCCCCTATCTTCCATAAAAACCCAATGTATTCAAGACTCTACCAAGTACTCATTAAGCTCGGAACTCGAGCACCAGATATAAAAAAAAATATTTCGGCGTTATCCATAATTTGCAGTCTCATGCAACATAACTCTTTAACAATGTACAACACTTTTAACACACATCGCCTAAACGAATATCAATATGACCAGGTTTACTTATTAATATGATTGTATATAGCTATTCCATTATTTTTTACCTGGGAAGATATTTTATGTTTTTTAGATAATTTGATTAAATAATTTGTTTTAATTTTATATCTGTACGATATTACCGTAGCCATATTTTTTATATACAAAAACAGCATACATAACGACATAATTAACTGTAAGTAGTTAAAAAAAAACTACAATGTAAACACATAGGCGTATCTCTTTTTATTTCCCAGAGTTACAGGAATAAATATGTCAATATTAATTTTTTACTGTGTTTGTGATTAAAGAAAAAATTTAAACGTAAGGGAATTAATCGTTAATTAAGACTAGCTTATAATTGTTGTATTGTAACTTAAGGCTTCAAAGAAAATTTGTAATATGGATGGTTATCAATTATATAGTTTTCTACTATAGGGAACTGGAATTTGCAACTTATGGCGATGTAATATAATCTGGAAGGAAGTCATGACATAGTGAGAGTGCGTAAACTTCAGAAGACTGTCTAATATTCTGAACTAATATACAGTGAATATAATTCGAAGCACATCGTCGGTATTTTATGGATTAGCCCATTGAGGGCAAATAGTTATTTAAATACCCATGAATATGTTGAACCTTGAAGAATTTTAGCGCCGAACTGGTGAAAGTTTTAACAATAATTCTTCTTGATAAGTAAAGAAGAAAGATGAATCTACAAGGACAATGTTCAAAGAGCATACTTTTTTGGGGGTTAGTTAAAAAATTTCATCTGTGAAAATATAGTCTTTTTAGTGGACCGAAAAATGAAAATCGCGAAATCGTTTTACACAGATCCAAGTGTCCTTTATGCATTATAAAAATGATAGCTATATTTTAACTAGAGCTTGAAAATAACTGTCAACCGATTTTTCCAACGAAGACTGCATACAGACAAAGCATAAAACAATTTAGCACGCACGACCTCTCTCTGAACGAAACACTTTTTTCGTGTCCTTCGGTCCGACTGTTTAGTTGAACCGAAGAAACGATCTCAATAACAGCAGAAAGAGACCCTTTTGAGTGAGCGCTCACTGCAAAACTGTCTTTGCAAGACCAAGGCGTTTTTTCTTGCTGTGTGCGCACGTATACATACAAAAGGACTGTTTCGCCGAAAGTGTCCGTTCAAAGTAGTCAGCGAGAGAGAGAATCAAAGAGAACACAACAAAAAAAAAATGGCTTGGTCTGAGAAGAACAGCTGTTGAGGGAAAACCCTTTTGAATGGGTTGCTCCACGTTCTCAAAGTGTTTGTAGATGATCGTTTTTTTTTCAGACAATTTAAAATGATTGACGGTTATTTGCGAGCTCTGATTTTAACACACCTGGCCTGCAAATTAAATCTAATTATTATTGTTATTTAAATATCAAACTACTTTTTAGATGTTCCGAACATGAGATTATATGGCAAAAATTATCTGGATTTACCACCAGATGAAAGTAACAAAAATATTTTGTCAATATTTTTGTTTCCCAAAAAGAGTATTTTGGTATTTAAATACCGATGGAAACATTTTATCCTCTGCTTTCATAGTCTTCAAAAAAATCACTTCTTTTTTCACAAAAAATATAAGCTACATATTCGCAGAACATGCGCGTAAAATAAATTTTTTAATACGATACATATATCTCGAGTTAGAACGCCTTGAACGCACCTACCTCGGGCGCAACTACCTACTGTTATCAAACTTTAAATACGTTTTTCTGGAAACCTTGTTTTGCGGCCGAACTTCAATCGTAGGGCTTGATCGATTGAACCGATTCTCTTCAAATATAATATATTGTCCTGGAAGTAATCACTTTTCTGTGTGACTGACACCAACAATTATCCTAAGAAAATGTACAATTTTATTTGTTAAACGAGGCCAGCTGGTAAGCTGCAGCTACAAAGTGTTTTGGTCGGATTTATAGCTGCATTAGTCAACTTTTCAGAACTGCTAAGTTCAATACAACCAGTTATAATATTCGTATGTTACATATGTTGAGAAACGATGCACCACCTCTGATCTGCTGATCCTATGGGTCAGCCCTGCAAAAAATTGTAATACCCCAAATCTATCAGAAGCCATTTTCGGCCACAGAGGAAATGTCGATTCGACTAGTGTTATAGGAGAACGTCCCCTTAAAGAATTATGAATTGGTTTATTGGAAAATATAAGGTGTTAGGCAGGGACAGCAAATAATAGTTATGAAATTTAAGGCCTCCAAGAAAAATGGGGAAAATAGATTTATGTTATTTTTTGACAGAAAATTCAAAAACAGGATGCACTTTTATTTGGCATTTTTTTTAAAATTATTTCAAATTGTAAGGAAGTTGTGCGGGGGTTCAGCCTCTCAGTCTGTCCAGAGCCCAGTCCGTATACAGAAATATTTTTATATGGAGACTTGGAGGTGGATCGGGGAGAAGCGTCAGAGCGCGGCGTTTCTCCGCCGCGAACGCGAGCAAGTGTAGGACCGGGCACGTGGCCCTGCAGGTAAGGAAACGAAACGAAAAAGACAGATAAAAAAGAGAGAGAGAGCGCTCTATAGGCAAAGCAAACGCTTTGTATGTGTCCTTTATACGCTAATTTTATTTAATGTACTATAAGCAAATATAATAAATGAATGTAAATATGTTACGTTAGGTTAGGTTAAACCGGACGGCCCTCATGGGGGCCTCCCATAGGCCAGTATGGCCACTAGTTATCCGGATGGTTATGGACCTCTAAGCGGGTGCTGGTGAGGTTTTGAAGTCACATAGAATTAAGGTTTTTTTGGCGAAGGCTAGTAGTTCCTTTGGCGTCCTCGTGGAGGCATCTTCTAGTGATGCCGGCGATGGTGTGCCCAGGTATCTGCTCCTTGCCCGTGAGAGAGTAGGACAGCGGAAGATGAGATGTTTTAGGGTTTCGACAGCCCCAGGCTCATCACATTTCCTGCAGCTGTCTCTGTTGGTGATGCTTAGACTGGATGTATGCGACGCAGCCAGGCATAGGCCTGTTAGTATACCCACAAGTAGTCTGTTGTCCTTTCGTGGAAGGTGCAGCAGAAAGTGGCGCAGTTTGTCATTGCGTTCCTTGCACATGATTTCTTCTTCCACCTGCTTTCTGTCTTCAGTTTGGTCTGCTTCTCCAAGTCGCTTTGTATCGTTCTAAGGGAGACAGGCACGTTTTCGGTTCCTTCGTTCACCAGCCCAACGCATTCATTAGCCAGAACGTCCGCCGCATCGTATCCTTCGATGCCCTGGTGGCTAACCCAGTAGATCCGCAATGATTTAGTCGTGCTTAGTAAGTCTAGTGCCTCCGTGCTTGCCAGGACACTTCTAAAAGTGACCGCGGACGACTGCATTAATATAATCGCCGCTTGACTGTCAACGAATATGTTAACCGCATTGTGTGGTCGCTCTGCGAGCTGACCGACTTCTGCCGCCTTCTTGATAGCGAATACTTCCGCCTGGAATATTGTGCATCGGTCTTGTAGCTTATAAGACGCCCTTATTTCAGGGTTCGTGCAGAATAGGTCCGCTCCAACTCCTTCGTCCATTTTGGAGCCGTCAGTATACGATATATATTGAGGTGCTGAGTCTGGTCCAGTGCATAAGAGCACTTTGGGTCTCCATGCCAGCTTGCTATCCAATACTGTGCCGAGGTATTTGACTTTTGTTTTTGGGGTTACCCTTGTTTGATTGATTTTCGGGGGGATCCATGACGGTACCTTGTACCTCTTGGTGAAGAGGATGAGGTCCGTCTTGTCCGCGTTGATACTGAGTCCTACTTCGGCCGCCCACTCACATATCTCCCTGAGTGTACTTTCCATAAAGGAGCTGAGGGTCGATGGACATAATCCCGTAATAAGTATGCTTATTTCATCTGCATAAGCTGTTATTTTTGGGGCCTTTCTTTCAAATCTCTTGATTAGGTCGTCGACCACCAGATTTCAGAGGAGGGTCGAAAGGACTCCACCTTGAGGTGTGCCTCTGTGTGCCCGCTTGGCCATGTAGGCGGTGCCCCATTTTGATTGAACCCGTCCTCAACCTAGGAGGTTCTTTATCCAGTGGTTGATTGTTGGGTGTCTGTTGGTTGCTGCTAGGCGATCCATTATTGCACTTGTGGCGTTATTAAATGTTCCGGATAAATCAACAAATACTCCTAGTGCATACTTTTTATTGTTGAGGTCTTTCTCGACGTTAGCTACTAGCGAGTGTAGTGCTGTTTCCACCGATTTTCCTTTAGTGTAAGCATTGTAAGGAACCTATTTCAGGCTGGGGTAAGCTCAGCCTGTCCAGGGTCATCTACAAGAAATTTGTAGTTGTTAATTTGTAACTGTACCATGGCCGGGAGGGTCGATCGTACGGCGTAGTCGCAGGGCTCGTATGAGATCGAAGGTTGGCGTGACGCGGCTTCGCAGTGGCCTTCGAGGGGGACGGGAGAATCTACGGGACCATGCGTAGTTGCGACGGCCTATGGGACCACGGGATCTCTGGGGAACCATGCGTTATCGCGACAGCTCATAGGACAATGGGATTTCTAACGGGGATTGGCTGTGCGCTATCGCGACAGGCACTAGCTACTGGTGATGCTACGGAACAATGCGACAGTTCGTAGAACTACGGGATTTCAAGTGGGGGAAGTTTAGGTATAGTTTAGTTTTATTAAATGTAAACCCTCACTGGTTTCCCTGGCTGCACCACGAGAAAAGCTCAACTTACTTGGAGGAATCGACGCTGTTGGGGAAATTTGGGATCTGATGGCTACCGACAATTGTGACCGTATAGCCATTGATAGTGGGCGGCGCGATGGATTCACTCCGTATGTCAGACACTAAAAAAACTCGTGGGACGTGATAGTCGATGGCTCGTTGTACGAATCAAGCGAAGTCTGATCGAAGCACGTGCGAAGTTGAGGATGCCGGAGATTTGTTTTTTTCGTTCCTACGTTGCGTGCGCGTATGTTCACAGTCTGGCTTAGAGTGTCGTTCTTCGTGTCGCGTGGGTGCTTTCTCGCCCCCGCTATCGATCTTTTTCCTGCAATCGATACTGAACAGTGTGGCCGCCCCCGTCTTTTATCTGTCGATATTCTCATTTTTGCGTTTGTCGGGTCAAGCAGCATAAACCAAAACCATAATGTAAATGCACATCTCGATGTCAACTATTGCCCACTGTAAAATATTTTGTTACCGCATATGCCTACGCATGGCAGCGGCTTTCGTTCGCATACTTATGTACATATAAGCATTCTTTGTACTCGACTTAGCAGCAGCCCAAACTGCTCAAGCTCTCTTATAATTGCACTCTCTCCCGCTCGGTAAGCGTTGCCTCATAGGGCACGGCAAGTACGCCGTCAGCCCTTGCATTTTTAGTCTGGAGCGAATACTCGAAATCGACGCATCATCTCTCATCGTATACGCATATCTACATATATACATCTAGCTAAATAAACCTGGCATTAAATCGCCTATATACAACCAAAGCCCAATTGCAATCGTCTTTTTTAATCGCAACAGCTAGTGAAAAAGCTCACTAGCTAAACATTTGGTGACCCCGACGTGATCGTGCAAGAATAACTATTTCTGTGCAATAACGAAATATAAAAAAACATTATTTGAATTGCCAATGTGGCCAGTGTCATCGACTATATAATATACTACATATACCGGCCTCCCTTGCAGCTGTCGGCTTACGGTGCTTGTTATTACAGTTACGCTCGGTGCTCTTTGCTCTTCTCTTCCCACACCGGCTGCCCTCGCATATTGGTATTTCACCTAGCGTTCAAGCAACGCAATGGTTATTGTTCATTGCTCCTAAGGGCGTTCGTTCCTCTTTGTGCTCGTCTTCCCGCTAGCGACGTTTATTACGCGCTTCACTCTTTGCGGTCATCTTCCCGCAGTAAACGTTTGCTAAGCTGCTGCCGCTATGGAAATGGATGCTGCCAACGCTGCTGTTGCTGCCAACGTTGCTGATGCTGCCAACGCTGCTGTTGCTGCCAACGTTGCTGATGCTGCCAACTTTGCCGACGCTGCTAATGAAATTCCAATTGCCAGGGAGCAAACCAGGGTGTCATTTTTAAAGCTCAAATCCACGGAGCTATGCGGAAAAATGAAAAGGTTAGTTGCTGAGTGCCAGAATGAGTCGCTAGTAGCAGACTATTATATGCTCGTTGTACAACAAGAGCAACTCGATAAGCTGATCGGAAAGATTGAGCTGCTCCACAACGAGCTTGAGGAATTGGATCAAGCCGAGATTCACAGTGGATTAGGTGATGTGTTCGAATCACTTGCCAGTACTGCGAAGGCACACATGCCTCTTCATTCTACCATGGCTGGAGGAAACGTCACCGCTGATTGTGCCGGCTCGCAATTTGTACCTCGACGTAGACAGGTACCATCCCTGCCTCCTATACAACTTCCAACTTTCAGCGGAGGATATGCTAAATGGAACGACTTCTACTCCACGTTTGTAACCATCATAGATAATCATCCTGATCTAACTAATGTAGAGAAGTTTCAGCATTTGCGTTCCTGTCTGCGTGATGCGGCTTTGGAGACTGTGCGGTCGCTGGAGATTTCGGATGGCAATTATAACGTGGCGTTAGAATTATTGGAAAGAAGGTTTAATAATCGACGCTTAGTATTTCAGGCACACATTAATGAGATCCTGGGGCTTCCGGCTGTCGAAAATGGTTCAGTGGTAATGCTTCGAGAGCTGTCGGACGGATTCAACGCTCATATGCGTGCGCTTCAGAGTTTGGGCACTTCTGAGCAGATCGCAGGATGCATCATCGTGCAGGAGCTGCTCCGTAAACTTGATCCAGTGAGCCAAGCCAAGTGGGAGGAGCGATTTGAGGAGCCAGCGTATGCCAACTCGATTCCGTCATGGGAGTATATGGCCTCGTTCCTGGAACAGCGATGCAGATCTTTGGAGACAGTGGATTTTGCTAGGGCAAACTATGTCAGGTGGGCAAGAATAGAAGATATAACAATTCCAGGTCCACCTTAATTGCAACTAGCCAAACCTTCTCAAGCTGCGTGCTCTGCAGTACCGGCGCTCACGAAGTCCAGTACTGTCCGAAGTTCAAGGCACTGTCCCCCGAAAATCGCCATAAAGAGGCCAAACGACTGGCCCTTTGCATTAATTGCCTTAGAACAGGACACCGATTAAGCCAGTGCACCTCGAGCCACTGTCGTATCTGCGGCTGCAAGCATCATACTACGCTTCATTTCGGTAACCCTGATTCGGCTGCAGTCCAAGGTCAGTCAACTGATGCTCAGTCTCCGTTTGCGCCCCCTTCTTCTAATCCGGCTCAGCTTACCACTGAACCCCCTACTTCAGCGTCTACTTCGTCTGCACTTATAGCCCAAGGTCTCAGTAATAATGTCGTTCTACTTGCCACTGCCACAGTTTTGGTAAAAAATCGTTCCGGAGTTTTAGTTCCCTGCAGAGCATTGCTGGATTCCGGCTCCCAGTTGCATCTGATAACTTCTCGTTTCGCCAATCAGCTTCAGCTTCGTAAAAGGAAATCATCAACCGCAGTTTCTGGAATTGGCGACTCCAGCTTCGTCACCGATGGATGTTCGGTCAGTGTTAGCTTGCACTCTCGCTCATCGGATTTCTCAGCTTTCATCACTGCTATCGTAGCTTCTAACATAACTGATCGTCAGCCATGCTTTGGAATTGACACTCATAACTGGAACATTCCAGCGAACATACCCCTAGCGGATCCGGAGTTTTATGGGCCTCAGCGCGTCGATCTATTAATTGGAGCAAGTCTGTTTTACGATCTCCTTTGTGTGGGTCAGATTAAACTACTGCCAGGATTGCCTTCAATTCAGAAAACTCGCTTGGGATGGGTCGTGTCTGGAGGTTGCTCTCGTTCAGATGGGTCGTCTTTAATGGTGGCTCACGCGCCGGCCGTTATTGCCGAGGATAACAATCCAGATCAGCAACTTGAAGTGCTCCTTCGGAGGTTTTGGGAGGTTGAGAGTTGCGTCGAACCCATAGTAAAATCTAGCAAGGAAGAGCTGGATTGTGAAGCGCATTTTGTTCAGCATGTCCGTCGTCTAGAAAATGGCGATTATTGTGTTCGGCTGCCAACTAAATATAGTTTGGATCTCCTGGGAGAATCTTACAATCAAGCGCGTCGCAGATTCCGGTCCCTTGAGCGGAAGTTAAATCGTCGCCCTGAGGTGAAGGCTCAGTATGCTGCCTTCATAAACGAGTATCTTGACTTAGGTCATATGTCTCCTGTTCCTGCCCATTCAATCAGCAACTGCCGGTATTTTCTACCTCACCATTGCGTCATGAAAGAGGATAGTTCTACGACCAAGCTTCGAGTCGTTTTTGATGGATCCGCTTCTACATCATCTGGCTATTCCTTGAATGATGTTTTAATGGCTGGCCCCGTAATACAACCTAAACTCTTTCAGATTATTGCTCGATTTCGTTCATACGCAGTTGCGATTACCTGAGATATCTGTAAGATGTATCGGTGTGTACGAGTTTCGCCCGAGGACAGCAACTTGCAGTGTATTCTGTGGAGAAACTCCACACAAGATGACTTGAGCGTGTTTCAACTGGACACCGTTACTTATGGGACGAAGCCTGCCTCCTATTTATCTGTGCGAGCGATGCACCAGTTGGCAACCGACGAGCAGGCAGATTTTCCAGTTGGAGCTGAAGTTCTTCGCCGTGACTTCTACGTGGACGATTTGATATCTGGCGCCAGATCTCAGAAAGAGGCCATCCGCATTCGTGAGCAAACTGCTGGAATTCTGTCTAGGGGTCAGATCAGATTGAGGAAATGGTGCTCGAACGTTCCCACTGTGCTGGATCGAATTCCTGATGAGGACAAGGAAACGTACTTAAAGTTCGATGATGGCAGCCATTTTACTAAGACACTAGGACTCGCTTGGGATCCGATTTCTGATAAACTTTTATTTTCGTTCTCGGCCCTAGAATCGTCTCCGAACCACTGCAGGCGCTCTGTGTTACTGGCTGGTCCTGTAATTACGAAATCAAAAATCTTTCTTCAGCGTTTGTGCAAGGAGAAGTTAGCCTGGGATGAAAGTCTCCCAGCCTCACTGAGTACAGAGTGGCATGAAATATGCAGCAGTTTTGGCCAGATTCGTCGACTTGAGTTTCCTCGTCTTGTCCTCCTTCCAGACTCTGAGCTAGAAATTCACGGATTCTGCGATGCCAGCATCGAGGCTTATGGTGCATGCATATATGTCGTGTCAAAAGGTCAGCATGCCAGCAGTCACTTACTTTGTGCCAAATCTTGTGTTGCTCCTTTGAAGACACTTACGGTGCCAAAGTTGGAGCTTTGTGGAGCGGAGTTGCTGGCTAGGCTCATGTCTGAAATATCCGGAATGAATGTCTTCAAGGGAAGGTGTTACTGTTGGTGTGATTCTGCGGTTGCACTTTCCTGGATTCGGGACGAGTCGTCAAGATTTAATATATTTGTCGCAAATAGAGTAGCAACGATTCAGGAAATGACCGACCACATGACATGGCGCTATGTTCCCACAGCTTTAAACCCAGCCGACATTCTCTCTCGAGGGGCTCTTCCGACTGAGCTGAAGGAGTCTCCCCTCTGGGCTCATGGACCTCCATTTCTTTGCGGCCCCTCAGATGACTGGCCGCCCACGGTACTACCGGATAAGCCAGCCCTTGAGCTTCGCCGGAGTGCTCTTCTGGTAAAATCTCCCTATATTGACATTGTAGCCGATTCAAAGTATGCAAACTCGTTTGGTTCCTTGCAACGCGTGTTCGGATACATTTACAAGTTTTGCAATCGCATTCGGCATCCCGGACTGATTGTCTCGGACATTGAGCATGGAACCCAGTTATTGCTGCGACTAGTCCAGCGCACTCAGCTATGGGATGACATGAAGTCGCTGCGGTCCAGGGGACCGGTTTTCCCATCTAGCTCACTTGCTTCGTTGTCGCCGTTCATGGATCAGTTTGGTCTGCTCAGGGTTGATGGTCGATTGAAGAACTCTACGTTGGATTTTGATGGCCGTCATCCAATTATCTTGCCTAGCAGCCATCCACTAACTCTTTCCATAATCTCTCACTTTCATGAGCGGAATCTGCACGCTGGACCTCGAGCTTTGCTTGGACTCATTCGATCCCAATATTGGCCCATTGGGGGGAGGAAGACGGTAAACAAGGCAGTGAATAAGTGCATAAGATGCTTTCGAATGAAGCCTAGAGTATTGGAGCATATTATGGCGGATCTTCCAAAGGAGCGGCTCGACGGTTCTCATGCCTTTGAGATCACAGGCGTCGACTTTTGTGGGCCATTTTTCTACAAACCGGAGGCACGCAATAAGGGCCCAATCAAGTGTTACGTCTGTGTCTTCATTTGCTTCGCTACCAAGGATGTTCATCTGGAGCTGATTAAGGACCTGTCTACACTTGCCTTTCTTCATGGACTAAAGCGCTTCATATGCACTCGACGGAAGCCGCGACAAATTTGGTCGGACAACGCAACCAATTTTGTCGGCGTTAGGAATGAGCTGATGGAGTTAAAGCGCCTGGTCCTCAGCGATGACCATCAGAAGGCTGTGCTGGATTTTTGCTTGTTTGAGTCTATAGACTGGCACTTCATTCCTCCGCGCTCCCCGCATTTTGGTGGCCTATGGGAAGCGGCAGCTAAGACGGCCAAGTACCATTTCTACCGTGCGATAGGCAGCTCGGTTCTTGGATTTGACGAACTGCGGACGTTGTTATGCCACATCACGGCTGTAATTAATTCAAGACCCTTAGTCTCCATTTCAAAGAGCCCTGCCGATCTTGATGTTTTAACTCCAGCGCATTTCTTGAATGGTGGCCCTCCTGCTTCGTTCGCTGAGCCAGACGTAACACGGCTTAAATTCGATCGCTTGGACGGCTGGCAGCGCGTTTCATACCTGCAGCAGCTCTTCTGGTCCCGGCCGAAGGAAGAGTACATCACTTCGCTACAGCAACGCTCAAAATGGCGCACTGCGAAGCCCAGTTTGGCAGTCGCAGTCCTTGTCAAGGACGAGAATCTTCCTCCCATGAAGTGGCCACTGGCGAGGGTGGTTGAGCTTGTACCAGGAAGAGATGGCATTTCCCGAGTCGCTGTGCTGAAGACATCATCTGGACTTATAAAACGAGCCGTCAACAATTTGTGTCTGCTGGCCCTTAAGGATGCTGTTGAAGGACAGGGTTTAAACGGGGGGAGTATGTCGGGTCAAGCAGCATAAACCAAACCCATAATGTAAATGCACATCTCGATGTCAACTATTGCCCACTGTAAAATATTTTGTTACCGCATATGCCTACGCATGGCAGCGGCTTTCGTTCGCATACTTATGGTCATATAAGCATTCTTTGTACTCGACTTAGCAGCAGCCCAAACTGCTCAAGCTCTCTTATAATTGCACTCTCTCCCGCTCGGTAAGCGTTGCCTCATAGGGCACGGCAAGTACGCCGTCAGCCCTTGCATTTTTAGTCTGGAGCGAATACTCGAAATCGACGCATCATCTCTCATCGTATACGCATATCTACATATATACATCTAGCTAAATAAACCTGGCATTAAATCGCCTATATACAACCAAAGCCCAATTGCAATCGTCTTTTTTAATCGCAAAAGCTAGTGAAAAAGCTCACTAGCTAAACAGCGTTTATAGTGTCTTCGTTGGCGAGTGTATTTGAAACATAACTTATTACTACCTTAAAACTACATAGATACTTAAGAAACGGGATAGGGGCTTTCAGTGGCGAATAATGATGCAGAAAAGAATAATAATAAAGTAGTATAAAAAATCATAAATGGGTCTGCCTCCAATGGCGGTGAGTATGTCCTGAATATTAGCTACGTGATGTAGACCTTGTCGTTTATCGTCGCGTGCTTGTAAAGCCCCGTTGACCTCGGTGCATCCTGGGAAGTGAGCCTCCATTAGTGCTGTCAGGGCTTCTTCGCTGCTCTCTGACCATTGTCCATTGTTGAGCTTGAGCTAACTCTGTATGGTGGGCTGCTTTGAAAGCAGCATCCTGAGTCTCGCCGTTTCAGGCACCTTCTTGATGTTGGAGCAGAAGTTCCTCCACGAGCTGCGTTGTGCCTTGCGTATCTCTTTCCTTTAGTTCCTGAGTAGATTCTTGTATTTTTCGTTTATGAACTCTTCGTTCGCTTGTTTGGTGAGCTTGAAGAATTCCCTGAGGTTGTTTCTTAGGAGGGAGAGGTCCCGGCTCCACCAGAGTGGCTTAGTCCTCTTTTTCGTTCTTGAGGGAGGGCATGATGCTCAAGGAACTCAAGGAACTTCTCTATGTCCTCCGCAGATTGCACTTACCCCGGATTCGCGAGCTTCGAGGTAACCGTCTTTTTTAACTTTTCCCAGTTTGTGTTTCGGGGGTTCCTAAAGACTATTACCTTCGAAGTGTGTTTAAATTCGTAATTGAGCTGAATATCTGAGTATCTGAATAATCTGAGAAGGATGATCTTTCGAGGACTCTCCACTCAAATACTGCAGTACTCTTTTCCGTTACGAGACTAAGATCTAGCACGTGTGGTGAGGTGGACCTACGTAGGTGTATTCCTCCCCCACGTTTGCTACTTCTATATTAGCTGTTTGTATAAAGTCTAGGAGTGACTCACCTCGGTCGTTGATATCGGGGCTTCCCCACACACTGTGGTATGCATTTGCGTCCGTACCAATTAGTAGTTGGTATTCCTTGGAGTCGGCTTCTTCGACTAGACTCCTTAGCTCTATAGCAGGAGGTTACCACGAGGCGCTTCTTCTCGCTTTCCAGCATCACCACTGTCAGGTCTTCTGAGCTGTAATGAGACATAAGGTGAGCATGGATTCCTTTTCGTACGAGTACGATGGTTCTGTTCCTGATTACCGATGCTGTATAAAAAGAGTTATAATTTGAGGACTTTAGTCCGGCCACTGAGTTGCCTGATGCAATCCATGGCTCGTGAAGAAGCTATGTCGACGCACTTGCCCTTGCTCCATGGCTATGAGGAGCTCCGCCGACGCTACTTTGCTTATGAAGGTTGAGCTGCTGCACACTCAACGTCATGGGTGGCTGGCTCAGCTTCGGTCGACGGATTGACAACCATCGTCAGGTCACCGTCCTCTTCCTCGTCGGAGTCGTGCAGCGCAAGCCCCTGGGCGGCCTCCATGATGGTTTCCAGACCCAAGTCTTTCTCCATCTCGCCTGCCTGCAGGGTGTGCGCGTCTTTATTCCCGGGATTGCGTTTCTTTAGGCGCAGGTATACGCTGCCCACGCCCCACGCCATCTTCCCAAATCTGGGGTACAGGAGATCCTCCGGCTCCTTGTTTATTTGGCGGATTACACACTGGCCCCCTCATTGGGTAATGGGCTCCCAGTGTGTAATGTCTTCCAGTTCCCGGAAAGTATCTCCGGGTTTTGACGCTGTAGGAGGCTCAGCGCCCTGTCTCCTTGGATCACGCTGAGGAAGAGTACCTTCGCCTTTGGTATAGACGGGATTAGCTTCCTGTCCACCACCTCCAGCTTGGCCTCCTCTCACATCGCATTCAGTTGGCGCCCTTGGGCCCGCGTTGCAGCTTACTCTCCGGACTGTCCTTGCTGGCACTCTCGACTGAGCGTTGCGTCTTGTTGGCCAGCATCTCCTCCACCTTGTTGGCATATTTCCCGATTGACCGCCGCAGTTGCGGCATCTGTGAGAAGTGTCGTCTGCCTTCCTCCACACGCTGTTCGGCCCAGGTAAGCCTGGCTTCCTCCTCCTGGGAGATGTCGGTCTTACTCTGGAGCCGGCTCAGGATCTTGAGGGCTGCCTTGTACTGCGATAGAGCCTTCATCCCCTCCCTGGAACGCTTCGGCCCTTCCCTAAGAGGGGAGCTGGTACCTGGTTCCGGCGAGCGGAGAAGGCTTTCTTCCTCCGTGTTGCTGATTGAGAGCACGCTCTCCAGATCCGTGTCTGCTTCGACAGCGGCTTCCGTGCGGCTCAGCTTGGAGTGAAGGAGTATTTTGGCAGTAGTACTACAGCTATCGTGGCCTGCTCCCGCCACGTCGGAGGTGTGACCGCTGGTGACACGCAGAGAGGATTGCTTCTCCCCGTGCCCGCCGGTGGTAGCAGTCACGCATTCCACCGACTTTTGGGCTGACATCCCAGCCCGTAGTTTCTCCTTCTTGCCCGCCATGTTTGGCCCGAAGGTCCATAGTGGTTATTATTTTTCGGGGGAACCACCCCCTAGCGTTTTATGCCTAGCCGCCAGGCACCTCTAGCCATGGCCCTGACCCAGCTCTCCCGACTCCAGATCGAGAAGACGCCGGGTCATTGCCATAGCTAGACACTGCATTGCCTCGGACGGGGCAAGCGACAGTGCATTACCCTCGTCCGGGATAATGCAGTGTCCATTGCCCAGCCGGCACTCTCGTGGAGGGGTCAGCTAGGATTTTTGCCAACCAATGTAAATATGTACAAATGGAAAATGTATATCAGATATGACTTCAAATTATATTTATTGTCTATAGGGTATTCGTGCGTCGCGTCGATAAACGTCGCTGCCTACAAACAGAGTTGTATGAGTGTGTTCTTAGTGTTTTTATTGTCTTTAGTGCTATCGACTGATTTTTTATCCTTTTTTATTGTTAATTTTTTTATAAAAAAATCGTAAATTTGCGTCCGGTCCTTAATTCAATTAAGATAAAACCCAACAAATATAATTTATTGTGTAAATACTCGATAGAAAGGTACATTAAATTTCGCAGATTTTTGCATTTTACTAGATTAAGCTAAAGTCGACTTCTATTTAGTGTACGGTCGCGACCACATGTCTATTGCAACTTGTATGAAAACTTTTATTCGTTGCACCCCATCTTTTGAACTAAACATAGAGCTAACAAAATGCTATCGAATTGGCAAAAAAAATGAGAAATGTTTGTTTTCTATCTTTTTTGTACATCAAAAGCATACGAATGTACGTTCGGAATGCCCATATGGAAGGATTATTAAATTTCTAAACTACCTGTATCAGCATAATTTTAGATTCCAAATCTTTTGTAAGGATGTGCAGATTACATCTGAAGGTAAATTACCACTAAGTTTCAAGGTATGTAAGAATTGTTTTCTATTAAAAAATATAATTATCGAGCAGCGGAGTATTCATACACAGTATATATATACATATATATAAATACTGTGTATGTGTATGTATATATATATATATAAATACTGTGTATGCACGCGCACGACGATCAAGGGTTACAATGCTGTGTACAATGTCTATCTGTACATATATATAAAAATGTGGAGAGAAATAATTCGTGCATTATACGATCATACCTTGGACTACATACATGTGAAATAAGTAGTCAGAAGGTCCGTTATAATTTAAGCAAGATGAACATTCTAAAGAAAATTAAGGGAGACGTACCCACTTTGCACGGGTTCACGCTGCAAAACTACCATCTGAAATTCGACCAGCAGACTTTAGTCGTGCAATTGCCTACCTGTGTTGATATCGGTTAATTGTATGTCGTTTGACAGAATTTGAATGCAATTGAAGTTGCTGCATTGGTGGCAAGGTGAAATTGTACGTTTTGACTCATTCGTCAGAACCATTGCATTCGTTTCTATGGAAATACAATCCAATTAAAAAATTTCGGAATACATACAAATAAAACGGATGGTTTTAAGTTAAGTAATTTGCGTAATGGTGTCATCTTTTTACAAATTGAACATTTAAAACATTTGTTTAAATTGCTTCCAATTTTTCATATTTCTGAGCAAATTAACGATCAGATTCACCTAGATTAGATCTACATTTTTTTTTATCGATTCGGCAATTGAACGCGATAAGCGTTCTGCAATTTCTATTGCGATGAAACGTGATATGATAGAACATTTGCAAAATCTTCGGCGTGGGCATACTGAATTGTTCAGATGGTTCAAAACCACAATGGATAAAATGCATTCTGACGACCAAAAAATCATTATCAGAGTACACAGAAGATCCGCTGGGGGCCATAAAATAATTCAATGCTCCATCTATCAATAAAGTCGCTTCCATTCCCATGGATGTTCTGTTGTCCATATAAAGAAAGTCAATCCAACGACAGGTTTCTTTACAAATCATTTCGAATTTGTTTCAAAATTATATTTCAGGAGAAGAATCGAATAAGGTCAGCTCAATACATTTTTATGCGTATCGATTGATGATTCGCAAGATGTTGACAATCATATCTTGAGATATGGCCGGCGGTTGTTTCAACAGTACTGCATCGACATGTACGTAAAAACATGTACGACAGGTACGTCAAAATGTTTAAAACCAGGATCACATGCTTGAGTGCACTCAAGATTACCAAAAACAATTGTTTTTCTTCGTATTTTTGTGCAACGGCTGCAACTTGGCCGTTTATCCATCGATTTTTAAAAATTTCGGAGAAAAATAACGAAAAAAATTATGAAATTTGACTTTGAAAGCTCAATATCTTCCAGACGTGAAGCTGCAGCTACAAATGTGTGGGTCGGATATATCGCTGAATTTGTCTGCTTTTGAAAACTGCAATAGAACCAGTTATAAGAAACTTTAGTTATGTGAAAAATAGAAGCACTACCCTTGAAGAAAAATATCAAATTTTAAAAAAATTCTTTAAAAAAACTAAACCTAGAAAAAACAAAAAGATTCTTTAAAAAATTTTTAATCTCCAAATCTATCTGAAGATTTTAATGATTTTTAGATTTAACAAACAAAAGTCCAACAAAATCAAATTAAATTGAGACGTGGTTTTTTCTTTCAACAGTAGAGGTTTTTACCGTCGGCCGCACACAACCCAATTCGCCGTCGTCGATCGCCGGTCGGCTTGTGAGTCACCCGAAGATGCCTTCGAGAGACTCCACTACTTTCTCTTAATTATGTTTTCGATTATGTTAGTCTCTTAGCGCCATCTACTCCAACATTCCGGCCCCGTTGACGAGCTGCGGTCTTCAACACGTTGGAAGTGGTGCCAGCTTATGGACTGGCCGTTTCATTACGCCTGCCGGCGTTCTGACTTCGGCCACCCGCACCTTGCCGTCCTCTCCGGTGATGACGCGTGTCACGCGCCCTGTTGTCCATCGTTGCGGGGGGGTGTTGTCGTCGTGCACCAGGACGACCGCCCCTTCGTCCAGATTGGCCTCGCCACTGCTCCACTGGGCTCGCTGCTGCAGGCTGAGGAGGTAGTCCCTGGACCACTTGCGCCAAAAGCGCAGTTTGAGCTACAACAACAGTTGCCGCCGCTTCAAGTATGCGGGTGCGGGCTTGTTGTTGGGCTTTCCGGTCGTGGATCCGTGCGGCAGGCCCAGTAGAGGTTGGCCGATGAGCAAATGCCCTGGCCTCTCCGTCGTTCGGATCGCTGATGTCCTCCACGAGGGGCCTGGAATTGAGCAACGCTTCGACCTCCACCAGGTGCGTGCTCAATTCGTCCAGCGTGAGGTTGGCGTCGCCTGCCCCTCGCACCAGCCTGTGTTTGGCAGCTTTACTGCTGCTTCCCACAGCCCGCCGAAGTGTGGAGCCCTCGGAGGGATAAAGCACCAGGTGACCGCTCTCTCCGGTGCGTATTTCTGCAGTTCCTCCTTGCTCTGGAGAAACGCTGCTTGGAGCTCCCTCAGCACGTTGCTCGCTCCCACGAAGTTCGTCGCGTTGTCGCGTCTCCGGCAGCCCTCGTCTCCCAACGAACCTTTTAAATACATTTAAAAAAGCGTCATTGGAAAGGTCTGAGACAAGTTCTAAATTGACTGCCTTTTTGGCGAAACAAACCAAAACGGCAACGTACATTTTAACGGGTGGTCTACCTCTGAATCTTTCTGACGCAGACACAAGATGCGAATCACCTCTAAGCTGCCTGAAACAGAATCGAAGCACTTAAGCCATTATACGGACCAGCTTAGAAAATCTCGATTGCCGGTTGATTAATTGCACAATGCAATAAGATTCAGCATCAGATACCCCCAGCGCACATACCACTGCACTTTTCTTATCTTTAGAAGTGTTCACTTCTGACGCTATCTCGAACTGATGAAGTTGAGGCCATCGATCTTTTATTGCCATTAAAAAGATTGGTCCATTGAACCACAAGGAGCTCACAATGTCGTTAACATCGGTTCCCCTTGAAACCAAGTCTGCTGGATTAGCATCCGTTGGAACGTGACGCCAAACGACTCCAGTTGACAATTCTTGACATTCTGCGACTCGATTCACGACAAATGTACCCAACGTACCCGAATCCCGCTAAAACCAATATAGCGTGACCTGCGAATCTGACCAGAAATTTACGCTCACTATCGTGAATTTGGTCATTGCACTCGACACTTATATATGCAACGACCATAGGCGTGACTGAATGCGTCAGCAAAGCCGTGAATTTGAACCCCTTGGTACAACGACAAACACACGTAACGAGGAATTGAAATTTTGTGCAAATCCCGCAAGGTGGTGGTGAACTTATTCCATGCAGTGTGTAGACTCATAGGAATAGCCTCATCCCAATCTACCTTTAGCCTCCATAAGTCCTGCAACAGCATTTTTGCCTTAGTGACAATTGGACACAACAAATCAAAAGGGTCAAACAAACGAGAGGCTATCGACAATATATTCCATTTTGTTGGTTTCCGGGATGCAAAGCTATCCACGTCCAGATGGTATTTAAATACATCCGCTTGAGGTGCCCAGCGTATTCCAAGCGTTTTGACTGAGCTTAGCTCATCAATGTTAATGCTGATTTCCTCACTTTTACCAGATTGAGTCGGGCAATTGGAAGCCCACTTGGCCAATGGAAATCCTCCTGAATGCAAAATATCACGATATAGATATCAGTTCTATAGGAGCAGACTTCCGAATAGACATATGCCCCAAATCCAAATACTCTTTCATGAAGTCATGGTACATAGTTTTGAGAGTGTCATTTCAGCAGTTTGAAAGGACAGGCCAAGAACTTTAGGGTCGGTCTCAAAGGGAAGTTCGACTTGGAAGCGACCGGAAGACAATCGTTGTACCGTTTTTGCGAAGTACAACTCACAGGCCTGTTGTTCAGCCGTGTGGCGAACAGCCTTCGACTCAATTGGACATTGATTCAATTCCCAAAAACGGTTAACTAATGAGTAGAGAGAACTATACACTTGAGCTACCGAATTCTCACTACACTGTTGCCGAGGCGCCTGTCCAGTAGATTTGCCTGCAACAATCCAACCGAGCAATGTTTTTTGCATAATGGCCAGCTCGGAATGTAATTTAATCTGCCCAACGCACAATAGCCCATAAAACACTTCAGCTCCCAATAGAACATCCACCTGAGCCGGCTTATGGAATTCGGGATCTGCCAACTGAATAATTTTTGGGATTTTCCAGCTCGATGTGGAAAGAGATTGTCCAGGCTGATATGCGGAAATTGACTTTAATACCCAACACTCAGCGGAAAAAGTGTGGGAATTCAAACGAGATTGAATCGATGCACAAACCTTATTTTTACTATCGGTGGTTGCACCACCTACCATACCAAGGGAAGTTGGCTCACGTTTAAGCCGAAGCCTCTGTGCCAGGCTCTCAGACATCAATTTATTTGAGAGCCACTATCGAGCAAAGCTCTTGCTGGATGCAACTGACCGAACCTATCTTTAATATTTACTATCGCGGTAGCCAGAACGACTTGATCCGCATTGAGCACGTGACCTACGTACATATGCCTCCGACGTTGAGGCTTGAAGTGCCGCTGCTTCACCTTGTACTGATGCAGTGTACCTATGAAGGAGCGAGTGTTGAGGCTTTGAACACACTCGACACTTCGCCGCTGGAATTCTCGATACTGTATGTTCCGTGGTCAAATAATTGAGACACAGTTTTTGAGTTTTATCATACTCAAAACGTTGAATGACGGAAATGGCACTAAATGACGGACAAGAATATATATTGTGGTCTGCAGACCTGCAATAGGTATATGCAGACGACGACTTTTGACCTGCATTAGCACAGGCAAAGGACGATTTCCGTTGAGGTTTCCTCACCTCGTTACGCAACCTTGACTTGTCACGAGTTGACTCTTCTGCTGCCAGGTATTGATACCTTCTATTCAGCTGTTTAGCAGTCTTCCCAAGAAGGTAGCTTATCATAGTCAAGCTACTCCTCAAAACGAGATTTGGTCACATGGTCGACCATATGAATAGTCATTGCATTCGCAATATCTTTGTCATCACCTACAGACGACAGCGATGAATATATCGCAGACACCGTATCTATCATCGACCTTAAACTCGATGCAGATGGTCATGCTTGGCATTTATTGTCGTACACTGACTTCAGGCAGGCAAGGGCCTTAGGATAGTTACAGTTTGAAATGGCTTAACTACACCCAATGCTTCATCTGACAAACACGATACTAAATGATTGAATTTTTCTACGTTTGTCAAAGAAGCATCGTCGTCTATAAGGCTTTGGAACAGGAACATGAAATTTTTGTATTCCGAATGTTTGCCACTAAACTTCGGCAAACGCATTTTCGGCAGCTGCGATCGCTGGCTCGAATTCATTGAGCTGTCATGTTGCATATGTGTGTCGAACCTTGGATTTATTGAGCAGTCATGCTGCATATGTGTGTCGGATCTTGGTTTAATTGCATTCATAAACAATGCTTTAGTTACGACGCACAGATCCTCCAACGGCCCTCTACTTTCATTGGATGGACTCAAAATGTCCAACTCTGCCTGTAGGTTCATAGCCTTATCAATATAACCCTCTAAAAGTTCTAGGCGACAAGCTAATTCGGTTTTGTCCGATGAAATTTGCTTTAATCTAAAGGCTGTTTGCACGCGCGCAATATCAGCACTGACTTTGTCAAACCTTTGTTGACATAATGCCATCTTGGTATTTTTTTTAGGTACTGTTGGCCGTTCAGCTGTTGGCCGTTCCACTGTTGGCCTATCGGACTCACACATAATTAAAATGAGCGACAGCAACTACCTTCAACAACAAACACAAAGTTCAACAAACTGTTCAAGCTACCCACGCACACGCACTGCAGCTATGTACCGAAAACGCCGAGCTTGCTTACTCGAACACACACACGCCCTGGCGCAATATGTGAACAAACAAACGAAAGAGGTCCAAGCGACCGAAAGTAGGCAATCCCTATGCTCGCTGCTGCCACTTTGTGGGCAACAGAGATAGAATGCGGGTTGCGGGGAATCAAAGAGTAAGTGAGAGAATTTGGCGCGAGCGCACACACAAGACGAATGTAATACAGGCTCTCGAACCAAGCCTGACCCGTATGGTATGCAAAACGGGGGAGAAAAGAGCAAGCGGTAAATTTGGCGCGAGCGTACGCACACACAAACTAATATATAACCGATGCAAGCACAGAGAGAGCAAGGTTAACGAATGCACGAAAATCAGCCGCTGGTGCCCAAGAATGGGTGCAATTGCAAGCATATGTCTGTACGTGGGTATGTATGTACGCGTATTGTACGTAGCGGCTAAGTCGAAAGCGGAAAACCGAAAAGACACTGCGACGCTTTGCGATTGCACAAACACACGAACAGTATTATTAAAATGCAATAGATAGACCACCGTTTGTACTTTTATATTTTGATATGTTTTATGTAGCTTTCTTATCAAATATGTATGTGTTGCCGTTTTGGTTATGCACATTAAGTGGTGGTCAGCATGAGTATACGTGTGTATGGCGTAGGTATGTTCGAACAATTCTACCGAACTTATGTTTGTACATACGTACGTACGTATACGTATAATTGCGACACTTTCACTTTATGCACATTAATTCGGCCAAATAAGGTATAAAAAGGAAGGTGCCATAAATTGAGCTGTGTTCTCTGTGAATGACCGTTAGTACATACACACGCACATATGTATATCACTGCAGTTGCTCGTTTTGGTCGGACAAGCGAACATATACTGCGACACAACGAGATTCAACCGGTGATGCTCAATTTTTGGCACAGAATACCTGCAAACTTTCTAGGGAGTCTAGAGAAAGTGATCGTCCTTTCTGATGGTCCATCAGCACTTCAAATTCGGCAGCGTCCAAGATGGCGAGGGTCCAAAAGGGCACGTCCGTGGCAATATCCAAATCAGCAACGGTTGTCTGGAATTTTTCACACGCGAAGCCTAAGCCACCACTGAGCGAAACAAACGATTGCGAAGTAAAAAAACCGATGTCCCTGCTCGGGCGCCAATGAAAAATCGATTGACTTTTAGATTTAACAAACAAAAGTCCAACAAAATCAAATTAAATTGAGACGCGGTTTTTTCTTTCAACAGTAGGGGTTTTTATTTACAAGAACGAGTGCAGTGGCTTTGGGCGTACTTCGACAAGTGATTTCCGTCCACATACCACCATTCCCGCGAGCCACCGACGGCCGCACGCAACCCACTTCGCCGTCGTCGATCGCCGGTCGGCTTGCGGGTCACCCGAAGATGCCTTCGAGAGACTCCACTACTTTCTCTACTTTATGTTTTCAATTATGTTAGTCTCTTAGCGCGATCTACTCCAACACTATCAGAAAATGTTAGGAATGTTGATGTTTCAATTGTATTAGTAGGGATATGGGAAAAAAAGAATATGGTCCTGGCTCTGGTCATAATCATGATTATTGTAAATCCGTTGATTTACCGCCGGTTGCCTGCAAATATTTACTATAATTGGTTTTCTGTTTCTTATTAAATTTGCTCTTGTAATGAGTAACAATCTGTTCTCTGTTAGTTTCTTTGTATTACTTTCCATTTTTCCTGGATTTTTGAATGGATTTTTTGATTTTGCACGTGTCAACTGTCCTAGTCTAAATTTTGTGTCAATTTCGTAGTCATTTCGCTCTTCATTTAAAGTTAATTTTGTTTTCTTATATTAGCTGCATTGTATGCAGGTGTTCCTGCAGTAATGTGATAGCTGCAGTTTGTCCAGTTGTATCCTGTTTAGTCTTGTGTTTGCAAATGTATAGTATAGTGTTGAGTCTACTTTCTTTATTTTCACAGTTTTTGTCTGTATTGATAATTCAAATTTTTTATGGTTTTGTGAAGGCGTTCTACGTCTGATATTCTTGTTTTACTTGTAGTGGTATCAAGTTGTATTTGTTCTTTTTCTAACCCACTTTTTAAAGATTTTATAGGCATAGGTATTATGGGATCACTATTATCCCAGCTCAATAGCGTTTGAATCGATCGCCATAGCTTTGAATCATTGCTGGACCATTTGCGCTCGCTTTGCCAGATGCTTCAAAAACTATGCGTTGATGTGACAGCACGCACAAAGTAGTGTGAGTATGCGTGGACTTTTGTATTGTCAAACTGACTTCAGTGCCCACAGCCGGACGGATCTGACCCAATGAAAAGAACTCCTCTATTTCCTCGCTGTTTGGTACAAATCCAAATGCTGCACTTAACACAGTTTGTGCCGCTAAGCACAGTTGATTCTAGTATGTGGACACGGGAACCAGACAGACCGACAGAAAACCTTGTGCGCTGTTTCGACTTCAAATTATAAGTTTTTTATTCTGGCAGCGTCGCCCTCTTCATGAGCGGCCGCTGCCAGAATGAGCTTCGTTCGTATAAGAGATAATGTGTAACCTTTCAACATAACATTTCAACATATCATTTCAATTCTCGCAATTCTAACATAATAATACTAATACTAATACTACAGGCAACGTAATTGCCTCAACATCGGCCGCGTTGACAGCCTATGCAAAGGCTTCAATCCATTGGAATGGGCGCCAATCGATGGATGGATCGCTTATATAAGCCGGCCTTAGTCCTCACTACGGCCACGCGAACCTTCCCGTCCACTCCTGGGATTGCCTCCTCCACTATTCCTATTAGTCACATTTGCGGTGGCATGTTGTCCTCGTGAATTGCCACCACTCTGCTTGGCTCCAGATTGGCGACCTCTTCGAACCACTTCCCTCGCTGTTGAAGGCTGAGAAGATAGACTCTGGACCAGTCTTTCCAAAATCTTTATTTGATGGCAGACACGAGCTGCCATCGTTGCAGATACGACAGGCTGCTGTCTGGTCTGGGCAGCTCGGATTCGGGAGGCAGCGAAACTAGAATTCTGCGAGTAGATGAGCGGGAGTCAGCACCTCCCCTTTGTTGGGACTGCCGCTGTCGACCACCAGTGGCCACGAGCACTGTATGCAGCTCGCCCTCCTTGAGCACTGCGCTGCCCATAGCCCTGAGCAACAAATGTTTGGTGGACTTCACCGTCCACTCCCACAGGCCTCCAATGTGCGGGGCTCGGGGCGAGATGAACTCTACCAAAAAACGGTGAGCCGCAGCATACGCCTTGAGGACCTCGTCCTTGGCGTCCAAGCCCTTCATACGCTCCTTGAGCATGCGAGCTGCACCAACAAAATTCGTCGCGTTGTCGCAATACAGCCTGACAAGCGGGCCACGACGTCTAATAAACCTGGATAAACACAAAATAAACGTATTAGCAGTCAAGTCTTTTACAACTTCTAGGTGTACAGCCTTAGATGCGAAGCAGACGAACACTGCTATGTACATTTTGGGAGGCTGCTTGCCACGAATCCCAACCGGTCCGAACAAATCAACTCCGCTATTTTCAAAAGGTCGATTCCCACGCAATCGATCAGCAGGAAGGTTCCCCATGATTTGTGAGAGAAGTTTTGGCTTTTAATGGAAGCAGTGTACGCATTTCCGGACAATGGCACTGCACTCTTCGTGCATTTATTAGCCAAATGGATTGTCTTAGGAATCCCACTAGTGCACGGGGTCCAGCGTGACAATTGGCTTGATGTAGATAGCTAAGGTAGAGAGTAACAAATCTACAATTTTTTGGCATTTATATTGGGAGTTTAGCATTATGGGCTAGGGGTGCATTTAGTAGACGACCTACCTACTCGAACCAACGAAAATGAGCATGAGCCCACTTGTTCTTCCGACATGAAGGGATTTAGTTTTTGCAGTGATGCCTGCAACTTTGATGACTTCTTGATTTTGTCGATTTCCTGCGAAAATGCGTCTCTTTGAACCACTTCAACAGCTGTTAGAAACGCTACGCCAAGCTCATCAGAGGACGGGCTAGTACTACTCCAAGGGACTCCCTTTTTTCTATTGATGAACCGGCGGAACTGAAACTAACCACTTTAACATATGAAATATATATATATATCACATATGAGAATGGGATTTTTCTCAACCTACCTTCTTTTTCTCCAATAACGCATTCGCTTCCGTCAACTGTAAATTAAGATTTTGAGGCCAATGTTTGGATTCTTGTTGCAAGAACTACGGGCCATTGAACCATAACAGCGAATTTAAGTCGGCCACCGATGATCCTCGAGATACTAGATCTGCAGGATTTTCTTTGGTGGGCACATGTCTCCATAGGGCTGTCGAAGTAATGTCCTGTATCTCAGCAACTCGATTCGACACAAATGTTGTTAGTTGGGAGGCATGAGTTTGTAACCAATGTAGAATTACTTCCGAATCTGATAACAATACGACCTTTTCTATCGGACAGTCTATTATGGACCGAACTTCAACCCACAACTTTGCTAAAAAATGAGCGGCACATAGCTCTAATCTTGGGATTGTTTTGGTCCTTAAGGGTGCCACCCTAGATTTTGCCGTTAGTAATTTAACGGACACTCCATTGGGAAGCCCGAACGTACACACAACAGCCATATGCTCGCGTGGACGCATCGGAAAACCCAAGTTTTTGATATCGAGTGTTTGCGCTGGATCCTATAAATCGTGGAACGGTGACGTCATGCAATCTTTGCATATCTAAAGCCATCGATTCCCATTTTTATGTACGCTCGAGGGAATATGATGGTCCCAGCCAAGGCTTAATAGCCAAATTTCCTGCAAGAATATCTTTGAATTTATGATTACTGGACATAGCAGGCCTAAGGGATCAAAAAGACTGGCTAAGACAATATTGTTTTCTTGATTCTGGTTTCGGACAAGATTACTGGTTTCAGGCAATATTTGAACATGTCTGCTTGAGGGTTTCAAATCAGACCAAGAGTTTTACAATCTTGCTGATCTCCATTCGAAATGACCATATTTTCTTTCTGACTATCGACTAGTTGACAGTTGGCAGCCCATTAAGTCAGCACAAATCCTGACGGCTCTAGGGTTTTAACCAATTGTTGACGCAATATACTTAGCTCGGATTTCGTGTCTGCTCCTGTAAGGAGATCATCCACATAAAAATCCGACGCATCGAAGACCACTCTGAGCTTTGTGGTTGTACTTTGAGGTCGTTCCACGCACTGATACGGTATGAAACAATGCGGCTCTACCGGAATTGAGTTTTCTATTGCAGTCATATGGCTTAACGACACTTAATCCTCCATGAATTCCATAAACATGGAATTTATGGCAGGTTTTTGGTATAATCGCCTCTCTAAAGACAAAAATCGTCTTCTGGCTGTCTCAAATGACGAACCGACAGATGTCGGGCTTGACTTGAATGGCAAAGAAACTTGCAATCGACCGGAGGGTAATCGTGTGATGGAGTCAATGAAAGATTTTTTACACATAGTTTCTTCGGGGGTATACAGTCTTTCTATAGACGCATTTGGAACATTTTCCAATTCCCAGAAATGTTTGAGGTTATCTAGAGAGCAAAACTCCAGCAACGTGCTCACCATAGAGCATGCTTCGTTGCTTCGGGGTCCGTTGGATCTGCAGCGATCAGACAACACCCACCCAAAGACCGTATTTTGCAACGTCAGCGTGTTTTATGGTTTGAAATGGCCATCTTTCAATATATCAAAGAATGCATCAGCTCCTAGCAGCAGATCCACTATTTGGGGTTTATGGAAACCTGAATCGGCCAGTGGGAAATTTTTTGGAATTGTCAGCAAGTCTGACGGAAAGGCTTGCTCAGGATGGTACGACGAAATCGACTTTAAAATGACGAAGTCAGTGGCTTTTTTAAATTGTTGAACGCGAGAGCAGACTGTTGTTTGCACCACTTGGTGTGCAGATATGCAAGCCTTTCCGATTCCCAATAAGTTGTTATCTTTGCGAATTCGTTTTAATTGTAAATTTCGAGCAAGCTCCTCGGTAATAAAGTTTACTTGCGAGCCAGAATCCAGCAGTACCCTGGCTGGCTATCGCTGACTGAAGCCACTTTTAATATCCACAATTTCTGTGGCCAGAACTACCTGATCAGAATAAGCTGCCATGGCATGATTTGACGACAACTGATTTGACCTTTCAGCTGCCATGGCTCCCTGAGACCCAAGCGCATCACGGGCGGTTGGCGTTGCCCCCGAGTCAACATTGTAGCGATGCAACAATGTGTGATGGGGCTTTGAGCATACTCTGCAGTGTATAGACTTGCAGGCTGAGACATTATGCCCTTTTCGCAAGCAATTAATGCAAAGGGGAAATCCCTTGGCAAATCTGAATCGAGTCATGACAGACGCAGCTGAGAAAGTCGAACAATTCGTAATGCCATGATCAGCTGATTTGCAGAACGCACAATTTGTGTCCTGGCCTTTGCTTTCTTGGGATACAGCCAACGCTGTTTTCACAGATTGCCTATTTTTTGTCTCTTGCGAGCCTTTACGACCCCTTAACCGCCCGGAAGTGGATTCTCCAGCCGACAAATGCTGATAGCGCTTGTTTAATGCGGCTACAAAATCGGACCACGACGGAACCTTTTGGTAATCCAAATTTTCCTTCCATCTTGAATGAGTTTTTGTGTCAACTTTTGACAGAACGAGGTGTATTAGCAGGGCGTGAGCAATAACCTTGTCATCCCCAACTGACAGTAACGATTCGTATATGGCAGATGCCGTGTCAATAAGTGACTGTAATGCACTTGCCGACGGAGCTTGCATCGCCTGTAACTCAAACAGTTTAGCTACGCCATCAAGGAACATGAGACACTCGTTATCATAAACCTGCTTTAGCGCCTCGAGAGCCTTCCAATAGTTTTGATCTGTCACCGTGAAAGCCTTAACAGTGCCTAATGCTTCGTTCTCTAAACAATTCAAGAGATGGTTGAACTTTTCGACGTTACTTAAAGAAATGTCACTATCAATAATGCTTGAAAACAAACCAATGAAATTTTTGAATTCAGAATAATTACCACCAAACTTGGGCAATTTCATCTTGGGCAGGTTTCTTGTATGTGACATGGTGGTATCTAGAACTGATTCGTTCAAAAAAGTAGGCGGATTTGGTCTTTTGATAGCTATTAACAACGCTTTAGTTGACACGCACAATTCTTCGAGCTCGGAACGCGATGCTAAGTCTGGATCGATATCATCGATTTTCAATTGCAAAGAGAATGCGCGATCTATATATCCATCTAAAATATTTAAGCGAAATTCCAGCTCGAATTGATTGGACGAGATATTGTTGTTTTGTACTGCTTTCGCAGTTCTGTCAATATCCCGTTTGACTGCGTTAAACTTCCTCAGAAGCACACCTGAATCGTCTTCTTCTCCAATAGAAGTATTGCTACCTGAACCACCATGACGTTTTCCAGTAATTGTGAAGCTACTCTATAATTGTTTTTATTAAACATTAGATTTCACTCAAAAATCACTCACCTTTATTAGGCTCTATTGAACTCAACGATTAGAACAGCTGATACGATGAACCAAGCTGCTGGATTGAGTGAGACGAGCGAATGCGAAAAATCGTTCAAGTTTATGATCGGTCGTGTTCGCTCCAAAGATGAGAACAGATGATGTGATGGGAACAGTTTCTGGATTGAGTGAGACGAGCGAATACGAATGTACACTCCAAAGATGAGAACAGATGATGTGAAGGGATCAGATGATTCTAAAATGAGTGAGAAAGGCTCCACGAACAAGATTCATCGATCTCAAATTGTAGACTTAGCTCTCTGGCTTCTATGCTGTGGTATATTGCCGAGAGATAGAGAGAGCGAAACAAAATAGTCGCAACAAGCATAAAACTTAGGAGCTCGGCTCTGCTGGCTATGCTCTGCTATGCGATGCAATACGTTGCTATGATCGGCTATACTGGCCGTTACGAGAGCGAGAGAACGAGAGAGCACAGAACTATGCATAAAACGAAAGTGTTAGCATGAACCGTTCGTGCAAAGCAGAAACGAAAATTTGTGACGACGACGGGTGAGGGGGGAATGATGAGCAGCGGTCAGAGCTTGCGCACGAAACTATTGCCGTTTCTTCTTTGCTTGTCGGCTCCTCTTTGAGGTGTCGTTGATCACAAGTACAGTGATCACTCAAGTTAACCAATATAAATTTAATATATACAGTGGCTCAGAGCTAAAACCATGCAGTGTCAAATAAAAAGTTTAAGTTTAAGTTTTAATACGATCTAACAGGTGGGGAAAACCCAGTATTTAAGGGTCAAATATTGGTTTTGGTACCTACTATACCTATCATCGGTCAATGAAATTTTTGAAAAATAATGTGTAATAACTTTATGGCAGCCAATTTAACTTTTTATTTGACACTGCATGGTTTTAGCTCTGAGCCACTGTATGTGAGCGTATACATACATACAATGGGCCTTTTCACTTTGTTAAATTCTTTATTCACAGGCCGTTTTATTTTTTGGTAATACTATTGGGCACTTCAATTTACCTGTGGCATTTGTTGAGGGTAATATGAACAACGATTCATGTCCATACCAACCAGGAATACCAACGATCAGCACCAAGATTTAGCGATGCTAAGGTCCAGCGGTCCAATGACAAGAGCAGCAACAACAACAACATACAATGTATAACCTTTCAACATAAGATTTCAATTATCGCAATTCTAACATAGTAATACTAATACTAATACTAGAGGCAACGTAATTGCCTTAACACTCGCTATATTGCTTCCAACGATCAGGATCCATAGAAAGCCTCCTTTCCATCTGAAAAATGCGATTAAGCGCCATTTGATGGGATTTTCATAGCAAAACCATGTTTGGATTCCGATATGCTTTAAACAGAAGTCTCGCAACGTAGCGTATATCCGGTCTGCACACATATGTTTTCTGCAAAAACCATTCACACCACAGATCCTCTTCGGTGACTGTCGATCGTTCCGGTACGGCTTCGTTTTCACAAAACTTCCTGAGTAGCGGATCCGTCTCCTTCTATTGTGCTTGGCCTGATAGTATTCAACCAAAATGCATGTCAATAGAATTGAGCGGCTTCAGAAAAATTTCTTAAAATTTGCATTGCAGCCGCTACTTTTTTCAGATCCAATTCCTTTTTACTCCAGCTAGTGTTGGTTACTGCATACCTGCACCCTTGATGATAGGCGCTCAATAGCAGGACTGCTGTTCCTTAATGATTTAATAAATGGTAGCATTGACAGCCCATTCCTAATTAGTTCGATCGACTTTAACGTCCCAGCCAGGAATCTCCGTACCTTGGTCCCGTTTAATGAAAGGGCTGCTAGGACTAATTATGCGCGGAACGAACCATTCTAAAGGGCTCTGCGGATGTTCAATTCCCTGCCGGCAAGCATTCGATTTAGTTGGGGATCCAAGAAGGATTTGCTTAGGCAAGAGCTCTGGGAATATTTTTTAAGTAATGTGTAGTTAAAAGTTAAGTTAGCCAGATGAGGATTAATCCATTGGTGGAATAAATAAATAAATAAAATGAGTGTTCTGATCCTAAGCACAGTGGCCGGATTTGCGACAGTTGGGGCATAAATTCAATAAGATACATTTTTGAATAAGGAAAAGAGATCTTAAGATTATGACAGAATACAGACAAAGGAATCAAAATATAATAAAAAAAAACAAACTGTGCAATCCTAGTAATATTGCGAAGCCAGCTGCGAAGTCAGCTGATTTTAAGCTACGTTTTTTTGAAGTGTTTTAGCAGCTGTTTAACAGGATTTTTGCATTACATTTTAAACCTTTTTTCTTTATAAATAAACATTACTTTAAAATGGAAAACACCGATTAAGGAATGTTAATTGTTAAATGTCAATCAATGTTTATGTTTTGATGTGTTTTGTTTTTGCTTTTATGTGTTATTGCTGTGTTTTTATTTTGGCAATCCTGACCTATAAAAGTTGGCATTCGTCTAGCTCCTTTTCCTTCTCCTTATTAGCCATAATGCATTTATGTATGTTGGTTAATATATGTTTAACTTAATAAAACTAATTATTTTAGCTCTTTTTTGTTCGTTTGGTAAATATTTAATGATATTGCAGACACGCTCGAATTTAGCCACGAGAAATTGGTTGAGATTTGGATTCAAGGTAGGCCCAAAATGGAGGCGATTTCCTAACAAGAAGTTGGAAAGCTTATTAAAAAAGCTAAAAAAAAAATCGAATTTTACCTTTTACATTATCAAATCTATTCCAAAATGTCAAAGGAGTAAAAAAAGATTTAAAAAATAACATTCAAAGTGGCTTGTTGGAAAAATGACATTGCAAATGGATAAAGATGATTTTTTTATTCTTTAGGACGTTGAACATGCAGGAAAGATAGGTGTTAGACTAGTGTTCGAGGAAAAGTAGAACTAATCTAACTAAAAAACTAAGCAATTTCTAATTACGGGAAAGATATAAGAGTATCAGTAATTTAAGACTAGGAAGGGAGTTAGTAGTAGATATAATATGGTAGAGGGAATTATAATCCGAGCATAGGACCCTAAACGGTTCATGCAAGGAATAATTCGATCTAAAAAAGCGGAAGAAACAACGGTGTATAACTTCGAGTGCTTCTAATAAGAATCGTGAAGTTTATGCGGCTCAACAGGTCAGGGCTATCTACGTCACCCTTGATCAAGTTGTTCACAAAAATCACACCAACCATTTTCCTACGATTAGCTAAGGTTGGAAGGTTTATTAAAAGCAATCTACTAGGGTAAGACGGCAGTCTCACACCTGCATCCCAGCTGAGGCCGCGTAGAGCAAAAAGTAAAAAGTTTTTCTGAACTGATTCTATACGGTCCTGGTATACGTTGTACTGAGGGCACCATACACAAGAGCCGTATTCTAAAATCGGACGAACCAGAGAGGTGTAGAGAGTCTTTGTTATATAGGGATCGTCAAATTCCTTTGACCACCTCTTTATAAACCCAAGCACGCCCATGGCCTTATTCACCATGGTAGAAAGGTGTTCTGAAAACTTTAACTTGGGATCTAATAGAACACCAATAATAGATCATCAACCCGGGTAATTTTCTCAAGAGAACCACCACAAAGGGTGTAAGGAACCAGAAAGGCGCTGGAGCGATGAAAAGTCATTACTTTACATTTTGAAGCCTTAAGATTTAATAAATTTGCACAACACCAAGACAGAAATCTATCGAGATCGGATTGCAACCTGGATTGAAAAGAAATGTCCTGTCGTCGTTCGATTCTCTTTGTAGCAATCAGACGTGTTTTTGTTTTGCGCTCCGCTTAATCTCTTCCTATTTTGCTTAAACAGCCAGTGTTTTATGAAAATAACCCCTAAAAAATTCATAAATTAACAACCTACTATATCATCTATTTCTTGATCGCGAGTGCATGCCTGTTTACTGTGAAAAACATAATTTAAATTATTATTTTTGCATCGCCTAACAGTGTGTTTTTGTTTGTGCTTTTCGTAAGTACACACAACATCATATTTAGCCGCTCTCACCTATTAGTTTTGCTGATTTATCACTCTCCCCCTATTACCCACACTTGAATAACTGTTCTTCCTCTCTCGCTCTCGATACTTTCTGTGCAGTAGCGCTCTCTCTCTCTCTCAATTGTAGCTGCTGTAACCGATCTCATTCTTACTTATTCCTCTCTTGGCGTTTATTCTGGCAGAGTGGTCTGATATCAGTTTTTTTTTAAAGAAAAAATAATAAAATAATTTTTACATTTTAAAATGGAATTCTCTGTGGTCTGTGCTAAAAAAACCTGCAAGAAGCAGATCACCCATGACCAGCCGAGTATCCCCTGCTGGCTCTGCGATAACGTAAATGCGCCGGGTTTTCCGGTCTCGTGGGTGATGCCATCTCAAAAAGGAATGGCCTGCATTATAGTTGTGAGGCATGCCGTCTGGTTGAGCAGGAAATGGCAGTATTTATGAGGCAGACCCGGAAGGGCTTTAAGGAGCTGACCGTCGGCTTTAAACAGCAATACGATCGGCTCCTAGCCATGGAGTCTCAGTTTAGTGATTTCAAACTACTGACTGAGTCTCCCAGGCTTAAAAGGGTCACTCCGCGGGATCTGCAAGTGCCAACTGCCCCTCAGCCAGCCGATGCGAAAAAACTAACTCCGACCACTCCAAATGTGCAGCAGTTGATATCGTTCGCCACTCCAAAGGCAACGTAAACTGCTGGTGATGAAAATTCGGTATCCGAATTTATCACCTCGGAGAGTATGCAGCCAGAATCGTCTGTGGCGTTCGTGTTCGTAATATCCGCAAAGTCTTTAGCAGTCCCTTCAATTCCGACCCCATCAGCGAATATACGTCCCGGACCACCGGGTATTACCATTACAGGTAAAAGGCCTGTGGGGCCAAGACTTGTGGGGATCCCACCAAAGAGACAAGTTTTTGTCTCACGGCTAGCCCCTGACTCCACAACTAAAGATGTGACTGCTTATATTCAAAACAAAATAAAAGCCGTGGATTTAAAGGTGGAGAAGTTTAACTTCTCTTATGACAGGGAGATAGATAATTAGTGTCTCCCCAACCAAAATCATTTGTTTGTCCAAATTTTGGCCGGAGCATTTGGTGGTGAAGGAGTTTAAGGCAAAGAAGAAGACTAGGCCCCCAATAACTCTGCCAACAAATCAAACCAATGCGCCATCTTCATCTTCCCGCTCTACCTCTACCCGTCCAAAAAACTAACAAACTCTCTTTTAGTGCCTTATCAGAATGTTCGAGACTTACATAGTAAGCTTAGCATTCTTTTCCAGGATAGTGTCGCATTTGCATCCCACGTTATTATGTTTACCGAGACCTGGTTAAAGCCGGACCTAAAGTTTTAGTTCCGAAGTTTTGGCAGGTCGGTACACAACTGTTAAAAAGGATCGTTCGTCTCGACAGGGGTTCTCGAGGGGCTATAATTACAGTGGACTCAAACATCAGGTCGGAACTTTTCACAGTCCAGATTCAGCAGGAACTGGAACTCCTGTGTGTAAAACTGATTCTTCCCGCTTTCTCAGTTTTCATAATTTGCTCGCATATTCAACCTTCTTCAGATATTGCAATTTACGAGCAGCACTTGTCCGACTTAACCGCTATTTCTTCCTCGCTATCAGACAAAGATCATATGATAGTTCTTGATGACTTCAACTTGCCACGAATTGTTTGGTCTTCGGTAAACGAGTCTAATAACCTAGTGCCCATGTCACGACATGACTTTGTTGACGGCTTAATTGACCTGTCTCTGTCTCAAGTTAACCATGTTAAAAATTCCTTGGGTCGATTTCTTGATCTGTGCTTTGTAACGGATGCGACCTATACCTGAAGATGCTTAGAATCCTACTTTCGAAGTGTCACTCGACATAGGACCAACTGTATTGGATCGGTGGGGTAGTCTATTATGTGTCCGCTGCTTCCGAAAGGCCGAGTTTACGAAGCTTAATAACATTATGGATTTTGATTGGTCCGCTTTGTATTTTTGCACTGATGATACGAGAGGCACAAACATTTTCTATAATGCAATTGACTCACTTTTTGATTCTTGTGTTTCGCTTTCCAGTCCTTTAATATCTTGGAAACTTATTTGGTTCACCAAAGAATCTTCACAACAAATTTCAAGAAGTTGGCTCTCCTTCTCCCTCTCTCGTTATGTAATGGCTTGGTCAAACTTTTCAGTCCTTAAAACTCAATGCTATAAGAACAACCTATCTCGATGCAGGATACGTTTTTCTAAGGACCCTATACAGCTTTACAGCTTCGTATCCTCGCTATCCTTCCTTAATATGTCGGCAGATAATGATCGGGCAATTGCCGATCTTTTTGCCCGTTTTTTCCAAACTACCTATTCGCAGGACTTTTACTCTGGTCAGCCGTATCCATACGGTTTACCGAAGTCGAACGGCATTTTCAGTCCTTTGCTAAATGAAAGCTCATTGCTTCATGATCTACGAACAGTCAAGCCGGCTGTGTACTCAGGTACTGTGCCGAGTCTCTGTGTGGGCCGTTGCTTAAACTATTCAACCTGTCCATAAATTCTTCATGCTTTCCCCCGATATGGAAGGAGTCTTTTATAATTCCTCTCCATAAGAAAGGTAGCAAGTCTGACGCAATGAACTATAGAGGTATATCTAAGTTATCCGCTATTCCTAGAGTGTTTGAGAAAATTTTAACTCCGCACCTGCAGCACCTATGCAGATCACTTATATCTCCATCTCAACATGGATTTATAAGGCGGAGATCAACCACTACAAATTTATTGGAGTTTACCTCCTTTATAATAAAAGGCTTTCAAGGTAATTTGCAGACGGATGTTGTTTACACCGATTTTAGTAAAGCGTTCGATTCTGTAAACCATTCTCTCCTAGCACAAAAGCTCGACCTTCTAGGGTTCCCGCCCAATCTCCTGAGATGGATCTCTAGCTACCTTTGTTCTAGGTCTCAAAGAGTCCTTTTCAAAAACTCCCTGTCCTCACCAGTTAAGGTGACTTCGGGTGTACCTCAGGGCAGCCATCTAGGCCCCTTACTCTTTACACTTTTTATAAATAACCTACCTTCTGTATTAACATACTCTCGAGTACTTATGTATGCGGATGATGTTAAGCTCTGTGTCCAGTATAAGGACATTTCTTTCCAATCCAGGTTGCAATCCGATCTCGATAGATTTCAGTCTTGGTGTTGTGCAAATTTATTAAACCTTAATGCTTCAAAATGAAAAGTATTGACTTTTCATCGCTCCAGCGCCTTTCTGGATCCTTACACCCTTTGTGGTGGTTCTCTTGAGAGAATTACCCGGGTTGATGATCTTGGTGTTCTATTAGATCCCAAGTTAAAGTTTTCAGAACACATTTCTACCATGTGCTTGGGTTTATAAAGAGGTGGTCAAAGGAATTTGACGACCCCTATATAACAAAGACTCTCTACACCTCTCTGGTTCGTCCGATTTTAGAATTTTTGTGCACAACTTGATCAAGGGTGACGTAGATAGCCCTGACCTGTTGAGCCGCATAAACTTCACGATTCATATTAGAAGCACTAGGAACTATACACCGTTGTTTCTTCCGCTTTGTAGATCGAATTACTCCTTGCATGAACCATTTAGGATCCTATGCTGGGATTATAATTCCCTCTACCATATTATATCTACCACTAACTCCCTTCCTAGTCTTAAATTACTGATACTCTTACATCTTTCGCGTAATTAGTAATTACTTTGCTTCTTTAGTTAGATTAGTTATACTTTTCCTCGAAAACTAGTCTAACACCTATCTTTCCTGGATGTCCACGATCGGTTCGGCTTACGAGTCGCGCGTTATGCGGCAGCGCCCCTCGGTCGGTTGGGCGGGAGGTGGGCTGCGTTCTTGCCTGGGATGCGCGCGTAGCAGCCATTGGCTGGTGTCGCTTGGGCCACTTGATGGTGCAGTCATTGCATATCAACGTCCTAAAGAAAAAAAAAAAAATACTGGACACAGAGCTTAACATCATCCGCATACATAAGTACTCGAGAGTATGTTAATACAGAAGGCAGGTCATTTATAAAGAGTGTAAAGAGTAAGGGGCCTTGATGGCTACCCTGTGATAAGCCCGAAGTCACCAGAATTGGTGAGGACAGAGAGTTTTTGAAAAGGACTTTTTGAGACCTAGAACAAAGGTAGCTAGAAATTCATATCAGCAGATTGGGCGGGAACCCTAGAATGTCAAGTTTTTGTGCTAGGAGGGAATGGTTTACAGAGTCGAACGCTTTACTACGCTTTACTAAAATCGGTGTAAACAACATCCGTCTGCAAATTACCTTGAAAGCCTTTTATTATAAAGGAGGTAAACTCCAATAAATTTGTAGTGGTTGTTATCCGCCTTATCCATGTTTAGCAGGATATATAAGTGATCTGCATAGGTGCTGCAGGTGCGGAGTTAAAATTTTCTCAAACACTTTAGGAACAGCGGATAACATAGATATACCTCTATAGTTCATTGTGTCAGACTTGCTACCTTTCTTATGGAGAGGAATTATAAAGGACTCCTTCCATATCGGGGGAAAGCATGAAGAATTTATGGACAGGTTGAATAGTTTAAGCAACGGCCCACACAGTGACTCTTCACAGTACCTGAGTACACAGCCGGGAACTCCGTCCGGACCCGGTGAAAACACCGGCTTTACTGTTCGTAGATCATGAAGCAACGAGCTTTCATTTAACAAAGGACTGAAAATGCCGTTCGACCTCGGTAAACCGTATGGATACGGCTGACCAGAGTAAACGTCGTACGAATAGGTAGTTTGGAAAAAACGGGCAAAAAGATCGGCAATTGCCTGATCATTATCTGCTGACGTATTAAGGAAGGATAGCGAGGATGGGTGTGCGGACGTTCTACGCTTACTGTTTACGAAGCTGTAGAACTGTTTAGGGTCCTTAGAAAAACGTATCCTGCATCGCGATAGGTAATTCTGATAGCATTGAGCGTTAAGAACTGAAAAGTTTGACCGAGCTATTACATAATGAGAAAGAGAAGATGGAGAGCCAACTTCTTGAAATTTTGTATAAAGTCTTGATTTTAAGTTTTTTAGATGGGATAGCTCCTTGGTAAACCAAAGGGGTTTTCTTGATCTAATCGGACAGGAAAGTGGGACACAAGAGACAAAAAGTGAGTCCAAAGCATCATAGAAAATGTTTGTGCCTGTCGTAACATCCCTGCACAGTTCGTAAACTCGGCTTTACGGAAGCAGCGGACACATTGGGGTAGTCTACCCGACCGATCCAGTACAGTTCGTCCTAGGTCGAGCGACACTTCGAAAGTAGGATGGTAGGCATCTTCAGGTATAGTGAGCGGGGGGACTCGAGTTAACAACGCTAAGGTCGCATCCGTTACAAAGCACAGATCAAGAAATCGACCCAAGGAATTTTTAACATGGTTAACTTGAGACAGAGACAGGTCAATTAAGCCGTCAACAAAGTCATGTCGTGACATGGGCACTAGGTTATTAGACTCGTTTACCGAAGACCAAACAATTCGTGGCAAGTTGAAGTCATCAAGAACTATCATATGATCTTTGTCTGATAGCGAGGAAGATATAGCAGTTAAGTCGGACAAGTGCTGCTCGTAAATTGCAATATCTGAAGAAGGTTGAATATGCGAGCAAATTATGAAAACTGAGAAAGCGGGAAGAATCAGTTTTACACACAGGAGTTCCAGTTCCTGCTGAATCTGGACTGTGAAAAGTTCCGACCTGATGTTTGAGTCCACTGTAATTATAGCCCCTCGAGAACCCCTGTCGAGACGAACGATCCTTTTTAACAGTTGTGTACCGACCTGCCAAAACTTCGGAACTAAAACTTTAGGTCCGGCTTTAACCAGGTCTCGGTAAACATAATAACGTGGGATGCAAATGCGACACTATCCTGGAAAAGAATGCTAAGCTTACTATGTAAGTCTCGAACATTCTGATAAGGCACTAAAAGAGAGTTTGTTAGTTTTTTGGACGGGTAGAGGTAGAGCGGGAAGATGAAGATGGCGCATTGGTTTGATTTGTTGGCAGAGTTATTGGGGGCCTAGTCTTCTTCTTTGCCTTAAACTCCTTCACCACCAAATGCTCCGGCCAAAATTTGGACAAACAAATGATTTTGGTTGGGGAGACACTAATTATCTATCTCCCTGTCATAAGAGAAGTTAAACTTCTCCACCTTTAAATCCACGGCTTTTATTTTGTTTTGAATATAAGCAGTCACATCTTTAGTTGTGGAGTCAGGGGCTAGCCGTGAGACAAAAACTTGTCTCTTTGGTGGGATCCCCACAAGTCTTGGCCCCACAGGCCTTTTACCTGTAATGGTAATACCCGGTGGTCCGGGACGTATATTCGCTGATGGGGTCGGAATTGAAGGGACTGCTAAAGACTTTGCGGATATTACGAACACGAACGCCACAGACGATTCTGGCTGCATACTCTCCGAGGTGATAAATTCGGATACCGAATTTTCATCACCAGCAGTTTACGTTGCCTTTGGAGTGGCGAACGATATCAACTGCTGCACATTTGGAGTGGTCGGAGTTAGTTTTTTCGCATCGGCTGGCTGAGGGGCAGTTGGCACTTGCAGATCCCGCGGAGTGACCCTTTTAAGCCTGGGAGACTCAGTCAGTAGTTTGAAATCACTAAACTGAGACTCCATGGCTAGGAGCCGATCGTATTGCTGTTTAAAGCCGACGGTCAGCTCCTTAAAGCCCTTCCGGGTCTGCCTTATAAATACTGCCATTTCCTGCTCAACCAGACGGCATGCCTCACAACTATAATGCAGGCCATTCCTTTTTGAGATGGCATCACCCACGAGACCGGAAAACCCGGCGCATTTAGCGTGCACTACGTTATCGCAGAGCCAGCAGGGGATACTCGGCTGGTCATGGGTGATCTGCTTCTTGCAGGTTTTTTTAGCACAGACCACAGAGAATTCCATTTTAAAATGTAAAAATTATTTTATTATTTTTTCTTTAAAAAAAACTGATATCAGACCACTCTGCCAGAATAAACGCCAAGAGAGGAATAAGTAAGAATGAGATCGGTTACAGCAGCTACAATTGAGAGAGAGAGAGAGCGCTACTGCACAGAAAGTATCGAGAGCGAGAGAGGAAGAACAGTTATTCAAGTGTGGGTAATAGGGAAAGAGTGATAAAGCAACAAAACTACTAGGTGAGAGCGGCTAAATATGATGTTGTGTGTACTTACGAAAAGCACAAACAAAAACACACTGTTAGGCGATGCAAAAATAATAATAATTTAAATTATGTTTTCCACAGTAAACAGGCATGCACCCGCGATCAAGATTAGATAATATGGTAGGTGGTTAATTTATGAATTTATGAGGGGTTATTTTCAAAAAACACCGGCTGTTTAGGCAAAATAGGTTGCAAGTAAGCGGAGCGCAAAACAAAAACACGTCTGACTACAAACACTAATATCTAATATATAAAATTCTCGTGTCACAATGTTTGTCTTCGTACTCCTCCGAAACGGCTTGACCGATTCTCATGAAATTTTGTGAGTATATTGAGTAGGTCTGAGAATCGACCAACATCTATTTTTCATACCCCTTAGTGATAAGGGTTGTTTACCATAAACATTTTAACATTTTACAATTAATGTTGTCAAGTTTTTGACACATTTTTCTTTAATTTCATTTTAACATTTTACAATTAATGCTGTCAAGTTTTTGACATTACCGAAAAAATATTTTTGCTATAATTTCATAAATTCAAACCAATTATTTCAAAACTGCGTGAGCAATGCCAAGAAACGCAAAGGGGCTGATTTGAGCCATAATACAAGTACAACCAGAAACAAGAGAAATATAAGATCCGAAAGAACTGAAGAAGAAATCCAGCAACAAAATACTGATGTACGTGTGAGCATGGCGCAATTGCGTCAGGAACAATCTGAAGATACACGAGCTGAACGCAATGAAGTGATAAGATTACAACAACGACAATCACGCCGATTCACAGCCAATAGACGCAGAACAAACAACCAGCAACGCCAACAGGTACACCGAGCATTTACATCTGATTTATTCCTGCGGCTAGCATTCCAGTATGAGCCTGATATGGAATATGAAATGAATGAAATGAATCGGAAATGAATCGTGAAATGCAGTACAACACTGTAGAAATGGCGGCGATTGTTACTCGCAATGTCCCATTAACGAATGAGGAACAAAGAATCATTTACGACCGCATTATGCTCGCAGTTTCAGCAGGACAAGGTGGATTCTTCTTTTTGGATGCACCAGGTGGAACTGGAAAAACAATCCTTATTTCGCTAATTCTTGCTGAAATACGATCAAATAATGGCATCGCATTGGCCGTTGCATCGTCAGGCATTGCTGCAACTTTATTGGATGGAGGCAGAACAGCTCATTCAGTATTTAAGCTGCCATTAAATATTAAAAAAAAAAGCAAATATAAAAAAAAAAACAGATTTCTTTCTTCCCACGTCCAAGTGTCCCACCAACCCACACCCACCCCCACCTACCCTGCCAATTCTTCATTTATTTTGTGGCGGTAGGTCAGTTCGTCAACAAGCTGAAGAAGAACACTCAAAATTTCAGCTTAGCAAAGTACAAACGCTCTGTATGTGAGGCTGAGCTTTAGCTGTATGTGTGCACATATTGTAGGTCTGCTTGTTTGTATTGCCGAGTTCCGTGTTCGTCTTGATGGCTTCCATCTTCAGTTCATGTACCCCTAACTCTTGGGTCGTTCTGTTATTTTTCATCGACTTTATCCGGGGAATTTCCAAAACTAATTGTTTTGTGTCCAATTGTTCCATCGTCTCGTATTGGATGTTGTTAATTGTTACTCCGCATTCTTCGAAGGTTTTTATTGCTGACCCGTCGTATGACTTCTCTGGTCCGCAATCCGTCTGTACTCTAACCTTTTCACCATTAAATATTGCGATGTAGCCTTTCTCGGGTTCGAAGATCTCTCTGCGAAATCCTACATCCTTTGTCTCACATTCCGCCGCTTTCCCCTGTATAAGATTCCTCAGGCACACTTCATTGACCCTGTTTACAATTCTATCGTGTTTACAAATGTAAAGTTTTCTTATTTGATTACATTTCTTTGCGTAATAATACATTAGTTTCTCATTATATGCTACAAAATTAGGTTCTATTACAAATTCGGTTTTATTAATTGGTAATGGTAACAATCTTTGTAGCGAGAATGTTTCATTGCTAAAAATTGGCACATCTATCGAGAAAATTACATCGGTTTTATTCATTATTGCTTTCAGTTTTAAGAACTCATACATGTGTTGTTCAGACGTGATCTGTATTTTCTGTTCTTCTTTGGTAATCTTTGGGTAATTTTTCGTGCTTCTTCTCTGCTATGAATAAATTTGGGGATTATCCCTATTCTTGCTAATAACAGGCTCTCCGTCAAATCGTTTAGATTTAACGCTATCATATCTATTGTTACTGAAATTCTGTCAATATACTCTAACCTGAACATTCTCTTATCTTCCTCCACAAATGTTTTACTTATTCCGTTCTTATAGGCATTTATAAAGGAGGTCACCCTAATCTGCTCCTCGTTAATATATGTTGTCAAGTTCTTAAACATAGTAATGAACCTATTGTCCATGTTTTCTTGTTTACCTATTTCTTCATTAATTCTTCTTTCCTCTTCCTGTAACTTCCTAATCTCTCTTTCTAATCGTTCCGCGTCTTCTGCGTCTATTTCCCGTGATTGCCTTCACAACCGATCCTAACCCATTAACTAGCCCTCTCCTATTCCTTCTCTTGGGGGTTATCGTTTCTATCTTCCCTCTTACTAGGTTCAGTTTCTCTCGAAGTGCTTTAATCAAATCGTTGGTCTCACCGTCTTCCTGAATCTCTCTGAGCGTCTGCTCCAAGTGCTCGACGCTTTCTATGTACTTCTCTAGGCGAACTATATGTACAAACGTTCTGTACGTTTGTATTATTCTGGCTGGTCCCAACGCTATCTGCGCGATCGGCTCATCGCTTTTTATCGCCCTGATTTCAAATGTTCTCCTCGTTTCCGTCATAGCGACCTATCTGATATTATCGTTATTCGTTATTCTTCGTCAATCTTCTAATTTTTTCTTTGTGGACTTTTTGCGGTTTAGTTGTTGTTACTGTTATATTGTTGTCTGTCTGTACTTTGTGTTTTGTGAATCTGTGTGTTAGTTTATCTCTCCTATTTTCTTTCCTAAAAATTTTTTCGTTTGGTTCCACCATTACTGGGTCCTGCCTGCTGTGTTCTCCTAATTTTCTCTCTTTCTACTCTTTCCTTCACTTTAGGGTAAATTTCTGCCACGTTATTCAAGAAAATGTGCGTTCTCCCTGTGAACAATTCGTGGGGCGTGAGCTTTGTTGCCGAATGTACTGCATTAATATAAGTTATAAACGCCTCAGCTAATATGTCATCATGTTTCGCTTTTATTTTCTTTTCTTTCTTTTGTTCCACAATTATTCTATATATTTCAGTTATTGTCGAGTGCAGCCTCTCGACCGTTGCATTACTTGACGATTGTTGAAAGGAAGTCATGTGCAACTCTACTTCGTATTGCTTGCAAAAGTCCTTGAACAGGTTTGATGAAAACTCTACTCCCTGATCACAAGCTATCTTGCTCGGAATCCCAAATAGTGTCATAAAGTTTTTTATCGACCTGACTACATTTATACTATCCCTTGCCGGAGTAGTATATCCCCAAGCGTATCTGGAGAACTTGTCAATGACCGTCAGAACATAATTGTTGTTTACGAAATATAGATCTAAGTGGAGTATCTCCATTGGCCTTCCCGGGGTCTCTGTGACACTGTACTTCTTCTGGGGACTCCTGTCATACTTCAAAGTCTGGCATTTGTCACAATTATTAATTGTTTGAGTTATTATCGGTTTCATATGTGGGAAATACAGCTTCCTTTTCAGTTGCGCCAATGTTTCCTCTATACCTCTGTGGTTGTTCTTTTCATTATGTTCTTTCACCACTTTCTCTTGTAGCTCCCTATCTGTTACCTCTGGCAATATGATTGTGCATCTTATCATGTTATATATCTTGCTGTGCGCAAAATATTTGCAATACGCGTTCTGCACTACCATCACCAATTCTTCCGGAATAAAGATAGCCACTGTCCTATTTGGTTTAAGTATTTCTTTAAATGTTCGGCCTAATGCCTCTTCCTCAAACTTGTCCTCAGTCCATGTAATCCTGACCTTGTTTCTGAATGGCACCTTCCTTTCTATTTTAGGTGGACTTCCTTTTTCTACCACTACTTGGATTTTTTAGTCATTCAACGGTTTCTCAGATATGGGGAACCCGATGCGCAAGTCTTCTTCCGCCGAATGTATAGTTTCCCCATTCGTTGCTACATCTGAAACGTTCTCTACCATATTGAGTTCTGGCTGTACCCTACTCAGGGCGTCTGCCACTACATTAAGAGAACCCTTTTTGTATACGACCTCATAATCGTATTCCAATAATTGTAATTTCCATCTTATTAATTTGGAGTCTGGTTCTTTCATGCTCATTAACCATGTCAACGGCTTGTGATCCGTGACTATCTTGAACTTTTGTCCGAATAGACAGTGACGGAAGTGCTTTATTGCCCAAATAATGGCAAGCATTTCTTTTTCTATTGTCGCGTAGTTTACCTCCGCATTTGACAATGTTCTGCTAGCATAAGCCAGCGATCTGTCTGCTCCCAAATGTCCCTGGGACAAGACAGCGCCTATGGCGTAATTGCTAGCGTCCGTCGTCAGTATGAACGGCTTAGTAAAATCTGGGAACTGCAACAATGGGTCATTGCATAACAGCGTTTTACAAGTTTCGAATGTTTCTTCAAACTGGTGGTCGACCTGCACTGCTTTCTTCCCTTTGAGTTGCTTTGTCATCGGCTTTGTTATTGCCGCGAAGGTTATTATGAATTTCCTATAGTACCCTAGTAACCCCAAGAATGACTTTATCTGTCTCCTAGTTCTTGGCAATGTGAATTTCTTAATTGCCTCTATTTTCTTCGGGTTCGGCTTGACTCCCCCTAAGGTTACTACGTGTCCTAAGTATTCTACTTCCTTCCTTAGAAATTCTGTCTTATCCAATTGGAGTTTAAAATTGGCCTTTTCCAATTTTGCGAAGATCTTGTTTAGATCGTTCATGTGCTCTTGCAGTGATGCGGAGAACACCATAATGTCGTCCATATATACAAGGCAGCATTTTCTTAATAGGTCTCCGAAAAGGTTGTTCATTAATCTTTGGAACGTTGCAGGGGCGTTACTTAGCCCAAAGGGCATTCTCACATATTCGAAATGGCCTCCTTCCGCTGAGAATGCCGTTTTCGGTATGTCCTTTTCTTCTACTTCTATCTGATGGTAACCGCTGGCTAGGTCCAACGTGGAGAAGTATTTCGCTCTACCTAGCCCGTCTAGTACGTCGTTAATTATCGGCATTGGGTATCTGTCCTTAATCAATTTTTCGTTCAATTTTTTTTGTGCCTGCTTCAATCGTATATATTTCTGTCGCTTTATACTGCGTTAACCACAGCTGTGTTTCTATTGATGGCGTTCTCAACTGTTTCTTCTGTATCTATTCCGATTAATCCGTCAAAATAATTATGGAATTTGAATAAGAGCATTCTTATCTCGCCTTCCCCTCCTAGCTCCTTAAACATCTTCAATCGTGTTTCTGATTGCATCTCGTGTGCCTGCGTAACGATTTTTATTTTGATTGGAGTATCCAATTTTTGGGCATAATCCGCGGGTATTACCTCCGGTCTTAATAACGAAAATGTTGACCCTGTATATATGAGTAGTTTAATTACCCTGTACGTTGCTAGCTTTACCATTATATATGGCAGTGTCGATTGCTCTCTTTTTGCTCCTAAATATACTGTGGTTGGTTCGAGGCTCTTTGGGGAAAATTTCCGTCGTCCTCTTGGATATTATGTAACTGACCATCTGCTGCTGCCCGTCCTCCACTTCTAGTTGAAGTACTGGGCGCAAGCTGATTGCCATAGGATTGTCTAGAGTTGTTCGATTGGAACGACTGCCCAGAATTATTGGACATCCTAGACAACTTTGACTGACCGCTTCTATTTGAAGCTTGCGGTGCCTGAATCGCTAGTTGTCCCTGACAGCTGTTTTGACCCCATTTTCGTCCACGGCTTTGTTGACCATGGTTCCATGTAGGGTTTCTAAGCTGCTGGTTCCGGTATGACCCCCTGATGTATCCCATTGAATTGGTCTGCATAAAGGGAGATCCCATGAAAGGGTTTCCTCCCATTGGGAATCCAAATCACATACCGGACCAACCGCTTCCATTAAGCATTGGGAAGGGCATTCCAAACGGAGATTGCATGGTGCCCCCCACTGGTATTGGGGCCAGTTGCCCATCTCTTGCTGTTCCTCTTGTACGACAACTTTTTTCTTTTCCTGTTCTAGTACTGGAGGTTACTTCTTTTCTTGAACCAGTTCCTGAACTACTTCCTGTTTCTCAGCTTTTACTTCCGGTTCTTCCGGAACGGAAGCATTTTTTTCTTTCCGAGCTATTTCATATGCTTTTTCAATATCATCTTTGTGCATATTCCTAATCGTCAACCCGGTCCCTTTACTGGCGTCTTTCCTTTAATATTGGTTAATTCCATGATTCACTCTTGTTCCGGTCTCTTGTCCCTGATCTATCTTCCTGTCGTCGATCTATCTTCTTTTTTTATCATATCTAAAATCTCCTCTACCGACTTTACGAATCCGAATCATACTTAGGTATGACCGCTAAAAAGTCTATAACCCTCACTGCCTCAAGGATGGCGGACGAACTGCTTTCTTGGGCCATTTCCGATAGTTCCTGGTTCTCTCCTCTGCTGATTTATAAAATTGCTATGTCTAATGGGATGAGTCTCTGAGTATTACCTCTTACTGACATGTACTTATTGTATTACTTGAATGTTCTTATGTACTATGGTATCTCTATTCTTATTATATTATATATTGTGTGTGTGTGTATGTAGTCGTGTGCTTATTCTTTATGCTTAATTATGGTTAGTTTCCTTGTGTGTAGTGTGCGAAATGGAGTCTGCAATTTGTTAAAAAATTAGTATTTCTTTGATATTTTCATAACTATATAGTGCGGTGTGAAATAGGTTTCTCTTTATTATTCATTTCTTTAATTTATTCACGTTTACTTCTTCTTTATTCTCTGAAGCTAACTGTTATACTGTGCTTTACCGTATTCACACTGTGCGTTACAGTACATCGCCGTACGTATGTGAGTGGCTAGTTTTTATACACGGTACCCGAAAAGTATAGTGGTATATTAGATTTGTGGTGATAACAGATGTGTGTAACGCCCAGAAGAAAGCGTTTCCGACCCCATAAAGTATATATATTCTTGATCAGCATCAATAGCCGAGTCGATATGGCGATGTCTATCCGTCCGTCCGTCTGTCCGTCTATCCGTCCGTCCGTCTTCATTAGCGCCTAAATCTCAGAGACTACACTACTCGACAAAATTCAACTTTTTTTTTCCGCTGTGACCAAAAATGACTTTTTCTGATAGATTTGGAGATTTAATTTTTTTTAAAGAATTATGGTTTTTTTTCATGAAGTAGTTTTTTTTTAAAGAATTTTTAAAAAATTTGGTTTTTTTTTGTCATAGGAAGTGCTTCTACTTTTTACATAACTTAAGTTTCCTACAACTGGTTGTATTGAACTTTGCAGTTAAAAAAAGCTGACAAATGCAGCTATAAATCCGACTCAGACACTTTGTAGCTGCAACTTAACGTCTGGAAGATATTAAGCTTCCAAATTGAAATTTCATAATTTTTTTCGGTATTTTTCCCCGAATATTTGAAGGCCTTGATTTTTGGTTTTAGATAGACACATTAATTAGGCGTCGTTTAAGGTATCGCTTATAAAAATATAAAAATAAACGGCTAAGTTATAACCGTTTGACCAAACTTTCATATGCCGAATTTCGCCGATAAATTCCGTTAGCCGACGAATAACCGTTTTTTTTTCTACAAAAATACCAAAAATCTGCGTTTGTAACAGTTTTTAACGGTAAAATGGCATTTGGAATAGTGCCAAACGGCATATGTAGTTTTGGTCAAACGGTTATAACTAAGCCGTTTATTTTTATATTTTAAATGTATCAGAAAAAGTCATTTTTGGCGACAGCGGAAAAGTCGTGTCGACTAGTGCTATTAAAGCAAGAGCAACCAAGTTTTGTATCCAGTTTTCTGTGTTATCACACTACTCCAAGTGTATTTCAAAATTTCGCCCCCCATAGACGAAAGTCTGTGGCATACACAATTTTGAAGATACGATAAAACTAAAAACGCAGAATAATAGATGATGACCATTTCTATCAGTGTGTTGAATCTGGATCAGATCGCGTCATTAATATAGCTACAATGAAGAAAACCATTTCGAAAGTCATCGTTCCCTCTCGCTCTCTCTCACACGCGAACCCTTCTGCTTTGCCCATTCGTCTTTTTTGACGCCTAGTTCTCAGAGACTATAAGAGCTAGAGCAACCAAACTTTATATCCAAACTCCTGTGATATCAATCCAGCACAAGTTTATTTCAAAATTTTGCCACGCCCTCTTCCGCCCCCACAAAAGACGAAAATCTGTGGAATACACAATTTTTAAGATAAAAGAAAACCAAAAATGCAGAATCATGGAAAATTATCATATCTACTAGACTGCCGAATCTGGATCAGGTCGGCTCATTATTATGGCCAAAAGGAACAAACTAAATTTCAGTGGCTACGCAACGCCTGCCAAGCGCTTCTCATTCCCTCTCTCTCTGTCGCAAGCACGTTTCGTATGTGTAGTTATACATGTACATGTAGAAATGTAGAATCAGATGTAAAAAGCATATGCAAACAAAAATGGAAACATGTATGTATATAAATTCCAAAAATAGTTTGACTTCATTTTATGAAATATTATTATTTGCCCAAAATTTAATTCGTCCCTTTTGCGAACATATAATAAATTGCATAAGTCGTAAGATCATATATGTATGTATATACTGACTGAGTACCGGGTATAAAGTAGAGCCGCGGCCTTTGCCGTTTTTTTTTTGTTTTTTTTTGTTTTTTTTGTTTCATTATTCTTTCTCTTGTCGTTCTGTTATTACCTCGTATCTCTACTAACACTCTCATGTTGAGCTTCCGCCCTGTGCGCTACAGGACTCTGCTCTACGCATGTGAGTTATTAGAACTCCCGTACTCCATTTACTATTTCACACATATTTTATATCTTTTTGTGGCCCTTTTTCGGGCCTCGTTAGCGCCCTTCATTTTTTCGTGCCGTCCCTGTGTTTTGTGTTGCGTATACATGTATGGGCTCGACGTAAAGCCACCCGGCTTCCGACCCAACTCGGTTTAATCCCACTCTGCCTCCGTCGAGTCCGCCTTCCCATCGAACCGCCTGTTGGTCCGACCTCCACCACCAACGGCCGGCCGCACGTCGAGCCGTCCGTCCATACTGAAGGATCGACCCAACTTCTATTCAACCGCAACACGAACGCTTGATCTGCCGATCGCCTCTCACCAAACAACGTTTCAAACGCCGCTACGATCACTCTTACGCCGAACCATCCACCTCTGCCGGGTGTCGTCGAACCAACCGTAACTGCAACCGATCGATTCGCCGCCCGTCGCGGCAACCTTTACCACGGCCCCCCTTTTGTTACTCACCTTTTGCCTTTTATTTTTTGTAATTAATTTCTTTCCATGCTGCTTCAAACGCTTTTGACTGAAGTAATTCTTTTCATAATATTTTCCAATGATTTCAACTGGGCTAATTTGCCCTTTTGCCACTAAATTCTTAAATTCCTCTCCCTATTTCACTACTCACATTTATATCATTCATTAAATTCACTATTTCTTTGTTTCTTTATTACTTTTTGTTATTTTCTCTCTCACACTTACATACATATGTATATATCTTTCCTTACAATAATGTTGCTATTGTGATCTTCCAAAACATCTCCTTGGTTCTCCTTCGCTTTCTCGTGATCTCTAGGGTATTTCCTGGGTGTAGTTCTTCTAGAGTTCCCGTTCTTGAACGAAGGTCTCCGACTGCGCCAGTTCTGATTAGTTGTAAGATATTCTGAGTTAATTGGTTAAGAGGCCAATTCTTGGTACAAGTAATACACGTCCGATGAGTTTGGTACAGAAAAGTATTCTGATTCTTTATTTTAACTTTGGGTAGATATGGTTTTACAATAATGCTGATTCCCTAATTCTGAGTGGCCGAGAATTTGCTGACGTTGGGGTTTGCGAACGCTGTTGCAATTGGAGCGCATGTGAGTTGGTGGTGTGAGTCGATGTTGTTGGTGGTCTCTACATTGTAGCCAGCTCGTAGAGGTTTCGCAGGGGGAAGGGCGAGGGTAGGTGCTGAGCTGGTAACTCGCGCGTACCCATTCTTTTTAGATAAAGGGATTGTGCCACATGCTTGGATCCCTGATAAATGAAAGCATTGATGACCGCTTGAAGACCATTAAGCGGATTCCGTATTAGGATACGCGTGGTTGCGTGGTTGCCTCTGCAGTTAATAGCTTACACTACTCGACAAAATTTAACCATTTTTTTTTCCGCTGTCGCCCAAAATGACTTTTTCTGATAGATTTGGAGATTTAACATTTTTTAAAGATTTTTTTTTTTTTCCAGGGTTAGTTTTTTTTAAGAATTTTTTAAAACTTTGGTATTTTTCTTCAGAGATAGTGCTTCTATTTTTCACATAACTTAAGTTTCCTATAACTAGTTGTATTTAACTTTGCAGTTTTGAGCTGACAAATGCAGCTATAAATCCGACCCAGACACTTTGTAGGTGCAACTTAACGTCTGGACAATATTAAGCTTTCAAATTCAAATTTCATAATATTTTTCGGTATTTTTCCCGAAATTTTGACTTTGAAATCTCACGAAAAGTCGAAAAAAAATATTTTATATCTTATATTTTTAGTTTCAGATAGACACAATAATTAGGCGTCGTTTAAAGTATCGTTTTTAAAATTCGATGGATATACAAAGAGTTCTAACCGAACTTGCTCACTCCAAGGTCCCCACTAAAAATCGAGATATGTTGACCAGCGCCCTGAAAGAAGATTCAGTACCCGACAAGAAGGAAATGCCGTAATGGAAAGAAATGGACTTCTTTCTAAGTCAGAGGTATTTATTTCTTGAGAGACTTGCCGAGACTTTCATTGATAGATCTACATTTTTCGTAATTCTTAGGCAAGAATAAGTTTCCGGTTGGGTACTCACTGGCCCAGTGTCCAATACGGCGAGCCATAACATTTCATCCTTTTCAAGTCAACTGTTCAGAGTACCTCTCATACGGGTATGAGACTCGGGCTCCAGAGTCTACGAAAGATATTTACTTCTAGCCTCCTCCACAGCATTTTTGGAATTACTCTGCAATTTCTTCGGCTCCAAGCTGAGATCAAGCCCGAAATTGGATCTGCATCTCTTCGTAGACCAAGCAGGGGTTCATCATACTATTTAACTGCGTCGCAATGTGCAATGTTCTCGATGCGCCTTTAACCCGTTTCCAGTTTTTTATTAATGCGTCTTCGACTCCTTATTTTCATCCTAGTTCTCCACATCCAAAACTGGATACTCGTTCCTGAGCCGACCGTATGCCGGTGCCGGGTCTGCGCAGAAGTGAAACCGTTATGGATCTGCCACCGCATTCTCCGTCTGGGCCCCAGGATGATGCTCCGAGCCGTCCTCATAAACAAATATTGTGTGAACTGCCTGGCACATCAATACTTTAGCGAATGTGTACTAGGAGCTAAAGGTGCTAAAGGTAGTGGGGCCTATCATCATAGCGAGCCACTGCCTGTCGCAGGAAGCGAAAAAAAAGGGGATCAAGACCGAGATCAGTACAGCCTTGATAAATTAACTGGGATATCAGGAATATCTCGCTTGCTTCGGATTTAGCACACCCCCATAATTAAATAAATAAATATATACAAGAAAAACGCTTCATGTGCAAACATTTTGGCGCTCGTGCGTTAAGTATTGGTGAACAATTAAAAAACTCGCATTTATGTACAATATCTATTAAAATTTTTGTCGGTACATAATTTGCAAATAAAACAACTGCAGCATTCGTTTAGTTTCGCAGCTGCCGTCAAAATTGCCGCAAACCCATTATCTATCTTCTCGATTGTGGGATCATCACCCTTGCTCTCGCTGTTCTCGGTTAATTTTATCATTCGCTTGTCACCCACAACGCAAGCAACGGCGCTTGCACTCTATCCAACAGTTCGTCTTCTTCGATGCTAACTGCTCTGGTCCAGAGATCAACGCATTTATCTTTTGGAATTCCACCACTTTTCATTTCGCTTCTCTTGCCGTCGGCGGAATTGTCACTGACTCTCTCTCTCTTGGAACGACTGCACTCAACCTTTTGCTGCCGCCTTCGCTTCCACCGTTGGATTTGTGTCTTGGCTACTGCTGCCTAGTTGCGTTCGTGCTCTTGTTGCCTACGTTGTTTGTTGTTGGAAACTCTAATTCTGTGTGCGTGCATTTACACTTCACAGCAATATGACGACTCTCGAGGATTTGAAACGCCAACGGAGCAACATTAAACGGAACATATCTCGGATTAAATCTGTAGTGGAAGGAAAGACAGAAAAGCCGATTTGCAATGAGGAGCTTCACTATCGTTTAAGCATCTTCGAAACGTACTTTAAGACGGTTCTAAATGTCAAGGCGGAAATTGAAGATCTTAACCCAACTGATGTAGGACGGGCAGGCTTGGAAGATACTTACATAGCAATTAAGCTATCCATAAAGGACAAATTGGGAGGAGACTTGAACACCAGCATAGTTGCGCCAGACTATCACCCACCGCCAGTTAGGTCATCGTTAATTACTTGCTGGGTTGCCTCAAGGGGCCGGCGTTAGACACAATTCAGGCATTCCAGGTCACAAGCAAAAACTATCCGAAGACCCTAGAAAAACTTAGCAACCGGTACGATAATCCCACTCTTATATTTTTAGAAAGCATTGATGCATTGTTTGCACTACAACCGATCGAAAAGGCCAACTGTCAGCAGCTTCGCAGCCTGATTGATAAGGCGTCTGCGATATTTAGCTCGTTGGAGTCCATCGGCAGACCGGAGGACATCGCTCAATCCATGCTGATCTACATCGTGATGGACAAGTGTGATCAGCTCACTCGGAAGAAGTGGAAGGAGTCACTGGACTACCAAAAGCTACCGACCTGGCTAACATGCACACAACTTGTGGAACGCCACTGTCAATTCCTGCATTCGTCTGGAGCCTCATCTAGTACTCCGTCGCAACGAAAGGCTGAAAGCAATAAGTCCAATCGTCACTCGAATCAGCAGATAAACTCGTCGTTTGCCATTACTAATCCATCTTGTCCACTTTGTTCTAGTTCTGGCCATAAAATCACGAACTGTGCGCAGTTTAAGGCAATGAACAGCAACCAACGGTTCGATCATGTGAAACGTCTCGGTCTCTGCATCAACTGCCTTGGGAACGGCCATAGAGTGGCGCAATGTTCATCGACTCATCGTTGCCGAACCTGTAATCGGACTCACCACTCGACTTTGCATCACTCGCAGCCGCAACAGCCACCACAATCATCGGCAGGACAATCCTCAAATCCGGAACCGATAAGGCAACCGTCGCAGCACTCTTGGCAAACAGCTGATATTAATTCGTATCAAGCTGCTTCACATTCGCATATGGACATCGCTGCAGAAGATCAAATTTTGTTGGCAACAGCCATGGTATTGGTAAAGGATGCATCAGGTGAATACAAACTCGGTAGAGCGTTGCTTGATTCATGTTCCCAGGTTAATTTTGTCACTGAAACCTTTGCTCAAAAACTTCGCCTTCGACGTGAGAGGCACCACATCGGAATTCGGAGCATAGGAGACACCCTTACTAATTTGAAGGCTCGTACGACGACCTCCATCAAATCACGTACGTCTGGCTACCAGCTCACCCTCCAGTTTGGAATTACATCCGACATTGCATACCAGCCAGATAGCGAGATCGACATATCGAACTGGAACCTACCTGCTACTACTCCATTGGCAGATGAATCTTTTTACATGACCAGGCGTATTGATCTTCTGCTGGGAACCGAAGCCTTCTATGGAGCACTAGCTGTTGGACAAATTCGCATTGGCCCGAACCTTCCCACTCTACAAAAGACGCTGTTTGGTTGGGTTGTTGCTGGAAGGTACCAGCGCCAACGTAACGGACAGCCACCATTGTGCTTGGCGACGGTAGAGGAGTCTATCGATGAAAACCTGCAGCAACTATGGAAAGTTGACTCTATTGTCGTCCAACCTGAGTCAATTCTTCCAAATCATCATCGCTGTGAGGAACACTACAGGGTTACAACACACAAGGATGCCAGTGGCCGAATTGTCGTTCGCTTGCCATTCGGAGAAGACCCAGGATGCCTTGGAAGTTCAGTAGACACAGCTCGAAGTCGATTCGTTGCCATTGAGAGACGTCTCTCTCGTCTACCGGACATTCGATTGCAGTATACATCATTCATGCAGGAGTATCAAAGTCTCGGCCATATGTCCCTCGTATCGAATCCTAACCTGGAGGAACCTCATTATTATATACCGCACCATTTCGTTCTCAAACCAACCAGTACCTTGACGAAGCTCAGAGTCGTCTTTGACGCGTCTTGCCGTACGTCATCTACGTCTACATCTACATCTATCCCTTAACGGCCCTACTATCCAGGATGAGTTGTACTTGCAATTGCTGAATTTTTGAATGTATAGGTTTGGCATCACGGCTGACGTCACCAAAATGTAAAGACAGGTACTTGTCGGTGAGGAGGATCGAAAGTTCCAGTACATTCTGTGGCGAGCGTCCCAGATGCTGACCTTCAAACCTACCAACTCAATACCGCAACATATGGGTCTGCGTCTGCCCCGTTTCTCGCAACTCGTAGTTTGCATTTCTTAGCTGAGGAGAGTAAGGATGAATGGCCCTTAGGAGCCGAAGCAGTTAGAACTGCGTTTAATGTTGATGATTTGTTGTGTGGGGCTGATGACATAGATACACTTCTCAAACTGAAAAAGGAAATCACATCGACTCTAGCTTGTGATCATTTTCCATTATGCAAATGGCATTAAAATCATCCAGTTGTAATGGAAGATGAATCGTCTAAGGAAATAAACATTTCAGAAAACTCGATTAGCAGCACACTCGGCGTGACTTGGCATCAAAAAAGTGATGCATTTAGTTTCACTTTCACACCCAAGGAAGTCTACCCTTCTATTACAAAACGAACAATTTTGTCAACTGTGTCATTTTTATTCGATCTCATCGGTCTGCTGTCACCGTTAGTCATTGTCTCTAAGATCATTCTCCAGGAGTTGTGGCTTTTGAAACTCGACTGGGACGAGTCTGTCTCCAAAATCCAAACTGCGCGTGGAGCACTTTTTTGGATTCATTGAGCTCACTAGCAGTACCTCGTTTTTGTTTGCAGACCGACGCCAGGAGTATTAAAATACACGGATGTGACGCATCGATTCGGGAATATGGCTTCTGTCTTTATGTGCGTACTGAGAATTCGTTGGGCAGGTCTCCGTGAAATTCTTCACGTCCAAGTCCAGAGTAGCACCTGTGAAGAAGCAGTCTCTCCCGAAGCTGGAACTTTGCGGCGCACATTCACTTGCTCAACTGTACAGCAAAATCAAGGCCATCTTCAAAAAACACACCATCACGACTTATTTTTGGAGCGACTCACAGCTCGTATTGCATTGGTTGAAACAACACTCAGTCACATTATCAACCTTTGTCGGAAACAGAGTGTCCGATATTCACACTTTGACTTCGGATGGAAGGTGGCTCTATGTGCCAACACATCAAAACCCGGCTGATCTTCTGTCGCGAGGCTGCAACGTGAACGAGTTGATCCAATCTACATGTTTTTCAGGTCCTTCATTTCTACTCGAGGATTCGCTTAACTGGCCCGCCACAGGTGAACGACAAGATATTGATATGGACGTAGTCAACTCGGAGAAGCGAAAAAGTATTTTCACTGCCGTACAGGAGACAAATTACATCCTCAAGATCATCGATAATATCAGTTCATATTCACATAGCCTTCGTCTGATTGCTTGGATGATAAGATTCTTACGGATATGTAGGAAGCAAGCGACGTTTACCACAACCTCGCCGACACCCGATGAACTTCGTTTTGCCTCGCATTGCATTATTTGGAATATTCAACAAATCCATGTTGCAGAGGATATTCTCTTACTTCAGAAACAAAAATATTTAAGCAGTAGCTTAAAGTTTCTTACTCCCTTTCTTGATAATGTTAACGGATTTGAAATGGTCAGAGTAGGCGGACGATTGGAACACTCAAACTTACCAGACGGCCAAAAACATCCGTTGTTGCTGCCTAGCCAGTCCCAATTTGTGTGGAGCTATATTCGCCACTTGCATCTTCGGAATTATCACGCTGGACCTAAAGCTTAAGTCGCACTCATTCGCTTGGAGTGTTGGATTGTTAACGCCAAAGACTTGGCACGTCGAATTGTCCGCTCCTGTGTACATTTCGTTCGCTACAGACCAAAGTTGCTGCAACAACTCATGGGCTCATTAACGCCTAATTGACTTTCTCCTAATCGACCGTTTGAACGCTGTGGAATTGACTTTTGTGGACCCATCAATACATATCTACGAATTCGAGGAAAGGGACCTTGCCTTTTCACCAAGGCTGTTTACATCGAAGCAGTCTCGGACTTGTCAACGAAGGCGTTCTTAAACGCATCAGAACGGATGGGAGGTCGTCGCAGACCTCTTCTACGATAAAGCCACTAATTTTGTAGGGGCATCGAATCAATTGCAGGAATTGAAAAGGTTTTTGTTCTTGAAGCAGACACAGGATGAAATTGATTTTATTAATTTCCATTTTATTTCCCCGAGAGCACCTCATTTCGGAGGCCTTTGGGATGCGGCAGTCAACAGTGCTAAAGGACTGTTTAATCGTACGTTAGCTAGCACCAGATTCACCTTTGAATAGCTGAGCACTGTCGTCGTCGAAATAGAAGCGATCCTCAACTCACGACCACTATCACCGCTTTCGTCAGACCCAAACGACTATAGCGCTCTCACGGCTGATCATCTCTTGGTTGGCGAATCATTGCGATCACTACCTGAGAGATCTCTAGAACACATCAAGCTGACAAGTTTGGACTGCTACGATATGATTGCGGCCGTCAAGCAACGTTTTTGGAAGCAATGGTCGGCTGATTACTTCAACGAGTTGCGATCGCGGACGAAGTGGACAGCACCCTCAACGAACCTCACAGAGGGTACGTTGGTCATCATCCTTGAGGACACTCTGCCCCCTCTACACTGGAAGCTAGGCTGAGTGCAGTCTACTGTGTTTGGGTAGGATGGTTGTGTACGAACGGTGCACCTCCGCACCGCAAATGGAACATGTTGCCGGCCAATACACAAACTGGCAATTCTTCCGGTTTGAAAGCAGTCCTTTCAAAGGGGCCGGGATGTGTTGGACAGAATTTCGCTGCCGTAGCAAGGGAAGTTTTTTGTAATAAAAAGTCAAGCCGCAACCATTCGTTTGCAAGGTTTATTTGTGACTAAATACAATGCTCTGCTCGCAGGCAGATAGAAACCGAAAAGAAGGAAAAACAAAAGGAGATAAGAGAACGTCGTCTCTTCCCGTCTCTCACTCATACGCTTTCATATTCATATGTATGTCAATACCTGCGTGCATTGCTAAAGACGATCATTCTTCAACAGGATGTTCGATCAAACTTCATCCAGCCAAATAAGTTAGAAGTAGTTAAACACCTCTCGTAGTCAAAGCGTACTCTCATCATTGTACGCTCTCACTATTCTCGCTTATGCTTGGTGCTCATGCACTAAGAGCCCAATAAAATAGTCGTCGACTGATACTCAACAGCATCATATCGTTTTGTCATTATTCTTATTATTTCCAATTAGGTTTTAATTTGCTTGCTTCGGATTTAGCACACCCCCATAACTAAATAAAACGAGGGGGAACGTTGTGAGCCGCGGCAAAGGCCGCGGCTCTACCTTATACCCGGTACTCAGTCAGTATATACATACATATATGAGCTTACGATTTATGCAATTTATTATATGTTCGCAAAAGGGACGAATTCAATTTTAATATTTCAAAAATTGAAGTCAAACCATTTTAGGAATATTTATACATGTTTCCAATTTTGTTTGCATATGATTTGTATACTGCTTCTACATTTCTACATGTATAACTACATATTTGAGACGTATAAGTGTTTGCGACAGAGAGAGAGGGAATGAGTCAGCGCTTGTCAGGCGTTGCGTAGCCACTGAAATTTAATTTGTTTCTTCTGGCCATAATATTGTTCCGACCTGATCCATATTCGGCAATCTGGTAGATATGGTAATTTTCCATGATTTTGCGTTTTTGGTTTTCTCGTACCTTAAAAATTGTGGATTCCACAGATTTTCGTCCTTTGTGGGGGTGGAAGGGGGCGTGGCAAAATTTTGAAATACACTTGTGCTGGTTTGATATCACAGAAGTTTGGATAGAAAGTTTGGTTGCTCTAGCTCTTATAGTCTCTGAGAACTAGGCGTCACAAAATTCGAATGGGCAAAGCAGATGGGGTCGCGTGTGAGAGAGAGCGAGAGGGAACGATGACTTTCGAAATGGTTTTCTTCATTGTTGCTATAATAATGATCCGATCTGATCCAGATTCAACACTCTGATAGAAATGGGCATTCTCTATGATTCTGCGTTCTTAGTTTTCTCGTATCTTCAAAATTGTGTACGCCACAGACTTTCGTCCTTTGTGCGGGCGGAAAGGGGCGGGGCGAAATTTTGCAACACATTTGGAGTAGTGTGATCACACAGGAGACTGGATACAAAACTTGGTTGCTCTAGCTTTTGTAGTCTCTGAGATCTAGGCGCAAATGAAGACGGACAGACGGACGGACAGACGGACGGACGGACGGACGGACGGACAGACAGACATGGCTATATCGACTCGGCTATTGATGCTGATCAAGAATATATATACTTTATGGGGTCGGAAACGCTTCCTTCTGGGCGTTACACACAACCGTTATCCCCACAAATCTAATATACCCCTATACTCTTCGAGTACCGGGTATAAAAAGAAATACAAGAAAAACGCTGTTTGTTCAAACAACAGCCTTATATTAAATTAGCAAGCAGAGTGAAATCTTGCTGAATCGGCTGGTAGGGTAATGTGGCTGCTTCCGTTCCACTTGCAATACTTAGACAAATCTGATTGCGAACCGGATATTGTACATTTTTTGTATATACGGGATTTACAATTTCTTAGATTTATTAAACTCATGGTGAAGCAAAAAGTGTTAAAAAGATTTCTCAAAAGGGTGACTAAAGGAACATAAAAAGGAAAGAATTAAAAACTAGTGCTGTAGAATGAATTAGTGGAAGTCTCAATTTCCTGGAAGTCGTTGTGGTATGACCAATACAAAGAGAGAAAATCAGCTTTCTTAAAGCAAAGGATTTGAAGGCTTCATGAACGATTTGATAGGGCCAGAAAGAGGCAACAGAAAATCAATTGCAATTGTGGGATGGTATAGGTCTTCAGGGAATAATAGAGGTGATCTTTGACTTACCAGGGTTCGCCAAATATCGGTAGTACAAACGAGATCTAAGATCCTACCCATGTTATTACGTATGCCATCTACCTGTCTTCAGAAGGAAACCAAGTAATATTTAGGAGATTAAAATCAGCAAGGACAATAAGATCGTGAAGCATGTAAGTTAAAAATTCAGAAGATGGTGGGATGTATGAGTATTGTTAGAAGCTGCCGAGATTTTTCGGCAACTCTGACTCCACATTTACAAAATTATACTCGGTTGTTGGGTTTTAGGGTTTGTGTTTATTTTCTATGTGGATTTTCAATTTTTAAGGCCGTGGCCGTAAACTTCGTGTTTTTCAGTGTACAAATGTTCAGTAGGCGAAAGAAAAATACCGTTATAGCGGTCTTGCGAACAATTCCGTTAGGCGCGCGTTGTGTTACGATATGCTGCGTTTGACGACGAATTTGACCGAATGTACCCAAGTGTGCGTATGCACCGAGAGCATAAGAACAGATCATAGATAACTTTAGAGATAACTTAGCTAATTGCAATTCGCAAGAGCAACTGACGGCTGCTGCTCCGAACATACTCCCACCCGTTGAAAGACCAGGGCTTTTAACAGAACCCTTAACGGGAAGGACGCACAGCTTGTTGACAGCTCGACGTGTGGTTCCAGATGGTGTCCGCAGGATGGCAACTCGCTCGGCCCCATCAGCTCCAGTGATGACCTCGATCACTCGTGCTAATGGCTACATCAGTGGCGGCAAGTTTTCGTCCTTGATGCAGACGACGTCGTTGATCTGGATCGGAGGTTGTGGCGTGCGCCATTTGGCACGTTGTTGGAGCAGAGTCAAGTACTCCTCACTTCAACGCTTCCAAAAGATCTGCTGGGCACAGGTGACTCGTTGCCAACGATCGAGTCGATTGAAGTTGAGAGCCGTAACGTCTGGCTCGGGAAACTCCATCAGCGGGCGACCAATTAAGAAATGCCCCGAAGTAAGGACGCCAAGATCTTCAGGGTTTTCTGAAATTGAAATAAGAGGACGAGAATTGATTATCGCCTGGATTGGGCAGACCAATGTCCGCAGCTCGTCGAAGCCAAATAGTGACGATCCCACGGAGCGATAGAAGGGCTGTTTGGCCATCTTCACTGCTGCCTCCCACAAGCCCCCGAAATGAGGCAAGCGGGTCGGTATAAATTTCCAATCGAAGCCGTTGTTGAGGCAGTGATTATGGACTTCAGCGCAATGGTTGTCGCTCATGAATAGCCGACGAAGGTCCTCCAACTCGTTTCTTGCGCCCACGAAATTGGTGGCATTGTCCGACTAAATGCATCGTGGAATGCCGCGAGTAGCAACGAAGCGCTTAAGGGCACTTAAGAAAGCTGCAGTTGATAGATCATTCACCAATTCCAACCAGACTGCCTTTGTGGCAAAACAAATGAAGAAATGGAATCCGTTTTGAAGGTCGTCAGACGAGAGGTCCGGTGTCTTCGTCCGACTGATGAACTTCTAAACGTAGCCGAAGATGCGCAGCATAACTCCAAATGAGTTGATGTGCTTAAACGAAAGCGAGATGTCGGCACGCTCAGACGACAGCAATACCCGGTGTTGAGATTCCGGAAGGTTGATTTCTGGCGAGCACCGTTCAGGCCAGCAACTTCGTTCGCCTTGCAAGAAGGTAGGTCTATTCATCCACAACTAAGAATGCAAGAGATCCTGCGGCGCTGCTCCCTTCGAAAGAATGCCAGCCGGGCTCATCTCAGTTGGCACATAGCGCCAATCCATGCCTTTCGTAAGTTGTTGAATTCCAGCGATTTTGTTGCACACAAACACGTTGAACTTTGATGGCTCCTCTCGCAACCAAGACAGGACCACAGTTGACTCCGACCAACAATGGATTGGGAAGTCAAAAGTATCCATTTTCCTGATTTCGCGAAGTAAATTTGCTAATAGGAACGCTGCCCAAAGCTCAAGCTTAGGAACCTTCAGGGATTTCAGTGGGGCAGAATATGCCTTCGAACAAAGCAAGTGAACCTCAACGGCTGTATCCGTAAACGAACGAGCCCCATAGGCCTGGAAGCTGGCATCACAAAAGGCATGCAATTCAAACCTTGACATAGGCTGAAGTACATAGCGAGGAAATGTGTCGTGACCCACAGTGGCGAAGTCCTTGCAAAACTCAGTCCATGCCGAATCCAAAGACTGAGGAGGGCTCTGATCCCAATGCAGTTTGTATCTCCACATGCGCTGCATGATGATTTTCGCTCTGGTCAAAGTAGGTCCGATCAATCTCATAGGGTCATAGCAGCGTGCAATGCTCGACAATACCGATCGCTTAGTGTGCTTGCCAACACCGATTTGTGGAGCAAATGTGAACAGAAAGCAGTCCTTATGTGGCTCCCAAATGAGCCCAAGCGCCTTTGTTACATCACTGCCATCATCCAGCTTCAGAAAGCTTTCCCTTTCGGCCTCTAGGACTGAACGAAGCACATCGAGAGAGTTGAAGCACCATTTCCGCAATTGAAAATTGCCTCGAGCAAGAAGATCCGTGGTTTGACGCATAATGTCCAGTACGTCCTCGACCGAATTTCCTCCATCCGAATTTCCTCCATGTCATCCACGCAGAAGTTATGTCGAATGGTTTCCGAATCCAATGGATACAAAGCTGACTCCAAGGCCAGCTGATGCATAGCTCGAATAGCTAAAAACGATGCACGCTTAGTCCCATAAGTGACTGTGATTAATTTTTGAGACACGCACACACCTATACATTTTACCGATATCACCTGTTAGAGCAATGGAAAATGTACGACATGAGCAGATCATTTAACGAAAGACCAGATTTGGTGGCTGCCGAGCCGTCGAATACGACCCTCAGCTTTGTGGTGGAGCTGTCCTCTTTGATGACGCAGTGATGTGGAAAGAAATACATGTGCCTATCTTCGTTTGGCGCCAGCGACATATGATTGAGGAAAAGGTACGCCGCTTTGCCTGCAATTAGGAATCTCCCAAGGACTCCACACTTCGCTTTAAAGGCAAGCGAACTGAGTATTTCCCTGAGGGTAAGCGAGTGTGAGTGTTGACGAAATGCTCCCCGCAATGAAGCTCCTTCTTTGTTGCCCTAGCGATCGGCTCAAAGATGTGCTCCACTTCCCAAAATTGACGAACCAAGTCATCGAGCCGAGTGCTGTGATTGATGTCATCCGAAGATTGGGTTGCGATGAACGACGAGAGAATGGGGGCAGAGTGCCCGCCATCAGATAGAATCCATCCAAAATGGGTCTTCTGTAGCAAGGGTAATCCAGGCGCCAGCTGAGTTAGTCCCACACACAGCAGCTTGAAGAAAAATCCGGCTCCGATGAGCAGATCAATCTGCTGCGGCTGGTAGAACGAAGGGTCAGCCAGCTGGATATGCGAAGGTATACGCTAATTAGCTACGCTAATCGACGAGCGAGGTTGATGATCTGTAATCTTCTGGGCAACGACGGCTGTGATGCTAGTGGTGAACTCTGAAATCCGAGATTTCAGAACGAAATCCACCGAGATACCTTCAGTTGAGAAACTAGCATCGCCTATGCCAGAGACTGCCGTGTGCGATTTACTTTTTCGAAGTTGAAGTTGATTAACTAGACGACTTGTTACGAAATGTAATTGAGATCCCGACTCTAAAAGTGACCGCCAAGGGACGAAAGTTTCAGAGCTGTTTTTGACGAGAACGACGACAGTAGACAATAGCACAGCATCAGACGGACTTTGGGATATGAGGGCTTGCGGCAAGGAGAGCGACAATGCAACCATGGCGGTATGACTTGGTTATGCTTGTGAGGTTTCACTTGGGGAACCAGATTGGACGGTGTCTGGTGAACGAACGAAATGCAAAAGTGAGTGGTGCTTCAATCGGCAGGAACGGCAGGGACCTGATCGGCAATCTTTCACGTGATGGCCTTTACGTAGGCAATTCACGCATAACCCTAGCCTCCTTGATTCCTTGTGGCGCTCATCCGGCGACAAACCTTTAAAACGCTCACAATTTGCAATTGTATGGCATGAGCCATCACACAACGCACAAGAAACCGGAGCGGGAGCGCTCGATGCTATGAAAGCCTTTCTATGTTTCGTACTCACGGTTTTTTCAGCCTTGCCAACCTGACCATCTTGCCCTTGCATGGCGTGTTGAATGCCCTCAAGGGTGCGACATCTGTTATCCAAAAAAGTAGACAATTTCTCCCAGGATGGAAGACCTTGATTCGAAGAGACTTCTTCCCATTTGGTTTGAGTTGCTCTGTCCAAGTTCCACCAAATTGCATAGACGATTATAGCGTCTGCCATTTCCTCCTTTGTTCCCAGCGCTTGCAACGCGCGAAGATTTGAGGTGGCGGCATCCACAAACGCCCGCAACTTGCCCACTGATGAGTCTCCACGAGTCAGCCCAAATACCGCTCTGATGTGTGCCTGTAGAATGAGACGATTGTCTGCAAATCGTTTTCGACGTCCAATTGGGTAACGAGCCCCTGAAGCCTGTTGAAGATAGCCGTTGTTTTTAGCTTCAAAAAGGCAATCCGGCTAGTAGCTGGATCAGCGCTGGCCAATACTTCACCAGACGGTCAGTCGAAGGTGTGTCATCCGAGGCGGACCCGATACTTAAATTGTCGTCACTCATTTTAACGATGTAGAGCCTTTAATGCCTTTTTCCCGCTGGCTGTGCAGATCTAACGTTGCAAACTTTTTTGCTCTCAACGGCGGCGAATGCCAGTAGAGGGATGCAATAAAAGCGAAGACGAAAAAATGTATATATGTATGTACTGCACCGGCACAGAGAGTAAAGGCGTAGACCGATAATGCGACGAGGCGACGACCGAAACCAACTGTTATCCCACAAGCGATCGATCGAAAATTTACTCTGATTTCGAGTTCGAAATCCCAGAGTGAGTTCGATGCAGCCGCTCGCGAGCGCTGGCTGAAGCCACCTACGAAAGAGGAGGCGAAGAAGATAACGTCTTAAACACTATGCAGCCAGTCTCGACAGTGCGTTGGGCAGGATGAAGCAGACGGGGAAAGAGAATGCGAAAACGAATAGCGGGCCGTTAGAACTGTCACGGTCGGCCACAACGACTTAAGGTTCGCTACTTTTTCGACAAATGTCTAGATAAACCTTAAACACAGCTTTAAATATATGTTTGAACACTTTTTTCATACGATAAGCTCACGGAGATCACGTCGGGGTCTCCAAAATGTTGGAAGCTGCCGAGCTTTTCGGCAACTCTGACTCTACATTTAACAAATTATTCTCCGTTGTTGTTTTTAGGGTTTGTGTTTATTTTCAATCTTAAAGGCCTTGGCCGTAAACTTCGTGTTTTTAGTGGTTAACAAGATGTACATATATGTACATATGTATTAACTCACGAACCGTTGTAGTGCGATTAGACGATTTGACGACCGGTATATAACAATGATACGCGATGCTGTGTTCGACGACAAATTTGTAAAGAGTGAACCCAAGTTAACCGACGCACTGCCATATAAGCAGTACGCACGGCGAACATGAGTGTGTGTGTGCGTATGCACCGAAAGCGTGAGAACAGATGATCATGACAATAGATAACTTAAGAGATAACTGAGCTAATTGGAATTCTTAAGAGCTACTGACGGCTGCTTCTCCTAACAAATATGATTTAAATAAAGTAAAAGAACACAGAAAAATTTTAATTTGAGCTCATCGATGGAAAAGAGTTTGGAAGTTAAGTCGTTAAGTCACCTCGAGATGAATGATCAGATCTATGTATGTTATATTTGTCTATAAAAAACGTGGAGTCCGAAATTGAGCCAGGTTTCAGTAAACGCCATAATATCGGACTCAAATTTGCACTATCAGTATGTATTTGGCTGAGCTTACTGCACAGGCCACGTACATTATGACAAGTGACAAGTTCGCTCGCTCAGCTCATCTGTTCAGTTGGGACCTTTTACTTCGTAAAAACTCGGCAAACGGTTTTTTGAGTATGTAAGTATGCTGCTCGTGAGTTCACAAATGTGCAGAGAGAGTACATTTAAAGTTACGTATTTGTCGAAATGAGTCGCGAAGTGAATTGCTTTTTAAAATTTGATAGAGGTATAAAACAATCAACATGCAACATATGTATGTGCTGCAAAACTAGCTGGCCACCATTTAACTAATTTAAAACGGCATTTGAATGTAAAGCATAAAGACATTTTTAATTACGTAAAAGATGACAATGCAATTGAAAAATAGTTTGATTTAGAGAAATTCGTATTGAGCAGCGCCACTGGCTTTTAATGCATACCAACATGAAAACAAATGAGCACCCTATTCCCTTCTCCCTTCCTCTTAAATGCTTTGCCTGTGACGAAATATTTAAGACAACAACATTAGTCTAAAAGAAAAACAAAACGAGAGGGAACGTCGTGAGCCGCGGCAAATGCCGCGACTCTACTTTATACCCGGTACTGTCAGTATATATGTACATACATTTATGAGCTTACGACTTATGAAATTTAATATATGTACATATGTTCGCAAACACGGACGAATTAAATTTTGGGCAAAAAAGAATATTTCAAAAAATGAAGTCAAACCATTTTTGGAATTTTTATACATGTTTCTATTTTTGTTTACATATGCTTTTTACATCTGCTTCTACATTTTATAATACTTTAGGACGTTGATATGCAATGACTGCACCATCAAGTGGCCCAAGCGACACCAGCCAATGGCTGTTGCGCGCGGATCCCAGGCAAGAACGCAGCCCACCTCCCGCCCAACCGACTGAGGGGCGCTGCCGCATAACGCGCGACTCGTTAACCGAACCGATCGCGGACATGCAGGAAAGATAGGTGTTAGACTAGTGTTCGAGGAAAAGTAGAACTAATCTAACTAAAAAACTAAGCAATTTCTAATTACGGGAAAGATGTAAGAGTATCAGTAATTTAAGACTAGGAAGGGAATTAGTGGTAGATATAATATGGTAGAGGGAATTATAATCCGAGCATAGGACCCTAAACGGTTCATGCAAGGAATAATTCGATCTACAAAGCGGAAGAAACAACGGCATATACATATGTAGTTTCTAGTGCTTTTAATAGGAATCGTGAAGTTTATGCGGCTCAACAGGTTAGGGCTATCTACGTCACCCTTGATCAAGTGGTGCACAAAAATCACACCAACCATTTTCCTACGATTAGCTAAGGTTGGAAGGTTTATTAAAAGCAATCTATTAGGGTAAGACGGCAGTCTCACACCTGCATCCCAGCTGAGGCCGCGTAGACCAAAAAGTAAAAAGTTTTTCTGAACTTATTCTATTCGGTCCTGGTGTACGTTGTACTGAGGGCACCATACACAAGAGCCGTATTCTAAAATCGGACGAACCAGAGAGGTGCAGAGAGTCTATGTTATATAGGGGTCGTCAAATTCCTTTGACCACCTCTTTATAAACCCAAGCACGCCCATGGCCTTATTCACCATGGTATAAATGTGTTCTGAAAACTTTAACTTGGGATCTAATAGAACACCAAGATCATCAACCCGGGTAATTCTCTCAAGAGAACCACCACAAAGGGTGTAAGGATCCAGAAAGGCGCTGGAGCGATGAAAAGTCAATACTTTACATTTTGAAGCATTAAGGTTTAATAAATTTGCACAACACCAAGACTGAAATCTATCGAGATCGGATTGCAACCTGGATTGGAAAGAAATGTCCTTATACTGGACACAGAGCTTAACATCATCCGCATACATAAGTACTCGAGAGTATGTTAATACAGAAGGTAGGTCATTTATAAAAAGTGTAAAGAGTAAGGGGCCTAGATGGCTGCCCTGTGGTACACCCGAAGTCACCTTAACTGGTGAGGACAGGGAGTTTTTGAAAAGGACTCTTTGAGACCTAGAACAAAGGTAGCTAGAGATCCATCTCAGGAGATTGGGCGGGAACCCTAGAAGGTCGAGCTTTTGTGCTAGGAGGGAATGGTTTACAGAATCGAACGCTTTACTAAAATCGGTGTAAACAACATCCGTCTGCAAATTACCTTGAAAGCCTTTTATTATAAAGGAGGTAAACTCCAATAAATTTGTAGTGGTTGATATCCGCCTTATAAATCCATGTTGAGATGGAGATATAAGTGATCTGCATAGGTGCTGCAGGTGCGGAGTTAAAATTTTCTCAAACACTCTAGGAATAGCGGATAACTTAGATATACCTCTATAGTTCATTGCGTCAGACTTGCTACCTTTCTTATGGAGAGGAATTATAAAAGACTCCTTCCATATCGGGGGAAAGCATGAAGAATTTATAGATAGGTTGAATAGTTTAAGCAACGGCCCACACAGAGACTCGGCACAGTACCTGAGTACACAGCCGGGAACTCCGTCCGGACCCGGTGAGAACACCGGCTTTACTGTTCGTAGATCATGAAGCAACGAGCTTTCATTTAACAAAGGACTGAAAATGCCGTTCGACCTCGGTAAACCGTATGGATACGGCTGACCAGAGTAAACGTCGTACGAATAGGTAGTTTGGAAAAAACGGGCAAAAAGATCGGCAATTGCCTGATCATTATCTGCTGACGTATTAAGGAAGGATAGCGAGGATGGGTGTGCGGACGTTCTACGCTTACTGTTTACGAAGCTGTATAACTGTTTAGGGTCCTTAGAAAAACGTATCCTGCATCGCGATAGGTAATTCTGATAGCATTGAGCGTTAAGAACTGAAAAGTTTGACCGAGCTATTACATTTAATGCTCCTATTTCAGGCTGAGGTAAGCTCAGTCTTCTCCAGGATCCTACTACAAGAAATTTGTAGTTTGCAGGAACCTCTACAGGAAGCGGGGTCGGCCCTAACTAGGCTAGAAGCAAGAGTGGAGGAGAATGAGGCGTAACCGTGCCCGTACGAGTTGGATCGAGAAGATAGTGAGGGGCACGAGGCGTTGTCACACTCGTGGGGTCGAGAAGGATAAAGGATACGAGGCGTTGTCACACTCGTGGGGTCGAGAAGGATAAAGGACACGAGGCGTTGTCACACTCGCGGGACCTATCAGAGGATCAAGAGTAATTTGGGAATTAAATTGGCCCGTGCCGCGATACTCTCGGTTGTGAATCGATGCCGTAGTTCCCACCCGGAAAAATAGACTTACTCGGTGAGTTTATTTTGATTCAATGTTCGTTTATTGGGTATCTCCTTTTAATTTGTTTTACTTAACGTACGGCGTATGGTACTTAATTGTAAGTTGCTGCGCGGAGCAACGTCTATCTCGCGGCCGGGTTCCCGAGTAAGTGTCTTACACTTCTTTCGCTAGAACGCTCGGAACCTAGCATCCGCGGATCGAACTAGCTAACTTAACTTATGGGTGGGGGGATATGTGCTGACGATGCACCGATGGTCAATTTCTTTTGCCGAAAAGAAAACCGTCGCATCGAACCTTAGTGCGAGGGGAAAGTTTTTGGGTCTTAATCGAGGTAGAGGTAGGGGAGTTATGGATAAGTGTAGGAGGGGTAGTCACGTGGCCGAACGGCGCGCGTGCGGTGGAAGAAAAGTGGGTGGTTTGGAGAGTTCTCATATATTGTATGTCATGGCTTAATTTTATACAAATGTAGATACTTCTCAATCTTAAGTTTATAAATCCTCCATTGCTGGTGCGGCATGGTGAATTGTAACGGAGCCTTGGGGTCCGTTACATACATAATGAGAGAGAGAAGAAAGAGAGCCGGCTTGAAATTTTTTATGAAGTCTTGATTTTAAGTTTTTTAGATGGGAAAGCTCCTTGGTAAACCAAGGGGTTTTTCTTGATCTAATCGGACAGGAAAGTGGGACACAAGAGACAAAAAGTGAATCCAGTGCATCATAGAAAATGTTTGTGCCTGTCGTAACATCACTGCACAAATACCCTAATGAGGTTATTAAGCTTCGTAAACTCGGCTTTACGGAAGCAGCGGACACATTGGGGTAGTCTGCCCGACTGATCCAGTACAGTTCGTCCTAGGTCGAGCGACACTTCGAAAGTAGGATGGTAGGCATCTTCAGGTATAGTGAACGGAGGGACTCGAGTCAACAACGCTAAGGTCGCATCCGTTACAAAGCACAGATCAAGAAATCGACCCAACGTTAGGTTATTTTTTATTTATTCATCATTTAAAAAAAAAACTGATATCAGACTAGTGTGCCAGATAAACGCCAAGAGAGGAATAAGTAAGAATGAGAGCGGTTACAGCAGCTACAATTGAGAGAGAGAGAGCGCTACTGCACAGAAAATATCGAGAGCGAGAGAGGAAGAACAGTTATTTAAGTGTGGATAATAGGGAGAGAGTGATAAATCAGCAAAACTAATAGGTGAGAGCGGCTAAATATGATACTGTGTGTACTTACGAAAAGCACAAACAAAAACACACTGTTAGGCGATGCAAAAATAATAATTTAAATTATGTTTTTCACAGTAAACAGGCATGCACTAGCGATCAAGAAATAGATGATATGGTAGGTTGTTAATTTATGCATTTTTTTAGGGGTTATTTCCATAAAACACCGGCTGTTTAAGCAAAATAGGTAGAAAGTAAGCGGAGCGCAAAACAAAAACACGTCTGATTGCTACAAAGAGAATCGAAACAATAATGTACATGTATAACTACATATTCGAGACGTACAAGACGCGCTTGGCAGGCGTTTCGTATCCACTGAAATTTAATTTGTTCCTTCTGGCCATAATAATGATCCAACCTGATCCAGATTCGGCAATCTGTTATATACGGTAATTTTCCATGATTCTGCGTTTTTTGTTTTCTCGTATCTTAAATATTTTGGATTTCACAGATTTTCGTCCTTTGTAAGGGGATATTAGTCCACTTTCACAAAAAAAAATCTTTCGCATAAATGCTTATTTATAGTTATTGCCAACAGCTCTTTTCGACTGATTGTAAACGGTAAACTGTGACTGTGAATCGGAGTTTTATAGCCTGTTTCCACAGACGACCATCCACCATCCATTTCGGGGATGGTCCGTACGATTTTGCCGTTCCGAAATTTCCCAGTTAGTTCCACCATCCATTTTGGATATTCCTAAACCTCACGTTTCTATGCTATATTTCGACGATGGTTTTCAAATACAACATTGTCATTCACAACGAAAAAATGAAATTCACTGCGAAAATGTAAACTATGAATGACAAAAAAAGCTGATGAAAAGCTGAAAAGCAAATGGCAAGGAGCTAAAGGTTTTCCAATAGCAGATGCTTAATTTTCAGTTAGAGATGCTATAATTACTTCGGGAGAAGGCGAATAAATAAAAAGAAGGTAGTTTTAAATATTTTTTATTTGTTTAAGCCTTATTTTGCAATGACAGATCTGAATATATCTGCAGATAAATGCAGGACGCGCTGTTCACAATTCTCATTAATAGAGCTGTTGTGTTTTTCGTTGAATATTACTGACGCTTCAATCTGTTGTGTACGGCTCGAATTTTGATGTATTGTCGAATCGCTGCAACTTTCTGGAGAGCCGATGTTCACATACGCAAATCTAATTCTGAATTAAATTGAAATGATATAAATTTGGAAGATTAAGATTAATTTCGAAGTAAAAAGTTCCGTACCGTAAAGATCGTACATAACATTTTACTTGGATTGCAATTTACTTACAACCATCCACACCTATCTTGGCATAAATTCATTCAAATAATTTAGCGTTGCCAAAAAATCTTCCTCATCGAAATTATTTACTTGTCGAGCGCCACCATCAATTTTTGCAACATCATTTGTTGCAGCTGAACCACAGTCGCAAAAATAATTAAATTTTAAAATGTAAAAATTATTTTATTATTTTTTCTTTAAAAAAAAACTGATATCAGACCAGTGTGCCAGATAAACGCCAAGAGAGGAATAAGTAAGAATGAGAGCGGTTACAGCAGCTACAATTGAGAGAGAGAGAGAGCGCTACTGCACAGAAAATATCGAGAACGAGAGAGGAAGAACAGTTATTTAAGTGTGGGTAATAGGGAGAGAGTGATAAATCAGCAAAACTAATAGGTGAGAGCGGCTAAATATGATACTGTGTGTACTTACGAAAAGCACAAACAAAAACACACTGTTAGGCGATGCAAAAATAATAATTTAAATTATGTTTTTCACAGTAAACAGGCATGCACTAGCGATCAAGAAATAGATGATATGGTAGGTTGTTAATTTATGCATTTTTTTAGGGGTTATTTCCATAAAACACCGGCTGTTTAAGCAAAATAGGTAGAAAGTAAGCGGAGCGCAAAACAAAAACACGTCTGATTGCTACAAAGAGAATCGAAACAATAATGTACATGTATAACTACATATTCGAGACGTACAAGACGCGCTTGGCAGGCGTTTCGTATCCACTGAAATTTAATTTGTTCCTTCTGGCCATAATAATGATCCAACCTGATCCAGATTCGGCAATCTGTTATATACGGTAGTCTGGTCTGATGAGCGCGTGAGGTGGCTCAGAGGGGGCCCAGCTGAGGCCACCGGATGGGTCGCAGGATAGCGGAAAGCGAAAGGCCTACCCCTAAAAAAGGTAGGTCAGCTGTGAATAATCGGTTCTCTTTAGAGAGATCACCGAAAATAAGCAGTCCCGGATAGCCAGCGGGTGTTCGCGAAGAAGCAACACTGACGATGCGCTTGTGCTGCCGCCTCGTATAAGTAGCTCACACACTCCCCTTCCCCCCACACACTACCTACCCACATCCCATCCCCCACACTCACCTCACACCGGGCTGGGATAAGGTGTCATTCGACCCGTGCCGAGAGTCAGCCTGGCTGGGGGCTCGGTTTAAAAACTAGCCCAGTCTCGAACGGAGAGCTCAGGGACTTGGCAGCCCCCTGTTCTAATGATGCCTTACCCGGGCAACGCGGATCTCTGCCCGAGCTGACCGTTCCCTTTCTCTGCATCTCGTGGGATGTACAATGCATAAAAATATTCTAAATAAACAAAAAAACCAAAAAAACCAAAAAGAGTCTGACACTCCCCAAATGTCAAATGGGAGCAATCCCCCGCATGGGAAGGCATCGGCCCAAAGGCCCGGCCCGACCAGCTCAACAGCAGGACAGACCTGTAAGGCGGAAAGCGCTGGGGTGAACCCGAGTGGGTCCCATCCCGAATCTGGGGTGGGGGGCGGACCAGCTCCCAACACCGACACCTTGGAGAGGCAGCTAAGCAATATTGCGGCTGCCCGACCTTCTGGTAAGGTGGAGGGCGATGATTTGCCTTCAACCAGCGCCCAGGCCAGAAAGCATACCTATGCCGAAAGGAGGAGTGCAGGGCACATACTCCGTCGGCAAAATGCCAACACTGAGGTCAGTCCTTCAGTGGACTGGCTCAAGAAGGTGGAGTGGGCCACATCGGTGCTCCGAAACTTCACAATGGTCTCTCAACCAAAGAGACAACGGTCGCAAGAGACACCCGGCCCGGCCGCGAAAAGGACGAGGGTGGTGGCCAATATCTCCTTCGCGCAGATTGCCAAGGAGAGGACGCTAATTGGCGTCCTCGACAAAGGCAGCGCGGAGGGAAAGATCCCAAAGAGCAAATGGAAGTGGGTGGAGGCGGCACTGGCCGACCGCTGCTTCGAGTTGCTCGACAAAGACCCAGGGCCACCTCCAGTCTGTAAAGACATGGGGTGGTTCCAGGGCAGCATCAAAGTTGTAGCCTGCGACGACGAGCGCTCCGTAAAGCTATACAAAGCAGCGGTGGCGCAGATCGGAGAGGTCTACGCTGGGGCGAAGCTCGTCGCGGTAGACTGGAGCGAGGTGCCCAGTAGACCGAGGGCCAGATTATGGGTGCCGGCTACCTTCAAGGAGCCGGAGCGCATCCTCAAAATGCTGCAGAGGTGCAACCCGACACTTCCAACTCATGACTGGAAGGTGGTCAAGGTTGAGGAGTCAAAGGGGCCGACAAACCAGGCCGTCATAATCCTAAATAAGGAATCGCTGGCCCCCATAGAGGCAGCTAAAGGAGAGCTGAATTTTGGCTTCAGCTCGGTCACCATAAAGGTGTACAAGTCGGACGCTGCCACGGCCGAGGCTCGTCCTGTCGACAACCCAGTCGTGCAGGATGTGGCCTCGGAGATCGAGGCACCCGACAACGAGCTGGAGCTGGAGCTCCTCTGACGCAGAGCTAATGCGCGATTTTGAGGCGATGTGTCGAGACGAAATATCCGACGACTCAGACGCCGACACTACAGTGGTGGAGATCCATGAAGATGTCTCTGAGACTCCTTCAGATAAATCTCCACCACTGTAAAGCAGCATCTGCTGCACTCATACTCCGCTTGGATGCAAGCGGAGCCGACGTGGTCCTAATCCAGGAGCCTTGGATAGTCGGAGCCAAGGTCTGTGGGTTAGCGACGAGGGAGTACAAGCTCATTGTACCCCAAACCGAAGGTAAAATTCGTACCTGCATTCTCGCAAGAAAGCACCTTAATATCTTTCTGCTCCATAACTTTAGCGATGGCGACAACACAACAGTAAGCCTAGAGCTAAAGCGGACACATCTGAGGCTGATGTCGTTCTATATGGTCCATGAGGAAAGCGATCCAACGACCTCGTCTGCAAGCTCGCCAGCGACAGCGAGAGGTCCAACACAAGCCTACTAATAGGCTGCGATGCCAATGCTCATCACACTCAATGGGGGAGCACGGACACAAATGTAAGGGGTGAGTTACTTTTTAGCTTTATCCAAAACTCTAACTTAACTATATGCAACTGGGGTAACGGCCCCACATTTATTATAAAAAACCGACAGGAGGTTATTGACCTCACTCTAGTGTCTCACAATCTGTCAGACAAAGCGAAAAGTTGGAGAGTCCTAGAGGACCACTCCTTCTCCGACCACAGGTACATCGAAACGATTTTATCCCTCGAGAGCCCCAAACCCACCGACTACACTAACCCCAGGAAAACCAACTGGGTTAAATATAGCTCGGTTTTGGAGGAACTACTCCCCAACAAGGCACCAATGGGCCCAGACACTCAAGACGATTTAGATCGTACAGTGTACAGGTTCACGGATGCATGCAATCAGGCTTTCACGGCGGCTCGCCTGCCACACAAGACAAGGGGCAAAAAGAAACCCCCCTGGTGGTCGAAACAAATCGACATCCTACGTAAGAGCTGTACGACTCTCTTCAACAGAGCCAAAAGCGCTAACGAGGAGAAACATTGGGCGGACTACAAAGTCAGTCTCGCCCAATACAAAAAAGAAACACGAAGAGCAAAAAGGGCCTCTTGGCAAAAATTCTGCTCAGAAATAGAGGAGACGTCAGAAGCCGCAAGGCTGCGTAAGCTCCTCTCAAAAACCACCCCCTCGGTAGGGTACCTTAAAAGGAACAACGGCACGTGGACCAACTCTAGTGAGGAGTCGCTCCGCGTACTGCTTGAAACCCACTTCCCTGGGTGCACAACCATCAAGCCGGCGCTAACCCAAAGGGGAGGCCAAACAGCCACGATGGACCATATTTTTACCAAACGGAATATAAGCTGGGCGGTAAACAGCTTTGATCCGTTCAAATCGCCAGGTCCGGACCAGGTCATTCCAACCCAACTGCAAAAGGCCGGAGACTCAGCAATTAACTGGCTACAATGTATCTTCAGGAAGATACTAGCTGTGGGGACCATACCACAAGAATGGCTCAAGGCGAAAATAGTCTTTATTCCCAAAGCGGGAAAGACCTCGCACTCTACTCCAAAGGACTTCAGACCAATCAGCCTATCGTCCTTTCTTCTCAAAACTTTCGAAAGACTTGTCGGACTACATCTGAGGACAATTATTAGTCCTCAAATGTTGTCAGGAGCACAACATGCCTACCGGAAAGGAAGATCCACGGAAACGGCACTCCACGAAGTAGTCTCAATTGTAGAGAAATCCCTACACCTCAAGGAATACTCTCTTATAGCCTTCCTCGATATCGAAGGAGCCTTTAACAACGTCGTCCCAAGTGCCATTACGGAAGCTCTGACTGACCTGGGTGTGGACGGTCACTTGGTGATGCTCATCGATCAATTGCTCACATGCAGGACGGTGACATCAACGATGGGATCGTCCACGCAATCTAGGTATGTCAACAGAGGCACTCCGCAAGGTGGTGTCCTGTCTCCCCTTCTATGGAACATGGCAGTCAATAAGATTCTATGTGATCTGGAGGGGGGGGGGGGGCTGTAAAATAGTGGCATACGCGGATGACGTTGCAATCAGTTTCTCGGGAAAATACCCTCAAACACTCTGTGACCTTATGAGCACTAAGCTCGCGAGACTGTCAGAATGGACAAAATCGCGAGGATTAGGAGTAAATCCCACAAAAACGGAACTCGTGCTATTCTCACGCAAGTACAAGGTTCCGCCCCTCTACCCTCCTATACTAAATGGATGCAGGCTCTCTTTCAGCGACAGCGCTAGTTACCTAGGGTTGGTAATTGATAAGAAGCTTAACTGGAACCTGAACGTAAAAGAAAGAGTAAAGAAGGCTACGATAGCCCTATACTCCTGCAAAAAAGCTATTGGCTATTGGCTCTATGGAGTTACAGTGTGGTGTCCGGCCCTATCAAAAGGATCGACAAACAAACAACTTGGCAAGGTTCAGCGAACCGCAGCTTTATGCATTAGTGGAGCACTACGCACCACCCCGAACGATGCACTAAACGCCATCCTAAGTCTCCAGAGCCTCGAGCTTGCGGGAAAGGGCTGAAATTGCAGCGATACGTCTGAGAGACTCCGACCAATGGACATCACATCTCACGGGTCACTCATCGATGGCTTTAAGCTGGACAACAAGGTTGGATAAGGAATCTACTCCGAACAGCTCGAAATTAGGCACTCCTTCAGGCTCCCAGATCATTGCAGTGTTTTCCAAGCGGAAGTCATTGCGATCAGAGAGGCACTGAAGCTCCTTCAAACAGCCACATCGGCTTCACTGGCAACAACAACCGTAAACATTTACAGCGACAGCCAAGCTGCTATCAAATCACTTCACGCGATTTCTTCGAACTCGGCCACAGTGGCAAATTGCCGCAAATCTCTTCACGAGATGGCCCAACAATTTGCCATCAGCCTTATTTGGGTCCCGGGTCACCGGGACATTGAAGGCAACTGCAGGGCAGACGAGCTGGCCAGATCTGGTACCACAATACCCCTTCTCCAAGACAAGGAGGATATTTGTATGCCAATGGCCACCTGTAGGCTTACCATAAAAGAGCTATATAAGCGACGGGCAGACAATGCGTGGCGGTCAGCACCACTATGTCGCATAACTCGGCAAACATGGTCGACCATTGACAGAAAACGCACACTAGAGCTATGTAAGCTCGGCAGAAGAAGGTGCAGCGTAGTCATCCGTTCCCTCACGGGGCACTGGCTGATAGGCTCCCACGCTAACAGGCTGGGAGCCCCATACAACGATTTCTGCCGAAGCTGTAGAGATGAGGAGGAGGAGGAAACGGTGGAACACCTGTTCTGCTCCTGCCCAGCTCTCAGCAGAAGAAGGCTACAGTACTTGGGCATGCCCTATGTCTCAGACATTTCAGAAATGTCCAAAATCTGTCCCAGAAAGATTGCAAACTTCGTAAGAGCGTCAGGATGGGATAACTGCTGACATGTTCGGGTCTCATGAGATGGATAAGGGGAACACCTCCCGCGGTATTACAACGGGCCGAAACCGGCCTAAGTGTGACTGGCTCCTGAGGAGCTTGACAGCCGCCTTTACCTAACCTTACCTAACCTATATACGGTAATTTTCCATGATTCTGCGTTTTTTGTTTTCTCGTATCTTAAATATTTTGGATTTCACAGATTTTCGTCCTTTGTAAGGGGATATTAGTCCACTTTCACAAAAAAAAATCTTTCGCATAAATGCTTATTTATAGTTATTTCCAACAGCTCTTTTCGACTGATTGTAAACGGTAAACTGTGACTGTGAATCGGAGTTTTATAGCCTGTTTCCACAGACGACCATCCACCATCCATTTCGGGGATGGTCCGTACGATTTTGCCGTTCCGAAATTTCCCAGTTAGTTCCACCATCCATTTTGGATATTCCTAAACCTCACGTTTCTATGCTATATTTCGACGATGGTTTTCAAATACAACATTGTCATTCACAACGAAAAAATGAAATTCACTGCGAAAATGTAAACTATGAATGACAAAAAAAGCTGATGAAAAGCTGAAAAGCAAATGGCAAGGAGCTAAAGGTTTTCCAATAGCAGATGCTTAATTTTCAGTTAGAGATGCTATAATTACTTCGGGAGAAGGCGAATAAATAAAAAGAAGGTAGTTTTAAATATTTTTTATTTGTTTAAGCCTTATTTTGCAATGACAGATCTGAATATATCTGCAGATAAATGCAGGACGCGCTGTTCACAATTCTCATTAATAGAGCTGTTGTGTTTTTCGTTGAATATTACTGACGCTTCAATCTGTTGTGTACGGCTCGAATTTTGATGTATTGTCGAATCGCTGCAACTTTCTGGAGAGCCGATGTTCACATACGCAAATCTAATTCTGAATTAAATTGAAATGATATAAATTTGGAAGATTAAGATTAATTTCGAAGTAAAAAGTTCCGTACCGTAAAGATCGTACATAACATTTTACTTGGATTGCAATTTACTTACAACCATCCACACCTATCTTGGCATAAATTCATTCAAATAATTTAGCGTTGCCAAAAAATCTTCCTCATCGAAATTATTTACTTGTCGAGCGCCACCATCAATTTTTGCAACATCATTTGTTGCAGCTGAACCACAGTCGCAAAAATAATTAAATTTTAAAATGTAAAAATTATTTTATTATTTTTTCTTTAAAAAAAAACTGATATCAGACCAGTGTGCCAGATAAACGCCAAGAGAGGAATAAGTAAGAATGAGAGCGGTTACAGCAGCTACAATTGAGAGAGAGAGAGCGCTACTGCACAGAAAATATCGAGAACGAGAGAGGAAGAACAGTTATTTAAGTGTGGGTAATAGGGAGAGAGTGATAAATCAGCAAAACTAATAGGTGAGAGCGGCTAAATATGATACTGTGTGTACTTACGAAAAGCACAAACAAAAACACACTGTTAGGCGATGCAAAAATAATAATTTAAATTATGTTTTTCACAGTAAACAGGCATGCACTAGCGATCAAGAAATAGATGATATGGTAGATTGTTAATTTATGCATTTTTTTAGGGGTTATTTCCATAAAACACCGGCTGTTTAAGCAAAATAGGTAGAAAGTAAGCGGAGCGCAAAACAAAAACACGTCTGATTGCTACAAAGAGAATCGAAACAATAATGTACATGTATAACTACATATTCGAGACGTACAAGACGCGCTTGGCAGGCGTTTCGTATCCACTGAAATTTAATTTGTTCCTTCTGGCCATAATAATGATCCAACCTGATCCAGATTCGGCAATCTGTTATATACGGTAGTCTGGTCTGATGAGCGCGTGAGGTGGCTCAGAGGGGGCCCAGCTGAGGCCACCGGATGGGTCGCAGGATAGCGGAAAGCGAAAGGCCTACCCCTAAAAAAGGTAGGTCAGCTGTGAATAATCGGTTCTCTTTAGAGAGATCACCGAAAATAAGCAGTCCCGGATAGCCAGCGGGTGTTCGCGAAGAAGCAACACTGACGATGCGCTTGTGCTGCCGCCTCGTATAAGTAGCTCACACACTCCCCTTCCCCCCACACACTACCTACCCACATCCCATCCCCCACACTCACCTCACACCGGGCTGGGATAAGGTGTCATTCGACCCGTGCCGAGAGTCAGCCTGGCTGGGGGCTCGGTTTAAAAACTAGCCCAGTCTCGAACGGAGAGCTCAGGGACTTGGCAGCCCCCTGTTCTAATGATGCCTTACCCGGGCAACGCGGATCTCTGCCCGAGCTGACCGTTCCCTTTCTCTGCATCTCGTGGGATGTACAATGCATAAAAATATTCTAAATAAACAAAAAAACCAAAAAAACCAAAAAGAGTCTGACACTCCCCAAATGTCAAATGGGAGCAATCCCCCGCATGGGAAGGCATCGGCCCAAAGGCCCGGCCCGACCAGCTCAACAGCAGGACAGACCTGTAAGGCGGAAAGCGCTGGGGTGAACCCGAGTGGGTCCCATCCCGAATCTGGGGTGGGGGGCGGACCAGCTCCCAACACCGACACCTTGGAGAGGCAGCTAAGCAATATTGCGGCTGCCCGACCTTCTGGTAAGGTGGAGGGCGATGATTTGCCTTCAACCAGCGCCCAGGCCAGAAAGCATACCTATGCCGAAAGGAGGAGTGCAGGGCACATACTCCGTCGGCAAAATGCCAACACTGAGGTCAGTCCTTCAGTGGACTGGCTCAAGAAGGTGGAGTGGGCCACATCGGTGCTCCCAAACTTCACAATGGTCTCTCAACCAAAGAGACAACGGTCGCAAGAGACACCCGGCCCGGCCGCGAAAAGGACGAGGGTGGTGGCCAATATCTCCTTCGCGCAGATTGCCAAGGAGAGGACGCTAATTGGCGTCCTCGACAAAGGCAGCGCGGAGGGAAAGATCCCAAAGAGCAAATGGAAGTGGGTGGAGGCGGCACTGGCCGACCGCTGCTTCGAGTTGCTCGACAAAGACCCAGGGCCACCTCCAGTCTGTAAAGACATGGGGTGGTTCCAGGGCAGCATCAAAGTTGTAGCCTGCGACGACGAGCGCTCCGTAAAGCTATACAAAGCAGCGGTGGCGCAGATCGGAGAGGTCTACGCTGGGGCGAAGCTCGTCGCGGTAGACTGGAGCGAGGTGCCCAGTAGACCGAGGGCCAGATTATGGGTGCCGGCTACCTTCAAGGAGCCGGAGCGCATCCTCAAAATGCTGCAGAGGTGCAACCCGACACTTCCAACTCATGACTGGAAGGTGGTCAAGGTTGAGGAGTCAAAGGGGCCGACAAACCAGGCCGTCATAATCCTAAATAAGGAATCGCTGGCCCCCATAGAGGCAGCTAAAGGAGAGCTGAATTTTGGCTTCAGCTCGGTCACCATAAAGGTGTACAAGTCGGACGCTGCCACGGCCGAGGCTCGTCCTGTCGACAACCCAGTCGTGCAGGATGTGGCCTCGGAGATCGAGGCACCCGACAACGAGCTGGAGCTGGAGCTCCTCTGACGCAGAGCTAATGCGCGATTTTGAGGCGATGTGTCGAGACGAAATATCCGACGACTCAGACGCCGACACTACAGTGGTGGAGATCCATGAAGATGTCTCTGAGACTCCTTCAGATAAATCTCCACCACTGTAAAGCAGCATCTGCTGCACTCATACTCCGCTTGGATGCAAGCGGAGCCGACGTGGTCCTAATCCAGGAGCCTTGGATAGTCGGAGCCAAGGTCTGTGGGTTAGCGACGAGGGAGTACAAGCTCATTGTACCCCAAACCGAAGGTAAAATTCGTACCTGCATTCTCGCAAGAAAGCACCTTAATATCTTTCTGCTCCATAACTTTAGCGATGGCGACAACACAACAGTAAGCCTAGAGCTAAAGCGGACACATCTGAGGCTGATGTCGTTCTATATGGTCCATGAGGAAAGCGATCCAACGACCTCGTCTGCAAGCTCGCCAGCGACAGCGAGAGGTCCAACACAAGCCTACTAATAGGCTGCGATGCCAATGCTCATCACACTCAATGGGGGAGCACGGACACAAATGTAAGGGGTGAGTTACTTTTTAGCTTTATCCAAAACTCTAACTTAACTATATGCAACTGGGGTAACGGCCCACATTTATTATAAAAAACCGACAGGAGGTTATTGACCTCACTCTAGTGTCTCACAATCTGTCAGACAAAGCGAAAAGTTGGAGAGTCCTAGAGGACCACTCCTTCTCCGACCACAGGTACATCGAAACGATTTTATCCCTCGAGAGCCCCAAACCACCGACTACACTAACCCAGGAAAACCAACTGGGTTAAATATAGCTCGGTTTTGGAGGAACTACTCCCCAACAAGGCACCAATGGGCCCAGACACTCAAGACGATTTAGATCGTACAGTGTACAGGTTCACGGATGCATGCAATCAGGCTTTCACGGCGGCTCGCCTGCCACACAAGACAAGGGGCAAAAAGAAACCCCCCTGGTGGTCGAAACAAATCGACATCCTACGTAAGAGCTGTACGACTCTCTTCAACAGAGCCAAAAGCGCTAACGAGGAGAAACATTGGGCGGACTACAAAGTCAGTCTCGCCCAATACAAAAAAGAAACACGAAGAGCAAAAAGGGCCTCTTGGCAAAAATTCTGCTCAGAAATAGAGGAGACGTCAGAAGCCGCAAGGCTGCGTAAGCTCCTCTCAAAAACCACCCCCTCGGTAGGGTACCTTAAAAGGAACAACGGCACGTGGACCAACTCTAGTGAGGAGTCGCTCCGCGTACTGCTTGAAACCCACTTCCCTGGGTGCACAACCATCAAGCCGGCGCTAACCCAAAGGGGAGGCCAAACAGCCACGATGGACCATATTTTTACCAAACGGAATATAAGCTGGGCGGTAAACAGCTTTGATCCGTTCAAATCGCCAGGTCCGGACCAGGTCATTCCAACCCAACTGCAAAAGGCCGGAGACTCAGCAATTAACTGGCTACAATGTATCTTCAGGAAGATACTAGCTGTGGGGACCATACCACAAGAATGGCTCAAGGCGAAAATAGTCTTTATTCCCAAAGCGGGAAAGACCTCGCACTCTACTCCAAAGGACTTCAGACCAATCAGCCTATCGTCCTTTCTTCTCAAAACTTTCGAAAGACTTGTCGGACTACATCTGAGGACAATTATTAGTCCTCAAATGTTGTCAGGAGCACAACATGCCTACCGGAAAGGAAGATCCACGGAAACGGCACTCCACGAAGTAGTCTCAATTGTAGAGAAATCCCTACACCTCAAGGAATACTCTCTTATAGCCTTCCTCGATATCGAAGGAGCCTTTAACAACGTCGTCCCAAGTGCCATTACGGAAGCTCTGACTGACCTGGGTGTGGACGGTCACTTGGTGATGCTCATCGATCAATTGCTCACATGCAGGACGGTGACATCAACGATGGGATCGTCCACGCAATCTAGGTATGTCAACAGAGGCACTCCGCAAGGTGGTGTCCTGTCTCCCCTTCTATGGAACATGGCAGTCAATAAGATTCTATGTGATCTGGAGGGGGGGGGGGGCTGTAAAATAGTGGCATACGCGGATGACGTTGCAATCAGTTTCTCGGGAAAATACCCTCAAACACTCTGTGACCTTATGAGCACTAAGCTCGCGAGACTGTCAGAATGGACAAAATCGCGAGGATTAGGAGTAAATCCCACAAAAACGGAACTCGTGCTATTCTCACGCAAGTACAAGGTTCCGCCCCTCTACCCTCCTATACTAAATGGATGCAGGCTCTCTTTCAGCGACAGCGCTAGTTACCTAGGGTTGGTAATTGATAAGAAGCTTAACTGGAACCTGAACGTAAAAGAAAGAGTAAAGAAGGCTACGATAGCCCTATACTCCTGCAAAAAAGCTATTGGCTATTGGCTCTATGGAGTTACAGTGTGGTGTCCGGCCCTATCAAAAGGATCGACAAACAAACAACTTGGCAAGGTTCAGCGAACCGCAGCTTTATGCATTAGTGGAGCACTACGCACCACCCGAACGATGCACTAAACGCCATCCTAAGTCTCCAGAGCCTCGAGCTTGCGGGAAAGGGCTGAAATTGCAGCGATACGTCTGAGAGACTCCGACCAATGGACATCACATCTCACGGGTCACTCATCGATGGCTTTAAGCTGGACAACAAGGTTGGATAAGGAATCTACTCCGAACAGCTCGAAATTAGGCACTCCTTCAGGCTCCCAGATCATTGCAGTGTTTTCCAAGCGGAAGTCATTGCGATCAGAGAGGCACTGAAGCTCCTTCAAACAGCCACATCGGCTTCACTGGCAACAACAACCGTAAACATTTACAGCGACAGCCAAGCTGCTATCAAATCACTTCACGCGATTTCTTCGAACTCGGCCACAGTGGCAAATTGCCGCAAATCTCTTCACGAGATGGCCCAACAATTTGCCATCAGCCTTATTTGGGTCCCGGGTCACCGGGACATTGAAGGCAACTGCAGGGCAGACGAGCTGGCCAGATCTGGTACCACAATACCCCTTCTCCAAGACAAGGAGGATATTTGTATGCCAATGGCCACCTGTAGGCTTACCATAAAAGAGCTATATAAGCGACGGGCAGACAATGCGTGGCGGTCAGCACCACTATGTCGCATAACTCGGCAAACATGGTCGACCATTGACAGAAAACGCACACTACTGGCACTACGGGCACTGGCTGATAGGCTCCCACGCTAACAGGCTGGGAGCCCCATACAACGATTTCTGCCGAAGCTGTAGAGATGAGGAGGAGGAGGAAACGGTGGAACACCTGTTCTGCTCCTGCCCAGCTCTCAGCAGAAGAAGGCTACAGTACTTGGGCATGCCCTATGTCTCAGACATTTCAGAAATGTCCAAAATCTGTCCCAGAAAGATTGCAAACTTCGTAAGAGCGTCAGGATGGGATAACTGCTGACATGTTCGGGTCTCATGAGATGGATAAGGGGAACACCTCCCGCGGTATTACAACGGGCCGAAACCGGCCTAAGTGTGACTGGCTCCTGAGGAGCTTGACAGCCGCCTTTACCTAACCTTACCTAACCTATATACGGTAATTTTCCATGATTCTGCGTTTTTTGTTTTCTCGTATCTTAAATATTTTGGATTTCACAGATTTTCGTCCTTTGTAAGGGGATATTAGTCCACTTTCACAAAAAAAAATCTTTCGCATAAATGCTTATTTATAGTTATTTCCAACAGCTCTTTTCGACTGATTGTAAACGGTAAACTGTGACTGTGAATCGGAGTTTTATAGCCTGTTTCCACAGACGACCATCCACCATCCATTTCGGGGATGGTCCGTACGATTTTGCCGTTCCGAAATTTCCCAGTTAGTTCCACCATCCATTTTGGATATTCCTAAACCTCACGTTTCTATGCTATATTTCGACGATGGTTTTCAAATACAACATTGTCATTCACAACGAAAAAATGAAATTCACTGCGAAAATGTAAACTATGAATGACAAAAAAAGCTGATGAAAAGCTGAAAAGCAAATGGCAAGGAGCTAAAGGTTTTCCAATAGCAGATGCTTAATTTTCAGTTAGAGATGCTATAATTACTTCGGGAGAAGGCGAATAAATAAAAAGAAGGTAGTTTTAAATATTTTTTATTTGTTTAAGCCTTATTTTGCAATGACAGATCTGAATATATCTGCAGATAAATGCAGGACGCGCTGTTCACAATTCTCATTAATAGAGCTGTTGTGTTTTTCGTTGAATATTACTGACGCTTCAATCTGTTGTGTACGGCTCGAATTTTGATGTATTGTCGAATCGCTGCAACTTTCTGGAGAGCCGATGTTAACATACGCAAATCTAATTCTGAATTAAATTGAAATGATATAAATTTGGAAGATTAAGATTAATTTCGAAGTAAAAAGTTCCGTACCGTAAAGATCGTACATAACATTTTACTTGGATTGCAATTTACTTACAACCATCCACACCTATCTTGGCATAAATTCATTCAAATAATTTAGCGTTGCCAAAAAATCTTCCTCATCGAAATTATTTACTTGTCGAGCGCCACCATCAATTTTTGCAACATCATTTGTTGCAGCTGAACCAGAGTCGCAAAAATAATTAAATTTTCCATATTTGTTGTTAAATTTTGACAAAATTCAGAGCACAAATTTTTTGTTTGTTGTCAACTGTGGTTTCCTTAGATGGTGGATGGTGGCCTGTGGAAATCAAGGTTTCACATTTGTAAAAAAAATCCCCCCGTTCCCCCGGGATGGGCTCAGTGTGTATAGAGTGTTTGAGATTCTTCAAATATTTCGATAATTATAGCCTTTTCCCACACAGCACAACGGTGGGATTTTTTTAAATATGTGAAGCCTCGATTCCAGGAATATGGTATTTTAAATACTTTTTGGTATTTAATTAGCTCAGATTTAGCCCAATTGTATATTTGTGGTATATTGGTATATTGCAGTATTTTTGGGGGGAAAATGTGGGATTTAATAGTATATTGATTGTATTTGTGGTATTTAATAGTATATTGGCCATTCTGTGCATTTCAGGTCTTTCGCGAAAGAATTCTGCACTGCAATTTTTTCTATTGGAAAGTATATCGCTTGAAAACACGAGTTATTGGGTTTGGCTGCTGACGAACAAAATGTTTGAAATCAACCACATTGTTAATATGGTTGAACTAATAAAGAAATTATTTTTAAGTATACGCCTTTTCCTTTGTGAGCAGTTTCAAAATGTGCAAAATACAATATTAATTACGTTATAGAGCAGCTTGGAAAACAGTATTTTATTATTAATCAAGGGAAAAGAGGTATAAAAGAGTCGATACTACCGGTTAATGACGTGAAATTCCATCCTCACTTACGTTTTCTAACGGCGTATTTCATGCTCACCTACGTTTTATGCCATGACCTTGATATATGCCTTGATTTTATGCCTCACTTGATTCTCATTATATATTATAATAAATATTTTTTGTTTTAAGTCAATAAAAATTTAAATAAACTTGTATAAAAAGGATAAAAAAACACTTTCTTTTTAAACCCCCGATCAATTGCATTTATTTATTTATTCTTTTTATAAATTGCAAAAATAAATTCAAATTTGAAAAGCCTTTTAGCTGCAATTCTTTTTGGTATTTCCGTGGTATTAAATGAATATTAAAATAGTATATTTTGGTATTATTTCGGTCCCAAAATAGTATATTTCGTTATTGCCGGCGCGGTCACCCTGCTCGATTCCCACAAGCCACCATCCACCATCCATGGAAAACACAGTTGACAACAAGAAACAAAAAATGTGTGCTTCTAATTTGTCAAAATTTAACAACAAATATGGAAAATAAAACAAATGAATTCGATGAGGAAGAATTTATGGCAATACTACATTATTTTAATGAAAGTATTCCAAGAAGGGTATGGATAGTTGTAAGTAAAATGCAATCAAAGTCAAATTTTATTCGCAATGCTATGTTTTATCTGTTTTAGAAGCGGTACAGAACTTTTTGTCCTAGACTTCGTCCTAGACTTCCAAATTTATTAAATTTCAATTTAATTCAGATATAGATTTGCGTGTGTAAACATCAGCTCTCCAGAAAGTTGCAGCTATTCGACAATATATCAAAATTCGAGCCTAGTACAACAGATCGAAGCGTCGGCAATATTGAAGAAAAAACGCAACAGCTCTATTAATTGGGTTCTGCTTAATTTAAGTGTGCAACCTGAACAGCGCGATCTGTATTTATCTGAAGATATATTCAGCAATTGCGAAAATGAATAAAAAATGTTTAAAACGACAATTCATTCTTTTTATTTATTCGCATTCTTCACCCGAAGGAATTATAGCATCTCTTACTACAAATTGAGCATATGCTATAGAGAAACCTCCTAGCCATTTGCTAGAGAATATCAGTTATTTTTGTCGTTGTGAATGACAATTTTTCAGAGATGTATTCGAGAACCATCGGCTAAGTAGCGCATAGAAACGTGCGGTTTAGGAAAATCCAAAATGGATGGTGGAACTAACAGAAATTTCGAAACGGCAAAACCTTACGGACCATCCCCGAAATGGATGGTGGATGGTCGTCTGTAGGAACAGGCTATAACATCAAATACAAATATATATGTATATTATTTCTTTATTTTATGACGGCAACAAATATGATAACACATGCGGACAGACATGAATACATATATTGACTCGGCTATTGATGCTGGTCAACAATAAGTACCTATATATTTATACTTTATGGCAGAGCTTGCAAATAACCGTCAACCGATCTTTCCAACGCAGTCTGCACACAGACAAAACATACATATAACAATTAAGCACCGACGATCTCTCTCTAAGCGAAACACTTTTTTCGTTTCGCTTGTGCTCTTCGGTGCGACTGTTTGGCGCAACCGAAGAAACGAATCGGTCTCTCAGTAACAACAGTGTCTGTTTTTTGAGTGACCGCTTACAGCAAAACTGTCTTTGAAATACCTCAATAAGTGTCTTCAAAAAGGGTTTTTTCTTTCTGTATGCGAGAAAGAGAAAAGAAGAGGCCTCATCAAGTCAAGAGCATAAATATTATGTAGGAAAACACAGTCGCACGCATACATAAGAAAAGACTGTTTCGCCGAAAGTGTCCGATCAGAGTAGTCAGCGAGAGACCGAACCAAAGAGAAGAAAAAAAAGTGTTTTGGTATCAGAAGAACAGCTGATGAGCGAAAACACTTTAGAATGCGTTTTTTCGCTCCACGTGCTCAAAGTTTTCGTAGATGATCGGGTTTTTTCGGACACTTTAAAATGGTTGACGGTTGTTTGCGAGCTCTGCTTTGTGGTGACAGAAACACTTCTTTTTAGGTGTTACACACACTCATTATCACAACAAACCTAATATAACCCTTGACACATTCATTTGAGAAAACTGATATTGGTTTAGGACCATAAAATACACTTATTGGTGTCAACAAATGATTTCTTCAGTATAGCCGTTACAAAGTAATGCATTCAAAGAGTGAGAATGCTTTCACTGCGACAGAACTAATGAACATGAACTAGGCCAACAGAGGTAAAGAATTAATTTAACATTTTGATTAAAAATAGTTCGTATCTTTTTATTTAGGAATTCCCTAGTACAACCAAATATTGCACTTTCTATAGAAATTTTAATGTTTTGAGGAATACACATTGATAACAATATAATTTGATATCTTAGAGATTACAGCTTTTATGTTGTCAAATCAATAGAAATTATGCGCCCACTACCATTGTAAGGTTGGACTGCCGAAAGGGATTCAAGTGAATTACTGACACTTGTTGGGTTTAATGGTGATTTTTCGGAAGTAGCTGAATGTGCGTACCAATCAGTAACAGCTATTAAATTCTTGGAAAAATTGCAGTTTTCCTGATTATACTCTTTTGGATGAATTTCAGAATCAGAAAATGTATTCGATGTATTTAAAGAAGATACTAATGACTGATTTGATTTCGAATCAGCAGCGCAACGACTTAAAACTGAGTTAGCCTTGTAATTGGAAAATATATACACAGATTGTTGGAGTGGTTTGATGGAATTATCCACTAATGTTTGTGGTTCCAAATGACATTTTTTTTGGCTTAAGACATCAACTTTTTTACTGGAAGGTCTGGTTTTATGCGTAAGTGATATTATTGCAAGTGCATCTGAGCCAAGTATTTTCGGATATACAATAGCTTGCTCCTGTTGTTCATCGTCTGATGAACATAAATCAATAGTGTCTACAATGACTTCGCTAGATGGCGAAATTCTCCAATTAGAGTTCAGTGAATTATTTCGAGTTAGTCTAATGTTAAGTTTTGAATTTGTTATGGGAATTTGATCTCCAAGTATATGTTCAGAAATTTTTTTTAATCTGACTGAAATTGGACGGCATTGTTTAAGCAACGGAGAATTCAGAAACAAAAAGTTTTGAGTTATATCTCTCCGTTTTCCAAATTGACGTCGGGGAAATGAATATATATGAAAATTATGTTCGTGGGATTTTTTAAAAGTACAATGAGTGTGATTTGCGCTTGTTTTTTTTTCGAATAATTTTTGTTTGGTACTTGACTTTAAAATTAAAGGAGTGTAACAAAATCGGTCAAGACGTTCCTGTCTCTCTGACATATATTCCAGGGACACTGTTTGTTTTGTAGACCTCAATAGAGTCTGTCCAGCGGGAGATGAGATTGGGATAAACGAACACCTATTAAATGAATGAACGTTTCGATTTCTTCGCGATGGCAGGCGTCTATTTTTCCCCGTTGAGTCCATAGCTATTTCTTCACTAAATAAGTACGTTTTTTGTAAATCATTTGAAAAACGAGATTCCGAAAATTTAGATTGAAGGCTAAAATTCAAAAGAAATGCATTCCGCAATTCGTTGTTTTCATTTTTTCCTTCATGTTTAATTTCAGGCTCCGGAGAGTCGCAAACTATTACATCGTCCTCCATGCAGCAAATATTTTCGTGTTCCTGCAATGAATAAAATGAGTAGAGTATTATTAAACCTTATATAAGCCTATTTAAACTACAGTGAGTTAACTATCGATAATTGAGTTAACTCAATAACTCCGAATTTGCACTTACATTACAAAACTCTAGTTTGGCTGCGTGTTTCCAACCAAGAAGACAAGACATTTCCGCTTTTTTCACATAACTTAAGTTTCTTATAACTGGTTGTATTGAACTTTGCAGTTCTGAAAAGCTAAAAAAAGCAGCTATAAATTCGACCCAGACACTTCGTAGTTTCTGGCTTCTAGTCTTTCTAGGCTTTCAAATTGAAATTTGATCATTTTTTTGCGGTATATTTTTGGTTTTAGATAGATACAGTCGTCATTTAAGCTATAAGTATAAGAATCGATGGCTAAACGGCTAAGTTGCACCCGTTTGACCAAACCTTCGTATGCCGAATTTTGTCGAGCTCCGATAGATTTTTCAAAATTCATTAAAAGAAAATAAAATCACATTTTCATTTAATTCTGACCCGAAATTAGACACCAAAATTTATTGAAAGTTAACTAATTTAACCAAATGACACTTTTTCGGTATTTTTATAGCTATTTTGCCATTTTATTTGTATTTACTTTTGTTCCCTTTAATGTTCTCTCTATTATTTTAAGTAGTTTTGGGTTTTCGTCGCCCGAAATTGTATTTTGACGGGGATTGTCACACGAGCGAAACGACGAAAATATATTTAATCAGGCAGGCTCTGGCTTTCACTTACTTTTGCGTTCTACTGTTTGAACCAAAACATTTCGTTTAAATTTTAAAGTGCTCTCGCTTTTAAAAATTCTGGTTATCGATATGATTAATTTTATCATCGTTTGTTGGATCATAAAAATACAACGGCATATTTTTTCAATTAATTGTGCTAAGAAGGGGACGCGGTTCGGCGTCCCCGACAACTAGAGCGTGGTTGAAAAGATAGAAAAGATGGCCGACTGCTGATCTCTTCGAGAACGACACCGGGCCACCACCAGTCTGTAAGGACATGGGGTGGTTGCAGGGAAACATAAAAGTGATTACCAGTGAGGTAACGAGCGCTCCGTGAAGCTTTACAAAGCAGCGGTAGCGCAGATCGGTGCCCAGTTGACCAAGGGCTAGACTGTGGGTGCCGGCTACCAGTAAGTAACCAGAACGCATCTTAAAAAAGTTGCAAAGGTGCAAACCGAGTCGACCAACATCCGATTGGAAGGTAGTGAATAGGGACATAGGGACCGACAAATCAGCTCTGTTACTATAAAGGTGTATAAGTCGGACGTAGCAGCCAAGACTCGTCCTGTCGACAACCCAGTCGAGCATGTCGTTGCCTCGGGAATCGAAGCAGTCGACGGGCTGATACAGAGCTTATGCTCGATTTTGAGGCGATGTGTCGCGGGAACATTGTCGACGACTCAGACGCCGACTGTACAGTGGTGGAGAACTCTGACGATGTCTCTAAGACTCTTACAGAGTCTCTCTCTGCACTACTGTGAAGCAGCAACTGCTCTTATACTCCGCATGGACGCGAGCGGAGCTGACGTAGTGCTTATCCGGTAACCTTGGATAGTAAGAGACCAGGTTAATGTATTAGCACAAAGAAGTACAAGCTGATTGTAGCTCAACAATAAGGTAAAATCCGTATCTGCATTCTTGCAAGAAAGCACCTAAATATCTTTAGCAATGGCGAGAACACGGCGGCAAGCCTATAGCCTCTAGGGATACATATAGACTGATGTCGTCCTACATGGCTCATAAGGAAACCCACCCTCCAAGTGACCTCGCCAGTCAATGCCAATTTAGGTCTCTCCTCTTCAAGGAAAGCGGTCACAAGGGGCAACCCACATGGTTCTCACAGGTTCTCCACTTCTGTGAAACCTAGTTCTCAATGACTTTCTTCTGCAGTTAAGGAGCAGCGGATACAAGGTCACCACCTACGCGGACGATCTAGTCAAACTGATAACGGGAAAGTTCCTACACACAATCAGTGAACTACTAGAATCAGCACTAGAAGTGACCAATATAAGAGCGCGCCCAAACGGCTTGGACGAAAACCTTCAGAAAACCGAACTGGTGCTGTTCTCACGAAGTCTTATACCTGAGAACCGAGTTACAAACAAAATCTTGGCGTCATTCTTGACTGCAAACACTCCTGGAAACGGAGGAAAGAAAGAAAAAAAGCAATGGCTGCCTTCTTGTAGGAAAACATTTTCGGACGACGGTGGGGCCTACATCCACACATCATCCATTCGTTCTACTCAGGGGTCGTAGGACCCATTCTGAACTATGGAGGCTTGGTATGGTGGGAGCCGGTCAACACTAATTCTCACCGGGAAAACCTGCGTAATGTCCAATGAGTAGCATGCCTTGGGGCACCGGATCTCTTAAATCCCCCCCCCAGGCAGCTCTCGAAACAGTGTTAGACCTGACACCGATAGACATTCATCTTAAGTGCTAGGAGGAGACAAGTGCTGTAAAGATGAGAGTGGAACGGTAGAACTTAGTGACTACTGTGTTCCTGAGTTTTCGTGGAAACGAAATGCATTATGGCCAATCGGCCAAGTTGCTACACACCTTGGGTATGCCTCCGAGAAGCCAAGCAATCTGCGTTGACAGCCAAGCTGCAATCAAAACCTTGATATCTTGCACAATCACAAGTAGACGCAGCTAACCGGTCAATGCGCAAAATGCCATGTTATGCCACCATGCCTTGCCCATGCAGAAAAGGAACGGGTAGAAATGGCAGCAATATGTCTCAGAGAAAATCCGTGGTCCAATGGTCACCGCAGCACACAAATCACTCTTCCATATTAAGGGAAGTAACCGTCGAGACGAAAAAAAATTGTTTTTTGTCTAGTAGTATTCTATGGAGATTAAGTGGGAGAAAAGATAATTCGATATTTAATGTACATATGTAGTTCTCGATGTATACTCGATCTGACGGAACAGTTTAGGATTTTATAGGATTTTTTCTCGAAACAACGTTTGCCGACGCGTGGTACCCTCTAGAGCTTCGAGGAGTCTTCTGATTTCATTGAAATAAAAGCAAATTATGTATGGGGGTCCTGCCAGAGGGTTTTTTTCGAAAATATTTTTATAAATATATTAACGTTAAAGCGCAAAAAAACACATGAACAAATTAACTTTTATGAATGGCCACTATTCTGTTTTATGTATTTTAAAAATTAGTTTGGTTTGTTATTTCGGATGAATTTTGGAGGCTGTAGAGGGTACCGCGTAGGGTCACCACGTTCCGAAAGAGGTTTCTTTGCCTGGAGCAGGAGCAGTCATTTTGAAAAAAATTGTTTTTGGAAGCAAATTAAATAAATTATTTCGTTAAATAACCAACAAAACCTGCTAACAAGTTTTTGCAGACAATTTTTTTTTAGTGTCGAAACATATTTTCTGAAAATTGTCCCAAAAAAGCGGGCTGCGTTCCAAAGGATTACACAGATACCTCCTTCAATAAAATCATCTCTCACAAAGACGAAGGGCTCGAAGGTCCTCCAGGCCCAGGAAGGGCTGTATACATCTTCGCAAATGAATCGAAAATGGACAAGGAGGAACGTAGGAGGACGTAGGAGGAATTTACTCCGAAAAACTAAATAGAAGGCACTGTTTCATGCTCCCAGATCGCTGTCGCGAATTCCAAGCAAAATTTATTGCAATCAGGGAAGCTCAGAACGGCCTTCAATTCGTTACTCTCATTTATGTCACATTAAACTCGTCCTCCATTACATACTGCCGCAGATCTCTTCACGAGATGGCTCTGGCCAGATCTGGTACTACAATTACCCAATGGTACCTTGTTAGACGTTAGACTACACTACTCGACAAAATTCAACTTTTTTTTTCCGATGTGGCCAAAAATGACTTTTTCTGATAGATTTGGAGATTTCAATTTTTTTAAAGAATTATGGTTTTTTTTTTCATGGAGTAGTTTTTTTTTAAGAATTTTTAAAAAATGTGGATTTTTTTTGTCATAGGTAGGGCTTTTTTTTTTCACATAACTTAAGTTTCCTACAACGGGTTGTATTGAACTTTGCAATGTGAAAAAGCTGACATTCAGCTATAAATCCGACCCAGACACCTTGTAGCTGCAACATAACGTCTGGACGATATTAAGCTTTAAAATTCAAATTGTACGGGTTGTATTGAACTTTGCAATGTGGAAAAGCTGACATTCAGCTATAAATCCGACCCAGACACTTTGTAGCTGCAACATAACGTCTGGACGATATTAAGCTTTCAAATTCAAATTTCATAATTTTTTTCGGTATTTTTCCCCGAAATTTGGACTTTGAAAACTCAGGAAAAGTCGAAAAAAAAATATTTGAATGCCTTGATTTTTGGTTTTAGATAGACACATTAATTAGGCGTCGTTTAAGGTATCGCTTATAAAAATATAAAAATAAACGGCTAAGTTATAACCGTTTGACCAAAACTTCATATGCCGTTAATTGATAAGTACAGGGTATTTTACAGTCGTGTAATCTTTTGTAGGATTTCCTACTTACCTTAGTGGCTTATCTGTTTGATCATTTGTTTATTATTGCAACTTTAAAAGCAATCATTGATTTTAAACGAAGCAAAACCCTTTATAGGTAAAAATTGTTCTAAGAAATGTGTTCGGGGCAGATCCCCGCCAAATAGCGGCTGGCCAAATAGCATCTATTTTTTTGGCCTTCAACCGTACATTTACATTCCTACATATTTATACATACATATGTACATATTCTGTTAATTCTTGCACTTGCTTGCCCTGCTAAACGTTCTCTCAAAGCTCGCGCTTCTGTTCGTTATCTATGCTCGGCCTTATCTATGCTCGGCGTTATCTATGTTTGCCCTATGACAGCCCGTAATATCCAATATTACTATTATTATATCCAAAATACTAAATACTACATATGTACATACTACAACAGACTATAGAGGCATAAATGAAATTTAATAGAAAATAGTTGAATCCTTAAAAGTCGTCCTTGAAGGACATGTGGTGTATCATATGAAAGTCATTAAATCGCAGATCAAGAGTATGTAATCACATCGGCGGAAAGTGGTACATGGAAGCCGTAAGCTATTGTTGAGTTTTATTTTAAGCGAAAAAAATAAAAATCATTGATAATCATTATTTTTGAGTTTTTTTTTTTTTTGATCAAAAATAATAATTATTTATGATTATTATAAAATTAATCAAAATTAATCATTATCCGTGAGGAAAATCCTAAAAATCATTATATAATCATTATGACGTGATTTTTAAAATATAACTTATAATGATTACGGTCCCTGCTTTTTTTAACTGCAAAGTTCAATACAACCAGTTGTAGGAAACTTAAGTTATGTGAAAAATAGAAGCACTACCTATGATAAAAAATACCACATTTTTTAAAAATTCTTAAAAAAAAAAAACTACTTCATGAAAAAAAAAAAAACATTCTTTAACGAGAGGGAACGTTGTGAGCCGCGGCAAAGGCCGCGGCTCTACCTTATACCCGGTACTCAGTCAGTATACACATATGTACATACATATATGAGCTTGCAATTTATGCAATCTATTATATGTTCGCAAAAGGGACAAATTAAATTTTGGGCAAAAAATAATATTTCCAAAAATGAAGTCAAATCATTTTTGGAATATTATACATGTTTTCAATTTTGTTTGCATATGCTTTTTACATCTGCTTCTAAATTTCTACATGACATGTATAACTACATATTTGAGACGTACAAGTGTTTGCGACAGAGAGAGAGGGAATGAGTAAGCGCTTGGCAGGCGTTGCGTAGCCACTGAAATTTAATTGGTTTCTTCTGGCCATAATATTGATTCGACCTGATCCATATTCGGCAATCCGGTAGATATGGTAATTTTCCATGATTCTGCGTTTTTGGTTTTCTCGTACCTTAAAATTTGTGGATTCCACAGATTTTCGTCCTTTGTGGGGGCGGAAGGAGGCGTGGCAAAATTTTGAAACAAACTCGTGCTGGTTTGATATCACAGGAGCTTGGATAGAAAGTTTGGTTGCTCTAGCTCTTATAGTCTCTGAGAACTAGGCGTCAAAAAATACGAATGGGCAAAGCAGATGGGGCCGCGTGTGAGAGAGAGCGAGAGGGAACGATGACTTTCGAAATGGTTTTCTTCATTGTAGCTATAATAATTATCCGATCTAATCCAGATTCAACACTCTGATAGAAATGGTCATTATCTATGATTCTGCGTTTTTAGTTTTCTCGTATCTTCAACATTGTGTACGCCACAGACTTCCGTCCTTTGTGCGGGCGGAAAGGGGCGGGGCGAAATTTTGCAACACATTTGGAGTAGTGTGATCACACAGGAGACTGGATACAAAACTTGGTTGCTTTAGCTTAAATGGTCTCTGAGATATAGGCGCAAATGAAGACGGACAGACGGACGGACAGACAGACATGGCTATATCGACTCGGCTATTGATGCTGATCAAGAATATATATACTTTATGGGGTCGGAAACGCTTCCTTCTGGGCGTTGCACACATCCACTATCACCACAAATCTAATATAACCCTGTACTCTTCGAGTACTGGGTATAAACAGCACGATACCTATGTATGTACTAATTATTATTTTTTAAAATGGTATGGTTATCGTTCCACAGTCTTATTTCATATGTATACATATAAAGTTAAAAAAACTTACCAAAATAGCTTGTTTAGAATAAAGTTCGGCGTCACAATTGTCACAGAGATATATATCAAATGGTGGTGGTTCTACCATCATATGTTGTAAATTATTAATAGATGTTGTCAAATTTTTTTGCAGTAACAAGCATTTTCTATTTTTTTGCTGTCTGTCATATGACTGAAATATAATAAGTTAATTTAATTAACTATGGTAGACATACAAAATTCCGTAGCTACAACTTCTTTTTCGAAAAAAATGTATAGGTATATTTTTGCTGATATTTTTAAGATTTATTATATTTCATGTTCTTTTTATGATATGCAGCTTAAAACGGATGTACATATGATTTGTAAGCTGTTTTTTCTGTTACAGAAAAAAATTACAATCGAGCGTGCAGTTTTAAATATTTAACTCAAATATGACGTGACGTTAATTGTTCAGAGTAGCAGCTTCTAATAGGTATTAAGATATTTTCTATTATCTCTACTAATAACGTAACGTAATAACGCACTCTTCTTTATTAAATTCTTTGTGCATACACGCAGATACACACCTTACTTCTTATATTAAATTAAATTGCATCGCCCTTTGCTCTTAGTCAGATAGAATTGTCGTGCGCAGCGTCGTTTTGCATGGTCTTTCATGTTGAAAAAAAACTCAAATTTGGGCCAATATTATGTGTTTGAACGCCCATTTCATTTCATGTCATTCTGTAGAACGGAACACTTTATTATAGATTTTGATGTTATACATTTTTGTGTAAAAAATTGTTTAATTTTATTTTATTTATTTTTTTTTTTTTTGAAGAAATTGCAAAATCTTTAAGTATTATTGTTGCTTTTGAATCAACCTTTGTGGTTTTTAAAGTTAAATGTCGAGACGTTTAAATTTGCGCCGGCGTGCGCGAAATGGGTCAAAATTTGTGGCTGTGAAAGTAGCAAGGTCCCGTTCAGATCAACTTCTTGAAATACAAAATCTACAAGGTGTTGCGTTCACGTAGTCCAATGAACGAACGTTGTTGCCGTTGTCAGGCATATAGATTTAAAGAGGAAGCAGATGGAATAGGATGTGCGAGTGGTAAAGTGAAATTGCCTGAATTGAGGAGCCCACCATAGCCATTGAGCATATTACTTAATGGATTGACACTTGAGTCTAATCGTTTATTGAACAATATACGAAAGTATATATTCGAGTTTTCAAATGACATCTTTTGACGCCACAAATATTATAAGACACACACTTCATGCCAACGTTCGAGGTAATAAATTTAATAGTTTTTTTTATGCAAATTGTACGTTTGTTCTCATTCTGTCGTATATTTTATTCAGATTCAATGTCAAATATACTAACGATGTAACAACCTTTCAGCTTTTGCAATTTTATTTTATGGGGAACGCGGAAGATTAAGCTGGTCGTCGGTGTGCCATTACCATTTGAACTGGTCACCAAAAATATGATTCACCGTCCATTTAGTGGGTTCAATTTGAATTCACCGTGTATGGCTAAAGGGAAGTGCTTCACACGTTTTCCAAAAAAATCTGTTCTTCGATTCAGTGACGACAAAATTTGGATATCCCAAATATCGGCGTTGATCAACTGAAGATAATGGCCATGGTAACTTTAGTTGTTCAAAAAGAGTTAGTTTAGTTTCTCCAAAAGATTTGGAGATTAATGGGTGGTGGGAGATTAATGGGTGGCAATATGAATATGAATTCACCGTTCTTATCTAAAATTTATAAAGTGCACATAAAAATACATTTGCAAATACAAGAAGTGATATGGGTGATTTTGGTATTTTTTTTATATTAGTGCTTTTTCAAATGGGCAGATACATCAGTTCCAGTATTATCATTCCCTATCCGTGATAGACATACCTGTAGTTCATTTAGCTGTCTTTAAAACGGTCAACGCGTTTTATTTCACACGGAAATGCAAAGCGAACAGCTTCGTAAACACCAGTAACAACTCTAACTGAATTTTTTGCGTTGTGTCAAGCAAGTACCCAAATATTATACGTGGAATAATGGTCAGCCACTATTGTTTCACTCAGATGCTATAAGACGAATTTATACAGTTTATCCCAACAATCAATATTGTTATTATTTGCGATTGTTTCTAACAAATTTTCGTGGACTAACATCATTTGAATCTTTGCGAACTGTTGATGAAGAATTGTGTGGAACGTATCGCAAAGCATGCCAACGATTGAATTTGCTTGAGAATGACAAATATTGGGATCTTACACTTAAAGGTGCAGCATTGTTATAAAGTCTATCATAGCCACGTGCATCCCAGCAAAGCTTCTTGAAATTTTTTATAAACTCTTGATTTTTTTAGACTAGATAGCTCCTTGGGTTTCCTCGATCTAATAGGACAGGAATGCGGGACAAGAATCACAAGAATTGCCTAATAAGGCAATTAAGCTTCGTAAACTCGGCCTTACGGAAGCAGCGGACACATTGAGGTAGTCTACCCGACCGATCCAATACAGTTGGTCCTATGTCGAGCGACACTATGAAAGTAGGATGGTAGGCATCTTCAGGTATAGTGAGCGGGGGTACTCGAGTTAACAAAGCTAAGGTCGCATCCGTTACAAAGCACAGATCAAGAAATCGACCCAAGGAATTTTTCACATGGTTAAGACAGAGAAAGGTCAAACAAGCCGTCAATAAAGTCGTATCGAGACCGTTCCATCACCCAGAACTATTATTTGATCTTTATATGATAGCGAGGAAGAAACCGCACTTTAAGCGGACAAGTGCTGCTCGTAAATTGCGATATCCGAAGAAGGTGAGCACATTACGAGCAAGTAATGAAAAAAATGCTGAGCTTACTGCGTAAGCCTCTAACATTGTGATAGCTCATTACAAGAGAAGTTATTAGTTTTTTTGGACGGGTGCAGGAAGGGCGGGAAGATGAGGTTGATTTGTTGTGAGATTTATTGGGGGCCTATTCTTCTTCTTTGCATTCACCACCAGATGCTCCGGCCAAAATTTGTCTGAAAAAATGGTGTCTGAATGATTTATTGAGACGCTTATCTTAAAGGACGATATCTCCCTGGCACAAGAGAAGTTTTTTATTTTGTTTGCTTTGTATATAAGCAGTCACATCCTTAGTTGTGGAGTCATGGGCTAGCCGTGAGACAAAAACTTGTCTCTTTGGCCTCACCACAGGCCTATCACCTGTGATGGTAATACCCGGGGTACGTATATTCGCTGGTGGGGTCGGAATTGAAGAGACAGTCGGAGTGGTCGGAGCTTGCTTATCGGGTTAACTGAGGGACAGTTGGCCCTTGCAGATCACGACCATGTCTTTCTCGACCACCCGGCATGCCTCACAGCTGTAATTCAAACCATTTCGCTTAGAAATAGCATTACTCACAAGGCCTGTGAACCCAGCGCATTTTGCGTGCACTACGCTTTCACAGAGCCAGCAGGGGATACTCGGCTGATCATGAGTGATATTTTTCTTGCAGGTTATTTTGGAATAGACAACAGAATATTCCATTATGAGTAAAAAATAGAATATATGAAATCAAAAAAGAAAATTTCAAAATAAATAGATATCAGACCAGTGTGCGAGATAAACTCTAAAAGAGGAATCAATAAGATTGAGAGGAAAGCGGTTATAGCAGCTACAATTGAGAGAGAGAGAGAGAGAGAGAGAGAGATGGCGCTTCTGCACAGAAAGTATCGAGAGCGAGAGAGGAAGAACAGTTATTTAAGTTTGGGTAATAGGGAAAGAGTAATAAAACAACAAATCTACTAGATGAGGGCGGCTAAATATGATTTTGTGTGTACTTACGAAAAGCACAAACAAAAACACACTGTTAACTGATGAAAAAAATAATTTTTTAAATATATTATTACAAAGTAATCAGGCATGCACCCGCGATCAAGAACAGATATACATATAGTAGATGGTTAAATTAGGAAATTATAAGGGGTTATTTAGGCAAAATAAAAAAACGTCTAGTCAAAAGAGATCAAACGAAATTTTTTTTTTTCGTATACACAATTTTTTGTTGGTGCATTGACTGGTGATTTCAGACAAACATTGCCTGTAGTCAACCTAGGGGCTGCTGCTGATAAAATTGATGTGGGTTTTTTGCCCTCTGTGAAAAGAGTTAGAATGACTACAAATATACGTGTTCAATTGTAAAACGTTGCTTTAGTTAGAAGATGTGTTTTCCAGACAACTGTTAAAAATTGGTAATGGCATACTTCCCGTTGACAAATAAAGCTTCCAAATAATTTTTCCAATTTTGTGTCATCAACGGAAGACTTGATTAAGAGTGTGTTTCCAAATATTGCACAAAATTATAGAAACCACGACTGGTTGAGGGAAAGACCAATTTAGGCCGAAGCAAATAAAGATGTCAATAAGATCAACGCATCTATTTTGAATTTCATCTCAGGAGAAATGGCTGCGTATAGGTCGATTGACACAATTTTCAATTAAGATATGATGTTGTAAATTATCCACACCTCGGTTGAAAAGTTGTGTCTTTTAAAATGAAACGTTCATGATGTAAGAATATCAAAGCATAGGATCTCCCCCCAGCTCACATGGACATATTAAAGGTAGTGATGCCGCATGGGCGCGGGTCTCTTCTTGCTTTCTAGACCGTGGTGAAACTTGCATATTATGATGCCTTGAATATATTTGAAAAAAATACCTGATTTAATTACAGAAAGGACCGAACTTTCCGTGAGTAAGCAGCCCCAAGAATTCGAAGTCTACGATTTCCGAGGACCTGATGTGGCAGAAGAAGTGTCTATCTAGCAGTGTCCCGTGATAGTTCTTGTTACTGCAGAGCACTGGACTCTGCTGAGTCTATACAGCTATGCCGAGCGCTTCTTCGATCGACAAGGCCAAATCGATCTCGAGGTAATTCCATAACCTGTTTGCAAATTGCTCGAACATTTCGTACGTGCTAAGCCATTGTAATCGCTACTTGCTTACTCTCCGATTGATATACTCTTCACCTGCCTGGCTAGTTCGTCGGCAGTATCATTCCCCTGGATGTCCCTGCGCCCGGGGTCCCTCATTAGAAACAGTTTTAGCTGATCTGCGATCTCATTCAAAGACCTGCGACAGTAGTTTTGTTCATTGAGTTTGACGGTATTAAAGCCAAGTGATTTAATAGCTGCTTGGCTATTCGAGAAAACGCATACTAGGTGCTAGGATAGTTTTGAGGCCATAGAAATGTCCACCTTAATTTATTCAACCTACGCTTGGAACACTCTACAATGATCCGGGAGCCTGAAGGCAGTAGCTGATTTTGAGTTCGTCACACTTTTATAGATTAGAGCCAGTGTAGATGTGTACCGCATTGGTCCAGGTTCGCCCGTCACCCAGTTCACCCTAAGTGGGATTGGTTCCTGGAAGGACGTTAAGAGGTGATGTCTAGGGATATATAATCTCTTCTCACTGGTAATTGCGGAAATCTCATAAAGATTCCCAAGTGACCAGTTTCGGATGTTTTCCATAGCCTGGTTGCTCTCATACTGAGCGGAAAGTGTTGCCATCTTTTCCTTGAGATCTACGGGAAGAAGGTCCTGCAAGGTGTCTATACATATATGGATAGGGTCATTCCCCATTTCATACCGATGGTCTTTCTGCAGGTATAGAGGGACACTGTACCGTTCTTATCCTATCATCTATGCAACAGTACAATAACAAAGTAGAACGAGGGGGAACGTTGTGAGCCGAGGCAAAGGCCGAGGCTCTACTTTATGGCCGGTACTCAGTCAGTATGCTAATTATATAAATGCATATCTAGATGTTAGTTATTTGCAATGCCCACTTTAAGAAATGTTTATTACAGCGTATGCTTACGCACGGCAGCTGCCTTCTTTCGTCTACTTATTCACAATTATTCTTCGTACTCGGCTTGGCAGCAGCCCGAGCTGCTCTAACTTTCTCCTTAATCGCACTCTGTCAAGCTTCTTAAGCGTTGTCTTATAGGGCATGCCAATTAGGCCGTCAGCAATTGCAATTCAGTCGCGAAGTGATCTTGAACCCATCGGGATAAAATTGGTTATCCATCGCTCGCACGCACACACACCAATAAATATACAAATAAATTGTGCCCATATCCAACCAGCTTTCGTTTTACTATTAAAAACGCTTGATAGCTTTACGAACTCTTTGGGAGATTTTGATATAAGACCAATACTACCAGTGCCAGCGTACTCAAGTGTGGCGACTTCAGCATTAAATGTCTAAAAAAATTTAATATGTCTTCGTTTAGTGGTAAGCGACTATACATTTTGTCAAAATTCTCGACTTACGATCACTGTACCATCGAAATTCACAAAGCAAAGTGACGCGTAGACCCTTCGAGACTTCACATACACACATGAATTCGCAAAGACTTTTTAAATCGTCGTTCGAGGGCAAACGTTCTTCGAATGAGCAGAGCAAAAGAGACCGGAAAAACTGCTCGTCGGTTGAGCACGAGCACTCTCAGATTTTTTGATCAAAGTCTCAGTGAAAAACTCTTATTTTGCGACCGCATGAATCGGTCAACAGTTATTTGCGAGCTATGGTTTAGATGTGTTTTTACATCTGCCTTCTACATTTCTACATCTACATATATATTTTGAAATACACTTGTATTAAAAGTTTGGTTGATCTGGCTCCTATAGTCCCCGAGATTAAGGCGCTCATCTGAACGAACGCAGACGGGGTCGCGAAAGAGAGCGAGAGCGAACGCTGCCTTTCGAAATGGATTTCTTCCTTATGGCTATATTAATTATCCGATCTAATCCAAATTCAACACTCTTAAAGATATGATCGTTTTTTATGATTCTGCGTTCAAAATTGTATATGCCACAGATTTGCGTCCTTTGTGTGGGCGGAAGGGGGCGTAATGAAATTTTAAAATACACTTAACAGTGTGATATCACAGAAGTGTGGATACAAAATGTATTTGCTCTAGCTCTGCTCTTATAGTCTCTGAGATGTATGCGCTTATGAAGACTGACAAGATCAAAGACAATATAAACAATCCATACAACATTTTCAGTCCGATTTTTTCGGTGTGAAATTACATACTGAGAAAGAGAGAGAGCGCTCTAGAGGTAACGGCACTATACGTAAGGCTCAGATTTAACTGTACTTATGTGTATGCATACATACTTTAGGTCTGCTTATTTCCATTGGTGGAAGCGTAGCCGCTTTTGAAGAAAACACCCATTACAATACAACACACAATACAAAAGAACTAATATATGGTATATCCTTTATATGCTAATTCGGTTTAATGTATTTGTTCGGGCGAGGCCCGAGTTTAATTCTCTTACTCTCACTTATTATTTATCACGGCTTCGCTAAGCCTACGGCAGCTGCGTCTGCCAGATCTAAGATTGGTTACAGCTTGGTGCAGTGGGAGCACAGACCTTTTTGTCGCCAACTGTTATGGTACGAGATTTGCTCGCTTGCCTTTCAACATTATTTAAGTCGCTTCTTTGCATCGCATACAGTAAAGTTTTAAAACGTTTGAATTGACATTTTTTTTGTGTAATTCTCAACCTTTGGTGACCCCGACGTGATCGTCATTTATAATTTTGCTAAAAACAATTAAAATCGGTTTAAAGTGCACATTAACCTTTCTGTCACGAAGCAGTAGGATTCGTCTCGGGGCTTGCTTGCTCACAAACAACAATACGTACAAAAATACGTACACTAGCAGCTTTGATTTAGGTGCACTTGCGCGCACATACCGAATATCAAACGGATCATTTTCCTATTTTTCTATGTGCTTCCTTGCTGCTGCTTGTTGCGCGCACATACCGAAATCAAACGGACCGCTCTCCTATTCTTCTCTGTGCTTGCTTGCTGCTGCTTGTAAGTGCATTTGCGCGCACATACCGAAACGGATCGTTCTTCTATTCTTCTTTGTGCCTTGCATAATATGCTTGCCGAATATGGCTGAGTCCAATGACTTGTTGGAACACTTGTTTGGTGTCTTTTTACAAAAGGAAGGCAACGAACATGCCGCATCACTCAACGATACATCCTGAGTTTAACATTATTGCCTCCGGAAATTTGCGGCCACGATATCATATATAAAACTTCCTACTTTTCGTGGAGGTTAAACTTGGGCAAACTTTTTCAAGATGTTTACCTCAATTATAGGTTTTATTTTTTAGATTTGGATATTTGTTTGGATGGACCTGCCCTGGAAGCTGTTCGCTCTTTGGAATTAACGGAAAGCAATAATGATATCGCTTTAGATATTTTAAGAAATCGTTTCAATAAAAAAGGCTTAATCTTTAGAAGGTTGAAGATGGGTCAACTAAAAAGCTACGTACAGAATCGGACAAGGTGCATTCTCACATGAGAGCGCTAAAGTTGATGGGTAACATGGAGGAAATAACAGGGTGCATCATCGTTTACTCCATGTACAAGAATCTGGACACTGAAAGCAGGAGCAAATGGGAACTGTCGCCGTCCGATGTTATACCGACCTGGGACCATTTTCAGGTTCTTGTCGCACATGCGGTGAAAAAAATCATTCACTGTTGCATATCAACAGTCCTCTGCCGTCGTAAGTTACCACGGAACATACGTCACTGAACCTACTGCGTCGTCTACTCAGACCAACTCACGCTCAGATCCCAATCTTAACAATTCTCTTGTTGCCGTGTTAATACCTTTCTCGCCTTCTGCTCAGAATCTTAGTTCAGACGTAGTGCTTCTCGCCACGACACTACACATCACTACTACATCATGATTAAGTGTCGATTTGGTGATCGTATTACATGGGTTCTTCTGGATTCCGGCTCGCAGATTCTCTTAACAACCTCTCGTTTTGCGCAGATGCTTCAGCGGAAACAAGCCAAAGGTTCTGTGTCAGTATCCGGTGTTGTTGCTGAATCAGCCTTTCGTACGGAAGGTTCAGTCAATTTGGTTATTTGACCATGCCATCCAATATCAGCCTTTCTGATCCAAATTAAAACAAATCTCAGCGCATCGATGTGCTTATTGGAGCCAGTTTATTTTATGAAATCTTATGCGTTGGTCAAAGGCCTTCCTATAAAACAGAAAACGTGTCTCGGTTGGGGTGTATCAGGTCGAGGTCTTTATTCCCACAGCTCTGTGCTCCCACAGAGGCAACAAAGGAGGAAATTGCTTGCGAGGAACATTTTAAAAAACATTTCTGTCGGATTCAAAGTGGCGAGTACAGCGTTCAATTGCCCCTTAAGACGAGTGACAATCTTTTTGGAAATTCATATCAACAAGCATATCGCAGATTTCTCAATTTAGAACGCAAGCTGGGACGCAAGCCACTTCTTAGGGCCCAATTTATAATTTATAAAGGAGTACCTCGACTTAAATCATATGTCCCCTGTTAAGAGCGACTCATTAAAACAATGCAAATTTTTTCGACGGATCCGTGTGTCTACAGATTATTCCCTGAACGCAAATCGACGAAGACTACTACGATACCCAAGTTGGAATTATACGGTGCAGCACTACTCGCTTAGCATATGCATGAAGTCTCTTTAATGAACTTCCAGTGCTCGTATTATTGTTGGTGTGATTCTACAGTCGTATTGGCTTGGATCAAAAACCAGCCATTTAACTTTATTGTATTTGTTTCTAATCAACTTCTGTTATTCAGGAACTCACATCTGGAATGTCTTGGCTGCACGTGCCAACTGATCTCAACCCTGCCAATATGCTTTCTCGAGGATCATAACTTGATGAGCTCATCGATTTTAATCTTTGGAAGCATGGGTCTCCGTATTTGACGGCCAGTAAAGATCAATGGCCAAGTACGTCTGCTCTTCCAGAGCCAGTTTTGGAGGCACGGAAAACTACACTAATTACCAACTGCGCTTACTCAGCAATCTCGTCTATTGAATGAAATAAGAGCCCTGGAATCCCGAAAGGACATCAAAGCTTCAAGCCAAATCGCTTCGCTTTCTTCATTTTTATATGATTGCGGTTTGCTTCGAGTTGGAAGACGCCTTAAAAACTCCACGCTGGATTTTGAAGCACGACATCCCATAATACTGCTCAAAAATTATTCTATCACTTCTGCTCTGATAAGGCACCTACACGAAAAGCATCTTCACGCAGAACCCCAGTGCCTATTAGCCATCATTCGGACCGTAGCTCACATAATACATAAGTGTGTCAGATGCTTTCGAGTGAAGCCTCGCAAACTAGAGCATATAATTGTAGATCTTCCGGCGGAAAGAGTTAGCGAATTTTGAGCATTTCTAGTCACCGGCGTAGACTACTGCGGCCCGTTCCTGTATAAATCAGAAATTCGAAATCGGCCCCCAATTAAATGCTACATGGGCATTTTTATATGCTTCTCCACTAAAGCGGTTCACATCGAGCTTGTGAAGGATATCACAACTTCCGCGTTCCTGTCTGCTCTTCGCCGTTTTATTTACACATGTGGAAGACCGAATCTTATTTGGTCAGATAATCCCACAAATTGTGTTGGAGCTCGGAACGAACTGGCAGAACTTAAAGTCTCTATTTCTAAGCGACAATCATTGCCTCAACGAGTGCATCATTTCCTTCCTCCTAGATCGTCACATTTTGGAGGATTGTGGTAGACGTCAGTCAAGGTTCGCTAAACATCATCTTCGACGTCCCCTTGGATCCACGCTTCTTGGATTTGATGAGCTGCGCACCCTTGCGTGCAATATTAGCGCTGAAGTGGCCGCTAGCGAGAGTCGTCGAACTCATCTCAGGAGGGCTACAGGTGTTAACCAAAGGGCACTTGCCAAATTATGTCTCTTGCCTCTACGAGATGAGGTGTACGGTTTGGATCCTTCCACGGGGAGAGTATGTGTAATTCTCTTAGTTTTGAATTTTAATTCCTATATGTACTATTCTGTTTCCATACTTTTACTTACCGCTTGATGCAGGGGGAGCACAGACCCCAACAGTTATTGGCACGAGATTTGCTCGTTTGTCTCCCAAATTTATTTAACTCGCCCCTATGCATCGCATATAGTAAAGTTTTATGACGTTTGAATTGAAACTTTTGTAATTCTTTAATCTATAGTTAACGAAAAAAATAGTTGTCTCAACAGTATTATAAACGAATATAATGAAAGAATGTACCTACATATGTAAAAATACATAATGTATCAATTGTTTGTGCCTGTCCCAATTTAACGCTTTAGATAAACTTCATATTTCAAAATTATCTATTTAAATGCAATCAAAATCGAGCTATGTATAAGCTAAAAAATGTTCTGTTTTCCGACGCAATATAAACAGCGAAACCGGTTTTCCAACACTTGAACTGGCAACGTATAGTTAACCGTGCGGAAAACAGGGAAATTCGAGATGAATTCCACAGACTTCCAACGATTGGCCTTTCGATTTATTGATTGTCATCGCACAATTCAATCGAACAGTTAACTGATTCCGCTTGAACTGGAATTTAAGATCACTTGGAATAATCGGATTTCATAGGAATTCTCCCTTGAATTTGCGCTTTAATCGCTTTAATCGAACAGTTAACTGATTCCCCTTGAACTGGAATTGAAGATCACTTGGAATAATCGGAATTCATAGGAATTCTCCCTTGAATTTGCGCTTTAGTCGCTTGAATCACATTGTTTATCAGTTTCTTGCCGGATAATTTTGTAAATCATCGAAACCATCCGTTTATATCATAGCCCAATCGTCAACAACCTTCATTAGCCGCCAATCGTACACGCTGTTTTGCTCGGCATTCAAAAGCGGCACATTTGTTTAGACTTTTTCGGCCAGCTCATCTCGATCATAGCATTGCTCCCGTTGCAATTCATGAGTGAATCCATCCTGAATCGAATTATTTCGCGATGGCAATCCTAATGTCGACAACAGACTGCCGCACATGAGCACGCACTTCAAAACTTCGAACAGAACTAACGTTTCGTTGCGCACCTTGTCGTTAATTTCAAGATCGAAACTCGAAATTGCTGTGCAAATGCGCCCCCTTCCGCCCGCACAAAAGACGAAAGTCTGTGGCATACACAATTTTGAAGATACGAGACAGCTAAAAACGCAGAATCATAGATGATGACCATTTCTATCAGAGTGTTGAATCTGGATCAGTTTGGAATATAAATATAGCCACAATGAAGAAAACCATTTCGAAAGGCATCGTTCCCTCTCGCTCTCTCTCACACGCGACCCCGTCTGCTTTGTCTATTCGTCCAAATGAGCGCCTAGATCTCATAGACTATAAGAGCTAGAGCAACCAAACTTTCTATCCAAGCTCCTGTGATATCACTTCAATACAAGTGTATTTCAAAATTTTGACATTCCCCCTTCCGCCCTCACAAAGGACGAAAATCTGTGAAATCCACAATTTTAAGGTACAAGAAAACCAAAAACGCAGAATCATGGGAAATGACCGTGTCTACCAAATTGCCGGATCTGGATCAGGTCGGATCATTATTATAGCCTGAAGGAAAAAATTAAATTTCAGTCGCTAAGCAACGCCTGCCAAGTGCTTACCCATTCCCTGTCTCTCTCGCAGACATTTTCACGTCTCTTGTATGTAGTTGTACATGTCTATGTAGAAATGTAGCAGCTGATGTATGGAAAAAATGGAAACAGATACATTCAATATATACAAATCTAGCATAGGGCTCGACCTAATGTTGGAATGCTGGAAGTCAAAGATGATCCCGTCGCTGGTGCTTCTTTGCCCTCAACTGAAGCCCATGACACTGTTGTCAGCATGGAAGTAGAGATTTCTTCCACGTCGGATTACACTGGCTCCTCAAACAGCTTTACTCTATCTGAACTTGCCCCTCGGGTATAATCCGCTTCTGCCTTACCTAACAATAATGAGACCCATCTCGACCCATATACTCTTTTCACTGTCGCTCTTCTTAAATCTATATTTGCTTCTTGAATAATGGAATCGGCTACAAATGTAATGGTTCGAGATTATATCTTGTCCAAACTTAACATCAATAGCTCCTCTGGCCTCGTAATAACTTAATTTAACTTTAAGGAAAAACGTAGTATTTCTTCCTTTAAAATTCTTGTCCCGGAGAAATTTGTTAAAACTGTGTTAGAACCTTCTTTCTGGCCTGTACATACTATTTGTCACATTTTCAATAACCGATCACGATCTTCGCAATCCGCACCTCGTGTAGGAATCCTTCCAACACCATCTACTGATTTACCATCTATGTCAAAAAACTGAATTCTTCCTTACCTCTAAAGATCACTTATCAGAATGTACGCTCACCAAATTACATACTGATAGTGCAACATTTAATTCCGATCTTATCGCCTTCTCTGAAACATGGCTCAATTCCTCAATCTAGGATTCCGAGATTTTTGTAGACAATTATAACATATATAGATCTGATCGACCATCTCGAGGTGGCGGCGTCCTTATTGCTGTTCGTTCCGACTTAATTTCCCAATTCTTTTCCATCGATGAGCTCAAAACTATTCAAGTAATCGTAGCTAAAATTCTTCTGTGTTCTTTTACCTTATTTATATCATACTCATGTATCCCACCGTCTTCTGAATTTTCAACTTACATGCTTCACGCTCTTATTGCCCTTGCTGATTTTAATCTCCCAAATATTATTTGGTTTTCTTCTGAAGATAAATGGTATACGTAGGATCTTAGATCTCGTTTGTACTACTGATATTATTCCCTGAAGACCTATACCATACTACAATTGCAATTGATTTCCTGTTTATTTCTGGCCCTACCAAATCTTTAATAAATCTTTCGAACATTCTTTGCTTTAAGAAAGCTGATTTTCTCTCTTTGTATATTGCCCTTTCTCAGATCATAAATTCTACAGCACTATTTATTAATTCTTTAATACTTATGTTTCTTTAGTCACCCTCTTGAGAAATCTTTCTGGCCCTATTTGCTTCACCCCGAGTTTAAAAAACCTAAGAAATTGTATATCCCGTGTGTACACGAAATTTACAAAATCTAAGTACTCAATTGCAAAGTCAAACTTTTCTTTATTTAACATTCGATGCTACAATAAATACTTGGCCAAATGCTAGCTCAACTATAAATGCGATCCTAAAATATTCTTCAGGTTTGTTAGCTCTAATTCTTCTTAATTTCTTTCATCTCTACACTTAAATGGTAGTTATACTGATAACGATCTAATGCTAATCTATTACTGACCTGTTCGCTTCCTTTTTCCAACGTTGCTACTGCGACCCTTCTATGAATCTTCCTCTTATTCTCTTTAAATAGTTCTAGTTGTATCTGTCCCCCTTCATCGATTATTGCCTCTTAACCAATCTAAAATCGTGTACATATTCTTTCTCTACTCAACCAGATTCGGTTCCCAGTGCCATTCTTAAACTTTGTGTTGAATCTCTTTGTGTGCCCCTCCTAAAACTTTTAATCTTGTCTCTCGAGTTAATTGATTTTTCCACCGTCTGGAAAGAATGAACGGGGATCATTCCCGATCATAAAAAGGGATCTAAATCAGATGTTTCCAATTACCGACGTATTTCCAATTTATCTAACATTCCTAAAATCTTCGAAAAAATGATTACTTCTCAGCTCGAAAACTTTTGTAATTCCTTGTTTTCTGAATCTGAATCTCAACACAGATTTGTAAAACGTCGCACAGTTTCTTCTAACCTCCTAGATTTTTCCACCTTTGTACCTGATGGATTTGCGATTTTCTTATCCATAAATTATCTCTATCAGGGTTTCCGGCTAAGCTTCTTTCCTGGACTAATGCTTACTTTTGCAATCATTCTTAGCGTGTTTACTTTAACTCCTCTTTCTCTAAACCTGTCTAGTTTTATCGGGTGTGCCTCAAGCCATCTTGTTATTTAACCTGTTTTTCTCATTCCCGAATCCTAATGTACGCCGAATATGTTTGTTCATCCTATAGTGACCCCTTGTCCCCGTTATCTCTGCAATCGGATCTTGACGCTCTTAAAAATTGGTGCCTAATTAACGTTCTACCTCTTAACATTTCTAAATGCAATATCATGACTTTTCATCGCAATGAACCATACATTTTTGATTACTCAATCAATGACATTATCCTACAACGCCTGTTCAAAGTTATCGACTTGGTAATAACCTTTGTACCTTATCTATGTTTTAACTCCCATATTTCTACTATCTATGACAAAGCCAAAGATGTCCTAGGATTTGTCAAAAGATGGTCTAAGGAATTTACTGACCCTTATACCACGAAATTTCTGTATGTTTCTCTGGTCCGGCCTATCTTTGAATTTGGCTGCTGCATCTGGTCACCTCACTACCAAAAATTTCAAGATATTCTCGAATAGGTATTACTTTCCTCTTCATTTCTAATTACTCTGATAACAATACTCAACCAAATTTAACTTTTATTTCTGCTGGCGCCCAAAATGACTTTTTCTGATAGATTTTGAGAATTAAAAATGTTTAAAGAATTATGGTTTTGTTTTTCTAGGTTTAGTTTTTAGCCGACGTCTTGTAATTGTAATTGTTCGGGCCAGCCGATAAACAATAGGCCTAACTTAAAACTAAATGTTGAATATTCTGTAAACGCCAACGTTCGGCAGCGCTGCTGCGCTCTCTCTCTGTAAAGTGCGCTCTGCAGCCGCCGCTTCGGCTCTAGCTTTGCTTAGCCGACGGTGCCAATTTAGTAATCTGCTTATCTCTCTGCGCATTGGTTGCATTTGATCTCGTTTTGTACATGCCAAAAAAGCTTGGCATCTCAAACATTGGTGACCCCGAGTGATTAAAGACATTGGCTAATCGCGTTCCGTGTAAAAACATATCAATTGAACAATATATTCGTTTCTGTGCAGTTTATCCACAAATAAATACATTTATGCAGAATAAAAACGGTTTATGTGCAAATTCAGTGAGAGTGCGGTCGTCTGAGATTCCGCTAGTTTAATCGTCGAATCTCTCATTCTATGCTCAGCCGCAGGCCCAGGTATTGACTTCGTGTCTCTCATTCTTGCTCCAGCTTCTGTGCACCGTCGCATAATCGTGGCATCTGCAGCCACGGTTTTTGACTTTTCGTGTCCTCGTTCTCTCTCTCGCTTCTGTACGCTTTTGCTTAAACGGTTATCTATTCTCCGATGTTTCGTTGCATTTCACACCGTTAAACATGGAAAGCGATCCAAATACAGGAGGGCGGAAATATTGTGACGGCTTATAACAGGCTGAGCCTTTATAAACGTAAAGTTCAGTCTTTATATGATCGAATGAAAGGGCTTGGCGAATCATTCACTGGCAATAAGATCGATAATTTGACCGCCACGGAAATCAACGTTCGCATCCACTTGCCGGCAGAAATTCGAGAGGAATTTAATAAGGCCCATAATGAACTCGTCAATCAAGACGAGATTGGGAGTGAGATGCGCAACCATTTTGATACGCTGTTCATATCGTTAACGGCTGAGCTACTGGCTGCTCTCGAACTAGGCCACGCGCGCGCTGCTGCCAATTCGACTACCCTACCAAACCATTCTGGACACAGTACCATCGTCATGGCTCCCAAGCAGCGACTTCCTGAGCTAAAAATACCCAAATTTTCCGGTGGATATGTCGAATATTCGGACTTTATGGCGATGTTCAATTCGATCATCAACGCGGATGCGGATCTCAGCGACACCGAGAAGTTCCAACACCTTCGCTCTAGCCTCGCTGATGTGGTTTTGGACTCGGTTCGATCTCTGGAACTCTCCAGTGCCGATTATCGTGTGGCGATATCTAACGCCATAATCAATAAACGTTTTAGTAACGAACGACTTGTTTTTCAGGCACACATCAAGAAGATTCTTGGGCTCGAGAGAATGGATTCGCCATCTCCTAAAAGGCTTCGGGAGTTTTCGGATGCAACCAATTTGCATATGCGTGCTTTGCAGACACTGGGAACGGATTTGGAGACATCCAATTGCATGATAATCAACATGCTGCTGCAGAAGTTGGACGCTAAGACGCAAATGAAGTGGGAAGAGCACCTGTCGTCGGATGCTATACCTATGAATACTTGGAGAAGCGGTGTCAGAAAATGGAGAATTTGGAATACGCTACAGAGGCACCCGCTAGTAGCGCTCAGGTGGGAAAAAACCATAATTCGCATTTAAAGAAAACTTTTGTTGCCTCCAATTCTTCCACCGACCCGTCTGGATGCAGTTTTTGCCATTCAGCGGGACATGGTATATATTCCTGCAGGATATTCGGGAATTTGTCTCCGTTGCTGCGCCACAAAGAAGTGAAGAAGCTTTCCCTCTGTTTCAATTGCCTAAAAGCTGGGCATCGGACTCGTGCATGCAACAGTGGAAAATGTCGAGTATGCGGCGGGAGGCATCATAGTTTGTTGCACTTCGAGACACTGCAATCCACAACTCAATGCTCCCCAGATCTTCCTCCTCCAGATCTAACGCTCCAGCCAGAAGCTATTTCTGCCACTCAGGTTTCTGTTAGCAGCTCGCCTTCCCCTGCTTCTACCTCTCTTGCTGCCCAAGGTCTTCAATCCGATATTGTGCTTCTGGCTACCGCTGTGGTTCTCGTTAAGAATCGGTCTGGCATTTTAGTTCCTTGTCGTGCCATACTAGATTCAGGATCACAACTTCATCTCATCACATCCAGGTTCGCCCATCAGCTTCAGCTTAGGAGAACTCAATCGTCTGCACTTGTCTCTGGACTCAGCAATACCAGCGTGGCTACTGAGGGATCAACCGTAAACATTTGCATGCATTCTCGCACAGCTGACTATAAATTTACGCTTACTGCTCTTATAGCCCCCACGATCACCGATTGTCAACCAAGTCTGGCAGTCAATGTAGCCGATTGGAATATTCCATCAAATATTCAGCTTGCCGATTCTGCATTTTTCAAGTGGATCTTCTCATTGGTGCTAGCATTTTCTATGATCTCCTCTGCGTAGGGTAAATCAAACTCACCGATGATCTGCGTCTTCAGCAGAAGATCCGGCTTGGGTGGATCGTATCTGGCTATGGACAAAGGGTAGCACGCTCGGCGCTCTTAGCAACGCACAATTCTCCAGAGTCGGAAGCTAACATAGATTCAAGGTTGGATAAAACTCTCCGTATGTTTTGGGAGGTCGAGACTTGTGCGGACGCCGTTTTGAACACCAGGGAAGAATTAGATTGTGAAGCGCATTTCGTAAACCACTTCTCACGTTTCCCATCAGAAGAGTACTCAGTTCGTCTCCCGCTAAAGGATAATGCCGATCGCTTAGGGAAATCTTACACTGATTCTTAATCAATACTGATTCTCGTAGGCTCTGCAAATATTTCTTGCCTCATCACTGTGTCCTGAAGGAGGATAGTACGACGACAAAAGCTTCGTGTCGTTCTCGACGGTTCGGCAGCTACATTAACTGGATGTTCCCTAAATGATGCGATGATGGCAGGCCCTGTTATTCATCCTGCATTGTTCAGCATACTAATTCGGTTTCGCATATCCAGTCGCTCTCACTGGGGACATTTGTAAAATGTTCCGCTGCGTACGAGTGTCTTCACCTGACAATTACTATCATTGCATTCTATGGCGAAGTTCTATCCAGTCCGAGGTTCAGGTTTAGGTTTCACATTAGACACCGTCACATAGGGTACTAGGGCTGCATCATTTTTAGCAGTTCGCGCAATGCACCAGCTGGCCATTGACGAGGATGAGTCTAACCCTCTTGGCTCAGCTGCTCTGCAACAGGACTTTTACGTGGATGATCTCATCTCGGGCGGCAGCTCTGTCGCTGAGGTCATGGAAAAGATGCACCAAACCTCCGCCATACTGTCTTGCGGTAATTTTAAGCTTAGGAAATGGTGCTCTAGCCATCAGGAAGTACTTGAGGGAACGCCTGAAGCGGACAGAGTGAAATACTTAAGGTTTCATGATGGAAGTGACATAACGAAAACTCTTGGCTTAGCATGGGACCCTGCATCAGATCAGCTGCTTTTTGCCTTGTCCGCGCTGGACACAAATTCGAAGCCCTCCAAGCGATCGGTTTTGTCTACGACTGCTCGTTTCTACGACCCTCTTGGATTGATAAATCCCGTTATGGTCAGGTGCAAAATCTTCCTTCAGCAGCTTTGGAGAGAAAATTTGGATTGGGATGAAAGCCTACCCTCAGCGTTGCATTCATCTTGGATGGACTTAAGAAACAGTTTGTCAAGTGTCACGCGGATATCATTTCCTCGCGTGGTTCATCCTTCTGCTACGGTCATCGAACTTCACGGATTTTGTGACGCCAGCATATAAGCATATGGCGCTTGCATATGTATATGTGGTGTCCAGGGTAGGGCAGTTGTCGAGCAATATTTTGTGCTCAAAGTCTGGAGTGGCGCCACTAAAAACCTAATCGATTCCCAAGCTGGAATTAAGTGGAGCCCATTTGCTTGCGAAAATCATGAATAATTTGATGGATACTGGAATTTTTACAGGTCAGTCCTACTGCTGGTCAGATTCATCATCAGCATTATCTTGGATACGGGATGAGCCAGCCAAATTTCAAGTTTTCGTGGTGTGGCAGAATTGTGGCAAATCGAGTAACAGCAATTCAGGAGTTGACGGCAGGCATGGAATGGCGCTATGTCTCCACATCTCTAAATCCTGCTGACGTTCTCTCTAGAGGCTCGCTTCCCCACCAACTTGTCCAGTCAGAGCTGTGGTTTCACGGTCCATCGTTTTTGGTAGGCTCCAAGGAAGAGTGGCCTGTACCTCCTGTTCCTGAAGCAGCAACTATAGAGCTTTGCAAGCGAGTATTGCTGATCGCGTCTCCACATGCCGATCTCACATCAGAATGCAAATTTGCATATTCATTCTTTGGCATGCAGCGCACATTCGCCTACATGCATAAGTTTGTACATCGTCTTCGGCATTCTGGACTCACCGTTTCTGATATTCGGCAAGGAACGCATCTTCCAATCCGACACATCTAGCTGGCTAACTTGTGGATGGATATAACGGAGATTCGACGCAAGGGTCAAGTCATGAAATCTAGTTCCATCAGTTCACTGTCTCCGTTCATCGATCAGTATGGATTACTAAGTGTTGGAGGTCGTCTTGGCAACTCATCTCTAGGATTTGATGCTCAGCACCCGCTTGTTTTGCCAAAGGGACATCCTTTAACTTGTGCACTGATAAGATATTATCAAAAAAGGAATCTTTATGCTGGACCTTGCGCACTGCTTGTCAGCTGGAATATTGGCCAATTGGAGGAATCAAGGCAGTATCAGTATCAAGTGTGCAAGTGGGTGAGATGCTTCAGGACTAGGCCGCGCAGGGTTCAGCACATCATGAGAGATCTGCCTAAGGAGCGTCTGGAAGGATCTCGACCCTTTGAAGTCACTGGAGTGGATTATTGTGGCACCTTTTTCTACAGATCAGAAATCCGCACGAGGCCACCCATCAAGTGCTACATCAGTGTATTCATTTGCTTTACTTCTAAGGCTATACACATGGAGCTCGTAAAGGACCTGACCACCTCTTCGTTTCTAGGAGCCTTAAAGCGTTTCACTTCCACGCGAGGAAGGCCAAGTCAAATTTGGTCCGACAATGCGACAAACTTCGTTGGCGCCAAGAACGAGCTTTTGGAGCTCAAGAAACTTGTTACGAGCGACTCACATATGAAGGAGGTCCATGAATCCTGCTTGGCGGACTCGATCGACTGGCGCTTCATCCCACCGCGCTCTCCGCACTTTGGCGGATTGTGGGAAGCGGCCGTGAATCCTGCAAAAAAGCATCACCTGTACCGCTCAGTTAGGCCCTCTGTGCTTGACTTCGACGAGCTGCGCACTCTGATCTGCCAGATCACGGCAATTGTTAATTCTCGCCCTTTGCTCTCGCTTTCAGAAAATCCTGCTGACTTAGATGTCCTGACTCCTGTTCATCTGGTTTTAGGCGGCCCACACGAGACAATCCTCGAGCCTGATCTAACGAAGCTCAACTACAATCGTCTGGATGGCTGGCAATGGGTCACTCAGCTGCAGCAGATATTCTGGAGCCGTTGGTGGTGTGTAAGAGAGAGCGAGAGGGAACGTTGCCTTTCGAAATGGTTGTACATAAATTATATTCTACGGGTTTCCCAAGAAACCATGGGTCTAAAATCAATTCGGAGCTTCCGGTTTTAAAAGAGAAATTGGTAATTTATACAGTGAAGTCCTGCTAACTCGAACGCGCTTAACTTAAATTTTCAATTATTATCTATGGTTTGATTTAAGGTTACGTTAAGGAAACCTTAAACATAGCAAAATAAGTATAAAGTTAATTAAAACGAGGGGGAACGTTGTGGCTTGGCTACTTTATACCCGATACTCAGTCAGTATATATGTACATACATATATGAGCTTACGATTTATGCAATTTATTATATGTGCGCAAAAGGGACGAAATAAATTTTGGGCAAAACAGAATATTTCGATAAATGAAGTCAAACCATTTTTGGAATTTTTATACATGTTTCCATTTTTGTTTACATATGCTTTTTACGTCTGCTTCTACATTTCTACATGACATGTATAACTACATATTCGAGACGTACAAGTGTTTGCGAGAGAGAGAGGTAATCAGTAAGCGCTTGGCAGGCATTGCGTAGCCACTGAAATTTAATTTGTTCCTTCTGTCCATAATAATGATCCAACCTGATTCAGATTCGGCAATCTGTTAGACACGGTCATTTTCGATGATTCAGCGTTTTTGGTTTTCTTTTATCTTAAAAATTGTGGATTCCACAGATATTCGTTCTTTGTGGGGGCGGAAAGGGGCGTGGCAAAATTTTGAAATACATTTGTGCAGGTTTGATATCACAGGAGTTTGGATAGAAAGTTTGGTTGCTCTAGCTCTTATAGTATCTGAGAACTAGGCGTCACAAAATTCGAATGGGCAAAGCAGATGGGGTCGCGTGTGAGAGAGAGCGAGAGGGAATGATGACTTTCGAAATGGTTTTCTTCATTGTAGCTATAATAATGATCCGATCTAATCCAGATTTAACACTCTGGTAGAAATGGACATTTTCTATGATTCTGCGTATTAAGTTTTCTTGTATCTTCATAGTTGTGTATGCCACAGACTTTCGTCCTTTGTGGGGGCGGAAGGTGGCGGGGCGAAATTTTGAAATACACTTGGAGTAGTGTGATAACAAAGGAGACTGGATACAAAACTTGGTTGCTCTAGCTTTAATAGTCTCTGAGATATAGGCGCTAATGAAGACGGACGGACGGACGGACAGACGGACAGACAGACAAGGCTATATCGACTCGGCTATTGATGCTGATCAAGAATATATATACTTTATGGGGTCGGAAACGCTTCCTTCTGGGCGTTACATACAACCGTTATCACCACAAATCTAATATACCCCTATACTCTTCGAGTACCGGGTATAAAAAGATTAATAAATGTACTTACCATGTTTTCATTCCGAAATGTTACCAACAGTTTGTTGTTTCTTCTATCATATAGCGATGTTGTTGAATTATAATTGTTTATAAACCTTAAGCTTGCATGTTCATATGCAGCTAAATCATTACAAAAGCGTAATAAAAATAAGCTTTTGTGAAACTGATAGCATATAACAACAATTTCTTTCATTTTTTCCATCCAGTTCTATAAGTATAGAAATAATAGAAATAAGTAAAACAGTAGACAAGAGTATTGTATTGAGTAAGAATTGTACTGGGAGAGTTATTCTTGAACATCAGTGTTAAGCTAATAAGCTTTTTCACTAGCTGTTGCGATGCTTGATTTGAATAAAAGGGCGAGAGGTTCAGAATAAAAGGTAAAATTTATTTAGATATACGTAGACTGATGTAGGCGTATGTACATTCGCTCAAAGCCAAAACTATGCAGTGTCAAATAAAAAGTTTAAGGTGGTACAGATTTTAAACTAGAGGAAAAACAAAACAGCTCCGAGAAACTAGGAATCCGACTTGATTTCCGGTTCTACCAGGATAATGACCCGAAACATTCGTCCGGAATAGTGCAGTCCTGGCTTATCTGGAACTGCCCCCACTTGATGATTCCCCCAGCCCAGTCTCCAGACTTAAATATTATTCAAAATTTGTGGGCTGCGCTGGAGAACAACATCCAGAATCCCAGGATTTCTAGCAAAAAGGACCTTAAAAAAGCTCTGCTGGAGGAATGGAGCAAAATAAGCCGGGAAAGCACTCGGAAGCTGGTATCTGCCATGAATAGTAGGTTAAAAGCCGTTATAAAGGTTAAGGGATTACATACTAAGTATTAAAATACCTGTTAAACGTTTTATTAGACTAATATTAAACTGGTTTGTGGCTTCATGGTTCTAGCTCAGACTTGTATTTAAGATATATTTTAAGTTTTTATTTTATTTTTAAAACTGAGCAATACTTAATCAGCAAATCAAGTTCCTTTTTTAAATGTGATAAAACATACAACAAATTGGCGTTTAAACATTTTTTTTTTCCTCTAATTTAAAATCTGTACAACCTTAAACTTTTTATTTGACACTGCATTGTTTTGGCTCTGAGCCACTGTATGTACATATATAGATAGGCGAGAGAGCGGCAGCTGCCATGCATAAGCATATGCGATTAACACTGATTTGGTACAGTGGGCAGTGAAAATATCGTACAATATTGGTAGTTTACTTTAGGCTGCACCACTGTGTATGATTTAATGATTTGGCGACTAACTATCGGGATGGAAACCCCGAAAATCAAAATTTGCTGAGCCACACTGGGAGAGTCAAAAACGTTTAAGATAAAATATATTTAATGGGATACCATACGAGTTTCTTTTTGTATACAAAACCCTGTTACTTTAGTAAGATCTAGGCGTTTATTAAGTATAACGGAACGGACATAGGAATTTATTCCTGTCTTCTGACTGTTAAATAAGTTCGGGGCAGATCCCCACCGATTAATTGCTTGCCAAATAGCAACTATTTATTGGCCTTCAGCCGCATATTTCCATTGTTACATATTGTTGTTATTTCTATGTTTGTTTAATCTTGCACTTGCTTGCGCTGCTTAGTGCTCTCTGTAAGGTCGCGCTTCTGTATCTATTTTCTATGTTTATCTATGTTTGCTGAGCGAAGATCCGCTCAGCGATCGGAGTGGCAATCCGGCAATTTACAGGGCCAGCATTTAAAGGGCGCAATTTTATTTCTGCGCCGTGTTTTAATTAATTGAAATAATTATTCGGCCAATCGGGAATTAAAACCATTATCAAAAAAAACGGAATTGGTATATTTTGTACATAATAAAGCAATATCTTGCTGTTCACAAAAGGATAGATTTACTTGTTGGACTGACAACTGACGAACAGGGGGGTGATTGTGATAGAGCATGGACAAAACAGACCACTCATATCTATAAATTTTTATTTCACTTGGCTTAAAAGAAAACACAACGGTGATGGGAGAAACACAGACTGAGCGACACATTAGTTAGAGCCAGAGCTCGCAAATAACCGTGAACCATTTCAAAGTGTCCGAAAAAAAACCGATCGTCAACGAAAACTTTGAGAACGTGGAGCGAAAAAACACATTCAAAAGCGCCCCACAGCTGTTCTTCTCAGACCAAGACACTTTTTGTTGTGTTCTCTTTGGTTCGGTCTCTTGCTGACTACTTCGATCGGACATTTTCCTACATAACATGTATGCACATGAATTGATGAGGCCTCTTCTTCTCTTTCTCGCACACAGCAAGAAAAAGCCTTTCTTAAAAACACTTATTGCGCAGTGGTCTTTCAAAGACAATTTTGCAGTGAGTGGTAACGCAACTGGGTGAGAGGGGTTCATCCACAGACAATATAATTCTCGTACTTTGTCAATCTTAAAAATTCTGGATGCCACATATTTGTATTCTTTGAAGAAGAGCGATTGTGTCAAGATTAAAAGCCAATATTTTCAGTGGAGTCAGCGCACTCTAAAAAGGTCGACGAGTGCCTTTAGCTATGAATCTTGGTGTTCTAAATTCAAACATAGTGGCATTGCAAACCTTTTCGATTATTTTTTCAGCTCTAATTTTGAGCCATGCACGACTTGGCATGATTCGGATGTCTTAGACTCCATCCCTTCGGTGGTCAATATTGGCACAAGTGATGTATCGGAGGCGGACCCGGCAGTGATGGTATTTCTGCCTTCCTGCTTCGCAATTGTGATGATGCTTTTTGTGACCCGCTGAAAATTCTTTTCACAAATTCTTTGTTAATGGGTCGGTTTATTGGTAAGTGGGAGAGTGTCCCAATCACTCCTGTTTTTAAAAAAGGTTCTAAGAATTGTATTTCGAATTATAGACCAATTGCCAAACTCAGCAATACCTGAAAGCTTTTTGAGCGTATCAATGCCAAAAAGATCACTTTTCTCATGAAGTCGTATATTAGCCCAAATCAGCATGGGTTTATGCCGGGTAGATCAACAACAATTATTTAGGTCGAATTTAGTCATTTCTGCACACGTGCCTTTGAAGTGCACTCTTAAGTCGATGTTGTATACACTGACTTTGCTAAGGCCTTTGACAAAGTCTCCCACTGTGCTATAGTAACCAAGCTACATCGCCAACCGATTCATTCGATTCATTCGAGCCAGCTCAGTTCGTTCATTTCATATCTGGAGCAGCGAGAGTATGTTGTATTGGTGAATAGAAAGCAGTCGGACCCATATTTGGCTACATCCTGCCTTCAACAGGGCAGTGCTCGTGGTTCGCTGCTGTTCTCCATTTTTATCAATGACATATGTCTCAGCATTCAAGCTTCTGAATGCTCGTCGGTGCACACTTAACTTGCTCCCTCTCAACATTAGCAAATGTTGTTTGGTTTCGTATGGCAAGTGTGCATTTAAAGTTCAGACCTCGTATTCAATAGATGGCCTTCCGCTCTTAAAGCAGACAGAGATACTCGACCTAGGCATCTTGTTTGATTCAAAATTTCTGTTTGTCGAGCATTTGAACTTCATTTTGTGAAAAGACTACGCTATGTTCGGCTTTGTTACGCGCAATTCAGCCCAGTTTAGGAATTCATATAGGAGGCTAAGTCTTTATTCATTCCTTGTGCGCTCGCGCCTTGAACATCCTTCAATGGTTTGGAGCCCTGATGGGGTCGTTCGGATTGCGCGGTTCGGAAGATTGCAAAGGAAGTTTTTGAACTTTGCACTCCAGTCTTAGCAATTTTCCATTCCGTTGCCATCCTAGGAGTGCAGATGCCGCCTCGTGCGTCTCTCTCTCTCGAGGATCGTAGGTCCATTGCGGCTTAGATGTTGGTCTATGACTTATTGGCTTTTATACGCCTGCCAGGAGCCTTACGTACAATGCACTCTTTGCTGTTATCTCCACCGGACCAACTATGGAAATATTGAGCCAATATGTAGCAATTTTTGCTAGCAAAATGCGCTGCCAGCTCGGATGCGGTTGAACTTATGCCAGGGGAAAAGAGCCGTCAAAAGGTTGCTTTCTGATTTTTTCTTGTTTGATTACACTACTTGACAAAATTCAATTTTTTTTTTCCGCTGTGGCCAAAAATGAATTTTTCTGATAGATTAGGAGATTTAAATTTTTTTAAAGAATTATGGTTTTTTTTTCATGGAGTAGTTTTTTTTTTAAGAATTTTTAAAAAATTTGGTGTTTTTTGTCATAGGTAGTGCTTCTATTTTTCACATAACTTAAGTTTCCTACAACTGGTTGTATTGAACTTTGCAGTTAAAAAAAGTTGACAAATGCAGCTATAAATCCGACTCAGACACTTTGTAGCTTCAACTTAACGTCTGGAAGATATTAAGCTTCCAAATTGAAATTTCATAATTTTTTTCGGTATTTTTCCCCGAAATTTTGACTTTGAAAGCTCAGGAAAAGTGGAAAAAAAAAATTTTGAATGCCTTGATTGGTTTTAGATCAGGGGTCGGCACGCAATACACTCACATGTTTTGTGCGCTTGTGTGCGCAGACAAGAGACACGAAGCAACACGAAGGCAAAACGTTTCTTGCTTTGCACTGAAAGAAATGAATCCAGATAAGGAGAAATGTTTTACGCCAAACAAAAGAAAAAATAACAAGGGGAAAAAATCGTAGTAATAAAAAAACAAAAAAACAGCATCATAAACAGCTAAAAACAAGAAAAAAAAACATTGCGCCCCGCCATCCATATTTTCTAAAAAGATAAAATCATGTTCCCACATTATATTGAACATTTTTGTCAGTGTACAATTTAATTTGCGCAGCGTGGTCTTCACCATTTGACTTCTGAACGCAAACTGATTCATCTCTGTTCTCGCAACGCTGACGAACAGAATACCGAAGAAGCATGTGCATAGGCCCGAAGACACACGACTCCATTTTCTCTGCCGCCGCGGGACCCGAGCAGTAAGGCCGACGGTACTCGAAGTTTTTACGCTATGCGTGTGCCGACTGCGCTGCCCCGAGACGTTTTTGCTATGCACATGGGATAGGACGCTGCCGACCCCTGTTTTAGATAGACACATTAATAAGGCGTCGTTTAAGGTATCGCTTATAAAAATATAAAAATAAACGGCTATGTTATAACCGTTTGACCAAACTTTCATATGCCGAATTTCGCCGATAAATTCCGTTAGCCGACGAATAACCGTTTTTTTCCTACAAAAATACGAAAAATCTGCGTTTGTAACAGTTTTTAACGGTAAAATGGCATTCTGAATAGTGCCAAACGGCATATGTAGTTTTGGTCAAACGGTTATAACTTAGCCGTTTATTTTTATATTTTTATAAGCGATACCTATGACAAAAAACACCAAATTTTTTAAAAATTCTTAAAAAAAAACTATTCCATGAAAAAAAAAAACATTCTTTAAAAAATTATAAACATCCAAATCTATCAGAAAAAGTCATTTTTGGCGACAGCGGAAAAGTCGTGTCGACTAGTGTTATTAAATTTGTTGTTTGGTTTCATATTATTGTTAAAGGTAAAAGTAAGTTAGTTTAGCCAGTTAAAGTTTACCCATTGGCGAATAAATAACTAAATAATAATAATTTGTGGTAGCCCCCTGACGTAATAAAAAACAAACCATTATATAAAATAAATTTCGTTGGCTAAAACGCGTAAAACCACGATTGTTTGGTTTTATCGGTTGTGAACAAGCAAAAGTAACGGTTCTCGCATCATCTGTTTTACCTTCTGCTTGCTGTTGTTTCCTTTTTGGTTTCGGTGCTCTTAGTGTGTGACATCGTTGTAGTCGACAAATTGCAGTCTCGCTGCTGGTCTGAAAAACGGCAAAGTCCCTACGTTCGAACTCTGCGATCGACTTGCAGAGTTGAACGTCCATTTAAAGTCTTCAATGGATCTGGTCGCTTCTTTCAACGAGCATTATAATGCCCTGGAGAGGATTGATCTTGATGAGATCGGTAGTCCTTTAAAAGACGAGCTTAACGAGTGTATGGTCATGCTGGAGATTAGCATAAAGCATGACTAGAACAATAGGCAACAACCAAATTGCAGATCCCCAGCTACGGTTGTATTTCAGCATCGGCATCGCCAACCGGAGTTAAAGATTCTGAATTCAGGGGGGCTACTCACAGTATTCCGCTTTTTGAAACATGTTTTCCTCCATAATCGACAAGGATACTGACTTGACGAATGTGCAGAAACTGCAGCACCTACGATCGTGTCGTTAGAATTTAGGCAGGCCAGCTATACCATCGCTCTAGATTTGCTGAACAGACAATTTAATAATAAGCGTTTAATATTTCAGGCACATGTCAATGATATTCTGGTTGTGCAGCGCGTTGATGGGTCGTCTGTGTATTAACTTCGGTCCTGGACAGATACCGCAATTGGCAATCTGCGAGCCTTAAAAAGCTTGCGGACAAAGGAGCATGTTGCTGACTGCAGAGAACGGACAGTGTAACAGACGTCAAGTTTGAAGAAATTCCGTCGTTGGATAGTATACCCACCGCCGAACAATTCACCAAGTTTCTACAGCAAAGATGTCAGAATTTGGAGCTCCTGGCGTTCAGGTGGGAAAAATTTAAAAAGCACTTAACAACAGTAGAAGTTCGTTTGTAGCCACTGAAGCGGTTGATCTTGATTGTATATTTTGCAATACTGCTGGCAATAGTATTTATACTTGGACCCTGCTTTCAAATCTTCCGCCTTCGCTGCTCTTAACGTAGGTGAAAAAATTTGGTCTTTGCCTGAATTGCCTGAAAGCTGGTCATCAAAATCGCACTTGCAGGTCATCAACTTGTCGGCACTGTGGTATCAAACATCACGTTATTACATTTTAATGCCAGAAACTCGCAATCGGAATTCACTGTCTCGTCGTCACCACATCCATTCATAAGCTTCAGTCAGAGCGGTGGCTAGCGGTTGATAGCTCAGAAGTGATGCAGTGATGTAGTGCCCTTGGCCATTGCAGTTGCTCTGTTGAGGGATCGTGCTGGATCGCTCGTGCCATGTCGGGCACTCTTAGATTCCGGGTCACAAATGCACATCATAACCTCTCACTCAACAACTAAAACAGAGCTTGTCATCGGCTGCAGTATCGGGACTTGGGGACTCCAGTTTTGCACCCTCCGTACGTGAGGCTGAACTTTAACTGTATATGTGCACATATTGTGATCTGCTTGTTTGTATTAGTTGTTAACGACGCCGCTGTCGAAGAAAACACCCATTACTTTAGAATTGATTAGAGATTTTGATTTTATGATGACGCTTGCCCAAAATAAAAAAATTGTATGTTTTGTATATCTTTTATATGCTAATTTTGTTTAATTCACCATAAACGAATATAATGAACGAATGTAAATATGTAAAAACACATAATGTATGTCATACAAGACTTCACATTGAAATACTTGTCTGTAGGGTATTTGTGCGTCGCGTCAATAAGCAAAACTCAGCAAATATATTTGTGGCACAAGAAATCTCAGAAATGTGTTCGGTCTCGAAACTTTGGCAGCTCTGCACACGTACACACACATACATACGTACTTTGAGTTGTGTGAGTACGCACTCAAGCAAGCTCATTTTATTTTTATTCAGCTCGTATTTCCTCTCTTTGTAAAAACGGCGCTCCCTCCAAAACAGAATTGTATGAGCATGAGACATCTTAGTGTTTATATTGGCTTTGGTAATGCAGTGTGCCTCAATTTGCAGTCGCAAGCCTTTGACTACTGTACCAGTTTCGTTACATTGGTAGCACCCACAATCACCGAGTAACAGGCCAGCTTTTCAGTCGAAGTTTCCAAATGGAAAATTTCGAAGAACATACCACTGGCGGATCCGCAGTTCTTCAGGTAGTAGCTTTTTTACCTGCTCATAGGGGCTAGTCTGTTCTTCGACCTTCTGTGTGTTAATCAAATCAAAATGGCAATAGGCTTGCCATCGCTTCAAAAGACTCGCCTTGGATGGGTGGTTTTAGGAGGTGGCTAGCAAACACGGAAGACACGGGGTCTTGGTGCTCAATGCTGATGAGGCGTTTCTAGGAGATAGAAAGTCCCACTGATGTTTCGGTGACGTTTAAGCAGGAGAATTTTGAAGGTAAGGAGAACTCCAGTCGTCCGGTCACTGTTGATACTTTTTGCCGCATCATTGCGTGCTCAAGGAGGACAGCACAACTACCAAACTGCGGGTAGTGTTCGATGGATTCGACACAACATCAACGGCGTTTTTTCTAAACGAGGGCCTTATACTGGGCCTACTATCCAACCACAGCTTTTACATACATTACTTCGGATCATATACATACGTTCCCAATTGCACTGCCTGCTGACTTTTGCAAGATTTACAGGTGTCTCAGGGTAACTAAGCCGGATAAATACCTTCAGTGCACCTTATGGAGAAATTCGCCTCATGAAAATGTAGTCAAACTCAGCATGGATTCCTATCTTATAATTCGTGCGATGCACTAACTGGCCGAAGATGAAAAATCATCATTCCCAATTGGCTCAGAAGTGTTGATTTCCAATTTTTATGGACACTGGAGAACTATTCGTAGAACTATCTGATGGCGGATCCGTTGCATAAGGCTTTACAATTTCTACAACGCACAAAGTCATCCGGAATAACAGTGAATGACGTCGTTGGTGGCATACGGATACATCTTCGTTCGATTCAGAGAGTGCACTTGTGGACTGAGTACAAGGCCTTGCGTGATGGAGAACAGCTGCAGTCGTAGAGCTCTATTTCGTCGCTCACCCCATTTCTAGATGAGAATGGATTGTTACGCGTCGGTGGGCTGCTGGCAAATTCTTGACTTGATTTCAATGCGCGGTATCGAGTCATTCTTCCAAGGATTCATCCCGTCACATCGGCTGTAATTGTACATTTACATGAACTTGCATGCTGGACGACGACCATTGCTCGCCTTTATTCGTCATGAGTATTGGCCAATGAAAGTTTGTAAGACTGTGGAAAATGTTATAAATCGCTGCACCAGATGTTTTGCGTCGCGGATCATATCGACGGGCGTTTCATTCCCCCTCGTTCTCCCCACTTTGGCCCGCTCTGAGAGGCTGCGGTGAAGACAGCCAAGCATCACTTCTACCATTCCGCCTCCAGTCCCGTGCTTTGCTTCGATGACCTGAGAACCCTCGTTTGCCATTATAACTTCTATGGTATTATTAAAGTATATATATGTATATACATATGTATAGTATAATTAAAGACCATTACTTCCCATTCCAGAGCATCCCGACGACTTAGATGTGCTATCACCTGCGCATTTCTTGGCGCCTGTCCGTATGTTTGCAGAGCAAGATGTGACCGGATTGAACTTCAATCGTCTCGATCGCTAGCAGCAGGTCAACTTTCTGCAACAGACGTTGCAAAAGTTTAAAAAGACAGTTACTTTAAAAAACCCGCGGAAGACCGAGAAGTCCGTAAGGACCCAATCCAAAAAAAATTATTGGATGCCTAGTACGCGTATTGCCCACCCTCGGGAACAACAAAGTGAACCAAGGCACTCTGATGGAAACGTGACCTTTCTCTTTCCAAAGAAATAACCTCAAGAAATTCTTTAAGACCACCATACAAGCAAGCGGAGCGAATATCAACGTGGAATGCAAAAACCTATTTAAGAGTTACAAAAGCAAATTCGATCTGATGGAGAAACCTTATCTTAATATCGATATAGTACCCGAAACTGCATAACTAACAGCACAAATGGGATCTCACTTCCCAGGATGCACCGAGGTCATTGAAGCAGCGGGACCTAGCAACAGAGGAACAAGCCCTGAAACAGATCTAATAACCCCAAGAAAATACAATGGCCATAGATTTTTTTACCAGCTATGTTGCAGGTGACCAAAGAGGTAATCAACCCAAGGCTTTTCGCAATATACTCGGCATGTCTAAGCACAGGCTATATCCCTATCAAATGAAGAACCTCGCGAATTCTCTTCTTCCCAAAGGAAGGAAAGTAAGGCCGATTAGCCTTACCTGCAGTCTACTAGAATGAGGTAGGGAGACTGATGTCGAGCAACTCGCATGCTTATACCAAACGGAAATCGGTGGAGACAGAACAGCATTCGTTAGCAGCTACCATCGAGAAAGCCCTCAATAAAATGTATGAACTAGGAGTATTTGATGATATATCCGGAACGTAGCTACGAACGCTATGATGAATTTCTTATATTTATCCAGTATCTTATCCAAGAATTTGTTTTGCAATGCTTTTTTTTTTTTTTTTTTAATTTTCTCACTTTTTTTGCCACAATGTAGGCTCGTTTTCGTAGCATTCAATAAATTCAATAAAAATTACCTGCTCATTTTTTGCATGCTCATTTCGTCTTACAAAATTGTTCAATAACACATTTGCACGAGCACACGCAAGACGGAACCATTTCTGTTGCGTCGAGCATAAACGTCGAATAAAAAATGTTTGTCAAACATGGCCATCCACATTCGAATTTTAGTCGGTCACAACAAATTCGACAAACTAATTCGCCTGTGAACGGCCAGCTTAACACAAAAAACACAGCAAACTAGAATGGAGATCCAATGGAAAGAGTAGAAAAGGGTAATATTGTGCTATACGCATGCCAGAAGAAGTTTAGTAGCACATGGGGTCTGCCACCTTCTCTAATGCACTAGATCGACATCTCGCAGTTATACGACTATATGACCCCACCAAACTTGCCTTAATGTTAAAACAACGTCATTAATGGTACCCGACGAATGGAAAAAGGTATAGGAGGACGTCGAGAAAATCAGATCAGCCCTTATTGGAAATGGGAAATTATAAGTATACATATATGTTTGTATGAACTCGTATACGGTTGTACATTGTAAATGCTAGTAAATTCTTTCCCCAGTACGAACGCCTGGGCCAATGGCCCAGTGGTTAGGATTCCTGCTTACTTTTAAGGCTAAGCGCCAGCTTCATATCCAGCAGGAAGTTCAAGTGGCTTTTTGAGATTAATCAACAACGGTGATTTCTTTGGAATACAAAACGATCCAGTTCTTTTTATATGAAGTTTGGCAGTAATTATTAGTTTCCGCGGTGCTGGATACAGGCCTTAAGACGCAATCTCACACCTGCATCCCAGTTGAGGCCGCGTAGAGCTAAAAGTAAAAATTTTTTCTGAACTGATTCTATTCGGTCCTGGTGTACGTTGTACTGAGGGCACCATACACAAGAGCCGTATTCTAAAATCGGACGAACCAGAGAGATGTAGAGAGTCTTTGTTAAATAGGGATCGTCAAATTCCTTCGACTACCTCTTTATAAACCCAAGCAGGCCCATGGCCATATTTACCATGATTGAAATGTGTTATGAAAACTTTAACTTGAAATCTCAAGAGGGCGTAGGGAGCCAGATAGGCGTTGGAGCGATAAAAAGTAATTTCTTTACATTTCGAAACGTTAAGGTTTAACAAATTTGCACAACACCATGACTATCGAGATCGGATTGCAACCTGGATTGAAATGAAGTGTCCTTATACTTAACATCATCCGCATACATGAGTACTCGAGAGTATGTTAATACAGAAGAGTAATTTATGAAGAGTGTAAAGAGTAAGACGCGGGGGTCGGTTCGAAACGGTGCCGGATTGAAGATCTATTCGAGGTGCAATAGGCGATAGACGAGGTGCGAGACCTGAGTGGTAGGCCAAGACTGAATTCAAGGGCAGGAGGTCCGAATTGCCCGTGCCCTAATGCAAGTAAACGAGCGATGGATCGAGAGATCGATAGTGAAGGCGAAAGATCGAGAGACCGATACAAAAAGCGAAAGAAAGAAGCATGACGCGAGAGAACGGCTGGATAGGCTGCTGTCGTCCGGGAGCTTATATGTATATATGTACATACATTTGTATGTACAATGTGCAGTGCAGTGGAAAGCGCAAACAACAAACAATAAAAAGGGAATTTTATTTACTGCTGCACCACTGGCTATGCATGGCATACATGAGTGCTCGAGAGTATGTTAATACAGAAGAGTAATTTATGAAGAGTGTAAAGAGTAAGACGCGGGGGTCGGTTCGAAACGGTGTCGGATTGAAGATCTATTCGAGGTGCAATAGGCGATAGACGAGGTACGAGACCTGAGTGGTAGGCCAAGACTGAATTCAAGGGCAGGAGGTCCGAATTGCCCGTGCCCTAATGCAAGTGAACGAGCGATGGATCGAGAGATCGATAGTGAAGGAGAAAGATCGAGAGACCGATACAGAAAGCGAAAGAAAGAAGCATGACGCGAGAGAACGGCTGGATAGGCTGCTGTCGTCCGGGAGCTTATATGTATATATGTACATACATTTGTATGTACAATGTGCAGTGCAGTGGAAAGCGCAAACAACAAACAATAAAAAGGGAATTTTATTTACTGCTGCACCACTGGCTATGCATGGCATACATGAGTGCTCGAGAGTATGTTAATACAGAAGAGTAATTTATGAAGAGTGTAAAGAGTAAGACGCGGGGGTCGGTTCGAAACGGTGTCGGATTGAAGATCTATTCGAGGTGCAATAGGCGATAGACGAGGTACGAGACCTGAGTGGTAGGCCAAGACTGAATTCAAGGGCAGGAGGTCCGAATTGCCCGTGCCCTAATGCAAGTGAACGAGCGATGGATCGAGAGATCGATAGTGAAGGAGAAAGATCGAGAGACCGATACAGAAAGCGAAAGAAAGAAGCATGACGCGAGAGAACGGCTGGATAGGCTGCTGTCGTCCGGGAGCTTATATGTATATATGTACATACATTTGTATGTACAATGTGCAGTGCAGTGGAAAGCGCAAACAACAAACAATAAAAAGGGAATTTTATTTACTGCTGCACCACTGGCTATGCATGGCATACATGAGTGCTCGAGAGTATGTTAATACAGAAGAGTAATTTATGAAGAGTGTAAAGAGTAAGACGCGGGGGTCGGTTCGAAACGGTGTCGGATTGAAGATCTATTCGAGGTGCAATAGGCGATAGACGAGGTACGAGACCTGAGTGGTAGGCCAAGACTGAATTCAAGGGCAGGAGGTCCGAATTGCCCGTGCCCTAATGCAAGTGAACGAGCGATGGATCGAGAGATCGATAGTGAAGGAGAAAGATCGAGAGACCGATACAGAAAGCGAAAGAAAGAAGCATGACGCGAAAGAACGGCTGGATAGGCTGCTGTCGTGCGAGAGCTTATATGTATATATGTACATACATTTGTATGTACAATGTGCAGTGCAGTGGAAAGTGCAAAAAACAAACAATAAACAATGACTTTCAACAGCATACATGGCTTAGCAGCCATAGCGTGTTGTAGTTGGGGCAATTCTTCCTTCCATGGAGATGTGTAAAGTTGCTGCAAATAAGCAGCGCGTTGACCGACACCTAATCAGTCAGAGTTGAGCCATGTCATGTCATGGAGAAGAATAGCGCATTCAACCCAGGCAGTTGAGGTGATGTGTTCAGATCAGAAAGGAAGTCGAGATTTTTAGAGCTCTCTGCCCTCCCCCCAATAGGCCAATATTGGGATGGCCAGAAAAGTTCGAGATCCAGCGCGATGATAAGCATTATTTCCGACAACAGATAGAGGGGACTTCTTCAGCTCGTACGGAAGAGCCCCTCGCGAGTGAATATCGGCCGAAACGGAGCGCTTGCAGACTCAATGCTATTTGACGGGTCGAAATCGAAAAAGAAGGTGGAGCAGAATCAGAACCCGGCGTAAGTTCAAATGTGTTGATGCCATCGATACCACCGTCGAACCTCAAATAGGATTCCTTATCCTCTACTCCATCAGCCGGCACAACAATCGAACGCTCCAATTGGCATTGATGTCTGTCGAAAGCTCCAATTGTGTGATTGTGTGATTACCTCAGCAGTCGTAGGAGGTGCAACCACATAAGTGGAAGTCTTAGTTAACTCAGAGAGAATTAGCACCCTTAGCTTTACGACAAGTTCCTCAAAGTCGTTGCACAATTCTTTGTCAATCTGTCCGTGGTCCACCTCCTTCAGATCGTTGTGCACGGTTTTAAAGGTGCCGTGCACCTTTGAAATAGTCAAACAAGGCAGCGCTATGCAAGACAACTTCCACTTGTTTCAGCCTTGCCAATAATGCCGGTGTTTTCCGCTTCAAGTTAGCTACTCTGTTTCTAGCAGCGCTCACAGCGTCGTTTCTCGCGTCCATATGGGCAGCTTCGGCTGAAACGTTTCTAGCGGTAAGATGACCGAAAAGAGGAACGCTTGCAATAGGCGCAGCAAAAAACGTAAGATAAGCGCAAAGCAGATGACACGAGCACTGTTACTTTTGCTTGTACAAAACCAAACAAATTAACCATGGTTCCACTTGAAATTGTTTGCCAACGATAGCTAAAAACATTGTAATGTTTTTACTGATTTATTTGTTTATGTTATATCACATCGAGGTGCAATAGATTTTCAAGCCTAAACCGTCTTGAAGCGAACCCCGCGTCTTTAATCTGACCCCGTCTTGAACCGATCTAATCCTACATCGCAAATCTCGCTATCGTTTTCGCTATCCTATCCGCACAACTTACAATAGTACAATAAACCAAAAAATGCATCCCTGACAATAAACCGTATTAAACTTTTAAACTCGGCTTTTTATGTATCGCAGACTACGCAGTCGAAAAAGCTCGGTGGCTCAACATTTGGGGACACCGACGTGATTAACATAAACAATTTAAGAATTTATCGTCTTCGTGAGCAAACATCGTTTCGTTTGCTGACACAGTGACCTGACTGTCAACAATTATTGCATCTCTCGCCTTACAAATTACAAGCAAACAAATCGAACATAAACGAATATATTGAAATATATATGTACATTGAAATCTAACCAGTTGTGTTTTAATTAAATATCGCAAAAATACGCTGCTGAAGGAGTTAAGTAGCTCAACACTATTATTACCTCACATTTTCCCAAAAATCACTTCATATTCCCTTAACAAACAAATCAGTAGCCATTTCGGAAACACTATTAGGACAAAATAGTATCAAAAAATATCTTTATTATAAGATAAAATATCAAAGAAAAACATGACTAAAAAAATACAAAAAAAAAAACCGAAAAAGTTTATTGTTGCTTATTTTAACAGGCTTCCAGATTAAAGTTAATGAAATTATGTGTCAATTGGTTAAATAAGCGGAATATACATATATTTAGAAAATAATATCGGCACAAAAGTAAATGGAAGTGTGTTTTTATTGACTTTTAATTTGTTGGCCTCGGTTGACTTTTTCTTTCATATACCCATACGTAAAAGCCAGACGGAATTCCGCTTAAGCGATTCTTATATATATATTCGTATATATTCTTAATCAACTGAAACTTTCAAAATGGTTTTCACATACATTTTTACTTAATGGCATTTAATTTATATATAAAAAATGTTGATGGGTTTTAGAATATGTTCCAGATAGTTATAAAAACTACTACTTGTGAAATTTACATTCAATTAGGATAAAAATTACATTCAGAGAGATTGTTTTTGTGGCGTGAAGTTCTAATCGTTACGATATTTACTAAATCGGTATTCTAATTTTAAATTTACCAGTATTTGATTACTTTTGATTACTGTTTATAAGAATTATATTGTGATATAAATATTTACCCCAACAAAATCGTTTGGTTTTTTTAACGGAATTCCAAAAGGTGCGTTTTCCGGCCACCACTCGGGTTCACTGCAATCAATTTTTTTTGGTAAGTTTATATGTCCCAAAGAGCACTGTACCATAAATGGAATAAAACTTTCTAATTGTGATTCGCTTATTTTTTCAAGCGACGTAGGGTATCCATTTGCAAACAAAAGAGGCAAATTGGATATCATATTATGCTGAGCTTTATCTCTGTCATCCATTTTCCCTAGAAGATATTTAAAATAAATACGTTAAGTCATTAAAAAATATATAGAAATTATTAAGTAACTTAATATTATTTTTGTGCATACGTAATGTGGTAAACTTTTCTAAAAAATGTTTCGAAAATAAATGAACGCGTTTAAGGAGTGTATTAAAATTGGACAGAAGCTTGTCACGAATCTTGAATGAATATTAATATCGGAAAGAAATCGGCAAAAAAAACGTAATTTTCAACTTTGATTTCAAGTCGCCACCTCCAAACGTCTATTTGGCTCGATTTTGTTTTTAATGCGGCCCGTTTTATCAATGTTCTCACTTATTTTTGTTATTAATGATCGAACTTCCTTCAATTCATTTATTTTCGAACTTTAAACCTACGTTAACCTATATATATATATTTTTTTAGGACACTCCGATTGTTTTTTGACGATTTTTTGAATGTCCTCTCAAGACCACAGCCAATAAAAAATCATTTTCATTGTGAGTGTAGAATTAAAGTGTAGCGCTTTTGAAGAACGAAAATTTGGGTTATTTCAATTGCATTTTTTTCATTAATCTTATTAAATGAATATTGCTATTGATTTTTCTAAAATATGTGATCAACTGAATAAAGATATATAAAAATTCAAATTCACCATTTTCTTTGGATTGTTCTATAAATATTAGTGATTTTATGTAAACATTTTGGTGTGTCGTATTCAAGTGTCGGGGAGTGTATAATTTAAAAGAGCTACAATGACTTAATGTCCATCCTCGCTTAATTATTTTTGAAACTGAGAACGGCGAAGAGATAAAAGAACAGTGACAGAATATATTAGTACGAATTATGATAAGTTTCCTTAAATCAATGCTCTTTTCTGCTATCATATTTTATGTTAAATGGTAGTTCTATAATGTACGTTTAGAACTCCACGTTACATAAGGACGTTGATATGCAATGACTGCACCATCAAGTGGCCCAAGCGACACCAGCCGATGGCTTTAACGCGCGGATCCCAGGCAAGAACGCAGCCCACCTCCCGCCCAACCGACCGAGGGGCGCTGCCGCATAACGCGCGACTCGTTAACCGAACCGATCGCGGACATGCAGGAAAGATAGGTGTTAGACTAGTGTTCGAGGAAAAGTAGAACTAATCTAACTAAAGAAGCGAAATTATTACTAATTACGGGAAAGATGTAAGAGTATCAGTAATTAGCATAGGACCCTAAATGGTTCCTGCAAGGAGTAACTCGATCTACAAAGCGGAAGAAACAACGGTGTATAATTCCTAGTGCTTCTAATAGGAATCGTGAAGTTTATGCGGCTCAACAGGTCAGGGCTATCTACGTCACCCTTGATCAAGTTGTGCACAAAAATCACACCAAGCATTTTATTACGATTAGCTAAGGTTGGAAGGTTTATTAAAAGCAATCTATTAGGGTAAGACGGCAGTCTCACACCTGCATCCCAGCTGAGGCCGCGTAGAGCAAAAAGTAAAAAGTTTTTCTGAACTGATTCTATTCGGTCCTGGTGTACGTTGTACTGAGGGCACCATACACAAGAGCCGTATTCTAAAATCGGACGAACCAGAGAGGTGTAGAGAGTCTTTGTTATATAGGGGTCGTCAAATTCCTTTGACCACCTCTTTATAAACCCAAGCACATGGTAGAAATGTGTTCTGAAAACTTTAACTTGGGATCTAATAGAACACCAAGATCATCAACCCGGGTAATTCTCTCAAGAAAACCACCACAAAGGGTGTAAAGAACCAGAAAGGCGCTGGAGCGATGAAAAGTCATTACTTTACATTTTGAAGCATTAAGGTTTAATAAATTTGCACAACACCAAGACTGAAATCTATCGAGATCGGATTGCAACCTGGATTGAAAAAAAATGTCCTTATACTGGACACAGAGCTTAACATCATCCGCATACATAAGTACTCGAGAGTATGTTAATACAGAAGGCAGGTCATTTATAAAGAGTTTAAAGAGTAAGGGGCCTAGATGGCTGCCCTGTGGTACGCCCGAAGTTACCATAACTGGTGAGGACAGGGAGTTTTTTAAAAGGACTCTTTGAGACCTAGAACAAAGGTAGCTAGAGATCCATCTCAGGAGATTGGGCGGGAACCCTAGAAGGTCGAACTTTTGTGCTAGGAGGGAGTGGTTTACAGAGTCGAACGCTTTACTGAAATCGGTGTAAACAACATCCGTCTGCGAATTACCTTGAAAGCCTTTTATTATAAAGGAGGTAAACTCCAATAAATTAGTAGTGGTTGATCTCCGCCTTATAAATCCATGTTGAGATGGAGATATAAGTTATCTGCATAGGTGCTGCAGGTGCAGAGTTAACATTTTCTAAATCACTTTAGGAATAGCGGATAACATAGATATACCTCTATAGTTATTGCGTCAGACTTGCTGCCTTTCTTATGGAGAGGAATTATAAAGGACTCCTTCCATATCGGGGGAAAGCATGAAGAATTTATGGACAGGTTGAATAGTTTAACTCTTCACAGTACCTGAGTACACAGCCGGGAACTCCGTCCGGACCAGGTGAAAACACCGGCTTTACTGTTCGTAGATCATGAAGCAACGAGCTTTCATTTAACAAAGGACTGAAAATGCCGTTCGACCTCGGTAAACCGTATGGATACGGTTGACCAGAGTAAACGTCGTACGAATAGGTAGTTTGGAAAAAACGGGCAAAAAGATCGGCAATTGCCTGATCATTATCTGCCGACGTATTAAGGAAGGATAGCGAGGATGGGTGTGCGGACGTTCTACGCTTACTGTTTACGAAGCTGTAGAACTGTTTAGGGTCCTTAGAAAAACGTATCCTGCATCGCGATAGGTAATTCTGATAGCATTGAGCGTTAAGAACTGAAAAGTTTGACCGAGCTATTACATAATGAGAAAGAGAAGATGGAGAGCCAACTTCTTGAAATTTTTTATAAAGTCTTGATTTTAAGTTTTTTAGATGGGATAGCTCCTTGGTAAACCAAGGGGGTTTTCTTGATCTAATCGGACAGGAAAGTGGGACACAAGAGACAAAAAGTGAGTCCATAGCATCATAGAAAATGTTTGTGCCTGTCGTAACATCACTGCACAGTTCGTAAACTCGGCTTTACGAAAGCAGCGGACACATTGGGGTAGTCTACCCGACCGATCCAGTACAGTTCGTCCTAGGTCGAGCGACACTTCGAAAGTAGGATGGTAGGCATCTTCAGGTATAGTGAGCGGGGGGACTCGAGTTAACAACGCTAAGGTCGCATCCGTTACAAAGCACAGATCAAGAAATCGACCCAACGTTAGGTTATTTTTTATTTATTCATCATTTGGTTATTACGTGTGCTTTTATAAACTAATCATTTTTACAAACTAATATATTTAGGTAGATTCACAGCGAATAGCCACACTCTAATCAAGGTTCTTACAAAGGGGGAGCGCCAAAGCTAAAAGAAGATCACCCCCCTGGCGGTAGGGTTAACCCGCAACTTGTTATGCAGGAATGTCGTCTAACAAAAACAAAATTAAGGTGCAGGGAGTCGGAGACCCAGTGCCGGCGATGCCCACGCAGTCTCCCGGTGGTAATATACAGAGCCTGCAAAAAAAAACCCAAAAAGAAAACTGTTAAGAAGCGTAATGCAACAAGCAAAGACCAGATCCACAGGCAGAAAAAAGCTTTGTACGAAGGCGATTTGTGAAGTCATCGATCCTGAAACCCAGGGCTCTTTAGGCCGGAACGGCGGGAGGTGGTCCAGAGTGCTGCCCAACGTCTCACTCGCGCAGATTGCCAAGGATATGACGCTTCAGATAAATCTCCACCACTGTAAAGTAGCATCTGCTGCCCTTATACTCTGCTTGGACGCGAGCGGAGCTAGCGTAGTGCTAATACGGGAGCCTTGGATAGTAGGAGACAAGGTTTGTGAAGTAGCGACAAAAAAGTACAAGAGCTTATTGTAGCTCAAAAGAAAAAAGAAAAAAGGTAAAATCCGTACCTGCATTCTTGCAAGAAAGCACCTAAATATCTTTCTGTTCCATAACTTTAGCAATGGCAACAACACGGCGGCAAGCCTAGAGCCCCAAGGGAAACATCTAAGAGTGATGTCGTCCTACATGGCTCATGAAGAAACTACTCTTCAGGTGACCTCGTTCGCAAGCTGGCCAGTGAAAACGAGAAGTCCAATATACATATGCCTCCAAATAGACTGCGCCGCCAACGCTCACCACACCCAATAGGGAAGCTCGGATGTAAATGAAAGGGATGAGTCACTTTTCAGCTTTATCTTAAACTCTAATTTAGTAATCTGTAATCTGGGCAAGGACCCTACATTTATTATAAAAAAAAAACTGGAGGTTATTGACCTCCCTCTAGTGTCTAAGTGTCAAGAGTTGGAAAGTCCTAGTGTATCATTCCTTCTCTGTAGGGTCTTCCAAGCGAAAGTCATTTCAGACACGGCAGCACTGAAGTTACCGTCATGACAACTCGGTTAAACATCAATAGCGACAACCAAGCTGCGATCAAATTGCTTAATGCTATTTTCTCAAACTAACGCAAATCTCTTCACGAGATGGCTCAGCAATTTGTTATCAGCCTTATATGGGTCCATGGCCATCGGGACATCAGGGGCAACTGTACAGTGGATGAGTTGGCCAGATCTGGCACTACAACACCACTTCTCCAGGACAAGGAGGATATTTGTATGCCAATGGCCAATTTTGAGCGCATTATGAAGAAACGGCAAACAGAACCATGTAATATCTTCTCTGAGTCTAAATCGTGCCAATTCGTCTATACCAACTCACATTTCTAACATGGTTAATAAGCTATTTAATGTTTTTTTTTTTTAAATAAACTCATAAAATTCTTTTATATGACCAAATTGCGCACCAATATGTTCTAAAAATGATTTAATTTAATTATCGTATGAATTCAACCCATATCTGACCGGCCAAATATTTAAGTAACTGTAGGAACATTAATTAAGGGAAATTAACTTATGTAATTGGAGATCAATATATTCGCAGACGGATCTACAATTGTCCATTTACATTGACGCACTGTGTTTACCTTTAAAAAAGAAAATATATACAGCTAGTCAAAAACCTTTTTTTAATTAGCTAAATTAGGAAACGCGATGTTGCATATACCAAGTGGAAAACCCTTGAAGCAATCTAAAAATCTAACAGGAATCTAAAATTTTAAGACGGTCAGTGAATCAAATGATCTGCACAGAAAAGTGTCACGATTACTATTAAAAGTTCAATAATGCAATATCAGCTATGATAACGTGACTTAAAAAGCTTGGACTATGTTAAAACATGTACACATTATTGTACTTAAAGAACAAGTGTACCGTAGTGTAAGCATCAACGCCATATCCAGTTGGAACGAGGGGGAACGTTGTGAGCCGCGGCAAAGGCCGCGGCTCTACTTTATACCCGGTACTCAGTCAGTATATACATACATACATATATCAGCTTACGATTTATGCAATTTATTATATGTTCGCAAAAGGGACGAATTAAATTTTGGGCAAAAAATAATATTTCAAAAAATGTAGTCAAACCATTTTTGGAATTTTTGTACATGTTTCCATTTTTGTTTGCATATGCTTTTTACATCAGCTTCTACATTTCTACATGTACATGTATAACTACACATACGAGACCTGGAAATGTTTGCGAGAGAGAGAGGGAAATGAGTAAGCGCTTGGCAGGCGTTGCGTAGCAACTGAAATTTAATTTGTTTCTTCTGGCCATAATATTGATCCGACCTGATCCAGATTCGGCAATCTGGTAAATATAATAATTTTATATGATTCTGGGTTTTTGGTTTTCTTTTATCTTAAAAATTGTGGATTCCACAGATTTTTGTCCTTTGTGAGGGCGGATAGGGGCGTGTCAAAATTTTGAAATAAACTTCTATTGAAGTGATATCACAAGAGCTTGGATAGAAAGCAGATGGGGTCGCGTGTGAGAGAGAGCGTGAGGGAACGATGACTTTCAAAATGGTTTTCTTCATTGTAGCTATAATAATGATCTGATCTGATCCAGATTCAACACTCTGATAGAAATGGTCATTCTCTATGATTCTGCGTTTTTAGTTTTCTGGTATCTTCAAAATTCTGTATGCCACAGATTTTCGTCTTTCGTCTTTTCGGAAGGGGGCGGGGAGAAATTTTGAAATACATTTATAGTAGTTTGTTAACACAGGAGACTGGATACAAAACTTGGTTGCTCTAGCTTTAATAGTCTCTGAGATATAGGCGCTAATGAAGACGGACAGACAGACATGGCTATATCGACTCGGCTATTGATGCTGATCAAGAATATATATACTTTATGGGGTCGGAAACGCATCCTTCTGTGTGTTACACACATCCGTTATCACTACAAATCTAATATACCCCTATACTCTTCGAGTACCGGGTATAAAAGTTCCCATGTTCCATGTCCCATGTAATATTAGCGCGAAAATGAGTCTACACCGATGTTAGTCGAGTGTCATCTATCTTGCACTTCTAAATATAAGGTTACTTTAACTGTAAAAACTCGGGATGTTGGCAAAAAACCTCTTAATATTGAAGCAATCATTCTCCCAAAACTAATGAAAGCTTTACTTATAAAGTCTTTCAATATTGACAAAACAAAATGGCAAAATTATGTGTTGGCTGGCCCTAACTTTAATTGGGGTAATTGATTGGTAATTGGGGTGATTTAATTGATTGTGGCGACAACAATTGAAGTCAGGGACTTAGAGCGTTTCTGGGAAATGGAAAGCGAAAGTTCTGATGTGGAAGAAGATGTTTGCGAAAAGCACTTCTTGGAAACCACAAAAAGAGATGAGAATGGAACCATTTAAAAATGATAAGGATCTAGGATTTTATAAATTAAAAAAAAAATCTCAACAAAAATGAAAAGTTAAAAGAAAATGATATAAAAATCATGTATAAATAGTATATAACCGTTAGGACATATGGTAGAGTCAAAAAAAAGAGGGAAAATATTATTTGCCCCATCAAGCAGTCATAAGAGATTTCAGTCTAACGACAAAACTCAGTGGTTTTTGATGCGCCAGCAAAAACCACAAATAACAAAAGTTTAAATGATGTCATGTGGGTTTGACCAAGAGTCCAAAAAGACATCTTCCATATTATGGTAAAATGGCGAAAGTTGCCATATATAGTATCTGCGGACATTGAAAAAATGTACCGGCAAATTAAAATTGATGAAGAAGATAAACATTATTTGCATATAATCTGGATAGACGCTCCAAACAAAAAATTAAAAGAATATAAACTTAAATCCGTTACGTACGGTACAGCTTCAGCACCCTACTTATCTACTAGAGTGCTTGTTGCGATAGCAGATAATTGCGAAAATAAAGCAATTAAAGAAATCATGAAAAATGATTTTTATATGGACGACCTGATGACAGGTGCCGATTCCATATTAGATGCCAAAAGGCATGTAAAGGAAGTTACCCAGGAGTTTGATAAGGTTGGGTTTAACTTAAGAAAGTGGATAACAAATATCGCTGAGATTGTTGAGGGCGTTAAAGATAACGAAGAAAATAAGGTATTAACCATTGAGAAGAATGAATCCGTCAAAACATTAGGACTTCAATGGGAGCCAGTTAGAGACGAGTTTTGATTTAATTTCGATTATGGACCTATTAAGATAACTAACAAGATAATAGTTTTATCCACCTTAGCTAAAATGTATGTATGACCCCTTATGCTGAATGTCTCCAGTTACAATTGTCGGAAAATTGTTTATGCAAAAACTTTGGCTATCAGACAAAAATTGGGATGAAGAACTATTAGATCAAGATACTCGTGAATGTAATGCATTAAGAAAAATGTATTCGGTAACCAAGATGGCTTAATTCTCAGCATAGTAATCCGATGCAAATTCATGGGTTTGCTGATGCATCCGAAAAAGCTTATGCTGCCGTAGTGTATGCCAAGGTAGATGGTGCTTCAATTATAATAGCCAGCAAAAGCAAGGTTAATCCGAAGAAGAATCGGAAAACCATTCCCAAATTAGAACTTTGTGCTGCTCATCTTCTAGCGATAACAATAGCGGTTGAAAGTGATGCAGAAAATTACTCTTGGTGTGATTCTACGATCACTCTAGCTTGGATAAAAAACGGAGACAATAAAGACAAGTTTATTAGACGTCAAACGGACGAAATTAGGAAAGTCAAAGAAATTAAATGGAGACATGTCAAATCTGAAAAGACAATCTAGCAGATGTAGCGTCAAGGGGAATAAGTGCAGATACGAGGGCGGTCCGTTAAGTTTCCAGCCTGACAATGAAAACGACCTCCTGCGTTAAACAAACTTTGGTATTGTGATTAGGAATCTTGTAATGTGTTCCCGCCAAAATTTCAGCCACAAGGATATTTTATCCTTGAACAATCGATTAACTATGTCGGTATCAATGCTCTTGTAAAAATTCAAAAAGTTGCAAATCGTGCGGTCATAAAATATTTGTTTTTGAAACGCAATACGCCTACGCAAATCAAAACTGAGATTGAACCTGTATATGGGTACTCTTCCCCATCATTTCCAACTGTAAAGTTCTGGGCTGCTGAATTCAAGCTTGGACGTACGAGCTTAGAAAATGAGACACCTCCTGGACGCACAAAAACTGAGACTACTGACGAAAGCATCGTCAAAATTCACCAAATTGTTCTGGACGATCGCCGAATCAAAGTAAGAGAGATAGCTAATATCACAAATATGTCTAAAGACCTCGTTTGCCATATTTTGAACAACGAATTGGACATGAAAAAGCTCTCGGCCTGTTAGGTGCCGCGTTTGCTCACGTCAGCTCAAAAGCGTGTTCGAAAGAACTGTTGCAAGTCTCTCATTTTTAACATTGTATTATTTGTATAATTGTATCACATTTTTCTTATTTTGTTATACTTTTTAGCATGGAGGGCTGTTTTGTAACGGTTACATTTTCTAAAAGCGGTATCACGTTTGTTAATTAATATTTTAATTTTCGAATTGAACCAGGGATTTTACTAGCGGAATCGATCAATTATATAGATACATTATAATATTTTGTAGGACAGTCAGTGGTGAATTAGCATTAGCATAGTCATAAATAGAATGCCAGTCACATGAAATAAAATCAGAACTTCGCAAGGCATAGTCAATATTTAAAAAATTTCTGTAAGCTATTGTGCTTTCGGTTAATTTTGCATGAAAATTATATGTAATGTTTCGAAAACATTGGCATGGAAAGCTGACTGTATGTAGACATTTTATGACAGTGTTTTACAAAAAATAGGTCAGATAAGGTGTTAAGAGTAGGATATCGAATATTCCACCTTGATTTATATTAAAAAAACACACACAAAACACATATTGTGCTTTCGGTCGGAGCTGTACTAAAAACTATCAGCAGGGCGGACCCGGCTGCAATATCAGGCGAAAGCTCAGATCAGACAAACATAATTGAGAGCGCTAGCATTAACGGGCAAAGAGCTTGTGGAAAGAGATAGTGACATGGAATAGCAAACCAAACAAAGATGCTATATGGCATTTACTCTAAAATAATTCTTAGTCGGTCTGAACCGAACATAACATATCACAGTAAATCGAGAAATTCGTGGATGCAGACTAATTTTCTAGCTGTAAACCCGTAGATTCTGTGTCCTCCGATAATTGCCTTTCTTTCAGGTCATTGCTGTTTAAGTTGCCAGCTAATATTACATCTGTAGAGCCGAGCGAAAGAGTAGATAATACGTCAGTTAAATTTTGATATTCGATATATCACACAGCCTTTTAGCATTTTGGAAAAATGTATTGTGCCAAGGACAGACTTAACTGTCATCGGTGTTCTACAGCCCGTTGCAGAAGAATAATTTTGTCTCGTCTGCTATCAAATTTCATAATGATGACGGGATCGACAACAACAGCGTGTGCATGCTCCCTCACCTTAACACGAAAAATCTCCTTAACTTTGTAAGGGTGCGAGAAGTCAGGATTGTGTGTTGCCTCAGCCATCCGCATGTGTATGGGACTAGGCCACTCTTTACGGAGGCGACTGTAATAATTGCATATGTTGCACAGCTAGGCATATCAGGGAAGCTTCTGTAAAGCTCTTATCGCAAGCCCTACTTGCATGCACACGCATGTTGACCTTCCAAGATCAAAGCTTGGGACTTTTGGTCTCCACACTCTAAGCTCATGAGGCTTGCGCTCACCCTTCTGCAAGTTAAGTTCTTCTCTCCACGTGCCAAAATCAAAGCTATCTCCAAGTTCAAAGCTCATGGGACTTGCGCTCTGAGCTTGCATTTTATTCTTCTGCAAGCTACGGCCAAGTGAAGAATAGCTACAAAAACCTCACGGAAACTCATTTCAGCACACCACGTGTGGAGAATTTTCACCAGTTACATAACCTGGGAGAGGTTGGAAATCCGGATGGAACCTCAACGCTCTCAGCTCCCAAGTAACTGATCCCCCATACCTGTGCGACTGCGTGTACCCAGCGCCAGAATAATTTCTCTCGGAATTGCATATTTTCGAAAACCCAGCAGTGCGTGTTGTTAGCGGTGCCGGTGAGGATTGATCAAACGGTGAGTGTGCGAAGTTTGCGCCTGGACCAGGTGTGCGCAGCAGAACACACGACCGATATAAATTGGCCGATCGACCCAGCTGTACGTACGACCACACCCGCATCTACCACCACACGCGCGTACTGGCCATAGCGCCATCACCGTCCATCTCTTATCCGTTGCTCTTCACACCTTGTCACCGCGATAGCCGTGAGTAGCTTTTGGACATGGTAGTTCGTGGGTGTGCTCTCTAAGCTGCCTTTGTCTTTGATCACAGCCCTCTCGAGGTCGCCAAAACCTGATAAGATCAGAACTAGAGCACGGGCAGACACAAGGGTGCTACGATACGCATTGAATCACATAACCTCGAAGCTCCTGCAGGCTCCCGGGCCACGTGTCTCGGCCCCGGATCATATCCATCGGATCCACGACCGAGAATACCGCAGTCTGGTCATCATCGTTGGCAAGGTCCGAGTTGAAAGACGGCCAACACCAAGGGCCACGAGTGGCATTGGTCTACATAACCTCGAAGCACGTGCCGGTTCTCGTGGCACCCATCCCGTGGCGGGACCACATCACCCGGACCTACAACCAAGGCTTCTGCAGTCTTGGTAGCTAACCTTGTATCGATATGAGTTTGAATTTTATATAAATTAGATATGCTTTAGCACCATACTTATATTACTCTTAAACTCTCTTATAGTTTTGTGCTTGTTCTGTTGCTTTACCCAAATTTAAATCTATCGCCAACAGTCATTTGAGTCAACAGGCCTCATTGTATTAATAGTCCATCGGTGTCAGGACTATTAATACAATGAGGTCGTAAGTACGGCATAGCCGCCAAAATTGATGTGTAAGTGACGCAACAATAAGATATAGCGCAAAACTGATAGAGCGAGAATGCCTTTTTGAGGCCTCGGTATCGTTATGCACACGTGTCTTGTCAGCACACCCTGATTTGCAATAGGTTGATCTTTGCCGTAGCTTTATGATAGTCAAATCAATAGTCCCGGTGCATGGCGATCGTGATGCATGGCATACATATGTATTTATGAATTCTATCTTATTAAGTCAATTAAGCTCACTATGGTATTCAACTTTCCTGTTACCATTACATATCTAAATTATTATTGTTAATTTTCTCCTTATGAATTATCTGATTTAGTCAATGCAGTCAATTTAGTCAATATAATATCGATATCTTCCCATGAATTATATTAATAGATTAACATGAACTTCTTCTTCTTAAGGGCACCTCAAGTACTTCGCGCCGCAGCCATGTTTTGGGTAGGCTCGATTGATTTCTACAGGTAGGGTGGGTATAGAAGAAGAACCCGAACACACCGGTTTTCCAACAGAATGGGGGTATATCGTGTCTCAGTCCGTTCCCGTATTGTCTGGTCATTCCTATTTATCTGTCTACGATTTTATTATTATAACGCAGGTGTCGAGGCCGCACTGAATCCACGCCAATCTCCCTGAGCTTGGCCGTCCAACCAGTAGACAGAGGGTGCAGGCCGAAACGACTCTGACCGTGTCAGTGACAACTTCCGGTGGTGAAGTGAGGCCTAACGAGTAAGAAAGAGAGTTTTCGGACTCTCATCTTCCAGAAAGGGCACAACATGTACTTTCATATCATTTGCAGTTCTTGCAATATCTAAATCAGTTTTGGCTTGAAGTTTTACTCTTGCCACTCCACTTTTCTGCATAGTGCACGAATATCTTCGCTTCCCTCACTTCTCTTATCCCTATTTTTGCGTCATAATTTGAATATTATTGCTAAACATCACAATTTTGACGCGGTCAAAATAATAGTAGTGCATGCTACAGAATATTTGAAAAATTATGTAAGCTACTACATTTTTGCAAGGTTTTTGGTGTTAAATACAACTTGAAAGATTTATTTAACAGTCTTAAGTTTTTAGTTTATCAGGCAGGCTCCGGCTTTCACTTACTTTTGCGTTTTACTTTTTCAACCAAAACGTTTATTTTTCATTTTAAGGAGCGCCCGCCTTTTTTCTTTTTATTCTCTTTATGTTTTATTTTCTCATCGTTTCGGACAAACAACAACAGACATGATTTATTCGCATAAATTTGGCGTTATTTTTTTTTAATTACTTCTTTTGAAGCAAAACGACGGCAGAAAGTGCGAATCTTTATAATTCAGATTCATTTTTATACTCGATGAGTATAAGGGTTTATTAGATTTCTGGTGATAGTGGTAAAAAGTATATATACATATATTCTTGAACATCATCAACAGCCGAGTCGATATAGCGCCTAGATCTCAGAGACTATAAAAGCTGGAGCAACTAAGTTATGTATCCAGTCTCCTGTGTTATCACACTACTATAAATCTATTTCAAAATTTCTCCCCGCCCCCTTCCGCCTACACAAAGGACGAAGATACAAAGATACGATAAAACTAAAAACGCAGAATCGTAGAGGATGACCATTTCTATCAGAGTGTTTAATCTGGATCAGATCGGATTATTAACATAGCCACAATGAAGAAAACCATTTCGCCTTGTCTGCTTTGTCTATTCGTCCAAATCAGCGCCTAGATCTTAGAGACTATAAAAGCTAGAGCTACCAAACTCCTGTGATATCAGTTCAATACAAGTGTATTTCAAAATTTTGAGACGCCGCCTTCCGCCCCCCAAAAAACGAAAATCTGAGGAATCCACAAATTTTAAGATACGAGAAAACAAAAAAAGGCAGAATTATAGGAAATTACCGTATCTACCAGATTGCGGGATCTGGATCAGGTCGGATCATTATTATAGCCAGAAGGAACCAATGAATTTCAGTCGAACCTTTTGGGAACATATTAGGGGAGTGTAAGGTATCGTGGCGTGGCGGACTTGTCATATCTGACAAGTAACGTCATATCTAAAAGTTTTGATCACTATGGTCGATGTCTTTTATCGTACTGACATTTTATATTCAGTAGTATTAATGAGGGGACGTGTGCTTTGAACTCTAAGTGATTTTTAATAAAAAAGTAGTGAAAAAAAATACATACATTTTTTTTGGATATGTGTTTTGACAGTGACAGAGTGAAGATTTTTTTAAACTTGAGTCAGGGATGTATTCGGAACGTATATTTAGGCCTTTGCCAACAGTTTTTGATATTTTAAATTTTTTTTATTTGCGAAGTATGACAGTGACAACGTCATATTTCCACCAATAGCTTGTAAGGTATGATGGCGGACTTTTTGTTAGGTATAGTGGTGGATCATTTTTTAGCACGAGTTTCAATTGTCTTTGCCTTTTTGTGTACAGAAGTATATAGCTTAATACTCAGTGGCGGAGATTTGCATTTTGCGCACCGGGTTTTTGTCTTTAGACAAGAAAGGAAAAAAGAGCGTCTAAAAGAAGAACAACATCGGAGCAATCCACAGGCAAAAGAGTGAAGCTCGAAAAAGAAGAAGATGCTGATCGAGATTTTCAATATAAGTTCTTTCTTGTTCTGTTATTTTTCATTATTTCCAATAGTTTAAATAAATGATTTTCAGATCTACATAATGTTTTAGTTCATCCGCCACCATACCTTACAATTTTCAAAAATGCAAAAAATTAATGGTTTGCGCGAATTGCTGCAAAATTGCATTCCATTTAAATTTAAGCAACCGCTTCTGACAGAAATATGCTCAATAGATGTCAGCAACTGCCTGCTTTTGAAATTTTGAAAAATATTGATTTTTGAGAGAGGGAGATGCAAAAATCAAAGTGTCCGCCACTATACCTTACACTCCCCTACATAAATCGTTAGCTTATATATACAACCAGCGACAAAAAAAAAACCGCACTCAGAAATTTCATGAATTTTTGACTTCTCTAGCGTGGGATTTCCCGAAATATTATTCGATTCGTTTATTTTTTTTTTTGTGAGTCCCTGTGAATGTTTTTTACCATTTTTACAAACGACATGATCGATTCAAAAATGCTATAGAGATAGCTTCTGAAGTTCAGCAACGATTTGCGATAGAAATTTTAGCTCGAACTATACAGCGTCGTTTAAAGGAGATGGGATTAATGGCAAGGACACCTGCCAAAAAGCCACTTCTTAATAGTCGAATGAAGAAAGAACGCCTAAATTGGCTAAAGAAAAAGCAAATTGGGGTGAATCTGAGTGGTCACGAATCATATTCTTGGATGAGTCAAAATTTAACCTCATTAGACCCGATGGTTCCCGCACAGTTCGCCGCAGAAAAGGGGAACGCTATTTCGAAAATTGCTGCATTGTCACAGTGAAGCATTATCCTTATATTATGATATGGGGATGCATATATAAATATAAAACAGAATTCCTAATAATTATTAAGGGTATGGTGAATTCAAAAAAGTGTGAAGTGGAGTTATTTGCAGTGGAGTTGTGTCCAGTATGGAATCACTTAGTGAGAGAGAAGATCCCATCTTTCAGGACGATTTTGTACCTTGCCATCGAGCGCGCTCTGTAAGAGAATCTCTAACGTTTTATTATTTTTAAAAATGTAGTCAACTAGTTTCAACTATTTTTTACAGACAGGTTAACATTTTGAAGGCGGAATTGGGCATAAAGTCCCTAGATTGGCCAGGCCAGGTCTGGGCCCTTATGACTGCCAAAATGAGAAAGCAGAAGCCCAAAACTATGGTTGAGTTAGGGGAGGTTATAGAAAAAGTTTGGTTTGAGGAGATAACGGAGGAATATTTGAGGGCTTTATGCGATTCGATGCCCAATAGGGTTAAATGTGTAATAAAAGCCAAGGGAGGTACCACCAACTATTAATTTATATATAATTTGAAAAAAAAATTCTGAAATATGTTTGTTTATTATTAGACTATAGAAAATGAAATAACCTATTGGAAAACATTTTTTTTTTTGCTGAATAAATCGTTTATAATTTTACTAAATTTTTTTCCTGTGATTGGTCAAAATACTAAATGACCGTTGAGAAAAGTGTGATTGAAAAAAATATTTATTTATAATTATATGAATATGATATCAAAAAACGTAGTATGCACTTTTGTTTGAAATTGATTTATTGACTTAAAAAAATGAAAACTTTTAGTATCGAATAACATTTGGGGAAACCCCACGCTAGAGAAGTCAAAAATGCATGAAATTTACATATACTGACTGAGTACCGGGTATAAAGTAGAGCCGCGGCTTTGGCGCGTCTCACAACGTTCACCCCTCGTTTTGTATAAAAAGTAATAAATCTTTCGTAATGCGAAAGCAACGTCAATTTATATGTATTCAAAAGTGAAAGTAAAGTGAAACCAGGAGCCTGCCTATTTCCTATTTGGTCGGTATTATGGGGTTTGGAAAATACTATAGTGCCGAAAAGCGCGATCATTTCAGAAGAAAAGTAATATATTGAGGTGAAAAATATCATTGGTTGTGCAGTTACTTACATACTACCCAGCAAGCAATTGGAAGATTCTTTTGATCAGAAACCCCACTACGAGTCTAATTCGAGTCATTTTGACTGGAAAACGACTCGCATGTATGCCTTAAATATGATGAATCGCGCAAAATTTGAAGCAATCAAAAATTGATCATGCTAGCGATTGAAATATGCTTACTTTATCGCGATGTCGGCATGCACGATTACTTTGAACAGCTTGGCGACTCAAAAGCGACTCACTTCCATGCTCAAAATATGATTCCATGCACGAAATGTAAGGAAATGAACAGGCAGGTGAGTAAAATATGCTTTGTATCATAAATATAACTTATGGGCAATAATACCATGCTAGTCAATGACGCCTGATGGTCGTGCTGTCTAAGACGCAGCACAAAACGAAAAAATCCCTTTTCAAACCCCAGTTGGGTCAAAAAAAGGTAAGTGAAATGTAAATTGCGTAATTTATAATAACATTTAACATAACACAATTATAATACATAAAAGATAACTGTTAATACACAATTGCTATCAATATCAATTAGATTTAAAATGAAATAAAAATGTTATTCTGATAATAAAAATAGTAAAAATAAATAAAAATTTTATTTTTATTTTTTAACAAAAAATCCGACTCGAAAAAGACTCGCTTTCGATTGCAAATGCGAGTCAAAATTGATATGAAATATGACTATTTTCTGACTCGAAAACGATTCGAACCGTTTTCTCCCGAAGAGAGTATGATTTTCGATCAGAAAATAAGCTCATATATGATTAATTTAATCAGGTTGACGACTCGAAAAAGGCTCGCTTGTGATACAAAATGCTTGCTGGGTATAATCACAAACGTTATTATAAAAGAACCCTAAAGTAAAACCTGCGATCGAAAAAATTATTCGCCAAAATATCAGTAGATCAGCTACAAAAACAGGCGAATCTATTAAAAGAAAACTTAGAGATTATAATTTAATGGCACAACACTAGAAAAAAATGGTCCTTGCCAAAAAAACATGTAGTCCTTAGGTTGAAGCTTGCCAGAAAGGTAATTGTTAAGCCACAGTTTCTTCTTTTTTAATTTTTTCCTGCAGCGCTACTACTTCCCTGTTATTATACGGCACACTTTCTTATATATTTACATATGTCTCCCACAGGATTCTGAAGCCGAGGGGTAATCAAATAACACACCATTTACCATTAGATTTGCGCGCCATAGTGTCGCGAAAGCTCGCTTTCATTGCTACGAACTTAGCTACTTTATAGTTGGTTTCGCAACTCTAATAAAATTTGACTGCACAAATATTTTAATTGCTTTGCTATTCTTAGTTAGTTTTCCTTAAAATTAGTGATTATAACAAAAACTAAAACAATAACAACAACGATGACAACAACGACAAAACCAACTCTAAAAATCAACAACACAGCAAGTGACCTGCGCATCCGTTTTTGGCTTGATAAAAGTTAAACTTTAAAATTCATTTTCATAGCGAGATGCCGAAAGTTGGTTAACTCCATACCAAAGCGCTGTGCTGCTGTTTTAGAACACAAAGGTTACTCAATTAAATATTTTGACAGCAGCTGTATTTGTGTCTGCGAAATAAATTAAGTGTAAAATTTACAAAGAAAATGTTTTGCGTAATAAAGTCGAACGAGCATAGCCAAATGCACACGAATTCCGTATTATGTTTTGGGCCATTTCAGAGACATTCGATTTTAAACTGGCTGATTCTAATCCGCATTGCTCACACTTGGTGTTCAGTGATTGGGGGTGATCCGAATATGACTGAAAGCAGCATTTTTGATGATCGACAGCATGTGATTTGATGAATATTGTGGATTTATGCAAATACTAAGATCCAGATTTAAAAATGATAGGAAGTGGCAGGAGGAAAAATACTTTACGACTTTTACATACCTACTACATACATATACAATAAAAATGGCATAAAAATCAGTTTATTCGTTTGGCAGGTGTTCAAACACAAACACTATGACACGAGATTTTTATATATTAAAAGATATAAATAAATATTATGTCTTAAAAGGTTGCCGACCCCTGATGGTTGGTTGTTGCGTAGGGAAAGTCGTGCTGTCAGATAATTTTCGTACTGTTTTCCTTCTTAGGCAGGTAATGCGTATGGAGCACTAAGGTATCACTGTTCGAGGAACATGTCTACAATGTGTCAACGGTTATGATATGAAAAGTTTCTTTTCTTACATATAAAAGGATTTGAATATGCATACGCACATGCTAATAAGCTATTTTTAAGATATATAGGGGAGTGTAAGGTACAGTGGCGGACACTTTGATTTTTGCATCTCCCTCTCTCAACAATAAATATTTTTCAAAATTTCAAAAGCAGGCAGTTGCTGACATCTATTGAGCATATTTCTGTCAGAAGCGGTTGCTTAAATTTAAATGGAATGCAATTTTGCAGCTCTTCGCGCAAACCATTAATTTTTTGCATTTTTGATGAACTAAAACATTATGTAGATCTGAAAATCATTTATTTAAACTATTGGAAATAATGAAAAATAACAGAACAAGAAAGAACTTATATTGAAAATCTCGAGCAGCATCTTCTTCTTTTTCGAGCTTCACTCTTTTGCCTGTGGATTGCCCGGATGTTGTTCTTCTTTTAGACGCTCTTTTTTCCTTTCTTGTCTAAAGACAAAAACCCGGTGCGCAAAATGCAAATCTCCGCCACTGAGTGTTAACTTATACACTTCTGTACACAAAAAAGCAAAGAAAATTGAAACTCGTGCTAAAAAATGATCCGCCACTATACCTAACAAAAAGTCCGCCATCATACCTTACAAGCTATTGGTAGAAATATGACGTTGTCACTGTCATACTTCGGAAATAAAAAATATTTAAAATATCAAAAACTGTTGGCAAAGGCCTAAATATACGTTCCGAATACATCCCTGACTCAAGTTTAAAAAAATCTTCACTCTGTCACTGTCAAAACACATATCCAAAAAAAATGTATGTATTTTTTTTCACTACTTTTTTATTAAAAATCACTTAGAGTTCAAAGCACACGTCCCCTCATTAATACTACTGCATATAAAATGTCAGCACGATAATAGACATCGACCACAGTGATCAAAAGTTTTAGATGTGACGTTACATGACAGATATGACAAGTCCGCCACCATACCTTACACGCCACAATATCTTACACTCCCCTACATATTTCAAAATATTAAGGAGGTTCAGTGCGCAATACTAAATGTTATTTTAGCAATTGAAGACAATATTTATTAAAAATCGTAAAAACAATATTGTAAATATTTTGTCAATACAATAACTACGCTGAAACTTAATGATCAATTATGATAGTTATACCGATGACACCCGAAATTGTGTAGTCAGTGTCTTGGCAATTGCTGGCAGTTACACAGACGTGTATGTACACGTTTTAATAAACATGTATACGAGTCTTTTATGCACACTAAACATTTAACGACAACCTAATGGAACTTAGAAATATCAATCTGATCTGACATACATAAATAAATATACGATTTAATAAACACTGTGATGTCCTGAATTAGTTATTTTTCAATCAGTTTAATTTACAGTACTAGCTGTACCCACCGAAAGTATGTAAAGATTATCGCGAAACAGATATATACAATCAAAAATATAATAACAATGTAGGTAAAGTTCTCTTTTTGAAAAATGAAAATGTATTATTTGATATCGCAAACTAGAATATCGCCTACGCAGAATCAGGAACAAGACTAGTTATTAAAAAAATGTAGCATTGTGGAATATTGGAAAGAAACAAAAAAAATATATGAGCAACCAGCCGTCAAGCCAGCTGCAATGAGAGATGGCATACATTTTACTTCTTTGCACGCCACTTGGTTTGATATTCGCTCGGCTGCAGATGGATCACATCGATGCTCTTACATCGTTACAACAACATACGCCAAAGCATTTCTTAGCTTGCTTTGCTTGCGCAGTCGCTCCACTCGACATTTGGGGAGCGTCTTCAACTTCAAAGTTGGCAGCTTCAATTTGAGTTCCGACTATGAATGCGATCAATGTGCATTTGCCTCATGAAGTTATTTTTCTGTGCTTCAGAATGGGTTTGACGCAAATTATTTATATAATCAATATATTGCCTATATTGAAAAGAGACTTATTATTAGTCACAGGTAGTTCAAGCGTTTTATTAACTGAAAAAAGGTCTACGAGCGCTCTTCCTTCAGCTATGAATAATGGTAACCTGATCTCAAATACTGATAGCAAACCATTTTGCTTCTTTTTTTAGTTTGGCATGTTTCGGATTTCTTAGACTCTATATCTTCGGTGGTCAATATTGACACACTGGATGTAGGCAAGCATTTAAGAGGCAGTCTCTGATTTCGAATACTCTAGCAAACCCAACATTGATGACATTTCTGCCAACTTGCTCCGCAGTTGTGATGTTGCTTATTGTGAACCTCGTAAAATTCTACTCAAAAATTCTATGTTAACGGGTTTGTATTGGAAAGTGGAAAGCTAGAACGATTACTCCCGTTTCTAAGAAAAGTGCTAATAGCCTTTTACCATACACAGCACATTTACGGGGAACGGTGGGAATTTTTGACAACAAGTGAAACCTCGATTACCACAGGCCACCATCGGATGGTGGATGGATCGAAAAAACAGCTGACCATAACAAGCAAAAATTTGTGCTCTACATTTTTGCAAATTGAAAAACAAATGAAAAACATAGTTGACAACAACAAACAAAAAATTTTTGCTCTTGTAGAAGCATTACGGAACTTTTTGTCTTCGAAATTAGTCTAAGTCTTCCAAATTTAATTCATTTCAATTTACTTCAGATATAGATTTGCGTATGTGAACATCAGCACTTCAGAAAATTGCAGCGATTCGACAATAAGAACGCAACACCTTAATGAGCTTAATGAGAATTGGGGTCTGCTTAATTTAAGTGACCAACATGAACAGCGCGATCTGCATTTATCTGCAGATTCAGATCTGCCATTGCTAAACAAATTAAAAATGTTTAAGACCACATTTGATTCTTTTTAATCATTTCGATTTCATCTCCCGAAGTAATTATAGCACATATAACTGAAAATTAAGCATCCACCATAGAAAAACCTCTTGGTTCCTAGCCATTTGCTGGAGAATATCAGTTATTTTTGTCAGTTAATGTTAACATATTCGCAGTGAATTATATTTGTTCGTTGTGAATGACAATTTTTCAAAGTTTTATTTGAAAACCATCGGCGAAATATCGCATAGAAACGTCCGGTTTATAGCCTTTTTCCACACAGCACATTTACAGGGAACGCTGGGATTTTTTGAAATATGTGAAACCTCGATTCCCACAGGACACCATCCATAGAAAACACAGCTGACCATAACAAGCAAAAATTTGTGCTCTGAATTTTTGCAAATTAAAAAACAAAAATGGAAAATTCTATAATTGTTTCGCTCGTGTTTCAACAGCAACAAATGTTGTTGCAAAAATGTATGGTAGCGTTTCGAAAAAGAGTATGTAATATCGATGAGAAGGAATATTTTTCAATGATGAATTACTTCAATGAAAGTATGCCAAGAAGGGTGTGGATGGTTGTAAGTAAATTGCAATTTTAGTGAAATTGTATGTACAAGACAATGTTTTATCTGTTTTAATAGTTGTACGGAACTTGTTGGGTGAAGGATGCTCTGGAAAACAACGAAGAGTTCTTCAAAGAAAGCTTCAGGATGGAAAAGTCCGCCTTTTGTTTATTGGTGAGCTGGCTTGAAGTTTTTCGGATGAAAGACACAAACTGGCGAGATGCGATTACGTTGGAAAAAAGGATTGCATTGCCCTGTACACATTGGGGTCTTCCTGTGAATACCGAGTAATTGGTAGGCTCTTTGGAGTGGCAGCCAACAGTGTCTGCAAGATTCTGCATGAATTTTGCGCAGCTGTTATTTTCCAGTATTCAGCCGATTATCTGACATCAGACAAGATTGATGAGTGCGTCCAGGGCTTTGAAGCAATTGGATTTGCTCAGTGGCTATGGGCAATTGGTAAGAGATCAATCAATATGTATTATATGTAAGTTATATGTATATGTGTAAATGTGTATACACTTCATTTCTATTCTAGATGGATGTCATATCAAAATAAAGCCACCAGCAGATGAGGCAGTCGACTTCCATAATTATAAAGACTGCTACCCTACAGTTTTGTTTGCCCAAGTAGATTATAGGTAAGATATAGATTTACGTATGTGAACATCGGCTCTTCAGGAAGGTGAAATGATTCGACGATATATCAAAAGTCCAGCCTTGCCCAACGGATTAAAGCGTCGTCCATACTAAAGGAAAAATCAAAGGAAATTTCTGGAGTGTCGGTACCAGGAATGCTGATCGGAGACTCGGCTTTTAGGTTCTCCAAAAAACTTATGAAGCCATACTCATTCTTCACAGCCGCTTTATTAGAAGAGCGGACTTTAAACTACAACCTTTCCAAAGCTAGGCGGGTTGTGGAAAATGCGTTTGGACATTTAAAGGCACGTTTTTGATTAATTGGCAAAGGTTTTGATAGCCCCGTAAAAAACAATAGCGCACTGGTCGTAGATTGGACAATCGAGCTGCAGTTGGGGCCGTCAAGGTCCACCTTGATGCTCTCGACGAAATATTCTTCAACGTCTGAAAATATTATAGTATTGTTAGCATATATTTCATTTAACTTACTGTGATTGTAAAAAGTGTTATGATCCGTATTGTTAATACGGAAAAATCCCAAAAATATATTTTTTTCTAGTAGTGTTGTATTTGAAAACCATCGGCTAAGTGTCGCATAGAAAGGTGCGGTTTAGGAGCATGCAAAATGGATGGTGAAACTAACTGGGAAATTTCGGAACTGCAAAACTTTACGGCCCATCCCCGAAATGGATGGTGGATGCTCGGCTGTGGGACCTGGCTATTACGAGAATCCAATACGGATGGTGGAACTAACTGGAAAGATTCATAAATAGAAATCTGACAACATGCTCAAGTGGGCAACTGATTTTAAAAACCAATGGAATTTTTCAAACTGCAATGGTACTATGGAAAGCACGTAGCGATTAAGACACCACCCAACAGCGGTTGCGCTTTTTATAAAAATAACCCTTTCCTTCCTTCTATAGGGCTTTCACTCAATTGAGATCACACAATGTGACACTTCATATATGTAGGTTCACGTGCATCGGTGATTAGGGCAGTGACCATACATGTTATACATTTATACGTCCGCACAGGACTATCGCCTGAATCCCGCAATGAAAATCGAGCCCTAGTATGATGTCATCGACCACTAGTACCACTAGACCAGTAGTACCAATAGGGTCAACTGCGTTTCTCGTTACTCAAGACGTACCTTGACTCTCACTGCTTGCTTCACCTCCTTCGTTGTTCCAACCGCCAGGCGGACTTGGGTCCATGCATGCTTTCTTCTGTCCTTAGCTCCATCACCATTCGATGGCTGACATCGATAAAGATATATCGTTGCAGACGGTCGTGCTCTAATTCGCTCTTAATTAAAATTGGTCAATCTGTTGTTAAAGGAACGTGATTGTGTTTTTTCCTTATTTCTGGTGTTCCTAGCCGATCGTGCAACCTGTTCGATATAAGTGCATACGCATCAAGCTTATTTTTGTGTATTTATTTCCAATTTTCAATTCCTATTGTGCATTCCTAACTTCTCTGCACATTCTTAATCGCAGCCGTTTTGTTGTTGCCAACTCTAGTGCGATGCGCTTGCTCTTTCTGAGCCGCTCTATGTTTTTATCTACCCTCAGCTTATCTGTTTTCATTCCAACACACACGCACTGCGTTAGCCGCCGCTCTGTGATTGCCTCTCTGTATTTCTATCGTCTCTCTGTGTCTCTCCGTTCACTTGCTGTTATTGTGACTGTTTTGTTCGTGCTTGCGCGCCCAATTGTGTAACACAAGCTTAAAGTCTCTATCTCTGCCCCACACCGACTTATATTTTACCTTTCTTGCTTTCAAATCGGTGGTCGCGTTGACGATCTGCTCAGGACTCGCTGCGGTCTCAACTGGACTTGTTGGGATTGCAGGGCAGTTGAAGCCAATATGAGAACCTTTATGAGACAGACTCATAAAGAATTCGCTGCTGTCCACTCGGAATTCCGGAAATTACAGGATAAGTTCATCTCAATGGAAACACATTTTAAAAATTTTGAACTTATAAATGAGTCTCCAAAGAGAAGAAAGGTTTCTCCTAGTCTGCCCAGTGTTCATAATTCTAATTCTCTTGCAGTTAACGGCACACACGCTCCTCCTATCAGTTCGCCAGCCTTGATCGACTTTGGCGCTAAGGAAATCGATGTAAATGCATCAACATCGAAAAAGATGGCCGGCTCTTCACCTGCTGTCTCTCCCGTGCCCGTGTCTGCCAAGGATGTCCAACTGGACGGTAACGATCATCCCGTGCCCTTGTTTGCCCAGGTTGTCCAACCGGACAATAATGATCATTCCGTTGTTGGCGTCTCTGTGCCATTGGATGGCAGTATGGAAGTTGAAGTCGTTCCTTCCACGCCGGCTCGCACTGGCTCCTCAGCCAGCGCTATCGCATTCAGACCTGCTCCTCGGTTAGAACCCGCCTCTGCCTCACCCATAAACCATGTTACCCCTCTTGACCGATCTACTCTATTCGCTGTTGCTCCTCTAAAATCTATATTTGTCTCGCGTCTTATGGAATCGACTACGGATGTAATGGTTCGAGATTATATCTTTTACAAACTTAACATCATCATCTGTCATTGTCTCCGTTGTAGCTATATTTACCTTCAAGGATAAACGTAGTATTTGGCGAGGTGGCGGCGTCCTAATTGCTGTTCGTTCCGACTTAACTTCCCAATTGTTTTCCATCGATGAGCTCAACGCTATTGAATTAATCGTAGTTAAAATTCGTCTGTGTTCTTTTAATTTAGTCTTATCATGCTCTTACATCCCACGGTCCTCTGAATTTACAAATTATATTCTTCACGCTGCCCATCTTCGGTCCGTTTCGTCTCAGCTTAGTGATTCTGATCGTCTTATTGTCCTTGGTGGCTTTAATCTCCCAAGTATCACTTGGTCTCCATCCAATGACTCTAACTTAATATTCCCATCTATGCAGCATGACTTTGTTGATTCTCTGTCCAAAACATCATTGAGCCAGGTAAATGGCATACGTAATAACATGTGCAGGACCCTTGATCTCGTCTTTACTACCGATGCTTCGAGCACCTTGGTATGTCGAGGATCACCTCTATCATTCCCTGAAGACCCATACCATCCCACACTTTCAATTGATTTCCTGTTGCCTTCTTCAGGCCCTATGAAGTCGTTCATTAAGCCTTCGAATATCTTTTGCATTAAAAAGGCTGATTTTCTCTCCTTGAATACTGCCTAATGTCAGATTGATTGATTGATAGTCTGCCACGAATGCATTCTATAGCTCTATTTTTTCCATCTTTCCCATGCATGTTCCTTTAGTTACCCCCTCCAGAAATCTTTCTGGTCCTATCTGGTTCACCCCTAGATTAATAAATCTGAAGAATTTAAAATCCCGTATGTACAAGAAGTTTAAAAAATCCGGTTTTCAATCAGACTTTTCGAAGTACTCAATTGCAAAATCGAAATTTTCCTTATTTAATACATTGTGCTACAACAGATACTTGACCCAATGCAAGCTTAACTTTAAACGTGACCCTAAACAATTCTTCAGGTTTGTTAATTCTAAACGTAAATCTTCCCGATTTCCTTCTTCTCTACACTTAAATGGTAGTTATGCTGATAAGGATTGTGATATTGCTGATCTGTTCGCTTCCTTTTTCCAACGTTGCTACTCTGTCCCTTCCATTAACTTTCCCTCTATCCTAGCCTCATCGAACGACTTTAGTAGTAGTTACTCTTATCCTATCCCTATAAATAGTTCTAACTGTATCCTTCCCCCCTTCATCGACTATGATGGTCTCCTAACAAATTTAAAATCGTGCAAGTTTTCGTTCTCCACTGGGCCAGACTCGGTTCCGAGTGCTGTTCTTAAACTTTGTGCAGAATCTCTTTGTGTGCCTCTCCTAAAACTTTTCAACTTGTCTCTCGAGACTGGTGACTTTCCCACCGTCTGGAAAGAATCCAATATAGTTCGCTTTCATAAAAAGGGATCTAAATCCGATGTCTCTAACTACCGTTGTATATCCAACTTATCTGCCATTCCTAAACTCTTCGAAAAAATCATCACTTCTCAGCAGCAAAATTTTTGTAGTTCTGTATTCTCCGAGTCTCAGCATGGATTCGTAAAACGTCGCTCAGTATCTACCAACCTTCTTGAATTTTCCACATTTCTTACTGCTGTGTCAAACTGATGTCGTTTATACTGACTTTAGTAAAGCCTTCGACTCCGTCAATCCCAATCTTCTTATCCATAAACTATCTCTCCTAGGGTTTTCGACTAAGCTTCTTTACTGGACTAATTCTTACCTGTGTAATCGTTCTCAACGTGTCTGCTTTAACTCCTCTCTCTCGAAACCTGTTATAGTCTCATCGGGGGTTCCTCAAGGAAGCCATTAGGGTCCCTTGTTATTTAACTTATTTATTAACGATCTTTCCCAAATGTTCTCTCATTCCCGTGTCCTAATGTATGCTGATGATGTAAAGCTATGTTTTTCCTACAGTGACCCCTTGTCCCCACTATCTCTGCAATCGGGTCTTGACGCTCTTAACAATTGGTGCTTAATTAACGTTCTACCTCTTAACATTTCTAAATGCAATATCATGACTTTTCACCGCAATAACCCATACCTTTTCGATTACTCAATCAATAACATTATCCTACAACGCCTCTTCAAAGTTAACGACTTGGGGATTACCTTTGTACCTAATCTATTTTTCAACTCTCATATCTCTACTATCTCTAACAAAGCCAAAGGAGTCCTAGGATTTGTCAAAAGATGGTCTAAGGAATATACAGACCCGTATACTACAAAACTTCTGTACGTTTCTCTTGTCCGGCCTATCTTGGTTCCTCAGTTCCTCATCTTTGCTCTCCGCGGACTCAATTGGGACCCTTCGATCCATCTCCCTTCTTATGAAAGTAGGTTGCGCTTAATTAACATCCACTCTCTTAAGTCCCGTAGGATCTGCCAAGGAGTTCTCTTCCTCCATAAGCTTCTCTCTGGTGAGGTCGAATCGACTGCCCTCATCAGCCCTACTACTCTGATTATGAATCTTTCCGTAGCCTTTGCCGTAACTATAACCAATTTTTCCATCTGTTTTCCTTTGATACTAGTTCTAATAAGGTCAAAATTATCCTAATCAATAACTTAATTTAAATAACTCTAATTGGGAATTGTTCGGCTACCGGCTTTTCTCTTACCTAAATTTGGCTGTTGGTGGGACCATATCGGCTACTGAGTCAATAATCAGCCCCACCGGGTCAGAGTATTTGCCTTAGTCCTTTCGATTAATTAGTTGACATGTATTTTTACCCTTACTGTAGGTACATTGTTACTGTTGTACAACATTAACTGTTGTTGTTAAACTTTAAACAACAATAAACAACAAAACGATCGTGTCGCTCCGATATCCAGGGTCGCCGTCAATGGTATTCCTTCGATGGTGACTAGTGCGGAGATCCTGCCACACTACAATTTTAGAGGATGCGTTACTCCTGGGGATCCTCGGTGTATGTGTCCGCTCGGGTCCCTACTGGGTGGAGACTCAGTCCGTTTCCCGTCATCGATTGACGGCAGCAGTCGATCGTTCGTATGCCGCGACGGCCACACTCCCAGCAGAACAACACTTTTCGATTCCGGCAGGCGCTGTGGAAGTGGCCTCTCAGCAATTCCGTCAAGCCCGGCGCACATCTACCTGTCGGTCTCCGTCCTGGGTCGTCACGCGGTTAGCTGTTTCAGAATTTCGGGAAGGTATTGCAAAGGTGGCAAAGCCGGGCGAATTAAGCAAGTAAATTAGGCAAAGTGAAGAATTCTAGATATCATGAAATTCGTGGTATAAACATAGTATATGTTATACAGTTACTCTTACGTCTAATATGAATTGCCCTTGTGAACCTGAACTTAGTGGTATAAAACCCTGTTTCATAAACATAATTCAAGACCTTAATCAAATTGTCTTCGTGGACCACCCTCCCTTTAATAAGAATCCCTAGATCCCACCTAGAAACCTAGGTGCGTCGGATCGACTCTGGCTCTCTAAGGCATTAATACCTTGCTTCATGATTGTCCCTGCCAAGTTTATATAAAATTCTCGCGCCGCAATCATCAATTCTCGCTTTCCAATTTTGGAATTGGGGTTTCTATACCAAACTGCGAAGATTAATGGCGGATGGTCTGTGTGCTTTGACACCCTCATATTTGCGTCGTGTAGGCTGCTGAGCACGGTGTCAATGTCTCTGATATAATCCGCGTCACTCCTTGAAAATACGATGACATCGTCAACATACACGTAACATATCTTACCGATAAGCTCCCGTATTGTCATCAATGGCCCGTTGAAAAATGCTGGATGCATTCCTGAGGCCAAATGGCAAACGGCAGAATTCATATTTAAGTCCGTTTACCGAAAATTCCGTCTTTTCACGATCGCGTTCAGCTAACGTGATTTGGAGTGGTCCACGAAGACAATTTGAGGTAGATCAGGAATTATGTTTAAGAAACAGGCACTAAGTTCAGGTTCAAAAGGGATTTCATATTCGAAGTAAGAGTAGCTGTATTCTTCAGGTCTAGCGTAGTGAAGTATTTTGCTTTCCTAGATTTGAACGAATCATGGAAATGCAAGGCATCGGGAACTTGTCTGGTATGGTTTTTGAGTTAAGCTTGCAGAAGTCTATGACTAGCTGTTTCTTGCTTGAACCCAAATCGTCAGTGCCTTTTTTTTCCGACAACCCATATGGAACTGTTGTACGGAGACCTTCGTCGTTGACGAAATCAGTGGCTCCTACAAGGAATTGGTACAAATTGAAATAGATCGGCACCTCATCCTCTGTCCTAATTGCCGTCGTATTCAAAGGCAGCATTACAGTTCGATCTGAAAATGCCTTTATAGGGTTGGACATCATTCTAAGAAGCTCGTCCCTTACTGTTGGTTGAACCTCGATGTCGTCCACTTTTGTGAAGTCGACGCTGGGGCACTTGTGAAAAAGGATTCATGTCCGAAGTGGAGTTTCTTTGTCCCCAGGTTTATATTGACACCGGCCTCAGTCAGTGTATAAGCCCCTACGATGCCATCAAAAGTTGATAGTTCTGGCAAGATGAAACATGGGCTTTTAATTCAGAGCATGATAAAAAAAAGTTGTTCTGCACATTGTTAAAGCCGCGTGGGACAACACAGGGACAACTTCCTAAAGTTCTTTTAGCGGTTTTATGTAATTTTTCTCGGCCCCAATATTTATTTAGATATTTGGTGTTCTCCCCGCTACTGTTCGTTTGACGAACAGTATCACTGTCGTATCCCGCATTGTTTTGCTCATCGATCTCCGCCACGGCCTCCGATGCTAATTGGTCGAGCCGTTGTTCGTACTTGTTCGGGTCGTCCTGAGTGAGGTGACTAACCCTCTGTCTGCGCTGGTCGGAGAGTCTCTATGGTCCAGCCGACCTCTTGAACGCACCCTGTTGGTGCCCGTTAGTAAGGTTTGTCCTAGCAGTGTAGCTAGTTTACCACGCACGGTGGTAAAGTCGCGATTAAATGGTAGTGAGTGCCCAGCCAGTGAATGTGAGTGACTGAAGAACCCCAAAGAACCTACCTCTGGCAGACCACATTTTCTACAACCCACAAGGAATAGGTATGCTGATAGGAGCAGAATTTTGATTTGTAATGGGCTATTTTCCTGCTTCTATTTTTCTCCTCGTAATGCTTTTCATCAAGCTTCATCGTCGTTATTATTTCTTGCAATTCGGTTTTAATTCGCTTGCTTGGTTTTGACACACCCCCACAATTAAACAAATAAATATCTACAAGAAAAACGCTTCTTGTTCAAACATTTTGGCGCCCAACGGGGGGCTCGTGTGTTAATTCTTGGTGAACAATTAAAATACTCGCATTTATGTACAATCTCTACCAACACTTTTCGTCGGTACATAACTTGCAAATACAACAACTGCTTTGCTCGCTCGCACCCTCGCTTTGCTCTCGCGGTTCTCGGTTAATTCTATCATTCGCTTGTCACCCACAACGCAAGCAACGGCGCTTGCACTCCTTTGCTGCTACCTGATCTGGTCCAGAGATCAACGCAGTTATCTATTGGAATTCCACCACTTTTCGTTTCGCTTTCGTTGCCGCCGTCGGAATTGTCGCTGACTCTCTCTCCCTTGGAACAACAGCACTCAACCTTTTGCTGCCGCCTTCGCTTCCACCGTTGGATTTGTGCTTTGGCTACTGCTGCCTGGTTGCGTCCGTGCTGTTGTTGCCAGCATTCGTTATTGTTGCGTGCAATTACACTACACAACAAATGACGACTCTGGAAGATTTAAAACGCCAACGGAGCAACATAAAACGAAACATAGCTCGAATCAAATTTGTGGTGGAAAAAAAGACGGAAAAGCCGATTTGCAATGATGAGCTTCGGTATCGTTTAAGCATCTTGGAAACCTATTTCAAGAGGGTTCTAAGTGTCCAGGCTGACATTGAAGACCTTAACCCAAATGATGAAGGACGGGCAGACTTGAAGGATACGTACATAGCAATCAAGCTATCCATAAAGGACAAATTGGGAGGTGACTTAGTATAGTATAGTTGCGCCAGACTATCACCCACCGCCAGTGAGATCATCATTACCAAGGTTGTCGTTGCCCACCTTTGACGGAACTTATTCGAACTATAAAAACTTCATTAATTCGTTTGAACAACTTGTCGTGCGTGAGTCTGGATTGTCCAATATCGAAAAGTTTAATTACTTGCTGGGCTGCCTCAAGGGGCCGGCGTTAGACACCATTCAGGCATTCCAGGTCACAAGCGAGAACTATCCAAAGGCCCTACATAAACTTAGCAACCGGTACGATAATCCAACTCTTATCTTTTTAGAAGGCATTGATGCATTGTTTGCACCACAACCGATCGAAAAGGCCAACTGTCAGCAGCTTCGCAGCCTGTTTGATAAGGCGTCTGCGATATTTAGCTCGTTGGAGTCCATCGGCAGACCGGAGGACATCGCTCAATCCATGCTGATCTACATCGTGATGGACAAGTGTGATCAGCTCACTCGGAAGAAGTGGAAGGAGTCACTGGACTACCAAAAGCTACCGACCTGGCTAACATGCACACAACTTGTGGAACGCCACTGTCAATTCCTGCATTCGTCTGGAGCCTCATCTAGTACTCCGTCGCAACGAAAGGCTGAAAGCAATAAGTCCAATCGTCACTCGAATCAGCAGATAAACTCGTCGTTTGCCATTACTAATCCATCTTGTCCACTTTGTTCTAGTTCTGGCCATAAAATCACGAACTGTGCGCAGTTTAAGGCAATGAACAGCAACCAACGGTTCGATCATGTGAAACGTCTCGGTCTCTGCATCAACTGCCTTGGGAACGGCCATAGAGTGGCGCAATGTTCATCGACTCATCTTTGCCGAACCTGTAATCGGACTCACCACTCGACTTTGCATCACTCGCAGCCGCAACAGCCACCACAATCATCGGCAGGACAATCCTCAAATCCGGAACCGATAAGGCAACCGTCGCAGCACTCTTGGCAAACAGCTGATATTAATTCGTATCAAGCTGCTTTACATTCGCATATGGACATCGCTGCAGAAGATCAAATTTTGTTGGCAACAGCCATGGTATTGGTAAAGGATGCATCAGGTGAATACAAACTCGGTAGAGCGTTGCTTGATTCATGTTCCCAGGTTAATTTTGTCACTGAAACCTTTGCTCAAAAACTTCGCCTTCGACGTGAGAGGCACCACATCGGAATTCGGAGCATAGGAGACACCCTTACTAATTTGAAGGCTCGTACGACGACCTTCATTAAATCACGTACGTCTGGCTACCAGCTCACCCTCCAGTTTGGAATTACATCCCACATTGCAAACCAGCCAGATAGCGAGATCGACATATCGAACTGGAACCTACCTGCCAATACTCCTTTGGCAGATGAATCGTTTTACATGACCAGGCGTATTGATCTTCTGCTGGGAACCAAAGCCTTCTATGGAGCACTAGCTGTTGGACAGATTCGCATTGGCCCGAACCTTCCCACTCTACAAAAGACGCTGTTTGGTTGGGTTGTTGCTGGGAGGTAACAGGCAGCCACCATTGTGCTTGGCGACGGTAGAGGAGCCGATCGATGAAAGCCTGCAGCAACTATGGAAAGTTGACTCTATTGTCGTCCAACCTGAGTCAATTCTTCCAAATCATCATCGCTGTGAGGAACACATAAGGATGCCAGTGTCCGAATTGTCGTTCGCTTGCCATTCCGAGAAGACCCAGGATGCCTTGGAAGTTCAGTAGACACAGCTCGAAGTCGATTTGTTGCCATTGAGAGACGTCTCTCTCGTCTACCGGACATTCGATTGCAGTATACATCATTCATGCAGGAGTATGAAAGTCTCGGCCATATGTCCCTCGTATCGAATCCTAACCTGGAGGAACCTCATTATTATATACCGCACCATTTCGTTCTCAAACCAACCAGTACCTCGACGAAGCTCAGAGTCGTCTTTGACGCGTCTTGCCGTACGTCATCTACGTCTACATCTACATCTATCCCTTAACGGCCCTACTATCCAGGATGAGTTGTACTTGCAATTGCTGAATTTTTGAATGTATAGGTTTGGCATCACGGCTGACGTCACCAAAATGTAAAGACAGGTACTTGTCGGTGAGGAGGATCGAAAGTTCCAGTACATTCTGTGGCGAGCGTCCCCAGATGCTGACCTTCAAACCTACCAACTCAATACCGCAACATATGGGTCTGCGTCTGCCCCGTTTCTCGCAACTCGTAGTTTGCATTTCTTAGCTGAGGAGAGTAAGAATGAATGGCCCTTAGGAGCCGAAGCAGTTAGAACTGCGTTTAATGTTGATGATTTGTTGTGTGGGGCTGATGACATAGATACACTTCTCAAACTGAAAAAGGAAATCACATCGACTCTAGCTTGTGATCATTTTCCATTATGCAAATGGCATTAAAATCATCCAGTTGTAATGGAAGATGAATCGTCTAAGGAAATAAACATTTCAGAAAACTCGATTAGCAGCACACTCGGCGTGACTTGGCATCAAAAAAGTGATGCATTTAGTTTCACTTTCACACCCAAGGAAGTCTACCCTTCTATTACAAAACGAACAATTTTGTCAACTGCGTCATCTTTATTCGATCTCATCGGTCTGCTGTCACCGTTAGTCATTGTCTCTAAGATCATTCTCCAGGAGTTGTGGCTTTTGAAACTCGACTGGGACGAGTCTGTCTCCAAAATCCAAACTGCGCGTGGAGCACTTTTTTGGATTCATTGAGCTCACTAGCGGTACCTCGTTTTTGTTTGCAGACCGACGCCAAGAGTATTAAAATACACGGATGTGACGCATCGATTCGGGAATATGGCTTCTGTCTTTATGTGCGTACTGAGAATTCGTTGGGCAGGTCTCCGTGAAATTCTTCACGTCCAAGTCCAGAGTAGCACCTGTGAAGAAGCAGTCTCTCCCGAAGCTGGAACTTTGCGGCGCACATTCACTTGCTCAACTGTACAGCAAAATCAAGGCCATCTTCAAAAAACACACCATCACGACTTATTTTTGGAGCGACTCACAGCTCGTATTGCATTGGTTGAAACAACACTCAGTCACATTATCAACCTTTGTCGGAAACAGAGTGTCCGATATTCACACTTTGACTTCGGATGGAAGGTGGCGTTACGTGCCAACACATCAAAACCCGGCTGATCTTCTGTCGCGAGGCTGCAACGTGAACGAGTTGATCCAATCTACATGTTTTTCAGGTCCTTCATTTCTACTCGAGGATTCGCTGACCTGGCCCGCCACAGGGGAACGACAAGATATTGATATGGACGTAGTCAACTCGGAGAAGCGAAAAAGTATTTTCACTGCCGTACAGGAGACAAATTACATCCTCAAGATCATCGATAATATCAGTTCATATTCACATAGCCTTCGTCTGATTGCTTGGATGATAAGATTCTTACGGATATGTAGGAAGCAAGCGACGTTTACCACAACCTCGCCGACACCCGATGAACTTCGTTTTGCCTCGCATTGCATTATTTGGAATATTCAACAAATCCATGTTGCAGAGGATATTCTCTTACTTCAGAAACAAAAATATTTAAGCAGTAGCTTAAAGTTTCTTACTCCCTTTCTGTCAGAGTAGGTGGACGATTGGAACACTCAAACTTACCAGACGGCCAAAAACATCCGTTGTTGCTGCCTAGCCAGTCCCAATTTGTGTGGAGCTATATTCGCCACTTGCATCTTCGGAATTATCACGCTGGACCTAAAGCTTAAGTCGCACTCATTCGCTTGGAGTGTTGGATTGTTAACGCCAAAGACTTGGCACGTCGAATTGTCCGCTCCTGTGTACATTTCGTTCGCTACAGACCAAAGTTGCTGCAACAACTCATGGGCTCATTAACGCCTAATTGACTTTCTCCTAATCGACCGTTTGAACGCTGTGGAATTGACTTTTGTGGACCCATCAATACATATCTACGAATTCGAGGAAAGGGACCTTGCCTTTTCACCAAGGCTGTTTACATCGAAGCAGTCTCGGACTTGTCAACGAAGGCGTTCTTAAACGCATCAGAACGGATGGGAGGTCGTCGCAGACCTCTTCTACGATAAAGCCACTAATTTTGTAGGGGCATCGAATCAATTGCAGGAATTGAAAAGGTTTTTGTTCTTGAAGCAGACACAGGATGAAATTGATTTTATTAATTTCCATTTTATTTCCCCGAGAGCACCTCATTTCGGAGGCCTTTGGGATGCGGCAGTCAACAGTGCTAAAGGACTGTTTAATCGTACGTTAGCTAGCACCAGATTCACCTTTGAATAGCTGAGCACTGTCGTCGTCGAAATAGAAGCGATCCTCAACTCACGACCACTATCACCGCTTTCGTCAGACCCAAACGACTATAGCGCTCTCACGGCTGATCATCTCTTGGTTGGCGAATCATTGCGATCACTACCTGAGAGATCTCTAGAACACATCAAGCTGACAAGTTTGGACTGCTACGATATGATTGCGGCCGTCAAGCAATGTTTTTGGAAGCAATGGTCGGCTGATTACTTCAACGAGTTGCGATCGCGGACGAAGTGGACAGCACCCTCAACGAACCTCACAGAGGGTACGTTGGTCATCATCCTTGAGGACACTCTGCCCCCTCTACGCTGGAAGCTAGGCTGAGTGCAGTCTACTGCATCCATCCCATCCCACCCATCCTTGGGAAGGATGGTCGTGTACGAGTGGTGCACCTCCACACAGCAAATGGAACATGTTGCCGGCCAATACACAAACTAGCAATTCTTCCAGTTGTTTGAAAGCAGTCCTTTCAACGGGGCCGGGATGTTCGGTCAAACTTCGTCCACCCAACTAATTTAGAAGTAGTATTTTAGAATTTAGAAGCGTACTCTCATAATTGCACGCTCTCACTATTCTCGCTTATGCTCGGTGCTCATGCACTAAGAGCCCAATAAAGTAGTCGTCGACTGATACTCAACAGCACCTCATCGTCGTTATTATTTCTTGCAATTCGGTTTTAATTCGCTTGCTTGGTTTTGACACACCCCCACAATTAAACAAATAAATATCTACAAGAAAAACGATTCTTGTTCAAACAAGATTATCTCAAATTTTGTATATTTTGTTTCAGGATCGATTTTGCTTGTTATTATTCTTAATTTCATTAACTGTTGTATGGAATCTTTCTATGTATTCTATGTATTTCTATTGTATTTTCACATCTTCCGAGATAAGCCATGTTTGCAATGCTGCGCACATGAAAGCTGAATCTTTATCGGCTTTTATCTCTTGGGGCTTACTCATTTCGTTAAAGACTTTTATAATGGTTCTTTTTGTTTTAAGCCAGTCGCGACTATTCACTTCTATTAGAGTGGCAAATTTCGAGTATAGTCTATACATGATAGGAACTGCTGGTTGCCTATCATATAAAAATCCATAACATATCTTTCTCCGACGTTCTGTAATGCTAACATAGGTGCCGTTTACACTGAGGCTGCGTCTTGATTCTTTGCGTCTTCCCAGAAACGCAGTTTTTTTTACATAGGTTTAGCATAGGGCCCTAGTGATGGCAAAAAGTTGCATCGTTTTCTGACGCAACTGCTTTTTGGTATTTCTGTGGTATTTCTGTGCGCATTACAGCAATTTTCGTACTTTTCTGCCTAATCAGCGGAACTATCACCACTAATAACAACAAAAAAAACAGCAGATTCAAATTTAAATTTTGCCGCTTAAAATTTGTAACTGAGTAAAAAAGGGCAAAAATTCATTTAATGGTTAGAACAAATTGTTTAAACTAATTTTATTATTAAAAAAATCATTTCAACAATATAGTTGATTTTAAATTTTTTGCTGCAAATCCCATGTCTTTGAATGCTTTCACTATTTCCGTGATCTTCTCAGGGTAAGAAAGTCTGCTTGCAGATACTTGTCAGCGAGTTGAGCAACTACCTCGCGACAAAACTGCAGTAATATGCGGCAGACAATGGCCATTGGCACACCAAATAGACTTCCGTACGATATTCCGCAGGCGATCCTAGGCAATAAAGGGCTATGGCTATTCTCTTCTCCAGAGGGATTGTCAGTCGAAAAGGAGTGTCTTTCTTTTTGAGATTGGGCAACAGTCCAACGAGAATGTTGAAGTACTCCTTTCCATGCAGAAATTTTCCTTAAAAAAGGCATCGGAATTGTCCACAACATCTTCCTCCCAAAATGAACCAAATCGCGGAAATATTGCAATGAGGAATATATTATTTAATTGAAAAGAGAGAACATTGTCTGCTCTTTACCTACAAGAGTCCAAACGCAAGGAGGACGTTGCAGTTGCAAGACGAATTGCAACTTTTCTGAAGATAACTCAGCCGCTTCCATGCACTTCAAAAGGTTCTCCTCATATTGCGCCACCACAGTTAAAAGAATCAACTCTATTTCCGACATATTTCGTTGATTTTCGAACATTATTGTTTTGTTTCCTCTTCCAAGACGCAAAGACGCTGTAGTGTAAACGGCAGTTCTGCTTCTCTGCGTCTTTTCCGATATCGATATGCACCAAGTGTAAAAAGCCTATTAGCATCATGATGTTCAGTTATGGCAATATTACAAGTAGGGCATTCATGTTTTGAATTAATTTCTGATAGTCTGGATATATGTTGACAATTGATTGTTTTCTCAATTCCAGAATGCAATAACTTTTTTACTATTAGCTCTTTAAACTTGGCATAATTTTGAAAATCAATTAGCTTTTTGCTTGATTTGATTACTTTTGTTCAATTTCTTGAATTAATTATCTCTAAATATGCGTAGCTAGCGTATTTGTCATTTCCTTGCATGTTATTTTAATGATTAGCTTATGAAAGTAGTGGGATGTGTCTACCTTATCTTCCTCTCCTTTTATTAACACGATTTGTCGGTTGTAATGGTTAATAGGTCTCTCGGTAATGGGGATATTGTTTTGATTATCTTTTTGCGCCCTATGTATGGGCGCGCCTGCACTATCGGATATCTCACCATAAAGGTTCTCGTTGAGCTCTTCCCTTGATACTACATCTACTACATAATTGTCTTTTCCGGGAACACATCTATTTTTGAAGTCGAACTCGTTCAATTTTATCTTCTACCTTTGTAGCTTCATGTTTGGTTCTTTTAGGTTGTTCAACCATACCAATGGCTAGTGGTCGTATGATCGTAAATACTTAGTTGCCCAGACAATAGCTAACAATTCATTTCGATCGCGGAATAATATACTTCATGATAATTTAGTGTTCTGCTAGAAACCACATAGTCCTAAAAATGACTTAATCTGTTTGGTAGTTTCAGGTATTGGGAACATAACTATTGCTGAAATCTTGTTTGGATTCGGTATTATTCCCTCTGGTGTGACTACATGACCAAGGAATTCTGTTTCCTTCTTCATGAATTCACACTTATCCATTTGAAACTTTAGGTTTGCGTCCCTTAACTTTCCGAATACTTTTCTTAAAGATAACAAGTGTTCATCCAATGAGGTGGAGAAGATTATTATGTCATCTAAGTACACTAAACAATCGGTGAAGATCAGGTCTTCCAATAGATTGTTAAGGCATCTTTGGAAAGTTGCGGCTGCGTTTGTCAGCCCGAATGGCATCCGAGTGTATTTGTAATAACCATGTTTTGTGGAAAACGCTGTTTTCGTGATTGAATTGGGTTCCATTGGGATTTGATGGAAACCTTTAGCCAAGTCAATCGTTGTGAAATACTGACATTTTCCTAGTTTGTCTAGTATCTCATCCATCCTTGGAGTTGGAAATTTATCCTTGATGGTTATCTCGTTGAGACCTCTATAATCTAAAACGAGTCGGTATATTTTCTTTCCTAAAGCATCGATCTTTTTCGGGATCATGGAAATGGGGGATCAGTAAGGCGATTTCGATTTACGAATTATTGCTTGCCTGATAATATCTTTTATTTGTTTATTAACTTCCTGGTCATGTATGTGAGCATACTTATATGGCCTCCAGAATTCCGGATTTTCATGCTGGGTTTATATGCTTGACGGTACTTGTGAAAGTAAAATTGTCACCTTCTCTGTACTGTAAGTCGTTATACTCTAAAAAGACCTTTTTCAGCTTTTCCTTTTCTTCGCTGTTTAAATGTTCTAACCTTAATTCATTACTTTCCCTTAGTTCATTGTCTAGTGCGGAAGTGAAGTATTGATCCATGTCTAAGGATGGGTTCGAATATTCAGATGTGATCATATCTTTCTTTGACGATATATCGTCGCATGCAGGTGTTGTTTCGCCTGCTTCAATAACTTTTCCGCTCGAAATGATTGGGAATGTTCTACCTCCTAACCTTACAGTGTCGTCTCTGTAATTAATTACTGCCTGACTGGCCACCAGATATTCTCGGCTTAGCAATATATCGTAATTGCTAGAAAAGTTGAATATGTAAAACTTTTAGTCGGACGGACAGACTTTATCAGTCGGTCTTATTATACTTTTTGTTAGGTTAACATGTACATTGATCTATTCTGGTATTCGTGAAATTCTCCTTTTTGATGTTAATAGAAGATCTAAAATTCACGATAACTCTGAGTACTTTGTTATTTATGGTAATTTCTATATAGGATCCCCCTCGGTTTCTTCCGAGGCTATCTGATGAAAATTTACTTCCATTTTAATCTGATCGCTCTGGCTTTCCCTAGCTCATTTAGTAGGTTGGTTGGGCCTACTGCCACTAGCTTGGTCATTCTGGCTATGGTAATTCATAGGATTTTGGGACTGACCTTACTGCACTGAATTTCGAAATTTTTGACGAAGTCCTTGGTTATTGTTATTATATCGTGAGGAATTAGGTTGATCAGACAAATTCTGAGTTTGCTGTTGGCTAGTGTTATTTGTAAAATTTGGGTAATAATTTCCAACATTCATTCGATTAGACTGCTGTTGTGTCTGCCTATCTTTGCTCACATTTTTCTCTTCTATATTATTCTCATACAACCCCTCCTCTTGAGCAGCTTTTTATACCCGGTACTCGAAGAGTATAGGGGTATATTAGATTTGTGGGGATAACGGTTGTGTGTAACGCCTAGAAGGAAGTACCCCATAAAGTATATATATTCTTGATCAGCATCAATAGCCGAGTCGATATAGCCATGTCTGTCTGTCCGTCTGTCCGTCCGTCCGTCTGTTTGTCTGTCTGTCCGTCCGTCTTCATTAGCGCCTATATCTCAGAGACTATAAAACCTAGAGCAACCAAGTTTTGTATCCAGTCTCCTTTGTTATCACACTACTCAAAGTGTATTTCAAAATTTCGCCCCTTCCCTTTCCGCCTCCACAAAGGACGAAAGTCTGTGGCATACACAATTTTGAAGATACAAAAAAACTAAATAAGCTGAATCATAAAGAAAAACCATTTCTATCGGAGTGTTGAATCTGGATCAGATCGGATGATTATTATAGCTACAATGAAGAAAACCATTTCGAAAGTCATCATTCCCTCTCGCTCTCTCTCACACGCGACCCCATCTGCTTTGCCCTGTCGTATTTCTTGACGCCTAGTTCTCAGAGACTATACAAGCTAGAGCAACCAAACTTTCTATACAAGCTTCTGTGATATCAAACCAGTACAAGTGTATTTCAAAATTTTGCCATGCCCCTTTCCGCCCCCACAAAGAACGAAAATCTGTGGAATTTACAATTTTTAAGATAAATGAAAACAAAAAACGCAGAATCATGGAAAATTACCATATCTACCAGATTGCCGAATATGGATCAGGTCGGATCAATATTATGGCCAGAAGAAACAAATTAAATTTCAGTGGCTACGCAACGCCTGCCAAGCGCTGACTCATTCCCTCTCTCTCTGTCGCAAACACTTGTACGTCTCAAATATGTAGTTATACATGTAAAAATGTAGAACCAGATGTAAAAAGCATATGCAAACAAAATTGAAAACATGTATAATATTCCAAAAATGATTTGACTTCATTTTTTGAAATATTATTTTTTGCCCAAAATTTAGTTTGTCCCTTTTGCGAACATATAATAAATTGCATAAATCGCAAGCTCATATATGTATGTATGTATATACTGACTGAGTACCGGGTAAAAAGGTAGAGCCGAGGCCTTCGTCCAGTATTAGTTTATTACTTATAATTAAAGATTTAGTTTCTAATTCCTCGATGAACTTACGTAGGCTTCCGTTGTAGCTGGTGCAGTAGAGACGCATCAGCAGCTCCTCATACGGTGTGTGGTTTTTATACTCGTTGATCAGTGCTGTCTTCAATTCGATCCAGGTATTTGGTTGTACCATCTATGATGTTCTTTGTGCGTCTCCTGCCAGTTGGACTTCGATCGCCCCGAATAATATCCTTTGCTGTCGAGCTTCTCCAGTTGGATATAGCTCTTGGATATATTCTATTCGCTTGATGAATGAACTCAGTTGTTCAATTGATCCATCATAAGCTGGCACTTGTCGGATCGACAGCAGTGCTTGATTCAAAAGAATTTCGCTCAGGCTAGGTGGTGGTAATGCCATTTTGTAATTCTCTTGTTTTTCTTTTGATTAAGATACACTTTTAATACTGCGCGTGATATCACTCTGTCTCTTTTAATCCCTCTATCTTTGAATTGTTGATCTCGGTGTTGCTTTTTTGTACACCGTGTCTTGATCTTTTTATTCACTGATCTTTTGTTGATTGAGTCACGTATTTACCTTGTGCTTCGATGCATAGGTTCCTATGCGGATTCTATTTTACTAACAATATCCCGGGATTACTATGATTCTAGATAATCTAGTCGTATAGATTATTCTTAGCGAATCACTGACCTGAATATTTGTCGCGATAATTTTAGTATCCTGCGCCAATAAGATTTCCACTGATCAAGTTTAGTTTTTTAAGAAAATATGTTTTTATTTAATCTTAACTTATGTTTATTACAATGGGTTATTACTGAGCTATCCCCGACTTTGATTTTGAAAGTCTCAAACGGAGCTGGTTCTTATATCTTAATCTATTTTCCAATAAGCCTCGCATGGGAAGCTTTTGAGCTTTGGTCCCAAGCTTTGATCTTCGGCTGCAGTTTTCTTCTTCGGTTGCACTTCGGCTGATCGTGGATTGAATCAGTGAATTGTCGGCTTTGATGAAAGGGTTGACTGCAGCTGGTGATCTGTATCATCTTTCGTCTGGGCTGGTCACTTGTTTATCAGATTGGAGTGTGGGAGCCGAAGTTGTTTACTTGGGTATCTATGATTCAATTTGGTTGTGGGAATTAAATTGTTTATTCTAGCACCTTGGAATTTAGGTGATTTCCTGTTGACAGTTTATGAATTATTTGTTTTCTGGTGTTGGGGATCTTATCATTTGTTTATCCTAATCTGGTATATGTGTATAAGGGCTAGTGCTGGACATATGTATAAAGTATTATTGATATGTTCAGTGCTTAACGTATACATAATGCGTGTGTGGGTGTCCGAGGGATGCCCTGTGATCGCCACTGCACAGTGGCCGGATTTGCCAAAGTTTGGTCAAAAATAAACTACAGATCAAAGGTCTTCAAGTTTGGTACAGTTGATTGTAATAATATATATGCATACAAATTGGAAAAAAGTTGAGATCGATCGGACCACGCCCACTTATGCCTCCCATATTAAACATATTAAAATGATTTTATATTTTTATACTTTTTATTAACTTTCTTCAGTTTTTATCTCAAATGAAAAGGAATCGATGTATTCATTCTCAGAATCCGAATCTATATCAGATTCAATACTCGTATTGTCTTTGTCTAAAACCGGCTAGCTCAGCGAAAAGCGCAATTACTTCTGACATCAGCTTGTCCTTATTTTTCTTGAACTTTCTATTAAATTAAGGCTCGATTTTAGGGGATCCGAAGAATCCATTGCTAGGTGAAACACATCTATATTATTAATAGGACTATTTTTTGGTGTATTTCGAGCCTCAGAGGCGTTTTCGCCTAAACATACGACAGGAACTGCAGAAGAAGAAATAATTTCTGAACCATGGACCAGGATCTTGTGAATGGTCGGTAACATGGGATACCACGGATACTTTTCCATATATAAGGAAGCAGTTTCATTACAAAAGCTTTGACATTTTTTTGGACTTATTTCAAACTGGCAAGAAATGGCCATTAAAATTGTTTCGAAGCATTGAAGTATTTTAAAATCAAATTCTAATTTAAATGCAAATAGTTGGGTATTTAGCTGTATTGCCATCATTTGTATTACAGCTTCCGTTTTGTTTTGCTTTCCCATTTGCTTCCATAGCCTAAATAGAATATTTTTCTTCCGGCAATTTAACAATACTTTGTCATTTGTATCTTGCACTTGCCATTTATTCAGACCAATCCGAGATGAAACGTGCAATAGGAATTCAAAGAATCTTAGCCATGAATGTAATGGACTCATTCCATATTAAAGAGCATTAGGTTTTGGCTTAAACTTTTCAGCATTTGTGACCTTCGTCGTCAAATTTTTTTTGGAGTTGCACTACATATTCGACATGACTGAGTGGAGTTCATCCCCGTTAAAACATTCAAAATCTTACCGTCAATGAGCGTTAAATTTAGATCAAATGAAACTGCAATATTTCTATCAGCAATTTCGTTATATATATACGGTGATAGATTTAAAACTTCTTCCTTTAATCTGCTGTTTTCTTTTAAAATGTGCTCCTTACTTTCCTTAACGAGTTCAATTTTTAATGGTCCATAAAATTTTATTGACTGAGTTTTTGCATTTAGCCACAAAACTCTTCCAAAAGAATCAACTAATTTAATTGGTGTAAAAGAAGTGACAAATAAAAATTGGTCAAATGTTTCCGGCTCCTTCCCTAGATATCCCTGTTTGTATAAGCTTTGTCCAGGCGATCCGTCGAATCCATAGGTTAAGGTTAGGTTAACCCGGACGACCCTCCTGGGGTCTCCCATAGGCCAGTGTGGCCCTTAGTTATCCGGATGGTTATGGACCTTTACGCGGGGGCTAGTGAGGTTTTGATATCATCTAAGATTGAGGTGTTTTTGGCGAAGGCCAGCAGTTCCTTTGGCGACCTCTTGGAGGCATCTTCTAGCGATGTCAACGTCGGTGCGCCCAGGTATCTTCTCCTTGCTCGTGATAGAGCCGGGCAGCTGCAGATTAGATGTTCCAGGGTTTCGATAGCCCCGAGGTCATCACATTTCCTGCAGCTGTTTCTGTCGGTGATGTTTAGTCTGGCTGCGTGTCATGCGGCCAGCCAGTGACCTGTCAATATTCCCACTAGCAGTCTGCAGTCTTTCCGTGGAAGGTGCACTGATAGTGGCTGAGTTTCTCACTACGTTTTTTTGCACATGATTTTTGAGACTCTGCAGTTGGTCGTGCTCCTCCACCTGCTCTCGTTTTCTAGTCTAGCCCGCTTTTCTAGATCGCCCTGTAGCGTTCTGAGTGAGATAGGCACATTTTCTGCTCTTTCTGTCACCAACCCGATGCCTTCCTTTGCCAGAACGTCCGCCGCTTCATTTCCTTCGATGCCCTGATGGCTGGGGATCCAATAGATCCGCACTGACTTGGTCGTGCATATTGAGTCCAATGCTTGCCAGGACACTTCTAGAACTGACCGTGGACGACTGCATGGATTTTATCGAACAGATTGACCACGTTGTGTGATCGCCCTGCGTTTTGTGCAACCTTCGCTGCTTTCCTGATGGCAAAGACCTTCGCCTGGAATATGCTGCAGTGGTCCGGTAGCTTGTATGACAGCCCTATTTCGGGGTCTGTGCAGTATATGCCAGCTCCTACTCCTCCTTACATCTTGGAGCCGTCTGTGTATATGTTGAGATGTTGCGTCTGGCATTTTTTCCATTCTTCAGGTCCCAGAAATGCGTTTGTATTGATGTCGAGTCACGTTTGAGGGGTCATGTAGTCAGTATAACTGATCATGTCCTTGCCGATTGAACTATGCCCTATACTTGTGGCCGCATGTTTTCCGACGCAATTAGGTGCTGTGCAGCCTTTCCAGCCGTCAGATGAGCGTGGATGTCCAGGGGGTCAATTCCGAGTATGGTCTCGAGTGCTTTAGTTGGGGTAGATCTCAGTGCCCCCTTGATACAGAGCAGTGCCTGTCGCTGAGTCTTTTCCATAAGCTTGTGGTACGTCTTCTTCCTGGTAGCTTGCCACCACACTAAGACTCTATACAGCAGAGTTGGTCGCACCACCGATATGTAGATCCAGTGAATTAGAGCAGGTGACAGGCCCCATGTGCTGCTGAGCATCTTCTTTGATGCGTATAGCGCAATGGCGGCCTTCTTCTTCCTTTCCACTACATTGGGGCTCCATGCCAGCTTGCTATCCAATACTGTGCCAAGGTATTTGACTTGTGTTTTTGGGGTTAGCCTTGTTTGGTTGGTTTTCGGGGGAATCCATGCCGGTACCTTGTACCTCTTGGTGAAGAGGATGAGCTCCGTATTGTCCGAGTTGATTCTGAGTCCTACTTCGTCTGCACACTCACATAACTCCCAGAGTGTACTTTCCATTATGGAGCTGAGAGTCGATGGACATACACCCGTAATAAGTATGCTTATGTCATCTGCATAAGCTGTTATTTTTTGGGCCTTCCTCTCGAATCTCTTTATGATGTTGTCGACCACAAGGTTCCGCAGGAGAGGTGACAGGACCATGGAAGCGGTGCCCCACTCTGATTGCACCTGTCTAAAACTTAGAAGGTTTTTTATCCAGAGGTTGATTGCTGGGTGGGTGCTGGTTGCTCCTAGGCAGTCCATTATAGCTTCTGAAGCGACGTTATTAAATGCTCCGGATATATCTACGCATACTCCTAGTGCATATTTTTTGTTGTTGAGGGCTTTCTCGACGGTAGCTACTAGCGAGTGTAGTACTGTTTCCACCGATTTTCCCTTGGTGTAGGCGTGCTGGTTGGTTGACATCAGTCCCCCTACTTCGGATCTGATGTGTAGATCCAGCAGCTTTTCTAATGTTTTCAGTAGAAAGAAGGTTAGGCTTTTCGGTCTGTAATCCTTGGAACTCACATGGCTGCACTTTCCTGCTTTTGGGAGGAAGACAACTCTAGAGGTTCTCCATTGGATCGGGATATGGCCTGTCCTTACCTCTTTGGTCACCTCTTTGCTCACCTGTAACATGGCTGGGAATATTCCTTCCAGTCCAGGTGCTTTAATGCCCGTAAATGAGTCTATGGCCCATTGGATTTTCTTGTGGGTTATTAGGCCTGTGTTGAGGGTTTGTTCCTCTGTTGCTAGGTCTTGTTGCGTTGCGGCATCGGTGACCTCGGTGCATCCTGGGAAGTGAGCCTTCATTAGTGCTGTCAGGGCTTCTTCGCTGCTCTCTGACCATTGTCCATTGTTGAGCTTGAGCTGACTCTGTATGGTAGGTTGCTTAGAAAGCAGCTTCCTGAGTCTTGCCGTTTCAGGCACCTTCTTGATGTTGGAGCAGAAGTTCCTCCACGAGCTGCGTTGTGCCTTGCGTATCTTTTTCATTGAATTCCTGAGTAGATTCTTGTATTCCTCGTTTATGAATTCTTCGTTCGCTTGTTTGGCGAGCTTGAAGAATTCCCTGAGGTTGTTTCTCAAGAGGGAGAGGTCACTGTTCCACCAGAGTGGCTTGGTCGGTAGCCATGTTGCGCGGTAGCCATCTAGTAGCTTCTTAGATAAAGACTCAAGAGACTTCTCTATGTCCTCAGCCGATTGTACCGACCCCGGATTCGCGAGCTTTGAGGTAACCGTCTTTCTGAACTTTTCCCAGTTTGTGTTCCGGGGGTTCCTATAGACGGCTACCTTCGAGGTGTGTTTAAAATCGTATTTGAACTGGATATACCTGTGATCTGAGAAGGATGGTCTTTCAAGGACCCTCCACCCAGACACCGCGGCACTCCTTCCCGCTACGAGTGTAAGATCTAGCACGTTTGATGAGGTGGGACCCACGTAGGTGTAGTCCTCCCCCATGTTTGCTACTTCTATGTTAGTGGAAAGTATAAATTCTAGAAGAGACTCACCTCGGTCATTGATATCGGGGCTTCCCCATATATTATGGTGGGCATTAGCGTCCGTACCAATGAGTAGTTGGTAGTCCCTGGAGCCGGCTTCCTCGACCAGACTCCTTAGCTCTTCGGGTGGTGCGGGCCTGTCGTGTACCATATAACAGGAGGCTACCAAGAGGCGCTTCTCCTCGCATTTTAGCATCACCACTGTTAGGTCATCTGAGCTGTAATTAGAAATAAGGTGAGCGTGGATTCCCTTTCGTACAAGTACGATGGTTCTGTTCCTGCTTACCGGTGTTGTGTTAAAAGAGTTGTAGTTTGAGGACTTTAGTCCTGCCACTGAATTGCCTGACGCAATCCATGGCTCCTGGACTATAGCTATGTCGACGGGCCCTTGCTCCAAGGTTATGAGGAGCTCCGCCGACGCCACTTTACTTTTATGTAGGTTGAGCTGCAGCACACTCAGCGGCATGGGTGGCTGGCTCAACTTCGCTCGACGGGTTGACCACTATCGTCAGATCACCGTCCTCTTCCTCCTCTGATTCGTCCAGCGCAAGCCCCTGGGTGGCTTCCACGATAGTGTCTAGACCTAAGTCTTTCTCTACCTCGCCTGCCTGCAGGGTGTGCGCGTCTGTGTCCCAGGGGTGGCGTTTTTTCAGGCGCAGGTAAACGCTGCCCATGCCCCACGCCATCTCCCGAATCTGGGGTATAGGAGGTCCTCCGCCTCCTTGTTTATTTGGAGAGTCGCACACTGGCCCCCCTTATTGGGTAACGGGCTCCTAGTGTGTAGCACCTTCCAATTCTCCGTTGGAATCTCTGGGTTCTGACGCCTTTGGTATAGACGGGATTAGCTCCCTGTCTACCATCTCCAGCTTGGCACCATCCCACATCGCGTCCAGTTGGCCGACAGTTTGCGTTAGCGACCTACGCGTTGGGTCATCGTTGCACTTGAGGATCTTAACCCCATTCAGCCACCCAGCACCATCAAAGGTGGGCATGGGAGCTGTGGGATCCTCCTCCATCCTTGCAAACAGTGCATCCACGAGCCGCGCGTGCACCAGCTTCCACTGCGCTGCCGTCATCTTCCCGTTTTCGTTGCTACGGTCGATGAGCGCCACGATCAAGTGTTGTCTGGCGGCATCACTCGCCGTCCTTGACTTCGGGTGTTGTTTTGGTGGGATAGCCACTTTCAGTGGGGGGGCTGCGCCCTTCATCGCGCGTTGCCGCTTGCTCGCCGGAGTGTCCTTACTGGCACTCTCAACGGAGCGTTGCCTCTTGTTGGCCAGCATCTCCTCCACCTTGTTGGCATACTTCCCGATGGATGCCCGCATTTGGGGCATCTGCGAGAAGTGTCTCCTGCCCTCCTCCACCCGCTGTTCGGCCCAGGTTAGCCTGGCTTTCTCCTCCTGGGAGATGTCGGCTTTGCTCTGGAGCCTTTTCAGGGCTGCCTTGTATTGCGAGAGAGCCTTCATCCCCTTACTGGAGCGCTTGGCACTTCCCTACGCGGGGAGCTGGTGCCTGGTTCCGGTGAGCGGAGAAGGCTCTCTTCCTCTGTGTTGCTGATCGAGATCACGCTCTCCAGATCCGTGTCTGCTTCGACAGCGGCATACGTACGGCTCAGCTTGGAGTGAGGGGGTTTCTTGGCAGTCGTTGTACAGCTGACGTGGCCTGCTCCCGCCAATTCAGAGGTGTGCCCGCTGGCGACACGCAGAAAGGATTTCTCCTCCCCGTGCCCGCCGGTGGTAGCAGTCACGCAGTCGAATCCATAGCTTACATTTAAATTAAAATCATTTATTTTTGGAAATTGACTAAAAACTTCATTATTATTATCTTATTTTTTTATTATCCTCTTTGCAGTGTGATTGACCATATTTTGTAATACAACTCGCGCCATGGTTTCCGTGACTTCAATGTCAATGGGTCTACATTGCAATTTAGCTTTGTAGACTTTCTCATAGCTTGGCAATATATCAAAACCTTGTTCCCGTATTAAAGTCCTAATGCTGTTGTATTGTATTTTGGCAAAAGAATTCTTCAGTAAAAATGCTAAAGCTTGATCTTCGAAAACTGGAGGGGACTTTGGTACGTTATTATTTTTCTTAGAGACGTTTGGAATATTTCATCTTCATCAATTTGCAATTTCATTTTTCCAGCAAGCCACTTTGAATGTTGGTCCTTAAATCTTTTTATCTTCCTTTGACATTTTGGCATATATTTGTTAATGTAACCGGTAAAATTTTTTTCATTATTTGTTGTTTTTTCTCTATATTGCCCACCTTGAATCCAAATCTCAAGCAATTCCTTGTAAAGAAATTCGAGCGTATCTGCAATATCATCAAATATTTACCAAACGCGCAAAACAACGCAAAATTAATTACTTTCATTAAGTTAAGTATATATTAATAAACATAAATGCATTATTAGTCTCGAGAAAGAGCTGGAAAAATGCCATATTTTACTCCACAAAACATGTGACTTATAGGTTAGGTTTGCCAAAAAAAAAAAAAACACAACAATAACACGTAAAAGCAAAGACAAAACACATCACAACACAATCATTGATTTACATTTAACAACCAACATACCTTTATCGGTGTTTTCCATTTCAAAGTAACGTTAATTGACAAAGAAAGAAGGTTTAAAATGCAAAGCAAAAATCCTGTTAAACACTTGCAACACTGACTTCAAGGACTTCGCAAAATTACCAGGTCCGAGAAAAGGTCCGTTCTTGAATACTTGAAAAGTAAGCTCAAGAGTCGAGTTAAAAGCATTCGCCGCTTATGCCCTCTGCACACTGAGCCCGTCACGGGGGAACGTTGGGATTTTTGACAGACGGTGAAACTCCGATTCACACTGGCACCGTCTACCGTTTACCGTCTAACAGCTGATGACAATAACAAAAAGTGAGTTTTTGAGCGGAAGATTTTTTTATTTTTGTTTGGAAAAAAATGGATATGGAAGATTTTGCAATTGTTTTAACTGTGGTTCAACAGCAAAAAATAATTTCTTGCAACAACTAATCATGTTGTTGGACGAAAAGACTAAAGATACCGATCACAGCGGAATAATTATGTGCTGTTGCATACTGCACAATATGTTAAATATGTACAATAGCGCAATAAACTATAGCTGGGAGCTTTTACCAGCAGAGCAGAAAGAACAGCGCGATATCAGCAATAGTTCTGCTGATGATAGCCAGTCAGCAGAACAGATACGATCTGCTATAGCAAAGTATTGCGAAAATCGCAATAAATAAGAAATAAAATACAATTTAAAAACTTATTTATTTATTTTTTCTTTGTTTTAAACAAGCCAAGAGATCTTTCTGGAATTTTGATTGGTTGCTTACTTATTCATCTATACGTTTACCCAGCAGCTCAGTTATCTCAAGCTGCTTCTAGTGGTACTCTATTACCATGATTTCCATCTCCGTGGTCCACTGCAGCCTGCCGCCGCCTGCTCTTCTCTTAATTCCTGCATTGTGTTCAAATATTAACAATAAAATTATTAAATTAAAAATATATATATGTATAAACTTACCACCAGATGCTCCTTCCATTTTAGATTGTGATTTTTTTTGGGTATTTTTGGCTGTCATTGCGTACATATTCGCAGTGAATTCCATTTTTTCATTGTGAATGCCAATTTTCCAGAGTCGCATTCGATAACCATCGGCTAAATATCGCATAGAAACGTGCGGTTTAGGAACATTTAAAATAGACGGTGGAACAAACTGGGAAATTTTCGGAACGGCAAAACCTTACGCACCGTCTAGGAAATAGACGGTAAACGGTAAACGGTGCTCAGTGTGAATAAGCTATTAGAAGAACGCTTAGATAAAGGGTCGATTCCTATACAGTTAACAGAATTACAAACGAAGGCTAGATGTTTTGAATGCTTCAATCGAAAAGGCTAACCAATTGCAAGATAAAAAAGAAAAAATTACAAATAATTCGCAGCCGACGTGGAAAAAGTATCCATAGTAACTAAGGCAAAGATAGTGTCGCTTATCAGCGCCTTTGATGTATCAAGAGATACGACGCAGACATCATCAGCCTCTAGTGCCCCAACTCGTACTCGACTTCCGAAGTTGGCATTACCAAAATTTTCTAGTAAGCATTCCGAGTTTTAAAAATTCATCAGCCTTTTTGAGACTCTAGTTCATAACGACGAGAGTATACCGGTGATCTAGAAATTCAATCATTTGATTTCGTGCCTCTCGGATGAAGTATTAGGAACAATAAAGGCGTTTCAAGTCACCGAAGCTAATTACGAAAAGGCCATGGATAACCTCAAACGAGTATCTGATAACGAGTATTTGATTTTTACAATCAATATTTCCACATTATTTAAACTGCCAAAAATCTCGGAGCAATCCGCTTCGTCTGTAAGGAACCTAATCGATACTGTTTCATCGATTAATGGTTCATTACTATCTATAGAAGACGATACAAAAATCTCGAATGCAATGCTCATTCATCTCGTATTGGACAGAGTCGACCCAGTGACTAAACAGAAGTAGGACGAACAGCTGACTTATGAGAAGTTGCCGCTTCGGTTCGACCTTGAGAGAGTTTTGAAGTTACCAGAATCTGTCTGCTGAAGAGTCGACTAAGCCAAGACAAGACAAAGTTGTACCAAGCAAGCAGCATAATCGGAGTTCATTTGCAAATAGTGTCGAGCTGCACTCCATTTTCGCGTTTCTCGGTTATGCAAAGGTTCAAGTTCGCCAAGTCTGCATCCTTAGAGAGAGAGCTTTCCTCCGTTGAATCAGGATCAACATTCCACGTCCCATGTTCTGCATGCGTCATCGTTGGACAGGGTAATTCTGGCTACGTCGATCGTAAGTGTCCGAACGAAGAGCGGTGACCACATTTTGGCTAGAGATTTGCTAGACTCTGGATCTCAAACCAATTTTATTACAGAGGACCTTGCTCACCTTGATAACAGATCCGTAGAAAAAAGTCCTGTATTAACTTGCTTGGTTTTGGCCAATTCTCAAGTCAAGGATAAAATACACACGGTGGTGAAGTCGCGAGTAGTGAGTTCGCCTTCGATTTTTGCATTCTCAAATCAATTTCAGGTTGTCACCCTGACCAGTCAGTGAATGTCAGTGACTGGAGAATCCCAAATTAGCTACCTCCTACAAGCCACAAAGATTAAATATGCTGAAAGGAGCAGAATCACTTTTTTAATTAAAAGCTGTTGATCAAATTCAGCAAGGTCCAGACTATCCAACTCTTCAAAAGACCCTTCCTGGCTGGGTTGTTTCAGGAAGATATGTTTTTAAGAGTTCCGCTCTCCAAATTACAAATAGTTTGAGTTGCAGTAAAGAGTTAATTTCTAACGATAGGACCTTGCAAAAGATTTGATAACTGGAAAAAATCCCAAAAAAAAATTGGTACTGGTACTGGCATCAGGTACTGGCAACAGGTCGGTTTGAAGTAAGGCTGCCATTTAAAATTAGATCCAATCTGTTTAGGCAACTCCTTTGAGATTGCTAAACGGCGATTTTTGTCGCTTGAAAGCAGATTTCATCGTGAGCCTGAGTTGAAGAAAATGTATTTAGAATTTGCTGCCTGCGTGAATAAGCTAAAGGCAATTAAGTCCGAAGTGTCTCAGGTTCCGCAAGGTTTGAGTTTGCAAAGTAGTTTTCCAACTTACCCGATATCACCGCATCTGAGAGCACAGCCAAGCCCATAACGATAGTTGCGTAATGAAGATGCCTTTAAACTCAAAATTTAAAATTCAGTCATGGGCCCCGAGCGACAAAGCGAACATATTATAAGTGACATTTTAGTTGTTAAACCCACTTGGCTTGCTAAGTCTTATCAAGATCCTAAGGTCCTAAGGCAATATATTATTGCAGGAACTTTAGTTTAACAAATTTTATTAGGATGAGTCGATTCCGCTACATTTAGAAACAGCATGTTGAAAAACTCACTGTTTCACTCATCACTTCATCCATACTTCGGCTTATGTATGTATGCCCATCCGATGTTACCCGTGCACGTGAGTCTATATACGTAGTGTGGGAACCAGCAGCGAAGAGCGACGACAGCGACGACGTCGACTCCAACGTCAACGCAGAATAGAGTAGTTGAGAGGAAAGTTTAGTTCATTGAAGATCTTGGAGGGACCAACATTGCCGGTCTCTGAATAAACTTATAACAATTACAGCGAACATAAAAGTGCTATTATTTGGAAAGCAGACGATACTTCTGGGTAATTACACGTAGCAAAATTGCAGAAGGCTTCAAAATATCGTTGTTGACGGCGAAGACCAAAGTAGCGCGATTCAAGAGTGATTCAGATGAAGCTAAATGTTGGAATGTAGCCAAGAAACAGAACCCAGCTGATGTTGACTCAAGAGGTTGTGACGTCATCGAATTGGTCCAATTAATTTGGTTCAAAAAACTATAATTTTTGAAGGATGAAAAAGAAATCTTGCCCAAGAACTCATTTCGAGCCTCCCGAAGATTTGTAGCTGGGGAAGAGTAGAACTGCGGTCGGGCTGACCGCTGCTGTGCAAAGTTCGCAGCAGGTATATGTCATCGAGGGATTTTCGTCACAACTCAATCTGTGTATATATGTTCCGCTTTTTAAGAAAATGCAAAGAGCCAAGTAAAAAGTTTGGAAAGACTGAAAAAAATCGAAAAAGTGAGCATCCTTCGACAGAGTGTGTGGATTGTGCACGCTCAGGAGGTTTCCAGTCAGACAGTCCGATCATGTATGCGGTTCTTTAAATGCGGGCTTCGATTGCTAACCAAACTTATTAGCGTCAAAAAGCGGATGCAAATTGGCGTTCATACCGCCGCGAGCGTCTCACATGGCAGGCGTATGGGAGGCAGGTGTAAAAACTGCCAAGAGCATAGTCCTACTAGCGATAGGCAGAGCGTTCCGGGGCTACAGATTCTGGGCAAATGGCACCAGCAACAGCCCAATCTGGAGGAAGAAGAATAAAAGCCGCAGGGGTGGCACATCGGGAGAATAATCCATAAGCACTCAGGGCTGGTCGGTATGGTCAGCGCCGTTCACATCAGGAAGAGTGATGGAGCAGAGTTTCGGCAGGCCATCCACAAGTTGCATAATTATTTGAATTATGAATTTTATGAAATCTACTCTAGTCTAAAAACTTGCCCTCTCGCTCTTGTCGAATTCGCACCGCTTTGCCACTGTAGTTAGTTAGGCTAGAGATAAAAAAATTGAATTTATTCGTTGAAATTGAGTAACACCAGATGTAAGATACTGAAGATATGTGAAACAGATTTGAAAAATTTCTGGAAAAAAAGCTTTTTACGTTTACCATTAATTTTAGAGTTGAGAGTAATGACGACAAATAATGTGGAGCTGTAATGTGAAGAATATTAAAAATGATAACAAAAACTATGAAGTGCTAATATTTATTTGACATTACCCAGCAAATATTTTCTATTGCGAAAGAGTCGCAGACGACTCGTCAAGAATATAAGTTTGATCGCCCGCGATATCGCATTCTGATCTTTTTCTGATTTTCTGTTGTTCACTTCCGTGACACATCCAGAAGTATCACCGAAGAGTCTTTCGGAAATGTCACAGGAGAGCCTTTCGGAAGAATCGAAAACAATAGTCTCCCATATGAAACTTCGAAGAGTCTCCTGAAGGTGTAGTAAAATAGTCGCCCAGAAGACTCTCAAAAGAGTCTGCCAAAAAAAAAAATTTTTTAAGTTCAGTGATATTTATTTATTTTCTTTTTTATTCGGTCTTGTGCATGTATTAAATGCTGCTGGCAAATTTTATTAAATTCCTGGTCAGTAGCCATAATCTTTATTATGTCCAACTTTTGGAAAATAGAAAAGAAAAGAAAACAGATTAAACTGAATAATGAATTGAATGATGAGTTTTAGATTGGTTCCTCTTGAAAACATCGGAAATCAAAGTGTTTAATGCGATTCTTGTAAAAGAAGACACATCGCTCCCACCAAGGTGTTTATATTATGATTTCTGAAAAGGGAAATATAAATGATCGTATTTAAATACATATTGTAAGCGTGTTTTTGTACTGCTGTGAGTACATCAGTGGAAGCGTTCGAATTTATTGTTGTAAAAAAAAAACCACATAAATAAATGCATGATAAATGCTATAAATAAACCATGAGATCTATCTGTTAAATTAATTAATTGGCATTCTTCGTTTTCCTATATTTTCCTAATATAATATATTTTTTTTAACTTATCGGCAAAAATGGCGATTTGGCAATCTATACAGCGGCTGCCAGAAGAATCTTTTCGGAGATTCTTTTATTCCCTCGTATTCGTGACTGATCGTTGAAACTAGGGAAATCATTATTACTTTGATCACTCTTACTTCGATTTTTAGCACTTTCATTGATTAGTTTCGATTTCATTCATTCACTTCACTTCCCGCTCCGCAACAAACCACTACTTTTTTTTCTTACACTTCTGCACAGTTTACAAATAACAATTTAAATACACAAAGCAACAACTATCGCTAAACGATCGCTTGGAAGATTCAATTAAAAAATCGTGTCAATAGGACTGTGGGGATACTTTTTTGTATCCCCGATCGGCCGAATAATTATCTCGAATAGATAATACACGGCGCAGAAATAAAATTGCGATTAATTGTTTATTGATTTATGTCTAAACGGCGAGCTGCGCTTGCTTGATCTTCTCATTACCGCATCGCTTCGCTTCACTCGGCAAACATAGATAGCATCGAACGTAGCTAAACGAAGAGAAGAGCGAGTTTTAAAAGAGCGAGCTTTGAAAGAGCGTTTAGCAGGGCAAGCAAGTGCAAGAATTAACAAACAGAATATGTAGCAATGGAAATATGCGGCTGAAGGCCAATAAATAGCTGTTATTTGGCAAGCAACTACCTGGTGGGGATCTGTCCCGAACATTCACCCCCCGTTGGAAGGAAAAGGCTTTTAACAGATCCATCCGGGAGGGGCAGTGCCGCTATCTTTCTAACGTACGTTATGAAGAGTCCTCTTTGAGCGTGGATGACGGCCTTTGATGTTGATTGATGCTGCAATGAGTCCCGTATGCATCGTCGAATTCAGCAATCGGAGCTTCATGTCGAATATGGTTTGTGGAGGGCACATCCAAATCATCGGGAATTTCTTTAATTTGTGAAATGGCGGGGAATTTAGCAAGGTAGAAATTTCAGAAAATGAAGTTTGAATTTCGTTAAGCTTGGGTTTGGTGACTATATAGAAAAATGTCCTACACGAGACCGATCTGCACCAACTTCCTACCTAACTGGGCATTAAGCTCTTGATTCTCCGATCGCAGTTTATTAGAGAGATCATGAGCGGAGTTGTGAGGGGAACTTTCAAAACTGCAGGGAGCGAATCGCAATAGAGTCTTGCGAGTCTTGATGTCATACAAATTTTCTGCGATGCAGAATGCAAAATGGCACGACATGGGTTCAGGCTGCGATTTCTGGTTTGAGGGGGGAGGACTAGAAGAAACACTTGCTAGAAAGACAGTCGCGGTGTGTTGTTGCCACTGATGTAGCAGTGCTCGATACATACATAAGCGCCGCTTCTTTGCTTATTTATATCGATCGGATGCAGGGAGATTTAGGAATGCCTGACATCTAGATATGTAATGCTGACAGACTTTGCAATGGTTACATGTGGGGTTAGGATGGTCGCTACTGAAGGAGATAAGGGTGCTAAGTTCATATTCTCCCATCTGCTGGCTAGGACTTGTTACCATAGCCGATGCCAAATTCTCCAGCATCCGACACTTCGCTTCCAAGAATGAGGACATGTCTGACCAGAGAGACAATTTTGAGGTCGGCAGGCTCTCCTCCCATTTCACCATTCACCTATTCACCGATTTCCCGTCTTGTGATCCAATTAATTGCTTACGATGCAAACCAGCAAACCTCCTAAGGTGTTGCCAAGGTCCGAAGAGCACGTCGCTGAGCGCACGCAAAATCAAATCGCAACTTTAATAAATTGAATGCGTAGTCGTCATTTTCCTCAGACGATTCCAAAGATCGGCCTATAATTTCATAGGCAAACGAAGATGAAGGCTCCTCGAGAGTGTGCCGAGCCGTAGAATGAGCAGCATTAACCGTACGAGGAGCCGTGAAAAAAAAGCATGTGAAAAATTAGAGATAACAAATCTGCCAAGTTGCGCCCAAACCATTAAATTGGTGGTCCAAGATGGCTAATGGTTGACCATGACGATGCTACAAAAGCTTTGTTCCCAAAATATAAAAGCATAGTGAGGTTTTCCAACAAAACTGCAAATTGCAATTGGTTCATGAAAATGTCGCATATACATACATACTTTGTTGCAGCAAACCCTGAGGAAATCAATATTTTGAAAGATTTAGAAAAAACATTGTCATTTAAAAAAAAAAGTTTCCGAAAAAATTTCTGGTGCGAAATATGTGACAGTTTCATTGATAATACCATTGACATATGGACTTTATTGTCAAGTCCAAAATTTTTCACCACAGTTAGAAACTGTGGTAGGGAAAAAATGAAAAATACTTTGTTAGAGTCGATCAAAAAACGCCTATCTTCATATGAGCAACGGACTGTAACTAGGATGCCTACAATATTAGATCCGCGCTTCAAGAATAGAGTGTTTTAAGAGTGATTCGATGATGATTCATTTTTCTTCATATAAGAACATCTTAAGTCTAACTTAAGCGGGGCGAATTCGCCAAGAGCGAGAGAGAGCTTTATTGCGCATCCGCTCCGCCCCAATCTATTTTACACTTTTTAACAAAATTGCGTCTCGACGCTACACCGGCTACGTTGAAGGCCTGGAAGGCTTCAAGCCAGTGGTAATAAAGCCAATTTATGGATTGACTTCTTGAAGACCACCTAGGTCGACCTAGGTCGACCACCCTGAATTTTCCATCCTGCCCGGCGCTTGTGGCGGGTCATCGCCATCCGATGAGCCACTGTTAAACAACAACAGAGGACAACTGTCTTCGGCCACGATCACGAAGTCGCCTTCCCTGACGTTCGGCTGCTCCTGGTGCCACTTGCATCTGACTTGCAAGCTCATTACATACTCCTGGGACTATCGCTGCTAGAACATTTGCCTGGCTGACGAGACAAGCCGTAATCGCCGCAAGCAGCTGAGACCCTCCTGGTCCGGGGTCCTGGGTGCTGGGGTGCGAAGAGAGGCCCGCCTGTCAGCAGGTGCCTGGGAGTTAGCGCGTAATTTGTGTTTAGGAGATAACGACTTTTTAGAAGACGGCAATTCTTCCAGTGACCGAAACATTCTTCTCGACAACTTAAACAATTCATCGCTTCTTAGGTGACAGTATCCCTTAGAATTTATCTGCCTGACACAATCCAGCAGAGAAGCTAGAGCTACAGAGTTAGATACTCAAGACTAATAGTCTAATTTGACCAACAAATGAAAGTTCAAAAAACGTGGCTTGAAGAACTATAGGTCTGCAAGTGGTAAGTTCTCCAGGATTTGCCAGTCACTCACGTTAAGTGCTTTGTTAAGAGTATCCCGAATTGGACCTAAAAATCCAAAAACGGACCGAAAAATCACTACTAGTAATTCGCGACTTTACCACAGTGTGTATCTTCTTCTTGACTTGTGAACTGTATTCACGACTCCTCCCTACGGATCGGTAAACGCTGTGATAGGTTCTCAGGGATAAAATTAGTTTGGGATCCAGAGTCAAGCAGAACTCAGGTTGATTCTGATTGGGAAGAGGAAAATGATTATAGGGGGTAATGGCAACGCTAGCCTTTTATTCGTCACTGTATATCTATTCAATAAGATATGGTGTGAGCAGCCACACACTCGACACATCTTAGCTTTTCAGCGTACTATGGAGTGGCCCTGTTGCAGACAATTGATGCATAGGGAATCAGTTTTTGCAAACTCGAACCTTTGAATTACTGCCCGCCGACCAAATCGGCTGCAATATGCCAACAAATGGTCTTTCGCATTGCAGTAGCTGCACTGTTGGTTTTTTGCATTCGCAGTAGAATACACGAATGGGCTCCGATTATGAAACATGCTTAACCCAGCTTTCTGCTCCTTCTTTAAATTTGCCGATTCTTCGGCCGCAAAATGCATATGTTTGCTGTTAAGCGAGTGAGCTTTTTTACAAGCTGTTGAAATGTATATAAAAATCACGACGGGTTTATGTATATATATATGCACATTTAATGACAAATTTATTTAAGCTAACGGTGTTGCTTATGCATATGCGTGTAAAAATGAACGATGATCTTATGGCTACGAATATTAGCTCCAGACTAGTTTGCAAGGGCTGACGGCGTAATTCCCGTGCCCTATGAGGCAACGCTTAACGAGCGGGAGAAAGTGCGATTAGGAGAGAGTGCGATTAGGAGAGAGTTGGAGCTGCTGAGCCGAGTACTAAGAATGCTTGTACTCAAGTAAACGAAGGAAAGCCGCTGCCGTGCGTAAGCATATGCGGAAACAACGATTTTAAACAGTGGGCATTGCAATAACTTACATCGAGATATGCATTTACTTTAGACCGCACCATTTGCTATAATTTATGATATTTTATGCAGCTTGCGTTTAAACAAATGTTCGCAGTCCGTCCAAAGTGGAAGCTTCTCATAATTGAGCTGTTCTTCGCATTTGTGTTTGGTCACCGAATCGGCTCTGCTCAAGACGAGATGAATAACCATCGCATTGGAGAACTTTTTATCATCACCTATCGACAGAAGTGAACCATATATGGATGAGGCGGTATATATAAGGTTCCTTAAGGACGATGCTGATTGCTGGGTCATTTTGGGAAGACTAACTAGCGCAGCAATGTGATTTTTGAAGATTATACAATCGTAATCGTAGACCAGCTTAAAGCTAGCTATGGCTTTCTCATAGTAACTCTAGGCTACTTGGAATGCCCTAGCATTTCCCAACGCTTCACCAGAGAGACACGAAAGGAAATGGTTGAAGTTCTCAATAATTGGAAAGCTTTCGTCATAGTTTACCGTAATCTCAAATAAACTTATGAAGTTTTTAATTTCGAAAAAATGCCGCTGAATTGCTGTAGTGCTAACTTCAGAAATCGAACACGCGTTGGGCTACCAGAAGCTGATACTGAAGGCTTTGTATCGTCAGCTGTCTTAAAGGTGCATGTTTAAGCCTTTCGAGTCTGCACTCGAGCTTCGCCAATACCAATGGAACATCGCCAGCTCCTAAACGGTCCGCTTATCTACGAATGCTCTTGACAAGGCTGTTGGGCTCTTTTCGTAGCATTTCTAAAACGGGCTTGTGATTGGCTTTTGGGGCCATATTGACTTTCAACACAAAAAACTGAAATCGAAAAGTCGTTTCTAATAATTTTATTAAATGCCGAAGCACCAAGGGTAACAGGTAGTTTTACCCAAAGGAGATCAAAATCAATATACTCGACTAAGGAGGGTATCACGTCACTTAGTGATCACTTTGTGTGACTGTATGTAGATGTACCCAAACGAGGACAAAAAAGCATATACCCGACAAATGTAGTGGATAGCGTCGCTTGACTCAAGCGCGCAAACGCAAACCAAACAAAAACAACAACGAACAGCAATGGCGAAAACAAAAGAATTCCCCGCTGTAGTTCTGCGGAATGTAAATATGTTGTGTGTTTGCATACGTGCGCAATAATCCACACGGGTCGACGATTAAATAGAGAATCTTGTTTTTGAAGCTCGACGCTACAATTTTATCAGCCAAGCATCGCTCTCTGGATCTCAGATGTGTATGGATCTCGGGCCCTGTGGCTGATGCTATTATTCATCGTAATGGTCTACGTTACAGTTGTTAGGCATTCCGAGTGGTTGAAAATGGTGCAGTCATCTTTATAAGGCAGACGGGAAAGGGCCTTAAGCAGCTGATCATTGTCTTCAAAGAACTATAAACGACGCGACTCAGCGACTCGCCAAACACTTGAACACACTTTGTTTGGTGTCACAGCGCCCACGGGCGATATGACACTGGGAGTATTACATGCACCCGGGCGGCCTATATGCCTAACGCACTTTGGTTTCTGACGTTGGGCGTTCTTTGCAGCGCTGTCGGTATTTTGTTGTGCAGTGACACACGCCTCCGCGATCGTCCCAACATTTCTTCTTCACTAATGGTGGTTCATTGAGTTTCATTCTGGAGATGCTGTCGGTTACGGGTGTGAGATGCGTTTTTGGTTATATGTATTCCGAGTTCTCTTGCGTGTTTTTGGTATTTTCACGAACTTCGTTTTTCTCTTCAGTTCTTTGCACTTTCGTACGGCCAACAAAAACTTTAATCCAGCATTTCTAGTATGACTTATCAAAATCAATGTTTTTTTTTGTTAAGTTAATCACGCAACCCAGGGACCTGCCAAACATTTGTACTTCTTTCATGAAATGTCGATTATTGAATAATTTTGAATATATGTCTTAGAATCTACTTAGCCTTTTATATATTCGTTATATGTATATGCTCCGCGCTGCTGATAGTGGGAGGCGCGAGAGAGGATGCATATACACAAGAGCGGATCATATTCTGGTGCCGTCGGGCCATGTGAAACATGCCGACGTTGCACTAATGTCGCGCTAGGCATATTTGTGAGATCGTATTTCGTCGCACCTGAGATATGCTCGGGAATGTTAACTACATAAACACTGAAACAAAGTGTTACAGTGTGTTGACCCTTACGTACACTTGGTACAGTGGGTATTGGTTATGTGTGCATACTACAGAACAGTTCGACCGAGTCTTAGCCATGGAGTCTGAATACAACGATTTGCTACTGCTGAATGGTCCCCTAGGCGCAAAGGAGTAACACCGCGTTACCTGCAAGTGTCAACTGTCCCTCAGCGGGTAGGCACTGAAAAACTGACTTCGACTACTCCAATTGTGCAGCAGTTGATTTCGTTTGCCACTCCAAGGGTAACGACAGCTTCTGGTGATGCAGATTCGATAGCCGCATTTATCACTTTGGACAACATGCAGCCAGACGATATATATAATTTGTTCAGCGCACATTACTTTTTTATGTGTGATATTATATATTATATATATTATGATATAATATACTATTAGATACAAATTTGAGTATATATAGTACATTTTTTTTTTTGTTTGAGTGGTTATTTATTACTATGACTAAAATAATATCACAACATCGTAAAAATAGAATATTGTTTGCTGTAACTTAGTTAACTACTTTAACAATAAATTGAAAGGATTTGTAAAATCCATGTTTGTAGTGGGGTTAAGGTCTTAATGTCTAAATGCCTATACTATTTGCATAAGTTCTCAGATGATCCTGTCTGTCAGGTCGGTAAAGTGGATCCATCGAAGCCGTCGTCGGTGTGAGGCTCTGGCGAGTCTCTTCGCTAGCTCGTTAGGGTGAGTCCCGAGCCTAGAGATATATCTCTCGGCTTGAGCGTTGATAACATCGCCGATGAGGGGGACACCAAGGTCTCTGGCAATGTCCTTGTTTCGCAGAAACAGGATCCAGTGATCCTGCGAAGAGTTTTGCTCTGGAACGTTTGTATCCTTCGTATGTGTGTCTTGGCCGCAATGCCGTAAACTTGTAGTCCATACTTCCAGACTAGTGCCAAGATTGCCTTGAAAATGTGCACTTTGTTCTTTAGTGATTGTTTGCTATTGGGGTTTAGCAACCAGTTCATTTTGTAAGCCTTTGCCACCAGCTGATCGGGAATATTTTTAATATGGCTTCTGAACGTTAGCCGGGAATCTAAGGTAACGCCGAGGTATTTATGTTCCTTGTGTTGGTTTACTAGGACCCCGTGCAAGAATACGCCTAGGCAGCTTCCTCTCCTTAAGGTGTGCGTTACTACTGCGCATTTATCAGTGTTGATGCTGATATTCCACCTGCATGTCCAGTTTTCGAACTTCTTTAGAAATTCTTGCAGAATGTCTGTCTGCTCTTGCCATCACGGCTGTGTCGTCCGCAAATGTAGCTACTGTGAGTGTTTGGTTGCGAGGTAGTCTGAAGTCTGCTAGCTTTGGCATGTCGCGTGTGAACAGAGTGTATAGAAGCGGCCCCAGTACACTTCCTTGTGGAACTCCAGCCCGGATGGTCTTGGGAAGCTTCTGACCAGCATGAACAATTGGGGGTTGATTATTGGTTTGATCTTACAGAGCAATCCTTCGTGCCATACCCGGTCAAACGCTGTTGTATGTCAAGTTACGCTGCCACCACGTACAGCTTGCGCTGGAAGCCTTGGAGAATGGTTTCTGTGTCACGATGAAGTTGTTCAAGCGTGCCTTGTCGAAGCTCGAAGCCAAACTGGAAATCGGGTATCGCCTCCGTGATCATTTCTCTGTCCAGACTGCTGGACATACATTCAAAATACATCGCTCAAAAAGCTTGCTAAACGTGGGGAGCAAACTTATTGGCCTGTATTTGTTCATGTCATCTGGTGCTTTGTTGGGTTTGAGGAACAGTACAATTCTGGCTCTTTTCCAGAAAATTTTTCTTTTCTTGGGAAATAGCCAAGCCTCAGTGCCGAGTTGAAAATGAGAAGCAGGATCAATAGAGCTCTATGGGGCAGGGCTTTGGTGACTTGATTGTCAATGTTATCATCTCCTGGAGCTTTCTTGGATTTGAGCTTTCGTACGTTTTCTTTAACCTCCTGTATCGTGATTGGAGCCACTGGGAGTTTCATTTGGTGGGATTCTTGCAGTTTACTAGCTACCAGTTCGGTCCTCCTTGCTGCAGCCATCTGGTAAGGCTGGAACCTATCCTTCAGGTTTGATGCAAATGGCTCCGCCCTATCCTCTGGGGATCTTGCCCACGAGCCGTCTGTCTTCTTGATGGGGTAATTGGGGGTGGCTTGCCTCTTGAACCGCGGAGTGAGATTCCAAAGTGCGTAGTTGGAACTCTCGTCAGCAGTTGCTTCTCGTAGCATTATGTCCACGTCCTCAGCCCTCCTCGACGCCAGTTTCTTTCGCACTCTGTTTGCTATTCGTCTGTATATTCTGTCCACTCGCGGGTCATTGGTTCTTTAATAGAAGTAGCCCTTCAATTTCACTCGAGGTGCTGCCTCCTTGGCATCTAATCCGAGTCGTCTGAGTGCACTGTTGACCGCATGTGGTAGCAGCTGCAGAAGCGTCACGGATTTTTGCCACAAATGTGTCTATTGCCTAAATCTCCCTGAAGAGCTGGGTATTTGTGTTTGGGCACAGAATCCTTGTCCTGGCTGGGACAAAAAAGGTAGACAGGGCTAGTGTCACTATTAGCGGTAAGTGGTCCGAGCTGAGATCATGTTCTTCCCTTATTGACAAGAGGTGGTTTGGAACTGCTTTATGTATGCAGAAGTCAATAGCTGAGGGGGTGTACGCTCTATTGGATGGATAGTAGGTTGGGCTACCCGTGGCTAGTACCTGTGCGGAGTGAGTCGTTATCGCGTCAGATAGCGTCGTTCCTCTTCTATCTACTCTATAGTTGCCCCACCTACGATGCTTGGCATTGATGTCCCCTCCGATAACATATTTGTCGCCAAGTTGGGCCAGGAGTTGTTCGAAGTCGGTGGTTGACCAGTATATAGAGGGAAGCAGGTAGGCAGCTGCAACGAGTATCTCCCCAGGTTGCGTTTGAATCATCACAGCCGCAAGCTGGATCGACCCAAGACTGATAGGATGATAATGGTAGTGCGATATCCTTTTTTAACGAGCACAGCTGCTCCTCCTCTGGCTCTACTACTAGGGTGGTCCGCCCTGTAGCACTCATACCCTTGTAATGTGAAGTTTCTTCCTGTGTGTAGATGCGATTCAGAAATAAGCATGACGTCGATGTCATGACGGTTGAGAAAGATAGCCAGTTCATTTTTATGTGCAATTAGGCTACGAGCATTCCAGAACCCTATGTTAAAGTTGTTTAACATTGTGGTCTTCTGGTGTCACGGGATTGTTGGGGAAGGACAGAGCTGATTTGATTAATTGTCTGCAGTATGCCTGCTACTGCCGTCGTCAGACCCGCTACTGTTTTTTGAAGCTCCATGAGGACCTGGGTTATAGAACAGCTGGACATCTGTTGCTTTGGGTGAGAGCTCTGATTACTAGTGGGCAAAGGGTTTAAGCTTGGGTAACTACGGAGCTGCGGGAACTGAGTGTTGTAATCCTGATTCTGAGTTCCATTATATGTCTGCTGGGGTTGATTTCGGCGGAAGGCTTCTGCGAATGTTAAGCCACGTTGGACTACCATCGCCGGGAGATTGGCTATCTTCCTGCGTGCTTGCCGTGTGGTGTTCTGATTAGGTGTATTAACTTTAACTGAAGAGCGTCTATTTTTGAGCAGTATTGTATATATTTTGCATGTTCTGTTGAAAGCTTCATGCTTTCCTCCGCAGTTGGAGCATACAAGGTCGTCCGTCGTCTTGGCCACACAATTTGTCGACCCTGTCTAGTGGTCACCGGCGCATCTACCACATATACGGTTTTTAAGGCAATAGTTCTTGGTGTGGTCAAATTCGAAGCAGCGGAAGCACTGCCCTATACAGTTGTTCTTGCGTTGAACTCCACTAGCATCAATGATGGGGCTTCTTTTGGATCTGGGGTTGTAAAGATTGAGCACCTTGTGGCCCAACTTCTCAAGCTCTTGGCTGACTAGCAGCTTGGGTGTTGATGCAGCCAGATTTTTAGCCACAATTCGGTACTTTTTGTCCTCAGCTAGGCAGAAGTGGGTATATGGAACCCGTAGGTCATTTAGGATCTTGACTATTAACATGTGCGTGTCAGCGTCTTTAGCATAAACTCTGAGGTCTCCTGAAGGTGCTATACGAAACTCATAGTCCTCCTCAGGAATAGGAGGGGACAGGAAGGCTTCAACAGCATTCCATCCAGGAATGGTAATAGGTCTTGGCTTGGGCGACTTCTTGGTTGAGGCGTTAGGAGTGGTTGAAGCTTCATCATCCGGTAGAAACGCTTGGTTCCCGTCGTCAGCAATACCAGCTGTTTGTCCTGCGGATCCCAAGTCAGGCTCTATCAGAGGGCCAAAGCGGTTGTTTTGCAGGAGCGTTACCTGTGGGCTAGCAGAGACTTTATTCCTGCCCTTTTTGGACACTTCGGCGAAAAGCTCAGTGCCTCTTCTTTTTTTGTTAGACGCCAGCTGCCAATTCACTAGTGGGAGTTGGTTAGTGTGTTGCGGTTGTGCTGAGGCCTCATTCCAGGGGGCCAGTATTTCCGACTGCTTTCCTGTTTGATTTTATGCCGCCAGGGTTGGTGCCACTACAGTTGCCAGTCCTTGTGAGAAGCCAGAGTCTATTGTATCCACTGAGCAGATTGGCCTAGATGATGCACCAGGGTCCGCGATTGTTGAAGGTGAGGTGACCATCCTTACGCAAGAGCTTGATAATCCATACTTCATTAATAAAGAAGTTGCCTTCGTTGTTGTTGTTACTGTCGTTGTAGTAGTGGTTGGGGGGCCCATCGTATTCTGCCACCGAGCTCCATTCCTTGGCTGGTTTGTTAAGCCAAGGGAGCGAGAGGAGGTGTTCGCCTCACCAACATCAATGAACTTAGGTTATGACAATTCCAGATCCATTGAATGCTTCTGGGTGGTATCCATCGTGTCCACTCGATTCAATTTTACTGCACTTTGATTGTTTTCAAGTTTGTATGGTTTGGCGTGCTCACCAATTTTTGATTCATAATGTAGCGTTTACGGCCACAGTCTAGATTAATATTTGTTATGTTTTCACTGTCAGTATTTATCTGGGCACACTTTTTGAAATTAGTTTTTTGGCAATTTTCAAAACTCATTTTTTGGGAATGAATTTTCGGTACATTGATGGTATTTCCCGATATAATGCGTCCACACTTCCCAGCGGAAGCAGTGTTGTGTAGCGAGGGAAAACGTTCCCCGTATGGAAAAACCGCCTCGTCACCCCTGATTTTTTCAAAATCAGTGTTGGTACTCGCGCAGATAGCTTAAGTCTTCTCCGTGAAGTGCGCGATCTAGGGCTCGTTAGGTCCACATCCGTACCGGCAGAAATCGGAATCGGCCGATACATACTGTATAATATTTATGTTTATACAAATATATATGTACTTATATAAAAAATAAGCCGGCGAAAATCCTCTAGCTAACCCCTCCACGAGAGTGCCGGCTAGGCAATGGGCACTGCATTATCCCGGACAAGGGTAATGCATTGTCGCTTGCTCCGCCCGAGGCAATGCAGTGTCTAGCTAAGGCAATGGCCCTGCGTCTTCTCGACCTCGAGTCGGGGGAGCGGGGTCAGGGCCATGGCTAGAGGTGCCTGGCGGGTAGGCCTAAAACGCTAGGGGGTGGTTCCCCCGAAAAACATTAACCACGTATGGACCTTCGGGCCAAATATGGAGCGGAAAGAGGAGCAAACACGGGTTGGGATGTCAACCCAAACGTCGGTGGGAAGCGTGGCTGCTACCACCGGCGGGCACGGGGAGGAGCAATCCTCTCTGCGGGTCGCCAGTGGCCACACCTCGGACGTGGCAGGAGCAGGTCACATCAGTTGTAATACCACTACTGCCACAACTCTCCGCTGTAGAATGAGCCGCGCAGGTGTCGTTGTCGAGGACGAACTCGGACGTGGAGAGGCTATCCATCAGCAAAGCAGAAAAAGACAGTGTTCTCCGCTCGTCTGAACCAGGTACCAGCTTGTGGAGGATGAAGGCTAAAGCTCAATATAAGGCGGCCCTCAAGATAGTAGGCAGGCTGCAAGGAAAGGCGGGTGTCTCCCAGGAAGAGAAATCCAAGCTAGCTTGGGCCGAGCTGAAAGTAGAGGAGGGCCGTAAGTACTACGTGCAGGTGCCACAAATGAAATCATCGACGAGCGAACACGCCAACAGGGTGGAAGAGTTGCTTGCTACCAAAAGGCAGCGCTCGACCGACAGTGCCGTCACTCCGGCAAGCAAGCAGCAACGCAGGCCCGAGAGAGCGGAACCTCCACCTAAATTGGCAAAGCAGGGGTCGAGCGAGAAGATCAGTGATGTGTCCAAGAGACACCTGCTCGTAGCTCTCATCGATAGACGTGATGAGAATGGTACGATGACAGCGGCGCAGTAGAAATTGGTCCACGCGCGGCTGGTAGACTCCATATTTACACGGATGGATGAGAACCCAACAGGCTGAATGTAAGTGTAATGTTGACCCGACGCTGAAGTTGCTGACTCAAACGGTCTGCCAATTGGAAGCGATCTGGGAGGGGGCCAAGCTACAGACGGTGGACAAAGAGCTAATCCCGTCCATACCAAAGGTGAAGGTACTCTTCCCCATCGCCATCCAAGGGTACCGTGCGCTGAAGCTTCTTTAACGACAAAACTCAGACATACCGACTGCAAACTGGAAGGTATTGCATTCTGATAGCCCACTACCCAACAAGAGGGGCCAGCATGTGATCCTCCAGATCATCAAAGCAGCGGAAGATATTCTATACCCTAGATACGGGAAAATGGCGTGGCATGGGGAGAGTGATAAGGATAAGGTGATAAGGACGCACACACATTGCAGGCAGGCGATGTAGAGAAGGACCTCGGTCTGGACACCATTGTAGAGGCCGCCTAGGGTCTGGTGCTTGACGACACAAACGAAGAAGAGATCGGTGACCTGACCTCAGTAGTTAACCCGTCGAGTGCAGGGGAGCCAGGCGCTCATGACACTGAGTGTGCTGCAGCTCAACTTGCATAAGAGCAAGATAGCGTCAGCGGAGCTCTACATGGCCATGGAGCAAGGGCCCGCTGACATAGCTTTGGTCCAGGAGCCCTGGATTGCGTCAGGCTATTCGGTGGCCGGACTGAAGTTCTAAAACTACAGCTCATTCTACCCAACACCGGTAAGCAGGAATTGAACTTTCGTACTAGTATTATGTCTCATTACAGCACAAATGACCTGACAGTAGTTATGCTGGAAAGAGAGGAGAAGCACCTTTTGGTAGCTAAGGAGTCTGGTGGAAGAAGCCGACTCCAAAGACTACCAACTGATCGTTGGTACGGACGCTAATGCCCACCACAGTGTGTGGGGAAGCCCCGATATCAACGATCGAGGTGAGCCACTCTTAGACTTTATATTATCAACTAACATAGATGTAACAAACGTAGGAGAGGAAATCAACTACGTAGGTCCTACCTCGTCAAACGTGCTAGATCTAACTCTCGTAACGGGAAAGAGTACCTATATATCTGAATGGACGGTCCTCGAAAAACCGTCCTTCTCAGATCATAAGTACATTCAATTCAAGTACGAATTCGAATACACTCCGAAAGTGAAAGTCTATAGAAGCCGGAACACCCGGAACACAAACTGGGAGAAGTTTAGAAAGATAGTCACTTCGAAACTCGTGAACTCTGGTGGAATCGGGACCTCTCTCCCCAAAGAAATAACCTCAAGGAATTTTTCCAGCTCGCTAAACTAGCGAACGATGAAAACATCAAAGAGCAATGCAAAACTCTACTAAGAAAGTACAAGAAGGAAATACTAAAGACACAACGTAGCTCATGGAGGAAACGGCTAAACTGAGGAAGCTGCTGTCAAGCAACCCACAGTACAAAGTCAGCTCAAACTAGACAACGGACAGTGGTCGGAGGGCAGCAAAGAAGCCCTAACGGCACTAATGGAAGCTCACCACCCAGGATGCACCGAGGTCACCGATGCCGAAAGGACCTAGAAACTGAGGAACAAACACCCCCAACAGACTTAATAACCCCCAAAAAAATCCAATGGGCTATAGATTCCTTCACGGGCATAAAAGCACCTGGACTGGACGGAATATTCCCAGCCATGCTGCAAGTGACCAAAGAGGTGATCACCCCATGGCTTCTCGCAATATACGCAGCATGCCTAAGAATAGGCTATATCCCCATCCCTATTCTATAAAGTGCAGCCATGTGAGTTCCGAGGATTAAAGACCGATAAGCCTAACCATCTTTCTACTGAAAACATTAGAAAAGCTGCTGGATCTACACATCAGAATCGAAGTAGGGGGACCGATGTCAACCAACCAGCATGCCTACACCAAGGGAAAATCGGTGGAAACAGCACTACACACGCTAGTAGCTACCGTCGAGAAAGCCCTCAACAACAAAAAATATGCACTAGGAGTATTCGTAGATATATCCGGAGCAATTAATAACGTCACTACAAAAGTCATAATGGACTGCCTAGAAGCTACCAACACCCACCCAGCAATCAACCTCTGGATAAAAAACCTTCTAAGTTGTAGACGTGTGCAATCAGAGTGGGGCACCGCTTACATGGTCAAAGGAGCACACAGAGGCACACCCCAGAGTGGTGGTCGACAACCTCATCAAGAGATTCAAGAGGAAGGCCCAAAAATAATAGCTTATGCTGACGACATAAGTGTACTTTTTACGGGTGTACAAACACTCAGGGAGATATGTGAGTGGGCAGATGGAGTAGGAATCAGTATCAACGCGGATAAGACGGACCTCATCCTCTTCACCAAGAGGTACAAGGTACCAGCATAAATCCCCCCGAAAGCCAACCAGACAAGGCTAACCACTAAAGCACAGGTCAAGCAACCCGTAAAGCATAGTACTGGATAGCAAACTGGCATTAGGACCCAACGTAGTGGAGCGGGTGAAAAAGGCCACCACTGCACTTTATGCATCCAAGAAGATGCTTAGTAGCACATGGGGCCCGTCACCCGCTCGGATGCACTGGATCTATATCTCGGTGGTGCGACCAACTCTACTGTATGGAGTCCTAGTGTGGTGGCAAGCTACTGAAAAGAAGACGAACCACATCATGGAACGAACCCAGCGACAGGCTCTGCTCTGTATCACAGGAGCGCTGAGGTCAACGCCAACTAAAGCACTCGAAACCATACTCGAAATCGACCCCCTGGACATCTACGCTGGGCTGACTGCAGGTAAGGCAGCACAAAGTCTGATCGCATCGGGGAACATGTTTCAAAGATACGGGCACAGTTCAATTGACATGAACATAATCAGTGTTACTCACTACCCTCCCCTCCCCTTCACCACCACTAAACGTGCCTCGAAGTAAAAAAAAACTTTTTTATGGGACCCGAAGACTGTCAAATGGGACGGGACCTGACTCAGCAACTCAATATATATATTGACGGCTTCAAGATGAACGAATGAGTAGGAGCGACCTTAGTCCAGGCGGAAGTTTTCGCCATCAAGAAGGCGGCAGAGGTCGCTCAGCTCGCCGAGCGACCACACAATGCGGTTAACATATTCGTTGACAGCCAAGCGGCGATAAAATCCATACAGTCGTCCGCAGCACGGAGGCACTAGACTCACTAAGCACAACCAAGTCAGCAACCAGGGCATCGAAGGAAACGAAGCTGCGGACGTTCTGGCTACGGAAGGCGTCGGGCTGGCAAACGAAAGAACCGAAAGCGTGCCTGTCTCCCTTAGAACGCTACAAAGCGACCTGGAGAACCAGGCCAAAATGAAGACGTACAACAGGAGGAAGAACACCACCTGCAGAATCTCGAAAATCATGTGCAAGGAACGCAATGATAAACTCTGCCACTATCTTCTGCACCTTCCACGAAAGGATTGCAGACTGCTAGTGGGTATACTAACAAACCACTGCCTGGCTGCATCGCATGCAACCAGGCTAATCTCCTACAGCGACATCTGCAGGAAATGTAATGAACCCGGGGCTGTCGAAACCCTGAAACATCTGATCTGCCGCTGTCCGGCTCTCTCACGGGCAAGGGGAAGATACCTCGGCGCACCAATGCTGGAATCAGTTGATGATGCCTCCAAGAGGTCGCCAGGAAAACTGCTTGCCTTTGTCTAAAACACATCGATTCTGGGGGACTTCAAAACCTCAGAAACACCCTCGTAAGGTCCATACGAAATCCAGATAACTAAAGGCCATTCTGGCCTATGAGAGGCCCCGTTGAGGGCCATCTGTGGTAATTTAACCTAACCTAACCTATATAAAAAATAAATAATAAATACAAATATTCCAATGTGAGTCATGTATGATATATATTATGTATATTTACACATGTATATCTGCTCATTATATTAGTTATATTATTATATATATTGTATATTAAGCAAAATTAAGATCTAATGCATGTAAAAAGTAACAATTATTCTATTGTAAGGCAAGCGTCTTCAAAAAGGGTCGACTCTAAAAGCGCTAAATTAAAGAGTGACTTGATCCTAGAAATCAAAAAAATGGCGAGAACACAAAATTCTAGCTCCCATACAAACTATTGCAAATACGCAAAGTACGTGAGAATGCATGTACACTTATACACTAAAATGGGCAAAAACAAGACAAAACTGATACAGAAACAAGAAACTGCAGAAAATGAGAAAAGCAAGCAATCAAGCGATTTTCAGGTCGCGCCACATCAGAGCCGAATGTATCAAGAGGCCACCCGAAGTTTTTGGGTTGACAATACCTGCTGATTCGCAGCGGACAGCAACATGTAAGAACTGTCGCATCCATATACTACAGTATATGGTTAGTTCTATTACACTACAGGGAGTTACCTATCGATAGTGAGTTAACTCAATAACTTAGAACTGGTGTCTACACTATGCAAAAGTTGAGTTATTGTGTTTCGGCTGCTGGTACGTGCTTGTCCTTTTTATTTAATTATACCCGGTACTCAAAGAGTATAGGGGTATATTAGATTTGTGGTGATAACGGATGTGTGTAACGCCCAGAAGGAAGCATTTCCGACCCCATCAGGTATATACATATATTTTTGATCAGCATCAATAGCCGAGTCGATAAAGCCATGTCTGTCTGTCCGTCTGACCGTCCGTCCGTCCGTCCGTCTTCATTAGTGCCTAGATCTCAGAGACTATAAAAGCTGGAGCCACCAAGTTTTGTATCCAGTCTATTGATTGATCACACTACTCCAAATGTGTTGCAAAATTTCGCCCCGCCCCTTTCCGCCCGCACAAAGGACGAAAGTCTGTGGCATACACAATTTTGAAGATACGAGAAAACTAAAAACTCAGAATCATAGAGAATGACCATTTCTATCAGAGTCTTGAATCTGATTCAGATTTGATTATTAATATAGCCACAATGAAAAACAACCATTTCGAAAGTCATCGTTCCTTCTCGCTCTCTCTCACACGCGACCCTGCCTGTTTTGCCTATTCGTCCAAATGAGCGCCTAGTTCTCAGAGACTATAGGAGCTAGAGCAACCAAACTTTCTATCCAAGCTCCTGGGATATCACTTCAATACAAGTGTATTACAAAATTTTGACACGCCCCCTTCCGCCCCCACAAAGGACGAAAATCTGTGGAATCCAAAATTTTTAAGATAAAAGAAAACCAAAAACTCATAATCATGGAAAATGACCGTATCTACCAGATTGCCGAATCTGGATCAGGTCAAACTACTATTATAGCCAGAAGGAACAAATTACATTTCAGTCGCAACGTAACGCCTGCCAAGCGCTTACTCATTCCTGTCTCTCTCTCGCACACACTTACACGTCTCGTATGAGTAGTTCTACATGTACATGTAGATACGTAGAAGCTGATGTAAAACTTATATGCAAACAAAAATGGAAACAGATAACTTTTAATATATAAAAATCTAGCATAGGGTTCGACTTAATTTTTTTAAATTTTCCATTTGGGCCAAAAATTTAATTCGTCCCTTTTGCGAACATAGAATAAATTACATAAATCATAAGATCACATATATTCTGACTGAGTACCGGGTATAAAGTAGAGCCGCGGCCTTTGCAGCGGTTCATAACGTTCCCTCTCGTTTTATTAATATGACCGACCAAGAATTAATTATTTTCTTTGTGTCAGTGTATAGAGCTTACGACGATGTATGCAGCAACTGTGGAGTATTTGGATAAAATTTCCAAGAAACGCATTTGGACCCTGGTAAGAAATTGGCATTTTAATTTCTACTGCTTCCATTTTATATTAAATAATGTATCCCAAAATATAATAGACGCGAAATGGAGCTTTTTCGGAGGAGGACGTTGCGAATTTGGAATCCTTTTTTAAGGAAAATTTCCGCATGGAAATTGCCCTGCTGCAATTGCAAATATGTTGCATTTAGGTTATAAGTATATGTACAATCCAAGCGTAAGCACAATAGCAACGCAAATGTACTTCAATTAATAACACTGGAGTTTTATTTAAAATTTTTAATTAGCAATTAATTAATAATTTATTTATAATAATTTAATTTAGCGTTTGGCTCCGTGTTTCCGATCGAATTTTATAAATTGACCACATTATTAATATGGTTTTTTTATAATAAAATTATTTTAAAATTTTGGTTTTAACGTATGTTTGTATATTTGCATCTTTTTCCCCAGCCATATTTTTTACGCGCCAAAATTTTGAGCCGTTAATTTTTGTCAACTTTTTAGCCACCTCTAGGTCCCCTATGCTTCTCCATGGAAACGAAACTCGAAACTGACCGAAACTCAATAACTCAACCGTAGTGTAAACAAGCTATAGGTTGAGTAGAAATATTTTTTACTTCATATGAATTCAGCAGCTGGAATCACTTAAAAAAACAGAACAGGACCTATAACATTATACATATGTAAATGTATGCAAATATTACAGATATTCAAAATACGACCTTCTTCATAAATAAATACATCCATACCTAGATACATAAGTATTAATACAGATTTGAAAATTAGCATTAGGGAATGGTTAGATTTTATCGAGTACAGATATTCGATCAGTTTGCAAGTTAAATACGATGCAAAGTGGTCGCTTCTAAATAATATTTTTCACTGTACGCCGGTGAATTTCGCTTTAAACACAAGGGTCAGTGAATGTCGAATTGAATTGTGTTCAATAAACTGGGGAAATGCAGATATTCCAATATATGTGAACATCTGTGCATAACTTTCTTACTCATTTGCAGTGCATTTAAAATTGTCTAAATAAACAACATATACACATGCATGTATGTCTGTGTATCAACATAACAAAGGAAATACCTGTCATCAGTTATTTTTTATATAAGCCAGCTTCTTTTAAGTTTAAATATGTATTATATGTATGTAAATGTTTAAGTGGTCATTCAGATGTACATAGATATGTATGTACTTTGTACATATGTATGTATGTAAATACATAGATTTGTTGGTATGAGGTTTAAAAAAAATTGCATTATGCATATCGTAATTATATACGTATATATGTACGTATGTAAATATGTGCATATATATGTATATACTTAATATAGAAATGTATTTTATGTTAAAATATATACATATGTATATACATATGTACATATTTATACATATGTATATAAATGTGTGTATGTATTTAGTAAATTATACGTCCTATAGTGATTAAAATCGTAAAAATATTGAATTGCTTGTTAACTGCTCCATTGTCCAAGTAGCTTTAGCAGGCTTCAACCCGAGAAACGTTCTTAAAGTATTGAATGATTTCAGAACTAATATTGCTCATAGCCTGCTGAAAACTCCACCCCAGTTACTTGACCCAGCAAACATTTTATATCGTGCAAGAGTCGCAAGAAGATTAATTTGATCGCCTGCGATATCGCATTCTGATCTTCCGCATGGGAGAAAGTTAGCCACTTCGGCGAGATTTCTAGACTAATCGCCAAGGAGTCTTTCGGAAGTGCCTCAGGAGAACTTTTTGGAAGGGTCTAAAAAGAGTCATATGTCAAAAGAGTAAAAAAAAAAATTTGAGTCGTAAGAGTCTCCAGAAAGTGCTATAAAAGAGTCCGCCCAGAAGACTTACTAGAAGACCCATCAATACAGAATTTTTTTTAAACCGGTACTCGAAGAGTATGAGGGTATATTGGATTTATGGCGATAGTGGATGCGTATGATACCCAGAAGGAATCTTTTCCGACCCCATATAATATAAATATTCTTGATCAGCATCAATAGCCGAGTCTATAAAGCGATGATTTGACTATAAGAAGTAGAGCAAAAAAATGTTGTATCCAGACTTCTGTGATATCACACTGTTACAAGTGTATTTCAAAATTTGGTCACGCCCACTGCCGCTCCCACAAAGGACGAAAATCTGTGGAATCCACAATTTTTAAGATAAGGCCTGTATCCAGCACCGCGAAAAATTACTGACGGGAATCTGCTCTTTATTCCGGTTGTGTGGAACTCAACTAATGTAGTGTGACCAAGAACCTAAAAAGTGATTTGCCACTCTCATGAATCAGCTGTGTTTTGTAAACAGCGCCAATTTTGAAAATTAAACTAAAATTAAAAAAAGGAAGAAAAGTAATTCTGACGATGAAGTGATTGTGTTGGTAGCGGCACATATTGTTGTAAGAAGAAGTACAGCACAGTCGGAGGTGCCAAAATGTCAAAATTATCAAAATGCCTTTTTTCCGTGATCCGCCAAAGACATGGTCTTGCCTCAACTGCTTTTTTTAAAGCAATCTTCTCCTCACTTTAAATTTTGCATATCTCTTTTTGGTTTTGCGCACAGATTTTGCCTCCACCTCCCACTTGTACTTCAGTAATAATATGCACATACATATATTTTTCTGGCGCCCATATCAGCTGTTCTCTCAGTCCACAATCGTGTGGATATCGATACTATCGATAAGAATTCGTGGATTTCGTTTACGTTGCTGGATACTGAGGTCAGGAAAACACAAACGAAAAATGATTGGCCCCGTTTTTTTTATGTGAAGTTTGGCAGTAATTTTTAGTTTCCGCGGTACCCAGCTTTACGATTTATTAAATTTATTATATGTTCGCAAAAGGGACGAATTAAATTTTGGGCAAAAAATAATATTTAAAATAAAAAAATTAAGTCAAACCATTTTTGGAATTTTTATACATGTTTCCATTTTTGTTTACATATGATTTTTACATTTGCTTATACATTTCATAATGTACATACATGTATAACTACATGTTCGAGACGTACAAGTGTGTACGAGAGAGAGAGGGAATGACTAAGCGCTTGGCAGGCGTTGCGTAGCCTCTGAAATTTAATTTGTTCCTTCTGTCCATAATAATGATTCGACCTGATCCAGATTCGGCAATCTGTTAGACACAATAATTTTCCATGAATCTGCGTCTTTGGTTTTCTTTTATATTAAAAATTGTGAATTCCACAGATTTTTGTTCTTTGTGGGGGCGGAAGAGGGCGTGTCAAAATTTTGAAATACACTTGTACTGAAGTGATATCACAGGAGCTTGGATAGAAAGTTTGGTTGCTCTAGCTCTTATAGTCTCTGAGATCTAGGCGCTCATTTAAACGAATAGGCAAAGCAGACAGGGTCGCGTGTGAGAGAGAGCGAGAGGGAACGATGACTTTCGAAATGGTTTTCTTCATTGTAGCTATAATAATAATCCGATCTAATCTAGATTCAACACTCTGATAGATGTGGTCATTCTCTATGATTCTGAGTTTTTAGTTTTCTCGTATCTTCAAAATTGTGTACGTCACAGACTTTCGGCCTTTGTGCGGGCGGAAAGGGGCGGGGCGAAATTTTGCAACACATTTGGAGTAGTGTGATCACAAAGGAGACTGGATACAAAATTTGGTTGCTCTAGCTTTAATAGATATAGGCGCTAATGAAGACGGACGGACAGACGGACGGACTGACGGACGGACTGACGGACGGACAGACAGACATGGCTATATCGACTCGGCTATTGATGCTGATCAAGAATATATATACTTTATGGGGTCGGAAACGCTTCCTTCTGGGCGTTAAACACAACCGTTATCACCACAAATCTAATATACCCTTATACTCTTTGAGTACCGGGTATAATGATATTCATATTTCGCAATCGTGTAAGAGCGAGGTTTTCAGCGTGTTAAAAGGGGGAAGGGAGCAAATTTCTAACCGTGTAAGACCGAGTTCGTGCTAAAAGCGTTCGTGTTAAGCGAGGGCCACGTGTACGAACAAAAACAATATAAACACTAACGCCCATTCAACGCGCTGTCTCGCTCGAACGAACTCCAGGGCGCTCACGGATCTAAAAGAGAATGAGCTTGCATGTGTGCTTACGCACAGAACTTCAAGTACACATGTGTGTGTACGCGTGCAGAGCTTTGAAAATGTTATATGGAGTCTTAGTGTTTATATTTTCTTTTGTACGAATGAGTGCGAGTGCGAGTCATACAACTGACATTCAAAAGACTTGGCACGAATTGAATGAGTTGATTATAAGGCTGAAATCGGATTATTCGAATTTTGGCAGCTATTAGTGTTGTCAACTTTTAAAAAGAAAATTAGCTGTTTGTGTGGTAAAATGATAAAACAGCTAAAAGTTTTGCACACAGTTTCATAAAACAAAAACATTAATGGCAAAACATAGCAAAATATATAATTTACATACTCAGATTTCCCGGAATATCACATTTTTTTTTTTTTTTTGGTATTTGATCAATGGTGAAGCGAATTGAATGGTCGCAAAGAAATTAACTTGCAATGAACAGATACAACGATTTTTTTTGTTTTATGTTTATGTTTTAACGTCGACAGACGGATCCTAGGTCTGCCTGCTAAAGTACGCACACATACGAATTTTTAGGTTAAAAAGAATGAATGCAATAAGGCAATAAATCGAATAATTTGAATGTCTATCCATTGTATTCGTTTCGTTTTGCGCACTTATTTATTCTAACTAATAGAACCGAATGCTGACGACTATCAAACCGAAACGAACTTGTATCCTTCTTACTCTATTCGTTGTGTGCGTCGCACTCATTCGACTCTATTCAATTCCAATGCATTCCATTGGATTATTGTTTTGAATGGAGCTATGCAGATCTCTAATATTTAAAGACGAATACATATGTAGAGATGTAGGGAAGACAGATGTAAAAACATATGTAAACAATGCAAACAGATAACATTTAACATGTAAAAATCTCCAAAATGGTTCGAATTATTTTTTGAGATTTGTATATATTATATTGTATAAATAATATAAATCGTAAGCTCACATATGTATATAATGTTTTTCTGTAGTTCTACCGGTGTTAAAAATCACGGTTTAAAGTTTATCAAGTTTCGGAGGTAATTTATGTCAAGGATAGGCTATTCCTGCGCAAAAGCCCTTTCTTAAATCTTGTAAGGACTTGAATTGTCTTCCACCTCTGAAAACTTTGGTTTTCAGGATGCTCCAAAGGTACATAGGTCCTCAATCAGAATTAAATTCGGATTAAAAGCAGGCCACTTCATTAAGATGATATTTTTCGACTACGGAAGCGTCGAAGTATAGTGCGCAACATGTGATATACATATAAGATATTTGTTTTTGAAATACAATACGCCTACGCAAATCAAAACTGAGATGGACGCTGTCTATGACGACTCCTCCCCATCATTTCAAACTGTAAAGTTCAGGGCTGTTGAATTCAAGCTTGGACGTACGAGCTTAAAAGATGAGACACGTCCGGGACATCCAAAAACTGCGACCACTGACAAAAACATCACCAAAATGCACCAAATTGTTCTGGGCGATAGCCCAATCAAAGTAAGAGAGATAGCTAATATCACCAAGATGTCTAAAGACCGCGTCTGCCATATTTTGAACAACGAATTGGACATGAAAAAGATCTCGGCCCGTTGGGTGCCGCGTTTACTCACGTTAGGTCAAAAGCGTGTTCGAATGAACTGTTGCAAGTTTTTCTTGGCGATGTTTACGAGTAATAGATGGATGAAACATTGGTACACCACTATACACTAGAAACAAAATCCCAATCAAAACAGTGGATTGCAAATGGGTACCCGCCACCAAAAAAAGCGGAAACTGTTATTTCACTTGGAAAAGTAAGGGCAACAGTTTTTTTGATTATCTGTGGAAAGGAAAAACAATCACGGAAGTCTACTACGCTAAGTCTACTAAGCTAATGAAGGAAATTTTAGATAAACTTGCAGAAGAACAAAATTTTGTTTCATCAGAATAATGCACCTTCCCATACATTAGCAGTTGCAATTGCAAAAATCCATGATTTACGCTTTGAATTCATTCACAACCCTCCTTACTCTCCAGATTTAGCTCCAAGTGACTTGTTTTTATTCGCTAATCTTAAAGTTGAGCATGGCGGGCAGAAATTTTCGTCAAATGAGGAGGCTATACATTTTGGAAACATCCATTTGGAGGAACTGGACAACGATTAATTACACTACTCGACAAAATTAAACTTTTTTTTCCGCTGTCGCCCAAAATGACTTTTTCAGATAGATTTGGAGATTTACAATTTTTAAAGAATTATGGTTATTTTTTCCAGGTTTAGTTTTTTGTTAAAGAATTTTTTAAAACTGGTATTTTTCTTCAAAGATAGTGCTTCTATTTTTCACATGACTTAAGTTTCCTATAACTAGTTGCAGTTTTGAAAAGCTGACAAATGCAGCTATAAGTCCAACCCAGACACTTTGCAGCTGCAACTTAACGTCTGGAAGATATTGAGCTTTCAAATTTCATAATTTTTTCGGTATTTTTCCCCGAAATTTTGACTTTGAAAACTCAGGAAAAGTTGGAAAAAAAATATTTTATATCTAACATTTTTAGTTTTAGATAGACACATTAATTAGGCGTCGTTTAAGGTATTATCTCTAGAAAAAACATGAAAACCAAATTCCAAAAAGGTCTTTAAAAAAAAAAAATAGTCTTTCATCTACATACATACAGTGACTTAGACCCTCGATGATGCAGTGTCAAATAAAAAGTTTAAGGTGCTACAGATTTTAAACTATAGGAAAAACAAAAAATGTTTAAACGCTAATTTATTGTATGTGTCACATTTAAAAAAGGATTTGCTGTTTAAATATTGCTCCATTTTAAAAATAAAAAAGAATCTTAAAATATATCTTAAATACAAGTCCTAGCTTGAAAGATGCAGCCACAAACCAGTTTAATATTAGTCGAATAAAAGGTTAAACAGGTATTTTAATACTTAGTATGCAAGCCCTTAACCTTTATTACGACTCTTAACCTACTATTCATGGAAGAGATCAGCTTCCGAGTGGTTTCCAGGCTTATTTTGCTCTATTCCTCCAACAAAGCTTTTTTACGGTCCATTTTGCTAGAAATCCTGTGATTCTGGGTGTTTTTCTCCAGCGCAGCCCACAAATTTTCAATAACATTTAAGTCTGGAGACTGGGCTGGGGGAATCATCAAGTGGGGGCAGTTCCAGATAAGCCAGGACTGCACTATTCCGGACGAATGTTTAGGGTCATTATCCTGGTAGTACCGGAAATCACGTCGGATTCCTATTTTCTCGGAGCTTTGGTGCAAATTTTCTTTGAGAATATTGAGGTACGTGAGCTTATCCATCGTAGAGTCAATAAACGCCAAGTTTCCGACGCCGGCTGCGGACTGTACATACCCATACCATGACACTTCCTCCGCCGTGCTTGACTGTCGCTTTTACATGTTTGGGATCCAGCTCAGTATTGGGCTGTCGCCACACAAAATTTCTTCCGTCCGACCCAAAAAGGTTGAATTTGGTCTCGTATGCACAAATTACGGTATTCCAGAACACCAAATCCTTGTCAAAGTTGGTTTTTGCGATCGCCAACCTTGTCCCTTTGTTTTTAAGGCTTATAAAGGGCTTCTTTCGGGGTACTCGGGCATTGAAGTCATGGTTGCGCAGAAACCGGCGCACAGTTTCCACACTGCACTCCTTCCCCATTTTGTCCTTCACCTGATGAGTAAGTTTGGGGCCGAAAGCTTAAGATTTTCCTTAATTTTCCTGATGATTCGTCGCTCCTCATACTCACTGAAAATCTTGTTGGGCGCCGTTCTGTCCATGTCTTCTATCCGATTTTCGCGGGTGAAGCGCTCGATGATGTGCTGCACAGTTGATGACCTCAGATTCACCCTTTGAGCTATTTTGCGCTGCGAAAATCCGTTTTTGAAGTGATCCAAGACGAGTTTCCGTTGCTCCATCGTTGTCCGTTTTCCCATTGTTGTTTTTGGCTTGTCACACTCTAGATCCAGATTAAGACTAATCTCATTAGAAAGAATTAGCCTATTTATACCAAAAATAAGCAAAATTCTGAAAAAACCCGGGTTTTCTGACTCGCAGGTGTCCAAAAAAGGACTGCACCAAACAAGTTCGTACCTCTTATTGGGCTACTGTTTTGCATATTATGATCTAACAGGTGGGGCAAACCTAGTATTTAATGGTAAAATATTGGTTTTGGTACCTAATGTATATACCTATCATCGGTGATTGGAATTTTTGAAAAACAATGTGTAATAACTTTATGGCAGCCAATTTAACTTTTTATTTGACACTGCATCATCGAGGGTCTGAGTCACTGTATGTGTAGGCCTTTTTTTTTTAAATCAATATCCTACAGCTTATACCGTTGGCTTCACTTCAGGAATAATTGCCAACCATATATTCCTGACCGGAACATCAGCTCTTCTCTCAGTCCACAAACGTGTCGATAGGCCAAAATAGGTTTAGCTTGCTGGATACTAAGGCTAGTAAAAAGCAAACGAAAATTTCTGGCCCAATTTTTTTTATATGAAGTTTGGCAGTAAGTTTTAATTTCCGCGGTGCTGGATACGTGACACAAACTTGGGTTTTTGTTAAATTGTTCCTGTTGGGCCTAATTTGTCTGAAATTTGTTCGTCTAATTTTTTATTCGAATTTGTTGGACTGTGGATGGCAAGGTTCGACAAATAATATGGTTATATCTGGCGTGTGTTTAAGGAACAAATTAGTCTGTAGATGGTCTGCTTAAGAAAAAAAAAAAAAAAGTAAAACAAAAAGAAACATTCCAGCCCAAGGCTCAAACCTCCTATTCGCCGATTGGGTAGTCCCGCACATCCCACCAGAACACACTTTGATTTTGATTTTTAAATGCAGGTTACAATTTAGAATCCCGATTCGTGCATGTCTTCTTATTTTCTAGTTTTCCTATTAACGCTTTTCGTCTCTGTTGGTATGTGTTTTGGTGAATGCCAAGAGAAAACTCTTGGCGCGTTACAAAATATTTTCTTGATTCTGTCATTCATTGGTTGCGACGTTCAGAAGAAATTTTTTGTGGAAGTCTATGAGCGATTAACTAATTTCATACTATACGCGATTTTCATTGCGAAAACAATGCGTTTTGTGTCAGTCCGTTGATTCGGGTGTCCGATTTTTATTCTCACTTCCACCTTCTTTGGGTTGTGGGGGCGCCGGAGGGAGTGTGTGTTTTTCCGTCAGTCTATAATTTTCTTCTCCGTCTTTTTGTCGGACTTTTTCTGTTTTTTTTTGTTGGCGTGGGACAGCTAGCTATAGTCAGCTCTGTAAGTAGTTTAATCATCCTACACCCAAACGGATTTACCACAAATGTTTATATATAAGTTTTTTTTGTTAAGTTCAGGAAAGCAAGAAAAAATAGCTTCTAAAATAGCTGATGTGATATAAGTCAAGATTGCCGTTGATCTATCAGTGGTAGATTCCAGCCAGCAGAATGAAATGAACTCGGTTATACTCCTGCAATTTTTTTGCATATTTAATCGAAGAAAAATATAAAAAAAAAATGTGTTCACTTATACATGGAAACTAAAAGTAAGATAAACACACACATACAAAAATTCTTTTGGGATGACAATTGTAAAACAGAGTAATTTAAGACTATGAAGAGAGTAAAGAGTAGATATGATATGGTAGAGGGAATTATAATCCGAGCATAAGACCGTAAACGGTTCATGCAAGGAATAATTCGATCTACAAAGAGGAAGGAACAACGGTATATAGTTTCTAGTGTTTCTTATAGAAATCGTGAACTTTATGCGGCTCAACAAGTCAGGGCTATCTACATACTTCACCCTTGATCAAGTTGTGCACAAAAATCACATCAAGTATTTTCCCACAATTAGCTAAGGTTGAAAGGTTTATAAAAAGCAGTCTATTCGGGTAAAGGCCTGTATCCAGCACTGCGGAAAATTACGGACAGGAATCTGCTATTTATTTTGTTTGTGTGGAACATCAGTTTTGAGTCTCTGATCAGCATTCGTTGCGAGCAGACGTGTTTCTATTTTGTTATGACTCCCTATACGTGCTCTGAGTGCAGTGTCGACGTTACACTGGCGCAGCTTCGCGGATTCGAGGCGGTTCGTTGTTCATCGCTCTGCCGTCGCACCTTCCACACTTCGTGTGTTGATTTGCCTGTAGAGGCAATTAAATTGTTAACTAATTTGCCGAATCTACTCTGGCAATGTGATAGTTGAACTTAAACTTAAAAGCCTTTATTTGAAGCTAAATGCAAAGTTTGAACTCGCTTGTCCCGGATCTGTAGATGCCCCGGCTAATGTTAATGTCACACAGTGGAGGAAGGAGAATAAATTTAGCTAACCTGCATCTGCTTGTGATAATCCCGCTGTGATTGACCAACCCTCTTTCAGTTGGCTTTAAGGTTGTTTCCAAGAAAAGTAAAAACAATCGCAACAACAAAAAGCGCATAATTGGCTTGGCGCCTACTTGTGATCAATTTGAAGTTTTGCCGAGCAAAAGATTTTTGCATATAGGCAAATTTGCAGTAAACACAAAGCCAGAGGCACTGTGTAAGTTTGTTGCTGATAAGTTGGAAGTGAATGCTGACAGCATAACATGCCATTCGCTAACGAAAAAAGGTATTGAATTAACTACTTTGAAATTCGTCAATTTTAAGCTAGGAGTCCCGGAGCAGTATTATCTAACTGTCTTCAGCAAGGAATCCTGGCCACAACCATTCAAAGTAAGCCGGTTCATCCACAGGGAAAGACAGCACTTGGATTCTACTTCTACCAAGTCCCCATTAAAAGACCCCCAATAATCGGCGCCACTGGCTCTGACGTCGTTAGCGGTTCACTTTCTTGCATTACCTTTCACCGCAGTTCCCAACTTTATTCCCAAGAACAACTGCAGAAGGTGACGCTTAAGCCGCTCGCCCTTTGCATCGTTTTCTCTCATCAGCACACACAGCCGTGGCTGTATTCGCAACAACAACAGCATCAGATAATTTTGCCCTTTTCTTTATGTAGCCCCGAACTCGGAATGGGTGCGTTCCCACTAAGCGCTCTCTTCGTAGATGTGCTCTCTCATCGTGTAGCTTCATGCTATCAGTCGTTTTTGACGCCCGCTTCGTGTGATGTTCTCAATGCATTTGCTTGCGATGCTTTTGATCGTAGCGTGCTCTCTGGAGTGTTGTTCTCTCGGATGGCTCAGCGATGTCTTCGCAGCTGCCAACGTGGGATATTAAAATATTACTTTATAACGGACAATTGCTCTCTCAACAAGTTTCTCTTCCGTCGCCTCGCATTTATTTCGAGCTCTCGTCAGATCGTTGTCATCGGTTCACACCGACTGGGGAAGTGACTACAACATCATCTTCTTCCATTTGGAGATGGGATTCTATTTCTAACTTGTGTAACGATGATCTCAACCTGCCAGTACGTATACGTACAGAAACATTGCGCAGGGTTCTTGATGGTTCCTGTGGCTGTGCGATGCAGACGTCTTGTGTCGCCGCTGCGGATATTACTCTAACACGTCCGGTTGAGCGTCCGGTACCAATGGTAGCAGTTCCATTACATTCATCTGACAGGAGAATTGCAAGTAGATGCCTTAAAGTTTATTAAACCAAAACTCAATCTGTCTTCATGAGTATGTCTAACAGCGATTATGACGTCATAATATTGGTTGAAACCTGGCTCAACCCTAACTTCAGTTCCAATGAGTTCTTCGATCCAAACATGTTCCTTGTTTATCGTAAGGATAGAGACTTCTGCAGGATTCAGTGCGAGAGAGGTGGAGGTGTCATCGTGGCTGTACGCCGTACTTTCTGCAGCACAACAGTTGGACTTGCAAACGAGGACTCTCTTTTGGATCAGTTGGCTGTCGAGGTGTCTGGCTCGAGGTGTCTTGCTATAGTATGGGACACCCAAATTAATAATATTTTTAATGATTTGCATAGATTACTCGATTTTATATTCATTAATGTCTATGTTCATTCCTCGGTAAACCTTGCTGATATTACTATGTCTAGTTGTGTTGTTCATCATAAGCCCTTTACTTTAATATTGAATTTTTAAATTTGTTACCAGCCTTTAACGTAGCTCCTCTTTGTAATTTTGATCATGCCACCTTGGTAGCCGTAAATGATTGCCTCATGTCTATGGACTGGGTTTCCTTGCTATCGAATGCTTGTATTGAGACCAATTACAATAGCTTCCTTGATGCCCTCACGTATGCCCATAACAGCACTGTTTCAACCAAGGTACGGGGCCCTTATAAGCTTCCTTGGTACACCAAAGGTCTCCAGAAATATAAAAATTTAAGGAATAAGTTCTATAAAAGGTTTCTTAGATGGGGTAATCCAGAGGACGGCGTTAGATACAGGCAACACAAAAGAGAGTTTGAGTTCCGGAATAAATTTCTTTATAACCAATGCATCTCTGAAGTCGAAAATAGCTTAAAGTCCAATCCTAATGTATTCTGGCGCTTCATAAAATCAAAACAATCATCGTCATCCGTACCGTCAACTATGACATACAAAAATATTGTTGCTAACTCTGGGGCTGATATTGGAAAGCCTGCTTTTAGCTGGTATAACCAGGAGATTTTAGATAATATTCCGGAAATTTGTAATATTGAGTCCCTTGACGTAACTGATGAAGACATTTCCGAAGCTATAGCTCACTTTGATGATTCCACTAAGCCTCACATTAATGTCTTTCTCAAGAAATGCTATTTCAGTCTTCTTCAGCCTCTTAAAATTCTCTTTTCGTCTTTTTTGTCTCAGGGTAAATTTATAGCTAGATGGAAAGTTGCTAAAATTCATAAATGCGGTAGTAGGTCTGAGGTTGCGAATTACAGGCCTTTTGCTAAAATAAGCAATATCGCAAAGCTATATCGTTCCTAATGAGTTCCTATATTGTCCAGTTTATACGGAATTCGCTAAGGCTTTTGACGAGGTTTGTCATTTCACTCCCCATTCTTGAATTGGATTTCATCATATTTGGTAAACAGAAACTATCATGTTGAAGTCAATGGGTCGATTTCTAACTCCTATGAAGCGACCTCTGGACTTCCTCAAGGTAGTTCTCTTGGCTCTTTGCTGTTCGTTATTTTCATAAATTATATTTCTTCCTGCATTCAATTTGCCAAAAATATTCTTCTTGCTGATGACCTTAAAATCTACATGCCGGTGAATTCCATTACTGACAGCTATCTGTTACATTCTGACTTGAACAAAATCGGTGATTGGTGTATGCTGAACAACTTGCCTCTAAATCTAAATAAATGTCATGTTGTTCGTTATAGTAAATGTAACTTAAACATTCTGTACTCGTATGTTATTAATAAACACTTACTCTCTCCACTGAATGAGATAATGGATCTGGAGGTCCTTTTCGATTATAAATTCCTATTTATTAATCACGTAAATTTTATTCTGCCGAAGGCGTATGCAATGTTCGGATTTGTCAAGCGAAATACCGTACTGTTTAGGGACCTGTACTCAAGACTGTCAGTGTATTCCGCATTTGTGCGCTCAAGGTCGGAATATGCTTCCTTTATTTGGAACCCGTCAGGCACTGTGCATGTCAATAGAATTGAGTGGCTTCAGAAAAAATTCTTAAAATTTGCATTGCAGCGGCTACATTTTTCGGATCCAATTCCTTCTTACTCCATCCAGTGTTGCTTACTGCATATCTGCACCCTTGAAAATAGGCGCTTCATAGCAGGACTGCTGTTCCTTAATGATTTGACAAATGGTAGCATTGACAGCCCATTCCTTTTGAGTTTGATCGACTTTAACGTTCCAGCTAGGAATCTCCGTACCTTGGTCCCATTTAATGAAAGGGCTGCTAGGACTAATTATGCGCGGAACGAACCATTCTTAAGGGCTCTGCGGATGTTCAATTCCCTGCCGGCAAGCATTCGATTTAGTTGGGGATCCAAGAAGGATTTGCTTAGGCAAGAGCTCTGGGAATATTTTTTAAGTAATGTGTAGTTAAAAGTTAAGTTAGCCAGATGAGGATTAATCCATTGGCGTAATAAATAAATAAACTAAAATTGGTTGACCATGAACCTAAAACGTGCTTGGTCACTCTCATGATTAAGTTGTATTTTGCAAACAGCGCCAATTTTGAAAGTTTAACTGAAATTAAAAAAGGAAAAAAAATTACTCTGACGATGAAGTGATTGTGTTGGAGGTGGCATATATTGTTGCAAAAAAAAATAGGAAGAAAAAGTACAGTGCAGACGGAGGCGCCACAGTGTCAAAATTATCAAAATGCATAATTTCCGTGATCCGACAAACACATAGTCTTGCCACAACTGCTTTTATTAAAGCAATTTTCTCCTCATGTTGTAAATATTCACCTCTCTTAATTGATTTGCGTACAGTTTTTCCTTCATCTTTCACTTTTACTTCAGTAATAATAGGCTCATATATATTCCTGGGCTGAATGGCAGCTGCTCTCTCAGTACACAACCGTGTCGATAGGGCAACTATCTATAAGAATCTGTGGATTTCATTGAGCTTGCTGGATACTGAGGCCAGGAAAACACAAACGAAAAATTCCTGGACCAGTTCTTTTTATATGAAGTTTGGCAGTAATTATTAGTTTCCGCGGTGCTGGATACAGGCCTTAAGACGGCAATCTCACACCTGCATCCCAATTGAGGCCGCGTAGAGCTAAAAGTAAAAATGTTTTCTGTACTGATTCTGTACGGTCCTGGTGTACGTTGTACTGAGGGCACCATACACAAAAGCCGTATTGTAAAATCGGACGAACTAGAGAGATATAGAGAGTCTTTGTTATATAGGGGTCGTCAAATTTACCACCTTTTTATAAACACCAAGTTCATTAACCCTGGTAATTCTATCTATCGAGATCGGAATGCAACCTGGATTGAAAACAAGACCTTATACTGGACACAAAGATTAACATCATTCGCATACATAAGTACTCGAGAGTATGTTAATACAGAAGGCAGGTCATTTATAAAGAGTTTAAAGAGTAAGGGGTAAGTAAGTAAACTCTAATAAATTACTAGTAGTAGATGTTGATATAAGTGATCTGCAGAGGTGTTGCAGGTGCGAAGTTCAAATTTTCTAAAACACTTAAGGAATAGCGGATAACTTAGATATACATACCTGTATAGTTCATTGCGTCAGACTTGCTCCCTTTCTTATGGAGAGGAATTATAAAGGATTTCTACCATATCGGGGGGAAGTATGAAGAATTTATGGACAGGGTGAATAGTTTAAGCAACGGCCCACACAGAGACTCGTCACAGTACCTGAGTACACAGCCGGGAACTCCGTCTGGACCCGATGACAACCCCGGCTTCACTATTCGTAAGTCATGAAGCAATGAGCTTTCATTTAAAAAGGGACCGAAAATGCCGTTTGACCTCGGTAAACCGTATGGATATGGCTGACCGGAGTAAATTTCCTGCGAATAGGTAGTTTGGAAGAAACGTATCTATCGATAGATATCGCTAAAATCAACAGCCGTCGACTACCCTTAAACGGAATCCATGTCCTCTAGCACACACCATGGTGGATACAAAGATACAATATACTTTTACACATCTCCCTTCAAAAATAAACCTTAATATTGGCTAACACATACCCATTTCATTTACAGATATGCGATTGGAATTTTATAAAAAGGATGTGTTCATCAATCCCCCTCAGAAGTTCTGCAATTGCAGTACGAACCCTTTTTTTTGCGACACTGCTTAGTTTTTTCCAATTATCAAAACAAGTAAGTAATCAGCTCCCGCTCTAAAGTATAGTTAGTTTGCGTAGAGTGCCAGTAAAACTGATTGTATTGGTGCCAACCACTATTATACACGTGTACCTGAGCGACAGCGAGTTTGTTCAATAAGTATTAAGTAACCAAAGTTAGGTATCCTTTCTCTTAAGCTGGATTGCCACCAATTCGTTACAAAAAAAACATACTAGAGAATTTATACCTCTCACTATCACTGCATGCTTTTACCAAAATGAATATACAGTGGCTCAAAGCTGAAACTGGGCAGTGTCAAATAAAAAGTTTAAGGTGGTACAGATTTTAAACTAGAGGAAAAACAAAAAATGTTTAAACGCCAATTTGTTGTATGTTTTATCACATTTAAAAAAGGAACTTTATTTGCTGCTTAAATATTGCTCAGTTTTAAAAATAAAATAAAAACTTAAAATATATCTCAAATACAGGTCAAAGCTAGAATGATCCATCCACAAAAAAATTAAATATTAGTCGAATAAAAGTTTAAACAGGTATTTTAATACTTAGTATGTAATCCCCTAACCTTTATTACGGCTTTTAACCTACTATTCATGGAAGAGACCAGCTTCCGAGTGCTTTCCGGGTTTATTTTGCTCCATTCCTCCAGCAGAGCTTTTTTAAGGTCGTTTTTGCTAGAAATCCTGTGTTTCTGGATGTTTTTCTCCAGCGCAGCTCACAAATTTTCAATAACATTTAAGTATGGAGACTGAGCCGGGGGAATCATCAAGTGGGGGCAGTTCCAGATAAGCCAGGACTGTCCTATTCCGGACGAATGTTTCGGGTCATTATCCTGGTAGAACCGGAAATCATGTCGGAATCCAAATCCAATCATCTCCAAAGCTCCGAGAAATTAGGAATCCGACATGATTTCCGGTTCTACCAGGATAATGACCCGAAACATTCGTCCGGAATAGGACAGTCCTGGCTTATCTGGAACTGCCCCCACTCCAGTCCGTTTTGTCTCAGCTTAGTGATTCTGATCGTCTTATTGTCCTCGGTGACTTTAATCTCCCTAATGTCACTTGGTCCCCATCCAATGACTCAAACTTAATGTTCCCATCTATACAGCATGACTTTGTTGATTCTCTGTCCGATACATCGTTAGGCCAGGTAAATGGCATACGCAATAGCATGAGTAGGACCCTTGATCTCGTCTTCACTACCGATGCTTCGAGCACTTTGGTATGTCGAGGATCACCTCTATCATTCCCTGAAGATCCATACCATCCCACACTTTCAATCGATTTCATGTTACCATCTTCAAGCCCTATAAAGTCATTTATTAAGCCTTCAAATATTTATTGCTTCAAGAAGGCTGATTTCCTCTCCTTGAATACTGCCCTATCTCAGATGGATTGGTCATTCCTTGACGATTTCCAGGAAATCGAGTCTGCCACGAATGCATTCTATAGCTCTATTTTTTCCATCTTTCCCATGCATGTTCCTTTAGTTACCCCCTCCAGAAATCTTTCTGGTCCTATCTGGTTCACCCCTAGATTAATAAATCTGAAGAATTTAAAATCCCGTATGTACAAGAAGTTTAAAAAATCCGGTTTGCAATCAGACTTTTCGAAGTACTCAATTGCAAAATCGAAATTTTCCTTATTTAATACATTGTGCTACAACAGATACTTGACCCAATGCAAGCTTAACTTTAAACGTGACCCTAAACAATTCTTCAGGTTTGTAAATTCTAAACGTAAATCTTCCCGATTTCCTTCTTCTCTACACTTAAATGGTACTTATGCTGATAAGGATTGTGATATTGCTGACCTGTTCGCTTCCTTCTTCCAACGTTGCTACTCTGTCCCTTCCACTAACTTTCCCTCTATCCTAGCCTCATCGAACGTCTTTAGTAGTAGTTACTCTTATCCTATCCCTATAAATAGTTCTAACTGTATCCTTCCCCCCTTCATCGACTATGATGGTCTCCTAACAAATTTAAAATCGTGCAAGTTTTCGTTCTCCACTGGGCCAGACTCGGTTCCGAGTGCTGTTCTAAAACTTTGTGCTGAATCTCTTTGTGTGCCTCTCCTAAAACTTTTCAACTTGTCTCTCAAGACTGGTGACTTTCCCACCGTCTGGAAAGAATCCTATATAGTACCCTTTCATAAGAAGGGATCTAAATCTGATGTCTCTAACTACCGCTGTATTTCCAATTTATCTGCCATTCCTAAACTCTTTGAAAAAATCATCACTTCTCAGCTGCAACATTTTTGTAGTTCTGTATTCTCTGAATCTCAGCATGGATTCATTAAACGTCGCTCAGTTTCCACTAATCTCCTTGAATTTTCCACCTTTGTAACTTCGGGTTTTGCTAAACAGTGTCAAACTGATGTCGTTTATACTGACTTTAGTAAAGCCTTCGACTCTGTCAATCATAATCTACTTATTCATAAACTGTCTCTTCTAGGGTTCCCGACTAAGCTTCTATATTGGACTAATTCCTACCTTTGTAACCGCTCACAACGTGTCTGCTTTAACTCCTCTCTCTCTAAACCTGTTATTGTCTCATCGGGGTTCCTCAAGGTAGCCATCTGGGTCCCTTGCTATTTAACCTATTTATTAACGATCTTCCACAAATGTTATCTCATTCCCGTGTCCTAATGTATGCTGATGACGTTAAGCTATGTTTTTCCTACAGTGACCCCTTGTCCCCACTATCTTTGCAATCTGATCTTGATGCCCTTAACAACTGGTGCCTAATCAACATTCTACCTCTTAACATTTCTAAATGCTATATAATGACTTTTCACCGCAATAAGCCATACCTTTTCGACTACTCTATCAATAACTCTATCCTTCAACGCCTTTTCAAAGTTAACGACTTGGGCATTACCTTTGTACCTAACCTATGTTTCAACTCTCATATCTCTACTATCTCTAACAAAGCCAAAGGAGTCCTTGGATTTGTCAAAAGATGGTCTAAGGAATTTACCGACCCGTATACTACAAAACTTCTGTATGTTTCTCTGGTCCGGCCTATCTTGGAATATGGTTCTTGTGTCTGGTCTCCTCATTACCAAAAATTTCAGGATATGCTCGAATCAGTACAAAAACAGTTCCTCATCTTTGCCCTCCGGGGACTCCATTGGGACCCTTCGATCCATCTCCCTTCTTATGAAAGTAGGTTGCGCCTAATTAATCTCCACTCTCTTAAATCCCGTAGAACCTGCCAAGGTGTTCTCTTCCTCCATAAGCTTCTCTCTGGTGAGGTCGAATCAACTGCCCTCATCAACCTTATTAGTATTGCTGTTCCTTTCCGCCCGACTAGGCATTACTTCCCTCTTCATCTCCAACTCTGTCTTTCTAACTACTCGGATTATGAATCTTTCCGTAGCCTTTGCCGTAACTATAACCAATTTTTCCATCTGTTTTCCTTTGATACTAGTTCTAATATGGTCAAAATTATCTTAATCAATAACTTAATTTAATTTAAATTGCTTTAATTGGGAATTGTTCGGCTACCGGCTCTTCTCTTACCTAAATTTGGCTGTTGGTGGGATCTTATCGACTACTGAGCCGATAATCAGCCCCACCGGGTCTGAGTATTAGCATTGGCCCTTTAGTTTAATTAGTTGATATGTCATTTTACCCTTACAGTTTAACTGTACATTGTTAAACTTTAAACAAAATAAACAATAAACAATAAACAATAAAGCTAAAAAGAGTTTGGGACCGATTCAAAGCTTCATTTATCAACTTTTAAGAATTGAAAAGTTCAATACAACCAGATGTGAGAAACCACGGTTAGGTTAGGTTTAAGCGGTAGCTGGGGAGTTCCCCCCAGTTCACATGGACTAAAGGACCGTTGTTATACAAGGCGGGCGCGAGCCCCTTCTTACTGCCTAGACTGTGGTTAGCAAAAATTGCAAATTAAGGGCAGCCTCATTCAGTAACTTGGATGTATTTTGACAGAAGCCCTGGTTTGATTTCCGAAAGGTCCGAAATGTCCGTGAGGAAGGCAGCCAAAAGAAAACGGAGTCTACGGTTTCCGAGGTCCGGGCAGTGAAAGAAGAAGTAGGGGACCGACTCGTCCTCTTCCTCGTCCCGGAAACGTCTGCAGAAGTCGTTGTGAGGGAATAACAGTTTAGAGGCGTGTGTGCCGATCTGCAAATGTCCCGTGATAGCTCGTGTTACCGTAAAGCATTGGACGCTGTTAGGTCTATATAGCTCTGTTTCTTCGATAGACATGATCGTATCGATCTAGAGGTTCTGCAGTGGATGGTTTCCTGCCATCGCTTTTTTGCGAATTTTTCGAAAATTTCATGCGTATGAAGCTTACACGTAGCCACTGGAATCGCTACTTGCTCCCACTCCGATTGGAGAATAATTGTAGTGCCCTGCCTAGCTAGTTCGTCGGCAGTCTCATTCCACTTGATGTTAATGAGTACGGGGACCCACATAAGGAAAAATTTTAACTGCTCTGAGATCTCATTCAGAGACCTACGGCAGTCATTAACCGTCGTGGAGTTTAACGATATTGAGCCTAGTGCTTTAATAGCTGCTATCAGAGATTCTTTTTATACCCGGTACTCGAAGAGTTTAAGGGTATATTAGATTTGTGGGGATAACGGTTGTGTGTAACGCCCAGAAGGAGGCGTTTCCGACCCCATAAAGTATATATATTCTTGATCAGCATCAATAGCCGAGTCGATATAGCCATGTCTGTCTGTCCGTCCGTCCGTCCGTCCGTCCGTCTTCATTTGCGCCTATATCTCAGAGACCATTTAAGCTAGAGTAACCAAGTTTTGTATCCAGTCTCCTGTGTTATCACACTACTCAAAGTGTATTTCAAAATTTCGCCCCGCCCCCTTCCGCCCCCACAAAGGACGAAAGTCTGTGGCATACACAATTTTGAAAATACGGGAAAACTAAAAACGCAGAATCATAGAGAATGACTATTTCTATCAGAGTGTTGAATCTGGATCAGATCGGATCATTATTATAGCTACAATGAAGAAAACCATTTCGAAAGTCATCGTTCCCTCTCGCTCTCTCTCACACGCGACCCCATCTGCTTTGGCCATTCGTATTTTTTGACGCCTAGTTCTCAGAGACTATAAGAGCTAGAGCAACCAAACTTTCTATCCAAACTCCTGTGATATCAAACCAGCACGAGTTTATTTCAAAATTTTGCCACGCCTTCTTCCGCCCCCACAAAGAACGAAAATCTGTGGAATCCACAATTTGTAAGATACTAGAAAACCAAAAACGCAGAATCATGGAAAATTACCATATCTACCAGATCGGATCATTATCATGGCCAGAAGAAACAAATTAAATTTCAGTGGCTACGCAACGTCTGCCAAGCGCTGACTCATTCCCTCTCTCTCTGTCGCAAACACTTGTACGTCTCAAATATGTAGTTATACATGTCATGTAGAAATTTAGAAGCAGATGTAAAAAGCATATGCAAACAAAATTGAAAACATGTATAATATTCCAAAAATGATTTGACTTCATTTTTTGAAATATTATTTTTTGCCCAAAATTTAATTTGTCCCTTTTGCGAACATATAATAAATTGCATAAATCGCAAGCTCATATATGTATGTACATACATATGTGTATACTGACTGAGTACCGGGTATAAGGTAGAGCCGCGGCCTTTGCCGCGGCTCACAACGTTCCCCCTCGTTTTTTTCTCAGGATGGTTGTAATTTATTATTATGACTACTTATATCACAACAAAATAATAATTTGTTATTGCTTACTGTAACTAAATAGCTACTTATGCAATAGAGAAGGATAACTAAGCTGAAAAGATTAAGCATAATACAGGTATGGTACGGTCTTTGGGTCTTCATTTCTTAGGTGTCTATGCTACGTGTAAGGTCTTTATATAATCCTATCAGGTAGGTCAATAGGGTGGATCCGTCGAAGCCGTCGTCTGTGAGAGGCTCTGGCGAGTCTCCTCGCTAGCTCGTTGGGGGGATTTCCGAGTTTGGCGATATATTTTTCTGCTTGTGCGTTGACAGCATCGCCGATAAGGGGGACACCAAGGTCTCTGGCAATGTCCTTGTTTCGTAGAAACCAATCAGCTCCAGTGATCCTGCGAAGAGTTTTGCTCTGGAACGTTTGTATCCTTCGTAAGTGTGTCTTGGCCGCAATGCCGTAAACTTGCAGTCCATACTTCCAGACTGGTGCCAAGATTGCCTTGTAAATGTGCACTTTGTTCTTTAGTGATAGTTTGCTATTGGGGTTTAGCAACCAGTTCATTTTGTAGGCCCTTGCAACCAGCTGATCGGTAATACTTTTAATATGGCTTCTGAACGTTAGCCGGGAATCTAAGGTAACGCCGAGGTATTCATGTTCCTTGTGTTGGACCCCGTGCAAGAATACACCTGGGCAGCTTCCTGTCCTTAAGGTGTGCGTTACTACTGCGCATTTTTCAGGGTTGATGCTGATATCACTACTCGACAAAATTAAACTTTTTTTTCCGCTGTCGCCCAAAATGACTTTTTCTGATAGATTTGGAGGTTTAATTTTTTTTAAAGAACTATGGTTTTTTTCCAGGTTTAGTTTTTTTTTTAAGAGTTTTTAAAAAATTTGGTATTATTTGTCACAGGTTGTGCTTCTATTTTTCACATAACTTAAGTTTCCTACAACTGGTTGTATTGAACTTTGCAGTTTTAAAAAGCTGACAAATTCAGCTATAAATCCGACCCAGACACTTTGTAGCTGCAACTTTACGTCTGGAAGATATTAAGCTTTCAAATTCAAATTTCATAATTTTTTTCGGTATTTTTCCCAGAAATTTTGACTTTAAAAACTCAGGAAAAGTCGAAAAAAAATATATTAATATGCCTACATTGTTGCTTTTAGATAAACACATTAATTAGGTGTCGTTTATGGTATCGTTTTTAAAAATCGATGGATAAACGGCCAAGCTGCAGCCGTTTGACCAAAACTTCATATGCCGTTTGGCACTATCCCAAATGCCATTGTACCGTTAAAACTGTTACAAACACAGACTTTTAATATTTTTGTAGGAAAAAACGGTTATACGTCGGCTAACGGAATTTATCGGCGAAATTCGGCAAAACTAAACCTGGAACAAAAAAAAAACATTCTTTAAAAATTTTTAAACATCAAATTTATCAGAAAAAGTCATTTTGGGCGACAGCGGAAAAGTCGTGTCGACTAGTGTATTCCACCTGCAGGTCCAGTTTTCGAACTTCTTTAGGAATTCTTGCAGAACGTCTGTTGCCACGTAAATACACTCTGCTCTTGCCATCACGGCTGTGTCGTCCGCAAATGTAGCTACTTTGAGTTTTTGGTTGAGAGGTAGTTTGAAGTCTGCTGGCTTCGGCATGTCATGTGTGAACAGAGTGAATAGAAGCGGCCCCAGTACACTTCCTTGTGGAACTCCAGCCCGGATGGTTTCGGGTGAGGATACAATACCACACTGCGCCACACGGAAGCTTCTCTCGGTTAGGAAGCTTCTGACCAGTATGAACAATTGGGGGTTGATCATTGGTTTGATCTTACAGAGTAGTCCTTCGTGACAAACCCGGTCAAACGCTTGTTGTATGTCAAGTTACGCTGCCACCACGTACAGCTTGCGCTGGAAGCCTTGGAGAATGGTTTCTGTGTCACGATGAAGTTGTTCAAGCGTGCCTTGTCGAAGCTCGAAGCCAAACTGGAAATCGGGTATCGCCTCCGTGATCATTTCTCTGTCCAGACTGCTGGACATACATTCAAAATACATCGCTCAAAAAGCTTGCTAAACGTGGGGAGCAAACTTATTGGCCTGTATTTGTTCATGTCATCTGGTGCTTTGTTGGGTTTGAGGAACAGTACAATTCTGGCTCTTTTCCAGAAAATTTTTCTTTTCTTGGGAAATAGCCAAGCCTCAGTGCCGAGTTGAAAATGAGAAGCAGGATCAATAGAGCTCTATGGGGCAGGGCTTTGGTGACTTGATTGTCAATGTTATCATCTCCTGGAGCTTTCTTGGATTTGAGCTTTCGTACGTTTTCTTTAACCTCCTGTATCGTGATTGGAGCCACTGGGAGTTTCATTTGGTGGGATTCTTGCAGTTTACTAGCTACCAGTTCGGTCCTCCTTGCTGCAGCCATCTGGTAAGGCTGGAACCTATCCTTCAGGTTTGATGCAAATGGCTCCGCCCTATCCTCTGGGGATCTTGCCCACGAGCCGTCTGTCTTCTTGATGGGGTAATTGGAGGTGGCTTGCCTCTTGAACCGCCGAGTGAGATTCCAAAGTGCGTAGTTGGAACTCTCGTCAGCAGTTGCTTCTCGTAGCATTATGTCCACGTCCTCAGCCCTCCTCGACGCCAGTTTCTTTCGCACTCTGTTTGCTATTCGTCTGTATATTCTGTCCACTCGCGGGTCATTGGTTCTTTAATAGAAGTAGCCCTTCAATTTCACTCGAGGTGCTGCCTCCTTGGCATCTAATCCGAGTCGTCTGAGTGCACTGTTGACCGCATGTGGTAGCAGCTGCAGAAGCGTCACGGATTTTTGCCACAAATGTGTCTATTGCCTAAATCTCCCTGAAGAGCTGGGTATTTGTGTTTGGGCACAGAATCCTTGTCCTGGCTGGGACAAAAAGGGTAGACAGGGCTAGTGTCACTATTAGCGGTAAGTGGTCCGAGCTGAGATCATGTTCTTCCCTTATTGACAAGAGGTGGTTTGGAACTGCTTTATGTATGCAGAAGTCAATAGCTGAGGGGGTGTACGCTCTATTGGATGGATAGTAGGTTGGGCTACCCGTGGCTAGTACCTGTGCGGAGTGAGTCGTTATCGCGTCAGATAGCGTCGTTCCTCTTCTATCTACTCTATAGTTGCCCCACCTACGATGCTTGGCATTGATGTCCCCTCCGATAACATATTTGTCGCCAAGTTGGGCCAGGAGTTGTTCGAAGTCGGTGGTTGACCAGTATATAGAGGGAAGCAGGTAGGCAGCTGCAACGAGTATCTCCCCAGGTTGCGTTTGAATCATCACAGCCGCAAGCTGGATCGACCCAAGACTGATAGGATGATAATGGTAGTGCGATATGCTTTTTTAACGAGCACAGCTGCTCCTCCTCTGGCTCTACTACTAGGGTGGTCCGCCCTGTAGCACTCATACCCTTGTAATGTGAAGTTTCTTCCTGTGTGTAGATGCGATTCAGAAATAAGCATGACGTCGATGTCATGACGGTTGAGAAAGATAGCCAGTTCATTTTTATGTGCAATTAGGCTACGAGCATTCCAGACCCCTATGTTAAAGTTGTTTAACATTGTGGTCTTCTGGTGTCACGGGATTGTTGGGGAAGGACAGAGCTGATTTGATTAATTGTCTGCAGTATGCCTGCTACTGCCGTCGTCAGACCCGCTACTGTTTTTTGAAGCTCCATGAGGACCTGGGTTATAGAACTGCTGGACATCTGTTGCTTTGGGTGAGAGCTCTGATTACTAGTGGGCAAAGGGTTTAAGCTTGGGTAACTACGGAGCTGCGGGAACTGAGTGTTGTAATCCTGATTCTGAGTTCCATTATATGTCTGCTGGGGTTGATTTCGGCGGAAGGCTTCTGCGAATGTTAAGCCGCGTTGGACTACCATCGCCGGGAGATTGGCTATCTTCCTGCGTGCTTGCCGTGTGGTGTTCTGATTAGGTGTATTAACTTTAACTGAAGAGCGTCTATTTTTGAGCAGTATTGTATATATTTTGCATGTTCTGTTGAAAGCTTCATGCTTTCCTCCGCAGTTGGAGCATACAAGGTCGTCCGTCGTCTTGGCCACACAATTTGTCGACCCTATCTAGTGGTCACCGGCGCATCTACCACATATACGGTTTTTAAGGCAATAGTTCTTGGTGTGGTCAAATTCGAAGCAGCGGAAGCACTGCCCTATACAGTTGTTCTTGCGTTGAACTCCACTAGCATCAATGATGGGGCTTCTTTTGGATCTGGGGTTGTAAAGATTGAGCACCTTGTGGCCCAACTTCTCAAGCTCTTGGCTGACTAGCAGCTTGGGTGTTGATGCAGCCAGATTTTTAGCCACAATTCGGTACTTTTTGTCCTCAGCTAGGCAGAAGTGGGTATATGGAACCCGTAGGTCATTTAGGATCTTGACTATTAACCTGTGCGTGTCAGCGTCTTTAGCATAAACTCTGAGGTCTCCTGAAGGCGCTATACGAAACTCATAGTCCTCCCCAGGAATAGGAGGGGACAGGGAGGCTTCAACAGCAGCCACATCCAGAACCCCAGGAATGGTTATGGGTCTTGGCTTGGGCGACTTCTTGGTTGAGGAGTTAGGAGTGGTTGAATCCTCATCATCCGGTATAAACGCTTGGTTCCCGTCATCAGCAATACTAACTGTTAGTCGTATGGATCCCGAGTCAGGCTCTATCAGAGGGGCAAAGCGGTTTTTTTGCAGGAGCGTTACCTGTGGGCTAGCAGAGACTTTATTCCTGCCCTTTTTGGACACTTCGGCGAAAAGCTCAGTGCCTCTTCTTTTTTTGTTAGTCGCCAACTGCCAGCTCACTACTGGGAGTTGGTTGGTGTGTTGCGGTTGTGCTGAGGCCTCATTCCAGGGGGCCAGTATTTCCGACTGCTTTCCTGTTTGATTTAATGCCGCCAGGGTTGGTGCCACTACAGTTGCCAGTCCTTGTGAGAAGCCAGAGTCTATTGTAGCCACTGAGCAGATTGGCCTAGATGATGCACCAGGGTCCGCGATTGTTGAAGGTGAGGTGACCATCCTTACGCAAGAGCTTGATAATCCATACTTCATTAATAAAGAAGTTGCCGTCGTTGTTGTTGTTACTGTCGTTGTAGTAGTGGTTGGGGGGCCCATCGTATTCTGCCACCGAGCTCCATTCCTTGGCTGGTTTGTTGAGCAGTTACTCATGCTATGCTCGTTACAGTCGGCCACCCTCCCCCGCGGTACCGGAATTGGACTGGATTTGGTAGGCAGAAAGAGAATATAGTTTCCACGAACCTTTGGTCCGAGAATGAGTTTTCTTTAAGAACCCTTCAGGATACTTTGTTCCTCTGTATCTCCCGAGAGGCAAGAGCGATGTCCAGGATCTCCTTGCGGTTCTTGATTTCAAAGGTGGGATCATCAACCCGACTTATGATGACCATATCGGTGGTCAGTAAGTAGCTGAAAAGGTACTCATCCCGTTCGCTAGGGTGAGTACTTCCACACAGATAGTGGTGTGCGTTGGCGTCGCATTCTACAATAAGGCCAATGGCTTCGTATTCGGTGATGAGCGCACGGAGGGGATCGTCAGCAGGAGGGTCGGGTTTGTTATGACCCATGTAACTGGAGCTGATCCTCAATAAAATCTCCAGTCTTTCGAAGTTCACTGCTGTGTTGTTTTCATTGCTGAAGTTTGGAAGTTTAACTCTCTTTTTCTTGAGCGGTCAGTCCGGATACCCTATTTCCGAGGATTCAAGGATCCTGAATAAGGACTATGTCGCCCGTCTTCTCCAGCAGCCTCACTGACTCCTCATTTCTGACGAGGATCACCTGGGGCCTCCTCCACCTTGGCCACCTTCCAATTGTCTGTGAGAAGGTGGGAGTTGCAGATTTGCAGGCTTCACAGGTTTCGCCGAAACTCACACTCGAGCTCTCGGCATGGTTGGGGACATCCTCCCAGTTGATGGCCTTCAGCTTGTCTCTTGGGTAGGCCAGCGTCGTCACCGTCTTGATGTAGGAATCCGCCGAGCGATCATCTTGGTAGCAGCTCCCGGCGTTCTCACATTTGAGTGGCGGCCCTCCGTTTTCCTCCAGGAGGAAACCGGACCCTCCTACCCTCCAACTCCTGAAGGAAACGGTTCTGGAGCTCGTTCTCCACCAGATGCCACTTGTCCCGAGGGATCAGTCCATCACTGACGCCCCTGTCTAGGGCGCTAAGGAGGGCCTTACCCCACTCCACCTCGGCGAACGAACGGTTGCTTTGCTGCGTTTTTGTCCGCTTGGCCTGCTGTGGAGCCTTGGCTGTGCCCTTACCAGCTATGGCTGTCTGGTGATTAGGCAGCACCTTCTTGGACCATAGACTTGACTCGATCCGATGGGCGGATGCCCGGAAAATATGATAGGCCAAAGTTCGGGTAGGTCGAGAGGCCACCATGAAGTCAATCTGACTAAAGAGAGTTTGGGAGTCCACCATCCCGAAAAGGAGCTTGTACATAAACATTATCGGATTGCATATTCTGCGATGGTGTTATGAAGGTAGGTTAATAAGTTTTAGCTTAGATCAGTAAGGTGGAAAGATTCTACCAGAGTCCCAGTATAAATTACGAAGGGCAAAAATTAAAAATTGTTTCTGCACTGATTTGAGAATGGCTTGTTGCTTTTTATACTGTGGGCTTCACACACAGGAACAATACTCCAATATTGGACACACTACCGAAATGTAAAATTGTTTGATGAACGCTAGAACACCCTTGCCTTTATTAACTGTAGCGGCTATATGGCTATTAAAACCCATTATATGGTCAAATAGATCTCTCCAAGATCATTTGAACTCGAAATTCGATCCATGAAATGATTTCCTAGAGAATATGACACAAATTGTGTGCGCCGGTAAAAAATCATAAGGTTAGGTTAGGTTAGGTTATCCCGGACGGCCCTCAACGGGGCCTCCCATAGGCCAAAAAGGCCCTTAGTAATCCGGATCTTTGTATGGACCTTACGAGGGTGCTTCTGAACTTCCGAAGTCCCCCAGAATCGAGGTGTTTTTAGCAAAGGCAAGCAGTTTCCCTGGCGACCTCTTGGAGGCATCCTCCAGTGATACCAGCATCGGTGCGCCCAGGTACATTCTCCTTGCCCTTAAGAGAGCCGGACACCGGCAGATGAGATGCTCCAGGGTTTCGACAGCCCCGGGCTCATTGCATTTCCTGCAGATGTCACTGTTAGTGATGTTCAGCCTGGTTGCATGCGACGCAGCCAGGCAGTGGCCTGTTAGTATGCCCACTAACAGTCTGCAATCCTTCCGTGGAAGATGCAGCAGATAGTGGCTGAGATTATCATTGCGTTTCTTGCACATGATTTTCGAGATTCTGCAGGTGGTGGTGTTCTTCTCCAGGTCGCTTTGTATCGTCCTTAGGGAGACCGGCACGCTTTCTGTCATATCGTTTGCCTGCCCGACGCCTTCCTTAGCCAGAACGTCCGCCTCTTCGTTTCCTTCGATGCCCTGGTGACTGGGAACCCAATAGATCTGCACTGACTTAGTCGTGCTTAGTGATTTTAGTGCCTCCCTGCTTGCCAGGACACTTCTAGAACTGACCGCGGACGACTGCATGGATCTTATCGCTGCTTGGCTGTCAACGAATATGTTAACCGTATTGTGTGGTCGCTCTGTGAGCTGAGCGACCTCTGCTGCCTTCTTGATGGCGAAGACTTCCGCCTGGAATATGCTGCATCGGTCGGGTAGCTTATACGACGCCCTTATTTCGGGGTTCGTACAGTATAGGCCCGCTCCTACTCTTTTATTCATCTTGGAGCCGTCGGTGTATATGTTGAGGTGTTGAGTTTGGTCCCGTCCCGCTTTCCAGTTTTCGGGTCCCATGAGGAGGTTTGTTTTTACTTCAAGGCACGTTTGGGGGATCATGTAGTCGGTTGACCTGATCATGTCCATTCCAATTGAACTATGCCCGAATCTTTGAGGAGACATGTTCCCAGACGCAATCAAGCGCTGTGCTGCCTTGCTTGCAGTCAGCCTAGCGTAGATGTCGAGGGGGTCGATTCCGAGTATTGTTTCGAGTGCTTTGGTTGGCGTTGACCTCAGCGCTCCTGTTATACAAAGTAAAGCCTGCCGCTGGGTTCGTTCCATTAGCTTGTGGTACGTCTTCTTTTCGGTGGCTTTCCACCACACTAGTACTCCATACAGCAGAGTTGGTCGCACTACCGAGATGTAGATCCAATGCATCAGAGCGGGCGACAGGCCCCATGTGCTACTAAGCATCTTTTTGGATGCACAAAGTGCAATGGTGGCCTTTTTCACCCGCTCTACTACATTGGGTCTCCATGCCAGCTTGCTGTCCAGAACTGTGCCGAGGTATTTGACCTGTGCTTTAGGGGTTAGCCTTGTTTGGTTGACTTTCGGGGGGACCCATGTTGGTACCTTGTATCTCTTGGTGAAGAGGATGAGGTCCGTTTTATCCGCGTTGATACTGAGTCCTACTCCATCTGCCCACTCACATATCTTCCTGAGTGTTCGTTCCATTATGGAGCTGAGAGTCGATGGACATACACCCGTGATAAGTACGCTTATGTCATCTGCATAAGCTGTTATTTTTGGGGCTTTCCTTTCGAATCTCTTGATGAGGTTGTCGACCACCAGGTTCCACAGGAGGGGTGACAGGACTCCACCCTGGGATGTGCCCCTGTGTGCCCCTCTGACGATGTAAGCGGTGCCCCACTCTGATTGCACCCGTCTACAACTTAGAAGGTTTTTTATCCAGAGGTTGATTGCTGGGTGGGTGCTGGTTGCTCCTAGGCAGTCCATTATGGCTTCTGTAGCGACGTTATGAAATGCTCCGGATATATCTACGCATACTCCTAGTGCATATTTTTTGTTGTTGAGGGCTTTCTCGACGGTAGCTACTAGCGAGTGCAGTGCTGTTTCCACCGATTTTCCCTTGGTGTAGGCGTGTTGGTTGGTTGACATCAGTCCGCTTACTTCGGTTCTAATATGTAGATCCAGCAGCTTTTCTAATGTTTTCAGTAAGAAAGAGGTAAGGCTTATCGGTCTGTAATCCTTGGAACTCACATGGCTGCACTTTCCTGCTTTTGGGAGGAAGACAACTCTAGAGGTTCTCCATTGGATCGGGATATAGCCTGTTCTTAGGCATGCTGCGTATATCGCGAGAAGCCATGGGGTGATCACCTCTTTGGTCACTTGCAGCATGGCTGGGAATATTCCGTCCAGTCCAGGTGCCTTTATGCCCGTAAAGGAATCTATAGCCCATTGGATTTTCTTTGGGGTTATCAGATCTGTTGGGGGTGTTTGTTCCTCAGTTGCTAGGTCCTGATGCGTGTCGGCATCGGTGACCTCGGTGCATCCTGGGAAGTGGGCCTCCATTAGTGCCGTTAGGGCTTCTTTGCTGCCCTCCGACCACTGTCCGTTGTCTAGTTCGAAACAATACTCGGACTTTGTACTGTGGATTGCCTTGACAGCAGCTTCCTCAGCCTAGCCGTTTCAGGCACTTTCTCAATGTTGGAGCAGAAGTTCCTCCATGAGCTGCGTTGTGCCTTACGAATTTCCTTCTTGTACTTCCTTAGTAGCGTCTTGTATTCCTCGTTGATGTTTTCATCGTTCGCTAGTTTAGCGAGCTTGAAAAATTTCTTGAGGTTATTTCTTTGTAGAGAGAGGTTCCGATTCCACCAGAGTGGTTTGGACTTCTTTCTTGTTCTAGAGGGTGGGCATGCTGTGTGGTATGCTTCTAGCAGTTCCGTAGATAGGGTCTCTAGGGACTTCTCTATATCCTCCGCGGATTTCACTGGGCCCAAGCTCGCGAGTTTCGAGGTGACTGTCTTTCTAAACTTCTCCCAGTTTGTGTTCCGGGGGTTTCTATAGATTATCACTTTCGGAGTGTATTCAAATTCTCACTTGAATTGAATGTACCTGTGGTCTGAGAAGGAAGGTCTTTCGAGGACCTTCCATCCAGATATGTTGGTACTCTTTCCCGTTGCGAGAGTTAGATTTAGCACGTTTGACGAGGTGGGACCCACGTAGGTGTATTCATCCCCCACGTTTGCTACATCTATGTTATTTGTTAGTATAAAGTCTAGGAGTGACTCACCTCGGTCGTTGATGTCAGGGCTTCCCCACACATTATGGTGGGCATTAGCATCTGTGCCAACGATCAGTTGGTAGTCTTTGGAGTCGGCTTCTTCCACCAGACTCCTTAGTTCTTCTGGCGGTGCGGACCTGTTGTGCGCCATGTAGCAGGAGGCTACCAGAAGGCGCTTCTCCTCACTTTCCAGCATAACTACTGTCAGGTCGTCTGTGCTGTAATGAGACATAAGGTAAGCGTGGATTCCTTTCCGTACTAGTACGGCAGTTCTATTCCCGCTTACCGGAGTTGAGTAGAGTGTGTTGTAATTTGAGAGCTTTAGCCAGGCCACCGAATTGCCTGATGCAATCCAGGGCTCCTGGACCAAAGCTATGTCAGCGGGCCCTTGCTCCATGGCAGTGTGGAGCTCCGCTGATGCTGTTTTGCTCTTATGCAAGTTGAGCTGCAGCACACTCAGTTTCATGAGCAGCTGGCTCCCCTGCATACGACGGGTTGACTACTACGGTCAGGTCACCGTCCTCTTCTTCGAGCGTGTCGTCCAACGCCATACCCTGGGCGGCCTCTACGATGGTATCCAGACCGAGGTCCTTCTCCACTTCGCCTGCCTGCAGGGTGTGTGCGTCCTTATCGCTGGGCTGACGCTTTTTGAGGCGCAGGTAAACGCTCCCCATACCCCACGTCATTTTCCCGTACTTGGGGTAAAGTTAATCCTCCGCTGCTTTGTTGATCTGGAGGATCACATGCTGGCCCCCCTCGTTGGGTAATGGGCTACCAGCATGCAACACCTTCCAGTCAGCGGTCGGTATCTCAGGGTTCTGTCGCTGAAGGAGCTTCAGCGCACGGTCCCCTTGGATTGCGATGGGGAAGAGCACCTTCGCCTTTGGTATGGACGGGATTAGCTCCCTGTCCACCACCTCCAGCTTGGCCCCCTCCCACATCGCTTCCAGTTGGCAGACCGTTTGCGTCAGCCACTTCAGCGTCGGGTCGTCCTTACATTTCAGGATTTTGACCCCATTCAGCCACCCAGCACCATCGAAGGTGGGCATGGGAGCTGTTGGGTTCTCATCCATCCTTGTAAACAGGGAGTCTACCAGCCGCGCGTGGACCATTTTCCACTGCGCCGCTGTTATCCTCCCATTCTCATCACGTCTGTCGATGAGTGCTACAATCAGGTGTCTCTTGGACACATCGCTGATCTTCTCGCCTGACTCCTGCTTTGCCGCTTTAGGTGGAGGTTCCGCTCTCTTGGGTCCACGCTGCCGCTTGCTCGCCGGAATGACGGCACTTTCGGTCGAGCGCTGCCTTTTGGTAGCCAGCAACTCTTCCACTTTGTTGGCGTGCTGGTTCGTCGATGCCTTCATTTGAAGGACCTGCGCGTAGTGCTTACGGCCCTCCTCTACCTTCAGCTCGGCCCAAGCTAGCTTGGATTTCTCCTCCTGGGAAATATCCGCCTTGCCTTGGAGCCGGCCTACTATCTTGAGGGCCGCCTTGTATTGGGCTTTGGCCTTCATCCCCTCCCTCGAACGCTTCGGCCCTTCCCTGCGCAGGGAGCTGGTACCTGGTTCAGGCGAGCGAAGAAGGCTGTCCTCTTCTGTTTTGCTGATGGACAGCACGCTCTCCAGGTCCGAGTCTGCCTCGACAACGGCACCTGCGCGGCTCATCCTACAGCGGGGGGTTGGGGCAGTAGCACTGCAACTGACGTGACCTGCTCCCGTAACGTCCGCGGTATGGCCACGCAGAGGATTGCTCCTCCCCGTGCCCGCCGGTGGTAGCAGCCACGCTTCCCACCGACGTTTGGGTTGACATCCCAACCCGTGCTTCATCCTTCTTAGCTTCCATGTCCGGCCCGAAGGTCCATACGTGGTTAATGTTTTTCGGGGGGACCACCCCCTAGCGTTTTAGGCCTACCCGCCAGGCACCTCTAGCCATGGCCCTGACCCCGCTCCCCCGACTCGAGGTCGAGAAGACGCTGGGCCATTGCCTTAGCTAGACACTGCATTGCCTCGGACGGAGCAAGCGACAATGCATTACCCTTGTACGGGACAATGCAGTGCCCATTGCCCAGCCGGCACCCTCGTGGAGGGTTCAGCTAGAGGATTTTCGCCAGCCAAAAAAAAAATCATAAGCTTACATTTGAAAAGGTTCTAAAAAATTAATTAAAGTAGAGCAGACAGATTTTACGTCATCCGATACCTGACAAAACATTAGTAAATAAAACCTGTTGTGTGCGATTTGAAAGATGCGACGAAATCCAATTTAAAAGATTTATGGGGAAACCAAATAAGGACAGCCTTTGAATTAGTAGAGTATGGTTAACAAAATCAAATGCCTTGCTAAAATCCGTAAAAATAACGTCAGTTTGCAAACCGCTTTGATTAGGGTAGAGTTCTCGAGAAGGTTAGTCGATGTTGATCGGTGTTTAAAAAAACCGAGTTGGGGCAGATCGAAGATGTTGCAATTCCCGGGTAACAAGGAATTCAAGAAGCTTGGGGATGGCGGAAATCTTTACAACACCTCGTTAATTATCGATGTTTCAATTTTGTGATGCGGAATGCTGTAGGGCTTGTTCCAAATCACCGGCAGACAAGACATCTCCAAAGATAAATTGCAAAGAAAAGTAAAGGGTTGGCAAAGAGACTGTGCACAATGTTGTAAAATGCAACTTAGTACTTTATCAGGACCCGCAGAAAAGGAAATGTCCATCGATTTCAAGGATCACTGCGGAAGTTTCTACTACAAGAGGAAAGTTATTGATTATAGCACTATTAACAGTTATTTATTATTATTTTAGTTATTATATTATTATTAGTTTTAGGTATTAGTTATTATTATTAACAGGAATTTAGAACGAGAGTATGAGTTGTTTTTATACCATATATAAACAAAAATGGAGCGAATTTTCTGGTACTTTTAAACGAGTCTGGATGTTCTATTCTTTAGGTAGAATAATTTAGTGAAGAACCAGGGAGGCTTATATATATAAGCGAATTTTCTGGTACTTTTAAACGAGTCTGGATGTTCTATTCTTTAGGTAGAATAAATTAGTGAAGAACCAGGGAGGCTTGGACGGACGTGTTTACGGCAGTGTTTATGGTGTCATAGGACGAGTTGACTATTACGTCAATATTTGGTAAGGAATGAAGGGTGGACCAATGTACCAATTCAAGAGGTGCAGGCTTAGACCGGCGAAATTGGCCTTGCTAAACCACTTCATATGGCAAGGAGCCATGGAAATGTCAACACAACCAGATCTGGTACACTCAAGAGATATAGATAAATTAGGATGGCATGGGTCTTCAGTAAGTGATAATGGACTTACGCTGGCTACTGTTCCTACAGAAGAGTCAATAACTAAAATAAGGTCGAGATTATGTTAATAGCATTAATTTGGAACGGGAGATATCCGCTATCCAATTGATAAAGTCGTTTTGATTACTAGGAAGCAATGAATTTGCGCAGGGCAGCCAAGAAAGAAGTGATGAATTAAAGTCACCCATGACAATAATCTGATCAGCACAACCTAAAACAGGTACTACAGAATGGATAGCAAAAAGGTGGTTTGAGTAAACCTCAGCATCTGGTATGTATGAGCAGGTTAAATAGATAAATGCTGTACAAACACGGACTTTGCAATGAATTCCATTCCATAGATATTGTTCAATGGGAAAAACTCCAATAAGAAATCCATTTTGACTGCAAGAATGCACGTTCCGTTCGGTAAGCGATAAATTTGTGAACAAGAATTTCATGATCATGAAAACAACAGTTACGCCAGGTTTCTGTAATAGCGATAACATCTAAATCAAAAGAGGCACTATCCGTATGTACTTGGCACAATTTGCCTAACAGACTGCGTACATTCTGGTAGTGAACGGAAAAAAGGTTACTTAGTTTTTAGAGTCGGCGGGATCTGTAAAATTGGGACTCTGCTTGGAATCTTTACGTAGGAACTCTGGTATAATTAAGAGATCTGGCCAAGTAGACGGTTTCAGTGATCTAGATAGTTAAAAATCAGGGAGGATAATCTTGAAGGAGGAAATATTAGGCTTATGTCTAAAGGAAAATTTGGTTATAATTATGGAATCTAGGGGGGCGTTGAGTTTGTAGCATAGATTTTGTTTAATATCTTCCGTTGAGGCCTCAGTATTTAGACGGGGAACAAATATAGCTTTCCGAAGCACTACTCCACTAAGTTTTATTCCCGAACGAGAGCCAGATGGTGAAGCGTCAGCATCACTAACAACATGCACACCCACACTGGGATCACATGAAGTGGTGCCATCAGCAGTGAAGGGAGCAGGAACTTAAGTTGACTTAAAAGACTCAAACAAAGAGAGCGGGCCGACATTCAAACTCGCTCAAATTGGCGCATCCAGATCGGCACGGCTCTCTGTAATTGATAATAAAATTAGAACTAGTCAGGGCGAATATGTGGCTTAACAGCTTCCTTCCATTCGAAGAACTGAAGGACTAGTTGTACGATGGTAGCTATAATTGTTCGTCTTAATGCAGCTTCCCTACCCCTAATAGGCCAATATTGGGATGGACTTATTCCAAGCAGAACTCAAGGTGCAGCGTGAAGATTCTGCTTATTCATGTTGAAGTCGACAGTCGACAGAAATGCTCGCGACGGAATGCCACTCAGACACAGATCGTTGGCGCCGGGTTGACGCCGCAAAATTCGTGAACCTCCCACTCAGAGATGGGAGCGAGAATTGTTTAAGAATGTTTAGATCGATGAATCTGCAGTTCAATCAATGAAGTTCAATCAAGTCCAGCAGGCACGCTCGAACGTTCATGTCAAGGAGATGGATTTCTGCATCAACAGGCTGCTTCGCAGCGAAATATCTATATCCTCTAGTTTAAAATCTGTACCACAGTTAAACAGTTTATTTGACACTGCATTGTTTTGGCTTTGAGCCACTGTATATGTATGTGGGTGAACGATCGATGCGATATGACGACGAAAGACGGTCTGATGGCTACGAAGATCAACTCAAGAATATATGATTGGAGGTGGGCCGAATTGCCCGTGACCTAATACAAACGCAGGATTATGCGAAGAAAATGAATAGAATAGCGCCTGAGCAGCTAGTGCTGCTGCTAAACCGAGTACGAGCGATAGACATAGAGGTAGAGCGCGAGAGATAAACTAGATGCTATAGTTGTAGAAACGAAGAAGGCTGAACAGGTAGGCGAGAGAACGGCAGCTGCCGTGCAAAAGCATATGCGATTAACAATGATTTGGTGAAGTGGGCAGTACAAATATCGAACAATATTGGTAGTTTACGTTAGGCTGCACTACTGTCTTTGAGTTTTTGTTTTGGCGACTAAATATCTTTACCCGATAAACGGATAAACGGCTAAGTTGCAGCCGTTTGACAAAACCTTCGTATGACAAATTTTGCAGTTAAATTCCGTTAGCCGATATACAACATTTTTTTCTAACAGAAAATACCAATCCGTCATATATATAATGATTTATTTAATAATTTAATATTTATTTATAGTTATGCTTTTGTGACTTAATTTTATGCGAGCTTCCTAATCACAAATTTTTTCATTTTAGGACTGTGTATGGTTTGGAGTATGTAATACTGATGCCTTCAATCATAATCAATACTGTTCCTATAACGGGACCGCTAAAGCAATGTCTGAAGATGGTTTAATTTTGCTAAAAGAGCGTTGCAGCTTTCTACTTGATGAAAGTCAAACAGAGTTCTGCTGCGATATTAATCAGGCAAGTAAAAAAAGCATCGTAAACTACTAGTTTGCGAAGTCGAAACCTTTTTTAAATAATGAATCAATCCTGCTTTTAATATAAAGTGCCGAGCTTAAGTGTTGGACAGCAATATATGCTGTTTTCAGAACTTTTCCATCGCATTTTTCAAAAAAATAATAACACTAGTCGACACGACTTTTCCGCTGTCGCCAAAAATGACTTTTTCTGATAGATTTGGATGTTTAAAATTTTTTAAAGAATGTTTTTTTTTTTTCATGGAGTAGTTTTTTTTTAAAGAATTTTTAAAAAATTTGGTGTTTTTTGTCATAGGTAGTGCTTCTATTTTTTACATAACTTAAGTTTCCTACAACTGGTTGTATTGAACTTTGCAGTTAAAAAAAGCTGACAAATGCAGCTATAAATCCGACTCAGACACTTTGTAGCTGCAACTTAACGTCTGGAAGATATTAAGCTTCCAAATTAAAAATTCATATTCCGAATTTCGCCGATAAATTCCGTTAGCCGACGAATAACCGTTTTTTTTCCTACAAAAATACCAAAAATCTGCGTTTGTAACAGTTTTTAACGGTAAAATGGCATTTGGAATAGTGCCAAACGGCATATGTAGTTTTGGTCAAACGGTTATAACTAAGCCGTTTATTTTTATATTTTTAAAAGCGATACCTTAAACGACGCCTAATTAATGTGTCTATCTAAAACCAAAAATCAAGGCATTCAAATATTTTTTTTTCGACTTTTCCTGAGCGTTCAAAGTCAAAATTTCGGGGAAAAATACCGAAAAAAATTATGAAATTTCAATTTGGAAGCTTAATATCTTCCAGACGTTAAGTTACAGCTACAAAGTGTCTGAGTCGGATTTATAGCTGCATTTGTCAGCTTTTTTTAACTGCAAAGTTCAATACAACCAGTTGTAGGAAACTTAAGTTATGTAAAAAATAGAAGCACTACCTATGACAAAAAACACCAAATTTTTTAAAAATTCTTTAAAAAAAAACTACTCCATGAAAAAAAAAAAACATTCTTTAAAAAATTTTAAACATCCAAATGTATCAGAAAAAGTCATTTTTGGCGACAGCGGAAAAGTCGTGTCGACTAGTCCTATTGAGTCTTCATACGCATGGCTATTAGCGCAAGCCAATTACAACGGCTTCAATACATATAACGACCTCACTTACCCTATGAACACTCAAACTGTGATCGAGAGAATGGAGTTTCTACGAGTATCAGTTAAACACGTTGCTTCTGCACGGCAACCAAGTATAGTTCTGGCGAACTGTTCAATACTCAATCTCAACATATCTCCAATGGTCGCCAACTCGCTAAAACTTAGAAAATAAACGAGCGGAAACGTTTTGAGTTGCAGGTAGGGCTGCATTTATATATTCACACCTGATATTCAGTCACTATGGCCGGCCTCCGCCAAAGAGCGCACACTCCACCCGAAACGTGTGTGAAAGAGGGAATGAATAAGTCGATTGGGTGGGTGGAAGGCGTTGCGTAGCCACTGAAATTTCATTTGGTCTTTCTAGCTATAATAATGCTCCGATCTGATTGAGATTCGGCAATCTATGGTCTAGCAGATTTTCGTATCTTAAAAACTGTCGATGCGACAGATTTTCGTGCGTAACAGTGTGATATCACAGAAGTCTGGTGTAAGGAAATTTCTGTCTCAGGGTACAGCCTCTCAGTCTGTCCAGAGCCCGATCCCTATACAGAACAATTTGTTTTTGGGGGACCATAGAGAGGGATCGGACGGACGCGTGCGGGGAGCTGGACTCGCCCCGATCGGGGGGGAAACGTGTTTGAACTGGCCCCGGGGTGTAAGTGGTGCGTGGTGCACACGCGCGGGTCTGGGCCTGGGCGTTGGCGAGGGGGCGTGTTGCGGGTGGCGAGGCCGTTGGGGAGCGGGGATATACGTAGCACGCGGGCGGTGATACCCCCGCACGTGACTAGCGAGCGTAGCGTAGGAGCATACCTGGGCCTGGGCGTAGGCGAGGGGCGTATGGCGGATACCGCGGGCGGTGCGTGGTACGGGGAGAGAGGGAAAGGAAATTCAACGGGAAGGGGAGAAACAACGGTTTAACAAATCGCGTGGCGTCCACGTACACGTTCGCTTACTGTTGTCCCCCAAGGATGAAGTATGTCCTACTGGGAGGTGCTACTACGGGAGGGAGGAATCTCAGTTCGTGGAAGCCGTGGCATCCGCGTACAACTTCACTGGCAGAGTCCCCGGCATCCAGAGGCCTACAGAAGGTCGGTATAACAATACGCAGTGGGGTGTGAAATCGAGGGCTTTGCGTGTAGCTGGTGTTGTGGTAATTATGGATCGGAAATATGTATAGAAAAAGTCGAATGATTCTACTGCAAAAATACATTTGTTTGTCTGCCTGGTCCTACGGATGATCAAATTATAATCCCTGTTGCACCTTTCTATCACTCTAGCTCGCCCAGCTTACTCCTGCTTTCCTCCATTCATGGTTGGCCCTCGATTCCTCGTGTCTGCTGTGCTGCTTCTTTCGCACGAGAATGTTCTACTTTCCGCACTTGTACCCTTTCTTGTTTGGCTCTCGATCCAAACTTGTTTGCAGCTTTAAGAGTACAGTTGGAATCTAATGTAATGTTTGAAAAGAATTCAAGTACATTCAAGTACCGTTTGAGAGTCATTGCAAAAGGCACAGTTTTTAGATATGTTAAATGGAAAAGTTTGAAAGAAATTATAATAGGGAAAAGTTTAAGTTCGATAGAACCCCAGCAAGTTAAAGATGCAGAAATAAAAAGCAGAAACTGCTGGTCGTAGAGAAATTAAAGTTCCAGTTCCTGCTAGACTGTGGTTCACTTCAAAGGATGTTGAGGATAGCTTTTTTGAAATTTCGGTTTCAAATATTTAAACTTTAATCAATGGATAATTAAGCTTGAGGAATGTGCATAGATGGATCCAGATACAGATATTTATTTTCGCTAAGAAATTTTTAGGTGACACTGCAAAGTCGTTTATACGTAGTCAGAGTAATATTCGGGATTGGAGTATATTGAAGAAGGCACTGACGGAGAAGTTTGAAGTTAAAGTATCATACTTCGTGAATGGTATTCTATATAGTCGAGCCAATAAGGGATTGCTGTTCCATCCAAGCAATGAGACGAAAACTATGTGTATACGAATTGACATTATCGACGATATTTCCAATTCTCCGAGTTTACTACATCCATCTTGTTATTCCCCTGTTAGTTAAGCGTCAGTTTAGCGAATTCTCGAGTAAAATAGAAGGACCCGAAAACCTTATAAATTGGATCAACTGGATAACTTCGAGACAGAAGATCACATCTCCTGTGTTTTGATGTGTTGTCACATTGTGCCACTTTCCCTCAGAAGTCAAATCATGAAAATCGGACACACTATTTCTAATAAAGGTCTATAAGGTGATTGAGTGTTGTTTCAGCCAATGCAATACGAGATCTGAGTCGCTTCAAAAATAAGTCGATACGGTGTGTTTGCTGAAAATGGCCTTGATTTTTTAATAGCTGAGAAAGTTAATGTACGCCGTATAGGTCACTCTTCAGAAGAGAGTGCTTCTTAGCAGGTGCTACTCTAGACTTGGACGTGAACAATTTCACTGTGACCAAGTGATTGCAAAGCGAATTTTTAGCGCGCTCTTAACACAGAACCGCTAGTGTCGACAGTGAGTTCAACGATTCAAATAATTGTTCCATGTGCTACTAAGATTTTTGGGGACAAGCGCGACCCAGTGAAGTTTGAAAAGCTACAACTCTTGGAGAATGATTTTTTGGGATTGTTTTTAACTTTATAATGTTTATTTATTCCGGTGGCTAACGGAAGCCGATTGCCCGCGTTGTGCCCGGCTAGATAAATGTACTCAATGAATCGATATGCAACCAATGCGCAGAGAGATTAGCATAGCACTGGCTTAAGAAACGTCGGCAGTTCAAGCAGGAGCCGAAGCAGCAGCTGTAGAGTGCCCTTCAACAAAGAAAGCCCAGCAGCGCTGTCTTACGTTAGTGTTTACATAGCTTGTTAATTTGAATATTACATATAATCCTATAGGCAACGGAAATATATGACATTTTTTCTTTAGGACGTTGATATGCAATGACTGCACCTTCAAATGGCCCAAGCGACACAAGCAGAAGGCTGTTTCGCACGGATTCCAGGCTAGCCCTCCTTCCGCACAACCGATCGAAGGGGCCCTACTTCCGCCCAACCGATCGAAGGGATCTGCCGCATGACGCGCGACTCGATAACCGAACCAATCGCGGAAATGCAGGAAAGATAGGGAGATATTATACTAATATTCGAGATAATTAGAGCAACACGGACTATAAGAACTAAGCAATTTCTAATTGTGTGAAAGATATGAGAGTATCAGAGAGTATAGAGGGAATTATAATCCGAGCATAAGACCCTAAACGGTTTATGCAAGGAATAATATGATCTACAAAGCCGAAGAAAGTACGGTATATAGTTTCTAGTGTTTTTAATAGGAATCGGGAAGTTTAGGCGGCTCAGCAAGTCAGGTCTGTCTACGTCACCCTTGATCAAGTTGTGTACAAAAATCAAACTAAGGTTTATTATGAGCCATCTATTAGGGTAAGATGGCAATCTAACGCCTACATCCCAGTTGAAGCCACGCGGAGCAAAAAGTAAAAAGTTTTCCTGGACTGATTCTAAACGGTCCCGGTGTATTTTGCAGTGAGGGCACCATACACAAGAGCCGTATTTTAAAATCGGACGTACTAGAGAGGTATAGAGAGTCTTTGTTACATAGGGGTCGTCAAATTCCACCTCTTTATAAGCCAAAGCACGCTCATGGCCTTATTTACCATGGTAGAAATGTGTTCTGAAAACTTTAACTTGGGATCTAATGGAACACAAGGATCAACCCGGGTAATTCTCTCAAGAGAACTACCACAAGGGATGTAAGGAGCTAAACAGGCGCTAGAGAGATGAAAAGTCATTACTTTACATTTTGAAGCATCGAGCATTGAAGCATTGAAACCATAGCTCGCAAGTAACTGTTGACCGTTTGTTTTGCTTACGCTCTGCTCGCGAGATAAACCGAAAAAAAGTATGCACCCTCATTCTCTCTCTGAGCAGCAGACTTAGTTTCTTTTCGCTTCGGATTTCTGTTGAGCACTTTACGTTGAGCTGTTCGTGAGACGCTCTATTACCGAACATCGCACAATGAGAGATACTAGTGATGCTGACTAAAAGACCGATTGACTGAAAAAGTCAACCCAAACGGTCTTTTCAATAACACTACTCTACAAAATTCAACTTTTTCTGATAGATTTAGAGATTTAAAATTTTTTGTAGAATTATGGTTTTTTTTCAGGTTTAGTTTTTTTTAAAATAATTTTTTACAAATTTTTTTTTTTTTTATAGGTAGTGCTTCTATTTTTCACATAACTTAAGTTTCCTACAACTGGTTGTATTGAACTTTGCAGTTTTGAAAAGCTGTCAAATGCAGCTGTTCGGGCCAGCCGCTAAACAACAGGCCTAACTTAGTAGTATACATATTTAGAATATTCAGGGCACTGTAAACACCAACGTTCGGCAGCGCTGCTGCGCTCTCTCTCTGTAAAGGGCGCTCTGCAGCCGCCGATTCGGCTCTAGCTTTGTTTAGCCGACGGTGCCAATTTTAGTAATCTGCTAACCTCTCTGCGCATTGGTTGCATTTGGATCTCGCGTTTGTACATTTATCGGGCTGGGCTAAGAGCAAGCAATCGGCTTCAGCTAGCAGCCGCCTGTATAAATAAACAGCATTAAATTTGGAAACATTCGAATTATTATTTTGGATAGAAATAGATGCCAAAAAAGCTTGGCATCTCAAACAGCAGCTATACTTCATATGCCGTTTGGCACCATCTTAAATGCCATTTGACCGTTAAAAACTGTTACAAACACAGATTTTTGGTATATTTGCAGAAAAAAAAAACAGTTACACGTCGGCTAACGGAATTTATCGGCGAAATTCGGCATATGAAGTTTTGGTCAAACGGCTGCAACTTGGCCGTTTATCCATCGATTTTTAAAAGCGATACCTTAAACGACGCCTAATTAATGTGTCTATCTAAAACTAAAAATGTTAGCAATAAAGTATTTTTGTTTTCGACTTTTCCTGAGTTTTCAAAGTGAAAATTTCGGGGGAAAATACCGAAAAATATCATGAAATTTGAATTTAAAATTTTAATATTTTCCAGAACTGAAGCTGCAGCCACAAAGTTTCTGGGCCAGATTTATAGCTGCATTTGTCAATACAACCAGTTGTAGGAAACTTAAGTTATGTGAAAAATAGAAGCACTACCTCTGAAAAAAAACCAAATTTTTAAATAATTCCTTAAAAAAAAACTAAACCTGGAAAAAAAAACATTCTTTAAAAAATTTTAAACTACCAAATCCATCAGAAAAAGTCATTTTGGGCGACAGCGGAAAAGTTGTGTCGACTAGTGTAATTTGTCCTCTTTTCGATGCACAGTGGTACGTTCGTACGTTCACGTTAAATTTTCTTGAAATTTTAAACATGAATTTTTTATATTTCGAACCGCATACTTTGCACTCTGATTTTTTGTCAGATGAAGTAAATTTTAAAAATTAATGCACTGCCCCAGTGCAGTGTACTGGGGCCTTTATTGTACACGCTGTACACGCACGAAATGCCGAAGCCAGCCGACTTCAGACTGCCTCGCAACCAAACTCTCACAGTAGCTACATTTGCGGACGACACAGCTGTGATGCCAAGAGCTGAGGGTATTTACGAGACAACAGACATTCTGCAAGAACTGCAAGAACCCAACGCGCTAGTGAGGAGACTCGCCAGAGCCTCACACCGACGACGGCTTCGACGGATCCACTCTATCGACCTGACAGACAGGATCATCTGAGAACATATTCAAGTATAGGCACTTAGACATTAAATCCCAAACCCCACTTCAAACCTAAAAATGTACAAATCCTTTCAATATGCTTCCATTCTCTATTTTCAAAGTACCTAACTAAGTTACAGCAAACAATATTTAATTTTTAATTTTGTTGTGATATTACTTTAATCATATTAATTGTCGGGTTCCACAGCCCAATATTGGGAGACTTGATGGAAGCATTATGGCCAGTGGTGCAGCAGTAAATTAAATTCCTTTTTTTTATTGTTTGTTGTTTGCACTGCCCACTGCACTGCACATTGTACACACATATATACATGTAAGCTCCCGCACGGCAGCAGCCTATCCAGCCGTTCTCTCGGCTTCTTTCCTTCTTTCTTTCGACTTTCTATCACTCTCTCGATCTTTCGTCTTCGCTATTGCGCTCTCCTCTGGATCTGCCGCACTCTCGCTTGCAGTAGGGCACGGGCAATTCGGCCCGCCTGCCCTCAAATCAGTCTGGATATCGTCGCGCCCGGATAAGAGCACGGGCAATTCGGCCCGCCTGCCTTTGCAGCGTCTGGACTTAGCTCTTCAACCGACACTGTCGTTGAACTGACCCCTCGCGTCTTCAGTTTGACCCCGTCTTGAATCGAGCTAAACAGACTCGTCGTGCATTTACAGTATTCTTTCGACTCGCTATCCTATTAAATATATACCCCACAATAAACTGTATCAAACTAAACTCCCGTGTTTAATATATCGCAAACTACGCTGCCGAAAAAGCTCGGCAGCTCAACAGTAACCAAAAACCATTCAAAAAAAACTACCGTCGCATTTTGCTAATACATACGATCACTGTACCATCGAAACGCGTAGAACCTTGGAGACTTCACATACACAAATACAAAAGACTTTGAATCGTCGTTCGAGGGCTAACGGTCTTGGAATGAGCAGAGCAAATGAGACCGGAAAAAACTTCTCGTCGGTTGAGCGCGAACACAATTTTTGTACGAACAATAAAATCGGTTTCTCTTGGACTTTTTGCTCAAAGTCTCAGTGAAGAACTCTTATTTTGCAACAGCATGAATCGGTCAACAGTTATTTGCGAGCTATGATTGAAACCCATCGAGATCGGATTGCAACCTGGATTGAAATAAGATGTCCTTATACTGGACATAGAGCTTAACACACATGAGTACTCGAGAGTATGTTAATACAGAAGGCAGGTCATGTATGAGGAGTGTAAAGAGTAAGGGGCCTAGATGACTGCCCTGTGGTACGCCCGAAGTAACTATAACTGGTGAACACGGGGTTTTTGAAGAGGAGAGTTTTGTGAAACCTAGAACAAAGGTAGCTAGAAATCCATCTCAGGAGATTGGGCGGGAACCCGAGAGCGTAAAGTTTTTGTGCTAGGAGACAATGGTTTACAGAATCGAACGCGTTACTGAAATCGGTGTAAACAACATCCGTCTGTAGATTACTTTTAAAGCCTTTAATGATCAAGGAGGTAAACTCCAATAAATTAGTAGTAGTTGATCTCCGCCTCATAAATCCATATTGAGCTGAAGGTATAAGTGATCTGCATAGGTGTTGTAGGTGCTGAGTTAAAATTTTCTCAAACACTTAAGGAATAGCGGATAACTTAGATATACCTGTATAGTTCTTCGCGTGAGACTTTCTACCTTTCTTATGGAGAGGAATAAAAAAGGAAGGAAAGAAAAGGAATAACTATAAAGGACTCCTTTTATATCTGGGAGAAGCATGAAGTATTAATGAGCACGGTGAATAGTTGAAGCAACGGCCCAAACAGAGACTCGGAACAGTACCTGAGTATACAGCCGGGAACTCCGTCTGGACCCGGTGAAAACACCGGGTATACTATTCGGAGCATAAAGCAACGAGCTTTCATTTATCAAGGTACTGAAAATACCGTTCAAACTCGGTAAACCGTATGGATACGGCTGATCATAATAACTTTCTTGCGAATAGGTAGTTTGGAAGAAACGAGCAAAAAGATAAGCAATTGCCTGATCATTATTTGTCGACGTATTAAGGAAGCGAGGATGGGTTCGGAAGTTCTACGCTTACTGTTTACGAAGCTGTAAAACTGTTAAGGGTCCTAAGAAAAACGTATCCTGCATCTAAATAGCTAGTTCTTATAGCATTGAGCGTTAGGAACTGAGAAGTTTGACCGAGCCATTACATAGCGAGAGAGAGAAGAAACAGAGCTAACTTCTTGAAATTTGTTATGAAGACTCTTTGGTGAACCAAAGTGGTTTCCCAGATCTATTAGGACTGGAAAGCGGGACACAAGAATGAAAAAGTGGGTCAAGTGCATTGTAAAAATGTTTTTGCCTATCGTAATGTCAGTGCACAAATACAAAGCCGACCAATCAAAATCCCTCGTGAGGTTATTAAGCTTAGCTTACTTGGCTTTACGAAAGCAGCGGACACATTGAGGTAGCCTTCCCCACCGATCCAGTGCAGTGATCCTATATCGAGCGACACTTCGAAAGTAGGGTGGTAGTCATGAGATTCGGCTATGAGGCTAGGCTATGAGATTCGTTTCCCAAAGACCAAACAGTTTCTGGTAAGTTGAAGTCACCAAGAATATAATGAATTATAAGAATAAGATGAAGTCATATGATCTTTATCTGATAGCGAGGAAGAAACAGCAGTTAAAGCGGACAGTGCTCCTCCTAAATTTTGATATCCGAAGAAGGTGGAATGTACGAGCAAGTTATGAAAACTGAGAAAGCGGGACGAATCTACTATCTACTACTAACTCCCTTCCTAGTCTGAAATGATTGATTCTCTCATGTCTTTCTCTTAATTAGAAATTGCTTAGTTCTTTTATTCAGATTAGTTCCTTTGTCTATGGGATAGCCGAGATAGAAAAGAGCATTACTCTGGAAAGAACTGGAAAAAACATGACGAGAATTCTTTTGTCAAAATACAGCTTCTGTAAGAGTCAAAGACATTATATTACCACCATTCCACATTAAGCTAGGACTGAAAACAAATTTAGTTAACGCACTGGTTAAGGAAGGTGAATCGATAAATTACCTAAGAACGGTTTTTCCACGTCTGTCGCTGGAAAAAGGTGAAGAAGGCGTATTTGATGGCCCCCGAATGCGAAAACTACTAAAAGATGATGGAATTGAAAATATTATATATAATTTCTGGGTAACAGCAAGAAGGATGATAACGTTAATATCGTTCAAGATCTAATTAAGAATTATGAAAAAATTGGTGTGAACATATTACTAAAAATCAATTTCCTCCACTCTCACTTAGATTGCCAAACCCAGAGTCATCAAATTATCAATTATTTAATCTAATGAAAAAGGAAGACAGCCAAGAAACTTTAAACATTAAAAAATAGTAAAAAGCAGTATAAAACTAAATTCATCATTAATATTAAAAAAGAGTAATAACATAACACTTGAATAAAAAATTCTTTATTTTATTAAAACTTACTGAAAACTTTAAAGTTGAAGCATGAAATCTTATATCTCAGCTATTTATGAAGACTTGGGCCAGCAACGTACCGAACGGTATTTTTTCAGGTAAAATGAGATTTATGTCGGTTTGTTCAAACGGCTGCCATTTGTACATCGACTCTGATCATACTTGAATTTGAAAGCTTAATTTTTTTTGAAACGGTAAACTGAAGTTAACAAAGTACATGAATCCGTTTTATTTCTGCATTTATCTGCTTTTCAGAATTGCAAAGTTCAGTACAACCAAATGTGAGAAGCTAAAATAAAAATTCTTAAAAAAAATCGATATCTTAAAATAAAAACCTTAAGCAAAATTTTGATATTTCCGTAAATCTATCACAAAAAGTCGGATTGGTTCACAACGGGAAACAAATGTTAAATTTTGTTGACTAGTGTAATCAGTACCTTAACGTTTGCTGATGACACCGCAATCCTTAATCGCTCCAGGTGTCCAGTTAAGGCAAATGCTCAAGTAAATGAGAAAAATGTAAACATGTTACTTTTACTCTTAACAAAAAAAAGCTGTCCTCTTTTGGTTTTAAACCAGAGGCCGGCAGAAAATTATTCGTTTGGCTTCGGCCCTATGCTCAAAAGGCTTTATTATTCTGCTCGGCAACGCCGCGGCAGAGAAAATGAATCGTGCTGCTTCGTGTCTCTTGTCTGCGCACACAAAAGCACTAAAAACATGTGAGTGTCTGTGTGCCGACCCCTGTTTTAAACAATGCACGCTTCCAATCACGCAAGTAACATTCTACTGGCTAATAAACGCTCGCTTTCTCCTTTTGGCAGTAACCGTTATCCCCTCAACACATTCTAATAATACCAACTATCGATAGGGCAACTATCTATAGCTGGCCACGTCTACTACGAAGACAACCCGATCCACGACTACTACGCACATACGAGCATCACTCAAATTAACAAATATAGTTCCTCATTATTAAGTGAAGTTAATATAAATAAAGACGAATTCGGTATAAATCTCACAAAGTCCTCCAGAACAACTCCGTGCTGAAACCTATTTGGACTTATGGTTCTGAGCTATGGGCAAGAAGAAGCAACGTCGACATTATTTATTTATTTTATTTATTTATTCAATTAACAATTATCTGCTAATAATGCTATATAAATTAGGAAGAGAACTAAAGATAAACTATAATAAAATTTAAAAAAATTAAAATTACAGGTTAGCAGAGTTCAGGGGGTTGTAAATACTAAATGCTATATGTTTAAGGGTTAGCTCAGGGGATATGATATGGCAAAGGATATTATAAATATAGCATAAAACCCTGAAAGGTTCATGCTGGGCATAGTTTGACCTAAATATGGGTAATCTGATAGATCTAAAAGAACGAGTAGAACGAGCGGGTATGGTTAACCGAATCAAATGCCTTGCTAAAATCCGTAAAATTAACGTCAGTTTGCAAACCGCTCTGAAATCCACGGTTGATTATGGAGGAAAACTCGAGCAGATTGGTAGTTGTTGACCGATGTTTAAAAAAAACTATGTTGTGAAGGAGATATCAAGCTAGAACAAAGATGTTGCAATTGCCGGGTAACCAGGAACTCAAGGAGCTTAGGAATGGCAGAGAGCTTTGCAATGCCTCGGTAATTTTCTATGTTGGATCTGGAGCCCTTCTTGTGAAGCGGAATTATGTAGGACTCATTCAAAATTACGGGGAGACAAGACTGTTCCAAAGATAGATTGAAAAGAAAGTTTAAGGGTTGGCATAGGGACTGGGCACAATGTTTTAAAATGCAACTAGGCACTTTATCAGGACCCGCATTAAATGAAATTTTCAAAGACTTCAAGCCATCAAGCACATGGCTTTCCTCAAAATATGTTTGAAAAATGCTATTAGAGTGAGGCCAATGGTAGGGATACGTAGTGGATGCGTTATAAATATGAGAGGAGTAAGACGACTGGAATAAGTTTGCAATGCCAGCAGCAGAAGATTCAGAATTGTTTAGATAATGAAGGGACGGAGGAAATGCATTGGACTTACGTTTAGAGTTGACAAAGAAAAGAATTTTTTAGGAGCATTGCGGAAGTTTCTACTACCAGAAGAGAGGTAAAGATTGTAACACAGACTATTAGTTGTTAGGAATTGAGAGCGGGCGTAAGAATATTGTACAAAGACAAACAAGGAGTCAGTTTTCTGGTACTTCTACTAGAGAAGCATCCATAACGAAAATAAGGTCGAGAAGTCTGTTCCTATTATTTTTAATAGAATTAATTTGGGCAAGGGAAACATCCGTTAGCTCATTGATAAATTCGTTATGAGTACTAGGAAGCAATTGGTTAGCGTCGTCGCAGGGCAGCCAAGAAAGAAGAGGTAAATTGAAGTCACCCATGACCACAATCTGATCAGCACAACCTAACGAAGACACAACAGAATGGATAGCAGAAAGGTGTTTTGAGTAAACCTCAGCATCAGAATTGGGAGGAATATATGAGCAGGTTAGATAGATAAAAGCCATGCCAACACGGACACCAGCATAAGATGCACGATCCATTCGATAAATGATGAAGTTGTGAGCAAAAATTTCATGATCATGAACAGTGGAGTTGATCCATGTTTCGGAAAAACCGATATAATCGAATTCCTAAGAGGCACTATCCGTATGTAGTTGGCGCAATTTGCCTAAAAGACTGCGTACATTCTGATAGTGAACGGAAAAATAGTTAATTAGTTTTTTCAAATGACAGGCCAGGTAACATTAGGACTCTGATTAGAATTGACAAGAATTAACATTAAGACTTTGATTCGAAACTTTACGCACGAACTCATGCATAATTGTATGCTCAGGCCAAATAGAAGGTTCAAGTCATCTATCAAGGTAACAATCAGGGACGAAAATTTTAAATGAGGAAATATTACGCTTATGTTTAAAAGAAAATTTGGTCACAATAACAGCTTTTGCAGCTGCAGTACACTTTCTGCCAGCAATGGGCCCTCGCCCATGCGCAACGCCGCGGCAGAGAAAATGAATCGTGCTGCTTCGTGTCTCTTGTCTGCGCACACAAAAGCACTAAAAACATGTGAGTGTCTGTGTGCCGACCCCTGTTTTAAACAATGCACGCTTCCAATCACGCAAGTAACATTCTACTGGCTAATAAACGCTCGCTTTCTCCTTTTGGCAGTAACCGTTATCCCCTCAACACATTCTAATAATACCAACTATCGATAGGGCAACTATCTATAGCTGGCCACGTCTACTACGAAGACAACCCGATCCACGACTACTACGCACATACGAGCATCACTCAAATTAACAAATATAGTTCCTCATTATTAAGTGAAGTTAATATAAATAAAGACGAATTCGGTATAAATCTCACAAAGTCCTCCAGAACAACTCCGTGCTGAAACCTATTTGGACTTATGGTTCTGAGCTATGGGCAAGAAGAAGCAACGTCGACATTATTTATTTATTTTATTTATTTATTCAATTAACAATTATCTGCTAATAATGCTATATAAATTAGGAAGAGAACTAAAGATAAACTATAATAAAATTTAAAAAAATTAAAATTACAGGTTAGCAGAGTTCAGGGGGTTGTAAATACTAAATGCTATATGTTTAAGGGTTAGCTCAGGGGATATGATATGGCAAAGGGTATTATAAATATAGCATAAAACCCTGAAAGGTTCATGCTGGGCATAGTTTGACCTAAATATGGGTAATCTGATAGATCTAAAAGAACGAGTAGAACGAGCGGGAACCGTAAAGTCAATCTGACTCAAAAGAGTTTGGGAGTCCACCATCCCGAGAAGGAGCTTGTGCACGAACATTACACCATTGCATATTCTGCGATGGTGTAACGAAGGTAGGTCAATAAGTTTTAGCCTAGATCGGTTTATATAGCTGTATATAGCTGTATAGCTGTCGCCGCTATATGATTATTAAAACACAGTTTATGATTAAATAATACTCCAAGATCATTTGAACTCGAAATTCGATCCAATACATGATTACCAAAAGAAAAAGATACAAAATGTGGAGCACGACGGTAGAATGTCATAAGCTTGCATTTCGAGAGGTTCAAAAATAGAAGATTACTTGAGTACCACAATAGCAATTCATTTAGGTCCAGCTGAAGGTGTGTGTGCAAGTACCAGTCGGAGTAGGGCAGACATACATTAATGTATGAGAGAATGTTATAACTTGGGGTAGGTCGTTCACAAATAAAACGAGGGGGAACGTTGTGAGCCGCGGCAAAAGCCGCGGCTCTACTTTATACCCGGTACTCAGTCAGTATATACATACATATATGAGCTTACGATTTACGCTATTTATTATATGTTCGCAAAAGAGACAAATTAAATTAAAAAAGAATATTTCTAAACATTTTTGTTTGCATATGCTTTTACATCTGCTATTACATTTCTACAGGTACATATATAAATACATATTCGAGACGTATATATGTTTGCGAGAAAGAGAGAGGGAATGAGTAAGCGCATGCAGGCGTTGCGTAGCCACTGAAATGTAATTTGTTTCTTCTGGCCATAATATTGATCCGACCTGATCTAGATTCGGCAATCTGTTAGACACGGTCATTTTCCATGATTATGCGTTTTTCGTTTTCTCGTACCTTAAAAATTGAGGATTCCACAGATTTTCGTCCTTTGTGGGGGCGGAAGGGGGCGTGGCAAAATTTTGAAATAAACTCGTGCTGATTTGATATCACAGGAGTTTGGATTAAAAGTTTGGTTGCTCTAGCTCTTATAGTCTCTGAGAACTAGGCGCTCATTTGGACGATTAGGCAAAACAGAGAGGGTCGTGTGTGAGAGAGAGCGAGAGGGAACGATGTTTTTCGAAATGGTTTTCGTTATTGTGGCTATATTAATAATCCGATCTGATTCAGATTCAACACTCTGATAGAAATGGTCATCCTCTATGATTCTGCGTATTTAGTTTTCTCGTAACTTCAAAATTGATTATGCCGCAGACTTTCGTCCTTTGTGGGGGCGGAAGGGTGCGGGGCGAAATTTTGAAATACACTTGGAGTAGTGTGATAACACAGAAGACTCGGTACAAAATTTGGTGGCTCTAGCTTTAATAGTCTCAGAGATATAGGCGCTAATGAAGACGGACAGACATGGCTATATCGACTCGTCTGTTGATGCTGATCAAGAATATATGTATATACTTTATGGGGTCGGAAACGCTTCCTTCTGGGCGTTATACACAACCGTTATCACCACAAATCTAATATATCCCTATACTATTCGAGTACCGGGTGTAATGAAGAGGAGCGGACCTAAATGACTACCTTGTGGCACACCAGATGTAACGTTAACGATCTCTGATAAAACATTAGTAAATAAGACCCGTTGTGTACGATTTGAAAGATACGACGAAATCCAAAATAGAAGATTACTAGGGAAACCTAATAAGGACAGCTTCTGAATTAATAGAGTATGGTTAACCGAATCAAATGCCTTGCTAAAATCCGTAAAATTAACGTCAGTTTGCAAACCGCTCTGAAATCCACGGTTGATTATGGAGGAAAACTCGAGCAGATTGGTAGTTGTTGACCGATGTTTAAAAAAAACTATGTTGTGAAGGAGATATCAAGCTAGAACAAAGATGTTGCAATTGCCGGGTAACCAGGAACTCAAGGAGCTTAGGAATGGCAGAGAGCTTTGCAATGCCTCGGTAATTTTCTATGTTGGATCTGGAGCCCTTCTTGTGAAGCGGAATTATGTAGGACTCATTCAAAATTACGGGGAGACAAGACTGTTCCAAAGATAGATTGAAAAGAAAGTTTAAGGGTTGGCATAGGGACTGGGCACAATGTTTTAAAATGCAACTAGGCACTTTATCAGGACCCGCATTAAATGAAATTTTCAAAGACTTCAAGCCATCAAGCACATGGCTTTCCTCAAAATATGTTTGAAAAATGCTATTAGAGTGAGGCCAATGGTAGGGATACGTAGTGGATGCGTTATAAATATGAGAGGAGTAAGACGACTGGAATAAGTTTGCAATGCCAGCAGCAGAAGATTCAGAATTGTTTAGATAATGAAGGGACGGAGGAAATGCATTGGACTTACGTTTAGAGTTGACAAAGAAAAGAATTTTTTAGGAGCATTGCGGAAGTTTCTACTACCAGAAGAGAGGTAAAGATTGTAACACAGACTATTAGTTGTTAGGAATTGAGAGCGGGCGTAAGAATATTGTACAAAGACAAACAAGGAGTCAGTTTTCTGGTACTTCTACTAGAGAAGCATCCATAACGAAAATAAGGTCGAGAAGTCTGTTCCTATTATTTTTAATAGAATTAATTTGGGCAAGGGAAACATCCGTTAGCTCATTGATAAATTCGTTATGAGTACTAGGAAGCAATTGGTTAGCGTCGTCGCAGGGCAGCCAAGAAAGAAGAGGTAAATTGAAGTCACCCATGACCACAATCTGATCAGCACAACCTAACGAAGACACAACAGAATGGATAGCAGAAAGGTGTTTTGAGTAAACCTCAGCATCAGAATTGGGAGGAATATATGAGCAGGTTAGATAGATAAAAGCCATGCCAACACGGACACCAGCATAAGATGCACGATCCATTCGATAAATGATGAAGTTGTGAGCAAAAATTTCATGATCATGAACAGTGGAGTTGATCCATGTTTCGGAAAAACCGATATAATCGAATTCCTAAGAGGCACTATCCGTATGTAGTTGGCGCAATTTGCCTAAAAGACTGCGTACATTCTGATAGTGAACGGAAAAATAGTTAATTAGTTTTTTCAAATGACAGGCCAGGTAACATTAGGACTCTGATTAGAATTGACAAGAATTAACATTAAGACTTTGATTCGAAACTTTACGCACGAACTCATGCATAATTGTATGCTCAGGCCAAATAGAAGGTTCAAGTCATCTATCAAGGTAACAATCAGGGACGAAAATTTTAAATGAGGAAATATTACGCTTATGTTTAAAAGAAAATTTGGTCACAATAACAGCTTTTGCAGCTGCAGTACACTTTCTGCCAGCAATGGGCCCTCGCCCATGCGCACCGGCGTGGATGCCTTGACTGTATTGCGGATATAGCAAAAGAACGTATAGAAGAGCAGAAGGAGCACCATAGGAAGCAGGATGAGAGAGCTGAAAGGCGGGAAAAGCTGATCCAGGAGTTAACAAACGGCGAAAAAAAATTCCTGAGCGAACTTAATCGTTTTTTAAAAGATTGAAATAAATAAATAAATCTCATCATCCAACAACGTGATTAGTTTTTTACCAAAGTTAAGACAATCGCAAAGTTTTTATTATGCATTTTCCAAACAAAAATAAAAAATCTTCCGCTCAAATACTTAGTTTTTATTATTGTCATCAATATTGTTAGACGGTGCCAGTGTGAACCGGATCTTCACCCGCTGTCAGAGGGTATTAAAGTTACAAGTGGAGTACCGCAGGGCAGCCATCTAGGCCCCTTTACTTCTGACACTATTTATGAATGACCTGCATTAACATATTATCGAATACTCATGTATGGGAATGATGTTAAGCTCAGTGACTAGTATAAGGACATTTAATTTCAATCTCGACTCAATTACTTTCAGTCATGGTGTTGTGAAAATGTAATATACCTTAATGCAGTAATATCATTAACGATGAAAGCTCTTGTTGGCTCCTTATTCCCTATGTGGTTGTATTATGAAAACATGTATTATAAAACATCTCTACTAAAATAATAAAGGCCATGGCCGAAACACGAGTTTGTTCTGGTGCTCCCAGTACAAAGTACACAAGGACCGTATAGAATCAGTACAGAACAACTACTTTTTTCTATGCGCGGTGACATTGCGAGTGACGTTGCGTTTTACCCTAACACATTGCTCTTAACAAACCTTCCATCCTTAGTTAATCGTTGAAAAATGATCGTTGTGATTTCTGTTTTGTTGAGCCGCATGAACTTCACGATTTCTATTAGAAACTGTACATACATATATGTACATACATATAAACAAAATTTTTAATAAAAATAGGATAAAACAAAAAAAAATATTAAAAATGGTTTTGTTATCTTTTAGGTGAAAATATTAAACGAAAATGTAAAACTAGCCGCTGCAATTCTAGATCGATGTCCATCTTGTATGTCTAATTTAGTTCGACACATTTGCGAGTTCACTTGCTCTGCGAATCAATCACAATTTGCGTATGTGTCTGCCACGCAAAAGAATACAGCAGGTAATATAGAAAACTGTTCAAAAATTTAAATATACAATATAATATAGCATATATATTTACATACATATATACTTACGTGGAAGTATTGGGAATCTCTTCCCTTTCCTTAATAGTTTTTTCTTTCTTTGTAATTGTACCAAGATCAAGCGAGCGCCAGCTTCGCTTCTATTTTTGTCGGCATTGAAAAAATTGTTGTTTGTCTAGCTGCCATCTCCGTGTTCTTGGTGCCCACGTAATCGTGACACGCTTGTGAAAGGCTCTAAATTTCAAATCATTGTTGATTTGTCCACTATGCTGTATGGTTTTCTTTTGCCATATCTACATGCCGTAAAAACATGACGGTAAAAAATTTCAAGCCAATAGTTTTTTATACCCGGTACTCGAAGAGTATAGGGGTATATTAGATTTGTAGTGATGGTAGATGTGTGTAACACCCAGAAGAAAGCGTTTTCGACCCCATAAAGTGGGGTCAATTTAATTTTTTGCATTTTTTTGCAAAAATTCAACAGATAAATATAAAAAAAATATATTGTACAAATTACATAAATTGTAATCTCACAGATATACTGCCTGAGTACCGGGTGAAAAGTTGAAGCGCGACCTTTGCCGCGGCTCACAACGTTCCCCCTCGATTTTCATGTGAACTTCTGTCACAATCGTTATAAGTCGACCACCAATACTCAGTATATGTTTGTTTTTTTGTATATGGCTCCCCTCCATAAGATGTTGCACACTGCACGAGATTTTCAGTAAGCGCGTGGTTTGGGTTTAGCGTGGCCTTGGTGTTTTATACATCCACTTTCACTACAAATATAATTTGTATACCCATACGCTCTTTTAGTATCAGGTAAACCCCTTTTTTTAGTGACGGCGAACTCAGCATTTACAGCGCCGATAACACTAGTCGACACAACTTTTCCGCTGTCGCCAAAAATGTTTTTTTCTGATAGATTTGGATGTTTAAAACTTTTTAAAGAATGATTTTTTTTTTCATCGAGTAGTTTTCTTAAAGAATTTTTAAAGAATTTTTAAATAATTTGGTATTTTTTGTCATAGGTAGTGCTTCTATTTTTCACATAACTTAAGTTTCCTACAACTGGTTATATTGAACTTTGCAGTTAAAAAAAGCTGACAAATGCAGCTATAAATCCGACTCAGACACTTTGTAGCTGCTACTTAACGTCTGGAAGATATTAAGCTTCCAAATTGAAATTTCATACTTTTTTCGGTATTTTTTCCCCGAAATTTTGACTTTGAAAGCTCAGGAAAAGTCGAAAAAAAATATTTGAATGCCTTGATTTTTGGTTTTAGATAGACACATTAATTACGCGTCGTTTAAGGTATCGCCTTTAAAAATATAAAAATAAACGGCTAAGTTATAACCGTTTGACCAAAACTACATATGCCGTTTGGCACTATTCCAAATGCCATTTTACCGTTAAAAACTGTTACATACGCAGATTTTTGGTATTTTTGTAGGAAAAAAAACGGTTATTCGTCGGCTAACGGAATTTATCGGCGAAATTCGGCATATGAAAGTTTGGTCAAACGGTTATAACTTAGCCGTTTATTTTTATATTTTTATAAGCGATACCTTAAACGACGCCTAATTAATGTGTCTATCTAAAACCAAAAATCAAGGCATTCAAATATTTTTTTTTCGACTTTTCCTGAGCTTTCAAAGTCAAAATTTCGGGGAAAAATACCGAAAAAATTATGAAATTTCAATTTGAAAGCTTAATATCTTCCAGGCGTTAAGTTGCAGCTACAAAGTGTCTGAGTCGGATTTATAGCTGCATTTGTCAGCTTCTTTTAACTGCAAAGTTCAATACAACCAGTTGTAGGAAACTTAAGTTATGTGAAAAATAGAAGCACTACCTATAACAAAAAATACCACATTTTTTACAAAGTCTTAAAAAAAAAACTACTCCATGAAAAAAAAACCATAATTCTTTAAAAAAATTTAAATCTCCAAATCTGTCAGAAAAAGTTATTTTTGGCCACAGCGGAAAAAAAAGTTGAATTTTGTCGAGTAATGTAACCAACTAATTGATGGATTGAACAAAAATTATGATTTTTGAATGTTAATTGATCCATACAATGGCAATACCCTAAGATACATAAAGCATTTTTTAATTTCCTTCAACCTTTTGTACCATTTTTTCTTAATTGGTTTTTCTAAGGTCTCTATTTAAGAATTTTTTTTCCTAAGAGTTTCTTCATATCTCATAGAAAAGTTAAATTTTTAAAAATAAATGTTTGAATTTTATTTTAGGTGTTCCCTATGTCAGTTCTTTGGACTTGCATATTACGACAGAATATATGAACAATACTTATAAATCATGCTCCCAGGTATGTTAAAATCAAAAACATTTTTCAACGGTTAAATAATACTAGTCAACACGACAATTCTGCTGTGGCCCATTTAAATTTTTTTAAAGAATTATGTTTTTTTTTATGGTTTTTTTATTTTTTTTTAGAGGTAGTCCATCTACTTTTAAATGACTTAAGTTTCTTATAACGGGTTGTATTGAACTTTGCATTTCTGTATAGCTGACAAATGCAGCTATAAATTCAATTCAGACACTTTGTAGCTGCAGCTTTACGTCTGGAAGATATTAAGCTTTCAAATTTGAATCACTTTCCCCGAAGTTTTGACTTTGAAAACCTCGCATTTTGCCGTTAAACTCCTTTCTTGGAAACTTTTTGTATTTGTATTTGTAGTTTTTAACGGTAAAGTTACATTTATAAGGTACCGAACGTCCTCAAAATTAAATGACTGCAACGAATAACTTGCGCATAAAGAGCCACACTTCAACAAATGAGGGTATAAGTATATTGGGAAGTAACTCAACAACGAAGAAGTGATTATGTGATCACCAAAATTCTGAGAACATGCCCTGCTTCTCTGCTCACTGTTCCGTATCATGGAGATCGAACTGTAGCTTTTCAGGAAAAAGTTTGCGTTGCAGCGCCTTTTACTGTTTGTTACTATACTTCTAAGAAATAGTTTTGACACATACAGCGGCAAATTTCAGACTTTTTTTTGACTATTGAATCGCTATGGTGGCCTCCACATGTACAGCTGCGTTCATCTAAATAGCACGTCATCTCCTTCAAACCCGTCTTAGAGATATTTCTAGTCTTCCCAATTGAGTAAATTATACTTTTTTAGTAAGCCTGGAATGTAAGCATTAGAATTCTGAAGAAATTTCGTTACATTTGCATTCCATCTTCTTGTTTTTCATTACATTAGACAATTACCCATGAAATCTGCTGTTCACTGAAATAGCAGTGCGGGTATAAAAAATGTTTAAAAAAATTAAAAACCAAACTAATTAAATTAAAAAAGTGACCATCAGTAAGCTTAATTTACTTTACTTACATGTTTAACGAAACATGAAATCCACCCGAACTGAAAACGTAGTTGTAGCACCACAGAATCTCTGAAGAGAAATAGTATAAACATTTTGGTCCAGTACAATGCACAAATTTCAAATTAACAATACCACAAAATGTGGAAACTGCGGAGTAAACCACACAGCGAACTATGTATGCTGTCCAGTTTACAAGGATTTGTATCCGTATCCGAAATAGCAACGGCACGCACTCACAATACACCCAAGGAATTTGTAACTTCCCAAATCACACATGACATAATCCTCGCAAAAGCAGTCAGGTATTCATTTGGTCCCGCAAACACTATAAAATAAGCATATTTTGCACGATTTTTAAAAACAGGTCTAGAAAAGACTACGCAGCCGATTATGGTATACTCTCAACAGTCGATGAACAGACCACAATGGTTGATAACCGCTATGTAATTCATGAGAGCAACTATGCATAATCTTATGCAAAATCAGAGCACACTGTTTCAGATTCAACAGTCCACGGTGGAACTGATATATAAATTGGAAACTGCATCAAACATCATTTTCATAAAAGGTTTTAAACTATATAAGCTATATCTCTTTGGAGATCGACGCAATACTAACAGGATGTTTTTGCAAACCTACCAATACAGAACAAATCTGCAATTGATTATGTTGTTCTTGAAAAGCGATGATTCTAACGAGATTAGCAGTCCTAGAGATTACCATGCTCGAAAGAACGACATAAAATTATTCATATTAGAAACACTTCACGCAGCTGGTCCTGCAGCGATCAGAAAAGAGCCAGCACGTTTTCTTCCAACAATAAAGAGTCTATCACTGATCGTTGAGGGGCACCCCGTGTTAGTTCCCTAAAAGTGATCTGTTGTCAGATACGAAGTAGTACAATGGACCGCAATATTTCGCTGAGTCATATGTGGTCGAAAAGTGTTAAAAATGTTAACCAAGTTCATGTCAAGCTGCTGTCGAACAGATTCTACAATATCCGTTATGGCACATATACAACTTTTTTTTTAAACCACGACTGCCCTTTGTTCAATTGCTAGTTGTTAGTCAGCAAATGTTCAATATGTGAAGACATACGTTTTTCTAGTACTTTTGTGAGAAAAGTAAGTTGTTGCGCTACTGAGCTTCTTGCTCCTTCTTTTCCACAGAATGCACAAAAATTCGGCTTGGAGCTAGTTGCGATTAGTATTGCAGGCTTTGTATCACAATGCAGTCAGCGACCTGCTCCTTTGTCCATAGACTCTTCAAAGCCCGCAGATTGGCAATTGCGGTATCTGCCAAGGCCCGGAGTTGGGGCACAGATGATTCCTCAATTCGCTGCACACTCAGAAGGTCGGCGACATGTGTCTGAAATATTAAACGCCTGTTATTAAATCGTTTGTTGAGCAAATCTAGCGCGATGGGATAGCTGGCCTTGCTAAATTCAAGTGACGAGATCGTGTCCAAAGCTGGTCCTATAATTGCTATAATTTCTCCACATTCGTTAGGTCAGGGTCTTTGTCCATTATGGTGGAAATCATGCTCCAAAACGCTGAATACTGTGAGTAGCCCCACTGCATTCCGTAAGTTTTAACTCCGGTAGGCGAGGCCGATGCTGCACTACAACCGTAGGTAGGACTTTTGAAATATGGTCCGTCGGCATTGTTGAGCAAGGGAGCCCTGTGGGCTGCCGCTTGTTCAATTCCTGCTTAATGATAATCTCCAGCAGTACCACGCACTCGTCAAAATCTTCTCTTAAGGGACTATCGATCTCATCAAGATCAATCCTTTCGAGAGCAGTATGATCCACTAAAGACTTTAAGCGGACGATCTACTCCTCCTCACTGAGCTCATCAATCTTCTCCTTGCCGACGGCATTTCCAATTCGCCGTGGTGCACTTAGCATGGCTTGCACCTTATGCTTGTAGTACGAAAAGTCCGCATTGAAGGGCAAGGGGGAATCGAAATCGTTAGTATCGAGGGAGTGCTATTAGAATACATTGCGTGTGTTTGAGTGGGCAAACGCAGACGTTAATAGCCGGTGAATAACCTCGGAACAGTTTGAAAGGAACTTTGCAATCGATTGCAGCGTTCGAACACACAGGCACATCAGCGAAAGTTCGCAATTTGCCAACAATAACAATGTCATACTCACTGGGTGCACCGAAAACGAAACGAAACAGCAAGCAGAAGGTGAAGCAGATGACGCGAGAACCGTTACTATTGCTTGTGATCAACCGCCGAACCGAACAACCGTGGTTTTATGCAAGTTAGGCAACGAAAATTTTTTGATATAATTGTTTATCACGTCGGGGTCACCAAAATGTTGAGCTACTGAGCTTTTTCAGCAGCGTAATTATCGATATATTTCATTATAAGCACAATTGATTGAATTTAAATATATATGTATGTAGGTTAGGTTAGGTAAGGTTAAGGCGGTTGCTGGGCTCTAGGAGCCCGTCACACTTAGGCCGGTTTCGGCCCATTTCGTGAGACCTAAAACAGTTAGCAGTTACCCATCCGGATGATCGTTTTAAGTTTGCTATCTTTCTAGGACATATATTGCACATTTCCGAAATGTCTATTAAGTAGGGACTGTCTAGGTATTGTAGCCTTTTTCTGCTAAGAGTAGGACAGGAGCAGAACAGGTGTTCCACCGTCACTTCCTCGTCTCTGCAGCATCGGCCAAAATCATTGCCTGTTTGCATGGGTGCCTATTAGCCAATGTACCGTGAGGGAACGGATGACTGCGGTGCACCTTCGTATGCCGAGCTTGCATAGCTCTGAGGTGCGTTTCTTGTCTATGTTCGGCCATGTTTGCCATGCTTGATTGTCACGCATCGTCTGCTAGTCGAAGGGTATTGTGGTGCCAGATCTGGCCAGCTCGTCTGCTATGCAGTTGCCTTCGATGTCCCGGTGACCAGGGACCCAAATAAGGCTGATAGCAAATTGTTGAGCCATCTCGTGAAGAGATTTGCGGTAATTTGCCACTGTGGCCGAGTTCGAAGAAATAGCGTGAAGTTATTTGATCGCAGCTTGGCTGTCGCTGTAAATATTTACGGTTGTTGTTGCCAGTGAAGCCTTTGTGGCTGTTTGAAGGTCCCTGAGCAAGGTCCCGCTTGGAATACATTGCAGTGATCTGGGAGCCTGAATGAGTGCCTAATTTCGAGGTGTTCGGAGTAGATTCCTACTCCGACCTTGTTGTCCAGCTTCGATCAAATAGATGGCCCTTTCTGGGGTTGGAGGTCCCTCGAGCCATCCGTCTCTGTTAGGGATGATTATATTGAATGGGGTGTCTGTGTATTCCGTTTTCGTGGGGAAGGTACTGCTATTTAGTATCAAGTCAGTGCTGTGATGCTGCCATTTCTGCCCGCTCTTTTCCTGCAAGCTCAAGGCTCTGATGGCCTACGATGGCGTTTAGTGCATCATTTGGAGTGGTGCGAAGTGCTCCACTAAGTGCTCAATTCGGTGAACCTTGCCCAGTTGTTTGGATATCCTCTTTTTTGATAGGGCCGGCTACCCCACTGTAACTCCGTAGAGTAGTATTGGTCTAACTATCGCAAAATATATCCATTGGACTATGCTTGAGTTCATGCCCCTCTTTAAGCCAATTCCTTTTTGCATTTGTAGAGTTCTATCGTGGCTCTCTTCACACTGATTTTTTTGTTTAGGTTCCAATTCTTCTTGTTAATTAAACTAGTCAACACGACATTTCTGCTGTGGCCCAAAATGACTTTTTCTGATAGATTTGGAGATTTAAATTTTTGTAAGAATTATGGTTTATTTTTTTATGGTTTTATGGCAGGAATAAAAAGTTAAATTTTGTTGAGTAGTGTTATCAAGCCTAAGTAACTAGCATTGTCGCTGAAGGAGAGCCTACATTCATTTAGAATTTTGTGGTTGAAAGGCGGCACCTTTTATTTATTTGTGAATAGTACAAGTTCCGTTTTTGAGGGTCTGACAGTATCACGAGCTTTGCCGTCATTAGGTCGCAAAGCGTTTTCCCCGGGAAGATGATTGCAACGTCATCCGCGTATGCACAAACTTGAAGTCCCCCCCTTCCAGGTCACAAATAATATTGTGGACTGCTATGTAATAGAGAGGAGACAGGACACCGCCTTGCAGGGTGCATCTGTTGACATACCTTGACTTCCGTAATGGTACCCGGCACGACGTTGTTGAAGGCTCCCTCGATGTCGAGAAAGGCTATTAGAGAGTATTCCTTGAGGTGTAGAGATTTTTCTATAACTGAAACTACTTCATGAAGTGGCGTTTCCGTTGCATTTCGTTTTCGGTAGGCATGTTGTGCTCATGACAACATCTGACGGCTAATAACACTACTCGACAAAATTCAACTTTTTTTTTCCGCTGTGGCCAAAAATGACTTTTTCTGATAGATTTGGAGATTTAATTTTTTTTAAAGAATTATGGTTTTTTTTTCATGGAGTAGTTTTTTTTTAAGAATTTTTAAAAAATTTGTTGTTTTTTGTCATAGGTAGTGCTTCTATTTTTTACATAACTTAAGTTTCCTACAACTGGTTGTATTGAACTTTGCAGTTAAAAAAAGCTGACAAATGCAGCTATAAATCCGACTCAGACACGTTGTAGCTGCAACTTAACGTCTGGAAGATATTAAGCTTCCAAATTGAAATTTCATAATTTTTTTCGGTATTTTTCCCCGAAATTTTGACTTTGAACGCTCAGGAAAAGTCGAAAAAAAAATATTTGAATGCCTTGATTTTTGGTTTTAGATAGACACATTAATTAGGCGTCGTTTAAGGTATCGCTTATAAAAATATAAAAATAAACGGCTTAGTTATAACCGTTTGACCAAATTTTCATATGCCGAATTTCGCCGATAAATTCCGTTAGCCGACGTATAACCGTTTTTTTTCCTACAAAAATACCAAAAATCTGTGTTTGTAACAGTTTTTAACGGTAAAATGGCATTTGGGATGGTGCCAATCGGCATATGTAGTTTTGGTCAAACGGTTATAACTAAGCCGTTTATTTTTATATTTTTATAAGCGATACCTTAAACGACGCCTAATTAATGTGTCTATCTAAAACCAAAAATCAAGGCATTCAAATATTTTTTTTTCGACTTTTCCTGAGCGTTCAAAGTCAAAATTTCGGGGAAAAATACCGAAAAAAATTATGAAATTTCAATTTGGAAGCTTAATATCTTCCAGACGTTAAGTTGCAGCTACAAAGTGTCTGAGTCGGATTTATAGCTGCATTTGTCAGCTTTTTTTAACTGCAAAGTTCAATACAACCAGTTGTAGGAAACTTAAGTTATGTAAAAAATAGAAGCACTACCTATGACAAAAAACAGTTGTAGGAAACTTAAGTTATGTAAAAAATAGAAGCACTACCTATGACAAAAAACTACAAATTTTTTAAAAATTCTTTAAAAAAAAACTACTCCATGAAAAAAAAAAAAACATTCTTTAAAAAATTTTAAACATCCAAATGTATCAGAAAAAGTCATTTTTGGCGACAGCGGAAAAGTCGTGTCGACTAGTGTAATTGTCCTCAGGTGTAGCCCGACAAGTCTCTGAAAAGTTTTGAGAAGAAAGGACGATAGACTGATTGGTCTGAAGTCCTTTGGGGTCGAGTACGAGGCCTTACCCGCATTTGGGATAAAGACTATTTTCGCCTTGAGCCATTCTTGTGGTATATTCCCCACCACTAGTATCTTCCTGAAGATACATTGTAGCCAGTTGATGGCCGAGTCTCCGGCCTTTTGTAGTTGGGCCGGAATAACCTGGTCCGGACCTGGCGATTTGAACGGATTAAAGCTGTTTATTGCCCAGCTTATATTCCGTTTGGTAAGAATATGGTCCATTGTAGTTGTCGGGCCTCCACTATGGATTTGCGCCGGCTTGATGGTTGTACACCCAGGGAAGTGGGAGCGACTCCTCGCTGGGAGCGATTCCTCGCTGGAGTTGGTCCACGTTCTATTGTTTATTTTAAGATACCCTACCGAGGGGGTAGCTTTTGAGAAGACCTTGCGCAACCTTGCGGCTTCTGACGTCTCCTCTATCTCCAAGCAGAATTTTTGCCAAGAGGCCCTTTTTGCTTTCCGGGTTTCTTTTTTGTATAGGGCAAGACTGACTTTGTAGTCTGCCCAATGCTTCTCCTCGTTAGCGCTTTTGGCTCTGTTGAAGAGAGTCCAGCTTTTACGAAGGATATCGATTTGTTTCGCCCACCAGGGGGGTTCTTTTTACCCCTGGTCTTGTGTGGAAGGCAAGCTGCCGTGAAGGCCTTGTTGCATGCTTCCGTAAACCTGTTCACTAGACGATCTAAGTCGTCTTGAGTGTCTGAGCACGTTGGTGCTTTGTTGGGGAGTAATTCCTCCATGGCTGAGCTATATTTTTCCCAGTTGGCTTTCCTGGGGTTCGCCCGCCCTAATCCGCCCACGCAAAGCACGAAAGTCTGTGGTATACACAATTTTGATAGTACGAGAAAACTAAAAACGCAGAATAATAGAGGATGACTATTTCTATCAGGATGTTGAATCTCGGATCGGATGTTGATCTCTCAGATCGGATTAATAATATAGCCACAATGAACAGAACCATTTTGAAAGGCATCGTTCCCTCTCGCTCTCTCTCACACACCACCCTGTGTGCATTGCCTATTCGTCCAAATGAGCAACCAAAGTTTCAATCCAAGCTTCTGTGATATCACTTCAATACAAGCGAATTTAAAAATTTTGCCACGCCCCCTTCCGCTCCCATAAAGAACGAAAATCTGTGGCATGTCCAATTTTAAGGATACGAGAAAATTAAAAACGCAAAATCATAGTCATTATATATATCAGAGCTTTGAATCTGGATCAGATGGGATCATTATCATAGCCACAAGGCAAGAATCTCTGAATTTCGGATTTTTAGGTTAAGTCCTAAAATATCAAATTTCAGAGAAAGTGCGGAAAAGTGAACATTTATATGATATGCATTTGAAAGAAAATTAATTTCTCTACAATATGTATTAAATTTTATGGTTGGAATAGGTTTCACTCATTTTGTAGGCGTCTTTAAAGACTTATTTTTGTCACAAAATACTACCGGTCAAACTATTCAAAATTACACAAATTCTCTATTCTCCTTATAGAATTTGTACAGTTCAAAAACAAAAAAATATGTTTAAAACCTCTTAGATTTGAATCTAATTACTCTGTGCAAAAAAACGGGTTTCTCGGCAGCAAACATCTGATTTTGACTTAACAGTGGTTCGCTCTGTTAAAATTACGTAACATTGAAGACCAATGTTATTCAGATATATATCTGCTAAAAATATTTAATTTTAACGACTTTTGGAAAACGGGTTTTGTCCAGAAAAAGTGGTCAAATTCCCCATAGTGGGATGGTCTCCTAGGACTTTCCAACCCATTACCTTCTCTGAAGATTTGTGAGACACTAAAGTGATGTCAATAAGCTCCTATCGGTTTTGTATAATGAATCATTGGGTCATTGCCCCGATTTCAAATAACTAAATTAGAGTCCAGGATAAAGCCGAAAAGTGACTTACCCCTTACGTTTGTATCCGAGCTCCCCCATTGGGTGTGGTGAGCGTTGGAATCGAAGCCTATTATTAGGCATATGTTAGACCTCTGTCGATATATTGAGGTGCTTTCTTGCAAGAATACAGGTACGGGTTGTACCTTCTGTTTGGGGTACAATAAGCTTCTACTCCTTCGTCGCTAATCCACAAACCTTGTCTCCTACTATCCAAGGCTCTTGGATTAGCACTACATCGGCTCCGCTCGCGTCCAAGCGAAGTACATATAAGGCCAGCAGATGCTGCTTTACAGTGGTGGAGATTTATTTGAGGGAGTCTGAGAGACATCATCAAGTATCCCCAGCACAGTAGAACCCGAATCTGAGTCGTCGGAAACGTCCTCACGACACATTGCCTCAAAGTCGCGCATAAGTTCCCCTGACGAGTGGCCTTCCTTGGCCGGTTCCAGCTCGTTGTCGGGTGCTTCGATCTCCGGGGCAACATCCTGCTCGACTGGGTTGTCGACAGGATGCGCCTCGGCCGCTGCGTCCGAATTGTATACCTTCATGGTGACCGAGCTGAAGTCGAAGTTCAACTCACCCTTGGCTGCCTGCATCGGGGCTATCGACTCTTTATTGAGGACCTTGTGTCAACTCAACTTTTCCATTCGGTGGTCGGAAGGCTCGGATCGCACCTCTGTAGCATTTTGAGGATGCGTTCTGGCTCCTTAGAGGCAGCCGGCAGCCATATTCTGGCCCTCGGTCTTCTGGGCACCTTGCTCCAGTCGACTGCGACGAGATTCTCCCCAGCGTAGACCTTCCTGAACTACCCCATGTCTTTGCAGACTGGAGGTGGCCCGGGTTCTTTGTCTAGGTCGGCAAATGCTGCTTCCACCCATTTCCACTGGCTCCTGGGTATTTTTCCCTCCGCGCTGCCTTTGTCGAGGACGCCAATTAGCATCCATGACGCCATGTAACGCGATTGGGGCTATGCGATACGAGACTTATTACAGTAGTCATGTATAAATAGGTAGCAGCCAGGTCACTGTGCCAACCAACGAAACATTTACTTGTGACGACGATCGATTTTGCTGTGTCTTCTGCTCTGCTGATGAGCCTCCCTCATAGCTCTTGTCGGACGACGAACTTAAGGGGAAAGGACGATATAGCGATTGAGAGCGTAGGGCAGCAGCAAGCAACGATGCATTAAGAGTAATGTGTAGCAAAAAGAGAGTAAATTATGCTTCTCTTTGTGCTGCCATGGGCAGGCGCTTAGCCGAACATAAGTATAAGTATTTGAAATATAATTAATGTTTATTTTGTTTTGCGGTCAACAAAACATAAACAAAAGCGCAAGCTTTAGCGGGGAGAGAGCAAAACCGAACAATGATATTCAATGGCATTTACTCTACAATAATTCTTCTTTGTTTTGTTTATTTTGTCCGAACACCTCATTCCTTCTTCAAGAGGACTACGCTTCCAGTCCTTATGTTTTCCGTAGAGTGTCTCCACTTGCTCCGCTCTTGAAGCAAGGACATAAGCCGCTTCCCATAACCTGCTAAAATGAGGAGAAAGAGGAGGGATACATTTCCAGTCGATTTCATCGTTATGGCAAGGTGAAGCGATGACGGAGACGGTTGACTCGCTGTTGAACAGCTTCTTGACATCCCGCAGCTCATTTCCTGCATCCATGAAATTAGTTGCGTTGTCCATCCACAAGGTACTCGGCTTGCGGACTTATCGGCTTAGGCTGATAAAGCTGTGATGAATAATGCTGTGGTAAGATCCTTGACGAACTCTAAGTGCGCGGCCTATGTTGAAAAACAAACAAATATTGCAATGCAGCATTTGCGTGGTGGTCTACTTCGAACATCAGCGCTATGATAGAACGGCACACAAAAATCGATTCTATCGGACGCTATCCGTTGACAAAGCGATGCAAGTAAAGCCTGTAGACCAGCGTGCAAGAACTTTTTATGATACAAAGGTTTAAAGGTTGCCTCTGTGATCGGATGAACTTTGTGAAGCAATACTGGGTGCGTTACATCGTAGTCCATATTGGAATTTTAAAGTCTTTAGCCTACACGAAGCACCACCAAGCATCGGGCGCAGAGAAAGCAACTTGATTTTGGCAGAAAATTCCTTACTAGCGTTCGATTCGATTCGATTCGATTTGGTCAGCCAAATTTATATTCATCGGTACATCCCCATTATGGTTTTTTTTAAAGAATATTTAAAAAATCTGGGATTTCTTTCAGAGGTTGTGTATTTATTTTTCAAATAACTTAAGTTTCTTATAACTGGTTGTATTGCAGTTCTGAAAAGCTGACAACTGCAGCTCTAAATCTGACTCTAGCTGACTCAGCTCTAGTCTGGAAGATATTAAGCTTTCAAATTTCAAAATTTTTTTCGTTTTTTTTTTCCTCAAATTTTGACTTTGAAAATTCAGGAAAAGTCGAAAACAAATATTTCGTGTCTCACATATTTGATTTTAGATAAAACAGCGAGAGCAATGGTGATGATTCCACAATCGAGACGATAGATAATGGGTTTTCGGCAATTTTGACGGAAGCTGAGAAACTAAACGAAACGCTGCAGTTGCTGTATTTGCAAATCACGTACCGACGAAAAATGTTAATAGATATTGTATATAAATGCGAGTATTTAAATTGTTCACCAATACTTAACGCACGACAAAGTGTCTGGGTCGGATTTATAGCTGCAGTTGTCAGCTTTTCAGAACTGCACTACAACCAGTTATAAGAAACTTAAGTTATTTAAAAAACGAGAGGGAACGTTGTGAGACGCGGCAAAGGCCGCGGCTCTACCTTATACCCGGTACTCAGTCAGTATATACATACATACATTTATGAGCCTACGATTTATGAAATTTATTATATGTTCTCAAAAGGGACGAATTAATATTTAAATTAAAAAAATGAATTTTTTGGAATTTTTTTATTTGTTTCCATTTTTGTTTACATATGCTTTGTATATCTGCGCCTACATTTCTACATGACATGTTTAACTACATATTTGGGACGTACAAGTGTTTGCGACAGAGAGAGAGGGAATGAGTCAGCGCTTGTCAGGCGTTGCGTAGCCACTGAAATTTAATTTGTTTCTTCTGGCCATAATATTGATCCGATCTGATCCAGATTCGGTAATCTGGTAGATATGGTAATTTTTCATGATTCTGCGTTTTTGGTTTTCATTTATCTTAAAAATTGTGGATTCCACAGATTTTCGTCTTTTGTGGGGGCGGAAGGGGGCGTGGCAAAATTTTAAAACAAACTTGTGCTGGTTCGGTATCATAGGAGCTTGGATAGAAAGTTTGGTTTCTCTAGCTCTTATAGTCTCTGAGAACTAGGCGCTCATTTAGACGAATAGGCAAAACAGACAGGGTCGCGTGTGAGAGAGAGCGAGAGGGAATGATGACTTTCGAAATGGTTTTCTTCATTGTAGCTATAATAATGCTCCGATCTGATCCAGATTCAACACTCTGATAGAAATGGGCATTCTCTATGACTCTGCGTTTTTAGTTTTCTTGTATCTTCAACATTGTGTACGCCACAGACTTTCGTCCTTTGTGTGGGCGGAAAGGGGCGGGGCGAAATTTTGAATTACATTTGGAGTAGTGTGATCACACAGGAGACTGGATACAAAACTTGGTTGCTCTAGCTTTTATAGTCTCTGAGATATAGGCGCAAATGAAGACGGACGGACAGACGGACAGACGGACGGACGGACGGACAGACAGACATGGCTATATCGACTCGGCTATTGATGCTGATCAAGAATATATATACTTTATGGGGTCGGAAACGCTTCCTTCTGTGCGTTACACACAACCGTTATCCCCACAAATCTAATATACCCCTATACTCTTCGAGTACCGGGTATAATAAAAAAAAATACCTTTGGAAAAAACATGACAAATATTAAATAATTATTTAGAAAAGGTTAGGTTATGTTAACCCGGATATATGGCCCCTAGTTATCCGGATGGTTATGGACTTTTACGAGGGTGCTGGTGAGGTTTTTGAAGTCACATAGAATTTAGGTGTTTTTGGCGAAGGCTAGTAGTTCCTTTGGCGTCCTCTTGAAGGCATCTTCTAGTCATATCAGCGTGCGCCGAGGTATCTTCTCCTTGCCCGTGAGAGAGCCGGGCAGCTGCAGATAAGATGTTCCAGGGTTTCAATAGCCTCGGGCTCATCACATTTCGTACAGCTGTTTCCGTTGGTGATGCTTAGTCTGGCTGCATGTGATACAGCCAGGCAGTGACCTGTCAGTATCCCGGTGTTTGTGCAGTATAAGCTAGCTCCTACTCCTCCTTCCATCTTGGAGCCGTTTGTGTATACATATGTTGAGGTGCTGAGTCTGGTCCCGTCCTTTTTTCCATTCCTCGGGTCCCAGAAATGTGTTTGTTTTGATGTCGTGGCAAGTTCGGAGGGTCATGTGTTCAGTATAACTGATCATGTCCCTGCCAAATGAACTGTGCCCATATCCTTATGGCCACAAGTTTCCCGACGAAATCAGGCGCTGTGCTGCCTTTCCTGCCGTCAGACGAGCGTGGATGTCAAGAGGATCAATTACAAGTATGGTCTCGAGTGTTTTAGTTGGGATTAGCCTCAGCAACCTTGTAATACAGACCAGAGCCTTTCGCCGAGTTCTTTCCATAATATTGTTGTATTGTATTTTTTTCTGGAGCTTGTCATCACACTAAGACTCCATACAGCACAGTTGGTCGCATTACCGAGATGTAGATCCAGTGCATTACAGCAGGTGACATTCCCCACATACTGCTGAGCATCTTCTTTGATGCCTATAGCGCAATGGTGGCCTTCTTCACCCTTTCCACTACATTGGGTCTCCATGCCAGCTTGCTATCCAATACTGTGCCGAGGTACTTTGATTTGTGTTTTTGGTGTTAGCCTTGTTTGGTTGATTTTCGGGGGGATCCATGCCGGTACCTTGTACCTCTTGCTAATGAGGATCAGGTCCGTCTTGTCCGCGTTGACAACACTAGAGGTTCTCCATTGGATAGAGATGTAGCCTGTTCTTAGACATTCCGCGTATATTGCGAAAAGCCATGGGGTGATCACCTCTTTGGTCACTTGCAACATGGCTGTGAATATCCCGTCCAGTCCAGTTGATTTTATGCCCGTAAGGGAATCTATAGCCCATCGGATTTTCTTAGGGGTTATCAGATCTGTTGGGGGGGTTTGTTCATCAGTTGCTAGGTCCTGATGCGTTTCGGCATCGGTAACCTCGGTGCATCCTTGGAAGTGAGCTTCCATTAGTGCCGTCAGGGCTTCTTTGCTGCCCTCATCTCTATTGTCCGTTGTCTAGTTTAAGCTGACCCTATACTGTGGGTTGCATTGACAGGAGCTTCTCGAGTCAAGCCGTTTCAGACACTTTCTCAATGTTGGAGCAGAAGTTCATCCACGAGCTACGTTGTGCTTTACGTATTTCCTTCTTGTAATTTCTTAGTAGCGTTTTGTGTTCCTCGTTGATAAACTCTTCTTTCCGATTCCACCAGAGTGGTTTCGACTTCTTTCATCGAGCAGTTCCGTAGATAGGGTCTCTAAGGACTTCTCTATGTCCTCTGCGGATTTCACTGAACCTGGGTTCGCGAGCTTCGAAGTGACTGTCTTTCTAAACTTCTTCCAGTTTGTGTTCCGGAGGTTTCTATAGACTTTTACTTTCGGAGTGTATTCGAATTCGCACTTGAATGGAATGTACCTATGATCTGACAAGGATGATCTTTCGAGGACTCTCCATCTAGGTATTAAAGTACTGTTTTCCGTTACATGACTGCACTTTCCTGCTTTCGGGAGGAAGACAACTCTGGAAGTTCTCCATTGGATAGGGATATAGCCTGTCCATAAGCATGCCGTATATTGTATAGCGAGAAGCCATGGGGTGATCACCTCTTTGGTCACCTGCAACATGGCTGGGAATATTCCATCCAGTCCAGGTGTTTCAATGCCCATAACGGAATCTATGGCCCATTGGATTTTCTTGTGGGTTATTAGGACTGTGTGGAGTGTTTGTTCCTTAGTTGCTAGGTCCTGTTGCGTAGCGGCATCAGTGACCTCGGTGTATCCTGGGAAGTGAGCCTCCATTAGTGCTGTCAGGGCTTCTTCGCTGCTCTCTGATCATATTCCGTTATTAAGCTTGAGCTGACTCTGTATGGAAAGTTGCTTTGAAAGCAGCTTCCTGAGTCTTGCCGTTTGAGGCACCTTCTGGATGTTGGAGCAGAAGCTCCTCCACGAGCCTCGTTGTGCCATTCGTATCTCTTTCTTATAGTTCCTGAGTACATTCTTGTATTCCTCGTTTATTTATTTATTCCTCGCTTGTTTGGCGAGCTTGAAGAATTCCCTGAGGTTGTTTCTGAAGAGGGAGAGGTCCCGGTTCCACGAGAGTGGCTTAGTCCTCTTTTTCGTTCTTGAGGGAGGGCATGATGCGCGGAAGGCATCTGGTAGATCCTTGGATAGAAACTCAAGGGATTTCCCTATGTCCTCCGCAGATTGCACTGACCCCGGATTCGCTAGCTTCGAGGTAACCGTCTTTCTGAACTTTTCCCTGTTTGTGTTTCGGGGGTTCCCATAGACTATTACCTTCGAAGTGTGTTTAAATTCGTACTTGAACTGAATGTACCTATGATCTGAGAAGGATGGTCCTTCGAGGACTCTCCATTCAGATACTGCGGTACTCTTTCCCATTACGAGACTAAGATCTAACACGTGTGGTGCGGTGGACCTACGTAGGTGTATTCCTCCCCCACGTTTGCTACTTCTATATTAGATGATTGTATAAAGTCTAGGAGTGACTCACCTCGGTCGTTGATATCGGGGCTGCCCCACAGACTGTGGTGGGCATTAACGTCCGTACCAATGAGTAGTTGGTAGTCCTTGGAGTCAGCTTCTTCGACTAAACTCCTTAGCTCTTTATATAGCAGGATTCTACCAAAAGGCGCTTCTCCTCGCTTTCCAGCATCACCACTGTCAGGTCGAGTACGAGTACGATGGTTCTGTTCCTGCTTACCGATGTTATGTAAAACGAGTTATAATTTGACGACTTTAGTCCGGCCACTGAATTGCCTGATGCAATCCATGGCTCCTGGACTAGAGCTATGTCGACGGGCCCTTGCTCCATGGCTATGAGGAGCTCCACCGACGCTACTTTGCTTTTTTGAACGTTGAGCTGCAGCACACTCTGCGTCATAGGTGGCTGGCTCAGCTTCGCTCGAAGGATTGACAACCATCGTCAGGTCACCGTCCTCTTCCTCGTCGGAGTCGTGCAGCGCAAGCCGCTGAGCGGCCTCCACGATGGTTTCCAGACCCAAGTCTTTCTCCACCTCGCCTGCCTGCAGGGAGTCTTTATCCCTGCGGTGGAGTTTCTTTAGGCGCAGGTATACACTGCCCACGCCCCACGCCATTTTCCCAAATCTGGGGTATAGGTCCTCCGCCTCCTTGTTTATTTGGCACTGGCATTACACACTGGCCCCCTTCGTTGGGTAATGGTTTTAACGTGTGTAATACCTCCCAGTTCCCGGTGGGTATCTCCGGGTTCTGATGCTGTAGGAGCCTCAGCGCCCTGTCTCCTCGGATGGGGAAGAGTACCTTCGCCTTTGGTATAGACGGGATTAGCTCCCTGTCCACCACCTCCAGCTTGGCCCCCTCAAACATCGCGTCCAGTCGGCCGACAGTTTGAGTCAGCCACCTAAGCGTTGGATCGTCGTTGCACTTGAGGATTTTTACCCCATTCAGCCATTCAGCACCATTAAAAGTGGGAATGGGGGCTGTGGGGTCCACCTCCATCCGCGCAAATCCGCTTCCACTGCGCTGCCGTCATCTTTCCGTTCTCGCCGCTTTGGTCAATGAGCGCCACGATCAATTGTCATTTGGCCGCGTCACTCACCGTCTTCGATTTCGGGAGTTTTTTGGGGGGGTTTGCCACTTTCGGCGGGGGGGCTGCGCCCTTTGGCCCGTGTTGCCGCTTGCACGGCGGAGTGTCCTCGACCGAGCGTTGCCTCTTGTTGGCCAACATCTCCACCACCTTATTGGCACATTTCCCGATTAACGCCCGAATTTGGGTCATCTGTGAGAAGTGGCGTCTGCCCTCCATCACAAGCTGTTCGGCCCAGGTTAGCCTGGCTTTCTCCTCCTTTTAGATGTCGGTAATAGAGCCTTCATCACCTCCCTGGAACGCTTCGGCCCTTCCCTACGAGGGGAGCTGGTGCATGGTTCCGGAGAGCGGAGAAGGAAGAGAGGCTATGTGTACGCTGGCGACACGCAGAGAGGATTGCTCCTCCCCGTGCCCGCCGGTGGTAGCAGTCACGCATTCCACCGACGTTTGGGCTGACATTCCAGCCCAAAGGTCCATAGTGGTTGTTATTTTTCAGGGGGACCATCCCTAGCGTTTTATGCCTAGCCGCCAGGCACCTTTAGCCATGGCCCTGACCCAGCTCTCCCGACTCGAGATCGAGAAGACGCCGGGTCATTGCCATCACTGCATTGCCCCGGACAGGGCAAGCGACAATGTATTACCCTCGTCCGGGATAATGCAGTGACCATTGCCCAGCCGGTACCCTCGTGAAGGGTTCAGCTAGAGGATATTTGCCAGCCTTTTCAAAAAAAAAACGAGAGGGAACGTTGTGAGCCGCGGCTAAGGCCGCGGCTCTACCTTATACCCGGTACTCAGTCAGTATACACATATTTACATACATTCATATATGAGCTTGCGATTTATGCAATTTATTATATGTTCGCAAAAGAGACAAATTAAATTTTGGGCAAAAAATAATATTTCAAAAAATGACGTCAAATCATTTTTGGAATATTATACATGTTTTCAATTTTGTTTGCATATGCTTTCAATCTGGTAAGATATGGTAATTTTCCATGATTCTGCGTTTTTGGTTTTCATTTATCTTAAAAATTGTGGATTCCACAGATTTTCGTCTTTTGTGGGGGCGGAAGGGGGCGTGGCAAAATTTTAAAACAAACTTGTGCTGGTTCGGTATCACAGGAGCTTGGATAGAAAGTTTGGTTGCTCTAGCTTTTATAGTCTCTGAGAACTAGGCGCTCATTTATACGAATAAGCAAAGCAGATGGGGTCGCGTGTGAGAGAGAGCGAGAGGGAATGATGATTTTCGAAATGGTTTTCTTCATTGTAGCTATAATAATAATCCAATCTGATCCAGATTCAACACTCTGATAAAAATGGGCATTCTCTATGACTCTGCGTTTTTAGTTTTCTCGTATCTTCAACATTGTGTACGCCACAGACTTTCGTCCTTTGTGTGGGCGGAAAGCGGCGGGGCGAAATTTTGAATTACATTTGGAGTAGTGTGATCACACAGGAGACTGGATACAAAACTTGGTTGCTCTAGCTTTAATAGTCTCTGAGATATAGGCGCAAATGAAGACGGACAGACGGACAGACGGACGGACGGACAGACAGACATGGCTATATCGACTCGGCTATTGATGCTGATCAAGAATATATATACTTTATGGGGTCGGAAACGCTTCCTTCTGTGCGTTACACACAACCGTTATCCCCACAAATCTAATATACCCCTATACTCTTCGAGTACCGGGTATAATTAACCAAAAAAAAAATATCTCCAAATCTTAAAAAAACGTAATTTTGAGCCCCAGAAATGTCGTGTTTACTAGTGAAAACAGAGTAGTTAGAAAGAAAGAGTTGGAGATGAACAGGAAAGTAATACCTAGTCGGTCGGGTAGGGACAGCAATACCAATAAGGCTGATGAGGGCGGTCGATTCGACCTCACCAGTGGTACATTAATTGGGCTACGTATAAGGTATCCTTTGTACAAATCTTGTAACCTAACCTTGTAATTCCGAATTTTGCGGACTTTATAGATGACTATTTCAGAAAAAGACAGTTATTAATACACAATACAAATAAAAATATATATCTGTTTAAAGATAATCATCTTCTGGGTAATTTTAGCAAGAACTTAATATGTATATGTCTATTAGTATTAAGCGGAAAATCTTTTCGTCGTCAATTTTTTAATTATTTGTTATTCTCTGTTCATAGGTTTCTGTGCCACAAACCGGTCAATTAGCACTTGATTTAATGTGCGGAGCTTATCCTGCATCACGCTGTAGTCCTTCAAAGTGGTTTAACTATATGGGAGATGCAAACAATATATATGTTCCATTTCAAATAACATATATACAGCATCCATCAAATTCTTCAAGAAATGGAATTGTGCCATTGAACCCACACACTTTTCCCTGTAACAAAGCTATAAATGTAAGTTGTATTATTACACAGTCCACAGTATATCTAAACATACAGTCATGAGTATCGGGAATAGTAAGTATTGTCGCAAAATGTACTTTATAGTATATAGCTGATTTTAGAGCTTCACCTAAATTTTTAAAGGAAGAGGTATTTTATTCGATACAATATACAAATTTCTATAAAATTAGCTAAGTTTTATAAGAATAGATTGTAAGAGATTGTAAGATTGTAAGCTAGAGCTCATCTCATGTTAGTTACGTTCCCACCCCCGTTTTCATCGGCCGTGCATATGTACACAGTTCTGATTTACATACATTCCGCTGCATACACTTCGAGATAGGTTAGGTTAACAAGGACGGCCCTCAGAAGGGTCACGCATAGGCGAGTATGGCCCTTAGTTATCCGGATGGGTGGTATGAACCTTTACGGGAGTGTAAGTGAGGTTTAAAAGTCCTCGGGAATTGAAGGGTTTTTGCAAAAGGCATGTAGTTCCCTTATCGTCATCTTGGAGGCAATGATGCTATCGCCGGGGCGCCCAAGTATCTTTTCCTTCCCAGTGAGAGAGCCGGGCAGTGGTAGATGAGATATTCCACGGTTTTGATAGCACCGAGCTCATCGCGTTTCCTACAGCTGTCTCAACTCAACTTTCCTGCAAGAGCCGCAGCCAAACAGTGACCTAATTTCGTTCTTTTCATATGGTTCTCGAGGTTCTCCAGGTGGTATTCCTACATATAAGTCGCTTTGTAGCGTTCTAAGGCAGACATGCATATTTCGGTTCGATCATTCGCCAACCCGACGCCTTTCTTGGCCAGAAATGATGTAAGGCTTATAGGTCTGTAACCCTTGGGGCTCACATGGCTGCGATTTCTTGTCGTTGGGGGGAAGACAACACTAGAGGTTCTCCATTGGATAGGGATATAGCCTGTTCTTAGACATTCCGCGTATATGGGGTGATCACCTTTTTTGGTCACCTGTAACATTGCTGCGCATCGTCTGTCCAGGTGCTTTTATGCCCGTAAGGAATCTTTGCCCAATTAGATTTTCTTAGCCCCCTTAGCGGCAATGAGGAGTTGGTAGTCTTTGGGGTCGGCTTCTTCCACTTGACTCCTTAGTTCTTCGGGTGATGCAGGTCTGTCATGTACCATGTAGCAGGAGGCTACCAAAAGGCGCTTCTCAAAACTCTCTGGCATCACCACTGTCAGGTCATCTGTCATGTGCGAGTAAAACAGTTCTATTCCGGCTTACCGATGTTAGGTCGAACAAGTTGTAGTTTAAGGACTTTAGTCCGGCCACTGAATTACCTGACCCAATCCAGGGCTCTTGGACCAAAGCTTTGTGAGCGGGCCCTTTTTCTATGGCAATGTGGAGCTCCGCTGATGCTACCTTGCTTTTATACAAGTTGAGCTGTGTCAATGTCATGAGGGGCTGGCTCAACTTCACTCGACGGGTTGACTACTATTGTTAGGAGATCGTCCTCCCCTTCCTGGGAGTTCTCTAGCCCCAGATCCTGGGCGGTGTCCACGATGGTGTCCAGACCGATGTCCTTCTCTACCTTGCCTGCCTGCAGGGAGTGTGTGTCCTTATCTCCGGGGAGGCGCTTCTTGACACACACTGCCCATTCCCCTCGCTACTATAATTCCCCAGACTTTATTGATCTGAAGGATCACACGCTAGCCCACTCGTTGGGTAATAGGCTACCAGCATGCAATACCCTTCAGTCAGTTGTCGGGACGTCTGGGTTCTGCCGTTGAAGGAGCTTAGCTCAAGGTCCTCTTGGATGCCGATGGGGAAGATACTTTCGCCTTTGGTATGGACGGTTCCATCACCTCCAGCTTGGTCCCCTCCCACATTGCTTACAATTGACAGACCTTTTGCGTCGGGTCGTTGTTGCAAATTAGGATTTTGAAACCGTTCAACAATCCAGCACAATCAAGAGTGGGCATGTGAGCTGTGGGGTTCTCCTCCATCCGTGTACACAGGGAGTTGACGAGTCGCGCCTGCACAAACTTCACTGCGCGCTGCCGTCATCCTCCCGTTTTCATCACGACTATCGATGAGAGCTACGATCAGATGTCTCCTGGACACATCGCTTACCTTCGCGTTCAACCTCTACTTTTGGCGAAGGTTCTGCTCTCTTGGGCCCGCGTTACAGCTTACTCGCCGGAGGGACGGCATTATCTGTCGAGCGTTGCCTCTTGGTAGCTAGTAATTATTCTACCTTGTTGGCGTGTTCGTCGGCCGATGCCTTCATCGACCTTCTGCTCATGCAAAGCTAGCTTCGATTTATGCTCCTGGGCGATATGCGGCTTGCCATGAGACTACTCAATATTTTAAGAGCCGCCTTGTATTGCGCTTTAGCTTTCATCCCCTCCCTGGAAGTCTTCGCCCCTTCCCTACGCAGGTAGCTGGAAACTGGGCCAGGAGAGCGCAGAAGGCTTTCTTCTTCCGTTTTTCTGATAGATAACACGCTCTCCGGGTGCGAGTCTGCCTCGACAACGGCACCTGTGCAGCTCATCTTACAGCAAGGAATTGATGCGTTAGTGCTATAATTGACGTGATCTGCTCCCGCCAAGTCAGAGATGTGGCCGCTAGCAGAGAGGAGTGCTCGCCGCCGGCAATAGTAACCACGCTTTCCACCAACGTTGGGTTGATATCCCAGCCGGGGTTTGATCATTCTTCCTTTCCATATTCGGCCCGAAGATCCATACGTGGTTAATGTTTTTCGGGGGAACCACCCCTAACGTTTTATGCCTAACCGCCAGGCACCTCTATCTATGGCCGTGACTCAGCTCTCCCGACTCGAGATTGAGAAGATGCTGGACCATTGCCTTAGCTAGACACTGCATAGCCCTTTTCTGGGATGATGCAGTGCCTATTGCACCCTTGTGGATGGTTCAGCAAAAGGATTTTCGCCAGCCACACTTTTTAAAAAAAAAGTTTATCGTATTTTCTACCGGGAAACAACCCTACCTAGGACTCCTTAAGCTTGAAAAGTCAATATTTCGAACTACAACTGGGGCAACAGCATTTTGGGAGCAAATTACATCCAATTAAACGTCCAGGAATTACTTTCCTGTTCATCTCCAACTCTGTCTTTCTTACTACTCTGATTTCACTTATCAACACGATATTTCTGCTGTCAAAATAACTTTTTCTTATAGATTTGGAGATTTTAAATTTATTAAAGAATTATGGTTGTTTTTTTTGGTTAATTTTTATTTTTAAGAATTTTTTAAAATCTGTCATGTTTTTTCCAGAGGGAGTGTTTTTGTTTTTGAAATAACTTAAGTTTCTTAAAACTCATTTTATTGTACTTTGCAGTTCTAAAAAGCTGACAACTGCAGCTATAAATCCGACCCAGACACTTTGTAGCTGCAACTTAACGTCTAAAAGATATAAAGCTTTCAAATTTAAATTTCATACTTTTTTGCGGTACTTTTCGCTAAATTTTGGTTTTAAAAACTCAGGAAAAGTTGAAAAAAAAATATTTCTTTGTTTGAATTTTTAGTTTTAGATAGACACATTTATGGTATCGTTTAAGGTATTTTACTTAGCATTATTATTTTTTTATTTACTAAAGTTAAAATTGCGTTGCGTTTCTGATCTGTTTCATGTCATTTGGGAGCTGATTGCACAGCTTTTTAGAGATAGCGAGATTACAGTGTAGGGCATAGTTCATTGAACAGTTATTTAATTTAGTTATTAATTTAATTAACAATTATCTGCCAATAATGCTATTTAAATTCAGAAGAGAACTAAAGATAAACTATAATTAAAATAATAATAAAAAATAATAATAATAAATTACAGATTAGCTGAGTTCAGGTGGTTGTAAATACTAAGTGCTATATGTTTAAGGGTTAGTTCAGGGGATACGACATGGCAAGGGGTATTATAATTATAGTACAGAACCCTGAAAGCTTCATGGTGGGCATAATTTGACCTAAATAAGGGTAATCTGATGGGCCTAAAAGTACGGGTAGAACGAGAGGGAACCGTAAAAGTCAAGAAAGTCAATCTGACTCAAGAGCGGTTGGGAGTCCACCCATCCCGAGAAGGAGCTTGTGCACGAACATTACCTCATTGCATATTCTGCGAAAATTAAAAATTGTTTATGCACTGATTGTTGCGAGAGTAGATTGTTGCTCCTTATACGCAGGAATAATACTCAAATATCGAGCGCACTAACGAAATGTACAATTGTTTGGTCACATACGGGTCGTCAAACTCCTTGGACTTCCTTGATGAATGCTAGAACACCCTTAGCTTTATTAGCTGTCGCAGCTATTTGACTATTAAAATACAGTTTATGATCAAATAATACTGGAAATTCGATCCAAGACATGATTACCAAGAGAAAAAGATAAAAAAAGATAAAATGTCATAAGCTCGCATTTCGAGAGGTTCAAAAAAAGCAGTTTATTTAGGTCCAGCTGAAGGTGGTTTTAACGGCATCAGCATACATTAATGTATGAGAAAATATTATAACTTGGCGTAGGTCATTCATAAATAAAATGAAGAGGAGCGGACCCAAGTGACTTTCTTGTGGCACACCAGATGAAACTTTAACGATCTCTGACAAAACATTAGTAAATAAGACCCGTTGTGTACGATTTGAAAGATACGACGAAATCCAGCTTAGAAGATTACTAGGGAAACCTAAAAGGGACAGCTTCTGAACAAGTAGAGTATGGTTAACCGAATCGAATGCCTTGCGAAAATCCGTAAAAATAACGTCGGCTTGCAAACCGCTTTGAAATCCGGTTGATTATGGAGGAAAACTCGAGCAGATTGGTAGATGTTGACCGATGCTTAAAAAAACCATGTTGTGAAGGGCATATCAAGCTAAATCAAAGATGTTGCGATTGCCGGGTAACTTGGAACTCAAGGAGCTTAGGGTTGGCGGAGATCTTTGCAATATATCTTTAATTTACTATGTTGGATCTAGAGCCTTTCTTGTGAAGCGAAATGATCTAGAACTCATTCCAAGTCCATAAATATGAGAGGAGTAAGATGACTGGAAAATGGTAGCAAATAAGTTTGCAATGTCAGCAGCAGAAGATTTAAATTTGTTAAGATAATGAAGGGACGGGTGAAATGCATTGGACTTACGTTTAGAGTTGAAAAAATAAAATAATTTTTTTAGGATCATTGCGGAAGTTTGTAGTACAAGAAGAGAGGTAAAGATAATGGCACAGACTATTATAACTTAGGAATTGAGAACGGCCGTAAGAGTATTGTACAAAGAAAAGTAAGGAGTCAGTTTTTTGGTAATGGTACGATGATGGTACAATATGTATATAAAGGCAGAATTTATAGCGTTATAGAACGAGTTGACTATTACGTAACATTCGGTAAGGAATGGAGAGTGGATCAATAGACATTCGAGAGGTGTATGTTTAAATTGGCGAAATCTGTTTAGCGAAAACAATTCATCCGGTGAGGAGTCGAGGAAATGTCAACACAACTAGAACTGGCACACTCTAAAATTATAAATTGCGTAGGATGGTATGGGTCTTCAGGAAGTGATAGTGGACAGACTCTGGCTACTGTACCTAGAGAAGCGTCTATAACGAAAATAAGGTCGAGAAGTCTGTTCCTATTATTTTTAAAAGCATTCATTTGAGCAAGGGAAACATCCGTTAGCTCATTGATAAAATTGTTATGAAAAAAATTGAAAATTGTCATCGCAATGCAGCCAAGAAAGAAGTGGTAAATTAAAGTCACCAATGACCACAATCTGATCAGCACAACCTGACGTGTTGGTTTGAGTAAACCTCAGCATCAGATCTGGGAGGAATGTATGAGCAGGTTAAATAGATAAAAGCCATACACGGACTTTGACTGCAATTCAATCCCATTGATATTGTTGAATGGGAACAACTCAGATGAGAAATCAGTTGTGACTGCAATCAGAACTCCACTAGGATAAGATGCACGGTCCATTCTATAAATGATAAAATTGTGAGCAAGAATTTCATGATTTGCCTAACAGACTGCGTTCGTTCTGGTAGCAAATGGAAAAATGGTTAATTAGTTTTTTGAATTGACAGGGCCGGTAACATTGGGAATCTGAATGGAATTGACAGGTCAAATAGACGGTTCGAGTCATCTAGCAAGGTAAGAATCAGGGACGAATCTTAAAGGAGGAAATATTACGCTTATGTTTAAATGAAATTTTCGACACAATAATGTCCTCAAGGCAAGCGCTAAGCTTGGAGCAAAGATGATGCTTAACATCCTCCGTGGTGGCCTCAGGATTTAGTCGGGAAACGAAAATTGCTTTCCGAGGAACCACTCCACTAATTGGAAGTCCCGAGCCAGAAGGTGCAGCCATACCCAGAATAGGTCTCGGTACGGGGGTAGAAGCATTGACACTGGTGGTATCGCCAGCCGCAAGCACATCCATTCTGGCGGTAGCCAAACAAGAGGTGCGGGTGTTTCTGGGCTTGTTACCCTTCATCCTCTTTGGAGACAGTCAAAATTTTAAGAGTTTTGAAGTAAGACTCCGTCAAACGAAACTTATCTTGGAGCATTCGGAATCCAGCGCTTGGGGCAGCGAATTCAAGATGCGTCTGTCACATAAAGACAGGCATGTTGCTTTCGATAACCCTACAGTCCCAACAGGCCCAGTTGAGGCCGCAGCGAGTCTTAATTAGATCCCCAATGCGACCACCAATATGTCAAAATTCTGCACAGCTGGTATGTGCCATGCTGTCACACAACCGGCAGTAGACATACATATGCCGTGTAGTGACCGAACCGTTGCAGTTTATAGTACAGCAGGGACTCATATTTTTGTTTTAGAAAAATATAAACAGTTTCTTCAAGAAAAAGTAAAAGAAAGGTAAAATATAAGTCGGTGTGTGGACCAAGCTACGAAATTAAGCTTCTATTATTACACAATTATTGTGCAAACACAAGCTAAAATCACAATAACAACAACAATAACAAGCGAAAAACCTACAACAGTTTGCACACAGAGAAACGACTGAAACAAAGAGAGCAAGCAGAGAGAGGCAACAAGCGTGGAGAGTATGTGTTAGATTGGTAAAACGAGACAGCGTATAAAGAATAGGACAACAACAAGTCTGCTGCAAATAAGAATGTAAGCAGATAGTAGGAATGCACAATTTGGATTAAAATTGGAAATAAGTAGGTATACAAATAACACCAAGAAACACAGAATTTGGCAAGCACGATATATGTAACTTAGTATGAATGAAGGTAAGCAGAAGATAGACAAAATAGATGGATAAAACCCGACAGTGGCTCAGAGAGGGGGCAGCATACAATGCACAACTGCACAAAAACGCGATAAAAGAATTCATACAGATAGCAATTTAATTGCACGATTGGTTCAAAACACAGTATGCAATAATACAACACAATTACTTTTCTTTGAGCACAAAATTAAAATTTTTAAGGCAGAGCGAGGTGAAAAAAGACTGTCAGCAACGATAGTTGATATCGACATGTAAGCTGGTTCTTTGAGAATTTGTAGTTTATGCAAGAAAATTAAAGCCTTTGCGTTTATCCGATTATATATTTATATTTTCGATTCGACTTCATCGTCACAGTTTTTTTTTCCTTTTTTTAAATTTATTTGAATTTTCAAAATTGGCGCTGTTTACAAAACACAGCTGAATCATGAGAGTGACCATGCTCGTTTTATGTTCTAAGTCACACTATTTTAGTTTAGTTACGGTTATAACTTAGCCGTTTATTTTTATATTTTTATAAGCGATACCTTAAACGACGCCTAATTAATGTGTCTATCTAAGATACTATCTAAAAAAAATTCAATACAACCAGTTGTAGGAAACTTAAGTTATGTGAAAAATAGAAGCACTACCTATGACAAAAAATACCAAATCTTTTAAAAATTCTTTAAAAAAAAACTACTCCATAAAAAAAACCATAATTCTTTAAAAAAATTTAAATCTCCAAATCTATCAGAAAAAGTCATTTTTGGCAAAGCGGAAAAATAAGTTGAATTTTGTCGAGTAGTGTTATTAGTGGCAAAATTATTTTAACAAATTTTGGGTTGATATCGTCAAGGCTAACAGCGTTTGATTTAATTTTAAGGATAGGCCTTAAAAGGTATCGCTTATAAAAATATAAAAGTAAACGGCTAAGTTATAACCGTTTGACCAAACTTTCATATGCCGAATTTCGCCGATAAATTCCGTTAGCCGACGAATAACCGTTTTTTTTTCCTACAAAAATACCAAAAATCTGTGTTTGTAACAGTTTTTAACGGTAAAATGGCATTTGGGATAGTGCCAAACGGCATATGAAGTTTTGGTCAAACGGTTATAACTTAGCCGTTTGATTTTATATTTTTATAAGCGATACCTTAAACGACGCCTAATTAATGTGTCTATCTAAAACCAAAAATCAAGGCATTCAAATATTTTTTTTTCGACTTTTCCTGAGCTTTCAAAGTTAAAATTTCGGGGAAAAATACCGAAAAAAATTATGAAATTTCAATTTGGAAGCTTAATATCTTCCAGACGTTAAGTTGCAGCTACAAAGTGTCTGAGTCGGATTTATAGCTGCATTTGTCAGCTTTTTTTAACTGCAAAGTTCAATACAACCAGTTGTAGGAAACTTAAGTTATGTGAAAAATAGAAGCACTACCTATGACAAAAAACAATAAATTTTTTAAAAATTCTTTAAAAAAAAACTACTCCATGAAAAAAAAAAAAAACATTCTTTAAAAAATTTTAAACATCCAAATCTATCAGAAAAAGTCATTTTTGGCGACAGCGGAAAAGTCGTGTCGACTAGTGTTGTTTGTAAGATATGTTCCTTCAATACATTACTATAGCCAAAATTAAGTCAGCATATGTCAGAGATAGCCCAGTGTTGGCATTTAGCACATCATATTGCGGTGCGCACGGTACAAGCAGCCGCTTAGGATATCAAGCGTATTTGCGATGCTTTGCACAGTAATAAACAAAAAACGAGGCTCTACCTTATACCCGGTACTCAGTCAGTATATACATACATACATACATATATGAGCTTGCGATTTATGAAATTTATTATATGTTCGCAATAGGGACAAATTAAATTTTGAGCATAAAATAATATTTCAAAAATTTAAGTCAAACCATTTTTGGAATATTTATACATGTTTCCAATTTTGTTTGCACATGATTTTTACATCTGCTTCTACATTTCTACATGTGTAAGTACATATTTGAGACGTAAAAGTGTTTGCGTCAGAGAGAGAGGGCATGAGTCAGCGCTTGGCAGCCGTTGCGTAGCCACTGAAATTGAATTTGTTTCTTCTGGCCATAATATTGATCCGACCTGATGCATATTCGGCAATCTGGTAGATATGGTAATTTCCCATGATTGTACGTTTTTGGTTTTCATTTATCTTAAAAATTGTGGAGATCACAGATTTTCGTCCTTTGTGGGGGCGGAAAGGGGCGTGGCAAAATTTTAAAACAAACTCGTGCTGGTTTGGTATCACAGGAGCTTGGATAGAAAGTTTGGTTGCTCTAGCTCTTATAGTCTCTGAGAACTAGGCGACACAAAATACGAATGGGCAAAGCGGATGGGGTCGCGTGTGAGAGAGAGCGAGAGGGAATGATGACTTTCGAAATGGTTTTCTTCATTGTAGCTATAATAATGATTCGATCTGATCCAGATTCAACAATCTGATAGAAATGGTCATTCTCTATGATTCTGCGTATTTAGTTTTCTTGTATCTTCAAAATTGTGTACGCCACAGACTTTCGTCCTTTGTGTGGGCGGAAAGCGGCGGGGCGAAATTTTGAATTACATTTGGAGTAGTGTGATCACACAGGAGACTGGATACAAAACTTGGTTGCTCTAGCTTTAATAGTCTCTGAGATATAGGCGCAAATGAAGACGGACAGACGGACATACAGACATGGCTATATCGACTCGGCTATTAATGCTGATCAAGAATATATATACTTTATGGGGTCGGAAACGCTTCCTTCTAGGCGTTACACACAACCGTTATCCCCACAAATCTAATATACCCCTATACTCTTCGAGTACCGGGTATAATGAAGTCAAACCATTTTTGGAATTTTTATACATGTTTCCATTTTTGTTTACATATGATTTTTACATCTGCTTCTATATTTCTACATGTAAATGTATAACTACATATTCGAGACGTACAAGTGTTTGCGAGAGAGAGAGAGAAAGAGGGAATGAGTAAGCGCTTGGCACGCGTTGCGTAGCCACTGAAATTTAATTTGTTCCTTCTGTCCATAATAATGATTGGACCTGATCCAGATTCGGCAATCTGTTAGACACGGTCATTTTCCATGATTCTGCGTTTTTCGTTTTCTCGTACCTTTCAATTTGTGGATTCCACAGATTTTCGTCCTTTGTGGGGGCGGAAAGAGGCGTGGCAAAATTTTGAAACAAACTCGTGCTGGTTTGATATCACAGGAGTTTGGATAGAAAGTTTGGTTGCTCTAGCTCTTATAGTCTCTGAGAACTAGGCGTCAAAAAATACGAATGGGCAAAGCAGATGGATTCGCTTGTGAGAGAGAGCGAGAGGGAACCATGACTTTCGAAATGGTTTTCTTCATTGTAGCTATAATAATGATCTGATCTGATCCAGATTCAACACTCTGATAGAAATGGTCATTCTCTATGATTCTGCGTTTTTAGTTTTCTGGTATCTTTAAAATTGTGTACGCCACAGACTTTCGTCTTTTGTGCGGGCGGAAAGGGGCGGGGCGAAATTTTGCAACACATTTGGAGTAGTGTGTTCACACAGGAGACTGGATACAAAATTTGGTTGCGCTAGCTTTTATAGTTTCTGAGATCTAGGCGCAAATGAAGACGGACGGACAGACGGACGGACAGACAGACATGGCTATATCGACTCGGCTATTGATGCTGATCAAGAATATATATACTATTTTCCTTCTGGGCATTACACACAACCGTTGTCACCACAAATCTAATATACCCCTATACTCTTCGAGTACCGGGTGTAAGTAATTGCTCTTCCCACTGGTTGGCTAAGTAACAGCCTTGATTGTAATATTATGCTTACATATATCGCCAGCATATCCTTGACGGTCTGATCGGAAAACATAATAACCACTTAACGAAATCAACGAGTCACATACAATTGACATAAACCACGTTTCGGACACACATATAATATATACTAACGAATTAACAAATAAAAATCTAAAGTCATCTATCTTTTTTGTCAGGTATTGTGCGTTTATGTGACAGATTTTCAAAGCTTTCTTTTCCTTGCTTAAGACTTTGATCACCGCAAGATTCTTCAGCTTATCATTTGCAATCGGTTTCTGCATGACTTTAAAGTTGAAGTGGAAAAGTTAGATACGAACGCATTTTGTATGTTTCAAAATTATTGAGAGTACTCACCAAAAAGATAGAAATTGAAATCAACCTGGGATGTACAATTAATAGTAAGAGTATTGATGTCTAGAGTCTTATTTTTCTTAGGAATTGTCCTACCCATTTTCGCCACTCGTGGCTTGCTGCGATTGGTGCTCCTCTTGAGTCACTACTCGATGAAGTTCGGCGCTTGGGCTCGTTTTAACGTGGAAAACGCGCGGCATGTAAACATTTTCATTAGCATTGCTTGCTTAAAAATTTCGTTATTTGCATTGGTTAGTTGGTCATTTACGTAGAACGGCCCGGGAGAATCAAAGCTCAGCTCAAGTAGGCGTAGTTTCCGTTTTTTCTCTCGCATAAACTGCCCAATTCGTCGCCGCAATTCAATCTTTGCGCCAAAATTTTCGAGTTTAATAATTACACCAGTAAACACGACATTTTTTTAAATTTTGTTTTTTTTTTTCAGAGGTAGTGCTTTTTTTTTTTCAAATAATTTAAATTTCTTATAACTGGTTGTTTTTAACTTTGCAGTTCTGAAAAGCGGACAAATGCAGCTATAAATCCGACCCAGACGAATTTCGCCGATAAATTCCGTTAGCCGACGTATAACCGTTTTTTTTTCTACAAAAATACCAAAAATCTGTGTTTGTAACAGTTTTTAACGGTAAAATGGTTTTTGGGATGGTGCCAAACGGCATATGAAAGTTTGGTCAAAGGGTTGTAACTTAGCCGTTTATTCATCGATTCTTACAAACGATACCTTAAACGACGCCTAATTAATGTGTCTATCTAAAACTATCTAAAAATGTTATAGCCTATTTACACTACGGTTGAGTTATTGAGTTTCGGGCAAAACTCGAGTTTCGTTTACATGGGGAAGTATAGGGGACCTAGAGGTGGCAAAAAAGTTGAGTTTTGGTTGCGTTTAGTTGAGTTTATCCGAATTTCCGAATATTTGAACCGTGATCTGCGTGTCGTGGAATTATCACCACTAGTTACAACCAAATTTGGCAGCTCAAAATTTAAATTTTGGCGCGTAAGAAATATGGCTGGGGAACAAGGTGCAAATATACATACAATTGTTCAAACCAAAACTTTAAACCAATTTTATTATTAAAAACCATATAAACATTCGGTCGGAAACACTTAGCCAAACGCTAAATTAAATTAATATAAATTAAAATAAATTATTATAAACAATTGCCAATTTAAAAAATTTTAATTTTGTTACATATGCAATGTACATATCCATATCGCGGCTATTATTGCAAGAAATGTTTCCAGAAACTGAGGCGACAGGAAACGCACGCAAAAAGAAAAAAACATTCAAAGGGACTCACAAAAAAAAAAAATTAGACGAATCGAATAACATTTTGGGATATCCCACGCTAGAGAAGTCAAAAATTCATGAAATTTCGGAGTGCGGCTTTTTTTTTGTCGCTGGGTGTAATTTGGGATACATTATTTAATATAAAAGAAATTGAAATGCCAATTCCTTACCAGGGTCCAAATGAGTTCCTTTGAAATTTTACCCAAATACTCCACAGTTGCTGCAGACATCGTCACCAACTCTATACACTGCAGCGTCGTTATCGTATCTTGCTCTGCCACATAGAAAATCATTAATTCGTAGTCGTTCATTTTAATATTATTAAATAAAACCAAATTTTCGTAAACAAGCACGTGCCAGCAGCCGAAACTCAATAACTCAACTTTTGCATAGTGTAAACGCCAGTTCTGAGTTATTGAGTTACCTATCGATAAATGATTTAACTCACTGTAGTGTAAATAGGCTATTAGCCATTAAAACAAAACGTTCGATTCTCTTTGTAGTAGTCAGACGTGTTTTTGTTTTGCGCTCCGCTTACTCTCTTCCTATTTTGCTTAAAAAGCCGGTGTTTTATGAAAATAATCCCTAAAAAAATTCATAAATTAACAACCTCCTATATCATCTATTTCTTGATCGCGAGTGCTTGCCTGTTTGCTGTGAAAAACATAATTTAAATTATTATTTTTGCATCGCCTAACAGCGTGATTTTGTTTGTGCTTTTCGTAAGTACACGCAGTATCATATTTAGCCGCTCTCACCTATTAGTTTTGCTGATTTATCACTCTCTCCCTATCACCCACACTTAAATAACTGTTCTTCCTCTCTCGCTCTCGATATTTTCTGTGCAGTAGCGCTCTCTCTCTCTCAAGTGTAGCTGCGGTAACCGCTCTCATTCTTACTTATTTCTCTCTTGGCGTTTATTTTGGCACACTGGTCTGATATCAGTTTTTTTTTAAAGAAAAAATAATAAAATAAATTTTACATTTTAAAATGGAATTCTCTGTGGTCTGTGTTAAGAAAACCTGCAAGAAGCAGATCACCCATGACCAGCCGAGTATCCCCTGCTGGCTCTGCGATAGCGTAGTGCACGCTAAATGCGCCGGGATCACCGGTCTCGTGGGTGATGCCATCTCAAAACGGAATGGCCTGCATTATAGCTGTGAGGCATGCCGTCCGGTTGAGAGGGAGATGGCAGCGTTTATGAGGCAGACCCGGAAGGGCTTTAGGGAGCTGACCGTGGGCTTCAAAGAGCAATACGATCGGCTCCTAGCCATGGAGTCTCAGTTTAATAGTTTCAAACTACTGACTGAGTCTCCTAGTCGAAAAAAGGTCACTTCGCGGGGTCTGCATGTGCCGACTGCCCCTCGACCGGCCGATGCTGACAAGCTGACTCCGACCACCCCAAAAGTGCAGCAGTTGATATCGTTCGCCACTCCAAAGGCAACGACAGCTGCTGGTGATGAAAATTCGGTAGCCGAATTTATCGCGTCGGAGAGCATGCAGCCAAGACCGTCTGTAGCGTCCGTGTCCGTAGTATCAAATTCATTAGCTGTCCCCGCAATTCCGACCCCACCAGTCAATATACGACCCGGACCACCGGGTATTACCATCACAGGTGATAGGCCTGTGGTGCCAAGATTGGTCGGGATCCCACCAAAGAGACAAGTTTTTGTCTCACGACTTGCCCCTGACTCCACAATTAAAGATGTGACGGCTTATATTCAAAGCCTTGATTTCAAGGTGGAAAAGTTCAACTTTTCTTATGCCAGGGAGATAGCTTCTTTTAAAATAAGTGTCTCCCAAACTCATTTTAACACCATCTGTTCTGCCAAATTTTGGCCGGAGCATTTGGTGGTGAAGGAGTTTAAGGCAAAGAAGAAGACTAGGCCCCCAATAACTCTGCCAACTAACCAGACCAGTGCTCCTTTGTCATCTTCCCGCTCTACCTCCACCCGTCCAAAAAACTAACAAACTCTCTTTCAGTGACCTATCAGAATGTTCGAGGCTTGCGTAGTAAGCTCAGCATTCTTTTCCTGGATAGTGTCGCATTACAGGACCACCGGGTATTACCATCACAGGTGATAGGCCTGTGGTGCCAAGATTGGTCGGGATCCCACCAAAGAGACAAGTTTTTGTCTCACGACTTGCCCCTGACTCCACAATTAAAGATGTGACGGCTTATATTCAAAGCCTTGATTTCAAGGTGGAAAAGTTCAACTTTTCTTATGCCAGGGAGATAGCTTCTTTTAAAATAAGTGTCTCCCAAACTCATTTTAACACCATCTGTTCTGCCAAATTTTGGCCGGAGCATTTGGTGGTGAAGGAGTTTAAGGCAAAGAAGAAGACTAGGCCCCCAATAACTCTGCCAACTAACCAGACCAGTGCTCCTTTGTCATCTTCCCGCTCTACCTCCACCCGTCCAAAAAACTAACAAACTCTCTTTCAGTGACCTATCAGAATGTTCGAGGCTTGCGTAGTAAGCTCAGCATTCTTTTCCTGGATAGTGTCGCATTTGCATCCAACGTTATTGTGTTTACCGAAATCTGGTTAAAGCCGGACATTCTTAGTTCCGAAGTTTTGGCAGGTCGGTACACAACTTTTAGAAAGGATCGTTCGTCTCGACGTGCAGGAGGGGTTCTGATTGCTGTGGACTCAAACTTCACGTCGGAACTTTTCACAGTCCAGATCCAGCAGGAACTGGAATTTCTGTGTGTAAAACTGATTCTTCCCGCTTTCTCAGTTTTCATAACTTGTTCGTATATTCCACCTTCTTCGGATATCGCAATTTACGAGCAGCATTTGTCCGCCTTAACCGCTATCTCTTCCTCGCTATCTGACAAAGATCACATGATAGTTCTTGGTGACTTCAACTTGCCAGGAATTGTTTGGTCTTCGGCAAATGAGTCTAATAGCCTGGTACCCATGGCACGTCATGACTTTGTTGACGGCTTGATTAACCTGTCTCTGTCTCAAGTTAACCATGTTAAAAATTCCTTGGGTCGATTTCTTGATCAGTGCTTTGTAACGGATCCGACCGTAGCGTTGTTAACTCGAGTCCCCCCGCTCTCTTTACCTGAAGATGCCTACCATCCTACTTTCGAAGTGTCGCTCGACCTAGGACGAACTGTACTGGATCGGTCGGGTAGACTACCCCAATGTGTCCGCTGCTTCCGTAAAGCCGAGTTTACGAAGCTTAATAACCTCATTAGGGATTTTGATTGGTCCGCTTTATATTTGTGCAGTGATGTTACGACAGGCACAAACATTTTCTATGATGCACTGGACTCACTTTTTGTCTCTTGTGTCCCACTTTCCTGTCCGATTAGATCAAGAAAACCCCCTTGGCTTACCAAGGAGCTCTCATCTAAAAAACTTAAAATCAAGACTTTATAAAAAATTTCAAGAAGTTGGCTCTCCTTCTCTCTCTCATTATGTAATATCTCGGTCAAACTTTTCAGTTCTTAACGCTCAATGCTATCAGAATTACCTATCTCGATGCAGGATAAGTTTTTCTAAGGACCCCAAACAGTTCTACAGCTTTGTAAACAGTAAGCGTAGAACGTCCGCACACCCATCGTCGCTATCTTTCCGTAATACGTCGGCAGATAATGATCAGGCAATTGCCGATCTTTTTGCCCGTTTTTTCCAAACTACCTATTCGCAGGACGTTTACTCTGGTCAGCCGTATCCATACAGTTTACCGCGGTCGAACGGCATTTTCTGTCCTTTGCTAAATGAAAGCTCGTTGCTTCATGATCTACGAACAGTAAAGCCGGTGTTCTCACCGGGTCCGGACGGAGTTCCCGGCTGTGTACTCAGGTATTGTGCCGAGTCTCTGTGTGCGCCGTTGCTTAAACTGTTCAACCTATCTATAACTTCTTCATGCTTTCCCCCGATATGGAAGGAGTCGTTTATAATTCCTCTCCATAAGAAAGGTAGCAAGTCTGACGCAATGAACTATAGAGGTATATCTAAGTTATCCGCTATTCCTAAAGTGTTTGAGAAAATTTTAACTCCGCACCTGCAGCACCTATGCAGATCACTTATATCTCCAACTCAGCATGGATTTATAAGGCGGAGATCAACCACTACAAATTTATTGGAGTTTACCTCCTTTATAATAAAAGGCTTTCAAGGTAATTTGCAGACGGATGTTGTTTACACCGATTTTAGTAAAGCGTTCGATTCTGTAAACCATTCCCTCCTAGCACAAAAGCTCGACCTTCTAGGGTTCTCGCCCAATCTCCTGAGATGGATCTCTAGCTACCTGTGTTCTAGGTCTCAAAGAGTCCTTTTCAAAAACTCCCTGTCCTCTCCAGTTATGGTGACTTCGGGTGTACCTCAGGGCAACCATCTAGGCCCCTTACTCTTTACTCTCTTTATAAATGACCTACCTTCTGTATTAACATACTCTCGAGTACTAATGTATGCGGATGATGTTAAGCTCTGTGTCCAGTATAAGGACATTTCTTTCCAATCCAGGTTGCAATTCGATCTCGATAGATTTCAGTCTTGGTGTTGTGCAAATTTATTAAACCTTAACGCTTCAAAATGTAAAGTAATGACTTTTCATCGCTCCAGCGCCTTTCTGGTTCCTTACACCCTTTGTGGTGGTTCTCTTGAGAGAATTACCCGGGTTGATGATCTTGGTGTTCTATTAGATCCCAAGTTAAAGTTTTCAGAACACATTTCTACCATGTGCTTGGGTTTATAAAGAGGTGGTCAAAGGAATTTGACGACCCCTATATAACAAAGACTCTCTACACCTCTCTGGTTCGTCCGATTTTAGAATACGGCTCTTGTGTATGGTGCCCTCAGTACAACGTACACCAGGACCGAATAGAATCAGTTCAGAAAAACTTTTTACTTTTTGCTCTACGCGGCCTCAGCTGGGATGCAGGTGTGAGACTGCCGTCTTACCCTAATAGATTGCTTTTAATAAACCTTCCAACCTTAGCTAATCGTAATAAAATGCTTGGTGTGATTTTTGTGCACAACTTGATCAAGGGTGACGTAGATAGCCCTGACCTGTTGAGCCGCATAAACTTCACGATTCCTATTAGAAGCACTAGGAACTATACACCGTTGTTTCTTCCGCTTTGTAGATCGAATTACTCCTTGCATGAACCATTTAGGGTCCTATGCTCGGATTATAATTCCCTCTACCATATTATATCTACCACTAACTCCCTTCCTAGTCTTAAATTACTGATACTCCTACATCTTTCCCGTAATTAGTAATTACTTTTCTTCTTTAGTTAGATTAGTTCTACTTTTCCTCGAACACTAGTCTAACACCTATCTTTCCTGCATGTCCGCGATCGGTTCGGTTTACGAGTCGCGCGTCATGCGGCAGTGCCCCTCGGTCGGTTGGGCGGGAGGTGGGCTGCGTTCTTGCCTGGGATCCGCGCGTAACAGCCATCGGCTGGTGTCGCTTGGGCCACTTGATGGTGCAGTCATTGCATATCAACGTCCTAAAGAAACAAAAAAAAAAAATAAAATAATAATTTTTTTTCTACTTTTCCTGAGTTTTTAGAGTCAAAATTTCGGGAAAAAATACCGAAAAAAAATTATGAAATTTGAATTTGAAAGCTTAATATCTTCCAAACGTTAAGCTCTGCAGCTACAAAGTGTCTGGGTCGGATTTATAGCTGCATTTGGCAGCTTTTCAAAACTGCAGTTCAATAGAACCAAGTTATAGGAAACTTAAGTAATGTGAAAAATAGAAGCACTAAAAAAAAAACATTTTTAAAAATTCTTTAAAAAAAAACTATTCCTAGAAAATAAAACCATAATTCTTTAAAAAAAGGAAATCTCCAAATCTATCAGAAAAACTCATTTTGGGCGACATCGGAAAAAAGTTAAATTTTGTTGAGTAGTGTTATTATTGGGTCAACCACGGTCTTCACGTCTACCTTACGCCTTACACGGAATATGCGATTTACGCGCAAAACACAATGTGTTGAAAACTGGCTTAAGATTTTCTCCTTCGTTGTAAGAAACCGTGCATTCGCAGCTCGGTGGCTATTTCGGCATTGGCACACACAACTTGATTAGCCTCAAGTTTTTCCTCGAGTTCGCCAACTTTGGTCTTTAGTGCTCGAACCTCTCCTATCTCATCCTCCATTTGCTTGACACGCATGGTCAGCTTCTCCATCTCACCACGAATTCGGCATATGGGTTCGATAATTCTCTCCTCCTCTGAATGCTGGTGGAGATGAGCTCTGCTTACTCACCATAGCGGTGCAAAGCGGTGCGACGTAGCGAGAGGCAGCTGCCCAAGACCGGGAAGGCAGTAGCAGGATTCAGGTAGACGAAAACTTACGAACGGCACAACTAAGATCCGTTAGAGAGAGCAGGTAGGTAAAACGACGCAGAAAAGATCCCAACTGACACTACACGGGGAAGAGTAGGCAGCAAACACAGTGCTCTGTTGAGAGATAAACCAGGAGAGCAGCGGACTGGGAGAGTCGAATGTAAACAACTGCTAACGTTGTCTCTATCGAAAATAAACACAGCAAAGCAGATGCAGAACTTTTGTTTGTCTAGTTTGTTGCCGTCTATTTATTTATTATCATAGTTCAGCTAAAATTCGCAATATTTATTTTTTAAGGTTTCGAGATTATCAAGTTTTTGATTCTGGCTAGATTGAAACAGTTTTGAAGAGTTCTACGAACGAATTAAAAAAGTTTATGAGCAAGATAAAAAGATGTGAGCCAAAGGCGTTCGAGTTAGCGGGACCACTGTCTAAAATACGAACAACTTCTCTTAAAATCCAAATTGATTTTAGACCCATGGTTTCTTCGGCAAACCTTCCTAAAATTCGTCATAGATTAATATTTTTGTACTCAATACAAATTGACCCACTCTAATGTATAGATATATATATGTATGTATATTAGAGGTCTGCATGGATAACAAAATACCGCATTAGAATTATCTAACGAACCATGTACCGGGCTGCTAGTATACATATGTACATATATATTAGAGATCTGCATGGCTCCATTCAAAACAAAGATACAATAGAATGGATTTGGATGGAATAGAGTCGAATAAGCGCAAGTCACGCAACGAATAGAGTAAAACGAATAGAATAAATTCGAATACGCAGCCGATAGAGTACGAATGAGTGCGAGTGATGATTATAACTCATACAACTGCCATTCAAAAAATTTGGCACGGATTGAATGAGTTAATTATAGGGCTGAAATCGGATTATTCGAATGCATTCTATTTTTTTTTTTGCCAACTTTTGTCAACTTGTCAACTTTTAAGAAGAAAAATATCTGTTATGTTTGTGTGGTAAAGTGATAAAATAGCTTGACTCCGTGCATCCATTGAAATCTATAGGATATGTATGTATGGATATACATATGTATATTCTTATCAAAGACAAGTTAATTAGTATGTTGCTATTATAGACAATATAATTAGTATAATAGCAACATACTAATTATATTGTCTATAATAGCAACATACTAATTATATTGTCTATAATAGCAACATACTAATTATATAGTCTTTGATAAGTAAAAAGAAAAGCCATTACACATATTATTGTTTATTGTTTATTTTTGTTTAAAGTTTAACAATGTACAGTTAAACTGTAAGGTTAAAATTACATATCAATTTATTAAACAAAACGGCTAATGCCAATACTCAGACCCGGTGGGGCTGATTACACTACTCGACAAAATTCAACTTTTTTTTCCGCTGTGGCCAAAAATCACTTTTTCTGATAGACTTGGAGATTTCAATTTTTTTAAAGAACTATGGTTTTTTTTTCATGGAGTGGTTTTTTTTTAAGAATTTTTAAAAAATTTGTTGTTTTTTGTCAAAGATAGTGCTTCTATTTTTTACATAACTTAAGTTTCCTACAACTGGTTGTATTGAACTTTGCAGTTAAAAAAAGCTGACAACGGTTGTAACTTAGCCGTTTATTTTTATATTTCTATAAGCGATACCTTAAACGACGCCTAATTAATGTGTCTATGTAAAACCAAAAATCAAGGCATTCAACCAAGGCTAAAACCAAAAATCAAGGCATTCAAATATTTTTTTTTCGACTTTTCCTGAGCTTTCAAAGTCAAAATTTCGGGGAAAAATACCGAAAAAAAATTATGAAATTTGAATTTGAAAGCTTAATATCTTCCAGGCGTTAAGTTGCAGCTACAAAGTGTCTGAGTCGGATTTATAGCTGCATTTGTCAGCTTTTTTTAACTGCAAAGTTCAATACAACCAGTTGTAGGAAACTTAAGTTATGTAAAAAAAAGAAGCACTACCTATGACAAAAAACAACAAATTTTTTAAAAATTCTTTAAAAAAACTATTCCATGAAAAAAAAAAAAAACATTCTTTAAAAAATTTTAAACATCCAAATGTATCAGAAAAAGTCATTTTTGGCGACAGCGGAAAAGTCGTGTCGACTAGTGTTATCGGCTCAGCAGCCGATAAGGTCCCACCAACAGCCAAATTTAGGTTAGAGAAAAGCCGGTAGCCGAACAATTCCCAATTAGAGCTATTTAAATTAAATTAAGTTATTGATTAAGATAATTTTGACCATATTAGAACTATTATCAAAGGAAAACAGATGGAAAAATTGGTTATAGTTACGGCAAAGGCTACGGAAAGATTCATAATCCGAGTAGTTAGAAAGACAGAGTTGGAGATGACGAGGAAAGTAATGCCTAGTCGGGCGGAAAGGAACAGCAATACTAATAAGGCTGGTGAGGGCAGTCGATTCGACCTCACCAGAGAGAAGCTTGTGGAGGAAGAGAACTCCTTGGCAGATTCTACGGGATTTAAGAGATCTGAGGTTAATTAAGCGCAACCTACTTTCATAAGAAGGGAGATGGATCGAAGGGTCCCAATTGAGTCCGCGGAGAGCAAAGATGAGGAACTGTTTTTGTACTGATTCGAGCATATCCTGAAATTTTTGGTAGTGAGGAGACCAGACACAAGAACCATATTCCAAGATAGGCCGGACCAGAGAAACATACAGAAGTTTTGTAGTATACGGGTCTGTGAATTCCTTAGACCATCTTTTGACAAATCCAAGGACTCCTTAGGCTTTGTTAGAGATAGTAGAGATATGCGAGTTGAAACATAGATTAGGTAACAAAGGTAATGCCCAAGTCGTTAACTTTGAAGAGGCGTTGTAGGATAATGTTATTGATAGAGTAATCGAAAAGGTATGGTTTATTGCGGTGAAAAGTCATAATATTGCATTTAGAAATGTTAAGAGGTAGAATGTTGATTAAGCACCAGTTGTTAAGAGCATCAAGATCTGATTGCAAAGATAGTGGGGACAAGGGGTCCCTGTAGGAAAAACATAGCTTAACGTCATCAGAATACATTGGGACACGGGAATGAGATAACATTTGAGGAAGATCGTTAATAAATAGGTTAAATAGCAAGGGACCTAGATGGCTACCTTAAGGAACCCCCGATGAGACAATAACAGGTTTAGAGAGAAAGGAGTTAACGCAGACACGTTGAGAACGGTTACAAAGGTAGGAATTAGTCCAATATAGAAGCTTAGTCGGGAACCCTAGAAGAGACAGTTTATGAATAAGTAGATTATGATTGACAGAGTCGAAGGCTTTACTAAAGTCAGTATAAACGACATCAGTTTGACACTGTTAAGCAAATCCCGATGTAACAAAGGTGGAAAATTCAAGGAGATTAGTAGAAACTGAGCGACGTTTAATGAATCCATGCTGTGATTCAGAGAATACAGAACTACAAAAATGTTGCAGCTGAGAAGTGATGATTTTTTCGAAGAGTTTAGGAATGGCAGATTAGTTGGAAATACAGCGGTAGTTAGAGACATCAGATTTAGATCCCTTTTTATGAAAGTGAACTATATAGGATTCTTTCCAGACGGTGGGAAAGTCACCAGTCTAGGGAGACAAGTTGAAAAGTTTTAGGAGAAGTACACAAAGAGATTCTGCACAAAGTTTAAGAACAGCACTCGGAACCGATTCTGGCCCAGTGGAGAACGAAAACTTGCACGATTTTAAATTTGTTAAGAGACCATCATAGTCGATGGAGCGGGGTTAGAACTATTAAGGGGATAGGATAAGAGTAACTACTACTAAAGTCGTTCGATGAGGCTAGGATAGAGGGAAAGTTAATAGATGGGACAGAGTAGCAACGTTGGAAAAAGGAAGCGAACAGATCAGCAATATCACAATCCCTATCAGCATAACTACCATTTAAGTGTAGAGAAGAAAAAAATCGGGAAGATTTACGTTTAGAATTAACAAACCTGAAGAATTGTTTAGGGTCGCGTTTAAAGTTAAGCTTGCATTTGGTCAAGTATCTATTGTAGCACAATGTATTAAATAAGGAAAATTTTGATTTTGAAATTGAGTACTTCGAAAAGTCTGATTGCAAACCGGATTTTTTAAACTTCTTGTACATACGGGATTTTAAATTATTCAGATTTGTTAATCTCGGGGTGAACCTCCTCCTCTGAATGCTGGTGGAGATGAGCTCTGCTTACTCACCATAGCGGTGCAAAGCGGTGCGACGTAGCGAGAGGCAGCTGCCCAAGACCGGGAAGGCAGTAGCAGGATTCAGGTAGACGAAAACTTACGAACGGCACAACTAAGATCCGTTAGAGAGAGCAGGTAGGTAAAACGACGCAGAAAAGATCCCAACTGACACTACACGGGGAAGAGTAGGCAGCAAACACAGTGCTCTGTTGAGAGATAAACCAGGAGAGCAGCGGACTGGGAGAGTCGAATGTAAACAACTGCTAACGTTGTCTCTATCGAAAATAAACACAGCAAAGCAGATGCAGAACTTTTGTTTGTCTAGTTTGTTGCCGTCTATTTATTTATTATCATAGTTCAGCTAAAATTCGCAATATTTATTTTTTAAGGTTTCGAGATTATCAAGTTTTTGATTCTGGCTAGATTGAAACAGTTTTGAAGAGTTCTACGAACGAATTAAAAAAGTTTATGAGCAAGATAAAAAGATGTGAGCCAAAGGCGTTCGAGTTAGCGGGACCACTGTCTAAAATACGAACAACTTCTCTTAAAATCCAAATTGATTTTAGACCCATGGTTTCTTCGGCAAACCTTCCTAAAATTCGTCATAGATTAATATTTTTGTACTCAATACAAATTGACCCACTCTAATGTATAGATATATATATGTATGTATATTAGAGGTCTGCATGGATAACAAAATACCGCATTAGAATTATCTAACGAACCATGTACCGGGCTGCTAGTATACATATGTACATATATATTAGAGATCTGCATGGCTCCATTCAAAACAAAGATACAATAGAATGGATTTGGATGGAATAGAGTCGAATAAGCGCAAGTCACGCAACGAATAGAGTAAAACGAATAGAATAAATTCGAATACGCAGCCGATAGAGTACGAATGAGTGCGAGTGATGATTATAACTCATACAACTGCCATTCAAAAAATTTGGCACGGATTGAATGAGTTAATTATAGGGCTGAAATCGGATTATTCGAATGCATTCTATTTTTTTTTTGCCAACTTTTGTCAACTTGTCAACTTTTAAGAAGAAAAATATCTGTTATGTTTGTGTGGTAAAGTGATAAAATAGCTTGACTCCGTGCATCCATTGAAATCTATAGGATATGTATGTATGGATATACATATGTATATTCTTATCAAAGACAAGTTAATTAGTATGTTGCTATTATAGACAATATAATTAGTATAATAGCAACATACTAATTATATTGTCTATAATAGCAACATACTAATTATATTGTCTATAATAGCAACATACTAATTATATAGTCTTTGATAAGTAAAAAGAAAAGCCATTACACATATTATTGTTTATTGTTTATTTTTGTTTAAAGTTTAACAATGTACAGTTAAACTGTAAGGTTAAAATTACATATCAATTTATTAAACAAAACGGCTAATGCCAATACTCAGACCCGGTGGGGCTGATTACACTACTCGACAAAATTCAACTTTTTTTTCCGCTGTGGCCAAAAATCACTTTTTCTGATAGACTTGGAGATTTCAATTTTTTTAAAGAACTATGGTTTTTTTTTCATGGAGTGGTTTTTTTTTAAGAATTTTTAAAAAATTTGTTGTTTTTTGTCAAAGATAGTGCTTCTATTTTTTACATAACTTAAGTTTCCTACAACTGGTTGTATTGAACTTTGCAGTTAAAAAAAGCTGACAACGGTTGTAACTTAGCCGTTTATTTTTATATTTCTATAAGCGATACCTTAAACGACGCCTAATTAATGTGTCTATGTAAAACCAAAAATCAAGGCATTCAACCAAGGCTAAAACCAAAAATCAAGGCATTCAAATATTTTTTTTTCGACTTTTCCTGAGCTTTCAAAGTCAAAATTTCGGGGAAAAATACCGAAAAAAAATTATGAAATTTGAATTTGAAAGCTTAATATCTTCCAGGCGTTAAGTTGCAGCTACAAAGTGTCTGAGTCGGATTTATAGCTGCATTTGTCAGCTTTTTTTAACTGCAAAGTTCAATACAACCAGTTGTAGGAAACTTAAGTTATGTAAAAAAAAGAAGCACTACCTATGACAAAAAACAACAAATTTTTTAAAAATTCTTTAAAAAAACTATTCCATGAAAAAAAAAAAACATTCTTTAAAAAATTTTAAACATCCAAATGTATCAGAAAAAGTCATTTTTGGCGACAGCGGAAAAGTCGTGTCGACTAGTGTTATCGGCTCAGCAGCCGATAAGGTCCCACCAACAGCCAAATTTAGGTTAGAGAAAAGCCGGTAGCCGAACAATTCCCAATTAGAGCTATTTAAATTAAATTAAGTTATTGATTAAGATAATTTTGACCATATTAGAACTATTATCAAAGGAAAACAGATGGAAAAATTGGTTATAGTTACGGCAAAGGCTACGGAAAGATTCATAATCCGAGTAGTTAGAAAGACAGAGTTGGAGATGACGAGGAAAGTAATGCCTAGTCGGGCGGAAAGGAACAGCAATACTAATAAGGCTGGTGAGGGCAGTCGATTCGACCTCACCAGAGAGAAGCTTGTGGAGGAAGAGAACTCCTTGGCAGATTCTACGGGATTTAAGAGATCTGAGGTTAATTAAGCGCAACCTACTTTCATAAGAAGGGAGATGGATCGAAGGGTCCCAATTGAGTCCGCGGAGAGCAAAGATGAGGAACTGTTTTTGTACTGATTCGAGCATATCCTGAAATTTTTGGTAGTGAGGAGACCAGACACAAGAACCATATTCCAAGATAGGCCGGACCAGAGAAACATACAGAAGTTTTGTAGTATACGGGTCTGTGAATTCCTTAGACCATCTTTTGACAAATCCAAGGACTCCTTAGGCTTTGTTAGAGATAGTAGAGATATGCGAGTTGAAACATAGATTAGGTAACAAAGGTAATGCCCAAGTCGTTAACTTTGAAGAGGCGTTGTAGGATAATGTTATTGATAGAGTAATCGAAAAGGTATGGTTTATTGCGGTGAAAAGTCATAATATTGCATTTAGAAATGTTAAGAGGTAGAATGTTGATTAAGCACCAGTTGTTAAGAGCATCAAGATCTGATTGCAAAGATAGTGGGGACAAGGGGTCCCTGTAGGAAAAACATAGAGTCGAAGGCTTTACTAAAGTCAGTATAAACGACATCAGTTTGACACTGTTAAGCAAATCCCGATGTAACAAAGGTGGAAAATTCAAGGAGATTAGTAGAAACTGAGCGACGTTTAATGAATCCATGCTGTGATTCAGAGAATACAGAACTACAAAAATGTTGCAGCTGAGAAGTGATGATTTTTTCGAAGAGTTTAGGAATGGCAGATTAGTTGGAAATACAGCGGTAGTTAGAGACATCAGATTTAGATCCCTTTTTATGAAAGTGAACTATATAGGATTCTTTCCAGACGGTGGGAAAGTCACCAGTCTAGGGAGACAAGTTGAAAAGTTTTAGGAGAAGTACACAAAGAGATTCTGCACAAAGTTTAAGAACAGCACTCGGAACCGATTCTGGCCCAGTGGAGAACGAAAACTTGCACGATTTTAAATTTGTTAAGAGACCATCATAGTCGATGGAGCGGGGTTAGAACTATTAAGGGGATAGGATAAGAGTAACTACTACTAAAGTCGTTCGATGAGGCTAGGATAGAGGGAAAGTTAATAGACGGGACAGAGTAGCAACGTTGGAAAAAGGAAGCGAACAGATCAGCAATATCACAATCCCTATCAGCATAACTACCATTTAAGTGTAGAGAAGAAAAAAATCGGGAAGATTTACGTTTAGAATTAACAAACCTGAAGAATTGTTTAGGGTCGCGTTTAAAGTTAAGCTTGCATTTGGTCAAGTATCTATTGTAGCACAATGTATTAAATAAGGAAAATTTTGATTTTGAAATTGAGTACTTCGAAAAGTCTGATTGCAAACCGGATTTTTTAACCTTCTTGTACATACGGGATTTTAAATTATTCAGATTTGTTAATCTCGGGGTGAACCAGATAGGACCGGAAAGATTTCTGGAGGGGGTGACTAAAGGAACATGCATGGGAAAGATGGAAAAAAAAAAGCTATAGAATGCATTCGTGGCAGACTCAATTTCCTGGAAATCGTCAAGGAATGACCAATCCATCTGAGATAGGGCAGTATTCAAGGAGAGAAAATCAGCCTTCTTAATGCAATAGATATTCGAAGGCTTAATAACCGAATTTATAGGGCATGAAGATGGTAACAGGAAATCAATTGAAAGTGTGGGATGGTATGGGTCTTCAGGGAATGATAGAGGTGATCCTCGACTTACCAAGATGCACGAAGCATCGGTAGTGAAGACGAGATCAAGGTTCCTACACATGCTATTACGTATGCCATTTACCTGGCCTAACGATGCATCGGACAGAGAATCAACGAAGTCATGCTGCATAGATGGGAACATTAAGTTTGAGTCATTGGATGGAGACCAAGTGATATTTGGGAGATTTAAGTCACCGAGGACAATAAGACGATCAGAATCACTAAGCTGAGACAAAACGGACTGGAGATGGGCAGCGTGAAGCATATAAGTTGTAAATTCAGAGGACGGTGGGATGTAAGAGCATGATATGAATAAATTAAAAGAACACAGACGAATTTTAACTACGATAATTTCAATAGTGTTCAGGTCATCGATGGAAAAGAGTTAGGAAGTTAAGTCGGAACGAACAGCAATTAGAACGCCGCCACCTCGAGATGATCGATCAGATCTATATACATATGTTAAAATTGTCTACAAAAATCTCGGAATCCGAGATTGAGGAATTGAGCCATATTTCAGAGAAGGCGATAATATCGGAATCAAAAGTTGCACTATCAGCATGTAATTTGGTGAGCTTACTGCACAGGCCACGTTCATTCTGATAAGTGATCTTTAGAGGTGGGGAAGAATTCAGTTTTTTTAAGTAGATGGCAAATCAGTAGAAGGAGTTGCAAGGATTCCTACCCGAGGAGCGGGTTGCGAAGATCGAGATCGACTATTGAAAATGTGACAGATAGTGTGTTCGGGCCAGAAAGAGGGTTCCAACACAGTCTTGACAAACTTCTCCGGGACAAGAATTTTGAAGGAGGAAATACTACGTTTTTCTTTAAAAGAAAATTTAGTTACTACTATGCCAGAGGAGCTATTGATGTTTAGTTTAGTTTAAATATACTCTCGAACTATTGCATCCGTAGCCGATTCCATAAGAGACAAAAATAGATTTTAGAGGAGCGACAGCGAATAGAGTAGATCGGTCAAGAGGGGTCACATGGTTTATGGGTGAGGCAGAGGCGGGTTCTATCCGAGGAGCAGGTCCGGATGGGATATCGCTGGCTGAGGAGCCAGTGCGAGCCGATGTGGAAGGAACTACTTCAACTTCCATGCTGACAGCAGTGTCGACTTCCGTAGGGGGCACAGTGATGCCGACATCTGGATGATCATTACTGTCCGGTTGGACAACCTGGGCAATCACAGGCACGGGATGATCATTACTGTCCAGTTGGACATCCTTGGCAGACACGGGCACAGGTGAACAGCCAACATGTGAAGAGCAAGCCGTCTTTTTCGATGTAGTTGCATGTACATCGATTTCCTTGGCGCCAAAGTCGATCAAGGCTGGCGAACTGATTGGAGGAGCGTCAGAGTCTTTAGCTGCAAGAAAATTGGAACTGTGAACACTGGGCAGACTAGGTGTAACCTTTCTTCTCTTTGGAGACTCATTTATAATTTTAAGATTTTTAAAATGAGCTTCCATTGAGGAAAACTTATCCTGCAATTTCCGGAATTCAGAGTGGACAGCAGCGAATTCGTTATGAGTCTGTCTCATAAATGTTCGCATATCGGCTTCAACTGCCCTGCAATCCCAACAAGTCCAGTTGAGACCGCAGAGGGTCTTAATTAGATCGACAACGCGACCACCGATCTGACCATAACCCGCGCAGCTAGAGTGAGCCGTGTTGTCACACAACCAGCAGAAAATAAATGTTTGACGTGTAGCTACCGAACGGTGACCGTCACAGCGTTTAGCACAACAAGTGCTCATTGTTTGATATTAAAAACAATATGTATGAAAATAAAAGAAAAAAGAAAGGTAAAATATAAGTCGGTGTGGGGCAGAGATAGTGACTTTAGCTTGTGTTACAAGAACGAACAAAACAATCACAATAACGGCAAGTGAACGGAGAAACACAGAGAGACGATAGAAACACAGAGAGTCAAGCACAGAGCGGCGGCTAACGCAGTGCGTGTGTGTTGGAATGAAGACAGATAAGCAGAGGGTGGATAAAAACAGAGAGCGGTACAGAGAGAGCAAGCGCACCGCACTAGAATAGGCAACAACGAAACTGCTGCGATTAAGAAAGTGCAGAGAAGTTAAGAATGCACAATAGGAATTGAAAATTGAAAATAAATACACATAAGTAACAAAATTTGAGAAAAGAATACAAATAACACAGAATTCGGCAGGCCCGGTATATGTATGTATGTTAATATGTATGAAAATAAGCAGATGATAGACAAAATAGAAGTAGAAAAATTAGACAGCGGCTCAGGGAGAGTGCAGCATACAATGCATATAGCAACAACAAATCAGCTGAGCATAAGAACGAGTGGGGCTAGAAAGAATGCACAAAAATTGAAAATTGCAATTGGAATTACCTGCACAAAAGCACGAAAAAAGAATAAACACGGATAGTGTTGCACGATCAGTTTAAAACACAGTAAACAATAATACAACACAATTACTTTCCTTTGGGCACAAAAATAAAATTTTTTAGGCGGAGCGAAGTGAAGAACGACTGTCAGCAACGATAGTTGATATATGCTTAAAGTTTATCAATATTTCAATGAACAAACTGAATTTTATTAATTTTGTCTGGATTGTGGCTATGAAACAATGCAAAGGATTGCAAAGGCAAAAAATCAAAACATTTTCTTCAAAAGGCAGAGATAGAGCGCACTAGTCCAGGCTGAGATTGAACTGTCTTTGTACACATGGTTTCCATATATGTACATAAGTACCTTGCAGTACGGGCCATCGCTTACAAATGTGCTCACACATCGATTTCAGCGTGAGCACCCCCGATGACATAAGTGATGTCGCGCGGAACGATGAACTGCTCACGTTAACATTGCGATGTCCTAGGAGCATAGGGGATGACATGGTCATCGAGAAGTGCGAAAATATGAGGCACACTATAAGTGATGATTTTCTCAAAAATATAAGGCATACTATAAGTGATGATTTTCTCAAAAAAATAAGATATACTATAAGTGATAATTTTAGCCGAAAAAAGGCATACAGCAAGGGATGATTTTCTCGAAAAAATAAGCGATATAATAAGTGAAGATTTTAGATGAAAAAGTAAGGCGTATATAAGAAAGCAGTATAGTCATTTATTTTCTTTTTCTTTTATTTAAAATAACAATTATGTAAATATGTCAGTTTTAGGGATCCCTGAGGCTCTTTCGGTAACTTCAATTGCATCGCCACTGAAATAATATGGATTAATTTATTATGTTTTTGTTTAGTTTTTTGACTTGTAAAGACTTACTTTCCATGTCCTTCCAGGATGTGCCCGTCCCCATTGTGTTCCGTATTTTGTTGATCTATCAATGAAATGATTATTCTATAAAATACTATTAATTTGGTCGCAATTATATAAGGAAAGATCGAAATTCCAGAAATATGTTCGATTTGTACAAGAGTTGTTTAAACAAAAAGCAGTTCTGACCTGTTTAGCCGCATAAACTTCACGATTCCTATTAGAAGCACTAGGAATTATACACCGTTGTTTCTTCCGCTTTGTAGATCGAATTATTCCTTGCATGAACCGTTAAGGGTCCTATGCTCGGATTATAATTCCCTCTACCATATTATATCTACCACTAACTCCCTTCCTAGTCTTAAATTACTGATACTCTTACATCTTTCCCGTAATTAGTAATAACTTCGCTTCTTTAGTTAGATTAGTTCTACTTTTCCTCGAACACTAGTCTAACACCTATCTTTCCTGCATGTCCGCGATCGGTTCGATTTACGAATCGCGCGTTGGGCACCCCTCGGTCGGTTGGGCGGGAGGTGCGCTGCGTTCTTGCCTGGGATCCGCGCGTAACAGCCATCGGCTGGTGTCGCTTGGGCCACTTGATGGTGCAGTCATTGCATATCAACGTCCTAGAGAAAAAAAAAATAAAAAATTTACTCCTACAACAAAAACAAAACACGCGCCAAAATATGTACCTGCTTGACTCAGACCTCGCATATAAGGGTTACTTTTCTGTTTTTGTTGTTGGACTACTTAAAATTGAAATCTCGTGCCCATTGCAGATTATGCATTCACATTATATTTCTTTATTCTTCTTTTAATCCATACTATACATATTAGTCGGAGCATAAGGACACAAAAATTAAAGAGCACAAAAGAAGAATAAATAAATACAATGTGAATGCAGCGATACATTGTACTCAGTTTTTTCACAATTTCACAAATTTAACATTACCACGCGTACATCACATTTTGTTTATTTAAACAATGCACTTACCTGGTAGTAATAAATAATATAGATATTTTTCACTAAATCACTGCATTTTCGCTTCCAAATCTTTCCGCACAAATGCAAGGCGAACAGAGCAAGAATGCTCTGCCGAAGCAGGCGCAAAAGAGACGAAAAGAAAAAAAAAAACAAATTCTCTTGTACTTCGCACGATCGGCAGAGCCGATCTATCACGATCGCGCGGAAAGGAAAGAAACAGAGAGAAAATAAAGGGTTCGGCTTAGCGGGCGTCAACGCCTAGATGACATTGTCGTTGACATTCGTCATCGCTCACGGCTGGTACTGCAGGGTATTTCTACCTACTAAAGTACGCACACATACGTACTTTTAGGTTAAAAAGAATAAATGCATAGAGTACGAAGGCAAAAAATCGAATAATTCGAATTTCTGACGCCTATCGGTTGAATTCGTTATTATTTATTTATACTTAGTATACTTATTTACTCTAACTCATAAAACCGAATGCTGCCGACAACCGAACCGAAACGAACTTGTATCCGTCTTACTCTATTCGTTGTGTGCCTTGCGCTCATTCGACTCTATTCCATTCAAATGCATTCTATTGTATTTGTTGGGTTACCCAGCTCGATATTTAGTCGACATAAGTTAAATCATAGTCAGTGGTGCAGCAGTAAAATTAAATGCCTATTATTTTTTGTTATTTGTATAACTGTATCACATTGTACATCGACATAAGCTCCCGCACGGCAGCAGCCTATCCAGCCGTACTCTCTCGTCTTCTTTAATACGTTCGCCTTCGTCGCTCTCTCGATCTTTCACCATCGCTCTCTCGGATCATCGCTCGCTTGCTTACATTAGGGCACGGGCAATTCGGCCCGCCTGCCTTTAATAAAGTCTTCATCTATCACTCATATGGTACGGAGCTAATCTTCGTAGTCATCAGTCTTTCGTCGTTATTAAATCGCATCGATCGTTCACCCACATACATACATATATGTACATACGCAATACGTCGGTCTACATATAGTCTGGAGCTGATCGTATCGCCTCATATCTCATTCGTTGCATCGGTCTTTAATCGGTCTTTACGCACCTCGCTAAAACATCCATATGTACATACGCATTCGTCGGTCTACATACTTATATACTAATAAACTATAGCTACTATTAATTTAACCACTCGAACTTTTATTTAACTGAATCGCAACAGCTAGTGAAAAAACAGTATTTTTGTTTTGAATGGAGCCATGCAGATCTCTAATATATATGTACATACATACCAGAGAACGGCAATGAGCCACCGCAACTAAAAGTACACCCGGTGTCTGTGAGTATTTTTGACAGTTTTCTGGCACTGCAAATAGGGTGCAAGCGATTGAGTCTGAGTATTGTGTCGGGTGTTTTTACGCACAAACGTAATTCGCGTCCGAGTGATTTTTTGTATGTATACATGTGTTGAGGCCGATCTCAAGTACTGATGCAATATGAATGGGTGGAAAAAAAACACACAACTTGAGACAAGAAACGTATTGTGTGGCATGGGTGTTGTTGCTATTTCTTGTGCGTTCTTTCTGCACCCTTGTTTTTTGCTGTACCCATAATTTGCTTTACACATGCATACATACATATGTTTACAACTTCATTGCGTGTTGACAAACTTTAATAAAAAACTTAGAGATATACAAAACATGATGATATTGTATTTAGAGGAACAGTTCATTAGGTCTTTTTTTCACTTTCGTTGGATAATCTATACTAGCATCTTTGCGTCTTCAATGACTGGGTAAATATTAAAAATAATAAGAAATGCTCTTAATTAATCAAAATATATGTATATAATAATTAATTTAACTTTAAAAAGAAATAAAACATAAAAAAATAATAAACGAAATGAAGCATGTAAATTAAAAAGAAAAAACACTTATTCTAATTTTTTTAAATGCTTGTAATACGAATTTAAGAAAATTCAACTGTCAACAGATTTTGGTCCCAATCTATTCCGCATTTCTGTGTTTCTATGACATTGCCTGCTAGCGAAAATACTCTTTCAGCCGCTGCACTACTTGCAGGTATTGAAAGAAGCTGAAATGCTAACTTTGACAGAAGAGGGTAACGATTTTCATGTATTTTTCACCACTCAATCACATCGTAATCTTCACTTTAAGCTACACTTTCTCTATAATATCGGTCAATTTCTTCCATTGAAGATTCTTTAGAGTAAAAATTAGGTGTTGCTGTTTGGGCAGCAGGGGGATATAGAAAAAAGCCGCCTTGTGCCACATGCTCAATTTGTTTTGCCATATATTTGAATTGAATTTTTTCTTTTATCAATGCAAGTGATGGGATGTCCAAGGCACTTGGTTCACAAAGCTCAAACATTTTTGTAATTGAAGGCAGTACGAAACAAATTGAAGACGAGCTACAAGTTTGTAGTTCTTTAAAAATTCTTTCGAAATCTTCTTATAACCCTGCTAACATTTTTAATGTAGATTTATTCAAATTCATTTAACTTTCGGCCCCTTGCTCGCTTAATACATATAGTGTCAACAGTCACCCAATTATCAATGATAGACTTCAGCATTGCGTAATTAGAATTCCATCTAGTGGGACATAAACTTTTTAAAGTAGTGTTTCATTTGTGTTGCAAACTTGCCTTTTTAAAATATTTCACAATCTTTTTGCAAGTCCTCACTGTTTCATCTAGTTCCGTTTCTTCTTCAAATGATTTTTGTAAAACATTTGCAAATAGATGGCTGCTGCAATTTATCCTGATGTTATTCTCTAATGCTTTCTTTATATTTGTGCCCCTATCAGTTACAAATTTGACTTCGTCAATGTTTTCTAGATTGAATCGTAGAATTTTTCTTCAGCATCTTTCTGGGCTTTCCGACTTAATGTTGATGGACTAGGTAGGAAGTCATCAACATCTACGCTATCCCCATAAGTGGCACCAATTTTGATCAAAAAATGCCCCATGTTTTTGACTCCGGCCCCAGTCACTGAAGAAAATGGCTGACAATCTTGCACAATCCATTGACTGCATTTTTCCAACGCTTCTTTTTTGTCTTGTTCCGACTCTTTTTACGCATCTTTTGGTTGCCTTAATGCAATGCACTTATGGCGAGACAAATTGGATGTTCGGCTAGCAACAAATTTCAGCACCTTTCGGCATGTGTTGCAGAATAAAAACCCTTCCAGCACACTTTCATCTTCTCTTAGAATTTCACGTAAAATGTTCCAAATTGCACTTTTCCCCTTATGTGGGTGTGCGACTGTGTATGTTCAACAATCAATTTTACTTTTTATACAGGCCGACGTTTGAACTAGACCGCAAATATTTGTAAATAAGTGCAAAAAAAAAGCAGTCGATCAGTGCAACAGCACTAGGGTATCTTCGTGACACCCGAGTGTCTTAAAGGCACCCGAGTAAAAAATGTGTACTTTTCCTGCAACGCATTTTTGCACAATGTGTGTGCGTGTGCCCGAAGTACAAACTCGCAAACACCGGCATGGTTTTGTGTGGGAGCGAGTGTTTTACTTTTTTTGCCGGTAATGAGTGGCACCGGCACACAAAGTTCAATGGGTGTGAGTAAAGTGTCAAAAAGTGACACCCTTGCTGTCCTCTGGTACATATGTATACTAGCAGCCCGGTACATGTTTCGATTCCAATAAAGTGAAATATTAAAAAAATTTAATTGAAACATACATAAAATTCATTTATTCAAACAAAAAATATTTTATTAATTGCTAGCTTTTTTAAAACTTAATCCAAAACATTTGGATTAACGATATTTTTTGTTTTTCCATTTTGAGCATGAATAAACAAAAGGCTAGGGGTACCAACTCTGAAACAGTTAACATAAAGTTGGCCATGTGAAAAACATGATTCCTCCAAATTTACACCACAAACGTTAAGTGTTTGCACTTGGGCCTTGTTGATTAACATCGCAAATGATAAACGCACAGGATATTGTAATCGTTTGAATTCAAATGGCATATCGGTTTGAATCATAGGGATACGCGGTATCAAACAAACTTTTCCTTTTGATTTAGCAGTTAAGATCGTAGCTTCAATCAAATTTGGCAATAACTTTTTCACTGCCAATATGGTGCCATTACACAGTTTTGATGGACTAATATTTCGATGGACTAATCGCAATAATATAATCAAAGAACCAACTTTCAGATTCAAGCAATGCGGTGGCATACCAGTTGGTTCCAACGAATTTAAAAACTCAATTGTGTTTGTAGGGGCGGATCCGGAAGATTCTCACTAGCACAACACCGAAAGAATAAGTCAACACTTCGATTTATTTCCGTATCTTAGGCACTTATGATTTTTAACGTTTATATTACCCTCTATTACCAGGCAACTAGTTCGGCACCGGTGCCGAACTAGTTGCATTTCTCACGTACCTGGTTCCACTTCGTTTCCCCGACAATGTATTTCAGCGGAGAATTTAACACATGCATGTCCTAGGGCGGAACCACCCCTGGTCCACTATCGATTCCCCTTCGATTACCTGTGAACTAGTTGCTCAGGACCTAGTTCGGACCTAGTTACCAGTAGAAAGCCAGCAACTAGTTCCCGTATCGACCCCCCTTCGGTTACTAGGAGCCTAGTTCCTCAGGACCTAGTTCGGACCTAGTTACCAGTAGAAAGCCAGCAACTAGATCATGCATAGAAGTGAAAAAAATCATCGCAGAAAGAGAAACACACGAAGAACAAATGCATTTTGTTTGTGTACTTTTTTGTCTCTTGCATTCCACGAGCGCAAGTACAGTAGAATATCACGATTAACTTACCATTTTGGTCCATTTTGCATGGCGTGCCACCGGCCAAAAAACAAAACGAAGCCAGCTTCGTATTTCGGATCTGTTTAGACTGGTCGACGTTCGCTTCCCCCGTTACTAATCGCTGAACTAGTACATTGTAGTCGCCGAAGACCTGGTCGACGTTCGCTTCTCCCGTTACTAGTCGCTGAACTAGTACATTTTAGTCGACGTAGACCTGGTCGACGTTCGCTTCCCCGTTACTAGTTGCGTAGCTAGTTGCGCGGTAACCGAAGCGGAACTAGTTCCAGTAGGGTCAATTGACCCCTTTGGTTCTACAGGGTAGGTAGTGTTCACAATGTACATATGTATATTTGGAATGTACATATGTATGTATGTAAGTAGTGCGAAAAATGAAACCGATCGTAACGGGGGTGGGAGCGTAACTTATTATGCATGCTCAAGCCAGTGGCCGCCCAAGCGACGTGTGAATCGCAAGAGCGCCCACGCAAGAGCGCGCGAGAACGAGTCCGGCACGGAGAGCACTCCACAGTGTGCGGCAGCACTCTGCGGCTGCCCTGAATAAATTGGATAATTTATTGCCTCATCTTGATTCATAACACTGTCAATTGATTTATATGTCGTGACTACACCTGGTACTTTCGCTTGAATTTGAAAATTAATGGCATTGATATGAATATTCTTCGGTGCTAAAGTGGCGCGTTCTCTCAACCAATCATGATGTCTGTAATTCTGAAGAATATTCGGAAATACACATTCAATCAATTCATTGTGATCATTCATATTGTTTTTTTATTCGCCATTAACGTTCTTCAGACAGTTTCATTACTACCAGTATAGCGCCCTATTTGATACTGAGTAACTTTATCATTTCTATTTTCACCAGCAGTTCGGAAAATAACCATATCGCTCCCTTTATTTACATACTTGCAAATATATTTATTAGATTTGACTGAATTACAATACTCACTATTTGTATGAGCATTGAATATTTTCGATAATAATGGACAATACGGAACCACCCAACGATTACACTACTCGACAAATTTCAACTTTTTTTTCCGCTGTCTCCAAAAATGACTTTTTCTAATAGATTGGGAGATTTAAAATTTGTTTAAGAATTATGGTTTTTTTTTCATGGAGTAGTTTTTTTTTAAAGAATTTTTAAAAAATTTGGTATTGTTTGTCATAGGTAGTGCTTCTATTTTTCACATAACTTAAGTTTCCTACAACTGGTTGTATTGAACTTTGCAGTTAAAAAACGCTGACAAATGCAGCTATAAATCCTCCTCAGACACTTTGTAGCTGCAACTTAACGTCTGGAAGATGTTAAGCTTCAGAATTGAAATTTCATCATTTTTTTCGGTATTTTTACCCGAAAGTTTGACTTTGAAACTTCAGGAAAAATTGAATGCCTGGATTTTTGGTTTTAGATAGACACATTAATTACGCGTCGTTTAAGGTATCGCTTATAAAAATATAAAATCAAACGGCTAAGTTATAACCGTTTGACCAAAACGACCCAAATCTCATTTTATCTGAGTACATGACTACAAAAAACATTCTTCAAAATTTTTAAACATCCAAATCTATCAGAAAAAGTCATTTTTGGAGACAGCGGAAAAGTCGTGTCGACTAGTGTTATCAACTTCAACGTCCGGGTTACGCATTCTAATGGTTGCCGTTTTTCCATTATCATTAGGTGATCTACGTCGATGCAACGGATATCCGTCATTGCCCGTTATTGTGTCTGAAGTCAATTGCCGTGGGTATCGTTTCGAACACCTTCCATCAATCATACAATGCGAATTCATATTTAGTTCACCGTACTGACCATGTATCATGTTTTTAACGACAACTGAAAATAAAATAATTGTTCAATTGGACAGTAAATTAAAGTGATCCGCCATTTAATTAATTCTTTTGTTACAAAAATGAAGAAACTCTACCGATTTTGTGCAAACTTCAACACTAAATAGTCCAAACTAAGCCTAAATATTTGGTTTGGATAGGTGAGCCGGTTCTTGAGTTAAAAAATGAGAACGAAAAGTGGCATTGATTTTTATACCCGGTACTCGAAGAGTATAGGGGTATATTAGATTTGTGGGGATAACGGTTGTGTGTAACGCCCAGAAGGAGGCGTTTCCGACCCCATAAAGTATATACATATATTATTGATCAGCATCAATAGCCAATAGCTGGTATATTAGATTTGTGGGGATAACGGTTGTGTGTAACGCCCAGAAGGAGGCGTTTCCGACCCCATAAAGTATATATATTATTGATGAGCATCAATAGCCGAGTCGATATAAACATGTCTGTCTGTCCGTCCGTCTGTCCGTCCGTCTTCATTAGCGCCTATATCTCAGAGACTTTTAAAGCTAGATTAACCAAATTTTGTATTCAGTCTCCTGTTTTATCACACTACTCCAAGTGTATTTCAAAATTTCGCCCCGCCCCATTCCGCCCTCACAAAGGACGAAAATCTATGGAATCCACAATTTTTAAGGTACAAGAAAACGAAAAACGCAGAATCATGGAAAATGACCGTGTCTAACAGATTGTCGAATCTGGATCAGGTTGGATCATTATTATGGACAGAAGGAACAAATTAAATTTCAGTGGCTACGCAACGCCTGCCAAGCGCTTACTCATTCCCTCTCTCTCTCTCTCTCTCTCTCTCTCTCAAACACTTGTAAGTCTCGAATATGTAGTTATACATGTCATGTAGAAATGTAGAAGCAGATGCAAAAAGCATATGTAAACAAATATGGAAACATGTATAAAAATTCCAAAAATGTTTTGACTTTATTTTTTTATATTTTAAATATTATTTTTTGCTCACAACGTTCACCCTCGTTTTTTTCGGTCCAAGGCAAAATATAGGTTGAACTATCGCCCAACAAGGTAGGAAAAAATATATAAATTTCGTCTGCATTCCATCCGCAGTACCCATCCGATCCGGTCAAATCAGCTCTCGATCTAAGTGGCCTAACGCAAAACTTATGCACTTCTGCATACTGAAGCTGACCTTCAATTGAAATTCGACGAGTGTTTTGCGGTGCATGAACAGTGTGTTGGAGAATTCACTGATCAGATCCAAATCCAGGCAGTCCGTCTTCCCTTACTCCCAGACTCCAATAGCGGTTGCAGACTGCCCCCATGCGATATAGAAGTTTTCGCTGGGGGATTACGTCCGCTGGTCTACGTTCCGAGATCTTTTTAACGAGATTTATCCCAAACTGTCGCCATTGGTGATTCAAAGTCCATAGTTGAAAAGTCATCGCTTAGAAATGAGGTGGCATGGAATGCCCTCAGTGACCATCATGAGAACAGACGGCTCCTCGTGACCAACCAGATTAACCTTCTCCTCTCGTTGCGTCACATTGGTTCCGAGTCAAAGGGGTTCTAGCCGCATTTTCGCACTCTAAGGTCTCCACCGAAAATTGTGATACCTTATCGTTGCCATTTGCGCCTCTAAATTGCCTGGTTTAACCTGTGCTTAGTAGGAAGTCTGAGTTACTTGACTTGACTTGATCGTGACATAATGTTCCGTATATATGATGTGCTTCGTCCTTATCAGAATCTATTACAATTTTTTATAATCTGTAATAGTAATAAATATAACTAGTATATGATATACTTTTTTTCTAGAGTTTATTACCTGCTTGCTCATGCAGTGACTGTGAATTATCTTGCCCGAAAGCCCCACCAAAAACCGAATTTCCCGAGCAATTTAAAATAGCCGGATTTGATGCCTATGTCGTAATCATGTCATCAGTTTATTTTGTGGGAGTCTTTACTTTCCTAATGGGATCCTTTGTATTTACTCAAGATTCGATAACAGGTAAGTATTTTATATTTGTAATGGTTTGTGCCATAGGCTAAAAAAGAGTTATTAATTCGAATGTGAATGAATATTCCAATTTTTTTTCGTGAACAAGCGATTGTAAATATCATAAACTACGAGGAGTTCTAAGAAGGTTTGACGAATTCTAAAATTGATATAATATCAATTTGCAGCTTTCGGCTTTAAAAAGAAGTTTGTCGTATTTTGTACATGGTATTTTTGCCGATGCGCATGTCTTAGGTAAAAATTCTGCGTTCAGAGAACTATCAGTACTTATTTGTCTGTTTTGCAAGTTAATATACATATAATTAATAACACTACTCAACAAAATTCAAATTTTTTTTAAGCTGTATCCCAAAATGACTTTTTTATAGATTTAATTTTTTTTTTAAGAAAGCTGAAGTTCTGAAAAGCTAACAAATGCAGCTATAAATCCGACCCAGACATTCTGTAGCTGCAGCTTAACGTCTGGAAGATGTTAAGATTTCAAATACAAATTTCATCATTTTTTGTGGTATTTTTTCCCGAAATTTTTAATTTGAAAACTCAGGAAAAGTCGAAAAAAAATAATTTGTGGCATATAGTTACAGTTAAGTAAAAAAAAAACACTACCTCTGAAAAAAATATCTGAATTTTTTAAAATTCTTAAAAAATACCACAATTATTTAAAAAATGTAAATCTTCGAATCTATAAGAAAAAGACATTTTGGGATACAGCTGAAATACAAATTTTAATTTTGTTAATTATATATTAACTTCCAAAACAGACAAAAAAGTACTTATATATTTCTGAACTTTTTGCATGCACTTTTTGGCTCCTTATTGTTGGTGTCCAACATTAATTTAGAAGCTCAATAGCTACCGTATTTCTGCCATTGTCGGGTGTAATGCCAAGCACCAAATATATTTATGTTTATTACTAAATATTTAAACAACATTTTTATACCCGATACTCGAAGAGTATAGGGGTATATTAGATTTGTGGTGATAGTGGATGTGTGTAATGCCCAGAAGGAAGCGTTTCCGACCCCATAAGGTATATAAATTCTTGATCAGCATCAATAACCGAGTCGATATAGCCATGTCTGTCTGTCTGTCCGTCTGTCCCTCCGTCCGTCTTCATTAGCGCCTATATCTCGGAGAGTATTAAAGCTAGAGCAACCAAATTTTGTATCCCGACTCCTTTGATATCACACTGTTACAGCTCCTGTGATATCAATTCAGCACAAGTGTATTTCAAAATTTTGCCACGCCCCCTTCCGCCCCCACAAAAGAAGAAAATCTGTCGAATCCAGAATTTTTAATCCAAAAACGCAGAATCATGGAATCATCATATCGTATCTACCAGACTGCCGAATCTGGATCGGGTCGGATCATTATTATGGCCAGAAGGAACAAATTAAATTTCAGTGTCTACGCAACGCCTTTCAAGCGCTTACTCATTCCCTCTCTATTTCTCGCACACACTTCCACGCCGTATATATGTAGAGACGAATATGTCGATGTCAAATGTAGAGAAGACAGATGTAGAGAACATATGTAAACCATAATGGAAACAGATAACATTTAATATTAACAATTTTTTTAAAATTTTTTTTGGCTAAAATTTAGTAATTCCTTTTTGCTAACATATTCTGACTGAGTACCGGGTATAAAGTAGAGCCGCGGCTCACAACGTGCTCCCTCCCATATTTGTATCAAATGTGAAAAAAAACAATACACTTCACGACTTATTTCGACAAATAACTTTAAATGACCACCTGCGTATTGATTTTGTTTTTCTTACTTATGCTTAATCACGTTCTGCAAATGTTTACCTAAGACATGCGCAACTTCCGCGTTGACTGCCCATATATAAGCTTCAATTCGTTGGAATCGGGTCCAATCGTTGGATAAATAAAATATAAATAAATATAAACTGGCCTTAGTCGTCATTACGGCCACGCGAACCTTCCCGTCCGCACCTGGGATTGTCTCCTCCCTATTCCTGTTGGCCGAATTTGTAGGGGGAACGTTGTCCTCGTGGATTGCCACCACTCTGCCTGGCTAAAGATTGACGACCTCTTCGGACCACTTCCCTTGCTGTTAAAGGCTGAGAAGATAGTCTCTGGACCAATCTCTCAAAAATTTCCAAAACTGCTTGATGGCAGACACGAGCTGCCATCGTTGCAGATACGACAGGCTGATGTCTGGTCTGGGCAGCTCTGATTCGGGCGGCAGCAAAAAAAGCATACTGTCGACCAGTAGATGAGTCAACACCTCCCCTCGTTGAGACTGCCGCTGTCGACCACCAGAGGCTGCTTACCACGAATCCCAACCGGTCCGAACAAATCAAGTCCGCTAGTTTCAAAAGATCAGCAGGAAGGTTCCCCATGATTTGTGAGAGAAGCTTTGGCTTTTAATGGAAGCAGTGTACGCTTTTCCGGACAATGGCACTGCACTCTCTCCGTGCATTTATTAGCCAAATGGATTGCCTTAAAAATCCCATTATTGCACGGGGTTCAGCGTGACAATTGACTCGATGTACAAAGCTAAGGTAGAGAGAAACAAATCTGCAATTTTTTGGCATTAATAATGTAGATTTAGCATTATGGGCTAGGGCTTTACTGACTTCTTTATTTTGTCGATCTCCTACTAAAATGCGTCTCTTTGAACAACTTCTACTGCTGTTAGAAACGCTGCGCCTAACTCGTCTGACAACGGGCACGTTCTACTGCAAGTTACTCCCTTTCTTCTATTGATGAACCGGCGGATATATGCAATTGTGCTTACCACTTTCATATACGACGAAAAATTTTCTTTGATTGTGAGAATGGGATTTGGTTCGACATCGGCCGCGATAAGCGCAGTGGCTACCTTATTTTTCTCCAAGAACGCATTCGCTTCTGTCAACTGTCAATAAGGATTTTGAGGCCAATGTTTGGATTCTTGCTGCAAGAACGACGGGCCATTGAACCATAATGGAGAATTTAAGTCGGTCACCGAAGGTCCTCGAGTTAAAAGGTCTGCAGGATTTTCTTTGGTAGGCAAATGTCTCCATAGGGCTGTCGAAGTAATGTCCTCTATCTCTGCAACTCGATTCGAAACAAAAGTAGTTAGCTGGGATGAGTTTGCAGCCAATGTAGAACTACTTCCGAATCTGACCACAATGCGACTTTTTCTACGGGACAATCTATCATGGACTGAACTTCCTCCCACAACTTTGCCAACAGATGAGCGGCACATAGAACTTATCTTGGGATTATTTTGGTCTTTAAGGGTGCCACCCTAGATTTTGCCGTTAGCAATTTAATGGAAACTCTATATGCATGGGGGGTAACCTGAACGTAAATACAACAGTCATAAGCTCGCGTGGACGCATCTGCAAACCCATGTATTTGACATCAAGTGTTTGCGCTGGCTCTTATACATCGAGGAATGGTGACGTCATGCAATCTTTTCATATCTGAAGCCATCGATTCCCATTTTTTATGGGAACGTACGTTTTAGGGAATGGGATCGTCCCAAACACTTAATAGCCAAATTTCCTGGACATTACTGGACATAGCAGGACCAAGGTATCGAAAAGTCTGGATATGACAGACAGGTTGTGGTTTCGGACAAGATTACTGGTTTCAGGCAATATTTGAACATGTGTGCTTGAGGGTTCCAAATCAGACCAAAAGTTTTATAATCTTGCTGATCTCCATTCGAAATGACCATATTTTCTTGCTGACTTTAGTTAGCAGCCAGAAACGGTGCGTTGGCAGTGCCATAAGTCACCGTATGGACACGGAACACTTGAAACGGGTCTGAATTTGTCCGTCTCCAAATAATAATTGGAATTCGCGCTGCGCCTCTTCAACTTGGACTTGACGGTACATTTTTGTAATGTCTGCTGTAAGAGCATATTTGCGACAGCGAAATCTCAGCAACGTGGCATATAGGCACGGCTGGATGGTTGCTCCAACCATGAGTAAATCATTGAGCGCTCGTAGTTTTGAACGACGCATCGAAGATCACTCTGAGCTTAGTCGATTTGCTTTAAGGTCGTTCCACGCATTGATACGGTGTGAAACAATGCAGCCTAGCGACACGTTTTCCTCTCTGAATTCCATAAACATTGTTTTCATGGCAGGTTTTGAACATTTTGAACATTTTCCAACTCCCAGAAACGTTTGACGAAATTACCAAGAGGGCAAAACTCCTGCAATGTGCTCACCATAGAGCATGATTCATTACTTCGGAGTCCTTTGTATCTGCAGCGACCACACACCACCCACCCAAAGACCGTATTTTACAAAGTTAGCGTGTTTTGTTGTTTTAATTGGCCATCGTTCAATATCTATATCAAAGAAAGCATCAGCTCCTATGAAAACCTGGATCAACCAGTGGGAAATCTTTAGGAAATGTCAGCAAGTCTGACGTAACTGCTTTGTCTGGATGGGACGAAGAAATTGATTTCAAAATGACGAATTCCATGGCAATTTCAAATTGAGTAACACGAGAACAGACTGTTATTTGTACTACTTGGTGCGCAGATATGCTAGCCTTTCCGATTTCCAATAAGTTCATATTTTTGCGAATGTTTTTTTGTTGCAATTTTCGAGCGAGCTTATCGGTAATAAAATTTACTTGCGAGCCCGAATCCAGTAGTACCCTGGCTGGCTGTCGCTGACAGGAGACACCTTTAATGTCTACAATCGCTGTGGCCAGAACTACTTGATCAGACTCCACTGCCATAGCATGATTCGACGACAACTGATTCGAACTTTTAGCACCCACCGCTCCCTGAGACCGAAGCGCATCACGGGCGGTTGGGTGAAATCCAAAGGGGAAATCACTTGGCAAATCTATATCAAGTCATTACAGACGCAGCTGACAATGACGAAAAACTCATAATGCAATGATCAGGTGCCTTGCAAAGCGCACATTTTGTTTTCTAACCTTTGTTTGCTTGGGATATATCCAACGCTGTTTTACTAGATTGCTTATTTTGTTGCTTATATTTTTGCTGATAGCGCTAGTTTAATGCGGCTGCAAAATCGGACCACGACGGAACCTTTTGGTAATCAAAATTTTCGTTCCATCTAGAGTGAGTTTTCGTATCAACTTTCGACAGATCGAGGTGTATTAGCAGGGCGTGACCTCGTCATCCCCAACTGACAGTCGCGACTCGTATATGGCAGATGCCGTGTCAATAAGTGACCGTAATGCGTTTGCCGATAGAAATTCAAAAAACATAAGGCACTCAAGTGCCATGTTTCCATGATAGAGACATGTCACTATCAATAATGCTTGAAAAAAAACCAATACAATTTTAAAATTCAGAATAATTCCCACCAAACTTGCGCAATTTCATCTTGGGCAGTTTCCTTGTATGTGACATGGTGATTAGAACTGATTCGTTCAAAAAGGAAGGCGGATTTGGTATTTTAATAGCCATTTACAGCGCTTTAGTTGAACGCACAATTCTTCGACGTCGGAACGCGAAGCTAAGTCTGGATCCATATCATCGATTTGCAAGAGAATGCGTGATCTATATATTCATCTAAAATACTTAAGCGACATTCCAGCTCGAATTGTTTAGACGAGATATTATTGCTTTGTACTGCTTTCGCTGTTCTGTCAATATCCCGTTTAACTGCGTTTAACTTCCTCAAAAGAACACCTGCATCGTCTTTTTCAACAATAGAAGTATTGCTACCTGAGCTACCACGACGTTTTCCAGTCATTTTGGAGCTACTAATTATTTTTTATCAAACACTGGATATCACTCAGAAATCTCTCAGCCTTTATTAGGCTCTGTTGAATTCAACGATGAGAACAGACGATGCGATGGGAACAGATGCTGGATTGAGTGAGATGAGCGAATGCACAAAATCACTCAGTATATGGTCGGTCGTGTTCGCTTCAACGATGAGAACAGTTTCTAGAATGAGTGAGAAAAGCTACTCGAACAAGATGCACCGATCTCAAATTGTAGACTTGGCTCTCTGGCTATGTTTGGCTATGCTGTGGTTTATCGACGAGAGATAGAGAGAGCGAAACTAAATAAACGCAACAAGCATTAAATTTGTGGGCTCGGCTCTGCTGGGTATGCAGACTTTTGCCCGCTATGCGATGCAATACATTGCTATGATCGGCTATACTGGCTGTTACTGGGGTAAATGAAGCACAGCGGTCAGAGCTTGCGCGCGACACTATTGCCGTTTCTACTTTGCTTGTCTGCTCCTCTTTGAGGTGTTGTTGACCACAAGTACAGTAATCACTCAAGTGAAAACCAATTATTTGAATATATCGGATTATGGTTCATATTCAACGGCAATTGCCCTTCGTTCTCGTTAGCCATTTTTACTCGTCGCCAAAGCACAGCAAGTACCAAGTGTCGTTGTCTTCTCGGTTTCCACGCACAGACTGACTGGTACGAATTTACGCGACCGTCCTATTTACCCGCCTTTACTCGTTATCCTCTTTCGTGCTTCCTTCTTACCACAACAAAATTTGGGCCATGTTCATCTGAGACACTCTCTCGCTCTCAGACTGTGCTCTCAGCAACCTTCGGTCACACTAGACAAAACATATCGATAGCTAGTATCGTTCGAATAACATTTATTGAAATTTGCTTACGTATTTACTAACATAATAATAATAATGTTACTTCTCGATCTCCGACAAATATATGAACGTACATGTATGTACATGTAAACATATGTACATATATATGTATATACAACGGGCCTTTTCTGTTTGTTGAATACTTTATTCACAGGCTATTTTATATTTTGTTAATAGTATTGGGTGCTTAAATTTACCTATGGCACTTGTTGAGGGTAATTTAAACAACGATTCAACATGTTCATACCAACCAGGAATACCAACGAACAGCAACAAGATATAGCGATGATACGGTACAGCGGTCCAATGAAAAGCGCAGGAACAGCAACAGCAACGATACAATGGAGATATTCAACGAAGCGCCAAGTTTAATCCAATCCAACTTCTATCCAGTATCAGATCCAATGTGTCCACCCGGGGGCGACAAAATGATAGGTGCAAATCCAATAGTGTATTTAATGTTCGTATAAGAGACTTTTCATTTTCAGCGAGACTTTACATAAATTTAACATAGCAACTACAGGCAACGTATTTGCCTCAACACTCTGTACATTTACCTATACATACGCGACCTAGACACCTACCTACCTAGGCACAGTTACATGCTCAAAATAGCGTTTGTCGAGTTTTTACGAAGTAAAGGGTCCCTACCATAGCTCGTAAATAACTGTTGACCGTTTGTTTTGCTTACGCTCTGCTCGCGAGAACAACCGAAAAAAATATCCACCCTCGTTCTCTCTCTGAGCAGCAGAATTCGTTTCTTTTCGTTTAGGTTTTCTGTTGAGCGATTTACGTTGAACTGTTCGTGAGACGCTCTATTACACTAGTCGACACGACTTTTCCGCTGTCGCCAAAAATGACTTTTTCTGATAGATTTGGATGTTTAAAATTGTTTAAAGAATGTTTTTTTTTTTCATGGAGTAGTTTTTTTTTAAAGAATTTTTAAAAAATTTGGTGTTTTTTGTCATAGGTAGTGCTTCTATTTTTCACATAACTTAAGTTTCCTACAACTGGTTGTATTGAACTTTGCAGTTAAAAAAAGCTGACAAATGCAGCTATAAATCCGACTCAGACACTTTGTAGCTGCAACTTAACGTCTGGAAGATATTAAGCTTTCAAATTGAAATTTCATAATTTTTTTTCTGTATTTTTCTCCGAAATTTTGACTTTGAAAGCTCAGGAAAAGTCGAAAAAAAAATATTTGAATGCCTTGATTTTTGGTTTTAGATAGACACATTAATTAGGCGTCGTTTAAGGTATCGCTTATAAAAATATAAAAATAAACGGCTTAGTTATAACCGTTTGACCAAACTTTCATATGCCGTTTGGCCGTTTTGGTCAAACGGTTATAACTTAGCCGTTTATTTTTAAACATACAGAAGTTTTGTAGTATACGGGTCGGTAAATTCCTTAGACCATCTTTTGACAAATCCAAGGACTCCTTTGGCTTTGTTAGAGATAGTAGAGATATGAGAGTTGAAACATAGGTTAGGTACAAAGGTAATGCCCAAGTCGTTAACTTTGAAAAGGCGTTGAAGGATAGAGTTATTGATAGAGTAGTCGAAAAGGTATGGCTTATTGCGGTGAAAAGTCATTATATAGCATTTAGAAATGTTAAGAGGTAGAATGTTGATTAGGCACCAGTTGTTAAGGGCATCAAGATCAGATTGCAAAGATAGTGGGGACAAGGGGTCACTGTAGGAAAAACATAGCTTAACGTCATCAGCATACATTAGGACACGGGAATGAGATAACATTTGTGGTAGATCGTTAATAAATAGCAAGGGACCCAGATGGCTACCTTGAGGAACCCCCGATGAGACAATAACAGGTTTAGAGAGAGAGGAGTTAAAGCAGACACGTTGAGAACGGTTACAAAGGCAAGAATTAGTCCAATATAGAAGCTTAGTCGGGAACCCTAGAAGAGACAGTTTATGAATAAGTAGATTATGATTGATAGAGTCGAAGGCTTTACTAAAGTCAGTATAAACGACATCAGTTTGACACTGTTTAGCAAAACCCGAAGTTAAGAAGGTGGAAAATTCAAGGAGATTAGTGGAAACTGAGCGACGTTTAATGAATCCATGCTGAGATTCAGAGAATACAGAACTACAAAAATGTTGCAGCTGAGAAGTGATGATTTTTTCAAAGAGTTTAGGAATGGCAGATAAATTGGAAATACAGCGGTAGTTAGAGACATCAGATTTAGATCCCTTCTTATGAAAGGGTACTATATAGGATTCTTTCCAGACGGTGGGAAAGTCACCAGTCTTGAGAGACAAGTTGAAAAGTTTTAGGAGAGGCCCACAAAGAGATTCAGCACAAAGTTTTAGAACAGCACTCGGAACCGAGTCTGGCCCAGTGGATTACGAAAACTTGCACGATTTAAAATTTGTTAGGAGACCATCATAGTCGATGAAGGGGGGAAGGATACAGTTAGAACTATTTATAGGGATAGGATAAGAGTAACTACTACTAAAGTCGTTCGATGAGGCTAGGATAGAGGGAAAGTTAATGGAAGGGACAGAGTAGCAACGTTGGAAAAAGGAAGCGAACAGATCAGCAATATCACAATCCTTATCAGCATAACTACCATTTAAGTGTAGAGAAGAAGGAAATCGGGAAGATTTACGTTTAGAATTAACAAACCTGAAGAATTGTTTAGGGTCACGTTTAAAGTTAAGCTTGCATTGGGTCAAGTATCTGTTGTAGCACAATGTATTAAATAAGGAAAATTTCGATTTTGCAATTGAGTACTTCGAAAAGTCTGATTGTAAACCGGATTTTTTAAACTTCTTGTACATACGGGATTTTAAATTCTTCAGATTTATTAATCTAGGGGTGAACCAGATAGGACCAGAAAGATTTCTGGAGGGGGTAACTAAAGGAACATGCATGGGAAAGATGGAAAAAATAGAGCTATAGAATGCATTCGTGGCAGACTCGATTTCCTGGAAATCGTCAAGGAATGACCAATCCATCTGAGATAGGGCAGTATTCAAGGAGAGGAAATCAGCCTTCTTGAAGCAATAAATATTTGAAGGCTTAATAAACGACTTTATAGGGCTTGAAGATGGTAACATGAAATCAATTGAAAGTGTGGGATGGTATGGATCTTCAGGGAATGATAGAGGTGATCCTCGACATACCAAAGTGCTCGAAGCATCGGTAGTGAAGACGAGATCAAGGGTCCTACTCATGCTATTGCGTATGCCATTTACCTGGCCTAACGATGTATCGGACAGAGAATCAACAAAGTCATGCTGTATAGATGGGAACATTAAGTTTGAGTCATTGGATGGGGACCAAGTGACATTAGGGAGATTAAAGTCACCGAGGACAATAAGACGATCAGAATCACCAAGCTGAGACAAAACGGACTGGAGATGGGCAGCGTGAAGCATATAAGTAGTAAATTCAGAGGACGGTGGGATGTAAGAGCATGATATGAATAAATTAAAAGAACACAGACGAATTTTAACAACGATAATTTCAATGGTGTTGAGCTCATCGATGGAAAAGAGTTGGGAAGTTAAGTCGGAACGAACAGCAATTAGGACACCGCCACCTCGAGATGGTCGATCAGATCTATATATGTTAAAGTTATCTACAAAAATCTCGTAATCCGAGATTGATGAATTGAGCCATGTTTCAGAGAAGGCGATAATGTGGAAATCAAAAGTTGCACTATCAGCATGTAATTTGGTGAGCTTACTGCACAGGCCACGTACATTCTGATAAGTGATCTTTAGAGGTGGGGAAGAATTCAGTTTTTTGAAGTGGATGGAAGATCAGTAGAAGGAGTTGGAAGGATTCCTACCCGAGGAGCGGGTTGCGAAGGCCGTGATCGACTATTGAAAATATGACAGATAGTGTGCTCTGGCCAGAAAGAGGGTTCAAGCACAGTCTTAACAAACTTCTCCGGAACAAGAATTTTAAATGAGGAAATACTACGTTTTTCTTTAAAAGAAAATTTAGTAACTACTATGTCAGAGGAGCTATTAATGTTTAATTTAGAGAAAATATACTCTCGAACCATAGCATCCGTAGCCGATTCCATAAGACGTGAGACGAAAATATATTTTAGAGGAGCGACAGCGAAAAGAGTAGATCGGTCAAGAGGGGTCACATGGTTTAAGGGTGAGGCAGAGGCGGGTTCTACCCGAGGAGCAGATGGGATAGCGCTGGCTGAGGAGCCAGTGCGAGCGGGTGAGGAAGGAACTACTTCGACTTCCATGCTGACAGCAGTACCAACTTCCGTAGGGGGAACAGTGATGCAGACATCAGTATGATCATAACTGCCCGGTTGGACAGCCTGGGCAATCACAGGCACTGGATGAACAATACTATCCGGTTGGACATCCTTGGCAGACACAGGCACAGGTGAACAGCCAACAAGTGAAGAGCCAGCCGTCTTTTTCGATGTAGTTGCGTGTACATCGATTACCTTGGCGCCAAAGTCGATCAAGGCTGGCGAACTGATTGGAGGAACGTCAGAGTCTTTAGCTGCAAGAGAATTAGAACTGTGAACGCTGGGCAAACTAGGTGTAACCTTTTTTCTTTTTGGAGACTCATTTAAAATTCTAAGATTTTTGAAATGAGCTTCCATTGAGGTAAACTTATCCTGCAATTTCCGGAATTCCGAGTGGACAGCCGCGAATTCGTTATGAGTCTGTCTCATAAAAGTTCGCATATCGGCTTCTACTGCCTTGCAATCCCAACAAGTCCAGTTGAGACCGCAGCGGGTCTTAATCAGATCAATGACGCGAGCGTCGATATGACCAAAACCCGCGCAGCTAGAGTGAGCCGTGTTGTCACACAACCAGCAGAAAATAAATGTTTGCCGTGTAGCTACCGAACGGTGAGCGTCACAGCGTTTAGCACAACAGGTGGTCATTGTTTGATATTAGAAACAATATATATGTAAAAAAGAAAAGAAAAAAGATAGGTAAAATATAAGTCGGTGTGGGGCAGAGATAGTGACTTTAGCTTGTGTTACACAATTGCGCGCGCAAGAACGAACAAAACAAACACAATAACGGCAAGTAAGCGTAGAGACACAGAGAGACGATAGAAACACAGAGAGTCAAGCACAGAGCGGCGGCCAACGCAGTGCGTGTGTGTTAGAATGAAAACAGATAAGCTGAGGGTAGATAAAACAGAGAGCGGTTCAAAGAGAGCAAGCGCACCGCACTAGAAAAAAGGCAACAACAAAACGGCTGCGATTAAGAAAGTGCAGAGAAGTTAAGAATGCACAATAGGAATTGAAAATTGAAAATAAATACACAGAAGTAAGATTAATGCGTATGCACTAAAAACGAACACGTTGCACGATCGGTTAGGAACACCAGAACAAGGTAAAAAACACAAATTACTTTCCTTTAAGAGAAGATTGGCAATTTTTAACAATTATTCAAGCACGAGCGAAACATAACACGACCGTCCGCAACGATGTATCGATTGTCTTTTGTGATATTAATTTTTTAAGTGATATTAATTTTTGTCTAAAAACACATGCTAAAATATCATGGCGAGCTTTCGATGACGTGGACTTCCAACATTCCGGGGCGATAATATTTTCATGGTTAGGTTAGGTTCACAGGGCTGCTTGACCATAGTCAAGGTCACTCGGTGGCAGATCTGCCCACTATGATTGCAATACTTGGCATGTTATAGTGTTATCTAGCTAGGGAGGTTTTTGAAAAATCATCCCGTGGCGTCAATAAAAAGTGCTAGTTTCCAAAGCGACATGGTTGCCATGCTGTCTAGGTCCTCAAAGAAGGCTCTTCCCAGAATTCGGTGTCGCTTTCCGATAGCCACAGAGAAGAGCCACAGAGAAGGTGCTGAACACTCTAAATTTCTTCCTCGTCCATACAGCTGCGGCTGGTCATGCGGCTGATGACTCAGTGCCCAGTAATGACTCCCGTAAAAGTACGCACCTGCCCTTTCCTGAAGCTCAGGAAAGTCTTGGTGCATTTGTAGTCGAAATGCGACCAGAGCGAGCGTCAAATACCACAGTTGGGGGATTTGTTCCACCACCTGTCGGTACTCGTTCTTGCCAGACCTATCAACTGCGAGATGATGTCTCGTAGTGTTCTCCGTATATTACTAACCGCGTCCGCAATCCGTTTGGCCAATCCTACTGTGGCACACTCATCCGCGCTCTAGTTGCCCGCGATGTCGGTGTGACCCGGGACCCACGTGAGCGTGAGCGAATGTGAACTTAAAGGTAAATCCGAGGAGTGTAGCAACTTTTCCGCTTGCCATACCGCATATATCTTCGCTTGAAATCCACTGCACAATTCAGGAAGGCTTAAGGATATGGTGGTCGCAAGATCTTTGGAGAAGATCCCGGCTCCTGTCTCATCGTCTGTCTTTGAGCCGTCAGTGAAGATAGAAGCCCATTCTGTCTAAGGACAGTGTTTTTCTTCCATTCTTCTCTATCCGGGATGTGTCCACTTAAGTTTCTTTTGCACGAAAACTCTAGCACACAAGAGTGCCTTCAGCCCTACCGGCTTGAAGAACCGTGCTGCCAGTGGTCTCGCAGCACTTTTCTCCGCCTGGAACTTAAGAATTTTTTTTTATAGTGATATATGTTTGTACTCAATTTAAAGTTTTCACAAAAAATACAATAAACTTTTTCCTACTTTCTATGACAATTATTTCTATTTTTGTTTTGAAAAAATGTGTGTGAACTGCTAGGTAGTTCGTGTAATAAATAAAAAATTTGATCTATATACATTTTAAGAGAAGATTTAAAAAGTTTTTTGTTGTTTTGTGTTTTGGTTATAATGAAAAATATGGAAAGAATTAAACGTAATCCAGGCAGATGATGGTCATGGTTTCTTAAACATCCCTACGATATGTAATGGACCTTAAAATCTCTTTTGGGCCAGGTATAACGAGTGGATCCTAGACAAGCGTCATCTGCGTACGGCCCTAACTAGCCTTCTAGCCAGGACATTTGGGTGTGATGCCAGTTTGATGCTGTGCCTCTCGGCCTGCGTGTTAATGACGTCACCAATGAATGGCACATTCAGGTCCCTTGCGATGTCCACGTTTCTGATAAACCATTTCGTTCCAGATATTTTCCGAAGCGATTTGGCTTGAAAGACCCGTATGTGTCGGAGATGGGACTTGGCCGCTATGCCATATATCTGTACCCCGTATCTCCAGATCGGGGCCAGGATTGACTTGTAGATCCTCATTTTGTTGTCCAGACTTAACTTGTTGTTGGCTTTGAGGAGCCAGTGAAGTTTTCTGGATTTCCCTTGCCTTTAAGAGTCTTAATGTGGTTAGCAAACGTGAGTCACCCAGATAGGTATGGCTTCTGCATTGTTTTAAGAGCTCGCCATGAAGAAATACACCTGGGCTGGTTTGTCTTCTGAGGGTGTGCGTCACCACTGCAAATTTCTCTGGGTTGAGGGAAATGTTCCAGCGGCAGGCCCAATTTTTGAAGCATTTCAGGAATATTTGGAGATTGTCTGTGGTTTTATATACACAATTGGCCTTTGACAAGATTTCCGTATCGTTCGCGAAGGTCGCCACCATAACCGGCGGCTCCACTCCACCTTGAGGTGTGCCGCTGTGTACGCCCTTGGCCATGAAAGCGGTGCCCCATTCTGATTGAACCTGTCTACAATCTAGGAGGTTCTTTATCCAATGGTTGACTGCTGTGTGTTGGTCCATTATTGCGCTTGTGGCCACAATATTGCATGCTCCAGCAAAAAATCTTAGTGCATATTTTTTGGTTGAGGGCTTTTTCGACGGTAGCTACTAGCGAGTGTAAAGCTGTTTCCACCGATTTTCCTTTGGCGTAGGTATGCTGGTTGGTTGACATCAATCCCCCCACTTAATTTCGTTCGAGTGCTTTTCGAGTGTTTTATTTGAAAGGTGGTAAGGCTTATCGGTCTGTAATCCTTGGGGCTCACATGGCTGCACTTTCTTGTTGTTGGAGGGAAGACAACACAAGAGGTTCTCCATTGGATAGAGATGTAGCCTGTTCTTAGACATTCCCCGTATTTTGCGAAAAGCCATGGGGTGATCACCTCTTTGGCCACTTGCAACATGGTTGTGAATATCCCGTCCAGTCCAGTTGCTTTTATGCCCGTAAGGGAATCTAAAGCCCATTGGATTTTCTTAGGGGTTATCAGATCTGTTGGGGGGGGTTTGTTCATCAGTTGCTAGGTCCTGATGCGTTTCGGCATCGGTGACCTCGGTGCATCCTTGGAAGTGAGCTTCCATTAGTGCCGTCAGGGCTTCTTTGCTGCCCTCATCTCTATTGTCCGTTGTCCAGTTTAAGCTGACCCTATACTGTGGGTTGCTTTGACAGGAGCTTCTCGAGTCAAGCCGTTTCAGACACTTTCTCAATGTTGGAGCAGAAGTTCATCCACGAGCTACGTTGTGCTTTACGTATTTCCTTCTTGTAATTTCTTAGTAGCGTTTTGTGTTCCTCGTTGATGAACTCTTCTTTCCGATTCCACCAGAGTGGTTTCGACTTCTTTCATCGAGCAGTTCCGTAGATAGGGTCTCTAAGGCCTTCACTATGTCCTCTGCAGATTTCACTGAACCTGGGTTCGCGAGCTTCGAAGTGACTGTCTTTCTAAACTTCTTTCAGTTTGTGTTCCGGAGGTTTCTATAGACTTTTACTTTCGGAGTGTATTCGAATTCGCACTTGAATGGAATGTACCTATGATCTGACAAGGATGGTCTTTCGAGGACTCTCCATCTAGGTATTAAAGTACTGTTTCCCGTTACATTAGCACGTTTGACGAGGTGGGACCTACGTAAGTGTATTCCGTTCCCATGTTTGCTACATTAACATAGATGATAGTATAAAGTCTGAGTGACTCACCTCGGTCGTTGATATCGGGGCTTTTCCAAACACTATGGTGGGCATTGGCGTCCGTACCAATGAGAAGTTGGGATTCGAGTCGATTTCTTCCACCAGACTCCGTACTTCTTCGGGTGGTGCGGGCCTGTCGTGTGCCATGTAGCAAGAGGCTTCAGCGCACGGTATTCTTGGATGGCGATGGGGAAAAGTACAATAAACTTTTTCCTACTTTCTATGACAATTATTTCTATTTTTGTTTTGAAAAAATGTGTGTGAACTGCTAGGTAGTTCGTGTAATAAATAAAAAATTTGATCTATATACATTTTAAGAGAAGATTTAAAAAGTTTTTTGTTGTTTTGTGTTTTGGTTATAATGAAAAATATGGAAAGAATTAAACGTAATCCAGGCAGATGATGGTCATGGTTTCTTAAACATCCCTACGATATGTAATGGACCTTAAAATCTCTTTTGGGCCAGGTATAACGAGTGGATCCTAGACAAGCGTCATCTGCGTACGGCCCTAACTAGCCTTCTAGCCAGGACATTTGGGTGTGATGCCAGTTTGATGCTGTGCCTCTCGGCCTGCGTGTTAATGACGTCACCAATGAATGGCACATTCAGGTCCCTTGCGATGTCCACGTTTCTGATAAACCATTTCGTTCCAGATATTTTCCGAAGCGATTTGGCTTGAAAGACCCGTATGTGTCGGAGATGGGACTTGGCCGCTATGCCATATATCTGTACCCCGTATCTCCAGATCGGGGCCAGGATTGACTTGTAGATCCTCATTTTGTTGTCCAGACTTAACTTGTTGTTGGCTTTGAGGAGCCAGTGAAGTTTTCTGGATTTCCCTTGCCTTTAAGAGTCTTAATGTGGTTAGCAAACGTGAGTCACCCAGATAGGTATGGCTTCTGCATTGTTTTAAGAGCTCGCCATGAAGAAATACACCTGGGCTGGTTTGTCTTCTGAGGGTGTGCGTCACCACTGCAAATTTCTCTGGGTTGAGGGAAATGTTCCAGCGGCAGGCCCAATTTTTGAAGCATTTCAGGAATATTTGGAGATTGTCTGTGGTTTTATATACACAATTGGCCTTTGACAAGATTTCCGTATCGTTCGCGAAGGTCGCCACCATAACCGGCGGCTCCACTCCACCTTGAGGTGTGCCGCTGTGTACGTCCTTGGCCATGAAAGCGGTGCCCCATTCTGATTGAACCTGTCTACAATCTAGGAGGTTCTTTATCCAATGGTTGACTGCTGTGTGTTGGTCCATTATTGCGCTTGTGGCCACAATATTGCATGCTCCAGCAAAAAATCTTAGTGCATATTTTTTGGTTGAGGGCTTTTTCGACGGTAGCTACTAGCGAGTGTAAAGCTGTTTCCACCGATTTTCCTTTGGCGTAGGTATGCTGGTTGGTTGACATCAATCCCCCCACTTAATTTCGTTCGAGTGCTTTTCGAGTGTTTTATTTGAAAGGTGGTAAGGCTTATCGGTCTGTAATCCTTGGGGCTCACATGGCTGCACTTTCTTGTTGTTGGAGGGAAGACAACACAAGAGGTTCTCCATTGGATAGAGATGTAGCCTGTTCTTAGACATTCCCCGTATTTTGCGAAAAGCCATGGGGTGATCACCTCTTTGGCCACTTGCAACATGGTTGTGAATATCCCATTGGATTTTCTTAGGGGTTATCAGATCTGTTGGGGGGGGTTTGTTCATCAGTTGCTAGGTCCTGATGCGTTTCGGCATCGGTGACCTCGGTGCATCCTTGGAAGTGAGCTTCCATTAGTGCCGTCAGGGCTTCTTTGCTGCCCTCATCTCTATTGTCCGTTGTCCAGTTTAAGCTGACCCTATACTGTGGGTTGCTTTGACAGGAGCTTCTCGAGTCAAGCCGTTTCAGACACTTTCTCAATGTTGGAGCAGAAGTTCATCCACGAGCTACGTTGTGCTTTACGTATTTCCTTCTTGTAATTTCTTAGTAGCGTTTTGTGTTCCTCGTTGATGAACTCTTCTTTCCGATTCCACCAGAGTGGTTTCGACTTCTTTCATCGAGCAGTTCCGTAGATAGGGTCTCTAAGGCCTTCACTATGTCCTCTGCAGATTTCACTGAACCTGGGTTCGCGAGCTTCGAAGTGACTGTCTTTCTAAACTTCTTTCAGTTTGTGTTCCGGAGGTTTCTATAGACTTTTACTTTCGGAGTGTATTCGAATTCGCACTTGAATGGAATGTACCTATGATCTGACAAGGATGGTCTTTCGAGGACTCTCCATCTAGGTATTAAAGTACTGTTTCCCGTTACATTAGCACGTTTGACGAGGTGGGACCTACGTAAGTGTATTCCGTTCCCATGTTTGCTACATTAACATAGATGATAGTATAAAGTCTGAGTGACTCACCTCGGTCGTTGATATCGGGGCTTTTCCAAACACTATGGTGGGCATTGGCGTCCGTACCAATGAGAAGTTGGGATTCGAGTCGATTTCTTCCACCAGACTCCGTACTTCTTCGGGTGGTGCGGGCCTGTCGTGTGCCATGTAGCAAGAGGCTTCAGCGCACGGTATTCTTGGATGGCGATGGGGAAAAGTACCTTCGCTTTTGGTATGGATGTGATTAGCTCCCTGTCAACCACCTCCAGCTTGGTCCCCTCCCACATCGCTTCCAATTGGCAGACCGTTTGCGTCAGCACTTCAGCGTCGAGTCATCATTACACATCAGAATTTTGATCCCATTCAGCCAGCCAGCATGGGCATGGGAACTGTTGGGTTCTCCTCCATTCCTGTAAAAAGGGAGTCTACCAGCCGCGTGTGGATCAATTTCCACTTCGACCCGTTCTAAACGTTAACGATTACCAATCGCTGATCGAATTTTTTTACATTGTTTAAGCATAGGGCCTAGTGGTAGCAAAAAGTTTTGTCATTTTCCGACGCAGGAGAGTTTATTTGATATATTCGATTGTTTTTGCGGTCAACCGCAGATTTTCGTACTTTTCTGCCAATCCGAGAAACTATCACCACTAGCAACAACAAAAACGAGCAGATCAAAATTTAAATTTTGGCTCATGGAAATTTCAACTGAGGGAAAAAGGGGCAATATACCTGTAATGCCTAAAACAAATTCTTTAAACTAATTCTATTATTAAATCAACCATTTTAAGAACATTGTTTTTTTTGGAAATTCCAATGCTTGGCATCTTTTCACTGCTTCCGGGGCCATCGCCTGGGTAAGAAATTCCGCTGGCATATATTTGTCAGCGAGTTCAGCAGTTCAGTTCTTCCCGACAAAATTCCATCAACATCCTACACACAATGACTTTGGATACACCGAATAGTCTCTCAATTGTGCTATGTTCCGCAGAGAATCCCAGGCAACATAGCGCTATGACTATCCTTTTCTCCAAAGGGATTGTCTGTCGAAAATTCGTGTCCTGCTTTCGGAGATTAGGCAGCAGTCCCACTAGAATGTCGAACGGACTCCTTTTCCTGTGGAAGTTGTTCTTAAAGAATACGTCGGAGTTGTTTACAACATCTTCCTTCCAAAATTAAATCGTATCGTGGCTATTGCCATTTACAATACATTATTTAATTGTAAAAAGATCATTATCTGCTCTTTACTTATAAGGTTCCAAATTCGAGATAACTCCACCGCTTCCATGCTTTACAAAACATTGTCTTCATTTAACGCCACCGCAGATAAAAGAATCAATTCTTTTTCTGTTATTTCCCTTTGATTTTCGTACATAATTTACTTTAATAATACAACTTGTCTTGCTCTCGTCATCTGATCTTAAGACTCAAAGACGCACGTCTCCCAATGTAAACCTCTCTTCTGCTTCTTTGCGTCTTTTCCGATATCGATAGGAAACGCGCCCGGTGTAAAAAGCTAAAATGCTAGTTATGCAAGTCAAATTATGATCTATTATATTCGATATATTGTGTACATCTAGAAGTTTGAAGAGTTCCACATCTCTATTGTATCATTTTCTATATCACTATTTTTACTTCTGACTCACTCTCAATAAAAAGTTCGTCGGGTTCGTCGTAAAAAGTCCCGGGCAGCGTCCCGGCGCAGGTCCAAATATGGGCATGCAGCAGGAACCCGATGGAAAATCACCGGCAGCGGAGGTCCCGTTAGGACCTGCCTGTAAAAGGAGGCCGGCACCGCGAGTGAAGGTGAACCAAAAGAAAACCCAGCGTCAGAGACAAGTCCGATACCAAAACACCGAGTGAGTTGTATACGAGAAAGGGATTCGAATTCAGTCAGTGCCGAATCAAGAAAAGGGCGAACCGTTGAGTGCGAGTCTAGAGTGGCGGATCAAAGCAGTGGCCGAGATCATTGGCCCCTGAGCATTAGCACCGACGCTGCTACGCCTGAAAGTAGCCGCACGGCTGACGGAAACCCCGAATAGCATTTAGGGAATAGCCTGTACCCGTAGCCATAAGCCCTAGCCCTTAACGTAGCCCAAAGAACAGCATAAGACAAGAATAAACCCAAGTTACAACAAAAACCCGTCTTGTTACTTGTCGTTGGGGCAACACCTATAAATTTGTTGCACTGAGCCCATTGACCGCTAAGCGAGCCCAGCTGCCGCAAGTGGACAAAGAAAACGGTTCGTTACAACTGGCGCCCAACGACAAGTAATATATACTGAAGGAAGGGTATTAAGAGTCGAAGGTCGAAGGCCAGGCCTTCGGCGTGCGGTTGGAGGGCAGCTTGGATGAGATGCGGAGAGCATTCAAGGAATGGGTGAAAGTCCACGGAGTGGAGCCCGAGGGGTCCGACCTGTTGGAAGAATGGGAGGATCGGACGAGGGGGACCTCAACGACGCCAAGGACAGAGGACAGGCAGACTGCAGGTGAACGGCTGTCGCTGCCACCCGACGCAAAGGCGGCTGCCTTGTGGAGATAGCCAGCGGTGATTCAGCGTGAGCTGATTGCGAGCCTGTCGGTGCCAACACGGGACTATGCGTCCACCGCCACAACAGGGAAATTGCGAGATGCCGAGAGGGAGGGGCGCGAGACTGAGGTTCCACGGCAGGCTCGCAGAGGGAGTGCCCGGGATCTTAGCCCAGAGGCCGAGTGAAAACGACCCGATCCACAGGCCACGCGGTCAACGATGGTGGACGACGACAGGGGCCGTGCTTGAGAGGACGGACGCAGGCATTAACCACAGACCACGAGGCCGGCACACCAAGATTACGCCAAGGTGGAGAAACAGGTGAGGGAGTGGTCGTTTCGGTTCGACAGGACGACAAAACCTATCGAGTTCTTGAAACAGGTCGAGTGGTCCGCCAAGACGTATGGGCTGGATCCAGATCTTATCCCAAGGGCAATGCCCCGCCTGCTGAAAGGGAGGGCGTTGATGTGGTTTGTGGCCAACAATCGTCAGTGAAGGACGTGGGAAGATTTCTCCACCAGTTTCCAGGCGTACTTCTTGCCGCAGGGGTATTTCGCAAAGTTACTCTAAGAAGTACGAATGAGGAAGCAGAAATGGGGGGAGCCCTGGTAGATATACAGACTCTGATGCGGCACTTGAAATGTCCTCAGGATGAGCAAACAGCTAATAAAGGAAAACAGCATACCGGACCTGAGGGCGTACATGCGACCGTATAGGTGTAAGAGCCTGGACGCAATGATGGTGCTGGCAGACGAATTTGAGGCGTTGGAGAGGGATCGGGCAGAGTTCCAGAGGGAGAACCCAGCGGCTAAAGCGCGAGCCGCCAATCCGTTCAACTAGCCGTCGGAGTCTGAGGTGTTCCGCAGGTGCAAGGACTGACCGCCAGATGCACCAGTTCGAGCAAAGGGAGGGCTCTGCACCACGAAAAATGAGGAGAACACCATTGATAATGGGTACGTCCGAAATCCGGCGCAGGCATGCCGTCGGTGCGGCAGTGGGGAGTGTTGCCGAAAGACGGGAAACGCCTTGCGACCCAAGCTGACCAGTGAGGAGATGCAGCTTTCCGCGGTGGTGCGGATTGCTGGAGTAGAATTGCGGGCCACGGTGGACACGGGGGCCACTAGCAGCTTCGTCAGCTGCAGCCTGGTGGGCCGGCTGGGAGGCGCCGGGAGAGAGGTGGGTGTAAGGAAACAGCTGCACATAGCAGACGGCCATGTGCAAGTGGTGGCTAGCCAGCTCGAAGTGGGAGTGGCTTTTGGAGATAAGGAGGTTCTGATGTCATTGCTCGTACTGCTGGGCGTGATTGATTAGTTGGTTCTGGGGTGGGACTTCCTCCGAGCGGTCGGATCAGTGGTGACCTGTGCGGGGCACAGGGTGATGATCCACGTCGAAGATCGGAAGGAGGGGTCCGGGAGGAGAGGCTGTCTGTAGCGAAGTTTGAGAGCACGGAAAGGGTCTCAGAACTGGAAGCGGCAGCGGGGATGATCTCAGAGAAAGCCGAGGTCGAGAACCCAATGGGAGGAGAAGAGCCTGTGGAAGAATTCCTAGCCCGGGAGCTGGAGGAGTTTGCCAAGATGAAGGGAGTATCGAATGTCGCGGTACTACCGATACTACCCGAAGAACCCCAAGATGCAGTGCGAAATAAAACAGAAGGTGGACGAGCTGCTGCAAATGGGGTGCATCGAGCCGTCAAAGAGTCCGTATGGCTGACCGATAGTGATGGTGAGGAAGAAGTCCGGCAAGTGGAGGCTGTGTGTGGACTTTCGGCAGGTGAATGCGAAGTCCATCCGATGCCGAGGATCGACTACATTCTCGACCAGTTGCGGGAAGCGCGATTCATCAGCAGCCTAGACTTAAAGGACGGGTATTGGCAGATTCCTCTGGAAGAGGGCAGAAGGGCTGATGATCAGATGATTGGTCCGGAAATGATGCCTCACGCATTTGCATACTAAGACGACATTATCGTCATTGGAAGAACACAGGAGGAACATCGGGAAAACTTGAAGGAGGTGTTACGCCGACTACGGGCAGCTAACTAGCGGCTGAACGCAGATAAGTGTCAGGTCTTCAGGAAGGAGCTACGATATCTGGGTCACAAAATGACGGGCGAGGGAATTTGCACGGACCCCGAGAAGGTCGCTGTGATCGCCGAATTGAAACCACCCAAAAATGTAAAAGAATTGCGGCAGTATCTGGGGGTGGCATCGTGGTATGGGCGGTTTGTACCAGGGTTCGCGACCTTGGTACAGCCACTCACCGCGCTAATGAAGAAGAAGGCGGAGTGGGTGTGGACTTTGGACCGGCAGAGGGCGTTCGAGGCGGTGAGAGACCACCTGGTGGCGGACCCAGTGCTGACGTGTCCCGATTTCTCGAAAAAGTTCGTGCTCCAAACGGACGCCAGCGACTATGGGCTAGGAGCAATCCTCACGCAGGAGACGGACAGGGGAGAGAGAGTGATATCAGGTCGCTGAATGGGACCGAGAGAAACTACTCGGCCACCGAGAAGGATTGTCTGGCCATAGTGTGCGCCGAAAGCGAGTTGAAGCCTTATTTGAAGGGGTATTACTTCAAGGCTGTGAAGTGGCTGAACAGCATCGAAAGCCCGTCAGGCAGAGTGGCCAGGTGGGCGTTGGAGTTGCAACAATATGACTTCGAGGTGCCGTATCGAAAGGGGTAGCTCAACGTTGTTGCGGACGCCCTCTCTCGACAACCTCTGGAGGAGAGGTGCCTCAATAGCAAAGATAGGGAGGAGGGCGAAGGAAAGACAGAGTCGCCATGTAAGTGGCTCCAAAAGTTGCAGGAAAGGGTCAAGAAGAAGGACAGCAGCCCGGGTCGCAGCACGGTACTACTGGCCGGAATTGCATAGGGATGTAAGGACGTATGTCCGGAAATGTAAGCAATGCCTACGCTTCAAGCCAAGTCAGCTGCAAGCCGCGGGGAAAATGCTGACCCAAATCCCGGAGGAGCCGTGGGCGACAGTGTGTGCCGATTTTGTGGGAACGTTGCCAAGGTCGAAGCACGGGAACTCAATGTTGCTGGTTTCTCAAAATGGACAGAGTTAGTGCGCGAAGCCACGGCAGAGGTGCTCATAAAGGCCTTTCGGAACGCATTGTAGCCCGGTTCGGGTTACCCGAAGTGGCCATTAATAATAACGGGGTGCAGTTTGCCAGCAGGATATTCAAGAGGTTCCTCGAGCAGATGGGAGTGCGCCATCAATTTACGGCGCCATATACGTCACAGGAGGATCAAAGGTGCTGGGACGCGAAATGGCCCGAGATAATGCTGACAATGAACACGGGAGTGTCCGAGTCGACCGGGTATTCACCGGCGTTCATAGTGCAGGGAAGGGAGCCTCGCCTAGCGAGGGCCTTGTGTGATGAGGAGACTGTCGGTACGGGGCAAGAGGCGCAGACGCCGGAGGAAAATGCCAAGAAGCTGAGAGAAGGAAGCTCAGGAGGGAAGGAGACAAGCGGACGAGGACGGCGCACATAGAAGGCCTGAAACCACAGCCGAGGGAAGAAAATGGCGCCACGCAGGACGCGGAGAAGTAAGTCACGCAGGACTCGAAAGAAAAGGTGCCACGTAGGACACCGTTAGGTAATGCGACGCAGGACACTTAAATGCTGCCAAAGGCGCAGTAGCGAGAGCGTCATCGGGCAGGATGATCTGTTCTCGAGCTTAAAACTAGGGATGCGGCGGTGGTGGTGTTACCTGGAAGGGAGAAATGCAGGTGAGTGGCGTGAAAATCTGACACGCATAGATAACAGGCAAACCAGATGGGGAGGGAGAGTCCAAAGCGCGGCGCGCTGGGAGGTGAGTTCTCTTTACGAGAACTTACGGGCTGGGCACTAGCAGCCGCAGCAGAAGCCGCAGCACCCGACCGCAGCACCCGACCACAAGGGCCAGACCGAGGGAACGACGGCGGCGACGACGAATGGGAAGGTAGCGAAGACGACGGCGGCGACGACGAATGGGAAGGTAGCGAAGACGACGACGGCAGCGACGACGAGGACGGACGTGGAGGCGACGATGGACGCGGAGGCGACGATGGACGCGGAGGCGACGACGGCGGTGACAGCACCCGCAAAGGAAGAGGAGGTGGGCAAACGGTGGCAGTGGCCGGCCCCTGTCGTTGCGTCGGTCGCGCCCAGGCCCGGATCCGGCTCCAAGGGAGAAGAGTCAAGAAGCTGGTGAGCGAGCGGGGGGTGCGATACAGAATCGCGATGACGGCCGCGCGCACGGAGGTGTTCAGCGAGCGGCGCTTAGGAAGACCGTAATAAAAAAAGGCTGCACACACAAACACCGTGTACTCACCTGGTGAGGGAAGGGGGTGATGCGAGGCCAAGGGTGCCAACGACAATCGGTGAAGGAAGCAAAAGCAAAAAAAAACATGAGGCTGACCAGAAAGCACGAGGCAAGGAGCCGGTACACGAGACCCGTGAGATCAGGAGGGTCGGAGAGCACCCCTGGGCAGTTGACCGGTGCAGTCTAGACGATAAAAGCGGACAGTCCGTATGAGGCTGACAGGCCGGATAAGGCTGACGGGCTGGACGCCACGGATATCCGGAGGCCGCCAATTCGCCGCGGGCTCTCGCCACTGAGAGTGGCGAATAAACCACGGACGGATGAGAGAGCACTAACGGCGAGAGGGGTCGGCTCTCGCAAGAAGCGGGGAATCGCGGGATCGGACCAGCAGCGTCCCGGTGCAGATCCAAATATGGGCATGCAGACGGGTCGTCAGCCAGATCCCATTAAGAAGATTGTAAGAGCGATCAGAGAACCCGATGAAAAGTCACCGGCAGTGGAGGTCCCGTTAGGACTGGCCTATAAAAGGAGGCCCATAAAAGCGGGTCTCTTTTGCGGCAGCCGTGCGAGTGAACGGGAGTGATCGAACACCGGGTCGAAGTAAAAAAAGGTATTACGGGATCGAACCGCGAGTGAGGGTGAACCAAAAGAAAACCCAGCGTCAGAGACAAGTCCGATACCAAAACACCTAGTGAGTTGTATACGAGAAAGGGATTCGAATTCAGTCAGTGGCGAGTCAAGAAAAGGGCGAACCGTTGAGTGCGAGTCTAGAGTGGTGGATCAGAGCAGTGGCCTGAAAGTAGCCGCACGGCTGACGGAAACCCCGAATAGCATTTAAGCAATAGTCTCTACCCGTAGCCATAAGCCCTAGCCCTTAAACGTAGACCTAAGACTAGCATAAATCAGCAATAAACCCAAGATACAGAAGAAAACCCGTCTTGTTACTTGTCGTTGGGGCAACACTTATAAATTTGTTGCACTGAGCCCATTGACCGCTGAGGGAGCCCAGATGCCGCAAGCGGACATGAAAACGGCTCGTTACAGCACATTGGTCGTCGTTTGTTCTCATTTTACAATTTAACTATGCAGACAATTCTCGTTAAAAGAAAGAACGTCAATAAGGGGCTGAGGTAAGCCTTCATTTAAAATAAAAAGCCTAAAAAACAATTTGTTAAAATATAAAAAACTAGTATGCCTTGACGCAATGTCATTCTTGGAAATTATTTTAAGTTTCATCATGTTTGTTATGGACGCCTTGACAATTTAAAATTTTTCCTCCTCGTGGTCCACTATATTTCTGGATGCTTTAGGACTCATTTCCAATCTGGCAATAATTTGGCTTGCCAGCTTTTTAAACGGCCCAGAGTTCAAACGGCATTTCCTTCGTTGTTACTAACTGAACGCAAGCATCCTTAAGTTCAGATGTGGCGAAGGTAACCGACAATTCTACTTTACTCCCGGTACTCAGTAAGAATATGTTGGCAAAAAGGAACTATTACATTCTTGCCAAAAAAAATTAAAAAAAAATGAAGTCGAACCATTTTGCTAATTTTTATATATTAAATGTTATCTGTTTCAATTTTGGTTTACATATGTTATCTACATCTGTCTTCTCTATATTTGATATAGATATAGAATATTAATATATATTAGATTTGTGGTGATAGTGGGTGTGTAACGCCCAGAAGGAAGCGTTTCCGACCCCATACAGTATATATATTCTTGATCAGCAACAATAGCCGAGTCGATTTAGCCATGTCTTTCTGTCCGTCCGTCTGTCCGTCCGTCCGTCTTCATTAGCGCCTAGATCTCAGAGACTATAAGAGCTAGAGCAACTAAATTTTGTAACCAGACTCCTGTGATATCACACTACTACAAGTGTATTTCAAAATTTTTCCCCGCCCCCTACTGCCTAAACAAAGAACGAAAATCTGTGGCATGCATAATTTTGAAGATACGAGAAAACTAAAAACGTGGAATCAGTCACACTTCAACCTCCACAGAGATAAGACGTGTCACAGCAAACCAAACCTCGCTCTACGCAACAAAAACAAACAACAACAAACAATCGCGACAAACGAATTTCACGCACAAAGCAAAACAATAAACAATAACAAAACACTCACTGCAAACCGTTAGGCCGGGCTCGTGTCCGAAAACACGAACCATGCAAGAACCACCCGACATAGGCATATTCAACCATCAATACAACAACAAACATTTGGGCGAACCAAAGTACATAATATTAAAGCGAAATGATAACTGCACATTTGAAAAGGTGTCACCGTTCATAATTAAAAAAACAATTGACTACACTTGCGGAGGGGAAGTCGAATCTTGCAAAAAAACAAGGGACGGCTCACTTCTAATAAAAACAAAAAACAATCTACAAGCATTAAAACTATTAAAACTAACAAAAATGACAGATATCAACATTTCCGCGTCAGAACACAACACATTAAACTTCACAAAAGGAGTTATCTACTGCAACGAACTACGAGGCATAGCTGAAAATGATATCCTGCAAGAACTAAAAGCACAAAATGTAACAGAAGTTAAAAAATACTAAATAAACAACCAAATACAACACAAAAAACAAATAACAATGGAAACAATAATGTCATACTTGCCGAAACCGGACTCATTACCCTAACCATCAAAATTGGATACGAAACCGTACGCATCCGGCCATACATCCCTCTTCCACTCAGATGCAAAAAGTGCCTTCGCTTCGGACATCCTACATCTGTTTGCAAAAGCCCGGAGTCATGCAAAAAATGCTCAGAACCAAACCATTCAGACGGAATCGAATATTGCACAAACAACAAAAAATGCCTTAACTGCATAAATAACCCAGAAATAGACAATCAACACTCCCCCCTTGACCGCCAATGCCCCTCATTCCTCAAACAACAAGAATTAACAGCAATAAAAATCATCGAAAAGGTAGACCACAAAACAGCACTTAACATATACTCTACAAGACACAGCCAACAATTGGGGAGCACATACGCCAACATACTCAGACGTCCCACTCCGCACACAACTAATACCCATACTCCAATCAACACACTACCCAGGAATCTTTGCACACAGTCACAAAGCAGCACGCAACAACAACCCACCCCCGCATCATCCTCCGGACACAACCTACCAACCAATTCAAAAATATTAACAGAGTCACCAACACTACAACAAACCCAAGATAAAAACCAAGCTACACCAGAAGTCATGGAAACCGACGGTAACAATCTATATTTTTGATAGTTCGACTATGATTTCGACGAGAAGACGTCATGGCCTCGAAAAAATCATAGCCAAACGCCTTTGGTGGTTTGTCACCAAAAATAACCTAATCCACCCCAATCAATCCTTATTCAAACGTGGCAAGTCGGTTTCAGACGGTCTGCTCACAGCAGACTACCTGATAACCAAATCGCTGCGCAAAAAAAAGCACTGTGCTGTCATTGCCCTTGACTTCTCAAAGGCTTTTGACAGAGTCGGAGTGCACTCCATAATCGACCAACTAATAGATTGGAAATTGGGCCCCAAAATTATCAACTTCATAAAAAACTTTATGACCAACAGGGAAATTAAAATAAAAATTGATACTACAATCAGTTCCCCCTTCCCACTCCTTAATGGTATCCCCCAGGGTTCAGCAATATCAGTTATCCTCTTCCTAATCGCCTACAACAAACTTGCAAATATAATCAGCCTATATAAAGAAATCCACTTCAGTGCCTATCCAGACGATTTTTTCCTTATAGTCCCACTCAATAGAGACAAAAACCAATCCTTCAACCTAGACTCCCTTTTTGCAAACATCCAAGAATGGTGCTCATACTCTGGAGCATCATTATCCCTTAACAAATGCCAACACCTACACATTTGCAGGAAACAAAACTGCAATTGTACCCTATCCTCCAACAATATTGCAATCCCCCAAGTAACCCAACTCAAAATACTAGGACTAACAATAAACAATAAATACAGATGGGACTCACATATAAAACACATCCAACCATCCCTTAACAACAAACTGAACATAATAAAATGTTTAGCAAGCCCTAAGTTCAACTGCAACACCCATACACTTGTTAACATAACAAAGGCAACACTCATAGCCAAAATAGACTACGCCATATTAATTTATGGGCACGCGCCTAGGTCTACGCTGAACAAATTAAAAACAACATATAATGCAGGAATACGCACAGCCCTTGGCGCTCTTCCCTCAACACCCATCCCCAACCTACTTTTCGAAGCCAACCTACCTACAATAGAGCAAAAAAGAGACCTAATGGCAGCCAAAGCATCAAAAACAATCATCCACACTGCTAACTCTCCAATCCACAAATTCACCAAGCAAATAAAACACCAAAACAATAAGAAACTAAAATCCACATTAGAAAAAATCATTTCATCTTGCAAGGAACTCAACATCCCCTACCTTCCACCAACCAACAAACAAACAACCACACCACCATAGCTATTTCCACCTTCCACCATCAACATCTCCCTACACAACTTTAGTAAGCCCAAAACATCACCAGAAATATACCAAAAAATGTTCCGAGAACATAAAGACAAACACAAACAACACAAATATATATTCACCGATGGCTCCCTGCAACATGAAACTGCCACATTCGCCATAACCATTGATACTGTAATTCTAAAAACAGGCATCCTACCACACTACTCCTCCATCCTCTCCGCAGAAACGATAGCCATTCTTGAAGCAATAAAGCTAACAAGAATCAAGAAAGGCAAATACATAATATGCTCCGACTCCCTATCAGCTATCAAATCTATAAGCAACATCAACAACAACAATTTCTACCCCACACTAATAAGATCAATCCTAACAAAAACCTGAATCTGGATCATATCGAATCATTAATATAGCCACTATGAAGAAAACCGTTTGGAAAGGCAACGTTTCCTCTCGCTCTCTTTCACACGCGACCCTGTCTGATTTGTCTATTCGTCCAAATGAGCGCCTAGATCTCATAGACTATAAGAGCTAGAGCAACCAAACTTTCTATCCAAGCTCCTGTGATATCACTTCAATACAAGTGTATTTCAAAATTCTGCTCCGCCCCCACAAAGAACAAAAATCTGTGGAATCCACAATTTTTTAAATACGAGAAAACCAAAAACGTAGAATCATGGAAAATTACCGTGTCTGCCAGATTGTTGAATCTGCACCAGTAAATATCAGTGGCTACGCAACGCCTTTCAAGCACTTACTCATTCCCTCTCTCTCTCTCGAACACACTTCCACGAACCGTATACATATATGTAAAGATGAATATGTAGATGTGAAATGTGGAGTGAAAACTTATTATTTTTTTTCAATTTAAAATTGTCAAATTTAGTTGGAATTTAAGATTGGGGTTTATTTGTTTGCTACTGGGTAATTAAATTAAAATTTTTTTTTACATAGCAACCTGCCTAATTTTTTAGTTTGGCTTTATGGGCCTCACTTCTGATTGGGCAAAAGATTTTCTGCTCAATTTTACATAGATTGTTTTGATAATAATATATATATATATTTAAAATTATGGTGGTGGCTGCTGTTCCTGTCCTTTCGCGTCAGCTGGTCATCACCAGTATGGTTGCGCTGACGCTCCCTTCGAAGGCGCAAGGGGCGGAGGTACCTCTCGCGCTTGCTGATTTCCCATGCTGTTGTCCTGGGCCTATGGGCTCAGGCGGAACCGGTGCCGGTCTCCGCACAGGTCCCGGGCAATCTGCTGGGCATTGCTTGACGTACTGAGGCACTTTGCTTTTGGGAGGCGGTGTGGTTATAGTTTTTTCATTAACAATTTTTATATTTGTGATATTCATTGAGTGAGTATGTGGTGTAGGGTTTTCTTTTATCTGTTTCAGCTGTTGCTGATAAAAGTCCAGCATGGCCTGTAGCCTTGCTGTTGCCTTCCACGGTGTGTTGGCCTTGGGTGAATATAATTGCCACTTAATGTGAGCAATTTCTTTATTCAATTTTTTAACCCGGCCACCGCGACCCATAACACTCACTATACTCCACTCACTCTTACCTCCTTCGCCCTCTTCAATAGTTATAGTTGTTGTCGTTGTTGTTGTTGTTGTTGTTGTATAGTGTCGGCTTGAGATCCGGTGTCACGGTCGCCATATAGTATTTCCCATATTTTTGATAGTTCGACTATGATTTTGACGAGAAGACGTTAGTCTTCTCTGATGGTTATTTATTGAATGATTCTTAGAGTTACAGCTGTTCACCGTGAAGCAGTGAGCAGCCGTTTTGCATACATGGTTTTAAGGCTTATTATATACAGCAAGAGAGTCAGAGAGAGAGCGCGCACATATGTATACACAGTGACGGTTAAGCGTGAGAACGCTGACTTAGCTATTTGGGCGGTCGTTGCTATCAAGTGCGGATCATATTCCGTCTGCACTTGAATATGTGCAGAGGGCACTTTGCGTTGGGCGCGCTGCGATAAAGTCGCTGCTTATTTTTGCATTCTGTTGGCATAACAACAAAGTATTGCAGCCTTATTTATATGTATGTATATACATATGTATGTACGCATGCTACATCTCCCTCCTTTTAAAAAATAAGGAAATTATGTAGTTATTTTAAGTATTAATATTAATATGTATGTGTAAATGTATATGTTTAAAACTATGTGTATAAAAAAATTTATGTATGTGTTAGTATTTTATTTTAAATGTTTTTTCTTTTTATAAATGAAAACAATTTTTCTTTTTTTTTTGAGTTTCCTTGTCTTAAATTCCATTTTCCTTTTTATTGTTTTGTATTATTTTGTTCGAACAATTTTCTTTGTTTATATTAGAGTTTTCAATTCAATTATTATAAAATTTTAATCTATCCTTATGTACTTTTTGTTTTTTCTTTTTAGTATCCCTAATTATTATATTATCGTTATCTTCTAACTTTTCTACTGTATAGGGTCCTAAATAAGTTGGATCTAACTTATGTCCTGTTTCATTCTTAAGTAGGACTTTATCTCCTACCGATATATCTATGTTTATTACTTTTTTATCATATAATTCCTTATTATTTCTCTTATTTTCTTCTAACATAATTCTAGCTCTTTTATATGCTATTTCCAATCTATATTTACTTTCCTTAGCATAATCATCTATATTATATAAAGGTTCTATGGTGTCTGTGCTATTAAAATGGGGTTGTGTTGAAACAGTAAACGAAATATTGGATCCATACGTCCCAATCAGTTTTATCAACCGATATATATGAACGTATGTATTCATTAAAAGTTCTGTGACTTCTTTCGACTGTTCCAACTGTCTGGTGGTGGTGTGCAGTTGATGTTATGTTTTTTATTTGTAAATACTTGCACAAATCATTTATTATAGAATTTTTGTATTCTGTTCCCATGTCCGTAATGAACGTCTTCATTGGACCGTACTTTAGAATAAAATTCTCAAAAATCGCTTTTGCTACTGTGTTAGCACTTTTGTTTGGAATTGGAATCGCGACTAGATATTTAGTCAGATCACAAATTAATGTGACTGCGTATTCATTTCCATTTTCAGACTTGGGTAGTGGACCAATGGTGTCTACTATAACTCTGTCGAAAGCGTGTATTGGCGTATCAGTTATTGTTAAAGGAGTTTTTATTTTTCTTGTCACTTTTGATTTTTGGCATTTTGGACATTTTCGTATGTACTCAGTAATATCTCGAGTCATACCTTTCCAATAATAATGTCTTTTGACCTTGGCCAAGGTTTTTGAGATGCCTGTGTGACCTCCTTGTATTGGATCATCATGGAACGTAGACAATAGAGCTTCTCTTTCTTTTATTGTTTCTATTTGGGTCACCGGGTTGAGTAGCGCTACTCTCAATGAAATTAATATTTTATTGCCCATATTTTTGAAATTATCGATTGAAACGTGTTCAAAGATATTTTCCCACGGTGCCACTTTGAGTTGGCTGATTTTATTTATACCGGCTTGCGTTTCAAGCCTTTGGAAAAATTGACCTAAGTCAAGAGTTCCATTGGTATATAAATCGCTAACATGATATCTTGCAGTAATTTTCTTACCATGTTTTAAAAAAACATAGCATATATAACGCATCCGCTACAAAATTGTCTTTACCCTTCAGATATTCGACTGTAAAATTATACTCCTCTAGTTCAAGTCTCATACGCGTTAGCTTTGAGCTTGGATTTACCATTGAGAACAAGTATGTTAATGGTCTGTGATCTGTTTTGACATTGAAGTGTCTACCATAAATATATGGTCTGAAATAAGTTATTGCCCAATGAATTGCTGCCAATTCTTGTTCTGTTGTACTTTTATTACTTTCACCCTTAGTAAACGATCTTGATGCATAAGCAACTGGAAGTTGGAGTCCATTTTTGTTTTGAGTTAAAACTGCTCCACATGCTTGTTTACTTGCATCTGTTATTATGCAAAATTCTTTGCTGAAATCTGGGTATTGTAATAAATTCGGATTTATTAGTGCCGATTTGAGATGTTCGAAAGCATGCTGACAATCAGCCGTCCATTCGAATTTTACATCTTTTTTGCATAATCTTGTTATGTGACGAGCATAGTCGGCGAAATTTTTGATGAAACGTCTATAGTAGTTGCAGAATGCAACGAATCGTCTGGCGCTGTCCGCATCATGTGGAACTGGGTAATTTTTAATGACGTCGTATTTTTTGTCGTCAGGCAAGATTCCTTTATCCGTGCATTTGTGTCCCAAAAATGTGACTTCATGCATGAAAAATTAACATTTTTCAGGATGTAATTTAAGATTGTATTTCCTACATTTCTCAAAAACATCAGTTAAGTTTTTGAGCATATGTGTTTCGGAACAACCAATGACTATTAAATCATCCATATAAAAGAAAGCTTGAGAAGGTTCTAATCCGGAAAATGCTATAGTCATCATTCTCTGGAAAGAATTTGGCGCTATTTTTAAACCGAATGGCAATCGCGTGAAGCGATACGAGCCATTGCTTGTTAAAAAAGACGTTATATCTCTTGAACTTTTTTCGAGTTCAATTTGATGAATTCCCGACATTAAATCAAGGCATGAAAAGTATTTTGCTCTTCCTAGTTGATCCAAAATGTCTTCAATTCTAGGTAGCGGGAATTTATCCGACAACAGTTTTTTATTAATTTGACGATAGTCAATTACTAATCGCCATTTTTTCTTGTCAGAACCTGGAAGAGATTTCTTCGGAACTAACAAAAGTGGGCTGTTATAAGGGGATACAGACGGTTCGACTATTTTATTGTCGATTAATTTTTGTACTTGTACTTGTATCTCATCTATTTGACTTTGAGGGTTTCTATAATTTTTTATGTAGACCGGTTCATCATCCTTCAATCTTAGCTTTTGTTTGTAGAAATTATTGGTAGTGATCGATTCGGTTTCGAGTCCGAATACGTCACTAAACTGGGTGCATAAGTTAGTCAATTCGTTTTTGAATTGTGGTGGAAAATTTTAAGCTAATTGAGATAAGACAGTTTTTTCTCTATTTTCTGGATTGTTTTGAACTATGTCGTAGTTCGAAAGTGGTTCATATGACAAATTTTTAATATTTACTACTTGATCGGCACTGGTCGTATTCAGTAATCGGACAAATGCATTTTTGGTTGTTGCAACTGTGTTTGCAACATAAATGCCTTCTTGAATTTCCTGGTTTGGAATTAGTACACTATGTTCATCTGATGATAGGTGAATTTTTCTGACTACTTGGGATCTTGCTGGTAGTACAATGGAATTATTACCAGAACTATATGTTATTGGAACATAAATTGGGAAATTTAGATTATTTGGTCTCATTATGAGCCAATCTTCATTTGGTTTGAAGTCTAACTGGCAATTGAATTTCTTAATGAAGTCAATGCCTAATATTCCATCACAAGGTATTGCGAAATGCAAATCTACTAAGTGAAAATCGTGTGGAATTATGTATTTACTTGTCTGTATCTCTATTGAAATCAGTCCTTTGGACTGTATTATGTCTTGGCCTATGCCTTGAATATTGATCTTCTTATTTATTTGGATATCATGAAAGATATCAGAATTTTCCTTTAACAGAGATATGTCTGCACCAGTATCTATTAAAAATACAAGTTTTTTATTTGTCTTTACATTGAAAAAGTTTACAAATATATTTAAACTAAGATTGATGGTATGAACCGCATAATTTCCTACTGCTGAATATCTGAGGGTTGTTGAGAGTTTCCCTGATTGTTCTGCGTTACTCTAACATTGTTTGTATTATCATTGTTTTGGTTGTTTCGACCTCGGTTGAAATTGTTGTTTCCATTTCCTCGGCCTCTACGGTAATTGTTGTTTTGATTACCGTAATTATTATATCCTCTATTTTGGTAGTTACCATTGCCTCTACCACGATAGTTACCACGATTGTTACTACCGCGGTAGTTGTTATTCCCCCTTCTAGAGTACAACACCGTATTCACACTACCAGTAAGTCTTGTACTAGTACGGATGTATGCACTAACGGCAGCATCCATGGTAGTGAAAACACCAGACTCCATAACGGATTTAATGCTTTCGTGATTAGTTTTACTAATCATTGTGTCAACGGCTTCTGTAATGCTGAGCGTGTCAGCATTCTCAGATGATATGCCTTGGTCAATATAAGCAGCTTCAAGAAGCTGTCGCAGATTTTCTAGTTCAGTTGTGAACTGAGTGGCTGTTTTGCCTTTCTGCGTTAAAGTGGCCATTTTTGCTTTTATGTTGGCGGGTGTTTCACCGACAACTGAGGCTTTTAATTTTGCAATTATTCCATCTATAGTGGTTTCATGTTTTATCTTATTGAGGGTCGTGCCCGTTATTTTTGATTTGATCACCTCTATTGCAATTTCCTCAAAAGTTCCCTTTGTTAAATTGACAAGTCTTAATGCCGTTAAGAATTTTTCAAGACGGATTTTCTTTCCGTCAAATTCTGGGATTGCTTGTGCAATTTCCCTAATATATGCCCTCTGGGCAGCGGCTGTGTCAACCACAGCGGCTGTGTATACGGCTATTGTCAGCACTTTCTTCACTTCGGATAAAATATCTTGGGAATCCAGTGTGATAACAGCAGGGATTGTTAGATTTGTTAAATCTTCTTCTTCTAATTGGATATCCTCAGTCCGAACTTCAAGGTTTTCACCGAGTTCCAACTTTGCAGGTGTATTCAAAATAGAAGGTAGTATTAAATTTAAATTATGCTTGTCTTTAACTGTTTGTATATTATTTCTCAGTTTGACGTTTCTGACCAATGTTCATTGGTTAATACATCTTTATGTTGATATATCAATAATCGAGCTTCGTTAAAGCTGTCGATCAATGTTATGGAGTGCCTATTAACTGTATCTATATGCGTTTGTCTATTTTGTGTTAGACATTTATACGCTTTCTCAAATGTCGTTTTAATATTTTGGATTCGCTCAGAAAGTTCTGGTCATTCCATAATATTGACAAGCTACTTTGTTTTTCTGTGTACTGTACTGTGCAAATTTAAATTTTGTCCAAGTCATTTGCTCGGCTCATGAATCTTTTCTTTAGGCATTTGTTATGCAGTTTATATATTTTATAAAAACAATTTGCACACATTATAACAACTATGATTATTAGTAATATATTTGTTAATTCTAAATCTGTGTTGTTTTGTTCAACTCTATTTATAACGTTAGCAGTGGAATCCACTGACTTAACGTCTAATAATCCCATTTTGAAGTTTGGTTCAGAATTATGATTTGATTCAATTAGGAAATCTTCGGAAAACTTACTTATTGCATTACTATTCATAAATAGAACATTTTTCCTGCCTATGGCTTTAATTTGATTCAATTTGTTTTTTTTATTTTTTTTTTATTTCTGATTAAACTGACTGAACTGAAAACTTATTATTTTTTTTCAATTTAAAATTGTCAAATTTAGTTGGAATTTAAGATTTGGGTTTATTTGTTTGCTACTGGATAATTAAATTACAATTTTTTTTTACATAGCAACCTGCCTAATTTTTTAGTTTGGCTTTATGGGCCTCACTTCTGATTGGGCAAAAGATTTTCTGCTCAATTTTACATAGATTGTTTTGATAATAATATATATATATATTTAAAATTATGGTGGTGGCTGCTGTTCCTGTCCTTTCGCGTCAGCTGGTCATCACCAGTATGGTTGCGCTGACGCTACCTTCGAAGGCGCAAGGGGCGGAGGTGCCTCTCGCGCTTGCTGATTTCCCATGCTGTTGTCCTGGGCCTATGGGCTCAGGCGGAACCGGTGCCGGTCTCCGCACAGGTCCCGGGCAATCTGCTGGGCATTGCTTGACGTACTGAGGCACTTTGCTTTTGGGAGGCGGTGTGGTTATAGTTTTTTCATTAACAATTTTTATATTTGTGATATTCATTGAGTGAGTATGTGGTGTAGGGTTTTCTTTTATCTGTTTCAGCTGTTGCTGATAAAAGTCCAGCATGGCCTGTAGCCTTGCTGTTGCCTTCCACGGTGTGTTGGCCTTGGGTGAATATAATTGCCACTTAATGTGAGCAATTTCTTTATTCAATTTTTTAACCCGGCCACCGCGACCCATAACACTCACTATACTCCACTCACTCTTACCTCCTTCGCCCTCTTCAATAGTTATAGTTGTTGTCGTTGTTGTTGTTGTTGTTGTTGTATAGTGTCGGCTTGAGATCCGGTGTCACGGTCGCCATATAGTATTTCCAATATTTTTGATAGTTCGACTATGATTTCGACGAGAAGACGTTAGTCTTCTTTGATGGTTATTTATTGAATGATTCTTAGAGTTACAGCTGTCCACCGTGAAGCAGTGAGCAGCCGTTTTGCATACATGGTTTTAAGGCTTATTATATACAGCAAGAGAGTCAGAGAGAGAGTCATGCGCGCACATATGTATACACAGCGACGGTCAAGCGTGAGAACGCTGACTTAGCTATTTGGGCGGTCGTTGCTATCAAGTGCGGATCATATTCCGTCTGCACTTGAATATGTGCAGAGGGCACTTTGCGTTGGGCGCGCTGCGATAAAGTCGCTGCTTATGTTTGCATTCTGTTGGCATAACAACAAAGTGTTGCAGCCTTATTTATATGTATGTATATACATATGTACGCATGCTACACATCAAATACAACACATTCTTCACAACAAACTAAAGATTTAAAATTAAGAATTTTTGCCAAAGACCCTAAAACTAACCCCCTTTCTACCAGTTTCAAACCCACAAAAACAAAAACAAATTCAAACCCCCAACCAAAAAACTACAGACCAACAACAGCGACAGCGAAACTATATAAACAATAAACTTCATTAAACTAAGCCCTTCTTAGCCTAAAAAAATATGCTAAAAATAATAATATGGAACATAAAAGGGTACACTAATAACTATAACGAACTCTTAACCATTGTAAAAACATACTCACCACAAATAATATGCCTTCAAGAGACACACTATTATAACACACACATACCCATACCCATCCAAATTTTGACCAATACAGCTTCCAACAGGTTTGGCGGCACAGCCATATTGGTCCACAAATCCATCCAAAACTCCCAGATAAACCAACCCGATCATTTTGAATCCCTTAGCGTAGAAATAGAATCTAAATTAAAACTCCAAATTATCTCAATTTACATTTCCCCCAACAAGACTTTCTCCCTTAAATCCTTAAACGACAACCTCAACCCAACCAACAATACCAATCAATACCAACCTTCACCCAATCAACACACACTTTAAGTGAGAATATACCAATTAGCCTAAACATAAACAAAGAAACTGCAAACATTTGCAAAATCATTATTCAAACTGCACACCACATCATAACATACCACAATCCTCACCCAACCGCTTCAATAAAAATACACCATGGTGGAATAAAACTCTCACCGAACTCAGAGCGAAAAAAACAAAACACATGGAACATTTACAAACGTGACAATAACACTGACAACCTAATTAACTACAAAAAAGCCAACGCTCTCTTTCGAAGGGAACTCAAAATATCCAAAACTAAAGCTACAACCGAATTCACCTCCACAATAGAACAGAACACCCCCTCCCAGAAAATCTGGGCCAATATCCGACGCTTTTGCGGACTCAACCCAATCAAACACATCCACTGCATAAAAAATCCAATCAACAATTCAACAATTCACAACAATTCAGCCAAACCTTCATCGCAAACAAACACTCAAATAAACCATTAAACTATACACTCCATCCCTCAGCCCAAACAATAGAATCCGACATAACCCAAATTGAACTCCTACCCGCACTACACTCCCTTAAAGGGACCACACCTGGCCTCAATAGAATATCATACCCTATGATAAAAAACACCTCCAACACAGTCAAAACAAGAATTACGCACCTTTTTAACAATATATTTAAAAATTTCATCCCACAGTCATTTAAAACCAGTCTAGTTATCCCCATTCTCAAGCCTACCTCCAACAAAACATCAATAACCAACTATAGACCAATCTCCTTAAACTGCTGCCTATCAAAAACCCTCGAAAAAATCATAGCCAAACGCCTTTGGTGGTTTGTCACCAAAAATAACCTAATCCACCCCAATCAATCCTTATTCAAACGTGGCAAGTCGGTTTCAGACGGTCTGCTCACAGCAGACTACCTGATAACCAAATCGCTGCGCAAAAAAAAGCACTGTGCTGTCATTGCCCTTGATTTCTCAAAGGCTTTTGACAGAGTCGGAGTGCACTCCATAATCGACCAACTAATAGATTGGAAATTGGGCCCCAAAATTATCAACTTCATAAAAAACTTTATGACCAACAGGGAAATTAAAATAAAAATTGATACTACAATCAGTTCCCCCTTCCCACTCCTTAATGGTATCCCCCAGGGTTCAGCAATATCAGTTATCCTCTTCCTAATCGCCTACAACAAACTTGCAAATATAATCAGCCTATATAAAGAAATCCACTTCAGTGCCTATCCAGACGATTTTTTCCTTATAGTCCCACTCAATAGAGACAAAAACCAATCCTTCAACCTAGACTCCCTTTTTGCAAACATCCAAGAATGGTGCTCATACTCTGGAGCATCATTATCCCTTAACAAATGCCAACACCTACACATTTGCAGGAAACAAAACTGCAATTGTACCCTATCCTCCAACAATATTGCAATCCCCCAAGTAACCCAACTCAAAATACTAGGACTAACAATAAACAATAAATACAGATGGGACTCACATATAAAACACATCCAACCATCCCTTAACAACAAACTGAACATAATAAAATGTTTAGCAAGCCCTAAGTTCAACTGCAACACCCATACACTTGTTAACATAACAAAGGCAACACTCATAGCCAAAATAGACTACGCCATATTAATTTATGGGCACGCGCCTAGGTCTACGCTGAACAAATTAAAAACAACATATAATGCAGGAATACGCACAGCCCTTGGCGCTCTTCCCTCAACACCCATCCCCAACCTACTTTTCGAAGCCAACCTACCTACAATAGAGCAAAAAAGAGACCTAATGGCAGCCAAAGCATCAAAAACAATCATCCACACTGCTAACTCCCCAATCCACAAATTCACCAAGCAAATAAAACACCAAAACAATAAGAAACTAAAATCCACATTAAAAAAAATCATTTCATCTTGCAAGGAACTCAACATCCCCTACCTTCCACCAACCAACAAACAAACAACCACACCACCATGGCTATTTCCACCTTCCACCATCAACATCTCCCTACACAACTTTAGTAAGCCCAAAACATCACCAGAAATATACCAAAAAATGTTCCGAGAACATAAAGACAAACACAAACAACACAAATATATATTCACCGATGGCTCCCTGCAACATGAAACTGCCACATTCGCCATAACCATTGATACTGTAATTCTAAAAACAGGCATCCTACCACACTACTCCTCCATCCTCTCCGCAGAAACGATAGCCATTCTTGAAGCAATAATGCTAACAAGAATCAAGAAAGGCAAATACATAATATGCTCCGACTCCCTATCAGCTATCAAATCTATAAGCAACATCAACAACAACAATTTCTACCCCACACTAATAAGATCAATCCTAACAAAAACCTGAATCTGGATCATATCGAATCATTAATATAGCCACTATGAAGAAAACCGTTTGGAAAGGCAACGTTTCCTCTCGCTCTATTTCACACGCGACCCTGTCTGATTTGTCTATTCGTCCAAATGAGCGCCTAGATCTCATAGACTATAAGAGCTAGAGCAACCAAACTTTCTATCCAAGCTCCTGTGATATCACTTCAATACAAGTGTATTTCAAAATTCTGCTCCGCCCCCACAAAGAACAAAAATCTGTGGAATCCACAATTTTTTAAATACGAGAAAACCAAAAACGTAGAATCATGGAAAATTACCGTGTCTGCCAGATTGTTGAATCTGCACCAGTAAATATCAGTGACTACGCAACGCCTTTCAAGCACTTACTCATTCCCTCTCTCTCTCTCGAACACACTTCCACGAACCGTATACATATATGTAAAGATGAATATGTAGATGTGAAATATGGAGTAGACAGATGTAAATAACACATGTAAACCAAAATGGAAGCAGATATCATTTAATATAAGTATACAAATTTGCAGAATGGTTCGACTTCAAATCTAATTTTTCCCGTTTTCGAACATATAGTAAATTACATAAATCGTAAGAACACATATATAATGACTGAGTACCGGGTATAAAGTAGAGCCGCGACCTTTGCCGCGGCTCAGAAAGTGCCCTCTCGTTTGAAATATTATTGGGCAAAAATTTAATTTTACCCTTTTGCGAACATATAATAAATTACATAAATTGTAAGAACACATATACATATATTTACGAAGTACCGGGTACAACGTTCCCCCTCGTTTTTAATGTTTCCATTGTTGTATCTATTCATGAGCTGCACTGTACACATTTTACCGCAACTCTTCAATTTGTTTTATCTTATTTCTTTATCATTTTAGATGAAAACGTGACAGTCAATGTCAATGAAGCGTCTGATACAAATTCCCGAAAGGATACGTCATTTTTTGAAAATCTAGGCGATAAAACAGAACATTTTTTGGAAAACCTGTTTACCAAATGGGGAACGTTATTTGCAAGCTATCCATGGACCACCTTGTTTGTCGGTGCTTTTCTAGTTTCAATGGTGGGATATGGCGTAACGTTTATACAAATTACAACAGATCCAGTTCAACTTTGGGCTTCACCAAATTCCAAATCTAGAATTGAAAGAGATTTTTTTGACACCAAATTTGAACCATTCTTTAGGATAGAACAAGTAAGTATTTTTGTTGTTTATTTTTTCATCAATATGTGTATATTGTTTCAACGTAGAGCAGAAAGCATTTCAGGTCATTGAGCGCGTTGACAAGAAAAATTAATCAGTAAAGGTCGATCGGGGTCGATTTAGTAATGTGCAATTTATTGTGATAGGGATGGGAAATATGTAGGTGTGTATGACGATCATGTAAGAGTAATAGATTACTATTATGGAGTACGGAGTATGCAGGTGCAAGACCGATTAGCTCAAGACTAATTAATTGCAGACAGACAGTTAGATGCTATATATAAACGAAACGAAGAAGGTTGAATAGAAAGGCGAAAGAATGGCCGCTGCCGTCGATATCATTTGTGGTTAACAATTCAACAAGCGCGTTCACCAGCATCGATATGAGCGGATATACATACATATTCCATTGTGATATATTATATATATATACATACATATATATATATATATATATATAATTAAATATGCGACACTTAAGTTTAGGTTTTTAAAAAGATTTATTATTCACTTAAACTTTAATGTATAATTGTTAGTTAGTTTCCCCGACGATGACTAAGGTCAGATGTCTTGAACGGAATTAACTTGGGTGAGTTTCTCCGACGGTGTCGCGATTGACGTTTGTCTTGAACAGAACTCAAGTCCCTACTTAGATGTAGACTATTTATATCATGATGCTCGGATTGGGATTCGGAGGCGTTGGCTTCGGCTTCAGCTCCGATGATAGCGTACGTGCCTCGATCGATATGTGGGAAGAGCGGGTGTACGTGCCTAGATCGATATGTGGGAAAGGCGGCTTTTGATGAAAGGCTTCCGCTGCGTATGATCGGTGTTGCATTACTTGAGGGTGGCTAAGAATATGGGCCTACTCGGTTTTATGACCGATTCTGATTGGTGAGCTAGGATGGCGTGATTCTTAGGAATCGATTAGAAATTGATCTCTGGAGGGTGGCGTGATTCTAGTGCGGCTGAATACACGGCATCTATTGTTTTATGCTTGACTCCTAGCTTAGGGTGTTTGTTTACATTGCCGACTATCGGCTACAAGTGGTCCACTTCGAGCGTGGGATTGTTTATGGGATTCGAAGCTGAGGGTGTTGGATTGTTTATAGTATGTGGGTGTAGGGTAACAGACATAGATAAAGGGTATGCGGAGCATGGGCTATAGATATGTCACTCCCCCAACGTTAGATTTAAGCCTGTCCTCAGGCGATTATCCTTGGATATAGTTCTGGTGCATCTAAAACTATGCATGCTGGAGATTCCCCATCTTCGTCTAAAGATGTTTCTATGTGTGGGTCGGGTTTAAGATTCTTGCTTTTACTTAGATTAAACAATTTATAACTTAATACTCCTATTATGATTATGACAAAAAGAAGTATTGAACTTACATGTAATACATTATTTAATTGCGTATTTTCTATTACGATATCTTTGGTTTGTAAATATGACAATGGTTTTATTTTTGTTACATTATTGTTGATATATACGCTTTGTGCAAATTCTGGTATTGAGCTAGATATCAAGAATTCATTTAATTGTACAGTGCAATTATGTGTTTTTATCAATGCGTTGCCGTCTACTATTATTTCTTGTTTTAAGCAATCTTGGTTTAATATAGTTTTTGGTAGTTTCCAAGTTAACAATATATTGGGTTTTATGAAATTTATTTGAAAGTTTTGGTGTGCTTTGGTATATGGACATTTTGTTGCGATTTGTTTTACTATTCCTGATATATATTCATCATTTATTCTTCGTTTTGATTCTTTATTATAAACCTCATTTTCCAAAATGTAATAGTTATTTTGCGTTAGTTCAGTAAGAATATTATTATCTTCATCTGGATATGGAACAATTTTAAGTATAGGAATATTTCTGATCTCTCGTGGAATGTTGGAAATTATTAATATTTCATTGGTATCTGATTTTAACCAAGTAGATTTTTTGATATTTAATAATTTCTCTGAATCTATGTGTTCCAGGTAATCTTGCTTTAATAATTTTGGATTAAAGATTCCTAATCTTGTTAGCTGCATGCCTAATTCAATATCCTCTATATACTCCGTGAAATGTTGAAGGTTAAACATTAGTATTTCTAATTGTTTATTTCTATCATTATCCTAGGTTAATTTATTGACGACTTCTATGCCAGAATTTACTGCTTGAATTATTAAGTTTAATTCGTTAGCTTGAACACTGTGGCTAGCCAGATTGACTATTTTCCTTCTAGTTCAACTTTGTCGTCTTGATCTAGAGTTCCAAATAGATATTTATAAATTGTGCCTACTGCATTTATAAGGCCTCTTTTGTTTCTTTTGGCTATTTTTATGCCATTGAATTCACGTTGCAATTTCTCGACTAAATATTGGACTTGGATTACGTTATTAAATTGGGTTGCCTGGTAAACTCTGATATGTTTCGTCTGTTTTTGTTATATTAATTGTTAAATAATGATATTCATAATTAATGGGTATATTAATGGTATCTGTTTTGAATATGAGATATCCATTCCTTGAGTTGATGGGATCTATCTCTATATTCTGTCCCGTAGACTGTAGGACGGTGAACATTAGTAAGATTATAATCTTAGTCATGTTGTAGCTCCAGATTCTCAGTACTCTCTTCGGGTACTCTGCAATTATCATATTTACTTTTATTATTTATTTTCTTTATTTGAATTTTGTTTTATAGTGGGTGATTTTCCTCCCTCTATTTGTCTCTTCAAAATGTTTTTCGTCTACCTGCCTAATTTCCCCTGTTCTTTTGAACGGATTAGTTGTTTTTGTTTTAACTAGGGGTGCATTTTTGTAGCGAGTGTCTACTTCAAAGTCAATTCTGTCGTTATTCAAATGATTGATCTGTCTAACCTTATTCAGTTGGGTGTTATAATCTGGTAGTCCGGCGTACAGGAATATATCAGCTGGGGATCTTTTTATAGTATTATGAACAGTTTTATGGTTATAAGTGTATAGAATCAACTCGAATTTTGTGAGCCTGTTCTCTATATTATCCTCGCTTGAAATAATTCTTAATTTTTCATTGATCGTTTTGTGTAACCGTTCTACGTCAGAAACCCCATTTTTGCTGGTGGTGATTTCGATCTTCACATTTTCCGCATTCAACCATGCTTGCAATGCTGCGCACATAAAGGCTGAATCTTTGTCGGCTTTAATTCCCTGTGGCTTGCCCATTTCGTTAAAGACTTTTATTATGGCTCTCTTTGTTTCTAGCCAGTCACGACTCTTAACTTCTACAAGGGTAGCGAATTTAGAATATAAATCGATGCATGATAGGAATTGTTGATTGCCTACCAGATAGAAATCCATGACATACTTTTCTCTGATATTCTGTATTTCAGGGGTGATCTCGAATGTTAGTTTGGTGTTACGATGCTCAGTATTAACAACGTTGCACGTGGGACATTCATTGATGATATTTTGGATTAACTTTTGGTAATCAGGGTAATAGAATTTTCCTTTAAACCAATTAGTGGTCTTTTCGATACCTGGGTGAAGTAGTTCTTTATGATTCTTCAATATTCGTTCCTTGAATTCGGAATAATTCGGGATATCAATGAGTTTGGTACTAAATTTAATCAGTTTAGTCAAGTGATTAGGACTGATTATTTCCAGGAATGCCCTTTGGAACATTGGAAAATCTATTTCATTATGGAAATATTATGCACTCTTCTTGGTACACACATATTCCTTTATTATATCTTTGGCTAATGACTCTGTCATTTCTGTATACGTGATTTTTATCAGTATCTTGTGGAAATAAAGGGATGTTTCTACCTTATCCTCATTACCTTTGATCAGTTCCATTTGCCTATTGTAGTAATTGATTGGTCGCTCGGTAAGTGGAATATAATTTGTATTATCTTCTTGAGCACTATGGACCGTTGCACAATCACTATTAATGGTTTCCCCAAGTAGGTTTTCGTTAATCTTTACTCTTGATAACGCATCAGCTACACGGTTCTCCTTTCCTGGTAAATATTTTATTTTGAAGTCAAATTCATTTAATTTGATCTTCCAGCGTTGTAGCTTCATATTTGGTTCCTGGAGGTTATTCAACCAAACCAAGGGTTTATGATCACTTAATATTTCAAACGTTCTACCGAACAGATACGATCTGAAATATTTAGTTGCCCAAACTATAGCTAGTAACTCCTTTTCTATTGCTGAATAATTGATATCGTGTTCATTTAGGGTTCTACTTGCGTAGCAAATTGGTTTGTGGTCTTGTGACAACACCGCTCCTAATTCAACGTTACTTGCATCGGTTGTTACCGTGAACATTTTGTCGAAATCTGGGAATGCGAGGATGGGGTCAGAGGTGATAAGCACTTTCAGATTTTCGAAGGCCTCAACGTATTTTTCCTCGGTTGGGTCTATGACAGCTCGTTTCTTTAATTTGAGTGTCATTGGTTTTGCTATGTTAGCGAAATTAGGAATGAATTTCCTATAAAATCCACATAAACCTATGAATGATTTTATTTTAGTAGTTGTATTGGGTATAGGGAAATTTATTATGGCGGATATTTTCCGTGGATTAGGTATTATGCCATTAGTTGTTACTACATGGCCTAGGAATTCTGTTTCTTTTTTCAGGAATTCACACTAATCCATTTGAAGTTTAAGATTTGCGTCTCTCAACTTACCAAAGACTTTTCTAAGCGACAACAAATGTTCTTCCAATGAAGTGGAATAAATAATGATGTCGTCTAGATACACGAGGCAATCTTTGAAAATTAAATCTTCTAACAGATTGTTCATGCATTTTTGAAATGTAGCAGGGGCAGTGGTTAGCCCAAAAGGCATACGAGTGAACTCGTAATGGACTTGCTTCGTTGAGAAAGCTGTTTTTGGAATTGAGCTAGGTTCCATAGGGATTTGATGGAATCCTTTAGCTAAATCGATGGTCGTAAAATACTGACACCTTCCTAGTTTGTCTAGATTTCGTCCATTCTCCTTAATTGTCACCTCATTTAGACTTCTATAATCTACTACCATTCGATATTTTTGCTTTCCTGAAGCATATATTTTTTTGGGTATCATTGAAATGGGTGCACAATAGGGAGAATTCGATTTACGAATGATTCCCTGTCTAATCATGTCTTTGATTTGCTGATTCACTTCTTGATCGTGTATTTGAGCATATTTGTATGGTCGACGATATACAGGATCTTCGTGATGGGTTTTGATTTCGTGCTTTATTGTACTAGTGAAGGTTGTCACCTTCTTGGTACTGCACGTCTTTAAACTCGTAAAGAACTTTCTTTAATTTCTCTTTCTCTTCGTCATTTAAATATTCCAACCTTAGCTGGTTACATTCCCTTAATTCATTCTCTAACGCGGAAGCGAAGTATTGCTCTCCTTCAGGAGATGGGTCAAGGCACGTAGGTGTAGTTATATCTTTCTTTGAAGATGGCTTATCACCTTTGTGTGCGGTCTTGCCGTCTGCAATTGCTTCTCCACTTTGGATGATTGGGTATGACCTTTCTCTTAACGTTACCGTTTCGTTTCGGTAATCGATGACGGCTTTGCTGGCCATCAAATATTCTCTTCCTAATAGTATATCATAATTTTCATAAAAATTATGAATATAAAACTTTTGTTTGGTCGGACAATTTTTGGTTGCATTGCGTGTAATGCTTTTAGTCAGACGGACGGGTCCATTGATGGTGTGGACAGTGAGGTTGTCGCTATCGACTTTAGAATCTGTATAATTTTCCTTTATTATATTTATGGACGATCCCGAGTCCGCGAGTACCTCTTAATTTCTTATTATTTATTATTATTTCTATATATGGTCTTCCTCGGTGTCTTCCGAGGCACTCTGCTGAAAATGTACATCCATTTTCATATGTCCACTTTGACTTTCCCTTGACCGTTTAACCGACTGATTCGGTATTTTGCTACCTGCCTGAGTCTGGTTGATTTGACGGTTAGTGGGATTCTGTGCTCTGCCCTGATTTAGGGAATTTCTAAATTCATTAAATAATCCTGTATTATTTACAGCATTATTACCCGTATTATTTCGGTTAGGTTGTGAATTTCTAGAAGTAATTGGCTTTTGATTATTACAATCATTCCAACTATAACGAGGGTAGTAAGTTCCAACATTCCTACGATTATTATTTACATTCCTTGGGTGTTCGTAATTCTTGTTATCAGCTACAACATTTTCAAAAATTCCTAACTCTTGAGCGGATTTTTCTAGATTAGCTATCGTAGAAATGTCTTTCTTGGCGAAAATAATGAACAGTTTATTGGGTAAACCATCTTCTATTGCCTGTCTGGTGGAATTTGCCAGAGCATTTTTAAAGATTATTGCATTTTCTGGGCTAGTCTCCAGATTTAGTTTACTGATTACAATATTTGACTTAATTTCTAGTTCTTCTATGAACTTACGAATACTCCCATTGAATTTTGTGTCGTGTAGCTGTTGTAGTAGCGTCTCGTATGGAGTGTGATTCTTGGATTTGCTGATTAATGCTTCCTTTAGATCGGACCAGGTGTTGGGTTGAAGACTTTGTGACAGAAGTTGTGCTCGTCCGCACAGTTGACCCTCAGTGGCTCCGTACATGATGCTTTGTTACCGTATGTCTTCTGTTGGGTACAATCCAGAGATGTACTCGATCCTGCTTATGAACGAGGTTAGACGTTCTTGGCATCCATCATATGGTGGGATTTGCCTGATTGACTTCAAGGCTTGGTTTAGGTGTACCTCTGATAGCGGCATGATAATTTGATTTTTTTTTTTTTATAAGTAGTTTGATATATTTCACTAATATCTATTGAGTTTGAATCGTGTGTAGATTCTTTGGCGGATCTTTTTAGTAAGTAGCGTTACTTTTTCTCTGATCACTGTAGGTTATTACGCAACTGTAATTGCCACTACGCAAATTGATCGTCTTAAAAAAAATTTTCACTTTTAACTGAGGTCCTACCGACTGCGCCAGTTAAATATGCGACACTCAAGTTTAGGTTTTTAAAAAGATTTATTATTCACTTAAACTTTAATGTTCAATTGTTAGTTAGTTTCCCCGACGATGACTAAGGTCAGATGTCTTGAACGGAATTAACTTGGGTGAGTTTCTCCGACGGTGTCGCGATTGACGTTTGTCTTGAACAGAACTCAAGTCCCTACTTAGATGTAGACTATTTATATCATGATGCTCGGATTGGGATTCGGAGGCGTTGGCTTCGGCTTCAGCTCCGATGATAGCGTACGTGCCTCGATCGATATGTGGGAAGAGCGGGTGTACGTGCCTAGATCGATATGTGGGAAAGGCGGCTTTTGATGAAAGGCTTCCGCTGCGTATGATCGGTGTTGCATTACTTGAGGGTGGCTAAGAATATGGGCCTACTCGGTTTTATGACCGATTCTGATTGGTGAGCTAGGATGGCGTGATTCTTAGGAATCGATTAGAAATTGATCTCTGGAGGGTGGCGTGATTCTAGTGCGGCTGAATACTTGTTTTATGCTTGACTCCTAGCTTAGGGTGTTTGCTTACATTGCCGACTATCGGCTACAAGTGGTCCACTTCGAGCGTGGGATTGTTTATGGGATTCGAAGCTGAGGGTGTTGGATTGTTTATAGTATGTGGGTGTACGGTAACAGACATAGATAAAGGGTATGCGGAGCATGGGCTATACATAGATATGTCACTATATATATCACATTGGAATAATTTTTCTGTAATATATGTGTTGAGCTACTGAGCTTCTTCAGCAGCTTATTTTTCGAGATTTAATTAAAACACAAAAGGGGTTTGGATTCAATGTATGTGTGTATATTGTGTATTATGCCTATGTTCAATTTGGTTTCTTAGCGAAAGAAAATACGATACGAAAGGTTGGCGATATGACGTTTGCGCACGACGATGATCCAATTTTGAGTAAATGCTGCTCCGAAGATGTGCCTCCCACGCAGCTCTTGTTGGACGACGAACGACGAAGAAAGGGCGATGTTGCGATAGAAAGTGCAGGGCGACAGAAAGAAAAAAATGACTAAGAGAGATGCGCTCTTTATGCTGCCGTGGGCCGGCGCTAAGCCGAACATACTCCCCCCGTTGAAGAGTACGGGTCTTCGACATCCTTCTTTGGCAGCATACACAGCTTCGCGACGGCCCTTGTGGCAATCCCAGTAGCCGTTTTTAGCTCAGCTACCCTGGGAACACCATCCTTCCCGACGATTAGCTTAGTCACCCTTCCCAATGGCCACTTGAGGGGAGGCAGGTTCTCGTTCTTTACGAGCACTACGTCGCCGACGCTAAGACTAGGCTGCCTAGTTCTCCACTTAGCTCTCTCCTGAAGAAGTGTGAGGTACTCCTCTCGCCAGCGGGACCAAAACGTCTGCTGCAGATAGTTGACCTGCTGCCAGCGATCAAGACGATTGAAGTTTAGTCTGGTTACATCTGGCTCTGCAAACATAAGGATCGGCGCCGTACTCAAGAAATGCGCCGGTGTTAGAACGTCCAAGTCGTCGGAATGCTCTGAAATGGGAAGCAATGGTCTATAGTTGACTATAGCAGTTATATGGCACACGAGGGTTCTCAAGTCATCGAAGCAAAGTACGGAACTGGAGGCGGAACGGTAGAAGTGATGCTTGGCTGTCTTCACCGCTGCCTCCCAGAGCCTGCCAAAGTGGGGAGACCGAGGGGGAATGAAGCGCCAGTCGATGTGATCTGCGACGCAAAACTCTTGAACTGTCTTCTGGTGCTTTTCGGAGAGGAACAGCTTCTTCAGCTCCGCCAACTCGTTCTTAGCTCCAACGAAATTAGTTGCGTTATCAGACCAAATCTCCCTTGGCTGACCACGAGTACAAATGAACCGCTTGAGCGCGCTAATGGCGTTGACAAACCCTGCACAAGCTCCAGGTGTACGGCCTTGGTGGCAAAACAAATAAATACGCAAATGTAGCATTTGATGGGTGGTCTGGTCCGCACCTCACTCTTGTAAAAGAATGGACCACAAAAATCCACGCCTGTAACAGCAAAGGCGCAAGTTGCATTCACACGCTCCTTTGGCAGGTCAGCCATGATATGCTGAAGTAATCGCGGCTTGGCCTTAAAACATCTTGTGCAGCGATTTACGACATTTGCCACAGTCTTGCACCCATCCAATTGGCCAATACTCATGACGAATTAGTGCGATTAATGATCGTGGTCCACCGTGCAAGTTCCGCTCATGAAAATGCACAATTACAGCTGAAGTGACGGGATGACGCCTTGGAAGAATAACTGGATGCCGCGCGTTGAAATCAAGTGATGAGTTTGCCAACCGTCCACCGACGCGTAATAGTCCATGTTCATCCAGAAATGGTGCGAGCGACGAAATAGAGCTCGACGGCTGCACCTGCTCTCCATCCCGCAAAGCCTTGTAGTCAGTCCATAACTGCACTCTCTGTATTGAACGAATGAGTAACCGTGTGCCACCAACTATCATCATCTACTGTTAATCCCGATGACTTTTTACGCCTCACAAATTTGAAGACGTATGCAAACGTGCGCTGAAGCTTTCCGAAGGAATTGTTAAATTTCCGGCCATCAGAGAGGTCTACGAATGGGCAAACTGCAATGAGGACTCTCTTGCGAAGCTCCAGTGTCGGCAGGTCTTGTGTAGATGAAGATGGCCACACCGGTTTTTCATTCCAAAGAAAGAGTGGCCCGTGGGACCAAAGATGCGATTCCAAAAGTTCAGATGGCAGAGCGCCTCTGGATAAGATATCCGCAGGGTTCTGATCGGTTGGAACGTAGCGCCATTCCATCTGAGCAGTCCGCTCCTGAATGGCCGAAACCCGATTTGCAACGAAGACGTTAAAACTTGATGGGTCATTGCGAATCCACGACAAGGCAGTTGTGGAGTCGGACCAGCAATAGAAGCTTCCAGTAAATAATTTAAGTTGGTGTATCTCACTGATCAATTGAGAAAGTAGGTCAGCGCCACATAACTCCAACTTGGGCACCGTCAATACCTTAACAGGGGCGACACGAGACTTCGCACAGAAAAGTTGCACGCATGCGCCATTCTTGGTCCTTGAGACGATATAAATACATGCGCCATACGCGTCTAGACTGGCATCACAAAAACCATGAACCTCCACCTTTGACCTGGGACACAATGCGAGGCGAGGAAATCTAAAGCGCTGAAGGGCAGACAAGTTCTCGCAGAAAGTGATCCACGCTGACGAAAGAGACTCGGATAGACTCTCATCCCATTGGAGCCGCTCCTTCCACACCAGCTGAAGGAAAATCTTTGCCTTTGCAATGACAGGCCCAATCAATCCAAGGGGATCATAAAAACGAGCGATAGTTGACAACATAGAGCGCTTTGTCGGTTTTGAAGACAACTGTGCGGGTACTACGGAAAAGATAAATTCATCGGATGCAGGCTCCCAAACCAATCCAAGGGCCTTTGTAAAATCGGTGCCATCGTCGAAACTCAGCAGCGTTTCTTTATCTTTGTCAGGAACTCCTTCAAGCACGGCAGGAACGTTGGAGCACCATTTCCGAATTGGGAAGTTTCCCCGAGCCAGCAACTGGGATGTCTGCTTCATCTTCTCACGCACTTCCTCTACAGATCCTCCACCAGTCATCAAATCATCGACATAAAAATTGGACGCCAACACTTCCGAGCCAATAGGGAATGACGTTTTTTCTTCTTCGGCCATTTGGAGCATCGCACGAATCGCAAGATAGGACGCTGGCTTGGTCCCATACGTTACCGTGTCGAGTTTAAACGTCTTTACATTTTCCTGAGGTGAATCTCTCCATAAGATGCAGTGAAGGTAATTATCTGGCTCAGTTACCCGGACACACCTGTACATCTTGCAGATGTCCCCAGTCAGCGCAATTGGGAACGTCCGGAACCGAAGTAATGTATGTAGAAGCTTTGGTTGTATAGTAGGCCCAGCCATTAGAACCTCATTTAGAGAAAACCCCGTTGAAGTTGTTGCAGATCCATCGAACACAACCCGCAGTTTGGTAGTTGTGCTGTCTTCCTTAAGCACGCAATGGTGTGGCAAAAAATATCGACAGCGACTGGACAGTTCTGATTCTACCAACGACATGTGATTAAGTTCTTGGTACTCCCGGATGAAAGAGGAGTACTGAGATTTTAGCTCCGACCGACGCTCAAGTTTCCGCTCCAATTTGAGGAACCGGCGATATGCTTGCATGTACGAATCACCCAAGATGTCCAAACTTCTTTTGATGGGCAACTTCACAGCGAACTCTCCAGATGACAAGCGCGAGAAATTAGCTTTGAAGTGCTCCTCACAATCGATATCCTCCGGCTTGACCGCCACCGAAACTTCAGTGGAACTTTCTATCTCCCAAAACCGCCTCAGTAGCATTTCCACTTGATCGAGGGACTCATGACATGTGTCGGATGAACACCGAGACCCCAACAAGGCCTTTTTACGAGGTTGCTGGCCACCTCCTGAAACCACCCATCCAAGGCGAGTCTTCTGAAGCGATGGCAAGCCTGTTGCCAATTTGATTTGGCCAATGCACAGAAGATCAAAGAATAGACTATCCCCAATGAGCAGGTCAATACGCTACGGCCTGAAGAACTGCGGATCCGCCAGTGAAATGTTCTGCGGAATATTCCAGTCGGAAACGTCTACTGAAAAGCTAGGCTGCTGCTCGGTGATTGTGGGTGCTACCAATGCGACGAAACTGGTACTGTAGTCAGAGGATTGCGACTGCAAATTGAGGCACACTGTGTAGCCCTCCGATGCGAAACTAGAGTCCCCAAGACCCGATACTGCGGCCGATGACATGGTCTTTTTTAGTCTAAGTTGCTGAGCGAGACTAGATGTTATGAGGTGCATTTGTGACCCGGAATCCAAGAGTGCTCGACATGGCACGAGAGCCAGCGCGATCCTTCAACAAAACCACTGCAGTGGCTAAGAGTACGACATCATTGCAAGAATTGTGAGTTATCAGAGCGGTGGCTGAAGCCTGTGAATGGGCTTCAGGGTGCGGTGACGACGAGACAGCAGACTCCGATTGCGAGCGTCTGTCATTGAAATGCAATAACGTGTGATGTTTGATCCCACAGTGGCGACAAGTTGAGGACCTGCAGGTGCGAATTTGATGGCCGGGCTTCAGGCAATTCATGCAAAGACTTAGTTTCTTCACCTCTAGTAGGCGCAGTGAAGGCGAGAGATTTAAAAACAAGGTGCAGGTATAAATACTATGGCCAGTAGTATTGCAAAATACACAGTCAATAGCAACCGATTCAGTCGCTACGAAAGAACTCTTACTGTTGTTAAATGTTTTTTTATTCTTTCCCACCTGAATGCCGGGCGCATACATTGCCCTAGTGTGCTCCTGATTCTCCAACTTCTGACATCTTTGCTCCAGAAACTCGGTGAATTGCTCGGCTGTGGGTATACTATCCAGTGACGGAGTGTCCTCCCACTTGGCTTGTGTGGCACTGTCTACCCTCTGCAGCAGGCTGTGTATTATAATACAGTCAGCAATCTGTTCCTTTGTCCCAATACTTTTTAAGGCTCGCAGATTGCCAATTGCGGTATCTGTCAAGAACCGGAGCTGAGAAACAGACGACTCCTCAACGCGCTGCACACCCAGAATGTCATTGACGTGTGCCTGAAAAATTAACCGTTTATTATTAAAGCGTCTGTTCAGCAAATCTAAAGCGATGGGATAGCTGGCGTGGCAAAATTCCAACGACGAGATCGTGTCTAGAGCCGGTCCTTTTAGGCAGGATCGTAGGTGCTGCAATTTTTCCACATTCGTCAAGTCAGGGTCCTTGTCGATTATCGAGGAAAACATGCTCCAAAAGGCGGAGTACTGTGAGTAGCCTCCACTGAATTCTGGAAGCTTTAACTCCGGTAGGCGATGTCGATGCTGCATTATAACCGTAGCCGGGGCTTCTGAAATATGGTCCGTCCGCATTGTTGAGCAAGGGAGCATTGTGGGCTGCCGCTTGTTCAACTCATGCTTAATGCTGGTCTCCAGCATAACCATGCACTCGTCAAACTCTTCTCTTAAGGGACTACCGATCTCATCAAGATCGATTCTTTCCAGAGCATCATGATGCTCATTGAAAGACACGACAAGATCCAATACAGACTTTAAGCGGACGTTCAATTCCTCCTCCTTGAGCTCACCAATCTTCTCTTCGCCGACGGCATTTTCAATTCTCCGTGCTGCACTTAGCATAGCTTGAACCTTACGCTTGTAGTAAGAAAGGTCTGCATTGAGGGACACGGGGGAATTGAGAGCGTTAGGGGAGGGTGTGCTATCAGAAGCCATTTCTTGTATTTGATACGGCAAACACAGAGGTCAATAGCCGGTGAATAACCTCGAACAGTTTTAAAGGAACTTCAAATCGATCGCAGCGTTCGAACACACGGGCACAGACCAGCAGCGAGAGTTCGCAATTTGCCAAAAAACCAACAATGTCAAACACACTGAGTGCACCGAAAACGAAACGAAACAACAGCAAGCAGAACGTAAAGCGGATGACACGAGAACCGTTACTGTTTGTGCACAACCGCCGAACCGAACAACTGTGTTTTATGCAAATTAGGGAACGATATATGTAATTGGCTTTTTGTTTATATGTTTATGCTTGTTTATATTGATGTAATTGTTTATCACGTCTGGGGTCACCAAAATGTTGAGCTACTGAGCTTCTTCAGCAGCTTATTTTGCGAGATTTAATTAAAACACAAAAGGGGTTTGGATTCAATGTATGTGTGTATATTGTGTATTATGCCTATGTTCAATTTGGTTTCTTAGCGAAAGAAAATACGATACGAAAGGTTGGCGATATGACGTTTGCGCACGACGATGATCCAATTTTGAGTAAATGCTGCTCCGAAGATGTGCCTCCCACGCAGCTCTTGTTGGACGACGAAGAAAGGGCGATGTTGCGATAGAAAGTGCAGGGCGACAGAAAGAAAAAAATGACTAAGAGAGATGCGCTCTTTATGCTGCCGTGGGCCGGCGCTAAGTCGAACAATATGAGCACATATATTTTTGTATAAACATAAATATTACACAGTATGTACTATATAATATAATATAATATAATATAATATAATATAATATAATATAATATAATATAATATAATATAATATAATATAATATAATATAATATAATATAATATAATATAATATAAAACATAAATATAATATAAAATAATATAATATAAGGGGCAAAGAGAATTGAAAAGATAATGCGATGCGACGGTCCAATGTTAAAACGGTGCACATCGATGTATGCGTGTGCAGATGCGGGTGCTGGCTATACGTATGAGAGCGTAACAGTTATGTTTTGGATACAAGCAATAACAACACACCTATGCGCGCACAAATAGGTGCTTAAGCGGGGCAATGCAATTATGAACATATGAATAGGGCAAGCTATAATATTAATGAATATTGAAAACTTTAACGAAATGGCTAATTTCTCAACAGATATAGTAATTTTGATTTAGTTGATTATGTACTTCTTTTATATGAAATTTGTTCTTGAAAGAGAACCAAAGGGGTTTTATGATGTGGAAATGGAAACAGTTAAGTCTGTTTTGATCTTGGACAAAACGGGAACAGTTGAATAGAAAAACCGAAATTCGCAAAGATCCTTATCCGATTGTAAAACAAACCTCATTAACCAAATTATATTCTATCTTGTGTAACTCAAAAAGGTTTATTTTTTTTTTAAAACACCAATCGCCACCGCAATTGTTTAATTTTTATATCCGCTCATTATGTTAATATATTTTAAACAAAATTAGCATCTAAAGCATGTACAAAACGAGGGGGAACGTTTTAATATTTCAAAAATTGAAGTCAAACCATTTTAGGAATATTTATACATGTTTCCAATTTTGTTTGCATATGATTTGTATACTGCTTCTACATTTCTACATGTATAACTACATATTTGAGACGTAAAAGTGTTTGCGACAGAGAGAGAGGGAATGAGTCAGCGCTTGTCAGGCGTTGCGTAGCCACTGAAATTTAATTTGTTTCTTCTGGCCATAATATTATTCCGACCTGATCCATATTCGGCAATCTGGTAGATATAGTAATTTTCCATGATTCTGCGTTTTTGGTTTTCATTTATCTTAAAAATTGTGGATTCTACAGATTTTCGTCTTTTGTGGGGGCGGAAAGGGGCGTGGCAAAATTTTGAAATACACTTGTGCTGGTTTGATATCACAGAAGTTTGGATAGAAAGTTTGGTTGCTCTAGCTCTTATAGTCTCTGAGATCTAGGCGCTCATTTAAACAAATAAGCAAAGCAGACAGGGTCGCGTGTGAGAGAGAGCGAGAGGGAACGATGACTTTCGAAATGGTTTTCTTCATTGTAGCTATAATAATGATCCGATCTGATCCAGATTCAACACTCTGATAGAAATGGTCATTTTCTATGATTCTGCGTTTTTAGTTTTCTCGTATCTTCAAAATTGTGCATGCCACAGACTTTCGTCCTTTGTGGGGGCGGAAGGGGGCGGGGCGAAATTTTGAAATACACCTTGAGTAGTGTGATAACACAGGAGACTGGATACAAAATTTGGTTGCCTTAGCTTTAATAGTCTCTGAGATATAGGCGCTAATGAGGACGGACAGACGGACGGACGGACAGACAGACATGGCTATATCGACTCGGCTATTGATGCTGATCAAGAATATATATACTTTATGGGGTCGGAAACGCTTCCTTCTGGGCGTTACACACAACCGTTATCCGCACAAATCTAATATACCCCTATACTCTTCGATTACCGGGTATAATAACAATTATTCTGATATTGTCTTCAAAAAGGGTCGACTTGAGTCGTGACTTGAGCCCAGAAATCAAAATACTGTAGCGAACACAAAACTCTAGCGCCCATCCGCTCTATTGCAAACACGCAAAGTACGTGAGAATACGTGTGCACACATACACTAACAAAACAGTCTCTGGGAGCTAATACATGTTGCTTCGCTGCGGACACCAATATGTATGAACTGTCCCATCTACATATATACTGTATGGGTAGTGGTGAAACGTAACTAAAATAGTCTGACCCAAGGTATACTAAACAAGGTAGGCTTATAGAGAGCAGCAAAGAAGGTAAAGAGATAGAAAGAGAGAGAGACTCTCACAAATGCGTTGTACTTTTCACAACAGACTGAGTCGAAAGAAGCAAAACAAGAGAGCGAGCGAGCCAATAAGCCTACCTTGTTTAGTATACCTTGGTCTGACCAAGAACCTAAAACGTGCTTGGTCACTCTCATGATTCCGCTGTGTTTTGTAAAGAGCGCCTAATTTGAAAATTTAAAGAAAATTAAAAAAAAGAAAAAAATAGCACTGACGATGAAGTGATTGTGATGGTGGTGGCATACATTGTTGCCAAATAATAGGAAGAAGAAGTATAGCGCAGTCGGAGGCGCAAAATGTCAAAATTATCAGAATGCTTATTTTCTGTAATCCGCCAAAGACATGGTCTTGAATCAACTGCTTTTATTAAAGCAATCTTATCCTCACGTTAAAACGTTGTTTGATTTACGCACAGTTTTTGCCTACATCTTTCACTTTTACCTCAGCAAAATTACCGTATCTACAAGATTGCCGAATCTTGATCAGGTCGAACTACTATAATAGCCAGAAGGAACAAATTAAATTGCAGTCGCTACGCAACGCCTGCCAAGCACTTACTCATTCCCTCTCTCTCGCACACACTTCCACATCTCTAGTTATACATGTGCATGTAGAAATGTAGAAGCTGATGTAAAAATCATATTTAAAAAAAAATGGAAACAGATCATCTAATATATAAAAATCTTCCATGTATTTGACTTAATTTTTTTGAAATTTTCTTTTTTGGCCAAAGTTTAATTTAATTAACCTTTTGCGAACAAATAATAAATTAAATAAATCGTTAGCTCATATAAATATATACTGACTAAGTACCGGGTGTGAACACACAACGTTCCCCCTCGTTTTTATATGAAGTTTGGCAGTAATTTTTAGTTTCCGCGGTGCTGGATACTGGTCTTTAACCGCTACGTACAAATATACGTACATACGTACAGACATATGCTTGCACTTGCACATACACACAACGCTTGTTAAAGTTTCTTGGGCACCGAACGGCTTATTGTTCGTACGTTCGTTAACCTTTTTTCGCTCTGTGCTTGCATCGGATCAATGCATTAGTTTGTGTGGGCGTGCGCTCGCACCATATTTTCTCGCTTGTTCTTTTCTTGGGTTGGATCAGGCTTGGTTTAATCGTCTGTAATACATTCGTTTTTTCTCTCTCTTGCTGTTTTAAAACCCCGCACCCGCGTTCTAAAGCTGCTGCCCACAAAGTAGCTGTAGCAAACGTTTGACCTGCTTATTTTCGGTCGCTTCGACCGTTTTCGTTTGCTTGTTCACATTTTGCGCCAGGAAGTGTGTGTGGTTAGTAAGCAAGTTTGGCGTTTTTGTTACATAGTTGCAGTGTGTGTGCGAGGATAGCTCTCAAAGTTAGTTGAACTTATGGGTGCGTTTTTAAAGGTAGTTTGTCGTTAGCTTAATTATGTCTGAGTCCGATAAGCAGTTATTGGAAAAGCCAACGGTTGAAAGGCCAACAGAAACTAAAACTGGTACCAAGCTGGCATTATGTCAACAAAAGTTTGACAAGGTCAGTGCTGACATTGCTCGCGTGCAAACAGCGTTTAAGCTGAAACAAAAATCATCTGCCAAAACAGAATTGTCGCCTAGAGTCGTCACTTTTAGAGGAAAAACGTAGAAAAATTTAATCATTTAGCATCGTGTTTGTCAGATGAAGCATTGGGTGTAGTTAGGCCGTATCAAATGAGAGACTGCAACTACCCTAAGGCCCTTGCTATTTTTTGGTACTGTTGCTCAGTTATTCAATGTTATTCAAGCATGACCAAACCATCTGCATCGAGTTTAATATCGATGATAGAACGGTATGTGCCATCGCTGTCGTCTTTGGGTAACGATAAAGATATTGCGAATGCAATGATTACACTAGTCAACACGACATTTCCGCTGTCGCCCAAAATGACTTTTTGGGATTTTGATCTTGATAGATTTGAAGATTTCAATTTTTTTTAAAGAAATATGGTTTCTTTTGTGGTTAAGTTTTTTTTTATGTATTTTTTATAAAATTTTTCATATTTTATCCAGAGGTAGTGCTTCTATTTTTCAAATAACTTAAGTTTCTTATAATTTGTTGTATTGAACTTTGCAGTTCTGCAAAGCTAAAAATTCAGCTATAAATCCGACCTAGACATTTTGTAGCTGCAGCTTAACGTCTGTAAGATATTGCTTTCAAATTTAAATTTCATAATTTTTTGCGGTATTTTTTTTCCGAAATTTTGATTTTAAAAACTCAGGAAGAGTCGAAAAAATAATAATAATTTTTGGCTTACATTTTTAGTTTAAGATAGATACATTAATTAGGCGTCGTTAAAAGTATCGCTTGTAAGGATCGGTGGATAAACGGCTAAGTTGCAGCCGTTTGACCAAACCCGCTCCAAAACAATATGTGATATTGTAGTGCATCATAACAGCGATGAGTCTCGCATACACGTTCAAGTTGCTCATTTCTACGATGAACCACAATATTACGAATACTAAATTTGTCACCAACTATCACTATTGCCACTTCGTCAACTGTTTGTGCCTTGCATGTTCGCCAACCGGTGTTTTATCAGCTCGAATAACAATTTTATGATCGTCGGATGGCATGCGATCAAGCGACTTTTTGAATAACTGAACCAATTCGTTGTGCGCACAGAACATATCTTGCAAATCGAAAATAATTTGTCTCCGCATGTTGGCAATAATGGCACGGATGGCATGCGATCAAGCGACGTTTTGAATAACTGAACCAATTCGTTTTGCGCATAGAACATATCTTGCAAATCGAAAATAATTTGTTTAATAAATTAAAATTGTTTTAAATAATAAACATCGATGCACGGCAACAAACAATGATTTTAGTTTTCAAAAAATGGTAATTTAATCTGTAGACCACTTGAAACCACTTTTCGATAATAAACTCAATTTTAAAGAACACTGTCTACAATTAAGATTACAATAAGAATCTACAATAAGAATCTAAGCTTAACATTTTCAAATATCCATGTTAACAAATTAAGTTACATTACAAAAGCTCTTATCCTTTCCAAAATCGACTACGGACTTCCGATTTTCGGATGGAGTAAATATAAAGTAAATATAAAGACGCTGCACCATTCTATGGAAAATACACAAAGTACAACCCCCTGAAAAACCTGAAACCCGACACTGCTTTCCTCTATGGCAGCTACGGAGTTCCTCCTTCAATCTCCAATTTCACCAACTAAAAAAAGGAGCGGGGTTCTCCGAAGGCTTTTCTTGGAAGAGTTCTGAAAAGCTGACAAAAGCAGCTATAAATCCGACCCAGACACCCAATTTTAACATTTTTAGCGGTTCTTTTTTACGAAATGTTGTCTTTGAAAACTCAGGAAAAGTCGTTTGGGCAAACGGCTGCAACTTAGTCGCTTATCCATCGATTCTTACAACCGATACCTTAAACGACGCTAAATAATGTGTCTATCTGAAACCAAAAATGTTAGCCACGAAATATTTTTTTTTCGACTTTTCCTCTTTTGTTTATTAAAATCTCCTGGCAAATACGAAAAACTGGAAAAAAGTAGCTTATACTGACTCTGAAATTCTGGCAGCACTGGATTTCTTGGTTAAGGGGAGGATCTCTCTATGATTTCTCTTATTTGTTCAGTTGTCGTGGATATGGAAAAACATAAAATGACACACAGGAACTTCGACCGCTATTCATAATGTTTTCAACTTTTATTATACCCGGTACTCGAAGAGTATAGGGGTATATTAGATTTGTGGGGATAACGGTTGTGTGTAACGCCCAGAAGGAAGCGTTTCCGACCCCATAAAGTATATATATTCTTGATCAGCATCAATAGCCGAGTCGATATAGCCATGTCTGTCTGTCCGTCCGTCCGTCTGTCCGTCCTCATTAGCGCCTATATCTCAGAGACTATTAAAGCTAAGGCAACCAAATTTTGTATCCAGTCTCCTGTGTTATCACACTACTCAAGGTGTATTTCAAAATTTCGCCCCGCCCCCTTCCGCCCCCACAAAGGACGAAAGTCTGTGGCATGCACAATTTTGAAGATACGAGAAAACTAAAAACGCAGAATCATAGAAAATTACCATTTCTATCAGAGAATCTGGATCAGATCGGATCATTATTATAGCTACAATGAAGAAAACCATTTCGAAAGTCATCGTTCCCTCTCGCTCTCTCTCACACGCGACCCTGTCTGCTTTGCTTATTTGTTTAAATGAGCGCCTAGATCTCAGAGACTATAAGAGCTAGAGCAACCAAACTTTCTATCCAAACTTCTGTGATATCAAACCAGCACAAGTGTATTTCAAAATTTTGCCACGCCCCTTTCCGCCCCCACAAAGGACGAAAATCTGTAGAATCCACAATTTTTAAGATAAATGAAAACCAAAAACGCAGAATCATGGAAAATTACCATATCTACCAGATTGCCGAATATGGATCAGGTCGGAATAATATTATGGCCAGAAGAAACAAATTAAATTTCAGTGGCTACGCAACGCCTGACAAGCGCTGACTCATTCCCTCTCTCTCTGTCGCAAACACTTTTATGTCTCAAATATGTAGTTATACATGTAGAAATGTAGAAGCAGTATACAAATCATATGAAAACAAAATTGGAAACATGTATAAATATTCCTAAAATGGTTTGACTTCAATTTTTGAAATATTAAAATTTAATTCGTCCCTTTTCCGAACATATAATAAATTGCATAAATCGTAAGCTCATATATGTATGTATATACTGACTGAGTACCGGGTATAAGGTAGAGCCGCGGCAAAGGCCGCCTCGTTTTTATATGCAGTTTATGCCGTTTAAACCTAATGACTTATTTTACTAGAATTTTAAAATATTTCCGAACCGTTTCCGGCCCCATAAAGTATACATACATATGGGCATTTCATAGAGTCGCGAACGTACGTTCGTACGCATTTAATGCACAAAAAGATAAAACCCAATAACTTTTCTCAATTTTCTTTTTCCGATTCGAGAGCATTTGTTAGCTCTATATTGTCTAGTACAAAAGATGGGGCTCAACGAGTTTTAGTTTTCATAAGGGTAGCAATAAACATATGGTGGCGAACGTACTCGAAATAGAAGACGTCTTTGCCTTAATCTACTAAAATGCAAAAATCTAAGAAAGGGAACGGAATATTCTACAGCTTTCTATCGAGTACTTACATAAAAATGATCTTATGTTTTCTAACTAATATCACCTCACATGTTCCCATAAATCAAATAAAAATAAATATAAATAAATAAAAATAATAAAAGTCTTTTTAGGGAAACTTTGAGGAAAAACTTTAATCAAGAATCATCTTTCTTATATGATTAAATAGTAAATAAAAAAATTAGTATGACAATTATATCTCAATTGGTTCGTTTAGCTAAGTTTCCATATATTAAGGAAATAATATTGGGAAAAAAGTAAATGGAAATGTGATTTTATATGACTTTTAATTTTTTAGCATCGGTGGACCATTCCGCGGAAATGCCCATATATAATTATAATCAGCATCTATTGCCGAGCAACTATATCCATGTCCCTCTCTCTGTCTGTCATTCTAGATCTCAGAGACTATAATGACTATGCGGGATTTTTAAAAGGTTTTAGTTTAAACACTGAATCATATAGCAATAAAAGCAATACAATAAACCCAGGCTTATGTTTCACAACGTGAACTGCAAGAAGTTGCTGATTAACACTACTCGACAAAATTCAACTTTTTTTTCCGCTGTTGCCAAAAATGACTTTTTCTGATAGATTTGGAGTTTTAAATTTTTTTTAAAGAATTATGGTTTTTTTTTCATGGTGCAGTTTTTTTTAAAGAACTTTTAAAAAATTTGGTATTTTTTGTCATAGCTAGTGCTTCTATTTTTACATAACTTAAGTTTCCTACAACTGGTTTTATTGAACTTTGCAGTTAAAACGAGAGGGAACGTTGTGAGCCGCGGCAAAGGCCGCGGCTCTACCTTATACCCGGTACTCAGTCAGTATACACATATGTACATACATATATGAGCTTGCGATTTATGCAATTTATTATATGTTCGCAAAAGGGACAAATTAAATTTTGGGCAAAAAAAAATATTTCAAAAAATGAAGTCAAATCATTTTTGGAATATTATACATGTTTTCAATTTTGTTTGCATATGCTTTTTACATCTGCTTTTAAATTTCTAGATGACATGTATAACTACATATTTGAGACGTAAAAGTGTTTGCGACAGAGAGAGAGGGAATGAGTCAGCGCTTGTCAGGCGTTGCGTAGCCACTGAAATTTAATTTGTTTCTTCTGGTCATAATATTGATTCGACCTGATCCATATTCGGCAATCTGGTAGATATGGTAATTTTCCATGATTCTGCGTTTTTGGTTTTCATTTATCTTAAAAATTGTGGATTCTACAGATTTTCGTCCTTTGTGGGGGCGGAAAGGGGCGTGGCAAAATTTTGAAATACACTTGTGCTGGTTTGATATCACAGAAGTTTGGATAGAAAGTTTGGTTGCTCTAGCTCTTATAGTCTCTGAGATCTAGGCGCTCATTTAAACAAATAAGCAAAGCAGACAGGGTCGCGTGTGAGAGAGAGCGAGAGGGAACGATGACTTTCGAAATGGTTTTCTTCATTGTAGCTATAATAATGATCCGATCTGATCCAGATTCTCTGATAGAAATGGTAATTTTCTATGATTCTGCGTTTTTAGTTTTCTCGTATCTTCAAAATTGTGCATGCCACAGACTTTCGTCCTTTGTGGGGGCGGAAGGGGGCGGGGCGAAATTTTGAAATACACCTTGAGTAGTGTGATAACACAGGAGACTGGATACAAAATTTGGTTGCCTTAGCTTTAATAGTCTCTGAGATATAGGCGCTAATGAGGACGGACAGACGGACGGACGGACAGACAGACATGGCTATATCGACTCGGCTATTGATGCTGATCAAGAATATATATACTTTATGGGGTCGGAAACGCTTCCTTCTGGGCGTTACACACAACCGTTATCCCCACAAATCTAATATACCCCTTACTCTTCGAGTACCGGGTATAAAAAGCTGACAAATGCAGCTATAAATCCGACTCAGACACTTTGTAGCTGCAACTTAACGTCTTGAAGATATTAAGCTTCCAAATTGAAATTTCATAATTTTTTCGGTATTTTTCCCCGAAATTTTGACTTTGAAAGCTCAGGAAAAGTCGAAAAAAAAATATTTGAATGCCTTGATGTTTGGTTTTAGATAGACAAAAACCCCGCATAATCATTATAGTCTCTGAGATCTAGAATGACAGACAGAGAGATGGACATGGATATAGTTGCTCGGCAATAGATGCTGATTATGGGCATTTCCGCGGAATGGTCCACCGATGCTAATTAATGTGTCTATCTAAAACTAAAAAAAATTTAACAAATTTCGAAAGTAAAATACACTTTTTTTTACAGAATTTCTTTTATACCATAATATTATTGAAATTAAAAAATTAAGTAATTTAAATTTCAAATGTTGTGAAGTTAATTATAAATAAAAACATGGCGTATTGCCTCTTCCACTTCTTGGTTGCAGCTTGGACTTTTTGGCTTTGTATATTCATTCTCCTCCATGTCATTTTTTGCTTGGTTGTGGGCCACAAGTTGGTCCCAACATGTACCGCAAATGTTTACATGATTGCACGGGCGCAACAAAACAGACTTTGGGTTAATTAGGAACACATTGCACGGATTCATTTGAACCAATGAATTATCAGATATCTGGTTTGAATTGGAAGCATTCGATGAAAGTGACGATGTGGAAGATTTCAGATCAGAAGACATTCTAGTTAAATTTCCTTCATTATCCACACCTTCAAGGAAGTCCTGCTTTGAAAAGCGGCCAGCTGAGGAAACAGTGCATGTCAGAAATACCTGTATATCTATTTCACCTCTTTCAAAAAGATCCATTGCGTTCATTATTTTTTTTTAGCGATCCTGAGAACAGAAATAATTGTGTTAACCACTAACCATACAATATATAGACGGGACAATTCATACATTGAAAATGTCCGCACCACAGCACAGGCATCAGCTACCCCAAGGCATACTTAACAAGGTAGCCGCACTGAGAGAGCCCTACTTCTTATTTCAGTGAAGAAGAAGAAGAAAAAGAAAAAATCGTCCGCGGAGAGAATCGTCGCTCACAACTGCTGCTAGGCAGACTGAAATTTAAGAAGTAAAAAAGAGGGCGAGAGAGCGATCGCGGCTACCTTGTTAAGTATGCCTTGAGCTACCCGGCGAGTCGTGAGAGTGTATGTGTGCACATATCTTGTTTGTATTGGTTTTTTACAACGCCGCTGTCTAAGAAAACACCCATTAATTTAGAATTGATTGTAAGTTATGATTTTATGATGACGCTTGCCCAAAATTAAAATAATTGTATATATTGAATATCCTCTATATTCTAATTTTGTTTAATGTACTATAAACGAATATAATGAACGAATGTAAATATGTACAAATGCAAAATGTATATCAGACATGACATAAAATTATATTAATTGTCTACAGGGTATTAGTGCGTCGCGTCAATAAGCGACACTCAGCAAATAAATTTGTGTCTCAAGAAATCTTCTCAAAAATATTTTGCTGACAATTTCGGCAGCACTGCACACGTACACCCACATATGAATGTTCGTTCTGTCTGTGGACTTTCGCATCAGAAATATAGGGATGATTTCAAATTTGACTCGCAAGTGTGGCACTAAAATCCGTATGGACCCATTTATTACCCATTTATATGTCATTAATATCCATATTCAAGGATGATATATATATATTTTTTTAGCGCATACTACTTTTTTATATATGATCAAATATATCTGTTCAGGGCAGCCGTAAACTTCTGCAGCGCACTGTGAAGAGCGCTCTGGAGAGCGCTCCGCGCCCGACTCGCGCCCGACTCGCTCTCCCACGCTCTTGCACACGGCACTCAGGAGAGCCGGCCGGCGCTCGGGCGGCCACTAGCTTGAGCGGGAGTTTCAGTTCTCGCTCCCACCCCCGTTACGATCGGTCAGAGTTTTTCGAACCACATACCCACGGTTTCTTTTCTATACATACGTACATATATACTTCGATTATTTAACTTACTTACGATAATTATACATAACCATAAGAGAACGATCGTGAAATGCAAGCAACTTGAAATACAGACTGTTCAGTGATTGTGATCCGCCCCCTACAAACATTGGTCCTTCGAGCCGGATATGGACTCTTCCCACAACGCGCGGGTTAATCTCGGCAATCTTGAAGCGCAAATGGTCACGAGCAAGCTATCCCAATTCTCAGTGGAGACCTGGGAGTGGGCGAGTGCGGTTAGAACCCCCTGGATCGTACTCTGAAGTTCTTTCAGAGCACGACTTGAATCGGACCCGATGTGAGGCAAAGAGAGGAAAAGGTGAATCTGGTTGGTCACCTGGAGCCGTCGGTTCTCATATCGGTCACGAAGGGCACCCCATGCCGCCTCGAAGCCGTCGTTGGTCAGCGGGGACTTCTCAACGATGGCCTTCGGATCGCCACTGGTCTTAGTGGCTAGGTAGTACAGTTTTTCTACGGGTGAGAGGCTAGGATTACGAATATAAATGGCTGTGAAGAGGTCCCGAAAAGTGGGCCAGCGAACGTAATCCCCTGTGAAAACTTCGATGTCACAGGGTGGCAGTCGGCAGCCGCCATTGGAGTCCGGCTGTGCAGGGGGACGGACTACTGGGCTGGCCGATTGGACCGTAAGGTCGTCTAGGCAGGTGTCAGGATCCTCGTCAACCGACGCTATGGAACAGGCCTCGAATTCAGCATCCACCTTTGCCCACATGCTCTGTAAGCGGTCTCTACGGACCTAAGCGATAGCGGGGGATGGCGTGCTGGTACCGGAAGCGGTAAAACGGTCTTTTAAACTGGTCAGCCTGCCGATGGCTGCTACCAATTTCGCACGTGCGGAGATGAATGCTGTTTGGGCCATTGGAGAAGTGCGTCGAGAGCTGATGGGGCTGGTAGGTGGAAGAGCTGGCGCCTTTAGCGTGACTGGCGAAGGGAACAGGACCGATTTTCTCTTTGCCGCGGAAGTCGTACTCGGTTTAGGCGTACCGGGTAACTTTATCGGTTTAGTCACCGAGGTAGGTGTTCCTGGGGCGGAACCACTGCGTGGTGTCCTACTACCTGGAGCTGGCAATGGCAAAAGTTTTTTCCTGTCCTCGTCACCAGTGGGCATGTTCTGACCTCACCCGCTGAGAACAACGAAACGGAAGCGGAAGTGTCGGGCGGATGGACACGGAAAATGGACCCAACAACCCTTTGGTATTGACTTGTTGGCAAGTCGGAGGAGCTTGGGTATACCAAGGCGATCGGGCCCTAATATTGGGAGTCGGTGGCAAGTGACACCCAAAAACAATATACCCGCCGAAAGTAGAGTTGCGCGTCACTGGACAAGCCACCAACGAAGTCGATACACCCTCAAAATACAGGGTATCGCGTCACTTGGCGCTCCGTTATGCGCAAGAGCGGCGCCGATAATCTGCTCTCCCAGCAAAAACAATGCGCGCAACGGTGGAGAGGCGAACGCGAAAACGAGCAAAAGCAGGCACCGCTATTGCTGCTTGTATGTATGGATGTAGGTGCGGGGAGGTGTGGATGTATGGATATGGAAAAAAATAAGTGAATATTCGGATAGATGTGTTATATACTCCCACCCCGCAATGTTTGTAGGGGGCGGATCACAATCACTGAACAGTTGGATGTATTTCAAGTTGCTTATATTTCACGATCGTTCTCTTATGGTTATGTATAATTATCGTAAGTAAGTTAAATAATCGAAGTATATATGTACGTATGTATAGAAAAGAAACCGTGGGTATGTGGTTCGAAAAACTCTGACCGATCGTAACGGGGGTGGGAGCGAGAACTGAAACTCCCGCTCAAGCTAGTGGCCGCCCGAGCGCCGGCCGGCTCTCCTGAGTGCCGTGTGCAAGAGCGTGGGAGAGCGAGTCGGGCGCGGAGCGCTCTCCAGAGCGCTCTCCACAATGCGCTGCAGAAGTTTGCGGCTGCCCTGAACAATATCATTGTATAATACAATACACCATACAATCAAATGTATATTTGTGAATATATATACATATACCTGCTCATTACATTAGTATATTCTATATTAAACAAAGTTAGCATCTAAAGCATGTACAGAATAATAATTATTCTGGTATTATAAGGCAAGCGTCTTCAAAAAGGGTCGACTCTAAAAATGCTAAAGTGAAGGGTGGCGCGAGCACAAAAATCAAAACAAAGTTGAGAAAGCGCAAATATCAGTTGTGCGCTCATACACACTTGCAAACACGCAAAGTACATCCGCACACATACACTCTCACGACTCGCCGGGTAGCTGATCCACACATGCAAACAAGCAAAGTACGTGAGAATGCATGAGCACACATACACTCTCACGACTCGCCGAGTAGCTGATCCACACATGCACAACACGCAAAGTACGTGAGAATGCATGAGCACACATACACTCTCACGACTCGCCGGGTAGCTGATCCACACATGCAAACAAGCAAAGTACGTGAGAATGCATGAGCACACATACACTCTCACGACTCGCCGAGTAGCTGATCCACACATGCACAACACGCAAGGTACGTGAGAATGCATGTGCACATATACACTCTCACGATTAGCCGGGTAGCTGATGCCTGTGCTGTGGTGCGGACATTTTCAATGTATGAATTGTCCCGTCTATATATTGTATGGTTAGTGTGTTAACATATGATTTTATATCATATACGATATATATCATATATAATAAGCTAATACCGATATAACATACTGACTACTTTATTGTATTTTTTTCAGATTATAATCAAAGCTGTGGACTTACCAAACATAATACATAAAACATCAAACGGACCTATTACATTTGGCCCAGTGTTTCATAAAGATTTCCTTACTGTGGTTTTTAATCTACAAGAAGAGATAAAAAAGATAAATGCAAATGGAACATTTCTACATGATATATGCTATGCTCCATTATCAGATGACAAAAGTGATATTATTTCCTCTAATTGCATTATTCAATCTATATGGGGATATTTTCAAGATGATTTAAGTCGATTAGAAGAAAGTGAGGAAGAGAATGGGTTCAATGTAAGTACACAACGACGGAAACTAAAATACAGTACCTGGTATCTACACCGTATCTATTTATGCATTTATCCTTATGAAAAATTTCAGAAAGACTACACTAGGCAACAAAGTTAAACTTTTTTTCCTCTATGAACCGAACCAACTTTTTCTGATAAATATCGGGATTTAAATTTTTGTAATGATTTAAGGCTTTTTTTTGTCTGTTATTTTTTCATGTTATTTTTCAGAGGTAGTGCTTGTTTTTGGATCCGATTTATAGCTGCATTTATCAGCTTTTTAGAAGTGCAAAGTTAAATAAAACCAGATCTAAGCTTAAGTAGTTATGCAAAAAAAGAACACTACCTCTGAAAAACCCACTACAAAAAATGACCAGACCTTCAAAAATTCTTTATAAAAAACCGAATATTAAAAAATGTTGAAATCCCAAAATCTATAAGAAAACGGGGATTGGATCAGAGTGGAAATGTCGTGTTTACTAGTGTTATATAAAGGGCAGTATAATAAAATAAAATTTATTAGCAACGAACAATTCAAGTTTATGTTTCCGCCTACAATTGACCACAATTGAATTAAACGTTTTTTTTGAATTATGTTATTTATTTTTATTTTTTTTACTTACAGGTAACTTATTTGGATGCGATATATCAATGCACAAATAATCCATACTTATGCTTAGCTCCTTATGGTGGGCCTGTAGATCCTGCAATTGCTTTAGGTGGATTTTTAAGACCCGGAGAGCAACTTTCCGGAAACACACAATACGAATTAGCAAATGCTTTAATTTTGACATTTTTAGTAAAAAATCATCATAAACGAACAGATTTGCAAAATGCTCTGCGGTGGGAAACTTTTTTTGTTGAGTTCATGAGTAACTTTAAGAAAAACAACATAAGTGACTTCATGGATATAGCTTTTACATCAGAGAGGTCAATAGAAGACGAGTTAAATAGAGAGTCTCGATCAGATGTTTTAACAATTTTGGTTTCATATTTAATTATGTTCATGTATATTGCAATATCGCTCGGCCATGTTAAGGAATTTAATAGAACTTTTATTGATAGTAAAATTACACTTGGTTTAGGTGGTGTTATTATTGTATTAGCTTCTGTAGTTTCTTCTGTTGGTATTTTTGGATATGTGGGTATTCCTGCTACCCTAATTATTGTAGAAGTAATACCATTTTTAGTATTAGCTGTCGGAGTCGACAACATTTTTATTCTTGTTCAAACTCATCAAAGGGACCATCGAAAACCCAATGAGCTGCATGAACAGCAAATTGGACGAATATTGGGTCGTGTTGGACCAAGTATGCTTTTAACTTCTTTGAGTGAAAGTTTTTGTTTTTTTCTTGGTGGTCTATCTGATATGCCTGCTGTAAAGGCTTTCGCTTTATATGCAGGTGTCGCCTTAATAATTGATTTCCTATTACAAATTACTTGCTTCGTAAGTTTATTTACTTTGGATACTAAAAGAAAAGAAGAAAATCGTTTAGACATATGTTGTTTTGTGAAAGGGAAAAAATCTGATATTATTAATAACAGCGAAGGGCTTCTGTACAAATTTTTTAAAAGTGTCTATGTTCCATTTCTAATGAAAAAAATTGTTAGAGTTCTAGTAATGATTACATTTTTTGCATGGCTATGTGTTAGTGTAGCCATTGCCCCTAGGATTGATATTGGGCTAGATCAGGAACTGGCTATGCCTGAAGACAGCTTTGTTCTACATTATTTTAAATCATTAAATAAGCATCTTAACATTGGTCCCCCAGTGTATTTTGTTCTTAAAGGTAATTTAACGTATGCAAACAGTTTGGTTCAAAATTCAGTTTGTTCAGGTCGATTTTGCAATGATGATAGTCTTTTAACACAAATTTATTTAGCGAGCAAACAGTCAAACACAACCTATATTGCTCGACCTGCATCTAGTTGGATTGATGATTACTTTGATTGGGCTTTATCATCTACGTGCTGCAAATATAGTCCAAAAAATGGAGACTTCTGTCCTCATCAAGGTAAGTTATTAAATGACTACATATGCAGAAGTAATATATAAAATCTACTTATTTTTGAATTTCCTTATTTAATTTGTTTATTTTAATCTAATATCGAAATAATGTAGTACCCGAAGTCAGTATTGCATAAATACATACGAGCATCTATCTGATTAAACGATCAGATTTTGGGTAAAATTAATTAAAACGAGGCATTTATAAAAAGTTGCACATATAAAACTAGACAACTGAGGAGTAATATAAGTAATAATAATAATAATATGTGCAATAATATATTGTAATGAGCCCATCGATATAACCAGTAGGCTGGCTATTAATATCAAGCCCGATTATAGAAAAATATTCAGTTTTGGCTCAGAGTTGTTGAGAAGAACACGTTGACAGAAACAATCATTATAGATCATTTTTGATCAAAAAAATAAAAATCATCAGATTATCTTTATTTTTGATTTTTATTTTATTTTTATGCTCAAAAATGATCTTTAATGATTGTTAATACATTTCAATGAAAATTATTATTATTTATGATTATCCAATTTATAAATTTTGGTAAATATGTATAGATTAAACTAGTCAACGCTACATTTCTGCTGTGGCCCAAAATTACTTTTTCTGATAGATTTGAAGATATCCAATTTTTTAAAGAATTATGGTTATAGTTTAGTTTTTTTTAAGAAGTTTTTAAAAATCTCGAATATTTTTCGGAGGTAGGTCTTTTATTTGTCAAATAACACTACTCGACAAAATTCAACTTTTTTTCCGCTGTCTCCAAAAATGACTTTTTCTAATAGATTGGGAGATTTAAAATTTTTTTAAGAATTATGGTTTTTTTTTCATGGTGTAGTTTTTTTTTAAAGAATTTTTAAAAAATTTGTTGTTTTTTGTCATAGGTAGTGCTTCTATTTTTCACATAACTTAAGTTTCCTACAACTGGTTGTATTGAACTTTGCAGTTAAAAAAAGCTGATAAATGCAGCTATAAATCCGACTCAGACACTTTGTAGCTGCAACTTAACGCCTGGAAGATATTAAGCTTTCAAATTGAAATTTCATAATTTTTTCGGTATTTTTCCCCGAAATTTTGACTTTGAAAGCTCAGGAAAAGTCGAAAAAAAAATATTTGAATGCCTTGATTTTTGGTTTTAGATAGACACATTAATTAGGCGTCGTTTAAGGTATCGCTTATAAAAATATAAAAATAAACGGCTAAGTTATAACCGTTTGACCAAACTTTCATATGCCGAATTTCGCCGATAAATTCCGTTAGCCGACGAATAACCGTTTTTTTTTCCTACAAAAATACCAAAAATCTGTGTTTGTAACAGTTTTTAACGGTAAAATGGCATTTGGGATAGTGCCAAACGGCATATGAAAATTTGGTCAAACGGTTATAACTAAGCCGTTTATTTTTATATTTTCTATCTATCAGAAAAAGTAATTTTTGGCGACAGCGGAAAAGTCGTGTCGACTAGTGTAATTTAAGTTTCTTATAACTGGTTGTATTAAACTTTGCTGTTCTGAAAAGATAGGTTAGGTTAGGTGATAGCGGCTGCCAGGCTCACTGGGAGCCCAGCACACAACGGGCCGTTTCCGGCCCGTTGTAGTACCGCAGGGAATCTCCCCTATTTTCGCATCGTGAGACCTAATGTCAACAGTTATCCCAGCCTGCAGCTCTTATAAGGCTAGCTATCTTTCTGGGACATATGGTGGACATTTCCGAAATGTCTGCTATGAAGGGCGAGCCCAAGAACTGTAGCCTTCTTCTGCTGAGAGCTGGGCATGAGCAGAACAAGTGTTCCACCGTTTCCTCCTCTTCCTTGTCTTTACAGTTTCTGCAAAAGTCGTTGTATGGGGCGCTCAGTCTGTTTGCGTGGGTACCTATTGTGTCCCAGTGTCCCGTTAGGGAACGGATGACTGCGCTGCACCTTCGTTTACCGAGCTTGCATAGCTCAGAGGTGCGCTTCCTATCTATGGTTGACCATGTTTGCCGAGTTATTCGACAACGTGGTACTGATTGCCACTTGTTGTCTATAAGTCGCTTATATTATAATTTATATTATATTATGAGCCTACATGTGGCCATCGGCATACGAGTATCCTCATTATCTTGGAGAAGGGGGATTGTAGTGCCAAGTCTGGCCAGCACGTCTGCAATACAGTTGCCTTCGATGTCCCGGTGGCCCGGGACCCATATAAGGCTAATAACAAATTGCTGAGCCATCTCGTGAAGAGATTTGCGGCAATCTGCAACGGTGGCCGAGTTTGCAGAGATCGCATTAAGCGATTTGATTGCAGCTTGGATATCACCATCACCATATCACCATATTACCATGACGGTAGTTTCCTCCGCTAGTTGACCTCCGCTTGGAAGACGCTACAGTGATCAGGGAGCCTAAAGCAGTGCCTAATGTTTACCTGTTCGGAGTATATTCCTCCTCCGACTCTATTGTTCAGCTTTGACCCATCTGTGAAGATGTTGATGGCCCCTTCTGGGCCTGGGGGTCCCTTACTCATCTCGTCTCTGTGAGGGATAATTACATCGAAAGGGGTGTCTGTGTATTCCCTTGGGACACAGTAGACCGCTTTCATGGGGACGGAACTGCTGTTTAGTATTGAGGAGTGACCTGTGTGCTGAGGTGCCCATTAGTCGGAGTCTCTCAGATGTATTGCTGCCATCTCTGCCCTTTCTTTTCCTGCGAGGGCAAGGCTTTGGAGGCATAGAATAGCATCTAGCGCATCATTTGGAGTGGTGCGAAGAGCTCCACTGATGCAAAGGACTGCTGTTCGTTGAACTTTGTCGAGTTGTCTGGCGATCGGTCAAACTATTGCTAGCTCCAATGGATATTGGACTATACTTGGGTTCATGCCCCATTTTAAGCCAATAGCGTTTTTGCAAGTGTAGAGGGCTATCGTGGCCTTCTTTGTCGTCTTTGATGTTTAGGTTCCAATTTAGCTTCTTGTTAATTACCAACCCTAAGTAACTGGCACTGTCGCTGAAGGAGAGCCTGTATCCATTTAATATTGGGGGGTTTAGAGACGGAATCTTGTATTTATTTGTGAATAGCACAAGTTCCGTCTTCCGGCCTTTTGTAGTTGGGCCGGAATGACCTGGTTCGGACCAGAGGATTTGAACGGATCGAAACTGTTTATTGCCCAGTTGATGTTCCGTTTTGAGAAGATATACTCCATCGAGGTGACCGAACCTTCACTAGGGAGGTGAGTCGGTTCACTGATAGAGCACCCTGGAAAATGAGTGTCGAGTAGAATGTGTAGGGACTCCTCACTGGAGTAAGTCCACATACCATCACTTCTCTTTAGGTATCCCACCGAAGGGGGCCGTTTTGGAGAGGATCTTGCGTAGTCTTGCAGCCCCCGACGTTTCCTCGATTTCAGAGCAAAATTTTTGCCAAGAGGCCCTTTTTGCCTAATTTGTCTTGCCTGTCTAATTTCTTTTTTGTATAGGGCCAGACTAGTCTTGTAATCTGCCCAATGTTCTTCCTCGTTAGCGCTATTGGCCCTGTTGAAGAGGGTCCTGCAGCTTTTCCGTAGGATATCTATATGTTTTGACCACCAGGGGGGTTTCTTTTTGCCCTTAGGTTTGTTTAATGGGCGTCCTCTGTGTTCAGGCATATTGGTGCTGCAGAGGGAAGTAGTCCCTTAATTTCTGTGATATTTTTCCCAGTTGGCTTTCCTAGGGTTAACAAAGACAGTGGGTTTCGGGCTCTCGAGAGATAATATAGTCTCGATGTACCTGTGGTCTGAAAAGGAATGGTCCCCCAGAACTTTCCAGCTCTTAACTATGTCTGACAGTTTGTGAGACACTAATGTTAGGTCAATTACCTCTTGTCTATTCTTAATTATAAACGTAGGATCATTGCCTCGATTGCAGATAAGAAGATTAGAGTTTAGGATGAAACTGAAAAGTGATCACCCCTTACAACCCTTACACCCCTAAAGTTGTGGAGCAGAAAAATATTTAAGTGCTTCCTTGCAAGAATGCAGGTTCGGATTTTACCTTCTTTTTGAGCTTCAATAAGCTTGTGCTCTTTCGTCGCTAATCCACAGACCTTGTCTCCTACTACCCAAGGCTCTTGGATCAATACTACATCTGCTCCGCTCATATCCAAGCGGAGTATAAGGGCAGCGGATGCTGCTTTACAGCGGTGGAGATTGATCTGCAGGAGTCTTAGAGACGTCGTCAGAGTTCTCCACCACTGTGTTGTCGGCGTCAGAGTCGTCCTCTATGGTGTCGTCGCGACTCATCGCCTCGAACTCGCGCATCAGAGTCGTATCGGAGGGCACTGAAGACGAAATTACGCTCCCCTTTTGTAGCCTCTATTGGGGCTAACGACTCTTTGTTGAGTACGAGCACCGCCTGGTTCATACCTTGGTTCACCTTGTGTCGCCTCAACTTTGACTACCCTCCAATCGGAGGTGGGTAGCCCTGGGTTGCATCGCTGCAGCATTTTAAGGATGCGATCCGGCTCCCTCCTAGAGGCGGGCACCCAAACTCTCGCCCTTGGTCTACTGGGCACCTCGCTCCAGTCGACTGCGACGAGCTTCGCCCCTGGGTAGACCTCTCCGACTTGCGCTACCGCTGCTTAATACAGCTGGACGGAGCGCTCGTCTTCGCAGGCTATAATTTTTATGCAGCCCTGGTACCACCCCATGTTTTTACAGACTGGAAGGGGAGCCGGGCTGTTTATCCAGCAGCTCGAAGCAGCGGTCGGCCAGTGCCGCCACTTCCACTGGTTCCTGGGAATTTTGTAAACCGCGATGCGTTTGTCCAGAACGCCGATCAGCGTCCTTTGTGCGAATGATACGTCTCTGGAGCGCTTTGTTCCATGAGTCTTCTGTGAGCTCTGCTTTTTTGGTTGCGGGGCTGTCGTCTTCGGCGGGGCAACCTTCTTCGGTGCGTCTTTGCCGAAGTTGGGAAGCACCTTTGATGCCCACTCCACCTTTTTCCGCCACTGGTCGGTCGGGCTGGACATCATGCTCGCGTTTTGCCGACGGAGTATGTTGCCAGCACTCCTCCTCTCGGCATACGTCTAAGCTTTGGCTTGGGCGCTAGTAGATGGCAACTCACCCCCGCAGCCTTACTAGCAGGCAGAACAGCCGCAGGATTGCATAGCCATTCCGCCAAGGTATCAGCTTTGAGAGGCGATTTGCCACCCACCCCAGGACTAGGATGGGACCCCTTCAGGTTCGCCCTAGCGTCTTCCACCGCGCAGGTTTTCCCTATCGCGGGTCAGGTCAGGCCTTTGGGCCGTTGCCTTTCCCTGAATGGGATTGCTCCCTGTTGGCATTTGGGGAGTACCAGACTAATTTTTGTTTTTGTTTAGTTTATTATTTTCCATATCTAATCCCACGACTTGCAAAGAAGGGGCGGTCCGTCCGGGCAGAGATTCACGTTGCCCGGATAAGGCATCATTAGAACAGGGGGCTGCCAAATCCCTGAGCTCTCCGTTAACGACTGGACTAGTTTTAATACCGGGCCCCCAGCCAGGCTGACTCTCGGCACGGGTCGAATAACACACTTAGTCCGGCCCGGTGTGAGATGAGTGTGGGGGTTGGGATGTGGGTAGGTGATGTGTAGGGATGGGAGTTGTGTGAGCTACTTATACGAGGCGGCACCACAAGCGCATCCTCAGTGTTGCTACTTCGCGAACACCCGCTGGCTGTCCGGGACTGCTTATTTCGGTGCTTTCCCTAGGGATGACCGCTTATTCGTAGCTGACCTACCTACAAAGGTAGGTCGTTCGCTATGCGCAACCTGCGACCCGTCCGGTGGCCTCAGCTAGGCCCCCTCTGAGCCATCTCACATGCTCATCAGACCAGATCTGGAAAGATAACAAATGCAATTATAAATCCGACCCAAACTGGAAGATATTAAGATTTCAAATAAAAATTTTTTTGGGCGGTATGAAATTTTCCCGAAATTTATCCGCCGACGGATAAACCTTAACTGGCTAAACTAACTTAGCCTTTTTACACTACCGCATCATTGTCGAAGTTGCGGAAAAATTATGCGAGGCGTTTTCACTTAAGCCGCATCATTTTGTCAGCCGTTCGGCTTACAAACGTAAACAAACCGATTGAATAAGAAGAGAGCACACGCATTTTTGTTGAAATTGAAAGAAATTACCCAAATAATGAGCGATGTATTGTTAAATGTGGAAAACGGTGCATTTGGGAGTTTCACTACGACCACCCAAAAGTTTATGAAGCTTGTTAAGGAGGAGTCCGATGTAAGTGCTGCTTACTTTTGAAGTGGCGGTTTAAAAGTTATAATCAGTGCATCCCAAAATATCTTTGTAGACCCTTGCCAGTATTTATGTTACCATTTTGTTATTTGCCATCAGGCTTAATTTAATTGAAATGTTCAGGAATGGTTTGGCCGCTCAACTTTAAATTGAATTTATTGATTGATTCGGAAAAATACCCCGATACCGCGTCGATACCCAGAATAATTTCATTATTTTGTAAAAATTCTTGTCAGAATACGGTAACACTTGCAAATGATTCGGCGAATGTTTAATCATGCGGCCGCATGTTTGTCTTCTTCTATCCACAGGGTTCTTATGGGCATCATTGTCACATGTTCCATTTAACGGAAAAATCCAATGATGCGCCCTTATGTAAAAAAGTTATTACAGCTGTCTTACACAATAATAAAAAATCAATCAAAAATAATTGAAAATGCAATAGGAAAAAATCTGAAAGTAACCGTCTAACGATTGCTTTCCTCTAGCAAAAATCGAACCGCATCTCAGTCGAGAGAGGAGAGATGCACGAGGCGGCATCTGCACTCCTAGGATGGCAATGGAATTGTAAACTGCAAAGGCTGGAGTGCAAACTTCAAAAACTTTCTCTGCAATCTCTCGATACGTGCAATCTGAACAACTTCAGTAGGGTTCCAAACCACTGAGGCATATTCAAGGCGCGAGCGCACAAGTAAAGAGTAAAGACTTAGTCTCGTATATGGATCCTTGAACTGGGATGAGTTGCGCGTAACGAATCCGAACATAGCATAAGCTTTCGGCAAAATGAAGTTCAAATGATCAACAAATATAAATTTTGAATCAAACAAGATGCCTAGGTCGAGTATCTCTATATCTAATGTTAAGAGGGAGCAAGTTAAGTGTGCAGCAACGAGCATTCAGGAGCTTGAATGCTGAGACATATGTCATTGATAAAAATAGAGAATAGCAGCGTACCAAGAGCACTGCCCTGTGGAAGGCCGGAATTTAGATCCGACTGCTCTCCATTCACCAATACAAAATACTCTCGCTGCTCCAGATAAGACATGAACCAACTGAGCAGGCTCGAATGAGTACCCAACCGATGTAGCTTGGCTACTAAAGCACAGTGGGAGACTTTATCAAAGGCCTTAGCAAAGTCAGTGTACACAACATCGACTTGAAAGTGCACTTCAAAGGCATGCGTGCAGAAATTACTGAATGCGACCCGATTAGTGGTTGTAGATCTACCCGGCAAAAAGCCATGCTGATTTGGGCTCATATACGACTTCAAGAGGAAAGTGATCTTTTTGGCAATGATACGCTCGAAAAGCTTTGAGATATTGCTGAGTTTGGCAATTGGTCTATAATTGGAAATACAATTCTAAGAACCTTTTTTAATAACAGGCATGATTGTGGCAGCTTTCCACTTACCAATAAACCGACCCGTTATAAAAGAATTTGTGAAAAGAACTTTCAGCGGTTCACAAAAAGCATCATCACAATTGCGAAGCAGGAAGGTAGAAATACCATCACTTTCGGGTCTGAAAAAAGGAGCAAAAAGGTTTGCTATTTGAACTAAGCAAGACCAAGATTCATAGCTGAGGGAAGAGCACTCGTCGACCTTTTAGAATTTATGAAATGCCAGAATGTCCTGGGATTAACTTTAAGCCCCCTCTCATCGTCGACAATATATTTATTATAGAAAAATTGTTTCAGAAACGCAAACTCCCGCTTATGTTGCACATACCTGGCCCAGTTAACAGGGTCACGGGTCTTATCAAATCGATTAACTTTAAGCCCCCTCTCATCGTCGACAATATATTTATTATAGAAAAATTGTTTCAGAAACGCAAACTCCCGCTTATGTTGCACATACCTGGCCCAGTTAACAGGGTCACGGGTCTTATCAAATCGCTTAAAAACTTATTACACAGATTTGTATACCTAAAAAAACCCTTCGTTTACCTTAGTAACCTATAGGAGCCATGCACTCTTCTGGAAGCATTATTATCAACAGTATGACGAACAGTATGAATGAAAAGTCTATAAGAAAAGTCTAAGACTATATGAAGTATCAACACTAGGAAGCGAGAGAACAGACGCCCAGTTTACATTTAACCTGTCATCCCGTATAGCTTTGAGACTTACATCAGTAAGACAATATTCAAAATTAAGTTCCGCCCGCGGCGAGTAACAATAGAATTTAACTGATAATAGCAACGGCATGTGATGCATGTCGTATTCTGCAATCGGCAGTTCGCAACGCGTAACACGACAATCGACATCAGATCCAACAAAAACTAAATCTATAATCTTATTTAACCTACCTAAAGGAAATAAGTATATGTGCATACAAATATGTTCAGTTAATGAATTAAAGTTATTAATTTTATTTTTTTTTAATTTTGTTTAGTATACAGACATTTCAGTAAGTATAATAAAAATAAAAAATTATAATGTAATTCTTTTAGTATAACCAAAATAAAACAAAGTAGTTTAACTAGGATATATGTAAGTGTATGTGCGAAAATCCAAATTTGTGCTTAACAACTATGTATGATTTTTTTTTTTTTTTCAGTAATTTATTTGTTTTCTGCCATTACCTAGCTCATTTCGTATTCGTGTTGGCATGGAATCTATTAGATTATGCATCGTGTTTGGAGCTATATCTGCCCATTCTGCGAGCAAAGTTCTCTTGAGGTCATCCATGGTCTCAATTTGACGTCCCCTTCTATAGACTTTGTTGGAAAGTATTTTTCGAAGGTCCTCGATGGGGCTTAAATCGGGACTGACTGCTGGCCACTCCAATAATGGTATGTTCCTGGACAAAAAAAAAAGGCCTTTGTCTTATGGGCTATATGGATCGGAGCATTGTCCCGTTGAAAAATCTAGTTATCCCCATAGTGCTCCTCAGAAAAACTAATTGGGACACTGTCTAAAAGCTCCAAGTAGATGTCCGCATTGGCTCTGGTAGGAATAAAACATAGTGGAGATCTTCCATCATACCCAAATTCTGCCCAAACCTTAAGCGATCCTCCACCGTGATTCCGATTGTGGGATGGTTCGCATGATTGCCACATATCCCTCCAATATTTCTGACAGTGGTCAGGGACATCCAAGTTACACTTACACTTCTAACTCCCAACACTTATATTTTTCGGCAAAGGCCAATCGGTCGGTTATATTCCGCTGCATTAATTTAGGAACATGCTCCTTGGAAGCATATTGAGCGTTTTTATTTTCTTTCAAAATTTGGTTGACCCGTCTCCTTGATACATTTAAATTAAAATGTCCTTAAATATGCGAGCAGGACATATTTTTTTGGACAACTTAATTGAAAATATGCCTCTTACAGCGGTCGGCGATGTCTGTAGGCTTGCCACTACGCTTGATTTTTACATAATTTTCCCTATTTTCGAGGAAGTTAGCGATACTATGACTAATTTTAACGCCAAGTTCGGACAATTCCTTAATCATGCCTTGTTCTTCGGCAGAAAAATGCTCAGCACGTGGCATTTCTAACTATAATGCAACTAAAACTATTCATTTGTAAAGAAATGTATTAAAATCTGTACATTTACGTCGGAGAAAAAAACGACGATTTTTGCGCTTCTCAAGGTCAGAAACTTAAAAGATCACGGTGTGCACATACATATGTATACTTATTGCTTATGAAAACGGCTCGCATCCAGAAATATATGGGAAACGGTACTACAAATTAGTAAAAAACAAAGTTTGGCGTAAAATAGGTGAACGTAACAGTTGTATGAACAAAATTGCATACACAGTATTTAAGTGCCGTTATTATTTGAAAAGATATTTCCTTGAGGTATTATAAACATTGTTGACTTGGGTTAAGCCCATACTAAAACAGTCATCCAGACAAAGAACTTCGTGCTGCAAATACATATTGGTCGGCATCATAGCCGCACCAACGAACCCAAATTGAAGTCGCCAACAATAATCGCCAATAATCGTTCGATTCTCTTTGTAGCAATCAGACGTGTTTTGGTTTTGCGCTCCGCTTACTCTCTTCCTATTTTGATTAAACAGCCGGTGTTTTATGAAAATAACCCCTAAAAAATTCATAAATTGACAACCTACTATATCATTTATTTCTTAATCGCGAGTGCATGCCTGTTTACTGTGAAAAACATAATTTAAATTATTATTTTTGCATCGCCTAACAGCCTAACATATTTAGCCGCTCTCACCTATTAGTTTTGCTGATTTATCACTCTCTCCCTATTACCCACACTTAAATAACTGTTCTTCCTCTCTCGCTCTCGATATTTTCTGTGCAGTAGCGCTCTCTCTCTCTCAAGTGTAGCTGCTGTAACCGCTCTCATTCTTACTTATTCCTCTCTTGGCGTTTATTCTGGCACACTGGTCTGATATCAGTTTTTTTTTTAAGAAAAAATAATAAAATAATTTTTACATTTTAAAATGGAATTCTCTGTGGTCTGTGCTAAAAAAACCAGCAAGAAGCAGATCACCCATGACCAGCCGAGTATCCCCTGCTGGCTTTGTGATAGCGTAGTGCACGCTAAATGCGCCGGGTTTTCCGGTCTCGTGGGTGATGCCATCTCAAAAAGGAATAGCCTGCATTACAGCTGTGAGGCATGCCGTCCGGTTGATAAGGAGATGGCAGCGTTTATGAGGCAGACCCGGAAGGGCTTTAGGGAGCTGACCGTGGGCTTCAAAGAGCAATAAGGTGGAAAAGTTTAACTTCTCTTATGCCAGGGAGATAGCTTCTTTTAAAATAAGTGTCTCCCAAACTCACTTTAACACCATCTGTCCTGCCAAATTTTGGCCGGAGCATTTGGTGGTGAAGGAGTTTAAGGCAAAGAAGAAGACTAGGCCCCCAATAACTCTGCCAACAAATCAGACCAATGCGCCATCTTCATCTTCCCGCTCTACCTCTACCCGTCCAAAAAACTATTAAATTCTCTCTTAGTGACCTATCAGAATGTTCGAGCCTTACGTAGTAAGCTCAGCATTCTTTTCCAGGATAGTGTCGCATTTGCATCCCACGAGAGACCTGGTTAAAGCCGGACATTCTTAGTTTCGAAGTTTTGGCAGGTCGGTACACAACTTTTAGAAAGGATCGTTCGTCTCGACGTGCAGGAGGGGTTCTAATTGCTGTGGACTCAAACTTCACGTCGGAACTTTTCGCAGTCCAGATTCAGCAGGAACTGGAAATCCTGTGTATAAAACTGATTCTTCCCGCTTTCTCAGTTTTTATAACTTGTTCGTATATTCCACCTTCTTCGGATGTCGCAATTTACGAGCAGCATTTGTCCGCCTTAACCGCTATTTCTTCCTCGCTATCTGACAAAGATCACATGATAGTTCTTGGTGACTTCAACTTGCCAGGAATTGTTTGGTCTTCGGCAAATGAGTCTAATAGCCTGGTACCCATGGCACGTCATGACTTTGTTGACGGCTTGATTGACCTGTCTCTGTCTCAAGTTAACCATGTTAAAAACTCCTTAGGTCGATTTCTTGATCTGTGCTTTGTAACGGATCCGACCATAGCGTTGTTAACTCGAGTCCCCCCGCTATATCTGAAGATGCCTACCATCCTTCTTTCGAAGTGTCGCTCGTGTATATAATTCGGATATATATATATATATGATGCGCAAGGATATGCGGTTGGGATATATATGGATGTAGGTGCGTTTAATTGCGGATTAGTATATATATGTACATATATAGACGCAAGAATATGCCGCCAATATGTATGTATATATGTATGCGGATTTGGGACAAATGCGGACAAGAATATGCCGTTAAATCTGGTGTGTGCGTGTACTGATGTACGTAGTTAGGAGGAGCGAAAGATCGGAGTACGGACAGAATAGCCGCTTGGCATTGGACGGAAAAAACAAGATCACGGCACTTCACTGATGTTTTGTATGTCGTACTTATCTTGATAGAGCGATCCGCCTAAGCTTGCTGGGGTGCGCTTCTCCTTGTTGGTGAAGATCCGGCTCGAAGGACCAATGTTTGTAGGGGGCGGATCACCAGATAAACACAACGCTTCGTTTTCCTTCACTATTTATTAAGTCTAGCTTATTCTCCAGTTAGAGTAGATTTATGTGGGTATACATATGCATGTATTTATGTATATCGTAGTTAGATCGAGAGTATGCATGAACTGAAATCGTTGTAAACGGGGGTGGAAGCGCAACTAAACTCCCCCTCAAGCTAGTGGCCTCCCGAGCGCCGGGCGGCTTTCCTGAGTGCCGTGTGCAAGAGCGTATGAGAGCGAGTCGGGCGCGGAGCGCTCTCCAGAGCGCTCTCCACAGTGCGCTGCGGAAGTTTGCGGCTGCCCTGAACACCACCATTTGGTGGAATCACCCCTGATAGTGTCGCATTTGCATCCCACGAGAGACCTGGTTAAAGCCGGACATTCTTAGTTTCGAAGTTTTGGCAGGTCGGTACACAACTTTTAGAAAGGATCGTTCGTCTCGACGTGCAGGAGGGGTTCTAATTGCTGTGGACTCAAACTTCACGTCGGAACTTTTCGCAGTCCAGATTCAGCAGGAACTGGAAATCCTGTGTATAAAACTGATTCTTCCCGCTTTCTCAGTTTTTATAACTTGTTCGTATATTCCACCTTCTTCGGATGTCGCAATTTACGAGCAGCATTTGTCCGCCTTAACCGCTATTTCTTCCTCGCTATCTGACAAAGATCACATGATAGTTCTTGGTGACTTCAACTTGCCAGGAATTGTTTGGTCTTCGGCAAATGAGTCTAATAGCCTGGTACCCATGGCACGTCATGACTTTGTTGACGGCTTGATTGACCTGTCTCTGTCTCAAGTTAACCATGTTAAAAACTCCTTGGGTCGATTTCTTGATCTGTGCTTTGTAACGGATCCGACCATAGCGTTGTTAACTCGAGTCCCCCCGCTATATCTGAAGATGCCTACCATCCTTCTTTCGAAGTGTCGCTCATGTATATAATTCGGATATATATGACGAGGATTCATTGCCAGAACCAGAGTCCATTTCGCTTTCCTTTTGCACGGCTTGTTTTGCGAAACGTTTTCTCGAGCGTGGCATGACTTTTTCTTTCAACGACCAAACCAGAATAATCAGCCAGAAGCAGAGAACATATTTTCTCTATTCTCAATTTACAATCCCTTTTCCACTCTAACACCATTACACTTTCCAGTGTCCAATTCTTATTCTGTTTTATGCTGTCACACACACAGCTACTTCCATCTCACTCATGCTCACGCTCAGACTACGTTGACAGAAACGTTCTGTCTCGCTTTCAAGAGAAACAACAGGCAATGGCAAATGACATCAAAAACAGAAGACAAGGAGAGGCAGCGTTTATGAGGCAGACCCGGAAGGGCTTTAGGGAGCTGACCGTGGGCTTCAAAGAGCAATAAGGTGGAAAAGTTTAACTTCTCTTATGCCAGGGAGATAGCTTCTTTTAAAATAAGTGTCTCCCAAACTCACTTTAACACCATCTGTTCTGCCAAATTTTGGCCGGAGCATTTGGTGGTGAAGGAGTTTAAGGCAAAGAAGAAGACTAGGCCCCCAATAACTCTGCCAACAAATCAGACCAATGCGCCATCTTCATCTTCCCGCTCTACCTCTACCCGTCCAAAAAACTATTAAATTCTCTCTTAGTGACCTATCAGAATGTTCGAGCCTTACGTAGTAAGCTCAGAATTCTTTTCCAGGATAGTGTCGCATTTGCATCCCACGAGAGACCTGGTTAAAGCCGGACATTCTTAGTTTCGAAGTTTTGGCAGGTCGGTACACAACTTTTAGAAAGGATCGTTCGTCTCGACGTGCAGGAGGGGTTCTAATTGCTGTGGACTCAAACTTCACGTCGGAACTTTTCGCAGTCCAGATTCAGCAGGAACTGGAAATCCTGTGTATAAAACTGATTCTTCCCGCTTTCTCAGTTTTTATAACTTGTTCGTATATTCCACCTTCTTCGGATGTCGCAATTTACGAGCAGCATTTGTCCGCCTTAACCGCTATTTCTTCCTCGCTATCTGACAATGATCACATGATAGTTCTTGGTGACTTCAACTTGCCAGGAATTGTTTGGTCTTCGGCAAATGAGTCTAATAGCCTGGTACCCATGGCACGTCATGACTTTGTTGACGGCTTGATTGACCTGTCTCTGTCTCAAGTTAACCATGTTAAAAACTCCTTGGGTCGATTTCTTGATCTGTGCTTTGTAACGGATCCGACCATAGCGTTGTTAACTCGAGTCCCCCCGCTATATCTGAAGATGCCTACCATCCTTCTTTCGAAGTGTCGCTCATGTATATAATTCGGATATATATGACGAGGATTCATTGCCAGAACCAGAGTCCATTTCGCTTTCCTTTTGCACGGCTTGTTTTGCGAAACGTTTTCTCGAGCGTGGCATGACTTTTTCTTTCAACGACCAAACCAGAATAATCAGCCAGAAGCAGAGAACATATTTTCTCTATTCTCAATTTACAATCCCTTTTCCACTCTAACACCATTACACTTTCCAGTGTCCAATTCTTATTCTGTTTTATGCTGTCACACACACAGCTACTTCCATCTCACTCATGCTCACGCTCAGACTACGTTGACAGAAACGTTCTGTCTCGCTTTCAAGAGAAACAACAGGCAATGGCAAATGACATCAAAAACAGAAGACAAGGAGAATAAGCAAGAAGTTCGTTATAATTTGAATTAATTAAACGTAATATGCGACACGGCCTTCCTGACACACACACGTCCTCGTGTGTTAACTAATTTTATTTTCATTAACAAAATGACAAATTAAGTAATTTCATAAGTTTCTCAAAATAACAATTATTATTAATTCATCTTCATTAGAGTTAAATATTTTCAAATTTCTCAAACTAACAATTTCAATTTTACATTAGTTACTACGGCAAAAATTAAATATTTCTAAGAGTTTCGTAAAATAACATAATCATTTTTAATTCATTTTCGTTACTTATTTTATTATTATTATTTTCTTTTAACTGTGTACATCTCACCACTCTACGCCATGACATCGGGATTACCACTACTTTAAATTTATTTCACATGACAATACTATTCTCACTTCTTGGCTTTTACTACCAGGCACACAGTTTACTTCAGAAAAACCGGCATGGCAACATCCTTGTTAGTCTAGCTCACAGATTATATCTCAACAAACCGGCCAAATTACATAGCACGCAGTTTTCACAACTATAAACCGGCCAATTAACTCGGACAATCGATCCTCACCAAGATTTCCAACTACAATGCAACAAGTGGCGAACCGCATAACTCGGGCACCCACCTTGCAGAGAGCCGTACAATCTTTGATCGAAGTTTATCACATCTTACTCATTTTCAACATCGCAGTCCTCACTGACTCGATTCGTATCACCTTCTTCGCCAAACTTGTCATTAAACTCAGTGGTAATTCCCTTTTCAGGCATACTGCGTAGATTTTCATGAGAGTACTTGTATGTTCGGTTGCTATTTAACGCTTTCAGCGTATACCGATCTCCTTCTAGGACTTCTGCCACTAAAAATGGGCCTCTATACTTAGGGTCTAATTTGGTTTGATGTCGTTCTTCATTCTTAATCAGAACATAGTCACCAACTTTATGTCGTATTATAGTCGCTTTATCTCTATCAAATCTAGCCTTATCATAATTAGCATTCTTTGTCATATTATGCTTTGCAATTTGTCGAGCTAAATTAACATCTACGCTATTTTCATTTTCAACGACGGGGATAAGACCAAATGGCCTCGCTTCTTTTCCTATAAGCAACTCTAATGGGCTTACTTTAGTTACTCTATTGGGCGTGCAATTAAGAGCCAGTTGAACCTCATGTAATGCGTCCTGCCAAGAACCCTGACCTGTCTCAACTGCGGTTAACATGGATTTCAGAGTACTCATTACTCTCTCCACTTGGCCATTAGCCCGACTGGCACCTGTTGCAATTAAATGTAAGTCTATCTTTTGTGCAGAGCAAAAATCTCGGAACGCTGTACTAGAGAAACTTCGACCTTGATCCGCGATCAGCCGAGTAGGGACGCCAAACAACGATATCAAAGACCTCACTGCCTTAATACAACTTTCAGTATCAAGCCTCACCGTATGAGAAAAATAAACGTATTTGGTAAAAGCATCTATTTGGACGATTATATATTCCTTCTGGTCATTTTTCCCGCTAAGCTTTCCAGTGATGTCGATATGAACTGTGTGCCACGGAATATCAATTTTCAGGATGGGGTGTAGTTCAGCTTGTATTTTGCCTGAAGGTGGCTTAGACAATCTGCATGTAATGCAGTTTTCAACGAATTTGCGGACATACTTGCACATTTTGTCAAACCAATAAAACTCGTACATTTTCTCTAAAGTTTTCTCCCAACCAAGATGCATAATCGCCTCGTGTACATTATTGACAGCAGACCACCTAAACGACTTAGGGATAATAGGAAGACAACGCGTCTTGCCATTTCTCTGAATTTTCCTATACAATATTCCACCTCGTAATTCGTAAGTTTTGGCCAGTTCCTCAGAAAGCTCATTACTACGCAATTTAGAAACAATACACGAAGTTTCTTCATCTCTTTGCTGTTCAGCCAACAGACAGTTGTCAGTAATCTCTGTCAAATTTATGTGCACTTCGGCCACACCTGCCGCCTTCGTTTGACCTTCTGACACTGGGTTTCGAGAAAGGAAATCTACATGAGCCATTCGCTCACCCGGTCTGTACTCTATCTCAAATTCAAACGATTGCATATACGACCACCACCGATGTACTCTTGGAGTCAACTCTGCCTTATTGCGAGAGGCTTTAAGCGAATTACAATCCGTAAACACTACAAAATGACGGCCATGTAAGTAATGGCGAAAGTGCTTAATAGCGTTATACACAGCAAGGGTCTCCAATTCATACGAGTGGTATCGAGATTCTGCGGGTGACGTTCGTTTGCTAAAATACTCAATCACACGAGGCCTATTGTCAATCTTATGCAACAAAATTGCCCCATAGCCGTCAGCACTTGCGTCTGTGTGAAGCTCAATGGGAAATTGCGGATCGAATATAGTTAGAACAGGTTCGTCAGTCAGGATCCAAATAACTTTCTGTCGTATTTGTTCGTATTCTAAGTTCCATTTGAAAGATGCGCTTTTAGAAGTTAAGGCATGAAGTGGCTTTAACATCTGAGAAAACTTTGGCACAAATTGCCGAAAATATGAAACTAGCCCTATGAACTGCTTCAACTGTGTCACAGACTGCGGAGGCGGCCAATTTGTCAAGGCTCGTATTTTTCTAGGATTTGGTCGAATCTCACCTGCTTTAACTTCGAATCCCAAATACTCAACACAAGATTTGAGAAACGAACATTTAGTGACGTTAAAGGAAAATCCTGCTTTGCTAAGTGTTCGCAAAACTAATTGTAATCTATCAAAGGCTTCTTCTTTTGTAGGTGCAACTACCATTACATCGTCCATATAAACAATCACAAATGAGTGGGTGAGATCACCCAATGTATTGTTAATGGCCCTTTGAAATACAGCGGGGGCATTCTTAAGACCAAATGGCATAGCTAAATATTCGAACTGTCCCTCTGGAGTCACGAACGCCGTCCGCTCAATTGAGTTCGGGTGTACTGGGATTTGGTGAAATCCGCTTGCCATGTCAATGCAGGTGAAAAATTTAGCACCACTCAATCTAGCTATCTGGTCCGCAATAAGTGGTAAAGGATACTTATCAGAAACAGTGTTTGCGTTAAGCTCCCTATAATCTACGCATAAACGATCTGACCCATTTTTCTTTCGAACAAGTAACATCGGACTCGCAAAGGGGGAGGAAGTAGGTCTTATGGTATTTGAGTCTAATAACTGTTGAACTATGCATCTAACCTGTCCCTTTTCCTCCACACTCAACCTATAAGGGCGTCTCTGAACTGTTTTATTTTCGTCAATCAGACGAATCTCCAACTGTCCCGTGGTCACGCGGCTCTGCGGAATTCCAGTAATGAATGATTTAGAAAACTCCCGTAATATTGATAACAATTGATCTTTATCTGGTCCAAGCAAGTCAGTATCAACATTAGCCAGGTCAGGATCACATTCAGTTACTAGGACAGGCATTATCGATTTTTCATTAAACATAGTAAGTGAGTTAGATGTAATTGTCACGCCGATTCCCCGGCTCAAAATCTCTCGCCCAATCATAACATCGTACTTAATATAGTTATCTAGGACAACATGGAATAAGATCTCTAAGGAATGTTCGCACATCAAAACATTTGCCAGTATCTGCAAAGTGCTACAAACCGTGTTGTTACCAATACCCCTTAATACGACTACATTATTTATTCTAGATCCAGATAACCTCAATGAAGCAGTCTCCTTAATGAGCGAGCACTCGGCTCCTGAGTCAAAACAAAATTGGAACGACTCACCAAACTGCAACAAAGTTCCCAAGGGTTCAAGTACGGTGCACATGTTGACGTCTTTGACAATGTTACTCTTATTCGGCGCTCGACGCTCCGGACACACAGTAGACACATGCCCAGGCTTTCCACAGTTGTAACAGGTTAAAGTTGATCGATCTTTTCCTCCTGTATAGGCAGAGTGTTGATTAGCAGGCTTTTGCTGCAAGGTTGTCTCTCTATTTGAGCGACAATCCATCTTCTTGTGGCCAGGTTTTCCACACTTGTGACACTTAATGTGAGGAAACAGCTTGAGTCTTTTTCCTGGTGGTCCTGATGAATCATCGTTCGAATTCTGGCTCGGCTTTGTGTCAAACGAGAAGGCTTTTAGTTCATCTCGATTCTCGTCTTTACTTCCGTAGTAAAAACCAAGCGTCGCAGCCTCTTATCAATTCCCGCTGTATGTGCCAGAGCAACAGACACTGCAATTTGCTCCACACTCAGTGACTTCCATCTAGACATCAGCGAGGTTACCATTCGGCTTCCATACAGCGACATACATTCTCCTTCTTTGGGACGCCCAGTTAGTAAATTCATAACTGTCGCCGCCACGGTCTCCGTTCCGGCAAAATGTTGCAGAAATAACTCTCTGAACTGCTTCCATGTAATGCCAGCAAAGCATGTTTGCGAAAGCCAATGTGACGCGCTACCTTGTAGCGACTTGCTAAGAGTCATCACCAAAGCGCTGCCCTCCAATGGATTTTCGGACAAAATGTAATCCACTGTTTCACTCCACGAACGAGGATCTGCGCCGTCACGATCAGGGTTGAATTTGGGCAGTACAACAGCCATGGTATCGTTCGCTGTTACTTGCGAACGCTGGACTACTTTAATGAGTTCCGAAAAGTGGCGATTCTGCGATTCCAAGAGAGCTCGAATATTATCTTCACCGCTGACTTCAGGCGTAGCTAATCCCACTTCTGATGACGAGGATTCATTGCCAGAACCAGAGTCCATTTCTCTTTCCTTTTGCACGGCTTGTTTTGCGAAACGTTTTCTCGAGCGTGGCATGACTTTTTCTTTCAACGACCAAACCAGAATAATCAGCCAGAAGCAGAGAACATATTTTCTCTATTCTCAATTTACAATCCCTTTTCCACTCTAACACCATTACACTTTCCAGTGTCCAATTCTTATTCTGTTTTATGCTGTCACACACACAGCTACTTCCATCTCACTCATGCTCACGCTCAGACTACGTTGACAGAAACGTTCTGTCTCGCTTTCAAGAGAAACAACAGGCAATGGCAAATGACATCAAAAACAGAAGACAAGGAGAATAAGCAAGAAGTTCGTTATAATTTGAATTTATTAAACGTAATATGCGACATATATATATATATGATGCGCAAGGATATGCGGTTGGGATATATATGGATGTAGGTGCGTTTAATTGCGGATTAGTATACATATGTACATATATAGACGCAAGAATATGCCGCCAATATGTATGTATATATGTATGCGGATTTGGGACAAATGCGGACAAGAATATGCCGTTAAATCTGGTGTGTGCGTGTACTGATGTACGTAGTTAGGAGGAGCGAAAGATCGGAGTACGGACAGAATAGCCGCTTGGCATTGGACGGAAAAAACAAGATCACGGCACTTCACTGATGTTTTGTATGTCGTACTTATCTTGATAGAGCGATCCGCCTAAGCTTGCTGGGGTGCGCTTCTCCTTGTTGGTGAAGATCCGGCTCGAAGGACCAATGTTTGTAGGGGGCGGATCACCAGATAAACACAACGCTTCGTTTTCTTTCACTATTTATTAAGTCTAGCTTATTCTCCAGTTCGAGTAGATTTATGTGGGTATACATATGTATGTATTTATGTATATCGTAGTTAGATCGAGAGTATGCATGAACTGAAATCGTTGTAAACGGGGGTGGAAGCGCAACTAAACTCCCCCTCAAGCTAGTGGCCTCCCGAGCGCCGGGCGGCTTTCCTGAGTGCCGTGTGCAAGAGCGTATGAGAGCGAGTCGGGCGCGGAGCGCTCTCCAGAGCGCTCTCCACAGTGCGCTGCGGAAGTTTGCGGCTGCCCTGAACACCACCATTTAGTGGAATCACCCCTGATATCCTGGCTATGGCCATCTGCCCATCGCACCCGCTCAATGAAGCTGGTGGTGGCCCCCGTGTCGACCGTGGTCCTCCACTCGTTTCTGGTGATCGCCACCATGGCCAAGGCATCTCCTTTTCGGCCAGTCCACCGATTATGTTTGTGGAGGCTTTGCTGTGGTGTCTTTCACTTTGGAGGGCTTCATTTGCGACCCCGACCCCACCCTGACGCACCTCTAGCAAAATGCCAGCGGTTAATGCACGTGAACGCTTAAGCCCAACGGCTCCCAAATCGTCGGCACGCACGCGCAGGGCTCTGCACGTGCAGCGATACCGCTCTGCACAGGTCGGTGGGGCCAGACGTTAGTATGGGTCCGTCTCATCATTCGCCTGAGCGACCGGAAAGGCTCTGCACGCCTTTCATTCCCAAAACTCAATTAAGCGAATTCTGGCTCCGCCACATGTTTCTCGACCCAATCTTCGAACATTCTCCGCATCTCGGTCATTGAGCCTGACATTTAAAGTCCGCATGCATGGTCACACTGGACCAGCTCCTCCTTCCTCAGCGAATTAATTCATTGCCGGGTCCTCATCTCGATACCCTTGCGATTCCCCGTTCAATACCGCTCTTCTCAATGCCCTTCTTCCGTCAGATTCAGCTGTGCTGACTCAGCGGTCGGTAGGTGGCTGCAACTAATTTGTTAATTGGCCTTGACTGTAATTTTGTTTGTTCGTCATGCTATGGATAGAAATTCTTAATCTTACGGTGTCACCGTTAGAAGGCTACCTCCGGGCATTACTCGCCCACGCAACGGTATTATCTTTTCTCTATACTCGCCTCCACGTGAGGCGTCCTTCCTGGAACGCTAGCGGCGGCGCAACTTATCACTCGTCTGCTCGGAAGTTATCTCGAATACGTTTTTCTCAAGACCCTATACCGTTTTAGAGCTTCATAAACAGTAAGCGTATAACGTCCGCACACCCATCCTCGCTATCCTTCCTTAATACGTCGGCAGATAATGATCACGCAATTGCCGATATTTTTGCCCGTTTCTTCCAAACTACCTATTCGCAGGACGTTTACTCTGGTCAGCCGTATTTATACGGTTTACCGAGGTCGAACGGCATTTTCAGTCCTTTGTTAAATGAAAGCTCGTTGCTTCATGATCTACGAACAGTAAAGCTGGTGTTTTCACCGGGTCCGGACGGAGTTCCCGGCTGTGTACTCAGGTACTGTGAAGAGTCTCTGTGCGGGCCGTTGCTTAAACTATTCAACCTGTACATAAATTTTTCATGCTTACCACAGGGCAGCCATCTAGGCCCCTTACTCGTTACACTCTTTATAAATGACCTGCCTTCTGTATTAACATACTCTCGAGTACTTATGTATGCGGATGATGTTAAGCTCTGTGTCCAGTATAAGGACATTTCTTTTCAATTCAGGTTGCAATCCAATCTCGATAGATTTCAGTCTTTGTGTTGTGTAAATTTATTAAACCTTAAAGGCCTGTATCCAGCACCGCGAAATTTTACTGAAACGAATCTGCTCTTTATTTCGGATGTGTGGAACTCAACTAATGTAGTGTGACCAAGAACCTAAAAAGTGATTTGCCACTGTCATGAATCAGCTGTGTTTTATAAACAGCGCCAATTTTGAAAATTAAACTAAAATTACAAAAAGGAAGAAAAGTAATTCTGACGATGAAGTGATTGTGTTGGTAGCGGCACATATTGCTGTAAGAAGAAGTACAGCACAGTTGGAGGCGCCAAAATGTCAAAATTATCAAAATGCTCATTTTCCGTGATTCGCTAAAGACATGGTATTGCCTCAACTGATTTTATTAAAGCAATCTTCTCCTCACTTTAAACATTTGCAAATCTCTTTTTGGTTTTGCGCACAAATTTTGCCCCCACCTTTCACTTTGACTTCAGTAAAAATAGGCACATATATTTTACTGGAACCCCTATCAGCTGTTCTCACAGTCCACATTCGTGTGAATATCGATACTATCGATAAAAATTCGTGGATCCCATTTACGTTGCTGGATACTGACTCCAGGAACACACAAACGAAAAATTACTGGCCCCGTTTTTTTTATATGAAGTTTGGCAGTAATTTTTAGTTTCCGCGGTGCTGGATACCCAGCTTAATGCTTCAAAATGTAAATTAATGACTTTTCATCGCTCCAGCGCCTTTCTGGTTCCTTACACCCTTTGTGGTGGTTCTCTTGAGAGAATTACCCGGGTTGATGATCTTGGTGTTCTATTAGATCCGAAGTTAAAGTTTTCAGAACACATTTCCACCATTGTGAATAAGGCCATGGGCGTGCTTGGGTTTATAAAGAGGTGGTCAAAGGAATTTGACGACCCCTATATAACAAAGACTCTCTACACCTCTTTGGTTAGAATACGGCTCTTGTGTATGGTGCCCTCAGTACAACGTACACCAGGACCGTATAGAATCAGTTCAGAAAAACTTTTTACTTTTAGCTCTTCGCGGCCTCAGCTGGGATGCAGGTGTGAGACTGCCGTCCTGCCGTCCTGCCGACCTATGCTCGGATTATAATTCCCTCTACCATATTATATCTACCACTAACTCCCTTCCTAGTCTTAAATTACTGATACTCTTACATCTTTCCCGTAATTAGTAATTACTTTGCTTCTTTAGTTAGATTAGTTCTACTTTTCCTCGAACACTAGTCTAACACCTATCTTTCCTGCATGTCCGCGATCGGTTCGATTTACGAATCGCGCGTTGGGCACCCCTCGGTCGGTTGGGCGGGAGGTGGGCTGCGTTCTTGCCTGGGATCCGCGCGTAACAGCCATTGGCTGGTGTCGCTTGGGCCACTTGATGGTGCAGTCATTGCATATCAACGTCCTAAAGAAAAAAAAAAAACGCAGAGATGCTGACGGTCTTTTAAATTAGCATGTATGTTGGTAATATTTCGTATATGCGCCTTGTAGATATCGTAACTACTACTCGGCGGAATGTAAGATGCGCTGACTAACAGAGTCTCCGACTGGCCGGCCACCAACACACCAATCTGATCATACATAGTGTCCCCATCCAAGAGACAAATCGGATCTAACGGCCACAATGACTCCACCTCCTTTGCAGCGCTTCGTTTTGGCACAATTTCTGTCCTTAGGAAACACTTGGAAAAGCTTGCTATCAAAGTACTCACTGTCGAAGACGTTATCGTTGAGCCAGCTTTTAACCAAGATGACAACGTCGAAATCGCACGTAGAGGTTGCCAAGTAGATAGCCTGAGCCTTAGTGCGCATGCTCGCTATATTCTGAAAGAAAATGCGAATGGATTTGGATGGATTTTGATTTTGAAAACTCTGGAAAAAATTGATTGAAACGGCCATTTTAAGGTCTTCCTCCAACACTCCAAAACCATGCCAGGAATTCGTTATTTATTACAAAAATTTGAAAACATCATATCTTCCAGACGGTAAGCTAAGGCTACAAAGTGTTTGCGTCCTTTTTATGGCTATAAAAAGGTTTGGTCAAATGGCTGCAATTTAGCCGTTTATCCATCGATTCTTGCAAACGATACCTTGAACGAAGATCAATAAATGTGCCGATTTAAAACCAAAAAGGTTAGCCACGACTTTCCGACTTTTCCTGAGTTTCCAAAGACAAAATTTCGGGAAAAAATACCGCAAAAAATTATGAAATTTTAATTTGAAATCCTACTATCTTCCAGACGTTATGCTTCAGCTACAGAATGTCTGGGTCGGATTTTTTGGGCTGTTTGAAGGGCCTTCTTCTTTGTATTTCAGCTATCCCAGTCCCTGTCTCTACAGTTCTTGAATCTACAAATATAAACCATAATTATAGGTAATAGACGGAATAATGAAAACAAATAAAACAAATAAGCTTACCACGCAAAATTACTGAACTTCCATTTTAAATCACGGCAATTCCCAATTTCTCTACATTTTCCATTTCGCTGTCATCAAGTTTTTCTTTTTCACCGGACGACACTTTTTCCCCGCTAGCCCGAGTTAGTTTGTCTGCATATTTATGCTTTACTTTCTTTTTGAGCTGCCGTACATGTATGCCGTTTGCTGTACATTGTAAAGTTAAGTTAAGTTTGTGTCTTACCTTAGGTTTACTAACTTTATTGTATAACTAGTTGACCCGGCAAACGCTGTTTTGCCATATACATAATTTCTATGTACTTTCTAGTGCCGACAGAAAATAACTAACCTATTTTAAGTGTGTAAGGATGTGGTATATGCACGAAATAGGTGTGTAATGCTGTGAACGAGAAGGGAAGGGAGCAGCTCTCCTGCTCTTCCGCTCTCCTGCTCTCCCGCTCTCCTGCTCTCCCCCTCTCCCAGTCTCCCCCTCTCCAGCTCTCCTGTTTTCCCGCTCTCCTGCTCTCCCGCTCTCCCGCTCTCCTGCTCTCCCGCTCTCCTGCTCTTCTCCTCTCCTGCTCTCCCTCTCTCCTGCTCTCCCGCTCTCCTTCTGAATAGAATTATAAAAAAAATGTTAAGGGTGGACAACCCTTAACACTTAGGGGTATGAAAAATAGATGTTAGCTGATTCTCAGACCTACTGAATATGCATGCAAAATTTGGCTAAAATCGGTAAAGCCGTTTCGGAGGAGTACGAAGACAAACATTGTGACACGAGAATTTTATATATTAGATAATTCGTTATTCAATTTTACTTGTCGCACTTGTAATTCAACCTTCATTTCGTCACTTACGAAAGACAAGTAGTTCGGCATGGTCAATCGCCACCGCCAGTACTGCAGGGTTAAATTATGTCATCATGCCTCGAAATATAAACAAACCCAAACTATGCAATGGTGATAAGAAAACATCGAGCAAAATTAAATGAATCTATTTCAGATCTAATTGATTCGCGTATATGGATAAAAACTTAGTCAATCTTTATTCCGTTACTTGAAATACGACCGTTTTTTTTTTCTTTAAAAAAAACCACAACATTTTTATTTATTACAGTATTTTACGGTAAAAAGACGAGAAGGTACCGAAAGGAATTTAACGGCAAAATGCGACCGTCCTCTTCACACGCCTCTTTACCTCTTTTTCCTCTTTTGTGCTTTCTTTTCGACACAACAACACTTGGGCCAAGCTCATCTGAGACGCTCTCTCGCTCTCAGACTATGCTCTCAGCATCATTGGGTCACAGTAGACAAAAAATATCAATAGCTTGTATCGTTCGAATAACATTGATTGAAAATCGCTTATTTATTTACCAACAAAATCATAATGGTACTTCTCAATCTCCGACACGGCCTTCCTGACACTCACGTGTCCTCGTGTGCCGTGCCTCACATAATAACAACCAAATACTTAGTAGCTCCCTTCCTTACTTAAGTTTGTGGGGATAATGCTTTTTATCCCCGATCGGCCGAATAATTATTTCCAAAAATAAAACGCGGCGCAGAAATAAAATTACGAATGTTCTTTAATGGGTGATGTCTAAACGGCGAGTGGCCCTTGCTTGCCCTTCTCATTTCGAGCATTGCTGCTCCGATCGCTGGGCACAGCTTCGCTTCGCTCGGCAAACATATGTAGATAAAAGAGCAGAGCGAGCTTTGAGAGAGCGTTTAGTAGGGCAAGCAAGCGCAAGAATTTACAATAACACTTTTGTTTATTTGCGGCTATTTGGCAAGCCACTATTCGGCGGGGGTCTGCTCCGAACATTCACCCCCCGTTGGAAGGCAACGGCTTTCAACAGAACCATCCTGGAGGGGCAGGACCGCTATCTTTCCAACGGCCCGTTTGAAGAGGCCCTTTTGGGTGCGGATGACGGCTACTCTGATGGTTCCATCTTTCCCTGGGATGACGCTCTCGATGCGGCCGAGTGGCCACTTTAACGGTGGAAGCGTTTCTTCCTTGATCATGACGAGCGCTCCTGACTTGATGTTTGGAGATGATTGCTCCGTTCCTGAAGAAGCGAGAGATATGCAGTACTCCATTTTCTCCAAAATGCCTGCTTCATTTGGCACAAACGCTGCCATCGACTCAGGAGGCTGAACTGGAGATGCGTCACGTCTGGCTCGTCGAATGCAGCAGTCGGTGCCCCATTAAGAAAGTGGTTTGGCGTGAGCACATCCAGATCGCCCGGACTTTCTGTAACTGCATAAAGTGGCCGGGAATTTAGTAAAGCAGAGATTTCACAGGTCAAGGTCTGAATTTCATCAAGGGTGAAAATGTAAGTGCCAACGATGCGATAAAAATGATGTTTAGCTGCTTTAACAGCCGCCTCCCACAAGCCCCCAAAGTGAGGCGATCGAGGGGGGATGAACTTCCAATCGATCCCACTGGAAACGCATAAATTTGATACAGCCGACGTATGAGGATCGCTGAGGAACAGCTGCCGAAGTTCCAAAAGCTCATTCTTTGCTCCTACAAAATTTGTCGCATTATCTGACCAGGTGATCCGAGGTTTTGGACGCAGACTTATGAATCGCCTTAATGCCGCCAAAAAAGATGCTGTGGACAAATCCCGAACAACTTCCAAATGAGCCGCCTTGGTGCTGAAACATACGAAGACAGCTATATAGCATTTGATGGGAGGCCTGCTTCTGACTTCCGACTTGTGATAAAAGGGTCCGCAAAAATCCACGCCCGTTGTTTGAAATGCTGGATTAGCCCTTACGCGATCCTCAGGCAAACTTCCCATGATATGCTCCCTCAGCACTGGCTTCAATCGAAAACAACGAACACATTTGCGGATGATGCCTGCCACATATTTACGTCCGCCAATAGGCCAGAATTTTTGACGAAGCAAACCGAGCAATCCTTGCGCTCCTGCGCGTAGAAATTTTTCATGGAAAAAAACGATAATAGAGACGGTGACAGGATGTCCCTTGGGAAGCAAAATTGGGTGCCTTGCGTCGTAGTCCAATTCGGAATTTTGGAGTCGGCCTTCAACCCGAATCAATCCAAAACCGTCCAGAAATGGATCCAGTGCGGCCATCGCGCTTTTTGGTGATAAAACCTGCTTTCTGGTGAGGGCTCTTATCTCTTCCGAAAATTGCTGCTGCTGTATTGCCCTTATGAGTAGGTGCGTGCCATTTTTGACGTCATTTACGGTAAATTGACCTTTCGCCCGCAGCAAGCCTTTATCCTTGAGGCTGTAAAAACGATAGATATAAGCGTCGTAGTCCAATTCGGAATTTTGGAGTCGGCCTTCAACCCGAATCAATCCAAAACCGTCCAGAAATGGATCCAGTGCGGCCATCGCGCTTTTTGGTGATAAAACCTGCTTTCTGGTGAGGGCTCTTATCTCTTCCGAAAATTGCTGCTGCTGTATTGCCCTTATGAGTAGGTGCGTGCCATTTTTGACGTCATTTACGGTAAATTGACCTTTCGCCCGCAGCAAGCCTTTATCCTTGAGGCTGTAAAAACGATAGATATAAGCAAAGACACGCTGCATTGATCCGAATGAGTTTTGAAATTTGCATTTGGGCGAAATGAGTCCTAAAGGATCGTAGAACCTGGCTATTGTGGACAGAACCGAACGCTTCGATATCACTAGTCGACACGACTTTTCCGCTGTCGCCAAAAATGACTTTTTCTGATAGATTTGGATGTTTAAAATTTTTTAAAGAATGTTTTTTTTTTTTCATGGATTAGTTTTTTTTTTGAGAGTTTTTAAAAAATTAGGTGTTTTTTGTCATAGGTAGTGCTCCTATTTTTCACATAACTTAAGTTTCCTACAACTGGTTGTATTGAACTTTGCAGTTAAAAAAAGCTGACAAATGCAGCTATAAATCCGACTCAGACACTTTGTAGCTGCAACTTAACGTCTGGAAGATATTAAGCTTCCAAATTGAAATTTCATAATTTTTTTCGGTATTTTCCCACGAAATTTTGACTTTGAAAGCTCAGGAAAAATATGTAGTTTTGGTCAAACGGTTATAACTAAGCCGTTTATTTTTATATTTTTATAAGCGATACCTTAAACGACGCCTAATTAATGTGTCTATCTAAAACCAAAAATCAAGGCATTCAAATATTTTTTTTTCGACTTTTCCTGAGCTTTCAAAGTCTTGACTTTGAAAGCTCAGGAAAAATATGTAGTTTTGGTCAAACGGTTATAACTAAGCCGTTTATTTTTATATTTTTATAAGCGATACCTTAAACGACGCCTAATTAATGTGTCTATCTAAAACCAAAAATCAAGGCATTCAAATATTTTTTTTTCGACTTTTCCTGAGCTTTCAAAGTCTAAACTTCGCGAAAAAATACCGCAAAAAATTATGAAATTTTAATTTGAAAGCCTAATATCTTCCAGACGTTATGCTTCAGCTACAGAATGTCTGGGTCGGATTTATAACTGCATTTGTCAGCTTTTCAGAACTGCAAAGTTCAGTACAACCAGTTAGTTATAACAGCGAAAATGTCGTGTTGACTAGTATACTTAAGTTATGTGGTGAAAATAAACACCTCCACTAAAAAAATAAAATAAACAATTTTTTTAATTAAAAAAAAGCACTATCTCCGAAACAAAATTTAAGAAAAGAACATTATTTTTAAATAAGGAAACACCGTGAAACATAATTGATTAAACAATTTTAAACGCCCAAATCTATTAGTAGTAGTACCAAAGTAGGTTTGGTTCACAGCGGAAATGTGGTGTTGTATAGTGTAATCATCGTTTAAGGTATCGTGGATAAAGGTGCGTTTGATCCACACCCTCCATATACCGCACCTTAACCGTTTATCTATAGATTTTTATAAACGATAACTTACTGGCGGTGGCGTTTGACCATGCCGAACTACCTATTTGGGCTGTTTGAAGGGCCTTCTTCTTTGTATTTCAGCTATCCCAGTCCCTGTCTCTACAGTTCTTGAATCTACAAATATAAACCATAATTATAGGTAATAGACGGAATAATGAAAACAAATAAAACAAATAAGCTTACCACGCAAAATTACTGAACTTCCATTTTAAATCACGGCAATTCCCAATTTCTCTACATTTTCCATTTCGCTGTCATCAAGTTTTTCTTTTTCACCGGACGACACTTTTTCCCCGCTAGCCCGAGTTAGTTTGTCTGCATATTTATGCTTTACTTTCTTTTTGAGCTGCCGTACATGTATGCCGTTTGCTGTACATTGTAAAGTTAAGTTAAGTTTGTGTCTTACCTTTGGTTTACTAACTTTATTGTATAACTAGCTGACCCGGCAAACGCTGTTTTGCCATATACATAATTTCTATGTACTTTCTAGTGCCGACAGAAAATAACTAACCTATTTTAAGTGTGTAAGGATGTGGTATATGCACGAAATAGGTGTGTAATGCTGTGAACGATAAGGGAAGGGAGCAGCTCTCCTGCTCTTCCGCTCTCCTGCTCTCCCGCTCTCCTGCTCTCCCCCTCTCCCAGTCTCCCCCTCTCCAGCTCTCCTGTTTTCCCGCTCTCCTGCTCTCCCGCTCTCCCGCTCTCCTGCTCTCCCGCTCTCCTGCTCTTCCCCTCTCCTGCTCTCCCTCTCTCCTGCTCTCCCGCTCTCCTTCTGAATAGAATTATAAAAAAAATGTTAAGGGTGGACAACCCTTAACACTTAGGAGTATGAAAAATAGATGTTAGCTGATTCTCAGACCTACTGAATATGCATGCAAAATTTGGTTAAAATCGGTAAAGCCGTTTCGGAGGAGTACGAAGACAAACATTGTGACACGAGAATTTTATATATTAGATAATTCGTTATTCAATTTTACTTGTCGCACTTGTAATTCAACCTTCATTTCGTCACTTACGAAAGACAAGTAGTTCGGCATGGTCAATCGCCACCGCCAGTACTGCAGGGTTAAATTATGTCATCATGCCTCGAAATATAAACAAACCCAAACTATGCAATGGTGATAAGAAAACATCGAGCAAAATTAAATGAATCTATTTCAGATCTAATTGATTCGCGTATATGGATAAAAACTTAGTCAATCTTTATTCCGTTACTTGAAATACGACCGTTTTTTTTTCTTTAAAAAAAACCACAACATTTTTATTTATTACAGTATTTTACGGTAAAAAGACGAGAAGGTACCGAAAGGAATTTAACGGCAAAATGCGACCGTCCTCTTCACACGCCTCTTTACCTCTTTTTCCTCTTTTGTGCTTTCTTTTCGACACAACAACACTTGGGCCAAGCTCATCTGAGACGCTCTCTCGCTCTCAGACTATGCTCTCAGCATCATTGGGTCACAGTAGACAAAAAATATCAATAGCTTGTATCGTTCGAATAACATTGATTGAAAATCGCTTATTTATTTACCAACAAAATCATAATGGTACTTCTCAATCTCCGACACGGCCTTCCTGACACTCACGTGTCCTCGTGTGCCGTGCCTCAAATAATAACAACCAAATACTTAGTAGCTCCCTTCCTTACTTAAGTTTGTGGGGATAATGCTTTTTATCCCCGATCGGCCGAATTATTATTTCCAAAAATAAAACGCGGCGCAGAAATAAAATTACGAATGTTCTTTAATGGGTGATGTCTAAACGGCGAGTGGCCCTTGCTTGCCCTTCTCATTTCGAGCATTGCTGCTCCGATCGCTGGGCACAGCTTCGCTTCGCTCGGCAAACATATGTAGATAAAAGAGCAGAGCGAGCTTTGAGAGAGCGTTTAGTAGGGCAAGCAAGCGCAAGAATTTACAATAACACTTTTGTTTATTTGCGGCTATTTGGCAAGCCACTATTCGGCGGGGGTCTGCTCCGAACCAAGTTGCTTAACATTAAATTTACATTCGCTCTTTAGTTTTTTTTAACAATAGATAATTTCAACTCAAATTTTTTTTCAAATCTTTATCTTTATTCTTACATTATAATTATACTAGAGCAACACGGTCTCTTTTTTCAATTTTACTTTGCAATTTCTTTTTTTATTTCTTTAGTACCACTGTACCATCGTACCATCACTCTCATATCATTCTTTTACATTTCTCAAGCTACCACGCTCTCACGCACTCTTTGCGTCATGGTCTCTCTTTAGACCCTCATGACCCCCGCTACGCGACATCAACCGCGCCGCACGCCATGTTCGACTTTCACTAGCATACACTTGTGCCATCGGTTGATCACCGTTGTGCGGTCGTAGCCTTCGTGTATGATTCAATCCAACGCATCCCCTGGTGCCAGAGATCATGGTACATCTTTATCATCCTTGCCCTCGAGCTGATCCACCTCAGCTGCAACTGTTTATCCTACTCTGCTTTACTTATCATGTTTCGTTGTCCTCGAGTTCACCTTATACATCGACCTTTTTTTCTATTACCAAGGGCATCATACCCAAAGGTCTTGCCTCCTTTCCATTTAACATCTCTAATGGACTAACCTGGGTGACTCAATTCGTTGTACAATTTAAAGCCAACTATACATCTTTTTTGCCGAATTTCGCCGATAAATTCCGTTAGCCGACGTATAACCGTTTTTTTTTCCTACAAAAATACGAAAAATCTGTGTTTGTAACAGTTTTTAACGGTCAAATGGCATTTGGGAATGTGCCAAACGGCATATGAAGTTTTGGTCAAACGGTTATAACTTAGCCGTTTATTTTTATATTCTTATAAGCGATACCTTAAACGACGCCTAATTAATGTGTCTATCTAAAACCAAAAATCAAGGCATTAAAATATTTTATTTTCGACTTTTCCTGAGCTTTCAAAGTCAAAATTTCGGGAAAAAATACCGCAAAAATTATGAAATTTTAATTTGAAAGCCTAATATCTTCCAGACGTTATGCTTCAGCTACAGAATGTCTGGGTCAGATTTATAGCTGCATTTGTCAGCTTTTCAGAACTGCAAAGTTCAATACAACCAGTTGTAGGAAACTTAAGTTACGTGAAAAATAGAAGTACTACCTCTGAAAAAAAAATACCAATTTTTTTTTAAATTCTTTAAAAAAAAACTAAACCTGGAAAAAAAAACCATAAATTTTAAATCCATAAATATATCAGAAAAAGTCATTTTGGGCGACAGTGGAAAAAAAAGTTGAATTTTGTCGAGTAGTGTAATCAGCCCCACCGGGTCAGAATATTTGCCTTAGTCCTTTCGATTAATTAGTTGACATGTAATTTTACCCTTACAGCTTAATTGTAAATTGTTAAACTTTAAACAACAATAAACAACAACACACATCCACTATCACCAAAAATTGAATATACCCCTATACTTTTCGAGTTCCTGATATAAAAATTTCCCAAACGACTTGACCTATTTTCAAGAAACTCGTCCCTTTTGCGAACAGCAATACCAAATGACATATAAATTATCTATATCTAAAAATAGAGTACAAAATTAATAGTATTACTTCTTTAGAGAACGGTTAGGCCGATTTGGCTCAGTTTTTTCAGTTGTTCCTATTTGCCAGGAGAAGGTTTTTACGAAAGACAATTTTGGAAAAACCAGCCCGTGAGAGCGAAAAAATTAATTTTTTGTATTGTTTCTTGCCAATCTTAACTTTGCTGTAGGATCAACTCTGCTGTACGCATTGATAAGGAAGTGGCAAGCTACCGAAAAAAAAGACGTAGCTTTTGGAAAGAATTCTGCGACAGGCTCTGCTCTGTATCACAGGGGCGCTGAGCTGAACCCCAACAAAAGCACTCGAAACCATAATCGGAATCGATCCCCTGGACATCCACGCTCGTCTGACTGCGGAAAGGCAGCACAACACCTGATGGCATCAACGTATACGTAAAGGTCGAAAGGGAGCGTCTCAATTTCATTCATGTCAGTCAGACGAAGTTACGATCAGACGAGTACATCCAATTGTGTGATGCTATCGCTACTGAAGGAAACTCCACTAAAATCGATTGTTTGACCATTCGCCTAGTCCTAGTCATGTTGGAAGCTCGTGCCCCATCTTAGAATTATGGAATTACAGACGACCGGATTTATTTATATATATATATATTTATTTATATATATATATTATTATAGATATATTTCTATACTTCGCTCGTGCCCAATGAAATAGTAGTTGTTGCCCTTCTAGTATTAATCGATATTTCTTTTTTTCCGATCTGAGGACTAGTCGGTGAACAAACATCAGCAAAAAATTTGGTCGACCGTAAAACAGGAATGGTTTCTTATCGTTTCCATAAAAATAATATCCTTGATTTGACTGGTCAATATTTTTGCACGCTGTGAAATACAAAGCTCTAAAAATTAGGAAGCGTAGAGTTTCTTAATGCATAAAAATTTAAATAAATAACATAAATCTTAAAATATAATAAATAATAATAAATAATAAATATATAGACCGCACACGATACCGGTCAGCAGCAGTTCTACATTTCCCACTTAGAGGGGAAGGTTAACAAATGTATATTTTTTTCGACTTTTATTGAGTTTTCAAAGTCAAAATTTCGGGAAAATTACCGTTAAAAATTATTAAATTTGAATTTGAAAGCTTATAGCCTATTTACACTACAGTGAGTTACCTCATTTATCAATAGGTAACTCAATAACTCAGAACTTGCGTTTACACTATGCAAAAGTTGAGTTATTGAGTTTCGGCTGCTGGCACGTTCTTGTCTACGAAAATTTGTTTTATTTAATTTTATTAATATGAATACCCAAGAACTAATTATGCTCTATGTGGCAGAGCAAGAGACAATATCGACGCTGCACTTTATATTATTTTATTTTTAGTTTCGGCATGCGAGGGACCGAAATCTTTCATTTTTTCAGCTAGTTCTTTATAAATATGAGAATTTTTGCGTACGCCGCGGAACCCGTCGTTATTCTCGTGCCATAACTCTAATAGCACCTCCAAGGCAAGGCGATCAAACGAATCTAGTTTCTAGTAATAAAATTGGATATTAAGCAATTTTTATAAATATTTGTTTGTTTACCTTCTTTCTCATATGTTTTTTGTTGTTTTTCAAGTGGTGATAATTACACGATAGGCAGATCAGGGTTGAAATATTCGAAAAATCGGACAAACTCAACTAAACGCAACCAAAACTCAACTTTTTTGCCACCTCTAGGTCCCCTATGCTTCCCCATGTAAAAGAAACTCGAGCTTTGCCCGAAACTCAATAACTCAATAACTCAACCGTAGTGTAAATAGGCTATTAATATCTTCCAGACGTTAAGCAGGTCGGATTTATAGCTGCATTTGTCAGATTTTCAGAACTGCAAAGTTTAATACAACCAGTTATAAGAAACTTAGGTTATTTGTAAAATAAAAGCACTACTTTTTAAAAAAACATGCCAAATTTTAAAAAACTCTTTAAAAAAACTAAACCCTGAAATAAAAAAACCATAATTCTTTAAAAAAAATTAAAACTCCAAATTAACAATTTTTGAAGAATCTTTTTTGTTTTTTCCAGGTATAGTTTTTTTTAAAGAATTTTTTGAAAAATGTGGTATTTTTTTCAGAGGTAGTGCTTCTATTTTTCACATAATTTAAGTTTCCTACAACTGGTTGTAATGAACTTTGCAGTTTTGATAAGCTGACAAATGCAGCTATAAACCCAACCCAGACAGTTTGTAGCTGCATCTTAACGTCTGGAAGAAATTACAAATTAAAATTTCATAATATTCGGTATTTTTCCCCGAAATTTTGACTTTGAAAACTCAGGAAAAGTCGAAAAAACAATATTTTATGGCTAACATTTTTAATCTTAGATAGAGGTATCGTTTGTAAGAATCGATGAATAAACGGCTATGTTACAACCGTTTGACCAAACTTTCATATGTCGAATTTCGCCGATAAATTCCGTTAGCCGAGTATAACCGTTTTTTTTCCTGTTTTGAAAACATATTGTGTGTGTGCACTAATCCATGCAAAACCCAACGACTTTGCTAGCTGACTCATGATGATGCGGCGGGAGACGAACGGCAGAGCAGAAAACCCTGGCTGGCAGCTTGTGCAAAAAAATTCAAAGTCGTCTGTAGCGTCCGTGTCCGTAATGTCCGCAAACTCATTAGCGGTCCCCTCAATTCCGACCCCACCAGTTAATATACGTCCTGGACCACCGGGTATTACCATCACAGGTGATAGGCCTGTGGTGCCAAGATTGGTGGGGATCCCACCAAAGAGACAAGTTTTTGTCTCGCGGCTTGCCCCTGATTCCACAATTAATGATGTGACGGCTTATATCCGAAGCAAAATAAAAGCCGCTGATTTTAAGGTGGAAAAATTTAACTTTTCTTACGCCAGGGAGATATCTTCCTTTAAAATAAGTGTCTCTCAAACTCATTTTGACACCATCTGTTCTGGCAAATTTTGGCCGGAGCATTTGGTGGTGAAGGAGTTTAAGGCAAAGAAGAAGACCAGGCCCCCAATAACTCTGCCAACAAATCAGACCAGTGCTCCTTCGTCGTCTTCCCGCTCTACCTCCCGTCCAAAAAACTAACTAACTCTCTTTTGGTGACCTATCAGAATGTTCGAGGCTTGCGTAGTAAGCTCAGCATTCTTTTCCAGGATAGTGTCGCATTTGCATCCCACGTTATTGTGTTTACCGAGACCTGGCTAAAGCCGGACATTCTTAGTTCCGAAGTTTTGGCAGGTCGGTACACAACTTATAGAAAGGATCGCTCGTCTCGACGTGCAGGTGGGGTTCTGATTGCTGTGGACTCAAACTTCACGTCGGAACTTTTCACAGTCCAGATCCAGCAGGAACTGGAATTTCTGTGTGTAAGACTGATTCTTCCCGCTTTCTCAATTTTCATAACTTGTTCGTATATTCCACTTTCTTCGGATATCGCAATTTACGAGCAGCATTTGTCCGCCTTAACCGCTATCTCTTCCACGCTATCTGACAAAGATCACATGATAGTTCTTGGTGACTTCAACTTGCCAGGAATTGTTTGGTCTTCGGCAAATGAGTCTAATAGCCTGGTACCCATGGCACGTCATGACTTTGTTGACGGCTTGATTGACCTGTCTCTGTCTCAAGTTAACCATGTTAAAAATTCCTTGGGTCGATTTCTTGATCTGTGCTTTGTAACGGATCCGACCGTAGCGTTGTTAACTCGAGTCCCCCCGCTCTCTATACCTGAAGATGCCTACCATCCTACTTTCGAAGTGTCGCTCGACCTAGGACGAACTGTATTAGATCGGTCGGGTAGACTACCCCAATGTGTCCGCTGCTTCCGTAAAGCCGAGTTTACGAAGCTTAATAACCTCATTAGGGATTTTGATTGGTCCGCTTTATATTTGTGCAGTGATGGCAGGCACAAACATTTTCTATGATGCACTGGACTCACTTTTTGTCTCTTGTGTCCCACTTTCCTGTCCGATTAGATCAAGAAAACCCCCTTGGTTTACCAAGGAGCTATCTCATCTTAAAAACTTAAAATCAAGACTTTATAAAAAATTTCAAGAAGTTGGCTCTCCTTCTTCTCTCTCTCATTATGTAATAGCTCGGTCAAACTTTTCAGTTCTTAACGCTCAGTGCTATCAGAATTACTTATCTCGATGCAGGATAAGTTTTTCTAAGGACCCCAAACAGTTCTACAGCTTTGTAAACAGTAAGCGTAGAACGTCCGCACACCCATCCTCGCTATCTTTCCGTAATACGTCGGCAGATAATGATCAGGCAATTGCCGATCTTTTTGCCCGTTTTTTCCAAACTACCTATTCGCAGGATGTTTACTCTGGTCAGTCGTATCCATACAGTTTACCGCGGTCGAACGGCATTTTCTGTCCTTTGCTAAATGAAAGCTCGTTGCTTCATGATCTACGAACAGTAAAGCCGGTGTTCTCACCGGGTCCGGACGGAGTTCCCGGCTGTGTACTCAGGTATTGTGCCGAGTCTCTGTGTGGGCCGTTGCTTAAACTGTTCAACCTATCTATAACTTCTTCATGCTTTCCCCCGATATGGAAGGAGTCTTTTATAATTCTTCTCCATAAGAAAGGTAGCAAGTCTGACGCAATGAACTATAGAGGTATATCTAAGTTATCCGCTATTCCTAAAGTGTTTGAGAAAATTTTAACTCCGCACCTGCAGCACCTATGCAGATCACTTATATCTCCAACTCAACATGGATTTATAAGGCGGAGATCAACCACTACAAATTTATTGGAGTTTACCTCCTTTATAATAAAAGGCTTTCAAGGTAATTTGCAGACGGATGTTGTTTACACCGATTTTAGTAAAGCGTTCGACTCTGTAAACCATTCTCTCCTAGCACAAAAGCTCGACCTTCTAGGGTTCCCGCCCAATCTCCTGAGATGGATCTCTAGCTACCTGTGTTCTAGGTCTCAAAGAGTCCTTTTCAAAAACTCCCTGTCCTCTCCAGTTATGGTGACTTCGGGTGTACCTCAGGGCAGCCATCTAGGCCCCTTACTCTTTACTCTCTTTATAAATGACCTACCTTCTGTATTAACATACTCTCGAGTACTAATGTATGCGGATGATGTTAAGCTCTGTGTCCAGTATAAGGACATTTCTTTCCAATCCAGGTTGCAATCCGATCTCGATAGATTTCAGTCGTGGTGTTGTGCAAATTTATTAAACCTTAACGCTTCAAAATGTAAAGTAATGACTTTTCATCGCTCCAGCGTCTTTCTGGTTCCTTACACCCTTTGTGGTGGTTCTCTTGAGAGAATTACCCGGGTTGATGATCTTGGTGTTCTATTAGATCCCAAGTTAAAGTTTTCAGAACACATTTCTACCATGGTGAATAAGGCCATGGGCGTGCTTGGGTTTATAAAGAGGTGGTCAAAGGAATTTGACGACCCCTATATAACAAAGACTCTCTACACCTCTCTGGTTCGTCCGATTTTAGAATACGGCTCTTGTGTATGGTGCCCTCAGTACAACGTACACCAAGACCGTATAGAATCAGTTCAGAAAAACTTTTTACTTTTTGCTCTTCGCGGCCTCAGCTGGGATGCAAGTGTGAGACTGCCGTCTTACTCTAATAGATTGCTCTTAATAAACCTTCCAACCTTAGCTAATCGTAGGAAAATGCTTGGCGTGATTTTTGTGCACAACTTGATCAAGGGTGACGTAGATAGCCCTGACCTGTTGAGCCGCATAAACTTCACGATTCCTATTAGAAGCACTAGGAACTATACACCGTTGTTTCTTCCGCTTTGTAGATCGAATTACTCCTTGCATGAACCATTTAGGGTCCTATGCTCGGATTATAATTCCCTCTACCATATTATATCTACCACTAACTCCCTTCCTAGTCTTAAATTACTGATACTCCTACATCTTTCCCGTAATTAGTAATTACTTTTCTTCTTTAGTTAGATTAGTTCTACTTTTCCTCGAACACTAGTCTAACACCTATCTTTCCTGCATGTCCGTGATCGGTTCGGCATTTTATCCATAACACTGACTTAATAGCAGAGTTAATATGGCCATATCGGTCTGTCTCAGCGGCTATAAAAGCTAGAGAAACCCAATCGTGACTCTTGTGATATCAGACTGTATTTAAAAATTATCCTACGGTTCCACAAGGGTCGAAAATCTGTGGCATCCAAAAAATGCAGAATCATAGAAAACGACCGAACGCTGAATCTAGATCAGATCCGATTATATTATAGCCAGAAGGAACAAATGACATTTCAGTGGCTACGACCCCGTAACAACGCGCTTGCTCATTCTTTCTATCTCTCTCTCTCTCTCTCTCTCTTTCTCTCTCACACACGCTCTTTCTCGTGCAGTGGCGGAAGGGAGCAGGGGTAAATGGCTAGTTTTGGTGTAAGAATAAAAAAATAGTACGAAATAAAAAATAATGTTAAGAAACATGAAAAACGGATACAATCTAACATATGAAAAATCTCCCAAACGGCTTGACCTATTTTTAAGAAACTCGTCTCTTTTGCGAGCAGCAATACCAAATGACATATAAATTATTTATATGTAAAAATAGAGTCCAAATTAATAGTATTACTTCTTTTGAGAACGTTTAGGCCAATTTGGCTCAGTTTTCCCAGTTCCTATTTGCCAGGAGAAGGATTTTACAAAAGACAATTTTGGGAAAACCAACCCGTGAGAGCGATAAAATTAATTTTTTTGTATTGTTTGTTTCCAATCTCAACTTTGCTGTACGTTCAACTCTGCTGTACGCATTCGTAAGGATGTTGCAAGCTACCCAAAAAAAAGACGTACCATAAGCTTATGGTAAGAACTCTGCGACAGGCTCTGATCTGTATTACAGGGGCGCTGAGCTCAACCCCAACAAAAGCACTTGAAACCATAATCGGAATCGATCCCCTGGACATCCACGCTCGTCTGACTGCAGGAAAAGCAGCACAGCACCTGATGACATCGGGAAACATGTGTCCACAAGGATACGGGCATAGTTCAATTGGCAGAGATAAGATCAGTTTTACTGACTACATGACACCCCAGTCATGACTGGAAAATAATACGAGAACAGACTCGGCGCTTAAACATATATACATACGGCTCCAAGAAGGACTTTCAAACCTCACTAACACTCCCTTAAAGGTTCATACCACCCATCCGGACAACTTAGGGCCATACAGTCCAATTCGTGGCCCCTCTGAGGGTCGTCTGGGATAACCTACCCTTTTTAATCTCAGCCGTAGTATGCGAAGATCAGTTCCAAACTCGAGATATAATTCTCCATCAACGAAACCATTATTTGAGCTCTTTTTTATCCAAGCAAACACAATGTGCGCTACAGCGAAATAAAAGTTTTTGGATAAACAAACCTTTTTTTCAACATACATTGTCTTTTTTTAGTTGTACACACTTTGTCTAATTGCCCTTTTTCCAATTTTTGTGTCCTCACAATAGGTCGTAAGATGACTTTATTGTTGGAATTAAATCACACTTCGCAGAGCGATTGCTTCAGGATTGGAAAAAGCAATTGTCAACCGAGGCGGAGTGAATTCGGAGAATTCGTAGCCTGATGGAAAATAATCTTTTTTCTTGCCCAAATGATGTTTCAATCTAAAATCCTTATTAAATCGATCCTATTAGTTGCCATAATATTTGTCATTGACTGGTTTACTTCTTTGATGGTAGTCCATGTGATATTATGGCGTGCTTCCCAAAAAGAAACGCCTTGACTTTTTTGGCTGACAAACCTACCTTGGCGCAGAATCGTCGTGAGAAATCCACGATTTTTTTGTTTTTGGTGTTGGATCCGCTGTGGTGGATCCACGTATCATCCACGGATACGAAACGGCGCAAAAAACTCGTCCTTTTAGTATCACATTAGAATGCTAGATGCTTAAGCCATAACTAATTACTCTCTTTTTAGAGATTCTAAAATTCTTATCACATTTTATTGTGCTTACCGAAACCAGGTTAGAGCAGTACATTCTTGGTTCCGAAGTTTTGGCAGGTCGGTACACAACTTTTAGGAATAACCGTCTTAACCCTCACGAGGGGTTTTGATTGCAGTTGACTAAAACTTCATGTCGAAACATTTTACAGTTCCAGGTTCAACAAGAACTGAAATTCCTGTGTGGAAATCTGATTCTTCCCCCTTTTGCTTTATGTATTACTTGATCGTATATTCCACCTTCTTCGGATCGCAATTTACGAGCATCACCTGCATCACCAAAAAATAGCTTCTTCCTCGCTATCAGATAAACATCATATAACAGTTCTTGGGGCTTGAACTTGCCAGGTGATGTTTGGTCTTTGGTAAACGTGTCTTATTTACTAGTGCCCATGTCACATGTTTTTATAATATAAACTAGTGCCCATGTCACATGATTCAATTGACAGCTTGACCTGTCCCTGCCTCAAGTCAATCATGTGAAAAGTTCCTTGGGTCGATTGTTTAATCTGTGTTTTGGTATCGGATCGACCATAGTGTTGTTAACCCGAGCCTTTCCGCTCACAATACGTGAAGACACAATTCTGCTTTCGAAGGGTCGCTCGTTTTAGGACTAACTTTATAGGATCGATCTAGTAGACTATCTAAATCCGAGTTTGCGAAACATAATAACTTCATTGGCGATTTTGATTGGTCCGCTCTTTACTTGTACACTGAGGTTATGAAAGTCGCAAACATTTTCTACAGTACCTTAAACACTTTTTGATTCTTGTGTCCCGCTTTATTATATCTATTAGATCTAATAAACCTCCTTGGTTCACCAACAGTTGTCCAGTCTAAAAAACTTTACGGAGTTGCTCGTTGGTGCACACTTAACTTGATCCCTCTTAACATTAGCAAATGTTATTTGGTTTCGTATGGCAAGTGTACATTTAAAGTTCAGACCTCGTATTCGATAGATGGCCTTCCGCTCTTAAAGCAGACAGAGATACTCGATCTAGGCATCTTGTTTGATTCCAAATTTCTGTTTGTTGAGCATTTGAACTACATTTTGCCGAAAGCTTATGCAATGTTTGGCTTTGTTACGCGCAACTCATCCCAGTTCAGAGATCCATACACGAGGCTAAGTCTATATAGTTTCTTCCTCGCTATCAGATAAACATCATATAACAGTTCTTGGGGCTTGAACTTGCCAGGTGATGTCTGGTCTTGGTCTTGGTCTTTGGTCTTTCCTTGTGCGCTCGCGCCTTGAATATGCTTCAGTGGTTTGGAACCCTACTGGGGCTGGTCAGATTGCGCGTATCGAGAGATTGCAGAGGAAGTTTTTGAAGTTTGCACTCCAGTCTCTCTCTCTCGACGATCGTAGGACCATTGCGGCTCAGATCTTTGTTTTTGATATGTTAGTGGGTAATATTGATTGCCCTGACATGCTTAGTAGGATTAGGTTCAATACGCCTGCCAGGAGCCTTAGGGACCATGCACTCTTTGCTATTGATCTCCACCGGAGCAACTACGGAAGTGACGAGCCAATATGTAGGGCTCTGCGCCAGTATAATGCGCTGCCAACTGGGATGCGGTTCGACTTTTGCCAGGGGAAAGCAGCCGTTAGACTATTGCTTTCTGATTTTTTTCTATTTCATTGTTGACTGTTTTTGTTGTTTGAATTCTTTTTATTGTTTAAGATAGATGTAAGTTAGTTTAGCCAGTTAAGGTTTATCCGTTGGCGAATAAATAGGAAAGTCATCGTTCCCTCTCGCTCTCTCTCACACGCGACCCCGTCTGCTTTGCCCATTCGTCTTTTTTGACGCCTAGTTCTCAGAGACTATAAAAGCTAGAGCAACCAAACTTTTTATCCAAGCTCCTGTGATAACAATTCAGCACACGTGTATTTCAAAATTTTGCCACGCCCCTTTCCGCCCCCACAAAGGAAGAAAATCTGTGAAATCCACAATTGTTAAGGTATGAGAAAAGCACATTTAAACTGAAAGGGAAAAATTCCAGGTCAACTAATTAATCGAAGGGACTAAGGCAAATACTCTGACCCGGTGGGGCTGATTATTGACTCAATAGCCGATATGGTCCCACCCACAGACAAATTTTGGTTAGAGAAAAGCCGGTAGCCGAACAATTCCCAATTAGAGCTGTTTAAATTAAGTTTTTTATTAAGTTATTCATTAAGATAATTTTGACCTTATTAGAGCTAGTATCAAAGAAAAACAGATGGGAAAAATAGGTTATAGTTTCAGCAAAGGTTACGGAAAGATTTATAATCAGAGTAGTTAGAAAGACAATGTTGGAGATGAAGAGGAAAGTAATGCCTAGTCGGGCGGGAAGGGACAGCAATACTAATAAGGCTGATGAGGGCAGTCGATTCGACCTCACCAGAGAGAAGCTTATGGAGGAGGAGAACTTCTTGGCAGATTCTACGGGATTTAAGAGAGTGGAGGTTAATTAGACGCAAGCTACTTTCATAAGAAGGGAGATGGATCGAAGGGTCCCAACTGAGTCCTCAGAGAGCAAAGATGAGGAACTGTTTTTGTACTGATTCGAGCATATCCTGAAATTTTTGGTAGTGAGGAGACCAGACACAAGAACCATATTCCAAGATAGGCCAGACCAGAGAAACGTCGAGAAGTTTCGTAGTGTACGGGTCTGTAAATTCCTTAGACCATCTTTTGACAAGTCATTGGACTCCTTTGGCTTTGTTAGAGATAGTGGAGATATGAGAGTTGAAACATAGATGGGGTACAAAGGTAATGCCCAAGTCGTTAACTTTGAAGAGGTAAATTTAGTTACAACGATACCAGAGGAGCTATTGATGTTAAGTTTGTAAAAGATATAATCTCGAACCATTACATCCGTAGTCGATTCCATAAGACGCGAGACAAATATAGATTTTAGAGGAGCAACAGCGAATAGAGTAGATCGGTCAAGAGGGGTAACATGGTTTATGGGTGAGGCAGAGTTGGGTTCTAACCGAGGAGCAGGTCCGAATGCGATAGCGCTGGCTGAGGAGCCAGTGCGAGCCGGTGTGGAAGGAACGACTTCAACTTCCATACTGCCATCCAATGGCACAGCGAAGCCAACAACGGAATGATCATTATTGTCCGGTTGGACAACCTGGGCAAACACGGGCACGGGATGATCGTTACCGTCCAGTTGGACATCCTTGGCAGACACGGGCACGGGAGAGACAGCAGGTTAAGAGCCGGCCATCTTTTCGATGTTGATGCATGTACATCGATTTCCTTAGCGTCAAAGTCGATCAAGGCTGGCGAACTGATAGGAGGAGCGTGTGTGCCGTTAACTGCAAGAGAATTAGAATTATGAACACTGGGCAGACTAGGAGAAACCTTTCTTCTCTTTGGAGACTCATTTATAAGTTCAAAATTTTTAAAATGTGTTTCCATTGAGATGAACTTATCCTGTAATTTCCGGAATTCCGAGTGGACAGCAGCGAATTCTTTATGAGTCTGTCTCATAAAGGTTCTCATATTGGCTTCAACTGCCCTGCAATCCCAACAAGTCCAGTTGAGACCGCAGCGAGTCCTGAGCAGATCGCCAACGCGACCACCGATTTGAAAGAAAGAAAGGTAAAATATAAGTCGATGTGGGGCAGAGATAGTGACTTTAAGCTTGTGTTACACAATTGCGGGCGCAAGCACGAACAATTGGATTGAAAATTGGAAATAAATACACAAAAATAAGCTTGATGCGTATACACTTATATCGAACAGGTTGCACGATTGGTTGGGAACACCAGAAATAAGAAAAAAACACAACACAGCGCGCCAGCAACCGTAACGTTGACCGAATTCGTCTCTCTTTCGCTCCTTTTTCCGGAACAACCGAATTTTACGACTTTTTTGCTTTTTGGGCCAATTTCTGTAATTTCACGACTTTCTGACTACACAACTTCTGTTGAAATTACAATAAAACGCACCACCAACTTTAGACGATTGTGATAGTTTCACTTTTTATCCGCGCATTCAAGACTGGACGATCCCTCAAATGTAGGAATGTTAATTCTAATTATGTTTATTGGTAGCGGTAATGAAGGTTTACAATAGTTCGGGGGTGGTTTGGAATTAATTAATTTTGACTTTTACGACTGACAACTGACGAGACTACTGATCAAGGTAACGGCTGACAACTGCATTGGGTGGAGCGCGTTGGTTCTCTCAGGCGTCGGCTGCCTCTCTCTGACGACCGCTTTCGTGATCGGGTCTCTGTTCTCTCGCTATAGGGATAGGGGACGCGAGCTTACAGACAGACCAGCCTTTTCTTACATTTATATGTTTAAATTTCGCTGTCAAGTCTTCTAGATTAAACATCAAAATGTGTAAATATTTGACCCCAATACTCGATGGTCAAGTATTACCCGAATATTACCCAAAGTGGATTTTTGCCGTCTATTTCTATTTCCCAAATGCATTTTTATCATTGAGTTTCGAAAGTATGGGATTTTAGCCAGCTCTTGTGTGTAACACCCAGAGGAAAGCGAAGTCGATAAAGTAGCTATCCGTCCCGATGAGCACTAGATCTCAGAGACTATAAGAGCTAGAGCAACAACATTTTGTATCCAGACTTCTGTGATATCACACTGTTACAAGTGTATTTTAAAATTTCGCTACACCCTCACAAAGGAAGAAAATCTGTCGCATCCCGAATTTTTAAAGGCGAGAATCTGCTAGATCATTCTATCAGATTGCCGAAATTGAATCCGATCGGAATATTATTATAGATAGAAACACCAAATGAAATTGCAGTGGCTACGCAACGCCTTCCACGCACTTACTCTTTCCCTCTTTCACACAATCGTCGGGTGCAGTCTGCGCCCTCTGGCGGAGGCCGGCCATACTGACTGATTCTGCTGTAACTCAAAACGTTTCCGCTCGTTTATTTTCCAAATTTGAGAGAGATTATTAGAGGTACATATGTTGAGATAAAGTATTTGACAGTTCGCCAGAACTAGAACTAGAACATAAGCTTATTAAAAGATGCTAAATGCTAAGTGTACCAACACTTTTGTTCGCCTTATTCTAGACCTTTTTTCGTATAATAAAGTGCAAAAAATAACATAAAAATTAGCCAAATAGATTCATTTTTAAAATCGCGATGGAAAAGCTCTTAAACCAGCAGTAAACTGAAAATGTATTGCTGTGCTAACACTTAAGCTCGGCACTGTATAATAATATAATCGATTCATTATTTAAAAAAAAAGTTTCGAGTTCGCAATCTAGTGGCTTACGATGTTTTTTTAAATTGCCTGATTGATATCGCCACAGAACTCTGTTTGACTTTAATCAAGTAGAAAGCTGGAAAGCTTTTTTTAGTTAATTTAAACCATCTTCAGACATTGCTCTCGCGATCCCATTATAGGAACAGTAATGATTATGATTGATTGTCCTAAAATGAAAAAATTATAAGTAGTGTAATCTGGATAAAAGTACGGCACGTGTGTATTCTTTCTCGCTCGATCCAAAACTGATCTCGCTCTCAATTTTCTTTTTTTCTTTTTCTCTTTTCTTATTCATTCTAACCGCTCTCTGCCAGAAGAGTATATCACACATGAGTAGGTACTGCGAGTCCTGCATAGTGGGCTTAAGAACTAATTTGTTTGACGTAATTGTAGTTGCCTTAACAATATGTACACTGGGATTTGTTTGACGTAATTAAAGTTGGCTTAGGCATATATACAGTGGTATAAGGGATAATACTGCTATTATGTCACAGAAAAATAAAGAAAGAGCATAGGTTAGGTTAGGTTATCCCGGACGGCCCTCGACGGGGCCTCTCATAGGCCAAAAAGGCCCTTAGTTATCCGGATCTTTGTATGGACCTTACGAGGGTGTTTCTGAGGTTCCGAAGTCCCCCAGAATCGAGGTGTTTTTAGCAAAGGCAAGCAGTTTCCCTGGCGACTTCTTGGAGGCGTCATCCAGTGATACCAGCATCGGTGCGCCTAGGTATCTTCCCCTTGCCCTTGAGAGAGCCGGACACCGGCAGATGAGATGTTCCAGGGTTTCGACAGCCCCGGGTTCATTGCATTTCCTGCAGGTGTCACTTTTAGTGATGTTCAGCCTGGTCGCATGTGACGCAGCCAGGCAGTGGCCTGTTAGTATGCCCACTAACAGTCTGCAATCCTTCCGTGGAAGATGCAGCAGATAGTGGCTGAGATTATCATTGCGTTCCTTGCACATGATTTTCGAGATTCTGCAGGTGGTGGTGTTCTTCCACCTGCTGTCTGTCCTCATTTTGGCCTGCTTCTCCAGGTCGCTTTGTAGCGTCCTTAGGGAGACCGGCTCGCTTTCTGTCCTCTCGTTTGCCAGCCCGACGCCTTCCTTAGCCAGAACGTCCGCCTCTTCGTTTCCTTCGATGCCCTGGTGACTGGGAACCCAATAGATCTGCACTGACTTAGTCGTGCTTAGTGATTCTAGTGCCTCCCTGCTTGCCAGGACACTTCTAGAACTGACCGCGGATGACTGCATGGATTTTATCGCTGCTTGGCTGTCAACGAATATGTTAACCGTATTGCGTGGTCGCTCTGTGAGCTGAGCGACCTCTGCTGCCTTCTTGATGTCGAAGTCTTCCGCCTGGAATATGCTGCATCGGTCGGGTAGCTTATACGACGCCCATATTTCAGGGTTTGTACAGTATAGGCCTGCTCCTACTCCTTCATTCATCTTGGAGCCGTCGGTGTATAAGTTAACACTCCCCACCAGCTGCAGGGTATCGGCAGAATTCCGAAACGGAAGAATGCTGATGCCGCACTCGAGGAGTGGGGGCAGCGACTACATTGTCGCACGAGCTTCTGCTTAGGAGCCGTTGGCCTGCACTCGAGTGGTCAGCGGATCATATTTCGCTGCTGATAAACATCCGCTGTGGAGCTGATGGTCTGCACGAGGCGCTGACGGTGCAGAACGTCGGCCCGCTGCCCAAGCAGCGCTGCCGCGAGGGTGGGCAGTTTTAAGTAAAATTGTATTTTGTATCTTTAGATTTAATCAGATTCATTCTCACTTTGAACCGCGCCAGTCGAGCCGGATAATAAACTATTAAAACCTTCACCCGCGAGTTTCAATGCCGTTGGCCGAGCCACGGTACCAATAGTCGGGAACAACAATAATTTAATTGGCGCCCAACGGGTCTAAGAACCCATAGTAAACGGTCGTGCGAAAAAACACAAAAATATAGTACAAAAAAAGTGCCGAGAATAAAAGTAAAGGCAAACGTTAAAATACTGAGCACTTAGTTCGTTTTTTTTTGGTGTGTTAAAACGAGTGGAAAAACAACAAGAGTATAGGGAGAAAGAGTGTAGTGAGAAAGAGTGTAGTGAGAAAGAGTGCCAAAAAAAAAAAAAAGTGAAAGGCAGACTCCTAATATTCAAACTCAATACCCAATTCAACTCAACACCCAAGTCAGTCTCAATACCCAATTCGTTTTTTTTTTGTGTTGAAGCAAGTGGATATTCTCCCGGTACACCTTATGTACCCCTATGAGGAGGCACAAAACCAACAAGAGAAAAATAATTCACACAAACAAATCCGAGAGTTAGGAAAGAAATAAAAGCTAATAATAGTTTGCCGCCCCTCTAACATTCGTGAGTGGCGTTGAAGAAAAACGTTCCCGTGCATAAAGTGGTGATTTTTGTTGTTGTGTCATAGGAACACGAAGCTGCGCCTGCTGCCACCTGCAGTGACAACCACAAAACAGACAAGGGAAAGAGAAGGGGCTGTAGGGAAATCCCTCGCTCCCATCAGTGATCTACAAAGGAAAAATAGGCTGAAGGGCCCTCCCTCGCCTAGAAAAATAAAATACAACGAACAACAACAAAGCTCCACCCCATCCCCGCTCAGCCGGAGTCAACGTTAACACAGTAATTTAAAAAAAACATGTAAGTGAATTTCTCTCCGATTACAGTTGTATGTCAGCTTATATTAATGTCAGCTTTTATTCGAAGCGAAGAATTATTTAAAGTATAAGAAAGAGAATATTATAAAAGGAAGTAATTAAGAAAAAAAAATATAATAATAAATAAAATAAAGTGAGTCATTCCTTGGTCTGTAGGAAACAGAAGAATTTTATAGGAAGATAAATAACTGGGGTGGTGCTGTCAGATCAGATCGCACCTCATGAGCTATAGGGAAGTTAGAGAAGATAGTGATGATAGCCTAAGTTCCCTGGTAGAAGGCCTCCAGTTGGACAGACGGCCACCACATAGAGAACCAGACAACATGAATCTGGAACAGTTCGGACAGACAATAGAGGCCGCCTTGGCAAGTCAGGCCGCGTCATTTCAGGGCGAAATAAACCGGTTGCGAACGGAGCTTTCAGATGCAAGCCGGCAGCTACGGACCGAAATCGACCATTCCCGCGCACAATCTGTGCCCCAAGTAGAAGTATTTAGAAAAGTAGAAATTATTCCCGGGGTCGTATGCGACTTCCAGCTAGACATGGTCAAATCACTCCCAGATTTCGAAGGGAAACAGGTAGATTATGTGGCTTGGCGCCAGGCAGCGCTGGCGGCATTCGAGCCTTTCGCGCCATACGAAGGCAGTAGTAAACACTTCATGGCCACAGGCATAATAAGGAACAAAGTGAAAGGAGCTGCAAATAACATTTTGTCGTCTTTTAACACAGTCCTTAATTTCAAAGCCATTATTAACAGGCTAGACTGTTCATATTCTGACAAAACGCCGATTGGTGTAATGCAGCAAAGGCTGATGGCCATGCGGCAGGGCAGCCTCTCTTTGACAGAGTACTACGATGAGATCGGAAAGCAGCTTTCGCTCATCACAAACAAAAACGTAATGGTACACACTGCAGAGGCAGCAAGTGTACTTAATAAGAGAGCCAGGGAAGACGCCTTAGAGGTTTTCATCTCAGGCCTGAAAAGGCATCTAAAGGCAGCTGTTTTCCCGGCAAGACCAGCAGACTTGGAGACGGCCCTGGCCCTTGCCCAATCGGCTGAGTCCAGCGAAGACCGCAGCACTTGGGCTGCAAATTATGCCAGGGTCATGGAGGAGAAATCCTACCATACGAATGAGCGCAGGCACCAAGCGCCACAACAGATTAATGGCAGGCAAAATAGGCCCCAAGACAACGCCTCTCACAAAAGCCCTCACTATGTTAGGAGTCAGGGTACGCCCAACGCCCAACAGGGCAATTCATACCGTCAGCCCAAATCTCAGGGCCAGACCCATGAGCCGATGGAGGTAGACCCTTCATCCTCTAAATTGAGACAGCCCTCGGCGTACCAGAAACCGTTTGGTTCTGGCAAACGCGATAACACCTTCGGGAAAAAGCCGAATGCGTCGGAACGCACTTCAGGCAGCTGGCGACAAAGGGTGGAGCACATGGCTACCGCTAGCGATCGTTCTCCGTCGGCATACAACGAGGTCGCTACCGAAGCAGTCGCCGAAATTGAGGCCGACGCCGAAATCGACTACGAGAGCGATTCGGTTAATTTTTTAGGGGAAGATCCCTGCTGCCATTTATATGGCGAAAAGTAGCAGGGGTCACTCGTAAATTTCTCATCGACATGGGTTCATCAAAGAACTACATCAAGCCATTCGAAGGGCTTCCCGGTGCTACCCCTGTCGAAACACCTTTCTCCGTTTTCTCGATCAACGGTTCTAACAAGATCACAGAAAAGTGTCCCTTGTCATTTTTCGGCAAAATCACGCCGTTTTTTCTCCTGAGAACCCTAACGACTTTCGACGGCATTATTGGCCTTGACCTGCTAACGCAGGTGGGAGCTACATTGTCTCTAGAAAAAGGAACACTCACAGTCGGTAACACTACCGAAACAATCAGGTTCCACCAATGCACAGACGTCAACCATACTAACGTTATTGACGTCGACGCACCTCCAGCCATAAAGGCAAACTTCATGCAGATGCTGAAGAGAAGAAACAAGGCTTTCGCTGACCCTAACGAGTCACTACCTTTTAACACTTCGGTCGTGGCCACCATTCGCACGGTGGACGACGAACCAATTTGCTCCAAGCTCTACCCCTATCCTATGGGAGTAGCCGATTTTGTCGAATCCGAGGTTAACAGCCTCTTAAAAGACAACATCCTCCAAAAATCGAGATCGCCTTATAACAATCCTATATGGGTCGTTGACAAAAAAGGCACCGATGAAAAGGGCAATAAAAAGAAACGTCTCGTAATAGACTTTCGGAAGCTCAATCAGAAGACAGTGCCCGATAAATATCCCATGCCTAGCATCGCAATGATCCTGGCAAACCTGGGTACTGCCAAGTACTTCACAACTCTTGACCTGAAATCCGGTTACCACCAAATAACCTTGGCGGAACGCGACAGGGAAAAAACTTCCTTTTCCGTAAACGGAGGGAAGTATGAGTTTTGCCGACTGCCCTTTGGGCTAAGAAATGCTGGGAGCATTTTCCAGAGGGCAATCGATGATGTTTTGCGCGAACAGATCGGTAAAACATGTTACGTCTATGTTGATGACGTAATTATATTTTCCAAGTCCCAGGACGACCACGTTAAACATGTCGACTGGGTACTGAAAAGCCTCTATGAAGCTAACATGAGAATAGCTCAAGAGAAGTCGCAGTTCTTTAAAACGAGCGTAGAATACCTCGGCTTTATCGTAACTAGCGAAGGCACAAGGACTGACCCTGAGAAAGTGAAAGCTATCCAGGAGTACGTCGAGCCAACGACGCTGTTCGGCCTAAGATCGTTCCTAGGCCTAGCAAGCTATTTCAGATGCTTCGTGAAAGATTTCGCGGCGATCGCCCGACCGCTTTCGAGCATCCTAAAAGGAAAAAACGGTTCCATTAGCAAATATAAGTCTAAAAAAACACCCATCTCATTCAACGAGGCGCAGAGACACGCCTTTCAGAAACTGAGGGACATTCTGGCGTCAGAAAACGTAATGCTGATGTATCCAGACTATAAAAAGCCGTTCGACTTGACAACCGACGCGTCCGCATACGGCATTGGAGCAGTCCTCTCACAAGGGGGGCGCCCAATAACGATGATCTCCAGGACCCTCAAAGACAGGGAGCTAAACTACGCTACTAACGAGCGCGAGCTTTTGGCAATTGTATGGGCCTTGGGGAAGCTGCGCCATTACATTTATGGCGTCAGGGACATAAACGTGTTCACGGACCACCAGCCACTCACATTCGCGGTTTCTGAGGTAAACCCCAATGCGAAAATCAAACGTTGGAAGGCACGCATCGACGAGATCGGTGCCAAGCTCTTCTACAAACACGGTAAAGACAACTTCGTCGCAGACGCATTGTCGAGACAGAATATTTGTGCGCTAGAAGGTAGCGTATCGCGGTCAGATGCTGCGACAATTCATAGCGAAGTGTCAATGACCTACACGGTAGAGTCGACAGATAAGCCTGTCAATTGCTTCAGGAATCAGATCATCCTAGAGCAAGCACAGTTTCCACTAAAACAGATTTTTGTTCTCTTTGGAGAAAAGACACGCCATGTAATTCACCTTCCAGACAAAAACGATCTCGTGAAGACCGTCAAGTCTATAGTAAACCCCCAGGTCGTAAACGCGATCCATTGTGAGCTCCCAATCCTAGCCTGCATACAGCATGAACTAGTAAAGTCCTTTCCGTCGACTACGTTCTGGCATTGCAAAAATCTTGTGGCCGACGTCTTCGATGAGAATGAGAGAAAAGAAATAGTCACCATTGAACACAATCGGGCCCACAGAGCCGCCCAAGAAAACGTCAAGCAAATCATGACGGACTATTACTTCCCAAAAATGACTAAGCTCGCAAACGAGGTCGTCATAAATAGCAAGGTATGCTCCAAAGCGAAAAACGATAGGCATCCCAAGAAACAGGAGCTGGGGCCGACACCGGTCCCCTCGTTCACGGGAGAGATGCTTCATGTAGATATATTCTCTACAGAAAAAAAGTATTTCCTAACCTGCGTGGACAAATTCTCGAAATTTGCCATTGTGCAACCGATAGCTTCCCGCACTATATCAGACATCAAGACTCCACTACTGCAGCTCTTGAACATCTTCCCAAACACGAAACAAATATATTGCGACAATGAACCGTCGATGAGTTCAGAAACCATCAGGTCACTCCTCCGAAACAACTTCGGAGTACTCATTGTCAATGCTCCGCCCCTCCACAGTACCTCAAATGGACAAGTGGAGAGATTCCATAGCACTCTTGTAGAAATTGCAAGGTGCCTCAAAATGGATAGGGGAATTACCGACACAGTCGAACTCTTCCTTCAAGCGACTGCGGAGTACAATAGATCAGTGCATTCGGTCACCAACAAAAGACCCATTGACATTCTCCACGCTGTAGCGGCGGATACAAGGAAATTCAAAACAGAGTGCAAAAGGCTCAGATCGTGCAAAACAATCGGGTCAACCTGGCACGCCAAAACAGAAGTTTCAGAGTAGGCGAAAAGGTGTTAGTTAAGTCCAACAGACGCCTCGGGAATAAATTGACCCCTTTATTTGTAGAAGAAACAGTAGAGGCGGACTTGGGGACAACAGTCCTAATTAGAGGGAGGGTGGTCCATAAGGACAACCTTAGGTAACTACACCGACTAGGTTAAGAAACACACCTTGGTGGCGGTATTTTTTTAGTTTTCTTTTTATATTTTTTCACGTATTTTTTATCTACAGGATTGTCTGGGTACTTCAAATTATAAATTATATGAAACCTTATTAGCCAGAAATAGAATCCTTATAACAGAGATAGGAAACCTCATGCTCACGATCACCCTGGCAAAGGCCAGTATAGTGAGCCCATCCATTTTAGACCACGCTGACATAGAATCTGTTCTCGCTGACCAATTCACAGGAGTCACAATATCAAACTTGTTAGAAGTATCAAAAATAAAAATCCTACAATCCATTAATGTAATTCACTTTATAATTGAATATCCTAGAGTTAGTTTAGCTTGTAAAAAGGTCACGGTATTCCCGGTTGAGCACAGCGGAGCGATACTACAATTAACAGACAACATCGTGGCTGAATGCGGCAACCAAGTGTGGGCGCTCACAGCTTGTGTCTCCACAACCATGACCACCTTCTGCAAGAAGGAGCTGAGGGGTTCCTGCGCGCAGGGATTACACTCTGGCGGCACCGCTAATTGCATCTCTCAACCAAGCCACCTAGAGCCCATCACCCTCGTTGATGACGGTCTAATCATCATCAACAACAGACCAGCCACGATCAGCTGTGACTCGGTCACGTAGATCACAACCGTCGGGACGCAGTTGGTCACCTTCAACGACTTCGCAGTCATCAACGGCTCGCGATTCCGGAATCGCAACAACATCCAACAGCGACTTCCGGGCATAGCGTCGGTGCCCGCCCTGAACATCACAGGGCACCAGACGGTTCTCAGCCTACCCTTCCTGCACCAGCTCAGCGAAGAGAACCTAAACTACATCAAAGAGGTCGAGCAGGCCACCATGGGCCAACTCAATCCAGCGCTTGCCTTCGGGCTCGGCATAGCTCTATGCGGGGCAATTGGGGGCATCGTATTCCTCAGGGTGCATCTTGGAAGGAGGCAAGACGAGAGACGGATCAACGAGATAATCGAGAAGTTGCGAGCGACGAGGACGACCGCTCTTTGAGAGGGGGAGTAGTTAACACTCCCCACCAGCTGCAGGGTATCGGCAGAATTCCGAAACGGAAGAATGCTGATGCCGCACTCGAGGAGTGGGGGCAGCGACTACATTGTCGCACGAGCTTCTGCTTAGGAGCCGTTGGCCTGCACTCAAGTGGTCAGCGGATCATATTTCGCTGCTGATAAACATCCGCTGTGGAGCTGATGGTCTGCACGAGGCGCTGACGGTGCAGAACGTCGGCCCGCAGCCCAAGCAGCGCTGCCGCGAGGGTGGGCAGTTTTAAGTAAAATTGTATTTTGTATCTTTAGATTTAATCAGATTCATTCTTACTTTGAACCGCGCCAGTCGAGCCGGATAATAAACTATTAAAACCTTCACCCGCGAGTTTCAATGCCGTTGGCCGAGCCACGGTACCAATAGTACAAGGTACAACAATAATTTAATTTATATGTTCAGGTGTTGAGTCTGGTCCCGTCCCGCTTTCCAGTCTTCGGGTCCCATGCGGTGGTTTGTTTTTACTTCAAGGCACGTTTGGGGGATCATGTAGTCGGTTGAACTGATCATGTCCATTCCAATTGAACTATGCCCGAATCTTTGAGGAGACATGTTCCCCGATGCAATCAAGCGCTGTGCTGCCTTGCTTGCAGTCAGCCCAGCGTAGATGTCGAGGGGGTCGATTCCGAGTATAGTTTCGAGTGCTCTGGTTGGCGTTGACCTCAGCGCTCCTGTTATGCAGAGCAAAGCCTGCCGCTGGGTTCGTTCCAATAGCTTGTGATACGTCTTCTTTTCAGTAGCTTTCCACCACACTAGGACTCCATATAGCAGAGTTGGTCGCACTACCGAGATGTAGATCCAATGCATCAGAGCGGGCGACAGGCCCCATGTGCTACTTAGCATCTTCTTGGATGCATAAAGTGCAGTGGTGGCCTTTTTCACCCGCTCTACTACATTGGGTCTCCATGCCAGTTTGCTGTCCAGTACTGTGCCGAGGTATTTGACCTGTGCTTTAGGGGTTAGCCTTGTCTGGTTGACTTTCGGGGGGACCTATGTTGGTACCTTGTATCTCTTGGTGAAGAGGATGAGGTCCGTTTTATCCGCGTTGATACTGAGTCCTACTCCATCTGCCCACTCACATATCTCCCTGAGTGTTCGTTCCATTATGGAGCTGAGAGTCGATGGACATACACCCGTGATAAGTACGCTTATGTCATCTGCATAAGCTGTTATTTTTGGGGCTTTCCTTTCGAATCTCTTGATGAGGTTGTCGACCACCAGGTTCCACAGGAGGGGGGACAGGACTCCACCCTGGGGTGTGCCCCTGTGTGCACCTCTGACCATGGAGGCGGTGCCCCACTCTGATTGCACCCGTCTACAACTTAGAAGGTTTTTTATCCAGAGGTTGATTGCTGGGTGGGTGCTGGTTGCTCCTAGGCAGTCCATTATGGCTTCTGTAGCGACGTTATGAAATGCTCCGGATATATCTACGCATACTCCTAGTGCATATTTTTTGTTGTTGAGGGCTTTCTCGACGGTAGCTACTAGCGAGTGCAGTGCTGTTTCCACCGATTTTCCCTTGGTGTAGGCGTGTTGGTTGGTTGACATCAGTCCGCTTACTTCGGTTCTAATATGTAGATCCAGCAGCTTTTCTAATGTTTTCAGTAAGAAAGAGGTAAGGCTTATCGGTCTGTAATCCTTGGAACTCACATGGCTGCACTTTCCTGCTTTTGGGAGGAAGACAACTCTAGAGGTTCTCCATTGGATCGGGATATAGCCTGTTCTTAGGCATGCTGCGTATATCGCGAGAAGCCATGGGGTGATCACCTCTTTGGTCACTTGCAGCATGGCTGGGAATATTCCGTCCAGTCCAGGTGCTTTTATGCCCGTGAAGGAATCTATAGCCCATTGGATTTTTTTGGGGGTTATTAAGTCTGTTGGGGGTATTTGTTCCTCAGTTTCTAGGTCCTTTCGGCATCGGTGACCTCGGTGCATCCTGGGTGGTGAGCTTCCATTAGTGCCGTTAGGGCTTCTTTGCTGCCCTCCGACCACTGTCCGTTGTCTAGTTTGAGCTGACTTTGTACTGTGGGTTGCTTGACAGCAGCTTCCTCAGTTTAGCCGTTTCCTCCATGAGCTACGTTGTGTCTTTAGTATTTCCTTCTTGTACTTTCTTAGTAGAGTTTTGCATTGCTCTTTGATGTTTTCATCGTTCGCTAGTTTAGCGAGCTGGAAAAATTCCTTGAGGTTATTTCTTTGGGGAGAGAGGTCCCGATTCCACCAGAGTTCACGAGTTTCGAAGTGACTATCTTTCTAAACTTCTCCCAGTTTGTGTTCCGGGTGTTCCGGCTTCTATAGACTTTCACTTTCGGAGTGTATTCGAATTCGTACTTGAATTGAATGTACTTATGATCTGAGAAGGACGGTTTTTCGAGGACCGTCCATTCAGATATATAGGTACTCTTTCCCGTTACGAGAGTTAGATCTAGCACGTTTGACGAGGTAGGACCTACGTAGTTGATTTCCTCTCCTACGTTTGTTACATCTATGTTAGTTGATAATATAAAGTCTAAGAGTGGCTCACCTCGATCGTTGATATCGGGGCTTCCCCACACACTGTGGTGGGCATTAGCGTCCGTACCAACGATCAGTTGGTAGTCTTTGGAGTCGGCTTCTTCCACCAGACTCCTTAGCTACCAAAAGGTGCTTCTCCTCTCTTTCCAGCATAACTACTGTCAGGTCATTTGTGCTGTAATGAGACATAATACTAGTACGAAAGTTCAATTCCTGCTTACCGGTGTTGGGTAGAATGAGCTGTAGTTTTAGAACTTCAGTCCGGCCACCGAATAGCCTGACGCAATCCAGGGCTCCTGGACCAAAGCTATGTCAGCGGGCCCTTGCTCCATGGCCATGTAGAGCTCCGCTGACGCTATCTTGCTCTTATGCAAGTTGAGCTGCAGCACACTCAGTGTCATGAGCGCCTGGCTCCCCTGCACTCGACGGGTTAACTACTGAGGTCAGGTCACCGATCTCTTCTTCGTTTGTGTCGTCAAGCACCAGACCCTAGGCGGCCTCTACAATGGTGTCCAGACCGAGGTCCTTCTCTACATCGCCTGCCTGCAATGTGTGTGCGTCCTTATCACCTTATCCTTATCACTCTCCCCATGCCACGCCATTTTCCCGTATCTAGGGTATAGAATATCTTCCGCTGCTTTGATGATCTGGAGGATCACATGCTGGCCCTCTTGTTGGGTAGTGGGCTATCAGAATGCAATACCTTCCAGTTTGCAGTCGGTATGTCTGAGTTTTGTCGTTAAAGAAGCTTCAGCGCACGGTACCCTTGGATGGCGATGGGGAAGAGTACCTTCACCTTTGGTATGGACGGGATTAGCTCTTTGTCCACCGTCTGTAGCTTGGCCCCCTCCCAGATCGCTTCCAATTGGCAGACCGTTTGAGTCAGCAACTTCAGCGTCGGGTCAACATTACACTTACATTCAGCCTGTTGGGTTCTCATCCATCCGTGTAAATATGGAGTCTACCAGCCGCGCGTGGACCAATTTCTACTGCGCCGCTGTCATCGTACCATTCTCATCACGTCTATCGATGAGAGCTACGAGCAGGTGTCTCTTGGACACATCACTGATCTTCTCGCTCGACCCCTGCTTTGCCAATTTAGGTGGAGGTTCCGCTCTCTCGGGCCTGCGTTGCTGCTTGCTTGCCGGAGTGACGGCACTGTCGGTCGAGCGCTGCCTTTTGGTAGCAAGCAACTCTTCCACCCTGTTGGCGTGTTCGCTCGTCGATGATTTCATTTGTGGCACCTGCACGTAGTACTTACGGCCCTCCTCTACTTTCAGCTCGGCCCAAGCTAGCTTGGATTTCTCTTCCTGGGAGACACCCGCCTTTCCTTGCAGCCTGCCTACTATCTTGAGGGCCGCCTTATATTGAGCTTTAGCCTTCATCCTCCACAAGCTGGTACCTGGTTCAGACGAGCGGAGAACACTGTCTTTTTCTGCTTTGCTGATGGATAGCCTCTCCACGTCCGAGTTCGTCCTCGACAACGACACCTGCGCGGCTCATTCTACAGCGGAGAGTTGTGGCAGTAGTGGTATTACAACTGATGTGACCTGCTCCTGCCACGTCCGAGGTGTGGCCACTGGCGACCCGCAGAGAGGATTGCTCCTCCCCGTGCCCGCCGGTGGTAGCAGCCACGCTTCCCACCGACGTTTGGGTTGACATCCCAACCCTTCTTTGATCATCCTTCCGCTCCATACTTGGCCCGAAGGTCCATACGGCTGATGTTTTTCGGGGGAACCACCCCCTAGCGTTTTAGGCCTACCCGCCAGGCACCTCTAGCCATGGCCCTGACCCCGCTCCCCCGACTCGAGGTCGAGAAGACGCTGGGCCATTGCCTTAGCTAGACACTGCATTGCCTCGGACGGAGCAAGCGACAATGCATTACCCTTGTCCGGGATAATGCAGTGCCCATTGCCCAGCCGGCACCCTCGTGGAGGGTTCAGCTAGAGGATTTTCACCAGCCAAAAAGAGCATAACTTTAAATAAATATTAAATTATTAAATAAAATATTCTATATATGACGGATGGCTTAAAAACATTGATTACACTAGGCGACACAACATTTCGGCTGTGCCCCAATATGACTTTTTCTGATGGATTTGGAGATGTACATTTTTAAAGAATTATGGTATTTTTTTTTTCTAGGTTTAGTTTTTCTTTTTAAATTTTTTTAAAATCTGGTATTTTTTTCATGTTGCATAACTTAAGTTTCTTATATCTGGTTGTATTGCATTTGGCAGTTCTGAGTTACAAACTCAGAAAAAGACGAAAAAAAAATATTTAAAAAAGTTCAATTTTTTTGTAGTGGCAAATTCCGACGGGAACATTTATTGCTGCCACGCATTCCAAAAATTTGTATTCAAAGTGGCAATCAATAAGTCTATGGCCGCTTCACCAAACCTTCATCTGCGTGTTTGGCACCATCCCAAATGGCATTTTACCGTTAAAAACTGTTGGATAGAAATTTTTAACGCATACACCATAAATTCCAGAACTTGCAACAAGCGACTATAATATTTTATTGTCCTTAAACTATGTTTTTCCGGAAAAAAGGCATTCCGATTGACGACTGCAAAACTAGATTGTGTTGAGTTTTTTTTGACAAAATTACGTAAACAATCAAGATTATTTATGATGGTTAAAGAAGGACTTAAAAAAAAAGCATACACTCAATTGCTCTTCGAAATTATTATTGATAATTTAAATGGTAGAAAAACGTTTGCAGCATCAGCTAGTTAGAATGTATTTAGAAAGTAAGTATATGTTCTCTTAATGTGAGTAATGTAAGTACCTCGGTATCGGACAAAGAAATTTTATGGAATATCAATATTTCAGCGATGAAAATTCTATACGAATATCCTTGTCCGATCTTTAAACCATTTTCCATGTAGTCCAGTCGTATTTTTCACAACGTTGATTAAAAATAAAGATTTAATTATTTGTTATTAAAACTAAAATAACTTTATAAATTTACGTTAATTTCAGATACTTCGTGCACACCTTGCGAAATAAGCAAAAATTCTCTTCAACGGCCAGATGAGCATGACTTTGGAAAGTATTTGCCATTTTTTGTAAAGGATAATCCAGACGACTCATGTGCTAAGGCTGGTCATGCTGCATATAGCGAAGCTATTAAATATTCAATTGATCATAAAAAGCTACAAGTTGATTCCTCCTATTTTATGGCTTACCATACCATACTTAAAAGCTCAGAAGACTACTTTTTAGCATTACAGTCAGCTAGAAAGATATCGAAAAATATAACACAAATGTTGCAAGGCAGATTAATATCCTTTGGTGTACCTATCGAATCAGCTCTAAATGTCGAAGTTTTTCCATACTCCGTATTTTACGTTTTTTACGAACAATATTTAACCATGTGGGCTGACACATTGAAAAGCATGGGAATTTCTGTTCTATCTATTTTTATAGTTACATTCATATTAATGGGTTTTGACATACATTCCGCTTTGGTGGTTATTATTACTATAACCATGATTGTTATTGATCTAGGAGGCTTAATGTATTATTGGAAAATATCACTGAATGCGGTTTCATTAGTTAATCTTGTTATGGCAGTTGGAATATCAGTAGAATTCTGTTCACACTTAGTTCACAGCTTTTCTCTTTCCAAAGATATTAATCAAATAAATCGAGCTTCTGATAGTTTAACAAAAATGGGTAGTTCCATTTTTTCTGGTATAACGCTTACCAAATTTGCAGGCATCTTAGTGCTGGCGTTTGCTAAAAGTCAAATATTTCAAGTTTTCTATTTTCGTATGTATTTTGGAATTGTTGTAATTGGAGCAGCTCATGGTCTTATCTTCTTGCCGGTTTTGTTGAGTTATATCGGTAAGTTCTTTGTTAAAGCAATTTCGAAACATATTAAGTATATATTAAACTAGCCAAAAAACTGGAAATTGTTATTTACTCAACGAACCAGAACAACTTTTCTGATAAACTAGGAACTTAGAAAATCTTTAATGAACTGTGGTTTGTTTTTTTAAGTCAAAAACCGAAATTTTTTGATTTTGAAAACTTAATAATAAACTGTAAATTAAAGTTAAAGACTGTTTGGGTCCGATTTATAGAAGCATTTATTAGCTTTTAATAAGTACACAACTTAAAAAACAACCAGATGTAAGTGATAAGATAAAACACCCTATGTGAAAAAAAGCAGCACAACCTCTGAAAAGAACATTGAAGAAAATACTATTCTTTTTAAATACAAAAAATTGAAAGAACAACATTATTGATTTAAAAATTGTAAAGCCCCAAGTCCCTAATATATGAAAAAAGTCCGTTTTATTCGTTGAGTAAAAGTTCTGCTGCAGAGTGTTATCAAAGTGGTAACCTCTCATACTAACCAATTTTATTGATATACCTGTATATACAGGAATCGGACTATCCGACTGATTGACTCTCTAACAAGCAATCTAACCGGATATAATTAGAAATTTTAGAAATCGAATTTCGGTTGGTTTTAAACCCTTGGGCAGTACGCACACTTTACCTGAAAGCAGACCTTAAAACTGAGCTAAAATCTCTTCATTGTGGCTATAATATTGATGCGATCTGATCGAGATTTAATACTCTGATAGTCATTCTCTATGATTCAGCGCTTTTAGTTTTCTCGTATCTTCAATATTATGAATGGCACAGATTCTTGTTCTTTGTGTGGGGGGAAAGGGCGTGGCGAAATTTTGAAATACCCTTGTAACAGTGCGATCACCAGAGTCTCTGAGATCTAGGCGCTGATCGGGACGGTCAGACCGACATGGCTATATCTACCGTGCCTTTAATGCTGATCAAGAATATATATAAATGCTTTCTTATGGGTGTTACCAACATCCACTATCCCCACAATTCTAAGATTGTTTATTGTTGTTTAAAGTTTAACAATGTACAGTTAAACTGTAAGGTTAAAAATTACATGTCAACTAATTAAACGAAAGGGCTAATACAAATACTCAGACCCGGTGGGGCTGATTATCGGCTCAGTAGCCGATAAGGTCCCACCAACAGCCAAATTTAGGTTAGAGAAAAGCCGGTAGCCGAACAATTCCCAATTAGAGCTGTTTAAATTAAATTAAGTTATTGATTAAGATAATTTTGACCTTATTAGAACTAGTATCAAAGGAAAACAGATGGAAAAATTGGTTATAGTTTCGGCAAAGGCCTAGTCGGGCGGGAAGGGACAGCAATACTAATAAGGCTGATGAGGGCAGTCCATTCGACTTCACCAGAGAGAAGCTTATGGAGGAAGAGAACTCCTTGGCAGATTCTACGGGATTTAAGAGAGTGGAGGTTAATTAGGCGCAACGTACTTTCATAAGAAGGGAGATGGATCGAAGGGTCCCAATTGAGTCCTCAGAGAGCAAAGATGAGGAACTGTTTTTGTACTGATTCGAGCATATCCTGAAAATTTTGGTAGTGAGGAGACCAGACACAAGAACCATATTCCAAGATAGGCCGGACCAGAGAAACGTACAAGAGTTTCGTAGTGTACGGTTCTGTAAATTCCTTAGACCATCTTTTGACAAATCCAAGGACTCCTTTGGCTTTGTTAGAGATAGTAGAGATATGAGAGTTGAAACATAGATTGGGTACAAAGGTAATGCCCAAGTCGTTAACTTTGAAGAGGCGTTGTAGGATAATGTTATTGATTGAGTAATTGAAAAGGTATGGCTTATTGCGGTGAAAAGTCATAATATTTCATTTAGAAATGTTAAGAGGTAGAACGTTGATTAAGCAGCGGTTGTTAAGAGCATCAAGATCTGATTGCAAAGATAGTGGGGACAAGGGGTCAACTGTAGGAAAAACATAGCATAGAGAACGAAAACTTGCACGATTTTAAATTTGTTAAGAGACCATCATAGTTGATGAAGGGGGGACGGATACAGTTAGAACTATTTAAAGGGATAGGATATGAGTAACTACTACTAAAGTCGTTCGATGAGGCTAGGATAGAGGGAAAGTTAATAGACGGGACAGAGTAGCAACGTTGGAAAAAGGATGCGAACAGGTCAGCAATATCACCATCGTTATCAGCATAACTACAATTTAAGTGTAGAGAAGAAGGAAATTGCGAAGATTTACGTTTAGAGTTACCAAACCTGAAGAATTGTTTAGAGTCGCGTTTAAAGTTAAGCTTGCATTTGGACAAGTTGCTATTGTAGCACAATGTATTAAATAAGGAAAATTTCGATTTTGCAATTGAGTACTTCGAAAAGTCTGATTGCAAACCGGATTTTTTGAACTTCTTGTACATACGGGATTTTTAATTCTTCAGATTTATTAATCTTGGGGTGAGCCAGATAGGACCAGAAACATTTCTGGAGGGGGTGACTAAAGGAACATGCATGGGAAAGATGGAAAAAATAGAGCTATAGAATGCATTCGTGGCAGACTCAATTTCCTGGAAATCGTCAAGGAATGACCAATCCATCTGAGATAGGGCAGTATTCAAGGAGAGAAAATCAGCCTTCTTAATGCAATAGATATTCGAAGGCTTAATGAACGACTTTATAGGGCCTGAAGAACGCAACAGGAAATCAATTGAAAGTTTGGGATGGTATGGGTCTTCAAGGAATGATAGAGGTGATCCTCGACTTACCAAGGTGCTCGAAGCATCGGTAGTGAAGACGAGATCAAGGTTCCTACACATTACGTATGCCATTTACCTGGCATAACGATGTATCGGACAGAGAATCAACGAAGTCATGCTGCATAGATGGGAATATTAAGTTAGAGTCATTGGATGGAGACCAAGTGATATTTGGGAGATTAAAGTCACCAAGGACAATAAGACGATCAGAATCACTAAGCTGATGCGAAACGGACTGGAGATGGGCAGCGTGAAGCAATAAGTTGAAAATTCAGAAGACGGTGGGATGTAAGAGCATGATATGACTAAATTAAAAGAACACAGACAAATTTTAACTACGATTATTTCAATAGTGTTGAGCTCATCGATGGAAAACAATTGGGAAGTTAAGTCGGAACGAATAGCAATTAGGACGCCGCCACCTCGAGATGGTCGATCAGATCTATATATATTAAAATTGTCTACAAAAATCTCGGAATCCGAGATTGAGGAATTGAGCCATGTTTCAGAGAAGGCGATAATATCGGAATCAAAAGTTGCACTATCAGCATGTAATTTGGTGAGCTTACTGCACAGGCCACGTTCATTCTGATAAGTGATCTTTAGAGGTGGGGAAGAATTCAGTTTTTTTAAGTAGATGGCAAATCAGTAGAAGGAGTTGCAAGGATTCCTACCCGAGGAGCGGGTTGCGAAGGCCGTGATCGACTATTGAAAATATGACAGATAGTGTGCTCTGGCCAGAAAGAGGGTTCCAACACAGTCTTGACAAACTTCTCCGGGACAAGAATTTTGAAGGAGAAAATACTACGTTTTTCCTTGAAAGTAAATTTAGTTACTACTATGCCAGAGGAGCTATTGATGTTTAGTTTAGAGAAGATATACTCTCGAACCATTACATCCGTAGCCAATTCCATAAGACGCGAGACAAATATAGATTTTAGAGGAGCGACAGCGAATAGAGTAGATCGGTCAAGAGGGGTCACATGGTTTATGGGTGCGGCAGAGGCGGGTTCTACCCGAGGAGCAGGTCCGGATGGGATAGCGCTGGCTGAGAAGCCAGTGCGAGCCGGTGTGGAAGGAACTACCTCAACTTCCATGCTGACAGCAGTATCGACGGCTTCCTTAGGGGGCACAGTGATGCCGACACCGGGATGATCATTACTGTCCAGTTGGACTTCCTTAGCAGACACGGGCACAGGTGAACAGACAGCAGTTGAAGAGCCAGTCGTCTTTTTCGATGTAGTTGCATGTACATCGATTTCCTTGGCGCCAAAGTCGATCATGGCTGGCGAACTGATTGGAGGAGCGCGTGAGTCTTTAGCTGCAAGAAAATTGGAACTGTGAACACTGGGCAGACTAGGTGTAACCTTTCTTCTCTTTGGAGACTCATTTATAATTTTAAGATTTTTAAAATGAGCTTCCATTGAGGAAAACTTATCCTGCAATTTCCGGAATTCAGAGTGGACAGCAGCGAATTCGTTATGAGTCTGTCTCATAAATGTTCGCATATCGGCTTCAACTACCCTGCAATCCCAACAGGTCCAGTTGAGACCGCAGCGGGTCTTAATCAGATCGACAACGCGACCACCAATATGACCAAAACCCGCGCAGCTAGAGTGAGCCGTATCACACAACCAGCAGAAAATAAATGTTTGACGTGTAGCTACTGAAGGGTGACCGTCACAGCGTTTAGCACAACAGGTGCTCATTGTTTGATATTGAAAACAATATATGTATATGAAAATAAAAGAAAAAAGAAAGGTAAAATATAAGTCGGTGTGGGGCAGAGATAGTGACTTTAGCTTGTGTTACACAATTGCGCGCGCAAGAACGAACAAAACAATCACGATAACGGCAAGTGAACGGAGAAACACAGAGAGACGATAGAAACACAGAGAGACAAGCACAGAGCGGCGGCCAACGCAGTGCGTGTGTGTTGGAATGAAAACAGATAAGCTGAGGGTAGATAAAAACAGAGAGCGGTTCAGAGATACTCCTGTACTCTTTGAGTAGCGGGTATAACAGCGGGTATCGGTTATGCATCTATTCTTCAATACCAAGAATTTGGTTGAAAGATTTTCAATAGCACTTCTCAACAAAATTCAACTTTTTTTTCCGCTCATTTGGAGGTATACATTTTTTTTTAAGAATTATGGTTTTTTTATTTCAGGGTTTAGTTTTTTTAAAGAGTTTATTTTACAAATAACCTAAGTTTCTTATAACTGGTTGTATTGAACTTTGCAGTTCTGAAAATCGGACAAATGCAGCTATAAATCCGACCTGCTTAACGTCTGGAAGATATTAATAGCCTATTTACACTACGGTTGAGTTATTGAGTTATTGAGTTTCGGGCAAAGCTCGAGTTTCTTTTACATGGGGAAGCATAGGGGACCTAGAGGTGGCAAAAAAGTTGAGTTTTGGTTGCGTTTAGTTGAGTTTGTCCGATTTTTCGAATATTTCAACCCTGATCTGCCTATCGTGTAATTATCACCACTTGAAAAACAACAAAAAACATATGAGAAAGAAGGTAAACAAACAAATATTTATAAAAATTGCTTAATATCCAATTTTATTACTAGAAACTAGATTCGTTTGATCGCCTTGCCTTGGAGGTGCTATTAGAGTTATGGCACGAGAATAACGACGGGTTCCGCGGCGTACGCAAAAATTCTCATATTTATAAAGAACTAGCTGAAAAAATGAAAGATTTCGGTCCCTCGCATGCCGAAACTAAAAATAAAATAATATAAAGTGCAGCGTCGATATTGTCTCTTGCTCTGCCACATAGAGCATAATTAGTTCTTGGGTATTCATATTAATAAAATTAAATAAAACAAATTTTCGTAGACAAGAACGTGCCAGCAGCCGAAACTCAATAACTCAACTTTTGCATAGTGTAAACGCAAGTTCTGAGTTATTGAGTTACCTATTGATAAATGAGGTAACTCACTGTAGTGTAAATAGGCTATAAGCTTTCAAATTCAAATTTAATAATTTTTAACGGTAATTTTCCCGAAATTTTGACTTTGAAAACTCAATAAAAGTCGAAAAAAATATACATTTGTTAACCTTCCCCTCTAAGTGGGAAATGTAGAACTGCTGCTGACCGGTATCGTGTGCGGTCTATATATTTATTATTTATTATTATTTATTATATTTTAAGATTTATGTTATTTATTTAAATTTTTATGCATTAAGAAACTCTACGCTTCCTAATTTTTAGAGCTTTGTATTTCACAGCGTGCAAAAATATTGACCAGTCAAATCAAGGATATTATTTTTATGGAAACGATAAGAAACCATTCCTGTTTTACGGTCGACCAAATTTTTTGCTGATGTTTGTTCACCGACTAGTCCTCAGATCGGAAAAAAAGAAATATCGATTAATACTAGAAGGGCAACAACTACTATTTCATTGGGCACGAGCGAAGTATAGAAATATATCTATAATAATATATATATATAAATAAATATATATATATATAAATAAATCCGGTCGTCTGTAATTCCATAATTCTAAGATGGGGCACGAGCTTCCAACATGACTAGGACTAGGCGAATGGTCAAACAATCGATTTTAGTGGAGTTTCCTTCAGTAGCGATAGCATCACACAATTGGATGTACTCGTCTGATCGTAACTTCGTCTGACTGACATGAATGAAATTGAGACGCTCCCTTTCGACCTTTACGTATACGTTGATGCCATCAGGTGTTGTGCTGCCTTTCCGCAGTCAGACGAGCGTGGATGTCCAGGGGATCGATTCCGATTATGGTTTCGAGTGCTTTTGTTGGGGTTCAGCTCAGCGCCCCTGTGATACAGAGCAGAGCCTGTCGCAGAATTCTTTCCAAAAGCTACGTCTTTTTTTTCGGTAGCTTGCCACTTCCTTATCAATGCGTACAGCAGAGTTGATCCTACAGCAAAGTTAAGATTGGCAAGAAACAATACAAAAAATTAATTTTTTCGCTCTCACGGGCTGGTTTTTCCAAAATTGTCTTTCGTAAAAACCTTCTCCTGGCAAATAGGAACAACTGAAAAAACTGAGCCAAATCGGCCTAACCGTTCTCTAAAGAAGTAATACTATTAATTTTGTACTCTATTTTTAGATATAGATAATTTATATGTCATTTGGTATTGCTGTTCGCAAAAGGGACGAGTTTCTTGAAAATAGGTCAAGTCGTTTGGGAAATTTTTATATCAGGAACTCGAAAAGTATAGGGGTCTATTCAATTTTTGGTGATTTTTGGTGTGTTGTTGTTTATTGTTGTTTAAAAATTAACAATTTACAATTAAGCTTTAAGGGTAAAATTACATGTCAACTAATTAATCGAAAGGACTAAGGCAAATATTCTGACCCGGTGAGGCTGATTACACTACTCGACAAAATTCAACTTTTTTTTCCACTGTCGCCCAAAATGACTTTTTCTGATATATTTGGAGATTTAAAATTTATGGTTTTTTTTTCCAGGTTTAGTTTTTTTTTAAAGAATTTAAAAAAAAATTGGTATTTTTTTTTCAGAGGTAGTACTTCTATTTTTCACGTAACTTAAGTTTCCTACAACTGGTTTTATTGAACTTTGCAGTTTTAAAAAGCTGACAAATTCAGCTATAAATCCAACCGATGGATGGAAAACGATGGAAAAACGGCCAAGTTGCATCCGTTTGAGCAAAACTTCATATGCCGATTGGCACCATCCCAAGTGCCATTTTACCGTTAAAAACTGTTACAAACGGAATTTATCGGCAAAAATCATGGACTTTTTAAAACGGTACCTTAAATGACGCCTAATTAATGTGTCTATCTAAAACTAAAAATGTTAGCAATAAAATATTTTTTTTTCGACTTTTCCTGAGTTTTCAAAGTCAAAACTTCGGGAAAAAATACCGAAAAAAATTATGAAATTTTAATTTGAAAGCTTAATATCTTCCAGACGTTAAGTTGCAGCTACAAAAAGTCTGGGTCGGATTAAAAGCTGCATTTGTCAGCTTTTTAAAACTGCAAAGTTCAATACAACCAGTTCTAGAAAACTTAAGTTATGTGAAAAATAGAAGTACTACCTCTAAAAAAAAAATTCCAAATTTTAAAAAATTCTTAAAGGAAAAACTAAACCTGGAAAAAAAATTCTTTACAAATTTTTAAACATCCAATTCTATCAGAAAAAGTAATTTTGGGCGACAGCGGAAAAGTCGTGTCGACTAGTGTTATCGACTCAGTAACCGAAATGGTCCCACCAACAGCCAAATTTAGGTTAGGGAAAAGCCGGTAGCCGAACCATTCCCAATTAGAGCTGTTTAAATTAAATTAAGTTATTGATTAAGATAATTTTGACCTTATTAGAACTAGTATCAAAGGAAAACAGATGGAAAAATTGGTTATAGTTTCGGCAAAGGCCTAGTCGGGCGGGAAGGGACACCAATACTAATAAGGCTGATGAGGGCAGTCGATTCGACCTCACCAGAGAGAAGCTTATGGAGGAAGAGAAAAGAGTGGAGGTTAATTAGGCGCAACGTACTTTCATAAGAAGGGAGATGGATCGAAGGATCCCAATGCCCAATAGATTGGGTACAAAGGTAATGCCCAAGTCGTTACCTTTGAAGAGGCGTTGTAGGATAATGTTATTGATTGAGTAATCGAAAAGGTATGGGTTATTACGGTGAAAAGTCATGATATTGCATTTAGAAATGTTAAGAGGTAGAACGATAATTAATCACCAATTGTTGATCACCGATTGCAGAGATAGCGGGGACAAGGGGTCACTGTAGGAAAAACATAGTTTTACATCATCCGCATTCATTAGGACACGGGAATGAGATTAAATTTGGGGAAGATCGCTAATAATCAGGTTAAATAACAAGGGACCCAGATGGCTACCTTGAGGAACCCCCGATGATACTATAACAGGTTAAGAGAGAGAGGAGTCAAAGCAGACACGTTGAGAACGATTACAAAGGGAAGAATTAGTCCAGTAAAGAAGCTTAGTCGGAAACCCTAGGAGGGAAAGTTTATGGATAAGAAGATTGTGATTGACGGAGTCGAAGGCTTTACTAAAGTCAGTATAAACGACATCAGTTTGACACTGTTTAGCAAATCCAGCAGTAAGAAATGTGGAAAATTCAAGAAGGTTGGTAGATACTGAGCGACGTTTTACGAATCCATGCTGAGATTCGGAGAATACAGAACTACAAAAATGTTGCAGCTGAGAAGTGATGATTTTTTCGAAAAGTTTAGGAATGGCAGATAAATTGGAAATACAGCGGTAGTTAAAGCCATCAGATTTAGATCTCTTTTTATGAAAGGGAATTATATAGGATTTTTTCCAGACGGTGGGAAAGTCACCAGTCTCGAGAGACAAGTTGAAAAGTTTTAGGAGATGCACACAAAGAGATTCTGCACAAAGTTTAAGAACAGCGCTCGGAACCGAGTCTGGCCCAGTGGAGAACGAGAACTTGCACGATTTTAAATTGGTTAAGAGACCATCATAGTCGATAAAGGGGGGACAGATACAACTAAAACTATTTAAAGGGATAGGATAGTAACTACTACTAGAGTTAACAAACCTGAAGAATTGTTTAGGGTCGCGTTTAAAGTTAAGCTTGCATTTGGTCAAATATCTATTGTATTAAATAAGGAAAATTTCGATTTTGCAATTGAGTACTTCGAAAAGTCTGATTGCAAACCAGATTTTTTAAACTTTTTGTACATACGGGATTTTAAATTCTTCAGATTTATTAATCTCGGGGTGAACCAGATAGGACCAGAAATATTTCTGGAGGGGGTGACTAAAGGAACATGCATGGGAAAGATGGAAAAAATAGAGCTATAGAATGCATTCGTGGCAGACTCAATTTCCTGGAAATCGTCAAGGAATGACCAATCCATCTGAGATAGGGCAGTATTCAAGGAGAGAAAATCAGCCTTCTTAATGCAATAGATATTCGAAGGCTTAATGAACGACTTTATAGGGCCTGAAGAAGGCAACAGGAAATCAATTGAACGTTTGGGATGGTATAGGTCTTCAGGGAATGATAGAGGTGATCCTCGACTTACCAAGGTGCTCGAAGCATCGGTAGTAAAGACGAGATCAAGGGTCCTGCACATGTTATTACGTATGTCATTTAACTTGCCCAACGATGTTTTGGACAGAGAATCAACGAAGTCATGCTGCATAGATGGGAATATTAAGTTAGAGTCATTGGATGGAGACCAAGCTGAGGCGAAACTGACGAAAGGCGAAAGGAGCTATTGATGTTAAGTTTTTAAAAGATATAATCTCGAACCATTACATCCGTAGTCGATTCCATAAGACGCGAGACAAATATAGATTTTAGAGGAGCAACAGCGAATAGAGTAGATCGGTCAAGAGGGGTAACATGGTTTATGGGTGAGGCAGAGTTGGGTTCTAACCGAGGAGCAGGTCCGAATGCGATAGCGCTAGCTGAGAAGCCAGTGCGAGCCGGTGTGGAAGGAACGACTTCAACTTCCATACTGCCATCCAATGGCACAGCGAAGCCAACAACGGAATGATCATTATTGTCCGGTTGGACAACCTGGGCAAACACGGGCACGGGATGATCGTTACCGTCCAGTTGGACATCCTTGGCAGACACGGGCACGGGAGAGACAGCAGGTTAAGAGCCGGCCATCTTTTCGATGTTGATGCATGTACATCGATTTCCTTAGCGTCAAAGTCGATCAAGGCTGGCGAACTGATTGGAGGAGCGTGTGTGCCGTTAACTGCAAGAGAATTAGAATTATGAACACTGGGCAGACTAGGAGAAACCTTTCTTCTCTTTGGAGACTCATTTATAAGTTTAAAATTTTTAAAATGTGTTTCCATTGAGATGAACTTATCCTGTAATTTCCGGAATTCCGAGTGGACAGCAGCGAATTCGTTATGTGTCTGTCTCATAAAGGTTCTCATATTGGCTTCAACTGCCCTACAATCCCAACAAGTCCAGTTGAGACCGCAGCGAGTTCTGAGCAGATCGCCAACGCGACCACCGATTTGAAAGAAAGAAAGGTAAAATATAAGTCGGTGTGGGGCAGAGATAGTGACTTTAAGCTTGTGTTACACAATTGCGCGCGCAAGCACGAACAAAACAGTCACAATAACAGCAAGTGAACGGAGAGACACAGATAGACGATAGAAACACAGAGAGACAAGCACAGAGCGTCGGCTAGAGTTGGTAACAACAAAACGGCTGCGATAAAGAATGTGCAGAGAAGGTAGGAATGCACAATCGGATTGAAAATTGGAAATAAATACACAAAAATAAGCTTGATGCGTATGCACTTATATCGAGCAGGTTGCACAATTGATCGGCTGCACGATTGGTTAGGAACATCAGAAATAAGTTAAAAACACAATCACTTTCCTTTAACAGCAGATGGACAGTTTTTTTAAAAATTTTTAAGTAAGAACGATTTAGAGCACGACTGTCTGCAACGATATATCGATATCGATTTAGCCCAGAAGGAAACGATTCCGATCCAATAAAGAATATATATTCTTGATCAGCATCAATAGCCGAGTCGATATAGCCATGTCTGTCTGTCCGTCTTCATGAGCGCCTAGATATCAGAGACTTTAAAAGCTAGAGCCACCACATTTTGTATCTAGTCTCCTGTGTTATCACACTACTACAAGTGTATTTCAAAATTTCACCCCGCTTTCTTCCGCCCACACAAAGAACGAAAATCTGTGGAATCCACAATTTTGAAGATACAAGAAAACTAAAGAATGAAACGCAGAATCATATAGAATGACAATATCTATCAGAGTGTTGAGTTGGATCAGATCGGATCATTAATATAGCTATAATGAAGAAAGCCATTTCGAAAAGCAGCGTTCTCTCTCCCGCGACCCCGTCTGCGTTCGTCCAGATGAGCGCCTAAATTTCGGGGACTATAAGAGCCAGATCAACCAAACTTTCTATCCAAGCCCCTGTGATATAACTTTAACACAAGTGTATTTCAAAAATTTTGAATGCCTCCGCCGCCCTTACAGATACGAGAAAGCTAAAAACGCAGAATCGTGAGGATTGGGCGTATCTATCAGATTTCTGAATATGGCTCAGGTCCGATCATTATTATAGTAAAGAAAAACCAAATAAATTTCAGTGGCTGTGCAACGTCTGCCAAGCGCTTACTCATTCCTCTCGTACTTCCTCCTCTTACTTTCACGAGCCGTAGATATATGTACGAGGGCGGTCCGATAAGTTTCCAGCCTGACAATGAAATCGACCTCCTACGTTAAACAAACTTTGGTATTGTGATTAGTCATATTTTAATGTGTCCCCGCCAAAATTTCAGCCACATGGATATTTTAGTTATCCTTGAACAATCGATTAACTATGTCGGTATCAGTGCTCTTGTAACAATTCAAAAAGTTGAATACCGTGGGATCATAAAATATTTGTTTTTGAAGAGCAATACGCGTACGCAAATCAAAACTGAGATTGACGCTGTATGGGTACTCTTCCCCATCATTTCCAACTGTAAAGTTCTGGGCTGCTGAATTCATGCGTGGTCGTACGAGCTTAGAAGATGAGACACCTCCTGTACGCACAAAAACTGAGACTACTGACGAAAGCATCGTCAAAATTCACCAAATTGTTCTGCACGATCGCCGAATCAAAGTAAGAGAGATAGCTAATATCACAAATATGTCTAAAGACCTCGTTTGCCATATTTTGAACGAATTGGACATGAAAAAGCTATCGGCCCGTTAGGTGCCGCGTTTGCTCACGTCAGCTCAAAAGCGTGTTCGAATAAACTGTTGCAAGTCTCTCTTGGCGATATTTACTAGTAATAAATAAAAGTTTTGGCGCCGACTCATAACTTTGGATGAAACATGGATACACCACTATACACTAGAAAAAAAATCCCAATCAAATAAGTGGATTGCAAAGGGGCATCAGCCACCAAAAAAAAGCGAAAATTGTTATTTCTGCTGGAAAAGTTTGGGAAACCGTGTTTTTTTAATAGTCGTGGAGTCATATATACCTATTATCTGGGGAAAGGAAAAACGATCACGGGAGTCTGATGACGGAAATTGCGGATAAACGGCCCCACTTGCAGAAGAAAAAAATTTTACTTCACCAGGATAATGCACCTTCCCATACATCAACAGTTGCAATGGCTAAAATCCAAGATTTACGCTTTGAATTGCTTCACCAAAGTTGCGCTTGGCGGATAGAAATTTCGTCAAATTAGGAGGCTATAACTCTTGTAAAAAGCCATTTTGAGGAGCAGGACGCCGATTATTTTTTGAAGGAGCTGAAGAGGTGGGAGCATTGCTGGATGAAATGTGTTGACTTAGAAGACTATGTTGAAAAATAAAATAAAAAAAATTTTGTAAAGCTGTTGTATTATTGTCAGGTTGGAAACTTTTCGGACCGCCCTCGCATATATGTATATATAGATGTAGAAATGTAGAAGACAGATGTAAAAAACATATGTAAACAAAAATAGAGACAGATAACATCTTATACATATATAAAAATCACCCAAAGGGTTCGACTTAATTTTTTGAGATTTTTTTTTTGTCTAAAATTCAATTTGTTCCTTTTTTGAACATATTATAAACTACATGCATCTTTAGCTCGCATATACCTATACTGATTGACCGGGTATAAAGGGCTTTGCCGCGGCTCACAACGTGCAAATGGCACGTTTGATATCGTAACATATAATTAAATACAAATATTTTCCCAAAAGCACAATGGGCAAAAAATTCAGTGAAGTTATTAAAACGATTTATTCAACAATATGTACATATTTTCCAAAAGAATGTTTTGTTTTCTGCACATTAATAACAAATTCATAATAATTTAAACAATTTTTGCTTAGTAATTCATTAATATTTTGTGGTATTAAACTTGGCAATGGGGTAAGGAAAGATCGTATTTTTATAAACGATCGAATCTCAAGATGTGTTTTTAAAATTATGCATTATCCTGAGGATCGTTTTATATTAAACCTTTTCTTTACCCCATTGCCAAGAGTGGTACCACAAAATACCAATTGAAAGTAAATAAAAAAAAAATTGTGGCTTAGATTTTTTTTAAAGATTTTTCTAAAAATGTGGTATTTTTCTTCAGAGGTAGTGCTTTTATTTTTCAAATGACTTAATGACTTAATTTTATTTATTTATTCGCCAACCTTAACTGGCTAAACTAACTTAAATCTATCTTACACAACAATAAAAAATCAAACAAAAATAACACTAGTCGACACGACTTTTCCGCTGTCGCCAAAAATGACTTTTTCTGATAGATTTGGATGTACAAAAATTTTTAAGGAATGTTTTTTTTTTTTTCATGGCGTAGTTCTTTTTTAAAGAATTTTTAAAAAATGTTGTATTTTTTGTCGGGGGAAAAATACCGAAAAAAATTATGAAACTTCAATTTGGAAGCTTTATATCTTCCAGACGTTAAGTTGCAGCTACAAAGTGTCTGAGTCGGATTTATAGCTGCATTTGTCAGCTTTTTAACTGCAAAGTTCAATACAACCAGTTGTAGGAAACTTAAGTTATGTGAAAAATAGAAGCACTACCTATGACAAAAAAAACCAAATTTTTTAAAAATTCTTTAAAAACAAACTACATCATAAAAAAAAACCATAATTCTTTAAAACATTTTAAATCTCCAAATCTATCAGAAAAAGTCATTTTTGGACACAGCGGAAAAAAAAAGTTGAATTTTGTCGAGTAGTGTAATTGAAAATGAAATATGAAAAAATCAGAAAGTAACCGTCTAACGACTGCGCTCTCCTGGCAAAAGTCGAACCGCATCTCAGTCGAGAGAGGAGAGATGCACGAGGCTGCAGCTGCACTCATAGGATGGCAACGGAATTGTAAACTGCAAAGGCTGGAGTGCAAACTTCAAAAACTTTCTCTGCAATCTCTCGATACGTGCAATCTGAACAACTTCAGTAGGGTTCCAAACCACTGAAGCATATTCAAGGCGCGAGCGCACAAGGAAAGAGTAAAGACTTAGTCTCGTATATGGATCCTTGAACTGGGATGAGTTGCGCGTAACGAATCCGAACATAGCATAAGCTTTCGGCAAAATGAAGTTCAAATGATCAACAAATATAAATTTTGAATCAAACAAGATGCCTAGGTCGAGTATCTCTGTCTGCTTTAAGAGCGGAAGGCCATCTATTGAATACGAGGTCTGAACTTTAAATGTACACTTGCCATACGAAACCAAATAACATTTGCTAATGTTAAGAGGGAGCAAGTTAAGTGTGCAGCAACGAGCATTCAGGAGCTTGAATTCTGAGACATATGTCATTGATAAAAATAGAGAACAGCAGCGTACCAAGAGCACTGCCCTGTGGAATGCCGGAAGTAGCCAAATATAGATCCGTTCACCAATACAAAATACTCTCGCTGCTCCAGATAAGACATGAACCAACTGAGCAGGCTCGAATGAGTACCCAACCGATGTAGCTTGGCTACTAAAGCACAGTGGGAGACTTTGTCAAAGGCCTTAGCAAAGTCAGTGTACACAACATCGACTTGAAAGTGCACTTCATGTTGGACAGAATTTCGCTGCCGTAGCAAGGGAAGTTTTTGTAAATACAATGCTCTACTCGCAGGCAGATAGAGACCGAAAAGAAGGAAAAACAAAAGGAGATAAGAGAACGTCGTCTCGTCACGTCTCTCACTCATACGCTTTTATATTCATATGTATGTCAATACATGCGTGCATTGCTAGAGATGATCATTCTTCAACACCCTTCCTCAATGCGTGCATGTTTACAAATTCCATTTAATTCAATTTAAACTTAACAATTTTGTAAATTCGACATGCTTTCTTTTAGGGAGATTCTTGGTCAAGATATCTGCAATCATATCTGTTGTACTAGCGTACTTTAAGTTAACTTGACCTTCTTCTATAACTTGACGTACAAAGTGATATCTAATATCAATATGCTTGGTCCTTGAATGATGAACTGAGTTCCTAGCCAGCTCTTGTGCGCTCAAATTATCGCCATATAAGGTAGTTGAGGTAGCTTCATCTCCACAACCAATTTCGATGATTAAGCGACGTAAGAATATGGACTCCTTACACGCAGCCGACAGTGCCATATATTCTGCCTCCGTGCTGCTAAGTGCCAAGCTGCGTTATTTCTCGGATCTCTTGGGCCACCTGCCAAAAAATAAACATATGCCGTATACGACTTCCGGTTAGTTCGATCGCCGCCCCAATCTGCATCCACATATCCAGTAAGTGGCTGATGACAACCTTTGTAGTGTAGTTTGAAATTCATCGTCGCTGCCAAGTACCTTAAAACGTGTTTCACACCAGCCAGATGCTCTGCGTGCGGATCTTTGTTCCTCTGGGCCAACTTTGCAACTGAATGCAAAATGTCTGGTCTGGTTGTGAGTGCCAGCCACATCAGCTCACCAATCATGGATTGATACATGACAGGATCAACCTTTTGAGACTGCTCATTAGTACAATCCACCTGGAACCGCGCATCCAACGGAGTAGCCACTGGTCTACATTTGTCCATGTCGTGAGCTTGCAATAGTTCCTTGATGTATTGCGAATGGCCTATGGTGATAGGCCCAAGTTCACCTTCACGGTGCACCTCCATGCTTAGAAACAGCTCTGGAACACCTTTGTCGACACATTCGAACGCATTTGAAATAGCCGATTTGATACTGAGCATGTCTTCTTTGGACTGGCATGATATAAGTAAATCGTCAACATATACCAGGATTAACGATAAGTTACCTTTCCCTCTCTGCTGGTAGAGACACGGCTCGTTTTCCCAGATTAGTCAGGACGCCATTCAGCTTCGAATTCCATTCCCTTCCTGACTGCTTTAATCCATATATTGCCTTTTTAAGCAGCATAGCCTTCGCTGGATAAGCTCGATCAATGTACCCTTGTGGTTGCTTCATGTACACCGTATCGCTCAGGTCACTGTTGAGGTATGCCGTACATACATCCATATGATTGACATATAACTTCAATTCCGCTGCTAGTGCAAGAATAAATCGGACGCTCTCCAATCTGCAAACTGGAGAAAATGTTTCCGCATAGTTTATGCCGTACTGCTGGGAGCAACCTTTTGCCACCAAGCGCGCCTTGAAACGTTCGATCTGACCATCTTTGTCGCGTTTCAGGCTGTATACCCATTTGCATCCAACTGCTCGTTGTCCTGCCGGTAATTCTTATAAGTGCCATGTTTTGTTTGCCATTAATGACTCATATTCGCGTTGCATCGCTTCGGACTAATGTGATGCATGAATACTGTTCAACGCATCCTCGTAGGAGAGTGGAATCTTTAGGTTGCTGGCAACCAGAGCACCAAGAACGTTGTACTCCTTTCTCGGACGGCCAGGTTTGCCGGTCCGAATCAGCCTTGGTCTGCCAGGTCCAACACGAGGAGCTGGCTCATCTGACTCCACTTTTTCAGTTGCGCTCTCGTACCCATCAGGACCGCTGCTACTGGAATTCTCCCCTTCATCGCTTGCACCATCGCTGCTGTCTCCACCGCTGCTGTCAATATCATCAGTGTCGCCGCCAGACTGCATGCTAACTTCTGCCGTCGAAAGCTCGAACGTGATTGTGTCCCTGTCTTCTTTGATCTCGTCAAAGAGGACATCTCGCCTCTCAATCACCTGATGAGACACCGGGTCATACAGTCGATAGCCCTTAGCTGCTACGGAATATCCAATCGTGCGATATTCTTTGCCTTTTGGTTGAAGTTTACTTTTCCTTGGACCCTTGTCCAAAGCTACTGCAACGGAGCCGAAAACTTTTAGATGACCAACAAAAGGTTTCTTACCAGTCCACGCTTCCATTGGCGTCATACTAGTCAGTGCCTTGGTCGGTGATCGGTTCCGCACATACACAGATGCGTCGACTGTCTCAGCCCACAAGGATTCGCCTAATCCTGACTGGACCAGCATACATCTTGACATTTCCACCAGAGTGCGGTTTGCCCTCTCAGCAACGCCGTTTTGCTGTGGAGTGTATGCCACTGTCAACTGCCTCTCGATCCCTTCATTTTTCAAAAATGCATCAAACGGTTTGTTGACAAATTCACCGCCATTGTCACTCCGGATACATTTGAGACTTTTTCCCGTTTGCTGTTCAACCATGGTCTTGAACTCGACGAACTTCTTGAAGACTTCATCCTTCTTCCGCAGGAAATACACAAATACACGCCTTGATTTGTCATCGATGAAGGTTAGAAAGTACTTCGATCCAGCAAGTGACTGTGTGCTAAAGGGCCCGCACACATCTGCATGAATTAGTTCCAATATATCTTGAGCTCTACTGGTGGTTGCAACAGGAAATGGTTGCGCATGAATCTTGCTGACCATACATGTTTTGCAATTCATATTCGCCGGGAAAACCATATTTTCAATGCCGCGCACCATTCCTTTGCTGATCAAGTCTTTCATACTGCTGATATTCAAGTGGCCGTACCGTTTATGCCACAGAGCACCACCAGCCTTAACCGCCGCAAAACAGTTGTTTTGTTTTCCTCGAAACATATACAAGTTTCCAACTCTGTTTGCCTTTACAATGCATTCGCCTTTTTGGATTACTTGTGCATATTCTTGTCCAAAAGTGACGAAAAATTTATTCTTTACAGCGCTGCTGACGGAGAAAAAATTTCCTTTCATTTTGGGCACATAGAGAACATTTTTTAACAGCAGCGTGCATATCTCTGTCTTCAGCTCTACTTCCCCTTTTCCTTCTGCTTTTAGGAAACCGGAGTCAGCCAGACCAATCATTTCTGTGTGATTCTCGAACTTTGTAAATAACTGTTTCTCACAACACATCTGGCTATCCAAACACTACGTACTCTTTTTCAAATTATCTGCGTCCAACGCATTTAATAGACTGCACTGCTGGTTCTCTCCTTTTGCTGCCTTTTCCACATTTGCGCTCTCTCTCTTACACTGAGCCTTCATATGCCCGCGCTCACCACACTTAAAACATATCATATTATTGTTTCTCTTCTTTTGCGCTCTCTGCGCGGCCGGCTTGTGTATTGCGGTATGCTTTTGCATATTCCTTTTGATCTTCTACGTTTCCCTTTCGCTCGCCTTCTTCCTTCAATTTTACGCATAGAACGTCAAAAGTCGGCAGACTGTCGCGCGTCTCTCTGGCGACAACAAAATTTTCGAATTGTTCTGGAAGGCTCGACAGTAAGACAATTGCGCGTAGTTCATCGTTTAGCTCGATTCCTACTGACCCAAGGCCATCAAGAATATCCACGAACTCATTTATGTAACTTGAAATGCTTTGCCTTTGGTCCATGCGCTTGCTTAGCAATTTCTTGTATAGTTGAACCTTTCGCACAGGTCCACTTGGCTGATGAACACTATTTAAATTGTTCCATGCCTCGGACGACTTTGCGCAATTTTTAATGTATCCCAACTGTGAAGTTTTCACACTCAATGTGATCATGGCCAGCGCCTTTTCATATTTGGCTTGCCAATTCACACCTTCAGGAACATTAGTTGGTAGCAGGTCACCAGATGCCACACTCCACAATTCAGCGTGCACCAACACAGACCACATTTGAATACATTATGAGTCATAATTTCCCTCCTGCAATTTGTCTATCTGATAAATCCCGCTCATAGCTGAATATCGCTTAGTCCCTGAGTCACACCGAAGTTAATAGTTCGTAACTAAAACAATCACTTTACTTTTTATTTCCAAATTCCGATCCTGGGCCCATAACCTGTTGGACAGAATTTCGCTGCCGTAGCAAGGGAAGTTTTTGTAATAAAAAGTCAAGCCGCAACCATTCGTTCGTAAGGTTTTTTTGTGACTAAATAAAATGCTCTGCTCGCAGGCAGATAGAGACCGAAAAGAAGGAAAAACAAAAGGAGATAAGAGAACGTTGTCTCGTCACGTCTCTCACTCATACGCTTACATATTCATACATATGTATGTCAATACATGCGTGCATTGCTAGAGATGATCATTCTTCAACACTTCAAAGGCATGCGTGCAGAAATTACTGAATGCGACCAGATTAGTGCTTGTAGATCTACCCGGCATAAAGCCATACTGATTTGGGCTAATATACGACTTCAAGAGGAAAGTGATCTTTTTGGCAATGATACGCTCAAAAAGCTTTGAGATATTGCTGAGTTTGGCAATTGGTCTATAATTGGATATACAATTCAAAGAACCTTTTTTAATAACAGGCATGATTGTGGCAGCTTTCCACTTACCAATAAACCGACCCAAACGGTCCTGGGATGCGCAGAGCAAACGAAACCGGAAAAAACTGCTCGTCGGCTGAGCGCGAGCACAATTTTTGTACGAACAATGCAATCGGTTGCTCTCAGACTTTTTGCTCAAATTCTCAGTGAAAAACTCCTATTTTGCGACCACACGAATCGGTTAACAGTTATTTGCGAGCTATGATTGAGAGTAATATGTAGTAAAGAGAGTAAACTATGCTTCTCTTTGTGCTGCCATGGGCAGACGCTTAGCCGAACACTATGTATAATTTTGTTTCTTTATTTTCAGTAATTTATGTATTTCCCGCCATTACCTAGCACATCTTTTATTCGCGTTGGCATGGAATCTATTAGATTATGCAGCGTGTTTGGAGCTATTTCTGTCCATTCTGCGAGCAAAGTTCTCTTGAGGTCATCCATGGTCTCAATTTGACGTCCCCTTCTATAGACTTTGTTGGAAAGTATTTTTCGAAGGTCCTCGATGGGGCTTAAATCGGGACTGACTGCTGGCCACTCCAATAATGGTATGTTCCTGGACAAAAAAAAAAGGCCTTTGTCTTATGGGCTATATGGATCGGAGCATTGTCCCGTTGAAAAATCTAGTTATCCCCATAGTGCTCCTCAGAAAAACTAATTGGGACACTGTCTAAAAGCTCCAAGTAGATGTCCGCATTGGCTCTGGTAGGAATAAAACATAGTGGAGATCTTCCATCATACCCAAATTCTGCCCAAACCTTAAGCGATCCTCCACCGTGATTCCGATTGTGGGATGGTTCGCATGATTGCCACATATCCCTCCAATATTTCTGACAGTGGTCAGGGACATCCAAGTTACACTTACACTTCTAACTCCCAACACTTATATTTTTCGGCAAAGGCCAATCGGTCGGTTATATTCCGCTGCATTAATTTAGGAACATGCTCCTTGGAAGCATATTGAGCGTTTTTATTTTCTTTCAAAATTTGGTTGACCCGTCTCCTTGATACATTTAAATTAAAATGTCCTTAAATATGCGAGCAGGACATATTTTTTTGGACAACTTAATTGAAAATATGCCTCTTACAGCGGTCGGCGATGTCTGTAGGCTTGCCACTACGCTTGATTTTTACATAATTTTCCCTATTTTCGAGGAAGTTAGCGATACTATGACTAATTTTAACGCCAAGTTCGGACAATTCCTTAATCATGCCTTGTTCTTCGGCAGAAAAATGCTCAGCACGTGGCATTTCTAACTATAATGCAACTAAAACTATTCATTTGTAAAGAAATGTATTAAAATCTGTACATTTACGTCGGAGAAAAAAACGACGATTTTTGCGCTTCTCAAGGTCAGAAACTTAAAAGATCACGGTGTGCACATACATATGTATACTTATTGCTTATGAAAACGGCTCGCATCCAGAAATATATGGGAAACGGTACTACAAATTAGTAAAAAACAAAGTTTGGCGTAAAATAGGTGAACGTAACAGTTGTATGAACAAAATTGCATACACAGTATTTAAGTGCCGTTATTATTTGAAAAGATATTTCCTTGAGGTATTATAAACATTGTTGACTTGGGTTAAGCCCATACTAAAAACAGTCATCCAGACAAAGAACTTCGTGCTGCAAATACATATTGGTCGGCATGATAGCCGCACCAACGAACCCAAATTGAAGTCGCCAACAACGCAGAGATGCTGACGGTCTTTTAAATTAGCATGTATGTTGGTAATATTTCGTATATGCGCCTTGTAGATATCGTAGCTACTACTCGGCGGAATGTAAGATGCGCTGACTAACAGAGTCTCCGACTGGCCGGCCACCAACACACCAATCTGATCATACATAGTGTCCCCATCCAAGAGACAAATCGGATCTAACGGCCACAATGACTCCACCTCCTTTGCAGCGCTTCGTTTTGGCACAATTTCTGTCCTTAGGAAACACTTGGAAAAGCTTGCTATCAAAGTACTCACTGTCGAAGACGTTATCGTTGAGCCAGCTTTTAACCAAGATGATAACGTCGAAATCGCACGTAGAGGTTGCCAAGTAGATAGCCTGAGCCTTTGTGCGCATGCCCGCTATATTCTGAAAGAAAATGCGAATGGGTTTGGATGGATTTTGATTTTGAAAACTCAGGAAAAAATTGATTGAAACGGCCATTTTAAGGTCTTCCTCCAACACTCCAAAACCATGCCAGGAATTCGTTATTTATTACAAAAATTTGAAAACCTCATATCTTCCAGACGGTAAGTAAAGGCTACAAAGTGTTTGCGTCCGTTTTATGGCTATAAAAAGGTTTGGTCAAATAGCTGCAATTTAGCCGTTTATCCATCGATTCTTGCAAACGATACCTTGAACGACGATCAATAAATGTGTCGATCTAAAACCAAAAGGTTAGCCACGACTTTCCGACTTTTCCTGAGTTTTCAAAGACAAAATTTCGGGAAAAAATACCGCAAAAAATTATGAAATTTTAATTTGAAAGACTAATATCTTCCAGACGTTATGCTTCAGCTACAGAATGTCTGGGTCGGATTTATAGCTAAATTTGTCAGCTTTTCAGAACTGCAAAGTTCAATACAACCAGTTAGTTATAACAGCGAAAATGTCGTGTTGACTAGTATACTTAAGTTATGTGGTGAAAATAAACACCTCCACTAAAAACATAAAATAAACAATTTTTATACCCGGTACTCGAAGAGTATAGGGGTATATTAGATTTGTGGGGATAACGGTTGTGTGTAACGCACAGAAGGAAGCGTTTCCGACCCCATAAAGTATATATATTCTTGATCAGCATCAATAGCCGAGTCGATATAGCCATGTCTGTCTGTCTGTCTGTCCGTCCGTCCGTCCGTCCGTCCGTCCGTCCGTCCGTCTGTCCGTCTGTCCGTCCGTCTTCATTTGCGCCTATATCTCAGAGACTATTGAAGCTAGAGCAACCAAGTTTTGTATCCAGTCTCCTGTGTGATCACACTACTCCAAATGTAATTCAAAATTTCGCCCCGCCCCTTTCCGCCCACACAAAGGACGAAAGTCTGTGGCGTACACAATGTTGAAGATACGAGAAAACTAAAGAGAGAATGCCCATTTCTATCAGAGTGTTGAATCTGGATCAGATCGGATCAATATTATAGCTACAATGAAGAAAACCATTTCGAAAGTCATCATTCCCTCTCGCTCTCTCTCACACGCGACCCCATCTGCTTTGCTTATTCGTATAAATGAGCGCCTAGTTCTCAGAGACTATAAGAGCTAGAGCAACCAAACTTTCTATCCAAGCTCCTGTGATATCAAACCAGCACGAGTTTGTTTCAAAATTTTGCCACGCCTCCTTCCGCCCCCACAAAAAACGAAAATCTGTGGAATCCACAATTTTTAAGGTACGAGAAAACCAAAAACGCAGAATCATGGAAAATTACCATATCTACCAGATTGCCGAATATGGATCAGGTCGAATCAATATTATGGCCAGAAGAAACAAATTAAATTTCAGTGGCTACGCAACGCCTGCCAAGCGCTGACTCATTCCCTCTCTCTCTGTCGCAAACACTTGTACGTCTCAAATATGTAGTTATACATGTAGAAATGTAGAAGCAGATGTAAAAAGCATATGCAAACAAAATTGAAAACATGTATAATATTCCAAAAATGATTTGACTTCATTTTTTGAAATATTATTTTTTGCCCAAAATTTAATTTGTCCCTTTTGCGAACATATAATAAATTGCATAAATCGCAAGCTCATATATGTACATATGTACATATGTGTATACTGACTGAGTACCGGGTATAAGGTAGAGCCGCGGCCTTTGCCGCGGCTCACAACGTTTCCCTTCGTTTTAATTAAAAACGAGAGGGAAAGGAAAGGCAAAGGCCGCGGCTCTACCTTATACCCGGTACTCAGTCAGTATACATAGTATAGTATATAGTATAGTCAGTATGTACATACATATACATATGAGCTTGCGATTTATACTCTTCGAGTACCGGGTATAAAAAGCACTATCTCCGAAACAAAATTTAAGAAAAGGACATTATTTTTAAATAAGGAAACACCGTGAAACATAATTGATTAAACAATTTTAAACGCCCAAATCTATTAGTAGTAGTACCAAAGTAGGTTTGGTTCACAGCGGAAATGTGGTGTTGTATAGTGTAATCATCGTTTAAGGTATCGTGGATAAAGGTGCGTTTGATCCACACCCTCCATATACCGCACCTTAACCGTTTATCTATAGATTTTTATAAACGATAACTTACTGGCGGTGGCGTTTGACCATGCCGAACTACCTATTTGGGCTGTTTGAAGGGCCTTCTTCTTTGTATTTCAGCTAGCCCAGTCCCTGTCTCTACAGTTCTTGAATCTATAAATATAAACCATAATTATAGGTAATAGACGGAATAATGAAAACAAATAAAACAAATAAGCTTACCACGCAAAATTACTGAACTTCCATTTTAAATCACGGCAATTCCCAAATTTCTCTACATTTTCCATTTCGCTGTCATCAAGTTTTTCTTTTTCACCGGCCGACACTTTTTCCCCGCTAACCCGAGTTAGTTTGTCTGCATATTTATGCTTTACTTTCTTTTTGAGCTGCCGTACATGTATGCCGTTTGCTGTACATTGTAAAGTTAAGTTAAGTTTGTGTCTTATCATTGGTTTACTAACTTTATTGTATAATAATTCGTTATTCACTTTTACTTGTCGCACTTGTAATTCAACCTTCATTTCGTCACTTACGAAAGACAAGTAGTTCGGCATGGTCAATCGCCACCGCCAGTACTGCAGGGTTAAATTATGTCATCATGCCTCGAAATATAAACAAACCCAAACTATGCAATGGTGATAAGAAAACATCGAGCAAAATTAAATTAATCTATTTCAGATCTAATTGCTTCGCGTATATGGATAAAAACTTAGTCAATCTTTATTCCGTTACTTGAAATACGACCGTTTTTTTTTCTTTAAAAAACATTTTTATTTATTACAGTATTTTACGGTAAAAAGACGAGAAGGTACCGAAAGGAATTTAACGGCAAAATGCGACCGTCCTCTTCACACGCCTCTTTACCTCTTTTTCCTCTTTTGTGCTTTCTTTTCGACACAACAACACTTGGGCCAAGCTCATCTGAGACGCTCTCTCGCTCTCAGAATATGCACTCAGCATCATTGGGTCACAGTAGACAAAAAATATCAATAGCTTGTATCGTTCCAATAACACTTATTGAAAATCGCTTATTTATTTACCAACAAAATAATAATGGTACTTCTCAATCTCCGACACGGCCTTCCTGACACTCACGTGTCCGCGTGTGCCGTGCCTCACATAATAACAACCAAATACTTAGTAGCTCCCTTGCTTACTTAAGTTGCTTAACATTAAATTTACATTCGCTCTTTAGTTTTTTTTAACAATAGATAATTTCAACTCAAATTGTTTTTCAAATCTTTATCTCTATTCTTACATCATACTACAGCAACACGGTCTCTTTTTTCAATTTTACTTTGCAATTTCTTTTTTTATTTCTGTTTGAGATGCCAAGCTTTTTTGGCACCTATTTCTATCCAAAATAATAACGCGAATTGTTCAAATGTAATAGCTGTTTATTTATACCGGCGGCTGCTAGCGGAAGCCGATTGCTTGCTCTTAGCACAACCACATAAATGTACATATGTGTAAACGAGATCCAAATGCAACCAATGCACAGAGAGGTTAGCAGATTACTGAAATTAGCACCGTCGGCTAATCAAAGCTAGAGCCGAGGCGGCGGCTGCAGAGCGCCCTTTACAGAGGGAGAGCGCAGCAGCGCTGCCGAACGTTGGCGTTTACAGTATTGCAGTATATTGTATTGTATTGTAGTGTATGTATAGTTTTAAGTTAGGCCTGTTGATTAGCGGCTGGCCCGAACATACTCCCCCCGTTAGAAGCCAGTCTTTCAACAGACTCCTTGAGGGGCAGTACACATAGCCGTGTAACGGCCCTTCTGATGGTTCCTTTGGCAGAATAAGCGGGTGCTGAGCGTCAAATCCCAGAGATGAGTTGCCCAGACGACCTCCAACTCTTAGTAATCCATACCGATCGATGAACGGAGAGAGTGAGCTGATGGAACTGGATTTCCTGACTTGACCATTGCGTTGAATCTCCCTTATATCCATATACAAAACAGCCAGTTGAATATGCCGGATCAGAAGATGCGTTCCTTGCCGAATATCCGAAACGGTGAGTCCAGAATGCCGAAGCCGATGTACAAATTTATGCATGTAGGCGAATGTGCGCTGCATGCCGAAGAATGAATTTGCAAATTTGCATTCTGACGTGAGATCGGCATGTGGAGACGCGATCAGCAATACACGCCTGCGAAGCTCTGCCGTTGCTGCCTTAGGAACAGGAGGTACAGGCCACTCTTCCTTGGAGCCTACCAAAAATGATGGACCATGAAACCACAGCTCTGAGTGGATAAGTTGGTGGGGAAGCGAGCCTCTAGAGAGAACGTCAGCAGGATTTAATGATGTGGGGACATAGCGCCATTCCATGCCTGCCGTCAACTCCTGAATTGCTGCCACTCGATTTGCCACGAAGACTTGAAATTTGGCTGGCTCATCCCGTATCCAAGATAATGCTGTCGATGAATCTGACCAGCAATAAAATCGACCTGTAAAACTTCCAATATCCTTCAAATTATTCATTAGTTTCGCAAGCAAATGGGCTCCACTTAATTCAAGCTTGGGAATCGATAAGGTTTTTAGTGGCGCCACTCGAGACTTTGAGCACAAGATATTGCTCGACAACTGCCCTTCCCTGGACACCACATATATGCAAGCGCCATATGCTTCTGTGCTGGCGTCACAAAATCCGTGAAGTTCGATTACCGTATTAGAAGGATGAACAACGCGAGGAAATGATATCCGCGTGATACTTGACAAACTGTTTCTCAAGTCCATCCAAGAGGAATGCAACGCTGAGGGTAGGCTTTCATCCCAATCCAAATTTTCTCTCCAAAGCTGCTGAAGGAAGATTTTGCACCTGACCATAACGGGATTTATCAATCCAAGAGGGTCGTAGAAACGAGCAGTCGTAGACAAAACCGATCGCTTGGAGGGCTTCGAATTTGTGTCCAGCGCGGACAAGGCAAAAAGCAGCTGATCTGATGCAGGGTCCCATGCTAAGCCAAGAGTTTTCGTTATGTCACTTCCATCATGAAACCTTAAGTATTTCTCTCTGTCCTCTTCAGGCGTTCCCTCAAGTACTTCCTGATGGCTAGAGCACCATTTCCTAAGCTTAAAATTACCGCAAGACAGTATGGCGGAGGTTTGATGCATCTTTTCCATGACCTCAGCGACAGAGCTGCCGCCCGAGATGAGATCATCCACGTAAAAATCCTGCTGCAGAGCAGCTGAGCCAAGAGGGTAGGACTCACCCTCGTCAATGGCCAGCTGGTGCATTGCGCGAACTGTTAAAAACGATGCAGCTCTAGTGCCATATGTGACGGTGTCTAATGTGTAGACCTGAACTTCGGACTGGACAGAATCTCGCCATAGAATGCACTGAAAGTAATTGTCAGGTGAAGACACTCGTACGCAGCGGTACATTTTACAAATGTCCCCAGTGAGAGCGACTGGATATGTGCGAAACCGAATTAGTATGCTGAACAATGCAGGCTGAATAACAGGGCCTGCCATCATCGCATCATTTAGGAAACATCCAGTTGATGTAGCTGCCGAACCATCGAAAACGACACGAAGCTTTGTCGTCGTACTATCCTCCTTTAAAACACAGTGATGAGGCAAGAAATATCTGCAGAGACTACGAGAATCAGGGTTGACTGGGGACATATGCTTCAACTCAATATACTCCCTCATAAAGGCAGAGTACCGCTCCTTGAGTGTAGTATCACGATCCAACTTTCGCTCCAAATTGATGAATCGACGATGCGCCTGAGTGTAAGATTCCCCTAAGCGATCGCCATTATCCTTTAACGGGAGACGAACTGAATACTCCCCTGATGGCAAACGTGAGAAGTGGTCTACGAAATGCGCTTCACAATCTAATTCTTCCTTCGTATTCAAAACGGCGTCCGCACAAGTCTCGACCTCCCAAAACATACGAAGAGTTTTGTCCAACCTTGCATCCATGCTAGCTTCCGAATCTGGAGAATTGTGCGTTGCCAAGAGCGCCGAGCGTGCTACCCTTTGTCCACCACCGGATACGATCCACCCAAGCCGGGTCTTCTGCAGAAGAGGCAGACCATCGATGAGTTTGATTTGCCCTACGCAGAGGAGATCATAGAAAATGCTGGCACCAATGAGAAGATCCACTCGCTGAGGGTTGAAAAATGCAGGATCAGCAAGCTGAATATTTGACGGAATATTCCAATCGGCTACATTGACTGCCAGACTTGGTTGACAATCGGTGATCGTAGGAGCTATAAGAGCAGTAAGCGTAGTTGTATAGTCAGCTGTGCGAGAATGCATACAAATGTTCACGGTGGATCCCTCAGTAGCCACGCTGGTATCGCCGAGCCCAGAGACAAGTGCAGACGATTGAGTTCTCCTAAGCTGAAGCTGATGGGCGAACCTGGATGTGATGAGATGAAGCTGAGATCCTGAATCTAGTATGGCACGACAAGGAACTAAAACGCCAGACCGATTCTTTACGAGCACCACAGCGGTAGCCAGAAGCACAACATCGGATTGAAGACCTTGGGCAGCAAGAGAGGTAGAGGCAGGGGAAGGTGAACTGCTAACAGAATCCTGAGTGGCAGAAATAGCGACTGGTTGGAGAGTTAGATCTGGAGGAGAAAGATCTGGGGAGCCTTGAATTGTAGATTGCAGATTCTCAAAATGCAACAAACTATGATGCCTCCCACCGCATACTCGACATTTTCCACTGTTGCATGCAAACAGAGGGAAAGCTTCTTCACTTCTTTGTGGCGCAGCAACGGAGACAAATTCCCGAATATCCTGCAGGAATATATACCATGTCCCGCTGAATGGCAGAAACTGCATCCAGATGAGTCGGTGGAAGAATTGGAGGCAACAAAAGTTTTCTTAAACTGAGAATTATGGTTTTTCCCACCTGAGCGCTACTAGCGGGTGCCGCTGTAGCGTATTCCAAGGTCTCCATTTTCTGGCACCGCTTCTCCAAGTATTCATAAAAATCCTTTGCTGTAGGTATGGCATCCGACGATAGCTGTTCTTCCCATTTCATTTGCGTCTTAGCGTCCAACTTCTGCAGCAGCAGGTTAATTATAATGCAGTGGGATATCTCCAAATCCGTTCCTAATGTTTGCAAAGCACGCATATGCAAATTGACTGCATCCGAAAACTCCCGAAGCCTTTTGGGAGATGGCGAATCCACTCTCTTGAGCCCAAGAATCTTCTTGATGTGTGCCTGAAAAACAAGTCGCTTGTTACTAAAACGTTTATTAAGTATATCCAGCGCCACACGATAATTGGCACTGGAGAGTTCCAAAGATCGAACCGAATCCAAAGCCACATCAGCGAGGCTAGAGCGAAGGTGCTGGAACTTCTCGATGTCGCTGAGATCCGCATCCGCGTCGATGATCGAATTGAACATGGCCATAAAGTCCGAATATTCGACGTATCCACCGGAAAACTTGGGTATTTTCAGCTCAGGAAGTCGCTGCTTGTGAGCCATGATGATGGTACTGTGTCCAGAATGGTTTGGTAGGGTAGTCGAATTGGCAGCAGCGCGCGAGTGGCCTAGTTCGAGAGCAGCCAGTAGCTCAGCCTTCAACGATATGAAGAGCATATCAAAGTTGTTGCGCATCGCACTCCCAATCTCATCTTGATTGAGCGCTTCCAGTTCATTATGGGCCTTATTAAATTCCTCTCGAATTTCTGACAGCATGTCGATACGAACGTCGATCTCCGTGGCGTTCAAATTATCGATCTTATTGCCAGCGAATGATTCGCCGAGCCCGCTCATTCGATCGTACAAAGACTGAACTTTACGTTTATAAAGGCTCAGCCTGTTATTAGCCGTCACAACATTTTCGCCCGCGCCTGTATTGGGATCGCTTTCCATGTTTAACGGTGCGAAATGCAACGAAACAACGGAGAATAGATAACCGTTTAGCGACGGCGTACAGAATCGAGAAAGAGAGAGTGAAGACACGAAAAGTCGAAACCGTGGCTGCAGTTGTGCAGAGAATGAGAGACTTGAAGATTATGCGACGGTGCACAGAAGCTGGAGCGAGAATGAGAGACACGAAAAGTCAATAACCGTGTCTGCGGCTGAGCATAGAATGAGATATTCGACGATTAACTAACGGAATCTCAGACGACCGCACTCTCACTGAATTTGCGCATAAACCGTTTATATTCTGCACCAATGTATTTGTTTGTGGTTAAACTGCACAGAACCGAATATATTGTTCAATTTAAATGTTTTTGCACGAAACGCGATTAGCCAATGTCTTTAATCACGTCGGGGTCACCAATGTTTGAGATGCCAAGCTTTTTTGGCACCTATTTCTATCCAAAATAATAACGCGAATTGTTCAAATGTAATAGCTGTTTATTTATACAGGCGGCTGCTAGCGGAAGCCGATTGCTTGCTCTTAGCACAACCAGATAACTGTACATATGTGTAAACGAGATCCAAATGCAACCAATGCACAGAGAGGTTAGCAGATTACTGAAATTAGCACCGTCGGCTAATCAAAGCTAGAGCCGAGGCGGCGGCTGCAGCGCGCCCTTTACAGAGGGAGAGCGCAGCAGCGCTGCCGAACGTGGGCGTTTACAGTATTGCAGTATATTGTATTGTATTGTAGTGTATGTATAGTTTTAAGTTAGGCCTGTTGATTAGCGGCTGGCCCGAACAATTTCGTTAGTACCACTGAACCATCGTACCATCACTCTCACATCATTCTTTTACATTTCTCAAGCTACCACGCTCTCACGCACTCTTTGCGTCATGGTCTCTCTTTAGACCCTCATGACCCCCGCTACGCGACATCAACCGCGCCGCACGCCATGTTCGACTTTCACTAGCATACACTTGTGCCATCGGTTGATCACCGTTGTGCGGTCGTAGCCTTCGTGTATGATTCAATCCAACGCATCCCCTGGTGCCAGAGATCATGGTGCATCTTTATCATCCTTGCCCTCGAGCTGATCCACCTCAGCTGCAACTGTTTATCCTACTCTGCTTTACTTATCATGTTTCGTTGTCCTCGAGTTCACCTTCTACATCGACCTTTTCTTCTATTACCAAGGGCATCATACCCAAAGGTCTTGCCTCCTTTCCATTTAACATCTCTAATGGACTAACCTGGGTGACTCAATTCGTTGTACAATTTAAAGCCAACTATACATCTTTTTTGCCGAATTTCGCCGATAAATTCCGTTAGCCAACGTATAACCGTTTTTTTTCCTACAAAAATACGAAAAATCTGTGTTTGTAACAGTTTTTAACGGTCAAATGGCATTTGGGATAGTGCCAAACGGCATATGAAGTTTTGGTCAAACGGTTATAACTTAGCCGTTTATTTTTATATTCTTATAAGCGATACCTTAAACGACGCCTAATTAATGTGTCTATCTAAAACCAAAAATCAAGGCATTCAAATATTTTTTTTTCGACTTTTCCTGAGCTTTCAAAGTCTAAATTTCGCGAAAAAATACCGCAAAAAATTATGAAATTTTAATTTGAAAGCCTAATATCTTCCAGACGTTATGCTTCAGCTACAGAATGTCTGGGTCGGATTTATAACTGCATTTGTCAGCTTTTCAGAACTGCAAAGTTCAGTACAACCAGTTAGTTATAACAGCGAAAATGTCGTGTTGACTAGTATACTTAAGTTATGTGGTGAAAATAAACACCTCCACTAAAAACATAAAATAAACAATTTTTTTAATTAAAAAAAAGCACTATCTCCGAAACAAAATTTAAAAAAAGAACATTATTTTTAAATAAGGAAACACCGTGAAACATAATTGATTGAACAATTTTAAACGCCCAAATCTATTAGTAGTAGTACCAAAGTAGGTTTGGTTCACAGCGGAAATGTGGTGTTGTATAGTGTAATCATCGTTTAAGGTATCGTGGATAAAGGTGCGTTTGATCCACCCCCTCCATATACCGCACCTTAACCGTTTATCTATAGATTTTTATAAACGATAACTTACTGGCGGTGGCGTTTGACCATGCCGAACTACCTACTTGGGTGGTTCGTACATGGGTACCTTCCGAAGTAACCCTGTGGTAGGCGAACGCTGAACCACCGCGCACCACCCATCGAACTAGTTCGGTGAGCTGCAACGTCTCACCAGTAGATGAAAGAAACGAAAAAATAACGAAGAGAGCAGGTAGCTTTAAATTATGCTACGCTGCTCTGTTTTCTGTTTTCTTTTATCCTTTCAGACATTCCATTTTTTATTATTAGGACGTTGATGTGCAATGACTGCACCATCAAGTGGCCCAAGCGACACCAGCCGATGGCTGTTACGCGCGGATCCCAGGCAAGAACGCAGCCCACCTCCCGCCCAACCGACCGAGGGGCGCTGCCGCATGACGCGCGACTCGTAAACCGAACCGATCGCGGACATGCAGGAAAGATAGGTGTTAGACTAGTGTTCGAGGAAAAGTAGAACTAATCTAACTAAAGAAGAAAAGTAATTACTAATTACGGGAAAGATGTAGGAGTATCAGTAATTTAATTCCAATTTAATTTATTCCATTGCTGGAATATTCTATTCTTTTGTTTTTATCTTTAGTATGTGACGAAATGCGTGATTAATTACAAGTGCGACAAGTAAAAGTGATTATACAACAAAGTTAGTAAGCCAAAGATAAACACAGCATTATTTTAAATTTAAATTTTTTGGGCTGTTTGAAGGGCCTTCTTTGTATTTCAGCTAGCCCAGTCCCTGTCTCTACAGTTCTTGCATCTATAAATATAAATCATAATTATAGGTAATAGACGGAATAATGAAAACAAATAAGCTTACCACGCAAAATTACTGAACTTCCATTTTAAATCACGGCAATTCCCAAATTTCTCTACATTTTCCATTTCGCTGTCATCAAGTTTTTCTTTTTCACCGGACGACACTTTTTCCCCGCTAGCCCGAGTTAGTTTGTCTGCATATTTATGCTTTACTTTCTTTTTGAGCTGCCGTACATGTATGCCGTTTGCTGTACATTGTAAAGTTAAGTTAAGTTTGTGTCTTACCTTTGGTTTACTAACTTTATTGTATAATAATTCGTTATTCACTTTTACTTGTCGCACTTGTAATTCAACCTTCATTTCGTCACTTACGAAAGACAAGTAGTTCGGCATGGTCAATCGCCACCGCCAGTACTGCAGGGTTAAATTATGTCATCATGCCTCGAAATATAAACAAACCCAAACTATGCAATGGTGATAAGAAAACATCGAGCAAAATTAAATTAATCTATTTCAGATCTAATTGCTTCGCGTATATGGATAAAAACTTAGTCAATCTTTATTCCGTTACTTGAAATACGACCGTTTTTTTTTTCTTTAAAAAAAACACAACATTTTTATTTATTACAGTATTTTACGGTAAAAAGACGAGAAGGTACCGAAAGGAATTTAACGGCAAAATGCGACCGTCCTCTTCACACGCCTCTTAACCTCTTTTTCCTCTTTTGTGCTTTCTTTTCGACACAACAACACTTGGGCCAAGCTCATCTGAGATGCTCTCTCGCTCTCAGAATATGCACTCAGCATCATTGGGTCACAGTAGACAAAAAATATCAATAGCTTGTATCGTTCCAATAACACTTATTGAAAATCGCTTATTTATTTACCAACAAAATAATAATGGTACTTCTCAATCTCCGACACGGCCTTCCTGACACTCACGTGTCCGCGTGTGCCGTGCCTCACATAATAACAACCAAATACTTAGTAGCTCCCTTGCTTACTTAAGTTGCTTAACATTAAATTTACATTCGCTCTTTAGTTTTTTTTAACAATAGATAATTTCAACTCAAATTGTTTTTCAAATCTTTATCTCTATTCCTTTATCATACTAGAGCAACACGGTCTCTTTTTTCAATTTTACTTTGCAATTTCTTTTTTTATTTCTTTAGTACCACTGTACCATCGTACCATCACTCTCACATCATTCTTTTACATTTCTCAAGCTACCACGCTCTCACGCACTCTTTGCGTCATGGTCTCTCTTTAGACCCTCATGACCCCCGCTACGCGACATCAACCGCGCCGCACGCCATGTTCGACTTTCACTAGCATACACTTGTGCCATCGGTTGATCACCGTTGTGCGGTCGTAGCATCTTTATCATCCATGCCCTCGAGCTGATCGACCTCAGCTGCAACTGTTTATCCTACTCTGCTTTACTTATCATGTTTCGTTGTCCTCGAGTTCACCTTCTACATCGACCTTTTCTTCTATTACCAAGGGCATCATACCCAAAGGTCTTGCCTCCTTTCCATTTAACATCTCTAATGGACTAACCTGGGTGACTCAATTCGTTGTACAATTTAAAGCCAACTATACATCTTTTTTGCCGAATTTCGCCGATAAATTCCGTTAGCCAACGTATAACCGTTTTTTTTCCTACAAAAATACCAAAAATCTGTGTTTGTAACAGTTTTTAACGGTAAAATGGCATTTGGGATAGTGCCAAACGGCATATGAAGTTTTGGTCAAACGGTTATAACTTAGCCGTTTGTTTTTATATTCTTATAAGCGATACCTTAAACGACGCCTAATTAATGTGTCTATCTAAAACCAAAAATCAAGGCATTCAAATATTTTTTTTTCGACTTTTCCTGAGCTTTCAACGTCAAAATTTTGGGAAAAAATACCGCAAAAAATTATGAAATTTTAATTTGAAAGCCTAATATCTTCCAGAGGTTATGCATCAGCCACAGAATGTCTGGGTCGGATTTATAACTGCATTTGTCAGCTTTTCAGAACTGCAAAGTTCAATACAACCAGTTAGTTATAACAGCGAAAATGTCGTGTTGACCAGTATACTTAAGTTATGTGGTGAAAATAAACACCTCCACTAAAAACATAAAATAAACAATTTTTTTAATTAAAAAAAAGCTCTATCTCCGAAACAAAATTTAAGAAAAGAACATTATTTTTAAATAAGGAAACACCGTGAAACATATTTGATTAAACAATTTTAAACGCCCAAATCTATTAGTAGTAGTACCAAAGTAGGTTTGGTTCACAGCGGAAATGTGGTGTTGTATAGTGTAATCATCGTTTAAGGTATCGTGGATAAAGGTGCGTTTGATCCACACCCTCCATATACCGCACCTTAACCGTTTATCTATAGATTTTTATAAACGATAACTTACTGGCGGTGGCGTTTGACCATGCCGAACTACCTATTTGGGCTGTTTGAAGGGCCTTCTTCTTTGTATTTCAGCTAGCCCAGTCCCTGTCTCTACAGTTCTTGAATCTATAAATATAAACCATAATTATAGGTAATAGACGGAATAATGAAAACAAATAAAACAAATAAGCTTACCACGCAAAATTACTGAACTTCCATTTTAAATCACGGCAATTCCCAAATTTCTCTACATTTTCCATTTCGCTGTCATCAAGTTTTTCTTTTTCACCGGACGACACTTTTTCCCCGCTAGCCCGAGTTAGTTTGTCTGCATATTTATGCTTTACTTTCTTTTTGAGCTGCCGTACATGTATGCCGTTTGCTGTACATTGTAAAGTTAAGTTAAGTTTGTGTCTTACCATTGGTTTACTAACTTTATTGTATAATAATTCGTTATTCACTTTTACTTGTCGCACTTGTAATTCAACCTTCATTTCGTCACTTACGAAAGACAAGTAGTTCGGCATGGTCAATCGCCACCGCCAGTACTGCAGGGTTAAATTATGTCATCATGCCTCGAAATATAAACAAACCCAAACTATGCAATGGTGATAAGAAAACATCGAGCAAAATTAAATTAATCTATTTCAGATCTAATTGCTTCGCGTATATGGATAAAAACTTAGTCAATCTTTATTCCGTTACTTGAAATACGACCGTTTTTTTTTCTTTAAAAAAAACACAACATTTTTATTTATTACAGTATTTTACGGTAAAAAGACGAGAAGGTACCGAAAGGAATTTAACGGCAAAATGCGACCGTCGTCTTCACACGCCTCTTTACCTCTTTTTCCTCTTTTGTGCTTTCTTTTCGACACAACAACACTTGGGCCAAGCTCATCTGAGACGCTCTCTCGCTCTCAGAATATGCACTCAGCATCATTGGGTCACAGTAGAAAAAAAATATCAATAGCTTGTATCGTTCCAATAACACTTATTGAAAATCGCTTATTTATTTACCAACAAAATAATAATGGTACTTCTCAATCTCCGACACGGCCTTCCTGACACTCACGTGTCCGCGTGTGCCGTGCCTCACATAATAACAACCAAATACTTAGTAGCTCCCTTGCTTACTTAAGTTGCTTAACATTAAATTTACATTCGCTCTTTAGTTTTTTTTAACAATAGATAATTTCAACTCAAATTGTTTTTCAAATCTTTATCTCTATTCTTACATCATACTAGAGCAACACGGTCTCTTTTTTCAATTTTACTTTGCAATTTCTTTTTTTATTTCGTTAGTACCACTGTACCATCGTACCATCACTCTCACATCATTCTTTTACATTTCTCAAGCTACCACGCTCTCACGCACTCTTTGCGTCATGGTCTCTCTTTAGACCCTCATGACCCCCGCTACGCGACATCAACCGCGCCGCACGCCATGTTCGACTTTCACTAGCATACACTTGTGCCATCGGTTGATCACCGTTGTGCGGTCGTAGCCTTCGTGTATGATTCAATCCAACGCATCCCCTGGTGCCAGAGATCATGGTGCATCTTTATCATCCTTGCCCTCGAGCTGATCCACCTCAGCTGCAACTGTTTATCCTACTCTGCTTTACATATCATGTTTCGTTGTCCTCGAGTTCACCTTCTACATCGACCTTTTCTTCTATTACCAAGGGCATCATACCCAAAGGTCTTGCCTCCTTTCCATTTAACATCTCTAATGGACTAACCTGGGTGACTCAATTCGTTGTACAATTTAAAGCCAACTATACATCTTTTTTGCCGAATTTCGCCGATAAATTCCGTTAGCCAACGTATAACCGTTTTTTTTCCTACAAAAATACGAAAAATCTGTTTTGTAACAGTTTTTAACGGTCAAATGGCATTTGGGATAGTGCCAAACGGCATATGAAGTTTTGGTCAAACGGTTATAACTTAGCCGTTTATTTTTATATTCTTATAAGCGATACCTTAAACGACGCCTAATTAATGTGTCTATCTAAAACCAAAAATCAAGGCATTCAAATATTTTTTTTTCGACTTTTCCTGAGCTTTCAAAGTCTAAATTTCGCGAAAAAATACCGCAAAAAATTATGAAATTTTAATTTGAAAGCCTAATATCTTCCAGACGTTATGCTTCAGCTACAGAATGTCTGGGTCGGATTTATAACTGCATTTGTCAGCTTTTCAGAACTGCAAAGTTCAGTACAACCAGTTAGTTATAACAGCGAAAATGTCGTGTTGACTAGTATACTTAAGTTATGTGGTGAAAATAAACACCTCCACTAAAAACATAAAATAAACAATTTTTTTAATTAAAAAAAAGCACTATCTCCGAAACAAAATTTAAGAAAAGAACATTATTTTTAAATAAGGAAACACCGTTAAACATAATTGATTAAACAATTTTAAACGCCCAAATCTATTAGTAGTAGTACCAAAGTAGGTTTGGTTCACAGCGGAAATGTGGTGTTGTATAGTGTAATCATCGTTTAAGGTATCGTGGATAAAGGTGCGTTTGATCCACCCCCTCCATATACCGCACCTTAACCGTTTATCTATAGATTTTTATAAACGATAACTTACGGGCGGTGGCGTTTGACCATGCCAAACTACCTACTTGGGTGGTTCGTACATGGGTACCTTCCGAAGTAACCCTGTGGTAGGCGAACGCTGAACCACCGCGCACCACCCATCGAACTAGTTCGGTGAGCTGCAACGTCTCACCAGTAGATGAAAGAAACGAAAAAAAACCGAAGAGAGCAGGTACCACGCAAAACTACTGAACTTCCATTTTAAATCACGGCAATTCCCAATTTCTCTACATTTTCCATTTCGCTGTCATCAAGTTTTTCTTTTTCACCGGACGACACTTTTTCCCCGCTAGCCCGAGTTAGTTTGTCTGCATATTTATGCTTTACTTTCTTTTTGAGCTGCCGTACATGTATGCCGTTTGCTGTACATTGTAAAGTTAAGTTAAGTTTGTGTCTTACCTTTGGTTTACTAACTTTATTGTATAATAATTCGTTATTCACTTTTACTTGTCGCACTTGTAATTCAACCTTCATTTCGTCACTTACGAAAGACAAGTAGTTCGGCATGGTCAATCGCCACCGCCAGTACTGCAGGGTTAAATTATGTCATCATGCCTCGAAATATAAACAAACCCAAACTATGCAATGGTGATAAGAAAACATCGAGCAAAATTAAATTAATCTATTTCAGATCTAATTGCTTCGCGTATATGGATAAAAACTTAGTCAATCTTTATTCCGTTACTTGAAATACGACCGTTTTTTTTTCTTTAAAAAAAACACAACATTTTTATTTATTACAGTATTTTACGGTAAAAAGACGAGAAGGTACCGAAAGGAATTTAACGGCAAAATGCGACCGTCGTCTTCACACGCCTCTTTACCTCTTTTTCCTCTTTTGTGCTTTCTTTTCGACACAACAACACTTGGGCCAAGCTCATCTGAGACGCTCTCTCGCTCTCAGAATATGCACTCAGCATCATTGGGTCACAGTAGACAAAAAATATCAATAGCTTGTATCGTTCGAATAACACTTATTGAAAATCGCTTATTTATTTACCAACAAAATAATAATGATACTTCTCAATCTCCGACACGGCCTTCCTGACACTCACGTGTCCGCGTGTGCCGTGCCTCACATAATAACAACCAAATACTTAGTAGCTCCCTTCCTTACTTAAGTTGCTTAACATTAAATTTACATTCGCTCTTTAGTTTTTTTTAACAATAGATAATTTCAACTCAAATTGTTTTTCAAATCTTTATCTCTATTCTTTTATCATACTAGAGCAACACGGTCTCTTTTTTCAATTTTACTTTGCAATTTCTTTTTTTATTTCGTTAGTACCACTGTACCATCGTACCATCACTCTCGCATCATTCTTTTACATTTCTCAAGCTACCACGCTCTCACGCACTCTTTGCGTCATGGTCTCTCTTTAGACCCTCATGACCCCCGCTACGCGACATCAACCGCGCCGCACGCCATGTTCGACTTTCACTAGCATACACTTGTGCCATCGGTTGATCACCGTTGTGCGGTCGTAGCCTTCGTGTATGATTCAATCCAACGCATCCCCTGGTGCCAGAGATCATGGTGCATCTTTATCATCCTTGCCCTCGAGCTGATCCACCTCAGCTGCAACTGTTTATCCTACTCTGCTTTACTTATCATGTTTCGTTGTCCTCGAGTTCACCTTCTACATCGACCTTTTCTTCTATTACCAAGGGCATCATACCCAAAGGTCTTGCCTCCTTTCCATTTAACATCTCTAATGGACTAACCTGGGTGACTCAATTCGTTGTACAATTTAAAGCCAACTATACATCTTTTTTGCCGAATTTCGCCGATAAATTCCGTTAGCCAACGTATAACCGTTTTTTTTCCTACAAAAATACCAAAAATCTGTGTTTGTAACAGTTTTTAACGGTAAAATGGCATTTGGGATAGTGCCAAACGGCATATGAAGTTTTGGTCAAACGGTTATAACTTAGCCGTTTATTTTTATATTCTTATAAGCGATACCTTAAACGACGCCTAATTAATGTGTCTATCTAAAACCAAAAATCAAGGCATTCAAATTTTTTTTTTTCGACTTTTCCTGAGCTTTCAAAGTCAAAATTTCGGGAAAAAATACCGCAAAAAATTATGAAATTTTAATTTGAAAGCCTAATATCTTCCAGACGTCATGCATCAGCCACAGAATGTCTGGGTCGGATTTATAACTGCATTTGTCAGCTTTTCAGAACTGCAAAGTTCAATACAACCAGTTAGTTATAACAGCGAAAATGTCGTGTTGACCAGTATACTTAAGTTATGTGGTGAAAATAAACACCTCCACTAAAAACATAAAATAAACAATTTTTTTAATTAAAAACGAGGGGGAACGTTGTGAGCCGCGGCAAAGGCCGCGGCTCTACCTTATACCCGGTACTCAGTCAGTATACACATATGTACATATGTACATATATGAGCTTGCGATTTATGCAATTTATTATATGTTCGCAAAAGGGACAAATTAAATTTTGGGCAAAAAATAATATTTCAAAAAATGAAGTCAAATCATTTTTGGAATATTATACATGTTTTCAATTTTGTTTGCATATGCTTTTTACATCTGCTTCTACATTTCTACATGTATAACTACATATTTGAGACGTACAAGTGTTTGCGACAGAGAGAGAGGGAATGAGTCAGCGCTTGGCAGGCGTTGCGTAGCCACTGAAATTTAATTTGTTTCTTCTGGCCATAATATTGATTCGACCTGATCCATATTCGGCAATCTGGTAGATATGGTAATTTTCCATGATTCTGCGTTTTTGGTTTTCTCGTACCTTAAAAATTGTGGATTCCACAGATTTTCGTTTTTTGTGGGGGCGGAAGGAGGCGTGGCAAAATTTTGAAACAAACTCGTGCTGGTTTGATATCACAGGAGCTTGGATAGAAAGTTTGGTTGCTCTAGCTCTTATAGTCTCTGAGAACTAGGCGTCAAAAAATACGAATGGGCAAAGCAGATGGGGCCGCGTGTCAGAGAGAGCGAGAGGGAACGATGACTTTCGAAATGGTTTTCTTCATTGTAGCTATAATAATGATCCAACCTGATCCAGATTCGACAATCTGGTAGTTATGGTCATTTTCCATGATTCTGCGTTTTTGGTTTTCTCGTATCTTCAACACTGTATACGCCACAGACTTTCGTTCTTTGTAGGGGCGGAAGGGGGCGGGTCGAAATTTTGAAATACATTTGGAGTAGTGTGATCACATAGGAGACTGGATACAAAACTTGGTTGCTCTAGCTTTAATAGTCTCTGAGATATAGGCGCAAATGAAGACGGACAGACGGACGGACGGACGGACGGACGGACGGACGGACGGACGGACAGACAGACATGGCTATATCGACTCGGCTATTGATGCTGATCAAGAATATATATACTTTATGGGGTCGGAAACGCTTCCTTCTGGGCGTTACACACAACCGTTATCCCCACAAATCTAATATACCCCTATACTCTTCGAGTACCGGGTATAAAAAGCACTATCTTCGAAACAAAATTTAAGAAAAGAACATTATTTTTAAATAAGGAAACACCGTGAAACATATTTGATTAAACAATTTTAAACGCCCAAATCTATTAGTAGTAGTACCAAAGTAGGTTTGGTTCACAGCGGAAATGTGGTGTTGTATAGTGTAATCATCGTTTAAGGTATCGTGGATAAAGGTGCGTTTGATCCACACCCTCCATATACCGCACCTTAACCGTTTATCTATAGATTTTTATAAACGATAACTTACTGGCGGTGGCGTTTGACCATGCCGAACTACCTATTTGGGCTGTTTGAAGGGCCTTCTTCTTTGTATTTCAGCTAGCCCAGTCCCTGTCTCTACAGTTCTTGAATCTATAAATATAAACCATAATTATAGGTAATAGACGGAATAATGAAAACAAATAAAACAAATAAGCTTACCACGCAAAATTACTGAACTTCCATTTTAAATCACGGCAATTCCCAATTTCTCTACATTTTCCATTTCGCTGTCATCAAGTTTTTCTTTTTCACCGGACGACACTTTTTCCCCGCTAGCCCGAGTTAGTTTGTCTGCATATTTATGCTTTACTTTCTTTTTGAGCTGCCGTACATGTATGCCGTTTGCTGTACATTGTAAAGTTAAGTTAAGTTTGTGTCTTACCTTTGGTTTACTAACTTTATTGTATAATAATTCGTTATTCACTTTTACTTGTCGCACTTGTAATTCAACCTTCATTTCGTCACTTACGAAAGACAAGTAGTTCGGCATGGTCAATCGCCACCGCCAGTACTGCAGGGTTAAATTATGTCATCATGCCTCGAAATATAAACAAACCCAAACTATGCAATGGTGATAAGAAAACATCGAGCAAAATTAAATTAATCTATTTCAGATCTAATTGCTTCGCGTATATGGATAAAAACTTAGTCAATCTTTATTCCGTTACTTGAAATACGACCGTTTTTTTTTCTTTAAAAAAAACACAACATTTTTATTTATTACAGTATTTTACGGTAAAAAGACGAGAAGGTATCGAAAGGAATTTAACGGCAAAATGCGACCGTCCTCTTCACACGCCTCTTTACCTCTTTTTCCTCTTTTGTGCTTTCTTTTCGACACAACAACACTTGGGCCAAGCTCATCTGAGACGCTCTCTCGCTCTCAGAATATGCACTCAGCATCATTGGGTCACAGTAGACAAAAAATATCAATAGCTTGTATCGTTCGAATAACATTGATTGAAAATCGCTTATTTATTTACCAACAAAATAATAATGGTACTTCTCAATCTCCGACACGGCCTTCCTGACACTCACGTGTCCGCGTGTGCCGTGCCTCACATAATAACAACCAAATACTTAGTAGCTCCCTTCCTTACTTAAGTTGCTTAACATTAAATTTACATTCGCTCTTTAGTTTTTTTTAACAATAGATAATTTCAACTCAAATTGTTTTTCAAATCTTTATCTCTATTCCTTTATCATACTAGAGCAACACGGTCTCTTTTTTCAATTTTACTTTGCAATTTCTTTTTTTATTTCTTTAATACCACTGTACCATCGTACCATCACTCTCACATCATTCTTTTACATTTCTCAAGCTACCACGCTCTCACGCACTCTTTGCGTCATGGTCTCTCTTTAGACCCTCATGACCCCCGCTACGCGACATCAACCGCGCCGCACGCCATGTTCGACTTTCACTAGCATACACTTGTGCCATCGGTTGATCACCGTTGTGCGGTCGTAGCCTTCGTGTATGATTCAATCCAACGCATCCCCTGGTGCCAGAGATCATGGTGCATCTTTATCATCCTTGCCCTCGAGCTGATCCACCTCAGCTGCAACTGTTTATCCTACTCTGCTTTACTTATCATGTTTCGTTGTCCTCGAGTTCACCTTCTACATCGACCTTTTCTTCTATTACCAAGGGCATCATACCCAAAGGTCTTGCCTCCTTTCCAATTAACATCTCTAATGGACTAACCTGGGTGACTCCATTCGTTGTACAATTTAAAGCCAACTATACATCTTTTACTGCATCTTGCCAAGATCGTTTACGTGTCTCCACAGCCGTCAACATTGTTTTCATGGTATTCATAACGGTCAGGTAGAGCCGTTAGCGCGACTAGCGCCAGTTGTGACAAATATAAATCAATCTTTTGCGTAGAGCTAAACTCTCGGAATCAGTGCGTCCCAAAAGACCTTGCAACTCTTTGTGTTACCTTTGTGTTTGTTTGTGTTTGTGTTGGCCGCTCAACTTTAAATTGAATTTATTGTTTGATTCGAAAAAAATACCCCGATACCGCGTCGATACCCCGAATAATTTCAGTACTTTGTAAAAATACTGGACAGAATACGGTTACACTTGCAAATGCTGCGACGCATGATTTATCATGCGGCCGCATGATTGTGTTCTTCTATCCATGGGGCTCTTATGGGCATCATTGTCGCATGTTCCATTTAACGGAAAAATCCAATGATGGGACCTAATGTAAAAAGTGTAGAAGGCCAGTAAAATGCAAACGAATAATTAAATAATTCCTGGCCCTACTTTTTTTAGATTAAGTTCGGCAGTAATTTTTAGTTTCCGTGGTGCTGGATACAGGCCTTTAGGTGTTATCTGTTTCCATTTTTGTTAACATATGTTTTTTATATTTGTCTCCTACATTCCTACATCTATATATATATGTAACTACGGCTCGTGGAAGTGGGTGCCAGAGAGAGAGGGAATGAGTAAGCGCTTGGCAGGCGTTGCGTTGCTACTGGTCCAGATTTGGCAATCTGGTATCTGTATATACGGTAATTTTCCATAATTATATTTTTTTAGTTTTTCGTATCTTAAAAATTGTGGATTCCACATATTTTTGTCTTTGCGGGGGCGTAGCGAAATTTTGAAATAAACTTGCATTGGAGTGATACTAAAGGAGCTTGGATAGAAAGTTGATCAAGCTCTTATAGTCTGTGAAAAACAGGTGCTCATCTGGACGAACAGGCAAAGCAGACAGGGTGGTGTATGGGAGATAGCGAGAGGCTATATGAATGATGCGATCTGATCCAGATTCAACATTCTGATAGATATAGTCATATATAGATAGATATTCTGCATTTTAAGTTTTCGCGCAACTTAAAAATTGTGTATTCATTGTAAATTCATTCTTAGTGAGGGCGGGAAGGTGCGTGTCAAAATTTTGAAATACACTTGTAACAGTGTAATATTAAAAGTGTATTGACTTTTACATTTGAAGTTTTGGTTAATCGGCTGCAATTAAGCCGTTTATCCATCGATTCTTACAAACGACAACTAATTAATGTTTTTAGCTAAAACCGAAAATGTTACTCACGAAATTTTTTTTTCTCGACTTGTCCTGAGTTTTTGAAGTCAAAATTTCGGGAAAAATTAAATTTTTTATTTTAGCTTTGAACTAAATTACCGTTATGTACCGTTTGGAACCTTCCCAAATGTCACTTTACACCGTTAAATACCGTTAGAAATACAAAACGTTGGTATTTTTTGTAAAAAAATAAACGGTTGTATTCCGAGGAAAGAATAAACTGAACCTGGGGTAATTTATTGGTTATTGTGTCCTGGTTAATGTAAAGTGTCTTAATTGGGTTCGATTTTTTTTTCGTATGAGTCAAGGTGGTAAATATATTTTATGTAAAATACTTACAATGGCAAACTTCGTCCTTCTCACTTTCGTTTATAGACTACTTTATCTTTATTTATCGTTTTCGTTATTTATATAATTATTTATCGTTAATAATTCAATTCAATTCTTTTGTATTTAGCACGTGGCGGCACTTTTTGATGCCACTTCATCCGTCTGCAAAGGTCCGGTAGTTACTCATTTTGCCTCTTGCTGTAAAGTGGGTGAGATCTGCTAAACAATCCTTTCGAATTGGCTGTTTTACTATATTTTTAGCGTTACACATTAAGTTTTAGACTCAGATCCGAAAAAAATTTCTTACGAACAGAATCAGAGTTAATATTCGTATGAAACCGATAAAAAAATTGTTCTTGCAAAATGTTTTTGCTAAGGTTATTCCGAAAGTAGTACTGAGATCGACAAACAAACACGACAATATATGCTGGAAATGTATTTTATGGTATTTTTCCAGGTCCCTGGATTTTAAAATCAAATAAATTGAAAATAGTGTGCGTGAATGTGTGCGAGTACGATAACAGCACAGTGCAAAAAGAAAAACCAAACAAGCAATTAGGAGAATTTCACGACGACGACATAATGAAATTTATAAAGGCTGTTGGTAACGTAAATTTATGGTACGGTAACGAAATTAAGGGGATAAATAAGACAAAATATGATTTAACAAAATTTGAATTTTTAACTGATTTTATTTCTATACAGTGTAGCCGTAGGGCATGCACACCTGGTCATACTCGTTCGCTAGTATTTTTATATGGCACGTTTTGCTAGCAAACGTGTTTTCGGATCTGAGTACTAGGCTTTAGGGTACATTTACATTTTTCTCAAATAATGATGTCCCTCTTCACGATTCGCACGAATCGTTGCCAACCTTCTTGTTGTGGGTCTAGCGGGCAGTTTATCAGCCATTCTATCTTTTCCCTATTCCCTATTCATTCCTTTTTAAAGTCACGTTCAGCTCTCACCCTGTTGATACGATTATCTTCCGCGTCATGACATGAAGTTATGCAGTACTCGAATGCATATATCTGGTCTACATACAAGAATAGGCAAACAAGCGGAGAGTCTGTTAAGTACTTGGATTTCTAAAATTTCTAGTTATACGGTGCACCTTCTGTCGGCAGTGCGTTATGTTATACTTCTGGCGTATTTCTGCTATTATCGTATTTACCCTCTGATTTTTCATAGTTTTTAGGAAATTCTAGTTTTTAGCTTCTTCTCCAATTGCAACGGATTCATTCGAATCACTCCTCATTCTTTAATTTCAGCTACATCCAGGTAATTTTTGTTTATCTTGCGATTGCCCATCTTGTGAACTCAAGCAACACATTGTACTAGTCTCGTATTTGAAGTTGATGCTCCCTGAACGCAACGTTGATCCATGAAAAATCTGTTTAATATCTAGGTGTGGAAGCAAAGTTTTGGTTGCATGCACCAAAAGAAAGTCTGACACTAAAATGGTTTGGAGAAAAGAGATCAACCAATTCAGTCAATAAATTTAATATTGGAATTTCTGATGACCATGGTGATAAGGTTACTAATTTGAGTAATCTTCTGCAGCGTCTTCTTCCTCTTATGCGATTTCGTAGGCGAAACGTTTCCTGTTGCGTGGCATGACTGTCTCACTTGAATATCAAATCTTGACTGCTCCACGCTGTTTATTTCTAACAAACTAATTTGACCCAGCAAGTGTTTTACATATGCAAGAATATGTAAAAACTTATTATACCCTTGAATATTTTTTTTTTATTTACTTTTTAATCTGGCTCCCAGAAAATATTTGTATACAAAGAAGTTATGTCCGGCTAATCTCCCTTTTCCATTTGTCCTCTCTTTGACTTGCCTCTTTTAAGACATCTTATCCCTCTTATGCCAAGCTACGTTAGACCCTGAAAGTTATCAACATATTTGTCCTTTCTTTGACTTGCCTCTTTTAAGACATCTTATCCCTCTTATGCCAAGCTACGTTAGACCCTGAAAGTTATCAACATATAATAAACGGTATTTATATCTAGGTATTCACATTAGAGTGGCTCAATTTGTATGGAGTTAAAAAATACATTAAGCGGTTGTAAAAATCATAATGTACAACTAATTTTTAGATGGTTTACCAAAGAAACCATGGGTCTAAAATCAATTTGAAGTTTTCGATTTTTAAACAGAAGTTGTTCGTATTTTATACATTGAAGCCCCGGTAACTCGAAGGCCTGTAACTTGAGGTCCTTTGCGATTGAAGTTTGGATGAAAACCATGGCTTCGAGGAATACTGGTTTAAATATGTTTGAGGGAAGGTAGATGCGTCCTAGGCAGGTGCATTCAAGATATTCTAATTGAACATGGTAACTAAAATTTTCAAAATGTCCGGCTCCCCGGCCAATGTAAAAAATTTAGTAATTTCGGATTGATTTACTAAAAAAGATCGTACCTTTTTCATTCATTGAAAAATGTTCATGATTGGTATGTAGTTATTAATTTTTTTAAATTTCACAATTTAAGAAATTTGAAAAATATTGAGAACTTTCATAATTATTTGATTAGAATTGTATTAACACAAATCAAAATTCGTAGGAAATTTTATACATTGATATTTTCAACCCATTAATAAAACATACACATTTTTTTAGGTGCTCCGTTGAATCAAGCCAGGCTCAGACGTCAATGTAAAAATCCTTCTGAACACGATACAGCACTTTCCGGAATTTTATAATTTTATACCATACTTTTATTTCAATAAACAATGGATTATTTTTAACGTTAACTGGTTAAGGTGTAATATTGTCGAATATATACATACATTTTTAGTTTATATACAATTATTCCATATGTAAGTTAGCAACAATTATATTTACAAATTAAAATATATGACGAGTTCAATATAAAAAAAAATCGACTTACTCGGAAATGAAGAATCACAGATCAGTGTCCTCCTTTTAAGATATGTTTTTCTACAACTGGGTACCAGATGTTAATATTTAAGAGTAAAATCACTAAGCCAACAACACATAGAGGTGTCAAATGGACAAAAAGTGACTGCACAAAATGTCTGGGCTATTGGGTCCCATGGTCTTTTTTCGGCACCAAGAGAGAGAGAGCGCTTTAGAGTCAGCCGCTCTCTCGATCTATGCGTGAGGCTGAGATTTAACAGTATGTGTGCACATGAGACTGAGCAGCGGAAATGTTTTTTAATATCAGCGTATTTTAATTTATGGGAGTTCACGTATTATTACACATGTTATCTATGCCCGTATTTCCTCCCTTTGAGCAGCAGTCGAAACGTAAATTAGTAATTTTTTTGTTTGAGGCGTTGCATATGTGAATGTATGAAGCACACTGTTAAGCTAATGCGCTTTTTCACTAGCTGTAGCGATTTGTTAATAAGTACAGTTTATTGGGAGATATGTAGACCGACGAAGGCGTATGTACATATACATATGTATGTGTATTTAGGAGAAGTATGTATGAAAGACCGATTAAAGCTCGACGAAAGTCGGTCTGATGGCCACGATGATCAGCTTAAGACAATATGAGTGCTAAGTGCAGACTAATTTAGGGCAGGTAGGCCGAAGGCTGTTTTCGTGCGGGACCTTTTGTCGATGTACAATGTGATGTAGTGGGCAGTACAAATAGCAAACAATAATAGGTATTTAATTTTACTGCTGCACCGCTGGCTATGACTTAACTTATGTCGACTAAATATCGGGCTGGGAAGCCCAACATACTCCCCCCGTTGAAAGGCTGACTTTCTACAGACTTGAAAGGGCTTAGCAGAAGCAGCTTGTTAGAAGGCCAGGAATCGCCACGAATCCAGCTGATTGATGTTTTGCCTTGTTACGAGTCATAGAGCGGACGAAGCAGGCAGACCGCCATTCAAACAATGCGGCGGCGCTATGTCATTTGGCTCGACTTGGCACTCTGAAATCGAGAATAAAGTATTTGTATTAGCAACGGCCACGATGTGACCCAAAAGCGTCCTCAGCTCGTTCATTCCAAATGTTACTGAGTAGCTCCTAGTGCAATAGAAGATGTAGTTGGCTATCTTCACTGAAGCACCTCCCCACTCAATTGGGCACCATTTGGATGGACTTAGCCTCAACAGCTCTCGAAATTTGGCGATAATGTTGACTAGATGGCTTCTAGGAACGATGAGTGTAGGACTGCCATCAGCGAATTCCAGCGAAGGTCCAGATGCAAGTTTACAGGCGGGCACTCGTTCGGTCCACTCGGGAGAGCCCATCGCGTTGTTTGGTAGGCTGAACGCTGACCGTCTGACATAACTGAGCTATCAGCACAATAAGCCACGATGCCGTCGCAGCAAAATCCATGATCTTCCCAATCAGTTTCGGGAACAAGTTTTAATAAGCAATACATGTGCAACGAAGCATAAACGAGAGTCCAGCGCCGAAGTAAGGCTGTCATCCCAATGCAAAAGATCGACTTTCGAATTGGCCAATGCATCGACGCCTAAACCAAGGTGAGGAGTGCGCTTTGAGAGCACCAGCAGCGATGAAATGTTGTCTTCCTTCCATCGCGACCAGAAGATCTGCTGCATTGCATTGCCTAAGATCTGACCGATTGGTACCTAGTAACGTTAGGCTCTGCAAACGAAGAGAGGGGGTGTCGGTGGTCCTGCGGAGTTGCCTTTAAACGGCCCGTATTTCCCCGCAAGAAGCAGCGTGTTTCGGTAAGCCCGTTTTATTCTATCCAAAAGAATTCATAACATAACCTCACATAAAATGCAACTATTCTTACCGTAGTATGTCCTCCTGCTTTCAACAACGCGACAATGAAAAAGAAAGCTTAAAACTATGGCGGCAAACCATGGCGCCTGAGAATGTGCCCGTACATTGCAGAGCTCAAAATCCATACATTTCCATATACTAGACCAAATACTGGAGTTACTAAATCCGCCTATCGCTATCGACTATCGACCGGCGACAGGGGGGTTGACATTCAATGGCGCTCGAATTGGCACGTCCAGATCGGCAGGGCTCTCTGTAATTAAAACTGGAAATGTATAATTAGTCAGGGCCACGATGTGGCCCAAACGTTTCCTCAGCTCATTCAATCGACGAACTGAGTGGTCAGCGGGACTGTAGAAATTGTCCGTCTTGATTGCAGCTCCACTCCCCCAATAGACCAATATTGGCATAGTCCAAGAAAAGCTTTATTTCCAGCGCGAAGATTCAGCTTATTAGCGTTAACGAAAGTAGATTTGGTTATGAGCTGAACTGGATGCTTCCTGGGTGGGATGATTTAATGACGGCCAGCAGAGTTCAATGAAGATTGAGGTCCATAAGCCAAGCGTGTGGGCTTGTTCAGATCAGCCGGAAGAGTCCCATGCGAAGAACTATCAGCCGGATGCAGAACGTTAACCTTGACGTAAGGCTGCTCTTTGGTTGGCAAGTCAGAAACGGAGCGTCTGCAGGGACGCGACGATGATTGATGGCTCGAAAACGTGAATATATGTTGATCAGTAGCCGGTTCTGCAGATTGTTCGAATGGTGTGGAGACTTCACTGCTAATGTCAAACTTCCAACGAGATTCCAGGAAGTCTGGCGGAGCTCGATCCAGCACAGCAGGCACCTCAGAACACCCCAATTGGAAGTAATCTCTTTGTTAAGTTCCAGGTTGTTTCTCCAAAAACGAATTGGACTCCTCTTTGGAGTGATAGCGAGATCCCGAGACAATAATGTATTTCGGATAGGATTGGATTTCGGATTGGATTTTGAAAAGCTGACAATTCAGCTATAAATATGACTCAGACACTTTGTAGCTGCAACTTAACGTCTGGAAGATATTAAGCTTTCAAGTTCAAATTTCATAATTTTGTTCGGTATTTTTCCCCGAAATTTTACTTTGAAAGCTCAGGAAAAGTCGAAAAAAAAATATTTGAATGCCTTGATTTTCGATTTTATATAGACACATTAATTAGGCGTCGTTTAAGGTACCGTTTTTTAAAATCGATGGATAAAAGGCCAAGTTATAACCGTTTGACCAAAACTTCATATGCCGATTGGCACCATCCTAAATGCCATTTTACCGCAGACTCGGACCTGGAGAGCGTGCTATCCATCAGCAAAGCAGAAGAAGAAAGCCTTCTCCGCTCGCCTGAACCAGGTACCAGCTCCCTGCGTAGGGAAGGGCCGAAGCGTTCGAGGGAGGGGATAAGAGCTAAAGCTCAATATAAGGCAGCCCTCAAGATAGTAGGCAGGCTGCAAGGCAAGGCGTATATCTCCCAGGAGGAGAAATCCAAGCTAGCTTGGGCCGAGCTGAAGGTGCGGTAGGTACTACGCGCAGGTGCCACAGATGAAGGCATCGACGAGCGAACACGCCAACAAGGTGGAAGAGTTGCTTGCTAACAAGAGGCAGCGATCGACCGACAATGCCATCACTCCGGCGAGCAAGCGGCAACGGAACCTCCACCTAAATTGGCAAAGCAGGGGTCAAGCGAGAAGATCAGCGATGTGTCCAAGAGACACCTGATCGTAGCTCTCATCGACAGAAGTGATGAAAATGGGAGGATGACAGCGGCGCAGTGGAAAGTGGTCCACGCGTGGCTGGTAGACTCCCTATTTAAACAGATGGAAGAGAACCCAACAGCTCCTATTTCCACTTTCGATGGTGCTGGGTGGCTGACTGGGTCAAAAATCCGAAGTGTAATGAAGACCCGACGCTGAAGTGGCTGACGCAAACGGTCTGCCAACTGGAAGCGATGTGGGAGGGGGCCAAGCTGGAGGTGGTGAACAGGGAGCTAATCCCGTCCATACCAAAGGCGAAGCTACTCTTGCCCATCGCCATCTAAGGGGACCGTGCACTGAAGCTCCTTTAACGACAGAACCCCGAGGTACCGACTGCTGACTGGAAGGTCAGCTGGCCCTCCTCGTTGGGTAGTGGGCTACCAGCATGCAATCCTCCAGATCAATAAAGCAGCGGAAGACATCCTCTATCCCAGATACGGGAAAATGGCGTGGGGCATGGGTAGCGTATACCTGCGCCTCAAAAGCGCCAGCCCGGGGATAAAGACACCCACACCCTGCAGGCATGCGAAGTGGAGAAGGATCTCGGTTTGGACACCATTGTAGAGGCCGCCCAGAGTCTGGCGCTCGACGATTCAAACGAAGAAGAAGACGGTGGCCTGACCTTAGTAGTCAACCCGTCGAGTGCAGGGGAGCTAGCCGCTCATGACACTGAAGGTGCTGCAGCTCAACTTGCATAAGAGCAAGACAGCATCAGCGGACCTCCACGTGGCCATGGAGCACGGGCCCGCTGACATAGCTTTGGTCCAGGCACCCTGGATTGTCAGGCAATTCGGTGGCCGGACTAAAGTTCTCAAACTACAGCTGATTCTACCCAACATCGGTAAGCAGGAATGTCGTACTCGTACTAGGAATCCACGCTTACCGTATGTCTCATTACAGCACAGACGACCTGACAGTATTTATACTGCTAAGTAAGGAGAAGCGCCTTTTGGTAGCCTCCAGCTACATTCCACACGACAGGTCTGCACCACCTGAAGAACTAAGGAGTCTGGTGGAAGAAGCCGACTCTAAAGACTACCAACTGATCATTGGTACGGACGTTAATGCCCACCACAGTTTGTGGGGCAGCCCCGAAATCAACGACCGAGGTGAATCACTCTTAGACTTTATATTATCAACTAACATAGATGTAGCAAACGAGGGAGAGGAATACACCTACGTGGGCCCTACCTCGTCAAACGTGCTAGATCTAACTCTCGTAACGGGAAAGAGAACCTATCAGTCTGGATGGAATGTCCCCAAAAGACCGTCCTTCTCAGATTATAGGTACATTCAATTCATGTTTGAATTCGAATACACCCCGAAAGTGAAAGTCTATAAAAATCGGAACACCCGGAACACAAACTGGGAGAAGACAGTCACTTCGAAACTCGCGAGCCCGGGCTCAGTGAAATCCGAGGAGGACATAGAGAAGTCCTTGGAGACCCTATCTACGGAACTGCTGGAGGCCTACCACGCAGCATGCCCACCCACTAGAACAAGGAAGAAGTCCAAACCACTCTGGTGGAATCGGGACCTCTCTCTACAAAGAAATAACCTCAAAGAATTTTTCAAGCTCGCTAAGCTAGCGAACGATGAAAACATCAACGAGGAATACAAAACGCTCATAAGAAAGTACAAGAAGGAAATACGTAAGGCACAACACAGCTTATGGAAGAGACTGAGGAAGCGGCTGTCAAAGCACCACACAGTACAAAGTCAGCTCAAACTAGACAACGGACAGTGGTCGGAGGGCAGCAAAGAAGCCCTGACGGTACTAATGGAAGCCCACTTCCCAGGATTCACCGAGGTCACCGATGCCGAATCGCATCAGGACCTAGCAACTGAGGAACAAACACCCGCAACAGACCTCATAACCCCCAAGAAAATCCAATGGGCTATAGATTCCTTCACGGGCATAAAGGCACCTGGACTGGACGGAATAATCCCAGCCATGCTGCAATTGACCAAAGAGGTGATCACCCCATGGCTTCTCGCAATATACGCAGCATGCCTAAGTATAGGATATATCCCTATCCCTATCCTATAAAGTGCAGCCATGTGAGTTCCAAGGATTACAGACCGATAAGCCTAACCTCCTTTCCACTGAAAACATTAGAAAAGCTGCCGGATCTACACATCAGAACCGAAGTAAGGGGACTGATGTCAACCAACCAACACGCCTACACCAAGGGAAAATCGGTGGAAACAGCACTACACTCGCTAGAAGCTACCGTCGAGAAAGCTCTCAACAACAACAAAAATGCACTAGGAGTATTTGTAGATATATCCGGAGCATTTAATAACGCCGCTACAGAAGCCATAATGGACTGCCTAGGAGCAAAATACACCCACCCAGCAATCAACCTCTGGATATAAAACCTTCTAAGTTGTAGACGGGTGCAATCAGAGCGGGGCCCCGCTTCCATGGTCAAAGGAGCACACAGTAGCACACCACAGGGTGTATGTATGTAGGGTGTATGTCCGTCGACTCTCAGCTCCATAATGGAACGAACACTCAGGGAGATATGTGAGTGGGCAGATGCAGTAGGACTCAGTATCGACGCGGATAAGACGGACCTCATCCTCTTCACTAAGAGGTACAAGGTACCAGCATGGATCCCCCCGAAAGTCAACCAGACAAGGCTGGCCCCTAAAGCACAGGTCAAACTGGCATGGGGACCCAACGTAGTGGAGCGGGTGAAAAAGGCAACCACTGCACTTTATGCATCCAAAAAGATGCTTAGTAGTACATGGGGCCTGTCACCCGCTCTGATGCACTGGATCTACATCTCGGTGGTGCGACCAACTCTCCTGTATGTAGTCCTAGTGTGGTGGTAAGCTACTGAAAAGAAGACGTACCACAAGCTCATGGAACTAACCCAGCGACAGGCTCTGCTCTGTATCACAGGACCGCTGAGGTCAACGCCAATTAAAGCACTCGAAACCATACCCGGAGTCGAGGGTCTATTGGGTTCCCAGCCACCAGGGCATCGAAGTAAACGAAACGGCGGACGTTCTGGCTAAGGAAGGCGTCGGGCTGGTAAGCGAAGGAACCGAAAGCGTGCCTGTCCCCCTTAGAAGCAGGCTGAAGACAGACAGCAGGTGGAAGAACACCACCACCTGCAGAATCTCGAAAATCATGTGGAAGGAACGCAATGATAAACTCTGCCACTATCTGCTGACCTTTCACGGAAGGATTCACCACAAATCTAATATACCCCTATACTCTTCGAGTACCGGGTATAAAAATATAAAAAATGTAATTATTTTTTACACTGTGGTGTTACAACAAATGTTGTTGCAAAAATTGACAGACGGGAAAATCATATAAATGAATTCGATGATATGCCAAATTATTTGAATGAAAGTTTGAAGAATGGTATGGATTGTTGTAAGTATACAAGTAAATTTCCCTATAAAATACATTTTTTTAAATTGTTTGGATCAATAAAGAATGTCTAATTCGCAATATAATTTTTAATTTATGATCGAATATAACTTTTTTATTTGTGTTGGGTTTCCCAGCCCGATATTTACTAGACATAAATTAAGTCATAGTCAGTGGTGCAGCAGTAAATTAAATGCCTATTATTGTTTGCTATTTTGTACTGCCCACTGCATCTTTGTACCATTGCACCTTGATTTAAGTTTCCGCACGGCAGCAGTCTATACATCGCTCTCTCGGATCATCGCCTTCTTCGTCGCTCTCTCGATCTTTCATTATCGCTCTCTCGGATCATCGTTCGCTTGCTTACATTAGGGCACGGGCAATTCGGTCCGCCTGCCCTTAATTAGTCTGAATCTACCACTCATATAGTCGGCATCTATCACTTACATAGTCGGCATCTATCACTTACTGTCTGCACCTAGCACTCATGCTGTCTTGAGCTGATCTTCGTGGCCATCAGACCGTCTTTCGTCGTTATTAAATCGCATCGATCGTTCACCCACATACATATATATACATACGCAATACGTCGGTCTACATATAGTCTGGAGCTGATCGTATCGTATCATACCATATTCGCTGCATCGATCTTTAATCGGTCTCTCATACATAATTCGCCTAAATACACATCCATATGTACATACGCATTCGCCGGTCTACATACGTATATACCAATAAACTGTACCTATTACTAATTTAACCAATCGAACTTTCATTTAGATAACACATCGCAACAGCTAGTGAAAAAGCTCATTAGCTCAACATTTGGTGACCCCGACGTGATTTGTGCAGTAATTAATATCAGTGCAATCACAAACTACAATAAAACATTAAAAATTATAAACTAATAGCTAATTCCACCCGAGTCATCGGCTACATAAGTGAATCCACACATGCATATAAGCACCGGCCGCCCTTGCATATAACTGTTGGCGTACGGTTGTCATTTCTTATCGTCTATTACGCGCGGTACTCTTTGCGTTCATCTTGCACATAGCTTTGCTTGCGGTTCTTGGACGTTGCGTTCTATAGCGTTCGCCACTCTTTGCGTTCGTCTTCCCGCTAGAGCCGTTTATTACGCGGGCTACTCTTTTCGGTCGTCTTCCCGCTACAGAAGTTTATTTCGCGTGGTACTCTTTGCATTCGTCTTCCCGCTACAAACGTTTTGCTAATATTGTCGTTGCCATGGAAGTGAATGCTGGAAATGACATTGGAGTGACCGCTGCTAAAAACAGGGTGACTTTCCTGAAATTGAAAGTAGCTTATATATTTGAACGCTTAAAACGTTTGAATGCTGCTTGGGAGAGTGAGCTGTTGCTTAGTGATTACTTTATGCTCGTTGTAAAGTTAGAAGTGATCGAGAGACTACAGCGCACCTTTGAAACCCTGCATAATGAGCTCCAGGAATTGGACTATGACAAGACGCGCAGTGGAATGTTGGACAGCTTTAATTATCAGTTCATGACTCTGAATGCTTCGATTCGGGATGTCATCGCCACTCGTTTCCCTCTCCAACTTATTCCTTCAACACCTCAGCGTATGCCGGTCCCTAGTCCAAGCCATATGCAACTATCAAGGGTATCGGCAGTGGACAGCAATCTCCAATTCAATCGATGGAGGAACTCAACTCAAGAAGTCATGTGCATACGCAAGAAGAATAGTTCGTCGGATTCAACCGAGCCTGCCTCATGCTTATCTGAGAGGCCAATTCGGCAGTTGGCAAGAGATGAGCAGGCAGCGCAGCCTTTTGATGCCGAAATCCAATCCAATCCGAAATGCATAGATGTCTCGGAATCTCGCTTTCTCTCTCAGGAGGAGTCTAATACGGTTTTGGAGAAACAATCTGGACCTTCACCAAGAAAATGCTTCCAATTGGGTGTTTCTGAGGTGCCTGCTGTGCTTGATGGAGCTCCGCCAGACTTCCAGGAATCACCATCGAAGGTAGACATTAGTAGTGATGTCTCCTCGCCATTCGAACCATCTCCAGAACCAGCCACTGAATCTCATTGGAAGTTAGACATTAGCCCTGATGTCTCCTCACCATTCGAACCATCTCCAGAACCGGCTACTGATCAACATATGTTCGTATTTCCGAGCCATCCATCGTCGCGTCTCTGCAGACGCTCAGTTTCTGACTTATCAACCAACGAGCAGCCTTACGTCAAGGTTAGCGTTCTGCATCCGGCTGATAGTTCTTCACATGGGACTCTTCCGGCTGATCTGAACAAACCGACACGCTTGGCTCATGGACTTCAATCTTCGTCAAACTTTGCTGGCTGTCATCAAATCATCCCACCCAGGAAGCATCCAGTTCAGCTCATAACCAAATCTACTTTGGTCAACCCTAATAATCTGAATCTTCACGCTGGAAATAAGGCTTTTCTAGGTTTATCCCAATATTGGTATATTGGGGGGAGTGGAGCTGCAATCAAGACGTACAACTTCTACAGGACCACTGACCACTCAGTTCGTCAATTGAATGATCTGAGGAAACGTTTAGGCCACATTTTGGCCCTGACTAATTGTATATTTTTAGCTGCAATTACAGAGAGCCCTGCCTATCTGGATGTGCCCATTCGAGCTCGATTGAATGTCAACCGCCTCTCGCAGTGTGCAGAGCCTAACGTTACCAAGCTGAATACCGATCGGTTAGATCTCAGGCAATGCGTTACCTACTTGCAGCAGATCTTCTGGTCACGATGGAAGGAAGACAACATTTCATCGCTGATGCTGCTCTCAAAGCGTACTCCTCATCTTGGTTTAGCCGTCGATGCATTGGCCAAGTCGAAATTCGATCTTCAGCGTATATGCAAGGTGAACTTGCATTGGGATGACAGCCTTACTGCGGCGCTGGACTCTGCACGGAATCTCGTTTACGCTTCGTTGCTTATGTATTCCTTACTAGTACTCGTTCCCGAAACTGATTGGGAAGGTCACAGATTTTGCTGCGACGGCATCGAGGCTTGTTGTGCTGATAACCCAGTTATATCAGACGGTCAGCGTTCAGCCTACCAAACAACGCGATGGGCTCTCCCGAGTGGACCGAACGAGTGCCCTATATCCGCCTGTAAACTTGCATCTGGACCTGCGCTGGACTTCGCTGATGGCAGTCCTACACTCATCGTTCCTAGAAGCCATCTAGTCAACATTATCCCCAAATTTCGAGAGCTGTTGGAGCTAAGTCCATCCAAATGCTGCCCAATTGAGTGGAAAGGTTCTTCAGTGAAGATGGCCAACATCTTCTATTGCCCTAGGAACTACTCCGGAACATTTGGAATGAACGAGCTGAGGACGCTTTTGGGCCAGATCGTGGCCATCGCTAATGCAAATCTTTTATTCTCGATTTCAGAGTGCCAAGTCGAGCCAAATGACATATCGCCACCGCATTGTTTGAATGGCAGTCTGCCTGCTTCGTCCTCTCAATCACTCGTACCAAGGCTAAACATCAATCATCTGGATTCGGCGATGCCTGGCCTTCTAGCAAGCTGCTGCTAAACCCTTTTCGAGTCTGTTGAAAGTCAGCCTTTCAACGGGGGAGTATGTTGGGTTTCCCAGCCCGATATTTACTAGACATAAATTAAGTCATAGTCAGTGGTGCAGCAGTAAATTAAATGCCTATTATTGTTTGCTATTTTGTACTGCCCACTGCATCTTTGTACCATTGCACCTTGATTTAAGTTTCCGCACGGCAGCAGCCTATACATCGCTCTCTCGGATCATCGCCTTCTTCGTCGCTCTCTCGATCTTTCATTATCGCTCTCTCGGATCATCGTTCGCTTGCTTACATTAGGGCACGGGCAATTCGGTCCGCCTGCCCTTAATTAGTCTGAATCTACTACTCATATAGTCGGCATCTATCACTTACATAGTCGGCATCTATCACTTACTGTCTGCACCTAGCACTCATGCTGTCTTGAGCTGATCTTCGTGGCCATCAGACCGTCTTTCGTCGTTATTAAATCGCATCGATCGTTCACCCACATACATATATATACATACGCAATACGTCGGTCTACATATAGTCTGGAGCTGATCGTATCGTATCATACCATATTCGCTGCATCGATCTTTAATCGGTCTCTCATACATAATTCGCCTAAATACACATCCATATGTACATACGCATTCGCCGGTCTACATACGTATATACCAATAAACTGTACCTATTACTAATTTAACCAATCGAACTTTCATTTAGATAACACATCGCAACAGCTAGTGAAAAAGCTCATTAGCTCAACAATTTGTTTAAGAAAGGTTTGTTTCGGAAGATCTGATCTTTTTTGCAGACCGATTAAAGTCAGCAGAAGTGTTGCCCCAACCGCGGTGTTTAGGTTGCTCACTTGAACTCATCATCAACTCGCTTGTTCTTCGTATTGCTGCCGCCTTTCGAGCCTCTCGGTTACCGCTCCATCCTCCTCTTTCGCTTCTTCCACCCCTCTTCCACTTGTGGCTTTAGATCGCTAGTGTGTGCCGTCCGTGTATGTTTGTCGCCATCCTTTTTTAACTTGCAAATCACAGACAAGATGAAGTCCACGATCTGGTATGGCCCAGCATACTTTGGAGGCAGTTTCGCTGCGAATACTTCTGCAGCGTTAGACAGGTGGTGCTGTTTAGCACACACCACCTCCCTTATCTTCGGTTTCCAGGATCTTCTTCGTAAGTTGCCCGCTCCTAGTTGTGCCTTACCAACTCACGCAGCTTGGCCGCGTTCTCGTCTCCTGCTCGATGCCGAGCGTTTCCTCATCGTATAGCGCCATCGGCAGCTGTGGCTCCCTCCCTTCCACGATGAACGCTGGCGAGTATCCCGTAGACACTGACACCCCTCAGTTCACAGCCAACATTGATTCCGGCCACTTCTCATCCCAATAACTCTGGTCAGCTTCGTTGAATTGTGTTATGGAAGAGACTGAGGAAGCGGCTGTCAAAGCACCACACAGTACAAAGTCAGCTCAAACTAGACAACGGACAGTGGTCGGAGGGCAGCAAAGAAGCCCTGACGGTACTAATGGAAGCCCACTTCCCAGGATTCACCGAGGTCACCGATGCCGAATCGCATCAGGACCTAGCAACTGAGGAACAAACACCCGCAACAGACCTCATAACCCCCAAGAAAATCCAATGGGCTATAGATTCCTTCACGGGCATAAAGGCACCTGGACTGGACGGAATAATCCCAGCCATGCTGCAATTGACCAAAGAGGTGATCACCCCATGGCTTCTCGCAATATACGCAGCATGCCTAAGTATAGGATATATCCCTATCCCTATCCTATAAAGTGCAGCCATGTGAGTTCCAAGGATTACAGACCGATAAGCCTAACCTCCTTTCCACTGAAAACATTAGAAAAGCTGCCGGATCTACACATCAGAACCGAAGTAAGGGGACTGATGTCAACCAACCAACACGCCTACACCAAGGGAAAATCGGTGGAAACAGCACTACACTCGCTAGAAGCTACCGTCGAGAAAGCTCTCAACAACAACAAAAATGCACTAGGAGTATTTGTAGATATATCCGGAGCATTTAATAACGCCGCTACAGAAGCCATAATGGACTGCCTAGGAGCAAAATACACCCACCCAGCAATCAACCTCTGGATATAAAACCTTCTAAGTTGTAGACGGGTGCAATCAGAGCGGGGCCCCGCTTCCATGGTCAAAGGAGCACACAGTAGCACACCACAGGGTGTATGTATGTAGGGTGTATGTCCGTCGACTCTCAGCTCCATAATGGAACGAACACTCAGGGAGATATGTGAGTGGGCAGATGCAGTAGGACTCAGTATCGACGCGGATAAGACGGACCTCATCCTCTTCACTAAGAGGTACAAGGTACCAGCATGGATCCCCCCGAAAGTCAACCAGACAAGGCTGGCCCCTAAAGCACAGGTCAAACTGGCATGGGGACCCAACGTAGTGGAGCGGGTGAAAAAGGCAACCACTGCACTTTATGCATCCAAAAAGATGCTTAGTAGTACATGGGGCCTGTCACCCGCTCTGATGCACTGGATCTACATCTCGGTGGTGCGACCAACTCTCCTGTATGTAGTCCTAGTGTGGTGGTAAGCTACTGAAAAGAAGACGTACCACAAGCTCATGGAACTAACCCAGCGACAGGCTCTGCTCTGTATCACAGGACCGCTGAGGTCAACGCCAATTAAAGCACTCGAAACCATACCCGGAGTCGAGGGTCTATTGGGTTCCCAGCCACCAGGGCATCGAAGTAAACGAAACGGCGGACGTTCTGGCTAAGGAAGGCGTCGGGCTGGTAAGCGAAGGAACCGAAAGCGTGCCTGTCCCCCATAGAAGCAGGCTGAAGACAGACAGCAGGTGGAAGAACACCACCACCTGCAGAATCTCGAAAATCATGTGGAAGGAACGCAATGATAAACTCTGCCACTATCTGCTGACCTTTCACGGAAGGATTCACCACAAATCTAATATACCCCTATACTCTTCGAGTACCGGGTATAAAAATATAAAAAATGTAATTATTTTTTACACTGTGGTGTTACAACAAATGTTGTTGCAAAAATTGACAGACGGGAAAATCATATAAATGAATTCGATGATATGCCAAATTATTTGAATGAAAGTTTGAAGAATGGTATGGATTGTTGTAAGTATACAAGTAAATTTCCCTATAAAATACATTTTTTTAAATTGTTTGGATCAATAAAGAATGTCTAATTCGCAATATAATTTTTAATTTATGATCGAATATAACTTTTTTATTTGTGTTGGGTTTCCCAGCCCGATATTTACTAGACATAAATTAAGTCATAGTCAGTGGTGCAGCAGTAAATTAAATGCCTATTATTGTTTGCTATTTTGTACTGCCCACTGCATCTTTGTACCATTGCACCTTGATTTAAGTTTCCGCACGGCAGCAGTCTATACATCGCTCTCTCGGATCATCGCCTTCTTCGTCGCTCTCTCGATCTTTCATTATCGCTCTCTCGGATCATCGTTCGCTTGCTTACATTAGGGCACGGGCAATTCGGTCCGCCTGCCCTTAATTAGTCTGAATCTACCACTCATATAGTCGGCATCTATCACTTACATAGTCGGCATCTATCACTTACTGTCTGCACCTAGCACTCATGCTGTCTTGAGCTGATCTTCGTGGCCATCAGACCGTCTTTCGTCGTTATTAAATCGCATCGATCGTTCACCCACATACATATATATACATACGCAATACGTCGGTCTACATATAGTCTGGAGCTGATCGTATCGTATCATACCATATTCGCTGCATCGATCTTTAATCGGTCTCTCATACATAATTCGCCTAAATACACATCCATATGTACATACGCATTCGCCGGTCTACATACGTATATACCAATAAACTGTACCTATTACTAATTTAACCAATCGAACTTTCATTTAGATAACACATCGCAACAGCTAGTGAAAAAGCTCATTAGCTCAACATTTGGTGACCCCGACGTGATTTGTGCAGTAATTAATATCAGTGCAATCACAAACTACAATAAAACATTAAAAATTATAAACTAATAGCTAATTCCACCCGAGTCATCGGCTACATAAGTGAATCCACACATGCATATAAGCACCGGCCGCCCTTGCATATAACTGTTGGCGTACGGTTGTCATTTCTTATCGTCTATTACGCGCGGTACTCTTTGCGTTCATCTTGCACATAGCTTTGCTTGCGGTTCTTGGACGTTGCGTTCTATAGCGTTCGCCACTCTTTGCGTTCGTCTTCCCGCTAGAGCCGTTTATTACGCGGGCTACTCTTTTCGGTCGTCTTCCCGCTACAGAAGTTTATTTCGCGTGGTACTCTTTGCATTCGTCTTCCCGCTACAAACGTTTTGCTAATATTGTCGTTGCCATGGAAGTGAATGCTGGAAATGACATTGGAGTGACCGCTGCTAAAAACAGGGTGACTTTCCTGAAATTGAAAGTAGCTTATATATTTGAACGCTTAAAACGTTTGAATGCTGCTTGGGAGAGTGAGCTGTTGCTTAGTGATTACTTTATGCTCGTTGTAAAGTTAGAAGTGATCGAGAGACTACAGCGCACCTTTGAAACCCTGCATAATGAGCTCCAGGAATTGGACTATGACAAGACGCGCAGTGGAATGTTGGACAGCTTTAATTATCAGTTCATGACTCTGAATGCTTCGATTCGGGATGTCATCGCCACTCGTTTCCCTCTCCAACTTATTCCTTCAACACCTCAGCGTATGCCGGTCCCTAGTCCAAGCCATATGCAACTATCAAGGGTATCGGCAGTGGACAGCAATCTCCAATTCAATCGATGGAGGAACTCAACTCAAGAAGTCATGTGCATACGCAAGAAGAATAGTTCGTCGGATTCAACCGAGCCTGCCTCATGCTTATCTGAGAGGCCAATTCGGCAGTTGGCAAGAGATGAGCAGGCAGCGCAGCCTTTTGATGCCGAAATCCAATCCAATCCGAAATGCATAGATGTCTCGGAATCTCGCTTTCTCTCTCAGGAGGAGTCTAATACGGTTTTGGAGAAACAATCTGGACCTTCACCAAGAAAATGCTTCCAATTGGGTGTTTCTGAGGTGCTGCTGTGCTTGATGGAGCTCCGCCAGACTTCCAGGAATCACCATCGAAGGTAGACATTAGTAGTGATGTCTCCTCGCCATTCGAACCATCTCCAGAACCAGCCACTGAATCTCATTGGAAGTTAGACATTAGCCCTGATGTCTCCTCACCATTCGAACCATCTCCAGAACCGGCTACTGATCAACATATGTTCGTATTTCCGAGCCATCCATCGTCGCGTCTCTGCAGACGCTCAGTTTCTGACTTATCAACCAACGAGCAGCCTTACGTCAAGGTTAGCGTTCTGCATCCGGCTGATAGTTCTTCACATGGGACTCTTCCGGCTGATCTGAACAAACCGACACGCTTGGCTCATGGACTTCAATCTTCGTCAAACTTTGCTGGCTGTCATCAAATCATCCCACCCAGGAAGCATCCAGTTCAGCTCATAACCAAATCTACTTTGGTCAACCCTAATAATCTGAATCTTCACGCTGGAAATAAGGCTTTTCTAGGTTTATCCCAATATTGGTATATTGGGGGGAGTGGAGCTGCAATCAAGACGTACAACTTCTACAGGACCACTGACCACTCAGTTCGTCAATTGAATGATCTGAGGAAACGTTTAGGCCACATTTTGGCCCTGACTAATTGTATATTTTTAGCTGCAATTACAGAGAGCCCTGCCTATCTGGATGTGCCCATTCGAGCTCGATTGAATGTCAACCGCCTCTCGCAGTGTGCAGAGCCTAACGTTACCAAGCTGAATACCGATCGGTTAGATCTCAGGCAATGCGTTACCTACTTGCAGCAGATCTTCTGGTCACGATGGAAGGAAGACAACATTTCATCGCTGATGCTGCTCTCAAAGCGTACTCCTCATCTTGGTTTAGCCGTCGATGCATTGGCCAAGTCGAAATTCGATCTTCAGCGTATATGCAAGGTGAACTTGCATTGGGATGACAGCCTTACTGCGGCGCTGGACTCTGCACGGAATCTCGTTTACGCTTCGTTGCTTATGTATTCCTTACTAGTACTCGTTCCCGAAACTGATTGGGAAGGTCACAGATTTTGCTGCGACGGCATCGAGGCTTGTTGTGCTGATAACCCAGTTATATCAGACGGTCAGCGTTCAGCCTACCAAACAACGCGATGGGCTCTCCCGAGTGGACCGAACGAGTGCCCTATATCCGCCTGTAAACTTGCATCTGGACCTGCGCTGGACTTCGCTGATGGCAGTCCTACACTCATCGTTCCTAGAAGCCATCTAGTCAACATTATCCCCAAATTTCGAGAGCTGTTGGAGCTAAGTCCATCCAAATGCTGCCCAATTGAGTGGAAAGGTTCTTCAGTGAAGATGGCCAACATCTTCTATTGCCCTAGGAACTACTCCGGAACATTTGGAATGAACGAGCTGAGGACGCTTTTGGGCCAGATCGTGGCCATCGCTAATGCAAATCTTTTATTCTCGATTTCAGAGTGCCAAGTCGAGCCAAATGACATATCGCCACCGCATTGTTTGAATGGCAGTCTGCCTGCTTCGTCCTCTCAATCACTCGTACCAAGGCTAAACATCAATCATCTGGATTCGGCGATGCCTGGCCTTCTAGCAAGCTGCTGCTAAACCCTTTTCGAGTCTGTTGAAAGTCAGCCTTTCAACGGGGGGAGTATGTTGGGTTTCCCAGCCCGATATTTACTAGACATAAATTAAGTCATAGTCAGTGGTGCAGCAGTAAATTAAATGCCTATTATTGTTTGCTATTTTGTACTGCCCACTGCATCTTTGTACCATTGCACCTTGATTTAAGTTTCCGCACGGCAGCAGCCTATACATCGCTCTCTCGGATCATCGCCTTCTTCGTCGCTCTCTCGATCTTTCATTATCGCTCTCTCGGATCATCGTTCGCTTGCTTACATTAGGGCACGGGCAATTCGGTCCGCCTGCCCTTAATTAGTCTGAATCTACTACTCATATAGTCGGCATCTATCACTTACATAGTCGGCATCTATCACTTACTGTCTGCACCTAGCACTCATGCTGTCTTGAGCTGATCTTCGTGGCCATCAGACCGTCTTTCGTCGTTATTAAATCGCATCGATCGTTCACCCACATACATATATATACATACGCAATACGTCGGTCTACATATAGTCTGGAGCTGATCGTATCGTATCATACCATATTCGCTGCATCGATCTTTAATCGGTCTCTCATACATAATTCGCCTAAATACACATCCATATGTACATACGCATTCGCCGGTCTACATACGTATATACCAATAAACTGTACCTATTACTAATTTAACCAATCGAACTTTCATTTAGATAACACATCGCAACAGCTAGTGAAAAAGCTCATTAGCTCAACAATTTGTTTAAGAAAGGTTTGTTTCGGAAGATCTGATCTTTTTTGCAGACCGATTAAAGTCAGCAGAAGTGTTGCCCCAACCGCGGTGTTTAGGTTGCTCACTTGAACTCATCATCAACTCGCTTGTTCTTCGTATTGCTGCCGCCTTTCGAGCCTCTCGGTTACCGCTCCATCCTCCTCTTTCGCTTCTTCCACCCCTCTTCCACTTGTGGCTTTAGATCGCTAGTGTGTGCCGTCCGTGTATGTTTGTCGCCATCCTTTTTTAACTTGCAAATCACAGACAAGATGAAGTCCACGATCTGGTATGGCCCAGCATACTTTGGAGGCAGTTTCGCTGCGAATACTTCTGCAGCGTTAGACAGGTGGTGCTGTTTAGCACACACCACCTCCCTTATCTTCGGTTTCCAGGATCTTCTTCGTAAGTTGCCCGCTCCTAGTTGTGCCTTACCAACTCACGCAGCTTGGCCGCGTTCTCGTCTCCTGCTCGATGCCGAGCGTTTCCTCATCGTATAGCGCCATCGGCAGCTGTGGCTCCCTCCCTTCCACGATGAACGCTGGCGAGTATCCCGTAGACACTGACACCCCTCAGTTCACAGCCAACATTGATTCCGGCCACTTCTCATCCCAATAACTCTGGTCAGCTTCGTTGAATTGTGTTATTATTTTTTTTTATCGACCTGTTGGTCCGCACCGTTGGGTTATCGTGTAGGGTGTACGCTGCCGTGAACTGGACTACATTATCGGTGACAACCACTTTGGTACGCCAAATCGGGACAAAATCCCCATCCTAAAGACCTTCGTTATCGCTCCGGCAGTGGCCTTTCTCAGCGGCACCAGCTCGGTCCACTTCGACAATCGATCCACCAGCACCATTCCCATACTTTGACTTCGGAGCGGTACCTGCCACAAACCGTCGCTCATGGCTCTTCGGGCACCTGCGTCAGCATATCGCCAGCAGTTGACTCGGCTTGAACCGCATACAGACTTTGCATTTCCTCACGAATTTCCTCACATCCTCGCATCCCGGCCCAGTAATATCTGACGGCTATCCCTGTTATCGTCTTTCTACTCCCCGCGTGCCCGGCCTCTGGGATGTTGCGATTTTCTTCCATAACCCGTTCCTCGAGAACGGGAACGCAAAGCTTCTACGTTGCCACATCCTCTTCTCCGGCTCGGTATAGTATATGCCGGTACAGCCGGCCCGCCACCTCTACGTAATCGGGATACTTAACCGGCTTTTCCATGTTCTCCTTGATTTTTTTAACCAATGTGCACTCGCTCCTGGCTGGCCCGTTCATTCTCAGGCATCGCTCCGTCAAAGGCTGTCGAGAAAGTGTGTCCGCCACAATGTTCAGCTGTCCCTTTCTATACGTACTACTGGAGTTACAGCGCCTATCTCGTGATATTTCCTGTCGGGATCTCAATGCTTTTCAGCCACTTTAACGCAATTTTATCTGTGACTACTTTAAAATTGTACCTTTCCAAGTACGGCTTCAGCTTCGTTTTCCTTCACTATTTATTAAGTCTAGCTTATTCTCCAGTTCGAGTAGATTTATGTGGGTATATGTATGTATTTATGTATATCGGAGTTAGATCGAGAGTATGCATGAACCGAAATCGTTGTAAACGGGGGTGGAAGCGCGACTAAACTCCCCCTCAAGCTAGTGGCCGCCCGAGCCCCGGGCGGCTTTCCTGAGTGCCGTGTGCAAGAGCGTATGAGAGCGAGTCGGGCACGGAGCGCTCTCCAGAGCGTCTGCCCTGAACATCCTCCCCCCCTTGCAGGATTGCAAAGTATAATTGAGGGTTTTGTATAATAGAAGAGAATCTACGGATGGCGGCGGTATCCCTGGATGCTGGGATGCTGAAACCAAGGGCGACGCTGCTGCAATTCCTCCGAAAGGCTGGCTGGCGGAGCGCCGAGGGCGGCGTTCAGCTCGGGATGCCGAACTCGACGGCGAAGCTGCTACAGTTCCTCCAACAGGCCGGCTGGCGGGGCTACGAGGGTGGCGTTCAGTTCGAGACGCAAGAGATGGCGATGAAGATGCTGAGGCTGAGCGGGCTGCACGACGAGACGTGGGTATGTCAAGTAGCGTGTGGTAATTCTGGCCACACACCCTGCACAGGCCGCCACTGTGACAATCATTGCCGGAATGCTGATGAGCTTATTTCTTCTTCACAGGGTTCAACCGGAGGAGGTGGTGGCAGGTCCGCAGCGGATGCACTCTTGAGCAGACTCGGTACCGGTAAGAGTTCAGACCGTGAGCGCATCGGCTCTCAATGATACGGTCGGCGCAGGAACGTGGGGCCATGGCAGACTGCGGAAATATAGCATGAGATGAAGGTGTCTGCGAAGCATTATTACGAAAGTTTTAACGGGTTAAAGGCCCACCTTGGGCATTGGGCATTGGAAATTGTCATGTGGTTACATTGAACTAAGTTCAAGTTTGGGCTTGAACTTGGCACGGAGTTCTGATCGCCAAAACAGTGATTCTTACGGATATCTTCCCGTCGGTCAACCGTAGGAGACCGTCCTAGCAATTCTGCGGAGAAGGCCGGAAGGGGATTGTTTTTGTAGACTCGAGAGCCCGCGTCTCTTACCCTTTGGATAGGTACTCTGGACACCTGACTCGAAAAGGATGCAACTTGTGGGGCTTTCTGAACGGCTGTATTAGACACTGGCCCAGAGAGCAATAACCAACCGGAAACTGTTTCTTGCCCGAGGAGAAAGCCACATATGTTCGTCTGTAAGCCGCTTAACAGTACGGATGGTAGAATGTCAGCTCCAATCAGGACATCGATTGGTGAGCTCTCAAAAATGTCGGATCCGCCCACGGAAGGCTAGGCAAGTCTCTCAGCAAAATTTGAGAGATCGGATGCGAGGGAATATTCGCTGCCTCCTCCGGAATAACGTAAGCTGTAACGTTTAATTGTAAAGCCGACTTAGTCGGAGAGCGGATGGAAAAATTGCAGAGCTTCTTCGACTGAGCGGATACAGTATGATTAATGCCGGAGACCTGAGCCTGGATAGGCTGGAATGGCAGTTTGATCATGCTGACTAGACGTTCCGTATTGAACGTGGCCTCGAAGCCAGAGTCGATCAAAGCGCGGGCGCGAAAATTGGTCGCCAGATGGCAAATATTAATCAAAGCCGTGCTCAGAAGAACCGCACTTGAACCGGATGCGAAATAAGACTGAACGTTGGACAAGGATGCGGCAGAACTCGGGTGTTGTACGGATGTGGAAGTCGGCTCGCTGGAACTTGGATAGCCACGGTGCAGCAGCGTGTGGTGCCGTTCCCCACAAGTGACGCAGTTGTGGGCGCTTTGGCATTCTCGGATCTGATTTTCTCGTGCGAAGCAGTTCAGGCATAGCTGTTTCTGTTTAATGTAGCTGGAACGAGCATCAACGGTCATGTGGAGGAAGCGAGGACAATCACGGATTGTATGATTCTCTGTGGAGCAGAGATCACATGTCCTCCTCTGCGGATTCACTGTTGTCTCGAACGAGTGAACCCTCCTAGGAACAGGACTCTTTTGGGACCGGAACGGGCTATTTTTAGAAGGTGGCGGATTCGGATCGCCTTTCGAACTATGTGGATTGGAAGGGTGGCTCTCGATCGCCTCTAGCGTCAGATACCGCTGACTGAGGAAGGAGTCCATCTCCTTCCCTGACGGCATTTCCTTCTTGTCGGCTATGGACTCTTCCCACAACGCGCGGGTTAATCTCGGCAATCTTGAAGCGCAAATGGTCACGAGCAAGCTATCCCAATTTTCAGTGGAGACCTTGGAGTGGGCGAGTGCGGTTAGAACTCCCTGGATCGTACTTCGAAGTTCTTTCAGAGCACGACTTGAATCGGACCCGATGTGAGGCAAAGAGAGGAGAAGGTGAATCTGTTTGGTCACCAGGAGCCGTCGGTTCTCATATCGGTCACGAAGGGCATCCCATGCCGCCTCGAAGCCGTCGTTGGTCAGCGGGGACTTCTCAACGATGGCCTTCGGATCGCCACTGGTCTTAGTGGCGAGGTAGTACAGCTTGTCCACAGGAGACAGCCTGGGATTTTGGATGTAGATCGCGGTAAAAAGATCCCAGAATGTAGGCCAACGGACGTAATCCCCAGCGAAAACTTCGATGTCACAGGGTGGCAGTCGGCAGCCGCCATTGGAGTCCGGCTGTGCAGAAGGACGGACTACTGGGTTGGCCGATTGGACCGTAAGGTCGTCTAGGCACAGTTCATAGTCGTCATAGCATGTTTCGTACATGGCTTGTATCTCTCTTTGGGTGTCAGGATCCTCGTCAACCGACGCTATGGAACAGGCCTCGAATTCAGCATCCACCTTTGCCCACATGCTCTGTAAACGGTCTCTACGGACCTGAGCGATAGCGGGGGATGGCGTGCTGGTACCGGAAGCGGAAAAACGGTCTTTCAAAGTGGTCAGCCTGCCGATGGCTGCTACCAATTTCGCACGTGCGGAGCTGAATGCTGTTTGGGCCATTGAAGAAGTGCGTCGAGAGCTGCTGGGGCTGGTAGGTGGAAGAGCCGGCACCTTTAGCGTGACTGGCGAAGGCAACAGGACCGATTTGCTGTTTGCCCCGGAACTTGTACTCGGTTTAGGCGTATCGGGTAACTTTATCGGTTTAGTCACCGAGGTAAGTGTTCGTGGGGCGGAACCACTGCGTGGTGTCCTACTACCTGGAGCGGGCAATGGCAAAAGTTTCTTGCTGTCCTCGTCACCAGTGGGCATGTTCAGACCTCACCCGCTGAGAACAAAGAAACGGAAGCGGAAGTGTCGGGAGGATGGACACGGAAAATGGACCCAACAACCCTTTGGTATTGACTTGTTGGCAAGTCGGAGGCGCTTGGGTATACTATGGCGATCGGGCCCTAATATTGGGAGTCGGTGGCAAGTGACACACAAAAACTGTCACTGGACAAGCCACCACCGAAAACGAAACACCCTAAAAATACAGGGTAGCGAGTCGCTTGGCGCTCCGTTATGCGCAAGAGCGGCGCCGATAATCTGCTCTCCCAACAAAAACAACGTGCGCAACGGTGGAGAGGCGAACGCGAAAACGAGCAAAAGCAGGCACCGCTATTGCTGCTTGTATGTATGGATGTAGGTGCGGGGAGGTGTGGATACCTTCCAACCTTAGCTAATCGTAGGAAAATGCTTGGTGTGATTTTTGTGTACAACTTGATCAAGAGTGACGTAGATAGCCCTGACCTGTTGAGCCGCATAAACTTCACGATTCCTATTAGAAGCACTAGGAACTATACACCGTTGTTTCTTCCGCTTTGTAGATCGAACTACTCCTTGCATGAACCATTTAGGGTCCTATGCTCGGATTATAATTCCCTCTACCATATTATATCTACCACTAACTCCCTTCCTAGTCTTAAATTACTGATACTCTTACATCTTTCCCGTAATTAGTAATTACTTCGCTTCTTTAGTTAGATTAGTTCTACTTTTCCTTGAACACTAGTCTAACACCTTTCTTTCCTGCATGTCCGCGATCGGTTCGGTTTACGAGTCGCGCGTTATGCGGCAGCGCCCCTCGGTCGGTTGGGCGGGAGGTGGGCTGCTTTCCTGCCTGGGATCCGCGCGTAACAGCCATTGGCTGGTGTCGCTTGGGCCACTTGATGGTGCAGTCATTGCATACCAACGTCCTAAAAAACTCGTTTCGCCAAAGTTGTCATCGCTAACATTTTCGGCTGGCATCCACTGCTGCCATCCACCTCAGCGTATGCCGGTCCCCAGTGCAAGCCATATGCAACTACCAAGGGTGTTGGAGAAGAAGATAGATTAAGAGAGGATCGGACGGCAAAAGAGTCGCTCCATCTTCGGGTGACCCGCAAGCCGATCTGCACGATCGCCGACGGCGAATTGGGACGACTACTTTCTATAGATTCGCTAGAAAGTCAGTCAGGCATTCTGTGCCAAAAATTGAGCATCACCGGTTGAGTTTCGTTGTGTCGCTGTAAATTGCTCGCTCGTCCGACCAAAACGATCAACTGCAGTGATACGCATATGTGCGTGTGTATGTGCTAACACAGTCATACACAGAGAACACAGCTCAATTTCTGGCACCTTCCTTATTTTATACCTTATTTGGCCAAATCAATGTACATAAAGTGAAAGTGTCGCAGTTATACGTGTGTACAAAATACATAAGTTCGGTAGAATTGTTCGAACATACCTACGCCATACATACATACGTATACTCATGCTGACCACCACTTAATGTGCATAACCAAAACGGCAACATATGTACATATTTAACATTTAAAACTTTATATAAACATATCAACCATATATAATATATGTACACATAAACGGTGGTCTATTTATTGCATTCTAATAATTCTGGTCGTGTATTTGTGCAATCGCAAAGCGTCGCAGTGTCTTTCGGTTGTCCGCTTTCGACTTAACCGCTACGTACAATACGCGTACATATATACATACGTACATACGTACAGACATCGGCTTGCAATTGCACATACACGCAACGCTTGGTAAAAGGTTCTTGGGCACCAGCGGCTGATACATATTTCGTGCGTTCGTTAACCTTGCTCGCTCTGTGCTTGCATCGGTTATATATTAGTTTGTGTGTGCGTGCGCTCGCGCCAAATTTACCGCTTGCTCTCTTCTCCCCCGTTTTGGCATACCATACAGGTCAGGCTTGGTTCGAGCGCCTGTATTACTTTCGTCTTGTGCGTTCGCTCGCGCCAAATTCTCTCACTTACTCTTTGATTCCCCGCACCCCGCATTCTATCTCTGTTGCCCACAAAGTGGCAGCAGCGAGCATAGGGCTTGCTTACTGTCGGTCGCTTGGACCACTTTCGTTTGTTTGTTCACATATTGCGCCAGGGCGTGTGTGTGTTTGGGTAAGCAAGCTTAGCGTTTCTCGGTACATAGCTGCAGTGCGTGTGCGAGGGTAGCTTGAAAAGTTTGGCAAACTTTGGGTACGGTATTGAAGGTAGTTCCTTTTTCTCATTTCAATTATGTCTGAGTCCGATAGGCCAACTGTGGAACGGCCAACAGCTGAACGGCCAACAGTATCTAAAACAAACACCAAGTTGGCATTGTGTCAACAAAGGTTTGACAAAGTCAGTGCTGATATTGCGCGAGTGCAAACAGCCTTTAGATTGAAGCAAATTTCATCGGACAAAACCGAATTAGCTTGTCGCCTAGAGCTTTTAGAGGGTTATATCGATAAGGCTATGAACCTACAGGCAGAGTTGGACATTTTGAGTCCAACCAATGAAAGTAGAGGACCTTTGAAGGATCTTTGTGTCGTCACCAAAGCATTGTTTATGAATGCAATCAAACCAAGATCCGACACACATATGCAGCATGACTGTTCAGTGAATCCACGTTTCGACACACACATGCAGCATGACTGCTCACTGAATTCGAGCCAGCGATCGCAGCTGCCGAAAATGCGTTTGCCGAAGTTTAGTGGCAAACATTCGGAATTCAAAAATTTCATGTGCCTGTTCCAAAGCCTCATTGACGACGATGCTTCTTTGACAAACGTAGAGAAGTTTAATCATCCCGTCTCGTGTTTGTCAGATGAAGCATTGGGTGTAGTAAAACCATTTCAAATGACAGACTGTAATTATCCTAAGGCCCTTGCCAGTCTGAAGTCAGTGTACGACAATAAATGTTTGATATTTTTCGATACCATTGCTCAATTATTCGATTTGCCAACCATGACCAAGCCATCTGCATCGAGTTTAAGATCGATGATAGACACGGTGTCTGCGATATATTCATCGCTGTCGTCTGTAGGTGACGACAAATATATTGCGAATGCAATGATCATTCACATGGTCATGGCAAAGGTCGACCATGTGACCAAATCTCGTTTTGAAGAGCAGCTTGATTATGATAAGCTGCCTTCTTGGGAAGACTGTGCCAAACAGCTGAATAGAAGGTATCAGTACCTGGCAGCAGAAGAGTCAACTCGTGACAAGTCAAGGGTGCGTAACGAGGTGAGGAAGCCTCAACGGAAATCGTCGTTTGCCTGTGCTAATGCAGGTCAAAAGTCGTCGTCTGCATGCACCTATTGCAGGTCTGCAGACCACAATATATATTCTTGTCCATCGTTTAGTGCCATTTCCGTCATGCAACGGTTTGAGTATGCTAAAACTCAAAAACTGTGTCTCAATTGTTTGACCACGGGACATACAGTATCGAGTTGCAAGGCGGCGAAGTGTCGAGTGTGCTCAAAGCCTCACCATTCGCTCCTTCATCGGTACACTGCATCAGTGCAAGGTGAAGCAGCGGCACTTCAAGCCTCAACGTCGGAGGCCTACGTAGGTCACGTGCTCAATGCGGATCAAGTCGTTCTGGCTACCGCGATTGTAAATATCAAAGATAGATAAAAATTAGAAATAAATTTGATGTCTGAGAGCCTAGCACAGAGGCTTCGGCTTAAACGTGAGCCAACTTCCCTTGCTATCGCTATGGTGGGTGGTGCAACCACCGGTAGTAAAACTAAGGTTTGTGCATCGATACATTCTCGGTTGAATTCCCACATGTTTTCCGCTGAGTGTTATGTACTAAAATCAATTTCCACATCTCAGCCTGGGCAATCACTTTCCACATCGAGCTGGAAAATCCCAAAAAATATTCAATTGGCAGATCCCGAATTCCATAAGCCGGCTAAGGTGGATGTTCTCTTGGGAGCTGAAATGTTTTATGGGCTATTGTGCGTTGGGCAAATTAAATTACATTCCGAGCTGCCCATTATGCAAAAAACATTGCTCGGTTGGATTGTTGCAGGCAAATGTACTGGACAGGCGCCTCGGCAACAGTGTATTGAGAGTTCGATAGCTCAAGTGTATAGTTGTTCTCTCGACTCATTAGTAAACCGTTTTTGGGAATTGGATCAATGTCCAACTGAGTCGAAGGCTGTCCGCCAAACAGCTGAACAACAGGCCTGTGAGTTGTACTTCGCAAAAACGGTACAACGATTGTCTTCCGGTCGCTTTCAAGTCAAACTTCCCTTTAAGACCGACCCTAAAGTTCTTGGCCTGTCCTTTCAAACTGCTGAAAGGCGTTTTTTGCAACTTGAGCGCAAACTGTCAAAGGATGACACTCTCAAAACTATGTACCATGACTTCATGAAAGAGTATTTGGATTTGGGACATATGTCCATTCTGAAGTCTGCTCCTCTAGAACAGCATTATTATATTCCTCATCAATGCGTTCTCAGACCTGAGAGTACCTCAACCAAACTTCGTGTTGTGTTCGATGCTTCCAGCAAAACATCAACAGCAGTTTCACTGAACGAAATACTAATGGTGGGGCCAACTATTCAGAGGGAGTTGTATTCAACATTGGTCAACTTTCGGTTGAACAAATATGCCGTAACTGCTGACATTTCGAAAATGTACAGGCAGATAAATGTTTCTGAGGAAGACAGAGACTTCCAACTTGTCTTGTGGAGAGAAAACCCTTCACAAAACATACAGGCATACAGGTTGAATACTGTTACATACGGTACAGCGTCAGCACCCTTTTTGGCTGTACGTTGTTTGTTCGAATTGGCAAATAGTTTCGCACAATCACATCCCATTGGTGCGGAAGTGATTCGCAATTGTTTTTATGTCGACGATATGCTGGCAGGTGCAGACAGTTTAAAAGAACTAGACACAATTTGCAGCCAGGTTCGGGATATTTTGAATTCAGGAGGATTTCCATTGGCCAAGTGGGCTTCCAATTGCCCGACTCAATCTGGAAAGAATGAGGAAATCAGCATTAAGATTGATGAGCAAAGCTCAGTCAAAACGCTTGGAATGCGCTGGGCACCTCAAGATGATGTATTTAAGTACCATCTGGACGTGGATAGTTTTGCCTCCCTGAAACCAACAAAACGCAATATTTTGTCGATAGCCTCTCGTTTGTTTGACCCTCTCGGTTTGTTGTGTCCAATTGTCACTAAGGCAAAAATGCTGTTGCAGGACTTATGGAGGCTAAAGGTAGATTGGGATGAGGCTATTCCTATGAGTCTACACACCTCGTTACGTATGTTTGACGCTGTACAAAGGGGTTCAAATTCACGGCTTTGCTGACGAATCCAGTCACGCCTACGGTTGCTGTATATACGTACGAGCGTGCAACGACGAAGACGTTCGCGTGTCATTGCTCACGGCAAAGTCGAAAGTAGCTCCGCTGAGCGTAAAAACAATACCCCGGTTAGAGCTTTGTGCAGCACTATTACTGGCCAAACTCTGGCAACAAGTGTCGACCACAATGACCAAATTCACGATAGAAAGCGTAAATTTCTGGTCAGATTCGCAGGTCACGCTATATTGGTTGCAGCGTGATTCGGGTACGTTGGGTACATTCGTCGCGAATCGGGTCGCAGAATGCCAAGAATTGTCAAGTGGAGTCGTATGGCGTCACGTTCCAACGGATGCTAATCCAGCAGACTTGGTTTCAAGGGGAACAGATGTTGACGACATTGTGAGCTCCTTGTGGTTCAATGGGCCAAGCTTTTTAATGGCAGAAAAATACCGATGTCCTCAACTTCACCAGTTGGAGATAGCGTCAGAAGTGAAAACTTCTGAAGATAAGAAAAGTGCAGTGGTATGTGCGCTTGGGGTAGCTGATGCTGAATCTAATTGCATTGTGCAATTAATCAACCGGCAATCGAGGTTTTCTAAGTTGGTCCGCATAATGGCCTACGTGCTTCGATTCTGTTTCAAGCAGCTTAGAGGTGATTCGCATCTTGTATCTGCGGCAGAAAGGAACATTGCGTTTTTAAAGCTGATCGCAGTCGTACAAAGCACAACATACAGCGCTGAGTATAGATTACTGGACAAATCGGCAGCATTAGCTCCGATGCTGCAGTCGTTAAATCCATTTGTCCACGAGTTTGATGAAAATGGCATCAAATTTAAGTTAATTCGAGTAGGAGGGCGCTTGCTACACGGCCCTATCGCATACGACGCCAAATTCCCTCTGTTGCTACCAAAGGGATCTGAATTGGTCAGCCTTTTGGTCAGGCATTTGCACCTTAGGCACTACCATGCTGGTGCAAAGGTTCTTGTGGGATTGCTGAGGCAGCAAGTTTGGGTGATCAATGCCCGAAGCGTGTGTACAGCGCATGTTAGAAGATGCGTACACTGTTTTCGCTACAAGCCAAAGTTGTTGGGGCAAATAATGGGAAATTTGCCAGCTGACCGCCTTCGTGAGGGTCGGCCGTTCAGAGTATCTGGCGTAGATTTCTGTCGGCCATTCTACGTAAGCTATAGAATCAGAGGTAGACCACCCGTTAAAATGTACGTTGCCGTTTTTGTTTGTTTCGCCTCAAAGGCAGTCCATCTAGAACTTGTCTCAGATCTTTCAACTGACACGTTTCTAAATGTATTCAAAAGGTTCCTTGGGAGACGGGGACTGCCGGAGAAGATGGTCAGCGACAACGCGACGAATTTCGTGGGAGCGAGCAACGCGCTGAAAGAGCTCCAAGCGGCATTCACCCGGAGCAAGGAGAGCCTGCAGGACTACGCAGCGGAGAGAGCCGTGACCTGGTGCTTCATCCCTCCGAGAGCACCGCACTTCGGCGGGCTGTGGGAAGCAGCAGTCAAGGCAGCCAAACACAGGCTGGTGCGAGGGGCAGGTGACGCCAGCCTCACGCCAGACGAATTGAGCACGCACCAGGTGGAGGTCGAAGCGCTGCTCAATTCCAGGCCCCTCGTGGCGGACACCAGCGATCCGAACGACGGGGAGGCCATAACACCAGGGCACTTGCTCATCGGCCAACCTCTGCTGGGCCTGCCGCACGGATCCACGCCCGGAGAGCCCAACAACAAGCCCGCACCCGGATACTTGAGGCGGTGGCAACTGTTGTTGGAGCTCAAACTGCGCTTTTGGCGCAAGTGGTCCAAAGACTACCTCCTCAGCCTGCAGCAGCGAGCCCAGTGGAGCAGAAGCGAGGCCAATCTGGCCGAAGGGGCGGTCGTCCTGGTGCACGACGACAACACCCCCCCGCAACGATGGACAACAGGGCGCGTAACGCGCGCAATCACGGGAGAGGACGGCAAGGTGCGGGTGGCCGAAGTCAGAACGCCGGCCGGCGTAATTAAACGACCAGTCCACAAGCTGGCACCACTTCCAACATGCTGAAGACCGGAGCTCTTCAGCGGGGCCGGAATGTTGGAGAAGAAGATAGATTAAGAGAGGATCGGACGGCAAAAGAGTCGCTCCATCTTCGGGTGACCCGCAAGCCGATCTGCACGATCGCCGACGGCAAATTGGGTTGCGGGCGGCCGACGTTGGGTCGCGCAAAGAGTGGAATGGGGCGGCACTTCACTTGTCGAAGTACGCCCAAAGCCACTGCATTCGTTTGTTGAATAAACCATTAAATCACAGAAAACCCGCGTCTTCTTTACTTAGTTTGACACTTCTTTGAAATCTAGAAATTACTAGATTTTTCAAAGGGTATCGGCAGTGGACAGCAATCTCCAATTCAATCGATGGAAGAACTCAACTCAAGAAGTCATATGCATACGCAAGAAGTTCGCAATAGTTCGTCGGATTCGACCGAGCCTGCCTCATGCTTATCTGAGGGGCCAATTCGGCAGTTGGCAAGAGATGAGCATGCAGCGCAGCCTGTTGATGCCGAAATCCAATCCGAAATGCATAGATGTCTCGGAATCTCGCTGTCTTTCTCAGGAGGAGTCTAATACGGTTATGGAGAAACAATCTGGAACTTCACCAAGAGATTGCTTCCAATTGGGTTTTTCTGAGGTGCCTGCTGTGCTTGATGGAGCTCCGCCAGACTTCCAGGAATCTCATTGGAAGTTTGACATTAGCAGTGAAGTCTCCACACCATTCGAACAATCTGCAGAACCGGCTACTGATCAACATATATTCACGTTTTCGAGCCATCAATCATCGTCGCGTCCCTGGAGACGCTCCGTTTCTGACTTCTCAACCAAAGAGCAGCCTTACGTCAAGGTTAGCGTTCTGCATCCGGCTGATAGTTCTTCACATGGGACTCTTCCGGCTGATCTGAACAAACCGACACGCTTGGCTCATGGACTTCAATCTTCGTCAAACTTTGCTGGCCGTCATCAAATCATGCCACCCAGGAAGCATCCAGTTCAGCTCATAACCAAATCTACTTTGGTCAACCGTAATAAGCTGATTCTTCACGCTGGAAATAAGGCTTTTCTTGGACAAGGTTCATCCCAATATTGGTCTATTGGGGGGAGTGGAGCTGCAATCAAGACGGACAACCTCTACAGTACCACTGACCACTCAGTTCGTCAACTGAATGAGCTGAGGAAACGTTTAGGCCACATCTTGACCCTGACTAATTATATACTTTTAGTTGCAATTACAGAGAGTCCTGCCTATCGAGCTCGATTGAATGTCAACCCCCTCTCGCAGTGTGCAGAGCCTAACGTTATCAAGCTGAGTACCAATCGGTCAGGTCTAAGGCAATGCGTTACCTACTTGCAGCAGATCTTCTGGTCGCGATGGATGGAAGACAACATTTCATCGCTGCTGCTGCTCTCAAAGCGTACTTCTCACCTTGGTTTAGGTATCGATGCATTAGCCAAGTCCAAATTCGATCTTCAGCGTATATGCAAGATGAACTTGCATTGGGATGACAGCCTTACTGCGGCGCTGGACTCTGCACGGAATCTCGTTTACGCTTCGTTGCTCATGTATTCCTTACTAGTACTCGTTCCCGAAACTGATTGGGAAGATCATGGATTTTGCTGCGACGGCATCGAGGCTTGTTGTGCTGATAACTCAGTTATGTCAGACGGTCAGCGTTCAGCCTACCAAACAACGCGATGGGCTCTCCCGAGTGGACCGAACGAGTGCCCGCCTGTAAACTTGCATCTGGACCTTCGCTGGAATTCGCTGATGGCAGTCCTACACTCATCGTTCCTAGAAGCCATCTAGTCAACATTATCGCCAAATTTCGAGAGCTGTTGAGGCTAAGTCCATCCAAATGGTGCCCAATTGAGTGGGGAGGTGCTTCAGTGAAGATAGCCAACTACATCTTCTATTGCACTAGGAGCTACTCAGTAACATTTGGAATGAACGAGCTGAGGACGCTTTTGGGTCACATCATGGCCGTTGCTAATACAAATACTTTATTCTCGATTTCAGAGTGTCAAGTCGAGCCAGATGACATATCGCCACCGCATTGTTTGAATGGCGGTCTGCCTGCTTCGTCCGCTCAATCATTCGTAAAAAGGCTAACCATCAATCATCATCTGGATCATCTAGATTCGTGGCGATGCCTGGCCTTCTAGCAAGCTGCTGCTAAACCCTTTCGAGGTCTGCACCTAGCACTCATAGTCTTGAGCTGATCTTCGTGGCCATCAGACCGTCTTTCGTCATTAATCGCATCGATCGTTCACATACATACATATATGTACATACGCATTACGTCGGTCTACATATAGTCTGGAGCTGATCGTATCGCATCATAACTCATTCGTTGCATCGGTCTTTAATCGGTCTTTACGCACCTCACTTAAACATCCATATGTACATACGCATTCGCCGGTCTACATACTTAAATACCAATAAACTATAGCTACTATTAATTTAACCAATCGAACTTTTATTTAAACAACACATCGCAACAGCTAGTGAAAAAGCTCATTAGCTTAACAACCCTAATGGGAACTTATTCCAATTTGGGTCATGTATAAATTATATTGTATAATATATATTTACATACATATGTGTGTACATATGTATATCCGCTCGTTATATTCGATTTTTATATATTCAACACAATGATCTAATGCACAGGGGCTTTTCTCGCAAAAGGTTCACCGAGGTCAAAAAATTAAAAATCATTAAAGACTTATTTCAATATAGTTTTCTCAGGATGTTATTTTTCAAGTCATTGAAACTCCGCCAATTACATTAATTGACATATAAATTCATTAACTTTGATCTAAAAACCTATTAAAATTAGCAAGAGTTCACTTTTTTGGTATTTTTTGTTATTTTTTTGGTCATGATTTCCATTATTATTTTCGCCTAAAAGAAAGATGATTTTTGATTAAAATTTTTCCTTAGAGTCTCTCTTACATATCGAACTATCTACAAAAACGCTAGAAAATTTTCTTATTACCGATTAACGGAATTTTTGTAGACTTTATTAAGCCAAGGAATTGTTGTCCCGTGCGAAAATGGTTCAAATTCAATTTAAAAAAAAACTAAGAATCATATTTGAGTGAAATTATAACAATTTCAAAGAGTCGTCAATGCTAAACATTAATCAGAAATTTGCTTAAATATATCGCCTCAACTTTTGCCGAAATCTTAGTTTGAATTGGTCGCCACGAAAACCTCTTCTATATATGTCCCGTGCGAATACCATGGTTTTTTGTAAATATCTCGTAAACGAACAGTAGCCCAAAAGCGCCCTTAGCACCAGTTAAAGGACTAGTCAAGTGGTGAAACATAATGGTAAAACCATTTTGAAAATCCGTTTTTGTTTGCCATTTTTACAACTTTAAATGCTTACGAACGTCCAATTCGACATCAGGATCGACATGCCCATATACATTTGTATTTATGTATATAGTACAAACTGTATAATACTTATGTTCGTACAAATATACATGTACTCGTATATTAAAGCTAGGTATCCAGCACCGTGGAAACTAAAAATAACTGTCAAACTCCATATAAAAAAAAACTGGGCCAGGAATTTTTCGTTTGTGTTTTCCTGGGCTCAGTATCCAGCAAGTTAAACGAAATCCACGAATTCTTATCGATAGTTGGCCTATCGACACTATTTTTGACTGAGAGAACAGCTGATATTCCAGCCAGGAATATATATGTGAACATTATTACTGAAGTGAATTGCTTAAATTGGAGCCAAAAAATGCGCGAAAATAAAGGGATGTCAATTTTCAACGAGAGGAAAAGATAGCGTTAATAAAAGCTGTTGAGAAGAGACCCAGCCTTTGGCTAATAACCGAAAACAGGCATTTCGACCGCCACCAACAGTCAGTTCGACCTCAGAGCTCATTTTTTCCTTTTTTAATTTTAATTGAACTGTCACAATTGGCGCTGTTTACAAAACACAGCTGATTCATGAGAGTGGCGAATCCCTTTTTAGGTTCTTGGTCACACTATTTCAGTTAAGTTCCACACAAACGAAATAAAGAGCAGATTCCTGCCAGTAATTTTCCGCGGTGCTGCAGACGGGCCTTTAGTTTAGTTTTAAGCTATGTAATTTCCAGCACCGCGGTAACTAAAAATTACTGTCAAACTCCATATAAAAAGAAACTGAGCCAGGAATTTTTCGTTTGTGTTTTCCTGGCCTCAGTATCCAGATCCACAGATCCAGAAATCCACAGATTCTTATCGATAGTTGGACTATCGACACGATTGTGGACTGAGAGAACAGCTGACATACAGGCCAGGAATATATATGTGAACATTTTTACTGAAGTGATTTGTTTGAAATAATGAGCCAAAAACTGTGCGCAAATCAAACAAGCGAGATGCAAATTTTCTGCGTGAGGAGAAGATTGCTTTCATAAAAGCAGTTGAGGCTAGAGGCTAGGCTTTGGCGGATCACCGAAAAGAAACATTTCGACCATATTTCGGTGAAAAGTGCATGGGAAAGTGTTGACGCCGAGATAAATAAGGAAGGTAAGATACATGTTAATTTGTTCACGGTTATTAAAATAATTATGCTTTGCTGCGAATGAATGTTAAACGGCCTGGACATCTCTGCGGGACAGTCTGCGATACCATCGCATCAAGCTCGCTAAAAGTGGCAGCGCGGGAGGCGTCGTGTTTTGTCAGTCCGGATCCCCGAAAATGTCGATTGGCAGTTCGCATAGCATATGGCTTTCTTGCCTATGATGTCATTGGAGAGACGGTGATCGGTGACGGTGATCCGACATAATTTACTATATTCACCTATGTATATGTAACTTTTATTGTAGAACCAAAACAAACACTATTTCGTTTGTGGTCCAGCATGCAGCCCCGATGCATGCTCCAGCCCCTCGCGAATGTAGTCGACGGAAGCTCCATGGCTACTAGCTGGGAACCGAACTGAGACCTTTTCGAGGATGACTTCGAGGCAAGCACGTCGTCGGCCTATTCATATGTAAGTACTATTTACCTGTTTATTATAACGGTAATAAACTAAAAATCCCTTGCAGCAGTCAAAGGCATCAAAAAGGCGTAAGGTGGAGGAACCGACAGGAGACGACGGCCTCTCTAGTATGTATACTGGGGGACTATATGAAGGAAATGAAGGAGAGAGCCCAGACCCCGACCAGACTGATCTTTCCGTTTTGGAACGAGTTGCTGGGTAAGCTACCAGACGAAGTAGCAACAGCAACTGATGTGGAGATTACTAATCTCCTATATTCGAAGGTGCAGGAGCATGCGAAAAAATAAATTGAGTAAATAATAATAATCCTAATAAATAAAGTCAATAATAGAATGCTTTATTATTGTCGCACACCAGCAGATTCATTTTGCCAAGGTACTGACCCGGCTTCGGAGTTCACACTTGCACACTTTGGGTAATCCTGTCCCGACTACGGAAGGTTTGTGCTGTGCTTTCAATAAAAAGAACAGCTGATATTCCCGTCAGGAATATATATGTGCCTATTATTACTGAAGTAAAAGTAAAAGGCAAGACCATGTCTTTGGCGGATCATGGAAAATAAGGATTTTGATCATTTTGATCTGACTGCGCTGTACTTCTCCTTCCTACTTTTTGGCAACAATTTATGCTGCCACCAACACAATCACTTCACGTCAGACTTATATATTTTCCGTTTTTTAATTTCAGTTGAATTTTCAAAATTGGCGCTGTTTACAAAACACAGCTGATTCATGAGAGTGGCAAATCACTTTTTAGGTTCTTGGTCACACTACATTAGTTGAGTTCCACACATCCGAAATAAAGAGCAGATTCGTTTCAGTAAAATTTCGCGGTGCTGGATACAGGCCTTTACCGATTAACGGAATTTTTGTAGACTTTATTAAGCCAAAGAATTGTTGTCCCGTGCGAAAATGGTTCGAATTCAATTTTAAAAAAAACTAAGTATCATATTTGAGTGAAATTATAACAATTTCAAAGAGTCGTCAATGCTAAACATTAATCAGAAATTTGCTTAAATATATCACCTCAACTTTTGCCGAAATCTTAGTTTGAATTGGTCGCCACGAAAACCACTTCTATATATGTCCCGTGCGAATACCATGGTTTTTTGTAAATATCTCGAAAACGAGCAGTAGCCCAAAAGCGCCCTTAGCACCAGTTAAAGCTGGGTATCCAGCACCGCGGAAACTAAAAATTACTGCCAAACTTCATATAAAAAAAACGGGGCCAGTAATTTTTCGTTTGTGTTTTCCTGGAGTCAGTATCCAGCAACGTAAACGGGATCCACGAATTTTCATCGATAGTATCGATATTCACACGAATGTGGACTGGGAGAACAGCTGATAGGGGTGCCAGTAAAATATATGTGCCTATTTTTACTGGAGTACAAGTGAGAGGTGGGGGCAAAATCTGTGCGCAAAACCAAAAAGAGATATGCAAATTTTTTAAGTGAGAAGAGGATTGCTTTAATAAAAGCAGATCAGGCAGTACCATGTCTTTAGCGGATCACGGAAAATGAGCATTTTGATAATTTTGACATTTTGGCGCCTCCGACTGTGCTGTACTTCTTCTTACAACAATATGTGCCACTACCAACACAATCACTTCATCGTCAGAATTACTTTTCTTCCTTTTTTTAATTTTAGTTTAATTTTCAAAATTGGCGCTGTTTATTAAACACAGCTGATTCATGAGAGTGGCAAATCACTTTTTAGGTTCTTGGTCACACTACATTAGTTGAGTTCCACACATCCGAAATAAAGAGCAGATTCGTTTCAGTAAAATTACGCGGTGCTGGATACAGGCCTTAAAGGACTAGTCAAGTGGTGAAACATAATGGTAAAACCATTTTGAAAATCCGTTTTTGTTTGCCATTTTTACAACTTTAAATGCTTACGAACGTCCAATTCGACATCAGGATCGACATGCCCATATACATTTGTATTTATGTATATAGTACAAACTGTATAATACTTATGTTCGTACAAATATACATGTACTCGTATATTAAAGCTAGGTATCCAGAACCGCGGAAACTAAAAATAGCTGTCAAACTCCATATAAAAAAAACTGGGCCAGGAATTTTTCGTTTGTGTTTTCCTGGGCTCAGTATCCAGCAAGGTAAACGAAATCCACGAATTCTTATCGATAGTTGGCCTATCGACACTATTTTTGACTGAGAGAACAGCTGATATTCCAGCCAGGAATATATATGTGAACATTATTACTGAAGTGAATTGCTTAAATTGGAGCCAAAAAATGCGCGAAAATAAAGGGATGTCAATTTTCAACGAGAGGAAAAGATAGCGTTAATAAAAGCTGTTGAGAAGAGACCCAGCCTTTGGCTAATAACCGAAAACAGGCATTTCGACCGCCACCAACAGTCAGTTCGACCTCAGAGCTCATTTTTTCCTTTTTTAATTTTAATTGAACTGTCACAATTGGCGCTGTTTACAAAACACAGCTGATTCATGAGAGTGGCGAATCCCTTTTTAGGTTCTTGGTCACACTATTTCAGTTAAGTTCCACACAAACGAAATAAAGAGCAGATTCCTGCCAGTAATTTTCCGCGGTGCTGCAGACGGGCCTTTAGTTTAGTTTTAAGCTATGTAATTTCCAGCACCGCGGTAACTAAAAATTACTGTCAAACTCCATATAAAAAGAAACTGAGCCAGGAATTTTTCGTTTGTGTTTTCCTGGCCTCAGTATCCAGATCCACAGATCCAGAAATCCACAGATTCTTATCGATAGTTGGACTATCGACACGATTGTGGACTGAGAGAACAGCTGACATACAGGCCAGGAATATATATGTGAACATTTTTACTGAAGTGATTTGTTTGAAATAATGAGCCAAAAACTGTGCGCAAATCAAACAAGCGAGATGCAAATTTTCAGCGTGAGGAGAAGATTGCTTTCATAAAAGCAGTTGAGGCTAGACCATGGCTTTGGCGGATCACCGAAAAGAAACATTTCGACCATATTTCGGTGAAAAGTGCATGGGAAAGTGTTGACGCCGAGATAAATAAGGAAGGTAAGATACATGTTAATTTGTTCACGGTTATTAAAATAATTATGCTTTGCTGCGAATGAATGTTAAACGGCCTGGACATCTCTGCGGGACAGTCTGCGATACCATCGCATCAAGCTCGCTAAAAGTGGCAGCGCGGGAGGCGTCGTGTTTTGTCAGTCCGGATCCCCGAAAATGTCGATTGGCAGTTCGCATAGCATATGGCTTTCTTGCCTATGATGTCATTGGAGAGACGGTGATCGGTGACGGTGATCCGACATAATTTACTATATTCACCTATGTATATGTAACTTTTATTGTAGAACCAAAACAAACACTATTTCGTTTGTGGTCCAGCATGCAGCCCCGATGCATGCTCCAGCCCCCTCGCGAATGTAGTCGACGGAAGCTCCATGGCTACTAGCTGGGAACCGAACTGAGACCTTTTCGAGGATGACTTCGAGGCAAGCACGTCGTCGGCCTATTCATATGTAAGTACTATTTACCTGTTTATTATAACGGTAATAAACTAAAAATCCCCTTGCAGCAGTCAAAGGCATCAAAAAGGCGTAAGGTGGAGGAACCGACAGGAGACGACGGCCTCTCTAGTATGTATACTGGGGGACTATATGAAGGAAATGAAGGAGAGAGCCCAGACCCCGACCAGACTGATCTTTCCGTTTTGGAACGAGTTGCTGGGTAAGCTACCAGACGAAGTAGCAACAGCAACTGATGTGGAGATTACTAATCTCCTATATTCGAAGGTGCAGGAGCATGCGAAAAAATAAATTGAGTAAATAATAATAATCCTAATAAATAAAGTCAATAATAGAATGCTTTATTATTGTCGCACACCAGCAGATTCATTTTGCCAAGGTACTGACCCGGCTTCGGAGTTCACACTTGCACACTTTGGGTAATCCTGTCCCGACTACGGAAGGTTTGTGCTGTGCTTTCAATAAAAATAACAGCTGATATTCCCGTCAGGAATATATATGTGCCTATTATTACTGAAGTAAAAGTAAAAATAAAGGATTTTGATCATTTTGATCTGACTGCGCTGTACTTCTCCTTCCTACTTTTTGGCAACAATTTATGCTGCCACCAACACAATCACTTCACGTCAGACTTATATATTTTCCGTTTTTTAATTTCAGTTGAATTTTCAAAATTGGCGCTGTTTACAAAACACAGCTGATTCATGAGAGTGGCAAATCACTTTTTAGGTTCTTGGTCACACTACATTAGTTGAGTTCCACACATACGAAATAAAGAGCAGATTCCTGTCAGTAATTTTCTGCGGTGCTGGAGACAGTCCTAAAATAAAAATGTTATGGTGTAGCACTAATAATAAACTTGAAAAAAAAGTGCGATAACGCCTGCAGGCATTATTGCAATACCTTTATTATCAGGGCTACGTTAGAAGTCATGAATTTAATGTATTAACGTTCTAATTAGTTTAAATAGGTGATAAGTATTAAAGTCATTAAAGTTTATTGGCACAATATTTATTTAAAGAATTGCGTAACTTTTAGTTTTAGTTTAAGCTAGGTATCCAAAACTGGGCCAGGAATTTTTGGTTTGTGTTTTCCTGGCCTCAGTATCCAACAAGGTAAACGAAATCCACGAATTCTTATCGATAGTTGGCCTATCGACACTATTTTTGACTGAGAGAACAGCTGATATTCCAGCCAGGAATATATATGTGAACATTATTACTGAAGTGAATTGCTTAAATTGGAGCCAAAAAATGCGCGAAAATAAAGGGATGTCAATTTTCAACGAGAGGAAAAGATAGCGTTAATAAAAGCTGTTGAGAAGAGACCCAGCCTTTGGCTAATAACCGAAAACAGGCATTTCGACCGCCACCAACAGTCAGTTCGACCTCAGAGCTCATTTTTTCCTTTTTTAATTTTAATTGAACTGTCACAATTGGAGCTGTTTACAAAACACAGCTGATTCATGAGAGTGGCAAATCCCTTTTTAGGTTCTTGGTCACACTATTTCAGTTAAGTTCCACACAAACGAAATAAAGAGCAGATTCCTGCCAGTAATTTTCCGCGGTGCTGCAGACGGGCCTTTAGTTTAGTTTTAAGCTATGTAATTTCCAGCACCGCGGAAACTAAAAATTACTGTCAAACTCCATATAAAAAAAACTGAGCCAGGAATTTTTCGTTTGTGTTTTCCTGGCCTCAGTATCCAGATCCACAGATCCAGAAATCCACAGATTCTTATCGATAGTTGGACTATCGACACGATTGTGGACTGAGAGAACAGCTGACATACAGGCCAGGAATATATATGTGAACATTTTTACTGAAGTGATTTGTTTGAAATAATGAGCCAAAAACTGTGCGCAAATCAAACAAGCGAGATGCAAATTTTCAGCGTGAGGAGAAGATTGCTTTCATAAAAGCAGTTGAGGCTAGACCATGGCTTTGGCGGATCACCGAAAAGAAACATTTCGACCATATTTCGGTGAAAAGTGCATGGGAAAGTGTTGACGCCGAGATAAATAAGGAAGGTAAGATACATGTTAATTTGTTCACGGTTATTAAAATAATTATGCTTTGCTGCGAATGAATGTTAAATGGCCTGGACATCTCTGCGGGACAGTCTGCGATACCATCGCATCAAGCTCGCTAAAAGTGGCAGCGCGGGAGGCGTCGTGTTTTGTCAGTCCGGATCCCCGAAAATGTCGATTGGCAGTTCGCATAGCATATGGCTTTCTTGCCTATGATGTCATTGGAGAGACGGTGATCGGTGACGGTGATCCGACATAATTTACTATATTCACCTATGTATATGTAACTTTTATTGTAGAACCAAAACAAACACTATTTCGTTTGTGGTCCAGCATGCAGCCCCGATGCATGCTCCAGCCCCCTCGCGAATGTAGTCGACGGAAGCTCCATGGCTACTAGCTGGGAACCGAACTGAGACCTTTTCGAGGATGACTTCGAGGCAAGCACGTCGTCGGCCTATTCATATGTAAGTACTATTTACCTGTTTATTATAACGGTAATAAACTAAAAATCCCCTTGCAGCAGTCAAAGGCATCAAAAAGGCGTAAGGTGGAGGAACCGACAGGAGACGACGGCCTCTCTAGTATGTATACTGGGGGACTATATGAAGGAAATGAAGGAGAGAGCCCAGACCCCGACCAGACTGATCTTTCCGTTTTGGAACGAGTTGCTGGGTAAGCTACCAGACGAAGTAGCAAGAGCAACTGATGTGGAGATTACTAATCTCCTATATTCGAAGGTGCAGGAGCATGCGAAAAAATAAATTGAGTAAATAATAATAATCCTAATAAATAAAGTCAATAATAGAATGCTTTATTATTGTCGCACACCAGCAGATTCATTTTGCCAAGGTACTGACCCGGCTTCGGAGTTCACACTTGCACACTTTGGGTAATCCTGTCCCGACTACGGAAGGTTTGTGCTGTGCTTTCAATAAAAAGGTAGCAACCATATTTTCTTGGGTATACTCTCATCAAAAAATTGTGTAGTTTACAGCATGCTACAGTTAAATTTTGCGCTCTGTTTGGGCCACAACGTAATGTGCTTTGAACAGCTAGCCACCTGTTACTCAGGATGCCGAATGCATTCTCTATGCAACGACGAGCTCGACTTAGCCGGTAGTTAAAAATTCGCTCTGCTGTGGAAAGGTTTGTAGATCCATATGGCTTCATAATACGCTTGTGCAACGGGATGCATTATCCGCAACAATATAGTATGGAGTATGTACTCCCTGCAGCATACTATTCTCTGGAAATGCAATATTGCCCGATAAAATTGCTTTTCAAAGCGAAGAATACGAAAAGGCATTCATATCGCCCTCACTCCCGTAAGCACCAACGTCGATGTAGGTAAACTTATATGAATCGTCAAAAACCGCCATTAGCACAATTGAGTGAAAGCCCTATAGAAAGAAGGTAAGGGTTATTCGTATGCGTTGCCTCAGGTAATTGTACTTACCTTATAGTTGTAGAAAGAGCTACCGCTGTTTGGTGGTGCCTTGATTGCTATGTGCTTTCCATCGATAGCGCCAATGCAGTTCAGAAGGGTATTTTATATATTTGTTGAGAACGATGGCTAATTTAGCTTTGAGTGGAATAGCGTCTGGACGTGAGTTGCGCTTGGCTAATAAAAATTGTTCCACCAATGAAAGAGATAATGGAACTGGTTTTCATCCATATGAAAGTTCTGGTAAAACATTGTAGGGTTCTGCAGCATATTTTGAAAATATGAAATGTTTAAGAGACACTGCAATTGGTACAAATATTAATTATATGAATACTCACATCATTGTGGAACCTCCCCTTTGCTTCCTTTGCTGCTCGCCGACTCCAACACAATCACTTCACCCTCAAAGCTCATTTTTATTCTTTTTTAATTTCAATAGACACTGTTTACAAAATACAGCTGATTTATCAGACTGACCAAGCATATGTAAGGTTTTTGGTTTTTTCACACTATTTTAGTTAGGTTCCACAAAAACGAAATAAAGAGCAGATTCCTGTCAGTAATTTTCCGCGGTGCTGGAGACGGGCCTTAAATAGGTGATAAGTATTCTAAAGGCCTGTATCCAGCAACGCGGAATCTAAAAATGACTGTCAAACTTCATATAAAACGAGAGGGAACGTTGTGAGCCGCGGCTATGGCCGCGGCTCTACATTATACCCGGTACTCAGTTAGTATATGTGTATAGTTATAACCTTGTAATTTACTTGTATGTAACTTATATAATATACATATTTGATACGTAAACGCCGCTCGAATTAGCTATTAAATTAAATTAAATACATTAAATTGGTACCCAGGGAACACCACGGGGAGGCCATCGCGATGCAATGGGGTCACGCTAGCCAAAATATAATCTTGGGGACCTACAAGTCGACATGAGCTGCTTTTGAGGCATTTTTAAGCTCCATATTCCCCAAAAAATTAAAAATAGGATTCCAATCCTTCAAAAAAAATATCTATACTTAAATGAATATCTAAATACGTAGAAATAATCTATCCTAAAATGAATACCTAAAGACGTAAAAATGATTACAAATAAATATACGTAATATAAACTTAACAAAATAATAAAACGGAAAACGGATAAAAAACGAAAAAAAGAGATTAAACAAAATAAAAGATTAAAGTTAAAAGTAATAATATAATTAAGAATACGCGTCCCCTGCAGGTTCCTGCCGGTCCGTACGGGCTTACGGCTCGTGCGGGGGGCGGGTCGCTGACCTATCCAAACCTATCCAAATCTAATATTCTGCCTCCCTAACATTAACTAGAATTCCACTATGATAACTATAGACAGTCTCAAAGGTGCGCTCGGTGGCCGTGCTATCGGAAATGTTTGAAAACGCCCAGTCAATATGCGTATCGCAATTGGTTGTGGACGAGTCCAAGCCTAACAATGACCTACAATTCCTTTCTGAAAGGAATTCATAAATTTCCCTACAGCAGCCTGAAAGTTTATGAAGACATAAATTAAAATCTCCTAACACTAAGCAATTTCTATCTAGAAGCTGATTTCTTTGAAATAAGTCCTCAAATTCAGCTTTGAACTTTGGCAACGGATACGCGTGGGTTCTATAAATAACAACAACACCTACAGATTTGTACTTAAACAAAGCATACTCGAACACTGGAGATGCTAAGTTTCCGGAATTTGCGTAAAATCGACAACTTTCAAAATTACTACAATGATCTAAAAGTTCATTCCTAACAAATATTAGAATGCCCCTTTTCTGTCTAGCTCCGCTGGCTACGGAAGGGCAATCTAACCGCACTGCAGTGGAATAGCCAGGAATAATATAAGCTTCATTTGAGTAAGTGGAAGCCTCAACGAAGCACAAAATAGAAGACTTGAGCATTAACTGATCAGAACAGACATCGGTAAAATGGCAGTGCAAGCTTTCCGTATTATGGAAGAAAATATTGAGGTCAGACGGATTGAGTAAACAGTCGAAGTGGGTTTGAAGGGATTTGGCCGAACGTAAGTTCTCCATCTCCTTCGCGACAGGACAGTCCCGCTTGGGTTTCGGAGGAATGAGTGGTCCAACGATATAAAGTCCGTTCGCACTGGTGGCCCTACTGCAAGCTACATACAACGCCTCTCTTTGCATATTGGATGAAGTGTGGACGGACGACTTTGCTGTATGTAGCTCCCTGACTCTTATGAATAGTTATAGCTTCTGCAGCTACAACCGGAAACTGTTTTCGGTCAATAGTAACTTGTTCGTTTTGGTGGTACTGAAAACTTTTTGTAGTTTTCTGAATTGGGGTCCATGAAGATTCGTTACTATGGCTGCGTTTCGACCGTGCGTTAACTCCTACGCTTTCCTCAAGAAAATGTATCTAAAGAAGTTCGGGGGTATTGGAGGAGCTGAGCTCTACCTGCATTAAAACACCAGTGGCTGCGTTAACAAGACCATCAGATGTATCTACATTGACTGTCATCATATATTTAGCCGTGGTTTTAAGAACCAATGAAGTACACAACCCTTGTGTATTCGAAGTTTTGAAACTCTTAACAGAGTCCAGATATTTGCTTTTGGTTTCTGGGTTAAGATGTTCGGCTTTGATGCAGTCTAAAGCTATTAAAGTATATTCTGCAGTCATTATCGATGATAGCTTCTCCCTATTGTACTTATCTGTCTCGCTATTGCTATAAAATAAGTGGATCGCATCTCTGGGGGCTTGACTGCCGTCAACTATTCGGCTCCTAAGCAATTGACCATCTTCTGACGTCATTTCGGCCGATGCCATGTTATTAAGTGCGGTTGCAAAAGATTGGTCATTATCTCTGTAAGTTCGAAAAACTTGAAGCTATCCCAGAGAGTAGAGCCAACTATCGCACTGTATGGATTATGCGCTCCTGATGAGGATTTAAATATCCAACGATAACCTACGGGACAAAACTGCCTTAGATCGCCGAACACGATAACAGAAATGCCACCAAAAGGACTCTCGGGCCTTGAAAATATTTGTTTTAGGCGCTTATCCAAATAAGAAAACATTTTTTCACCGACCATAGAAATTTCGTCAATTATTAGAATTTGAAGATCAATAAATCTTGAACGCAAGGTATTTAACAAATCTGGACCCAACTGTTTAAAGGCATGGTTAGACTGATTGAGAGGTAAAGAAAACATGGAGTGAAGTGTGGCACCTCCAATACCGAATGCAGCTTTTCCTGTGGGAGCACACAGAAGAACTTTAACAGTTTCTGGGTTAGATCCTGGTCTACGATTAAACTCCTGGGAAATGGTCTGAAAAATGGTATATATTGTCCTACTCTTGCCGACGCCTGCGCCACCACCTACAAACTCATAAAAAACTGCCTTATTTCTCACATTATGCAGAGCATGGGTGAGATAAGCTTTTTACTTCAAATTAAGTGATCTAATTAAACTGGCTAACAAAGTAGGGGAAACAATCGGAGGAAGCTTAACTAATCGAATACTCCTATCTTCATCCGTTGCCTGGTCATTCAAGTTCAGAACATTTATTTGAGAACTTATTTCGGGAATCGCTAAAGCCCTAAACTGCTCATCAATGGTCTCATCAACTGCCTCTTCACCTACATTTTCCTCTCTATTGGCTTCGGCTTCCATGGCCCTCCTAAGCACGTCTTCTAAATCTGCTAACGCATTGTATTTTTGGAAATTTGAACTAACTAAATCCTGATGATTGTTATAAACATCCTCGCAATTAGCGCTCACTAAATCGCTTTCCTCATCTCTCCACGGATCAAACAGCATGACTGATGCTCTAAAATAGTTAGACCTATCTGTAATTATATTAAACCTCATATACTTTAAAATGGATGGCTTGGTACGTTCCCTAATAAAACACTATTATTATCGCGGAGAGGGGGAAAGGAGTCTTTTCTACCTCATTTTCTTCGTCCTCTTCATCATCGCTATTTTGGCCAACTCTTTTCCCGCTTTTAGTAAATTCATAATTTGCTGCAAAATCGGCCAAACACAGGCCCTGAAGATATATTGGTCTCTGTTCATACCGCTCCAGCAATCCTTTGACGAATATGTCAGTAGAGTCCTGATTCATATTTTGTAGGATGCTTTTTGATTTGAGCATTCGCACTCGTTGCTCTGGAGGGAAAGTATTAACATGAACGCATTTGTTGCTAGTTCCGGACAACGGAATGCCTAGACAACAATATACGGCTTCCTGAGCAGATATCTCAGTGCCAGAAATAAATTTGTGACCAATGTATGCGTATGTATGTACAATGTATACCCCTTTGGGATTTATTTATATAGTTTATTATATAGCTACAGCATGCATAAGGGTCCAAAATGAATTGGATATCCATATTGGCCCTTTGCTTTGAAAGAATGTGCTTGTTATAAGCATTAACGCTAATCTCAGCAAACGACCTCTTTAGAAAAATTTGTGGTTTCTTCAAACCAGAACATATTGCATATTTGTAGTCCTCGTATTTGAGGCTCACTTGTTCGTGTGAAAGGAAATTCTCAAATATGCTCAGGTTATCAGAGGATTGATCAGAATTCAGTAGGTTTTCCTAAAATTTCCTTGGTGAAAATCAAAGTTTGGAGTTTCCTCCGGCAGTGGACTCAATATCTCCGTTTGGGGCATTGGAGGGTATGGAATACCGAATCTACAAACTTTTTTTCCACTTATATTGACTTTTTTAAGACATGTCATGTTTGTATGCCTATGCTTTTGGTATTCAACATACGGAGCTAATTCTGATTCTGTGACATCTACTGTAATGTGTGTATTAATGAAGGCTACAACTGTTGAAATTGACTCAGTACTGGTAAAATCCACTGCTGGGGCATCTTTCAGCCAAAACATAAACATAGGAAAATCTAGATCACTGAAGAAAAGCTTAGGCTTTTTACGCTTCTTAATGTTGGTATAACATGTTCTGCAGAATTTTAATGTTGGGCAATCAGAAGGGATTTCTAGAAGACTTTCAAGAGCGAAAATTTCAGCACTAAACTCGCAATCACTTTCTAAAAGGACGCGAAGAATCTTGGAAATTTGTTTGGGGAGCCACAGGCCTTTACAAGAAAGGCAAACCTGATCAGGACCCAGCTTTACATTTCTATTATAAACTACTTTTAGAGCTTCTAGGCCACTAAGCATTATTCTGGGTCCTATATGTGCCCTATCCTGGGAGATAGTTGCTCGTTCTTGCCGTATTCGGGACGCGTTTCTTAAATTTTGCTCAACTCTATTATTGCTATCTCTCCTAAATTGACTAACTCTCTGACTTACAGCTCTGGCAGCGTCAATTGCTGACTGTCGAGCTGCGACACGAGCAGATTGGCGTGCCAGAGTGTCTCTCGCTCGCGAGATACGCCTACGATCTACTAAACTCCTTTCTTGGACCCTATGAACTCTATCCTCTTCTCTTTCTAGTATCCGTCTCCTTTCATTATATCTACGTATGCGCTGTCGCCTCTCTGTATTTGTCCTTTGCTCCTCCCGTCTAATCTGTGGGTCCTGTCTCCGTCTGGAGCGAAGCAGAGTATTGGCCACTTGCTCCTGACGTCTAACCTGTGCGTCTGTTCGTCTCTGTATATGTCCTACTGTATTCTGTGCCTGATCTATAGCCCTATAGTCCACGTCCTGTCTTCGCCTGGACCGACGCAGAGTATCGGCCACTTGCTCCTCACGTATAATCTGTGCGTCTTCACGTCTAACTGTATGTTCGGCACTATTCTGGGTCTGTTCTCTGGCCCTATACCTTTGGTTGCGTCTTCGTCTTCGTCTCGACCGACGGTTAGTATCGGCCACTTGTCGTCTGTTCTGTGAATTTCCTACAGCATTCAATAATTGTTCGCCAGCGACGGCTGCCTGCTCTTCCTGACCTACACCTGAAGCCTGCCTAGCACTCACCTGACTTTGTCCCTCATTCTCTTGCTGCGTCTGTACTTATTACAACATCCCTGTTTTCAACAACTTCTAAGGTTTCTAAATTTCTATTTCTATTTTATCTGTTTCGCAACTTGCGTATCTGAGACTGTTGAGAAGCAGATTGTCTATTCCTTTGAGGCATTATAAAATATGTTATAAAATAAAATGAAATATAATAAAATAAAATATAATGAAATAATACCTAATAAAATAAAATCGTATTATAAATAATTATAAAATCAATAATTAATTATATCATTAATTATTAATAATATAATTAATTAATTAATATTAATTATTGAATATATATAATTATATAATAATATTATATATATATAATAATATTATATAAATAATAATATATATATACAATTATTATATATATATATATATATATACGAAATATTATATACAATTACACAAAAACTACAAAAGAAGAAAATAGAATTGATTAAATATTACGACTTTAAGCGAAGCAGCGACGTCCCCTGGCGAGAGCAGCGACGTTCGTCCTCAGCCGCTATAGAAGCAGCGACGTCCGGCCTCAGTCTCCAGAAAAGCAGCGATGTCAGCAGCAACACCAAAAAGCGCGCGATGCACCGTCACAGATAGCAACTATTACTAGCTTCTAACTGACGATCGGCACAGAAAAACTAAAGCCCTATAGCTTTGTTCGGAGCAGCAGCTGTCAGTAGCTCTTAAGAATTCCATAATCTTATTTATCTCTTAAGTTATTGTCGCTCATCTATTCTCACGCTCTCGGTGCATACGCACACACACTCGCCGTGTGTAGTGCTTATAGTGCAGTGCGTCGGTCAACTTGGGGACATTTCGGTCAAATTCGTCGTCGAACGCAGCAGCGCGCATCATTACATACCGGCCGTCAAAATTGTCTAACCGCGCTATAACGGGTTCTTTGATTTGCTACATACACTATTGTACACTGAAAACCACGAAGTTTACGGCCACGGCCTTTAATATTGAAAATAAACATAGAAAATAAACACAAACTCCAAACCCAAACAACGGAGTATAATTTTTGTAAATGTGGAGTCAGAGTTGCCGAAAAAGCTCGGCAGCTTCCAACATTTTGGTGACCCCGACGTGATCCCGTGAGCTTATCGTGTGGAAAAAGTGTTCAAACATATAGTTAAACTTGTGTCGAAGGTTTAACTTAACATTTTTCGAAAAAGTAGCGAACCAAAAGTCTTTCTGGCCGACCGTGACAGTTCTAACGGCCCGCTATTCGTTTTCGCATTCTCTTTCACCGTCTGCTTCAGCCTGCCCAGCGCACTGTCGAGACCGGCTGCATAGAGTTTAAGCCGTTATATTTTCGTCTCTTCTTTCGTCGGTTGCTTCAGCCAGCGCTCGCGAGCGGCTGCATTGACCTCTCTCTGGAATTTCGAACTCGAAATCAGAGTAAATTCTCGATCGTTCGCTTGTTCATAACTGTTGGTTTCGGTCGTCGCCTCGTCGCATTATCGGTCTTCGCTTTAACCTATCTGTGCCGGTGCAGTGCATACATATACATATACATTGGTTCGCCTTCGCTTTCATTGCATCCCTCTACTGGCATTCGCCGCCGTTGAGAGCAATAAAGTTCGCATCGTTAGATCTGCGCAGCTGGCGTGGAAAGGTTAGCGGGAAATATAAAACATTTAAAGTTCTACACACATAGTTAATATGAGTGACGACAATTTAAATATCGGGTCCGCATCGGATGACACGCCTTCGACTGGCGCTCCGCCTGGTGAATTTTTGGCCAGTGCTACTAGTCGGATTGCTTTTTTGAAGCTCAAAACAACGGCTATTCTCAACAGACTGCAGGGACTCGTCACCCAATTGGATTTCGAAAAGCTGCGCCAAATGGATGAGTACGACCTGAAAGGAATGTTGGAATCACTGACGAAACTGGAAGCTAACTTTATTGTAAACTACTTTTAGAGCTTCTAGGCCACTAAGCATTATTCTGGGTCCTATATGTGCCCTATCCTGGGAGATAGTTGCTCGTTCTTGCCGTATTCGGGACGCGTTTCTTAAATTTTGCTCAACTCTATTATTGCTATCTCTCCTAAATTGACTAACTCTCTGACTTACAGCTCTGGCAGCGTCAATTGCTGACTGTCGAGCTGCGACACGAGCAGATTGGCGTGCCAGAGTGTCTCTCGCTCGCGAGATACGCCTACGATCTACTAAACTCCTTTCTTGGACCCTATGAACTCTATCCTCTTCTCTTTCTAGTATCCGTCTCCTTTCATTATATCTACGTATGCGCTGTCGCCTCTCTGTATTTGTCCTTTGCTCCTCCCGTCTAATCTGTGGGTCCTGTCTCCGTCTGGAGCGAAGCAGAGTATTGGCCACTTGCTCCTGACGTCTAACCTGTGCGTCTGTTCGTCTCTGTATATGTCCTACTGTATTCTGTGCCTGATCTATAGCCCTATAGTCCACGTCCTGTCTTCGCCTGGACCGACGCAGAGTATCGGCCACTTGCTCCTCACGTATAATCTGTGCGTCTTCACGTCTAACTGTATGTTCGGCACTATTCTGGGTCTGTTCTCTGGCCCTATACCTTTGGTTGCGTCTTCGTCTTCGTCTCGACCGACGGTTAGTATCGGCCACTTGTCGTCTGTTCTGTGAATTTCCTACAGCATTCAATAATTGTTCGCCAGCGACGGCTGCCTGCTCTTCCTGACCTACACCTGAAGCCTGCCTAGCACTCACCTGACTTTGTCCCTCATTCTCTTGCTGCGTCTGTACTTATTACAACATCCCTGTTTTCAACAACTTCTAAGGTTTCTAAATTTCTATTTCTATTTTATCTGTTTCGCAACTTGCGTATCTGAGACTGTTGAGAAGCAGATTGTCTATTCCTTTGAGGCATTATAAAATATGTTATAAAATAAAATGAAATATAATAAAATAAAATATAATGAAATAATACCTAATAAAATAAAATCGTATTATAAATAATTATAAAATCAATAATTAATTATATCATTAATTATTAATAATATAATTAATTAATTAATATTAATTATTGAATATATATAATTATATAATAATATTATATATATATAATAATATTATATAAATAATAATATATATATACAATTATTATATATATATATATATATATACGAAATATTATATACAATTACACAAAAACTACAAAAGAAGAAAATAGAATTGATTAAATATTACGACTTTAAGCGAAGCAGCGACGTCCCCTGGCGAGAGCAGCGACGTTCGTCCTCAGCCGCTATAGAAGCAGCGACGTCCGGCCTCAGTCTCCAGAAAAGCGGCTGCATTGACCTCTCTCTGGAATTTCGAACTCGAAATCAGAGTAAATTCTCGATCGTTCGCTTGTTCATAACTGTTGGTTTCGGTCGTCGCCTCGTCGCATTATCGGTCTTCGCTTTAACCTATCTGTGCCGGTGCAGTGCATACATATACATATACATTGGTTCGCCTTCGCTTTCATTGCATCCCTCTACTGGCATTCGCCGCCGTTGAGAGCAATAAAGTTCGCATCGTTAGATCTGCGCAGCTGGCGTGGAAAGGTTAGCGGGAAATATAAAACATTTAAAGTTCTACACACATAGTTAATATGAGTGACGACAATTTAAATATCGGGTCCGCATCGGATGACACGCCTTCGACTGGCGCTCCGCCTGGTGAATTTTTGGCCAGTGCTACTAGTCGGATTGCTTTTTTGAAGCTCAAAACAACGGCTATTCTCAACAGACTGCAGGGACTCGTCACCCAATTGGATTTCGAAAAGCTGCGCCAAATGGATGAGTACGACCTGAAAGGAATGTTGGAATCACTGACGAAACTGGAAGCTAACTTTATTGTGGCACACACCAGTTTGGAGGAAGTGAATTTTGAATCAGTGTCCAGTGAAATACCTGTGCAATTCGATTCTTCTCTATTAGCATTGGGGACGGCTCTTCAGCGGGAGTTGGGCAAGCGCTCTCAGCCAGCGCATTGTTCGACGTTTCGCATGAATCCAAACGAATCCCAATCCCTGATATATGTACATGGCAAATCGATCGCGCCTGCCACAACTGCAATTGCCCAAGTTCAGTGGAGCATATACGGAGTGGACCAGTTTCTACTCTATGTTCACAGCGGTCATTGATAGTGAAGCGGAGCTTACTTCTATCGAGAAGCTACAGCTCTTGCGGTCCTGTTTGAGTGGAGTGGCCCTGGACACCATCAGTTCGTTGGAGATGACCGAGGATAACTATCACACAGCTTTAGACATTTTAAAGGCTAGATTTTCTAACAAACGTCTCATCCTACAGGCACACATCAGAGCGGTATTTGGGCTGACTCGTGGCGACTCATCAGTGGGCAAGTTGCGGGCGTTTGTGGATGCCGCCACCTCACATCTTCGCGCGTTGCAAGCGCTGGGATCAAAGGAGGAAATTGCAGACGCTATAATCGTCTATGCAATTTGGCGGAATTTGGACAGGGCAACGCAAACCAAATGGGAAGAAGTCTCGTCTAACCAAGGTCTTCCATCCTGGGAAAAATTGTCATCTTTTCTGGAGAACAGATGTCGCACCCTTGAGGGCATTCAGCACGCCATGCAAGGGCAAGATGGTCAGGTTGGCAATCGTGAAAAAACCGTGAGTACGAATCACAGAAAAACGTTCGTAGCATCGAGCGCTCCCGCTCCGGTTTCTTGTGCGTTGTGTGATGGCTCGAGCCACACAATTGCAAATTGCAAGCGCTTTAAGGGTCTATCGCCAGATGAGCGCCACAAGGAATCAAGGAGGCTAGGCTTATGCGTGAATTGCCTACGAAGGGGCCATCACGTGAAAGATTGCCGATCAGGTCCCTGCCGTACCTGCCGATTGAAGCACCATTCCCTTTTGCATTTCGGTCGTTCATCAGAGACCGTTCAATTCGGTTCCCCGAATGAAGCCTCGCAAGCACAGCCAAGCCATACCGCCATGGTTGCGTTGTCACCCCCATTGCCGCAAGCCCTCATATCCCAAAGTCCGTCTGATGCTGTGTTATTAGCCACTGTCGTCGTTCTCGTCAAAAACAGCTCTGGAACTTTCGTCCCTTGTCGTGCACTTTTGGACTCGGGACTCGGACTTAATTGCATTTCGAAACAAGTCGTCTAGCCAATCAACTTAAACTTCGAAAAACTAAATCGCACACCGCAATCTCTGGCATAGGCGATGCTAGCTTCTCAACAGAAGGTATCTCGGTGGATCTCATTCTGAAGTCTCGGATTTCAGAGTTCACCACTAGCATCACAGCCGTCGTTGCCCAGAAGATCACGGATCATCAACCTCGCTCGTCGATTAGCACAGCTAATTGGCGTATACCTTCGCATATCCAGCTTGCTGACCCTTCGTTCTACCAGCCGCAGCGGATTGATCTGCTCATCGGAGCCGGACTTTTCTTCGAGCTGCTGTGCGTGGGACAAATTCAGCTGGCGCCTGGATTAATATTGCTACAGAAGACCCATTTTGGATGGATTCTATCTGGTGGCGGGCACTCGGCCCCCATTCTCTCGTCGTTCATCGCAACCCAATCTTCGGATGACATCAATCACAGCACTCGGCTCGATGACTTGGTTCGTCAATTTTGGGAAGTGGAGCACATCTTTGAGCCGATCGCTAGGGCAACTAAGGAGGAGCTTTATTGCGAGGAGCATTTCGTTAGCACTCACACTCGTTTACCCTCCGGGGAATACTCAGTCCGCTTGCCCTTAATGCGAAGTCTGGAGTCCTTGGGCGACTCCTATTTGCAGACAAAGCGGCGTCTGGAAAACATGGAGCGCAAATTCGTGCGTAATCCAGCTCTCTACGCAAAATATTCGGCATTCATGAAGGAGTACCTGTCCCTCAATCATATGTCGCTGGTGCCAAACGAAGACAGGCACAAGTGCAAATATTTCTTGCCACATCACTGCGTCATCAAAGAGGACAGCTCCACCACAAAGCTGAGGGTCGTATTCGACGGCTCGGCAGCCACCACATCTGGTCTTTCGCTAAACGATCTGCTCATGTCAGGTCCCACCATTCAAGACAAACTATTTCACACACTCATTCGGTTTCGTACATTTTCCATTGCTCTTACAGGTGATATCGGTAAAATGTATAGGTGTGTGCGTGTCTCAATGCCTGATGCCATGCTCCAATGCATATTATGGCGGGACTCTCTTGACGATGACATACAGATCTTCAAATTAAACACAGTAACCTATGGGACTAAGCCTGCATCGTTTTTAGCTATTCGAGCTATGCATCAGCTGGCCATGGATGAGTCATCATCGTATCCATTGGGATCGGAAACCATTCTACAGAACTTCTACGTGGATGACATGATATCTGGAGGGAATTCGGTCGAGGACGTACTGGATATTATGCATCAAACCACGGATCTTCTTGCTCGAGGCAATTTTCAATTGCGGAAATGGTGCTCCAATTCTCTCGAGGTGCTTCGTACAGTCCCAGAGGCCGAAAGGGAAAGCTTTCTGAAGCTGGATGATGGCAGTGATGTAACTAAAGCGCTTGGGCTCATTTGGGAGCCCCATAAGGACTGCTTTCTTTTTACATTTGCTCCACAAATCGGTGTTGGTAAGCACACTAAGCGTTCGGTATTGTCGACCATTGCACGCTGCTATGACCCTATGGGATTGATCGGACCTACTCTGACCAGAGCGAAAATCATCATGCAGCGCATGTGGAGAGACAAGCTGCATTGGGATGAGAGCCTTCCTCAGTCGTTGGACTCGGCTTGGACTGAGTTATGCAAGGATTTCGCTACAGTGGGTCACGCCACATTTCCTCGCTATGTACTTCAACCCAAGGCAAGGTTTGAATTGCATGCCTTTTGTGATGCCAGCCTCCAGGCCTATGGGGCTTGCATCTATGCTCGATCGTTTACAGATACAGCCGCTGAGGTTCACTTGCTTTGTTCAAAGGCAAGGGTTGCCCCACTAAAAACCCTCACGGTTCCCAAGCTTGAGCTATGCCCAGCGTTCCTATTGGCAAATTTACTTCGCGAAATCAGGAAAATGGATACTTTTGATTGCCCAATCCATTGTTGGTCGGATTCCACTGTGGTCCTGTCTTGGTTGCGAGAGGAGCCATCCAAGTTCAACGTATTTGTCTCCAACAAAATCGCCGGAATTCAACAACTTACGAGGGGCATGAATTGGCGCTATGTGCCAACTGAGATGAACCCGGCTGACATTCTTTCGAAGGGAGCAGCGCCGCAAGATCTCTTGCATTCTAGGTTATGGATGAATGGACCTACCTTCTTGCAAGGCGAACGAAGTTGCTGGCCTGAACGGTGCTCGCCAGAAATCAACCTTCCGGAAATTCGACACCGGGTATTGCTGTCGTCTGAGCGTGCCGACATCTCGCTTTCGTTCAAGCACATCAACTCATTTGGAGTCATGCTGCGCATCTTCGGCTACGTTCAGAAGTTCATCAGTCGGACGAAGACACCGGACCTCTCGTCTGACGACCTTCGAAAGGGATCCCATTTGTTATGTCGCATCGTTCAACGGGCCCATCTGTGTCCTGAGTACAGTACTCTGCAGAAAGGGAACTGTGTGCAGTCGTCCAGCTGTATCGCATCGCTTTTGCCTTTCATAGATGACTTTGGTCTAATACGTGTTGGTGGTCGCCTGCGGCACTCAACTCTCAGCTTCGATGCACGCCACCCAATCATTTGCCCAGGGATCATCCTCTGACGTTCGCTATCATCACACATTTTCATCGGAAGCATCACCATTCTGGTCCGCAGTCGTTACTTGGAGCAATTCGCTTACAGTTCTGGCCCATCGGCGGCCTGAAGACTGTGGCTCGTGCCTTGAGGAAATGCGTCATCTGCTGCAGATCCCGACCTCGTCTTGCTGAACACATCATGGCTGACCTACCGAAGGATCGAATACAGGATTCGCCTGCATTCAGTGTCACTGGAATTGACTATTGCGGTCCCTTCTACTACAAGCCAGATGGGCGCAATCGAACGCCCATGAAATGCTATATTAGCGTCTTCATCTGTTTTACCACAAAGGCAGTCTGGTTGGAATTGGTAAAGGATCTGTCAACTGCAGCTTTCTTGAGTGCCCTCAAACGCTTCGTCGCGACTCGCGGCATTCCCCGATGCATTTGGTCGGACATTGCCACCAACTTTGTGGGCGCAAGGAACGAGTTGGATGACCTTCGTCGGCTGTTCATGAGCGAGAAGCATCGCGCTGAAGTCCATAATCACTGCCTCAACAACGGCTTCGATTGGAAGTTCATACCGCCCCGCTCGCCTCACTTCGGGGGCTTGTGGGAGGCAGCAGTGAAGATGGCCAAACAGCACTTCTATCGCTCCGTGGGATCGTCACTCTTTGGCTTCGACGAGCTGCGGACATTGGTCTGCAAAATCCAGGCGATAATCAACTCTCGTCCTCTTATTTCAATTTCAGAAAACCCTGAAGATCTTGGCGTCCTCACACCGGGACATTTCTTGATTGGTCGTCCGCTGATGGAGTTTCCCGAGCCAGACGTTACGGCTCTCAACTTCAATCGACTCGATCGTTGGCAACGAGTCACCTGTGCCCAGCAGATCTTTTGGAAGCGTTGGAGTGAGGAGTACTTGACTCTGCTCCAACAACGTGCCAAATGGCGCACGCCACAACCTCCGATCCAGATCAATGACGTCGTCTGTATCAAGGACGAAAACTTGCCGCCACTGAAGTGGCCATTAGCACGAGTGATCGAGGTCATCACTGGAGCCGATGGGGCCGTGCGAGTTGCCATCCTGCGGACACCCTCTGGAACCACTCGTCGAGCTGTCAACAAGCTGTGCGTCCTTTCCGTTAAGGATTCTGTTAAAAGCCCTGGTCTTTCAACGGGTTGGAGTATGTTCGGAGCAGCAGCTGTCAGTAGCTCTTAAGAATTCCATAATCTTATTTATCTCTTAAGTTATTGTCGCTCATCTATTCTCACGCTCTCGGTGCATACGCACACACACTCATGTTCGCCGTGCGTAGTGCTTATATTGCAGTGCGTCGGTCAACTTGGGGACATTTCGGTCAAATTCGTCGTCGAACGCAGCAGCGCGCATCATTACATACCGGCCGTCAAAATTGTCTAACCGCGCTATAACGGGTTCTTTGATTTGCTACATACACTATTGTACACTGAAAACCACGAAGTTTACGGCCACGGCCTTTAATATTGAAAATAAACATAGAAAATAAACACAAACTCCAAACCCAAACAACGGAGTATAATTTTTGTAAATGTGGAGTCAGAGTTGCCGAAAAAGCTCGGCAGCTTCCAACAAGCTTAATTTGCAAGCACTACTTGTATTTAATAAGTTAAAAGCTAAACTAGTTTAAATGTGATTAATAAACGGATTTTATCGCAATCGGCAATCGAAAAGTCTCTATCGCTCTCCTTGGCTCGATATCGACTGGTTATGCCCAAAAAATGCCTACTGAAATTCGGCCGTTTTTACCGCGAGAGTCACTCAAGAGAGAAGAGAATAGAGCAAAAGAGAATTGGAACAAGGCAGAACATATGGAGTCAAAACATGCGGGATTAATGAAAAATTAAATTTTTACAGAAAAAAGTCAGTGTGAGCCGTTTCTATATATATGTACTTCTAATTCTATTCTTACTAATTAATACTTCTAATTCTATTCCCATTGCGTGGGGTAGTAGCAGGTTAATGTTTTGGTTTCAAACATATGATTTTGCGAGGGCGCTCTCTCAGCCCTTCTCTATCTCTCTCTCTAATTGCCACTGTTCACAAAAGAGACATACAAGGTAAATTTAGTGATGAGGTGACGTTGTCTGTGGGGTGGACCATCTTCTCTATTTCGGCGCTCAGCATACATGAATCGCGAATAAGAGCAGATGTTGTGACCTTATTACTAAATTCATCTTGAAGTCATACGGATGAGTGTAAATAGAGAGTTGCTCTAGTGAGAGAGCACTTGTTCAGATAGTGGGGCAGAGAGTTCTCAAGTGGAATGAGAGGAATAGAGAGAAAAACTCAAACAAATGTAACGGCTATTTTTCTCATTCCTTCCATATGCATTTTTGGAGCGAAAAAATTTACGTTTCCCCCTCCCCTTCCTGTAACGGTTAAAAAACTGTTTACTGTGATGATGAGAGTGGAGGGGGGGATCTTGCTAAGACATGTCAACAGCGCATCGCGCATCCCTTTTGTTTAATGAGAGAGTGGGTCATGGTCAGAAGATGGAAGGGGAAACAGAGAGAAATAGAGCGCACGTGCTTGCCAGTTTTGTTTTGATTTCGCAGTTTCTTTGATGGACAATTCTTTTTCTTTTCACAGAGTGAATACATGCATTTGCAGGTACCCCTCCCCTACCTATAACGGCTCTTCCAATCAGAATATGCAAATATGTACTATATTATGTATATTTTCATATGAATATTTACATATGTCCATTGGTTTTAAAATATATACATCCATACATATAAATACATGCATACATATCAATACATATGAACATATACACATTTATATATTTATGTAAATAAATCATAGCCTGGGCGGGCGCTTATTGTTTTGGACATGTGACATTGTTAGTCATCTTCCCTCTCTCTCTCTTTCTTTAGGTGAAAGGGACAGATTGAGTTGTTTATGGGGGTGGGTGGTGATTGTGGTAAGACATGGAAAAGCAGACAGCGCATCGCATTTGATTGAGGGAGAGGGGGGTTACAAGGTCAAAGCGGGAAAAAGAAAGAGGGAGAACACCTGCCAGCAGCTAGTATAGGGTTCGCGCTAGGATTGCCGTAAATCGCTATTACTCATTGCGTGGCAAGGCAGCGAGGAAGACTTAAGAGAGAGAGAGAGAGGGAACGTATATCTTATCTACGTAGCCACTCTAAATGATTTTCTTTATTGTGGCTATAATAATAATCCGATATGATCCAGATTCGGCAATCTGGTAGATATGGTCATTTTCCATGATTCTGCGTTTTTGGTTTTCTCGTATCTTAAAAATTGTGAATTCCACAGATTTTCGTCCTTTGTGGGGGCAAAAGCGGGCGGGGCAAAATTTTTAAATACACTTGTGCTGAATTATTATCACAGGAGCTTGGATAGAAAGTTTGGTTGCTCTAGCTCTTATAGTCTCTGAGAACTAGGCTTCAAAAAATACGAATGGGCAAAGCAGATGGGGTCGCATGTGAGAGAGAGCGAGAGGGAACGATGACTTTTGAAATGGTTTTCTTCATTGTAGTTATAATAATGATGCGATCTGATCCAGATTCAACACTCTGATAGAAATGGTCATTTTCTATGATTCTGCGATTTTAGTTTTATCGTATCTTCAAAATTGTGTACGACACAGACTTTCGTCCTTTGTGCGGGTGGAAGGGGGCATGGCGAAATTTTGAATTACACTTGGAGTAGTGTGATAACACAGGAGACTGGATACCAAACTTGGTTGCTCTAGCTTTAATAGTCTCTGAGATATAGGCGCTAATGAAGACGGACAGACAGACGGACGGACAGACAGACATGGCTATATCGACTCGGCTATTGATGCTGATCAAGAATATATATACTTTATTAGGTCGGAAACGCTTGCTTCTGGGCGGTACATACAACCATTATTACCACAAACCTAATATACCCCTATACTCTTCGAGTACCTGTTTTCCGGACCTCAGTATCCAGCAAGCTAATCGAAATCCACAGAATTTCATCGATAGTTGTCCTATCGACACGATTGTGGACTGAGAGAACAGCTGACATTCAGGCCACAAACAATATAATTATGTTGTTTCCTTTTTTTAATTTCAGTTGAATTTTCGAAATTGGCGCTGTTTGCAAAACACAGCTGAGTCATGAGAGTGACCGTTTGGTCACACTATTTTAGTTATGTTCGACACAAACCAATTAAATAGCATATTCCTGTCAGTAATTTTCCGCAGTTTGGAGGTCTTAACTATTTCAATTATTTATAATATATTTATAGAGTAGAGTAATCATTATTCAGGTAAACCCAAACAGAGAGTTTTTTTGAGTCCAACAATTTGGATCAGTAACATGAATTGATCGGCTCGCCCCGGTTCGAAACAAACGGGTAAAAACTAATCATCGAAAAATAAATCATACATGATTGCTTATGAGCGTTCGTTTTTGTTCAGTCAGAACGTTTGATTCAACATAATTTTCGCAAGCAAGCTTGATCGAGTATGCCGAAACCTACCCGAAGCGATGCGAGTTTCTTTTTGCGTGAAAAGTTTGTCTTTCAATCGTCTCGGTTTTTTTTTGTTAAAATAATAATAAAACATGTCTTTAATAATGGAAATTAATGCAAAAACCGTTTCCGGACAAATTGCGCATGGCACCTACACTCTGACTGGTCGTCGCAAGAGCAGAAGCTTCGTTTGGAATATAATAACCCAAATTATAGTGCCGTATTCTGCCGCACGTGCTCAAATGTCTTGAAGAACACGGCAAAGCAGACATCGAATTTAAGTAGACATCAAGGAGCCGCATAACCTAAAAACTATCACTGCGTTGGACAAAAGTGAGGCATTTGAAAAATGCACATCGTGGGTCACTGAAGACCCTTTTTTCGCCTATTTTCGGCGCTGCATGGGTCATCAAAATAATGTTTATTATCAAGATTAGAGCAACATATGGTGAACACATCGATGTGGAAGATTTGCTATCTGATCCAACGACTACATATTTTCCGCAATGTCAAAAAGTTCGCAAATTAAAAAAAGAATAGCTTAAAGACGAAATCAGTAACATTGTGAGCAGCAGAGGAGCAAAAATATTTTAAAAAAATCAAGCTTGCAGCTCCTCCTACAAACTTCTCTAACAAGCGACTGTCCAACACGCTGGAACTCAAACTATAGAGTGCTAAAGTCTATAATTGACTATTGGGGGCAATAAATAACGTTTTGAAGTATAAAGAGCAAGTCCAAGGAATGTTATATAGCTACAATCGACATGTGGACGGACAACTACAAAAAGCGCAACTTTTTGGGAGTTACATTCCACTAACAAAAAGATAGAAAATTCGTTTACTATATGGTTTTGGCATTGAAAGCAATGGGTTTTACAAGGTCTACCGGGGAAAACATTATCAAAAAGATCAAAAGTGTATTAAATGAGTTCGGAGTGCATAATATTGACAAAAAAATAAATGTATTACTGACCGGGGAAGTAATATGATGAAAGCATTAGAAGATATCACACGCCTTAACTGAGGCAGCCATTTATTTTCGAACGTATTGGACAAACGTGATACCACCCCAGAGCTAACAGATGTTATAGAGTCGTGTAAAAAAATGGTAAAATATTTAAAAAAAATCAAGCTTGCAGCTCCTCCTACAAACTTTGAAATTATATTTAAGAAATTGAAACTTTGTAATTCTCTATCACTTTGCTTTTTTTACCATCTTTTTTAAAAATTAAAGAGCTGTGTATTTCAAACTCTGAAGACATAGTTGCGATAGTAATGTTGAAAGCAAATATCATTGCAAAAATTGACGATATATGGATCGCTAATCTAGGTCTGTGGCATAAAACTGCATTTTTTATACCCACCTGCTTTAATAATGCAGCCAAATGATATAACGAAATACAAATTTTTTATATATCTCGCATTCTAGATGATGTAAATTTATTAAATATAAAGGAAAGCGACTCTTCCACCTCACCTTCATTTGTAGGGGCATCACAGTTTTCTTTTGATTTGAGTAGTGACCTTTTAGATCAAAGTATCTCAAGGAAATAAGTATATGTGCATACGAATATATTCAGTTAATGAATTAAAGTTATTAAAAATAAAAAACAAAAAAAACGTTTTGGGAACGATAACTTGCACCAAAGCTCCGAGAAACTATGAATCCGACTTGATTTCCGGTTTAGGATAATGACCCGAAACATTCGTCCGGTATAGTACAGTCCTGGCTTATCTGGAACTGCCCCCACTTGATGATTCCCCCAGCCCAGTCTCCAGACTTAAATGTTATTCAAAATTTGTGGGCTGCGCTGGAGAAAAACACCCAGAATCACAGGATTTCTAGCAAAAACGACCTTAAAAAAGCTCTGCTGGAGGAATGGAGCAAAATAAGCCCGGAAAGCACTCGGAAGCTGGTCTCTTCCATGAATAGCACTACTCTACAAAATTCAACTTTTTTTTTCCGCTGTGGCCAAAAATGACTTTTTCTGATAGATTTGGAGATTTAAATTTTTTTTAAAGAATTATGGTTTTTTTAATGGAGTAGTTTTTTTTTAAAGAATTTTTAAAAAATTTGGTGTTTTTTGTCATATTAATAATTTTTTTCGGTATTTTTCCCCGAAATTTTGACTTTGAAAGCTCAGGAAAAGTCGAAAAAAAAAATATTTGAATGCCTTGATTTTTGGTTTTAGATAGACACATTAATTAGGCGTCGTTTAAGGTATCGCTTATAAAAATATAAAAATAAACGGCTAAGTTATGACCGTTATGACCAAAGCGGGAAAAAGAAAAAGGGAGAACACCTGCCAGCAGCTAGTATAGGGTTCGCGCTAGGATTGCCGTAAATCGCTATTACTCATTGCGTGGCAAGGCAGCGAGGAAGACTTAAGAGAGAGAGACAGAGGGAACGTATATCTTATCTACGTAGCCACTCTAAATGATTTTCTTTATTGTGGCTATAATAATAATCCGATATGATCCAGATTCGGCAATCTGGTAGATATGGTCATTTTCCATGTTTCTGCGTTTTTGGTTTTCTCGTATCTTAAAAATTGTGAATTCCACAGATTTTCGTCCTTTGTGGGGGCAAAAGCGGGCGGGGCAAAATTTTTAAATACACTTGTGCTGAATTATTATCACAGGAGCTTGGATAGAAAGTTTGGTTGCTCTAGCTCTTATAGTCTCTGAGAACTAGGCTTCAAAAAATACGAATGGGCAAAGCAGATGGGGTCGCATGTGAGAGAGAGCGAGAGGGAACGATGACTTTTGAAATGGTTTTCTTCATTGTAGTTATAATAATGATGCGATCTGATCCAGATTCAACACTCTGATAGAAATGGTCATTTTCTATGATTCTGCGATTTTAGTTTTATCGTATCTTCAAAATTGTGTACGACACAGACTTTCGTCCTTTGTGCGGGTGGAAGGGGGCATGGCGAAATTTTGAATTACACTTGGAGTAGTGTGATAACACAGGAGACTGGATACCAAACTTGGTTGCTCTAGCTTTAATAGTCTCTGAGATATAGGCGCTAATGAAGACGGACAGACAGACGGACGGACAGACAGACATGGCTATATCGACTCGGCTATTGATGCTGATCAAGAATATATATACTTTATTAGGTCGGAAACGCTTGCTTCTGGGCGGTACATACAACCATTATTACCACAAACCTAATATACCCCTATACTCTTCGAGTACCTGTTTTCCGGACCTCAGTATCCAGCAAGCTAATCGAAATCCACAGAATTTCATCGATAGTTGTCCTATCGACACGATTGTGGACTGAGAGAACAGCTGACATTCAGGCCACAAACAATATAATTATGTTGTTTCCTTTTTTTAATTTCAGTTGAATTTTCGAAATTGGCGCTGTTTGCAAAACACAGCTGAGTCATGAGAGTGACCGTTTGGTCACACTATTTTAGTTATGTTCGACACAAACCAATTAAATAGCATATTCCTGTCAGTAATTTTCCGCAGTTTGGAGGTCTTAACTATTTCAATTATTTATAATATATTTATAGAGTAGAGTAATCATTATTCAGGTAAACCCAAACAGAGAGTTTTTTTGAGTCCAACAATTTGGATCAGTAACATGAATTGATCGGCTCGCCCCGGTTCGAAACAAACGGGTAAAAACTAATCATCGAAAAATAAATCATACATGATTGCTTATGAGCGTTCGTTTTTGTTCAGTCAGAACGTTTGATTCAACATAATTTTCGCAAGCAAGCTTGATCGAGTATGCCGAAACCTACCCGAAGCGATGCGAGTTTCTTTTTGCGTGAAAAGTTTGTCTTTCAATCGTCTCGGTTTTTTTTTGTTAAAATAATAATAAAACATGTCTTTAATAATGGAAATTAATGCAAAAACCGTTTCCGGACAAATTGCGCATGGCACCTACACTCTGACTGGTCGTCGCAAGAGCAGAAGCTTCGTTTGGAATATAATAACCCAAATTATAGTGCCGTATTCTGCCGCACGTGCTCAAATGTCTTGAAGAACACGGCAAAGCAGACATCGAATTTAAGTAGACATCAAGGAGCCGCATAACCTAAAAACTATCACTGCGTTGGACAAAAGTGAGGCATTTGAAAAATGCACATCGTGGGTCACTGAAGACCCTTTTTTCGCCTATTTTCGGCGCTGCATGGGTCATCAAAATAATGTTTATTATCAAGATTAGAGCAACATATGGTGAACACATCGATGTGGAAGATTTGCTATCTGATCCAACGACTACATATTTTCCGCAATGTCAAAAAGTTCGCAAATTAAAAAAAGAATAGCTTAAAGACGAAATCAGTAACATTGTGAGCAGCAGAGGAGCAAAAATATTTTTAAAAAATCAAGCTTGCAGCTCCTCCTACAAACTTCTCTAACAAGCGACTGTCCAACACGCTGGAACTCAAACTATAGAGTGCTAAAGTCTATAATTGACTATTGGGGGCAATAAATAACGTTTTGAAGTATAAAGAGCAAGTCCAAGGAATGTTATATAGCTACAATCGACATGTGGACGGACAACTACAAAAAGCGCAACTTTTTGGGAGTTACATTCCACTAACAAAAAGATAGAAAATTCGTTTACTATATGGTTTTGGCATTGAAAGCAATGGGTTTTACAAGGTCTACCGGGGAAAACATTATCAAAAAGATCAAAAGTGTATTAAATGAGTTCGGAGTGCATAATATTGACAAAAAAATAAATGTATTACTGACCGGGGAAGTAATATGATGAAAGCATTAGAAGATATCACACGCCTTAACTGAGGCAGCCATTTATTTTCGAACGTATTGGACAAACGTGATACCACCCCAGAGCTAACAGATGTTATAGAGTCGTGTAAAAAAATGGTAAAATATTTAAAAAAAATTAAGCTTGCAGCTCCTCCTACAAACTTCTCTAACAAGCGACTGTCCAACACGATGGAACTCTAACTATAGAGTGCTAAAGTCTATAATTGACAACTGGGGGCAATAAATAACGTTTTGAAGTATAAAGAGCAAGTCCAAGGAATGTTACATATAAATATAACCACTGTGGAAACACTCGTAGATTTGTGTGATAATTTTGAAATTATATTTAAGAAATTGAAACTTTGTAATTCTCTATCACTTTGCTTTTTTTACCATCTTTTTTAAAAATTAAAGAGCTGTGTATTCCAAACTCTGAAGACATAGTTGCGATAGTAATGTTGAAAGCAAATATCATTGCAAAAATTGACGATATATGGATCGCTAATCTAGGTCTGTGGCATAAAACTGCATTTTTTATACCCACCTGCTTTAATAATGCAGCCAAATGATATAACGAAATACAAATTTTTTATATATCTCGCATTCTAGATGATGTAAATTTATTAAATATAAAGGAAAGCGACTCTTCCACCTCACCTTCATTTGTAGGGGCATCACAGTTTTCTTTTGATTTGAGTAGTGACCTTTTAGATCAAAGTATCTCAAGGAAATAAGTATATGTGCATACGAATATATTCAGTTAATGAATTAAAGTTATTAAAAATAAAAAACAAAAAAAACGTTTTGGGAACGATAACTTGCACCAAAGCTCCGAGAAACTATGAATCCGACTTGATTTCCGGTTTAGGATAATGACCCGAAACATTCGTCCGGTATAGTACAGTCCTGGCTTATCTGGAACTGCCCCCACTTGATGATTCCCCCAGCCCAGTCTCCAGACTTAAATGTTATTCAAAATTTGTGGGCTGCGCTGGAGAAAAACACCCAGAATCACAGGATTTCTAGCAAAAACGACCTTAAAAAATCTCTGCTAGAGGAATGGAGCAAAATAAGCCCGGAAAGCACTCGGAAGCTGGTCTCTTCCATGAATAGCACTACTCGACAAAATTCAACTTTTTTTTTCCGCTGTGGCCAAAAATGACTTTTTCTGATAGATTTGGAGATTTAAATTTTTTTTAAGAATTATGGTTTTTTTAATGGAGTAGTTTTTTTTTAAAGAATTTTTAAAAAATTTGGTGTTTTTTGTCATAGGTAGTGCTTCTATTTTTCACATAACTTAAGTTTCCTACAACTGGTTGTATTGAACTTTGCAGTTAAAAAAAGCTGATAAATGCAGCTATAAATCCGACTCAGACACTTTGTAGCTGCAACTTAACGCCTGGAAGAAATTAAGCTTTCAAATTCAAATTTAATAATTTTTTTCGGTATTTTTCCCCGAAATTTTGACTTTGAAAGCTCAGGAAAAGTCGAAAAAAAAAATATTTGAATGCCTTGATTTTTGGTTTTAGATAGACACATTAATTAGGCGTCGTTTAAGGTATCGCTTATAAAAATATAAAAATAAACGGCTAAGTTATGACCGTTATGACCAAAGCGGGAAAAAGAAAAAGGGAGAACACCTGCCAGCAGCTAGTATAGGGTTCGCGCTAGGATTGCCGTAAATCGCTATTACTCATTGCGTGGCAAGGCAGCGAGGAAGACTTAAGAGAGAGAGAGAGAGGGAACGTATATCTTATCTACGTAGCCACTCTAAATGATTTTCTTTATTGTGGCTATAATAATAATCCGATATGATCCAGATTCGGCAATCTGGTAGATATGGTCATTTTCCATGATTCTGCGTTTTTGGTTTTCTCGTATCTTAAAAATTGTGAATTCCACAGATTTTCGTCCTTTGTGGGGGCAAAAGCGGGCGGGGCAAAATTTTTAAATACACTTGTGCTGAATTATTATCACAGGAGCTTGGATAGAAAGTTTGGTTGCTCTAGCTCTTATGTCTCTGAGAACTAGGCTTCAAAAAATACGAATGGGCAAAGCAGATGGGGTCGCATGTGAGAGAGAGCGAGAGGGAACGATGACTTTTGAAATGGTTTTCTTCATTGTAGTTATAATAATGATGCGATCTGATCCAGATTCAACACTCTGATAGAAATGGTCATTTTCTCTGGATACCAAACTTGGTTGCTCTAGCTTTAATAGTCTCTGAGATATAGGCGCTAATGAAGACGGACAGACAGACGGACGGACAGACAGACATGGCTATATCGACTCGGCTATTGATGCTGATCAAGAATATATATACTTTATTAGGTCGGAAACGCTTGCTTCTGGGCGGTACATACAACCATTATTACCACAAACCTAATATACCCCTATACTCTTCGAGTACCTGTTTTCCGGACCTCAGTATCCAGCAAGCTAATCGAAATCCACAGAATTTCATCGATAGTTGTCCTATCGACACGATTGTGGACTGAGAGAACAGCTGACATTCAGGCCACAAACAATATAATTATGTTGTTTCCTTTTTTTAATTTCAGTTGAATTTTCGAAATTGGCGCTGTTTGCAAAACACAGCTGAGTCATGAGAGTGACCGTTTGGTCACACTATTTTAGTTATGTTCGACACAAACCAATTAAATAGCATATTCCTGTCAGTAATTTTCCGCAGTTTGGAGGTCTTAACTATTTCAATTATTTATAATATATTTATAGAGTAGAGTAATCATTATTCAGGTAAACCCAAACAGAGAGTTTTTTTGAGTCCAACAATTTGGATCAGTAACATGAATTGATCGGCTCGCCCCGGTTCGAAACAAACGGGTAAAAACTAATCATCGAAAAATAAATCATACATGATTGCTTATGAGCGTTCGTTTTTGTTCAGTCAGAACGTTTGATTCAACATAATTTTCGCAAGCAAGCTTGATCGAGTATGCCGAAACCTACCCGAAGCGATGCGAGTTTCTTTTTGCGTGAAAAGTTTGTCTTTCAATCGTCTCGGTTTTTTTTTGTTAAAATAATAATAAAACATGTCTTTAATAATGGAAATTAATGCAAAAACCGTTTCCGGACAAATTGCGCATGGCACCTACACTCTGACTGGTCGTCGCAAGAGCAGAAGCTTCGTTTGGAATATAATAACCCAAATTATAGTGCCGTATTCTGCCGCACGTGCTCAAATGTCTTGAAGAACACGGCAAAGCAGACATCGAATTTAAGTAGACATCAAGGAGCCGCATAACCTAAAAACTATCACTGCGTTGGACAAAAGTGAGGCATTTGAAAAATGCACATCGTGGGTCACTGAAGACCCTTTTTTCGCCTATTTTCGGCGCTGCATGGGTCATCAAAATAATGTTTATTATCAAGATTAGAGCAACATATGGTGAACACATCGATGTGGAAGATTTGCTATCTGATCCAACGACTACATATTTTCCGCAATGTCAAAAAGTTCGCAAATTAAAAAAAGAATAGCTTAAAGACGAAATCAGTAACATTGTGAGCAGCAGAGGAGCAAAAATATTTAAAAAAAATCAAGCTTGCAGCTCCTCCTACAAACTTCTCTAACAAGCGACTGTCCAACACGCTGGAACTCAAACTATAGAGTGCTAAAGTCTATAATTGACTATTGGGGGCAATAAATAACGTTTTGAAGTATAAAGAGCAAGTCCAAGGAATGTTATATAGCTACAATCGACATGTGGACGGACAACTACAAAAAGCGCAACTTTTTGGGAGTTACATTCCACTAACAAAAAGATAGAAAATTCGTTTACTATATGGTTTTGGCATTGAAAGCAATGGGTTTTACAAGGTCTACCGGGGAAAACATTATCAAAAAGATCAAAAGTGTATTAAATGAGTTCGGAGTGCATAATATTGACAAAAAAATAAATGTATTACTGACCGGGGAAGTAATATGATGAAAGCATTAGAAGATATCACACGCCTTAACTGAGGCAGCCATTTATTTTCGAACGTATTGGACAAACGTGATACCACCCCAGAGCTAACAGATGTTATAGAGTCGTGTAAAAAAATGGTAAAATATTTAAAAAAAATCAAGCTTGCAGCTCCTCCTACAAACTTCTCTAACAAGCGACTGTCCAACACGATGGAACTCTAACTATAGAGTGCTAAAGTCTATAATTGACAACTGGGGGCAATAAATAACGTTTTGAAGTATAAAGAGCAAGTCCAAGGAATGTTACATATAAATATAACCACTGTGGAAACACTCGTAGATTTGTGTGATAATTTTGAAATTATATTTAAGAAATTGAAACTTTGTAATTCTCTATCACTTTGCTTTTTTTACCATCTTTTTTAAAAATTAAAGAGCTGTGTATTCCAAACTCTGAAGACATAGTTGCGATAGTAATGTTGAAAGCAAATATCATTGCAAAAATTGACGATATATGGATCGCTAATCTAGGTCTGTGGCATAAAACTGCATTTTTTATACCCACCTGCTTTAATAATGCAGCCAAATGATATAACGAAATACAAATTTTTTATATATCTCGCATTCTAGATGATGTAAATTTATTAAATATAAAGGAAAGCGACTCTTCCACCTCACCTTCATTTTTAGGGGCATCACAGTTTTCTTTTGATTTGAGTAGTGACCTTTTAGATCAAAGTATCTCAAGGAAATAAGTATATGTGCATACGAATATATTCAGTTAATGAATTAAAGTTATTAAAAATAAAAAACAAAAAAAACGTTTTGGGAACGATAACTTGCACCAAAGCTCCGAGAAACTATGAATCCGACTTGATTTCCGGTTTAGGATAATGACCCGAAACATTCGTCCGGTATAGTACAGTCCTGGCTTATCTGGAACTGCCCCCACTTGATGATTCCCCCAGCCCAGTCTCCAGACTTAAATGTTATTCAAAATTTGTGGGCTGCGCTGGAGAAAAACACCCAGAATCACAGGATTTCTAGCAAAAACGACCTTAAAAAATCTCTGCTAGAGGAATGGAGCAAAATAAGCCCGGAAAGCACTCGGAAGCTGGTCTCTTCCATGAATAGCACTACTCGACAAAATTCAACTTTTTTTTTCCGCTGTGGCCAAAAATGACTTTTTCTGATAGATTTGGAGATTTAAATTTTTTTTAAGAATTATGGTTTTTTTAATGGAGTAGTTTTTTTTTAAAGAATTTTTAAAAAATTTGGTGTTTTTTGTCATAGGTAGTGCTTCTATTTTTCACATAACTTAAGTTTCCTACAACTGGTTGTATTGAACTTTGCAGTTAAAAAAAGCTGATAAATGCAGCTATAAATCCGACTCAGACACTTTGTAGCTGCAACTTAACGCCTGGAAGAAATTAAGCTTTCAAATTCAAATTTAATAATTTTTTTCGGTATTTTTCCCCGAAATTTTGACTTTGAAAGCTCAGGAAAAGTCGAAAAAAAAAATATTTGAATGCCTTGATTTTTGGTTTTAGATAGACACATTAATTAGGCGTCGTTTAAGGTATCGCTTATAAAAATATAAAAATAAACGGCTAAGTTATGACCGTTATGACCAAAGCGGGAAAAAGAAAAAGGGAGAACACCTGCCAGCAGCTAGTATAGGGTTCGCGCTAGGATTGCCGTAAATCGCTATTACTCATTGCGTGGCAAGGCAGCGAGGAAGACTTAAGAGAGAGAGAGAGAGGGAACGTATATCTTATCTACGTAGCCACTCTAAATGATTTTCTTTATTGTGGCTATAATAATAATCCGATATGATCCAGATTCGGCAATCTGGTAGATATGGTCATTTTCCATGATTCTGCGTTTTTGGTTTTCTCGTATCTTAAAAATTGTGAATTCCACAGATTTTCGTCCTTTGTGGGGGCAAAAGCGGGCGGGGCAAAATTTTTAAATACACTTGTGCTGAATTATTATCACAGGAGCTTGGATAGAAAGTTTGGTTGCTCTAGCTCTTATAGTCTCTGAGAACTAGGCTTCAAAAAATACGAATGGGCAAAGCAGATGGGGTCGCATGTGAGAGAGAGCGAGAGGGAACGATGACTTTTGAAATGGTTTTCTTCATTGTAGTTATAATAATGATGCGATCTGATCCAGATTCAACACTCTGATAGAAATGGTCATTTTCTATGATTCTGCGATTTTAGTTTTATCGTATCTTCAAAATTGTGTACGACACAGACTTTCGTCCTTTGTGCGGGTGGAAGGGGGCATGGCGAAATTTTGAATTACACTTGGAGTAGTGTGATAACACAGGAGACTGGATACAAAACTTGGTTGCTCTAGCTTTAATAGTCTCTGAGATATAGGCGCTAATGAAGACGGACAGACAGACGGACGGACAGACAGACATGGCTATATCGACTCGGCTATTGATGCTGATCAAGAATATATATACTTTATGGGGTCGGAAACGCTTCCTTCTGGGCGGTACACACAACCGTTATTACCACAAACCTAATATACCCCTATACTCTTCGAGTACCTGTTTTCCGGGCCTCAGTATCCAGCAAGCTAATCGAAATCCACAGAATTTCATCGATAGTTGTCCTATCGACACGATTGTGGACTGAGAGAACAGCTGACATTCAGGCCACAAACAATATAATTATGTTGTTTCCTTTTTTTAATTTCAGTTGAATTTTCGAAATTGGCGCTGTTTGCAAAACACAGCTGAGTCATGAGAGTGACCGTTTGGTCACACTATTTTAGTTATGTTCGACACAAACCAATTAAATAGCATATTCCTGTCAGTAATTTTCCGCAGTTTGGAGGTCTTAACTATTTCAATTATTTATAATATATTTATAGAGTAGAGTAATCATTATTCAGGTAAACCCAAACAGAGAGTTTTTTTGAGTCCAACAATTTGGATCAGTAACATGAATTGATCGGCTCGCCCCGGTTCGAAACAAACGGGTAAAAACTAATCATCGAAAAATAAATCATACATGATTGCTTATGAGCGTTCGTTTTTGTTCAGTCAGAACGTTTGATTCAACATAATTTTCGCAAGCCAGCTTGATCGAGTATGACGAAACCTACCCGAAGCGATGCGAGTTTCTTTTTGCGTGAAAAGTTTGTCTTTCAATCGTCTCGGTGTTTTTTTGTTAAAATAATAATAAAACATGTCTTTAATAATGGAAATTAATGCAAAAACCGTTTCCGGACAAATTGCGCATGGCACCTACACTCTGACTGGTCGTCGCAAGAGCAGAAGCTTCGTTTGGAATATAATAACCCAAATTATAGTGCCGTATTCTGCCGCACGTGCTCAAATGTCTTGAAGAACACGGCAAAGCAGACATCGAATTTAAGTAGACATCAAGGAGCCGCATAACCTAAAAACTATCACTGCGTTGGACAAAAGTGAGGCATTTGAAAAATGCACATCGTGGGTCACTGAAGACCCTTTTTTCGCCTATTTTCGGCTGTGCATGGGTCATCAAAATGATGAAGTTTATTATCAAGATTAGAGCAACATATGGTGAACACATCGATGTGGAAGATTTGCTATCTGATCCAACGACTACATATTTTCCGCAATGTCAAAAAGTTCGCAAATTAAAAAAAGAATAGCTTAAAGACGAAATCAGTAACATTGTGAGCAGCAGAGGAGCAAAAATATTTTTAAAAAATCAAGCTTGCAGCTCCTCCTACAAACTTCTCTAACAAGCGACTGTCCAACACGCTGGAACTCAAACTATAGAGTGCTAAAGTCTATAATTGACAATTGGGGGCAATAAATAACGTTTTGAAGTATAAAGAGCAAGTCCAAGGAATGTTATAAGTATAGCTACAATCGACATGTGGACGGACAACTACAAAAAGCGCAACTTTTTGGGAGTTACATTCCACTAACAAAAAGATAGAAAATTCGTTTACTATATGGTTTTGGCATTGAAAGCAATGGGTTTTACAAGGTCTACCGGGGAAAACATTATCAAAAAGATCAAAAGTGTATTAAATGAGTTCGGAGTGCATAATATTGACAAAAAAATAAATGTATTACTGACCGGGGAAGTAATATGATGAAAGCATTAGAAGATATCACACGCCTTAACTGAGGCAGCCATTTATTTTCGAACGTATTGGACAAACGTGATACCACCCCAGAGCTAACAGATGTTATAGAGTCGTGTAAAAAAATGGTAAAATATTTAAAAAAAATCAAGCTTGCAGCTCCTCCTACAAACTTCTCTAAAAAGCGACTGTCCAACACGATGGAACTCTAATTATAGAGTGCTAAAGTCTATAATTGACAACTGGGGGCAATAAATAACGTTTTGAAGTATAAAGAGCAAGTCCAAGGAATGTTACATATAAATATAACCACTGTGGAAATACTCGTAGATTTGTGTGATAATTTTGAAATTATATTTAAGAAATTGAAACTTTGTAATTCTCTATCACTTTGCTTTTTTTACCATCTTTTTTAAAAATTAAAGAGCTGTGTATTCCAAACTCTGAAGACATAGTTGCGATAGTAATGTTGAAAGCAAATATCATTGCAAAAATTGACGATATATGGATCGCTAATCTAGGTCTGTGGCATAAAACTGCATTTTTTATACCCACCTGCTTTAATAATGCAGCCAAATGATATAACGAAATACAAATTTTTTATATATCTCGCATTCTAGATGATGTAAATTTATTAAATATAAAGGAAAGCGACTCTTCCACCTCACCTTCATTTGTAGGGGCATCACAGTTTTCTTTTGATTTGAGTAGTGACCTTTTAGATCAAAGTATCTCAAGGAAATAAGTATATGTGCATACGAATATATTCAGTTAATGAATTAAAGTTATTAAAAATAAAAAACAAAAAAAAACGTTTTGGGAACGATAACTTGCACCAAAGCGCCGAGAAACTATGAATCCGACTTGATTTCCGGTTTAGGATAATGACCCGAAACATTCGTCCGGTATAGTACAGTCCTGGCTTATCTGGAACTGCCCCCACTTGATGATTCCCCCAGCCCAGTCTCCAGACTTAAATGTTATTCAAAATTTGTGGGCTGCGCTGGAGAAAAACACCCAGAATCACAGGATTTCTAGCAAAAACGACCTTAAAAAAGCTCTGCTGGAGGAATGGAGCAAAATAAGCCCGGAAAGCACTCGGAAGCTGGTCTCTTCCATGAATAGCACTACTCGACAAAATTCAACTTTTTTTTTCCGCTGTGGCCAAAAATGACTTTTTCTGATAGATTTGGAGATTTAAATTTTTTTAAAGAATTATGGTTTTTTTAATGGAGTAGTTTTTTTTTAAAGAATTTTTAAAAAATTTGGTGTTTTTTGTCATAGGTAGTGCTTCTATTTTTCACATAACTTAAGTTTCCTACAACTGGTTGTATTGAACTTTGCAGTTAAAAAAAGCTGATAAATGCAGCTATAAATCCGACTCAGACACTTTGTAGCTGCAACTTAACGCCTGGAAGAAATTAAGCTTTCAAATTCAAATTTAATAATTTTTTTTCGGTATTTTTCCCCGAAATTTTGACTTTGAAAGCTCAGGAAAAGTCGAAAAAAAAAATATTTGAATGCCTTGATTTTTGGTTTTAGATAGACACATTAATTAGGCGTCGTTTAAGGTATCGCTTATAAAAATATAAAAATAAACGGCTAAGTTATGACCGTTATGACCAAAGCGGGAAAAAGAAAAAGGGAGAACACCTGCCAGCAGCTAGTATAGGGTTCGCGCTAGGATTGCCGTAAATCGCTATTACTCATTGCGTGGCAAGGCAGCGAGGAAGACTTAAGAGAGAGAGAGAGAGGGAACGTATATCTTATCTACGTAGCCACTCTAAATGATTTTCTTTATTGTGGCTATAATAATAATCCGATATGATCCAGATTCGGCAATCTGGTAGATATGGTCATTTTCCATGATTCTGCGTTTTTGGTTTTCTCGTATCTTAAAAATTGTGAATTCCACAGATTTTCGTCCTTTGTGGGGGCAAAAGCGGGCGGGGCAAAATTTTTAAATACACTTGTGCTGAATTATTATCACAGGAGCTTGGATAGAAAGTTTGGTTGCTCTAGCTCTTATAGTCTCTGAGAACTAGGCTTCAAAAAATACGAATGGGCAAAGCAGATGGGGTCGCATGTGAGAGAGAGCGAGAGGGAACGATGACTTTTGAAATGGTTTTCTTCATTGTAGTTATAATAATGATGCGATCTGATCCAGATTCAACACTCTGATAGAAATGGTCATTTTCTATGATTCTGCGATTTTAGTTTTATCGTATCTTCAAAATTGTGTACGACACAGACTTTCGTCCTTTGTGCGGGTGGAAGGGGCATGGCGAAATTTTGAATTACACTTGGAGTAGTGTGATAACACAGGAGACTGGATACAAAACTTGGTTGCTCTAGCTTTAATAGTCTCTGAGATATAGGCGCTAATGAAGACGGACAGACAGACGGACGGACAGACAGACATGGCTATATCGACTCGGCTATTGATGCTGATCAAGAATATATATACTTTATGGGGTCGGAAACGCTTCCTTCTGGGCGGTACACACAACCGTTATTACCACAAACCTAATATACCCCTATACTCTTCGAGTACCTGTTTTCCGGGCCTCAGTATCCAGCAAGCTAATCGAAATCCACAGAATTTCATCGATAGTTGTCCTATCGACACGATTGTGGACTGAGAGAACAGCTGACATTCAGGCCACAAACAATATAATTATGTTGTTTCCTTTTTTTAATTTCAGTTGAATTTTCGAAATTGGCGCTGTTTGCAAAACACAGCTGAGTCATGAGAGTGACCGTTTGGTCACACTATTTTAGTTATGTTCGACACAAACCAATTAAATAGCATATTCCTGTCAGTAATTTTCCGCAGTTTGGAGGTCTTAACTATTTCAATTATTTATAATATATTTATAGAGTAGAGTAATCATTATTCAGGTAAACCCAAACAGAGAGTTTTTTTGAGTCCAACAATTTGGATCAGTAACATGAATTGATCGGCTCGCCCCGGTTCGAAACAAACGGGTAAAAACTAATCATCGAAAAATAAATCATACATGATTGCTTATGAGCGTTCGTTTTTGTTCAGTCAGAACGTTTGATTCAACATAATTTTCGCAAGCCAGCTTGATCGAGTATGACGAAACCTACCCGAAGCGATGCGAGTTTCTTTTTGCGTGAAAAGTTTGTCTTTCAATCGTCTCGGTGTTTTTTTGTTAAAATAATAATAAAACATGTCTTTAATAATGGAAATTAATGCAAAAACCGTTTCCGGACAAATTGCGCATGGCACCTACACTCTGACTGGTCGTCGCAAGAGCAGAAGCTTCGTTTGGAATATAATAACCCAAATTATAGTGCCGTATTCTGCCGCACGTGCTCAAATGTCTTGAAGAACACGGCAAAGCAGACATCGAATTTAAGTAGACATCAAGGAGCCGCATAACCTAAAAACTATCACTGCGTTGGACAAAAGTGAGGCATTTGAAAAATGCACATCGTGGGTCACTGAAGACCCTTTTTTCGCCTATTTTCGGCTGTGCATGGGTCATCAAAATGATGAAGTTTATTATCAAGATTAGAGCAACATATGGTGAACACATCGATGTGGAAGATTTGCTATCTGATCCAACGACTACATATTTTCCGCAATGTCAAAAAGTTCGCAAATTAAAAAAAGAATAGCTTAAAGACGAAATCAGTAACATTGTGAGCAGCAGAGGAGCAAAAATATTTTTAAAAAATCAAGCTTGCAGCTCCTCCTACAAACTTCTCTAACAAGCGACTGTCCAACACGCTGGAACTCAAACTATAGAGTGCTAAAGTCTATAATTGACAATTGGGGGCAATAAATAACGTTTTGAAGTATAAAGAGCAAGTCCAAGGAATGTTATAAGTATAGCTACAATCGACATGTGGACGGACAAGTACAAAAAGCGCAACTTTTTGGGAGTTACATTCCACTAACAAAAAGATAGAAAATTCGTTTACTATATGGTTTTGGCATTGAAAGCAATGGGTTTTACAAGGTCTACCGGGGAAAACATTATCAAAAAGATCAAAAGTGTATTAAATGAGTTCGGAGTGCATAATATTGACAAAAAAATAAATGTATTACTGACCGGGGAAGTAATATGATGAAAGCATTAGAAGATATCACACGCCTTAACTGAGGCAGCCATTTATTTTCGAACGTATTGGACAAACGTGATACCACCCCAGAGCTAACAGATGTTATAGAGTCGTGTAAAAAAATGGTAAAATATTTAAAAAAAATCAAGCTTGCAGCTCCTCCTACAAACTTCTCTAAAAAGCGACTGTCCAACACGATGGAACTCTAACTATAGAGTGCTAAAGTCTATAATTGACAACTGGGGGCAATAAATAACGTTTTGAAGTATAAAGAGCAAGTCCAAGGAATGTTACATATAAATATAACCACTGTGGAAATACTCGTAGATTTGTGTGATAATTTTGAAATTATATTTAAGAAATTGAAACTTTGTAATTCTCTATCACTTTGCTTTTTTTACCATCTTTTTTAAAAATTAAAGAGCTGTGTATTCCAAACTCTGAAGACATAGTTGCGATAGTAATGTTGAAAGCAAATATCATTGCAAAAATTGACGATATATGGATCGCTAATCTAGGTCTGTGGCATAAAACTGCATTTTTTATACCCACCTGCTTTAATAATGCAGCCAAATGATATAACGAAATACAAATTTTTTATATATCTCGCATTCTAGATGATGTAAATTTATTAAATATAAAGGAAAGCGACTCTTCCACCTCACCTTCATTTGTAGGGGCATCACAGTTTTCTTTTGATTTGAGTAGTGACCTTTTAGATCAAAGTATCTCAAGGAAATAAGTATATGTGCATACGAATATATTCAGTTAATGAATTAAAGTTATTAAAAATAAAAAACAAAAAAAACGTTTTGGGAACGATAACTTGCACCAAAGCGCCGAGAAACTATGAATCCGACTTGATTTCCGGTTTAGGATAATGACCCGAAACATTCGTCCGGTATAGTACAGTCCTGGCTTATCTGGAACTGACCCCACTTGACGATTCCCCCAGCCCAGTCTCCAGACTTAAATGTTATTCAAAATTTGTGGGCTGCGCTGGAGAAAAACACCCAGAATCACAGGATTTCTAGCAAAAACGACCTTAAAAAAGCTCTGCTGGAGGAATGGAGCAAAATAAGCCCGGAAAGCACTCGGAAGCTGGTCTCTTCCATGAATAGCACTACTCGACAAAATTCAACTTTTTTTTTCCGCTGTGGCCAAAAATGACTTTTTCTGATAGATTTGGAGATTTAAATTTTTTTAAAGAATTATGGTTTTTTTAATGGAGTAGTTTTTTTTTAAAGAATTTTTAAAAAATTTGGTGTTTTTTGTCATAGGTAGTGCTTCTATTTTTCACATAACTTAAGTTTCCTACAACTGGTTGTATTGAACTTTGCAGTTAAAAAAAGCTGATAAATGCAGCTATAAATCCGACTCAGACACTTTGTAGCTGCAACTTAACGCCTGGAAGAAATTAAGCTTTCAAATTCAAATTTAATAATTTTTTTTCGGTATTTTTCCCCGAAATTTTGACTTTGAAAGCTCAGGAAAAGTCGAAAAAAAAATATTTGAATGCCTTGATTTTTGGTTTTAGATAGACACATTAATTAGGCGTCGTTTAAGGTATCGCTTATAAAAATATAAAAATAAACGGCTAAGTTATGACCGTTTGACCAAACTTTCATATGCCGAATTTCGCCGATAAATTCCGTTAGCCGACGAATAACCGTTTTTTTACCTACAAAAATACCAAAAATCTGCGTTTGTAACAGTTTTTAACGGTAAAATGGCAATTGGAATAGTGCCAAACGGCATATGTAGTTTTGGTCAAACGGTTAAACCTAAGCCGTTTATTTTTATATTTTTATAAGCGATACCTTAAACGACGCCTAATTAATGTGTCTATCTAAAACCAAAAATCAAGGCAGTCAAATAATTTTTTTTCGACTTTTCCTGAGCTTTCAAAGTCAAAATTTCGGGGAAAAATACCGAAAAAAATTATGAAATTTCAATTTGGAAGCTTAATATCTTCCAGACGTTAAGTTGCAGCTACAAAGTGTCTGAGTCGGATTTATAGCTTCATTTGTCAGCTTTTTTTAACTGCAAAATTCAATACAACCAGTTGTAGGAAACTTAAGTTATGTAAAAAATAGAAGCACTACCTATGACAAAAAACACAAAATTTTTTAAAAATTCTTAAAAAAAAAAACTACTCAATGACAAAAAAAAAAACATTCTTTAAAAAATTTTAAACATCCAAATCTATCAGAAAAAGTCATTTTTGGCGACAGCGGAAAAGTCGTGTCGACTAGTGTAGTAGGTTAAAAGCCGTAATGAAGGTTAAGGGATTGCATACTAGGTATTAAAATACCTGTTAAACCTTTTATTAGACTAATATTAAACTGGTTTGTGGCTGCATCGTTCAAGCTCGGACTTGTATTTAAGATATATTTTAAATTGTTATTTTATTTTTAAAACTGAGCAATATTTAATCAGCAAATAAAGTTATTTTTTTAAATGTGATAAAACATACAACAAATTGGCGTTTAAACATTTTTTGTTTTTCCTCTAGTTTAAAATCTGTACCACCTTAAACTTTTTATTTGACACTGCATCGTTTTCGCCCTGAGCCACTGTACATATGATTTTTTTTTTAATTTCAGTAATTTATTTGTTTTCCGCCATTACCTAGCTCATCTTTTATTCGTGTTGGCATGGAATCTATTAGATTATGCAGCGTGTTTGGAGCTATATCTGCCCATTCTGCCGGCAAAGTTCTCTTGAGGTCATCCATGGTCTCAAATCGTCCCATGGACGTCCCCTTCTATAGACTTTGTTGGAAAGTATTCCCCATAGGTCCTCGATGGGTCTTAAATCGGGACTGACTGCTGGACACTCCAATAATGGTATGTTCCTGGACAAGAAAAAGGCCTTTGACTTATGGGCTATATGGATCGGAGCATTGTCCCGTTGAAAAATCTAGTTATCCCCATAGTGCTTCTCAGCAAAACTAATTAGGACACTGTCTAAAAGCTCCACGTAGATGTCCGCATTGGCTCTGGTAGGAATAAAACATAGTGGAGATCTTCCATCATACCCAAATTCTGCCCAAACCTTAAGCGATCCTCCACCGTGATTCCGATTGTGGGATGGTTCGCATGATTGCCACATATCCCTCCAATATTTCTGACAGTGGTCAGGGACATCCAAGTTACACTTACACTTCTAACTCCCAACACATATTTTTCGGCAAAGGCCAATCGGTCGGTTATATTCCGCTGCATTAATTTAGGAACATGCTCCTTGGAAGCATATTGAGCGTTTTTATTTTCTTTCAAAATTTGGTTGACCCGTCTCCTTGATACATTTAAATTAAAATGTCCTTAAATATGCGAGCAGGACATATTTTTTTGGACAACTTAATTGAAAATATGCCTCTTACAGCGGTCGGCGATGTCTGTAGGCTTGCCACTACGCTTGATTTTTACATAATTTTCCCTATTTTCGAGGAAGTTAGCGATAGTGTGCGATTAAGCCAACAGGCAATTTGACTAATTTTAACGCCAAGTTCGGACATTTCCGCAATCATGCCTTGTTCTTCGGCAGAAAAATGCTCAGCACGTGGCCATTATAACTATAATGCAACTAAAACTATTAATTTGCGAAGAAATGTATTAAAATCTGTACATTTACGTCGATGTTGTCGACGATTTTTGCGCTTCTTAAGGTCAGAAACTTTAAAGATCACGGTGTCCACATATCCGCACATATTTCTTATGAAAACGGCTCGCAGCCAAAAATATATGGGAAAACGGTACTACAAATAAGTAAAAAAACAAAGTTTGGCGTAAAATAGGTGAACGTAACAGTTGTATGAACAAAATTGCATGCACAGTATTTAAGTGCCGTTATTATTTGAAAAGATATGTAGAAGCAAAAACAAAAATGCACATATACTTATTTCCTTGAGGTAGGTATCATCTTTTGAAAGGCTGTGTTGAGAGGAGAGCAGCCGTAAACTTCAGCAGCGCACTGTGGCTCGCTCGCTCTTGCACACGGCACGCGGGAGAGCCGCCCAGCGCTCGGCCACCACCAGCTTGAGCGGGGGTTGGACAGTTTCGCTCGATCGCCCCGGTACGAACGTTCGCTGTGAATTTCGGCACACTCCCATATATGTATATCAATACAATACAATACATACATACACTACATACTATACCTACCTTACCACGAATAAAGTGAATTGAACAAAGTGAAACACATAGACGTGCTGGTTTCTTTCAACGACTGTGCTACCTGCCGGATCCGCCCCCTACAAACAGGCTGCTTTGATGAAATAGAAAGATATTAAAAGGAAAAAGTTGATATGGATGCAAATTTTTTCAATTTAATGGAGTGGTGGCAAAATAATTAAATAAATACCCCTTATCTGTCATTTTGACATTCACTGCAATGCCAGCTAGCAGTGCAGCGGCTGAGCGCTCGTTTTCCTTGGCGGGCAACATTATTACAGAAAAACGTAATAGCCTGGGGCCAGGTTTGGTTGACAGCTTGCTTTTCTTAAATTCATATCTTAAAAATGTTAATACTTAAACGCAACTTCTTTGTTTTGATCTCTTTATATTATGGAGATTTCGAAATGTTAATTTAAGTTATTTTTATAATCGTTATTTTTTGTTATTAGTTTTAATTTGGTACATTGGTTTAACTATTGTTTAACTCCCTTCCCCATCAATCAAACATAAAATCAAGTCAAGCTTTTTGCTTTTGATCCCAATCAACTCATGTGCAAGAAAACCGAAGTCTAAAATGTTCAAGCCCTTTTCGGGATTTCGTCGCTCCGGTAACAATCATTCATGAGTCTCCTACCCGAAGTTGTAACTCGGCCTTTGATTGAAATCACATCGAACCTGTGAACAGCAAATACCCAAAAATTTAATTTTTGAGAGAACCGGCTCGAATATGCAAAGTTTGGCTCGTCTGAATAAACCCGAATAAACACATTGATGCTGAGCGGCTGAGTTCAGTTGAAGTGCATTTTTTGAAGGGGTATTGAGCAGTATTAATCATACTCAATTCAGTTCTTTGGTGCACTCACGCACTAAAATAAGCAGAAACAAGAACCTGCAGAAAATGAGAAAAGCAAGCAAGCAGTAAAGGGATAAATACAACGGTAATTCAGAGTTATGTTTTCATCGTAAAATTCACTAAATGCTATTGTGACCACGGTAAAACGAACTATTCAAAGCGACAAACACTTGAAGATATTGAAAATGAAAATAAAACCACCTCTAAATTATGCTCGTAAGGAAGCACGAGTTCGACTTGCCCGAGAACACATGACGTGAAACAAGGAGTGGAAAACGGTGGTTTTCTCCGACGAAAAGAAGTTCAACCTCGATGGACCGGATGGCTATAATTACTATTTCCACGATATGCGAAAGGCAGAATGTTTTTAAGTCGTCATCACACTTGTGCAGGTGCAGTAATGGTGTGGGGAGCTATATCGTTTTATGGAACATGCGAGCACCAGTTTTTCACCTCGAATATGAACGCAAATGTGTACAAGACTGTGCTCCAAAATGCTTTTCCCCAGTTTTCGGAGATTGATGGTCATATTTTTGGACGTACCAAATTGACAACGCTATCATCCATACCGCCCAGTGGATTAAAGACCAAAATTTCAAATTGCTCGAGTGGCCGCCTTACTTTCCTGACATTAACATTATCGAGAACATTTTGGGACTTTTGTCCAGGAAAGTTTACGAGGAAGACAATTTAGTGGCTCTGTGACCCTAGTTGAAGCAATTAAAAAAGCCTGGACAACAATTTCAGTAAATGAAATTGAAAAATATTATTCCTTACACAACCGTATGTTTAAAATAATTAACAACGGTGGGCGTACCAGTGTCCATTATTATTTAAGTAAAGTTATTATTTAAGTGCCTTGAAATTTTGCTTTATTCATTTAGCTTTATTTATTAGGTTGAGCCAAAAAAATAGTGAAATTATTTTGTTTTTGAACAAATAATAAAAATGATATAAAAACAAAACTAACAGAATATAAATTCTTTAAATAACAAAATTAATTTCGCTTAAATCGGAGAGCTTGTTACAGAGATACAACGATTCAAACCTAATGAAACCTATGTATGAACTGGCGCATCACCGTTACCAATCTCTAACATCTAACATTAACATCTCCAGCTCTAATACTATATACTTTTACACATCTGCTATCAAAAATATCAGCTAGCGAAGCCGCCGGAGTGCTATTGACCGATAATATTATATTTTTAAATTCATACACCGACATTTATTAAATGTTTTGATAAAGACACATACACTCAAAAATCAGAACATAATCTCGGCTTATTCCACCGTTGCGACAGCTACTTCTGGGTCTCTTGGTCTAGAGTCTGGTTGATCTTTGTTCGATGTGCTTCCGTCTTCATCATCTGACCTATGATGACCAACGAGAGCACCCTTCTCCTTAGCCATTTTTAGATATTTCTCGTTTTCTTCTTCATTAAGAATTTTAAACGGCTGATTTTTACCGACAATGGCAACTGTGATATTCTGTAAAAATTATCAATAAAAGATTGTGTTACATTATGTACAATAGTCATACCAATTGAGATGCACTCTCATTTTTACTCTGCAGTTCATCTGTGGGCAAGGAACGATGAATCGCAAGTATTCCGCGGCATATAATTTCATCATTCGAACAGTTTACAAATTCCTCTAGATTCTCCTCTAAATATGTACGTGCACTTTGTGAACGGGATCCAATAGAATTGGCTTTGCAATTATAAAAAGTCGCAGAGGGTGTGACTTGATATATATGAGGCCCCTTTTCATCATAGCCACCAACAAGCAGGCCCACTCCGTACGGACGTCTATCGTACCGTTGTGTGGTCGTTTGCATCTTATTACCAAGATTTGTTATCAATCGGGATACCGGATATGCCGAGACGTAAGAATGCTTGTAACTTAAGCACTCAGAACGCAAATACCGGCTAATCACACGAGCGTCAGCAGTTATGCCAGCGATGGAGATTCCCAAATGATCATCAATAGGGATAATCTTACGCTGAGAAGCAGAGAGCTCCGATGATGGTTTGCATAGGGCAACCAATACAGCAGAATCTCTATTTTTTAAACCAACAGTTGCAGTTCCAAGTTTAACTGCCTCCATTGCGTATTCGACTTGGTGCAATCGTCCTTGCGGACTCCATACTGTAACGTCACTATCATACTGGTTTCGAAACTATACAACAAATACATACAACATATATATTATAATATTTACTTATAATGCACTCATGACTTACCATAATTTTCAGAATAGATTCCGTACAAGATGACAAGTAATTTTTTGGAAAACTAGATATGGCCGGCACCAATTAAAATTACAGAAAGTAAGTAGCAGAAATAATCGAATATTTTAGAACAATGGACTTGAACATTAAGTTCAGTTATGTAAATGCCTGTTCACACACGGTTAGTTCCACCATCCATTTTGGATGCTCCTAGTACCTTTTTTCCCACAGAGCACATTTACGGGGAACGGTGAGATTTTTTGACAAATGTGAAACCTCGATTCCCACGGGCCACCATCCATGGAAAACACAGTAGACAACAACAAACAAAAAACTTGTGCTCTGAATTTTGTCAAATCAGAACAACAAATATGGAATATAAAATTGTTTTTTCGACAGCAACAAACGATGTTGCGAAAATTGATGATGCCGTTCATATAAATGAATTCAATGAGGAAGAACTTTATGCAATGTTAAATTATTTTCATTAAAGTATGCCAAGAAGTAGTATGTGGATGGTTGTAAGTAAATTGTAATCAAAATAAAATGTTATGTATAAGACTCTGGCTTATCTATTTTAGAAGCGGTACATAACTTTTTGTCTTCGTCATAGTCTTTCAAATTAATTCCATTTCAATTTACTTCATATATAGATTTGAGTATGTGAACATCGGTTCTCCAAAAAGTTGCAGCAATTCCACAATATATCAAAAACCGGGCCTTGCTCAACAGATCGAAGCGTCGGAAAAATTGTAGGAAAAACACATTAATGAGAATTGTGTTCTGGTTAATTTAAGTATAAAACCTGTACAGCGCGATTTGCATGTATCTGCAGACATATTCAGATCTGTCATTGCATAACAAATAAAAAATGTTAAACACTACATTTGATTCTTTTTATTTAGTCGCCTTTTTCTCCCGAAGGAATTATAGCATCTCTAACTGAAAATTGAGCATCTGCTATTAAAAAACCTTGTGGCTCCTTGTCATTTGCTGGAGAACATCAGTTATTTTTGTCATTCATTGTTTACATATTCGCAGTGAATTCCATTTTTTCGCTGTGAGTGACAAGTTTTCAGAGCTGTATTTCAAAACTATCAGCTAAATATCGCATAGAAACATGCGGTTTAGGAACATCCACAATGGATGGTGGAGCTATAAACCGCACGCTTCTATGAGATATTTAGCCGATGGTTTTCATAAAAGTTAATTATTTTCTTATTCCCAATTACGATCAATACCGTGGCATCGGCCAACGGCAATCAAAGACGAGGGTGTTTAGATAAATTATTTATTACCGGCACAACTGGCTCGGTCAAAAGTGAGATTAAATGTAAAGATACAAGAATGAAATATAAAATGATATTCTTAACGCTGCCCACCCTTGCGGCAGCGCTGCTCCAGAAGCGGGCACTCGTACGTGGTTCGAGTGGGAGTAATCGGTGATGCGCGCCGATATTACTGTAAGGGAATAAAATACCCAGACAATCCTGTGGATAAAAATACGTGAAAAAATATAAAAGGAAAAAAACTAAAAATTACCGAAACCAAAGTGTCTTCCTTAACCTAGTCGGTGTAGTTACCTAAGATTGTCAGTATGGACCATCCTCCCTCTAATTAGGACTGTTGTCCCCAAGTCCGCCTCTACTGTTTCCTCCACAAATAAAGGGGTCAACTTATTCCCGAGGCGTCTGTGAAGCTCTGAAGCTTCTGTTATGTCGTGCCTGGTCGGCCCGATTGTTTTTCACGATCTGAGCCTTTTGCACTTTGCTTTGAATTTCTTTGTTCATATCTTCCCGCAACATATTTTCCGTGCAGAATGTCAATGGGTCTTTTGTTGGTGACCGATTGCACTGATCTATGTACTCTGCTTTTGCTTGAAGGAGGAGTTCGACTGTATCGGTGACTCCTTTAGCCATTTTGAGGCATCTTGCAATTTCTACAAGAGTGCTATGGAATCTCTCTAATTGTCTGATTTGAAGTACTGTGGAAAGGCGGAGCAATACACCGAAGTTGTTTCGCAGGATGGTTTCTGAACTCTGCGATTATTCATTGTCGCAATAAATCTGTTTGGCATTCGGAAAGATATTAAAGAGCTGCAATAGTGGAGTCTTGATGTCTGTTATGGTGCGGGAAGCTATCGTCTCCACAATGGCGAATTTCGAGAATTTGTCCACGCAAGTCAGGAAATAATTCTTTTCTGTCGAGAATATATCTTCATAAAGCGTCTCTCCAGTGAACGAGGGGACCGGTGTCGGCCCAAGCTCCTGTTTCTTGGGATGCCTATCATATTTCGCCTTGGAGCATATTTTGCAATTCATGACAACCTCGTTTGCGAGCTTAGTCATTTTAGGGAAGTAATAATATGTCATGATTTGTGTGACGTTTTCCTGGGTGGCCCTGTGGGCTCGATTGTGTTCAATGGTGAAATTTTCCTCTCTCTCATTTTTATCGAAAATGTCGGCGACAAGATTTCTGCAATGCCAAAAGGACGACGGAAGGACTTTACGAGCTCATGCTGTATGCAGGCTAAGATTGGGAGCTCACAATGGATCGCGTTTGCGATCTGGGGGCTTACTACGGATTTGACGGTTTCCGCAAGAGCTTCTTTGTCTGAGAAGTTTATTATATGGGTCTTTATACGCGTCTTTTCCCCAAAGAGAACAAAAATCTGTTTTAGAGGGAACTGCGCCTGCTCTAGAATGATCTGATTCCTAAAGCAATTGACAGACTTATCTGTCGTCTCTACCGTGTAGGTCATTGATACTTCGCTATGTATTGTTGCAGCATCTGACCGCGGTACGCTACTTTCTAGCGAACAAATATTCTGTCGCGACAATGCGTCTGCGATTAAGTTTTCTTTACCTGGTTTGTAGAAGAGTTTGGCACCGATTTCGTCGATGCGTGCCTTCCAACGTTTGATTTTTGCATTGGGGTTTCCCTCAGAAACCGCAAGTGTGAGTTGCTGGTGGTCAGTGAACACGTTTATGTCCCTGACGCCATAAATGTAATAGCGCAGCTTTCCCAAGACTCCCACAACTGAAAAAAGCTCCCGCTCGTTAGTAGCGTAGTTTAGCTCATTGTCTTCGAGGATCTTAGAGATCATAGTTATTGGGCGTATTCCTTGTGAAAGGACTGCGCCAATGCCATATGCAGATGAATCGGTTGTCAGGTCGAAAGGTTTTTTGTAGTCTGGATACATCAGCATTACATTTTCTGATGCCAGAATGTCCCTCAGTTTTTGGAAGGCGTGTCTTTGCACCTCATTGAACGAGATGGGGGTTTTATTAGATTTATACTTGGTGGCGATCGCCGCGAAATCTTTCACAAAACATATGTAATACCTTGCTAGGCCTAAGAATTATCTTAGCCCAAACAGCGTCGTTGGCTCGACGCACTCCTGGATAGCTTTCACTTTCTCAGGGTCAGTTCTTGTGCCTTCGCTAGTTACGATAAAGCCGAGGTACTCTACGCTCGTCTTAAAGAACTGCGACTTCTCTTCAGCTACTCTCATGTTTGCTTCATAGAGGCATTTCAGAACCCAGTCGACGTGTTTAACGTGGTCGTCCTGAGACTTGGAAAATATAATTACGTCATCAACATAGACAACATCATCGATTGCCCTCTGGAAAATGGTACCAGCATTTCTTAGCCCAAAGGGCAGTCGGAAAAACTCATACTTCCCTCCATTTACGGAAAAATAAGTTTTTTCCCTGTCGCGTTCTGCCAAAGTTATTTGGTGGTAGCCGGATTTCAGGTCGAGAGTTGTAAAGTACTTGGCCGTACCGAGGCTTGCCAAGATCATTGAGATGCTTGGCATGGCATATTTATCGGCCACTGTCTTCTGATTTAGCTTCCGAAAGTCCATTGCGAGACGCTTTTTTTTATTGCCCTTTTCGTTGCACTAACGTTGCAATATTTTGTCGACCACCCATATAGGATTGTTATATGGTGATCTCGATTTCTGGATGATGTTGTCTTTCGGATTCGACAAAATCGGCAACACCCATAGGATAGCGGTAAAGCTTGGAGTTAATTGGCTCGTCGTCCACCGTGCGAATGGTGCCCACGACCGAAGTGTTATAAGGCAGTGACCCGTTAGGGTCGGCGAACGCCTTAATTCTTTTCTTCAGCATCTGCATGAAGCTTGCTTTTCGTTTCGGTTGTCTTACCGACTGTGTTCCGCTCTTTAGGGACAATGTAGCCCCCACCTGCGTTAGCAGGTCAAGGCCAATAATGCCGTCAATGGTTGTTAGAGTTTTTAAAAGAAAAAACGGCGTCGTTTGATGAAAATTGACAAAGGACATTATTCTGTGATTTTGTTTGACCCGTTGATTGAGAAAACGGGGAAAGGTGATTTGACACCGGGAAGCTTTTCGAATGGCTTGACATAGTTTTTTGATGAACCCGTGTCGATGAGAAGTTTAACAGTGACCCCCGCTACTTTCCGCCATATGAATGGCAGCAGGGATCTTCCCCTAAAAAATTAACCGAAACGCTCTCGTATTCGATCTTGGCGTCGGCTTCTATTTTGGCAAGGTCCTCGTTGTATCCCGATGGTGAAAGGTTGCCAGCGGTAGCAATGTGCTCTACCCTTTGCCGCCAGATGCCCGATGTGCGTTCTGACGCGTTCGGCTTCTCCAGAAAATGTTGTCGCATTGGCCAGTACCGAACGGTTTCTGGTACGTAGAGGGTTGTCTCAATTTAGAGGATGAAGGGTCTACCCCCATCGGCTCAGGGGTCTGGCCTTGAGATTTTGGGCTGTGGGCATGAGTTGCCCTGTTGGGCATTGGGTGTACCCTGACTCCTAACATATTGAGGACTTTTGTAAGAAGTGGGGCCTGGGGCCTATTTTGCCTGCCATTACCCTCTTGTGGCGCTTGGTATTTGCGCTCATTCGTACGGTAGGATCTCTCCTCCATGGCCTCGGCGTAATTTGCAGCCCAAACGCTGCGGTCTTCGTTGGATTCAGCCGACTGGGCGAGGGACAGAGCTATCGGCAAGGGGCCTTCTCAGACCTGAGATGCACAATTGCTGCCTCTGTAGTGTGGACCATTATGTTCTTATTTGTGATAAGGGAAAGCTGTTTCTCAATCTCATCGTAGTATTCTGTCAATGGCAGGTTTCCCTGCCGCATGGTTGCCAGCCTTTGCTGTATTACGCCCACCGGCGTTTTGTCTGAAAAAAAACTATCTAGCCTGTTAATAATGGCTTTGAAATTTAGGACCGTGTTGGAGGACGACAAAATGTTATTTGCGGCCCCTTTCACCTTGTTCCTTATTATCCCTTTTGCCATGAAGTATTTGCTACTACCTTCGTATGGCTCGAAAAATTCGAATGTGGTCAGCCCTGCCTGGCGCCAACCGACGTATTCTACCTTCTTTTTCCATCGAAATCTGGGAGTAACTTGACCATGTCTAATGGTTGATCGCATACGACCCCGGGAATAAGTTGTACTTTATTGAATACTACTACTTTAGGCACAGAGTTTGCGATCACAGAGTTGTGTGATCCGGACTGGTTTATTATAGTTCGGATTGAAATGTTGCAGCCTGATTTGCCAAAGCGGCCTCTAATGTCTGTCCGAACTGTTTTAGAATCATGTTGTCTGGTTTTTTATGTGGTGGCCTGTCCAATTGGAGGCCTTCTAGAAAGGAACTTAGGCTATCCTCTCTATAGCTCATGAGGTGCGATCTGACTTGACAGGCACCTCCCCCTGCAATTTATACCCTAGTACCTTCCTTCATTAATCGTGAGGGTCACAATGTTAGTCTGTTTCGTATAGACAAAACATTTTTATTTTATTTTTTTGTATTGTTTAAAATAACTTTTCTCTACAATTTTTTATAAAAATCTTTCTTTATAATCTCTGTCTTATAATCTTTATAATTTCTTGTTTCTAGTAACAGCTGACATTAAACTGTAATCGACGAGCGAATATCTTAAAATTTGTTATTATTTAGGTTCTGGCTGTTCGGCTTTCAAAAATGGCCCAGTCTTCACGACCTCGAGTCGGTGGAGCGGGGTCAGGGCCATGGCCAGAAGTGCCTGGCGGGTAGGTCTAAAACGCTAGGGGGTGGTCCCCCTAAAAACATTAACCACGTATGGACTTTCGGCCCAAGTATGGAGCAGAAGAAAGATCAAGCAAGGGTTGGGATGTCAACCCAAATGTCGGTGGGAAGCGTGGCTGCTACCACCGGCGGGCACGGGGAGGAGCAATCCTCTCTGCGTGTCGTGGCCACACCTCGGACATGACGGGAGCAGGTCACGTCAGCTGTAAAACTACTGCCACAACCCCCCGCTGTAGGATGAGCCACGCAGGTGCCGTTGTCGAGGCAGACTCGGACCTGGAGAGCGTGCTGTCCATCAGCAGAACAGAAGAGGACAGCTTTCTTCGCTCGCCTGAACCAGGTACCAGCTCCCTGCGCAGGGAAGGGCCGAAGCGTTCGAGGGAGGGGATGAAGGCTAAAGCTCAATATAAGGCAGCCCTCAACATAGTAGGCAGGCTGCAAGGCAAGGCGTATATCTCCCAGGAGGAGAAATCCAAGCTAGCTTGTGCAGAGCTGAAGGTTTAACAAGGTGGAAGAGTTGCTTGCTAACAAGAGGCAAGAGAACCCAAAAGCTCCCATGCACACTTTTGATGGTGCTGGGTGGCTGACTGGGGTCAAAATTCTGAAGTGTAATGATGACCCGACGCTGAAGTGGCTGACGCAAACGGTCTGCCAACTGGAAGCGATGTGGGAGGGGGCCAAGCTGGAGGTGGTAAACAGGGAGCTAATCCCGTCCATACCAAAAGCGAAGCTACTCTTCCCCATCGCCATCCAAGGGGACCGTGCACTGAAGCTCCTTCAACGACAGAACCCCAAGGTACCGACTGCTGACTGGAAGGTCAGCTGGCCCCCCTCGTTGGATAGTGGGCTACCAGCATGCAATCCTCCAGATCAATAAAGCAGCGGAAGACCAACTGTACCCCAAATACGGGAAAATGGCGTGGGGCATGGGTAGCGTATACCTGCGCCTCAAAAAGCGCCAGCCCGGGGATAAAGACACCCACACCCTGCAGGCATGCGAAGTGGAGAAGGATCTCGGTTTGGACACCATTGTAGAGGCCGCCCAGAGTCTGGCGCTCGACGATTCAAACGAAGAAGAAGACGGTGGCCTGACCTTAGTAGTCAACCCGTCGAGTGCAGGGGAGCTAGCCGCTCATGACACTGAAGGTGCTGCAGCTCAACTTGCATAAGAGCAAGACAGCATCAGCGGACCTCCACGTGGCCATGGAGCAAGGGCCCGCTGACATAGCTTTGGTCCAGGCACCCTGGATTAAGTCAGGCAATTCGGTGGCCGGACTAAAGATCTCAAACTACAGCTGATTCTACCCAACATCGGTAAGCAGGAATGTCGTACTCGTACTAGGAATCCACGCTTACCGTATGTCTCATTACAGCACAGACGACCTGACAGTAGTTATACTGCTAAGTAAGGAGAAGCGCCTTTTGGTAGCCTCCAGCTACATTCCACACGATAGGTCTGCACCACCTGAAGAACTAAGGAGTCTGGTGGAAGAAGCCGACTCTAAAGACTACCAACTGATCATTGGTACGGACGTTAATGCCCACCACAGTGTGTGGGGCAGCCCCGAAATAAACGACCGAGGTGAATCACTCTTAGACTTTATATTATCAACTAACATAGATGTAGCAAACGTGAGAGGAATAAACCTACGTGGGCCCTACCTCATCAAACGTGCTAGATCTAACTCTCGTAACGGGAGAGAGAACCTATCAGTCTGGATAGAGGGTCCTCGAAAGACCGTCCTTCTCAGATTATAGGTACATTCAATTCAAGTTCGAATTCGAATACACTCCGAAAGTGAAAGTCTATAGAAACCGGAACACCCGGAACACAAACTGGGAGAAGTTTAGAAAGACAGTCACTTCGAAACTCGCGAACCCGGGCTCAGTGAAATCCGAGGAGGACATAAAGAAGTCCTTGGAGACCCTATCTACGGAACTGCTGGAGGCCTACCACGCAGCATGCCTACCCTCTAGAACAAGAAATAAGTCTAATCCACTCTGGTGGAATCGGGACCTCTCTCTAAGCTCGCTAAGCTAGCGAACGATGAGAACATCAACGAGGAATACAAAACGCTCATAAGAAAGTACAAGAAGGAAATACGTAAGGCACAACACAGCTTGTGGAAGAGACTGAGGAAGCTGCTGTCAAAGAACCCCACAGTACAAAGTCAGCTCAAACTAGACAATGGACAGTGGTCGGAGGGCAGCAAAGAAGCCCTGACGGCACTAATGGAAGCCCACTTCCCAGGATTCATCGAGGTCACCGATGCCGAATCGTATCAGGACCTATCAACTGAGGAACAAACACCCGCAACAGACCTCATAACCCCCAAGAAAATCCAATGGGCTATAGATTCCTTCACGCGCATAAAAGCACCTGGACTGGACGGAATAATCCCAGCCATGCTGCAATTGACCAAAGAGGTGATCACCCCATGGCTTCTCGCAATATACGCAGCATGCCTAAGAATAGGATATATCCCTATCCCTATCCTATAAAGTGCAGCCATGTGAGTTCCAAGGATTATAGACCGATGAGCCTAACCTCCTTTCCACTGAAAACATTAGAAAAGCTGCCGGATCTACACATCAGAACCGAAGTAAGGGGACTGATGTCAACCAACCAACACGCCTACACCAAGGGAAAATCGGTGGAAACAGCACTACACTCGCTAGAAGCTACCGTCGAGAAAGCTCTCAACAACAACAAAAATGCACTAGGAGTATTTGTAGATATATCCGGAGCATTTAATAACGCCGCTACAGAAGCCATAATGGACTGCCTAGGAGCAAAATACACCCACCCAGCAATCAACCTCTGGATATAAAACTTTCTAAGTTGTAGACGGGTGCAATCAGAGTGGGGCACCGCTTCCATGGTCAAAGGAGCACACAGTAGCACACCACAGAGTGGAGTCCTGTCGCCCCTCATGTGGACCCTGGTGGTGGACAACCTCATCAAGAGATTCGAGAGGAAGGCCCCAAAAATAACAGCCAAAAAGATGCTTAGTAGTACATGGGGCCTGTCACCCGCTCTGATGCACTGGATCTACATCTCGGTGGTGCGACCAACTCTGCTGTATGGAGTCCTAGCGTGGAGGTAAGCTACTGAAAAGAAGACGTACCACAAGCTCATGAAACTAACCCAGCGACAGGCTCTGCTCTGTATCACAGGACCGCTGAGGTCAACGCCAATTAAAGCACTCGAAACCATACCCGGAATCGAGGGTCTATTGGGTTCCCAGCCACCAGGACCGCTGAGGTCAACGCCACTACTCTGCCACTATCTGCTGCACCTTCCACGGAAGGATTGCAGACTGTAAGTGGGTATACTAACAGGCCACTGCCTGGCTGCGTCGCATGCAACCAGGCTAAACATCACCAACAGCGACATCTGCAGGAAATGTGATGAACCCGGGGCTGTCGAAACCGGGAACATCTCATCTGCCGCTGTCCGGCTCTCTCAAGGGCAAGGGGAAGATACCTGGGCGCACCGATGCTGGAATCACTGGATGAAGAATCCAAGAGGTCGCCAGGGGACGATTCCCGTCTTCGATTCTAGGGGACTTCAAAACCTCAGAAACACCCTCGTAAAAGTCCATACGAAATCCGGATAATTAAGGACCATTCTGGCCTATGAGAGGCCCCATTGAATCTAACCTAACCTTCTGGCTGTTCAAGGTTGTCACTGACTCCGGTTCAGCGGGGTTAGGCGGGGAAACTTTGTTGGGCTTGCTGTTTTTCCTGTTGATTCTTTTTTTTCCTAGGCGAGAGAGGGCCCTTCAGCCTATTTCGTAGATCGCTGATGGGAGCGAGGGTTTTCCCTTCAGCCCCTTCTCTTTTCTTTATCTGTCTTTGTGGCTGTCGCTATTGGCGACAGCAGACGCAGCTTCGAATTGCTGTGATGGGCACTTGTTTTACCTTCACGGATTTATCCCCAACAACAAAAATCACCACTTTATGCACGGGAACGTTTTTCGTCAACGCCACTCACAAATGTTAGAGGGGCGGCAAAATTTTATTTTAGTTCTTCGATTTTCTTTCTTTTCTAAGTCTCAGATTTGTTTGTTTGAATTGTTTTTATTTTTGTTTGTTTTTTGTTGCCTCCTCATAGAGGGGACTTTAGGGTGTACTACGAGAATTTCCACTTATTTCAACACAAAAAAAAAACGAATTAAGTATTTATTATTTGTTAGAAATTTGCCTTTTACTTTTTTTTCGGCACTTTTTTTTTCTCTTTACACTGTGTTGTTTCACACGACCGTTTACTATGGGTTTTTAGACATGTTTTGCGCCAATTAATGATTTTGTTATTCCCAATTATGATCAATATCGTGGCATCGGCCAACGGCAATCAAAGACGAGGGTGTTTAGGTTAATTACACTAGTCGACACGACTTTTCCGCTGTCGCCAAAAATGGCTTTTTCTGATAGATTTGGATGTTAAAAATTTTTTAAAGAATGTTTTTTTTTTTTTCATGGAGTAGTTTTTTTTAAAAGAAGTTTTAAAAAATTTTGTGTTTTTTGTCATAGGTAGTGCTTTTATTTTTTACATATCTTAAGTTTCCTACAACTGGTTGTATTGAACTTTGCAGTTAAAAAAAGCTGACAAATGCAGCTATAAATCCGATTCAGACACTTTGTAGCTGCAACTTAACGCCTGGAAGATATTAAGCTTTCAAATTCAAATTTCATAATTTTTTTCGGTATTTTTCCCCGAAATTTTGACTTTGAAAGCTCAGGAAAAGTCGAAAAAAAATTATTTGAATGCCTTGATTTTTGGTTTTAGATAGACACATTAATTAGGCGTCGTTTAAGGTATCGCTTATAAAAATATAAAAATAAACGGCTTAGTTATAACCGTTTGACCTAAACTACATATGCCGTTTGGCACTATCCCAAATGCCCTTTTACCGTTAAAAACTGTTACAAACACAGATTTTTGGTATTTTTGTAGGAAAAAAAACGGTTATTCGTCGGCTAACGGAATTTATCGGCGAAATTCGGCATATGAAAGTTTGGTCAAACGGTTATAACTTTTTCCTACAACTGGTTGTATTGAACTTTGCAGTTTTAAAAAGCTGACAAATGCGGCAATAAATCCGACCCAGACATTTTGTAGCTGCAGCTTAACATCTGGAAGATATCAAGCTTTCAAATTCAAATTTGATAATTTTTTTCGGCATTTTAACCCGAAATTTTGACTTTGAAAACTCAGGAAAAGTCGAAAAAAAAAATATTTGAATGCCTTGATTTTTGGTTTTAGATAGACACATTAATTAGGCGTCGTTTAAGGTATCGCTTATAAAAATATAAAAATAAACGGCTTAGTTATAACCGTTTGACCTAAACTACATATGCCGTTTGGCACTATCCCAAATGCCCTTTTACCGTTAAAAACTGTTACAAACGCAGATTTTTGGTATTTTTGTAGGAAAAAAAACGGTTATTCGTCGGCTAACGGAATTTATCGGCGAAACTCGGCATATGAAAGTTTGGTCAAACGGTTATAACTTTTTCCTACAACTGGTTGTATTGAACTTTGCAGTTTTAAAAAGCTGACAAATGCGGCAATAAATCCGACCCAGACATTTTGTAGCTGCAGCTTAACATCTGGAAGATATCAAGCTTTCAAATTCAAATTTGATAATTTTTTTCGGCATTTTAACCCGAAATTTTGACTTTGAAAACTCAGGAAAAGTCGAAAAAAAATATTTGAATGCCTACATTTTTGGTTTTAGATAGACACATTAATTAGGCATCGTTTAAGGTATCGTTTTTAAAAATCGATGGATAAACGGATAAGCTGCAGCCACTTGATACACTTGCAGTCAAGCATAAAATATAACTTCTGTGCTTTTTTTCCCGTTACTCGAAAATGCGAGATGCAATGAGAGATAAGAACATCAGTTTTTGTTCATTACTCTTTCTGCTATTAATCTGCTTACTTTGTTTTGTCTCTTTATGCTTTTCCTTTCTCCTACGAGGGTCGAAACTGAAATTTTGGAGGTGTCGTATAGTTTTGCGAAGGAGTGTATATACCCCCAAAAAATACAATCATACTCAACAGTGGGTTCATTTGATTTGTAAATGTAGCCAGAATATTCTTTGCCAGTTAATCTCGACATTGAACCATTTTGAATTGCATCACACACTTTTGCTAATATTGGGTCGCGTCGTGTTTCTCGAGCTATTTATTTGAAGTTGATTCTGAACACCTTATTGGACTGGAGGAGGCATTCTTGACAGTCCGTCTGCTATATTTAACGTCCCCTTAATGTGTTCAACTGAATATTGAAAACCTGACAATATAAGTGCCCATCTTTGCATTCGTGCATTTGGACCGAGGCTACTGCAGATGCCATCACTGGAAGTCCTTTCATATCTCCAAATATGCTTATCAATGGTTTGTGATCAGTTCGAAGAATGAATTTGTTTCCCAAAAGATACTGCTTTAATTTCGTTACACAAAAAACTATACCCAGAGCCTCTTTCTCCAGAGTACTAAAATAATACTCGTACTATAATAATACTACTAAACAAGCCAGCATCCGAAACTCAAAAACTCAATAACTCAAGTTTTGCATAGTGTAGACACCAGTTCTGAGTTCTTGAGTTACCTATCGATAAATGAGTTAACTCACTGTAGTGAAATAGGCTTTTTACACTTGGTGCGTTACCTATCGATATCGGAAAAGACGCAGAGACACTACAGCTTCTTTGCGTCTTTGGAAGAGGAAGACAAATTTTGTAAGCAAAGTAAATAATTGGCGAAAATCAACGAAATATGTCGGAAAAAGAGTTGATTCTTCTAACTGCGGTGGCGTAAAGTGAGGAGAATCTTTTAAAGTGCATGGAAGTGTCTGAGTTATCCTTAGAAAAGTTGCAATTCGTCTAGCAACTGCAACGTCCTCCTCGCGTTTGAACCCTTGTAAGTAAAGAGCAGATAATGTTCTCTCTTTTCAATTTAATAATGTATTCTAAATTACAATAACCACGATATGGTTCGTTTTGGGAGGGAGATGTTGTGGACAACTCCGATGCCTTTTTTAAGGAAAATTTCCGCATGGAAAGGAGTTCTTTCAACATTCTTGTTGGACTGTTGCCCAATCTCAACTCTCGACTGACAATCCCTCTGGAGAAGAGAATAGCCATAGCATAGCCCTTTATTGCCTAGGATCGTATGCGGAATATCGTACGGTAGGGAGTCTATTTGGTGTGCAAAAGGCCATTGTCTGCCACATATTACTGGAGTTTTGTAGCGAGGTAGTTGCTCAACTCGCTGACAATTATCTGGCAGCACACTTTCTTACCCTGAGAAGATCACGGAAACAGTGAAAGGATTCATAGACATGGGATTTGCAGCATTTGCAAATTTTATGCGGCAATATTTAAATTTTAATATGCTGTTTTTTGTTGTTATTAGTAATGATAGTTCCACTAAAAGGCAAAAAAATACAAAAAAATTGATGTTATGCGCAAAGAAAAACCAAAACCAATCGAATATAACAAATAAACGCACCTGCGTCGGAAAACGACGCAACTTTTTGCCACCACTAGGGCCCTATGCTAAACCCAAGGTATACTTAACAAGGTAGCCGCACTGAGAGAGCCACTACTTCTTATTTCAGTGAAGAAGAAGAAGAACAAGAAAAAGTCGTCCGCGGAGATGCGTCGCTCACAACTGCTGCTAGGCAGACTGAAATTTAAGAAGTAAAAAAGAGGTCGAGAGAGCGAGTGCGGCTACCTTGTTAAGTATACCTTGGCTAAACCTATGTAAAAAAAAACTGCGTTTCTGGGAAGACGCAAACAATCAAGACGCAGCCTCAGTGTAAACGGCACATAACCTTCTCTCTTTCTATCTCCTCCAACGCTTTGAAATGGTTGCTTTGCTGTTCTTTCAGTTCTTGCAAAGTTTCAGCCACCAATTTCAATGTTTCTCCTTGTAGAGAGCAGAGTTTATCCAAATTGACATTCCATTGACCATCTCATAAAGGCTGCATATTCGTGCTATCTACTCCTTAATTAGCTAGTTTGTTGTTGTATAGTTTTACCTCCTGCTTGTGTTGCGCCATCTTCTTGCGTATAACACATTTCCAATCCGACCATATCTTTTAAAAGCAGCCAATTCTATTGGCATTCACAATTAAAACTTGGAATACTTCTTCCACCCAGTTGGCAGTCCTGCTGCATTTAATGTGTTTGAAAGCTCTGACCATTTGGCTACTATTGTTGACCGGTCTCTTTTAACAAGGCCCCTGGCTATGTCCGAGTTGTCTCTCATGAGCGTTACCAAGATTTCGTCTTGACTAGACGTCTTACAATCCCTACAAACAATTCAGACAATAATAGTTTGGAATTACTTACTTTTACTTGTTTTAAAGACTTAAAACAACCGACAGAGTTGTCGCTTAACGTGTTTTATTTTTTTGGGGACCATCGAAAATTAAACTTGTATAGAAACTCATTTCCACTTCAATATACAATACTCTGTAATAATTTGCCATTATTAATGTAAATATTTAATTTATTTAAATAACACTACTCGACAAAATTCAACTTTTTTTTCCGCTGTGGCCAAAAATGACTTTTTCTTATAGATTTGGAGATTTAAATTTTTTTTTAAAGAATTATGGTTTTTTTTTCGTGGAGTAGTTTTTTTTTTAAGAATCTTTAATAAATTTGGTGTTTTTTGTCATAGGTGGTGCTTCTATTTTTCACATAACTTAAGGTTCCTATAACTTGTTCTATTGAACTTTGCAGTTTTGAAAAGCTGACAAATGCAGCTATACCAGCCGACCCAGACACTTTGTACCTGCAGCTTAACGTCTGAAAGATATAAGGTTTTCCAATTCAAATGAATTTGATTTTTAGACACTGCAAAGTATGACAATGTATTATTTATATATGATATATGCGCATACAACCTCTCCCACCTTTTGAAATATAACGTAATATAATGTAAGATATAAATTTTATGTTGACATTTACTTGTTGATACTATTGTATAAATGTATATTGTATCACTACCCTCTAGTACCAGGCAACTAGTTCGACACCGGTGCCGAACTTGTTGCATTTCTCACGTACCTGGTTCCATTTTGTTTCCCCGACAATGTATTTCAGAGGAGAATTTAATACATGCATGTCCTAGGGCGGAACCACCCCTGGTCCACTATCGATTCCCCTTCGATTACCTGTGAACTAGTTGCTCAGGACCTAGTTCGGACCTAGCTACCAGTAGAAAGCCAGAAACTAGTTCCCGTATCGACCCCCCTTCGGTTACAAGGAGCCCAGTTTCGAAATAAAAATAAAAATTCGTTCAATGTAAATGTACGCTTATATAATTTAAAATTCTATTATATATATTAATACAATACATACAATTGTTAAAACCAATACTTTAAACCAATTTTATTATTAATAACCATATAAACAATAAAATTCGGTCGGAAAAACTTAGCCAAACGCTAAATTGAATTATTATAAATTAATATAAATTAAATTATTATAAACAATTGCCAATTTAAAAAATTTTTTTTTTGGTACATATGTAATGTATGTACATATACATTCTTATAGCCAAAATTCAACATATTTGCAATTGCAGCCGTGCAATTTCCCTGCGGAAATTTTCCATAAAAAATGGTTTCCAAGGTTATTCGCAATGTCCAAATGCGTTTCTTGGAAATTTGATCCAAATAGTCCACAGTTGCTGCAGACATCGTCGCCAACTCCATACATTGCAGCGTCGCTATCGTCTCTTGCTCTGCCACATTAAGCATCATTAATTCTTGGGTATTCATATTAATAAAATTAAATAAAACAAATTTTCGGAGACCAGCACGTGCCAGCAGCCGAAACTCAATAACTCAATAACTCAACTTTGGCATAGTGTAAACGCAAGTTCTGAGTTATTGAGTTACCTATCGATAAATGTGGTAACTCACTGTAGTGTAAAAAGGCTAGTAGTCGACGTAGGCCTGGTCGATGTTCGCTTAACCCGTTACTAGTTCCGTAGCTAGTTGCGTGGTAGCCGAAGCGGAACTAGTTCGAGTAGGGTCAATTGACCCCTTTGGCTCTACAGGGTAGCCATACAGTATATAGATGGGACAGTTCAAACATGTAGGTGTCCGCAGCGAATCGACTGGCATCAGCTACACCAGTCGTGAGAGTATATGTGTGCACATGTATTCTCGCTTATTTTGCGTGTTGTGCATGTGTGGATCATCTACTCGGCGAGTCGTGAGAGTGTATGTGTGCACATGCATTCTCACGTACTTTGCGTGTTTGCAAGTGTGTATGAGCGCACAGCTGTAATTTGTGCTCTATCAACTTTGTTTTAATTTTTGACCTCACGCTACCTTCACTTTAGCAATTTTTAAAATTGACCCTTTTTGAAGACGCTTGCCTTACAATACCAGAATAATTGTTATTTTGTACATGCTTTAGATGCTAACTTTGTTTAATATAGAATATACTTATATAATGAGCTGATATATGTTTATATATTCACATATATATTTAGTTGTATGGTTTATTATAGTATATGTATAATGATATATTTGATCACATATAAAAAAGTAGTATGCGCTAAAAAAAAATATATATCATCCTTGAATATGGATATTAATGACATATAAATGGGTAATAAATGGGTCCATACGGATTTTAGTGCCACACTTGCGAGTCAAATTTGAAATCCTCCCTATTTTTCTGATGCGAATGTCCATCCACAGACAGAACTTGCAAGTAAATTCATATATGTGTGTACGTGTGCAGTGCTGCCGAAATTGCTGCAAAATATTTTTAAGAAGATTTCTTGAGACACAAATTTATTTGCTGAGTGTTGCTTCTTGACGCGACGCGCTAATACCCTATAGACAATTACTATAATTTGATGCCATATCTGATATACATTTTGCATTTGTACATATTTACATGCATTCATTATATTCGTTAATAGTACATTAAACCAAATTAGCATATAAAGGATATTCAATATATTACATTTTTATTTTTTTTCGCAATCGTCATCGTAAAATCATAACTTCCAATCATTTCTAAAGTAATGGTTGTTTTTTTCGACAGCGGCGTCGTAAAAAACCAATCCAAACAAGCAGACCTACAATATGTGCACACATACAGCTAAAGCTCAGCCTCACATACAAAGCGTTTGTACTTTGCTAAGCTGAAATTTTGTGTGTTCATCTTCAATTTGTTGACGAACTGACCTACCGCCACAAAAGAAATGAAGAATTGGCAGGGTGGGTGGGGTTGTGTGTGGGTTTGGTGGGACACTTGAAAATGGGAAAAAAGGAAATCTGTAATTATTTTTTTTTATTTTTATTATATAAATTATTATAAATTAAATACATATAATACATGAAAATAAACAGAAAAAACCACACAAAAAATCAACAGCAACAACACAGCAAGTGACAAGCGCAAGCCATTTTTGGCTTAAAAAAGTTAAACTTTAAACATTAAAAAAACAAATTTAGTGAATTTTGGAGAGTGCACAGACTTAAAAATTACCCCAATTATGTACAGCAGTGAAAAATATCAAGGCACGCTCGAGCTATTAAATACGGCGCCAAGCGCAGACAAGACGATGCAAGCCGGCATTTGCGAAGTCCCTGTTGAGCGCAAGATAGAGTGAGATAACGGTAGTGTACAACACGCAGTAGAGGTGGCGCCAGAAAGGGATGATGAAATTGTGAAGAACTTTCGAGAAACTTTTGCAACAAGACAACGCTTGTCGACCATACGATCCGATAAATATGAAGAAGAATTGCTCCGTTTGCAGCAGCTAGAGCAATTATACGTTTCTCGCAAGCGCGTGGCTAATCTCAAATCGAATGTACTGAAAACAGAGAGAGAGAGAGGCTACTGAGAAACGCCGAGAAATAGCATCGACTTGACACACATTGAGGCGTTAATGCGTTCATTTTCTGGAAATGACGACCATGCTATAACCAGTTGGATTAGTAAAATTGAGGACATTATGAATTTCCATGGTGTATCCGAGTCCAATCGTTGGATATTGGCGAAGCGGTGAAGTTGTACATCAACCATGTGGCGCCACTGACTTGGGAATTAATGCGAGCAGAGTTGCTTAGCGTTTTTGAGCAGAAAGTGACGGCGTGGGATATTGAAAATCGACTGGAGGCTCGAAAAATTGGAAGTAACGAAAGCGCCTTGTAATATTTCGTTGCGATGTGCAGCATAGCGTCACAGGCAGATATGGCCACGAGCGATGTTGTCAAATTTATCGTAGAGGGACTGCAGGACAAGACGGGCATGGCATCCATGCTATATTGTACCACACTCAACGAGCTGCGAGGCAAGATGGTCACCTATGACAAGGTCAGAAGAGCTCCTGGATTTGCCGCAAATCGTAGCAAAGGTATGAAAAAAGTAAATGGGAGTATGGCAGCTGGGCAGCAGCAAGGTGGGGTGCAATGCGGTGCTACAACTGTTGGCGATTTGGGCACGCTATGAAGGACTGCAGTCAGCCGAAGAGACCGAATGGAGCATGTTTCAATTGTTGGAGCCCGGCCAACAATACTCGCAGTGCCCTAAGCGAAAGATTGCCACTAAAGTAGCTGCAGTTCAAGATGAGGAGCAGTTAAGTGTAGGGCTAGAATTTGGTCTCGATATTGCCGAGAAGTGTATAGAAGTTATTAGGATCTATTATTTACACAAAGAATTTGACTTTGGAGCACAGCCAAAATGTCAAATGCAGATAACAGAAACAACACCATTTCATTGTACTCCACGTCGTCTAACCCATCATGAGAGAGAGAAAGTAGCTGAAATGATATATGATCTGCTAGAAAAAAAAGTAATCCGTCAAATTGAGTGTCCTTTTGCTTCTCCTTTGGTTCTAGTGAAAAAAAGTCAGGAGAACTACGAATGTGTGTTGACTACCGTGGTCTGAACAAGCGAATTGTTAAAGATAATTTATATTAATAATTTAAATTAACCCCTTATTGAGGACTGTCTTGAGTTTTTCGAGAGTAGAGAATTTTCAGAGATTTCTTTCGGAGTTTCTTAGAGATTTTATTAGAAACAAAAGAATTGTAGTGTATGTGGATAATATAACGGTAGCGACAAAAACAGTTGAAGAACACTTGGATTTATTAAAGAGGTTATGCATTCGGTTAAGCGAGCAAAACTTAGAGATAAATCGGAAAAAGTGTAAGTTCATGAAACGAGACATTGAGTTTTTGGGGTACAGAGTTAATCAACACGGAGAAGTTCCTAGTGATTCCCATATCGAGGCTCTATAAAATTACGCAGTTCCTCAAATTGTAAAAGCACTCTACTCATGCCTTGGATTCTTTTCGTATTTTCGACGTTTCATGCAGTCATTTGCGACGGCAGCTAACCCTTTAGAGCAGATGCTGAAAGAAGGTCGTGCGTTCCTTAATAGTCGTTTGAAAATAGGTCGAAAAAAATACTATGTTACGATCATAGAAGCTTTCATAGAGCTTTCTAATGAAAATCTGTTTTGCTAAAAAGTAGCAACGCCCTCCCATTTTTTTTTGATTCCGTATTGCACTTATATTCATTGCTGCATCAAAGTGTGAAGTATAGATATATTTTTTGTTGTTCGGAAAATTCGCTGTCCCTTAACCCTGGGGACAGCCAGACATCGCGCGAGTTGATTGTTTAATAAGTTGGTAGTGAGCTGAAAATCCCTGTGGGTATGATTTAAGCACAGACGAGTTTTATTTGTCTGAAAAAAGTAAATTTTCACAGCATTTTTCATATACCGCCCGGTGTTCTTAATAAACAAAAAAGCAGCTACCAAAACAGATGAAGAAGTGCCCTGGAGATTGCCCTGGACCTCTGTACAGCCCAACCTGCTTGAATACATGCAGTCCAAAGTGAGAGTGGCATAAAGGCCGCCCATTCACCACCGAGGGACCACCAGAAGAACATTAAAAGGCCCAACAAATAGAATATAAGTCACTAAGAAACAAATTTTTTACAACTTTGTAATTTTTGCCCACTATGTTGTGTGCATCAAGGTAGAACGCAACCTAATAAGTTGTGTGCAAAATAGGCAGGACTTCACTGCGTTGATCGGAGTAGGAAATAAAAAAAAGAAGAGAAAAAAAAATGTTAAATTAAGAATATGTGAAACGAAATTTGTATGATTATACACAATATATATTATAATTCCAAATTTTCAAAATAAATTACAAAATGGCCTGGTTAGGCTCAGCGAATGTTGTATATAATGTAAAAATAATAGACCACACAAACGATATAAAATCGATGTGGATCTTGTTGCTAATAATAGCAATTATAAACGTCGCATAGGTTGTCCTTAGTTTGTACTCAAAACACAATAAGAAAGAAGTAAGAAGTAAAAAGAAGTACATATATATATATATATTACCTTATTTTAATATAAATTACGTGTCACTTTGTTTGTCTGCGATGGACTCCTAAACTATGGCTAGACTAGAGACAAGAGTGGAGAAGAATGAGGCGTAATCGGGCCTATAACAGATTTTAATCAAATTTGCACACCGTATGTAGTTTATTATTGTTGTTGTTCAAAGTTTAATAATGTAAAGTTATAGCCTATTTATGTGCCGTTTACACTGAGGCTGCGTCTTGATTCTTTGCGTCTTCCCAGAAACGCAGTTTTTTTTACATAGGTTTAGCCAAGGTATACTTAACAAGGTAGCCGCACTCGCTCTCTCGACCTCTTTTTTACTTCTTAAATTTCAGTCTGCCTAGCAGCAGTTGTGAGCGACGCATCTCCGCGGACGACTTTTTCTTGTTCTTCTTCTTCTTCACTGAAATAAGAAGTAGTGGCTCTCTCAGTGCGGCTACCTTGTTAAGTATACCTTGGGTTTAGCATAGGGCCCTAGTGGTGGCAAAAAGTTGCGTCGTTTTCCGACGCAGGTGCGTTTATTTGTTATATTCGATTGGTTTTGGTTTTTCTTTGCGCATAACATCAATTTTTTTGTATTTTTTTGCCTTTTAGTGGAACTATCATTACTAATAACAACAAAAAACAGCATATTAAAATTTAAATATTGCCGCATAAAATTTGCAAATGCTGCAAATCCCATGTCTATGAATCCTTTCACTGTTTCCGTGATCTTCTCAGGGTAAGAAAGTGTGCTGCCAGATAATTGTCAGCGAGTTGAGCAACTACCTCGCTACAAAACTCCAGTAATATGTGGCAGACAATGGCCTTTTGCACACCAAATAGACTCCCTACCGTACGATATTCCGCAGACGATCCTAGGCAATAAAGGGCTATGCTATGGCTATTCTCTTCTCCAGAGGGATTGTCAGTCGAGAGTTGAGATTGGGCAACAGTCCAACAAGAATGTTGAAAGTACTCCTTTCCATGCGTAAATTTTCCTTAAAAAAGGCATAGGAGTTGTCCACAACATCTTCCTCCCAAAACGAACCATATCGTGGTTATTGTAATTTAGAATACATTATTAAATTGAAAAGAGAGAATATTATCTGCTCTTTACTTACAAGGGTTCAAACGCGAGGAGGACGTTGCAGTTGCTAGACGAATTGCAACTTTTCTAAGGATAACTCAGACACTTCCATGCACTTTAAAAGATTCTCCTCACTTTGCGCCACCGCAGTTAGAAGAATCAACTCTTTTTCCGACATATTTCGTTGATTTTCGCCAATTATTTACTTTGCTTACAAAATTTGTCTTCCTCTTCCAAAGACGCAAAGAAGCTGTAGTGTAAACGCCAGTTCTGCTTCTCTGCGTCTTTTCCGATATCGATAGGTAACGCACCAAGTATAAAAAGCCTATTTCACTACAGTGAGTTTGAGAACTTTGCAGTTTTGAAAAGCTGACAAATGCAGCTATACCAGCCGACCCAGACACTTTGTACCTGCAGCTTAACGTCTGGAAGATATAAGGTTTTCCAATTCAAATGAATTTGATTTTTAGACACTGCAAAGTATGACAATGTATTATTTATATATGATATATGCGCATACAACCTCTCCCCCCTTTTGAAATATAACGTAATATAATGTAAGATATAAATTTTATGTTGACATTTACTTGTTGATACTATTGTATAAATGTATATTGTATCACTACCCTCTAGTACCAGGCAACTAGTTCGACACCGGTGCCGAACTTGTTGCATTTCTCACGTACCTGGTTCCATTTCGTTTCCCCGACAATGTATTTCAGAGGAGAATTTAATACATGCATGTCCACTATCGATTCCCCTTCGATTACCTGTGAACTAGTTGCTCAGGACCTAGTTCGGACCTAGCTACCAGTAGAAAGCCAGAAACTAGTTCCCGTATCGACCCCCCCTTCGGTTACAAGGAGCCCAGTTTCGAAATAAAAATAAAAATTCGTTCAATGTAAATGTACGCTTATATAATTTAAAATTCTATTATATATATTAATACAATACATACAATTGTTAAAACCAATACTTTAAACCAATTTTATTATTAATAACCATATAAACAATAAAATTCGGTCGGAAAAACTTAGCCAAACGCTAAATTGAATTATTATAAATTAATATAAATTAAATTATTATAAACAATTGCCAATTTAAAAAATTTTTTTTTTGGTACATATGTAATGTATGTACATATACATTCTTATAGCCAAAATTCAACATATTTGCAATTGCAGCCGTGCAATTTCCCTGCGGAAATTTTCCATAAAAAATGGTTTCCAAGGTTATTCGCAATGTCCAAATGCGTTTCTTGGAAATTTGATCCAAATAGTCCACAGTTGCTGCAGACATCGTCGCCAACTCCATACATTGCAGCGTCGCTATCGTCTCTTGCTCTGCCACATTAAGCATCATTAATTCTTGGGTATTCATATTAATAAAATTAAATAAAACAAATTTTCGGAGACCAGCACGTGCCAGCAGCCGAAACTCAATAACTCAATAACTCAACTTTGGCATAGTGTAAACGCAAGTTCTGAGTTATTGAGTTACCTATCGATAAATGTGGTAACTCACTGTAGTGTAAAAAGGCTAGTAGTCGACGTAGGCCTAGTCGATGTTCGCTTAACCCGTTACTAGTTCCGTAGCTAGTTGCGTGGTAGCCGAAGCGGAACTAGTTCGAGTAGGGTCAATTGACCCCTTTGGCTCTACAGGGTAGCCATACAGTATATAGATGGGACAGTTCAAACATGTAGGTGTCCGCAGCGAATCGACTGGCATCAGCTACACCAGTCGTGAGAGTATATGTGTGCACATGTATTCTCGCTTATTTTGCGTGTTGTGCATGTGTGGATCATCTACTCGGCGAGTCGTGAGAGTGTATGTGTGCACATGCATTCTCACGTACTTTGCGTGTTTGCAAGTGTGTATGAGCGCACAGCTGTAATTTGTGCTCTATCAACTTTGTTTTAATTTTTGACCTCACGCTACCCTTCACTTTAGCAATTTTTAAAATTGACCCTTTTTGAAGACGCTTGCCTTACAATACCAGAATAATTGTTATTTTGTACATGCTTTAGATGCTAACTTTGTTTAATATAGAATATACTTATATAATGAGCTGATATATGTTTATATATTCACATATATATTTAGTTGTATGGTTTATTATAGTATATGTATAATGATATATTTGATCACATATAAAAAAGTAGTATGCGCTAAAAAAAAAATATATATCATCCTTGAATATGGATATTAATGACATATAAATGGGTAATAAATGGGTCCATACGGATTTTAGTGCCACACTTGCGAGTCAAATTTGAAATCCTCCCTATTTTTCTGATGCGAATGTCCATCCACAGACAGAACTTGCAAGTAAATTCATATATGTGTGTACGTGTGCAGTGCTGCCGAAATTGCTGCAAAATATTTTTAAGAAGATTTCTTGAGACACAAATTTATTTGCTGAGTGTTGCTTCTTGACGCGACGCGCTAATACCCTATAGACAATTACTATAATTTGATGCCATATCTAATATACATTTTGCATTTGTACATATTTACATGCATTCATTATATTCGTTAATAGTACATTAAACCAAATTAGCATATAAAGGATATTCAATATATTACATTTTTATTTTTTTTCGCAATCGTCATCGTAAAATCATAACTTCCAATCATTTCTAAAGTAATGGTTGTTTTTTTCGACAGCGGCGTCGTAAAAAACCAATCCAAACAAGCAGACCTACAATATGTGCACACATACAGCTAAAGCTCAGCCTCACATACAAAGCGTTTGTACTTTGCTAAGCTGAAATTTTGTGTGTTCATCTTCAATTTGTTGACGAACTGACCTACCGCCACAAAAGAAATGAAGAATTGGCAGGGTGGGTGGGGTTGTGTGTGGGTTTGGTGGGACACTTGAAAATGGGAAAAAAGGAAATCTGTAATTATTTTTTTTTATTTTTATTATATAAATTATTATAAATTAAATACATATAATACATGAAAATAAACAGAAAAAACCACACAAAAAATCAACAGCAACAACACAGCAAGTGACAAGCGCAAGCCATTTTTGGCTTAAAAAAAGTTAAACTTTAAACATTAAAAAAACAAATTTAGTGAATTTTGGAGAGTGCACAGACTTAAAAATTACCCCAATTACGTACAGCAGTGAAAAATATCAAGGCACGCTCGAGCTATTAAATACGGCGCCAAGCGCAGACAAGACGATGCAAGCCGGCATTTGCGAAGTCCCTGTTGAGCGCAAGATAGAGTGAGATAACGGTAGTGTACAACACGCAGTAGAGGTGGCGCCAGAAAGGGATGATGAAATTGTGAAGAACTTTCGAGAAACTTTTGCAACAAGACAACGCTTGTCGACCATACGATCCGATAAATATGAAGAAGAATTGCTCCGTTTGCAGCAGCTAGAGCAATTATACGTTTCTCGCAAGCGCGTGGCTAATCTCAAATCGAATGTACTGAAAACAGAGAGAGAGAGGCTACTGAGAAACGCCGAGAAATAGCATCGACTTGACACACACTGAGGCGTTAATGCGTTCATTTTCTGGAACTGACGACCATGCTATAACCAGTTGGATTAGTAAAATTGAGGACATTATGAATTTCCATGGTGTATCCGAGTCCAAACGTTGGATATTGGCGAAGCGGTGAAGTTGTACATCAACCATGTGGCGCCACTGACTTGGGAATTAATGCGAGCAGAGTTGCTTAGCGTTTTTGAGCAGAAAGTGACGGCGTGGGATATTGAAAATCGACTGGAGGCTCGAAAAATTGGAAGTAACGAAAGCGCCTTGTAATATTTCGTTGCGATGTGCAGCATAGCGTCACAGGCAGATATGGCCACGAGCGATGTTGTCAAATTTATCGTAGAGGGACTGCAGGACAAGACGGGCATGGCATCCATGCTATATTGTACCACACTCAACGAGCTGCGAGGCAAGATGGTCACCTATGACAAGGTCAGAAGAGCTCCTGGATTTGCCGCAAATCGTAGCAAAGGTATGAAAAAAGTAAATGGGAGTATGGCAGCTGGGCAGCAGCAAGGTGGGGGTGCAATGCGGTGCTACAACTGTTGGCGATTTGGGCACGCTATGAAGGACTGCAGTCAGCCGAAGAGACCGAATGGAGCATGTTTCAATTGTTGGAGCCCCGGCCAACAATACTCGCAGTGCCCTAAGCGAAAGATTGCCACTAAAGTAGCTGCAGTTCAAGATGAGGAGCAGTTAAGTGTAGGGCTAGAATTTGGTCTCGATATTGCCGAGAAGTGTATAGAAGTTATTAGGATCTATTATTTACACAAAGAATTTGACTTTGGAGCACAGCCAAAATGTCAAATGCAGATAACAGAAACAACACCATTTCATTGTACTCCACGTCGTCTAACCCATCATGAGAGAGAGAAAGTAGCTGAAATGATATATGATCTGCTAGAAAAAAAAGTAATCCGTCAAATTGAGTGTCCTTTTGCTTCTCCTTTGGTTCTAGTGAAAAAAAGTCAGGAGAACTACGAATGTGTGTTGACTACCGTGGTCTGAACAAGCGAATTGTTAAAGATAATTTATATTAATAATTTAAATTAACCCCTTATTGAGGACTGTCTTGAGTTTTTCGAGAGTAGAGAATTTTCAGAGATTTCTTTCGGAGTTTCTTAGAGATTTTATTAGAAACAAAAGAATTGTAGTGTATATGGATAATATAACGGTAGCGCCAAAACAGTTGAAGAACACTTGGATTTATTAAAGAGGTTATGCATTCGGTTAAGCGAGCAAAACTTAGAGATAAATCGGAAAAAGTGTAAGTTCATGAAACGAGACATTGAGTTTTTGGGGTACAGAGTTAATCAACACGGAGAAGTTCCTAGTGATTCCCATATCGAGGCTCTATAAAATTACGCAGTTCCTCAAATTGTAAAAGCACTCTACTCATGCCTTGGATTCTTTTCGTATTTTCGACGTTTCATGCAGTCATTTGCGACGGCAGCTAACCCTTTAGAGCAGATGCTGAAAGAAGGTCGTGCGTTCCTTAATAGTCGTTTGAAAATAGGTCGAAAAAAATACTATGTTACGATCATAGAAGCTTTCATAGAGCTTTCTAATGAAAATCTGTTTTGCTAAAAAGTAGCAACGCCCTCCCATTTTTTTTTGATTCCGTATTGCACTTATATTCATTGCTGCATCAAAGTGTGAAGTATAGATATATTTTTTGTTGTTCGGAAAATTCGCTGTCCCTTAACCCTGGGGACAGCCAGACATCGCGCGAGTTGATTGTTTAATAAGTTGGTAGTGAGCTGAAAATCCCTGTGGGTATGATTTAAGCACAGACGAGGTTTATTTGTCTGAAAAAAGTAAATTTTCACAGCATTTTTCATATACCGCCCGGTGTTCTTAATAAACAAAAAAGCAGCTACCAAAACAGATGAAGAAGTGCCCTGGAGATTGCCCTGGACCTATGTACAGCCCAACCTGCTTGAATACATGCAGTCCAAAGTGAGAGTGGCATAAAGGCCGCCCCATTCACCACCGAGGGACCACCAGAAGAACATTAAAAGGCCCAACAAATAGAATATAAGTCACTAAAGGCCTGTATCCAGCACCGCGAAATTTTACTGAAACGAATCTGCTCATTATTTCGGATGTGTGGAACTCAACTAATGTAGTGTGACCAAGAACCTAAAAAGTGATTTGCCACTCTCATGAATCAGCTGTGTTTAATAAACAGCGCCAATTTTGAAAATTAAACTAAAATTAAAAAAAGGAAGAAAAGTAATTCTGACGATGAAGTGATTGTGTTGGTAGTGGCACATATTGTTGTAAGAAGAAGTACAGCACAGTCGGAGGCGCCAAAATATCAAAATGATCAAAATGCTTGTTTTCCGTGATCCGCCAAAGACATGGTCTTGCCTCAACTGCTTTTATTAAAGCAATCTTCTCCTCACTTTAAAAATTTGCATATCTCTTTTTGGTTTTGCGCACAGATTTTGCCCCCACCTCTCACTTGTACTCCAGTAAAAATAGGCACATATATTTTACTGGCACCCCTATCAGCTGTTCTCACAGTCCACATTCGTGTGAATATCGATATTATCGATAAAAATTCGTGGATCCCGTTTACGTTGCTGGATACTGACTCCAGGAAAACACAAACGAAAAATTACTGGCCCCGTTTTTTTTATATGAAGTTTGGCAGTAATTTTTAGTTTCCGCGGTGCTGGATACCCAGCTTAAGAAACAAATTTTTTACAACTTTGTAATTTTTGCCCACTATGTTGTGTGCATCAAGGTAGAACGCAACCTAATAAGTTGTGTGCAAAATAGGCAGGACTTCACTGCGTTGATCGGAGTAGGAAATAAAAAAAAGAAGAGAAAAAAAATGTTAAATTAAGAATATGTGAAACGAAATTTGTATGATTATACACAATATATATTATAATTCCAAATTTTCAAAATAAATTACAAAATGGCCTGGTTAGGCTCAGCGAATGTTGTATATAATGTAAAAATAATAGACCACACAAACGATATAAAATCGATGTGGATCTTGTTGCTAATAATAGCAATTATAAACGTCGCATAGGTTGTCCTTAGTTTGTACTCAAAACACAATAAGAAAGAAGTAAGAAGTAAAAAGAAGTACATATATATATATATATTACCTTATTTTAATATAAATTACGTGTCACTTTGTTTGTCTGCGATGGACTCCTAAACTATGGCTAGACTAGAGACAAGAGTGGAGAAGAATGAGGCGTAATCGGGCCTATAACAGATTTTAATCAAATTTGCACACCGTATGTAGTTTATTATTGTTGTTGTTCAAAGTTTAATAATGTAAAGTTATAGCCTATTTATGTGCCGTTTACACTGAGGCTGCGTCTTGATTCTTTGCGTCTTCCCAGAAACGCAGTTTTTTTTACATAGGTTTAGCCAAGGTATACTTAACAAGGTAGCCGCACTCGCTCTCTCGACCTCTTTTTTACTTCTTAAATTTCAGTCTGCCTAGCAGCAGTTGTGAGCGACGCATCTCCGCGGACGACTTTTTCTTGTTCTTCTTCTTCTTCACTGAAATAAGAAGTAGTGGCTCTCTCAGTGCGGCTACCTTGTTAAGTATACCTTGGGTTTAGCATAGGGCCCTAGTGGTGGCAAAAAGTTGCGTCGTTTTCCGACGCAGGTGCGTTTATTTGTTATATTCGATTGGTTTTGGTTTTTCTTTGCGCATAACATCAATTTTTTTGTATTTTTTTGCCTTTTAGTGGAACTATCATTACTGATAACAACAAAAAACAGCATATTAAAATTTAAATATTGCCGCATAAAATTTTTAGCTGAGTAAAAAGGGGCAAAAATACATGTAATGCTTAGAACAGATTGTTTAAACTCATTTTATTATTAAATCAAGCATTTCAACAATATGGTTGATTTCCAATTTTTTGCTGCAAATCCCATGTCTATGAATCCTTTCACTGTTTCCGTGATCTTCTCAGGGTAAGAAAGTGTGCTGCCAGATAATTGTCAGCGAGTTGAGCAACTACCTCGCTACAAAACTCCAGTAATATGTGGCAGACAATGGCCTTTTGCACACCAAATAGACTCCCTACCGTACGATATTCCGCAGACGATCCTAGGCAATAAAGGGCTATGCTATGGCTATTCTCTTCTCCAGAGGGATTGTCAGTCGAGAGTTGAGATTGGGCAACAGTCCAACAAGAATGTTGAAAGTACTCCTTTCCATGCGGAAATTTTCCTTAAAAAAGGCATAGGAGTTGTCCACAACATCTTCCTCCCAAAACGAACCATATCGTGGTTATTGTAATTTAGAATACATTATTAAATTGAAAAGAGAGAATATTATCTGCTCTTTACTTACAAGGGTTCAAACGCGAGGAGGACGTTGCAGTTGCTAGACGAATTGCAACTTTTCTAAGGATAACTCAGACACTTCCATGCACTTTAAAAGATTCTCCTCACTTTGCGCCACCGCAGTTAGAAGAATCAACTCTTTTTCCGACATATTTCGTTGATTTTCGCCAATTATTTACTTTGCTTACAAAATTTGTCTTCCTCTTCCAAAGACGCAAAGAAGCTGTAGTGTAAACGCCAGTTCTGCTTCTCTGCGTCTTTTCCGATATCGATAGGTAACGCACCAAGTGTAAAAAGCCTATTTCACTACAGTGAGTTTGAGAACTTTGCAGTTTTGAAAAGCTGACAAATGCAGCTATACCAGCCGACCCAGACACTTTGTACCTGCAGCTTAACGTCTGGAAGATATAAGGTTTTCCAATTCAAATGAATTTGATTTTTAGACACTGCAAAGTATGACAATGTATTATTTATATATGATATATGCGCATACAACCTCTCCCCCTTTTGAAATATAACGTAATATAATGTAAGATATAAATTTTATGTTGACATTTACTTGTTGATACTATTGTATAAATGTATATTGTATCACTACCCTCTAGTACCAGGCAACTAGTTCGACACCGGTGCCGAACTTGTTGCATTTCTCACGTACCTGGTTCCATTTCGTTTCCCCGACAATGTATTTCAGAGGAGAATTTAATACATGCATGTCCACTATCGATTCCCCTTCGGTTACCTGTGAACTAGTTGCTCAGGACCTAGTTCGGACCTAGCTACCAGTAGAAAGCCAGAAACTAGTTCCCGTATCGACCCCCCTTCGGTTACAAGGAGCCCAGTTTCGAAATAAAAATAAAAATTCGTTCAATGTAAATGTACGCTTATATAATTTAAAATTCTATTATATATATTAATACAATACATACAATTGTTAAAACCAATACTTTAAACCAATTTTATTATTAATAACCATATAAACAATAAAATTCGGTCGGAAAAACTTAGCCAAACGCTAAATTGAATTATTATAAATTAATATAAATTAAATTATTATAAACAATTGCCAATTTAAAAAATTTTTTTTTTGGTACATATGTAATGTATGTACATATACATTCTTATAGCCAAAATTCAACATATTTGCAATTGCAGCCGTGCAATTTCCCTGCGGAAATTTTCCATAAAAAATGGTTTCCAAGGTTATTCGCAATGTCCAAATGCGTTTCTTGGAAATTTGATCCAAATAGTCCACAGTTGCTGCAGACATCGTCGCCAACTCCATACATTGCAGCGTCGCTATCGTCTCTTGCTCTGCCACATTAAGCATCATTAATTCTTGGGTATTCATATTAATAAAATTAAATAAAACAAATTTTCGGAGACCAGCACGTGCCAGCAGCCGAAACTCAATAACTCAATAACTCAACTTTGGCATAGTGTAAACGCAAGTTCTGAGTTATTGAGTTACCTATCGATAAATGTGGTAACTCACTGTAGTGTAAAAAGGCTAGTAGTCGACGTAGGCCTGGTCGATGTTCGCTTAACCCGTTACTAGTTCCGTAGCTAGTTGCGTGGTAGCCGAAGCGGAACTAGTTCGAGTAGGGTCAATTGACCCCTTTGGCTCTACAGGGTAGCCATACAGTATATAGATGGGACAGTTCAAACATGTAGGTGTCCGCAGCGAATCGACTGGCATCAGCTACACCAGTCGTGAGAGTATATGTGTGCACATGTATTCTCGCTTATTTTGCGTGTTGTGCATGTGTGGATCATCTACTCGGCGAGTCGTGAGAGTGTATGTGTGCACATGCATTCTCACGTACTTTGCGTGTTTGCAAGTGTGTATGAGCGCACAGCTGTAATTTGTGCTCTATCAACTTTGTTTTAATTTTTGACCTCACACTACCCTTCACTTTAGCAATTTTTAAAATTGACCCTTTTTGAAGACGCTTGCCTTACAATACCAGAATAATTGTTATTTTGTACATGCTTTAGATGCTAACTTTGTTTAATATAGAATATACTTATATAATGAGCTGATATATGTTTATATATTCACATATATATTTAGTTGTATGGTTTATTATAGTATATAATGATATATTTGATCACATATAAAAAAGTAGTATGCGCCACAAAAGAAATGAAGAATTGGCAGGGTGGGTGGGGTTGTGTGTGGGTTTGGTGGGACACTTGAAAATGGGAAAAAAGGAAATCTGTAATTATTTTTTTTTATTTTTATTATATAAATTATTATAAATTAAATACATATAATACATGAAAATAAACAGAAAAAACCACACAAAAAATCAACAGCAACAACACAGCAAGTGACAAGCGCAAGCCATTTTTGGCTTAAAAAAAGTTAAACTTTAAACATTAAAAAAACAAATTTAGTGAATTTTGGAGAGTGCACAGACTTAAAAATTACCCCAATTATGTACAGCAGTGAAAAATATCAAGGCACGCTCGAGCTATTAAATACGGCGCCAAGCGCAGACAAGACGATGCAAGCCGGCATTTGCGAAGTCCCTGTTGAGCGCAAGATAGAGTGAGATAACGGTAGTGTACAACACGCAGTAGAGGTGGCGCCAGAAAGGGATGATGAAATTGTGAAGAACTTTCGAGAAACTTTTGCAACAAGACAACGCTTGTCGACCATACGATCCGATAAATATGAAGAAGAATTGCTCCGTTTGCAGCAGCTAGAGCAATTATACGTTTCTCGCAAGCGCGTGGCTAATCTCAAATCGAATGTACTGAAAACAGAGAGAGAGAGAGGCTACTGAGAAACGCCGAGAAATAGCATCGACTTGACACACATTGAGGCGTTAATGCGTTCATTTTCTGGAAATGACGACCATGCTATAACCAGTTGGATTAGTAAAATTGAGGACATTATGAATTTCCATGGTGTATCCGAGTCCAATCGTTGGATATTGGCGAAGCGGTGAAGTTGTACATCAACCATGTGGCGCCACTGACTTGGGAATTAATGCGAGCAGAGTTGCTTAGCGTTTTTGAGCAGAAAGTGACGGCGTGGGATATTGAAAATCGACTGGAGGCTCGAAAAATTGGAAGTAACGAAAGCGCCTTGTAATATTTCGTTGCGATGTGCAGCATAGCGTCACAGGCAGATATGGCCACGAGCGATGTTGTCAAATTTATCGTAGAGGGACTGCAGGACAAGACGGGCATGGCATCCATGCTATATTGTACCACACTCAACGAGCTGCGAGGCAAGATGGTCACCTATGACAAGGTCAGAAGAGCTCCTGGATTTGCCGCAAATCGTAGCAAAGGTATGAAAAAAGTAAATGGGAGTATGGCAGCTGGGCAGCAGCAAGGTGGGGGTGCAATGCGGTGCTACAACTGTTGGCGATTTGGGCACGCTATGAAGGACTGCAGTCAGCCGAAGAGACCGAATGGAGCATGTTTCAATTGTTGGAGCCCCGGCCAACAATACTCGCAGTGCCCTAAGCGAAAGATTGCCACTAAAGTAGCTGCAGTTCAAGATGAGGAGCAGTTAAGTGTAGGGCTAGAATTTGGTCTCGATATTGCCGAGAAGTGTATAGAAGTTATTAGGATCTATTATTTACACAAAGAATTTGACTTTGGAGCACAGCCAAAATGTCAAATGCAGATAACAGAAACAACACCATTTCATTGTACTCCACGTCGTCTAACCCATCATGAGAGAGAGAAAGTAGCTGAAATGATATATGATCTGCTAGAAAAAAAAGTAATCCGTCAAATTGAGTGTCCTTTTGCTTCTCCTTTGGTTCTAGTGAAAAAAAGTCAGGAGAACTACGAATGTGTGTTGACTACCGTGGTCTGAACAAGCGAATTGTTAAAGATAATTTATATTAATAATTTAAATTAACCCCTTATTGAGGACTGTCTTGAGTTTTTCGAGAGTAGAGAATTTTCAGAGATTTCTTTCGGAGTTTCTTAGAGATTTTATTAGAAACAAAAGAATTGTAGTGTATATGGATAATATAACGGTAGCGACAAAAACAGTTGAAGAACACTTGGATTTATTAAAGAGGTTATGCATTCGGTTAAGCGAGCAAAACTTAGAGATAAATCGGAAAAAGTGTAAGTTCATGAAACGAGACATTGAGTTTTTGGGGTACAGAGTTAATCAACACGGAGAAGTTCCTAGTGATTCCCATATCGAGGCTCTATAAAATTACGCAGTTCCTCAAATTGTAAAAGCACTCTACTCATGCCTTGGATTCTTTTCGTATTTTCGACGTTTCATGCAGTCATTTGCGACGGCAGCTAACCCTTTAGAGCAGATGCTGAAAGAAGGTCGTGCGTTCCTTAATAGTCGTTTGAAAATAGGTCGAAAAAAATACTATGTTACGATCATAGAAGCTTTCATAGAGCTTTCTAATGAAAATCTGTTTTGCTAAAAAGTAGCAACGCCCTCCCATTTTTTTTTTGATTCCGTATTGCACTTATATTCATTGCTGCATCAAAGTGTGAAGTATAGATATATTTTTTGTTGTTCGGAAAATTCGCTGTCCCTTAACCCTGGGGACAGCCAGACATCGCGCGAGTTGATTGTTTAATAAGTTGGTAGTGAGCTGAAAATCCCTGTGGGTATGATTTAAGCACAGACGAGGTTTATTTGTCTGAAAAAAGTAAATTTTCACAGCATTTTTCATATACCGCCCGGTGTTCTTAATAAACAAAAAAGCAGCTACCAAAACAGATGAAGAAGTGCCCTGGAGATTGCCCTGGACCTATGTACAGCCCAACCTGCTTGAATACATGCAGTCCAAAGTGAGAGTGGCATAAAGGCCGCCCCATTCACCACCGAGGGACCACCAGAAGAACATTAAAAGGCCCAACAAATAGAATATAAGTCACTAAAGGCCTGTATCCAGCACCGCGAAATTTTACTGAAACGAATCTGCTCATTATTTCGGATGTGTGGAACTCAACTAATGTAGTGTGACCAAGAACCTAAAAAGTGATTTGCCACTCTCATGAATCAGCTGTGTTTAATAAACAGCGCCAATTTTGAAAATTAAACTAAAATTAAAAAAAGGAAGAAAAGTAATTCTGACGATGAAGTGATTGTGTTGGTAGTGGCACATATTGTTGTAAGAAGAAGTACAGCACAGTCGGAGGCGCCAAAATATCAAAATGATCAAAATGCTTGTTTTCCGTGATCCGCCAAAGACATGGTCTTGCCTCAACTGCTTTTATTAAAGCAATCTTCTCCTCACTTTAAAAATTTGCATATCTCTTTTTGGTTTTGCGCACAGATTTTGCCCCCACCTCTCACTTGTACTCCAGTAAAAATAGGCACATATATTTTACTGGCACCCCTATCAGCTGTTCTCACAGTCCACATTCGTGTGAATATCGATATTATCGATAAAAATTCGTGGATCCCGTTTACGTTGCTGGATACTGACTCCAGGAAAACACAAACGAAAAATTACTGGCCCCGTTTTTTTTATATGAAGTTTGGCAGTAATTTTTAGTTTCCGCGGTGCTGGATACCCAGCTTAAGAAACAAATTTTTTACAACTTTGTAATTTTTGCCCACTATGTTGTGTGCATCAAGGTAGAACGCAACCTAATAAGTTGTGTGCAAAATAGGCAGGACTTCACTGCGTTGATCGGAGTAGGAAATAAAAAAAAGAAGAGAAAAAAAATGTTAAATTAAGAATATGTGAAACGAAATTTGTATGATTATACACAATATATATTATAATTCCAAATTTTCAAAATAAATTACAAAATGGCCTGGTTAGGCTCAGCGAATGTTGTATATAATGTAAAAATAATAGACCACACAAACGATATAAAATCGATGTGGATCTTGTTGCTAATAATAGCAATTATAAACGTCGCATAGGTTGTCCTTAGTTTGTACTCAAAACACAATAAGAAAGAAGTAAGAAGTAAAAAGAAGTACATATATATATATATATTACCTTATTTTAATATAAATTACGTGTCACTTTGTTTGTCTGCGATGGACTCCTAAACTATGGCTAGACTAGAGACAAGAGTGGAGAAGAATGAGGCGTAATCGGGCCTATAACAGATTTTAATCAAATTTGCACACCGTATGTAGTTTATTATTGTTGTTGTTCAAAGTTTAATAATGTAAAGTTATAGCCTATTTATGTGCCGTTTACACTGAGGCTGCGTCTTGATTCTTTGCGTCTTCCCAGAAACGCAGTTTTTTTTACATAGGTTTAGCCAAGGTATACTTAACAAGGTAGCCGCACTCGCTCTCTCGACCTCTTTTTTACTTCTTAAATTTCAGTCTGCCTAGCAGCAGTTGTGAGCGACGCATCTCCGCGGACGACTTTTTCTTGTTCTTCTTCTTCTTCACTGAAATAAGAAGTAGTGGCTCTCTCAGTGCGGCTACCTTGTTAAGTATACCTTGGTTTAGCATAGGGCCCTAGTGGTGGCAAAAAGTTGCGTCGTTTTCCGACGCAGGTGCGTTTATTTGTTATATTCGATTGGTTTTGGTTTTTCTTTGCGCATAACATCAATTTTTTTGTATTTTTTTGCCTTTTAGTGGAACTATCATTACTGATAACAACAAAAAACAGCATATTAAAATTTAAATATTGCCGCATAAAATTTTTAGCTGAGTAAAAAGGGGCAAAAATACATGTAATGCTTAGAACAGATTGTTTAAACTCATTTTATTATTAAATCAAGCATTTCAACAATATGGTTGATTTCCAATTTTTTGCTGCAAATCCCATGTCTATGAATCCTTTCACTGTTTCCGTGATCTTCTCAGGGTAAGAAAGTGTGCTGCCAGATAATTGTCAGCGAGTTGAGCAACTACCTCGCTACAAAACTCCAGTAATATGTGGCAGACAATGGCCTTTTGCACACCAAATAGACTCCCTACCGTACGATATTCCGCAGACGATCCTAGGCAATAAAGGGCTATGCTATGGCTATTCTCTTCTCCAGAGGGATTGTCAGTCGAGAGTTGAGATTGGGCAACAGTCCAACAAGAATGTTGAAAGTACTCCTTTCCATGCGGAAATTTTCCTTAAAAAAGGCATAGGAGTTGTCCACAACATCTTCCTCCCAAAACGAACCATATCGTGGTTATTGTAATTTAGAATACATTATTAAATTGAAAAGAGAGAATATTATCTGCTCTTTACTTACAAGGGTTCAAACGCGAGGAGGACGTTGCAGTTGCTAGACGAATTGCAACTTTTCTAAGGATAACTCAGACACTTCCATGCACTTTAAAAGATTCTCCTCACTTTGCGCCACCGCAGTTAGAAGAATCAACTCTTTTTCCGACATATTTCGTTGATTTTCGCCAATTATTTACTTTGCTTACAAAATTTGTCTTCCTCTTCCAAAGACGCAAAGAAGCTGTAGTGTAAACGCCAGTTCTGCTTCTCTGCGTCTTTTCCGATATCGATAGGTAACGCACCAAGTGTAAAAAGCCTATTTCACTACAGTGAGTTTGAGAACTTTGCAGTTTTGAAAAGCTGACAAATGCAGCTATACCAGCCGACCCAGACACTTTGTACCTGCAGCTTAACGTCTGGAAGATATAAGGTTTTCCAATTCAAATGAATTTGATTTTTAGACACTGCAAAGTATGACAATGTATTATTTATATATGATATATGCGCATACAACCTCTCCCCCCTTTTGAAATATAACGTAATATAATGTAAGATATAAATTTTATGTTGACATTTACTTGTTGATACTATTGTATAAATGTATATTGTATCACTACCCTCTAGTACCAGGCAACTAGTTCGACACCGGTGCCGAACTTGTTGCATTTCTCACGTACCTGGTTCCATTTCGTTTCCCCGACAATGTATTTCAGAGGAGAATTTAATACATGCATGTCCACTATCGATTCCCCTTCGGTTACCTGTGAACTAGTTGCTCAGGACCTAGTTCGGACCTAGCTACCAGTAGAAAGCCAGAAACTAGTTCCCGTATCGACCCCCCTTCGGTTACAAGGAGCCCAGTTTCGAAATAAAAATAAAAATTCGTTCAATGTAAATGTACGCTTATATAATTTAAAATTCTATTATATATATTAATACAATACATACAATTGTTAAAACCAATACTTTAAACCAATTTTATTATTAATAACCATATAAACAATAAAATTCGGTCGGAAAAACTTAGCCAAACGCTAAATTGAATTATTATAAATTAATATAAATTAAATTATTATAAACAATTGCCAATTTAAAAAATTTTTTTTTTGGTACATATGTAATGTATGTACATATACATTCTTATAGCCAAAATTCAACATATTTGCAATTGCAGCCGTGCAATTTCCCTGCGGAAATTTTCCATAAAAAATGGTTTCCAAGGTTATTCGCAATGTCCAAATGCGTTTCTTGGAAATTTGATCCAAATAGTCCACAGTTGCTGCAGACATCGTCGCCAACTCCATACATTGCAGCGTCGCTATCGTCTCTTGCTCTGCCACATTAAGCATCATTAATTCTTGGGTATTCATATTAATAAAATTAAATAAAACAAATTTTCGGAGACCAGCACGTGCCAGCAGCCGAAACTCAATAACTCAATAACTCAACTTTGGCATAGTGTAAACGCAAGTTTTGAGTTATTGAGTTACCTATCGATAAATGTGGTAACTCACTGTAGTGTAAAAAGGCTAGTAGTCGACGTAGGCCTGGTCGATGTTCGCTTAACCCGTTACTAGTTCCGTAGCTAGTTGCGTGGTAGCCGAAGCGGAACTAGTTCGAGTAGGGTCAATTGACCCCTTTGGCTCTACAGGGTAGCCATACAGTATATAGATGGGACAGTTCAAACATGTAGGTGTCCGCAGCGAATCGACTGGCATCAGCTACACCAGTCGTGAGAGTATATGTGTGCACATGTATTCTCGCTTATTTTGCGTGTTGTGCATGTGTGGATCATCTACTCGGCGAGTCGTGAGAGTGTATGTGTGCACATGCATTCTCACGTACTTTGCGTGTTTGCAAGTGTGTATGAGCGCACAGCTGTAATTTGTGCTCTATCAACTTTGTTTTAATTTTTGACCTCACGCTACCCTTCACTTTAGCAATTTTTAAAATTGACCCTTTTTGAAGACGCTTGCCTTACAATACCAGAATAATTGTTATTTTGTACATGCTTTAGATGCTAACTTTGTTTAATATAGAATATACTTATATAATGAGCTGATATATGTTTATATATTCACATATATATTTAGTTGTATGGTTTATTATAGTATATAATGATATCTTTGATCACATATAAAAAAGTAGTATGCGCTAAAAAAAAATATATATCATCCTTGAATATGGATATTAATGACATATAAATGGGTAATAAATGGGTCCATACGGATTTTAGTGCCACACTTGCGAGTCAAATTTGAAATCCTCCCTATTTTTCTGATGCGAATGTCCATCCACAGACAGAACTTGCAAGTAAATTCATATATGTGTGTACGTGTGCAGTGCTGCCGAAATTGCTGCAAAATATTTTTAAGAAGATTTCTTGAGACACAAATTTATTTGCTGAGTGTTGCTTCTTGACGCGACGCGCTAATACCCTATAGACAATTACTATAATTTGATGCCATATCTAATATACATTTTGCATTTGTACATATTTACATGCATTCATTATATTCGTTAATAGTACATTAAACCAAATTAGCATATAAAGGATATTCAATATATTACATTTTTATTTTTTTCGCAATCGTCATCGTAAAATCATAACTTCCAATCATTTCTAAAGTAATGGTTGTTTTTTTCGACAGCGGCGTCGTAAAAAACCAATCCAAACAAGCAGACCTACAATATGTGCACACATACAGCTAAAGCTCAGCCTCACATACAAAGCGTTTGTACTTTGCTAAGCTGAAATTTTGTGTGTTCATCTTCAATTTGTTGACGAACTGACCTACCGCCACAAAAGAAATGAAGAATTGGCAGGGTGGGTGGGGTTGTGTGTGGGTTTGGTGGGACACTTGAAAATGGGAAAAAAGGAAATCTGTAATTATTTTTTTTTATTTTTATTATATAAATTATTATAAATTAAATACATATAATACATGAAAATAAACAGAAAAAACCACACAAAAAATCAACAGCAACAACACAGCAAGTGACAAGCGCAAGCCATTTTTGGCTTAAAAAAAGTTAAACTTTAAACATTAAAAAAAAAAATTTAGTGAATTTTGGAGAGTGCACAGACTTAAAAATTACCCCAATTACGTACAGCAGTGAAAAATATCAGGGCACGCTCGAGCTATTAAATACGGCGCCAAGCGCAGACAAGACGATGCAAGCCGGCATTTGCGAAGTCCCTGTTGAGCGCAAGATAGAGTGAGATAACGGTAGTGTACAACACGCAGTAGAGGTGGCGCCAGAAAGGGATGATGAAATTGTAAAGAACTTTCGAGAAACTTTTGCAACAAGACAACGCTTGTCGACCATACGATCCGATAAATATGAAGAAGAATTGCTCCGTTTGCAGCAGCTAGAGCAATTATACGTTTCTCGCAAGCGCGTGGCTAATCTCAAATCGAATGTACTGAAAACAGAGAGAGAGAGAGGCTACTGAGAAACGCCGAGAAATAGCATCGACTTGACACACATTGAGGCGTTAATGCGTTCATTTTCTGGAACTGACGACCATGCTATAACCAGTTGGATTAGTAAAATTGAGGACATTATGAATTTCCATGGTGTATCCGAGTCCAAACGTTGGATATTGGCGAAGCGGTGAAGTTGTACATCAACCATGTGGCGCCACTGACTTGGGAATTAATGCGAGCAGAGTTGCTTAGCGTTTTTGAGCAGAAAGTGACGGCGTGGGATATTGAAAATCGACTGGAGGCTCGAAAAATTGGAAGTAACGAAAGCGCCTTGTAATATTTCGTTGCGATGTGCAGCATAGCGTCACAGCGATGTTGTCAAATTTATCGTAGAGGGACTGCAGGACAAGACGGGCATGGCATCCATGCTATATTGTACCACACTCAACGAGCTGCGAGGCAAGATGGTCACCTATGACAAGGTCAGAAGAGCTCCTGGATTTGCCGCAAATCGTAGCAAAGGTATGAAAAAAGTAAATGGGAGTATGGCAGCTGGGCAGCAGCAAGGTGGGGGTGCAATGCGGTGCTACAACTGTTGGCGATTTGGGCACGCTATGAAGGACTGCAGTCAGCCGAAGAGACCGAATGGAGCATGTTTCAATTGTTGGAGCCCCGGCCAACAATACTCGCAGTGCCCTAAGCGAAAGATTGCCACTAAAGTAGCTGCAGTTCAAGATGAGGAGCAGTTAAGTGTAGGGCTAGAATTTGGTCTCGATATTGCCGAGAAGTGTATAGAAGTTATTAGGATCTATTATTTACACAAAGAATTTGACTTTGGAGCACAGCCAAAATGTCAAATGCAGATAACAGAAACAACACCATTTCATTGTACTCCACGTCGTCTAACCCATCATGAGAGAGAGAAAGTAGCTGAAATGATATATGATCTGCTAGAAAAAAAAGTAATCCGTCAAATTGAGTGTCCTTTTGCTTCTCCTTTGGTTCTAGTGAAAAAAAGTCAGGAGAACTACGAATGTGTGTTGACTACCGTGGTCTGAACAAGCGAATTGTTAAAGATAATTTATATTAATAATTTAAATTAACCCCTTATTGAGGACTGTCTTGAGTTTTTCGAGAGTAGAGAATTTTCAGAGATTTCTTTCGGAGTTTCTTAGAGATTTTATTAGAAACAAAAGAATTGTAGTGTATATGGATAATATAACGGTAGCGACAAAAACAGTTGAAGAACACTTGGATTTATTAAAGAGGTTATGCATTCGGTTAAGCGAGCAAAACTTAGAGATAAATCGGAAAAAGTGTAAGTTCATGAAACGAGACATTGAGTTTTTGGGGTACAGAGTTAATCAACACGGAGAAGTTCCTAGTGATTCCCATATCGAGGCTCTATAAAATTACGCAGTTCCTCAAATTGTAAAAGCACTCTACTCATGCCTTGGATTCTTTTCGTATTTTCGACGTTTCATGCAGTCATTTGCGACGGCAGCTAACCCTTTAGAGCAGATGCTGAAAGAAGGTCGTGCGTTCCTTAATAGTCGTTTGAAAATAGGTCGAAAAAAATACTATGTTACGATCATAGAAGCTTTCATAGAGCTTTCTAATGAAAATCTGTTTTGCTAAAAAGTAGCAACGCCCTCCATTTTTTTTTGATTCCGTATTGCACTTATATTCATTGCTGCATCAAAGTGTGAAGTATAGATATATTTTTTGTTGTTCGGAAAATTCGCTGTCCCTTAACCCTGGGGACAGCCAGACATCGCGCGAGTTGATTGTTTAATAAGTTGGTAGTGAGCTGAAAATCCCTGTGGGTATGATTTAAGCACAGACGAGGTTTATTTGTCTGAAAAAAGTAAATTTTCACAGCATTTTTCATATACCGCCCGGTGTTCTTAACAAACAAAAAAGCAGCTACCAAAACAGATGAAGAAGTGCCCTGGAGATTGCCCTGGACCTCTGTACAGCCCAACCTGCTTGAATACATGCAGTCCAAAGTGAGAGTGGCATAAAGGCCGCCCCATTCACCACCGAGGGACCACCAGAAGAACATTAAAAGGCCCAACAAATAGAATATAAGTCACTAAGAAACAAATTTTTTACAACTTTGTAATTTTTGCCCACTATGTTGTGTGCATCAAGGTAGAACGCAACCTAATAAGTTGTGTGCAAAATAGGCAGGACTTCACTGCGTTGATCGGAGTAGGAAATAAAAAAAAGAAGAGAAAAAAAAATGTTAAATTAAGAATATGTGAAACGAAATTTGTATGATTATACACAATATATATTATAATTCCAAATTTTCAAAATAAATTACAAAATGGCCTGGTTAGGCTCAGCGAATGTTGTATATAATGTAAAAATAATAGACCACACAAACGATATAAAATCGATGTGGATCTTGTTGCTAATAATAGCAATTATAAACGTCGCATAGGTTGTCCTTAGTTTGTACTCAAAACACAATAAGAAAGAAGTAAGAAGTAAAAAGAAGTACATATATATATATATATTACCTTATTTTAATATAAATTACGTGTCACTTTGTTTGTCTGCGATGGACTCCTAAACTATGGCTAGACTAGAGACAAGAGTGGAGAAGAATGAGGCGTAATCGGGCCTATAACAGATTTTAATCAAATTTGCACACCGTATGTAGTTTATTATTGTTGTTGTTCAAAGTTTAATAATGTAAAGTTATAGCCTATTTATGTGCCGTTTACACTGAGGCTGCGTCTTGATTCTTTGCGTCTTCCCAGAAACGCAGTTTTTTTTACATAGGTTTAGCCAAGGTATACTTAACAAGGTAGCCGCACTCGCTCTCTCGACCTCTTTTTTACTTCTTAAATTTCAGTCTGCCTAGCAGCAGTTGTGAGCTACGCATCTCCGCGGACGACTTTTTATTGTTCTTCTTCTTCTTCACTGAAATAAGAAGTAGTGGCTCTCTCAGTGCGGCTACCTTGTTAAGTATACCTTGGGTTTAGCATAGGGCCCTAGTGGTGGCAAAAAGTTGCGTCGTTTTCCGACGCAGGTGCGTTTATTTGTTATATTCGATTGGTTTTGGTTTTTCTTTGCGCATAACATCAATTTTTTTGTATTTTTTTGCCTTTTAGTGGAACTATCATTACTAATAACAACAAAAAACAGCATATTAAAATTTAAATATTGCCGCATAAAATTTTTAGCTGAGTAAAAAGGGGCAAAAATACATGTAATGCTTAGAACAGATTGTTTAAACTCATTTTATTATTAAATCAAGCATTTCAACAATATGGTTGATTTCCAATTTTTTGCTGCAAATCCCATGTCTATGAATCCTTTCACTGTTTCCGTGATCTTCTCAGGGTAAGAAAGTGTGCTGCCAGATAATTGTCAGCGAGTTGAGCAACTACCTCGCTACAAAACTCCAGTAATATGTGGCAGACAATGGCCTTTTGCACACCAAATAGACTCCCTACCGTACGATATTCCGCAGACGATCCTAGGCAATAAAGGGCTATGCTATGGCTATTCTCTTCTCCAGAGGGATTGTCAGTCGAGAGTTGAGATTGGGCAACAGTCCAACAAGAATGTTGAAAGTACTCCTTTCCATGCGGAAATTTTCCTTAAAAAAGGCATAGGAGTTGTCCACAACATCTTCCTCCCAAAACGAACCATATCGTGGTTATTGTAATTTAGAATACATTATTAAATTGAAAAGAGAGAATATTATCTGCTCTTTACTTACAAGGGTTCAAACGCGAGGAGGACGTTGCAGTTGCTAGACGAATTGCAACTTTTCTAAGGATAACTCAGACACTTCCATGCACTTTAAAAGATTCTCCTCACTTTGCGCCACCGCAGTTAGAAGAATCAACTCTTTTTCCGACATATTTCGTTGATTTTCGCCAATTATTTACTTTGCTTACAAAATTTGTCTTCCTCTTCCAAAGACGCAAAGAAGCTGTAGTGTAAACGCCAGTTCTGCTTCTCTGCGTCTTTTCCGATATCGATAGGTAACGCACCAAGTGTAAAAAGCCTATTTCACTACAGTGAGTTAACTCATTTATCGATAGGTAACTCAAGAACTCAGAACTGGTGTCTACACTATGCAAAACTTGAGTTATTGAGTTTTGGAGTTTCGGATGCTGGCTTGATAACGCTTGCTTACAAAAACTTTGTTTTATATAATTTTATGAATATGAACGACCACGAGTTAATGATGCTCTATGTGGAAGAGCAAGACACTATAACGACTCTGCAGTGTATAGAGTTGGCTACGATGTCTGCAGCAACTGTGGAGCATTTGGATAAAATTTCCAAGAAACGCATTTGCACCCTGGTAAGGAATTGGCATTTTATTTTCTTTTACATTAAATAATGTATCCCAAATTATAATAGCCGCGATATGGATATTTTTGGGAGGAGGACGTTGCAAAGAACCCCGATGCCTTTTTTAAGAAAAATTTCCGCATGGAAAGGAGTGTGAACAGTTGTGTCCCGTGAATATATATCTGAGCGGGATATCCAGAGGACAATGACAAGTGGTTTCCGGAGAAAATGCAAACCCCTTTGGTTATATTTAATTTTGAATTTAATGTGTAATGCTCCTATTTCAGGCTGAGGTAAGCTCAGTCTTCCCAGGATCCTACTACAAGAAATTTGTAGATTGCAGGAACCTCTACTGGAAACGAGGGTCGGCCCTAACTAGACTAGAGACAAGAGTGGAGAAGAATGAGGCGTAATCGGGCCTATAAGATTTGGACCGAGAGGATAATAGGATAATGAAGGGCACGAGGCGTGGTCACACTCGTGGGGTCGAGAAGGATAAGGGATACGAGGCGTTGTCACACTCGTGGGACCTAACAGAAGATCAGGAGTAAATTAAGAATTGAAGTGGGTCCGTACCGCGGTATTCCTGACTACAAATTAATGTATAAATTCCCGCCCGACAAATAGACTTACTCAGTGGTTTCCTTTGGATTAGTTGACACTTTATTGGATTTCTGTATGTTTATTGGCCTAAGTGTACGACGTATGGTTTATGCTAACTAGATGTAAGTTGCTGCGCAGAGCAACTTCTATCTTGCGGCCGGGTTCCCGAGTAAGTGTCTTGCACTTCGGAACTCGGAACCTAGAATCCGCGGATCAAGCTAGCTAGCTTAACACTATGGGTGGGGGGATATGCGCTGACGCTGCATCGATGGTCAATTTCTTTTGTCTAAAAGAAAACCATCGCATCGAACCTTAGTGGGAGGGGAAAGTTTTGGGTTATAATTGAGGAGAGGGGGAGCTATGGAGGGGTGTAGGAGGGATAGTCACGTGGCCGAAAGGCGCGCGTGTGGCGGAAGAAAAGTGGGTGGTTTGACAAGTATTCGTGTATTGTATTGTAAAGAAGAAATGTCTTATATTTATACAAACAGAAGTCTTAAATTAAGATGACTTATATCTATCCATTGCCGGGGCGGCGTGGCGAACTGTAACGTCCACTTATGGTTCGTTACAAATGTTCTAATGATATTAAGACAATGATATTGACGACAGCGGTAGGTAGCGGCGTTTGTTAGATCGGGTGACGGTGACGTCAAGCAGACTAGCTCTCTGTCCCACGCACGTCGCTTGCAAGACCTATGCTGTGGGTACGCACGAACGCCAATGTTCCGAGAGAGCTTAGATTGGAGAGTTTGGCATCTTGGGACCAGTGATGCAAAACCGAAGATCTAGCATTAAGATTTCCTTGTTCCCGCGCCGACAATCCGCTATTCTTGGTTTGAGGGTTCTAAAAAAGTGAGATAAAAGCAAGATGTGTGCGCCAGTGTATATTTATAAGATTAGAGGGTGGTTATTTGAGTGTGCGTATTGAGAATGCGATTATGTCTCAATCGGCAGTGTACTTAGTTTTGATACCGATCGCTTCAAGTGTCCTTGCGTTGTTTTAAGTGTAACCACGCGAACCAATGAATCCTGTCCTGGGTGAAGCTCAGGTACACGCCCTAGCAGTCATTGCGACGGCGGAAGTCTATCATCCTTTACTAGCATGAGGTCGTTGAGCTTGAAGTTTTCTGCTTCATAGCACCACTTTAGCCATTGCTGCAGATGAGCTAGCCAGTCGCGACACCAACCCTTTCAAAAATTGCGAATCATCATTTGCTGGATGAGGAACTGCTCCCGTAATGACGTTTTGGGCCGATACTCCGGTGGTGCAAACATTGTGTCTCCAATCAGAAAATGTGCTGGAGTCAGCACCTCCAAGTCGTCTGCATAAGCCGTGAGAGGGCACAGAGGCCGCGAATTGAGACATGACTCGATAGTAATGAGTTCGTCGATAGCTCTTCGTAAGTAAGACGCCGATCCGCCATGACTCGATTTAAGTGCTGTTTCATAGCCTTTACATTGGCCTCCCACAATCCACCAATGTTGGGCGATTGGGGAAGAATAAAATGCCAAATTGTTCGCTGCGATGCCAACTTAGGTGCGATCATCTCATCAAAATCCTGTCATAGCTGAGCATGCACAGTCTTCAGAGCATTGTCCGCACCGACTAAAATAGTACCGTTGTCGCTATATAGGTGTTTGACTAACCCTTGCCGACCTGTAAACCTGTCCAGAGCCTACAAGAAATGCTCTGTAGTGAGGCCTGTCACCGCTTCCAAGTGCACAGCTTTTGTCGCCAGACAAATGAAGATAGCAATGTAGCCCTTGTACACACTAGCGCCTCGTAGACGCGCTGCTTTGAGCTCTATGGAGCCGGTATAATCTACTCCGGTCGCGATGAATGGGCGACTCGGCGGATTGACTCGATGAAGAGGCAGATCTCCCATAAGTTGGGTGGACGTTGGTGGTCGCACCCGGAAACATCGCATACATTTCCTGATCACTCGACGAACTGCCTGCCTCCCAGTGATGATCCAGAACCGTTGGTGTGCGTTTGCCAAAGTCAACTGCGCCCCTCCGTGCAGTGTCGAACAATGAGAGTTCTTGATAACCAATATTGTGAAGAATGATTGGATGACGTCGATCATATGGTAAAGCTGAGTGCCACAAACGTCCCCTTAACCTTGCAATGCCGTGGGCCATGAATGGTGACAGACCTACGAGCTTGCTCCTGGATGGTAATGGCTTGGCGCTTCTCACGGCGGCTTTATCTGCCGGGAAGGATACAAGTTGGACGGTGCGTACAATACAAGACAGAGCTTGGTCTAGTTCTTCAATGTTTAAGGGACCTGTGCGTCGGTTTCCCTTGTTACACGTGTTGTGCTTGAATTGCAGAATGTAGCCAATGACTCTTACAGCTTGAGTATATGTGGAAAACCTCTCTATAACTGAGAGTTCCTGGACAGCATGGTGAACGTGAATTTTATCCGATTTGGCTTCCAATGCGGGGTCAGCCGTAGAGATCTCAGACACCTGTTTGGATGGCCACGAGGACTGATCGTGCAGTCAACGGACAACCTGGTCCCTTCCACCACAGTCCGAAATCCTTCAGCTCCTCTGGGGCGAGTCCTCTTGTCGCACAGTCCGCTGGGTTCTCTGTCGTGCTCACAAGACCCCATTCACTTGGTGTAGAATGGTCCAATATGAAGGCAACTCTGCTGGCGACGAATGTTTTCCACCTATAAACGTCACCCTGCAACCAATGCAGGACAATCGTAGTGTATTAAAAGGATTTTAATATAATTTTGAATGAATCTTTTTTATTATTTAGGAGCAGCAAAGGTGCCGCGCCTAACGTACCATTGAATCTGATTCTTACATTTTCCTTAAGTTCTGAATAACTCTAAGTCTCGTCGCTGCGCTGCCGACAGTTGGTCAGCAGAGCGACGGTTATGTATATCATATATATGTATTATGCTTATGCCGCTAAGAACTTCGGCAGAGAGAGAGAGTTGCAGTATGTATGTAGTTATGTATAAGTACATGCATACGGCACATACTGGAAAAGTGTTTACGCTAGCGATCCCGCGTTGCGGCCGGTCCGCATAAGTGGACGATCGTATTTCAGCGGATGTGTTTGTATAAACGTAGCAACAAAGTGTCGCTGTGTTATGAGTATGATACTCTTACTTTAAGTTGGGCATATGACCACTTGTAATATTGTATACTCTACAATACTGTGGGCATATGCTCATTTGGCATACAACATACTACACCTCCCTCCTTAAAGAAATAACGTAATGTTATGGAGTTATTTAATATGAAATTATATATATGTATATAAGTATTATTTATATTTTTATCTCTTTAGTTACTATGTTGTATTAAAGAATATTTTTTTTTTTTTTTTTTTTTTTTTTTTTTTTTGAATTCAAAGAGAATGAAATTGCAAATAATATATTTTTTTTTTTTTTTTTATCGTTATCTTCTAGCTTTTCTACTGTATAGGGTCCTAAATAAGTTGGGTCTAACTTATGTCCTGTTTCATTCTTAAGTAGGACTTTATCTCCTACCGATATATCTATGTTTATTACTTTTTTATCATATAATTCCTTATTATTTCTCTTATTTTCTTCTAACATAATTCTAGCTCTTTTATATGCTATTTCCAATCTATATTTACTTTCCTTAGCATAATCATCTATATTATATAAAGGTTCTATGGTGTCTGTGCTATTAAAATGGGGTTGTGTTGAAACAGTAAACGAAATATTGGATCCATACGTCCCAATCAGTTTTATCAACCGATATATATGAACGTATGTATTCATTAAAAGTTCTGTGACTTCTTTCGACTGTTCCAACTGTCTGGTGGTGGTGTGCAGTTGATGTTATGTTTTTTATTTGTAAATACTTGCACAAATCATTTATTATAGAATTTTTGTATTCTGTTCCCATGTCCGTAATGAACGTCTTCATTGGACCGTACTTTAGAATAAAATTCTCAAAAATCGCTTTTGCTACTGTGTTAGCACTTTTGTTTGGAATTGGAATCGCGACTAGATATTTAGTCAGATCACAAATTAATGTGACTGCGTATTCATTTCCATTTTCAGACTTGGGTAGTGGACCAATGGTGTCTACTATAACTCTGTCGAAAGCGTGTATTGGCGTATCAGTTATTGTTAAAGGAGTTTTTATTTTTCTTGTCACTTTTGATTTTTGGCATTTTGGACATTTTCGTATGTACTCAGTAATATCTCGAGTCATACCTTTCCAATAATAATGTCTTTTGACCTTGGCCAAGGTTTTTGAGATGCCTGTGTGACCTCCTTGTATTGGATCATCATGGAACGTAGACAATAGAGCTTCTCTTTCTTTTATTGTTTCTATTTGGGTCACCGGGTTGAGTAGCGCTACTCTCAATGAAATTAATATTTTATTGCCCATATTTTTGAAATTATCGATTGAAACGTGTTCAAAGATATTTTCCCACGGTGCCACTTTGAGTTGGCTGATTTTATTTATATCGGCTTGCGTTTCAAGCCTTTGGAAAAATTGACCTAAGTCAAGAGTTCCATTGGTATATAAATCGCTAACATCATATCTTGCAGTAATTTTCTTACCATGTTTTAAAAAAACATAGCATATATAACGCATCCGCTACAAAATTGTCTTTACCCTTCAGATATTCGACTGTAAAATTATACTCCTCTAGTTCAAGTCTCATACGCGTTAGCTTTGAGCTTGGATTTACCATTGAGAACAAGTATGTTAATGGTCTGTGATCTGTTTTGACATTGAAGTGTCTACCATAAATATATGGTCTGAAATAAGTTATTGCCCAATGAATTGCTGCCAATTCTTGTTCTGTTGTACTTTTATTACTTTCACCCTTAGTAAACGATCTTGATGCATAAGCAACTGGAAGTTGGAGTCCATTTTTGTTTTGAGTTAAAACTGCTCCACATGCATGTTTACTTGCATCTGTTATTATGCAAAATTCTTTGCTGAAATCTGGGTATTGTAATAAATTCGGATTTATTAGTGCCGATTTGAGATGTTCGAAAGCATGCTGACAATCAGCCGTCCATTCGAATTTTACATCTTTTTTGCATAATCTTGTTATGTGACGAGCATAGTCGGCGAAATTTTTGATGAAACGTCTATAGTAGTTGCAGAATGCAACGAATCGTCTGGCGCTGTCCGCATCATGTGGAACTGGGTAATTTTTAATGACGTCGTATTTTTTGTCGTCAGGCAAGATTCCTTTATCCGTGCATTTGTGTCCCAAAAATGTGACCTCATGCATGAAAAATGAACATTTTTCAGGATGTAATTTAAGATTGTATTTCCTACATTTCTCAAAAACATCAGTTAAGTTTTTGAGCATATGTGCTTCGGAACAACCAATGACTATTAAATCATCCATATAAAGGAAAGCTTGAGAAGGTTCTAATCCGGAAAATGCTATAGTCATCATTCTCTGGAAAGAATTTGGCGCTATTTTTAAACCGAATGGCAATCGCGTGAAGCGATACGAGCCATTGCTTGTTGAGAAAGACGTTATATCTCTTGAACTTTTTTCGAGTTCAATTTGATGAAATCCCGACATTAAATCAAGGCATGAAAAGTATTTTGCTCTTCCTAGTTGATCCAAAATGTCATCAATTCTAGGTAGCGGGAATTTATCCGACAACAGTTTTTTATTAATTTGACGATAGTCAATTACTAATCGCCATTTTTTCTTGTCAGAACCTGGAAGAGATTTCTTCGGAACTAACAAAAGTGGGCTGTTATAAGGGGATACAGATGGTTCGACTATTTTATTGTTGATTAATTTTTGTACTTGTACTTGTATCTCATCTTTTTGACTTTGAGGGTTTCTATAATTTTTTATATAGACTGGTTCATCATCCTTCAATCTTAGCTTTTGTTTGTAGAAGTTATTGGTAGTGATTGATTCGGTTTCGAGTCCGAATACGTCACTAAACTGGGTGCATAATTTAGTCAATTCGTTTTTGAATTGTGGTGGAAAATTTTTAGCTAATTGAGATAAGACGGTTTTTTCTCTATTTTCTGGGTTGTTTTGAACTATGTCGTAGTTCGAAAGTGGTTCATATGACAAATTTTTAATATTTACTACTTGATCGGTACTGGTCGTATTCAGTAATCGGACAAATGCATTTTTGGTTGTTGCAACTGTGTTTGCAACATAAATGCCTTCTTGAATTTCCTGGTTTGGAATTAGTACACTATCTTCATCTGATGATAGGTGAATTTTTCTGACTACTTGGGATCTTGCTGGTAGTATAATGGAATTATTACCAGAACTGTATGTTATTGGAACATAAATTGGGAAATTTAGATTATTTGGTCTCATTATGAGCCAATCTTCATTTGGTTTGAAGTCTAACTGGCAATTGAATTTCTTAATGAAGTCAATGCCTAATATTCCATCACAAGGTATTGCGAAATGCAAATCTACTAAGTGAAAATCGTGTGGAATTATGTATTTACTTGTCTGTATCTCTATTGAAATCAGTCCTTTGGACTGTATTAGGTCTTGGCCTATGCCTTGAATATTGATCTTCTTATGTGTTTGGATATCATGAAAGATATCAGAATTTTCCTTTAACAGAGATATGTCTGCACCAGTATCTATTAAAAATACAAGTTTTTTATTTGTTTTTACATTGGAAAAGTTTACAAATATATTTAAACTAAGATTGATGGTATGAACCGCATAATTTCTTACTGCTGAATATCTGAGGGTTGTTGAGAGTTTCCCTGATTGTTCTGGGTTACTCTAACATTGTTTGTATAATCATTGTTGTGGCCTCGATTCGAGTTGCCACGGCCTACTGAGTTTCTTCTATATTGGCCTCGTCCATTATTGAATTGGTAATTATTGTTGTTTCCATTGTTGCGACTGTGAAAGTTACCTCTGTGACTTCCACGTCCGCGATATCCGCCGCGTTGTGAGTTATTTGTGTAATAGAGGACAGTGTTTGGCTGTCCGGTTGATTCTGTGCAACTATCTACAAATTTGGATACGGCATCATTCATCGAATTGAAGGTACCAGCTTGCATGATAACTTTTACCTTATCAATTGTGCAATTTTTGGTCATTGCTTTTACAGCATTTTGAGTCGAATAGCTTCTGGCTAACTGAAGGGGTAAGCCGTCTGCTATATATGCACCTTCTAAAGACTTTGTCAACTGCTCAACCTCTTGTACGTACTGGTTAGCGGTTTTATTGCGTTGCTGTAGGTTCATCAGTTTGGCTGATAATACTTCTACAGTTTCGCCTTTGACATTGTCTTTTAAGGTGGAAATGATTTCAGATATTGATGTCTCATTTTTGATCAGGTTTCTGGCGACACCTTTTAGCTTTGATTTTATTATCGAAACTGCTAATCGTTCGTGTTCGCCTTTAATCAATTCCAATATTTCTAAAGCATCAATGAAACTTGCTAAGTTTTCAGCTATACCATCAAAAGCTGGTATAAGCTTGGTTGCTGTGTTAATGAAGTCAATATTGGTTTGCGCCATTGTGATATTGCTCCCTACTTTGTTCTCTATTATTGCTTGTTTTCTGAATTGGTCTATTCTGTGTGAGTGACTTATACGATTTGTCAAAGTTTACTTTAATATTATTAATTTCTTTATATAGTTCGTTCCATTCCATTATTTTATGGATATAAACTGGACTCTATTAAATTTTTCTTCAATTGTCTTAAGCATGGTCATATTTTTACAAATATTTAAAATTTTTTTTTTTATTTGCTTTATTTCATTTTCTTAGAATAAAAGGTTAATCCTTTTTTTTTTTTATTGTTTGCGCTTTTTTTTTTATATCCTATCCAGATCATTTGCCTGGCTCATATATTTCTTTTTTAAGCATTTATTATGTAACTTGTACAGTTTATAAAAACAATTTGCGCACATTATAACAACAATTATAATTAACAGTGTATGTATTAATTCTAGGTCATTATTGTTTGACTCTACTTTATTAATTACATTAGCAGTGGAGTCCACTGACTTAACATCTACAATTGCCATTTTGGGCATATATATTTTTAAAGTGTTCTTATAATTATTTGTTGTTACATCGAATTTATCTATCGCATTGCTTATCATGTAACAAGTTTTCCTACCTATTGGTTCGTATAGCTTTACGGGCTATACTTCTATTGGGCAGAAAAAGTTCCGCTCAATTTTACAAAAAAATTTTCTTATACATATATATTAATAATAATTTATTTTATTAATCTGCTTCCAGCATCAGCTGGTCGTCGCCGGTTGGCTCGCTGATGCTCCCTCGAAGGCGTAAAAGGCGGCCTGCCTTTCACGCTTATTGTCTCTGCTGCTGATGTCCGTGGTTTTTCCTCTTAGGCGGGGCTTGTCCCAAGCATGTGGATTTGCATGCTGAAGCGTATAGCGGTCCAGGGCAGTCGTTTGGGCAGACGTTTGGTTTCTTCGGCAGCGGCTTGGGAGATGGAGGTTTTTTAGTTACTTTTTCGTTTATAGTTGTAATTGTATTTACTGAGTGAGTTGCGGTAGTTGGCTTTCTTTGCTGGAGGGTTTCTTTCAGAAAGTCAAGCTCGGCAGTTAGTTTTTGTGCCGTTGCCCATGCGGGCGGGGTATTTGTATATAATAGCCATTTAATGTGCGCTATTCTTTTTGTAATTTTGACTTTTTGACCTCCGCGTTTGCCCATTACACGCACTCTACTCACTCAGTATTATTGGTTTTCCTCCAATTCCCGCGCTGGTGTAAGGGGCGGATTGCCTCTCACACTTGTTGCTGTTGCTGATCTTGTTGTTGATGCGGCTGCTGCTGCGGCTGCTGTTGCGGTTGCTGCTGCCTTGCATTAGAGACGTTGTTGCTTGTTTCTTCACTTCATTTATTTTATTTATTCATTTATTTCTTTTACATGTTCGTGACACTTGTCACGGTCGCCATGTATTAAAAGGATTTTAATATAATTTTGAATGAATCTTTTTTATTATTTAGGAGCAGCAAAGGTGCCGCGCCTAACGTACCATTGAATCTGATTCTTACATTTTCCTTAAGTTCTGAATAACTCTAAGTCTCGTCGCTGCGCTGCCGACAGTTGGTCAGCAGAGCGACGGTTATGTATATCATATATATGTATTATGCTTATGCCGCTAAGAACTTCGGCAGAGAGAGAGAGTTGCAGTATGTATGTAGTTATGTATAAGTACATGCATACGGCACATACTGGAAAAGTGTTTACGCTAGCGATCCCGCGTTGCGGCCGGTCCGCATAAGTGGACGATCGTATTTCAGCGGATGTGTTTGTATAAACGTAGCAACAAAGTGTCGCTGTGTTATGAGTATGATACTCTTACTTTAAGTTGGGCATATGACCACTTGTAATATTGTATACTCTACAATACTGTGGGCATATGCTCATTTGGCATACAACATACTACAGTAGCATCGGTCCAATAAATCGTTTTAACCGGAAGCGACGACAGCCGCTGAGAAGCCACTATCCACTTCACGAGCTTGATGGCCAATACCGCACCGCTTAGCTCTATACGCGGGATGGTCAAATCTTAAAGGGAGTGACCTTTGCTTTGGCCATAAGTAGGGATGCGAAACATGACCCGTCGAAATGTTCCACTCGGAAATATACGGCCGCTGCATATGCTGTCGAGAACCCATCACACAACGCATGTAGTTGCATCGATGCTACAGATGCCGGTGCGCAATGAATTCATCGACTAATGCTGATATCGACGATCCCCTGCAAGCCGTCTCAGAATGCTCTCCATCGTTCTGTGAGATGTTCACGAACTGCCTCGACCCACTCCAGGGACGCCTTTGTACTGTCTGCACGCGCAGTCTTGGCCATGGTTACCTCCTTTAGAATAAGCTTCCCTGAGATGATGACAGGTGCGATTAACCCTAGCGGGTTAAAGAGCATAGCGATGCTGGATTAGATTGTCCTTTTGGTTGAACTTTCTTTCTTAAGAGCTATTTGATGATCTTCCTAGAACAATGTTTGGATCATGATACGTTTTGAACGGAAGTCTCGCTACGTAGCGTCCATCCGGCCTGCGCACGTATGTTTTTTGGAAAAACGATTCACACCACAGATCCTCTTCGGTGACTGTGGATCGTTCCGGAACGGCTTCGACTTCACAAAACACAACACAGAAGCGATTCCGTCTCTACAGAGATTTGATGGCGCCGTAGCTGAATAGTTCCTTCCATTCCGTGTTCTTGGCCTGATATCCAATCAAAATCAGGGTTCTGAGCCATGGGTTCGTTTTCATGTTTCAGGCAACATGATTTGTGCCATCAGGTCAGCTCCCAATATTAGATCAACTCGATTTGATCGGTAGTATTAAGGATCTGCCAGCTGGAGTCCCTGTATGTGATCTTAGCACTTCGGAGGGAAGCTTTGACTAGGAAGATACGACGTTAATGTAATGTGGATTAATATTGGTGAACGCTTGAAAATTCACCATATACTTGCTGCGGCGACCACTGCTTTAACCCACACCAATAATGGATGCGCGGGTACCCGTTCTTTTAGATGATGGGATTGTGCCACATGCTCGGATACAATTGTTGCCTCGGATCCCTTGTCGATGAGATCATTGATGACAGCTTGAAGACCATGGATCCGATTCCGTATGAGGATACGCGTGGTTACGAGGAGAATCTGCCTTTTAGGAGTGTTCGACGAAGTGGCTGAAAAGCAACGAGTGAGTCCTAACTGTGTGATTGACCAGGTGGGCAAACTGGATTGCTGGTCGAAGGCATGAGGGACTGCGGTGTCGTCGGCCGGGCAGAACTCGGTAGCGACTGGTTCGAAGGTTGACCTTGTGAAGTGACGGAGAAATGTAGCAACATATGGTGCTGTTGCCCGCACACTTGACAACCCATATTGCTGGTGCAGCGAGAAAGTGTGTGGGATCGTCTTAAGAAATTAAGACATAATTTTGCTTTGTTTGCATTGTCTTTGCGCTTGCAGCAGTCTAGGGCCAGAAAGGCTGGACAACGACGTTGGATGTGGTCGCCGTTGCAGTGGAGGCATTGGACAGTCTTGCGCGTTTTGCACTCGAACACGCTTAGTGGAGTCTGACGAGCCCGGCGAAGTATTGGAGTCGTACGATGAGCTGCGGTTCTCGATCGCATCCATTATGAAAAGCCGGTCGTTCAGAAATGATTCTAATTCCGTAAACGAGGGCACGGTGGAGCTGCCGCCTTGATGGTGCTCCCACGCCCTATGTCCGTATGGACTCAGCAGTCTCCTTTTGCAGTCTGGGAAGAGCATAGATGGCGTTCATATGATGTGAAAATACTAGGCGAAAGTTGTTGTATCTCTTGACCATCCCCTTTGCACACCGCTTAAAGTAGAGTTGTCATGGATCAAGCTTAAGAATGCGTCATAAAACCCAGGCCAATCAATACATGCACCAGAAAATTTGGGGACTGGCATGTGTGGCATTTTTAGGTGAACTTTTGGTGTGACAGTGTGTCTTTCGGATGAGAGGGTGGGCAGGTTCGCAGCTGCAGGAAACCGCTTCTCGGACTCCTTGACTGGGACACAGACCACTTCCATATGACGTTCCTCAAACTCTAAAGAAAACATTTTTGTACAATAATCCGACTCGTCATATCCATCCAGTCACCTACATCAGTGTTGGAGTTCCTTGCAGATGTCACGACTCGAAGATTTTCGAAACATCCAACCAAAAGAATGTTGGATGACTCTGATCTTCTCGACGAGAGTTCCAAAGTTATAAATGATGTCAAAATACCCGTGCTAATTTTAGGAGATTCTGCTTTTCGATTTTGCAAAAATATCATGAAACCTTATCCTTTTTCAGTTGAGGCTACACCAGAACATAAGGCTATCAATTATAATTTGTCCAAAGTCAGACGTGTGGTGGAGCACGCTTTTGGCCACCTTAAAGCTCGGTATCGGAGGTTCGGCAAGGGTCTGGACAATTACATTAGAAACACTTCCGAAATAATAGCATGCTGCTGTATCCTCCACAATTTTTGTCTGATGGAGAACTGCTCAATTCCTGAGCACTGGCAGCATCAAACAGAGACGAACAAGGAACAGGAGCAACCATACGGCACGCTTTGGGGCAACATGTCATCAGTGGAAATATAAATAAAAGAAAAAAAAAAATTATCTTTTTTTAATCTTTATTGGTTTTGAAAATTTCTAAAATCTTCTTGTGGAAGCTTCGGTTTTCAGCCTCCAACTTCTCGAGGACCGCCAGCTTCTTTTCTTCAATTTCCACAATTTTATCGCCGGTGCTGATTTTACGGCGCTTGGTTTGTGAGCAAGACGGGTCTTCCGCGGTGGTCTCGCTCAGAGACGTGCTGTTAATTTCGGACAGAGCTGCGCCTTCGCTATCGCCTTGGCCATAGTCTTCGCCCTCGGCACCGAAAGCCTCGGCAAATCTGGTGAAGTCTGCAAAGAAATGTGCATATTTAACAAAATAATTAAAATTATTCACAATCAGTACATAACCTGTGCTGTCTACATATTTGACGCCTACCGCCAGGTCTTTCGGCGAGTGCAAAATCTGCGAGAGCTTTTCAAAGTACACCCATGTCGATGGGCTGCCTTCTGACGGTCCCACCTTAACCAGTTCAGATCTTCAAAGTTATCATAAGAAATAAATGCAATTATAATTAGGTGTACAGATTTTAATTACTTAAAACTTTTTTCGCATGTTTTCAATTTTATTTTTTATTTTGGCAAAGCGAGGGCCTGAAATTCTTCATTTTCTTTGCCAATTCCTTGTAGATATGCAAATTTTTCGTCGTTATTTTCATTCCATAGCTCAAGTAGAACCTTCAAGGCCTCAGGTGACCAAACGAATCTAGTTTCTAGTAATAAAATTGGATATTAAGTTTCTTTTTTAATAAATGTTTGTTTGTTTACCTTTTTTCTCCATTTTCACATATGTTTTTTGTTGTTCTTCTAGTGGTGATAATTCCACGATAGGCAGATTAGGGTGGAAATATTCGAAAAATCGGACAAACTCAACTTAACGCAACCAAAACCTCTAGGTCTTCTATGATTCCCCATGTAATCGAAACTCGAGTTTTTCCCGAAACTCAATAACTTAATAATTCAACCATAGTGTAAACAGGCTTTTAAACTGTAAAGGGAAAATTATATGTCATCTAATTGATCGAAGGGACTAAGGCAAATAGTCTTACCCGGTGGTGCTGATTACACTAGTCGACACGACTTTTCCGCTGTCTCCAAAAATGACTTTTTCTGATAGATTTGGATGTTTAAAAATTTTGAAGAATGTTTTTTTTTTTCATGGAGTAGTTTTTTTTTAAAGAATTTTTAAAAAATCTGGTATTTTTTGTCATAGGTAGTGCTTTTATTTTTCACATAACTCTCGTTTCATACAACTGGTTGTATTGAACTTTGCAGTTAAAAAATGCTGATAAATGCAGCTATAAATCCGACTCAGACACTTTGTAGCAGAAACTTAACGTCTGGCAGATATTAAGCTTCCAAATTGAAATTTCATCATTTTTTTCGGTATTTTTTCCGAATATTTTTTCGGTATTTCCTGTGATAATGGCTTGCAAAATGTATATTCTCCTGATTGGTCATTACTTGAATCCGTTGTTCCATACGACGAAGAAGACATCTCCTCTTTTTTGCGTTTTAATGGCGATATTTCCTTCAAAGGAGGAGCAGGAAGCGTAAAGCCTTGACGAGACTCTTGCGGGTATTTATATCTCTCACCTACCCCAAACCCTTTTTTTCGAATAAACAAAAGAAACATTCAGTGCTGTGATTTTTTGGTTTTCTCCATAGCATTGGAGTTCCAAATCGAAATTGTTTTCTAAAAAAAAAATGTGCAAGAAAAAAAGTAATGCTTAGTATTTTTTGTACACTTCATAGCTTCTGATTTAGGGTAACTTACTTTTCCTCTTTATTAAATGCTGTTAAATTCAATTTGCACGTTTTGCATATACAGCTTGAAGCCCACTCTTCGCCAATACTTTTGGGCCACATCTTATAGTTTTCCTTATACTGTTCTTGGAACTTTTCGGTAAAAACGATTTTTTCTTCTTTGCTGGTCATATACTTTCCACATATGTAGCAAAACGAGTCTGCTCGGTAAGCACATGAAGTTGACCGACTTGGGTTGTCCATTTCAATTAGAAACAATTGGTATTTTTCGAAAACACACGATCGTATTCTGCTGGAAGTCAGAACTACACTGAGGCAGGGATACTATAGGTACAGAGTTATATATCCTTTTTTATGAATAGCTTGAAGGAGAAAGGTCAAATATCTGCGGGACCAGCACCTGTGAAGGAAAAAGGTCAACATTTGACCCTAACAGGTATTTATGTATATTTATCTTCACCAAGGCTTAGGTATAAGGAATAAGGAATAAAACTGTCCACAACACTTACACCCCAAATAAATATGACCAGGTAGGATATATATCCGATATATATCAATACCTAAGACTCGGTAAATCCAAAATTACAGGTCCTTTTTGTTTTTTGCAATCAAATTTTGGAAGTTGGACCAAAAACGTACCGGACGGTATTTTTTCAGGTTTAAGTCATTATGGGTCGTTTTGGTCAAACGGTTATAACTTAGCCGTTTGTTTTTATATTTTTATAAGCGATACCTTAAACGACGCGTAATTAATGTGTCTATCTAAAACCAAAAATCCAGGCATTCATTTATTTTTTTTTTTTGATTTTTCCTGAAGTTTCAAAGTCAAAATTTCGGGTAAAAAATACCGAAAAAAAATGATGAAATTTCAATTTGGAAGCTTAATATCTGCCAGACGTTAAGTTTCTGCTACAAAGTGTCTGAGTCGGATTTATAGCTGCATTTATCAGCATTTTTTAACTGCAAAGTTCAATACAACCAGTTGTATGAAACGAGAGTTATGTGAAAAATAGAAGCACTACCTGTGACAAAAAATACCAGAGTTTTTAAAAATTCTTAAAAAAAAAACTACTCCATGAAAAAAAAACCATAATTCTTAAAAAAATTTTAAATCTCCCAATCTATTAGAAAAAGTCATTTTTGGAGACAGCGGGAAAAAAAAGTTGAAATTTGTCGAGTAGTGCTATCGAGGAGCTTGCTGTTGTTAGATAGCCACCATAATCGGCTTGCTACGATCTTGTCTAGAGTCTTCGCTATGCACGGGTGGAGTGATATTGGTTGTTATGAGTTTACCGATATTTGGAAGAGTTAAGTTTGAGTATAGGTAAGATGGTATTGTTTTTAAATTGTTGTGGGATGTGACTATTGAGGATGTTGTTGAAAAGTTTTATTAGTCGGATTGATAGAGCGTGGGGTAGAGTTTTTAGCATAGGGTATGAAATGCGGTCCAGACCTGGTGTCATACCGGTAAGACTGTTTGGGGCTGCTTTGAATTCGATGTACTTAATTTTGTCTTCGAGCAAAAGAGCCTTTGGTAGGATGTCGTAAGCTGGTACTGCTGTTTCGATTCTGGTCTTATTGTTTTAAAAGCAGTCACTGAAGGTGTTATCGGAAGAGGCTTCCGACCAGTCGGGGGCAAATATTTGGGCTATATCATGTTTGTCAACAAAGTTTTGGGTTGCGTCGTTAGGGGAGGTTGTGCAGTGTATTCTGTATTATGTTTTCTGTGCTTATTCGTTTGTTTACTACGTTCCATGCTTTGTTCTTGATTGTTTTTAGATTTTCGAGTCTTTTACTCCACCATGGTACTGTGTGTATTGTGTCTCTTGTTGAACATTGGATTTGTTTGGGGTATGGCTATATTTGCACTTTTTCGGATAATTCTAACGATATTAGCTGTTTCTTGGGTAACGGAAGGTGTTTGCTTGTGGGGCTTTCCCTGTTGTATTTCTCTGTGAAGATTTACCGTAAAGGTCGTCGTCGACATTCCATGATGTGACGGTTGCAAGGTTAGGAGTGATAAAAGTGAGGTCTACATGAGTCAAAGTATGGTGGGTTGAGAAGTGTGTAGAAGATTCATCGTTTAGGCATATAAGGTTGCTCTGTGTGGTGTATTCAAAAATAGTTTTGCCCTTTTTATTTTGATTAGGGGAGCCCCAGCTTTGATGCCAGCTGGTGAAGTCTCCCGTAATGACTGTGTTAATAGACGGGTTAGCAAACATGTTTTTTAGGTTTATGTACATATGTGGTTATGATCATTATTTTTTGTTTAGAGTGTAGGATAGCTCCAACTTCTTCAAAGTCCTGGTTTTGTGGTAATGGTATTGGAGTATTGGAGGTATTGGAGTGAGTTGTGGATTAGCATTGCTACTCCACCGTGTGAATGATTTGATGAGTTATCGTATAAGATAGATAAGTTGAGAGCGATGGGGGTATTGTGGAGGGAGTGTAAGTGAGTTTCTTGTAAGCAAATTACTTTTGGTTTATACGATTTTAGTATTAACTGGAGCTGGTCGTAGTTGTTTCAATAGCCATTAAAATTCCACTGGATAATTAATACCATACTTGGTACGTGTACAGACGAGTAAGATATAGTAACGCGGGGGAAAGGTTGAGAATTTAAGCTGAAGAGGAAGTTCAATGTAGTTGTTTCTGTTGGTGTGCTTAATACTAGGTCTTAGTGATAATTAATAGTTTGGTAAGTTATTCAGATATCTTTTTCGGTGTGGAGGTATTTTGCTAGCTCGTTAATAGACAACCGAGCTAGGTTTACATTTAGAGTTTTGGTTTTTTCAGTCTTATCTTTAGCCTTGAGGTGTTTGGTAACCAGGCCCAGTTTTTCTTTGTCCTTATTTTGACTTCTGAGTATTCGGTCGGATACTGGGATTGTTTTCGAGCTGGATAAGATTGGCCGTTTGTAAGGTGTTTGTGCCCATATCTATTTCTTCATGTAGGTTGAGGGAATGTTGTTGGGATGAGGTGGGCTTGGGATTGATATGGTGTGTGTTTGATTTAATGTCTCCGTAGTTTGTGATTGGTCTTCTTTGATGTCTTTGGTTTTGAGTGTTGTGTGATTTTATTATTGATATTTATTTTTTTTGAATGAACTCGGGGCATATCGTGTCTAGGGGGCTTTTTTTGCTCTGAACACTAGTGTTAAATTTGCAGTTGCTGCAAAACTTTGGAACTTCGGAACAATTTGTACAGATATTAGCGGATCTGCAATATTTTGCTGGGTTACCAAATTTTTGACAGGTATGGCATTTGAGGGGGCGAGGTGTTTGTGGCCGTACGTTCACTCGATCATTATATATTGGGGTAGCGTTGTCGTATCGAACGTGAGAATTATGAGGCCGGTTTCATGGGGTACATTGTCTTTGAGCTTGAGGATTTTGGAGGCGTCGATAACTTTTTGGGGTTTGAGATCATTTTTAATTTCGTCTATGTCAATGTTACGCAGGTCGTTTGACTATATGATCCCTTTGGAGTAGTTAAGTGTTTTGTATTCCATTGCTTGCACAAAAAAATCGTGGAATTTTGTTATTTTTTGGAGTCTTGCTGCCTGCACTGCTCCTTTTGTTTAGACCAGTAGCGAACCTCCTCTAAACGGAATCTACTTCCCCGCCACACTGGAAGTCTATGACTTTTTTATTTCAAAGAGGGAGACATTTTCAAAGGTTCTGTTGTCTGTTCTGCTTATTGTGATGTATTTTGGCTCTATGCGATATAATTGTCACACTGTGCGTGGAGTTTTGGCTCCGGTGGTGGCGACATTGCACTCGAGCTTGAGCTGCTGCCCGCAGCACTTGGGTTTATAACTGTTCACTCAAAGTGTTTGTTATTGGTTTTTTTTTTAATTTACTTTGTGCAATTGTTTGTTTTTCTACGAGGTCCTGTGTTGTTTTGTTTGTTGGTTTTGCTTTCACTGTTGCTTAGCAGTAGGCGCGTCTTTATTTGGCGAAGCGTCGACTAGCACTGGCCCCAATGATATAAATACCCCCCCAAAATATAAAAAAACATAAACATCAGAAAGCGACGGTGGATCGCAGTACAAAGTGAGTGTTCATTTATTTTCTAATATTTCGCATTTATATTTGGTTGCATTGAAGGCTCATGCCTGAGTTTCTTCCTATGAATGTATCTTGATTTTCGTGCCCTACTTTGTTTAAGTGTCATTTATATTATTTTTATTATACTTTTTTATTTAACTTTTACGTTTCAATGTTTCTAATTTAAATGGGGAATATATTTTCGATCTTAATACGATTAATGATTAACTAAATTGTTTCCATATGATCTCCTTTCCGAAGCACCTGTAGTTTTTGCCTGCATAGCAAGCGGTCATGACTGATACTCCTGAGGAATGTCGTGACCAAGGCTGGGTGGGCAAAGTGTTTCTCGAAACTATCTGAGGATAGTCCGTCCGTCTAATTGACAAATGTCCTAGTCATGTGGTCTTAGGTAGTGTTCTCTGTCTGGTAACTTTTTCGTTTGGCTTGTCTTGCACGATAAAATTTAAATAAAGAGATTTAAGGGCATCAGCAACTCCAAAACACCACCCCACTTGCTGACGAGCCAGCAGCCGGAAACCATTCGTGCTGGCCATAGCTGACTAATACCACCTCGCCCATATTGCTTGTTACCCATTACAAGATCTACGACCCCCTAGGTTTGCTTGCCCCCACAACTGTATTTCTAAACGAACGAACCACTCAGCCTGCAGTTAGGTGCACGTTGGCAACAGTTTGTAACTGAGGTTCACTTATTGGAAACTTGTCGCATGCCTCGCTACTTCTCCTCACCACTTCAAGCAATGGAGTTGCATGGATTTGCCGATAAGTCGTCTCATGCATACGCCATGCATACGTCATTTACAGTCGCGTGCAATTCAATAGCGACTATGTTGTCAGACTTATCACCGCAAAAACCCGTGTTGCGCCCATCAAACCTATATCTATCCCGGGGATCGAATTGAACACAGCAGAATCTGCAGTATGAATCTTCTTTCCAAATTGTTAAGCAATCACTAACTATTCATATATCTAGTACTTCGTGTTGGTTTTACTCAGAAATCGTACTGCATTGCATCGTACCCCCTCGGACTTGGAACACTTATGTTTGCAACCACATGGCTGAGATTCTGGAAGCTTGTCCACGTAGCTGCTGGCAGCACATTCGCACGCCGACTTTGCCTCACGCGGACTTCTACCAAGGGATCTTGTATACCATTAATTGTGGTGGAATGGACCACCATGGCTTTCTCAATCACGTCTCACTTGGCCACCTGCTCAGGCAAAGTTCGCACTGTCGACTGAGGAGGCTGCGCACATGGAAGTAAATGTCAAGCCTCAAGTCAAGTCAAGCCGCCTATCATCGTTTTTATCGTCATGGGAGCTTCAATATGTACACTATAGGGTAATCAAACATTCACAGATGGAGTTCTTCCAAGTGGAGCACAAGCAGCTGAGCACGGAACAACCATTTTGTCCGAAATCCAAGTTGATTCGCTACTCTCCATTTTTTGACGACCAAGGAATAATGCGCGTAGGAGGACGCATTGATGCAAAGCATCCCATGCTTATTCTAAAGGAGTCACCAGTCGCTGTTTTACTAGCTAGACACCAATAATAATAGCTTCCAGACCTTAAGCCTCAGGTTCGGATTTATATCTTTATTTGTCAGCTTTTTAGAACTGCAAAGTTCTATAGAACCAGTTATAAGAAACTTAGGTTATGTGAGATTATGTGCATTAAAACATTTAAGAAATTATCTCTACGGGGAATCAAAAGTTAAAATTTACACTGAACCCTTAACCCACTCCATGAGTGAATGGCACCGGTAGAATAAAACGATGGAAAACATTCTTGGAAGATTATCAGTTAATCTACAAACCTAGAAAAGCTTGTAACGTGCAACCACGGAGTAGGCTAGATGTTCCTTTCAGCTTGAGGATGGCACGCTATCTTTTCCGGCTACTGGCTCGTCGGCCACGAGTATGGTGTTCTTCTGATTATCCTAGCTGAGGCCTACGTATCATTATTTTACAATTAAAGCGTGTCTATATAAAGCCAACAATCACCGGACAAAAAGCACAACACCTAAAACAAAAGACAATAACAGCACTTGGAAACGGACAACGAACCGATTCCTCAGCTGGTCATGAGGAGCCACAAACGCCTACCATACCTTGGCCTTGCTGTGCCAAGTAATGCCTTTTTTTCATAACACAAGACCCCTTTTGAGCGAGGGACGTACAGGGGCTTGCTGTATGAGATCAAACTGTAACTCGTACTCAGACATTATAACGTTTATTAGCAGGGACCGTAATCATTATAAGTTATATTTTAAAAATCACGTCATAATGATTATATAATGATTTTTAGGATTTTCCTCACGGATAATGATTAATTTTGATTAATTTTATAATAATCATAAATAATTATTATTTTTGATCAAAAAAAATCAAAAATAATGATTACACTACTCGACAAAATTCAATTTTTTTTTTCCGCTGTGGCCAAAAATGACTTTTTCTGATAGATTTGTAGATTTAATTTTTTTAAAGAATTATGGTTTTTTTTTCATAGAGTAGTTTTTTTTTAAGAATTTTTAAAAAATTTTGTGTTTTTTGTCATAGGTAGTGCTTCTATTTTTTACATAACTTAAGTTTCCTACAACTGGTTGTATTGAACTTTGCAGTTAAAAAAAGCTGACAAATGCAGCTATAAATCCGACTCAGACACTTTGTAGCTGCAACTTAACGTCTGGAAGATATTAAGCTTCCAAATTGAAATTTCATAATTTTTTTCGGTATTTTTCCCCGAAATTTTGACTTTGAAAGCTCAGGAAAAGTCGAAAAAAAAATATTTGAATGCCTTGATTTTTGGTTTTAGATAGACACATTAATTAGGCGTCGTTTAAGGTATCGCTTATAAAAATATAGGCTCTTGGTGACACTATTTTAATTGAGTTCCACACATCCGAAATAACGAGCAGTTTCCTTTCAGTAAAATTTCGCGGTTCTGGATACAGGCCTTTAAGCTGGGTATCCAACACTGCGGAAACGAAAAATTACTGTCAAACTTCATATAAAAAAAACGGGGCCAGTAATTTTTCGTTTGTGTTTTCCTGGAGTCAGTATCCAGCAACGTAAACGGGATCCACGAATTTTTATCGATAGTATCGATATTCACACGAATGTGGACTGTGAGAACAGCTGATAGGGGTGCCAGTAAAATATATGTGCCCATTTTTACTGAAGTCAAAGTGAAAGGTGGCGGCAAAATTTGTGCGCAAAACCAAAAAGAGATATGCAAATGTTTGAAGTGAGGAGAAGATTGCTTTAATAAAAGCAGTTGAAGTAAGACCATGTCTTTAGCGGATCTCGGAAAATAAGCATTTTGATAATTTTGACATTTTGGCGCCTCCGACTGTGCTGTATTTCTTCTTACAACAATATGTGCCACTACCAACACAATCACTTCATCGTCAGAATTACTTTTCTTCCTTTTTTAAATTTTAGTTTCATTTTCAAAATTGGCGCTGTTTACAAAACACAGCTGATTCATGAGAGTGGCAAATCACTCTTAAGGTTCTTGGTCACACTACATCAGTTGAGTTCCACACATCCGAAATAATGAGCAGTTTCCTTTCAGTAAAATTTCGCGGTGCTGGATACAGGCCTTTAATCAAAATTAATCATTATCCGTGAGGAAAATCCTAAAAATCAGAATTTTTAAAATCATGGCTGAAATGCAGACTTCTTACAAAGCTAAAGATTTTGGTATGGTTCACTTATTTCTACGTCCATTAGAAGAGGATGATTTATTTATTACAAAAAAACAAAATAATCATTATTTTCGGTCCCTGGTAAAAACATATGTTAACAAGAATGGAAACAAATAACATTTAATATAAAAAATCTCCTAAATTGTTCGAATTAGTATTTTGAAATTTTTCTTGGTACAATTTAATTTTTTCCTTTTGCGAACATATAAAACTAGGTGACCCGATAAGCGTTGTTTTGCCATTTATATTATTTCTGGGAAATATGAATTGAATGTGCGAATTGACTTCAGGAACATGCTAGAATCTGGATCTGTACGAATAAGTAAACCGTGCAATAGTTCAGGTTGTGACGCCCAGCGCCATATCCAACAGCGCCGGCGCCACAATTGAACTCATATTCTTTATTTTCATAAATATAATCGACTTTGTATTACTAGGATAAGCGACGAGAAAACCATGAAGTACCTCATTTTTCGAAATAAACATTCCAAGAACAAAACTATGACTCACATCCAAAGTACGCGACAAAGAAACGCCAGTGAGACCATCACCGGACAGTAAACGATCACACTATCCAACGATCATGCCAGTGTGACCGGAGCACGAGCGCCAACGGGCAAACTATCAGATGTGACCCAGAAGGCATTACGATCCAGGGCACACGCTAGTCCCAAGCCCGCGGACCAACAGCTAACTTTCGGGGATAAAAGGAGCATCGCCAGCTCGAATCGGGGCAGTCCATCCGGAGTCGCCAACTGGGTAGTCCCTCACGGAACAGCCCTGAGATTAGGTTAGTTTGGGTTAGGTTAGGTTACAGCGGCTGCCTGACTCACTGGGAGCCCAGCACACTTAGGCCGTTTCCGGCCCGTTGTGATACCGCGGGGGAATCTACCCCTTCTCGCATTGTGAGACCTAAGGTCAACCGTTGTCCCAGCCTGCAGCTTTTATGAAGTTAGCTATCTTTCTGGGACATATGGTGGACATTACCGAAATGTCTGCTATGAAGGGCGAGCCCAAGTGCTGTAGCCTTCTTTTGCTGAGAGCTGGGCATGAGCAGAACAAGTGTTCCACCGTTTTCTCCTCTTCCTCGTCTCTACAGCTTCGGCAAAAGTCGTTGTGTGGGGCGCCCAGTCTATTTGCGTTGGTACCTATTAGCCAGTGTCCCGTTAGGGAACGTATGACTGCACTGCACCTTCGTCTGCCGAGCTTGCATAGCTCAGAGGTGCGCTTCCTATCTATGGTTGGCCATGTTTGCCGAGTTATTCGACAACGTGGTACTGATTGCCACTTGTTGTCTGTTAGTTGCTTATATTGCTCCTTTATTATGAGCCTACATGTGGCCATCGGCATACGAGTATCCTCCTTATCTTGGAGAAGCGGGATTGTAGTGCCAAGTCTGGCCAGCTCGTCTGCAATACAGTTGCCTTCGATGTCCCGGTGGCCCGGTACCCATATAAGGCTGATAACAAATTGCTGAGCCATCTCGTGAAGAGATTTGCGGCAATCTGCAACGGTGGCCGAGTTTGCGGAGATCGCATTAAGCGATTTGATTGCAGCTTGGCTATCACTATAAATATTTATGCGGGTTACCATGGCGGTAGTTTTCTGTAGGCATTTTAGGGCTTCCTTGATTGCAATGACCTCCGCTTGGAAGACGCTGCAGTGATCAAGAAGTCTAAAGGAGTGCTTAATGTTTAGCTGTTCGGAGTATATACCTCCTCCGACCCTATTGTTCAGCTTTGATCCATCTGTGAAGATGTTTAGGGCCCCTTTTGGGCCTGGGGGTCCCTCACTCCACTCGTCTCTGTGGGGGATAATTGCATCGAAGGGGGTATCTGTGTATTCCCTTGGAACACAGTAGTCCGTTTTCATGGGGACGGAACTGCTGTTTAGTATTGAAGAGTGACCTATGTGCTGAGGTGCACATTGGTCGGAGTCTCTCAGACGTATTGCTGCCATTTTTGCCCTTTCTTTTCCTGCGAGGGCAAGGCTTTGGAGGCACAGAATGGCATCTAGCGCATTATTTGGAGTGGTACGAAGAGCTCCGCTGATGCAAAGGGCGGCTGTTCGCTGAACTTTGTCGAGTTGTCTGGTGATCGTCCTTTTTGATAAGGCCGGCCACCATACAGTAACTCCATAAAGTATTATCGGTCTAACTATGGCTTGGTATATCCATTGGACTATACTTGGGTTCATGCCCCATTTCAAGCCAATAGCTTTTTTGCAAGTGTAGAGGGCTATCGTGGCCTTCTTCACTCTGTCTTTGATATTCAGGTTCCAGTTTAGCTTTTTGTCGATTACTAACCCTAAGTAACTGGCACTGTCGCTAAAGGAGAGCCTGCATCCGTTTAACATTGGGGGGTTTAGAGACGGAATCTTGTATTTGCTTGTAAATAGCACAAGTTCTGTCTTTGAGGGATTAACTCCAAGACCTCGCGATTCTGTCCACCTTGACAGTCTCGCGAGCTTTGCGGTCATTAAGTCGCAGAGTGTTTGAGGGTATTTGCCCGAGAAGATAATTGCTACGTCGTCCGCGTATGCCACGACTTTGCAGCCCCCCCCTTCCAGGTCACATAGAATCTTGTTGACTGCTATGTTCCATAGAAGGGGGGATAGGACACCACCTTGCGGTGTGCCTCTACTGACATACCTTGTCTGAGTGGACGATCCCATCGATGATGTCACCGTCCTGCATGTGAGCAATTGATCAATGAGCAGCACCAAGTGACGATCCACCCCAAGGTCAGTCAGCGCTTCCGTAATGGCACCGGGTATGACGTTGTTGCAAGCTCCCTCGATATCTAGAAAGGCGATTAGAGAGTATTCTTTGAGGTATAGTGATTTCTCTATCCCTGAAATTACTTCGTGAAGTGCCGTTTCCGTGGATTTTCCTTTCCGGTAGGCATGTTGTGCTCCTGACAACAATTGAGAATTTATGGTTGTTCTCAGTTGTAGCCCGACAAGTCTCTCAAAGGTTTTGAGAAGGAAGGATGATAGACTGATTGGTCTAAAGTCCTTTGGTGTCGAATGCGAGGCTTTTTCCTTAAGCCAAGCGTGTGGTATTCTCCCCACTACCAGTATCTTCTTAAAGATACATCGCAGCCAGTTGATGGCCGTGTCTCCGGCTTTTTGTAATTGGGCCGGAATGATCTGGTCCGGACCAGGGGATTTGAACGGATGGAAACTGTTTATTGCCCAGCTTATGTTCCGTTTTGAGAAAATATGCTCCATTGAGGTGATCGAACCCTCACTAGGGAGGTGAGTCGGTCCATTGATGGAGCACCCTGGAAAATGAGTATCGAGAAGAATGTGTAGGGACTCCTCACTGGAGTTGGTCCACGTACCATCGCTTCTCTTAAGGTATCCCACCGAGGGGGTCGTTTTGGAGAGGATCTTGCGCAGTCTTGCAGCTTCCGACGTTACCTCGATTTCAGAACAAAAACTTTGCCAAGAGGCCCTTTTTGCCTGTCTGATTTCTTTCTTGTATAGGGCCAGACTATTTTTATAATCTGCTCAGTGTTGCTCCTCGTTAGCGCTTTTGGCCCTGTTGAAGAGGGACCTGCGGCTTTTTCGTAGGGTATCTATTTGTTTTGACCACCAAGGGGGTTTCTTTTTCCCCTTGTGTTGGTTTGATGGGCATGCTGCCGTGAAAGCCGTGTTGCATGCTTTAGTAAACCTGTCCACAAGATGATTTAGATCGTGCTCTGTGTTCAGGCAGATTGGTGCCTTGGAGGGAAGAACTCCCTCCATTACTGAGACATATTTTTCCCAGTTGGCTTTCCTAGGGTTAGGAAAGACAGTGGGTTTTGGGCTCTCGAGAGATAGTGTGGTCTCGATATACCTGTGGTCCGAAAAGGAATGGTCCCCCAGAACTTTCCAGTTCATTACTATGTCTGACAGTTTGTGAGACACTAATGTTAGGTCAATTACCTCTTGTCTATTCTTAATTATAAACGTAGGATCATTGCCCCGATTGCAGATAAAAAGATTAGAGTTTAGGATGAAGCTGAATAATGACTCACCCCTTACATTTGTGTCCGAACTCCCCCATTGGGTGTGGTGGGCGTTGGCGTCGCAGCCTATTACAAGGCCTATATCCGATCTTTCGCTATCTCTGGTGAGCTTGCAAACTAGGTCACCGGGAGGATCGCTTTCCTCATGAGCCATATAGGATGACATCACCCTAACATGTGCTCCCTGAAGCTCTAGGCTTGCCGGCATGTTGTCGCCATTGCTAAAGTTAGGGAGCAGAAACATATTAAAGTGCTTCCTTGCAAGAATGCAGGTACGTATTTTACCTTCTTTCTGAGCTACAATAAGCTTGTGCTCCTTCGTCGCTAATCCACAGACCTTGTCTCCTACTACCCAAGGCTTTTGGATCAGGACTACATCAGCTCGGCTCGCTTCCAAGCGGAATACAAGGGCAGCGGATGCTGCTTTACAGTGGTGGAGATTTATCTGTAGGAGTCTTAGAGTCATCGACATCGTCCTCGATAGTGTCGTCGCGACACATCGCCTCGAACTCGCGCATTAGGGCCGTATCAGAAGAGTAGCCGTCATGGGCAGGCTCTGGGTTGTCATCGGGTGCTTCGATCTCCGAGGCAACGTCCTGCTCGACTGGGTTGTCGACAGGACGTGCCTCGGCCGCTGCATCCGACTTGTAGACCCTGATGCTCACCGCGCTGAAGCCGAAGTTCAGCTCTCCTTTTTTGGCCTCAATTGGAGCTAGAGATTCCTTATTCAGGACGAGCACCGCCTGGTGCATCGGGCCTTGAGAGCTTCCACCTTAACTACCCTCTAATCGGAGGTTGGTAGCTCCGGGTTGCACCGCTGCAGCATTTTTAGGATGCGCTCAGGCTCCTTTATGGAGGCGGGCACCCAAACTCTCGATCTAGGCCTACTGGGCACCTCGCTCCAGTTGACTGCGACGAGCTTCGCCCCTGGGTACACCTCTCCGACTTGCGCTACCGCTGCTTTATAGAGCTGGACGGAGCGATCGTCTTCGCAGGCTATGATCTTGATACAACCCTGGTACCACCCCATGTCTTTACAGACTGGAGGGGGGCCGTGTTGCTTGTCCAGTAGATCGAAGCAGTGGTCGGCCAGTGCCGCTTCCACCCACTTCCACTGGTTCCTGGGGATCTTCGAGTCCACGCTGCCTTTATCCAGGACGCCGATCAGCGTCCTCTCTTTGGCGATTTGCGCGAATGATATATTCGGCAGCACTCTGGAGCGCTTTGGAGCCGGTCCAGGAGTCTCCTGTGAGCGCTGCCTTTTTGGTTACGGGGCAGTCGTCTTCGGCGGGGCAACCTTCTTCGGCGCCTCTTTGCCGAAGTTGGGCAGCACCTTTGATGCCCACTCGACCTTTTTCCGCCACTGGTCGGTTGGGCTGGACATCATGCTCGCGTTTTGCCGACGGAGTATGTTGCCAGCACTCCTCCTCTCGTGATACGTGTACGATTTGGCTTGGGCGCTAGTAGATGGCAACTCACCCCCGCAGCCTTACTAGCAGGCAGAGCAGCCGCAGGGTTGCAGAGCCACTCTACCAAGGTATCAGCTTTGGTCGGCGATTTGCCACCCACCCCAGAACTGGGATGGGACCCCTTCAGGTTCGCTCTAGCGTCTTCCACCGCGCTGGTTTTACCAGCTATATCGCGGGTCAGGCCAGGCCTTTGGGCCGTTGCCTTTCCCTGTATGGGATTGCTCCCGGTTGGCAGTTGGGGAGCGCCAGACTCGTTGTTGTTGTTTTTGTTGTATTCCATATTAGATCCCACGATTTGCAAAGAAAGGGCGGTCCATCCGGGCAGAGATTCACGTTGCCCGGATAGGGCATCATTAGAACAGGGGGCTGCCAATTCCCTGAGCTCTCCGTTAACGACAAGGCTAGTTTTTATACCGGGCCCCCAGCCAGGCTGACTCTTGGCACAGGTCGAATAACACACTTAGTCCGGCCCGGTGTGAGATGAGTGTGGGGGTTGGGATGTGGGTAGGTGATATGTAGGGATGAGGATTGTGTGAGCTACTTATACGAGGCGGCACCACAAGCGCATCCTCACTGTTGCTACTTCGCGAACACCCGCTGGCTGACCGGGACTGCTTATTTCGTTGCCTTCCCTAGGGATGACCGCTTATTCGCAGCTGGCCTACCTCCACAGGTAGGTCATTCGCTATCCGCAACCTGCGACCCGTACGGTGGCCTCAGCTAGGCCCCCTCCGAGCCATCTCACATGCTCGTCAGACCAGATCAGCCCTGAAATTAACTTCTCAACATTTTACAGCGGCGCTGGTGCAAAAGGTAGAGCTCTGCTTTTTCACTTGCTCGCTTAATACATTTCTCCGCACTAACCTCCTAACCTCAGAGAGTGTTTACCTCTGGAACTTCCTAACCTCAGAGAGTGTTTACCTCTGGAACCTCCTAACCCCATAGAGTGTATACCTCTGATCTTCCTATCCTCAGAGAGTGTTTACCTCTGCAACGATTCTTCTCCTCAAAGAGTGTTTCCCTCTGCAACGATTCTTCTCCTCAGAGAGTGTTTACCTCTGCAACTATTCTTCTCCTCAGAGAGTGTTTACCTCTGCAACAAATTTTCTTCTCAGAGAGTGTTTACCTCTGCAACGATTCTTCTCCTCAGAGAGTGTTTACCTCTGCAACGATTCTTCTCCTCAGAGTGTGTTCACATCTGCAACAAATCTTCTCCTCAGAGAGTGTTTACCTGTGCAACGATTCTTCTCCTCAGAAGGTGTTTACCTCTGCAACAATTCTTCTCCCCAGAGAGTGTTTACCTCTGCAACAAATCTTCTCCTCAGAGATTGTTTACCTCTGCATCAAATCATCTCCTCAGAGAGTGTTTACCTCTGCAACGATTCTTCTCACAGGGTGTGTCCTACCCCTGTCACCCTTCGTCCACTCCGAGTACACCTCAGTAGTACTTCTCGGCCTTTCCCGCCGGGTCCGACGACAAACGACGACCTGCACGCAGCAAACAGCCACGTGCGGCCGAGTAGCCAAGCTAGAAGGAAGGCCCCGAAGGAGGACCCATACCGGAGACCCAGTACCACACATCTAACGTCACCTTTGTAAACTTAAGAATAATAAAGAGACCAATTTGTTATACTGCTTAAACCTACGCCTTCTTCTTGAACCCGAGATCACTCATTATATTCACCACACCCAGAAACCAAAAAATTTCTGTGAACCCCAGCGCGGCGAGCATACCCTTGTCATCTTAACAAATGAATAATGCAATCGGTCAATTTTAATGTCTTTATTACACTGGTCGCAGACAGCGATCTCAAAAATTATCCGACTCCAAAAACAGAGCCGATCTAAATGATCGTGAGAATGCGGAGAGAGTGAGAGAGGGCAGCCTCGCGCGAGACACAAAAGCTCAGATAATTAAGTCGACGGCGCACTCCAAAGCTGCTTATGTCGCTCATCTGCTGCAACATTCCGGCACCGTTGAAGGCCTCCGACACTTCAACCAGCCGTTTGCCTGTGGTCCACTTCTGTTGCGGTGTGTTGTCCTCGTGTATGAACACCAGAGAGCCAATGTCCAGGACTGGCTGCTCGGTTGCCCATTGATGGCACTGCTGCAGGCTGACCAGGTAGCCTTTCGACAGTCCCTGCCAAAACTGCTGCTTGACCGCTGACAGCATTCTGTTGCATCTGGCGTCTTGCTCTGATTCGGGCGGCAACGAAAGAAGTGCTTGCCCGATCAGCAAATACCCTGGCGTTAGCGCTTCTCCATCGTTTTGATCGTTGCCCGGAGATGCGATTGGCCGGCAGTTAAGCAAGGCCTCTACCTCTACCAGGTGGGTGCTCGCGGTGAGCTTTGCATTGCCAACTCCGCGCACCGAGAGGCCTTTTGGCCTCCTCCCGATGAACCTTTTAAAAACATAAAAAGCTATCAGTGGACAAATCTGCAACAAGTTCCAGGGGAACAGCCTTTGACACAAAACAAACGAAGACGCCAACATATGTTTTAATAGGGGGCCTGCCGCAAATCTTGAGGGACACATAAAATGGACCGCAGTAATCTACCCCACAAATTAAAAATGGGTGAGCTCTTCGTACTCTATCAGCTAGCAGGTTCCCCCTAAATCTGTCCCAGTAGGACTGGCTTATATAGGAAACAATGCACACAAGTTCTGAGGACTCTTGTGCATGCTTCTCTAGCATTAATCAGCTAAGCGTTACGAACTGCTATTTTTCCGAAAGCAGCTGGGGAAATTTGGCATCGTATGGAATTTCTGCGTTAAGCAACCTGCCTCCCACTCGAATCAATCTAAACGTTTCTCTCTCGAGTTTTCTCGGACATATGTATTAAAGGACTGGGTCACTGAAGCTGTGGTGATAGGATTTCTGACTACTTCAATTCGCAGAATTATGGTCCCCACTTGAATCTTTGGAATACTTGTACCAACTTAGAAAGCAGACTTTTAGTTCTCTAGCTGGTAAGACGACCTCTCGACTACGCTTGCTTCCTTGAACGAACCGATTCTCATATGCCATTATAAGAAGTAATTTCTCAAACGATGAGCATCTTTCGATCAATTCGATAACCTCATTAGCCCGAAACTTTGCCACTGTATGTGCTGCTACACTTTTCTTGTTTTCCAACCGCTCCATTTTCGGGGGCAACTCAACCTGGAGTAAACGAGACCTCGTTGAAATTCTGGCCCATCGGTCACCAATGAGCATGTTTCACCTTCTATGTCTAGTGTTACACAAACGTTGCTAATGTGGTGACCAGGTGACTTGGGAGTCCGACCAAAAGTCTCTCTCTCTCACTCTCGATCACAAACTTGTCCATGAGATTTTCGACTTGTGTCCATAAGGTGGATAACACACACATGTCTTGGAATTTGAGTCTTGGAATTTGAGTCTTGGAATTGATTTTGTTTTGAGAAGAGAGACTCGAGACTCAGCGGTAAGAAGCTTTGACACAACATGTTTATAATATATATATATTAAGTATATAGTAACTGATTATAAAAGCAGCATCCGTATCAAATCTTTTATGAATGCTAATACCAATGTAGCGAGGTATAGATATCTCGCTTAAACTCTGTTTAAATCTGTTTCAACTTTTGTGCAAGCTGACTCGTACCAACCAATTTTTGACGGCAAAATTGCTGCAACAAAATTTTTACCTAGTTATCAACGGACATAAAAATCCTAATGGGTCGAACAATCGGGCGCAACTGACAAGATATTTCGCTTCGTAAGGGTCAATGAATCAAAAGAGTCGTCTAAATAATAGTGGAACAAGTCATTCTGCGGATTCCATCAAATGCCGACCGTTTTAACAGACGACGAAAAATCGAACTGATGAGATTTCTCCTGACGGCTATTTGACGCCCATTTGGCCAACTTGAAAACCCCTGCGTCTAGGACCGTGCACACTTCCAGACGAATACGTTTTATCTGCTCCTGTAAGTATATATTTTTTATGACTTATGATGCAATAGGATGGCACTTCGCATAGACCTCTGCCAATTTAAAGAAACAACGTATGGCCAGAAACGGAGCTGAGGCTGTCCCATTAGTTACCGTATTCAGACGATACGTTTGAACATCTAAACTCGCCTTCTCCCTCCTTCTTATCAACTGGAGGTTTTGATCTTCTTCGGCAACCTGAACTCGCTTACACATCTTAAAGATTCCAGCTGCAAGCGCAAAACGGCTTAATCGAAATCGGGCAAGAGTTGCATAAAGCTTCCTCTGAATAGTTGCACCCACCATCAAAGTCTCATTTAATGAGATTGAAGTCGACATTTTGGTCGATGCATGCTTCTATCAGGTCTCAGGACACATTGATGTAGAAGATAGTAATAGTGTCCTGGAGGAGTTCCCTGAAGTAATGGCATGTGGCCAAGTATGAGATACTCCTTCATAAACTCCATGTACATATCATGTAAGTACTGATCGCTTGCAAGTCTGTGTTCTGGAAAGCGGCGTTTTGCAGTCTCAAAAGAGAAAGCCAAAATGTTGAGATTTATCTTAAATGGCAGCTTCACTTCAAAACGACCCGACTCGAGCCTGCGTGAGGTCTGCTGGAAGTTATTTCCGCAAGCCAATTGTTCAGCTGTATATACAGCCTTGGGACGACTTCCCTGGGACATGTTCTAATTTCCAAAAGCGCTCCACAAGAAAGTCGAGAGAACAACGATTGATACCAAGAGCGAAAGAGCGGATATAACCCATCCCAACAGTGTTTTTTGGATTGATGGATGTTCGGAACTGGCCTACACACATTAACTCAAAGAATGCTGCTGCCCCTATCAGTAAGTCCACCTCAGCGGGTTGAAAAATTGCGGGTCAGCCAGCTCAAGGTTTGATGGTATCTTCCATTGGGCGAAATTAACGATGTGATCGGGTTGGTATGTGGAAAAAGAGCTTAATTACCAGGAATCGGGGTCAAAGTTATGAGCGGTAATGCGAGATTGGACAGAAGTGTGAACCTTGTGATTTATGACGGACGAATTTTTTCCAACAGTTGTTAGATTCTCGAATATAAAATTAATCTAACAATTCCCTTGAATACTGGATTTGTCCGGACCGTTCTCTCACCTTTACAACTGTGAAGGACTATACCGATCACAACATACATGCCTTATTCGTAAGGGAACCGTGATCGCTGAGGCGGTTCACGGAAACCAGTGATCATAAGCGAGAGGGCACATCATCCCTTCAGCGAATAACAGAAAAAAACCAGAGAGAGCAGAAACCAGCAGCAGAGGGCAAGAGAGACCGGCATCAGCGGAAAGATAAACGAGAGAGAAGAGAGAAGTGTGTAGGCCTCCAGAACCCGAGAAAGAGCGCCAACCGCCCAAGCAACTGCAAACCGAGCGACAAGCAACAAAACGGTCAACTGCCAGCAGGGCTACGGGCAGAGGCTCGAGCTTCGAGGTCTAGAGTCGCCCGCCAAAAAGCTGGATCGGGAGTCTGGATTGAGAGCCCAAAAGAAAAGGTACAAGTGCAGAAAGTAGAACATTCTCGTGTAAAAGAAGCAGCACAGCAGACACAAGAAATCGACACCCTACCATGAATGGAGGAAAGCAGGGGTAAGATGGTCTCGCGTAAGCGAGCTATTGTATTGTTGTACCGACCTTGTTTTTTTCTCTGAATGGCGGGGACTCAGCCAGTGGAGTTGTACGCGGATGCCACGGCTTCCACGAACTGAGATTCCTCCCTCCCGTAGTAACACCTCCCAGTAGGACATCCTTGGGGGACAACAGTAAGCGAACGTGTACGCGGACGCCACGCGATTCGCAAAACCGTTGTTTCCCCCCTTCCCGTTGAGTACCCTCTAACCCCACCTTCCCTCCCTCGCGGTACAACGCACCGACCACGCCACCCGTAACACGCACCGCCGCCTACATCCAGGCCCAAGTGTGCTCCTACGCAGAGCTCTCTAATTACGAGCGGGAGTATCACCGCCCGCGTCTCCGTATATCCCTGCTCCCCACAAGCCACGTGTGCACAACGTACCGCTCGCAACCCCAGCTGGCTCCTACACCACACACGCTGCACCACACCCACTGCCCCGCACCAACCACGTCTGCACTACGCACCACTTACACCCCGGGTCCAGTTCAGAACGTTTACCCCACCGATCGGGGTGAGTCCCGCTCCACGCACGCGTCCATCCGGACCCTAGACAGACTGACAGACTGTGCACCGGCCTGAGACAGGAAATTTCTTACACAATAGCAGTAGAGAGAATGACCTGGTCAGTGCTAGTAACATGACTAAAATAGGCTGTTTGAGGCTCAGAAGATGATGGCTGACCTATAGGCAGAGAACTAGGCGCATTTTGCTGAGGTTCTAACCCGTATCGGTGAAGCAGCGTATTATGGGGCTTAGAGCATACTCGACATTTTGCTGTCTTGCACCTCGTCATTGAAAATATGCCTCTAACAGCGGCCGTCGATATCTGTAGGCCTGTCACTACGCTTGTTTTTCCATAATTTTCCCTATTTTCGAGAAAGTTTGCGATAGTGTTTCTATGGCGATTAAGCCTACGGTGTAAGTGAACGTAACAGTTGTATGAACAAAATTGCATACACAGAACATAAGTGCCGTTATTATTTCAAAAAAAAAAAAGCAAAATCAGAAATGCACATATACGTATTTCCTTGAGGTACCTTAGACAATGCTATGTGAATTAACAACGCACTATTTATGTCTTTCTCACTTCGTATCGACTGCAGAGAGAAATAAATGGCTGACACCGTGTCAATGAGACACCTAAGGCTCGAAGCAGAAGCTTTTGTGGTGCTAGAAAGGTCAAACATTTTATTTTAGTGTAGTTTTTCAAACTACGAAACAAAAAACCGAAAATTTTGGGTAGATGTAAGTTTTATATTTATGGTAATAACACACTTGCGCTCGACCAGATTTCCACAACGATTATAATTCATTGTTTTATCTCTATCCTAACTAACCTACAGTAGAAAAGCGGGGCGAATTAGCCAAGGGCGAGAGAACGAGCTATCATTGAGCGCCCGCCTTGCCTTAAACTAACTTACACTAGGCTTCATACAATTAAACATAAATACAATTCAAATAAATTTGAAATGCAGAAACATCGGCCTCGTTGAAGGCCTGCAAGGCTTCAACCAACTGGTAGCGGCGCCAACTTTTGGATGGCCCGCTGCTCCATCAGTCCTCCGGATGTCGACGACTCTGACCATGCCTTGCTTGCGGGGCGATTATCTTCTTCGGCCACGACGACGAGGCCCCCTTTGTTTACGTTCGGCTACCGCTGGTGCCATTTGCACCGAATTTGCAGCCCCAGGACATATTCGTTGGACCATTGCCGCCAGAACGCTTGCCTGACTGACGAGACAAGTCGCCATCGCCGTTAACAGCAGAGACTCTCCTGGTCCCGACCCTGCAGTGCTGGGGGGCGATGAGCGACCTGCCTGTTGGCATGTGCCCGAGCGTTAGTTCCTCACCGTCGCTTGGGCCCTGGCTGAGGGCTCCCAGCGGCCTGGAGTTCATGAACGCCTCGATCCCGACGAGGACTGTTGCTAGCTCTTCGGCGGTTAGGAGTGCGCCGCCTACCGCCCGTAGGAGTAGGTGCATTGCAGTTTTTACACCTGCCTCCCATAGGCCTCCCATGTGAAATAAACTGTGTATAAACTGGTCCACAAAAATCGATCCCATAAGTTGCGTCAGCAGTCGCGGCTTGCATTTAAAACGGCTCATACATGATTGGACTGTCTGACTGCAGATCTCCTGAGCTTTCACGATACAAACACTCTGTCGAAGGATGCTCACCAGTGCTCGTGGACCGACATGAAAATTGGAATCATGCAGATAACGAAGGTAGCTCCGCACAAATTGGGAGCGCTTTGTCAAAAGCAAAGGAATCTTGTCATTGTATGATATAAGAGCTTTAGCTAGTCGCCCCCCTACTCGCAACAACGAAAAAGTACACCAAGTACCTGTGACTTCACGGATGAATGGCTTCAACCGCTGAAGACTAGGACCAACTCTAGATCCTTTCCAAACTTTTTCGATTTCTTTTTGATACTCGTGATGTTGTATGATCTTAACAATTTTCTAGAATGGCTTATTATATTCGGTCGGTGAGACAGTTTTTTCACACTTGACACTTGGGTCTTTCCATTTTTTTATAAAGCGGAAAATATATGCAAACACTTTAAGCAGCTTGAGGTGTGTGAAACGAACGTTGACAACGAGGATGGATGAGACCAAATCCAATGAAGAGTTACTTCTGAATCGGACCAATAAACAGTTCGTTCGATAGGGACCTTTAATAGAGGCTCAATTCTGTGACAGAGATCTGCGAGAAGGTGAGCGGCAAACAACTCAAGCCTTGGGAGCGTTTTGGTCTTGAGCGGCGCTACTTTGGACTTTGACGTCAACAGCAATATTTTTAAACCCTTTGCAGTTTTGCTACCTATGTATATAGACGCACGCTCCATAAGCTTTCATGGAGGCGTCAGCAAAAGCATGTATTTGGATTGGCGACATCGGATCGACATGCACAAACCGAAGTATGGATATCTCTTCTAATTGAGACAGTGTGTTTTTCAACATCTTTCACGCTTTTGTCGCTCAGAGACTCATGACTGAATTGTCAATTTTAAATATGAAGGTATCTTTATAAGACAACCACGAGATTCCTAATGCCTTAGTCGATTCTGAATCCGAGATCGTTATGGGCTTGGCTGTGCTCTCAGATGCGGTGATCTCCGGTAAGTTGGGAAACCACTTTGGTTTGAAGAACCTGAGACTTAATTGCCCCGCTTGCAATACCAGTCAACATGTCATCGACTTAGAAGTCGGATCCGATAACGTCAGCAGCTTCAGGCATTGAGACTTTTGCAGATTCACTCAACCTTTTTGTAGGCCGTCTAATTTGGTTGAACTAGGCGGACTTTCAAAACTAAATTACGTCGGTTTTTAATATATATTTTAATTTATATCGCTTGATTCGAACTTCCGTCGCTTTCGAACGCTGCACAAAAAGTGATCCCACTCTATCGGCACTCTCTTTACGATCTGGCTTATCAATATCCCTATCGGTATCTCCCATCGATGGTAACGATGGTGCGGGAGATACCGACGCGCGCTTTATTATGTTCAAATACAAAGTTACTTACGTGACTACTTATGTCTCTAAATATACTGCTACATTTTCAAACACAGGATAGCTAAAAATGGAACTGGTCTAGTCCCGTCGGTTACTGTGTTAAGCTTGTCAGATGGGTCTCTTCTCCACACTATGAGAAGAACCCACCAGAGAGGATGTCTTGGATGACGCATCGAAACAACGCCTCCACTGGCTAAAAGCTCTTTGGCCTTCTGGCCCGCTCTCGCCACCTGTGCTATGGCCCTTTCATTAGGGTTTGCATGCTCCCCATGGGGGCTCCGCAACGCCGGAGGAGAGGACATTGCGTGCTCCCTCAATGCTGTACTTGGCTGTGCTGGCAAAAAGCCCGGAAGTGGCGTATGCGAACCCGAAGGAGAGGGCGTTCAGGTGGGCCAGAGAGCTCACGAAGCTGATGGCGGCCCCAAGGCGGTCTATCACAAACCCTATGCGTGTCAGGGTGGATGAGATTAACTGCCTCCAGCAACAGGTGGAATCCTATGTGAAGAAGCCACTGGAAGCCCCAAGGAGCGACGCCGTAGCCCAAAAGGGACCAAAGGCAATCCCTAAGGATAAAGCTGACGGGTGGGTAACGGTCGCGGCTAAGCAAGGGCCGAAGCCAAAGAAGAAACCAAGACCGCCACGTAGCGATGCAATTGTTATTGCTACCACTAGCACCAGCACGGTCTCGTATGCGGACATACTAAGAAAGGTTAAAAAAGAACCAAGCCTTAAGGGACTGGGACAATCGGTGCAGGGAGTGCGACGCACAGCAAAAGGCGAGCTGCTCCTAATATTGGGAAAATCGGCAGACCCGAAAACCCAGGAGATGCAACCAGCAGTCAAACAGGCGCTGGAAGGCAGGGCTGAAGTAAAGAGCCTTACGGAAACGATGACCGTGGAGATAAAAGACATAGATGAAGTGTCTACCCAAGAGGAAGTTCTAGCAGAACTTAAGGAACAGGGAGAGGTGGAAGTCAACGATGCGGCTGTCATTTCCATCAGATCAGCCTATAGGAGCACCCAGACACTGACGATGAAAGTCTCGCCGGCAGTTGCTGAGAAACTCCTACAGAAAAGAAGAATCCGCCTGGGATGGGGGTACTGAGGGGGATATGAGTCAAATCGTCTCCCAGAAGGTGCTTCATGTGCATGGACTTTGCTCACATAGCGCTGAACTGTAAGAGTGACCAGGACTTCACAAAGTGCTGCTATAACTGCACAGGAGTGGATCACCTGGCTAAGGACTGTAAGGCCGAGCCAACTTGCATTCTCTGCAAGTGCCACCGGGCAAAGGACCCGAAGCACCAAACAACAAGTGCGAGGTGACCGCAGTACCAAAAGGCGATACAACAGATAAGGGATATATGAGAATCGTCCAAATAAATTTGAATAAATCTGAAGCGAGCAATACCGCAATCGCAACTCTGGAGATTGGATAGCGGACGTCAGCAAAAAGGCAGCGATATGGAGCTGTGGAAGCCCTAAATATCAGCTACTGCAAAGACGCAACGGAGAAGAATTCGCTAGAGCCCGACTGAATGGGATATATATTTATAGCTGCTACCTGCCACCCAGCCTCACGCTGCAGCAGGCGACGGAGGCATTGGAAAACATAGCTGATGATGCGCGGGATAAACACCCCACGCTCATAGCCGGCGATTTTAATGCATGGGCAACGGAATGGGGATGCCCGAGAACCAACCCAAGGGGACAGGCGCTCCTGGAATGTTTCGCGACGCTCGACGCCGTGTTGCTCAACACAGGCACGCAACAGACATTGGGAAGAGTAGGAACCGCGTCTTTAGTAGACCTAACGTTTGTAAGCAGCAGCCTGAGCCCAAAGACGACTTGGAGGGTTAGCGGCATATACACCGGAAGCGACCACCAAGCCCTGATTTGTGAAATCCAGGATGCTGAGCATACTGGTGTTGGCATACAAACATACTGGTGGAATGCAGCTATAGCTGGCGCCAGGCGGGAGTGCCAACGCAAAAGACGCATATATAAACGCTCGAGAGGTTCCCCGGAATTCGAGAGGGCCCAAGGGGAATTTAAGGAAAGCAGACGCCGCTTGCAGAAGCAGATCAAGGCGAGCAAGCGCAAATGCTTTGGAAAGCTCTGCGACGACGCAGATGCAAACCCTTGGGGCTACGCATACTGGCTGGTAATGAAGACTGCGAGTGTTCAGTCCTCCACCGTCAATGTGTGCAGATCTGCTGTAAAACATAGTGGAAACTCTATTTCCAGAGCAAGTGGTAGCCCAGATGGTGGTGGATGGAATTTCGCCACTGGAAATAGAAGCCACCAGGGAAGCAGAAGTCCACGAAAATCTAAAACGGACCAAGGACGGTAAAGCACCTGGACCGAATGGAGCATGTCCGAAGGAATCTTCCCCAGCCCATGGAAACGACAGCGGCTAGTCCTTAAACCTAAAGGAAACAAGCCTACCGAGGAGCCATCGTCCTACAGACCGCTGTGCATGCTGAACACAGTAAGTAAGATCCTCGAGCGCATTATCCACACGACGCTGGAGGAAGCGTTAATGGTCATATATGATGGAATCCTAATGATGGATATGCCAGCAGAGGCAAGAAATCTGCAATGACGCAGCAGAGCGAGCCAGAACATAGCTATCCGGGAGGGAGCTAACACTAGCCACCCACAAAACAGAGGCGGTGCTCATAAGCAGCAGGAAGGTAGTGGAGACGGCCACGATCCGAGTAGGTGAATCCACTATCACCACCGCCAATATGGGCGGACGCAACGAAGCAACAGACATATGCCCGAGAATGCAAGGCAGTCCAAATACTGTGTGCATTGAGAGTGTGGTGCGCATACAGAACGGTATCCCAGGACGCCGCACTAGTTAAATCAGGAATGATCCCAATCCAGCTGCTGACAAGAGAAGCCGCAGGGATCGGGACACAGCGAGAACAGGAGACTGCTGATCAGGAGACAAGATACGCAGCAAAGCAATACACAATATTGCAATGGCAAGACTCGTGGGATACTAGCAACAAAGAACGTTCTAAACATAGGCTAATCCCAGACCTGCAGAGCTGGCTGAGCCGCCACCATGGACAAGTACCACCTGACCCAGCTATCGACCTGACAATGATGCTTTTAAGCTTATCTTTATAGGTTTAAGCATAAGCACGGGGATTGTCGAAGACGCTGAACATTGCTTCTTCAAATGTCCACGATTCCAGCAAGATCGGGTAGCTCTAAGCAGCAAGCTAAGAAGGACAATAACTGTGGAAAACCTGGCAGAATGCCTAATGGAGTCGGAAGAAAACTGGGCTGCAATAAACAACATGACTGCAGCAATGACCATCAGACTGCGTCGCGAGGAAAGAGCACGCAAAGAAAGAAGGTAAAATTCGTTAAAGATTGACGAGCCCTATAGGCATGTCCTATGGAAGAGCCCCATGGGCATTTCCCCCGGCGGAGTAATATCTACTGGTAGACAGGCCAGCCGGGACTAGGGATAGGTGTGTTTGGTTTTAGAGCAGCTAGAGTCCCTCACTCTGGGCTGGCTGGGTCGGCATGAGCTTTCCTGTAATCACATAACACAAAAAAAAAAGAAAAAAAAAGTACTTAGTCTGCTACAACAACAGCAGCTATTTCAGCAGTTGGCTGCAAACCAGAATGCAGCTAACATGACTGAGCGTTCTGGTGGTGACGGCGAGCTCGGCGAGTATAGAAGCTCGGCGAATTCGTACTATGCAGCTGGTACGGCCACACTAGTGCAAAGCGAATTACCTAAAATCCAAATCAAACAGTTCGCTGGCAACTACACAGAGTGGCCAGCCTTTCAGGATATCTATGAAAGTACAATTCATAGCAAGCAGCATTTGACAAACATACAGAAGTTTCATTATTTGAAAACACTACTGATTGACGAGGCGATATTTGGCGATTACGGACACGGCTTACAATACTGCATGGGAACGTCTCAAGGAAAGGTACAATCGGCCGAGGCATATCGTAGATTCGTTTTTGGAACAATTTATGAGCTTGCCCAAAACTACTTAAATTGATCCGGCGATTTTACGTAAGGTGTCTGATGGAGCAAACGAAATTGTTCGTGGCCTGGATGCTGTAAATCAAACAGGACGCGCTTGTTGGATTAAATATCTGGCACTGGAAAAACATTCGATGGTTGCAGTTGAAGGCAGGAACTGCACCAAATGCCATTCGACAGAACACGATCTGTACGGCTGTCCACAATTTTTGGATATGACAGGTTTGCAAAGGCGATCTTTTGTAAGAGAGAAACAGCTATGCAACAACTGTTTGAAACCTGGTCATTTGAGCAACAAGTGTAAATCGAAATACACATGTAAACAGTGCAAACCACTAACTACTCCATCTACAAAGTACTAAATCGGGTACCATCGGAACCTTGAAAAAAACAGAAGGGGATCATGATAGCAATTCGAACGCTCATCATATCACTACGGTGACTTCAAGTCATATTGCTCAAGCAGAGGGCACACCATCGATTGTATGTGCGCAGGGCACTGCAAAATCTTCTTAAGCTAAATGACTAAACAGAAGCACATTACCCACGGCCATGGTTTATGTCAAAAACACAAATGGGGACTAATTTACATGTCGCCTCTTATTGGATACTGGCTCAGAACTCTCGTATATATCGGAACATTGCATACACGCTCTTGGATTGGAATGTTCACAATCACGAATTCTGGTTTCGAGAATATCTGAAAGCTGACACCACAAGGGGGTTTAGTACACTTCACATTAAGTCACGGATTTCTGAGGATCATTTGACTGTATACGCCCACGTACTTGGCAGAATCACTTCATCATTGGGAAGGCAAAATATTAATAATTCGGCATTCGATGTATTTAATGATCTTTAATTCGCTCACACACACTTCTGCACAAACGCACCAATTGACATACTATTGGGTAACTAACACATATGGTCTACATTTACAAGAAGGAAGATGTATGACAGCACGGGCAATTTTATCGCCATGTCATCGGTTTTAGAATGGGTTATTACATCAATCATAATACCCCAAACAAGCAACGCAATTGCATTTACAACCACATTGAATACAGATGCTGCTCTCCAGAAGTTTGGGGAGCTGGAGACCGTCGACTGCACGACCAAACTTTACCCGAAGATGAACAGGTCGAAAAACACTTTCTCACCACACACACTCGAGATGAAAAAGGAAAGTATGTGTATCGTGGAGCTTCCATACAACACTACACACCCCGAATTTGGAGATACTCTACAAGGAGCACTCAATCGTTTCAAATCGGTGGAATGGCGTTTGCAACAGAATGAGTAGCTACGAGTATAATACATAATTTTCATTCGAGAATATCAAATTTTGGGACCATGCGACAACTACCAACGGATGAAATCACCTCTGGGCAACATTTCTACATGCCACACCACCCTGTGTTGGGTAAAAAACTCCGAGTAGTTTTCGACGGGTCAATTTGTATTCTCAGCGGATATTGTATATATGTTCCGACAAATATGGGTCATAATCGTTTAGAGTCGGGACTTCCAGCGAATCGTATGAAGAGAAAATCCACACGATAAAATCAAGCACATTAAACTTTGTACCTACGGAAGCTCATGTGCACCATATCTAGCGGTTCGGGTGTAGGAACAATTGGCTTCGGATCATTATCATGAATTTCCGAATGCTGCGAAAACCCTGCTGGAGGATTTCTACGCGGGGTCAAGGAGAATATGGGATACGAGGCGTAGTCACACTCGTGGGGCTGAACGAAAGATTAAGCACGAGTCGAGATCTAGAGGAGAGATTGTACCGCGGTATTCTAGAGTTGGATCTTCAAGAAAGGATCGAACGTGATCCTGCTAATATTTCCGCGGTAAATTGACTTACTCAGTAGTTTTGTGGTAGTTAGCACTTTATTTATTTCGTGCGCTTAAACAAGTTATAGGATTAAGCTGGGTATCCAGCACCGCGGAAACTAAAAATTACTGCCAAACTTCATATAAAAAAAACGGGGCCAGTAATTTTTCGTTTGTGTTCTCCTGGAGTCAGTATCCAGCAACGTAAACGGGATCCACGAATTTTTATCGATAATATCGATATTCACACGAATGTGGACTGTGAGAACAGCTGATAGGGGTGCCAGTAAAATATATGTGCCTATTTTTACTGGAGTACAAGTGAGAGGTGGGGGCAAAATCTGTGCGCAAAACCAAAAAGAGATATGCAAATTTTTAAAGTGAGGAGAAGATTGCTTTAATAAAAGCAGTTGAGGCAAGACCATGTCTTTGGCGGATCACGGAAAACAAGCATTTTGATCATTTTGATATTTTGGCGCCTCCGACTGTGCTGTACTTCTTCTTACAACAATATGTGCCACTACCAACACAATCACTTCATCGTCAGAATTACTTTTCTTTCTTTTTTTAATTTTAGTTAATTTTCAAAATTGGCGCTGTTTACAAAACACAGCTGATTCATGAGAGTGGCAAATCACTTTTTAGGTTTTTGGTCACACTACATCAGTTGAGTTCCACACATCCGAAATAATGAGCAGATTCGTTTCAGTAAAATTTCGCGGTGCTGGATACAGGCCTTTAATGTTAATGAATTAAAATTGCTGTGCAGAGCAATGTCTGCATCGCGGCCGGGTTTCCGTGTAAGTGTCTTTCACTTCTTTTTTCTGCACGCTCGAAACGCCGTAGCCGCTGACAGATAGCTTAACGCTAAGGGTGCGGGATATGCGCTTTCGCTGATCAGTTTTTTCAAAACATCGCATCGTGGTGAATATTAGTTTGACGGGGTTCCTAATAATTAAGGTAGTGTGGAGGAGAATTTTCGATAACATTTGCGAGCTGTGGAGGGATGTAGAGTTGACAGTCACACGGCTGAAAATCGCTCGTGTCGAGTGGAAAGAGTGGTAGGGTTTTGTGGAGTACTCGTGTATTTTGGATTGTATAAGGTGTAAGGGAGCTAAGATGTAGTCCCTTACAACACAAGGGCGGGACAGGAGACGGCGGACGACGGACATCGGAAAGGTATACACCAATTGCAGAATGGAGCGACTGCAATGTTAACTATTTTTAAGAATGAAGTATTATTGAAGTTTTAGGATAAGGTAGATAGTAATTCGAGCATAATTATACGGCATGGAGCCAATTTCCATAGGGTGTCATTGTAAGGAGAGAGGGGGCCAGCAACTCCGAGTGTCACAGCAACCAGGTCGCCGTCACGGATCAGTGGGCGCGAAGAGGGAACGCCGAGCGACGAGAGCACGGAGCGAGCGATGGAAAACGGATCTATGAGCGCGAGAAGGGAGTGCCGAGAGACGAGAGCACGGAGCGAGCGATGGAAAACGGATCTATGAGCGCGAGGAGGGAGTGCCGAGCGACGAGAGCATGGAACGAGCGGGGGAGCACGGAGGAACGAGCGCGAGGAGACAGGATCAAGCGAGGAGAACATGGAACGAGCGGTGGAGCACGGAGGAATGAGCAAAGGGAGAGAGGCTTGAGGAGAGAGCAAAAAGAAAAGAAAGAAAAAAGAAGATCGCGGGACGTGAGGTGGAAGTGTCGTGCGCGCGGGAGCCGGGATTTTTCTTTGGAGATTGAAAAGTGCGTAAGAAAAAGATATCAAAAAAGGCGAATAAAGAGTGACAGACCAGGAATGACGGTGAACAAGATGACTGGAGGGTCAAAGCGAGGGAAGAACGGAGAGAATGGGAGTAAGCTGGCCTCCTCAAAAGGAAGAGAAGGAAAAAAGGGCGAGTTTTAGCGGTGCCTAGGTAGGGAAGATAAGGCCAGAGTTTAATGAACCTAATAAATGCGATACATATATACTATTTTGTTTTGTTGATTTTGGCGAAAGCTCCCTTTGCTACATACTCCTCTTCTCTCTCTAAGAGCCCCCCCCTTGAAGGTGGAAGGAATACCACGGTGCTCCTCCGCGTGTCCGCTGGGCTTCCGTGTATTCTTTCCATCTCCCCCCCCCCCCCGGGGCGGGAGGGCCATTGCACTTTCCGCGTGTCCGCTGGGTGTCAGTGTGTCCTCTCGACCCCCTCAATCTCCCCTCCTTTCCTTTGTGTACGATCGTCTGCTTAACTTACTTTCGTTTTCTTAGCTTTGCGTGCCCCTTGCCGTCATCTAGCGCCCACCCGTGCGTGGACGCCCGCCCTTCCTCTAGCTATCTCTTTGTTTATGGCTGCTACGCCGGCTAACGAACCCCTGGTGATCAGTCTGATCCGGTGGGTCCGCTATTTCGTCCCCAGGTTTGCAGTCACCGTGAGAATATAAAGTTTTTGTGAGACCCTGGACGGACTGAGAATTACACCTCGGCCGAACTACCTTACAAAGGCATTATGTCTTAGGTATAATATCTTAAGTCTAGACAGAAGAGATCACAAAAAATATAATTTTTAATTATAAAACTTCTTAAATATCCGATGTTGGTGCGGGTTCCACGCTGCTGCGAACTGTAACGTACACTCATGGTTCGTTACAAGTCTCTTTCATGAAGATTCACATATCGGCTTCAACTGCGGTGCAATACCAACAAGTCCAGTTGAGACCACAGGGAGTCGTGATTAGATCGCAAAAGCGACCACCAATATGACCAAAGCCCGCACAGCCAGCGTGGGCCGTGTTGTCACACAACGAGCAGAATATTAATGTCGCAGCGTTTAGCACTACAGGAGCTTATTGATAAATTAAAAAGAACAATATATACGCAAAAAAAAAAAAAAAAAAAAGAAAGGTAAAATATAAGTCAGTGTGAGGCAAAGAAAGGGACTTTAAGCTAATGTTACACGATTCTGCGCGCAAGCACAAACAAAACAGTCACAATAACAGGAAATGTACGGAAAAACTCAGAGATACAATAGAAACACAGGGAGTCAAGCACGGAACGGCGGTAATTGCGGTGCATGTGTGTTAGAATGAAAACATCGAACAGGTTGCACGATCGGTTAGGAACATAAGAAACCATTAAAAACCACAAAAAAAAAATCACTTTCCTGAAAAAACAGATTGACCACTTTCTAATTAAGAGCAAAGTACAGCACAACCGTCCGCAACGATATATCGATATATGTCTCGTTGTTGGTGGCTCTTCTCCGAGGTCTTCTGCGAAGAAAGTTTTTAGGTCCGTCAGGCGGTCTTCCGTTGCCTTCCTTGGCACTGTTGTAGTCTAACTATATTGGGTTGGAGAAACTTGATTACCGTGAAGGGTCCCCCATACTTTGGGGCCAGCTTTGCTGCAAAGCTTTCGGTTGCTTTAAACAAATGGTCTTCGTAAGTTATAAGTTCGGTTTTGCTCTTGCACTGCCCGTTAGGTGTTTTCCTATAATACTTTGCATATTTCCTGGAGTCGTTTTTCGTGTCGCTGGCTCGGTTTATTCTCCTAGTTCCGCGGTCACCTCGTTAGGTTTCCTGGTTTCCCGGCCAAACATCAGGAAGGCTGCACTAAAACCCGTGTGCGATCATGGTATTGATGGTTTAGTTTGCTCGGGCTCTTCTTGTGCTTGTGGTTTCCTGGGGATCGAATCAACGGCCCTGGATTGATCTAGCGGAGTCTCAGCTACATATCTCTTACGAACGGCGAAACAGGTCATGGTGGAATTCATTATAGGTATGGCTTCCAACGTTCTAGCTGGGCTAGGCCCTCCTTACAGGAGTGACAGTTTGGTTCTTGCTTGGTTCTCGTGTTTTATTTGCTTTTCACTGATTTTCGGTTCTGGGGTTGCGGTCCATTTGTCTAACGTGCGGACAAGTGGAGGCTTAGTTGAGGTGACTGCAAATACGCTCGCCACAATGGATTCTGGTTTGGATGCCACACAAGAAATCAAGGCCCAGATTGATGTTGTCGAGGATGGTAGGTAATACTACGAGAAATACCTGAGTTTCCTGCTGGTTGGGATATATCGTTGATCTTATAGCCTGGGTGATCTCTTTCCTTGATCCATCTGTGAGGCTGATTCTGATAATCACTGTCCATCTTTTCTCGTCCGATCCGTTCCAGCCACGCGTTGGCTGATGAAGGATCTGCGTGCGCCTGTGTGAGTGCTGAGCGGAAGTACTGTCGTCTGGTGTGCATCTGATGTTCTGGTCAAAGGCCTTCAAAGATCTAGTCCAGCTCCTTTTCTTTAGTATGTCGGGCTCGCTGCATCATCAGACGTAGCTCGATCATATAATACCAAAAGGATTCTTTGGGCCCCATGTTCCCGCAGCGGATAGTGTCCTACAAATGTTGAACGTATCGCGGAGGCAGGAAGAACTCCAAAAATGCCTTGCGGAAGTCTGTCAAGTTCTGGCCTTGCATGTGGAAAGTCCTGAACCATCCCTCAGCTTATTGTGTCAGGAGACCTGATATAGCCCACGGCAACTGTTCGAGGCTCCTTCCATATCACTTTCAAATCGCTCAGCCAGCGGGTCGACGTGGACCTCGAAAGTGAGTTCCATTTCCGGAGTTTATCTGCTAGCAGGGAATTCCAGATATCTGCGCCTCCTGGCTGTTCCGAAATGAGCGTCCAACTCTTCGATCCTTGCTTGTACGGCTTCGGAGTGGACACCGCGGGATATGAACCAGGACCCCGTACCCTCGAATCCGAATTTTCGGGCCAAGCCCGAAAAGCGATAAGATATAAATAAATAAATCCCACAACAAATCAGGCAGTCCTCCCTGCTCATCTTCCCGCCCTAGCTCCACCCGTCCAAAAAATGAACTTGTCAACTCAATTTCTTCATTCATTTTTTTTTATAGTGAGCTATCAGAATGTTAGAAGCTTTCGCAGTAAGCTCAGCATTACTTTCCGGGATAGTGTCATATTGGCATCTCACGTTATTGTGTAGAAATGACCGTTCGTCCAGACGTGAAGGAGGGGTTCTAATTGCTGTGGACTCAAACTTCACGTCGGAACTTCTCACAGCTCAGATGCAACAAGAATTGGAATTCTTGTGTATTAAACTGATTTTTCCCGATTTTTCTATCTTCATTACCGGCTCGTATATTGCGCCTTCTTCGAATATCGGAGTCTACGAGCAGCACTTGTCCGCTTTAAGCGCAGTTTCTTCCTCGCTATCAGATAAAGACCATATGAAACTATTTGGTCTTCGAAAAACGAGTCTAATAAATTCGTGCCCATGTCGCGACACGACTGTGACGGCTTGCTTGGCCTGTCTCTGTCTTAATATAACCATGTCAAAAAGTCTTGGGTCAATTTCTTGATTTGTGCCTTGTAGCGGATCGTACCATAGCGTTATTAGCTCGAGTCTCCGCTCAATACACCTGAGTATCACTAACACCCTACCTTTGAAGTGTCGCTCAATATAGGACCAACTGCATTGGATTGGTCGAAGAGGCTACCTCAATGTGTCCGCTGCTTTTGTAAAGCCGAGTTAGCGAAGATTAATAACATATTAGGGATTTTGATTGGTCCGCTGTTAATTTGTGCACTGACGTCACAAAAATTTTCTGCATTGCAATTTTCTCAGTTTTTGATTTTTGTGTCCCGCTTTCCTGCCCTATTAGATCAAGGAGCTATCTACATAGGAGCTATCCAGTCTAAAAAACTAAAAATCTAGAATTTCAAAAAAATTTCCAAGAAGTTGGCTCTGCACCTTCATTTAACTCTGCACCTGATGTTATCACCGATTTAAGTAAAGTGTTCGACTCTGTAAACTATTTTCTTCTAGCACAAAAACTTGACCTTCTAGGGTTTCCGCCCAATCTCCTAAGATTGGTCTCTAGATAACTTTGTTCTAGGTCTCAAAGAGTCTACTTCAAAAATGCCCTGTCTTCCCCAATTATGGTTATTTCGGGCGTAACACAAGGCGGCCATCTAAGCACGTTCTCTTGCCGTCTTACCCTAATAGATTGCTTTTAATAAACCTTCCAACCTTAGCTAACACTACTCGACAAAATTCAACTTTTTTTTTCCGCTGTGGCCAAAAATGACTTTTTCTAATAGATTTGGATGTTTAAAAATTTTGAAGAATGTTTTTTGTACTCATGTACTCAGATAAAATGAGATTTGGGTCGTTTTGGTCAAACGGTTATAACTTAGCCGTTTATTTTTATATTTTTATAAGCGATACCTTAAACGACGCCTAATTAATGTGTCTATCTAAAACCAAAAATCAAGGCATTCAAATATTTTTTTTTCGACTTTTCCTGAGCTTTCAAAGTCAAAATTTCGGGGAAAAATACCGAAAAAAATTATGAAATTTCAATTTGGAAGCTTAATATCTTCCAAACGTTAAGCTGAAGCTACAAAGTGTCTGAGTCGGATTTATAGCTGCATTTGTCAGCTTTTATTAACTGCAAAGTTCAATACAACCAGTTGTAGGAAACTTAAGTTAAGTAAAAAATAGAAGCACTACCTATGACAAAAAACACAAAATTTTTTAAAAATTCTTTAAAAAAAACCTACTCCATGAAAAAAAAAAAACATTCTTTAAAAAATTTTAAACATTTAAATGTATCAGAAAAAATCATTTTTGGCGACAGCGGAAAAGTCGTGTCGACTAGTGTAATCGTAGGAAAATGCTTGGTGTGATTTTTGTGCTTAACTTTATCAAGGTTGACGTAGATAGCCCTGACCTGTTGAGCCGCATAAACTTCACGATTCCTATTAGAAGCACTATGAATTATACACCGTTGTTTCTTCCACTTTGTAGATCGAATTATTCCTTGCATGCACCGCTTAGGGTCCTATGCTCGGATTTTAATTCCCTCTACCATATTATATCTACTACTAACTCCCTTCCTAGTCTTAAATTACTGATACTCTTATATCTTTCTCGTTATTAGAAATTGCTTCTTTTTATACCCGGTACTCGAAGAGTATAGGGGTATATTAGATTTGTGGGGATAACGGTTGTGTGTAACGCCCAGAAGGAAGCGTTTCCGACCCTATAAAGTATATATATTCTTGATCAGCATCAATAGCCGAGTCGATATAGCCATGTCTGTCTGTCCGTCCGTCCGTCTGTCCGTCTGGCCGTCTGTCCGTCTGTCCGTCTTCATTTGCGCCTATATCTCAGAGACTATAAAAGCTAGAGCAACCAAGTTTGCTACATACTCCTCTTCTCTCTCTAAGAGCCCCCCCCTTGAAGGTGGAAGGAATACCACGGTGCTCCTCCGCGTGTCCGCTGGGCTTCCGTGTATTCTTTCCATCTCCCCCCCCCCCCCCCCCCCCCCGGGGCGGGAGGGCCATTGCACTTTCCGCGTGTCCGCTGGGTGTCAGTGTGTCCTCTCGACCCCCTCAATCTCCCCTCCTTTCCTTTGTGTACGATCGTCTGCTTAACTTACTTTCGTTTTCTTAGCTTTGCGTGCCCCTTGCCGTCATCTAGCGCCCACCCGTGCGTGGACGCCCGCCCTTCCTCTAGCTATCTCTTTGTTTATGGCTGCTACGCCGGCTAACGAACCCCTGGTGATCAGTCTGATCCGGTGGGTCCGCTATTTCGTCCCCAGGTTTGCAGTCACCGTGAGAATATAAAGTTTTTGTGAGACCCTGGACGGACTGAGAATTACACCTCGGCCGAACTACCTTACAAAGGCATTATGTCTTAGGTATAATATCTTAAGTCTAGACAGAAGAGATCACAAAAAATATAATTTTTAATTATAAAACTTCTTAAATATCCGATGTTGGTGCGGGTTCCACGCTGCTGCGAACTGTAACGTACACTCATGGTTCGTTACAAGTCTCTTTCATGAAGATTCACATATCGGCTTCAACTGCGGTGCAATACCAACAAGTCCAGTTGAGACCACAGGGAGTCGTGATTAGATCGCAAAAGCGACCACCAATATGACCAAAGCCCGCACAGCCAGCGTGGGCCGTGTTGTCACACAACGAGCAGAATATTAATGTCGCAGCGTTTAGCACTACAGGAGCTTATTGATAAATTAAAAAGAACAATATATACGCAAAAAAAAAAAAAAAAAAAAGAAAGGTAAAATATAAGTCAGTGTGAGGCAAAGAAAGGGACTTTAAGCTAATGTTACACGATTCTGCGCGCAAGCACAAACAAAACAGTCACAATAACAGGAAATGTACGGAAAAACTCAGAGATACAATAGAAACACAGGGAGTCAAGCACGGAACGGCGGTAATTGCGGTGCATGTGTGTTAGAATGAAAACATCGAACAGGTTGCACGATCGGTTAGGAACATAAGAAACCATTAAAAACCACAAAAAAAAAAATCACTTTCCTGAAAAAACAGATTGACCACTTTCTAATTAAGAGCAAAGTACAGCACAACCGTCCGCAACGATATATCGATATATGTCTCGTTGTTGGTGGCTCTTCTCCGAGGTCTTCTGCGAAGAAAGTTTTTAGGTCCGTCAGGCGGTCTTCCGTTGCCTTCCTTGGCACTGTTGTAGTCTAACTATATTGGGTTGGAGAAACTTGATTACCGTGAAGGGTCCCCCATACTTTGGGGCCAGCTTTGCTGCAAAGCTTTCGGTTGCTTTAAACAAATGGTCTTCGTAAGTTATAAGTTCGGTTTTGCTCTTGCACTGCCCGTTAGGTGTTTTCCTATAATACTTTGCATATTTCCTGGAGTCGTTTTTCATGTCGCTGGCTCGGTTTATTCTCCTAGTTCCGCGGTCACCTCGTTAGGTTTCCTGGTTTCCCGGCCAAACATCAGGAAGGCTGCACTAAAACCCGTGTGCGATCATGGTATTGATGGTTTAGTTTGCTCGGGCTCTTCTTGTGCTTGTGGTTTCCTGGGGATCGAATCAACGGCCCTGGATTGATCTAGCGGAGTCTCAGCTACATATCTCTTACGAACGGCGAAACAGGTCATGGTGGAATTCATTATAGGTATGGCTTCCAACGTTCTAGCTGGGCTAGGCCCTCCTTACAGGAGTGACAGTTTGGTTCTTGCTTGGTTCTCGTGTTTTATTTGCTTTTCACTGATTTTCGGTTCTGGGGTTGCGGTCCATTTGTCTAACGTGCGGACAAGTGGAGGCTTAGTTGAGGTGACTGCAAATACGCTCGCCACAATGGATTCTGGTTTGGATGCCACACAAGAAATCAAGGCCCAGATTGATGTTGTCGAGGATGGTAGGTAATACTACGAGAAATACCTGAGTTTCCTGCTGGTTGGGATATATCGTTGATCTTATAGCCTGGGTGATCTCTTTCCTTGATCCATCTGTGAGGCTGATTCTGATAATCACTGTCCATCTTTTCTCGTCCGATCCGTTCCAGCCACGCGTTGGCTGATGAAGGATCTGCGTGCGCCTGTGTGAGTGCTGAGCGGAAGTACTGTCGTCTGGTGTGCATCTGATGTTCTGGTCAAAGGCCTTCAAAGATCTAGTCCAGCTCCTTTTCTTTAGTGTGTCGGGCTCGCTGCATCATCAGACGTAGCTCGATCATATAATACCAAAAGGATTCTTTGGGCCCCATGTTCCCGCAGCGGATAGTGTCCTACAAATGTTGAACGTATCGCGGAGGCAGGAAGAACTCCAAAAATGCCTTGCGGAAGTCTGTCAAGTTCTGGCCTTGCATGTGGAAAGTCCTGAACCATCCCTCAGCTTATTGTGTCAGGAGACCTGATATAGCCCACGGCAACTGTTCGAGGCTCCTTCCATATCACTTTCAAATCGCTCAGCCAGCGGGTCGACGTGGACCTCGAAAGTGAGTTCCATTTCCGGAGTTTATCTGCTAGCAGGGAATTCCAGATATCTGCGCCTCCTGGCTGTTCCGAAATGAGCGTCCAACTCTTCGATCCTTGCTTGTACGGCTTCGGAGTGGACACCGCGGGATATGAACCAGGACCCCGTACCCTCGAATCCGAATTTTCGGGCCAAGCCCGAAAAGCGATAAGATATAAATAAATAAATCCCACAACAAATCAGGCAGTCCTCCCTGCTCATCTTCCCGCCCTAGCTCCACCCGTCCAAAAAATGAACTTGTCAACTCAATTTCTTCATTCATTTTTTTTTATAGTGAGCTATCAGAATGTTAGAAGCTTTCGCAGTAAGCTCAGCATTACTTTCCGGGATAGTGTCATATTGGCATCTCACGTTATTGTGTAGAAATGACCGTTCGTCCAGACGTGAAGGAGGGGTTCTAATTGCTGTGGACTCAAACTTCACGTCGGAACTTCTCACAGCTCAGATGCAACAAGAATTGGAATTCTTGTGTATTAAACTGATTTTTCCCGATTAATATAACCATGTCAAAAAGTCTTGGGTCAATTTCTTGATTTGTGCCTTGTAGCGGATCGTACCATAGCGTTATTAGCTCGAGTCTCCGCTCAATACACCTGAGTATCACTAACACCCTACCTTTGAAGTGTCGCTCAATATAGGACCAACTGCATTGGATTGGTCGAAGAGGCTACCTCAATGTGTCCGCTGCTTTTGTAAAGCCGAGTTAGCGAAGATTAATAACATATTAGGGATTTTGATTGGTCCGCTGTTAATTTGTGCACTGACGTCACAAAAATTTTCTGCATTGCAATTTTCTCAGTTTTTGATTTTTGTGTCCCGCTTTCCTGCCCTATTAGATCAAGGAGCTATCTACATAGGAGCTATCCAGTCTAAAAAACTAAAAATCTAGAATTTCAAAAAAATTTCCAAGAAGTTGGCTCTGCACCTTCATTTAACTCTGCACCTGATGTTATCACCGATTTAAGTAAAGTGTTCGACTCTGTAAACTATTTTCTTCTAGCACAAAAACTTGACCTTCTAGGGTTTCCGCCCAATCTCCTAAGATTGGTCTCTAGATAACTTTGTTCTAGGTCTCAAAGAGTCTACTTCAAAAATGCCCTGTCTTCCCCAATTATGGTTATTTCGGGCGTAACACAAGGCGGCCATCTAAGCACGTTCTCTTGCCGTCTTACCCTAATAGATTGCTTTTAATAAACCTTCCAACCTTAGCTAACACTACTCGACAAAATTCAACTTTTTTTTTCCGCTGTGGCCAAAAATGACTTTTTCTAATAGATTTGGATGTTTAAAAATTTTGAAGAATGTTTTTTGTACTCATGTACTCAGATAAAATGAGATTTGGGTCGTTTTGGTCAAACGGTTATAACTTAGCCGTTTATTTTTATATTTTTATAAGCGATACCTTAAACGACGCCTAATTAATGTGTCTATCTAAAACCAAAAATCAAGGCATTCAAATATTTTTTTTTCGACTTTTCCTGAGCTTTCAAAGTCAAAATTTCGGGGAAAAATACCGAAAAAAATTATGAAATTTCAATTTGGAAGCTTAATATCTTCCAAACGTTAAGCTGAAGCTACAAAGTGTCTGAGTCGGATTTATAGCTGCATTTGTCAGCTTTTATTAACTGCAAAGTTCAATACAACCAGTTGTAGGAAACTTAAGTTAAGTAAAAAATAGAAGCACTACCTATGACAAAAAACACAAAATTTTTTAAAAATTCTTTAAAAAAAACCTACTCCATGAAAAAAAAAAAACATTCTTTAAAAAATTTTAAACATTTAAATGTATCAGAAAAAATCATTTTTGGCGACAGCGGAAAAGTCGTGTCGACTAGTGTAATCGTAGGAAAATGCTTGGTGTGATTTTTGTGCTTAACTTTATCAAGGTTGACGTAGATAGTCCTGACCTGTTGAGCCGCATAAACTTCACGATTCCTATTAGAAGCACTATGAATTATACACCGTTGTTTCACCACTTTGTAGATCGAATTATTCCTTGCATGCACCGCTTAGGGTCCTATGCTCGGATTTTAATTCCCTCTACCATATTATATCTACTACTAACTCCCTTCCTAGTCTTAAATTACTGATACTCTTATATCTTTCTCGTTATTAGAAATTGCTTCTTTTTATACCCGGTACTCGAAGAGTATAGGGGTATATTAGATTTGTGGGAATAACGGTTGTGTGTAACGCCCAGAAGGAAGCGTTTCCGACCCTATAAAGTATATATATTCTTGATCAGCATCAATAGCCGAGTCGATATAGCCATGTCTGTCTGTCCGTCCGTCCGTCTGTCCGTCTGGCCGTCTGTCCGTCTGTCCGTCTTCATTTGCGCCTATATCTCAGAGACTATAAAAGCTAGAGCAACCAAGTTTGCTACATACTCCTCTTCTCTCTCTAAGAGCCCCCCCCTTGAAGGTGGAAGGAATACCACGGTGCTCCTCCGCGTGTCCGCTGGGCTTCCGTGTATTCTTTCCATCTCCCCCCCCCCCCCCCCCCCCCCCCCCCCCCCCCCCCCCCCCCCGGGGCGGGAGGGCCATTGCACTTTCCGCGTGTCCGCTGGGTGTCAGTGTGTCCTCTCGACCCCCTCAATCTCCCCTCCTTTCCTTTGTGTACGATCGTCTGCTTAACTTACTTTCGTTTTCTTAGCTTTGCGTGCCCCTTGCCGTCATCTAGCGCCCACCCGTGCGTGGACGCCCGCCCTTCCTCTAGCTATCTCTTTGTTTATGGCTGCTACGCCGGCTAACGAACCCCTGGTGATCAGTCTGATCCGGTGGGTCCGCTATTTCGTCCCCAGGTTTGCAGTCACCGTGAGAATATAAAGTTTTTGTGAGACCCTGGACGGACTGAGAATTACACCTCGGCCGAACTACCTTACAAAGGCATTATGTCTTAGGTATAATATCTTAAGTCTAGACAGAAGAGATCACAAAAAATATAATTTTTAATTATAAAACTTCTTAAATATCCGATGTTGGTGCGGGTTCCACGCTGCTGCGAACTGTAACGTACACTCATGGTTCGTTACAAGTCTCTTTCATGAAGATTCACATATCGGCTTCAACTGCGGTGCAATACCAACAAGTCCAGTTGAGACCACAGGGAGTCGTGATTAGATCGCAAAAGCGACCACCAATATGACCAAAGCCCGCACAGCCAGCGTGGGCCGTGTTGTCACACAACGAGCAGAATATTAATGTCGCAGCGTTTAGCACTACAGGAGCTTATTGATAAATTAAAAAGAACAATATATACGCAAAAAAAAAAAAAAAAAAAAGAAAGGTAAAATATAAGTCAGTGTGAGGCAAAGAAAGGGACTTTAAGCTAATGTTACACGATTCTGCGCGCAAGCACAAACAAAACAGTCACAATAACAGGAAATGTACGGAAAAACTCAGAGATACAATAGAAACACAGGGAGTCAAGCACGGAACGGCGGTAATTGCGGTGCATGTGTGTTAGAATGAAAACATCGAACAGGTTGCACGATCGGTTAGGAACATAAGAAACCATTAAAAACCACAAAAAAAAAATCACTTTCCTGAAAAAACAGATTGACCACTTTCTAATTAAGAGCAAAGTACAGCACAACCGTCCGCAACGATATATCGATATATGTCTCGTTGTTGGTGGCTCTTCTCCGAGGTCTTCTGCGAAGAAAGTTTTTAGGTCCGTCAGGCGGTCTTCCGTTGCCTTCCTTGGCACTGTTGTAGTCTAACTATATTGGGTTGGAGAAACTTGATTACCGTGAAGGGTCCCCCATACTTTGGGGCCAGCTTTGCTGCAAAGCTTTCGGTTGCTTTAAACAAATGGTCTTCGTAAGTTATAAGTTCGGTTTTGCTCTTGCACTGCCCGTTAGGTGTTTTCCTATAATACTTTGCATATTTCCTGGAGTCGTTTTTCGTGTCGCTGGCTCGGTTTATTCTCCTAGTTCCGCGGTCACCTCGTTAGGTTTCCTGGTTTCCCGGCCAAACATCAGGAAGGCTGCACTAAAACCCGTGTGCGATCATGGTATTGATGGTTTAGTTTGCTCGGGCTCTTCTTGTGCTTGTGGTTTCCTGGGGATCGAATCAACGGCCCTGGATTGATCTAGCGGAGTCTCAGCTACATATCTCTTACGAACGGCGAAACAGGTCATGGTGGAATTCATTATAGGTATGGCTTCCAACGTTCTAGCTGGGCTAGGCCCTCCTTACAGGAGTGACAGTTTGGTTCTTGCTTGGTTCTCGTGTTTTATTTGCTTTTCACTGATTTTCGGTTCTGGGGTTGCGGTCCATTTGTCTAACGTGCGGACAAGTGGAGGCTTAGTTGAGGTGACTGCAAATACGCTCGCCACAATGGATTCTGGTTTGGATGCCACACAAGAAATCAAGGCCCAGATTGATGTTGTCGAGGATGGTAGGTAATACTACGAGAAATACCTGAGTTTCCTGCTGGTTGGGATATATCGTTGATCTTATAGCCTGGGTGATCTCTTTCCTTGATCCATCTGTGAGGCTGATTCTGATAATCACTGTCCATCTTTTCTCGTCCGATCCGTTCCAGCCACGCGTTGGCTGATGAAGGATCTGCGTGCGCCTGTGTGAGTGCTGAGCGGAAGTACTGTCGTCTGGTGTGCATCTGATGTTCTGGTCAAAGGCCTTCAAAGATCTAGTCCAGCTCCTTTTCTTTAGTGTGTCGGGCTCGCTGCATCATCAGACGTAGCTCGATCATATAATACCAAAAGGATTCTTTGGGCCCCATGTTCCCGCAGCGGATAGTGTCCTACAAATGTTGAACGTATCGCGGAGGCAGGAAGAACTCCAAAAATGCCTTGCGGAAGTCTGTCAAGTTCTGGCCTTGTATGTGGAAAGTCCTGAACCATCCCTCAGCTTATTGTGTCAGGAGACCTGATATAGCCCACGGCAACTGTTCGAGGCTCCTTCCATATCACTTTCAAATCGCTCAGCCAGCGGGTCGACGTGGACCTCGAAAGTGAGTTCCATTTCCGGAGTTTATCTGCTAGCAGGGAATTCCAGATATCTGCGCCTCCTGGCTGTTCCGAAATGAGCGTCCAACTCTTCGATCCTTGCTTGTACGGCTTCGGAGTGGACACCGCGGGATATGAACCAGGACCCCGTACCCTCGAATCCGAATTTTCGGGCCAAGCCCGAAAAGCGATAAGATATAAATAAATAAATCCCACAACAAATCAGGCAGTCCTCCCTGCTCATCTTCCCGCCCTAGCTCCACCCGTCCAAAAAATGAACTTGTCAACTCAATTTCTTCATTCATTTTTTTTTATAGTGAGCTATCAGAATGTTAGAAGCTTTCGCAGTAAGCTCAGCATTACTTTCCGGGATAGTGTCATATTGGCATCTCACGTTATTGTGTAGAAATGACCGTTCGTCCAGACGTGAAGGAGGGTTCTAATTGCTGTGGACTCAAACTTCACGTCGGAACTTCTCACAGCTCAGATGCAACAAGAATTGGAATTCTTGTGTATTAAACTGATTTTTCCCGATTAATATAACCATGTCAAAAAGTCTTGGGTCAATTTCTTGATTTGTGCCTTGTAGCGGATCGTACCATAGCGTTATTAGCTCGAGTCTCCGCTCAATACACCTGAGTATCACTAACACCCTACCTTTGAAGTGTCGCTCAATATAGGACCAACTGCATTGGATTGGTCGAAGAGGCTACCTCAATGTGTCCGCTGCTTTTGTAAAGCCGAGTTAGCGAAGATTAATAACATATTAGGGATTTTGATTGGTCCGCTGTTAATTTGTGCACTGACGTCACAAAAATTTTCTGCATTGCAATTTTCTCAGTTTTTGATTTTTGTGTCCCGCTTTCCTGCCCTATTAGATCAAGGAGCTATCTACATAGGAGCTATCCAGTCTAAAAAACTAAAAATCTAGAATTTCAAAAAAATTTCCAAGAAGTTGGCTCTGCACCTTCATTTAACTCTGCACCTGATGTTATCACCGATTTAAGTAAAGTGTTCGACTCTGTAAACTATTTTCTTCTAGCACAAAAACTTGACCTTCTAGGGTTTCCGCCCAATCTCCTAAGATTGGTCTCTAGATAACTTTGTTCTAGGTCTCAAAGAGTCTACTTCAAAAATGCCCTGTCTTCCCCAATTATGGTTATTTCGGGCGTAACACAAGGCGGCCATCTAAGCACGTTCTCTTGCCGTCTTACCCTAATAGATTGCTTTTAATAAACCTTCCAACCTTAGCTAACACTACTCGACAAAATTCAACTTTTTTTTTCCGCTGTGGCCAAAAATGACTTTTTCTAATAGATTTGGATGTTTAAAAATTTTGAAGAATGTTTTTTGTACTCATGTACTCAGATAAAATGAGATTTGGGTCGTTTTGGTCAAACGGTTATAACTTAGCCGTTTATTTTTATATTTTTATAAGCGATACCTTAAACGACGCCTAATTAATGTGTCTATCTAAAACCAAAAATCAAGGCATTCAAATATTTTTTTTTCGACTTTTCCTGAGCTTTCAAAGTCAAAATTTCGGGGAAAAATACCGAAAAAAATTATGAAATTTCAATTTGGAAGCTTAATATCTTCCAAACGTTAAGCTGAAGCTACAAAGTGTCTGAGTCGGATTTATAGCTGCATTTGTCAGCTTTTATTAACTGCAAAGTTCAATACAACCAGTTGTAGGAAACTTAAGTTAAGTAAAAAATAGAAGCACTACCTATGACAAAAAACACAAAATTTTTTAAAAATTCTTTAAAAAAAACCTACTCCATGAAAAAAAAAAAACATTCTTTAAAAAATTTTAAACATTTAAATGTATCAGAAAAAATCATTTTTGGCGACAGCGGAAAAGTCGTGTCGACTAGTGTAATCGTAGGAAAATGCTTGGTGTGATTTTTGTGCTTAACTTTATCAAGGTTGACGTAGATAGTCCTGACCTGTTGAGCCGCATAAACTTCACGATTCCTATTAGAAGCACTATGAATTATACACCGTTGTTTCACCACTTTGTAGATCGAATTATTCCTTGCATGCACCGCTTAGGGTCCTATGCTCGGATTTTAATTCCCTCTACCATATTATATCTACTACTAACTCCCTTCCTAGTCTTAAATTACTGATACTCTTATATCTTTCTCGTTATTAGAAATTGCTTCTTTTTATACCCGGTACTCGAAGAGTATAGGGGTATATTAGATTTGTGGGGATAACGGTTGTGTGTAACGCCCAGAAGGAAGCGTTTCCGACCCTATAAAGCATATATATTCTTGATCAGCATCAATAGCCGAGTCGATATAGCCATGTCTGTCTGTCCGTCCGTCCGTCTGTCCGTCTGGCCGTCTGTCCGTCTTCATTTGCGCCTATATCTCAGAGACTATAAAAGCTAGAGCAACCAAGTTTTGTATCCAGTCTCCTCTGTGATCACACTACTCCAAATGTATTTCAAAACTTCGCCCCGCCCCTTTCCGCCCGCACAAAGGACGAAAGTCTGTGGCGTACACAATGTTGAAGATACGAGAAAACTAAAAACGCAGAATCATAGAGAATGACCATTTCTATCAGAGTGTTGAATTTGGATCAGATCGGATGATTATTATAGCTACAATGAAGAAAACCATTTCGAAAGTCATCGTTCCCTCTCGCTCTCTCTCACACGCCACCCTGTCTGCTTTGCTTATTCGTTTAAATGAGCGCCTAGATCTCAGAGACTATAAGAGCTAGAGCAACCAAACTTTCTATCCAAGCTTCTGTGATATCAAACCAGCACAAGTGTATGTCAAAATTTTGCCACGCCCCTTTCCGTCCCCACAAAGGACGAAAATCTGTGGAATCCACAATTTTTAAGAAAAATTAAAACCAAAAACGCAGAATCATGGAAAATTACCATATCTACCAGATTGCCGAATATGGATCAGGTCGGAATAATATTATGGCCAGAAGAATTAAATTAAATTTCAGTGGCTACGCAACGCCTGCCCAGCGCTGACTCATTCCCTCTCTCTCTGTCGCAAACACTTGTACGTCTCAAATATAAAGTTATGTATAAATGTAGAAATGTAAAAGCAGTTGTAAAAAGCATATGCAAACAAAATTGAAAACATGTATAATATTCCAAAAATGATTTGCCTTCATTTTTTTGAAATATTATTTTTTGCCCAATATTTAATTTGTCCCTTTTGCGAACATTGCTCATATATGTATGTATGTGTATACTGACTGAGTACCGGGTATAAGGTAGAGCCGCGGCCTTTGCCGCGGCTCACAACGTTCCCTCTCGTTAATAATAAAATTAGTTTAAACAATTTGTTCTAACCATTAAAGGAATTTCTGCCCCTTTTTACTCAGTTAAAAATTTTACGCGGTAAAATTTAAATTTGAATCTGCTGTTTTTTGTTGTTATTAGTGGTAATAGTTCCGCTGATTAGGCAGAAAAGTACGAAAATTGCTGTTATGCGCACAGAAATACCACAGAAATACCAAAACGCAACTTTTTGCCATCACTAGGGCCCTATGCTAAGCCTATATAAAAAAACTGCGTTTCTGGGAAGACGCAAAGAATCAAGACGCAGCCTCAGTGTAAACGGCACCTAAAAGTTTGGTCAAACGGTTATAACTTAGCCGTTTATTTTATATTTTTATAAGCGATACCTTAAACGACGCCTAATTAATGTGTCTATCTAAAACCAAAAATCAAGGCATTCAAATATTTTTTTTTCGACTTTTCCTGAGCTTTCAAAGTCAAAATTTCGGGAAAAAATACCGAAAAAAATTATAAAATTTCAATTTGGAAGCTTAATATCTTCCAGACGTTAAGTTGCAGCTACAAAGTGTCTGAGTCGGATTAATAGCTGCATTTTTTTAGCTTTTCAAAAATAGAAGCACTACCTATGACAAAAAATACCAAACTTTTTAAAAATTCTTAAAAAAAAAAATACACCTGGAAAAAAAAAACATTCTTTAAAAATTTTTAAACACCCAAATCTATCTGAAAAAGTCATTTTTGGTGACAGCGGAAAAGTCGTGTCGACTAGTGCTATTAGACTCGCTAACCGAAGACCAAACAATTCCTGGCTAGTTGAAGTCACCAAGACTGATAGCGAGGAAGAAATAGCGCTTAAGGCGGACAAGTGCTGCTCGTTTATTACGGTATCCAAAGAAGGTGGAATATACGAGCAAGTTATGAAGACTGAGAAAGCGGGAAGAATCGGTTTTACATACAGGTACACAGCAATTAGAACACCTCCTGCACGTCGAGACGAACGATCCTTTCCAAAAGTTTTGTACCAACCTGCCAAAACTTCGGAACTTAGAATGTCCGGCTTTCACCAGGTCTCGGTAAACACAATAACGTGGGATGCAAATTCGACACTATCCTGAAAAAGAATGCTGAGCTTACTACGTAAGCCTCGAACATTCTGATAGGTCACTAAAAGAGAATTTATTAGTTTTTTGGACGGGGTGAGATAGAGCGGGAAGATGAAGATGGCGCATTGGTCTGATTTGTTAGCAGAGTTATTGGGGGCCTAGTCTTCTTCTTTGCCTTAAACTCCTTCACAAGCAAATGCTCCGGTCAACATTTGGCCAAAAAAATTGTGTTAAAATGAGTTGGGGACACACTTATTTTAAATGAAGCTATCACCCTGGCATGAGAGAAGTTAAACTTCTCCACCTTTAAATCAACGGCTTTTATTTTGCTTTGAATATAAGCAGTCACATCCTTACTTGTGGAGTCAGGGACTGGCCGTGAGACAAAAACTTGTCGCTTAGGTGGGATTCCCACCAATCTTGGCACCACAGGCCTATCACCTGTGAAGGTAATACCCGGTGGTGCGGGACGTATGTTCGCTGGTGTGATCACAATGGACGGAACAGCTAGAGAGTTTGCGGACACTATGGATCCGCACGCTACAGATGATTCTGGCTGCATGCTCTCCGAGATGATAAACTCGGCTACTGAATTTCATCACCAGCAGCTGTCATTGCCTTTGGAGTAACGAAGGATATCAGCTGCTGCACTTTTTGAGTGGTCGGAGTAAGTTGTTCAGCATCGGTTGGCTAAGGAACAGTTGGCACATGCAGATTCCGCGGAGTGACCCTTTTGCGCCTGGCAGATTCATTCAGTTGTAAGCCACTGCATTGAGACTCCATGGCTAGGAGCCGGTCGTATTGCTGTTTAAAGCCCACGGTCAGCTCCTTAAAGCCCCTTTCGGGTCTGCGTCATACACGTGACCATGTCTTTCTCGACCATCCGGCATGCCTCAAAGCTGTAATGCAAACCATTACGCTGAAGTTTAAAGAATTATGGTTTCCTTTTCTAAGCTTAGTGTTTTTTCAAATAATTTTTTAAAATTTTTCATGTTTTTTTCCAGTGGTAGTGATTCTAATTTTCAAATAACTTAAGTTTCTTAAAATTTGTTGTATTCAACTTTGCAGTTCTGAAAAGCTGAAAATGCAGCTATAAATCTGATCCAGAAAACTTCTGGGCCGGGTCTTGTAACAGAAACCCAAGAGGCGCAGCGTCGGCAAAAGTACTTGCGGGGAATGTGCAGGCAGCACAACCACAGCTCGGAGTTGAAGAATGTTGGCACGCTGCACAACATATTAGCCGCGCGTGTGCCTCGCGGCAGATTTTTGTAAATTTAGATTCTGTAAGACCTCGGTTCGGGAAAGACCCAAGAATCATTTTCTTAGCTTGTAATTAAATTCATATTTGTACCATTTTGGTCATTTTACATTGCTCTCTCTTAGCATCATGTTCTCACTTGTTTTCTCTTATCTATGATGCTTATCTGATATTCTTATCCCTCTCTTCTTATCTATGCTTTCCCCAGGTGTTGCTAAGCCAACGATAGCTGCGTCTGCTAAATCAGTTACCTTGATGTAGTTGGAGTACAGACCTCTTGTCCCCATCTATTTGCACGAGATTGGTTCGCTTCCCGTACCAAGTGTATTTTTCTCGCTTCTTTGCATAAATTGTCAAAAGCTCTGTCATCATATACATATAATACAATTTATAACGTTTTGAACTCAAAATTTGTGGAATTCTCATTAATTATAGTCAACGAAAAAGCTCTTTGTCTCAACAACTTCCGATTAAGGAACAATATATTTCGCTTTAATAAAGTAAATTCGTCGATTCTATTCTATTCGGTTTTGCCAGTTCCCCCCACGTGAGTGATTTTAAATTCGTAATCTAACACTTGGAGTTTAGCAGACAAAAAGTTCGCCCTATGCGAGTGATTACTTTTAAATTCAGAAACTTACTTGCTTTCTAGCAAAAACCAATAAGAAAACACAATTTTGAAGAAATAAAGCTGAAGGGCAATCCCTCGATTCCGACATCAAGAGGAGAAAAAAGGCTGAAGGGCAATCTCTCGCTTTACCAAGCCCCAATAAAATAAGTGCACAAGGTACAAACCGCAGCTAAGCCTGTAAGTTAGCTGATTGAATTATAGAATTATAGAATTTTTAATTGTTGAAACGCGGTCCAATAAAATAAAATGATACTAGACTGGTGGTGAATAAGATATTTAAAATTCAAATTAAAATCATTTATAAAAGAAAAAATATGTAATAGAGTTGTTGCGGAAGTGCATCGAGGCTTCTGTTATAAAGTAAATGAAGATCTTGACTAAATTAATATTTTATATAAAATTAAATTATTAGATATTATATTAAATATTATACATTGATATTATCAGATGCAAGTAATAATTTGTTTTAACGCGCGTATTGATTTGTAATAGAATCTTTAATGGTATTAAACTGGATAAGGTTGAAGCAAGTACAAAGATATGATTTATGAGTAATTAAGGTCCGCAAGGCGAGAACAAATGTGTTGCTGGCACTCGGCTAACCGCTAAAGACTAAATTTAAGTATCCTAAACTTCCTAAAGGCAAGCCCTCCGCTGCCGCCCACGACGCCCGTTGCTACTCAGCAAAAGTGCTGACCCGGCGCCTCGTGTGTGGTGTCTGGTGGCGGCTGGCATCAGGTCAGTCGGTCGCGCCGTTCGCGATCCCATGGATGACGAAAAAGGCTTATTTGACAACAATGCAGAGTTCTCCCCATCCAGTGGCGTAATTCAGTTAACTCTTGTTAGCTTGCATATTAATTATGGCTCACTGGAGAGCAGAACTATAATGATTCGGATACATGATAGAAAAATCATAAATATTTATGTGTCTCTTTCCAATATTCCAAATTAATTTCACATGTCCATAATTTCCACTCGACGAATATATCCAAATCGATAGTATCGATGCCTTGCATCACTAATCTAGATGGCATTTTTAACCAAAACAATATTTTCAAGATTTAAAAATTGATTTAATAAAAATGTAAGTTAAAAATAAGGTAAATTAAGTTATTGATTTAAGCTTTTATTTGTCATGCAATTTATTACTTACAAACTTTTTCAAACTGATTAACATTTACCAGAAGAAGTACATATGACTTTTTGATAATGTAAGGTTTTCTAAGCCAGCGGTAAAATACTTAGATTTAAGTGTACGTACATATGTATACTTAATTTCATAGAATTTTGTGTCAACATACAGATTTGGTCAAAATTGTATTCGTCCAATTTTGATGATTATAAACAAAACTGTATTGAGCGTTGATTATATGTACGCTTAAAGCTGGCTAAGTACTACAAAAGTATTTTAATTCAAACTAATTATAATAAAATCTACACCGTTTCCATTAAATGTGTCTTCAACAAAAAAAAGAAAACGAAAAGACATCTCAATTTTTATTTAATAGTTGTCATACCAATACCTACCGAAAATACATACATACATATTTATTCATACATACATATGTACATACATACACTTTGATGTTATTTTTCCATTACTATCTTGCTCATAAGTATTCCTCTTTCCTTTATTCAGCCAGCCTGCCGTTTTCATTTTAGAAAATATTTTCGGATTTCCCTTTGAAATTGGTGCGCCTTTTTTCACAAAACGCAGGATTTGTTTGTTTTCAAAACGAAAAATTTTCCTTGCCAAAATGAAAAGTAAACGACTGTTTATACATCAAAACGAATCTTAACTGCAAAAGGACACAATAGATGACCGCTTGATGCATTAAGATAAATTTCACAACAATACCAGTTTGATCATAAATTTAACGTCTGCTTCAAAACAAGCAATTGAAAAAATAAAAGGAGTGTTTTATTACTCTGTACATTTTCGAAACAACTATTTCAGCTGTTTTCAATTGCCAGAAACGATAAAAAAAATTAAACTTATCGATGTCAATCTGTGAAAACGCGAGCACCTAGAAACTAAAACGGAACGTTTTGGCTGAGAACGCAAAGCGCAAAGTAAGTGAAACCCTGGGTCTGCCTGAATACCCTAAAATGTCTGCATCGGTTTGAGCTTCTTTCCTTCAGCAGGGTGAAATTATGGTGGAAAATCATGGCCACCGAAAATATGCACGTTCATTAGAGGGCATAAAATCCATACATTTATGAATAGTATATGTATAATAATTTCTTTAAAAAAACTGCAGGGAGATAGTTGAGGGGTGGAATCTTTTATTTGGACTGGATCGAGCGAGTGTTGGGGAGATCGCAAGCCACTCGCCTCTTCCCGAAAAGACGCCTCGTCTGCGTAGGCCTGGCGTAAGCCAGGAGATTGGGATTCCAAAATTGAAAATACTGGATAATTGAAGAAAATAAATGATATTTATTAATTAATCTATTAGTTGTAATCTATTCATAGTAATAAATCTATTAACCACAAAACGTTAAACACGGTTCAGACGTAGATGACTCTCGCCTACTATTAGCCTCTCTGCCTCTATTTAGCTCGGTCTATCTCTATTTCCCTCTTCAAGTTAGAATTAGCCTTTAAAAGCATTATATCCGGAGGGTGGACCACCTCTAACCTTTTATTCAGTGTATTTTAAATATATATATTTTTTTCTTACGTTTTTTCAGGTTAAAACTATAAACAGGACATATGACCCTAACAATTTAAGTCATTAAAGTACTTTTTGCAATGAATGCATCGTTCCATTCATATAGAGATTTACTAGTGGCACATCCCCAAGATTCCTCCAGTCCGGAAAATTTTGCTCCCGTAGTTATTGGTTATAAAAATACTGCCAAGAAAAAGGATATTGTCGAGACCAGCTCAAATATATCTTCGTGTCATCTATCGTTCATGGACGAATCGTCAAACGATTTCAATAATCATCAGTTAATTCATCCTAACTCTCTAATTAAAGTGTGTGGTGGTTGTGGAGGTAAGATATTAAATAAATCAAATTTTTTGAGTCTAGTTTTAATTTTTTCAGATACACAAACATTTTTTCATATGCTATAAGCTGGTCTTTTTTTTTTCTCATATAGTAAATCATTAATATAGGTTTAACATTACAATACGCGCATTCGTAAGGTTGAAGCGTTTTCTATTTCAAAATTCTGTATAGAATAAGCTAAGCTGTATTTAATAATATAATTATTTTATAATTACACTGTGCGACATTCATTTTTTGCTTTAAGCGAGATAAAAATTATTGTTGAAACTTGCAATATGTCCAAAAAATATATTGTTTTACATTATAAAAATCGAGATTGAGTGTCTTACGTTAAATATTTGCAAATAGTGCAAATTTTTCAAATTTCCCAGTTTTCTAAGAGCTAAACAAATTTTTGGTACCATATTATGGTATTTGATCATGATAGCTTTTAATAAAAAGAATATGTTTTCCTATAAAATTATTAAAATGTTTAGCCCAAAACATTTTTTAAGCTAGCCCTGATATAGTAGTTAGAACAATTGAATAACTGTTTTTTTACATCTATGGGAGCATTCACCTTGCGTGTCTTTTCATAGTTGTGTTAAATCTGAACTGCGAGAGCTATCCAATAAGTTCGTGACTTTTAGAATTAACTGATAGGCCAACTCTGCTTTTGTCAACAGGTCAGTTGGCTCCTGTCAAAATTTGAAGACACTTCAATAATTTCAATGGTGAAAAGTGGTTTACTGAATATCGTTGTGACTTACAAGCACAAACGATGCCAAATGTTCTGCCGCTTAGTTGATATGGTGTTGACCGATCGGATATTAAAAGTTCGAGGGGGGGCAAACCCCCTAAGCACAGGCTTTGTTCATGCGACAACCCCCGTCTGTGAAAATAATTAAATAAAAATAAATGATTTCCAACGGACACGATGATGACGACAACCCAATACTATTTTATATAAAGATGTGCGAAATAATTGAACTTACAAACATAATAACCTTTAATAAACTATAATTTTGAGGATTTTTTTTTTCAAAAGTTTTCCTTCAAGTTAACAAAATTGTTTGAGATGCCAAGCTTTTTTGGCACCTATTTCTATCCAAAATAATAATGCGAATTGTTCCAAATTTAATAACCGTTTATTTATACCGGCGGCTGCTAGCGGAAGCCGATTGCTTGCTCTTAGCACAACCAGATAAATGTACATATGTGTAAACGAGATCCAAATGCAACCAATGCGCAGAGAGGTTAGCAGATTACTGAAATTAGCACCGTCGGCTAATCAAAGCTAACGCCGAGGCGGCGGCTGCAGAGCGCCCTTTACAGAGGGAGAGCGCAGCAGCGCTGCCGAACGTGGGCGTTTACAGTATTGCAGTATATTGTATTGTATTGTAGTGTATGTATAGTTTTAAGTTAGGCCTGTTGATTAGCGGCTGGCCCGAACATACTCCCCCCGTTGGAAGCCAGTCTTTCAACAGACTCCTTGAGGGGCAGTACACATAGCCGTGTAACGGCCCTTCTGATGGTTCCTGTGGCAGTCTTCAAGTCAGCTACGCGGCACACTCCATCCTTGCCCTTGAAGACCTCGACCACTCTAGCTAGTGGCCAACGCATTGGAGGAAGATTCTCGTCCTTAATCAGAACGAGATCGTTTACGCAAAGATTTTGCGTGGGAGTCCGCCATTTCGACCGTTCTTGCAAAAGAGTTAGATACTCTTCGCGCCAGCGGCTCCAGAATATCTGCTGCAGTTGAGTGACCCGTTGCCAGCCATCCAGACGATTATAGTTCAGCTTCGTCAGATCGGGCTCGAGGATTGCTTCGTGTGGACCGCCTAAAAGCAGATGAGCAGGAGTCAGGACATCCAAATCAGCAGGATTTTCTGAAAGCGAGAGCAAAGGGCGAGAATTAACAATTTCCGTGATCTGGCAGATCAGAGTGCGCAGCTCGTCGAAGTCAAGCACAGAGGGCCCAACTGAGCGGTACAGGTGATGCTTTGCTGTCTTCACGGCCGCTTCCCACAATCCGCCAAAGTGCGGAGAGCGTGGTGGGATGAAGCGCCAGTCGATCGAGTCCGCCAAGCAGGATTCATGGACCTCCTTCATATGCGAGTCGCTCATAAAGAGTTTCTTGAGCTCCAAAAGCTCGTTCTTCGCGCCAACGAAGTTTGTCGCATTGTCAGACCAAATTTGACTTGGCCTTCCTCGCGTGGAAGTGAAACGCTTTAAGGCGCCTAGAAACGAAGCGGTGGTCAGGTCCTTTACGAGCTCCATGTGTATAGCCTTAGAAGTGAAGCAAATGAATGCACTGATGTAGCACTTGATGGGTGGCCTCGTGCGGATTTCTGATCTATACAAAAAAGGCCCACAGTAATCCACTCCAGTGACTTCAAAAGGTCGAGTTCCCTCCAAACGCTCCTTAGGCAGATCTCCCATGATGTGCTGAACCATGCGCGGCCTAGTCCTGAAGCATCTCACACACTTGCTGACTACCTTTGATACTGCCTTGATTCCGCCAATGGGCCAATATTCCAGTCGAATTTTGGCAAGTAGTGCGCGAGGTCCAGCATGAAGGTTCCTTTCGTGATAATACCTTATCAGCGCACAAGTTATGGGATGTCCCTTTGGCAGGATAAGAGGGTGCTGAGCATCAAATCCCAGAGATGAGTTTCCAAGACGACCTCCAACTCTTAGTAATCCATGCTGATCGATGAACGGAGAGAGTGAGCTGATTGAACTGGATTTCCTGACTTGACCATTGCGTTGAATCTCTCTTATATCCATATACAAAACAACCAGTTGAATATGCCGGATCAGAAGATGCGTTCCTTGCCGAATATCCGAAACGGTGAGTCCAGAATGCCGAAGCCGATGTACAAATTTATGCATGTAGGCGAATGTGCGCTGCATGCCGAAGAATGAATTTGCAAATTTGCATTCTGACGTGAGATCGGCATGTGGAGACGCGATCAGCAATACACGCCTGCGAAGCTCTGCCGTTGCTGCCTTAGGAACAGGAGGTACAGGCCACTCTTCCTTGGAGCCTACCAAAAATGATGGACCATGAAACCACAGCTCTGAGTGGATAAGTTGGTGGGGAAGCGAGCCTCTAGAGAGAACGTCAGCAGGATTTAATGATGTGGGGACATAGCGCCATTCCATGCCTGCCGTCAACTCCTGAATTGCTGCCACTCGATTTGCCACGAAGACTTGAAATTTGGCTGGCTCATCCCGTATCCAAGATAATGCTGTCGATGAATCTGACCAGCAATAAAATCGACCTGTAAAACTTCCAATATCCTTCAAATTATTCATTAGTTTCGCAAGCAAATGGGCTCCACTTAATTCCAACTTGGGAATCGATAAGGTTTTTAGTGGCGCCACTCGAGACTTTCAGCACAAGATATTGCTCGACAACTGCCCTTCCCTGGACACCACATATATGCAAGCGCCATATGCTTCTGTGCTGGCGTCACAAAATCCGTGAAGTTCGATTACCGTATTAGAAGGATGAACAACGCGAGGAAATGATATCAGCGTGATACTTGACAAACTGTTTCTCAAGTCCATCCAAGAGGAATGCAACGCTGAGGGTAGGCTTTCATCCCAATCCAAATTTTCTCTCCAAAGCTGCTGAAGGAAGATTTTGCACCTGACAATAACGGGATTTATCAATCCAAGAGGGTCGTAGAAACGAGCAATCGTAGACAAAACCGATCGCTTGGAGGGCTTCGAATTTGTGTCCAGCGCGGACAAGGCAAAAAGCAGCTGATCTGATGCAGGGTCCCATGCTAAGCCAAGAGTTTTCGTTATGTCACTTCCATCATGAAACCTTAAGTATTTCTCTCTGCCCTCTTCAGGCGTTCCCTCAAGTACTTCCTGATGGCTAGAGCACCATTTCCTAAGCTTAAAATTACCGCAAGACAGTATGGCGGAGGTTTGATGCATCTTTTCCATGACCTCAGCGACAGAGCTGCCGCCGAGATGAGATCATCCACGTAAAAATCCTGCTGCAGAGCAGCTGAGCCAAGAGGGTAGGACTCACCCTCGTCAATGGCCAGCTGGTGCATTGCGCGAACTGTTAAAAACGATGCAGCTCTAGTGCCATATGTGACGGTGTCTAATGTGTAGACCTGAACTTCGGACTGGACAGAATCTCGCCATAGAATGCACTGAAAGTAATTGTCAGGTGAAGACACTCGTACGCAGCGGTACATTTTACAAATGTCCCCAGTGAGAGCGACTGGATATGTGCGAAACCGAATTAGTATGCTGAACAATGCAGGCTGAATAACAGGGCCTGCCATCATCGCATCATTTAGGGAACATCCAGTTGATGTAGCTGCCGACCCATCGAAAACGACACGAAGCTTTGTCGTCGTACTATCCTCCTTTAAAACACAGTGATGAGGCAAGAAATATCTGCAGAGACTACGAGAATCAGGGTTGACTGGGGACATATGCTTCAACTCAATATACTCCCTCATAAAGTTAGAGTACCGCTCCTTGAGTGTAGTATCACGATCCAACTTTCGCTCCAAATTGATGAATCGACGATGCGCCTGAGTGTAAGATTCCCCTAAGCGATCGCCATTATCCTTTAACGGAAGACGAACTGAATACTCCCCTGATGGCAAACGTGAGAAGTGGTCTACGAAATGCGCTTCACAATCTAATTCTTCCTTCGTATTCAAAACGGCGTCCGCACAAGTCTCGACCTCCCAAAACATACGAAGAGTTTTGTCCAACCTTGCATCCATGCTAGCTTCCGAATCTGGAAAATTGTGCGTTGCCAAGAGCGCCGAGCGTGCTACCCTTTGTCCACCACCGGATACGATCCACCCAAGCCGGGTCTTCTGCAGAAGAGGCAGACCATCGATGAGTTTGATTTGCCCTACGCAGAGGAGATCATAGAAAATGCTGGCACCAATGAGAAGATCCACTCGCTGAGGGTTGAAAAATGCAGGATCAGCAAGCTGAATATTTGACGGAATATTCCAATCGGCTACATTGACTGCCAGACTTGGTTGACAATCGGTGATCGTAGGAGCTATAAGAGCAGTAAGCGTAGTTGTATAGTCAGCTGTGCGAGAATGCATACAAATGTTCACGGTGGATCCCTCAGTAGCCACGCTGGTATCGCCGAGCCCAGAGACAAGTGCAGACGATTGAGTTCTCCTAAGCTGAAGCTGATGGGCGAACCTGGATGTGATGAGATGAAGCTGAGATCCTGAATCTAGTATGGCACGACAAGGAACTAAAACGCCAGACCGATTCTTTACGAGCACCACAGCGGTAGCCAGAAGCACAACATCGGATTGAAGACCTTGGGCAGCAAGAGAGGTAGAGGCAGGGGAAGGTGAACTGCTAACAGAATCCTTAGTGGCAGAAATAGCGACTGGTTGGAGAGTTAGATCTGGAGGAGAAAGATCTGGGAGCCTTGAATTGTAGATTGCAGATTCTCAAAATGCAACAAACTATGATGCCTCCCACCGCATACTCGACATTTTCCACTGTTGCATGCACGAGTCCGATGCCCCGCTTTTAGGCAATTGAAACAGAGGGAAAGCTTCTTCACTTCTTTGTGGCGCAGCAACGGAGACAAATTCCCGAATATCCTGCAGGAATATATACCATGTCCCGCTGAATGGCAGAAACTGCATCCAGATGAGTCGGTGGAAGAATTGGAGGCAACAAAAGTTTTCTTAAACTGAGAATTATGGGTTTTTCCCACCTGAGCGCTACTAGCGGGTGCCGCTGTAGCGTATTCCAAGGTCTCCATTTTCTGGCACCGCTTCTCCAAGTATTCATAAAAATCCTTTGCTGTAGGTATGGCATCCGACGATAGCTGTTCTTCCCATTTCATTTGCGTCTTAGCGTCCAACTTCTGCAGCAGCAGGTTAATTATAATGCAGTGGGATATCTCCAAATCCGTTCCTAATGTTTGCAAAGCACGCATATGCAAATTGACTGCATCCGAAAACTCCCGAAGCCTTTTGGGAGATGGCGAATCCACTCTCTTGAGCCCAAGAATCTTCTTGATGTGTGCCTGAAAAACAAGTCGCTTGTTACTAAAACGTTTATTAAGTATATCCAGCGCCACACGATAATTGGCACTGGAGAGTTCCAAAGATCGAACCGAATCCAAAGCCACATCAGCGAGGCTAGAGCGAAGGTGCTGGAACTTCTCGATGTCGCTGAGATCCGCATCCGCGTCGATGATCGAATTGAACATGGCCATAAAGTCCGAATATTCGACGTATCCACCGGAAAACTTGGGTATTTTCAGCTCAGGAAGTCGCTGCTTGTGAGCCATGATGATGGTACTGTGTCCAGAATGGTTTGGTAGGGTAGTTGAATTGGCAGCAGCGCGCGAGTGGCCTAGTTCGAGAGCAGCCAGTAGCTCAGCCTTCAACGATATGAAGAGCATATCAAAGTTGTTGCGCATCGCACTCCCAATCTCATCTTGATTGAGCGCTTCCAGTTCATTATGGGCCTTATTAAATTCCTCTCGAATTTCTGACAGCATGTCGATACGAACGTCGATCTCCGTGGCGTTCAAATTATCGAATATTGCCAGCGAATGATTCGCCGAGCCCGCTCATTCGATCGTACAAAGACTGAACTTTACGTTTATAAAGGCTCAGCCTGTTATTAGCCGTCACAACATTTTCGCCCGCGCCTGTATTGGGATCGCTTTCCATGTTTAACGGTGCGAAATGCAACGAAACAACGGAGAATAGATAACCGTTTAGCGACGGCGTACAGAATCGAGAAAGAGAGAGTGAAGACACGAAAAGTCGAAACCGTGGCTGCAGTTGTGCAGAGAATGAGAGACTTGAAGATTATGCAACGGTGCACAGAAGCTGGAGCGAGAATGAGAGACACGAAAAGTCAATAGCCGTGTCTGCGGCTGAGCATAGAATGAGAGATTCGACGATTAACTAACGGAATCTCAGACGACCGCACTCTCACGGAATTTGCGCATAAACCGTTTATATTCTGCACCAATGTATTTGTTTGTGGTTAAACTGCACAGAACCGAATATATTGTTCAATTTAAATGTTTTTGCACGAAACGCGATTAGCCAATGTCTTTAATCACGTCGGGGTCACCAATGTTTGAGATGCCAAGCTTTTTTGGCACCTATTTCTATCCAAAATAATAATGCGAATTGTTCCAAATTTAATAACCGTTTATTTATACCGGCGGCTGCTAGCGGAAGCCGATTGCTTGCTCTTAGCACAACCAGATAAATGTACATATGTGTAAACGAGATCCAAATGCAACCAATGCGCAGAGAGGTTAGCAGATTACTGAAATTAGCACCGTCGGCTAATCAAAGCTAGAGCCGAGGCGGCGGCTGCAGAGCGCCCTTTACAGAGGGAGAGCGCAGCAGCGCTGCCGAACATGGGCGTTTACAGTATTGCAGTATATTGTATTGTATTGTAGTGTATGTATAGTTTTAAGCTAGGCCTGTTGATTAGCGGCTGGCCCGAACAAAAATAACAATTCAAAAATGGCCAAAGGATATATAACTGTTAAACGTTTTTCAAAAACTAAATTAATATTTTAATTTAAATTACTGATAATTTCATAAGTATGTTATTTTCTTAAATAAACTTAAATGAAATATTCTTTAATAAATTTTAATTACCTAAATGTGCCCCACCTTGCTATTTAAGCTCGTTATTTATCGCCATGGTATTGAATCTATTAACTTTTGGAGTAAGGATACATCCAATTAACTCTTTCAATCTACTAAATTGTCTTACATGCATGTATACTGTGCATGTGCACCAGTTGACATCTGGACTTTTTGCTGGCCATTCTAAAACCGGGACTTGTGACTCACTAAAAAATTGTTTTTTGTACTTCGAGGCGAGCATATTGGACTCTTTCCATTATATCCAAATACAGTCTACACCATAAGCGACTCTGAAATTAATTGAGATTTTTACCTGCTTTGGAGACCTAGTATCTCTATAATAATATTGATAGCCATCTGGACTATCTAAATTAAAGTTTTGCTCATCACTGAAGATGATATTATGTCCCAAAACCTATGAGTTTTATGAAAATTGCATTCGGGCAACTTTACGCCGCGGGAGTAGTTTACATTTAATTAGCCTTTTTTGTACTAAACGTTTTGATCAGCGCTCAAAATTTGTTGCACTCGACGCTTTGATAAAGTCAGAGCCAGTGCGTGACAAATTTGGGCTGCTCTGGTTTTACGTCGCTTATCGCTTTCTTGCAGTAACGGTGGGCGACACGTGCGAGGCTTTTTCCCGTGATTTTCGGGACCTTTAAAAATGTTTGTATTGTGAAATAACTTCTGTGCACTTTGGTTGCGATTTGCTGTAGTAGCATCTCCATCTTTCGCGATATGCTGAAATGTATATTCGCACATCATTTGAAAGATAGCGGCTTTGAGACATTCTATTGAAAATAATTGGATTTAACATATAAAACAGCTTAATATCACAAAAAACTCACTTTAAATGTAAATTAATATAGTTTTAATATTACAATATGTGGATTCGTAAGGTTAGATAGATAGAGAGATATTATTAGAGATAAATTATTGTTGAAGTTTGCAATATATATATATATATATTTTTAAATCTAAAAATCGAGATTGGGTGTCTTACGTTAATCAGTCGGCATTTGCAGGAATTTGTCCTTCTTAAAGAATAGGAAATCCAGATTATTTACTGGCCCCTTGCTTATCTTTGTACAATACTCTTACGGCCGTTCTCAATTCCTAAGTGCTAATAGTCTGTGCTATAATCTTTATCTCTCTTCTTGTAGTAGAAACTTCCGCAATGATCCTAAAAAATTATTTTCTTTTGTCAATTCTAAACGTAAGTCCAATGCATTTCCTCCGTCCCTTCACTATCTTAAAAAATCGGAATCTTCTGCTGCTGGTATTGCAAACTGATTTGCCACCATTTTCCAGTCATCTTACTCCTCTCATATCTATGCATTTGGAATGAGACCTACATTATTCCGCTTCACAAGAAAGGCTTCAGATCCAACATAGAAAATTACCGAGGTGTTGCAAAGATCTCCGCCAACCCTAAGCTCCTTGAGTTCCAGGTTACCCGGCAATTGCAACATCTTTGTTCTAGCTTGATATCTCCTTCACAACATGGTTTTTTTAAACATCGGTCAACATCTACCAATCTGCTCGAGTTTTCCTCCATAATCAACCGTGGATTTCAGACCGACGTTATTTTTACGGATTTTAGCAAGGCATTTGATTCGGTTAACCATACTCTATTAATTCAGAATCTGTCCTTATTAGGTTTCCCTAGTAATCTTCTAAGTTGGATTTCGTCGTATCTTTCAAATCGTACACAAAGGGTCTTATTTACTAATGTTTTGTCAGAGATCGCTAAGGTTACATCTGGTGTGCCACAAGGAAGTCATTTGGGTCCGGAGCGGACCTTCATTTTATTTGTGAACGACCAACCCCAAGCTATAACATTCTCTCCTACATTTATGTATGCGGATGACGTTAAAATCTGTCTGCTCTACTCCGACTGTTACTTGCACACTTACTCACCTTCTGCTGGACCTAGGTTAGGTGAGGTTAGCCCGGCACACTTAGGCCGTTTTCGGGCCGTTGTAGTACCGCAGGGAATCTCCCCTATTTCAGCATCGTGAGACCTAATGTCAACAGTTATCCCAGCCTGCTGCTCTTATAAAGTTAGCTATCTTTCTGGGACATATGGTGGACATTTCCGAAATGTCTGCTATGAAGGGCGAGCCCAAGTGTTGTAGCCTTCTTCTGCTGAGAGCTGGGCATGAGCAGAACAAGTGTTCCACCGTTTTCTCCTCTTCCTCGTCTCTACAGCTTCGGCAAAAGTCGTTGTGTGGGGCGCCCAGTCTATTTGCGTGGGTACCTATTAGCCAGTGTCCCGTTAGGGAACGTATGACTGCGCTGCACCTTCGTCTGCCGAGCTTGCATAGCTCAGAGGTGCGCTTCCTATCTATGGTTGGCCATGTTTGCCGAGTTATTCGACAACGTGGTACTGATTGCCACCTGTTGTCTATTAGTCGCTTATATTGCTCCTTTATTATGAGCCTACATGTGGCCATCGGCATACGAGTATCCTCCTTATCTTGGAGAAGCGGGATTGTAGTGCCACATCTGGCCAGCTCGTCTGCAATACAGTTGCCTTCGATGTCCCGGTGGCCCGGTACCCATATAAGGCTGATAACAAATTGCTGAGCCATCTCGTGAAGAGATTTGCGGCAATCTGCAACGGTGGACGAGTTCGCGAAGATCGCATCAAGCGATTTGATTGTAGCTTGGATGTCACTATATATATTTATGCGAGTTACCATGGCAGTAGCTTCCTGAAGGCAGTTCAGTGCTTCCTTGATTGCAATGACCTCCGCTTGGAAGACGCTACAGTGATCAGGGAGCCTAATTGAGTGCCTAATGTTTAGCTGTTCGGAGTATATTCCTCCTCCGACCCTATTGTTCAGCTTTGACCCATCTCCTTCTGGGCCTGGGGGTCCCTCACTCCAATGGTCTCTGTGAAAGATGATTACATTGAAAGGGGGTTTCTGTGTATTCCCTTGGGACACAGTAGTCCGTTTTCATGGGGACGGAACTGCTGTTTAGTATTGAAGAGTGACCTATGTGCTGAGGTGCACATTGGTCGGAGTCTCTCAGACGTATTGCTGCCATCTCTACCCTCTCTGTTCCTGCGAGGGCAAGGCTTTGTAGGCATAGAATGGCATCTAGCGCATCATTTGGAGTGGTGCGAATAGCTCCACTGATGCAAAGGGCGGCAGTTCGTTGAGCTCTGTCGAGTTGTCTGGTGATCGTCTTTTTTGATAAGGCCGGCCACCACACTGTAACTCCATAGAGTATTATTGGTCTAACTATTGCTAGATATATCCATTGCACTATACTTGGGTTCATGCCCCATTTTAAGCCAATAGCTTTTTTGCAAGTGTAGAGAGCTGTCGTGGCCTTCTTCACTCTGTCTTTGATATTCAGGTTCCAATTTATCTTCTTGTCAATTACCCTAAGTAACTGGCACTGTCGCTGAAGGAGAGCCTGCATCCGTTTAACATTGGGGGGTTGAGAGGCGGAATCTTGTATTTATTTCTGAATAGGGGGGATAGGACACCACCTTGCGGGGTGCCTCTATTGACATACCTCGACTGAGTGGACGATCCCATCGATGATGTCACCGTCCTGCATGTGAGCAATTGATCAATGAGCATCACCAAGTGGCGGTCCATCCCCAGGTCATTCAGCGCTTCCGTAATGGCACCCGGTACAACGTTTTTGAAGGCTCTCTCGGTATCTAGAAAAGCTATTAGAGAGTATTCTTTGGGGTATAGTGATTTCTCTATCCCCAAAATTACTTCGTGAAGTGCCGTTTCCGTGGATTTTCATTTCCGGTAGGCATGCTGTGCGCCTGACAACAATTTAGATTTTACAGTTTTTCTCAGTTGTAACCCAATGAGTCTCTCAAAAGTTTTGAGAAGGAAGGATGATAGACTGATTGGTCTAAAGTCAATTGGAGTTGAGTGCGAAGCTTTACCCGCTTTGGGGATGAAAACTATTTTTGCCTTAAGCCAAGCGTGTGGTATTTTTCCCACTACTAGTATCTTCTTAAAGTCCTGGTCCGGAATGACCAGGTCCGGACCAGGGGATTTGAAGGGATCGAAACTGTTTATTGCCCAGTTGATGTGTCGTTTTGTGAAGATATTGCTCCATCGAGGTGGCCGAACCTTCACTAGGGAGGTGAGTCGGTTCGCTGATAGAGCATCCTGGAAAATGAGTGTCGAGTGGAATGTGTAGGGGCTCCTCACTGGAGTTAGTCCACGTACTATAACTTCTCTTAAGGTACCCCACCGAGGGGGCCGTTTTGGAGAGGATATAGCGTAGTCTTGCAGCCTCCGACGTTTCTTCGAATTCAGAGCAAAATTTTTGCCAAGAAGCCCTTTTTGCCTGTTTAATTTCTTTTTTGTATAGGGCCAGACTAGTCTTTTAGTCTGCCCAGTGTTCTTCCTCGTTAGTGCCCTGTTAAAGAGGGTCCTGCAGCTTTTCCGTAGGATATCTATTTGTTTTGAATACCAGGGGGTTTCTTTTTCCCCCTGTGTTTGTTTGATGGGCATGCTGTCGGGAAGGCTGTGTTGCATGCTTTAGTGAACCTGTCCACTAGACGTTTTATGTCGTCCTCTGTGTTCAGGCATATTGGTGCTTTGGAGGGAAGTAGTCCCCCTATTACTGTGCTATATTTTCCCAGTTGGCTTTCCTGGGGTTAACAAGATCAGTGGGATTCGGGCTCTCGAGAGATAATATAGTCTCGATGTACCTGTGATCTGAGAAGGAATGGTCCCCTAGGACTTTCCAGCTCTTGACTATGTCTGACAGTTTGTGAGACACTAAGGTGAGGTCGATTACCTCTTGTCGATTTTTTATTATAAACGTAGGATCATTTCCCCGAATGCAGATTATAAGATTAGAGTTTAGGATGAAGCTGAAAACTGACTCACCCCTTACATTTGTATCCCAGCTCCCCCATTGGGTGTGGTGGGCGTTAGCGTCGCAGCCTATTATAAGTCCTATATCCGATCTTTCGCTATCTCTGGTGAGCTTGCAAACTAGGTCACCGGGAGGATCGCTTTCCTCATGAGCCATATAGGACGACATCAGCCTTACATGTGCTCCCTGAAGCTCTAGGCTTGCCGGCATGTTGTCGCCACTGCTAAAGTTAGGGAGCAGAAACATATTTAAGTGCTTCCTTGCAAGAATGCTGGTTCGGATATTACCTTGTTTTTAAGCTACAATAAGCTTGTACTCCTTCGTCGCTAATCCACTGACCTTGTTTCCTGCTACCCAAGGCTCTTGGATTAGGACTACGTCCGCTCCGCTCACATCTAAGCGGAGTATTAGGGCAGCAGATGCTGCTTTACAGTGGTGGATATTGATCTGTAAGAGTCTTAGAGACATCGTCAGAGTTCTTCACCACTGTGTTGTCGGCGTCGGAGTCGTCTTCGATTGTGTCGTCGCGACACATCGCCTCGAACTCGTGCCTCAGAGTCGTGTCAGAGCAATAGCCGTCATGGGCTGGCTCCAATTCGTCGTCAGGTACTTCGATATCTGAGGCAACGTCCTGTTCGACTGGGGTGTTGACAGGCCGTGCCTCGGCCGCTGCATCCGACTTGTAAACTTTTTTGCTTACCGCACTGAAGCCGAAGTTCAGCTCCCCTTTAGTAGACTCTATTGGGGCTAGCGACTCTTTGTTGAGTACGAGCACCGCCTGGTTCATAGGACCTTGTGTCGCCTCAACTTTGACTACCCTCCAATCGGAGATGGGTAGCCCTGGGTTGCATCGCTGCAGCATTTTCAGGATGCGATCCGGCTCCTTCATCGAGGCGGGCACCCAAACTCTCGCCCTTGGTCTACTAGACACCTCGCTCCAGTCGACTGCGACGAGCTTCGCCCCTGGGTAGACCTCTCCGACTTGCGCTACCGCTGCCTTATACAGCTGGACGTAGCGCTCGTCTTCGCAGGCTATGATTTTTATACAGCCCTGATACCGCCCCATGTCTTTAAAGACTGGAGGGGGGCCGGGCTGTTTCTCCAGCAATCGAAGCAGCGGTCGGCCAGTGCCGCTTCCACCCACTTCCACTGATTTCTGGGGATTTTAGAGTCCGCACTTCCCTTATCCAGGACGCCGATCCGCGTCCACTCTTTGGCGATTTGCGCGAATGATATATTCGGCAGCACTCTGGAGCGCTTTGGAGCCGGTCCAGGAGTCTCCTGTGAGCGCTGCCTTTTTGGTTACGGGGCTGTCGTCTTCGGCGGGGCAACCTTCTTCGGCGCCTCTTTGCCGAAGTTGGGCAGCACCTTTGATGCCCACTCGACCTTTTTCCGCCACTGGTCGGTTGGGCTGGACATCATGCTCGCGTTTTGCCGACGGAGTATGTTGCCAGCACTCCTCCTCTCGTGATACGTGTACGATTTGGCTTGGGCGCTAGTAGATGGCAACTCACCCCCGCAGCCTTACTAGCAGGCAGAACAGCCGCAGGATTGCATAGCCACTCTGCCAAGGTATCAGCTTTGAGAGGCGATTTGCCACCCACCCCAGGACTAAGATGGGACCCTTTCAGGTTCGCTTTAGCGTCTTCCACCGCGCAGGTTTTACCTGTTATGTCGCGGGTCAGGCCAGGCCTTTGGGCCGTTGCCTTTCCCTGAATGGGATTGCTCCCTGTTGGCAATTGAGAAGTGCCAAATTTGTGTTTGTTTCTGTTGCAAAAAAGGGGCGGTCCGTCCGGGCAGAGATTCACGTTGCCCGGATAGGGCATCATTAGAATAGGGGGCTGCCAATTCCCTGAGCTCTCCGTTAACGACAAGGCTAGTTTTTATACCGGGCCCCCAGCCAGGCTGACTCTTGGCACAGGTCGAATAACACACTTAGTCCGGCCCGGTGTGAGATGAGTGTGGGGGTTGGGATGTGGGTAGGTGATATGTAGGGATGAGGATTGTGTGAGCTACTTATACGAGGCGGCACCACAAGCGCATCCTCACTGTTGCTACTTCGCGAACACCCGCTGGCTGACCGGGACTGCTTATTTCGGTGCTCTCCCAAGGGATGTCCGCTTATTTGTATACCTACAAAGGTAGGTCGTTCGCTATCCGCAACCTGCGACCCGTCCGGTGGCCTCAGCTGGGCTCCCTCTGAACCATCTCACCAGCTCATCAGACCAGAAGCTGGACCTAAATAAACTGCAATTGTGGTGTTCAAATAATCTTTTTTTGAACCTTTTAAAATGCATGCTTATGACAATTTATTAAATTGTTAATTATGACAATTTATTAAATTGTTATAAGCATGCATTTTGAAAGGTTCAAAAAAAGATTATTTGAACACCACAATTGCAGTTTATTTATTTAAATTGAATTTATCGTCGTGTTCCACATTTTGTATCGTTTTCTCTTGGTAATCATGTCTTTGATCGAATTTCGAGTTCAAATGATCTTGGAGTATTATTTGATCATAAACTGAGTTTTAATAGTCATATAGCCGCGACAGCTAATAAAGCTAAGGGTGTTCTAGCGTTCATCAAGCCTTGGTCCAAGGAGTTTGACGATCCGTATGTGACCAACGATTTTGTACATTTCGTTAGTGCGCCCGATTATGGAGTATTGTTCCTGCGTGTGGAGCCCATAGTATAAGGAGCAATAAGCTATTTTCGAATCAGTGCAGAAACAATTTTTAATTTTCGCTCTTCGTAATTTACACTTGGACTCTGGTAGAATCCTGCCACCTTGCCGATCTATGCTAAAACTTCTTGACCTACCTTCGTTACACCATCGCAGAATATGTAATGGGTTAATGTTCGTGCACCTCTCTTGATTCAGATTGACTTTACAGTTCCCTCTCGTTCTACCTGAATTTTAGGCCAATCAGATTACCCTAATTTATGTCAAACTATGCCCTGCATGAACATTTCAGGGTTTTATGCTATAACTAAAACACCCTTTGTCATATCGTATCCCCTGAACTAACCCTTAAAAAATATAGCACTTAGTATTTACACCTGAACTCAGCTAATCTCCTATTTATTTTTATTGTAGTTTATCTTTAGTTCTCTTATTAATTTTAATAGCATTATTAGCAGATAATTGTTAAATAAATAAATAAATTTAAACAAAAACTAAAAGAAAACAAATCAGTTTGATATTAAGAGCAAGGTAAGCTTTTTGTAAAAACCTCTACTCAAAAAGAAATAGAACGAACCCGACGAATAAGATCTGGCAACAGATCATAAACATTGTGGGGTGAGTTTCTTCACATACCGTAGGTGGTTTCTGCCCCATAGGCACTCGCCATCCCCCGTCTCTCTAAGCAAAATACCCGCGAGGGTACAGGTACATATAATTTAATGCTGTATTAATAACTATTTTGTAGGCGACCCAAACACATAGTACATATGACTCAAATATCAATGTTATACTACTTCAGACATGGTATGATGAGATGCAATTGCCCAGAAGAAAGCATTTCCGATAACAGTGTCTAGCAGATTTAGTGGCTACGTAACGCTTTTCCAGCGATTACACACTCCCTCTCGTTCACACAATCTTCATCGTGCGCCTTTTGGCGGAGGGGGGCCATACTGACTGATTATTGGGTACAAAGTAGCTTACAGCGTTCCCTCTCGTTTTGGGTTTACTTTTTTTTTATTAAAATTTTGTTCAGAGGTAGTGCTTCTTTTTATCACATAACTTAAGTAATTTACATGTGGTTGTATTGAAATTTGCAATTCTGAATAGCTGAGCTGATTATTGAGCTTTCAAATTTGATAATTTGCGATATATTTTCGGTATATTTTCCCGAAATTTTGATTTTAAAACTCAGGAAAAGTCGGAAAAAAATACCTCTTGTCCTGTACTTTTATTTTACGGTAGGTACATTAATTAGAAGTCGTTTAAAATTCTATAGTTGTAAAAATGTATGGCTAAACGGTTATGGTGCATTCGTTTGATCAAAACTTCGTTAATCTCCGTTAGTCGAAATATAATGTTTTCAATGTAGGACGTTGGATGTTGATATGCAATGACATCAAGTGGCCTTATGAAGGGCACAATCAAGTGGGCCAAGCGATACTAGCAAAAGGATGTTACGCGCAGATCCTAGGCAGGAACGCAACACTCCTCCCACCCAACCGAACGTGGGGCCGCATGACGCGCGACTCGTTAACCGAACCGATCGCGGTCATGCAGGAAAGATAGATGTTATACTAACATTCGAGGAAAATTATAACTAATCTGAATTAAGAGAAATAAGCATTCATGCAAAATATCATACAACTACAATTTATAATTATGAGAAAGGTATCTGAGTATTAGTAATTTAAAAAGAGGAAGGGAACTAGAAGCAGATATGATATGGTAGATGGAATTATAATTTGAGCAAATACCCTAAAAAGTTCATGCAAGGAATGTGGATCTATAAGGGCTATCTACGTCCCCTTTGATCAAATTGTGCACAGAAATCACAGAAATGCACAGAAAGGTTGCAATCTCACATTTGCATCCCAGTTGAGGCCGCGCAGAGCAAAATGTAAAAATATGTTCTGCACTGATTCTATATGGTGCTGGTGTACTTTGTGCTGAGGGCATCATATACAAGAGCAAACATTTTTTATATCGGACGAACTAGCGAGATATGGAGACTTTTTTATAAAATTACTTTGACCAACTCTTTATAAACCCAAGCACGCCCATGGCCGAAATGAAATGTGTTCAGAAAGCTTTAACTTTGAATCTAATATAATACTAAGACAATCAAACAAGGTAATTTTCTCAAAAGAAGCCATCAAGAGGCTGAAAAGATGAATGAGAGTATGTTAATATCGAAGTCCATTAATAGAAAGTGTAAAGAGTAAGCAGCCTAGATGGCCTTGTGTTATTCCCGAAGTAACCTTAACTGGTGAAGAGAGAACGTCGTTGAAGGGGATTCTTTGAGAGCTAGAAATCCATCTTGTGATGAAACCCTAAAATGTCAAGTTTTTGTGCTAGGAGGGAGTTATTTAAAGAGTTGGAGCTTTACTCGAGCCGTTTTCCAAATCCAAAATCTGTAGGCCTTACAGAATCTCTAGAATTCTCCTTCTTCGGACACTTGTGGCGCAGCAATGAGAATTGTAAAATTGTGAAATTTTTTGCTTAGTTTATTTCATTATACCCGGTACTCGAAGAGTAAGGGGTATATTAGATTTGTGGGGATAACGGTTGTGTGTAACGCCCAGAAGGAAGCGTTTCCGACCCCATAAAGTATATATATTCTTGATCAGCATCAATAGCCGAGTCGATATAGCCATGTCTGTCTGTCCGTCTGTCCGTCCGTCCGTCTGTCCGTCTGTCCGTCTGTCCGTCTTCATTTGCGCCTATATCTCAGAGACTATAAAAGCTAGAGCAACCAAGTTTTGTATCCAGTCTCCTCTGTGATCACACTACTCCAAATGTATTTCAAAATTTTGCCCCGCCCCCTTCCGCCCCCACAAAGAACGAAAGTCTGTGGCATGCACAATTTTGAAGATACAAGAAAACTAAATACGCAGAATCATAGAGAATAACCATTTCTATCAGAGTGTTGAATCTGGATCAGATTGGATCATTATTATAGCTACAATGAAGAAAACCATTTCGAAAGTCATCATTCCCTCTCGCTCTCTCTCACACGCGATCCTGTCTGTTTTGCTTATTCGTTTAAATGAGCGCCTAGATCTCAGAGACTATAAAAGCTAGAGCAACCAAACTTTCTATCCAAGCTCCTGTGATATCAAACCAGCACAAGTGTATTTCAAAATTTTGCCACGCCCCTTTCCGCCCCCACAAAGGACAAAAATCTGTGGAATCCACAATTTTTAAGAAAAATCAAAACCTAAAACGCAGAATCATGGAAAATTACCATATCTACCAGATTGCCGAATATGGAGCAGGTCGGATCAATATTATGACCAGAAGAAACAAATTAAATTTCAGTGGCTACGCAACGCCTGCCAAGCGCTGACTCATTCCCTCTCTCTCTGTCGCAAATACTTGTACGTCTCAAATATGTAGTTATACATGTCATGTAGAAATTTAGAAGCAGTTGTAAAAAGCATATGCAAACAAAATTGAAAACATGTATAATATTCCAAAAATGATTTGACTTCATTTTTTTGAAATATTATTTTTTGCCCAAAATTTAATTTGTCCCTTTTGCGAACATTGCTCATATATGTATGTATGTATATACTGACTGAGTACCGGGTATAAGGTAGAGCCGCGGCCTTTGCCGCGGCTCACAACGTTCCCCCTCGTTTTTTTTTACTCCGCTAATTTGTAACGAAAAATAGAGAAACATTTGTGCTTAAAATACAGTACATAGGAGTCTGCACTTCAAATTCTATTATTCTACCTTATACAATCTCCAAGTTCTAGGCACACAACAAGACGGAGAGATGGGCATGTCTATATCGACACGGTTATTGATGCTAATAAGTTGTATAATATTTAGTATTTATTTATTAAAATTATTTAAGATTCGTTGTGATTGTAATGGTCGCAGTGCTTTAACAGTGCTTTTATGTAATTAAGTACAAATAATTTCTCTCGCAATGCATGTGGGTCGAATGAGACTTTGGCACCGAATATTTTGCGTCGATCGTTGTGGCGGGGTTATCTAAGTTGGGGGGCCGCTGATCTGCACAGGAATTGTGTTACAATTTGGCTTTCACCAATTCCTGTTAAACATTCTTCACGCACTGCTAGTTTTCTCTTCTGAGCTTCAAAAAAACATTCCTTGGTCGTAACGACCAATCCCTTTAAAATAACTTTTCCGTACATCACCGATCCTGTCTTTGTCCTGCTATTCTCCCCAGCCAGATTGACTCACTTTTCTTGCTTGACTATCATCTCAAACTGGTTGCATCTAAGACACCTGTACAGTTGTGTCCTCGAGGATTTATATATGTCCAAATATTCAGACGACGATTAAGAAGGGTTCCCAAAACCAATGCAATAATATAAATTTAGTTTAGATTTTAATTAAATGAAATATGTAAGTGAAATGGACGGCAGCGGTAGGTAGCTGCGGTGTTCGTTTGATCGGGGCGAAGCTATGATCTTTGACTTTCGCAAGCAGACTTGCTTGCAAAACCGAACATTTCGCCCGCTAATTCTATATCTGGCATGTAGGTTTTATTCTTCCCGCGTCGAATATCCGCTGAAGATCTTTGATTTTTGGATTCTAGGAAAGAGAGATAAAAGCAAGATGTGTGCGCTAGTGTATATTTATAAGATTAGAGGGTGGTTACGAGAGTGTACGTATAAGATTGCGATTATGTCTGAATCGGTAATCGATACTATTTCGATACTGATCGCTTCAACTGACCTTGAAGTTTTAGACGTAACCACGTGAACCTTGGGTGAAGCACAAGATCTCGCGCTAGTAGCCATTGCGCATCGGTAGTCTATCATCCTAAGGAACTGGTCTCGGAACAACACGGTTTTTGGCCGATATTCCGGCGGAGCAAACAGTGTGTCCCCAATCAAAAAATGTGTTGAAGTAAGCACCTTTAAGTCTTTTGAATAAGCTGTCAGAGGACACAGAGGCCGCGAATTCAGACATGACTCGATAGTAATGAGCAATAGCCCTTCGCACGTGAACCGCCGATCCGCCATGACTTAATTTAAATGATGCTTTACTGCCTTTACATTGGAATCCCACAATACACCAAAGTTGTGCGAACGGGGAGCAAACTGTTCCGGATCATGTCGTCAAAATCCTTTCGAAGCTGATTATGCGCCGTCTTCAGAGCGTTGTCCGCACCGAAAAAGTTGGTACAGTTGTCGCTATATATGTAGGTTTTTGGTTGTTTTTTTTGTAGCCTGCGGCCTGTCCCCGATTCCAAGTGCAGCATTTGTCGCCATTCAAATGAAAACATACCCTTATACACACTCGCGCCTCGTAGACTCGCTACTTTGAGCTCTATGGCGGCGGTATAATCTCACCGGTCGCTATGAATGATCGACTCGGCGATGAAGAGTTAGATCTCCCATAAGTTGGGTGGACGTTGATGGTCGCACTCGAAAATATCACGTACATTTCCTTATCACTCGACGAGCTGCTTGCTTCCCAGTTATAATTCGGAACCGTTGGCGTGCGTGCGCCAAATTCAGCTACACACCTCCTTGCAGTGTTGAACAATGTGAGCTCTTGATAACCGATGTTGTGAAGTGATGGGAACCAGGCAAAATGTTCGATTCACACTAATTTGCTATCTGCACGCAGCCAAGTCAGACCCACTAAACCGATTACACTAGTCGACACGACTTTTCCGCTGTCGCCAAAAATGACTTTTTCTGATACATTTGGATGTTTAAAATTTTTTAAAGAATGTTTTTTTTTTTCATGGAGTAGTTTTTTTTTAAAGAATTTTTAAAAAATTTGTTGGTTTTTGTCATAGGTAGTGCTTCTATTTTTTACATAACTTAAGTTTCCTACAACTGGTTGTATTGAACTTTGCAGTTAAAAAATGCTGATAAATGCAGCTATAAATCCGACTCAGACACTTTGTAGCAGAAACTTAACGTCTGGCAGATATTAAGCTTCCAAATTGAAATTTCATCATTTTTTTCGGTATTTTTTACCCGAAATTTTGACTTTGAAACTTCAGGAAAAATCAAAAAAAAAATATTTGAATGCCTTGATTTTTGGTTTTAGATAGACATAATTAGGCGTCGTTTAAGGTATCGCTTATAGAAATATAAAAATAAACGGATCAGTTACAACCGTTTGACCAAATTTTTATATGCCGATTGGCACCATCCCAAATGCCATTTTACCGTTAAAAACTGTTACAAACACAGATTTTTGGTATTTTTGTAGGAAAAAAAAAACGGTTATACGTCGGCTAACGGAATTTATCGGCGAAATTCGGCATATAAAAATTTGGTCAAACGGTTGTAACTGAGCCGTTTATTTTTATATTTCTATAAGCGATACCTTAAACGACGCCTAATTAATGTGTCTATCTAAAACCAAAAATCAAGGCATTCAAATATTTTTTTTTCGACTTTTCCTGAGCTTTCAAAGTCAAAATTTCGGGGAAAAATACCGAAAAAAATTATGAAATTTCAATTTGGAAGCTTAATATCTTCCAGACGTTAAGCTGCAGCTACAAAGTGTCTGAGTCGGATTTATAGCTGCATTTGTCAGCTTTTTTTAACTGCAAAGTTCAATACAACCAGTTGTAGGAAACTTAAGTTATGTAAAAAATAGAAGCACTACCTATGACAAAAACCAACAAATTTTTTAAAAATTCTTAAAAAAAAAACTACTCCATGAAAAAAAAACCATAATTCTTTAAAAAAATTTTAATCTCCAAATCTATCAGAAAAAGTCATTTTTGGCCACAGCGGAAAAAAAAAGTTGAATTTTGTCGAGTAGTGTTATCATTCTACGAGTCGAACTTTCGGGTGCGTTGTTGACAATGAAACTCGCTAGATGGATCCTGGAACAACTTCACACAGCAGAAGCATGTATCACTAATTTCTATTTTTTCAGATGCTACAATTGTTTTGTTCTGGATAAACGGAAATTCCCACCAATTCTCACGGAAGTTCCAAACCTTTGTGTCAAATCGGGTTTGACAGATCCTGGAGTATAGCACAGCAACTCAGTGGAAACATGTACCCACGGCTGTCAACCCAGCGGACTGCGCCACGCGAGGCTTAACACCATAAAAGTTAGTAATACATCCATTATGGTGGTCTGGTCCACGCTGGCTACAACAACCGTAGGGTCAGTGGCCGGCACACAGTTTCTAGTCAAGACATCGACATACAGTACAAGCATCATACGCTGCTCCACATCCAATCGAGCGCTGCTGCATCATCTTCCTCATCACCGACCGAGGAATCGAGCCAGCAACGCGCCGCAGCTGTCCTTCTAGCAAGCGGTTCTTCTAGCCCTCCCCCCTCCAACCAGAAATCGCAGCCTTGCCAAAACGTGTTGCTACCTACCGCCCTCGTCCATGTCACAGATCGTTATGGAAAGCTGATCCCATGTCGTGCCATCTTAGATTCTGCATCGCAGGCAAATTTCATAACGTCAAGAATCGCTAATCAGTTGCAATTATCTCATCACTCGTCTCATTTTAACATCTCCGGTATTGGGAGATCTATTCTACCTTCGACCAACTCTGTGCATATAGTTGTACAATCCCAGGACGCAAGCTATCGCGATTCGCTCTCTGCAATTGTCACCAACTCAATAACGGAAAGGCAGCCCAACTTTAACCTGGATGCAAAGGATTGGCCAATTCCGAAAAATGTGGAGCTAGCTGACCCAAAGTTCTTCAAGCCCCAACAAGTCGATTTGCTGATAGGAGCTGGCCTATTCTTCGACCTATTGTGCGTCGAACAGATACGACCGTCGACGCAACTGCCAATATTTCAAAGGACAAAGCTTGGTTGGATAGCGTCAGGAAGCATAAGCAGCTCAGAGGTTAATAAAACAGCGTTAGCTGTTTCTGAGAATTCCCCTCACATCTTCGCTCACGATTTTAGTCCCACAATGCTGGACTACCTCGTCGTCGGCCGATCGAGATCAGCAACGCGAGCAGCAGTTGTACGAGTGCCAGGAGCAGGCGGAAAAACTGCGATCGGAGAATCAGGAGCTTAAGGTCAAGTTAGGGACGAAGTTGCGCAGATCGGTCTCGTTCAGGACATTGCTCTATATAAGCGCCAAATTCAGGAACTGCAGCGCGACCTTACCGATACAGGAAAGGGTTTTATATCCATACTTAACGAAATTCGAACATCAACTTCTAAAATTTCTACCTTCCTAAATTCCCCGCCATTTCATGAAATTACAGAAATTCCCGATGACTTGGACGTGCCCTCCAAACCATTTTCGACATGAAGCGCCGATTGCTGCATTCGACGATCTATACGGGACTCATCGCAGCATCAGTCAATATCAAGGCCGTCATCCACGCCCAAAGAGGACTCTTCAAAAAGGCCGTTAGAAAGATAGCGGTCCTGCCCCTTCAGGATGGATCTGTTGAAAGCCTTTGCCTTCCAACGGGGGGTGAATGTTCGGGGCAGATCCCCCCCGAAATGCGGCTGGCCAAACAGCAGCTATTTATTGGCCTTCAGCCGCATATTTGCACTGCTACATATTCATACATATATGTATACATATTCTGTAAATTCTTGCACTTGCTTGCCCTGATAAACGTTCTCTCAAAGCTCGCTCTTCTCTTCGTTATCTATGCTCGGCGTTATCTATGTTTGCCGAACGAAGAGAAGCTGCGCTCAGCGATCGGAGCGGCAATACTAGCAATGGGAAGGGCAAGCAAGGGCCACTCGCCGTTCAGACATCGTTAAAGAACATTCGTAATTTTATTTCTGCGCCGCGTTTATTTATTGGAAATAATTATTCGGCCGATCGGGGATAAAAAGCATTATCCCCACACCAATACTGAAGAGAAACCATCTGTTTTGCCGAAAACACTGTTCAAGTTTCTGAGGTTCAAGAAACCTTTATCAAAATCTTCTCATCATACAACAGGTTAGTGTCAGTTATGGCATATGTTCGATGGTTTATACTCAACAGTTAATGCAAAAAGGACAAACGTTATGGACCACTTCGTGTGCACTTCGACGCCTTGATACACCTTATTCGCATAATTCAATGTTTACATAGCAGAGATCTTACGGCTGAATACAAAAGGGGCACAATCGGGCACCCACAAGCTATGTCAATTATCCCCATTTATAGATGACAAAGGTCGACTGCGCTACACATGCCAATTAGCAAACGACATCCAATTATTATCCCCAGTCATCATTATTTTACAAACCTCGTTGTGCGCGATGCACATCGCAATGCTCTCCACCGAGCTCACGCTTGCCACAGTTCGACACAAATTCTGGATAGTGAACGGAAACCAAACTGTCAAACGCATCCTTAGACAGTGTGTCCGACGTTTTCGTCCGACCGATATCAGCAGCCCGGAGTGCACCCAACCCACCGGAGTGGACTGTACCGGAGCGTTCGAAGTTCAAGCATTTAGATTCCGCGAAGACACGAGCTACAAGGCGTATATCGCCGTTTTCATCTATTTGGCTACAAAAGCAATTCATGTTGAGGCTGTCACGGGATTGTCCACCGAGCACTTCCTTATGGCTCTACAACGTTTCATTGCTCGTCGTGGCTATTGTCAACACATTTATAGCGATTGCGGCACAAACTTCATTGGTTCCGACAGAGCTCTGCAAACCTGGCAAAACCCTACCCTCAACTGTAATACCTGCTTTAGCCTCCCGACAAATCCAATGGCATTTTAATCCACCCCACAGTTCAAATTTTGGAGGCCTGTGGGAACAGTGCTCACCCAAATTGAAGCTTGTTTAAATTCGAGGCCATTATGTTTATTAGGTGCCTGATGATCTAGCGGTCCTCACACCGGCACGTTGTCTTATCGGCGATTCATTTTTAGCTCCACCGGATGTAGCGACAAGAGATGTACCGATCACGACAGCAATTGCAGCCGACCGCGCTCAAGACCGCCTTGCACCATAAATACAGAATATTAAAGTTTTATAGTTAAAAGTCAATGTGAATTCATTATGCAGTATACCATTAAAATTCAAGATTAATTACACTCAAGTATTTTTTCTCGCAAAATTAATCGTAGAAGTTCCCCCGAACAGTCTATGCTCAACTTTCTTTTTTGGTCATTTGGTGTCGATATTATGGGTCGTGGCAAACACCATTTATTTTGGACTCGTCATACAAAGGTTTGGTCAAACGACTGCAGCTTAGTCGTTTATCCATCGATTCTTACAAACGATACCTTAAACGACGCCTATTTTAGCATATAGAGAATACCCTCTGTACCTACTTAACGAATACACACTGTAACACTTTGTTTTAGTGTTTACGTAATACAAAGCGCTAGGCATATCCAAGTGCGATGTTATACGATCAAACCAATATGCCTCTAACGACACCATCAGCACATTCCCAATGACCCCACGGCGCAATATGAGCAACCTCATGTGCGAATAACACTATTCTCTGCCCTCCCCTTGCCCGTAGCGGCGTGCACATTTATACATACATATACATAAGCTAACACATAATTAAGCCGCTGCGCTGCCGGCGACACCGATATTTGTCAGCTTTTCACAACTGTACAGTTTTATTATAACCAGATGAAAAAAAGCACTATTTTTGAAAAAATCATAATAAAGTTCCAAAATATTAAAAAAAAATTAAACTATAAAAAAAACCATAATTCTTTTCTATCTAATTCTTCTATCAGAAAATGTCATTTTGAGCCATAGCGGAAATGGCGTGTCGACTAGTGTTATTATAATTTGTAATAAATTAATATAAAAAGTAACCAATTTTCGGTGAAGGCTCCAATGCATCGAGTCTTAATTGTTTATTGTTTATTTTGTTTAAAGTTTAACAATGTACAGTTAAACTGTAAGGGTAAAATGACATATCAACTAATTAAACTAAAGGGCCAATGCCAATACTCAGACCCGGTGGGGCTGATTATCGGCTCAGTAGTCGATAAGATCCCACCAACAGCCAAATTTAGGTAAGAGAAGAGCCGGTAGCCGAACAATTCCCAATTAAAGCAATTTAAATTAAATTAAGTTATTGATTGAGATAATTTTGACCATATTAGAACTAGTATCAAAGGAAAACAGATGGAAAAATTGGTTATAGTTACGGCAAAGGCTACGGAAAGATTCATAATCCGAGTAGTTAGAAAGACAGAGTTGGAGATGAAGAGGGAAGTAATGCCTAGTCGGGCGGAAAGGAACAGCAATACTAATAAGGTTGATGAGGGCAGTCGATTCGACCTCACCAGAGAGAAGCTTATGGAGGAAGAGAACTCCTTGGCAGGTTCTACGGGATTTAAGAGAGTGGAGATTAATTAGGCGCAACCTGCTTTCATAAGAAGGGAGATGGATCGAAGGGTCCCAATTGAGTCCCCGGAGGGCAAAGATGAGGAACTGTTTTTGTACTGATTCGAGCATATCCTGAAATTTTTGGTAATGAGGAGACCAGACACAAGAACCATATTCCAAGATAGGCCGGACCAGAGAAACATACAGAAGTTTTGTAGTATACGGGTCGGTAAATTCCTTAGACCATCTTTTGACAAATCCAAGGACTCCTTTGGCTTTGTTAGAGATAGTAGAGATATGAGAGTTGAAACATAGGTTAGGTACAAAGGTAATGCCCAAGTCGTTAACTTTGAAAAGGCGTTGAAGGATAGAGTTATTGATAGAGTAGTCGAAAAGGTATGGCTTATTGCGGTGAAAAGTCATTATATAGCATTTAGAAATGTTAAGAGGTAGAATGTTGATTAGGCACCAGTTGTTAAGGGCATCAAGATCAGATTGCAAAGATAGTGGGGACAAGGGGTCACTGTAGGAAAAACATAGCTTAACGTCATCAGCATACATTAGGACACGGGAATGAGATAACATTTGTGGTAGATCGTTAATAAATAGGTTAAATAGCAAGGGACCCAGATGGCTACCTTGAGGAACCCCCGATGAGACAATAACAGGTTTAGAGAGAGAGGAGTTAAAGCAGACACGTTGTGAGCGGTTACAAAGGTAGGAATTAGTCCAATATAGAAGCTTAGTCGGGAACCCTAGAAGAGACAGTTTATGAATAAGTAGATTATGATTGACAGAGTCGAAGGTTTTACTAAAGTCAGTATAAACGACATCAGTTTGACACTGTTTAGCAAAACCCGAAGTTACGAAGGTGGAAAATTCAAGGAGATTAGTGGAAACTGAGCGACGTTTAATGAATCCATGCTGAGATTCAGAGAATACAGAACTACAAAAATGTTGCAGCTGAGAAGTGATGATTTTTTCAAAGAGTTTAGGAATGGCAGATAAATTGGAAATACAGCGGTAGTTAGAGACATCAGATTTAGATCCCTTCTTATGAAAGGGTACTATATAGGATTCTTTCCAGACGGTGGGAAAGTCACCAGTCTTGAGAGACAAGTTGAAAAGTTTTAGGAGAGGCACACAAAGCTGAATCTCTTTGAAAGCTGAATCACCAGTCTTGAGAGACAAGTTGAAAAGTTTTAGGAGAGGCACACAAAGCTGAATCTCTTTGTGTGCCTCTCCTAAAACTTTTCAACTTGTCTCTCAAGACTGGTGACTTTCCCACCGTCTGGAAAGAATCCTATATAGTACCCTTTCATAAGAAGGGATCTAAACAAAGTTTTAGAACAGCACTCGGAACCGAGTCTGGCCCAGTGGAGAACGAAAACTTGCACGATTTTAAAGTTGTTAGGAGACCATCATAGTCGATGAAGGGGGGAAGGATACAGTTAGAACTATTTAAAGGGATAGGAAAAGAGTAACTACTGCTAAAGTCGTTCGATGAGGCTAGGATAGAGGGAAAGCTAATAGACGGGACAGAGTAGCAACGTTGGAAAAAGGAAGCAAACAGATCAGCAATATCACAATCCTTATCAGCATAACTACCATTTAAGTGTAGAGAAGAAGGAAATCGGGAAGATTTACGTTTAGAATTTACAAACCTGAAGAATTGTTTAGGGTCACGTTTAAAGTTAAGCTTGCATTGGGTCAAGTATCTGTTGTAGCACAATGTATTAAATAAGGAAAATTTCGATTTTGCAATTGAGTACTTCGAAAAGTCTGATTGCAAACCGGATTTTTTAAACTTCTTGTACATACGGGATTTTAAATTCTTCAGATTTATTAATCTAGGGGTGAACCAGATAGGACCAGAAAGATTTCTGGAGGGGGTAACTAAAGGAACATGCATGGGAAAGATGGAAAAAAAAAAAAACGAACACGTTGCACGATCGGTTAGGAACACCAGAACAAGGTAAAAAACACAAATTACTTTCCTTTAAGAGAAGATTGGCAATTTTTAATAATTATTCAAGCACGAGCGAAATATAACACGACCGTCCGCAACGATATATCGATATCGATATCAAATATTAAGGAAAAATTAAAATTTTGTATGGGCACTAATATTATTTTGGACGCAGCTGTTATATATCATTATGTCATTACATAAAAATGATGATTATTTAATTTCGATGAATTCCTAAACATTAAATTCATTTAAAAATACTAAATAAATTTTTTGTTTAGGAATTCATCGAAATTAAACAATCATAATTTTTATGTAATGACACATTTTATTTATTGCAATGCAATTGCAATTTGATAAACAAACATACAATTGACCTTGTAAAAATACCGGATGTTAATGATGATTTATTAATAGTCATAGCAAAACGAATGGGAAACTGTAGTCGTTTGAAATCAAATGTAATTGTCAATCGCATCTGAGTGAAACAATCGTGGCTGACCATGAAAGGGTTGTCCGCGTTTTCACCTTTGAAAAACTTTTGACGACTTTTCGCATTGCATTTCCGTGTGTGAAAAAACGCGTCAACCGATTCCAACTTGAACAGCTAAATGAACTACACTTGGATGTCTATAATAGATCATAGGGAATGATAACACTACTCAACAAAATTAAACTTTTTGCAATGTCGCCCAAAAAGACTTTTTTTTATAGATTTGGAGATTTACATATTTTTAAAGCATTTTGCCTTTTTTTCTAGGTTTTGTTTTTTTTTTTTAAAGAATTTTATAAATATGTGGTATTTTTCTTCAGAGGTAGTACTTCTATTTTTCACAGCAAACGGAACAGCGAACTATATACTTCCTAGTATTTCTAATAGAAATCGTGAAGTTTAGGCGGCACAACAAGTCAGGTCTATCTACGTCACCCTTAATCAAGTTGTGCCCAAAAATCACACCAAGTATTTTCCTACGGTTAGCTAAGGTTGGAAGGTTTATGAAAAGCAATCTATTATTGCCTTTTTACACTACCGCATCATTATCGAAGTTGCGGAAAAAATTTGCGAGGCGTTTTTCCGCAGGGCTCTTATGGGCATTATTGTCGCATGTTCTATTTAACGAAAAAATCTAATGATGCGGCCTAACGTAAAAAGGGTAAAAAAAAAAAATTAAAACCTTTTTCTGAACTGATTCTATACGGTCCTGGTGAGAGCACTGAGGGCACCATATACAAGAGCCGTATCCTACAATCGGACGAACTAGGGAGATATAGAGAGACTTTGGGGTCGTCAAATTCCTTTGACCACCTTTTTATAAACCCATGTGAAATGTGTTGTGAAAACTTTAACATGGGATCTAATAGAACACAAAGATCATCAACCCGGGTAAAACGTGGCCGAGCAGCAGACTGGGGAAAAAGATGATGGTATTGAGGATCGACAACGGGCGAGAGTATATCAACAGGCAGTTTGATACATACCTGAAGAAGCATGGAATGGGCCGTCAACTGACAGTTACATATAGTCCTCAACAAGACAGGGTGGCCGAATGGTCACCCCTGTCGAGTTGGCAATGAGTTTGCTAGGACATGGTAATATGGACGATTAGCTATGGGCAGAGGCAGTGCAAACTGCATGCTATATAATGAATAGGTCACAAACCACAGCTTTAATGGGCGAGACGCCATATGTTTGTGACACCCAACGTGCTGGGTATGCGCGTATTTGGATCAGTAGCAGTTGGTTTGGATAAGATTAGTCGCAGTAAATTCCGAGCAAAAGGAATGGAATACTGTTTTGTGGAAAATTGTATTATATCAAAGGCGTACAGCTGTATCATTTCATCTTCAGGTAAAGTGAGCGGTGGGAGTCGAGTTAACAACGCTAAGGTTGCATCCGTTACAAAGCACTGATCAATAAATCGACACAAAGAATTTTTAACATTGTTAACTTGAGACAGAGACAGGTCAATCAAGCCGTCAAGTTATGTCGTGACATGGGCACTAGGCTATTAGACTTGTTTACCAAACAAGACCAAACAATTACAGGCAAGTTGAAGTCATCAAGAACTATCATATGGTCTTTATCTGATAGCGACTGTGAAAAGTTCCGACGTGAATTTTGAGTCCACAACAATTAGAACCCCTCCTGCACGTCGAGACGAACGGTCTTTTCTAAATGTTGTGTACCGACCTGCCAAAACTTAAGAACTAGACATTTCTGGCTTTAATCAGGTCTCGGTAAACACAATAGCGTGGGATGCAAATGCTACACTATCCCAGACAAGGGAGCTGAGCGTACTACGAAAGCCTCGAACATTCTGATAGGTCAGAATGGCAGAGCAATTGGGTTCAAAGTGAGTTGGCAAAAGGCTTATCTTTAAGGACGCTATCTCCCTGGCATAAGAGATGTTAAAAGTTAAGCAGCATTTTTCTACCTTATTATGAGGAAAGCGTTGGCTTGAACACTTGAAGCCGTTGAAAATTGTATTTTCGTCGGGTCCTGATAAAGTGCCAAGTTGCATTTTAAAACATTGTGCACAGTCCCTATGCCAACTCTTAACCTTTATTTTCAATCTATCTTTGGAACAGTCTTGTCTCCTAGTAATTTGGAATGAGTCCTACATCATTCCGATTCTCAAGAAAGGCTTCAGATCCAACATAGAAAATTACCGAGGTGTTGCAAAGATCTCCGCCAACCCTAAGCTCCTTGAGTTCCAGGTTACCCGGCAATTGCAACATCTTTGTTCTAGCTTGATATCTCCTTCACAACATGGTTTTTTTAAACATCAGTCAACATCTACCAATCTGCTCGAGTTTTCCTCCATAATCAACCGTGGATTTCAGACCGACGTTATTTTTACGGATTTTAGCAAGGCATTTGATTCGGTTAACCATACTCTATTAATTCAGAATCTGTCCTTATTAGGTTTCCCTAGTAATCTTCTAAGTTGGATTTCGTCGTATCTTTCAAATCGTACACAAAGGGTCTTATTTACTAATGTTTTGTCAGAGATCGCTAAGGTTACATCTGGTGTGCCACAAGGAACTCATTTGGTCATTTGCGGATGACGTTAAAATCTGTCTGCCCTACTCCGACTGTTACTTGCACACTTACACACCTTCAGCTGGACCCAAATAAACTGCAATTATGGTGTTCAAATAATCTTTTTTTGAACCTTTCAAAATGCAAGCTTATGACATTTTATCGTCGTGTTCCACATTTTGTATCGTTTTCTCTTAATAATCATGTCTTGGTCATATAGCCGTTGGTCATGTTAATAGTCATATAGCCGCGACAGCTAATAAAGCTAAGGGTGTTCTAGCGGTCATCAAGCGTTGGTCCAAGGAGTTTGACGATCCGTATGTGACCAACGATTTTATACATTTCGTTTGTGCGCCCGATTATGGAGTATTGTTCCTGCGTGTGGAGCCCATAGTATAAGGAGCAATAAGCTATTCTCGAACCAGTGCAGAAACAATTTTTAATTTTCGCTCTTCGTAAATTACACTGGGACTCTGGTAGAATCCTGTCACCTTGCCGATCTAGGCTAAAACTTATTGACCTATGTACCTTCGTTACACCATCGTAGAATATGTAATAATGGGTTAATGTTCGTGCACAAGCTCCTTCTTGGGATGATGGACAACTTCTCTTGAGTTCAAAATAAAATAAAAATAAATAAAAAATAAAAATAAATAAAAAATATAGCAAAATAAAGCTGTAATTTATTATTTTTATTTTTATTATAGTTTATCTTTAGTTCTCTTCTTAATTTTAATAGCATTATTAGTAGATAATTGCTAATTAAATAAATAAATAAAAAAAATTTCTCCACCGTTAAACCGATGGCTTTTATTTTGCTTTGAATATAAGCAGTCACATCCTTACTTGTGGAGTCAGGGACTGGCCGTGAGACAAAAACTTGTCGCTTAGGTGTGATTCCCACCAATCTTGGCACCACAGGCCTATCACCTGTGAAGGTAATACCCGGTGGTGCGGGACGTATGTTCGCTGGTGTGATCACAATGGACGGAACAGCTAAAGAGTTTGCGGACACTACAGATCCGGACGCTACAGATGATTCTGGCTGCATGATCTCCGAGATGATAAACTCGGCTACTGAATTTCATCACCAGCAGCTGTCATTGCCTTTGGAGTAACGAAGGATATCAGCTGCTGCACTTTTTGAGTGGTCGGAGTAAGTTGTTCAGCATCGGTTGGCTAAGGAACAGTTGGCACATGCAGATTCCGCGGAGTGACCCTTTTGCGCCTGGCAGATTCATTCAGTTGTAAGCCACTGCATTGAGACTCCATGGCTCGGAGGCGGTCGTATTGCTGTTTAAAGCTCACGGTCAGCTCCTTAAAGCCCCTTTCGGGTCTGCGTCATACACGTGACCATGTCTTTCTCGACCATCCGGCATGCCTCAGAGCTGTAATGCCAGCCATTTCGTTTAGAACTAGCATCACTCACAAGGCCTGAGAACACAGCGCATTTTGCGTGCACTACGCTTTCACAGAGCCAGCAGAGGATACTCGGCTAATCATGAGTGATATTTTTCTTGCAGGTTATTTTGGAACAGACAACAGAATATTCCAATATAAGTAAAAAATAAAATATATGAAATCAAAAAAGAAAATTTCAAAACAAATTGATATCAGACCAGTGTGCCAGATAACTGTAAAAGCGGAATCAATAAAAAGGAGAGCGGTTACGGCAGCTGCAAATGAGAGAAAGAGAGAGAGAGCGCTACTGCACAGAAAGTATCGAGAGCTAGGGAGGAAGAACAGTTATTTAAGTTTGGGTAATAGGAAGAGAGAGATATATATAAACAAATCTACTAGATGAGAGCTGCTAGATATAATGTTATTTGTACTTACGAAAAGCACAAACAAAAACACTCTGGTAACCGATGCAAAAAGGTAATTATTTAATTATGTTTTTACACAGTAAACAGGCATACACCCGCGATCAAGAACAGATATTATTGTAGTTGGTTAGTTTAGGAATTTATTAGGGTTTATTTTGAAAAACCACCGGCTGTTTAGGCAAAATAACAGGAAAATACGCGGAGCGCAAAATAAAAATATGTGTGGTCCCTACGAAAGAAATCGAACGATCCTTGTTTGGTTGATTTTCGGTGGGATCCATGCCGGTACCTTGTACCTCTTGGTGAAAAGTATGAGGTCCGTTTCGTGTGATGAGGGTTTTTTTTTCAACAGCGGCGTCGTAAACCACCAATACAAACAAGCAGACATAACAAATGTGCACACATACAGTTAACGTTCAGCTTCACGTGTAGAGCGGTTGCCTCTACAACGCTCTCCGACTATTTGTCTCTCTTTTTCTCAGTGTGGAATTTCAGGAAATTCCACACCGCAAAAAGCGAGCTGAAAATTTTGTGTCGAGTTACACATTTTAGTGTTTATATTGTCTTTGGTCGATGGACATACACATACACACGTAATAAGTATGCTTATGTCGTCAGCATAAGCTGTTAGCTTAGGAGCCTCCTGTCGAGTATCTTGATGAGGTCGTCGACCACTAAATTCCACAGTCTGACGAACATGTAGACCTGTAGGTAGGGCGAATTTCAGAAATGCAAAGTGCAATGCAACCAAATGAAAGATACTTAAGTAATTGAAAAAAATGAGCAATAAAAAACTAAAAAACCGTTTGACCAAAACTTCATATGCCGTTTGGCACTATTTCAAATGCCATTTTACCGTTAAAAACTGTTACAAACACAGATTTGTGGTATTTTTGTAGGAAAACAAAAACGGTTATACGTCGGCTAACGGAATTTATCGGCGAAATTCGGCATATGAAGTTTTGGTCAAACGGTTATAGCTTAGCCGTTTATTTTTTATTTTTGTATAAGCGATACCTTTAACGACGCCTAATTAATGTGTCTATCTAAAACCAAAAATCAAGGCATTCAAATATTTTTTTTTTTCGACTTTTCCTGAGCTTTCAAAGTCAAAATTTCGGGAAAAAATACCGAAAAAAATTATGAAATTTCAATTTGGAAGCTTAATATCTTCCAGACGTTAAGTTGCAGCTACAAAGTGTCCGAGTCGGATTTATAGCTGCATTTGTCAGCTTTTGAACTGCAAAGTTCAATACAACCAGTTGTAGGAAACTTAAGTTATGTGAAAAATAGAATCACTACCTATGGCAAAACATACCAAATTTTTAAAAAATTCTTTAAAAAATACTACACCATGAAAAAAAAAAACATTCTTTAAAAATTTTTAAACATCCATATCTATTAGAAAAAGTCATTTTTGGCGAAAGCGGAAAAGCCGTGTTGACTAGTGTAATTGGTTGTATTGAATTTTGCGGTTCTGAAAAACTGACAAATGCAGCTATAAATCCGACCTAGACACTTTGTAGCTGTAGCTTAACGTCTGAAAAATTTCATATTTTTTTTCTTGAAAACTCAGGAAAAGTAAAAAAACAAAAATATTTCGTGGCTAACAGCTAGTTTTAGATAATCACATTAATTAGGCGTCGTTTAAGATATCTCTTGTAAGAATCGATGGATAAACGGCTAACAACGAATCGCAAAATTCGGCATATGAAGGTTTAGTCTGTCTTTCCGTTTGCCCGTCCGTCCGATGAGCGCCTAGATCTCATAGACTATAACAGCTAAAGTAACCAAATTTGTATCCAAACTCCAGTCTAGTCCATATCACACAGTTACAAGTGTATTTCAAAATTTCGCCTCGCGCCATTTCACCCTCAGAACGAAAATGTGTGGCATGCACTATTTTGAAGATACGAGAAAACAAAAAACGCAAAATCATGGACAATGAACATTTCATGCCGAATGTGGATCATATCGTCCCATTATTATAGCCAGGAACAAATGAAATTGCAGTGGCTACGCAATGCCTTCCACGCGCTTACTCATACTCATACATTCTACCTCGTTCTGGTGTTGGTGTAAGGTTAAAAAATTTCGTGCGTGGCGAACTGTATCACTGCCCGCTTGGAGAGATTTGATAGTGCCCTGCCTTGCCAGTCGTCGATGAAATCACTATCATTGATGTCCCTTTGTAAATGCGAACCGCATTTTCAAGTCCAGGCTCGCCCATCTCTGTCCTCCCTGATGGAAACCTGGAAAATCGTCGAGAGGTAATCACTGAGGATACAGTAATCTGTCCTCTCTGGTAATTGCAGCAGTCTCGTTACAATTGCTGAATGTCCAATCTATAATGGTTTCCTAAGTTTGATTTCTATACCTCTGAGAGCGAAAAGTGTTGCCACCTTCCTTCCCATGAAGTTTACGAGAAGGTGCATCATTGTGCCCAGGGCATCGCCTGGGGTAGTACATAGCCCGACAGTTATATGTAGATTTTATTTTCCCTTAACTCTGCTGAGCTTGTTTACACAAGACTCTTTGTTTAGGGCTCGCCACCAAACCACCACTCCACAGAGAATGATTACAACATACTTTGTGTTGTTGCTAAAAATTAGCGTTTCCCTACCGAGTTTTTAGGGACCCAATATCAGAATCATTTTCTTCTTAGTGAAGAGCACTATTTCTGTTTAAAAACAGTATTACACCTAGCCCGCACCTATGTATATCTCGCAGCAGTTGACTACCACATTTCATATGAGGGGCGAGAAGACACCGCCCTGCAATGTACCCCTGCTGGCAAATTTTGTATACGTTGACACCTCCAGGAAGTGAATACCGAGGAAGTCATAACCGCATCCAGAAGCATAGTGACATCTAAGAGAAAGAATTACCTTGGCGTCATTATTGACGAGGATCTACATACATATGCGCGAAGGTGCCCTCTCAAGGTGAGCATGGCGTGCAAAAGCAGAGCCTAAAGCAGTGCCAACACCGCTGGGATATGGATACCAAAGGATGTTGAACTGACCAAGTCATCGCAAACATCGATATGTGAATTAATTGTCTGTAAGCAGATAGGCAGGTGGGTTTTGCAGACATGCAGAATCTTCTCTGGTTCCGCAGGTTTATCAACGACCCGCAGTCTGGCCTTAGGCATACTCGTGACGTCCTCCCAATTTACTGCCTCCAGCTTTGCTCCTAAATAGGCCTCGCATAGCGTTGTTATTTTATTTTTACCCCTACATTTATGGCGAGCCAACCCTTCATCCTTTAGTGCCCTTGTAACACCCGATGCCTGACCGAAAATGTTCCACTTAGTTCAGCTGGTATAATCACGGAGCATCGTTTCGTTGTTAACTATATATGTATGTCTATACAACTTTAACGTATGCGGAATGAAATACGAACAAAACTGAACATGTTCTCAAAAAGTTCCACGAATTGACAGAGCAAAACAAAACGCACGATAATAAACGGTACTATTCCAGCATGCATTGCAACAAAAATTAGCTTTCTAGATAATGCGTAGTTGCTGAAATGTCTCTGAACACAGAAGAGCGTCGAAAATTGATTCGCACATATTGCGCAAATAACCCACCTCGGCCGAAAAATGAAATTTTACATTACTTTTCAGCTATGGGCTTTAAGAAAACTTTTATTTATAAAGTCATTTCTGATGTTCAGAAAAAAAAAACAATGAAACTTCGGCTGCGTGCGCTTTCTAGAAATTTGTTTTCCGCAAGCTGCTCAAAGGTTTGCATCATTGATGATGAGACATATTTCACAGTCATGAATGGACTACAAAATATTACTTTAAGCTTCCCAACATTCAACCACCGAAAAATGTCACTGAAATTACAAAAACAAAGTTTCCTGAAAAGGTTTTATTGTGGCTGGCCATAAGCGAGCGTGGAATGAATTAAGGAGGCTAAGCGCAAGGTACCCGAAAATTTAGGGAAGGCTGATTGCTTGATTTTTTGTAAAAATTGCTTATAGTCTAATTAAAAACATATAAAAAATTGAAGTTTGTCGGACTTGAAATAAATTTGTTATTTGTGTTACAGCAGCTGTTCGTATTTCATTCCGCATACGTTATATGCACAATGTTCTAATTTTAATGGAGTGTAGATTTCGGCTATCCGAATGTGCTTATGTTTCCGGTTTTTATAAGATTATACTAACGTTTGGTTTTCTTATTTATTCATAGATAAAATAAGTGATAGATATCTTTTATATGCTTTAGACAGATATTGGCACAATGGTTGCCTAAAATGTCATTGCTGCGGAGCCATGTTAGCCGAGGTCGGTTCCAGCTGTTTTACACGAAGAGGTTTGATACTCTGTAAAAAAGACTACTCCAGGTAACATTATCTTTTACTTAACATAATAAACCAAATGCTTTATTATATTTTTGATAAATGCATTCAATATCTGATTGTACAAGGAATTGTTTCCTTGTAATAATAAATAATTTAATAATAGGTCAAATGAAAAGACGAGGTACGGTTAAGTATCAGTCAACGACCGTTTTTGTTGGGCTTTTCTTTTGTAGACGTCGGAGACCGAGTCTCCTACCCTTTTGATAGGTACTTTGGACATTTGACTCGAAAAGGATGCAACTTGAGCCGCAACTCTGAACGGCCGTATTGGACAAAGGGCCAGTAAGCACCGAAAACTGTTTCTTGCCCGAGGAGAGAGCCACATATGTTGGTCTGTAGGTCGCTTTACAGGACGGATGGTAGGATGTCAGCTCCAATCAGGACATCGTTTGGTGAGGAAGGTAGGATCCACCTAAGGAAGGCTAGGCAAGTCTCTCAGTAAACTTTGAGAGATCGGATACGATGGATTCGCTGCCAATTCCGGAATAACGTAGGCTGTAGCGTTTATTTGTAAACGCGGCTTAGTCAAAGAACGGCTGAAAAAGTTGCAGAGCTTCTTAGACTGAGCGGATACAGTATGATTGGTGCCGGAGACCTGTGCCTGGATGGGTTGGAATGGCAATTTGATCATGTTGACCAGACGTTGCATTCTTGGATGCGGAATAAGCCTGAACGTTGGGCAATGATTCGGAAGAACTCGGATGTTACATATATGGATGTTGAAGTGGACTTAAATGGCCACGGTGCAGCAACGTGTGGTGCCGTTCCCCTCAAGTGATGCAGTTGTAGGCGCTTTGGCATTTTCGACTCTGATGGCCTCGTCCGAAGCAATTCAAGCAAAGCTTGACTAAAAGCAAACTAGGAAAACACACGAATGGGATGACTCTCTTTGAGCAAAGATCACACGTACTCCTCATCGGATTCACTATGCTTTCAAACGAGTGAACCCTCCGTGAACAGGACTCACTTAAATTTCGATCGCCTTTCGAACCGTGTGTAATGGAAGGGTTGCCCACGATTGCCACTAGCATCAAATACCTCTGACTAAGGAAGGAGTCCATATCCTTCCATGACGGAATTTCCTTCTCGTCGGTTACGGACTCTTCCCACAGCGCGCGGGTCAATCTCGGCAATTTAGAAGTGCAAATGGTAACGAGAAAGCTATCATAATTTTCAGTGGAGACCTTGGAGTGGGCAAGTACGGCTTGAATGCTTTGGATCGTACTTTGAAGCTCCTTCAGAGCACGACTTGACCTGGACCCGACGTGAGGCAAAGAGAGCAGAAGGAGTTGTTGGGATGAGGGGCGAAATCTTATTTATTTGTGTCCAGTCCGCGCGATTCCGTCCTTTTCCTCGAAGAAATGATTGTAACCGGCCTTCCCTCAAAGTCGCAGAGAAGAGGAGACATGACACTACAGTGCGGGGTGCCTCTGTTGATATACCAGCTCATTCTGCACGAACGCCAAAGTCGGCAGAGTACCAACCCCATGTTTCACCACTTTGATGGAGGCAAGAAGTGTGTCTCGACTGAAAAAGTCGATCTTGAGACGGTTTTTTTCAGAGAAAGAGCTGCTTTGAAGAGGTGTCTGCCCCGACAGCGCATCCGCTACATGATTGTCCTTACCTGGTCTGTGTAAAATGTTCTTCTGCCGCACTCATCAATTCTCGCTTTCCAACGTTTTATCTTGGAATAGGGGTTATTATTCCTAAGCTTACCAAAGACCTGCTTTTGTACCTTTTCAAACTGTATGGGAATAGTTTTCTATCGCTGTTTGCGGCCTTGCTATCTGAGCGAAGTCCGTCCTTTATAAAACACCTATAGTAGCTGGCAAAAACCAAGAATGATCTTACTGCAAACTGGGTCCTCTGAACTCTTGAATGACCTTGACTTTATCGGGGCTTGTTCTTGTGCGCTCTGTGGACACCACAAATCCAAGGAATTCCATTTAATGGGATTCCACTAACGGGAAAAAGTACTTCCGATATCGGAGCTCAACGACCATATTGGACCTTCCTTGTCGGAAACTGCACCGCCGATACCTACAAACAACCCCACACTCGAAACGGACAAAGGACCTGCGTCGCTCCTCAAAAAACCGGCTCCCACCCCTGAGGATGAAGCTGAAGATGGCCGCCAAGTCAGGCGCGCCCACCGCGGTAACCCCATCTATGAACCGAAAGCTACTTACTCCATTGACACAATGTGTGACCAAAGCTTACATTGTTCCAGAAACGCCCCGGTGCGGATGGTAGTAGATACAGGTGCTCCGTATTCCTGTTCAACAAGCGGGACGTAAAGGAAGCACTACAAACCACCGCTTGTCATGTGGACGCTGCCCCGCCCAGTCTCCTAGGGCTCGACTCTATCTTTCGGTACGAAGCCACGGTGGACCTAAGCACGCTACTGCTCAAGTTCACCTGGGGTACGGTGCCATTACATGTTGCAGACTCCATGCAAGGGAACGTGCTCTATTTAACGAAGACAGCATGTATAGCGCCTCGGAGCGACAAACAGTTTAACTTGAGTTGCGTACCGGCGCCGCCGCATCAGCATGTAGTCCTAGAACGTGGAGAGATGTCGGATCTGGCTATGGCTATGGCTACCCTGGGTACCACTATCGTAGACGCTACCAGCAAAACCCGGGCGGAACGGATAATTGAGTTAAGCGAATAAGAATAAAGCTTGCCACCTCTTACTGCGCTGAGCGAGCTAAAAGCGGTAGACGAAATGCACAAGCGGACTGATGCAAGGAAAGACCCCATAGCTTGGAATTCTCTACTGAATGAGAGAATCTCTACGCTTGAGAAGCTGCCCCATCGTGTTTGGAAGACGTTTAACAAAAACGAAGATGAAACGGGGCTCAACAAAGCACCCCAATCCACAGACGCCATCAAGTGGCGGCCGCTAAAACAACCACCGCGATTAAGAAAGGAAGCATTAGAAAAACTATGAGCGAAAATGCATACAAGAGGAGTGATACTTCGAATAGATGACAGCTCAAAGCCCCGCTTTTTCAAACACCAATCAGACGGGATAGGCCGGACCACGGATTCGCAGTCATTCCGACCTAGTCTCTGAAATACGTCCTCCTGGAAAACGCACCACCAAGACGATACACGTCAACCCACTCGACTTTAAGAGGGGGGCAATGTAACGAAAATTCGAAGTTAGGTGCCACCTCGATCGGCTGGACTTTGAGCGGCAAGAAGAAGATGGAAAGAAGGAAAACAAAATACAGAGAAGCAAGAAGATGAAAACACATTGAATTTGGAAAAATTAAGAGCAACGCGCGTGAAAAAGGTTATGTGCAGAAATAAATTGAAGAAAGAACTATAAAAGCATCAGAGTGTTTTAATTATCACGACGCCAGCACGGCTGCTACCTTCCCAATTCGTTCCAATCCCCAACCTGAAAAAAAATCCGAGCCGAGCCCGCCGGTAGCAAAATCTTGGTACAATATTTACGTCCGTTTACCGGAAATGACGTCTTTTCACGATCGCATTCAGTTAACGTGATTTGGTGGTACCCTGACTTCAGGTCTAGGGTAGTGAAGTATCTTGCTTTCCTAGATTTAAAAGTATCATGGAGATTCAAGGCATCGGGAACTTGTTTGGTATGGTTTTTGAGTTAAGCTTGCGGAAGTCTATGACTAGCTGTTTCTTGCTTGAACCCAAATCGTCAGTGCCTTTTTTTCCGACAACCCATATGGGATTGTTGTACGGAGACCTGAATGGCCGAATGATTTTGTTACGAAATAGGTCTTTCACTTCGTCGTTGACGAAATCAATGGCCCCTACAGAAAAAGGGTACATCTTTGAGTAGATCGGCTCCTCATCCTCGGTCCGAATTGTGGCTACTATTGCCGTATTAAAGGGCAGCATTTCAGTTGGATCTACAAATGCCTGTCCCACCGTAGGACATCATTTTGAGAAATTCGTCTCTTACTGCGTTGACCATATGGTTTGTGACTGCACTGATTACACTAGTCGACACGACTTTTCCGCTGTCGCCAAAAATGACTTTTTCTGATACATTTGGATGTTTAAAATTTTTTAAAGAATGTTTTTTTTTTTTCATGGAGTAGTTTTTTTTTTAAGAATTTGTAATTTAGCTGTTTATTTTTATATTTTTATAAGCGATACCTTAAACGACGCCTAATTAATGTGTCTATCTAAAACCAAAAATCAAGGCATTCAAATATTTTTTTTTCGACTTTTCCTGAGCTTTCAAAGTCAAAATTTCGGGGAAAAATACCGAAAAAAATTATGAAATTTCAATTTGGAAGCTTAATATCTTCCAGACGTTAAGTTGCAGCTACAAAGTGTCTGAGTCAGATTTATAGCTGCATTTGTCAGCTTTTTTAAACTGCAAAGTTTAATACAACCAGTTGTAGGAAACTTAAGTTATGTAAAAAATAGAAGCACTACCTATGACAAAAAACAAAATTTTTTTTAAAAATTCTTTTAAAAAAAACTACTCCATGAAAAAAAAAACCATAATTCTTAAAAAAAAATTAAATCTCCAAATCTATCAGAAAAAGTCATTTTTGGTCACAGCGGAAAAAAAAAGTTGAATTTTGTCGAGTAGTGTTACTGGTGAAAAATGGTTTCTTTTATTGTCTTCTATAGTGGTCGGGCCGCAAAATCGTATCCATCCATGGCAAGAGCTGATGCCAAGTCTTTAGGCTGCGCCGCAAATAGTATGTCAGTGAAGCCCCTTCTTAGACCTGAAATGAAGACACGGAGTACGTCGGCCCTAATTTTTTATTAATGTATTGCGCCTGTGCAGCGTCTTGTGACATGATTGTTTGCGATTGATGATTGCCTCAAAGTTCAACACTGTGTTGAAAGATGGTAAGAGTGAGTCAGCGGAGCCTCTATCTTATTCCTGATTATGAGGACCGCTTGGTACTATTTTGAACTTCCTGCAAATCCCTCGTATAGCTTATAGGCAGCTTTTGCTGCCTGGCGCCAGGAGACGTATTGCTCCTTGTCCCTATGGAACTCCGGCATTAAAATATTTTTTTTTCGACTTTTCCTGAGCTTTCAAAGTCAAAATGTCGGGGGAAAAATACCGAAAAAATTTATGAAATTTCAATTTGGAAGCTTTATATCTTCCAGACGTTAAGTTGCAGCTACAAAGTGTCTGAGTCGGATTTATAGTTGCATTTGTCAGCAGAACTAACTGCAAAGTTCAATACAACCAGTTGTAGGAAACTTAAGTTATGTGAAAAATAGAAGCACTACCTATGACAAAAAATACCACATTTTTTAAAAATTCTAAAAAAAACTGATAGAAATGGTTATCCTCTATGATTCTGCGTTTTTAGTTTTCTCGTATCTTCAAAATTGTGTATGCCACAGACTTTCGTCCTTTGTGGGCGCGAAAGGGGGCGTGGCGAAATTTTGAAATACACTTGGAGTAGTGTGATAACACAGGAGACTGGATACAAAATTTGGTTGCTCTAGCTTTAATAGTCTCTGAGATGTAGGCGCTAAAAGGCGGACAGACGGACGGACAGACAGACGGATGGACGGACAGACAGACAGACAGACATGCATGGCTATATCGACTCGGCTATTGATGCTGATCAAGAATATATATACCTACTTTATTGCGTCTCAAATGATGGGCATTTTCTTCGCATGTTTAAGTGCTCAGCAAAGTCACGTACAGCTCTTGCAAAGATGATCTGTGTTGCGACGATCGGTCGACGACGACAGCATATTATGCAGCTACAGATCACCTTGCAGGCAATTTTCCTGCAATTGATTATTCAATATCATTGCAGCAAAAATGCTCATAGTGATTGTGCCCAGCATATAAATTCTTTTGATGCTTGAGTTCAATAACGCAATCACCTATGTATATGGTTATATGAATGAATGAATAATATGAATAACATTTATTCATTCTTTCTATAGCAAAAAAGGGCTTAAACTCTGACTTCAGGTTGATTTTATCACCTTTCGCCCTTTTAGCTTAGTGAATGAATGCATCGTAAAACTTCAACTTTTGCACATTAAATATAATTCAGCATAAGCCTCCCTCCATCTCCATTAAGGTTGTCTGTTTCTTTTTTTCTTTTGAGTTCGATCGCAACAATATTGTTGAGCTACTGAGCTTCTTCAGCAGCTTATTTTGCGAAATTTAATTAAAACACAAAAGGGCTTTGGATTCAATGTATGTGTGTATATTGTGTATTATGTCTATGTTCAATTTGGTTTCTTAGCGAAAGAAAATATGATACGATATGATATGCGATATGACGTTTGCGCGCGAAGACGATCAAATTTGTAGTAAAAGCTGCTCCGAAGATGTGCCTCCCACGCAGCTCTTGTTGGACGACGAACGACGAAGAAAGGGCGATGTTGCGCTAGAGAGAGCAGGGCGACAGCAAGCAACAAATAACTAAGAGAGATGCGCTCTTTATGCTGCCGTGGGCCGGCGCTAAGCCGAACATACTCCCCCCGTTGAAGAGTACGGGTCTTCGACATCCTTCTTTGGCAGCATGCACAGCTTCGCAACGGCCCTTGTGGCAATCCCAGTTGCCGTTTTGAGCTCAGCTACCCTGGGAACACCATCCTTCCCGACGATTAACTTAGTCACCCTTCCCAATGGCCACTTGAGGGGAGGCAGGTTCTCGTTCTTTACGAGCACTACGTCGCCGACGCTGAGACTAGGTTTCCCAGTTCTCCACTTAGCTCTCTCTTGAAGAAGTGTGAGGTACTCCTCTCGCCAGCGGGACCAAAACGTCTGCTGCAGAAAGTTGACCTGCTGCCAGCGATCAAGACGATTGAAGTTTAGTCTGGTTACATCTGGCTCTGCAAACATAAGGATCGGCGCCGTACTCAAAAAATGCGCAGGTGTTAGCACGTCCAAGTCGTCGGGATGCTCTGAAATGGGAAGTAATGGTCTTGAGTTGACTATAGCAGGTTTATGGCATACGAGGGTTCTAAGGTCATCGGCAGGTCTTGTGTAGATGACGATGGCCACATCGGTTTTTCATTTCAAAGAAAGAGTGGCCCGTGGGACCAAAGATGCGATTCCAAAAGTTCAGATGGCAGAGCGCCTCTGGATAAGATATCCGCAGGGTTCTGAGCGAATGGAACGTAGCGCCATTCCATCTGAGCAGTCCGCTCCTGAATGGCCGAAACCCGACTTGCAACGAAGACGTTAAAACTTGATGGATCATTGCGAATCCAAGACAAGGCAGTTGTGGAGTCGGACCAGCAATAGAAGCTTCCAGTAAATAATTTAAGATGATGTATCTCACTGATCAATTGAGAAAGTAGGTCAGCGCCACATAACTCCAACTTGGGCACCGTCAATACCTTGACAGGGGCGACACGAGACTTCGCACAGAAAAGTTGCACGTATGCGCCATTCTTGGTCCTTGAGACGATATAAATACATGCGCCATACGCGTCTAGACTGGCATCACAAAAACCATGAACCTCCACCTTTGACCTGGGACACAATGTGAGGCGAGGAAATCTAAACCGCTGAGGGGCAGACAAATTTTTTATATTTTATTTTTCTACATAGTCTTCTCTAAGTCAACACACTTCATCCAGCGATGCTCCCACTTCTTCAGCTCCTTCAAAAAATTATCGGCGTCCTGGGGTGGTGAAGCTATACAAAGCTTAAATCATGGATTATAGCCATTGCAACTGTTGATGTATGGGAACTGGTGAAGTAAAATTTTTTTCTTCTGCAAGTGGAGCCGTTTTTCCGCAAAAACGATGCGTAGTAGACTCCCGTGATCTTTTTTCCTTTCCCCAGATAATCGGGCCGAGAGCTTTTTCATGTCCAATTCGTTGTTCAAAATATGGCAAACGAGGGTCTTTAGACATCTTGGTAATATTAGCAATCTCTCTTACTTTGATTCGGCGATCGTCCAGAACAATTTGGTGAATTTTGACGATGCGTTCGTCAGTAGTCTCAGTTTTTGGGCGTCCAGGAGGTGTCTCATCTTCTAAGCTCGTACGTCCACGCTTGAATTCAGCAGCCCAGAACTTTACAGTTGGAAATGATGGGGAAGAGTACCCATACACAGCGTCAATCTCAGTTTTGATTTGTTTGCCGCAAATTCTACACCGCAGACAAATACAGTTTCTAGTTGTGTCGCTAAAGCAAATCAGACATAGCAAACGTAGCCATAGCTACCTATTGCTGCAGCTAAAGTCGCTACATTGCACTATGGTTTTTTTTCCGTTAGTTTTGGCATAAAGTCAGTTTTTGTTTTGTTTAGTATTTTAAAAATTTGTTGATTTTTTATTTTTAAAAACCCTAGCCAGATAAAAAAATAGTAAACTATAACATGTGGAGCAATACTGTTCTGCTTGCGCGCTGTTAAAGTCAGCTGATTATGTACCACCTGTTTTGTATGAAATTGGCGGGAAAAATTTTGCGACTTTGATTGTTTGCTCTGGCGAAAGTTTACACAAAAGTGAAGTGAATAAATATGGAAAACAATTGTCCAGGTATGTTAAACTATAGTTTACCAATGTTTGTGTCGTTGTTATGTGTTTTTGTCCAATTGTACCGTGTTTTGTTTATGTGTATGTTTAGAACGAGCTTAACAAGTCTAGTTGTGTTTCGTGGATCAGTACTTTTGCATGGCAAAGAGTTGCAAAATGTTGTAAGTGATAAACTATTAACCAAATTGTGCAGATTAATGAGAAACTAATCCTTTTTGTCCGAATCCACACGTTTTCGAAAAAATCAAATTTTTCTAGTACCATATGTGTTCAGTCGTGCTGACCTGGTTGACATTTGGAGCAACAACAATCGCTCAGGAGACGCTGTACATCAGCACATATTGAGTGTCATCGCAGAAAAACATTTAGATAACGAAACCATAAAGTCGATAAATGAAAAAGTAAAAGACTTTGTCAATTATTTAAAAAAACACTTGCCTAAATGTAATTCAACTGTAGAAAGATTTAAGAGAAAGCACGCAAATTGGCTTGGGAAAAGCCTATTCATAGAAATCACTGGTCATTATGCATTGGCAAATAAAGTGGGTCGCCCAAAATGTGATTACGAAAGCGCTGGTCCTCGTCTGAAAAGAAAATTAGCCGCGGAACTTTCAGAGGAGAATAACAACTTATCTCCCTTACTCATACATGCTGCCACAGTTTCAGCTAAAAAATCGAACGAAAAAGACTTGGCTGTTGTTTTAAAAGCAGCTGCGAGTTGTGAGAGTATTAATGAAATAAAAAAGAAGCTTTTTGCGGATGAGCCCAAACAAATGTCAGCTGACAGTGCGCTTGCATTTTTAATGGAAAATGGATTCACAAAACGACAATATATAAATATACAAAGAAATGCAAAAATTCACGGATGTGATATATACCCGGCATATCCGGCCGTACTTAGTTCCAAATTAAAACTCAGGCCAAAAGGAATTGAATATTTTGAAAATAAGGCACTTGTATCATTGCAAAATCTTTTGGATCACACATCATCCCGCATTCTTGAATTGCAACACGAGGTCTTAGAAACACTTTCCAACGTGGTACATTGCAAGCTATTCTTCAGCTATGGATATGATGGTTCGTCCGGCCAGAGTTTATACAAACAGCGTTTCCAGATCCATGATAGTCCTTCAACTGACAGTTCACTGTTTGTTACTACAATTTTCCCATTGAAATTGATAAATGAAACGCAACAAATTATTTGGCTCAATAAGACTCCGCAATCTGTTAGATTTTGCCGCCCATTGAAGATTGAGTTCATTAAGGAAACTACCTCCCTGATATTAAAAGAAAAGGAAAATTTGGATGCCCAGATTCGCAACATGCAAATATATTTGTATAAATTTAAAGAAAAATATATATATGTCGAGTATATTGGCCACATGACACTAATAGATGGGAAAGTCTTAAACATATTGTCAGGCACCAACTCTTGTCAGTCTTGCCCAATCTGTGGAGCGAAGCCAAAACAATTGCTCAACATTAAAGATATAAACTCGAAGGCTTTTATGGCTAACGCACACGCTCTTCAATATGGAATCAGTCCTTTACATGCTTGGATCCGCTTTTTCGAGTTTGTTTTAAAAATCTCATATAGAATTGAGCTTAAAAAGTGGCATGTCAAGGACTGCGATAAGCTTAAACTAAAAGAACGAAAAAGACTTTTACAATTAAAAATGATGAAAGAAATGGGCCTAAATGTGGACAAGCCTCTTTCAAATGGCAGTGGAAACTCCAATGACGGCAACACAGCGAGAAGAGCATTTTCCAATGCAGCTTTACTGTCATCAATTCTTGATTTTGATTATGATATTTTACAAAGTTTTCATACAATTCTAATAACAATTAACTGCGAGTACGAAATAAACTCGGAAAAGTTTAAAGACTTCTGTGCTAAAGTTTTTGTGGCATATCAGAAAAAATATCCTTGGTATCCGATGTCGCCTACTGTCCACAAAGTCTTAGTGCATGGGTACCAAATAATAGACACTTGTTTAGTTCCTGTTGGATGCCTTGGGGAACATGCATCAGAATCCCGAAATAAATTATATAAGAGCGATAGAAGAGGCCACGCTAGAAAATGCAGTCGATTAGACAATATTACAGACGTTTTCAATAGATCAATGGATACTTCTGATCCGTTGCTGTCCAGTACCTATTTAAAAGAACGACCAAATACAATCAAAAAGAAAACTATACCAGCAGAAGTTATATCTCTACTACAAGCACCACATTTAGAAATTCAATGTGAAAATGATGATCCAGATTCCACACAGAACTCGTCCGACGAAGATTATGACGAACTGGATGGACTTGAGGTTATTGCTTCAGAAGATGAATACTTTGAACTTGAAGAAAATTGAGTAACTTCTATAGTAAATAACATAACCAAACCTATTTAAAATGTTGTTAAATGTATCTTTTCTTTCAGAATGAAGCACTAATAATGGAGATGAATACTAAAACGTGAATTTGAATAATAGTTATTGTTTTTTTTTTTGATTAAATTTAATAGAAAATAAAAAACAAAAATGTTTAATAAAGCCTTGTTGCATGTCGGACAGATCGCTTATATGGCAGCTATATGAAATAGTGCCCCAAATTATTTGAAACTTGATATGTCATCTTGGGAGCCTAAAATATGTATTCAAACCATATTTCAATTCAATTGGTTTTAAATTAGAGTTTATGCCAAAAAAAACGGAAAAAAAAACCATAGTGCATTGCCTCGTCGAACATTAATTCCTCTGTTTATTAAAACCTGCGAAGTGGTCATTGCTACACTTCAGACAATCCCAGACTAATCTAATTCAACCTCTCACCGATCCATCGTCGCCTCATCAAGCTATTCAACTGAGAGCTGACACGAGTAATCAATTTTTAGGTAAATCCGAACATTTACTCATACTTTTTATGAGTCAAACCATTTGGTTCAGAAACATGAAATGATTGGTTTGCGCCGTTTCGGAAAAAACTTGTAGAAACCAATCATCAAAGAATAAATCAATAAATAAAATCAGTCAGAACCTTTGCTCGAACCTTAAAGACTTGCAATGTTATCAAATTTTTATACCCGGTACTCGAAGATTATAGGGGTATATTAGATTTGTGGTGATAGTGGATGTGTGTAACGCCCAGAAGGAAGCGTTTCCGACCCCATATAGTATATATATTCTTGATCAGCATCAATAGCCGAGTCGATATATCCATATTTGTCCGTCCGTCCGTCTTCATGAGCGCCTAGATCTCAGAGACTATAAGAGCTAGAGCAACTCAATTTTGTAACCCGATTCCTGTGATATCACACTACTACAAGTGTATTTCCAAAATTTTGCCCCGTCCCCTTCGGCCCACACAAAGGACGAAAATCTGTGTCATGCACAATTTTGAAGATACGAGAAAACTAAAAACTAAAACGCAGAATAATAGAAAAAGGTCATATCTATCAGAGTGTTGAATCTGGATCAGATCGGATCATTAATATAGCCACTATGAAGAAAACCGTTTCGAAAGGCATCGTTCCCTCTCGCTCTCTCTCACACGCGACCCTGTGTGCTTTGCCTATTCGTCCAAATGAGCGCTTAGATCTCAGAGCCTAAGTATAAGAGCTAGAGCAACCAAACTTTCTATCCAGGCTCCTGTGATATCACTTCAATAAGAGTGTATTTCAAAATTTTGACATGCCCCCTTCCGCCTCCACACAGGACGAAAACAAGCAAAAACGCAGAATCATGGGAAATGACCGTGTCTACCAGGTTGCCGGATCTGGATAAGGTCGGATTGCTAACATTTAATAAATTACATAAATCGTAAGCTCATAAATAGGTATACATACTGACTGAGTACCGGGTATAAAGTAGAGCCGCGGCCCTTGCCAGATCGCATAGACTTGCTTTAGACTTGCCTGGCTAAGATATCACAAATTTTTTCTATTGAGTTAAAGTCAGGGGACCGCTCATTAAAAAACCGCTGGGTCTCTTTGCTTGTGGATAGATGCATTGTCTTGCAAAAAAATAGACCCTCTTTCTCCATTTTCTTCAAAAAATGCTAGAAGACTATCTTCCAATACTTTTTTTGTAATCTCCACTATTTATCCGCGAGCTGGTGAAGATCAAGACAAGCGTTCGAGATTTGTTATAGGCTCCCCAAACCATTGCAGATCCACCTCCGAAATTGCGTTTGGAAAATAATGGTTCCTTACGCAGATCTCGCCAAAAGTGACGAAAGCCATCTGGGCCGATACATTTTTTCTCATCATCATTTTTTCTCGAACTAAATGAAAAATATTAAAAACAGCTCGTCGTCAGGTTTTAAGAAAGGACGAATTAAATTTTTGGCCCAAATAGAAAATTTAAAAAAATTAGGTCGAACCCTATGCTAGATTTTTATATATTAAAAGTTATCTGTTTCCATTTTTGCTTACATATCAATTTTACATCAGCTTCTACATTTCTACATTTCTTTCATACGAGACGTGTGTGTGTGCGAGAGAGAGAGGGAATGAGTAAGCGCTTGGCAGGCGTTGCGTAGCGACTGAAATTTAATTTGTTCCTTTTGGCTATAATAGTAGTTAGACTTGATCAAGATTCGGCGATCTGGTAGATACGGTTATTTTCCATGAATATGCGTTTTTGCTTTTCTCGTATCTTCAAAATTGTGTATGCCACAGACTTTCGTCCTTTGTGGGCGCGAAAGGGGGCGGGGCGAAAATTTGAAATACACTTGGAGTAGTGTGTAGAGTAACACAGGAGACTGGATACAAAATTTGGTTGCTCTAGCTTTTATAGTTCTCTGAGATATAGGCGCTAATGAAGACAGACGGACGGACGGACAGATGGACGGACGGACGGACAGACAGACATGCATGGCTATATCGACTCGGCTATTGGTGCTGATCAAGAATATGTATACTTTATGAGGTCAGGAACGCTTCCTTCTGGGCGTTACACACATCCGTTATCACCACAAATCTAATATACCCCTATACTTTTCTTGTACCGGGTATAATTAAATGTAACTAAACCTTTCTCTCTAGCCGCTATAACTCAAATGTGTCGTATAGTTTTGATACACTTACAGTCAAGCTTAAATATAACTTTTGTGTGATTTTTTTCCGTTGCTCTAAAATGCCAGATGCAATGAGAGATAAGATAAGAGAGATAAGTTTTTGTACAGAACTCTTTCTGCTATTAATCTGCTTACTTTGTTTTGTCTCATTATGATTTCCCCTTCTCCTACGAGGGTCGGAGGAGTGGAGCTTTTGTGATGCACTCGATGCTAGCTAGCAGTGTCGCGGCTGAACGCTCGTGCCCTAGCAGGCAAAGTTATTACAGAAAAACTTAAAAGACTAGGGCCAGGTTTCGTTAACAGTTTTCTTTTCCTAATTCATTTCTTAAAAATTCTAATACTTAAATGAAAACGAGAAGAACGTTGTTAGCCGAAGCACAGGCCGCGGCTTTACTTTATACCCGGTACTCAGTCAGCATATGTATATGTATGAGCTCGCGATTTATGTAATTTATTATATGTTCGCAAAAGGTACGAATTAAATTAAAAAAAAAAAAAATTTCAAAAAATTAGGTCGAACCCTATGCTATATTTGTATATATTAAATGTATCTGTTTCCATTTTTGTTTACATATAATTTTTACATCAGCTGCTACATACACATGTACATATGTATGTAAAGAGCAGGGTATCAATTAGCTAACACTATCCTGTATAATTAACGTTTACATTTAAGGTAGTATCGATAAGACCTAACCGATATTTAGAAAACCTTTACGATATTTAAAGCGCCTAGCCGATAAGCGAGCATCGATGGGACACAGTCGTTTTTGGGAAGCAGCATCGAAAAAACAGAACAAAAGTGGAAAGAAAGAGTTCAATATAATAATCTGTCGCCTAACTCAGTTGCAAAGTTGTGAAATTCGAAGTCGCGCCATAGCTTCGCCTTGTCCGTGCGCGGTACATACATTCGCAGAGAGACACGCACAGACACGTTGTGTTCGGTACACACATATGTACATATATATAAGCAGAAGAGAAACAGAAAGACGCGACGTTGTCGGGTACACATGCGAAAGTCGAAAAGAATCGCAGAAATGATGCAAACACCACCGACCATGAATTGGAGAAGGAAAGAGATGGCAAATGATGTACCAGGAACGTCGAGCCCGAGCGCAAACGAGATGGAAGATGTTGTGAGTGCGAAAAACAATTCTGATGATAATGCTGCTAAGTTTGAAAGTGCTTAATGATGAGCAACGAGAAGTCCAAATGAAAATCGCCCCAGATAATTTTGGAAAAATTGTGAACGAATGCGATGGCCGATCAGTTCCAATAGAAAAGTGGTTCGAGATTTTTGAAAAAAATGCCGACGCATATGAGCTTACTGAAAAGCAAAAGTATGTACATGACAGAGGAAAGATGACCGGTGCAGCTAAGCTTTTCCTAGAAGCTGAATGCGTGTGCACCTATGAGGAACTCAAGAACGTATTGTTTGAGGAATTCGCATGTAGCTATCACAGTGCGGACATTCATCGGCAGCTGCAAGATAGAAAGAGGAAAAGTAACGAGTCGCTGCACGAGTACCTGCTGCAGATGAGAAAGATAGCAGCAAAGTTGGCAGGGCGCTAAAAAGAAATATTGCTAAACCTGTGGATCAGGAGAACATAAACGCAAAGACTGCAAAGCCGAAACGAAGTATTTTAAGTGCAACCAGAATGGTCATATTTCGCGTAACTGTCCTTATGAAGCCGATAAAATTGATAACATACGCATTATTTCTGATCGTCGCTTGAAAAAAGTTCAGATAAACGGCATTATAGTTGACTGTCTTGTGGATACAGGATCCGATGTTACCATTATCAAAGAAAGTGTGCTGAGGTCTATGAAAAATGTCGAGCTTTTCAAAAGCACAACTATGTTGCGCGGTCTGGGACATACATCAGCGAAGCCTGTAGGATACTTTCATGCAGAGGTTACCGTGGATAATTTAAAGACGAACCAGAAGTTTTTAGTCGTCTCCTGTAACCAGATTGATTTCGACGCACTATTGGGGCACGATTTCATTTTCACTGAAGAGTCAACACTTGTAGTTCCACCTCAATATCGCAAAGAAGTTGAACAGATGATAAAAAGCAGTTACCAGATACCCACAGAAGTTCCAAAGCAGTGCCCAATCCAACTGAAGATAGTTCCCGACGGAGTAATCAAGTCGGTTATCAACAGACGTGGCCAGCAGAGTTGTCGCCGTGAAGAAAAAAGATGGTACACTTCGAGTTTGCGTAGACTACAGAAAGTTAAAAAGCATGGTGGACTGTTTTCCAGTCCCGATTATAGAGGAAGTCTTGGAAAAGCTGCAGTCGGCGAAGTGGTTTACCATAATGGACCTTGAAAACGGATTTTCCCATGTGCCTATGGAAGAGCAGGGCAAGTCGTATACGGCCTTCGTCACAAAGGAAGGATTATTCAAGTTTAATAAAGCACCTTTCGGATTTAAAAACTCGCCAGCTGCGTTCATTCGGTTCGTAAACTATATTTTTTAAAAATTTATCAACTCTGATGTTATGCAGCTATATATGGACGACATAGTTGTTTACGCCGCGTCGCCCGAGGTATGCATGAGGAAGATTAAGTTGGTTCTGGAGACAGCTGCGCAGTTTGGCCTAAAGATCATAAGATCATACGCAAAAACTTTCTGGGCCATATCGTCGAGGACGGGCAAATCTGGCCCGGCATAGAGAAGACAGCAGCAGTCAGTCGGTTTGCTACACCAAAACACATAAAAGGAGTCCAAGCCTTTCTGGGACTCACCGGATTTTTCAGAAAGTATATTCCTGGATACGCACAAGTTGCACGACCGCTGACGAATCTACTCAGGAAGGAAACAGTTTTTAACATTGGCGAAGCAGAGCAACAGTCGCTACTAACCTTGACGAAGTTGCTTGTATTCGCACCAGTTGAGTATTGCATTTATACTCACGAGAAGCGCCAACGGAACTTCACACGGATGCATCCAAAGACGGTTTCGGAGCTGTTTTGCTGCAGCAGTTTGATGGCAGTTTCCACCCGATTTACTATTGGAGTAAGAAAACTACAAAAGCTGAGTCCAAACGTCACAGTTACTATTTGGAGGTCAAAGCAGCATACCTCGCACTCAAAAAGTTTCGGCACTACCTGTTGGGGATCAAATTTGATCTTGCTACTGACTGTGCGGCGTTTAAGCAGACAACAACGAAAGCAGACATACCGAGAGAAGTTTCCCAGTGGATTTTGTACATGGAGGACTTCACATTCAAAGCAGTACACCGCCCAGGGGAAAGAATGAGACACGCGGACTGTCTCAGTCGTTTCCCGCAGACATGCATGTTCGTAACGACGGAGCTAACAGCTCGGATAAAGAAGGCACAGCAGGACGACGATTTCATCAAAGCGATAGAGATCGTGAAGCTGTACCCATACCAAGACTACAAACTAAAAGGAAGTCTTCTCTTCAAGGCTGTGAATGGCAATGACGTATTGGTTGTTCCAAGGCTGATGGAAAGGGAAATCATTCAAGCATCACATGAAGTTGGTCATTTTTCAACAGCGAAGTCGATGCACTCAATTCAGCTACAATATTGGATTCCACACCTTGAAAGGAAAGTAACAAAATCTATCGCTAATTGTATCAGTTGTATCATTTTCAGCAAAAAGCTAGGCAAACGAGAGGGCTATCTCCATTGCATCGACAAGGGTGACACGCCACTACACACGCTGCACGTCGATCATTTGGGACCAATGGACGCGACAGCCAAACAATACAAATACATTTTTGCTGTGGTGCATGCGTTCTCCAAGTTTGTGTGGCTGTTCCCAACCAAGTCAACGGGACACGAAGAAGTTGTAAAGAGGCTGGGCGATTGGTCATTTGTGTTTGGATTTCCCAAGCGCATAGTCAGCGATACAGGCGCAGCGTTTACATCCAACGCTTTCAGCGATTTTCTTAACGAGAACAAAGTCGAACATGTGTAGACAACGACTGGTGGGGCGAGAGGCAACGGCCAGAGCGAGCGGGTCAACCGTTCAATTTTGGGCATCATCGCAAAGCTATCAATTCAGGAGTCAACGAAGTGGTACTAGTATGTGCCGCAGTTCCAGATGGCGATTAATTCGCAGGTGCATTCAGTTGAAGTCGTCGCCATTTGAGGTCATGTTTGGGACCAAGATGCACAGAGAAGCTGGGAGTCGCCTATTGGAGGTACGCAACGAGGAGTTGGTTACGCAGTTTAACAAGCGCCAAGATCTACGTGACCAAGCGAAGCACAACATCGAGAAGGCGCAAGAAGTCTATAAGCGCAATTACGATAAAAAACGACGAGCTGAGCACGGCTACAGAGTAGGAGATATGGTGGCTATCAAGAGGACGCAGTTTCCGCAGGACGCCAGTTAGCCAGCGAGTATCTAGGCATATGAAATCACCAAAGTGAAGCGTAACGGTCGCTATGACGTCAGAAAAGTGGCTCAAGTCGAAGGGCTAAACATCACCGCAACGGGCAGTGACAACATGAAGTTATGGCGTTTTGTCGCCGAGAACGATGAGATATTATCATCTGGGACAGATGAAGATGAGCAGGAGGGCCGAATGTAAAGAGCAGGGTATCAATTAGCTAACACTGTCCTGTATAATTGACGTTTACATTTAAGATAGTATCGATAAGACCTAACCGATATTTAGAAAACCTTAACGATATTTAAAGCACCTAGCCGATAAGCGATCATCGATGGGACACAGTCGTTTTTGGGAAGCAGCATCGAAAAAACAGTACAAAAGTGGAAAGAATGATTTTAATTTAAAACACATACTTTGAACTGATATTCGATTTCATTATAATTAATAAACTAAACTGCATCATAAATCTTACATGTATAACTACATACAAGAGACTTAGAGATGTCTGCGAGAGAGACAGGGAATGGGTAAGCACTTAACAGGCGTAGCGTAGCGACTGAAATTTAATTTGTTCCTTCAGGCTATAATAATGATCCGACCTGATCCAGATCCCGCAATTTGGTAGATACGGTCATTTCCTATGATTCTGCGTTTTTGGGTTTCTTGTACCTTAAAAATTGTGGATTGCGCAGATTTTCGTCTTTTGCGGGAGCGGAAGGGGGCACGTCAAAATTTTGAAATACACTTGTATTGAAGTGATATCACAGGAGATTGGATGAAAAGTTTGGTTGCTCTAGCTCTTATAGTCTCTGAGATCTAGGCGCTCATTTGGACGAATAGAAAAAGTACACAGGGTCGCGTGTGAGAGAGAGCGAGAGGGAACGATGCTCCGATGATCCGATCTGATCCAGATTCAACACTCATAGATATCATTCTCTATGATTCTGGGTTTCTAGTATGTATACTTTATGTGGTCGGAAACGCTTCCTTCTGGGCGTTACACACATCCACTATCACCACAAATCTAATATACCTCTATACTCTTCGAGTACCGGGTATAATTATTTTTAGTTATAATATTTTGAACCCTTTGGATTATGTAGTTTTTAAAATTTTAATTATTTTTTTATTTTAAGTAATAGTTACTTGTTCTTTGTTTCAATTTGATACATTTCTATAACATAAACGAAATAAATAGTTATTGTTTAATTTCGCAAACATAAAATCAACTCAAGATTTTTGTTGTGGTCCCAATCAACTCAAGTACAAGAAACCTGAAGTCAAAAATGTTCAAGCTGTTTTCGGCACTTCGTTCGCTTTCAGCCGTTTGACTAAACCTTCATATGCCGTTTGGTACCATCCCAAATGCCATTTTACCGTTAAAAAGTGTTATTTTGTTATCTGGTATTTTTTTTAAGAAAAAGAATGGTTATATGTTTTTTATCGGCAAAATTAGGCAAATACAATACAACCACTTAAAGGAAACTTAAGTTATTTGAAAAATAGAACCACTACCTCTGGAAAAACAAGACAAATTTAAAAAAAAATTCTTTAAAAAAATAAATAGATAAAAGACGGCCGTCCTGAACTATCATTCGACCCGAATGATTGAGACCACTAACCTTCACCATCGCCCACCTTTTCAACAATATACCTGCCATGTCTTAGTTTCCGCTTGACAATATAAGGACCCCAGAATTTTTCCTTCAGCTTCAATCCGGTACCAAATTGGGTACGCTTAATAGCTATCATATCATTGACTTGGTATTCTCTTTCTGGCTTCCGGGACCTTTTGATTGACTTGCGATTTTCATTTTGTAACTGTGCTATGTTCTCCTTGGCTATCTTGCGAATCACTTCTTTCTCCTGATGCAGCTCTAAGATATACTCCTCTGTCTGCTTTTCTAAATCACTATCATATTTTGTCCTCATTTGTATTCCCGTCAAAATCTTAAATGGAGATATCTTGGTACTTCTCGGAGGAGTGGAGTTTATAAACGATTGTATCCCACCAACATTCTTGTACCAGGCTTTCGGATCTTCTGCGAAAAGCTTGGTTAACATATTAGTGACGACCCTATTAATTCGCTCCACCTGTCCATTACCGCGCGGCACTCCGTTTCTATCAGCAAATGTTGGATACCCTGTTCCTTAAAATTTTCCTCGAAAACATGAGCAGTAAATGCAGTACCTCTATCTGTAATTGAACGTTTCGTGTTTCCAAAAACTTCGCCTTATTTCTGCATCCTATCAACCTCTTCATCAGCGCCTGTACTCTTATTTGGATAGAGCCAAACAAATTTAGAAAAAGCGTCAAAAACTACTAAAACGTGGTTATACTGTTTCTTAGTTGACTGGATCGGTCCAATATGGTCAATGTGATACGTTTGTAAAGGCTCATCAGATTTGTCGTTTACATTCAAATACCCTTCGTTCTTTCCAAATTTTGTATCGCCCACAATGCACTCCACACAAGACTTGACAATTCTACCTACTTTCCCTAACAATTCTAGAATAAAGTATTCACGCTCCCTGAACGATGCACAATTTCATAATCGAAGTCCCGCAGAAATATGGCCCAACGAGACACCTTCACTGGAACATCTTGTTTCTTCATCGTTAATGTAAAAGCATTACAGTCAGTAATGATCTTGATCTTTATCCCAAGCAAATACCCTCTCCATTTCTTTAGAGCCCGCACTGTAGCAAGTACTACAAGCTCATATGAAGTATAATTTTCTTCAGCTGGTGTTGTCTTACGACTCATGTATTCTACTGGGTGGAAACATTAATCTTCTGAGTCCTTTTGTAAAAGGATGGCTCCATCCCCATACATACTTGCATCGCAATGAACCTCTGTATTGCCCTTCTGATCTTACAACAACAAAAAAAGGAGAACAGGATAGATAAACTTTCAACTGATTGAATGCTGCCAACTCTTATTCACCCATTCTGAAAGAAACATCCTTCTTCATCAAATTGGTCAGCCGTCTGGCGACTACAGCAAAATCCCTAACAAATTTACGGAAATAGAAAGTCAGGCCCAAATAGGGTTAAACTTGTTTCCTTTCTCTCGGAATTGGAAAGTTTTCAACTATCGAAGTTTTCCCTTTAGATGGTCTTATCATTGAGTTCTCTATGATGTACCCCAAAAAATTAACCTTGCGCTGTAACACCTGGGATTTCTCCCATTTTATACGCAATCCTGACATCTCTGCGATACGCAACACCTTTGGTCACTACCGGGGAAGAGTATTCGGAATCACTATGACGAATCATTCCCTCCTTTAACCAAATTCTAATCTGCTTATCAACTTTAAAACAGAACCTAAATCATAACATAACATAAACATAATTCTTTAAACATTTTTAAAATCCAAATCTATCTGAAAAAGACATTTTGGTCCGCAGCAGAAAAAATAAATGTTGAATTTTGTTGAGTAGTGTAATTGGAACCTAAACATTAAAGACAAAGTGAAGAAGGCCATAATAGCCCTCTACACATGCCAAAAAGCTATTGGCTTAAAATGGGGCATGCACCCAAGCATAGCACAATGGATATATCTAGGAATAGTAAGACCAATAATACTCTACGGAGTTACAGTGTAGTGGTCGGCCTTATAAAAAAGACGATCAACAAACAACTTCGCCAAGTTCAACGAACTGCAGCCCTATGCATCAGTCCCTTCGCACCACTCCAAATGATGCGCTAAATTACATTCTATGCCTCCAAAGCCTTGCTCTCGCAGGAAAAGAGCAGGTAGAGATGGTTCAATGCGCTTGAGAAACTCCGACCATTGGGCAGCACATGGGTCACTCTTCAATACTAAATAGCAGATCCGTCCCCATGAAAACCATTGTTTTCCAAGGGAATATACAGACACAATACAGACAATGTAATCATCCCTCACAGAGACGAATGGCTAAAAGAACATCAGGCCAAGAAAGGACCATAAACATCTTTACAGATGGATCCAAGCTGAACAATAGGGTCGGGGGAGAAATCTACTCCGAACAGCTAAACATAAGGCACTCTTTCAGGCTCCCTAATCACTGCAGCGTCTTCCAAACGGAAGTCATTGCAACCAGGGAAACACTAAACTGCCTTGTCGCCATGGTAACTCGCGTAAATATATGTACTGACAGCCAAGCTGCGATCAAATCGCTTAATGCGATTTCCACGAACCACCGTTGCAAACCGCCGCAAATCTCTTCACGAGATGGCTCAGCAGTTTTTTATCAGCCTTATATGGGTCCCGGACCACCGGGACATCGAAGGCAACTGTATAGCAGACGATCTGGTCAGATCTGGCAACTCATCATAAAGGAGCCATATAAACGACTAATACGAGAGATGCGAGATGGAAGAGGGGAAGATCCCATGCGGTAGCACAACGGTAGTCCGACTTTCAGAGTATATATTGATATTGATTCAAAGGAAGTATCGGTACTAGATTTAACTTTTGTTAAAAAACCGTTCAATGGAAGATAGAGTTGCCGATCCCTTTTTATAAGTGACAGTTATCATCATTCAATCAGAATTAAAATTAATGAAACATTAAAAAAGCCACCCACAACATATGAGATTGAAACAATCAGCTAAGCTGCAATCGTGCAATCATTTAAAAAAAAATAAAAATTTATATTTATATATACCAGAGCTGCAAACCCCTGAAAAAACGGCCAGGGTTCGGTTCGGGTTCCGAACCCTATGTTGAAAATTCGCAGAGGTTCCATAACCGGGTTTTTAATATTTTGGAACCTCGGGTTCGGTTCCAAACCGGGGTTCGTAGAGTAAAATTAATGAAAAGATAAAGAGCATCCATGTTTTATACAATTAAATCATTTTATTTTACTGCATTCGTTGCATTTTAAAGGTATTTAAATTTAACTCTATTCAAACCATGTTTAAACAAATAAAAAAATTAATAAAAATGTTTAATAATATAAAAACAAATAATAATATATCTTTTTTTTTACTGCATTCCTTGCATTTTAAAGGTATTTAAATTTAACTTAGTTCAATTTTTTAATTCAATTTAAGTTTATTAGCATAATATCCTCCAGGAGGTTTTCATCAATTGATGCCCTTTTATCCGACAACACAAATTTGAGGGAGGAAAATGCTCTCTCTACAGAAGTTTGAGTTGCCGGAACCGCCAAAACAACCATTGCAACTTTTTTCAAATCTGTTTGGATGTAATTTTCCCAAAACTTTAAAACGTCTGCATGGGGATGCATTCGAGGAATTTCTTCAAAAGATTTATTGAATGTAGAAACGAATTTTTTCGTTGTGGCTTGGTTTCCCACAATGCTTTTCATAAAAGTCTCCTCCTCACAATCTGAAGTAGAATCATTTACTGCTGAAACGTTGAGACTTTCGTCAAAAGATTGCAATCGGCTGTTTAACTGGCTTATATGGTGTCTTGCAGCCTGTTTTTGCTCACAACTAAGTAGCGCTTGATAGCGGGGGTCTAAATATACTGCAGTTATAACGGGAATTACATTTAAAATTTCCGACCTCTTTTCAAGACATTTAGCCAGAATTGATGAATGTTGTGCAGTTGTCTTTTTTAGATTAGATTTGCAGGAGAACCATGCATAAAAAAAGTCACTTGACAGCAACTTAGCATTTTGCAATTTCAATGAAGTTTTATAAATTGGTAGAAGTAAACTGCAAATATTTTCCACGGTCTTCCATTCAGATGATTTTAATTTCAATTCTTTTAAATTACTCTTTACACAGAACTCTTTTAGAGTTAGTAATCGTTCGCACATTTGAAACGTGGAATTCCATCGAGTGACGCAGTCTAAAAATGGTTTTTTTTAATTTTCTAGGCGTAAAAGATTAATTATTGTAGCCGTGCGCAATTTTTTACAAACATATCTTATACGCGAAATGTCAACCTTGACTTCTTTGAAAAAATCGTTGACGACAAGGTTTAAAGTATGCGCAGCACACCGAACAGTTATTATTCCCTCATCTATCTCATCAACGTTATCCAAAATATTTGTACCTTCCGGTATACATCCACAAGCTGCGTCGCCGTCAGAATCGTCATTGTCCAAATCCGCCCTACATTGTTCATCCAGAAGCTCGCTGGCCCTAACCATATTTGCTCCATTATCGATAGTGATCGTGTAAATTTGCTGGAGCGATAAATTATAGCTGTCAAGGACCTCCTTAATTATGTTCGTCAGGTTCGAGCTGGTCTGCTGCACGTGAACCTCCTTCATCGCAAGCGTATAAATTTGAAGTTCTCCTCCATAAAATAGTTGACAATTGATGCCGACAATAGAGCGTTCCAAACGGCTTACGCAGTCGACTTTAATCGACACCAATCTAAAAAAAATGTAGGCAAATTTTAAAAATTAAACAACAACACTTTAGTTGCATGTGCTATACAACATATGTACATATACAGTGGTGCTCATAGACTTAAGCCACAAGACTTAAACCAAGAATTTAAATGAAAATTAAGAAAAGTTGTTATTTCACAGCTCCAATTTTTTGTGTCACATTAGTTCTATATATCAGTGTTCTAATAGAAGAATAACCAAGTTATAAAAATATATATTCGACGAAAAACTTAAAAAATATGAGACCATCTCCAAAATGTCCTGCTCACATACTTAAGCCACCTGGAAAAAAATGGTTGAAAAAGTTAAAATTTGCCCAATATTCCTTATACTTTTAACAAATGTACTTTAATAATGAGTGGGATGACCTTTCTGCTTAAGAACAGTGGAGCAACGCTTTGGCATTGAATCCACAAGACGTGCGCACTGCTGAGGAGTGATTTTCTTCCACTCTTCTTGCAAAATTCGCCACAATTCGTTTTTATTTGCTGGTTTTTTTTGGCCAACGACTTGTTTCAGAATTCCCCACAAGTTCTCTATAGGGTTCAAGTCGGGGCTCTGCGGTGGCCATTGCAAAACGTTGATTGCCTCTTGGTTAAGCCACGTCTTGACTATCTTGCTGCAGTGTTTCGGGTCGTTGTCTTGTTGAAATATCCAGGCAAGTGGCAAATTATCGGCATATTCTCCAGATAAATTGTTAATAAGGATGTCCCTGTACATTTCGCCGTCCATAATGCCTTCTATCTTCACTAGGGGACCTACGCCCGATGCGGTGAAACAGCCCCAGACCATAATCGAAGCGCCACCATGTTTAACGGTCTTCTTCGTTTATTTGGGGTCCAATTTTTTGTTGGGAGGACGTCTTACATATGGTTTACCATCACTCCCCAAGACATTAAGCTTGGATTCGTCGCTTCAAAAAATCATGTTCCAAAAATTGGGACCTTTTTGAATATGCTCTGTGGCGAGTTGAAGGCGCTTTTTAACATTTTTAATGGACAGCAATGGTTTTTTTTGGGCAATGCGTCCATATAACCCGAATTCATTTAGCCGTCTTCTTATGGTCTGAGCTGACACATTCACGCCATAATCTACCACCATTTGACCTCTGATTTGCGTCGAAGTCAAGAACGGATCGGCTTTACTGGTTTTGGCAATCCGTCTATCGTCGTTTAAAGTGGTTTTTCTGGGCTTTTCACGTGGAATATTTTCCTAGGTTCCATGTTTCTTATAAAATGCAATGGCATTTCTGACTTTGCCACGCGAAAAATGTAAAGTCTTACAAATTTGTAGAATACTTGTGTTTTTTTCGTAATATTCCCATATTAGCTTTCTTTCGGCCGGATTTGTATTTTTATTTTTAGCCATAGCGGTCAAATTGTTTTGGGAAACGTATTTAGTGTTCAATATTTTAGTTTAGAAAATAACTAGCACAACTTTCCCCGAAAAAAACACAAGTTTGACGATTTTAGCTCAAGGTGGCTTAAGTATATGAGCAGGACATTTTGGAGATGATCTCAGATTTTTTAAGTTTTTCGTTGAATATATATTTTTATAACTTGGTTATTCTTCTATTAGAACACTGATATATAGAACTAATGTGACACAAAAAATTAGAGCTGTGAAATAAAAACTTTTCTTAATTTTCGTTTAAATTTTTGGTTGAAGTCTTGTGGCTTAAGTCTATGAGCACCACTGTATATGTACACATACCACATACACATACCAAAGTTAATATAATCACTGAGATGTGTCACTCCATACAACATTTTCAGCTCGATTTTATCGGCGTGGAGTTCCACGCAATCTTCACTGATACGAGAGAGACAGAGAGCGCTCTAGTGACAAACGCTCTGTACGTGAAGTAGAGCACACGTACACACACATGTGTATTTGCAGTTCAGTGCGAACGCACACTTGTACGCAAGCTCATTCTATGTTCAAAACCGCCAGAGCACTTGAGTTCGTGCGAGCGAGACAGCGCGTATTTTGTCTCTCACTACATACAAAACAGAATTGTATGAGTGTTACACATCTAAGTATTTATATTGTCTTTTCACATGCACATAAACAAATTTTGGTTAATTTAAAACTCACTTACCGATTGGATACAATTTCTTTGATATTATCCCGAATAGCTTTTGCTTTCGATTGAACGAGGCTTTGAATATTTTGCCGATTTATTGTTAAAGGCTTTGGAAATGCCTTGCATATTGGATCTAAAATTTTTTTAAACCCAGAATCTTCCAGCATTTTTAGTGGGCGGCCATTTTTTGTGACCAGTTCAACACATGCATTTGTTATCTCATCTTTAGATAACTTCACTTTTAAATTGGAATCTTCAAAAAATTTACTGATCGGTGGCTGTTGCTTTTTTTTGTTAATTTTTTCACATTCGGTAATCTGCTTGTAAATATCAGAGTGCTTGCGTTCAACGTGTTTTTTCAAGTTTGTGGCATGTCGGCCAACTAATTTTACACTACAGTTTTTACACTGGCTTACTTTCGTCTGATCGTTATATTCAAAAAAATCTCGTATGAAACTCATTGTCTAACAACCTTCACTTCGCTAATGCCAAAAATAATGCAAACCAGATTGCTACATGCGCATGCTGTCCCGTTACAACGGCACTGGCGCCATTCGAAGAGTTGCCACCGTATGACGTTTTTCTTACATAAATTTGAGCCATACAAATCATACACAAAAGAAGTAAATTTCACGATTTTTGGCAACCCTAAAAAAAACACACAATGAAGTGCACAGTGGGCGGTTGCATCCAAAAACACAAAAAAAAATGTTAGTAATTTGTAATTGAATCAGGATATGGAATGTTTTATTTAGTTATTGGTTGCTATAGTGAAATAAATAAAAATGGCTATGAACTAAGTATTATGAAAAAATGATATAGAATTTATAAGCTGTCCCACTGTCACACGCTTTTCTTGTGACTGAGGATAGATAAAATAAGAAGCTGTCCGTTAAGAGCAGACGGAATATAACTCAAAAGGGAGACGAGTCAACATCGCTTCATTGCGACTCATACATACATACATATGTACATATGTATGCATTGTGTGTATATGATGGGATCGTATGCTAACGGGAACACAAAGAAGACACATTGCGTTGTCAAAGTATACATATTGAACAAAAAGTGTGCATAAATATATGTACATTATGTATGTATTACAAGTGTATGTATGTTCATACGTGTACTTCTTCTTCGCCCAAGTGTCCCACCAACACTCACTTTCACCCACCCTGCCAATTCTTCATATATTTTGGGGCGGTAGGTCAGTTAGTCAACAAGCTGAAGAAGAACACACATAATTTCAGTTCTAGCACGCATCCATACTATTGCAAACACGCAAAATACGTGAGAATGCAAGTGCACACATACATTAAAATGGGACGAAACAATACAAAACAAAACAGATCCAGAAACAAGCATGCAGAAAATGAGAGTTCGTTCGGCTCGTGCCATGAGCCGAACATGACGACATCAGATCCGGCACATATTTCATATTTATATTTTCTTGGACCGAACCCTTAAATAAAAACGGAACCGGTTCGGTTCACGGTTCCGAGACATTTCTTGGGTTCGGTTCAGGGTTCGGTTCGACATAGCAAGGAACCCGCAGAGAACCGGTTCCACGGGGTTCGGTTCCGGACCGGTTTGCAGCTCTGATATATACATATACATATGTACGGATCTTAAATGAGTTCCCTGCAAGTGAGTAAAAGTCTGCTCCAGAAACTCCGTTATAAAAAACAGCACACGTCGTCGTATTGTTCGATAAAGTACAATGTTTGTTCTTTATGTTAATTAAGTTGAAATACAGTTTTAGCATTTCTCTTTCACACACGTCTTTTCGCTTCCGAAGTCAAACTCTTTCTCCTTTATCGATGTACCTTCTTAGCCTATCCTGTACTACCCATATCGATAGTTCAACAATATTCTGCTGGTTAAAGGGCTGCCAACCCTACATAAATTAAGTATCACCAATTCCGAATCTGAGCCTTTCGCGTAGCAAAGTTGTTGTACCAGCTAGTCCGTTCCGTAATTCCAGAGAATTCGGGAAGCTTACTTTTGGTATGTCTCGATACACGAGACACCTGTGTGCTATTTAAGAGATCTCCTACATTAGACTGCCGTCGTTCTGTGTTTCCAAGACAGCTCAATAGTTTTGCCTTTAATTCCTAATAAAACTCCTCAACTACATAGCGGCTTTTATTGAGAGCTGATTAAAGTTTGTTTCAACTAGACTTAACCTGGCTTCCAGCTCCAAAGTCATAGATGCTTCCGCATCTTTATTCTTTTTTGGTGCCTTTTGCACTGTTTCTTTTCACCACTTGTTTGTTACTCTTTACATTAATCTTTAATTCAATTGATTGAGATGCCAGCTTTTTTGGCAAGTATTTTTGTCCAGAATTAATAGGTAACGAATTGTGTTTAACTTTATAATAATTATTTATACCGGCGGCTAGCGGAAGCCGATAAATGACCGGCCAGATAAATGTTCACAGAATAACCAACGTGAAGAGAGGTTAGCATAGAACTGAGCAAAGCAGCATCGGCAGATCAGATCAGGGCAGAGCGCTGATTATAAAATTTTGCTTTCTACAGAATGACACAAAATGAAATGAAATAGACACATTTTTGGCTCAAATTTCAGATTTTTTAGACTAATTTTTGAATTGTCAGGAACCTATTTATGGTTAGGATAGGTTTATAGAGCTGATTGACCATAGTCGAGGTCACTCACCTATTTACATACCTATAATAAAATAAACAATTTTTTTTATAAAAACCATGCCAAAAACTCTATCATATTACAAAAAAAGCATGCAATCTGGTGCACACGTTGCGAAGATAGCCCCTCACTCAAAAAATTTTTCTTAGAAATTTATATTATAGATTATGTTAACAAAGGCAATCATATTTTTAAGCTAGCATTATTCGTCAGCGGCTTGCCAGAACATTCTCCTCCGTTGGGGTCTAATCTTTCAGCAGACTCCTTGAGGGTTTCTCCTGATGATTCCTGAGGCAGTCTAAAAGTCAGCTACACGGCAAACTCCATCCTTGCCCTTGACGAAATCGACCACTCTAGCTAGTGGCCAACGCATTGAAGGAAGATTTTCGTCGTTAACCAGGACAACATCGTTCACGCAGAGAATTGGCGCGGACATTCGCCACTTTGAACACTCTTTCAAACAAATAATATACTCTACGCGCAAACGGCTCTAGAATATTTGTTGCTGACAACCATCCAGACATTGAGCATCGTAGTTTAGCATGGTAAGGTCAGGTTCGAGGAGTGTTTCATGCGGGTCTAAAAATCAGATGAGCAGGGGTCAAGACATCTAAATCATCAAGATATTCTGAAAGTGAGAGCAATGGGCGAGAAACAACAATTGCCGTTATCAGGCAGATCAGAGTACGCAGCTCTACGAAGCTAACCATAGATGGCCCAACTGAGCGGTGCAGATAATGTTTTGCAGTCTTCACGGCCGCTTCCCACCGGCAAAGTGCGGAGAGTCCTTTACGAGCTCCATGTGTATTGCCTTAGAAGTCAAACAAATGACTACACTACTTTAATCAATAAACAAACAAAAATAAATGTAATAAATCCCCGAGCGGTATAGATGGCCAGAAGGAGTCCAGTAGTTTCGTCTTTAAGTTCGTGATCATAGCTGAAGGAGATCATTGCCTTTTGGCAATGCATGGAAAAAAGGTGGCACACCCCTATCGTAACTACCACCTCATTATTACAATCGATATAGCATTGGCATTATGTACTTATTATTATGTACTTTTTCTTATTTATTCGAAATTCATGTTAATTCAAAAGAAAAATGTCTCTAACAGTTCTAGTAAGTGCACGTTCAGACCTCCAGTTACCAAGGGATTCTTTTTCTCTATATGTAGCACTTTAGAATTTTCACACAAACACTGCAGCTCTGCTGATTAATCAGTGATTCAAATCAGATCTTCTGCAGACGTACAGAGCTATGCAATTTGGTATTATGTAATACGGGTGTGTAATTACACTTGAAAAATGTTCACAATGAGCACAGATCACAACTGAAGCGTTTGGGAACAAAATTGGAACTTATCGGTTTTGCCATCATCACTGTCGGCTTAAGCGACACAGGGGAGCTTTAATAGGATACTTACAATGAAGTTCGGTCTCGAGAGACGAATTCATTTGAGAGTGAGAAACTAAAGCTTTATATGCGAAGTAGATGCATTGTTGTTCGAACTAATCTAGTTGGGCGCTAGTTTTGATTATTATTATGACATATTATGATTATTATTATTTGATTATAAATTATTAGGGAAGTAAATCTTGTGTCGGTCCACTTACCACTACTGACGATACGAAGTTATTTTGCTTTAATATATTCCTTTAGGACACTGTGCTGAAGCAAGAAATATTTGCAGATGCCTTCAATTAATATACTTCGTCATAAAGGTAGAGTACCGCTCCTTGAGTGTAGGATTGCGACCCAATTTTCGCTTAAAATTAATGAATCGTCTATACGCCTGAGTATAAGATTCTCTTAAGCGATCAGCATTATGTAGCAAACTTACAAAATACGCTTCATAATCAAATTTTTCCCTGGTATTCAAAGCAGCGTCCACATTATTTTTGACTTCCCAAAACATACGAATACTTTTATCGAATCTTGCATCTATCCTAGCTTCCTAATCTGGAGAATTGTGCGTTTCCAAGAGCGTCGAGGATTTAAAAATGCAGGATCGTCAAGCCGACTATTTAATGGGATATTCCAATCGGCTATAGTGACTTCCAGACACTCAGTGGGGGCAAAGTAAGCGTAGTTGTGTAATAAGAAGTGCGAGAATGTATGTATACAAATATGGATCGCGAAGGTACGAATCAATGTGACTTTGTTAATGAGATTAGTATTGTAGTGAGTGCTTTTTCTTGCAGCACAGATCTGATACTGTATATGATGTGTGTTAATCTCAGTAATCGGGGGAGTATTTATATGATAAGGAATGATATTTAGATGAGATCTGGTATGTGATGTAAAGGGTATAGGGGTAAGGTCGGGTGGTGACTTATGATGGTGTTAGAGCGTGTGTTGTTATAAGGGTATACGTGGGTTTGTGTTTGTTAGTGTGTCAATATTCAATGAACGTTCGTTCCCTGGTGCCTGTCGGTGAGGCAGCTGATCCTTCTCTAGTAGCTTCTTCGGGGAATCCTTCTGCAGTGACTTTCCTGGCAGTTCCGCGGCTGCTGGTGTAGACTGCTGATTCCTTTGGTCGAACTGCCTACGATGCTGTCGTCGTCGATCGGCATCCGCTGCTGTCGTCGTCTGGTCACCGCTGTCGTCCCGACTCCTACGCTGCTGTTTGCTCTCTTACGAGCTTTATTGCGGAAACTGCTGTTATTAATCCTAACCTTCTCACGCACCCCTGTTTCAGACTCTCAGGATCCACAAAGATGCCGCTGCCATTCCTGTTCGCCAACCCTTGCAACTATCGGCTCTATCCAAAGCCGACCATAACAAAGTCTAAGAGAACCTCTGCATTCCTATATCCACTACAAATGAGTCGCTCTTTAATTCAGCATAGCGAATACAAAAAATTATTTGGTTTAGTTGGCCACAAAAGAATTTAAGTTTTCCTTTATAGTTTTGTGTGGCAGCGTTCTGACGAATTGAAGATACACACCTGATCATAATAATAGGTACACCCATCTACGTAAAGTTTAACATAACAGAAAAGTTTTGTATTCCATATTTTAAACCTAAAATTTTTTCTCAGTTATTCTTTTAGTATTTTTTTTCAATAAAATAAACTTTAGTATAATGTAGGACAATGTTATATTAGAAAATAGATCCATTTCTTATCCAGAGTCAATGTCAGGCTGATCAAAATAATAGGTACAGTGTCAGTAACTCTTCTATATTAAGTGAATAATTTTGAAATTCTTTCTGTTTTGGCCATTTAAGATACATTTCATTTAGCTACAGTCAGAATATAAACAAATCATTTTTTTTTTCTTGCTAGAATGGGCCAAAAGTCTCATTGTAAGCAGGAAGAAGCCCGATTAGCTCTTAGCCTGAAAAAATAACAATAATGTCTTCGGGCCATTGCAAAACTAATGCAAATATCTCATAATTTTGTTAGAAATGCGTTAAAATGGAAATATAGTCAGGAAACTCGAGTAAGGCCACAGAAAACAATCCAAACACTTGACCACTGCATGGTTTCTTTGAGCAAAAAGGACCCATATAGAAGAAGAAGAAGTTAAGGCTCCAACAATTCGTAGACGGCTAGAACAAGCCAGCCTTCCAGGGAGAACAGCACGAAAGGTGCCACTTACGCGCCAAAAAAATATAACGATGTGTCAAACTTTTGCTAATGCTCCCAAAGACTGCGGCAGGATGCGCCGCAGAAACATTTTATGGAGCGACAAAACTAAAATACATTTAATTGGGAATGATTATGAAAACAATGTACGACGCCCTAAATAAAAGAAATTTGATCCACGTTTCACAATAAAATATGTCAAACATTGAGGTGGCAATATAATGATATGGGGCTGCTTCTCCTGGTACGGCGTAGGTCCACTTTTCAAAAAACACAAACTAAACAAACTGAACGCTGAGGTATACAAATCTATATTGGATAGTGCTATATTACCATATGCTTAAGAAAATGTGCCTTTTCGATGGTTATTTCAGCAAAAAAACGGCTCAAAGCACACATCGATGCTTTTCACCAAATTTTTTGAGGACTAAAAAAAAACACGTTTTGAATAGGACGACTAGTCAATCTCCTGAGTTAAATTCAATCGAAAGCTTGTAGGGGGATCAAAAAAAGACATTAGCTAAGTTTTCATTTTTAAATAAGGAATTATTATATGAGGGCATCCAAGAATTGTGGTATGAGACACCTATAGAAACTTGACATATGCTTATTAAAAGTATGACAAAAAACGTAATAAAGGTAGCCAGAAATAGAGCTGGACACATTAGATATTAACTAGTAAATCCTAATTAAGCAAAGAATAAATATAAATAAGCATGAGTAAATTTGTTTCATACCAACACTTGAAGTTTACCTATTATTTTGATCAGCCCGTCATTGACTCTGAATAAGAAATGGATCTATTTTCTAATATAACATGGTCCTACATTATACTAAAGTTTATTTTATTGAAAACAAATACTAAAAGAATAACTGAGAACAAATTTTAGGTTTAAAATATGGCATACAAAACTTTTCTGTTATGTTAAACTTTACGTAGATGGGTTTACCTATTATTATGATCAGGTGTGTATTACATATATGTGTGTATCACATACTGTCAAATGCATTTTTCTCCAAAAGTAATTAGGCTTAAAGAAATGTTTATACCCGGTAGAAAGAAAGTAGCGGTACATGATATTTGTGGTGATAGTAGATGTGTGTAACAACCAAATATATATATTCTTGATCAGTCGAGTATAAATATTCTTGAATAGCAGAGTCGTTATAGCCATTTCTGTCTGTCCGTCCTTCTGTGCGTCCGTTCGTTTTAATGAGCGGCTATATTTCAGAGACTATAAAAACTAGAACAACCAAATTTTGTATCCAGACTCCTGTGATATTGTTTCCCTCTCTCTCTCTCACACACTTCCACGAGCCGTATATATGTAAAGACGTAGATGTAGAGACGACAGATGTAAAAACCATATGTAAAAAACATATGTAAACATCTAATATATAAAAATCATTTATTAAAATTCAATTTGTTCCTGTACAAAAGCAGATAGTTTATATTGTAAGTATGAATTACACAAAACGTAAGTTCATATATGTTTATACTGACTGAGAATAGTCGATGGCCCTGGCAGCTAGCACGATATAAGATCTCATGCCGGACTTGGCTTTGCAAGCCATTTCTGACATCAAATAAATAAATAAATAAATACTGACTGAGAAACAGGTATACAACGTTTCCCTTTCTTGTTTTAAGAAAAAATGTAAAATATGAATTAAAAAAAGGGGAATATTTCTTGCGATTCTATTTTTTTGAAAATTAAAAAAAAATGTAATTTTTTCTTAATTTAAAGTTTTTAGCGCGAAACCCATTGCAGCATTTGCGCGCTTTAGGAGATTTTAGTAATTTTTCATACCAGCTCATGCTGACTAAACGAGAGCTACCTAGGCTACGTCAGTACCCTGTTCAATAACTACTTTATTTTTATTTCTAGCTAGCTAACAACTAAAAAACATTAAATAAATTAGTTTAATTAAATATTTAAATTTTTAATAAAGCAATTTAATGCTGCAATTTTTCGATCCGAGGAAGCTAACAGCACGTGGAATAAATCTTCGCTTTGTCGCCTTCGAAAATATTTGTTGAGGTTCGTGTATCTCTTGTATTCTTGGTTTTCCGATTCAAGCGCAATTCTGCATCTATTTTTTTCTGCAACCGAGAACATTGAGTATAACTTAAATATTTTTAATAGTTTCACCATTTATTTCAGTAATACGAGCAACGAGCTCCTGGAGGTGTTGACATCGTTGATATTTTCAAAACCTAGTTTGGTTAGTCCCCCAAAAACCAGAATTCCTGTCGAAAATCTTCTTGTATTCTCCTTTTAGCTTCCCTTTTTTGGTTTTCAGGCAAAGTATAAGAACAAAGAATTCCATAAATCAAATACGCTTTAAAATGGGCAAGTTCTCGTCTATTTGGTGTTTGTGATCCCATTGTTTCAAATTTTTTTCATCGATCATCGTCAAATCATTCTGGATGAAAATGCCTTGTTTATTTCAGTTTTAATTTCATTCACCGGAGTTCAGCAGTTTCCGTAGCATATTTAAAAATGAATAATCCTGCAATATCTACTGATGATGAACGGCGGTTTGTACAATGTTCTTCCTAATTACATTTTAATCTTAATGGAAGAATGGAAACCATAAACATATTTTCGTTAGAAATACATAGCTTCATCAGTATTCAAATTTAACCTTTTTTTTTTGGCTTTCAAAATTTCCAGAAAAAAATTATCAAATTTCAATTTGAAAACCTAATATTTTCCAGACAGTAAGCTGAAACTAAATACAAAATGTCTGAGTCAGATTTATAGCTGCATTTATAAGCCTTTCAGAATTGCTAAAATCAAAACACCTAAATATTCTCCCAAACTACATATAATGCCACATAATGCTTAAATAACGGTTGTATAAGCTAATATAAAACTTTAGAATTTGATGGATCAGACCGCCCGCCGAATTGTTAAATCCAAAATTACACAGCTCGAAAAAATTAAAAATTTGTTTTTCGCTGTGGCCAAAAAAATATAACCGTTTTTTTTTTCTTTAACAAAATACCAAACATCTGTATTTGTAACAATTTATAACCTTAAAATGACATTTGGGAAGGTACCGAAAGGAATTAAACGGAAAAGTGCGGCATTCGAAGTTTTTATCAAAGGTGTCACCCTTAGTCGTTTAACCATTAATTTGTACAAACGATACCTTAAACGATTTCTAATTAATGTACCTATAAAAGAAAAAAAAATAAAGACAAAATAATTATTTTTGTCAGTTTTATAAATTTTCAAAGTAAAATTTTCTAAAATATATACTGCAAACATCTGTCAAATTTGAATGTGGAAGCTTAATATCTTCCAGACGGTAAGCTGAAGCTACAAAGTGTTTGGGTCAAGTTTATAGCTGTATTTATCAGTTTTTCAGAATTGTGAAGTTCTATATAACCAGATGTAAGTTATGTGGTAAAGTTATGTTCCATAGGTTTAAGTTATTTGGTAAACTACCTTTGGAAAAAACATAATACAATACTATTTTTCAAAAATTTTGAATAAAAAAGTAAACTATAAAAAACTCTTTCCTTAAAAATTTTTTAATAGAAAACGCTTGAGAACGAAAACGATAGAAAACGCACTTAGGGGTGTCCTATTCAAGTGATGAGGAGTGTAAGAACGTGTGCAAAAAATACATTTTTGCGCCTAATGCTTTGTAACGGATGCGACCTTATCGTTGTTAACTCGATTCCCCCCGCTCACTATACCTGAAGATGCCTATCGAAATGCCTATCGCTCGAAATAGGACCATCTGTATTGGATCGGTCGAGTAGACTACCTCAATGTGTCCGCTGCTTCCGAAAGGCCGAGTTTACGAAGCTTAATTACCTCATTTGGAATTTTGATTGGTCCGCTTTGTATTTGTGCACTGATGTTACGATTAACACAAACATTTTCTATGATGCACTAGACACTCCCGCTTTCCTGTCCTATTAGATCGAAGAAACCCCCTTGGTTTCCAAAGGAGCTATCCAGACTAAACGAGAGGGAACGTTGTGAGCCGCGGCAAAGGCCGCGGCTCTACCTTATACCCGGTACTCAGTTAGTATATACATACATACATTTATGAGCCTACGATTTATGAAATTTATTATATGTTCTCAAAAGGGACGAAAATAATATTTAAATTAAAAAAATGAATTTTTTGGAATTTGTATACATGTTTCCATTTTTGTTTACATATGCTTTGTATATCTGCGCCTACATTTCTACATGACATGCATAACTACATACATATTTGAGACGTACAAGTGTTTGCGACAGAGACAGAGGGAATGAGTCAGCGCTTGGCAGGCGTTGCGTAGCCACTGAAATTTAATTTGTTTCTTCTGGGCATAATATTGATCCGATCTGATCCAGATTCGGTAATCTGGTAGATATGGTAATTTTTCATGATTCTGCGTTTTTGGTTTTCATTTATCTTAAAAATTGTGGATTCCACAGATTTTCGTCTTTTGTGGGGGCGGAAGGGGCGTGGCAAAATTTTAAAACAAACTTGTGCTGGTTCGGTATCACAGGAGCTTGGATAGAAAGTTTGGTTGCTCTAGCTCTTATAGTCTCTGAGAACTAGGCGCTCATTTATACGAATAAGCAAAGCAGATGGGGTCGCGTGTGAGAGAGAGCGAGAGGGAATAATGACTTTCGAAATGGTTTTCTTCATTGTAGCTATAATATTGATCCGATCTGATCCAGATTCAACACTCTGATAGAAATGGGCATTCTCTATGTCTCTGCGTTTTTAGTTTTCTTGTATCTTCAACATTGTGTACGCCACAGACTTTCGTCCTTTGTGTGGGCGGAAGGGGGCGGGGCGAAATTTTGAATTACATTTGGAGTAGTGTGATCACACAGGAGACTGGATACAAAACTTGGTTGCTCTAGCTTTAATAGTCTCTGAGATATAGGCGCAAATGAAGACGGACGGACAGACGGACAGACGGACGGACAGACAGACATGGCTATATCGACTCGGCTATTGATGCTGATCAAGAATATATATACTTTATGGGGTCGGAAACGCTTCCTTCTGTGCGTTACACACAACCGTTATCCCCACAAATCTAATATACCCCTATACTCTTCGAGTACCGGGTATAAAAACTTAAAATCAAGACTTTATAAAAAATTTCAAGAAGTTGGATCTCCTTCTTCTCTGTCTCGTTAGGTAATGCCTCGGTCAAACTTTTCAGTTCTTAACGCTCAATGTTCTAAGAACTACCTATCTCGATGCAGGATACGTTTTCCTAAGGACCCTAAACAGTTCTACAGCTTCGTATTCTTCCTCGCTATTCTTCCTTAATACGTCGGCAGATAATGATCAGGCAATTGCCGATATTTTTGTCCGTTTTTTTCCAAACTACCTATTTGCAGGATGTTTACTCTGGTCAGCCGTATCCATACGGCTTACCGAAGTCGAACGGCATTTTCAGTCCCTTGTTAAAGGAAAGCTCATTGCTTCATGATCTACAAATAGTGAAGCCGGTGTTTCCCGGCTGTGTACTCAGGTGCTGTGCCGAATCTCTGTGTGGGCCATTGCTTAAAGTATTCACCCTGTTCAAAAATTCTTCATGCTTCCTCCCGATATGGAAGGAGTTCTTTATAATTCCATAAGAAAGGTAGCATGTCTGACGCAAATAACTATAGAGGTATATCTATCCGCTATTCCTAAAGTGTTTGACAAAAATTTGAACTCCGCACCTGCAGCACCTATGCAGATCACTTATATCTCCAGCTCAACATGGATTTATAAGGCGGAGATCAACCACTACTAATTTATTGGAGTTTACCTCCTTCATAATTAAAGGCTTTCAAGGTAATTTACAGACGGATGTTGTTTACACCGATTTTAGTAAAGCGTTCGACTCTGTCTCATTCTCACAAAAACTTGACCTTCTAGGGTTCCCACCTAATCTCCTGAGATGAATTTCTAGCTACCTTTGTTCTAGGTCTCAAAGAGTCCTTTTCAAAAACTCCCTGTCCTCACCAATTATGGTGATTTCGGGCGTACCACAGGGCAGCCATCTAGGCCCCTTACTCTTTACACTCTTTATAAATTACCTGCCTTCTCTATTAACATACTCTCGAGTACTTATGTATGCGGATGATGTTAAGCTCTGTGTCCAGTATATAGACATTTCTTTTCAATCTAGGTTGCAATCCGATCTCGATAGATTTCAGTCATAGTGTTGTGCAAACGCTTCAAAATGTAAAGTAATGACTTTTCATCGCTCCAGTGCCTTTCTGGTTCCTTATAACCTTTGCGGTGGTTCTCTTGAGAGAATTACCAATGTTGATGCTCTTGGTGTTCTATTAGATCCCAAGTTAAAGTTTTCAGAACACATTTCTACCATGGTAAAGAGGGCCATGGGCGTGCTTGGGTTTATAAATAGGTGGTCAAAGCAATTTGACGACCCCTATATAACAAAGACTCTCTATACCTTTCTAGTTCGTCCGATTTTAGAATACGGCTCTTGTGTATGGTGCCCTCAATAAAACTTTTTAGGTTCCTATGCTCGGATAATTCCCTCTACCATATCATATCTACGACTAACTCCCTTCCTAGTCTTAAATTACTGATACTCTCATTTCTTTCTCGTAATTAGAAAATGCTTAGCTTTTTTTAGTTGGATGAGTTCTACTTTTCCCCGAACACTAGTCTAACACCTATCTTTCCTGAATGTCCGCGATCGGTTCGGTTAACGGGTCGCGCGTTATGCGGCAGCGCCCCTCGGTCGGTTGGGCGGGTGGAGGGCTGCGTTCTTACCTGGGATCCGCGCTGATTGGTGCAGTCATTGCATATCCACGTCCTAAAGAAAAAAAAAAAAAAATAATAATAACACAAATACGACAGTATGCTGACAGTATGAGCGTAACAGAACAGCTGGGTAAAGACAGATTTTTCGCGCCACATTTAATTATTAATGTAAGTGCAACGAATTAATTTTTTGCCCATTAGCGAATCGCTTTTAAATTTGAATGTTGTGTCTTAGAGTTCGGCATACATTCTTAATACACAGGTATTAAGCTGTCTTAACCTTCTTAACCCGCGCACTTTTTTCGTTGCTTTGCTTCAAAAAAAATAATTGAAATCTCACGCTGCTTTTGTTTATCAACCTGCAGGTGTGCTTCTGTGTGCTCCCCTGACCAGTTCCCAACTCTGTTTGCACACTTCCAGAACTTAGGAGGTTCTTTATCATCCAGAGGTTTATTGCTGGCTGTGCGTTGGTTGGCCACGTTGTTAAATTCTGCTGATATATCAATGAATACTCCTAGTGCATACTTTTTGTTTTTGAGGGCTTTCTCGACTGTAGCTAAAGAAACTTTGGTGGTTTGTAGGCATTCTGGTTGGTTGACATCCGTCCCCCTACCTACAGGTCTACATGTTCGTCCGACTGTGGAATCTGGTGGTCGACGACCTCATCAAGAGATTCGACAGGAGGCCCCTAAACTAACAGCTTATGCTAACGACATAAGCATACTTATTACGGTTGTATGTCCCGACCAAAGACAATATAAACACTAAAATGTGTAACTCGATACAAAATTTTAAGCTCGCTTTTTTCAGCATATTCCACACCGAGAAAAATAGAGACAGAGGGCGCTCTAGAGGCAACCGCTCTACACGTGAAACTGAACGTTAATTGTATGTGTGCACATTTGTTAGGTTTGTTTTGTTTAATGTGCTTAAAAGAATATAATAAGCGAATTTAAATATGTTCTGACTGACTTCACATTGTATTAATTGTCTATAGGATATTAGTGCATTGCGTCAATAAGCAACACTCAGCAAATAAATTAGTGGCCCAAGAAATCTCAGAAATGAGCTCGTCTCAAAATTTGGGCAGCTCTGAACACGTACACACACATGTTTACTTGCAGTTCTGTGAGTAAGCGCACGTTCAATTTTTAGATCCGTGCGCTTTGTAGACTTCCTGCGAGCGAGACAGCTTATATTTTGTGTCTTACAAAACGGGCGAACGAAACGGACCTCATACTCTTCACCAAGAGTAAGAGGTAAAAGGTACCGGCATGGAACCCCCCGAAAATTAACCAAACAAGGCACAACCGAAACTACAAGTGAAATTCTTCTCCACAGTACTGGACAGCAAACTGGCATGGTGACCCAATGAAGTGGAAAGGGTGAAAAATACCACCATTGCGCTTTATTCATCCAAGAAGATGCTCAGCAGCACATATGGCCTGCTACCTGCTCTAATGCACTGAATCTACATCACGTTGGTACGACCAACTTTGCTGTTTGGAGTTAGTGTGGTGACTAGCTACCAAAAAGAAGACGGATCATAAACTCATGGAAAAAACCTAGCGACAGGCTCTACTCTGTATAACGCGGGCGCTGAGTTCAACCGCAACAACTCGAAACCATACTAGGAATCGATCCTTGGACTTCCACGCTCGTCTGACTGCAGGGAAAGCAGCACAGCGCCTAATTGCATCGGGAAATACGTTGTCACAAAGATATGGGCAAAGTTCAATTGGCAAGAAATTGTTCATTTTCACTGACTACAAAACCTTTCAAACTTGTCTCGAGGTAAAAACAAATATATCTACGGAGCCCGAGGTCTGGAAAAGAGGACTCCTTAACATATAAACAGGCGTCTCCAAGATGGACGGGGAGGTAGGAGCGGGCTTATACTGCAAAGACTCTGAAATAAGGCTGTCATACGAGCTACTGGACCGATGAACCATATTCCAGGCGAAAGTCTTTGCAACCAAGAAGGCAGCAAAGATCGCTCAGTATACAGAACTAGCACATAATATGGCTAACATATTCGTTGACAGCCAAGCGGCGATAAGATCCATTCAGTCGTCCGCTGTTAGTTCCAGAAGTGTCCTGGCAAGCAGGGGGCACTAGACAAGTTAAGTTCCCAGCCAACAGGGCATCGAATCAGGTGGAGGAGTACCACCACCTGCAGAACCTTAAGACATCACCATATTTTGACGCTGCAGGACCTCCAGCGTCCGGTCCTTGGATGGCGATTAGGAAGAGTACCTTCGCCTTTGGTATATACGAGACTAGTTCCCTGTCATTGCACCCAGCACTATCTTAAATGGGCATGTAAAATACGGGTTCTTCCCCTATCCCTGCGAACAGAGACCAACGTCTACTGCGCCGCCGTCATCTTCCCTTTCTGATACGGTCAAGGAGCGCCACGATCAGGTGCCCCACGCTTTCGGCATGCTTGCCTGAGTGACCTTGTTGGCACCCTCGGTCGAGCGTTGCCTCTTGGTGGCCAGCAATTTTTCTCTTGTTGAGATCGGGAAGACGATGGATAGTTTCCTTAGCTAACACTGCTTCGGACAGAGAAAGCTGCAATGCATAATGCAGTGCCGGTCGGCACCCCAAAGATTCCCAACATTTTTGGGATATTATAATGGTAATTTCAACTGAATAATCCCTCAATACATATAGGTAGAGTAATAAAGAAGTCACATCTAATGGGATCTTTTTGAATATAGCTATACAAATAAAAATTTTGTTGTCAAAGTTTTTGGACGACCAAGAAACCTGATTAAGTAACCATTAATAACCGCCAAAGTTCGTTTTTTCATAGTTAGTATATATTTTGTAGTGTGTAGTTTATTAATTGAGTTCATTTAACTATTTTTTGCAGTATGTTCGGATGCTCTGGAGTATGTTCCGGATGTGGCGAAACAATTCCCCCAAGTGAATTGGTAGCAAAAGCGCTTACTGGAATAAATAATATTGATATACAAAGTCAACAAAAACAAATAATTAACTGTGTATTTCATTTAAGGTGCTTTAGTTGTGCAAAGTGTGGCTCAAGTCTTCGCCCTGGTGATAGGTATGTATATCGATATTTTATATCGTCAAGTAAGTGAAGATTTGTATCTCTACATTTTATATTATTTGTTTGTTAATATATATATTTTATTTATATATTTTATTTTAAAAACTTTGTCCGCAGTAGGAGAAGAGGCAATTGTTAAAGTGGGAGATCAATTCCAAAGTATAGATATTATTTCCAATTGACGAAACAATGAAATGAGTCATAATTTCTTATCGGACTAGTGTACTCATTATTTTATACTTTAATTTCTTTTTTTTTAATAATTATTATGGATAACACAAGGGAATAAAATTGAACTTTTTGTGTGCTGATTGAAGTTTTTTTTACTAGTTTTTAGTCACGGATTTCAAATCTGATATCCATTTCTCTCCATCAGACTATAAATGTTAAAAAGGCGTAACTTTACTCTTCATTAGGCGGTGTTCAAAAAGTTGATTATTTTTCAAAAGTGTTGAGAAATCAGCAGCTTATTCTACACTTCATACTAATTTTAGTTGGGTCATTACAGGCAGCTACCATCCAGCTGAGCAACACTTCGTTCATACGCATACACGCAATATCCGTTAAAGGATTCTGCTCCGCCATAGGATCCACATTACCACAAGCCCTAAGCCGATTCTCTTTTCTCGTATGGAAATATTGAAAGATACCTGCACTCAAACTAGCATATGTCGAGTTAATGGATGATTACATACAACGAGGACACATACAGTGGCTCACAGCCATAAAGATGCAGTGTCAAATAAACTGCTTAACTGTGGTACAGATTTTAAACTAGAGGAAAAACAAAATGTTTAAATGCACCAAAGCTTCTAGAAACTAGGAATCCGACTTGATTTCCGGTTTGGCGTTTAAACATTTTTTGTTATTCCTCTAGTTTAAAATCTGTACCACAGTTAAGCAGTTTATTTGACACTGCATCTTTATGGCTGTGAGCTGTATGTACATACTGATACTTTCTGCTACCATAGACACAAACCACGCCAATGGCTTTTCAAATCACTTCTAACTTGGCAAAGTTCACCCTGTCGACTTAAGAAGCTGTGCGCATTGAAGTTAAGGTCAAGACTCAAGTTAATCTACACATTTCCTATGTAGTAAATTATTTTACATGATGATCTTAAGCTTCATACATCGTCTTCGGTGTAAGAAACGCCTGTATCGTGCGTCTGTCCACCAAAGAAATTTGTTGAGACAACGAGCTTTTCCGTCGACTATGTTTCAAGGAATTTCACAAATTTTTAATTCCAATACGTTATAATCATTTATTGTATGTGATTTTGTAGAGTGCGTGTGGCCGAAGACGCCAGAGCCTTTAACAATGTACATATGTTTGTATAGAGAGTTAACTAAACTTGGAGAGGCAAGCGAGCCAGTCTCGTGCCAAATAATAAATTCGGACAAAAAAGGTCTGTGCTGTAGCTAGCACGTCGTGTAGAAGCATAGAGAGTTAACTAGAGTTAAGAAGCGTAGATAACGCTAGTCGACACGACTTTTCCGCTGTCGCCAAAAATGACTTTTTCTGATAGATTTGGAGATTTAAAATTTTTTAAAGAATTATGGTTTTTTTTTCCAGGTGTAGTTTTTTTATTTAAGAATTTTAAAAAAATTTGCTATTTTTTGTCATAGGTAGTGCTTCTATTTTTCACATAACTTAAGTTTCCTACAACTGGTTGTAGTTAAAGTTAAAGTGAAGTTTTGGTCAAACGGTTATAACTTAGCCGTTTATTTTTATAAGCGATACCTTAAACGACGCCTAATTAATGTGTCTATCTAAAATACTATCTAAAAAAATTCAATACAACCAGTTGTAGGAAATTTAAGTTATGTGAAAAATAGAAGCACTACCTATGACAAAAAATACCAAATTTTTTAAAAATTCTTAAAAAAAAACTACACCATGAAAAAATAACCATAATTCTTTAAAAAATTTTAAAACTCCAAATCTATCAGAAAAGTCATTTTTGGCGACAGCGGAAAAAAAAGTTGAATTTTGTCGAGTAGTGTAATAGATGATAAGTGAGAGCATGATGCTGAGAGAGAGCAAAAGAGTAAGACAGTAAGAGTATGGAAAAAGAATGGTACAAATAGGAATTAAAATACCAACTGAGAAAATTACACTCGGGCCTCACTCGAACATACTCCCCCCATGGAAGGATCCAAGCCTTTCACCTCATCCCGTAGAGGCAAGAGACACAGTTTGGCAAGTGCCCTTCGGCTAACACCTGTACCCATCCTGATCAAGGCGACTCGAGATACGCCATCAGCTCCTGGGATGAGTTCGACGATTCTCGCTAGCGGCCACTGCAGCGGAGGGTAGTTCTCGTCCTTAACAAGAACGACATCGTTGACGTGAAGCTCAGGACTCCGAGTGCGTCACTTAGCTCGCTCCTGAAGACTGGTCAAATAAGATTGGCGCCATCGAGACCAAAAGATTTGCTGCAGCTGTGTGACCTTCTGCCAACGGTCCAGGCGATCGACGTTTAAATTTACAAAGTCAGGCTCCAAGACGGCTGTGATAGGGGCGCCAACCAAGAAATGAGCTGGCAAGAGTACATCGAGATCCGCCGGGTCCTCTGAAAGAGGAAACAATGGCCTTGAATTAATGATTGCGCTAATATTGCACGCAAGGGTGCGCAGCTCATCAATCGGATGGCCGATTTCGAATTTCTGATTTATACAGATCGGGCCGCAGTAGTCCACGCCGGTAACTATAAATGCCCCAGATTCGCTAACTCTGTCCAAAGGAAGATCTTCCATTATTTGCTCTAGAGTTCGAGGCTTCACTCGAAATCATCTGACACACTTCTGTATTACGTGAGCTGCGGTCTTTCGACCACCAATTGGCCAGTAAGTTTGCCGAATGATGGCTAATAGTGACTGGGGTCCTGCGTGAAGATGCTTTTCGTGTAAGTGCCGTACCAAAGCAGAAGTGATGGAATGATTTCTGTGCAGTATTATGGGATGTCGTGCTTCAAAATCCAGCGTAGAGTTTTTAAGGCGTCCTCCAACTCGAAGCAAACCGCAAAAGCGGGTTGGCTTGAAGCTTTGATGTCCTTTCGGGATTCCAGGGCTCTTATTTCATTCAATAGACGTGATTGCTGAGTAAGGCGAAGAAGCAGTTCAGTTCCCAAGCGCAAATCCTCCACAGTTATTTTAAACCTTTGACGATGAATAAATTTGTGTTCATATGCAAAAATTCGCTGCATTTTGGGGAAGGAATTCACGAATATCGATTCTTCCACCAAATATCTTGAAGCGCAGTTGGTAATTAGGATTGTTTTCCGTGCCTCCAAAACCGGCTCTGGAAGAGCTTTACTGGCCGTCAAATATGGATGTCCATGATTCCAAAGATAAGAATTGATAAGCTCAGCAGGTAGTGATCCTCGAGAAAGCATATCGGCAGGGTTGAGATCAGTTGGCACGTGCAGCCAAGACATTCCAGATGTGAGTTCCTGAATAACAGACAGTCGATTAGCAACAAATACATTAAAGTTAGATGGTTGTTTTTGTTTTTGTTTTTGTTTTTGATCCAGGCCAATACGACGGTAGAGTCACACCAAAAATAATACGAGCAATTGGGGTTCATTAAAGAGACTTCATGTATAAGCTGAGCGAGTAGCGCTGCACCGCATAATTCCAACTTGGGTATAGTAATAGTCTTCAGTGGCGCCACACGAGATCTGGAACATAGAATACTTGCCTTTAATCCATTGACGCCTTGCGAAACAGTGTAAATGCATGCTACATATGCACTCATGCTGGCATCACAAAATTGAAGGAATGATAGACGTGGGAAAGAGATTTGTTGCATAGAGTCAAACTGCTGAATAAAGTCGATCCAAGTTGTGCGTAAGGCGACTGGCAGACTTTTATCGCAATTAAGCTTTTCTTTCCACAACTGCTGCAGAAATATTTTTGACCTTGTAATTTCTGGCCCTATAAGTCCGAGTGGATCATAAAATCGTGCAATGGTTGACAATATAACTCGTTTAGTTGGTTTCGATGGGTCTTGATTGGGACAAAATGCAAACCATAGTTCATCCGAAGTGGGATTCAATGCCAAAAAAACGCTAGCGTCTTGGTTACATCGCTGCCATCAGTGAATTTTACAAATGTTTCCGTATCTTCACTGGGTGTTTGATTTAGTAAAGATGCATCTTTGGAGCACCATTTCCTGATCTTGATCTTGATTATTTCAAGAATCTCATTTGTAGTGTCTCCCCCCATTAGCAAATCATCCACGTAAAAATCCTGCAATACAACCTTAGATCCAATTGGATAAGAAGCACGCTCGTCGGCTGCTAGTTGGTGCATGGAACGGACGGCTAGAAATGATGCTGGTTTCGTTCCATAGGTGACGGTATCCGGTTTAAACGTTCGTATATCCTCGTGGGGTGAATCGCGCCACAGTATGCACTGCAGAAAACTATCCCTTTTTGCAAATTTCACCAGTCAAGGCTACAGGAAAGGTACGAAATCGGAGAAGAGTCGTAACTAACTTCGGCTGTATAGTTGGGCCCGACATCAAAATATTATTTAGGGAATATCATGTAGATGTACACGCGGATCTGTCAAAAACTACTCGGTTTTGTAATCTTACGACGCAGTGATGAGGAAAAATAAATTTGCATTGTTTTAGTGAGTCGCTCTTAACAGAGGTCGTATGATTTAAGTCGAGGTACACCCTTATAAATTCAGCATCACAGCTTGCGTTCTAAATTGCGAAATCTGTGATATGCTTATCGATATGAATCTCAAAGAAGACTGTCACTCATCTTAAGAGGCAATTGAACGCTGTAATCGCCACTTGGAAGCCGACAGCAATGTTTTTTAAAATGTTTCTCGCAAGCAATTTCCTCCTGTGTTGCCTCTATGGCGTTACCGTCTCACTAGCTCATCCTTACCAACAGTAGGATTATGACTCAATTCAGTCGAACTAGAGGCAGCTAAGAGCACAGAACTGTGGGAGTAATGACCTCCCCCTGTGAAAACAAAACCGAGACGCTTTTTCTATATTATAGTTTTTTGTATATACAGTGGCTCACAGCCAAAATGATGCAGTGTCAAATAAACTGCTTAACTGTGGTACAGATTTTAAACTAGAGGAATAACAAAAAATGTTTAAACGCCAAACCGGAAATTAAGTCGGATTCCTAGTTTCTAGAAGCTTTGGTGCATTTAAACATTTTGTTTTTCCTCTAGTTTAAAATCTGTACCACAGTTAAACAGTTTATTTGCCACTGCATCATTTTGGCTGTGAGCCACTGTATATATGTCCAACTAAATCTGTCCAACGCATAATATCTCATAAAACAAACTGGCTCCAAAAGGCACATCTATGCGCTGAGATTCGTTGAAGTGTGGGTCAGCAAGGCTGATATTGGATGGCTTTTTATACCCGGTACTCGAAGAGTATAGGGGTATATTAGATTTGTGCTGATAACGGTTGTGTGTAACGCCCAGAAGGAAGCGTTTCCGACCCCATAAAGTATATATATTCTTGATCAGCATCAATAGCCGAATCGATATAGCCATGTCTGTCTGTCCGTCCGTCTGTCCGTCTTCATTAGCGCCTATATCTCAGAGACTATTAAAGCTAGAGCAACCAAGTTTTGTATCCAGTCTCCTGTATTATCACACTACTCCAAGTGTATTTAAAAATTTCGCCCCGCCCCCTTCCGCCCGCACAAAAGACGAAAGTCTGTGGCATACACAATTTTGAAGATACGAGAAAACTAAAAACGCAGAATCATGAGGATGACAATTTCTATCAGAGTGTTGAATCTGGATCAGATCGGACCATTATTATAGCCACAATGATGAAACCCATTTCGAAAGTCATCGTTCCCTCTCGCTCTCTCTCACACGCGACCCTGTCTGCTTTGCCTATTCGTTCAAATGAGCGCCTAGATCTCAGAGCCTAAGTATAAGAGATAGAGCAACCAAACTTTCTATCCAAGGTCCTGTGATATCAATTCAGCACAGGTTTATTTCTAAATTTTGCCACGCCCCCTTCCGCCCCCACAAAGAACGAAAATCTGTGGAATCCACAGTTTTTAAGATAAAAGAAAACTAAAAACGCAGAATAATGGAAAATAACCGTATCTACCAGATTGCCGAATCTGGATCAGGTAGAACTACTATTAAATTAACTACTAATAGAACTACAAATTAAATTTCACTGGCTATTACCTCTCTCTAGCAAGCATTTCCACGTCACGAATATGTAGTTATACATAAACATGTAGAAATGTAGAATCATATGTAAACAAAAATGGAAACATGTATAAAAATTCAAAAAATGGTTTGATTTAATTTTTTTAAATATTCTTTTTTGCCCAAAATTTAATTCGTCCCTTTTGCGAACATATAATAAATTGCAAAAGTCGCAAGCTCGTATACATATGTATGTATATACTGACTGAGTACCGGGTATAAAGTAGAGCCGCGGCCTCTGCCGCGGCTCATAACGTTCTTCCTCGTTCCATTTGAATACATCAAAGGAAGAAGCATTCTGGTTTCCTGTGATGCGTGGAGCAACAAGAGCTGTGAGACTCGTGCAGTAATCTGACGGCCTGGATCGAATGACTAAATTGACTGAATCGTCCGTATGAAATGCGGATTCCGCACCAATATTTGATACTGATACCGAAACTTTGGCTCATTTCGGCTGAAGCGTCTAAGCAAAGCGAGAGGGTATTAAGTTAATCTGCAAGCCGGAATCCAGAAGATCCCGGCATGGAATAAGATCACCAAATCGACTCTTAATCATGATGACTGTCGTGGCGAGAAGCACTACGTCTGAACTAAAATTCTGAGTAGGAGGCGAGAAAGATAATGAAGCGGCAACAAGAGATTTCTGAAGACTGGGGTCTGAGCGTGAGTCGGTCTGAGTAGACGACGTAGTACCGTTCGTAGGTTCCGTGGTAACTGACGTAGGCAGGGGACTGTTGATATGCTAAAGTGAATGATGTTTTTCACCGCATGTGCGGCAAGAACCTGAACTGCAGGAGGTGTTACGATGTCCCTTCTTCAAACAGTTGAAGCATACTCTAAGCTTCCTTGCCTCATTAAGGCGAAAATGGTCCCAGGTCGGTATAACATTGGACGGAGACGGTTCTTCACATTTGCTCCTACTTTCGGTGTCCAGATACTTGTACATGTAGTGAACGATGATGCACCCTGCTATTTCCTCCATGTTACTCATCGACTTTAGCGCTCTCATGTGAGAATGCACCTTATCCGATAATGTACGCAGCCTTCTAGTTGACCTATCATCAACTTTCTCATGCTTCAGCATCTCAGCGAAGTGTGCCTGAACCGTGTGTATTGAAACAATTCCTTAAAATATCCAACGCGATATCATAATTGCTCTCCGTTACTTCCAAAGAGCGAACAGCTTACAGCGCAGGTCCATCCAACATGAGCGCAGGTACTGAAACTTCTCAATCTTTGGTAAAACGGCCTCCTGACCTATAATTGTGTTAAACATAGTGAAGAAGTTTGCCCACTCAGTATAGCCTCCACGGAAAGTAGGAAGTTCTATGTCAGGAATATGATATCGTGGCCGCACGATTCCGGAGGCAGTTACGTTAAACTCAGGATGTATCGTTGAGTGATGCGGCATGAGTCCTGAGTGAATACGAACTTTGATTTCCATAACCAAGACATCAAACTTGTTGCTTAATTAGCTGCCAATTTCGTTTACGTCGAGTTCTTCTAAATTAGAATGAGTCACATTAAATGAATCGGACATTTTTTTCAAGTATTCTAAATGAACACTTAGCGCACCTTCCTTGCGCACAAACTGCTTAGTCGTATATTGACTTTGCCTTCCGTTTGTAAAAAGACACCCTGTTTTCAGACAAGTCATTGGACTCAGCCGGCAAGCAGCAGCAGACCCGACAGCAGCAGCGAGCAAGCACAAAGAAGAATAGAAGAACGATTCGTTTGATTGTCGGTTTGTGCGCGCAAATGCACCGACAGCAGCAGCGAGCAAGCACTAAGAAGAATAGGAGAATGACCCGTTTGATTGTCGGTATTTGGGCGCAAGTGCACCGAAATCGAAGCCGTTGCTGTACGTAGATGTATTGATGTTTGTGAGCAAGCAAGCGCCGAGACGAAAGCTAACTGCTTCGCGACAGAAAGGTTAGGTTTAGTTTGTACTTTAAACGACTTTTAATTGTTTTTAGCAAAATTATTAATGATGATCACGTCGGGGTCACCAAATGTTGAGACAACGAGCTTTTTCGTTGAATTTATATTGTAACAAGATTTTTTTGCTACCGCCGGGCCGAGCGGATTTCCTCTACAGGTTGGGATTTGGACAAATTTTGTAAGGCGGCAGCTAAGGGGAGGTAGCAGCTGTGATGCCGTCGTGATAAAAACACACTAACACTTTTATTTCGCTTTTTCCAGTTTATTCCGATACCTAACCTTCTTAGGCACGTTTTTTTCCACTTTTTCTCCAAATTCAATCTCTCTTCGCCTTCTTGCTTCTCTGTCTCTTCGTTTTCTTTCTTCCTCCTGTCCAAAGTCCAGCCGATCGAGGTGGACTCAAACTATCGATAAGCCTGGTCCAGGGCTCTAAGGGCGCCAACTTCGAATTTTCGTTACAATATCAAAGAATTTCACAAAAGTTTAATTCCAATACGTTATCAAATTTTTTTTATGTGATTTGTTTAGTGAGGGTGGCCGCAGACACCAGAACCTTTAATGTATGTTTGTAAAGAGTAAATAATCTTGGGGAGGCCAAATAATATATTGGGACAAAAAGGTCTGTGCTCCAACTACATCAAGCGGTAACTGATTTTGGCAGACGCAGCTGCCGTCCGCTAAGCTACGCCGTGTGGAAGCATAGATGAGAAAAACGAGAGTTAAGAAGCATAGATAATAGATGATAAGTGAGAGCATGATGCTGAGAGAGAGAGCAAGAGAGTTAGACAGTAAGAGTATGGAAAAGGAATGGTACAATTAAGAATTAAAAATACAAACTAAGGGAATTACACTCGGGCCTCGTCCGAACACAATTCATATCGAGCTCGTCAGTGATTTGACAACTACTGCATACATCGCCTCTTTTAAGCGATTAGATACATTCGATTAATACTCAGGCAATGGCACAAAATTTCATAAATCAAGAAAAAAATTAACGGAAATTCAACGGATAATTGTATCTTAAAGCAACGAAGAGGTAATTGCTAGTTTTCTGTCTAGTGAAGAACTGGAACTTCACTCCACCGTCTGTCCCGCATTTTAAAGGTATTTGGGAGACGGACAGATGATCAATAAAGCTTCACTTTCCCCGAGTAATTGATAGCAGGCTTCTCAAAACTCGCTCACAATACGCGCCCAGCGATCACAGTGTGGATTCCCTTACCATGGCAACATGTCGGTGCCAAAGCCGTCTTTTTTGGACTTCAACATTAGAGATAACAGTTTGCCAAGGTTCAAGGGTTCTGAAAACGTTGGAATCTTGAATATCTTACTTCCTTGCAATCGCGCAAGAAGTGGCAGCAGGAGATCAGCAAACTAATATTGGATACACTTGTGGTGCTGAAGGAACCGAATTAACCGCCTAGCAAGTGGCTGCTTGGTCGAATTACCGAGGCTCATCATGGTCAAGTCGAGAGGGTTCGAGTGGTACCCGTAAAAACTGCCCGGGGAATGCACAAGATTACCAAACTAAGACGACGAGCCAGGAGGAAGTTATTCAGAAGGTTAACGAATGGCCTACCGGTTTGGATTCCCAAAACGAATTGTCAGTGATAGAGGATCCGCATTTACCTCAAACGCATTTGGAGAGATGCTGAGTGCCAATGAAGTGGAACAGGTTTGGTCGACCACTGGAAAAGCAAGAGGGAACGGGAGGTTGAACGATTCAATTTTATCAGTGATTTCAAAGTTGTCAGCGCACTATAGGTCAAATGGACTTTTTTTCTGATATAAATTCATTTTTCAAAAGTATTCAAATTAACTATGTATCTTTTGTTATGTACCCATTAGGAATACATTAAACCGTAATTTTGCATACCAGAAATGTTAACATTGTGTTCTGATGCTAAGTTAACAGCTGTTAAAACAGCTGATTCAATCCAAAAGCACGTAATCATAAATTTTTTCGAAATTAAAAAAAAATTAATTAATAACACTAGTCGACACGACTTTTCCGCTGTCGCCCAAAATGACTTTTTCTGATAGATTTGGATGTTTAAACATTTTTAAAGAATGTTTTTTTTTTCCAGGTTTAGTTTTTTTTTAAAGAAGTTTTTAAAAATGTGGTATTTTTGTCATAGGTAGTGCTTCTATTCTTCACATAAACTTCCTACAATTGAACTTTAAAGTTTTAAAAAGCTGACAAACGCTGCTAAAAATCCGACCCAGACACTTTGTAGCTGCAACTTAACGTATGGAAGATATTAAGCTTTCAAATTCAAATTTTCGGTACTTTTTCCCGAAATTTTGACTTTGAAAACTCAGGAAATGTCGAAAAAAAATATTTAAATGCCTACATTTTCGCTTTTAGATAGACACATTAGTTAGGCGTCGTTTATAAGAATCGATGGATAAACGGCTAAGTTACAGCCGTTTGACCAAACTTTCATATGCCGAATTTCGCCGATAAATTCCGTTAGCCGACGTATAACCGTTTTTTTTTTCCTACAAACATACCAAAAATCTGTGTTTGTAACAGTTTTTAACGGTAAAATGGCATTTGGGATAGTGCCAAACGGCATATGAAGTTTTGGTCAAACGGCTGCAGCTTGGCCGTTTATCCATCGATTTAAAAAAAAAAACCTTAAACGACGCCTAATTAATGTGTCTATCTAAAACCAAAAATCAAGGCATTCAAATATTTTTTTTTCGACTTTTCCTGAGCTTTCAAAGTCAAAATTTCGGGAAAAAATACCGAAAAAAATAATGAAATTTCAATTTGGAAGCTTTATATCTTCCAGACGTTAAGTTGCAGCTACAAAGTGTCTGAGTCGGATTTATAGCTGCATTTGTCAGCTTTTTTTAACTGCAAAGTTCACCAACCAGTTCAACCAGTTGTAGGAAACTTAAGTTATGTGAAAAATAGAAGCACTACCTATGACAAAAAATACCACATTTTAAAAAAATTCTTTCAAAAAAAACCAAACCTGGAAAAAAAAACATTCTTTAAAAATTTTTAAACATCCAAATCTATCAGAAAAAGTCATTTTGGGCGACAGCGGAAAAAAAGTTGAATTTTGTCGAGTAGTGTAATTAATAAAAGTAAATTCAGAACAGTTAAGCCTGTTTCCCCTTATTGCCCACTTCTCCCAAAATGTAAAATTTTTTAGAACATAACCTATATCTAAGCAATGGCTGTCTGCTTGAAAAAGGGGGAAAACTAAAGGAAGAACTGATGGAGTGGATGCTCGTCTCCGTTATTTTAGATCGCATATCGATGTAAATGTGTCCGTCAAAATTGATCAGTATTTAAATGAAAAGAGCCGTATATTTTGCCTGAATTTATCCGAGAGACGGAAAAAATGTAGATACCATCTAAATAATTTTCAAAAAAAGCATGCTGCTTGGCTAAATGGACGCACTTGCTTAAATATTCGTTTAAAAAGTGTCGAATCACCAACACACCTGGACATCCCGACAGAGACAGCAGGCATGTGACCTTTCAAAATTTGCTAGTGGAAATGTTCGTTTGCTGATTCAAGATTCTAGATTGAAAAGAGGTGAGGCTGACCTTGCAGCTGTTCTAAAGCTACTTGCTTTTAGCCCAGGCAAAGCGAAGCATTTCTGTGAAGAAGCCAAATAAGAAGCCTGCACAATCTCCACCTGACTATTCATTGGCTTTAATATTAGAGCGATGACTTACAAAAGACCATTACGTAGTCATTCGAGAATATACAAAAAAAAAGAAATTATGATATTTATCCTCACTATAACGAAGTTGCTGAAAGAAAGCAGGAATGCAGACCCCCCGATGATGTTTCAGAAATAGTCGCTAAAGTCAGTCTACAAAATCTTCTGAACCATACCGCAGGTAGACTTGTTGCTTTGCAGAAGATGTTATACTGCACGTGATGGCTGATCAGAATACTGATTTTCTTTTAATTGATTGTTTGATGGAAGTACTGCTCAGGCAAATTATAACCTATACGCTATACGGATGAAATATCGAGTGGTTCCCATTCATGTCTTTTCGCCACAACAGTTACTCCACTGCGCATGATGTTTTCATAATGTTGCCTTAACACATATATGAAATATAAAATATACCTAGAACTGATATAAAAACATTATTTTAATATTTATTTGAAAACATTTTTTTGAAAAAAACTTTTTTTCATATATTATTTTAGGGGCGTTGATGGGCAGTGCCCCGCCATTTTTTTTCAAACACATTTCCAAATGAGATCTTTAAAGGTATCCCAAAAACTTTTCACGAAAAACTTGAAAAACCTTCGAGTTATTAATTTATATCGGAAAAAGAGTCCATTTGACCTACAGTGCAGCGGATGAACCAAGGAATTGGTTTAAATATGTTCCAGAAGTACAAAAAGCGTTGAACTATTATGAGCATGCTTTACTCAAGACATCACCATCTGAATTTATATGGCAAACAGCAAAAAGAAAGCACGAATACTGGAGCTTTTGGCTGGAGCTTTTGACCTCCCAATTTGTATCGGATCTTCAGGAGATACTCGAAGAAGCGCACAAACATATAAAGCTTGACAGATCCATAGGCTATTACGGATAGGTACGGCTCACGCAGGGTTGCTTGTGTTAAAGTAAGAGGTCCTGAGTATGTGAATTAAGGGAAGGACAAATTAGGACAAGGCAGGCGTCTGACCTGACAGATGGTGCTCTTTCTCATACTCGCGCGAAAAGTTATTTACCTCCGCCAAAATAAAGACAAAAGTTCTGCCATCGGCGCTTATTTTAATGGGAAAACAGTCCATAAGTTTAGAATATTAGTCACCAGTCACAGAATAGAGGAGTTGATTACGAATCGAGTGTCTAAACGTTAGCGTTTCTTCAGCTCGCACAAAAATGATCCCGAACACCGGGAAAAGTTGAAGCGGCCGAAGAAAATCGTCAGCTAGAAGCTCTTCACCAGGGTATTTTCTGTAAATTCGAGACTGGAAGGTCTCCTTCGAGCGTCTCGTGCCTGCGATTCACAAGCACCCAAGCTTCGCACGTGGCAGCGTTTCACGCATCCCCTACGTTTTTCACCAAGGAATCCGCCGTGAATCAGAGACTGGATGGTCTTATTTACTTATTAGTAAAAAAAACCGCAATTGCTCGGCGTACCGTTTTTGCATTAGACCGCCGCATCCCATAATCTTTCAATTCCCTTTTGCTCAACTCCTTTTCATGGAATTGAATTAATAACAAATTCTAGTTGAAACCAACCGAACGCATTTCGCAATAAAGTTCCAGTCAACACAAAAAATGGTTGTTCTAATAAAAAAAAAAAGAAAAAAATGACAAATATAAATTTCAAGTTTTTCAAGTTGATTGGCTGGCAGCTTACTTCCATAAAGTATATATATTCCTGATCAGCATCAATTGCCGAGTCGATATAGCCATGTCTGTCTGTCTGTCCGTCCGTCCGTCTTCATTAGCGCCTATATCTCAGATACTATAAAAGCTGGAGCAACCAAGATTTGTATCCAGTCCCCTCTATTATCGTGTGATACAACGAGTGTATTTCAAAATTTCGCACCGCCCCTTTCCGCACACACAAAGGACGAAAATCTGTGGCATGGACAATTTTGAAAGTACAAGAAAACTAAAAACGCAGTCAGAGAGAATGACCATTTCTATCAGAGTGTTTAATTAGATTAGATTAGGATTAGATCTGATCATTAATATAGCCACAATGAAGAAAACCATTTCGAAAGTCATCGTTCCGTATCGCTCTCTCTCACATGCGACCCCGTCTGCTTTGCGCGTTCGTCCAGATGAGCGCCCAGATCTCAGAGACTATAAGAGCTAGAGCAACCAAACTTTCTATCTTTCTTTCTAGCTCCTATGATATAACTTCAATACAAGTATATTTTGATACGCCCCCTTCCGCCCTCACAAAGAACGAAAATCTGTAGAATCCACAATTTTGAAGATAAAAGAAAACCAAAAACGCATAATCATGGAAAATAACCGTACCTACCAGATTGCCGAATCTGGATCAGGTCGAACTACTATTATAGCCAGAAAGAACAAAATAAATTTCAGTCGCCCTGTCTGGAACTGGAGGTCCCTCGAGTCATTCGTCTCTGTTAAGGATGATTAAGGGGATATCTGTGCATTTCAGTAGTCCGTTTTAGTGTGGACGGTATGCTATTTAGTATCGATGAGTGACCTCTGTGCTGTGGTGTCTCTGCCCTTTTCTTTCCCGCAAACTGAAGGCTCTGGAGGCCTAGGATGGCGTTTAGTGCATCATTTGGAGTGGTGCGGAGTGCACCACTAATGCATAGGCTGCAGTTCGCTGAACGTTTCCTAGTTGTTTGGTGAACGTCCTTTTTGATAGGGCCGGCAAACACACTGTAACTGCGTAGAGTAGTATAGTCTAACCAAAGACAATATAAACACCAAGATGTCTTACGCTCATACAATTCTGTTTTGTAGGGAGGGTTGTTTTTACCAAGAGCGCTATCTCGCTCGCACGAACTCCAGTGCGGTCGCAGATCTGAAAATAGAATGAGCTTGCTTGTATGAGTGTACACACGGAACTGTAAGTTGTGTGTGCACGTGTGCTAAGCTGCCGAATTTGCCAGCAAAATACTTTTGAGAAGATTTCTTGAGATACAAATTTATTTGCTGAGTGTTTCTTATTGACGCGACGCACTAATAACACTAGTCGACACGACTTTTCCGCTGTCGCCAAAAATGACTTTTTCTGATAGATTTGGATGTTTAAAATTTTTTAAAGAATGTTTTTTTTTTTTCATGGAGTAGTTTTTTTTTAAAGAATTTTTAAAAAATTTTGTGTTTTTTGTCATAGGTAGTGCTTCTATTTTTCACATAACTTAAGTTTGCTACAACTGGTTGTATTGAACTTTGCAGTTAAAAAAAGCTGACAAATGCAGCTATAAATCCGACTCAGACACTTTGTAGCTGCAACTTAACGTCTGGAAGATATTAAGCTTCCAAATTGAAATTTCATAATTTTTTTCGGTATTTTTCCCCGAAATTTTGACTTTGAAAGCTCAGGAAAAGTAGAAAAAAAAATATTTGAATGCCTTGATATTTGGTTTTAAATAGACACATTAATTAGGCGTCGTTTAAGGTATCGCTTATAAAAATATAAAAATAAACGGCTAAGTTATAACCGTTTGACCAAACTTTCATATGCCGAATTTCGCCGATAAATTCCGTTAGCCGACGAATAACCGATTTTTTTTCCTACAAAAATACCAAAAATCTGCGTTTGTAACAGTTTTTAACGGTAAAATGGCATTTGGAACAGTGCCAAACGGCATATGTAGTTTTGGTCAAACGGTTATAACTTAGCCGTTTATTTTTATATTTTTATAAGCGATACCTTAAACGACGCCTAATTAATGTGTCTATTTAAAACCAAAAATCAAGGCATTCAAATATTTTTTTTTCGACTTTTCCTGAGCTTTCAAAGTCAAAATTTCGGGGAAAAATACCGAAAAAAATTATGAAATTTCAATTTGGAAGCTTAATATCTTCCAGACGTTAAGTTGCAGCTACAAAGTGTCTGAGTCGGATTTATAGCTGCATTTGTCAGCTTTTTTTAACTGCAAAGTTCACCAACCAGTTCAACCAGTTGTAGGAAACTTAAGTTATGTGAAAAATAGAAACATTACCTATGACAAAAAACGCAAAATTTTTTAAAAATTCTTAAAAAAAAAGCTACTCCATGAAAAAAAAACCATAATTCTTAAAAAAAATTGAAATCTCCAAATCTATCAGAAAAAGTCATTTTTGGCCACAGCGGAAAAAAAAAGTTGAATTTTGTCGAGTAGTGTAACCTATAGACAATTAATATAATTTGATGTTATATCTGATATACATTTTGCATTTGTAAATATTTGAATTCGTTCATTATATTTGTTTATAGTACTTTAAACAAAATAAGCATATAAAGGATATACAAAATATAAAATTTTTTATATTTTGGACATGCGTCATCGGAAAATCATAATCTCCATTCAATTCGAAAGTAATGGGTGTTTTCTTCGACAGCGGCGTCGTCAACAAACAAAACAAACAAGCAGCTTTACAATATGTGCACACATACAGTTAAAGCTCAGCCTCACGTACAGAACGTGTGCCACTAAAGCGCTCTCTGTCTCTCCGTCTATCTGTCTCTCTCTTTTTCAAGCTGGAATACTTTTAAATTCCAGCCCGTCAGGAATCGAGCTGAACATTTTGTATGGCGCGGCACATCTTAGTGTTTATATTGTCTTTGGTCTAACTGTCGCTAGATATATCCATTGGACTATGATTTTTTGCATGTGTAGAGGGCTATCGTGGCCTTCTTCACTCTGTCTTTTATGTTCAGGTTCCAGTTAAGCTTCTTGTAAATTAGCAACCCTTAGTAACTTCCACTGTCGCTTAAGGAGAGCCTGCTTCCATTCAGTATAGGGGGGTTAAAGGGCGGAACCTTGTATTTATTTGTGAATAACACGAGTTCCGTTTTTGAGGGATTAACTCCCAGTCCGCGAGATTCTGTCCATTCTGACAGTCTCGCGATCTTTGCGGTCATTAAGTCGCAAAGTGATTGAGGGTATTTCCCCAAGAAGATAACGTCATACGCGTATGCCACCACTTTGCAGCGGAGTATAAGGGCAGCAGATGCTGCTTTACAGTTGTGGAGATTTATCTAAAGTGGTCTCAGAGACATCTGCAAGTTTCCTCACCAATGTGTGTCGGCGTCGGCGTCCAAGTCGCCGGAAATATCTTCGCGACACATTGCATTAGTCGATCAAGAGCTCTGTGTCCGACGAGAAGCTTTCTTTGGTTCGCTGTCGGGTGCTTCGCTCTCTGAGGCAAAGTCCTGCTCGACTGGGTCCGCCGTCTCCTTAAGGATGAACCACCTCATGTTCTCATCAGATCAGAAATTGGTGCCTAATAAACATTCTTCCTTTTAACATATCGAAATGTAATAGCATGACCTTCCATCGCAGCAAGCCATACCTATTTGACTATATCATTAATACCTTACGTTATCTTAACAATCTCCATTCTCGTAAATCCCGTAGGATCTGCAATGGAGTTGCCTTTCTCCACAAACTTCTCTCTGGTGAGGTCGAACCTACTGCCCTTATCAGCCTTATTAGTATTTCTGTCCCTTCCCGCCCGACTAGGCATTACTTTTCTCTTCATATCCAACTCTGTCTTTCTAACTACCCTGATTTTGAATCTTTTCTAGCCTTTGCCGTAACTACAATATTTTTACATCATTTTTCCTTTGATACTAGTTCTAATCTTTTCTAGCCTTTGCCGTAACTACAACATTTTTACATCATTTTTCATTTGATACTTGTTCTAATAAGGTCGAGACTATCTTAATAAATAACTTAATTTGAATAACTTTAGTTTGAAATTGTTAGGATACCGGCTTAGCCATATCAGATATTTTACCAAAAATCACTTGAAAATTGAGTCGTGGTTGCATGCGTTCGTCGTCGGTGAACTGCTAACTTGGCTGATCAAAAGCACTGTTAAGCTCTCCTGAAGCGCCTACAGATTTTGTATATGCAATGACTGCAATAGACTAATATTCGCGGAAAAGTATAACTAAACTGAGTAAAACAGCTAAGCATGCATTTAAAATTCAAACGATAAAGGTATGTTAGTATTATTAATTTAAGGGTGTAGACTGAGGTGAACGCCTAAATTTTAACTGCATTTCAGTATTTTTTACAGAACAATATAAGGCAATTATGACAATTTTTTTAATATTATGAACGTTATGATCATTATGTTTTTTGTGGAATTTGGATATTTTATAATATATAATTATTAATTTGTATGGACCTAGTTGACATCTACAAAAACAGGTGCGATAGCGGCATTTTGGAATATCTGAAGCAAAATATTCAAGCTTAATCTGGTTTATCAGATGAGTCACTATCAAAAAGAAGAATAACTTTTGAAAACATTTTTCAAAATTGAACATTTTTGTTTGGAAATTGTTAAAAGAAAAATATATATGTATATATAATTAAAATTAATTGATTCTGTTTGTATATAAAAAAAATAATATATATAATTAAAATTAATTGATTCTGTTTGTATATGTATATCTATATATGTATATAAAGCTCTCGTGTGACGGTGTTTGTGATTGAACTCCTAAACGGCTCGACCGATTCTTATGGAATGTTTGTTGTATATTAATGAGGTCTTGAATAGGTGGTGGTTTTTAATGAGTGGACTGTATAATTTTATATAGGTTTTATTTGATATGATTGATGTAGGTGATTATGTAATATTGGCGGCTTACAACGTGTTTTATACATAGCTCGCAAATGACAGTTGATCGTTTTTTCTTATATGCTCTGCTTCATAACATAACCGAAAAGATTGTACAGATACGAGCTCGCTCTGAGCGGCTCTCTTTGTTTTGTTTTGAATCGGTTTTGGTCAAGCGCTTTGCATTGACTCATTCGTGTGACGCTCTCAAATGAGTGTCGCGTAAAGAGTAATACGATTTTCGCTCACACAAAGACTCTCAGCAAAAGAGAGTTTGACTAAAAAACTCAACAGAAATTATCTTTGCCTTCGTGTGCATGTAAATACATACATATGTACATACATACATACATATAAATGTAAATGAGAATGAAAATAATAAAATTTTTATTTTGTTTTTAATAATATTTATTTTTTTTTTAAATGGAGTTTAGCTTAACAACTAATAACGCATTAAGATTTTCTGCAGATATAGAGCTTCGTCTTTCACTTAAAATAAAATGAAGGCCAGAAAATGCTCGCTCTACAGATACCTGAGTTGCCGGTGTTGCTAGAACAACCTGCGCGAGTGCACTCAAATGTGGCAACTTAAGTCTTAAGTCTTAAGTCATTAAAAAACTCAAAAATATTGGTTTAATGGTAAACGACCATACATTGCGTAAAAACTTTCAATGTCAGCAAACATTTTTATAAGTTTTGCAAAGACATTATCTTCTTTGATTTCTATCACTGTCTGGACATCATCCAAATATGCCGACAAGAGCGTCTTCTCTTCAGCCGAGGATGCAGTCGAAAAAGTTGCAGATAATGATAAGTTCATATCTTCAGATGCAGGAGCTTCAAGCGCTAGAACATTTTGTGCTGTCTGTAATAATAGAGCGATAATAATTTTAACATCTTTCTTTGATATTAGTTTTTTATTACTTTTTCTCACAAAGACAATTTTAATTGTTAATATAAGTAACTACTAACATGAAACATAAATGACACAGGACAACAATTTTAACCATTCTGCAACTTACATTCTTTAACTCGAATAACCTACATATATGCAATTTTTTTTAAATTTAGCTTTGCCAGCCATTTTTAATCATTACTCAATATGCAGTTAACTCTTGGGTCCTTGAAAATCGCAGCTAACAATGCTTCATTTTCTAAAAGTTTTATCTCTCTTATCTTAATCTGGGCCAATAGTTTCTTTTTTATAAATTTTGACTTTTTTCGCATGCCAATTTAAGTTCCATCCAAATGATAAAAAACTCACTAAAAACTAGATTTTTATCTTGTAACTTTAGGGTAGCTTCATATGTTTCCTTAAAGGCGTCAATATAAGACTCCATCCAGTCCCAATCAGCATCAACATAAATATAAGACTCGGTAGGCAGAAACTTCTTTAAATCAACAAATTTTGTCATCACCAAATAAGTTGAATTCCATCTTGATATGACGTCAAGCGATGGTATGTCTTTTTTGTGTTCGATTAAGACAGGTAACAGGTAACAGACAGGTGTACAGGTAACATACATATGTATATACAAAGATGTATTTATATATATTTATGAAATGACTAAACATTACTTACCTATTAGTTTCTGTGCGCAGCATTTTGCATAATGTGCGACAAGAACAAATTTTATCGATAATCTCGTTCACCTTATTTACATCAATTACACACAATTGCAACGTGTGTGCTGCACATCTCACTAGGTGAATATTGGCCAAATCAATGGTGTCTAGTTCTTCCATAACAGTTTCACCTTGCGTATCATCGTTAAAAAGAAATTCCTCTGTAGCATCGTTTAAAACTTGAACTGCTTTTATCATATTTCTTCCGTTGTCAGATGTCATGCTGTATGCATAAATGTAATATTATTTTAAAACATACAGCCATGGTCATATAAATAGCACAAAAAAATTTTCAATTTATGGAATGGTTTTTTTTGTACAAAAAATTTTTTTTTTACAAAACAACTTTGTCTCTTCATAGCTTCACTTACAGTGCCGCTCAACTGAATAGGTTTGACTTCTTTTTTAGACTTAGAACATAATATCTTCATAACGAGCACTCGGATTTAAACCAAATAAATTTGGTTAAGTAAAACAATCAATTATTTATAAAATACAAAAGTTTTTTTTTTTTTGGTTTGGTTTTTATATTTTTTTTATTATATTTTCAAAAACATAGCTGAAAATCGACATAATTTTTGGCTCAAGTGAATAGGTTTGACCAAAAAAACTATAAAAAAAAATTATTCACAGCAATATTTCATGGCACTTGGTAACTTAAATAATAAAAGACACTATTTCTGCATTATTTAATATTTGGGATGACCACCCTTGTTCTTAATTATTTCAAACATTCGAGTTGATAAGGAATCGTAATATTTTTCAATTTCACTCAGTGAAATAGTTGACCAGGCTTTTTTAATCGCTTCAACCAGGGTCGCCGAGTCTTGAAATTGTCTTCCCCAGAGCTCGCAAATAACTGTTAACCGATTCGTGCGGTCACAAAATAAGAGTTCTTCACTGAGACTTTGAGCAAAGGGTCCGAGAGCAACCGATTGCATTGTTCGTACAAAAATTCTGCTCGCGCTCAGTCGACGAGCAGTTTTTTTCGGTCTCTTTTGCTCTGCTCATTCCAGGACCGTTTGCCCTCGAACGACGATCCAAAAAGTCTTTTGCGAATGTATGTGTGTATGTGAACTCTCGAAGGTTCTACGCGTCACTTTGCTTTGTGAATTTCGATGGTACAGTGATCGTAGGTCGAGAATTTTGACAAAATGTCAAACATTAAACGAAGACATATTACATTTTTTTTAGAAATGTATTGCTGAAATCGCCACACTTGAGTACTTGAGTACACAAAAACTAAACTTAATATTTATTATTATTTATTTATAAGTTGTTAGCTTAATTCAAAATAAACTAATTATAAAGAAACTATTCATTTTTTAATACAAAAATTAGTTTGAAATATAAAAATTCATGTTTAAAATTTCAAGAAAATTTAACGTGAAAATTTAATCTCACAATGTTACACAACGTACCACTGTGCATTGAAAAGGAGACAAATTATTGAAAAGACCGTTTGGGTTGACTTTTTCAGTCAATCGGTCTTTTAGTGAGTCTCTCTGTGCGAGCATAGCTCGTATCTCTCATTGTGCGATGCTCGGTAAAAGACCGTTTCACGAACAGCTCAACGTAAATCGGTCAACCGAAAACCGAAACGAAAAGAAACGAAGTCTGCTGCTCAGAGAGAGATCGAGGGTGGTTTTTTTTTCGGTTGCTCTCGAGAGCAGAGCGTTAGCAAACCAAACGGTCAACAGTTATTTGCGAGCTATGGTCTTCCCCCTTCATACACTCTCCTGGATAAAAGTCCCCAAATGTTCTCGATAATATTTATGTCTGGGGAGTGTGGCGGCCACTCGAGCAAGTTGACATTCTGGTCCTTAATCCACTGTTTTGTAACCCGGGCTGTATGGATGGGGGCGTTGTCTTGTTGGTACGTCCATTGAATAGGTCCAAAAATTTCGGAAAACTGGGGAAAAGCCTTTTGGAGCACAGTCTTATAGACATTTGCATTCATCTTTGATGAAACAAACTGCAGCTCGCAAGTTCCATAAAACGATATGGCTCCCCAAACCATTACGCCTCCTGTACAGGAGTGATGACGACTCAAAAAGCATTCCTCTTTTCGCATATCGTGAAAATAATAGTTGTAGCCATCCGGTCCGTCGAGATGGAATTTTTTTTCGTCGGAGAACACTACAGCCTTCCACTCCTTGTTCCATGTCATGTGATCCCGCGCAAATCGAAGTCGAGCTTCCCTCCGTGCATCATTGAGAGGAGGTTTTTTTTTTATTTTTAATCTCTTTAAGTGTTTAGCACTCCGAATAACTCGTTTTATAGTTGCCAAACTAGCATTTACACCGCATTCATCCCTGGTTTTACTGGCAGAGAGGTGGGAATTCGAAGCAGTTCGAAGGATTAGTCGCCTCTCTGATGCCGTTGTAGCATATTTTTTTCCTCCTTTCATTTTTTTTCCCGTAATTGGCTTCATAACGAAGATAATTGCTTACCACGTTTTGGCTTCGACCAATCTTCTTTGCTATTTCATTATGTTTTAGGCCACATTCAATATAGCCTTTAATTTGACCTTTTTCAAAATCGGTTAAAGATTCGGTTAAAAAATGGTAGCAATTACTTCAAATTTAAGTAGACCAAAGAAATTATATGTTTTCAATCACGCAGTCAATCAAAAAGTGAAGTCAATGTTGTCAAACCTAATCAGATGAGCCAAAAATAGACCACACATTTAGCGAATTTCACGATGAAAGCAAAATTCCGATTTACCGTTGCATAGAACCCGTTACATTTTTTTGTCATATTATGAGTAAACAAATGAATGTTCAAAACAAAAAAGAAAGAAGGGAAATATGCAATAGGAACAAAGTGAGAAGAAAAAATAGAAGAAATATTTTTCAAACCTATTCAGTTGAGCGGCACTGTATTACCTAGTTAATTCATAAAGAAAAATATAAAAATGTTTTGAAACAAAATAGATAAAAATTAAATAATGAAATAATAGCGAAATTTGGGTGGTCACAGAAATAGCACACTTTCAAAAAAATTCCAATAATTCATAGAAAATAAGCTCAAAAGCTATGATTGTTTGACAAATTTAATATTTAGTTGAATATCCATGATTTTCAATAACGGCGTTGCATCTCCGGCCCATACTTTCCACAAGCTTCTGACATCTCTCCTTCGGAATGGAGTTCCAAGCTTCTTGGACACCTGTCCACAAATCGTCAAGATTGGCAAATTTTTTTCTGGATATCATGACCTTAACATCATTCCATAGATTTTCTATTGGATTTAGGTCAGGGCTTTGGGCCGGCCACTCCAAAACTTCGATGGATTCGTCCTTCAACCACTTTTTAACGACGCGAGATGTGTGCTTTGGGTCGTTATCATGTTGAAATATCCATGTCACAGGCATATTCTCAAATGTAAATGGTTCCATTTGATTTTTGAGAATATCCGCATACATGAAACGATCCATTATGCCATTAATTCGGTAGAGCGGACCCACGCCATGCCAGGAAAATGCACCCCAACACATAACGCATCCGCCACCGTGCTTCACGGTCTTCATTGTGTACCTGGGGTTAAGAGCTTGGCCTTCTGGACGACGAACAAATGTTTTGCCATCGGGTCCCACTTTATTTATCTTAGTTTCATCGCTCCATAGCACATTTTTCCAAAATTTCAGACTCTTATCCCGGTGGGTCCGTGCGAAACTTAATCTTTGTTTGATGTTTCGTTTTGACAGGAGTGGCTTCTTCCTGCTGATGCGTCCAAAGAGCGAAGCTTCGTTCAGTCTTCTAGCCACTAGTCTTCTTGACACATTCGTACCATATTCATCATTAATTTCCTTCATAATCTCTCGAGAGGATTTAAAAGGGTCCGCTTTGCTCTTCCGCACTATGATCCTATTCGTCATAGAATCCGTTTTTCTTGGTTTTTTCTTACGATTTTTTTGTTCAGTCAAATAAGTTGGGCTTAACATCACTAAGTTATAACCGTTTGACCAAACTTTCATATGCCGAATTTCGCCGATAAATTCCGTTAGCCGACGAATAACCGTTTTTTTTCCTACAAAAATATCAAAAATCTGCGTTTGTAACAGTTTTTAACGGTAAAATGGCATTTGGGATAGTGCCAAACGGCATATGAAGTTTTGGTCAAACGGCTGCAGCTTGGCCGTTTATCCATCGATTTAAAAAAAAAAACCTTAAACGACGCCTAATTAATGTGTCTATCTAAAACCAAAAATCAAGGCCTTCAAATATTTTTTTTTCGACTTTTCCTGAGCTTTCAAAGTCAAAATTTCGGGAAAAAATACCGAAAAAAATAATGAAATTTCAATTTGGAAGCTTTATATCTTCCAGACGTTAAGTTGCAGCTACAAAGTGTCTGAGTCGGATTTATAGCTGCATTTGTCAGCTTTTTTTAACTGCAAAGTTCACCAACCAGTTCAACCAGTTGTAGGAAACTTAAGTTATGTGAAAAATAGAAGCACTACCTATGACAAAAAATACCACATTTTAAAAAAATTCTTTCAAAAAAAACCAAACCTGGAAAAAAAAACATTCTTTAAAAATTTTTAAACATCCAAATGTATCAGAAAAAGTCATTTTTGGCGACAGCGGAAAAGTCGTGTCGACTAGTGTAATTGAAGAAACAATGAATTCTTCACGTATGATATTTTCCTTTTTAATACACTTTCTTGTAATTGGGAGTCCCCGCTCTTGCTCCACTCATTAAAAATGTCAGCATGTTTTAATGTCAAATGCCGTCTTATATTTGATAAATATCTCCCAGACATTTTAAAACCGCAAACATTACACATAGATTTATTTTCTTCGACAATAAATCTAAAAAAATTATGAACTTTTTTATTTTCGTCTCTTCCCATTTCGCAAAAAATATAATGCTTCGCACACCCTGAATTCACAAACGCAATTAATATGTATAATGAAAACAAAAAGAACGTAAAAATCGCGTGTGTTTACCTATACATACGCAAAAAACAATTTGCTTCATTTAACTCAAGCAAACGATCAGTGTTTGACTTGAGCGAAACGAAAACAGAAATAACTGTCTCGCTAAGAGCGCGAGCGAGCTAAGCCAGACGCGACAAAAACAGTATCTGTCTGAGTTATTTTTTATTGTGTGAGTGAAATACACTTATTTGCAGACAACGAAAAAGTGTCAACAGTTATTTGCGAGCTATGGTTTTGTATGAATAGCGGGGGGATCGATCTGCGGCGGTAACGATATGCGTGCGGTTCTTTGCGACTAGAATTTTCTACTAAATCAACTCCACGAAAAGAAGACGAACAAAAGGGAATAGAGAAGATCATGCGATGCGACGGTTCAATGCTATATCGGTGCACATCGATGTATGCGTGCGTAGCGGCGGGTGCTGGCTATACGTGCGAGAGCCTAACAGTTATGTACAAGCAATAACAACAAACCTGTGCGCGTGCAAATAGGTGCTTAAGCGGGGCAATACAATTATAAGCATATGAATAGGGCAAGTTATAATATAAATGAATATCGATTAACTAAGCGGCTAATTTCTCAACATACCGGCCCTCCTGAACAACTGTTCAGTTCAAGGGAAGCACAGCAATTTTGGTGATAGGTCTCTTGTACTCTCCTCGGGCAGTTTTTACGGTGACCACTCGAACTCTCTCGTCTTTACCAGGATGAACTTCGGTGATTCGGCCAAGCAGCCACTTGCTAGTCGGTTGATTAAGCTCCTTCAGTACCACAAGAGTATCCACGGTTGGATTGTTGCTCTCCTGCTACCATTTCGTGCGCGATTGCAATGAAGCCTGGTATTCAAGACTTCAACGTTTCCAGAACCCTTGAACCTTGGCTTGAAGTTGTCTCTAACGCTGCAGTCTGTCAATTTTGACGTCCAAGGGGGTGATGAGAGCCAGTGAAGTACGATTTCTGAGTCAGACCTACATGAAGTACTAGAAATATGAATAGTTAGTGATTGCTTAACCAGAGACATCAATTTGGAAAGAAGATGGGCTGCATTCAATTCGAGCCGCGGGATGGATATAGGTAATAGGTTTGATGGGCACAAAACGGGTTTTTGCGGCAATCAGATATATTCGCTATTGAGTTGCACGCGACTGTAAATAACAGCGGCGTATGCATCAGACGACGCATCGGCAAATCCATGCAGCTCCATTGCTTGAAATGGTGATGATAGGTAGCGAGGTATGCGACAAGCTTCCAATAAGTGAAGCTCATCTACAAACTGTTGCCAACGTGCACATAACTGCGGGGTAGTGGTTCGTTCCATTCGACCGAGCTCAGTCAACTATCTTAAAAGAGAACCTTTAGAAATACAGTTGTGGGAGCAAGCAAACCTAGGGGATCGTAGATCTTGGCAAGCTCAGACAACAAATTCCGTTTTGTCAAAGCACTTGTGGCGTCAGGGATGGTCAGTTTGAAGGAAAGATCGTCTGTAGCCGGGTCCCAACGTATTCCAAGAACCTTCACATATTGAGTTGGGCTATCGACTTCTAGAGCTTCAAGTGGGCTAAGTAGTTGTGATTGGCAGGATCCTCGTCTTTGCTAGTAGACGGAATCAACTCAATGTGTCCTCGTTGTTTGTAGTCCTCCATAAATTCGACATATTGTTGTTTGAGTGCCGGAAACTTTCGGAATTTCCGTTCTAGAGAAGAAAAGCGGCGTAGGGTTTGTGGCAATGTGGACCCCATCGGCGGGGCACAATCCTTGAACGGAAGTGCTGCTCAGCGGGATCACTAGCGTCAAGGGTTGCGTTACTTGGTTGAACTCGTTCCATGACCATGAACTATCGAATTAAGGTATCCAGATTCTCTTGAGCGTGATGTGCTAATGCGTGGGTTTGAGCATCATTACAGGAATGGTAGCTGCCTGTAATGACTCAACCAAAATTAGTATGAAGTGCAATAGGATATTCTAAACCAAACTCTTTGCGTTGTCCAGTGTAAATGCTCCAAAGTTGATCAGCTCCTAAAATCACGTCGATTTCGCCTGGTTTCCCAAATGTAGGGTCCGCTAAGGGTAGGTCACAAATCTGTTTCCACATCGGAGTGTTTGGCTCGATCCTCTGGGCTGGAATCGAGGAGGTTAAAGTATGCATAATCAGACCTGTTACCGCCACTGATGCAGCGCTTGTGCGGGAGAGCAGAGTGAACGTGGCGCGACCTCGAGTAACCCCAGCAGGGTTTGCACCTAGGCCAACCACCGGTATACGAGCATGCGTGCATGGCAATCCGGTCCGTTGAATAAACGACTCGGCGACCATCGTCATAGTTGAACCACTATCCAGTAGCATCCTGCAGCTTGTCTCGTTGCCCCAGGCGTCGACTAAAGTGGCTAGAATCGTTGGCAGTATGGTTTGACTATTGGCCAAGAATCCTCTCGCCAATGTATGATGGCTGACCACGGCAGGATAAGGATCAGCATCAGCAGAATGTATGGGCGAGCGTAGATTTGGGTGAGCAGATGTACTGACGGCAGCACTCGAAGTGGTGCGTATCTCCTCTGGATGGACAAGTTTGTGGTGTCTCGATTTGCACAGACGACACGTGTTTGTGGAATTACAATCCTTTACTTGACTTACTTTACCGACTCGGGCAATTGAAGCATAAATGACCCTCCATTGCAAACGTGCGACGATCCACAACGTTCAGAGCTTTAGAGCACGCATAAAGACTGTGTGGCCCGTGGCAATATACGCCCTCACGAAAAGACGTGGTTGGCACGTCAACATGATGAGAAATTGCACGACGCCTATTCAGCACAGTGGGGGTATCATGAACATCTTTTGGATCTTGACTCAATACTCAAGCGCATCAAACCGGGCGAAAAGAAAGACAAACAGGTCATTTATGGTCACATTTTCCTTGCACGATTTACTGGATTTAGCCCAAGCTTCCTTGCATTCAAGGTTTAGTTTTGATATCAAGATATGGATCAGCCACACATCGCGGTTGTCGCACTTCAGCGCGTGTAAACCGCGTATACTCTCGTCTGCGGTGTCGACTACTTTACGCAACTCGATTATGCTTGAACCTTTTGCTTTTGGCAACGAAAGAAAGTTTTGAATGAATGACCGAGCTATCAGTGATTTTTTCTTATAACGGTTTTTGAGCCTCTCCCATGCGTCCTCGTAATTATCATCAGTAATTGGAATATGTTTGATCAGAGACAAAGCCTCACCATCTAGATAGGATTTCAAATAATGGAATTTTTGACATTTGGAAAGACTGCTCTTCTTGTCGACTGAGCCTAGGAACAGGTCACTAAACTGACACCAATCCTCGTATCTTCCAGAAAACGTTGGAATGCGTATTTTCTCAAAATGCAGCTCTGCGGGTCCCGCTGATTCTCGAATCTTCTCCAAAAGTTGTGTTTTTGTCCCTCAAATAGACGTTCCACAGTACTAGACAACAAAATATTTGAAGTGTCGTGACCATTATCGTGACTGCTCCGCTCACTTATGGCTCCAGTGAAAATGGCATGGGCGCTAAAGAACTTTCCCTCATATTCTGCTATATCCAAATTCGGGTCGACAAATTCTTCTTTCTCATTATATTGGACGAGGTCTTCAGAGAGCTCCACAAAGCGGTTGAAAGTTGCAACCAATCGGTCCAAATTGTGTTCTAATGTTTGCACAGAAGTACATGACTGTACAAATTCCGAAGCCTCCGTAAATGCGCGGGTAAGTTGGGATTTGCACGCACCACGCTGCTGAATTATGCGATGTACGTGAGTGTGATATCACACTGTTACAAGTGTAATTTTTTTCCCTTTTACGAAAGTACATATAATATACTAGCAAACTTGTGCGCTTCACTGCTTAATAAAAGAATGTAATGTTTAGGAATTCTTCGAAATTGAATAATAATAATTTTGGAATGCTTTGTGATAACTAATATTCTTTGTTCAATTTTTTCTCAAAACAATTTTTCACACATTAAGGTATAAAAACAAAATCTTTCAGAATATGTTCCGTTCTACAGAATGAAACAAAATTAAATGAATAAGCGTTCAAACGCACATTGTTGCGACAAATTTGAGAATTTTTTGACCAATTTTATAGAGAAGATTTTTTTTTTTAATTACGCCTTGCGGAGATAGTCCCTTTCACTCACATTTTTTTCTACAAATTTATAGTATAGATAAAATGTATTGTATAAATTACTTAAATCGTAAGCTCACATATATACTGACTACCGGGTATAAAGTAAAAAAAGTACTCACAACGTTCTCCCTCGTTTTTGATACATTTGAGGCTTTAAAATTGTTTAATGTTTAATTATAATATTTTACTTATGGTTGTATTGAACTTTGCAATTCTGAAAAGCTTCGGGAGCTTTTCATATGCCATTTTACTATTAAAAACTGTTACAAATACATTTTGGTATTTTTTTAAGAAAAAAAGATCAGAGACATAAAGCTTTAAATTTTCATAACTTTTTGCGATATTTACTTTAGGACGTTGAAATGCAATGACTGCACCATCAAGTGGCCCAAGCGACACCACCCGAAAGGCTGTTACGCGCGGATCCCAGGCAAGAACGCAGCCCACCTCCCGCCCAACCGACCGAGGGGCGCTGCCGCATAACGCGCGACTCGTTAACCGAACCGATCGCGGAAATGCAGGAAAGATAGGTGTTAGACTAGTGTTCGAGGAAAAGTAGAACTATTCTAACTAAAAAACTAAGCAATTTATAATAACGAGAAAGATATGAGAGTATCAGTAATTTAAGATTTGGAAGGGAGGTAGTGGTAGATATAATATGGTAGAGGGAATTATAATCCGAGCATAGGACCCTAAACGGTTCATGCAAGTTCATTCGATCTACAAATCGGAAGAAACAACGGTGTTTAGTTTCTTGTGCTTCTAATAGGAATCGTGAAGTTTATGCGGCTCAACAGGTCAGTGCTATCTACGTCACCCTTGATCAAGTTGTGCACAAAAATCACACCAAGCATTTTCATACGATTAGCTAAGGTTGGAAGGTTTATTAAAAGCAATCTATTAGGGTAAGACGGCAGTCTCACACCTGTATTCCAGCTGAGGCCGCGAAGAGCAAAAAGTAAAAAGTTTTTCTGAACTGATTCTATACGGTCCTGGTGTACGTTGTACTGAGGGCACCATACACAAGAGCCGTATTCTAAAATCGGACTAACCAGAGAGGTGTAGAGAGTCTTTTTTGTATAGGGGTCGTCAAATTCCTTTGACCACCTCTTTATAAACACTAGCACGCCCATGGCCTTATTCACCATGGTAGAAATGTGTTCTGAACACTTTAACTTGGGATCTAATAGAACACCAAGATCATCAATCCGGGTAATTCTCTCAAGAGAACCACCACAAAGGGTGTAAGGAACCAGAAAGGCGCTGGAGCGATGAAAGGTCATTACTTTACATTTGTAAGAATTAAGGTTTAATAAATTTTCACAACACCATGACTGAAATCTATCGAGATCGGATTGCAACCTGGCTTGAAAAGAGATGTCCTTATACTGGACACAGAGCTTAACATCATCCGCATACATAAGTACTCGAGAGTATGTTAACACAGAAGGCAGGTCATTTATAAAGAGAGTAAAGAGTAAGGGGCCTAGATGGCTGCCCTGTGGTACACCCGAAGTCACCATAACTGGTGAGGACAGGGAGTTTTTGAAAAGGACTCTTTGAGACCTAGAACAAAGGTAGCTAGAGATCCATCTCAGGAGATTGGGCGGGAACCCTAGAAGGTCGAGCTTTTGTGCTAGGAGGGAATGGTTTACAGAGTCGAACGCTTTACTAAAATCGGTGTAAACAACATCCGTCTGCAAGTTACCTTGAAAGCCTTTTATTATAAAGGAGGTAAACTCCAATAAATTAGTAGTGGTTGATCTCCGCCTTATAAATCCATGTTGAGATGGAGATATAAGTGATCTGCATAGGTGCTGCAGGTGCGGAGTTCAAATTTTTGTCAAACACTTTAGGAATAGCGGATAACTTAGATATACCTCTATAGTTCATTGCGTCAGACTTGCTACCTTTCTTATGGAGAGGAATTATAAAGGACTCCTTTCATATCGGGGGAAAGCATGAAGAATTTATGGACGAATTTATGCAACGGCCCACACAGAGACTCGGCATAGTACCTAAGTACACAGCCGGGAACTCCGTCTGGACCCGGTGAAAACACTGGCTTTACTGTTCGTAGATCATGAAGCAACGAGCTTTCATTTAACAAAGGACTGAAAATGCCGTTCGACCTCGGTAAACCGTATGGATACGGCTGACCAGAGTAAACGTCCTGCGAATAGGTAGTTTGGAAAAAACGGGCAAAAAGATCGGCAATTGCCTGATCATTATCTGCCGACGTATTAAGGAAGGATAGCGATGATGGGTGTGCGGACGTTCCACGCTTACTGCTTACGAAGCTGTAGAACATCGAGATAGGTAATTCTGATAGCATTGAGCGTTAAGAACTGAAAAGTTTGACCGAGCCATTATATAATGAGAGAGAGAAGAAGGAGAGCCAACTTCTTGAAATTTTTTATAAAGTCTTGACATTAAGCTTTTTAGACTGGATAGCTCCTTGGTAAACCAAGGGGGTTTTCTCGATCTAATAGGACAGGAAAGTGTGGGACACAAGAGTCAAAAAGTAAGTTTGTGCCTATCGTAACATCAGTACACAACTACAAAGCGGACCAATCAAAATCCCTAATGAGGTTATTAAATTTCGCAAACTCGGCCTTACGATAGCAGCGGACGCATTGAGGAAGTTACCCGACCGATCCAATGCAGTTGGTCCAATATCGAGCGACACAGTAGGATGGTAGGCATCTTCAGTTATAGTGAGCGGAGGGACTCGAGTTAACAACGCAATTGTCGGATCCGTTCCAAAGGACAGATCAAGCAGTCCACCCAAGAAATTTTTGACATGGTGTAATGCTCCTATTTCAGGCTGAGGTAAGCTCAGTCTTCTCCAGGATCCTACTACAAGAAATTTGTAGTTTGCAGGAACCTCTACAGGAAGCGGGGTCGGCCCTAACTAGGCTAGAAGCAAGAGTGGAGGAGAATGAGGCGTAACCGTGCCCGTACGAGTTGGATCGAGAAGATAGTGAGGGGCACGAGGCGTTGTCACACTCGTGGTGTCGAGAAGGATAAGGGATACGAGGCGTTGTCACACTCGTGGGGTCGAGAAGGATAAAGGATACGAGGCGTTGTCACACTCGTGGGACCTATCAGAGGATCAAGAGTAATTTGGGAATTAGATTGGCCCGTGCCGCGATACTCTCGGTTGTGAATTGATGCCGTAATTCCCACCCGGAAAAATAGACTTACTCGGTGAGTTTATTTTGATTAAATGTTCGTTTATTGGGTATCTCCTTTTAATTTGTTTTACTTAACGTACGGCGTATGGTACTTTATCGTAAGTTGCTGCGCGGAGTAACGTCTATCTCGCGGCCGGGTTCCCGAGTAAGTGTCTTGCACTTCTTTCGCTAGAACGCTCGGAACCTAGCATCCACGGATCGAACTAGCTAACTTAAACTTATGGGTGGGGGGATATGTGCTGACGATGCACCGATGGTCAATTTCTTTTGCCGAAAAGAAAACCGTCGCATCGAACCTTAGTGGGAGGGGAAAGTTTTTGGGTCACAATTGAGGAAGTGGTAGGAGAGTTATGGATGGGTGTAGGAGGGGTAGTCACGTGGCCGAACGGCGCGCGTGCGGTGGAAGAAAAGTGGGTGGTTTGAAAAGTATTCGTGTATTGTATGGTAGAGAAGACATATCTTATATTTATACAAATAGAATTCTTAGATTAGGATGGCTTATATCTTATCCATTGCCGGTGCGGCGTGGTGAATTGTAACGCAGCCTTGGGGTTCGTTACACCCCCCCCTTTCTTCCGTGAGGAGGCGGACGCAGACCGGTCCGGCGAGTGATTGCTTGTGAACCTGGTATTTCCGGTTCCAGAACCAGCTGCAGCGGATCCGGTCCGTCCGTTTCATGCGGTATTGCACCTCCTCGACCAAGCCAGTAGGCACTACTCGGCCCGGGGTGTCGACCTGCCAATCTGGCGGGGCGACTACCCAGCCGGCGTCCCTTCCGATTTCTTCGACCAGGCTGTCATCTTCTGGCCTTCGGTCGACCAGCGGGAAGTCCTCCTGTAAGAAGCCTAGAAGCTCCTCGTGGTCTTCGTCGTCCACTTCGCATTGGTGTCCGGTAGCTACCGTCAGTAGCTCCTCGATGGATATATCATCGAACCCTCTGGTCGCTACCGGAGACGAGAGGCTTTCCGTTGCTGGGGGGTCAGAGTGTTTTCGTCGTTCCGTTGCCCTTTCGCTTGTTTTCGGGGTCGGCGACGTCAGTGGCGATGTGGCTGACGTTGCTGATGTTGTTGATGTTGGCATCGGTGTCTCCACCTCCTCGGAGGGAGGTTCAACCGGGTCTGGGACGGAGAAGGCGGGCCGGCGGGCGGAGGGCTCTTCCTCCTCGTTCTCCTCGTCGTCAGAGTACGTGGGCGTGTACTCCGGGTAGTAGTGTTCCAGGGTCTTGTTCTGCTGGTCACAGTCTCGGGGGTCGAAATGCGGGTGCGCGAGTCCGAACATCGGTTCGAACATCGGTTCGAATGTAGGTCCGGGGGTCTCGGCGGCGGAATAGTGGTGGCGACCACAGATTTTCGCGTCGAAATCTGGATGGTCGTCGCGAAAACAGTGGAAGGCTATCCCGATGGCCTTCGGAGTTCTCTATGTCCGAGAGTTCGTCGTCCGATTCGCCGCTTGACTCGGCCGCATCGTTGCGGCTTGGCCGCTCTTGGTGGGCGTCCTGCCTTATGTCGGCGTTGGAGATTGGGACGTCGTCTTGCTCTTCGTCGCGGATAGGGGTGCTGGCGGTTGACCACGACGGTTCATTGTTGGGTTCTGGGATGTCGTGGGGCGGACGATGGTCTCCATTCTTGGACTGCGGTGGGGCTTTGGTTCTTCCGAACGTAGGTGCCCCAGACTCTGAGCCTTCAGAGTCTGTAGAGTCATCGATGTAGATGATCTCGGGTGTCTCTGCGGGTGGTGCGGCTTCTTGCGAATCCATGGTGGGTTGGCTTAATGAAGTTTTGGGTGTTGAGGGTAGCGGTGCTAGTTCTCGTTTGAGTTATAATACGGATATTACTTAGGCTTTTAAAGGGTTCGATGCCTTAGGTCGGCACAGTTACAGAAATATAGTGTCAGCAAGTGTAGATTACGTAAACTTAGGTATAAGTGTAAGCGGAAAAGAATTGAATAAGAAATATATGTTTTTTTTTTGTTTTTTAAGCTTTTAAAGGGTTTGATGCCTTAGGTCGGCACAGTTACAGAAATATAGTGTCAGCAAGTGTAGATTACGTAAACTTAGGTATAAGTGTAAGCGGAAAAGAATTGAATAAGAAATATATGTTTTTTTTTTTTGTTTTGGTGTGTGTTTGCAATGTATTTAATTTTTTTTTTTTTTTAAATTTTTTTTTTTTGCTGAGTCCAGTTTGCTTTCTTCACTCGTCACCCGATCCGTATTCCCGTGGACGAGGTATGGGGTAGGTACGGGTGGCTTGAGTTCGCCGAATTTTAGGGGGGGCGACGGTGGCGTACATGGGGGCCTTACCGCTGGTCGGTGTCGATACCTCGGCCGGGCGGGCGTCAGTAGGAAGGTGGGGCGACACGGCCTCTACGTCTTGGGACGCATTTTGTTCGCCTTGGATTTTAAGGCGGCGGTATAATATCCATATAATGGAGCAGAGAGGTAATGCAACGGCGAGCGTGAGGAGGTAGGAAGCGGAACTTTTTACCGTCAGCATTTCGTTTAAGTTGTCGATTTGATTGAGGTTATTCATGCTTAGTTCCCGTAGAAATGGTAGACTAAGTTTTTCTTTGTGAGCCGTTAAGTTGACTTGCGTCATTGCGGACACCACTGCCTTCCTTTCAGAGTCACCGAGGTGGTTAATGTACCAGGTCCCGTTAAGAGAGACCCGGTGGGAGTACGTCACTAAGTACGAGCCCGAAATCTTTTGGCTGGTCCCGACATCATCAACAACGGTCATGTTCGCGTCGTTGACGACGAGAGTGCCGTGGTCGACGATGGTTACAGGGTCTAGGTGTCCCGGTAGGGTAGCACAATGTGCGATAGACCCGGCTACCATTTGTTGGGCGCAGGTGCTTCCCCCTCGTTCCCTGCAGAACGTAGCCCCGACGGTTGTCTCGCAGGCCCCGATGTTGAGGGTCTGTGTACCGCAGTCCGCCACTATGTCTCCCTGAGTGAAATCCAATATTCTGTGGTGGCGTTGAACCGGGAATATGAGCAATTTCCTACAATTTAATTTGGGTTGAGGGAACTTTATAAGAAAGTGGAGTAGGTCGGGAGTTTGAAAAACGCTGATGTTCGAGACCTCTAATAGCTCCACCAAGGTTATGTTGACTAACTGTTGCTCATTGAATTCGTTTATATCGGCGCCATCTAAGAGGGCCGGACTGATCATGTTTATTTTGGCTAAAGTTAGCCCAAGGATAAGACCTTCTAGGTCCGTTATGATTATTCTATTTTTGGCGAGGACTGTCTCTACTATCTGGGCCTTCTCGGCCTCGTCCGTCTTCTGGATCGTGTTGAAAAAGTGCGTCAGTTCGTTGAGTCGGTTTTGCATTTTGGAGTTAATCTCCCCCTGTCGGTGTTCGGATTCTATCAGTTGTGCTTGTTTGAAGCTAATTTGCTCCCAGTCATTGAAATCGGGCGTTCCCGCTACTACTTTCAACGCTGTACCGAGCAGGCTTATGCTCCTGGCTTCCCTACGGTGGACTTTTAGCATGGCTATTAAATTGCGGATGTGGTCCAAGTCGGTTGCTAATACCTGGGCCAGGCGGGTGTCCGTGAACATCTCAGCAGCGCGCTCGGTCTGGGCGACGTAGACCTCAAAAGAAGTGACGTTGGTGGTGTGGTGGAGGTATCCTGGCTTCTCCCAGATTACTGCGTCTCCGTCCACGATCGGGATATAGTCGGCGTTGGTGTAGTCATTTACTTTTACGGCGGCCTGTGCAGAGGTGACTAGGGCAAGTAGGACCAGCAGGGGTGACATGGTGTGGGGGGGATTATTGTTGGCGGCGGCAGGATTAAAGGTGATTGTTTTGCTCTTAATTGCCTGGGTTGTTGTTGTCCTTTAACTCCGGTTGGTTAAGTTTGATTCGTAGTCCTTGATGCACTTTGGGGTGGATTTATCCTTGATAGGAGTCGGAATTTAATTTTGGGTTTTTGATTGTTTTATTTTTATTTAATTCGATTTTTTCTTCCTTTTGTGTTGGTTGATTTGGTCTAGTCTGTTCCGTGGGTAGTGGCGTACTGATCGACGAAGGCCAGGGCATCGATTAATATAGGTGTCGATCCCCGGTCAAGCTCGGTATTATGTCGCCGTGGCATCCGTGTCGTCAGCTGGATTATCGAGTTCGGGGTCGTTGAACTCTTTCAGATCGTTGACATTGGCGACCTTGTGCTTCCGGCTGCTTGTGTGTTGTAATTTCGCGATGTTTGGCGACGGGAAACCTTTTACCCGGTATGGTCCGTCAAACTTTGGGGCCAGTTTGGCTGCAAAACCCTCGGCTGCATTTGACAGGTGGTGTTGTCGTACGAGGACCAATGAGCCGATCGTAGGCCGCCATTGCCTGCGACGGAGATTGTAGTGTCGCGCTTGCTCTTGACTTGCCCTTTGGATGTTACTTCGGACGATGGAAAAGATCTCTTTCAGTCTCGACGCTTTGTCAGTAGCCGTCTCCGGGGTGCTCTCTGTTCCTGGTGTGACTTTATCGTATAGAGCGCCGGGCAGCCTAGGCTCTCTTCCGTGTAAAAGGAACGCGGGGCTGAATCCGGTTGTCTCAGAGACGCTAGAATTTATGGCCAACGACATTTCGGGTAACAGTTCGTCCCACGTGTTCTGGTGGTCGTCGATGAATTGGGCGATCATCGTTTTCACAGTTCTGTTCGCCCTTTCCGTGGGATTTTCCTGGGGACAATATGGAGCGGTGTGCTGCAGTTTGACGCCTGCGATTTGGAGGAACGTTCGGATCGAGCGACTCTCGAACTGGGTGCCGTTATCGCAGACGAATAATTTCGGTACCCCAAAACTGCTGAGGATTCGTTCGCGGAACGCTCGTTCGAGGTTAGCCGTGGTTGCCTTTTTGAGGGGTATTAGTTCGACCCACTTGGAGAAGGTGTCGAAAAATACTAGCAGCATCGTATTCCCTCGTTTGGACCGTGGCAGTGGTCCGACGAAATCTGCGCACAAGGTAACAAACGGCTCCTCCGCCTTGCGAGTGAGCATCTTGCCCACTGGTTTGCGTTGCATAGCCTTGAACTTCTGACAACTTACGCAGTTGCGAATGTAACGTCTTACGTCTCGATAGAACCCGGGCCAATAATACCGTTGGGAAACCCTGGCGATGGTCTTCCGTATGCCGAGGTGACCAGCTGTTGGTTGATCGTGGCATTCGTGGAGTACCCTCGTCCGCCGATCTTTTGGGACGCAGAGCTTCCAAGACTCCGTTCCGACAGGTCCGTGGCCGAGATTTCGGTAAAGTTGACCGTTCTCGTAGGTGTAGTCCGGATATTTTTGGGGCTCGTCGTGGACTTGTTTTATCCTTCGTTGAAGCCAGGGACAACTGTCGGGTTCCTCTCCGACGCGTGCGAGTGTTTCCAAGGGCTGCCTGGACAGTGCGTCCGCCACTACGTTTTGTTTTCCGGCGCGATAATGCACGTCGTATTGGTATTGTTGTAGCTCGAGTGCCCAACGTGCCACTCTACCGTATGGACTTTCCAGGGTGTTTAACCATTTCAGCGCGAGATGGTCAGTTACCACGTCAAAGCGGTAGCCCTCTAGGTAGCATCTTAGTTTTCGTATTGCCCATATGACGGCTAGGCATTCTTTGTCGGTGGCAGAGTAGTTCTCTTCCGCCTTGTTGAGTCGTCGGCTGACGTACGCGATGACGCGCTCTTTCCCTTCAATCTCTTGGGTGAGGACTGCGCCCACGCCTACGTTACTGGCGTCCGTTTGTAAAGAGAATTTGACGTTGAAATCGGGGCAGGCGAGTACGGGGGCGGTAGTGAGTAACTCTTTTAGTTTTCCGAAGGCGTCTTGTTGTTCCTGTTCCCATATCCATGTTTGTCCCTTTTTTAACAATTGTGACATTGGTTGGACCACAGTGGCGAAATTGTGAACAAACCTGCGGTACCATGACGCCATTCCTATGCATTGTCGGAGTTCCCTCAGGTTGGTGGGCGGTCTCAAGTCTCTTACGGCGGCTACCTTGTCGGGGTCGGTATGGATACCTTCCTCACTGATGATGTGTCCCAAATATTTGATGCGTCGTTGGAAGAAAGTACACTTTTCTGCGTTGATTCGCAGGTTCGCACGTTGCCCCTGCGGAGTGTAATCCGAAGGGCATTACCTTCCATTGGTACAGACCTCTTCCTGGCACCGTGAAAGCGGTGGTTTCCCTACTGTCGTGGGCCATAGGTATTTGCCAATACCCGTTCTTCAGATCTAGCGTGGTGATAAAACGTGCATTCTTCAGGCGTTCTAGGATGTAATTGATCCTCGGTAGTGGATAGGCGTCCGGGATAGAGCGTTCGTTGAGCTGGCGATAGTCTACGCACATACGCCATTTGTCGTTCTTTTTGCGCACGAGAACAATTGGTGCGCTGTGAGGGCTTCGAGAAGGTTCGATGAGTCCTTCGGCTATTAGTTGGTCGACTTGCTCGTCGATAATTCGCCTCATGGCGGGGTTCTTGGGGTAATACCTCTGTTTTATTGGCCGGTTGTCCCGCATGACAATGGTGTGCTCCGTTAGGTCTGTGGTACCTCGAAGCTTTTCGAACTTCGGCAGTTCCTCATCCAGTAATTCCTGGATCTGTGACGCAAGTTCGGGTGGCCAGGGATCGTTGGTTCGTTCTGGCTCGTCTTCCAGTTGTTCGTCCCTCTCTAAGCTGAAAGCTTGACTCGGGTCTTCCGGCAGGAGGGTCGTGTCGAATGCGCTCGGTGGTTCCGCCCCTCGAGGGTGTTCCCTCATGTTGGCGACGACTGGGGTGGTATCGTTTAGAGAAGGGGTGCTTGCGGGGGTTTGGTTGGATACCTGGGCCAGGGGTTGGGACGCTAGTTGAGGAGTCATTTGTGTTGGGGATATAGCGTGGTTGCTATTGTAGACCCCGGTGTCTACGTCGATCACCCGTCTGGGCGCTTGGTCGTTGGGCGGAGACCAAGGAACGATTGCCTGTGGGGAGGCTGCTCTGGTTTCCTTAGTCTCTATGGGGATCACCGTGCCGTGGGCTTCGGTTGATCTCCTTACATTCTGCGCCGCTGCGTGGGAGCTCGTGTCACCTATCGTTGGCCTGGGAATCGTGCGTTCCGTGGCGGGCCTAAGGTTTGTGCTTTTCGTATTTGGCCTGGGAATCGTGCGTTCCGTTGTGGCCTTAGAATTTGTGCTGGGCGCTCGTTGCTTGGACATGGTGTCCGTCGTAGTTTTCCTCGTACGTGAGTTTTCCGGGGCTGCCCTGGATCTCGGTTTTTCCGTTCCTGTGATGGGAACTTGACTGGCAGTGACCACTGGGGGGTTTGCCATGGGGCGACGGCTTCGGAGTTGTAGGAGGGTGGTGCCGCATTTGATCGTTGTTCCGATCGCGCATAAGAAATCCAGGCCCACAATGACTTGTTCCAACATGTTGGGTAAGACTAGGAGAGGTATCTGGACTTCCCGTCTGTCTAATCGGATGTAAGCCAGGAGGGTTTGCGTGATCTCGCGCACTGAGCCGTCGGCCAGTCGGATCTGCACGCTTGCCTCCCGAAGATTGGTGTTATTGTGCAGTTGTCGGGCGAGGTCAGCACTGACGAAGCTCCGGGACGCCCCGGTGTCAATAGTGGCCTCCGCGTCTTGTCCTCCTATGGTCACTCTCGCCACTATCCGGCCATCGTGTAGGTGTAGGGGTTTAGCTAGTTCCGGGTTTGGGAGGGCGTCGTTCCCGACTGTTCCCGTGTCAGTCGAGGACGCGTGTCGTTTCCCGACGTGTCCCGGCGACAACACTCGATCGTTCGTACACCGCGCTTGCCGCATTCCCAGCAAAACAGAATCGAAGGGTTGGTACAGTTCGGAGAAGCGTGGCCAGTTTCGCCAAAGCGGCGGCATGTCATGCGCGGATTCACGATGGGGGTGGTTACCATGCGATGCGCGACTTCCTGAGCGTTGCTTCGGTTCATAGGTTGGCTCCTTGCTAATTCGGTTGAGTCCCACAGGGGTCTCCGGAACGGTGTCCGGTTGGATTCACCTTCCTTGGGGGCCTGATTCGCCGTCGGCCTAGTGTAACGCGGCATGTTCCGCGGGGGGAGGGGAATTACCGGTACATTCCGTTCCTGATTGCTCTCGAACTCCGTGGCCAATGTCGTGAGCTGCGTCAGGCTACGCAGTTCGTGTCTCCGCACGTACAGTTGGTACGCCGGCAAAATGTTGTCGTAGATCCTGTAGAGTTCCTTGGTGGAGTCGTATCCGGCATGGTGCATGAGTAACCGGAGCTCGATAACAAAGTCTTTAAAGTGTTCGCCTACCGCTTGCTTGCGGTCCCGGATCTGATCCTCCAATTGTTCAAAATACCGCGGTGGCAGGAAGAACGCCAAGAATTCCCTGCGGAAATCGACCCATGGGACGCTTTGTAGTCGGCTGGTCCGGAACCAGCGACTGGCTCTGTCGGTGAGGATTTCCGCCATGGCCCGAGGTAAATGGTTCATGTCTACCCCGTATGAAAGCGCGCGCTCTTCGAGAAGGTCGATGAATGACAGCGGATCGTCCTGTCCGTTGAACTGGATACCCCACTTCCGTATGCGTTCCGCCATTTGGGCGGCGTGGCTACATTGGTATCCCCCTGCGGGTTCGCTTCCCGCCTGGGGTCCCCCTCATTCGTAGGTCGGATTCTTCTCGCGGCTGGAGTACGTTGTTCTGGAGACGGAGGTCTTGGTGGCTCGGCTACTATCCCGACGCTGGAGGGAACGCCGGTTTGGTTTTCTGGGTTTTCGGGGACTTTTAACCAGAGCTTGGGTTCCTCCGTACGCCCTTCCGCCTGTGTGGAAGTACTGGGTTGAGGTGACTTGGATCGCGCTGGGGACTTGGCATATTGTCGTTCGAGCTCGGCGAGTCGAACCCAGGCTTCTTGTTCGAGGGTCCCCTCAAACAATGCGGCGAAGCTTCTCCGCATGTCTTCTACAGTGCCCTCACTGCTGAACCCGAATTCGACCGCGAACCTTTCTAACTCTTCTCGTCGGCGCTTGTGGACCCAGCCGGTGCCTACCCCTGGATTAGAGACAAACTCCCCAGAACTACTCTGGGGTTGAAGTTTTGAAGTTTGAAGTTTACTCTCACCTGAAGTTTTCTCAGTGTTGGGATCCATGGTAGTGTATGGTTTTTGTGTCTTTTTTTTTCCCTACTTTTCTATCACTCCCTTGTTGGGTATTTCCGTATTTGGCGTCACTCGCGTATTATGAAAGGGATCGGCCCTTGTGCGAACCGACACTCCGTGTGTATTTATGTCGTTAACGCGACCCGCACCGTTGGAGTTGTGGGGTTTTCGTAGAGGTTTTGCGCGGCGCAGTATGGTTTTATAGCGCTCGGAGTTTGAGTTCGAGGGTACGCGGAGATCGTGAGATGGATCTGTCCAGCCTATGCCTTAGATTTTAGTGGCCGTGGGTTTTTAATCCACACCCCTTGCTAAAGTTCCCTACAGGTCCCTGCTCGGGCGCCACTTGTAATGCTCCTATTTCAGGCTGAGGTAAGCTCAGTCTTCTCCAGGATCCTACTACAAGAAATTTGTAGTTTGCAGGAACCTCTACAGGAAGCGGGGTCGGCCCTAACTAGGCTAGAAGCAAGAGTGGAGGAGAATGAGGCGTAACCGTGCCCGTACGAGTTGGATCGAGAAGATAGTGAGGGGCACGAGGCGTTGTCACACTCGTGGGGTCGAGAAGGATAAGGGATACGAGGCGTTGTCACACTCGTGGGGTCGAGAAGGATAAAGGATACGAGGCGTTGTCACACTCGTGGGACCTATCAGAGGATCAAGAGTAATTTGGGAATTAGATTGGCCCGTGCCGCGATACTCTCGGTTGTGAATTGATGCCGTAATTCCCACCCGGAAAAATAGACTTACTCGGTGAGTTTATTTTGATTAAATGTTCGTTTATTGGGTATCTCCTTTTAATTTGTTTTACTTAACGTACGGCGTATGGTACTTTATCGTAAGTTGCTGCGCGGAGCAACGTCTATCTCGCGGCCGGGTTCCCGAGTAAGTGTCTTGCACTTCTTTCGCTAGAACGCTCGGAACCTAGCATCCACGGATCGAACTAGCTAACTTAAACTTATGGGTGGGGGGATATGTGCTGACGATGCACCGATGGTCAATTTCTTTTGCCGAAAAGAAAACCGTCGCATCGAACCTTAGTGGGAGGGGAAAGTTTTTGGGTCACAATTGAGGTAGTGGTAGGAGAGTTATGGATGGGTGTAGGAGGGGTAGTCACGTGGCCGAACGGCGCGCGTGCGGTGGAAGAAAAGTGGGTGGTTTGAAAAGTATTCGTGTATTGTATGGTAAAGAAGACATATCTTATATTTATACAAATAGAATTCTTAGATTAGGATGGCTTATATCTTATCCATTGCCGGTGCGGCGTGGTGAATTGTAACGCATCCTTGGGGTTCGTTACAATGGTTAACTTGAAACAGAGACAGGTCAAGCAAGTCGTCAATAAAGTCATGTCGTGACATGGGCACTAGGCTATTAGACTCGTTTGCCGAAGAGCAAACAGTTCCTGGCAAGTTAAAGTCACATAGAATTATCATATGACCTTTATCTGATAGCGAGAAAGAAACAGCGGTTAACGCGGATAAGTCCTGCTGGTAAATTGCGATATCCGAAGAAGGTGAATCTGGACTATGAAAAGTTCCCACATGAAATTTGAGTCCACAGCTATTAAACGTTAAGACGAACGGTGTTTTCTAAAAGTTGTGCCAAAACTTCAGAACTAAGAATTTCCGGCATTAACCAGGTCTCGGTAAACACAATAACGTGAAATGCAAATGTGACAATATCCGGAAAAAAAGCTGAGCTTGCTGCGTAAGCCTCTAACATTCAAGAGAATTTGTTAGTTTTTTGGACTGGGATCTTGGGATCTAACACTTAAAGGTGCAGCATTGTTATAAAGTCTATCATAGCCACGTGCATCCCAGCAAAGCTTCTTAAAATTTTTTTATAAATTCTTGATTTTAAGTTTTTTAGACTAGATAGCTCCTTGGGTTTCCTCGATCTAATAGGACAGGAATGCGGGACAAGAATCACAAGAATCAAAAAGTTAGTCAAGTGCATCATAGAAAATGTTTGCACAAATACAAAGCGGAAAAATTAAAATCCCTAATGAGGCAATTAAGCTTCGTAAACTCGGCTTTACGGAAGCAGCGGACACATTTGGGTAGTCTACCCGACCGATCCAGTACAGTTGGTCCTAGGTCGAGCGACACTTCGAAAGTAGTATGGTAGGCATCTTCAGGTGTAGTGAGCGGGGGGACTCGAGTTAACAACGCTAAGGTCGCATCCGTTACAAAGCACAGATCAAGAAATCGACCCAAGGAATTTTTAACATGGTTAACTTGCGACAGAGATAGGTCAATCAAGCCGTCAACAAAGTCATGTCGTGACATAGGCACTAGGCTGTTAGACTCGTTTACCGAAGACCAAACAGTTCCTGGCAAGTTGAAGTCACCAAGAACTATAATATGATCTTTGTCTGATAGCGAGGAAGAAATAGCGGTTAAGGCGGACAAATGCTGCTCGTAAATTGCGACATCCGAAGAAGGTAGAATATACGAACAAGTTATAAAAACTGAGAAAGCGGGAAGAATCAGTTTTATACACAGGATTTCCAGTTCCTGCTGAATCTGGACTGCGAAACGTTCCGACGTGAAGTTTGAGTCCACAGCAATTAGAACTCCTCCTGCACGTCGAGACGAACGATCCTTTCTAAACGTTGTGCACCGACCTGCCAAAACTTCGAAACTAAGAATGTCCGGCTTTAACCAGGTCTCGGTAAACACAATAACATGGGATGCAAATGCGACACTATCCTGGAAAAGAATGCTGAGCTTACTACGTAAGCCTCGAACATTGTGATAGGTCACTAAGAGAGAATTTAATAGTTTTTTTGACGGGTAGAGGTAGAGCGGGAAGATGAAGATGGCGCATTGGTCTGATTTGTTGGCAGAGTTATTGGGGGCCTAGTCTTTTTTGCCTTAAACTCCTTCACCACCAAATGCTCCGGCCAAAATTTGGTATCAAAGTGAGCTTGGGAGACACTTATTTTGAATGCAGACGGATGTTGTTTAAACCGATTTTAGTAAAGCGTTCGATTCTGTAAACCATTCCCTCCTAGCACAAAAGCTCGACCTTCTAGGGTTCCCGCCCAATCTCCTGAGATGGATCTCTAGCTACCTGTGTTCTAGGTCTCAAAGAGTCCTTTTCAAAAACTCCCTGTCCTCTCCAGTTATGGTGACTTCGGGTGTACCTCAGGGCAGCCATCTAGGCCCTTACTCTTTACTCTCTTTATAAATGACCTACCTTCTGTATTAACATACTCTCGAGTACTAATGTATGCGGATGATGTTAAGCTCTGTGTCCAGTATAAGGACATTTCTTTCCAATCCAGGTTGCAATCCGATCTCGATAGATTTCAGTCTTGGTGTTGTGCAAATTTATTAAACCTTAACGCTTCAAAATGTAAAGTAATGACTTTTCATCGCTCCAGCGCCTTTCTGGTTCCTTACACCCTTTGTGGTGGTTCTCTTGAGAGAATTACCCGGGTTGATGATCTTGGTGTTCTATTAGATCCCAAGTTAAAGTTTTCAGAACACATTTCCACTATGGTGAATAAGGCCATGGGCGTGCTTGGGTTTATAAAGAGGTGGTCAAAGGAATTTGACGACCCCTATATAACAAAGACTCTCTACACCTCTCTGGTTCGTCCGATTTTAGAATACGGCTCTTGTGTATGGTGCCCTCAGTACAACGTACACCAGGACCGTATAGAATCAGTTCAGAAAAACTTTTTACTTTTTGCTCTTCGCGGCCTCAGCTGGGATGCAAGTGTGAGACTGCCGTCTTACTCTAATAGATTGCTCTTAATAAACCTTCCAACCTTAGCTAATCGTAGGAAAATGCTTGGCGTGATTTTTGTGCACAACTTGATCAAGGGTGACGTAGATAGCCCTGACCTGTTGAGCCGCATAAACTTCACGATTCCTATTAGAAGCACTAGGAACTATACACAGTTGTTTCTTCCGCTTTGTAGATCGAATTACTCCTTGCATGAACCATTTAGGGTCCTATGCTCGGATTATAATTCCCTCTACCATATTATATCTACCACTAACTCCCTTCCTAGTCTTAAATTACTGATACTCCTACATCTTTCCCGTAATTAGTAATTACTTTTCTTCTTTAGTTAGATTAGTTCTACTTTTCCTCGAACACTAGTCTAACACCTATCTTTCCTGCATGTCCGCGATCGGTTCGGTTTACGAGTCGCGCGTCATGCGGCAGCGCCCCTCGGTCGGTTGGGCGGGAGGTGGGCTGCGTTCTTGCCTGGGATCCGCGCGTAACAGCCATCGGCTGGTGTCGCTTGGGCCATTTGATGGTGCAGTCATTGCATATCAACGTCCTAAAGAATGAAAGAATGAAGCTATCTCCCTGGCATAAGAGAAGTTAAACTTTTCCACCTTAAAGTCAACGGCTTTTATTTTGCTTTGAATATAAGCCGTCACATTCTTGATTGTGGAGTCAGGGGCTAGCCGTGAGACAAAAACTTGTCTCTTTGGTGGGATCCCCACCAATCTTGGCAGCACAGGCCTATCACTTGTGATGGTAATACCAAAGACAATATAAACACTAAGATGCAGAGCTGCATTCATTCCTTCTAATCTTCCCTCGGGTCCAGTTTCAAGGTCTAAACTGTGTTTGTTGAGCAATTCTAATAAATCTCTTGATGTTGCTGTGAATGGGCGTATGCGAATTAGTTGTCCCCTAACGTTTTTTTTTCTCTGTCGTAAGTCAGTCCATCCCATACCGTTAAAAACACAGATTTTTGGTATTTTTTGTAAGAAAAAAAAAAACGGTTATATGTCGGCTTCGTGAGGTTTCAAAGTCAAAATTTCGGGAAATCATCATCATCGTTTCGATCTCTTTTGTAGTCAGACGTGTTATTGTTTTGCGCTCCGCTTACTTTCAACCTATTTTGCCTAAACAGCCGGTGTTTTATGAAAATATCCCCTCATAAATTCATAAATTAACCACCTACTATATTATCTATTCTTGATCGCGGGTGCATTTTTATTTTTATTTTATTATTTTTTGTCTAACAGTCTGTTTTTGTTTGTGCTTTTCGTAAGTACACACAGCATCATTTCGCTCTCACCTATTAGTTTTGTTGCTTTATCACTCTCTCCCTATTACCCACACTTGAAGAACTGTTTTTCCTCTCTCGCTCTCGATATTTTCTGTGCAGTAGCGCTCTTCCTCTCTATTGTAGCTGCTGTAACCGCTCTCATTCTTACTGATTCCTCTTTTGGCGTTTATCTGGCATACTGGTCTGATATCAGTTTTTTTTGAAGGAAAAACAAGAAAATAATTTTTACATTTTAATATGGAATTCTCTGTGGTCTGTAGCTAAAAAACCTGCAAGAAGCAGATCGCCCATGACTTGCAGAGTATCCCCTGCTTGCTCTGCGATAGCGTAGTGTACGCACGTTTTTCCGGTATCGTGGGTGATGCTATCTTCAAAAGGAATGCCCTGCATTATAGCTGTGAGGCATGCCGTCTGGTTGAGAAGGAAATGGCAGTATTTATGAGGCAGACCCGGAAGGGCTTTAGGGAACTGACAGTGGGCTTCAAACAGCAGTACAACTACTGACTGAGTCTCCCAGGCGCAAAAAGGTCACTCCGCGGGATCTGCATGTGCCAACTGCCCATCGGCCAGCCGATGCTGATAAGCTGACTCCGACCACTCCAAAAGTGCAGCAGTTGATTTCGTTCGCAAATCCAAAGGCAACGACAGCTGCTGGTGATGAAAATTCGGCTCAGAGAGCATGCAGCCAAAATCGTCTGTAGCGTCCGTGTCCGTAATGTCCCCAAATTCATTAGCTGCCCCTTAATTCCGACCCCACCAGTGAATATATCTCGGACCACCGGGTATTACCAAAGACAATATAAACACTAAGATGTGCCGCGCCATACAAAATGTTGAGCTCAATTCCTGACTGGCTGGAATTTCCAGCTTGAAAAAGAGAGAGACAGATAGACGGAGAGACAGAGAGCGCTTTAGTGGCACACGTTCTGTACGTGAGGCTGAGCTTTAACTGTATGTGTGCACATATTGTAAAGCTGCTTGTTTGTTTTGTTTGTTGACGACGCCGCTGTCGAAGAAAACACCCATTACTTTCGAATTGAATGGAGATTATGATTTTCCGATGACGTATGTCCAAAATATAAAAAATTGTATATTTTGTATATCCTTTATATGCTTATTTTGTTTAAAGTACTATAAACAAATATAATGAACGAATTTAAATATGTACAAATGCAAAATGTATATCAGATATAACATCAAATTGGCACTATTCCAAATGCCATTTTACCGTTAAAAACTGTTACAAACGCAGATTTGTGGTATTTTTGTAGGAAAAAAAATCGGTTATTCGTCAGCTAACGGAATTTATCGGCGAAATTCGGCATATGAAAGTTTGGTCAAACGCATATAACTTGGCCGTTTATTTTTATATTTTTATAAGCGATACCTTAAACGACGCGTAATTAATGTGTCTATCTAAAACCAAAAATCCCAATAACATGGGATGCAAATGCGACACTATCCTGGAAAAGAATGCTGAGCTTACTACGTAAGCCTCGAACATTGTGATAGGTCACTAAGAGAGAATTTAATAGTTTTTTTGACGGGTAGAGGTAGAGCGGGAAGATGAAGATGGCGCATTGGTCTGATTTGTTGGCAGAGTTATTGGGGGCCTAGTCTTTTTTGCCTTAAACTCCTTCACCACCAAATGCTCCGGCCAAAATTTGGTATCAAAGTGAGCTTGGGAGACACTTATTTTGAATGCAGACGGATGTTGTTTAAACCGATTTTAGTAAAGCGTTCGATTCTGTAAACCATTCCCTCCTAGCACAAAAGCTCGACCTTCTAGGGTTCCCGCCCAATCTCCTGAGATGGATCTCTAGCTACCTGTGTTCTAGGTCTCAAAGAGTCCTTTTCAAAAACTCCCTGTCCTCTCCAGTTATGGTGACTTCGGGTGTACCTCAGGGCAGCCATCTAGGCCCCTTACTCTTTACTCTCTTTATAAATGACCTACCTTCTGTATTAACATACTCTCGAGTACTAATGTATGCGGATGATGTTAAGCTCTGTGTCCAGTATAAGGACATTTCTTTCCAATCCAGGTTGCAATCCGATCTCGATAGATTTCAGTCTTGGTGTTGTGCAAATTTATTAAACCTTAACGCTTCAAAATGTAAATTAATGACTTTTCATCGCTCCAGCGCCTTTCTGGTTCCTTACACCCTTTGTGGTGGTTCTCTTGAGAGAATTACCCGGGTTGATGATTTTGGTGTTCTATTAGATCCCAAGTTAAAGTTTTCAGAACACATTTCCACTATGGTGAATAAGGCCATGGGCGTGCTTGGGTTTATAAAGAGGTGGTCAAAGGAATTTGACGACCCCTATATAACAAAGACTCTCTACACCTCTCTGGTTCGTCCGATTTTAGAATACGGCTCTTGTGTATGGTGCCCTCAGTACAACGTACACCAGGACCGTATAGAATCAGTTCAGAAAAACTTTTTACTTTTTGCTCTTCGCGGCCTCAGCTGGGATGCAAGTGTGAGACTGCCGTCTTACTCTAATAGATTGCTCTTAATAAACCTTCCAACCTTAGCTAATCGTAGGAAAATGCTTGGCGTGATTTTTGTGCACAACTTGATCAAGGGTGACGTAGATAGCCCTGACCTGTTGAGCCGCATAAACTTCACGATTCCTATTAGAAGCACTAGGAACTATACACAGTTGTTTCTTCCGCTTTGTAGATCGAATTACTCCTTGCATGAACCATTTAGGGTCCTATGCTCGGATTATAATTCCCTCTACCATATTATATCTACCACTAACTCCCTTCCTAGTCTTAAATTACTGATACTCCTACATCTTTCCCGTAATTAGTAATTACTTTTCTTCTTTAGTTAGATTAGTTCTACTTTTCCTCGAACACTAGTCTAACACCTATCTTTCCTGCATGTCCGCGATCGGTTCGGTTTACGAGTCGCGCGTCATGCGGCAGCGCCCCTCGGTCGGTTGGGCGGGAGGTGGGCTGCGTTCTTGCCTGGGATCCGCGCGTAACAGCCATCGGCTGGTGTCGCTTGGGCCATTTGATGGTGCAGTCATTGCATATCAACGTCCTAAAGAATGAAAGAATGAAGCTATCTCCCTGGCATAAGAGAAGTTAAACTTTTCCACCTTAAAGTCAACGGCTTTTATTTTGCTTTGAATATAAGCCGTCACATTCTTGATTGTGGAGTCAGGGGCTAGCCGTGAGACAAAAACTTGTCTCTTTGGTGGGATCCCCACCAATCTTGGCAGCACAGGCCTATCACTTGTGATGGTAATACCAAAGACAATATAAACACTAAGATGCAGAGCTGCATTCATTCCTTCTAATCTTCCCTCGGGTCCAGTTTCAAGGTCTAAACTGTGTTTGTTGAGCAATTCTAATAAATCTCTTGATGTTGCTGTGAATGGGCGTATGCGAATTAGTTGTCCCCTAACGTTTTTTTTTCTCTGTCGTAAGTCAGTCCATCCCATACCGTTAAAAACACAGATTTTTGGTATTTTTTGTAAGAAAAAAAAAAAAACGGTTATATGTCGGCTTCGTGAGGTTTCAAAGTCAAAATTTCGGGAAATCATCATCATCGTTTCGATCTCTTTTGTAGTCAGACGTGTTATTGTTTTGCGCTCCGCTTACTTTCAACCTATTTTGCCTAAACAGCCGGTGTTTTATGAAAATATCCCCTCATAAATTCATAAATTAACCACCTACTATATTATCTATTCTTGATCGCGGGTGCATTTTTATTTTTATTTTATTATTTTTTGTCTAACAGTCTGTTTTTGTTTGTGCTTTTCGTAAGTACACACAGCATCATTTCGCTCTCACCTATTAGTTTTGTTGCTTTATCACTCTCTCCCTATTACCCACACTTGAAGAACTGTTCTTCCTCTCTCGCTCTCGATATTTTCTGTGCAGTAGCGCTCTTCCTCTCTATTGTAGCTGCTGTAACCGCTCTCATTCTTACTGATTCCTCTTTTGGCGTTTATCTGGCATACTGGTCTGATATCAGTTTTTTTTGAAGGAAAAACAAGATAATTTTTACATTTTAATATGGAATTCTCTGTGGTCTGTAGCTAAAAAACCTGCAAGAAGCAGATCGCCCATGACTTGCAGAGTATCCCCTGCTTGCTCTGCGATAGCGTAGTGTACGCACGTTTTTCCGGTATCGTGGGTGATGCTATCTCCAAAAGGAATGCCCTGCATTATAGCTGTGAGGCATGCCGTCTGGTTGAGAAGGAAATGGCAGTATTTATGAGGCAGACCCGGAAGGGCTTTAGGGAACTGACAGTGGGCTTCAAACAGCAGTACAACTACTGACTGAGTCTCCCAGGCGCAAAAAGGTCACTCCGCGGGATCTGCATGTGCCAACTGCCCATCGGCCAGCCGATGCTGATAAGCTGACTCCGACCACTCCAAAAGTGCAGCAGTTGATTTCGTTCGCAAATCCAAAGGCAACGACAGCTGCTGGTGATGAAAATTCGGCTCAGAGAGCATGCAGCCAAAATCGTCTGTAGCGTCCGTGTCCGTAATGTCCCCAAATTCATTAGCTGCCCCTTAATTCCGACCCCACCAGTGAATATACGTCTCGGACCACCGGGTATTACCAAAGACAATATAAACACTAAGATGTGCCGCGCCATACAAAATGTTGAGCTCAATTCCTGACTGGCTGGAATTTCCAGCTTGAAAAAGAGAGAGACAGATAGACGGAGAGACAGAGAGCGCTTTAGTGGCACACGTTCTGTACGTGAGGCTGAGCTTTAACTGTATGTGTGCACATATTGTAAAGCTGCTTGTTTGTTTTGTTTGTTGACGACGCCGCTGTCGAAGAAAACACCCATTACTTTCGAATTGAATGGAGATTATGATTTTCCGATGACGTATGTCCAAAATATAAAAAATTGTATATTTTGTATATCCTTTATATGCTTATTTTGTTTAAAGTACTATAAACAAATATAATGAACGAATTTAAATATGTACAAATGCAAAATGTATATCAGATATAACATCAAATTGGCACTATTCCAAATGCCATTTTACCGTTAAAAACTGTTACAAACGCAGATTTGTGGCATTTTTGTAGGAAAAAAAATTGGTTATTCGTCAGCTAACGGAATTTATCGGCGAAACTCGGCATATGAAGTTTTGGTCAAACGCATATAACTTGGCCGTTTATTTTTATATTTTTATAAGCGATACCTTAAACGACGCGTAATTAATGTGTCTATCTAGAACCAAAAATCAAGGCATTCATTTATTTTTTTTTCGATTTTTCCTGAAGTTTCAAAGTCAAAATTTCGGGTAAAAAATACCGAAAAAAATTATGAAATTTCAATTTGGAAGCTTAATATCTTCCAGACGTTAAGTTGCAGCTACAAAGTGTGTGAGTCGGATTTATAGCTGCATTTGTCAGCTTTTTTTAACTGCAAAGTTCAATACAACCAGTTGTAGGAAACTTAAGTTATGTAAAAAGTAGAAGCACTACCTATGACAAAAAACACAAAATTTTTTAAAAATTCTTTAAAAAAAAACTACTCCATGAAAAAAAAAACATTCTTTAAAAAATTTTAAACATCCAAATGTATCAGAAAAAGTCATTTTTGGCGACAGCGGAAAAGTCGTGTCGACTAGTGTAATCAGTGCAGTCACAAACCATATGGTCAACGCAGTAAGAGACGAATTTCTCAAAATGATGTCCTACGGTGGGACAGGCATTTGTAGATCCAACTGAAATGCTGCCCTTTAATACGGCAATAGTAGCCACAATTCGGACCGAGGATGAGGAGCCGATCTACTCAAAGATGTACCCTTTTTCTGTAGGGGCCATTGATTTCGTCAACGACGAAGTGAAAGACCTATTTCGTAACAAAATCATTCGGCCATTCAGGTCTCCGTACAACAATCCCATATGGGTTGTCGGAAAAAGAGGCACTGACGATTTGGGTTCAAGCAAGAAACAGCTAGTCATAGACTTCCGCAAGCTTAACTCAAAAACCATACCAAACAAGTTACCGATGCCTTGAATCTCCATGATACTTTTAAATCTAGGAAAGCAAGATACTTCACTACCCTAGACCTGAAGTCAGGGTACCACCAAATCACGTTAACTGAATGCGATCGTGAAAAGACGTCATTTCCGGTAAACGGACGTAAATATTGTACCAAGATTTTGCTACCGGCGGGCTCGGCTCGGATTTTTTTTCAGGTTGGGGATTGGAACGAATTGGGAAGGTAGCAGCCGTGCTGGCGTCGTGATAATTAAAACACTCTGATGCTTTTATAGTTCTTTCTTCAATTTATTTCTGCACATAACCTTTTTCACGCGCGTTGCTCTTAATTTTTCCAAATTCAATGTGTTTTCGTCTTCTTGCTTCTCTGTATTTTGTTTTCCTTCTTTCCATCTTCTTCTTGCCGCTCAAAGTCCAGCCGATCGAGGTGGCACCTAACTTCGAATTTTCGTTACATTGCCCCCCTCTTAAAGTCGAGTGGGTTGACGTGTATCGTCTTGGTGGTGCGTTTTCCAGGAGGACGTATTTCAGAGACTAGGTCGGAATGACTGCGAATCCGTGGTCCGGCCTATCCCGTCTGATTGGTGTTTGAAAAAGCGGGACTTTGAGCTGTCATCTATTCGAAGTATCACTCCTCTTGTATGCATTTTCGCTCATAGTTTTTCTAATGCTTCCTTTCTTGATCGCGGTGGTTGTTTTAGCGGCCGCCTCTTGATGGCGTCTGTGGATTGGGGTGCTTTGTTGAGCCCCGTTTCATCTTCGTTTTTGTTAAACGTCTTCCAAACACGATGGGGCAGCTTCTCAAGCGTAGAGATTCTCTCATTCAGTAGAGAATTCCAAGCTATGGGGTCTTTCCTTGCATCAGTCCGCTTGTGCATTTCGTCTACCGCTTTTAGCTCGCTCAGCGCAGTAAGAGGTGGCAAGCTTTATTCTCATTCGCTTAACTCAATTATCCGTTCCGCCCGGGTTTTGCTGGTAGCGTCTACGATAGTGGTACCCAGGGTAGCCATAGCCATAGCCAGATCCGACATCCCTCCACGTTCTAGGACTACATGCTGATGCGGCGGCGCCGGTACGCAACTCAAGTTAAACTGTTTGTCGCTCCGAGGCGCTATACATGCTGTCTTCGTTAAATAGAGCACGTTCCCTTGCATGGAGTCTGCAACATGTAATGGCACCGTACCCCAGGTGAACTTGAGCAGTAGCGTGCTTAGGTCCACCGTGGCTTCGTACCGAAAGATAGAGTCGACCCCTAGGAGACTGGGCGGGGCAGCGTCCACATGACAAGCGGTGGTTTGTAGTGCTTCCTTTACGTCCCGCTTGTTGAACAGGAATACGGAGCACCTGTATCTACTACCATCGGCACCGGGGCGTTTCTGGAACAATGTAAGCTTTGGTCACACATTGTGTCAATGGAGTAAGTAGCTTTCGGTTCATAGATGGGGTTACCGCGGTGGGCGCGCCTGACTTGGCGGCCATCTTCAGCTTCATCCTCAGGGGTGGGAGCCGGTTTTTTGAGGAGCGACGCAGGTCCTTTGTCCGTTTCGAGTGTGGGGTTGTTTGTAGGTATCGGCGGTGCAGTTTCCGACAAGGAAGGTCCAATATGGTCGTTGAGCTCCGATATCGGAAGTACTTTTTCCCGTTAGTGGAATCCCATTAAATGGAATTCCTTGGATTTGTGGTGTCCACAGAGCGCACAAGAACAAGCCCCGATAAAGTCAAGGTCATTCAAGAGTTCAGAGGACCCAGTTTGCAGTAAGATCATTCTTGGTTTTTGCCAGCTACTATAGGTGTTTTATAAAGGACGGACTTCGCTCAGATAGCAAGGCCGCAAACAGCGATAGAAAACTATTCCCATACAGTTTGAAAAGATACAAAAGCAGGCCTTTGATAAGCTTAGGAATATTTGGAATAAAATGGCGTCGCAAGACGTTATTCTAACCACTGATGCCCCATCCTGTGGCATCGGGGCGGTGTTGTCGGAAGGCAATAGACCCATAACCATGATTTCTAGGACTCTAAAGGACAGAGAGCTAAACTATGCGACCAATGAGAGAGAACTACTGGTCATAGTTTGGGACCTAGTTACGCTTCATCACTAACTATATGGGAACAAAGACATTAACATTTACACAGACCATCAGACATTGATCTTCGCAGTTTCGAAAAGAAACCCCTATTCCAAGATAAAACGTTGGAAAGCGAGAATTGATGACTGCGGCAGAAGAACATTTTACACAGACCAGGTAAGGACAATCATGTAGCGGATGCGCTGTCGAGGCAGACACCCCTTCAAAGCAGCTTCACATCCTCTTTCTCTGAAAAAACCCGTCTCAAGATCGACTTTGTCAGTCTTGCCTCCATCAAAAAAGTGGTGAAACCTGGGGTTGGTACTCTGCCGACCTTGGCGTTCGTGCAGAATGAGCTGGTATATCAACAGAGGCACCCCGCACTGTAGTGTCCTGTCTCCTCTGCTCTGCGACTTTGAGGGAAGGCCGGTTACAATAATTTCCTCGAGGAAATGGCGGACTGGACGCAAATAAAGAAGATTTCACCCGTCATCCCAACAACTCCTTCTCCTCTCTTTGCCTCACGTCGGGTCCGGGTCAAGTCGTGCTCTGAAGGAGCTTCTAAGTACGATCCAAAGCATTCTAACCGTACTTGCTCACTCCAAGGTCTCCACTGAAAATTGGGATAGCTTTCTCGTTACCATTTGCACTTCTAAATTGCCGAGATTGACGAACGGCACCACACGTTGCTGCACCGTGGCCATTTAAGTCCACTTCAACATCCATATATGTAACATCCGAGTTCTTCCGAATCATTGCCCAACGTTCAGGCTTATTCCGCATCCAAGAATGCAACGTCTGGTCAACATGATCAAATTGCCATTCCAACCCATCCAGGCACAGGTCTCCGGCACCAATCATACTGTATCCGCTCAGTCTAAGAAGCTCTGCAACTTTTTCATCCGTTCTTTGACTAAGCCGCGTTTACAAATAAACGCTACAGCCTACGTTATTCCGGAATTGGCAGCGAATCCATCGTATCCGATCTCTCAAAGTTTACTGAGAGACTTGCCTAGCCTTCCTTAGGTGGATCCTACCTTCCTCACCAAACGATGTCCTGATTGGAGCTGACATCCTACCATCCGTACTGTAAAGCGACCTACAGACCAACATATGTGGCTCTCTCCTCGGGCAAGAAACAGTTTTCGGTGCTTACTGGCCCTTTGTCCAATACGGCCGTTCAGAGTTGCGGCTCAAGTTGCATCCTTTTCGAGTCAAATGTCCAAAGTACCTATCAAAAGGGTAGGAGACTCGGTCTCCGGCGTCTACAAAAGAAAAGCCCAACAAAAACGGTCGTTGACTGATACTCAACCGCCTCGTCTTTTCATTTGACCTATTAGCTATTTTTAAATTATTCATTATTAACAAGGAAACAATTCCTTGTACAAACAGATGTTGAATGCATTTATCAAAAATATAATAAAGCATTTGGTTTATTATGTTAAGTAAAAGATTATGTTACCTGGAGTAGTCTTTTTTACAGAGTATCAAATCTCTTTGTGTAAAACAGCTGGAACCGACCTAGGCTAACAAGGCTCCGCGGAAATTACATTTTTTCCCACAGGAAACAATTTTCACATGGTTCTTTTGGACTTACGATTTTTAGATGTTAGTATTACTCGGAGTTTAGAAGGGCTCACACCATAACAAATTTTTTTTTTAATTACTAGAATATTTAAATGGGACCTGTGTCTCTATTCTCAGCATATTTTTCTTCAACTTGTTTAATATTTTTGATTTTTGTCGGGGTGTTTCCTCTAGACTCTTATATTTAAGTACATTTTCCATCATTACCTTGGAACACTTCAATGTTTCGGCAAGTTTCCGGAACAATAATTCTTTATTCTGTCCTTTACCATCCTAAGCACCTGAACTTTATTTTATGGATATTTTTACATCTAAAATAACTAACACTAATTACACTAGTCGACACGACTTTTCCGCTGTCGCCAAAAATGACTTTCTGATAGGTTTGGATGTTTAAAAATGTTTAAAGAATGTTTTTTTTTTCATGGAGTAGTTATTCTTTTTAAGAATTTTTAAAAAATTTGGTGTTTTTTGTCGTAGGTAGTGCTTCTATTTTTCACATAACTTAATTTTCCTAAAACTGGTTGTACTGAACTTTGCAGTTAAAAAAAGCTGACAAATGCAGCTATAAATCCGACTCAGACACTTTGTACCTGCACCTTAACGTCTGGAAGATATTAAGCTTCCAAATTGAATTTTCATAAATTTTTTCGGTATTTTTCCTCCGAAATTTCTACTTTGAAAGCTCAGGAAAAGTCGAAAAAAAAATATTTGAATGCCTAACAAATAACTTAAAGTATATGACATCGAAAAAAAAATGTATATATTTTTTCACCACTGCTCTTGGGTTTTTTTCCTTTAACATTAAGAAGTTCAAATGTAAAACAACCTATAAAAATTATGTTCACTTCAAAGTAATGAGAAAAAGCCATTTTATAGACCTTTTTCTGAAACAAAGCCAAATGTCCTTATTATTTTTCACATGACTGTACATACATATATTGAATCTGCAACATAAATCATAAGATTGCATATATAGGTCATATGTACTGACTCGTTTTTATTTCATTATTTCTGCTACACAAATAACATAATATTATCCCTAATGTTTGATAAGGAAATGTACTATAAGTAAACACACCATTTTTGATTTTATTTTTTTCTTTTAGGTACACGATGCTGGGAGCAAGCTTGGTGTGTGAACAGGATTGGCATAAATTGCTCAAAAACCCAACAAATTCGAATGGTACGCTTGCACAAAGAAAAGGAAAAGTTGGAAGACCCAGAAGAGCTAAGGAATAATAATATTAAATGTCTTGTATTAAATAAACCTTTATTTTAGAACACAGTTCATTTTATAGATTATCTTTAAAAATTCAATTAAATCAAAATGTAATAATCCGAAATCCCATATCCCACTCCTTAAATGGAAATATACATAATTATTTTTTTATACAGTTCTGAATGTAAAGGTAAACCAAATTTTCGTCGATTTAATTTTTGATTTTAAGGAGTCCCCGTCAAAGTAACATAAAATCGACAAGTAGCATACGTAAAATAATAATGTGCTTCCATAATATCGTTGTTTCAAGCGACATAATCTCGAGCGAACTAAATTCGTTTTGACATAGGTTTATTTTTTTTTTTTTAGGACAACAAATTGTGCTAGAAAAAAACATATGTGTCCGTCGGTTTCTATTAAGAACTATCTCAACGAAATTTTTTATATTTTAGTACTTTACCAATCACGTGTGGAAATGGGGCGAATCGGACCTTTGTATCTTTATAAAAAAAGTATTCTATAAAAATGTTCTTTGTTCATTAAGATAGTTAGCACAAAAGTTTCCATTTGTGTAATTAGAAGTTTGTACATATTTCACACACAAGGTTAAAATCGGATCACTATATCATATACCTATTAAAGTATAGTAAAGAAATATTGTTGGTAAATATCAGCTTGCTGAAAAAACAAAAATGCTTGATCGATCAAACAAAGGTGATCTGATTTTGGCGGTCTTTTTTAACTCTTAATTTAGCTCAGTTATCAATGTACGCACTTGCACCAGTGCAGCATGTTTGTTTTTCGGAGCATAAAAATACATTTTCAGCGGCGCTTTCACCTACAGTGTGCGCGCGGCCTAACAGACGACAAATCATAGATAAATGCTTATAAGTCTGAAAATAAGTAATCCACAGTGAGAGTGATGTCAAATGCAACCAAAGTTGATCATCACAAACCATTCCGAACCGTATGGTCACCTAATTTTGTCAATCACGGATGATCAGTTTTTAATTAAACTGACCTTTTCGATATAGAAACGTAGGACGATCTAGTGATCAGGGGTTTTTGAGAAACGATGAAACGCCGATTTTTCAAAGTGATGTACCCTTACCTTGTTATTTGCGTTTGCTTGTATGCTCTATCTCTGTCGCAGCCCCGAATACAAAAACTGATCTGTGCGTTTTTTGTTAATGATGCCAACTAAACCTGAAGTGAAAATGTATAGACGCTTTTTTTAAGTGCAAAAATTTAAATAAAAAAATTCTTTCCCTCTGGTGAGTGTTCCACCGTACGCTGCCTTGGGCACGCCTTCTCTATCAGGTACACATTTCCTCGTCTGAATATTCACGAAAAACACAAAAATGTGGGTAAATGTTCTATATATAGAACATGCGGCAGCGCCCCTCGGTCGGTTGGGCGGGAGGTGGGCTGCGTTCTTGCCTGGGATCCGCGCGTAACAGCCATTGGCTGGTGTCGCTTGGGCCACTTGATGGTGCAGTCATTGCATATCAACGTCAACGTCCTAAAGAACAAATATACCCTCGATGGACTGCGATTTATAAGAAATATTCGTGCAGAAACTATTTGATGTTCTGACATGGTTCTTGATCGGCTGCACGTCATCGGGTCCGCCTGTTTAATACTTTTCATAGCAAAAATAAATAAAAAAAAGATAAATACAATATATGTATATTTCGAACATTTTCAAGCACGACCAAAAACACGATATATGTATGTATGTTAATTTATATTGTGAAGCAGCGTATGCTCCTCCCACATTTTTCCACGGGATGTACTACAAATCGTTTTCTATCAGGAAGCCATAAACCCCACATTCTAACCACTGGTGCAGCCACATAGATAAGAATTCATTAGGAAACACCCTGGGGGTTCTTTAATACTGTTTACTTATATTTACTTATTACCTAGTGCGACAAGAAAAAATTAATACACTAGTTACATAACGTAATCCACGAAAATGCCAGTATTCGTTGTGTAATATAGGATGATTAACCTATATTTGTATAAATTCTATATTTAAACTTTAATTTAATTTGACTTTCTTACATCTCAAACATTTTTTAATAACCAAAAAAAAAAAAAAAAACATTTTTTAGTTACATATTTTTGAAAAATGGAGGGTTAGGAGCAGATTGTAATCAAATCGATGGAGGACTCTGGTCGGCTGGGTGTGGGCATTGGGGACAGGGTACCACCAATTTGGGGCTCCCGCGTAGAGTTGCAGGGAGAATTGATTAAAAATTGTATATATCGCGTACAAGAAGGAAAAGGAGAACGGGAGGTGGGATGCAGGAGGTCAAAGGAAAAGGTCAGCAGCTATAGGAGGAAGGGGATATTGTCGTTAGTCAGGTCTCTGTTGGTTGTGTTATCGCCAAGTACGATCACGCCCACCCTATCATGATCCTTAAGGGCTAATACAATCTACACTAAGGATCCCTCCAACAAAGATGTCGGTAGATCACAGTGCTATAAGACGAAGCTGCATGGTTTCTATTAAATATATTTAGCCTTGATTTACATATGTCGATTCTAATTTTATTTACAAAATCTAGTATAATTTATTTAAGGTTATAACCAACCTAACTCTAACTGCACCTAGCATTAAATGAATAGAGAATATATAGGCACATAAGTTATAATATGGGGAGGTAAGGGTCAAATCAATCAAAATAATCGTATAACAAGGGGTCTTATGATGATAGTATTAGATAATAGTAATAGTGGTAATCTATAATATAAAAATGAATCGCAAAATGTGTTGGTAAGCGCATAACTCAACAACGCCTCGACCAATTTGGCCAAATATTTTTTTAAAATGTTCGTTGAAGTTCAAGGATGGTTTTTACGGCGAAAAAATAGAATTATTGCTGGAAAAACCCTAAAAATAGCCCTTTTCTTTTTCCCATACAAATGATTTGTAACTAAAACGTAGTCAATTTGAGCTTTATTGCTATGGTATAAAGTTCATATTAAACTACAAGCACTCACTGTTACATGTTCCTAACGTCAAAGATCATATCTATCAAAACAATGTGCGTGTGTGCGTTGGAGCACAGAATACATATTTGGAGGAGTTTAATGTCGCGTTCCGAAACTCGCGAAACTTGTACTCTATAAATATATTAAGCTTAGTTATTAACACTTTTTTTTTTGGATATGCCAGCTCTAAAGCCTAAAATAAAGCCCATACTATTTCTGAGAAATAAATGAATTATCATATAGTTATCTCATTTTCTATTCAGAACTTCCCTTACTTTATAAATACACATATTCATTGATAACTGCGGACAAAAACTAATCGAAAAGTTACTGATTTCAATGCGGATGATGCTCCACTCCCAGACACCCTCCAGGCACATACGATTCCCCATCCACCGCCAATTCCCAATAAAGTAATCAGGGTAAATGGGAAACTGCCACTTTGGGGACGGGACTCGCGTGGCAACCAAATATTATATTTTTCTTGCGTATGGGTGTTCGTCAGCAGGGTCTAAACTTGCGCGTGGGCCATTAAAATTAACATGTTAGTAAAGGGAAAATTAACAAGAGCCAACCCCAACCCCAGCCCCAACCCATCAGCAGAGAGCACGAGCAGGAGCCGGTAAAGACTGTTGCCGAAATCTAATTAAATTTTGTAAATTTGGAAGACGCTTACAACAACAATACCACGTTGCTGAGGATATTCCAACCAACTATCCGTGGCCCATCTAATGTATGTCTAAATCTTTTGGCATCGTCAGGCGGTCACTGCAGCAGCCGTCTTCTTATTGTCGACGGGCAGCCCTTGGTAAAAGGGCATGTGCATTTGGTCTTCGGTGCGTTCCAGCGGACGAGTTGCACATCCTTGATAAACTTCATGCGCCTCAAATAAATAAAATAGTTGAATACCAGCTACCGTATCAATCAGTCGTGTTTGTTCGATATAATATTTCCTGACATAGCCTCAATTCAGAGAAGGCTCGACAGGACGGAGAACCTCACTAAGCATCCAGAGGCGTAGCGGGAGGCGGATATGGTGGAAATCCGGCAACAGCGAGAACGGGAGAACGTCAACTGAAGATGGCTGGAACGGGAACGGAATATTGCGTGTTTGCGGGTTGGCAATCCACAACATATTGTGTAAAAATTAAACATGTATGAAAGGCTTGCAATGTTTTTTCCTTATTTCTTATCCGTGCAACAAGAATGTGTGCCACAGCGAAACGTGGCGGGGTAAAGCTAGTAGTGTATAAAGATGTGTATGTGTGATTTCAATAATATGTGATTTCAAAAATATGCAAGATTAAACTAGCGTAAATGTTTATGTGCAGGAACATTTAACAAAGTTTGTTTCTCTCAAGTTTTGTTTCAAGGCTGGCCAATGCAAAGCCAAGAAAATAGAAAAAAAGCTTTCCATGTATATGGTCACTTTGCGATTATCGCAAGTTCACGGTAGGCAGAGCCATATGGACTCATTATCGTTTGAAGAGAGAAAAGTTACCGCAAATTCATGTTAATGTTAATCACTCACGATACTGATATCCATTACGACTCCCGTCCGAAAGCTCTATGAAAGCTTCTACGATCATAACCCAGTATTTTTTTTGAACTATTTCCCAACGAGTATAAAACGGTATAAAACCGTTGAATTTCAAAATAAATCAAAGTGAGAAAATGCACGACAGGCGTAGAACAATACAAAAACTTATTTCATTTTTCCCTGAAGTGCGATGCTCTACTGATTTTCTTTATGTTTTGTGGTAGTTGTTCCCACAGGCGAATAGTATGAATAAAGAAATGCACTGCAGAACACCAAAGCTTATGAATAAATAAATTCAATGCAGAATACCAAAGCTTATGATAAATAAGTATGTTCTTTTTTATATATGATTTTATGCAACATAATCAAATTTCGGCAGTTTACCAATACGAGGGCGGTCCGTTAAGTTTCCAGCCTGACAATGAAAACGACCTCCTACGTTAACCAAACTTTGGTATTGTGATAAGGCATCTTTTAATGTGTTCCCGCCAAAATTTCAGCCACATAGATATTTTAGTTATCGATGAACAATCGATTACCTAAGTCGTCGGTACCAGTGCTTTTGTAAAAAGAGAAAAAGTTGAATATCGTGCGGTCATAAGATATTTGTTTTTGAAGGGCAATACGCCTACGCAAATCAAAACTGAGATGGAGGCTGTCTATGGGGACTCTTCCCCATTATTTCCATCTGTTATGTTTTGGGCTGCACAATTCAAGCGTGGACGTACGAGCTTAGAAGATGAGACACGTCCTGGACGCCCAAAAACTGCGACCACGGACGAAAACATCGCCCAAATTCACCAAATTGTTCTGGACGATCACCGAATCAAAGTAAAAGAGATATCTAATATCACCAAGATATCTAAAGACCGCGTTTGCCATATTTTGAACAACGAATGGGACATGAAAAAGCTCTCGGCCTGTTGGGTGCCGCGTTTGCTCGCGTCAGATCAAAAGCGTGTTCGAATGAACTGTTGCAAGTCTCTCTTGGCGATGTTTACGAGTATTAAATCAGAGTTTTGGCGCCCAGTCATAACTGTGGATGAAACATGGATACACCACTATACGCCAGAAACAAAATCCTAATCAAAAAAGTAGATTGAAAAGGGGTATCCGCCACCAAAAGAAGCGAAAGCTGTTATTTCAGCTGGAAAAGTGTGGTAATTGTTGAAATGTATCAAATTGTATGTTATCGATAGTATCTACTCATCCCTACTGTATAATCTCACCGGGTCAATTAGTTGCCTACGAATCGCCGACACGAGCATTACAAATAAACACATTATATACATATACCAAACTCAGTGCATTTATGAACAGGTTATGGGCCCAGCACGCTTCCACTGCGGACAAAACAGAGCCACATGCCGTTGAAATAAAAGTACATAAAAACAGACATTTGTGAAACACCAAATTGAACAAAATACGCAGCCGACGCTAACGTAAAAGTGTATGTGCGTAAAGAAGAACAAACGATCAGTAAACTGTGTGTGTGTGTATGTAAAACCGAGATCGGCAAACAAAAAGTGTGTATGTGTGGTAGCGGACAACTCAACAAAAGAAAATTGGAAAACGACGCCAAAAAATGAACGTTAAATTTTGAATGACAAAAAAGAGTGTTGCAAAAGTTTTCATATAATAAATGAAAAAAGAAATTAAAGAAAAAGTAAAACGATGAGTTATGCGAACATAAAGATAGACCCCCTCGGAAGGGACAATTACGATACATGGAAAATACAAGTGCAAGCCCTTTTAATAAAAAATGATTTATGGAAATACGTGAGCGGACAGTGTGTAAAAACAGAAAATCTATTAGCTCAAAGTGAGTGGGACATAAATGATAGTAAAGCAAAGTCAGACTTAATTTTGTCAATCGCAACGACAGAATTGAGACAAATAAAAAATTGTGCTACGTCAAAAGAACTTTGGGAGAAACTCCAAAGTGTGTATCAATCAAAAAGTCCGGCCCGAAAAGCTCATTTATTAAAGTCGCTTATATTGTTAAAAATGCAAAACGGTGAAGACATGCATAGTCACCTGCAAAAGTTTTTTGACATCCTTGACAAAATACGTGAAATGGACATGCAAATAATGGATGATCTCGTAACAATATTGTTGTTGTACAGTGTACCCGAAGAATACGAACAATTTAGAATCGCGATAGAAACGCAGGATAAATTACCTGAGCCAGAAACATTAAAAACAAAAATGGTAGAAGAATATGAGGCGCGCAAACGAAAAAATGTTGAGACACTACAAGACGCAATGTATACAAAAAAATACGAATACAAATATCAAAACAAAAATCAAAATGAAAAACTCAAGTGTTTTAATTGTGGGAAAATCGGTCACAAGGCCAGAGAGTGTAGATCGAAATTAAACTGAAAGAAAAAAAAAAGGAAAATAGAGATGCCGCTAAAAGCAACACAGCGATTGCATTACAAGCATCTTATGAAGAAGGAGGGTGGTGTCTTGATTCAGGCGCGACATCGCATATGTGCGCTCAAAAAGAACAATTTAAAAACCTAAGAGATGAATTTCAAAGTTTAAAACTCGCAAATAATAAATCTGCTCCAATACTAGGCAGTGGTGAAATACTTTTTGAAACTACGGTTGTGACGGCAAGTCTAGGCGAAACACTCTATGTTCCCGAGCTAGGGTCAAATTTGATGTCAGTGTCAAAAATCACAGATCATGGTTTTGAAGTAACTTTTCGCCGTACAGGTGCGGTAATAATCGAACCAAAGACTGGCAACAAAACTGCGGCGGCAAATCGAAAATCAAACCTTTGTTATATAAATCAACCAAAACAATACGGAAATTTTGCACAAAAAGAAACAAAAAAACTAAATGAGTTAAAAAAGTGGCATGAAATTCTAGGTCACATCAATGAAACAGATCTAAAAAGTATGATTCGAAACGAAAAAGTTCTAGGCATAAAAGCTGACATAAGTAAAAATCTTGAAAAATGCGAAGTGTGTATTCAGGGGAAGCAATCCCAAAAGCCGTTTTATCATTCGAACTCAAAATCCGATGAACCACTGGAATTAGTACATTCAGACGTTTGTGGACCAATGCGGGTCCAATCACATGGACATTCAAGGTATTTTGTCACATTTATTGACGACAAATCGAAGTGGTGCGAAACATATTTTTTGAAACAGAAAAAAGTTTTAGAAAAGTTTAAAGAATACAAATGTATGGCCGAAAAGCAAACAGGCCGAAAAATTAAACGATTGTGGACAGATAACGGAAAGGAATATGTCAATAAAGATTTCTCAAGCTTTCTTAAAAGCGAAGGCATAAAACATGAACTAACTATTGATTACACCCCCCAGCAAAATGGAATAGCGGAACGCAAAAACCGAACGCTGGTCGAGATGGCACGCTGTATGATGCTTCAGGGTGGGTTAGCTCCAAATTTTTGGGCTAAAGCAATCTTGACAGCAAATCATGTCAGAAATAGATGCCCATCAAAAAGTCTGAACGGTGAAATTCCGTATTCCCTGTGGACTAAGAAGAAACCGATACTGAAGTACTTACAAGTTTTCGGAACAGTAGCATACATGCTGGATAAAACGCCTGGAAAAGGTAAATTCCAATCACAAAGTAGAAAATGCATATTCATAGGATACGAGCCACAATCAAAAGGGTATAGACTTTGGTGCCCAAAAGACAGAAAAATCTACAAGAGCCGAGATGTAAAATTCCTTGATAATTTCCAACATGACAACGAATATGAAGACTTTGCTGAAGAACAAATTTCGAAAGGTTCAAATCATGAAATACTGATTCAACTTATGAATGATCAAAAAGAGGAAGAACAAAAAATGTCGGAGGTACAGGTACAGACGACAAGTGATGAAACTCCGCAAGAGGAATCGACTCCGAAGCGCGGTCGAGGGCGCCCAAGAAAACGCAGAATCATTCACGATGCAGATACAGTAGAAGAGGAAGCAAGCAAGCACAGCGCAATCATAGTAGAAGAAAACGATCCAAACGACGCCGACGAAGCACTCACCTGCCCTGAAAGCGAAGAATGGAAAGAAGCTATGCTCCAGGAGTACCAAGCACTAAAAAAGAATGAAACGTGGATTTTGGTAGATCGACCAAACGATGCTGAAATTATAAAAACGAAATGGGTTCTACGGACAAAACGGAAGTCTGATGGAACCATTGAAAGGCGAAAGGCAAGGCTTGTAGCAAAAGGTTTCGCTCAAACACCAGGTATGAGTTATAATGAAACTTTTGCACCAGTGGCACGCATGAGCTCCATCCGAATGCTCATGGCCTTATCTGTTGAACTTGGAATGCAGATACAGCAATTGGACTTCACCAGCGCATATTTAAACGGTGAAATAAACGAAGATGTCTACATTGAGATATCGAAAGAATTTGAGAGAATCTTGGACAAAAACGAACGCAGCAAATACACGCCGCAAAAGGTATGCAAAATATGAAAAACTGAAAGAATTGGGTATGCAACCACTAAGCGCAGACCCATGTGTATATACCATACATAAAAACGAAATACTGGTAATTGTATTGATCTACGTTGACGACCTAATGATTGCATCCAACGATCCAAGAGCACTCGGCGCATTGAAGGATGAGCTAGCCAACATTTTCGACATGAAAGATTTGGGACTTCTAAAGTACTGCCTAGGTATAGAGTTTGAGCAGGATCTTGAGAAGAAGAAGATCAACATGCATCAACGCAAATATGCAAAAGAAGTCATCAAACGTTTTGGTATGGAAAACTCTAACACAGTTACAACACCTTTAGCATCGAACCAAAAATTGACAAAAGACACTAAAGAAGAAGAAACATTCAAAATGGAAGATGTACCATATCAGAGCCTTATAGGTTCTCTGATGTATCTGGCAGTTTGCACACGACCAGATTTGTCACATGCAGTAAGTTTATTGAGTCAATTTAATTCCAATTTTTCTCAACAGCATTGGACAGCGGCTAAGAGGGTTCTTCGATATCTGAAAGCAAGCAACGACAAAGGGCTGGTATTTAAGAAAACCGGCAAGAATCTCTTCGGCTACACTGACGCCGATTGGGGTTCCAACATCGACGACCGAAGATCATTCACAGGCTACGCATTTATGCTTTCCAACGCAGCAGTCAGTTGGGAGTCACGAAAACAACGCACGGTGGCGCTCTCAACCACCGAAGCTGAATACATGGCGATATCTGACGCATCAAAAGAAGCAATCCACCTGAAACTTTTCTTGAAGGAAGTCTTAGGCTCCGAGGATGTTGTTGTGATCTTCAACGACAACCAAGGCGCTGGCGAATTAACTAGAAATCCAGTATTCCACAGCCGAACTAAGCACGTGGACATTCGCCATCATTTCATACGTGAGCTAGTCGAGAAGAAGGAAATCATCATCAAATACATTCCAACCGAGAAGATGCGAGCGGATGTGTTAACCAAGGGTCTATCAACGAGCAAACACGATGAATGTATTTCGGGTTTGGGTATGATTTAAAGTATGAATTTTTTATTTTTTGATTCTTAAAAGACGAATTGTTTAACATAAAATTTGAGGGGAAGTGTTGAAATGTATCAAATTGTATGTTATCGATAGTATCTACTCATCCCTACTGTATAATCTCACCGGGTCAATTAGTTGCCTACGAATCGCCGACACGAGCATTACAAATAAACACATTATATACATATACCAAACTCAGTGCATTTATGAACAACAGTAATCAGTTTTTTGGGATAGTCGTGGAGTTATATATACCGATTAACTGGGGAAAGAAAAAACGATAACGGGAGTCTACGACGCATCGCTTTTGGATAAGCTAATTACGGAAATTGCGGATAAACAGCCCCACTTGCAGAAGAAAAATTGTACTTCAACAGGATAAAGCACCTTCCCATACATAAACAGTTGCAATGGCTAAAATTCATGATTTACGCTTTGAATTGCTTCACCACCCTCCTTAATTTCCAGAACTAGCTTCAAGTGACTTCTTTTTATTCCCTAAAGCTGGGTATCCAGCACCGCGGAAACTAAAAATTACTGCCAAACTTCATATAAAAAAAACGGGGCCAGTAATTTTTCGTTTGTGTTTTCCTGGAGTCAGTATCCAGCAACGTAAACGGGATCCACGAATTTTTATCGATAATATCGATATTCACACGAATGTGGACTGTGAGAACAGCTGATAGGGGTGCCAGTAAAATATATGTGCCTATTTTTACTGGAGTACAAGTGAGATGTGGGGGCAAAATCTGTGCGCAAAACCAAAAAGAGATATGCAAATTTTTAAAGTGAGGAGAAGATTGCTTTAATAAAAGCAGTTGAGGCAAGACCATGTCTTTGGCGGATCACGGAAAACAAGCATTTTGATCATTTTGATATTTTGGCGCCTCCGACTGTGCTGTACTTCTTCTTACAACAATATGTGCCACTACCAACACAATCACTTCATCGTCAGAATTACTTTTCTTCCTTTTTTTAATTTTAGTTTAATTTTCAAAATTGGCGCTGTTTATAAAACACAGCTGATTCATGAGAGTGGCAAATCACTTTTTAGGTTCTTGGTCACACTACATTAGTTGAGTTCCACACATCCGAAATAAAGAGCAGATTCGTTTCAGTAAAATTTCGTGGTGCTGGATACAGGCCTTAAGCTTAAAGTTGCTCTTGGCGGACAGAAATTTTCGGCAAATAAGGAGGCTATAACTCTTGTAAAAAGCCATTTTGAGGAGCAGGACGGCGATTATTTTTTGAAGGAGCTGAAGAGGTGGGAGCATCGCTGGATGAAGTGTGTTGACTTAGAAGGAGACTATGTTGAAAAATAAAATAAACAAAAATGTTTAAAGCTGTTGTATCATTGTCAGGCTGGAATCTTTTCGGACCGCCCTCGTTCTCAAAACTGCATATGTTATATGCTATGGATATGTGCGTTCTCCTCTTTACGTTTTATACATATGTACATATGTATCTGGCTATATTATTATATGCTACATTTCTTTGTCACAATTTTCAAAGATTTCAATAATATAACAAAGTGTAAGTATGTAAGTCAGTCAGGTATGTTTTAGATATTAGGAGTCAGATACTATGTTTATGCTATGTTTTTCATGAATTCTAGAATTCGTGAAATTAAAATAGCCCCTTTTTATCCGACGGAGACGAAGACATGCATTCATATCAGCAGAGTTGCCAGACGTATAATTTGGCAACAATTTTAAAGCAATATCCATCTAGCCTGCCTAAAACATTCTCCTCCTTCACCAGCGCAATAACTTCAGTCACCTCGGCATCAATCCAAAAGGCTTTTTTGCCTAATTTATTTACTTTTTTCGCCCGGCGTTGCCACCTCATTTGTACATTTCACGCAATGAGGCTGAATTCATAGTCAACTTTCGTGTGTTATCGAATGCATGAAATGGTGCTTATGCACACAATTTTTTCCCCATTTCATGCAATCATTTCATGAAATGGGGTGTGCTTAGCATAAACACAGTATGAAATCTATGGGCAGAAATTGCGGAGTTAAAAAAAGTTTTCTAAGAAAGCCAATGTTTTTCACTCAGCCCTGGATACGTGGTTACTCCAGGACAATGTCTTGTTGATGGTGATACCAAGACTACGTGCTTAATCCACGTACTCAATTTTTGTATTATTGATCCATAAATTAGGCAGATTTTCCGTACTCAGAAACTTCTTATATATTATAACACATTTAGACTTAGCAGCAATTAGTGAAAAAACATTGAACTTAGCCCATTTACTAAGATTTGACAATATAACATTACATAAGGTTACACACACTCATTTATTCTATTATTTTAACGGATAACTAACATACATTTGGACCTACATTTGGCATATAAAGAGAAGAGAAGTGGATAAAAGATTGAACATTGAGGTACTTCACATCTTACAGGTGGAAATGTTGATCGGTTACACTACTCGACAATATTCAACTTTTTTTTTCCGCTGTTGCCCAAAATGACTTTTTCTGATAGATTTAGAGATTTAAATTTTTTTAAAGAAGTGTGGTTTTTTTCCAGGTTTAGTTTTTTTTTTAAGAATTTTAAAAAAATGTGGTATTTTTTAGTGTTAGTGTTAGTAGTGTTTGTAAAATTAAAGAATTTGTCTAACTTAGTCCATAAGACATTGTGGTCTACCGGGCCTAATGCTTTGCTGCAGCAGCGTTAAAAACATATGGCTGGGGAAAAAGGTGCAAATATACATAAAATTGTTAAAACCAATACTTTAAACCAATTTTATTATTAAAAACCATATTAACAATGTGGTCGATTTCTAAAATTGGTCGGAAACACGCAGCCTAACGCTAAATTAAATTATTAAAAATTAAAATAAATTAAATTATTATAAACAATTGCCAATTTAAAAAAAAGATCAACATGCATCAACGCAAATATGCAAAAGAAGTCATCAAACGTTTTGGTATGGAAAACTCTAACACAGTTACAACACCTTTAGCATCGAACCAAAAATTGACAAAAGACACTAAAGAAGAAGAAACATTCAAAATGGAAGATGTACCATATCAGAGCCTTATAGGTTCTCTGATGTATCTGGCAGTTTGCACACGACCAGATTTGTCACATGCAGTAAGTTTATTGAGTCAATTTAATTCCAATTTTTCTCAACAGCATTGGACAGCGGCTAAGAGGGTTCTTCGATATCTGAAAGCAAGCAACGACAAAGGGCTGGTATTTAAGAAAACCGGCAAGAATCTCTTCGGCTACACTGACGCCGATTGGTGTTCCAACATCGACGACCGAAGATCATTCACAGGCTACGCATTTATGCTTTCCAACGCAGCAGTCAGTTGGGAGTCACGAAAACAACGCACGGTGGCGCTCTCAACCACCGAAGCTGAATACATGGCGATATCTGACGCATCAAAAGAAGCAATCCACCTGAAACTTTTCTTGAAGGAAGTCTTAGGCTCCGAGGATGTTGTTGTGATCTTCAACGACAACCAAGGCGCTGGCGAATTAACTAGAAATCCAGTATTCCACAGCCGAACTAAGCACGTGGACATTCGCCATCATTTCATACGTGAGCTAGTCGAGAAGAAGGAAATCATCATCAAATACATTCCAACCGAGAAGATGCGAGCGGATGTGTTAACCAAGGGTCTATCAACGAGCAAACACGATGAATGTATTTCGGGTTTGGGTATGATTTAAAGTATGAATTTTTTATTTTTTGATTCTTAAAAGACGAATTGTTTAACATAAAATTTGAGGGGAAGTGTTGAAATGTATCAAATTGTATGTTATCGATAGTATCTACTCATCCCTACTGTATAATCTCACCGGGTCAATTAGTTGCCTACGAATCGCCGACACGAGCATTACAAATAAACACATTATATACATATACCAAACTCAGTGCATTTATGAACAACAGTAATCAGTTTTTTGGGATAGTCGTGGAGTTATATATACCGATTAACTGGGGAAAGAAAAAACGATAACGGGAGTCTACGACGCATCGCTTTTGGATAAGCTAATTACGGAAATTGCGGATAAACAGCCCCACTTGCAGAAGAAAAATTGTACTTCAACAGGATAAAGCACCTTCCCATACATAAACAGTTGCAATGGCTAAAATTCATGATTTACGCTTTGAATTGCTTCACCACCCTCCTTAATTTCCAGAACTAGCTTCAAGTGACTTCTTTTTATTCCCTAAAGCTGGGTATCCAGCACCGCGGAAACTAAAAATTACTGCCAAACTTCATATAAAAAAAACGGGGCCAGTAATTTTTCGTTTGTGTTTTCCTGGAGTCAGTATCCAGCAACGTAAACGGGATCCACGAATTTTTATCGATAATATCGATATTCACACGAATGTGGACTGTGAGAACAGCTGATAGGGGTGCCAGTAAAATATATGTGCCTATTTTTACTGGAGTACAAGTGAGATGTGGGGGCAAAATCTGTGCGCAAAACCAAAAAGAGATATGCAAATTTTTAAAGTGAGGAGAAGATTGCTTTAATAAAAGCAGTTGAGGCAAGACCATGTCTTTGGCGGATCACGGAAAACAAGCATTTTGATCATTTTGATATTTTGGCGCCTCCGACTGTGCTGTACTTCTTCTTACAACAATATGTGCCACTACCAACACAATCACTTCATCGTCAGAATTACTTTTCTTCCTTTTTTTAATTTTAGTTTAATTTTCAAAATTGGCGCTGTTTATAAAACACAGCTGATTCATGAGAGTGGCAAATCACTTTTTAGGTTCTTGGTCACACTACATTAGTTGAGTTCCACACATCCGAAATAAAGAGCAGATTCGTTTCAGTAAAATTTCGTGGTGCTGGATACAGGCCTTAAGCTTAAAGTTGCTCTTGGCGGACAGAAATTTTCGGCAAATAAGGAGGCTATAACTCTTGTAAAAAGCCATTTTGAGGAGCAGGACGGCGATTATTTTTTGAAGGAGCTGAAGAGGTGGGAGCATCGCTGGATGAAGTGTGTTGACTTAGAAGGAGACTATGTTGAAAAATAAAATAAACAAAAATGTTTAAAGCTGTTGTATCATTGTCAGGCTGGAATCTTTTCGGACCGCCCTCGTTCTCAAAACTGCATATGTTATATGCTATGGATATGTGCGTTCTCCTCTTTACGTTTTATACATATGTACATATGTATCTGGCTATATTATTATATGCTACATTTCTTTGTCACAATTTTCAAAGATTTCAATAATATAACAAAGTGTAAGTATGTAAGTCAGTCAGGTATGTTTTAGATATTAGGAGTCAGATACTATGTTTATGCTATGTTTTTCATGAATTCTAGAATTCGTGAAATTAAAATAGCCCCTTTTTATCCGACGGAGACGAAGACATGCATTCATATCAGCAGAGTTGCCAGACGTATAATTTGGCAACAATTTTAAAGCAATATCCATCTAGCCTGCCTAAAACATTCTCCTCCTTCACCAGCGCAATAACTTCAGTCACCTCGGCATCAATCCAAAAGGCTTTTTTGCCTAATTTATTTACTTTTTTCGCCCGGCGTTGCCACCTCATTTGTACATTTCACGCAATGAGGCTGAATTCATAGTCAACTTTCGTGTGTTATCGAATGCATGAAATGGTGCTTATGCACACAATTTTTTCCCCATTTCATGCAATCATTTCATGAAATGGGGTGTGCTTAGCATAAACACAGTATGAAATCTATGGGCAGAAATTGCGGAGTTAAAAAAAGTTTTCTAAGAAAGCCAATGTTTTTCACTCAGCCCTGGATACGTGGTTACTCCAGGACAATGTCTTGTTGATGGTGATACCAAGACTACGTGCTTAATCCACGTACTCAATTTTTGTATTATTGATCCATAAATTAGGCAGATTTTCCGTACTCAGAAACTTCTTATATATTATAACACATTTAGACTTAGCAGCAATTAGTGAAAAAACATTGAACTTAGCCCATTTACTAAGATTTGACAATATAACATTACATAAGGTTACACACACTCATTTATTCTATTATTTTAACGGATAACTAACATACATTTGGACCTACATTTGGCATATAAAGAGAAGAGAAGTGGATAAAAGATTGAACATTGAGGTACTTCACATCTTACAGGTGGAAATGTTGATCGGTTACACTACTCGACAATATTCAACTTTTTTTTTCCGCTGTTGCCCAAAATGACTTTTTCTGATAGATTTAGAGATTTAAATTTTTTTAAAGAAGTGTGGTTTTTTTCCAGGTTTAGTTTTTTTTTTAAGAATTTTAAAAAAATGTGGTATTTTTTAGTGTTAGTGTTAGTAGTGTTTGTAAAATTAAAGAATTTGTCTAACTTAGTCCATAAGACATTGTGGTCTACCGGGCCTAATGCTTTGCTGCAGCAGCGTTAAAAACATATGGCTGGGGAAAAAGGTGCAAATATACATAAAATTGTTAAAACCAATACTTTAAACCAATTTTATTATTAAAAACCATATTAACAATGTGGTCGATTTCTAAAATTGGTCGGAAACACGCAGCCTAACGCTAAATTAAATTATTAAAAATTAAAATAAATTAAATTATTATAAACAATTGCCAATTTAAAAAATTTTAATTTTGGTACATACATATGTAATAAGTAATGTACATATACAAATAGCCAAAATTCAACATATTTGCAGCCGTGCAATTTCCCTGCGGAAATTTTATTTAAAAAATGGATTCCAAGGTTATTCGCAACGTCCTCCTCCCAAAAAGAGCCATTTCGCGGCTATTATAATTTGGGATACATTACATTTTTAAATTGCTGGTAATGTTCAGGATAATTGTTTTGCATATCTTGGTACAATTTGCTAGCAACTCCTTGATTAAACCAAGGTTTTTGACTTCAATGTAAAAATAATTAAAATAAATTATCTTAATCAAGAGTTTACATCTGTCTGCAAATATATTGAATTCCAATTAGTCAATTTTCCTTAATTAATGTTCCTACAGTTACTTAAACATACGACTTGGTCGGTCAGATATGGGTTGAATTTATACGTCAAGTAAATTAAACCATGGTTAGAAAATACTGTTACGTCAAGATAGTCATATAAAATAATATTATGAGTATCATTAACAAAAGGAAACATCAAGAATTGAGGTTTTGTGCGTTAATGTGTGTGTAAATACAACAAGAACAGATGATGAACAGACAAGAAATAGCTAACAAAAATACAAATAAAAGATTGGGGCAGCTGTGCGACGAAGAAATTATAAAACTTATAAAGAGTGTCGAGAAGAGGGAGTTGATTTGGAATTTGACGGATCGGAAACATTTTGACTCAATAGCAATAAAGAGAGCATGTGATTCTGTGGTTTCTAAGATGCATAGAGACGGTCAGTAAAATGTAAATAAATTGCTATTTCGATCCCGCAGATATGGATTTACTTCATGTTGTCTCCTTTTTGTCTGACTGTTATCCTCCGCCACGTAAGGACACCCCAATGCCTTTGACGCCGACCGACGATGAACTTGTGGAAGTTGCCTTTCAACACTACTTTATATCAAAACTCCGCCAATCAAGAAATAGCCAGATCTCGTTAAATGTGGGATATGTGTGAGCGATAGTGATAGCCCATATGAGTATGTGTATGAGTGAGTTTTTTATTCAATAGGGAGAAGTACATTTTCTTAGTTTAAGCTGGGTATCCAGCACTGCGGAAACTAAAAATTACTGTCAAACTTCATATAAAAAAAACGGGGCCAGTAATTTTTCGTTTGTGTTTTCCTGGAGTCAGTATCCAGCAACGTAAACGGGATCCACGAATTTTTATCGATAGTATCGATATCCACACGAATGTGGACTGTGAGAACAACTGACAGGTGTGCCAGTAAAATATATGTGCATATTTTTACTGGAGTGTTCAAAGATGGAGAGAAAACCAGTGCGAAAATTTACAAAGAGGGACTTAAAGCAGTGGAGGCAAGACCATGTCTTTGGCGGATCACGGAGAAGAAGCATTTCGACAACATTTCCGTGCGTGGGAGAATGAAATGGAGATGACTAAGGTGCTCTATTGGAAGGTTCAGGAGAACCAAAAAAAATAAAACAATTTAATGAAATAAAATATTGGAATTTTTTTAATATTGGCGGACACCAGCAGATTCATTTTGCCAAGGTACTGACCCGGCTTCGGAGTTTACAAATTGAACAATCACAATTGTTTACAAAACACAGCTGATTCATGAGAGTGGCAAATCACTTTTTAGGCTCTTGGTCACACTATTTTAGTTGAATTCCACACATCCGAAATAATGAGCAGTTTCCTTTCAGTAAAATTTCGAGGTGCTGGAAACAGGCCTTTAACCTAGAATCTCAACTTAAACCTACATGCCGCACTCTCTTTGCTCTCGTCAATCGGAATGAAGAAATGGGAAGTATGGCTTGACTTTGGTGCTTTATAAGTGTGAGCGCACATCACCAAATACGTAGTTCACTAATAAATACCGACTGAAATACAATCGATTGTGCGGGTGTGGCGCTACATTTACATTTACGGACTATCGAGCCGATCCGTTCCGCGACATCCCGGCCCCCGTGAAACAGCTGCATTCACCACATCCAGAACAGCTAACTTGGAGACGGGACGGATCATTACCTTGGCTCGATAGTCGCTGGACACGCGCACCGCTGCAGCGCGCTGCTCTTTGTGGTACTCCGTCTACGCCAGGGGAATACTTCTTCCACGGTGCCCCTTTTCCACAGATGTAGACCAGATCTCCGCGACGCATAGGCTCGACGTGTGCGCACCACTTCTCTCGGTGTACAAGCGTGGGCAGGCACTCATGTACCCATCGTTTCCAGAATTGGTGCTACGTAGAGTGGTAACCGATTGCCACGACCCTAATCCGGGCAGTACGCCACTGTTTCCTTGTGGCGTACTCTCACTGTGCTGACTGTTGTCTCCAGGGAGGTCTGGCAAATCGGCTGCTACTTTCAGCAGGCCGTTCGGGGTGAGGTGGGCCTCCTGATCAACCGTGACTGGCAGGTGGGTGAGCGGAACTCCTCGACTCCTTTGGACGACAGTTCGCCCTGGATCCTCTCCGGTTCGAGGACTTCAAAACTTTCTAACCTTTCGATTAGCTGCGACGAAGTTCTTGCCGTTGTCGCTTCTCATTAGGACCACCGGTGCACGAATCTGTCGACAAATCATGCGCCATCTTCAAGTGGATGGCCCTTGTAGTTAGGCAGGTGAATAGTCCGACACCCTTTTCTCTGTTCGCCGTCCAATCGTCACAAGCAACGACCCTAAATAGTCCAGGCCGGTGTACTCGAATGGCCGCTTGCGCTCTCTGTAGCTTAAATGTGTGGCAATCGGTTATCACTCTACGTAGCATCCTTCGTAGGTTGGTTACCCAGAACTTTTTCCGAATCTCGCTTATGACAGCGTCCTGATTTTGATGCCGCATCTTTACTTGGTAGTGACGGACGATCATCTCGGTCAGTGCGTGCTTATGCGACATTATGATCGGGCGCCGCGCGCTAAATGACATGCACGCGGCGGCGTCGATCCTTCCACGCGCACGTATAATTCTATCGTTGTCAAAGTATGACGACAGTCCTCGCAATAGACTTGTCTTGTCTTGTCCTCGACAGCGTCTAATGAACTGGCGGACCCAAGCGGTAGTCCTGAACAGGCTTTTGTAGTTCGAGAATCTCTGTAAAGATATAAACGTGTTTGCAATGACCAATGTAAACTCACATGGCATTTCTTCTCTATCCTAGGTCCTGGTGGAGTGGCTCTGCAACCCTGCGGCTGCCCTGCCTGCTGGTAAGGCTGCGGAGAGCGAGTTGCCATCGACTAGCGCCCAAGCCAAAACTTACACCTATGCCGAGAGAAGGAGTGCTGGCAACATACTCCGTCGGCAAAATGCAAGCACGATGTCCAGCCCGACCGACCAGTGGCGGAAAAAGGTCGAATGGGCATCAAAGGTGCTGCCCAACTTTGGCAAAGAGGCACCGAAGAGGGTTGCCCCGCCGAAGTTGACTGCCCAGCAAACAAAAAGGCAGCGCTCACAGGAGACTCCCGGACCGGCTCCGAAGCGCTCCAGAGTGCTGCCGAACGTATCGTTCGCGCAGATCGCAAAAGAAAGGACGCTGATTGGCGTCCTGGACAAAAGCAGCGCGGACTCGAAGATCCCCAGGAACCAGTGGAAGTGGGTGGAAGCGGCACTGGCCGACCGCTGCTTCGAGCTGCTGGAGAAACAGCCCGGCCCCCCTCCAGTCTGTAAAGACATGGGGTGGTACCAGGGCTGCATAAAAATTATAGCCTGCGAAGACGAGCGCTCCGTCCAGCTGTATAAAGCAGCGGTAGCGCAAGTCGGGGAGGTGTACCCAGGGGCGAAGCTTGTCGCGGTCAACTGGAACGAGGTGCCCAGTAGGCCCAGAGCAAGAGTCTGGGTGCCCGCCTCCATAAAGGAGCCTGAGCGCATCTTGAAAATGCTACAGCGGTGCAACCCGGAGCTACCAACCTCCGACTGGAGGGTAGTCAAGGTGGAGGCGAGTCAAGGCCCGATGCACCAGGCAGTTTTAGTCCTGAACAAGGAATCCCTAGCTCCGATTGAGGCCAAAAAAGGAGAGCTCAACTTTGGCTTCAGTGCGGTGAGCATCAGGGTCTACAAGTCGGATGCAGCGGCCGAGGCGCGTCCTGTCGACAACCCAGTCGAGCAGGACGTTGCCTCGGAGATCGAAGCACCCGATGACGACCCAGAGCCTGCCCACGACGACTACTCTTCCGACACGGCTCTTATGCGAGAGTTCGAGGCGATGTGTCGCGATGACACTATCGAGGACGACTCGGACGCCGACAATACAGTGGTGGAGATCTCTGTCGATGTCTCTAAGACTCCTTCAGATAAATCTCCACCACTGTAAAGCAGCATCCGCTGCCCTCATACTCCGCTTGGAAGCAAGCGGAGCAGACGTAGTCCTGATCCAAGAGCCTTGGGTAGTAGGAGACAAGGTCTGTGGATTAGCGACGAAGGAGCACAAGCTTATTGTAGCTCAAAAAGAAGGTAAAATACGTACCTGCATTCTTGCAAGGAAGCACTTAAATATCTTTCTGCTCCACAACTTTAGCAATGGTGACAACACAGCGGCAAGCCTTGAACTACAAGGTTCCCAAATAAGGCTGATGTCGTCCTACATGGCTCATGAGGAAAGCGATCCTCCCGGTGACCTAGTTCGCAAGCTCACCAGAGATAGCGAAAGGTCGGATATAGGCCTTGTAATAGGCTGCGACGCCAACGCCCACCACACCCAATGGGGGAGTTCGGACACAAATGTAAGGGTGAGTCATTATTCAGCTTCATCCTAAACTCTAATCTTCTTATCTGCAATCGGGGCAATGATCCTACGTTTATAATTAAGAATAGACAAGAGGTAATTGACCTAACATTAGTGTCTCACAAACTGTCAGACATAGTAAGGAACTGGAAAGTTCTGGGAGACCATTCCTTTTCGGACCACAGGTATATCGAGACCACACTATCTCTCGAGAGCCCAAAACCCACTGTCTTTGCTAACCCTAGGAAAGCCAACTGGGAAAAATATGTCACAGTCATGGAGGGACTTCTTCCCTCCAAAGCACCAATCTGCCTGAACACAGAGCACGATCTAAATCATCTAGTGGACAGGTTTACTAAAGCATGCAACACGGCCTTCACGGCAGCATTCCCATCAAACCAACACAAGGGGAAAAAGAAACCCCCTTGGTGGTCAAAACAAATAGATACCCTACGAAAAAGCTGCAGGTCCCTCTTCAACAGGGCCAAACGCGCTAACGAGGAGCAACACTGGGAAGATTATAAAAATAGTCTGGCCCTATACAAGAAAGAAATCAGACAGGCAAAAAGGGCCTCTTGGCAAAGATTCTGTTCTGAAATCGAGGTAACGTCGGAAGCTGCAAGACTGCGCAAGATCCTCTCCAAAACGACCCCCTCGGTGGGATACCTTAAGAGAAGCGATGGTACGTGGACCAACTCCAGTGAGGAGTCCCTACACATTCTTCTCGATACTCATTTTCCAGGGTGCTCCATCAATGGACCGACCCACTTCCCTAGTGAGGGTTCGATCACCTCGATGGAGCACATTTTCTCGAAACGGAACATAGGCTGGGCAATAAACAGTTTCCATCCGTTCAAATCCCCTGGTCCGGACCAGATCATTCCGGCCCAACTACAGAAAGCCGGAGACACGGCCATCAACTGGCTGCGTTGTATTTTTAAGAAAATACTGGTAGTGGGGAGAATACCACACGCTTGGCTTAAGGCAAAAATAGTCTTCATCCCTAAAGCAGGTAAAGCCTCGCACTCTACACCAAAGGACTTTAGACCAATTAGTCTATCGTCCTTCCTTCTCAAAACCTTTGAGAGACTTGTCGGGCTACAACTGAGAACTACTATAAATTCTCAATTGTTGTCAGGAGCACAGCATGCCTACCGGAAAGGAAAATCCACGGAAACGGCACTTCACGAAGTAATTTCGGGGATAGAGAAATCACTATACCTCAAAGAATACTGTCTAATCGCTTTTCTAGATATCGAGGGAGCTTTCAACAACGTCATACCCGGTGCCATTACGGAAGCGCTGACTGACCTTGGGGTGGATCGTCGCTTGGTGATGCTCATCGATCAATTGCTCACATGCAGGACGGTGACATCATCGATGGGATCGTCCACTCAGTCAAGGTATGTCAGTAGAGGCACACCGCAAGGTGGTGTCCTATCCCCCCTTCTATGGAACATAGCAGTCAACAAGATTCTATGTGACCTGGAAGGGGGGGGCTGCAAAGTCGTGGCATACGCGGACGACGTAGCAATTATCTTTTCGGGCAAATACCCTCAAACACTCTGCGACTTAATGACCGCAAAGCTCGCGAGACTGTCAAGGTGGACAGAATCGCGGGGTCTTGGAGTTAATCCCTCAAAGACAGAACTTGTGCTATTTACAAGCAAATACAAGATTCCGTCTCTAAACCCCCCCACATTAAACGGATGCAGGCTCTCCTTTAGCGACAGTGCCAATTACTTAGGGTTAGTAATCGACAAAAAGCTAAACTGGAACCTGAATATCAAAGACAGAGTGAAGAAGGCCACGATAGCCCTCTACACTTGCAAAAAAGCTATCGGCTTAAAATGGGGCATGAACCCAAGTATAGTCCAATGGATATACCAAGCCATAGTTAGACCGATAATTCTTTATGGAGTTACTGTATGGTGGCCGGCCTTATCAAAAAGGACGATCACCAAACAGCTCGACAAGGTTCAGCGAACAGCCGCCATCTGCATCAGTGGAGCTCTTCGCACCACTCCAAACGATGCGCTAGATGCCATTCTGTGCCTCCAAAGCCTTGCCCTCGCAGGAAAAGAAAGGGCACAAATGGCAGCAATACGACTGAGAGACTCTGACCAATGGGCACCACAGCACACAGGTCACTCCTCAATACTAAACGGCAGTTCCGTCCCTACTAAAACGGACTACTGTGTTCCAAGGGAGTACACAGATACCCCCTTCGATGCAATTATCCCCCACAGAGACGAGTGGAGTGAGGGACCCCAGGCCCAAAAGGGGCCCTAAACATCTTCACAGATGGATCAAAGCTGAACAATAGGGTCGGAGGAGGCATATACTCCGAACAGCTAAACATTAAGCACTCCTTTAGACTTCCTGATCACTGCAGTGTCTTCCAAGCGGAGGTCATTGCAATCAAGGAGGCCCTAAACTGCCTTCAGGAAACTACCGCCATGGTAACCTGCGTAAACATCTATAGTGATAGCCAAGCTGCAATCAAATCGCTTAATGCGATCTCCGCAAACTCGGCCACCGTTGCAGATTGCCGCAAATCTCTTCACGAGATGGCTCAGCAATTTGTTATTAGCCTTATATGGGTCCCGGGACATCGGGACATCGAAGGCAACTGTATTGCAGACGAGCTGGCCAGACTTGGCACTACAATCCCCCTTCTCCAAGACAAGGAGGATACTCGTATGCCGATAGCCACATGTAGGCTCATAATAAAGGAGCAATATAAGCAACTAACAGATAACAAGTGGCAATCAGTACCACGTTGTCGTATATCTCGGCAAACATGGCCGACCATAGATAGGAAGCGCACCTCTGAGCTATGCAGGCTCGGCAGACGAAGGTGCAGCGCAGTCATACGCTCCCTAACGGGGCACTGGTTAGTAGGTACCCATGCTAATAGACTGGGCGCCCCAAACAATGATTTTTGCCGTAGCTGTAGAGATGAAGAAGAGGATGAAACGGTGGAACACCTGTTCTGCTCTTGCCCAGCTCTCAGCAGAAGAAGGCTACAACACTTGGGTTCGCCCTTCTTTTCAGACATTTCGCTAATGTCCACCATATGTCCCAGAAAGATAGCTAACTTCATAAAAGCTGCAGGCTGGGACAACTGTTGACCTCGGGTCTCACAATGCGAGTAGGGGCAGATTCCCCCGCGGTATCACAACGGGCCGGAAACGGCCTAAGTGTGCTGGGCTCCCAGTGAGTCGGGCAGCCGCTGCAACCTAACCTAACCTAGGTCCTCCTTGACTCTTAAATATCCGCCTCCCGGTTTCCAACAAACTGTTTGTACCGCCGGTGGGTGCTGCTTATCCAGTGCAGCACAGTTTTAGAGTCAGTCCATAGTACGCAGTTGCTACACCGTGCGTCTGTTTTACGGTGTCCATCAGTCTCGTTCCCAGTACGGCTGCTTGGAGTTCCAGTCGCGGTATGGACATATGGACATTGCACGTTGTCGTCGTCATATGTGGCTCTCCAATAAGCCACCGCAGCAAACGCCGTAGGTTAACTCTAGCCGCCAGCTCTCAAACGCTGTGGCCGCCAAATCTCTCGCATCAACAATTTGGCGGTCACCGTGTAACAGCTCAAGGATCCTATCGGGTCGAACGTTGACATGACCAGGCTTAGGAACTCCCTCTTGGTGGGGACACGTTCCCCGGTCATCACGCTGCTAGGAACCCGATGGTACCTTATGCTGAATCTGAAATCGTCTGTAGCTGGCTACCAGTACATGCCCAGTGTCTTATCCTCAGCTTCGGTACATTCAACGTTCTTATTGGATCCTAGTGGGTTCAAAGCCTTGACCACACTTTCCGAACTGGAAGAAAATCGGCACAAATCGAATGGATTTCTCTTATCCGTGTTGATAAAGCAATAGCTTCATCCTCGTCTGCAAAGCTATCCACGTAGTCGTCCACATAGTGGTACTCATTTATGACCAGAACCGCGTGGGGATCTGTATGGAGGTACTTGGCAGCATTTAAGGTCTTGAGGTAGTGCGCTGAGCTTGGTCAGCAAGCGGCTCCGAACGTCATCACCACCATTTCATACAAGTCTGGATCCTGCCGGTCGTCTCAGTTCTTCCATAGGAATCTCTGGGCACATCTATCCTGTGGCTGTATCAACATCTGGTGTAACATCTCCTTAATATCTGCGCAGACTCCCACTGCTCCTTTCCGAAAGTGGAAGAGCACGGCTGGCAGAGGTTTGTACTGCTGTGGGCCTTTGAGCAGAGCCGTGTTCAGGGATACGCCGCCGACCTTGGCTGCCGCATCAAATACTAGACGGATCTTCCCAGACTTATTTGGGTTCTACACCCCGAAATGCGGCAGATACCATGTTCTGTCACTGTTGACCGAAGTTACGTCCTGCTGCTCCAGAGGTCGCGCGTATCCCTTCTTGACGTAGTCATACATGAGTCCTTGATATGCCTGTGCGAAATTCCCATCGCGCTGCATCTTCCTCTCGATGTTGACTATCCTGTTGAGTGCCATGTTGTAGTTGTTTGGCAGACTCACTTGGTCCTCCTTCCATAGCAGACCAGTTTTGTACCGTTGGCCCTCTCTCGTTCTCGTCTCCTCGAGAATCTTCACAGCCCGGGCATCACCGCTAGCTGCGACTGGCGGCGCTGGCTTTACTCCAAAGTTGTCGATCTCAAAGTAGTCGGTGACCATCTTCTCCAGAAGATTGTCCTGTGGGAATGCTAGGAGGCACGATTTCTGAGTTGGTGAACTTACTTGATGTTTCATCGGTCCAAACACCCCGCATCCATGTTTGGTGGCGGCTGTCCACCTGCTTGTTCTCCCCGTACAGTGTCACGGGCAGAATGCGGAATAGCAGGTGACCTCCATCCGAGTCGATGTAACTCAGGTTCCGATGCGGCATTTCACTGATGTCCTTCAGAGGCTGCCTTGGCGTAGCTGCGATGCCCGTGGGTCATCCTTCCGTTGACCACTGCTTCCATGCAGCGACCGATCGTGATGATCCCTGCATGGACCACCGTTCGACTGTGGTGGCCGTCTGGGATTGTTCAGTCCATCGTGCAACAGGCGATGGTGCGTTCTCTGGCACCCGTGGACATTGCACTTCTTGTCCCTCTTGCAAAACTTGCTCATGTGTCCAGCTTCCAGGCACGAGAAACAGATCCGATGAATTCTCGCAAACTCCATGCGGACCGTTGGGGAAGCGTAATTGAAAACCGGGCATTCCTTGATCGGGTGTTTCTTCTCGCATATCGGGCAATACTTTGTGTGCTCGTCATGTCGGTCCTGATCCATGTGACCTGTGCTGTCATGCAATACCCTTCATTTTGCATCCTTAGTGCCGACGTCGGTGACTGTGCAGACCAGTCTCGCGAGGTCGTTTAGCCACTCGCTCAGGTGCACAACCGTTGGGTAGGATCCTATTGTGGCTGCATGCCTAGCCTAGTCCAGCCTTTTGCTCAAGGGAAACTTGGCAATCAGCTCCTCCATCAGGAAGGAATACCCGAGGTGCTGTTTTCCATTCGCGGTTGACCTTAGAAACGCTGCGAGATTGTTTACCCGTGTAGCGAATGGCACGATCTTATTGATGTTGTACTCCTGACTGGGCTGAACCTCTCGCACGATTTCCAACTGGCTGCGTATCAGTTGGCGCTTGCTTGCTCTTCTCAGTATAGCATTGCCACTCCGGTCGCTGAGCGCAGTTTCGCTCGGAAAAAACATAGATAACATCAATAGATAACGAAGAGTGAGCTTTGAGATAGCGCTTAGCAGGGCAAGCAAGTGCAAGATTAAACAAACATAGAAATAACAGCAATATGTAACAATGAAAATATGCGGCTGAAGGCCAATAAAAAGCTGCTATTTGGCAAGCAACTACCCGGTGGGGATCTGCCCCAAACATTTACCACCCGTTGGAAGGAAAAGACTTTCAACAACAAATTTCAGAGGTTGAAGTTTAAATTTCGTTAAGCGTGGATGTAAGGCCCATTGCTGTATCGGTAAGTTCGCGCTGCAGTTCCTAAATTAGGCGATTATATAGAGAAATTTCCTGCAAGAGACCGATCTGCACCAACTTCGTCCCTAACTTGGCCTTGATTGAAATTGAGCTCTTGATTCTTGATGGCGCCGTTGAGCCAGCTTGCGGTAGTCCAGCATTGTGGGACTAAAATCGTGAGTGGAGATGTAAGGGGAATTCTCAAACACAGCTAACTCTGCACGCTTAACCTCTAAGCTACTTATACTTCCTGACATTATCCAACCAAGCTTTTTCTTTTGCAATATTGGCAGTTGCGTCGAAAGTCGTATCTGTTTGACGCACAATAGAACACGTTTTGGCTAGGCTGCGATTTTTGGATTTGGGGGGGGATTGTCAGAAGATCCGCTTGTTAGAAGGACAGTCGCGGTGTGTTGCTGGCTCGATTCTTCGGTCGGTGATTGGATGTGGAGCAGCGTATGATGTTTAGCCTGGCAATGCCTGCAAGATCCTGACCGGCACCTCTGCAATTTATGGCCTATGTTGAGGCAGTTTAGACATAAGCGCCGCTTCTTTGTTTCTTGATATCGATCAGAAGCAGGGAGCTTTAGGAATGCTTGACATCTAGATATGTAATGCTGATAGGAATTGCAAGGGTTACATGTGGGGTTAGGATGGTCGCTAGTGGAGGAGATAAGGGTGCTAAGTTTATTTTCTCCCATCTGCTGGCTAGCACTTGTTACCATTGCCGATGCCAAATTCTCCAGCATCCGATACTTCGCTTCCAAGAAAGAGGACATGTCTGACCAGAGAGGCAATCTTGAGGTTGGTAGCCTCTCCTCCCATTTCTCCAAAATGCTTTCTTGCTTACGATGTGAACCAGCAACCCACCCGAAATATCCTAAGGTGTTGCCGAGGTCCGAAGAGCACGTACATAAGTGCGCATTGATCTTGTCGCTGAGCGCACGCAAACCGCTAATTTTTTTTGCTTTCCCACTCCAATTTCATTTATAATTCTCCATTTATCTCTTGACGAGATGGATTGTTGAAATTTCTGGTATTAGAACCGCTTCTTACCACCTTCTATCAATTTAACAACTATGCGTAGCAGACTTTTGAAGGTATCGTACAAAAAGTCAGTCTTTAATCTCTTCCATTTGTTATAGGCATTGTTTCTTTTTAGTATTGCCTTTTTAACGAAATTTGTTAGCCATGGCTTCTCACTAGGCTGGGGACGTTTAGATTTCAACGAGACAAAAGTATTATACAGATCTACTATTCTACCTTGCAATTATTCAACCTGATCGTTAACTGTGGTCTTGTTATACATATATTAAGGTCCAGTCATATTTATTAAATTCGCCAGATAAAAAGTTCATATCGATATTTAAAAAGTCTCTATGTGTATATGTCAGGTTCAACTTATCAATACATATGTACATCATAAGACACAAAAACAAAATAGTGTTTGGAGAAGCAAGGGACAGGAATTTGGTCATACACCAGGGTTTTTATAGAATTACTGAAAAAGACGAAATCCAAGAGTGTACTAAAAATGGAAGTAAAGTGGGTGTCGGGCTCCGCAGCTCAATATTGGGAGACTTGATGCAGGCATAATGGCCAGTGGTGCAGCAGTAAATTAAATTCCCTTTTTTATTGTTTGTTGTTTGCACTGCCCATTGCACTGCACATTGTACACACATATATAGTAGCATATCCATAATGCCCTACGCCCACACACGCATTATGTATACGTTAAGCCCTGGACATATCAATAACAAGTTATACATATAACCAGCACTAACCCTTATACGCATATAACAGATTAGGATAAACAAATGACAAGATCCCCAACACTAGAAAACAAATGAATCATAAGCTGTCAACAGGAAATCACCTAAATTCCAGACTACTAGAATAAACAATTCGGTTCCCATAACCAAATTGAATCACAGATACACAAGTAAACAAATTCGGCTCCCACACTCCAATCGTATAAACAAGTGACCAGCCCAGACGTAAGATGAAACAGATCACCAGCTGCAGTCAACCCTTTCACCAAAGCCGACAATTTATTGATAACCATCCATACGCTGGCCAACGCACGTCGGCCAACGCACCGAGAACAAAAGCCACGATCAGCCGAAGTGCAACCGAAGAAGAAAGCTGCAGCCGAAGATCAAAGCTTGGAACCAAAGCTCAAAAGCTTCCCAAGCGAGGACTATTGGAAAATATATCAAGATAGAATAATTAGTTCCGTTTGAGACTTACAACATAGAAGTCGGGGATAACTCAAATAATCACCTTTGTAATAATTATAAGTTTAGATTAAATAAAAATATATTTTTTTCATAAATCTAAACAGCTACATCGGAAATTTAATTATATACATATAAGCTTCCGCACGGCAGCAGCCTATCCAGCCGTTCTTTCGTCTTCTTTCCTTCTTTCTTTCGACTTTTCTATCACTCTCTCGATCTTTCGTCTTCGCTATTGCTCTCTCCTCTGGATCTGTCGCACTCTCGCTTGCAGTAGGGCACGGGCAATTCGGCCCGCCTGCCCTCAAATCAGTCTGGATATCGTCGCGCTCGCATTAGTGCACGGGCAATTCGGCCCTAAACTCTCGTGTTTAATAAATCGCATATTACGCTACCGAAAAAGCTCGGTAGTTCAACAGTGGGTTGGATTAGTAGAATTGACTAAGTGTAAACCAAGCGATTCCATGCTGTTGGTGAGATGATTCTGGTACAATACATTACAATTAAAATCCCCTATGATCGAAATGTCAATATAGGAAAGAGTTAACGTAGAAATTAAAGAAATTATATTAGTGTATGACGCTGTACGATTTTTACGAAAATACTTTTTTACTTTAGGACGTTAATATGCAATGACTGCACCATCAAGTGGCCCAAGCCACACCAGCAGAAGTCTGTTACGCGCGGATCCCACGCAAGAATGCAGCCCTCCTCCTGCCCAACCGACCGAGAGGCGCTGCCACATAGCATGTAGAAAAGATAGGTGTAAGACTAGTGTTCGAGGAAAAGTGTAACTTATCTGACTAATAGAACTAAAGAACTAATTGAGAGAAAGATATGAGAGTATCAGTAATTAAAGACTGGGAAGGGAGTTAGTAGTAGCGGAAGGAACAACGATATATATTGTTTAGAGTTTCTGATAGGAATCTTGAAGTGTATGCGGTTCAACAAGTCAGGACTATCTACATCATCCTTGATCATGTTGTGCACAAAAATCACTCCAAGCATTTTCCTACGATTAGCTAAGGTTGGAAGGTGTATTAAAAGCAATCTATTAAGGTAAGACGGCAATCTCACATCTGCATCCCAGTTAAGGCCGAAATGTCCTTATACTGGACACAAAGCTTAACATCATCCGCATACATAAGTACTCGAGAGTATGTTAATACAGAAGTCAGGTCATTTATGAAGAGTGTAAAGAGTAAGGGGCATAGATGGCTGCCCTGTGGTACGCCCGAAGTCACCATAGACCTAGATCACCACCAGACCTAGAACAAAGGTAGCTAGAGATCCATCTCAGGAGATTGGACGGGAACCCTAGAAGGTCACGTTTTTGTGCTAGGAGGGAATGGCTTAGAGTCGAACGCTTTACTAAAATCAGTGTAAACAACATCCGTCCGTAAATTACCTTGAAAGCCTTTAATTATGAAGGAGGTAAGCTGCAATATATTAGTAGTGGTTGATCTCCTTCTTATAAATCCATGTTCAGCTGGAGATATAAGTGATCTGCATAGGTGTTGCAGGTGCGGAGTTAAAATTTTCTCAAACACTTTAGGAATAGCGGATAACTTAGATCTACCTCTATAGTTCATTGCGTCAGACTTGCTACCTTTCTTATGGAGAGGAATTATGAAGGACTGCTTCCATATCTATGGGAAGCATGAAGAATTTATGAACAGGGTGAATACTTTAAGCAACAGCCCACACAGAGGATCGGCACAGTACCAAGGTAACAGCCGGGAACTCCGTTGTGAAAACAACGGTTTTACTGTTCGTAGATCATGAAGCAACGAGCTTTCATTTAACAAAGGACTGAAAATGCCGTTCGACCTCGGTAAACCGTATGGATACGGCTGACCAGAGTAAACGTCCTGCGAATAGGTAGTTTGGAAAAAACGGGCAAAAAACTCGGCAATTGCCTGATCATTATCTGCCGACGAATTAAGGAAGGATAACGATGATGGGTGTGCGGACGTTCTACGCTTACTGCTTACGAAGCTGTATAACTGTTTAGGGTTCTTAGAAAAACGCATCCTGCATCGAGATTGGTAGTTCTAATAACATTGAGCGTTAAAAACTGAAAAGTTTGACCGAGCCATTACATAATGAGAGAGAGAAGAAGAAGAGCCAACTTCTTGAAATTTTTTATAAAGTCTTAGTTGAAGTCTTTCGATGCCCTGTTGGCTGGGAACTTAATGTGTCTAGTGCCCCCAGCTTGCCAGGACACTTCTGGAACTAACAGCGGACGACTGAATGGATCTTATCGCCGCTTGGCTGTCAACGAATATGTTAGCCATATTATGTGCTCGTTCTGTATACTGAGCGATCTCTGCTGCCTTCTTGGTTGCAAAGACTTTCGCCTGGAATATGGTTCATCGGTCCAGTAGCTCGTATGACAGCCTTATTTCAGAGTCTTTGCAGTATAAGCCCGCTCCTACTGCGCCGTCCATCTTGGAGACGCCTGTTTATATGTTAAGGAGTCCTCTTTTCCAGACCTCGGGCTCCGTAGATATATTTGTTTTTACCTCGAGACAAGTTTGGGAGGTTTTGTAGTCAGTGAAAATGAACAATTTCTTGCCAATTGAACTTTGCCCATATCTTTGTGACAACGTATTTCCCGATGCAATTAGGCGCTGTGCTGCTTTCCCTGCAGTCAGACGAGCGTGGAAGTCCAAGGATCGATTCCTAGTATGGTTTCGAGTTGTTGCGGTTGAACTCAGCGCCCGCGTTATACAGAGTAGAGCCTGTCGCTAGGTTTTTTCCATGAGTTTATGATCCGTCTTCTTTTTGGTAGCTAGTCACCACACTAACTCCAAACAGCAAAGTTGGTCGTACCAACGTGATGTAGATTCAGTGCATTAGAGCAGGTAGCAGGCCATATGTGCTGCTGAGCATCTTCTTGGATGAATAAAGCGCAATGGTGGTATTTTTCACCCTTTCCACTTCATTGGGTCACGATGCCAGTTTGCTGTCCAGTACTGTGGAGAAGAATTTCACTTGTAGTTTCGGTCGTGCCGTGTTTGGTTAATTTTCGGGGGGTTCCATGCCGGTACCTTGTACTCATTTCTGAGATTTCTTGGGCCACAAATTTATTTGCTGAGTGTTGCTTATTGACGCGATGCACTGATATTGACAATTAATACAATATGAAGTCAAAACAGAACATATTTAAATTCGCTTATTATATTCCTTTAAGCACATTAAACAAAACAATCCTAACAAATGTGCACACATACAGTTAACGTTCACGTGTAGAGCGGTTGCCTCTAGAGCGCTCTCTCTCTCCCTCTCTCTTTTTCTCAGTGTGGAATTTCAGGAAATTCCCCACCGTGTCGCGAAAAATCTGTCTTTACCCACCTGTTCTGTTACGCTCATACTGTAAGCACAATCCAAGCTGTCATTAAGTCGTATTTGTGTTATTATTATTATTATTTTTTTTCTTTAGTATGTTTATATGCAATGACTGCTCCATCAAGTGGCCAAAGCGACACCAGCAGATGGCTGTTACGCGCGGATCCTAGGCTAGAACGCAGCCCTCCTCCAGCCTAACTGACCGAGGGGCGCTGCCGCATACCGCGCGACTCGTTAACCGAACCGATTTCGGACATGCAGGAAAGATAGGTGTTAGACTAGTGTTCGGGGAAAAGTAGAACTATCTACCTAAAAAATCTAGGCAATTTCTAATTACGAGAATGATATGAGAGTATCAGTAATTTAAGACTAAGAAGGGTTAGTAAGAGATATGTTATGGTAGAGGGAATTATAATCCGAGCATAGGTCCCTAAACGGTGCATGCAAGGAATAATTCGATCTAAAAAGCGGCAAGAACAACGGTATATAGTTTCTAGTATTTCTAATAGGAATCGTGAAGTTTATGCGGCTCAACAAGTCAGGGCTATCTACGTCACCCTTGATCAAGTTGTGTTCCTACGATTAGCTAAGGTTGAAAGGTTTATTCAAAACAAACGAATTTATTAGTTTTTTTGTACGCGTACAGGTAGGATGGGAAGATTTGGATGGAGCACTGGCCTGATTTGTACTGAAGGTTGTGGGAGGCCTACTCTTCTTCTTAGCCTTAAACTAAGGCCTACTTAGTCGATCGTATTGCTGTTTAAATCCAAGCAATCGTCTTGAGCCGTTGAGCCGCATCCCAGTTGGCAGCGCATTATGCTGGCGAAGAGCCCCACATATCGGCTCGTTATTTCTATAGTTGGTCCGGTGGAGATCAATAGGGAAGAAGAGGGAAGTAATGCCTCGTCGAGCGGGAAGGGACAGCAATACTAATAATGCTGATGAGGGCAGCCGATTCGACCGCACCAGAGAGAAGCTTATGGAGGAAGAGAACTCCATGGCAGATTGTATGGGATTTAAGAGAGTGGAGGCTATTTAGGCGAAACCTACTTTCATAAGAAAGAATATGGATGGATCGAAGGGTCCCAATTGAGTCCGCGAAGAGCAAAGATGAAGAACTGTTTTTGTACTGATTCGAGCATATCCTGATATTTTTGGCAGTGATGAGACCAGACACAATGTGACGCCCAGCGCCATACGCAACGGCGCCGTCGCCACAATATAGTAAACTAAAAAGACTGAATAGTGAAGTATTATGAAATAAATGAATGATAAAATAAAAGACACAAAACCAACAAACCGGTAGATTCAAAACACGCGCCAAAACAGGGCCAGTGGGACCATCACCGGGCCATAAACGGTCACACTGCACACGGGCCAGTGTGACCAGGGCACAACCACCAACGGGCACACCATCAGCATGCCAGGGGGCGCACTAGCCCAAAGCCGCCGACCAACAGCTGACTTTCGGCAATAAAAGAAGCTCCGCCGGCTCAAATCGGGGCAGTCCAACTCGGAACAGCCTAGGATTAACTTCCTATTATATTTTACGAACGGTGCTCCAAGGTAAAAGCCCTGCTTTCTCCGCTTGCCCGTTCCATAATACATTTTCCCCGTCCTGAACTTTTCCCCCCAGAGAGTATTTACCTCTGCGCTATTCTTCTCCACAGAGAGTATTTACCTCTGCCCTATCTTTCTCTACAGAGAGTATTTACCTCTGCCACCATTCGTCTCCCCAGAGAACTCACCTCTGTCAAACCACGTCTCTACAGAGAGTATTTACCTCTGCAACTAATCATCTCCCCAGAGAATTCACCTCTGTCAAAACACGTCTCTACAGAGAGTATTTACCTCTGCAACTAATCATCTCCCCAGAGAATTCACCTATGTCAAAACACGTCTCTACAGAGAGTATTTACCTCTGCAACTAATCATCTCCCCAGAGAATTCACCTCTGTCAAAACACGTCTCTACAGAGAGTATTTACCTCTGCAACTAATCGTCTCCCCAGAGAATTCACCTCTGTCAAAACACGTCTCTACAGAGAGTATTCACCTCTGCCCCTATTCATACCCCAGAGAGTATTCACCTCTGTTCTAACAACCCCCCAGAGAGTTTTTACCTCTACCACAAGCCTTCGCCTCAGAGTGTAGTTACCTCTGCCGCGACTCTTCTCCTAGGAACGGCCAATTGACGACCATCCACGATCTGCACGCAGCAAACAGCCACGTGCGGCCGAGTAGCCAAGCAAGAAGGAAGACCCCGAAGGAAGACCTCGAAGGAAGACCCCCCGACCATAGCCCTAGTGCCATTTCTGCCGACATTCCTGTATCCATTACGAACAATAAAGTTAATTTTATTATACTGCTTAACCCTCCCTACGCCTTATTCTTGAACCCAACGCATTATTATAGCTACCACATCCAGAAATCAAACTAAATTTCTGTGAACCCGGCGCGACGAGCATACCCCGGCCGCGGAACGTCACAGTGGCGCCCGAGCAGGTTGTGGTAGCATAATAGTGTCTCAGAAAGGGTCAAGATGGCAAAGCAGTGGATCAACCAAGCAACAAAGGCAGAGCTACAGGGCTACTGCGAGGAATTCGGCTTGGAGAAGTTAGAAAAAGTAGATATCTTAAGGAAGCAGTTAGCTCAATTCATGGAGAGAACAGACCTCCCGGCTCAGGTACAAGAGAGACTGGAACAGCTGGCAGCAGTGCAAACCAAAAAGAGCCCAAGGCAGCAATCGCCGCAAAAAGCTCAGATACAAATAACGACAGAGGAACCGCAAGGAGAAACCAGATCAGGAAGAAAAAAATCTCTATTCCCGAAGCAGATACGGAAAGGTTCGCCAGAAGCGGTGGCGATAATAGAGAGAATACGCAAATGGGATACAACCTACACGGGAAGAGGAGATCTGCTGGAGTTCCTGAGCAGGATGGAAGAGCTAGCAGAGACATATGGAGTGGAAAACGACCACTTGGTGTTCGCAATACCAATAATATTGGAGGAAAGCGCATTGGATTGGTGGCATACAAAGCCAGCGCCCGTAAGCACATGGGAGGAAGTGAAGGAAGGACTAAAGGAGAACTTCATATCCCCCAGGTACCAGGAGGAGCTCGAAAAACAAGTGGCAAACCGCAAACAAACGGAGTTGGAGACAGTAAGGGAGTATGTACAAGCGCTAAGGAAGTTAATGAGGTTCGGAACATACACGGAGCAACAGAAGCTAGAGATCACGTACCGAAACTGCCGGCTACCTATCAAACTCTATGTGAAAAGAAGCGAGTTCAAGACATTAACAGAATTCATGACCACGGCAGAGGAATTCGAAAGGTTAGAAACAGAAGCGGGACTGTCCAAGGTTAACGGACGGCAAGGGAGCCAACAACCACAGTACAGCACGACAGAACAACAGCCACAATGGGGACAAAAATGCCGCCGGTGCGGGGAAAACGGCCACGAAGCAAGGGTTTGCAACAGAAAACCAATCCTATATTGCTGGACCTGTAACAAACAAGGGGTCCGGACTATAGAATGCTGTAGAAAGCCGCAGGGAAACGTTCAGGGCTCGGGAGTTAACCGCCAAGCTCCCGAAGCCCATATCAACACAAGCGGGAGGCAACAAGTCTAGTACACAAGGACAAGGAACTCCTGGGCTGGGCAAGGATCGGCAGGAAGATGATGGAGGTGATCATCGACACAGGGGCATCAAGATGCATGATCAGCGAGGAGACGGCAAGGAGACTGAAGAACGAAGGAACCGAAGAAGACGAAGTGCGAGTAATAAGACTGGCAGATGGGAGCACACGCAAGACAACACGAAGATTCGAAACAACGGTGGAACTAGGGGGACGAACGTCCAAACAAACATTCCTAATAATGACCGGGCTACCAGACAACCCAATTCTTGGAATGGATTTTCTAGAGAACACGGGCACAACAAATACGTGCGGCCAGGCAACAGTAATGATCGGCAAGGGACCCGTTACGGTTCAAGCGGAAGAACACGTAAGGAGCACGCAACCAGAGGCAGCAGAGGAAGACCTAGAAAAATAGATTGCGTCGGAAATACAAAAATTCGAAACACTGAAGGGAGTGAGCAGCATAACGACACACAGAATATACCTAAAAGATGACAGACCCATCAAACAGAGGTATTATCCCCGCAACCCCGCACAAATGGAAATAATAAATCGGGAGATAGATGAGCTGATAAGACAGGACCTCATAGAGCCTTCACGAAGCCCATACAGCGCACCAGTGGTCTTGGTAAACAAAAAGGAAACGGACAAATGGAGACTCTGTGTGGACTACAGACTACTGAACGAAAAAACAGAAAAAGACGCATATCCAATGCCACGGATGGACTTCATTCTGAACCAACTCAGGGAGGCAAAGTTTATTAGCACCCTAGACCTGAAATCAGGGTACTGGCAAATTCCAATGGAAAGACGCAGCCGACCATACACCGCGTTCACGGTACCAGGGCGAGGTTTGTTCCAATGGAAAGTAATGCCATTCGGGCTTACGACAGCTCCAGCAACTTTCCAGAGAGCCTTGGACACGGTGATCGGACCAGATATGGAACCATTTGCCTTCGCATACCTAGACGACATAGTCGTGATCGGGCGGACGAAGGAGGAACACCGACAGAAGCTGCAGGAGGTACTGGAGCGGCTGAGAAGGGCAAATCTACGGATTAACGAGAAAAAATGCCACTTCTTCCAGAAAAAACTAAAGTATCTGGGACACATGGTGAGTGAGGACGGAATTCACACGGATCCAGATAAGATTGCGGCGGTACGGGAATTAGCTGCCCCGACGACGCTCAAGCAGGTACACAGTTTCTTGGGACTAGCAAACTGGTACCGGAGGTTCGTACCAGCCTTTACCGAACGAGCACAGGCGCTACAAGACCTACTAAAAAAGGGCCAAAAATTTTGTTGGGGAGAAGCCCATCAGAAAGCCTTTGATGACATCAAACTGTGCCTAACAGAAGCACCAGTTCTAGCATGCCCGGACTTTAGTAAACAGTTCATTCTGCAAACGGACGCAAGTGACTGTAGGATCGGGGCGGTGTTGACACAGGAGGATGCAGACGGAGAGCACGTGATCGCATATGCGAGCCGTCGGCTTAAAAGCGAGGAGACACGCTACTCCGCTACGGAGAAGGAATGCTTGGCTATCTACTGGAGCGTCCACAAAATGAGAATGTACCTGGAGGGGTACAAATTCATTGTAGTCACGGACCACCAGGCCTTGAGATGGCTCAATTCCATCGAGAGCCCATCCGGCCGAATAGCACGATGGGCGTTGGGATTACAACCATTCACATTTGAAATTCGGTACCGGAAAGGGAAGTTGAACGCAGTGGCGGACGGGCTATCCCGCTTACCACGCGAAGACATCAGAATGTCAACCGTCATGGAATGTGCTTGGTACCAAGAAAAGTGGAAACAAGTACAGACAAACCCGAAGGAAATACCCGACTTTGTGATAAAGCATGGCAGACTTTATAGGCACATACCTGACCACACCGACGAGGACGCTCAAGCATGGAAACTATGTGTACCGAAACACGAACGCATCCGGGTACTGGAAGAGAACCATTCAAACCCAACGGCAGGACACCTAGGAATACGAAAGACGAAACATCGGATACGACAACGATATTTCTGGCCAGGGCTAAGTAAAGATGTGACCAAATTTGTACGAGCATGCGATAGTTGCCAGAAATACAAAAGTTCGCAACAAGCGGCAGCAGGGAAAATGTTGACGAAAATAGCGAACGCACCGTGGGAGTCAATATGCGTCGATTTCGTCGGACCACTGCCCAGAACTTCGCATGGAAACACGGTAATGATCGTGTTTATCGATAAGTTTTCCAAATGGGTGGAGGTCACACCGGCTAGACAGGCGACAGCTGATTCCTTCCTAAAGGCGTTCAGGGAGAAAATACTGGCACGGGGAGGCGCACCAAAACAGCTGATATCGGACAACGGAGTCCAATTCACGAGCCGAAAGACGAAACAGGTAATGGAAACTTGGGGTATAACACAAAGGTTCACAGCACCATACACACCACAAGAAAACCCAACGGAGCGGGCAAACAGGACACTGAAAACGATGATTGCCGTTTGCCGCAGGAAAACACAACAAATGGGACGAACAGCTGCCAGAACTGACGCTAGCAATAAACAGCAGCAAATCAGAATCGACGGGATTCAGCCCGGCATACCTGCTATTTGGCAGGGAATTAAGGCTACCAGGGAACCTATTCGACGAAGTGACCATAGGATCAGGATTCGACGACATACAACGAGAAAAATCAGAAACACGACAAGATGCAGAAGCAGTGGCCAGACAAAATATGGAAGAAGCAGCAGCAAAACAAACAAGACACTACAATTTGAGGAAACGAGAATGGCGGCCCAAAGTAGGAGACGTGGTATGGGTGAAAACACACCCACTGTCGAAAAAAATCGACAAGACGACGGCAAAACTGGAACCGAAATACGACGGCCCCTGTCAGATCCTCGAACTAATTTCCCCAGTGATCGTAACTGTAAAAAACGTCAATACTAACAAAAAATTAAGGGCGCACATCTCTCAACCGAAAACAACAACGACAGAAACAACAGAGGCAATAACAGAACCATCTCTCTATCGTTTCAGGGACATGGATACAAAGTTCGAAGCGACGGCAAAACGGTTTAAGCAGCAGATGCTAGCGGAAAAAAACAAAGGGAGAAGGACGCAGACACTGGCCTACACACCACCGTTAGGGTCACGGATGAAAGTGTCGGGCACAAAGGTGACAACGCCTAGGAGAACCCATAAAGTACAGAGGGATAGCGGACCAGGCACGGCACAAACGGCAGCGCACCGACAGCAGCAGAACCCAGAACCAGAGTATTACGGACACCCCAGTAAGAGGAGGATAAGCCGAGTGATGCCAACGCTTTCGCAGCCGAATCCGATCTAAGCTCACATGGGCTTAGCAGGTGGAGGAAGAAGACAGAGACATCCTGGACCTTGGACTATCATCGCCACAGGAAGAACGACGCGAACCAGACAAATGGGAGGACGAACCGGGCGACATTCCCACCGAGTGGGACGTGCCGGCGGGTCACCAACTGGCCGCAAGACACATAAGTGCGGTGCAGGATAACCTGGCCTCCAGACACCCACACGCGCAGCGAAGGTTCCGGCTGTGGAAAGGCGAGGAGACGTGCTGGGTACGAATCGGGCGAGCCGGGGACGTACGCATCGGGAACTGGTACCTGCACAGGAAGATGGAGGACAACCGCCTCGGAGAGGAGGGGGGAGTGTGACGCCCAGCGCCATACGCAACGGCGCCGTCGCCACAATATAGTAAACTAAAAAGACTGAATAGTGAAGTATTATGAAATAAATGAATGATGAAACAAAAGACACAAAACCAACAAACCGGTAGATTCAAAACACGCGCCAAAACAGGGCCAGTGGGACCATCACCGGGCCATAAACGGTCACACTGCACACGGGCCAGTGTGACCAGGGCACAACCACCAACGGGCACACCATCAGCTGTGACCCAGGGGGCGTTAGGCATGCCAGGGGGCGCACTAGCCCAAAGCCGCCGACCAACAGCTGACTTTCGGCAATAAAAGAAGCTCCGCCGGCTCAAATCGGGGCAGTCCAACTCGGAACAGCCTAGGATTATCTTCCTATTATATTTTACGAACGGTGCTCCAAGGTAAAAGCCCTGCTTTCTCCGCTTGCCCGTTCCATAATACATTTTCCCCGTCCTGAACTTTTCCCCCCAGAGAGTATTTACCTCTGCGCTATTCTTCTCCACAGAGAGTATTTACCTCTGCCCTATCTTTCTCTACAGAGAGTATTTACCTCTGCCACCATTCGTCTCCCCAGAGAACTCACCTCTGTCAAACCACGTCTCTACAGAGAGTATTTACCTCTGCAACTAATCATCTCCCCAGAGAATTCACCTCTGTCAAAACACGTCTCTACAGAGAGTATTTACCTCTGCAACTAATCATCTCCCCAGAGAATTCACCTCTGTCAAAACACGTCTCTACAGAGAGTATTTACCTCTGCAACTAATCATCTCCCCAGAGAATTCACCTCTGTCAAAACACGTCTCTACAGAGAGTATTTACCTCTGCAACTAATCGTCTCCCCAGAGAATTCACCTCTGTCAAAACACGTCTCTACAGAGAGTATTTACCTCTGCAACTATTCGTCTCCCCAGAGAATTCACCTCGGTCCAAACACGTCTCTACAGAGAGTATTCACCTCTGCCCCTATTCATACCCCAGAGAGTATTCACCTCTGTTCTAACAACCCCCCAGAGAGTTTTTACCTCTACCACAAGCCTTCGCCTCAGAGTGTAGTTACCTCTGCCGCGACTCTTCTCCTAGGAACGGCCAATTGACGACCATCCACGATCTGCACGCAGCAAACAGCCACGTGCGGCCGAGTAGCCAAGCAAGAAGGAAGACCCCGAAGGAAGACCTCGAAGGAAGACCCCCCGACCATAGCCCTAGTGCCATTTCTGCCGACATTCCTGTATCCATTACGAACAATAAAGTTAATTTTATTATACTGCTTAACCCTCCCTACGCCTTATTCTTGAACCCAACGCATTATTATAGCTACCACATCCAGAAATCAAACTAAATTTCTGTGAACCCGGCGCGACGAGCATACCCCGGCCGCGGAACGTCACAACAAGAACCATGTTCCAAGATAGGTCGGACCAGAGAAACGTACAGAAGTTTCGTAGTATACGGGTCAGTAAATTCCTTAGAGAGATATGAGAGTTGAAACATAGATTGGGTACAAAGGTAATGCCCAAGTCGTAAAATTTGTATAGGCGTTGTAGGATAATGTTATTGATTGAGTAATCGAAAAGGTGTGGCTTATTGCGGTGAAAAGTAATGATATTTAATTGAGAAATACTAAGAGGTAGAACGTTAATTAAGCACCAATTGTTAAGAGCGTCAAGATCCAATTGCAGAGATAGCGTGGACAAGGGGTCACTGTCGGAAAAACATAGCTTTACATCATCAGGATACATTAGGACACGGGAATGAGATAACATTTGGGGAAGATCGTTAATAAACAGGTAAAATAACAAAGGACCCAGATGGCTACCTTGAGGAACCCCCGATGAGACAATAACAGGTTTAGAGAGAGGTGTTAAAGCAGACACGTTGAGAACGGTTACAAAGGTAAGAATTAGTCCAGTAAAGAAGCTTAGTCGGAAACCCTAGAAGAGAAAGTTTATGGATGAGAAGATTGTGATTGACGAAGTCGAATGCTTTACGAAAGTCAGTATTAACGACATCAGTTTGACACTGTTTAGCAAATCCAGCAGTAAGAAATGTGGAGAATTCAAGAAGGTTGGTAGATACTGAGCGACGTTTTACGAATCCATGCTGTGAATCAGAGAATACAGAACTACAGAAATGTTGCAGCTGAGAAGTGATGATTTTTTCGAAGAGTTTAGGAATGGCATATAAATTGGAAATACAGCGGTAGTTAGAGACATCAGATTTAGATCCCTTTTTATGAAAGGGAACTATATAGGATTCTTTCCAGACGGTGGGAAAGTCACTAGTCTCGAGAGACAAGTTGAAAAGTTTTAGGAGAGGCACACAAAGAGATTCTGCACAAAGTTTAAGAACAGCGCACGGAACCGAGTCTGGCCCAGTGGAGAACGAAAACTTGCAAAATTTTAGATTGGTTAAGAGACCATCATAGTCGATGAAGGGGGGACAGATACAACTAAAACTATTTAAAGGGATAGGATATGAGTAACTACTACTAAAGTCGTTTGATGAGGCTAGGATAGAGGCAAGGTTAATAGAAGAGACAGAGTAGCAACGTTGGAAAAAGGAAGCGAACAGGTCAGCAATATCACCATCGTTATCAGCATAACTACCATTTAAGTGCAAAGAAGATACAAATCGGGAAGATTTACGCTTAGAATTAACAAACCTGAAGAATTGTTTAGGGTCGCGTTTAAAGTGAAGCTTGCATTAAGTCAAGTATCTGTTGTAGCACAATGTATTAAATAAGGAAAATTTCGATTTTGCAATTGAGTACTTCGAAAAGTCTGATTGCAAACCGGATTTTTTAAACTTTTTGTACATACGGGATTTAAAATTCTTCAGATTTATTAATTTCGGGGTGAACCAAATAGGACCAGAAACATTTCTGGAGGGGGTGACTAAAGGAACATGCATGGGAAAGATGGAAAAAATAGAGCTATAGAATGCATTCGTGGCAGACACAATTTCCTGGAAATCGTCAAGGAATGACCAATCCATCTGAGATAGGTCAGTATTCAAGGAGAGAAAATCAGCCTTCTTAAAGCAAAAGATATTCGAAGGCATAATGAACGACTTCATAGGGCCTGAAGAGGGCAACAGGAAATCAATTGAAAGTGTGGGATGGTTTGGGTCTTCAGGGAATGATAGAGGTGATACTCGACTTACCAAGGTTGGGAAGTTAGGTCGTAACGAACAGCAATTAGGACGCCGCCACCTCGAGATGGTCGATCAGATCTATATATGTTATAATTGTCTACAAAAATCTCGGAATCCGAGATTGAGTAATTGAGCCATGTTTCAGAGAAGGCGGTAATATCAGAATCAAAAGTTGCACTATCAGTATGTAATTTGGTGAGCTTACTGCACAGGCCACGTACATTCTGATAAGTGATTCTTAGAGGTAGAGGAGAATTCAGTTTTTTGACATAAAAGGTAAATCAGTAGGTGGTGTTTGAAGAATTCCTACACGAGGTGCGGATCGAAGATGCGAAGATCGAGATTGGCTATTGAAGATGTGACAGATAGTATGTACAGGCCAGAAAGAAGGTTCCAAGAAAGTCTTGACAAACTTCTCCGGGACAAGAATTTTAAAGGAGGAAATACTACGTTTTTCCTTGAAGGTAAATTTAGTTATAACGATGCCAGAGGAGCTATTGATGTTAAGTTTGGAGAAGATATAATCTCAAACCATTACATCCGTAGCCGATTCCATAAGACGCGAGAGAAATATAGATTTTAGAGGAGCGACAGCGAATAGAGTAGATCGGTCAAGAGGGGTCACATGGTTTATGGGTGAGGCAGAGGTGGGTTCTTCCCGAGGAGCAGGTCTGGATGGGATAGCGCTGGCTGACGAGCCAGTACGAGCCGATGTGGAAGGAACGACTTCAACTTCCATGCTGGCAGCAGTATCGACGGCTTCATTAGAGGGCACAGAACCGCCAACAACGGGATGATCATTAATGTCCGGTTGGACAACCTGGGCAAACACGGGCACAGGATGATCGTTACCGTCCAGTTGGACATCCTTGGCAGACACGGGCACGGGAGAGACAGCAGGTAAAGAGCCAGCCGTCTTTTTCGACGTAGATGCATGTAAATCGATATCCTTAGCGCCAAAGTCGATCATGGCTGGCGAACTGGTAGGAGGAGCGTGTGTGTCGTTAACTGCAAGAGAATTAGAATTATGAACACTGGGCAGACTAGGAGTAACCTTTCTTTTATTTGGAGACTCATTTATAATTTTAAGATTTTTAAAATGTGTTTCCATTGAGATAAACGTATCCTGTAATTTCCGGAATTCCGAGTGGACAGCAGCGAATTCGTTATGAGTCTGTCTCATAAAGGTTCTCATATCGGATTCAACTACCCCGCAATTCCAACAAGTCCAGTTGAGACCGTAGCGAGTCCTGAGCAGATCGCCAACGCGACCACCGATTTGAGGAAAACCTACGCAGCTAGTGTGAGCCGTGTTGTCACTCAACCAGCAGAAATTTAGTGTTTGCGTTTGTTGTGTAGTTACCGAACGGTGACCGTCACAGCGTTTAGCACAACATTAGCTCATTGTTTAATATTAAAAACAATATATATGAAAAAAGAAAGGTAAAATATAAGTCGGTGTGAGGCGGAGATAGTGACTTAAAGCTTATGTTACACAATTGCGCGCGCAAGCACAAACAAAACAGACACAATAACAGCAAGTGAACGGAGAGATACAGAGAGACGATAGAAACACAGAGAGACAAGCACAGTGCGGCGGCTAGAGCGGTGCGTATGTGTTGGAATGAAAACAGATAAGCTGAGGGTAGATAAAAACAGAGAGCGGTTCAGAGAGAGCAAGCTCACCGCACTAGAGTTGGCAACAAAAAAACGGCTGCGATTAAGAATATGCATAGAAGGTAGGAATGCACAATAGGAATTGAAAATTGGAAATAAATACACAAAAATAAGCTTAAATGCGTATGCACTTATATCGAACAGGTTGCACGATCGGTTGGGAACACCAGAAATAAGTAAAAAACACAAAAACACACTTTCCTTTAACAACAGATTGACAATTTTTTAAGTAAGAGTGAATTAGAGCAGGACCGTCTGCAACGATATATCGATATCGATATCCTTGTCAATCTCTCGATACGCGCAATCTGAACGATCCCAGTAGGGTTCCAAACCACTGAAGCATTTTCAAGGCGCGAGCGCACAAGGAATGTATAAAGACTTAGCCTCGTATAAAGATCCCTTAACTGGGATGAGTTGCGCGTAACGATGCCGAAAATTGCATAAGCTTTCGACAAAATGTAGTTCAAATGCTCGACAAACAGAAATTTTGAATCTAACAATATGCCTAGGTCGAGTATTTCTGTCTTCCTTAAGAGCGGAAGGCCATCTATAGAATACGAGGTCTGATCTTTTAATGAACACTTGCCATACGAAGCCAAAAAACACTTGCTAATGTGGAGAGGGATCAAGTTAAGTGTGCACCAACGACGGATGGACTTGCCATCCAGGTAATGCTGGAGAAGGATACTGTCGCCTAACGATTTGACAGAGCGAAATATTTTGAGATCATCAGCGTAAAGAAAATGCTCAGAAGCTTGAATGCTGAGACATATGTATGTCATTGATAAAAATAGAGAACAGCAGCGAACCAAGAGCACTGCCCTGTGAAAGACCGTATGTAGCCATGTCTCGCTGCTCCAGATATGACATGAATCTACTGAGCAGTCTCGAATTAATACCCAGGAGTGATTGTAGCAGCTTTCCACTTACCAATAAACCGACCCGTTAACAAAGACTTTGTGACGAAAATTAGCAGTTCACATGCCTCCGATACATCAATTGTGCCAATATTGACCACCGAAGGGGTAGAGTCTAAGACATCCGAATCATGCCACGCCGCGCATGGCTCAAAATTAGAGCTGAAGAAAGAAGCAAAAATGTTTTCTATACCACTATCAGTATTTGAACTAGGGAACTAAGAACCAAGATTCATAGCTGGGAGAAGAGCACTCGTCGACCTTTTAGAATTTAAGAAATGCCAGAATGACCTGGGATTAACTTAAAGCCCCCTCTCAACGTCGGTAATGTATTGATTATAATCAATGTTGTTCAATTGATAATTATCAATTTGGTTTAAAAACGCCAAACTTTCGCTTATGTTGCACATACCTGGCCCAGTCAACAGGGTCACGGGTCTTATCAAATCGCTTAAAAAACTTATTACGCAGATTCTTATACCTATTAAGACCCTTCGTATACCTCGGTAGCCTATAGGAGCCACGCACTCTTCTGGAAGCATATTTATGAACAAAATGACGAACAGTTTGAATGAAAACACTATAAGAAGTATCAACACTAGGATGCGATAGAACAGACGCCTAGTTTACATTTAACATGTCATCCCGTATAGCATTCAGACTTACATCAGTAAAACAATATTCAAAATTAAGTTTCGCCCGAGGCTAGTAACAATAGAATTTAACTGATAATATCAATGGCATATGATGCATGTCGCATTCTGCAATCGGCAGTTAGCAACTCGTCACACGACAATCGACATCAGATCCAACAAAAACTATATCTTATTTAACCTATTAAAAACATTGGTGACTTGGGTTAAGCGAATACTAAAACAGTCATCCAAACAAAGAACTTCGTGCCTCACATTGCTCGGCATCATAGCCGACGACTGCGGATCCGCGGACCACAATAACGAACCCAAATTGAAGTAGCCAACAACGCAGAGATGCTGACGGTCTTTTAAATTAGCATGTATGTTGGGAAGAATATGTAAAATTTTACCAATATATATGCTAATTTAAAAGATCGCCTTTTAGACCTCGTAGCTACTACTTGGCGGAATGTACTACGCGCTGACCAATGGAATCTCCGACTGGCCGGCTTCTAACACACCAATCTGATCATATATAGTGTCTCCATCCAAGAGACAAATCGGATCACAGCGTATCGTGCGTCTAACGGCCACAATGACCCCACCCCCTCTGCAGTGCTTCGTTTTGTCACAATTTCTGTCCTTACGAAACACTTGGAAAAGGTTGGGATCAAAGTACTTGCTGTCGAATAAGTTTTCGTTGAGCTAGGTTTCAACCAAGATGATAATATCTAAATGGCACGTAGAGGTTGCCAAGTAGACAGATGGCATCACCCACGAGTCCCGAAAACACAGCCAGCAAGGGATGCTCGGCTGGTCATGGGTGATCTGCTTTTTGCAAAATGCAGAGAACACCATTTAAAAAAAAAATATATATATATATATGTATATAAAAAATTAGTTTTTTCTTTAAAAATAAATATATATCAGAGAAACGCTAAAGGCGGAATTAGAGAGAGAGAGTGAGAGAGAGAGAGACAGCGCTCTTGCACAGAAGGTTTGGGTGATAGGGAGAGGGTAATAGAACAGCAAAAGCTACAGCTACGAACTGAGAGCGGCAAAATGTAATGCAATGCATACGAGAGGCAACAACAAAAACTCACTGTTTATCGACACAGAAAAATGATTAAATTATGTTGATACACAATTAACAGCCATGCACTCGCGCTCAAGGATAGAATTTAAGAAAACAAGTAATTAGGGAGTTTGTGGATCGTTACTTAAAAAAAACCGGCTGTTTATAAAAATAAAAGGAAGATAAGCGGAACTCAAATCAAAAACGCGTCTGGTCACTACGAAAGAGAACGACAAATGGACAGCTGATTTCCACAAAAAATCTCTTCCCGCTCTCACCCAAATTAACTTTTTCCGATAGATTTGAAGATTTTAGTTTATTTTTAAAGAATGTTTAAAAATCTAGTCATTTTTTCCAGAGGCAGTGCTTCTACAAACCTTAAGTTTTTTTTAGCTGATTGTATTGAATTTTGCGGTTCTGAAAAGCTAACAAATGCCGCAAATGTGAAGGTTCTTAGCTTAGATTTGGCTTAGATTTGGCTATGAGCTGAACTGGATGCGTCCTGGGTGGAATGATTTGATGACAGCCAGCAGAGTTGACGAAGATTGAAGTCCATGAGCCAAGCGTGTCGGTTTGTTCAGATCAGCCGGAAGAGTCCCATGCGAAGAGCTATCAGCCGGATGCAGAACGTTAACCTTGACGTAAGGCTGCTCTTTGGTTGACAAGTCAGAAACTGAGCGTCTGCAGAGACGCGAAGATGATTGATGGCTCGAAAATACAAACATATGTTGATCAGTAGCCGGTTCTGGAGATGGTTCGAATGGTGTGGAGACATTACTGCTAATGTCTACCTTCCAATGAGATTCCTGGAAGTCTGGCGGAGCTCCATCAAGCACAGCAGGCACCTCAGAACAGCCCGAATTAGACTCCTCCTCGGAGTGATAGCGAGATTTTGAGACATCTATGTATTTCTGATTGGATTGGATTTTAGATGGATTCCGGATTGGACTTCGGATTGAACTTCGGCATCAACAGGCTGCGCTGCCTGCTCATCTCTTGCCAATTGCTGAGTTGGCCTCTCAGATAAGCATAAGGCAGGCCCGGTCGAATCCGACGCAATATCCTTCTTGCGTATGCACACGATTTCTTCGGTGGAGTTCCTCCATCGACTGAACTGGAGATTGCTGTCCTCTGTCGATATCCTTGGTAGTTGCATATGGCTTGGACTGGCGGACGGCATACGCTGAGGTGGATGGTGCCAACCAACAATGTAAGCGATGACAACTTTGGCAGAATCAATGGAACGAGTATGCTGGCGATGGAAACGAGTAGCGATGACACCCCGAATCGAAGCATTCAGAGTCATGAACTGATTATTAAAGCTGTCCAACATTCCACTGCGCGTCTTGTCATATTCCAACTCCTGGAGCTCATTATGCAGGGTTTTAAAAGTGCCCTGAAGCTTCTCGATCACTTCAAACTTTACAACGAGCATATAGTAATAATATAGCGACAGCTCACTCTGCCAAGCAGCATTCAATCGTTTTAAGCGTTCAAATACATGAGCTACTTTCAATTTCAAGAAAGTCACCCTGTTTTTAGCAGCGGTCACTACAATGTCATTTCCAGCATTCACTTCCATGGCAACGACAATGTTAGCAAACGTTTCTAGCGGAAGATGAACGCAAAGAGCACCGCGCGTAATAAACGTCTCTAGCGGGAAGATGACCGAAAAGAGTAGCGAACGCTATAGAACTCAACGACCAAGAACCGCAAGCAAAGCTATGTGCAATACCAATATGCAAGGGCAGCCGGTATGGGAACCGTTTCTTGCGGGAAGATGAACGCAAAGAGCACCGAGCGTAATAGACGCGAAGAAATGAGAACCGTAAGCTAACAGCTACATGCACGGTTGGCCGGTGTATATATGTTTGGATTAACTTAAGTAGCCGATGAAACTGGTTGAATTAGCAATTAGTTCATAATTTTTAATGTTAAATTGTAGTTTTTGATTGCACTGATTGATTGGTCGAGCGGTTAAATTAATAAAAGGTACAGTTTATTGGGAGATTTGTAGAACGTCGAAGGCGTATGAACATATATGTATGTTTAGGCGAATTATGTACGAAAGAGCGATTAAAGATCGATGCAACGAATATGGTATGATGCGATACAATCAGCTCCAGACTATATGTAGACCGACGTATTGCGTGTGTACATATATGTCTGTGCGTGAACGGTAGATGCGATGCAATAACGACGATAGACGGTCTGATGGCTACGAAGATTAGCTTCAGACAATATGAGTGCTAGGTGCAGACTATATAAGGGGCATGCGGGCCGAATTGCCCGTGCCCTAATGTAAGCAAGCGAGCGATGATCCGAGAGAGCGACAGAGAAAGATCGAGAGAGCGATTAAGAAGGCGAAAGTATTAAAGTAGACGTGAGAGAACGGCTGCTGCCCTGCGGGAACATATGTCGATGTATAATGTGAAGCAGTGGGCAGTACAAATAGCAAACAATAATAGGCATTTAATTTTTCTGCTGCACCGCTGGCTATTATTTAACTTATGTCTACTCAATATCGGGCTGGGAAACCCAACAAAAATAAAAAAAATATATTAAAAAACAATCAACAAACACCAACAAAGAAGAAAACAGCACTACGCTCACAGAAACTGGACTCATAATAATATCTTTTAGAACACACAAACTGCCCGAAAAGCAAAGAATCGGCTTACGGCTTACGTAACAGTAAACGTATGCCAATATAACCAACAACCCCTGCGATGCAGATAATGCTTCCGTTTTGGTCACCCAACTGTAGTCTGTAAATACATAGAAACATGCATAAACTGCTGAAATGAAAAACATATAAACGAAAATGAAAGACGCTTTAACAAAAAGAGCTGCCTTAACTGCAACAACAACCCAGACATCGACTACCAGCACAGCCCCCTCGACCGCGACACACAAGTGCCCCACAAAACAAGAAGAAATAACGGCTATCAAAATCACGGAAAAGTGGACCACAAAACTGCACTCAGTATGCATCACAACATCCAACCGACATACAAGCACCAAACACACATATGCCTACAAACGCACAGCTGAACACCCAACTCATTGGTGTGTGAGTGCGTGAACGAGTACGGACGCGTTTTCCTTGGTGCTGCCGGTCGGACAGAAAATGGTTTTATTACCTGAGGATATAAAGGAACCAGATGTGTACATACACAAGCAGTGGATACCAGCACATACCCAGGAGGATGCCCAAACAGAGGAGTCACCGCTTTTACAAGCCGAGATGTTCCGGATGCACATCGACGACCCAGGCAAGGGGCGAGGGGTGAGAAATGCCCTCTCTGAGAGTGCCCTACGCACTCTCTCTGTCCAAGTCTCTTCAGTGTTGTCCTTGTTGCACTCCAAATCCTTTGTTGTAATCCAATTGTTGTTTCTGCCGGCACTCTCACTACAATTGCACTAGTCATGCCAACTGATCTAGCTGCAGAGCAGCGAGCAGTGCTGGATTACGGAGCAATATGCAAGCCATTTGCCAGGTGTCGCCAAGAGCCCCAAGCACTTAGCGCACGGTGACAGAAGCTGCCTGCTATGGAAATAGACTAGCGATCGCCAAAAAAAACCGCTGCATACACCCAGGAGCTGCTGCCAATGACAAGGAGCTGGGGATCCAGATTGCCACCGATGGAAACACGCCCCCAACTAGCGCACCACACTCACTCCAACGAAAATACACGTATCGTCTGACCCACAATGGGCGGCTGCGTAGTCTGCGGAAATATTCCCCCAATCTTGCTACGCCGGTGGCTTACTTGGCCGACGAAGCGAGTACTACGACAAGCACAAACAACCCAAACGACGAAGAAAAAGCGGCTTTTCAAAAAGCTTTGAAACCGCCACACCAGCCATCAGCCGCAGCACCGCCCGTAAAGCAGGGCTCAATAGCCAACATTGTCAGCGTGGCGGCGCAGAGTGACAGACGCAATGCCGACACCCCGAAGAGGCCGCGCGACCCCCCTACCCCGTCGAGTAGCGGGAGGAACACGCCGAAGAGGACGACGTTGTCTTCGAATCTTCGTTGACGAAGATTGAAGTCCATGAGCCAAGCGTGTCAGTTTGTTCAGATCAGCCGGAAGAGTCCCATGCGAAGAGCTATCAGCCGGATGCAGAACGTTAACCTTGACGTAAGGCTGATCTTTGGTTGACAAGTCAGAAACTGAGCATCTGCAGAGACGCGAAGATGATTGATGGCTCGAAAATACAAACATATGTTGATCAGTAGCCGGTTCTGGAGATGGTTCGAATGGTGTGAAGACATTACTGCTAATGTCTACCTTCCAATGAGATTCCTGGAAGTCTGGCGGAGCTCCATCAAGCACAGCAGGCACCTCAGAACAGCCCGAATTAGACTCCTCCTTGGAGTGATAGCGAGATTTTGAGACATCTATGTATTTCTGATTGGATTGGATTTTAGATGGATTCCGGATTGGACTTCGGATTGAATTTCGGCATCAACAGGCTGCGCTGCCTGCTCATCTCTTGCCAATTGCTGAGTTGGCCTCTCAGATAAGCAGATAAGATAAGCGATGACACCCCGAATCGAAGCATTCAAAGTCATGAACTGATAATTAAAGCTGTCCAACATTCCACTGCGCGTCTTGTCATATTCCAACTCCTGGAGCTCATTATGCAGGGTTTTAAAAGTGCCCTGAAGCTTCTCGATCACTTCTAACTTTACAACGAGCATATAGTAATAATATAGCGACAGCTCACTCTGCCAAGCAGCATTCAACCGTTTTAAGCGTTCAAATACATGAGCTACTTTCAATTTCAAGAAAGTCACCCTGTTTTTAGCAGCGGTCGCTACAATGTCATTTCCAGCATTCACTTCCATGGCAATGACAATGTTAGCAAACGTTTCTAGCGGAAGATGAACGCAAAGAGCACCGCGCGTAATAAACGTCTCTAGCGGGAAGATGACCGAAAAGAGTAGCGAACGCTATAGAACTCAACGACCAAGAACCGCAAGCAAAGCTATGTGCAATACCAATATGCAAGGGCAGCCGGTATGGGAACCGTTTCTTGCGGGAAGATGAACGCAAAGAGCACCGAGCGTAATAGACGCGAAGAAATGAGAACCGTAAGCCAACAGCTACATGCACGGTTGGCCGGTGTATATATGTTTGGATTAACTTAAGTAGCCGATGACACTGGTTGAATTAGCAATTAGTTCATAATTTTTAATGTTATATTGTAGTTTTTGATTGCGCCGTTATGGAGATGGATGCTGCCAACGCTGCTGTTGCTGCCAACGTTGCTGATGCTGCCAACGCTGCCGACGCTGCTAACGAAATTCCAATTGCCAGGGAGTAAAACAGGGTATCATTTTTAAAGCTTAAATCCACGGAGTTATGCGGAAAAATGAAAAGGTTAGCTGCTGAGTGCCAGAATGAGTCTTTAGTGTCAGACTATTATATGCTCGTTGTAAAACAAGAGCAACTTGATAAGCTGATCGGGAAGTTTGAGATGCTCCACACCGAGCTTGAGGAATTGGATCAAGCCGAGTTTCACAGTGGATTAGGTGATATGTTCGAATCGCTTGCCAGTACTGTGAAGGCGTCAATTATGCGGGAAACAGCGAAGAGTAGCGGACACATGCCTCTTCATTCTACCATGGCTGGAGGAAACATCAGCGCTGATTTTTCCGGCTCGCAATTTCTACCTCGACGTAGACAGGTACCATCCCTGCCTCCTATACAACTTCCAACTTTCAGCGGAGGATATGCTAAATGGACCGACTTCTACTCCACGTTTGTAACCATCATAGATAATCATCCTGATCTAACCAGTGTAGAGAAGTTTCAGCATTTGCGTTCCTGTCTGCGTGATGCGGCTTTGGAGACTGTGCGGTCGTTGGAAATTTCGGATGGCAATTATAACGTGGCTTTAGAATTATTGGAAAGAAGGTTTAATAATCGACGCTTAGTATTTCAGGCACACATCAATGAGATCCCAGGGCTCCAGGCTGTCGAGAGTGGTTCAGTGGTAATGCTACGAGAGCTGTCGGACGGATTCAACGCTCATATGCGTGCGCTTCAGAGTTTGGGCACTTCTGAGCAGATCGCAGGATGCATCATCGTGCAGGAGCTGCTTCGTAAGCTTGATCCAGCGAGCCAAGCCAAGTGGGAGGAGCGATTTGAGGAGCCAGCGCATGCCAACTCGATTCCGTCATGGGAGTATATGGCCTCGTTCCTGGAACAGCGATGCAGATCATTGGAGACAGTGGATTTTGCTAGGGCAACCTATGCGCCGAGCAGTCAGGTGGGCAAGAATAGAAGATATAACAATTCCAGGTCCACCTTAGTTGCAACTAGCCAAACCTTCTCAGGCTGCGTGCTCTGCAGTAACAGCGCTCACGAAGTCCAGTACTGTCCGAAGTTCAAGGCACTGTCCCCCGAAAATCGCCACAAAGAAGCCGACTGCCGAAACGACTGTCCCTTTGCATTAATTGCCTTAGAACAGGACACCGATTAAGCCAGTGCACCTCGAGCCACTGTCGTATCTGCGGCTGCAAGCATCATACTACGCTTCATTTCAGTAACCCTGATTCGGCTGCAGTCCAAGGTCAGTCAACTGATGCTCAGTCTCCGTTTGCGCCCCCTCCTTCTAATCCGGCTCAGCTTACCACTGAATCCTTTGCTTCAGCGTCTACTTCGTCTGCACTTATAGCCCAAGGTCTCAGTAATAATGTTGTTCTACTTGCCACTTCCACAGTTTTGGTAAAAAATCGTTCCGGAGTTTTAGTTCCCTGCAGAGCATTGCTGGATTCCGGCTCCCAGTTGCATCTGATAACTTCTCGTTTCGCCAATCAGCTTCAGCTTCGGAAAAGGAAAATCATCAACCGCAGTTTCTGGAATTGGCGACTCCAGCTTCGTCACCGATGGATGTTCGGTCAGTGTTAGCTTGCACTCTCGCTCATCGGATTTCTCAGCTTTCATCACTGCTATCGTAGCTTCTAACATAACTGATCGTCAGCCATGCTTTGGAATTGACATTCATAACTGGAACCTTCCGGCGAACATACCACTAGCGGATCCGGAGTTTTATAGGCCTCAGCGCGTCGATCTATTATTGTTTATTGTTTATTTTGTTTAAAGTTTAACAATGTACAGTTAAACTGTAAGGGTAAAATGAATAAATAATATTAAACTAAAGGGCCAATGCCAATACTCAGACCCGGTGGGGCTGATTATCGGCTCAGTAGTCGATAAGATCCCACCAACAGCCAAATTTTGGTAAGAGAAGAGCCGGTAGCCGAACAATTCCCAATTAAAGCCATTTAAATTAAATTAAGTTATTGATTAAGATAATTTTGACCATATTAGAACTAGTATCAAAGGAAAACAATGGAAAAATTGGTTATAGTTACGGCAAAGGCTACGGAAAGATTCATAATCCGAGTAGTTAGAAAGACAGAGTTGGAGATGAAGAGGGAAGTAATGCCTAGTCGGGCGGAAAGGAACAGCAATACTAATAAGGTTGATGAGGGCAGTCGATTCGACCTCACCAGAGAGAAGCTTATGGAGGAAGAGAACTCCTTGGCAGGTTCTACGGGATTTAAGAGAGTGGAGATTAATTAGGCGCAACCTGCTTTCATAAGAAGGGAGATGGATCGAAGGGTCCCAATTGAGTCCCCGGAGGGCAAAGATGAGGAACTGTTTTTGTACTGATTCGAGCATATCCTGAAATTTTTGGTAGTGAGGAGACCAGACACAAGAACCATATTCCAAGATAGGCCGGACCAGAGAAACATACAGAAGTTTTGTAGTACACGGGTCTGTAAATTCCTTAGACCACCTTTTGACAAATCCAAGGACTCCTTTGGCTTTGTTAGAGATAGTAGAGATATGAGAGTTGAAACATAGATTGGGTACAAAGGTAATGCCCAAGTCGTTAACTTTGAAAAGGCGTTGAAGGATAATTTTATTAATAGAGTAATCGAAAAGGTATGGCTTATTGCGGTGAAAAGTCATTATATTGCATTTAGAAATGTTAAGAGGTAGAATGTTAATTAGGCACCAGTTGTTAAGGGCATCAAGATCTGATTGCAAAGATAGTGGGGACAAGGGGTCACTGTAGGAAAAACATAGCTTAACATAAAGCAAAAGTAAGGCATACATTAGGACGCGGGAATGAGATAACATTTGTGGAAGATCGTTAATAAATAGGTTAAATAGCAAGGGACCCAGGTGGCTACCTTGAGGAACCCCCGATGAGACAATAACAGGCTTAGAGAGAGAGGAGTTGAAGCAGACACGTTGAGAATGGTTACAAAGGTAAGAATTAGTCCAGTATAGAAGCTTAGTCGGAAACCCTAGAAGAGAAAGTTTATGGATGAGAAGATTGTGATTGACGAAGTCGAATGCTTTACGAAAGTCAGTATAAACGACATCAGTTTGACACTGTTTAGCAAATCCCGAAGTTACAAAGGTGGAAAATTCAAGGAGATTAATAGAAACTGAGCGACGTTTAATGAATCCATGCTGTGAATCAGAGAATACAGAACTACAGAAATGTTGCAGCTGAGAAGTGATGATTTTTTCGAAGAGTTTAGGAATGGCAGATAAATTGGAAATACAGCGGTAGTTAGAGACATCAGATTTAGATCCCTTTTTATGAAAGGGAACTATATAGGATTCTTTCCAGACGGTGGGAAAGTCACCAGTCTTGAGAGACAAGTTGAAAAGTTTTAGGAGAGGCACACAAAGAGATTCTGCACAAAGTTTAAGAACAGCACTCGGAACCGAGTCTGGCCCAGTGGAGAACGAAAACTTGCACGATTTTAAATTTGTTAGGAGACCATCATAGTCGATGAAGGGGGGAAGGATACAGTTAGAACTATTTAAAGGGATAGGATAAGAGTAACTACTACTAAAGTCGTTCGATGAGGCTAGGATAGAGGGAAAGTTAATAGAAGAGACAGAGTACCAACGTTGGAAAAAGGAAGCGAACAGATCAGCAATATCACAATCCCTATCAGCATAACTACCATTTAAGTGCAAAGAAGATACAAATCGGGAAGATTTACGTTTAGAATTAACAAACCTGAAGAATTGTTTAGGGTCGCGTTTAAAGTTAAGCTTGCATTTGGTCAAGTATCTGTTGTAGCACAATGTATTAAATAAGGAAAATTTCGATTTTGCAATTGAGTACTTCGAAAAGTCTGATTGCAAACCGAATTTTTTAAACTTCTTGTACATACGGGATTTTAAATTCTTCAGATTTATTTATCTCGGGGTGAACCAGATAGGACCAGAAAGATTTCTGGAGGGGGTGACTAAAGGAACATGCATGGGAAAGATGGAAAAAATAGTGCTATAGAATGCATTCGTGGCAGACTCAATCCATCTGAGATAGGGCAGTATTCAAGGAGAGGAAATCAGCCTTCTTGAAGCAAAAGATATTTGAAGGCTTAATAAACGACTTTATAGGGCTTGAAGATGGTAACATGAAATCAATTGAAGGTGTGGGATGGTATGGATCTTCAGGGAATGATAGAGGTGATCCTCGACATACCAACGTGCTCGAAGCATCGGTAGTGAAGACGAGATCAAGAGTCCTACACATGCTATTGCGTATGCCATTTACCTGGCCTAACGATGTATCGGACAGAGAATCAATGAAGTCATGCTGCATAGATGGGAACATTAAGTTTGAGTCATTGGATGGGGACCAAGTGACATTAGGGAGATTAAAGTCACCGAGGACAATAAGACGATCAGAATCACAAAGCTGAGACAAAACGGACTGGAGATGGGCAGCGTGAAGCATATAAGTTGTAAATTCAGAGGACGGTGGGATGTAAGAGCATGATATGAATAAATTAAAAGAACACAGACGAATTTTGACAACGATAAGTTCAATAGTGTTGAGCTCATCGATGGAAAAGAGTTGGGAAGTTAAGTCGGAACGAACAGCAATTAGGACGCCGCCACCTCGAGATGGTCGATCAGATCTATATATGTTATAATTGTCTACAAAAATCTCGGAATCCGAGATTGAGGAATTGAGCCATGTTTCAGAGAAGGCGGTAATATCAGAATCAAAAGTTGCACTATCAGCATGTAATTTGGTGAGCTTACTGCACAGGCCACGTACATTCTGATAATCAATCTTTAGAGGTGGGGAAGAATTCAGTTTTTTGAAGTAGATGGCAAATCAGTAGAAGGAGTTGCAAGGATTCCTACCCGAGGAGCGGGCTGCGAAGATCGTGATCGACTATTGAAAATATGACAGATAGTGTGCTCAGGCCAGAAAGAGGGTTCCAACACAGTCTTAACAAACTTCTCCGGAACAAGAATTTTAAAGGAGGAATTATTACGTTTTTCTTTAAAAGAAAATTTAGTAACTACTATTGTTCGGGGCAGATCCCCACCGAATAGCGGCTGGCCAAACAGCAGCTATTTATTGGCCTTCAGCCGCATATTTGCATTGCTACATATTCATACATATATACATATTCTGTAAATTCTTGCACTTGCTTGCCCTGCTAAACGTTCTCTCAAAGCTCGCTGTTCTCTTCGTTATTTATGCTTGGCGCTATCTATGTTTGCCGAACGAAGAGAAGCTGCGCTCAGCGATCGGAGCGGCAATGCTAGCAATGGGAAGGGCAAGCAAGGGCCACTCGCCGTTTAGACATCACACATTAAAGAACATTCGCAATTTTATTTCTGCGCCGCGTTTTATTTTTGGAAATAATTATTCGGCCGATCGGGGATAAAAAGCATTATCCCCACATAAAATTTGGTGACCCCGACGTGATCTAACATAAACATTTTAATCACAAAAACCTTACAAATTCGATCGGAAACAATTTCGAGTGGCCCCACGGTTAATTTGTTCGGTTTTTCACAAGCAAAAGTAACAGTTGTTGCGCAGTCTGCCTTGCGATTATCTTAGGGTTCTTGCTGCGCTTATTGCAAGCGCTACTCTTTTCGGTCATCTTCCCGCTACGAAGTTTATTGCAAGCGTTCCTCTTTGCGGTCATCTTCCCGCTAGAAACGTTTCTACCGAAGCTGCCCATATGGACGCGCGAATCGACGCTGTGACTGCTGCTGGAAACAGGGTGGTTTATTTGAAGCGGAAAGCACCGGCATTATCGGCGAGGCTCAAGCAGATCGACGAGCTGCACGGCACATTCAAAACCGTGCACAACGAGCTATTCCTCGCCTCTTCGTCTTCTGTCGCCGAGCCTTACAAGACATGGCTCAACTCCGTCCGACTAGGCGTCGGTCAGCGCGCTGCCTACTTGCAGCGACTCTACACTTCTCCATGGAAGGAAGAATTGCCCCAACTTCAACGCGCTATAGCTGCTGAACCCTGTATTCTGTTGGATGCTGTTGAAAGTCAGGCTTTCAACGGGGGGAGTATGTCGGGTTCCCTTTTTTATTGTTTGTTGTTTGTACTGCCCACTGCACTGCACATTGTACACACATATATACATATAAGCTCCCGCACGGCAGCAGCCTACCCAGCCGTTCTCTCGTGGTCTTTCCTTCTTTCTTTCGACTTTTCTATCACTCTATCGATCTTTCGTCTTCGCTATTGCTCTCTCCTCTGGATCTGTCGCACTCTCGCTGGCAGTAGGGCACGGGCAATTCGGCCCGCCTGCCCTCAAATCAGTCTGGATATCGTCGCGCTCGCATTAGGGCACGGGCAATTCGGCCCGCCTCCTCTTGCAGTTTTGGACTCTTGAACCGGCTAACTCTACATCGCTAATCTCGCTTTCGCTATCCTATCCGCTCAACTTTCGCTATTGACAATAAAACTGTATCAAACTAAACTCTCGTGTTTAATATATCGCAAACTACGCTGCCGAAAAAGCTCGGCAGTTCAACAACTATGTCAGAGGAACTATTGATGTTTAGTTTAGAGAAAATATACTCTCGAACCATTGCATCCGAAGCCGATTCCATAAGACGTGAGACAAAGATAGATTTTAGAGGAGCGACAGCGAAGAGAGTAGATCGGTCGAGAGGGGTCACATGGTTTGTGGGTGAGGCAGAGGCGGGTTCTACCCGAGGAGCAGATGGGAAAGCGCTGGCTGAGGAGCCAGTGCGAGCCGGTGTGGAAGGAACTACTTCAACTTCCATGCTGACAGCAGTATCGACTTCTGAGCCAGTGCGAGCCGGTATGGAGGGAACTGGTTCAACTTCCATGCTGACAGCAGTATCGACTTCCGTAGGGGGCACTGTGATGCCGATATCTGTATGACCATTACTGTCCGGTTGGACAACCTGGGCAATCACAGGCACTTGATGAACATTAATGTCCAGTTGGACATCCTTGGCAGACACAGGCACAGGTGAACAGCCGACATGTGAGGAGCCAGACGTCTTTTTCGATGTAGTTGCCTGTACCTCGATTTCTTTGGCGCCGAAGTCGATCACGGCTGGCGAACTGATTGGAGGAACGTCAGAGTCTTTAGCTTCAAGAAAATTAGAACTATGAGCACTGGGAAGACTAGGTGTAACCTTTCTTTTCTTTGGAGATTCATTTATAATTTTAAGATTTTTAAAATGAGCTTCCATTGAGGTAAACTTATCCTGCAATTTCCGGAATTCAGAGTGGACAGCAGCGAATTCGTTATGAGTCTGTCTCATAAATGTTCGCATATCGGCTTCAACTGCCCTGCAATCCTAACAAGTCCAGTTGAGACCGCAGCGGGTCTTAATCAGATCGACAAGGCGACCACCGATATGACTAAAACCCGCGCAGCTAACGTGAGCCGTGTTGTCACACAACCAGCAGAAAATAAATGTTTGACGTGTAGCTACCGAGCGGTGACCGTCACAGCGTTTAGCGCAACAGGTGCTCATTGTTCGATAGTAGAAACAATAAATATGTAGGTTAGGTTAGGTTAGGTTAAGGCGGCTGTCAAGCTCCACAGGAGCCCGTCACACTTGGGCCGGTTTCGGCCCGTTGTAATACCGCGGGAGGTGTTCCCCTTATCCATCTCATGAGATCTGAACATATCAGCAGTTATCCCATCCTGACGCTCTTATGAAGTTTGCAATCTTTCTGGGACAGATTTTGGACATTTCTGAAATGTCTGAGACATAGGGCATGCCCAGGTATTGTAGCCTACTCCTGCTGAGAGCTGGACAGGAGCAGAACAGGTGTTCCACCGTTTCCTTCTCCTCCTCATCTCTACAGCTTCGGCAGAAATCATTGTATGGGGCTCCCAGCCTGTTAGCGTGGGAGCCTATCAGCCAGTGCCCCGTGAGGGAGCGGATGACAACGCTGCACCTTTTCCTGCCGAGCTTACATAGCTCTAGTGTGCGTTTCCTGTCAATGGTAGGCCATGTTTGCCGGGCTATGCGACATAGTGGTGCTGACCGCCACGCATTGTCTGCTCGTCGCTTATATAGCTCTTTTATGATAAGCCTACAGGTGGCCATTGGCATGCAAATATCCTCCTTATCTTGGAGAAGGGGTATTGTAGTACCAGATCTGGCCAGCTCGTCTGCCTTGCAGTTGCCTTCAATATCCCGGTGTCCCGGGACCCAAATAAGGCTGATGGCAAATTGTTGGGCCATCTCGTGAAGAGATTTTCGGCAATTTGCCACTGTGGCCGAGTTCGAGGAAATCGCGTGAAGTGATTTGATCGCAGCTTGGCTGTCGCTGTAAATGTTTACAGTTGTTGTTGCCAGTGAAGCCGTTGTGGCTGTTTGAAGGAGCTTCAGTGCTTCCATGATCGCAATGACTTCCGCTTGGAACACACTGCAGTGATCTGGGAGCCTAAAGGAGTGCCTAATTTCGAGTTGTTCGGACTAAATCCCTCCTCCAACTTTGTTATCCAGCTTCGAGCCATCTGTAAAGATGCTTATGGCCATGTCTTGGCCTGGTGGTCCCTCAAGCCACTCGTCTCTGCTAGGGATAATTACATTGAAGGGGGTACCAGTATGTTCCCTTGGGACGCAGTGGTCCGTCTTCGTAGGGACGGTACAGCTGATAAGTATAGATGAGTGACCCCTGAGATGTGACGTCCATTGTCCGGAGTCTCTCAGACGTATCGCTGCAATTTCTGCCCTCTCCTTTCCCGCAAGCTCGAGGCTTTGGAGATTTAGGATGGCGTTTAGTGCATCGTTCGGGGTGGTGCGTAATGCTCCACTAATGCGTAAAGCTGCGGTTCGCTGAACCTTGCCAAGTTGTTTGGTTACTCCATAGAGTAAGATTGGTCTTACTATTGCTTGGTATATCCATTGGACTACGCTTGGGTTCATGCCCCACTTCAAGCCAATAGCTTTTTGGCAAGAGTATAGGGCTATCGTAGCCTTCTTCACTCTGTCTTTTACGTTCAGGTTCCAGTTAAGCTTCTTGTCAATTACCAACCCTAGGTAACTAGCGCTGTCGCTGAAAGAGAGCCTGCATTCATTTAATATAGGAGGGTTAAGGGGCGGAACCTTGTACTTGCGTGAGAATAGCACGAGTTCCGTTTTTGTGGGATTTACTCCCAATCCTCGCGATTTTGTCCATTCTGACAGTCTCGCGAGCTTAGTGCTCATAAGGTCACAGAGTGTGTGAGGGTATTTCCCCGAGAAACTAATTGCAACGTCATCCGCGTATGCCACTACTTTACAGCCCCCCCCCCCCCAGATCACATAGAATCTTATTGACTGCAATGTTCCATAGAAGGGGAGACAGGACACCACCTTGCGAAGTGCCTCTGTTGACATACCTAGATTGCATGGACGATCCCATCGTTGATGTCACCGTCCTGCATGTGAGCAATTGATCGATGAGCAACACCAAGTGACCGTCCACACCCAGGTCAGTCAGTGCTTCCGTAATGGCACTTGGGACGACGTTGTTAAAGGCTCCCTCGATATCAAGGAAGGCTATAAGAGAGTATTCCTTGAGGTGTAGGAATTTCTCTATAACTGAGACTACTTCGTGGAGTGCCGTTTCCGTGGATCTTCCTTTCCGGTAGGCATGTTGTGCTCCTGACAACATTTGAGGACTAATAATTGTCCTCAGATGTAGTCCGACAAGTCTTTCGAAAGTTTTGAGAAGAAAGGACGATAGGCTGATTGGTCTAAAGTCCTTTGGAGTCGAGTGCGAGGTCTTTCCCGCTTTGGGGATAAAGACTATTTTCGAAAAAAAAAAAGGTAAAATATAAGTCGGTGTGGGGCAGAGATAGAGATTTTAGCTTGTGTTACACAATTGCGTGCGCAAGAACGAACAAAACAATCACAGTAACGGAAAGTGTACGGAGAGACAGATAACAGATAAGCAGAGGGTGGATAAAAACAGAGAGCGGTACAGAGAGAGCAAGCGCACCGCACTAGAATAGGCAACAACAAAACTGCTGCGATTAAGAAAGTGCAGAGAAGTTAAGAATTCGCAATAGGAATTGAAAAATTGAAAATAAATGCACAAAAGTAACAAAATTTGAGAAAAGAACAGAATACAAATATTACCGAGAAACACAGAATTTGGCAGGTCCGGTATATGTATGTATGTTAATATGTAAGAAAAATAAGCGGATGATAGACAAAGTAGTCGTATAAAATTAGACAGCGGCTCAGGGAGAGTGCAGCATACAATGCATATAGCAACAACAAATCAGCTGAGCATAAGAACGAGTGGGGCTAGAAAGAATGCACAAAAATTGCAAAATTGCAATTGCAATTGGAATTAACTGCACAAAAGCACGATAAAAGAATAAACACGGATAGTAATTTAGTTGCACGATCAGTTTAAAACACAGTAAGCGATTTTACAACACAATTACTTTCCTTTGATCACAAAAATAAAATTATTTAGGCGGAGCGAAGTGAAGACACAACTGCAAGCAACGATAGTCGATATCGATATATTAATTGGAGCAAGTCTGTTTTACGATCTCCTTTGTGTTGGTCAGATCAAACTACTGCCAGGATTGGCTTCAATTCAGAAAACTCGCTTGGGATGGGTCGTGTCTGGAGGCTGTTCTCGTTTAAATGGGTCGTCTTTAATGGTGGCTCACGCTCCGGCCGTCGTTGCCGAGGATAACAATCGAGATGAGCAACTTGAAGTGCTTCTTCGGAGGTTTTGGGAGGTTGAGAATTGCATCGCACCAATAGTAAAGTCTACCAAGGAAGAGCTGGATTGTGAAGCGCATATCAGAAGGTTGCGTGTTCATATCACGTCGGGGTCACCAAATGTTTAGCTAGTGAGCTTTTTCACTAGCTGTTGCGATTTAAAAAACGGTTACAATTGGGTTTTGGTTATATATATGTGTTTAATGCCAGATTTATTTAAGCTAGATGCATATAGGTATGCGTGTACGACGAACGATGATCTTTTGCTTTCGAGTATTCGCTCAAGACTGAAAAACAAGAGCTGACGGCGTAATTGCCGTGCCCTATGAGGCAACGCTTAACGAGCGGGAGAGAGTGCGATTATTAGAGAGCTTGAGCAGTTCGGGCTTCTGCTAATTCGAGTAGAAAGAATGCTTATATGTATAAGTAGCCGAAAGAAGGCCGCTGCCGTGCGTAGGCATATGCGGTAACAAACGATTTTTACAGTGGGCATTGCAATATTTGACATCGAGATGTGCATTTACTTTATAGTTTATGGTTTATGCTGCTTGACCCGACACATAGAAACATGCATAAACTGCTGAAATGAAAAACATATAAACGAAAATGAAAGACGCTTTAACAAAAAGAGCTGCCTTAACTGCAACAACAACCCAGACATCGACTACCAGCACAGCCCCCTCGACCGCGACACACAAGTGCACCACAAAACAAGAAGAAATAACAGCTATCAAAATCACGGAAAAGTGGACCACAAAACTGCACTCAGTATGCATCATAACATCCAACCGACATACAAGCACCAAACACACATATGCCTACAAACGCACAGCTGAACACCCAACTCATTGGTGTGTGAGTGCGTGAACGAGTACGGACGCGTTTTCCTTGGTGCTGCCGGTCGGACAGCAAATGGTTTTATTACCTGAGGATATAAAGGAACCAGATGTGTACATACACAAGCAGTGGATACCAGCACATAGCCAGGAGGATGCCCAAACAGAGGAGTCACCGCTTTTACAAGCCCAGATGTTCCGGATGCACATCGACGACCCAGGCAAGGGGCGAGGGGTGAGAAATGCCCTCTCTGAGAGTGCCCTACGCACTCTCTCTGTCCAAGTCTCTTCAGTGTTGTCCTTGTTGCACTCCAAATCCCTTGTTGTAATCCAATTGTTGTTTCTGCAGGCACTCTCACTACAATTGCACTAGTCATGCCAACTGATCTAGCTGCAGAGCAGCGAGCAGTGCTGGATTACGGAGCAATATGCAAGCCATCTGCCAGGTGTCGCCAAGAGCCCCAAGCACTTAGCGCACGGTGACAGAAGCTGCCTGCTATGGAAATAGACTAGCGATCGCCAAAAAAAAACCGCTGCATACACCCAGGAGCTGCTGCCAATGACAAGGAGCTGGGGATCCAGATTGCCACCGATGGAAACACGCCCCCAACTAGCGCACCACACTCACTCCAACGAAAATACACGTATCGTCTGACCCACAATAGGCGGCTGCGTAGTCTGCGGAAATATTCCCCCAATCTTGCTACGCCGGTGGCTTACTTGGCCGACGAAGCGAGTACTACGACAAGCACAAACAACCCAAACGAAGAAGAAAAAGCGGCTTTTCAAAAAGCTTTGAAGGTGGCCAGAACAACGCCACACCAGCCATCAGCCGCAGCACCGCCCGTAAAGCAGGGCTCAATAGCCAACATTGTCAGCGTGGCGGCGCAGAGTGACAGACGCAATGCCGACACCCCGAAGAGGCCGCGCGACCCCCCTACCCCGTCGAGTAGCGGGAGAAACACGCCGAAGAGGACGAGGATCAGCGTACTGGACATAGAGGAGCTAGGCGCGATACTAGACGACCTACTATACCTGACGATGGAGAAGGGACAGAGGTCGATCAACTCGTCTCACAAAAAGATGCTGGTGAGAATGAAGGAGCTGCAGCTGAAAGTCAGGTCCCAGCTAAAGGCGCCAACGGATGAAAAGTCAGCGGCAGGCGTATGCCAATGCCACTGCCATATCGTAGGACCCCCACCCCGTCTGACCAACACCGTCCCGCACCCCGCGAAGTCCAGCGCCCAGCCAAAAGCGACGCAGGCGACACCGGGAGCCCACAGGATCGGACCAAGGCCCCGGGCCACGGAGAAGGAAGCGACCGATAACCCCCGGAAAAACCAGCGGCCTGGTGCCATCCGTCATTGTGAGCTCACAAAGCCGGGCAACAATGGCGAAAACACTGACCCTACCCAGAAGTAGAGTAAGGTCAGAGGAAGGCGCGCGAAGCGCAAAAAGGCAGCCCGGCCGGACGCAGTGCTAGTCAAGTGCACGGAGAAGATATCGTACGCCGACATTCTCAAGCTGGTGAAGGTGCAGGGGGAGCTGCTCCTCAGGAAACAGAACTTATCAGATCCCGCCACCCAGGAGTTACAGACGGCAATACAGGAGGCGCTTGGCACAGGATGAAACACGAAGGCGTCTGGCAACAAAGCACCTATGGTGGTGCTGCAATTTGGAGTTGCAGCTCCCAACATATTGGAATACCGCCGAGGTTCACCCAACAAGAGTATGAGGAGATCATCGCCAACCAAAATGTCTACTGTGCGTTGGCATAAACGGAGACGCCTCCTCAACAGCCCACTCGGTCCTCAGCCGAAGCTGCCCTGAGTATAAGAAGGCCGGGAGGCCTTCCCCGCGGGAGGTGTTCCCCTTATCCATCTCATGAGATCTGAACATATCAGCAGTTATCCCATCCTGACGCTCTTATGAAGTTTGCAATCTTTCTGGGACAGATTTTGGACATTTCTGAAATGTCTGAGACATAGGGCATGCCCAGGTATTGTAGCCTACTCCTGCTGAGAGCTGGACAGGAGCAGAACAGGTGTTCCACCGTTTCCTCCTCCTCCTCATCTCTACAGCTTCGGCAGAAATCATTGTATGGGGCTCCCAGCCTGTTAGCGTGGGAGCCTATCAGCCAGTGCCCCGTGAGGGAGCAGATGACAACGCTGCACCTTTTCCTGCCGAGCTTACATAGCTCTAGTGTGCGTTTCCTGTCAATGGTAGGCCATGTTTGCCGGGCTATGCGACATAGTGGTGCTGACCGCCACGCATTGTCTGCTCGTCGCTTATATAGCTCTTTTATGATAAGCCTACAGGTGGCCATTGGCATGCAAATATCCTCCTTATCTTGGAGAAGGGGTATTGTAGTACCAGATCTGGCCAGCTCGTCTGCCTTGCAGTTGCCTTCAATATCCCGGTGTCCCGGGACCCAAATAAGGCTGATGGCAAATTATTGGGCCATCTCGTGAAGTGATTTGCGGCAATTTGCCACTGTGGCCGAGTTCGAGGAAATCGCGTGAAGTGATTTGATCGCAGCTTGGCTGTCGCTGTAAATGTTTACAGTTGTTGTTGCCAGTGAAGCCGTTGTGGCTGTTTGAAGGAGCTTCAGTGCTTCCATGATCGCAATGACTTCCGCTTGGAACACACTGCAGTGATCTGGGAGCCTAAAGGAGTGCCTAATTTCGAGTTGTTCGGACTAAATCCCTCCTCCAACTTTGTTATCCAGCTTCGAGCCATCTGTAAAGATGCTTATGGCCATGTCTTGGCCTGGTGGTCCCTCAAGCCACTCGTCTCTGCTAGGGATGATTACATTGAAGGGGGTACCAGTATGTTCCCTTGGGACGCAGTGGTCCGTCTTCGTAGGGACGGTACTGCTTATAAGTATAGATGAGTGACCCCTGAGATGTGACGTCCATTGTCCGGAGTCTCTCAGACGTATCGCTGCAATTTCTGCCCTCTCCTTTCCCGCAAGCTCGAGGCTTTGGAGATTTAGGATGGCGTTTAGTGCATCGTTCGGGGTGGTGCGTAATGCTCCACTAATGCGTAAAGCTGCGGTTCGCTGAACCTTGCCAAGTTGTTTGGTTACTCCATAGAGTAAGATTGGTCTTACTATTGCTTGGTATATCCATTGGACTACGCTTGGGTTCATGCCCCACTTCAAGCCAATAGCTTTTTGGCAAGAGTATAGGGCTATCGTAGCCTTCTTCACTCTGTCTTTTACGTTCAGGTTCCAGTTAAGCTTCTTGTCAATTACCAACCCTAGGTAACTAGCGCTGTCGCTGAAAGAGAGCCTGCATTCATTTAATATAGGAGGGTTAAGGGGCGGAACCTTGTACTTGCGTGAGAATAGCACGAGTTCCGTTTTTGTGGGATTTACTCCCAATCCTCGCGATTTTGTCCATTCTGACAGTCTCGCGAGCTTAGTGCTCATAAGGTCACAGAGTGTGTGAGGGTATTTCCCCGAGAAACTAATTGCAACGTCATCCGCGTATGCCACTACTTTACAGCCCCCCCCCTCCAGATCACATAGAATCTTATTGACTGCAATGTTCCATAGAAGGGGAGACAGGACACCACCTTGCGAAGTGCCTCTGTTGACATACCTAGATTGCGTGGACGATCCCATCGTTGATGTCACCGTCCTGCATGTGAGCAATTGATCGATGAGCAACACCAAGTGACCGTCCACACCCAGGTCAGTCAGTGCTTCCGTAATGGCACTTGGGACGACGTTGTTAAAGGCTCCCTCGATATCGAGGAAGGCTATAAGAGAGTATTCCTTGAGGTGTAGGAATTTCTCTATAACTGAGACTACTTCGTGGAGTGCCGTTTCCGTGGATCTTCCTTTCCGGTAGGCATGTTGTGCTCCTGACAACATTTGAGGACTAATAATTGTCCTCAGATGTAGTCCGACAAGTCTTTCGAAAGTTTTGAGAAGAAAGGACGATAGGCTGATTGGTCTAAAGTCCTTTGGAGTCGAGTGCGAGGTCTTTCCCGCTTTGGGGATAAAGACTATTTTCGAAAAAGAAAAAAAAAGGTAAAATATAAGTCGGTGTGGGGCAGAGATAGAGATTTTAGCTTGTGTTACACAATTGCGTGCGCAAGAACGAACAAAACAATCACAGTAACGGAAAGTGTACGGAGAGACAGATAACAGATAAGCAGAGGGTGGATAAAAACAGAGAGCGGTACAGAGAGAGCAAGCGCACCGCACTAGAATAGGCAACAACAAAACTGCTGCGATTAAGAAAGTGCAGAGAAGTTAAGAATTCGCAATAGGAATTGAAAAATTGAAAATAAATGCACAAAAGTAACAAAATTTGAGAAAAGAACAGAATACAAATATTACCGAGAAACACAGAATTTGGCAGGTCCGGTATATGTATGTATGTTAATATGTAAGAAAAATAAGCGGATGATAAACAAAGTAGTCGTATAAAATTAGACAGCGGCTCAGGGAGAGTGCAGCATACAATGCATATAGCAACAACAAATCAGCTGAGCATAAGAACGAGTGGGGCTAGAAAGAATGCACAAAAATTGCAAAATTGCAATTGCAATTGGAATTAACTGCACAAAAGCACGATAAAAGAATAAACACGGATAGTAATTTAGTTGCACGATCAGTTTAAAACACAGTAAGCGATTTTACAACACAATTACTTTCCTTTGATCACAAAAATAAAATTATTTAGGCGGAGCGAAGTGAAGACACAACTGCAAGCAACGATAGTCGATATCGATATATTAATTGGAGCAAGTCTGTTTTACGATCTCCTTTGTGTTGGTCAGATCAAACTACTGCCAGGATTGGCTTCAATTCAGAAAACTCGCTTGGGATGGGTCGTGTCTGGAGGCTGTTCTCGTTTAAATGGGTCGTCCTTAATGGTGGCTCACGCTCCGGCCGTCGTTGCCGAGGATAACAATCGAGATGAGCAACTTGAAGTGCTTCTTCGGAGGTTTTGGGAGGTTGAGAATTGCATCGCACCAATAGTAAAGTCTACCAAGGAAGAGCTGGATTGTGAAGCGCATATCAGAAGGTTGCGTGTTCATATCACGTCGGGGTCACCAAATGTTTAGCTAGTGAGCTTTTTCACTAGCTGTTGCGATTTAAAAAACGGTTACAATTGGGTTTTGGTTATATATATGTGTTTAATGCCAGATTTATTTAAGCTAGATGCATATAGGTATGCGTGTACGACGAACGATGATCTTTTGCTTTCGAGTATTCGCTCAAGACTGAAAAACAAGAGCTGACGGCGTAATTGCCGTGCCCTATGAGGCAACGCTTAACGAGCGGGAGAGAGTGCGATTATTAGAGAGCTTGAGCAGTTCGGGCTTCTGCTAATTCGAGTAGAAAGAATGCTTATATGTATAAGTAGCCGAAAGAAGGCCGCTGCCGTGCGTAGGCATATGCGGTAACAAACGATTTTTACAGTGGGCATTGCAATATTTGACATCGAGATGTGCATTTACTTTATAGTTTATGGTTTATGCTGCTTGACCCGACACATAGAAACATGCATAAACTGCTGAAATGAAAAACATATAAACGAAAATGAAAGACGCTTTAACAAAAAGAGCTGCCTTAACTGCAACAACAACCCAGACATCGACTACCAGCACAGCCCCCTCGACCGCGACACACAAGTGCCCCACAAAACAAGAAGAAATAACGGCTATCAAAATCACGGAAAAGTGGACCACAAAACTGCACTCAGTATGCATCACAACATCCAACCGACATACAAGCACCAAACACACATATGCCTACAAACGCACAGCTGAACACCCAACTCATTGGTGTGTGAGTGCGTGAACGAGTACGGACGCGTTTTCCTTGGTGCTGCCGGTCGGACAGCAAATGGTTTTATTACCTGAGGATATAAAGGAACCAGATGTGTACATACACAAGCAGTGGATACCAGCACATACCCAGGAGGATGCCCAAACAGAGGAGTCACCGCTTTTACAAGCCCAGATGTTCCGGATGCACATCGACGATCCAGGCAAGGGGCGAGGGGTGAGAAATGCCCTCTCTGAGAGTGCCCTACGCACTCTCTCTGTCCAAGTCTCTTCAGTGTTGTCCTTGTTGCACTCCAAATCCCTTGTTGTAATCCAATTGTTGTTTCTGCAGTGTAACGCTTGGATCCAGCTATTGAAGCGACAGGTAGCGCCATCTGGTTGTCACCCCGGGCGAGATGTGGTTCAGGGGAAGCGCCATCTGGGCGTTAGGTCGGTGGGGTCAGGTCAAGGGGCAAAGAAAGGCCAGGGTGATTAACAGTGGGAAATGTCAACCTGCAGGGGTGTATTCCATCGATTGGAGACGGCCCAAGGGTTCCCGCTGGCGTCGAGGTGGATTTGCCGCCTCTTTTCCTGTTGGCGCTCGACCCGATAGCTTGGGTTCACTCTCCACTTTATACCAGTGAAAAGGAAAAAAAAAGGGGCAAAAAGTACGAGAGTCGCAAGTGATTTTTTTTATGTGCAAGATTATACTTAGTTCCCGAGTAAGTACGCGTGCGGGGGATTTCCAGAATAGGAGTACTAGTGTTTTCTCCAACAGGGCTCTGGAGTTGCGGAGCATTCTGCGCGCTTTTCGCCGGACGGCGAAGGCAGAGAGACCCTTGCGATCGCCGTAGCTGGGGTGGTTACACGAGGAACGCAGCCCGGAGGAAACCAGAGTACGCGATCCGTGCCCCGGAAAAACTAAAAGGGCAGCCTGAAAGGGGCGCAGGGGATTTGCTTGCGTCCTGAGCGGAAGCAGCAGGAGAGCGAGAGTTTTTGGCTTGGCAGCGGAGCGCTGGGAGACAGCGTCGGCGTCGGCTTTTGCTGACGGCTAGTCGGAATCAGTGGGCGCGGGAGCCGCCTGGGGCTTTTCCCCCAAACGGGGGAAAAAAGTATAGAAAAAAAAAAGAAGAAAGAAAAAGGAAAAAGAAAAAAAAGAAAAAATAGAAGTTTAAGTTCAGTAGTCGTATATGTTTTAGGCTTAAGCATACAAATCCAAGCAGTTTATTTATAGTCATACGGTAGATTGTATTAGAGGCCATTAAACGGTGAGAGGCGAGTAAAGCGCAGGAAAGTAATCGCAGATAAGGCATCCCAGATGGGCGGGGCAACTCTCTAATCCCTCAGGTTGAAGCTTAAGATTCACATTTAATTAACGCCTCCTCACAGCTCCGGATCGCATCGAGAAAGCGCTTTCGTCGGTGGATTTACGGGTGAGTGCTATTTTTGGCGAGAAAGCCGTTCTAATCAAGTCAAGTACCAAATTCATACCAAAAGAGGGAATCGGCTTCCCCATGTTGTATCGAACGAAGTAGAAGGGAGAAGGTGGAGGAGAGATTGGACCCTACTCTTTGAGTCGGCGCGGCCGAGAGCGAAGCGAGTTCTCTCGATTCGTTCACGCACTATTTTCTTTCGCTTTCTTTAGCCTATCTCAACCTTTCGACCCGCCTTTTTAGGCGTCCGGTCATTTCGCCATTCCGCCTATTAGTTAAGATATTTATCCTTTTAGTTTTGTCATCATTTTTATTTAAATTCATTTGTATTCATTGTATTTATTTATTTATTTATTTATTTATATATATTTGTGTATGCAGTCCTATCCTATCCTTTTTGTATGGGGGTTTTTTTTTGTTATTTTTAATGACAAACATAAGTAGCGGACACCATTTTTCTTGCGAGTAGAATAAATTTTATAATGTTTTAAATTCCCGTATTTTTTTGCCTTCGGCTAGCAGAGGGGCCCTAGGAGGCGTCTGGAAACGCTGAGGGGTCATTCCAGCCATCATGCCGGAGATATAGGAGTGACCAAGGAAGGGAGGGTGATCCGTCCTCCATGACACCTGAGGCGGGGAACCAGCGTTTTCAGACAGGGCAGAGGGGAGAGGGGGAATCCAACTGTGAGGTCATGTTGTCGGTGTCGTTAAAACTTTCGTCGCTGCACGCACCTTCTAACCGAACTTTATAATGAGTATAGGCACCCGACGCGAATAGGACCAGAACACCACCCAATTGCCGACGAGCCCCAGCCGGGATCATAAGCGTGCGTCCTATTGGCGTCCATACTATCTAGCCCGGATCGTTACAGCAGGCACTCTCACTACAATTGCACTAGTCATGCCAACTGATCTAGCTGCAGAGCAGCGAGCAGTGCTGGATTACGGAGCAATATGCAAGCCATCTGCCAGGTGTCGCCAAGAGCCCCAAGCACTTAGCGCACGGTGACAGAAGCTGCCTGCTATGGAAATAGACTAGCGATCGCCAAAAAAAACCGCTGCATACACCCAGGAGCTGCTGCCAATGACAAGGAGCTGGGGATCCAGATTGCCACCGATGGAAACACGCCCCCAACTAGCGCACCACACTCACTCCAACGAAAATACACGTATCGTCTGACCCACAATGGGCGGCTGCGTAGTCTGCGGAAATATTCCCCCAATCTTGCTACGCCGGTGGCTTACTTGGCCGACGAAGCGAGCAATGCCGACACCCCGAAGAGGCCGCGCGACCCCCCTACCCCGTCGAGTAGCGGGAGAAACACGCCGAAGAGGACGAGGATCAGCGTACTGGACATAGAGGAGCTAGGCGCGATACTAGACGACCTACTATACCTGACGATGGAGAAGGGACAGAGGTCGATCAACTCGTCTCACAAAAAGATGCTGGTGAGAATGAAGGAGCTGCAGCTGAAAGTCAGGTCCCAGCTAAAGGCTCCAACGGAGGAAAAGTCAGCGGCAGGCGTATGCCAACGTGGCACTAAAAGACATCATCAGAGCCCACCCTGACGTTTTCGCCCATATGTATAACCAGCGCATAGCGGAAAGAAATATTCCAAGAGCCTGGAAGCGGCAAAAGCTGGACCTTATACCCAAGCCAGGCAAGGATCTAAGCGACCCTTCTGCCTACCGGACGCTGTGCATGCTGGACGATGGGAAAAATATTCGAGAGGCTCGTATGTAACCGACTGGAGGCGGAACTGGCAGAGCGGCACGGTCTCTCCGAACTAAAATTCGGTTTCCGCAAATAAAGGAACATCACTGACGCCATTGAGCTGGTCACCAACCTGGCCAAAGAAGCCATGGCGGGAACACGCTGGAGGTGCCAAAAAATACTGTCCAACGGACTGTCCCTGGCGGAGAAAAAGACGGAGGCAGTGCTAATGAGTAGCAGGAAGAGGTGGAGCAGACATGCGTGAGAGACGGCTACACTACCATCGCGACCAAGCCTGCCCTAATATATCTAGGGGTAGTGCTGGACCACAGGCTGACATTCAAGTCTATACGCCAGAGCGTATGATGGCCCAACATAGGGGGACCACGACAGCGCAGCAGACAGCTCATCGCCGGGGTGGTCACATTCATAATGCTGTACGGATCAGCCGTGTGTGCACCGGCAATGAGGGTACCTACGTACAGTAGAGACTGCAGGAGGGACCATTACCTGAGCCAACTGCTGACGGGGCACGGGTGCTTCAAAGTGTACTTACACCGCTATAAGCATGCCGACGACCTGTACTGCAGCCACTGCGGACCCAACGTTACTGAGGATGCGGAACATGTCTTCTTCTACTGTCCCCGCTTAGCACAAGACCGGGAGAGGCTGTGAGACAAGCCCAGGGGTTGACGCTGACACACTCATCGCCGATATGGCAGCAACGGTCATGAAGGAGGTGCGCCGACTGGAGCGAAGCCGAGCTGGCTGAACTCTACGCCTACGTGCGTTGGCCAACGTATGGATGGCTTTCAGTGAATTGTCGGCGTTGATGAAAGGGTTGACTGCAGCTGGTGATCTGTACCATCTTTCATCTTTGCTGGTCACTTGTTTATTAGATTGGAGCGTGGAAGCCGAATTTGTTTACTTGGGTATCTATGATTCAATTTGGTTGTGGGAACCAAATTGTTTATTCTAGTAGCTTGGAATTAAGGTGATTTCCTGTTGACAGACTATGATTCATTTGTGTTCCGGTGTTGGGGATCTTATCATTTGTTTATTCTAATCTGGTATATGTGCATAAGGGTTAGTGCTGGACATATGTATAAAGTGTTATTGATATGTTCAGTGCTTAACGAATACCTAATGCGTGTGTGGATGTAGGGCTTTATGGATATGTTACTCCTCGCCATTTCTCATTAGCCTGTCCGCATTCGTCTACCCTTGGGTATGGGGTTGGAGTTTCTGTTATAACGACTGGAGAGTCTAATATTTCTACCCTTTCTTCTACCTCTTTGGATTTTACATGTTAAATAATTATATTTTTGGGTTTTTTTTTTAAATTTAATAGTTAAATATACAACTATAATTATTATTGTTATAATAAATGCAATTATAGTTATTGTTTGTAGTACATTATACAATTTTTTTTGTTTTATAATTATTTATTTTATTAATTATTTATTTTTCCAGTAGATAAGACAATGGTTTTAATCTAGTTATGTTATTACTAATGTAGACGTTCTGTGTAAAATCAAGCATTGATTGATATTGATTGATATTTTGCCAGTTTTCATTAACTGTTTTATGGAATCTTTCTACATCTGATATCCCCTTTTTGCTAGATGTGATTTGTATTTTCACGTTTTCCGAGATAAGCCATGCTTGCAATGCTGCGCACATGAAAGCTGAATCTTTATCGGCTTTAATCTCTTGGGGCTTGCCCATTTCGTTAAAGACTTTTATAATGGCTCTTTTTTTATCAAACCAATCGCGACTCTTCACTTCTATTAGCGTGTCAAATTTCGAGTAAATGTCTATACACGATAGGAACTGCTGGTTGCCTATCATATAAAAATCCATTACATATCTTTCTCTGACGTTCTGTATTTCTGGGGTTATCTCGAATGCTAACTTAGTATCACGATGTTCAGTTTTGGCAATATTACAAGTAGGGCATTCATTTATTATGTTTTTAATTAATTTCTGATGGTCTGGATAATAGTATTTTCCTTTAAGCCAATTGATTGTTTCTCAATTCCAGGAAGCAATAACTCTTTATGATTTTTTACTATTAGCTCTTTAAACTCGGTGTTAAGCTAATGAGCTTTTTCACTAGCTGTTGCGATGTGTTAAATAAAGGTTCGAGTGGTTAAATTAATAGTAGCTATAGTTTATTGGTATATAAGTATGTAGACCGACGAATGCGTACGTACATATGGATGTTTAAGCGAGGTGCGTAAAGACCGATGCAACGAATGAGATATGATGCGATACGATCAGCTCCAGACTGTATGTAGACCGACGTATTGCGTATGTACATATATGTGTGCGGGTGAAACGATCGATGCGATAACGATGATAGACTGATGACTACGAAGATTAGATCTGTACCATATGAGTGATAGATGAAGACTATGTGAGTGATAGATTCAGACTAAATTAAAGGCAGGCGGGCCGAATTGCCCGTGCCCTAATGTAGGCAAGCGACCCAGCGGCGAACAGCATATCCAGTACGCCCACAAGATGCATTTCGTAGAGGCCCCACGTAATGTATTACGTGTAGGTTTTAAGTAAGCCAGGTTGTAATGGGAAGTTTAGCACAGAACTGTTGTTGTTTCGTTCGTTTGCTACTTCGGCTATAGAGTTCATTCCTGTTCGTACATTTTTCCGAGTTTTTTTTGACGTTTACGCATATTATTACGCATACAAGTGTACAAATACAGCTATAGATGTAAGTGTGACGTGGCATTTCTGTTCATCCCTTTGTGTTATACATTTGTCGTCACTCTGATTTCTTTTTTTGAACTGTGCGGATCTAGTCAACGTTGGGTCAAGTGAATTTTAAGTAAATTACTGAAAATCGTATCAGGTAAGTGTTTACAAATATTAATAAGTAATATACAGTAAAGTTTGCAATAAAAGTGTTTGTTTTTCATTAGCAGGCTTGTCTACCAGCATACGCCACGCTTTTAAAATTCAGAAAGGCCGTCTGTCAAAGCGGAAATATGATGCAAAAATGAAAGTATTAAAAGATCCAGAAAATAAAGAAAATATTCCATAAAGATCAATAGTTTCTGTATTTCTTCCAGTATTCACATTACTACTTCAATAACATAGTATATTGGATAGTGTAGTATTCGCATTACAACTTACATTACGTTGTATATTGGGTAGTGCAGTATTCGCATTACAGGCACGCACACATTTTTTAAATCGTGTGTCGTACAGTGGAAGGTCTGCCCACAGCCAGCATTACAGTTTAGGATATGTATAATTGGGTGTAATGGAAGCCCGAAATGAACTCGGATTCTTTGCCCACTTTCTCGATGAGATTGTAGGCATTCACTCCACAAAGCGGCCAAGCAACGTTAAATGTAATGGGAATCGTAATCCATTTTCGAAGGTAGTAGGCATACCAACTCATGAAGAGGTAATGGATTACGTGGGGTGTTTTTTCGCCGCTGGGGAGCGATGATCCGAGAGAGCGATGGTGAAAGATCGAGAGAGCGACGAAGGCGAAAGTATTAAAGAAGACGCGAGAGTACGGCTGGATATGCTGCTGCCGTGCGGGAGCTTATGTCGATGTACAATGCGATACAGTGGGCAGTACAAATAGCAAACAATAATAAGCATTTAATTTTACTGCTGCACCACTGACTATGATTTAACTTATGTCGACTAAATATAGTGCTGGGAAACCCAACACTTTTCTTAAAGATAACAAGTGTTCATCCAATGAGGTGGAGAAGATAATTATGTCATCTAGGTTAGGTTAGGTTAGGTGATAGCGGCTGCCATCTAAGTACACTAAAAAATCGGCGAAGATCAGGTCTTCTAATAGATTGTTTATGCGTCTTTGGAAAGTTGCGGCTGCGTTTGTCAGCCCGAATGGCATCCGACTGTATTCGTAATGACCATGTTTTGTGGAAAACACCGTTTTCGTGATTGAATAGGGTTCCATTGGGATTTGATGGAACCCTTTTGCCAAATCAATTGTTGTGAAATACTGACATTTTCCTAGTTTGTCTAGTATTTCATCCATCCTAGGAGTTGAGAATTTATCCTTGATGGTGACCTCATTGAGACCTCTATAATCTACCACGAGTCGATATTTTTGCTTTCCTGAAGCATCAATCTTTTTTGGGATCATGGAAATTGGTGAACAGTAAGGCGATTTCGATTTTCGAATAATTCCTTGTCTGATCATATCTTTTATTTGTTTTTTAACTTCCTGATCATGTATCTGAGAATATTTGTAAGGCCTCCGGTATACCGGATCTTCATGCTGGGTATTTATGGCATGCTTGACAGTACTCGTGAAAGTCAAATTGTCACCTTCTCTGTACTGCAAGTCGTTATACTCATATAATACCTTTTTCAGCTTTTCTTTCTCTTCATTGTTCAAATGTTCTAATCTTAGTTCAGTACTTTCCCTTAATTCATTGTCTAATGCGGAAGTGAAGTATTGTTCCATCTCTGAAGATGGATCAGGACATTCAGAGGTGATCATGTCCCTTTTTGACGATACATCGTCACCTGCAGGTGTTGCTTCACTTGCTTCAATAACTTCTCCGCTTGCAATAATTGGGAATGTTCTTTCTCCAAACTTTACAGAATTATCTCTGTAACTAATTACTGCTTGACTAGCCATCAAGTATACTCGGCCTAGCAGTATATCGTAATTGTCAGAAAAGTAAAATATGTAAAATTTTTGTTCGGACGGACATACTTTATTAGATGGTCTTGTTATGATTGTTGTTAGATTAACGGTTCCGTTTATTGTATGGACCTTTATATTTTCTTTATTTATTTTGTCATTCGATAAATTTTCTTTCATTATATTAATGGAAGATCCCGAATCAACAATACATTTGTATTGTTTATTATTTAAGGTAATTTTTATATGAGATCCCCCCCGGTTTCTTCCGAGGCTATCTGATGAAAATGTACATCCATTTTCATCTGGCCGCTTTGGCTTTCCCTAGCTCTCTTAGTTGGTTGATTTGGCCTACTGCCACTAGCTTGGTTACTCTGGGATTGGTAATTCATTGGGTTCTGGGATTGCCCTTGTTTCAATGAATTTCCAAATTCTTGGCGAAGTTTTTGGGTGCTATTATTATTTCGGAATGAATTTGTTTGATTCTGCGAATTCTGAGATGGTTGCTGGCTATTATTGTTTGCATAATTTGGGTAATAATTTCCAGTATTCCTGCGATTTGATTGCTGTTGCTTTTGCTTATCTTTATCTACGTTCTTTTCTTCTGTTTTATTTTCATATAGCCCTTCTTCTTGAGCTGCTTTCTTTAAATTTAATATGGTTGTAATGTCCTTTCTTGCTAGTGTCATAAATAATCTATCCGGTAGGTTCCGGGAGATTACCTCTTTAACTGTATTCTGTAATGCATTGGCGTAGACTACTCTGTTAGATGGATCTAAATCCAGCATTAATTTATTGCTTATAACTAACGATTTATTCTCTAATTCTTCTACGAACTTACGAAGGCTTCCGTTGTAGTTGGTGTTGTAGAGTCGTCTCATTAGTTCTTCATATGGCGTATGGTTCTTATATTCGTTAATCAAAGCTGTCCTCAATTCGATCCATGTGTTGGGCTGCACCATTTTTGACGTCCTTTGCGCGTCTCCCGTTAGTTGAACTTCTATTGCTCCGAATAGTATCCGCTGCTGTCGAGCCTCTCCGGTCGGATACAGCTCCTGGATATATTCTATCCTCTTGATGAAGGAACTCAGTTTTTCCACTGATCCGTCATACGCCCTTTGTTGTAAAACATCACTTTTACTATTTGTTGTGATCTCAACGTTGATTGTTATGTTCATTTATGTTTTTATTATTTAGCGTGAATTCACTTCGATTTGTCGATCTTGGTGTTTGCTATTTGTAACACTTGTGCACGATGCACATAGACTCTTATGCGGATTCTGTCTTGCTAACACTATCCCGGAATTACAATGATTCCGGATAATCTAGTCGTATAGATTATCCTTAGCGAATCACTACCTGAATATTTATCGCGTTAGATACTTCAGAATCCTACCGGCTGCGCCAATTAAATTTCCGATGTAGCTGTTTAGATTTATAAAAAAAATATATTTTTATTTAATCTAAACTTATAATTATTACAAAGGTGATTATTTGAGTTATCTCCGACTTCTATGTTGTAAGTCTCAAACGGAACTAATTATTCTATCTTGATATATTTTCCAATAGTCCTCGCTTGGGAAGCTTTTGAGCTTTGGTTCCAAGCTTTGACCTTCGGCTGCAGCTTTCTTCTTCGGTTGCACTTCGGCTGATGTTACTCTGATATGTTGCTGATATGTTACTCCCTCGGCATTTCTTATTAGCCTGTCCTCAGGCGTCTACCTTTGGGTATAGGGATGGACTTTCTGTTGTGACAACTGGATAGTCTAATATTTCTACTCTTTCTTCTATCTCTTTTGGTTTTACATGCTTAACAATTATGTTTCTGGGTATTTTCTTAAATTTAATGGTTAAATACACAATTATAATTATTATTGTTATTATAAATGCAATTAGAATTATTATTTGTAGTACGTTATGCAATTTTGTATGTTCTATAACTATTTCTTTTGCTTGTACATAAGACAATGGATTAATTTTAGTTATGTTATTACTTATGTAGACATTCTGTGAAAAATCAAGCATTGTATTAGTTATTATAAATTCATTTAATTGGATTGAACAATTGTAAATTTTAATAATATTATTTCCATCTAACATGATCTCTTTATCTAGACAATTTTGGTTAAGTTTGGTACTTGGAATGTTCCAGGTTACTAAAATGTTTTATGTAGTTTACTTGAACGTTCTTATTTGTTTTTGTATAAGGGCATTTAGTGGGTTTTTGTTGTATAATGCCATTTATGCATTCGTCTTTTATTAGTTGCCTAGAGTCTTTATTGAATACATTGTTTTCATAAACATAATATTCTTCAAGTTCTATTTCTGTTAAAATACTATTTTGCTTATCTGGATGGGGAATTATTTTGTATACTGGGATGTTAAGGCTGTCGTTTGGAATATTGGAAATTATTAATATTTCATTGGAATCTACTTTTAGCCATGTTGATGTTTTAATATGTAGCATTTTCTCAGAATTTACATTTTTCAAATTTTCTTGCTTTAATAATTTTGGATTGAATATACCAAGTCTAGATAGCTGCATACCTAATTCTATATCTTCAATGTATTCTGTAAAGTGTTGGAGGTTAAATATCAAAGTCTCTAATTGTTGATTTTTATTTTTTTCTTCATTTAATTTTTGTATGGCCTCAAGTGCCTTGTTTTTTGTTTCTATTACTAGGTTTAACTCGTTATTTTGGATACTATTTTTGGATAGGTTATCTATTTTGTTCTCTAATTCTTTCTTATCTTCTTGGTCTAATGTTCCAAATAAGTATTTGTATGCTGTACCAACAATGTTTATTAGTCCTCTCTTACTGCGTTTGGCTATTTTAAGCCCGTTTATTTCTCTATTGAGCTTGTCTACTAAGTACTGTATTTGAATTATTTCTTTGAAATCGTCTGTCATTTCTAAAAGGCTCGCATACGTTTCTTCAGTTTTTGTAATATTTGTCGTAAGATAGTGATTTTCATAATTAATTGGTATGTTTATGGTTCCGGTATTGAATATAAGATATCCATACGGGGATTTTATTGGGTTTATCTCGACGTTTTGTCCTTTTGTCAATAGAATCGCGAACATGATCATTGATCTAATCAGGTTCCGGTTCAATATTCCCGTTACTATCCTCCGATTCTCTGTAATTATTGTATTTACTTTTATTAATTTTCTTTTTCTTTTTGAATTTTGATTTATAATGTATAATTTTCCTGCCTCTATTTTTCTCCTCGTAATGCTTTTCATCAAGTTTAGTTATTTCTCCAGTCTTTTTGAATGATGGGGATTGCCTAAATCTCGTGTCTATTTCGTAATCATTACGTTTTTGATTTAAATTATTAATTTGTTTCTCTTTATTTAATTGTGTATTATATTCAGGTGTTCCTGCATAAATGAATATGTCGGCAGGTGTCCTGTTTGTAGTGTTATGTTTTGTTTTATGATTATACGTGTATACGATTATTTCGAATTTTGTATATTTCGTTTCAGGGTCGTTTTCGCTGGTTATAATTCTTAATTTTTCGTTAACAGTTTTATGGAATCTTTCTACGTCTGTGTTATGGCCCGCCTTTTTACCACCCTGGTCTATCGCTCCCAGCTAGCTCTCGGATAAGTCAGGGGTGTTTTCGACCCGATAGACTAAGGGACGGACTGAACAACAAAACAAAAAAATACTATAACAACCATTGACATCAAACGTGTATAACGGACTTTCTTTCATTGGCACTCCATTTAGCGTGGACAGTAGGTGTTTTTGCCCCTAGCGAGGCCCTCCCTTCCATGAGCGCTGAGGGTCTTTACCTCTTGTGCTCCCATATTTAGTTTCTCCGGATTCGCCCCTCTTTCCCGCTCTCGCCCCACCCAATTACAGGATTTTACTCACTCATTTTTTTTTTTCTTTTCAATATTTCATTCTATATTATCTTCTTTCCTTCCTAATTTAACATAAAACAATAAATTTGATTTATGACTAATAATAAAGAAATACTAACAAAAAAAAAACTAACAGAAAATATTGACAAAAATATATACTAAACCTAAAAACAAATTAACCCGAAAACCATTGCACCCCAGTTGGCAGCCCCATTTTGCATAAATGCAAACAAATATTGGCAATCAATGAGAATAACCCCAAACTTAAGATTAAGAGCTCTTACTTAAGGTGGTTAGTAGTGCATTATATGTGTTTAAGAATTGCTAGGAAAGGGGGGGGAAGTGCAATAGCGATCGTTCACATATATTATTTTTCCTTATTTTATTTTTTTTTCTTTTCTTCAAACTAGACTTATTTTAATAATCGTTTTTCCTGTTTTTTTTTTCTTTTTTTTTCTTTATTTCTTTTTTTACTTTTTTTTCTGTGTTGAAACGAGCATATAAGTGTGACTGATAGTGATGATAGTGTGACTAAGGTGATTGTTGTTGATGGCAAATTGATGGAGGGATGGGTGTTAGGGCGAATATGGTATGTATGGTGTTATGGTATGTAGGATATACATGCGTTTGTGTAGTGTGTGATGGATGGGTGGATGATGTGATTTGGATGGTTTTGAAAAGGTATGAGTTCCGGGACACGGTGTGCTCCCGGGCGAATCTCCTGAACCCCTCGTGAAGCGATGCTCCAGGCGCTGCTCCAGGGAATCCTCCTCCAGATGCTGCTCCAGGTCGGCCAATACCGGGCTGTTACGGTGATCCTCTGGCGGCTGCTGGACGGCGTCTTAGCTGTGGTCCCGTCTGTTTCTTCCTAGGTTAGGTCTCCTATCTTTTTTTTTCTTGTGGTGTTCTTTCGTCACGTGCGCTCAGCTTGCAACTTTGCCGGAAACTGCCTCTCCAACCTAACCTTCCTGATCTCCCTTTCCTTTTTCCTCTTCCCACGCATCCCTGTTATGCACTCCCAGGATCCACAACAGGTGACGCTGTCATTCCTGTTCTCCATCCCTCGCAACTATCGGCTCTGCTCGAAGCCGGCCATAACACCACACTGATGTTTCCAGGTCTTGCCGTCGAAACAGTAGTGCAAACCAGTCGGCTTCCTAACCTGAGTCGATCCCAAACGTAGGCCATCGCCCACACCCTGAGATTGCTTGGTCTCTGCTATACCGACTGTTATGACCGGGCTATTGCTTCAGATCCTTCGCATGGAAAACACCTATACGGGATCCCTGCAGCGTTTCCAACTCATAGAGGCAGTTACCCAATCTTCGGACCACTCGACACTTCACGTATTTCGGGCTGAACTTGGCGTTAACGTTGTCTTTAAAACTACTCAGCTTGAAGTTTCGTCGGTATACTTCCTGTCCAGGTAAGTATCGAATCTCTCGGGCTCTGCGATCATATTGACCTTTCGCTTTTTTGTAGGCCGCATGTGCATTCCTTCGGACCTCATCTCTGACCAGTTCCTGCTGATCGTGCCGTGCCAAGGGCGATACCCGCGCATCGTTCAAGGCCCCCAGCCTCCGTGCCAACTTGTAGTCGCGCCCGCTGGTGAACATGTGTTGCCCGAACAAAACGAAGTACGGTGACGTCCCGATACCCGTATGAATGGCACTTCTGGCTGCACACTCTATCTCAGGCCTAATATATGCGGCGCCAGCCCGAACTTCCGCCAGAAATCGACCCCTAAATATAACGGCTGTTTCAGCGAGGGACACAGAAACAATTCCATGGCATGCTTCTGGCCTCCATAGGTCATTACTGCCGTCACCTGGCCCAGTATCTGATGAGGCGCGCCGCCCGCTGTCTGTACCGAGAACTTGGGCGAGTCGTGGAGTTTCAGCTCTAACTCTTTCACTAACTCTCTCCCACCTCTCCCCAGCAGACTCACCGACGCCCCCGTATCTAACAGGCCCATTAGCATCCTCGGGCCCAGACCTACTTGCGCGAATGGTCTGTCATCCTGGTTCACCGCCGATCGGATTGCTGCACACACACCACGCTTTATTCGCTGGCGCGCCTGGAACCTACGCCGAGCCCGATGCGCTCTGGCTGAAACTGTTCGGCAAATCTCTTCCACTTCATCGCCCATGATCCTCTTCCGGGCTCGTTCATACTGGCGCTGTCGTTCCTCCAACGGCCGGCGATCTGACCACACTGTCTTGGGCAACACCGCCTGATTGGCCTTGTATATACATCCGTATACATCCTTACTATTATTACTTCTAGGGGTATTTCCTATGGCTATTTCTAAATGAATGTTGGAGGATCGAGCTACTGTTGGTTTCTTGTGGAACGCGACTCCTCCACTTGTGTCGTGCTCCTCTTCGCGTTTCCCGGTCGACATTTAGGACATTTCGGAAGAATAACCCCGGCCAATCCACACTTATAGCAGAAGGTGTTCCGTACGGCCGACTCGCACTCAAAATACGTATGCCCTGGCTGAGCACAATTCCAGCACTTAAGCTGCGTACGGTCGCCCCCTGCCTCCTTTGCCCTGTAGACAGCGTCCACGGCCTCCGTCTGCTCCTCGCAGTCGTGATGTTCGGCCTCCAGCTCGTACACCTTGGGGTCTTCCCTTCGTCTACTCGTCCCGAGATCTGGACCGCTCCTTGCCCATCGCGTTGCCAGCAGCTTCTCCGTATCCGCGCATTCTTCCCGCAGCCTCTGCATGTTCGGGATCTGCATTGGGTAAATAACCCGCGACACAGCGTCCCTCACATTCACTTTTATAATCCTTATCAGCTCGTGATCCGAGAATGGATCCCGTAGCCTGGACCTCAACACCAACATCTCCTGAATGTAATAGTCAGTCGACTCTCCATGTCGCTGTCGGCGTTCCCGGAGCTCTTGTTCCCTCTCGAACTCTGTTCGCCGCAATTGAAACCGCTGCTGTAACCCATATCGCAGGTTCGGCCAATCCGGAACTCCTACCGTCCTGACGTACATCCAATACCAGTCCCTAGCATGGCCGGTCACCAACGTGTGAAAGGCTTTTAGGACGTCCGACCATGCCACCTGGTACACCGACTGCAGGTGTTCCACCCGGAAGATGAACTCCGCCACGGGCATCCCTTTGGGATCGCCATCGAAACTGAGTTCCCATCGACGAATCTGCACCGGCTCCCTTCGGCCTTCTCCGATGCTTGGACGATTTTGGTTCGGGTTGCCTCCGGTACCCCTTGCGTTGGCCAACCAATCCTCCACCGGTCTCGACTCCGCGTGGAACCTCTGCTCGTATTCTAGCGTGCGATTGTCCACGAAGAGGTGAGTCGGTTGTGCCTGCTGGTTCGGAGGCGCTTCTGTTCCCCTCTTCCTGGGCTGGTTGCGTTGGATCCCTGCACTCTTGAACCACCGTCCCTCGGCAACCTCTCGGCTTTTAGCGAGCCCACTACGGCGTTGATCTCTCGCATGAACTCCAACATATCTGCCTGCATCGATGACCTCAGCGCATCCATCTGCTGCCCGAACGAGGCTCTATACGTCTCCTGTGCCTGGGCCAAGGCCACATTAACCGCCGATCTCAGTTCTGAAGATAGCCCCTGGCTCGTCGGGTTTGCTCCTGGCCTCCAGTTGCACCAGCCTCGGGGTCTCTCAGGTACAACGGTTCCTGTCCTTGTCCGGTTCCTTGTGTCGTCCCCTCGGGGTTCCTGACGGTTTTACCGTCCTGCGATCGAGTCGTCGGCATCGTGTACGGCTGGTACCTGCGCTGTGCCTCCGGACTGCGCCTCGTTTTGCCCGACCCTTTAAACACTTCCGAATCACTCATCAATTGTCCCACCAATCAACGTTTCTCCCTCGTCCAAACCCTATTTATCCCCTATTCATAAACCTATGTAAACCTAGTCTACACACCTATGTGGGTGACAAATAGCCTGGACGTTTTACACTTTGACTAACCTATTCTACTAAACAAAGACCTGATTTACATATATTTGGCGACGACGAGAAAATAATTAAACAAATAACCAGTGTAATAAATCAATACGCGAACAACCCAAATGCTTAAATAATTAAATAAGTGCAAATAAATAAATAAGTTTATATAAATAAATAAATCTAAATAAATAAATAAATTTAAATAAATAAATTTAAATAAATAAATAAATTCAAATAAATAAACAAACCTAAATAAATAAATAAACAAACCTACATAAATAAATAAACACCCAAATTATGAAACGTCACAATAAATACCACACTAATTACTCTAATACTTTCTCTCCCCAAAAAAACTCCTATTCCGATGGCTTAGCTAATACGGAATTCGTCGTTGAGCGAGCGTCGGCCACGATTGAATTCATTGTACCAATTTTTTACGGTGCTAAAGGATGGTGCTTGATCCCCGTATAACGATTTAAGTTCATCGATGCACTCTTGTCTTAATAATCCACGTCGAAAGTTGTGAAAAATTATCGCACGAAAATGTTCGCGTGTTAATTCCATTTTTTGGCCGAGATGAATTTTTCAAGTCACTGTAAATAAAAAAATTCACCATTAAATGACAACACGTTCCGAGAGATGTTATGCTAAAAAATGTCAACCTTTCCAATGGAAATATCAGATTGCACCTGGCAACACTTAGTGTTGCCTAGGCCAGAAATATATCACGCAGCCTACGTACCTACTTCTAAAATTGTCCTTCAACAAACCTAGTGAGGATCTTCAGTCCTCAAAATATGAGTCCTCTTTGGGTTTTACAACCAACAAACAAATAAACTCAAAACAACTCACTAAATTTATTGGGTGAGACGAGAGTCAACTGCAACTTTTCGTTGCGGCCGTTGGGCGAACCATTTACTTCTCGCTCGCTATTTACTCCGCTTTTGTTTATCCGAGTGCCAACTACTGTGCTGATTTCTTGCTTTAATTTATCTTTTTTTTCGACTGTCGTGGCTCCCTCGAGTCGGACATCGATGCTACTGCCACCAGGACACTGCACGGACCACCACTCGACAGACCCCCGACATCTCCTCCACTTTCCATGTCTCCTCCTCGGACCCTCTGAGTTGGACAACGATGTTAGCGCCTTCTAGGCACTACACGGACCACAACTCGAGATCCCCGACATCTCCTCCTCGGACCCTCTGAGTTGGACAACGTTGTTAGTGTCTTCTAGGCACTACACGGACCACAACTCGAGGTCCCTTCATTTTATATTGGGCGCCATTTGTTATGGCCCGCCTTTTTACCACCCTGGTCTATCGCTCCCAGCTAGCTCTCGGATAAGTCAGGGGTGTTTTCGACCCGATAGACTAAGGGACGGACTGAACAACAAAACAAAAAAATACTATAACAACCATTGACATCAAACGTGTATAACGGACTTTCTTTCATTGGCACTCCATTTAGCGTGGACAGTAGGTGTTTTTGCCCCTAGCGAGGCCCTCCCTTCCATGAGCGCTGAGGGTCTTTACCTCTTGTGCTCCCATATTTAGTTTCTCCGGATTCGCCCCTCTTTCCCGCTCTCGCCCCACCCAATTACAGGATTTTACTCACTCATTTTTTTTTTTCTTTTCAATATTTCATTCTATATTATCTTCTTTCCTTCCTAATTTAACATAAAACAATAAATTTGATTTATGACTAATAATAAAGAAATACTAACAAAAAAAAAACTAACAGAAAATATTGACAAAAATATATACTAAACCTAAAAACAAATTAACCCGAAAACCATTGCACCCCAGTTGGCAGCCCCATTTTGCATAAATGCAAACAAATATTGGCAATCAATGAGAATAACCCCAAACTTAAGATTAAGAGCTCTTACTTAAGGTGGTTAGTAGTGCATTATATGTGTTTAAGAATTGCTAGGAAAGGGGGGGGAAGTGCAATAGCGATCGTTCACATATATTATCTTTCCTTATTTTATTTTTTTTTCTTTTCTTCAAACTAGACTTATTTTAATAATCGTTTTTCCTGTTTTTTTTTTCTTTTTTTTTTTTTATTTCTTTTTTTACTTTTTTTTCTGTGTTGAAACGAGCATATAAGTGTGACTGATAGTGATGATAGTGTGACTAAGGTGATTGTTGTTGATGGCAAATTGATGGAGGGATGGGTGTTAGGGCGAATATGGTATGTATGGTGTTATGGTATGTAGGATATACATGCGTTTGTGTAGTGTGTGATGGATGGGTGGATGATGTGATTTGGATGGTTTTGAAAAGGTATGAGTTCCGGGACACGGTGTGCTCCCGGGCGAATCTCCTGAACCCCTCGTGAAGCGATGCTCCAGGCGCTGCTCCAGGGAATCCTCCTCCAGATGCTGCTCCAGGTCGGCCAATACCGGGCTGTTACGGTGATCCTCTGGCGGCTGATGGACGGCGTCTTAGCTGTGGTCCCGTCTGTTTCTTCCTAGGTTAGGTCTCCTATCTTTTTTTTTCTTGTGGTGTTCTTTCGTCACGTGCGCTCAGCTTGCAACTTTGCCGGAAACTGCCTCTCCAACCTAACCTTCCTGATCTCCCTTTCCTTTTTCCTCTTCCCACGCATCCCTGTTATGCACTCCCAGGATCCACAACAGGTGACGCTGTCATTCCTGTTCTCCATCCCTCGCAACTATCGGCTCTGCTCGAAGCCGGCCATAACATCTGATATCCCATTTTTGCTAGATGTAATCTGTATTTTCACATCTTTCGAGATTAGCCATGTTTGCAATGCTGCACACATGAAAGCTGAATCTTTATCGGCTTTTATTTCTTGGGGCTTGCCCATTTCTTTGAAGACTTTTATAATAGCTCTTTTTGTTTCGAGCCAGTCGCGACTATTTACTTCTATTAGAGTGGCAAATTTTGAGTAAATGTCTATACACGATAGGAACTGCTGGTTGCCTGGGGTTTCTGGGGTTAATTCGAATGCTAACTTAGTGTCACGATGTTCGGTCTTGGCAATATTACAAGTAGGGCATTCGTTTATTATATTTTGAATTAATTTTTGATGATCTGGATAATAGTATTTTCCTTTAAACCAATTGACTGTTTTCTCAATTCCAGGATGCAATAATTCCTTATGATTTTTTACTATTAGTTCTTTAAACTTGGCGTAATTTTGAATATCAATTAGTTTTTTACTCGATTTAATTACCTTCGTTATATTTCTTGAATTAATTATTTCCAAATATGCTTGTTGGAATAAAGGAAAATCTTCATCATTATGGAATTATAAAGCACTCTTTTTCGTGCATACATATTTCTTGATTAGCTCTTTAGCTAATGTGCTTGTCATTTCTTTGTACGTTACTTTAATGATTAGCTTATGAAAGTAGTGTGTTGTGTCTTCTTTATCCTCCTCTCCTTTTATTAACTCAATTTGTCTGTTGTAATAGTTAATAGGTCTTTCGGTAATTGGAATATTGTTCTGATTATCTTCTTGCGCACTATGTATGGTTGCGCCTGCACTATCGGATACCTCACCAAGAAGGTTCTCGTTGATTTTTACCCTTGACAGCGCATCTGCTACATACATAGTTTTCTTTACCTGGCAGGTACTTTATTTTGAAGTCGAATTCATTTAGCTTTATTTTCCACCTTTGCAGCTTCATGTTTGGTTCTTTTAAGTTGTTTAACCATACTAGTGGATTATGGTCACTAAGTATCTCGAATGTTCTACCGAATAGGTATGATCTGAAATATTTAGTCGCCCAAACTATAGCTAACAATTCTTTCTCGATGGCAGAGTAATTTACTTCATTACTTTCAGCCTCTCAAATGCCTCGACATATTTCTTGTCTTTAGGATCAATGACGGCTCGTTTCTTCAGCTTGAGTGTTATAGGTTTTGCTATGTTTGCGAAGTTAGGAATGAATTTCCTATAGAAGCCACATAGTCCTAAGAATGATTTGATTTGCTTGGATGTTTCAGGTATTGGGAACCTAACTATTGCTGAAATCTTGTTTGGATTCGGTATTATTCCCTCTGTTGTGACTACATGACCAAAGAATTCTGTTTCCTTCTTCATGAATTCACACTTATTTGCAATTGCAACTCTAGGTTTGCGTCCCTTAACTTTCCGAATTCTTTTCTTAAAGATAACAAGTGTTCATCCAATGATGTGGAGAAAATTAATATGTCATCTAAATATACTAAACAATCTGTGAAGATCAGGTCTTCTAATAGATTATTCATGCATCTTTGAAAAGATGCGGCTGCGTTTGTCAGCCCGAATGGCATCCGAGTGTATTCGTAATGGCCATGTTTAGTGGAAAATGCCGTTTTTATGATTGAATTGGGTTCCATTGGAATTTGATGGAACCCTTTTGCCAAATCAATTGTTGTGAAATACTGACATTTACCAAGTTTGTCTAGTATTTCATCCATCCTAGGAGTTGGGAATTTATCCTTGATGGTGACCTCATTGAGACCTCTATAATCTACCACAAGTCGATATTTTTGCTTTCCTGAAGCATCAATCTTTTTTGGGATCATGGAAATTGGTGATCAGTAAGGCGATTTCGATTTTCGAATAATTCCTTGTCTGATCATATCTTTTATTTGTTTTTTAACTTCCTGATCATGTATCTGAGCATATTTTTAAGGCCTCCGGTATACCGGATCTTCATGCTGGGTATTTATGGCATGCTTGACAGTACTCGTGAAAGTCAAATTGTCACCTTCTCTGTACTGCAAGTCGTTATACTCATATAATACCTTTTTCAGCTTTTCTTTCTCTTCATTGTTCAAATGTTCTAATCTTAGTTCAGTACTTTCCCTTAATTCATTGTCTAATGCGGAAGTGAAGTATTGTTCCATCTCTGAAGATGGATCAGGACATTCAGAGGTGATCATGTCCCTTTTTGACGATACATCGTCACCTGCAGGTGTTGCTTCACTTGCTTCAATAACTTCTCCGCTTGCAATAATTGGGAATGTTCTTTCTCCTAACTTTACAGTATTGTCTCTGTAACTAATTACTGCTTGACTGGCCACCAAGTATTCTCGGCCTAGCAGTATATCGCAATTGTCAGAAAAGTCAAATATGTACAATTTTTGTTCGGACGGACATACTCTGTTAGATGGTCTTGTTATGCTTGTTGTTAGATTAACGGTTCCGTTTATTGTATGGACCTTTATGTTTTCTTTATTTATTTTGTCATTCGATAAATTTTCTTTCATTATATTAATGGAAGATCCCGAATCAACAATACATTTGTATTGTTTATTATTTAAGGTAATTTTTATATGAGATCCCCCTCGGTTTCTTCCGAGGCTATCTGATGAAAATGTACATCCATTTTCATCTGGCCGCTTTGGCTTTCCCTAGCTCTCTTAGTTGGTTGATTTGGCCTACTGCCACTAGCTTGGTTACTCTGGGATTGGTAATTCATTGGGTTCTGGGATTGCCCTTGTTTCAATGAATTTCCAAATTCTTGGCGAAGTTTTTGGGTGCTATTATTATTTCGGAATGAATTTGTTTGATTCTGCGAATTCTGAGATGGTTGCTGGCTATTATTGTTTGCATAATTTGGGTAATAATTTCCAGTATTCCTGCGATTTGATTGCTGTTGCTTTTGCTTATCTTTATCTACGTTCTTTTCTTCTGTTTTATTTTCATATAGCCCTTCTTCTTGAGCTGCTTTCTTTAAATTTAATATGGTTTTAATGTCCTTTCTTGCTAGTGTCATAAATAATCTACCCGGTAGGTTCCGGGAGATTACCTCTTTAATTGTATTCTGTAATGCATTGGCGTAGACTACTCTGTTAGATGGATCTAAATCCAGCATTAATTTATTGCTTATAACTAACGATTTATTCTCTAATTCTTCTACGAACTTACGAAGGCTTCCGTTGTAGTTAGTGTTGTAGAGTCGTCTCATAAGTTCTTCATGTGGCGTATGGTTTTTATATTCGTTAATTAAAGCTGTCCTCAATTCGATCCATGTGTTGGGCTGCACCATTTGTGACGTCCTTTGCGCGTCTCCCGTTAGTTGAACTTCTATTGCTGCGAATAGTATACGCTGCTGTCGAGCCTCTCCGGTCGCTCCTGGATATATTCTATCCGCTTGATGAAGGGACTCAGTTTTTCAACTGATCCGTCATACGCTGGCACCTGTCGTATCGACAACAGTGCTTGGTTCAAATGGATTTCACTCAGGATGGGTGGTGGTAGGGCCATTTTGCACTTCTTAGTTGTTCTTTTGGTTAGGTTTCACTTATAATATTGGTTGTGATCTCGGTGTTGATTGTTGTAACACATCACTTTTACTATTTGTTGTGATCTCAACGTTGATTGTTATGTTCATTTATGTTTTTTTTATTTAGCGTGAATTCACTTCGATTTGTCGATCTTGGTGTTTGCTATGTGTAACACTTGTGCACGATGCACATAGACTCTTATGCGGATTCTGTCTTGCTAACACTATCCCGGGATTACAATGATTCCGGATAATCTAGTCGTATAGATTATCCTTAGCGAATCACTACCTGAATATTTATCGCGTTAGATACTTCAGAATCCTACCGGCTGCGCCAATTAAATTTCCGATGTAGCTGTTTAGATTTATAAAAAAAATATATTTTTATTTAATCTAAAGGCCTGTATCCAGCACCGCGAAATTTTACTGAAACGAATCTGCTCATTATTTCGGATGTGTGGAACTCAACTGATGTAGTGTGACCAAGAGCCTAAAAAGTGATTTGCCACTCTCATGAATCAGCTGTGTTTTGTAAACAGCGCCAATTTTGAAAATTAAACTAAAATTAAAAAAAGGAAGAAAAGTAATTCTGACGATGAAGTGATTGTGTTGGTAGTGGCACATATTGTTGTAAGAAGAAGTACAGCACAGTCGGAGGCGCCAAAATATCAAAATGATCAAAATGCTTGTTTTCCGTGATCCGCCAAAGACATGGTCTTGCCTCAACTGCTTTTATTAAAGCAATCTTCTCCTCACTTTAAAAATTTGCATATCTCTTTTTGGTTTTGCACACAGATTTTGCCCCCACCTCTCACTTGTACTCCAGTAAAAATAGGCACATATATTTTACTGGCACCCCTATCAGCTGTTCTCACAGTCCACATTCGTGTGAAAATCGATATTATCGATAAAAATTCGTGGATCCCGTTTACGTTGCTGGATACTGACTCCAGGAAAACACAAACGAAAAATTACTGGCCCCGTTTTTTTTATATGAAGTTTGGCAGTAATTTTTAGTTTCCGCGGTGCTGGATACTCAGCTTAAACTTATAATTATTACAAAGGTGATTATTTGAGTTATCCCCGACTTCTATGTTGTAAGTCTCAAACGGAACTAATTATTCTATCTTGATATATTTTCCAATAGTCCTCGCTTGGGAAGCTTTTGAGCTTTGGTTCCAAGCTTTGATCTTCGGCTGCAGCTTTCTTCTTCGGTTGCACTTCGGCTGATCGTGGCTTTTGTTCTCGGTGCGTTGGCCGACGTGCGTTGGCCAGCGTATGGATGGTTATCAATAAATTGTCGGCTTTGGTGAAAGGGTTGACTGCAGCTGGTGATCTGTTTCATCTTACGTCTGGGCTGGTCACTTGTTTATACGATTGGAGTGTGGGAGCCGAATTTGTTTACTTGTGTATCTGTGATTCAATTTGGTTATGGGAACCGAATTGTTTATTCTAGTAGTCTGGAATTTAGGTGATTTCCTGTTGACAGCTTATGATTCATTTGTTTTCTAGTGTTGGGGATCTTGTCATTTGTTTATCCTAATCTGTTATATGCGTATAAGGGTTAGTGCTGGTTATATGTATAACTTGTTATTGATATGTCCAGTGCTTAACGTATACATAATGCGTGTGTGGGCGTAGGGCATTATGGATATGTTACTATACATACATATATACATATACATAAGCTAATAATAATATTGCATTTAATAAAGAGAATAATGAAAAAGCAGTGATTTCTGCAGAATTAAACAAAAAAAAAAGAAGAGGGAAATAAAAGAGTTAGATGTGTCAGTATAAGTGCAATACTCCATGGCATCAGCAAATTGAGCATGTAGGCAACGATCCTGGTTCGAGTGGACTTGTATGTTGAGTGGTGCCTAGCAACATGTACCGAAAGAAAATATAAAATGTTTAGAGGAATTTTTTTTTTTGTAAATTCACGAACCTATCCGCAAGAATGAATTAAATAAAATAATAAATTAAACAAATATTTACTGTCCGCTCTTGACCGTGATAATTATAATGCGCTAGCTAACCGGGTTGAGCTTCTGACTTTTGTTAGATCATGTGCACGATAAGGTACCACTGCACTGGTCCAAATGTCAAATATTTTGGCAGAAATTCCCTTTTTTTTAAGAGTTATGTAAAATTAATTTTTTATTTCAACAGAGTATTAACTAGGGCAGTTAAAAGGCATAGTAGTATATTTAAAGTCGAAGCAGTGCAAATTTGGGATGCGCTGGAAATCAGCTGATTATTTACTGCAAGCTGTGACCCTGTACGCTTTGCAACTAAAGGCACATTTAAAATTAAAATTTATTTCAAATATATAAGAAAATTAAAAATGGAAAACAAAGTTGAAATTGAACAAAGTTATAGCACCATATCCGCAACACAAATAACATATTTTCAATATGTTAACGTATAGCCAATGTTCTTTTGAAAAGCCTCACTTTGCAAAAGCTCATCACCCAAACTAAAGTTAAAGTTAGCTTATAGAATTCTCAACGATCAATCTTATATTAAGTTTCATGTTAATCAAATACACAAACCATACATCAAATTCACAAGGCATGTTCAACTTAATTTTACTTTAAGAAAACTTTAAATTTAATTTTAATAAGCAAATGTAAAAGCTCAATAGAACTTCACAGTTTGCAGAGCTCAGATCAAAGATATTAATTCAGTCTGGAAATAACCTTTACTCAAAACATTACAATAAATAAATCCAAATAAAAACGAGGGGAAACGTTGTGAGCCGCGGCTCTACTTTATACCCGGTACTCAGTCAGAATATATGTATGTATGTGATCTTATGATTCAAAAAATTTGTATATATTAAATGTTATATGTTTCCATTTTTTAAGAATCTTTTTTTTTCTAGGGTTAGTTTTTTTTTAAAGAATTTTTAAAAATTTGGTTTTTTTCAGAGGTAGTGCTTCTCTTTTTCACATAACTTAAGTTTCCTATAACTGGTTGTAATGAACTTTGCAGTTTTGATAAGCTGACAAATGCAACTATAAATCCGATCCAGACACTTTGTAGCAGCAGCCTAACGTCTGGAAGATATTAAGCTTTCAAATTCAAATTTCATATTTTTTTTCGGTATTTTTCCCCGAAATTTTGACTTTGAAAACTCAGGAAAAGTCGAAAATAAAATATTTTATGGCTTAACTTTTTAGTTTTAGATAGACACATTAATTAGGTGTCGCTTAAGGTATCGTTTTAAAAATCGATTGATAAACGGCCAAGCTGCACCCGTTTGACCAAAACTTCATTACAACCAGTTATAGGAAACTAAAGTTATGTGAAAAATAAAAGCACTAACTGTAAAAAAAAAAAACCAAACTTTTAAAAAATTCTTTAAAAAAAAAAAAACCTAGAAAAAATAAGATTCTTTAAAACTTTTTAAATCTCCAAATCTTTCAGAAAAAGTCATTTTAGGCGACAGCGGAAATGTCGTATTGACTAGTGTTATGTAAGAAAGTTTATTAATTAGTAACAGAATATTCCCTAATAAAGAACTAGAATCAAATGACGCAAACACGTCCAACGTTTTTGAAGATCTGTTAGAAAAAAAAAATTTCATTTTAACTTAATTTCAAATTAATTACTCCATGAATAATGATATTTCTACAGGAAATATATATCGCCACGATCATTTAAATCCAGAAGATAAAAATAAACTCACAAAACTTTTGAAAGAATTTAAAGACATCCAAAACATAGAGAATGAAAATTTATCTTTTACGAGTATCATACGTCATGAAATTAAAACTTCATATGAAAATCCAATATACAAATGACCATATGGCTACCCTTTCGCATACGAAGCAGAAGTTAATAAACAAATGAATGAAATGTTAAAACAAGACATAATTCGCGAAAGCAATTCTCCATATTGCAGTCCTTTATGGATCGTGCCTAAGATGATTTAGAAAAGTAGCCGATTACCGAAATTTAAACAGAATGTCGTAAACGATTAATTTCGGATACCCAATATGTACGAAATACTTAGTAAACTTGGAAATCGCCAGTACTGTACTACAATTGATTTAGCAAGAGGCTTCCATCAATTCGAAATGGACTCTAAGTCAATTAATAAAACGGCATTTTCGACAAAACATGGCCACTACGAATACACCCGTATGCCATTTGGCTTAAAAAACGCCACGGTAACATTTCAACGTTTCATGAACTTTGTGTTGGACAGAGTTTCGCTGCCGTAGCAAGGGAAGTTTGTTGTACCGCAAAGTAAAAACCCAACCGTTCATATGTAAGGTTTATTTGTGACTAAATACAATGCTCTGCTCGCAGGCAGATAGAGACCGAAAAGAAGGAAAGACAAAAAGGAGATAAGAGAACGTCGTCTCGTCACGTCTCTCACTCATACGATTACATATTCATATGTATGTCAATACATGCGTGCATTGCTAGAGATGATCATATTTCAACACCCTTCCTCAATGCGTGCATGTTTACAAATTCCATTTAATTCAATTTAAACTTAACAATTTTGTAAATTCGACATGCTTTCTCTTAGGGAGATTCTTGGTCAAGATATCTGCAATCATATCTGTTGTACTAGCATACTTTAAGTTAACTTGACCTTCTTCTACAACCTGACGTACAAAGTGATATCTTATATCAATATGCTTGGTCCTTGAATGATGAACTGGGTTCCTAGCCAGCTCTTGTGCGCTCAAATTATCCCCATATAAAGTAGTCGAGGTAGCTTCATCCCCACAACCGATTTCGATGATTAAGCAACGTAAGAATATGGACTCCTTACACGCAGCCGACAGTGCCATATATTCTGCCTCCGTGCTGCTAAGTGCCACGCTGCGTTGTTTCTCGGATCGCCAAGAAATTGGGCCACCTGCCAAAAAATAAACATATCCCGTATACGACTTTCGGTTAGTTCGATCGCCGCCCCAATCTGCATCCACATATCCAGTAAGTGGCTAATGACAACCTTTGTAGTGTAGTTTGAAATTCATCGTCGCTGCCAAGTACCTTAAAACGTGTTTCACACCAGCCAGATGCTCTGCGTGCGGATCTTTATTCCTCTGGGCCAACTTTGCAACTGAATGCAGAATGTCTGGTCTGGTTGTGAGTGCCAGCCACATCACCTCACCAATCATGGATTGATACATGACAGGATCAACCTTTTGACACTGCCCATCAGTACAATCCACCTGGAACCCCGCATCCAACGGAGTAGCCACTGGTCTACATTTGTCCATGTCGTGAGCTTGCAATAGTTCCTTGATGTATTGCGAGTGGCCTATGGTGATAGGCCCAAGTTCACCTTCACGGTGCACCTCCATGCTTAGAAACAGCTTTGGAACACCTTTGTCGACACATTCGAACGCATTTGAAATAGCGGACATGATACTGAGCATGTCTTCTTTGGACTGGCATGCTATAAGTAAATCGTCAACATATACCAGGATTAACGATAAGTTACCTTTCCCTCTCTGCTGGTAGAGACACGGCTCGTTTTCACAGGCAACAAAACCCAGATTAGTCAGGACGCCATTCAGCTTCGAATTCCATTCCCTTCCTGACTGCTTCAATCCATATATTGCCTTTTTGAGCAGCATAGCCTTCGCTGGATAAACTCGATCAATGTACCCTTGTGGTTGCTTCATATACACCGTATCGCTCAGGTCACTGTTGAGGTATGCCGTACATACATCCATTTGGTTGACATATAACTTCAATTCCGCTGCTAGTGCAAGAATAAATCGGACGCTTTCCAATCTGCAAACTGGAGAAAAAGTTTCCGCATAGTTTATGCCGTACTGCTGGGAGCAACCTTTTGCCACCAACCGCGCCTTGAAACGTTCGATCTGACCATCTTTGTCGCGTTTCAGGCTATATACCCATTTGCATCCAACTGCTCGCTGTCCTGCCGGTAAGTCTGCCAACTGCCATGTTTCGTTTGCCATTAATGATTCATATTCTCGCTGCATCGCTTCGGACCAATGTGATGCATGGATACTGTTCAATGCCTCCTCGTAGGAGAGTGGAATCTTTACGTTGCTGGCAACCAGAGCACCAAGAACGTTGTACTCCTTTCTCGGACGGCCAGGTTTGCCGGTCCGAATCAGCCTTGGTCTGCCAGGTCCAACACGAGGAGCTGGCTCATCTGACTCCACCTTTTCAATCGCGCTCTCGTAGCCATCAGGATCGCTGCTACTGGAATTCCCCCCTTCAACGCTTGCACCATCGCTGCAGTCTCCACCGCTGCTGTCAATATCATCAGTGTCGCCGCCAGACTGCATGCTAACTTCTGCCGTCGGAAGCTCGAACGTGATTGTGTCCTTGTCGTCTTGGATCTCGTCAAAGAGAACATCTCGCCTCTCAATCACCTGATGAGACAACGGGTCATATAGTCGATAGCCCTTAGCTGCTACTGAATATCCAATCATGCGATATTCTTTGCCTTTTGGTTGAAGTTTACTTTTCCTTGGACCCTTGTCCAGAGCTACTGCAACGGAGCCAAAAACTTTTAGATGACCAACAAAAGGTTTCTTACCAGTCCACGCTTCCATTGGCGTCATACTGGTCAGCGCCTTGGTCGGTGATCGATTCCGCACATACACAGCTGCGTTGACTGCCTCAGCCCACAAGGATTCGCCCAATCCTGACTGGGCCAGCATACATCTTGACATTTCCACCAGAGTGCGGTTTGCCCTCTCAGCAACGCCGTTTTGCTGTGGAGTGTATGCCACTGTCAGCTGCCTCTCGATCCCCTGATTTTTCAAAAATTCATCAAACGGTTTGTTGACAAATTCGCCGCCATTGTCGCTCCGGATACATTTGAGACTTTTTCCCGTTTGCCGTTCAACCAGTGTCTTGAACTCGACGAACTTCTTGAAGACTTCATCCTTCTTCCGCAGGAAATACACAAATACACGCCTTGATTTGTCATCGATGAAGGTTAGAAAGTACTTCGATCCAGCAAGCGACTGTGTGCCAAAGGGTCCGCGCACATCTGCATGAATTAGTTCCAATATATCTTGAGCTCTACTGGAGGTTGCAACAGGAAATGGTTGCGCATGAATCTTGCTGACCATACATGTTTTGCAATTCATGTTCGCCGGGAAAACCATATTTTCGATGCCGCGCACCATTCCTTTACTGATCAAGACTTTCATACTGCTGATATTCAAGTGGCCGTACCGTTTGTGCCACAGGGCACCATCAGCCTTAACCGCCGCAAAACAGTTGTTTTGTTTTCCTCGAAACATATACAAGTTTCCAACTCTGCTCGCCTTTACAATGCATTCGCCTTTCTGGATTACTTGTGCATATTCTTGTCCAAAAGTGACGAAACATTTATTCTTTACAGCGCTGCTCACGGAGAAAAAATTTCCATTCATTTTGGGCACATAGAGAACATTTTTTAACAGCAGCGTACATATCTCTGTCTTCAGCTCTACTTCCCCTTTTCCTTCTGCTTTTAGAAAACCGGAGTCAGCCAGACCAATCATTTCTGTGTGATTCTCGAGCTTCGTGAATAACTGTTTCTCACAACACATGTGGCTTGTAGCACCACTATCCAAGCACCACATACTCTTTTTCAAATTATCAGCGTCCAACGCATTTAATAGGCTGCACTGCTTGTTATCGCCTTTTGCTGCCTTTTCCACATTTGCGCTCTCTCTCTTACACTGAGCCTTCATATGCCGCGCTCACCACACTTGAAACAAATCATATTATTGTTTCTCTTCTTTTGCGTTCTCTGCGCGGCCGGCTTGTGTATTGCGGTAAATGCTTTTGCGTATTCCTTTTGATTTTCGGCGTTTTCCTTTCGCTCGCCTTCTTCCTTCAATTTTACGCATAGAACATCAAATGTCGGCAGGCTGTCGCGCGTCTCTATGGCGACAACAAAATTTTCGAATTGTTCTGGAAGGCTCGACAGTAAGACAATTGCGCGTAGTTCATCATTTAGCTCGATTCCTACTGACCCAAGGCCATCAAGAATATCCACGAACTCATTTATGTAACTTGAAATGCTTTGCCTTTGGTCCATGCGTTTGCTTAGCAATTTCTTGTACAGTTGAACCTTTCGTACAGGTCCACTTGGTTGATGAACACTTTTTAATTTGTTCCATGCCTCGGACGACTTTGCGCAATTTTTAATGTACCCCAACTGTGAAGTTTTCACACTCAGTGTGATCATGGCCAGCGCCTTTTCGTCCTTGGCCTGCCAATTCACACCTTCGGGAACATTCGTTGGTAGTAAGTCACCAGATGCCACACTCCACAATTCAGCGTGCACCAACACAGACCGCATTTGAATACACCATGAGTCATAATTTCCCTCCTCCAATTGGTCTATCTGATAAATCCCGCTCATAGCTGATTATCGTTTAGTCTCTGAGTCACACCGAAGTTAATAGTTCGTAACTATAACAATCACTTTGCTTTTTATTTACAAAATCCGATCCTGGGCCCATAACCTGTTGGACAGAGTTTCGCTGCCGTAGCAAGGGAAGTTTGTTGTACCGCAAAGTAAAAACGCAACCGTTCATATGTAAGGTTTATTTGTGACTAAATACAATGCTCTGCTCGCAGGCAGATAGAGACCGAAAAGAAGGAAAGACAAAAAGGAGATAAGAGAAAGTCGTCTCGTCACGTCTCTCACTCATACGATTACATATTCATATGTATGTCAATACATGCGTGCATTGCTAGAGATGATCATATTTCAACACTTTGTACTTAAAGACCTTATTAACAAACATTGCCTTGTCTATTTTGATGACGTCATTGTCTATTCAACATCTCTCACAGAACACCTAGAATCTCTAAGAAAAGTGTTTGAAAAACTCAAAAAGGTAAATCTAAAATATCAATTGAATAAATGCGAATTTCTAAAAAAGGAAACTAATTTTTCCAGAATTCATACGACCCAACAAATCAAAGAATTTGCCATACCGAAGAATTCAAAAGAAATCAAACTATTCTTAAGTCTATGCGGCGATTGCCGTAAGTTCATTCCAGACTTTGTAAAAGTCGCAAAGCCCATGAATCTTTGTTTTAAATAAATAAAGGATGTAAAATTGACAAAAATTTAAAAATATAATAAATCGTTTGAAAAATTGAAGACTTTAATTATGAGTGACCCAAGACAACGAAAATTGTATATAGAACACTGCAGTACCAGCCGTGAGCGATGACGAATGTCAACGATAATTTCATCTAGGCGTTGACGCCCGCTAAGCCGAACCCTTTATTTTCTCTCTGTTTCTTTCTTTTCCGCGCGATCGTGACTAAATACAAAGTACTAAATGCAAAGTACTAGAGAATTTGGTTTTTTTTCTTTTCGTCTCTTTTGCGCCTGCGTCGGCAGAGCATTCTTGCTTTGTTCGCCATGCATTTGCTATTACGTTACATTGTTACAATTGTGCGGAAAGAGTTGGTAGCGAAAATGCAGTGATTTAGTGAAAAATATCTATAATATTTATTACTACCAGGTAAGTGCATTGTTTAAATAAACAAAATGTGATGCACGCGTGGTAAATAATGAAAATATCAGTTGTATATAAAGTGAAATTTGTGAAATTGTGAAAAAACGGACTTCAATGTATCGCTGCATTCACATTGTATTTATTTATTCTTCTTTTATGCTCTTTAATTGTTGTGCCCTTATGCTCCGACTAATATGTATAGTATGGATTAAAAGAAGAATAAAGAAATATAATGTGAATGCATAATCTGCAGTGGGCGAGAAATGCCAATTTTAAGCAGTCCAACAACAAAAACAGAAAAGCATCCCTCATATGCGAGGTCTGAGTCAAGCAGGTACATATTTTGGCGCGTGTTTTGTTTTTGTTGTAGGAGTAAATGCACAGAACACCGCTGATCTACAGTGAGCATTGCTTTTTGTTTAAACAACTATTTTACAAATCGAACATATTTTTGGAATTTCGATCTGCTGAGGATCTACCTTAGCCGTAAGATAGCCTTAAGATACTCAATAAAGAACCGCTATTCAAAATCCACCCAAGTGCATTACTTGCTTGTCACCGAGGCAACAAATAAATTCGTTGCATCGATCCACCGACCGCTGAGCCAGCCCCGCTGAATCAGACGGACGAAAAACGGTTCGTTACACCTTTCTTATAAAATTGCGACCAAATTAATAGTATTTTATAGAATAATCATTTTATTGATAGATCAACAAACTACGGAACACAATGGGGACGGGCACATCCTGGAAGGACATGGAAAGTAAGTCGTTACGAGTCAAAAAACTAAACAAAAACATAATAAATTAATCCGTATTATTTCAGTGGCGATGCAATTGAATTTACCGAAAGAACCTCAGGGATCCCCAAAACTGACATACATATGTACATAATTGTAGTTTTAAATAAAAGCAAAAGAAAATAAATGAATATACTGCTTACTTATATACGTCTTACTTTTTCATCTAAAATCTTCACTTATTATATCGCTTATTTTTTCTAGAAAATCATCCCTTTCTGTATGCCTTTTTTTCGGCTAAAATCTTCACTTATTATGAGCCTTATTTTTTCGAGAAAATCTTCACTTATTATGTGCCTTTTGTTTCGAGAAAATCATCACCTATTGTATGCCTTATTTTTCGGCTAAAATCATCACTTATAGTATACCTTATATTTCGGCCAAAGTCATCACTTATAGTAAGCCTTATTTTTTCGAGAAAATCATCACTTATAGTAAGCCTTATTTTTTCGAGAAAATCATCACTTATAGTAAGCCTTATTTTTTCGAGAAAATCATCACTTATAGTAAGCCTTATTTTTTCGCACTTCTCGATGACCATGTCATCCCCTATGCTCCTAGGACATCGCAATGTTAACGTGAGCAGTTCATCGTTCCGCGCGACATCACTTATGTCATCTGGGGTGCTCACGCTGAAATCGATGTGTAAGCACATTTGTAAGCGATGGCCCGTACTGCAGGGCAGCCCCGCCCAGTACTTGGAATACGATAGATGATCTCTTTGGCAGCGACCACTTCCCTATTATTACAACCCTATTCACATCTAACACACCACATGCCAAAACTACAACCCCAAGACTACAACACTTCATCACCGAAAAAGCCAACTGGAAACTCTTCTCTGAGGTAACAGAAAAATAAACAATACAGCGACAAACTAGCACAAACATTAACCAAGAAGCAGTCGCCATACACAAATTAATTGTATCTAGCGCCCACAATCTCACCCCACAGCTCAGGCAAACAAGGTTCCTTGGTGGAACAAAGACCTTCAAAGGTTACGAAACGACAAAACGAAAATGTGGCGCAAACTTTAAAATAAAATGTCAACTGAAAACAATATAAAGTTCAAAAGAGCAAACGCTCTTTTTAGACGCACCCTAAGAGAAGCAAAAAAAGAAAACACCCAAAAATGCACATCACAAATAGCCCCAGACACTAAAACATAGTGGTCGATAGTCGTCGTCGCCAAAGACCTCAAGGCAGTAGAGGATAAGTGCAATCTAGCCATCGCGAAAACCATACAGCGTCACAAGAGCGACGATGTTGTACGCAGCGCCGATAAGGCATCCAGGTTACCGCTTTGATAACTAAACCCGCGGTTTGAGAGCTACCCACCGCCTTGGAGCGATCAGAGTCTGCCGCGGCTTCAGAACCATCTCGAATGACGCATTTCTGGTTCTGGCTGTAATAGCACCCATAGCCGAACTGGCTAGAGAAAGCGCGGAGATCTATGAGCGAACACACGGCAGGGAACTGTCTGCTCCCCAAAATCAGGCAGTGCGCATTTCGGCCAAAACGCGCATCGTGGAAAACTGGCAGAGGCAATGGGATGCGTCTAGCAAAGGGCGATGGACACATCGCCTCATCCCGAGCATTTCAGCGTGGCAAAACAGGCGGCATGGTCAGACCTACTGACCTACTACACCACACAATTTCTAAAAGGTCATGACTGCTTCAGAGAGTATATGCACTGATTCGGGCATGAGGGTGCCCCGTTCTGCACCTCTTGTGGCGACAGATTCGTCGAGGATGCCGAACACGTCCTGCTCTACTGCGCTTCTCCGGGCTTCGCGCGGTTCTGGAGAGGACTTTCGGCTAACCTACTACACCACACAATTTTTAAGTGGTCATGACCGCTTCAGAGAGTATTTGCACCGATTCGGGCATGATGGTGCCCCATTCTGCACCACTTATGGCGACAGATTTGTCGAGGATGCTCTACTGCGAACGACTCTCCGTGCTTCACGCGGATCTGGAGAGGGGGCTTTCGGCTGTCTTTCTGTGGATAGCCTCGTGACATCGATGCTGATAAGCAGGGCTAACTGGGAAGCGTTGAGCGCGTTTTCGGCGGCCGTCAAAACCAACTTGCGTAAGGCTGAGCGCGAGCGTAGAGGATTTCTAGATTAGGTGGAACATAGGCATTAGCGAAGCATTACCTCACGGCCGTACCGCTAATGTGATGTTCCTTCTATATTACCTTATACTTACTGTGTGCATATATAAGAAGAGATAAAAAATAAATGAAAAAAAAAACTCCCTCTTAAACAATCTGTCACAATATAAGGCGCCTCTGTGGTCTTAACCCAATGAAAATCACTCACAGCATCCTAAACCCATCCACCAACCAATTTACCACCAACAAATCAGAAATTGCGGACCTGTTCTGCAAAAACTTAGCAGATGCCTCATCTGACACCAATTTTTCATAATTTTTGCATGAATGAAAAACACATTTCTCTTACCATAACCACACCTACACTCCTAGAAAAAACGCAGATGAAATAGAAAAAGAAAGAACATATATTGAATTCTCAGCAAAACTCAACTCTCTAAAAGGAAACACCCCGGAAAAAGACAGAGTAAACTACACGATGATTAAAAACCTTGACAAAAAACCCCACTTCGAACTATCACGCAATCCTTGATAACTACATCCCACAAGTTTACGAAACCAGCATAATAATCCCAATCCCGAAATCAGACACAAACAAAACCACACTTAACGCATACCGTCCCAAATCTCTCAACCCGTGCTTGTCCAAAGTCCCTTGACAAAAACGACTGTAGTGGTTTGTCACAAACGATAAACTCATCCATATCAGTCAAACAGGATTCAAGAAGGGGAAATCGGCTATAGACAGTCTATTATTTGTAGACCATCTTATAGCCAGAGCTATCTCCACAAGAAACCACATCTCAATCATTTGACTAGACTTCGCAAAAGCTTTCGATAGAAAGCTAGACCAACTAGCAGAATGGAAAACAGGTCAAAAAATTATTAACTACGTTAGAAACTTTATGTCAAACAGAAAAATAATATTCCGCATAAACTCGGCATATTCCTCCTATTAACCTATCCACAATGGCATTCCTCAGGGATCCCGCTCCAGGTGGTTCGCTTTGTAATGGCCTACAATAAATTAACCACAATGACCATTTAACACCCAAATATCATTTTTATATACCTATTTATGTAACTTATTCGCAAAAGGGACGAATTAAATGTTGGCCAAAAAAGAAAATTTCATAAAATTAAGCCGAACCCAATGGTAGATTTTTATATCTTAAATGTTATCTGTTTCCATATAATTTGTACATCAACTTCTACATGTACATATATAACTACATACACGAGACGTGAAAGTATGTGGAATGAGTAAGCGCTTGGGAGGCGTTGCGTAGCGACTGAAATTTCATTGGTTCCTCTGGCTATAATAATGATCCGACCTGATTTAGATTCGGCAATGTAAGGAACCTATTTCAGGCTGGGATAAGCTCAGCCTGTCCTAAAATGTCGTAATTTGCAGTTGATAGGGGGACCTTACGCAAGGGGGTGTAACTGTACCATTGCAATAGCCAATGCATTGGCGGAGGGTCGATCGTTGGGCGTGGTCATTGGGGATCGTATGGGGATCGGAAGTTAACGTGACGGGACGTCGCCGTGGCCTTCGAAGGGACGGTGGAATCTACGGAGCCATGCGTTGTCACGACGGCCTGTAGAACTACAGGATCTCTGGTGAGGATTGGCTGCGCGTTGTCGCGACAGTCACTAAGTGCTGGGGAAACAACGGAACCATGCGTTATCGCGACAGCTCGTAGGACAACGGGATTTCTTATGGGGATTGCCTGTGCATTGTCGCGACAGTCACAAGCTACTGGAGATCCTACAGATCCATGCGTTATCGTGACAGCTCGTAGGACTACGGGATTTGAAGTGAAGAGATTCTACAGATTTTTTTTTTTTTTAGGGGTTGGAAGGGATTGTGGAAAAATTTTGAATTACACTTGTACTGAAGTGATATCACATGAGCTTGGATGGAAAGTTTGGTAGATCTTGCTCTTATAGTCCTTGAGAACTAGGCGCCCATCTGCGTGAATAGGCAAAGCACACAGGGTGGCGTGTGAGAGAGAGCGAGAGAGAACTATGCCTTTCGAAATGGTTTTCTTTATTGTGGCTATATTAATGATCCGATCTGAGATTCAACACTTTGATAGAAATGGTCATCCTCTATGATTCTGCGTTTTTACTTTTCTCGTATCTTCAAAATTGTGTATGCCACAGATTTTCGTTTTTTGTGTAAGCGGAAGGGGGCGGGCGAAATTTCGAAACACAGTTGTAACAGTCTGAAAGAAGTCTGGATACAAAATTTGGTTGTTCTAGCTTTTATAGTCTCTGAGATCTAGGCACTAATGAAGACGGACGGTCAGACAGACAGGGCTATATCGACTCGGCTATATATACTGATCAAGAATAAATATACTTCATGAGGTCGGAAACGCTTTCTTCTGGGCGTTACACACATCCACTATCATCCCAAATCTAATACACCCCTATACTCTTCTTGTACCGGGTATAAAAAAAAAACAGGAAAAATTTTAACATCGACATTCATCCCATTTTCAAAACAATATCAAACTGGTGCAGCTACTCAGGTGCACAGCTTTCAACCACCAAATGCAAACACATGAATGTTGCAACGTGGCGACTGGAAGCTTCCAGCTTCAAGACGTAACGTCACCAAAAATACTAGGATTATACTTCAATAACAAATACAGATGGCAATCACACACAGAACAATTAACATTAGCATTCAATCGAAAAACAAAATGCCTTTCAAGCCTCAAATTCAAATTCATTTGTGAATTGATTCACAAATGCAATCAAAACCTTAAAAGCTGATTACGCCCTTTCCACTTATGGCTTGTGCCCAAAAACCACCATCTGCCCAATGAAATCACTTTAAATCCCTGATTACAGCGAGAAACTCACCTATTTTTTTTTTTTAGGAAGTTGATGTGCAATGACTGCGATGGCTGTTACGCGCGGATCCCAGGCAAGAAAGCAGCCCACCTCCCGCCCAACCGACCGAGGGGCGCAGCCGCTTAACGCGCGACTCGTTAACCGAACCGATCGCGGGCATGCATGAAAGATAGGTGTTAGACTAGTGTTCGAGGAAAAGTAGAACTATTCTAACTAAAAAACTAAGCAATTTATAATAACGAGAAAGATATGAGAGCATCAGTAATTTAACATTTGGAAGGGAGGTAGTGGTAGATATAATATGGTAGAGGGAATTATAATCCGAGCATAGGACCCTAAACGGTTCATGCAAGGAGTAATTCGATCTACAAAACGGAAGAAACAAGGGTGTATAATTTCTAGTGCTTCTAATAGGAATCGTGAAGTTTATGCGGCTCAACAGGTCAGGGCTATCTACGTCACCCTTGATCAAGTTGTGCACAAAAATCACACCAAGCATTTTCCTACGATTAGCTAAGGTTGGAAGGTTTATTAAAAGCAATCTATTAGAGTAAGACGGCATCCCAGCTGAGGCCGCGAAGAGCAAAAAGTAAGAAGTTTTTCTGAACTGATTCTATACGGTCACGATGTACGTTGTACTGAGGGCACCATACACAAGACCCGTATTCTAAAATCGGACGAACCAGAAAGGTGTAGAGAGTCTTTATTATATAGGGGTCGTCAAATTCCTTTGACCACCTCTTTATAAACCCAAGCACGCCCATGGCCTTATTCACCATGGTAGAAATGTGTTCTGAAAACTTTAACTTGGGATCTAATAGAACACCAAGATCATCAACCCGGGTAATTCTCTCAAGAGAACCACCACAAAGGGTGTAAGGAACCAGAAAGGCGCTAGAGCGATGAAAAGTCATTACTTTACATTTTGAAGCGTTAAGGTTTAATAAATTTGCACAACACCAAGACTGAAATCTATCGAGATCGGATTGCAACCTGGATTGAAAAGAAATGTCCTTATACTGGACACAGAGCTTAACATCATCCGCATACATAAGTACTCGAGAGTATGTTAATACAGAAGGCAGGTCATTTATAAAGAGTGTAAAGAGTAAGGGGCCTAGATGCCCTCTACACTTGCAAAAAAGCTATCGGCTTAAAATGGGGCATGAACCCAAGTATAGTCCAATGGATATACCAAGCCATAGTTAGACCGATAATTCTTTATGGAGTTACTGTATGGTGGCCGGCCTTATCAAAAAAGACGATCACCAAACAGCTCGACAAGGTTCAGCGAACAGCCGCCCTCTGCATCAGTGGAGCTCTTCGCACCACTCCAAACGATGCGCTAGATGCCATTCTGTGCCTCCAAAGCCTTGCCCTCGCAGGAAAAGAAAGGACACAAATGGCAGCAATACGACTGTGAGACTCTGACCAATGGGCACCACAGCACACAGGTCACTCCTCAATACTAAACGGCAGTTCCGTCCCTACTAAAACGGACTACTGTGTTCCAAGGGAGTACACAGATACCCCCTTCGATGCAATTATCCCCCACAGAGACGAGTGGAGTGAGGGACCCCCAGGCCCAAAAGGGGCCCTAAACATCTTCACAGATGGATCAAAGCTGAACAATAGGGTCGGAGGAGGCATATACTCCGAACAGCTAAACATTAAGCACTCCTTTAGACTTCCTGATCACTGCAGTGTCTTCCAAGCGGAGGTCATTGCAATCAAGGAGGCCCTAAACTGCCTTCAGGAAACTACCGCCATGGTAACCTGCGTAAACATCTATAGTGATAGCCAAGCTGCAATCAAATCGCTTAATGCGATCTCTGCAAACTCGGCCACCGTTGCAGATTGCCGCAAATCTCTTCACGAGATGGCTCAGCAATTTGTTATTAGCCTTATATGGGTCCCGGGACATCGGGACATCGAAGGCAACTGTATTGCAGACGAGCTGGCCAGACTTGGCACTACAATCACCCTTCTCCAAGACAAGGAGGATACTCGTATGCCGATGGCCACATGTAGGCTCATAATAAAGGAGCAATATAAGCAACTAACAGATAACAAGTGGCAATCAGTACCACGTTGTCGTATATCTCGGCAAACATGGCCGACCATAGATAGGAAGCGCACCTCTGAGCTATGCAGGCTCGGCAGACGAAGGTGCAGCGCAGTCATACGCTCCCTAACGGGGCACTGGTTAGTAGGTACCCATGCTAATAGACTGGGCGCCCCAAACAATGATTTTTGCCGTAGCTGTAGAGATGAAGAAGAGGATGAAACGGTGGAACACCTGTTCTGCTCTTGCCCAGCTCTCAGCAGAAGAAGGCTACAACACTTGGGCTCGCCCTTCTTTTCAGACATTTCGGTAATGTCCACCATATGTCCCAGAAAGATAGCTAACTTCATAAAAGCTGCAGGCTGGGACAACTGTTTACCTTAGGTCTCACAATGCGAGTAGGGGCAGATTCCCCCGCGGTATCACAACGGGCCGGAAACGGCCTAAGTGTGCTGGGCTCCCAGTGAGTCGGGCAGCCGCTGCAACCTAACCTAACCTAAGGGGCCTAGATGGCTGCCCTGTGGTACACCCGAAGTCACCATAACTGGTGAGGACAGGGAGTTTTTGAAAAGGACTCTTTGAGACCTAGAACAAAGGTAGCTAGAGATCCATCTCAGGAGATTGGGCGGGAACCCTAGGAGGTCGAGCTTTTGTGCTAGGAGGGAATGGTTTACAGAATCGAACGTTTTACTAAAATCGGTGTAAACAACATCCGTCTGCAAATTACCTTGAAAGCCTTTTATTATAAAGGAGGTAAACTCCAATAAATTAGTAGTGGTTGATCTCCGCCTTATAAATCCATGTTGAGATGGAGATATAAGTGATCTGCATAGGTGCTGCAGTTAAAATTTTCTCAAACACTTTAGGAATAGCGGATAACTTAGATATACCTCTATAGTTCATTGCGTCAGACTTGCTACTTTTCTTATGGAGATGAATTATAAAAGACTCCTTTCATATCGGGGGAAAGCATGAAGAAATAAATTCTTAGGTTGAATAGTTTAAGCAACGGCCCACACAAAGAATCGGCACAGTACCTGAGTACACAGCCGGGAACTCCGTCCGGGCCCGGTGAGAACACCGGCTTTACTGTTCGTAGATCATGAAGCAACGAGCTTTCATTTAGCAAATGACTGAAAATGCCGTTCGACCTCGGTAAACCGTATGGATACGGCTTACCAGCGTAAACGTCCTGGGAATAGACAGCCGTTCGACCTCGGTAAACCGTATGAATACGGCTGACCAGAGTAAACGTCCTGCGAATAGGTAGTTTGGAAAAAACGTGCAAAAAGATCGGCAATTGCCTGATCATTATGTGCTGACGTATTAAGGAAGGATAGCGAGGATGGGTGTGCGGACGCTCTACGCTTACTGCTTACGAAGCTGTAGAACTGTTTGGGGTCCTTAGAAAAACGTATCCTGCATTGAGATAGGTAATTCTGATAGCATTGAGTGTTAAAAACTGAAAAGTTTGACCGAGCTCTTACATAATGAGAAAGAGAAAAAGGAGAGCCAACTTCTTGAAATTTTTTATATCGTCTTGATTTTAAGTTTTTTAGATGAGATAGCTCCTTGGTAAACCAAGGGGGTTTTCTTGATCTAATCGGACAGGAAAGTGGGACACAAGATACAAAAAGTGAGTCCAGTGCATCATAGAAAATGTTTGTGCCTGTCGTAACATCACTGCACAAATATAAAGCGGACCAATCAAAATCCCTAATGAGGTTATTAAGCTTCATAAACTCGGCTTTACGGAAGCAGCGGACACATTGGGGTAGTCTACCCGACCGATCCAGTACCGTTCGTCCTAGGTCGAGCGACACTTCGAAAGTAGGATGGTAGGCATCTTCAGGTATAGAGAGCGGAGGGACTCGAGTTAACAACGCTAAGGTCGGATCCATTACAAAGCACAGATCAAGAAATCGACCCAAGGAGTTTTTAACATGGTTAACTTGAGACAGAGACAGGTCAATCAAGCCGTCAACAAAGTCATGGCGTGCCATGGGTACCAGGCTATTAGACTCATTTGCCGAAGACCAAACAATTCCTGGCAAGTTGAAGTCACCAAGAACTATCATGTGATCTTTGTCAGATAGCGAGGAAGAGATAGCGGTTAAGGCGGACAAATGCTGCTCGTAAATTGCGATATCCGAAGAAGGTGGAATATACGAACAAGTTATGAAAACTGAGAAAGCGGGAAGAATCAGTTTTACACACAGAAATTCCAGTTCCTGCTGGATCTGGACTGTGAAAAGTTCCGACGTGAAGTTTGAGTCCACAGCAATCAGAACCCCTCCTGCACGTCGAGACGAACGATCCTTTCTATAAGTTGTGTACCGACCTGCCAAAACTTCGGCACTAAGAATGTCCGGCTTTAACCAGGTTTCGGTAAACACAATAACGTGGGATGCAAATGCGACACTATCCTGGAAAATAATGCTGAGCTTACTACGCAAGCCTCGAACATTCTGATAGGTCACTAAAAGAGAGTTTGTTAGTTTTTTGGACGGGTGGAGGTAGAGCGGGAAGATGACGAAGAAGCACTGGTCTGAATAGTTGGTAGAGTTATTGGGGGCTTAGTCTTTTTCTTTGCCTTAAACTCCTTCACCACCAAATGCTCCGGCCAAAATTTGGCAGAACAGATGGTGTTAAAGTGAGTTTGGGAGACATTTATTTTAAAAGAAGCTATCTCCCTGGCATAAGAAAAGTTGAACTTTTCCACCTTGAAATCAACGGCTTGTATGCGGCTTTGGATATAAGCCGTCACATCTTTAATTGTGGAGTCAGGGGCTACCGATGAGACAAAAACTTGTCTCTTTGGTGGGATTCCCAACAATCTTGGCACCACAGGCCTATCACCTGTGATGGTAATACCCGGTGGTCCGGGACGTATATGCACTGGTGGGATCGGAATTGCGGGGACAGCTAATGAATTTGACACTACGGACACGGACGCTACAGACGGTCTTGGCTGCATGCTCTTCGACGCGATAAATTCGGCTACCGAATTTTCATCACCAGCAGCTGTCGTTGCCTTTGGAGTGGCGAACGAAATCAACTGCTGCACTATTGGGGTGGTCGGAGTCAGCTTGTCAGCATCGGCCGGTCGAGGGGCAGTCGGCACATGCAGATCCCGCGGAGTGACCTTTTTGCGCCTAGGAGACTCAGTCAATAGTTTGAGACCACTGAACTGAGACTCCATGGCTAGGAGCCGATCGTACTGCTCTTTGAAGCCCACGGTCAGCTCCCTAAAGCCCTTCCGGGTCTGCCTCATAAACGCTGCCATCTCCCCTTCAACCGGACGGCATGCCTCACAGCTGTAATGCAAGCCATTTCTTTTAGAGATGGCATCACCCACGAGACCGGAGAACCCGACGCATTTTGCATGCACTACACTATCGCATAGCCAGCAGGGGATACTCGGCTGGTCATGGGTGATCTGCTTCTTGCAGGTTTTCTTGGCACAGACAACTGTGTAATCCATTATGAGAAATAAAAAAAAATAAAATTTCAACACAAATATATATCAGACCAGTGTGCCAGATAAGCGATGAAAGCGCAATAAGAACGAGAGAAGAGCGGTTACTGCAGCTTCAGTTGAGAGAGAGAGAGAGAGAGAGAGCGCTACTACACAGAACGTATTGAGAGCGAGAGAGGAAGAACAGTTATGTTAGTTTGGGTAATAGGGAGAGAGTGATAAAAGCAATAAAGCAGATCAACTAGGTGAGAGCGGCAGATTTTGATTCTGTGTGTACTTACGAAAAGTAACAACAAAACACAATGACTACCGACACAGGAAAATAATTAAATTATGTCTAAAAACACAATTAAAGGGCGTGCACTCGCGTTTGGAAGCTCTGCTGTTTCTAAAAAACAAGAAGGGAAATATTGCATCTACTCAGATTCCCTCTCCGCTATAGACGCATAAATAAAATGAAGAATACCGACAATTATACATCCCTAGCTGTGACTCCTAAATAGAAACTCCTATGTGTACCTGGCACACAGGTATAATAGGAAACGAATTAGCCGATCCTACGGCGAAAAACGCAGCCAATCAACCGATCGCAGTTAAAGAAAACATAAGCATACAAGACATCAATACATTAAAAATACCCACCTCATCAAAGTTCAATCCAAATATAGCTAGCTATTTTATAGGGTAAACGTTGGTAATGGAAGAGACCCAACGGCGTGTTGACGACCATAATTTCTTTTGCTGCATCATCGAACTCCACTTATAGATATGCGTCTTTCAGATCGATTTTGGAGAAACAGTTGCCTTGACGGATACTTTGTAATAAAGACTCACTTGTTGTGGTTATTGCTCGATGTCCAATTGGGAATTGACACCTTATTTGAAGTCGACACATTTGTTGAAATTTGTTGAATTTCGAAATTCTTGAATGTCCATTCCAGACAGATTGTTTAAGTTTTCTACATTTGCCACGATTATGACAATATTTGCCAATTTATTGCCACACTTTGCCACAGTATGAAGTTCACTCAGCACGCGGATTTGTTGTTGTTCTAACGCTTGCAATATACGGACACACTTCTGCAGCTTTAGACTATTGCGTTTCTTGAATGTTTTACTATTAATAATAGATACCGTTGCGCCAGAATCCATTTGAAAAGGAATAATTTCGTTGAAGATTTGCAGGTTGATTAAATTTTTATTTCCCTCGAACTTCACTAGGCATGAGACGGTGTGAAGTGTTTGAATTGATTCTGCGTGTTTCTCTTTATGCTGGTATTTGTGATGATCACTCTCTTTCATATCTTTGCATTGCTTTTACATGCAGACGATAGCTACACATGTGTCTCTTTCGACCACATTTATGGCAAGTAGCATCGCGAACTTTACAATTTTCACGAGCATGCATATTTCCACAATCGTAGCAAGAATTAAGAGAGTTCTTGCCTCCTTTTGCTTCCAAGCCACTGCGATTCTATTAATGTTTCTTATGTGTGTGTACAGCGTTCATGTCCAGTGTTCTCTTCTCTCTCTCCTTTATGACTGCTACTGTTTTTATTTATTTATTTATTTATTTATTGGCCAACGGTTGAACCTTAACTGGCTAAACTAGCTTACATCTATCTTAAATAATACAAAGAAATCAACAAAAAAACAATTAACAATGAAACATGAAAAAATCAGACAGTAATCGTCTAACGGCTGCTTTCCCATGGCAGAAGTCGAACCGCATCCCAGCTGGCAGTGCATTATATTGGCGAAGAGCCCTACATATAGGTTCGTTACTTCCGTAATTGCTCCGGTGGAGATCAATAGCAAAGAGTGCGTGGTCCCTTAGGCTTCTGGCAGGCGTATTGAAGCCAATCCTATTAAACAGGTCAGGGCAATCAATATTCCCCACTACCAAGTCATAAATAAAGATTTGAGCCGCAATGGTCCTACGATCCTCGAGAGAGGAGAGATGCACAAGGCGACATCTGCACTCATAGGATGGCAATGGGACTGCAAACTGCAAAGGCTGGAGTGCAAACTTCAAAAACTTCCTCTGCAATCTCTCGATGCGCGCAATCTGACCAACCCCAGTAGGGTTCCAAACCACTGAAGCATATTCAAGGCGCGAGCGCACGAGGGAAGAATATAGACTTAGCCTCGTGTATGGATCGTTGAACTGGGATGAGTTGCGCTTAACAAAGGCAAACATGGCATAAGCTTTCGGCAAAATGTAATTCAGATGTTCCACAAACAAAAATTTGGAATCAAACAAGATGCCTAGATCGAGTATCTCCGTCTGCTTTATGAGCGGAAGGCCATCTATCGATTAGGAGGTCAGGACTTTAAATGTACCCTTGCCATACGAAACCAAATAACATTTTCTAATATTAAGTGGCAGCAAATTACGTGTGCACCAACGAGCAACTTCATCCAGGTCATGCTGAAGAAGGATACTGTCGCCTAATGATTTGACAGAGCGAAAAATCTTGAGATCATCAGCGTAAAGCAAATACTCAGAGGCTCGAATGCTAAGACATATGTCATTGATAAAAATAGAGAACAGCAGCGGACCAAGAGCGCTGCCCTGTGGAAGGCCGGAAGTAGCCAAATATGGGTCCGACTGCTTCCCATTCACCAATACAACATACTCTCGCTGCTCAAGATATGATATGAGCCAACTGAGCAAGCTCGAATGAAAACCCAGCCGATGTAGCTTGGCTACTAGAGCACAGTCGGAGACTTTATCAAAGGCCTTAGCAAAGTCAGTGTACACAACATCGACCTGGGAGTACTTTTCAAAGGCACGTGTGCAGAAATTACTGAAGGCGATCAGGTTCGTAGCTGTTGATCTACCCGGCATAAAACCATGCTGCTTTGGGCTGATGTATGACCTCGTGAGGAAAGTAATCTTTTTGGCAATGATACGCTCAAAAAGCTTTGAGATATTGCTGAGTTTGGCAATTGGTCTATAATCAGAGATATAATTCTTCGAGCCTTTCTTAAAAACAGGAGTGACTGTGGCAGCTTTCAACTTCCCAATAAACCGACCCGCTAACAAGGAATTCATGAAAAGAATTTTCAGCGGCGCACAAAAAGCATCACAACAATTGCGAAGCAGGAAGGCAGAAATACCATCACTGTCGGGCTTATTAGAATTGTCGAAGTCAGCAATAGCCTCCAAGATGTCCCCCTCCAATATATCAAGTGTACCAATATTGACAACCGAAGGGATGGAGTCAAGGATATCCGAATCATGCCACGTCGCACATGGCTCAAAATTAGACCTGAAAAAAGAAGCAAAAAGGTTTGCTATGCCACTGTCAGCATTAGCGCTACAGAGACCAAGATACATAGCTGAGGGAAGACCACTCGTTGACCTCTTAGAGTTTATAAAGTGCCAAAATGACCTGGGATTAAGTTTGAGCCCCCTCTCAACGTCGGCCATATATTGATTATATAAAAATTTGTTGAGAAACGAAAACTCTCGTTTATGCTGCACATACCTGTCCCAATCACCAGAGTCCCGGGTCCTATTAAAACGCTTAAAAAACTTATTGCGCAGATTTTTTTACCTAACGAGCCCCTTCGTATACCACGGTAACCTATAGGAGCCACGCACTCTTCTGGAAGCATTTTTACCAACAAAATGACGAACAGTTTCAATGAAAACGCTATAACAAGTATCAACACTAGGATGCGATAGAACAGACGCCCAGTTTACATTAACCATATCATCCCGTATAGCATTCAGGCTTACATCAGTAAAATAATAATGAGAATCAAGTTCCGCTCGAGGCGAGTAACAAATGAATTTAACTGCTAGTAGCAATGGCATATGATACATATCGCATTCTACAATCGGCTGTTCACAGCGCGTTACACGGCAGTCAACATCAGGTCCAACGAAAACTAAATCTAGAATCTTATTTAACCTATTAAATACATTATTGACTTGGGATAAGCCCACACTAAAACAATCATCCAAGCAAAGAATTTCCTGCTGCAAGTGCACGTTGCTCGGGATCATAGCCGACGACTGCGGATCGGCGGGCCACACCAGCGACCCCAAATTGAAGTCGCCAACAACGCAGAGATGCTGACGGTCTTTTAAATTGGCATGCATGCTGGTAATATTTCGCATATGCGCCTTGTAGACCTCATAGCTACTACAAGGCGGAATGTACGATGCACTGACTACCAGAGCCTCCGACTGTCCGGCCACCAACACACCAATCTGATCCAACATAGTGTCTCCATCCAAGAGACAAATGGGACCACATTGAATCGTGCGTCTAACGGCCACAATGACCCCACCCCCTCTGCAGCGATTCGTCTTGGCACAATCTCTGTCCTTACGAAACACTTGGAAAAGGTTGGGGTCAAAATACTCGCTGTCGAAGAAGCTATCGTTGAGCCAGGTTTCAACCACGACGATGACGTCGAAATCGCACACAGCGGTTGCCAAATATACAGCCTGAGCCTTAGTGCGCATTCTACATTCTGAAAGTAGATGCTTAAGGATTTGGTCCCTTCCATAGGCATGATCACGGAGGGTAGCAGCGCTGAATGGCCCGAGGGCACGGAAGCATAATCCTGAGAAGGGCTTGGCATGTCACAATCAGCAAGAGGGGCGCGGCTCGTGCGTAAAAAACGCCCAAACGCCGTAGTCCGAAACCGCAGCACACCTTCCTCGACCAGACGATTGAGCGGGGCAGCGGCGGGGAGATCCATACTGGGTACTGTGGGCGAAGAGAGTTCTCCATTTGCGAGCGAACGACGGGCTACTGACTCTCCCCAAGTGTCGAGTGCAGCAACGGCGCAAGCCAAGCACACGAAGACATGCGTTGTCGAATTTTGTAGTAACGACGATTTCAGAGGCGCACTTCGATGACATAGAGCGCAAGCAAGAGCGTCGACGTCTATACCAGCAGCAGCCGTGCGAATATCGGACAAAGCGCAGAGCGAAGAAGCGGCACTGTGTTGTTGTTCCGCAGAGGAATGCCAGACGTGATGCAGCGAGCCAATGCTGACTTCGTAGAGGCGAGAATTTGAATGCAGAATATGTCGTAAGGAGGCGGCGAACCAGAAACCATAGGCGCCGCTCACTGGGGGTTTTTTGAAGTGGAAGGAACTGGATCTGGAGCTTCCGTAGTCGGGGTGGACGTCCGTACTGGCACAGCTGTCAACAGATTAACTGCCGTAATATCTGCTTCCGGCCTCTGCCTATGCACAAAACAGGAAACCCTTACCGACACTGGCCAGAATTTCTCCTCAAAGACGTCAGGGAACAGCGGCTCAGGTACACCAAGTTTGAAATTGACAAACTTCAATGCAGATAGATCAGCGTCCCGCTTGACCAATTTCGCACAAAAAATTTCCGTCTCAGACACCTTGAGCTTATCGGCAACAAATCTCACCACCGCCTCTGGCTCCGTTGCAGTAGAAAATCGACCAATATGCAGGTATTTTCTGCTCTGCAATACATTTAGCTGCTCACAGCTCGGCGCAATGCCTAGCAAATGCTTCGTCTTCTTTGTGCGGTTCTTTCACACTTTTCTCCGCACAGTGACAAAGCCATTTGAAGCAGCCAGGGTCAATAACCGCAGTCGATGTGGCGGCCACTAGCCGCGGAGACTGCAACTCAGCCACAGATATGACATTGTCGGCTTTCTTCCTTGCAACAGCCGGCTTCACCTTCTTATTTAAAGTGACAGGGAGGGCAGCCATAAACTCCGACTTGAGCTCCCGATAAAGGCTCTCAAGCTTCAAAACCTTGTCGTTGAGTTCGTCAATTTTCGAGTGCGAGTCATTCGCAATCACACAATTGTCGCACTGCCACATAAGGTTAGGCAGATTAACCAACATTTTCACCGCATCAGCATGCAAATCAATGCACGACAGATGAAACGCACGGCGGCACAACGACAAACAGCGTACGGCATCAAAGCCACGAAGCTGAGCGGCCGTAACATCCAAATCGCATTCCGAGCATTGATAAAACATAGCGAAAACACGACCGAACGCAGTGAAAGCTGACTGAAGACTGAGAGCTTTGTTGTTGCTTCGTAGGTTTCGGCAATTTAGAGCACGTCTGAGAGGGACGGTTGAAGCTTTTTCAATGCGGCTGTGCGTATTGCTTCGAAAGGCGTGTGTACAATTATTTGATCGCGTTTCATTTCGTGAACATAGTTGTATGTACACCCATTTGCGTTGCAAGAAAACTGACACTCACGAGCTATACCACGTAGATCGGCTACCCATTCCTTATGAGATTGCAAGTCCCGCATCTGACCTTTAAAAAATGCATTGCGAGTAGCAACAATGTGACGCTTCTGTTGAATCACTCTGTTAATGTGTCTGTGATTTGCACGTACGACTGCTGGTCCAAATTTTCGCTACCGAACAGATTCTTTATAAGTTCGAAAACATGTGTGCCTACCCACGACAGAAAATATGCTTTTTTCTTCTCGACGGAGATAACGGAGTACGCGGCGAAATGCTGAGCCAATTGTTGTTAATACGTCTCCCAATTTTGTTGATCCTTATTAATACTTGGGAACGGTGAACAAACTGTTGACTCTGAAGATCTACCAACTGCACTGTTTTCTGCGATAATGGCCTCCATTCATGTTTGTTGTCTTTTCAGCTATTCCTCTGCGAATTGTTGCTGTTGAGCCAACAATTCTTTAATGTTTTTTTCTTTTTTTTGAATCGTTCGATCTCTATTTGATTTGACTACCGACACGAATCACTCAAAATTATGATTTTGAGGCACTTTTATCACTCGTCGCCAATATGTTGGAGTACGGAGAAAACGTTGTGTTCATGATGAGAACTAGGTTAGAACTGACTTTATTTCAGAGAGATGGCATACATGTATTCGGGTGTGATAGCATTAGCGTGTGTGTGTATACAAGTCAAATGGCTGATGCAATGTTGCTTATTTTTCTAATACATAATGTTCAGTCTTCTGCATCGCTCCATGCAGTCAATTTTATATCAGAGTGGGAGAGAAAGTAGTACAGCGTTGCTTGGCAAAATTTATGTAGGATGTGGTATTGATAACGGAGCGGCAATGCACACCAGAAGCGGTCTCACCTATTGTGTCTCTGTCCCTGCCCCGATATACTCGATACTCAATTGCAACGTGCGAAGAAGGGTGGCACCGTGGACCCGTCCCCACAGTCAGTCGCTGCCAGAATCTCAATGAATACAAACTGAATTGAACGAGTTAATGCCAATGACGATTTAAATGAACTAAACAACAACAGCCAGTGTTCAAAACCAATTAAAATGGAGACACTACAATTTTGGGGGCTTAACCAAGATGGGGCCTACCATTCGACAATATTTTGCGCTTGTATTTGGCAAAGAAAAACGTGAAATTTGCACATAAAAGGCAAGGCAACGCGCACTCACACAGACAGCGAGTAGCAACGACTTACACATGCAAAGCTGAAAAGCATCTCGTGGATTCGTGGTGCATTCAGCGGAGAAGCAGGAAACAATCAAGACATTGGATCTGGTTGCATCATCGGTGTGTGCGTGCAGGATAGTATAGGCCAGGGGCTGGTGCACGGATTTTGGCAGCAGACGAAGACGACCAGAAGCGGTGAGCGGTGAAATCATCGAGAGAGAAATCGATCTAGCGCGCGGCGTTGCCAGAAATCTAACAGGATATTCTAAAGTAGACTTCAGCTCATCAGGGTTAATATTTTTAGCGATTGCTAACAAGAAAAAAAAGCAGTGTTGTAATGCATCGTTATAGTGAACAAAGGCAGTTATTGTATATACATTTTTTTAACCAATCTTTTGATATTGCATTAAAATAAATATTCTGCAGGTTTAAATGGATAGAAACGAGATCTTGGCATTGCGAGTTGATGAATTTCGTTGAAAGTTGTCGGAGTTGCAATTGAGTACGAATAGATTAAAAGCGGAATTGCAACAGAGATTGTTATCATAGTATGAAGTAAATAACGATGGTGAGTCCGAGACAGATGATAATGGTGAAGACATTAGATCAGTGTCACCCGCGTCAACCGCTATCAATCGGCAAAATGGAGCAAGGCATCAAGGGCTAGGAGAAGAGAGCAGGGTAGATCGTGGTTCACTTTGAAAGACGTCGAGGGCAGTGTTATAAAATTTTCAGGATCGAAGTCGCCCGATATCGATCAATGGATAGAAGAGTTGGACGATTGTGCAGCTACAGTTGCGTGGATCCAGCTACAATTATTCGTGTATTCAAACAGTTGCTTTGTGGAGCAGAGAAACATAAAGGGTTGGGAAAGTTTGAAGTCTATCTTGGAGGTCTACAAAGCGGAAGAAACAACGGTGTATAATTCCTAGTGCTTCTAATAGGAATCGTGAAGTTTATGCGGCTCAACAGGTCAGGGCTATCTACGTCACCCTTGATCAAGTTGTGCACAAAAATCACACCAAGCATTTTCCTACGATTAGCTAAGGTTGGAAGGTTTATTAAAAGCAATCTATTAGAGTAAGACGGCATCCCAGCTGAGGCCGCGATGAGCAAAAAGTAAAAAGTTTTTCTGAACTGATTCTATACGGTCTTGGCAAAGACAATATAAACACTAAGATGTGCCGCGCCATACAAAATTTTGAGCACAATTTTTGACTGGCTGGAATTTTCAAAAGTTCCAGCGTGAATTAGAGAGAGACAGATAGACGGAGAGACAGAGAGCGCTTTAGTTTCACACGTTCTGTACGTGAGGCTGAGCTTTAACTGTATGTGTGCACATATTGTATGGCTGCTTGTTTGTATTGGTTGTTGACGACGCCGCTGTCGAAGAAAATACCCATTACTTTAGAATTGAATGGAGATTATGATTTGACGATGACGCATGCCCAAAATATAAAAAATTGTATATTTTGTATATCCTTTATATGCTTATATTGCTTAATGTACAATAAACGAATATAATGAACGAATGTAAATATATACAAACGCAAAATGTATATCAGATATAACATCAAATTATATTAATTGTCTATAGGGTATTAGTTCGTCGCATCAATAAGCAACACTCAGCAAATAAATTTGTGTCTCAAGAAATCTTCTCAAAAGTATTTTGCTGGCCATTTCGGCAGCTCAGCACGCGTACACACACACACATACGTACTTACGTTCCGTGTGTACTTATACAAGCAAGCTCATTCTATTTTTAGATTTGCGAGCGCACTGGAGTTCGTGCGAGCGAGATAGCACTCTTTCAAAAAACAACCCTCCCTACACCACATAATTGTATGAGTGCGGCACATCTTAGTGTTTATATTGTCTTTGGTCTTGGTGTACGTTGTACTGAGGCCACCACACACAAGACCTGTATTTTAAAATTGGAGGAACTAGAGAGGTGTAGGAAGTCTTTGTTATATAGGGGTCGTCAAATTCCTTTGACCACCTCTTTATAAACCCAAGCACGCCCATGGCCTTATTCACCATACTAGAAATGTGTTCTGAAAACTTTAACTTGGGACCTTATAGAACACCAAGATCATCAACCCGGGTAATTCTCTCAAGAGAACCACCACAAAGAGTACAAGGAACCAGAAAGGGTCTGGAGCGATGAAAAGTCATTACTTTACATTTTGAAGCATTAAATTTGCACAACACCATGGCTGAAATCTATCGAGATCGGATTGCAACCTGGATTGAAAAGAAATGTCCTTATACTGGACACAGAGCTTAACATCATCCGCATACATAAGTACTCGAGAGTATGTTCATAGAGAAGGCAGGTCATTTAAAGGGAGTGTAAAGAGTAAGAAGCCTAGATAACTGCCCTGTGGTACACCCGAAATCACCATAATTGGTGAGGACAGGGAGTTTTTGAAAAAGACTCTTTGAGACCTAGAACAAAGGTAGCTAGAAATTCATCTCAGGAGATTAGGTGGGAACCCTAGAAGGTCAAGTTTTTGTGAGAATGAGACAGAGTCGAACGCTTTACTAAAATCGGTGTAAACAACATCCGTCTGTAAATTACCTTGAAAGCCTTTTATTATGAAGGTGGTAAACTCCAATAAATTAGTAGTGGTTGATCTCCGCCTTATAAATCCATGTTGAGCTGGAGATATAAGTGATCTGCATAGGTGCTGCAGGTGCGGAGTTCAAATTTTTGTCAAACACTTTAGGAATAGCGGATAGATATACCTCTATAGTTATTTGCGTCAGACATGCTACCTTTCTTATGGAGTGGAATTATAAAGAACTCCTTCCATATCGGGAGGAAGCATGAAGAATTTATGGACAGGGTGAGTAGTTTAAGCAACGGCCCACACAGAGACTCTTCACAGTACCTGAGTACACAGCCGGGAACTCCGTCCGGACCCGGCGAAAACACCGGCTTTACTGTTCGTAGATCATGAAGCAACGAGCTTTCATTTAACAAATGACTGAAAATGCCGTTCGACCTCGGTAAACCGTATGGATACGGCTTACCAGCGTAAACGTTCTGGGAATAGAGAGCCAACTTCTTGAAATTTTTTATAAAGTCTTGATTTTAAGTTTCTAGACTAGATAGCTCCTCGGTAAACCAAGGAGGTTTTGTTAAACTAATAGGACAGGAAAGTGGGACACAAGAGTCAAAAAGTGAGTTCCTGTCGTAACATCACTGCACAAATATAAAGCGGACCAATCAAAATCCCTAATGAGGTTATTAAGCTTCGTAAACTCGGCTAGTCTATCCGACCGATAACAACGCTAAGGTTGCATCCGTTACAAAGCACAAATCAAGAAATCGACCCAAGGAATTTTTAACATGGTTAACTTGAGACAGAGATAGGTCAATCAAGCCGTCCACAGAGTCATGTCGTGACATCGGTACCAGGCAATTAGACTCATTTACCGAAGACCAAACAATTCCTGGCAAGTTGAAGTCACCAAGAACTATCATATGATCTTTGTCTGATAGCGAGGCAGAAATAGCTGTTAAGGTGGACAGGTGCTGCTCGTAAATTGCGATATCCGAAGAAATTGGAATATACCAGCAAGTTATGAAGACGTAGAAAGCGGGAAGAATCTGTTTTACACACATGAATTCCAGTTCTTGATGAATCTAAACTGTGAACTATTCCGACGTGAAGTTTGAGTCTTCTGTACCGATCCGTCAAAACTTCGGAACTAAGAATGTCCGGCATTAACCAGGTCTCGGTAAACACAATAACGAGGGATCTGACACTATCCTGGAAAAGAATGCTGAGCTTACTACGTAAGCTTCGAACATTCTGATAGGTCACTAAAAGAGAATTTATTAGTTTTTTGGACGGGGTGAGATAGAGCGGGAAGATGAAGATGGCGCATTGGTCTGATTTGTTGGCAGAGTTATTGGGGGCCTAGTCTTCTTTTTTGCCTTAAACTCCTTCACAAGCAAATGCTCCGCCCAAAATTTGACCGAACAAATAGTGTTAAAATGAGTTGGGGAGACTCTTATTTTGAATGAATCTATCTCCCTGGCATGAGAGAAGTTAAACTTCTCCAACGGCTTTTATATTGCTTTGAATATAAGCAGTCACATCCTTAGTTGTGGAGTCAGGGGCTACCGATGAGACAAAAACTTGTCTCTTTGGTGGAATCCCCACCAATCTTAGCACCACAGGACTATCACCTGTGATGGTAATACCCGGTGGTCCGGGACGTATATGCACTGGTGGTTTCGGAATTGACGGGACAGCTAAAGAATTTTCGGACATTACAGAAACGGACGCTAGAGACGATTCTGACTGCATGCTCTCCGAGGTGATAAATTTGGCATCCAAATGTTCATCACCAGCAGCTCTCATTGCCTTTGGAGTAGCGAACGATATCAACTGCTCCACTTTTGGAGTGGTCGGAGTCAGCTCATCAGCATCGGTTGGCCGAGGGACAGTTGGCACTTGGTCAAACGGCTACAACTTGGCCGTTTATCCATCAATTCTTACAAGCGGTACCTTAAACGACGCCCAATCAATGTTTCTATCTAAAACCGAAAATTTAAGCCACAAAATATTTTTGTTTCGACTTTTCCTGAGTTTTCAAAGTAAAAATTTCGGTTGTCAGCTTTTCAAAACTGCAAAGTTCAATAAAAACAGTTATAAGAAACTTTAGTTATCTGAAAAATAGAAGCACTACATCTGAAGAAAACTGGCACATTTTAAAAAAATTCTTAAAAAAAAAAACAAAACCATTGTTCGATCAAACTTCGCCCACCCAACTAATTTAGAAGTAGTTAAACACCTCTCGTAGTCAAAGCGTACTCTCATAATTGCACGCTCTCACTATTCTCGCTTATGCTCGGTGCTCATGCACTAAGAGCCCAATAAAGTAGTCGTCGACTGATACTCAACAGCACCTCATCGTCTTGTCGTTGTTCTTATTTCTTTCAATTCGGTTTTAATTCGCTCGCTTTAGATTTGACACACCCCCACAACTAAACAAATAAATATATACAAGAAAAACGCTTCTTGTTCAAACGTTTTGGCGCCCAACGTGGGTCTCGTGTGTTAATTATTGGTGAACAATTAAAATCTCTGCTAACACTTTTCGTCGGTATTATCTATCGTCTCGATTCGGGGTCATCACCATCGCTTTGCTCTCTCGGTTCTCGGTTAATTCTATCATTCTCTTGCTGCTACCGGCTCTGGTCCAGTGATCAACGCAGTTATCTATTGGAATTCCACCGCATCTTTTCGTTTCGCTTTCGTTGCCGCCGTCGGAATTGTCGCTGACTCTCTCTCCCTTGGAACAATTGCACTCAACCTTTTGCTGCCGCCTTCGCTTCCACCGTTGGATTTGTGCTTTGGCTACTACTGCCTGGTTCGTTCATGCTGTTGTTGCCTGCATTCTTTATTGTTAAAACCTCTAATTCTGTGTGCGTGCAATTACACTACACAACAAAATTACGACTCTTGAAGATTTAAAACGCCAACGAAGCAACATAAAACGAAACATATCTCGAATCAAATCTGTGATGGAAGGAAACACGGAAAAGCCGACTTGCAATGATGAGCTTCGGTATCGTTTAAGCATCTTGGAAACCTATTTCAAGAAGGTTCTAAATGTCCAGGCGGACATTGAAGACCTTAACCCAAATGATGAAGAACGGGCAGACTTGGAGGATACGTACATAGCAATCAAGCTATCTATAAAGGACAAATTGGGAGGTGACTTGAACACCAGTATAGTTGCGCCAGACTATCACCCACCGCCAGTGAGATCATCATTACCAAGGTTGTCGTTGCCCACCTTTGACGGAACTTATGCGAATTACAAGAACTTTATCAATTCGTTTGAACAACTTGTCGTGCGTGAGTCTGGATTGTCCAACATTGAAAAGTTTAATGACTTGCTGGGCTGCCTCAAGGGGCCGGCGCTAGACACCATTCAGGCATTCCAGGTCACAAACGAGAACTATCCGAAGGCCCTAGATAAACTTAGGAACCGGTACGATAATCCAACTCTTATCTTTTTAGAAGGCATTGATGCATTGTTCGCACTACAACCGATCGAGAAGGCCAACTGTGAGCAGCTTCGCAGCCTATTCGATAAGGTGTCTGCGATATTTAGCTCGTTGGAGTCCATCGGCAAACCGGAGGACATCGCTCAATCCATGCTGATATACATTGTGATGGACAAGTGTGATCAGCTACGTCACTGTCACAGAACTTCGTCCAATCCAATAAGTCCAATCGGCATTATAATCAACAGATCAACTCGTCGTTTGCCATTATTAATCCGTCTTGTACACTTTGTTCTAGTTCTGGCCATAAAATCACTAACTGTACGCAGTTCAAGGCAATGAACAGCAACCATCGGTTCGATAATGTAAAACGCCTCGGTCTTTGCATCAACTGTATTGGGAACGGCCATAGAGTGGCGCAATGTCCATCGACTCATCTTTGCCGAACCTGTAATCGGACTCATCACTCGACTTTGCATCACTCGCAGCCGCAACAGCCACCCCAATCATCAGCAGGACAATCCTCAAATCCGGAACCGATAAGGCAACCGTCGCACCCCCTTTTGGCAAACAGCTGATATTCATTCGTATCAAGCTGCTTCACATTCGCATATGGACATCGCTGCAGACGATCAAATTTTGTTGGCAACAGCCATGGTATTGGTGAAGGATGAATCAGGTAAATACAAACTTGGTAAAGCGTTGCTTGATTCATGTTCCCAGATTAATTTTGTAACTGAAACCTTTGCTCAAAAACTTCACCTTCGTCGTGAGAGGCACCACATCGGAATTCTCAGCATAGGAGACACCCCTACTAATTTGAAAGCTCGTACGACGACCTCCATTAAATCACGTACGTCTGGCTACCAGCTCACCCTCCAGTTCGGAATTACATCCCACATTACATACCAGCCAGATAGCGAGATTGACATATCGAACTGGAACCTACCTCCCAATACTCCATTGGCAGATGAATCGTTTTACATGACCAGGCGTATTGATACTCTACAGGGAACCGAAGCCTTCTATGGAGCAATAGCTGTTGGACAGATTCGCATTGGTCCCAACCTTCCCACTCTACAAAAGATGCTGTTTGGTTGGGTTGTTGCTGGGAGGTTCCAGCGCCAACGTAACAGACAGCAACCATTGTGCTTGGCGACGGTAGAGGAGTCGATCGATGAAAACCTGCAGACACTATGGAAAGTTGACTCTATTGTCGTCCGACCTGAGTCAATTCTTCCAAATCATCATAACTGTGAGGAACACTACAACACATAAGGATGCCAGTGGCCGAATTGTCGTTCGCTTGCCATTCCAAGAAGACCCAGGGTGCCTTGGAAGTTCAGTAGACACAGCTTTAAGTCGATTCGTTGCCATTGAGCGACGTCTCTCTCGTCTACCAGACATTCGATTGCAGTGTACATCATTCATGGAGGAGTATGAAAGTCTCGGCCATATGTCCCTCGTATCGAATCCTAACTTGGAGGAACCTCATTATTATATACCTCACCATTTCGTTCCCAAACCAACCAGTACCTCGACGAAGCTCAGAGTCGTCTTTGACGCGTCTTGCCGTACGTCATCTTAAAGGTCTCTTAACGATCTACTCTTAGTTGGCATTACCATCCAGAATGAGTTGTACTTGCAATTACTGCGTTTTCGAATGTATAGGTTTGGCATCACGGCTGACGTCACCAAAATGTAAAAAATTAAGTCAAACCATTTTTGGAATTTTTATACATGTTTCCATTTTTGTTTACATATGATTTTTACATCTGCTTCTACATTTCATAATGTACATGTATATCTACATATTTGAGACGTACAAGTGTTTGCGAGAGAGAGAGGGAATGAGTAAGCGCTTGGCAGGCGTTGCGTAGCCACTGAAATTTAATTTGTTCCTTCTGTCCATAATAATGATTCGACCTGATCCAGATTCGGGAATCTGTTAGACACGGTCATTTCCCATGATTCTGCGTTTTTCGTTTTCTCGTACCTTAAAAACAGTGGATTCCATATATTTTCGTCCTTTGTGGGGGCGGATGGGGCGTTTCAAAATTTTGAAATACACTTGTATTGAAGTGATATCACAGGAGCTTGGATAGATAGTGTGGTTGCTCTAGCTCTTATAGTCTCTGAGATCTAGGCGCTCATTTGGACGAATAGGCAAAACAGACAGGGTCGCGTGTGAGAGAGAGCGAGAGGGAACGATGACTTTCGAAATGGTTTTCTTCATTGTAGCTATATTAATGATCCGATCTGATCCAGATTGAACACTCTGATAGAAAATGACCATTTAATTGGAAAATGACCATTTCTATCAGAGTGTTCAATCTGGATTGTTTGACTTAATTTTTTACATTTTGGTGACGTCAGCCGTGATGCCAAACCTATACATTCGAAAACGCAGTAATTGCAAGTACAACTCATTCTGGATGGTAATGCCAACTAAGAGTAGATCGTTAAGAGACCTTTAAGATGACGTACGGCAAGACGCGTCAAAGACGACTCTGAGCTTCGTCGAGGTACTGGTTGGTTTGAGAACGAAATGGTGAGGTATATAATAATGAGGTTCCTCCAAGTTAGGATTCGATACGAGGGACATATGGCCGAGACTTTCATACTCCTCCATGAATGATGTACACTGCAATCGAATGTCTGGTAGACGAGAGAGACGTCGCTCAATGGCAACGAATCGACTTAAAGCTGTGTCTACTGAACTTCCAAGGCACCCTGGGTCTTCTTGGAATGGCAAGCGAACGACAATTCGGCCACTGGCATCCTTATGTGTTGTAGTGTTCCTCACAGTTATGATGATTTGGAAGAATTGACTCAGGTCGGACGACAATAGAGTCAACTTTCCATAGTGTCTGCAGGTTTTCATCGATCGACTCCTCTACCGTCGCCAAGCACAATGGTTGCTGTCTGTTACGTTGGCGCTGGAACCTCCCAGCAACAACCCAACCAAACAGCATCTTTTGTAGAGTGGGAAGGTTGGGACCAATGCGAATCTGTCCAACAGCTAGTGCTCCATAGAAGGCTTCGGTTCCCTGTAGAGTATCAATACGCCTGGTCATGTAAAACGATTCATCTGCCAATGGAGTATTGGGAGGTAGGTTCCAGTTCGATATGTCAATCTCGCTATCTGGCTGGTATGTAATGTGGGATGTAATTCCGAACTGGAGGGTGAGCTGGTAGCCAGACGTACGTGATTTAATGGAGGTCGTCGTACGAGCTTTCAAATTAGTAGGGGTGTCTCCTATGCTGAGAATTCCGATGTGGTGCCTCTCACGACGAAGGTGAAGTTTTTGAGCAAAGGTTTCAGTTACAAAATTAACCTGGGAACATGAATCAAGCAACGCTTTACCAAGTTTGTATTTACCTGATTCATCCTTCACCAATACCATGGCTGTTTCCAACAAAATTTGATCGTCTGCAGCGATGTCCATATGCGAATGTGAAGCAGCTTGATACGAATGAATATCAGCTGTTTGCCAAAAGGGGGTGCGACGGTTGCCTTATCGGTTCCGGATTTGAGGATTGTCCTTCTGATGATTGGGGTGGCTGTTGCGGCTGCGAGTGATGCAAAGTCGAGTGATGAGTCCGATTACAGGTTCGGCAAAGATGAGTCGATGGACATTGCGCCACTCTATGGCCGTTCCCAATACAGTTGATGCAAAGACCGAGGCGTTTTACATTATCGAACCGATGGTTGCTGTTCATTGCCTTGAACTGCGTACAGTTAGTGATTTTATGGCCAGAACTAGAACAAAGTGTACAAGACGGATTAATAATGGCAAACGACGAGTTGATCTGTTGATTATAATGCCGATTGGACTTATTGGATTGGACGAAGTTCTGTGACAGTGACGTAGCTGATCACACTTGTCCATCACAATGTATATCAGCATGGATTGAGCGATGTCCTCCGGTTTGCCGATGTACTCCAACGAGCTAAATATCGCAGACACCTTATCGAATAGGCTGCGAAGCTGCTCACAGTTGGCCTTCTCGATCGGTTGTAGTGCGAACAATGCATCAATGCCTTCTAAAAAGATAAGAGTTGGATTATCGTACCGGTGCCTAAGTTTATCTAGGGCCTTCGGATAGTTCTCGCTTGTGACCTGGAATGCCTGAATGGTGTCTAGCGCCGGCCCCTTGAGGCAGCCCAGCAAGTAATTAAACTTTTCAATGTTGGACAATCCAGACTCACGCACGACAAGTTGTTCAAACGAATTGATAAAGTTCTTGTAATTCGCATAAGTTCCGTCAAAGGTGGGCAACGACAACCTTGGTAATGATGATCTCACTGGCGGTGGGTGATAGTCTGGCGCAACTATACTGGTGTTCAAGTCACCTCCCAATTTGTCCTTTATAGATAGCTTGATTGCTATGTACGTATCCTCCAAGTCTGCCCGTTCTTCATCATTTGGGTTAAGGTCTTCAATGTCCGCCTGGACATTTAGAACCTTCTTGAAATAGGTTTCCAAGATGCTTAAACGATACCGAAGCTCATCATTGCAAATCGGCTTTTCCGTGTTTCCTTCCATCACAGATTTGATTCGAGATATGTTTCGTTTTATGTTGCTTCGTTGGCGTTTTAAATCTTCAAGAGTCGTAATTTTGTTGTGTAGTGTAATTGCACGCACACAGAATTAGAGGTTTTAACAATAAAGAATGCAGGCAACAACAGCATGAACGAACCAGGCAGTAGTAGCCAAAGCACAAATCCAACGGTGGAAGCGAAGGCGGCAGCAAAAGGTTGAGTGCAATTGTTCCAAGGGAGAGAGAGTCAGCGACAATTCCGACGGCGGCAACGAAAGCGAAACGAAAAGATGCGGTGGAATTCCAATAGATAACTGCGTTGATCACTGGACCAGAGCCGGTAGCAGCAAGAGAATGATAGAATTAACCGAGAACCGAGAGAGCAAAGCGATGGTGATGACCCCGAATCGAGACGATAGATAATACCGACGAAAAGTGTTAGCAGAGATTTTAATTGTTCACCAATAATTAACACACGAGACCCACGTTGGGCGCCAAAACGTTTGAACAAGAAGCGTTTTTCTTGTATATATTTATTTGTTTAGTTGTGGGGGTGTGTCAAATCTAAAGCGAGCGAATTAAAACCGAATTGAAAGAAATAAGAACAACGACAAGACGATGAGGTGCTGTTGAGTATCAGTCGACGACTACTTTATTGGGCTCTTAGTGCATGAGCACCGAGCATAAGCGAGAATAGTGAGAGCGTGCAATTATGAGAGTACGCTTTGACTACGAGAGGTGTTTAACTACTTCTAAATTAGTTGGGTGGGCGAAGTTTGATCGAACAATGGTTTTGTTTTTTTTTTTAAGAATTTTTTTAAAATGTGCCAGTTTTCTTCAGATGTAGTGCTTCTATTTTTCAGATAACTAAAGTTTCTTATAACTGTTTTTATTGAACTTTGCAGTTTTGAAAAGCTGACAACCGAAATTTTTACTTTGAAAACTCAGGAAAAGTCGAAACAAAAATATTTTGTGGCTTAAATTTTTGGTTTTAGATAGAAACATTGATTGGGCGTCGTTTAAGGTACCGCTTGTAAGAATTGATGGATAAACGGCCAAGTTGTAGCCGTTTGACCAAGTGCCAACTGTCCCTCGGCCAACCGATGCTGATGAGCTGACTCCGACCACTCCAAAAGTGGAGCAGTTGATATCGTTCGCTACTCCAAAGGCAATGAGAGCTGCTGGTGATGAACATTTGGATGCCAAATTTATCACCTCGGAGAGCATGCAGTCAGAATCGTCTCTATCGTCCGTTTCTGTAATGTCCGAAAATTCTTTAGATGTCCCGTCAATTCCGAAACCACCAGTGCATATACGTTCGGACCACCGGGTATTACCATCACAGGTGATAGTCCTGTGGTGCTAAGATTGGTGGGGATTCCACCAAAGAGACAAGTTTTTGTCTCATCGGTAGCCCCTGACTCCACAACTAAGGATGTGACTGCTTATATTCAAAGCAATATAAAAGCCGTTGGAGAAGTTTAACTTCTCTCATGCCAGGGAGATAGATTCATTCAAAATAAGGGTCTCCCCAACTCATTTTAACACTATTTGTTCGGTCAAATTTTGGGCGGAGCATTTGCTTGTGAAGGAGTTTAAGGCAAAAAAGAAGACTAGGCCCCCAATAACTCTGCCAACAAATCAGACCAATGCGCCATCTTCATCTTCCCGCTCTATCTCACCCCGCCCAAAAAACTAATAAATTCTCTTTTAGTGACCTATCAGAATGTTCGAAGCTTACGTAGTAAGCTCAGCATTCTTTTCCAGGATAGTGTCACATCCCACGTTATTGTGTTTACCGAGACCTGGTTAATGCCGGACATTCTTAGTTCCGAAGTTTTGACGGATCGGTACAGAAGACTCAAACTTCACGTCGGAATAGTTCACAGTTTAGATTCATCAAGAACTGGAATTCATGTGTGTAAAACAGATTCTTCCCGCTTTCTACGTCTTCATAACTTGCTGGTATATTCCAATTTCTTCGGATATCGCAATTTACGAGCAGCACCTGTCCACCTTAACCGCTATTTCTTCCTCGCTATCAGACAAAGATCATATGATAGTTCTTGGTGACTTCAACTTGCCAGGAATTGTTTGGTCTTCGGTAAATGAGTCTAATTGCCTGGTACCGATGTCACGACATGACTCTGTGGACGGCTTGATTGACCTATCTCTGTCTCAAGTTAACCATGTTAAAAATCTTGATCTGTGCTTTGTAACGGATGCAACCTTAGCGTTGTTATCGGTCGGGTAGACTAGCCGAGTTTACGAAGCTTAATAACCTCATTAGGGATTTTGATTTGTCCGCTTTATATTTGTGCAGTGATGTTACGACAGGAACAAACATTTTCTATGATGCACTGGACTCACTTTTTGACTCTTGTGTCCCACTTTCCTGTCCTATTAGATCAACAAAACCTCCTTGGTTTACCGAGGAGCTATCTAGAAGAAGTTGGCTCTCTATTCCCAGGACGTTTACGCTGGTAAGCCGTATCCATACGGTTTACCGAGGTCGAACGGCATTTTCAGTCATTTGTTAAATGAAAGCTCGTTGCTTCATGATCTACGAACAGTAAAGCCGGTGTTTTCGCCGGGTCCGGACGGAGTTCCCGGCTGTGTACTCAGGTACTGTGAAGAGTCTCTGTGTGGGCCGTTGCTTAAACTACTCACCCTGTCCATAAATTCTTCATGCTTCCTCCCGATATGGAAGGAGTTCTTTATAATTCCACTCCATAAGAAAGGTAGCATGTCTGACGCAAATAACTATAGAGGTATATCTATCCGCTATTCCTAAAGTGTTTGACAAAAATTTGAACTCCGCACCTGCAGCACCTATGCAGATCACTTATATCTCCAGCTCAACATGGATTTATAAGGCGGAGATCAACCACTACTAATTTATTGGAGTTTACCACCTTCATAATTAAAGGCTTTCAAGGTAATTTACAGACGGATGTTGTTTACACCGATTTTAGTAAAGCGTTCGACTCTGTCTCATTCTCACAAAAACTTGACCTTCTAGGGTTCCCACCTAATCTCCTGAGATGAATTTCTAGCTACCTTTGTTCTAGGTCTCAAAGAGTCCTTTTCAAAAACTCCCTTTCCTCACCAATTATGGTGATTTCGGGTGTACCACAGGGCAGTTATCTAGGCTTCTTACTCTTTACACTCCCTTTAAATGACCTGCCTTCTCTATGAACATACTCTCGAGTACTTATGTATGCGGATGATGTTAAGCTCTGTGTCCAGTATAAGGACATTTCTTTTCAATCCAGGTTGCAATCCGATCTCGATAGATTTCAGCCATGGTGTTGTGCAAATTTAATGCTTCAAAATGTAAAGTAATGAGTTTTCATCGCTCCAGACCCTTTCTGGTTCCTTGTACTCTTTGTGGTGGTTCTCTTGAGAGAATTACCCGGGTTGATGATCTTGGTGTTCTATAAGGTCCCAAGTTAAAGTTTTCAGAACACATTTCTAGTATGGTGAATAAGGCCATGGGCGTGCTTGGGTTTATAAAGAGGTGGTCAAAGGAATTTGACGACCCCTATATAACAAAGACTTCCTACACCTCTCTAGTTCCTCCAATTTTAAAATACGGGTCTTGTGTGTGGTGGCCTCAGTACAACGTACACCAAGACCAAAGACAATATAAACACTAAGATGTGCCGCACTCATACAATTATGTGGTGTAGGGAGGGTTGTTTTTTGAAAGAGTGCTATCTCGCTCGCACGAACTCCAGTGCGCTCGCAAATCTAAAAATAGAATGAGCTTGCTTGTATAAGTACACACGGAACGTAAGTACGTATGTGTGTGTGTGTACGCGTGCTGAGCTGCCGAAATGGCCAGCAAAATACTTTTGAGAAGATTTCTTGAGACACAAATTTATTTGCTGAGTGTTGCTTATTGATGCGACGAACTAATACCCTATAGACAATTAATATAATTTGATGTTATATCTGATATACATTTTGCGTTTGTATATATTTACATTCGTTCATTATATTCGTTTATTGTACATTAAGCAATATAAGCATATAAAGGATATACAAAATATACAATTTTTTATATTTTGGGCATGCGTCATCGTCAAATCATAATCTCTATTCAATTCTAAAGTAATGGGTATTTTCTTCGACAGCGGCGTCGTCAACAACCAATACAAACAAGCAGCCATACAATATGTGCACACATACAGTTAAAGCTCAGCCTCACGTACAGAACGTGTGAAACTAAAGCGCTCTCTGTCTCTCCGTCTATCTGTCTCTCTCTAATTCACGCTGGAACTTTTGAAAATTCCAGCCAGTCAAAAATTGTGCTCAAAATTTTGTATGGCGCGGCACATCTTAGTGTTTATATTGTCTTTGCCAAGACCGTATAGAATCAGTTCAGAAAAACTTTTTACTTTTTGCTCATCGCGGCCTCAGCTGGGATGCCGTCTTACTCTAATAGATTGCTTTTAATAAACCTTCCAACCTTAGCTAATCGTAGGAAAATGCTTGGTGTGATTTTTGTGCACAACTTGATCAAGGGTGACGTAGATAGCCCTGACCTGTTGAGCCGCATAAACTTCACGATTCCTATTAGAAGCACTAGGAATTATACACCGTTGTTTCTTCCGCTTTGTAGACCTCCAAGATAGACTTCAAACTTTCCCAACCCTTTATGTTTCTCTGCTCCACAAAGCAACTGTTTGAATACACGAATAATTGTAGCTGGATCCACGCAACTGTAGCTGCACAATCGTCCAACTCTTCTATCCATTGATCGATATCGGGCGACTTCGATCCTGAAAATTTTATAACACTGCCCTCGACGTCTTTCAAAGTGAACCACGATCTACCCTGCTCTCTTCTCCTAGCCCTTGATGCCTTGCTCCATTTTGCCGATTGATAGCGGTTGACGCGGGTGACACTGATCTAATGTCTTCACCATTATCATCTGTCTCGGACTCACCATCGTTATTTACTTCATACTATGATAACAATCTCTGTTGCAATTCCGCTTTTAATCTATTCGTACTCAATTGCAACTCCGACAACTTTCAACGAAATTCATCAACTCGCAATGCCAAGATCTCGTTTCTATCCATTTAAACCTGCAGAATATTTATTTTAATGCAATATCAAAAGATTGGTTAAAAAAATGTATATACAATAACTGCCTTTGTTCACTATAACGATGCATTACAACACTGCTTTTTTTTCTTGTTAGCAATCGCTAAAAATATTAACCCTGATGAGCTGAAGTCTACTTTAGAATATCTTGTTAGATTTCTGGCAACGCCGCGCGCTAGATCGATTTCTCTCTCGATGATTTCACCGCTCAAGTTGAAACCTTCTGGTCGTCATCGTCTGCTGCCAAAATCCGTGCACCAGCCCCTGGCCTATACTATCCTGCACGCACGCACCGATGATGCAACCAGATCCAATGTCTTGATTGTTTCCTGCTTCTCCGCTGAATGCACCACGAATCCACGAGATGCTTTTCAGCTTTGCATGTGTAAGTCGTTGCTACTCGCTGTCTGTGTGAGTGCGCGTTGCCTTGCCTTTTATGTGCAAATTTCACGTTTTTCTTTGCCAAATACTAGCGCAAAATATTGTCGAATGGTAGGCCCCATCTTGGTTAAGCCCCCAAAATTGTAGTGTCTCCATTTTATTTGTTTTTGAACACTGGCTGTTGTTGTTTAGTTCATTTAAATCGTCATTGGCATTAACTCGTTCAATTCAGTTTGTATTCATTGAGATTCTGGCAGCGACTGACTGTGGGGACGGGTCCACGGTGCCACCCTTCTTCGCACGTTGCAATTGAGTATCGAGTATATCGGGGCAGGGACAGAGACACAATAGGTGAGACCGCTTGTAGCTATATTAATGATCCGATCTGATTCAGATTGAACACTCTGATAGAAATGGTAATTTTCTATGATTCTGCGTTTTTAGTTTTCTCGTATCTTCAAAATTGTGTACGCCACAGACTTTCGTTCTTTGTGAGGGCGAAAAGGGGCGGGGTGAAATTTTGCAACACATTTGGAGTAGTGTGGTTACACAGAAGACTGGATACAAAACGTTGTGGCTCCAGCTTTTATAGTCTCTGAGATCTAGGCACTAATGAAGACGGACGGACGGACGGACAGACGGACAGACAGACATGGCTATATCGACTCGGCTTTTGATGCTGATGAAGAATATACATATATACTTTATGGGGTCGGAAACGCTTCCTTCTAGGCGTTACACAAAACCGTTATCACCACAAATCTAATATACCCCGATACTCTTCGAGTACCGGGTATAAAAAGAAATCACATCGACTCTAGCTTGTGGTCATTTTCCATTATGCAAATGGCATTCAAATCCTCCAGGTGTAATGGAAGATGAATCATCTAAGGAAATAAACATTTCAGAAAACTCGATTAGTAGCACACTCGGCGTGACTTGGCATCAAAAAAGTGATGCATTTAGTTTCACTCTCACACCCAAGGAAGTCTACCCTTCTACCACAAAATGGACAATTTTGTCCACTGCGTCATCGCTATTCGGTCCCATCGGTCTGCTGTCACCGTTAGTCATTGTCTCTCAGATCATTCTCCAGGAGTTGTGGCTTTTGAAACTCGACTGGGACGAGTCTGTTCCCCAAAATCTAATCTGCGCATGAAGCACTTATTTGGATTCGTTGAACTCATTATCGTCACTAGCGGTATCTCGTTTTTGTTTGCAGACCGACGCTAGGAGTATTCAAATACACGGATTTTGCAACGCTTCGGTTCGGGCATATAGCTGCTGTCTTTACCTGCGTACTGAGAATTCGTTTGGACAGGTCTCAGTGAAATTGTTCACGTCCAAGTCCAGAGTAGCCCCTGTGAAGAAGCAGTCTCTCCCGAAGCTCGAACTATACGGCGCACATTTACTTGCTCAACTGTACAGCAAAATCAAGGCCATATTCAAAAAACACACCGTCACGACTTATTTTTGGAGCGACTCACAGCTCGTATTGCATTGGTTGAAACAACACTCAGTCACATTATCGACCTTTGTTGGAAACAGAGTGTCCGATATTCAGACTTTGACTTCGGATGGAAGCTTGCGCTACGTGCCACGAGGCTGCAACGTGAACGAGTTGATCCAATTTACATGGTTTTCAGGTCCTACATTTCTACTCGAGGATTCGCTTAACTGGCCAGCCACACAGGAACGACAAGATATTGACATGGAGAACTCAACTCGGAGAAGCGAAAAAGTATTTTCACTGCCGTACAGGAGACAAACTACATCCTCACGATCGTCGATAATATCAGTTCATATTCACATAGCCTTCGTCTGATTGCTTGGATGATAAGATTCATACGGATATGTAGGAAGCAAGCGACGTTTACCACAACCTCGCCGACACCCGATGAACTTCGTTTTGCTTCGCAATGCCTTATTTGGAATATTCAACAAATCCATTTTGCAGAGGATATTCGTTTACTTCAGAATCAAAAGTATTTAAAGAGTAGCTTAAAGTTTCTTACTCCCTTTCTAGATAATATGAACGGATTTGAACTCATCAAAGTAGGTGGACGATTGGAACACTCAACCCTACAAGACGGCCAAAAACATTTGTTGCTTCTGCCTAGCCAGTCTCAATTTGTTTGGAGTTATGTTCGCCATTTGCATCTTCGGAATTATCACGCTGGACCTAAAGCTTTAGTCGCACTCATGACACGAGTGGTGCACCTCCGCACAGCAAATGGAACATGTTGCCGGCCAATACACAAACTGGCAATTCTTCCGGTTGTTTGAAAGCAGTCCTTTCAACGGGGCCGGGATGTTGGGTGAAACTTCGCCCACCCAACTAATTTAGAAGTAGTTAAACACCTCTCATAGTCAAAGCGTACTCTCATAATTGCACGCTCTCACTATTCTCGCTTATGCTCGGTGCTCATGCACTAAGAGCCTAATAAAGTAGTCGTCGACTGATACTCAACAGCACCTCATCGTCTTGTCGTTGTTCTTATTTTTGCAATTCGGTTTTAATTCGCACGCTTTAGATTTGACACACCCCACAACTAAACAAATAAATATCTACAAGAAAAACGCTACTTGTTCAAACAACCATAAAAAAAGCCATAATTCTTTAAAAAATGTTAAGTCTTCAAATCTACCAGAAAAAGTCATTTTGGGCGACAGCGAAAATGTCGTGTTGACTAGTGCTACCGACACAGAAAAATAATTAAACTATGTTTAAAACACAATTAAAGGGTATGCACTCGCGCTTACGGATATAATCTAAGCAAGCAGGTAAATTAGAGAGTTTATTAAGTTAGTATTTTCAAAAAACACCGGCTGCTTATTTTGGATAAAAGGCAAATAAGCAGAGCTCAAAACAAAAACGCGTCTGATCACTACAAAGAGAACGAACGTATTCCTTAGAAAACGTAATTTTGATGGCCTGTATCCAGCACCGCGAAATTTTACTGAAACGAATCTGCTCATTATTTCGGATGTGTGGAACTCAACTGATGTAGTGTGACCAAGAGCCTAAAAAGTGATTTGCCACTCTCATGAATCAGCTGTGTTTTGTAAACAGCGCCAATTTTGAAAATTAAACTAAAATTAAAAAAAGGAAGAAAAGTAATTCTGACGATGAAGTGATTGTGTTGGTAGCGGCACATATTGCTGTAAGAAGAAGTACAGCACAGTTGGAGGCGCCAAAATGTCCAAATTATCAAATTGCTCATTTTCCGTGATTCGCTAAAGACATGGTATTGCCTCAACTGATTTTATTAAAGCAATCTTCTCCTCACTATAAAAATTTGCATATCTCTTTTTGGTTTTGCGCAGAGATTTTGCCCCCACCTCTCACTTGTACTCCAGTAAAAATAGGCACATATATTTTACTGGCACCCCTATCAGCTGTTCTCACAGTCCACATTCGTGTGAATATCGATATTATCGATAAAAATTCGTGGATCCCGTTTGCGTTGCTGGATACTGACTCCAGGAAAACACAAACGAAAAATTACTGGCCCCGTTTTTTTTATATGAAGTTTGGCAGTAATTTTTAGTTTGCGCGGTGCTGGATACCCAGCTTAAAGCGATTAGCAAAAGAAGCTGATGAGAGAGTGGGAGAGCGGCCAATTAGGAAGAGAGCGTTGGGGAGCATGAAAGAACGCATTTGCACCGCTGCACAGAGCGAGCTCTCGCACTTAAATTTTTTCACCCGGTCCAAGCGCGTGCGTCGTAAGTTAAGGCCTGTATCCAGCACCGCGAAATTTTACTGAAACGAATCTGCTCATTATTTCGGATGTGTGGAACTCAACTGATGTAGTGTGACCAAGAGCCTAAAAAGTGATTTGCCACTCTCATGAATCAGCTGTGTTTTGTAAACAGCGCCAATTTTGAAAATTAAACTAAAATTAAAAAAAGGAAGAAAAGTAATTCTGACGATGAAGTGATTGTGTTGGTAGTGGCACATATTGTTGTAAGAAGAAGTACAGCACAGTCGGAGGCGCCAAAATATCAAAATGATCAAAATGCTTGTTTTCCGTGATCCGCCAAAGACATGGTCTTGCCTCAACTGCTTTTATTAAAGCAATCTTCTCCTCACTTTAAAAATTTGCATATCTCTTTTTGGTTTTGCGCACAGATTTTGCTCCCACCTCTCACTTGTACTCCAGTAAAAATAGGCACATATATTTTACTGGCACCCCTATCAGCTGTTCTCACAGTCCACATTCGTGTGAATATCGATATTATCGATAAAAATTCGTGGATCCCGTTTACGTTGCTGGATACTGACTCCAGGAAAACACAAACGAAAAATTACTGGCCCCGTTTTTTTTATATGAAGTTTGGCAGTAATTTTTAGTTTCCGCGGTGCTGGATACCCAGCTTAACCAAGAATGGAACTATATTTTCGCTAAGAGTTCGCTGTGTGGAGAAGGAAGCTGATTTAGCAACAGATGATGGTTAGATAAGACAGAGTTCTTGTGCGCAGCTGATGAGTGAGTTTGAGAGCCTGTGCATGTTAAGTACAGAGTACAGTAAGCGAACGTTTTGGCTAGATTTGGATCATTTGAGTCAGAATGTTGTTTCTTAAGTAAAGTTTATGATAGAGAACTATAAGCCGAAGAGAAATCTCAGTTCGCCAGTAGAGATGAAGATCTTGTTGACAGATGAGTTACCTATATTTGAACATCTGAGGAGCTTGGCGTATTGCTAACAAGTCAAGAATGGCTATAGGAAGGAATTATAAAGCCTAGTACATCTGAGTTTGCTTCGCAGGGGTTTTAGTGGATAAAAAGAACGGAAAAAAGCGTTTGTGTTGCGATTATCGCAAGTTAAACACAAAGATCATCCGAGATAACTTAATGGTTTCTTTCGCGTGCCTGTTTCAAAAGAATACCAAAAGTATACATCGTTTGTGAAGTGGAATATGTAAGACATTGAAACGGAAAGTAAATTTCTTAGGGTATGTGTTTGAAGATGGTAGTATCAGACCAGGGGATGAGAAAACTCGAGCAGTCGCTGTTTTTCCGATTCCACGTGATAAGAAGGAGGATAAGATAAGAAGGAGGATAAGAACGGAACGAACGAACGATACGGGAATTCTTACGGATGCTTAAAAAATTCGGATTCGAAGCTGTCATGCTTCATCGAGATTCCTGTGATAATTTGTGGCATCCAGTTTTTCTTTACGTAAAACGTAAACGTAAAACGTAACTTTATGTTACACAGATCGACAAAGGGGATAAGCCGCTGGTTACATACCATGTTGATCATGTTGGCCCCATTTGAGTTGACCAAATCTCATTTTCCTGATTGTAGATGGCTTTTCTAAGTACGTGTGGTTGTATCCTACTCGAAGTACAGGAGTTAAAGAAGTCGTTTAAGTCGTTTGGAGAGGCAGGCTTTTTTCTTTGGAAATCCATACAGGATCGTTTCAGATCGCGGGGCTGCTTTCACTTCGCATCTGTTTATGGACAAGTCAAGCGCATGCAGAAGATAGTGGTTCAAATCTTATCTAAAATAAGTCATGAAAGTCCAGGATGCTGGTACAAGCATGAAGGTGGGGTACAGCAGATCATAAATAATACCGAGCCGAGGAGTACCAAAGTTACACCATTTAAACTGCTAACTGGTTTGGATATGCGTATTGCTGGTGACGGAACGGAAAAGCTCAAGCTATTAATTCAGGACTGTCTGATTGTGGAATTAGATGATGAGCGAGAGATCTTGAGAAAGTAAGCAAGAGAGAATATTCAAAATATATACAAGCTGAGAATAAGAGAGCTTTCGATGCCAAAGGAAAGGTAAAAAATAAGTTTAAGCTCAATGATTTAGTAGCCATTAAGCGCACCCAGTATAGCACTGGATTAAAATTGAAGGGCAAGCAAATAGGGCCATATAAAGAAGTCAGAATCAATAACCATGGCCGAATCGAAGTTGAAAGGGTCGGAGAAAGAGAAGGGCAGTACAAGACTTTGACAGTAGCTGAGCATATGAAGCCATTTAGGACGAATTAGGCGTCAGGAGGGCCGAATATAGGATGTGGTATTGATAGCGGAGCGGCAATGCACACCAGAAGCGGTCTCACCTATTGTGCCTCTGTCCTTGCACAATATACTCGATACTCAATTGCAGCGTGCCAAGAAGGGTGGCACCGTGGACCTATCCCCATAGTTAGTCGCTGCCAGAATCTCAACGAATACAGAGCATAATTAAGAAAAAACGTACGAATAACATTAAGGCAAACTGAATTGAACTAATAAATGCCACTAACGATATATATAAATTAAACAACAACAGTCAGTGTTTTAAATCAATTAAAACGGAGATACTAAATGTAAGCTATGATCTTTGTTCTAATGAAACACTCCCAAGACTCCCAATATTCCTATGTAAATTCCAAACTATATTTTACATTATACATCCGTGCAAAACTGTTCACTACAAAGTGGCGCTGGTAAAGCTTAAGGCTGGCATGGTGTCCACTACGTCGGCCCTCCTTTTCCACCCTTTAGCCCACCATATAGAAAACTCTTACGTTTTGGGGAGCCGTAAATGTTGTCGGACGCGAGAAAGCCTGAGGCTGGCAAGGATATTAGTGCCCCATAAGTCCAGCCCTACGGCTTTTATCATCGACTTCTGAGGAAAACAAGAGTCGATCTCTTCGATCTCGTGCCCAGCGAGTGTGCCACCAAGGGGGAGGAGAAATTTCGAATGCCTTGCTGGCGGACAAACTTCGGAAATAAGGACTCACCTTTTATGCCATGCCGATTCATTGGCGTTCATCGAACGAGGAGCAAGTCGAGACCTATGGCAAATGAGCAAGAACCACCTGTCCGGTGGTGCACATGGGCAAGCTCTGCATCTAGGTGTCACCCACGTCGAAAGTTGCTTCTTTGTCCGAGGTGCTGTGCATCGGTTGTGGTATCTGTGTCAAGAAATGCCCCTTCGAGGCCATCAGAATCATCAACCTGCAATATAGAAGCATACGACAAATCGGTAAAGCAAAAACTCGATTAAGCTCCATCGACTGCCCATACCGCAACGCGGCGAATTGCTCGGTTTGATTGGACAGAACGGTATTGGCAAATCTACGGCACCCGACCGATCAAGGCAATGCGCGGTACTGTTGGCGACTTGCTGGATAAAAGAATGAGCGTGAACTGCAGACATCGATATGCAATACGCTGGATTTGTCACACATTCGGGACCATGAGATTTCACAGTTGTCTGGTGAAGTTGTCAGTTGTCTGGTGTACGGATATTTTTTTATGTTCGTTTATGGATGTAAAGCAGAGCCTGAATGTTGCTGTGACCATCCGTTCGCTGCTGCATCCTACATCATCGTCGTAGAGCACGATTTGTCTGTCTGGATTTCTCGTCTGACTTTATTTGCTGCCAGTATGGTGTGCCCCGATGTTAGATTTCCACGAAATTCTAGAATCATGTTCCCCATTTTCTGCACGATGAAATTCACGATGCCTATGTGTATCCCCGGTTCATTGCGAATGTGATGAAGCCCATGAAAATCTAGAAGATCATGGACCAGGAAGTGCAGAACCTCTTCGGTGGTGAATGTATCGCTTGGCATTGGCTCTCTTCCAGGGGAAGCCAGCGGTCTACCTCATTGATGAACCCTCCGCCTACTTGGATTCGGAGCACCATCAGGTGGCTGCTAAGGTTATCATGCTACATTTTGCATGGAAAGAAAACCGGATTTGTCGTGGAGCCCGATTTCATACCCGATACCTTTCGGACCGTGTCATTGTGATCGAGGGCCAGCCCTCGGTGAAGACGACTGCTTTCACCCTACAATCACTGCTGAATAGCATGAACCGCTTTCTCGAACTTCTCGGCATTACGTTCCGTTGCGATCGCAACAACTTCAGGCCCTACATTAACAAGAACGCTTCGGTCAAGGAATCTGAATAAAAGCGCTCTGGACAGTTCGTCTTCCTGGAGTATGAGGCTCTGTGAGTATACGTGGACCAGTTGATGAGCATTCACCCACCAGCGCAGAGCCGAAAGCTTCCATTGCACAACATATTTTTCCCATGGTACCATTCTCTCTGCTATGTTCCCTTTACATTCTTTAATCTAAAATACATATTTGCTTTCAACATATTTTGTTATTGTTGACAAAATGCAGGTTGTTTTTTTTACTTGTAATTGATCAAAGCGAGATTTTGTATACGTATTACGAGCGGAAACAAATAATAAGTCCGAAAAAAAGACTAAGTCGGGAAATTGGTCGGGCCTCCGTTCAACCAGAACACGGACGACGACGCGCACCCAGGAACAGGAGAAGCCCACCCATTGAGCATGGTTGAGGAAAGGATCGCCGCGCCGGGGACTATTAGTGGGAGAGCTCTTTTAGCAACTCTCGACACAAGCGCAAACCGATTCTTCATCAGTCAACAAGTGGCTGAAGAGAAAGGAACGGACGAGAAAAGGCGGACAGTGAGGCCAGGATCAGCATCGAAAATGGATCAAGGAAGGATCACCCAGTTTATAAAAGCAGCGATACGCCTTGACCAACTCTGGTATTTATGTTACCTATAGTTCTAGATGAAATCATCCTGGGCTTTGATTTCTTGTGTGACATTCGAGTCCGGATCCACTACGTTCGATCATATTTGCAGCTAGATATGCGCCTGGACCCTCTAAGAAGCCGGCCCGAAATTGAATTTCTGCAGTGCCCTCGGGCAGTGGCATTTGCCAAACCTCCTGTCACCTCAATTTATCCCACAATCGTCCCAACGCCTTTGACGACCACCTCAACGAGACCGGTGCCTAGTCCCGACCAATTAGGACACGAGGACTAAACCAGTGAGAGTCAAGCCTGCCCACGGGTCTCTCCAGGGTGAGCTCCCTCGTTCATAACACGACTACAACGGAACGCCAATGACAACGGACTTTTGCAGCGACAACTGTGGCTCTACTAATCCAGGGCCGGCTCGTCAAACTAAGGAAGAAACTTCGGCAGTCGCCTTCCGTAGCCACAACTGGATCAATTGCTTCGACCCCCAGGAAGTCCCAAACTACGACGAGTGTCAAGATGCAAGAAACATCGACGGGAATCAACGCTTTGATTCGCAAGAAGAAACAAGCGACAACAAGAAAGTAAAAAACGTCCCGCCCCACGTCCAGCATCCCGATGAAACCGGGCAAGATCAACCAGCAAATAAACGCAAGAACAGGAACCAGCGACGCAAGCTCAGCGGGAACGTAATCATGGACCAAAAACTGGAGCCCCTAGCCGACGCTGAAACAGCTCAGGAATCCTTTCCACATTGTGATCCCAGAGGACTTTCACTATCACATCAATTCAGTTGAAGGAGCTATCACCACTGTAACCGTCCCCAAGCACCGCATTGGCACCCACAACATAGGCGAACGAGTTCCTTGATCGAAAAGTGGCCAAGTTCGAGGGACAACACCCATAGTGTTGGTGGGCAAGAAGACGGGAGAAATGAGAATGTGCGTAGACTTTCATCAACTCAATTACCGATCAGTAAACTTCCCTACTGGTTAAGAAGAAGAATCCAAATTAGTTAACGACAAAGCAACCCTACTCCAGAAAATCTTCAAGAATTCCAGGAAAATAGCTTACGTATAGTGCAAGAGCAAAGTCGCAACTTCCGGAAACGCGAGTGGCGACCATTGGAGAACTGCCCCTATAACGATAGCATCACTGTCCAAAGCAATCGATAACTTTGCAGCGAAGCTGGCCCCTAAGTATTAGGTCGTTATCAGGTTTTTCCCTCCCAATATTGTTAGACTAAAACAGCACCAAGGAAGATAATGGAAGACCGCAGGCCAGGCGGACCTCAAAACATTCCATGCCGAAGATCCCGAAGATAAGCCCCCGATGACAACCGACGCAGATACCAGCCGGACGACCTGGAGCATATCCGAGTAAGTTCTATGCAGAATCATAAGAGCTACTTGTGGTAGTGCTCGGCCACAATGTCCTTGTTCCTTGCTGTAAATCGCACTATCAAGCAGGATAGGTAAACGTAGCGACATCCATACGCAGGTTCTAATTCGTTGAGGTTTCATCAGCTCCAATGATGAGGACGAGGCTGAAGATAGGGCTGCTTGAGCGACCTTAGAATAAAAGTGAATAAGACCCAGCATCCGCATTGTTTCTTTACTTCGTTTATACATAGTACGCACATGGCGGTCTTGCTAGGCTGATATCGGGCGATGCACTGACGCGATCCTTCCCATAGAATCATCTCCTTTTTCCTAAGGGAGTCAAGCTGAATGACGGTGGACGCGGGAAAGACGGAGGCTGGCACGGCATCCACAAGCTGCGATCCTCCCTCCCGGAGTAGTACGTGTATTGTATTGATTTTCCATTTATTTGAGAAAGCAGATCTTGCCCGATTTTTTATTATGGTTGGTTATGATGCCGTTCTATGTTGGTTTTATGTTACTAAGCTTTTGTTTTTTAAAAGTAGTTTTGTGTTTGCTCTGAACTTATTTTTTGCCTTATCTGAATTCATTTTTTTCAGAATAGTGCCTGTAGTCTGCGTGCCGACTTGTGCGTTAGACTTTGTTAAATTTGCGCAGAGACATAGCATGATAGACAAAATCCAATGTTAGTGTTCGAGGCCGTTTCTAAGCACCTCTACAGGCTATCAGTCGAAAAACTGAAGCACTATTTGTGAAAAAATTATGTTTACCAATGAACACAGCCAACAACCAAAAAGTATAGGAATCGATAACACTACTCGACAAAATTCAACTTTTTTTTCCGCTGTCGCCCAAAATGACATTTTCTGATAGATTTGGAGATTTAAATTTTTTTAAGAATTATGGTTTTTTTTCCAGGTTTAGTTTTTTTTTAAAGAATTTTTAAAAAAAATGTGGTATTTTTTTCAGAGGTAGTACTTCTATTTTTCACATAACTTAAGTTTCCTACAACTGGTTGTATTGAACTTTGCAGTTTTAAAAAGCTGACAAATGCAGCTATAAATCCGACCCAGACACTTTTTAGCTGCAGCTTAACGTCTGGAAGATATTTAGCTTTCAAATTCAGAATATTTTTCGGTATTTTCCCCCGAAATTTTGACTTTGAAAACTCAGGAAAAGTCGAAAAAAAATATTTAATGGCAAACAGTTTTAGTGTTAGATAGACACATTAATTAGGAGTCGATTAAGGTATCGTTTTTAAAAGTCTATGAATAAACGGCCATGTTGCAGCCGTTTGACCAAAACTTCACATGCCGTTTGGCACCATCCCAAATGCCATTTTACCGTTAAAAACTGTTACAAACTGTTAAACTGTTATAAACTGTTACAGATTTTTGGTATTTTTGTAGGAAAAAAAAACGGTTATATGTCGGCTAACGGAATTTATCGGCGAAAATGGTTGTAACTTAGCCGTTTATTCATCGATTCTTACGAACGACACCTTAAACGACGCCTAACTAATGTGTCTATCTAAAACTAAAAATGTATTTATTTTCGACTTTTCCTGAGTTCTCAAAATCAACATTTCGGGAAAAAATATGTTTTAATTTTGGGCGACAGCGGAAATGTCGCGTCGACTAGTGTAATCTCTGTCTCAGCGCGCTGATCCCATCTCAACTGGACGCTGCCATCTCTCACGTGAGAGCTTTTCACATTAGGCTGTCTCTGTTTTTGCAGCTAGTACAGCTCAAAGTCTAATGTCATACTACTATGACAAAGATCGTCATTTATATAATTTTGGGCACTGGGACATTTTAAGTACTAAATTTAGTAATTCATTTTTATCATCCCTCGTCTGTATTGTGATGGGCGCAGTTCGCTTTTATACAAATCCAAACTCACGCATGCATATATGTATAGATATGGACGTCATATCTGAATATGTATACATACATTCTTGGCTACCCTTGTTACGTTAAGAGACCTACATAATGCGATTGCGTGAGTTATAAGGAGAGTATTTGGACGTATGTATGTACACATGTATGTGTGTTTGTGTACATTTCCGACGTCAACTTAGTATCTGTTTGACATTTAAAAGAAAAAGTTATACAAGCCGGGCAATGCAATGCATTATTAAGCCATCAAGTGAATTTCAATTAGTATTGTGCTCATTTTTTGCATGTGCATACATATGTACATAAACTTTAATATATTTGGAGTATGTACTTTAAAGATGTGTACACAAAGATTAAATATCTATTTAATATATCCTGTGCTTACAATACATTAAAGATACTTTATACATGAAAATATCTACATATGTTTGCACGTATAGTGCATAGGTACAATAACCACTGAGTAAATATTGCTCAATTTTGCAGCTCTAATCTGCGTTTTACAAATACATATACATACATACATTTGTATATGTTAATAAATTTCAACCTATGTATCTAATACAAAAAATATGTAAATATATTTTTATATACATATGTAGATATAAATATTTTTAGAGATTAAAGAAAATATCCTTTAAAAAAATCATATGTAATGTATCTAGATACATATGTACGAAATGTATAGTTTGTAGGTGTTAAACTATTAAAACATAAAACAAGGAGAATTACAATTTATAATTCTCCTTTGTATGGCTTTAAATAAAAAACATTTTGTTTACTGTGTATGTATGTAACATGCAAAATGCATACATACATATGTATGTATCCACATGCATGAACTTCCACATTTAAAAAACGAGGTGGTCAAGGTTTTTACTACAATTTTACTAATGTATTAATTGTATTATGTACATACATACATATGTACATTTATAGTCTACAATTATCCTTTCTGAACATGTGCATATACATATGCGCGTTTGTGCAAACATACATATGTATAATCTGAAATTGGTGTCTGACAAATATTTCTACAACGAACAAAAAGAAATTCGAATTCGAAAAGATTTTCATTTGGAAATAATGGAACCGAAACGATGGCACTTGCAGTTGTCATGTTTTTTCCTGCTGCTTAGCTCAACATATTCAGGTATGTAAAATCACACACGCATGTTTTTAGATTATTTCGCGCGCCAATTTTTTTCGAAGGAAAAACAAATTTGGTGCCTTGAATCTTATGCAAATTTAAATCTTTAAAGTTTTATGGACAATAAATAAGTTTATACGTACATACATACATACATATGTATGTACCAAATTTGTTTTTCCTTCGCCATATACATATAGCAGATAAATTTATTATTGTATGTATATGAGTTAACAAGTAACATTCTCGGGCCACCCTAATATGTTTGGCACCACCCTAACATTCTCGGGTGACTCTATTATGTTTGGATCCGTCCTAACATTCTTGGGTCAACTTCTGCACTCAGAGTGCTGATGCAGCAAATGTCGCTGAAGTGGGCTGCGCCCCAACACCATTGGCTACCAGCGATCGCCTGACTTTTGAATCTGTTGCATGGTCAGCACTTTTCGAATATGTGTTGACGGCTCGCCGGCTATGTTTCTAGATATTAGTTTTCAGTTTTGTATGAACATTGATTCCGATCACTTGGCTCCAATAAATATTACTCCGGCTCAAGCCGTTAAAATATCATTGTTTTACTTTGCCGAGCCACAAGGCCAGCAAAAAGGAAGGTAGTTCCCTTCCACCATAATCTTCTAATAAGAAGCAGCGGAGTCGCCGACCGGCCGACACTCACCCCTCCTGCAACGGAGCAACAACCGCACTGCCGCCGCCACCCCTCTGCGTGCAGCAGACTGACGCCGGCCCACCACAGCAGCCGTCGCCCCCCGCCAACGCGATCGGGAGAGCAGCGCCCCTCAGCTTCAGCCGCCTGTCCCCGTCCAACACGAGGGACACCGCCGCGAGGCACACCACTTAATCATAATTGGCGCCCAACCGGATTTATCTTATCTTAAGGAAAAGAATCCACGTCCCAACGAAAAACATGTAAGTGACTGTTCGAAGAAAAAGAAGACTTCAAAAGTGATACTAAAAGAAAAAAAAAAACAAAGATAGTAATAGGCATCGCTAGAGCGGGCCACACAATACCAATAAAAAAATAAAATTTTTATTCGAACTGATTGAAGTGCATTTTGTGTAGACCTTGAAAAAAGTGTTTGTACAAGTTTGTGTTTTAAAATCTGCTTATCGATTTGTTGCTTTTGTTCTGATTTCCCATGAGCTGGGAATATAGAGATCCAAATATTGCCTGCGATAGTGACGATAGCGAAGAGTTAGGATTTCGCCCCCAAGTTCCGACGCATAATCAGATTGAGATGGATGCCAATCAAGTACAAGAATTAGTAGTAGGCGTAGAGAACAGTTTAAAAAAAGCGTTTGATCAATAAATCAAAAGGTTAAAAGATGAAGTTAGTGCCTTAAAGTTAGAGGCCCCTGAGGTAGAGGTTTATAGAAGAGCGACCATCGACCCCAATATAAAATGTGAAGTGAAATTAGATATTGTGAAATCCATGCCAATGTTCGACGGCAATCACGAGGATTATGTGTCCTGGCGACAAGCAGCCATAGATTCATACGAAGTTTTCAAGAACTACAAAGGTAGTCAGGCACATTATGAAGCCGTAGCCATTTTAAAAAATAAAATCTGCGGAACAGCGCGAGCACTGCTTACGTCACACAACACGGTGCTCAATTTTGACGCAATCATAGCCAGGCTGGATTGCACGTACGCAGACAAAACATCCCTACGGGTGCTGCGTCAGAACTTAGAACTGGTTAGGCAGGGTGAATCCGACCTGATGGAATATTATGACGAGGTCGAGAGGAGACTCACACTCGTCACCAACAAGGTGGTCATGACCCACAATGAACAGGCAGCAGTCATTTTCAATGAGGAAATAAGGAATGATGCCTTGCACGCCTTCATAGCGGGCCTCAAGAGGCCACTGAAAATGTTGGTTCTCCCGGCACAGCCCAAGGATTTGCCATCTGCCTTAGCGCTAGCACGCGAGGCTGAGAATAGCATCGAAAGAAGCGCATTTGCGGCAACGTACGCAAAAGTATTCGAAGAATACTACAGAATACTACATACAGGCTAGACAGGGAAGGAACCAAGAAAGAAATCCGTATTTCGTAGGAAGACAAAACCAGAGCAGGCCGCAACACGGTAACCCGTGGCCCAAGTCCGACAAAGAATCCCCAGTACAAAGCCAGGTGCAGCCTATGGACGTTGATCCATCGACGTCTAGGTTTAGGCAGCAGACCAATTGGGGGAAGCCACAAGATGACGTCAAACAGGGCGAAGCTCAGAAAAGGCGAAACACGTCAGAACGTGTATCTGGGCAAAGGCGGCAGCGAATAAATCACATTCCCCAACAAGCCTCTAACCGAGAGGAGCAGGAATATGCAAATGCAGCCGAAGCTGCAGTTGCCGAGATCGACGAAGAAAGCGACTCGACCGGCGGCAACGATCTGTTGAATTTTTTAGGGAGCGCTCCCAATTGCCGTTCGTCGAGCGACAGTTGGCTGGCAGACCACTAAAGATACTAATCGACACCGGTGCGGCAAAAAATTACGTTAAGCTCGTAAAGGAGCTGAAGAACGTAACCCCTGTCGACAGGGGTTCCATACACGGCTCCAGTGAAATAAAAAGCAAATGCCTAATGCGCATCTTTGGGCTAAACGCCCCATTCTTTGTGTTAGACACACTAAGTACATTTGACGCCATTATAGGTTCCGATTTGCTAACGCAAGCGGGAGCGGCATTGAATCTGAGAAACAGCACAATCAAATACGGAAACGTAACTGAACAGCTTAGGTTCCACGACTGTGACAATGTAAATTTCACCAAAGTCGATGACCTGGTGGTTCCAAGTTCGGTAAAAGCCGAATTTAAAAAGATGATACTGAAGAGAATTAAAGCCTTTTCGACCTCTAACGAGGCGCTTCCCTTTAACACCTCAGTCATCGCCACCATCCGAACGGAAAATGACGAACCAGTCTACTCCAAATTATACCCTTAGCCTATGGGAGCAGCTGACTTTGTGAACAAAGAAATCAAAGAACTGCTGAAGGACGGTATAATCAGGCCTTCGAGGTCGTCATACAACAGCCCAATATGGGTTGTAGACAGAAAGAAATCTGACGCAGACGGAAACAGAAAAAAGCGGCTGGTAATCGACTTCAGAAAACTGAATGAGCGAACCATCGCCGATCGATACCCCATACCAAGCATACCCATGATCCTAGCAAATTTGGGAAAGGCAACATTTTTTACTACCCTGGACTTAAAATCGGGGTACCACCAGATATACTTGGCCGAAAAAGATCGCGAAAAAACCTCGTTCTCAATAAACGGAGGAAAATACGAGTTCTGCCGCCTACCTTTTGGACTGAAAAATGCGGGAAGCATTTTCCAAAGGGCCATTGACGATGTGCTACGAGAACAGATTGGGAAAACGTGTTACGTCTACGTGGACGATGTAATAATTTTTTCCGAAAACGAAGATGACCATGTCAGAGACATCGATACAGTGCTCAAATGCTTGTGCGAAGCAAACATGAGAGTGGCCAAAGAAAAGACCAAATTCTTCAAAGAAAGTGTAGAATTCTTAGGTTTCATAGTCACCAGGGGCGGAGCAAAGACCGACCCAGAAAAAGTAAAAGCAATAAAAGAATACACCGAGCCAAAAACCCTCTTCAGCCTCAGGTCCTTCCTTGGCCTTGCAAGCTATTATAGAAGTTTTGTCAAAGACTTCGCGGCAATCGCACGACCACTAACCACCATACTCAAGGGAGAAAATGGTACGGTCAGTAAACACATATCAAAGAAAGTTGCGGTTGAGTTTGACGAAGCACAACGCAACGCATTTGACCGTCTGCGAAACATCTTGGCATCGGAAGATGTCATACTCACATACCCAGACTTTAAACTACCATTCGATTTAACCACCGATGCTTCGGCAAGCGGCATTGGGGCGGTGCTATCACAAAATGGCAGACCGATCACCATGATATCGCGCACACTAAAAGATTGCGAACTTAATTACGCTACAAACGAGAGGGAGTTGCTAGCTATAGTTTGGGCTTTAGGGAAACTGCAAAACTACTTGTATGGCACTAAGGAAATAAGGATCTTTACCGACCACCAACCATTATCCTTCGCGGTGTCTGATAGAAACACCAATACAAAAATCAAACGGTGGAAAGCCTTTATAGAGGAGCACAACGCCAAAGTGTTCTACAAACCAGGGAAAGAGAACTTCCTGGCCGATGCCTTGTCCCGACAGAATATAAATAACCTGATTGACGAACCTCAATCAGACGTTGCCACTGTGCACAGCGAGCTCTCTCAAGTCAACCCCTACAGCGGAATTTTATTATTTTCGGCAGCAAAACTCGCCACATAATTCATTTTAACAACAAAGATTCCCTAATTGAGTCCGTAAAGGAGGTGGTTAATTCCAACGTCGTGAACGCAATACACTGCGACCTTCCGACCTTAGCCACTCTCCAACACGCCCTAGTGATGGAGTTCCCAGCAACCAAATTCTGGCATTCCAAACACTTCGTGAATGAAATCACGGATGCAAGCGAACAAGTTGAAGTAATTACAGCCGAACACAATCGCGCCCACAGGGCTGCCCAAGAAAATGTGAAACAGGTCCTTCGGGATTACTATTTCCCAAAAATGACCAAAATTGCAAATGAAGTGGTCATAAACTGCAAAGTTTGTACCAGAGCGAAATATGACAGACATCCCAAAAGACAAGAATTGGGAGTTACACCAATTCCGTCGTACGCGGGAGAAATGCTGCATTTCGACATTTTCTCCACAGATAAGAAATTTTTTTTGACTTGTATTGACAAGTTCTCAAAATTCGCAATCGTACAGCCCATATCTTCTAGGGCCATAGTAGAAGTACGAGCCCCAATCATACAGTTGGTAAACTTTTACCCGAACACTAAAACCATATATTGCGACAACGAACCCTCTTTCAATTCGGAGACAATTACCTCCTTGCTGAAAAATCAGTATGGCATCGATGTGGTCAACGCTTCACCTCTGCATAGTAGCTCCAACGGCCAGGTGGAAAGATTCCACAGCACCTTGGCAGAGATCGCAAGGTGTATCAGAATCGACAAAAAAATCGATGACACCGTAGAGTTAATCATGCGAGCCACAGTAGAGTACAACAGGACACTACACTCGGTCATAGACCAGAGGCCTATAGAGGCGATTCGCGCGAACAACGACGAACTTAAACTGGCGATTAAAGCAAAAATCGACAAGGCACAGAACACCAGTCTAAGCAGGAATAACCCCTCAAGACAGAACAGAGTATTCGAAGTGGGCGAAAAAGTATTCCCAAAAAATAACAAGAGGTTAGGAAACAAACTAACTCCACTGTACGCAGAAGAACGCGTACAAGCAGACCTAGGAACGTCTGTTTTAATTAGGGGGAGGGTGGTCCACAAGGACAACTTAAGATAATCGGAAAACCATAACAGCAGCCATTGCAGATCTAGCCGTCCTATACCCGCACGTTGCTCGGAGTAATCCTCATACTCTTGCCCACGACGAATACGCGAATCACCGATTTTTTCCCACGCAAACTATATTCCCATACTAGATGGGAGCGTGATGGTAAGGGAAACAGCGTAATTACGTGAGGCACTCAACTAATTTGTCCGAATTCATAAACATCCTAGACGATACCACCAAAATGTCCGAGTTATTTCCCCATTCGCACATGCGAAAGTTACTAAAAGTAGATATAGAACACGCCCGAAACTCATGGTCCACTTTAACAATACACCATAGGATGGCTAGAAGCCTAAACTTTTTAGGAACAATACTTCAGTAGTGGCAGGTACCCCGGACGCGTTGAACTTCGAGAGAATAAAGAGAATTAGAATAAAGAATTAAAATAACCGAAGCGCAGCTCATGGGATCAAATAACAGACATGTATTAATTAATTCAGAACCAAATTAATTTGCTAACGAGCACAGTCAACAAAATACTCAAAGAGAAAAAAGGTAACCTAGTAGACACAGAACATCTGTATGAAACACTTTTGGCAAGAAACAGGATGCTAATCTCAGAAATTCAGAACCTCATGCTCACCATCACTTTCGCGAAGTCTAATATAATAAATCCTATAATTCTTGACCATAATGATTTGAAGTCCATTTTCATCGAACAGCTCACAGAGGTCCCCATAGTTAGCTTAATGGGGGTATCCAACATTAAGGTTTTCCAATCCAGTAACATTATTAATATTTTAATCGATTATCCTAGAGTTAAGACTATTTGTAAGAAGGTCCTCATTTTTCCCGTGGCGCACAACAACACCGTTCTACAAATGAATGACAACATCGTAGCAGAATGCGACGAAGGGGTACTGTCCGTCACCGAATGCGCCACAACGAGCTCCGCAACATTCTGCAAGAGGGCAGCGCACGATTCGTGTGCGCGCGAAGTGCACGCAGGCGGCCCAGCTTCATGCCGTACACAGCCCAGACACCCGGAATCCATCACACGGGTGGATGAGGGAATAATCATCATCAACGAACAGCCGGCAATGATGACAACAAAAGGGGCCCTCCTTATCACCTTCGAGAGCAGAGTCACGATAAACAACACTTTATACTTGAACCTCAAGAAAACTGTGAGCAAGGTTCCAGCCATTAGCGGCCTCGCCCCTGCTAAACATAACGGGACACGACCACATCAGCCTACCGCTACTACAACGAATGAATGAGCGTAACCTACAACCCATACAAGAGCTCAGAAACGACGTAGCATCCGGTGGATCCCCTAAGACCTGGTTCGCTGCAGGAGTGGCGGTCAGCTTTATGTTGTTCGGGTTCATTCTCCTCCGTCAGTATTGGAGTCGGAGAAGCGAAGCGGCTAAAACACAAAAGGTCATCGGTGAGATGCGTACCGCCGAGGACGGCGATAACTTAAGGGGGGAATAGTTAACATGTAACATTCTCGGGCCACCCTAATATGTTTGGCACCACCCTAACATTCTCGGGTGACTCTATTATGTTTGGATCCATCCTAACATTCTTGGGTCAACTTCTGCACTCAGAGTGCTGATGCAGCAAATGTCGCTGAAGTGGGCTGCGCCCCAACACCATTGGCTACCAGCGATCGCCTGACTTTTGAATCTGTTGCATGGTCAGCACTTTTCGAATATGTGTGGCCGGCTCGCCGGCTATGTTTCTAGATATTAGTTTTCAGTTTTGTATGAACATTGATTCCGAGCACTTGGCTCCAATAAATATTACTCCGGCTCAAGCCGTTAAAATATCATTGTTTTACTTTGCCGAGCCACAAGGCCAGCAAAAAGGAAGGTAGTTCCCTTCCACCATAATCTTCTAATAAGAAGCAGCGGAGTCGCCGACCGGCCGACACTCACCCCTCCTGCAACGGAGCAACAACCGCACTGCCGCCGCCACCCCTCTGCGTGCAGCAGACTGACGCCGGCCCACCACAGCAGCCGTCGCCCCCCGCCAACGCGATCGGGAGAGCAGCGCCCCTCAGCTTCAGCCGCCTGTCCCCGTCCAACACGAGGGACACCGCCGCGAGGCACACCACTTAATCATTATTTATGTATGTGTGTACATATATATATATGTATATATATATAATCCGGCAGGCTCCGGTTTTCACTTTCACAAAAATGTTTACTTTTAATTTTGAATACACATTAATTGGAGCTCTTGCTTTCTCATTACGAAAGATTTTTTTCTGTAAACATTTTCCTCTGCGAAAAGAAAAGTAATCGGCTTTTTATACAAAAAAGCTAATCTTAGTTGCCAAAGGAAAAAAATAGGTGATTCATTGATCATTAAGGCAAATTTGACACCATTGTCAGGGCAATGTGCAATGTTTTATAAATACATTTATTTTGTAACCCGAAATCAAATTTGTACCCGGAAAAAATTAGTCAGGGCAAATTCAAACATGTTAAATGCATAGGTGATGCATCTAAGATGTGTTGATCTTCTTAAATATCGCACTTTCTGTCGCCATTTTAGAATTTTTCAGAATCTATAATAATGTGCCGTTTACACTGAGGCTGCGTCTTGATTCTTTGCGTCTTCCCAGAAACGCAGTTTTTATACCCGGTACTCGAAGAGTATAGGGGTATATTAGATTTGTGGTGATAACGCTTGTGTGTAACGCCCAGAAGGAAGCGTTTCCGACCCCATAAAGTATATATATTCTTCATCAGCATCAATAGCCGAGTCGATATAGCGATGTCTGTCTGTCCGTCCGTCCGTCTTCATGAGCGCCTAGATCTCAGAGACTGTAAAAGCTAGAGTAACCAAGTTTTGTATCCAGTCTCCTGTGTTATCACACTACTCCAAGTGTATTTCAAAATTTCGCCCCGCCCACTTCCGCCCCCACAAAAGACGAAAGTCTGTGGCATACACAATTTTGAAGATGCGAGAGAACTAAAAACGCAGAATCATAGAGAATGACCATTTCTATCAGAGTATTGAATCTGGATCAGATCTGATTCTTAATATAGCCACTATGAAGAAAACCATTTCGAAAGTCATCGTTCCCTCTCGCTCTCTCTCACATGCGACCCGATAAAAGAAGATAAGATAAAACATAAGATAAAAGAAAAACCAAAAACGCAGAATCATGGAAAATTACCGTGTCTACCAGACTGCGAAATCTGGATCACGTCGGAAAATTATTATGGCCAGAAGGAACAAATTAAATTTTAGTGGCTACTCAACGCCTGCCAAGCGCTTACTCTTTCCCTCTCTCTTTCGCAAACACTTCCTCGTATGTGTAGTTATACATGTACATGTAGAAATGTAGAAGTTTAGCATAGGGCCCTAGTGGTGGCAAAAACTTGCGTCTTTTTCCGACGCTGGTGCGTTTATTCGTTATATTATATTGGTTTTGGGTTTTCTTTGCGCATAACACCAATTTTCGTATTTTTCTGCCTTTTAGCGGAACTATCACCACTAATAACAACAAAAAACAGCAGATTAAAATGTACATTTTGCCGCGTAAAATTTTTAACTGAGTAAAAAGGGGCAAAAATATATGTAATGCTTAGAACAAATTGTTTTAACTAATTTTCTTATTAAAACGAGGGGGAACGTTGTGAGCCGCGGCAAAGGCCGCGGCTCTACTTTATACCCGGTACTCAGTCAGTATATACATACATATATGAGCTTACGATCATGCAGTTTATTATATGCTCGCAAAAGGGCCGAATCAAATTTTGGGCTAAAAAGAATATTGTTTCCATTTTTGTTAACATATGCTTTTTACATCTGCTTCTACATTTCATAATGTACATGTATAACTACATATTGCAATTTAGAATACATTATTAAATTTAAAGAGAGAACATTATCTGCTCTTTACTTACAAGGGTCCAAACGCGAGGAGGACGTTGCAGTTGCAAGACGAATTGCAACTTTTCTGAGGATAACTCAGACACTTCCATGCACTTCGAAAGATTCTCCTCACTTTGCGCCACCGCAGTTAGAAGTTTCGTTGATTTTCGAACATTATTGACTTTGTTTACATAATTTGTCTTCCTCTTTCAAAGTCGCAAAGACGCTGTAGTGTAAACGCACCAAGTGTAAAAAGTCTTTAAGATCAAACATCGATAACAATAATTTGTCTAAACACAAGAACCTTAAAATGAAAACGAAACGTTTTGGTTTTAAAACGAGAGTGAACACGAAAAAGTAAGTGAGGGCCGGAGCCTGCCTGAATATGTATTTATACGTTTAAGGCCTGTAAAAGTTTCAACTCTCGAGTGCTCATGTGTGAGGATTTTGTTAAGCTCTGTGACCAGAATAAGGACATATCATTTCACTCTCGCCTGCAATCCGATCTCAATAACTTTCAGTCATGGTGGTGTGCAAATTTGATACAACTCTATGCCTCGAAATGTGAAGTACAAATGACATTTTATGGTTCCAGCCCCTTGTTGGCTCCTTACATCCTATGTGGTGGTACTCTTGAGATAATTACCCCGGCTGATGATTTTTGTTCTATATTAGACCCCAAGTAAAAGTTTTCTGAACATAACATGATCTTACCATACCAAGCAAATTGGCGTGCTTGAATTTATAAATAGATATAAAGGAATTTTATGACCCCTAAATAACGATTTTAGAAAACGGCACCTGCGTATATCGCCTTCAGTAAAAATACACCAAGAAGTCTAGAACCAGTCGAGAAAAACTTTTTGCTCGGACTCAATTGGGATGCAAGTGCGAAATTGCCATTTTAACCTAATAGATTGCTTTTAAAAAACCTGCCATCCGACTATGTTTCAGCCGTTTGACCAAACTTTCTAATGCGGCATTTAGCCGTCAAATTCCGTTTGGTATTTTCCCAAATGCCATTTCACTTTAGAACTATTACAAATAAAGATTTTTTTTATTTTTGTACGAAAAAATTACGGTTATATGTCGACTAATGAAATCTAACAGCAAAATGCGACATTAGAAGTATTGGTCAAACGGCTGCAATTTAGCTGTTTATTTATATATTTTTTATAAACGATACTTTAAACGACTCCTAATTAATGTGCCTATATTAAAATAAAAATTCAAAATTTCGGGTTAATATTTTCCAGACGCTAAGCGGAAGCTACGAAGCGTTTGCGTCTATCAGCTTTTTATAATTGCAAAGTTCAATGCAACCAGATGAATTCTTAAGTAATGTGAAACAAAAATAAATACCTTTGAAAAAATTCATGAAAAAATAACAGATCTTAAAAAACTCTTTCAACAACCTATACATCGAATAAAAAAAACCATAATTCCTTAAAAAATGTTAAATTCCCAAATTATCAGAAAAAATCGGCTTGGACTACAGCGGAAACGTTTTGGTTAGGGTTATTTCTAGCATGAGACGTTTAGGGTCATATGCCCTCTACCATATTATGCTATTGATTCCCTTCCTCTTCGTTAAGACCTTAAAAGAAAAGTCTTGATATTTGCGAGTTGAGTTAGGGTCTTTCGAACTAATTTTTATTCAGAAAATCCTAGCCTTATGTGTAATTTTACCATGAGGTATGAGGTACAATTTTGTATTCTATTAATATCGTTAGACCCACGGAACGGGTACATCGTTACTGCGGGTGACCAATTGAGTGCAAGCAAGCATAAGTATTTTTGGACTACATTGCCGAGTATGGTATTGAGTGCTTTAGTTTGGGTTGACCTCAGCGCAGAACCTGTCGCTGGGTTCTTTAAATGAGCTTGTGGTTCGTCTTCTTTTCAGTGGCTTGCCACCACACTAGGACTCCATACAGCAGAGTTGTTCGAACGACCGAGAAGTAGATTCAATACATCAGGGCAGGTGACAGGCCCCATGTGCTGCTAAGCATCTTCATGAAGTGCAATGGTGGCCTTTTTCACCCGTTCTAATACGTTGGGTCTCCAGACGTTTGTAGCCACATTATGAAAAGCTCCGGATATATCTACGAATTTTCCTAGTGCACACTTTTTAATTTTGAGGGTTTTCTCGACGGTATCTAATAACGAATGTAGTGGTGCCTCCACCGAATTTCCCTTGGTGTTTCCTTGGGGCTCACATGGCTGCACTTTCCTGCCTTTGGTTCTCCATTGGATAGGGATGTAGCAATGGGGATAACCATTGGATTTTCTTTGGGGTTTTTTTTTTTGTATTCCTCATTGATGATCTCTTCGTTCGCTAGTTTGGCGACCGTAAAGAGTTCCCTAAGGTTATTTCTTTGAAGACAGAAGTCCCGGTTCCACCAGAGTGGCTTGGACTTATTTCTTGTTCTTGAGGGTGGGCATGCTGCGTGGTAGGCATCCAGCAGTTCCGTAGATTGGGTCTTTAAGGACTTCTCTATGTCCTCCGCGGATTACACTGAGCCCGGGTTCGCGAGTTTCGATGTGAATGTACCTATGATATGAGAAGAAAGGTCTTTCGAGGACTTTCCATCCAGATATTAAAGTACGCTTTCCCGTTACGAGAGTTAGATCTAGCACGTTTGACGAGGTGTGACCCACGTAGGTGTGTTCCTCTGCCACGTTTGCTACATTTATGTTAGTTATAGTATAAGTCTAAGACTGACTCACCTTGGTCTTTGATATCGTGGCTTCCCCACACACAATGGTGGGCATTGGCGACCGTATCAATGAGGAGTTGGTAGTCTTTGGAATCGGCTTTTTCCACCAGACTTCTTAGTTCTTCGGGGTGTGCGGTCCTGTCGTGCGCCATGTAGCAGCAGACCAGAAGGCGCTTCTCCTCACTCTCTAGCATTACCACTGTCAGATCATCCGTGCTGTAATAAGACATAAGGTAAGAGGGGATTCCCTTTCGTACGAGCCCGACAGTTCTATTCCTGCTTAGCGATGTTTGGTAAAACGAGTTAGAGATCTTTAGTCCGGCCACTGAATTGCCTGACGTAATCCAGGGCTCCTGGACCAAAACTTTGTCAGCGGGCCCTTGCTCCATGGCAATGGAGCTGACGCAAATATGCTTTTATGCAAGTTGAGCTGCAGCACACTCAGAGTTATGAGCTGCTGGCTCTCCTGCACTCGACGGGTTGACTACTATGGTCAGGTCACCGTCCTCTTCTTCCTGGGGGTCGTCTAAAGCTAGACCCTCTACTTCGCCTGCCTACGGGGTTTGTGTCTGTATCTCCGGGGTGGAGCTTCTTGATGCACAGGTACACACTGCCCATGCTCCACGTAATTTTCCCGTATATCAGGTAGAGGATGTCCTCTTCTTCTTTGTTGATCTAGAGAATCACATGCCTCGTTTGTGTGGACTACCAGCAGTACCTTCCAATCAGCAGTCGGTACATCTGAGTTCTGCCACTGAAAGAGCTTCAGCGCACGGTCCCTTGGATGGAGATGTGGAAAAGTACTTTTGGACGGGACGGGACTACTAGTTCCTTGTCCACCACCTCCAGCTTGGCTCCCTTCCTCATCGCTTCCAATTGGCAAACCATTTGCGTCAGCCTATTCAGCCTCGGATCGTCGTTACACTTTAGGATTTTGACCTTGTTTAGCCACCCAGCACCATCGAAAGTGGGCATGGGAGCTGTTGGGTCTTCCTCCATCCATGTAATATGGAAGTCTACTAGCCGCGCGTGGACCTACTTGCACTACGCCGCTGTCATCCCGTTCTCATCACGTCTGTAGATGAGAGCTACGATCAGGTGTCTCCTGGACACGTCACTGATCTTCGCGTTTGACCTCTAATTTGCCAATTTCGGTGAAGATTCCGCTCTTTTGGGCCCGTGTTACTGCTTGCTCGCCGGAGTGACGACATTGTCGGTCGAGCGCTTCCTCTTGGTAGTTCGCAATTCTTTCACCTTGTTGGCGTCGATGCCTTCACCTGGGGCAACTACACGTAGTACTTGCGGCCCTCCTCTACCTTTAGCACAGTCCAAGCTAGCTTGGATTGCTGCTCCTGGGAGATGTCGCCTTGCTTTGAAGACTGCTGCGTATCTTCAGGGCCACCTTCTATTGAGCTGTAGCCTTCATTTCCTTCTCCACGTCAGAGGTGTGGCTGTTGGTGACAAGCAGTTAGGATTGCTAATGTTTTTCGGGGGAACCACCTCCTAGCGTTTTAGGCGTGATTACTTAAATATGTAGCTTACTTCAAATAAAGATGGGTTTTGTGTTTCATTTTTAACACTCTTCTTAAATTACTATTATATATTATATTCATTTTATATATCATATATCATATTATTACTATACTTATATTCAAGTAATTAATATTTGTATTTAATTTTAATTCATGCTTAGTTCTTTCAGTAAGTTTAGTTCTAATTTACCTTGTATATTAGTCTAACATCTATCTTTCCTGTATGTTGGTGACCGGATCGGTTATACGCGTGGCGGGTAGTGTGGATGGTCCCCTCAGGCGCTTGGGCTGGAGGGCTGCTTTTCTCCCGCGATCCGCTCGTAACAGGCTTCAGCTTTCCTTCCACTCTGCGTGATAGGCACCATACCTTCACATCTCGAATGTCGATTGGTCCACTCTTCTTTCCTTACCGAATATTGACGTAACAGTCAACTTATGCGTAATTCTACTCGTATGAGTAGTTCTACATGTACATGTAGAAATGTAGAAGCTGATGTAAAAATTATACGTAAACAAAAATTGAAACAGATAAATTTTAATACATACATATATAAAAATCTAGCATAGGGTTTGACCTAATTTTTTGAAATTTTCCATTTGGGCCAAAAATGTAATTCGTCTCTTTTGTATATACCTCTCTCTCACATATGTATGTATATTCTGACTGAGTACCGGGTATAAAGTAGAGCCGCAGCATTTGCCGCGGCTTACAACGTTTCCTCTCGTTCAACCTTATTTTGAGGAAAGCGTTGTGCTTAAGTCGTTGAAAATTTCATTTTTTGCGGGTCCTGAAAAAGTGTCAAGTTGCATTTTAAAACATTGAGCGCAGTCAGTCCCTATGCCAACCCTTAACCTTTCTTTTCAATCTATCTTTGGAACAGTCCTGTCTCCCAGTAATTTGGAACGAGTCTTACATCATTCCGCTTCACAAGAAAGGCTCTAGTTCCAACATAGAAAATTACCGAGGCATTGCAAAGCTATCCGCCATTCCTAAGCTCCTTGAGCTCCTGGTTACCCGGCAATTGCAACATCTTTATTCTAGCTTGATATCTCCTTCACAACATGGTTTTTTTAAATATCGGTCACGACGAAATCCAACTTAGAAGATTACTAGGGAAACCTAATAAGGACAGCTTCTGAATTAATAGAGTATGGTTAACCGAAAACTAAACTACCAACCTGCTCGAGTTTTCCTCCATAACCAACCGTGGATTTCAGAGCGGTTTGCAAACCGACGTTATTTTTACGGATTTTAGCAAGGCATTTGATTCGGTTAACCATACTCTATTAATTCAGAAGCTGTCCTTATTAGGTTTCCCTAGTAATCTTCTAAGTTGGATTTCGTCGTATCTTTCAAATCGTACACAACGGATCTTATTTACTAATGTTTTGTCAGAGATCGTTAAGGTTGCATCTGGTGTGCCGCAAGGAAATCATTTGGGTCCGCTCCTCTTCATTTTATTTGTAAATGACCTACCCCAAGTTATAATATTCTCTCATACATTAATGTATGCTGATGACGTTAAAACCTGTCTGCCTATCTGTCAGCTGGACCTAAATGAACTGCTATTGTGGTGTTCAAATAATCTTCTTTTTTGAACCTCTCGAAATGCGAGCTTATGACATTTTATCTTTTTCTCTTGGTAATCATGTCCTGAATCGAATTTCGAGTTCAAATGATCTTAGAGTATTATTTGAGCATAAACTTTGTTTTAATAGTCATATAGCTGCGACAGCTAATAAAGCTAAGGGTGTTGTAACATTCATCAAGCGTTGGTCCAAGGAGTTTGACGACCCGTATGTGACCAAACAATAGTACATTTCGTTAGTGCGCTCGATATTGGAGTATTATTCCTGCGTATAAGGAGCAACAAGCTATTCTCGAATCAGTGCATAAACGATTTTTAATTTTCGCTCTTTGTATTTTACACTGGGACTCTGGTAGAATCCTGCCACCTTACCGATTTAGGCTACAACTTATTGACCTACCTTCGTTATAGCATCGCAGAATCTGCAATGGGTTAATGTTCGTGCACAAGCTCCTTCTCGGGATGGGTGGACTCCCAACCTCTCTTGAGTCAGATTGACTTTACGGTTCCCTTCCGTTCTACCCGTACTTTTAGGCCTATCAGATTACCGATTGCCATATCGTATCCCCTGAACTAACCCTTAAACATATGTATAGCAGTTAGTATTTACAACCACCTGAACTCAGTTAATCTGTAATTTATTATTATTATTTTTTTTTATAGTTTATCTTTAGTTCTCTTCTGAATTTAAATAGCATTATTAGCAGATAATTGTTAATTAAATTAATAACTTAATAAATATACCCAATTCCCTTCAGACTACAAATAAATTACAACCAAACAACCGAACCGTTTTAAGTTATTCATTTTCATTTGTTGACTATTGTTTTGTCTATTTATTCCGGCAGTTAGAGGAGGCCAAAAAACGATCGATTTCTCTATCGATTGTGACAACTTATGACGCATCCAAAGAAACGGAAAGTCCTCTAATCCAGTGTTCCGCAAAGCGTGTTCCTCCGCACACTGTTGTACAGTGGTCATCGATTGATGTGCCGAGAAAAAAATACCTGTTAAGCTATTAGGCGTTTTTAATAACTTTTGAATTTTTGTTTGAGTTAAAAATTGAGTTATGATATTTATGCTGCTTGACCCGACAATACATAATAACCTAAAAATAGCTGAGAGATATAAAAGTGAAGCGCTTTGTTGCTCGAGGGCCCAACCAAAACAGCCAAACTCCTTTTTTCACAGGGAAGTACTGATGACGTCTCTGCCTGATGAATTGTTGTCTGTCCCACAAAATGTTAATATTGTCTATAAAATTAGGTCGCGACAGATGAAATTTCTTTTGTTTAATGCAGTCTGTCAAAAATGGGAGCAAATCATCAGTTACTTCTGTTTGATACAGAATTACGATGGCTTTCTCGTGGAAAATTGGCTTAACGGATTTATGCGCAACAAAAATACACAACCAGACCATTTTAAAGGACCATGATTAAGATCTTGATTCTCGCTTGCTTGCGAACATATTCCCTCATTTAAATGAGCTCAACAGACAAATAAAAAATGAAAGGCAGGAATTTTAACACTTAAACATCTTCGGATAAAATTAAAAGCTTCAAGCTAAGTTAATGTTATGGAGCTATTAGGAGAAAAAATTAACTGTTATTTTCCTAAATTTTGGTTTAATATATGTATATTGTACACTTATTGTTAGGAATACCTGACTATTTTTAAATAATAAACAGGTTTTACATAACTACTTGAATGACTTTTAATGTTTGCTTTTCTGTTCATGTGCTGCGGCTTGCGTGCTGTTCGGTATACCAAAATAAAGAAAGCGATTAAGAGAGGGATAAGTCTATCGTGATTTTGATGGTGCCATACACACTGTATCTGCAAGCGAGAGAAATGAAAGAAAGCGAATGAAGAAGAGCGATAGATAGAGCGCGAGAGATCAAATAGATGGTATAGCTATAGAAGCTTAACGAAGAAGGCTGGATAGATAGAGAACAGAAAGTCATAAAGGCATAAGCATATGCGATTAACAATGATTTGGTGCAGTGGGCAGGGCAAATACCAAACAATATTTGTGGTTTACGTTTGGCTGCACTACTGGCTATGATTTAAAGAGTTAGGCGTTTCGTTAATTGGAACAATTTTTTTTGTGGTTTACAATTTTAAATTTTTTTATAAAAGATACTTTTTTTTTTTTTTGGTTATTTAGTTACTTTTAGCTGAGTTATAATAGATACTTGATTATATAATTTCATTTTGTCTGGGCAATAATGAAACTTTGAAATTCGAATAAAAACTAACCGTGACCGGCCGCCAAATGGCGGGTTTCCCGACTTCGGGTTAACATTAAGCGGAACGTTAAAGTGGCCGATAAGAAAGGAATCTCAAGGGATCATGCGAGAGATAACTTCTAAACGGCGAGCGGCTGCCGGTTAAGAACTTGTCGGCTTTACAAGCTGATTAAAGAAAGTCAGAGACAAAATTCTTGTTAGCCGACCGAGGGGCGCTGCCGAATGGCGCGCGACTCGTTAACCGAACCGATCGCGGACATGCAGGATATATAGATGTTAGATTAACGTTCGAGGAAAATTATAACTAATCAACCTTAAAGAACTAAGCATGCATGCAAAATATCAGACAATTAAAATTTATAATTACGAGAAAGGTATGTGCGTATTAGTAATTTAAGAAGAGAAAGAGAATTAGTAGTGGATATGATATTTAATTTTATTAAAGACAAATTCTTAGTGCTACAGTTTTAATACTATAAGTTAGAGCACTAATCACTATGACAAATTGGCAAAAAAAATATATATGAAACTAGCTGTCCCGGCAAACGTTGTTTTGCCATATAAATTATTTCAAAGTAATTTCTAGTGTAAACAAAAAATAACTAACTTATTGTAAGTTCGTAAGGATGTAGTATATGCGTGAAATAGGCATGTAGCGCTGTGAACGATGAGGTAATATAAAAATAATGGCATTGGCAGCAGTGAGCCTATTTTATGATAAACTTTGCCTCTGATTTTGAATGTAGAATTATATTTTTAACCATTTGCATTAGTATTTCGAACTATCTGTTGCTCCGAACGATGTCATTTGAAAGCATGAATTGAATGTTCGAAATGACTGTGCCGTGCCGATAAGTAAACCGTTCAATGGTTCAGGTGGTGTTTCAATTTCAGGTAGTTGCACTTTTCCTGACGCGCAACACATCCCAGCTGGCTCATTTTTGAATATCACAGCATGACAATGCGGACATTCCTGGTCCATAGTACCAATTAGAACCTTTGAATGAGCATAATATTCAATATCGGGCTCATACTGGAATGCTAGACGCAGGAATAAATCAGATGTAAATGCTCGATGTGCCTGTTGTCGTAGTTGGTCATTTGTTTTACGTCTATTGACTGTGAAACGGCGTGATTGTCGTTGTTCTAATCTTATTACTACATTGCGTTTAGCTCGTGTATCTGACTCTTCTTGACGCAATTGCGCCATTCTTACACGTGCATCATTATTTTGTTGCTGGATTTGTTCTTCGGTTCTTTCGGATCTTCTATTTCCCAAGCTTCTACATTTATTTGTATTATGGCTCAAATCAGCCCCTTTGCGTTTTCTTGGCATTGCTCACGCAGTTTTGCAATAATTTGTTTGAATTTATGAAATTATAGCAAAAATATTTTTTCGGTAATGTCAAAAACTTGACAGCATTATACAATTAATACAATTAAAAATGTTAAAATTAAATAAAAAAATTGACATCATTTTTTTGTAAAATGTTAAAATGTTTATGGTGGACAACCCCTATCACTAAGAGTATGAAAAATAAATGTTGGTCGATTCTCAGACCTACTCAATATGCTCACAAAATTTCATGAGAATTGTCATCCCGTTTCAGAGAAGTATGGAACGAACATTGTGACATGAGAATTTTATATACATATGGGCATTTCTCTGACGAGGTCGACCGAGGCCAAAAAATTAAAATTCAATAAAAACGTATTTGAATATAGTTTTCTCGGGATTTTATTTTTAAAAGATATTGAAAACCCGCCAATTGAATTAATTGACATATAATTTCATTAACTTTGATCTGAAAACCTATTAAAAATAGCAAAAGTTCACTTTTTTGGTATTTTTTTGTCATGTTTTCCATTATTTTTTTCGCCTATAAGAAAGATGATTCCTGATAAAAGTTTTTCTTCAAAGTCTCCCTTACATATTGAACTATCTAAAAAAAATTCCAGAAAATGTTTTCAATATCGGTTAACGGAATTTTTGTAACATTTATTTAGCCAAGAAATTTTTGTCCCGTGCGACATGTCCCGTGCGACAGAGGTTTAAATTGAATTAAAAAAAAACTACAAGCCATATGTGCTTCAAATTATAACCATTTTAAAGAGTCATCAATGCAGAACATTAATCAGAAATTCGCATAAATATATCGCCTCAACTTACGCTGAAATCTGAGTTTGAATTGGTCGCCGCGAAAACCACTTCTATATTTGTCCCGTGCGAATACCATGGTTGTTTGCAAATATCTCGAAAACGAACAGTAGCCCAAAATAGCCCTTAGTACCAGCTATAGAGCTAGTCAAGTGGCGAATCATAACAGTAAAACAATTTTGAAAATCGGCCTTTTTTTTACATTTTTACAACTTGAAATGCGTACGAACGTCCCGTGCGACATCAGAGAAATGCCCATATATAGATTATAAAGATCAAAATAAATAAAAAATTAAAATCTTAGGAATAGTAACATTGAACAGTAATATAAGGTATTTTCAACTTTAACATTGGATGACTTTCATTTAGTTTAAGACTATGTATATATGTATATATATTTTGTTATTATTTTATTACATTTAATTTATTTATTATTTTTGTTAGTTTTTTTTTTTAATTTTTTATTTTTTTTTTGTTGTATTATTTGAATTATTAGAATTGATTAAGATTTTTATAGTGTGCTATAACAGTACATACGTTTAAACTGGTGTGCGCCTTTTATGAATTTACTCTTGGGGAGGAAGTAAATTTAATGTTATCAAATAAATACTAAGACTTTTGTGTAACTATTATTTTATGTAAAAAAATTAGAATTTTTACATTAACCAACGACGATAAATTTAAGCCGAACAGTTTGTTGGCATAGCGCGTAACGTGGTCCGTCTTTTTCAGGCCATACACGTATCGAGCCACACTATTTAAAGCCATTTTGAGCCTACGCTGACTACACTAGTCGACACGACTTTTCCGCTGTCGCCAAAAATGACTTTTTCTGATAGATTTGTATGTTTAAATTTTTTTAAAGAATTATGGTTTTTTTTTCATGGAGTAGTTTTTTTTTAAAGAATTTTTAAAAAATTTTGTGTTTTTTGTCATAGGTAGTGCTTCTATTTTTCACATAACTTAAGTTTCCTACAACTGGTTGTATTGAACTTTGCAGTTAAAAAAAGCTGACAAATGCAGCTATAAATCCGACTCAGACACTTTGTAGCTGCAACTTAACGTCTGGAAGATATTAAGCTTCCAAATTGAAATTTCATAATTTTTTTCGGTATTTTTCCCCGAAATTTTGACTTTGAAAGCTCAGGAAAAGTCGAAAAAAAAATATTTGAATGCCTTGATTTTTGGTTTAAGATAGACACATTAATTAGGCGTCGTTTAGGGTATCGCTTATAAAAATATAAAAATAAACGGCTAAGTTATACCCGTTTGACCAAACTTTCATATGCCGTATTTCGCCGATAAATTCCGTTAGCCGACGAATAACCGTTTTTTTTCCTACAAAAATACCAAAAATCTGCGTTTGTAACAGTTTTTAACGGTAAAATGGCATTTGGAATAGCGCCAAACGGCATATGTAGTTTTGGTCAAACGGTTATAACTAAGCCGTTTATTTTTATATTTCTCTAAGCGATACCTTAAACGACGCCTAATTAATGTGTCTATCTAAAACCAAAACTCAAGGCATTCAAATATTTTTTTTTCGACTTTTCCTGAGCTTTCAAAGTCAAAATTTCGGGGAAAAATACCGAAAAAAATTATGAAATTTCAATTTGGAAGCTTAATATCTTCCAGACGTTAAGTTGCAGCTACAAAGTGTCTGAGTCGGATTTATAGCTGCATTTGTCAGCTTTTTTTAACTGCAAAGTTCAATACAACCAGTTGTAGGAAACTTAAGTTATGTAAAAAATAGAAGCACTACCTATGACAAAAACCAACAAATTTTTTAAAAATTCTTTAAAAAAAAACTACTCCATGAAAAAAAAACCATAATTCTTTAAAAAAATTTAAATCTCCAAATCTATCAGAAAAAGTCATTTTTGGCGACAGCGGAAAAAAAAGTTGAATTTTGTCGAGTAGTGCTATCAGCATCGCAGCTTCCAGAAATTTCAATCCCATAAAAAACTATTGGTAATACTACTGCCTTAGCAATAATAATTTTTGTTTGCACAGGACAATTGCGAAAGTGTGCCGTACATTTTGTCCACCGCTTTGATAACCTGGTCATTCCACGACAGGGTCTTGTTACAGGTTATGCCACGATTTTCTGCCTTATTTACGAAATCAATTGCTACATTACTAAATATGTAATACTAGACCTAGGAAAATTTTCGGTATTTAGGTTCATCTTATAAATCACAAGACACTTAGCCTTATACGGATTAATACATAAGCCATTATCACATGCCCATTTACTAACACATAAGAGATCAATATTACACAAATCAATACAATTATTTATTTGACTAAGCTTAGTACTCACATACAATTGGACATCATCAGCATACATATGAACATTACAGTTAGACAGACGGTGGATCATTAATATAAATAGTGAACAGGAGCTGAGCTAATATTGATCCCTGCGGAGCACCGCGGGGCACCTTCAGCAAGTCTGATGTTTTGTTCGAAGAAACAACGGCTTGTCTTCGTTGCTTTAAATAAGAGGACATTAGTTTAGTGGCAGTTGCCTTAACATTATACATTCTACTTAGCTTGGTGAGTAGTATGTCGTGGTCTACCGTGTCAAAAGCTTTACTGAAATCAAGTAGCGTCAATAATGTTACCTCACTATTGTCCATTTTTAACCTAATATCTTTGACTACTTTTACAATTGCCGTTGTGCAACTACGATTAGTCCTAAAGCCAGACTGATAACACTACTCGACAAAATTCAACTTTTTTTCCGCTGTGGCCAAAAATGACTTTTTCTGATAGATTTGGAGATTTAAAATATTTTTAAGAATTATGGTTTTTTTTCATAGAGCAGTTTTTTTTTAAAGAATTTTTAAAAAATTTTGAATTTTTCGTCATAGGTAGTGCTTCTATTTTTCACATAACTTAAGTTTCCTAAAACTGGTTGTATTGAACTTTGCAGTTTGGCACTATTCCAAATGCCATTTTACCGTTAAAAACTGTTACAAACACAGATTTTTGGTATTTTTGTAAAAAAAAAAAACGGTTATTCGTCGGCTAACGGAATTTATCGGCGAAATTCGGCATATGAAGTTTTGGTCAAACTTAGCCGTTTATTTTTATATTTTTATAAGCGATACCTTAAACGACGCCTAATTAATGTGGGTATCTAAAACCAAAAATCAAGGCATTCAAATATTTTTTTTCGACTTTTCCTGAGCTTTCAAAGTCAAAATTTCGGGGAAAAATACCGAAAAAAATTATTAAAATTATTATTAAACCAGACGTTAGCTACAAAGTGTCTGAGTTGAATTTATGGCTGCATTTGTCAGCTTTTTTTAACTGCAAAGTTCAATACAACCAGTTGTACTAAACTAAAGTTATGTGAAAAATAAAAGCACTACCTATGACGAAAAAGACCATATTTTTTAAAAATTCTTTAAAAAAAAAACTACTAAAAGAAAAAAAAAAAATTCTTTAAAAAGTTTTAAACATCCAAATCTATCAGAAAAAGTCATATTTGGCGACAGCGGAAAAGTCTTGTCGACTAGTGTAATGGACGAAAATCATATTGGCGTTTAGAAAGTTATTAATTGGTATGGCTATTAGATGCTTGGAAATTTTAGACAGGTATGGCAATATGGATATCGGTCGAAAGTCTGCGTTGGACTTAGCAATAGGCATAACTTTTGCAATTTTCCATTCGTTAGGGAATGTAGAGGTGGTAATGGCATTATTAAAAATATGCGTTATGTGGCCTATTATAATAGGCCTATTTATAATTATAAATGGAAATATCAATTTGACATATTTGGGATTTATATCGTCCAAGCCAGTAGCATTTGATTTAATTTTATGTATGGACTGCAGCACATCACATTGATACACAGAAACAAAATGAAAACTATTTTGACAGTTCTTAAAAGACTAAGAACTCAAAAGCGGTTACATAGAGATACAGGGACATTTACATTAACAAATTTGTTATTTAAACAATTAACATCAATACTATCATTTATCACAGTTTGAACTTTCCCAATCCCCAATTTTTATAGCCGGTACTCGAAGAGTATAGGGATATATTAGATTTGTGGTGATAACGCTTGTGTGTAACGCCCAGAAGGAAGCGTTTCCGACCCATAAAGTATATATATTCTTGATCAGCATCAATAGCCGTGTCGATATAGCCATGTCTGTCTGTCCGTCCGTCTGTCCATCTTCATTAGCGCCTAGATCTCAGAGACTATAAAAGCTAGAGCAACCAAGTTTTGTATCCAGTCTCCTGTGTGATCACACTACTCCAAATGTGTTGCAAAATTTCGCCACGCCCCTTTCCGCAGGCACAAAGGATGAAAGTCTGTGGCGTACACAATTTTGAAGATGCGAGAGAACTAAAAACGCAGAATCATAGAGAATGACCATTTCTATCAGAGTATTGAATCTGGATCAGATCGGATCATTATTATAGCTACAATGAAGAAAAACATTTCGAAAGTCATCGTTCCCTCTCGCTCTCTCTCACACGCGACCCTGTATGTTTTGCCTATTCGTCCAAATGAGCGCCTAGATCTCAGAGACTATAAGAGCTAGAGCAACCAAACTATCTATCCAAGCTCCTGTGATATCACTTCAATACAAGTGTATTTCAAAATTTTAACACGCCCCTTCCGCCCCCACAAAGGACCAAAGTATGTGGAATCCACTGTTTTTAAGGTACGAGAAAACGAAAAACGCAGAATCATGGGAAATGACCGTGTCTAACAGATTGCCGAATCTGGATCAGGTCGAATCATTATTATGGACAGAAGGAACAAATTAAATTTCAGTGGCTACGCAACGCCTGCCAAGCGCTTACTCATTCCCTCTCTCTCTCGCAAACACTCGTACGTCTCGAATATGTAGTTATACATGTACACTATGAAATGTAGAAGCAGATGTAAAAAGCATATGTAAACAAAAATGGAAACATGTATAAAAATTCCAAAAATGGTTTGACTTCATTTTTTAATTTAAATATTATTTTCTGCCCAAAATTTAATTCGTCCCTTTTGCGATAATAAATTCCCTTATAATAAATTTCATAAATCGTAAGCTCATAAATGTACATATGTATATACTGACTGAGTACCGGGTATAAAGTAGAGCCACGGCCTTTGCCGCGCCTCACACCGTTCCCCCTCGTTTAATATCTTTCCATTGTCTGCTGTCGATTGCCCTCGTGAAGCTATTACTAAAAAAGGTACGCTTGGCCCTATAAATCAAGTCATCTACAGATCGTCTTTTTGTAATGAATATGCTGTGCAGGTGATAGTCTTATATCTCTTCCATTTCTTGTATGCCTTATCTCTTAATATTATTGCTCTTTGTTAAACCAAGATTTTATTGAAGGCTTTATAACTTTTTTTTTTATTGGTACATGTTTGTTGAACAACAAGTCAATGAAGTATTGCACATGTGCATGCATTTGGTGGAGAGAATTATAATGCGAGCATAAAGCCCTAAACGGTTCATGCATGGAATAATTCGATCTAATAGGAATCGTGAAGTTTATGCGGCTCAATAAGTTATGACTATTTACGTCACCGCTTTTGATCAACGATTGTGCACAACAATTAAACCAAGAATTTTTCTACGATAAATTATGGAAGGAAGGTTTATTCCTCCTTCTCGGCATGGTGGACTCCCAAACTCTCTTGAGTCAGATTGACTTTACGGTTCCCTCTCGCTCTACTCGTTCTTTTAGACCTATCAGATTACCTTTATTTAGGTCAAACTATGCCCAGCATGAACCTTTCGGGGTTTTATGCTATAATTATAATACCCTTTACCATATCATATCCCCTAAACTAACCCTTAAACATATAGCATTTAGCATTTACAACCACCTAAACTCTGCTAACCTGTAATTTTAATTTTTTTGTTTCAATTTTATTATACTTTATCTTTAGTTCTCTTCCTAATTTATATTGCATTATTAGCAGATAATTGTTAATTAATAAATAAATAAATAAATAAAATAAATAAATAAATAAATAAATAAAATAAATAAGAGCAATCTATTAGGGTAAGACGGCAATCTCACTCTTGCATCCCCTTTGAGGCCGCTAGAAGCAAAAACTAAAAAGTTATATAAGGTCCTGGTCTACTTTGTAACGAGGGCACCATACACAAGACCTGTATTTTAAAATCGGTCGAACTAGCAAGATATAAAGAGTCTTTGTTATATAGGTATCGTCAATTTCCTTTGACCACCTCTTTACAAACCCAAGCACGCCCGTGGCCTTAGTTACCACGGTAGAAATGTGTTCAGAAAACTTGAACTTGAGATCTAATTGAACACCAAGATCATTAACGAGGGTAATTCTCGCAAGTGAACCGCCTTAGATGTAAGGCGCCAGAACAGAGCTGGAACAATGAAATGTCATTACTTTACATATATTATTATTATTATTTACTGAAAATATTCCTAGTGCTACAAGTATTACTACTTTTATCTTAATGCACTAGTCACAGGTAGTTTTTAAAGTTTACATTGATTGGATAATTCATAGTTTCCATAATCCTAGTATAAATTTATTAAAACTAGTACATTTACTAATATTTTTACTTCTATTTTGTCAAAAATTACATATAATATTATTTTCTTTATTATCTTTATGTTTTGTTTTTTTATAATTATTAAAGATGCTCTAAGATGTGCTTTTAACTTATCTTTAAAATGAGGTGTGCTTCTGGTATTTTTTAAATTGGGTGGCAACTGGTTCCAAAGTCGAACAGCAAAGACGCAAAACTGTCTATCAGAACTGGCGAGTTTGGTTCTTAGACTGACAAGGTTATTTTCTCTCTGTGACGCAGTAAATCTTAAGAGGTCATACAAATAGTCACGATTTTTACTGTAAATTGTATTATGGAGAAACAGTAGAATTTGTAGGTTAAATATATCTACGCGATCTAGGTCAAATAGCTTATGAGCGAAGCTCGATACGTGGTCAGTTCTTCATAAGTTGAAAACATATCTAGCAATATTGTTGAAAACAACTCTAATTTTATGTAGCCTTGCTGAATCGCATTAAACAGATTTGTTGCTACTATTGTTTTTGCGATCATTGTTTTACTGTTAACCGGAAAACATTTTTGAGTTAACGATAGTTGTCTAAGAATTCCATAGATTTTTCAAACTTCTTTGTTAACCTTATCGTTCCACGTCAAGGTGTTATTGAAAGTTATGCCTAGATTTTCAGCCCTATACACAAAATTGATGGTCCTATTATCTATTTTTAGCTTGGTCAAATTTTCAGTTCTCAGGTACTTTTCTATATAACTAGGCACTTAGATTTAGAAGGGTTAATACAAAAAACTATTTTTCTTAACCCACTCACTTACATCAGACAGTTCATCATTGCACACTAGAATACCTTCATTTATTTGGCTAATAGGACGAATCACATACATTTGAACATTATCGGCATACATATGAACTTCACACTTAGACAGGACACTCGGCAGATCATTAACATAAATTGAAAAAAGTAGCGGCCCCAAAATCAAACCTTGCGGGACACCACGTGGTACTGTTAGTAAATTTGTTAGCTTGTTTTCTGTTACTTAAGTAGGAGGAAATTAGTGTGACAGCAGTTTGCGTGAAATTGTAGATCTTACTTAGCTTGGTCAAAAGAACTTCGTGGTTTACAGTGTCAAAGGCTTTACTATAGTCAAGTAGTGTAAGCAGTGTAACATCACTGTTATCCATTTTAGCTCGAATATCCTCTACTATTTTTAAAATCGCTGTTTTACAACTCTTGTTTGACCTGAAGCCAGATTGTTTTTCATAGAAAAGCGAGTTTTCGTTCATAAATTTAATAATTTGATTTGCCATTATCTATTCGAATACTTTTGATAGAAAATGCAGTATTGCAGTACTATCGGTAGTGATATATTGATATGTATTCAATTTAGCTATCACAAGAAATACAATAAACTTTTTCCTACTTACTATAACAATTATTTCTACTTGTGTAGAAGATATCTTGAAAAAAATGTGTGTGAACTGCTAGGCAGTTTGTGTAATGATAAAAAATTTGATCTACATAAATTTTCAGAGAATATTTGAAAAGTTTTGTGTTGTTTTGTGTTTTGGTTATTAAGAAAAATATGGAAAGAATTAAACGTAATCCAGCTATATGATGTCATTTGGCATGGTTTCTTAAACATCCCTACAATATGTAGTAGACCTTAAATACTCCTTTGGGCCAGGTCTAACGGGTGGATCCTAGACAAGCGTCTCCTGCGTATGGCCCTAGCTAGCCTTATAGCCAGGACATTGGGGTGTGATAGTAGTTTGATGCTGTGCCTCTCAGCCTGCGCGAACCAATAAATGGCACCTTCAGGTCTCTTGCGATGTCCACGATTCTGGTAAACCATTCCGCTCCAGTTATTTTCCGAAGGCTTGAAAGACCCGTATGTGTCGGAGATGGGACTTGGCCGCTATGCCATATACCTGTACCCCGTATCTCCAGATCGGGGCAGGATTGACTTGTAGATCCTCATTTTGTCGTCCATACTTAACTTATTGTTGGCTTTGAGGAGCCAGTGAAGTTTTCTGGACTTCCCCTCAAGCTTGCCTTTAAGAGTCTTAATGTGGTTAGCGAACGTGAGTCTGGAGTCCAGCTCAACAACCAGATAGGTATGGCTTCTGCATTGTTTTAAGAGCTCGCCATGAAGAAATACACCTGGGCTGGTTTGTCTTCTGAGGGTATGCGTCACCACTGCACACTTCTCTGGGTTGATGGAAATGTTCCAGCGGCAGGCCCAATTTTTGAAGCATTTCAGGAATATTTGGTGATTGTCGTCCGTGAAGGTCGCCACCATAACTGGCTGCTCCCTACGCCGATGGGTACTTATTGGTTTTGGCAAATCATGAGTAAATATATAGCATATAGCGTTGGCCCGAGGACACTTCCCTGCGGTACACCTGCTCTGATTGCCTTTGTGCACTACCTAGTACACTAAAGCTCCTAGCTGTCAGGAAGCTTTTGACAATTTCAAAAAGCTGGGGGTGATCAGCGCTTACTCTTTGCTAGGAGCCCTTCGTGCCAGACTCGATCAAACGCCTGCTGGATGTCCAAATAAGCAGCGATGGTGTACTGCTTTTTTTGGAAGCCGTCAAGGATCTGCTCAACGACCCTGTGAAGTTTCTCGGGTGTTCCATGACAAAGTTTAAATCCAAATTGGTGATTTGGGATGGCTCTTATGACACCCGCGTAGTCCATGATCTTGCTCATCCATAGCTTGCTAAATGTTGGCAAGAGTCTAATGGGTCGATGGTTGTCAAGGTCTTCGTGAGGTTTCCTTGGTTTCGGTATCATTTCCAATGTTTTGGAAAGTAGCCCAGCCTTAGGGACGCGCTTTTACTACCACGTTGTCGATACCGTCATTTCCCGGGGCCTTCTTCGCTTTGAGATTCTTTATATCCCTCGATATTTCCTGTACAGTGATAGGCACCACCGGTAGCTCCATTTGGTGGGCCTTGTTGGAGTAGATCGCGTTAAGAGCAAATTATTGAAGTAAATAGCTAGTTAAGAGAAAGTAGTGGAGTCTCTCTAAGGCATCTTCGGGTGAACCGCAAGCCGACCGGCAATCGGCGACGGCGAATTGGGTTGCGTGCGGCCGACTGTGGCTCGGGGGAATGGTGGTATGTGGACGTCGGACACAAGTCGAAGTACGCCCAAAGCCACTGCACTTGTTTTTGTGAACAATAAAAACCTATTAATCGAAAGAAAAACCGCGTCTTGATTTGACTTGATTTTGTTTGAATTGTTTGAAGGTCTACAAAAGATTCGATTTTTCATTGGCGCCCGAGCAGGGACATCGGTTTTTTTTTTTACTGGAATTTGATTGTTATCGCGTATTGGTGGCTTAGGCTTCGGTTTTGAAAAACCAAGACATCCGTCACTTATTTGGATATGGCCACGGACTTGCCCTTTTGGACTCTCGCCATCTAGGAGGCTGCCGAAATTATAGTGCTGATGGACCGTCAGAAAGGAAGATCACTTTCTTTAGACTCCTTAGAAAGTTTTCTGTGCCAAAAATTGAGCATCACCGGTTAAATCTCGTTGTGTCGCAGTATATTGTTCGCTTGTTCGAGCAAAACGATCAACTGTAGTGATATACATATGTGCGTGTGTATGTACCAACGGTCATACACAGAGAAACAGCTAAATTTCTGGCACCTTGTTTTTTTATACCTTATTGGCCAAATTAATGTGCATAATAAAGTAAAAGTGTCGCAATTATACGTATGTACAAACATAGGTTCGGTAAAATTGTTCGAACATACCTACGCCATACATACGTATACTCATGCTGACCACCACTTAATGTACATAACCAAAACGGCAACACATACATATTTGATAAGAACAACCAGAAAGCAACATAAATATATATCAAAATATAAAAGTACAAACAGTGGTCTATCTTTTGCATTTTAATAATACTGTTCGTGTGCTTGTGCAATCGCAAAGCGTCGCAGTGTCTTTTTGGTTTTCCGCTTTCGATTCAACCGCTACGTACAAATACGCGTACATACATACGTACAAAAGGTAAAGGTTTGGTAAAGGTTCTTGGGCAACAACGGCTGATTGTTCGTGCGTTCGTTAACCTTCCTCGCTCTGTGCTTGCATCGGTTATATATTAGTTTGTGTGTGCGCCAAATTTACCGCTTGCTCTGTTCTCCCCCGTTTTGCATACCATACGGGTCAGGCTTGGTTCGAGCGCCTGTATTACATTCGTCTTGTGTGTGCGCTCGCGCCAAATTTTCTCACTTACTCTTTTAACCCCCCGCACCCCGCATTCTACCCCTGTTGCCCACAAAGTAGCAGCAGCGACCATCTGACTTGCTTACTTTCGGTCGCTTGGACTGCTTTCGTTTGTTTGTTCACATATTGCGCCAGGGTGGGTGTGTTTTCGAGTAAGCAAGCTTGGCGTTTTCGGTTCATAGCTGCAGTGCGTGTGCGAGGGTAGCTTGAAAAGTTTGTTAAACTTTGGGTGCGTTGTGTAAGGTAGTTTCTATCTCTTAATTTAATTACATATGTCTGAGTCCGATTGGCAGGTATTGGAAAGGCCAACAGTGGAACGGCCAACAGTTGAACGGCCAACAGTACCTAAGACAAATACCAAGTTGGCAATATATCAACAAAGGTTTGACAAGGTCAGTGCTGATATTGCGCGCGTGCAAACAGCCTTTAGATTGAAGCAAATTTCATCGGACAAAACCGAATTAGCTTGTCGCCTAGAACTTTTAGAGGGTTATATTGATAAGGCAACAAATAATGAAAGTAGAGGTCCGTTGGAGGATCTGTGCGTCGTAACTAAAGCATTGTTTATGAATGCAATTAAACCAAGATTAAACCACACATATGCAGCATGACTGCTCAATAAATTCGAGCCAGCGATCGCAGCTGCCGAAAATGCGTTTGCCGAAGTTTAGTGGCAAACCTTCGGAATACAAAAATTTCATGTTCCTGTTCCAAAGCCTTATAGACGACGATGCTTCTTTGACAAACGTAGAAAAATTCAATCATTTAGTATCGTGTTTGTCAGATGAAGCATTGGGTGTAGTTAAGCCATTTCAAATGACAGACTGTAACTATCCTAAGGCCCTTGCCTGTCTGAAGTCAGTGTACGACAATAAATGCCAAGCATGACCATCTGCATCGAGTTTAAGGTCGATGATAGATACGGTGTCTGCGATATATTCATCGCTGTCGTCTGTAGGTGATGACAATGATATTGCGAATGCAATGACTATTCATATGGTCATGGCAATGGTCGACCATGTGACCAAATCTCGTTTTGAGGAGTAGCTTGACTATGATAAGCTACCTTCTTGGGAAGACTGCTAAACAGCTGAATAGAAGGTATCAATACCTGGCAGCAGAAGAGTCAACTCGTGACAAGTCAAGGTTGCGTAACGAGGTGAGGAAACCTCAACGGAAATCGTCCTTTGCCTGTGCTAATGCAGGTCAAAAGTCGTCGTCTGCATGTACCTATTGCAGGTCTGCAGACCACAATATATATTCTTGTCCGTCATTTAGTGCCATTTCCGTCATTCAACGTTTTGAGTATGATAAAACTCAAAAACTGTGTCTCAATTATTTGACCACGGAACATACAGTATCGAGAATTCCAGCGGCGAAGTGTCGAGTGTGTTCAAAGCCTCAACACTCGCTCCTTCATAGGTACACTGCATCAGTACAAGGTGAAGCAGCGGCACTTCAAGTCTCAACGTCGGAGGCATACGTAGGTCACGTGCTCAATGCGGATCAAGTCGTTTTGGCTATGGCGATAGTAAAAATTATAGATGGGTTCGGACAGTTGCATCCAGCAAGAGCTTTGCTCGATGGTGGCTCTCAAATAAATTTAATGTCTGAGAGCCTGGCTGGCTTCGGCTTAAACGTGAGCCAACTTCCCTTGCTATCGCAATGGTAGGTGATGCAACCACCGATCGCAAAAATAAGGTTTGTGCATCGATTCAATCTCGTTTAATTTCCCACATGTTTTCCGCTGTGTGTTGGGTATTAAAGTCAATTTCCACATCTCAGCCTGGGCAATCTCTTTCCACATCGAGCTGAAAAATCCCAAAAAATATTCAGTTGTCAGATCCCGAATTCCATAAGCCAGCTAAGGTGGATGTTTTATTGGGAGCTGAAGTTTTTTATTATTGTGCGTTGGGCAAATAAAATTACATTCCGAGCTACCCATTATGCAAAAAACATTGCTCGGTTGGATTGTTGCAGGCAAATGTACTGGACAGGCGCCTCGTCAACAGTGTAGTGAGAGTTCGGTAGCTCAAGTGTATAGTTGTTCTCCTAACTCGTTAGTAAACCGTTTTTGGGAATTAGATCAATGTCCAATTGAGTCGAAGGTTGCTCGCCAAACAGCTGAACAACAGGCCTGTGAGTTGTACTTTGCAAGAACTGTACCACGATTGTCTTCCTGTCGCTTCCAAGTCAAACTTCTCTTTAAGACCGACCCTAAAGTTCTTGGGCTGTCCTTTCAAACTGCTGAAAGGCGTTTTTTGCAGCTTGAGCGCAAACTGTCAAAGGATGCACTCTCAGAAATATGTACCATGACTTCATGAAAGAGTATTTGGATTTGGGGCATATGTTCATTCTGAAGTCTGCTCCTCTAGAACAGCATTACTACATTCCTCATCAATGCGTCCTCAGACCTGAGAGTACCTCAACCAAACTTTGTGTTGTGTTCGATGCTTCCAGCAAAACATCAACAGCAGTTTCGCTGAATGAAACACTAATGGTGGGGCCAACTATTCAGAGGGAGTTGTATTCAACATTGGTCAACTTTCGGTTGAACAAATATGCCGTAACTGCCGACATTTCGAAAATTTACAGGCAGATAAATGTTTCTGGGGAAGACAGAGACTTCCAACATGTCTTGTGGAGAGAAAACACTTCACAAAACATACACGCATACAGATAGAATACTGTTAAATATTGTACAGCGTCAGCACCCTTTCTGGCTGTACGTTGCTTGTTCGAAATGGCAAATATTTTCGCACAATGACATCCCATTGGTGCGGAAGTGATTCGCAACTGTTTTTATGTCGACGATATGCTGGTAGGTGCAGACAGTTTAAAAGAACTGGACACAATTTGCAGTCAGGTTCGTTATATATTGCACTCAGAAGGTTTTCCATTGGCCAAGTGGGCTTCCAATCGCCCGACTCAATCTGGTAATAGTGAGGAAATCAGCATCAAAATTGATGAGCAAAGCTCAGTTAAGACGCTTGGAATGCGCTGGGCACCTCAAGAGGATGTATTTAAATATCATCTGGACGTGGATAGCCTTGCCTCCCTGAAACCAACAAAACGGAATATATTGTCAATAGCCTCTCGTTTGTTTGACCCTCTTGGTCTGTTGTGTCCAATTGTCACTAAGGCAAAAATGGTAAATTGGGAGGAGGCTATTCCTATGAGTCTACACACTGCATGGAATAAGTTCACAACTACCTTGCTGGATTTGCACAAAATTTCAATCCCTCGTTACGTGTGTTTGACGTTGTACCAAGGGGTTTAAATACACGGCTTTGCTGACGCATCCAGTCACGCCTACGGTTGTTGCATATACGTACGAACATGCAACAACGAAGACGTTCGCGTTTCATTGCTCACGCCAAAGTCGAGGGTAGCTCCAATACCCCGGTTAGAGCTTTGTGCAGCACTATTGCTGGCCAAACTCTGGCAACAAGTGTCCAGCACAATGACCAAATTCACGATAGAAAGCGTAAATTTCTGGTCAGATTCGCAGGTCACGTTATATTGGTTGGAGCGTGATTCGGGTACGTTGGGTACATTTGTCGCGAATCGAGTCGCAGAATGTCAAGAGTTGTCAACTGGAGTCGTATGGCGTCACGTTCCAACGAATGCTAATCCAGCAGACTTGGTTTCAAAGGGAACCGATGTTAACGACATTGAGAGCTTGATTCTTTCAATTTCATTTATTTATTGGCCAACGGTTAAACCTTAACTGGCTAAACTAACTTACATCTATCTTAAATAATACAAAGAAATCAACAAAAAAACAATTAACAATGAAACATGAAAAAATCAGAGAGCAATCGTCTAACGGCTGCTTTCCCATGGCAGAAGTCGAACCGCATCCCAGCTGGCAGCGCATTATACTGGCAAAGAGCCCTACATATAGGTTCGTTACTTCCGTAATTGCTCCGGTGGAGATCGATAGCAAAGAGTGCGTGGTCCCTAAGGCTCCTGGCAGGCGTATTGAAGCCAATCCTATTAAACAGGTCAGGGCAATCAATATTCCCCACTACCAAGTCATAAATAAAGATTTGAGCCGCAATGGTCCTACGATCCTCGAGAGAGGAGAGATGCACAAGGCGACATCTGCACTCATAGGATGGCAATGGGACTGCAAACTGCAAAGGCTGGAGTGCAAACTTCAAAAACTTCCTCTGCAATCTCTCGATGCGCGCAATCTGACCAACCCCAGTAGGGTTCCAAACCACTGAAGCATATTCAAGGCGCGAGCGCACGAGGGAAGAATATAGACTTAGCCTCGTGTATGGATCGTTGAACTGGGATGAGTTGCGCTTAACAAAGGCAAACATGGCATAAGCTTTCGGCAAAATGTAATTCAGATGTTCCCCAAACAAAAATTTGGAATCAAACAAGATGCCTAGATCGAGTATCTCCGTCTGCTTTATGAGCGGAAGGCCATCTATCGAGTAGGAGGTCAGGACTTTAAATGTACCCTTGCCATACGAAACCAAATAACATTTTCTAATATTAAGTGGCAGCAAATTACGTGTGCACCAACGAGCAACTTCATCCAGGTCATGCTGAAGAAGGATACTGTCGCCTAATGATTTGACAGAGCGAAAAATCTTGAGATCATCAGCGTAAAGCAAATACTCAGAGGCTCGAATGCTAAGACATATGTCATTGATAAAAATAGAGAACAGCAGCGGACCCAGAGCGCTGCCCTGTGGAAGGCCGGAAGTAGCCAAATATGGGTCCGACTGCTTTCCATTCACCAATTCAACATACTCTCGCTGCTCAAGATATGATATGAACCAACTGAGCAAGCTCGAATGAATACCCAGCCGATGTAGCTTGGCTACTAGAGCACAGTGGGAGACTTTATCAAAGGCCTTAGCAAAGTCAGTGTACACAACATCGACCTGAGAGTACTTTTTAAAGGCACGTGTGCAGAAATTACTGAAGGCGATCAGGTTCGTAGTTGTTGATCTACCCGGCATAAAACCATGCTGCTTTGGGCTAATGTATGACCTAATGAGAAAAGTAATCTTTTTGGCAATGATACGCTCAAAAAGCTTTGAGATATTACTGAGTTTGGCAATTGGTCTATAACACTACTCGACAAATTTCAATTTTTTTTTCCGCTGTCTCCAAAAATGACTTTTTCTAATAGATTGGGAGATTTAAAATTTTTTTAAGAATTATGGTTTTTTTTCATGGAGTAGTTTTTTTTTTTAAGAATTTTTAAAAAATCTGGTATTTTTTGTCATAGGTAGTGCTTCTATTTTTCACATAACTCTCGTTTCATACAACTGGTTGTATTGAACTTTGCAGTTAAAAAATGCTGATAAATGCAGCTATAAATCCGACTCATACACTTTGTAGCAGAAACTTAACGTCTGGCAGATATTAAGCTTCCAAATTGAAATTTCATCATTTTTTTCGGTATTTTTTACCCGAAATTTTGACTTTGAAACTTCAGGAAAAATCGAAAAAAAAATAAATGAATGCCTTGATTTTTGGTTTTAGATAGACACATTAATTACGCGTCGTTTAAGGTATCGCTTATAAAAATATAAAATCAAACGGCTAAGTTATAACCGTTTGACCAAAACGACCCAAATCTCATTTTATCTGAAAAAATACCGAAAAATACTTGAATTTATTTAAGTGTTATGATACTTAAATATTTTTATTGTTATTGCTTGTTACTATTTTTAAAATGGTTTGTCTGTCTTCTTTTGTCATTTAAGTCAGATTCTTTTATGAGAGTCCACACATAGTCGCCCAACATATTCTCATTCCAAACACCTTGATACCGTCGTTCCATAGCTTTTAATTGTTGGTGAAATCTCTCTCCGTGTTCATCACTAACATCCCAAGGTTTGGCGGAAAAAAGTCTAAGTGGGAGTGCAGGAAATGGATTTTGAGTGACATGTTGGCTCCAATTTGTTCATAATTCTTAAGTAGGTCTTGAACGATTTTAACGTAATCATCACTCTTTCTGTTACCAAGAAAATTTGTTGTAACCATTCGGAATGAGTTCCAGGCTGCTTTTTCATTCGTAGATAAAATATTTTCAAATCCATCATCTTTTAGTAGTTTTCGAATTTGGGGGCCATCAAATACGCCTTCTTTAACTTTTGCCAGCGACAGACGTGGAAAAACAGTTTTGAGGTAATTCATCGATTCACCTTCGTAATCCAGTGCTTTAACAAAATTTTTTATCAGTCCTAGCTTAATGTGCAATGGTGGTAATATAATGTCTTGGACTTTCACAAGAGCTGCATTTTGTACGTTGTGATGTCCCAAAGTATTTTCGTTCCGTTTTTCCCAGTTCTTTCTTGTGTAATGCTCTTTTGTATCTCGGCTATCCCATAGGCACAGGAAGCAACAGTATTTTGTATAACCGCCTTGCAATCCAGTTAACATGGTTACCACTTTTAAGTCACACGCGACCTTCCACTGGTGTTCTTTATATTTAATATTTTCAAACAATTTAGTCATTGTTTGATAGGACTCTTTCATATTAAGAGCATGGGCGATGGGAATAGACGGCTTTTGATTTCCATTGTGTAGCAAAACAGCCTTTAAACTTTCTTTACTGCTGTCAACAAATAACCTCCAATCGTTTGGGTCGTAATTTTCACCCAGTGCCTTGAAGAGGCCGAAAATGTCGTGACAAACGCACATGTCATCCTTCGTCATATAAAACTGTGCGTGAACCAAGTGACGCGTCCGGAAATGAGTTATTTTGACATCTTCCTTCAATAAACGGGCATCCTTTAAAATAGATCCAAGAATCTGAGCTTTACTTTTAGGAAGTTCCAGGATCCTCACCAAATCGTTCAATTGTTCCTGTGATAATGGCTTGCAAAATTTATATTCTCCTGATTGGTCATTACTTGAATCCGTTGTTCCATACGACGAAGAAGACATCTCCTCTTTTTTGCGTTTTAATGGCGATATTTCCTTCAAAGGAGGAGCAGGAAGCGTAAAGCCTTGACGAGACTCTTGCGGGTATTTATATCTCTCACCTACCCCAAACCCTTCTTTTTCGAATAAACAAAATAAACATTCAGTGCTGTGATTTTTTGGTTTTCTCCATAGCATTGGAGTTCCAAATCGAAATTGTTTTCTAAAAAAAAATGTAATGCTTAGTATTTTTTGTACACTTCATAGCTTCTGATTTAGGGTAACTTTTCCTCTTTGTTAAATGCTGTTAAATTCAATTTGCACGTTTTGCATATACAGCTTGGAGCCCACTCTTCGCCAATACTTTTGGGCCACATCTTATAGTTTTCCTTATACTGTTCTTGGAACTTTTCGGTAAAAACGATTTTTTCTTCTTTGCTGGTCATATACTTTCCACATATGTAGCAAAACGAGTCTGTTCGGTAAGCACATGAAGTTGACCGACTTGGGTTGTCCATTTCAATTAGAAACAATTGGTATTTTTCGAAAACACACGATCGTATTCTGCTGGAAGTCAGAACTACACTGAGGCAGGGATACTATAGGTACAGAGTTATATATCCTTTTTTATGAATAGCTTGAAGGAGAAAGGTCAAATATCTGCGGGACCAGCACCTGTGAAGGAAAAAGGTCAACATTTGACCCTAACAGGTATTTATGTATATTTATCCTCACCAAGGCTTAGGTATAAGGAATAAGGAATAAAACTGTCCACAACACTTACACCCCAAATAAATATGACCAGGTAGGATATATATCCGATATATATCAATACCTAAGACTCGGTAAAACCAAAATTACAGGTCCTTTTTGTTTTTAGCAATCCCATTTTGGAAGTTGGACCAAAAACGTACCGGACGGTATATAAGACGCTTGGAATGCGCTGGGCACCTCAAGAGGATGTATTTAAATATCATCTGGACGTGGATAGCCTTGCCTCCCTGAAACCAACAAAACGGAATATATTGTCAATAGCCTCTCGTTTGTTTGACCCTCTTGGTCTGTTGTGTCCAATTGTCACTAAGGCAAAAATGGTAAATTGGGAGGAGGCTATTCCTATGAGTCTACACACTGCATGGAATAAGTTCACAACTACCTTGCTGGATTTGCACAAAATTTCAATCCCTCGTTACGTGTGTTTGACGTTGTACCAAGGGGTTTAAATACACGGCTTTGCTGACGCATCCAGTCACGCCTACGGTTGTTGCATATACGTACGAACATGCAACAACGAAGACGTTCGCGTTTCATTGCTCACGCCAAAGTCGAGGGTAGCTCCAATACCCCGGTTAGAGCTTTGTGCAGCACTATTGCTGGCCAAACTCTGGCAACAAGTGTCCAGCACAATGACCAAATTCACGATAGAAAGCGTAAATTTCTGGTCAGATTCGCAGGTCACGTTATATTGGTTGGAGCGTGATTCGGGTACGTTGGGTACATTTGTCGCGAATCGAGTCGCAGAATGTCAAGAGTTGTCAACTGGAGTCGTATGGCGTCACGTTCCAACGAATGCTAATCCAGCAGACTTGGTTTCAAAGGGAACCGATGTTAACGACATTGAGAGCTTGATTCTTTCAATTTCATTTATTTATTGGCCAACGGTTAAACCTTAACTGGCTAAACTAACTTACATCTATCTTAAATAATACAAAGAAATCAACAAAAAAACAATTAACAATGAAACATGAAAAAATCAGAGAGCAATCGTCTAACGGCTGCTTTCCCATGGCAGAAGTCGAACCGCATCCCAGCTGGCAGCGCATTATACTGGCAAAGAGCCCTACATATAGGTTCGTTACTTCCGTAATTGCTCCGGTGGAGATCGATAGCAAAGAGTGCGTGGTCCCTAAGGCTCCTGGCAGGCGTATTGAAGCCAATCCTATTAAACAGGTCAGGGCAATCAATATTCCCCACTACCAAGTCATAAATAAAGATTTGAGCCGCAATGGTCCTACGATCCTCGAGAGAGGAGAGATGCACAAGGCGACATCTGCACTCATAGGATGGCAATGGGACTGCAAACTGCATAGGCTGGAGTGCAAACTTCAAAAACTTCCTCTGCAATCTCTCGATGCGCGCAATCTGACCAACCCCAGTAGGGTTCCAAACCACTGAAGCATATTCAAGGCGCGAGCGCACGAGGGAAGAATATAGACTTAGCCTCGTGTATGGATCGTTGAACTGGGATGAGTTGCGCTTAACAAAGGCAAACATGGCATAAGCTTTCGGCAAAATGTAATTCAGATGTTCCACAAACAAAAATTTGGAATCAAACAAGATGCCTAGATCGAGTATCTCCGTCTGCTTTATGAGCGGAAGGCCATCTATCGAGTAGGAGGTCAGGACTTTAAATGTACCCTTGCCATACGAAACCAAATAACATTTTCTAATATTAAGTGGCAGCAAATTACGTGTGCACCAACGAGCAACTTCATCCAGGTCATGCTGAAGAAGGATACTGTCGCCTAATGATTTGACAGAGCGAAAAATCTTGAGATCATCAGCGTAAAGCAAATACTCAGAGGCTCGAATGCTAAGACATATGTCATTGATAAAAATAGAGAACAGCAGCGGACCCAGAGCGCTGCCCTGTGGAAGGCCGGAAGTAGCCAAATATGGGTCCGACTGCTTTCCATTCACCAATTCAACATACTCTCGCTGCTCAAGATATGATATGAACCAACTGAGCAAGCTCGAATGAATACCCAGCCGATGTAGCTTGGCTACTAGAGCACAGTGGGAGACTTTATCAAAGGCCTTAGCAAAGTCAGTGTACACAACATCGACCTGAGAGTACTTTTCAAAGGCACGTGTGCAGAAATTACTGAAGGCGATCAGGTTCGTAGTTGTTGATCTACCCGGCATAAAACCATGCTGCTTTGGGCTAATGTATGACCTAATGAGAAAAGTAATCTTTTTGGCAATGATACGCTCAAAAAGCTTTGAGATATTACTGAGTTTGGCAATTGGTCTATAACACTACTCGACAAATTTCAATTTTTTTTTCCGCTGTCTCCAAAAATGACTTTTTCTAATAGATTGGGCGATTTAAAATTTTTTTAAGAATTATGGTTTTTTTTCATGGAGTAGTTTTTTTTTTTTAAGAATTTTTAAAAAATCTGGTATTTTTTGTCATAGGTAGTGCTTCTATTTTTCACATAACTCTCGTTTCATACAACTGGTTGTATTGAACTTTGCAGTTAAAAAATGCTGATAAATGCAGCTATAAATCCGACTCAGACACTTTGTAGCAGAAACTTAACGTCTGGCAGATATTAAGCTTCCAAATTGAAATTTCATCATTTTTTTCGGTATTTTTTACCCGAAATTTTGACTTTGAAACTTCAGGAAAAATCGAAAAAAATAAAAATAAATGAATGCCTTGATTTTTGGTTTTAGATAGACACATTAATTACGCGTCGTTTAAGGTATCGCTTATAAAAATATAAAATCAAACGGCTAAGTTATAACCGTTTGACCAAAACGACCCAAATCTCATTTTATCTGAAAAAATACCGAAAAATACTTGAATTTATTTAAGTGTTATGATACTTAAATATTTTTATTGTTATTGCTTGTTACTATTTTTAAAATGGTTTGTCTGTCTTCTTTTGTCATTTAAGTCAGATTCTTTTATGAGAGTCCACACATAGTCGCCCAACATATTCTCATTCCAAACACCTTGATACCGTCGTTCCATAGCTTTTAATTGTTGGTGAAATCTCTCTCCGTGTTCATCACTAACATCCCCAAGGTTTGGCGGAAAAAAGTCTAAGTGGGAGTGCAGGAAATGGATTTTGAGTGACATGTTGGCTCCAATTTGTTCATAATTCTTAAGTAGGTCTTGAACGATTTTAACGTAATCATCACTCTTTCTGTTACCAAGAAAATTTGTTGTAACCATTCGGAATGAGTTCCAGGCTGCTTTTTCATTCGTAGATAAAATATTTTCAAATCCATCATCTTTTAGTAGTTTTCGAATTTGGGGGCCATCAAATACGCCTTCTTTAACTTTTGCCAGCGACAGACGTGGAAAAACAGTTTTGAGGTAATTCATCGATTCACCTTCGTAATCCAGTGCTTTAACAAAATTTTTTATCAGTCCTAGCTTAATGTGCAATGGTGGTAATATAATGTCTTGGACTTTCACAAGAGCTGCATTTTGTACGTTGTGATGTCCCAAAGTATTTTCGTTCCGTTTTTCCCAGTTCTTTCTTGTGTAATGCTCTTTTGTATCTCGGCTATCCCATAGGCACAGGAAGCAACAGTATTTTGTATAACCGCCTTGCAATCCAGTTAACATGGCTACCACTTTTAAGTCACACGCGACCTTCCACTGGTGTTCTTTATATTTAATATTTTCAAACAATTTAGTCATTGTTTGATAGGACTCTTTCATATTAAGAGCATGGGCGATGGGAATAGACGGCTTTTGATTTCCATTGTGTAGCAAAACAGCCTTTAAACTTTCTTTACTGCTGTCAACAAATAACCTCCAATCGTTTGGGTCGTAATTTTCACCCAGTGCCTTGAAGAGGCCGAAAATGTCGTGACAAACGCACATGTCATCCTTCGTCATATAAAACTGTGCGTGAACCAAGTGACGCGTCCGGAAATGAGTTATTTTGACATCTTCCTTCAATAAACGGGCATCCTTTAAAATAGATCCAAGAATCTGAGCTTTACTTTTAGGAAGTTCCAGGATCCTCACCAAATCGTTCAATTGTTCCTGTGATAATGGCTTGCAAAATTTATATTCTCCTGATTGGTCATTACTTGAATCCGTTGTTCCATACGACGAAGAAGACATCTCCTCTTTTTTGCGTTTTAATGGCGATATTTCCTTCAAAGGAGGAGCAGGAAGCGTAAAGCCTTGACGAGACTCTTGCGGGTATTTATATCTCTCACCTACCCCAAACCCTTCTTTTTCGAATAAACAAAATAAACATTCAGTGCTGTGATTTTTTGGTTTTCTCCATAGCATTGGAGTTCCAAGTACACTTCATAGCTTCTGATTTAGGGTAACTTTTCCTCTTTGTTAAATGCTGTTAAATTCAATTTGCACGTTTTGCATATACAGCTTGGAGCCCACTCTTCGCCAATACTTTTGGGCCACATCTTATAGTTTTCCTTATACTGTTCTTGGAACTTTTCGGTAAAAACGATTTTTTCTTCTTTGCTGGTCATATACTTTCCACATATGTAGCAAAACGAGTCTGTTCGGTAAGCACATGAAGTTGACCGACTTGGGTTGTCCATTTCAATTAGAAACAATTGGTATTTTTCGAAAACACTATAGGATACTATAGGTACAGAGTTATATATCCTTTTTTATGAATAGCTTGAAGGAGAAAGGTCAAATATCTGCGGGACCAGCACCTGTGAAGGAAAAAGGTCAACATTTGACCCTAACAGGTATTTATGTATATTTATCCTCACCAAGGCTTAGGTATAAGGAATAAGGAATAAAACTGTCCACAACACTTACACCCCAAATAAATATGACCAGGTAGGATATATATCCGATATATATCAATACCTAAGACTCGGTAAAACCAAAATTACAGGTCCTTTTTGTTTTTAGCAATCCCATTTTGGAAGTTGGACCAAAAACGTACCGGACGGTATTTTTTCAGGTAAAAGTCATTTTGGGTCGTTTTGGTCAAACGGTTATAACTTAGCCGTTTGATTTTATACTTTTATAAGCGATACCTTAAACGACGCGTAATTAATGTGTCTATCTAAAACCAAAAATCAAGGCATTAATTTATTTTTATTTTTTTCGATTTTTCCTGAAGTTTCAAAGTCAAAATTTCGGGTAAAAAATACCGAAAAAAATGATGAAATTTCAATTTGGAAGCTTAATATCTGCCAGACGTTAAGTTTCTGCTACAAAGTGTCTGAGTCGGATTTTCAGCTGCATTTATCAGCTTTTTTAATTGCAAAGTTCGGTACAACCAGTTGTATGAAATGTGAGTTATGTGAAAAATAGAAGCACTACCTATGACAAAAAATACCAGATTTTTAAAAAATTCTTTAAAAAAAAACTACTCCATGAAAAAAAAAAAACATTCTTCAACATTTTTAAACATCCAAATCTATCAGAAAAAGTCATTTTTGGAGACAGCGGAAAAGTCGTGTCGACTAGTGTAATCAGAGATACTATTCTTCGAGCTTTTCTTAAAAACAGGAGTGACTGTGGCAGCTTTCAACTTACCAATAAACCGACCCGCTAACAAGGAATTCATGAAAAGAATTTTCAGCGGTGCACAAAAAGCATCATCACAATTGCGAAGCAGGAAGGCAGAAATACCATCACTGTCGGGCTTATTAGAATTGTCGAAGTCAGCAATAGCCTCCAAGATGTCCCCCTCCAATATATCAAGTGTGCCAATATTGACAACCGAAGGGATGGAGTCAAGGATATCCGAATCATGCCACGTCACACATGGCTCAAAATTAGATCTGAAAAAAGAAGCAAAAAGGTTTGCTATGCCACTATCAGTATTAGCGCTATGAAGACCAAGATACATAGCTGAGGGAAGACCACTCGTTGACCTCTTAGAGTTTATAAAATGCCAGAATGACCTGGGATTAAGTTTGAGCCCCCTCTCAACGTCGGCAATATATTGATTATATAAAAATTTGTTGAGAAACGAAAACTCCCGTTTATGTTGCACATACCTGTCCCAATCAGTCCCGGGTCCTATTAAAACGCTTAAAAAACTTATTGCGCAGATTTTTTTACCTAACGAGCCCCTTCGTATACCACGGTAACCTATAGGAGCCACGCACTCTTCTGGAAGAATTTTTATCAACAAAATGACGAACAGTTTCAATGAAAACGCTATAACAAGTATCAACACTAGGATGCGATAGAACAGACGCCCAGTTTACATTTAACATGTCATCTCGTATAGCATTCAGACTTACATCAGTAAAATAATAATGAAAATCAAGTTACGCTCGAGGCGAGTAACAAATGAATTTAACTGTTAGTAGCAATGGCATATGATGCATATCGCATTCTGCAATCGGCTGTTCACAGCGCGTTACACAGCAGTCGAAATCAGGTCCAACGAAAACTAAATCTAGAATCTTATTTAACCTATTAAATACATTATTGACTTAAGTTAAGCCCATACTAAAACAGTCATCCAAACAAAGAATTTCCTGCTGCAATTCTGTTTCAGGCAGCTTAGAGGTGATTCGCAACTTGTATCTGCGTCAGAAAGAAACATTGCATTCTTAAAGCTGATCAGCACTGAGTACAGATTGTTGGACAGTATTAGCTCCGAAGCTGCAGTCTTTAAATCCATTTATCCACGAGTTTGATGAAAATGGCATTAAATTTAAGTTAATTCGAGTAGGAGGGCGTTTGCTACACTGCCCTATCGCATACGATGCTAAGTTCCCTCTGTTGCTACCAAAGGGGGTATTGGTCAGCCTTTTTGTCAGGCATTTGCACCTTAGGCACTACCATGCTGGTGCAAAGGTTCTTGTGGGATTGCTGAGGCAGCAAGTTTGGGTGATCAATTCCCGAAGGGTATGTACAGCGCATGTTAGAAGATGCGTACACTGTTTTCGTTATAAGCCACAGTTGTTGGGGCAAATAACGGGAAATTTGCTAGCAGACCGCCTTCGTGAAGGTCGGCCATTCGGAGTATCTGGCGTAGATTTCTGTGGCCCGTTCTATGTTAAAATGTACGTTGCCGTTTTTGTTTGTTTTGCCTCAAAGGCAGTCCATCTACAATATGTCTCAGACCTTTCCACTAACGCTTTCTTAAATGTATTTAAAAGGTTCGTTGGGAGACGAGGGCTGCCGGAGAAGATGTTCAGCGAAAACTCGACGAACTTAGTGGGAGCGAGCAACGTGCTGAGGGAGCTCCAAGCGGCGTTTCTCCAGAGCAAGGAGGAACTGCAGGAGTACGCAGCGGAGAGAGCGGTCACCTGGTGCTTTATCCCTCCGAGGGCACCACACTTCGGCGGGCTGTGGGAAGCAGCAGTAAAGGCTGCCAAACACAGCCTGGTGCGAGAAGCAGGCGACGCCAACCTCACGCCGGACGAATTGAGCACGCACCTGGTGGAGGTCGAAGCGTTGCTCAACTCCAGGCCCCTCGTGGCGGACACCAGCGATCCGAACGACGGGGAGGCCATAACGCCAGGGCCATGCTCATCGGCCAGCCTCTGCTGGGGCTGCCGCACGGATCCACGCCCGGAAAGCCCAACAACAAGCCCGCACCCGCATACTTGAAGCGGTGGCAACTGTTGTTGGAGCTCAAACTGCGCTTTTGGCGCAAGTGACCCAGGGACTACTTCCTCAGCCTGCAGCAGCGAGCCCAGTAGAGCAGAGGCGAGGCCAATCTGGCCGAAGGGGCGGTCGTCCTGGTGCACGACGACAACACCCCCCCGCAACGATGGAAAACAGGGCGCGTAACACGCGCAATAGCTGGAGAGGACGGCAAGGTGTGGGTGGCCGAAATCAGAACGCCGGCCGGCGTAATTAAGTGGCCAGTACATAAGCTGGCGCCACTTCCAACTTGCTAAAGACCGGAGCTCGTCAACGGGGCCGGAATGTTGGAGTAGATCGCGTTAAGAGCAAATCATTGAAGTAAATAGCTAGTTAAGAGAAAGTAGTGGAGTCTTTCTAAGGCATCTTCGGGTGACCCGCAAGCCGACCGGCAATCGGCGACTGCGGAACTGCAGGAGTACGCAGCGGAGAGAGCGGTCACCTGGTGCTTTATCCCTCCGAGGGCACCACACTTCGGCGGGCTGTGGGAAGCAGCAGTAAAGGCTGCCAAACACAGCCTGGTGCGAGGGGCAGGCGACGCCAACCTCACGCCGGACGAATTGAGCACGCACCATTCACCAATTCAACATACTCTCGCTGCTCAAGATATGATATGAACCAACTGAGCAAGCTCGAATGAATACCCAGCCGATGTAGCTTGGCTACTAGAGCACAGTGGGAGACTTTATCAAAGGCCTTAGCAAAGTCAGTGTACACAACATCGACCTGAGAGTACTTTTCAAAGGCACGTGTGCAGAAATTACTGAAGGCGATCAGGTTCGTAGTTGTTGATCTACCCGGCATAAAACCATGCTGCTTTGGGCTAATGTATGACCTAATGAGAAAAGTAATCTTTTTGGCAATGATACGCTCAAAAAGCTTTGAGATATTACTGAGTTTGGCAATTGGTCTATAACACTACTCGACAAATTTCAACTTTTTTTTCCGCTGTCTCCAAAAATGACTTTTTCTAATAGATTGGAAGATTTAAAATTTTTTTTTAAGAATTATGGTTTTTTTTCATGGAGTAGTTTTTTTTTTTAAGAATTTTTAAAAAATCTGGTTTTTTTGTCATAGGTAGTGCTTCTATTTTTCACATAACTCTCGTTTCATACAACTGGTTGTATTGAACTTTGCAGTTAAAAAATGCTGATAAATGCAGCTATAAATCCGACTCAGACACTTTGTAGCAGAAACTTAACGTCTGGCAGATATTAAGCTTCCAAATTGAAATTTCATAATTTTTTTCGGTATTTTTTACCCGAAATTTTGACTTTGAAACTTCAGGAAAAATCGAAAAAAATAAAAATAAATTAATGCCTTGATTTTTGGTTTTAGATAGACACATTAATTACGCGTCGTTTAAGGTATCGCTTATAAAAATATAAAATCAAACGGCTAAGTTATAACCGTTTGACCAAAACGACCCAAATCTCATTTTATCTGAAAAAATACCGAAAAATACTTGAATTTATTTAAGTGTTATGATACTTAAATATTTTTATTGTTATTGCTTGTTACTATTTTTAAAATGGTTTGTCTGTCTTCTTTTGTCATTTAAGTCAGATTCTTTTATGAGAGTCCACATATAGTCGCCCAACATATTCTCATTCCAAACACCTTGATACCGTCGTTCCATAGCTTTTAATTGTTGGTGAAATCTCTCTCCGTGTTCATCACTAACATCCCCAAGGTTTGGCGGAAAAAAGTCTAAGTGGGAGTGCAGGAAATGGATTTTGAGTGACATGTTGGCTCCAATTTGTTTATAATTCTTAAGTAGGTCTTGAACGATTTTAACGTAATCATCACTCTTTCTGTTACCAAGAAAATTTGTTGTAACCATTCGGAATGAGTTCCAGGCTGCTTTTTCATTCGTAGATAAAATATTTTCAAATCCATCATCTTTTAGTAGTTTTCGAATTTGGGGGCCATCAAATACGCCTTCTTTAACTTTTGCCAGCGACAGACGTGGAAAAACAGTTTTGAGGTAATTCATCGATTCACCTTCGTAATCCAGTGCTTTAACAAAATTTTTTATCAGTCCTAGCTTAATGTGCAATGGTGGTAATATAATGTCTTGGACTTTCACAAGAGCTGCATTTTGTACGTTGTGATGTCCCAAAGTATTTTCGTTCCGTTTTTCCCAGTTCTTTCTTGTGTAATGCTCTTTTGTATCTCGGCTATCCCATAGGCACAGGAAGCAACAGTATTTTGTATAACCGCCTTGCAATCCAGTTAACATGGCTACCACTTTTAAGTCACACGCGACCTTCCACTGGTGTTCTTTATATTTAATATTTTCAAACAATTTAGTCATTGTTTGATAGGACTCTTTCATATTAAGAGCATGGGCGATGGGAATAGACGGCTTTTGATTTCCATTGTGTAGCAAAACAGCCTTTAAACTTTCTTTACTGCTGTCAACAAATAACCTCCAATCGTTTGGGTCGTAATTTTCACCCAGTGCCTTGAAGAGGCCGAAAATGTCGTGACAAACGCACATGTCATCCTTCGTCATATAAAACTGTGCGTGAACCAAGTGACGCGTCCGGAAATGAGTTATTTTGACATCTTCCTTCAATAAACGGGCATCCTTTAAAATAGATCCAAGAATCTGAGCTTTACTTTTAGGAAGTTCCAGGATCCTCACCAAATCGTTCAATTGTTCCTGTGATAATGGCTTGCAAAATTTATATTCTCCTGATTGGTCATTACTTGAATCCGTTGTTCCATACGACGAAGAAGACATCTCCTCTTTTTTGCGTTTTAATGGCGATATTTCCTTCAAAGGAGGAGCAGGAAGCGTAAAGCCTTGACGAGACTCTTGCGGGTATTTATATCTCTCACCTACCCCAAACCCTTCTTTTTCGAATAAACAAAATAAACATTCAGTGCTGTGATTTTTTGGTTTTCTCCATAGCATTGGAGTTCCAAATCGAAATTGTTTTCTAAAAAAAAATGTAATGCTTAGTATTTTTTGTACACTTCATAGCTTCTGATTTAGGGTAACTTTTCCTCTTTGTTAAATGCTGTTAAATTCAATTTGCACGTTTTGCATATACAGCTTGGAGCCCACTCTTCGCCAATACTTTTGGGCCACATCTTATAGTTTTCCTTATACTGTTCTTGGAACTTTTCGGTAAAAACGATTTTTTCTTCTTTGCTGGTCATATACTTTCCACATATGTAGCAAAACGAGTCTGCTCGGTAAGCACATGAAGTTGACCGACTTGGGTTGTCCATTTCAATTAGAAACAATTGGTATTTTTCGAAAACACACGATCGTATTCTGCTGGAAGTCAGAACTACACTGAGGCAGGGATACTATAGGTACAGAGTTATATATCCTTTTTTATGAATAGCTTGAAGGAGAAAGGTCAAATATCTGCGGGACCAGCACCTGTGAAGAAAAAAGGTCAACATTTGACCCTAACAGGTATTTATGTATATTTATCCTTAGGTATAAGGAACAAAGTGTCTGAGTCGGATTTTCAGCTGCATTTATCAGCTTTTTTAATTGCAAAGTTCGGTACAACCAGTTGTATGAAATGTGAGTTATGTGAAAAATAGAAGCACTACCTATGACAAAAAATACCAGATTTTTAAAAAATTCTTTAAAAAAAAACTACTCCATGAAAAAAAAAAAAACATTCTTCAAAATTTTTAAACATCCAAATCTATCAGAAAAAGTCATTTTTGGAGACAGCGGAAAAGTCGTGTCGACTAGTGTAATCAGAGATACTATTCTTCGAGCCTTTCTTAAAAAGTGACTGTGGCAGCTTTCAACTTACCAATAAACCGACCCGCTAACAAGGAATTCATGAAAAGAATTTTCAGCGGTGCACAAAAAGCATCATCACAATTGCGAAGCAGGAAGGCAGAAATACCATCACTGTCGGGCTTATTAGAATTGTCGAAGTCAGCAATAGCCTCCAAGATGTTCCCCTCCAATATATCAAGTGTGCCAATATTGACAACCGAAGGGATGGAGTCAAGGATATCCGAATCATGCCACGTCGCACATGGCTCAAAATTAGATCTGAAAAAAGAAGCAAAAAGGTTTGCTATGCCACTATCAGTATTAGCGCTATGAAGACCAAGATACATAGCTGAGGGAAGACCACTCGTTGACCTCTTAGAGTTTATAAAATGCCAGAATGACCTGGGATTAAGTTTGAGCCCCCTCTCAACGTCGGCAATATATTGATTATACCACGCACTCTTCTGGAAGAATTTTTATCAACAAAATGACGAACAGTTTCAATGAAAACGCTATAACAAGTATCAACACTAGGATGCGATAGAACAGACGCCCAGTTTACATTTAACATGTCATCCCGTATAGCATTCAGACTTACATCAGTAAAATAATAATGAAAATCAAGTTCCGCTCGAGGCGAGTAACAAATGAATTTAACTGTTAGTAGCAATGGCATATGATGCATATCGCATTCTACAATCGGCTGTTCACAGCGCGTTACACAGCAGTCGACATCAGGTCCAACGAAAACTAAATCTAGAATCTTATTTAACCTATTAAATACATTATTGACTTAAGTTAAGCCCATACTAAAACAGTCATCCAAACAAAGAATTTCCTGCTGCAATTCTGTTTCAGGCAGCTTAGAGGTGATTCGCAACTTGTATCTGCGTCAGAAAGAAACATTGCATTCTTAAAGCTGATCAGCACTAAGTACAGATTGTTGGACAGTATTAGCTCCGAAGCTGCAGTCTTTAAATCCATTTATCCACGAGTTTGATGAAAATGGCATTAAATTTAAGTTAATTCGAGTAGGAGGGCGTTTGCTACACTGCCCTATCGCATACGATGCTAAGTTCCCTCTGTTGCTACCAAAGGGGGTATTGGTCAGCCTTTTTGTCAGGCATTTGCACCTTAGGCACTACCATGCTGGTGCAAAGGTTCTTGTGGGATTGCTGAGGCAGCAAGTTTGGGTGATCAATTCCCGAAGGGTATGTACAGCGCATGTTAGAAGATGCGTACACTGTTTTCGTTATAAGCCACAGTTGTTGGGGCAAATAACGGGAAATTTGCTAGCAGACCGCCTTCGTGAAGGTCGGCCATTCGGAGTATCTGGCGTAGATTTCTGTGGCCCGTTCTATGTTAAAATGTACGTTGCCGTTTTTGTTTGTTTTGCCTCAAAGGCAGTCCATCTACAATATGTCTCAGACCTTTCCACTAACGCTTTCTTAAATGTATTTAAAAGGTTCGTTGGGAGACGAGGGCTGCCGGAGAAGATGTTCAGCGAAAACTCGACGAACTTAGTGGGAGCGAGCAACGTGCTGAGGGAGCTCCAAGCGGCGTTTCTCCAGAGCAAGGAGGAACTGCAGGAGTACGCAGCGGAGAGAGCGGTCACCTGGTGCTTTATCCCTCCGAGGGCACCACACTTCGGCGGGCTGTGGGAAGCAGCAGTAAAGGCTGCCAAACACAGCCTGGTGCGAGAAGCAGGCGACGCCAACCTCACGCCGGACGAATTGAGCACGCACCTGGTGGAGGTCGAAGCGTTGCTCAACTCCAGGCCCCTCGTGGCGGACACCAGCGATCCGAACGACGGGGAGGCCACAACGCCAGGGCCATGCTCATCGGCCAGCCTCTGCTGGGGCTGCCGCACGGATCCACGCCCGGAAAGCCCAACAACAAGCCCGCACCCGCATACTTGAAGCGGTGGCAACTGTTGTTGGAGCTCAAACTGCGCTTTTGGCGCAAGTGACCCAGGGACTACTTCCTCAGCCTGCAGCAGCGAGCCCAGTAGAGCAGAGGCGAGGCCAATCTGGCCGAAGGGGCGGTCGTCCTGGTGCACGACGACAACACCCCCCCGCAACGATGGAAAACAGGGCGCGTAACACGCGCAATAGCTGGAGAGGACGGCAAGGTGTGGGTGGCCGAAATCAGAACGCCGGCCGGCGTAATTAAGTGGCCAGTACATAAGCTGGCGCCACTTCCAACTTGCTAAAGACCGGAGCTCGTCAACGGGGCCGGAATGTTGGAGTAGATCGCGTTAAGAGCAAATCATTGAAGTAAATAGCTAGTTAAGAGAAAGTAGTGGAGTCTTTCTAAGGCATCTTCGGGTGACCCGCAAGCCGACCGGCAATCGGCGACGGCGAATTGGGTTGCGTGCGGCCGACTGTGGCTCGGGGGAATGGTGTTATGTGGACGTCGGACACTAGTCGAAGTACGCCCAAAGCCACTGCACTCGTTTTTGTGAACAATAAAAACCTATTAATCGAAAGAAAAACCGCGTCTTGATTTGACTTGATTTTGTTTGAATTGTTTGAAGGTCTAAAAATGATTAGATTTTTCAGGCCTCTTCCAGGATTTCCGTGACTTTAGCCACTCTGCTCCCTGATGCTGTCTGGAGCGGTTGGAATCTCTGTTCTAGATTCTTAGCAAAGGCTTCCACACGGTCAGCGGCTGATCTGGCCCAGGTGCCATCAGCCTTTCTGACCGGGTAGCGAGGAGTGGGTTGACGCCCCGTGAGTTGCGAAAGGGCGTAGTTGGTGTTCCCGTCAGCTATCGCCTCCGAAAGGGGTTTGTCCGTGGCCTCCGACTTTAGTATTCTTCTTCCTCACCCTATTCGCCACTCGCCTGTAAACTCTGTTCACTAGAAGGTCATTGGTACGTATATACTACCTTCTAAGTCTCTTCTTGATAAGAAGCAGCCCTTAAATTTCGCGTGAAGTTCTGCATTTGTGGCTTTCGGTCTGCGACGGTTGAGTGCTTGTGGGCCGCATGTGGCAGCAAATGCAGCAGCATCACGGACTTTGGCCACAAGTGTGTCGATGGCGCGGTCTACATCTTCTGTGGTGCATAGGTCAGTGTTAAGGTCAAGCGATTGTTCTACCGTTAACATTAAGACACCAATGTTCGTGCGAGAATTTATTAACCTCGTCCTGGCTGGGAATACATTCACAGCTTCAGCCAACGTGGCGATGAGTGGCAGGTGGTCAGAGCTCAGCTCATGCAATTCCCTGATTGAGAGTAGTCTAGTAGGGATAGATTGATAAATGAGAAAATCAAGGCAGGAGGGTGTAGATCTCATATTAAACGGATAAAATGTTGGGCTGCCAGTGACCAGTACCTGGGCCGAACAATTGGTTAGGGCGTCATGCAGTGCCGTTAGGCTGCCATCACGTCTGAAACTTCCCCAGAGCCTGTGTTTGGCGTTGAAGTCACCTCCAATGATGAATACTGATGATGATGAATACTGCCCAGCTAGGCAAGTAGTTGATCAAAGTCGGCGCTTTACCAATGGGATGTTGGAGGCAGATAGGTTGCAGCTATAAGGATCTCCCCACTCTGTGTAGAGACCATGACAGCCGCTAGCTGAATTTCATCCAACTGCACTGGATGGAGGTGACAGTGTGAGCTGCTCCACCTCTTGACCTACCACTCGGGTGATCTGCTCGGTACGTATCGTATCCTTGTTGGGCGTAACTCCTCAGGCATTGTGCTGGTTTTTATGGGTCTGAGAAGGTTGTGAAGAACTAGCATTACGCAGCTGGTCAAAAGTCTGCAGGATTCCTGCTACTGCCGTTGTTAACTCCAAAACCGACTTCTGGAGCTCGACAAATACTTGAGTAATGGAACTCAAGTCCCTCGGAGGTTATGGGGGCGTGCGCTGTACGTATGTTGGCCAAGCTGAAGTACTGCGACTGCCCTGTAGAGTCGGAAACATAGACATAGTTGTAGTCGCTCTGTCGTTCATTGCGCTGGTTAGCTCCATTATTGGCCTGTTGTGAGTGGTTTCTCCGGAAGACGTCGGCAAAGGTGATACCGTTTTGCACGGCTTCAGAGGAGACAAAGCCCTCTTTCCTTGTTATTTGACGCCGGCTGGCTGGGTTTCCTCCACATTTGGCGCAGCGGAGGTCATTGACGGTTGTAGCCTTGCACTCTGCATTTCCTGTCCAGTGAAACTCTGCACATCTGACGTAGACTGGTTGCTTCATGAAGTAGTTCTTGGTGTGGGAGAACTCGAAACAACGGTAGCATTGCCTCTCCAGCTCCATCTGCACCTGCTGTCTGCCTATCTTGGCAATTTTTAATGTCTCCTTATTGTTTTCTGCCTTGTCAAGGTCGATAAACCAAATGTTTTGATTTGGTGGGTCCTGCTTCACCCCATTGGCATTAATAATAGGGCTCCCTCTTGACTTTGGGTTGTAGAGGTTGACAACCTTATGACCTAACCTTTCGAAAGCCAGGCTCATTACCTCCTTGGGCGTTGATGCTGCAAGATTTTTAGCTACTTATCTGAACTTCCTGTTCTCGGAGAGGCAGAAATTATAGTTCCGGGATAGGAGGGGACAGAGCAGCCTCAACTGCAACCACATCAAGGACTCCAGGGATGGTTATGGGGCTAACCACCAGTGTCTTCTTGGTGGACGTTTCAGTTTCCGTTGCTTTGGCTGCAGCGGAGGAGGCTGGTGCTGCAGCAGAGGTGGTTGATACTGCTACAGTAGACATAGCCGCTTGACTCATGTCATCTGCGCTGCTAGCTGCTTGAGGTAAGTCCATGTCAGTCTCAACCAGAGGGGCAAAGCGGTTGCTCTGCAGGGACGTCATCTGTGAATGAGAAGAATGTTTGTTCTGAACTCTCACTCCATGAAGCTAGGAGTTCAGTTTGTTTGCCTGTTTGCTTGTTTGCCGCCAAGGTAGATGCCTCTACACAGGCCAGACTTTGTGTTTAGACAGAGTCTAGGGTAGCCACTGAGCTGATCGGCCTAGAAGATGCACCAGTGTCCGCGATCGTTGACGGTGAGGTGACCATCCTTACGCAAGAGTTTGATAATCCATACATCATTAGTAAAGAAGTTGCAGTCGTTGTTTTTGTGTCTATCGTTGTAGTAGTGGTTGGGGGGCCCATGGTATTCTGCCACCGAGCTCCATCCCTTGACTGGTTTGTTAAGCCATGGCACGAGAGGGGGTGTTCACATCACCAAAATCAATAAATTCCGGCTCAGATTCGTCACAAGGCAATTCTAGATCCATGGGATGCTCCTAAGTGGCATCCATCGTGTCCACTCGATTCGATGTGTTGTCAGTATTTCCCGATATAATGCGTCCACACATCCCAGCAGAAGCAGTGTTATGTAGCGAGGGAAAACGCTCCCCATATGTGAAAACCGCCTCGTCACCCTTGATTTTCGCACATTGTTGGTACTCGCACAAATAACTTTCTGGTTAGGATAATTTGCTTCGTCACGTACGGGACTCAAACAAATTGGGTTCAATTTCGAATGGAAAATTTATCTTGAGGAAAATCCACCTCAGCGCTCTTGCTACGCGCACTCACACACTTCTCCGCGTGATCCGCGAACCGGGGTTAGCCAGACTTACACCCGTATCGGCAGGAATTGGCTTCGGCCTCGCACTTTGCACTCGCGCCGGTGTTAGGCGTTAGGGCCGACCTGGTCAGACCCAGTGGTTGGGTTTTTTCCTTTGTAAAAATGTTTGTCATACACTGCACTCGCGTTATTTGACTGTTTGCGGTAAAAGCCACCTTTCGCAATGTCTGCCACTGTGTGGACTTGTCCAAAAATATTATTTAATTTTATAGAGGTTTCTCACAATTTTTCGTCCGTTCGGTTTGTGTGATACATCCGAAATAAGAAGAATTTTGATGAATTTCGGACTTATTGCATCTAGGACAGTGCACTATGGTCCCAGAGACCACTTTTGTTGGCCAAAATTAATTTCTCGCCAACGGAAAGATCTTTTTGATTTCTTTTTTTTTTTGTTGGATATTTATAATCAATAGGAAGTGGATTTGCAAAAACAAAATGGGTGTGGCACCGCCTTTTTTTTATTAACGCATATTTAAAGTGCACTAGTCAACAAAAGTGAACTTTTTATTACCGCTGTGAACCAAATAGAGTTATTTTTATAGATTTGGAGCTTTAAAACCATTTAAAGAATTATATTTATTTTTTTTTTTAATTTTTAAAATCGGAATCTTTATTTTAATGTTATGTTTAATATTTTTCAGAGGTAGTACTTCTTTTTTTAACATAACTCAAGTATCTCACATCTGGTTGTATTCTACTGTGCAATTCTGAAAAGCACATAAAAGCATCTATAAATCGGACCTAAGCACTTTATAGCTTCAGCTTACCGTCTGGAAATTATGAGGCTTTCAAATTCAAATTTGATACATTTGAGGTTATAATCTATTAAGTCAAATTTCAAGAAATGTGGCAAAATATGACATTTTTTACTATATACATTTTAACAAAGATTTACTAATTTACGGCACACAATTGGTTTCAGTGTGGGACTAGGTGGGACTCACTTTGTATATCTTTTCAAAAATTAGTTTTCATTACAACTTGGGTGATTTTGAACGGCTCACTTTAAGATACAATTACGAAGTCACCACAATTACTATATACGGTTCACATTACAAAACACGTAATACAAGACCTTCTGATTAAAATTCATAACAAAAATTTGATCAGTTAATGGTTTTTTTTTCCCCAATTTATTAAAGATTTAAAATTGTAATAAATTTGCACTTTTTCAATGCACGAGTTTTTCGATAAAAACAGCTGGGTTGCAGAGCAGATTTATCGAATGGGGCGCCATCTATGGACATTTCTGGTACGCAACTTTAAAGGTCACTCTTTTTCCAATGCAGAGTAGTAAAAACTAATAGCCTTTTTACACTACAGTGAGTTACCACATTTATCGATAGGTACCTCAATAACTCAGAATTTGGATTTACACTATGCCAAAGTTGAGTTATTGAGTTATTGAGTTTCGGCTGCTGGCACGTGCTTGTCTCCGTTTTATACCCGGTACTCGAAGAGTATAGGGGTATATTAGATTTGTGGGGATAACGGTTGTGTGTAACGCACAGAAGGAAGCGTTTCCGACCCCATAAAGTATATATATTCTTGATCAGCATCAATAGCCGAGTCGATATAGCCATGTCTGTCTGTCCGTCCGTCCGTCCGTCCGTCCGTCTGTCCGTCTGTCCGTCCGTCTTCATTTGCGCCTAGTTCTCAGAGACTATAAGAGCTAGAGCAACCAAACTTTCTATCCAAGCTCCTGTGATACCGAACCAGCACAAGTTTGTTTTAAAATTTTGCCACGCCCCCTTCCGCCCCCACAAAAGACGAAAATCTGTGGAATCCACAATTTTTAAGATAAATGAAAACCAAAAACGCAGAATCATGAAGAATTACCATATCTACCAGATTACCGAATCTGGATCAGATCGGATCAATATTATGGCCAGAAGAAACAAATTAAATTTCAGTGGCTACGCAACGCCTGCCAAGCGCTGACTCATTCCCTCTCACTCTCTGTCGTAAACACTTGTACGTCTCAAATATGTAGTTATACATGTCATGTAGAAATGTAGGCGCAGATATACAAAGCATATGTAAACAAAAATGGAAACATGTATAAAAATTCAAAAAAATTCATTTTTTTAATTTAAATATTATTTTCGTCCCTTTTGAGAATATATAATAAATTTCATAAATCGTAGGCTCATAAATGTATGTATGTATAAACTGACTGAGTACCGGGTATAAGGTAGAGCCGCGGCCTTTGCCGCGGCTCACAACGTTCCCTCTCGTTTTTATTTAAGTTTATTAATATGAATACCCAAGAATTAATGATGCTCTATGTGGCAGAGCAAGAGACGATAAAGACGCTGCAATGTATGGAGTTGGCTACGATGTCTGCAGCAACTGTGGAGTATTTGGATCAAATTTCCAAGAAACGCATTTGGACATTGCGAATAACCTTGGAATCCATTTTTTAAGGAAACTTTCCGCAAGGAAATTGCACGGCTGCAATTGCAAATATGTTGAATTTTGGCTTTATGTATATGTACATTACATACATATGTACAAAAATTAAAATTTTTAAAATTGGCAATTGCTTAAAATAATTTAATTTATGTTAATTTATAATAATTCAATTTAGGGTTTGGCTAAGTTTTTCCGACCGAATTTTAGAAATCGACCAAATTGTTTATATGGTTTTTAATAATAAAATTGGTTTAAAGTATTGGTTTAACAATTGTATGTATCTTTTTCCCCAGCCATATTGTTTACGCGCCAAAATTTAAATTTTGAGCTGCCAATTTTTGTTGTAACTAGTGGTGATAATTCCACAACAGGCAGATCAGGGTTGAAATATTCGGAAAATCGGACAAACTCAACTAAACGCAACCAAAACTCAACTTTTTTGCCACCTCTAGGTCCCCTATGCTTCCCCATGTAAACGAAACTCGAGTTTTGCCCGAAACTCAATAACTCAACCGTAGTGTAAATAGGCTATAAGTTGTTTTTTTAACTTTTAAAAATGCGGTTTTGGCCAACAAAAGTGATCATTGGGACCATAGTGCAGTAGCATTGGATTTAATTTTAAGTAACAAGTGTAGGACATCACATTGACTAACACACATGAACTTAAACAATTATTACAATTCCTGAACGGCACAGCGTTTATACACGGATTATACATGGACACAGGAACATTTAGGTTGACAAATTTGGGGTTTAGTTCGTTAACATCTACATCTACGTTATTGCATATCACAGATTTTTCGCACCCAATACCAATGTTGGTAATGGTCTTCCATTTTTCTTTAATTGTTTTTGAATTGTTAAATTGATTGCAAAAATAGTTTTTTTTTAAGTTTTTAGTTTTAATGCTGTCACTTACTCTACGTCTATTAGTTTTAAAAAGTCTATAAAAATAGTCCGTCTTGTAGCGTTTCCATTTGTCATAATCTCTCATATTTATTGCACTAATGATATCACTATTAAACCACGCTTTGATTGCGGGCTTTACTGTTTTAGTTTTCAGCGGTACGAACCTATTAAATAGATAACACTTGTTGAGCTACTGAGCTTTTTCAGCAGCGTATTTTGCAAAATTTAATTAAACACAAATGGGTTTGGTTTCAATGTATGTATGTATATTGTGTATATGGGTATGCTTGATTTTGTGTTCTAAGCGAGAGACAATACGACACGAAAGTTGGCGATACGACGTTTGCTCACGAAGACGATCAAATTTTAAGTAAGTTCTGCTCTGCTGATGAGCCTCCCCCACAGCTCTTGTCGGACGACGAATTTAGGGAAAGGGCGATGTAGCGATTGAGAGCGTAGGGCGTAGGGCAGCAGCAGCAGCAACAGCGATGCATTGAGAGCAATGTAAAGAGAGTAAGCTATGCCTATCTCTGTGCTGCCATGGGTAGGCGCTTAGCCGAACATACTCCCCCCGTTGAAGAGCACGGGCCTTCAACATCCTTCTTGGCAGCACTTCCTTTCTTGCTCCGGGGAACGTCTTTAGCGCAGGTACTCCGGACACTATGTCTGTCACGATGATAGGTTCTATCACTCGAACGAGGGGCCACGTCAGATGAGTTACCTGTGAATAGAGAAGCAGAAACTCGGGACTGGAATATCTCTCCAGCAACTATCCATCCTAGCTTAGTTTCCTGAAGATGTGGTAGGCCGGCTCCCAACTTGATTTGGCCAATGCAGAGAAGCTCAAAGAACAGAGCCGCTCCAATAAGAATGTCAACAGGTTGGGACTGGTAGAACATCTTATCAGCCAAACATATGTTGGAGGGCATGTTCCATCGGGTTGTGTCAACAGTACCGTTGGGTTGGTTGCTCGTAATGGTGGGAGCAACCAATGCCGAAATGGTCGTGGCATAGCTCGACGCGTGTGATCTCAGTTGTATATCCACGCAGCATCCTTCTGACATGGCACACGAATCGCCCAGACCAGATACTGAAACTTCCGATTCTTCCTTCTTCAGCCGCAACTGTTGAGCTAGACTTGAAGTAATGATATGCACCTGCGATCCAGAATCGAGCAGGGCACGGCAAGGAGTGAATGTACCAGAGCTATTCCTAACACTGATTACGGCAGTGGCCAGCAACACGGAGTCCTGTCTGTGACTCTGGGCGAAAAGTGACGTGGCTGATGACGTTGCAGTACATTTACTGCGAGATGGTATCGCATGCAATCGTGGAGCCGATGTTGAAGTCGAGAGTTGAGGCACAATGGAATGGGAAGCATTGGACGGAGATTCGAAATGAAGCAGTGTATGATGTCTGGAACCACATATTCGACAGGATCGAGAACGACATGTACGTTGACAATGGCCTGCTCGGAGGCAATTGATGCACAGCGACAGCTTCTTAGCTTCCTGAAAGCGAAGGCGAGGAGAAAGATTGCAGAACTGCAAACACCCATACGTGGAATGTTCTGGATCTCCGCAGAATGCACAAAGATTCGGCTTGGAGCTAGTTGCGATTAGGCAGTGTTTCCGATGACTATTGGTGTACATATTCTTAGCATGCTCTTGGGTCTCCAATCTCTGGCATCTCTCTTCCAAGAAGGTAGTAAATTGCTCGGCTGTAGAAAGGCTATCCAAAGACGATGTTTCCTCCCACTTGGCTCGTGTGGCACTGTCCGCCCTCTGCAGCAGGCTTTGTATCACAATGCAGTCAGCGACCTGCTCCTTTGTCCCTAGATTCTTTAAAGCCCGCAGATTAGCAATTGCGGTATCTGCCAAGACACGGAGTTGAGACACAGATGCTTCTTCAATTCGCTGCACACTTAGAATGTCGGCGACATGTTTCTGAAATATTAAACGCCTGTTATTGAATCGTTTATTGAGCAAATCTAGCGCGATAGGATAGCTGGCCTGGCTAAATTCAAGTGACGAGATCGTGTCTAAAGCTGGTCCTTTCAGGCAGGATCGTAGGTGCTGTAATTTCTCCACATTCGTTAGGTCAGGATCCTTGTCAATTATGGAAGAAAACATGCTCCAAAACGCAGAGTACTGTGAGTAGTCCCCACTGAACTCCGGAAGCTTTAACTCCGGTAGGCGAGGCCGATGCTGCACTACAATTGTAGCTGGGGCCTCTGCAATATGGTCCGTCGGCATTGTTGAGCAAGGGAGCGTTGAGGGCTGCCGATTGTTCAATTCATGCCTAATGCTAGTCTCCAGCATTACCACGCACTCGTCAAACTCGTCCCTCAAGGGACTACCGATCTCATCAAGATCAATCCTCTCCAGGGCATTATGATGCTCATTGAAAGAAGCGACCAGATCCAATAAAGAATTTAAGCGCACGTTCAACTCCTCTTCTCTTAGCCCACCAATCTTGTCCTTGCCGACGGCATTTCCAATTCTCCGCGCTGCACTTAGCATGGCTTGCACCTTGCGCTTGTAGTACGCAATGTCCACATTGAGAGACAAGGGGGAATCGACAGCGATAGGGGAGGGGGTTCCATCAGAAGACATTGTGTGTGTTTGATAAAGCAAACGCCGAGGTTAAGAGCCAGTGAATAGCTTCGAACAGTTTGAAAGGCACTTCTCAATCGATCGCAGCGCTCGAACACACGGGCACAGACCAGCAGCGAGAGTTCGAATTTTGCCAACAACAACAATGGCATTCACACTGAGAGCACCGAAACCGTAACGAAACAACAGCAAGCAGAAGGTAAAGCAGATGACGCGAGAACCGTTACTGTTTCTTGTGCACAACTGAGGAACCGAACAACCGTGGTTTTATGCGACTAAGGCAACGACAAAATTTGGATAAATGCAATTGTTTATGTTTTTTATGATTTTATTGTTTTTTAATCACGTCGGGGTCACCAAAATGTTGAGCTACTGAGCTTTTTCAGCAGCGTATTTTGCAAAATTTAATTAAACACAAATGGGTTTGGTTTCAATGTATGTATGTATATTGTGTATATGGGTATGCTTGATTTTGTGTTCTAAGCGAGAGACAATACGACACGAAAGTTGGCGATACGACGTTTGCTCACGAAGACGATCAAATTTTAAGTAAGTTCTGCTCTGCTGATGAGCCTCCCCCACAGCTCTTGTCGGACGACGAATTTAGGGAAAGGGCGATGTAGCGATTGAGAGCGTAGGGCGTAGGGCAGCAGCAGCAGCAACAGCGATGCATTGAGAGCAATGTAAAGAGAGTAAGCTATGCCTATCTCTGTGCTGCCATGGGTAGGCGCTTAGCCGAACAACACTACTCAACAAAATTCAACTTTTTGTTTCCGCTGTCGCCCAAAATGACTTTTTCTGATAGATTTGTAGATTCAACATTTTTTAAAGCATTATGGTTTTTTTTCTAGATTTATGTTTTAGGTTTAGTAGCGTGCTTGTCGTCTGTGTATAGTGCGTCGCTAATCTGTCGTTTACAATTTGCAGTCCTAGAGAAGCCATTTCGTCCGATAGATGATGTTCTTTGAATAAGTTACTGTTAAGGTCTCCAGTTAATATGGTGTCAGTATTTGCTAACGTAATGGTTGATACCAAGTCAATCATTGTAGAGTAGTCAATATTCTTATTTGGTCTCTAAATGCAGCCTATAAGCAGTTTATTATCACAGGTAGAGTTTATAATTTCAATAAAAATATATTCTAAGGGGCTGTCATATGGCTGCCTATATAAAACTCTTCATTTCAATTTTTTTTTACCAAATATTGCAACACCCCCAGCATGACTAACACGATCTGAACGATACAAATTATACCAATCACATTCAATAGACGTATCACGTAATTCTGGGACAAACCACGTTTCAGATACACAAACAACATAAACATTCGAATCTACAAACATATAACGAAACTCATCAATCTTATTTAGTAAACTTTGATCATTTATATGGCACATCTTGAGACCTTCTCTTTGATTAGCAAGAACCCTAACCATCGCTCCGCTGTTCGATCTGGTATTTCTTAAGTTGGAGCACATTTTAATTGGAAAAAAGGTTTTACCAGTTGCGCACCTAACATACTTTAAAATAATACGATAATTAAAAAGCGCGCATGAACATTCAAAACTAATATTAAGAGAGCTGAATAGTATAGAACATTTAAGATAAGAAACTTACAAATTATATTTAAGAGAATAGCGAATAGAATAGAATATAATTTCGAAAGCGATCATCGGGTGCAGCGGTGTTGACGCTCTCAGCTATAAGTTGAGAGAGCTTTTGTACACTCTCAACGCATATGGCTTCATTGCTGTCGTTAAGTTGAACGCTCAAGCGTTCAAGCGCCGCTGCTTAAGCAGATCAAGTGGCTTTTTAGTTGATCGCCGGTACTCTTCCGCCGCACGCAGCAGTGCAATTTTGTCGAGAAGGCACTGAAAACGTATAATAATAATGGGTACAGCGACTGATCTAGTTGTTGCTGGTTTTTTAACCCTAAAAATGTCTCGTAGTGTGGGCGCCTGTGTGACTCCCAACGAAAAGCACAGTGTGCTGAAACCCGTATGCAGCTTCTACCATCAGAGCTCCATGGTAGCTCAACCGCTTTGTTGGCGTCAGATTTGGCTCTAAGATTAGCCTCCAGCGTGACCACTTGGACCGCAAGCGCCTGAGTGTTGATAGCATCTTGCTCCAGTGTATGGACTTGCTGGACTTGCTTGGACTTGCTTGGACTTCGAATACATGGAAATGGAATGGAATATATTCGTATAGAGTTAAGTGGTGTTTTTTCAGCGCTCCGAGATTTTTTTATAATCGTATAGATTGTACCTTAAAGAATTAACAACAATTCAGGGTCGATTTCAATTTGGTCGATTTCTAAAATTCGGTCGGAAAAACTTAGCCAAACCCTAAATTGAATTATTATAAATTAACATAAATTAAATTATTAATTATATTATTATAAATTAAGCAATTGCCAATTTTAAAAATTTTAATATTTGTACATATGTATGTAATGTACATATACATATAGCCAAAATTCAACATATTTGCAATTGCAGCCGTGCAATTTCCTTGCGGAAATTTTCCTTAAAAAATGGATTCCAAGGTTATTCGCAATGTCCAAATGCGTTTCTTGGAAATTTGATCCAAATACTCCACAGTTGCTGCAGACATCGTAGCCAACTCCATACATTGCAGCGTCTTTATCGTCTCTTGCTCTGCCACATAGAGCATCATTAATTCTTGGGTATTCATATTAATAAACTTAAATAAAAACGAGAGGGAACGTTGTGAGCCGCGGCAAAGGCCGCGGCTCTACCTTATACCCGGTACTCAGTCAGTTTATACATACATACATTTATGAGCCTACGATTTATGAAATTTATTATATATTCTCAAAAGGGACGAAAATAATATTTAAATTAAAAAAATGAATTTTTTTGAATTTTTATACATGTTTCCATTTTTGTTTACATATGCTTTGTATATCTGCGCCTACATTTCTACATGACATGTATAACTACATATTTGAGACGTACAAGTGTTTACGACAGAGAGTGAGAGGGAATGAGTCAGCGCTTGGCAGGCGTTGCGTAGCCACTGAAATTTAATTTGTTTCTTCTGGCCATAATATTGATCCGATCTGATCCAGATTCGGTAATCTGGTAGATATGGTAATTCTTCATGATTCTGCGTTTTTGGTTTTCATTTATCTTAAAAATTGTGGATTCCACAGATTTTCGTCTTTTGTGGGGGCGGAAGGGGGCGTGGCAAAATTTTAAAACAAACTTGTGCTGGTTCGGTATCACAGGAGCTTGGATAGAAAGTTTGGTTGCTCTAGCTCTTATAGTCTCTGAGAACTAGGCGCAAATGAAGACGGACGGACAGACGGACAGACGGACGGACGGACGGACGGACGGACAGACAGACATGGCTATATCGACTCGGCTATTGATGCTGATCAAGAATATATATACTTTATGGGGTCGGAAACGCTTCCTTCTGTGCGTTACACACAACCGTTATCCCCAGAAATCTAATATACCCCTATACTCTTCGAGTACCGGGTATAAAACGGAGACAAGCACGTGCCAGCAGCCGAAACTCAATAACTCAATAACTCAACTTTGGCATAGTGTAAATCCAAATTCTGAGTTATTGAGTTACCTATCGATAAATGTGGTAACTCACTGTAGTGTAAAAAGGCTATTAGTTTTTACTACTCTGCATTGGAAAAAGAGTGACCTTTAAAGTTGCGTACCAGAAATGTCCATAGATGGCGCTCCATTGTGTGTCGTAAATTAGTAAATCTTTGTTAAAATGTATATAGTAAAAAATGTCATATTTTGCCACATTTCTTGAAATTTGACTTAATAGATTATAACCTCAAATGTATCAAATTTGAATTTGAAAGCCTCATAATTTCCAGACGGTAAGCTGAAGCTATAAAGTGCTTAGGTCCGATTTATAGATGCTTTTATGTGCTTTTCAGAATTGCACAGTAGAATACAACCAGATGTGAGATACTTGAGTTATGTTAAAAAAAGAAGTACTACCTCTGAAAAATATTAAACATAACATTAAAATAAAGATTCCGATTTTAAAAATTAAAAAAAAAAAATAAATATAATTCTTTAAATATTTTTAAAGCTCCAAATCTATAAAAATAACTCTATTTGGTTCACAGCGGTAATAAAAAGTTCACTTTTGTTGACTAGTGCACTTTAAATATGCCTTAATAAAAAAAAGGCTGAAATTCATCAAAATTCTTCTTATTTCGGATGTATGATAGCGATTGTAGTAATTTTGTGCTTGACAGTGTATTTGTGTTTTTTTTTGTCAGCGCCTTTCGCTTCTTCGGTGTTTTTGTTTGATGCTGCTTCCGCGAATTGTTTTGCGCGCGAATCTTTTTAAAAACAATTTAATTAAGCACAGAGCCTGGAAATTATAGCAATTTGCTTAATAAACTGTTAATTCTTTAAGGTACAATCTATACGATTATAAAAAAATCTCGGAGCGCTGAAAAAACACGACTTAACTCTATACGAATATATTCCAAGTCCATTTCGAAGCATTAAGGTGTAACAAATTTGCTCAGCACCATAACTGAAAGCTGTTAAGATTGGATTGCAATCTGGACTGAAATGAGCTATCCCTTTGCTGGACACAGAGCTTAACATCATCCTCATACATAAGACCTCGAGAGTTTGTTAATACCGATGCAGTTCAAGAAACAGGTATTGTTTGGGGAGGACTCTTTGAGACGTGGAACCAAGGAAAAACTTAGCCAAACCCTAAATTGAATTATTATAAATTAACATAAATTAAATTATTAATTATATTATTATAAATTAAGCAATTGCCAATTTTAAAAATTTTAATATTTGTACATATGTATGTAATGTACATATACATATAGCCAAAATTCAACATATTTGCAATTGCAGCCGTGCAATTTCCTTGCGGAAATTTTCCTTAAAAAATGGATTCCAAGGTTATTCGCAATGTCCAAATGCGTTTCTTGGAAATTTGATCCAAATACTCCACAGTTGCTGCAGACATCGTAGCCAACTCCATACATTGCAGCGTCTTTATCGTCTCTTGCTCTGCCACATAGAGCATCATTAATTCTTGGGTATTCATATTAATAAAATTAAATAAAAACGAGAGGGAACGTTGTGAGCCGCGGCAAAGGCCGCGGCTCTACCTTATACCCGGTACTCAGTCAGTTTATACATACATACATTTATGAGCCTACGATTTATGAAATTTATTATATATTCTCAAAAGGGACGAAAATAATATTTAAATTAAAAAAATGAATTTTTTTGAATTTTTATACATGTTTCCATTTTTGTTTACATATGCTTTGTATATCTGCGCCTACATTTCTACATGACATGTATAACTACATATTTGAGACGTACAAGTGTTTACGACAGAGAGTGAGAGGGAATGAGTCAGCGCTTGGCAGGCGTTGCGTAGCCACTGAAATTTAATTTGTTTCTTCTGGCCATAATATTGATCCGATCTGATCCAGATTCGGTAATCTGGTAGATATGGTAATTCTTCATGATTCTGCGTTTTTGGTTTTCATTTATCTTAAAAATTGTGGATTCCACAGATTTTCGTCTTTTGTGGGGGCGGAAGGGGGCGTGGCAAAATTTTAAAACAAACTTGTGCTGGTTCGGTATCACAGGAGCTTGGATAGAAAGTTTGGTTGCTCTAGCTCTTATAGTCTCTGAGAACTAGGCGCAAATGAAGACGGACGGACAGACGGACAGACGGACGGACGGACGGACGGACGGACGGACAGACAGACATGGCTATATCGACTCGGCTATTGATGCTGATCAAGAATATATATACTTTATGGGGTCGGAAACGCTTCCTTCTGTGCGTTACACACAACCGTTATCCCCAGAAATCTAATATACCCCTATACTCTTCGAGTACCGGGTATAAAACGGAGACAAGCACGTGCCAGCAGCCGAAACTCAATAACTCAATAACTCAACTTTGGCATAGTGTAAATCCAAATTCTGAGTTATTGAGTTACCTATCGATAAATGTGGTAACTCACTGTAGTGTAAAAAGGCTATTAGTTTTTACTACTCTGCATTGGAAAAAGAGTGACCTTTAAAGTTGCGTACCAGAAATGTCCATAGATGGCGCCCCATTGTGTGTCGTAAATTAGTAAATCTTTGTTAAAATGTATATAGTAAAAAATGTCATATTTTGCCACATTTCTTGAAATTTGACTTAATAGATTATAACCTCAAATGTATCAAATTTGAATTTGAATGCCTCATAATTTCCAGACGGTAAGCTGAAGCTATAAAGTGCTTAGGTCCGATTTATAGATGCTTTTATGTGCTTTTCAGAATTGCACAGTAGAATACAACCAGATGTGAGATACTTGAGTTATGTTAAAAAAAGAAGTACTACCTCTGAAAAATATTAAACATAACATTAAAATAAAGATTCCGATTTTAAAAATTAAAAAAAAAAAATAAATATAATTCTTTAAATATTTTTAAAGCTCCAAATCTATAAAAATAACTCTATTTGGTTCACAGCGGTAATAAAAAGTTCACTTTTGTTGACTAGTGCACTTTAAATATGCCTTAATAAAAAAAAGGCTGAAATTCATCAAAATTCTTCTTATTTCGGATGTATGATAGCGATTGTAGTAATTTTGTGCTTGACAGTGTATTTGTGTTTTTTTTTGTCAGCGCCTTTCGCTTCTTCGGTGTTTTTGTTTGATGCTGCTTCCGCGAATTGTTTTGCGCGCGAATCTTTTTAAAAACAATTTAATTAAGCACAGAGCCTGGAAATTATAGCAATTTGCTTAATAAACTGTTAATTCTTTAAGGTACAATCTATACGATTATAAAAAAATCTCGGAGCGCTGAAAAAACACGACTTAACTCTATACGAATATATTCCAAGTCCATTTCGAAGCATTAAGGTGTAACAAATTTTCTCAGCACCATAACTGAAAGCTGTTAAGATTGGATTGCAATCTGGACTGAAATGAGCTATCCCTTTGCTGGACACAGAGCTTAACATCATCCGCATACATAAGACCTCGAGAGTTTGTTAATACCGATGCAGTTCAGGAAACAGGTATTGTTTGGGGAGGACTCTTTGAGACCTGATACCAAGGTAGCTAGAAATGCATCCTAAGAGATTGGGCGGAATTCTAAAAGTTCGAGTTCATGTGCAAGGAGAGAGTTGTTTACAGAGTCTTTACGCTTTACTGAAACCGATGTAAATAACATCCGTCTGTAGATTACCTTGAAATCCTTTAACTTAATTTACCTTGATCACCGCCTTATAAATCTATGCTGAGCTGGAGATATAAGTTATCCACAGAAAAGTTGCAGGTGGAGAGTAAAAATGTGCTCAAACAATTTAGAAATAGTGGATAACTTATGTGCCGTTTACACTGAGGCTGCGTCTTTATTCTTTGCGTCTTCCCAGAGACGTAGTTTTTTTTTTATATAGGTTAAGCATAGGGCCCATTCTTTTTGCGCTTAACAGCACATTTTCGTGATTTTCTCTATCAGCGGAACTATCACCACTAATAACAACAAAAAACCGCAGATTAAAATTTAAATTTTGCCACGAAAACTGTTTAACTGAGTTGAAAATTGTCGAAAATACATGTAATGCTTAGAACAAGTTTTTTAAACTAATTTTATTATTAAACCAAGAATTTTAACAATATGGTTGATTCCTAATTTTTTGCTGGAAATCCCATGTCGTTGAATCCTTTCACTGTTTCCGTGATCTTCTCCTGGGTAAGAAATTCCGCTGTCATATATGTATACTTGTCAGCGAGTTCAGCAATTACTTCCTGACAAAAGTCCATAAAAATCCTACACACAATGGCTTTGGACACATCGAAAAAATTGCCTATTGTGCGATATTCCGCAGACGATCCCAAGCAAAATAGCGCTATGTCTATCATTTTCTCCAAAGAAATTGCCTGCCGAAAATTAGTGTCCTGTTTTCGGAGATTAGGCAGCAGTCCCACTAAAATGTCGAACGTACTTTTCTTTATGCGAAAGTTGTTTTTGAAGAATGCGTCGGAGTTGTTTACCACATCTTTCTCTCAAAATGAACCATATCGTGGCTATTGAAATTTAGAATACATTATTTAATTGAAAGAAGAACATTATCTGCTCTTTACTTACAAGGGTCCAAACGCGAGGAGGACGTTGCAGTTTCAAGACAAATGCAACTTTTCTGCAGATAACTCCGCCGCTTCCACGCTTGCTCTCGTCAGCTGTTCTAAAGACGCAAAGACGCACGTCTCCCAATGTAAACCCCTCTTCTGCTTCTTTCCGTCTTTTCCGATATTGATAGGAAACGCACCCAGTATAAAAAGTCTATTAGATATACGTCTATAGTTCTTTGCGTCACACTTGTTACCTTTCTTATGAAGAGGAATTCTAAACGACTCCTCCTATATCTGGAGGAAGCATGAAAAATTTATGGACAGAGTGAATAGTTTAATCAATGGCCCATACTCGGTACAGTACCTGAGTACAAAGCCGAAAAATCTCTCAGGACCCAGTAAAAACACCGGCTTAACTATTTGGAGATGGAAATAGAGCACCGAGCTTTCATTTATCATTTATGCCGTTCGACCTCGGGAAACCGTATGAATACGGCTGACCAGAGTAATTTTCCTTCGAATAGGTAGTTTGGAAAAAACGGGTAAAAAGATCGAAAATTGCCTTATCATTATTTGCCGACGTATAAAGGAATGATAGCGAGGATGGGCGTGCGGACACCTACGCTCAACTAGGTGTAAAACTGTTTAGGGTCCTAAAAAATACGTATCCTGCATCGAGATAGGTAGTTCTTATAGCATTGAGCGTTAAAAACTAAGAAATGCCACCGCGCCACTACATAGAGAGAGAGAAGGAGAGCCAACTTCTTGAAATTTGTCGTGAAGACTCTTTGGTAAACCCAGATCTGATAGGACAGGAAAGCGGTGCACAAGAATCAAAAAGTGAGTCAAGTGCATCGTAGAAAATGTTTTTGCCTATCGTAAAGTTAGTGCACAAATACAGAGCGGACCAATCAAAATCCCTAATGAGTTTATTAAACATCGCTAACTCGGCTGTACGAAAGCAGCGGGCACATTGAGGTAGCCTCCCCGACCAATCCAATGCAGTTAAAAAAGAATATAAATTTCAAAGGGAAAAAAATGGATGACTTCTTGATGCGTTAACATACATTTTACATCATTACAAGGGTAACTTAGCATTTGTCTTTTTATAAATATTTTGTTTACGCAACATCAAATTTAGCTTCGAAATAATTAGTCAATGCAACAACACTGTGTGCCAAAAGCTGACGCCAACCGTTTCGGGTATCGATACATCGTTACACATAACAGAAGATTTTGTGCGCGCAATACACTAAATTATACGCTTAACATCATTAAACTGTGTGTTTAACAGGACATAAGAAATTGTGTCAAAAATTTCGAAAGCGGAGAAACTTGAAAACGAAAACGGAAAGTTTGGCTGAAAATGCAAAAATAAGTTAAAACCGGAGCCTACTTGATAAAATGTTGTTAATAATTTATCCAATACATTTTCGATATAGCAATATTTTAATATAAAAAGATGTATCGAAATTCAATGATGATGTTTTAAAGTTATTAACCGTTAATAAACGTTTGCTTTTTTACTTTAAGCAACTTTAACTGGGTTTCAAAAATCTGAATCTTTTCTGATTTCAAAATGGTCTCACCCAAAAACAAAAGAGGGATTTTCCGTCGCCCGCTTAAGTTTACACTCAAGTCGTAAAGTAGATGTTTCGTCAATGTGAAGCTCCAGAAATTGATATTTCTGCAACCGCTTCTGTGATCATAAGTCAATAGCATTTTTTTATTAAAAACATTTAAAGCTATTACTACTTACCAACAATTTTTAGTTCAATAAAAATTGACTGAGTAGGGTAAATTGACAATTAACACTCATAAAATCCACGATCCTCTTCTTTAACGGCTTTAATTCTAAGAGACCAGTGACCCATATGCCGCGTATGCTCGACCAAAAACCGTTTATCGCTACTATGTGTTAAAAATCGAACCGTTAGTAACTGGAAATCTTTCCTGCGTATCCAAGAAACCTACAAAAGATTAATAATTTAATAATAATAATAAAAATTTTTTATCCCAATTATATATGTAAAGAAATTAGAGGTGCCCAAAAATTCTGAAGTGACTCAGAAGATTTCATTTTTCGCACACTTTTTTTAGAGTTCTCGGGCTTTTTGTGTTAGACTTATAATAGACTATAATATTCTGCTCGTCTTATTTGTTTTACAATATTTAAATAATGCATATAAGTTCCATTCGCGCACACACAAAGCTTTATAGAAAACCAACATATCAAATCGAATACACAAAAAATAACCACGAAGCATACGAGAAAAAACAACAATAACACACCGTTTTTATGCTATTCTCCGTAATGATAGTGTCCCCCAACCCCCCAATAGGGCCAAGTTTATACTTGGGCCCAAGTTCCTTATCATGAAACGTTACATTTACATATTAATTATAAAACATAAAAAAACAAAACTTTACGGAAACCTCTTAATCAAGGCTAAAAATTCTTTCCAAACAAATAAACTACTTCAATTAAAACTTTTTGGAACGTTCTCGATCACAGTAAATGTACACGCCATCCTCAACCTCCCCAAACTCGATCAATCATCGTTCTATTAAGGAGGAAGAAATCAAGAATAAACTACAAGACAAGATAAATTAAAGACTTCTGAACGAAACAAGAAATCTTCATGAAATAAACAGGTTATGAATAAAAACATTTTCAATATGTAACCTGCATAACTAAACGGTGCTATAACGTCGTGAAGCTTCGCAATAATGTGCCAAAGTTCAACTTTGTTTCTGTACAAATGTTTCTACATCAATAACATAACATAATAACAAAAAATTACATTTTTATACCCGGTACTCGAAGAGTTTAAGGGTATATTAGATTTGTGGGGATAACGGTTGTGTGTAACGCCCAGAAGGAAGCGTTTCCGACCCCATAAAGTATATATATTCTTGATCAGCATCCATAGCCGAGTCGATATAGCCATGTCTGTCTGTCCGTCCGTCCGTCCGTCCGTCCGTCCGTCTGTCCGTCTGTCCGTCCGTCCGTCTTCATTTGCGCCTATATCTCAGAGACCATTTAAACTAGAGCAACCAAGTTTTGTATCCAGTCTCCTGTGTGATCACACTACTCCAAATGTGTTGCAAAATTTCCCCCCGCCCCTTTCCGCCCGCACAAAGGACGAAAGTCTGTGGCGTACACAATGTTGAAGATACGAGAAAACTAAAAACGCAGAATCACAGAGAATGACCATTTCTATCAGAGTGTTGAATCTGGATCAGATCGGATCATTATTATAGCTACAATGAAGAAAACCATTTCGAAAGTCATCGTTCCCTCTCGCTCTCTCTCACACGCGACCCTGTCTGCTTTGCTTATTCGTTTAAATGAGCGCCTAGTTCTCAGAGACTATAAGAGCTAGAGCAACCAAACTTTCTATCCAAACTCCTGTGATATCAATTCAGCACAAGTTTATTTCAAAATTTTTCCACGCCCCCTTCCGCCCCCACAAAAAACGAAAATCTGTGGAATCCACAATTTTTAATATAAAAGTAAACCAAAAACGCTGAATCATGGGAAATTACTATATCTATCAGATTGCCGAATCTGGATCAGGTCGAACCATTATTATGGACAGAAGGAACAAATTAAATTTCAGTGGCTACGCAACGCCTGCCAAGCGCTTACTCATTCCCTCTCTCTCTGTCGCAAACACTTGTACGTCTCAAATATGTAGTTATACATGTCATGTAGAAATTTAGAAGCAGTTGTAAAAAGCATATGCAAACAAAATTGAAAACATGTATAATATTCCAAAAATGATTTGACTTCATTTTTTGAAATATTATTTTTTGCCCAAAATTTAATTTGTCCCTTTTGCGAACATATAATAAATTGCATAAATCGCAAGCTCATATATGTATGTACATATGTGTATGCTGACTGAGTACCGGGTATAAGGTAGAGCCGCGGCCTTTGCCGCGGCTCACAACGTTCCCCCTCGTTTTTAATGAATACTTCCGACAACATCTTATAGTTTACTTATTTAAGTTAGCTTTAAAATGAGGCTGCTGCTGTCGCTGATTTGTTGCGTTTTGGTTTTCAACAAAATCAATTTTAAAATTTATTTCTCACTTCACTTCTTCACTTCACTTATTAAACTTTTGACACCAGAAAAGATTATTTATTTCTTCACGTTCGATGTTTCGGCTATTGCCGCTATAGATATTTTTGTTATCTATTAAAAATACTGCCTGTATAGTATGTATTTTTTCAATTTATTTATTGAAACTTACGTTTCATTAATGTTATACTTGGTCTCCTACTGCAGGAGGGAACACTGGAGTTTTTTTATTTTGCTTTAGGTGTACAAAACACTGCTGAAGTCTTTAAGGTGCTGATTAAACTCCGTGTTCATAACACAGGGAGGAAACAACGGAGAGTCTCGATGGACCATTTTGTTTGGTGCCAATTCTATTCGCCGGATCAACTATCCCAATCCGGCAAGAAGGATCAAAATGTTTACACCTTAAAAGAATAGTCTAGACACTTGCGGGTAGAGATTGAATTCATACTAATCTTTATTCAGAAAATTCGGGCCTTATATAAAATTTTACAATCAGGGATGAGGACAATTTGGTATTCTATTCTTATCGCTAGAACCACGGAACGGGTACATCGGTACTGCGAGTGGCCAACTGAATGCATGCAAGCATTAGTATTTTTGGACTAGGGAATTAGGACTTTGGAATTAGGGTCTTAATTGCTTACTGCACTTGAATTTGGGATGTCGTCTGTGTAAAAGAGGTGACAGATCCTTTCTCAGCTCGCACCTTTGCAGTCATAAATTCTATACTTTATGTATGTATGTTTTTTACTTAGAATAGATTGGTTTTGTGTTTGGCTCCGTGACTCTTGTTCTTTAAGTACAAAAATGTGTTCATGTTCGAACTACTTTACTTGACTTATTTTTTGTGAATGCTAAAAGGAAACTAATATTATACGATCAATTTTCTGTACCCAAAAATTCAAAACATGACTTAATATTTATGACCTATGTATTTAGATAAAAGTGACACTCCTTTTTACTACAGAGACTTAAAAAATATTGACTATGCAAAGCTATATACTGGTATTAACACATTTGACTGAAACTCAATATATGACAAGTTATCTCAAATTGTTCAGCTTCAATTCAATATTGATTCTCTCTTTAATCAAAATGTTCGCCCAAAGAGAGCAACAGCCAAGCGTAAAGTCAATACCTGGTTCATTAATGACATACATATTGCAAAAAGAAACAAAGGTTTATAGAAATGGAAGATATACAAGACTGAACATCGTTTTAAAATATACCAAGGAGAGAGACAGATTGATCACTATGAAAATATCTTACTTTACATTAAAACTAATTGAAGCAATAAACTTTTAAACATAAAAATATGAATAAAATAGACATTGCGTCTGAAAAAGAACAACAATAAAAATACAATTATTTTACATTTTTAATACAAAAAAAATATGCCTGTTATGTTTCAGAAGAAGACGAGAGAGTACGGCTGGATAGGCTGCTGCAGTGCGGGATCTTATGTCGATGTACAATGTGATACAGGGGGCAGTACAAATAGCAAACAATAATAGGCATTTAATTGTACTGCTGCACCACTGCTTATGATTTAACTTATGTCGACTAAATATCAGGCTGGGAAACCCAACATACTCCCCCCGTTGAAAGGCTGACTTTCAAAAGACTCGAAAGGGTTTAGCAAAAGCAGCTCGCTAGAAGGCCAGGCATCGCCACGAATCCAGATGATTGATGTTTAGCCTTTTTACGATTGAGCGGACGAAGCAGGCAGACCGCCATTGAAACAATGCGGTTGCGATATGTCATCTGGCTCGACTTGGCACTCTGAAATCGAGAATAAAAGATTTGCATTAGCAACGGCCACGATGCGGCCCAAACGCGTCCTCAGCTCGATCATTCCAAATGTTCCTGAGTAGCTCCAAGTGCAATAGAAGATGTAGTTGGCTATGTTTACTGAAGCACCTCTCCACTCAATAGGGTACCATTTGGATGGACTTAGCTCCAACAGCTCTCGAAATTTTCAGATAATGTTGACTAGATTAGGAACGATGAGTGTAGGACTGCCCTCAGCGAAGTCCAGCGAACGTCATGATGCAAGTTTACCGGGCACTCGTTCAGTCCACTCGGGAGAGCCCATCGCGTAGGCTGGTAGTCGATAGCGAATACTTCAAAGATTATGGGTCCAACCGATTTTTTAAGTCGGTTAATAATTAAGGGTGCACGAGCTCCTCAAAGTTCAGAAATTATTCGTGAGAACGAATAAATGACAATTTTTACGCAAATGCACGTTCAATCTTAATGTTTTGTTGCATAAATTTTAAAAATAACTGAAATTCTTATTTAATTAGAAACGTTTAAAAAACACATTACATTTTGGTATTTGTTTTAACTTTCGTAGAATAGAACTCGAAAGTATATCACAGAGACAACACGGGACCACATACACGTGATAGCTATAATATATACCTTTCATATGTACATAAATTCTTCATGCTTTCCCCCGATATGGAAGGAGTCTTTTATAAATCCTGTCCATAAGAAAGGTAGCAAGTCTGACGCAATGAACTATAGAGGTATATCTAAGTTATCCGCTATTCCTAAAGTGTTTGAGAAAATTTTAACTCCGCACCTGCAGCACCTATGCAGATCACTTCTATCTCCATCTCAACATGGATTTATAAGGCGGAGATCAACCACTACTAATTTATTGGAGTTTACCTCCTTTATAATAAAAGGCTTTCAAGGTAACTTGCAGACGGATGTTGTTTACACCGATTTTAGTAAAGCGTTCGACTCTGTATACCATTCCCTCCTAGCACAAAAGCTCGACCTTCTAGGGTTCCCGCCCAATCTCCTGAGATGGATCTCTAGCTACCTTTGTTCTAGGTCTCAAAGAGTCCTTTTCAAAAACTCCCTGTCCTCACCAGTTATGGAGACTTCGGGTGTACCACAGAGCAGCCATCTAGGCCCCTTACTCTTTACACTCTTTATAAATGACCTGCCTTCTGTATTAACATACTCTCGAGTACTTATGTATGCGGATGATGTTAAGCTCTGTGTCCAGTATAAGGACATTTCTTTTCAATCCAGGTTGCAATCCGATCTCGATAGATTTCAATCATGGTGTTGTGCAAATTTATTAAACCTTAATGCTTCAAAATGTAAAGTAATGACTTTTCATCGCTTCAGTGCCTTTCTGGTTCATTACACCCTTTGTGGTGGTTCTCTTGAGAGAATTACCCGGGTTGATGATCTTGGTGTTCTATTAGATCCCAAGTTAAAGTTTTCAGAACACATTTCTACCATGGTGAATAAGGCCATGGGCGTGCTTGGGTTTATAAAGAGGTGGTCAAAGGAATTTGACGACCCCTATATAACAAAGACTCTCTACACCTCTCTGGTTCGTCCGATTTTAGAATACGGCTCTTGTGTATGATGCCCTCAGTACAACGTACACCAGGACCGTATAGAATTAGTTCAGAAAACCTTTTACTTTTTGCTCTACGCGGCCTCAGCTGGGATGCAGGTGTGAGACTGTCGTCTTACTCCAATAGATTGCTCTTAATAAACCTTCCAACCTTAGCTAATCGTAGTAAAATGACGTAGATAGCCCTGACCTGTTGAGTCGCATAAACTTCACGATTCTTATTAGAAGCACTAGACATTATACACCGTTGTTTCTTCCGCTTTGTAGATCGAATTATTCCTTGCATGAACCGTTTAGGGTCCTATGCTCGGATTGTAATTCCCTCTACCATATTATATCTACTACTAACTCCCTTCCTAGTCTTAAATAACTGATACTCTTACATCTTTCCCGTAATTAGTAATTACTTCGCTTCTTTAGTTAGATTAGTTCTACTTTTCCTCGAACACTAGTCTAACACCTAACTTTCCTGCATGTCCGCGATCGGTTCGGTTAACGAGTCGCGCGTTATGCGGCAGCGCCCGTCAGTCGGTTGGGCGGGAGGTGGGATGCGTTCTTGCCTCGGATCCGCGCGTAACAGCCATCTGCTGGTGTCGCTTGGGCCACTTGATGGTGCAGTCATTGCATATCAACGTCCTAAATATATATATATAGTCCAAATTGCAGAAACTCTGCATTTTGGAAACGTAAGCCAAAAAACTACATATACCTCGCACTAAAAACACGCTGCAGTTATAAACAAGAAGAAGAGCGCATTCAAATTTGGCCCTAGTGTGTGTGTTTTATAAGTATTACCTGACTATATATTGTATATCTCTTTAAGAAATGTTGCATTTTCAATAGCCTGCTTGGAAAAGGTGGCAAGGAAATATAATTTTAATTGTTAGAAAGTTGGACAACTACAGATTTTTTTTTTTATTTCCCCGTTTACCTATTTTGAATATAAATACCTTATGTTAATTTTGTTTTTTATCTAACTAATTGGAAAATTGATATACCAATTTAGCTTTCTTACCTATCTAACTCAAAATATATGGTAAATAGTGCAACATTTTTCATTTGATGGCGACAGTTATTTCTTATCTTCATAAGGGGATACACTATAATAAATTATCCGTTTAAATAGTATTTTTCAACATAATATACGACATTTTTATATAAAACTGCAATTATGGATTGATAAAATTCAAAGATTTTTGAAGTTTTTTGTGCTTCTGAAAATATAAATGATTTCGAACTGGCATTGCTCAAAGAGATTGGCGTACTCGAAAACGCTAGTAAGGAGCTTAGTAAGCTAGTAAGGAACTAGGTCCATAAAATTAAATCTTTAACAACAGGTGCTAATCATCAGATCATTAAAAGGTTGGCTGTTATTCTAAATGTTATAAACTGCAAAGAAATGTTAAATGGTGCAAAATTTGCGAATACGCATCAAAAACAGCTCAACTTTTGACTGAATTATATCCTTAGAATAAACTTACCTCCACGGTACATAGCATTTTGGCTCATGGAAAGGACTTAATAGAGTATTGTTGCTTGTTTCGACCACCAGGGGCGTTTTTTTTTACCGCATGTCTTGTGTGAGTAGCACGCTGCCGTGAAGGCCTTGTTGCATGCTTCTGTGAACCTGTTCACTAGACGATCTAAGTCATCTTGAGTGTCCGGGCACGTTGGAGTGTTGTTTGGGAGTAATTCTTCCATGGCTGAACTATATTATACCCAGTTGGCTTTCCTAATGTTAATATACTCGGTGGGTTTCGGGCTCTCGAGGGATAGTATCGTCTCGATGTACATATGGTCAGAGAATGAATGATCCTCCAGGACTTTCCAACCCTTTACTTTGTGTATCCATTTGTGAGACACTAGAGTGGGGTCAATAACCTCCTCTTGGGTTTTTATGATAAATTTACGGTTTTTGAGCCGATTACAAATAACTAAATTAAAGTCCAGGATAAAGCTGAAAAGTTCACCCCTTACGTTTGTATCCAAGCTCCCCAATTGGGTGTGGTGAGTATTAGCGTCGCAGCCTATTAGTAAGAGAAATATTATACCTCTCGTTGTCGCTGGCCAGCTTGCGAACAAGGTCGCTTGGAGGATCCTTTTCCTCATGTGCCATATAGGACGACAGCCTCAGATGTGTTTCCTGAAGCTTTAGGCTTGCCGCCGTGCTGTAGCCGTTGCTAAAGTTATGGAGCAGAAAGATATTTAGGTGTTCTCTTGCAAGAATGCATGTACGGACTTTACCTTCTTTTTGAGCTACAATATGCTTGTACAACAAGCGGAGTGTAAGGGCAGCAGATCGTGCTTTACAGTGGTGGAGATTTCTTTGAAGTAGTCTCAGAGACATCTTCAAGTATTCCCACCACTGTAGTGTCGGCGTCTAAGTCGTCCGAAACGTCCTCTCGACACATTCGCTCGAAGTCGCACATGAGTTCTGCTTCTGACGAGTAGCCTTCCTTGGCCGACTCCAGCTCGTTGTCGGGTGCTTCGATCTCCGAGACAACCCAGTCGAGCAGGACGAGCCTCGGCCGCTGTGTCCGACTTGTACACCTTAATGTGACCGAGCTGAAGACGAAGCTTAGCTTTCCTTAAGCTGCCTCTGTCGGATCCAGCGATTCTTTGTTTAGGACGACCCTGCGTCGCATCAACCTTCACTTCCTTCCAGTCTGTGGCCGGCAGTCCTGGGTGGCATCTCTGCAACATCTTTAGGATGCGCTCAGGCTCTTTTAAGGTAGGCGGCACCTTTTTGTCTGGCCCTCAGTCTACTGAGCACCTCGCTCCAGTCGACTGCGACGAGCTTCTCCCCAGCGTAGACCTCTCCGAACTACCCCTTGTCTTTGCAGACTGAAGGTGGCCCGGGGTCTTTGTCTAAGAAGTTCATGGTGAAGTTCGGGAGCACCGCCGGGGCACTCTCCATCTTCTTCAGCCAATCGGCTGAGGTGTTTGAACAAGTCCCTGCCAAGTCCCTGAGCTCTCTGTTCAAGACTGGTCTACTTTTTGGACCGGGCTCCCAGCCAGGCTAACTCTCGGCACGGGTTGAATGACACCTTAGTGCAGCCCGGTGTGAGGTGAGTGTGGAGGTTGGAATGTGGGTAGGTGGTGTGTAGGGAATGGGAGTGTGTGAGCTACTTATAAGAGGCGGCACCACAAGCGCATCGTCAGTTTTGTTGCTTCGCTTATACCCGCTGTCTGTCCGGTACTGCTTATTTTTGGTACTTTCCCTAAGGATGCCAGCTTATTCGCAGCTGACCTACCTACCGTGGTAGGCGTTTCGCTATTTGCAACCTGGGACCTGTAGGTGGCCTCAGCTAGGCCCCCACTGGGCCACCTCACGCGCTCATCAGACCAGAGACTCTTTTCATAACATTATTCAACATTTTTTATTTATTTTTTAGATGTTGGAAAAATAACGTCCTCTCAAAATCACTTTGGAAATACTATACAGAGTCAGTTCACCACTAAAAACAACACCAGGGTAATTGCCCAGAAAGGAGGGCTTGCCATTTTACCCTGTGTCGTTAAAATTAACTCTCCAGCAACGGTAAGTCATAATATTGTTACCTAAAATAAATACATTTTACATACATACATACATACGTACATCGCTCAAAAAATTTTAGAGTTATTATCCAGCTAAAAACTATTTTTTAGTCCGCCCAGAAGATCGTTTCTGAAGGTTAGGTTAGGTTAAGGCGGCTGCCAAGCTCCACAGGAGCCCGTCACACTTAGGCCGGTTTCGGCCCGTTGTGGTACCGCATGAGGTCTTCCCCTCTTCCATCTCGTGAGACCTGAAAAAGTCATCAGTTATCCCATCCGGATGCTCTTATGAAGTTTGCTATCTTTCTAGGAAATTTTTTGGCCATTTCCGAAATTTCTATTTTGTAAGGCATGCATATTAGGCATATTGTAGCTTTCTTCTGCTAAGAGCTGGACAGGAGCAGAACAGGTGTTCCACCGCCTCCTCCTCTTTTTCGTCTCTACAGCTTCGGAAAAATTCATTGTATGGGGCGCCTAGCCTGTTTTGTGGGAGCCTTTTAGCCAATGGGGGAACGGATGACTGTGCTGCACCTTCTTCTGCCGAGCTTGCATAGCTCTGAGGTGCGTTATCTGTCTATGTTTGGTCATGTTTGCCGAGGTTTGCGACATCGTGGTGCTGATTGCCATGCATTGTCTGCTAGTCGCTTATATAGCTTTTTTATGATAAGCCTAAAGGTGACCATTGGCATACAAATATACTCCTTGTCTTGGACAAGGGGTATTATGGTGACAGATCTGGCCAGCTCGTCAGCTATGCAGTTGCTTTCGATGTCCCGGTAATCCGGGACCCAAACAAGGCTGTACGGAAATTGTTGAGCCATCTCGTGAAGAGATTTGCTGCAATTTGCCACTGTGGCCGAGTTCGAGGAAATCGCATGGAGTGATTTCATCGCAGCTTTGCTGTCGCTGTAAATATTTGCGTGAGTTTCCATGACGGTAGCTTTTTGAAGGTGGTACAGCTCTTCCTGGTGCTGATTGCCATGCATTTTCTGCTAGTCGAAAGGGTTGTCGAAAGTTGAAAGGGGTGTCTGTGTGTTCCCTTGGGACGCAGTAGTCCGTCCGTCGTTTCTGAAAAATCACTAGTTATTTAATCCTTACGATTGTCGTATTTATTTTGCATTTTTTTAACACTAAGACTCCACTTCTGCCGATATACCTAAATGTGCCTCTGCACCAAATCCACTCATTGATGCGTCCCAAAATATTTGCACTTCAATTTATTTATTTCTAATACCTCAAATTTTACCCCACCCAAATAAACCAAAACAACAACACATTGCGAATTTCCCTTTACAGATAAAATATCGATATCAATAATTGGCATGGCTTACAGATCTCGTTTGTTCTTTAAGCCACGAATAATTTCGTTTTCTTTTAGTTTTATAAAATGCTTTTCTCAATATAAAGGCATATTGACCTAAAATATTTCAAGTTCCTAGAGAACAACAGATTTTTTATCAAGGAAAATATCGCGAAACGATTTGGGAAATGAATTACTATCGATAACAAAAAGTTGCGGAGAAAAGAGCAGACAAATTTTAATTCGTACGAATTTTCCGTAACCGGAGCATAGATGAAAACCTAATCTATGTACATACATATATACATTAGTCGTCTTAACGAGTTGTTAAGAGCTTCATCCTTAGCCATTGTTGAATAACCCTTACAGTAAAATAAGGAGCACAGCTGATATTAAAAAATATTGTGCAAAAGTAATCCCCCAATCTGATGGCTATAATACAGTTTTCAAAGAAGCCTTTGATATAAAGCATTCCTCTAATAGATAATAATAATTTGTAAATCTCTACATCTTCTCAACAGCTGCCGCTAATGAGTATTTCAACTATTTACAGTTAATCAGGATCCCGACCTGACCTGACCCGACATCCAGCACAAGAATTTCATTTAACACTTTCCCTTTCCTCTTTTTCATCAATCAATAAAGCTGTATACCTTACGTACTAAATGCTGCACAGTGGGTCAAACGACCTATATAGCTCATATAAACTAATAGCATCGAAAGTAAAAGTATAACGTAAATCATGGAACTCTATTTATATCTATTATTTTTTTAATTCGCTATTTTTTTTCATTTAATTTTTTTTTAGATAAAAAAAAAATAATAATTATACTTGAAATTTTTTTTAATGATTACTAAAGAAAATAAAAAATTTTGATAAAAATCATATTTTTGTCGGATCCTGGTCCTAAAGCGGACTTAAAATTTCTGAATTTTGGGAAAAGTGAAAGTTTTAATGCAAACAATGAATTTTTGAAAATGCATTAAAAAAATCAACAAAAAATAATTATATTTTACTGTTTTTAAATCAGAACGAACCAAATTTCCAAATGATTTTAGTTTTAGCCTAGACAAGTCTAGACATTTTTAGATAAACTCTACGGAAAATTGCTAAGCACTGTAACCTATAAAATATTTTAGGTTATGTTTTACAGTGCTTTTATCGGGAAAAAACACATCATAAGCATGCCAACTAATATTTTTATTTTACTGTACGTACCTTTAACTAAACCGAAAGCTGTTTATTTTAACAATTTCAGTTTGTTTGGAAAAATTACAAACTTTTTTGAACGGGGTGAACATTTTCAGAAAAATTCGTTTTTTAAATTTTAAATTTGGACTTTTTTTCGAATTTTGAATTTTTTTTATCTAACAATATATTATTGTTCATTTTTATGTTCAAAGTGGACATAAAAAAGCACTTGACTAGTTATGGTGTTAGCAGAGGATTGGGATGTCAGAAATAAAAGTTCGAACTTATTCTTAATTATCTATGTATGTACATATGTCGCTACCGCAGGTAGACGAAATTTAATTTTAAAAATAAGAAAATGTTATTAAAATAATAAATTTTGGTACGAACGATAGCTCTTAATGCGCATATTCAATATTGAAAACAATCTTTATGTCAATATTTTGAAAAAAAATCTTTTAAGCTTGCGGAACTGATAAAGCGGGCTTACGACTATATCCTGTAACTTTGTTAATAATTTGAATATTAGTCTTTTTACAGTATATTCTCGATACATTTTACTTCCGAAATGTTTGAAAATTCGATTGTTTGAATTCCCCACCAAACTACGCCCTTAACTCAAAATATTCACGGTTTGTCCAGATGGTAATACCTTTTTAGGTCAGTTCGAAACGACGCTCTAGTTCCATATTAGACGGGTTAACACTTAACCCGCATTTGTCATTTTCTGGAGAGTATTTATCATCCACTAACACAGCGTCTGCGGAAATCTCCCAGAGAACGCTATGCCAACAAGCGGCAGCCACCCTCTCTATCTTCCGCAGCAGAGCGAGAGGACTCCGCCTTGTGGGGTGCCCCTCTTAACTAACCTAGTGGACGTTGACGTCCCCAGTGATTCCCCAACGGTCCTGCATTGCAGCATCTGATCGATGAGGTTCACCATCCGGGACCAGGTGGTCTGTGTACCGAGTCCAGTTTGTCCGCCTGAAGTTCCGGAATAGAGCTGGACTCAGTAGGAAGAAGGAGAATATAGTTTCCACGTACCTGTTGTCCGAGAAGGAGTGCTCTTCAAGGACCCTCCAGGATACTATATTCCTCTGTATCTCGTGAAAGACAAGAATGAGGTCCAGAACCTTTTCTTTGCTCTTCTTGATTACAAAGGTGGGATCACCCCGATTTAAGATGACCATATGGGTGGTCAGTCAGTAGCTGAAAAGGTTCTCACTCCGTTCGTTAGTGTCAGTACTTCCACACTGACAGTGGTGTGCGTTGGTGTCGCACCCTACAATTTGGCCGTTGTCTTTGTCCTCGCAGTCGGCGATGAGCACACGGAGAGGCGCGTTAGAACGAGGTTCGGGTTGATCATGACCCATATAGCTGGAGCAAAACCTCAGTGTACTTTTCATTCGGGGCTTACTGCTGTGTAGTTATCGTCGCTGAATTTTGGGAGCAAAAATAAGTGTAACTCTCTTTTTGCGAGAATGCAGGTATGTACGTGTTTTACCTATGGCGTCAGCAACATAAGCTATGTATATGTCTGTATGTATAGTCTTGACCCCTTAGACCGGAGACCCTGTTTGGTGAAGATGCCTCCTCCACCTTGGCCACCTTCCTATTGTCTGTCGGAAGGTGGGAGTTGCAGACCTGCAACTCGATACCCACACTCGGGCTCTCGGCATGTTGGGGACATCCCGCCACCGTCTTAATTTAGAGGGCCGCCGAGCGAGGATCATGGTAGGCGATAGCTTGTACTCTGATGCCACCCGACGTCTTCACATTTGGGGGGCGGCCCTCTGTTTAACTCCATTTCCTGGAGGCAGCGGTCCTGGAGCTCGTTCTCCACCAGGTGCCCCTTGTCCCGAGGGATCAGCCCATCTCTGGCGCCCCTGTTTAGGACTTCAATGAGGATCTTATCCATCGCTATGACTCACTTGAGTTTTGGTCCGTTTGGCCTGCTGGACCTGTGTGGCGGTGTCTACCGCCGAGCGTTTCCACTTGCCTAGGGTCTTGGCTGTGCTCTTACCAGCTTTGGCTGGCTGGTAGTCTGGTAGGCTCATCTTGACCCATTTCCTCTGCTCGATCCCTTGGCAGATGAAACAAATGCCGGATTGTCATTGGCCAGGATGAAGTCCGCCCTTCTCTTCTAGTGGTTTTTCGAGACTTTATCTCCGCCTGCTTTGCGTAGCAGCCACCCTAGTAACTAGTTCGCCCTTTTGGCCCCCCGACGTGAATTGGCCCGATTGGCCCTTGCGCTGCGAAGACAGTGGACCGACTTAGTCTCCTTCCCATGTGCCGATATTGAGGGAAGGTCTTGTCCCTCCGGCACTTTTAGTGGAGTACCGAGCTTCTTTGCAGTTTTTTTTCTGTTACATTTTTGGTAGCTTGACATTGTTGTTCCCACGAGAGGCATAGCCCGCTTGCCCCGGGAAGCCTAGTGCAAACTGTAGGTCGACAGGTATCCAAAGTCCGCATATTAGCGTACGAGCACAACCTCGGCCATGCTTCCCTCGGACAGTGTCACCTTGGACTGGGGTAATTTCAATGAGAGTTTTATTCGTTTCGCGCGACTACCATTTGTCAGCATGCTGGCAGTATCATGACCGAACATGGACACGCCCGCCGCCCTCATAAAGTATAGTCGCACTTCAAACGGTGAGCACAGTTACGGAATTAACGGTTTGCTCGTGAAACTCCTTGTATGGGTTACAGTCGCGTCAGGTTCGGGAGAGCCCTACCTTAAGGGCGTCTGTACCCAAGTGTACAGTAGCATCCGGCGGCTGTGTGTGTAAGGTGTGTGTGTAAGAGCCATCCCCGCAACGAATGAAAAAAATTCATGAGATCCAGGATATGGGACATAGTTTTTATAAAAAAAAAATGTTTGCGGAAACAAAAAATTACAGCCAAACTTTATATACAAAAAACTGGGCCATGAATTTTTCGTTTGTGTTTTCCTGACCTCAGTATCCAGCAAGCTAAACGAAATCCACAGATTCTTATCGATAGTTGGCCTATCGACACAATTGTGGACTGAGAGAACAGCTGACATACAGGCCACGAATATATGTGAGCATTATTACTGAAGTGAATTTTTTTAAAGATGGAGCCAACAACTGTGCGGGAAAAAAGGTATGTCAATTTTCAAAGAGAGGAAAAGATAGATAGATTAATAAAAGCTGTTGAGAAAAGACCATGTCTTTGGGGGATCACCGAAAAGAAAAATTTCGACCATATTTCGGTAAAAAGTGCATGGGAAAGTTTTGGTGCCCAGATAAATAAGGAAGGTAAGATACATGTTAATTTGTTCACGGTTATTAAAATAATTATGCTTTGCAGCGAATGAATGTAAGACGGCTTGGACATTTTTGCGGGACAGTCTCGGATACCATCACAGCAGCTCGCCAAAAGTGGCGTTTTGGGTTAGCCCCGGGTCCCCGAAAATGTCGATTGGCAGTTCGCAGAGCATATGGCTTTCTTGCCTGTAATGTCATTGGAGAGACGGTATGTTATAATCCGAAATAATTTACTATATGCACCTATGTATATGTACCTTTTGTTGTAGAACCAAAACAAGCATTATTTCGTTTGTGGACAGGAGAAAGCCACAAACAGAGCGATCTATCCGTTTTGGAGCGAGTTGCTGGGTAAGCTACCAGACGATGTAGCAACCGCAACAGAAATGGAAATGACTAAGGTCCTATATTGGAAGGTGCAGGAGCATCAAAACAAATAAATTGAATAATCATCATAATAAAAAATCAATAAATCATAATAATTAAATACAATAATGGAATTCTTTATTATTGGCGCACACCAGCAGATTCATTTTGCCAAAGTACTGACCCGACTTCGGAGTTTAAAAAATCCTTTACCGTGTTCCTTACAAACTTTGGGTAATCCTCTACCCGACCACGGTAGGTTTCTGCTGTGCTTTCAATTAAAAGGAATTTATTCGTATCACCATATTCTCTTGGGCATACTCGTACCTCCCCTTTTGCTTCCTCTGCTGCAAATAAGGGTTTCCCCAACATTTGTGGCACCTTCGTCTGCGCTGTGCTTCTTTCTAATTTTTAGCAACAATATACGCCGCCACCAACGCGTGTTTACAAAACACAGCTGATTCATGAGAGTTTTCAGGTTCTTGGTCACACTATTTTAGGTATGTTCCACACAGACGAAATAAATAGCAGATTCCTGTCAGTAATTTTCCGCAGTGCTGGATTCAGGCCCACATGTGAGAAAAATGTTTCTCTACAAAAATTGCAATTTGTGTCAGTATATTTGTTTGCTTTTAAAAAAGTGTCCGTGTTAAATCAACTTGAGCGGTTTTTAAAGTTAAATGTGGAGACGATCAAATTCGGTCCGGCGAACGCGAAATGCGTCAAAAGTTGTGGCTTTGAGAAGCCATGAAAGTAGCGAAGACATTATACATCGCAATGAAAATAATCGTATACGCACAACAAGTTCCCGTTCAGATCAACGAAACACTGATGCAACAACAACTGCAAATGAACGTCGTGAAATACAAAATCTACAAGGTGTTACGTTCATGTAAAGTTGTATCACCGATTACGCTTCTCATAAGCTATTATTATTGGTCTAACGAACGAACGTTGTCGCTATTGTTATCGCACAAAAATTTAAGCAGATGGGATGTGCTGTGCGAGTGGTAATGTGAAATTGCCTGCATTGGGGAGCCCACCACAGCCATTGAGCAGATTGCCTAACGGATTGACACTTGAGTCTAATTATTTATTGAATAATATACGAAAGTATAGATTCGAGTTTTCAAATGACATCTTTTGGCGCTACAAATATCATAACAGACAACATCCTGCCAACGTTAAAGGTAATTTAATAGTTTTTTTATGCAAATTGTACGCCATTCTATCGTATATTTTATTCAAGTTCAAGATGAAATATACCATCGAGGTTGCTTTTTGTTACCTTTCGACAACGCAGACCATACATGTTTGCAATTACATTTTATTGGGAGTGCGGAAGGCGAAGCTGAAATTATTTACAAGATATGTTCCATGCACACAACGAATTGGTTCAAAACTTCGTTTGATCGCATGCCATCTGACGATCATAAAATTGTTATTCGAGCTGATAAAACACCGGTTGGCGAGCATGCAAGGCGTTTCAATGCACAAACAGTTGACGAAGTGGCAATAGTCATAGTCATTTGAAATTACAATTTATGTAATTTATACAATATATGTATGTTATATATTAAATGTTCGCAAAAGGGAAAAATTAAAAATGAAGTCGAACCATTTTGAAAATTTGTATATATTATCTGTTTCATTTTTGTTTACATTCATTTCGGATTTTGTTGATCCGACCGGATTCGGCAATCTGATAGACGTGGACATCTGCATGATTTTAAAATATACTCGTGTTAAACTAATATCACAGGAGCTTAGCTAGAAACTTTGGTTGATCTAGCTCTTATAGTCTCTTAGAGCTAGGCCTCAAAAAAGACGAACGAGTAAAGCCAACTGGGTCGCGTGTGAGACAGAGCGAGAGGGAACAATGTCTTTTGCCTATATTAATAATGCGATCTGATCCAGAATCAACACTCTGATAGATATAGTCATTCTCTGTGATTCTGCGTTTTAGTTTTCTCGTATCATCAAAATTGTGCATGCCACAGGATCAAATGTCATAAGTTTCGAGAGCTGTTTGTTCAGCGTTACAGAGACGCCGGCAGCCATTTTGCTGAACATCTTCACGGGAGCCCAAAGCCGAGCGGGTGTTTGTCTGTATATGGCAGCCGCTTAGTGACGCTTAGTCTATATGGAAAACAATGAATCTGGATGAAATAGCGGTGTCCGTTGTGCTAGCCCACACATCCCAAATAGACAAACGACTGCAGCGCTTTCTATTCACTACCAATATCAGAACACGCAGTGAATTGCAGCAGCAGTTGCGAGCGTATGCGTTTGGCAAACGGAACGACTATTTTAATATGGATCACGCCCCCCCGAACGGAAGAAGCAAAAATTAACGTCGAAGCTACACTGCCATTTCTGTGGCAAAGTTGGACATAAAATGGCGGAGTGCCGCAACAGGAAAACTGGAGAATGGAACGCGTTTGAGGGAAGTCAGACGCATGGCAACGCGACAAAGGGCAAAGAACGAGCAGCGGTGACATGTTTTAAATGCGGCAGCCCTGGACACATTGCATCTGTATGTACAAAGGGTAGATCACAGTCGAGCAAGAGCGGCACATACGAGAGGCGGGTTGATGTCTATACCGTGGAGGAGCCAAAGGGAACCCTGTATCAGTATGGTGAGCCTGTTCCGTTTGTCTTTGACTCGGATGCCGAGTATTCATTATTTAAAGAAAAGCTGGCTGAGTTCGCGGGAAAGATAATCAATAATAAGGTAGTTTTAAGAGGCATTGGCGAAAATTCAATATCATGTACGTTGCAAATCCTATCGACTGTCAAAATTTGTGAATACTCTTTAGAAATGCTTTTTCATGTGGTAATGGATGAATGTTTGAAGCATGATGTGTTAATTGGCCGTGAAATTTTGAGTCAGGGTTTTGGTTTTCCGATGGATGCCAGCAAATTCGAGATATATTATTATTATCCGACATTGCCATATGGATTTTGCAAAGCTCATAAATAACGATCCAGAATTGTGTGAGTCAGACAAGGTCAGACTAGTCGAAATATTGAAGCCATATGCACACAGGTTTATAAAGGGCATCCCAAATAGTCGAGTGACGACTGGGGAGCTGGAAATTCGTTTGATGGATGTGAATAAAACCGTAATGAGGCGTCCGTATAGGCTTAGCTCAGAAGAGAAAACGTTAGTGAGAGGCAAAATACAAGAGCTTCTAGAGAATGGTGTCATCCGTCCGAGCTGCTCTCCATTTGCGAGTCCAATGCTGCTAGTAAAGAAGAAAAATGGTGATGATCGACTATGTGTAGATTATAGAGAACTGAATGCGAATACGATTGTAGATAAGTACCCTCTGCCTTTGATATCTGACCAGATCAACAGACTGCGTGGCAGCAAATTCTTTTCGAGTTTAGACATGGCAACCGAGTACCCATACATTCTGACTCGATAGAACGTACTGCAATTGTAACACCTGAGGGTCAGTACGAGTTTCTTTCCATGCCATTTGGTTTGAAAAATGCATCTTCTGTCTTTCAGCGAGCGATAACGCGTGCTTTAGATGAACTGGCCTGTTCGTATGTCATAGTGTATATCGATGACGTTGTAGTTGTGGTCGGCACGAGGGAGGAGGCGTATGATCGACTTGAAAATGTGTTGAACGTTCTGACTGAGGCCGGATTCTCATTTAATATAGCCAAATGCACATTTATGAAACCAAGTGTTGAATATCTGGGGTACAAAGTTGAAAATGGTGAACTAAGGCCGAATCCGCGTAAGATAAAAGCTTTGGAAGCTTTGCCACAGCCACAGTCAGTGGCTCAACAAAGACAGTTCATAGGTTTCTATACCCGGTACTCGAAGAGTATAGGGGTAAATTAGATTTGTGGTGATAACGGATGTGTGTAACGCCTAGAAGGAAGTGTTTCCGATCCCATAAAGTATATATATTCTTGATCAGCATCAATAGCCGAGTCGATATAGCCATGTCTGTCTGTCCGTCCGTCTGTCCGTCTTCATTAGCGCCTAGATCTCAGAGACTATTAAAGCTAGAGCAACCAAGTTTTGTATCCAGTCTTCTATGTTATCACACTACTCCAAGTGTATTTCAAAATTTCGCCCCGCCACTTTTCGCCCTCACAAAGGACGAAAGTCTGTGGCGTACACAATTTTGAAGATACGAGAGAACTAAAAACGCAGAATCATAGAGAATGACCATTTCTATCAGAGTGTTCAATCTGGATCAGATCGCATCATTAATATAGCTACAATGAAGAAAAACATTTCGAAAGTCATCGTTCCCTCTCGCTCTCTCTCACCCTGTCTGTTTTGCCTATTCGTCTTTTTTGACGCCTAGTTCTCAGAGACTATAAGAGCTAGAGCAACCAAACTTTCTATCCAAACTCCTGTGATATCAATCCAGCACAAGTTTATTTCAAAATTTTGCCACGCCCCTTCCGCCCCCACAAAGGACGAAAATCTGTTGAATCCACAATTTTTAAGATAAAAGAAAACCGAAAAGGCATAGTCATGAAAAATTACCATATCTACCAGATTGTCGAATCTGGATCAGGTCGGATCAATATTATGGCCAGAAGAAACAAATTAAATTTCAGTGGCTACGCAACGCCTGCCAAGCGCTTACTCATTCCCTCTCTTTCTCTCACAAACACTTGTACGTCTCGAATATGTAGTTATACAGGTACATGTAGAAATGTAGAAGCAGATGTAAAAAGCAAATGAAGCCATTGTATTTACTGACCTCTAAGAACAACCAGTTTGAATGGAAACCAAAACACGAACAGGTAGGACAGGAAATCATATCAACACTAGTGAGTGACTCCGTTCTGATAATCTATGATCCACAGTATCCTGTTGAGTTGCATACCGATGCTAGTTCGATAGAGTAAGGTGCCATATTGAAATGGCAAATCGAGGGTTATCGAGTATTATGGCCAATGCACTACAGTGGCAGAATCAAAATACCACTCATATGAGTTGGCAACGCTAGCCGTGCTTAATGCTGTAGAACACTTCCGCCATTACCTGCATGGCCGTCTTTTTGTGGTATACACTGATTGCAATTCTCTGAAAGCTAGTCGACATAAGATTGGCCTATCACCTAGGGTACATCGCTGGTGGGCATATCTACAATCATTTGATTTTAGTGTAGAGTATAGAAAAGGGAATCCTATGGCACATGTAGACTTTCTTTAACGCAACCCCTTACCGGATGATAGACATTCAAATGTGGTAAAGAATAAGGAATTGCGCGTGGAACTACCGGAAATAATGAATAATTGGCTCCTAGCAGAACAGCAGCGAGATCAAGAGTCAGCTGAAGTAGTTTTAAAAATGCAAAATAATGAATTGCAGGATGAGATTGCAAAGACATATGAGCTGCGAGCGGGTATGCTGTACAAGAAAATACAAAGAAATGGTCGAATCAGGTGCCTGCCTGTAATACCCAGGGCGTTCAGGTGGTCAGTCATCAATCACGTACACGAAGCTACAATGCATCTGGGCTGGTAAAATACTTTAGATAAGGTGTATACTCAGTATTGCTTTGAGAATATGTCAAAGTATGTGCTAAAGTTTGTGGAAAATTTCATCACATGCAAATTGACGAAAGCTGCCACAGGCAAAGCACAAGTAGAATTGCATTCCATACCGATGATCGACATACCATGGCATACGATAAATATTGATTTTAGCGGAAAGCTGAGTGGCAAGAGTGACCGCAAGGAATACGTGATAATGCAGATCGATATTTTCACTAAATTCGCGTGTCTTCATCATTCTCTTAGTCTTGATACTGATAGTTGCACATATCTTTATTCGGTGTTCCCAATCGTATAATTGCTGATCAGGGTCGTAGTTTTACAAGTAATCACTTCCGACAGTTTTGCTCTACGCAAAAGATTGATTTTCATTTGATAGCAACTGGCGCTAGTCGCGAACTGTCAGGTAGAGCGCGTTATGAGTACCATGAAAGCAATGTTGACGGCTGTGGAGACAAGTAAACGATCTTGGCAAGATGCAGTAAAAGATGTTCAGTTTGGCAACGAATCGAATCACCAAGGCCAGTCCATTGGAGATGTTAATTGGAAAAGAGGCAAGACCTTTGGGTATGATGCCCTTGGTAGAAGAAGAAAAGGTAGATTTAGAAGGTGTTAGAACTCGAGCTCAACGATTTGATAGAGATAAGGCCAAAATTGTGAGAAATTGTGCGTAGGCGACCATGTCTTGCTCAAGTGTGAAGAACGTCACCAAACGAAGTTGGATCCTAAGTTCAAAGGACCATTTTTGATAATTGAAGTGCTTGAAGGAGACCGTTATGTGTTAAAATCTTCATCTAGTAAGAGAACGTATATGTATGCTCATGAACAGTTGCCAGCTATGCCAAGTGGGCTAGTTGCAGCTGGGCAAGGGTGGAAGGCAAGGATGATGAAGATGTACCATGCACTGTGGCACCTGTGGGTGCGTTGAATTGAATCGTACACGAAGGCTACGACCGCACCACGATGGTCAACCGATGGCTAGTGTAGGCTAGTGAGAGTTGAACATGGCGTACGGCGCGGTTGATGTCGCGTGGCGGGGGTCAAGAGGGTCTAAAGAGAGGCCATGACGCAAAGAGTGCGTGAGAGCGTTGTATTGAGACAGCAAGAGCCTTTAAACGTGGTATGAAATTGATGATATGATATTGAGAAATGTAAAAGAAATATGAGAGTGATAGTACGATGGTACAGTGGTACTAAAGAAGAAAGAAACATTGAAAAACAAAATAAAAAAAAAATAAAAAAAAAGAGGGAGCGTGTGGCTCTAGTAAGATGTAAGAATAGAGATAAAGATTTGAAAATGAATTTGAGTTGAAATTATCTATTGTTAAAAGAAATTGAAGAACGAATGTAAATTAAATGTTAAGTAACTTGAGCAAGGCAGGAAGCTACTAAGTATTTGGTTGTTATTATGTACGGCACAGCACACGAGGACGTGTGAATGTCAGGAAGGCCGTGTCGGAGATCGAGAAGTAATATTATTATTATTATGTTAGTAAATAAGTAAGCAATGTTCAATAAATGTTGTTCGAACGATGCTAGCTATCGATATGTTTTGTTTAGTGTGACCCAAGGTTGCTGAGAGCATAGTCTGAGAGCGAGATAGCGTCTCAGATGAGCATGACCCAGTGTTGTTGTGGCTAGAAGGAAGCACGAAAGAGAATAACGAGTAAAGCGGCGGGTAAAGAGGACGGACCATTCGGCCCAGTCAGTCTGTGCGTAAAAACCGAGAAGACGACGACACTTGGGACTTGCTCTGCTTTGGCGACAAGTAAACGAAAATGGTTAACGAGAACGTAGGGTACGATGTGCCGTTGAATATATATATATATAACTTATGGGGTCAGCCGCTTTGTAGCATTCGTTCGTTCTCTTTGTAGTGATCAGACGCGTTTTTGTTTTGAGCTTAGCTTATCTGCCTTTTATTTTACAAGAACAGCCGGTGTTTTTTGAAAATAATAAGTTAAAAAACTCCCTAATTTACCTGCTTGCTTAGATTCTATCCATAAGCGGGAGTGCATGCCTTTTAATTGTTTTGTAAACATAATTTAATTATTTTTGTGTGTCGGTAGTCAGTGTGTTTTGGTTTGTGCTTTTCGTAAGTACACACAACATTTTATTTAGCCGCTCTCACCTAGTAGATTTGTTGTTTTATTACTCTCTCCCTATTACCCAAACTTAAATATGTGCAGTAGCGCTCTCTCTCTCTCTCTCTGCAGCTGCTGAAACCGCTCTCCTCTCAGTCTTCACTAATTCCGTCTTTAGAGTTTTGTCAGGCACACTGGTCTGATATCTATTTTTTTTAATGAAAAAAATAATAATATTTACATTTAAGGATGGAATTCTCTGTGGTCTGTAGCAAAAAAACCTGCATGAAGCAGATCACCCATGACCAGCCGAGTATCCCCTGCTGGCTCTGCGATAGCGTAGTGAACGCTAAATGCGCTGGGTTTTCCGGTCTCGTGGGTGATGCCATCTCTAAAAGGAATGGCCTGCATTATAGCTGTGAGGCATGCCGTCTGGTTGAGAAGGAAATGGCAGTATTTATGAGGCAGACCCGGAAGGGCTTTAGGGAGCTGACCGTGGGCTTCAAACAGTAATACGATCGGCTCCTAGCCTTGGAGTCTCAATTTAGTGGCGCAAAAGGGTCACTCCGCGTGATTTGCAAGTGCCAACTGTCCCTCGCCCAACCGATGCTAATAAGATGACTCCGACCACTCCAAAAGTGCAGCAGTTTATATCGTTTGCTACTCCAAAGGCAACGACAGCTGCTGGTGATGAAAATTCGGTAGCCGAATTGATCACCTCGGAGAGCATGCAGCCAGAATCGTCTCTAGCGTCCGTTTCTGTAATGTCCGAAAATTCTTTATTTGTCCTTTTAATTCCGATCCCACTAGCGAATATTCGTCCCGGACCAACGGGTATTACCATCACAGGTACCAGGCCTGTGTTGCCAAAGCCAGTAGTGGCAATCCGATCTAATCGAAAAGATTTTGTCTCACGGCTAGCTCCTAACTCCACATCTGATGATGTGACCCTTTTTTGTAAAAGCTTTTGATTTAATGGTCGAGAAGTTTATCTTCTCTTATGCCAGAGAGATAGCGTCCTTTAAGATAAGCGTCTCCTCAACTCACTTCGATACCATTTGCTCCATTTGCGCCAAATTTTGGCCAGAAGAAGCCAAAGAGTAGGCCCCCCACAACCATTACTACAAATCAAGCCACTACAATCCATCCACATCTTCCCTTCCTACTTCCACCTGTCCAAAAAACTAATAAACTAGCTCAGTAGCTAAGTTAGCTCAGCACTGTTTTCCAGGATAGTGTCGCATTAGTATCCCATGTTATTGTGTTTACCGAGACCTGGTCGGACATTCTTAGTTCCGAAGGTTTGATGGATCGGTACACAACTTTTAGAAATGATCGTTCGTCTCGACTTGCAGGAGGGGTTTTGATTGCAGTGCACTCAAACTTCACATCAGAACAGTTCACAATCCAGATTCAACAAGAAATGGAAGTCTACGAGCAGCACTTGTCCGCTTTAAACGCGGTTTCTTCTCGCTATTAGATAAAGACCATATGATAGTTCTTGGTGACTTCAACTAGCCTGGAACTGTTTGGTCTTCGGAAAACGAGTCTAATAACTTAGTGCCCATGTCGCGACACGACTTTATTGATGGCTTGTTTGACTTTTCTCTATCTCTGCTTGATCTGCGCTTTATAACCGACCATAGAGTTGTTAACTCGAGTCCCTCCGCTCACTATACCTGAAGATGCCTACCATCCTACTTTCGAAGTGTCGCTCGATATTGGACCAACTGCATTGAATCGGTCGGGTTGACTACCTCAATGTGTCCGCTGCTTTCGTAAGGCCGAGTTTGCGAAGCTTAATAACTTCATTAGGGATTTTGATCGGTACGCTTTGTACTTGTGCACTGATGTTACGATAGGCACAACAATTTTCTATGATGCACTGGACTCACTCTTTGATTCTTGTGTCCCGCTTTCCTGTCCGATTAGATCGGGGAAACCCCCTTTGTTTACCAAAGTTTACCAAGAAGGTATGCCGTCTAAAAAACTTAAAATAAAGACTTTATAAAAAATTTCAAGAAGTTGGATCTCCTTCTTCTCTCTCTCTCGTTAGTTAATGGCTTGGTCAAACTTTTCAGTTGTTAACGCTCAATGTTATAAGAACTACCTATCTCGATGCATGATACGTTTTTCTAAGGACCTTAAACAGTTCTACAGCTTCGTAAACAGTAAGCGTAGAACGTCCGCACACCCATCCTCGCTATTCTTCCTTAATACGTCGGCAGATAATGATCAGATAATGACCGTTTTTTCCAAACTACCTATTCACAGGACGTTTACTCTGCTCTGCCGTACCCATACGGTTAACTGAGATCGAACGGCATTTTAAGCCCTTGATTAATGATGAAAGCTCATTGCTTCATGATTTACGAATTGTTAAGCCGGTGGTTTCACCGGGTCATGACGGAGTTCCCGGCTGTGTACTTAGGTACTGTGCCGAGTCTCTGTGTAGGCTTTTGCTTAAACTATTTACCCTGTCCATAAATTCTTCATGCTTCCTCCCGATATCGTTCTTTATAATTCCTCTCCATAAGAAAGGTAGCATGTCTGACGCAAATAACTATAGAGGTATATCTTTCCGCTATTCCTAAAGTGTTTGACAAAAATTTGAACTCCGCACCTGCAGCACCTATGCAGATCACTTATATCTCCATCTCAACATGGATTTATAAGGCGCAGAGCAACCACTAATAATTTATTGGAGTTAACCTCCTTCATAATTAAAGGCTTTCAAGGTAATTTACAGACGGATGTTGTTTACACCGATTTTAGTAAAGCGTTCGACTCTGTAAACCATTCCCTCCTAGCGCAAAAACTTGACATTCTAGGGTTCCCGCCCAATCTTCTGAGATGGATATCTAGCTACCTTTGATCTAGTTCTCAAAGAGTCCTTTTCAAAAACTCCCTGTCCTCACCAATTGTGGTGACTTTGGGCGTACCACAGAGCAGCCATCTAGGCCCCTACTCTTTTCACTCTTTATAAATGACCTGCCTTCTGTATTAACATACTCTTGAGTACTTATGTATGCGGATGATGTTAAGCTCTGTGTCCAGTATAAGGACATTTCTTTTCAATCCAGGTTGCAATCCGATCTCGATAGATTTCAATCATGGTGTTGTGCAAATTTATTAAACCTTAATGCTTCAAAATGTAAAGTAATGACTTTTCATCGCTTCAGTGCCTTTCTGGTTCATTACACCCTTTGTGGTGGTTCTCTTGAGAGAATTACCCGGGTTGATGATCTTGGTGATCTATTAAATCCCAAGTTAAAGTTTTCAGAACACATTTCTAACATGGTAAATAAGGACATGGGCGTGCTTTTGTTTATAAAGAGATGGTCAAAGGAATTTGACGACCCCTATATAACAAAGACTCTCTACACCTCTCTGGTTCGTCCGATTTTAGAATACGGCTCTTGTGTATGATGCCCTCAGTACAACGTACACCAGGACCGTATAGAATTAGTTCAGAAAATTTTTTACTTTTTGCTCTACGCGGCCTCAGCTGGGATGCAGGTGTGAGACTGCCATCTTACCCTAATAGATTGCTTTTAATACACCTTCCAACCTTAGCTAATCGTAGGAAAATGTTTGGCGTGATTTTTGTGCACAACTTGATCAAGGCTGACGTAGATAGCCCTGACCTGTTGAGTCGCATAAACTTCACGATTCCTATTAGAAGCACTAGAAACTAAACTCCGTTGTTTCTTCCGCTTTGTAGATCGAATTATTCCTTGCATGAACCGTTTAGGCTCCTATGTTCGGATTATAGTTCCCTCTACCATATTATATCTACTACTAACTCCCTTCCAAGTCTTAAATTACTGATACTCTCATATCTTAGTTCTACTTTTCCTCGAACACTAGTCTAACACGTATATTTCTTGCATGTCCGCGATCGGTTCGGTTAACGAGTCGCGCGTTATGCGGCAGCGCCCCTTTATGTAAGTGAGCTTACGATTTATGTAATTTATACAATATATTTTAGTTTTTTTTTGGGTAAAATTCATTTTTTCCTTTTTCCGAACATATGTATTATACATTACATAAATCGTAAGCTTACATATGTATATTACTGACTGAGTACCGGGTATGTAGATTACAACGTTCTCCTTCATTTGTAGGTCGGCAAGGCCTTCTCTAATAGTATAGTATAGAAAATTTGTATGCTGCGTGCGCTGTCGCTCACGGACAGTATAAAAAAACAGACAGCCTTCGTGTGGTTCGGCAATGCGACTTCGGCTCTTGCTATCTCGCTTTTTCCAGTGTAAAGCAATAAACCGATATTGACAGAAGGCATTTTCGGGTATACACACCAGAGCACTGCAGAACAACTTTAGCGTGCCGTTTAGTCTAATGTTTAGTTCCTGTTTAGTCTAATGGTTATACATGTGTAAAGGGGTGTATTCTGCAATAGGTAGTCGTCTTATATAAAATGGAGATCTCAAGTATTAATCTCGTACTGCAGTCGCTTTATGAATGCTTTTACAACTTATATATAAACCTAAAGGTGTAATTTAACGTACCAGAAAGCAATGGTAGCTTTGCATTCTAAAGTGGAGTTTTTGTCGGACTCAATTCAATTCAATCAATATCAAAAAGCTGGCTGAAATTCAATTTGTCCCTTTTGCGAACATATGTACATACATATATCGTAAGCTTACATATGTATATACTGACTGAGTACCGGGTGTGTAGATTACAGCGTATAGGGATTAATATCCCTATAATATAGCCAGTGGTGCAGATATAAAGTTAATCCCTATTGTTGTTGGCTGTTTGCACTGTCCACATTACTACATTGTCTTCTAGATACGTATTGTAACTTTTTTACTATTCGTATTCAAGATTGTGAAATAGAGTGTTCTTTTGTATTATTTAGACCGTTTTTAGTGCGAGGTTTTGTCAGTTAAAACGATCTGGAAGGTAAACGGCGCAGAATGTGCATTTAAACTTATGTAAAGAAATATTAAAAAAAATATTTTAAAAAATCTGGAAAGTGTCTATTTTTGTAAGGTCAAAGTTGAAACTACAAAATTAAACTTTTTTCCCGCTTTTGCCCAAAATGACTGTTTCTGATAGATTTTTTACTTTTAAGAATTTTTAAAATTGGGTTTTTCTTTCAAAGTTTTTTCAGAGGTAGTGCTTCTTTTGATCACATAACTTAAGTATCTTGTATCTGGTTGTATTGAACTATGCAGTTCTGAAAAGCTGACAAATGCAGCTATTAGTCCAACCCAGACACATTGTAGGTGCAGCTTACTATCTGGAAATTATTGAGCTTTCAAATTAAAATGTGAACGGGCAAAACAATTATTAAATAACATGAAAAAAAACCAGATTTTAAATAATTCTTAAATAAAAAACTAAACTATAAAAAACCATAGTTCTTTAAAATAAATTAAATCCAGAATCTATCAGAAAAAGTCATTTTGCTAATTATTCTTTAGAAAAATTATCTTTATTTGACATTACTTCATATAATATAATTTTATAATAATATAATTTTATAAAAAATAAAAAATTGAACAATATTTTATAATTAAAATGTTATTTTTTTGTTATTATGTTATGTTATTTATATAGAAACATTTGTACAGAAACAGAGTTGAACTTTGGCACATTATTGCGAAGCTTCACGACGTTATAGAACCGTTTACTTATGCAGGTTACATATTGAAAATGTTTTTATTCATAACCTGTTTATTTCATGAAGATTTCTTGTTTCGTTCAGAAGTCTTTAATTTATCTTGTCTTGTAGTTTATTCTTGATTTCTTCCTCCTTAATAGAACGATGATTGATCGAGTTTGGGGAGGTTGAGGATGGCGTGTACATTTACTGTGATCGAGAACGTTCCAAGAAGTTTTAATTGAAGTAGTTTATTTGTTTGGAAAGAATTTTAAGCCTTGATTAAGAGGTTTCCGTAAAGTTTTGTTTTTTTATGTTTTATAATTAATATGTAAATGTAACGTTTCATGATAAGGAACTTGGGCCCAAGTATAAACTTGGCCCTATTTGGGGGGGTTGGGGGACACTATCATTACGGAGAATAGCATAAAAACGGTGTGTTATTGTTGTTTTTTCTCGTATGCTTCGTGGTTATTTTTTGTGTATTCGATTTGATATGTTGGTTTTCTATAAAGCTTTGTGTGTGCGCGAATGGAACTTGTATGCATTATTTAAATATTGTAAAACAAATAAAACGAGCAGAATATTATAGTCTATTATAAGTCTAACACAAAAAGTCGGTTTCGTTCCCTCTAAAAATAGAGCATAACTTTTTTTAGCTAGTGTTTTTTTAAAGACAACTTTGTGCTTCTCAATGCCCGAGAACTTTAAAAAAAGTGTGCGAAAAATGAAATCTTCTGAGTCACTTCAGAATTTTTGGGCACCTCTAATTTCTTTACATATATCATTGGGATAAAAAATTATTAAATTACTCTTTTGTAGGTTTCTTGGATACGCAGGAAAGATTTCCAGTTACTAACGGTTGGATTGTCAACACATAGTAGCGATAAACGGTTTTTGGTTGAGCATACGCGTCATATGGGTCACTGGTCTCTTAGAATTAAAGCCGTTAAAGAAGAGGATCGTGGATTTTATGAGTGTCAATTGTCAATTTACCCTACTCAGTCAATTTTTATTGAACTAAAAATTGTTGGTAAGTAGTAATAGCTTTAAATGTTTTTAATAAAAAAATTCTAATGACTTATGATCACAGAAGCGGTTGCAGAAATATCAAGCGCACCTGAGCTTCACATTGACGAAACATCTACTTTACGACTTGAGTGTAAACTTAAGCGGGCGACGGAAAATCCCTCTTTTGTATTTTGGTGAGACCATTTTGAAATCAGAAAAGATTCAGATTTTTGAAACCCAGTTAAAGTTGCTTAAAGTAAAAAAGCAAACGTTTATTAACGGTTAATAACTTTAAAATCATCATCATTGAATTTCGATACATCTTTTTATATTAAAATATTGCTATATCGAAAATGTATTGGATAAATTATTAACAACATTTTATCAAGTAGGCTCCGGTTTTCACTTATTTTTGCATTTTCAGCCAAACTTTCCGTTTTCGTTTTCAAGTTTCTCCGCTTTCGAAATTTTTGACACAATTTCTTATGTCCTGTTAAACACACAGTTTAATGATGTTAAGCGTATAATTTAGTGTATTGCGCGCACAAAATCTTCTGTTATGTGTAACGATGTATCGATACCCGAAACGGTTGGCGTCAGCTTTTGGCACACAGTGTTGTTGAATTGACTAATTATTTCGAAGCTAAATTTGATGTTGCGTAAACAAAATATTTATAAAAAGACAAATGCTAAGTTACCCTTGTAATGATGTAAAATGTATGTTAACGCATCAAGAAGTCATCCATTTTTTTCCCTTTGAAATTTATATTCTTTTTTAACTGCATTGGATTGGTCGGGGAGGCTACCTCAATGTGCCCGCTGCTTTCGTACAGCCGAGTTAGCGATGTTTAATAAACTTGTAAGGAACCTATTTCAGGCTGGGGTAAGCTCAGCCTGTCCAGGGTCGTCTACAAGAAAATTTGTAGTTGTTGGGAGACCTTAGGCAAGAGAAAGTACTGGGGTCACGTCCAGGAGAGTCAAGCGTGCGGCATGTTTGCAGGGTGACGAGATTTCGCCGTAACCTCTGCGGTGTACAGGGCGATTCTACCGGGGTGTGTGGGATCACTACGGCTCTTACGACCCTACGGCCCCTAACGTTACTAGACGGCGTATGGACTCTGGCCGTCGTTTACACGCCGTCGGGGTTTGTAGGACCCTGCGTTGTAGTGGCAACTCGTGAGACGAGGAACTCTAACAAGGGGGGGGAAGTGTTACGGAACCGTGCGTGATCGCGACGATTCGTACCACGACTGGGTTTCTAGGGGGGGGATGGGCTGTGCGTAGTCGCGACAGTTCCTAGCTACTGGAGTATGCTACTGAGACGTGCGTAATCGCGACGACTCGTAAGGCTACTGGAGTTCTTGGAGGGATTGACTGTGCGTAATCGCGACGGCCGCTAGCTACTGGAGGATGCTACTGAGACGTGCGTAATCGCGACGCCTCGTAAGGCTACTGGAGTTCTTGGAGAGGTTGACTGTGCGTAATCGCGACAGTCACTAGCTACTGGAGGATGCTACTGAGACGTGCGTAATCGCGACGCCTCGTAAGGCTACAGGGTTTCTAGGGGGGATTGACTGTGCGTAATCGCGACGGTCTCTAGCTACTGGAGGATGCTACTGAGACGTGCGTAATCGCGACGACTCGTAAGGCTACTGGAGTTCTGGGAGGGATTGACTGTGCGTAATCGCGACGGTCACTAGCTACTGGAGGATACTACTGAGACGTGCGTAATCGCGACGACTCGGAAGGCTACTGGGATGCTAGGAGGGATTGGGATAACGTGTAATGTGTATGTGCGGATGAATGAATAAAAGACAAAAGTAGTTGTAATCTTTGTTCAGAATTTTTTATTACACCAATGGACCTAGCTGGTGGCCCTAGCTGCACCACGTGTAAAGCTCCACTTACTTGTACGTCTGAGAGCTCTTGCAATGTTGGTCACGAGAGACCGTGGCCTTATAGCCATGTGTCGTTGGTCGCGCGCTGAGTTTGTTTTATTCTAGCACACAGGCCGGGATGGATGAGAGCACGTGTACGAAATAGGTGTCACGAATAAGTGTACGAAATAGTTGTCACGAATAGGTGTACGAAACAGGCGTAGGCGAGCACGTGTTGGTCGATGGTTCCGCGTGAGGTTTTCTTATTTTTTGCGACTGCTCTCGTTCGAGGTCCGGCTTCCAGTCCCTCTCGATTCTTTTTTCTCGTCCCTCCTCACTCCCGCGATCGATACCCCCTTTTCTTTTTGCCATCGATATTCTCGGTGTGACCACCCCCGCTTTTACCTATCGACTCATTTCTGCGTTTCTCATTTTTCTGTGTTTTTATGGCCTTCATTGGCGGGTGTATTTAGGACGTAACTTATTACTAATTTAAATCTACATGAATACTAATAATAATGCCTTCAGTGGCGAATCGCGTAATGGTGATAATCATAATAGGAATAATTATAATAAAAGGAATAATCAAAGAACCAGGGATCGATGTATGCTTCCAGTGGCGATGCAGATAACCGGTAGCCCCTGTAGTCGGCAGCTTGTAAAGCACCTTGGGTCTTTACACCCCCCCCTTTCTTCCGGGGTGAACGGAGACACGGACATGGCCGCTCCTCGCTTGGGAGATTTGATACAGAACTGCTTATATATACGGGTCTTGGTGGTGCAGCGTTGTGGCAAACTCCTACTCTGATATGCTTACTGACTGTGGGGTACATATTCATACAATAGATCAGGTGTTAAGTTAGTAAATGGGTTAGCGGCTAGGTTATTCTACGGTTTCCCGGGCGTCGTCGGTCTGGTTGGTCTGGTCTTCGGGGTCTTCGTTGCTGTGAAATTCTCTGAGGTCTGCCAGGTTAGCGGTTCTTCGCTTCCGACTAGTCTGGTGTTGTAGACGGATAACGTTGGGCGAGACGAAGCACTGGACTCGGTAGGGTCCATCAAATTTTGGCGCTAACTTAGCCGCGAAACCATCAGCGGCGTTAGAAAGGTGATGTTGGCGTACTAATACCAAAGATCCGATCGTCGGGCGCCAGTGTCTTCTACGTAGGTTGTAATGGCGTCCTTGTTCCTGGCTTGCTTGTTGGTTGTTGTTCCGGACGATGTCAAATATTTCCTTCAGCCGGGCTGCCTTAGCGAGCGCTGGTTCCGGTGTGGTCCCGGTTCCGGGAGTGACCTCGTCGTATAAGGCGCCAGGCAAGCGGGGTTCTCGTCCGTGTATCAGGAAGGCGGGGCTGAATCCTGTCGTATCCGAGACGCTGGAATTGATGGCCAGGGACAACTCGGGTAGTAGTTCGTCTAGGAACGCACGGATGTGGTGTGCAATGTCTGAGGGCCAGGGCTGTGTGTCTAATGTCGGGTCTCCTCTCGTGGAATTATCCATTTCGGGACCGGTGGTTTGGTCGGGGCATTCTGGGCGGATGGTCATGTCGAATGGACTAGAGGGGTCTGTGCTAGCGGGGCATTCGGTGATATTGGCGATAACCGGCGTGGTGTTGGCTGTGATGGCTAGGCTCGGCTTTTGTCGAAACTCCGATTCCATGGGCGTCACTAGCCTGACGGCGTCCATGTCCCCGGGTCCGACGGTGTTTGCTGAGTTGGAGATCCCTGTCGGTGTAGTGACCCTCGTGAGCTCCGTTGAAGTTAGCGCGCTCGTCCATTCTGTTGATGATCTGAAGTGCGTGGACTCTGTTGTCGTCCACGAACTCGTGGTCCTGGAGGCGATCCTCGTAATCGTGTTCTCTGTGGGCGTTCTGGTGGTCTTAATCCCGGTGGATATTCGCGTACTCGTGTTTCCTGAAGGCGTCCGTATGCTCGTAGTCTTGGTTAGCCTTCTCGTGGCCATATTACCCGTCGCTTGGCTTTGGGTTATGTTTGCTGGTGCTATATCCGTGGCCAGGGTTGCTGTTGCTGGCCTGGGATCCGTATTGTCTGTTGACGACGTCATGGACGTGTTCTCAGTTGCTTGTCGTGGATTCTTGCTCTGTGTTGATGATGCCGTGGGCATGTTCTCTGCTGCTTGTCGTGGATTCTTGCTCTGTGTTGATGATGCCGTGGGCATGTTCTCTGCTGCTTGTCGTGGATTCTTGCTCTTGGTTGGGGGGGTCGTAGCCGTGGTCTCGGTTGCTGGTCTCTTGTTCCTGTCCTTGGTTGGGGATGTCGTAGCCGTGGTCTCGGTTGCTGGTCTCTTGTTCCTGTTCTTGGTTGGGGATGTCGTAGCCGTGGTCGTTGTTGCATGTTTTAAGCTTTCATTCGCGGGTGCGGGGATTTGTGTGTGGCTGATGATGTCCTTTGGTTCGTCGACGTTGATGCAGCGACCTTTAAGATGTAGACGCGTAGTGCCACATTGGATCGTGGTTTCTATGGCGCACAAAAAGTCCATCCCCAGGATCACACTTTCGACCATGTTCGGTAGTATCAAAAGAGGTATTTGTACCTGTCGTGTATGCAGTTGGGTGGGCGTAAGTAAGATTTGAGTAATCTCCCTCACTGACCCGTCCGCTAGGCGTATCCGCGTCGCTGCTGCCTGTATGTTCGTGTCGGTGGCCAATCGTCTTGCCAGGTCTTGACTGACGAAACTTCGGGTCGCTCCCGTGTCGATAGTGGCTTCCGTGGTTTGTCCACCGATGGTCACCATCGCCACTATCCGGCCGTCGTGCACGTGCAAAGGTTTCTTTGATCGTGGGTTATGGTTGGCGTCGTTCTCGGCTGATCCCATCTCAGTCGAGGACGCGGCTAGTTTCCCGAGGTTTCTCGTCGGCAGCATTGGATGGTCCTGACGCCGCGTTTGCCACATTCCCAACAGAATAAGAGGGGACGGTTCTGGCAATTCGCGTATAAATGGTCCGCTCCGCCGCATCGTCGACATGCCGTGCGCGCGTTGGCTATGGGCAGTGCGTCGTGTTGGATCGTCCGGTTGGTTACTTCTCCCGCGGGTGTGGTAGTCTGGGCCGGGCCGGGTTTGGTCATGGGATCCCCGTGATTGTTGGGCGTTTGGCGAAACGGGTTCCGATTCTGGTGAGACTCCGGTCGCTTGTATTCGGGGGTTAACTCATGGCGATCGTGTCGGGGTATCCTTCGCGGTGAATTGACGGCGTATGCGTGCCAACCACCTGATTCTTGTTGTTTCTGAACGCTCTCGAACTCTACGGCCAGTTGCGTGAGCTGGGCCAGACTTTGGAGTTCGTGTCTCCGCACGTACAGTTGGTATCCAGGTAAAGCGTTGTCGTAGATGCGTTTTAGTTCTTGGGTCGCGTCGTACCTCGCGTGGTGCATAAGTAGACGGATGTCAATGACAAAGTCCTTGAATAACTCGCCAGTCGATTGCTTACGGGCCCGTATCTTACCTTCCAATTGCTCAAAATATCGTGGCGGAAGAAAAAAGGTAAGGAATTCCCGACGAAAATCGGCCCAGGGGACGTGCTGGAGTCGACTGGTTCGGAACCAACGGCTAGCTCGGTCGGTGAGAAGTTCGACCATGACTCGTGGGAGATGATTCACGTCGACGCCGTAGGACAGGGCACGTTCTTCGAGTAATTCTACGAATGCCAATGGGTCATCGTGGCCGTTGAACTGAATACCCCAGTGTCGAATCCTATCAGCCACTTGGAAGGTGCGGAGGGGTGAAGTGCTTGTTTGAGTCTTAGCCTCGCTGAGACCTTGTGTGGTGTCGATCGGGGAAAAGGTTCTCCTCGTCTGCACCGGACTGGACTCTGCTGACCTGGATATTTGAACGCTCCCCTCCGACGTTAAGACAATCGGGGGCACGTTGCCTTTGCTGGCGGTGGCCGGAGGGACTAGCAAGCCGAGCTTTTGGTCTACGACCTTCTTCTTCTCGGACGGGGCTTTGGTGGCGGGTTGCGGTGATCTGGCACGCCCCGCGGATCTGGAGTACTGCTTCTCGAGCTCTGCCAGGCGAGTCCAAGTCGCGGGTTCGAGTTTACCTTCGGTGAATATAGCGAAGGTCTTCCTAAGATCGTCGACTGTGCCTTCTTTGTCGAACCCGAACTCGTCTGCAAAGCCTTCGAGTTCATCCCGGCGGCGTTGGTATATCCAACCGGTACCCACCCCAGGATTCTGTATTGATTCTGTGTGGTAGTACTCACTCTGATCGTGGTCAGTGCTCTGGTCCATGACAAGGAGTAGGAGCTCGAGACGTGGGAAAACGTGAGCGGGGAGTAACCGTAACTCTGGCTGACTAGAGTTGGCTCGCTAGGTTTTATTTTGCACTGTCTTGACTGTGTTTATCGTCATGTTTGTTTTTCGCCTTCAGTGACGTCGTATAATGTTTTCTTTACGCACTGCACTTTGGGGTTTTGTTTTCAGGGGCTTTAGCTTTGGGCTCTGCACTGGGCGTGTTGCACTGGCACTGCGTCTGTGTCGCGATGATTTTCACTTGGCGTTGGACTTGCTTGGGTTTTAGTTAAACGGGGCGCGGTGTTTGCACTGTCGTGATTTTTTTCTTTTGTTTTGTGTTTTTTTTTTTTGGACCGGCACTGTACTTGCGCTGCGATGATTTTTTGGGACGGCACTGTGCTTGCGCTGCGATGGTTTTTTTGGACCAGCACTGTGTTTGCGCTGCGATGATTTTTTGGGACGGCACTGTACTTGCGCTGCGATGGTTTTTTTGGACCGGCACTGTGTTTGCGCTACGATGAATTTTTGGGACGGCACTGTGTTTGCACTGCGACGGTTTTTTTGGGACTGTACTGTACTTGTTTTCGCCGTCGTCTTGATCACGATTCGGGAGGGGAAAAGTGTGTGTGTGTGTGTGTCTGCACGTGTGATTTTCGGTCGGTGACGTGGGCGTATGTAGGTAAGCGTGTGTCTAGCTAAAGCTCTGACTGTACTACAGACACGTGGTTTTTGTGGCGGTAGATTTGCGGTCTGTGACGGTTACCTTCTCTTGAAACTCCCTAAGGTCCCTGCTCGGGCGCCACTTGTAAGGAACCTATTTCAGGCTGGGGTAAGCTCAGCCTGTCCAGGGTCGTCTACAAGAAAATTTGTAGTTGTTGGGAGACCTTAGGCAAGAGAAAGTACTGGGGTCACGTCCAGGAGAGTCAAGCGTGCGGCATGTTTGCAGGGTGACGAGATTTCGCCGTAACCTCTGCGGTGTACAGGGCGATTCTACCGGGGTGTGTGGGATCACTACGGCTCTTACGACCCTACGGCCCCTAACGTTACTAGACGGCGTATGGACTCTGGCCGTCGTTTACACGCCGTCGGGGTTTGTAGGACCCTGCGTTGTAGTGGCAACTCGTGAGACGAGGAACTCTAACAAGGGGGGGGAAGTGTTACGGAACCGTGCGTGATCGCGACGATTCGTACCACGACTGGGTTTCTAGGGGGGGGATGGGCTGTGCGTAGTCGCGACAGTTCCTAGCTACTGGAGTATGCTACTGAGACGTGCGTAATCGCGACGACTCGTAAGGCTACTGGAGTTCTTGGAGGGATTGACTGTGCGTAATCGCGACGGCCGCTAGCTACTGGAGGATGCTACTGAGACGTGCGTAATCGCGACGCCTCGTAAGGCTACTGGAGTTCTTGGAGAGGTTGACTGTGCGTAATCGCGACAGTCACTAGCTACTGGAGGATGCTACTGAGACGTGCGTAATCGCGACGCCTCGTAAGGCTACAGGGTTTCTAGGGGGGATTGACTGTGCGTAATCGCGACGGTCTCTAGCTACTGGAGGATGCTACTGAGACGTGCGTAATCGCGACGACTCGTAAGGCTACTGGAGTTCTGGGAGGGATTGACTGTGCGTAATCGCGACGGTCACTAGCTACTGGAGGATACTACTGAGACGTGCGTAATCGCGACGACTCGGAAGGCTACTGGGATGCTAGGAGGGATTGGGATAACGTGTAATGTGTATGTGCGGATGAATGAATAAAAGACAAAAGTAGTTGTAATCTTTGTTCAGAATTTTTTATTACACCAATGGACCTAGCTGGTGGCCCTAGCTGCACCACGTGTAAAGCTCCACTTACTTGTACGTCTGAGAGCTCTTGCAATGTTGGTCACGAGAGACCGTGGCCTTATAGCCATGTGTCGTTGGTCGCGCGCTGAGTTTGTTTTATTCTAGCACACAGGCCGGGATGGATGAGAGCACGTGTACGAAATAGGTGTCACGAATAAGTGTACGAAATAGTTGTCACGAATAGGTGTACGAAACAGGCGTAGGCGAGCACGTGTTGGTCGATGGTTCCGCGTGAGGTTTTCTTATTTTTTGCGACTGCTCTCGTTCGAGGTCCGGCTTCCAGTCCCTCTCGATTCTTTTTTCTCGTCCCTCCTCACTCCCGCGATCGATACCCCCTTTTCTTTTTGCCATCGATATTCTCGGTGTGACCACCCCCGCTTTTACCTATCGACTCATTTCTGCGTTTCTCATTTTTCTGTGTTTTTATGGCCTTCATTGGCGGGTGTATTTAGGACGTAACTTATTACTAATTTAAATCTACATGAATACTAATAATAATGCCTTCAGTGGCGAATCGCGTAATGGTGATAATCATAATAGGAATAATTATAATAAAAGGAATAATCAAAGAACCAGGGATCGATGTATGCTTCCAGTGGCGATGCAGATAACCGGTAGCCCCTGTAGTCGGCAGCTTGTAAAGCACCTTGGGTCTTTACAAACTCATTAGGGATTTTGATTGGTCCGCTCTGTATTTGTGCACTAACTTTACGATAGGCAAAAACATTTTCTACGATGCACTTGACTCACTTTTTGATTCTTGTGTACCGCTTTCCTGTCCTATCAGATCTGGGTTTACCAAAGAGTCTTCGAGACAAATTTCAAGAAGTTGGCTCTCCTTCTCTCTCTCTATGTAGTGGCGCGGTGGCATTTCTTAGTTTTTAACGCTCAATGATATAAGAACTACCTATCTCGATGCAGGATACGTATTTTTTAGGACCCTAAGCAGTTTTACACCTAGTTGAGCGTAGGTGTCCGCACGCCCATCCTCGCTATCATTCCTTTATACGTCGGCAAATAATGATAAGGCAATTTTCGATCTTTTTACCCGTTTTTTCCAAACTACCTATTCGAAGGAAAATTACTCTGGTCAGCCGTACCCATACGGTTTACTGAGATAGAACGGCATTTTCAGTCCTTTGTTAAATGAAAGCTCACCGGATCCTGACGGAGTCCCCGGCTGTGTACTCAGGTACTGTGCCGAGTCTCTGTGTGGGCCGTTGCTTAAACTATTCACCCTATCCATAAATTTTTCATGCTGCTCGCCGAAATGGAAGGAGTTTTTTATAATTCCTCTCCATAAGAAAGGTAGCAAGTCTGACGCAAAGGACTATAGAGGTACATCTAAGTTATCCGCTATTCTTAAAGCACAAATACTTGACGTTCTAGGGTTCCTACCCAATCTCCTAGGATGGATCTCTAGCTACCTTTGTTCTAGGTCTCAAAGAGTCCTATTCAAAAACTCCCTCTCCGCACCAATTATGGTGACTTCGGGTGTCCCACAGGGCAGCCATCTAGGCCCCCTTCTCTTTACACTCTTCTTAAATCACCTGATTTCTGTTTTAACATACTCTCGAGTACTCATGTATGCGGATGATGTTAAGCTCTGTGTCCAGTATATGGACATTTCATTTCGTAGAAAAATGCTTGGTGTGATTTTTGTGCACATTTTGATCAACGGTGACGTAGATAGTCCTGACTTACTGAGCCGCATAAACTTCACGATTCTTATTAGATCGAATTATTCCTTGCATGAACCGTTTCGGTTATGTACGCATTATAATTCACGCATTCATCTTCTTGGAAGAAGAAGGTTAGGTTAACCCGGACGACCCTCCTGGGGTCTTCCATAGGCCAGTATGGCCCTTAGTTATCGGGATGGTTTTGGACCTTTACGCGGGTGCTGGTGAGGTCTTGATATCACCTAAAATTGAGGTGTTTTTGGCGAAGGCCAGCAGTTCCTTTGGCGTCCTCTTGGAGGCATCTTCTAGCGATGCCAGCGTCGGTGCGCCCAGGTATCTTCTCCTTGCCCGTGAGAGAGCCGGGCAGCAGCAGATTAGATGTTCCAGGGTTTCAATAGCCCCGAGGTCATCACATTTCCTGCAGCTCTTTCTGTCGGTGATGTAAACATCTGGCTGATGTCTGGCTGCGTGTGATGCGGCTAGGCAGTGACCTGTCAATATTCCCACTAGCAGTCTGCAGTCTTTCCGTGGAAGGTGCAGCAGATAGTGGTTGAGTTTTTCGCTAGGTTTTTTGCACATGATTTTCGAGACTCTGCAGTTGGTCGTGCTCCTCCACCTGCTCTCGATTTCCAGTCTGGCCAGATTTTGTAGGTCGCTTTGTAGCGTTCTAAGGGAGAGGCACATTTTCAATTCTTTCAGTAGCCAGCCCGACGCCTTCCTTGGCCAGAGCGTCCGCCGCTTCGTGTTCTTCGATGCGCTGGGGGCTGGGAGCCCAATAGATCCGCACTGACTTAGTCGTGCCAAGTGATGTCCAGGGTATCAATTCCAAGTATGGTCTCGAGTGCTTTTGTTGGGGTTGACTTCAGCGCCCCCGTGATACAGAGCAGAGCCTGTCGCTGAGTCTTTTCCATAAGCTTGTGGTACGTCTTCTTCCTGGTAGCTTGCCACCACGCTAAGACTCCATACAGCAGAGTTGGTCGCACCACCGATATGTAGATCCAGTGCATTAGAGCAGGTGACAGGCCCCATGTGCTGCTGAGCATCTTCTTTGATGCGTATAGCGCAATGGTGGCCTTCTTCACCCTTTCCGCTACATTGGGTCTCTACGCCAGCTTGCTATCCAATACTGTGCCGAGGTATTTGACTTGTGTTTGTTGTTAGCCTTGTTTGATTGATTTTCGGGGGGATCCATGACGGTACCTTGTATCTCTTGGTGAAGAGGATGAAGTCCGTCTTGTCCGCGTTGATACTGAGTCCTACTTCGTCCGCCCACTCACGTATCTCCCTGAGTGTACTTTCCATTATGGAGCTGAGTGTCGATGGACATACACCCGTAATAAGTATGCTTATGTCATCTGCATAGGCTGTTATTTTTGGGGCTCTCCTTTCGAATCTCTTAATTAGGTCGTTGACCACCAGATTCCACAGGAGGGGCGACTCCACCTTGCGGTGTGCCCCTGTGTGCCCCCTTTGCTATTTAGGCGGTACCCCAGTCTGATTGAACCCGTCTACAACTAAGGAGGTTTTTTATTCAGTGGTTGATTGCTGGGTGTGTGTTGGTTGCTTCTAAGCGACCCATTATTGCGCTTGTGGCCACGTTATTAAATGCTCCGCATATATCTACAAATACTCCTAGTGCATATTTCTTGGTATTGAGGGCTTTCTCGACGGTAGCTACTAGCCAGTGTAGTGCTGTTTCCATCGATTTTCCTTTAGTGTAGGCATGCTGGTTGTTTGACATCAGTCCCCCTACTTCCTTTCTGATGTGTAGCTCTAGCAGCTTTTCCAGCGTTTTAAGTAAAAAGGAGGTGAGGCTTATCGGTCTATAATCCTTGGGACTAACATATCTGCACTTTCCTGCCTTCGGGAGGAAGACAACTCTGGAAGTTCTCCATTGGATAGGGATATAGCCTGTCCTTAAGCATGCCGTATATATAACAAAAAGCCATGGGGTGATCACCTCTTTGGTCACCTGTAACATGGCTGGGAATATCCCATCCAGTCCAGGTGCTTTAATGCCCGTAAAGGAGTCTATGGCCCATTGGATTTTCTTGTTATTAGACCTGCGGGTTTGTTCCTCTGTTGCTAGGTGTCATGTTGCGTTGTGGCATCAGTGACCTCGGTGCATCCTGGGAAGTGAGCCTCCATTGGTGCTGTCAGAGCTTCTTCGCTGCTTTCTGACCATTGTCCATTGTTGAGCTTGAGCTGACTCTGTATGGTTGGAAAGCTGCATGGCTGCTTGGAAAGCAGCATCCTGAGTCTTGCCGTTTCGGGCACCTTCTCGATGTTGGAGCAGAAGTTCCTCCACGAGCTGCGTTGTGCCTTGCGTATCTCTTTCTTGTAATTCCTGAATAGGTTCTTGTATTCTTCGTTTATGAATTCTTCGTTCGCTTGTTTGGCGAGCTTGAAGAATTCCCGGAGGTTGTTTCTTAAAAGGGAGAGGTCCCTGTTCCACCAGAGTGGCTTGTTCCTCTTTTTCGTACTTGAGGGTGGCTCTTTGGATAGAGGCTCAAGAGACTTCTCTATGTCCTCAGCCGATTGTACCGACCCCGGATTCGCGAGCTTCGAGGTAACCGTCTTTCTGAACTTTTCCCAGTTTGTGTTCCGGTGGTTCCTATAGACTGTTACCTTCGAGGTGTGTTAAAATTCGTATTTGAACTGGATATACCTGGGATCTGAGAAGGATGGTCTTTCGAGGACTCTCCACCCAGACACCGCAGCACTCCTTCCCATTACGAGAGTAAGATCTATCACGTTTGATGATGTGGGACCCACGTAGGTGTAGTCCTCCCCCACGATTTCTACTTCTATGTTAGTGGAAAGTATAAATTCTAGAAAATAATCACCTCGCTCATTGATATCGGGGCTTCCCCATACATTGTGGTGGGCATTAGCGTCCGTACCAATGAGTAGTTGGTAGTCCTTGGAGACGGCTTCTTCGACTAGACTCCTTAGCTCTTTGGGTGACGCGGGCCTGTCGTGTGCCATATAACAGGAGGCTACCAAGAGGCGTTTCTCCTCGCATTCTAGCATCACCACTGTCAGGTCATCTGAGACATAAAGAGAGCATGGATTCCCTTTCGTACAAGTACGATGGTTCTGTTCCTGCTTACCGGTGTTGTGTAGAAAGAGTTGTAGTTTGAGGACTTTAGTCCGGCCACTGAGTTGCCTGAGGCAATCCATGGCTCCTGGACTAGAGCTATGTCGACGGGCCCTTGCTCCATGGCTATGAGGAGCTCCGCCGACGCCACTTTGCTTTTATGTATGTTGAGCTGCAGCACACACAACGGCGTGGGTGGCTGGCTCAACTTCACTCGACGGGTTGACCACCAACGTCAGATCACCATCCTCTTCCTCCTGAGATTCGTTCAGCGCAAGCCCCTGGGCGGACTCCACGATAGTTTCCAGACCTAAGTCCTTCTCTACCTCGCCTGCCTGCAGGGGGTGCGCGTCTGTGTCCCCGGGGTGGCGTTTCTTCAGGCGCAGGTAAACGCTGCCCATGCCCCACGCCATCTTCCCGAATCTGGGGTACAGGAGGTCCTCCGCCTCCTTGTTAATTTGGAGAATCGCACACTGTCCCCCTTCATTGGGTAACGGGCTCCTAGTGTGTAGCACCTTCCAATTCTCCGTTGGAATCTCGGGATTCGGACGCTGTAGGAGCCTCAGCGCCCTGTCTCCCTGGATCGCGATGGGGAAAAGTACCTTCGCCTTTGGTATAGACGGGACTAGCTCCCTGTCTACCACCTCCAGCTTGGCACCCCCCCACATCGCGTCCAGTTGGCAGACAGTTTGCGTCAGCCACCTACGCGTTGGGTCGTCGTTGCACTTGAGGATCATTACCCTATTCAGCCACCCATCACCATCGAAGGTGGGCATGGGAGCTGTGGGATCCTCCTCCATCCATGCAAACAGTGCGTGCACCAGCTTCCACTGCGCTGCCGTCATCTTCCCGTTTTCGTCGCTGCGGTCGATTAGCGCCACGATCAAGTGTCGTCTGGCCGCATCACTCGCCGTCCTTGACTTCGGGTGTTGCCTGGGTGGGATTGCCACTTTCGGTGGGGGGGCTGCGCCCTTCGGCCCGCGTTGCCGTTTGCTCGCCGGAGTGTCTTTGTTGGCACTCTCGATGGAGCGTTGCCTCTTGGTGGCCAGCATCTCCTCCACCTTGTTGGCATACTTCTCGATGGATGCCCACATTTGGGGCATCTGCGAGAAGTGTCGCCTACCCTCCTCCACCCGCTCTTCGGCCCAGGTTAGCCTGGCTTTCTCCTCCTGAGAAATGTCGGCTTTGCTCTGGAGCCGGCTCAGGATTTTGAGGGCTGCTTTGTATTGCGAGAGAACGCCCTCCCTGGAACGCTTTGGCCCTTCCCTCATCTTTCTTGCCCTCCATAGTTGGCCCTAAGGTCCATATTGGTTGTTATTTTTCGGGGGACCACCCCCTAGCGTTTTATGCCTCGAGGTCGAGAAGACGCTAGGTCATTGCCTTAGCTAGACACTGCATTGCCTCGGATGGGGCAAGCGACAATGCATTACCCTCGTCAGGGATAATGCAGTGTCCATTGCCCAGCCGGCACCCTCTAGGAGGGTTCAGCTAGGGGATTTTTGCCAGCCTGAAAGAAGAAGAACAACCAGAACAAAAAAACAATAACAGGGTGCTGTAAAGCGTAAAAATATCCTGAGAGAAAGTCAATTACACTAGTCGACACGACTTTTCCGCTGTCGCCAAAAATGACTTTTTCTGATAGATTTGGAGATTTAAATTTTTTTAAAGAATTATGGTTTTTTTTTCATGAAGTAGTTTTTTTTTAAAGAATTTTTAAAAAATTTGGTTTTTTGTCATAGGTAGTGCTTCTATTTTTCACATAACTTAAGTTTCCTACAACTGGTTGAACTGGTTGGTGATCTTTGCAGTTAAAAAAAGCTGACAAATGCAGCTATAAATCCGACTCAGACACTTTGTAGCTGCAACTTAACGTCTGGAAGATATTAAGCTTCCAAATTGAAATTTCATAATTTTTTTCGGTATTTTTCCTCGAAATTTTGACTTTGAAAGCTCAGGAAAAGTCGAAAAAAAAATATTTGAATGCCTTGATTTTTGGTTTTAGATAGACACATTAATTAGGCGTCGTTTAAGGTATCGCTTATAAAAATATATAAATAAACGGCTTAGTTATAACCGTTTGACCAAAACTACATATGCCGTTTGGCACTATTCCAAATGCCATTTTACCGTTAAAAACTGTTACAAACGCAGATTTTTGGTATTTTTGTAGGAAAAAAAACGGTTATTCGTCGGCTAACGGAATTTATCGGCGAAATTCGGCATATGAAAAATTGTGATCTTAAAAATTGTGGATTCCACAGATTTTCGTCTTTTGTGGGGGCGGAAGAGGCGTGGCAAAATTTTAAAACAAACTTGTGCTGGTTCGGTATCACAGGAGCTTGGATAGAAAGTTTGGTTGCTCTAGCTCTTATAGTCTCTGAGAACTAGGCGCTCATTTATACGAATAAGCAAAGCAGACAGGGTCGCGTGTGAGAGAGAGCGAGAGGGAACGATGACTTTCGAAATGGTTTTCTTCATTGTAGCTATAATAATGATCCGATCTGATCCAGATTCAACACTCTGATAGAAATGGGCATTCTCTATGACTCTGCGTTTTTAGTTTTCTTGTATCTTCAACATTGTGTACGCCACAGACTTTCGTCCTTTGTGTGGGCGGAAAGGGGCGGGGCGAAATCTTGAATTACATTTGGAGTAGTGTGATCACACAGGAGACTGGATACAAAACTTGGTTGCTCTAGCTTTAATAGTCTCTGAGATATAGGCGCAAATGAAGACGGACAGACGGACAGACGGACGGACGGACGGACGGACGGACAGACAGACATGGCTATATCGACTCGGCTATTGATGCTGATCAAGAATATATATACTTTATGGGGTCGGAAACGCTTCCTTCTGTGCGTTACACACAACCGTTATCCCCACAAATCTAATATACCCCTATACTCTTCGAGTACCGGGTATAAAAAACCATAATTCTTTAAAAAAATTTAAATCTCCAAATCTATCAGAAAAAGTCATTTTTGGCCACAGCGGAAAAAAAAAGTTGAATTTTGTCGAGTAGTGTTATCGGACGACACAAAATCGACAGGTTTAGTACATTCGCATTTCTCGAATTACTGTGATACTTTACTTGATTTATTTTTTGTAAACTACTGTCATAAAGTTTCTTTTCGAAACATAACTTAATATTCTTCACCTATAATTTCTATACGACTTAATCGAAATCACAATTTTTATAGAAATTTGAGAACTATTCTACAACATAATATAATAATAATAATAATAATAATAATAATAATAATAATAATAATAGATCGATTCCGCTGGTGAAACAAATGGTCAAACCTCATAGAACCTCACTGGTTCAATTCGAAAACTAAAATAATAATAAACAAACGTGATACCACATTTGGAAAATGGAAGTGGAAGAAAATATTTTTATACATATACAATACAGTGTTGACTCAACCAATATTTCCTGATTCTTGGATAGTAGCCAAAATACTTCCAATTTCAAAATCTGTCAATGAATACAGACCAATTTCCATACAACCGTTTGATAAAACCTTCATATGCCGAATTTCGCCGATAAATAACGTTAGCCGACGTATAACTATTTTTTTTTCTATAAAAATACCAAAAATCATTGTTTGTAACTGTTTTTAACGGTAAAATGGCATTTAGAATGGTGCCAAACGGCATATGAAGTTCTGGTCAAACGGCTGCAACTTGGCCGTTTATCCATCAATTTTAATAAACGATACCTTAAACGACGCCTAATTACACTACTCGACAAAATTCAACTTTTTTTTCCGCTGTCGCCTAAAAGGACTGATAGATGTGGAGATTTAAACTTTTTTAAAAAAATTATGGATTTTTTCCAGGTTGTTTTTTTTAAAGAATTTTTAAAAAATGTGGTATTTTTTGTCATAGGTAGTGCTTCTATTTTTCACATAACTTAAGTATCTTGTATCTGGTTGTATTGAACTTTGCAGTTCTGAAAAGATGACAAATGCAGCTATTAGTCCAACCCAGACACATTGTAGGTGCAGCTTACTATCTGGAAATTATTAAGCTTTCAAATTAAAATTTGAACGGGCAAAATTATTAAATACCATAAAAAAATACCAGATTTTAAATAATTCTTAAATAAAAAACTAAACCATAAAAAATTATAGTTCTTTAAAATAAATTAAATCCAGAAATTTATCAGAAAAAGTCATTTTGGGCGACAGCGGAAAAAAAAGTTGAATTTTGTTGAGTAGTGTAATTGATAAATTATTTCACCTATACTCTTTTTTACAATATGCCTCAACATAATTTATTTAGGTATCATGACAACAAAATGATTAATTATGATGTGCAAGGTGGTTTTGCTGTTACGTCGATGGAATCAAATGGGAAAAGTAGCATACAAAACGGACACATTTTTAGAGTCTTGCCCAGTTTGGCTGGTAACAAATCACGTATTATCCCTATTCCGGATCCAATGGATTCAATTAATGGAATCCTAAACAGCAAAAACGTAGCCACTTCAGCAAACTTTATATCGCCGAATCCACCATATTTACAACCGCATCAGTCCTCTTATCTTCTTACTCCTTCTATGAGTGTTCTAAGCATTAAACAGGTTAATTTTCGGCATGCTGGTAACTACACCTGTGCTCCATCAAATGCCCGTCCTGCTAGCATTACGGTTCATGTTTTAAGAGGTAATATTAATTAAATAGTTTATATTCGCACACTAATGCATTTAAAATTTAATCTTTAGGAGAAAAAACAGCTGCCATGCAACACGCTAATCGAAGTTCTTTGGATAGTGAGAATATAAGCAACAGTACTTTCGGTCTAATTAGTATAGGTGGTATCAATGGCACAATCAGCCTTGTATTAGCCAAAAGCTTATTATATATCTCAATCATATTCCTATTAGTAAGCGTTCAATCAAATTTTTGCTTACTTAAAGCTGTAGATTTACTTATATTCCTAGCATTCATAATATTACTTATGGAAAGCTGAAACTTGTAATTTACCTTATAAGAAATGGAGCAAATTCAATCAACCGAAAATAAAAAATGCTCCAACCTATAATTATCATACATATACAGGTATATGTATAATATCGACATACTTATGTTACATGTAAAAGCCCCTTACCTAAACGTTTTCTATCATACAAGCTTTATATGCATTTTAAGAGAAAAAAATTGATGTATACCAATTTTAAACTGTAAATAGACTTTCATAACATACAATGTATTGAATCGTGGAATAAGAAAATTCATCTACTTGTTATCAAATATACAAAAATTATGTAGAATACATACTCTGTACATTAATTCATAAGATACAAATACTGCAGATTATGATTAGGTGTTCATATTTATTTACATGTACTGAAATCTTAGCGTTAAACCCACAGATCATACTAAATTGATAAATAAGTGATTTGTTATACATACATATGTATATGTACGTAACTGTTATTTTGCTGTTTAATATGACTATGCAACAAAAAAAAGCAAATAAAAACCTGCCGTCAGAATTTTAATTTTTAAAAGTTAATGTAAAATGTATATTTAGTAAAAATACTACCCTAAGTTTGAACAAATAAAATGGTATTGAAGCCCAAAAAAAATACCAGAATTATGTATCAATCCACCAACAACTAGTCTGTTACAATTACGACTGCTGTATGAATATCAAACAAACTTCCTGCCAATTTAGGCAACTAGTCTTTGGAGCCATTGGTTTGAAAGAGTATTAAGAGCTAAGGAATGACAAAACAAGGCTTCCTTTCTTCTTTTTTTTTCTATTTTAGTTACTAATTTGCTGATCTCTTTTATGGGTGAGCATAGCTTAAAAAATATGTAGAGTTAAAAATGTGAACTGTAAAGATGAAAATATTTAAATTTTATAATTTCAACATCTCATCCAAGAGCAAAAAATAAATTAAATGTTTCCAATAAGCATGTATACATAATTGATCAAATTCTATGTCATTCTACACTTTTTTCGACGTATATTTGGAGTTTAATATTCAGACTTTGGATTCGTGTTGAGCAGGTACTAGCCAAACAGCCACGTTTAGCTATAGCGCATTGTGCTTGCATCGATGAAGAATAAGAAGAAGAATTAGTTTTATATACTTATAATTTTGCCAAACTGGGTGTGTATAAAATATTCCCCCCTTCCGACATACAGTGGGACATCAGCCGAATAGAATTGGCAAAAGTTATTTTCTGAGTGTCTTTCGAAAATGGAAACTTTATCTGTTACTCAAAAGTATCCAACCATTCAACTTTTAGATATTTTTTTTATTAATTTATTTGGCTGCTGTGTATATATAGGGGAGGGTGGCGAACACTTTGTTTTTTCATCTCTTTCTCTCAAAAATCAATATTTTTCAAAATTTCAAGAGCAGTGTTGAGACAACGAGCTTTTTCGTTGACTATATATCAAGAATTTTCACAAAGGTTTGATTTCAAAAACGTTATAATTTATTGTATGTGATTCGTATATTGAGGGTGGCCGAAAATGCCAGAGCCTTTAACAATAGAGAGTTGTAATTAACGAGTTAACAAACTTGGGGAGGCAAGCGAGCAAGTCTCGTTCCAAGTAATAGTTGGGACAAAAAAAGGTCTGTGCGCCAACTATATCAAGCGGTAACTATCTGATTTTAAACAGACGCAGCTGCCGTCCACTTAGCTTAGCATAGATGAGAAAAAGAGAGTGGTGAAGCATAGATAATAGATGATAAGTGAGAGCATGATGCTGACAGAGAGTAAGAGAGTGAAACAGTAAGAGCATGGAAAGTACAATACGAGTAAGAGAACAAAATAAGGGAATTACACTCGGGCCTCGCCCGAACATACTCCCCCCGTGGAAGGATCCAAGCCTTTCACCTCATCCCGTAGAGGCAAGAGGCACAGTTTGGCAAGTGCCCTTCGGCTAACACCTGTAGCCATTCTGATCAAGGCGACGCGAGATACTCCATCAGCTCCTGGGATGAGTTCGAGGATTCTCGCTAGCGGCCACTTCAGCGGAGGGTAGTTCTCGTCCTTAACAAGAACGACTTCGTTGACATGAAGCTCAGGATTCCGGGTGCGCCACTTAGCTCGCTCCTGAAAACTGCTTAAATAAGAATGGCGCCATCGAGACCAAAAAATTTGCTGCAGCTGTGTGACCTTCTGCCAACGGTCCAGGCGATCGACGTTTAAGTGTACCAAGTCAGGCTCCAAGAAGGTAGTGATAGGGGCGCCAACCAAGAAATGAGCTGGCGTGAGCACATCGAGATCTGCCGGGTTCTCTGAAAGAGGAAACAATGAACTTGAGTTAATGATTGCGCTAATATTGCACGCAAGGGTGCGCAGTTCATCAAATCCAAGAAGCGAAGATGATGTTTGGCTGCCTTGACTGAAGCCTCCCACAATCCTCCAAAATGAGGTGATCTAGGAGGAATGAAACGCCAATCGATGCAATCGTTGAGGCAAGCTTGATGTACGGCTTCTTGATGATTGTCGCTTAGGAATAAAGAGTTCTGCCAGTTCGTTCCGAGCTCCAACAAAATTTGTGGCATTATCTGACCAAATACGAATCGGTTTTCCCCGTGTGCAAATAAAACGGCGAAGAGCAGACAGGAACGCGGACGTTGTGAGATCCTTCACTAGCTCGATGTGAACCGCTTTAGTGGAGAAGCATATAAAAATGCTCATGTAGCATTTAATTGGGGGCCGATTCCGAATTTCTGATTTATACAGGAACGGGCCGCAGTAGTCCACGCCGGTAACTAGAAATGCCCGAGATTCGCTAACTCTGTCCACCGGAAGATCTGCCATTATTTGCTCTTGAGTTCGAGGCTTCACTCGAAAGCATCTGACACACTTCTGTATGACGTGAGCTACGGTCTTGCGACCACCAATTGGCCAGTAAGTTTGCCGAATGATGGCTAATAGTGACTGGGGTCCTGCGTGAAGATGCTTTTCGTGTAGGTGCCGTATCAAAGCAGAAGTGATGGAATGATTTCTGGGCAGTATTATGGGATGTCGTGCTTCAAAATCCAACGTGGAGTTTTTAAGGCGTCCTCCAACTCGAAGCAAACCGCAATCATCTAAAAATGGAGAAAGCGAAGCGATTGGGCTTGAAGCTTTGATGTCCTTTCGGGATTCCAGGGCTCTTATTTCATTCAACAGACGAGATTGCTGAGTAAGGCGAAGAAGAAGTTCGGTTCCCAAGCGCAAATCCTCCACAGTTATTTTAAACCTTTTTCGATGAATAAATTTGCATACATATGCAAAAATTCGCTGCATTTTGGGGAAGGAATTCACGAATTTCGATTCTTCCATCAAATATTTCGAAGCGAAGTTGGTAACTAGGATTGTTTTCCGTGCCTCCAAAACCGGCTCTGGAAGAGCAGGCGTACTTGGCCATTGATCTTTACTGTCCGTCAAATATGGAGGCCCATGATTCCAAAGATGAGAATTGATAAGCTCAGCAGGTAGTGATCCTCGAGAAAGAATATCGGCAGGGTTGAGATCAGTTGGCACGTGCAGCCAAGACATTCCAGATGTGAGTTCCTGAATAACAGACAGTCGATTAGCAACAAATACATTAAAGTTAGATGGCTGGTTTTTGATCCAGGCTAACACAACGGTAGAGTCACACCAACAGTAATACGAGCAATTGAAGTTCATTAAAGAGACTTCATGCATAAGCTGAGCGAGTAGCGCTGCACCGCATAATTCCAACTTGGGTATTGTAATAGTCTTCAGTGGCGCTACACGAGATCTGGAACACAGAAGATTTGCCTTTACTCCATTGACGCCTTGCGAAACAGTGTAAAGGCATGCTCCATATGCACTCATGCTGGCATCACAAAATCCATGTATTTCAAGATTGCTGCTTTGAAGGAATGATAGACGTGGGAAAGAGATTCGTTGCATAGAGTCAAACTGCTGAATAAAGTCGATCCAAGCTGTGCGCAAGGCGACTGGCAGACTTTCATCCCAATTCAGCTTTTCTTTCCACAACTGCTGCATAAGTATTTTTGCCCTTGTAATTACTGGCCCTATAAGTCCGAGTGGATCATAAAATCGTGCAATGGTGGACAATATAACTCTTTTAGTTGGTTTCGAAGGGTCTTGATTGGGGCAAAAAGCAAACAATAGTTCATCCGAAGTGGGATTCCATGCCAAACCTAGCGTCTTGGTTACATCGCTGCCATCAGTGAATTTTACAAATGTTTCCCTATCTTCACTGGGTATTTGATTTAGTAAAGATGCATCGTTGGAGCACCATTTCCTGATCTTGAAATTCCCTTTGGCTAAGAGTCCTGACACCTGGCGAATTATTTCAAGAACCTCATTTGTAGTGTCTCCCCCCGTTAGCAGATCATCCACGTAAAAATCCTGCAACACAACCTTAGATCCAATTGGATAAGAAGCACGCTCGTCGACTGCTAGTTGGTGCATGGAACGTACGGCTAGAAATGATGCTGGTTTCGTTCCATAGGTGACGGTATCTAGTTTAAATGCTCGAATCTCCTCATGGGGTGAATCGCGCCACAATAAGCACTGCAGAAAACTATCCTGAGGCAAGACACGGACGCATCTATACATTTTACAAATGTCACCAGTCAAGGCTACAGGAAAGGTACGAAATCGGAGAAGAGTCGTTACTAACTTCGGCTGAATAGTTGGGCCCGACATCAATATATCGTTTAGGGAATATCCTGTAGATGTACACGCGGATCCGTCGAAAACTACTCGGAGTTTTGTGGTGGTTTTGTCCTCTCTTACTAAGCAGTGGTGAGGAAGAAAGAATTTGCATTGTTTTAGTGAGTCGCTCTTAACAGGGGACATATGATTTAAATCGAGGTACTCCTTTATAAATTCGGTGTATTGGGCCCTGATAAGTGGCTTGCGTCCCAGTTTGCGTTCTAAATTGAGAAATCTCCGATATGCTTGTTGATATGAATCTCCAAGAAGACTGTCACTCATATTAAGGGGCAATTAAACGCTGTACTCGCCACTTGGAAGTCGACAGAAATGCTTTTTAAAATGTTCCTCGCAAGCAATATCCTCCTTTGTAGCCTCTATGGCGGGGCAGTGGCAATTTTCAACTTCCCAGAAGCGTTTAACTAGTTCATCCATACCGACGGTGGGATTATGACTCAATTCAGTCGATCTAGAGGCAGCTAGGAGCACAGAGTTGTGGGAATAATGACCTCCACCTGTTACAACCCAACCGAAACGCGTTTTTTGTATTATAGGAAGGCCTTTGTCCAACCTAATCTGTCCAACGCATAAGATATCATAAAACAAACTGGCTCCAATAAGCACATCGATGCGCTGAGATTTGTTGAAACTCGGGTCTGCAAGGCTGATATTGGATGGCATTTTCCATTTGGATATATCGAAAGAAGAAGCAGGCTGGTTTCCTGTGATGCGTGGAGCAACAAGAGCTGTGAGACTCGTGCAGTAATCTGAAGTCCTGGATCGAATGACCAAATTGACTGAACCTTCTGTATGAAATGCGGATTCCGCACCAATACCGGATACTGACACCGAACCTTTGGCTCGTTTCAGCTGAAGCATCTGAGCAAAACGAGAGGTTATTAAGTTAATCTGCGAGCCGGAATCCAGAAGAGCACGGCATGGAATAAGCTCACCATATCGACTCTTAATCATGATGACTGTCGTGGCGAGAAGCACTACGTCTGAACTAAGATTCTGAGCAGGAGGCGAGAAAGGTAATGAAGCGGCAACAAGAGAATTCTGAAGACTGGGGTCTGAGCGTGAGTCGGTCTGAGCATACGACATAGGGTTCGTTCGTTCCGTGGTAACTGACGTCGGCAGAGGACTGTTGATATGCAAAAGTGAATGATGTTTTTCACCGCATGTGCGGCAAGAACCTGAACTGCAGGAGGTGTTGCGATGTCCCTTCTTCAAACAGTTGAAGCATACTCTAAGCTTCCTTGCCTCTTTAAGGCGCAAAGATGGCGAAAGGTTTCCAAACCGAGTGCAGCTGTAAATGTTGTGCTCTTTATTATTGCAAAATACGCACTCTAATCCAAGGGTGTTTGTAGCAACAAGACTGTTTTTGGAATTAATTAATCTTTTATGTTTTCCAACCTGATTGCTATGGGGATCAATCAACATAGCTTGATCCTTTGCCTCCATGGCTTGACATCTCTTTTCCAAAAAATTCGAAAAATGGTCCCAGGTCGGTATAACATTGGACGGTGACAGTTCTTCCCATTTGTTCCTGCTTTCGGTGTCCAGATACTTATACATGGAGTGAACGATGATGCATTCTGCTATTTCCTCCATGTTCCCCATCGACCTTAGCGCTCTCATGTGAGAATGCACCTTATCCGATAAGGTACGCAGCTTTCTAGTTGACCCATCTTCAACCTTCTCATGCTTCAGCATCTCAGCGACGTGTGCCTGAAAGATTAAACGTTTGTTATTGAATCGGTTGCTTAAAATATCCAACGCGATATCATAATTGCCCTCCGTTACTTCCAAAGACCGAACAGCTTCCAATGCAGGTCCATCCAAACATGATCGCAGGTACTGAAACTTCTCAATCCTTGATAAAACGGCCTCCTGACCTATAATTGTGTTAAACATAGTGAAGAAGTTTGCCCACTCAGTATAGCCTCCACGGAAAGTAGGAAGTTTTATATCAGGAATATGATATCGTGGCCGAACATTTCCGGAGGCAGTAACGTTAAACTCAGGATGTATCGTTGAGTGATGCGGCATGTTCCCGATAGCACTGCGGAGTCTTGAGCGAATACAAACTTTGATTTCCATAACCAAGACATCAAATTTGTTGCTTAAGTCGCTGCCAATTTCGCTTACATCGAGTTCTTCTAAATTGGAATGAGTCGCATTAAATAAATCGGACATCTTTTCCAAATATTCTAGATGAACATTTAGCGCATCTTCATTGCTTTCATCCCCCGCAATGGTCTCCTGAAATAATGCTGCCTTGTCGTATATTGACTGTGCCTTCCGTTTGTAAAAAGGCACCCTGTTTTCCGACAAGTCATTGGACTCAGCCATTTCGGCAAGCAGCAGCAGCAACAGACAGCAGCAGCGAGCAGGCACAAAGAAGAATAGAAGAACGATCCGTTTGATTTTCGGTTTGTGCGCGCAAATGCACCGACAGCAGCAGTGAGCAGGCACAAAGAAGAATAGAAGAACGATCCGTTAGAATTTTGATTTGTGCGCGCAAATGCACCGACAGCAGCAGCGAGCAGGCACAAAGAAGAATAGGAGAATGACCCGTTTGATTGTCGGTATGTGCGCAAGTGCACCGAAATCAAAAGCCGTTGCTGTGCGTAGATGTATTGGTGTTTATGAGCAAGCCCACGCCGAGACGAAAGCTTCGCGACAGAAAGGTTAGGTTTAGTTTGCACTTTAAACGATTTTCATTGTTTTTTTTAGCAATATTAATAATGACGATCACGTCGGGGTCACCAAATGTTGAGACAACGAGCTTTTTCGTTGACTATATATCAAGAATTTTCACAAAGGTTTGATTTCAAAAACGTTATAATTTATTGTATGTGATTCGTATATTGAGGGTGGCCGAAAATGCCAGAGCCTTTAACAATAGAGAGTTGTAATTAACGAGTTAACAAACTTGGGGAGGCAAGCGTGCAAGTCTCGTGCCAAGTAATAGTTGGGACAAAAAAAGGTCTGTGCGCCAACTATATCAAGCGGTAACTATCTGATTTTAAACAGACGCAGCTGCCGTCCACTTAGCTTAGCATAAATGAGAAAAAGAGAGTGGTGAAGCATAGATAATAGATGATAAGTGAGAGCATGATGCTGACAGAGAGTAAGAGAGTGAAACAGTAAGAGCATGGAAAGTACAATACGAGTAAGAGAACAAAATAAGGGCCTCGCCCGAACAAGCAGGTAGTTGCTGATATCGATTGAGCACATTTACATATGTCAGAAGCGGATGTTAAATTTTTATATGGAGCGTAACTCTACAGCTTTCGGCGCAAACCATAAGTTTTTTGTATTTTCGAAAGGTGTGGTGGCGGATTGGATTCTTTCGATGATAAGTACAAACCAGAAGTTCTCGCCTATGCTGCTTGTTATGGTCCCTCGGTGGAGACTGAGTTAGTGGCCTTAGTCTACTGAATAAGCTCTTCTTTAAAGATAAGAGTCCAGTGCCCAAATTGCACATCTCCGCTACCTAGTGTTAGCTTACTTGTACACTTTTGTGCACAACAAATTGAAAGACAATTTGAACTCGTCCAAAAAAATGATCAGCCACTGGACCACTGTACGCTGTTGGAAATATTATATTAAACTATTATATTAAACTGTTGTCCAAGGCCTAAATATACGTTCCACATATGTACTTGCCTGATTTAATTTTCAAAAAATCTTCATTCGTTACTACTACTGCGTATAAAATATCAGCGCGATAAAAGACATCTGCAACAGAGATAAGGCGTTTCAGATGTGAGCTTGTTTGGAAGATTTGATAAGACCGCCAGCAAATCTTCCACGCCATGATACAAGTCTAATAACAATATTTCTACAACAGGAATATGTACTGAACAGGGGACTAAGGGCCTCTCGACGTGCGGTATTGCCGCAAAGCATTGCTTCTCACGCGTGGACACCTACTCCGTCTGCTCCTTTCGCCTTCTCTCTAGTGACCTGAGCTTTCCTATCATGCTAGAGGAGAACTCCGCGGTCGCTTCCCATGTCTTGGAGTTTGCTGGTATCAGGGGTCTGATTCGTGCCTCTGCTGTTGCCTCCAGCGGGGCACCAGTCCTCTACCTCATGACCGAAGCGCTTGAGGTAGCTGCGGAAGCAGCCATGACCGCTTAGCGCCTAAGTGAGGTAGAAATCTACATCTACATATTTATTTATTTTCCTAGTGCGACAAGACATAAAACTCATAAATGAATGCACTAGTCACATAGTATAATAAGACAGATGAACTAGATGAACCTACTTAACCTATTTTTGAAATGTTTTCTTTTATTTTTACTTCTAACATTTTGAAGTTTAAGTGATACATTTTTGGAAAACATGTTTAATTTATCTCTAAATTGCTGTGCACTACTAATTTTCTTTAAGCCTTGTGGTAATTGATTGCACAGGCGAATAGCATGGATGAAAAAGTGCCGCTCAGAACAGCCAAGCTTGTGGCGATTATTATTTATATTATTGGCTTGTTAAGCTATTAAGCGTTTTAAATAACTGTTGAGTCAAATAATAAGGCTGGGTTTAAAAGTATATAGTATATATGTCGCAGTTGCAATCCAAAGCTCAATGAGCAAAGACGTGTAACTACACAGCGCTTAACACACACCCACAGCAGCAAACGCTTAGCAGTAAACCGCAATTCGGTGACAAACAAACAAGTGCAAAAAGAAGACACAAAAGAATTTACACAAACAAAAATACGAATAGTTCCCGTACAACGTAAACCAGAGGCTCGCCCCCCGCGAGTTAAAATGATCCCACCCGACAAAAACAAACTATTTACAAAAAACGGTAACTCCCTTAATGATCCTTAATTTATGATAATTAACAGAAGTGATAAACAATCATTTGAAAACGTTAACCCATTCATAATAAAAAAATCTATTGACTACATCTGCGGAGGTGCTGTTGAAACATGCAAAAAAACAAGAGCCGGTACATTATTAATACAAACAAAAAATTCCCTTCAAGCTACAAAACTATTAAAAATAACTAAAATCGGAGATCTGGATGTTACCGCAAGCGAACATAAGACATTAAACTCCTCAAAAGGCCTAATCAAATCAAGAGAACTCATTAGCATATCAGAAAGCGAAATACTAAACGAGCTAAAATCCCAAAAAGTTGTAGAAGTATACAAATGGAAAAGGTTTGTAAACAATGTAGAAACTATAACCGGGCAAATAACCTTGACGTTCGCTACCCCTAATCTCCCTGATAAAATAATGATCGGCTATGAAGTAGTACGTGTAATACCTTACATACCACAACCTCTACGCTGCAAAAAATGTCTTCGTTTCGGACACCCAACGCCCGCTTGCAAACAAGAAGAACCCACATGCAACAAGTGCTCAAAATCACACTCATATTCCGAAAAAGCATGCGACGTAGAACTCAACTGCATCAACTGCAATAACAGCCACAAATCCACAGACCGTACCTGCCCAGCCTACAAAAAACAATATGAACTAACAACTATCAAAATCTTGGAGAAAGTCGACCAAAAAAACAGCACTCACAATATATAATAACCGCATAACACAATCAATCAACCAAACAACATTTGCCCACACACTGACCAACCCACAACCCAACAATCTTGCAACCAACAAAGAAACAAACGATCCAAAAAAAACAGCCATCACCGTCAAGACAGCCGAAAAAACACCACAACATCCTACCAACGCCGAACTAAATACTCCCGGGACCTCAAAAAAACCATACAGGACACCCATAACCTACGACATTGACGACATTTTAATGGACACACAAACCAACAGCGTACCCAGTCAACACAGCTCAACTCCATCAGACCGAATACTTCGAAGCCATAATAAAGAAAAAACCAACACACTAATCAAACCACTAAAAGCTAAGGACAACATTCAAAACAACCCCAGCACAACACTTACAAAACAATTTAAACAAAAATTAAATAACATAAATCTATAATCTATTAAAACACACCCAACCACAGCCAACAACATAAATTACATATGACAATAAAAGTAATACAATGGAACATAAAAGGTTATGTAAACAACTACAACCAACTACTTATCATAATTAAAAAACATTCCCCACACATTATATCCCTCCAAGAAACACACATACAATACACAAGCCACCTACCCATACCAATTAATTAAAAATTAATCTCAAACACCGCGTCGAACAGCTTTGGTGGAGTAGCACTTCTAATCCACACATCAATACAACATACACAGAGTAATACAAATGACGACTTTGAAATAATAGCTGCTGAAATCAAGTCTAAACAAAATTTTACAATCTACTCATTATATATACCACCCAACAAAACCATCTCACGAAACAACCTCAACAACATTATAAACAGCAACAACAACACAATATTAGTAACAGGTGATCTCAACGGATGGCATCCCAATTGGGGATCCCCGACTCCTAACAGAAGAGGAAAAACTATAGCCAAATTTATAGAACAATCACAGGTCACACTTCTGAATGACAAATCTCCCACACACTTCACCACACACAACACTTTCACACATATCGACCTAACCTTCTGCTCCCCCTCCTTGATACCCTTCGCAAGCTGGAACACCTTTGACGACCTTTGCGGAAGCGATCACTTCCCAATCCTCGCCTCCCTTTTCCCTACTGATCCCCACAACAACTACGACAAACCTCACTTCAAAATAAAAGAGGCAAACTGGGAAAAGTTCCAAAACTTAAACACCCTCATCAACACCGCACACCCCCCAAGTACAAACATCAACAAGGAAGCCGCTACAATCAACAAAATCTTAATACAAAGTGCCCACCACAGCATCCCACAAACAACACCTAACACACATACACACAGGGTCCCTTGGTGGAACAAAACGTTTCAAATACTCCATCAAAACAAAAGAAAGGCATGGAAAACCCTAAACAGAGACATAACACAAACAAACATCATCAACTATAGAAAAGCTAATGCCATTTTAAAAAGAGAAATAAAAATAAGAAAAAAAGAAGCAACAAACATCTTTACATCCACCATCCAAACTAACACACCAACAAACACAATCTGGACCAACATACGTAGACTCTGTGGTCTCAATCCAATAAAACAGATTCATTGCCTAACAACTCCATCCAACAACATAACTAACCCAAAGGAAATAGCCAACACTCTTGCAAAACACTGGTCCGATCTCTCCAAAGACTACAACTTTAGCACAAACTTCCAGACTCACAAATACAAAGACACAGTCATAAGCTACACCATATCCAAATCAGCAGAAGAAATTGAAAAATTAATTACAAAAACAGAATTTCACTTAGCTTTACAATCTCTTAAAGGCTCAACACCAGGACTCAACAGAATCTCTTACCCCATGATAAAAAACAGCAATCCTATAATCCAAGCTCGAATTATCAATCTTTTCAACCAAATCTTTGACAACTACATACCACAGTCATACAAAACAAGTCTCGTCATACCCATACTGAAACCAAACAAGGACAAAACGGATATCTCTTCCTACAGACCCATCTCACTAAATTGCTGCATTGGAAAAGTGATGGATAAAATCATTGCTAAAAGATTGTGGTGGTTTCTAACCCATAACAAACTACTTCACCCAAACCAATTTGGATTCAAAAAAGGAAAATCGACTTCAGATAGTCTACTTTACGTAGACTATCTTATCACGAAGTCACTCAACGCAAAAAAACATATCTCACTCATCTCTCTTGACTTTGCAAGAGCATTTGATCGAGTAGGTATACACACAATAATAGATCAACTTTTGGAATGGAAATGCGGGGAAAAAATAATCAAATACATCCAAAACTTTATGAATAACAGAAAAATTACAGTGAAAACAGGAAAAAACACATCGGCTATACACCCTCTTGAAAACGGAATACCACAGGGCTCTCCTATATCTGTCGTTCTATTTCTTATAGCATACAATAGGTTGACCAATATCATCGCACTTCACAAGGAAATTAACTTCAGCGCATACGCAGATGATTTCTTTTTAATCCTAAACCTAAGCAAAATAAAAAATACAAATTTCAACCTACAACCACTCTTCACAGACATAGAAAATTGGTGCACCTACTCAGGAGCATCCCTCTCACCAACAAAATGTCAACATTTACACATATGCAGAAAGCGGAACTGTAACTGTGTAGTTACCTGCAACAATAACACCAACATAAACAACACAACATCACTCAAAATACTCGGACTGTGGATCAACAATAAATATAACTGGAACTCACACATTAACGCCCTCATCCCAGCACTCTCCAACAAATTAAACATTATAAAATGTCTAGCCAGCCCACGTTTCAACTGCAACACCCACACTCTCCTTAATGTAAGAAGAGCATTATTAATCGCGAAAATCGACTACGGAATACACATTTACGGACACACACCAAAAAACAACCTAAACAAACTAAAAACCACCTTTAACTCAGCCATCCGGACTACACTAGGAGCGTTTCACACCACACCGATCTACAACCTATTGTACGAAACCAACACACCTACAATAGAACAAAAACGAGATCACTTAACAGCAAAACTCTTTAAATCTCTAATACATTCCAAAGACACCCCAATACATAAATTCATAAAAGCGAAAACTTACAAAAAAAAATGGACCTCAACAATACAGCGTGCAATAAAAGTATGCCAATATCATAACATACCCTACCGTCCCCAAAAAATCCTCAAACTAAAACCACCATGGCAGTTACCAAAAAACTTAATAGACACATCATTGCACATCCACAAAAAAAATAACACACCACCCGATATATACCAAAAACTATTTCACGAACTAAAACACAAACTAAACAACCACAAATTTATTTACACCGACGGATCCCAACAAAACTCTATTACAACGTTTGCAGTCACCTCAGAAACAGACATATTAAAATACGGAAGTCTACCAACATACTCTTCAATACAAACAGCCGAAATTATAAGCATACTTGAAGCAGCAAAATTAACAGCAAAAAAAAGGGGCAAGTTTGTAATCTGCTCAGACTCCCTTGGTGCAATCGAGGCAATAGCCAACACAAGCAACAACAACACATACCCAGCCACCATCCGATCAATCCTCATAGCACACAATCCAAAAATAAAAATTCTGTGGACACCAGGACACAGTAACATCAAAGGAAATGAACTGGCAGACAAAACAGCAAAATCAGCCTTAAAAATGCCACTAATTTACACCGACAACCTTAATACTACAGATATTAACAGATTTTTAAAAGAACAACTAGCCCAAAACACAAAAAACCTTGTCTCGAAATGCAACAGTTGGTACCGAAACATTAACACCAACAACACACACACATCCCATTACTCAAACTTAATACAGCAACAAACAAAGCGACTCGACCAAATAAAATTCACCAGACTCCGACTGGGTCACACAAAACTTACACACAAACACTACCTGGATCCCACAGCGTCACGAAACTGCCTGATCTGCCAGTCACATACTCCAGCAACCATGGAGCACATCCTCAACCTATGCCCTGCAACTACCCAAATTGAACTAAAAATATTTAAAAATCCAAATATCACCCAGTATCTAACTAACCCATCCAAAGAAAACATCAAACTAATAAAAGAATATTTAAAAGAAACAAATGTATATCACGAAATCTAAACTTAAACAAATTTAAAACATAATATATATCTGTACATATCATAGCATAATAGCATAACATAATATATATCTGTACATATCTTAACTTTAAAACTTATACACACCCAATTAACTCTGTAGTCGATGGCCCCCGCAGCTAGCACTATATAAGATCTCATGCCGGACTTGGCTTTGCAAGCCATTTCTGACATCAAATAAATAAATAAAAAAAAATATAGTATATATGTATATGCAGTATACAATGTACAATGCAGTATACAAAGTTTATATGTATAGTATACAATGCAGTGTAAAATAAACTGTTTAACTGTGGTACAGATTTTAAAATGTTTAAAGTTTAAACATTTTTTGTTTTTCCTCTAGTTTAAAATCTGTACCACAGTTAAACAGTTTATTTTACACTGCATTTAAACATTTTTTGTTTTTCCTCTAGTTTAACAGTTTATTTTACACTGCATTGTTTTGGCTTTGAGCCACGGTATATGGAAAAATTTATTTTTGCCTTTGTAGCAATTAGTAGGTTTGTATTTACTTTAGGACGTTGATATGCAATGACTGCACCATCAAGTGGCCCAAGCGATACCAGCAGATGGCTGTTGCGCGTGGATCCCAGGCATCCCCTCCTCCCGCCCAACCGACCGAGGGGCGCTGCCTCATAACGCGCGACTCGTTAATCGAACCGATCGCGGATATGCAGGAAAGATAGGTGTTAGACTAGTGTTCGAGGAAAAGTATAACTAATCTAAACTAAAATACTAAGCAATTTCTAATTACGAGAAAGATATAAGAGTATCAGTAATTTAAGACAAGGAAGACAGTTAGTATTAGATATAAGATGGTAGAGGGAATTATAACCCGAGCATAGGACCCTAAACGGATCATGCAAGGAATAATTCGATATACAAAGTGGCAGGAACAACGGTATAACAAGATGTGTGAGGAAAAGCGATGGATAACAAATTTATCCCGATGGTTTCTAAGATCAATTCGCAACGACGATTGCAGCATACGATGTTCCAGAAATGAGTGCTATGTGCAGACTGGTTTAAGGGCATGCGGTCCGAATTGCCCGCCTGCATTAAGATTTAATTTAATTAAAGATTTTTGACCTCCAATCAAACCATGTGGTGGCTCTATATCATCTCGTTCGATATGGCTTTCTGAAATCGAGAATAAAGGATTTGATTTAGCAACGGCGACGATGTCCCCTGAAAGCGTCCTCAGCTCGTTCCTGCCAAATGTTCCTGAGCGGCTCCAAGAGCAATAGAAGATGTAGTTGGCTATCTTCACTGAAGCACCTCTCCACTCAATAGGACACCATTTGGATGGACTTAGCTCCAACAGCTCTCGAAATTTGGCGATAAAGTTGAATAGATGACTTCTAGGAACGATGAGTGTAGGACTGCCAACAGCGAAGTCCAGCGAAGGTCCAGATGCAAGTTTACCGGCGGATGTAGGGCACTCGTTTAGCCTACTCGGAAGAGCACATCGCTTTGTCTTGTAGGCTGAACGCTGACCGTCTGACATAACTGAGCTATCAGCACAATAAGCCTTGATGCCGGCGCAGCAAAATCCATGATCTTCCTAATCAGTTTCGGGAACGAGTATTAATAAGGAATACATGAGCAACGAAGCGTAACCATCATCCCGTCATGTCATCCCGTGGCAGGTTCATCTTGCATATACGCTGAAGATCGACTTTCGACTTGGCTCATGCATCGACGCCTAAACCAAGGTGAGGAGTGCGCTTTGAGAGCAGCAGCAGCGGTGAAATGTTGTCTTCCTTTCATCGCAACCAGAAGATATGCTGCAAGTAGGTAACGCATTGCCTGAGATCTGACCGATTGGTACTCAGCCTGGTAACGTTAGGCTCTGCACACTGCGAGAGGGGGTTGACATTCAATCGAGCTCGAATGGGCACATCCAGATCGGCAGGGCTCTCTGTAATTGAAACTGAAAATTATTCAGAGCCAAGATGTGGCCTAAACGTTTCCTCAGCTCATTCAATCGACGAATTTAGTGGTCAGTGGTACTGTAGAAGTTGTCCGTCTTGATTGCAGCAATAGACCAATATTGGGATGAACCTAGTCCAAGAAAAGCTTTATTTCCAGCGTGAAGATTCAGCTTATTAGAGTTGACCAAAGTAGATTTGGTTATGAGCTGAACTGAATGCTTCCTGGGTGGGATAATTTGATGACGGCCAGCAGAGTTTAACGAAGATTGAAGTCCATGAGCGAAGCGTGTTGGTTTGTTCAGATTAGCTGTAAGAGTCCCATGCGAAGAGCTATCAGCCGGATGCAGAACGTTAACCTTGACGTAAGGCTGCTCTTTGGTTGACAAGTCAGAAACTGAGCGTCTGCAGAGACGCGACGATGATTGATGGCTCGAAAATACGAACAGTAGCCGGTTCTGGAGATGGTTCGAATGGTGAGGAGACATCAGTGATAATGTCTAACTTCCAAAAAGATTTAGTAGCCAGTTCTGGAGCTGGTTTGAAGGGACATCACTGCTAATGTCTACCTTCCAATGAAACTCCTGGAAGTCTGGCGGAGCTCCATCAAGCACAGCAGGCACCTCAGAACAGCCCAATTAGAAGCAATCTCTTGATGAAGGTCCAGATTGTTTCTCCAAAAACGTATTAGACTCCTCCTTATAGCGAGATTCCGAGACAATAATGTATTTCGGATTGGATTGGATTTCACCATCAACAGGCGCTGCCTGCTCATCTCTTGCCAACTGCTGAGTTGGCCTCTCAGATAAGCATGAGGCAGGCTCGGTCGAATCCGACGCAATATCCTTCTTGCGGATGCATACGACTTCTTGAGTGGAGCTCCTCCATCGATTGTACTGGAGATTGCTGTCCACTGTCGATACCCTTGGTAATTGCATGTGGCTTGGACTGGGGGCCGGCATACGCTGAGGTGGATGGTGCCAGTCGACAATGTTAGCGATGACAACTTTGGCAGAAACAGTGGAAGGAATAAGCTGGCGAGGAAAAAGAGTGGCGATGACATCCCGAATCGAAGCATTCAGAGTCATGAACTGATAATTAAAGTTGTCCAACATTCCACTGCGCGTCTTGTCATAGTCCAACTCCTGGAGCTCATTATGCAGGGTTTTAGAAGTGCCCTGAAGCTTCTCGATCACTTCTAACTTTACAACGAGCATATAGTAATCACATAGCAACAGCTCACTCTCCCAAGTTTTAAGTGTTCAAATATCTGAGCTTCTTTCAATTTCAGGAAAGTCACCCTGTTTTTAGCAGCGGTCACTACAATGTCATTTCCAGCATTCAATTCCATGGCAACGACAATGTTAGCAAAACGTTTCTAGCGGAAACACGAACGCAAAGAGTACCGCGCGTAATAAACGCCTCTAGCGGGAAGATGACCGAAAAGAATGGCCCGCGTGATAAACGGCTTTAGCGGGAAGACGAACGCAAAGAGTAGCGAACGCTATAGAAAGCAACGACCAAGAACCGCAAGCAAAGCTATGTGCAATGCCAATATGCAAGGGCAGCCGGTATGGGAACCGTTTCTTGCGGAAGATGAACCGTACGCCAACAGCTATATGCAAGGGCAGCCGGTGGATATGTATATTGTAACGAACCGTTTTCTGTGTCCGCTTGCGGCAGCTGGGCTCGCTCAGCGGTCACTGGGCTCAGTGCAACGAATTTATAAAGGTTGCCTCAACGACAAGTAATAAGACGGGTTTTTCGGTATAGTGGTGGTTTATTCTTAAGCTTCTCTTAGGGCTATGTTAAGGGCTAGGGCTTATGGCTAGGGTTTATGCTATTTTGCTTATCTAGTACTTGGGAATCCGTCAGCCGCGTGGCTATCTCCAGGCGTGATCTCGGCCACCGCTTTGATCCGCCACTCTGAACTCGCACTCAACGGTTCGCCCTTCTCTTGCTGCCGCACTGACTGCCCTCGAATCCCGTCTCCGTACTTGACTCACTCGGTGCTCCGGTATCAGACTTGTTCCTGACGCTCGGTGCTCGTCCGTCACTTTAACTCGCGGATTCGATCCCGTTACACTACTTTCTTCGTCCCGGCGGTCGATCACTCCCGTTCACTCGCGCGTGCGTAAAAGAGACCCGCTGTAGGCGCCGGCCTCCTTATATAGGCCGAACCTAACGGGACCTCCGCCGCCGGTGATTTTCCATCGGGCTCTCTGATCGTTCCCACCATCTTCTTAACGGGATCTGGTCGGTGACCCGTCTATATGCCCATATTTGGGCCTGCGCCGGGCCGCTGCTGGTCCGATCCCGCGGTTACCTGCTTCCAGTGAGAGCCGCCCCCTCTCGCCGCTAGTGCTCTCTCCCCCGCCGGTGGCTTTTCCGCCCCTCTCAGGGCGAGAGCCCGCGGCGAATTGGCGGCCTCCGGATATCCGTGGCTTCCGAACCGTCATCCTTATTCGGTCCGTCAGCCTTATCCGGTCCGTTAGCCTTATCGTTCTTGTGAGGCACACGAATCCTCACAATATGCATGTATGGATTAACTTATGTAGCCAATGACACTGGTTGAATTGGCAATTAGTTTACTATTTGTACAGTTACATTAATTATTGCACATATCATGTGTGGGTCCCCAAATGTTAAGCTAATAAACGTTTTTTATAGCTGTTGAATCAAATAAAAAGGCTGGTTGGATAAGTATATATATGGTACAATTTATTTTTGCCTATGTAGCAATTGGTGGGTTTGTATAACAAGATGTGTGCGTAAGAGCGATGGATAACCGAATTGCTCGTGACCTTAAGAAAACGATTATGCGAAGTATGATTAGGTGCCAGACTTACGACGCGGGGGGTCGGTTCAAGACGGTGTTTGAAGAGCGATGTTCCAGAAATGAGTGCTTTGTGCAGACTGCCTTAATGTAAGCGAGCGAGTGATGGATCGATAGAGCGATAGAGAAGGCGAATGAATGCTGTCGTGAGGGTACTTATGTATATTTACAATGCGATGCAGTGGGCAGTACAACTAACAAAAAATAATTTACTGCTGCACCACTGGTTAAAATTTAATGTTTTGGCGACTAAATATCAGGCTGGAACACCAAGCATGGTTCTAGCGGAGGCACTAAATGCCTCGGTTCTTTAGTGTATACAATTTTATGCCACATATTTAAAGTTCGGAAGTTTAAGCATATTCCAAACTTCATATGGAAAATGCCAGTAGCCAATCTGGATATGTGCTCCCCCCTTTTGACGTCGAACAAATATCTGGCTATATTTTTATATGCTAAATTTGCACACTTTCCAAATGTTTCTATACCATAGCAAATTGTGAATATCAAGTATGTTTTGACGATTAAGAGTCTGTTTGGTACAAATCCAAAATATGCACTTAAACACTGTTTGTGCCGTTTAGCACAGTTGATTCGAATATTGGGGACACGGGAGCCGGACAGACCGACAGAAAATACTTGTGCGCTGTTTCGACTTCAGAATAAGAGTGTTTATTCTAGCAGCGTCGCCCTCTTCATGAGCGGCCGCTGCCAGCATGAGCTTCGTTGGTATAAGAGACAATAACATATTCATATCTTTCAATTTAATATTTCAGCATTTAACATTTTTCTAATACTACTATTATAGGCAACGTAATTGCCTCAACATCGGCCGCGTTGACAGCCTATGCAAAGGCTTCAATCCATTGGAATGGGCGCCAACCGATGGATGGATCGCTTATATAGGCCGGCCTTAGTCCTCACTACGGCCACGCGAACCTTCCCGTTCGCTCCTGGGATTGCCTCCTCTACTACTCCTATTAGCCACATTTGTGGTGGCACGTTGTCCTCGTGGATTGCCACCACTTTGCCTGGCTCCAGGTTGGCGACCTCTTGGCACCACTTCCCTCGCTGCTGAAGGCTGAGCAGATAATCTCTGGACCAGTCTTTCCAAAACCTTTGCTTGATAGCAGACACGAGCTGCTATCGTTGCAGATACGACAGGTTGTCTGGTCTGGGCAGCTCTGATTCGGGCGGCAGCGAAATTAGCGTTCTGCCGACGAGTAAGTGTGCGGGAGTCAGCACCTCCCCTTCGTTGGGACTGCCGCTGTCGACTACCAGTGGCCTGGAGTTCAGCACGGCCTCGACGTCCACGAGCACCGTGTGCAGCTCGTTCTCCTTGAGCACTGCGCTGCCCATGGCCCTGAGCAACAAATGCTTGGCGGACTTCACCGCCGACTCCCACAGGCCTCCAATGTGCGGGACTCGGGGCGGGATAAACTCCACCGAAAAACGGTGAGCCGCAGCATAGGCCTTGAGGGCCTCGTCCTTGGCATCCCAGCCCTCCATACGCTCCTTGAGCATGCGAGCTGCACCAACAAAATTGGTCGCGTTGTCGCAATATAGCCGGACAAGCGGGCCACGACGTCCAATAAACCTGGATAAACATAAAATGAAAGTATTAGCTGTCAAGTCTTTCACAATTTCTAGGTGTACAGCCTTTGATGTGAAGCAGACGAACACTGCTATGTACATTTTGAGAGGCTGCTTGCCTCGAATGCCAAGCGATACACGAACCGGTCCAAATAAATCAACTCCGCTAATCTCAAAGAGTCGAGAGGCTTCGGCTTGTAGTGGGATCAGTGTACGCATCTCCGGACAATGGCTTTCTCTTCGTGCATTTATTATCCAAATGGATTGCCTTAGTAATCTCACTAGTTCACGGGGACCAGCTTGCTATTTGGCTCGCTGTAAAAAGCTAGGGTAGAGAGTAACAAATCTAAAATTTTTTAGCATTAATAATGGAATTTTAACATTATGGGCTAGGGGTGCATTTAAAAGACGACCGCCTACTTGAACCAACGAAAATGAGCATAAGCCCACTTGTTCTTCCGACATGAAGGGATTTAGTTTTTGAAGTGATGCCTGCAACTTTACTGACTTCATTATTTGGATCTCCTGCGAAAATGCGTCTCTTTGAACAACTTCTACTTCTGCTAGAAACGCTTCGCCTAGCTCGGCTGATGACGGGCAAGTACTACTCCAAGTGACTCCCTTCCTTCTAATGATGAACCGGCGGATATATGCAATTGTGCTTACCACTTTCATATATGACGAAGAATTTTCTATGATTGTGAAAATGGGATTTTTCTCGGTATCGGTCGCGATGAGCGCAGTGGCTACCTTCTTTTTCTCCAATAACGCATTCGCTTCCGTCAACTGTAAATGAGGATTTTGAGGCCAATGTTTGGATTCTTGTTGCAAGAACGACGGGCCATTGAACCATAACAGCGAAGTTTAGTCGGCCACTGATGATCCTCGAGATACTAGGTCTGCAGGATTTTCTTTGGTGGGCACATGTCTCCATAGGGCTATCGAAGTGATGTCCTGTATCTCAGCAACTCGATTCAACACAAATGTTGTAAGTTGGGAGGGATAAGTTTGTAGCCAATGTAGACCTACTTCCGAATCTGACCACAATACGACCTTCTCTATGGGACAGTCTATTATGGATTGAACTTCCTCCCACAACTTTGCTAAAAGATGAGCGGCACATAGCTCTAATCTTGGGATTGTTTTGGTCTTTAACGGTGCCACCCTATGTACAACCGATGTACTTGACATCGAGTGTTTGGCTCCTATAAATCGTGGAACGGTAACTTCATGCAATCTTTGCATATCTGCAGCCATCGATTCCCATTTTTTATGTACATTCGAGGGAATAGGATCGTCCCAACCAAGGCTTAATAGCCAAATTTCCTTCAAAAATATCTTTGTATTTGTAATTACTGACCATAACAGGCCCAAGAGATCGAAAAAATTGGCTTTGACAGAAAATATGGCTCTCTTGGTTGTTCAGATACTTCAAACACCGTACAACTAGAAACGGTGCGCTGGCAATTCCATAAGTCACCGTATTGAAATGGAACACTTGCAACGGGTCCGAATTTGTCCGTTTTGGAATAATTATTTGGAATTGGCGCTGCGCCTCGTCAACTTAGACTTGACGGTACATTTTTGTAATGTCTGTTGTAAAAGCGACTTTGCGACAGCGAAGTCTCATCAACGTGGCATTTAGGCACGGCTGGATGGTTGCTCCAACCATTAGTAAATCATTGAGCGCGACTTGGCTTGTAGATTTGCACGACGTAAAGTGGTGCTTAGTGGATGTGCTTTGTGGTCGTTCTACTCATTGATACGATATGAAACGATACGGCTCTACCGGAATTAGAATTTTTTATTGCAGTCATATAGCCAAACGACACGTTTTCTTCCATGAATTCCATAAACATTGATTTCACGGCAGGTTTCATGGCATAATCGCCTTTCTTTTGGCTGTCTCAAATGACTAACCGAGATTTGTCGGGCTTGACTTTAATGGCAAAGAAACTTGTAATCGACCGGAGGGTAATCGTGTGATAGTGTCAATGAAGTATTTTCACACATAGTTTCTTCGGGGGTATACAGTCTTTCTATAGACGCATTTGGATCATTTTCCAGCTCCCAGAAACGTTAGAGAGGGCAAAACTCCGGCAATGTGCTCACCATAGAGCATGCTTCATTGCTTCGGGGTCCGTTGGATCTGCACGACCCACCCAAAGACCGTATTTTGCAACGTCAGCGTGTTTTGTTGTTTGAATTGGCCATCTTTCAATATCTCAAAGAATGCATCAGCTCCTAGCAGCAGATCCAACCTTTGGGGTTTATGGAAACCTCGGCCAGTGGGAAATCTTTTGGAATTGTCAGCAAGTCTGACTGAACGGCTTTCACAGGATGGTACGACGAAATCGATTTTAAAATGACGAAGTCAGTGACTATTTCAAATTGTTGAACGCGAGAGCAGACTGTTGTTTGCACCACTTGGTGTGCAGAAATGCCAGCCTTTCCGATTCCCAATAAGTTTATATCTTTGGGATTGCGTTTTAATTGCAAATTTCAAGTGTGCTCCTCGCGAATAAAATTTACTTGCGAGCACAAATCCAGTAGTACCCTGGCTGGTTGTCGCTGACTGGAGCCACCTTTAATGTCCACAATTGCTGTGGCCAGAACTACCTGATCAGAATAAGCTGCCATGGCATGATTTGACGACAACTGATTCGACCTTTCTGCTGCCACGGCTCCCTGAGGCCCAAGCGCATCACGGACGGTTGGCGTTGTCCCCGAGTCAACATTGTAGCGATGCAACAATGTGTGGTGGGGCTTTGAGCATACTCTGCAGTGTATCGACTTGCAGGCTGAGACACTAAGCCCTTTTCGCAAGCAATTAATGCAAAGGGAAAATCCCTTGGCAAATCTGAATTGAGTCATGACAGACGCCGCTGCAAAGACGAACAATTCGTGATGCCATGATCAGCTGATTTGCAGAACGCACAATTTGTGTCCTGGCCTCTGCTTGCTTGGGCTACAGCCAACGCTGTTCTCCCAGCTTGCTTATTCTTTGTCTCTTGCGAGCCTTTACGACCCCTTAACCGCCCGGAAGTGGATTCTTCAGCCGACAAATGCTGATAGCGCTTGTTTAATGCGGCTACAAATTCGGACCACGACGGAACCTTTTGGTAATCCAAATTTTCCTTCCATCTTGAATGGGTTTTTGTGTCAACTTTCGACAGAACGAGATGTATTAGAAGGGCGTGAGCAATAACCTTGTCATCCCCAACTGATAGTAATGATTCGTATATGGCAGATGCCGTGTCAATAAGTGACCGTAATGCACTTGCCGACGGCGCCTGCATCGCCTGTAACTCAAACAGTTTAGCTACGCCATCAAGGAACATGAGACACTCGTTATCATAAACCTGCTTTAGAGCCTCAAGAGCCTTGCAATAGTTCTGATCTGTAACCGGTAAAGCCTTAACAGTGCCTAATGCTTCATTCTCTAAACAATTCAAGAGATGGTTGAACTTTTCGACGTTACTTAAAGACATATCACTATCAATGATGCTTGAAAACAAACCAATGAAATTTTTGAATTCGAATAATTCCCACCAAACTTGGGCAATTTCATCTTGGGCAGGTTGCTTGTATGTGACATGGTGGTATTTAGAACTGATTCGTTCAAACAAGTAGGCGGATTTGGTCTTTTAATAGCCATTAAAAAGCTCGGAACGCGATGCTAAATCTGGATCGATATCATCGATTTGCAACTGCAAAGAGAATGCGCGATCTATGTAACCATCTAATATATTTAAGCAACATTCCAGCTCGAATTGATTGGACGAGATATTGTTGCTTTGTACTGCTTTCGCAGATTTGTCAATATCCCGTTTGACTGCGTTTAACTTCCTCAGAAGCACACCTGAATCGTCTTCTTCGACGATAGAAGTATTGCTACCGGAACCACCACGACGTTTTCCAGTCATTGTGAAGCTACTTTATAATTGTTTTTATTAAACACTAGATTCCACTCAAGAATCACTCAACCTTTATTAGGCTCTGTTGATCGATTAGAACAGCTGATGCGATGGGACAAGCTGCTGGATTGAGTGAGATGAGCGAATGCAAAAAATCACTCAAGTCAATGTTCGCTACAAATATGAGAACGGACGCTGTGATGGGAACAGTTCTGGTTGAGTGAGACGAGCGAATGCGAAAAATCACTCAAGTCTACGTTCGCTCCCAAATATGAGAACGGACGCTGTGATGGGAGTAGTTTCTGGTTGAGTGAGAGGAGCGAATGCGAATGTGCACTCCAAAGATGAGGACAGATGATGTGAAGGGAACAGTTTCTAAACTGAGTGAGAAAGGCTCCACGAACAAGATTTACCGATCCCAAATTGGAGACCTAGCTCTCTGGCTGCTATGCTGTGGTTTATTGCCGAGAGATAGAGAGAGCGAAACGAAATAGCCGCAACAAGCATAAACCTTAGGGGCTCGGCTCTGCTGGCTATGCTCTGCTATGCGATGCAATACGTTACTATGATCGGCTATACTGGCCGTTACGAGAGCGAGAGAACGAGAGAGCACAGAACTATGCATAAAACGAAAGTGCTAGCATAAACCGTTCGTGCAAAGCAGAAACGAAAATCTGTGACGACGACGGGCGAGGGGAGGGGAATGATGCGCAGCGGTCAGAGCTTGCACGCGAAACTATTGCTGTTTCTTCTTTGCTTGTCGGCTCCTCTTTGAGGTGTCGTTGATCACAAGTACAGTGATCACTCAAATTAAACAATATATGTAAATTGAATATATATATGAAGGTATAACTACATATATATAACGGGCCTTTCTCTTTGTTAAATACTTTATTAACAGGCCGTTTTATTGTTGGTAATTCTATTGGGAACTTTAATTTACCTGTGGCTTTGTTGAGGGTAATTTGAACAACGATGCATGTCCATACCAACCAGGAATACCAAAGATCAGCACCAAGAGTTTGCGACGATGCGACGGTCCAGCGGTCCAATGACGAGCAGGAACAGCAACAACAACAAGCGAGGGATGATATCCAATGGAGATATCCAACAAAGCGCCAAGTATGATCCAATCCAACTTCTATCCAGTACGAGATCCAGTGTCCACCCGGGGGCGCCAAAATGTTTGGTACAAATCCAAATTATGCACTTAAACACTGTTTGTGCCGTTTAGCACAGTTGATTCGAATATTGGGGACACGGGAACCGGACAGACCGACAGAAAATACTTGTGCGCTGTTTCGACTTCAGAATAAGAGTGTTTATTCTAGCAGCGTCGCCCTCTTCATGAGCGGCCGCTGCCAGCATGAGCTTCGTTCGTATAAGAGACAATAACATATTCATATCTTTCAATTTAACATTTCAGCATTTAAAATTTTTCTAATACTACTATTATAGGCAACGTAATTGCCTCAACAGAGTCTGAGGTCTATGGTGAAAAATTGCTCAGTTAAAGAAAGTTGTCTTAGTAAGCCATAAGTCTTTACTGCTGCTTTAGATACATGGTCACTCCCGTACAATGTTTTCTTAATGGATCCACGTATTCAACTTGAGTATTATTGATCAATAACTTAGGCAGATTTTCGGTACTCAGCAACTTTTTATATATTATAATATACTTAGACTTAACAGGATTTTGTGACAAAACAAACATTTACTAACATTTGACAATGCATCATTTGACAATACGCACTTATTTATTAAACCTATCGGACAACTAACATACATTTGGACATCATCGGCATACATATGATTATTGCACAACGAGTCTAAAAGAACATTAACATATAATGAGAACATAAGTGGACCAAGGATGGAACCATGGAGTATTCCACGTCAAATAGGCAGAATTGTTGGCTTGGCTTCTGCCATTGTGATAAGATGAAATAAGTATCATATCAGTTTTAGAAAAATTTAAGAGTTTGTATTAATTAGTACACAAGATATTGTGGTCAATCATGTCAAATGCCTTAGTAAAATCCAGCAGCATCAGAAATGTAGCGTTACCGTTGTCTAATTTCTCCCTAATATTTTCATGAAAAATCAAGAATAGCAGTATTGTAGTATCTATATTTACGGAAGGCTGATTGTTTATTAAACAGTAATGAGTTTTGTGCTATGTATTTGTTAATTTTTTGCGCCATGAGATTTTCGAAAACCTTTCATAGAAAAGGCAGAGTGGATACTGATCTGTATTCATCCTTTTCCTTGGGAACAGGGGTCACTTTCCAAAGATCGGGGAAACGGGGGAGACGCGATGTCTTAAGCACTGTGTTAAATACACATGTGAGATTAATTATGATTAATTCTTTTGGGAAGAATAATTTCAATAAAATTCGAATGTTAATTACACTGCTCGACAAAATTCAACTTTTTTTTTTCATTGTTTTCATTAAATTTTTTTTAAAAATTATGGTTTGTTTTACCAGGTTTAGTTGTTTTTTAAAGAATTTAAAAAAAATTTGGTTCTTTTTTTAAGTGGTAGTGCTTCTATTTTTCACATAACTTAAGTTTCCTACAACAGGTTGTATTGAACTTTAAAGTTTTGAAAAGCTGACAAATGCAGCTATACCAGCCGACCCAGACACTTTGTAGCTGCAGCTTAACGTCTGGAAGATATTTAGCTTTCAAATTCTTTTTTATACCCGGTACTCGAAGAGTAAGGGGTATATTAGATTTGTGGGGATAACGGTTGTGTGTAACGCACAGAAGGAAGCGTTTCCGACCCCATAAAGTATATATATTCTTGATCAGCATCAATAGCCGAGTCGATATAGCCATGTCTGTCTGTCCGTCCGTCCGTCCGTCCGTCCGTCCGTCTGTCCGTCTGTCCGTCTTCATTTGCGCCTATATCTCAGAGACTATTAAAGCTAGAGCAACCAAATTTTGTATCCAGTCTCCTGTGTGATCACACTACTCGAAATGTAATTCAAAATTTCGCCCCGCCCCTTTCCGCCCACACAAAAGACGAAAGTCTGTGGCGTACACAATGTTGAAGATACAAGAAAACTAAAAACGCAGAGTCATAGAGAATGCCCATTTCTATCAGAGTGTTGAATCTGGATCAGATCGGATCATTATTATAGCTACAATGAAGAAAACCATTTCGAAAGTCATCGTTCCCTCTCGCTCTCTCTCACACGCGACCCTGTCTGCTTTGCTTATTCGTATAAATGAGCGCCTAGTTCTCAGAGACTATAAGAGCTAGAGCAACCAAACTTTCTATCCAAGCTCCTGTGATACCGAACCAGCACAAGTTTGTTTTAAAATTTTGCCACGCCCCCTTCCGCCCCCACAAAAGACAAAAATCTGTAGAATCCGCAATTTTTTAAGAAAAATTAAAACCAAAAACGCAGAATCATGAAAAATTACCATATTTACCAGATTACCGAATCTGGATCAGATCGGATCAATATTATGGCCAGAAGAAACAAATTAAATTTCAGTGGCTACGCAACGCCTGCCAAGCGCTGACTCATTCCCTCTCTCTCTCTGTCGTAAACACTTGTACGTCTCAAATATGTAGTTATACATGTCATGTAGAAATGTAGGCGCAGATATACAAAGCATATGTAAACAAAAATGGAAACATGTAAAAAAATTCAAAAAAATTCATTTTTTTTTTAATTTAAATATTATTTTCGTCCCTTTTCAGAACATATAATAAATTTCATAAATCGTAGGCTCATAAATGTATGTATGTATATACTGACTGAGTACCGGGTATAAGGTAGAGCCGCGGCCTTTGCCGCGGCTCACAACGTTCCCTCTCGTATTTTTTTTTTTTTTTTTTTTTTTTTTTTTTTTTGGTTATTAAGTTACTTTTAGCTGAGTTATCACAGCTAAAAGAATTATTTGGCCTCCCACGTCTTTGACTGGTTAACGCCACCTCCTGTTTGTGTTATTAAATAACTTTCTTTGCTTGGTTATATGTTAAAAATTGATTAATTAGTATGTAAGATTTCTATGCGGTGATGATTTTTATGATGAGAAATTTGTTAGCAGGGTAAGTATGTATGTTTTCTTGCATTACAATTTGATATTAACGATGTGTATGAAGTCAACAATGTGTTTGTAAGATTCGATAGGTTCTTTCTCAAAAAACCGAAATATATCGGTATAAGATTTTAGTAATGGAAAACGATTACGCTTATCAGAGTAGGCGGGACAATTGAAAATCAGATACGAGGAATCTTCTGGTATATTACATATATCACAAAAATTATTATTTAATACTTTCATTCTTGCCAAAGAAACTTTGTCGATTCCGTGACCAATTAGTAGTCCATTGATTTGTTTGATTTCTAGTTTGCAGTTCTTGTTCTTAAACCATGTATTTTCCCTTATATACGGGAAAAGATTAGTATAGCCTTTGTTTCTTTCTATGGCGTATTCAATATATTCCCTTTCCCATTCTTCTTTAATATGGTTAAAGAAATATGTAATGGCGTCTTTAAGAGGCCAGAGAGCTACAAAGAATGTACCATTGCTTCTTGCATTTTTAGCAGCCATATCTGCTATTTCGTTTTCCTCTATTTGTACATGGCTTGGAATGTAGTGAAATTCCACAGCAAATAGACATGGAGCGTTTTCAATTTTGTGTATTATTTCTTTTACAATGTAATTATCAGGGTACATTTTTCTAAAATTTAAAATACTATCCGTTAATATTGCAATTTTATAGAGGTTTTCGGTAATGGCAAAATCAATGGCCCTACTAATGGCTATCAGCTCAGCTGTGAGTGATGATAATTTCTTGTTTGTAAAGAAGCTTCTAACCGATTTAGATGCTTTTGTTGGTGCATGAGCCCTTGAAATAATCTGTATCGGTTGTAACTTTACGGCTTGGACTAGTAACATCTGCGATATTCTTAAATTCCTCATAGACTTTGGCGTAGCTAGTGTTCCTTGCCACGAAGGAATCGGCCAAAAGCGATGCCGCTGGAAGACCATAGGCAAAAACCTTTGCCAACTCCTTTGCCGCAATGAACTTCAGTCTATATTCAGGTGGAAGCTCGGAAGCTAAATTATATATTATGTTTACTGGAGTAGATTTTATTAATCCAAGTGAACGTCTAAGATAGAAGTTTAAGTGGACTTTGATTTTCTTTGTTACTACGTTTGAAATATTTGCAAAAGAGGAACAGGAGTATTCTAGTTTAGAACGCACGAATGCTTTATAAAAATTTAGAGATTTACTTGGATGCACTCCGAAGTGACATCCACTGAGCATTTGCAGAAACATATTTGACCTGTTAGATTTGGATATTATTTCATCTATGTGCTGTACCGAGGAATTATTGGCAGAAATTATTCTGCCAAGGTAATTTACTTTGTCTACTTCTTTTAGAATTGCATTGTTAATAACTATATTTAATCTGGTCTGACGAGCATGTGAGATGGCTCGGAGGGGGCCTAGCTGAGGCCACCGGACGGGTTGCAGGTTGCGGATAGCGAATGACCTACCTCTTGTGGTAGGCCAGCTGCGAATAAACGGTCATCCCTAGGGAAGGCACCGGAATAAGCAGTCCCGGACAGCCAGCGGGTGTTCGCGAAGTAGCAACACTGACGATGCGCTTGTGGTGCCGCCTCATTTAAGTAGCTCACACACACCCCATCCCTACACATTACCTACCCACATCCCAACCCCCACACTCATCTCACACCGGGCCGGACTAAGTGTGTTATTCGACCCGTGCCGAGAGTCAGCCTGGCTGGGGGCCCGGTATAAAAACTAGCCCAGTCGTTAACGGAGAGCTCAGGGATTTGGCAGCCCCCTGTTCTAATGATGCCTTATCCGGGCAACGTGAATCTCTGCCCGGACGGACCGCCCTTTCTTTGCAAATCGTGGGATCAAATATGGAAAACAAACAAATCAATAACAAAAACAAAAATGAGTCTGGCGCTCCCCAACTGCCAACTGGGAGCAATCCCATACAGGGAAAGGCATCGGCCCAAAGGCCTGGCCTGACCCGCGAAATAGCTGGTAAAACCAGCGCGGCGGAAGACGCTAGGGCGAACCCGAAGGGGTCCCATCCTAGTTCCGGGGTGGGTGGCAAATCGCCGACCAAAGCCGATACCTTGGTGGAGTGGCTCTGCAACCCTGCGGCTGCCCTGCCTGCTGGTAAGGCTGCGGAGAGCGAGTTGCCATCGACTAGCGCCCAAGCCAAAACTTACACCTATGCCGAGAGAAGGAGTGCTGGCAACATACTCCGTCGGCAAAATGCAAGCACGATGTCCAGCCCGACCGACCAGTGGCGGAAAAAGGTCGAATGGGCATCAAAGGTGCTGCCCAACTTTGGCAAAGAGGCACCGAAGAGGGTTGCCCCGCCGAAGTTGACTGCCCAGCAAACAAAAAGGCAGCGCTCACAGGAGACTCCCGGACCGGCTCCGAAGCGCTCCAGAGTGCTGCCGAACGTATCGTTCGCGCAGATCGCAAAAGAAAGGACGCTGATTGGCGTCCTGGACAAAAGCAGCGCGGACTCGAAGATCCCCAGGAACCAGTGGAAGTGGGTGGAAGCGGCACTGGCCGACCGCTGCTTCGAGCTGCTGGAGAAACAGCCCGGCCCCCTCCAGTCTGTAAAGACATGGGGTGGTACCAGGGCTGCATAAAAATTATAGCCTGCGAAGACGAGCGCTCCGTCCAGCTGTATAAAGCAGCGGTAGCGCAAGTCGGGGAGGTGTACCCAGGGGCGAAGCTTGTCGCGGTCAACTGGAACGAGGTGCCCAGTAGGCCCAGAGCAAGAGTCTGGGTGCCCGCCTCCATAAAGGAGCCTGAGCGCATCTTGAAAATGCTACAGCGGTGCAACCCGGAGCTACCAACCTCCGACTGGAGGGTAGTCAAGGTGGAGGCGAGTCAAGGCCCGATGCACCAGGCAGTTTTAGTCCTGAACAAGGAATCCCTAGCTCCGATTGAGGCCAAAAAAGGAGAGCTCAACTTTGGCTTCAGTGCGGTGAGCATCAGGGTCTACAAGTCGGATGCAGCGGCCGAGGCGCGTCCTGTCGACAACCCAGTCGAGCAGGACGTTGCCTCGGAGATCGAAGCACCCGATGACGACCCAGAGCCTGCCCACGACGACTACTCTTCCGACACGGCTCTTATGCGAGAGTTCGAGGCGATGTGTCGCGATGACACTATCGAGGACGACTCGGACGCCGACAATACAGTGGTGGAGATCTCTGTCGATGTCTCTAAGACTCCTTCAGATAAATCTCCACCACTGTAAAGCAGCATCCGCTGCCCTCATACTCCGCTTGGAAGCAAGCGGAGCAGACGTAGTCCTGATCCAAGAGCCTTGGGTAGTAGGAGACAAGGTCTGTGGATTAGCGACGAAGGAGCACAAGCTTATTGTAGCTCAAAAAGAAGGTAAAATACGTACCTGCATTCTTGCAAGGAAGCACTTAAATATCTTTCTGCTCCACAACTTTAGCAATGGTGACAACACAGCGGCAAGCCTTGAACTACAAGGTTCCCAAATAAGGCTGATGTCGTCCTACATGGCTCATGAGGAAAGCGATCCTCCCGGTGACCTAGTTCGCAAGCTCACCAGAGATAGCGAAAGGTCGGATATAGGCCTTGTAATAGGCTGCGACGCCAACGCCCACCACACCCAATGGGGGAGTTCGGACACAAATGTAAGGGGTGAGTCATTATTCAGCTTCATCCTAAACTCTAATCTTCTTATCTGCAATCGGGGCAATGATCCTACGTTTATAATTAAGAATAGACAAGAGGTAATTGACCTAACATTAGTGTCTCACAAACTGTCAGACATAGTAAGGAACTGGAAAGTTCTGGGAGACCATTCCTTTTCGGACCACAGGTATATCGAGACCACACTATCTCTCGAGAACCCAAAACCCACTGTCTTTGCTAACCCTAGGAAAGCCAACTGGGAAAAATGTCACAGTCATGGAGGGACTTCTTCCCTCCAAGGCACCAATCTGCCTGAACACAGAGCACGATCTAAATCATCTAGTGGACAGGTTTACTAAAGCATGCAACACGGCCTTCACGGCAGCATGCCCATCAAACCAACACAAGGGGAAAAAGAAACCCCCTTGGTGGTCAAAACAAATAGATACCCTACGAAAAAGCTGCAGGTCCCTCTTCAACAGGGCCAAACGCGCTAACGAGGAGCAACACTGGGAAGATTATAAAAATAGTCTGGCCCTATACAAGAAAGAAATCAGACAGGCAAAAAGGGCCTCTTGGCAAAGATTCTGTTCTGAAATCGAGGTAACGTCGGAAGCTGCAAGACTGTGCAAGATCCTCTCCAAAACGACCCCCTCGGTGGGATACCTTAAGAGAAGCGATGGTACGTGGACCAACTCCAGTGAGGAGTCCCTACACATTCTTCTCGATACTCATTTTCCAGGGTGCTCCATCAATGGACCGACCCACTTCCCTAGTGAGGGTTCGATCACCTCGATGGAGCACATTTTCTCGAAACGGAACATAGGCTGGGCAATAAACAGTTTCCATCCGTTCAAATCCCCTGGTCCGGACCAGATCATTCCGGCCCAACTACAGAAAGCCGGAGACACGGCCATCAACTGGCTGCGTTGTATTTTTAAGAAGATACTGGTAGTGGGGAGAATACCACACGCTTGGCTTAAGGCAAAAATAGTCTTCATCCCTAAAGCAGGTAAAGCCTCGCACTCTACACCAAAGGACTTTAGACCAATTAGTCTATCGTCCTTCCTTCTCAAAACCTTTGAGAGACTCGTCGGGCTACAACTGAGAACTACTATAAATTCTCAATTGTTGTCAGGAGCACAGCATGCCTACCGGAAAGGAAAATCCACGGAAACGGCACTTCACGAAGTAATTTCGGGGATAGAGAAATCACTATACCTCAAAGAATACTGTCTAATCGCTTTTCTAGATATCGAGGGAGATGGATCAAAGCTGAACAGTAGGGTCGGAGGAGGCATATACTCCGAACAGCTAAACATTAAGCACTCCTTTAGACTTCCTGATCACTGCAGTGTCTTCCAAGCGGAGGTCATTGCAATCAAGGAGGCCCTAAACTGCCTTCAGGAAACTACCGCCATGGTAACCTGCGTAAACATCTATAGTGATAGCCAAGCTGCAATCAAATCGCTTAATGCGATCTCCGCAAACTCGGCCACCGTTGCAGATTGCCGCAAATCTCTTCACGAGATGGCTCAGCAATTTGTTATTAGTCTTATATGGGTCCCGGGACATCGGGACATCGAAGGCAACTGTATTGCAGACGAGCTGGCCAGACTTGGCACTACAATCCCCCTTCTCCAAGACAAGGAGGATACTCGTATGCCGATGGCCACATGTAGGCTCATAATAAAGGAGCAATATAAGCAACTAACAGATAACAAGTGGCAATCAGTACCACGTTGTCGTATATCTCGGCAAACATGGCCGACCATAGATAGGAAGCGCACCTCTGAGCTATGCAGGCTCGGCAGACGAAGGTGCAGCGCAGTCATACGCTCCCTAACGGGGCACTGGTTAGTAGGTACCCATGCTAATAGACTGGGCGCCCCAAACAATGATTTTTGCCGTAGCTGTAGAGATGAAGAAGAGGATGAAACGGTGGAACACCTGTTCTGCTCTTGCCCAGCTCTCAGCAGAAGAAGGCTACAACACTTGGGTTCGCCCTTCTTTTCAGACATTTCGCTAATGTCCACCATATGTCCCAGAAAGATAGCTAACTTCATAAAAGCTGCAGGCTGGGACAACTGTTGACCTCGGGTCTCACAATGCGAGTAGGGGCAGATTCCCCCGCGGTATCACAACGGGCCGGAAACGGCCTAAGTGTGCTGGGCTCCCAGTGAGTCGGGCAGCCGCTGCAACCTAACCTAACCTAACTATATTTAATGGACGTCTTCTGTTACTAAAATGAATTACAGTAGATTTCAACGAATTGAAAGTCAAATTGTTAGTATTACACACTTGGTTGAAATCATAAATCTTCTGTTCTAAAATGTTTCTAGCCGTATTGAAATCTTTGTCAAAGCATAAGATAAAAAAATCATCTGCATACTGGAATAGAGTACAGTTTTCATCATTTATAGTGTGAAAGTCAGATGTATAAATATTAAAGAGTATTGGACTTAGGCAGCTACCTTGACACACACCTTTATGAACAGTTTTTTCCTGATTGCCACTCATCAAAATTCTCTTTTCCAAAAAACTAATTATAAATCGAATAAAGTCCATATCAAACTCCAAATAAATCAGCTTCTGACATAGCAGAGGTATATTGACTGAATCAAATGCCTTGCTAATATCCAGAACAGCCGCCACGACCTGAAAATGTTTAGCTTTGAGATTAGCTACGTTATTTATAACGTCATTAATGCAGTGTGCAGTAGAATGGTTTTTTCTAAAGGCATAACATCTATCTGGAAGTAACTTGTTTTTAATAATAAATGTTTCTATACGAAACTTTATCATACCTTCTAAACTCTTAAAAAGAACACTCAAAAGGCAGATAGGTCTGTTGTTCGCCACCATAGTTGTATCTAAATTTTTTTTTGGTACAGGGATCACCTTTATGAATCTCCAACTATCTGGAATTTTTCCACTAAAGAATATTTCATTTAACAGCGAGAGAAGATTTTCAATTTGATCCATAGGAAGAGAAAGTACCATTTTATAAGAAATATTATCTAAACCTTTGGCCGATTCTGGGTTTCTAGAATTTAGAAAAGATAGGAGCTCATCTACTTTAAAATTTTACCTAATGGATGAATGATCCCATTGCAATGGAATAGTAGCAGGCTCACAAGAATCCGTGTCAGGTATGTCTACAATTTTGTCCAGAAATTCGTTATGCCCAGAATCGTTCCAGGCACTTTTTATTGGTTTGATTTGTCTATAAAGCTTTAAATTTTTAATTTTGTGCCACATTTCTTTTGGAGAGGATGGATTAGATAGTTCGTCAAGTAGAGTATTCATATTTTGTTTTCTCATTTGATATAAGTAATTATTTAGAGTTTTGTTTGCTTTAACGTATTCATTGGCATCTGAAATAAGTTTAGTCTTGAAATATTTTTGTCTTTTAGCATTTCTCAGTCTTAAAAGCCTTTCACATGACTCGTCCCAATACTTTTTGGAGATATACTTGTTGTTAGGCGATAATTTTATTGTATTTTTGGATAAGAAGTTCTTAGAGGAGTGATTTAAAGCTTCTTAAGTTGAGATTTTAATTTTAGAAAAATCATCGGCTACTTTTTTATGTAATATTTTATAATTAGATTTAGGAATCATATTAGAAATTTCAACGACTATGGGGAAATGGTTACTGTTCGAAATTTTGCTGTTTTGCACAGACCAATTTATATTTTGATTGGATCTGTTTACAAAAGTTATGTCTAATGCAGAAAAGTATTTAGGATTTGATGAATACGTTGGAGATCCATTATTTAAGCAGCAAAAACTTGAATTCAGAATATTTCTTTCCAAACAGTTACCTCTTGCGTTCTGACGTGCATTTCCACATATGGAAGATTTGGCATTAAGATCACCACCTCTCAAAGTGAAACCATTTAACAAAGAAACTGCAGAAAATAGATCCTCGCATCCTGATTCAAAAGTATTCAAGTCAATGTTTGGAGGACAGTAAGCACTAAAAATATTCATGTTAAGAGATAGATTCTCCGTACTTAATCCGACAACTTCTAAACTAGAATTACATTTCAAGATCTTAAAACGAATATCCTTTCTAATATAAATACCAACTCCTCCGTAACCATCCTCCCGTTCCTTACCGATAAAGTTGTAATTTAATAGGCTGCACAGGCGTTACAATCAACACAAATAAGCTCGGTACAGACAACCTCTTTTGAATGGCTATGCGAACATTGAAAACACTTTTGCTCTGCCTGCTTGCAGTGTTGGGCAAAATGACCAAATCTGTAGCACCTATAACATTGGCTAGGCGTTATTTTTCACCCAAATTTCTGACAAGATTGCAACATCAATATTATTCTGAACTAAGAATATTTCTAGTAATTGTTTGTTATTATTAGAAGTTAAACTTTGAATATTATACTGTAATATTTTCATTTGAAATATTTAAAGGAAATTTCTAGAAAATAAGAAAACAAAAACAAAAAAAACAGAAAAAAAGAAAAAATGAACTAAAAGGAAAGTGTAAGAATAAGTAGAAAAAATAAAAATAAAATTAATAAATATAAATATATTAAAGAAAAAAAAAAAATTAAAATTAATTAATAATTTTATTTAGATCAATTGTGCAATTTGTTTGCGCTATTTCGGAGTTCATTCTTTCTAGGAATTTTCTGGTTTCTACGTTAATACTATAGTTTTTGGTATCTGTAAGGAAATGAGAGATATTGAAAGAAATTTTGTTAAGTCTTTGTTCTGCTAAATTTTCTGTTGTCTGAGGCTGGTTACTATAAATGGAGTGTGAGGGGATGAACCGTTCACTTGATACGTATTCATGCTCCTTCAATGCGTTTTGCCACTCTTTTATTGTGTTACGAGCATTGGCATTTTCACGATTTTGTTATATGGTTTGTAAATATGAATTGTTTCTGCTGTAGATGACATGTTGTTTTAAAGTTCTATATTATTATTAGACGATTTCTGCCAAAAAGGACGAGGGAAAGCTTCGTGGTCAAAAGAATTAAACGAGTCTGTTTTGCCAAACAGAGCCGGATATCTGGCTTTGACTTCCAATCTAGTTAAGTTTTCTACCGTCATGTATTTTTGGATAGTATATGCTTTTTTCCTCGCAGGGCACAAAACGAAGGTAGCAACATGATTTTCCTTACAATCAACACAAATAAGCTCGGTACAGACAACCTCTTTTGAATGACTATGCGAACATTGAAAACACTTTTGCTCTGCCTGCTTGCAGTGTTGGGCAAAATGACCAAATCTGTAGCACCTATAACATTGGCTAAAGGGAACAAAGTGAATAACAGGAACTTTTGTGTATAAAAAGGAAATTTCAGATGGTATTTGTGCACCCCTAAACAAGAGCTTGACTCTTGAGGTGGGTCTCATTATTTCTTTGTTGATTTTATCTCTCGTTTTATTTCTGATGAATTTTTCAATGGGCACTGGAGAATCAATAAATTCTGCCAGCATTTCGTCTGAGATGTCGGAATATTAAAGATTAAACTCGTTTTAAAAACAAAATGAGGAAATATTTTTGGTTCATATCCATGTGTCTTCAAATTACAAATCATAAAATTATTTGCACTCGATGAATTTTTAAATTCAATTTTGCATCTGCCAAAACCTATCTTTGATATAGTCACCACACCATCAACCTTTAATTTCATCAACAAACAGCTAAGCTCAATGGGATTAATCGAGAATCTTTTTGATTCAATTACATTATCAATTTCATTTTCTTTTCCTCTTATTTTGTCTACATAAACTATGTAGGGTCCCTTATGCCTGTCATCGTACTCAATTTTTTCATCCTTCTTTGTTGATTCTTCATTTGCTTTCTTCTCTATATACGTGTTTTTTCCAGAACTTTCTGTCACTACTGCCGCCATCTTTTTTTCTTCATACATAACCATAGAATTTGTTTTTGCTACAAAAATTTTTTTTCCAGAACCCGTTTTTAAATCCGGCGATTCTGTTTCCATCTTTTCTGTATCTTCATATTCACTGCTGTCTTCACTAATAACAACACGTTTTCCTCTATTATTGGATAGTCTTGCTTTTTTCGCCGTCGTATGTTTTGAATCCGAGGCCAGGAGAGTCTCCTTGGCCAAGGAGGCCATTTTTTGTTTGGGTTTGTACATTATATTAACATTTTAATTTTTAGCACACCGAAATAAAAAATGTTCTTTATAAAATCTTCGGTTTTTGTATCCAAATATAAAAAAACACTGAATTTTTTTTTATATTTGAAAATTTTTGTTTTTTTTTTTTTTTTGTTTTGCAAGTCACCAGTCTGAACACCTTGAAGGTTCGATGTCGAATGAGCTTTCAAATTCAAATTCAGAATATTTTTTGGTATTTTCCCCCGAAATTTTGACTTTGAAAACTCAGGAAAAGTCGAAAAAAAATATTTAATGGCAAACATTTTTAGTGTTAGATAGACACATTAATTGGGAGTCGTTTAAGGTATCGTTTGTAATCGATGAATAAATCGGTTGTAACTTAGCCGTTTATTCATCGATTCTTACAAACGATACCTTAAACGACGCCTAATTAATGTTTCTATCTAAAGGCCTGTATCCAGCACCGCGAAATTTTACTGAAACGAATCTGCTCATTATTTCGGATGTGTGGAACTCAACTGATGTAGTGTGACCAAGAGCCTAAAAAGTGATTTGCCACTCTCATGAATCAGCTGTGTTTTGTAAACAGCGCCAATTTTGAAAATTAAACTAAAATTAAAAAAAGGAAGAAAAGTAATTCTGACGATGAAGTGATTGTGTTGGTAGTGGCACATATTGTTGTAAGAAGAAGTACAGCACAGTCGGAGGCGCCAAAATATCAAAATGATCAAAATGCTTGTTTTCCGTGATCCGCCAAAGACATGGTCTTGCCTCAACTGCTTTTATTAAAGCAATCTTCTCCTCACTTTAAAAATTTGCATATCTCTTTTTGGTTTTGCGCACAGATTTTGCCCCCACCTCTCACTTGTACTCCAGTAAAAATAGGCACATATATTTTACTGGCACCCCTATCAGCTGTTCTCACAGTCCACATTCGTGTGAATATCGATATTATCGATAAAAATTCGTGGATCCCGTTTACGTTGCTGGATACTGACTCCAGGAAAACACAAACGAAAAATTACTGGCCCCGTTTTTTTTATATGAAGTTTGGCAGTAATTTTTAGTTTCCGCGGTGCTGGATACTCAGCTTAAAACTAAAAATGTAAGCCTAAACCTGGAAAAAAAAATATTCTTTAAAAATTTTTAAACATCCAAATCTATCAGAAAAAGTCATTTTGGGCGACAGCGGAAAATTCGTGTCGACTAGTGTTATCTATTGCAATAGAATTTGACTTAATTTTAAGGACGGAACTCAGGACATCACAGGGAGATACACACATAAAACTAAAGCATGGAATTTACTACTGCATCAATAAAGGGCTGGTAAAGTGGTTAGGTACGGTCGATTGCACAAAAAAACTGTTCAGTTCATTAACATCAGATGTTATTATTCAAGCGTTTAAAGCTTTGCTTTGGTGATACTAGCATTACTCAATTTGTTATGGTGGTAGTGACCTTTTTCTGTGTAGAACATTGTATTCACTGAACATCTTGCAATTGAGAATTGCTGGTAATGTTCAGAATATTTGTATCTTTTTTTCACCATCAAGTGGCCCAAGCGACACCAGCAGATGACTGTTACGCGCGGATCCCAGGCAAGAACGCAGCCCTCCTCCCGCCCAACCAACCAAGGGGCGCTGTATGTATTAAAAGCAATCTATTAGGATAAGACGGCAGTCTCACACCTGTGTACCAGCTGAGGCCGCGTAGAGCAAAAAGTAAAAAGTTTTTCTGAACTAATTCTATACGGTCCTGGTGTACGTTGTACTGAGGGCATCATACACAAGAGCCGTATTCTAAAATCGGACGAACCAGAGAGGTGTAGAGAGTCTTTGTTATATAGGGGTCGTCAAATTCCTTTGACCATCTCTTTATAAACCAAAGCACGCCCATGGCCATATTTACCATGGTAGAAATGTGTTCTGAAAACTTTAACTTGGGATTTAATAGATCACCAAGATCATCAACCCGGGTAATTCTCTCAAGAGAACCACCACAAAGGGTATAAGGAACCAGAAAGGCACTGAAGCGATGAAAAGTCATTACTTTACATTTTGAAGCATTAAGGTTTAATAAATTTGCACAACACCATGACTGAAATCTATCGAGATCGGATTGCAACCTGGATTGAAAAGAAACAGAGCTTAACACCATCCGCATACATAAAATCTCGAGAGTATGTTAATACAGAAGGCAGGTCATTTATAAAGCGTGAAAAGAGTAGGGGCCTAGATGGCTGCTCTGTGGTACGCCCAAAGTCACCACAATTGGTGAGGACAGGGAGTTTTTGAAAAGGACTCTTTGAGAACTAGATCAAAGGTAGCTAGAGATTCATCTCAGAAGATTGGGCGGGAACCCTAGAATGTCAAGTTTTTGTGCTAGGAGGGAATGGTTTACTGAGTCGAACGCTTTACTAAAATCGGTTTAATCAACATCCGTCTGTAAATTACCTTGATAGCCTTTAATTATGAAGGAGGTTAACTCCAATAAATTAGTAGTGGTTGCTTTCCGCCTTATAAATCCATGTTGAGCTGGAGATATAAGTGATCTGCATAGGTGCTGCAGGTGCGGAGTTCAAATTTTTGTCAAACACTTTAGGAATAGCGGATAGATATACCTCTATAGTTATTTGCGTCAGACATGCTACCTTTCTTATGGAGAGGAATTATAAAGAACGATATCGGGAGGAAGCATGAAGAATTTATGGACAGGGTAAATAGTTTAAGCAAAAGCCTACACAGAGACTCGGCACAGTACCTAAGTACACAGCCGGGAACTCCGTCATGACCCGGTGAAACCACCGGCTTAACAATTCGTAAATCATGAAGCAATGAGCTTTCATTTAACAAAGGACTGAAAATGCCGTTCGATCTCAGTTAACCGTATGGGTACGGCAGAGCAGAGTAAACGTCCTGTGAATAGGTAGTTTGGAAAAAACGGTCATTATCTGATCATTATCTGCCGACGTATTAAGGAAGAATAGCGAGGATGGGTGTGCGGACGTTCTACGCTTACTGTTTACGAAGCTGTAGAACTGTTTAGGGTCCTTAGAAAAACGTATCCTGCATCGAGATAGGTAGTTCTTATAACATTGAGCGTTAATAATTGAAAAGTTTGACCAAGCCATTAACTAACGAGAGAAAGAGAAGAAGGAGATCCAACTTCATGAAATTTTTTATAAAGTCTTTATTTTAAGTTTTTTAGACGGGATACCTCATTGGTAAACTTTGGTAAACAAAGGGGGTTTCCCCGATCTAATCGGACAGGAAAGCGGGACACAAGAATCAAAGAGTGAGTCCAGTGCATCATAGAAAATTTTTGTGCCTATCGTAACATCAGTGCACAAGTACAAAGCGTACCGATCAAAATCCCTAATGAGGTTATTAAGCTTCGCAAACTCGGCCTTACGAAAGCAGCGGACACATTGAGGTAGTCAACCCGACCGATTCAATGCAGTTGGTCCAATATCGAGCAACACTTCGAAAGTAGGATGGTAGGCATCTTCAGGTATAGTGAGCGGAGGGACTCGAGTTAACAACTCTATGGTCGGTTATAAAGCGCAGATCAAGCAGAGATAGAGAAAAGTCAAACAAGCCATCAATAAAGTCGTGTCGCGACATGGGCACTAAGTTATTAGACTCGTTTTCCGAAGACCAAACAGTTCCAGGCTAGTTGAAGTCACCAAGAACTATCATTTGGTCTTTATCTAATAGCGAGGAAGAAACCGCGTTTAAAAGCGGACAAGTGCTGCTCGTAGACTTCCAGTTCTTGTTGAATCTGGATTGTGAACTGTTCTGATGTGAAGTTTGAGTCCACTGCAATCAAAACTCCTCCTGCAAGTCGAGACGAACGATCATTTCTAAAAGTTGTGTACCGATCCATCAAACCTTCGGAACTAAGAATGTCCGACCAGGTCTCGGTAAACACAATAACATGGGATACTAATGCGACACTATCCTGGAAAACAGTGCTGAGCTAACTTAGCTACTGAGCTAGTTTATTAGTTTTTTGGACAGGTGGAAGTAGGAAGGGAAGATGTGGATGGATTGTAGTGGCTTGATTTGTAGTAATGGTTGTGGGGGGCCTACTCTTTGGCTTCTTCTGGCCAAAATTTGGCGCAAATGGAGCAAATGGTATCGAAGTGAGTTGAGGAGACGCTTATCTTAAAGGACGCTATCTCTCTGGCATAAGAGAAGATAAACTTCTCGACCTTTAAATTAAAAGCTTTTACAAAAAAGGGTCACATCATCAGATGTGGAGTTAGGAGCTAGCCGTGAGACAAAATCTTTTCGACTAGATCGGATTGCCACTACTGGCTTTGGCAACACAGGCCTGGTACCTGTGATGGTAATACCCGTTGGTCCGGGACGAATATTCGCTAGTGGGATCGGAATTAAAAGGACAAATAAAGAATTTTCGGACATTACAGAAACGGACGCTAGAGACGATTCTGGCTGCATGCTCTCCGAGGTGATCAATTCGGCTACCGAATTTTCATCACCAGCAGCTGTCGTTGCCTTTGGAGTAGCGAACGATATAAACTGCTGCACTTTTGGAGTGGTCGGAGTCATCTTATTAGCATCGGTTGGGCGAGGGACAGTTGGCACTTGCAAATCACGCGGAGTGACCCTTTTGCGCCACTAAATTGAGACTCCAAGGCTAGGAGCCGATCGTATTGCTGTTTGAAGCCCACGGTCAGCTTCCTAAAGCCCTTCCGGGTCTGCCTCATAAATACTGCCATTTCCTTCTCAACCAGACGGCATGCCTCACAGCTATAATGCAGGCCATTCCTTTTGGAGATGGCATCACCCACGAGACCGGAAAACCCAGCGCATTTAGCGTTCACTACGCTATCGCAGAGCCAGCAGGGGATACTCGGCTGGTCATGGGTGATCTGCTTCTTGCAGGTTTTTTTGCTACAGACCACAGAGAATTCCATACTAAAATATAAAAATTATTATTTTTTCCTTCAAAAAACCTGATATCAGACCAGTGTGCCAGATAATTATCTGGCAGCAGATAATTAATGGCGATTATAATCGCCAAAAGAGGAATCCGTAAGAATGAGAGCAGCTACAGCAGCTACAATTGAGAGAGAGCGCTACTGCACAGAAAGTATCGAGAGCGAGAGAGGAAGAACAGTTATTCAAGTGTGGGTAATAGGGAGAGAGCGATAAAGCAACAAAACTACTAGGTGAGAGCGGCTAAATATGATGTTGTGTGTTAAGTATACGAAAAGCACAAACAAAAACACACTGTTAGGTGATGCAAAAAAGAATTTAAATTATATTTTTCACAGTAAACAGGCATGCACCCGCGATCAAGAATAGATAATATGGTAGGTGGTTAATTTATGAATTTGTGAGGGGTTATTTTCTATATACTATTTGGTCAGTCAGATATGGGTTGAAATAAAAAGATATGGGGTAAATTAAACCACGCTTAGAAAATACGTCAATTTGGTCATATACAATTTTGTAGTATTTTTTCGGTATAGACGAATTAACAATTTAAGTCGTTAGCAGGCTACGTAAGGACTATGACTTCGTATCTGAGGACAATAACGTAATTGTATTAACTGCATCTCAGTAGTCGACGGAACGGTTTGGGCTAGTTGCACTCCCTCTTCCAGTGACTTCGAGAAACAAATCCTCAATTGCACTCCCAGTGATTTAGGTTTTTCGTTAATAAATATTGCAAACTGCAGCTGGGCATGGCCTTCTCGATCAAATCAATATAAATCACACCCATCACACGCAACTAATACGTCATTAAGTTGAGATATGAACCACGTTTCCGACACACATATAATATAAAAATTGGACTTTACGAACAAAATCCTGAACTCTTGAATTTTGTTGCATAAACTTTGCGTATTTGTATAGCACATATGTAGACCTTTCCTTTGATTTGCAAGAACCCTGATTAGTGTGTGGCTGTTCGCTGTGGATCTACTTATATTAGTTTGCATAAATATAATAACCTAACATTTACTCTGTTTATGCTAGGCCCATTTCGAGAAATCATTTCATGAAATGGGGAAAAATGTGTATGTATAAACACAATTTCATGAATTCGGTAACACACGAAAGATGACTATGAATTCAGCCTCATTTCGTGAAATGGTGAGACAAATTGGGTGACAATGCCGGGCGAAATAAGTAAATAAATTGGGCAAAGTGACGACGAAACAAGAAGCCTCAAAAATATCCTTTTGGACTGATGCGGAGGTGACAGCTTCTTGCGCTAGTGAAGGAGGAGAATGACGGATTTTAGATGAATTTACTTCAAAATTGTTTCCAATTTACACGTCTGACAACTCTTTTGATAGGAATGCATGAATTTGTCTCCGTCGGATAAACAGGGGCTATTTTAATTTCACGAATTCTAGAATTAATGAAATTTGAAGTATAAACATAGTAATTGAATTCTAAATCTATATATAATATAACAGAGATAGTATTTAACATAGAAAATAAAAGATCAGGAAATACCATTAGTTTAGCGAAAGCTATCATCATGATTGCTTAGGTTTTCTGCTCAGCTGTGCTCACATTTAATGGACGTTGAGAGAATGCAACTCTTTTAGATTATGAATTGCTAGTGCCTCCGTTCCCGCAATTTGAGTGACATATACGACAGCACGACGTGTGAAAGATAAAGATTTTTTAACCGCATTGCCTCTTTAAAAATGTAATATGTCTCTCTTGAGAGATGCTCATTTATGTAAAACACTGCAACCGAATCAGAACCCAAAGGCTGCAGGGTGAACGGTTTCTTATGCTCCCATCGGTAATTACCTACTGCTCGCAGCAGTGCGGCCTTATCTCGCAAATGTTCCAGTTTTATTTTAATTGTTGGATCAATGGCTGCGTTTTTATACCCGGTACTCGAAGAGTACCTAGTTCTCAGAGACCATAAGAGCTAGAGCAACCAAACTTTCTATCCAAACTCTTGTGATATCAAACCAGCACAAGTTTATTTAAAATTTTTGCCACGCCTCTTTCCGCCCCCACAAAGGATGAAAATCTGTGGAATCCACAATTTTTAACATAAAAGAATACCAAAAACGCAGAATCATGGAAAATTACCATATCTACCAGATTACTGAATCTGGATTAGGTCGCATCAATATTATGGCCAGAAGAAGCAAATTAAATTTCAGTCGCTAGTCAACGCCTGCCAAGCGCTTACTCATTCCCTCTCTCTCTCGCGGCCTTTGCCGCGGCTCACAATGTTCCCTCTCGTTATAGTTTGGCTATTGTTGTGTATTACTGTATTGGCTATTGTTCTGTAAGTTGAGTATGTATGTGTGTAATCGCCTCACGAGCAAATAAAATGTAAATAAAAAGTTCGAATTGTGTTTTTTATTAGTAGTAGTAGTAGTTCTTTATTTAATTTGTATTAAAAATAAATAATTAATAATAAATTAATTATTGAATAAAAATCCGAACTGTTCTGTAGGCGTGGCATGGATGCCGTTCGCCCTGTTTTTGCTTTTGCGCTTTCGCCTACTGTTGTCGACTCTAGAGCCGCTTCCTCAAAATGTACTCTCTGTAATGCAACATTTCCATAACTAAAAGAGCAAGCTCGTGCTAGCCCGTTCCGTTGAGCATAGTAGTCAAGCCATGGACTGTTTGCGTTGAACTTCCGCAATATTGTGCTCTAATATCCTTAAGGATGGGGCATTTCGCCAAAAAGTGCAGTGTCCTCCTGTGCGTGCATATTGCACAGCGTGCATTCTGTTGCAGCGAGACTTCTGTACGGCGACGCGTTAAGTGGCAGCTTTTCCGTTCGTGTTCGGAAAATGAGGGCTCTATGGTTGGCATCTATACTATCTTTAAAATAGTTATGGACTCCTAGGTTATGGTCAAAGCTGCTGTATAGGCGCCTTGATGTGCTTGCTCTTTGAAACCACCATTGTCTGTCCGCTTTGTCTGTGGCTCTGACGATCTGGTCTTGTCAAGTTTTTCAACATGTTGGGTTTTGGGCATCTCTTGCAACTCCTCGCTCGTTTGCCATCGTCTCCCAGTTTTCTGGCTTGTCAGATACCTGAGTACTCTCTTTGGGATTTTATTATCCGGCATATCCATCACCTTGGATGCATAGCTAAAGTGCTTTTGAAGCGTATGTATGTATACAGCAGAGAGGCCGGTCGGTGTGCAGCAGGAGTTTCTCTGCTGCTTCATAGCGCCCCCATATCTCCGCTTCATAGCCTATTATGGTATGTGCTGTTGCCAATTATATTTTATATTTTATGCTCTGAGAGACATGTTTTTCGTTGTTGTCTACTTTTAGATCCCTTGCTGCCTTGACTAGCGTTTTGCATTTCCTTGCGTGGTCTTTTCGCACTGGGGCACACTAATGCATTCCTATTCTCGCATTTAAGTCACCCACGACTATTAAGTTATCACTCGCGGACTCTTGGATCATGTCATATAGCTGATCATAGTAACCCTGCCAGCCATTGCAGTTGAGGTAGGGTATAATTAGTTCAGATGTGCTGCCTCGTCTATGATTTGTATGGATTGTGAGCCACATAAGTCCAGAAAACTGCAGCTTCCATATGTATATAGCTGGGTCTGAGTGGATGCCTCTTAATTGGCCATCACTTGCTCTTCCTCTTACTGCTGGCTCCCACGATAGTAAATGGTTTCGAAAATAGGGATCATACTGCTGCATATTTTGGTCGATAAAAGTTTCATATGAGACAAAGCTTTAAAATGTGTTTATAAATTTTAAGAATTAATAAAACTGCCATGTTGTAAGATACGATTTTAATGCCGCTTTTTTTACGTGGTTGCCGATCTGCTAGTTTTTTGCTTACGTGGCTTTGGTGAGAAGTCGCATGTACGTTAGATTTAGTTCGGCGCCGTATTGCTCATTTAGTATTAAAGGACGGCCATTTTCCCCCTAAGCAAATCTGGTCGTTTTTGACAAAGGCCTTATTGTTGTTAGCTCCTTTTTCAGCTGTATAAGGGCCATTTTATTGTCCTGCTGATGTTGGCTTCCTGCTAGTCTTTTTTTTTCCATTTTTCAGTACCTCGTTTGTCATTGAAATATTTTCCATTTATACCAGCAATCCTGTTTGTTTCGTTGGTAGAGGACTCGGGTTTCACGCACTGTTGCGTTTGGGGTCGCCATTCTACCTCGTAATATCCTTTCCACGCACTCCTTTGTAGCATCTTTCTTCTTCAGTCCCTTAAAAATGTTGTTATGGGCTTTACTGTTTTGCGCCATCCTGCTTAGCTCTCTTCGGTCCTGCTTTTTTTCGGTTTTCAATCGCTATAACTCTATTTTTAGATCCTCATTCTCCGCTTTGAATTGCTCGGACACTGAGTCTAATTGGGACTTTATATCATCCTTCGTTGCCAGCTTATCACACCGTTGGCCCATTTGGTTAATGGCCCGCATGCCATCTCCCAGCGCGATGCCCGGAGATAGCGCGCACCTCCTCCGCTTTTCTTGCTAACCCGCATCACTTTGGGGCGTACCGGGGGTATATTATGAAGCGCGCTACTCATTTGCGCATGCTTTAATGCAGGTGGAGTCCTATTCAGAGACATTCTGTAGTTTCTCTTTTGTTGTCGCCTGAAAGTATGCTGAGTATGCTGCTCTGGATTTAAATTTGTTGCTGCCTTGTGTTTTCTCCGGCGTCAATTTTCACTCAAGAGACACTCAGTTTCCACGAAAATTTCCATCCATTCCATTTCAATCTGTATTTTGTTTGCAGATTTCTGGTTTGATACCAAATGCCTAGTTAGTGAGCGTCTTCCTTTATGATGATCTGTTGATCATCAGCTGGTGTTTTGTTTTGTTTCAGAATCTGTCTCATAATCTGGACATAAGCTAGAACACGACATGAAGCACGTCTGAACAGTGGGCGAAATCAAATATCTGTTTTTTGTATTATAATTCGAATTTTGTACTGTTTTAGAACTACGGAACTATATTTAAACACACAGATAACTATTTATTTTCAGATTTAAAACGATCATTTGAGGAAAAACGTCGGAAATACTCACAAACAATATTTACACTCGTACAGGGTCAGCATAAATGCAGGGTTCTGACCGTATATACATAATATACTATGTGCATGCGCCTCTCCGTTCTTCAGCAACGTTTCCCTGCAGTACGGGTCATCGCTTACAAATGTGCTCACACATCGATGTCAGCGTGAGCACCCCCGCTGACATAAGTGATGTCGCGCGGAACGATGAACTGCTGACATTAACATTGCGATGTCCTAGGAGCATAGGGGATGACATGGTCATCGAGAAGTGCGAAAAAATAAGGCTTACTATAAGTGATGATTTTCTCGAAAAAATAAGGCACATAATAAGTGAAGATTTTAGCCGAAAAAACGGCATACAGAAAGGGATGATTTTCTCGAAAAAATAAGCGATATAATAAGTGAAGATTTTAGATGAAAAAGTAAGGCGTATATAAGTAAGCAGTATATTCATTTATTTTCTTTTGCTTTTATTTAAAACTACAATTATGTACATATGTATGTCAGTTTTGGGGATCCCTGAGGTTCTTTCGGTAACTTCAATTGCATCGCCACTGAAATAATACGGATTAATTTATTATGTTTTTGTTTACTTTTTTGACTTATAAAGACTTACTTTCCATGTCCTTCCAGGATGTGCCCGTCCCCATTGTGTTCCGTATTTTGTTAATCTATCAATAAAATGATTCTATAAAATACTATTAATTTGGTCGCAATTATATAAGAAAGGAAAGATCGAAATTCCAAAAATATGTTCGATTTGTAAAAGAGTTGTTTAAACCAAAATCAATGCTCACTGTAGATCAGCGGTGTTCTGTGCATTTACTCCTACAACAAAAACAAATCACGCGCCAAAATATGTACCTGCTTGACTCAGGCCTCGCATATAAGGGTTGCTTTTCTGTTTTTGTTGTTGGACTGCTTAAAATTGAAATTTCGGGCCCACCGCAGGTTATGCATTCACATTATATTTCTTTATTCTTCTTTTAATCCATACTATACATATTAGTCGGAGCATCAGGGCACATTTAAAGAGCATAAGAGAAGAATAAATAAATACAATGTGAATGCAGCGATACATTGAACTCAGTTTTTTCACAATTTCACAAATGTAACATTATATGCAATTGATATTTTCATAATTTACCACGCGTACATCACATTTATGTTTATTTAAACAATGCACTTACCTGGTAATAATAAATAATATAGATATTTTTCACTAAATCACTGCATTTTCGCTTCCAACTCTTTCCGCACAATTAAAACAATGTAACGTAATAGCAAATGCATGGCGAACTAAGCAAGAATGCTTTGCCGACGCAGGCGCAAAAGAGACCAAAAGAAAAAAAAACCAAATTCTCTTGTACTTCGACCGATCGGCAGAGCCGATCTATTACGATCGCGCGGAAAAGAAGGAAACAGAGCGAAAATAAAGGGTTCGGCTTAGCGGGCGTCAACGCCTAGATGACATTGTCGTTGACATTCGTCATCGCTCACGGCTGGTACTGCAGGGTTCCGTTGCTTAGCATATAAACACACATACATATACTTATGTATGCCACTGCTCTTTTCTATTTCTGTCGTTCTAGGGGACTTTTTAAAACCTCAACATGGCAGCAGCTGAGCCTAATAATGTCGCAAACGCAGTAATGCCTATTGATTTCGATTTTTAGAAATACAAGGCGGGGTCCATGGATAGCACTAGTCGACACGACTTTTCCGCTGTCGCCAAAAATGACTTTTTCTGATACATTTGGATGTTTAAAATTTTTTAAAGAATGTTTTTTTTTTTCATGGAGTAGTTTTTTTTTAAAGAATTTTTAAAAAATTTGTTGTTTTTTGTCATATGTAGGTAGTGCTTCTATTTTTTACATAACTTAAGTTTAACTGGTTGTATTGAACTTTGCAGTTAAAGCTGACAAATTCAGCTATAAATCCGACTCAGACACTTTGTAGCTGCAACTTAACGTCTGGAAGATATTAAGCTTCCAAATTGAAATTTCATAATTTTTTTCTGTATTTTTCCCCCGAAATTTTGACTTTGAAAGCTCAGGAAAAGTCGAAAAAAAAATATTTGAATGCCTTAATTTTTGGTTTTAGATAGACACATTAATTGGGCGTCGTTTAAGGTATCGCTTATAAGAATATAAAAATAAACGTCTAAGTTATAACCGTTTGCCGACGTATAACCGTTTTTTTTTCATACAAAAATACCAAAAATCTGTGTTTGTAAAAAATTATGAAATTTCAATTTGGAAGCTTAATATCTTCAAGACGTTAAGATGCAGCTATAAAGTGTCTGAGTCGGATTTATATTTGCATTTGTCAGCTTTTTTTAACTACAAAGTTCCATACAACCAGTTGTAGGAAACTTAAGTTATGTGAAAAATAGAAGCACTACCTATGACAAAAAATACCACATTTTTTAAAAGTTCTTAAAAAAAAAACTACGCCATGAAAAAAAAAAAAACATTCTTTAAAAAGTTTTAAACATCCAAATCTATCAGAAAAAGTCTTTTTGGCGACAGCGGAGAAGTCGTGTCGACTAGTGTTATTAACAAATATGTTAACCGCATTGTGTGATCGCTCTGTGAGCTTAACGAGTTCTGCTGCCTTCTTGAAGGCGAATACTTCCGCTTGGAATATGCTGCATCGGTCTGGTAGCTTATATGACGCCCTTTATTTTAGAGTTAGTGCAGTAATAAGCCCGCTCGTACTCCTCCTTCCATCTTGGAGCTGTTAGTGTATATGTTGAGGTGCTGAGTGTAGTCCCGTCCCGTTTTTCAGTCTTTGGGTCCCATAAAAATGTTTGGTTTTACTTTGAGGCACGTTTGGGGGATCATGTAGTAAGTAACACTGGTCATGTTCATGCCAATTGAACTATGCCCGTATTCTTGTGGAAACATGTTTTTCAATAATCTCAGGTCAGCATATCGTAGATGTCCAGGGGGTCGATTTCGAGTATGGTTTCGAGTGCTTTAGTTGGGGACCCCCTGTGATACAGAGCAGAGCCTGGGTTCTTTCCCTGACGTTGTGGCACGTCTGCTTTTTAATAGCTTTCCACAACATTAAGATTCCAAACAGCAGAGTTGGTAGCACGACCGAGATGTAGATTTTATGCATCAGGATAGGTGACAGGTCTCATGTTCTGCTAAGCATTTTCTTGGATGCATAAAGTGCAATGGTGGCCTTCTTAACCCGTTAAATTACGTTAGGTCTCCATATAAGCTTGCTATCCAGTACTGTGCCGAGGTATTAGAACTGTGCTTTAGCGGCTATCCTTGTCTGGTTGATTTTCGGGCAGATCCATGCTGGTACCTTGTACCACTTTGTGAAAAGGATGCGGTCCGTCTCATCCACGCTGATACTGAGTCCTACTCCACCTGCCCGCTCACATATGTATCTCCCAAGTGTTCGTTCCATTCCGTAATGGAGGGTCGATGGACACCCGTAATAAGTACGTTTATCATCTTTGGTTACCTGCAACAGGGTTGGGAATATTCCATCCAGTCCAGGTGCTTTTATGCCCGTAGAGAAATCTATAGCCCATTGGATTTTCTCGAAGGCTATTATATCTGTTAGGGGATTTGTTCATCAGATGCTTGGTCCTGATGCGTTTCGGCATCAGTGACCTATGCGCATCCTAGGAAGTGAGCTTCCATTAGTGCTGTCAGGGCTTTTTCGCTGCCCTCCGACCACCTTCCGCTATCTGGTTTGAGCTGACTCCGTAGAATTATTTACTTTGAAAGCAGCTTCCTAAGTCTAGCCGTTTCAGGCAATTTCTGAATGTTGGAGCAGAAGTTCCTCCACGAGCTACATTGTACCCTACGTATTTCTTGTAATTTCTGAGTAGCGTTTTGTACTCTTCGTTGATGAACTCTTCGTTCGCTAGTTTGGCGAGCTTGAAGAGTTCCCAGAAGTTATTTCTTTGGAGAGAGAGAGAGAGAGGGTTCCCGGTTCCACCAAAGTGGCTTAGTCCTATTTTTGCTCTCGAGGGTAGGCATGATGTGTGGTAGGCATCCAGTAGATCGCATCCAGTAGAGTCTCTAACGACTTCTCTATGTCCTCCGCGGATTTCACTGAGCCCGGATTCGCTTGTTTTGATTAACCGTCTTTTTTAACTTTTTTCCCTGTTCCAGGGGTTTCTATAGACTGTTACCTTCAAAGTATATTCGAATTCGCACTTGAACTGAATGTACCCATGATCTGAAAGGAATGTCTTTCGAGGACTCTCCATTTAGATACTAAGGCACTCTTTCCTCTTACGAGGGTTAGGTTTTGCACGTTTGACGAGGTGGCACCTACGTAGATGTATTCCTCTCCCCCCGTTTGCTACATCTATGTTGGTTGATAATATAAAGTCTAAGAGTGACTCACCTAGGTCTTTGATTTACCAGTGAGGAGTTGGTTGTTTTTGGAGTCGGTTTCTTCCACTAGACTGTTCTTCGGTGTGTGCGGCCATAGCAGGAGGCTACCAAAAGGCGCTTCTCCTCACTCTGTAGCATCACCACTGGAAAGACAACAAGGCCGTTCGCTTGCTATCGACTTATGTGGGTGTTAAGCCATTTGCAAAGGAAAATTCGCATAAAGAAACTGCAAAGGCTGCTCGTTATGACAGAAAATCTAAGCGACACATCGAAGTTGAATGCCCACAAATTATTCGAAACATGGGCGGCGTAGACCTAATGGATGTACTTATGGGCCGCTATCATATTAGAGCTAAAACTCGGGACGCCGCGACTTGAATTTTCACCACTTGATCGACATGGCAGCAACAAAAGCTTATATTTTATACAGGCGTATAGAAAAGGAGAACGGGAGCAAAGACAAATTGATCGAACTCCCGGATTTTCGCGAGTCGCAGTTCTGCTGGCATTCAAAAACAAAAACTGTCTAGGTCGTCCTATCAATGCTTACAACAATCGATCTTCACAAGGACGGACAATCCAGTCTCCATCATCTCAGTTAGGGAGGGCAATACAGTCACCATGCTCTCAGTTAGCGAAGACAATGCAGTCACCATCCTCTCAGACTGAGCGGACAATTCAGTCTCCACTCTCTCAGCGAACTTCCAAGCTAGAGCTCAAACTAGGAGACAAATCAAAGCATCCAATATCGGACTTGCGGTTTGACTATCTAAACCATTTTCCGGAATGGTTGGATCGAGTCAGTGGAAGAAGATGGTGCAAGCACTGTAAAACTTTTCAAACACAATGCATTTGCACAAAATGCAATCCGCATTTATGCTGCACAGTCAACAAAAATTGTTTTTCTGAGTGTCTTTCTGTGCAGTAGCGCTCTCTCTCTCTCTCTCTTTCAATTGTAGCTGCTGTAACCGCTCTCCTCTCATTCTTATTGATTCCTCTTTTAGCGTTTATCTGGCACACTGGTGATATCTATTTGTTTTGAAATTTTCTTTTTTGATGTCATATATGTTATTTTTTATTCATAATGGTATACTCTGTTATCTGTGCCAAAAAAAACCTGCAAATATCACTAATGATCAGCCGAGTATACCCTGCTGGCTCTGCGAAAGCGTAGTGCACGCAAAATGCGCTGGGTTCACAGGCCTCGTGAGTGATGCTATGTCTAAGCGACTATTCGCATTCGTTTGCATTACAGCTGTGAGGCATGCCGGGTGGTCGAGAAAGACATGGTCACGATTATGACGCAGACCCGGAGGGGCTTAAGGAGCTGAGCGTGGGCTTTAAACAGCAATACGATCGGCTCCTAGCCATGGAGTCTCAATTCAGGGGCTTACAACTACTGAATAATTCCTTAGCTGTCCTTTTAATTCCGATCCCACCAGCGAATATTCGTCCCGGACCACCGGGTATTACCATCACAGGTACCAGGTTTGTGTTGTCAAAGCCAGTGGTGGCGATCCGACCTAAACGACAAGTTTTTGTTTCTTGGCTAGCTCCTAACTCCACATCTGATGATGTGGCTTTTTTTATACAAAGCAAAATAAAAGCTTTTGATTTAAAGGTCGAGAATCTGGACTGATGAGCTGGTGAGATGGCTCAGAGGGGACCTAGTTGAGGCCACCAGACGAGGCGCAGGTTGCGGATAGCGAACGACCTACCTCTGTAGGTAGGTCAGCTGCGAATAAGCGGGCATCCCTAGGGAGAGTACCGAAATAAGCAGTCCCGGACAGCCAGCGGGTGTTCGCCAGGTAGCAACACTGACGATGTGCTTGTGGTGCCGCCTCGTATAAGTAGCTCACACAACCCCCTCCCTACACACCATCTACCCACATCCCAACCCCCACACTCACCTCACACCGGGCTGGGCTAAGGTGTCATTCGACCCGTGCCGAGAGTGTGCCTGGCTGGGGGCCCGGTATAAAAACTAGCCCAGTCGTTAACGGAGAGCTCAGGGATTTGGCAGCCCCCTGTTCTAATGATGCCTTATCCGGGCAACGTGAATCTCTGCCCGGACGGACCACCCCTTCTTTGCAAATCGTGGGATTAGATATGGAAAACAATAAACTAAACAAAAACAAAAATGAGTCTAGCACTCCCCAATTTCCAACAGGGAGCAATCCCATTCAGGGAAAGGCAACGGCCTGGCCTGGCCCGCGACATAGTAGGTAAAATCTGCGCGGTGGAAGACGCTAGGGCGAACCTGAAGGGGTCCCATCCTAGTCCTGGGGTGGGTGGCAAATCGCCTCCCAAAGCTGATACATTGGTAGAGTGGCTATGCAATCCTGCGGCTGCTCTGCCTGCTGGTGAGGCTGCGGGGGGTGAGTTGCCAATGACTAGCGCCCAAGCCAAAGCTTATACGTATGCCGAGAGGAGGAGTGCTGGCAACATACTCCGTCGGCAAAACACGAGCATGATGTCCACCTTGACCGACCAGTTCGGCGGAAAAGGTCGAGTGGGCATCAAAGGTGCTGCCCAACTTCGGCAAACAGACCGAAGAAGGTTGCCCCGCCGAAGACGACAGCCCCGCAACCAAAAAGGTAGCGCTCACAGGAGACTCCTGGATCAGCTCCAAAGCTCTCCAGAGTGCTGCCGAATATATCATTCGCGCAAATCGCCAAAGAGAGGACGCTGATCGGCGTCTTGGATAAAGGAAGCGCGGACTCGAAAATGCCCAGGAACCAGTGGAAGTGGGTGGTAGCGGCACTGGCCGACCGCTGCTTCGAGCTGCTGGATAAACAGCCTGGCCCCCCTCCAGTCCTTAAAGACATGGGGTGGTACCAGGGCTGCATTAAGATACTAGTCTGCGAAGACGAGCGCTCCGTTCAGCTGTATAAAGCAGCGGCAGCGCAAGTCGGAGAGGTCTACCCAGGGGCGATGCTCGTCGCAGTCGACTGGAGCGAGGTGCCTAGTATACCAAGGGCGAGAGTTTGGGTGCCCGCCTCTATGAAGGAGCCGGATCGCATCCTGAAAATGCTGCAGCGATGCAACCCAGGGCTACCCACCTCCGATTGGAGGGTAGTCAAAGTTGAGGCGGCACAAGGTCCTATGAACCAGGCGGTGCTCGTACTCAACAAAGGGTAGTTAGTCCCAATAGAGGCTACAAAAAAAAAAAGCTGAATTTCGGCTTCAGTGCGGTAAACATCAAAGTATGCAGTCGTCCTGTCGACAACCCAGTCGAACAGGACGTTGCCTCTGAGATCAAAGCACCTGACGACGAATTGGAACCAGCCCATGACGGCTACTCCTCCGATACGACTCTGATGCGTGAGTTCGAGGCGATGTGTCACGACGACACCATAGAGGACGACTCTGACGCCGACAACACAGTGGTGGAGAACTCTGAAGATGTCTCTAAGACTCCTGCAGTTCAATCTCCACCACTGTAAATCAGCATCCGCTGCCCTTATACTCCGCTTGGATGTGAGCGGAGCAGATGTAGTCCTGATCCAAGAGCCTTGGGTAGTAGGAGGCAAGTTCAGTGGATTAGCGACGACAGAGCACAAGCTTATTGTAACTCAGAAAGAAGTTAAAATCCGAACCTGCATTCTTGCAAGAAAGCACCTAAATATCTTTCTGCTCCAAAACTTTAGCAATGGTGACAACATGCCGGCAAGCCTAGACCTTCAGGGAGCACATATGAGGCTGATGTCGTCCTATATGGCTCATGAGGAAAGCGATCCTCCAGGTGACCTAGTTCGCAAGCTTACCAGAGATAGCGAAAGGTCGGATATAGGCCTTGTAATAGGCTGCGACGCCAACGCCCACCACACCCAATGGGGGAGCTCGGATACAAATGTAAGGGGTGAGACACTTTTCAGCTTCATCCTAAACTCTAATCTTCTTACCTGCAATCGGGGTAATGATCCTACGTTTATAATTAAGATTAGACAAGAGGTAATTGACCTAACATTAGTGTCTCACAAGCTGTCAGACATAGTAAAGAGCTGGAAAGTTCTGGGGGACCATTCCTTTTTGGACCACAGGTACATCGAGACTATATTATCTCTCGAGAGCCCAAAACCCACTTTCTTTCTTAACCCTAGGAAAGCCAACTGGGAAAAATATGTCACAGAAATGGAGGGACTACTTCCCTCCAAGGCACCAATTTGCCTGAACACAGAGAAATCATCTAGTGGACAGGTTCACTAAAGCATGCAACACGGCTTTCACGGCAGCATGCCCACTAAACCAACACAAGGGGAAAAAGAAACCCCCCTGGTGGTCAAAACATATAGATATTCTACGGAAAAGCTGCAAGACCCTCTTTAACAGGGCCAAAAGCGCTAACGAGGAAGAACACTGGGCAGACTACAAGAATAGTCTGGCCTTACACAAAAAAAAAATTAGACAGGCTCAAAGACGGAACTTTTTCTATTCATATATATATATATATGGATATATCTAGCCATAGTTAGACCAATAATACTCTACGGAGTTATAGTGTGGTGGCCGGCCTTATCAAAAAAGACGATCACCAGACAACTCGACAGAGTTCAACGAACTGCCGCCCTTTGCATCCGTGGAGCTCTTCGCAACATGTCAAATGATGCGCTAGATGCCATTCTATGCCTATAAGACCTTGCCTCCGCAGGAAAAGAGCGGCCAGAGTTGGCAGCAATACGTCTGAGAGACTCCGACCAATGGGCCCCACAGGGCACACAGGTCACTCGTCAATACTAAACAGCAGTTCCGTCCATATGAAAACGGACTATGTACTGTATCCCAAGGGAATACACAGTCACCCCTTTTAATGTAATCATCCCTCAAAGAGACGAGTGGAGAGAGGGACCCCCAGGCCCAGAATGGGCCATAAACATCTTCACAGATGGATTAAAGCTGAACAATAGGGTCGAAGGAGGAATCTACTCCGAACAGCTAAACATTAGGCAAGGACATTAGGTAAGGACATTTCTTTTCAATCCAAGTTGCAATCCGATCTCGATAGATTTTAGTCATGGTGTTGTGCAAATTTATTGAAGCTTAATGCTTCAAAATTTAAAGTAATGAATTTTCATCGCTTCAGAGCCTTTCTGATTCCTTACACCCTTTGTGGTGGTTCTCTTGAGAGAATTACCCGGGTTGATGATTTTGGAGATCTATTAGATCCCAAAATAAAGTTTTCAGAACACATTTCTACCATGGTAAATAAGCGCCCATGGCTTGCTTGGGTTTGTAAAGAGGTGGTCAAAGGAATTTGACGAACCATATATAACAAAGACTCTCTACACCTCTTTGGTTCGTCCGATTTTAGAATACGGCTCTTGTGTATGGTGCCCTCAGTACAACGTACACCAGGACCGTATAGAATTAGTTCAGAAAAACTTTTTACTTTTTGCTCTACGCGGCCTCAGCTGGGATACAGGTGTCAGACTGCCGTCTTACCCTAATAGATTGCTTTTAATACATCTTCCAACCTTAGCTAATCGTAGGAAAATGCTTGGTGTGATTTTTGTGCATAAACTTCACGATTCACTAGCACTATACACCGTTGTTTCTTCCGCTTTGTAGATCGAATTATTCCTTGCATGAACCGTTTAGGGTCCAATGCTCGGACCTAACTCCCTTCTCAGTCTTAAATTACTGATATAGTCATATCTTTCTCGTAATTAGAAATTGCTTAGTTTTCTTAGGTAGATTAGTTTTACTTTTCCCCGAACACTAGTCCAACACCTATCTTTCCTCTTTTCTGCATGTCCGTGATCGGTTCGGTTAACGAGTCGCGCGTTATGCGGCAGCGCCTCTCGGTCGGTTGGGCGGGAGTTGGGCTGCGTTCTTGCCTGGGATCCGTGCGTAACAGCCATCTACTGGTGTCGCTTAGGCCATTTGATGGTCCAGTCACTGCATATCAACATCATAATGAAAAAAAAAAATCCCGTTCGAATAGTCCGTTTTTGTTATTGTTATCAGCTGTTAGATGGTAGACGGTGGCAGTGTGAAGTTTCATAGACTGTGTCTATGATCACTCTATTGGAGTGTTTGTAATTGATAACGGAGTTTTTGTGTGCCTATCTACTTTGTTCATTTTTTGACATTTTCATTCATACTCCTTTCTTTCTCGAATTATATTTTTCCAAAAATATTATCATTGACCGTGGTTAAGGTTTTTGTAATACCTGTGTGTTCTCCTTATATGGGATTACATGTAATGTATATAGTATAGCTACTTATTTATTTAGAATTAGGGTTGAACTGGGATGAGTAGCGCTACTCTCAATGATTTTAATATTTTATTGCCCATATTTTTTAAATGATCTATTGAATAGTATTCAAAAATAACGTTGTCTAGTAGTGACTTTTATTATTGGCTGTGATATGTTGTTTAGTTGGTCGATTCTTGATAAGGAGTCGGCCACATAGTTGTCTTTACCTTTAAGATACTTCACTGTAAATTCCTATTCTTCTTAATCAAACCGCATTCTGGTTAATTTTAAACTCGGGTTAACCATTACTGTAAAATGTCTAGCATATATATATGGTCTGAAGTAATTTATTGCCTAAAATTATTATTGCCTAGAAATTATTTTGTTGTTGTTGTTTTATTACTTTCCGATTTTGTTAAACTGCAAGATGCGTAAGCTACGGGTAATTGGAGATTGTTATAGTTTTGAGATAAATCTGCTCCACATGCTTCTTTACTAGCATCGGTGATTATGCCAAATTCTTTGCTAAAATCTGGTCATTGCAGTAGAGTTGGATTCATTAATGTCTTTTTGAGATGTTATCAGCTTTCCATTCGAATTTCACACTTTTTACATAATCTTTTAAATGTCTATAATAGTTACAAAATGCAACAAATCTTCAAACAATATCTGCGTCCGTACGGACTGGGTTTTTCCTAATATCATCATATTCACAATGTTTCTGGTTTGATTTTATTTAGTAATACGTTTGCGAAAGACAACTGATAAACCAGTTTGTACGGCGGCTGTCAAATGAATGCCCTGCGCGCTTTCTCAGACGTCGGCTGGCTTCCTCTGACGACCGCTTTCGCGCTCTCGTGATTGTCTTCCTGATCTCTGGCTATCGTGATCGGCTCTCTGCTCTCTCGCTATCAGGATAGGGGACGCGAGCTTACAGACAGACTAGCCTCTTCTTACATTTATGTCCGAGAAAAGTGACTTTACGCATGACAAATGTGTGGAATATTGTGTGGAAAATTTTAGAACAATTTGTAATATCAATGCCGCAACTAAGAAGAAATAATCTTTCACAACGGAGCCATAATGCAATTAGACTACGAATTTAATTTAGTCGAAAACATTAACCAGTTTCTTTAAATTATACCAAAGCAACCCGTTCGCACGAGCGGAAATGCCACGTTATTACACTTAGAACTCTTCATCGAAGAAATTTCTATTTCGGAGGCAATGCAATGTTCTTGATCATCCTGATATAGGTTTTACTGATGCTCTTCGTCGTATGTATATTCAAAGTTCATTTGCAGTACTGGTAAATGATCGTGGGCCCACATCTTTTAAATCTTTACGAATGGTATAGTGTACCCAATCCTTCGTGCAGCATATCAAGAGCACAAGAGTTTCCTTTCCGTAGGTCTAGCAATACCTCATACCTCGTTTATATAAGGGTCAATTATAAGAAAATATAGATCGAATTTACAACTGAACTCAAAAATGTCTAGACTTTTCCTAAAAGGTCTAACAACAATTTTCTGAAGCTGATGGCTAGGTGGAGACGGTAAGCGACTACAGAGCATGCTAAATGGGGAGGATATTTCGCTAGCGAAAATAATATTTAAGATCATATTTAAGTTCGGTAACGAATATTTGGACCAGCAATCGTACGTGCAAATCATAGATAAATTAACAGAGCTCTTCTTTCCGTTTTCTTGCAACGCAAATGGGTGTACATACAATTAAGTTGACGAAATGATACGCGATCAAAATATTTGACACACGCCATTCGAAGCAATACGCACAGCTGCATTGCAAAAGATTCAACCGTTTCTCGCAGACGTGCTCTCATTGCCGAACCCTACGAAGCCACAACCAAAACAGTAGCAGTCATAAAGGAGAGCGAGAAGAGAACACTGGACATGAACGCTGCACACACACATGAGAAACATCAACATCAACGGACACATAGCTATCGTTTGCATGTCAGAGCAGTGTATTATAAATAAAATAAATATTAAAGAGAGCAGTCAACATAAATACGAGAATAAAAATAAACACGCAGAATCATTTCAAACAGTTCACATCGTCTCAAGTTTAAAGGAAATAAAAATATAATCGACCTGAAAATCTTCAACGAAATTATTCCTTTTCAAATGGATTCTGGCGCAACGGTATCAGTTATGAATTGTAATACATTCAAGAACTGCAATGTGACCGTTGTAGTATGCACATATATCGAGGGTACACTGTACCCAGTAACAAATTAACTGCAATACTTTATTGCATAAACACAAATCCATCAGCGACACTTTGTCGCTGACATAAACAATCCCGAAGAGCCCAACACATTCCCAGCGCAACGTAATATGATCGCACTTGAATGTAGCGGGCAACGGCCAGACCCTAGTCAGCATAAATGCATGGTTCTGACCGTATATACATAATATACTATGTGCATGCGCCTCTCCGTTCTTCAGCACCGTTTCCGTTGCTTAGCATATAAACACACATACATATACTTATGTATGCCGCTGCTCCGCTGCTGGCTTCGCCAGCGTAGCAATGGGCAGCGTTAGGCTAAGCTAGTCCATAAGGAGAACTGTAAGACACATTCAAGAAATATACTTCAATCCGACCAGTCGTGTCGTGATTGTAAAACCGGAACTGTGGCTTCTTAACTACCAAAGGAATACGATTCTACACCGTATATTGCAAGCGTTTGGCCAACAACAAATTCCCGTGCTGGGTAAACTGCACTTTGTGGCAAAGTGTGGCAATAAATTGGAAAATGTTGTAATAATCGTGGCAAATGTAGAACACTCAAGCAATCTGTTTGGAATTGATTTGTTCAAAACATTCAATTTTGAAATTCAACAAATTTCAAATGTAAGTGAAGCGCAGGGTTCTCAAATGACTGATCTTTGTAACAAGTACAAGGAAGTATTTGAACCGGCTATCGGTGCAATAAAAAACTTTAAAGCAACCATCTACTTAAAGCAAAATTTCGTGCAAAAATTCTACAAAAGCAGACAAATTCCATTTGTGGAAATGGAACAATTTTAGGAGGAAGTAAAGCGTCTCACAGATGCCAGTATTTTTAAAGCAGTCAAATTCAGCAAATGTAAGAGGGAGAAGTGTTTTTACTCTAGAAACGAAATTCAATATCTCGGGAAAAAGTAAGCATCAATGGCATCCTTCCGGATACCAAGGGTCTAGAGGCTGTCAAACAATTTCATCCCAGACTTTTTTCAGCGTCTCCCCTTAATCAGCTTCAGCGAAAAAACGTAGTCTTTAAATTCGGCCCCGATCAGCAGGAGGCTTTCCAGCATTAAAAATGCACATTCTCAATGCTACTGAGCTAGCATATTTATACGAGCATCTACCGCTTGTTCTAGCCACCGATGCATCTTCATATGGCATTGGTGTAGTCTTGTCACACATTCAAGCAGATGATAAGGAAAGGTCAATAGCATTCGCATAAAAAACATCAGATGTCTATCAAGTTCGATACAGCCAAATAGAAAAGGAAGCACTTTCGACTATATTTAGGGTAAAGAAATTTCATCAGTACCTTAACGGCAGAAAGTTCATTCTCATTACTGATCATAAGCCATTGGTCATCATATTCAATCCAAGCTAGCATCTGCCAACAATGACTTCAAGCAGACTTCAGCGTTGGGCTATAATTTTGATAGCCTACAACTTTGAAATTAAATATCGCGGCACTACAGTTCATGGAAATGTAGACGCACTCTCACGTCTTCCTATCAGCTCAAATGAAAAGTTTGACACAGAAAAGGAATGCTCAATGTCGTCGAGATATCATGTCCAAAAGATGCCGACATAATCAGGCAAAAGCTAAACAGCGACCGAGTTCTGTACAAAGTCTATCAATTTGTATCTACTGGTTGGCAAGAACAACAGCAGGATCTCGAAATATTGCAAAATTTAATCGTAGATTTGCACTGATTATTAACAACAACCTACTATATCTCCATTCTGATGTGAACAGAATCATTTTTCCTCGAGCACTACGGAATAATATTTTTAATCTCCTCCACGAGGGTCATTGGGAAATAGTACGAGTGAAATAACTGGCACGACAACATGTGTGGTGGCCAGGTATCGACGATGGGTTCGCCACAATTGCAAAGAATTGTAGCGTGTACAAGATAGGAAAGTAAATCAATTCGATAGCTGGCCAAAAGCGACATCTGCCTGGGAAAGGATACACATCGACTTCGCTGGTTCTATATTTGACTGGGAAAGGATACACATCGACTTCGCTGGTCCTATATTTGACTCCATTTGGTTAATTTGTGTCGATGCACATTCTCAGTTCCCGTTCGTAGTACAAATGACATCGACAACAACTGAAAACACTATAGCCGCACTTTCAGTCATATTTGCTATTGAGGGTTATCCGAAGACTTTAGTCAGCGATAACGGGCCCCAACTTACATCAGACTCTTTCAACCAATTTTGTCAGCAACATGGAATAAACCACATCACAACAGCGTCATTTAATCCGGCATCAAACGGATTTGCTGAGCGTTTCGTCCAATCATTCAAAATTCCGTCAGCAAAAATTTAAAGGATGGATATCAAGTCGACACAGCCGTAACAAAGTACCTCAGTTCGTATCGTTTCACACCGAATTCAGAAGGCAAAACACCAGCAGAACTTATTCATGGTCGTCCGGTTCGTACGATCTTAAGTCAACTTTTCAAGAAGCGAACAGAGAGCAAGCAGAAACAGACCGCAAAATATTCTCCGAACCAGACGGTTTTTGCCAAATCCTGCCAATCCTTATTGTTGGTGAAAACTATAAAGCACGCGATATTGGGCTTAACACCGTTCATGTTAGGCGTTGCAATACCTAAATTGCAAGCAAAATTAGGTTCGGAAGAGTGCATCCCGCAACGGATGTCCACTCTATCGGCGTCGATCACCCGATGATAACGCTAGAACTATTACAATGAATGGCGGCGTATGCTGCCAGTAAGGTCTCCCAAGCCGGGCAGGTCAAGAGGGGCGCCGAAGCTAAAAGCACCTCCTGGCGGAAAGATTAAAACGCAAATGTTAAAAAAAAATGGTAAAACGAAAACCAAATTAAGGTGCAGGGAGTCGGGGACCCAGTACCGGCGGTGATTGGGGGCAAAGTCGGCTAATGCCTTCTCTCGTCTTGGGCACAACGAGGAACCGCAGAAGGCGATTGCTTCACTTACGGATCGCGTACTCCAGGGTTCTCCGGGCCTCACAGATGCGGTGACAGCTAAAGACGAGGCGGTGAGACAAACAGCTGGCGGGGTATAAGGCGTCCGTCAAGTATCTCAGAAGACTTGGCCAACGACCTCCCGACTCGCTGATCGCGAGGGATCGAAGTCTCATGAAGAAGCCCGAGTACAACGTTTAAAGGTACGAGCGGTTGCACGAAGCCGCTCGGGCCAGCGGGGAAGAAACCCCCCAAAAGCGCATTAGTCACGGCTGCGGCGAATGACCAACCTTCGACCTCAACGCCAACAAACCGTCGACGTCGTCGTCTGCAAAGGCGCATAGGCGGAATACAAACGGGAAGCAGAAAGAGAAGACCACACCTCAGACGTAACACCAAAGCCCTCTGGACGGAAGTCATCGATGGAATTGACTGGAAGGGAGCCAAGGTTCAAGCGTCAGAGGACGGATGACTTTACAAAAGCTTCCGACCCAAAACGGGCGAAACCAGGAGACATTCTGGCCAGTCTAGGATCGACGCGCGATCTGCTGGTGGCAATCATCTACCGCAGTCACCCGGAGGGGAAGATCTCGGATGCTAACTGGCTGACTGCAGAATCTGAGATACTGAGCGCCATGAGGATGCCATTGTTCGCGCAGACCACCCATTTGTATTCGAGTTCAAGGGCATCAAAAGATACAAGGGAGCTAAGGTGGTGGCCTGTGGTAACGCGGAAACTCAGGAGTTTCTCAAGATCACAGTTCATGGTTTTGGCGAACTTTGGGTGGGAGCGGCGCTCTGCGTGGTCCCCACAGACCAGGTTCCGGCTAGAAACATCGTGAAGGTGTGGATTCCTCCCCCGATCAACGCAGAGGAAGATACGCTTGTCCTGATCAAGACTCAGAACCGGACCCTTGAGACAGCCAACTGGACTATCACAATGGTAATAGTCCGCGACAAGGGGATCAGTATTGGCCAGAACAGCCTTGCCAAGCTCCTCGCAGCGGATTGCCGCATATCTTTTGGTATGGGCATACTGGCGGTGGTAGTGCCCCATAGACCCAGGTCCGTTGGAGAGCGTGAAAGTGATTAATCCGCTTCACTGCAGTTTATGAACGAGAAGACGATAGACGTGGCAATTATCCAAGAGCCCTAGATCGAAGTGAAAGGGTTAGAGGCTTGAGTGGTCGCGGATACCGTCTTCTCACACCACCAACCTGTATCGTGGTAAGGAACGGCCTAAATGTTTTGTTTTCTTCTAGGTACAGCAGTCTGGACCTGACGGTGGCACCATGCGAGAGGACGGACGGGAAAGCCTATACCTGGGCTCCGCTTATTTGCCATATGACTATGAAGATCCGCCTTAGGAGGATTTCAGGGAGAGTAACGACATCGTTTTAGGGTGTGACGCCAACGCCCATCATTCCCACTGAAGCAGCGCGGGCACGAACTCCGTTTTTCGTTGTCGTTGTTCGAGTACATCCTGTCTATAACCATGGTCTCGAACAGCGTCTCCCTTGCCATTGAGAATTGGCATGTGTCCTTTGACTGCTCCTTCTTTGACAAATATAAGATAATCTACAATATAAAATGGGACAGAGAGAAGGTCAAGGCCTACCGAAATCCCAAGCGGACAGACTGGAATCGCTTCTCGAAAGCCGTGAGGAGGAGGCTACATGACCTCCCCGGAGGAGGCATCCTCCACCCGGGACAATTGGGGGAAGTGGTACAGAGAGTCACCAAGGCTCTACAGAATGCGTTTCTCAAATCCTGCCCGATCAGCCGACCCTCAAAGTCCAATCGCAACTCGTGGTGAACGTGGGAGTTGAGCAAAGTCAGAAGGGAATAGAGGAAGCTTTTCAACAAGGCCAAAGTGATAAACACACAGGAAGGCTGGGATGCATACCATTACAGCTTCAACTCCTACAAGAACGCCTGTAGGAAAGCAAAAAGAGAATAGTGGGTAGCTTTCTGCGAATCAATAGACAGCACCACCGAGGCCTCAAGGATTTGAAGAATGATGTCAAAGGCGCCTGCCACACTTGCCCTTCTTCGTAACCAGGACGACACTTTCGCGGAAAGCAGTGCGGAATCCCTACAGTTCCTCATGAAAACCCACTTCCTTGGCTGCTCTAATGTCGCGGGAGGCCATGCTGCAGATGGCATGCTCACTTCTACTGCCATGGTTGAAGAAAATCTTTAAAGGATGCTTTTTAACTGGGTACGTCTCCCAAGAATGGAGGGAGGTGAGAGTGGTCTTCCAAGGCTGGGAAGATAAACCATATCTCACTCAAGGACTACTGACCCATCAGCCTCTCCTCGTTTATGTTGAAAACGATGGAACGGGTGATGCATCTACATATAAGATCTATGCTCAACGAACCTACCTTAAAAGTAGATCAGTAGAGTCCGCACTGCAGGAAGTAGTTGGGCACATTGAAAAGACTCTTAACCTTAAGGAATACGCATTGGCGGCATTCCTCGATATAGAAGGCACCTTCAATACCGTCAGGATCGAATCAATTACGGCTGCACTGGCAAAGATGGGCACACACCCGACGGTCACCAGATGGCTGGATAGCTTTCTCAGGAGTAGACCGATAAACGCCAATTTAGGCCTCTCCTTTTCAAGGAAAGCGATCACGAGGGGCACCACACAGAGAGGGGTCATATCTCCACTCCTGTGGAACGTAGTTCTTAATGACTTTCTCCTGCAGCTGAGAAGCAGTGGGCCTACGCGGACGATCTAGTGATACTGATATCAGCAAAGTTCTTGTCTTCTCATCTCAGTGAACTGTTGGAATCGGCGCTAGGCGTGACTAATAGATTGGCACGCCAAAACGGCTTAGGGGTGAATCCTCAGAAGACCGAACTGGTGCTGTTCTCACGAAGATCTACCCGCAATTGGGGAAACGACACTCAAACTATCGAGCGATGCCAAGTATCTTGGCGTCATTCTTGACTGAAAACTCTCCTGTAAACGGAATGTGTAGGAAAGGAAAAAAAATGCAATGGCAGCCTTCTTCACCTGTAGGAACACTTTTGGACTAAGATGGGACCTACAACCACGCATCATGCACTGGTTGTATACAGAGGTGGTGCTACCCATCCTGACATACGGAGGCTTGGTCTGGTGGGAGGCGGTCAACACCAAATCTCACCTAGAAAATCTCCGTAAAGTCCAACGAGTGGCATGCCTTGGGGTCACCGGATATCTTAAATCCACCCCCCAGTCAGCTCTGGATACTATGTTAGACCTGACACCGATAGATATTCACCTTAAGTGCCAGGCGGGGACAAGTGCGGCGAGACTACTGGCAGCACGGTTCTTCAAGCCATCTTATTACGGCTATGCCACTATACTCCGTAATGAGGATAGGGGAGCGGCAGGGAAGAGTGACTATTGTGTACCAGAGTTTTCGTGGAAAAGAAACTTTAGTAGACGCATCCCGGACAGGGAAGAATGGAAAAAAAACACTGTTCTTAGACAGTATGAGCTTTCCATCCTCACTGACGGCTCAAAGACAGACGAAGGGACAGAACTTTCTGTGAAAATCTGGAGACCAACATATCCCTAAGACTTCCTGACTGGTCAAGTGTTTTTCAAGCGGATACACCTGGGATTTACCTCCGAGGAACATAGCGATCTGTGTTGAGAGCCAGGCTGCTATCAAAGCCCTGATATCCTGATAAAGCACTAGTAGACAGTTAACCGAATAAGTTCACATTCGCAGTTGATGGGCCTGGTAAGAACGAGAGCCGACAGGCGTTGGAACACATCCCTCAATTGTGGGATCTCACGCCCGTTCTGGCCGCATTACGACCAAAAACGCACCAAGACCCTCTTGAGCTTCAGGAACAGGTAGGTGCGTGTTTTGACGAGAGTCATTACGGGGCATTGTGTCATCGGTCGCATGGCTACGAGATATGGGCTACCCCACCATGGTTTCTGCCGCAGCTGTTGGACGAGGAGGAAATTGAGAGTATTCACCACCTTCTCTGTGGCTGTCCTGCACTTATGGGAAGGCGGCACCGAATTCTCGGAAGAGCCTTCATTGAAGCCTCGGAGTTGTTTTCGAAAATCCTTACCAGCTAGAGAACACAAAAGCATGACAAGTATGGGCATCACAATGGGCCGATCTGCCACCGAGTGACATCGACTATGGTCGAGACGCCCTATAACCTAACCAAATTTGTTGCTGTTGAACCACAGTCGAAAAATAGTAACATTTTCCATATTTGTTGTTAAATTTTGACAAAATTAGGAGCACACATTTTTTGTTTGTCGTTGTCAACTGTGTTTTCCATGGATGGTGGATGGTGGCCTGTTGGAATCGAGGTTTCGCATTTGTCAGAAAACCCCACCGTTCCCCGAAAATGTGCTGTGTGGGAAAAGGATATAATGGTAATCCGGTGTTCCCAAATTTTATAAATGGAATCAAAGTATTAAAATATTAACAAAGTATCTTATCATTTGATTGAAGAATCATACAATTGATTGAACAATAACACTGTGATAGTCAAAAAAAAAGACAAGACCAAACTCGACGGTTTCCCCCTATTTCGGGTCCTACGAATCGAACTGCATCATTACTTTTTTGAGTTACAATCATGGTTTCATACAAAATTTGTTGTTGAAGTTTTTCGTCAAAGTGGCCCATTGTAAGAGAAAGGCACATTTTTCTTCGGTCTCTAACTTTTGTAATGTTAACTTTTTTGGTAAACTTTCTTTGGCAAAGCTTCTCAGAATAAGTCCGTCTTTATGTTCTTAGAAGACTGTAAACCCCAAAATCAATGTTTTGGGTGTCCTTATAGCCAATATGTTGAAAAAACTGAAATATAACCCATTTTTTTAAATGTTTTTTCCCTCACGTTTCGTCAATATTTTAATTTACCCTTTGATACTTATACATTAAGTGACATCTTGTAATAGTAAGAAACTTAAGCAAAGACAACGTTTTGAGCAAACTAACTGTTTAACTGTTATTAATAACCTTTAAAAGATACAAAAAAAAATAAAACAGCACAAAAACATAGTTGGAGTAGCTTTTTAAAAAAATTCAAATTTTGTTAAGTTTTTTTTATCTAATGGTTAGTTTGCTCAAAACGTTGTCTTTTTAAACTATCACAGTGTAATCAATTAAATTAAAAATACTATATCTATGTTGCGATACATATTCCCAAATTTTATTTTTCTCATTAATATAAGATTTGTTATTCACTATAATTGAATTATTGAATAAGAGAAGATAAGTACCTATCAAACTGGTATTGTCTCTTTACTGAATCTGAAATTTTTTAGCGTGTTTGATAGCATTTCAATTTCTTTCAACAAATTTCGAATTCCTTATAAACTGTTTATTATTATTTTCGATTAATTCATTTACTTTATTCTGAACCTTTATAAAACCATCGTGATCGGTGATGCCTACTATCCATTTCCAAACGGTATCCAACTCATTAATTCCACTTTTATCTATTCTATCTATCTCCTAAAGGCCTGTATCCAGCACCGCGAAATTTTACTGAAACGAATCTGCTCTTTATTTCGGATGTGTGGAACTCCACTAATGTAGTTTGACCAAAAACCTAAAAAGTGATTTGCCACTCTCATGAATCAGCTGTATTTTGTAAACAGCGCCAATTTTGAAAATTAAACTAAAATTAAAAAAAGGAAGAAAAATAATTCTGACGATGAAGTGATTGTGTTGGTAGTGGCACATATTGTTGTAAGAAGAAGTACAGCACAGTCGGAGGCGCCAAAATATCAAAATGATCAAAATGCTTGTTTTCCGTGATCCGCCAAAGACATGGTCTTGCCTCAACTGCTTTTATTAAAGCAATCTTCTCCTCACTTTAAAATTTGCATATCTCTTTTTGGTTTTGCGCACAGATTTTGCCCCCACCTCTCACTTGTACTCCAGTAAAAATAGGCACATATATTTTACTGGCACCCCTATCAGCTGTTCTCCCAGTCCACATTCGTGTGAATATCGATACTACCGATACAAATTCGTGGATCCCGTTTACGTTGCTGGATACTGACTCCAGGAAAACACAAACAAAAAATTACTGGCCCCGTTTTTTTTATATGAAGATTGGCAGTAATTTTTAGTTTCCGCGGTGCTGGATACCCAGCTTAACTCTGAAATCAATCATTTTAACAGGCTAAAGTCCATGGGAATTTCGCATTCGTTGTCTTAAGTTGGTAAAATGATAAACGTCATCTTACGATTCGTAAATGTAAACATTCTTGTCGTCTCTAAGTAATAAGTAATGACTGTGCGTATAGTCAATGACTTTGGAAGTTGTTAACAAAACAAGGGTCGGTATTTCATTTTCTGAAAAAAAATAATGTCTTAATATTTAATATTGTCTTTATGTATTATTCGGTTCCTGTTATTAATTATGATTTTATTCTCTTGATTTTCTTTAACACTGGTAGATCAGGGCAGCCGCAGACTGCTGCAGCGCAGCACTGTGTTGTTCTTGTGATAATCTCCCGGATCTGCCCCCTACAAACAACCTCTTTTTTGTCACGGGATTGAAGTTTGTTTTTTTATCCAAATTTTTTCTCATAATTTTCTTTACCTACTCTATAGTCTTTTCCTCTCCTATTTTTTTGTGTATCTCGAGCATTTTATTTTGGGCTGCTTTAAGTAGTAATGGAATATCGATTTTATAAAAAAGGATGTCACAAGGCATTTGATTTATTGTTGAGTGTATTGTGAGGTTATATTTTTGAGCTGCAATCACTAATATTTCTGTGTAGCTTGTTGTTTAGTTCCTCTTTAATGCATCGAGCTATTTCTGTTAATGTTGAATGAGCCCTGTTTGGGCGAGGCCCGAGTGTAATTCCCTCAGTTGGTATTTTAATTCCTATTTGTACCATTCTTTTCCATACCCTTACTGTCTTACTCTCTTGCTCTATCTCAGCATCATGCTCTTACTTATCATCTATTACACTACTCGACAAATTTCAACTTTTTTTTCCGCTGTCTCCAAAAATGACTTTTTCTAATAGATTGGGAGATTAAACTTTTTTTTAAGAATTATGGTTTTTTTTTCATGGAGTAGTTTTTTTTTAAGAATTTTTAAAAAATCTGGTATTTTTTGTCATAGGTAGTGCTTCTATTTTTCACATAACTCTCGTTTCATACAACTGGTTGTATTGAACTTTGCAGTTATGCTGATAAAATGCTGATAAATGCAGCTATAAATCCGACTCAGACACTTTGTAGCAGAAACTTAACGTCTGGCAGATATTAAGCTTCCAAATTGAAATTTCATCATTTTTTTCGGTATTTTTTACCCGAAATTTTGACTTTGAAACTTCAGGAAAAATCGAAAAAAAAAAATAAATGAATGCCTTGATTTTTGGTTTTAGATAGACACATTAATTACGCTTCGTTTAAGGTATCGCTTATAAAAATATAAAATCAAACGGCTAAGTTATAACCGTTTGACCAAAACGACCCAAATCTCATTTTATCTGAAAAAATACCGAAAAATACTTGAATTTATTTAAGTGTTATGATGCTTAAATATTTTTATTGTTATTGCTTGTTACTATTTTTAAAATGGTTTGTCTGTGTTCTTTTGTCATTTAAGTCAGATTCTTTTATGAGAGTCCACACATAGTCGCCCAACATATTCTCATTCCAAACACCTTGATACCGTCGTTCCATAGCTTTTAATTGTTGGTGAAATCTCTCTCCGTGTTCATCACTAACATCCCCAAGGTTTGGCGGAAAAAAGTCTAAGTGGGAGTGCAGGAAATGGATTTTGAGTGACATGTTGGCTCCAATCTGTTCATAATTCTTAAGTAGGTCTTGAACGATTTTAACGTAATCATCACTCTTTCTGTTACCAAGAAAATTTGTTGTAACCATTCGGAATGAGTTCCAGGCTGCTTTTTCATTCGTAGATAAAATATTTTCAAATCCATCATCTTTTAGTAGTTTTCGAATTTGGGGGCCATCAAATACGCCTTCTTTAACTTTTGCCAGCGACAGACGTGGAAAAACAGTTTTGAGGTAATTCATCGATTCACCTTCGTAATCCAGTGCTTTAACAAAATTTTTTATCAGTCCTAGCTTAATGTGCAATGGTGGTAATATAATGTCTTGGACTTTCACAAGAGCTGCATTTTGTACGTTGTGATGTCCCAAAGTATTTTCGACCCGTTTTTCCCAGTTCTTTCTTGTGTAATGCTCTTTTCTATCTCGGCTATCCCATAGGCACAGGAAGCAACAGTATTTTGTATAACCGCCTTGCAATCCAGTTAACATGGCTACAACTTTTAAGTCACACGCGACCTTCCACTGGTGTTCTTTATATTTAATATTTTCAAACAATTTAGTCATTGTTTGATAGGACTCTTTCATATTAACAGCATGGGCGATGGGAGTAGATGGCTTTTGATTTCCATCCTCTTTATTAAATGCTGTTAAATTCAATTTGCACGTTTTGCATATACAGCTTGGAGCCCACTCTTCGCCAACACTTTTGGGCCACATCTTATAGTTTTCCTTATACTGTTCTTGGAACTTTTCGGTAAAAACGATTTTTTCTTCTTTGCTGGTCATACACTTTCCACATATGTAGCAAAACGAGTCTGCTCGGTAAGCACATGAAGTTGACCGACTTGGGTTGTCCATTTCAATTAGAAACAATTGGTATTTTTCGAAAACACACGATCGTATTCTGCTGGAAGTCAGAACTACACTGAGGCAGGGATACTATAGGTACAGAGTTATATATCCTTTTTTATGAATAGCTTGAAGGAGAAAGGTCAAATATCTGCGGGACCAGCACCTGTGAAGGAAAAAGGTCAACATTTGACCCTAACAGGTATTTATGTATATTTATCCTCACCAAGGCTTAGGTATAAGGAATAAGGAATAAAACTGTCCACAACACTTACACCCCAAATAAATATGACCAGGTAGGATATATATCCGATATATATCAATACCTAAGACTCGGTAAAACCAAAATTACAGGTCCTTTTTGTTTTTTGCAATCCCATTTTGGAAGTTGGACCAAAAACGTACTGGACGGTATTTTTTCAGGTAAAAGTCATTTTGGGTCGTTTTGGTCAAACGGTTATAACTTAGCCGTTTGATTTTATATTTTTATAAGCGATACCTCAAACGACGCGTAATTAATGTGTCTATCTAAAACCAAAAATCAAGGCATTAATTTATTTTTATTTTTTTCGATTTTTCCTGAAGTTTCAAAGTCAAAATTTCGGGTAAAAAATACCGAAAAAAATGATGAAATTTCAATTTGGAAGCTTAATATCTGCCAGACGTTAAGTTTCTGCTACAAAGTGTCTGAGTCGGATTTATAGCTGCATTTATCAGCTGTTTTTAACTGCAAAGTTCAGTACAAACAGTTGTATGAAATGTGAGTTATGTGAAAAATAGAAGCACTACCTATGACAAAAAATACCAGATTTTTAAAAAATTCTTTAAAAAAAAACTACTCCATGAAAAAAAAAAAACATTCTTCAAAATTTTTAAACATCCAAATCTATCAGAAAAAGTCATTTTTGGAGACAGCGGAAAAGTCGTGTCGACTAGTGTTATCTATGCTTCTTAACTATCGTTTTTCTCATCTTTGCTTCAAACGGCGTAGCTAAGCAGATGGCAGCTGCGTCTGCTAAAATCTGTTACCGCTTGATGTAGTAGTTGGAGCACAGACTTTTTTGTCTCATTGGCTCGCTTGCCTCCGCAAGTTTATTTAACTATTTACAAACATACATTGTTAAAGGCTCTGGCGTTTTCGGCCACCCTCAGAGAGAGATCTATGCCTTTCGAAATGGTTTTCTTTATTGTGGCTATATTAATGATCCGATCTGACCCAGATTCAACACTCTGAAAAGATAGGACATCCTCTATGATTCTGCGTTTTTGTCTTGTAATATCAAAATTGTGCATGCCACAGATTTTCGTCCTTTGTGTGAGCGGAAGGGGGCGGGGTGAAATTTTGAAATACACTTGTAGTAGTGTGATAACAAAGGAGACCGAACACAAAATTTGGTTGCTCTAGCTTTTACAGTCTCTGAGATCTAGGCGCAAATGAAGACAGACGGACGGACGGACAGACATGGCTATATTGACTCGGCTATTGATGCTGATCAAGAATATATATACTTTATGGGGTCGGAAACGCTTCCTTCTGGGCGTTACACTCTTCCGTTATCACCACAAATCTAATATACCCCCATACTCTTCGAGTACTGGGTATAAAAATATGAACATATTTGCATTCAGTAAAATCGTTATTATTATAATTTTCTCTGCATAGTGCTGATCAATAGTTTATATTATAAAAATATATGTCTTAGTATGTCGTTGCCCTTTCAAAGATTCTGGGAGCGTTTGTCAAACCCATTGGCATTCTTAAAAATTCGTATTTACCTTTATTTATAGAAAAAGATGTTTTTTCTATATCAGATTCTCTCATAAATATCTGATGGAATCCAGATTCTAAATCAATAGTCGAGAAATATTTTGCTTCACCCAAATTGGAAAAATTTACTGACGGATCCTGCATGAGATATCTGTGAGGTATGTTATTTTCATTTAGTTTCTTATAGTCTATTACTAATCTATGTTTAGGAGTACCGTCTGCAGTTACTCATTTCATTTAATTATTGAATACCCATTTACAGTGGCAATCCTCTTATAAATTGGTAACTCAGTTTTATTTTAATAGTTTCCTTTTTTATATAACAGTATGTTACTCCTGTATCTATTAAGACATTACAATTTTTGTTTAGTTTCTTATCCGTTCTAATCAAGTAGGACAGACCTACTTCGGGGTTGATCTAAAAAATTATCTTCGTCGATGTTATTCACCCTTATGGCTTTATTAACTGGTTGAGTTTGATTCAATGAATCTGTTGGTTTCCGTTTATTCGGTGGATTTGAGTTAAACTGATTATTTATTCCTGCGTTGACTCTATATTGTTGGGCCTGGATATAGTTGGTGCTATACATTTGATAATAATAATTGGAATTATTACCTCGGTTATAGTAATTATTAAAGTTTCCCCTGTAGGGATTATTATTCAGTCGGTTTTGAATTTAAAAAGATTCGTCTACCTCCATTGTTTCAGGGGCCTGATTCTGCTGTCTGCTATTCATGAAATAAGGTTGCCATATTGTTCTTGTGGTAATTGTTTTTTTTTTTAAAGGTGTGTTGTAGGCCTTAGGTTGTCTTTGTTGGAATCTTAAGGTAAGCAAATTGTGCGCGTCTATTATTTACTTGTAGCTCCATTATCTTTCCCAAAACATTTGGTAAATCTAGTAGATTCAATGAAAATAGTATTTCGGAAATACCACCGTTAAGAACAGTCATGAAAATGCGTAAAGCATTCTGTCTAATTTATTCGTTTCCTTTGTCACCTCCCTGTATTTACCATAAGGCATAATTGTTTTATTAACTAACAATGTCATTTTCTGGTCTGATGAGTGCGTGAGGTGGCTCAGAGAGGGCCTAACTGAGGCCACCGGACGGGTCGCAGGTTGCGGATAGCGAAAGGCCTACCCCTAAAAAGGTAGGTCAGCTGCGAATAAGCGGTCAGCTCTAGGGAAAGTACCGAAAATAAGCAGTCCCGGACAGCCAGCGGGTGTTCGCGAAGCAGCAACACTGACGATGCGCTTGTGGTGCCGCCTCGTATAAGTAGCTCACACACTCCCTACTCCCCCACACACCACCTACCCCCATCCCAACCTCCACACTCACCTCACACCGGGCTGGGCTAAGGTGTCATTCGACCCGTGCCGAGAGTCAGCCTGGCTGGGGGCCCGGTTCAAAAACTAGACCAGTCTCGAGCTCAGGGACTTGGCAGCCCCCTGTTCTAATGATGCCTTACCCGGGCAACGTGGATCTCTGCTCGGGCCGACCGTTCCCTTTCTCTGCATCTCGTGGGATGTAAATATGAATAACAACAAAAATAATCAAAACAAAAAAACACAAAAAACAAATCCGAGTCTGGCCCTCCCCAAATGTCAAATGGGAGCAATCGCCTGCATGGGAAGGCATCGGCCCTAAGGCCTGGCCCGACCAGCTCAACAGCAGGACAGACCTGTAAGGTGGAAAGCGCTGGTGTGAGCCCGAGTGGGTCCCATCCTGAATCTGGGGTGGGTGGCAGACCAGCTCCTAACACGGACACCTTAAAAAGGCAGCTAAGCAATATTGCGGCTGCCCGACCTTCTGGTAAAGTGGAAGGAGATGATCTGCCTTCGACCAGCGCTCAAGCCAAAAAACATACATATGCCGAAAGGAGGAGTGCAGGGCACATACTCCGTCGGCAAAATGACAGTACGGAGGTCAGCCCATCAGCTGACTGGCTGAAGAAGGTGGAGTGGGCCACAGCGATGCTCCCACACTTCACAATGGTCTCACAACCAAAGAGACAACGATCGCAGGAGACACCCGGTCCGGCCGCGAAGAGGTCCAGGGTGGTGCCAAATATCTCCTTTGCGCAGATTGCCAAGGAGAGGACGCTGATTGGAGTCCTCGATAAAGGCAGCGCGGAGGGAAAGATTCCAAGGAGCCAATGGAAGTGGGTGGAAGCGGCATTGGCCGACCGCTGCTTCGAGCTGCTCGAAAAAGACCCAGGGCCACCCCCAGTCTGCAAAGACATGGGGTGGTTCCAGGGCAATATAAAAGTAGTAGCCTGCGAGGACGAGCTCTCCGTGAAGCTGTATAAAGCAGCGGTGGCGCAGATCGGAGAGGAGCCGGAGCCGACGTCGTCCTAATCCAGGAGCCTTGGATAGTCGGAGCCAAGGTCTGTGGGTTAGCGACGAGAGAGTACAAGCTCATTGTACCCCAAACTGAAGGTAAAACTTGTACCTGCACTCTTGCAAGAAAGCACCTAAATATCTTTCTGCTCCATAACTTTAGCAATGGCGACAACACAGCAGTAAGCCTAGAGCTAAAGCGGACACATCTGAGGCTGATGTCGTCCTACATGGCCCATGAGGAAAGCGATCCTCCCAACGACCTCTTCTGCAAGCTGGTCAGCGACAGCGAGAGGTCCAACACAAGCCTACTAATAGGCTGCGACACCAATGCTCACCACACCAAAATCGGGGGAGCACGGACACAAATGTAAGGGGTGAGTCACTTTTTAGCTTATCCTCAACTCGAACTTAATTATATGTAACCGGGGTAACGACCCGACATTTATAATACAAAACCATCAGGAGGTTATTGACCTTACTCTAGTGTCTCACAATTTGTCAGACAAAATGAAAAAATGGAGAGTCCTAGAGGACCATTCCTTCTCTGACCATAGGTACATCGAGACGACTTTATCCCTCGAGAACCCAAAACCCACCGACTACATTAACCCCAAGAAACCCAACTGGGTAAAATATAGTTCAGTATTGGAGGAATTACTCCCCAACATAGCACCTACGAGATCAGACACTCAAGACGATTTAGATCGCATAGTAAACAGGTTCACGGAAGCCTGCAACAAGGCCTTCACGGCAGCTTGCCTGCCACACAAGACAAGGGGAAAAAAGAAACCCCTCTGGTGGTCGAAACAAATCGACATCCTACGTAAGAGCTGTAGGACTCTCTTCAATAGAGCCAAAAGCGCTAACGAGGAAAAACATTGGGCAGACTACAAAGTCAGTCTTGCACAATACAAAAAAGAAACACGAAAAGCAAAAAGGGCTTCTTGGCAAAACTTCTGCTCGGAGATAGAGGAGACGTCAGAAGCCGCAAGGCTGCGCAAGATCCTCTCAAAAACTACCCCCTCGGTAGGGTATCTTAAAAGAAACAACGGAACGTGGACCAACTCCAGCGAGGAGTCGCTCCACGTACTACTCGAAACCCACTTCCCTGGGTGCACAACCATCAAGCCGGCGCAAGTCCACAGAGGAGGCCCAACAGCCACGATGGACCATATTTTTACCAAACGTAACATAAGCTGGGCAGTAAACAGCTTTAATCCGTTCAAATCGCAAGGCCCGGACCAGGTCATTCCGGCCCAACTACAAAAGGCCGGAGACTCGGCCATCAACTGGCTACAATGTATCTTCAGGAATATACTAGTGGTGGGGAATATACCACAAGAATAGCTCAAGGCGAAAATAGTCTTTATCCCCAAAGCGGGTAAGGCCTCGCACTCGACCCCAAAGGACTTTAGACCAATCAGCCTATCGTCCTTTCTTCTCAAAATTTTCGAAAGACTTGTCGGACTACATCTGAGGACAATTATTAGTCCTCAAATGTTGTCAGGAGCACAACATGCCTACCGGAAAGGAAGATCCACGGAAACGGCACTCCACGAAGTAGTCTCAATTGTAGAGAAATCCCTACACCTCAAGGAATACTCTCTTATAGCCTTCCTCGATATCGAAGGAGCCTTTAACAACGTCGTCCCAAGTGCCATTACGGAAGCTCTGACTGACCTGGGTGTGGACGGTCACTTGGTGATGCTCATCGATCAATTGCTCACATGCAGGACGGTGACATCAACGATGGGATCGTCCACGCAATCTAGGTATGTCAACAGAGGCACTCCGCAAGGTGGTGTCCTGTCTCCCCTTCTATGGAACATTGCAGTCAATAAGATTCTATGTGATCTGGAGGGGGGGGGGGGGGCTGTAAAGTAGTGGCATACGCGGATGACGTCGCAATTAGTTTCTCGGGGAAATACCCTCAAACACTCTGTGACCTTATGAGCACAAAGCTCGCGAGACTGTCAGAATGGACAAAATCGCGCGGATTGGGAGTAAATCCCTCAAAAACGGAACTCGTGTTATTCACAAATAAATACAAGGTTCCGCCCCTCAACCCTCCAATACTAAATGGATGCAGGCTCTCCTTCAGCGACAGTGCTAGTTACCTAGGGTTGGTAATTGACAAGAAGCTTAACTGGAACCTGAACGTAAAAGATAGAGTGAAGAAGGCTACGATAGCGCTATACTCTTGCAAAAAAGCTATTGGCTATTGGCTCTATGGAGTTACAGTGTGGTGTCCGGCCCTATCAAAAGGATCGACAAACAAACAACTTGGCAAGGTTCAGCGAACCGCAGCTTTATGCATTAGTGGAGCACTACGCACCACCCCGAACGATGCACTAAACGCCATCCTAAGTCTCCAGAGCCTCGAGCTTGCGGGAAAGGGCTGAAATTGCAGCGATACGTCTGAGAGACTCCGACCAATGGACATCACATCTCACGGGTCACTCATCGATGGCTTTAAGCTGGACAACAAGGTTGGATAAGGAATCTACTCCGAACAGCTCGAAATTAGGCACTCCTTCAGGCTCCCAGATCATTGCAGTGTTTTCCAAGCGGAAGTCATTGCGATCAGAGAGGCACTGAAGCTCCTTCAAACAGCCACATCGGCTTCACTGGCAACAACAACCGTAAACATTTACAGCGACAGCCAAGCTGCTATCAAATCACTTCACGCGATTTCTTCGAACTCGGCCACAGTGGCAAATTGCCGCAAATCTCTTCACGAGATGGCCCAACAATTTGCCATCAGCCTTATTTGGGTCCCGGGTCACCGGGACATTGAAGGCAACTGCAGGGCAGACGAGCTGGCCAGATCTGGTACCACAATACCCCTTCTCCAAGACAAGGAGGATATTTGTATGCCAATGGCCACCTGTAGGCTTACCATAAAAGAGCTATATAAGCGACGGGCAGACAATGCGTGGCGGTCAGCACCACTATGTCGCATAACTCGGCAAACATGGCCGACCATTGACAGAAAACGCACACTAGAGCTATGTAAGCTCGGCAGAAGAAGGTGCAGCGTAGTCATCCGTTCCCTCACGGGACACTGGCTGATAGGCTCCCACGCTAACGGGCTGGGAGCCCCATACAACGATTTCTGCCGAAGCTGTAGAGATAAGGAGGAGGAGGAAACGGTGGAACACCTGTTCTGCTCCTGCCCAGCTCTCAGCAGAAGAAGGCTACAGTACTTGGGCATGCCCTATGTCTCAGATATTTCAGAAATGTCCAAAATTTGTCCTAGACAGATTGCAAACTTCATAAGAGCATCAAGATGGGATAACTGCTGATATGTTCAGGTCTCATGAGATGGAAAAGGGGAACATCTCCTGGGGTACCACAGCGGGCCGAATCCGTCCCAAGTGTGACGGGCTCCTGTGGAGCTTGGCAGCCGCCTTCACCTAACCTAACCTAACAATGTAATTTTCTTGTTAACTTCATTACCAACGATTATAGAAAGGTTCCATTGAGAACACATAGTTCCTGTTCTATAATGTATACTGGTCGTTTGTCACAAAGTCAATTCGCGCTAGAATGGCATACAAATTTAAAACGGCCAGTTAGTAAGTGGCTAGTAAGTGAATCGTACGCTGTTCCTGTAATTTTATTTCTTATTGTGATGCAATAAAGTTGTTCGTGGCAGATCCTCACCGACTAGCGGCTGGCCAAATAGCAGCTATTAATTGGCCTTCAGCCGCATATTTCCATTGCTATATATTCATACATATATACATATTCTGTTAATTCTTGCACTTGCTTGCCCTGCTAAACGCTCTCTCAAAGCTCGGTCTTCTCTTCGTTATCTATGCTCGGCGTTATCGATGTTTGAGCAGCAATGCTGGCAATGAGAAGGGCAAGCAAGCGCCACTCGCCATTTAGACAATCAATAAAGCAGTACTCGCAATTTTATTTCTGCGCCGCGTGTTTATTTAATCGAAATAAATATTCGGCCGATCGGGGATAAAAATCATTATCCCCACAAAAGTATTGCTTGCTTTCTCTTTTATATAAACGCATTGCTGTTTCTTCAGCCTCTCTCCAAACTACACTATTACCTTTAAGGTGGTTTCATCTTTAATTATTCCCGATACTCGAAAAGTATAGGAATATATTAGATTTGTGGTGATAGTGGATGTGTGTAACATCTAGAAGGAAGCGTTTATATATATTCTTAAACAGCATCAATAGCCGAGTCGATATAGCCATGTCTGTCCGTCTTTCCGTCCGTCCGTCCGTCTTCATTAGCGCCTAGATCTTAGAGACTATAAAAGCTAGATCAGCCAAGTTTCGTATCCAGTATCCTGTGTTATCAGCCACAATGCTAAAAAAACCATTTCGAAAGGCATCGTTCCCTCTCACTCTGTCTCACACGCGACCCTGTCTGCTTTGCCTATTCGTCTAAATTAGCGCCTAAATCTCAGTGACTATAAGAGCTAGAGCAAACAAACTTTCTCTCCAAGCTCCTGTGATATAACTGTTTTGGAATAATGCAATCGATTTGATTTTGGTAGTGGACTGTATATTTTTGTTCTAGTTCGGTTTACTGAAAACTGCTGGCGCAAAGGCAACGAACGAACATGTATAACGAGTTCTCTCCTCTTCTCTTCCCTTTTTCGCACTCGCTTCTTCGCTTAACGATGGACTTAACTATAACTGATTAATATCCTCTGGTTCCTCAATATCGCGGCCCGCCCTGAAACACAGTTTCTGAACCGGGCAATACCGTATTTTTCCAGAAACCTTGGTACATGGACTGGATGCTCTGCCAGTATCCCAATCGGCTCTCAGGAAAGTGACCCAAGTTAGCGTCCGGTACGGTGTTGAATGGTCGTCCAATTAAGAAGTGAGCCGGTGATAAATAGTTGACCTCAGTATCCGGTGTATAGCATAGAGGGCGTGAATTAATCATAGCGCTGACTTGAGCAAGTCGTGTACGCATCTGCTGAAAAGCATAGCGGTTCCGATGACTCGCCGAAGGTGCAGTCTAACAGACGATTCCCATTTTCCACCCCAGTGAGGTGCACGTGGTGGAATGAATACCCATTGGATGCCATCATCCGCCAGGGTATGAGTGATCAATATGATGTGCGGCTGTGAAGCCAGTAGGGCTTGCATTTCATCGAGCGAGCGTTTTGCCCCGATACAATTTGTGCCGTTGTCACTGTAGATTTTGACCACGTGCCACGTAGAGATATGAAGCGCTGCAGCTCAGGCAGAAAAGTTTCCGTGGAGAGATACGTGGAAAGTTCCAAGTGTATTGCCGACGTGACCAGGCAAACGAATAGGCATATGTAGCCCTTGCTGATGCGTGGTTTTCGACGCTTGCCATACTTGAGAAGGACTGGTCCAGCAAAGTCGCAGCTGGTGTTAAAAAATGGCAGGGCTTGTGTGATACGAATGCTGGGTAGTTCGGCCATTCGTTGCTGTGAATGTGTATGCTGTCTTTGTCGAGAGCAAGGCAAGTAGTCGTGTGTGTTTTTGCGTATTAGGTTTCGTGCACCGAACATCCAGAATCTTTGCCGAACAATGGCAAAGAGTGCAGAAACAACAGGGTGAAGGTTGACCCGGTGCTCGTGTTCCAAGATCAGTTTCGTGATGCGATGCGTTTTTGACAGCAAAACTGGTATTTCACTTATTTCGGTTATTAGTTCCTCAAGTGGATTAATCGCTATTGATTCGGCTTATGTAGATAAGCAATTAGTTTTGACTTCATTTTGAATGCCATTTTCTGAAAAAGATAAGTGTAATTTTGAGTTGTTCAACTTTACCAAGAATTGATCCATGTCCCGTAGCCATAAAGGACCAGTACACCAGAACTGAAAGTCGATGAGGACGGCAGCCATGAGGCCCCTGGACGCACAGTCAGCTAGGTTTATTTTGAAGTCCACATGACGTGAAGCATGGCGTGGAATGGAGTCCAGAATTTCCGAGGTTCGATTCCCAACAAACGTCTTCAACTGGGCTGGTGCATATGTCGCAAAGTTCCAGGCATAGCAAGGATTTTTGCTTGAGTGGTGCCACCCTTGTCTTTGCAGCCACTAAGAATACCAAAATCGGGACATCTTCGTGCATTACTCTGCTGTACACTACAACAGCGTATGCCTTGATAGAAGCATCGGAGAATCCGTGCAACTCGATTTTGTCCGCGTCATTGACAACCAATCGTGGTAGTTGAAAGTGCTGCAATATGTCGAGATCAGCTCGCCACTTCAGCCAATTGTTCGCCAATTTGGTTGGGAATGAATCATCTTAATTCAAATTAAACCATAGTCGTTGAAAAAGGATCTTGAATTGAACCACTACAGCTGCCAAGAGTCCAAGTGGGTCGAATATCCATGAAACGTCGGACAAGACTTGTCTTGATAGACCAATTGTATGTTAGAGTGTCCTTTCCAGGGTGCCAGTAGAGTCCAAGAATCTTTACTGGTGACCATTGGGTTGGTTGTGTGGAGGTATCGGTAACCTCTATTATGCTTTTGGTGTTTGATACCCATTTCCCGAGCTCTAGGTAGGCGCAGGACATTAGTTGTATAAATTCGTTCCTGTTCTGTAGTAGCTCATCCTCACTGATTGATCCAGTAAGAACATCGTCAACGTAGAAATTCTCCAGCAGGATTTTCGCAGCATTCGGAAATTCATGATAATGATCCGAAGCCAATTGTTCCAGCACCCGAACCGCTAGATATGGTGCACATGAGGTTCGGTAGGTGACGGTACATAGTTGAAAGGGCTTGATTTTATCTTTTGGATCTTCTCTCTATACGATTCACTGGAAGTCTCGACGCTTATCGCTAACCCATATTTGTCGGAACATTTTCACAATATCCGCTGAGAATTCGAATTTGTGCATTCTGAAGCGCAAACATACACCAAACAGATCGTCTTGGATGCTTGGCTCGTCGACAACTACTCGGAGTTTTTCACCCAACAGAGGGCGGTGTGGCATGTAGAAATATTGCCCAGAGGTGAAATTGAAATTGAAATGTATGAAATTTCTGTATTGTACTCGTAGGTGGTCATTCTGTTGCAAGCGCCGTTCCACCGATTTGAAACGATTAAGAGCTTCTTGTAGAGTATCTCCAAACTCAGGGTGTGTATTGTTGAATGAAAGCTCCACAATAAACTTTCCTTTTTCATCTCGAGTTTATGTGGTGAGAAAGTGTTTCTCAACCTGTTCATCTTCGGGTTCAAGTTTGGTCGTGCAGTCGACGGTCTCCTGCACCCAAAACTACTGGAGAGTAGCATCTATATTCAATGTGGTGTTAGTGCAATTGCGTTGCTTTTTTGGGGTATCATAACAGCTTTCACTGAATATATTCCCGAAACCAGAATTTGTGATTGTGAACGTGCCAATCCAAGAGCGTGTATGCAACGTTCCGATATATACGAGAGTTCTGAGACAGTATCCAATAAGAGGCGACATGTAATGTAGTCCCCATTTGCGTTTTTGATATAAACCTTGGCCGTGACTAATGTGCTTCTGTAGAAGTATTAGTTCTTTATTTAATTTGTATTAAAACTAAGCTGTTTGGTACCATTCGTACGAAGGCAAAACAAGTATATTAATTATTAAATTAAAATCCTAACTTTTCTGTAGGCGTGGCTGGCGTGGATGCCGTTCGCCCTGTTTCTGCTTTTCGATATCGCCTACTGTTGTCATCTCTATAACCGCTCCCTCAGAATGTCCTCCCAACATTTCCCTGACGAAAAGTGCGAGCTCATTCCAGCCCGTTCCATTGAGCAGGGCAGCCAAGCCCTGGACTGTTAGCGTTGGACTTCCGCAATATTGTGTTCGCAACTCCTTTACGATAGGGCATGTCGCCAAAAAGTGCAAAGTGTCCTCCTGCGCGTGCATATTGCATAGCGTGCATTCTGTTGCAGCGAGACTTCTGTACGGCGACGCGTGAAGTGGCAGCGTTTCCGTTCGTGCTCGGAAAATGAGGGCTATGTGGTTGGCATCTATACTATCTTAAAAAAAATTATGGACTCCTAGGTTATGGTCAAGGCAGCTGTATAGGCGCATCGATGCGCTTGATCTTTGTAACCACATTTGTCTGTCCGCTTCGGTTGTGGCTCGGACGATCTAGTCTTGCCAAGTCCTCCAACATGTTGGGTTTTGGACATCTCCTGGAACTCCTCGATCATTTGCCATCGTCTCCCAGTTCGCAATGAAGTCAATTTTCTGGCCCGTAAGATACCGGAGTACTCTCTTTGGGAGTATCTTATCCGGAATAGCCATCACTTTGGATGCATAGCTGAAGTGCTTTTGCAGCGTATGTATGAATACGGCAGAGAGGACAGTTTCCAGATGAATTGCATAGGTCGGTGTGCTTTGTGGAAGTCGGAAGATTTTTTTATGTAGAACCGCAGGAGTTTCTCTGCTGCTTCATAGTGCTGGTATCCCCATATCTCCGCTGCATATCCAATTATGGTCTGTGCTGTTGCCGTGTATATTTTATACTTTGTGCTCTGAGAGACCTGTCTTTTTCAAAGTAGCTCTTTCAATGTGCAATTTAGAGCTACCTTTTCGTCCGGCAGCTTATTTTGTACTTGTCTTTCGAAGCTCATGTTCTGGGTTAGAGTGACTCCAGGATACTTGAAAGCACGAACCGTCTCCAGTGTCTCTCCATTTAGCGTCCAATGTTCGTTTTGTGCCGAGCGACCTTGCCGTCCTTTATAACCATGACTTTGGTTTTGTCTGCATTAATAACACTACTCGACAAAATTCATGGTTTTTTTCCGCTGTCGCCCAAAATGACTTTTTCCGATAGATTTGGAGATTTAAAATTTTTTAAACAATTATGGTTTTTTTTCCAGGTTTATTTTTTTTTTAGGAATTTTTAAAAAATGTGGTTTTTTTCATAGGTAGTGATTCTTTTTTTTACATAACTTAAGATTCCTACAACTGGTTGTATTAAACTTTGCAGTTTGGAAAATCTGACAAATTCAGCTATATACTCGACCCAGACACTTTGTGGCTGCAACATAACGTCTGGAAGATATTAAGCTTTCAAATTCAAATTTCATAATTTTTTTCGGAATTTTTTCCCGAAATTTGGACTTTGAAATTTCAGGAAAAGTCGACAAAAAATATTTAAATGCCTACATTGGTTTGTTTTAGATAGACACATTAATTAGGAGTCGTTTAAGGTACCGTTTTTACAAGTTGTTTACAAGTTTTACAAGTTGCAGCCGTTTGACCAAAACTTCATTTTCCAAACTGCAAAGTTCAATATAACCAGTTGTAGGAAACTTAAGTTATGTGAAAAATAGAAGCGCCACCTCTGAAAAAAAATACCAAATTTTTAAAAAATTCTTTTAAAAAAAACTAAACCTGGGAAAAAAAAAAAATATTCTTTAAAAATTTTTAAACATCCAAATCTATCATTTTGAAGTCATTTTTGGCGACAGCGGAAAAGTCGTGTCGACTAGTGTAATCAGGCCCCACGTTTGCCATCTGCGTACATAAGAACCTTGACATTCTCCGTTCCTATATATACTCCTCCCGGCAGCACCGATACTATATCGTCTACGTACAGGGAAAATAGCAGTGGACTTAGTAGGCATCCTTGCTTTACCCCAAGGTTTCATGGGAACCACTCGAACAGACTGTTGCCGTTCCAGACCGCTGCCGTGTTATCGGTGTAGAGACATCTTAATATGTTCAATATTTTTCTTGACATTCCAGACATGCTGAGTTTAAAAAAGAAGTTTTATCGGTCCATGGTGTCGAAAGCCGCCTTGGAATCTATGAAACATGTACCATTCGGTTTTGCCTCCTGTACTCTTTGGCTATCGCCACCAATACGAAAATGCTGTCCACTGTACTATAGCCTCTTCCAAACTCCGCTTGGTATTCGCTGAGCACATTATACCTTTCTGCCCATTCAGTCAGGCGCGAGAGCAATATTGAAGCGAACACCTTCATGGTCGAAGTAAGGAAGGATATCCCCCTGTAGTTTGCTGCATTAGTGGCATATCCTTTTTTGTATATCGGGGAAATATTGCTTTGCCGAAAGCTTTCTGGTATATTTTCTGTGTTCCATATTCTAGTGAATACCTTTGTTAAGCTATCAATATATTTCTCTGGTGCATTTTTTTAAAATTCTGCGGGTATCATGTCGACTCCAGGGGCTTTGCAGTTCTTGCTCTTGCTCACTTCTATTTTAACTTCCCCCTTCGTTATTTCACGGTCCAGTTCTCTATTAACGTTGTATGGAAGAGCAAAGTAGTGCTGTATAGCTTGCTTGTCCTGTACTAGCAGTTTTTTAAAGTGCTGCGTCAAGCTGTCATGCTCAGCCATGATTTGGATGCTCTTGTTGGTCCCATTCAATCTTCTGACGAACTCCCAGAAGCTTTTGCTGTCTTTTATGTTGTTGACTTCAAGCCCAATATTCCTGTAGTAGTCTCCCTTTTTTTTCTTCCACATTAACTTGCAAGCTGCGTTGGCCTCTTTGTAATCGAGCTTTTCCTCCTACGTGCCTGTGTGTAGTGCTCGTTTCAATGCGATCATTGATCGTTGTCTCGCTCGATGGCATTCAGAGTCGTACCATGGCTGTTTTCTTGTATGGTGGCCTTAATATTTGGAGCTTCGATTTGGGCCTCTCGCTGTTCAATTTGGTGCTCGAGCTTTTCTCTATACTGCTGTCGTTACCTCACGTTCCATTTAGTTTCGGTAGCAGTTTGTTGTCGTATGGGTTGGGCTGCGCGTGTATGTCAATTTGGATTGATAGTGGTAAGTGATCTGAGAAAGAGTCCGGCTTTACTTCCACATCTTCAATAAGATCATGTCACCTACCATTTTCAAGACAGTAGTCTATTGTGGACGCCGCTTTCCCTCGTATGAAGGTGAAGCTTAAGTCCCCGTCGCCTTGCGTTCTGCAAAGACTGTTGTCCTCGCACAGCTCCATTATTTTATTTCCGTTGCTGTCTACTTTTAGATCCTTTGCTGCCCTGACTAGCGTTTCGTATTTCCCTGCGTGGTCTTTTCGCACTGGGGCACACTGATGTATTCCTATTTTGGCATTTAAGTTACCCACGACCATTAAGTTATCACTGGCGGACATATAACTGATCATAGTAGCCCTGCCATCCATTGCTGTTGTGGTAGGTTGGGATTATGGTTAGATGTGTGTCCTCGCTTATGATTTCTATGGATTGTGATCCACATACATATGTATGTATGTCCAGGAAGCTGCAGCATCCAGATGTAGCTAGGTTTTTGTGGATGCCTCTTAGTTGGCCACCAGTTGCTCTTCCTCTGCCTGCCGTTCTTACTGCTGGCTCCCACGATAGTATATGGTTTGGGAAGTAAGGATCGTACTGCTGCATATTTTGATCGATAAAAGTTTCGTATAGGACAAAGATTTGGAATGTGTTTATGCATTAAAAGAATTGACTTAATATACGCTTATTTGTTGAACCTGCTATGTTGTAAGATAAGATTTTAATTTTAATGCTGCTCTTTGTGCTTGGTTGCCGGTCTTCTAGTTTTTTGCTTCCGTGGCTTTGGTGAGAAGTCGCGAATACGTTATATCGGCTAGATCCAGTTCGGCGCCGTAGAGTTCATTTAGTATAGGGGTAGCTGGCTTTCCTTTGCAAGTTAGCTCTTGGGCGTGATTAAAGGACGCCCACTTGCCCCTTATGCAGATCTGGTCGTTTTTGACGAAGGCTTTTTTTTCGTTTATGGCTGTAAGCTCCTTTTTCAGCTGTAAAAGGGCTATTTTATTGTCCTGCTGCTGTTAGCTAAGGTCTCTATCGATGTAGATTGACGTTTCCGCTGGTTTTTTTCCCATTTTTCAGTACATCATTTGTAACTGAAATACTTTCCATTTCCACCAGCAATCCCGTTTTGTTATTTCTTTGGTAGAGGACTCGTGTTTCACGCACTGTTGCGTTTGGAATCGCCATTCTACCACGTAGTATCCTTTCCACGCCTTCCTTCGTGGCATCTACTTTCTCAAGTCCCTTAAAAATAAGATTCCGGGCCTTACTGTTTTGCACCATCCTGCTTAGCCCTTTTCGGACCTACTTTCTTTCGGTTTTCAATCGCTGGAACTCTCTTTTTTAGATTCTCATACTCCGCTTTGAGTGTTTCGAATTGCACGGACACTGAGTCTAATTGGGACTTTAGCACACCTATATCATCCTTCGTTGCTAGCTTGTCAAGCCGTTGGCTTATCTGGTTAATGGCCTGCATGACGTCTCCGTGACGTGACCTCTGGCTTTGAACTTGTTGCTGCCTTGTGTTTTCTCCCGCGTCAATTACACTAGTCGACACAACTTTTCCGCTGTCGCCCAAAATGACTTTTTCTGATAGATTTGAATGTTTAAAATTTTTTAAAGAATATTTTTTTTTTCCAGTTTTAGTTTATTTTAAAAATTTTGACACGCCCCTTCCGCGTCCACCTCCTTTTAAGATACGAAAAAAGAAACCAAAAACCAAAAAAATGGCTGTATCTAACAGATTGCTGAATCTGGATCATTATTATTATTATTATCATTATTATAGCCAAATGGAACCAATGAAATTGCAGTCGCTACGCAACGCCTTTCAAGCGCTTACTCATTCCCTTTTTCCCTCGCACACACTTCCACATCTCGTATATGTAGTTATACATGTACATGTAGAAAAGTAGAAGATGTAAAAAGCATAAGTAAAAAAAAATGGAAACAGATTTACATATACAAATTTAAAAACTGGTTCGACTTAATTATTTGAAATTTTCGTTTTTGCCCAAAATTTAATTCGTCCCTTTTGCGAACATATAATAAATTACATAAATCGTAAGCTCATATATATACTGACTGAATACTGGGTATAAAGTACGACGTTCCCCCTCGTTCATTATTATTTGCATATTGTTAATATTGTTCCACAGCTACCGATGCGTTCATTGGGTGAGTGGGTTAAAGAAAGTGTGAATATGGGTAATGATCCGTTATTTGAGTATTGAATTGAAATGTTGACCTTCGCGAGTAATAGGCTTTGTTTTGATATGCATTCTATATTCTATATGTTCGGAGCAGAAGCTGTCAGTAGCTCTTAAGAATTCCAATAAGCTCAGTTATCTCTTAAGTTATCTATGATCATCTGTTCTCATGCTCTCGGTGCATACGCACACACCCACACACTCATGTTCGCCGTGCGTACTGCTTACATATATGGCAGTGCATCGGTTAACTTGGGTACATTCGGTCAAATTCGTCATCGAACGACGATGATCCTCCTATGATCACCTATCATCACGAACTTAAATACGGAACTACTGGACTCCTTCTGGCCATCTATACTGCTCGGCGATTTATTACATTTATTTTTGTTATATACTGGCCCTCTAATTGTCTCATCGCGCTACAACGCTTCTAGAGCTAATACATACATATACATTTGTACACTAAAAAACACAAAGTTTACGGCCACGGTCTTTAATATTGAAATACACATAGAAAATAAACACAAACCCTAAAACCCGACAACGGAGTATAATTTTGAAAATGTGGAGTCAGAGTTGCCGAAAAAGCTCGGCAGCTTCCAACACCATATGATTGTATATTTTTATGTTAAGAAAACCTGTGTATAATTAACATATTGAAATCTTTCTTACTAAAACTATAAGAAGACAATTTTTTGAATTAACATAAATTTCGAATAAATAATCACAATTCAGTCTAATTACATAACGCCAATGATATGTCGATTGTAATGATTAGGTGATAGTTACGTTAGGGGCATGCCAACTTCGTTTCATGTATTGCCAAAGGTAGGGTGGGTATAGGGGAACACGTGATCTCCTATGATCCTCCTATGATCACCTATCATCACGAACTTAAATACGGAACTACTGGACTCCTTCTGGCCATCTATACTGCTCGGCGATTTATTACATTTATTTTTGTTTGTTTATTGATTAAAGTACAGTCTGTCTGAGTGCACTTATCTTTGTATAATACGGCGTGCACAAGGAAGTATAGGGATAGGAAAGACCCCGACCTCATTCGGAGAGCTGAGCCTAGAGCGCAGTATAGTGCACTAACCCCGATTCCCCTTTCCTACCGAGGCTGCGATGAATCTGAGATTAGCCAGCAGTGCCAGATGTTCATTATAAAATAGTTCATTATGATATAGCTGGAAGTGCCGTGTATCCGAGTTGTAGAATTTGCGATTGCAATTCAGGATTCTGGATTGGTCGACTTATAACCATGGAGAATAATATTATTGTTCGATACTTTGAATTGAGGGTCTTAGGAAATCTTTGATTTCGCAAGCAGTACCAAACATAAACGAATATGAATTTTTTATATCCATTAAATTTAATAATCATAGAGGCAGAAGAGAGTTAAATACAATCGATGTAAAATTGGCATTTGTGTAAGAGACAGAAATATTTTAATGATTAGATAAGGAAAAAAAAAGAAAAGAGAAAAACAAAAATTAAAGATAATATGGCCAGTAACGATACCAGTCTGTAAATTGCAACAAACAATCATGGCTATTGTGGCATCTGTCATGAGAAACTTGAGAAAGATCAATTGTGTGCTACGAAACCGTGTCAACATCAATTTCACCATTTCTAGTTTGACCCACTGGCTTAAGAGTTCACCGACTTCTCCAACATGTCGCGGGCTCTGTACTATAGAATTGTCAAGTAGAGGAAACGTTGACTTGGCAACAGAGTTGAATAATGCTGAGCTCGCAGAGTGTGCAGCTGCTGGATGTGCCGCTATAGAGGTAGAAGATTCGAATGTTGAAGGACTTTTCCTAGATGGACCAGGGCCAAGTAGAAGTAGAATGCGAGGCAGAGGCAGAGGCGCTATTCCCAAGTCAAATATAGTTAATTGATCCAAGAAGAGAGGGAAATCCTACCCCAACAGAACTAACGGGCCAATCACTCAATTCATCTAGCGCCATTGATAAAGTGAAATTTTTAATTTAATAAATTTCATATTTATAGCTACAATGAAGAAAACCATTTCGAAAGTCATCGTTCCCTCTCGCTCTCTCTCAACGCGACCCTGTCTGCTTTGCTTATTCGTTTAAATGAGCGCCTAGATCTCAGAGACTATAAAAGCTAGAGCAACCAAACTTTCTATCCAAGCTCCTGTGATATCAGACCAGCACAAGTGTATTTCAAAATTTTGCCACGCCCCTTTCCGCCCCCAAGAAGGACGAAAATCTGTGGAATCCACAATTTTTAAGAAAAATTAAAACCAAAAACGCAGAATCATGGAAAATGACCGTGTTTACCAGATTGCCGAATATGGATCAGGTCGGATCAATATTATGGCCAGAAGAAACAAATTAAATTTCAGTGGCTACGCAACGCCTGCCAAGCGCTGAATCATTCCCTCTCTCTCTGTCGCAAACACTTGTACGTCTCAAATATGTAGTTATACATGTCATGTAGAAATTTAGAAGCAGTTGTAAAAAGCATATGCAAACAAAATTGAAAACATGTATAATATTCCAAAAATGATTTGACTTCATTTTTTGAAATATTATTTTTTGCCCAAAATTTAATTTGTCCCTTTTGCGAACATATAATAAATTGCATAAATCGCAAGCTTATATATGTATGTACATATGTGTATACTGACTGAGTACCGGTACCGGTGAACAATTTGGTGCTCGAGCTTTTCTCTATACTGTTGTCGTTACCTCACGTTCCATTTAGTTTCGGTAGCAGTTTGTTGTCGTATGGGTTGGGCTGCGCGTGTATGTCAATTTGGATTGATAGTGGTAAGTGATCTGAGAAAGAATCCGGCTTTACTTCCACATCTTCAATAAGATCATGTCACCTACCATTTTCAAGACAGTAGTCTATTGTGGACGCCGCTTTCCCTCGTATGAAGGTGAAGCTTAAGTCCCCGTCGCCTTGCGTTCTGCAAAGACTGTTGTCCTCGCACAGCTCCATTATTTTATTTCCGTTGCTGTCTACTTTTAGATCCTTTGCTGCCCTGACTAGCGTTTCGTATTTCCCTGCGTGGTCTTTTCGCACTGGGCACACTGATGTATTCCTATTTTGGCATTTAAGTTACCCACGACCATTAAGTTATCACTGGCGGACATATAACTGATCATAGTAGCCCTGCCATCCATTGCTGTTGTGGTAGGTTGGGATTATGGTTAGATGTGTGTCCTCGCTTATGATTTCTATGGATTGTGATCCACATACATATATATGTCCAGGAAGCTGCAGCATCCAGATATAGCTAGGTTTTTGTGGATGCCTCTTAGTTGGCCACCACTTGCTCTTCCTCTGCCTGCCGTTCTTACTGCTGGCTCCCACGATAGTATATGGTTTGGGAAGTAAGGATCGTACTGCTGCATATTTTGATCGATAAAAGTTTCGTATAGGACAAAGATTTGGAATGTGTTTATGCATTAAAAGAATTGACTTAATATACGCTTATTTGTTGAACCTGCTATGTTGTAAGATAAGATTTTAATTTTAATGCTGCTCTTTGTGCTTGGTTGCCGGTCTTCTAGTTTTTTGCTTCCGTGGCTTTGGTGAGAAGTCGCGAATACGTTATATCGGCTAGATCCAGTTCGGCGCCGTAGAGTTCATTTAGTATAGGGGTAGCTGGCTTTCCTTTGCAAGTTAGCTCTTGGGCGTGATTAAAGGACGCCCACTTGCCCCTTATGCAGATCTGGTCGTTTTTGACGAAGGCTTTTTTTCGTTTATGGCTGCTTACAGCCTACCCTCCTTTTTCAGCTGTAAAAGGGCTATTTTATTATCCTGCTGCTGTTAGCTAAGGTCTCTATCGATGTAGATTGACGTTTCCGCTGGTTTTTTTTCCCATTTTTCAGTACATCATTTGTAACTGAAATACTTTCCATTTCCACCAGCAATCCCGTTTTGTTATTTCTTTGGTAGAGGACTCGTGTTTCACGCACTGTTGCGTTTGGAATCGCCATTCTACCACGTAGTTTCCTTTCCACGCCTTCCTTCGTGGCATCTACTTTCTCAAGTCCCTTAAAAATAAGATTCCGGGCCTTACTGTTTTGCACCATCCTGCTTAGCCCTTTTCGGACCTACTTTCTTTCGGTTTTCAATCGCTGGAACTCTCTTTTTTAGATTCTCATTCTCCGCTTTGAGTGTTTCGAATTGCACGGACACTGAGTCTAATTGGGACTTTAGCACACCTATATCATCCTTCGTTGCTAGCTTGTCAAACCGTTGGCTTATCTGGTTAATGGCCTGCATGACGTCTCCGTGACGTGACCTCTGGCTTTGAACTTGTTGCTACGTAGAATTATAGCGAATGATCATTTCTATCAGAGTGTTGAATCTGGATCAGATCGGATCATATTTATAGCTACAATGAAGAAAACCATTTCGAAAGTCATCGTTCCCTCTCGCTCTCTCTCAACGCGACCCTGTCTGCTTTGCTTATTCGTTTAAATGAGCGCCTAGATCTCAGAGACTATAAAAGCTAGAGCAACCAAACTTTCTATCCAAGCTCCTGTGATATCAGACCAGCACAAGTGTATTTCAAAATTTTGCCACGCCCCTTTCCGCCCCCACGAAGGACGAAAATCTGTGGAATCCACAATTTTTAAGAAAAATTAAAACCAAAAACGCAGAATCATGGAAAATGACCGTGTTTACCAGATTGCCGAATATGGATCAGGTCGGATCAATATTATGGCCAGAAGAAACAAATTAAATTTCAGTGGCTACGCAACGCCTGCCAAGCGCTGAATCATTCCCTCTCTCTCTGTCGCAAACACTTGTACGTCTCAAATATGTAGTTATACATGTCATGTAGAAATTTAGAAGCAGTTGTAAAAAGCATATGCAAACAAAATTGAAAACATGTATAATATTCCAAAAATGATTTGACTTCATTTTTTGAAATATTATTTTTTGCCCAAAATTTAATTTGTCCCTTTTGCGAACATATAATAAATTGCATAAATCGCAAGCTTATATATGTATGTACATATGTGTATACTGACTGAGTACCGGTACCGGTGAACAATTTGGTGCTCGAGCTTTTCTCTATACTGTTGTCGTTACCTCACGTTCCATTTAGTTTCGGTAGCAGTTTGTTGTCGTATGGGTTGGGCTGCGCGTGTATGTCAATTTGGATTGATAGTGGTAAGTGATCTGAGAAAGAATCCGGCTTTACTTCCACATCTTCAATAAGATCATGTCACCTACCATTTTCAAGACAGTAGTCTATTGTGGACGCCGCTTTCCCTCGTATGAAGGTGAAGCTTAAGTCCCCGTCGCCTTGCGTTCTGCAAAGACTGTTGTCCTCGCACAGCTCCATTATTTTATTTCCGTTGCTGTCTACTTTTAGATCCTTTGCTGCCCTGACTAGCGTTTCGTATTTCCCTGCGTGGTCTTTTCGCACTGGGGCACACTGATGTATTCCTATTTTGGCATTTAAGTTACCCACGACCATTAAGTTATCACTGGCGGACATATAACTGATCATAGTAGCCCTGCCATCCATTGCTGTTGTGGTAGGTTGGGATTATGGTTAGATGTGTGTCCTCGCTTATGATTTCTATGGATTGTGATCCACATACATATATATGTCCAGGAAGCTGCAGCATCCAGATATAGCTAGGTTTTTGTGGATGCCTCTTAGTTGGCCACCACTTGCTCTTCCTCTGCCTGCCGTTCTTACTGCTGGCTCCCACGATAGTATATGGTTTGGGAAGTAAGGATCGTACTGCTGCATATTTTGATCGATAAAAGTTTCGTATAGGACAAAGATTTGGAATGTGTTTATGCATTAAAAGAATTGACTTAATATACGCTTATTTGTTGAACCTGCTATGTTGTAAGATAAGATTTTAATTTTAATGCTGCTCTTTGTGCTTGGTTGCCGGTCTTCTAGTTTTTTGCTTCCGTGGCTTTGGTGAGAAGTCGCGAATACGTTATATCGGCTAGATCCAGTTCGGCGCCGTAGAGTTCATTTAGTATAGGGGTAGCTGGCTTTCCTTTGCAAGTTAGCTCTTGGGCGTGATTAAAGGACGCCCACTTGCCCCTTATGCAGATCTGGTCGTTTTTGACGAAGGCTTTTTTTCGTTTATGGCTGCTTACAGCCTACCCTCCTTTTTCAGCTGTAAAAGGGCTATTTTATTATCCTGCTGCTGTTAGCTAAGGTCTCTATCGATGTAGATTGACGTTTCCGCTGGTTTTTTTTCCCATTTTTCAGTACATCATTTGTAACTGAAATACTTTCCATTTCCACCAGCAATCCCGTTTTGTTATTTCTTTGGTAGAGGACTCGTGTTTCACGCACTGTTGCGTTTGGAATCGCCATTCTACCACGTAGTTTCCTTTCCACGCCTTCCTTCGTGGCATCTACTTTCTCAAGTCCCTTAAAAATAAGATTCCGGGCCTTACTGTTTTGCACCATCCTGCTTAGCCCTTTTCGGACCTACTTTCTTTCGGTTTTCAATCGCTGGAACTCTCTTTTTTAGATTCTCATTCTCCGCTTTGAGTGTTTCGAATTGCACGGACACTGAGTCTAATTGGGACTTTAGCACACCTATATCATCCTTCGTTGCTAGCTTGTCAAACCGTTGGCTTATCTGGTTAATGGCCTGCATGACGTCTCCGTGACGTGACCTCTGGCTTTGAACTTGTTGCTACGTAGAATTATAGCGAATGATCATTTCTATCAGAGTGTTGAATCTGGATCAGATCGGATCATATTTATAGCTACAATGAAGAAAACCATTTCGAAAGTCATCGTTCCCTCTCGCTCTCTCTCTCACACGCGACCCTGTCTGCTTTGCTTATTCGTTTAAATGAGCGCCTAGATCTGAGAGACTATAAAAGCTAGAGCAACCAAACTTTCTATCCAAGCTCCTGTGATATCAGACCAGCACAAGTGTATTTCAAAATTTTGCCACGCCCCTTTCCGCCCCCACAAAGGAGGAAAATCTGTGGAATCCACAATTTTTAAGAAAAATTAAAACCAAAAACGCAGAATCATGGAAAATGACCGTGTTTACCAGATTGCCGAATATGGATCAGGTCGGATCAATATTATGGCCAGAAGAAACAAATTAAATTTCAGTGGCTACGCAACGCCTGCCAAGCGCTGAATCATTCCCTCTCTCTCTGTCGCAAACACTTGTACGTCTCAAATATGTAGTTATACATGTCATGTAGAAATTTAGAAGCAGTTGTAAAAAGCATATGCAAACAAAATTGAAAACATGTATAATATTCCAAAATGATTTGACTTCATTTTTTGAAATATTATTTTTTGCCCAAAATTTAATTTGTCCCTTTTGCGAACATATAATAAATTGCATAAATCGCAAGCTTATATATGTATGTACATATGTGTATACTGACTGAGTACCGGTACCGGTGAACAATTTGGTGCTCGAGCTTTTCTCTATACTGCTGTCGTTACCTCACGTTCCATTTAGTTTCGGTAGCAGTTTGTTGTCGTATGGGTTGGGCTGCGCGTGTATGTCAATTTGGATTGATAGTGGTAAGTGATCTGAGAAAGAATCCGGCTTTACTTCCACATCTTCAATAAGATCATGTCACCTACCATTTTCAAGACAGTAGTCTATTGTGGACGCCGCTTTCCCTCGTATGAAGGTGAAGCTTAAGTCCCCGTCGCCTTGCGTTCTGCAAAGACTGTTGTCCTCGCACAGCTCCATTATTTTATTTCCGTTGCTGTCTACTTTTAGATCCTTTGCTGCCCTGACTAGCGTTTCGTATTTCCCTGCGTAGTCTTTTCGTACTGGGGCACACTGATGTATTCCTATTTTGGCATTTAAGTTACCCACGACCATTAAGTTATCACTGGCGGACATATAACTGATCATAGTAGCCCTGCCATCCATTGCTGTTGTGGTAGGTTGGGATTATGGTTAGATGTGTGTCCTCGCTTATGATTTCTATGGATTGTGATCCACATACATATGTATGTCCAGGAAGCTGCAGCATCCAGATATAGCTAGGTTTTTGTGGATGCCTCTTAGTTGGCCACCACTTGCTCTTCCTCTGCCTGCCGTTCTTACTGCTGGCTCCCACGATAGTATATGGTTTGGGAAGTAAGGATCGTACTGCTGCATATTTTGATCGATAAAAGTTTCGTATAGGACAAAGATTTGGAATGTGTTTATGCATTAAAAGAATTGACTTAATATACGCTTATTTGTTGAACCTGCTATGTTGTAAGATAAGATTTTAATTTTAATGCTGCTCTTTGTGCTTGGTTGCCGGTCTTCTAGTTTTTTGCTTCCGTGGCTTTGGTGAGAAGTCGCGAATACGTTAGATTTGTGGGGATAACGGTTGTGTGTAACGCCCAGAAGGAAGCGTTTCCGACCCCATAAAGTATATATATTCCTTATCAGCATCAATAGCCGAGTCGATATAGCCATGTCTGTCTGTCCATCCGTCTGTCCGTCCGTCTGTCCGTCTTCATTTGCGCCTATATCTCAGAGACTATAAAAGCTGGAGCAACCAAGTTTTGTATCCAGTCTCCTCTGTGATCACACTACTCCAAACGTATTTCAAAATTTCGCCCCGCCCTCTTCAGCCCCCACAAAGGACGAAAGTCTGTGGCGTATACAATGTTGAAGATACGAGAAAACTAAAAACGTAGAATTATAGCGAATGATCATTTCTATCAGAGTGTTGAATCTGGATCAGATCGGATCATATTTATAGCTACAATGAAGAAAACCATTTCGAAAGTCATCGTTCCCTCTCGCTCTCTCTCACACGCGACCCTGTCTGCTTTGCTTATTCGTTTAAATGAGCGCCTAGATCTAAGAGACTATAAGAGCTAGAGCAACCAAACTTTCTATCCAAACTCCTGTGATATCAATTCAGCACAAGTTTATTTCAAAATTTTGCCACGCCCCCTTCCGCCCCCACAAAAAACGAAAATCTGTGGAATCCACAATTTTTAAGAAAAATTAAAACCAAAAACGCAGAATCATGGAAAATGACCGTGTTTACCAGATTGCCGAATATGGATCAGGTCGGATCAATATTATGGCCAGAAGAAACAAATTAAATTTCAGTGGCTACGCAACGCCTGCCAAGCGCTGAATCATTCCCTCTCTCTCTGTCGCAAACACTTGTACGTCTCAAATATGTAGTTATACATGTCATGTAGAAATTTAGAAGCAGTTGTAAAAAGCATATGCAAACAAAATTGAAAACATGTATAATATTCCAAAATGATTTGACTTCATTTTTTGAAATATTATTTTTTGCCCAAAATTTAATTTGTCCCTTTTGCGAACATATAATAAATTGCATAAATCGCAAGCTTATATATGTATGTACATATGTGTATACTGACTGAGTACCGGTACCGGTGAACAATTTGGTGCTCGAGCTTTTCTCTATACTGTTGTCGTTACCTCACGTTCCATTTAGTTTCGGTAGCAGTTTGTTGTCGTATGGGTTGGGCTGCGCGTGTATGTCAATTTGGATTGATAGTGGTAAGTGATCTGAGAAAGAATCCGGCTTTACTTCCACATCTTCAATAAGATCATGTCACCTACCATTTTCAAGACAGTAGTCTATTGTGGACGCCGCTTTCCCTCGTATGAAGGTGAAGCTTAAGTCCCCGTCGCCTTGCGTTCTGCAAAGACTGTTGTCCTCGCACAGCTCCATTATTTTATTTCCGTTGCTGTCTACTTTTAGATCCTTTGCTGCCCTGACTAGCGTTTCGTATTTCCCTGCGTGGTCTTTTCGCACTGGGGCACACTGATGTATTCCTATTTTGGCATTTAAGTTACCCACGACCATTAAGTTATCACTGGCGGACATATAACTGATCATAGTAGCCCTGCCATCCATTGCTGTTGTGGTAGGTTGGGATTATGGTTAGATGTGTGTCCTCGCTTATGATTTCTATGGATTGTGATCCACATACATATATATGTCCAGGAAGCTGCAGCATCCAGATATAGCTAGGTTTTTGTGGATGCCTCTTAGTTGGCCACCACTTGCTCTTCCTCTGCCTGCCGTTCTTACTGCTGGCTCCCACGATAGTATATGGTTTGGGAAGTAAGGATCGTACTGCTGCATATTTTGATCGATAAAAGTTTCGTATAGGACAAAGATTTGGAATGTGTTTATGCATTAAAAGAATTGACTTAATATACGCTTATTTGTTGAACCTGCTATGTTGTAAGATAAGATTTTAATATTAATGCTGCTCTTTGTGCTTGGTTGCCGGTCTTCTAGTTTTTTGCTTCCGTGGCTTTGGTGAGAAGTCGCGAATACGTTATATCGGCTAGATCCAGTTCGGCGCCGTAGAGTTCATTTAGTATAGGGTAGCTGGCTTTCCTTTGCAAGTTAGCTCTTGGGCGTGATTAAAGGACGCCCACTTGCCCCTTATGCAGATCTGGTCGTTTTTGACGAAGGCTTTTTTTTCGTTTATGGCTGTAAGCTCCTTTTTCAGCTGTAAAAGGGCTATTTTATTGTCCTGCTGCTGTTAGCTAAGGTCTCTATCGATGTAGATTGACGTTTCCGCTGGTTTTTTTCCCATTTTTCAGTACATCATTTGTAACTGAAATACTTTCCATTTCCACCAGCAATCCCGTTTTGTTATTTCTTTGGTAGAGGACTCGTGTTTCACGCACTGTTGCGTTTGGAATCGCCATTCTACCACGTAGTATCCTTTCCACGCCTTCCTTCGTGGCATCTACTTTCTCAAGTCCCTTAAAAATAAGATTCCGGCCTTACTGTTTTGCACCATCCTGCTTAGCCCTTTTCGGACCTACTTTCTTTCGGTTTTCAATCGCTGGAACTCTCTTTTTTAGATTCTCATTCTCCGCTTTGATTGTTTCGAATTGCACGGACACTAAGTCTAATTGGGACTTTAGCACACCTATATCATCCTTCGTTGCTAGCTTGTCAAACCGTTGGCTTATCTGGTTAATGGCCTGCATGACTTCTCCGTGACGTGACCTCTGGCTTTGAACTTGTTGCTACGTAGAATTATAGTGAATGATCATTTCTATCAGAGTGTTGAATCTGGATCAGATCGGATCATATTTATAGCTACAATGAAGAAAACCATTTCGAAAGTCATCGTTCCCTCTCGCTCTCTCTCACACGCGACCCTGTCTGCTTTGCTTATTCGTTTAAATGAGCGCCTAGATCTGAGAGACTATAAAAGCTAGAGCAACCAAACTTTCTATCCAAGCTCCTGTGATATCAGACCAGCACAAGTGTATTTCAAAATTTTGCCACGCCCCTTTCCGCCCCCACAAAGGACGAAAATCTGTGGAATCCACAATTTTTAAGAAAAATTAAAACCAAAAACGCAGAATCATGGAAAATGACCGTGTTTACCAGATTGCCGAATATGGATCAGGTCGGATCAATATTATGGCCAGAAGAAACAAATTAAATTTCAGTGGCTACGCAACGCCTGCCAAGCGCTGAATCATTCCCTCTCTCTCTGGCGCAAACACTTGTACGTCTCAAATATGTAGTTATACATGTCATGTAGAAATTTAGAAGCAGTTGTAAAAAGCATATGCAAACAAAATTGAAAACATGAATAATATTCCAAAATGATTTGACTTCATTTTTTGAAATATTATTTTTTGCCCAAAATTTAATTTGTCCCTTTTGCGAACATATAATAAATTGCATAAATCGCAAGCTTATATATGTATGTACATATGTGTATACTGACTGAGTACCGGTACCGGTGAACAATTTGGTGCTCGAGCTTTTCTCTATACTGCTGTCGTTACCTCACGTTCCATTTAGTTTCGGTAGCAGTTTGTTGTCGTATGGGTTGGGCTGCGCGTGTATGTCAATTTGGATTGATAGTGGTAAGTGATCTGAGAAAGAATCCGGCTTTACTTCCACATCTTCAATAAGATCATGTCACCTACCATTTTCAAGACAGTAGTCTATTGTGGACGCCGCTTTCCCTCGTATGAAGGTGAAGCTTAAGTCCCCGTCGCCTTGCGTTCTGCAAAGACTGTTGTCCTCGCACAGCTCCATTATTTTATTTCCGTTGCTGTCTACTTTTAGATCCTTTGCTGCCCTGACTAGCGTTTCGTATTTCCCTGCGTGGTCTTTTCGCACTGGGGCACACTGATGTATTCCTATTTTGGCATTTAAGTTACCCGCGACCATTAAGTTATCACTGGCGGACATATAACTGATCATAGTAGCCCTGCCATCCATTGCTGTTGTGGTAGGTTGGGATTATGGTTAGATGTGTGTCCTCGCTTATGATTTCTATGGATTGTGATCCACATACATATGTATGTCCAGGAAGCTGCAGCATCCAGATATAGCTAGGTTTTTGTGGATGCCTCTTAGTTGGCCACCACTTGCTCTTCCTCTGCCTGCCGTTCTTACTGCTGGCTCCACGATAGTATATGGTTTGGGAAGTAAGGATCGTACTGCTGCATATTTTGATCGATAAAAGTTTCGTATAGGACAAAGATTTGGAATGTGTTTATGCATTAAAAGAATTGACTTAATATACGCTTATTTGTTGAACCTGCTATGTTGTAAGATAAGATTTTAATTTTAATGCTGCTCTTTGTGCTTGGTTGCCGGTCTTCTAGTTTTTTGCTTCCGTGGCTTTGGTGAGAAGTCGCGAATACGTTAGATTTGTGGGGATAACGGTTGTGTGTAACGCCCAGAAGGAAGCGTTTCCGACCCCATAAAGTATATATATTCCTTATCAGCATCAATAGCCGAGTCGATATAGCCATGTCTGTCTGTCCATCCGTCCGTCCGTCCGTCTGTCCGTCTTCATTTGCGCCTATATCTCAGAGACTATAAAAGCTGGAGCAACCAAGTTTTGTATCCAGTCTCCTCTGTGATCACACTACTCCAAACGTATTTCAAAATTTCGCCCCGCCCTCTTCAGCCCCCACAAAGGACGAAAGTCTGTGGCGTATACAATGTTGAAGATACGAGAAAACTAAAAACGTAGAATTATAGCGAATGATCATTTCTATCAGAGTGTTGAATCTGGATCAGATCGGATCATATTTATAGCTACAATGAAGAAAACCATTTCGAAAGTCATCGTTCCCTCTCGCTCTCTCTCACACGCGACCCTGTCTGCTTTGCTTATTCGTTTAAATGAGCGCCTAGATCTGAGAGACTATAAAAGCTAGAGCAACCAAACTTTCTATCCAAGCTCCTGTGATATCAGACCAGCACAAGTGTATTTCAAAATTTTGCCACGCCCCTTTCCGCCCCCACAAAGGAGGAAAATCTGTGGAATCCACAATTTTTAAGAAAAATTAAAACCAAAAACGCAGAATCATGGAAAATGACCGTGTTTACCAGATTGCCGAATATGGATCAGGTCGGATCAATATTATGGCCAGAAGAAACAAATTAAATTTCAGTGGCTACGCAACGCCTGCCAAGCGCTGAATCATTCCCTCTCTCTCTGTCGCAAACACTTGTACGTCTCAAATATGTAGTTATACATGTCATGTAGAAATTTAGAAGCAGTTGTAAAAAGCATATGCAAACAAAATTGAAAACATGTATAATATTCCAAAAATGATTTGACTTCATTTTTTGAAATATTATTTTTTGCCCAAAATTTAATTTGTCCCTTTTGCGAACATATAATAAATTGCATAAATCGCAAGCTTATATATGTATGTACATATGTGTATACTGACTGAGTACCGGTACCGGTGAACAATTTGGTGCTCGAGCTTTTCTCTATACTGCTGTCGTTACCTCACGTTCCATTTAGTTTCGGTAGCAGTTTGTTGTCGTATGGGTTGGGCTGCGCGTGTATGTCAATTTGGATTGATAGTGGTAAGTGATCTGAGAAAGAGTCCGGCTTTACTTCCACATCTTCAATAAGATCATGTCACCTACCATTTTCAAGACAGTAGTCTATTGTGGACGCCGCTTTCCCTCGTATGAAGGTGAAGCTTAAGTCCCCGTCGCCTTGCGTTCTGCAAAGACTGTTGTCCTCGCACAGCTCCATTATTTTATTTCCGTTGCTGTCTACTTTTAGATCCTTTGCTGCCCTGTCTAGCGTTTCGTATTTCCCTGCGTGGTCTTTTCGCACTGGGGCACACTGATGTATTCCTATTTTGGCATTTAAGTTACCCACGACCATTAAGTTATCACTGGCGGACATATAACTGATCATAGTAGCCCTGCCATCCATTGCTGTTGTGGTAGGTTGGGATTATGGTTAGATGTGTGTCCTCGCTTATGATTTCTATGGATTGTGATCCACATACGTATATATGTCCAGGAAGCTGCAGCATCCAGATATAGCTAGGTTTTTGTGGATGCCTCTTAGTTGGCCACCACTTGCTCTTCCTCTGCCTGCCGTTCTTACTGCTGGCTCCCACGATAGTATATGGTTTGGGAAGTAAGGATCGTACTGCTGCATATTTTGATCGATAAAAGTTTCGTATAGGACAAAGATTTGGAATGTGTTTATGCATTAAAAGAATTGACTTAATATACGCTTATTTGTTGAACCTGCTATGTTGTAAGATAAGATTTTAATTTTAATGCTGCTCTTTGTGCTTGGTTGCCGGTCTTCTAGTTTTTTGCTTCCGTGGCTTTGGTGAGAAGTCGCGAATACGTTATATCGGCTAGATCCAGTTCGGCGCCGTAGAGTTCATTTAGTATAGGGGTAGCTGGCTTTCCTTTGCAAGTTAGCTCTTGGGCGTGATTAAAGGACGCCCACTTGCCCCTTATGCAGATCTGGTCGTTTTTGACGAAGGCTTTTTTTTCGTTTATGGCTGTAAGCTCCTTTTTCAGCTGTAAAAGGGCTATTTTATTGTCCTGCTGCTGTTAGCTAAGGTCTCTATCGATGTAGATTGACGTTTCCGCTGGTTTTTTTCCCATTTTTCAGTACATCATTTGTAACTGAAATACTTTCCATTTCCACCAGCAATCCCGTTTTGTTATTTCTTTGGTAGAGGACTCGTGTTTCACGCACTGTTGCGTTTGGAATCGCCATTCTACCACGTAGTATCCTTTCCACGCCTTCCTTCGTGGCATCTACTTTCTCAAGTCCCTTAAAAATAAGATTCCGGGCCTTACTGTTTTGCACCATCCTGCTTAGCCCTTTTCGGACCTACTTTCTTTCGGTTTTCAATCGCTGGAACTCTCTTTTTTAGATTCTCATACTCCGCTTTGAGTGTTTCGAATTGCACGGACACTGAGTCTAATTGGGACTTTAGCACACCTATATCATCCTTCGTTGCTAGCTTGTCAAGCCGTTGGCTTATCTGGTTAATGGCCTGCATGACGTCTCCGTGACGTGACCTCTGGCTTTGAACTTGTTGCTGCCTTGTGTTTTCTCCCGCGTCAATTACACTAGTCGACACAACTTTTCCGCTGTCGCCCAAAATGACTTTTTCTGATAGATTTGAATGTTTAAAATTTTTTAAAGAATATTTTTTTTTTCCAGTTTTAGTTTATTTTAAAAATTTTGACACGCCCCTTCCGCGTCCACCTCCTTTTAAGATACGAAAAAAGAAACCAAAAACCAAAAAAATGGCTGTATCTAACAGATTGCTGAATCTGGATCATTATTATTATTATTATCATTATTATAGCCAAATGGAACCAATGAAATTGCAGTCGCTACGCAACGCCTTTCAAGCGCTTACTCATTCCCTTTTTCCCTCGCACACACTTCCACATCTCGTATATGTAGTTATACATGTACATGTAGAAAAGTAGAAGATGTAAAAAGCATAAGTAAAAAAAAATGGAAACAGATTTACATATACAAATTTAAAAACTGGTTCGACTTAATTATTTGAAATTTTCGTTTTTGCCCAAAATTTAATTCGTCCCTTTTGCGAACATATAATAAATTACATAAATCGTAAGCTCATATATATACTGACTGAATACTGGGTATAAAGTACGACGTTCCCCCTCGTTCATTATTATTTGCATATTGTTAATATTGTTCCACAGCTACCGATGCGTTCATTGGGTGAGTGGGTTAAAGAAAGTGTGAATATGGGTAATGATCCGTTATTTGAGTATTGAATTGAAATGTTGACCTTCGCGAGTAATAGGCTTTGTTTTGATATGCATTCTATATTCTATATGTTCGGAGCAGAAGCTGTCAGTAGCTCTTAAGAATTCCAATAAGCTCAGTTATCTCTTAAGTTATCTATGATCATCTGTTCTCATGCTCTCGGTGCATACGCACACACCCACACACTCATGTTCGCCGTGCGTACTGCTTACATATATGGCAGTGCATCGGTTAACTTGGGTACATTCGGTCAAATTCGTCATCGAACGACGATGATCCTCCTATGATCACCTATCATCACGAACTTAAATACGGAACTACTGGACTCCTTCTGGCCATCTATACTGCTCGGCGATTTATTACATTTATTTTTGTTATATACTGGCCCTCTAATTGTCTCATCGCGCTACAACGCTTCTAGAGCTAATACATACATATACATTTGTACACTAAAAAACACAAAGTTTACGGCCACGGTCTTTAATATTGAAATACACATAGAAAATAAACACAAACCCTAAAACCCGACAACGGAGTATAATTTTGAAAATGTGGAGTCAGAGTTGCCGAAAAAGCTCGGCAGCTTCCAACACCATATGATTGTATATTTTTATGTTAAGAAAACCTGTGTATAATTAACATATTGAAATCTTTCTTACTAAAACTATAAGAAGACAATTTTTTGAATTAACATAAATTTCGAATAAATAATCACAATTCAGTCTAATTACATAACGCCAATGATATGTCGATTGTAATGATTAGGTGATAGTTACGTTAGGGGCATGCCAACTTCGTTTCATGTATTGCCAAAGGTAGGGTGGGTATAGGGGAACACGTGATCTCCTATGATCCTCCTATGATCACCTATCATCACGAACTTAAATACGGAACTACTGGACTCCTTCTGGCCATCTATACTGCTCGGCGATTTATTACATTTATTTTTGTTTGTTTATTGATTAAAGTACAGTCTGTCTGAGTGCACTTATCTTTGTATAATACGGCGTGCACAAGGAAGTATAGGGATAGGAAAGACCCCGACCTCATTCGGAGAGCTGAGCCTAGAGCGCAGTATAGTGCACTAACCCCGATTCCCCTTTCCTACCGAGGCTGCGATGAATCTGAGATTAGCCAGCAGTGCCAGATGTTCATTATAAAATAGTTCATTATGATATAGCTGGAAGTGCCGTGTATCCGAGTTGTAGAATTTGCGATTGCAATTCAGGATTCTGGATTGGTCGACTTATAACCATGGAGAATAATATTATTGTTCGATACTTTGAATTGAGGGTCTTAGGAAATCTTTGATTTCGCAAGCAGTACCAAACATAAACGAATATGAATTTTTTATATCCATTAAATTTAATAATCATAGAGGCAGAAGAGAGTTAAATACAATCGATGTAAAATTGGCATTTGTGTAAGAGACAGAAATATTTTAATGATTAGATAAGGAAAAAAAAAGAAAAGAGAAAAACAAAAATTAAAGATAATATGGCCAGTAACGATACCAGTCTGTAAATTGCAACAAACAATCATGGCTATTGTGGCATCTGTCATGAGAAACTTGAGAAAGATCAATTGTGTGCTACGAAACCGTGTCAACATCAATTTCACCATTTCTAGTTTGACCCACTGGCTTAAGAGTTCACCGACTTCTCCAACATGTCGCGGGCTCTGTACTATAGAATTGTCAAGTAGAGGAAACGTTGACTTGGCAACAGAGTTGAATAATGCTGAACTCGCAGAGTGTGCAGCTGCTGGAAGTGCCGCTATAGAGGTAGAAGATTTGAATGTTGAAGGACTTTTCCTAGATGGACCAGGGCCAAGTAGAAGTAGAATGCGAGGCAGAGGCAGAGGCGCTATTCCCAAGTCAAATATAGTTAATTGATCCAAGAAGAGAGAGGGAAATCCTACCCCAACAGAACTAACGGGCCAATCACTCAATTCATCTAGCGCCATGGATAAAGTGAAATTTTTTATTTGGTAAAATCAATGATGGGCACCAAGAAAAGATCCTGTTGGAGAAGCTTAGGTGCCGTTTACACTGAGGCTGCGTCTTGATACTTTACGTCTTCCCAGATCACCACTAATAACAACAAAAAACGAGGGGGAACGTTGTGAGCCGCGGCAAAGGCCGCGGCTCTACCTTATACCCGGTACTCAGTCAGTATACACATACATACATATATGAGCAATGTTCGCAAAAGGGACAAATTAAAATTTGGTCAAAAAATAATATATCAAAAAAATGAAGTCAAATCATTTTTGGAATATTATACATGTTTTCAATTTTGTTTGCATATGCTTTTTACAACTGCTTCTAAATTTCTACATGACATGTATAACTACATATTTGAGACGTACAAGTGTTTGCGACAGAGAGAGAGGGAATGATTCAGCGCTTGGCAGGCGTTGCGTAGCCACTGAAATTTAATTTGTTTCTTCTGGCCATAATATTGATCCGACCTGATCCATATTCGGCAATCTGGTAAACACGGTCATTTTCCATGATTCTGCGTTATTGGTTTTAATTTTTCTTAAAAATTGTGGATTCCACAGATTTTCCTCCTTTGTGGGGGCGGAAAGGGGCGTGGCAAAATTTTGAAATACACTTGTGCTGGTCTGATATCACAGGAGCTTGGATAGAAAGTTTGGTTGCTCTAGCTTTTATAGTCTCTCAGATCTAGGCGCTCATTTAAACGAATAAGCAAAGCAGACAGGGTCGCGTGTGAGAGAGAGCGAGAGGGAACGATGACTTTCGAAATGGTTTTCTTCATTGTAGCTATAAATATGATCCGATCTGATCCAGATTCAACACTCTGATAGAAATGATCATTCGCTATAATTCTACGTTTTTAGTTTTCTCGTATCTTCAACATTGTATACACCACAGACTTTCGTCCTTTGTGGGGGCGGAAGAGGGCGGGGCGAAATTTTGAAATACGTTTGGAGTAGTGTGATCACAGAGGAGACTGGATACAAAACTTGGTTGCTCTAGCTTTAATAGTCTCTGAGATATAGGCGCAAATGAAGACGGACAGACGGACGGACGGACGGACGGACAGACAGACATGGCTATATCGACTCGGCTATTGATGCTGATCAAGAATATATATACTTTATGGGGTCGGAAACGCTTCCTTCTGGGCGTTACACACAACCGTTATCCCCACAAATCTAATATACCCTTAAACTCTTCGAGTACCGGGTATAACAGCAGATTAAAATTTAAATTTTACCGCGTAAAATTTTTAACTGAGTAAAAAGAGGCACAAATTCATGTAATGGTTAGATCAAGTTGTTTAAACTAATTATACCCGGTACTCGAAGAGTTTAATGGTATATTAGATTTATGGGGATAACGGTTGTGTGTAACGCCCAGAAGGAAGCGTTTCCGACCCCATAAAGTATATATATTCCTTATCAGCATCAATAGCCGAGTCGATATAGCCATGTCTGTCTGTCCGTCCGTCTGTCTGTCCGTCCGTCTTCATTTGCGCCTATATCTCAGAGACTATTCAAGCTAGAGCAACCAAGTTTTGTATCCAGTCTCCTCTGTGATCACACTACTCCAAATGTATTTCAAAATTTCGCCCCGCCCTCTTCCGCGCCCACAAAAGACGAAAGTCTGTGGCGTATACAATGTTGAAGATACGAGAAAACTAAAAACGTAGAATTATAGCGAATGATCATTTCTATCAGAGTGTTGAATCTGGATCAGATCGGATCATATTTATAGCTACAATGAAGAAAACCATTTCGAAAGTCATCGTTCCCTCTCGCTCTCTCTCACACGCGACCCTGTCTGCTTTGCTTATTCGTTTAAATGAGCGCCTAGATCTCAGAGACTATAAGAGCTAGAGCAACCAAACTTTCTGTCCAAGCTCCTGTGATATCAGACCAGCACAAGTGTATTTCAAAATTTTGCCACGCCCCTTTCCGCCCCCACAAAGGACGAAAATCTGTGGAATCCACAATTTTTAAGAAAAATTAAAACCAAAAACGCAGAATCATGGAAAATGACCGTGTTTACCAGATTGCCGAATATGGATCAGGTCGGATCAATATTATGGCCAGAAGAAACAAATTAAATTTCAGTGGCTACGCAACGCCTGCCAAGCGCTGAATCATTCCCTCTCTCTCTGTCGCAAACACTTGTACGTCTCAAATATGTAGTTATACATGTCATGAAGAAATTTAGAAGCAGTTGTAAAAAGCATATGCAAACAAAATTGAAAACATGTATAATATTCCAAAAATGATTTGACTTCATTTTTTGAAATATTATTTTTTGCCCAAAATTTAATTTGTCTCATTTGCGAACATATAATTAATTGCATAAATCGCAAGCTTATATATGTATGTACGTATGTGTGTACTGACTGAGTACCGGGTATAAGGTAGAGCCGCGGCTCACAACGTTCCCCCTCGTTTTATTATTAAAAAAAGCATTTCAACAATATAGTTGATTTCAAATTTTTTGCTGCAAATCCCATGTCTTTGAATCCTTTCACTGTTTCCGTGATCTTCTCAGGGTAAGAAAGTCTGCTTGCAGATACTTGTCAGCGAGTTGAGCAACTACCTCGCGACAAACCTGCAGTAATATGCAGCAGACAATGGCCAAAATGGCACACCAAATAGACTCCCGTACGATATTCCGCAGGCGATCCTAGGCAATAAAGGGCTATAGCTATTCTCTTCTCCAGAGGGATTGTCAGTCGAAAAGGAGTGTCTTTCTTTTTGAGATTGGGCAAAAGTCCAACGAGAATGTTGAAGTACTCCTTTCCATGCAGAAGTTTTCCTTAAAAAAGGCATCGGAGTTCTCCACAACATCTTCCTCCCAAAATGAACCAAATCGTGGCTATTGCAATGAAGAATACATTATTTAATTGAAAAGAGAGAACATTGTCTGCTCTTTACCTACAAGAGTCCAAACGCAAGGAGGACGTTGCAGTTGCAAGACGAATTGCAACTTTTCTAAAGATAACTCAGCCGCTTCCATGCACTTCAAAAGGTTCTCCTCATTTTGCGCCACCACAGTTAAAAGAATCAACTCTATTTCCGACATATTTCGTTGATTTTCGAACATTATTTACTTTGTTTACAAAATTTGTCTTCCTCTTCCAAGACGCAAAGACGCTGTAGTGTAAACGGCAGTTCTGCTCCTCTGCGTCTTTTCCGATATAGATAGGTAACGCACCAAGTGTAAAAAGCCAGCACATATTGAGACAGCCTTAAGCAATCAATTGAGTTCGTTACAAATGCGATCGGGAAGTGCGGAGTGGTTTTCGAATTATCTGCAGGTACCAGCCGACTTTAGAAATAGGACAAGCCAAGATGCAGACTTAAGGAATACTAGTAATCGTTCGTCCGTTTCGATTTCACTTGAAAAAGTAGGAGATGGTATTCATAATTGGAAAGTAAAATTTGATGGTAGTAAGGACGGTCTGTCGGCCACAGAATTTATTTACCGAGTACGTTTGTTGACAGCACAGACTCTAGGAAACAACTTTCAGGTAGTTTGCGATCATTTGCATTAATTGTAATCGGGAAAAGCAGGCGATTGGTTCTGGCAATTTCACCGTAAGCCTGAGGAGTTCTCTTGGGATATTTTTTGTCTAGCATTTAGGGACAAGTATGATGATGCTGCTTTTGGTTACTAACTTAAAGAGTTCACTTCATCTTGAGCTACTACATATACATTTTACTTCGATAAAGAAATTACTTCTGGAATTTAAAAGCATGAACAATTTTATACTGAACTGCGGAACAATTCGTACAAAATGCCTTTTGTATACGAACGCAACATACCAGAGATTTCTCCAGAGACGGAACACCTTGAGGAGCATGAACCAAGTATATCAGCGATCACGTGCAACAAGATGTCGTGTTGGAATTGTGATACTGACTGTGTGGAACCAAGGAGTATCTTTTGTTACGGTTGTGGAACCAAGAATGTTTACAAGCCACGCTGCTCTAAGTGCCATCCTTTGGAAACCCGGTCGAGGGATGTGCTAACGAACACCCAGTAGGCACATCCGTTTAGCTGAAAGCGCTATGGACTTAGGATTTTCATCTGGTAACCTACTAACTATTTACCATGTCGTAAAGGACTGTCAAATTATAAGAAAGTGAGAGGTAGGATATTTGACGATATTTTTACCATATTTACGTTTACGCAAGTTTTGGAGAACTGTTGTTAGCACTCGACATTTTTTAATTTTTTCAATATTCAGTAATGGAGATAATCGTCTAAACACACCTATTAGGTTTGAAGGCCATAGATTCGACGACGAGTGACAGTTAGTTGCGTTGGCAACAATGCCGCACGTGCTCTCCTAAACCATCCGAAATCACGTAAGTGTTCGGGAAGGGTTAAGACCCCTAGTGGAAACCAATGCTCGGTTGAGGGCATTCTCAGATCGACAATCACATACCGTAATCGTACGGGAAGTACAGATTTCATTATCATACCAGACTTAACATAAGAGGTTTACCTAGGAATAAACTTCTTTAGAAAATTTAAGCTTTCTGATCGACTCATGAGCGAAAGCGTCTCTGATTTAGATGTAGATCCCACAGAGGATGAGGAAAACTCACCCAAGTTACATTAACTTTCTAGTAATGATCAGTAGATACTGCAAGGTGTTATCGAAAGGGTTTCTTCTCATGAACGGGAAGGATTAGGCAGAGCTAGCATTATTTCCCACTCGATCGACGTAGGTAATTTGGGGTTGTTCAGATTGTGTGTATTGAGATATTGCAGAGGAAGTTTTTGAAGTTTGCACTTGTAGATGCCGCCTCGTGCATTTCTCCTCTCTCGAGGATCAGAGGACCATTGCGGCTCAGATCTATGTTTTTGACTTGTTAGTGGGTAACATTGATTGCCCTGACCTGCTAAGTAGGATTGGCTTCAATACGCCTGCCAGGATCCTTTGTGACCATGCATTCTTTGCTATTGATCTGCACCGGACCAACTACAGAAATAACGAGCCAATATGTAGGGCTATTCGCCAGTATAATGTGCTGCCCACTGGGATGCGATTCGACTTTTGCCAGGTGAAAGCAGCCGTTAGACGGTTGCTTTCTGATTTTTTCCTGTTTCATTGTTAATTATTTTTTTTTTATTTCTTATTATTGTTTCAGATAGATGTAAGCTAGTTTAGCCAGTTAAGGTTTATCCGTTGGCGAATAAATAAATTAATAAATGCTAAGGTGGTCAAACAAAGATACTGGTCAATATTCCCTGCGCGTGAGAAACTGGCGTACGCTGAGGTGGATAACATGTTGGCTCTCGATATTATCGAACCTTCTTTCAGCCCTTGGAGTAGTTATTGTGTCCTTGTTCAGAAGGGAGATAAAGGGCGTTTAGACTCTATCGAGATCAATAAATATACGAGGAAGGATGCTTGCCCCTTACCCCTCATTGACAGGATCTTGAGCCGCTTACCGCCAGCGCGTTATATAACTGGACTCGATATGAAACATGCTTTTTGGCAAATACCATTGGATGAGCAGTCACGACAGTATACCGCGTTTACCGTTCCGAATCGTCCACTTTATCAATATAAAGTCATGCCTTTTTTTGGGCTGAAAAATGCATCTCAGACATGTCTCGATAACCTTCTTCTTCTATCTGATGACTTTGATTCGCTCTTGATTCTCTTATAGGAAATCGCGTTGTGCTTAAGAAAAGCGAACCACCATCTACGTTCGTAAATCTAAATTTTGCATGAATGAAGTTAAATATCTCGGCTTCCTAATTGCTGATGGCCAGATCAAAACAGATCCATTTAAGATTCAAACAATCAACGACTTCCGACGACGGTGAAGCAGCTACGTCGATTTCTCGGGTTATCCGGATGGAATCGAAGGTTCGTCGAGAATTATGCCGCTGTGAGCTATCCGTTGACCGAGATCGCATACATGTCGGTCAATTTATCTAAAGCTCAACGCAATTATTCCTTTACCGAACTAGAATTTCTAGCAGTTATTATAGATATTAAGAAGTTTTGCGCTTACATAGAAGGTCAGGATTTCTTAGTAATTACCAATCATGTATAATTGCCATGGCTAATGGGACAAAATGATTTGTCGGGAAGACTAGCGCGATGTGCTATACAGTTACAGGGTTTTGATTTTAATATTTTAGCATTGCTGACACCTTGTCAAGGCAGAATGAATCGTAAGTGGATGAGTTTATGGATCTAGGTCCGATCATTGATTCGGAGTCCGAGCATTTCACCACGTTAGAATATCTTGATTTAATTGAACGCATTCAGAAGAATCAAGTGATATTTGTTTTGGCCAAAGATGCTCATTCAATTTCGAGAGTATGTGTGTAATTGTGTCACTTGTAAACAGACCAAAAGCCCAAATATAGTATTACGACCATCATTGGAAACACCAAAGCAATCAGAGAGACCTTTTCAACCTTCTGTTAGGTCCGTACCAGCATTTAAAGGCAGGAAATATTCGATTACTGATAATCATGGATAACTTTACAAAATTCCACTGCCTTTGTCCATTAAAATGATGCACTTCCGAAAAGATTTGTGAATACCTTGAAAATTCCGTTTTATTTACGTTTGGCGTGCCGGAATCCATTTAAGCAGATTACGGCTCTTTAAAGCTTTTCTAACTCGTTTCTCTATTAAACATATTTGTAACGCTGTTTATTCGCCTCAAGCGAACGAGCGCATAAACCGATCGGTTTTGGCTTCGATCCGTGCGTACGTGGGTAAAGATCACACCACCTCGGATCTAAGGTTGAATCAGATTAACGGTGCTATTTGATCCAGTCTGCACACCACCACAGGATATTTCCCCTACTTTCTCACGTTTGGGCAAAACATGATTTTGAATGACAAGGATTACGAATTGCTCAGTAAACTTAACCTGCTATCAGATGATTCTCGAGTTAATTATCCCTCTGCAGTTAGCAAGGTACTCCGCAAAGCTTAACATTTCCAAGGCTCATGAAACTAACGAGAGAGTGTACTATTTAAGGAGTGTAAACATACAGTTCCATGTTGGAGATCAGGTGTAAAATTCAGTCATAAATTATCGCAGGCTGTAGTGGATTAAATTTCCTAATAATTTTCCCAGCTTCAAAGCTAGCGCCCAACTAGATTAATTCGAACAAAAATGCTTAAAATACAGCTAATTCGCATATTAGGCTGTTTTTTTTTTTTTTACAGACCGGATCATTTAAGAACATATACAAGAATACATATACATACATACATATACAACAGCATATATGTAATTAGAAATTAAGACACAAACCTCACTCCAACCTGATTGTTTTTGTTCAAAAACCTGGATTACTCATAGTCCTTTCCTTTTATCAACATTCACTATTATAAAAGAAACTATTAAGTAACAGCAAACAATATTTATTTATTATTATGTTGTGATATAGTCATAGCAATAGATTCTAACCATATACAGAAGCTGAGTTGTTCGTTCTTGAATGTTCTCTTTTCGTCTCTCAAGACCGAACTTTATTGAAAGGGTTCCGTTAAAGCTCACCTGTGTCGCTTAAACCAACAGTGACGGTGGCCACGCCGATCAATGCGCATTTTCTCCCCAAACGCTTCAGTTGTGCTTTGTGCTGATAGTGAACATTTTCAAGTGTAATTACACGTGTTTCTGTATTACATAAAACCTAACCAAATCGCATAGCTCTTCCCTTCCACAGAGAACAAAGTGTTCAGGGCAGCCACAGGCTGCTGCAGCGCACTGTGGAGAGCGCTCCGCGCCCGACTCGCTCTCGCGCGCTCTTGCACACGGCACTCTGGAGATCGACCCGGCGCTCGGGCGGCCACTAACTTGAGCGGTTAGTCCGCTCCCTGCCGCCCCCTACAAACACAAAGTAATATCGCTGATTGATCGGCATGGCCTTTGCCGCGGCTCTACTTTATACCCGGTACTCAGTCAGTATACATATATGTATATGTATGAGCTTAAGATTTATATAATTTACTATATGGGACGTATTAAATATTGGACAAACAAAAAAATTCCAAAAAATTAGGTAGAACCCTATGCCATATTTTTATAAATCAAATGTTATCTGTTTCCATTTTTGTTAACATATACTTTCTACATCAGCTTCTACATTTCTACATGTACATGTATAAATACATATACGAGATGTGGAAGTGTGTGCGAGGGAGAGAGGGAATGAGTAAGCGCTTGAAAGGCGCTGCGTAGCGACTGCAATTTAATTGGTTTCATTTGTCTACAATAATGATTCGTCCTGATCCAGATTCAGCAATCTGGTAGATACGGTAATTTTCCATGATTCTGCGTTTTTGCTTTTCTAGTATCTTAAAAATGGTGGATTCCACAGATTTTCGTCCTTTTTGGGGGTGGAAGGGGGCGTGTCAAAATTTTGAAGTACACTTGTATTGAAGTACAATCACAGGAGCTTGGATAGAAAGTTTGGCTGCTCTAGCTCTTATAGTCTCTGAGATCTAGGCGCTCATTTGGACGAATAGGCAAAGCACATAGGGTCGCGTGTGAGAGAGAACAAGAAGGAACGATGCCTTTCAAAACGGTTTTCTTCATAGTGGCTATATTAATAATGCGATCTGATCCAGATTCAACCATCTGATAGAAATGGTCATTCTGCGTTTGTAATTCTCGTATCTTCAAAATTGTGTATGCCACAGACTTTCGTCCTTTGTGAGGGCGGAGGGGGCAGGGCAAAATTGTTAAACAAACTTGTAGTAGTGTGATAACAAAGGAGACTGGATACAAAATTTGGTTGGGCTAGCTTTCATAGTTTCTGAGTTCTAGGCGCTCACGAAGACGGACGGACGAACAGACGACGGACAGACGGACGGACAGACAGACATGGCTATATTGACTCGCCTATTGATGCTGATCAAGAATAAATATACTTTATGGGGTCGGAAACGCTTCCTTCTGGGTGCTACACAGATCCACTATCACCACAAATCTAATATACCCCTATACTCTTCGAGTACCGGGTATAAAAAGAAGGTTATTATTTAGGAAGTTATTTCTGTGCTTAGGCGGACTCCAGAATTCGTTACAGAATCTCTTGGTCACTGGAGGGCTGCCCAGAGTCGGCGCTCTCACGCCTAAAACCACCCCGCAACCTCCAGTGCCTTACATTTTTGTTACTTCGAAATACCAGCAGCTCCAGTTGTACGAATGGCCTCCATCGAACACTGAATACCCTATAATCTTCTCGAGCTGAGATACCACTGAACATCGAAAAGCTGAGTAGAGGAAATCTACGAGAAGGAATGGTGAGATTGATGTGACACGTGTCATGGACCATCGAGTCGTTAGTACGAGCATACCCGAGCAATAGCAGGGTACAGTAACGCTTTTGACTATACTTCTTTTTTTTTCTTTTTTGGAATTTCCACTTCACATTGAACCTAAAGATCAACCCTTATATTGTATAAAGGATATATATTCTTGATCAGCATCAATGGGCGAGTCGATATAGCCATTTCTGTCTTTCCGTCCGTCTATCCGTCTTCAAGATCGCTTAGATCTTATCGTTCCTTCTCGCTCTCGCTCACACGCGACGCTGTCTGCTTTGCCTATTCGTCCAAATTAGCGCCTAGATCTCAGAGACTATAAGAGCTAGAGCAACCAAACTTTCTATCCAAGCTCGCTTCAATACAAATGACGAAAATCTGTGTGTTGGAAGCTGCCGAGCTTTTTCGGCAACTCTGACTCCACATTTACAAAAATTATACTCCGTTGTTGGGGTTTGGGGTTTGTGTTTATTTTCTATGTTTATTTTCAATATTAAAGGCCGTGGCCGTAAACTTTGTGTTTTTTAGTGTACAAATGTATATGTCTGGGTAGGAACTCAAGTGGCCGTTATAGATCCGATTTGACAATTTGACGGTCGGTAGGTGAGAATGATACGCGATGCTGCTTTCGACGACGAATTTTGACCGAATGTGAACCCAAGCTGACCGACGCACTGCCATACAAGCAGTAAGCGCGGCGAACATGAGTGTGATGGTGTGTGCGTATGCACCGAGAGCAAGCGAACAGATTATCTTAGATAATTTAAGAGAAATATAACTATAGAGAAATATAAATTGTTCTTAAGAGCTACTGCCAGCTGCTGCTCCGAACATACTCCCACCCGTTGAAAGACCAGGGCTTTTAACAGAATCCTTAACGGGAAGGACGCACAGCTTGTTGACAGCTCGACGAGTGGTTCCAGATGGTGTCCGCAGGATGGCAACTCGCACGGCCCCATCGGCTCCAGTGATGACCTCGATCACTCGTGCTAATGGCCACTTCAGTGGCGGCAAGTTTTCGTCCTTGATACAGACGACGTCATTGATCTGGATCGGAGGTTGTGGTGTGCGCCATTTGGCACGTTGTTGGAGCAGAGTCAAGTACTCCTCACTCCAACGCTTCCAAAAGATCTGCTGGGCACAGGTGACTCGTTGCCAACGATCGAGCCGATTGAAGTTGAGAGCCGTAACGTCTGGCTCGGGAAACTCCATCAGCGGACGACCAATTAAGAAATGTCCCGGCGTAAGGACGCCAAGATCTTCAGGGTTTTCTGAAATTGGAATAAGAGGACGAGAATTGATTATCGCCTGGATTTGGCAGACCAATGTCCGCAGCTCGTCGAAGCCAAAGAGTGACGATCCCACGGAGCGATAGAAGTGCTGTTTGGCCATCTTCACTGCTGCCTCCCACAAGCCCCCGAAGTGAGGCGAGCGGGGCGGTATGAACTTCCAATCGAAGCCGTTGTTGAGGCAGTGATTATGGACTTCAGCGCGATGCTTCTCGCTCATGAATAGCCGACGAAGGTCATCCAACTCGTTCCTAGCGCCCACAAAATTAGTGGCATTGTCCGACCAAATGCATCGGGGAATGCCGCGAGTCGCGACGAAGCGTTTGAGGGCACTCAAGAAAGCTGCAGTTGACAGATCCTTTACCAATTCCAACCAGACTGCCTTTGTGGTAAAACAGATGAAGACGCTAATATAGCATTTCATGGGAGTTCGATTGCGGCCATCTGGTTTGTAGTAGAAGGGGCCACAATAGTCAATTCCAGTGACACTGAATGCAGGCGAATCCTGTATTCGATCCTTCGGTAGGTCAGCAATGATGTGTTCAGCAAGACGAGGTCGGGATCTGCAGCAGATGACGCATTTCCTCAAGGCACGAGCCACAGTCTTCAGGCCGCTGATGGGCCAGAACTGTAAGCGAATTGCACCAAGCAACGACTGCGGACCCGCATGGTGATGCCTCCGATGAAAATGTGTGATGATAGCGAACGTCAGAGGATGATCCCTGGGCAAAATGATTGGATGGCGTGCATCGAAGCCGAGAGTTGAGTGCCGCAGGCGACCACCAACACGTATTAGACCAAAGTCATCTATGAAAGGCGAAAGCGATGCGATACTGCTGGACGACTGCACGCAGTTCCCTTTCTGCAGAGTATGGTACTCAGGATACAGATGGGCCCGTTGAACGATGCGACATAACAAATGGGATCCCTTTCGAAGGTCGTCAGACGAGAGGTCCGGTGTCTTCGTCCGACTGATGAACTTCTGAACGTAGCCGAAGATGCGCAGCATGACTCCAAATGAGTTGATGTGCTTAAACGAAAGCGAGATGTCGACACGCTCAGACGACAGCAATACCCGGTGTCGAATTTCCGGAAGGTTGATTTCTGGCGAGCACCGTTCAGGCCAGCAACTTCGCTCGCCTTGCAAGAAAGTAGGTCCATTCATCCACAACCTAGAATGCAAGAGATCCTGCGGCGCTGCTCCCTTCGAAAGAATGTCAGCCGGGTTCATCTCAGTTGGCACATAGCGCCAATCCATGCCCCTCGTAAGTTGTTGAATTCCGGCGATTTTGTTGGAGACAAATACGTTGAACTTGGATGGCTCCTCTCGCAACCAAAACAGGACCACAGTGGAATCCGACCAACAATGGATTGGGCAGTCAAAAGTATCCATTTTCCTGATTTCGCGAAGTAAATTTGCCAATAGGAACGCTGCGCATAGCTCAAGCTTGGGAACCGTAAGGGTTTTTAGTGGGGCAACCCTTGCCTTCGAACAAAGCAAGTGAACCTCAGCGGATGTATCTGTAAACGATCGAGCATAGATGCAAGCCCCATAGGCCTGGAGGCTGGCATCACAAAAGGCATGCAATTCAAACCTTGCCTTGGGTTGAAGTACATAGCGAGGAAATGTGGCGTGACCCACAGTGGCGAAATCCTTGCAAAACTCAGTCCAAGCCGAGTCCAACGACTGAGGAAGGCTCTCATCCCAATGTAGCTTGTCTCTCCACATGCGCTGCATGATGATTTTCGCTCTGGTCAGAGTAGGTCCGATCAATCCCATAGGGTCATAGCAGCGTGCAATGGTCGACAATACCGAACGCTTAGTGTGCTTGCCAACACCGATTTGTGGAGCAAATGTGAACAGAAAGCAGTCCTTATGGGGCTCCCAAATGAGCCCAAGCGCCTTTGTTACATCACTGCCATCATCCAGCTTCAGAAAGCTTTCCCTTTCGGCCTCTGGGACGGTACGAAGCACATCTAGAGAGTTGGAGCACCATTTCCGCAATTGAAAATTGCCTCGAGCAAGAAGATCCGTGGTTTGATGCATAATATCCAGTACGTCCTCGACCGAATTCCCTCCAGATATCATGTCATCAACGTAGAAGTTCTGTAGAATGGTTTCCGACCCCAATGGATACGATGATGACTCATCCATGGCCAGCTGATGCATAGCTCGAATAGCTAAAAACGATGCAGGCTTAGTCCCATAGGTGACTGTGTTTAGCTTGAAGACCTGTATGTCATCGTCAAGAGAGTCCCGCCATAATATGCATTGGAGCATGGTGTCAGGCATTGAGACACGCACACACCTATACATTTTACCGATATCACCTGTAAGAGCAATGGAAAATGTACGAAAACGAATGAGTGTGTGAAATAGTTTGGCTTGAATGGTGGGACCTGACATGAACAGATCGTTTAGCGAAAGACCAGATGTGGTGGCTGCCGAGCCGTCGAATACGACCCTCAGCTTTGTGGTGGAGCTGTCCTCTTTGATGACGCAGTGATGTGGCAAGAAATATTTGCACTTGTGCCTGTCTTCGTTTGGCACCAGCGACATATGATTGAGGGACAGGTACTCCTTCATGAATGCCGAATATTTTGTGTAGAGAGCTGGATTACGCACGAATTTGCGCTCCATGTTTTCCAGACGCCGCTTTTCCTGCAAATAGGAATCGCCCAAAAACTCCACACTTCGCTTTAAAGGCAAGCGTACTGAGTATTCCCCGGAGGGTAAACGAGTGTGAGTGCTAACGAAATGCTCCTCGTAATGAAGCTCCTCCTTTGTTGCCCTAGCGATCGGCTCAAAGATGTGCTCCACTTCCCAAAATTGACGAACCAATTCATCGCGCCGAGTGCTGTGATTGATGTCTTCCGAAGATTGGGTTGCGATGAACGACGAGAGAATGGGGGCCGAGTGCCCGCCACCAGATAGAATCCATCCAAAATGGGTCTTCTGTAGCAATGGTAATCCAGGCGCCAGCTGAATTTGTCCCACACACAGCAGCTCGAAGAAGAGTCCGGCTCCGATGAGCAGATCAATCCGCTGCGGCTGGTAGAACGAAGGGTCAGCAAGCTGGATATGCGAAGGTATACGCCAATTAGCTGTGCTAATCGACGAGCGAGGTTGATGATCCGTAATCTTCTGCGCAACGACGGCTGTGATGCTAGTGGTGAACTCTGAAATCCGAGATTTCAGAACGAGATCCACCGAGATACCTTCTGTTGAGAAGCTAGCATCGCCTATGCCAGAGACTGCGGTGTGCGATTTAGTTTTTCGAAGTTTAAGTGTATTGGCTAGACGACTTGTCACGAAATGCAATTGAGATCCCGAGTCCAAAAGTGCACGACAAGGGACGAAAGTTCCAGAGCTGTTTTTTACGAGAACGACGACAGTGGCTAATAACACAGCATCAGACGGACTTTGGGATATGAGGGCTTGCGGCAATGGGGGTGATAACGCAACCATGGCGGTATGCCTTGGTTGTGCTTGCGAGGCTTCGCTCGGGGAACCGAATTGAACGGTCTCTGATGAACGACCGAAATGCAAGAGGGAGTGGTGCTTCAATCGGCAGGTACGGCAGGGACCTGATCGGCAATCCTTCACGTGATGGCCCCTTCGTAGGCAATTCACGCATAAGCCTAGCCTCCTTGATTCTTTGTGGCGCTCATCCGGCGATAGCCCCTTAAAGCGCTCGCAATTCGCAATTGTATGGCTCGAGCCATCACAAAACGCACAAGAAACCGGAGCGGGAGCGCTCGATGCCACGAAAGCCTTTCTCTGCTTTGTACTCACGGTTTTCTCAGCCTTGCCAACCTGACCATCTTGCCCTTGCATGGCGTGTTAAATGCCCTCAAGAGTGCGACATCTGTTATCCAGAAATTTGGAGAATTTCTCCCAGGATGGAAGGCCTTGAGACGACGAGACTTCTTCCCATTTGGCTTGCGTTGCTCTGTCCAAGTTCCGCTAAATTGCGTAGACGATTATAGCGTCTGCAATTTCCTCCTTTGATCCAAGCGCTTGCAACGCGCGAAGATGTGAGGTGGCGGAATCCACAAACGCCCGCAATTTGCCCACTGATGAGTCGCCACGAGTCAGCCCAAATACCGCTCTGATGTGTGCCTGTAGGATGAGACGTTTGTTAGCAAATCTAGCCTTTAAAATTTCTAAAGCTGTGTGATAATTATCCTCGGTCATCTCCAACGAACTGATGGTGTCCAGGGCCACTCCGCTCAAACAGGACCGCAAGTGCTGTAGCTTCTCGATAGAAGTAAGCTCCGCTTCATTATCGATGACCGCGGTGAACATAGAGTAAAACTGGTCCACTCCGTATGCTCTCCGCTAAACTTGGGCAGCTGCAGTTGTGGCAGCCGCGATCGATTTGCCATATATACCAGGGATTGGGATTCGTTTGGATTCATGCGAAACGTCGAACAATGCGCTGGCTGAGAACGCTTGCCCAACTCCCGCTCTAGAATCGTCTCAAGTTGCAGCCGGGCAGAATCAAACTGCCCCGGCAGTTCACTACTAATAGCTCGGAAATCCTGCTCCTCCAATCGGTCATGTGCGACAACAAAATTAGCTTTCAGCTCCGTCAGGCTCCTCAACACCCCTCGCAAGTCGTATTCATCCATTTGGCGCAGTTTTCCGACGTCCAATTGGGTAACGAGCCTCTGAAGTCGGTCGAAGATGGCCTTTGCCTTGAGACTCAAGAATTCAATCTGGCTAATAGTTGGATCAGCGCTGGCCAATACTTCTCCAGACGGAACGCCAATCGAAGGTGTGTCATCCGAGGCGGACCCGATATTTAAATTGTCGTCACTCATTTTAACTATGTGTGTAGAACTTTAAATGTTTTATATTTCCCGCTAACCCTTCCACGCCGGCTGCGCAGATCTACGATGCGAACTTTATTGCTCTCAACGGCGGCGAATGCCAGTAGAGGGATGCAATGAAAGCGAAGGCGAACCAATGTATATGTATAAGTATGCACTGCACCGGCACAGAGAGGTTAAAGCGAAGACCGATAATGCGACGAGGCGACGACCGAAACCAACAGTTATGAACAAGCGAACGATCGAAAATTTACTCTGATTTCTAGTTCGAAATTCCAGAGAGAGGTCAATGCAGCCGCTCGCGAGCGCTGGCTGAAGCAACCGACGAAAGAAGAAACGAAATATATAACGGCTTAAACTCTATGCAGCCGGTCTCGACAGTGCGCTGGGCAGGCTGAAGCAGACGGTGAAAGAGAATGCGAAAACGAATAGCGGGCCGTTAGAACTGTCACGGTCGGCCACAACGACTTTTGGTTCGCTACTTTTTCGACAAATGTTTAGTTAAACCTTCGACACAAGTTTAACTATATGTTTGAACACTTTTTCCACACGATAAGCTCACGGTATCACGTCGGGGTCACCAAAATGTTGGAAGCTGCCGAGCTTTTTCGGCAACTCTGACTCCACATTTACAAAAATTATACTCCGTTGTTGGGGTTTGGGGTTTGTGTTTATTTTCTATGTTTATTTTCAATATTAAAGGCCGTGGCCGTAAACTTTGTGTTTTTTAGTGTACAAATGTATATGTCTGGGTAGGAACTCAAGTGGCCGTTATAGAACCGATTTGACAATTTGACGGTCGGTAGGTGAGAATGATACGCGATGCTGCTTTCGACGACGAATTTTGACCGAATGTGAACCCAAGCTGACCGACGCACTGCCATACAAGCAGTAAGCGCGGCGAACATGAGTGTGATGGTGTGTGCGTATGCACCGAGAGCAAGCGAACAGATTATCTTAGATAATTTAAGAGAAATATAACTATAGAGAAATATAAATTGTTCTTAAGAGCTACTGCCAGCTGCTGCTCCGAACACTGTGATATCCAAAATTTTTAAGGTACAAGAAAACCAAAAACGCAGAATCATGGGAAATGGCCGTATCTACCAGATTGCTGAATCTGGATCAGGTCGAATCATTATTATAGACAAATGGAACCAATCAAATTGCAGTCGCTACGCAACGCCTATCAAGCGCTTACTCATTCCCTCTATCTCTCGGACACACTTCCACATCTCGTATATGTATTTATACATGTACATGTACAGATGTAAAAATCATAAGCAAAAAAAAATGGAAACAGATAACATTCTCATTGACCGTGAATGGGAAGATGACGGCAGTGCAATGAAAGGCGGTGGGGCATGTGCAATGTCTACCTGCGCCTGAAGAAACGCCAACACGGGGACAGAGACGCGCACATCCTACAGGTAGGCGAGGTGGAGAAAGACCTAGGTGTGCAGACCATCGTGGAGGCCGCCCAGGGACTTGCGCTGAACTCGGAAGAAGAGGAGGACGGTGACCTAGTGCTGGTTGTCAACCCGTCGAGTGTAGTTGAGCCAGCGACCCATGACGCTGAGTGTGCTGCAGCTCAATCTCCATAAGAGTAAAATAGCGTCGGCGGAGCTTCTCATAGCCATGGAGCAAAAACCCGTCGACAAAGCTTTAGTTTAGTAGCCATGGATTGCGTCAGCCAACTCAATGGACAGACTGAAGTGCTCAAATTACAGCTCGTTCTATCCAACATTGGTAAGCAGAAACAGAACCATTCCACTAGTACGGGGCATCCACGCTTACCTTATGTCTCATTATAGCACGGATAACCTGACAGTGGTGGTGCTACCTTTTGGTAGCCTCCTGCTACATGGCGCACGACATGCCGCACCCCGAAGAACTAAGGAGTCTAGTAGAAGAAGCCGACTCCAAAAACTACCAACTCCTCATTGGTACGGACGCCAATGCCCAAAACAGTATGTTGAGAAGCCCCGATATCAAAGACCGAGTTGAGTCACTCTTAGACTTTATATTATCAACCAACAACCTCGTGACCTGACCGTAGTAGTCAACCCGTCGTATGCAGGGGAGCCAGCTGCTCATGAAACTGAGTGTGCTGCAGCTCAACTTGCATAAGAGCAAGACGGCATCAGCGGAGCTCCACACTGCCATGGAGCAAGGGCCCGCTGACATAGCTTTGGTCCAGGAGCCCTGCATTGCATCAGGCAATTCGGTGGCCGGGCTAAAGCTCTCAAATTACAACACACTCTACTCAACACCGGTAAGCAGGAATAGAACTGCCGTACTAGTACGGAAAGGAATCCACGCTTACCTTATGTCTCATTACAGCACAGACGACCTGACAGTAGTTATGCTGGAAAGTGAGGAGAAGCGCCTTCTGGTAGCCTCCTGCTACATGGCGCACGACAGGTCCGCACCGCCAGAAGAACTTAGGAGTCTGGTGGAAGAAGCCGACTCCAAAGACTACCAACTGATCGTTGGCACAGATGCTAATGCCCACCATAATGTGTGGGGAAGCCCTGACATCAACGACCGAGATGAGTCACTCCTAGACTTTATACTAACAAATAACTTAGATGTAGGAAACGTGGGGGATGAATACACCTACGTGGGTCCCACCTCGTCAAACGTGCTAGATCTAACTCTCGCAACGGGAAAGAGTACCAACATATCTGGATGGAAGGTCCTCGAAAGACCTCGAAAGATTGAAGTACAATCACAGGAGCTTGGATAGAAAGTTTGTCTGCTCTAGCTCTTATAGTCTCTGAGATCTAGGCGCTCATTTGGACGAATAGGCAAAGCACATAGGGTCGCGTGTGAGAGAGAACAAGAAGGAACGATGCCTTTCAAAACGGTTTTCTTCATAGTGGCTATATTAATAATGCGATCTGATCCAGATTCAACCATCTGATAGAAATGGTCATTCTGCGTTTGTAATTCTCGTATCTTCAAAATTGTGTATGCCACAGACTTTCGTCCTTTGTGAGGGCGGAGGGGGCAGGGCAAAATTTTTAAATAAACTTGTAGTAGTGTGATAACAAAGGAGACTGGATACAAAATTTGGTTGGGCTAGCTTTCATAGTTTCTGAGTTCTAGGCGCTCACGAAGACGGACGGACGAACAGACGACGGACAGACGGACGGACAGACAGACATGGCTATATTGACTCGCCTATTGATGCTGATCAAGAATAAATATACTTTATGGGGTCGGAAACGCTTCCTTCTGGGTGCTACACAGATCCACTATCACCACAAATCTAATATACCCCTATACTCTTCGAGTACCGGGTATAAAAAGAAGGTTATTATTTAGGAAGTTATTTCTGTGCTTAGGCGGACTCCAGAATTCGTTACAGAATCTCTTGGTCACTGGAGGGCTGCCCAGAGTCGGCGCTCTCACGCCTAAAACCACCCCGCAACCTCCAGTGCCTTACATTTTTGTTACTTCGAAATACCAGCAGCTCCAGTTGTACGAATGGCCTCCATCGAACACTGAATACCCTATAATCTTCTCGAGCTGAGATACCACTGAACATCGAAAAGCTGAGTAGAGGAAATCTACGAGAAGGAATGGTGAGATTGATGTGACACGTGTCATGGACCATCGAGTCGTTAGTACGAGCATACCCGAGCAATAGCAGGGTACAATAACGCTTTTGACTATACTTCTTTTTTTTTTCTTTTTTGGAATTTCCACTTCACATTGAACCTAAAGATCAACCCTTATATTGTATAAAGGATATATATTCTTGATCAGCATCAATGGGCGAGTCGATATAGCCATTTCTGTCTTTCCGTCCGTCTATCCGTCTTCAAGATCGCTTAGATCTTAGAGACTATATCAGCTAGAGCAACCAAGTTTCGTATCCAGTCTCCTTAAAGTGCATTTCAAAATTTCGCCCCGCCCCCTTTCGCCCAAGGGGTCGCAACGAAACACAATGAAGAAAACCATTTCGAAAGGAATCGTTCCTTCTCGCTCTCTCTCACACGCGACGCTGTCTGCTTTGCCTATTCGTCCAAATTAGCGCCTAGATCTCAGAGACTATAAGAGCTAGAGCAACCAAACTTTCTATCGAAGCTCGCTTCAATACGAATGACGAAAATCTGTGATATCCAAAATTTGTAAGGTACAAGAAAACCAAAAACGCAGAATCATGGGAAATGGCCGTATCTACCAGATTGCTGAATCTGGATCAGGTCGAATCATTATTATAGACAAATGGAACCAATCAAATTGCAGTCGCTACGCAACGCCTATCAAGTGCTTACTCATTCCCTCTATCTCTCGGACACACTTCCACATCTCGTATATGTATTTATACATGTACATGTACAGATGTAAAAATCATAAGCAAAAAAAAATGGAAACAGATAACATTCTCATTGACCGTGAATGGGAAGATGACGGCAGTGCAATGAAAGGCGGTGGGGCATGTGCAATGTCTACCTGCGCCTGAAGAAACGCCAACACGGGGACAGAGACGCGCACATCCTACAGGTAGGCGAGGTGGAGAAAGACCTAGGTGTGCAGACCATCGTGGAGGCCGCCCAGGGACTTGCGCTGAACTCGGAAGAAGAGGAGGACGGTGACCTAGTGCTGGTTGTCAACCCGTCGAGTGTAGTTGAGCCAGCGACCCATGACGCTGAGTGTGCTGCAGCTCAATCTCCATAAGAGTAAAATAGCGTCGGCGGAGCTTCTCATAGCCATGGAGCAAAAACCCGTCGACAAAGCTTTAGTTTAGTAGCCATGGATTGCGTCAGCCAACTCAATGGACAGACTGAAGTGCTCAAATTACAGCTCGTTCTATCCAACATTGGTAAGCAGAAACAGAACCATTCCACTAGTACGGGGCATCCACGCTTACCTTATGTCTCATTATAGCACGGATAACCTGACAGTGGTGGTGCTACCTTTTGGTAGCCTCCTGCTACATGGCGCACGACATGCCGCACCCCGAAGAACTAAGGAGTCTAGTAGAAGAAGCCGACTCCAAAAACTACCAACTCCTCATTGGTACGGACGCCAATGCCCAAAACAGTATGTTGAGAAGCCCCGATATCAAAGACCGAGTTGAGTCACTCTTAGACTTTATATTATCAACCAACAACCTCGTGACCTGACCGTAGTAGTCAACCCGTCGTATGCAGGGGAGCCAGCTGCTCATGAAACTGAGTGTGCTGCGGCTCAACTTGCATAAGAGCAAGACAGCATCAGCGGAGCTCCACACTGCCATGGAGCAAGGGCCCGCTGACATAGCTTTGGTCCAGGAGCCCTGCATTGCATCAGGCAATTCGGTGGCCGGGCTAAAGCTCTCAAATTACAACACACTCTACTCAACACCGGTAAGCAGGAATAGAACTGCCGTACTAGTACGGAAAGGAATCCACGCTTACCTTATGTCTCATTACAGCACAGACGACCTGACAGTAGTTATGATGGAAAGTGAGGAGAAGCGCCTTCTGGTAGCCTCCTGCTACATGGCGCACGACAGGTCCGCACCGCCAGAAGAACTTAGGAGTCTGGTGGAAGAAGCCGACTCCAAAGACTACCAACTGATCGTTGGCACAGATGCTAATGCCCACCATAATGTGTGGGGAAGCCCTGACATCAACGACCGAGATGAGTCACTCCTAGACTTTATACTAACAAATAACTTAGATGTAGCAAACGTGGGGGATGAATACACCTACGTGGGTCCCACCTCGTCAAACGTGCTAGATCTAACTCTCGCAACGGGAAAGAGTACCAACATATCTGGATGGAAGGTCCTCGAAAGACCTTCCTTTTCAGACCACAGGTACATTCAATTCAAGTGCGAATTTGAATACACTCCGAAAGTGATAGTCTATAGAAACCCCCGGAACACAAACTGGGAGAAGTTTAGAAAGACAGTCACCTCGAAACTCGCGAGCCCGGGCTCAGTGAAATCCGCGGAGGATATAGAGAAGTCCTTCGAGACCCTATCTACGGAACTGCTAGAGGCATGCCACACAGCATGCCCACCATCTAGAACAAGGAAGAAGTCCAAACCACTCTGGTGGAATCGAGACCTCTCTTTGCAAAGAAACAACCTCATGGAATTTTACAAGCTCGCTAAACTAGCGAACGACGAGAACATCAATGAGGAATACAAGACCCTATTAAGGGAATACAAGAAGGAGATACGTAAGGCACAACGCAGCTCATGGAGGAATTTCTGCTCCAACATTGAGAAAGTGCCTGAAACGGCTAGGCTGAGGAAACTGCTGTCAAGGCAATCCACAGTACAAAGTCAGCTCAAACTAGACAACGGACAGTGGTCGGAGGGCAGCAAAGAAGCCCTAACGGCACTAATGGAGGTCCACTTCCCAGGATGCACCGAGGTCACCAATGCCGAAACGCATCAGGACCTAGCAACTGAGGAACAAACACCCCCAACAGATCTGATAACCCCAAAGAAAATCCACTGGGCTATAGATTCCTTCTCGGGCATAAAGGCACCTGGACTGGACGGAATATTCCCAGCCATGCTGCAAGTGACAAAAGAGGTGATCACCCCATGGCTTCTCGCGATATACGCAGCATGCCTAAGAACAGGCTATATCCCGATCCAATGGAGAACCTCTAGAGTTGTCTTCCTCCCAAAAGCAGGAAAGTGCAGCCATGTGAGTTCCAAGGATTCTTACTGAAAACACTAGAAAAGCTGCTGGATCTACATATTAGAACCGAAGTAAGCGGACTGATGTCAACCAACCAACACGCCTACACCAAGGGAAAATCGGTGGAAACAGCACTGCACTCGCTAGTAGCTACCGTCGAGACAGCTCTCAACACTAAGAAATATGCACTTGGAGTATTCGTAGACATATCCGGAGCATTCAATAACGTCGCTACAGAAGCAATAATGGACTGCCTAGAAGCTACCAGCACCCACCCGTCAATCAACCTCTGGATAAAAAACCTTCTAAGTTGTAGACGGGTGCAATCATAGTGGGGCACCGCCTCCATGGTCAGAGGTGCATACAGGGGCACACCCCAGGGTGGAGTCCTGTCGCCCCTCCTGTGGAATCTGGTGGTCGAAACCTCATCAAGAGATTTGAGAGGAAGGCCCCAAAAATAACAGCTTATGCGGACGACATAAGCGTTCTTGATACGAGTGTGTGTCCATCGACTCTCAGCTCCATAATGGAACGAACACTCAGGGCGATATGTGAGTGTTAAGGTGGAGTAGGTCTCAGTATCAACGCGGATAAGACGGACCTCATCCTCTTCCCCAAGAGGTACACGGTACCAGCATGGATCCCCCCGAAAGTCAACCAAACAAGGCTAACCCCTAAAGCACAGGTCAAATTCCTCAAATAGAACTGGATAGCTAACTGGCATGGAGACCCAACGTAGTGGAGCGGGTGAAAAAGGCCACCACTGTACTTTATGCATCCAAAAAGATGCTTAGTAGCACATGGGGCCTGTCGCCCGCTCTGATGCATTGGATCTACATCTCGGTAGTGCGACCAACTCTGCTGTATGGAGTCCTAGTGTGGTGGAAAGCCACCGAAAAGAAGACGTACCACAAGCTAATGGAACGAACCCAGCGGCAGGCTCTGCTCTGTATAACAGGAGCGCTGAGGTCAACGCCAACTAAAGCACTCGAAAAAATACTTGGAATCGACCCCCTCGACATCTACGCTAGGCTGACTGCAAGCAAGGCAGCACAGCGCTTGATTGCGTCTGGGAACATGTCTCCTCAAAGATTCGGGCATAGTTCAATTGGAATGGACATGATCAGGTCAACCGACTACATGATCCCCCAAACGTGCCTTGAAGTAAAAACAAACCTCCTCATGGGACCCGAAGACTGGAAAGCGGGACGGGACCAAACTCAACACCTCAACATATACACCGACGGCTCCAAGATGAATGAAGGAGTAGGAGCGGGCCTATACTGTACAAACCCTGAAATACGGGCGTCGTATAAGCTACCCGACCGATGCAGCATATTCCAGGCGGAAGTCTTCGCCATTAAGAAAGCAGCAGAGGTCGCTCAGCTCACAGAGCGACTCACAATACGGTTAACATATTCGTTGACAGCCAAGCAGCGATAAGATCCATGCAGTCGTCCGCGGTCAGTTCTAGAAGTGTCCTGGCAAGCAGGGAGGCACTAGAATCACTAAGCACGACTAAGTCAGTGCAGATCTATTGGGTTCCCAGTCACCAGGGCATCGAAGGAAACGAAGAGGCGGACGTTCTGGCTAAGGAAAGCGTCGGGCTGGCAAACGATATGACAGAAAGCGTGCCGGTCTCCCTAAGGACGCTACAAAGCGACCTGGAGAAGCAGGCCAAAATGAGGACAGATAGCAGGTGGAAGAACACCACCACCTGCAGAATCTCGAAAATCATGTGCAAGAAACGCAATGATAATCTCAGCCACTATCTGCTGCATCTTCCACGGAAGGATTGCAGACTGTTAGTGGGCATACTAACAGGCCACTGCCTGGCTGCGTCGCATGCAACCAGGCTGAACATCACTAACAGTGACATCTGCAGGAAATGCAATGAGCATTCGATTCTCTTTGTAGTAGTCAGACGTGTTTTTGTTTTGCGCTCCGCTTACTCTCTTCCTATTTTGCTTAAAAAGCCGGTGTTTTATGAAAATAACCCCTAAAAAAAATTCATAAATTAACAACCTCCTATATCATATATTTCTTGATCGCGAGTGCATGCCTGTTTGCTGTGAAAAACATAATTTAAATTATTATTTTTGCATCGCCTAACAGCGTGATTTGGTTTGTGCTTTTCGTAAGTACACGCAGTATCATATTTAGCCGCTCTCACCTATTAGTTTTGCTGATTTATCACTCTCTCCCTATCACCCACACTTAAATAACTGTTCTTCCTCTCTCGCTCTCGATATTTTCTGTGCAGTAGCGCTCTCTCTCTCTCTCTCTCAAGTGTAGCTGCGGTAACCGCTCTCATTCTTACTTATTCCTCTCTTGGCGTTTATTTTGGCACACTGGTCTGATATCAGTTTTTTTTTTTAAAGAAAAAATAATAAAATAATTTTTACATTTTAAAATGGAATTCTCTGTGGTCTGTGTTAAGAAAACCTGCAAGAAGCAGATCACCCATGACCAGCCGAGTATCCCCTGCTGGCTCTGCGATAGCGTAGTGCACGCTAAATGCGCCGGGATCACCGGTCTCGTGGGTGATGCCATCTCAAAACGGAATGGCCTGCATTATAGCTGTGAGGCATGCCGTCCGGTTGAGAAGGAGATGGCAGCGTTTAATAGGCAGACCCGGAAGGGCTTTAGGGAGCTGACCGTGGGCTTCAAAGAGCAATACGATCGGCTCCTAGCCATGGAGTCTCAGTTTCAAACTACTGACTGAGTCTCCTAGGCGCAAAAAGGTCACTCCGCGGGATCTGCATGTTCCAACTGCCCCTCGGCCGGCCGACAAGCTTGCTTGCTGACAAGCTGACTCCGACCACTCCAATAGTGCAGCAGTTGATTTCGTTCGCTACTCCTAAGGCAACGACAGCTGCTGGCGATGAAAATTCAGTAGCCGAATTTATTGCGTCGGAGGGCATGCAGCCAAAATCGTCTGTAGCTTCTGTGTCCGTAATGTCCGCTAACTCATTAGCTGTCCCCTCAATTCCGACCCCACCAGTCAATATACGTCCCGGACCACCGGGTATTACCATCACAGGTGATAGGCCTGTGGTGCCAAGATTGGTCGGGATCCCACCAAAGAGACAAGTTTTTGTCTCACGACTTGCCCCTGACTCCACAATTAAAGATGTGACGGCTTATATTCAAAGCCGCATACAAGCCGTTGATTTCAAGGTGGAAAAGTTCAACTTTTCTTATGCCAGGGAGATAGCTTCTTTTAAAATAAGTGTCTCCCAAACTCATTTTAGCACCATCTGTTCTGCCAAATTTTGGCCGGAGCATTTGGTGGTGAAGGAGTTTAAGGCAAAGAAGAAGACTAGGCCCCCAATAACTCTGCCAACTAATCAGACCAGTGCTCCTTTGTCATCTTCCCGCTCTACCTCCACCCGTCCAAAAAACTAACAAACTCTCTTTTAGTGACCTATCAGAATGTTCGAGGCTTGCGTAGTAAGCTCAGCATTCTTTTCCTGGATAGTGTCGCATTTGCATCCAACGTTATTGTGTTTACCGAAACCTGGTTAAAGCCGGACATTCTTAGTTCCGAAGTTTTGGCAGGTCGGTACACAACTTTTAGAAAGGATCGTTCGTCTCGACGTGCAGGAGGGGTTCTGATTGCTGTGGACTCAAACTTCACGTCGGAACTTTTCACAGTCCAGATCCAGCAGGAACTGGAATTTCTGTGTGTAAAACTGATTCTTCCCGCTTTCTCAGTTTTCATAACTTGTTCGTATATTCCACCTTCTTCGGATATCGCAATTTACGAGCAGCATTTGTCCGCCTTAACCGCTATCCCTTCCTCGCTATCTGACAAAGATCACATGATAGTTCTTGGTGACTTCAACTTGCCAGGAATTGTTTGGTCTTCGGCAAATGAGTCTAATAGCCTGGTACCCATGGCACGTCATGACTTTGTTGACGGCTTGATTGACCTGTCTCTGTCTCAAGTTAACCATGTTAAAAATTCCTTGGGTCGATTTCTTGATCTGTGCTTTGTAACGGATCCGACCGTAGCGTTGTTAACTCGAGTCCCCCCGCTCTCTATACCTGAAGATGCCTACCATCCTACTTTCGAAGTGTCGCTCGACCTAGGACGAACTGTACTGGATCGGTCGGGTAGACTACCCCAATGTGTCCGCTGCTTCCGTAAAGCCGAGTTTACGAAGCTTAATAACCTCATTAGGGATTTTGATTGGTCCGCTTTATATTTGTGCAGTGATGTTACGACAGGCACAAACATTTTCTATGATGCACTGGACTCACTTTTTGTCTCTTGTGTCCCACTTTCCTGTCCGATTAGATCAAGAAAACCCCCTTGGTTTACCAAGGAGCTATCTCATCTAAAAAACTTAAAATCAAGACTTTATAAAAAATTTCAAGAAGTTGGCTCTCCTTCTTCTCTCTCTCATTATGTAATAGCTCGGTCAAACTGTTCAGTTCTTAACGCTCAATGCTATCAGAATTACCTATCTCGATGCAGGATAAGTTTTTCTAAGGACCCCAAACAGTTCTACAGCTTTGTAAACAGTAAGCGTAGAACGTCCGCACACCCATCCTCGCTATCTTTCCGTAATACGTCGGCAGATAATGATCAGGCAATTGCCGATCTTTTTGCCCGTTTTTTCCAAACTACCTATTCGCAGGACGTTTACTCTGGTCAGCCGTATCCATACTGTTTACCGCGGTCGAACGGCATTTTCTGTCCTTTGCAAAATTAAAGCTCGTTGCTTCATGATCTACTAACAGTAAAGCCGGTGTTTTCACCGGGTCCGGACGGAGTTCCCGGCTGTGTACTCAGGTACTGTGCCGATTCTTTGTGTGGGCCGTTGCTTAAACTGTTCAACCTATCTATAACTTCTTCATGCTTTCCCCCGATATGGAAGGAGTCTTTTATAATTCCTCTCCATAAGAAAGGTAGCAAGTCTGACGCAATGAACTATAGAGGTATATCTAAGTTATCCGCTATTCCTAAAGTGTTTGAGAAAATTTTAACTCCGCACCTGCAGCACCTATGCAGATCACTTATATCTCCAACTCAACATGGATTTATAAGGCGGAGATCAACCACTACAAATTTATTGGAGTTTACCTCCTTTATAATAAAAGGCTTTCAAGGTAATTTGCAGACGGATGTTGTTTACACCGATTTTAGTAAAGCGTTCGATTCTGTAAACCATTCCCTCCTAGCACAAAAGCTCGTCCTTCTAGGGTTCCCGCCCAATCTCCTGAGATGGATCTCTAGCTACCTGTGTTCTAGGTCTCAAAGAGTCCTTTTCAAAAACTCCCTGTCCTCTCCAGTTATGGTGACTTCGGGTGTACCTCAGGGCAGCCATCTAGGCCCCTTACTCTTTAATCTCTTTATAAATGACCTACCTTCTGTATTAACATACTCTCGAGTACTAATGTATGCGGATGATGTTAAGCTCTGTGTCCAGTATAAGGACATTTCTTTCCAATCCAGGTTGCAATCCGATCTCGATAGATTTCAGTCTTGGTGTTGTGCAAATTTATTAAACCTTAACGCTTCAAAATGTAAAGTAATGACTTTTTATCGCTCCAGCGCCTTTCTGGTTCCTTACACCCTTTGTGGTGGTTCTCTTGAGAGAATTACCCGGGTTGATGATCTTGGTGTTCTATTAGATCCCAAGTTAAAGTTTTCAGAACACATTTCTACCATGGTGAATAAGGCCATGGGCGTGCTTGGGTTTATAAAGAGGTGGTCAAAGGAATTTGACGACCCCTATATAACAAAGACTCTCTACACATCTCTGGTTCGTCCGATTTTAGAATACGGCTCTTGTGTATGGTGCCCTCAGTACAACGTACATCGTGACCGTATAGAATCAGTTCAGAAAAACTTTTTACTTTTTGCTCTGCGCGGCCTCAGCTGGGATGCAAGTGTGAGGCTACCGTCTTACTCTAATAGATTGCTCGTAATAAACCTTCCAACCTTAGCTAATCGTAGGAAAATGCTTGGCGTGATTTTTGTGCACAACTTGATCAAGGGTGACGTAGATAGCCCTGAACTGTTGAGCCGCATAAACTTCACGATTCCTATTAGAAGCACTAGGAACTATACACCGTTGTTTCTTCCGCTTTGTAGATCGAATTACTCCTTGCATGAACCATTTAGGGTCCTATGCTCGGATTATAATTCCCTCTACCATATTATATCTACCACTAACTCCCTTCCTAGTCTTAAATTACTGATACTCCTACATCTTTCCCGTAATTAGTAATTACTTTTCTTCTTTAGTTAGATTAGTTCTACTTTTCCTCGAACACTAGTCTAACACCTATCTTTCCTGCATGTCGGCGATCGGTTCGGTTTACGAGTCGCGCGTCATGCGGCAGCACCCCTCGGTCGGTTGGGCGGGAGGTGGGCTGCGTTCCTGCCTGGGATCCGCGCGTAACAGCCATCGGCTGGTGTCGCTTGGGCCACTTCCTAAAGTAAAGCCCGGGGCTGTCGAAACCCTGGAGCATCTCATCTGCCGGTGTCCGGCTCTCTTAAGGGCAAGGAGAATGTACCTGGGCGCACCGATGCTGGTATCACTGGAGGATGCCTCCAAGAGATCGCCAGGGAAACTGCTTGCCTTTGCTAAAAACACCTCGATTCTGGGGGACTTCGGAACCTCAGAAGCACCCTCGTAAGGTCCATACAAAGATCCGGATTACTAAGGGCCTTTTTGGCCTATGGGAGGCCCCGTTGAGGGCCGTCCGGGATAACCTAACCTAACCTAACAACCTCGTAACAGGAATGAGTGGCTTAGAGTCCTCAAAAGACCTGCCTTTCAGATCATAGGTACATTCAGTCAAGTGCGAATTCGAATACACTCCGAAGGTAACAGTCTATAGAAATAGACACTCTACTGGATGCGATCTACTGGATGCCTACCACACATGATGCCTACCCTCGAGAACAAAAAAGAGGACTAAGCCAGTCAGGTGGAACCGGGACATCTCTCTCTCCAAAGAAATAACCTCAGGGAACACTCGCCAAGCTCGCCAAACTAGCGAACGAAGAGTTCATTAATGAGGAATACAAAACGCTACTCAGAAATTACAAGAAGTTAGGAGGTGCCGTCCTAAAGCAGAGAGGTACATCGGGCCTTCTCTGTCGTTACACATTACAAAACAAGGTTAGTTAGAAAATAAAAAGGAACAAAATGAGTTGTACTTTGTTTATTAGTAAAGATTAAAAAATCTTTATGTTTACGAAATTTACATATTTATATTTCCTATATCTTATTATACAATTATTTACTCGTTTGTTCTTAATAAATTAAGATTAAACTTAAATGTAATTTCTAAAGAATACGGAATTTAGTTAACGAACTTTATTAAATGAAAATATTATTTTCGTAGTTGTAAATATTTATTAAAATCTTAGTGTTTTCGATTCTAAACATATATGTATTTATTCATAACAGTTAACTCTATCGAATATTTGAATTGCTTACAGATTAACTTAATTTTTAAATGAACATTTATTAATTTTTGTACATGTAATATTATAGATTTCCCATGAAAATATTATATAAATAAGTATACCAAAACGAGTTATTATTAGTTGTTAAAACATATACAAGAAACCAAAAAAGGATCAAGCTCACGCATATTCCTCGTCACTGACTTCATCATCAGACGAAATTATCTTGCGCCGTTTTCGCTTATTTCGTGTTATGCATTGCTTACGACCACTAGGTTTTGTAGGAAAAACTGACGATTTCACGATTCGGGACCTCGGTGTACCTTCCTAAATCAACGTGCACATTAAAATGCAGAGTTTGAACCAGTGAAAATTTCAAATAAACACTTACATCCGTTGAAGTTGCAGCTATTATTGATGATTGAACGTTGCTTACATTTGGTGTCGAAAAAAAGCTGCTGTCATCATTTGGTGTTTTAGACCCTTTTGAAGAGTTTAAGTAGATTGGACCATCAGAAACGGACGAGTTATTTAAGTTTGATTTTTCACGCAGTTCATCCCCATCTGAATCTCCGTCCTCTGGATCCAGTTTTAACATAAGTTGCTTAAACTAAAAATAAAATTATTATATAAATATATAGTGTAATTCAAGTTACATACATCCAGGTATTTGACAACGAGGTCTAATTTTTCATCGTTAGTAAGAGGTCTTGAGGAACAATCAGTTTCTGAATTTGAAAGCTGATGTGACTTCTGTTTCTTAATTAAATCGATTGTTGTTTTAGGGTTGAAGTCGTTGACTCCTCTACGTGTAATCGCCTTTTCATACATTTTTTGTTCGGAAGGCGAATATCTTGAAATTTTACCATCTGTGAGACCGTACATGTCCTTTAAATGATCTTTTAGTATTAAAAGAAGCATGCACGCTTGGGCAGATATAATACACTTTTTTATCTCGGTCATGTCTTCTGGCAAACGATTAAACAAAACTTGAGGATCTTCCACGTCATCATCATCCTCTAATGCATCCCCTTCTTTGTCATTTGGATTCAGATGTTCCTTAAATGTTGCAAGCAGATGAGTTCCAGCCATTGAAATCAGCAAGTCAATTTGATGTATCAGATATAAAGGCTCATCTTGAACTACATACGGAAAGTATGCTAGATTATCGGCTATATACAGCATTTGCTGCAGAGATGTTTTCTGATCATCAAACTGTTTTGTAACAGTTTGAACAAGTGCACGTCTCTGTGGCTTTGTAGAACGAAGTAAAGTATAAAGAAAGTCATTTAAGGCCGTAGTCACATGTTCTGGCCCTCGTTTCCTATAAAAAAAAAAAAACAAAAAATAATAATAATAAATAAAATATCAGATTCATATTTTGTTTAAATACTCACGCATAGCCCCGAATGATTTCAAGTTTTCCCCGGCTGTTTATTTGCAAGATTTGCTGTAACTTAAAACAAAGTTGCAATCCAAATTGAACTTTCATATTTACGAAACCGGAATAAGTTTTATCGATGTCTTTTAATAAAGCATCAGCTCTATGGGCCGACTGAAAAAATTAAACGCATTTTTAGATTTTATTTTAAAAATAAAGGAATAGATACGAACCTCTACCTTGGAGTCGGTACTTAAGCATATTAAATATGGAACCATTCTAACAGGGTGAACTAAGCCTTGGCGCAAAACAATGTGTACTACTTTAACAGCCCACAGTCGTACCGTATCATCCCGATTAAGAAAACAGTTGAGGATTTCTTCCAAATAGAGCTGAATTATCCGACTTGACATGCCAGAAGAGACGTCATTCATTTCCTTGAGGTCTTCGTGCTTTGATTGTTTTTCCCCTAAAAATTGGGAATGTATACTTAGGTACTATATAGATATAAATCTAAAAGAGGCTGTACTAACATTCTTTTTCCTTGTTGTGCATAAACATCTCAGATTCTGTCAAGTATATCCAAATATTACGCATACATATTATTTTTATACCACCATCGCTTGTGGTAGAGTTTAACAAATCACAGTAAAACTGTTTAAGCTCAGATCGTGTTAGGTAATCATCGTTCAGAACACAAAAAGAACCAAGTGAAATCAGAGCTTGCTTTCGAATTTCTTGATTCGAGCAACGACAAAAGAACATCAAGCAGTCAAACACATCATCACAAATCGATGGAGGAAGGCCGTTAGTATCACCTAAAAATTTAAAATATGAAAAATAGTTAATCAAAATTAACTCCAAAATTACACTTACCTAAAGCAATAGGAGACTTAAAATCAAAGTACCGCATTAAGATTCCAATTGTAAAAAGGCTGCGTCGAAAACTAGGTGTGTAAATATTATCTGCACTGCAGTTTTTTTGAACCACTTGATTACGAGAAATATCAAGAACTCGATAAAACCTAAAAAAAAACAAAAAAGGTTATATACATAAATTAGTACTACTATATAGTTAGCTACATATTAGATATCCGTTACTCAATTGTAAAAATTTCAACTTTGACTTAACCTACAAAAAATATACCCTAAATTCCGTTGGATTTGTATATCGCTGTATTCGAAAAGAGAAGCGTTTCCGACCCCATAAATATATATTTTAGATCAGTATCAATAGCCGAGTCAATGTCTGTCAGTCTATCCGTCCGTCCGTATTGTTTGACGATTAGTTCTCCGAGTCTACAAAACTATATTCTCTATGTTTTCCGTTTCTTATGACAAGTGAGAGAAAATTGAGAAACGAACAGCGAAGCGATATTAAAAGACTGATAGAGAGCATGCATTCAGCAATATCCGATACTAATTCCGGCGCTTACGTAAAGGTTATATAACAGAGTAATGGGTTTTAAATAAGAACCGCGGCTCTGACTCCGTTCTTTTTCTATATTACTCTTCTTACTTCATTCCTCACTCTCAATAAAACGGTCGTCGTGTTCACATCGCGTCGTTTGTTCTCATTTAAGAATTCATAGTACCACCAATCATAGACATGGGTCGAGCCGAACCAGAATCTGTCGACACACGTGTTAAACAACCATTTTAAACAACCTCATTATCGAGGATGAGCGTAGGAACAAGTGCCTTGGGAACATACCTCCATTTCTTAGAGTTGGTCTTAGTTTAAGTTACTTTATAATTACTCAGCATCACCATCAAAATTTGGTCCTTCGAGCCGCGTTCATCATTGATTTGGAGAATAGAAGTCGAATCAACAGTAATTTTTACAAAAGTCGTAGCGCACAACATTCAAATCTCCAATAACTTAAAAATTAAACCATTGTACACGTTCGGATTATAATGAAAATAAATCCCGTTACATTTGCTTCTGGGTGCAAGCATTCCAAAATATTAAAAAATCAAAAATTAATATAAAAGGTCTTAATCGGTAGGTTAATTGTAGTTATTAAATATTTTGATAAGACATTTTTGCATATAGCGGTACATTTTTTTGGAAGGTAGAAAGAAGCATTGCTTGGTCCAGAAGATACTTTCAAAAGTTATAGACTAAAAATAGGTGAAAAGGAATTTAAAACTAGATATTTAAAAATCGATGCAAAAACTACTGTGTTTGAAAAATGGTGTAAATCGGTCGGTGAGTGATGTGACAGTTTTTATTCGATTGATTAAACACTATTTAAATGCAAAAAGTCTTAGGAAGCTAGGCATTTGGGTGAGAGTACTGTAACAAACCGACTGTCTGTCATAGTTGTTTGGGCTTCGCTCAGCGGCTTGTCGGATCGTTGCAGCAAATTTGTATGTTGTCACGACGATAATTAAGAAACATAGTTAGTCGGTATTTATTAACTATTAACTATTTTTATTTTATGCTTAGCTCTTTCAAAAAGCTTGATACGGTTGTGGTAAGCTTAATGTTTACGCTTACTCCAGATAAGGCTAACTTCAGGCGTGGCACCTTTGGTTGGCGGTTGGGGATTCTGTCTTCTACTCACGCCTTAGGCGCCATATACAACTTCGCAAACAATGGGTTTCCTCTTCACTTTGCTCACCTCCAAGCGGTGATCTTTGTTTTGCGTGAATCACTCCTGATAGAAACTGGTACCGGTTCTTAGTCCTCAGTTCTGGTTGAGATTACTTTTGCACTTGTTCACGTTGGATTCTTCGCACTCGTTTGAAATCTCTCACTTGGTTCTACTTTACTCATTTTAATGTCCGGCCCCCTTTCGCTGGCATATGACAGTATTTCGCTGTGAGAGCCTCCGCGTCTTTTCACTCGATTTTAACGGGATCATGCTGTATATGGTCAATCCAATTTAATTATACCCGGTACTCGAAGAGTATAGGGGTATATTAGATTTGTGGTAATAACGGATGTGTGTAACGCCCAGAAGGAAGCTTTTCCGACCCCATTAAGTATATATATTCTTGATCAGCATCAATAGCCGAGTCGATATAGCCATGTCTGTCTGTCCGTCCGTCCCTCCGTCCATCTGTCCGTCTTCATTAGCGCCTAGATTTTAGAGACTATAAAAGCTGGAGCAACCAAGTTTTGTATCCAGTCTCCTTTGTTATCACACTACTACAAGTGTATTTCAAAATTTCTCCCCACCCCCTTCCGCCCGCACAAAGGACGAAAGTCTGTGGCATACACAATTTTGAAGATACGAGATTTACAAACGCAGAATCACAGAGAATGACCATTTCTATCAGATGGTTGAATCTGGATCAGATCGCATTACTAATATAGCCACTATGAAGGAAACCGTTTTGAAAGTCATCGTTCCCCCACTTAGAAAAGCAAAAACGCAGAATGATGGAAAATTACCGTATCTACTAGTTTGCCGAATCTGGAACAGTTCAGATCATTATTAGGGCCAGAAGAAACAAATTCAATTTCAGTGGCTACGGAAGGCCTTTCAAGCGCTTACTCATTCCCTCTTTCTTTCTCGCACACACTTCCGCGAACCGTATATACATATGTAAGGACGAATATGTAGATGTCAAATGTAGAGAAGACAGATGTAAATAAAATATGTAAACCAAAATGGAAACAGATAACATTTAATAAATACAATTTTGCAGAATGGTTCAACTTAATTTTTTGACATTTTTTTTTTAATCATAAGATTACATACATACACATATTCTGACTGAGTACCGGGTATAAAGTAGAGCCGCGGCCTTTGCCGGAAGAGGGCGAGGCGAAATTTAAAAAAAAAAACACTCGTAACAGTGTGATTAACACAGTAGTCTGGATACAACAATTTGTTTGTTCAGATCTTGTAGTCTCTGAGATCTGAGATCTCATGAAGGCGGACGGACGGGCTGACAGACAGACATGGCTATGTATATAGACTTGCTTATGCTTATCAAGAATATGGGGTCCTTTTGGGTGTTACCAGCATCACCACAAATCTAATATACTTCGAGTCTAACATAGCTTTCGGATAAAAAAGATACTCCCTAATAGATTTACTTTCGATTTGGTTTAGCAGCTTAGATTGTTTGGCTTTTGTGTAGATGTGGCTTTGAAAAGTCAACGTTTTAGCTGCTTTCAACATAATTTTAAATATATAAAAAAATACATACTTATATAAAATATAGAATATAAATATACATACTTTTGAAAACAATCGCGGATCAATTTATAGTTCTTTGTAATCTTATTGACGAGTGCGCCCAAACAGGATACACAACTGGTTACTTCTGCTTGGTTTCGCGAAACAACCAAGAGCATTAAATGCTCTTCCAAAGAAGCCAAAAAAGTCTCGCTGGCATTATTAACAAGAGGCACCACCTTTTCGAGAATATCGGCAACAGCACATATGAATTTAGCAGCTGTGGCAGAATGACATTTAATATTTAGATAAGGCTCAATAGTCATTGCATGCCGAACCAGGAGCTGTGGTCGCACTTTTGCTAGCAAATGAAGTGTGGTTATGCAACCGAGCATCCGCGCATTATCAGTGTCTTCTAATTCAATCAACCTGTCTATAAGCCCATCAGCTAATTGCTGACATGCCAGCACAATTTCTTGCGGTGGCTCAGTATTTTTTTTTACAGGTTCTTGGATACTTCCGTCATTTTTTAACATATTTTCTTTAGGTTTGAAAATCTGAAAGAAAAAATTTCATGTACGTTTTTGTGATAGTTTAATTACTAATAGTACGTACACTCATTAAAAGTCCCTCTAACCATATAGTTCCAGTATCATGAGCTGTATTGACCACGTCTATAATCTGATTAATTTTCCTTTGTATGCCGTGCTAAATATAAATATAAACACAGAAATCATAATAGTTACACATTCATTAAATTTGTATTTTTTTTTTTACTGACTTTGTCGTTTTTTATACACGGTGTGAACCACATTTTCATAAACACTTCGGTAACAAGCTTTTGAATACCTTCCTCATCGTTAACGCGACGTATCATTTTAACACAAATTTCTGGAATTTTTGCAAAGTCTGGATATTCTATACATATATCACGCAAAATCTTAATAACTCTTTTCCTAACGGAGACTCCAGTATCCTAAAAAAGAATTTGAAAAGCAAATAAATTATGTTAAATTATTTTTTATGTTGCGGATTAGAAAAACCTGCTTGAATCTATAGTAATTATTCCATTTCTTGCATTGGTTTTTGTTTAGCCTTTTGCCTAACCCCATTTAAATGCGGAACTATGATTTGCATGTGGGGAGGACAGGCGGCGAGTATCAATCGAGAGTTTTAGATTTTATAACCCTTAAGATTCATACGCATTAAAGTGGCATGTGTTTAGCTTTGAATTCGAATATACGGTAGATTCATGCATTTTCTATTAATATATTATTTCTTTTATTATTACACAAATATTCGGCTTGGCCCCAGTTTTCACTTTCGTAAAAAAGATTTACTTTTGAGAACGCAAAAATTGGTCGCTACAGCTGTCTCATCCTGATATGGTTATAAAAACGTCGGAACAAAGGCTTTTGTGAACGTAACAGACTCAATTGTGTGTGCTTTCTAGCTGTTAGGGTAGGAGTTCTCAAGTTCGGCCCACTTCGTGTCGAGTAGACGTCATGCAGCGTAGAAGCGCATTTGAATGTATGCGTGTAATTCAGTTCTCACATATGGGTTAAGACGTAAATTCTATTGCGTTTTCATTTTGAGGTGCCAGGGTTTTTGAAAATGAGTACATATGTATTCTACGTATTCTGATTGCTATTCTGTTTTATGTTTATAACTTAATAAACTAAATTGTGGAGGACATGACAAATTAAACGTATGTATCTATGCTAAAAACTGGCGAAAACGAAAGCTCCTCAAAATGAAAACAGACCATGTTATTCAAAAATTCAAAACACAAAATAAGTGAAAACCGGATCCCCGAATATACAATATTTCTCATAATCAAAATCTTACCAATATTCGAGTCGATAGCATGTCGTAATACTGATCAATTAATTCTTGATTGCTGAGTACAAATTTTCCAACCAAATCTACAGCAGCTTCGCGTACTGAGATAGCAGTATCTAAGAATTTCTGGTTAACACCCATTTGCATATCTTTTCGTTTCAGTACCAATGGATCAACTTCAACAATGTTAGCGAGACATTTCATTGCACGTGTCCTTACTGCTATGGACGGTTCACTGTTACAAATCAAAAATGCACGTGATTTAAAACTGATAAGACTAGAACTCAATATACTCACTTAACGACTAAAATAATTTTCTTTAAGCATCCATCAAATGACTGACTAAAGGGCCGTTTAGTAGCTAAATATTGTGCTATTAGCTGTGCATTGTTATAATCTATGTAAGTCTTAATTTGCTGGTGTGATGTGTGATGTTGTTCGCCAGAAACTGAATATGGCTTTATTTTACTGATTAAATATTGTTTTCGTTCCTCTAAAACGTTGAAAATTTCAAGGTTGAGTTCATAATCAATCAATTCAATAGACGGATTTCCATTTTTGGTTGAGTCTTCATTGTAATTTTCTTCGCACGATTCAGAATCTGATGTATCCAAGTATTCACCTTAAAGTAAATAATGTATTTATTTTTTTTTTTTTTTTCAACTAGGTTAATAGTTTTTAAATAATTTTTAAGTTTATTAAAAGCAATATCTTAAAACCAAGGTGTGAGACTGAGAGCATGAACATTCCCACGCAACCCACTCTTTAAGTAAAATATATTTCCTTACTATGTACATATGTACGTTTTGAGAAAAATCTTACTGAATTACGAGTATATTTTATTGCCCCGCAAAGTGGCACCATCACCGAAACATAGTTGCAAAAATCAATTTTCAAGTTTTTCCGTTGGGCAAATTTTTGTATATTTGGTTAACATAACACTGTATAACGATACAAAAACTAGGTTGTAGGCCTGAATGAGTTACCACTACCTAAAAATTGTAATTTGCAATATACCCCGAAAATCGTATTTTTAATTAGAAAACCGCAAAACCGCTGCCAAGCTAGCTAGACCCCGTTAGACATGGGCCTGCAAACGGACATAATTGTTATAGATTTTAGCAAGAACTTTGATTCTGTCGATACTGTTCGGGGCAGATCCTCACCGAATAGCGACTGGCCAAATAGCAGCTATTTATTGGCTTTCAGCGGCATATTTACATTCCCACATATTTATACATACATACACATACATACATATTCTGTTAATTCTTGCACTTGCTTGCCCTGCTAAACGTTCTCTCAAAGCTCGCGCTTCTCTTCGTTATCTATGCTATGCGTTATCTATGTTTGCCGAGCGAAGCGAAGCTGCGCCCAGCGATCGGAGCGGCAATGCTGGAAATGAGAAGGGCAAGCAAGGGCCACTCGCCGTTCAGACATCATTAAAGAACATTCGTAATTTTATTTCTGCGCCGCGTTTTATTTATTTGAGATAATTATTCGGCCGATCGGGGATAAAAAGCATTATCCCCACAGATACTATGTTTATTAAGATTTCTAAACAATCTTTTAATAATGATTTCGATTTCGTTAAATCGGTCAAACCGCCCACAGTTTTTTTAGTTTACTAATTTGTTGTCAAAAGTAGTGAATGTAACCTCACGAGTCTCACAGAGAAGACATTTAGCTCCATTTCTGTTCATTCTATTTGTACATAACCTACCTCAAGCTATTTCTTCTACTCCCATTTTTACTCTCACACACTCATTCAACTCGACCTCAAAGGTGTTCACATAGTCTTTTAAGTCTTTTAGTCTTCTTTTTTTAAGCAATCAAAATGTAAATATCTTTTTATCAGCGCCCTCAACATTTGTGGAAGTGATTTACTCATCTAGGCCTACAACCTGAGTTTTGTCTCGTGTGAAGTACAAAATTATAGTCGGAAAGTGTAATTTATGCAAAAGGTTTTACATTTTATAAATTGAGTTTTTTAGTTAAAATGAAATTAAGTACCGAGATATTTGTATTGCTGGGCTGGTATGGCTTACACCACCTGTGCAACATCAGTCAAATGTTTGCATTCAAATGACGTTTTACTTGGTGGTCATCTAGTTTTGCAGCACATACGTTGCAACGTAAGTTGATTGATTTATATTTTATCAAATTTAAAAAATACAATGCACTTCACGACTCATTTCGACAAATAACTTTACAACCTACGTATTTTTTAGACCCGGTACTCGAAGAGTATAGGGGTATATTCGATTTGTGGTGATAGTGGATGTGTGTAACGCCCATAAGGAAGCGTTTCCAACTCCGTAAAATATATATATTCTTGATCAGCATCAATAGCCGAGTCGATATAGCCATGTCTGTCTGTCCGTCTGTCTGTCCGTCTGTCTGTCCGTCCGTCTGTCCGTCCGTCCGTCCGTTAGACTACAATAGCGCCTATATCTCAAAGACTATTAAAGCTAGAGCAACCAAATTTTGTATCCCGACTCCTTTGATATCACACTGTTACAAGTGTGTTTCAAAATTTCGTAGTTATACATGTACATTTAGATAGGTAGAAGCTGATGTAAAAATTATTTGTAAACAAAAAAATTTGCAGAATGGTTCGACCTCATTTTTTAAAAAAAATTTTTTTTTCATAAATGTAATAATTTCTTTTTGTCAACATATTCTAACTAAGTACCGGGTATAAAGTAGAGCCGCGGCCGTTTTTTTTTTTCTTAATCATCCTTAATCCCTCTGTACATTTTACGTATACACACGCGCAGCACACTCTCATGCTCAAGACAGGTTCCTACTGAACAGAAAAGCCGAGCGAGCGAACAAAAACGCTCGTTAATTGAACCTCGTTGAGAGAAAACCAAAAAAGAACGAAGTATGAGGTTTCTTTTTTTTCTGACAGCAAGTACGAGAGAGACTAATTAATGTGAGCTTTGGTAAGTAATTTTATAAGAAAACAAAACTTGACGAAAAAACAAGAGGTTTTTGCATCTTAAAATTATTATTTAAATTAAATTAAACACACAAAAAACACTACATTTCAATCCGGTAGAATTAAGTTTAATAATTTCATATTTTGCTATTTGGACGATGAAATGCAGTGACTGCAGCAACAAGTTGTATATGCGACACCAGGCCGAAGTCTGTTACGCCGGAAACCACACAGTAAAGCAGCCCTCCTCCCGTCCAAACGACCGAGAAGGGGCAGTAACCGCATGGAATACACCAAAATTCATATTTTAGTAGAATGTAGCTATATCAGAAAAAAACTTCTATTCACGATTTATGTGATATAAATCAATTTTTAAATCTTATTTTTAATTTATATTGAAAAATATAATATAAAAAAAATAATTTTTTTTAATAAAAATCAATAATAACACTTATTATTTTTTCCCAATTTGTATTGAAAAAATCAGAAATAAGTTTTATTTTTGACTTTTATTTTAAAATTTACAAATAAGTGTTATTTTTTATTTTTATTGGGGGGGGGGAGGGAGGGGGGGGGGCATAATCCGAGCATAAGACGCTAAAAGGTTCATGCTAAGAATAATTCAATTTACCAAACGAAAGGAACAACGGTATATATTTAGTTTCGAGTGTTTCTAATGGGAATCATGAAGCTTATGCGAACAAGTCAAGGCTATCTACGTTACTCTACGACAAGTTGTGCACAAAAATCACACCAAGCTGTTTTCTACGATTAACTAAGAAAATAAGTTTTATCAAAAGCAACCTATTAGGGGAAGACGGCCATTTTATAATGTATCCCAGTTGAGGCCGCGCAGAGCAAAAATTAAACCAATTATCTGGACTGATTCTACACTGCCTTCGTGTACTTTTACTGAGATCACGTATCACAAGAGCTCTGTTCTAAAATCGTACGAACTAGCGAGATATAGAGAAAGAGAGTTATATAGGGGTCATCATCACCGCACAGGACGTAAGGAGCAAAGGGCTGGAACGATGAAATTTTATTAGTTAACATTTTGAGGCATTAAGGTGTAACCAAATTTGCATCACAACATGATCAAATGAGATCGGATTGCAAGCGAGATTGAAATTAAATGTCCATATACTGAATACAGAGCCTAACATCGCCCGCATACATTAGTACTTGAGAGTTTGTTAATACGGAAAACAGTTATTTATGAAGAGTGCAGCCTAGAAAATTGCACTGTTGTACACCCGAAGTAATTATTACTGGTGAGACAGGGAGTTTTTGAAGAGGACACTTTGAGACCTGGGACAATGGTAGCTAGCAATTCAAAGAGCCGTAAAAGTATCCAATACATTACACATCGCAATGAAAATAATCGTTTACGCACAATAAGGTCCCGTTCAGATCATGGTCAACTGTGTGTTGTAGTTGTACCTCTATAATTCCTTGTGTCAGTCTTGCTACCTTTCTTATGCAGTGGAAAAATAAACGATTCCTTTTAAATTGTGGGGAAGAATGATGCATCAAAGCATAGGCTGAATAATTTAAGCTGTGTCCACACAGAGCCTCGAAGAAGTACCTGAGTCCAACTGATCGAATCATAGCGATGGGTGTAGAGATGTTCTACGCTTACTGTTTACGAAGCTGAGAAAAACGTGTAGATAGGTAGGTAGTTCTTATAGCATTAGCGTTAAGAACTCAGAAGTTTAACCAAGCCATCACATAGCGAGAGAAAGAAGAAGAAACAACTTCTTGCAATTTTGATTGAGTTAAAGTTTTTTAGACTGGAAAACTCTTTGGTAAGTCAAGCCGTTTTAAAGATCAAATCAGACAAGAAAGCGGGGCACAATAATACAAAAATATATAACCTCAAAAATACACGTACATTATCGACAATTGTCTTGCAAATTCCATTTAAAACAGCAAACTACACTCATATACTTACATGACCGGTATAACAACATACCGTTTGAGCGAGTATAACGAAGCAAGCATCATGTTCATGTTTGCAAAGCTTGAGCATGCTTGAAACTACGGAACATGCGAATGCATACAGGCGTTCGAGTTAGCGCGACTTCACTGTAAAAAATACGAATAACTTCTCTTTAACTTCTCTCTTTCGGCAAACCTTCTTCGAATTCGTTGTAGATTATGATTTTGAACCCAGCCTGTTGCATTTTTACTTCATACGAATTGACCTACTCCAATATATATACTGTCGGTAGGCTCTGTACAACGTATTGATTGTTGCCCGTTGCCCCAAACACAAATAACACTAGTCGACACGCCTTTTCCGCTGTCGCCAAAAATGACTTTTTCTGATAGATTTGGATGTTTAAAAATTTTTAAAGAATGTTTTTTTTTGTTTTTCAAGGTTTAGTTTTTTTTTAAAGAATTTTAAAAAAATGTGGTATTTTTTGTCATAGGTAGTGCTTCTATTTTTCACATAACTTAAGTTTCCTACATCTGGTTGTATTGAACTTTGCAGTTAAAAAAAGCTGACAAATTCAGCTATAAATCCAAATTTTCGGTATTTTTCCCCGAAATTTTGACTTTGAAAGCTCAGGAAAAGTCGAAAAAAAATATTTGAATGCCTTGATTTTTGGTTTTAGATAGACACATTAATTAGGCGTCGTTTAAGGTATCGCTTATAAGAATATAAAAATAAACGTCTAAGTTATAACCGTTTGACCAAACTTTCAGGCGCCCAGTCTATTAGCGTCGGTACCTATTAGCCAGTGTCCCGTCAGGGAGCGTATGACTGCGCTGCACCTTCGTCTGCCGAGCTTGCATAGCTCAGAGGTGCGCTTCCTGTCTATGGTTGGCCATGTTTGCCGAGTTATTCGACGACGTGGAGCTGATTGCCAGTTGTTGTCTATTAGTTGCTTATATTGCTCCTTTATTATGAGCCTACATGTGGCCATCGGCATACGAGTATCCTCCTTGTCTTGGAGAAGGGGGATTGTAGTGCCAAGTCTGGCCAGCTCGTCTGCAATACAGTTGCCCTCGATGTCCCTGTGGCCCGGGAAGAAGATTTGCGGCAATCTGCAACGGTGGCCGAGTTTGCGGAGATCGTATTAAGCGATTTGATTGCAGCTTGGCTATCACTGTAGATGTTTACACAGGTTACCATGGCGGTAGTTTCCTGAAGGCAGTTTAGGGCTTCCTTGATTGCAATGACCTCCGCTTGGAAGACGCTGCAGTGATCAGGGAGCCTAAAGGAGTGCCTAATGTTTAGCTGTTCGGAGTATATTCCTCCTCGGACCCTGATGTTCAGCTTTGACCCATCTGTGAAGATGTTTAAAGCCCCTTCTGGGCCTTGGGGTCCCTCACTCCACTCGTCTCTGTGAGAGGGATAATTACATCGAAAGGGGTGTCTGTGTATTCCCTTGGGACACAGTAGTCCGTTTTAGTGGGAACGGAACTGCTGTTTAATATTGAGGAGTGACCTGTGTGCTGTGGTGCCCATTCGTCGGAGTCTCTCAGACGTATTGCTGCCATCTGTGCCCTTTCTTTTCCAGCAAGGGCAAGGCTTTGGAGGCATAGAATGGCATCAAGCGCATCATTTGGAGTGGTGCGAAGAGCTCCGCTGATGCAAAGGGCGGCTGTTCGTTGAACTTTGTCGAGTTGTCTGGTGATCGTCCTTTTTGATAAGGCCGGCCACCACACTGCAACTCCATAAAGTATTATTGGTCTAACTATAGCTAGATATATCCATTGGACTATACTTGGGTTCATGCCCCATTTCAAGCCAATAGCTTTTTTGCAAGTGTAGAGGGCTATCGTGGCCTTCTTCACTCTGTCTTTGATGTTCAGGTTCCAATTTAGCTTCTTGTCAATTACCAACCCTAAGTAACAATTGATCAGTGACCATCACCAAGTGACGATCCACCCCAAGGTCAGTCAGCGCTTCCGTAATGGCACCCGGTATGACGTTTTTGAAAGCTCCCTCGATATCTAGAAAAGCGATTAGAGAGTATTCTTTGAGGTATAGTGATTTCTCTATCCCCGAAATTACTTCGTGAAGTGCCGTTTCCGTTGATTTTCCTTTCCGGTAGGCATGCTGTGCTCCTGACAACAATTGAGAACTTATAGTTGTTCTCAATTGTAGCCCGATCAGTCTCTCAAAAGTTTTGAGAAGGAATAATGTGTCTATCTAAAACCAAAAATCAAGGCATTAAAATATTTTTTTTTTCGACTTTTCCTGAGCTTTCAAAGTCAAAATTTCGGGGGAAAAATACAGAAAAAAATTATGAAATTTCAATTGGGAAGCTTATTATCTTCCAGACGTTAAGTTGCAGCTACAAAGTGTCTGAGTCGGATTTATAGCTGAATTTGTCAGCTTTTTTTAACTGCAAAGTTCAATACAACCAGATGTAGGAAACTTAAGTTATGTGAAAAATAGAAGCACTACCTATGACAAAAAATACCACATTTTTTAAAAATTCCATAAAAAAAACTACACAATGGAAAAAAAAACCATAATTCTTTAAAAAAATTTAAAACTCCAAATCTATCAGAAAAAGTCATTTTTGGCGACAGCGGAAAAAGAAAGTTCAATTTTGTCGAGTAGTGTAATTAGACAGCAGAATGGCTGCTGATTTCGGCTTAGTTCCTTAACTCACTCAGTATTGTTAGACAACCTTGGGCTATATCCTTCTTTTCTCCTTGCGTCACACTGAGTTCACTTGTTTAACCGGTTTACCCGTCTGCGCAGTTCTACGGCTCGCGCGCGAAGTATCCCTTTCCACAGCCTCCTTATATAGGCGCCACCGGCCCTTCCGTGGGCTCCCACCGTACCGGGATCAGCCCAAATGCTTACAATCGGATGAAAGATGAAAGGCTTACATGGCATACATGAACCGCTGCCTGACCAACCTCGAGCACCATTATCAAGGTGCATGTGGTTTGCGATTCTGTCTGGACATCAAACACTACTTCGAGCCTCCGTCCAACGGTCCTGAATCTATTCTGCCTCAACTCTCTAATTTAACATCGAGTCCACGATTGCCGGCGATATCCTCTGGTGTTGAACGTACTGTAAAATAGGCAATCGTCGTTCGTGGCCATGAGTCATATACGGGCCGCCATGTCACTGGTCCTTGCTGAATCAGTGTTAGGAATAGCTCTGGTAGATTGATTCCTTCCCTTGCCTTGCTGGATTCTGATTCTGAATCGCAGGTGCATCTGCTAAGGATATCCCCAAGTCGTACACTGCGGCAATGCGACAAACTTCGTCGGAACGAGCCGCCACGTCAACGCTATGACGATGATAATCGAGGAGGAGGGGACGCAATTTGCGAATTGGCATCAAAAAGCGAATGCGATCGCTTCACATGGGAGGCCTATGGAAGGCAGGTGTGAAAACTGCAAAGAGCCTACTTCACGGGTAGTAGGCAGAGCGCTTTCTCGTCATTTATGTGTTGATTACTCTAGGCAACAAAATTGTCCATTTTCCCGCTGTGAACCAAAATTTCTTTTCTGAGATATATTTGGCGCTTTACATATTTTTAAATGAAATTATGGTTTTTTTTTTCAAGGAGTTTTTTTTATTTTTAATTAGTGCGCGCTTTAGCTACCAGAGCTTTAAAATTTCACCACCCAAATGCTGGCTAATTAAATGTGGGTGTCCCTGGAGGAGCGGTTTTTTTTTTTTTCGAACATATTTAACTTATGAGCGCAAAAAAATAACTGAACTCCGTCAGGATTCCATTAATATCAACATTTTAAGGATTTTTTTGGTTATTTAATTTTGGATCACATGCGGGGTTGTGGCTGGTTATGGTTATGGTGCGATTGCAATGTGCAAATAAAAAAAATATTTATCTACCCAAAATAACCAAACAGTAGGAAAACACTGTGTTAAATTGGGCGCTGACATAAATTAGGTTTGCAATTCTAAGTGACCCAAAAGAATATGATGATAACTTAACATTTCTAAATGCAATATCATGACTTTTCATCGCAATAAGCCATAACTTTTCGATTACTCAATCAATAACATTATCCTACAACGCCTGTTCAAAGTTAACGACTTGGGCACTACCTTTGTACCTAATCTATGTTTCAACTCTCATATCTCTACTATCTCCAACAAAGCCAAAGGAGTCCTAGGATTTGTCAAAAGATGGTCTAACGAATTTACTGACCCGTATACTACGAAACTTCTGTACGTTTCTCTGGTCTTGCCTATCTTGGAATATGGTTCTTGTATCTGGTCTCCTCACTACCAAAAATTTCAAGATAAGCTCGAATCAGTACAAAAACAGTTTCTCATCTTTGGTCTCCGCTCACTCAATCGATCCATCCCTTCGATCCATCTCCCTTCTTATGAAAGTAGGTTGCGCTTAATTAACGTCCACTCTCTTAAATCCCGTAGAATCTGCCAAGGAGTTCTCTTCCTCCATAAGCTTCTCTCTGGTGAGGTCGAATCGACTGGCCTCATCAGACCTATTAGTGTTGCTGTCCCTTCCCGCCGGACTAGGCATTACTTTCCTCTTCATCTCCAACTCTGTCTTTCTAACTACTCTGATTATGAATCTTTCCGTAGCCTTTGCCGAAACTATAACCAATTTTTCCATCTGTTTTCCTTTGATACTAGTTCTAATAAGGTCGAAACTACTTTTATGAAAGTTTCTGCAGGATTCCCGAAGCACGCCTCTCGAGTAGTAAAGGATTGGAGACAAATGAGGTTTTTCTTGAGTGGCTAAGTCAATCCCCGGACATCAGTCCCATTGACAATCTCTGGGATGAACTCAAAGGAGATGTCGGAAAGACTTTTTGTCAAAATAGAAACCAATTTTAGGATAATGTCCAAAAGTATGGTACAATATTCCAATTGGAACTTATCACAAGTTAATATCCTCCATTGCAAAAGGAATGGAGAAAGTCCTGCAAAATAATGGTGCATATACCGGCTATTAACTGCTATTTAATCAATTTAATATAAAACAAGACCAAAACTAGTGAAATATCGATTTGATTACAATTTTGATCTTCGCACACCAAAACTCAGGAAAAGTTGAAAAAAATGAATGTTTGGTCAAACGGTTGTAACTTAGCCGTTTATTCATCGATTCTTACAAACGATACCTTAAACGACGCCTAACTAATGTTTCTATCTAAAACTAAAAATGTTAGATATAAAAATTTTTTTTTCGACTTTTCCTGAGTTTTCAAAGTCAAAATTTCGGGGGAAATTACCGAAAAAAATTATTAAATTTGAAAGCTTAATATCTTCCAGACGTTAAGCTGAAGCTACAAAGTGACTGGGTTGGATTTATATCTGCATTTGTCAGCATTTCAAAACTGGAAAGTTCAATACAACCAGTTGTAGGAAACTCAAGTTATGTGAAAAATAGAAGCACTATCTCTGAAAAGAAATACCAAATTTTAAAAAAATTCTTTAAAAAAAAACTAAACCTGGAAAAAAACCATAATTCTTTAAAAAAATTTAAACATCCAAATCTATCAGAAAAAGTCATTTTTGGCCACAGCGGAAAAAAAAAGTTGTAATTTGTCGAGTAGTGTTATCAGCATTGTGCTGCCATTAATCTTTAGGACACGCAGGATAAACTGTGCCATCTCACTGTCCAATACGGCCATGTGTGAGGTGAATGCACCATCGTCCTGGTTGTGGCCATTCAGCTGGACACGCCCGGCATCTCCGGCTGCTGCTGTGTCCGAAATATTTAGATTCTCCATCTCTCCAGCTCGAACTCTCTGTGTTTGACTTGACTATATTTAAAATCAATTTATGATAGAAATGTTACTTTTAAAAAGGTAAACAGGCGTAAACTCATCAAAGTGAAGAGAAATCTACTGAAATTTAAAGCTCATAATCTACATTGGCTTATAAATGTGTAAGGGAGTGACCCTCACAATAAACTAGACAACAGGTATTTTACATAGCGATGCCCCAAGCTGGAAGCTGGAGCCGCTGAATTCCAGTTTAATTTAACTTTGTTACCCTAAAACAGGGTAACACCAACAGCCCTGGCAGTGGCGGGGGAGAATGGGCCGGAGCCCATAATAACGGCCTATAATAACGGTATAAATGTTTCGAGTATACATGTTTTATCTCTTATGTTTTGTGATGTTTTTCCATGCATATATTTATTATCTGCTTTTAATCTTTAGTCCCGTTCGGATTTTAAAAGCGACAAAGTCATGACTTTAATAAAAAGTTGATATTTGTGCAAAATTCTTCATTTCAATTTTGAGTGTGACACTTAAATTATCTCGCTGCAAACAAATTATATATTGCATTAAATTTTTAAAAATTTTTTTTTTTAATTTTGACTATTTTTGGTTAAAAATGCCTCTTGCAGCCGAATTAAAAGAAAAAAAACGCCTATTGAAACTTTGGCTGAATGTGGCATTAAAATATCAGACATTCCCAAAAGATTAAGTCAAAATCTAAATACTATCGCGAATTATTTGAAAAATCCTCTGAAATATGCCCGAGCCAACAGAAGAGGGGCATTACCAAAAGTTGATGCGCGCACTAAACGGCTAAAACGCTGGAAACGGCTAAAAACATGAGTTTCACTCAAATAAAGGCTGAATTGAAGTTGTCAATATGTAGGCAGAGGGTGAAACAGATTTGTCAAAGGGAGTTGGACCTCAAATCATATGACTCAAAGGTGCGGACAACAAAACTCTTACCCCGGCATAAGAAGGCCCGGCAACGAGGTGATTTTCAGTGATAAAAAGAAGTTAACATAGACGGGCCAGATGGAAATCAAAAGTACCCAAAGGTACTCAAAAGGACCCAAGTCATCCCAGAAAGACAAGCTCTCTGATGGTATGGGCGACTTTTAGCTCGGATCAATGCAGAAATGTATACGGATCTCCTTGAAGGAGAACTTATACTATTTGCGAAGGAGTTCCATGGCGACAACTGGACATTTCAACAGGATAACGCTCCTATACATGTTGCAAAGCATACGATGTCATTTTTCTGTTCCAATGGTAACCCCTTATTACAGTGGATAGCAATAAGTCCGGATTTAAATCAAATTGAGGACCTTTGGGGCATCCTTTCAACAAATGTTTATGAGGTTGGGAGGCAATTCGAGTCCTTGAAGGAACTAAATGCGGCCATTGTCGAGTAATGGGCACCCATTGACGTAATCACTTTGCATAACTTGGTAAATTTGATGCCCCGCCGCTTGCAATTGGTTGGACAACAAAGAGGCGACTCTATTTCATATTAATTCATTTATGTATGTTCATTTAATAACTTTATCTCCTTCATTTTTATGATATTTACATTTTTGCACAATTATCAACTTTACATGAAGATTTCTTGGAAAAAAATGTTTTCTATAAATAAAAAAAAAAATTGAAAAACATGGTGTGTATTAAATCTTAATATCAACTACCTATTTAAATAAAAATATTTATAAAAAAATAAAAACAAATAAAATAACGAGAGGGAACGCTTTGAGCCGCGGCAAAGGCTGCGGCTCTACTTTATACCCGGTACTCAGTCAGAATATATGTGATCTTATGATTTATGTAATTTATTATATGTTCGCAAAAGAGACAAATTAAATTTTGGCCCAAATAAAAATTTCAAAAAAATTGGTCGAACCAAATTCATAACGTTCCCTCTCGTTTTAATTAAAGATCATTTCATATAGCTTCCTTAACCCAATGGAGTTCTTCATGAATCATCCTAAATTATAAACAAAAAATGTATAAGCTAAATCCTTCAAATTGCGGAACTAACATATTACGTCACTTGAATAAAAATAACATCTAAGACTCTTTTTATAACTTAAATATAGGATAACTTAGAAAAAAAAATGGTTTTTTATATTTCGGTTTAATATTAGTTTAATATTGTTCCAAAACAGCTTTGGAAGAGATTGATATAAACTGGCCAAGGAATTTAATGAAATCGAGTCCCAAGCAAATTTGATCGCTTTGATGAGTTCAGTACACTCAAAACACAACACATTCGTCGTTGAGGACATGAATTTTAGTTTGTAGGTGCCATAGTAGGAAAGGGCCTCCACACCATAACACCTCCAGCTCTGCTATGTAAACTGTCCAAATTATGAGGTTCCTTGCGGCGATCATGGAAATAGTAACTTGAACTATCAGTGCCTTCTATCAGGGCCACTACGCGGTCCAGCCCACATGCTTGCGACGAAAATTGAGGCGTTGGCCTTTTTTTGCCGAGTCAAGGGGATTTTTAACCTATTTAGGTGTTTAACTTCACATATTTCACGAATTTTTCTTACAGAGTCGTGAGAATTTGATGCTGTTCTTAATAAGAGGCATCTTTCCGAATCTTCCATTCATAGTCTTTCCATGTTCAGATCAGTTACTTAAAAGTTCATGTTGATTTTTTTTTGTATTTGTGCAATTGATAGGCCAGAGTCCTTGTATGCCTTTATTTTTCCGTTTTCTTCCTCAGTTAAAGCTTGTCCTCGACCCATTTTAATTTTATTGTAAAGGTAATTGTTCGGTCCAATTGCGTCCAGCTAAATAAGTTAGAAATAGCTAAACACGTCTCGTAGTCAAAGCGTACTCTTATCATTGTACACTCTCACTATTATCGATTATGCTCGGTGCTCATGCACTAAGAGCCCAATTAAATAGTCGTCGACTGATACTCAACAGCACTTCATCGTCTTGTCGTTATTATTATTATTTGTTATTCGGTTTTAATTCGCTTGTACAAAGATTTTGGCGCGCAACGTTGGGCTCGTGTGTTAATTTTTTGGTGAACTCGCATTTATGTAGAATCTCTACAAACACTTTTCGTCGGTACATAATTTGCAAATACAACAACTGCAGCATTCGTTTAGTTTCGCAGCTGCCGTCGAAATTGACGAAACCCCATTATCTATCGTCTCGATTGCGGGGTCATCACCCTCACCTTCCACCGCTTTTCATTTCGCTTTTCTTGCCGTCGTCGGAATTGTCGCTGACTCTCTCTCCCTTGGAACGACTGCACTCAACCTTTTGCTGCCGCTTTCGCTTCCACCGTTGGATTTGTGCTTTGGCTACTGCTGCCTAGTTGCGTTCGTGCTCTTGTTGCCTACGTTGTTTGTTGTTGGAAACTCTAGTTCTGTGTGCGTGCATTTACACTTCACAACAAAATGACAACTCTCGAGGATTTGAAACGCCAACGGAGCAACATTCAACGGAACATATCTCGGATTAAATCTGCAGTGGAAGGAAAGACGGAAAAGCCGATTTGCAATGAGGAGCTTCACTATCGTTTAAGCATCTTGGAAACGTACTTTAAGAAGGTTCTAAATGTCAAGGCGGACATTGAAGATCTTAACCCAAATGATGAAGGACGGGCAGGCTTGGAAGATACTTACGTAGCAATTAAGCTATCCATAAAATACAAATTGGGAGGAGACTTGAACACCAGCATAGTTGCTCCAGACTATCACCCACCGCCAGTTAGGTCATCGTTAACCTTTGACGGAACTTATGCGAATTATAAAAACTTCATTAATTCGTTCGAAAAACTGGTTATGCGTGAGTCTGGATTGTCTAACATTGAAAAGTTTAATTACTTGCTGGGTTGCCTCAAGGGGCCGGCGTTAGACACAATTCAGGCATTCAAGGTGTTCGGCTAAGCGCCTGCCCATGGCAGCAAATAGATAGGCATAGCTTACTCTCAATGCATCGTTTCTGCTGCTGCCCTACGCCCTACGCTCTCAATCGCTACATCGCCCTTTCCCTAAAATCGTCGTCCGACAAGAGCTGTGAGGGAGGCTCATCAGCAGAGCAGAAGTCACTTAAAATTTGATCGTCTTCGTGAGCAAATGTCGTATCGCTAGTTTTCGTTTCGTGTTTATTGTTGCATCTCTCGCTAAGTACATACAAGAAAACAAATCGAACATACACGAATATACATATATATACATTGAAATCAAACCAATTTGTGTTTAATTAAATTCGTAAAAATACGCTGCTGAAGAAGCTCAGTAACTCAACACCAGGTCACAAGCGAAAACTATCCGAAGGCCCTAGAAAAACTTAGAAACCGGTACGATTATTCCACTCTTATATTTTTAGAAGGCATTGAGGCATTGTTTGCACTGCAACCTATTCGATAAGGCGTCTGCTATATTTAGCTCGTTGGAGTCCATCGGCAAACCGGAGGATATCGCTCAATCCATGCTGATATACATTGTAATGGACAAGTGTGATCAGCTAACTCGGAAGAAGTGGAAGGAATCATTGGACTACCAACAGCTACCGATCTGGCTAACATGCACACAGCTTGTGGAACGGCACTGTCACAGAACTTCGTCGCAACGAAAGGCTGAAAACAATAAGTCCAATCATCATTGCAATCACCAGACAAACTCGTCGTTTGCTATTACTAATCCGTCTTGTACATTTTGTTCTAGTTCTGGCCATAAAATAACTAACTGTACGCAGTTCAAGGCAATGAACAGCAACCAACGGTTCGACAATTTTAAACGCCTCGGTCTCTGCTTCAACTGTCTTGGAAACGACCATAGAGTGGCGCAATGTCCATCGACTCATCGTTACCGAATCGGACTCATCACTCGACTTTGCACCACTCGCAGTCGCAACAGCCACCCCATTCATCAGCAGGACAACTTTTAAATACGGACCCGTTAAGTCAACCGTCGCAGCCCTCTTGGAAAACAGCTGATACTCGTTCGTATCAAGCTGCTTCACATTCGCATATGGACATCGCTGCAGATGATCAAAGTCTCGGCCATATGTCCCCCGTATCGCGTCTTGCCGTACGTCATCTCAAAAATCTCGTAACGATCTACTCTTAGTTGTCCCTACCATCCAGGATGAGTTGTACTTGCAATTGCTGCGTTTTCGAGTGTATAGGTTTGGCATCACGGCTGACGTCACCAAAATGTAAGAGGTACTTGTCGATGAGGAGGATCGAAAGTTCCAGTACATGCTGTGGCGAGCGTCCCCAGATGCTGATCTTCAAACCTACCAACTCCGTAGCATATGGCACTGCGTCTGGCCCATTTCTCGCCACTCGTAGTTTGCATTTCTTAGCTGAGGAGTGTAAAAATGAATGGCTCCTTGGAACAGAACGGCTGTTAGAACTGCGCTTTATGTTGATGATCTTTAGCATGGCGCTGATGACAGACACACTTTTCAAACTGAAATAAGAAATCACATCGACCCTAGCTTGTGGTCATTTTCCATTATGCAAATGGCATTAAAATCATCCAGGTGTAATGGAAGATGAATCGTCTAAGGAAATAAACATTTCAGAAAACTCAATTAGTAGCACACTCGGCGTAACTTGGCATCAAAAAAGTGATGCATTTAGTTTCACTTACACACCCAAGGAAGTCTATCCTTCTACCACAAAACGTACAATTTTGTCCACTACGTCATCGCTATTCGATCTCATGGGTCTGCTGTGACCTTTAGTCATTGTCTCTAAAATCAATCTCCAGGAGTTGTGGCTCTTGAAACTCGACTGCGACGAGTCTGTCCCTCAAAATATAATCTGCGCATGGAGCAATTGTTTGGATTCGTTAAACTCACGATTGTCACTAGCGGTACCTCGTTTTTGTTTGCAGTCCGACGCTTGGAGTATTCAAATACATGGATTTTGCGACGCGTCGGTTCGAGCATATGGCTGCTATCTTTATGTGCGCACTGAGAGTTCGCTTGGACAGGTCTCGGTGAAATTGTGCATGTCCAAGTAGAGAGTAGCACCAGTGAAGAAGCAGTCTCACCGAAGCGGGAACTATGCGGCGGACATTTACTCTCTCAACTGTACAGCAAAATCAAGGCCATATTCAACAAATTCACCGTCACGACTTATTTTTGGAGTGACTCACAGCTCGTATTGCATTGACTGAAACAACACTCAGTCAACCTTTGTTGGAAACAGAGTGTCCGATATTCAGGATTTGACTTTGGATGGAAAGTGGCTCTATGTGCCAACACATCAAAACCCGCCTGATCTTCTGTCGCGAGGCTGTAACGAGAACTAGATCCACTCCACATGGTTTTCTGGGCCTTCATTTCTACTCAAAGATTCGCGTAACTGGCCCGCCACAGGGGAACGACAAGATATTGACATGGACGTAGTCAACTCGGAAAAGCGAAAAAGTATTTTCACTGCCGTACAGGAGACAAATTACATCCTCAAGATCGTCGATAATATCAGTTCATATTCACATAGCCTTCGTCTGATTGCTTGGATGATAAAGTTCATACGGATATGTAGGAAGCAAGTTTACCACAACCTCGCCGACACCCGATGAACTTCGTTTTGCTTCGCATTGCCTTATTTGGAATATTCAACAAATCCATTTTGCAGAGGATATTCGCTTACTTCAGAAGCAAAAATATCTAAGGAGTAGCTTAAAGTTTCTTACTCCCTTTCTTGATCCTGTGCACAGATTTGAACTCATCAAAGTAGGCGGACGGTTGGAACACTCAACCCTACCAGACGGCCTAAAACATCCGTTGCTGCTGCCTAGCAAGTCTCAATTTGTATGGAGCTATGTTCGCCATTTGCATCTTCGGAATTACCACGCTGGACCTAAAGCTTTAGTCGCACTCAATCGCTTGGAGTATTGGATTGTTAACGCCAGAGACTTGGCACGTCGAATTGTCCGCTCCTGTGTACATTGCGTTCGCTACAGACCAAAGTTGCTGCAACAACTCATGGGCTCATTACCGCCTAATTGACTTTCTCCTAATCGACCGTCAACAGTGCAAAGGGGCTGTTGAATCGTACGCTGGCTAATACCAGATTCACCTTTGAAGAGCTGAGCACTCTCGATCCTCAACTCGCAACCACTATCACCGCTTTCGTCAGACCCAAACGAGCAGTCCTTTCAACGGGGCCGGGATGTTCGGTCAAACTTCGTCCAGCTAAATAAGTTAGAAATAGCTAAACACCTGTCGTAGTCAAAGCGTACTCTTATCATTGTACACTCTCACTATTATCGATTATGCTCGGTGCTCATGCACTAAGAGCCCAATTAAATAGTCGTCGACTGATACTCAACAGCACTTCATCGTCTTGTCGTTATTATTATTATTTGTTATTCGGTTTTAATTCGCTTGTACAAAGATTTTGGCGCGCAACGTTGGGCTGATAACACTACTCGACAAAATTCAACTTTTTTTTCTGCTGTCGCCCAAAATGACTTTTTTTGATAGATTTGGAGATTTAAATTTTTTAAAGAATATTGTTTTTTTTTTCATGGAGCTGTTTTTCTTTTTTTTATACCCGGTACTCGAAGAGTTTAAGGGTATATTAGATTTGTGGGGATAACGGTTGTGTGTAACGCCCAGAAGGAAGCGTTTCCGACCCCATAAAGTATATATATTCTTGATCAGCATCAATAGCCGAGTCGATATAGCCATGTCTGTCTGTCCGTCCGTCCGTCCGTCCGTCCGTCCGTCCGTCCGTCCTCATTTGCGCCTATATCTCAGAGACTATTAAAGCTAGAGCAACCAAGTTTTGTATCCAGTCTCCTGTGTGATCACACTACTCCAAATGTAATTCAAAATTTCGCCCCGCCCCTTTCCGCCCCCACAAAGGACGAAAGTCTGTGGCGTACACAATGTTGAAGATACGAGAAAACTAAAAACGCAGAATTATAGAGAAAGACCATTTCTATCAGAGTGTTGAATCTGGATCAGATCGGATCATTATTATAGCTACAATGAAGAAAACCATTTCGAAAGTCATCATTCCCTCTCGCTCTCTCTCACACGCGACCCCATCCACTTTGCCCATTCGTATTTTGTGTCGCCTAGTTCTCAGAGACTATAAAAGCTAGAGCAACCAAACTTTCTATCCAAGCTCCTGTGATACCAAACCAGCACAAGTGTATTTCAAAATTTTGCCACGCCCCTTTCCGCCTCCACAAAGAACGAAAATCTGTGAAATCCACAATTTTTAAGATAAATGAAAACCAAAAACGCAGAATCATGGAAAATTACCATATCTACCAGATTGCCGAATATGGATCAGGTCGGATCAATATTATGGCCAGAAGAAACAAATTAAATTTCAGTGGCTACGCAACGCCTGCCAAGCGCTGACTCATTCCCTCTCTCTCTGTCGCAAACACTTGTACGTCTCAAATACATATGTAGTTATACATGTCATGTAGAAATTTAGAAGCAGTTGTAAAAAGCATATGCAAACAAAATTGAAAACATGTATAATATTCCAAAAAATGATTTGACTTCATTTTTTTGAAATATCATTTTTTGCCCAAAATTTAATTTGTCCCTTTTGCGAACATTGCTCATATATGTGTATATGTGTATGTGTATGTGTATACTGACTGAGTACCGGGTATAAGGTAGAGCCGCGGCCTTTGCCGCGGCTCACAACGTTCCCCCTCGTTTTTTTTAAATATGGTATTTTTTTCATAGTAGTGCTTCTATTTTTCACATAACTTAAGTATCCTACAACTGGTTGTATTGAACTTTGCTGAAAAGCTTTTGAAAAGCTGACAAATGCAGCAATAAATCTGACCCAGACACTTTGTAGCTGCCAACTTAACGTCTGGAAGATATTAAGCTTTCAAATTCAAATTGGATAATATTTTTCGGTATTTTTCCCCGAAATTTTGACTTTGAAAACTCAGGAAAAGTCGATAAAAAAAATATTTTATTTCTTACATTTTTAGTTTTAGATAGAGACATTAATTAGGCGTCGTTTAAGGTATCGTTTTTAAAAATCGATGGATAAAAGGCCAAGTTGCAGCCGTTTGACCAAAACTTCATATGCCGTTTGGCACCATCCCAAATGCCATTTTACCGTTAAAAACTGTTACAAACACAGATTTTTGGTATTTTTTTAAGAAAAAAAACGGTTATACGTCGGCTAACGGAATTTATCGGCGAAGTTCGGCATATGAAAGTTTGTTCAAACGGTTGTAACTTAGCCGTTTATTCATCGATTCTTACAAACGATACCTTAAACGACGCCTAATTAATGTTTCTATCTAAAACTAAAAATTTGAGATATAAAATATTTTTTTTTTTTACTTTTCCTCAGTTTTTAAAGTCAAAATTTCGGGGAAAAAATATTATGAAATTTTAATTTGAAAGCTCAATATCTTCCAGACGTTAAGTTGCAGCTACAAAGTGTCTGGGTCAGATTTATTGCTGCTTTTGTCAACTTTTCAAAACTGCAAAGTTCAATAGAACCAGTTGTAGGATACTTAAGTTATGTGAAAAATAAAAGCACTACACATAAAAAATAATTTTCTTTAATTATAAGTATAATTTCTTTAAAAAAAACTAAACTTGGAAAAAAAAACATTCTTTAAAATTTTTAAACATCCAAATCTATCAGAAAAAGTCATTTTGGGCGACAGCGGAAAAGTCGTGTCGACTAGTGTAGCGGTTTTAATTCGCTTGCTTTGGATTGACACACCCCATAGCTAAATAAATAAATATCTACAAGAAAAACGTTTCTTGTACAAACAGTAATCGTCGAATATCACAAAATAGGTTTGATCAACGCATTTTTTATTCAAGTGACACAAAATAATGACTCAATTTCAAGCGAATTCCAACATAAAGCAAGAACAAAATATAACGCATATTTCCAAGAGCTTGCAGTTTGTTGCAGAGAGAAATAGTTGCACTAAGAGATCGTGCAAAAATACCGTTATTTTATGAATTTGCTTTTGAGCTATAAGCAATTGAAAACAGGAGTGTAAAGGGTGTCCAATTCAAGTGATGAGGAGTGTATATGGTAAACATCGCAATAAAACAAAAAAAAATGTATGAGAACCTCCCCTTAAATCAGCAATATATTAATTTGTGTTTGTTCTAAGACAAATCATATTTTAAATACAACAGTCCTTTTCATCAATAACAATACTCAAAACGAGAGGGAACGTTGTGAGCCGCGGTAAAGGCCGCGGCTCTACCTTATACCCGGTACTCAGTCAGTATATACATATGTACATACATTTATGAGCCTACGATTTATGAAATTTATTATATGTTCTCAAAAGGGACGAAAATAAAATTTAAATTACAAAAATGAATTTTTTGGAATTTTTATACATGTTTCCATTTTTGTTTACATATGCTTTGTATATCTGCGTCTAAATTTCTACATGACATGTATAACTACATATTTGATACGTACAAGTGTTTGCGACAGAGAGAGAGGGAATGAGTCAGCGCTTGACAGGCGTTGCGTAGGCACTGAAATTTAATTTGTTTCTTCTGGCCATAATATTGATCCGATCTGATCCAGATTCGGTAATCTGGTAGATATGGTAATTTTTCATGATTCTGCGTTTTTGGTTTTCATTTATCTTAAAAATTGTGGATTCCACAGATTTTCGTCTTTTGTGGGGGCGGAAGGGGGCGTGGCAAAATTTTAAAACAAACTTGTGCTGGTTCGGTATCACAGGAGCTTGAATAGAAAGTTTGGTTGCTCTAGCTCTTATAGTCTCTGAGAACTAGGCGCTCATTTATACGAAGAAGCAAAGCAGATGGGGTCGCGTGTGAGAGAGAGCGAGAGGGAATGATGACTTTCGAAATGGTTTTCTTCATTGTAGCTATAATAATGATCCGATCTGATCCAGATTCAACACTCTGATAGAAATGGGCATTCTCTATGACTCTGCGTTTTTAGTTTTCTTGTATCTTCAACATTGTGTACGCCACAGACTTTCGTCCTTTGAGTGGGCGGAAAGGGGCGGGGCGAAATTTTGAATTACATTTGGAGTAGTGTGATCACACAGGAGACTGGATACAAAACTTGGTTGCTCTAGCTTTAATAGTCTCTGAGATATAGGCGCAAATGAAGACGGACAGACGGACGGACGGACGGACGGACAGACAGACATGGCTATATCGACTCGGCTATTGATGCTGATCAAGAATATATATACTTTATGGGGTCAGAAACGCTTCCTTCTGGGCGTTACACACAACCGTTATCCCCACAAATCTAATATACCCCTATACTCTTCGAGTACCGGGTATAAAAATTGAACATTTTTTTTCCGCTGAGAACGGCTAAGATGCAGTCGTTTGACCAAACCTTTTTATGCCGGATCTTGCCGTTAAATTCCGTTCCTCGGAATACGAACTTTTTTTTCTTACAAAACAAAAAGGTATTTGTAACAGTTTTAAACGTTAAAATGGGATTTGGGAAAGTACAGAACGGAAATGCGGAATAAGAAGGTTGGTTCAAACGGTTGCACCTTAGCCGTTTATCCCTAGATTTATAAAAACGACGGCTTTTAATGTACCCAATCCCAATTCCAATTATCCCAAATCCCAATTATTCATTTTTTTCGACTTTACCAGAGTTTTCAAAGTCAATATTTTGAAATAATATACCGCAAAAAAGAATCCAATTTTAGATAGTAAGCAGCTGCAGCTACAAGGTGTTTGGGTCCAATTTGTAGCTGCATTTATCAGCTTTTCAGAATTTCAAAATTTAATACAACCAGTAAGATACCAAAGTTATGTGAAAAAGTAAACACTACCTCTGAAAGAAATAAGGTTGTCAAAAAAGTCTTGCGGTATTTTTATTGAATTTTCAATTGTTCATAAAATTGGTTATAATAATGCGATTTAAGTCAAATATGCGCCGTTTTGTTCGATGACGAGTTCCCAACGAGATGCCAACTTCATAATGCCCCTCTTATAGAAGCTCGCTTCCCTATTGTCAAAAAACTCGGAGAGCCAATTTTCACAGGACTCTCTTGTGGACAACTTCCGACTACCAAGCTCGTTCGACATGGACAGAAATAGGTGGTAATCACTTGGTGCGAGATCCGGACTATACGGTGGATGCAAAAGAACCTCCCATCCGAGCTCCCGGAGCTTCTGGCGCGTCACCAAAGATGTGTGTGGCCTGGCGTTGTCCTGATGGAAGACAATTCGGCCTCTGTTGATCAAAGATGGCCTCTTCTGCATGAGTGCTGCATTCAAGCGGTCCAGTTGTTGGCAGTACAGGTCCGAATTGAGCGTTTGGCCATAGGGGAGCAGCTCATAGTGGATGATTCCCTGCCAATCCCACCAAACACACAGAAGAACCTTCCTGGCCGTCAATCCAGGCTTGGCCACCGTCTGGGCAGCTTCACCGCTTTTCGACCACGACCGTTTGCGCTTCACGTTGTCGTAAGTGACCCACTTTTCATCGCCAGTCACCATCCGCTTCAAAAACGGGTCGATTTTGTTGCGATTCAGAAGCGATTCGCACGCATCCATACGGTCAAAAATGTGTTTTTGCGTCAAGTCGTGTGGCACCCATACATCGAGCTTCTTTTTCAATCCAAGCTTCTTCAAATGGTTTATAACGGTTTGATGACTCATGCCCAGCTCTTGGCCGATGCTACGGCTGCTACTATGCCGGTCTCTTTCGATCAATTCAGCGATTTTATCGCAATTTTCGACAACAGGCCTTCCGGACCGTGGCGCATCTTCGATCACCTCTGCACCAGAACGGAAACGTTGAAACCATCGTTGTGCGGTGGAAATGGAAACTGTATCGGGTCCATAAACTGCACAAATTTTATTGGCAGCATGAGATGCATTTTTGCCTTTATCGTAGTAGTACTGTAAAATATGCCGTATTTTCTCTTTATTTTGCTCCATGTTTGCGACGCTATAACTCACGAACGACTAAAAGCAAACAACAATTAATCAAACACGTGTTAGCACGTGAAAAGATCTTTCCAAAAAGCTCTAGCGTGAACCGATGCGACGAATACAACTAGAACTACGCGCTTGCAAAGACAAGCTTGCGGAAATACCGCAAGACTTTTTTGACAACCTTAAATCAATATATATTAACAAAAAAAATACATTTAAAAAATTAAAAGACCACACCACGGTAAAAACCATATTTAAAGCTCCAAATCTATCAGAAAAGGTAGGTTTGGTTCACAGCGGAAATCAAAACTTCAATTGTTTGGCCTAGTGCTACTTCCATCCCAAAGCTACAAAATATTTAACCAGAATATTCACGCAATTTGCAAACCTACTTCTAAAATTGTGTAATGTAACAATCCATTTGAGACGTTCAGAACTTCTAAATATAGAAAAATTTATATTAACATAAAATCTCAAAAAAGAACATAAAATCTATGTAGATATACTGTTATGAATCCAAATATAATAAATATTAAAAAAAAACGCATTTTCATGCATTTTTGGGGAAATATCCGTTCGGATGTAATGTAAATTTCCGCGATTTAGACCAGAGATCTACCGGAGTGTAATCACTAACGTCCGATATTCGGTGACTGCCAATCGTAACTCCATTACAGTATATGTTATGTGAAAAATTGAAATCTATTTTAAACTTTATTTCCAAGTAGACTCCATGTAGTTTAAATATTCATGTGCAAAATTACCTGTCTTTCGCTTATTTCGAATTTTAGATTTTCTCAACGCGAAGCCTTTTTCTCCATCCTTTATTCGACGTCTTTGATAAATCACATCTCGGTACCATTGAGCCAAATAAAAGTGTCGTGCGTAGTCCCAAATTAAATTTTCTTCTTGAGCATTTACAGCTAGAAAATCAAGAAGAATCTTTTGCAGAAATTCCGTTCTCTGCTCCTCTGGGTGTAGTTCAATTTTTGTCTGTAAAGTATTTAATATTAATGTAGGTCTGATGACATAAAATCTACTTATTCATGTACATACGTTATTGTTGGATAAATCTCCTTCTTTTTCTTGTTCTACTTTTATTGATTTAATCATTGAATCGATTATATTAACTTTGCATCGAGACTCAACTGTGTCTTTGCGTAGACGAGCAGCTACTATGCCAAGGTAATCTAAGGATACTAAGCGAATGCTCTGCTCAATACCCTTATCAGATACATATCGAACGAGCATAGTTCCCAGAAGTGAAAGCAACAATTCAGATGCGGGCCATTCGGGCTTGTTGACAGTGGCCAACAAATCATGAATAAAATTTTCAAAGAGGGGTCGAAAATCTGTTTCATTAGAACGTGACTTGCATTTGTTTAAAAAAGTTGTTAAGAAATTGCCACCAATACTGACAGCTACATCATACTTTTTTAAAACCACTATATCTTTGTTAGGTTTTACTATTTTTTTAGCACTGCTTTCAAGATCATCGTCGTTATCTACAATCAGTGGAAATATCGACGTTTTTCCATTATCACAAAGCGAGTCTGGTAAAATTGTAGCACATTGAATTAATTGTAGCACAAGTGCTGTAACCATTTGAATATTTCCGCCATTATTTGTAAGTTTATACGGACGAAGGTTTTTCTTGGACGAAGGCAACCGATCAATCGAAGACAATATATCTCCCAAGATACTGTTCCTTATTTTATCGTATCTTTCTTTCCGAAATATCTAAAAAAAAAAAAAAAAAAATAGGTGTCGTAAATATAAATGCGCCATTGTGTACGATGTTATATTAACATTAAATATAAAGTAAATTTTACGCTTTTTATTGTGTTTAATTTTGAGACATAGTGTCTTAAAGAACTATACTCGGAAAGTTATATGTTTTTCTTTTTCAATGATCTTATATACTTATTGTTCTATCATTTCTTTTCATTACTTACAGTGGTTACTAGTTCCAAGCACACAAATTGCAATGTTTCAATATTGTCGACAAAGAATGGTTCTATAGCCAGCGTCGACAACGGTAAAACTATAGTATCGACAAAAATACACTTATCAAAAAGAGCCACAAAAACTTTTAATAGCTCAACTGTTTTAGAGTAAAAGAGCTGTAGATTTCGGTGATGTCCTTGATGTGACTTAATTTTTTTGCGGTGAGTAGTTTTCTTCATACTCTTAACTGTATATACAGGATCATGCGAGGGAAATATAGTTTCGCGTAGTTGGAATTGGGCAAATTTGATAATGTGTGAAATATTGTCTTCTTGTAAAAACTTAAGATCGCTCACTGTCGAATATATATTGCATATAAGTAAGCATGCATCCATTGCATTTAAAATTTTGTCTATTACTTCATCATCTACAATTTCATCTTCGTCCTCCTGCAATTAGTTATAAAATCAACATGAAAAACAATAAATTAAATAATATAATACATACTGGTCCAGCAAAATAATTTCTTGCTAAATAAACGTTACGCATAGCGTAATTTATAAGAAGGGTTAACTTGTTTTTCGGTATGGAGTCTAAGGCTTGTTTAGCTTTCAACTTAGCAACATCATTGCTCATCGTATTAAGAAGTTTTGGAGAAATGCACTCAATATTTTCGTCAACGTGCTCTGAAAATGGAAAAAAAATTTTTTAGAACCAGTAGGAGAGCTTACTTCGGCGTCATAATATTTCGATAGTATGCCATATGGATAATTTTATCAATTTATCAATACAGATCCAAATAATATAACTATACACAAATTAAAACAAAACATAATATTAAATCAAACGACAGTATACCCTTCTTTATATCAGTGACAATTTGGACAGCGCAATGTAAATAAAATATCTATTAAATATCTTTAAAAAAATTTTATTTTTTAATTTTTAGGTGCCAATTATCTTTAATAGTCCATAATTTAAGACGTTCAACTTTATTAATTCAGTTTAGTTTAATTGTGAGATCCTTTTCTCTGTAAAATTAAAATTTATAAGAGTAATTACACTATGAAACACCACTTTTTTTTATAGATTTTGGACTTTACAATTTTGTAATGAATTATTATTTTTTTTTTTCAGACTTAGAGTAAGAGTTATGCGCGGAAATGTGAAATTTTATTTGGGATAATAGAAAGACATAGGTGTCAAACTGGTTAGTTATTTCTAACTACTAACTGCTCTATGACTTGTACAAAATTAGAAAAATTTTTGACAAAAAATTAACCAAAGTATACACTCAACATTTTTTTTGCCTTTCGCCTCGTTTGAAAAATAGACTTTTATATTTGTTGAGCTAAAAATTATGGTAAAGTTTATTTCAAATTAATCGGATCACTAGTACAACTCCTGCGATTGGAGTTCGGATGAAATACATGGTTTTGAGAAAAACGTGTTTAACGTATCTTAAGAGTAGCCACCCTTACGTAGCCAGAGTAGGAGCGTCAGAGGTAGGTGCGTTCAAGACGCTCTAACTCGAGAAATATGTATCGGATGTTTGTTTGTCTTAAACACAAATGTTCTTCGAATATTTTGCTTTCATTTGTTGTGAAAAAGACAAAACTGTTTTTTTTTTTTTTGTTTTTTTTTTTTGATAAATTAAATGAGACCCTGCGAATTATTGCCTCGGCTGAACAAAATGTCTCCATTCGAAAAAAAGCGGATCGAACTAAGTTCAATGAAAGCTAAGTGCGACGATTTTTGAAAAAATGTCGTTAGACTGGACAAGTGGAGAGGACGGAAGGATCGGGAAGAAAAAAGTGTACAGGTGCAAGGGAAAATCGGATTATTAAGAAAACGAGCCGACATGATCGATTCAAAACTGCTGTAGAGATAGCTTCTGAAGTTCAGCAACGATTTGCGAAAGAAAATTCAGCTCGAATTATACAGCGTCGTCTAAAGGAGGTGGGATTAATGGCAAGGACACCTGCCAAAAAGCCACTTCTTAATAGTCGAATGAAGAAAGCACGCCTAAATTGGGCTAAAGAAAAAGCAAATTGGGGTGAATCTGAGTGGTCACGAATCATATTCTCGGATGAGTCAATATTTGACCTCATTAGACCCGATGGTTCCCACACAGTTCGCCGCAGAAAAGTGGAAAGCTATTCCGAAAATTGCTGCATTGCCACAGTGAAGCATTATCCTTATATTATGAAGTGGGGATGGATATCTAAATATAAAACTGAATCACTAATAATTATTAAGGGTATGGTGAATTCAAAAAGTATGAAGTGAAGTTATTCGCAGTAGAGTTGTGTCCAGTATGGAATCATTTAGTGTGAGAAAAGATTCCATCTTTCAGGACGATTCTGAACCTTGCCATCGAGAGCGCTCCTCTGTAAGAGATTCTCTGACGTTTTTTTATTTTAAAAAATGTATTCAACTAGTTTCAACTATTTTTCACCGAAAGGTTAACATTTTGAAGGCGGAATTGGGCATTAATTCCTTAGATTGGCTAGGTAACAGCCCCGACCTCAATCCGATAGAGAATGTCTGTGCCCTTATGACTGCCAAAATAAGAAAGCGGAAGACAAAAATAATAGTTGAGTTAGGGGAACTTATAGAAAGTTTAGTTTGAGGATATAACGGAGGAATATTTGAGGGCTTTATACGATTCGCTGTCCAATAGGGTTAATAGTAATAAAAGCCAAGGGAATACCAATATTAATTAATATATAATTTGAAAAAAAAATCCTGAAATATGTTTGTTTATTATTAGATTAAAGAAAATGAAATAACCTATTTAAAAAAATTTTTTTTTTGGTGATTAAAATGTTTTTTTTAATTTTACTAAAAATGTTTTCTTTGTTTGGTTAAAATACTAAATGACCGTTGAGAGAAGTGTGATTGAGAAAAATATTTGTTTTTATATACATACATATATGAATATGATATCAAAGAACGTAGTATGCACTTTTGTTAGAAATTGATTTATTGACTCAAAAAAATTAAAACTTTTCGTATCGAATAACATTTGGCGAAAACCAAAGCTAGAGAATTCAAAAATGCATGCAATTTTAGAGTGCGGCTTTTTTTTGTCACTGGGTATAGATTTGTAGTGATAGCGGATGTGTGTAACACATCCGCTCCCCCAAAAAACGAAAATCTGTGGAATACACAAATTTTAAGGTAAGTTTAAGTTAGTTACTTAGTTTCTCTCCTTGAATACTGCCCTATCTCAGATTGATTGGTCATTCCTTGACGATTTTCAGGAAATTGAGTCTGCCACTAATGCATTCTAAAGCTCTATTTTTTCCATCTTTCCCACCCATGTTTCTTTAGTCACCCCCTCCAGAAATCTTTCTGGTCCTATATGGTTCCCGATAGTCTGGTTTTAAATCCCGTATGTACAAGAAGTTTAAAAAATCTAGTTTGCAATCGGACTTTGTGAAGTACTCAATTGCAAAATCGAAATTTTCCTTATTTAGTACATTGTGCTACAATAGATACTTGACCAAATGCAAGATTAACTTTAAACGCGACCCTAAACAATTTTTCAGGTTTGTTAACTCTAAACGTAAGTCTTCCCAATTTCCTTCTTCTCTACACTTAAATGGTAGTTACGCTGATAACGATTGTGATATTGCTGACCTGTTCGCTTCCTTTTTCCAACGTTGCTACTCTGTCCCTTCAATTAACCTTCCCTCTATCCTAGCCTCATCACAGGACTTTAGTAGCAGTTACTCATATTCTATCCCATTAAATAGTTCCAGTTGTATCTGTCCCCCCTTCATCGATTATGTTGGTCTCTTTACCAATTTAAAATTGTGCAAGTTTTCGATCTCCACTCGGCCAGACTCGGTTCCGAGTGCTGTTCTTAAACTTTGTGCAGAATCTCTTTGTGTGCCTCTCCTAAAACTTTTCAACTTGTCTCTCGAGACTGGTGACTTTCCCATCGTCTGGAAAAAATCCTATATAGTTAACTTTCATAAAAAAGGATATAAATCTGATGTCTCTAACTACCGCTGTATTTCCAATTTATCTGCCATTCCTAAACTCTTCGAAAAAATCATCACTTCTCAGCTGCAACATTTCTGTAGTTCTGTATTCTCTGAATCACAGAATGGATTCGTAAAACGTCGCTCAGTGTCTACCAACCTTCTTGAATTTTCCACCTTTGTAACTTCGGGATTTGCTAAAAAGTGTCAAACTGATGTCGTTTATACTGACTTTCGTAAAGCCTTCGACTTCGTCAATCACAATCTTCTCATCCATAAACTTTCTCTTCTAGGGTTTCCGACTAAGCTTCTTTACTGGACTAATTCTTACCTTTGTAACCGTTCTCAACGTGTCTGCTTTAACTCCTCTCTCTCTAAACCTGTCATAGTCTCATCGGGGGTTCCTCAAGGAAGCCATCTGGGTCCCTTGTTATTTAACCTATTTATTAACGATCTTCCCCAAATTTTCTCTCATTCCCGTGTCCTAATGTATGATGTAAAGCTATGTTTTTCCTACAGTGACCACTTGTCCCCGCTATCTCTGCAATCGGGTCTTGACGCTCTTAACAATTGGTGCTTAATTAACGTTCTACCTCTTAACATTTCTAAATGCAATATCATGACTTTTCACCGCAATAACCCATACCTTTTCGATTACTCAATCAATAACATTATCCTGCAACGCCTCTTCAAAGTTAACGACTTGGGCATTACCTTTGTACCCAATCTATGTTTCAACTCTCTCTACTATCTTTAACAAAGCCAAAGGAGTCCTAGGATTTGTCAAAAGATGGTCTAATTTACAGACCCGTATACTACAAAACTTCTGTACGTTTCTCTGGTCCGGCCTATCTTGGAATATGGTTCTTGTGTCTGGTCTCCTCACTACCAAACATTTTAGGATATGCTCGAATCAGTACAAAAACAGTTCCTCATCTTTGCTCTCCGCGGACTCAATTGGGACCCTTCGCCTAATTAACCTCCACTCTCTTAAATCCCGTAGAATCAGCCAATTCACCTCCATTTGACGACCCCTATATAACAAAGACTCTCTACACCTCTGGTTCGTCCGATTTTAGAGTACGACTCTTGTGTATGGTGCCCTTAGTACAACGTACACCAGAACCGTATAGAATCAGTTCAGAAAAACTTTTTACTCTTGCTCTACGCGGCCTCAGCTGGGATGCAGGTGTGGATGCAGGTGTGGATGCAGGTGTGGATGCAGGTGTGAGAGTGCCGTCTTACCCTAATAGATTGCTTTTAATAAATCTTCCAACCTTAGCTAATCGTAGGAAAATGCTTGATGTGATTTTTGTGCACAACTTGATCAAGGGTGACGTAGATAGCCCTGACCTGTTGAGCCGCATAAACTTCACGATTCCTATTAGAAGCACTAGAAATTATACACCGTTGTTTCTTCCGCTTTGTAGATCGAATTAGTCCTTGCATGAACCGTTTAGGGTCCTATGCTCGGATTGTAATTCCCTCTACCATATTATATCTACCACTAACTCCCTTCCGATACTCTTATATCTTTCCCGTAATTAGAAATTACTTAGTTTTTTAGTTAGATTAGTTCTACTTTTTCTCGAACACTAGTCTAACAGCTATCTTTCCTGCATGTCCGCGATCGGTTCGGTTAACGAGTCGCGCGTTATGCGGCAGCGCCCCTTTGGTCGGTTGGGCGGGATGTGGGCTGCGTTCTTGCCTGGGATCCGCGCGTAACAGCCATCGGCTGGTGTCGCTTGGGCCACTTGATGGTGCAGTCATTGCATATCAATGTCCTAAAAGTAAAAAAAATAAGCTTCTCACTGGTGAGGTGGAATCGACTGCCCTCATCAGCCTTATTAGTATTGCTGTCCCTTCCCGCCCGACTAGGCATTACTTTCCTCTTCATCTCCAACTCTGTCTTTCTAACTATCCTGATTATAAATCTTTGCATAGCCTTTGCCGAAACTATAACCAATTTTTCCATCTGTTTTAAGGTCAAAATTATCTTAATGAATAACTTAATTTAAATAGCTCTAATTGGGAGTTTTTCGGGTACCGTCTTTTCTTTTTTTTTGGGATTTTCCCCGAAATTTTGACTTTGAAAACTCAGGAAGTCGAAAAAAAAAATATTTTTTTGCTTACATTTTTAGTTTTAGATAGACACATCAATTAGGCGTCGTTTACGGTATCGTTTTTAAAAATCGATGGATAAAAGGCCAAGTTGCAGCCGTTTGACCAAAACTTCATATGCCGATTGGCACCATCCTAAATGACATTTTACCGTTAAAAACTGTTACAAACACAGATTTGATATATTTTTGTAGGAAAAAAAAACAGTTACATTTCGGCTAACGGAATTTATCAGCGAGATTCGGCATTTGAAAGTATAATCAGCCCCACCGGGTCAGAGTATTTGCCTTAGTCCTTTCGATTAATTAGTTGACATGTAATTTTACCCTTACAGTTTAACTGTACATTGTTAAACTTTAAACAAAAATAAACAATAAACAACAACAATACATGTACATGTAGAAATGTAGAATCTGATGTAAGCTCTACCGAAAAAAATATTAAAATTTGAAAGCTTTATATCTTCCAGACGTTAAGCTGCAGCTAAAAAATGCCTGGGTCGGATTTATAGCTACATTTTTCAGATTTTCAAAACTGCTAAGTTCGATACAACCAGTTATAACGAGGGGGAACGTTGTGAGCCGGCCGCGGCTCTTCTTTATACCCGGTACTCAGTCAGAATATACATATGTGATCTTATGATTTATTATATGTTCGCAAAAGGGATGAATTAAATTTTGTCCGAAATGGAAAACTTCAAAAAATTACACTAGTCGACACGACTTTTTCGCTGTCGCCAAAAATGACTTTTTCTGATAGATTTGGATGTAAAAAAATTTTTAAGGAATGTTTTTTTTTTCATGAAGTAGTTTTTTTTTAAGAATTTTTAAAAAAATTTGTATTTTTTGTCATAGGTAGTGCTTTTATTTTTTACATAACTTAAGTTTCCTACAACTGGTTTTATTGAACTTTGCAGTTAAAAAACGCTGACAAATTCAGCTATGAATCCGCCTCAGACAATTTGTAGCTGCAACTTAACGTCTGGAAGATATTAAGCTTCATAATTTAAATTTTATAATTTGTTTCGGTATTTTTCCCCGAAATTTTGACTTTTAAAGCTCAGGAAAAGTCGAAAAAAAAATATTTGAATGCCTTGATTTTTGGTTTTAGATAGACACATTAATTAGGCGTCGTTTAAGGTATCGTTTATAAAAATATAAAAATAAACGGCTAAGTTACAACCGTTTGACCAAATTTTCATATGCCGAATTTCGCCGATAAATTCCGTTAGCCGACGTATACCCGTTTTTTTTTCCTACAAAAATACCAAAAATCTGTGTTTGTAACAGTTTTTAACGGTAAAATGGCATTTGAAATAGTGCCAAACGACATATGAAGTTTTGGTCAAACGGTTATAACTTAGCCGCTTATTTTTATATTTTTATAAGCGATACCTACCTCAATACAACCAGGAAACTTAAGTTATGTGAAAAATAGAAGCACTATTCTTTAAAAAAAAAATACTCTATAAAAAAAAAACCATAGTTCTTTAAAAAATTTTAAATCTCCAAATCTATCAGAAAAAGTCATTTTTGGCCACAGCGGAAAATAAAAAGTTGAATTTTGTCGAGTAGTGCTATCAAATGTTATCTGTTTCCATTTTTGTTTACATATAATTTTTACATCAGCTTCTACATTCCTACATGTACATGTAGAACTACTCATACGAGTGTCCACTTCGTGGACAGTGGCCGGAGCTCATTCTCATCTCCCTCGGCCTCCTCCGCATTGCTTCAGCATTTCTCGTGCCTTGGAGCACTTCACGGTCAGTAGCCGGAGCTCATTCTCATCTCCATTGGGCTCCTTCGCATTGCCAAGTCAGTTCACAGTTGACGAACACTGCAATTCGCATATATATCCAATGAGCACTTTGCAAATGGCGGCCGGAACTAATTCTCATCTTTTAATTTTGAGCACTTCGTGGACTGTGGCCGGAGCTCGTTCTCACTTCCCTCGGCCTCCTTCGCATTGCTCAAGCATTTCTCTTGCATTTGTTTGCTCTAGTTTTCATAGTCTCAGATCTAGGCGCTAATGAAGACATACGGACGGACGGACGGACAGACAGACATGGCTATATCGACTCGGCTATTGATGCTGATCAAGAATATATATACTTTATGGGGTCGGAAACGCTTCCTTCTGGGCGTTGCACACATCCACTATCACCACAAATTTAATATTTAATACTCTTCGAGTACCGGGTATAAAAACTTCAATTTTGTTGAGTAGTGTTACACTAGGTCTCACTACATTTACCACTGTAGCCCAAAATGACTTTCTGATGGATTTGGAGATTTACATTTTTTTTAAAGAACGGGTTTTTTTTCGCCTTTTTATTGAAGAACAAAACAACACATGCGACAGTTAGAAACTGAGGATATGATGAGCTGCAACAAAATCAAAGCAGAACTTGGATTAACAATCACCAGGCAACGTGTGAGCCACGAAAATTTTTAACTCGCATATCAAAACAAAGTTGTCAAACCCCGCTTAACTTTTTATGAAAAACACAAGTTCTGGGATGTCGAATTTGAAAACATAATTTTTAGTGATGAAAAAAAGTTTAATTTAGACGGTCCAGACGAGAGATCCGCGTAATTCACGGGTAACTTGTTACACTAGTCAACACGACATTTCCGCTGTCACCTAAAATGACTTTTTCTGATAGATTTGGAGATTTAAAAATTTTTTAAGAATCTTTTTTTTTTCTAGATAATTTTTTTTTATTTAAGAATTTATTAAAAATTTGGTTTTTTTTCAGAGGTAGTGCTTCTATTTTTCACATAACTTAAGTTTCCTATAACTTTTTTTATTGAACTTTGCAGTTATGAAAAGCTAACGAATTCAAATATGAATCCGCCTCAGACACTTTGTAGCTGCAACTTAACGTCTGGAAGATATTAAGCTTCATAATTTAAATTTTATAATTTGTTTCGGTATTTTTCCCCGAAATTTTGACTTTTAAAGCTCAGGAAAAGTCGAAAAAAAAATATTTGAATGCCTTGATTTTTGGTTTTAGATAGACACATTAATTAGGCGTCGTTTAAGGTATCGTTTATAAAAATATAAAAATAAACGGCTAAGTTACAACCGTTTGACCAAATTTTCATATGCCGAATTTCGCCGATAAATTCCGTTAGCCGACGTATACCCGTTTTTTTTTCCTACAAAAATACCAAAAATCTGTGTTTGTAACAGTTTTTAACGGTAAAATGGCATTTGAAATAGTGCCAAACGACATATGAAGTTTTGGTCAAACGGTTATAACTTAGCCGCTTATTTTTATATTTTTATAAGCGATACCTACCTCAATACAACCAGGAAACTTAAGTTATGTGAAAAATAGAAGCACTATTCTTTAAAAAAAAAATACTCTATAAAAAAAAAACCATAGTTCTTTAAAAAATTTTAAATCTCCAAATCTATCAGAAAAAGTCATTTTTGGCCACAGCGGAAAATAAAAAGTTGAATTTTGTCGAGTAGTGCTATCAAATGTTATCTGTTTCCATTTTTGTTTACATATAATTTTTACATCAGCTTCTACATTCCTACATGTACATGTAGAACTACTCATACGAGTGTCCACTTCGTGGACAGTGGCCGGAGCTCATTCTCATCTCCCTCGGCCTCCTCCGCATTGCTTCAGCATTTCTCGTGCCTTGGAGTACTTCACGGTCAGTAGCCGGAGCTCATTCTCATCTCCATTGGGCTCCTTCGCATTGCCAAGTCAGTTCACAGTTGACGAACACTGCAATTCGCATATATATCCAATGAGCACTTTGCAAATGGCGGCCGGAACTGTTTCTCATCTTTTAATTTTGAGCACTTCGTGGACTGTGGCCGGAGCTCGTTCTCACTTCCCTCGGCCTCCTTCGCATTGCTCAAGCATTTCTCTTGCATTTGTTTGCTCTAGTTTTCATAGTCTCAGATCTAGGCGCTAATGAAGACATACGGACGGACGGACGGACAGACGGACGGACGGACAGACGGACGGACGGACAGACAGACATGGCTATATCGACTCGGCTATTGATGCTGATCAAGAATATATATACTTTATGGGGTCGGAAACGCTTCCTTCTGGGCGTTGCACACATCCACTATCACCACAAATTTAATATTTAATACTCTTCGAGTACCGGGTATAAAAACTTCAATTTTGTTGAGTAGTGTTACACTAGGTCTCACTACATTTACCACTGTAGCCCAAAATGACTTTCTGATGGATTTGGAGATTTACATTTTTTTTAAAGAACGGTTTTTTTTTTCGCCTTTTTATTTAAGAACAAAACAACACATGCGACAGTTAGAAACTGAGGATATGATGAGCTGCAACAAAATCAAAGCAGAACTCGGATTAACAATCACCAGGCAACGTGTGAGCCACGAAAATGTTTAACTCGCATATTAAGACAAAGTTGTCAAACCCCGCTTAACTTTTTATGAAAAACACAAGTTCTGGGATGTCGAATTTGAAAACATAATTTTTAGTGATGAAAAAAAGTTTAATTTAGACGGTCCAGACGAGAGATCCGCGTAATCCACGGGTAACTTGTTACACTAGTCAACACGACATTTCCGCTGTCACCTAAAATGACTTTTTCTGATAGATTTGGAGATTTAAAAATTTTTTAAGAATCTTTTTTTTTTCTAGATTATTTTTTTTTATTTAAGAATTTATTAAAAATTTGGTTTTTTTTTCAGAGGTAGTGCTTCTATTTTTCACATAACTTAAGTTTCCTATAACTTTTTCTATTGAACTTTGCAGTTATGAAAAGCTAACGAATTCAAATATGAATCCGACCCCGACACTTTGTAGCTAGCTGCAGCTTAACGTCTGGAAGATATTAAACATACAGTGGCTCAGAGCCAAAACCATGCAATGTCAAATAAAAAGTTTAAGTTTAAGTTTTAATACGATCTTAAACGCAGTATTTAAGGGTCAAATATTGGTTTTGGTACCTTATGTACACACCTAATCAAAATAATAAGTACACCCATCTACGTAAAGTTTAACTTAACAGAACATTTTTGAATTCAATATTTTAAACCTAAATTTGTTCTCAGTTATTATTTTAGTATTTGTTTTCAATAAAATAAACTTTAATATAATGATGATCCTATCATGTTAATTTAAGAAATATATCCATTTCTTACTCAGAGTCATTGTCAGGCTGATCAAAATAATAGGTAGTGTCAGTATCTCTTCTATATTAAGTGAATTTTAAAATTCTTTCTTTTTTAGCCATTTAAGATACATTTCATTTAGCTACAGTCAAAATATAAACAAATAATTTTTTTTTTCTTGCAAAAATGGGCCAAAAGTCTCATTGTAAACAGGAAGAAGCACGATTGGCTCTTAGTCTGTAAAAAGAAGACGAATCTCTTCGGGCCATTGCCAAACTAATGCAAATATCTCATAATTTTGTTAAATGGAAATATAGTCAGGAAACTCGGGTAAGGCCACAGAAAACAATCCAAATACTTGACCACTACATGGTTTCCTTGAGCAAAAATGACCGATATAAATTGTCAAAGAGTATTGCAGCAGAAATTGGACAACAAGTTGAGGCTCCAACAATTCGTAGACGGCTAGAACAAGCTAGCGCTCCAGGGAGAATAGCACGGAAGGTCCCACTTATCCAGCCAATTTAACTTTTTATTTGACACTGCATGGTTTTGGCTCTGAGCCACTGTAATTTCATGCGGTATTTTTCTCCGATATTTTGACTTTAAAAACTCAAAAGAAGTAAAGCAAATAAATATTTCTTGGCATAATTTTTTTTGTTCTAGTTAGACACATATTAATTTGGCGTCGTTTAAGGTATCGTTTGTAAGAATAGATGAATAAACGGCTTCCTCGATTGTGGTTAGGTTGAACCGTATGATACTCAGAGTGCGACACACAGACCAGTATGGCCATTAGATTTACGGATGGATGATATGAACCGTCGCGGGAGTGCTTATTCGGTTTGAAAGTTCTTGGGAATCAAGGTGCATTTCGCAAAGACAAGCAATTCCCTTGAAGTACTCTTGGAGATATCTTCCAGTGACGCCAGCGCCAGGGCTCCTTCTTCTTCTTTCGATGGCCCCGGGTTCATCATATTTCCTACATCATACTACTGCTCCATCTGCTTTCGTCCTGTAATCTGGCCTGCTTGTCTAAAGAGCATTGTAGCGTTCGAAGGGAGATAGGCACGTTGCTTTTAGTGGCCGAGATCCACACTGACTTTGCCGTGCTTAGGGTGTCTAGTGCCTCCCTGCTCGCCAAGACACTGGAACTGACCGCGGAAGACTGCATGGATCTGATCGCCGCTTGGCTGTCAAAGAATATGTTGACCACATCGTGTGTTCGTTCTGTAAGCTGCGTAACCTCTGCCGTTTTCGTGATGGCGAAAACTTCCGCCTGGAATATCAATCATGTCAACCAAGCCAACCACGTGAAAAAATACTTGGGTCGACTGCTTGATCTGTGGTTTGTAACGGATCCGACCATAGCGTTGTTAACCCAAGTCCTTCCCCTTCCCCGACCAACTGCATTGGATCGGTCGGGGGCTACCTCAATGTGTTTTATACAGTCTTACAGCTTCGTAAACAGTAAGCGTACAACGTCCGCACACCCATCCTCGTTATCATTTCTTAACACGTCGGCAAATAATAATCAGGCAATGGCCGATTTAGAGTACCCGGCTGTGTAGCCGGTACTGTGACGAGTCTCTGTGTGGACCGTTGCTTAAACTATTCAGCCTGTCCATTAGTTCTTCATGCTGCCCCCCGATAAAAAGGAGTCCTTTATAATTCCTCTCCATTAGAAAGGTAGCAAGTCTGACGCAAAGATCTATAGAGGTATATTTAAATTATCCGATATTCCTAAAATGTTTGAGAAAATTTTAACTTCGCACCTGCAAACCCTCTGCAGATCACTTATATCTCCAGCTCAACATGAATTTTTAAGACGGAGATTAACTATTACTAATTTATGGGAGTTTACCTCATTCATCATTAAATACTTTCAAGGTAATTTACAGACGCATATTGTTTAAACCGACTTCAGTGAAGCGTTCGACTCTAAAAACCACTCTCTCCTAGCACAAAAACTTGACCTTTTCGGGTTTCCGCCTAAAATCCTGCGATGGATTTCTAACTACCTTTGTTCCAGATCTTAAAGATTCCTACTCAAAAGCTCTCTGACTTCACCAGTTATGGTTACTTCGGGCGTACCACAGGGCAGCCATCTGGGCCTCTTACTCTTTACACTCTTCATAAATGACCTGCCTTCTGTATTAACATATATTCTCAAGTACTCATGTATGCGGTTGATATTAATCTCTGTGTCCAGTATAAGAATATTTTATTTCGTAGAAAAATGCTTGGTGTGATTTTTGTGCACAATTTGATCAACGGTGACGTAGATAGTCCTGACGTACTGAGCCGCATAAACTTCACGATTCTTATTAGATCGAAATATTCCTTGCATAAACCGTTTAGGTTATGTACGCATTATAATTCACGCATTCATCTTTTTGGAAGAAGAACAACCGGAACGAAAAAGAATAACAGGGTGCTGTAAAGCGTAAAAATATCCTGAGAAAAGTCAATTACACTAGTCAACACGACATTTCCGCTGTCGCCTAAAATTACTTTTTCTGATAGATTTTGAGATATAAAAATTTTTAAAGAATCTTTATTTTTCCAGGTTTAGGTTTTTTTTTAAAGAATTTAAAAAAAAAAACGGATCTTTTCAGTTTTAATAAGCAGACAAATGCAGCTATAAATCCAAATTTTAATTTGAAAGCCTAATATCTTCCAGACTGCATTTGTCAGCATTTCAGAACTGCAAGGTTCAATACAACCAGTTATAAAAAACTTAAGTTAAGTGAAAAATAGAAGCACTACCTTTGAAGAAAAATACATTTTTTTAAAATTCTTGAAAAAAAAACTAAACCATAAAAACTATATCCCAACCTTATAGCCATTTATTAGATTTAAGAGCATTTACTTATATGAATTGTTTATTCTTACGTTAATTACATGGCCCGAAGGGCCAATAAGTATATGAGCAGTCTCGTGATTTTTGTAGGAGGGAGAGGACTACGATCAGAGGATTACGATTACGAACCCTCTAAAGTGGGTTCACTAGCCAGTCACGAAAATCAGCGCGCCAACACCGACGACAGAGAGAGCGATCCCAACAACGCAACCACATCAGAGAGAGAGAGAGTTATTGTTCGCAAATCTTGGCGGAGTTCATTTCATAAATAGAGACAACTAATACGCTGCGCAGGCTGGGTTATAGCTTGCTTGGGTCTCCAGTTGAGAGAACGAGGAACCCAGCGACAACTACACTGACGACGGTGAGAACTGAAGCTAGCGACAAACCACGTCAGAAAAAGGAAGAGCAACAGCCCAGCCACAAGAATCCACGCGCCCATATCAACGCCAACGAAAGGGAGAGCGGATCTCAGCAGGCAGAGAGGGAGCAAAGCCACCGTCGCAAAAGCCGAGCCGGCAGAAGACCGGCAGAGAGCGGTAGACACCGATAGAATGCGGCAGTATGCCGAGGGAGAGAGCAGCAGAATGTAGCCCTATAGAACGGCAACTAGAGCTAGAGAGCGAGAAGCTAAGAAGCTGCGAGGGAGTCAAGACCCAGATGCAGAGTAAGACAGGCGTGAGGACGGAGAAAAAAAACCCAAAAGTAAAGGGAGTGACGCCACCCATAGATAACAAGCGAGGTGCGTTAAAGAGAAACGGTCAAAGTGAAGCATACAAGTGGCGGACAAAACAACACAGCTCAAGGAAGGAGACGGCTTCCTTGTTCCAGCTGTGAAGAACGACGCACACGAGCAGGATAAAGCAACGTGAGCCGGGGCGAGAAACGGATCTGGGGTAAGCGATTCTCACGTTGTGAGTATCAGGGTTTCTGAGCGGTGCGGTAGGCAGGGCAATCGAATGTGCGTTGAATAAAAAGAATGGAAACTGATATAAGCTCCTTGATAATTATCCAAACCAAATCTTGGTGGGCCAAAGGGTATCAGAATATGCGATCATATTATGGTACTTTTGACTCTTTCCCCTCTCTTTCGTAGTAACACGTAGAATCACGGGTGCCCAAAAGTGCCGTCGTCGATTGTCTCGGCATTTTGCGTTCCTCCCCTTCCTTTACCGTAGTGGGTAGTAGTACAACGGGTTCCAGAAGGCACCGTCCGGCAAATGCCTCGTCCTTTCGGTAACGTTGTAACAACGTCACTGTACGTTTTTCATCCCCCTCCTTCCCCCTGCCGAAGTTCGTATGCCAACAGGTCCCCGAAGGTGCCGTCCGGCGATTTCCTCGTCCTTTCAGGTGATCCTAATTGGTATTTTCGCAGAGTCCCAAGCCATCTGCCGTATCTTGAGACCCGTATCATTGTCGTTAAGTCCCACGCGAGTCCCGGCAAATTATAAATAGTGCTGTAATTTCAACCCTGATGAGACTGAAAGATGTACCCCGGACTTCATCGCTTCCTTATAATAGAAAATTACCAAATCTCCCAAATTGTTTATTGATTTAGATCGGATTATAATTATATCCAAAGAGAACAGATCAAATTGCAGTAGCCACGCAACGCCTTCTACTAGCTTACTCATTCTTTCTCTTTCGCGGCTGGATGTCCCAATATTATGGTATCTGACATGACGATCTTGCTCAATAATTTCGCGCACAGAATCGATATTGTGTGGCACAACTAATTTTGGACGATATTCACGGAATTAGTCCTGCAACGAAGGACGTCCACGATTGCATTCATTCTACTGGTTTTTCACATTGGCAATGCATAGTGCTTCATTAATGGTGGTTTTCGTAAATTTTTACCTATTATCTAATTTTAATCTTTGGTTGTAGCTAAATCAATTTCAAACAAAATTCCATACTAATTGTTTTTATGTCATACTTATATAATAAGAAACAAAATATTTTCAAAGATAGTGTTATTATAAAAAGAGTCTCCGGATCGGTTTAAAAATCTTCATGGGATAGTATCTGTCCAGCAGCGTCCAAAGAAGATGGATTTAATGGCAAGGAACCCTAAAACAAAGAGCCACCTTCTTTGGTCGACGTTGAACAGTTCAAAATTTTCGAATAAAAAATTTCTGAAATTGGTCGAAGGAAACATCATATGGGTGATTGTGAGTGATTCCGAGTTGTTTCACCTCTTTGGTCGTGTGTTTGAGACGTGCTTCGTTCTTCTTCAGTGGATTGATTCATGATGTTCCAATCCTTACATATCTGAATTACGGCTATGTAAGGAAAAATTAAATCTTCTGTCTAGCGGAATTTTTAACAATTCATTTTCGAACGAGAAGCACAACAAAGACGTCTGGTAGCTACGGTAGCTGATGATTCACTATTCTATATATTCCTTTAGTAAGCATACGATTGACAGTATTGGAAGGACCTACTTTTTAAAACATCCATAAAAACGGGTTTTCATTAAAATCGGTTCAGGCGTTCTTGAGTTATTAAAATCTCATTATTAAAGTCTCACATCTCACACCAGTATCAGCCCTAATATCTTGCCAAATTCGGCAATCTGGTAGGAAGGTATTTTTTAGGAATCGGGGTTTTTATGTTTTTATTTCAAAGTTGTAAATGCCACAGATATTCGTTCTTTGTGTCTGGATACACAATTTGGTTGCTCTAGATCTAAAATTCACTGAGATCGCTGAGCCGGAGAAACTGTTATATCCACATAGCTATTGATACTGATCAAGAATATATATATATGTACATATATCTTATTGGTTCGGAATCGCTTCCTTCTGGATGTAACACACCCCATCAACCGCAATTATAGTATCCCCTGAACTCCTCGAGTACCGGTTAAAAATAACATTTTTCAATTAAGTAAAAGAAAACTTTGATGCCAGAAAACAAGTCTGATTTTTTGTAACCTAAATATCTGTTTTAAGTTTTACATTTACCACAACAAAGATTCGCAAGGTCTCACATACAAGGTTTACATACCTGAATCAAAATTTGGCGATTCCGTATCGTCCAACATCTCAATAATTTGTTCCATATTTCTCATAAAATGTTGATATGTTTGTGACCGCGTTACTTCATCCTTTAAATCTTTTGAGTTTGAAATGGCTATTATTCGTTCAACGCGACGCACTTTGGGTTTCGAGACTAAAGAAACGAGAATTATAGAGGATTTAACTTTTTTTATCATAAGAATATTTACATATTTGTTCCGGGGGAATATCACCAATAGAAATAGCCGTTTTTCGTTTTGAAGCATTACGTTTCTCATCTGCTTTAATAGTTGAAAACATATCCAATGTTGTGTCTAAAGTTTCCGTAGTGCTCCTAGCGACTTCTAACTCAGAAGTCATAGGCAGAATATTCAATCTCGTATTTGGCTGTTGTTCTGATGATTGTTGTAGTAACCCCATACTTCTAGCCAATTCTGGTGACTTTTGTACAAACTTTTTAATACTTTGCTGCATCAAGCGAGTATCCTCAATGTTAAGACGATTTATACATACCCGAACCTGGGACTTGCCACTTGATGAGGTCGATGTCGAAGTAGCTGCCGAAGTTGAACTGTTTTGATGAGGTTCTTGGCCAATTGCAGTTCCACTGTTATTACTTATAAGCGATGTTGAAGTTGCAGGTAATAATTGTCCGTCTGGCACGTTGGTAGTTTGCGTCGGTAACAGATTTTTTTTGTTTGGCAGTAATGGTTTCTGTTCATCTTTGTGATGTGCTGTAAATTCCGTAATCTGCTGTCGTTGCAAATTTAATACATTTTGGAAGTTGCCTTGGATCATTGATGTCGATGTTGTAGGAGCTTGCGATTCTGTTGTAGCAGCTTGTAAATGATAAATTGGGGATTCCAAAAATGGGAATTCATCAGCCATCCGATGAAAAGATACACGATTGTCTTCCGGTTTTAAATTATCGCAATTTAAAGTATATTCTCGAACATTATGAGGACTGAAATACTGTTGCTGCACAGAATATAAAGATGAATTTTGGTTCTTTATTTCTGCAGTGTGAGCGATTTCCATTTCCTCAATTTTCGGAAGTGTTTGTGTAACATCTTCCTCTTGGTTTCGCGGTCTCTCCATTCTTTTATTGATTTCATTCATATTTGTCCTAGAACATATCATGGAATACTCATCTGGAAGCACGTCAGTATCAGCCATACTAAAAATATAAGTTTTCATACAAATTTAATAATATTATGGATGACACAGTAACAGTAAATGTTTGTAATTCTCACCTGGAAGATGTTCCAATATAAGTGAGCGATTGTTGCATTTTTTGGGATATATCAGTAGATGACGCTGTGGGCTGAGGAGAGGAATGTAATTGACCCTCAATCTGATCGCTGAGAGTTAGTTCCTTGGTGTTATTATGGTCACTTCGCACTGGATATTAAATTCAATAATGTAAGAAAAATCACATGTGTACATATATTAATTTTAAAACTCACTTATCTTTAATGGCGTGTTAAAAACAGTTGGCCGGAAATTGTAAATGCCCTGGAGTAGCTCTGGATAAGTACTTATATTAGTTCCATGTTGTTCAATAGTATACTCTGGTTTTAACACGCTGAAAAATAATCATGATTAATACTAAATTATTAAACGTAAATCGTACTTACATATTATCAGAATTTGTTTGTTCAATGGCATTTACTAACTGACGTACGAGAGTTCCATCTCGAACAGAAAGTAAATTATCAGATTCACTTGCAACTAAAGCGTGGAACAGTAGTGACTTATTTAGTGAGGCCGCACTCAGGAGAGAATCGGATACAGGTAACTCGCTGAGCACTTCGTAAAATATAAAAAAAAAAGTCTATATTTATTACATTTATGTATTATGACATATGAATATGTCATATACAATATATATGAACTATTACTTACAATCAGAAGTGCTGGTTAGTCCCGCTAACGTTGTGACGGGTACGCTCGGGATGTCACGGTCCCCCATAATTTATGACAGGCTTAGACTTTCAAATTGGTGTGCCTCTTTTATAATGGTTTGATTCGTTTATGATTAAAAATGGTAGGACTAAACTGCAGATAAATGGGAACACATTTTTTTTTAATTAACTAGTTACCAAAATTTGCGTATGATACATATGTAGACATTTTAGGCATTCATACATATGTAGATATAGACTTGTCGACATACATATGCATGAACGTAAGTACACGTAAGATAACACCCTTATTTGTACACTTATTAATTAATATTTTATTTATTAAACCATTGCAATTTTCATTTGCAGCAACACATGCACATGTTTATACTTAAGTATACTAGCCATATATATATGTATGAATGTAGATTTAATTCCTTGACAATTCACATATGTACATATGTTTATATATATATGTACATATATTTTGGAAATTCACGCATAAGATTTCTCTATGTATCATACGTAGAAAGGGGTTATATTCGTACAAAAAACACTTGAAAAACGTCGAAATAATTATATATATTTTATTTCCCCAATACAATACATAAATTAGTGACTACTATACGCGAAAACAAATATATCCAGCGAAAATGTAGCTGCCTTGACTATGGTATTTTTTAAATATTTTCTTATTTAAGGCTAGATCTAAACCACCTTTAAATATACTTTTATTCATTTCATATACAGTACACTTTCAACATAAAAAGACTTTTAAGCTAATAATTAATTAATTAATTTATTTATTTCAAAAAATGAAGATTTAAATGAACATGGCCGACTAACAAGAACGAATACTGGACGCTCTGAAAACATCTAGTGTAAACAGATTTAATGACAGTCAGCTATTATCTGTCAGTGCTATTGCTGGGTTGGTAAAAGTACACATTTATTTATGGTATTCTTGAAGCTGTTGGAACGACATTCTTTTCGTTGTGATTATATGTTAAAATTCTTTCGATATCGGAAAAGACCCAGAGAAGCAGAAGAGGCGTTTACACTACAGCGTCTTTGCGTCTTGGAAGAGGAAGACAAATTTTGTAAACAAAGTAAATAATGTTCGAAAATCAACGAAATATGTCGGAAATAGAGTGGATTCTTTTAACTGCGGTGGCGCAAAGTGAGTGCATCATTGATGTCGATGTTGTAGGAGCTGTGTCTGAGTTATCCTCAGAAAAGTTGAAATTCATCTTGCAACTGCAACGTCCTCCTCGCGTTTGGACCCTTGTAAGTGAAGAGCAGATAATGTTCTCTCTCTTCAATTAAATAATGTATTCTAAATTGCAATAGCCACGATATGGTTTATTTTGGGAGGAAGATGTTGTGGACAACTCCGATGCCTTTTTTAAGGAAAGTCCAACAAGAATGTTGAAAGTACTCCTTTCCATGCGGAAACAAATTCCGCATGGAAAGGAGTACTTTCAACATTCTTGTTGGACTGTTGCCTAGGATCGTCTGCGGAATATCGTACGTTAGGGAGTCTATTTGGTGTGTCAAGGGCCTTTGTCTGCCGCATCTTACTGGAGTTTTGTCTCGAGGTAGTTGCTCAACTCGCTGACAAGTATATGCCAGCAGACTGGCAGATAATGTTAACATTAACATTACCCTGAAAGGATCACGGAAACAGTGAAAGGATTCAAAGACATGGGATTTGCAACAAAAAATTTGAGATCAACTATAGTGTTGATATGCTTATTTTTGATAATAAAATTAGTTTCAACAATTTGTTCTAACCATTACAAGAATTGTTGCCCCTTTTTTCTCAGTTAAAAATTTTACGCGGCAAAATTTAAATTTTAATTTGCTGTTTTTTGTTGTTATTAGTGGTGATAGTTCCGCTAAAAGGCAAAAAAATACGAAAATTGGTGTTAGGCGCAAAGAAAAACCAAAACCAATCGAATATAACGAATAAACGCACCTGCGTCGGAAAACGACGCAACTTTTTGCCACCACTAGGGCCCTATTCTAAACCTATGTAAAAAAAACTGCGTTTCTGGGAAGACGCAAAGAATCAAGACGGCAGCCTCAGTGTAAACGGCACATTACACTACAGAATCATTTCTCGCATCATTTTGTCAGCTGTTCGGACAAACACATTGAATTGAACATATTGGACAGATTGAAAAGAACACATGAATTTTCATTGAAATTTAAAGGAATTACTAAAATAATGAGTGATTTGTTTTGTATATGTGGGATACGGTGCATTTGGGAGTTTCACTACAATTACCCAATTGTTTATAGAGCTTAGATGTGAAGCTAACGTTATCTCTACCGAACAAAAAAACCGTGCAGCTTACTTTAATTTTCAAGTGGCACTTATAAAAGTGGAACCACAAGAACTTTGTAGACCCTCCCATGTATTTGTGTTACTATTTTTTTGTTTGCAATCAGACTTATTTTAATTGAAATGCTTAGGAATTGTTTGGCCGCCCAACTTTAAATTGAATTGATTGTTCTATTCGGCAAAAATACCCCGATACCGCTTCGATACCCCGAATCATATCAGTAATATGTGAAAGTACTTGACAGATTATGGTAACACTTGCAAATGATGCGCCGTATCACTAACCATACAGAAGAAGACAAACATGCGGCCGTATGTTTTAAGATTCATTTGCCGGTGTTACCGTATTCTGTTTTTTTTTTACAAAATACTCAAATTATTCGGGGATTCGACGCGGTATCTGGGTATTTTTGTCGAATCAAATATTAAATTCAATTTAAAGTTGAGCGGCCAAACCATTCCCGAACACTTCAATTAGATTAAGTCTGATTGCAAGCAACAAAACGGTAACACAAATACTAGCAAGGATCCACAAAGATCTTTTGGAATGCACTGATTATAACTCTTAAAGTCAGCAGCAAGTAATTTATGTTCTCTGGAGCTAACAAAATGATGACAAAATAATGCGGAAATGATGCGGCCTAAGTGTAAACGCCTCGGATCATTTTTAGCACCTTCGAAAATGATGCGGTAGTGTAAAAGGCTATTATAGCCTATTTACACCACAGTGAGTTAAGTCACTTATCAATGGGTAACTCAATAACTCAGAACTGGCGTTTACACTATGCAAAAGTTGAGTTATTGAGTTTCGGCTGCTGCACGTGCTTGGTTACGAACATTTGGTTTTATTTAATATTATTAAAATGAACGACTACGAATCAATGATTCTCCATGTGGAAGAGCAAATCAGTATAACGACTCTGCAGTGTGTAGAGTTGGCGACGATGTCTGCAGCAGCTGTGGAGAATTCGGAAAAAATTAGCAAGAAACGCATTTGTACCCTGGTAAGGAATTGGGATTTCAATTTCTTTTATATTAAATATATTATAATATTATATATATATATTATATATATTTTATATATATATTATATATATTTTATATATTATAATAGACGCGATATGGATATTTTTGTGAAGAGGATGTTGCAAGGTACTCCGATGCCCTTTTTAAGGAAAATTTCCGCATGGAAAGGAGTGCGTTCAGCTTTCTCGTTGGACTGTTGCATAATCTGAAAAATAAAGACACTCCTTTTCGATTGGCAACCCCGCTGGAAAGAAGAATAGCCATAGCCCTTAATTGTCTAGGGTCCTCGGCGGAATATTGTACGGAAGTTGCCTTGGTAATGGAGTGAATTATATCTGATGTCACTTTTTTACATAGCACATTTACGGGGAACGGTGGGAATTATGAGAGATGTGAAACCACGTTTTCCAAAGGCCATCATACATTTCAAACTGAATATTGAACATCTGCGATTGAAAGACCTCTGGATTCTCGTTGTTTGCTGGAGAATACAAATTATTCTTATCAGTCATGTTTACGTTTGCGAAGTGAATTTAATTTTTTCGTTGTGAATGACAATATTTCAAACCATCGGCTTGATATTGAATAGAAACGAGCGAAATACGAACATGAGCTAAAAGGAAAATTTCGAAATGGTGAACCCGTACTGGGCATCCCATGTTGATTTGTGGAAACAGGCTATTAATAGATGGATAAGTCATTTTTTTTCTTTTGCAATTAATAGCCTGTTCCCACATTCGACCATCCATTTCGGGGATGGTCCGTAAGTTTTTACTGTTCTGAAATTTCTCAGCTAGTGCAATCATTTGGTGAGTTGGAGAGGTGGTTCAGAAAAGGCCTATGTGAGACCACCGTACGGGTTGAGGTTGCGGACAGCAAGCAACTTCACTCTGTAGGCGAATAAGCGAGCATCACTAGGGAGAGTAACGAAAATAAGTTGTCTCGGACTGCCAGCGGGTGTTCGCGGAGCAGCAACACTCGACAATGCCGAGAGTCAGCATAGCTGGTGGCCCGGTAAAAAAACCAGCCCAGACTAAAAACTAGTCCGAGAAACTTGGAATCCGACGTGATTTCCGGTTCTACCTGGATAACGACCCGAAACATTCGTCCGGAATAGTGTAGTTCTGGCTTATCTGGAACTGCCCCCACGTAATGATTCTCCGGCCCAGTCTCCAGACTTAAAAGTTATTGAAAATTTGTGAGCTACGCTGGAGAACAACATCCCGAATCCCAGGATTTCTAGCAAAAAGGACCTTAAAAAAGCTTTGCTGGAGGAATGGAGCAAAATAAGCCCGGAAACCACTCGGAAGCAGATCTCTTCCATGAATAGTAGGTTAAGAGCCATAATAAAGGTTAAGGGATTACATACTAAGTATTAAAATACCTGTTTAACCTTTTATATGCCTAATATTAAACTGGTTTGTGGCCACATCTTTCAAACTGGGACTTGTATTTAAAATATATTTTAAGTTTTTATTTTATTTTTAAAACGGAGCAATATTTAAGCAGCAAATAAAATTCCTTTTTTAAATTTTATAAAACATAAAACAAATTGGCGTTTAAACATTTTTTGTTTTTCCCCTAGTTTAAAATCTGATGCACCTTAAAATTTGTAAATGACTCAGCATAATCGGGGGTGGGAGTCACTGTATGAGTATCTATACATATAAAATTCTAGTGTCACAATGGTCGTTCCCATACTCCTCCGAAACGGGTTGACCGATTCTTATGAAATTTTGTGACCATATTGAGTAGGTCTGAGAATCGACCAACATCTATTTTTCATACCCCTCAGTTATAAGGGTTGTCCACCATAAACATTTTAACATTTTACAATTAATGCTGTCAAGTTTTTGACATTACCGAAAAAATATTTTTGCTATAATATCATAAATTCAAACAAATTATTTCAAAACTGCGTGAGCAATGCCAAGAAAACTTAAAGGGGCTGATTTGAGCCATTATACAAATAAAGTAGAAGCTTGGGAAATAGATTCATTTCCCATGATTCTGCGTTTTTGGTTTTCTTGTTTCTTATAAATTGTGGATTTCAGAGATTTTCGTCTTTTAATGGGGCGGAAGGAGACGGGGCGAAGTTTTTAAATACACTTTTAGTAGTGTGATAACAGAGAAGACTGGATACAAAATATGGTTGGTCCAGCTTTTATAGTCTCTGAGATCTAGGCGCTAAGGAAGACGGACAGACGGACGGACAGACAGACATGGCTATCAAAAATAGATATACTTTATGGGATCGGAAACGCTTCCTTCTGGGCGATACATGACATCCGTTATCACCACAAATCTAATATACCCCTACACTCTTTAAGTACCGGGTATAAAAAATTTTGTTTTCAAAATTTTTTTAAATTAAATTTGACAATAATGTTTTAATATCCATTCTAGGTATATTTTATATTTGATATATGTATTAAGGCAACATTATGAACACATCATGCGCAGTGGAGTAACTGATGTGGCGAAAAGACTAGAATCGGAACCACTCGATATTTCATCCGTATAGCGTATAGGTTATAATTTGCATGAGCAGTACTTCCATCGAAAGATCAACTAACAGAAAATAAGTAGTCTGATCAGCCATCACATGCAGTAAACATCTTCTTGCTAAGCAACAAGTTTACCAGCGGTTTGGTTCAGAAGATTTTGTAGACTGACATTAGCGACTGTTTCTGAAACATCATCGGGGGGTCTGCATTCCTTCTTTTTTTCAGCAACATCGTTATATATATATATTTTTTTTTTTTTTGGGTTTTATGTTACCAGACTACCCGTGAGTAGTGTGGGATTATTTGGCCACCCGCCTATGTGAAGGTGGAAATTGCCAAGTCCAAAAACTTCGTTATAATAAGGATAAATATCACAATTTCTTTTTTTTTAATCTTTTCTAATGGCTACGTATTGGTCTTTTGTAAGCCCTCGCTCTAATATTAAAGCCAATGTATAGTCAGGTGGAGTTTGTGCAGGCTTCTTATTTGGCTTCTTCACAGATTGTCTGAAATGCTTCGCTTTGCCTGGGCTAAAAGCAAGTAGCTTTAGAACAGCTGCAAGGTCAGCCTGACCTCTTTTGAATCTCGAATCAGCAAACGAACATTTCCACTAGCAAATTTTGAAAGGGCACATGCCTGCTGTCTCTGTCGGGATGTCGAGGTGGGTTGGTGCGTCCACACTTTTTAATCGAAAATTTAAGCAAGTGCGTCCTGTTCGGAGCAGACCCCCGCCGAATAGTGGCTTGCCAAATAGCCGCAAATAAATAAAATTGTTCTTGTAAATTCTTGCACTTGCTTGCCCTACTAAACGCTCTCTCAAAGCTTGCTCTGCTCTTTATTATATATGCTCGGCGTTATCTATGTTTGCCGAGCGAAGCGAAGCTGCGCCCAGCGATCGGAGCGGCAATGCTGGAAATGAGAAGGGCAAGCAAGGGCCACTCGCCGTTCAGACATCATTAAAGAACATTCGTAATTTTATTTCTGCGCCGCGTTTTATTTATTTGAAATAATTATTCGGCCGATCGAGGATAAAAAGCATTATCCCCACATACAATTTGGTGACCCCGACGTGATCGTCTGAATAGCGGAGTCAAATATATAACATACATATATAACATTCGAAAGCTTCAACAAATTTTTCGGCGTTTTGCGCATAATTCGGTGCCAAAACATATATACATATTTACACCGTTGCTGGCTATACAGTTATTCGTCGCGGCAGTTCGGTCAGTGCAGTGCATTGGGCAGTGCAGTGAACTAACCAATACATACGAACGTAGCACAAAGCGGAATCGGACAGCTCGCACAGCTAGATCGATTAGCTGTAATCCCTTTGCTGGCGGTTCTCGCGGTTTTCGTTTATACGTGTACAGGGTACAGAGTAAAAGCACTCTCGTACTAAGTGGTTTTGTGAAACCCCAACATGGCAGAACCTGAGCCAAATAATGTCGCGAACGCGGTAATGCCTAGTGCTATTGATTTTTATAGGCAAACGGCGGAGGCAATGGCGCGTCAATTAAATACCCTGGACAGGTTTCTCACCAAGGAAAAGCTGGCCGATTTGGATGAAACGGAGCTTCAAGCTCGCATAGAGCAGATCGGACAAATGAATGCAGATTTTGTTGCCGCTCAAACGAGCTTTGAAAGTTGGCCTATGCTACAGTTGGCCAATGACGCCCGGCTGGACTTCGCCAATATTTACATCAAGGTCAGGTCCAAGCTGTCACCGGAGTTGGCGGATGCTCGCACGGTTAATGCTGCGCATTCCACGGCCCGGCACCCTCTCGAGGAGCATTCATCTGCGTTTGCCTATGACGTTATTGGCCGTTCTCGACTGCCTGAGTTGCAGCTCCCGCGATTTGGTGGGGACTATATGGATTGGCCAGAATTTCACTCGATGTTTACGACAATGGTGCACAATGATTCACGTATACCGGTCATCGAGAAATTCCAATATTTACGTGGATGCCTAGATGGAGCTGCGCTGGATACGATTCGTTCTTTGGGTCTTTCTCAGGAAAATTATGAAGAGGCGTTAAATTTATTAAAGTTGCGGTTCGATAACACTACTCGACAAAATTCAACTTTTTTTTTCCGCTGACTTTTTCTGATAGATTTGGAGATTTAAATTTTTTTAAAAAATTATGGTTTTTTTTTCATAGAGTAGTTTTTTTTTAAAGAATTTTTAAAAAATTTGGTGTTTTTTGTCATAGGTAGTGCTTCTATTTTTCACATAACTTAAGTTTCCTACAACTGGTTGTATTGAACTTTGCAGTTAAAAAAAGCTGACAAATGCAGCTATAAATCCGACTCAGACACTTTGTAGCTGCAACTTAACGCCTGGAAGATATTAAGCTTTCAAATTGAAATTTCATAATTTTTTTCGGTATTTTTCCCCGAAATTTTGACTTTGAAAGCTCAGGAAAAGTCGAAAAAAAAATATTTGAATGCCGTGATTTTTGGTTTTAGATAGACACATTAATTAGGCGTCGTTTAAGGTATCGCTTATAAAAATATAAAAATAAACGGCTAAGTTTTAACCGTTTGACCAAACTTTCATATGCCGAATTTCGCCGATAAATTCCGTTAGCCGACGAATAACCGTTTTTTTTCCTACAAAAATACCAAAAATCTGCGTTTGTAACAGTTTTTAACGGTAAAATGGCATTTGGAATAGCGCCAAACGACATATGAAGTTTTGGTCAAACGGTTATAACTTAGCCGTTTGTTTTTATATTTTTATAAGCGATACCTACCTCAATACAACCAGGAAACTTAAGTTATGTGAAAAATAGAAGCACTATTCTTTAAAAAGGAGGCAAAGAGGTGCCACTTATGTCTAAACTGCCTCAAAAAAGGTCATCCTTTGCAGCGTTGCAGGTCAGGGACATGTAGGCAGTGTCAGGTCAAGCATCACACACTGCTCCACATGCAATCAGGCGCTGATGCTGAGTTGCCGTCACCGACCGTGGTATCGAACGAGAATGAGCCTGCAAGTGCCCTAGTAGCAAGCAAATCTTCCAGCCCTCCCCCCTCAAGCTCCAACTCTCTGCCTAGCCAACATGTGTTGCTAGCTACCGCAATCGTATACATCAAAGGTCGTTGTGGATCGTTTATCCCATATCGTGCCATTTTGGATTCCGCTTCTCAGGTTAACTTTCTAACATCGAGGCTCGCAAATTAGCTCCAGTTGGATCCTCATCCGTCGCATGTTCAACTTGCCGGCATTGGAGAATCAATTCTACCTTCGAGCAAGGCTGTAAACATCGTTCTGCAATCTCAAGACGCAAAATATCGCGGTTCTCTCTCTGCAATTATAACTCCGTCAATCACAGGAATGCAGCCTAACTTCGGACTAGACGCAAAGGATTGGCCAAGGCCGAATAATGTTAAGCTGGCTAACCCTAACTTCTCTAAGCCCCAGCGGGTCGATCTGTTGATAGGTGCTGGTTTGTTTTTCGAGTTAATGTGCGTCGAGCAGATTCGACTGTCGGACCAATTACCAACATTGCAGAAGACGAAACTTGGCTGGATAGTGTCAGGAAGCATCAATACCAACGGGAATAGTCGTGCGGCGCTAACAGTTGTTGAAAATTCCCCTAGCATTTTCGCTGATGAGGCCAATTTGACGGAGACGGAGATTATTCGCCCTTATCAATTTCGGATAAGGATGTTCAGTGTGAGCAGCATTTTGTTGCGAACTACGTTCACCTAGATTCCAAAGCTTATTCCGTACGGTTGCCAATTAGAATCAGTTTAGAGGAGTTAGGAGAATCATATCAGCAAGCGCTACGTAGATTTCTATATTTGGAGAGAAGGCAAGCAAAAAATCCGGAACTTAAGACAAAATATTTGAAATTTCTTCAGGAGTATCTGGATTTGGGACACATGTCGCCAACTACACGTCAGTCAGACCTCCCTTAGTACTTCTTGCCTCACCATTGCGTCCATAAACTGGACAGTACAACCACCAAACTACGTGTAGTGTTCGATGGTTCTGCCAAAACAGCGTCTGGAATATCATTAAATGATGTGCTAATAGCTGGACCTACTATCCAACCCGAAATTCTGATAGCACTTCTTCGTTTCCGTCTTTTCAAAGTCACCTTGTGTGGCGACTTCTGCAAAATATACCGCTGCGTACGCGTTTCCCATCCCGATCAGCATGGGCAATGCATCTTATGGCGCAACGGCCCAAAGGAAGAAGTTAAGGTGTTCAAGTTGGAGACAGTTACTTACGGGACCAAGCATGCCGCCTTTTTGGCAATTCGTGATATGCATCAATTCGCAAATGATGAAGAGTCATTGTTTCCGCTTGGTGCTGATACCGTTCGAAGAGATTTGTATATCGATGATCTCATATCGATGCTGTCGCCATCGATTCGGCCATCGAGATTCGTCATCAGGTGAAAAAGCTACTCTCGAAAGGATGTTTTCCCATACGTAAATGGTGTTCGAATGAAGTCGCTGCTTTAGAAGGCGAATCTGAGGCGGATCTCGAGAAGTGCTTTACTTTTCACGACGGGACAGAGGTAACTAAGGCTCTTGGCCTAGTTAGGGATCCCACCACTGACAATCTTCTGTTCAATTTCGTTCACGTCGCGGCCGCTGCAGGCCCAATATCGAAGCGTTCGGTCCTGTCTACACTAGCTAGGTTCTACGATCCTTTAGGACTCATCTCTTCCATTATCACAAAGGCAAAAATATTCATGCTGTTGTTATGGAACGAAAACCTCAAGTTGGACTGGGACGAAAGTCTGCCCCAGGATCTTCATACGGCGTGGAGCGAGCTAACCTCGCAGCTGTCGATGGTTAGGAACTTCAAATTCCCACGTTACGTGCTTCGTCAGAAATCCAGAGTGGAAATAAATGCGTTTTGTGATGCGAGCCAGTCAGCATATAGTGCGTGTGTGTACATGCGGTCTCAAGCTGGTGGTGGTGTGCAGAGCCATCTCCTGGCCTATTGGCGGACGTAAATATGTGGCAGGCATTATTCGCAAACGTGTTCGATGTTTTCGATTGAAGCCAGTGTTGAGGGAGCATATCATGGGAAGTTTGCCTGAGGATCGCGTAAGGACTAATCCAGCATTTCAAACAACAGGCATGGATTTTTGCGGACCCTTTTATCACAAGTCGGAAGTCAGAAGCAGGCCTCCAATCAAATGCTATATGGCTGTCTTCGTATGTTTCAGCACCAAGGCGACTCATTTGGAAGTTGTTCGGGATTTGTCCACAGCATCCTTTTTGGCAGCATTAAGGCGATTCATAAGTCTGCATCCAAAACCTCGGATCATCTGGTCAGACAATGCGACAAATTTTGTAGGAGCAAAAAATTAGCTTTTGGAACTTCGGCAGCTGTTCCTCAGCGATCCTCATACGTCGGCTGTATCAAATCTATGCGATTCCAGTGGGATCCATTGGAAGTTCACCTCCACTCGATCGCTCAGCCTCCTGAGTCGATGGCAGCGTTTGTGCCAAATGAAGCAGGCATTTTGGAGAAAATGGAGTACTGCATATCTCTCGCTTCTTCAGGAACGGAGCAAGTGGCGCTCCTCGTCTCCAAACATCAAGTCAGGAGCGCTCGTCATGATCAAGGAAGAAACGCTTCCACCGTTAAAGTGGCCACTCGGCCGCATCCAGAGCGTCATCCCAGGGAAAGATGGAACCATCAGAGTAGCCGTCATCCGCACCCAAAAGGGCCTCTTCAAACGGGCCGTTGGAAAGATAGTGGTCCTGCCCCTCCAGGATGGTTCTGTTGAAAACCGTTGCCTTCCAACGGGGGGTGAATGTTCGGAGCAGACCCCCGCCGAATAGTAGCTTGCCAAATAGCCGCAAATAAATAAAATTGTTCTTGTAAATTCTTGCACTTGCTTGCCCTACTAAACGCTCTCTCAAAGCTCGCTCTGCTCTTTATTATCTTTGCTCGGCGTTATCTATGTTTGCCGAGCGAAGCGAAGCTGCGCCCAGTGATCGGAGCGGCAATGCTGGAAATGAGAAGGGCAAGCAAGGGCCACTCGCCGTTCAGACATCATTAAAGAACATTCGTAATTTTATTTCTGCGCCGCGTTTTATTTATTTGAAATAATTATTCGGCCGATCGGGGATAAAAACCATTATCCCCACACGTCCTTTTAGCCAAGCAGCATGCTTTTTTTGAAAATTAAATTTCATTTAAGTACTGATAAATATCGACGGACACATTTACACCGATATGCGATCTAAAATAACGGAGACGAGCATCCACTCCATCAGTTCTTTCTTTAGTTTTCCCCCTTTTTTAAACAGACAGGCATTGCTTAGATATAGGTTATGTTCTAAAAAAGTTACATTTTGGGAGAAGTGGGCAAAAGGGGGAAACAGGCTTAACTATCCTGAATAAACAAAGGATTAGGTGCCGTTTACACTGAGGCTCCGTCTTGATTATTTGCGTCTTTCCAGAAAAGAAATAATGTGTGAAAATCAACAAAATATGTCAGAAAACGAGCTAATTCTTTTATCTGCGGTGGCACAAAATGAAGAGAATTTATTGAAGTGCATTGAAGCGGCTGGGCTTTCCTCAGAAAAGTTGCAGTTCGTCTTGCAACAACGCAGTTTTTTTTTACATAGGTTTAGCATAGGGCCCTAGTGATGGCAAAAGGTTGCGTCGTTTTCCGACGGAGGTGCGTTTTGGTATTTCTGTGCGCATAACAGCAATTTTCGTACTTTCCTGCCTAATCAGCGGATCTGTCACCACTAATAACAACAAAAACAGCAGATTAAAATTTAAATATTGCCGCGTAAAATTTTTAGCTGAGTAAAAAGAGGCAAAAATACATGTAATGCTTAGAACAAATTGTTTAAACTAATTTTATTATTAAATCAAGCATTTCAACAATATGGTTGATTTCAAATCTTTGAATCCTTTCACTGTTTCCGTGATCTTCTCAGGGTGAGAAAGTGTGCTGGCAGATACTTGTCAGCGAGTTGAGCAACTACCTCGCTACAAAACCCCAGTAATATGCGGCAGACAATGGCCCTTGGCACACCAAATAGACTCCCTACCGTTCAATATTCCGCAGACGATCCTAAGCAATAAAGGGCTATGCTATGGCTATTCTCTTCTCCAGAGGGATTTTCAGTCGAGAGTTGAGATTGGGCAACAGTCCAACAAGAATATTGAAAGAACTATCTTCCATGCGGAAATTTTCCTTAAAAAAGGCATCGGAGTTGTCCACATCTTCCTCCCAAAATTAACTATTGAACTATTGAACCCAAAGTGGCTATTGCAATATAGAATACATTATTTAATTGAATATAGAAGATTATCTGCACTTTACTAACAAGGGTCCAAACGTGAGGAGGTCGTTGCAGTTGCAGTTAAATTCTCTTCATTTCTTGCCACCGCAGATAAAAGAATTAGCTCGTTTTCTGACATATTTTGTTAATTTTCGCACATTATTTCTTTTGCTTACCAAATTTGTCTTCCTCTTCCAAAGTCGCGGTAGTGTAAACGGCAGATCTGCTTCTCTGCGTCTTTTCCGATATCGATAGGTAACGCACTAAGTGTAAAAAGCCTATTAGTCTACAACATCTATATAGTCACTTGGCTAACAAGTGCAAACATTTTTTTTAAAGCCTTCCCAAAAATAACGTTCGGGCCAAAAAAGTTTTTTTTGGGACGTCTCTTTATTAACACTACACTACTACACTACAGACAACACGAACAATACCAACAAGACAGATCTACCAACATAAAGTACAAACCACACTGTTCACTATTCATCAAAATTTGTATTAACAAATTTGAATTAAAAAAAATGGAGCTACTTGAATTTCGACAAAAATGTTTACACAATTTCTGATTACGTGATTTTCGATTGAATCAGCTGTTTTAACAGCTGTTAACTTAGCATCAGAAAACAATGTTATAATTTCTGGTATGCAACATTACGGTTTGATGTATTCCTAATGGGTACATAACAAAAGATAGTTATTTTGAATACTTTTGAAAAATGAATTTATATCAGAAAAATAGTCGTTTTGACCTATAGTGCTGTGGACCTAGTGGATCTTTTTCCTCCGGGCGATTGCCGGGTCACCTATAGACCTGTCCACTCTCGATGATGAACTCAACACACATCTCCGGTTTTTCCCGAATCCGTTTCAGCAGTCGGCGTAAACAAGAGCACTGGGGTTTTTCCTCGTGGACTCGTTGCAGCGTGTCTATAGGTTGGAGGGACAATGCGTCTGCTACGACGTTTTGACTTCCACGTCTATAGTGGATGTCGAAGCGATATTGCTGGAGCTCCAGAGCCCATTGAGCGATCCGGCTTGTCGGGTTGTCGATCGTGTTGAGCCACTTCAGCGCTAGATGATCCGTGATGACATCGAAGGGGTGTCCCTCGAGGAAGCAGCGTAATTTCCGGATCGCCCAGACTATTGCCAAGCACTCCTTTTCTGTGGCAGAGGAATTCTCCTCAACTTTTAGCAGGCGATGACTCTCTCTTCTCTGACGGTTTGTTGGGTTAGTACGGCTGCGAAACCGTAGGCGCTGGCGTCAGTCTGCAGGGTGAACTTCTCGGAAAAGTCCGAGTACACGCTAGTACTGGAGCTTGGGTTAGTTTCTCCTTGAAGTTTTTAAACGCTTGCTTCTGCTCTTCCGTCCATTCGCATTTCTTGTCCTTTTTGAGAAGACTGGTCGCTTGGTTTGGTTTAAGAAGATAGATTGGACCATCGTGGTGAAATTTGGTACAAAACGTCGATACAACAAGGACATTCCTATACAGCGCCTCAGTTCCTTGATCGTGCTCGGGGGTGTCAATTCCTGCACTGCAGCTATCTTCTTCGGATCGGTGTGGATCTCCTTCTCGCTGATGACGTGTCCAAGGTAAAAAATGCTTATCTGAAAGAAACTACACTTGTTTCTGTTCAGACGGCGATTGACCTCCCGTAAGCGGCGGAACACTTTTTGTAGGTTATCCACATGCTCTTCCAATGTTGATCCGATGACGATGATGTCATTGAGATAAGCGAAGTCGTAAGGTTCCATAGTCGGTCCAATGACGCTGTCTTTGCCGAACGGTATTACCGTCCATTTGGCCATTCTTGAGGTCCAATGTCGAGATGTAGCTAGCATTCCGAAGTTTTTCGAGGATGTGATTTATCCTCGGCAGTGGATAGGCGTCGGGTATTGACCTGGCATTAAGTTGGCGCTAGTCCACGCACACATTCTCATCTCTCCTGTCTTCCCCCACCAGCACGATGGGTGTTCTTCGAGCGCTCAATCTGTCCGGCTTGTAGAAGTCCGTTTACTTTGCATCGCTAGGTTCTTCGGGAAGTACCGCTGCTTGATTGGTTTGTCGTCCCTCACGGCTATCGTGTGATCGCCGATGTGTCAGACTCATGCAAGTCCCTCGAACTTGGCAAGTTCTTGTTCTAGAAACTCTACCGCCCAGGGTGTGGGTGCTTGCGTGGAATTTGAGGATGGCTGCAGGAACGAGATCTCTTTTAACTGGAACGCTGTGATGTGCGCTAGAGTTACTTCGTCGAAGTACTCTGGTATTACTGTTCGGTAAGGGTTCCATACCCGTGCTATTGCCGCGTCGGTGAGGGGCTCCAGTCGGTAGTCCAGGGATGTGCTTTCGTTATGATCGTCTGATCGCGCTGGGGCCCTCCGTTTCCTGGCGGGTTCGTCTGGTCCGTACCGCCCATCCGGCCTGGTCTCCTCAGGCCTCAGGCCTGGTCTTCTCAGGTGTTTCCTTGTCGACGTCTGTTTCTCGCTGTTATTGCTAGCGCTGATTCCTGTCGATCCTGGTCGCTTCTTGGTATTCGTCGTCGTTTGTGGTTTCCTGGTGGGCGAGGGAACCGTTGTGGCTGTGAAATGCAATTCCCAGTTCGACGCCATGTCGTTGGCATGGCGTTGAAGATGATTTTCAGTTAGACGAGCTGGCCTTGGATTGATCCAGCGGAGCCGCAGCTGTCTCTGCCGAAGTGCCTTGTCATTGGGATGGCGTTGAAGATGATTTCCAGTTAGACGAGCTGGCCCTGGATTGATCCAGCGGAGCCGCAGCTGTCTCTACCGAAGTTCCTTGTCGTTGCGTTGAGCTGGCTCTGGATTGATCCAGCGGAGTCGCAGTTATCTCCGAAGTCTCTTGCCGTTGGCATGGTTTTGTAGCCGGGCTAGGAACGGAGAAACTGGTCATCTAGCCCCTCTTTGGGGCCCTTCAACATCCGATTGGAGGGAAGGTTGAGGTTGACGCGATATAAGGTCCAGTAAGCCAGGCGGTGCTCGTGCTCAACAAGGAGTCGCTGGCTCCAATAGAGGCAGAAAGAGGAGAGTTGAACTTCGGCTTTAGTGCAGTCACCATCAAGGTGTATAAGTCGGATGCAGCGTCAGAGGCTCGTCCTGTCGACAACTCAGTCGAGCAGGAAGTTGCCTCTGAGTAGGCCAAACTGGAGCCAGTACAGGAAGGCTACAACGCTGATGAGCGAATTCAAGGCGATGTGTCGCGACGATATTATCGACGACAACTCAGATGCCGACAGTACAGTGGTGGAGAACTCTGACAACGTCCTTAAGACTCCTACAGAATATCTCCACCACTGTAAAGCAGCATTCGCTGCCCTACTACTCCGCTTGGACGTGACCGTGACGTAATCCTAATCCAAGATAGTAGTCCTTGGGTAGGAGACAAAGTCTATGGTTATTGTAGCTCAAAAGGGAAGGTAAAATCCGAACCTGCATTTTTGCAAGAAAGCACCTAAGTATCTTTCTGCTCCAGAACTTTAGCAATGGTGACAACATGCCGGCAAGCCTAGACCTTCAGGGAGCACATATGAGGCTGATGTCGTCTTATATGGCTCATGAGGAAAGCGATCCTCCAAGTGACCTCGTTCGTAAGCTAACTAACGAATGCGAAAGGTCGGACACAGGCCTAATAATAGGCTGCGACGCCAACGCTCACCACACCCTACACACGCTCGGACACAAATGTAAGGGGTCAGTCACTTTTCAGCTTCATCCTAAACTCTACTCTAATATTTTGCATTCGGGGAAATGACCCTACTTTTATAATAAAGAATTGACAAGAAGTGATTGACCTTATCTTAGTGTCTCACAAACTGTCAGATATATGTAGTTAAGAGCTGGAAAGTCCTAGAGGACCATTTTTTTTTCTGATCGAGACAATACTATCTCTCGAGAGCCCGAAACCCCCCGACTACTTAAATCACAGGAGAGCAAACTGGAAAAAATAGAATACAGAGGACGATCTTAGCTTCAGGACTCTTTTTAATAGAGCCAAAAGCGCTAGCGAGAAGCACTGGCAGACTAAAAATCCAGTCTTGCCTTATTCAAAAAAGAAAAGCGAAACAAAAAGGGCCTCTTGGCAAAAATTCTGCTCGGAGATCGAGGAAATGTCAGAAGCCGCAAGGCCCTCTCAAAAACTACTCCCTCGGTAGGAAACCTTAAATAAAACGATGGTACGTGGACTAACTCTAGTGAGGAGTTAAAAAAGACGATCACCAAAAAACTTGGCAAAGTGAAGTATGTAGTATGTCATCAATACTAAATAGCAGTAGCGTCCCCATGAAAACAGACTACTGTGTCCCAAGGGAATACACAGTGACTCCTTTCAATGTAATCATCCCTCGCCGAGACGAATGGATAGAGGGTCCTCCATGCCATAAGAGCCATAAGAATCTTTACAGATGGATCAAAGCTGGACAATAGGGTCGGAGGAGAAGTCTACTCCGAACAGCTAAGCATAAGGCACTCCTTCAGGCTCCCAGATCTTTGAAGAGTCTTCCAAGCGGAGGTCATTGCAATCAGGGAAGCACTGAACTGCCTTCAAGAAGTTACCGCCATGGTAACTCGTGTAAATATATATAGTGACAGCCAAGCCGGCCAGATCTGGTATTACTCGTATTTCCAATCATTCAAGACAAAAAAAACCCTTTAATACACCAGAAACACTATATAATGGAGAGAGCAGAAATGGTTGGTAGTAGGTATAATAAATTTATATACATATATGTATATATTTGACGAAGATTCATTGCCAGAACCAGAGTCCATTTCTTTTTCTATTTGCACGGCTTGTTTTGCGAAACGTTTTCTCGAGCGTGGCATGACTTTTTTTCTTTCAACGATCAAACAAGAATAATCAGCCAGAAGCAGAGAACATCTTTTCTCTATTCTCAATTTACAATCCCTTTTCCACTTTAACACCATTACACTTTCCAGTGTCTAATTCTTATTCTGTTTTATGCTGTCACACACACAGCTACTTCCATCTCACTCATGCTCACGCTCAGACTACGTTGACAGAAACGTTCTGTCTCGCTTTCAAGAGAAACAACTTCGAAGCAAAAACAACAGGCAATGGCAAATGACATCAAAAACAGAAGACAAGGAGAATAAGCAAGAAATTCGTTATAATTTGAATTTATTAAACGTAATATGCGACACGGCCTTCCTGACACACACACGTCCTCGTGTGTTAACTAATTTTATTTTCATTAACAAAATGACAAATTAAGTAATTTCATAAGTTTCTCAAAATAACAATCATTATTAATTCATCTTCATTAGAGTTAAATATTTGCAAGTTTCTCAAAATAACAATTTCAATTTTACATTAGTTACTACGGCAAAAATTAAATATTTCCAAGAGTTTCGTAAAATAACATAATTGTACGATTTCAAGTAAAGTACTGAATCGTATGGTTAGACCTAAGTAAATAACTAGCTAAGAATTTCCATCCGTTTACCTAAATAAACATGTAAGATGCACCGCTGACCCATATACTAGTAAGTTCCATTCAGTGACCTAAATAAACATGTAGGATGCACCGCTGATCCATGTGCTGGTAAATACGATCTGCATTGGGTAAAATGTCACAACATCTGTAAGACGATCCTGTGCGACCGTCATAAACTATCTTTGACCCGACCCACACTTCTAGGTATGATCCTGCATTAGGTCAAATGTCCCAACATCTGTAAAACGATCCTGTGCGACCGTCATAAAATATTTAGGACCTGACCCATATAATTGTTTAGTCATAAATATAGATACTCTACCTAAGACCCTAAAATAAGCAATTGTTACCCACCAAAACTCTGTATATAAACCCTGCATATTTCACAATAAAATCAGTACGAAAGAAAACTCTGACGTATTCACATCTCTCTCAACACACATCTCCGGGTTTTCCCGAATCCGTTTCAGCAGTCGGCGTAAACAAGAGCACTGGGGTTTTTCCTCGTGGACTCGTTGCAGCGTGTCTATAGGTTGGAGGGACAATGCGTCTGCTACGACGTTTTGACTTCCACGTCTATAGTGGATGTCGAAGCGATATTGCTGGAGCTCCAGAGCCCATTGAGCGATCCGGCTTGTCGGGTTGTCGATCGTGTTGAGCCACTTCAGCGCTAGATGATCCGTGATGACATCGAAGGGGTGTCCCTCGAGGAAGCAGCGTAATTTCCGGATCGCCCAGACTATTGCCAAGCACTCCTTTTCTGTGGCAGAGGAATTCTCCTCAACTTTTAGCAGGCGATGACTCTCTCTTCTCTGACGGTTTGTTGGGTTAGTACGGCTGCGAAACCGTAGGCGCTGGCGTCAGTCTGCAGGGTGAACTTCTCGGAAAAGTCCGAGTACACGCTAGTACTGGAGCTTGGGTTAGTTTCTCCTTGAAGTTTTTAAACGCTTGCTTCTGCTCTTCCGTCCATTCGCATTTCTTGTCCTTTTTGAGAAGACTGGTCGCTTGGTTTGGTTTAAGAAGATAGATTGGACCATCGTGGTGAAATTTGGTACAAAACGTCGATACAACAAGGACATTCCTATACAGCGCCTCAGTTCCTTGATCGTGCTCGGGGGTGTCAATTCCTGCACTGCAGCTATCTTCTTCGGATCGGTGTGGATCTCCTTCTCGCTGATGACGTGTCCAAGGTAAAAAATGCTTATCTGAAAGAAACTACACTTGTTTCTGTTCAGACGGCGATTGACCTCCCGTAAGCGGCGGAACACTTTTTGTAGGTTATCCACATGCTCTTCCAATGTTGATCCGATGACGATGATGTCATTGAGATAAGCGAAGTCGTAAGGTTCCATAGTCGGTCCAATGACGCTGTCTTTGCCGAACGGTATTACCGTCCATTTGGCCATTCTTGAGGTCCAATGTCGAGATGTAGCTAGCATTCCGAAGTTTTTCGAGGATGTGATTTATCCTCGGCAGTGGATAGGCGTCGGGTATTGACCTGGCATTAAGTTGGCGCTAGTCCACGCACACATTCTCATCTCTCCTGTCTTCCCCCACCAGTACGATGGGTGTTCTTCGAGCGCTCAATCTGTCCGGCTTGTAGAAGTCCGTTTACTTTGCATCGCTAGGTTCTTCGGGAAGTACCGCTGCTTGATTGGTTTGTCGTCCCTCACGGCTATCGTGTGATCGCCGATGTGTCAGACTCATGCAAGTCCCTCGAACTTGGCAAGTTCTTGTTCTAGAAACTCTACCGCCCAGGGTGTGGGTGCTTGCGTGGAATTTGAGGATGGCTGCAGGAACGAGATCTCTTTTAACTGGAACGCTGTGATGTGCGCTAGAGTTACTTCGTCGAAGTACTCTGGTATTACTGTTCGGTAAGGGTTCCATACCCGTGCTATTGCCGCGTCGGTGAGGGGCTCCAGTCGGTAGTCCAGGGATGTGCTTTCGTTATGATCGTCTGATCGCGCTGGGGCCCTCCGTTTCCTGGCGGGTTCGTCTGGTCCGTACCGCCCATCCGGCCTGGTCTCCTCAGGCCTCAGGCCTGGTCTTCTCAGGTGTTTCCTTGTCGACGTCTGTTTCTCGCTGTTATTGCTAGCGCTGATTCCTGTCGATCCTGGTCGCTTCTTGGTATTCGTCGTCGTTTGTGGTTTCCTGGTGGGCGAGGGAACCGTTGTGGCTGTGAAATGCAATTCCCAGTTCGACGCCATGTCGTTGGCATGGCGTTGAAGATGATTTTCAGTTAGACGAGCTGGCCTTGGATTGATCCAGCGGAGCCGCAGCTGTCTCTGCCGAAGTGCCTTGTCATTGGGATGGCGTTGAAGATGATTTCCAGTTAGACGAGCTGGCCCTGGATTGATCCAGCGGAGCCGCAGCTGTCTCTACCGAAGTTCCTTGTCGTTGCGTTGAGCTGGCTCTGGATTGATCCAGCGGAGTCGCAGTTATCTCCGAAGTCTCTTGCCGTTGGCATGGTTTTGTAGCCGGGCTAGGAACGGAGAAACTGGTCATCTAGCCCCTCTTTGGGCCCTTCAACATCCGATTGGAGGGAAGGTTGAGGTTGACGCGATATAAGGTCCAGTAAGCCAGGCGGTGCTCGTGCTCAACAAGGAGTCGCTGGCTCCAATAGAGGCAGAAAGAGGAGAGTTGAACTTCGGCTTTAGTGCAGTCACCATCAAGGTGTATAAGTCGGATGCAGCGTCAGAGGCTCGTCCTGTCGACAACTCAGTCGAGCAGGAAGTTGCCTCTGAGTAGGCCAAACTGGAGCCAGTACAGGAAGGCTACAACGCTGATGAGCGAATTCAAGGCGATGTGTCGCGACGATATTATCGACGACAACTCAGATGCCGACAGTACAGTGGTGGAGAACTCTGACAACGTCCTTAAGACTCCTACAGAATATCTCCACCACTGTAAAGCAGCATTCGCTGCCCTACTACTCCGCTTGGACGTGACCGTGACGTAATCCTAATCCAAGATAGTAGTCCTTGGGTAGGAGACAAAGTCTATGGTTATTGTAGCTCAAAAGGGAAGGTAAAATCCGAACCTGCATTTTTGCAAGAAAGCACCTAAGTATCTTTCTGCTCCAGAACTTTAGCAATGGTGACAACATGCCGGCAAGCCTAGACCTTCAGGGAGCACATATGAGGCTGATGTCGTCTTATATGGCTCATGAGGAAAGCGATCCTCCAAGTGACCTCGTTCGTAAGCTAACTAACGAATGCGAAAGGTCGGACACAGGCCTAATAATAGGCTGCGACGCCAACGCTCACCACACCCTACACACGCTCGGACACAAATGTAAGGGGTCAGTCACTTTTCAGCTTCATCCTAAACTCTAATCTAATATTTTGCATTCGGGGAAATGACCCTACTTTTATAATAAAGAATTGACAAGAAGTGATTGACCTTATCTTAGTGTCTCACAAACTGTCAGATATATGTAGTTAAGAGCTGGAAAGTCCTAGAGGACCATTTTTTTTTCTGATCGAGACAATACTATCTCTCGAGAGCCCGAAACCCCCCGACTACTTAAATCACAGGAGAGCAAACTGGAAAAAATAGAATACAGAGGACGATCTTAGCTTCAGGACTCTTTTTAATAGAGCCAAAAGCGCTAGCGAGAAGCACTGGCAGACTAAAAATCCAGTCTTGCCTTATTCAAAAAAGAAAAGCGAAACAAAAAGGGCCTCTTGGCAAAAATTCTGCTCGGAGATCGAGGAAATGTCAGAAGCCGCAAGGCCCTCTCAAAAACTACTCCCTCGGTAGGAAACCTTAAATAAAACGATGGTACGTGGACTAACTCTAGTGAGGAGTTAAAAAAGACGATCACCAAAAAACTTGGCAAAGTGAAGTATGTAGTATGTCATCAATACTAAATAGCAGTAGCGTCCCCATGAAAACAGACTACTGTGTCCCAAGGGAATACACAGTGACTCCTTTCAATGTAATCATCCCTCGCCGAGACGAATGGATAGAGGGTCCTCCATGCCATAAGAGCCATAAGAATCTTTACAGATGGATCAAAGCTGGACAATAGGGTCGGAGGAGAAGTCTACTCCGAACAGCTAAGCATAAGGCACTCCTTCAGGCTCCCAGATCTTTGAAGAGTCTTCCAAGCGGAGGTCATTGCAATCAGGGAAGCACTGAACTGCCTTCAAGAAGTTACCGCCATGGTAACTCGTGTAAATATATATAGTGACAGCCAAGCCGGCCAGATCTGGTATTACTCGTATTTCCAATCATTCAAGACAAAAAAAACCCTTTAATACACCAGAAACACTATATAATGGAGAGAGCAGAAATGGTTGGTAGTAGGTATAATAAATTTATATACATATATGTATATATTTGACGAAGATTCATTGCCAGAACCAGAGTCCATTTCTTTTTCTATTTGCACGGCTTGTTTTGCGAAACGTTTTCTCGAGCGTGGCATGACTTTTTTTCTTTCAACGATCAAACAAGAATAATCAGCCAGAAGCAGAGAACATCTTTTCTCTATTCTCAATTTACAATCCCTTTTCCACTTTAACACCATTACACTTTCCAGTGTCTAATTCTTATTCTGTTTTATGCTGTCACACACACAGCTACTTCCATCTCACTCATGCTCACGCTCAGACTACGTTGACAGAAACGTTCTGTCTCGCTTTCAAGAGAAACAACTTCGAAGCAAAAACAACAGGCAATGGCAAATGACATCAAAAACAGAAGACAAGGAGAATAAGCAAGAAATTCGTTATAATTTGAATTTATTAAACGTAATATGCGACACGGCCTTCCTGACACACACACGTCCTCGTGTGTTAACTAATTTTATTTTCATTAACAAAATGACAAATTAAGTAATTTCATAAGTTTCTCAAAATAACAATCATTATTAATTCATCTTCATTAGAGTTAAATATTTGCAAGTTTCTCAAAATAACAATTTCAATTTTACATTAGTTACTACGGCAAAAATTAAATATTTCCAAGAGTTTCGTAAAATAACATAATTGTACGATTTCAAGTAAAGTACTGAATCGTATGGTTAGACCTAAGTAAATAACTAGCTAAGAATTTCCATCCGTTTACCTAAATAAACATGTAAGATGCACCGCTGACCCATATACTAGTAAGTTCCATTCAGTGACCTAAATAAACATGTAGGATGCACCGCTGATCCATGTGCTGGTAAATACGATCTGCATTGGGTAAAATGTCACAACATCTGTAAGACGATCCTGTGCGACCGTCATAAACTATCTTTGACCCGACCCACACTTCTAGGTATGATCCTGCATTAGGTCAAATGTCCCAACATCTGTAAAACGATCCTGTGCGACCGTCATAAAATATTTAGGACCTGACCCATATAATTGTTTAGTCATAAATATAGATACTCTACCTAAGACCCTAAAATAAGCAATTGTTACCCACCAAAACTCTGTATATAAACCCTGCATATTTCACAATAAAATCAGTACGAAAGAAAACTCTGACGTATTCACATCTCCGAAGCCCAATTTGTTCAAGTACCGATTGCGGCGACACTTTGTTACTAGTACATGAACTGGTGGCATACACATTCTCATTTTCAGCATACGATTGTCAAATTGACAATCACCAGAATCAAGCGAATCTACATCAACAGATTCGTTGGATTCGTTCATTTGGTGACCCCCGACTTTTGGACTAAATTCGGTAGACCATTAATTTGGTTACTGCCGACTTTAAAACTTGGATTCATTTGGCGAATCCTACAGAATTGGTCAACTTGGCGATCAATTTACAAACATTTTGGATCTACCCAAACCTATATAGTCAACTTGGCGACTAAAGGTTTGATTCAGCATTGCCACAACTATTTATTGAGTACTTTTGACCATCATCTTGGTTGTGAGTAGAGGCACAGCCTGTCATTGTGACAAACAAATTACCTCCATCGGGTCATTAGTACGAAATAAATAAAAATAAATAAAATGGCATCATCAAGCATAAATGTGGTTCTGGACAAGCAATTGGCCACAGGCGAAGAGATACAGAATATCATAAGAAATTATAGAAAGGATCCCTCTGAAAGGAAGCAAAAGCCAGAGTATTTTACAACTCGGCTGGACAGACTAGATAGTCTCTGGAAAATGTTTTCACAGGAGGAAACAAAGATCCAGAATATAATCCAAGGCTCAAAAGTTGAGCACGATTACTTTACAAATAATTATTTTAAACAAATTAAAGATTTGGTTGTAAAGTACAAGGATGAGCTCACGAACTTGTTATCGTCCATAGAAAAACAGATGGATACAGGTTCCATAACTTCTATGGAGGATGAGCACGACATAATGCCTATGATTCGAGAGCAAAAGGCATTGCTCGAGAGTCTGCAACGGATAATGAATAGAATGACGGATGAGACTCGAAAGGATTTCAAACCAATAATAACCAAATATTGGGATGAGATTAGATCGATACACGTCCAAATTCATCGAAAATGTACTAACCCTGAGAGCATGGGGTACAATAGTAAAATGTACATAGCAGCTGAAGATGCAGTCTTGTCGGTTCAGACGTTGACGATACCTGACGCTGTTCAGCAATTCAACGCTACTCCTCATATGAGTAATGCGTTACCTCTGCCAAAGGTTGCCATCCCCAAATTTGATGGAAATTATTTGAGATGGCAACAATTTCATGACATCTTTAAGAAGATGATTCATGAAGCGCATGTACCCATCATTCAAAAGATGTGGTACTTAAAAACCAATGTTACGGGAGAAGCGGAAAATTTAATACGCCATCTTTCGTTAACAGAGGGAAATTATGCAACAGCATGGAATATGCTACAAGAGCGTTTTAGCAACAAAAGAGTGCTAAGCAACGCATTAATTCAAAAAATGTTAGATCACCCAAGCACGTCTAATGATGCGAAGTCAATCAAAGCATTACATGACAGTGTAAAGGAAACGCTAGCCGCGTTGAACAACATACAAATTGAGACAAATAAATGGGATACGATCCTTTTATGTTTACTAACAAAAAAATTAGATCGTCAGACCCACACACTTTATGAGCAATCAATTCTAAATACAAAGGAATTACAGCCTTTGAGCGAGTTCATGCAATTCCTCGAGCAAAGGTTCCTTACTTTAGAAGCGATAGGATGGGAAAAACCTAAAAAACCCATTACTTGCGCATCAGCAGGAGCTGAAAATAATTACATGTGTTATTTTTGTGAAAAACCTAATCACGCAATTTACAAATGCACCCAGTTTCAAAAGAAAACGGCTGCGGAAAGATTAAATTGGGTTCAAAAGAACCAACTATGTGTGAAATGTTTCAAACGCGACCACACAGCTAAGAATTGCCAGAGAAGAGATTGTCTAAAGTGCAGTAAAGGTCATAACACCCTTCTGCATTTAGAACCCAAGCCTGACGCTAAAACTGCAGCGTCGGCGAATAGCGTACATAACAATTATGTACTATTAGCTACGGCTCGAGTCATAATTAAAGGCAACAACGGGCAAATGGGTGAATTTAGAGCCTTGCTTGATTCTGGCTCCCAAGTTAATGTAATTTCCGAGAGAGCATTACAAATACTAGATCTGAAAATTACCAAGTCAGATTTACAAATAAATGGAATTGGTGGACGGACACAAACATCAAAAGCAAGAGTCAATGTTACACTAAAATCACAGGACAATCAGTTTCAGTCGAGATTGGAGGCAATCGTACTGCCACACATAGTCGCAGATCAGCCAACACTCTCAATTGATACGTCCCGTTGGAAGCTACCAAGGAATATTATATTAGCGGACCCTAATTTCGACAGAATGGGAAAAATAGACATTCTGTTGGGAGCAGAACACTATTTTGAGATCATGCAAAATAGGCATGTATCCATTGGTGTCGGATTGCCCAGATTGCAGAAAACCAAATTAGGTTGGATTGTGGCTGGAAGATTGAAGGATTCAGCTACAACTGCAATCACATGTGCTGTGATGACGGAAGAAGAGGTTGATCAGCAAATCGGCAAGTTTTGGGAATTGGACTCATTCCCAAACAACACACCATGTTTCTCACCATTGGAGAAACGATGTGAGCAGCATTTCAACCAAAATATACAGATGGCAGCAGACAAAAAACTCATCGTTCGACTGCCATTTTTGGAAGATGCTTCATCCCTGGGGGAGAGCCGAGATCTGGCGACACGGCGATTCTTCTGCCTGGAAAAGCGGCTTTCGAGAGATCCGGAGACTAAGGCAAATTATGTGCAATTCATGAAAGAATATGAGGCATTGGGACATATGAAGGAAATGCACACGTCGGAAGTAGCAAGATCACGCTATTTCATCCCACATCATTGTGTGTTAAAACCCGACAGCGCTACAACGAAATTGAGAGTTGTTTTTGATGCCTCTGCAGTCACCTCATCCGGAAAATCACTCAACGACTTAATGCATAAAGGTCCAACCGTGCAAAGCTCGATATTTTCAATACTGCTTCGGTTTAGAATGCATAAATATGTATTTACCGCAGATATCGAGAAAATGTATAGGCAGATTTGGATTAATCCAGAGGACCAATACTATCAAACTATAGTATGGCGCAATGATCCATCAGAAGATCTGCGATACTATAGATTGAAAACGGTGACATATGGAACAAAGGCTGCTCCATATTTAGCCACAAAATGCCTTCAGTATGTAGCACAAAAGGGATTAAGAGACTATCCGCTAGGAGCAGCTGCACTGAAAAACGATTTTTATGTTGATGATTGTTTAACAGGCGCTGACTCCATACCAGAGGCTCTCCAGAGACAGAAGGAATTGAACCAACTGTTGCACAGTTCAGGGTTCAAATTAAGAAAATGGTGCACGAATAATTTTCATGTGCTACAAGGAATCTCTAAAGAGGATATAACGTCAAATGTACAACTGGAGGATACGGCCTATGAGGACTGCAGCATTAAAACTCTTGGGATCACATGGATGCCTAAATCCGACAAATTTTGAGGCAAAACGGAAATTGCCATAAAGGATACAATAACCAGGAGAGATGTGGTCTCTGAAATCTTTCGGATTTTTGATCCTCTTGGATTATTTTCTCCAGTGGTGATGAAGGCAAAAATCTTCATGCAGCATCTGACAAAGGAAGGATACGAGTACCAAGAAGCTCTTCCAAACCATCTTCAGGAGGAGTGGAAAAGGTATAGGGAGGAGCTTAAGGTATTAAATACCATACAAGTGCCACGGCACATGTTCCAAGGACAGATTCCAGTATCGTCAGAGATACATAACTTTGTCGATGCATCGGAAAAAAGCATTTGGAGCTGCGGTATATGTCCGAGCATTACATAAAGACAAGCGAGTATCCATACAGTTATTGTGTGCCAAATCACACTTGGCTCCCATCAACGCAATAACGTTACCCCGTCTGGAATTAAAGGCGGCTGTATTGGGTGCTCAATTGACGGCTAAAGTCAAGGAAGATTTGTCCATGAAGGATACGAACACATTCATGTGGTCGGATTCAAGGATTGTGTTGTCATGGATTAACTGCACAACATCAATCCGGGACAAATTTGTGGCAACAAGGATAGCGACGATTCAAGAGCTTACAATACAAAAGCAGTGGAGGCATGTTTCGTCGGAAAACAATGCAGCAGATGTACTGTCTAGAGGAATGACAGCAACCAAATTTGCGGAAAATAGCATGTGGTTTTATGGCCCACTATTTTTACATGGACCACCATCGACATGGCCACTACCATTTGTGGCTACAAAGGAAGAAACAATGAGTGCAAATCCTCATAAGATTGGTCAGTCAATAATTATGACTGTCACACAAGAGGATGACATAATCTACAAGATTAAGCACAACAATTCGTACAACAAGCTACTGAGAATTGTAGCTTACATAATGCGCTTCCGACGAAAGAAGACGTACGCAAGCCACACGGTCCAATTCGATGAGCTAAAGGAAGCTCAGAAAATTGTAATTCGTCATATACAACGAAATGACTTCAAAGAAGACATAAGGCACATCATGAGACACAAGGGAACCCAAAAAGGAAGCTCGATAAACTCACTAACACCATTTTTAGATCAAGATGGAATTTTGCGAGTTGGAGGGCGATTAGAAGCTGCAAATATCGCATTTGATGCCAAACACCCAATGCTGTTACCTTACAACGATCCAATTGTCAAGATGATACTTGGCAAAATACATAAGGATAACATGCATTGTGGTCCCCAGGCTTTGCTAACAGCATCACGGCAGCAGTTCTGGATCTTAAAGGGAAAAAACATGGCAAGGAGCATCGTGCAGAACTGTGTAAGGTGCACTAAAGCGAGGCCAAAGTTACAGGAACAAATCATGGGAAACCTGCCACCTCTTCGTGTCACACAAGCGAGGCCATTCTTAAATTCTGGTGTGGATTACTGTGGACCATTCAAAATCCACTATAAAATTCGAGGCAAGAAACCAAATACAGCGTATATTGCGATATTTTGTTGTTTCGCGACTAAAGCGGTACATCTGGAGTTAGTCAGCGACCTCACCACAGAAGCATTTCTAGCGGCACTTCGACGCTTCATTTCGCGTCGAGGAAAATGTCAAGTGCTCCATTGCGATAATGCGACGAATTTCGTAGGAGCCAGGAACAAACTTCAAGAGTTGGAAGATGCAATATTTGCTGACAAGGCGAAAATACAAATTGTACAGGAGTGCAACAACAAAGGAGTACAGTTCAAATTTATACCTCCTCGGGCACCTCATTTTGGCGGACTATGGGAAGCTGCAGTAAAGTCTGCCAAACATTTGTTATTAAAGAATGTTACGACGGCAAACTTAACATATGAGGAACTGGAAACGGTCATAATCGAAATAGAGGCGATTTTAAACTCTCGACCATTAACACCGATATCGGATAACCCGAATGATATCACGGCCTTAACACCAGGACACTTCCTAATAGGAGAGCCGATGACTGCTCAAGCTGACAGTGAGCCATCCCAGCAACCGAAGACGCTCGGCCAACGATGGCAAGCTGTTTCTAAGTTGAAGCATTCCTTCTGTACACAATGGTCGAAGGAATATTTGCAACAACTACAGCAGCGTCAAAAATGGAGGAAATCTTCTGCGAATATCAAAGAAGGTTCATTAGTAATACTAAAGGAAGACAACACACCAGTATTACAATGGCCATTAGGAAGAATCGTTCGAGTATTCCATGGCAAGGATAATTTCGTACGAGTGGTTGAAGTAAAAAGGGAACTTTCAAGCGGGAAATTCAACATGTAGCCCCATTGTTCAACGAAGACGAACCGACACATAAACATCCAATATATGATCCTACAGAAGATCCAGAATCGTCAGAAGACAGACAACCGAGAAAAAGGACACAGCCTAATAAGTTGTCATTGTCAATGGTACTGATCACGATGTTGCTATTATTACCACTAGCAATGGCTCAGTCAATCGACATAACCCAGTTTGGATCAAAACCGGGTATATATTTCGAAAAAGTAGGAACCAGTCAACTCGCGACAACTGACTGGACCATAATTGTTTATTACAATTTAAACCCCTATTGGAAAGACTTGAACACATTTACCATGGGAACAACGAAGATTGCACACTTATGTTCACAACTCAAGCAAGTAGACGCATGCACCAGTATGTATCAACACTTCAGACATATAGAAGAGGACCTACAAGCTGAAAATATGCTACTAACAAGGTCAAGGAGGCAAAGAGCACCGTTGGACATTGTTGGAAATATCGCAAGCAGTCTTTTTGGCGTATTAGACTCAACGTATGCCCGGGATATGTCGGAGACCATAGCAAAGGTTAAAGACAATGAGAACCATCTATTAACATTGCTTAAAAACCAAACATCGTTGATTGACTCAACGATCAATGTCATTAAAAGGGATGAAATTTCGAATTCCAAGCGACTCCATCGTATTGAAGAGTTCATCACGGAGTCAAAAGGAAGGGCTGATCATTTCGTCGCATTCCAATGGTACATAACATTGTCGACTCAGCTAACGTTATTATCCGCCAATCTGCAACGAATGCAAGCTGAAATCATCAACGTCTTGACAGAAATCCGACACAACAGGATAAGCCCTATGCTAATTTCGCCCCGACAACTCAAGGAACAACTGGAACAGATACGGGATCATTTAAAACCAGGACAAACACTGCCAGTAACTCCCGACAATTTGTTAATGGTCTACCACATGATGAAAGCTGAAGGCACGATCGTAAATGATCATGCTATCATCAAAGTTACCTTCCCATTAGTATCAGCAACCGAGCTGGAAATATACAAATTAACACCCATCCCGCAACCAACAGAAAATGGAATAAGCATGTTTGAAGTCAAGATACCTTACATGGCAATCAACAGTCACCGAGACGAATTTATTGAACTGTCTGAGACTGAGCTAAAAAACTGCCATCAAAGAGCAAACGATGACTTTGTATGTTATAATAAACAAACAATGTTCTCAGCTGAGACAAGTTGTGAACTACAAATGTTTCACAACAAAACAGACGCATCATGCAACCTAATCAAAACAAAAAAATCATTTATGTGGTTGAGCATGTATAACAGAAATCAATGGATTTTTGCCACAAAGTCACCGTTAAAGCTATCAGCGGTATGTACAGATGGCATTTCGGATATTACACTGCAACGTTCAGGAATTCTGACCGCAAAATCAGGATGTATTATTCGGAACTCACTCATAACCGTAACAAGTCAGAGCACCCTGGAAACCACGTTGCATTTATCATACGCTCGCTTTGGAGAGTGTAACGTCAATGAAACAGCAACCGAAAATATTACAACTACAAGTACAACTACAAAGAATGATGAACGACTAAACTACAAGGAGCTGTATCAAATGGAAACGAAGCTGTTACCACCTAATAGTTTCAAGCTACCCCACAATCTGGAAAGCATCGATCATCATCATGATGCCATGTACATTGCACTGGTCTTTATAATGATTATTGTAATAATTAATCTGGTAAAAAGGTGGCACAAGCCCAAACCCACATCGCAGCAAAGCCATACACCCAGTGCACTGGCAAACGGAGATATCACACCAAGGCACCCGTTCACAATCAATATTGATGATGGTTGAACCTACTATGTTCAACGGCCGGGAGGATGTACGATTTCAAGTAAAGTACTGAATCGTATGGTTAGACCTAAGTAAATAACTAGCTAAGAATTTCCATCCGTTTACCTAAATAAACATGTAAGATGCACCGCTGACCCATATACTAGTAAGTTCCATTCAGTGACCTAAATAAACATGTAGGATGCACCGCTGATCCATGTGCTGGTAAATACGATCTGCATTGGGTAAAATGTCACAACATCTGTAAGACGATCCTGTGCGACCGTCATAAACTATCTTTGACCCGACCCACACTTGTGTGTATGATCTGCATGGGGTCAAATGTCACAACATCTGTAAGACGATCCTGTGCGACCGTCATAAACTATCTTTGACCCGACCCACACTTCTAGGTATGATCCTGCATTAGGTCAAATGTCCCAACATCTGTAAAACGATCCTGTGCGACCGTCATAAAATATTTAGGACCTGACCCATATAATTGTTTAGTCATAAATATAGATACTCTACCTAAGACCCTAAAATAAGCAATTGTTACCCACCAAAACTCTGTATATAAACCCTGCATATTTCACAATAAAATCAGTACGAAAGAAAACTCTGACGTATTCACATCTCCGAAGCCCAATTTGTTCAAGTACCGATTGCGGCGACACTTTGTTACTAGTACATGAACTGGTGGCATACACATTCTCATTTTCAGCATACGATTGTCAAATTGACAATCACCAGAATCAAGCGAATCTACATCAACAGATTCGTTGGATTCGTTCAATAATCATTGTTAATTCATTTTCGTTACTTATTTTATTATTATTATTTTCTTTTAACTGTGTACATCTCACCACTCTACGCCATGATATCGGGATTACCACTACTTTAAATTTATTTCACATGACAATACTATTCTCACTTCTTGGCTTTTACTACCAGGCACACAGTTTACTTCAGATAAACCGGCATGGCAATATCCTTGTTAGTCTAGCTCACAGATTATATCTCAACAAACCGGCCAAATTACATAGCACGCAGTTGTCACAACTATAAACCGGCCAATTAACTCGGACAATCGATCCTCACCAAGATTCCCAACTACTATGCAACAAGTGGCGAACCGCATAACTCGGGCACCCACCTTGCAGAGAGCCGTACAATCTTTGATCGACGTTTATCACATCTTACTCACTTTCAACATCGCAGTCCTCACTGACTCGATTCGTATCACCTTCTTCGCCAAACTTGTCATTAAACTCAGTGGTAATTCCCTTTTCAGGCATACTGCGTAGAAATTCATGAGAGTACTTGTATGTTCGGTTGCTATTTAACGCTTTCAGCGTATACCGATCTCCTTCTAGGACTTCTGCCACTAAAAATGGGCCTCTATACTTAGGGTCTAATTTGGTTTGATGTCGTTCTTCATTCTTAATCAGAACATAGTCACCAACTTTATGTCGTATTATAGTCGCTTTATCTCTATCAAATCTAGCCTTATCATAATTAGCATTCTTTGTCATATTATGCTTTGCAATTTGTCGAGCTAAATTAACATCTACGCTATTTTCATTTTCAACGACGGGGATAAGACCAAATGGCCTCGCTTCTTTTCCTATAAGCAACTCTAATGGGCTTACTTTAGTTACTCTATTGGGCGTGCAATTAAGAGCCAGTTGAACCTCGTGGAATGCGTCCTGCCAAGAACCCTGATTCTTGTACAGAGTACTCATTACTCTCTCCACTTGGCCATTAGCCCGACTGGCACCTGTTGCAATTAAATGTAAGTCTATCTTTTGTGCAGAGCAAAAATCTCGGAACGCTGTACTAGAGAAACTTCGACCTTGATCCGCGATCAGCCGAGTAGGGACGCCAAACAACGATATCAAAGACCTCACTGCCTTAATACAACTTTCAGTATCAAGCCTCACCGTATGAGAAAAATAAACGTATTTGGTAAAAGCATCTATTTGGACGATTATATATTCCTTCTGGTCATTTTTCCCGCTAAGCTTTCCAGTGATGTCGATATGAACTGTGTGCCACGGAATATCGATTTTCAGGATGGGGTGTAGTTCAGCTTGTATTTTGCCTGAAGGTGGTTTAGACAATCTGCAGGTAATGCAGTTTTCAACGAATTTGCGGACATACTTGCACATTTTGTCAAACCAATAAAACTCGTACATTTTCTCTAAAGTTTTCTCTCAACCAAGATGCATAATCGCCTCGTGTACATTATTGACAGCAGACCACCTAAACGACTTAGGGATAATAGGAAGACAACGCGTCTTGCCATTTCTCTGAATTTTCCTATACAATATTCCACCTCGTAATTCGTAAGTTTTGGCGAGATCCTCAGAAAGCTCATTACTACGCAATTTAGAAACAATACACGAAGTTTCTTCATCTCTTTGCTGTTCAGCCAACAGCCAGTTGTCAGTAATCTCTGTCAAATTTATGTGCACTTCGGCCACACCTGCCGCCTTCGTTTGACCTTCTGACACTGGGTTTCGAGAAAGGAAATCTACATGAGCCATTCGCTCACCCGGTCTGTACTCTATCTCAAATTCAAACGATTGCATATACGACCACCACCGATGTACTCTTGGAGTCAACTCTGCCTTATTGCGAGAGGCTTTAAGCGAATTACAATCCGTAAACACTACAAAATGACGGCCATGTAAGTAATGGCGAAAGTGCTTAATAGCGTTATACACAGCAAGGGTCTCCAACTCATACGAGTGGTATCGAGATTCTGCGGGTGACGTTCGTTTGCTAAAATACTCAATCACACGAGGCCTATTGTCAATCTTATGCAACAAAATTGCCCCATAGCCGTCAGCACTTGCGTCTGTGTGAAGCTCAATGGGAAATTGCGGATCGAATATAGTTAGAACAGGTTCGTTAGTCAGGATCCAAATAACTTTCTGTCGTATTTGTTCGTATTCTAAGTTCCATTTGAAAGATGCGCTTTTAGAAGTTAAGGCATGAAGTGGCTTTAACATCTGAGAAAACTTGGGCACAAATTGCCGAAAATATGAAACTAGCCCTATGAACTGCCTCAACTGTGTCACAGACTGCGGAGGCGGCCAATTTGTCAAGGCTCGTATTTTTCTAGGATTTGGTCGAATCTCACCTGCTTTAACTTCGAATCCCAAATACTCAACACAAGATTTGAGAAACGAACATTTAGTGACGTTAAAGGAAAATCCTGCTTTGCTAAGTGTTCGCAAAACTAATTGTAATCTATCAAAGGCTTCTTCTTTTGTAGGTGCAACTACCATTACATCGTCCATATAAACAATCACAAATGAGTGGGTGGGATCACCCAATGCATTGTTAATGGCCCTTTGAAATACAGCGGGGGCATTCTTAAGACCAAATGGCATAGCTAAATATTCGAACTGTCCCTCTGGAGTCACGAACGCCGTCCGCTCAATTGAGTTCGGGTGTACTGGGATTTGGTGAAATCCGCTTGCCATGTCAATGCAGGTGAAAAATTTAGCACCACTCAATCTAGCTATCTGGTCCGAAATAAGTGGTAAAGGATACTTATCAGAAACAGTGTTTGCGTTAAGCTCCCTACAATCTACGCATAAACGATCTGACCCATTTTTCTTTCGAACAAGTAACATCGGACTCGCAAAGGGGAAGGAACTAGGTCTTATGATATTTGAGTCTAATAACTGTTGAACTATGCATCTAACCTGTCCCTTTTCCTCCACACTCAACCTATAAGGGCGTCTCTGAACTGTTTTATTTTCGTCAATCAGACGAATCTCCAACTGTCCCGTGGTCACGCGGCTCTGCGGAATGCCTGTAATGAATGATTTAGAAAACTCCCGTAATATTGATAACAATTGATCTTTATCTGGTCCAAGCAAGTCAGTATCAACATTAGCCAGGTCAGGATCACATTCAGTTACTAGGATAGGCATTATCGATTTTTCATTAAACATAGTTAGTGAGTTAGATGTAATTGTCACGCCGATTCCCCGGCTCAAAATCTCTCGCCCAATCATAACATCGTACTTAATATAGTTATCTAGGACAACATGGAATAAGATCTCTAAGGAATGTTCGCACATCAAAACATTTGCCAGTATCTGCAAAGTGCTACAAACTGTGTTGTTACCAATACCCCTTAATACGACTACATTATTTATTCTAGATCCAGATAACCTCAATGAAGCAGTCTCCTTAATGAGCGAGCACTCGGCTCCTGAGTCAAAACAAAATTGGAACGACTCACCAAACTGCAACAAAGTTCCCAAGGGTTCAAGTACGGTGCACATGTTGACGTCTTTGACAATGTTACTCTTATTCGGCGCTCGACGCTCCGGACACACAGTAGACACATGCCCAGGCTTTCCACAGTTGTAACAGGTTAAAGTTGATCGATCTTTTCCTCCTGTATAGGCAGAGTGTTGATTAGCAGGCTTTTGCTGCAAGGTTGTCTCTCTATTTGAGCGACAATCCATCTTCTTGTGGCCAGGTTTTCCACACTTGTGACACTTAATGTGAGGAAACAGCTTGAGTCTTTTTCCTGGTGGTCCTGATGAATCATCGTTCGAATTCTGGCTCGGCTTTGTGTCAAACGAGAAGGTGCATCTCGATTCTCGTCTTTACTTCCGTAGTAAAAACCAAGCGTCGCAGCCTCTTATCAATTCCCGCTGTATGTGCCAGAGCAACAGACACTGCAATTTGCTCCACACTCAGTGACTTCCATCTAGACATCAGCGAGGTTACCATTCGGCTTCCATACAGCGACATACATTCTCCTTCTTTGGGACGCCCAGTTAGTAAATTCATAACTGTCGCCGCCACGGTCTCCGTTCCGGCAAAATGTTGCAGAAATAACTCTCTGAACTGCTTCCATGTAATGCCAGCAAAGCATGTTTGCGAGAGCCAATGTGACGCGCTACCTTGTAGCGACTTGCTAAGAGTCATCACCAAAGCGCTGCCCTCCAATGAATTTTCAGACAAAATGTAATCCACTGTTTCACTCCACGAACAAGGATCTGCGCCGTCACGATCAGGGTTGAATTTGGGCAGTACAACAGCCATGGTATCATTCGCTGTTACTTGCGAACGCTGGACTACTTTAATGAGTTCCGAAAAGTGGCGATTCTGTGATTCCAAGAGAGTTCGAATATTATCTTCACCGCTGACTTCAGGCGTACCTAATCCCACTTCTGATGACGAAGATTCATTGCCAGAACCAGAGTCCATTTATTTTTCTATTTGCACGGCTTGTTTTGCGAAACGTTTTCTCGAGCGTGGCATGACTTTTTTTCTTTCAACGATCAAACAAGAATAATCAGCCAGAAGCAGAGAACATCTTTTCTCTATTCTCAATTTACAATCCCTTTTCCACTTTAACACCATTACACTTTCCAGTGTCTAATTCTTATTCTGTTTTATGCTGTCACACACACAGCTACTTCCATCTCACTCATGTTCACGCTCAGACTACGTTGACAGAAACGTTCTGTCTCGCTTTCAAGAGAAACAACTTCGAAGCAAAAACAACAGGCAATGGCAAATGACATCAAAAACAGAAGACAAGGAGAATAAGCAAGAAATTCGTTATAATTTGAATTTATTAAACGTAATATGCGACACGGCCTTCCTGACACACACACGTCCTCGTGTGTTAACTAATTTTATTTTCATTAACAAAATGACAAATTAAGTAATTTCATAAGTTTCTCAAAATAACAATCATTATTAATTCATCTTCATTAGAGTTAAATATTTGCAAGTTTCTCAAAATAACAATTTCAATTTTACATTAGTTACTACGGCAAAAATTAAATATTTCCAAGAGTTTCGTAAAATAACATAATCATTGTTAATTCATTTTCGTTACTTATTTTATTATTATTATTTTCTTTTAACTGTGTACATCTCACCACTCTACGCCATGATATCGGGATTACCAATACTTTAAATTTATTTCACATGACAATACTATTCTCACTTCTTGGCTTTTACTACCAGGCACACAGTTTACTTCAGATAAACCGGCATGGCAATATCCTTGTTAGTCTAGCTCACAGATTATATCTCAACAAACCGGCCAAATTACATAGCACGCAGTTGTCACAACTATAAACCGGCCAATTAACTCGGACAATCGATCCTCACCAAGATTCCCAACTACAATGCAACAAGTGGCGAACCGCATAACTCGGGCACCCACCTTGCAGAGAGCCGTACAATCTTTGATCGAAGTTTATCACATCTTACTCACTTTCAACATCGCAGTCCTCACTGACTCGATTCGTATCACCTTCTTCGCCAAACTTGTCATTAAACTCAGTGGTAATTCCCTTTTCAGGCATACTGCGTAGAAATTCATGAGAGTACTTGTATGTTCGGTTGCTATTTAACGCTTTCAGCGTATACCGATCTCCTTCTAGGACTTCTGCCACTAAAAATGGGCCTCTATACTTAGGGTCTAATTTGGTTTGATGTCGTTCTTCATTCTTAATCAGAACATAGTCACCAACTTTATGTCGTATTATAGTCGCTTTATCTCTATCAAATCTAGCCTTATCATAATTAGCATTCTTTGTCATATTATGCTTTGCAATTTGTCGAGCTAAATTAACATCTACGCTATTTTCATTTTCAACGACGGGGATAAGACCAAATGGCCTCGCTTCTTTTCCTATGAGCAACTCTAATGGGCTTACTTTAGTTACTCTATTGGGCGTGCAATTAAGAGCCAGTTGAACCTCGTGGAATGCGTCCTGCCAAGAACCTTGACCTGTCTCAACTGCGGTTAACATGGATTTCAGAGTACTCATTACTCTCTCCACTTGGCCATTAGCCCGACTGGCACCTGTTGCAATTAAATGTAAGTCTATCTTTTGTGCAGAGCAAAAATCTCGGAACGCTGTACTAGAGAAACTTCGACCTTGATCCGCGATCAGCCAAGTAGGGACGCCAAACAACGATATCAAAGACCTCACTGCCTTAATACAACTTTCAGTATCAAGCCTCACCGTATGAGAAAAATAAACGTATTTGGTAAAAGCATCTATTTGGACGATTATATATTCCTTCTGGTCATTTTTCCCGCTAAGCTTTCCAGTGATGTCGATATGAACTGTGTGCCACGGAATATCGATTTTCAGGATGGGGTGTAGTTCAGCTTGTATTTTGCCTGAAGGTGGTTTAGACAATCTGCAGGTAATGCAGTTTTCAACGAATTTGCGGACATACTTGCACATTTTGTCAAACCAATAAAACTCGTACATTTTCTCTAAAGTTTTCTCTCAACCAAGATGCATAATCGCCTCGTGTACATTATTGACAGCAGACCACCTAAACGACTTAGGGATAATAGGAAGACAACGCGTCTTGCCATTTCTCTGAATTTTCCTATACAATATTCCACCTCGTAATTCGTAAGTTTTGGCGAGATCCTCAGAAAGCTCATTACTACGCAATTTAGAAACAATACACGAAGTTTCTTCATCTCTTTGCTGTTCAGCCAACAGCCAGTTGTCAGTAATCTCTGTCAAATTTATGTGCACTTCGGCCACACCTGCCGCCTTCGTTTGACCTTCTGACACTGGGTTTCGAGAAAGGAAATCTACATGAGCCATTCGCTCACCCGGTCTGTACTCTATCTCAAATTCAAACGATTGCATATACGACCACCACCGATGTACTCTTGGAGTCAACTCTGCCTTATTGCGAGAGGCTTTAAGCGAATTACAATCCGTAAACACTACAAAATGACGGCCATGTAAGTAATGGCGAAAGTGCTTAATAGCGTTATACACAGCAAGGGTCTCCAACTCATACGAGTGGTATCGAGATTCTGCGGGTGACGTTCGTTTGCTAAAATACTCAATCACACGAGGCCTATTGTCAATCTTATGCAACAAAATTGCCCCATAGCCGTCAGCACTTGCGTCTGTGTGAAGCTCAATGGGAAATTGCGGATCGAATATAGTTAGAACAGGTTCGTTAGTCAGGATCCAAATAACTTTCTGTCGTATTTGTTCGTATTCTAAGTTCCATTTGAAAGATGCGCTTTTAGAAGTTAAGGCATGAAGTGGCTTTAACATCTGAGAAAACTTGGGCACAAATTGCCGAAAATATGAAACTAGCCCTATGAACTGCCTCAACTGTGTCACAGACTGCGGAGGCGGCCAATTTGTCAAGGCTCGTATTTTTCTAGGATTTGGTCGAATCTCACCTGCTTTAACTTCGAATCCCAAATACTCAACACAAGATTTGAGAAACGAACATTTAGTGACGTTAAAGGAAAATCCTGCTTTGCTAAGTGTTCGCAAAACTAATTGTAATCTATCAAAGGCTTCTTCTTTTGTAGGTGCAACTACCATTACATCGTCCATATAAACAATCACAAATGAGTGGGTGAGATCACCCAATGCATTGTTAATGGCCCTTTGAAATACAGCGGGGGCATTCTTAAGACCAAATGGCATAGCTAAATATTCGAACTGTCCCTCTGGAGTCACGAACGCCGTCCGCTCAATTGAGTTCGGGTGTACTGGGATTTGGTGAAATCCGCTTGCCATGTCAATGCAGGTGAAAAATTTAGCACCACTCAATCTAGCTATCTGGTCCGAAATAAGTGGTAAAGGATACTTATCAGAAACAGTGTTTGCGTTAAGCTCCCTACAATCTACGCATAAACGATCTGACCCATTTTTCTTTCGAACAAGTAACATCGGACTCGCAAAGGGGAAGGAACTAGGTCTTATGATATTTGAGTCTAATAACTGTTGAACTATGCATCTAACCTGTCCCTTTTCCTCCACACTCAACCTATAAGGGCGTCTCTGAACTGTTTTATTTTCGTCAATCAGACGAATCTCCAACTGTCCCGTGGTCACGCGGCTCTGCGGAATGCCCGTAATGAATGATTTAGAAAACTCCCGTAATATTGATAACAATTGATCTTTATCTGGTCCAAGCAAGTCAGTATCAACATTAGCCAGGTCAGGATCACATTCAGTTACTAGGATAGGCATTATCGATTTTTCATTAAACATAGTTAGTGAGTTAGATGTAATTGTCACGCCGATTCCCCGGCTCAAAATCTCTCGCCCAATCATAACATCGTACTTAATATAGTTATCTAGGACAACATGGAATAAGATCTCTAAGGAATGTTCGCACATCAAAACATTTGCCAGTATCTGCAAAGTGCTACAAACTGTGTTGTTACCAATACCCCTTAATACGACTACATTATTTATTCTAGATCCAGATAACCTCAATGAAGCAGTCTCCTTAATGAGCGAGCACTCGGCTCCTGAGTCAAAACAAAATTGGAACGACTCACCAAACTGCAACAAAGTTCCCAAGGGTTCAAGTACGGTGCACATGTTGACGTCTTTGACAATGTTACTCTTATTCGGCGCTCGACGCTCCGGACACACAGTAGACACATGCCCAGGCTTTCCACAGTTGTAACAGGTTAAAGTTGATCGATCTTTTCCTCCTGTATAGGCAGAGTGTTGATTAGCAGGCTTTTGCTGCAAGGTTGTCTCTCTATTTGAGCGACAATCCATCTTCTTGTGGCCAGGTTTTCCACACTTGTGACACTTAATGTGAGGAAACAGCTTGAGTCTTTTTCCTGGTGGTCCTGATGAATCATCGTTCGAATTCTGGCTCGGCTTTGTGTCAAATGAGAAGGTGCATCTCGATTCTCGTCTTTACTTCCGTAGTAAAAACCAAGCGTCGCAGCCTCTTATCAATTCCCGCTGTATGTGCCAGAGCAACAGACACTGCAATTTGCTCCACACTCAGTGACTTCCATCTAGACATCAGCGAGGTTACCATTCGGCTTCCATACAGCGACATACATTCTCCTTCTTTGGGACGCCCAGTTAGTAAATTCATAACTGTCGCCGCCACGGTCTCCGTTCCGGCAAAATGTTGCAGAAATAACTCTCTGAACTGCTTCCATGTAATGCCAGCAAAGCATGTTTGCGAGAGCCAATGTGACGCGCTACCTTGTAGCGACTTGCTAAGAGTCATCACCAAAGCGCTGCCCTCCAATGAATTTTCAGACAAAATGTAATCCACTGTTTCACTCCACGAACGAGGATCTGCGCCGTCACGATCAGGGTTGAATTTGGGCAGTACAACAGCCATGGTATCATTCGCTGTTACTTGCGAACGCTGGACTACTTTAATGAGTTCCGAAAAGTGGCGATTCTGTGATTCCAAGAGAGTTCGAATATTATCTTCACCGCTGACTTGAGGCGTAGCTAATCCCACTTCTGATGACGAAGATTCATTGCCAGAACCAGAGTCCATTTATTTTTCTATTTGCACGGCTTGTTTTGCGAAACGTTTTCTCGAGCGTGGCTTTTTTTTTTTCTTTCAACGATCAAACAAGAATAATCAGCCAGAAGCAGAGAACATTTTTTCTCTATTCTCAATTTACAATCCCTTTTCCACTTTAACACCATTACACTTTCCAGTGTCTAATTCTTATTCTGTTTTATGCTGTCACACACACAGCTACTTCCATCTCACTCATGTTCACGCTCAGACTACGTTGACAGAAACGTTCTGTCTCGCTTTCAAGAGAAACAACTTCGAAGCAAAAACAACAGGCAATGGCAAATGACATCAAAAACAGAAGACAAGGAGAATAAGCAAGAAATTCGTTCTAATTTGAATTTATTAAACGTAATATGCGACATATTCATATTATTGCCCGCTCACAAAAACGTATATGTCTGTGCTAAGTAAAATGTACTATTTTACAATAACAAGCCACAGTTTAAGGGCCAATGGGTATATTCATTTCTATGAAAATGGTAAGACTTGAAGAATTTTAGCGCTGAACTGGTGAATCCATATTTTGGTAATTTCTTTTAATTTCAATAAAAATGCGTGTGCTCTCTTCTTATTCAATGAGTTTTTTTACATTTGCAGGTCAAACAGCTGACAAAAAGATGCGGAAATGATGCGGCTTATACCCTTTTTATATTGGATCATTGGATTTTTCCGTTAAATGGAACATGCGACTTTAAACATTTTGAAATCTCCAAATCTATCAGAAAAAGTTATTTTGGGCCACAGCGGAAATATCATGTTGATCAAAAATAATGATCGATATCATTTTTACACATTTCATTTAACCGGTGGCAACATTAAAAAAAAGCCTTACAAAGGTAAACACATTTAAAAAATCCAGAAATTCCGCTTCCCGCAATTCACAGATTTTTCCCGCTGTAGCCTTTAAAAAATCAGACAGGAAAGACGCGAAATCGGCAGGCCTGCCCGTAATAGTGGTCGCACTTTTTAAGACCGAATTAAAAAGTTTCCAAATTGCAGCGAATATAAATTCGTATTCTTACTTTCATTGTGAAATTGCAAATGGCAAAGAAGAAAAATGGTCAAAGAAGATTAACATGAGCCGTAAGACGATTGAAAACGAAATAAAAAATTAGTTTAGCTTAAAAAAAAACCATAAGGACAGTCTCACTAAAACTAGGTATCCAGCACCGCGGAAACTAAAAATTACTGTCAAACTTCATATAAAAAAAACTGCGCCAGTAATTTTTCGTTTGTGTTTTCCTGGCCACAGTATCCAGCAACGTAAACGGAATCCACGAATTCTTATCGATAGTATCGATATCCACACCAATGTGGACTGTGAGAACAGCTGATATCAGGGTGCCAGGAATATATATGTGCATATTTTTACTGGAGTACAAGTGAGAGGTGGGGGCAAAATCTGTGCGCAAAACCAAAAAGAGATATGCAAATTTTTAAAGTGAGGAGAAGATTGCTTGAATAAAAGCAGTTGAGGCAAGACCATGTCTTTGGCGGATCACGGAAAATATGCATTTTGATAATTTTGACATTTTGGCGCCTCCGACTGTGCTGTACTTCTTCTTACAGCAATATGTGCCACTACCAACACAATCACTTCATCGTCAGAATTACTTTTCTTCCTTTTTTTAATTTTAGTTTAATTTTCAAAATTGGCGCTGTTTACAAAACACAACTGATTCATGAGAGTGGCAAATCACTTTTTAGGTTCTTGGTCACACTACATTAGTTGAGTTCCACACATCCGAAATAAAGAGCAGATTCCTTTCAGTAAAATTTCGCGGTGCTGGATACAGGCCTTAAGGGTACAAAAAAGTCACAGGAAACAAGATATTTGACTCTTCAGTAACACTCAAGCTCATAGAGATATACACCCGGCGACCAAAAGAAAAAGCCGCACTTTGAAATTTAATGAGTTTTTACTCTTCCAGCCTGGGGCTGCCACAAATGTTATTCAATTCGTCTAAGTTTTTATAAGTTAATCAGATATGCTCCGGTTTTCGCAAAATTTTACAATTACGAATTTTTCAATTCAATAGAAATCAATGCTTCGTTGCGAATTTCCGGCATATAATTCATGCTTATAGCACCCGTTCGACGGCGCATCAATGTAAAAAATCCTCTAAAAAATGATTTTTTTTGCCAAAATTCAGTTGACTTTGAGGGACTGGCTATAATAAAAGCTCAGAATTTGCTGTGAACTTTATGACAATGCAGCATGTTCAAGTGGAAGATCCCAATGTATGTCATTCTCCAGCTAATGCAATAGTTCACATGCTGCGCGATACGTCCCACACAATTTTTTATCAATAGTTTGCAAAGATTCAAATGATCTTGGTCCACGAACATTTATTAGCACCAATCACTACTAATAAAACTCTTGATTGTTGGGAATTGTTGGATTGTTGAACTGTATGAATTCGTCCTATCGCATCTCCGTGAAACAGTAGTAGCTGACCATAAACGGCTAATTATTCCACGTATAATATTTGGGTACTTTGGCGTATAGCAACGTTTACGCAAAATCATGCAGTTAGAGTTGTTGCTAGTAATCGAAACACTCGAAACGCAGCTCTTCGCATTGCATTTCCGGGTGTTAAAAAACGCGTTGTCCGTTTTCAAGTTGAACAGCTAAATGAACAACAGTTGGATGCTTATCATGGATCGGGAATGATAATATGCGCCATACTGCTTCATTGGAACCTGCCCATTTGAAAATCAAAACTCCTCCAAAAAACGCCATATCACTTCTTTTGTTGATATATTTGCAAATGTCTTTAATAGATTGAACTGAATTGCAGTACTCTACATTTATGGTCGCTTTCTAAATCTTAGATAACAACGGTTACCACGACACAACCCAAAGTTTATTAATCTACAAATCTAGATTGTGGACTCTCAAAGTTCCCAAATGGCCATTATCTTAAGTTGATCGACGCCGATATTCCGGATTTCCGTCGTTGAACATCATTGAATCGGAAACCAAATTTTATAACACACAGAACACACAGAACTTACCTTCAACCATACAAGGTGAAATAAAATTCAACGCACCACATAAACCGTGAATCATAATTTTGGTGACCACTTCAAACAATGCAGGATCCATTTTCCGATCTGGAATTTCGGCTGAAATCACATCGTCAGTTGGATTCGGCCTTATTTTTTCAATCAGCCAAATCAAAATATGCGCATGAGGCAAACCTCAATTCTGTCATTCAATTGAATACATCCAACATTGAACAGACCCAAATAGACCTTGTCTGACAATTAAATCCATGAGTGTTTTAATTTTTGTCTAAAAACACGTGCTAAAATATCATGGCGATCTTTCGATGTTTGGCCAACAAACAATAATTCAGAGATTTCCTGCCATTGCGCATTACGGGTGAAGATGATGAAGAGGTCTGGTCGACAGTAACGGCGAACGTACGACATCGCATCTTGCGCGTACTTAAACATATGACGTGGACTTCCAACATACGATGACGGTAATACGGTAATATTATCAAAGTTCCAACAAGTTGCGCATCGTTGTTAATGGCATCACTCAAATGAACTCTTCGGAACGAAATTTGGCTTGGTTGAATCGAAGAAAAATCAACCGTTCCGATTCAATTTTTGCATACATGTTAACAATACCCTGGTGGACAAGTGCTCTACACCTCAATATGTAGCTGTATTTATTGTGCCGCATCTGCAGACTGTATGCGATATAATTCAATAATAGCACTAACTTTCTTTGTTCCCTTCGACCTAAAATAAATTTAAATTGAAATAAATTCAGTTTCAATTAGAATTATCAATCATAAATTAATCATCAATTTATCATCATTATACCCGGTACTCGAAGAGTATAGTATATGTATATGTATAGGTATTTTAGATTTGCGGAGATAGTGGATGTGTGTAACACCCAGAAAGAAACGTTTCCGAACCAATAAGGTATTCGTATCTATTCTTGATCAGCAACAATAGCCGAGTCCATATAGCCATGTCTGTCCGTCCGTCCGTCTGTCCCTCTTTATTAGCGCCTAGATCTCAGAAACTATAAGAGCTAGAGCAACTAAATTTTGTATCCAGACTTTTGTGATAGGGCTGGCGAAAATCCTCTAGCTGAACCCTCCACGAGGGTGCCGGCTGGGCGATGGGCACTGCATTGTCCCGGACAAGGGTAATGCATTGTCGCTTGCTCCGTCCAAGGCAATGCAGTGTCTACTACTACTACTACTCCCCCGGCGTTGCCGAGGCAGTCTCGGACCTGGAGATTGTGCTATTCATCAGCAAAGCAGAAGAGGACAGCCTTCTCCGCTCGCCTGAACCAGGTACCAGCTCCCCGCGTAGGGAAGGGCCGAAGCGTTCGAGGGAGGGAATGAAGGCCAAAGCCCAATACAAGGCGGCCCTCAAAATAGTAGGCAGGCTCCAAGGCAAGGCGGATATCTCCCAGGAGAAGAAATCCAAGCTAGCTTGGGCTGAGCTGAAGGTAGAGGAGGGCCGTAAGTACTACGCGAAGGTGCCACAGATGAAGACATCGACGAGTGAGCATGCCAACAAGGTGGATGAGTTGCTAGCTACCAAGAGGCAGTGCTCGACCGACAATGCCGTCACTCCTGCGAGCAAGCGGCAACGCGGGCCCAATAGAGCGGAACCCCCACTAAAACTGGCAAAGCAGGGGTCGAGCGAGAGAATTAGCGATATGTCCAAGACACCTGATCGTAGCTCTCATCGACAGATGTGATGAGCAAGGGAGGATGATAGCGGCGCAGTGGTAGACTCCCCATTTACACGGATGGAAGAGAACCCAACAATGGCTGAATGGGGTCAAAATTCTGAAGTGTAATGATGAAACGACGCTGAAGTGGCTGACGGTCTGCCAATTGGAGCGATGTGGGAGGGGGCCAAGCTGGAGGTGGTGGACAGGGAGCTAATCCCGTCCATACCAAAGGCGAAGGTACTTTTTCCCATCGCCATCCAAGGGGACCGTGAACCTGAAGTACCGACTGCTGACTGGAAGGTATTGCATGCTGGTAGCCCACTACCCAACGAGGGGGGCCAGCATGTGATCCTCCAGATCAATAAAGCAGCAGAAGACATTCTCTACCCCAGATATGTGAAAATTGCGTGGGGCATGGGTAGCGTATACCTGCGCCTCAAAAAGCGCCAGCCCGGGGATAAAGACACCCACACCCTGCAGGCAGGCGAGGTGGAGAAGGACCTCGGTCTGGACACCATTGTAGAGGCCGCCCAGAGTCTGGTGCTTGATGACTCACGAGAAGAAGTAGACGGTGACCTGACCTTAGTAGTCCACCCGTCGAGTGCAGGGTAGCCAGGCGCTTAACACACTAAGTGTGTTGCAGCTCAACTTGCAGGCGCCCTAAATTTGGCCGGACTAAATTTCTTAACTACAGCTCATTCTACCCAACACCAGTAAGCAGGAATAGAACTGTCGTACTCGTACGAAAAGGAATCCATGCTTACCTTATGTCTCATTACAGCATAGACGACCTGACAGTAGTTATGCTGGAAAGTAAGGAGAAGCGCCTTTTCGTAGCCTCCTGCTACATGGCAAACGACAGGTCTGCACCACCCAAAGAACTAAGGAGTCTGGTGGACGAAGCCGACTCCAAAGACTACCAACTGATCGTTAGTACAGACGCTAATGCCCACCACAGTGTGTGGGGAAGCCCCGAAATTAACGACCGAGGTGAGTCAATCTTAGACTTTATATTACCAACAAACACTGATGTAGCAAACGTGGAAGAGGAATACACCTGGTTCCTACCTCGTCAAACGTGCTAGATCTAACTATCGTAACGGAAAGGAATACCTATATATCTGGATGGAGGGTCCTCGAAAGACCGTGCTTCTCAGATCATAGGTACATTCTACAAGTCTATAGATTTTTATAGTCTATAGAAAACCCCGGAACACAAACTGGGAGAAGTTTAGAAAGACAGTCACTTCGAAACTCGCGAACCCGGGCTCAGTGAAATCCGCCGAGGACATAAAGAAGTCCTTAGAGACCCTATCTACGGAACTACTGGAGGCCTATCACGCAGCATACCCACCCTCCAGAAAAAGAAAGAAGTCCAAACCGCTCAGGTGGAATCGGGACCTCTCTCTACAAAGAAATAACCTCAAGGAATTTTTCAAGCTCGCTAAACTAGCAAACGATGAGATCATCAACGAGGAATGCAAAACGCTACTAAGAAACTATAAGAAGGAAATACGTGAGGCACAACGTAGCTCATGAAGGAACTTCTGCTCCAACATTGAGAAAGTGCCTGAAACGGCTGGACTGAGGAAGCTGCTGTCAAAGCAACCCACAGTACAAAGTCAACTCAAACTAGACAACGGACAGTTGTCGGAGGGCAGCAAAGAAGCCCTAACGGCACTAATGGAGGTCCACTTCCCAGGATGCACCGAGGTCACCGATGCCGAAATGCATCAGGACCTAGCAACTGAGGAACAAACACCCCCAACAGATCTGATAACCCCAAAGAAAATCCACTGGGCTATAGATTCCTTCTCGGGCATAAAGGCACCTGGACTGGACGGAATATTCCCAGCCATGCTGCAAGTGACAAAAGAGGTGATCACCCCATGGCTTCTCGCGATATACGCAGCATGCCTAAGAACAGGCTATATCCCGATCCAATGGAGAACCTCTAGAGTTGTCTTCCTCCCAAAAGCAGGAAAGTGCAGCCATATGAGTTCCAAGGATTCTTACTGAAAACACTAGAAAAGCTGCTGGATCTACATATTAGAACCGAAGTAAGCGGACTGATGTCAACCAACCAACACGCCTACACCAAGGGAAAATCGGTGGAAACAGCACTGCACTCGCTAGTAGCTACCGTCGAGACAGCTCTCAACACTAAGAAATATGCACTTGGAGTATTCGTAGACATATCCGGAGCATTCAATAACGTCGCTACAGAAGCAATAATGGACTGACTAGAAGCTACCAGCACCCACCCGTCAATCAACCTCTGGATAAAAAACCTTCTAAGTTGTAGACGGGTGCAATCAGAGTGGGGCACCGCCTCCATGGTCAGAGGTGCATACAGGGGCACACCCCAGGGTGGAGTCCTGTCGCCCCTCCTGTGGAATCTGGTGGTCGAAACCTCATCAAGAGATTTGAGAGGAAAGCCCCAAAAATAACAGCTTATGCGGACGACATAAGCGTTCTTATTACGAGTGTGTGTCCATCGACTCTCAGCTCCATAATGGAACGAACACTCAGGGCGATATGTGAGTGTTAAGGTGGAGTAGGTCTCAGTATCAACGCGGATAAGACGGACCTCATCCTCTTCCCCAAGAGGTACACGGTACCAGCATGGATCCCCCCGAAAGTCAACCAGACAAGGCTAACCCCTAAAGCACAGGTCAAATTCCTCAAATAGTACTGGATAGCTAACTGGCATGGAGACCCAACGTAGTGGAGCGGGTGAAAAAGGCCACCGCTGTACTTTATGCATCCAAAAAGATGCTTAGTAGCACATGGAGCCTGTCGCCCGCTCTGATGCATTGGATCTACATCTCGGTACTGCGACCAACTCTGCTGTATGGAGTCCTAGTGTGGTGGAAAGCCACCGAAAAGAAGACGTACCATAAGCTAATGGAACGAACCCAGCGGCAGGCTCTGCTCTGTATAACAGGAGCGCTGAGGTCAACGCCAACTAAAGCACTCGAAAAAATACTCGGAATCGACCCCCTCGACATCTACGCTAGGCTGACTGCAAGCAAGGCAGCACAGCGCTTGATTGCGTCTGGGAACATGTCTCCTCAAAGATTCGGGCATAGTTCAATTGGAATGGAAATGATCAGGTCAACCGACTACATGATCCCCCAAACGTGCCTTGAAGTAAAAACAAACCTCCTCATGGGACCCGAAGACTGGAAAGCGGGACGGGACCAAACTCAACACCTCAACATATACACCGACGGCTCCAAGATGAATGAAGGAGTAGGAGCGGGCCTATACTGTACAAACCCTGAAATACGGGCGTCGTATAAGCCCGACCGATGCAGCATATTCCAGGCGGAAGTCTTCGCCATTAAGAAAGCAGCAGAGGTCGCTCAGCTCACAGAGCGACCACACAATACGGTTAACATATTCGTTGACAGCCAAGCAGCGATAAGATCCATGCAGTCGTCCGCGGTCAGTTCTAGAAGTGTCCTGGCAAGCAGGGAGGCACTAGAATCACTAAGCACGACTAAGTCAGTGCAGATCTATTGGGTTCCCAGTCACCAGGGCATCGAAGGAAACGAAGAGGCGGACGTTCTGGCTAAGGAAGGCGTCGGGCTGGCAAACGATATGACAGAAAGCGTGCCGCTACAAAGCGACCTGGAGAAGCAGGCCAAAATGAGGACAGATAGCAGGTGGAAGAACACCACCACCTGCAGAATCTCGAAAATGATGTGCAAGAAACGCAATTATAATCTCAGCCACTATCTGCTGCATCTTCCACGGAAGGATTGCAGACTGTTAGTGGGCATACTAACAGGCCACTGCCTGGCTGCGTCGCATACAACCAGGCTGAACATCACTAACAGTGACATCTGCAGGAAATGGATGCCTCCAAGAGGTCGCCAGGGAAACTGCTTGCCTTTGCTAAAAACACCTCGATTCTGGGGGACTTCGGAACCTCAGAAGCACCCTCGTAAGGTCCATACAAAGATCCGGATTACTAAGGGCCTTTTTGGCCTATGGGAGGCCCCGTTGAGGGCCGTCCGGGATAACCTAACCTAACCTAACAACCTCGTAACAGGAATGAGTGGCTTAGAGTCCTCAAAAGACCTGCCTTTCAGATCATAGGTACATTCAGTCAAGTGCGAATTCGAATACACTCCGAAGGTAACAGTCTATAGAAATAGACACTCTACTGGATGCGATCTACTGGATGCCTACCACACATGATGCCTACCCTCGAGAACAAAAAAGAGGACTAAGCCAGTCAGGTGGAACCGGGACATCTCTCTCTCCAAAGAAATAACCTCAGGGAACACTCGCCAAGCTCGCCAAACTAGCGAACGAAGAGTTCATTAATGAGGAATACAAAACGCTACTCAGAAATTACAAGAAGTTAGGAGGTGCCGTCCTAAAGCAGAGAGGTACATCGGGCCTTCTCTGTCGTTACACATTACAAAACAAGGTTAGTTAGAAAATAAAAAGGAACAAAATGAGTTGTACTTTGTTTATTAGTAAAGATTAAAAAATCTTTATGTTTACGAAATTTACATATTTATATTTCCTATATCTTATTATACAATTATTTACTCGTTTGTTCTTAATAAATTAAGATTAAACTTAAATGTAATTTCTAAAGAATACGGAATTTAGTTAACGAACTTTATTAAATGAAAATATTATTTTCGTAGTTGTAAATATTTATTAAAATCTTAGTGTTTTCGATTCTAAACATATATGTATTTATTCATAACAGTTAACTCTATCGAATATTTGAATTGCTTACAGATTAACTTAATTTTTAAATGAACATTTATTAATTTTTGTACATGTAATATTATAGATTTCCCATGAAAATATTATATAAATAAGTATACCAAAACGAGTTATTATTAGTTGTTAAAACATATACAAGAAACCAAAAAAGGATCAAGCTCACGCATATTCCTCGTCACTGACTTCATCATCAGACGAAATTATCTTGCGCCGTTTTCGCTTATTTCGTGTTATGCATTGCTTACGACCACTAGGTTTTGTAGGAAAAACTGACGATTTCACGATTCGGGACCTCGGTGTACCTTCCTAAATCAACGTGCACATTAAAATGCAGAGTTTGAACCAGTGAAAATTTCAAATAAACACTTACATCCGTTGAAGTTGCAGCTATTATTGATGATTGAACGTTGCTTACATTTGGTGTCGAAAAAAAGCTGCTGTCATCATTTGGTGTTTTAGACCCTTTTGAAGAGTTTAAGTAGATTGGACCATCAGAAACGGACGAGTTATTTAAGTTTGATTTTTCACGCAGTTCATCCCCATCTGAATCTCCGTCCTCTGGATCCAGTTTTAACATAAGTTGCTTAAACTAAAAATAAAATTATTATATAAATATATAGTGTAATTCAAGTTACATACATCCAGGTATTTGACAACGAGGTCTAATTTTTCATCGTTAGTAAGAGGTCTTGAGGAACAATCAGTTTCTGAATTTGAAAGCTGATGTGACTTCTGTTTCTTAATTAAATCGATTGTTGTTTTAGGGTTGAAGTCGTTGACTCCTCTACGTGTAATCGCCTTTTCATACATTTTTTGTTCGGAAGGCGAATATCTTGAAATTTTACCATCTGTGAGACCGTACATGTCCTTTAAATGATCTTTTAGTATTAAAAGAAGCATGCACGCTTGGGCAGATATAATACACTTTTTTATCTCGGTCATGTCTTCTGGCAAACGATTAAACAAAACTTGAGGATCTTCCACGTCATCATCATCCTCTAATGCATCCCCTTCTTTGTCATTTGGATTCAGATGTTCCTTAAATGTTGCAAGCAGATGAGTTCCAGCCATTGAAATCAGCAAGTCAATTTGATGTATCAGATATAAAGGCTCATCTTGAACTACATACGGAAAGTATGCTAGATTATCGGCTATATACAGCATTTGCTGCAGAGATGTTTTCTGATCATCAAACTGTTTTGTAACAGTTTGAACAAGTGCACGTCTCTGTGGCTTTGTAGAACGAAGTAAAGTATAAAGAAAGTCATTTAAGGCCGTAGTCACATGTTCTGGCCCTCGTTTCCTATAAAAAAAAAAAAACAAAAAATAATAATAATAAATAAAATATCAGATTCATATTTTGTTTAAATACTCACGCATAGCCCCGAATGATTTCAAGTTTTCCCCGGCTGTTTATTTGCAAGATTTGCTGTAACTTAAAACAAAGTTGCAATCCAAATTGAACTTTCATATTTACGAAACCGGAATAAGTTTTATCGATGTCTTTTAATAAAGCATCAGCTCTATGGGCCGACTGAAAAAATTAAACGCATTTTTAGATTTTATTTTAAAAATAAAGGAATAGATACGAACCTCTACCTTGGAGTCGGTACTTAAGCATATTAAATATGGAACCATTCTAACAGGGTGAACTAAGCCTTGGCGCAAAACAATGTGTACTACTTTAACAGCCCACAGTCGTACCGTATCATCCCGATTAAGAAAACAGTTGAGGATTTCTTCCAAATAGAGCTGAATTATCCGACTTGACATGCCAGAAGAGACGTCATTCATTTCCTTGAGGTCTTCGTGCTTTGATTGTTTTTCCCCTAAAAATTGGGAATGTATACTTAGGTACTATATAGATATAAATCTAAAAGAGGCTGTACTAACATTCTTTTTCCTTGTTGTGCATAAACATCTCAGATTCTGTCAAGTATATCCAAATATTACGCATACATATTATTTTTATACCACCATCGCTTGTGGTAGAGTTTAACAAATCACAGTAAAACTGTTTAAGCTCAGATCGTGTTAGGTAATCATCGTTCAGAACACAAAAAGAACCAAGTGAAATCAGAGCTTGCTTTCGAATTTCTTGATTCGAGCAACGACAAAAGAACATCAAGCAGTCAAACACATCATCACAAATCGATGGAGGAAGGCCGTTAGTATCACCTAAAAATTTAAAATATGAAAAATAGTTAATCAAAATTAACTCCAAAATTACACTTACCTAAAGCAATAGGAGACTTAAAATCAAAGTACCGCATTAAGATTCCAATTGTAAAAAGGCTGCGTCGAAAACTAGGTGTGTAAATATTATCTGCACTGCAGTTTTTTTGAACCACTTGATTACGAGAAATATCAAGAACTCGATAAAACCTAAAAAAAAACAAAAAAGGTTATATACATAAATTAGTACTACTATATAGTTAGCTACATATTAGATATCCGTTACTCAATTGTAAAAATTTCAACTTTGACTTAACCTACAAAAAATATACCCTAAATTCCGTTGGATTTGTATATCGCTGTATTCGAAAAGAGAAGCGTTTCCGACCCCATAAATATATATTTTAGATCAGTATCAATAGCCGAGTCAATGTCTGTCAGTCTATCCGTCCGTCCGTATTGTTTGACGATTAGTTCTCCGAGTCTACAAAACTATATTCTCTATGTTTTCCGTTTCTTATGACAAGTGAGAGAAAATTGAGAAACGAACAGCGAAGCGATATTAAAAGACTGATAGAGAGCATGCATTCAGCAATATCCGATACTAATTCCGGCGCTTACGTAAAGGTTATATAACAGAGTAATGGGTTTTAAATAAGAACCGCGGCTCTGACTCCGTTCTTTTTCTATATTACTCTTCTTACTTCATTCCTCACTCTCAATAAAACGGTCGTCATGTTCACATCGCGTCGTTTGTTCTCATTTAAGAATTCATAGTACCACCAATCATAGACATGGGTCGAGCCGAACCAGAATCTGTCGACACACGTGTTAAACAACCATTTTAAACATTTTAAACAACTACGAGGAACAAGTGCCTTGGGAACATACCTCCATTTCTTAGAGTTGGTCTTAGTTTAAGTTACTTTATAATTACTCAGCATCACCATCAAAATTTGGTCCTTCGAGCCGCGTTCATCATTGATTTGGAGAATAGAAGTTGAATCAACAGTAATTTTAACAAAAGTCGTAGCGCACAACATTCAAATCTCCAATAACTTAAAAATTAAACCATTGTACACGTTCGGATTATAATGAAAATAAATCCCGTTACATTTGCTTCTGGGTGCAAGCATTCCAAAATATTAAAAAATCAAAAATTAATATAAAAGGTCTTAATCGGTAGGTTAATTGTAGTTATTAAATATTTTGATAAAAGATATTTTTGCATATAGCGGTACATTTTTTTGGAAGGTAGAAAGAAGCATTGCTTGGTCCAGAAGATACTTTCAAAAGTTATAGACTAAAAATAGGTGAAAAGGAATTTAAAACTAGATATTTAAAAATCGATGCAAAAACTACTGTGTTTGAAAAATGGTGTAAATCGGTCGGTGAGTGATGTGACAGTTTTTATTCGATTGATTAAACACTATTTAAATGCAAAAAGTCTTAGGAAGCTAGGCATTTGGGTGAGAGTACTGTAACAAACCGACTGTCTGTCATAGTTGTTTGAGCTTCGCTCAGCGGCTTGTCGGATCGTTGCAGCAAATTTGTATGTTGTCACGACGATAATTAAGAAACATAGTTAGTCGGTATTTATTAACTATTAACTATTTTTATTTTATGCTTAGCTCTTTCAAAAAGCTTGATACGGTTGTGGTAAGCTTAATGTTTACGCTTACTCCAGATAAGGCTAACTTCAGGCGTGGCACCTTTGGTTGGCGGTTGGGGATTCTGTCTTCTACTCACGCCTTAGGCGCCATATACAACTTCGCAAACAATGGGTTTCCTCTTCACTTTGCTCACCTCCAAGCGGTGATCTTTGTTTTGCGTGAATCACTCCTGATAGAAACTGGTACTGGTTCTTAGTCCTCAGTTCTGGTTGAGATTACTTTTGCACTTGTTCACGTTGGATTCTTCGCACTCGTTTGAAATCTCTCACTTGGTTCTACTTTACTCATTTTAATGTCCGGCCCCCTTTCGCTGGCATATGACAGTATTTCGCTGTGAGAGCCTCCGCGTCTTTTCACTCGATTTTAACGGGATCATGCTGTATATGGTCAATCCAATTTAATTATACCCGGTACTCGAAGAGTATAGGGGTATATTAGATTTGTGGTAATAACGGATGTGTGTAACGCCCAGAAGGAAGCTTTTCCGACCCCATTAAGTATATATATTCTTGATCAGCATCAATAGCCGAGTCGATATAGCCATTTCTGTCTGTCCGTCCGTCCCTCCGTCCATCTGTCCGTCTTCATTAGCGCCTAGATTTTAGAGACTATTCAAGCTGGAGCAACCAAGTTTTGTATCCAGTCTCCTTTGTTATCACACTACTACGAGTGTATTTCAAAATTTCTCCCCACCCCCTTCCGCCCGCACAAAGGACGAAAGTCTGTGGCATACACAATTTTGAAGATACGAGATTTACAAACGCAGAATCACAGAGAATGACCATTTCTATCAGATGGTTGAATCTGGATCAGATCGCATTACTAATATAGCCACTATGAAGGAAACCGTTTTGAAAGTCATCGTTCCCCCACTTAGAAAAGCAAAAACGCAGAATGATGGAAAATTACCGTATCTACTAGATTGCCGAATCTGGAACAGTTCAGATCATTATTAGGGCCAGAAGAAACAAATTAAATTTCAGTGGCTACGGAAGGCCTTTCAAGCGCTTACTCATTCCCTCTTTCTTTCTCGCACACACTTCCGCGAACCGTATATACATATGTAAGGACGAATATGTAGATGTCAAATGTAGAGAAGACAGATGTAAATAAAATATGTAAACCAAAATGGAAACAGATAACATTTAATAAATACAATTTTGCAGAATGGTTCAACTTAATTTTTTGACATTTTTTTTTTAATCATAAGATCACATACATACACATATTCTGACTGAGTACCGGGTATAAAGTAGAGCCGCGGCCTTTGCCGGAAGAGGGCGAGGCGAAATTTAAAAAAAAAAACACTCGTAACAGTGTGATTAACACAGTAGTCTGGATACAACAATTTGTTTGTTCAGATCTTGTAGTCTCTGAGATCTAGGCGCTCATGAAGGCGGACGGACGGGCTGACAGACAGACATGGCTATGTATATAGACTTGCTTATGCTTATCAAGAATATGGGGTCCTTTTGGGTGTTACCAGCATCACCACAAATCTAATATACTTCGAGTCTAACATAGCTTTCGGATAAAAAAGATACTCCCTAATAGATTTACTTTCGATTTGGTTTAGCAGCTTAGATTGTTTGGCTTTTGTGTAGATGTGGCTTTGAAAAGTCAACGTTTTAGCTGCTTTCAACATAATTTTAAATATATAAAAAAATACATACTTATATAAAATATAGAATATAAAAATACATACTTTTGAAAACAATCGCGGATCAATTTATAGTTCTTTGTAATCTTATTGACGAGTGCGCCCAAACAGGATACACAACTGGTTACTTCTGCTTGGTTTCGCGAAACAACCAAGAGCATTAAATGCTCTTCCAAAGAAGCCAAAAAAGTCTCGCTGGCATTATTAACAAGAGGCACCACCTTTTCGAGAATATCGGCAACAGCACATATGAATTTAGCAGCTGTGGCGGAATGACATTTAATATTTAGATAAGGCTCAATAGTCATTGCATGCCGAACCAGGAGCTGTGGTCGCACTTTTGCTAGCAAATGAAGTGTGGTTATGCAACCGAGCATCCGCGCATTATCAGTGTCTTCTAATTCAATCAACCTGTCTATAAGCTCATCAGCTAATTGCTGACATGCCAGCACAATTTCTTGCGGTGGCTCAGTATTTTTTTTTACAGGTTCTTGGATACTTCCGTCATTTTTTAACATATTTTCTTTAGGTTTGAAAATCTGAAAGAAAAAATTTCATGTACGTTTTTGCGATAGTTGAATTACTAATAGTACGTACACTCATTAAAAGTCCCTCTAACCATATTTTATTTATTTATTAATTAACAATTATCTGCTAATAATGCAATATAAATTAGGAAGAGAACTAAAGATAAAGTATAATAAAATTGAAACAAAAAAATTAAAATTACAGGTTAGCAGAGTTTAGGTGGTTGTAAATGCTAAATGCTATATGTTTAAGGGTTAGTTCAGGGGATATGATATGGTAAAGGGTATTATAATTATAGCATAAAACCCTGAAAGGTTCATGCTGGGCATAGTTTGACCTAAATAAAGGTAATCTGATAGGTCTAAAAGAACGAGTAGAGCGAGAGGGAACCGTAAAGTCAATCTGACTCAAGAGAGTTTGGGAGTCCACCATGCCGAGAAGGAGCTTGTGCACGAACATTACTCCATTGCATATTCTGCGATGGTGTAACGAAGGTAGGTCAATAAGTTTTAGCCTAGATCTGTAAGGTGGCAGGATTCTACCAGAGTCCCAGTGTAAATTACGAAGAGCGAAAATTAAAAATTGTTTCTGAACTGATTCGAGAATAGCTTGCTGCTCCTTATACTGTGGACTCCACACACAGGAACAATACTCCAATATCGGGCGCACTAACGAAATGTACAATTGTTTGGTCACATACGGGTCGTCAAACTCCTTGGACCAACGCTTGATGAAAGCTAGAACACCCTTAGCTTTATTAGCTGTCGCAGCAATATGACTATTAAAACATAGTTTACGATCAAATAATACACCAAGATCATTTGAACTCGAAATTCGATCCAATACATGATCACCAAGAGAAAAAGATACAAAATGTGGAGTACGACGGTAGAAAGTCATAAGCTTGCATTTCGAGAGGTTCAAAAATAGAAGATTTCTTGAGCACCACAATAGCAATTCGTTTAGGTCCAGCTGAAGGTGTGTGTGCAAGTACCAGTCGGAGTAGGGCAGACAGATTTTAACGTCATCCGCATACATTAATGTATGTGAGAATGTTATAACTTGGGGTAGGTCGTTCACAAATAAAATGAAGAGGAGCGGACCCAAATGACTACCTTGTGGCACACCAGATGTAACATTAACGATCTCTGATAAAACATTAGTAAATAAGACCCGTTGTGTACGATTAGAAAGATACGACGAAATCCAACTTAGAAGATTACTAGGGAAACCTAATAAGGACAGCTTCTGAATTAATAGAGCATGGTTAACCGAATCAAATGCCTTGCTAAAATCCGTAAAAATAACATCAGTTTGCAAACCACTCTGAAATCCACGGTTGGTTATGGAGGAAAACTCGAGCAGATTGGTAGTTGTTGATCGATGTTTAAAAAAACCATGTTGTGAAGGAGATATCAAGCTAGAACAAAGATGTTGCAATTGCCGGGTAACCAGGAACTCAAGGAGCTTAGGAATGGCAGAGAGCTTTGCAATGCCTCGGTAATTTTCTATGTTGGATCTAGAGCCCTTCTTGTGAAGCGGAATAATGTACGACTCATTCCAAATTTCGGGGAGACAAGACTGTTCCAAGGATAGATTGAAAAGAAAGGTTAAGGGTTGGCATAAGGACTGGGCACAATGTTTTAAAATGCAACTAGGCACTTTATCAGGACCCGCAGAAAAAGAAATCTTCAAAGACTTCAAGCCATCAAGCACAACACTTTCCTCAAAATATGGTTGAAAAATGCTATTAGAGTGAGGCAAACGGTAGGGATACGGAGTGGATGCGTTATAAATATGAGAGGAGTAAGACGACTGGAAAAAGGTTGCAAATAAGTTTGCAATGCCAGCAGCAGAAGATTCAGAATTGCTTAGATAATGAAGGGACGGAGGAAATGCATTGGACTTACGTTTAGAATTGACAAAAGAAAAGAATTTTTTAGGATCATTGCGGAAGTTTCTACTACAAGAAGAGAGATAAAGATTGTAGCACAGACTATTAGTTGTTAGGAATTGAGAGCGGGCGGAAGAATATTGTACGAAGACAAGCAAGGAGCCAGTTTTCTGGTACTTTTTGAAAAGTCTGGATTTCCTATTCTTTAAGTATGACAAATTCCTGGAGAACCAGGGAGGCTTGGACGATAATGGTACAATAATCTCCGGAACATAAGTATTAAGGGCAGAGTTTAAAATTTTATAGAATGAGTTGACTGTTACATCAATGTTCGGTAAGGAAAGAAGAGTGGACCAATCAACATTCGAGAGGTGAATGTTTAAATTGCCGAAATCAGTTTTGCGAAAACACTTGATCCGGTGAGGAGTCGAGGTAATGTTAACAGAACTAGAACTGCTACACTCTAAAGTTATAGATAGCGCAGGATGGTATAGGTCTTCAGGAAGTGATAGTGGTGAGACTCTGGCAACTGTACTTAGAGAAGCATCCATAACGAAAATAAGGTCGAGAAGTCTGTTCCTATTATTTTTAATAGAATTAATTTGGGCAAGGGAAACATCCGTTAGATCATTGATGAATTCGTTATGAGTACTAATACCCCGAAAATCGTATTTTTAATTAGAAAACCGCAAAACCGCTGCCAAGCTAGTTAGACCCCGTTAGACATGGGCCTGCAAACGGACATAATTGTTATAGATTTTAGCAAGAACTTTGATTCTGTCGATACTGTTCGGGGCAGCTCCTCACCGAATAGCGACTGGCCAAATAGCAGCTATTTATTGGCCTTCAGCGGCATATTTACATTCCCACATATTTATACATACATACACATACATACATATTCTGTTAATTCTTGCACTTGCTTGCCCTGCTAAACGTTCTCTCAAAGCTCGCGCTTCTCTTCGTTATCTATGCTATGCGTTATCTATGTTTGCCGAGCGAAGCGAAGCTGCGCCCAGCGATCGGAGTGGCAATGCTGGAAATGAGAAGGGCAAGCAAGGGCCACTCGCCGTTCAGACATCATTAAAGAACATTCGTAATTTTATTTCTGCGCCGCGTTTTATTTATTTGAGATAATTATTCGGCCGATCGGGGATAAAAAGCATTATCCCCACAGATACTATGTTTATTAAGATTTCTAAACAATCTTTTAATAATGATTTCGATTTCGTTAAATCGGTCAAACCGCCCACAGTTTTTTTAGTTTACTAATTTGTTGTCAAAAGTAGTGAATGTAACCTCACGAGTCTCACAGAGAAGACATTTAGCTCCATTTCTGTTCATTCTATTTGTACATAACCTACCTCAAGCTATTTCTTCTACTCCCATTTTTACTCTCCCACACTCATTCAACTCGACCTCAAAGGTGTTCACATAGTCTTTTAAGTCTTTTAGTCTTCTTTTTTTAAGCAATCAAAATGTAAATATCTTTTTATCAGCGCCCTCTACATTTGTGGAAGTGATTTACTCATCTAGGCCTACAACCTGAGTTTTGTCTCGTGTGAAGTACAAAATTATAGTCGGAAAGTGTAATTTATGCAAAAGGTTTTACATTTTATAAATTGAGTTTTTTAGTTAAAATGAAATTAAGTACCGAGATATTTGTATTGCTGGGCTGGTATGGCTTACACCACCTGTGCAACTTCAGTCAAATGTTTGCATTCAAATGACGTTTTACTTGGTGGTCATCTAGTTTTGCAGCACATACGTTGCAACGTAAGTTGATTGATTTATATTTTATCAAATTTAAAAAATACAATGCACTTCACGACTCATTTCGACAAATAACTTTACAACCTACGTATTTTTTAGACCCGGTACTCGAAGAGTATAGGGGTATATTCGATTTGTGGTGATAGTGGATGTGTGTAACGCCCAGAAGGAAGCGTTTCCAACTCCGTAAAATATATATATTCTTGATCAGCATCAATAGCCGAGTCGATATAGCCATGTCTGTCTGTCCGTCTGTCTGTCCGTCTGTCTGTCCGTCTGTCTGTCCGTCCGTCTGTCCGTCCGTCCGTCCGTTAGACTTCAATAGCGCCTATATCTCAAAGACTATTAAAGCTAGAGCAACCAAATTTTGTATCCCGACTCCTTTGATATCACACTGTTACAAGTGTGTTTCAAAATTTCGTAGTTATACATGTACATTTAGATAGGTAGAAGCTGATGTAAAAATTATTTGTAAACAAAAATGGAAACAGATAGCATTTAATATGTAAAAATTTGCAGAATGGTTCGACCTCATTTTTTTAAAAAAAAATTTTTTTTTATAGATGTAATAATTTCTTTTTGTCAACATATTCTAACTAAGTACCGGGTATAAAGTAGAGCCGCGGCCGTTTTTTTTTCTTTATCATCCTTAATCCCTCTGTACATTTTACGTATACACACGCGCAGCACACTCTCATGCTCAAAAGACAGGTTCCTACTGAACAGAAAAGCCGAGCGAGCGAACAAGAACGCTCGTTGATTGAACCTCGTTGAGAGAAAACCAAAAAAGAACGAAGTATGAGGTTTCTTTTTTTTCTGACAGCAAGTACGAGAGAGACTAATTAATGTGAGCTTTGGTAAGTAATTTTATAAGAAAACAAAACTTGACGAAAAAACAAGATTTTTTTGCATCTTAAAATTATTATTTAAATTAAATTAAACACACAAAAAACACTACATTTCAATCCGGTAGAATTAAGTTTAATAATTTCATATTTTGCTATTTGGACGATGAAATGCAGTGACTGCAGCAACAAGTTGTATATGCGACACCAGGCCGAAGTCTGTTACGCCGGAAACCACACAGTAAAGCAGCCCTCCTCCCGTCCAAACGACCGAGAAGGGGCAGTAACCGCATGGAATACACCAAAATTCATATTTTAGTAGAATGTAGCTATATCAGAAAAAAACTTCTATTCACGATTTATGTGATATAAATCCATTTTTAAATCTTATTTTTAATTTATATTGAAAAATATAATATAAAAAAAATAATTTTTTTTAATAAAAATCAATAATAACACTTATTATTTTTTCCCAATTTGTATTGAAAAAATCAGAAATAAGTTTTATTTTTGACTTTTATTTTAAAATTTACAAATAAGTGTTATTTTTTATTTTTATTGGGGGGGGGAGGGAGGGTGGGTGGGGGGCATAATCCGAGCATAAGACGCTAAAAGGTTCATGCTAAGAATAATTCAATTTACCAAACGAAAGGAACAACGGTATATATTTAGTTTCGAGTGTTTCTAATGGGAATCATGAAGCTTATGCGAACAAGTCAAGGCTATCTACGTTACTCTACGACAAGTTGTGCACAAAAATCACACCAAGCTGTTTTCTACGATTAACTAAGAAAATAAGTTTTATCAAAAGCAACCTATTAGGGGAAGACGGCCATTTTATAATGTATCCCAGTTGAGGCCGCGCAGAGCAAAAATTAAACCAATTATCTGGACTGATTCTACACTGCCTTCGTGTACTTTTACTGAGATCACGTATCACAAGAGCCCTATTCTAAAATCGTACGAACTAGCGAGATATAGAGAAAGAGAGTTATATAGGGGTCATCATCACCGCACAGGACGTAAGGAGCAAAGGGCTGGAACGATGAAATTTTATTAGTTAACATTTAGAGGCATTAAGGTGTAACCAAATTTGCATCACAGCATGATCAAATGAGATCGGATTGCAAGCGAGATTGAAATTAAATGTCCATATACTGAATACAGAGCCTAACATCGCCCGCATACATTAGTACTTGAGAGTTTGTTAATACGGAAAACAGTTATTTATGAAGAGTGCAGCCTAGAAAATTGCACTGTTGTACACCCGAAGTAATTATTACTGGTGAAGACAGGGAGTTTTTGAAGAGGACACTTTGAGACCTGGGACAATGGTAGCTAGCAATTCAAAGAGCCGTAAAAGTATCCAATACATTACACATCGCAATGAAAATAATCGTTTACGCACAATAAGGTCCCGTTCAGATCATGGTCAACTGTGTGTTGTAGTTGTACCTCTATAATTCCTTGTGTCAGTCTTGCTACCTTTCTTATGCAGTGGAAAAATAAACGATTCCTTTTAAATTGTGGGGAAGAATGATGCATCAAAGAATAGGCTGAATAATTTAAGCTGTGTCCACACAGAGCCTCGAAGAAGTACCTGAGTCCAACTGATCGATCGAATCATAGCGATGGGTGTAGAGATGTTCTATGCTTACTGTTTACGAAGCTGAGAAAAACGTGTAGATAGGTAGGTAGTTCTTATAGCATTAGCGTTAAGAACTCAGAAGTTTAACCAAGCCATCACATAGCGAGAGAAAGAAGAAGAAACAACTTCTTGCAATTTTGATTGAGTTAAAGTTTTTTAGACTGGAAAACTCTTTGGTAAGTCAAGCCGTTTTAAAGATCAAATCAGACAAGAAAGCGGGGCACAATAATACAAAAATATATAACCTCAAAAATACACGTACATTATCGACAATTGTCTTGCAAATTCCATTTAAAACAGCAAACTACACTCATATACTTACATGACCGGTATAACAACATACCGTTTGAGCGAGTATAACGAAGCAAGCATCATGTTCATGTTTGCAAAGCTTGAGCATGCTTGAAACTACGGAACATGCGAATGCATACAGGCGTTCGAGTTAGCGCGACTTCACTGTAAAAAATACGAATAACTTCTCTTTAACTTCTTTCTTTCGGCAAACCTTCTTCGAATTCGTTGTAGATTATGATTTTGAACCCAGCCTGTTGCATTTTTACTTCATACGAATTGACCTACTCCAATATATATACTGTCGGTAGGCTCTGTACAACGTATTGATTGTTGCCCGTTGCCCCAAACACAAATAACACTAGTCGACACACATTTTCCGCTGTCGCCAAAAATGACTTTTTCTGATAGATTTGGATGTTTAAAAATTTTTAAAGAATGTTTTTTTTTGTTTTTCAAGGTTTAGTTTTTTTTTAAAGAATTTTAAAAAAATGTGGTATTTTTTGTCATAGGTAGTGCTTCTATTTTTCACATAACTTAAGTTTCCTACATCTGGTTGTATTGAACTTTGCAGTTAAAAAAAGCTGACAAATTCAGCTATAAATCCAAATTTTCGGTATTTTTCCCCGAAATTTTGACTTTGAAAGCTCAGGAAAAGTCGAAAAAAAATATTTGAATGCCTTGATTTTTGGTTTTAGATAGACACATTAATTAGGCGTCGTTTAAGGTATCGCTTATAAGAATATAAAAATAAACGTCTAAGTTATAACCGTTTGACCAAACTTTCAGGCGCCCAGTCTATTAGCGTCGGTACCTATTAGCCAGTGTCCCGTCAGGGAGCGTATGACTTCGCTGCACCTTCGTCTGCCGAGCTTGCATAGCTCAGAGGTGCGCTTCCTGTCTATGGTTGGCCATGTTTGCCGAGTTATTCGACAACGTGGAGCTGATTGCCAGTTGTTGTCTATTAGTTGCTTATATTGCTCCTTTATTATGAGCCTACATGTGGCCATCGGCATACGAGTATCCTCCTTGTCTTGGAGAAGGGGATTGTAGTGCCAAGTCTGGCCAGCTCGTCTGCAATACAGTTGCCCTCGATGTCCCTGTGGCCCGGGAAGAAGATTTGCGGCAATCTGCAACGGTGGCCGAGTTTGCGGAGATCGCATTAAGCGATTTGATTGCAGCTTGGCTATCACTGTAGATGTTTACACAGGTTACCATGGCGGTAGTTTCCTGAAGGCAGTTTAGGGCTTCCTTGATTGCAATGACCTCCGCTTGGAAGACGCTGCAGTGATCAGGGAGCCTAAAGGAGTGCCTAATGTTTAGCTGTTCGGAGTATATTCCTCCTCCGACCCTGATGTTCAGCTTTGACCCATCTGTGAAGATGTTTAAAGCCCCTTCTGGGCCTGGGGGTCCCTCACTCCACTCGTCTCTGTGAGAGGGATAATTACATCGAAAGGGGTGTCTGTGTATTCCCTTGGGACACAGTAGTCCGTTTTAGTGGGAACGGAACTGCTGTTTAATATTGAGGAGTGACCTGTGTGCTGTGGTGCCCATTGGTCGGAGTCTCTCAGACGTATTGCTGCCATCTGTGCCCTTTCTTTTCCAGCAAGGGCAAGGCTTTGGAGGCATAGAATGGCATCAAGCGCATCATTTGGAGTGGTGCGAAGAGCTCCGCTGATGCAAAGGGCGGCTGTTCGTTGAACTTTGTCGAGTTGTCTGGTGATCGTCCTTTTTGATAAGGCCGGCCACCACACTGTAACTCCATGAAGTATTATTGGTGTAACTATAGCTAGATATATCCATTGGACTATACTTGGGTTCATGCCCCATTTCAAGCCAATAGCTTTTTTGCAAGTGTAGAGGGCTATCGTGGCGTTCTTCACTCTGTCTTTGATGTTCAGGTTCCAATTTAGCTTCTTGTCAATTACCAACCATAAGTAACTGGCACTGTCGCTAAAGGAGAGCCTGCATCCATTTAATATGGGGGGGTTTAGAGACGGAATCTTGTATTTACTTGTGAATAGTCCGGAACTTGTCCGTCTTTGAGGGATTAACTCCAAGACCTCGCGATGCTGTCCATCTTGCTGTCCGTCTTGCGAGCTTTGCGGTCATTAAGTAGCAGAGTGTTCGAGGGTATTTTCCCGAGAAGATAATTGCCACGTCGTCCGCGTAAGCCACGACTTTGCAGCCCCCCCCCCCCCCCCCTCCCCCCTCCCCCCCTACTACTACTACTTCATGGAGTGCCGTTTTCGTAGATTTTCCTTTTCGGTATGCATGCTGTGCGCCTGACAACAATTGAGAACTTATAGTTGTTCTCAACATGTAACCCGACCAGTTTTGAGAAGGAAAGACTAATCAGTCTAGTCTTAAGTCCTTTGGTTTTGAGTGCGAGGCTTTACCTGCTTTAGGGATGAAGACCATTTTTGCCTTAAGCCAAGCGTGTGGTATTCTCCCCACTACCAGTATCTTCTTAAAGATACATTGCAGCCAGTTGATGGCCGTGTCTCCGGCTTTTTGTAATTTGGCCGGAATGATCTGGTCCGGACCAGGGGATTTGAACGGATCGAAACTGTTTATTGCCCAGTTGATGTTCCGTTTTGAGAAGATATGCTCCATTGAGGTGACCGAACCCTCACTGGGGAAGTGAGTCGGTCCATTGATGGAGCACCCTGGAAAATGAGTGAGTCGAGTAGAATGTGTAGGGACTCCTCACTGGAGTTAGTCCACGTACCATCACTTCTCTTTAGGTATCCCACCGAGGGGCCGTTATGGAGAGGATCTTACGCAGTCTTGCAGCTTCCGACGTTTCCTCGATTTCAGAACAAAATGTTTGCCTTGAGGCCCTTTTTGCCTGTATAATTTTTTTTTTGTATAGGGCCAGACTATTTTTGTAATCTGCCCAGTGTTCTTCCTCGTTAGCGCTTTTGGCCCTGTAAAAGAGGGTTCTGCAGCTTTTCCGTAGGATATCTATATGTTTTGACCACCAGGGGGGTTTCTTTTTCCCCTTGTGTTGGTTTAGTGGGCATGCTGCCGTGAAAGCCGTGTTGCATGCTTTAGTGAACCTGTCCACTAGACGATTTCTCTGTGTTCAGGCAAATTGGTGCCTTGGAGGGAAGTAGTCCCTCCATTTCTGTGACATATTTTTCCCAGTTGGCTTTCCTAGGGTTAAGAAAGAAAGTGGGTTTTGGGCTCTCGAGAGATAGTGTGGTCTCGATATACCTGTGGTCCGAAAAGGAATGGTCCCCCAGAACTTTCCAGTTCATTACTATGTCTGACAGTTTGTGAGACACTAATGTTAGGTCAATTACCTCTTGTCTAATCTTAATTATAAACGTAGGATCATTACCCCAATTGCAGGTAAGAAGATTAGAGTTTAGGATGAAGCTGAAAAGTGTCTCACCCCTTACATTTGTATCCGAGCTCCCCCATTGGGTGTGGTGGGCGTTGGCGTCGCAGCCTATTACAAGGCCTATATCCGACCTTTCGCTATCTCTGGTGAGCTTGCGAACTAGGTCACCAGGAGGATCGCTTTCCTCATGAGCCATGAAGGACGACATCAGCCTTATGTAAGAAACTTGTAGCTCAAGTCTTGCCGCTGTGTTGTCGCCATTGCTAAAGTTATGGAGCAGAAAGATATTTAAGTGTTTCCTTGAAAGAATGCAGGTACGGATTTTACCTTCTTTCTGAGCTACAATAAGCTTGTGCTCCTTTGTCGCTAATCCACAGACCTTGTCTCCTACTACCCAAGGCTCTTGGTTCAGGACTACATCTGCTCCGCTCGCTTCCAAGCGGAGTATAAGGGCAGCGGATGCTGCTTTACAGTGGTGGAGATTTATCTGTAGGAGTCTTAAAGACATCGACAGAGTTCTTCACCACTGTGTTTTCGGCGTCCGAGTCGTCCTCGATGGTGTCGTCGCGACACATCGCCTCAAACTTTCGCATTAGAGCTGTGTCGGAGGAGTAGCCGTCATGGGCTGGCTCCAGGTCGTCATCGGGTGCTTCAATATCCGAGGCAACGTCCTGTTTGACTGGGTTGTCGACAGGACGTGCCTCGGCCGCTGCATCCGTGGTTTGGCCGGGCTGCTTATCCAGTAGCTCGAAGCAGCGGTCAGTGCCGCTTCCACCCACTTCCACTGGTTCCTGGGAATCTTAGAGTCCGCGCTGCCTTTGTCCAGGACGCCGATCAGTGTCCTCTCCTTGAAGATCTGCGCGAACGACACATTCGGCAGCACTCTGGAGCGCTTTGGAGCCGGTCCAGGAGTCTCCTGTGATCGCTGCCTTTTCGGTTGTGGGGCTGTCGTCTTTGGCGGGGCAACCCTCTTTGGTGCGACGGAGTATGTTGCCAGCACTCCTCCTCTTGGCATACGTATAAGCTTTGGCTTGGGCGCTAGTCGATGGCAACTCACCCCCCGCAGCCTTACCAGCAGGCAGAGCAGCCGCAGGATTGCATAGCCACTCTACCAATGTATCAGCTTTGGGAGGCGATTTGCCACCCACCCCAGGACTAGGATGGGACCCCTTCAGGTTCGTCCTACCGTCTTCCACCGCGCAGGTTTTACCTGCTATATCGCGGGTCAGGCCAGGCCTTTGGGCCGTTGCCTTTCCCTGAATGGGATTGCTCCCTGTTGGCAATTGGGGAGTGCCAGACTCATTTTTGTTTTTGTTTAGTTTATTATTTTCCATATCTAATCCCACGATTTGCAAAGAAGGGGCGGTCCGTCCGGGCAGAGATTCACGTTGCCCGGATAAGGCATCATTAGAACAGGGGGCTGCCAAATCCCTGAGCTCTCCGTTAATGACTGGGCTAGTTTTTATACCGGGCCTCCAGCCAGGCTGACTCTCGGCACGAGTCGAATAACACACTTAGTCCGGCCCGGTGTGAGATGAGTGTGGGGGTTGGGATGTGGGTAGGTAATGCGTAGGGGTGGGGGGTTGTGTGAGCTAAACGAGGCGGCACCACAAGCGCATCGTCAGTGTTGCTACTTCGCGAACACCCGCTGGCTGTCCGGGACTGCTTATTTCGGTGCTTTCCCTGGGGATGACCGCTTATTCGCAGCTGGCCTACCTTCAACGGTAGGTCATTCGCTATCCGCAACCTGCGACCCGTCCGGTGGCCTCAGCTAGGCCCCCTCTGAGCCATCTCACATGATCATCAGACCAGATATTTGCAGATCTTACATTTGCAATGATCTTTCCGAAATCACATTGACTTGAGATCCAGAATCAAGCAAGACTCTGAATTCCCCCATTTGTCCATTGTTGCCCTTTATGATTACTCGAACAGTAGCTTATAGAACATAACTGTTGTGTACACTGTTTGCCGATGATGCAGTGTTGGCATCAGACTTGGGTTCTAAATGAAGAGGAGTGTTGTGTCCTTTATTGCACTTTAAACAATCTCGACTTTGGCAATTTTTAACGGTGTGGTCGCGTTTGAAACACTTGACACATAGTTGGTTCTTTTGAACCCAATTTAATCTATCAGCAGAAGTTTTCTTTTGAAACTTTTTACAGAAATAACATACATAATGATTTTCAGCTCCTGCTGGTGCGCATGTAATGGGTTTCTTAGACTTTTCTCATCCAATCGCTTCTAATACGAGGAAGCTTTGCTCGAGGAATTGCATGAATTCTGTCAAAGGCTGTAATCCCTTTGTATTTTGTATAGATTGCTCGTACAACTTGTGCGTTTGATGATCTAATTTTTTTGTAAGTAAATATTACAGAATCGTATCCCATTTATTCGTCACTATATTTATTTATATATCCTTTATGTTATACCCTCTGCACACTGAGCCCGTCACGGGGGAACGTTGGGATTTTTGACAGACGGTGAAACTCCGATTCACACTGGCACCGTCTACCGTTTACCGTCTAAGAGCTGATGACAATAACAAAAACTGAGTTTTTGAGCGGAAGAATTTTTATTTGTGTTTGAAAAAAAATGGATTTAAAAAAAAAACGAGGGGGAACGTTGTGAGCCGCGGCAAAGGCCGCAGCTCTACCTTATACCCGGTACTCTGTCAGTATATACATACATTTATGAGCTTACGACTTATGAAATTTATTATATGTTCGCAAAAGGGACGAATTAAAATTTGGGCAAAAAATAATATTTAAAATATAAAAAAATGAAGTCAAAATATTTTTGGAATTTTTATACATATTTCCATTTTTGTTTACATATGCTTTTTGCATCTGCTTCTACATTTCTACATGACATGTATAACTACATATTCGAGACGTACAAGTGTTTGCGAGAGAGAGAGGGAATGAGTAAGCGCTTGGCAGGCGTTGCGTAGCCACTGAAATTTAACTTGTTCCTTCTGTCCATAATAATGATCCAACCTGATCCAGATTCGACAATCTGGTAGATATGGTTTTTCCATGATTCTGCGTTTTTGGTTTTCTCGTACCTTAAAAATTGTGGATTCCACAGATTTTCGTCCTTTGTGGGGGCGGAAGGAGGCGTGGCAAAATTTTGAAATACACTTGTATTGAAGTGATATCACAGGAGCTTGGATAGAAAGTTTGGTTGTTCTAGCTCTTATAGTCTCTGAGATCTAGGCGCTCATTTGGACGAATAGACAAAGCAGACAGGGTCGCGTGTGAGAGAGAGCGAGAGGGAACGATGACTTTCGAAATGGTTTTCTTCATTGTAGCTATAATCCGATCTGATCCAGATTTAACACTCTGATAGAAATGGTCATTCTCTATGATTCTGCGTTTTTAGTTTTCTCGTATCTTTAAAATTGTGTACGCCACAGACTTTCGTCCTTTGTGCGGGCGGAAAGGGGCGGGGCGAAATTGTGCAACACATTTGGAGTAGTGTGATCACACAGGAGACTGGATACAAAACTTGGTTGCTCTAACTTAAATGGTCTCTGAGATTTAGGCGCAAATGAAGACGGACAGACGGACGGACAGACAGACATATCGACTCGGCTATTGATGCTGATCAAGAATATATATACTTTATGGGGTCGGAAACGCTTCCTTCTGGGCGTTACACACAACTGTTATCCCTACAAATCTAATATACCCCTATACTCTTCGAGTACCGGATATAATTAGCAGTTGTTGCAACTGTGGTTCAACAGCAAAATATTTTCTTGCAATAACTAATGATGTTGTTGAACGAAATTAATTTTGATAGCGATTACAGCGGCGACTTTGACGAGGAGGAGCTCCATCTTTGGGCAGCCGCTTTAGAAGAACAAAAGCCAGGAAGGTTGTAGTCGTTTGTGAGTACTTATACTAAATGCTACCAAAGTTTTAAGTACAAGTTCTTATGTTGTGTAGAAGCGCTTCGGGACATTTTGGGAGAAAGATGTGCCTGACAACAACGAGGCGTTTTTCAAGGAGAGCTTCAGAATGGAGAGGACCTGCTTTAACATTTTAGTAAATCGGCTGGAAGTGCGCCGGAAACAGGATACAAACTGTAGAGCTGCCATTCCATTGGAGAAGCGAATTGCCATTGCCATGTACACCTTGGGCTCGTCCTCTGAGTATCGGACAGTTGGTAGGCTTTTCGGCGTGACACCAAACACCGTGTGCAACATCCTGCACGAGTTTTGCAGAGCAGTCATCCACGAATTTTCGGATGAGTACATGTCGCCCAACTATCTCACTTCCGAAAAAATTGATGAGTGTGTGAAGGGATTCGAGGCAATTGGGTTTCCTCAGTGCCTGGGTGCAATTGGTAAAAAACCAATAACATATGTATTTATATGTATGCATATAAATTGGTTTGAACACTTCCTTTTCAATCTAGATGGCTGCCACATCGAAATTAAACCACCCGCAGCTGAGGTCGACCAGTCGACCACCACAATTATAAAGGCTGGTATTCAACCGTATTGTTTGCCCTAGTTGATTATAGGTAGGATACTGCCATGAAATTATGTTTTGATTAAGAGGTTACAGTATTGTCTATCAAATGTCTATCAGCATTATTTCCATTTCCGTGGTCCACTGCAGCCTGCCGCCGCCTGCTCTTTTCTTATTATCTGCATTGTTTTCAAATATTAACAATAAAATTATTAAATTAAAAATATATATATGTATAAACTTACCACCTGATGCTCCTTCCATTTTAGATCGTGTTTTTGTTTTGGTTTTTTGGCGGTCATTGTTTACATATTCGCAGTGAATTTCATTTTTTTCGTTGTGAATGCCAATTTTTCAGAGTCGCATTTGAAAACCATCGGCTAAATATCGCATAGAAACGTGCGGTTTAGGAACATTCAAAATAGACGGTGGAACTAGCTAGGAAATTTCGGGACGGCAAAACCTTATGCACCGTCTAGGAAATAGACGGTAAACGGTAAACGGTGCTCAGTGTGAATAGGCTATTATCATGTAATGCTTTTATCGATTTCTCATTATTAGATGTGCTTCGGTGATCCAACATCCTTTGAATCAACGCATTGCTTAGCACTCTTTTGTTGCTCAAACGCTCTTGTAGCATATTCCATGCTGTTACATAATTTCCTTCTGTTAGCGAGAGACGGCGGATTACATTTTCTTATTCTCCCGTAACGTTGGCTTTTAAATACCACATCTTCTGAATGACGGGTACATGCGCTTCATGAATCATTTTCTTAAAAATGTCATGAAATTGTTGCCATTTAAGGTAATCTCCATCAAATTTAGGAATGGCTTGCTTTGGCAGAGGTAACGCATTGCTCATATGAGGAGTTGAATAGCGTCCGGTATAGTTAATGTTTGAATTAACAAAACAAAAATTAACAAAAATTGACAAAACTGCGTCTTCAGTTGATATAACGTCGGGGTCACCAAATGGACGAATCAAATGAATCTATTGACTGCAGAAGCATCAAAGACTAATCTCAAATGAGTTGTAGCGCTGTCAGTTTTAAAATACAAGTGTAGACTCGTTTCTTTTGATCGTCAATTTGACAATGCCACCGGTTCATGTACCAGTAACAAAAATTTCGCCGCAATCGGTACTTAAAAAAAAATTGGGCTTCGGAGATGCGAATGCGTCAGAGTTTTCTTTCGTACTGATTTTATTGCAAAATGCAAGTTTGATATACAGTTTTGGTGGGTAACAATTGTTTACTTAGGTTCTTAGGATTGGTCATTTAGTTCTAGGTAAAATATCTAAAATTATATTGATTTATGACTAAACATAAATATCTAAAATTATATTGATTTATGACTAAACAATTATTAAAAATTTAACAGCAAATGGGTCTGGTCTAAGATATTTATGACGGTCGCCATGGATATCTTACAGATGGTGTAAAATTCGACCCAACTCAGGTCATTCAGAGTGGGTTTTACACAAGTGCTATAAATAGTTCAAATAATATGGATATCAATGCATCCAGCTGACCGTTGCATGTTTATTTAGGTCAGCGGTGCATCTTACATGTTTTTTTGGGTAATATAACGGATTATTTATTTATTTATTAACGGTTTATTTATCCTTGGTGTAGTGTCTGCGTTTGCCAGCGCGCTGGGTGTATGCCTTTCATATGCCAAACCTTCATATGCCGTTTGGCACCATCCTAAATGACATTTTACCGATAAAAAAATAACACATATTTTTTGTATTTTGTGTAAGAAAAAATCGGTTATATGTTGGCTAACGGAATTTATCGGCAGAATTCGGCATATGAAGTTTTGGTCAAACGGTTGCAACATAGACGTCGATTTTTACAAACAATACCTTAAACCACTACCTTTACAATATATAGATACTGAAAAATCTATTATTTTCTAGATTTCAAACAATTTTCAAACTAAATAAAGACGCGGGTTTTCTGTAATTTAATGGGTTTTATTGAACAAACGAATGCAATGGCTTTGGGCGTACTTCGACAAGTGAAGTGCCGTCCCATTCCACTCTTTGCGCGACCCACCGTCGGCCGCACGCAACCCAATTCGCCGTCGGTGATCGTGAAGATCGGCTTGCGGGTCACCCGAAGATGGAGCGACTCTTTTGGCGTCCGATCCTCTCTTAACATCTATTGTCTCCTCCAACATTCCGGCCCCGCTGAAGAGCTCCGGTCTTCAGCACGTTGGCAGTGGTGCCAGCATATGGATTGGCCGTTTAATGACGCCGGCTGGCGTTCTTACTTCGGCCACCCGCACCTTGCCGTCCTCTCCAGTTACGACGCGTGTCACGCGCCCTGTTGTCCATCGTTGCGGGGGGGTGTTGTCGTCGTGCACCAGCACGACCGCCCCTTCGGCCAGATTGGCCTCGCCTTTGCTCCACTGGGCTCGCTGCTGCAGGCTGAGCAGGTAGTCTCTCGACCACTTGCGCCAAAAGCGCAGTCTGAGCTCCAACAACATTTGCCACCGCTTCAAGTATCCGGGTGCGGGCTTGTTGTTGGGCTTTCCGGGCGTAGATCCGTGCGGCAGCCCCAGCAGAGGCTGGCCGATGAGCATGGCCCTGGCGTTATGGCCTCCCCGTCGTTCGGATCGCTGGTGTCCGCCACGAGGGGCCTGGAGTTGAGCAACGCTTCGACCTCCACCAGGTGCGTGCTCAATTCGTCCGGCGTGAGGTTGGCGTCGCCTGCCCCTCGCACCAGGCTGTGTTTGGCAGCCTTTACTGCTGCTTCCCACAGTCCGCCGAAGTGTGGTGCCCTCGGAGGGATAAAGCACCAGGTCACCGCTCTCTCCGCTGCGTAGTCCTGAAGTTCATCCTTGCTCCGGAGAAACTCCGCCTGGAGCTCCCTCAGCACGTTGCTCGCTCCCACTAAGTTCGTCGCGTTGTCGCTGACCATCTTCTCCGGCAGCCCTCGTCTCCCAACGAACCTTTTAAATACATTTAGAAAAGCGTCAGTTGAAAGGTCTGGGACAAGTTCTAAATGGACTGCCTTTGAGGCGAAACAAACAAAAACGGCAACGTACATTTTAACGGGTGGTCTACCTCTGATTCTATAGCTTACGTAGAATGGCCCACAGAAATCTACGCCAGATACTCTGAACGGCCGACCCTCACGAAGGCGGTCAGCTGGCAAATTTCCCATTATTTGCCCCAACAACTTTGGCTTGTAGCGAAAACAGTGTACGCATCTTCTAACATGCGCTGTACACACGCTTCGGGCATTGATCACCCAAACTTGCTGCCTCAGCAATCCCACAAGAACCTTTGCACCAGCATGGTAGTGCCTAAGGTGCAAATGCCTGACCAAAAGGCTGACCAATTCAGATCCCTTTGGTAGCAACAGAGGGAATTTGGCGTCGTATGCGATAGGGCCGTGTAGCAAGCGCCCTCCTACTCGAATTAACTTAAATTTGATGCCATTTTCATCAAACTCGTGGACAAATGGATTTAACGACTGCAGCATCGGAGCTAATGCTGCCGATTTGTCCAGTAATCTATACTCAGCGCTGTATGTTGTGCTTTGTACGACTGCGATCAGCTTTAAAAACGCAATGTTCCTTTCTGCCGCAGATACAAGATGCGAATCACCATTAAGCTGCTTGAAACAGAATCGAAGCACGTAGGCCATTATGTGGACCAACTTAGAAAACCTCGATTGCCGGTTGATTAATTGCATAATGCAATTAGGTTCAGCAGCAGCTACCCCAAGCGCACATACTACTGCACTTTTCTTATCTTCAAAAGTTTTCACTTCTGACGCTATCTCGAACTGATGAAGTTGAGGCCATCGATCTTTTTCTGCCATTAAAAAGTTTGGCCCATTGAACCACAAGGAGCTCACAATGTCGTCAACATCTGTTCCCCTTGAAACCAAGTCTGCTGGATTAGCATCCGTTGGAACGTGACGCCATACGACTCCAGTTGACAATTCTTGGCATTCTGCGACCCGATTCGCGACGGATGTACCCAACGTACCCGAATCACGCTGCAACCAATATAGCGTGACCTGCGAATCTGACCAGAAATTTACGCTTTCTATCGTGAATTTGGTCATTGTGGTCGACACTTGTTGCCAGAGTTTGGCCAGTAATAGTGCTGCACAAAGCTCTAACCGGGGTATTGTTTTTACGCTCAGCGGAGCTACCCTCGACTTTGCCGTGAGCAATGACACGCGAACGTCTTCGTCGTTGCACGCTCGTACGTATATACAGCAACCGTAGGCGTGACTGGATGCGTCAGCAAAGCCGTGAATTTGAACCCCTTTGTACAGCGTCAAACATACGTAACGAGGGATTGAAATTTTGTGCAAATCCCGCAAGGTAGTGGTGAACTTATTCCACGCAGTGTGTAGACTCATAGGAATAGCCTCATCCCAATCTACCTTTAGCCTCCATAGTTCTGCAACAGCATTAGTGACAATTGGACACAACAAACCAAGAGGGTCAAACAAACGAGAGGCCATCGACAATATATTGCGTTTTGTTGGTTTCAGGGAGGCAAAACTATCCACGTCCAGATGGTACTTAAATACATCATCTTGAGGTGCCCAGCGCATTCCAAGCGTTTTGACTGAGCTTTGCTCATCAATCTTAATGCTGATTTCCTCATTGAGTCGGGCAATTGGAAGCCCACTTGGCCAATGGAAATCCTCCTGAATTCAAAATATCCCGAACCTGGCTGCAAATTGTGTCCAGTTCTTTTAAACTGTCTGCACCTGCCAGCATATCGTCGACATAAAAACAATTGCGAATCACTTCCGCACCAATGGGATGTGATTGTGCGAAACTATTTGCCAATTCGAACAAACAACGTACAGCCAAAAAGGGTGCTGACGCTGTACCGTATGTAACAGTATTCAACCTGTATGCCTGTATGGTTTGTGAAGGGTTTTCTCTCCACAAGACAAGTTGGAAGTCTCTGTCTTCCTCAGAAACATTTATCTGCCTGTACATTTTCGAAATGTCAGCAGTTACTGTATATTTGTTCAACCGAAAGTTGACCAATGTTGAATACAACTCCCTCTGAATAGTTGGCCCCACCATTAGTGTTTCGTTCAGTGAAATTGCTGTTGATGTTTTGCTGGAAGCGTCGAACACAACACGAAGTTTGGTTGAGGTACTCTCAGGTCTGAGAACGCATTGATGAGGAATATAATAATGCTGTTCTAGAGGAGCAGACTTCAGAATGGACATATGTCCCAAATCCAAATACTCTTTCATGAAGTCATGGTACATAGTTTTGAGAGTGTCATCCTTTGACAGTTTGCGCTCAAGTTGCAAAAAACGCCTTTCAGCAGTTTGAAAGGACAGGCCAAGAACTTTAGGGTCGGTCTTAAAGGGAAGTTTGACTTGAAAGCGACCGGAAGACAATCGTTGTACCGTTTTTGCGAAGTACAACTCACAGGCCTGTTGTTCAGCTGTTTGGCGGACAGCCTTCGACTCAATTGGACATTGATCCAATTCCCAAAAACGGTTTACTAATGAGTCGAGAGAACAACTATACACTTGAGCTATCGAACTCTCAATACACTGTTGCCGAGGCGCCTGTCCAGTACATTTGCCTGCAACAATCCAACCGAGCAATGTTTTTTGCATAATGGGCAGCTCGGAATGTAATTTAATTTGCCCAACGCACAATAGCCCATAAAACATTTCAGCTCCCAAGAGAACATCCACCTTAGCCGGCTTATGGAATTCGGGATCTGCCAATTGAATATTTAATGGGGTTTTCCAGCTCGATGTGGAAAGTGATTGCCCAGGCTGAGATGTGGAAATTGACTTTAGTACATAACACTCAGCGGAAAACATGTGGGAATTCAAACGAGAATGTATCGATGCACAAACCTTAGTTTTACTATCGGTGGTTTCACCACCCACCATTGCGATAGCAAGGGAAGTTGGCTCACGTTTAAGCCGAAGCCTCTGTGCTAGGCTCTCAGACATCAAATTTATTTGAGAGCCACTATCGAGTAAAGCTCTTGCTGGATGCAACTGTCCGAATCTATCTTCGATATTTACAATCGCGGTAGCCAGAACGACTTGATCCGCATTGAGCACGTGACCTACGTAGGCCTCCGACGTTGAGGCTTGAAGTGCCGCTGCTTCACCTTGCACTGATGCAGTGTACCGATGAAGGAGCGAATGGTGAGGCTTTGAGCACACTCGACACTTCGCCGCCTTGCAACTCGATACTGTATGTCCCGTGGTCAAACAATTGAGACACAGTTTTTGAGTTTTAGCATACTCAAAAAGTTGCATGACGGAAATGGCACTAAACGACGGACAAGAATATATATTGTGGTCTGCAGACCTGCAATAGGTGCATGCAGACGACGACTTTTGACCTGCATTAGCACAGGCAAAGGACGATTTCCGTTGAGGCTTCCTCACCTCGTTACGCACCCTTGACTTGTCACGAGTTGACTCTTCTGCTGCCAGGTACTGATACCTTCTATTCAGCTGTTTGGCAGAGTCTTCCCAAGAAGGCAGCTTATCATAATCAAGCTGCTCCTCAAAACGAGATTTGGTCACATGGTCGACCTTTGCCATGACCATGTGAATGATCATTGCATTCGCAATATCTTTGTCGTCACCTACAGACGACAGCGATGAATATATCGCAGACACCGTGTCTATCATCGATCTTAAACTTGATGCAGATGGCTTGGTCATGGTTTGCAAATCGAATAATTGAGCAACGGTATCGAAGAATATCAAACATTTATTGTCGTACACTGACTTCAGACTGGCAAGGGCCTTAGGATAATTACAGTCTGTCATTTGAAATGGTTTTACTACACCCAATGCTTCATCTGACAAACACGATACGAGATGATTAAACTTCTCTACGTTTGTCAAAGAAGCATCGTCGTCAATGAGGCTTTGAAACAGACACATGAAATTTTTGTATTCCGAATGTTTGCCACTAAACTTCGGCAAACGCATTTTCGGCAGCTGCGATCGCTGGCTCGAATTCAGTGAGCAGTCATGCTGCATGTGTGTGTCGAACCGTGGATTCACTGAGCAGTCATGCTGCATATGTGTGTCGGATCTTGGTTTGATTGCATTCATAAACAATGCTTTAGTGACGACACACAGATCCTCCAACGGTCCTCTACTTTCATTGGTTGGACTCAAAATGTCCAACTCTGCCTGTAGGTTCATAGCCTTATCGATATAACCCTCTAAAAGCTCTAGGCGACAAGCTAATTCGGTTTTGTCCGATGAAATTTGCTTCAATCTAAAGGCTGTTTGCACGCGCGCAATGTCAGCACTGACTTTGTCAAACCTTTGTTGACACAATGCCAACTTCGTATTGGTTTTAGGTTATGTTGGCCGTTCAGCTGTTGGCCGTTCCACAGTTGGCCTATCGGACTCAGACATAATTGAAATGAGAAAAAGGAACTACCTTCAATACCGTACCCAAAGTTCGCCAAACTTTTCAAGCTACCCTCGCACACGCACTGCAGCTATGTACCGAAAAACTCCAAGCTTGCTTACCCAAACACACACACGCAATATGTGAACAAACAAACGAAAGTGGTCCAAGCGACCGAAAGTAAGCAAGCCCTATGCTCGCTGCTGCCACTTTGTGGGCAACAGAGATAGAATGCGGGGTGCGGGGAATCAAAGAGTAAGTGAGAGAATTTGGCGCGAGCGAACGCACAAGACGAAAGTAATACAGGCGCTCGAACCTAGCCTGACCTGTATGGTATGCCAAAACGGGGGAGAAGAGAGCAAGCGGTAAATTTGGCGCGAGCGCACGCACACACAAACTAATATATAACCGATGCAAGCACAGAGCAAGGTTAACGAACGCACGAAATATGTATCAGCCGCTGGTGCCCAAGAACCTTTACCAAGCGTTACGTGTATGTGCAACTGCAAGCCGATGTCTGTACGTATGTACGTATGTATGTATATATGTACGCGTATTGTACGTAGCGGTTAAGTCGGAAGCGGACAACCGAAAGACACTGCGACGCTTTGCGATTGCACAAACACACGACCAGAATTATTAGAATGCAATAAATAGACCACCGTTTATGTGTACATATATTATATATGGTTGATATGTTTATATAAAGTTTTAAATGTTAAATATGTACATATGTTGCCGTTTTGGTTATGCACATTAAGTGGTGGTCAGCATGAGTATACGTATGTATGGCGTAGGTATGTTCGAACAACTCTACCGAACTTATGTATTTTGTACATACGTATAACTGCGACACTTTCACTTTATGTACATTGATTTGGCCAAATAAGGTATAAAATAAGGAAGGTGCCAGAAATTGAGCTGTGTTCTCTGTGTATGACTGTGTTAGCACATACACACGCACATATGCGTATCACTGCAGTTGATCGTTTTGGTCGGACGAGCGAGCAATTTACAGCGACACAACGAAACTCAACCGGTGATGCTCAATTTTTGGCACAGAATACCTGTAGACTTTCTAGCGAATCTAGAGAAAGTAATCGTCCTCGAGGTCGAGAGTTTAATAGTCTTTTTAAACTGGGTGCTTTTCTTATCAATATCGAAAAAGACGCAGAGTAGCAGAAAACACTGGATCTTTGCGTCTTTAGAAAAGCAGACGAGAGGAAGAACAATTTTTAAACAAAATTAATTATGCAAAATGCGCAAAATTAAGAGAATCTATTTGTTCGGAGCAGCAGCTGGCAGTAGCTCTTAAGAACAATTTATATTTCTCTATAGTTATATTTCTCTTCAATTATCTAAGATAATCTGTTCGCTTGCTCTCGGTGCATACCCACACACCATCACATTCATGTTCGCCGCGCTTACTGCTTGTATGGCAGTGCGTCGGTCAGCTTGGGTTCACACTCGGTCAAAATTCGTCGTCGAAAGCAGCATCGCGTATCATTCTCACCTACCGACCGCCAAATTGTCAAATCGGTTCTATAACGGCCACTTGAGTTCCTACCCAGACATATACATTTGTACACTAAAAAACACAAAGTTTACGGCCACGGCCTTTAATATTGAAAATAAACCTAGAAAATAAACACAAACCCCAAACCCAAACAACGGAGTATAATTTTTGTAAATTTTCGGTTATATGTTGGCTAACGGAATTTATCGGCAGAATTCGGCATATGAAGTTTTGGTCAAACGGTTGCAACATAGACGTCGATTTTTACAAACAATACCTTAAACCACTACCTTTACAATATATAGATACTGAAAAATCTATTATTTTCTAGATTTCAAACAATTTTCAAACTAAATAAAGACGCGGGTTTTCTGTAATTTAATGGGTTTTATTGAACAAACGAATGCAATGGCTTTGGGCGTACTTCGACAAGTGAAGTGCCGTCCCATTCCACTCTTTGCGCGACCCACCGTCGGCCGCACGCAACCCAATTCGCCGTCGGTGATCGTGAAGATCGGCTTGCGGGTCACCCGAAGATGGAGCGACTCTTTTGGCGTCCGATCCTCTCTTAACATCTATTGTCTCCTCCAACATTCCGGCCCCGCTGAAGAGCTCCGGTCTTCAGCACGTTGGCAGTGGTGCCAGCATATGGATTGGCCGTTTAATGACGCCGGCTGGCGTTCTTACTTCGGCCACCCGCACCTTGCCGTCCTCTCCAGTTACGACGCGTGTCACGCGCCCTGTTGTCCATCGTTGCGGGGGGTGTTGTCGTCGTGCACCAGCACGACCGCCCCTTCGGCCAGATTGGCCTCGCCTTTGCTCCACTGGGCTCGCTGCTGCAGGCTGAGCAGGTAGTCTCTCGACCACTTGCGCCAAAAGCGCAGTCTGAGCTCCAACAACATTTGCCACCGCTTCAAGTATCCGGGTGCGGGCTTGTTGTTGGGCTTTCCGGGCGTAGATCCGTGCGGCAGCCCCAGCAGAGGCTGGCCGATGAGCATGGCCCTGGCGTTATGGCCTCCCCGTCGTTCGGATCGCTGGTGTCCGCCACGAGGGGCCTGGAGTTGAGCAACGCTTCGACCTCCACCAGGTGCGTGCTCAATTCGTCCGGCGTGAGGTTGGCGTCGCCTGCCCCTCGCACCAGGCTGTGTTTGGCAGCCTTTACTGCTGCTTCCCACAGTCCGCCGAAGTGTGGTGCCCTCGGAGGGATAAAGCACCAGGTCACCGCTCTCTCCGCTGCGTAGTCCTGAAGTTCATCCTTGCTCCGGAGAAACTCCGCCTGGAGCTCCCTCAGCACGTTGCTCGCTCCCACTAAGTTCGTCGCGTTGTCGCTGACCATCTTCTCCGGCAGCCCTCGTCTCCCAACGAACCTTTTAAATACATTTAGAAAAGCGTCAGTTGAAAGGTCTGGGACAAGTTCTAAATGGACTGCCTTTGAGGCGAAACAAACAAAAACGGCAACGTACATTTTAACGGGTGGTCTACCTCTGATTCTATAGCTTACGTAGAATGGCCCACAGAAATCTACGCCAGATACTCTGAACGGCCGACCCTCACGAAGGCGGTCAGCTGGCAAATTTCCCATTATTTGCCCCAACAACTTTGGCTTGTAGCGAAAACAGTGTACGCATCTTCTAACATGCGCTGTACACACGCTTCGGGCATTGATCACCCAAACTTGCTGCCTCAGCAATCCCACAAGAACCTTTGCACCAGCATGGTAGTGCCTAAGGTGCAAATGCCTGACCAAAAGGCTGACCAATTCAGATCCCTTTGGTAGCAACAGAGGGAATTTGGCGTCGTATGCGATAGGGCCGTGTAGCAAGCGCCCTCCTACTCGAATTAACTTAAATTTGATGCCATTTTCATCAAACTCGTGGACAAATGGATTTAACGACTGCAGCATCGGAGCTAATGCTGCCGATTTGTCCAGTAATCTATACTCAGCGCTGTATGTTGTGCTTTGTACGACTGCGATCAGCTTTAAAAACGCAATGTTCCTTTCTGCCGCAGATACAAGATGCGAATCACCATTAAGCTGCTTGAAACAGAATCGAAGCACGTAGGCCATTATGTGGACCAACTTAGAAAACCTCGATTGCCGGTTGATTAATTGCATAATGCAATTAGGTTCAGCAGCAGCTACCCCAAGCGCACATACTACTGCACTTTTCTTATCTTCAAAAGTTTTCACTTCTGACGCTATCTCGAACTGATGAAGTTGAGGCCATCGATCTTTTTCTGCCATTAAAAAGTTTGGCCCATTGAACCACAAGGAGCTCACAATGTCGTCAACATCTGTTCCCCTTGAAACCAAGTCTGCTGGATTAGCATCCGTTGGAACGTGACGCCATACGACTCCAGTTGACAATTCTTGGCATTCTGCGACCCGATTCGCGACGGATGTACCCAACGTACCCGAATCACGCTGCAACCAATATAGCGTGACCTGCGAATCTGACCAGAAATTTACGCTTTCTATCGTGAATTTGGTCATTGTGGTCGACACTTGTTGCCAGAGTTTGGCCAGTAATAGTGCTGCACAAAGCTCTGACCGGGGTATTGTTTTTACGCTCAGCGGAGCTACCCTCGACTTTGCCGTGAGCAATGACACGCGAACGTCTTCGTCGTTGCACGCTCGTACGTATATACAGCAACCGTAGGCGTGACTGGATGCGTCAGCAAAGCCGTGAATTTGAACCCCTTTGTACAGCGTCAAACATACGTAACGAGGGATTGAAATTTTGTGCAAATCCCGCAAGGTAGTGGTGAACTTATTCCACGCAGTGTGTAGACTCATAGGAATAGCCTCATCCCAATCTACCTTTAGCCTCCATAGTTCTGCAACAGCATTAGTGACAATTGGACACAACAAACCAAGAGGGTCAAACAAACGAGAGGCCATCGACAATATATTGCGTTTTGTTGGTTTCAGGGAGGCAAAACTATCCACGTCCAGATGGTACTTAAATACATCATCTTGAGGTGCCCAGCGCATTCCAAGCGTTTTGACTGAGCTTTGCTCATCAATCTTAATGCTGATTTCCTCATTGAGTCGGGCAATTGGAAGCCCACTTGGCCAATGGAAATCCTCCTGAATTCAAAATATCCCGAACCTGGCTGCAAATTGTGTCCAGTTCTTTTAAACTGTCTGCACCTGCCAGCATATCGTCGACATAAAAACAATTGCGAATCACTTCCGCACCAATGGGATGTGATTGTGCGAAACTATTTGCCAATTCGAACAAACAACGTACAGCCAAAAAGGGTGCTGACGCTGTACCGTATGTAACAGTATTCAACCTGTATGCCTGTATGGTTTGTGAAGGGTTTTCTCTCCACAAGACAAGTTGGAAGTCTCTGTCTTCCTCAGAAACATTTATCTGCCTGTACATTTTCGAAATGTCAGCAGTTACTGTATATTTGTTCAACCGAAAGTTGACCAATGTTGAATACAACTCCCTCTGAATAGTTGGCCCCACCATTAGTGTTTCGTTCAGTGAAATTGCTGTTGATGTTTTGCTGGAAGCGTCGAACACAACACGAAGTTTGGTTGAGGTACTCTCAGGTCTGAGAACGCATTGATGAGGAATATAATAATGCTGTTCTAGAGGAGCAGACTTCAGAATGGACATATGTCCCAAATCCAAATACTCTTTCATGAAGTCATGGTACATAGTTTTGAGAGTGTCATCCTTTGACAGTTTGCGCTCAAGTTGCAAAAAACGCCTTTCAGCAGTTTGAAAGGACAGGCCAAGAACTTTAGGGTCGGTCTTAAAGGGAAGTTTGACTTGAAAGCGACCGGAAGACAATCGTTGTACCGTTTTTGCGAAGTACAACTCACAGGCCTGTTGTTCAGCTGTTTGGCGGACAGCCTTCGACTCAATTGGACATTGATCCAATTCCCAAAAACGGTTTACTAATGAGTCGAGAGAACAACTATACACTTGAGCTATCGAACTCTCAATACACTGTTGCCGAGGCGCCTGTCCAGTACATTTGCCTGCAACAATCCAACCGAGCAATGTTTTTTGCATAATGGGCAGCTCGGAATGTAATTTAATTTGCCCAACGCACAATAGCCCATAAAACATTTCAGCTCCCAAGAGAACATCCACCTTAGCCGGCTTATGGAATTCGGGATCTGCCAATTGAATATTTAATGGGGTTTTCCAGCTCGATGTGGAAAGTGATTGCCCAGGCTGAGATGTGGAAATTGACTTTAGTACATAACACTCAGCGGAAAACATGTGGGAATTCAAACGAGAATGTATCGATGCACAAACCTTAGTTTTACTATCGGTGGTTTCACCACCCACCATTGCGATAGCAAGGGAAGTTGGCTCACGTTTAAGCCGAAGCCTCTGTGCTAGGCTCTCAGACATCAAATTTATTTGAGAGCCACTATCGAGTAAAGCTCTTGCTGGATGCAACTGTCCGAATCTATCTTCGATATTTACAATCGCGGTAGCCAGAACGACTTGATCCGCATTGAGCACGTGACCTACGTAGGCCTCCGACGTTGAGGCTTGAAGTGCCGCTGCTTCACCTTGCACTGATGCAGTGTACCGATGAAGGAGCGAATGGTGAGGCTTTGAGCACACTCGACACTTCGCCGCCTTGCAACTCGATACTGTATGTCCCGTGGTCAAACAATTGAGACACAGTTTTTGAGTTTTAGCATACTCAAAAAGTTGCATGACGGAAATGGCACTAAACGACGGACAAGAATATATATTGTGGTCTGCAGACCTGCAATAGGTGCATGCAGACGACGACTTTTGACCTGCATTAGCACAGGCAAAGGACGATTTCCGTTGAGGCTTCCTCACCTCGTTACGCACCCTTGACTTGTCACGAGTTGACTCTTCTGCTGCCAGGTACTGATACCTTCTATTCAGCTGTTTGGCAGAGTCTTCCCAAGAAGGCAGCTTATCATAATCAAGCTGCTCCTCAAAACGAGATTTGGTCACATGGTCGACCTTTGCCATGACCATGTGAATGATCATTGCATTCGCAATATCTTTGTCGTCACCTACAGACGACAGCGATGAATATATCGCAGACACCGTGTCTATCATCGATCTTAAACTTGATGCAGATGGCTTGGTCATGGTTTGCAAATCGAATAATTGAGCAACGGTATCGAAGAATATCAAACATTTATTGTCGTACACTGACTTCAGACTGGCAAGGGCCTTAGGATAATTACAGTCTGTCATTTGAAATGGTTTTACTACACCCAATGCTTCATCTGACAAACACGATACGAGATGATTAAACTTCTCTACGTTTGTCAAAGAAGCATCGTCGTCAATGAGGCTTTGAAACAGACACATGAAATTTTTGTATTCCGAATGTTTGCCACTAAACTTCGGCAAACGCATTTTCGGCAGCTGCGATCGCTGGCTCGAATTCAGTGAGCAGTCATGCTGCATGTGTGTGTCGAACCGTGGATTCACTGAGCAGTCATGCTGCATATGTGTGTCGGATCTTGGTTTGATTGCATTCATAAACAATGCTTTAGTGACGACACACAGATCCTCCAACGGTCCTCTACTTTCATTGGTTGGACTCAAAATGTCCAACTCTGCCTGTAGGTTCATAGCCTTATCGATATAACCCTCTAAAAGCTCTAGGCGACAAGCTAATTCGGTTTTGTCCGATGAAATTTGCTTCAATCTAAAGGCTGTTTGCACGCGCGCAATGTCAGCACTGACTTTGTCAAACCTTTGTTGACACAATGCCAACTTCGTATTGGTTTTAGGTTATGTTGGCCGTTCAGCTGTTGGCCGTTCCACAGTTGGCCTATCGGACTCAGACATAATTGAAATGAGAAAAAGGAACTACCTTCAATACCGTACCCAAAGTTCGCCAAACTTTTCAAGCTACCCTCGCACACGCACTGCAGCTATGTACCGAAAAACTCCAAGCTTGCTTACCCAAACACACACACGCAATATGTGAACAAACAAACGAAAGTGGTCCAAGCGACCGAAAGTAAGCAAGCCCTATGCTCGCTGCTGCCACTTTGTGGGCAACAGAGATAGAATGCGGGGTGCGGGGAATCAAAGAGTAAGTGAGAGAATTTGGCGCGAGCGAACGCACAAGACGAAAGTAATACAGGCGCTCGAACCTAGCCTGACCTGTATGGTATGCCAAAACGGGGGAGAAGAGAGCAAGCGGTAAATTTGGCGCGAGCGCACGCACACACAAACTAATATATAACCGATGCAAGCACAGAGCAAGGTTAACGAACGCACGAAATATGTATCAGCCGCTGGTGCCCAAGAACCTTTACCAAGCGTTACGTGTATGTGCAACTGCAAGCCGATGTCTGTACGTATGTACGTATGTATGTATATATGTACGCGTATTGTACGTAGCGGTTAAGTCGGAAGCGGACAACCGAAAGACACTGCGACGCTTTGCGATTGCACAAACACACGACCAGAATTATTAGAATGCAATAAATAGACCACCGTTTATGTGTACATATATTATATATGGTTGATATGTTTATATAAAGTTTTAAATGTTAAATATGTACATATGTTGCCGTTTTGGTTATGCACATTAAGTGGTGGTCAGCATGAGTATACGTATGTATGGCGTAGGTATGTTCGAACAACTCTACCGAACTTATGTATTTTGTACATACGTATAACTGCGACACTTTCACTTTATGTACATTGATTTGGCCAAATAAGGTATAAAATAAGGAAGGTGCCAGAAATTGAGCTGTGTTCTCTGTGTATGACTGTGTTAGCACATACACACGCACATATGCGTATCACTGCAGTTGATCGTTTTGGTCGGACGAGCGAGCAATTTACAGCGACACAACGAAACTCAACCGGTGATGCTCAATTTTTGGCACAGAATACCTGTAGACTTTCTAGCGAATCTAGAGAAAGTAATCGTCCTCGAGGTCGAGAGTTTAATAGTCTTTTTAAACTGGGTGCTTTTCTTATCAATATCGAAAAAGACGCAGAGTAGCAGAAAACACTGGATCTTTGCGTCTTTAGAAAAGCAGACGAGAGGAAGAACAATTTTTAAACAAAATTAATTATGCAAAATGCGCAAAATTAAGAGAATCTATTTGTTCGGAGCAGCAGCTGGCAGTAGCTCTTAAGAACAATTTATATTTCTCTATAGTTATATTTCTCTTCAATTATCTAAGATAATCTGTTCGCTTGCTCTCGGTGCATACCCACACACCATCACATTCATGTTCGCCGCGCTTACTGCTTGTATGGCAGTGCGTCGGTCAGCTTGGGTTCACACTCGGTCAAAATTCGTCGTCGAAAGCAGCATCGCGTATCATTCTCACCTACCGACCGCCAAATTGTCAAATCGGTTCTATAACGGCCACTTGAGTTCCTACCCAGACATATACATTTGTACACTAAAAAACACAAAGTTTACGGCCACGGCCTTTAATATTGAAAATAAACCTAGAAAATAAACACAAACCCCAAACCCAAACAACGGAGTATAATTTTTGTAAATGTGGAGTCAGAGTTGCCGAAAAAGCTCGGCAGCTTCCAACACTATTGAAGTGCATGGAAGCGGTGGGATTATCTGCAGAAAAGTTTTAATTTGTCTTGCAACTGCAACGTGCTGCTCGCGTTTGGACCCTTGCAAATAAAGAGCAGATAATGTTCTCTTTTCAATTAAATAATGCATTCTATATTGCAAGAGCCACAATATGGTTTATTTTGGGAGGAAGATGTTGTAAACAACTTCTTTTGCCTGGGATCCTCTGCGGAATAACGCACCATAGGGAATTTATTCGGTGTGTCCAAAGCCATTGTGTGTAGGATTTTGATGGAATTTTGTCAGGAAGTGATTGCTGAACTCGCTGACAAGTACAGTGGCTCAGAGCCAAAACCATGCAGTGTCAAATAAAAAGTTTAAGTTTAAGTTTTAATACGATCTAACAGGTTGGGAAACCCCAGTATTTAAGGGTCAAATATTGGTTTTGGTACCTAATGTATATACCTATCATCGGTCATTTGAATTTTTGAAAAATAATGTGTAATAACCTTATGGCAGCCAATTTAACTTCTTATTTGACACTGCATGGTTTTGGCTCTGAGCCACTGTGTATGGCAGTGGAATTTCTTACCCTGAGAAGATCACGGAAAAAGTGAAAGGATTCAATGACATTGGATGAAATCAACCATATTGTTGAAATGCTTGATTTAAGCTGGGTATCCAGCACCGCGGAAACTAAAAATTACTGCCAAACTTCATATAAAAAAAACGGGGCCAGTAATTTTTCGTTTGTGTTTTCCTAGAGTCAGTATCCAGCAACGTAAACGGGATCCACGAATTTGTATCGATAGTATCGATATTCACACGAATGTGGACTGTGAGAACAGCTGACATGCAGGCCAGGAATATATATGTGCCTATTATTACTGAAGTACAAGTGAGAGGTGGGGGCAAAATCTGTGCGCAAAACCAAAAAGAGATATGCAAATTTTTAAAGTGAGGAGAAGATTGCTTGAATAAAAGCAGTTGAGGCAAGACCATGTCTTTGGCGGATCACGGAAAATATGCATTTTGATAATTTTGACATTTTGGCGCCTCCGACTGTGCTGTACTTCTTCTTACAGCAATATGTGCCACTACCAACACAATCACTTCATCGTCAGAATTAATTTTCTTCCTTTTTTTAATTTTAGTTTAATTTTCAAAATTGGCGCTGTTTACAAAACACAGCTGATTCATAGCAAAGTGGCAAATCACTTTTTAGGTTCTTGGTCACACTACATTAGTTGAGTTCCACACATCCGAAATAAACAGCAGATTCGTTTCAGTTAAATTTCGCGGTGCTGGATACAGGCCTTTAATAAAAAAAATTAGTTTAAACAATTTGTTCTTAGCATTATATGTATTTTTGCCCCTTTTCAACTCAGTTAAAAATTTATATTTTAATCTGCTGTTTTTTGTTGTTATTAGTGGTGATAGTTCCGCTGATAGGCAGAAAATTGCTGTTATGCGCAAAGAAAAACCAAAACCAATCGAATATAACGAATAAACGCACCTGCGTCGGAAAAAGACGCAGCTTTTTGACACCACAGGGGCCCTATGCTAAACCTATATAAAAAAAACTGCGTTTCTGGGAAGACGCATCAAGACGCAGACTCAGTGTAAACGGCACATGAAACAACAAATATGGAAAATGTAATAATTTTTTTCACTGTGATTCAACAGCAACAAATGATGTTGCAAATTTGATGGTGGCGTTCGAGAAATAAATGAATACGATGAGGAAGAATATTTTGCAATGCTTAATTATTTTAATGAAAGTATGCCAAGAAGGGTGTGGATAGCTGTAAATAAACTGCAATCCAAGTAAAATGTACAAGACTAGGTTTTATCTGTTTTAGAAGAGGTATAGCATTTTTGTCTGTGTCATAGTTTTCCAAATGTATTTCATTTTAATTAACTTCAGATATATATTGGTTAGTTTTGTTAGTCATTGTTTACATATTGCTTCATTGTGAATGCCAATATTTCAGAGGTGTTTTAAAAACCATCGGCTAAATATCACATAGACATTCAAAATGGATGGTGGAACTAACTGAGGAATTTCGAAACGGCAAAGCCCTACGGACCATCCCCGAAATGGATTGTTGATGGTCACCAGTGGGAACAGGCTATTACGAACTATCCTCGAAATGGACCTTGGCCTGTGGAAATAGGCTTTGAAGATACTAGGGTTTAATGTAATTTTTATGGTATATTTTGGTATATTTTGGAGGGATATATTTTCGTCATAGGTGTTCGGTCACATTGTTCAGCAACAAGAATAGCATGTTTTAACATTCTTGTTCATATTTTTGAACAAGTACATTTTAAATTTCGAACTCTCAAAGTATAAGTGTACCGAGTGATCGTATACAATCGTTAATTGTATCGGAAAACTTAAAAATGGATTCAAAATATTTTCTGACAAAAAATACTGAGATGGGCCTTATTTCGACGAACTTTGCGACTAAGCGCAAAGCTGAAACAGTCAAATTTGATATAGACATTAAAAATAAATTCAACTACACTCTGTCAACGTCTCGAAATGTACCATCACCTTTACCAGCTAGTAAAAGAAATTGCATTGAACAACAAAATAAATCGTTACCAGTATTTAACTGCCGACAAAGAATATTAAAGGAGATAGAATTGAACGACACTGTGTTAATTATGAGTGAAACAGGATCAGGAAAAACAACACAAATTCCGCAGTTTCTTTTACACGAAGGGTATGCCAAGAGATACACGATTTGTATTACTCAGCCACGTCGAGTAGCAGCAATCACTGTCGCAAGACGTGTTGCGCAGGAATTGTCAAGTAGTATTGGCGATATTGTAGGATATACAGTTCGTTTCGAGGATGTTACTTCAAAGAATACAAAAATTCGTTACCTGACAGATGGTGTATTATTACGGGAATCGATAGAAGACCGCCTTTTGCTGAAATATTCTGTAATTATTCTGGATGAAGCTCATGAAAGAACTGTAAATGCTGACTTATTATTTGGAATAGTAAAAGAAGCTCAAAAAGAAAGAAGGAGAACAAATTTATCCAATTTAAAAGTCGTGATTACTTCTGCGACGATGGATATTGACCATTTCGGAAAATATTTTAAGTGTAAGGGGTTGTATTTAGAGGGAAGAACGCATCCCGTCCGTGTAATGCATGCCAAGGAACCACATGATGACTATGTCCACGCTATACTGGTTACTCTGTTTCATATTCATCGCACTAAACCAGTCAAGTATGTATGCAAAAAAAAAAATCTTAAAATCCAGGTTAAATTAATTTAAAAATTCAGGACCAATTTTAGCAGCCTTAAATTCTAGGTATATGTCGTTTTCAAACGATGTGAGAGAATAATATTATTTTTTCATCATAGTCGTTCCCACGGCCTGACAAACTTGTAATTTTTAGGCGTCTTAATTTAGTGTGTTCTTATAAATTCGCAGGAATTTGGAGCATATTTTAGCAATGCAAAGAATGATTCATGTTGGACCCTAAGAGGAGACGATTCCCGTTTGGTTTCTTATCAAACTAGTCTCAGTACAAATCTCAACGATGATTGGTCCAGAGTCCTATGGCATACATAGTTTCACATACATATATCGGATCACTATTTCATATAGCAGTCATAGGAACGATCGGTCCAATGCAGTAGGGGTCACTAGCCCGCGTCGCGCAAGCTACATGCGGATCTTTCGGTGTATTATTACGTATTATTATATTTAAACCTATTTATGTAAAATAAAAATAACATTTATTTACCTCATACTAATCTAATTCCATAATACTGAAACATAATTTTTAAATTGTATCTTTTGGTTTTTTCGTCTGAAACGATTTCCGACCCATGGTCCTAACATGTTTAACTTGTGAGAAAATCAGTGCTTCTTTTGGAGCTAGCATTTCCCTTTTTTAATTTATCTGTTTTAATTATACTAATAGTCATAAAAATTATTAAATCCCTTCACAGTTATGACGTTTTAATCTTTTTAACTGGACAGGACGAAATTGAATCATTGGCTCAACAAATTAGAAAACTTGCAAAGGTGAGTTTTCTACGAAATACAACTTTTGATAATAGTCCACTATTCTATTTATTTATAATTTATTCTATTACTTGATCTTAATTCACGCACTTTCTGACGCCGTGTTGCTTCAAAACAAGAAAATTAAAAAATTTAGAGCCGTCTTATAGCGATGTTTTTTTGGGCCAAGTCAGCTGTTTTTGATAGTCCGAATCGATGAGAAAATAAAACATATTTGTTGAGACAACGAGCTTTTTCGTTGACTATAGGTTAAGAATTTTCACAAAAGTTTGAACTCAAAAACGTTATAATTTATTGTATGTGATTTTGTAAAGTGAGGGTGGCCGAAATGCCAGAGCCTTTAACAATAGAGAGTTGTATTAGAGAGTTAACAAAACTTGGGGAGGCAAGCGAGCAATTCTCGTGCCAAATAATAGTTGGGACAAAAAAAAGGTCTGTGCGCCAGCTATATCAAGCGGTAACTTGTAACTGATTTTAAGCAGACGCAGCTGCCGTCCACTTAGCTATGCCGTGAGGACGCAGAGATGAGAAAAAGAGAGTTAAGAAGCATAGATAATAGATGATAAGTGAGAGCATGATGCTGACAGAGAGTAAGAGAGTGAAACAGTAAGAGCATGGAAAGTACAATACGAGTAAGAGAACAAAATAAGGGAATTACACTCGGGCCTCGGCCGAACATACTCCCCCCGTGGAAGGATCCAAGCCTTTCACCTCATCCCGTAGAGGCAAGAGACACAGTTTGGCAAGTGCCCTTCGGCTAACACCTGTAGCCATCCTGATCAAGGCGACGCGAGATACTCCATCAGCTCCTGGGATGAGTTCGAGGATTCTCGCTAGCGGTCACTTCAGCGGAGGGTAGTTCTCGTCCTTAACAAGAACGACATCGTTGACATGAAGCTCAGGATTCCGGGTGCGCCACTTAGCTCGCTCCTGAAGACTGCTTAAATAAGAACGGCGCCATCGAGACCAAAAAATTTGCTGCAGCTGTGTGACCTTCTGCCAACGGTCCAGGCGATCGACGTTTAAGTGTACCAAGTCAGGCTCCAAGAAGGTAGTGATAGGGGCACCAACCAAGAAATGAGCTGGCGTGAGCACATCGAAATCTACCGGGTTCTCTGAAAAAGGAAACAATGGCCTTGAGTTAATGATTGCTCTAATATTGCACGCAACGGTGCGCAGTTCATCAAATCCAAGAAGCGAGGATCCAAGGGCACGCCGAAGATGATGTTTGGCTGCCTTGACTGAAGCCTCCCACAATCCTCCAAAATGAGGTGATCTAGGAGGAGCTCCAACAAAATTTGTGGCATTATCTGACCAAATACGAATCGGTTTTCCACGTGTGCAAATAAAACGGCGAAGAGCAGACAGGAACGCGGACGTTGTGAGATCCTTCACTAGCTCGATGTGAACCGCTTTAGTGGAGAAGCATATAAAAATGCTCATGTAGCATTTAATTGGGGGCCGATTTCGAATTTCTGATTTATACAGGAACGGGCCGCAGTAGTCCACGCCGGTAACTAGAAATGCCCGAGATTCGCTAACTCTGTCCACCGGAAGATCTGCCATTATTTGCTCTAGAGTTCGAGGCTTCACTCGAAAGCATCTGACACACTTCTGTATGACGTGAGCTACGGTCTTACGACCACCAATTGGCCAGTAAGTTTGCCGAATGATGGCTAATAGTGACTGGGGTCCTGCGTGAAGGTGCTTTTCGTGTAGGTCCCGTATCAAAGCAGAAGTGATGGAATGATTTCTGGGCAGAATAATGGGATGTCGTGCTTCAAAATCCAACGTGGAGTTTTTAAGGCGTCCTCCAACTCGAAGCAAACCGCAATCATCTAAAAATGGAGAAAGCGAAGCGATTGGGCTTGAAGCTTTGATGTCCTTTCGGGATTCCAGGGCTCTTATTTCATTCAACAGACGAGATTGCTGAGTAAGGCGAAGAAGAAGTTCGGTTCCCAAGCGCAAATCCTCCACAGTTATTTTAAACCTTTTTCGATGAATAAATTTGCATACATATGCAAAAATTCGCTGCATTTTGGGGAAGGAATTCACGAATTTCGATTCTTCCATCAAATATTTCGAAGCGAAGTTGGTAATTAGGATTGTTTTCCGTGCCTCCAAAACCGGCTCTGGAAGAGCAGGCGTACTTGGCCATTGATCTTTACTGTCCGTCAAATATGGAGGCCCATGATTCCAAAGATGAGAATTGATAAGCTCAGCAGGTAGTGATCCTCGAGAAAGAATATCGGCAGGGTTGAGATCAGTTGGCACGTGCAGCCAAGACATTCCAGATGTGAGTTCCTGAATAACAGACAGTCGATTAGCAACAAATACATTAAAGTTAGATGGCTGGTTTTTGATCCAGGCTAACACAACGGTAGAGTCACACCAACAGTAATACGAGCAATTGAAGTTCATTAAAGAGACTTCATGCATAAGCTGAGCGAGTAGCGCTGCACCGCATAATTCCAACTTGGGTATTGTAATAGTCTTCAGTGGCGCTACACGAGATCTGGAACACAGAAGATTTGCCTTTACTCCATTGACGCCTTGCGAAACAGTGTAAAGGCATGCTCCATATGCACTCATGCTGGCATCACAAAATCCATGTATTTCAAGATTGCTGCTTTGAAGGAATGATAGACGTGGGAAAGAGATTCGTTGCATAGAGTCAAACTGCTGAATAAAGTCGATCCAAGCTGTGCGCAAGGCGACTGGCAGACTTTCATCCCAATTCAGCTTTTCTTTCCACAACTGCTGCATAAGTATTTTTGCCCTTGTAATTACTGGCCCTATAAGTCCGAGTGGATCATAAAATCGTGCAATGGTGGACAATATAACTCTTTTAGTTGGTTTCGAAGGGTCTTGATTGGGGCAAAAAGCAAACAATAGTTCATCCGAAGTGGGACTCCATGCCAAACCTAGCGTCTTGGTTACATCGCTGCCATCAGTGAATTTTACAAATGTTTCCCTATCTTCACTGGGTATTTGATTTAGTAAAGATGCATCGTTGGAGCACCATTTCCTGATCTTGAAATTCCCTTTGGCTAAGAGTCCTGACACCTGGCGAATTATTTCAAGAACCTCATTTGTAGTGTCTCCCCCGTTAGCAGATCATCCACGTAAAAATCCTGCAACACAACCTTAGATCCAACTGGATAAGAAGCACGCTCGTCGACTGCTAGTTGGTGCATGGAACGTACGGCTAGAAATGATGCTGGTTTCGTTCCATAGGTGACGGTATCTAGTTTAAATGCTCGAATCTCCTCATGGGGTGAATCGCGCCACAATATGCACTGCAGAAAACTATCCTGAGGCAAGACACGGACGCATCTATACATTTTACAAATGTCACCAGTCAAGGCTACAGGAAAGGTACGAAATCGGAGAAGAGTCGTTACTAACTTCGGCTGAATAGTTGGGCCCGACATCAATATATCGTTTAGGGAATATCCTGTAGATGTACACGCGGATCCGTCGAAAACTACTCGGAGTTTTGTGGTGGTTTTGTCCTCTCTTACTACGCAGTGATGAGGAAGAAAGAATTTGCATTGTTTTAGTGAGTCGCTCTTAACAGGGGACATATGATTTAAATCGAGGTACTCCTTTATAAATTCGGCGTATTGGGCCCTGATAAGTGGCTTGCGTCCCAGTTTGCGTTCTAAATTGAGAAATCTCCGATATGCTTGTTGATATGAGTCTCCAAGAAGACTGTCACTCATCTTAAGGGGCAATTGAACGCTGTACTCGCCACTTAGAAGTCGACAGAAATGTTTTTTAAAATGTTCCTCGCAAGCAATTTCCTCCTTTGTAGCCTCTATGGCGGGGCAGTGGCAATTTTCAACTTCCCAGAAGCGTCTAACTAGTTCATCCATACCGACGGTGGAATTATGACTCAATTCAGTCGATCTAGAGGCAGCTAGGAGCACAGAGTTGTGGGAATAATGACCTCCACCTGTTACAACCCAACCGAAACGCGTTTTTTGTATTATAGGAAGGCCTTTGTCCAACGCATAAGATATCATAAAACAAACTGGCTCCAATAAGCACATCGATGCGCTGAGATTTGTTGAAACTCGGGTCAGCAAGGCTGATATTGGATGGCATTTTCCATTTGGATATATCGAAAGAAGAAGCAGGCTGGTTTCCTGTGATGCGTGGAGCAACAAGAGCTGTGAGACTCGTGCAGTAATCTGAAGTCCTGGATCGAATGACCAAATTGACTGAACCTTCTGTATGAAATGCGGATTCCGCACCAATACCGGATACTGACACCGAACCTTTGGCTCGTTTCAGCTGAAGCATCTGAGCAAAACGAGAGGTTATTAAGTTAATCTGCGAGCCGGAATCCAGAAGAGCACGGCATGGAATAAGCTCACCATATCGACTCTTAATCATGATGACTGTCGTGGCGAGAAGCACTACGTCTGAACTAAGATTCTGAGCAGGAGGCGAGAAAGGTAATGAAGCGGTAACAAGAGAATTCTGAAGACTGGGGTCTGAGCGTGAGTCGGTCTGAGTATACGACATAGGGTTCATTCGTTCCGTGGTAACTGACGTCGGCAGAGGACTGTTGATATGCAAAAGTGAATGATGTTTTTCACCGCATGTGCGGCAAGAACCTGAACTGCAGGAGGTGTTGCGATGTCCCTTCTTCAAACAGTTGAAGCATACTCTAAGCTTCCTTGCCTCTTTAAGGCGCAAAGATGGCGAAAGGTTTCCAAACCGAGTGCAGCTGTAAATGTTGTGCTCTTTATTATTGCAAAATACGCACTCTAATCCAAGGGTGTTTGTAGCAACAAGACTGTTTTTGGAATTAATTAATCTTTTATGTTTTCCAACCTGATTGCTATGGGGATCAATCAACATAGCTTGATCCTTTGCCTCCATGGCTTGACATCTCTTTTCCAAAAAAGTCGAAAAATGGTCCCAGGTCGGTATAACATTGGACGGTGACAGTTCTTCCCATTTGTTCCTGCTTTCGGTGTCCAGATACTTATACATGGAGTGAACGATGATGCAACCTGCTATTTCCTCCATGTTCCCCATCGACTTTAGCGCTCTCATGTGAGAATGCACCATATCCGATAAGGTACGCAGCTTTCTAGTTGACCCATCTTCAACCTTCTCATGCTTCAGCATCTCAGCGACGTGTGCCTGAAAGATTAAACGTTTGTTATTGAATCGGTTGCTTAAAATATCCAACGCGATATCATAATTGCCCTCCGTTACTTCCAAAGACCGAACAGCTTCCAATGCAGGTCCATCCAAACATGATCGCAGGTACTGAAACTTCTCAATCCTTGATAAAACGGCCTCCTGACCTATAATTGTGTTAAACATAGTGAAGAAGTTTGCCCACTCAGTATAGCCTCCACGGAAAGTAGGAAGTTTTATATCAGGAATATGATATCGTGGCCGAACATTTCCGGAGGCAGTAACGTTAAACTCAGGATGTATCGTTGAGTGATGCGGCATGTTCCCGATAGCACTGCGGAGTCTTGAGCGAATACAAACTTTGATTTCCATAACCAAGACATCAAATTTGTTGCTTAAGTCGTTGCCAATTTCGCTTACATCGAGTTCTTCTAAATTGGAATGAGTCGCATTAAATAAATCGGACATCTTTTCCAAATATTCTAGATGAACATTTAGCGCATCTTCATTGCTTTCATCCCCCGCAATGGTCTCCTGAAGTAATGCTGCCTCGTCGTATATTGACTGTGCCTTCCGTTTGTAAAAGGACACCCTGTTTTCCGACAAGTCATTAGACTCAGCCATTTCGGCAAGCAGCAGCAGCAACAGACAGCAGCAGCGAGCAGGCACAAAGAAGAATAGAAGAACGATCCGTTTGATTTTCGGTTTGTGCGCGCAAATGCACCGACAGCAGCAGCGAACAAGCACAAAGAAGAATAGAAGAACGATCCGTTAGAATTTCGGTTTGTGCGCGCAAATACACCGACAGCAGCAGCGAGCAGGCACAAAGAAGAATAGGAGAATGACCCGTTTGATTGTCGGTATGTGCGCGCAAGTGCACCGAAATCAAAGCCGTTGCTGTGCGTAGATGTATTGTTGTTTATGAGCAAGCCAACGCCGAGACGAAAGCTTCGCGACAGAAAGGTTAGGTTTAGTTTGCACTTTAAACGATTTTTAATTGTTTTTTAGCAATATTATTAATGACGATCACGTCGGGGTCACCAAAATGTTGAGACAACGAGCTTTTTCGTTGACTATAGATTAAGAATTTTCACAAAAGTTTGAATTCAAAAACGTTATAATTTATTGTATGTGATTTTGTAAAGTGAGGACGCATAGATGAGAAAAAGAGAGTTAAGAAGCATAGATAACACTACTCGACAAAATTCAACTTTTTTTTTCCGCTGTGGCCAAAAATGACTTTTTCTGATACATTTGGATGTTTAAAATATTTTAAAGAATGTTTTTTTTTTTTTCATGGAGTAGTTTTTTTTTAAAGAATTTTTAAAAAATGTTGTGTTTTTTGTCAAAGGTAGTGCTTCTATTTTTTACATAACTTAAGTTTCCTACAACTGGTTGTACTGAACTTTGCAGTTAAAAAAAGCTGACAAATGCAGCTATAAATCCGACTCAGACACTTTGTAGCTGCAACTTAACGCCTGGAAGATATTAAGCTTCCAAATTGAAATTTCATAATTTTTTTCGGTATTTTTCCCCGAAATTTTGACTTTGAAAGCTCAGGAAAAGTCGAAAAAATAATATTTAAATGCCTTGATTTTTGGTTTTAGATAGACACATTAATTAAGCGTCGTTTAAGGTATCGCTTATAAAAATAAACGGCTTAGTTATAACCGTTTGACCAAAACTACATATGCCGTTTGGCACTATCCCAAATGCCATTTTACCGTTAAAAACTGTTACAAACACAGATTTTTGGTATTTTTGTAGAAAAAAAAACGGTTATACGTCGGCTAACGGAATTTATCGGCGATAATCGGCATATGAAAATTTGGTCAAACGGTTATAACTTAGCCGTTTATTTTTATATTTTTATAAGCGATACCTTAAACGACGCCTAATTAATGTGTCTATCTAAAACCAAAAATCAAAGCATTCAAATATTTTTTTTTCGACTTTTCCTGAGCTTTCAAAGTCAAAATTTCGGGGAAAAATACCGAAAGAAATTATGAAATTTCAATTTGGAAGCTTAATATCTTCCAGACGTTAAGTTGCAGCTACAAAGTGTCTGAGTCGGATTTATAGCTGCATTTGTCAGCTTTTTTTAACTGCAAAGTTCAGTACAACCAGTTGTAGGAAACTTAAGTTATGTAAAAAATAGAAGCACTACCTTTGACAAAAAACACAACATTTTTTAAAAATTCTTAAAAAAAAAACTACTCCATGAAAAAAAAAAAAACATTCTTTAAAATATTTTAAACATCCAAATGTATCAGAAAAAGTCATTTTTGGCGACAGCGGAAAAGTCGTGTCGACTAGTGTAATTGGTGGTACCCCCCTTGGCTTTAATTACACATTTAACCCTATTGGGCATCGAATCGCATAAAGCCCTCAAATATTCCTCCGTTATCGCCTCAAACCAAACTTTTTCTATAACCTCCCCTAACCCAACCATGGTTTTGGGCCCAGACGTTCTCTATCGGATTGAGGTCGGGGCTGTTACCTGGCCAATCTAAGGACTTTATGCCCAATTCCGCCTTCAAAATGTTAACCTATCTGTAAAAAATAGTTACAACTAGTTGACTACATTTTTAAAAATAATAAAACGTCAGAGATTCTCTTACACGGCGCGCTCGATGGCAAGGTACAGAATCGTCCTGAAAGATGTGATCTTCTCTCTCACTAAGTGATTCCATACTGGACACAAATCCACTGCGAATAAATTCACTTCATACTTTTTGAATTCACCATACCCTTAATAATTACACTAGTCGACACGACTTTTCCGCTGTCGCCAAAAATGACTTTTTCTGATAGATTTGGATGTTTAAAATTTTTTAAAGAATTTTTTTTTTTTTTCATGGAGTAGTTTTTTTTTAAAGAATTTTTAAAAAATTTGTTGTTTTTTGTCATAGGTAGTGCTTCTATTTTTCACATAACTTAAGTTTCCTACAACTGGTGGTATTGAACTTTGCAGTTAAAAAAAGCTGACAAATGCAGCTATAAATCCGACTCAGACACTTTGTAGCTGCAACTTAACGCCTGGAAGATATTAAGCTTTCAAATTCAAATTTCATAATTTTTTTCGGTATTTTCCCCCGAAATTTTGACTTTAAAAGCTCAGGAAAAGTCGAAAAAAAAATATTTGAATGCCTTGATTTTTGGTTTTAGATAGACACATTAATTAGGCGTCGTTTAAGGTATCGCTTATAAAAATAAACGGCTTAGTTATAACCTTTTGACCAAACTTTCATATGCCGAATTTCGCCGATAAATTCCGTTAGCCGACGAATAACCGTTTTTTTTCCTACAAAAATAGGGTCAAATGTTGACCTTTTTCCTTCACAGGTGCTGGTCCCGCAGATATTTGATCTTTCTCCTTCAAGCTATTCATAAAAAAGGATATATAACTCTGTACCTATAATATCCCTGCCTCAGTGTAGTTCTGACTTCCAGCAGAATACGATCGTGTGTTTTCGAAAAATACCAATTGTTTCTAATTGAAATGGACAACCCAAGTCGGTCAAATTCATGTGCTTACCGAGCAGACTCGTTTTGCTATATATGTGGAAAGTATATGACCATTTTACCGAAAAGTTCCAAGAACAGTATAAGGAAAACTATAAGATGTGGCCCAAAAGTATTGGCGAAGAGTGGGCTCCAAGCTGTATATGCAAAACGTGCAAATTGAATTTAACAGCATTTAATAAAGAGGAAAAGTAAGTTACCCTAAATCAGAAGCTATGAAGTGTACAAAAAATGCTAAGCATTACTTTTTTTTTGCTCATTTTTTTTTAGAAAACAATTTCGATTTGGAACTCCAATGCTATGGAGAAAACCAAAAAAACACAGCACTGAATGTTTATTTTGTTTATTCGAAAAAAAAGGGTTTGGGGTAGGTGAGAGATATAAATACCCGCAAGAGTCTCGTCAAGGCTTTACGCTTCCTGCTCCTCCTTTGAAGGAAATATCGCCATTAAAACGCAAAAAAGAGGAGATGTCTTCTTCGTCGTATGGAACAACGGATTCAAGTAATGACCAATCAGGAGAATATAAATTTTGCAAGCCATTATCACAGGAACAATTGAACGATTTGGTGAGGATCCTGGAACTTCCTAAAAGTAAAGCTCAGATTCTTGGATCTATTTTAGAGGATGCCCGTTTATTGAAGGAAGATGTCAAAATAACTCATTTCCGGACGCGTCACTTGGTTCACGCACAGTTTTATATGACGAAGGATGACATGTGCGTTTGTCACGACATTTTCGGCCTCTTCAGGGAACTGGGTGAAGATTACGACCCAAACGATTGGAGGTTATTTGTTGACAGCAGTAAAGAAAGGTTTAAGGCTGTTTTGCTACACAATGGAAATCAAAAGCCGTCTATTCCCATCGCCCATGCTGTTAATATGAAAGAGTCCTATCAAACAATGACTAAATTGTTTGAAAATATTAAATATAAAGAACACCAGTGGAAGGTCGCGTGTGACTTAAAAGTTGTAGCCATGTTAACTGGATTGCAAGGCGGTTATACAAAATACTGTTGCTTCCTGTGCCTATGGGATAGCCGAGATAGAAAAGAGCATTACACAAGAAAGAACTGGGAAAAACGGAACGAAAATACTTTGGGACATCACAACGTACAAAATGCAGCTCTTGTGAAAGTCCAAGACATTATATTACCACCATTGCACATTAAGCTAGGACTGATAAAAAATTTTGTTAAAGCACTGGATAACGAAGGTGAATCGATGAATTACCTCAAAACTGTATTTCCACGTCTGTCGCTGGCAAAAGTTAAAGAAGGCGTATTTGATGGCCCCCAAATTCGAAAACTACTAAAAGATGATGGATTTGAAAATATTTTATCTACGAATGAAAAAGCAGCCTGGAACTCATTCCGAATGGTTACAACAAATTTTCTTGGTAACAGAAAGAGTGATGATTACGTTAAAATCATTCAAGACCTACTTAAGAATTATGAACAAATTGGAGCCAACATGTCACTCAAAATCCATTTCCTGCACTCCCACTTAGACTTTTTTCCGCCAAACCTTGGGGATGTTATGGATGAACACGGAGAGAGATTTCACCAACAATTAAAAGCTATGGAACGACGGTATCAAGGTGTTTGGAATGAGAATATGTTTGGCGACTATGTGTGGACTCTCATAAAAGAATCTGACTTAAATGACAAAAGAAGACAGACAAACCATTTTAAAAATAGTAACAAGCAATAACAATAAAAATATTTAAGTATCATAACACTTAAATAAATTCAAGTATTTTTCGGTATTTTTTCAGATAAAATGAGATTTGGGTCGTTTTGGTCAAACGGTTATAACTTAGCCGTTTGATTTTATATTTTTATAAGCGATACCTTAAACGACGCGTAATTGTGTCTATCTAAAACCAAAAATCAAGGCATTCATCTATTTTTTTTTCGATTTTTCCTGAAGTTTCAAAGTCAAAATTTCGGGTAAAAAATACCGAAAAAAATGATGAAATTTCAATTTGGAAGCTTAATATCTGCCAGACGTTAAGTTTCTGCTACAAAGTGTCTGAGTCGGAATTATAGCTGTATTTATCAGCATTTTTTAACTACAAAGTTCAATACAACCAGTTGTATGAAACGAGAGTTATGTGAAAAATAGAAGCACTACCTATGACAAAAAATACCAGATTTTTGAAAAATTCTTTAAAAAAAAACTACTCCATGAAAAAAAAACCATAATTCTTAAAAAAATTTTAAATCTCCCAATCTATTAGAAAAAGTCTTTTTTGGAGACAGCGGAAAAAAAAAGTTGAAATTTGTCGAGTAGTGTTGCAGCCGTGAAATTTCTATGCGGAAATTTTCCTTAAAAAGGGCATCGGAGTTCCACGCAACGTCCTCCCAAAAAGATTCATGTCGCGGCTATTATAATTTGGAATACATTATTTAATGCAAAATAGAAGCACTAGATATTGAAATGCCAATTCCTTACCAGGGTCCAAATGCATTTCTTAGAGATTGTATCCATATACTCCACAGTTGCTGCAAACATCGTCGCCAACTCTATAAACTGCAGCGTCGTTATCTTATCTTGCTCTGCCACATAAAGCATCATTAATCCTTGCTCATTCATTTTAATAAAATTTAATAAATCAAATTTATAAACACAAGCACGTGCCGGCTGCCGAAACTCAATAACTCAACTTTTGCATAGTGTAGACACCAGTTCTGAGTTATTGAGTTCACTCATTTATCGATAGGTAACTCACTGTAGTGTAAACAGGCTATAACAGTCTTGCAATCTAGTTAACATGGCTACGACTTTACACTGGGTGCGATGTCGGAAAAGACGCAGAGAAGCAAAAGAGGCGTTTACACTGCGTCTTTAGAACAGCAGACGAGAAGAAGACAAATTTGTAAACAAAGTTAATTATGAGCGAAAATCAACGGAATATGTCAGCAAAAGAGTTGATTCTTTTGAATTTATTGAAGTGCATGGAAGATGCTGTGTTATCTAATATCCGAAAGCAGGATACGAATTTTCGACAGGCCATTCCTTTTAGAGAAAAGGATAGCCATAGCGCTATATTGCCTGGGATCCTGTGCGAAATATCTCACAATAGGGAATTTATTTGGTGTGTCCAAACCCATTGTGTGTAGGATTTTGATGGAATTTTGTCAGGAAGTAATTGTTGAACTCGCTGATAAGTAAATGCCAGCAGAATTTCTTACCCTGAGAAGATCACGGAAACAGTAAAAGGATTCAAAGACATGGGATTGGCAGCAACAAATTTGAAATAAATCATATTGTAAAAAAGCTTGATTTAATAATAAAATTAGTTTAAACAATTTGTTCTAATTTTTTCTCTTTTAACTCAATTAAAAATTTTAATAGTTCCGCTGATTGGTAAGTACGAACTTTCCTGTTATGCGCAAAGAAAAACCAAAAGCAATGGAATATAACGAATAAGCGCACCTGCGTCGGAAAAGGACGCAACTTTTTGCCACCACTAGAGCCCTATGCTAAACCTATATAAAAAAAACTCCGTTTCGGGGAAGACGCAAATACTCAAGACGCATCCTTAGTGTAAACGGCACATCAGTCACAACAATTTAGTTATTGTTTGATAAGATTATTTTACATTAATAAATTTTATTGGCGGAATTTCGTCTGAAGGAAGAGCATGAAGGGTAAAACCTTGAACAGATGGTTTCGGGTAAACCAATTCCATATTTTTCCCAAATCCAAATTTTTCAATTGAACAAAAGAAACAATTGGAGCTGTGAATTTGTGGTATTCTCCAGACCATTGGAGTTCCAAATTGAAATTGTATTCTAAAAAAATGTATATTTTCTAAACTTAATAGCTTGTGATTAGGCTTACTTACATTTCGTCTTTATTAGATGCTGTTAAATTCAATTTACACATTTTGCATATACTGCTTGGTGCTTACTCTTCGCCAAACTTTTTGGCTTGATTTTAAAACTCTCTCTTTAAACTTTCTACATATGTATGGAGTCAAACGAGTCTTCTTGTTATACACATGAAAATTAACGGCTTAGTTAACCATTTCAATTGCTTTAAGTTATTAACAAGCAGTATTTTTGGAAAAAACACGGTAGTATTCTGATGGAATTCAGAACTAAACTGAGGCAGGGATACTATAGGTGCAGAGCTATATAACCTTTTCTATTAATAGGTAGATGCGAAAAAGGTCTAATATTTATTTGACTAATTAGGTATATTTATCCACACCATTTACAGCCCAAATGGACATGATCAAGTATGGCATATATCCGGAATATATCCATACCTAGGACTCGGTAAAACAATAGTTAAAAGTCATTGTTGTTTCCAGCAATCCCATTTTGGCAGTTCGACCAATTCTTACACACGATGCTTTAAACGACGACTAATTAATGTTATTAATCAGTCAAAGAAATACTTTTTTCAACTTATCTTAAGTTTTTAAAGTAAAAATTTTGGGAAAAACCAACAAAAAATTTAGATTTGAAAACTTAATAATTTCCCGACAGTAACCTGAAGCTACTATGTGTTTGGGTCGGATTTGTAGCTTCATTTGTCAGCTTTTTACAATTGCAACGTTCAATAAAAAAAGATGTAAGATACTTTAGTTAGTGAAAGTGGAAAAGAACTTCTTCTGAAAAACATGAACAAAAATACCAGATTTTGTCTTAAGAAAACAACATAAAAATAAAAACCATAATTCTTTAAAAACTTGTTTTAATCGTTGCGATTTGCGAAAGCCGGAATACGAACTTTTATAATTTTACAATCAATTTGCAACATTTTGCGATAGTCGAGAATTACTAATTGCTCTTTATTGAGGGTTCATATAATATTATTTCAAATAATATATAATATGTAATATAATTAATAATAATATTATATTTTATTAATAGCTATACAATATTTTTTTTTGTCGTTCGTAGATAAATATGAATGGACCCACTAATCTTCGTGTTTATACACTGTACGCGCAATTATCACATAGTATGCAGTTGGAATGCTTTTTACCGGCTCCATCAAATGTACGGAAAATTGTCTTAGCCACAAATATAGCTGAAACGTCGATTACCATACCTGGTATACGCTACGTTATCGATTGTGGATTTGTAAAAGACAAATTTTTTAACCCCGTTGACGGAATTGACATTTTAAAAACAGTTAGAATATCGCGTGCACAAGCATGGCAACGGACTGGAAGGGCAGGTCGTGATGCACCTGGAGTATGCTACCGAGCATATACAAAAGCCGAAATGGACTCTTTTATCATCTCTACTCAGCCGGAAATTCTTAGAACAAACCCGACATCAACAGTGCTTCAACTCTTGGCTATGGATGTAGATTGCAATAATTTTGATTTTTTAGACGCTCCTTTAGATGAAGCACTGATAAGTGCATATAGAAGTTTGGATGGTCTAGGGGCTATTGAATATGGACATATATCACATATTACGCCTTTAGGTCGTTTAATGTCCCAGTATCCATTAGATCCCAAATATTCAAAATTATTAATATCAGCTTCAACATTCGGCTGTATGGAGGAAATATTACGTCTAGTTTCCGTCCTTTCGAGTGATAATGTTTTTGTTTTAAGCAGCGATAAAAATGAATTGGCTACACTTGCACATGCTAAATTTCACTCTAAACATGGAGATCATTTTACGCTGCTAAATGTTTTTAATTTATTTATAAAGGCAGAAAAGCCAAAGGTAAGAAGACGACTTCTTAGATTTACATATATATTTGTGAATAATTTTTTTTTTTTTTAGGTGTGGTGTCACGACAATTATTTAAATTATCGCTGTCTAATGTACGCCCGTAACGTTTGTCGCCAATTGTCAGATATAAGCCAGCGATTAGGCCTGACTATAAACAGCTCCGAAAACATTGAATCGCTTAAAAAATGTCTTTTAAATGGATTTTTCGAGAATATTGCTATATTACAAAAGGACGGTTCTTATTTAACTTGTTCCGGACATCTTAAGGCTAAAATTCACCCTTCAAGTGTCTTTCACCTAATGTACAAGCCCAAATGTATATTGTTCACTCAAATGGTTCAGACGGATAGTAAGTTTCTTCGGCAAGTAACAGATATATATATAGACTGGGCTAAAGAAGTGGTACCTTCTCTTAGAAAAGGTCTACAATAAAATACACCATCCTTTTTATTATGTAATTTTTTGATTATTTCTGTCTCTGATATAAACTTATTTTCTATTCAATGGTCAAAATGGTCAATTATCTCAGAAAATTTTTTTTTTTGTTGCTTGCAAACTTTTTTTTTTTCATAAAATTTAGGGAATACATTAAGAAGCAAGAAACTGCTCGATACTCGCCAACGATGTCAAAATGGAATAAATCAAAATCTGCGTAATTCAATTAATTAATTAAATTCATAACCATGGACTGTTCATACAATTTAAAACGATAAACTTTCCATCCGCCGAAAAAGAAATAATTTACATATCTTTGAATGTTTCATAAAATGTAAAATAGAAATAGTTTTATTTGAAAAAAAGGTTTCCTTGAATCGTTGCATTTAAAAAATTTAATTTGTTATTCTGAGGCCCTATGTTCTTCCCAAGAGCCTTGAGGACTTCATTTATTTAATTTATTTATACCTACTATTTATCTGGTCTTCTATCATAGATAGAAATTTTTTTATTTATTATAATATAAACGAGGTTAGAATTACAAACTATTAACCAAGCTTATTGTAGAATAGCACTGGTTACTTTGACCTTCGGCTACGTTATTGTAATATGATAATTGTATCTATAGCATGCTGGTACATATTTATAAGTTTTGAATTTTAATTAGATTAACTGATATAAATTTGTTTCTTTTAAGTAATTTGCTGTTTTATCGAACTCCTATTTTTAGTTTGAAATGGCTTAGAAAGATATGTGAGTGGGTTATTGTTGGAAAAGATTTTGGTGCGTATTTTTATAACTCGAGGGGATGGGAAGTCTTTAAGTACATTTTCTATTTATATTGAAATATTGGCCTGGCAATGCGTACAAGTATTTATTATAGTAGGATCGAGGTAATGCTGGTGAGTTATTCTTGTGTGTCCTAGTTAGAGATCTGCAGCGGTCCACCGCAACTACTAGTGTACAGCATTCGTACAATATCATTTTCATACATGAGTACTGAAGTACCGCAAGTGTGCGTCACATTCTGAGTGCGTATATTTTCGACATACAAGCACGCACCGCACAAAAAATGTGTGTAGAAAAACTACCCCTAAAATTATGTAAAGAAGCATACATGAAAAGAAATAAAATATTACGGTAAAATATTGATCTTGTACCCGCAATGTTCTTCAAATTGTGTCTTCTTTATTTAACTACTCAGCGTCAAAACATCGCAGAAAAACGGTCTTGAGTCGTACAAATTTGAGCGAGTCAATTTTTGTACAAGCGTTTAGGCACTGCATATTTTCTTGTCGCTTTATATACTTATTCGTTTCTTATGCGGTGTTTGAACACCGCAACCGCATTCTAGGCGCTGCTTGTACCACCGCCACCGAAAAAAAGAGTACACTACTGATCCTAGTCTTAGTCTAATTATTTTTGTTTTTTTAATCCTTGATGTGATGTTTTCGTCTGATTATTTTGATTACGGGAATAATTGAAGCTGATTTCGCTTGCTGGTTCGTTTCGTTTTATTTCCGGCGATCTAGACTAATTTTAAATTATAATTAAAAGAGATTTTTTAATTACGCAACCCGATATAACCCAGATCATAGTCATTGGTGCCGAACTCGAATAAATTCTCTTATTCTTCTCTTCTTCTTATTCTCTTATTCTTAGTAACACTGTTTTTGTCAGCTCAGCTGTTTTTGTGTCTTGAGTTATAGCCTTTTACACTACCGCATCATTGTCGAAGGTGCGGAAAAATAATGCGAGGCGTTTACACCTATGCTGCATCTTTTCCGAATCATTTTGTCAGCTGTTCGGCCTGCAAATGAAAACAAACTCATTGAATAATTAGAAGAGAGCACAGGCATTTTTATTGAAATTAACAGAAATTACTAAAATAATGAGCGATTTATTTTTAAATGTGGAAAACGGTGTATTTGGGAGTTTCACTACGAGCACCCAATTGTTTATGGAGCTTGTTAAGGAGGACTCCGATGTATGTGAAGCTATCGTTGGCTTCACCGAACAAAAATTACGTGCTGCTGACTTTAATTTTAAAGTGGCACTTTGAAAGTTCTAATCAGTGCATCCCAAAAGATCGCTGTAGACCCTTGGAAATATTTGTGTTACCATTTTGTTGTTTGCGATCAGACTTATAGGCTTTTTACACTGGGTGCGTTTCCTATCGATATCGTAAACGACGCAGAGAAGCAGAAGAGGCGTTTACACTGCGTCTTTGCGTCTTTACAACAGCAGACGAGAGAAAGACAAATTTGTAAACAAAGTTAATTATAAGCGAAAATCAACGGAATGTAAAAAAAAGATTTGATTCTTTTATCCGCGGTGGCGCAAAGTGAAGACAATCTTCTGAAGTGCATGGAAGCGGAAGGGAATGCAGAAGAGTTGCAATTTGTTTAGCAACTGCAACGTCCTTCTCGCGTTTGGACGTTTGTAAGTAAACAGCAGATAATGTTCTCTTTTCAATTAAATAGTTGATAATTTTATGTTAAATAAATAATCATGCGGCCGCATTATTGTCTTCTTCTATCCACAGGGCTCTTATGGGTATTATTGTCGCATGTTCCATTTTACGGAAAAATCCAATGATGCGGACTAATGTAAAAAGGGTATTACTGTTACACATGTTCAGTTTGGTTTATAAAATAACCATGCACCATGTAAATGCACCCCCAAAAAGTCACTGTTTCGTATTGATTATAGGCCGCTGGCATTATTCGACCGTATTTTTTCAAAGACAACGAAGGTACTTACTGTGATTACTGTGAAATTCGAATGCTACTGTGCGGCTATGTTAAGACACAGCAACAATCCAATATTGAAGAATTTATTCGTGAGATACCAGAAGATATATTTGAAAGATTATAACCCAGCGTATGATCCGAGGCGCAGCCGCGGTCAACATTTAAATGAAATCATCATTAAACCTTAAATTATATAGATCGTTCTATCCACTCCACACAGTGGCCGGATTTGGAAAATTTGGGGCATAAAATCAAAACGATATATTTTAAAATAAGGAAGAGAGATCTTAATATTATGATAGAATATAGACAAAGTAATCAAAATACAATTAAAAAAAATATTTTGCAATCCTGGTAATTTTACGAAATCCTTGGAGTCAGCTGAGTTTGAGCTACGCTTTTTTGAAGTTTTTTTTTGCAAATGCTTAACAGGATTTTTGCAAAACATTTTTTGTTGTCAATAAACATTACTTTAAAATGGAAAACACCAATAAAGGTATGTTGATTTTCAAATTTAAATCAATGTTTGTGTTGTGTTGCTTTTATTTTTTGGCAAACATAGCCTTTAAGTCACATGTTTTGTAGAGTGGCATGGCATCTTTCTAGCTCTTTCTTGAGACTAATAATGCATTTATGTTCATTAATATATGCTTAACTTAATGAATGTAATTATTTTTTCGTTTTTTTGCGCGTTTGGTAAATATTTGATGATATTACAGATACGCTCGAATTTAGTCACGAGGAATTGCTTGAGATTTGGATTCAAGGTGGACGCAAAACCGAGGCGATTTCCAATCAAGTGTTTGGAAAGCTTATTAATAATTTAAATATAGAGAAGAAAAAAATATAATGACAAACAATTCCAATTTCACCGGTTACATTTACAAATATCTGCCAAAATGTCAAAGAAAGATAACAAGATTTAAAGACCAACATTCGAAGTGGCTTGCTGGAAAAATGACGTTGCAAATTGATGGATATGATTTGAAAAGACATTCAAAAGGACGACTCATATTTTTTTATTGAAGGCGGCACGCGCTAACTAGCTTCCGAACTCGCAACTACTCAAGATCATAATATTGATCTACTCTCTCATGCAGCTGCCATGTCTGCCATAAAATTTAAAGTAAATAAAATTAATGATTGGGCTTTAGCATTTTTACTGGAGAATTCCTTTACTAAAAGACAATACAACAGCATTAGGACTTTAATACGGAAACATGGCTTTGATATATTGCCAAGCTATGATAAAGTCTACAAAGCTAAATTGCTGTGCAGTCCCATTGACAATGAAGTCACGGAAACCATGACCCAAGTTTCATTACAAAATATGGTCAATCACACTGCAAAGAGGATAATAACTTTTCAAAAAGAAGTTTTTAGTCAATTTCCAGAAATAAATTATGTTAATTTGATTGCAAGCTATGGATTCGACGGATCGACTGGACAAAGCTTATACAATCAGGGATTTCTAGGGAAGGAGCCGGAAACATTTGACCAATCCTTATTCGTCACTTCTTTTATACCAATTAAATTAGTTGATTTTTTAGGAAGAGTTCTGTGGCTAAATGCAAAAACTCAGTCAGTAAAATTTTGTAGACCATTAAAAATTTAATTCGTTAAGGAAGGTAAGGAGCACATTTTAAAAGAAAACAACAGATTAAATGAATAAGTTTTAAATCTATCACCGTACATATTTAACGAAATTGCTGATAGAAATATTGCAGTTTCATTTGATCTAAATTTAACGCTTATTGACGATAAGGCTTTGAATGTTTTAACGGGGATGAACTCCACTCAAGCATGTCCAATATGTCGTGCAACTCCAACAAAAAATTTAACGACGAAGGACACAAATGTTTAAATTTTTAAGCCAAAACCTTATGCTCTTCAATATGGAGTGAGTCCATTATATTCATGGTTAAGATTCTTTAAATTCCTATTGCACGTTTCATATCGGATTGGTCTAAATAAATGGCAAGTGCGAGATGTAAATGACAAGGTTTTGTTAAATTGCCGGAAGAAAAATATTCTCGATAAGCTATGGAAGCAAATGGGACTGCACGTAGATCGACTAAAACAAAAAGGAAGCGGCAATACAAATGATGGCAATACTGGTAGGAGGGCGTTCGCAAATACCCAACCATTTGCGTATATATTGCCATTTCTTGCGAGTTTGAAATAAGTCCACAAAAGTTTCAAAGCTTTTGTAATGAAACTGCTTCCTTATAAATACATATATGGAAAAGTATCCGTGGTATTCCATGTCACCGACCATTCACAAGATCCTGGTCCTTGGCTCAGAAATTATTTATGCTTCTGCAGTTCCCGTCGGATGTTTAGGCGAAAACGCCTCCGAGGCTCGAAATAAATATTACAAACGCGACAGAATATTCCACGCACGAAAAAATAGTCCTATTAATAATATAGAGGATGTGTTTCACCGAGCAATGGATTCTTAGGATTCCCTAATATCGAGCCTTTATTGAATTAAAAATTTCATGAAATATAAGGACAAGCTGATGTCAGAAGTAATAGCGCTTTTCGCTGAGCCAGCCGGTTTAGTAGACGAAGACAATACGAGTATTGAATCTGATATAGATTCGGATTCTGATAATGAATACATCGATTCCTCTTCATTTAAGATAGAAACTGAAGATAGTTAATAGAAAGTATCGTTTTGTGTTCAAAAATATAAAAATATGAAATCATTTTAATATGGGAGGTATGAGTGGGCGTGGTCCGATCGATCTAAAAATGTTTCCAATTTGTATATATATTATTACAATCAACTGTACCAAATTTAAAGACCCTGTGATCTGTAGATTAGTTTGTGTCCCAACTTTGGCAAATCCGGCCACTGTGCACTCTAATAAAGATTTCATGAATTTTTCTCAATTGTATGTGTTTTTATTTTATTTTATAAGTCAACATCAAGGGCATTAAGCCACCACACTACCCAACATCTTCGCCACACTCAAGACTCAGCTGCAATTACCCAATTCTGAGAATCATTGGATCAGCGTCTACCCGGCTTCCGCCACATGCCGGGCTCGATAAGCCCAAAAATAATACAACCCAAAATATGCTGACATAGTCAAGTCTTGAAGCTTCACTAAAGTGAGAATGTAAAATTAATCTAAATTAATGCGTGTTTGAAAACATCGAATTTGTGGCGCTCTGTGAAAACACTTAGAATGAATACAAATGTACGTGTTCAATTGCAAAACGATGCTTCAGCAGCTGTGTTTTCCTAGCAATTTTTAGACATTGGTAATGGAATACTTCCCGTTGACAATACTGGCTTCAAAACGTTTCCAAATAATTTTTTCAAGTTTGTGTCATCGAAGAAAGACTTGATTCAGAGTATGTTTCCAAATATTGCACAAAATTATAGAAACCAGCATCAGCCAGTGTTGAGGGAAACAGCAATTTTGGCCGGAGCATTTGAATTCCATCCCAGGAGAAATGGTTGCGTATAGGTCGATTGACAGAATTCTCAATGAAGACACCATAATTATGCTGCAAAATCTTAATCCACCACGACTTTTCAATGGTACAAGACTTGCTGTGAAAAAAGTTATGACTAACTTACTTGAAGCAACTATTTTGACTGGGAAATTTTGAAGTCAACACGTTTTACTTCCGAGAATTCCTACACTACAATTTCTCATTTGTTTTGCAAACCGTCGGCCTTAATCATTCATTGTACCGACGGCAAAACAGAGAATATTATTTTACACAAAGCATTGCAATAAATAAAATATGTCATTACTTCAAAATTACACTAGTCGAAAAGACATTTTTCTGATAGATTTGGAGATTTTACATTTGTTAAAGAATTATGGTTTTTACACCCGGTACTCGAAGAGTATAAGGGTATATTAGATTTGTGGTGATAGTGGAATGTGTGTAACACCCAAAATAAAGCGTTTCCTACCCCATAAAGTATATATATTTATTATTAGTCAGCATCAATAGCCGAGTCGATAATTACTTGTTATCTATTTATTATTTATTCACCAACGGGTAAACTGGCTAAACTTACTTCTATCGTAACAAGAAATCAAACATAAAATATTTCATAGTGAAACAGGAAAAAATCAGAATGTAACCGTCTAACGGATCCCAGGCAAGAACGCAGTCCTCCTCCCGCCCAACTGACCGAGGAGCGCTGCCGCATAACGCGCTACTCGTTAACCGAATCGATCGCGGACATGAAGGAAAGATAGGTGTTAGACTAGTGTTCGAGGAAAAGAAGAACTAATCTAACTAAAAAACTAAGCGATTCCCCCGGAAAAGTCCCAGTTGGCAGCGCATTATGCTGGCGAAGAGCCCTACTTGTTATTTCCGTCCGGTGGAGATCAACAGCAACAGCAGATTGCATGGTCTCTAAGGCTCCTGGCAGGCGTATTGAATCCAATCCTACTAAGCAGGTTAGGGCAATCGATGTTACCGACTAATAAGTCATAAACAAAGATCCTCGAGAGAGGAGAGATGCACGAGGCGGAATTTGCACTCATAGGATGGCAATGCAATTAAAAACCGCAAAGGCTGGAGTGCAAACTTCAAAAACTTCCTCTGCAATCTCTCGATACGTGCAATCTGAACAACACTAGTTGGGTTCCAAACACCTGCAGCATATTCAAGGCGCGCGCTCAAGGAATGAATAAAGACTTAGCCTCGTGTATGGATCCCTGAACTGGGATGAATTGCGCGTAACGAAGCCGAACATAGCTTAAGCTTTTAGCAAAATGAAGTTCAAATGATCAACAAACAGAAATTTTGAATCAAACAAGACGCCTAGGTCGAGAATCTAGTAGTAAGGATACTATCGCCTAACGATTTGACAGAGCGAAAAGTTTTGAGATCATCAACGTAAAGCAAATGCTCAGAAGCTTGAATGCTGAGACATCTGTCATTGATAAAAATAGAGAACAGCAGCGGACCAAGAGCACTGCCCTGTGGAAGGCCGGAAGTAGCCAAATATGGGTCCGACTGCTATCAATTCACCAATACAACATACTCTCGCTGCTCCAGATATGATATGAACCAACTGAGCAGGATCGAGTGAATACCCACCGATGTAGCTTGGCTACTAAGGCAATAAGGAGACTTTGTCAACGGTCTTAGCAAAGTCAGTGTACACAACATCGACTTGCGAGTACACTTCAAAGGCATGTATGCAAAAATTACTGAATGCGACCAGATTAAAGCCATAAGCAATGCTGATTTGGGCTAATATAAGACTTAATGAGGAAAGTGATCTTTTTGGCAAGGATACGTTCAAGAAGCTTAGAGATATTGCTGAATTTGGCAATTCGTCTATAACGCTAATAAGCAAAATTAAAATTTTATTTCTTTTTATTTTATTTTTATTTAGAGATGTACATTTTTTTAAGAATTATTTTTTTTATGGTTTAGTTTTTTTTACGAATTTTTTTAAATTTGTCATTTTTTTTCTATTTTTCTTATAACTGGTTGTATTGAATTTTGACGAAAAATTCCGTTAGCCATATAACATATAACCGTTTTTTTTCTTTAAAAAAAAACCAAAAAACTGTGTTTTTATACCCGGTACTCGAAGAGTATAGGGGTATATTGGATTTGTGGGGATAACGGTTGTGTGTAGCGTCCAGAAGGAAGCGTTTCCGACCCCATAAAGTATATATATTCTTGATCAGCATCAATAGCCGAGTCGATATAGCCATGTCTGTCTGTCCGTCCGTCTGTCCGCCTTTTAGCGCCTACATCTCAGAGACTATTAAAGCTAGAGTAACCAAGTTTTGTATTCAGTCTCCCGTCCAAATGAGCGCCTAGATCTCAGAGACTATAAGAGCTAGAGCAACCAAACTTTCTATCCGAGCTTCTGTGATATCAAACCAGCACAAGTGTATTTCAAAATTTTGCCACGACCCTTTCCGCCCCCACAAAGAACGAAAATCTGTGAATACACAATTTTTAAGATAAATGAAAACCAAAAACGCAGAATCATGGAAAATTACCATATCTACCAGATTGCCGATTGGCTACGCAACGCCTGCCAAGCGCTGACTCATTCCCTCTCTCTCTGTCGCAAACACTTGTACGTCTCAAATATGTAGTTATACATGTAGAAATGTAGAAGCAGATGTAAAAAGCATATGCAAACAAAATTAGAAACATGTATAATATTTCAAAAATGATTTGACTTCAATTTTTGAAATATTATTTTTTGCTCAAAATTTAATTTGTCCCTTTTGCGAACATATAATAAATTGCATAAATCGCAAGCTCATATATGTATGTATGTATATACTGACTGAGTACCGGGTATAAGGTAGAGCCGCGGCCTTTGCCGCGGCTCACAACGTTCCCCCTCGTTAATAGTTTTTAACGGTAAAATGGCATTTGGGATGGTGCCAAATGGCATGTGAAGGTTTGGTCAAAGGGCTGGAACTTAGCCGTTTATCCATCGACTCTTACAAGCGATTCTTAAACGTCGCTTGATTAATGTGTCTATCTAAAAACAATAATGTAAGCCACGAAATATTTTTATTCGCCTTTTTCTGAGTTTTCAAAATAAAAATTTCGGGGAAAAAATACTGCAAAAAATTATAAAATTTGAATTTGAAAGCTTAATATCTTAAGCTGCACCTACGAATTGTCTGGGTCGGATTTAAAGCTTAATTTGTCAGCTTTTTAAAACTGCAACGTTCAATAAAACCAGTTATAAGAAACTTAAGTTATTTGAAAAATAGAAGCACTACCTCTGAAAAAAATATGACAAATTTTAAGAAATAAAAAAAAAAACTAATAAACCGAGCCGTAAACAAAGAATTTGTGAAGAGAATTTTCTGCGGTTCACAAAAAGCAACATCACAGTTGTGAAGCAGGATGGCAAAATTACCATCACTGTAGGGTTTACTAGAGTTCTTGAAATCAGCAATTGCCTCCAAGATGTCCGCCTCCGATAGATCAAGTGTGCCAATATTGACCACGGAAGGAATGGAGTCCGAATCTTGCCACGCCGCGCATTTCTCAAAAATGAAGCAAAAAGGTTTGTTATACCACTATCAGTATTTGAACTTAGGACCACCAAGATTCATAGCTGAAGGAAGAGCACTCGTCGACCTTTTAGAATTTATGAAATGCCAGAATGACCTGGGATTAACTTTAAGCCCCCATTGAATGTCGGCAATATATTTATTATATAAAAATTTGTTTAAGAACGCAAACTCCCGCTTCTGTTGCAAATACCTTGCCCAGTCAAGAGGGTCACGGGTCTTATCAAATCGCTTAAAAAACTTATTACGCAGATACATAACAAGACCCTTCGTATACCACGGTAGCCTATAGGAATCACGCACTCTTCTGGAAGCATTATTGTCAACAATATAACGAACAGTATGAATGAAAACACGATAAGAAATATCTACACTAGGATGCGAGAGAACAGACGCATACTTAGTTTACATTTAACATGTCATCCCGTATAGCATTCATACTTAAATCAGTAAAACCATATTCAAAATCAAGTTCTGCCCGAGGCGAGTAACAATAGAATTTAACTGATAATAGCAATGGCATATGATGCATGTCGCATTCTGCAATCGGCAGTTCGCAACGCGTAACACAACAATCGACATCAGATACAACAAAAACTAAATCTAGAATCTTATTTAACCTATTAAAAACATTGTTGACTTGGGTTAAGCTCATACTAAAACAGTCATCCAGCAAAGAACTTTGTGCTGCATATGCACATTGCTCGGCATCATAGCCGACGGATCGACAGATCGACGGACCACACCAACGAACCCAAATTGAAGTCGCCAACAACGCAGAGATGTTGACGGTCTTTTAAATTAGCATATATGCTAGTAATATTTTGCATATGCGCCTTGTAGACCTCGTAGCTGCTACTCGGCGGAATGTACGATGCGCTGACCACAAGAGTCTCCGACTGGCCGGCCATCACCATACCAATTTGATCATACATGGTGTCTCCATCCAAGAGACAAATCGGATAACAGCGTAGCGTGCGTCTAACGGCCACAATGACCCCACCCCCTCTGGAGCGCTTAATTTTGGCACAATCTCTGTCCTTACGAAACACTTGGAAAAGGTTGGGATCAAAGTACTCGCTGTCGAAGAAGTTTTCGTTGAGCCAGGTTTACACCAAGATGATAATATCGAAATCGCAAGTAGAGGTTGCCAGGTAGATAGCCTGAGCCTTATTGCACATGCCCTCTAATTTCTGAAAGGAAATGCGAATGGATTTGGTCCCGTCCATAGGCATGATCCCAGAGGGTAGCAGTGCTGTACGGTTAGCGGCCACGGAAGTACGATCCAGAGGAGGGTCTGGCAAATCACACACAGCAAGAGGGGCGAGGCTCGTGCGTTAAAACAGCACGAACGCCGTGGTCCGAAACCGCAGCACACCCTCCTCGACCAGAAGATTAGGCAGTGCAGCGGCAGGAAGATGCAATCTAGGTGCTGAAGGTGAAGAGAGTATTAAATTTAAGAGCGAACGACGGGCTGCTGACTCTCTCCAATTGTCGAGTGCAGCGATGGCGCAAGCAAAGCACACGAAGACATGCGTTGGCGTATGTTGCTGTAACGATGACCTCAGAGGCGCATTTCGTCGAAATAGAGCGCAAGCAAAAGCATCGACGTCTGACCCAGCAGCCGCCGTGCTTATGTCGCACAAAGCGCAGTTGTTCCGCAAAGGTATGCCAAAAATTATGCAGCGGGCCGTTGCTGACTGCGAAGAGGCGAGAAAGTGTAAGTAGAATATGGCGTCGTTAGATAGGCGGCGATCCAGAAACCATAGGCGCCGCTTACTCAGGGTTTTTCGAAGTGGATGGAACTGGAGCTTCCGTAGTCGGGGTGGACGTCCGCAGATTAACTGCCGTAACATCAGCTTCCAGCCTCTGCCTATTCACTAAGCGGGAAACCGTTACCGATACTGGCCAGAATTTGTCGTCAAAGACTTCAGGGAATAGCGGCTCAAGTACAACAAGTTTGAAGTTAACAAGCTTCAACAAAGATAAATCGGTATCCAGCTTGACCAACTTCGCACAAAAAATCTCTGCCTTGAGCTTATCAGCAACAAATATCACCACCTCTGTCTCCGTCGCGGTAGCAAATTTACCAATTTGTAGGTATTTTCTAGGTAGGTATGCCAAAAAAACGCTTAGAGGGTGCCGGCTGGGCAATGGGCACTGCATTATACCGGACAAGGGTAATGCATTGTCGCAAGGTTCTAAACGCTGGTGCCCCAGATGAAGGCATCGAAGAGTGAACACGCCAAAAAGGTGGAAGTGTTGCTAGCTACCAGAAGGCAGCGTTTGACCGACAATGCCGTCACTCCGGCGAGCAAGCGGCACCTCGGGCTCAAGAGAGCGGAACCTCCACCAAAATTGGTAGAGCAGGGGTCGAGCGAGAAGATCAGCGATGTGTCCAAGAGACACCTGATCGTAGCTCTCATCGACAAAAGTGATGAGAATGGGAGAATGATAGCGGCGCAGTGGAAATTGGTCCACGCGCGGCTGGTAGACTCCCTATTTACACGGATGGAAGAGAACCCAATAGCTCACATGCCCACTTCGATGGTGGCTGAATGGGGTCAAAATTCTGAAGTGTAATGATGACCCGACACTGAAGTGGCTGACGCAAACGGTCTGCCAATTGGAAGCGATGTGGGAGGGGGCCAAGCTGGAGGTGGTGGACAGGGATCTAATCCCGTCCATACCAAGGGCGAAGGTACTCTTCCCCATCGCCATCCAAGGGGACCGTGCTCCTAAAACAGCTAGACTGAGGAAGCTGCTGTCAAAGCAACCCAGTACAAAGTCAGCTCAAATTAGACAACGGACAGTGGTCGGAGGGCAGCAAAGAAGCCCTGACGGCACTAATGGAAGCCCACTTCCCAGGATGCGCCGAGGTCACCGATGCCGAAACGCATCAGGACCTAGCAACTGAGGAACAAACACCCCCAACAGACCTAATAACCCCCAAGAAAATCCAATGGGCTATAGATTCCTTCACGGTCGGAATATTCCCAGCCACGTTGCAAGTGACCAAAGAAGTGATCACCCCATGGCTTCTCGCAATATACGTAGCATGCCTAAGAATAGGCCTTGTCCCGATCCAATGGAGAACCTCTAGAGTTGTCTTTCTCCCAAAAGCAGGAAAGTGCAGCCATGCAAGTTCCAAGGATTATAGACTGATAAGCCTAACCTTCTTTATACTGAAATTATTAGAAAAGCTGCTGGAGCTACACATCAGAAACGAAGTGGAGAGACTGATGTCAACCAACCAGCACGCCTACACCAAGGTAAAAGTGGTGGAAACCGCACTACACTCGCTAGTAGCTACCGCCGAGAAAGCCCTCAACAATATAAAATATGCACTAAGAGTATACGTAGATATATCCGGAACATTTAATAACGTCGCTACAGAAGCCATCATGGACTGCCTAGGAGCAACCAATACCCACCCAGTAATCAACCTCTGGATAAAAACCTTCTAAGTTGTAGACGGGTGCAATCAGAGTGAGGCACCGCTTCCATGGTCAAAGGAGCATACAGGGGCACACCCCAGGGTGGAGTCCTGTCGCCTCATCAAGAGATTTGAGAGGAAGGCCCCAAAAATAACAGCTTATGCGGACGACATAAGCGTTCTTATTACGAGTGTGTGTCCATCGACTCTCAGCTCCATAATGGAACGAACACTCAGGGCGATATGTGAGTGTTAAGGTGGAGTAGGTCTCAGTATCAACGCGGATAAGACGGACCTCATCCTCTTCCCCAAGAGGTACACGGTACCAGCATGGATCCCCCCGAAAGTCAACCAGACAAGGCTAACCCCTAAAGCACAGGTCAAATTCCTCAAATAGTACTGGATAGCTAACTGGCATGGAGACCCAACGTAGTGGAGCGGGTGAAAAAGGCCACCGCTGTACTTTATGCATCCAAAAAGATGCTTATTAGCACATGGGACCTGTCACCCGCTCTGATGCATTGGATCTACATCTTGGTGGTGTGACCAACTCTGCTGTATGGAATCTTAGTGTGGTGGAAAGCTATTAAATAGCAGACGTGCCACAACCTCTGGGAAAGAACCTGGGCTCTGCTCTGTATCACAGGAGCGCTGAGGTCAACCCCAACTAAAGCACTCGAAACCATACTCGGAATCGAACCCCTGATCGCATTGGGGAACATGTCTCCTCAAGGCTATGGCTCGACCACACAATGCGGTTAACATATTCGTTGACAGCCAAGCGGCGATAAAAATCCATGCAGTCGTCCGAGGTCAGTTCCAGAAGTGTCCTGGCAAGCAGGGAGGCACTAGACTCGCTAAGCACGACTAAGCCAGTGCAGATCTATTGGGTTCCCAGCCACCAGGGCATCGAAGGCAATGAAGCGGCAGACGTTCTAGCTAAGAAAGGCGTCGGGCTGGTAAACGAAAGAACCGAAAGCGTACCGGTCTCCCTAAGGACGCTACAAAACGACCTGGAGAAGCAGACCAAAATGAAGACAGATAGCAGGTGGAAGAACACCACCACCTGCAGAATCTCGAAAATCATGTGCAAGAAACGAAATGATAATCTCAGCCACTATCTGCTGCATCTTCCACGGAAGGATTGCAGACTGTTAGTGGGCATACTAACAGGCCACTGCCTGGCTGCGTCGCATGCAACCAGGCTGAACATCACTAACAGTGACATCTGCAGGAAATGCAATGAGCCCGGGGCTGTCGAAACCCTGGAGCATCTCATCTGCCGGTGTCCGGCTCTCTTAACGGCAAGGAGAATGTACCTGGGCGCACCGATGCTGGCATCACTGAAGAAGCCTCCAAAAGGTTGCCAGGGAAACAACCTGCCTTTGCTAAAAAAAACCTCGATTCTAGGGGACTTTAAAACCTCAGTAACAACTACTTAAAAGTCCATACAAAATCCGGATAACTGGCCTATGAGAAGCCCCATTGAGGGCCGTCCGGGGTAGCCTAACCTCATAATGACGAATGCATTCTAATAATTTGATCGTGGCGCTCATTGACCGCAGCACCGAGAACGGAAAGGTGACGGCAGCGCAGTGGAAGCTGGTACATGCGCGGCTAGTGGACGCACTGTTTGCGCGGATGAAGGAGGACCCCACAGCCCCCATGCCCACCTTTGATGGTGCTGGGTGGCTGAATGGGGTAAAAATTCTCAAGTGCAACGACGATCCAATGCTTAGGTGGCTGACCCATACTGTCCGCCAACAGAACGCGATGTGGGAGGGAGCCATGCTGGAGGTAGACAGGGAGCTAATTCCGTCCATACCTACGAGGGGCCACTGTGTGGTCCTACATATAAATAAGAAGACGGAGGACCTCCTGTACTGCAGATTTGGGAAGATGTCGTGGGGCATGGGCAGTGTCTACATGCGCCTGAAGAAACGCCACCCCGGGGACAAAGACGCGCACAGCCTGCAAGCAGGCGAGGTGGAAAAAGACCAAGGTCTGGAGAGACCATCGTAGAGGCCGCCAAGGGGCTTGCGCTGCATGACTCGGATGAGAAAGAGGATGATGACCTGACGCTGGTTGTCAACCCGTTGAGTGAAGCTAAGCCAGCCACCCATGACGCTGAATGTGCTGCAGCTCAATCTTCATAAAAGTAAAATAGCTTCGGCGTAGCTCCTTATAGCCATAGGACCCGTAGACATAGTTTTTGTCCGGGAGCCATGGATTGCGTCAGGCAACTCAGTGGCTGGCCACTGACTTGACAGTGGTGATGCTGGAAAGCGGGGAGAAGCGCCTCTTAATAGCATCCTGCATATGGCACACGACAGTTCACCACCATCCGAAGAGCTAAGGAGTCTAGTAGAAGAAGCCGACTTTAAAGACTACCAACTACGCATTATTACGGACGCAAATGCCCACGACAGTCAGTGGGGAAGCCCCGATATCAACGACCGAGGTGAGTCACTCTTAGACTTTATACTATCAACCAACCAATCAACTAGATCTTACTATCGTAACGGGAAAGAGTACCACAGTATCTGAATGGAGAGTCCTCGAAAGACCATCCTTCTCAGATCACAAACTGGGGAAAGTTCAGAAAGACGGTTACCTCGTAGCTCGCGAGTCCGGGGTCAGTGCAATCTGCTGAGGACATAGAAAAGTCCCTTGAGTTTCTATCCAAGGATCTACTAGATGCCTACCACGCATCATGCCCACCCTCAAGAACGAAAAAAAGGACTAAGCCACTCTGATGAAACCGGGACCTCTCCCTCCTAAGAAACAACCTCAGGGAATTCTTCAAGCTCGCCAAACAAACGAACGAATAGTTCATAAAAGAGGAATACAAGACTCTACTCAGGAACTACAAGAAAGAAATACGCAAGGCCGTCTCATCAACATCAGCTGCATGGAGTGTTAGTGTGGTGGCAAGCTACCGGGAAGAAGACGTACCACAAGGTTATGGAAAAGACTCACGAGGGCGCTGAGGTCAACCCCAATACATTCGAGACAATACTTGGAATTGATCTATTGGATCTATTGGGCTCCCAGCCACCAGGGCATCGAAGGAAACGAAGCGGCGTACGCTCTGGCCACGGAAGGCGTCGGGCTGGCTACTGAAAGAATAGAAAATGTGCCTCTCCCTTAGAACGCTACAAAGCGATCTAGAAAATCTGGACAGACTGGAAATCGAGAACAGGTGGAGGAGCACAACCACCTGTAGAATCTCGAAAATCATGTACAAAGAGCGCAGTGAAAAACTTAGACATTATCTGCTGCACCTTCCATGGAAGGTCTGCAGATTGTTAGTGGGGATACTGACAGGTCACTGCCTGGCTGCATCACTTGCAGCCAGACTAAATATCACCAACGGAAACAGCTGTAGGAAATGGGATGAGCTCGGGGCTATTAAAACCCTGGAGCATCTTTTCTGTAGCTTCCCGGCTCTCTTCCGGGCAAGAAGAAGATACCTGGGCACACCGACGCTGGAGTCAGTGGATGATGCCTCCAAGAGGTTGCCAGGGAAACTGCTTGCCTTTGCCAAAAACACTTCGATTCCAGGGGACTTCAAAACCTCAGAAACACCCTCGTAAAGGTCCATACGTAATCCGGATAACTAGAGGCCCCTTTGAGGGCCGACCGGGGTAAACTAACCTAAACTTCCGCTCTTTTTTGCGGACAGTGACGAAGCCATCTGAATTAGAGGGGAGTGCAGCAGCTGATCCTGAGACAATGACCGCAGTCGTGGTGGTGTGCACTAACCGCGGACACCGTAAGTCGCAGATATGACATTGTTGGTGTCCTTCCTTCCAACAACAGGCTTCACCTCTTATTCGACTTGACCGGAAGGGCAGCCTGAAAATCAGACTTGAGATCCCGATAAAGGCTTTTAAGCTTCAGCACCTTGTCAGTTAGTTCGTCATTTTCGTGTGCGAATCATTTGTAACCACACAGTGATCGCAATGCCACATCCTGTTAGGCAGATTTATTAAAAGTATCTGAGTGCAAATCAACACACGATATATGAAACGCACGGCGGCACAACAAAGAGCAGCGGAAAGCATCAAAGCCGCGAAGCTGAGCGGCAGTGACTTTCGAATTGCATTCCGAGCAGTGTTAAAGTATAGCGAAAACACGACCGGACACAGTGAGAGCTGACTGATCACTGATATAGCCATCTGTCTGTCCGTCTTCATTAGCGCCTAGATCTCAGAGACTATAAAAGATAGAGCAACCAAATTTTGTATTCAGACTTCTGTGATATTACACTTTTACAAATGTATTTCAAATTTTTTCCCAGCCTCCGATCAAATCGGATCATTAAAGTAGCCACAATGAAGAAACAAATTTCGAAAGGCATCGTTCCCTCTCGCTCTATCTCGCTCGCCACACTGTCTGCTTTGCTCGTTCGTCTTTTTTGCAAATTTTGTCACACCTCCTGCCGCCCCCACAAAGGACGAAAATCTGTGGAATCCACCGTGTCGGTCAGATTTTGTTATCTGGATCAGGTCGGATCATTATTTTAAATTAAAAAAAAAAAATTAAATTTCAATGGCTTCGCAACGTCTTTCAGGCGCTTACTCATTCCCTCTCTCTCCCGCATACACTTCCGTAGATAAAAATTGTTGGGTCAAGCAGTATAAACATAATAAATTATAGCAAGTGGTGTGGCCTGAAGTAAATGAATATCTAGATGTTTGTTATTTGCAATGCCCACTTTAAAAATCATTTATTACCGCATATGTACGGCAAGGGCCTTCTTTCGTCCACTTGTTCATCATCATTCTTCTTACCTAGCCAGAGCTGCTAACTCTCTCCTTAATCGCACTCTTTTTAAGCGTTGCTTCATAGGGCAGGGCAATCAGGCCGTCAGCCCTTGCAAGTCAGTTGCGAATTGATCTTGAACCCATTGGGATAAAATTTGTGAGAGATATACCAATATTCTATATATGTATGTGCAAATAAATTGTGCCCATATGCAACCAACTTTCTCTATTTATTTATTAAATTCAACGGCTGTTAAAAACGCTTAATAGCTTAACATATATTTATGTAGGTGTAGAAATGTAGAAGACAAATGTAAAAAATATATGTAAACAAAAAAACAGACGACATCATACCCAGCAAGCACTTTGTATCACAACGAACCTTTTTCGAGTCGTCAATCTGATTAAATTAATCATATATGAGCTCATTTTCTGATCGAAAATGATAATGAAATGAAATGAAAACGGTTCCCGAACGCGACTCTTCTTGGTGGGTCGCTTGAGAGCGCAGTTTCGACTCATATTCGACTCGCATTTCCAATCAAAAGCGAGTCGTTTTCGAGTCAGAAAATAGTCATATTTCATATCAATTTCGACTCGCATTTCCAATCAAAAGCGAGTATTTTTGGAGTCGTATTTTTTGATAGCTTGTTAAAAAATAAAAATAAATTTTTTTTACTATTTTTATTATCAGAATAACATTTTTATTTTATTTTAAATCTAATTGATATTTATTGCAATTGTGTACAACAGTATCCTTTATGTATTATAATTGTGTTATGTTAATGTTATTATAAATTACGCAATTTACATTTCACTTACCTTTTTTTGACCCAACTGGGGTTTGAACCGGGGACTTTCGTTTTGTGCTGCGTCTTAGACAGCACGACCATCAGGCGTCATTGACTAGCATGGTATTATTGCCCATAAGTTATATTTCTGATACAAACCATATTTCACTCACCTGCATGTTTATTTTTTGATTTCCTTACATTTCGTGCATGGAATCATATTTTGAACATGAAAGTGAGTCGTTTTTGAGTCGCCAAGCTGTTCAAAGTAATCGTGCATGCCGACATCACGATAAAGTAAGCATATTTCAATCGCTAGCATGCTCAATTTTTGATTGCTTCAAATTTTGCGCGATTCATCATATTTAAGGCATACATGCGAGTCGTTTTCGAGTCGCGCTTTAATCGCACAAGCGATTAATCGTTTTTAAATCATCAAAATGACTCGAATTAGACTCGTAATGGGGTTACTGATCAAAACAATCTTCCAATTGCTTGCTGGGTATGTATTGTGAGGAATCAAGACCCTAGTAGGTGATAGGGCTAAATGGCCCAAGAAGATCGCAAGTCGATCCCATTACGCGAGAGGGTGGAGCGGGCGTCACCGCGAGAGAACGGGAACGCTGGAATTGGACCATGTAGGTCATGTAGACCCATCCCGCTAAGGATGGTGTGGGAAGTGGAAGAGGCCGATGAAAAATTACACTACTCGACAAAATTCCACTTTTTTTTCCGCTGTCGCCCAAAATGACTTTTTCTGATAGATTTGGAGATTTATAAATTTTAAAAGAACTATGGTTTTTTTTCCAGGTTTAGTTTATATTTTTAAGAAATTTTTAAAAATTTGGTATTATTTTTCAGAGGTAGTGCTTTTATTTTTCACATAACTTAAGTTTCCTACAACTGGTTGTATTGAACTTTGCAGTTTTGAAAAGCTGACTATGGCACTATCCCGTTTTACCGTTAAAAACTGTTACAAAACCAGATTTTTGGTAATTTTGTAGGAAAAAAAAATGGTTATACTTCGGCTAACGGAATTTATCGGCGAAATTCGTAATATGAAGTTATCCATCGAATTTTAAAAACGATACCTTAAACGACGCCTAATTAATGTGTCTATCTAAAACTAAAAATGTTAGATATAAAATATTTTTCCTGAGTTTTCAAAGTCAAAATTTCGCGGAAAAATACGTTAAGCTGCAGCTCCAAATTTTCTGGGTTGGATTTACAGCTTTTCAGAACTGCAAACTAATACAAACAAGTAATAAGATCGTAATGTGAAAAAAAGAAGCACAACTTTTGAAAAACATGACATATACAAAATTTCCCAAATTCTTAAAAACCATTCTTAGAAATCTATCTTACTTAAATCTATCAGTCGGAGTAATTTTGGGCCACAGCGGGAAAAAAGTTTGATTTAAAGAAATTGTCGAGCGGGTTTATTTTAATAGGCACACTTTATTATTGGTGACGTATGACGTTCAGGGCTAAAACGATGCAGTGTCAAATAAAAAGTTTAAGGTGCTACAGATTTTAAACTAGAGGAAAAACAAAAAATGTTTAAACGCCAATTTCTTGTATGTTTTATCACATTTAAAAAAGGTACTTTATTTGCTGTTTAAATATTGCTCCGTTTTAAAAATAAAAAAAAAAACTTAAAATATATCTTAAATACAAGTCCTAGCTTGAAAGATGCATCCACAAACCAGTTTAATATTAGTCGAATAAAAGGTTAAACAGGTATTTTAATACTTAGTATGCAAGCCCTTAACCTAATATTCATGGAAGAGATCAGCTTCCGAGTGGTTTCCGGGCTTATTTTGCTCCATTCCTCCAGCAGAGCTTTTTTAAGGTCCTTTTTGCTAGAAATCCTGGGATTCTGGATGTTGTTCTCCAGCGCAGCTCACAAATTTTCAATAACATTTAAGTATGGAGACTAGGCCGGGGGAATCATCACGTGGGGGCAGTTCCAGATAAGCCAGGACTGTACTATTCCGGACGAATTTTTCGGGTCATTATCCTGGTAGAACCGGAAATCAAGTCGGACTCCTAGTTATCTATCTAACAAGTCAGGGCTATCACCCTTAATCAAGCTGTGCACAAAAATCACACCAAGTATTTTCCTACGGCTAGCTAAGGTTGGAAGGTTAATTAAAAGCCATCTATTAGGGTAAGACGGCATCCCAGTTTAGGCCGCGCAGTGCTAGGAGAGAATGGTTTACAGAGTCAAACGCTTTACTAAAATCGGCGTAAACAACATCCGTCTGTAAATAACCTTGAAAGCCTTTAATTATGAAGGAGATAAACTCCAATAAATTAGTAGTGATTGATCTCCGCCCTATAAGTCCGTATTGAGCTGGAGATATAAGTGATCTGAAGAGGTGTTGCAGGTGCGGAGTCTAAATTTTCTCAAACAATTTAGGAATAGCGGATATCTTAAATATACCTCTATAGTTATTTGCGTCAGACTTGCTACCATAAGAAATGGAGAGGAACTTTAAAGGACTCCTTCCATATCGGGGGGAAGCATTAAAAACACTAGTCGACACGAATTTTCCGATGTCGCCCAAAATGACTTTTTCTGATAGATTTGGATGTTTAAAAATTTTTAAAGAATAAGTTTTGGTCAAACTGCTGCAGCTTGGCCGTTTATCCACCGATTTTTAAAAGCGATACATTAAACGACGCCTAATTAATGTGTCTATGTATCTAAAACCAAAAATTTAGGCATTTAAATATTTTTTTTTTTCGTCTTTTCCTGAGTTTTCAAAGTTAAAATTTCGGGAAAAAATACCGAAAAAAATTATGAAATTTGAATTTGAAAGCTTAATATCTTCCAGACGTTAAGTTGCAGCTACAAAGTGTCTGGGTCGGATCTATAGCTGCATTTGTCAGCTTTTTAAAACTGCAAAGTTCAATACAACCAGTTGTAGGAAACTTAAGTAATGTGAAAAATAGAAGCACTAACTATGAAAAAAAATACCACATTTTTTTAAAATTCTTCAAAAAAAAAAAACTAAACTTGGAAATAAAACCATTATTCTTAAAAAATTTTTAAATCTCCAAATCTACCAGAAAAAGTCATTTTGGGCGACAGCGGAAAAAAAAAGTGGAATTTTGTCGAGTAGTGAAATTAATGGACAGGGTGAATAGTTTAAGCAACGGCCCACACAGAGACTCGGCACAGTACCTAAGTACACAGCCGGGAACTCCGTCAGGACCCGGTGAAAACACCGGCTTAACTATTTGTAGATCATAAAGCAACGAGCTTTCATTTATTAAAAGACTGAAAATGGTGTTTGACCTCGGTAAACCGGGTACGGCTAATCAGAGTAGCTTTCCTGCGGGAAAAAACGGGGAAAAAGATCGGCTATTGCAATTGCCTTATCATTATTTGCCGACGTATTACGGACTGATAGCGAGGATGGATGTGCCGACTTTCTAGGCTTACTGTTTACGAAGCTGTAAAACTGTTTAGGATACTTAGAAAAACGTATCCGGCATCGAGACAGTTAGTTCTTATAGCACTGAACGTTAAGAACTGAAAAAATTGACCAAGTTTGAACTGTGAAAAGTTTCGACGTGAAGTTTGAGTCCACAGTAATTAGAATCGCTCATGCACATCGAGACAAACGGTCCTTTCTAAAAGTATTGTACCGACCTGCCCAAACTTCGGAACTAAGAATGTCCGGCTCTAACCAGGTCTCAGTAAACACAATAACGTGGGTTGCAAATGCAACACTATCCTGGAAAAGAGTTCTGAGCTTACTACGCAAGCCTCGAACATTCTGACAGGTCACTAAAAGAGAAGTGATTAGTTTTTTGAACGGGTGGAGGTAGAGCACGAAGATGAAAATGGAGGATTGGTCTGAGTAGTTGTAAGAGTTATTGGGAGCCTAGTCTTCTTCTTAGCCTTAAACTCTTTCACCACCAAAGAAGTTAAGAACTGAAATGTTTGACCAAGTTTGAACTGTGAAAAGTTCCGACGTGAAGTTTGACTCCACAGCAATTAGAACCGCTCCTGCACATTGAGACAAACGGTCCTTTCTAAAAGTTGTGTACCAACCTGCAAAAATTTCGGAACTAAGAGTGTCCGGCTTTAACCGGGTCTCAGTAAACAAAATAGCGTGGGATGCAAATGTGACATTATCCTGGAAAAGAGTGCTGAGCTTACTACGTAAGCCTCGAATATTCTGTTAGGTCACTAAAGGGGAAGTTATTAGTTTTTTGAACGGGTGGCGGTAGAGCAGGAAGATGAAGATGGAGGATTGGTCTGAGTAGTTGCTAGAATTGTTGGAAGCCTAGTCTTCTTCTTAACCTAAAATTCTTTCACCACCAAATGCTGTCAGAATTTGGCCGAACAAATGGTGTTAAAATGAGTTGGTGAGACGCCTATTTTAAATGAAGCTATCTCCCTAGTATAAGAGAATTTAAACTTTTTCACCTACAAATCAACGGCATTTATTTTGCTTTGTATATAAGCAGTCATGTCCTTAGTTGTGCAGTAAGAGGCTAGTCGTGAGACAAAAACTTGTCGCTTAGGTGCGATTCCCATCAATCTTGTCACCATAGGCCTATCACCTGTGATGGTAGTACCCGGTGGTCCGGAACGTATATTCGCTGGTGAGATCAGAATTGACGCGACAGCTAAAGAATTTGCGGACACTACAGATACGGACGCTACAGACGATTCTGTGAATTCGTCATTTGCATCACCAGCAGCTGTCGTTGTCTTTGGAGTAGCGAACGATATCAACAGCTGCACTTTTGGAGTAGTCGGAGTCAGTTTTTGAGCATCGGTTGGCTGAGGGGCAGTTGGCACTTGCAGATCCCGAGGAGTAACTCTTTTGCGCCTCAGACTCATTCAGTAGTTGTAAGCCACTAAATTGAGACTGTTTAAAGTCCACGGTCAGCTCCTTAAAGCCTTTCCGGGCCTGCGTCATAAACATGACCACGTCTGTCTCCCCCTCCCGGCATGCCTAACAGCTGTAATGCAAACCATTTCGTTTTGAAATAGCATCACTCAAAACGCCTAAGAACACAGCGCATTTTGCTTTCGCAGATAAAGCAGGCATACTCGGCTGATTAGGGGTGATAATTTGTTTGCAAGTTTTTTTGGCACTGACAACAAAGAATTCCATTATGTATAAAAAGTAAAATATATAAAATCAAAACAAATAGATATCAGACCATTGTGCCGGATAAACGTTAAAAGCGGAATCAATAAAAACTGAGAAGAGAGCAGCTACAGCAGCTGCTAGTGTAAGCTGCTTATTTAAGTTTGGGTAATAGGGAAAGAGTAATATAACAAAAGATCTACTAGATGAGAGCGGCTAAATATGATGTTATGTGTACTTACGAATAGTACAAACAAAAACACACTGTTAGTGCGATCAAGAACAGCTAACATGGTAATTGGTTATTTTGGGAATTTATTAGGGTTTATTTTGAAAAAATAATGGCTGTTTAGGCAAAATAAAAGGAAAATAAGCGAAGCGCAAAATAAAAACACACCTGGTAATTACGAAAGAGATTGAACGATCGTTACCCCGTTGGCTACCTGATTCGTTTTAAAAGGCAGCAGATGAAAGTGACATCAGTGAAAATCCTGAATGTTTACTCCAGAACGAGGTAGTTTAATGTTAACTGCGGTCCAGCGGGCTCTGAGTGGTGATGGTCAATAATTGTTGAGTTCAAGTTATTTCTTGTACCGGTCGCAGCCAGCGAACTCAAAAGCTTTCCGAGCAATACGAGAGATCATCCAATACGTAATTTTCATGCTCCAACATCCCAGCACCGTAAAAGACCTCCGGCGCTTTAACCGCTTAGTGGCAATTTTGACCAAAATTATGCAATTTTGTGAGTGAGGCGTTTAATCACGCCTGCGGACGTTTTCACCTTGGCCACGCACACTCTGCTATCTTTTCCCGCGATTGTTGCCACCACTCGTCCTGTTGTCTACTTCTGTGGGGGTGTGTTGTCTTAGTGGACGAGCACCAGGCATCCAATGTCTAGGTCTGGGCCTTAGGTTGCCCACTGCTGACGCTGCTGCATGCGATTGGCCGGGAGTTGAGAAGGGCCTACACCCGTACCAGCCGCTGCTTGGTGGCATTGACGGATTACTCCCACAATCCACCGAAGTGCGGTGCTCTCGGTGGTATTACGGTTACGGTTTCTCCGGAACGCCTGGTAAGCCTCATCCAGCACTTTGCTCACACTTACAAAGTTGGGGGCGTTGTCGTTGTGCACCTTCTGCAGAAGACCTTTTCTCCCGACAAACCTTTTAAAAACCTACAAAAAACTGTCATTGGACAAATCTACAACACACTCCAGGTGAACAGCCTTTGACACAAAACAAAGACGGCTACATATGTTTTAATGGGTGACCTCCCGCAAATCTTGAGGGACACCTAGAATGGGCCGCAGAAATCTACCCAACAAATTAAAAAGGTGCGAGCTCTCCGCACTCTATCAGTTGGCAGGTTTTCCATGATCTGTCCCAGTAGGACTGGATAATACCGGAAAAAGTGCCCTTAATTTCTTAAAGCTCTTGTGCATTCTTCTCGAGAATTATTTAGTCGAATCTGCTGCTTTAATAATGAAACCATAATCTTGGAGAAAATTTGGTGACAGGATTTTCTACCTCTCTAGCTGGCGAAATTCTGGTCCCAACTCGTATCTTTGGACTACTGTGGAAAAGACTACCTTAGAAATGAGACCTGTGTAGACAAACTCTTCTAGTTTTCCGACTGTTCCATTCCCAGAGACAGCTCAACCTGATGTAGACGCAGTCACTCCTCAGAATTCCTGAGCAGGAATTTCGGCTTACTCCTTAATAAGCACGTTACACCGTCTACATCTGTTCCAAGTGAAACTAGGTTGGCTTGGTTTTGATCGGTAGAACGTGACGCAAAATCACATCACTGGACAACTCCTGGATTTCTGCAACCATATTGGCCACTAACGTTGCTAGCGTGGATGGACTCTTCCCAGCCTGTACGAATGGTGACTTAAAAGTGCGACCAAAAGTTTACACTTTCGATCAAAAATTTGTCCGGGAGCATTTTCACTTGAGACCAAAAGGTGGATAACAGGAGTGCTGAGCACAATTCGAGTCTTGAAAGAGGAACTGACTTATCCCAACCCAACTTTTGCCGCTACATTGCTGCAGAAATCTTTTTGGGGACAGATTTTTGAGTTATTAAGGGACATAACAACCCGAATAGGTCGAACAACCTCGACGCAACCGATAAGATATTGCAAAGCGCAATATCATACCAACGTAAAAGTCACTTTTTACGACAATGGGATGGGACTTAGCATAGACCTCTACCAATTCAACGAAACAGCGGATGACTAGAAATGGAGCTGGGGCTGTCCCATAAGTTACGGTATTCAGGCGATATGTTTGACCATGTAGATTCGTCTTCTCCATCCACAGCGGTATAAAAAGCGGCATTTCGCCGTGTCATAAAAAAAACCGAAGACGTTGGGATCCATTTAACATGGCATCTTTACTTCAAAACAATTGTTTAGGTGCAGGTACAGCCTTCGGCTTCTCTGGGCATGTTCCGATTCCCAAAAGCGCTCCACTAGACAGTCAAGAGAATAATGATGGCTACCAACAACGTTATGCAGCTTAGAGCATACTCAAAATTTTACTGTCTTGCACCTCGTCAGAACTTAAACAAGTTCTGCACAATCAAATTTGCTTGATGATATCGAACCGGTAAAGAACAGAAAGAACATTAAAAGATTGATTAATGCTAATGGTATGCTTCCTCGCTTGACAATAGCTACATTTTGAATCAGCTCGCCGATCTGTCTTTGCACATGAAAATGAAGATTTAGTTTGTTTCTTACTTGTCTCTTGTTTAGTTCTTCCCTTATTCTGTGTTATCTCTTCAGCAAACATGGACCAAGACCGTAATTTATCGTAATCCAGTTGCTCTTCGAACCGGTACATCACTGTGGGATCTACCTTAGACGGTGCTATATATATTAACATCGCTCTATTTATATCCCTCTCAGTTCCTAACGAAAGCAGAGAGCGATCTAATATAGTTTTAAAATTCGGAATGTTTTCCACTGAACTTAAGGAGATCAATTTTAGGCAAATGTGACGAATGAGGCTGGTCAGCACTATCCCTCATAGCCTTTTCCCACACATCACATTTACGGGGAAGTGTAGGATTTCTTGACATATGTATGTGAAACCTCGATTCCCACAGGCCACCATCCACCATCCATGGGAAAAACAATTGACAACAACAAACAAAATATTTGTGCTCTGATTTTTTTGTCAAAATTAAACAATAAATATGGGAAATGTAATTATTTTTCGAGTGTGGTTCAACATCAACAAATGACGTTGCAAAAATTAATGGTGACGTTCGAGAAATAAAAAAAAATTCGATGAGGAACAATTTTTTTAAATGCTTAATTATTTTAATGAAAGTATGCCAAGAAGGGTGTGGATAGTTGTAAGTGAGTTGCAATCCAAGTAAAATGTACAAGACTATGTTTTATCTGTTTTAGAAGCGGTACGGAACTTTTTGTCTTTGTCATAGTCTTCCAAATCTATTCCATTTCAATTTAGTTCAAAAAACGCAACGGCTCCATTAATGAGAATAGGGTTCTGCTTAATTTAAGTGAGCAACCTGAACATCGCGATCTGCATTTATTTGCAGATATATATTTAGATCTGTCATTGCAAAATAAATAAAACATTTTTAAAACTTCATTTGATTGTTTTTATTTATTCGCATTCTTTTCCCGAAGGGATTATAGCATCTCTAACCAAAAATTGAGCATATGCTATAAAAAACCTCCTGGCTCCTAGCCATTTACTGGAGAATTTTTTTTTCAAGATGGTTGTAATTTATTACTATGACTACTTATGTATTTCACAACATAATAATATTTTGTTCTTGCTTACTGTAACTAAATAGCTATTTATGCAATAGAGAAAGATAACAGAACTGAAAGGATTAAGCATAATCCAGGTATGATGCGGTCATTCGGTCATATGCTACGTGTAAGGTCTTCATATAATCCTGTCAGGTAGGTCGATAGGGTGGATCCGTCGAAGCCGTCGTCGGTGAGAGGCTCTGGCGAGTCTCCTCGCTATCTCGTTGGGGTGATTTCCGAGTTTGGCGATATATTTTTCTGCTTGTGCGTTGACAACATCGCCGATGAGGGGGACACCAAGGCGATGTCTTTGTTTTGCAGGAACCACCCAGCTTCAGACATCCTGCGAAGGTTTTTGCTCTGGAATGTTCTTATTCTTTGCAGGTTTGTCTTGGCCGCAATGCCGTATATTTGTAGTCAATATTTCCAGACTGGTGCTAATATTGCCTGGTATATGTGAAATTTGTTTTTAAGTGATAATTTACTTTTAGGATTTAGCAACCAGATCCGTTTGCGGGCTTTTGCCATCAGCTTATCAGTGATACCTTTTATATGGCTTCTGAATGTTAGCCGGGAATCTAGTGTAACGCCAAGGTATTTATGTTCCTTGAGTTGGTTTACCAGGACCCCGTGTAGGAATATGCCTGGGCAGCTTCTTCTCCTTAGGGTGTGTGTGACTATTGCGTATTTGTCAGGGTTGATGCATATGTTCCACCTGCACTTCCCGTTTTCAAACTTCTTCAGGAACTCTTGTAGAATGTCAGTTGCTTCATATATACACTCTGCTCTTGCCATCACGGCAGTGTCGTCAGCGAATGTAGCTACTGTGAGAGTTTGGTTGCAAGTTAGTCTGAAGTCTGCTGGCTTGGCATATCATGCGTGAACAGAGGGTATAGTAGCGGCCCCAGTACACTTCCCCGTGGTACTCCAGCTCGGAAGGTTTTGGGTGAAGATGCAATGCGCCACACGGAAGCTTGTTGAATGTCAAGGTATGCTGCCACCACGTACAGCTTGCGCTGGAAGCCTTGGAGAATGGTTTCAGTGACTCGATGAAGTTGTTCAGGCGTGCCGTGTTGAAGCCTGAAGCCATTTGAGCTTTCGTACGTGATCTTTAACCTCCTGTAGCGTGATTGGAGCCACTGGGAGTTCCATTTGGTGAGGTTCTTCCAGTTTGCTAGCTACCAGTTCAGATAAGGCTGGAACCTATCCTCCAGGTTTGATGCCCACGAGCCATCTGCTGGAGAATATCAGTTATTTCTGTCAGTCATAAAGTTTCTTTTTATACCCGGTACTCGAAGAGTATAGGGGTATATTCGATTTGTGGTGATAACGGATGTGTGTAATGCCCAGAAGGAAGCGTTTCCGACCCCATAAAGTATATTTATTCGTGATCAATAGCCGAGTCGATATAGCCATGTCTGTCTGTCCGTCCGTCCGTCCGTCTGTCCGTCCGTCCGTCCGTCCGTCCGTCTTCATTAGCGCCTATATCTCAGAGACTATTAAAGCTAGAGCAACCAAATTTTGTATCCAATCTCCTGTGTTATCACACTACTCCAAGTGTGTTTCAAAATTTCGCCCCGCCCCCACAAAGGACGAAAATCTGTGGCATACACAATTTTAAAGATTCGAGGAAACTCTATCAGAGTGTTGAATTTTGATCAGATCTGATTATTAACCATTTCGAAAAGCATCGTTCCCTCTCGCTCTCTCTCACACGCGACCCTGTCTGCTTTGACTATTCGTTTAAATGAGCGCCTAGATCTCAGAGTCTAGGAGCTAGAGCAACCAAACTTTCTATCCAAGCTCCTGTGATATCAATTCAGCACAAGTCTATTTCAAATTTTGCCACGCCCCCTACCGCCCCAAAAAAGAACGAAAATCTGTGGAATTCACAATTTTTAAGATAAAAGAAAACCAAAAACGCATAATCATGGAAAATAACCGTGTCTACCAGATTGCCGAATCTTGATCAGGTCCAACCACTATTATAGCCAGAAAGAAAAAATTAAATTTCAGTCGCGACGCAACGCCTGCCAAGCGCCTACTCATTCCCTCTCTCTCTCGCAAAGCAAACACTTCTACGTCTCGAATATGTAGTTATACATGTACCTAAAGAAATTTAGTAGCAGATGTAAAAAGCATATGTAAACAAAAATTTTTATAAATATTCTTTTTTGCCCAAAATTTAATTTGTCGCTTTTGGGAGCATATAATAAATAGCGTTAGTCGTAAGGTCATATATGTATGTACAGTGGCTCAAAGCAAAAACGGTCTAGTGGCAAATAAAAAGTTTAAAGTGCTACAAATTTTAAAATAGACGAAAAACCAAAAATGTTTAAACGCCAGTTTGTTGTATGTTTTATCACAGTTAAAAAAGGAACTTTATTTGCTGATTAAATATTGCTCAGTTTAAAAAAAATATAAAAACTTAAAATTTATCTTAAATACAGGTCAAAGACAGAATGGTCCATCCACAAAAAAATTAAATATTAGTCGAATAAAAGGTTAAACAGGTATTTTAATACTTAGTATGTAATCCCTTAACCTTTATTACGGCCTTTAACCTACTATTCATGGAAGAGACCAGCTTCCGAGTGCTTTACGAGCTTATTTTGTTCCATTCCTCCAGAAGGGCTTTTCTAAGGTCCTGTTTGTTCGAAATCCTGTGATTCCGAATGTTGTTCTCCAGGACAGCCCACAAATTTTCAATTACATTTAAGTCTGGAGACTGGGCCGGGGGATTCATCATGTGGGGGCAGTTCTCGTTAAGCCAGGCCTGCACAATTTTGGACTTATGCTTCGGATCATTATCCTGGTAGAACCGGAAATCATGTCGGATTCCTAATTTCTCGGAGCTTTGGTGCAAGTTTTCTTTTTGAATATTGAGGTACATGTACTTATCTATCGTAGTCTCGATAAACACCAAGTTTCCGACTCCGGCTGCCGACATGCATGCCCATACCATGACACTTCCTCCGCCGTTCTTGACTGTCGCTTTAACGTGTTTGGGATCCAGCTCAGTATTGGGCTTTCGCCACACAAAGTTCCTTCCATCGAACCCAAAAAGGTTGAATTTGGACTCGTCTGCAAAAATCACGGTGTTCCAGAACTCCAAATCCTTGTCCAAGTTGGTTTTTGCGATCGCCAACCTTGTCCCTTTGTTCTTCAGGCTGAAGGGCTTCTTTCGGGGTACTCGGGTATTGAAGTCATGGTTGCGCAGAACCCGGCGCACAGTTTCCACTCTGCACTCCTTTCCCATTTTGTCCTTTACCTGTTGGGTAAGTTTTGGAGCCGATAACTTGCACCAAAGCTTCCAGAAACTAGGAATCCGTCTTGATTTCCGGTTCTACCAGGATAATGACCCGAAACATTCGTCCGGAATAGTGCAGTCCTGGCTTATCTGGAACTGGAACTGGAAGTCTCCAGACTTAAATGTTATTGAAAATTTGTGGGCTGCGCTGGAGAAAAACATCCAGAAACACAGGATTTCTAGCAAAAACGACCTTAAAAAAGCTCTGCTGGAGGAATGGAGCAAAATAAGCCCGGAAAGCATTCGGAAGCTGGTCTCTTCCATGAATTGTAGGTTAAAAGCCGTAATAAAGGTTAGGGGATTACATACTAAGTATTAAAATACCTGTTTAACCTTTTATTCGACTAATATTTAATTTTTTTGTGGATGGACCATTCTGTCTTTGACCTGTATTTAAGATAAATTTTAAGTTTTTATATTTTTTTTAAACTGAGCAATATTTAATCAGCAAATAAAGTTCCTTTTTTAACTGTGATAAAACATACAACAAACTGGCGTTTAAACATTTTTGGTTTTTCGTCTATTTTAAAATTTGTAGCACTTTAAACTTTTTATTTGCCACTGGACCGTTTTTGCTTTGAGCCACTGTATATACTGACTGAGTACCGGGTATAAAGTAGAGCCGCGGCCTTTGCCGCGGCTCACAACGTTTCCCCTCGTGAATGACAATTTTACAGAGTTGTATTTGAAAACCATCGGCTAAGTATCGCATAGAAACGTGCTGTTTAGGAACATCCAAAATGGAAAAAACTAACTGAGAAATTTCGGAACGGTAAGACCTTACGGACCATCCCCTAAATGGATGGTGGATGGTCGTCTGTGGGAACAGGTTATCAGAAGTATTTACCGAGTCTCGGGTTCTTTAAGTACAGACATATAAAAAGACATTGTGGTAACACACATATCCTCGACCGATGGGAGGAGATCGTTCTTGGGATCATTGTATGTCCATGAACTTTTCGCAATAATTTTCGATCAGCTGTAGTCTGCACTTAATTGCAAGAGAGTCGAACGAAACAGTTTTTTCCTCAATGACCGTTTTCATACGCCTAAGATCGCTCATCACCTTATCGTGTCTAAGAATTGCTGTCACTAACTTTTGGAACGCCAACAAAAAAATTAACAATGCACACATCAAAAGAAGTTTCCCAAAACAATGTATCGGCGTCAAAGGGTTAATGCAGCGAAACAATGATGCTGGCACACAACGAAACGCCGCCAAATTATCTACAATTGGCGCAACAATAGCGTTGCCGAAACAAACGCAGTACCAATAAGCGGTACTTAACAATAAAGATTGCAACCAATGGCAATGACACGTGCGTCTGGTTGGCGAGTACAGTGCTTTCACTCTTTAAGTTCTTTAAGGATTGTAGTATAATTATTCGTAGCATAAAACACCTCTTAAGAACAACAGAATAAATCAGCAAAAGCTGATAACGCATTGACTTTTTCTCATAGATTTGGATGTTTAAATATTTTTAAAGAATGATTTTGTTTTTCCAGGTTTAAAGAATTTTTTAAAAATTTGGTTTTTTTTTTTCAGAGTTAGTGCTTTTATTTTTCACATAACTTCAGTATCCTACAACTGGCTGTATTGAACTTTGCAGTTTTGAAAAGCTGACAAATGCAGCTATAAATCCAAACCAGACACTTTGTAGCTGCAGCTTAACGTCTGGAAAAAAATTCAAATTTCATAATATTTTTGGGTATTTTCCCCGAAATTTTGACTTTGAAAACTCAGGAAAAGCCGAAAAAAAAATATTGCGGACAGGGACCGTAATCATTATAAGTTATATTTTAAAAATCACGTCATAATGATTATATAATGATTTTAAGGATTTTCCTCACGGATAATGATTAATTTTGATTAATTTTATAATAATCAAATTAATTTTGTCAAATTAAATAACAATTAAAAATAAAATAAAGTTTTGTTTAATATTAAATTTTTTCTCATTTTCAGAGGAGAAAAATGGGGTGGCAAAACCAAACACACAAATTTGATCCTTTAGATTTGTTTTAAAAGAACATACAACAGACTATAGAGGCATAAATGAAATTTAATAGAAAATAGTTGAATCCTTAAAAGTCGTCCTTGAAGGACATGTGGTGTATCATATGAAATTCATTAAATCGCAGATCAAGAGTATGTAATCACATCGGCGGAAAGTGGTACATGGAAGCCGTAAGCTATTGTTGAGTTTTATTTTAAGCGAAAAAAATAAAAATCTCTGATAATCATTATTTTTGAGTTTTTTTTTTTTTTTGATCAAAAATAATAATTATATATGATTATTATAAAATTAATAAAAATTAATCATTATCCGTGAGGAAAATCCTAAAAATCAGAATTTTTAAAATCATGGCTGAAATGCAGACTTCTTACAAAGCTAAAGATTTTGGTATGGTTCACTTATTTCTACGTCCATTAGAAGTGGATGATTTATTTATTACAAAAAAACAAAATAATCATTATTTACGGTCCCTGATTGCGGAATTTATCGGCGAAATTCGGCATATGAAAGTATGTTCAAATGGTTGTAACTTAGCCGTTTATCCATCGATTCTTACAAACGATACCTTCATCGTCGCCTAATTAATGTGTTTTCCTGAGTTTTCAAAGTCAAAATTTCGGGGAAAAATATCGAAAAATATTATGAAATTTGAATTTGAAAGCTTAATATCTTCCAGACGTTAAGCTGCAGCTACAAAGTGTTTGAGTCAAATTTATTGCTGCATTTGTCAGCTTTTCAAAACTGCAAAGTTCAATATAACCAGTTGTAGGATACTTAAGTTATGTGAAAAATAAAAGCACTAAAAAACTAAGCCTGGAAAAAACCCATAATTCTTTAAAAAATGTTAAATCTCCAAAGCTATCAGAAAAAATCATTTTGGGCGACAGCGGAAAAAAAAAGTTGAATTTTGTCGAGTAGTGCAATTGAATTGTAATAAGGCTAAATTGACCTCTAAAAATGAAGAATAAAAAAGACCTATAAAAATAAAGAAAGAACCTTGCAGTTGTCTGACCTTACGGTCAGTATTAATTTTACATATATTACAGTATGTACATATATGCACTTTATTATAATTCCACCAAGTTTCCAAAATTAAATAATTATTTTATGATTCTGGTTGTTCACTTCGGTTGATTTTATTGCCTTATTTATTATTTAATTGGTATTCCAATTCACAAAGTGTCAAAAATTGAGAGCCCAACTGGTGCCCAACACAATGTACAAAATTATGGCTTGATTGAATTTCATTGATTTTTTCGCACTAAAATACCGGTGAATCCGGCATTGATTTTCGGAAAACTTTCCTTTTTATTTAAAAATGACAAAAATGCAGACAAAAATGCACTGTAGTTCAATGGTTTTCACGCGAAATGCCAGGAAAATACTGGATACCGAAGGCCTTGATCGGGTGCCAATGAAAATCCGGGATGTTTTTTCTGGAAAGAGTCAGCTTTTGATATTGAACAGAACTTGCACGCAAAGAAGCAGAAGAGGTGTTTATATTGGGAGACGCGCGTCTTTGCGTTTTAAGAACAGCTGGCGCGAGCATGAAAAATTTTATAAATAAAGTCAATTATGTACCGTCACCGGCAATTATGTACCGGAACCGTCGGGCTCCGCCGCCTACAGACAAGTTCAAATTTGTCTTGAAACTGCAACGTCCTCCTCGCTTTTGGACCCTTGTAAGTAAAGAGCAAATAATGTTCTCTTTTCGATTAAAAAAAGGATTTTAAATTGCAATAGCCACGATATGGTTCATTTTGGTAGGTAGATGTAGTGAACAAATCCGACTCATTCTTTAAATATGATTTTGATGAAATTTGATCCATGCGATCGAAAGTAAGCCTCGTAACGTCGGTAGGAGTGCTACTCTTCACTGCATCCCCCCATAGACCACTAAAGTGCGGGGAGAGCTGTGATATGAAATCCACCACCACCTTCTGATGGTCGTCACTAATAAAAATACGTTTTAGCTCTTCCAGCTCATTCTTTGCACCGAGCAAATTTGTTGTGTTGTCAGACCATATTTTTTTTGGAATTTAAAAATTAAAAATTCGGCTCACGAAGGTGTGGTCAAACGGTTGCACCTAAGCCGTTTATCCATTTGCTGCATTGACATCTTTCAGAACTGCAAAGTTCAATACAATTAGATATAAGATACATAAGTAATGTGAAAAATAGAAAAACTACCTCTAAAAATACCAAATTCAAAAAATGTTTATACAAAACCTAACGCAGACAAAAAACCATAGTTCTTCAAATAATGTTATGTTCCCAAATCTATTAATCTTTATATATAAAATTCTCGTGTCACAATGTTCGTTCCTGTACCCCTCCGAAACGGCTTGACCAATTCTGATGAAATTTTGTGAGCATATTGAGTAGGTCTGAGAATCGGCCAACATCTTTTTTTCATACCCCTTATGGATAAGGGTTGTCCACTCTAAACATTTTTTTGTGAACTGCAGTATAGCACTGTAGAAATGGCTGCGATTGTTGCCCGAAATGTCCCACTAATGAATGAGGAACATGATCCTCGCATTATGCTCGCAGTTTCAGATGGACAAGGTGGGTTCTTCTTTTTGGATGCCCCGGATGGAACTGGCAAAACATTTCTTATTTCGCTAATTCTTGCTGACATACGATCAAATAATGGCATCGCATTGGCCGTTGCATCATCGGGCATTGCAGCAACTTTATTGGATGGAAGCAGAACAGCTCATTCAGTATTTAAGATGCCACTAAATATTCAGAATAACCCTATAGCAGTATGCAACATTAAGAAACAATTGTCCATAGCCACGAAACAGTGTTCTGAAACAGTCTGAAACAGTGTAAAATTATCATCTGGAATGAATGTACTATGGCACATTCGCTTGAGGCGTTGAACAGGACATTGAAAGTTATTAAAAACAACGACAAACTATTTGGCGGTACTCTGTTGGTCCTTTCAGGTGATTTCAGACAAACAAGTTGCTTTAGATGAAACTGGATACTTAAAATTATCGACCGATTTCTGCACAACCGCTGATTCGCAAGATACTCTCATTGAACAAATATTTCCCGATGTACACACACAGTACATAAATCATGAGTGGCTTGCAGAAAGACCAATTTTAGCGGCAAAAAATGTAGACGTTGACAATTTAAATATGAAGATACAAATGTTGTTGCCAGGGAACTTGGTATCATACAAATCTATTGATACAGTTTGCGACGACAGCGAAGCAGTAAATTTTCCCACAGAGTTTTTGAATTCACTGGATTTGCCAGGTATGCCACCGCATAATTTACATTTAAAGGTTGGATCTGCGATTATCTTGCTTCGTAATTTGAACCCGCCCCGGCTGTGCAACGGAACGAGATTAGTCAATCAAAAATGTATGAAAAACGCGATCGAAGCCAGCATTTTAAATGCTGAAATTTTTCCGAGGTGAAAATATATTAATACCACGGATTCGTATTATACCTACAGATGTGCCAATTCAATACAAATGTTTTCAGTTTCCAATTAGATTGGCATTTGCAATGACTATCAACAAATACCAAGGCCAAACGATGTCTATTTGTGACTTAGATTTGAGAACACCATGTAGAACACCACGGAAAATTATACGTGTCATGCTCTCGAGTGGGTAAACCATCCAGTTTGTTTGTGTTGGCTAAAGATGGGCTAACAAAAAATATTGTTCACGCTATAGCATTAAGAGATTGATATTGTTTGTTAGTGTTACTGTCGTAATTAATAACACTAGTCGACACGACTTTTCCGCTGTCGCCAAAAATGACTTTTTCTGATAGATTTGGATGTATAAAAATTTTTAAGGAATGTTTTTTTTTTCCATGTAGTAGTTTTTTTTTTAAGAATTTTTAAAAAAAATTGTATTTTTTGTCATAGGTAGTGCTTTTATTTTTTACATAACTTAAGTTTCCTACAACTGGTAGGTCAAGTTTTGGTCAAACGGTTATAACTTAGCCGTTTATTTTTATATTTTTATAAGCGATACCTTAAACGACGCCTAATTAATGTGTCTATCTAAAACCAAAAATCAAAGCATTCAAATAATTTTTTTTCGACTTTTCCTGAGCTTTCAAAGTCAAAATTTCCTGAAAAAATACCGAAAGAAATTATGAAATTTCAATTTGGAAGTTTAATATCTTCCAGACGTTAAGTTGCAGCTACAAAGTGTCTTAATCGGATTTATAGCTGCATTTGTCAGCTATTTTTAACTGCAAAATTCAATACAACCAGTTGTAGGAAACTTAAGTTAGGTGAAAAATAGAAGCACTACCTATGACAAAAAATACCAAATTCTTAAAAATTCTTTAAAAAAAAACTACTCCATAAAAACAAACCATAATTCTTTAAAAAATGTTAAATCTCCAAATCTATCAGAAAAAGTCATTTTTGGCGACAGCGGAAAAAAAAAGTTGAATTTTGTCGAGTAGTGTAATTAATGATATTTAATTTGAAGGAATAAATTATAATAACTTAAAAATAATGTTTGGTCTTTGTTATTTTTATATTCCCTCATCGTTCACAGCGCTCCATGCCTATTTCACGCATATACCACATCCTTCCACACTTACAATAAGTTAGTTATTTTCTTTCTACACTAGAAATTACTTAGAAATAATTTATATGGCAAAACAACGTTTGCCGGGTCAGCTGGTACTAAATAATAATAAATAAATAAATAAAAAATACGATTATTAACTGTAACTGAAAAATGAGAGCTGATAGATACAAATTGAGATTGAACTGATATAAGCGACCGCAAAGTTGTTAAAAAAAAATTGCAATAGAGTTAAAAATAAAAATTGCGGAAAAATAGTTGTTTAATTAAAAACAAAACTGCAAAATACAAATATTTTCTTCAAGTTAACCCCAGCCGATAACTTTCAAATTAATTACTTTGCAAATTTAACTAAATCTAAAGATTGCCCTCTTTAGAGATAAAATAAAACACCGGTGGCTAGTTTGTATTGATCTGAAAATGGTGAATTTTCTTCAATGCCAACAAGTGTAGTGACCCACTGTTTCCAAATTAATAAAATTATAATTTAATAGAAATGTTCAAGTTATTTCTTCAGTGGCACAACATAAAATAGATTATGGTGCTTAACTGTGGCTTAGTTCTTTGCGAGGACATCTGCTATCATCTCATCGGTTGGTAAATACGCAATGTCGACTTCACCTCTCTTGAGAACTTCTCGAATATGATGTACTTTGACGTCGATGTGTTTTGTAGGTCCATGGAACATAGGGTTTCTAGCCAGTTGCTGCGCTCCAATGTTGTCGCCGTACATCTGAATAGCTGACTCCTTGGACATCAGCTTTAAGTCAATAAGTAGGTTGCGAAAGTATATCGCCTCTTTTGCTGCAGATGATAAGGCGATGTACTCAGCCTCCGTGGAACTGAGTGCGACTGTCGATTGCTTTCTTGACTCCCAAGAAATCGCTCCTCCTGCCAAGGTGCATACATAGCCAGTGAATGACTTTCGGTTTGTCATATCACTCACCCACTCTGCATCAAAAAAACACTCAATTGCCTTGCCTTGCTTTGTGTAGCATATCTCCCAGTCGATCGTTTTTGCCAAATAATGAAGAATATGCTTAGCTGCCGAATGCGAAATGTCCGGACGAGTCATAACTGCAAGATAAGATAACTCTCCAATTAGCTTTTGAAACGATGTGATGTCGTTCTTGCGGCAGTGCTCTTTGTTGCATGCCACCTGGTAACCAGCTTCCAGCGGTGTAGGGGATTTTCGACAATCTTTCATGTTGTACTGTTCAAGCAATTCTCTTATGTACTTCTTTTGACTGATTGAAATTGCCCCAGTGCTGCCTTCACGTTTCACCTCAATACCTAAAAAGTATTGCATAGACCCGATGTCAACTACATCAAACTCTGCTGCGATCTTTGTTTTGATATCAGATATATCATCCAGGTCCTTGCACGCCAAAATAATGTCATCTACGTAGTGTAGCATGTAACGAAGAGAATCTTCGGGCTATGAAGCAGATGGACGGTTAGCTGTGCAAAGGAGTACGCGCTTGCTTTACGGCTGGTCTCTGGTCGGACATGGGTATGGGTTCTTCAAAAATAAAACATTTCAGCTATTTGCTTCGCTCCTAAAATTATTATTCTATTGAACTTCGCATACCATTTTAGGGAGAGCGATTCAGGGGTTAGGAATGGAAAGGTGGGGGCAAGATAACCTGTAAATTAAAGTAAGAAAGGAAAAAAGAAGAATAGATGACACCGAGTTGTGCCCGCCCTGCCAAGATCCTCCCAAGCCGAGAGAGATCACGGCAAGATCCCTGAAATGTCCTACGTCGGCCATCCTACTACACTCCAGCGCGGCATGGTTCCCCCAAATAATGGGTCTTCTAGCACCTATTCATTTCAACAATCTAGTTTATTACCAATTAAATTCGCCTAACTCTATTACAACCAAAATAAATTCAACAAAAACAAAAAAACCTAGGATAGGACAGCATACATATGGAGGGACATTATAAAGAGGGATTAATTTTAGCATATAATGATATTTATAGTTATATAATGATATAAATAGATGTAGCTATACGTAATTACATATTAAGATATAAAGTGATATATGAAAAATATTTTTCCTTAGACAGAAATATATAGTTATAAGGCAATATAATCAGACGGACGACTTTACCCGACAACCCCGGCCATTGGTTATTAATTAGTTAGCCCAGTTTTCATTATTTATTAAATTCTGAATGCAGAAGGCAAATCAGCTGTGAAGGCTTTAACAGCCGGAGGCCAGCGGCCGGCGAACGGCTCTGGCAGAAAAGCTCTAGCAGAGCTTCTCCCCACTATCGCGGAGTTATCACAAGCAGGCGAATAATAATAAAAAAATAAGCTCACTTACACATTCCTTTTTGATTTTGTCTTACATTCCGTTCCCGCGGCGAAAGATCTTTCGTAGCTGGGCGTCTCGGTGTGTGAGTGATTAGCTGCAAGCCCAAAAACAAATACATGCAGCTAGTGCTGCATGTCACAAACTCTTCGACGTGACACCGCCGATCGGAAGCTTTATCGCTCCAACTTCAAAAGCTTCACTTCTGAATTGAATAGGTATATAATTTTTTTTTGTTTTGCATTAATTTATCATATTATTTTAGTCTGCGATCTTCTTTTTTTCAAAACATGGGGGCATTAACCAAAAAAAATGGCCAAGATCATGGGAGAGAGCCGTGCCGGTTAAACTATGTATGCGTGCACCTCTCTCTACGTTTTTCGCCACGACATTGGCGCACTCGGACAAATGGCTCACGCCTCCAAGGTACACAGAACACTTATTTTTTTACGTTTAGAGCACAGCACTTGGCAACCAAACAGTGCCTTCTTTTCGAGCCGGTACCAAAAGGGGTCACAGAGGGGGTGATGTTCGCACGTGGGTCAAATCTTTTTCTTTGCACGGGCGAAAATTATTTTACTGTTATCCCTGAGTGGGCTCTCTCGACCGGGTTTTCTTTAAGCTGTTAACCGACACGAAAATTTTCGCCGCATTAAGCCCGATGGTGACACGCAGCTGCTATCGCCTTGCGCGGCCCAAGTTCAATGATCGACCCAGCGATCAGCTGTTTGTTGTTGGAGCTTAAAGCTCTGTTTGCAGCTTTATATGTACGCTGCGCTCGAATCAATTTGAAATGCGACTTCAAGTTAGGTGCCAATTCTAAGTTGTTTGTAATAAATGGAAAAATTGCAAAAAAAAAAAAAAAAAGGGACATGAAGATTTCTTTTCTGCACTGCAGCGAGAACACATATTTACCCGGTTGGAATGGCACCACAATAATTATGAGGCTGGGTTGGAATATTCGACATGCCTCTCTTTCTCCAAATTTCTGTTTGGCCGATGCAATACCAGGGTACGACCAGCTCGAGCTCTTTTGGATGGCCAATGGGGTCGTACTAACAAAAAAAAAACCCAACGGATGATCAGCACAACGATCTACGCTAGGACCCAATATGACTGCCGAAGACAGGTACTCACCCTAAATGCTGGGCAAAAATATCGGTACCACGGTGGGTCACGGTGCAGGCGCTATCGCGCTGACACTTTATCATAGCAAAAAAAAATGTGTCTCTTCACGGTGGATTTATTTTCTTGATCCCACAACCGCACAGTTCGGAGGCCACGAGGAGAAAGAAAAATTGGGTCCAGCATACCAGTTAACCAAAACCTTGGTTCTCCGGATCTTTCTGATCCCTGCCAAGATCACACTTTGGTGTCCTCAACATCAAAGGGTGATAGACGCTTGGAGGAAAAGCCACCGACATTCTTAAGGCGGTCACTGCTTTATGTCCTTAGCGTGGTACTTGCCGATAAGTCTACCTTGATGGTCTTCTAGCTCGTAATAGCTGTGACCAAGTCTACGTTTTATTCTCGCTTTCACGAAATTTGGAGCTAATTTTGCGCTGAACCCTTTAGCGAAGTTGCTCTGTTGAAAGTTTCGCCGGTAAACCTCTTGACCGACCTTAAAAACCACGTCACGACTGCGAAGATTATATTGTTTTTCATTTCGTTGGGGCTGCTGTTGTATCGTCCGCTGTGCTGTTTTTCGAATGACTTCAAACGAGTCTTCCCGACCAAACTTCACCGTACGGTGACACGACTACTTCGGGCACCCCAAAACTATTGAATATATCTTCCTCCATGTAACGCGTTATCGCATCCGCTGTAAACTTTTTAACGGGTTTCAAGAATGGATATTTGGAAGGATGGTCCAAAACGACGAAAATGCCGATATTTCCCGATTTGCTTCGAGGATACGGACCCAAGAAATCAATGAACAACTTTTGAAAAACTCGTTGAGTTTCCTTTACTGGAGCTAGTGGGGGTCGTAGCGCACGATTGGGGTACTTGGTACACTTGCTGACCGAAAAGCTATTAATGAACGATCGTACATCCGTCACCAAATTCGGCCAATAATAATAACGTCGGATCTTCTCCAAGGTTTTATTAATGCCACTATGAGCAGCCAACGACTCTTCGTGATTCAGCTTTAAAACTTCAGTCACTAGTTACTTAGGGACCCACAACTTCCAACACAAGTCATCCGCGACTCGATCGCTCGCTGCGTGTTCTGCCCGCCGATATATCAAATTGTCTACCACTTTGACGTCTGGCATCCCATTGGATTCGATTTTGTGTATCAGACCCAAGTAGTCTGCTGACTTGAAGTGATCTGATTGCAGGTCAATTAAACCATCACAGCTGAAGGCAGATAAGTCCTCCATATGCACCCGCGACAGAGCGTCCGGAACAATATTGTGGCTCCCTTTGCGGTGAACAATTTTAAGTATGGATGGTGAATTCATGGCCCTCCACATAGGCTCGGAACTTTTTTACGCACATCATGGCGGCCAAACACTCTTTCTCCGTGACTGAATAGTTTCGTTGACACTGATTCAGCTTACGAGACATGAATGCTATGGGGACGTCATTACCATCGCCATCCGTTTGCATTAGCACGCCCCCAACTCCGGTGTGGCTGGCATCGCAATGAATGGCAAATGGAATGTCAAAGTCAGGGCTATGTAGAACTGGAGCCTCACACATTTGGTTCTTCAAAACCTCAAAAGCCTTTTGCGCTTCGTCGGACCATACGAAAGATCGACGTTGCTTCAGCGTGTCGGAAATCGGAGCAGCAATTCCGGCATAGTTTTTAATAAATTTATGGTACCAACCAGTGGTTCCCAAAAACCTCCGAACTTGCTTCACCGACCGAGGTACTGGAAAATCTCGAATAGCGGCCACTTTGTCGGGGTCCGTTTGTATTGTCCCATACCCTATAACATGGCTTAGGTATTTGACCTCCTTCAGACAAAATTTACTTTTTTCGACATTTATCGTCAGTCTAGCTTGCGCCAACCTGTCAGCCAGCGCTTTACGCACAGACATGTGCTTCTCGAAGGATTCCGAAATCACTAACAAATCGTCGAGATAAATGAAGATCTCATTTCGCAGAGATGGTGGGATGACTTTGTCCATCAGTTTGGACATAGTTTGCGAAGTATTGGACAACCCAAAAGGCATCACAGTAAACTGATACAGCGGCCTACCAGGCACGGTAAAGGCCGTCTTATCCCGAGCCTTTTGGGGCCAGAGGAATTTGCCAGTACGCATCTTTAAGGTCAATGCTTGAAATGAACTGCGTATTTGGAAGTCTACTCAAAATGCCATCGATGAGGGGCATAGGGTACGCATTTTTAACAGTCACTTCATTGGTTTTCCGACTATCGAGGCAAAGGCGAACTTTTCCTGGCTTACGAACAATCACGACAGGAGAAGACCACGGACTATCCGATTCCTCAATCACGCCAAGGGCCAACATCCGGTCTAACTCCTCGTACATCAACTTTTCGGTCGCCGGCGACACGGCATAGTGTCGTTGTTTAACGGGCCGAGCCTCAGCAACCTCTATGTCATGAGCAAGCCAGCTTGTCTTTCCTAACCCCTTTTCGGCAAATGAGGGGAACAATCGCACAGTGGCTTCCAGTTCCTTTCGCTCCAACTCTGACAAAGGTATTTGCATCGGGTTGTCGATGCTCAAAGCCGCCAAAGAATTCATGTTCGCTTTGCTCATTAAAAAGTACGGTAAAAGGTCGAAACTTCTCCAAAAATCTATGCCCAGATAAAACTCCAGCGATAGGGACGGAACGAGATATAGACATATCCGTTTGGAGTCGCCACGAAAACAAATAGTCGTTGGCTGGCTGGCTTTTACCATCGGCAGTTCCCACAGCTGACTTCATCGGCTTGACCTCCGGGTTAGCTTGCGCTAACTCTTCTTGTCCAATAAGCCACAAACACTCCTCCCAAACAACATAACATCGGCATAAGGTCGTATGTCGTTAAGGTTATTAATAACCGAGGCTAAAATCGCCCTGCGAGAATCTTTACTCAGCAAGCGGAATCGATCTCTGCGCTTACGATCTCGAGTTTTAGACATCTCCGGTTTACTTTGGACATATGGCATTTCCTGGAATCCTAGTCAGCCTTGGGTTTATAGTCACGTCCGGGGGTCTTGGGAGCAAACTTGGCATAGCCACAGTTACTCCGTGTTCGTCGCCTTCGACACTAGTTTGCATGCACCCGTTTTTTGACAAGCTACACTTACGGCATGACGGCTTATAAGTGTCCCGCTTACCACACCCGTAGCAAAACACTTTCCGCTCAACTTCGCAATCTTGGTATCGGTGGCCTTGCTTATTGCAATTCCAACAAGAAAGTGACAAAGCTTCTATATTAATATCGTCAGAGTCTTCCAAATCGGATGCTACGTGCATTCCGGGGTGCACGGACATCTCGTTCACCTGATTACGGGGAACAAATCGTCGGGCAGTAGGGATAGGTCTGGACTTGTCTTCCATAAACCTTTCACGCTTGCGCACTACCTGTCGCAACTGCACGATGTTGTGAATGGGCACTATATCTTCGTAAAAGCTATCAAACTGTTCGTTTGGTTTCTGCTTTCTCTGTGTGATCGCGGTTCTGATCTCCAGGTCGGTCCTGCCATCTGAAAACTGCGATCTCAGAGCTATACACAAATCAATCCATCGCACTCTTGTTACGCTTTTGTGATACCTCCAGTACCATTCACCCGCGCTCCCTTCGAACAGGTTGCTTGCATAACGTGCTGACAATTCAAAGTTGCTGTCTAACGTCTGGCTGGTAAGGGCTTCCACTCGATAGAGGAAGTCGTCTATGGACATGGAAGATCGACCTGAGAATCTTAATTTCCAGTTCGCGATTATCTGGCTAATCCGATCCGAGCGCAGGTGGTGTGTTTGCTGAGACTCGGGCGGAAACGAATGGTTCATCGGACGATCGGACGCTAGAGCTGGTTCTGCTTGCTCCCTGTTTGATATCCTAAAGAGCTGTTCGAAGGACTGATTTTTCCTAACGGGAGATGACTGCCTAGGGGCTGAGGGTACCCTTTCCATCGGTATTGGAGTTGCTGTACGGAGGGACAACCTTTAAAACCCCGTTTCAATCGCATTGGACAGCATTTGCGTATGTTGCTCCAATGCAGCTGCGACGGCTTCCGCAATGGTTTGGTGTAACCTAGCCTCTGTAGCCGCTGGGTCAAGCCGAGCTGAGGATATAGCAGACGGTAGTGCGGCCGCTGGAATCTGAGGTTGCGTATTACGGAGGCCTGGCGGGGCCAGTAAACCAGCAACACTAGGCCCTTCCGGTTGACTCAAACTTCACACCTCGCTCTGCATATTCGTAGCCAATACCTGTGATTCCTGCGAAGGCACCAGGATCTTCCGGCAACAACTGCCCATCCGAGTTAGTCTCAGTGCAATTGCGACAATTATTAAAAAAAAGGACAGGGACAGAAGTAAATTCACGACCTCGTCTCAAGTTGAGCGGCCACCAAAAGTGTCAATCCTTTTAGTGTAATCCTGCAAAACTGAAAACCCGTCACAACATGTACCTATTAACTTCCAATATATACTGAGGAATGCATTCCTTAACAGGCTCCGGCTTGGCGGCAGGTCGTTTTATTCCACGAATAATCCTGTATCCGGCCAAACACCTCCCTTGCAGTGAATTCATTTGGATTCGATGCTGTGGCAGGTAGTGTACGGCAGTATCGCTATATTAACGCTATTACTGAACCCAGCACAGCCTACCACCAGGACATGGACACTACTAAGACGCGGCTCAAAGTTATCTGAAACAATCAAGTATCAAACAATCACCATCAGAGTATCCAACACCAGGGCCACAGGATAAAATTGGGATAAGGGTTAGGATAAAGGGACTAAAGTCCTCGGCCTGAGCATGAATATGCTTGGCTGGCAGGTGTTTGATTCGAGATCAGGTCTGGCTGAGGGCAACTTAGAACAAAACTTCATTGCGCCCCTTTAGGATGCTAAACAAGCTCCTAATCCGCTAACTCTGACCTTCGGGCCTCTTCGGGCCCCACGTTGGGCGCCAAATAAAATAATATTTACTGTAGCACGTAACGAAGAGAATCTTCGGGCTATGAAGCAGGTGGACGGTTAGCTGTGCAAAGGAGTACGCGCTTGCTTTGACGGCTGGTCTCTGGTCGGACATGGGTATGGGTTCTTCAAAAATAAAACATTTCAGCTATTTGCTTCGCTCCTAAAATTATTATTCTATTGAACTTCGCGTACCATTTTAGGGAGAGGGATTCAGGGGTTAGGAATAGAAAGGTGGGGGCAAGATAACCTGTAAATTAAAGTAAGAAAGGAAAAAAGAAGAATAGATGACACCGAGTTGTGTCATGCCCGCCCTGCCATGATCCTGCCAAGCCGAGAGAGATTACGGCAAGATCCCTGAAATGTCCTACGTCGGCCATCCTACTACACTCCAGCGCGGCATGGTTCCCCCAAATAATGGGTCTTCTAGCACCTATTCATTACAACAATCTAGTTTATTACCAATTAAATTCGCCTAACTCTATTACAACCAAAATAAATTCAACAAAAACAAAAAAACCTAGGATATTATAAAGAGGGATTAATTTTAGCATATAATGATATTTATAGTTATATAATGATATAAATAGATGTAGCTATACGTAATTACATATTAAGATATAAAGTGATATATGAAAAATATTTTTCCTTAGACAGAAATATATAGTTATAAGGCAATATAATCAGACGGACGACTTTACCCGACAACCCCGGCCATTGGTTATTAATTAGTTAGCCCAGTTTTCATTATTTATTAAATTCTGAATGCAGAAGGCAAATCAGCTGTGAAGGCTTTAACAGCCGGAGGCCAGCGGCCGGCGAACGGCTCTGGCAGAAAAGCTCTAGCAGAGCTTCTCCCCACTATCGCGGAGTTATCACGAGCAGGCGAATAATAATAAAAAAATAAGCTCACTTACACATTCCTTTTTGATTTTGTCTTACATTCCGTTCCCGCGGCGAAAGATCTTTCGTAGCTGGGCGTCTCGGTGTGTGAGTGATTAGCTGCAAGCCCAAAAACAAATACATGCAGCTAGTGCTGCATGTCACAAACTCTTCGACGTGACACCGCCGATCGGAAGCTTTATCGCTCCAACTTCAAAAGCTTCACTTCTGAATTGAATAGGTATATAATTTTTTTTTTGTTTTGCATTAATTTATCATATTATTTTAGTCTGCGACCTTTTTTTTTTCAAAACAGGGGGGCATTAACCAAAAAAAAATGGCCAAGATCATGGGAGAGAGCCGTGCCGGTTAAACTATGTATGCGTGCACCTCTCTCTACGTTTTTCGCCACGACATTGGCGCACTCGGAGAAGTGGCTCACGCCTCTAAGGGACACAGAACACTGTTTTTTTTACGCCTATACACTTAATACATTTAAATTTAATAAATAAGTAAATAGGGCGGGGTTTAAAGCACAGCACTTGGCAACCAAACAGTGCCTTCTTTTCGAGCCGGTACCAAAAGGGGTCACAGAGGGGGTGATGTTCGCACGTGGGTCAAATCTTTTTCTTTGCACGGGCGAAAATTATTTTACTGTTATCCCTGAGTGGGCTCTCTCGACCGGGTTTTCTTTAAGCTGTTAACGGCCGACACGGAAATTTTCGCCGCATTAAGCCCGATGGTGACACGCAGCTGCTATCGCCTTGCGCGGCCCAAGTTCAATGATCGACCCAGCGATCAGCTGTTTGTTGTTGGAGCTTAAAGCTCTGTTTGCAGCTTTATATGTACGCTGCGCTCGAATCAATTTGAAATGCGACTTCAAATTAGGTGCCAATTCTAAATTGTTTGTAATAAATGGAAAAATTGCAAAAAAAAAAAAAAAAAAAGGGACATGAAGATTTCTTTTCTGCACTGCAGCGAGAACACATATTTACCCGGTTGGAATGGCACCACAATAATTATGAGGCTGGGTTGGAATATTCGACATGCCTCTCTTTCTCCAAATTTCTGTTTGGCCGATGCAATACCAGGGTACGACCAGCTCGAGCCCTTTTGGATGGCCAATGGGGTCGTACTAACAAAAAAAAAACCCAACGGATGATCAGCACAACGATCTACGCTAGGACCCAATATGACTGCCGAAGACAGGTACTCACCCTAAATGCTGGGCAAAAATGTCGGTACCACGGTGGGTCACGGTGCAGGCGCTATCGCGCTAACACTTTATCATAGCAAAAAAAAATGTGTCTCTTCACGGTGGATTTATTTTCTTGATCCCACAACCGCACAGTTCGGAGGCCACGAGGAGAAAGAAAAATTGGGTCCAGCATACCAGTTAACCAAAACCTTGGTTCTCCGGATCTTTCTTTGACCAATCCTTCGCCATTCACCCCGAGCGGTTGGCTAAAGAGCAGGGAGATTTTTGCTCGCTCACCCCCCATTCTTGACTCCGCCCCTAGAGGGCGCTACTGTATAAGGGTATGTACCATGTAACATAAAAGGTAACAACCATTTAACCCAACATACCGATATATTAACCATAGGCTATTCGGTCTAACGCGAAACAAGTGCAGATAACGATATTACCGATTTGTCTGGTTCATTATGGCAGGATTATAAATGCAGCGAATTACGACACAAATGGTATTGCCTACTTTCAGGCACGGAGGAAATTCTTCCTCACAACTTTCCGACAAGCGGCCACTACAGTAGACAGCTATTAGACATAGCTATTAGACACGTTGCATCAAACATAGAGTTCCAAACTCTTCCTGATTTTTTAAGTCCATATATGCTTTTGTGAAGCCTCAAGACGTGATTTGGGTGAATGTCGCTGACGAAGACTTCGGGTTGCCTCATAAATACCTCATCTTCCAATTCGCCGTTGAGTTAAGTTAACCACATCCATTTGATGTAGGTGGAAACCATGTTCGACTGCAAGTGGAATTATCAACCTGATAGTTGCATGGCGAACAACTGGTGCGAATGTCTCCTTGTAGTCGATCCCATAGCGTTGGTTGCAACATTGATGCCTCTAGTCTGCCCTTTCAGGTTCTACAAAAATGACATCTCTACTCTCTACGAGTTTCCTGGTTTCTTTCTACCTGTCCATCTTTCAAATGGTGTCACACCGTTCAGGGAGCTGCTTGCCACTCTATTTCGCAAATACGCGGCAGTTCGCGGCATCTTAAAAGCATCGAAAACCTGATCTTTGGTTTATAGAAAATGTACTGACACATATCTTGAAGAATCATCAATAAAAGTTGCGAAATATCGATTTCCTCCCATTGACTGCTTTTGCTTCGGACCGCATACATTACTATGTATTAAGTCTAATACACCCTTTGCCATGTTTGTGCTCGATTGAAATGGCTGCACGCAAATTTTACTTTTTGCGCATGTTGCACACCCTTGTTTTGGCTTGTTTATACCCTTGAGACCTATTACCATCTCCTTACTAACCATTTCCTTTAGTGCGTCAAAATTTACATGGCTGAACCTGTTGTGCCATTTAAATGCCTCTGCCTCAACATTTATAATGTTCATACACTTTTCCTGATTGTCCTGAACCATAAACAATCTGTTCATGCCGAAAAGCATGCACCATGCGACCACGTAAACTCCAACCAACAGCAACATCGACTTCGAACCGAAAGCTCAAGGGCAATGTTGCAGAGCGGCGAAGCGGTGTTCTAGAGTTAAGCTCTTGTAAATATTTTAGTCTAAGAAATAAAGTGAATACCGAAACACGCACATTTCTTTGTTTGGTCGGCCCATACACCGATCACTAATTACCAGACCACAAGAAGCCGACCCCCACATATCCACCACAACTCAGGAAAACTACTGGCAGGAACTCCCACTACAATCATTTGGTCCTTCGAGCCGGATCAACTTGTTTGGATTTTCATCGAAAGAAGAAATCACGGATATTATCCCCCCATCCGCTCGCCCCAGCTTGTTCCTGAGAAACTGCCAGCTAAGTACCTAAAATTCCGATTACAGTAACGAAATCGTTGGGTGAAGGCTCTGTGTGTGAATTGTGTGAGAAATTCTATAAAAGAAAATTGCAAGTGAAAAGAAGAAAGGGCAAAGAGGGAAAGAAGGAACGCCATTTTTCCCATTTGCATATACATAAGAGAACTCTCCAATATTTCTCCTCCAAAAATCGGCAAGTGCAGTGAACCTCCAATATACATATGCATGTACATAAATTCTCCAATTTGTTCCCCTCCGCGTCTACACTCGAACTTCGAACATAGTGCTTCAAAGCGATCGCATCGAACCTCGAACTTCGAACCTAGAGATCGAACCCGATCGCAGCGACCGTACGAAACGGGCTTACCTACATACATATGTACATACATACATCCATACATATTTTCATACCTTGATTTTTTCCTTCGCTTTTCTTTAATCAAAGTACACACAGTTTTTTTTCCTATCCAAAAAAAATCCACACCGTTTACATCAACGAACAGAGCCTTCCCAAAACAGAAAAAAAAAGGAATTAAATTTACGTTCATTATTTGTGTAATCCGTATTACCTGCATACATATCCATATACATACATATACTGTAGTTAATGTTTGCATGCGTCGTTCTCTATTAACACACAAGAGTAATATCCAAAATATAAAAACTGGTAGTTCGCATATATGTATGTGAACACATCCAAATTATTTATTTCCTGAATTCCAAAACGAGCGCGCCCAACGCATTCTGCAGCACATACCTACATACATATATACGTCCATACTTGCATACATATGAACATATATGACAGTACGAGCATATGAGTGAAGCTATTGTTGCGTGTTCCTCTTTGTGCATTAGCGTGTGATACCCAGCATAAAGCGGGTATATGCTATTTTGACAAGGTTCGGCACGTCGAATATTTTTTGCAACATTTATATATGTACATTATTTTTTGAAGTAGTGAGTTGAACATTACTGAGCATTCCATTCCAGCATTCCTCCGACAAATAAAATAAAAAGTAATATAACAAAAAATTCCAATACGATATTGATGATTAATATTAATATTAATTAATTATTAATTAATATTTACATAGTTGTTTTATTGCTTTGCTAAATTCTCTAAGATAGCCATTCGATCCGTACGTGTTCCATTCCGCCATTCCACTATTGTTTTGTACTCAAGATATTTTTCGGGTGGGCAAAGCAAACCTTATAGATTGTTGCTGGCCCCATTAGAATTCTCCACTATAATTCCATCGTTCCTCTACTTCATTCACCGCGTGTACCCAGACTATTATGTCAAGTGATCGCGAGGCGGAGCATCTTCTCACAGTTCTAGGCTCGTTACCTCTATCGCCCTCCGTAGAAGAAGCCCTTTCGGTTTCGGAACACGGGTATTCCAAAGGACGAAAAAGTCCTGGTTCACGTACCACTCGTACCGTCACACAGAAGATCTCCGAGTCAAAAAAAATGGCTTTGGATGATTTTATAGCCGCATCAGACCGTCTCAGTAAATTCGAGGCAAAAATCAGCGCTCCATCCTCCGTAGAGGTCTCGCTATTCACTCTCAAGATTCGCCTGGAAGAGGTAAAGACCTTATGGGACAAAGTACGAGTGGAATGTGAGAACTGCACCAAGGCTCTCAATCTGGCAGAACCTGATGGTGAGACGATCCACTCCATGAGCGCAAAATACGATCACTGTTATGCAGTGTATGAAAGATGCGCGTCCGCTCTGCAGGAGCGAATCGAGAACGGGACGAACCCAGCTCCGGTATCAGTACCGAATTTCCAGCAACGAGGTTGCAGGCTCCCACCCCTTGAAATAGAGGTGTTCTCCGGAGATTATCTGAAATGGCCCACTTTCCGGGACCTATTCACTGCAATCTACGTGAACAATCCAAATTTATCGCAGGTGGAAAAACTTTATCACCTGACCCACAAGACTCGCGGGGAAGCGAAAGCTATCGTGGAGAAGGCTCCGCTCACAAATGAGGGTTTTGAGTCCGCATGGACCGCCCTCAAAGAGCGTTTTGAGAACAAGCGAACGCTGGTCAATAGCCAGCTGAAAATCCTTTTCAGTTTCCCCCCTATCCAAAAAGAGTCCGGAGCTGCTCTAAAAGATCTCCAGAGGGCGGTCCAAGGATGCCTAACGGCCCTTGAACACTCCGACGTCCCCATTGATAACCGCTTCGCGGACGGCGTGCTGGTGTTCATAGTCTCCTCCAAGTTGCCTCAGATAACCTTATCGCTGTGGGAACAATCTCTGCCCAGCAAAAGCGAAATTCCGACGTGGGCAGCCATGAATAAATTCCTTAGTGAGCGACATCTATCGCTCGAAGCGATTGAGAATGCAAGCACCTCCATGTTTTTGCTTTCCACATCTGAAAAGAAAGAAACCTCTTCCAAGAAGGTTAATTCCTTTGAGGCAAAAGTTAGCGTCAAAACGCGAACATGCAACCTTTGCTCAAAGGAACCTCATTCCGTGCGTCAATGTCCTCGCTTTCTAAAAATGTCTGCTTATGATAGGTCTAACTACATAAAACAGCAAAGGCTATGCATGAACTGTTTTGCTAGGGGGCATCAAATTAAAGACTGCACGAGTCAGCATAACTGCTTCACGTGCAAGGGGCGCCACCACACACTTCTGCACCGTGGTCACCCCCCTCCAGAGCCCTCTACATCAGCTCCCTCGAATCCAAATCCAAGTCCAATAATACAGTCCACTTCATCCTCTAATGTCCAAAATTATTTCACAGCAAGCACACAGGGTGTTCTGCTAGGCACGGCTGTTATAAATATATGCCATTTTGGCACTAGCTATAAAGCACGTGCCTTGATCGATTCTGGGTCAGAAGCAACGTTCATCTCAGAACGCTTGTTCAGAATCATCAAGCTTCCTTTCAAGCCAGTTCAAGTGCAAGTATCGGGCTTGAACCAAGCAATAGCTGCGAGGCCTCAAAAGATATGCCACTTTCAAATAGGCCCCCCAACAAAGCCGAGAATACACATAGAAACCTCGGCCTTTGTTCTTCCAAATGTGGCAGGCACCTTACCCTCGTATCCAATTTCTCAAGATTTTCTAAAGGACCTGCCAAATATTCCTCTGGCTGACCCTTCTTTTCATAAGAGCTCGCAGATAGATGTACTTTTAGGTGCAGATATCCTTCCGTCCATTTTACTAGGCGGCTCCCTTCCCAATATTTGTGGATCACTACTTGGCCAAGAAACCATCTTTGGATGGATTCTCACTGGACCTGTAGCCGATTCGACTCGCACCTCAATTTCTTCCTTTGCGACAAGGATAAACGTCAGCTCTGAGCAGCGTTTAGAAAAACTTCTAACAAAGTTTTGGGAGGTGGAGGATCTTCCAGCCAAGCTGGTAGAAGATTCTTCTGAGTCTGTCTGCGAAGACAATTTCATTCGAACCACCCGTAGAGATCCAAAGGGCAGATATATGGTATCTTTGCCTTTTCGGAATCCTGAAGGCATCAACTTAGGTCATTCAAGATCAATCGCACTAGCTCAATTCCTCAAAAACGAAGGTCGTTTAAAACGGAACATTCCTTTGAAAGAGCAGTATGATCGCGTCCTCCAGGAGTACTTGGACTTAGGTCATATGCGACAAGTAGCTCCAAGTAACGATTCCGATAATTTCTATCTGCCCCATCATGCTGTTCAAAAACCGGACAGCACCACTACAAAGCTACGGGTAGTCTTTAATGCCTCCCTCCTGTCCGACCTCAAATGGCAAGAGTCTGAACGACATTCTCTATCCAGGACCGGTTCTCCAATCAGACCTGACGGTTCAGATTCTCAAATGGCGGTTCTTCCAATATGTCTTTAATGCGGACATCACAAAAATGTATCGGCAGATTACCCTCGATCCTTCACACACAAGATTCCAAAGGATCCTTTTCAGAAACGTAAATGGCGAGCTCTGTGATTATGAGCTTACCACCGTTACGTTCGGGGTAAATTGTGCTCCATTCTTGGCCATTCGGGTGCTAAAAGAACTTGCGAAAGATGTCCTAAAGCGATTCCCACTGGCAAGTGACATCATATCCAATTCAATGTATGTTGACGATGTACTTGCTGGCGCTCACACAATACAAGGTGCAATCACAGCGATAAAGGAACTTCGTGCTGCTCTAGAGGGTGCGGGGTTTCCTTTGAGGAAATGGGCTTCCAACGCGAAGCAAGTCCTCGTGAATATTCCTAAGGAGCATTTATTATGTGCCGATTTTCTTGAAATGGAGGACGCTAGCTCAGCAAAAACTCTGGGTATCCGATGGCAAGCGGATAGTGATAAATTCCTTTTCAAACCATCCGAGGTAGCCTTAAGTTCCTCTTACACAAAAAGGGAAGTCCTATCCCAAATATCAAAACTATTCGATCCAGCAGGATGGCTCGCTCCATTCATAGTCCGAGCTAAGATCTTTATGCAAGAGATCTGGCTTCAAGAGCTAAAGTGGGATGACTCTTTGCCAACAGACCTCCTGAAGAGATGGCAGGAATTTCTCCTGAGCTATCCTGCTCTCCAAGAGATTCGTATACCAAGATGGGTGCAGTATCACCCCAGAGTAAATTTGCAGTTCCACGGCTTTTGTGATGCATCCCAACGCGCTTTCGGCGCAGCCATTTACGTCCGTGTAGAGAGTGAACAACAGGTCTTTGTCCATCTACTCTCGGCAAAGACCAGAGTTGCTCCGGTGAAGACCGTGTCCTTACCACGTTTGGAATTGTGCGGGGCGGTTCTCCTCGCTGAACTGTCCTCGTCTCTCCTTCCCCAACTGTCCCTTGATAGCTACGAATGCTTTTATTGGACAGACTCCACCATAGTGTTAGCGTGGCTGAACAAGCCACCATGCAGATGGACGACATTTGTAGCTAACCGAGTGACTAAGATCACACAGTCCGTCAGCAAGGGAACATGGTCTCACGTCAGATCGGAGCACAACCCTGCTGATCTGGCTAGCAGAGGTGTTTCAGCCCAAGAATTGGCTAGCAGCAATCTGTGGTGGCATGGGCCAGACTGGCTAACACTGACAAAAGACCAATGGCCAATCCCATCAGAATCTCCGCACGAGACGGAGTTGGAGCAACGCACGGTGAAGTGCAACGTATCCAAGTCTTCACCGGAGTCCAGTATCGTAGACCGCTTCTCAGAATTCGGGAAGGCTATTAGAGTTTTAGCCTATGTTTTTCGTTTTCTCAAGAGGTGTCAGAAATCTGACACTCAATTTCCAGTCGAGCTCAGTAGCCGTGAACTATCCGAGACGCAAGAGCGTATGATCATCCATACTCAACGCGCAGAGTACGCAAAAGAGTTTCAGCGCTTGCTAAATAAGCAGCAACTTTTACCGTCGAGCTGCATCAATAACTTAAATCCATTTCTGGACCAAAAAGGGGTCATCCGAGCATGCGGTCGTGTGAGGACATCCGAGTCCCTAAGTTATGATGAAAAGCACCCGATCATTCTACCTTACGCAAGCGGGTTCACACGTCTACTTGTACGGTTCACGCATCGGATCTCAATGCATGGTGGAAACCAACTTGTGATTCGGCTCATCCGATCCAAATACTGGATCCCGAAACTTCGGACCCTAGTCAAAACGACTATCAATTCCTGTCGAGTGTGTGTGGTCCATCGACGGAAGTTGCAAGCCCAGCTTATGGGAGACTTGCCCAGGGAGAGGACCACGTTCTCTCGTCCATTCACTCGAACGGGGGTCGATTTCGCTGGACCATTCGACATCAAGACCTACACAGGTCGAGCTTCCCGCATCACAAAGGGGTATGTTTGTGTCTTCGTGTGTTTCAGCACGAGGGCGATCCATCTGGAAGCAACCTCAGACCTCACGACCGAAAAGTTCCTTGCAGCTTTCAATCGTTTCGTGGCGAGGCGGGGGTGCCCTCAGCAAATGGTTTCTGACAATGGAAAGACGTTTGTAGGAGCCGCAAAAGCCCTGTCCCATGATTTCCTGGTCGCTACAAGAAACCGCATTATCGCCGCATATCCTCAACAACGTCTAGAGTGGCGTTTCAATCCTCCAAGCGCACCTCACATGGGTGGCTTGTGGGAAGCGGGAGTGAAAAGTTTCAAGACGCTTTTCTACAAGTGCACGTCGACATGCAAATACACATTTGAAGAATTGTCGACCCTCCTCTCCAAAATAGAAGCGTGCTTGAACTCGCGGCCAATTTCGCCTATGTCAGAAGATCCCACTGACCTGCTAGCCCTCAGTCCAGGTCACTTCCTGGTTGGCGGCCCGCTGATTTCCATTGAGGAGCCCGAAATCAGAGAGGACGCAGGGTCAATCATCAACAGATGGCAGCGTCTTAAGGCTCAAAACCAGCAGTTATGTTTGCGTTGGAAAGAAGAATACCTTAAGGAGTTACACAAAAGGAACAAGTGGCAACTCCCAACGCGAAACCTTCAAGCAGGCGATATGGTTGTCGTCAAGGAAGACAACCTACCACTAAATGAATGGCGCCTAGGGAGAATTGAGCACACTTATCCAGGTGTCGATGGCATGGTCCGCGTGGTTGACGTTTTGACGGTCCGTGGCACCATTAAGCGGCCAGTCGCAAAGCTCATTCTCCTTCCTATAGAAAACACTGTCCACGTCCAAGTGTCCAACTAACACATATGTTTTTTGTCGTTCGGTGCATATAACCCAATCACTTATATCTCACGTTCTTTTTCCTTCCAAGCATGACACCTCGCCAACGTCCAGTGGAGTGCAGCCGTCCGCGGGGAACCAACAGCTTCCGCTGTCGGGTCTGCCGCGGAGTCCACGCATTGCGCAAATGCCAGCGCTTTCTGCAGCTCAAGGTGGAGAAACGACTACGGGCAGTCCTCATCAACAAATACTGCCACAACTGCCTGGCTCACCAACACTCCGGGCGCTCGTGTCGAAGCGGCGACACGTGTCGAGTGTGCGGGCAGAACCACCATACCCTCCTCCACATGGGAGGAAAGCACCGATCCTCACGTCCGAAGCCCCGCTCTCTACCATCGAGGGCATCCTCGCCACCAGCGAGATCGACCTCCCGATCCGCTGCTCCTCCGACGACGCTGGCATCGCTCCTGCAGTCCAGGAGAACCAGCATTCTGCCAACGGCATGGGTCGTAATCGACGCAGGCCACAAGTCCTTCGAGGTGGGTGCACTAATCGATCCGTGCAGCCCAACCAGTCGCATCAACGCATCTTTGGCAACGGCCTTCGGGCTTTCCGTCACTCGCGTTGGTGCGGAAGGTGCCTGTACCGCCGTCATTCAATCGAGGAACAGGAGCGATGTCAGGCTGGAGGTTGTGCTGAGCGTGCAGCCTCAACTCCTGATAAGGACCCCCGAACGGCTCTTGGGCGACCATATAAAGGAGCATTTCGCCAATATGGCCTTGGCGGACGAGAATTTCCATCGGCCGAGCACCGTGTCATTGGTGCTGGGGGCCGATTTATATCATAAGATCATTCTGCCAGGAGTGATCCCAAGCACCGAAGGCTTCCCGATGGCGCAGAACACGGTGTTCGGGTGGACCCTCTCCGGCACATGCAGTACCGCATAAATTCAACCCACATTCTCTCCCCCCGTTCCTGGGCGCACAACTTTTTTGTTGCAATTATATTGCAAGGGGGGGAGGATGTTCATGCCGAAAAGCATGCACCATGCGACCACGTAAACTCCAACCAACAGCAACATCGACTTCGAACCGAAAGCTCAAGGGCAATGTTGCAGAGCGGCGAAGCGGTGTTCTAGAGTTAAGCTCTTGTAAATATTTTAGTCTAAGAAATAAAGTGAATACCGAAACACGCACATTTCTTTGTTTGGTCGGCCCATACACCGATCACTAATTACCAGACCACAAGAAGCCGACCCCCACATATCCACCACAACTCAGGAAAACTACTGGCAGGAACTCCCACTACAATCACAATCCATTTTCAAGACGTGCTTTTATAACCATTTTTCCATTATCAAAAATCATCGCTTGATTTTTCTCAAATACAACCTTTTTTCCACTGTTTAATGCTTTTGTGACCGATATAAAATTGTACTGTAAGTATGGTACCAAGATAACATTCTCTATCACTCTTTCACGCTCTATCACCGAACTTTACTTTAACAGTTCCATGCCCTTCAGCAATAAGTGATTTACCGCCAGCTAAAAATACTTTTTGATTGTCTTCCGTGAACGACACAAAGCGTTCCTTGTCACAACATAGATGCGACGTTGCGCCACTATCTATGCACCACGCATTTAACATTCGGTCATTTGGCTTCGCAACATTTAAAATTGGTACATATTTTTCAGGTTCCACTTTGGTATCTTTGGTTACACAAAGCAAAGTGCCTAATTTTTCTGCGTTTTTACTGCTTGCGCCCTTGTTGTTAACATCTTCTTGCTTTCTTTTGACACGACATTCTGATTTAAAATGACCTTCTTTTACGCAATTAAACACTTTTTGCCCTTCTTAAAGTTTCTTAAAAATTTTGTTTTCATAACTTACGTGTAGTTCCGCACTGCTTGAGATTTCCTTGCTAACGCTATCTTCCTGCCTATTTGCTTCTTCAGAAATTTTTATTTTTAGCATGCTCAAGCTCGGCAATTCATCCCGTGTCTCAATCGCAACAACAAAACTTTCATAAGATTTAGGCAAACCATTTAGCAACACAACTGATAAAATATTTTTATCAACCTTTATGCTGACTTCTGCTAAAGCCTCATGTATCACTTGGAATTTGTGCAAATATTCCTGTGCACTCATATCTTCCGACATTTTTAACGACAACAACTGTTTAATTAACAGCACTACCCTTGCCGGTCCGCTTAGCCTGTGAATAGTCTTTAACTTTTGCCATGCTTGCGTGCAGCTGGGTCGATTTAACACAAAATAAAATTGACGCCAATGCTTTTTGATCCTTCAGTTCAAAAGCTGCACGTTTCTCATTTGTTGCACTTTCACTAAGCTCTACTTTACCACTGACTACTGGCCACAAATCAAATACTGGCCACATGTGCTATAATTGTTTTCGTCCAGCTTCTCAATATTGAAATTCATATTTCCACTCATTTTTGTCCCACAGTGAATTTATGTATCTGTCGCTCGTCTCATGCACAAAGCAACTACGACGGCAAAACTGTTGTCTTTCCTCTTTTTTTGTTCTGTTCGCAATTTTTTTTTATCACCAACACGCGTTTTTCTTGTATTTATCCCTTTGAATTGCACACACACACATGTTTATTTTTTCTCACTGTTTCTATTTGCTGTCTAGGTGCCTGGGCCCATAACCTGTTTAAGTTATTTCTTCAGTGGCACAACATAAAATAGATTTATTCAGTATGTACATATATGCATGTATGTTTGTAGTACAAAAAACAGACTTTGATTTAGACACACAGAACATTCGAGAGAGATTGCTAGGCATCAGAGCGTCAATACATTTCATAGCAGCCATATGTATAGTTGTACTTATCAGTTTCTAAGAAATGCAAACTTCAATTCAACCAGATGTAAGATACAAAACAATAAAAATATAACGTCTAAAAAAAAATTTTTACTATACTAATTTCTAAAAATTGTATTGAATTAAATTAAACCGTAAAAAAAACCATAATTCCGTAAACATTTTTAAAGAAATGTCAGTTTGGTTCACATCGGGAAAAAAAAGTTCAACGTTGTTGCCTGATAGAAGATAGATTGATAGATTCTTGATCAGCATCAATAGCCAAGTCGAAATAGCCATGTCTGTCTGTCCGTCCGTCTGTCCGTCCGTCCGTCGAGTGATTGGAGCAGCAAGTCGAATCCTACGGAGCCCAGAGCAGTTGCCTCGGGCCATCTCAGGACTGTTGACAGGTAAAGTGGAAGGATGGTTCCGGACCTTCCAGATGCATGGACAGAACTGGACAGAGTTCCGCAGTGAATTTCTGGACTTCTGTCTGCACCAAAGATATTTCCAATGCTTGGAAGATACCATCCGGAGCCGGGAACAGAAGCCTAGGGACTACGCGACTACATGATCGCGCTACGGCTGATGATGCAGGGCGAAGTATACTCGGGATATGCGAGAATCTCAGACCAGGGTACCAGATATCCACACGCAGGCAGGACTTCCATACACTCACGGAGCTAAAACAGCTCATCTCCGCATACGAAACAACCCGACACAAGGACTGCCCTCGCAGCGATGAGTTTTGGCCGAGACGAGCATTCGTGCCGTATCGAACCTGGAGTCCCCTGAAAAGCAACGACATAGGGGAGGAACCTTGGCCCAGACGAGCATCCACGTCTCGACGAGCAAAGAGTGCCCTGCAAACCAACGACCGCGGTCAGGAACTTTGACAGAGATGGCCAACAACGGTCCATCCAACCAGAAGTCCGCACGTACGCAAAGCTTCTAGCTCGAGCTGAGAAGCATTAAGATTTCAGGGTGCGGTATTTTTAGGTATTTAGCTAGGAATTCATTTTAGAAACATAGTTTCTTGGTGAAAGTTTCTTAAAATTCATTTTAGATTCCGATTTTGGTGGACGCTTACTACGTTTTTTTTTGTCCCGAACAAATTGACCCGCCCTAATATACATACATATATACTTAAATACTGAAAATAATCGTCAACGCACAGCAAGGTCCATTACGATCGACGGAACAATGATGCAACATCAAATGCAAATTAACGTAGTGAAATAAAAAATCTCGTACAATTGTGTCACCGATTACGCTTCTCATAGGCATATTATAATTGGTCCAATGAACGAACTTTGTCGCTATTGTCAGGCAAATTAATTGAAAGGTGAAGCAGATCGGATGTGCTGTGCGAGTGGTAAAGTGATATTGCCTGAATTGGGGAGCCCACCACAACCATTGAGCACATTACTTAATAGATTGACACTTGGGTCTTATCATTTTTTTTGAACAGTATACTGTGTAAAAGTATAATTCGAGTTTTCAAATTATATCTTTTAGCGACACAAATATTATAAGAGACAACTTTATAGTTTTTTATGCAAATTGTACGTTTGTTCTCATTCTATCTGTTATATATTGTTTGAATAAACTTCTTAACTTATAATCTTATATTATAAATATATTCACTTATATACATACATATACTACTTACATTTACACGAAAAGCTTACATACAAGCACACCTACTCTAAAGTTAAGCTTACACCTATAACCTTTGATAGAAATAAATTTAGTCATAAAGCAGCTTTCGATCAACGCGTTTTACTCGGGACAACTGTAAATTTCACAAATTAAAAGGGAATGGAAAACAAATCTAAGTTAATAATAACAGTTACAGTTTATCAGCCCAGAAATGATCCACAATTTTCGCCGCAGAATGAGTCCTGGTTTCTATGGAAAGAACGACTTGAAATCCACTTCACGGAGATCAATTGCAGCGAAGAGAATGCAAAAAAGTTATTGGATCGACCTACATATGCTACAACTACATATGCCGTTTGGCACTATTCCAAATGCCATTTTACCGTTAAAAACTGTTACAAACGCAGATTTTTGGTATTTTTGTAGGAAAAAAAACGGTTATTCGTCGGCTAACGGAATTTATCGGCGAAATTCGGCATATGAAAGTTTGGTCAAACGGTTATAACTAAGCCGTTTATTTTTATGTTTTTATAAGCGATACCTTAAACGACGCCTAATTAATGTGTCTATCTAAAACCAAAAATCAAGGCATTCAAATATTTTTTTTTCGACTTTTCCTGAGCTTTCAAAGTCAAAATTTCGGGAAAAATACCGAAAAAAATTATGAAATTTCAATTTGGAAGCTTAATATCTTCCAGACGTTAAGTTGCAGCTACAAAGTGTCTGAGTCGGATTTATAGCTGCATTTGTCAGCTTTTTTTAACTGCAAAGTTCAATACAACCAGTTGTAGGAAACTTAAGTTATGTGTAGAAGCACTACCTATGACAAAAAACACAACATTTTTTAAAAATTCTTTAAAAAAAAACTACTCCATGAAAAAAAAAAAACTTTCTTTAAAAAATTTTAAACATCCAAATCTATCAGAAAAAGTCATTTTTGGCGACAGCGGAAAAGTCGTGTCGACTAGTGTAATTTATGCAGCTCAGAATTACCAGTATCACGATCATATAATCTACTATATACTAAGCACACACTATACACCACCATCAAGCAAGTGTCATTGTTGTGGAAAAATTGGACACTTGTTTTCCATATGTAGGAAAAAATGAAAAGTTGTAAATGATGTATCAGAATATGATTGTTCTTGTTTTTTTTTTGGGAAGGAATTTATTAATATACTTAACTCATATCACAACAAAATAATAATAACATTTTGCTTACTGTAACTTAGATAGCTACTTATACAATAGTGAATGTTGATTGCTCTAGTCTAGATGAAAGTAATTCTCTCAAATATTATATTTACAGTGTTAGTTCAAGAAATTTCGATGGCTCATCTGATCTTTATACGGTCTCTGTTAAAATCAATGGAATCTCTATAGATATAGTTTGCGACTCTGGTGCTCCGTGCAGTTTGGTATCAAAGAAACTGATTGAAAAATTTAATAAAACCGTAATTCTTGAACTTTGTTTGGATCCGTATGTCGATTATAATGGAAATCGAATAAAATTAATTGGTGAATATTATGAGGCAATTGCGTGAGCACATGCCAAAGTAGACGATCAAACAAAACCCATGTTCTTTTTAAGTGACACAAAAATATTGATTCAATTTCAAGCGAATTTAAATATAAAGCGTGAAAAAAATATAACGGATCTTTCTCAGAGCTTGCAGTTTGTTGCTGAGAGAGGCAAATAGTTGTACAAAGAGAACGTTCAAAAATACCGTTATTTTATAATTTCGCTTTTGAGCTATAAGCAATTGAAAACAGAGTGTAAAGGGTGTCCGATTAAAGTGATGAGGAGTGTAAATTTAGTAATAAAGCAGCTTTCGATCAATGCGTTTTGCTCGGGACATTACACTATCGTATATTTTATTCAGATGCAATGTAAAATATACCATCGAGCTTGCTTTTAATTACCTTTCGACAACGCAGACCATCCGACGAAGCCGAAGCTGATCGTCGGTGGCCATTGTTGGCAACACGCGGAGACAAATTATTTTTGATTTGAAAGATATGCTCCATGCGCACAATGAATTGGTTCAGTTATGCAAAACTTCGCTTAATCGCATGCCATCTGACGATCATAAAATGGTTATTTGAGCTGATAAAACACCGGTTGGCAATAGTCATATTTGGTGACCAATTTAATAATCGTGATATTGTGCTTCATCGTAGAAATGAGTAACTTGAACGTCTACTCATCGCTGTTATGATGCACTACAATATCCCATCTTATTTTGGAGCGGCCAAGATAGCTATCATTTCCACATTTAAGGCCTGTTCCAGCACTGCGGAAAAATTACTGCCAGGAATCTGCTATTTATTTCGTTTTTTTTTTCACCAGTATGTTTGTATTCAAAAATTGAATCGGAACGGTTGAATTTTCTTCGATTTAACTAAGCCAAATTACGTTCCGAACAGTATATTCATTTGCTTGATGCCATTAACAACCATGGTTATGCACAAAACGTTGGAACTATGATAATATTACCTTCATCGTATGTTGGAAGTCCACGTTAAACGTTTCAGTACGCGCAAGATGCGATGTCGTACGTTCGCCGTTATGGTCGACCACACCAGATCAGACTTAATCACCTTCACGTGTAATCCGCAATGGAAACAAATCTCGGAATTATTATTATTAATTATTATTTGTTGGCCAAACATCGAAAGATCGCCATGATATTTTAGCACGTGTTTTTATACAAAAATTAAAACACTCATGGATTTAATTGTCAGACACGGTGACACTTCACGGTGCTGAGCTTCATCAGCAGCTTAATTACCAAATATATTTAATTAAAACACAATCGATTGAGTTTGAACTATATATGTATATAAGTTTGCTTTATTTGCCATCTAAGGCGATTAGGGAGATGTGATGCGAGAGTTATTACGATAGGACCCGAATTGGTAATTTTGTAATTTATTTCATGAAAATTTAAAGATTGGGATTGGTAGAACTTCTTATGGCATGGCACACGAATCGCCGAGACCAGAAACTGAAACCTCAGATTCTTTCTTATTTAGCTGATACTGTTGAGATAGACTAGAAGTGATGAGATGCACCTGTGATCCAGAATCGTGCAGGGCACGGCAAGGAATCAATGTACCAGAGCTAGTCCTTAGACTGACTTCAGCAGTGGCCATCAACATGGAGTCCCGTCTGTGATTCTGGGCTAAAAGCGACGTGGCTGATGATGTTGCAGTACATTTAATGCGGGTATCGCAGGCAATCGTGGAGCCGAATTATATTTGAGAGTTGAGGCAGAATAGAATGAAGAACGTTGGACGCTTGAAATGAGCAGTGGCTATGGCACCACATATTACCCAGGATAGAGAACGACATATACCTTGACAATGGCCTGCTCGGAGGCAATTGTTAAACAGGGATAGTTTCTTGGCTTATTGACGCAGAAGGCGAGGAGGAAGATTGCAGAATTTCGAACATCCATACATCGAATGTTCTGGGTCTCCAATCTCTGGCTCCTCCAAGAAGGTGGTAAATTGCTCGGCTGTGGAGAGTCTATCCAACGACGACGTTTCCTCTTAATCGTATGGCACTCTCCACCCTCTGCAGCAGGCTTTGTATCACAATGTAGTCAGCGACCTGCTCCCTTGTCCCTAGACGCTTTAATCCCCGCAGATTAGCAATTGCGGTATCTGTCAAGGACCGGAGTTGGGACACAGATCCATTTAAGAATTAAAACGCACGTTCAACTCCTCTTCACTGAGCTCACCAATTTTATCCTCCGGTCCATCCTTCTCAAAGTCCAATTCCAATTCTCCCTGCTGTACTTAGCATAGCTTGAGATTGTAGTACGCAATGTTCACATTGAGAGACAAGGGGGAATCGAGAGCGATAGGGGAGGCATCTCAAAAGGGAGGTTAAGAGTGGGTCAATAGATATAAACAGTTTGAAAGGAACTTCACAATCGAGGGCACAGATAATACAGCATTTTACAGCATACACTTTTCGTAATTATTATAGCCACGTGCTGTCCAGCAGAGCCGACTGAATTGTAGCAGAAACATCAAAATTTGTCAGAGGATTTTTGTCATCGATTGCGCCGTCAAACGGGTGATATTAAAATGAAGTATTCGACAGAAATTTACAAGAAAGCATTGATCGCTATTGAAGACCTTTGCTTTATGATGGCAAGCAAAGCAAAAGCTTAATTAGGTATGACAGCATCTAATCATCAAATACGCGACGTTTTCAACCAAGACCTGGAGCGTGAACAATCATACTGTTCGTGCCGATATTAATGCGTGCACAACAATGAGCCACGGTTAAATATCAATCAAAGAATGGTTTACTACCAAGTATTGCGAGCTATCGAAGAAGAATATGGTGCACTGTTTTTTTTGGATGCACCTGGAGGTACCGAAGAAACGTTCGTCATTTCGATTATTTTGGTTACCATTCGAGCACAAGGTAGAATCGCATTGGCTCTGGCGTCGTCTGGCATCGCTGCCACATTATTGGATGGTGGTCGCACGGCGCACTCTGCCCTTAAGTTGCTCTTGAACATGCAGGCTGACGATAATCGTACATGCAACATATCAAAAAGATCCGCAACGGCGAGAGAGCTGCAGCAATGGTATCTTATTGAATAGGATGAGTGTACGATGGCAAACAAGAAGGCACTGGAAGAACTTAATCGTACGTTTAAAGATATTCGTGGAGATAATCGATCGTTTGGTGGTGAATTGATATTGTTAGCAGGTGATTTCAAACAAACATTGCCTGTAGTCAAACTAGAAACTGCTGTTGATGAAAATAATGCGTGATTGAAAAAATCTAAATTTTGGCGGTAAATTTACGTGTTTTACTACCCCCGAGTTATCTATATACCACGCTTTTAAACAAGCCACGCGCCCCTTGCACCCCGGGGACGGCTCGAACTTTAGAAACGAATCCCGAATGCAGCAAGAACGCGCATATATGTCTCAGGAATATAGGGAACATATAGGAATCAGATTCTGGCTAAGTGGCCTAGAAGAAGAAATATGAATGTATGGCTGGATCCCCAAACAAATTTCAGGGATTCTTCGCGTCTTTTTACAAACTGATTACGAGTATTGTGCTTAAATCTTCGCTCTTGAAAGCCTCATAGAATGCCCGCCAGATTGCCCAGCATTAAAATTATGCAGAACATGTCCTAGCAACATTATGGAGCGTAAAAGGCCTAAGATTTTCTTTAATGAACTTGATTTCCATAAACTACCCGACTGCTTAAAGGGGCTTACTCCATTAGAGGAATGATAATTAAACCTACGTTGCCTAGTGGGAGAGACTAAAATGCTAAAATGTAAACGTACCCATGATGCCCAGTTTATTCAGCTCCACCTGAAGCGTAGAAAAGCAAATTTTTCAGCAAATTATGAATTTTCCAAAAGCGGGAAAAGAGCTGGCCAAAATAGAGGTGATGAAAAGGGCGAAGAATATGAGGCAGTAGTAAACTCAGCGTTAATAGTGGTGTTATTAGAGCATTCGTCATGCTGTTTGATCCGTGGACAGATGAAGATGGAGCTTTAATGAGCGCAAATTGACAGGATGTCAGGATGTTACCACACCGTCCAAACGCAGCTATAGTAACGAATCTTCATGAACCCCAATTTAGAAACTACAAATAGTTTTCAATACCATCAAAACGAACAAGTTACTATGGACCGAAAACAGTTTCCGATTGTAGCTGTATGTAGCTTGCAGTAAGTAAGGCCACCACTCCGACCGGACTTTATATCGTAGGACTATTTATTCCTCGCCAAGGAGATGCAGATCTTGCGTTCCGCTAAGTTACTTCACACCCCTTTGGATTGTTAACTCAATCCGTCCGACCTCAATATTTTCTTCCATAATACGGAAAACTTTCACTGCCATTTTATCGATGTCTCCTCTGATCAGTTAATGCTCAAATTCTTCTATTTTTTGCTTCGTTGAGGCTTCCACTTACTTAAATAAAGCTTCAAATGAATTCCTGGCTATTCCACTTCAGTGCGGTTAGATTGCCCTTCCGTAGTCATCGGAACTATACCGAAAAGAGCTTATAATATTTGTTAGGAATGAACTTTTAGATCATTGTAGTAATTTTGACAGTGCTCGATTTTATGCAAGTTCGAGTATGCTTTGTTTAAGTACAAATCAGTGGATTTTATTCAATTAAGTTCTGTCAAATTCCGTTAATCGAAATTTTGTTTTATTTTTTTTTACAAAAAATACAAAAATCAGTGTTTGACCTATATCAATAGCTGTTGCGATATTTGATTTAAATAAAAGATCATGCTGTTCAAATTAATAAGTACAATTTATTGAGATGTATGCAGACCGACGCAGGCGTCTGTACATATACACCGAAGGAAAAAAGTGAACAGGTACCCCCATTTTCCCAATATTTCGGGAAACCGCAAGAACAAGTTTATTTTTAAAATAAAATTAGAATTCATAGTTATATTATTATATATAATATTATATTATATTATATTAACAAAAATAATAAAAATGAATGGGAAAAAAACCTACATACAGCTACATTCAAGCCTTTATATTATGTTTGGAAATTTATAGAAAACCTATTGTAGGTTATGTCTTTGAATAGACCATTACGTATGTACATACATACATACATATGTGTGTGTTCTTGTGCTGAGCATGTTTATTTTCTTTGCATTCGCATCAGAAAACGAGAAATGATTTAAAAATTGATGGGCAAGTATGACACTACAATCTGTATAGACCCATTTCATACCCATTTATATGTCATTAATATGCATAATCATGGATGATATACATATAAGCGCATAATCCTTTTTGATACGTGCAAATATATTACAGCATAAAATCAAAGATCGAAAAATATTCTAAACAAAATTTTTGTGATCGGTCTGCTCACTTAAAATACGAAAAAAATTAGACGGAAGGGCTCAGTGTCTGACCAGCAACCCTGTTTTTCCTTTCGTTCTTGTTGTCGCTCTCGGGTTACGGGTTGAGCGTAATACACGAATCGGTCTCTTACTGACCGCTCGATACAAGCAGAACCGTTCGTCGCTCAACTACTGAGAGTCAGTAAGTGAGCAAAGCAAGCAAAGAGTCCCCAAAAAAGGTCGTTTTAGCCTTATGTTGTTGCCTTAGATATTGCGTCGCAGGCAAAGCATTAAAGAGGAAGGTAGAAGTGGATAGGACGCTCATTTCTTTTCATATGCGTATACATTAATAGCCAGTGGCGCTGCACAATACGAATTTCTGTAAATCAAACTATTTTTCAATTGCATTGTCGTCTGTTACTGAATTAAAAATGTCTTTATGCTTTGCATTCAAATGACGCTTTAAATTGGTTAAATGGTGGCCAGCTAGTTTTGCAGCACATACATTGCCTGTTGATTGTTTTATATTTTTATCAAATTTGAAAAAGCAATTCACTACGCGACTCATTTCGACAAACATGTATGGATTTCTTGGTTTTTGTCAGGGTTCGTAGTATTCAATTTCTTGATTTTTACTCGTGATGACGCACAAATAGCCGAATTGCTCTGCTTGACAACTGCCTGGGCAGACTTCCAAAAACTGAGTGTACAGCAAGAATCGAGAACAAGCTCTTTCAGCCTCTCATTATCTGTAACACAATTGCCTTTACTTCTCTCAATTTATCTATCTCTCTTTATCTACCCAGGCCAGCTACAGAATAACACGCTCATGCGCCTCTCTCTCAATTCCGTCCCTCCTTCATTCCACATCATCTCTCTCTCTCTAACACCAATACAAATATGAGACAGCCCGTGTCTGAAACGGAGCGTCGAAGCTTGGAGACAAGCAGTAACCGATAACCAACGGTAAAGTGCAAAAAAGACACGAAAGGGACTCAGCGAGCAAGCTGACAGAGAATAACTGAAATATACTGCAAACAATTCCAAGACCCGACACGGCCATCCTGACCTTTACACGTCCCCGTGTAATCATTTCAATGCAGCAATAAATAGATTGGGCATAACATAATACAATTTGTCATCATTCAATAACAATTATTGGCTACTGTAATATCATTAAAACTATTAGGACATAGTTCACTTGCATTTCTTTCCCTCTAAATTGCTTTCTTTTCATTTTCTCTTGTAAGTTCTTATCCAATACCAATTACATTTCTGTTTCTTCCACACAGTTTCATCAACTCTTCTTGTTTTCTTAACTTTACATTTTTATCTTTACCAGAACATAAAATGACTTTACTAAAAACTCACAATTGCCACCTTATAGACCTTTGCCCGATACTCAATTCAGACCTCATGGCTGACAGATAATCATTATTCATTTTTCAAGTCACACCCAGACTCTTCGTCCCACCTGGACGGAACTCTTTACAGTCACACCTGGACTCTTCATCCCACCTGGACGGAACTCTTTACAGTCACACCCGACTCTTCATCCCACCTGGACGGAACTCTTTACAGTCACACCTGACTCTTCATCCCACCTGGACGGAACTCTTTACAGTCACACCTGACTCTTCATCCCACCTGGACGGAACTCTTTCATATAACATCATTTCATCGTCTCAACTAGACGGCACTCTTCAAACATAACATATTTTCATCGTCTCAACTAGACGGCACTCTTCAAACATAACATATTTTCATCGTCTTAACTAGACGGCACTCTCCAAACATAACATACTTTCATCGTCTCAACTACACGGCACTCTCCAAACATAACATATTTTCATCGTTATTCGTAACGGACAAATCATCGCCCTTTTCAGACGGCTCACATTCAGTCCCCACTGGACTCTTGGGCAGATTCAACTCATCTTCATTACAGTCTAGTTCATTGGGAATACGCCCCTCTGGCATTTTACAAATATCATCGTGGCGATACTTATAGGTTCGCTTACTACTTAGCGATTTCAAAACATAACGATCTCCCTCAAGTACCTCCAATACGAGAAACGGACCTTTAAACTTTGCATCCAACTTAGTCTGATGCCTTTCTTCATTCTTCAATAAAACATAATCGCCTACTTGATTTCTGTGAACTGCTGCCCTATTCTTATCAAATCGGAACTTGTCATACCTGGCCGATTCCTTCATAGTTTTAGATGCTTGAGTTCTCACACTCTCCATATCAATCTGATCTTCAGTATCATACGGTGTAACCAAACACATGGGACGAGCCTCTTTGCCGATTAGAAGCTCTAAAGGACTCACTCCAGCTGCATGGCTGACTGTACAATTTAGGACCAACTGTGGAGCGTCTTGCCAAAATCATTGACCTGATTCCACCACAGTTAACAAGTTCTTTAGTACGCTCATCACGAGCTCAACTTGACCGTTAGCACGACTCGCACCCGTAGCGATCAAATTAAGCTTAATATTTTTAGACAATCAAAACTCAGCAAACCTTGAGCTAGTGAAACATCTACCTTGATCGGCAATGATTCGATTCGGGACTCAAAACAATGAAATAGATGACTTCATGGCTGCCACACAACTATCAGCATCCAACTTGAGAGTATGAAACAAATAGACAAACTTAGTGAAACCGTCAATCCGCACAATAAGATATTCCTTTACATCGCTTTTGCCTCAGCTTTCCAGTGATGTCAATATGTACTGTATGCCAAGGTATATTGACTTTTTGGATCGAATGAAGCTCTGCCTGAACTTTCCCCGAAGAACCTTTTACAGTCTAGCAGGTGATGCAATTGTCAACGAATTTTCGAACATACTTATTCATTTTGTCAAACCAATAATACTGATAAACTTTATCGAGTGTCTTCTTCCAACCTAAACGCATAATCGATTCATGGACCTGGTTGATTACTGACCATCTAAAAGCTCGGGGTACCACTGGCAGCCAACGGGTTCTACCATTCCTTTGAATTTTCCGAAACTCTCTTCCTCAACTCATACGTTCCTGTCAAATCATTCGAAAGCTCGCTTGCATTGAGTTTGGTAACAATGCTCACCAGATCCGCGTCAAGTTGCTGCTCGGCCAACAACCAGTCGCTGGATACCTCCGTCAAACTCACTCTCTTTTCAAGAATATTGCTTGTTATTAGGTCAGGTTTGGTTTGCAAATGATTCCTTGATAGGAAATCAACGTGAGCCATACGTTTCCCTTCCCGATACTGAATGTCAAAGTTAAAAGACTGCAGATAGGCCCACCAGCGATGCACTCGAGGAGTCAATTCCAATTTAGTGCGAGAAGCCTTTAAGACGTTACAATCAGTATAAACTACAAACTCACGGCCCAACAGATAGTGACGAAAACGCTTTATAGCTTTCACTACAGCAAACGTTTCTAGTTCATAAGAATGATATCTTGATTCAGCGGAGGAGGTTGTCTTACTAAAGTATTCCACCACAAGAGGGCTACCATCGATTTTATGTAGCAGTATAGCTCCATAACCACTGGAACTAGCATCGGTATGCAATTCGATTGGATATTTTGAGTTGAAGATAACAAGAACTGGCTCACTAGTGAGGATGGTGATAACATTCTTTCTAATCTCTTCTAGCTTTGCATTCCAAGCAAAGATTTCCTTCCTTTTACTTGAATTTGGCCTTATCTCCCCAGCACTCACCTCATATCCTGTACAGCCGTTTTCAGAAAGCTACACTTTTTAATATTGAACAAGAACGTCCAAAACATCTCTCAACCTCTCCAAACCTAGCTCAACTGTAGGTGACACCACCATGATATCGTCCATATAAATGATGACGTACGAATGAGCAAGACCACCAATCGCATTCATAACTGCACGCTGAAAAACAGAAGGAGCGTTCTTCATTCCGAACGGCATTTTCAAAAACTCATATTGCCCTTCAGACGTTACAAACGCAGTATACTCTATAGAATCTGGGTTAATGGGTATTTGATGATATCCACTAGCTATGTCTAGACATGTAAAAAAATTGGCACCACTCAATCTGGCAATCTGGTCATCAATAGGTGGCAAGGGGTATTTGTCTGATACTGTATTTGAATTGAGTTCCCTATAATCAACACAGAGTCGATCCGAACCATTTTTCTTTTCACGAGCAAAATAGGACTGGCATACGGTGAACAACAGGGTCGAATGATGATTCTTTAACTCACTTATCTGTGACCGAACTATTTATTTTTCTTCAGGGGCGAGCCTATATGGTCGCCTCTGCACCGTCTTGTTAGGGTCAATTAATCTTATTTTCATTTCACCAGTCCCCACAGTGGTACAAGGCGTTCCATTAATGAAAGCCGCAGAATAATGTTCAAGTAATTCAATCAACTTATCTCTATTCTTATCGATTAAATCAGTATTAACATTAGTGGGGTGGTATGGCATTTCATATGCTGCACATGTATTGACTACTTTGGACTTTATGATTTCAAACCTATCACACGAAAGTAAAACGTTAAAACCTTGTATGAGAATCTCGCGTCCAACCATGACATCGTTTTGCAGCTCCCTGTCCCGCACTGCATGGAACAACATCTCGATAGCGCTTTCATTTATAATGACATCACTTAGAATTTGCAATGTACTGTATATGCCTGAATTACCAATACTTCTTAACATTACAATATTAATAATGCGGTTCCCTGATAATTATCATATAATTTGATACAAACACACTCTCTAATCAGAAAACATTCAGCTCCCGAATCAAAACAAATCGGATAGATCATACCTCGCTGTGTCATACCTCCTTTCGGCCCTGACACGAAGCACTGATTGATACTCTTCTGTTGGATAGGTCCAGATTTGATCAACAAATTGGCGGCCGGCGTCTCTTCGCTCTCATATCGCTGCTTGAACAGTTGCTTGAACTGCTCCCACTGAATTCCAGCGTAACACACTAAGGTTAGACACTTCGAAGCACTGCCCTCCATACAATTGCTTAGCGCCATGATGAGCCCGCTTCCAGTTAGCGGCTGCTCTGCCAGAATAATTTCGTCGCAGGCACCCTCCGGATTAAACTTGGGCAAAGTGACGCCAACATTCTGAACGGGGGCTGCCGCCTGCATGGCTTTCGCCAATTCAAACACCACACGCCACTGATCCTCAAATATGGTAGGAGTAGGCACAGATCCCACTTCTGATGTCGGAGTCAACGGGATTTCTTGGTTTTTGTCAGGGATCGCAGTATTCATTTTCTTGATTTTTACTCGTGATGACGCACAAATAGCCGAATTGCTCTGCTTGAAAACTGCCTGGGCAGACTTCCAAAAACTGAGTGTACAGCAAGAATCGAGAACCAACGGTAAAGTGCAAAGAAGACACGAAAGGGACTCAGCGAGCAAGCTGACAGAGAATAACTGAAATACACTGCAAACAATTCCAAGACCCGACATATGTAACTTTAAATGAACACATTCTGCTAATTTCTACATATAGGCATTTCTCTGATGTCGCACGGTACGTTCGTACGCATTTCAAGTTGTAAAAATGTAAAAAAAAACCGATTTTCAAAATTGTTTTACCGTTATGATTCGCCACTTGACTAGCTCTATAGCTGGTGCTGAGGGCTATTTTGGACTACTGTTCGTTTTCGAGATATTTGCAAAAAACCATGGTATTCGCACGGGACAAATATAGAAGTGGTTTTCGCGGCGACCAATTCAAACTCAGATTTCAGCGTAAGTTGAGGCGATATATTTATGCGAATTTCTGATTAATGTTCTGCATTGATGACTCTTTAAAATGGTTATACATACATATATGGCTTGTAGTTTTTTTTAAATTAAATTTAAACCTCTGTCGCACGGGACAAAAATTTCTTGGCTTTATAAATGTTACCAAAATTCCGTTAACCGATATTGAAAAAATTTTCTGGGATTTTTTTTAGTTAGTTCAATTTATAAGGGAGATTTTGAAGAAAAACTTTTATCAGGAATCATCTTTCTTATAGGCGAAAAAAACAATGGAGAACATGACAAAAAAATACCAAAAAAGTGAACTTTTGCTATTTTTTAAGTTTTTTTCAAAGTTAATGAAATTATATGTCAATTAATTCAATTGGCGGATTTTCAATATCTTTTAAAAATAAAATGCCGAGAAAACTATATATAACAAATGCGTTTTTATTGAATTTTAATTTTTTGGCCTCGGTCGACCTCGTCAGAGAAATGCCCATATACACATGAGCAACACACTTACTCTGTACTCTATACACACCCGCAACACACATACATGCTCAAAGGACCGTTTGCCGGTTTTTGCGAAGTAAAAGGTCCAACTGAACAGATGAGCCGAGCAAGCGAACAAAAACGCTTGTTGATTGAACGAAGAGCGAGCCAAAAAAGAACGAAGTTTGAGGGTTGGTTTTTGACATATTAGCATCGTGTCCCTGACAAGTGTTTTTTTTACTGGCAACAAGTACGACAGAGACTAATTATTGCGAGATCTAATATTTATGTTATTATATATGAGTCATGTATGATATATGTATGTATACATATTATGAATATTCTCATAGGCTACCTACCGGCTTTTCTCTGATCTAAATTTGGCTGTTGGTGGGACCATATCGGCTATTGAGTCAATAACACCACTCGACAAAATTCAACTTTTTTTCCCGCTGTCGCCCAAAATGATTTTTTTTCGATAGATTTGGAGTTTTAATTGTTGTTTTAATTATGGTTGTTTTTCTAGGTTTAGTTTTTTTAAACCATTTTCTTAAATCTTGTATTTTTTTTTCAGAGTTAGTGCTTTTATTTTCCACTAACTTAAGTTTCTTATCACTGGTTTTATTGAACTTTGCAGTTCTAAAAACACTACTCAAAAAAAATTCAACTTTTTATTTCCGCTGTCGCCCAAAATGACTTTTTCTGATAGATTTAAAGATTTAACATTTTTTAAAGAATTATGGTTTCTTTTTTATGGTTTTTTTTTTTTTTTTAATTTGGTATTTTTCTTCAGAGGTAGTGCTTCTATTTTTCACATAACTTAAGTTTCTTATAACTGGTTGTATTGTACCGTAATGTACTAGCCTGTAATTTTGGTTTAACCGAGTCTTAGGTATGGATATATCTCGGATATATACCCTACCTAAAATATGAATTTTTGTGTAATCCATATTACCGTAGCAATGTGAGGAACTGTCGCTCCCTAATGTTATACTAAAATGGGATCATTTTTGGACTTTTTTGGAGAAGTGTCAATCCAAGAAGACCAAGGATCACGCTTTGTTTGTTCATTCCCATAACAGTCAGGTTTTTTACTTTTTTGGAGAGAAAAAAATCAAGCCATGAAGACCAAGGATCACGCTTTGTTTATTCATCCCCATAACAGTCAAGTTAGAAAACATGTGACGCCCAGCGCCATACGCAACGGAGCCGTCGCCACAATATAGTAAACTAAAAAGACTGAATATTGAAGTATTATTATGAAGTATTAACTGATGAAATAAAAGACACAAAACCAAAAAACCGGCATATTCAAAACACGCGCCAAAACAGGGCCAGTGGGACCGTCACCGGGCCGTAAACGGTCACACTACACACGGGCCAGTGTGACCAGGGCACGATCACCAACGGGCACACCATCAGCTGTGACCCAGTAGGCGTTAGGCATGCCAGGGGCACGCACTAGCCCAAAGCCGCCGACCAACAGCTGACTTTCGGCAATAAAAGAAGCCCCGCCGGCTCAAATCGGGGCAGTCCAACTCGGAACAGCCTAGGATTAACTTCCTATTATATTTTACGAACGGTGCTCAAAGGTAAAAGCCCTGCTTTCTCCGCTTGCCCGTTCCATAATACATTTTCCCCGTCCTGAACTTTTCCCCCCAGAGAGTATTTACCTCTGCGCTATTCTTCTTCACAGAGAGTATTTACCTCTGCCCTACCTTTCTCTACAGAGAGTATTTACCTCTGCCACCATTCGTCTCCCCAGAGAATTCACCTCTGTCAAACCACGTCTCTACAGAGAGTATTTACCTCTGCAACTAATCGTCTCCCCAGAGAATTCATCTCTGTCAAAACACGTCTCTACAGAGAGTATTTACCTCTGCAACTAATCGTCTCCCCAGAGAATTCACCTCTGTCAAAACACGTCTCTACAGAGAGTATTTACCTCTGCAACTATTCGTCTCCCCAGAGAATTTCCCTCTGTCAAACCACGTCTCTACAGAGAGTATTTACCTCTGCAACTATTCGTCTCCCCAGAGAATTCACCTCTGTCCAAACACGTCTCTACAGAGAGTATTCACCTCTGCCACTATTCGTACCCCAGAGAGTATTCACCTCTGTTCTAACAACCCCCAGAGAGTTTTTTTACCTCTACCACAAGCCTTCGCCTCAGAGTGTAGTTACCTCTGCCGCGATTCTTTCCCTAGGAGCGGCCAATCGACGACCATCCACGATCTGCACGCAGCAAACAGCCACGTGCGGCCGTGTAGCCAAGCAAGAAGGAAGACCCCCGAAGGAAGACCTCGAGGGAAGACCCCCGACCATAGCCCTAGTGCCATCTCTGCCGACATTCCTGTATCAATTACGAACAATAAAGTTAATTTTATTATACTGCTTAACCCGCCCTACGCCTTATTCTTGAACCCAACGCATTATTACAGCTACCACATCCAGAAATCAACCTAAATTTCTGTGAACCCGGCGCGACGAGCATACCCCGGCCGCGGAACGTCACAGTGGCGCCCGAGCAGGTTGTGGTAGCATAATAGTGTCTCCGAAGTGGTCAAAATGGCAAAGCAGTGGATCAACCAAGCAACAAAGGCAGAGCTACAGGGCCACTGCGAGGAATTCGGCTTGGAGAAGCTAGAAAAAGTAGATATCTTAAGGAAGCAGTTAGCTCAATTCATGGAGAGAACAGACCTTCCGGTTCAAATACAAGAAAGACTAGAACAACTAGCAGCAATGCAAGCCAAAAAGAGCCCAAGGCAGCAATCGCCGCAAAAATGTGCTCAGATACAAATAACGACAGAGGAACCGCAAGGAGAAACCAGATCAGGAAGGAAAAAAGCTCTATTCCTGAAGCAGATACGGAAAGGTTCGCCAGAAGCGGTGGCGATAATAGAGAGGATACGCAAATGGGATACAACCTACACGGGAAGAGGAGATCTGCTGGAGTTCCTGAGCAGGATGGAAGAGCTAGCAGAGACATATGGAGTGGAAAACGACTACTTGGTGTTCGCAATGCCAATAATATTGGAGGAAAGCGCATTGGATTGGCATACAAAGCCGGCGCCCGTAAGCACATGGAAGGAAGTGAAGGAAGGACTAAAGGAGAACTTCATATCCCCCAGGTACCAGGAGGAGCTCGAGAAACAGGTGGCAAACCGCAAACAAACGGAGATGGAGACAGTAATGGAGTATGTACAAGCGCTAAGGAAGTTAATGAGGTTCGGAACATACACGGAGCAACAGAAGCTAGAGATCACGTACCGAAACTGCCGGCTGCAGGGAAACGTTCAGGGCTCGGGAGTCAACCGCCAAGCTCCCGAAGCCCATATCAACACAAGCGGGAGGCAACAAGTCTAGTACACAAGGACAAGGAACTCCTGGGCTGGGCAAGGATCGGCAGGAAGATGATGGAGGTGATCATCGACACAGGGGCATCAAGATGCATGATCAGCGAGGAGACGGCAAGGAGACTGAAGAACGAAGGAACCGAAGAAGACGAAGTGCGAGTAATAAGACTGGCAGATGGGAGCACACGCAAGACAACACGAAGATTCGAAACAACGGTGGAACTAGGGGGACGAACGTCCAAACAAACATTCCTAATAATGACCGGGCTACCAGACAACCCAATTCTTGGAATGGATTTTCTAGAGAACACGGGCACAACAAATACGTGCGGCCAGGCAACAGTAATGATCGGCAAGGGACCCGTTACGGTTCAAGCGGAAGAACACGTAAGGAGCACGCAACCAGAGGCAGCAGAGGAAGACCTAGAAAAATAGATTGCGTCGGAAATACAAAAATTCGAAACACTGAAGGGAGTGAGCAGCATAACGACACACAGAATATACCTAAAAGATGACAGACCCATCAAACAGAGGTATTATCCCCGCAACCCCGCACAAATGGAAATAATAAATCGGGAGATAGATGAGCTGATAAGACAGGACCTCATAGAGCCTTCACGAAGCCCATACAGCGCACTAGTGGTCTTGGTAAACAAAAAGGAAACGGACAAATGGAGACTCTGTGTGGACTACAGACTACTGAACGAAAAAACAGAAAAAGACGCATATCCAATGCCACGGATGGACTTCATTCTGAACCAACTCAGGGAGGCAAAGTTTATTAGCACCCTAGACCTGAAATCAGGGTACTGGCAAATTCCAATGGAAAGACGCAGCCGACCATACACCGCGTTCACGGTACCAGGGCGAGGTTTGCTCCAATGGAAAGTAATGCCATTCGGGCTTACGACAGCTCCAGCAACTTTACAGAGAGCCTTGGACACGGTGATCGGACCAGATATGGAACCATTTGCCTTCGCATACCTAGACGACATAGTCGTGATCGGGCGGACAAAGGAGGAACACCGACAGAAGCTGCAGGAGGTACTGGAGCGGCTGAGAAGGGTAAATCTACGGATTAACGAGAAAAAATGCCACTTCTTCCAGAAAAAACTAAAGTATCTGGGACACATGGTGAGTGAGGACGGAATTCACACGGATCCAGATAAAATTGCGGCGGTACGGGAATTAGCTGCCCCGACGACGCTCTAGCAGGTACACAGTTTCTTGGGACTAGCAAACTGGTACCGGAGGTTCGTACCAGCCTTTACCGAACGAGCACAGGCGCTACAAGACCTACTAAAAAAGGGTCAAAAATTTTGTTGGGGAGAAGCCCATCAGAAAGCCTTTGATGACATCAAACTGTGCCTAACAGAAGCACCAGTTCTAGCATGCCCGGACTTTAGTAAACAGTTCATTCTGCAAACGGACGCAAGTGACTGTGGGATCGGGGCGGTGTTGACACAGGAGGATGCAGACGGAGAGCACGTGATCGCATATGCGAGCCGTCGGCTTAAAAGCGAGGAAACACGCTACTCCGCTACGGAGAAGGAATGCTTGGCCATCTACTGGAGCATCCACAAGATGAGAATGTACCTGGAGGGGTACAAGTTCATTGTAGTCACGGACCACCAGGCCTTGAGATGGTTCAATTCCATCGAGAGCCCATCCGGCCGAATAGCACGATGGGCGTTGGGACTACAACCATTTACATTTGAAATTCGGTACCGGAAAGGGAAGTTGAACGCAGTGGCGGACGGGCTATCCCGCTTACCACGCGAAGACATCCGAATGTCAACCGTCATGGAATGTGCTTGGTACCAAGAAAAGTGGAAACAAGTGACGACAAGCCCGAAGGAAATACCCGACTTTGTGATAAAGCATGACAGACTTTATAGGCATATACCTGACCACACCGACGAGGATGCTCAAGCATGGAAACTATGTGTACCGAAACACGAACGCATCCGGGTACTGGAAGAGAACCATTCAAACCCAACGGCAGGACACCTAGGAATACGGAAGACGAAACATCGGATACGACAACGATATTTCTGGCCAGGGCTAAGTAAAGATGTGACCAAATTTGTACGAGCATGCGATAGTTGCCAGAAGTACAAAAGTTCGCAACAAGCGGCAGCAGGGAAAATGTTGACGAAAATAGCGAACGCACCGTGGGAGTCAATATGCGTCGATTTCGTCGGACCACTGCCCAGAACTTCGCATGGAAACACGGTAATGATCGTGTTTATCGATAAGTTTTCCAAATGGGTGGAGGTCACACCGGCTTGACAGGCGACAGCTGATACCTTCCTAAAGGCGTTCAGGGAGAAAATACTGGCACGGGGAGGCGCACCAAAACAGCTGATATCGGACAACGGAGTCCAATTTACGAGCCGGAAGACGAAACAGGTAATGGAAGCTTGGGGTATAACACAAAGGTTCACAGCACCATACACACCACAAGAAAACCCAACGGAGCGGGCAAACAGGACACTGAAAACGATGATCGCACAGTTTGCCGCAGGAAAACACAACAAATGGGACGAACAGCTGCCAGAACTGACACTAGCAATAAACAGCAGCAAATCAGAGTCAACGGGATTCAGTCCGGCATACCTGCTGTTTGGCAGGGAATTAAGGCTACCAGGGAACCTATTCGACGAAGTGACCATAGGATCGGGATTCGACGACATACAACGAGAAAAATCAGAAACACGACAAGATGCAGAAGCAGTGGCCAGACAAATTATGGAAGAAGCAGCAGCAAAACAAACAAGACACTACAATTTGAGGAAACGAGAATGGCGGCCCAAAGTAGGAGACGTGGTATGGGTGAAAACACACCCACTGTCGAAAAAAATCGACAAGACGACGGCAAAACTGGAACCGAAATACGACGGCCCCTGTCAGATCCTCGAACTAATTTCCCCAGTGATTGTAACTGTCAAAAACGTCAATACTAACAAAAAATTAAGGGCGCACATCTCTCAACTGAAAACAACAACGACAGAAACAACAGAGGCAATAACAGAACCATCTCTCTATCGTTTCAGGGACATGGATACAAAGTTCGAAGCGACGGCAAAACGGTTTAAGCAGCAGATGCTAGCGGAAAAAAACAAAGGGAGAAGGACGCAGACACTGGCCTACACACCACCGTTAGGGTCACGGATGAAAGTGTCGGGCACAAAGGTGACAACGCCTAGGAGAACCCATAAAGTACAGAGGGATAGCGGACCAGGCACGGCACAAACGGCAGCGCACCGACAGCAGCAGAACCCAGAACCAGAGTATTACGGACACCCCAGTAAGAGGAGGATAAGCCGAGTGATGCCAACGCTTTCGCAGTCGAATCCGACATCGAAGCTCACATGGGCTTAGCAGGTGGAGGAAGAAGACAGAGACATCCTGGACCTTGGACTATCATCGCCACAGGAAGAACGACGCGAACCAGACAAATGGGAGGACGAACCGGGCGACATTCCCACCGAGTGGGACGTGCCGGCGGGTCACCAACTGGCCGCAAGACACATAAGTGCGGTGCAGGATAACCTGGCCTCCAGACACCCACACGCGCAGCGAAGGTTCCGGCTGTGGAAAGGCGAGGAGACGTGCTGGGTACGAATCGGGCGAGCCGGGGACGTACGCATCGGGAACTGGTACCTGCACAGGAAGATGGAGGACAACCGCCTCGGAGAGGAGGGGGGAGTGTGACGCCCAGCGCCATACGCAACGGCGCCGTCGCCACAATATAGTAAACTAAAAAGACTGAATATTGAAGTATTATTATGAAGTATTAACTGATGAAATAAAAGACACAAAACCAAAAAACCGGCATATTCAAAACACGCGCCAAAACAGGGCCAGTGGGACCGTCACCGGGCCGTAAACGGTCACACTACACACGGGCCAGTGTGACCAGGGCACGATCACCAACGGGCACACTATCAGCTGTGACCCAGTAGGCGTTAGGCATGCCAGGGGCACGCACTAGCCCAAAGCCGCCGACCAACAGCTGACTTTCAGCAATAAAAGAAGCCCCGCCGGCTCAAATCGGGGCAGTCCAACTCGGAACAGCCTAGGATTAACTTCCTAATATATTTTACGAACGGTGCTCATAGGTAAAAGCCCTGCTTTCTCCGCTTGCCCGTTCCATAATACATTTTCCCCGTCCTGAACTTTTCCCCCCAGAGAGTATTTACCTCTGCGCTATTCTTCTTCACAGAGAGTATTTACCTCTGCCCTACCTTTCTCTACAGAGAGTATTTACCTCTGCCACCATTCGTCTCCCCAGAGAATTCACCTCTGTCAAACCACGTCTCTACAGAGAGTATTTACCTCTGCAACTAATCGTCTCCCCAGAGAATTCACCTCTGTCAAAACACGTCGCTACAGAGAGTATTTACCTCTGCAACTAATCGTCTCCCCAGAGAATTCACCTCTGTCAAAACACGTCTCTACAGAGAGTATTTACCTCTGCAACTATTCGTCTCCCCAGAGAATTTCCCTCTGTCAAACCACGTCTCTACAGAGAGTATTTACCTCTGCAACTATTTGTCTCCCCAGAGAATTCATCTCTGTCCAAACACGTCTCTACAGAGAGTATTCACCTCTGCCACTATTCGTACCCCAGAGAGTATTCACCTCTGTTCTAACAACCCCCAGAGAGTTTTTTTTACCTCTACCACAAGCCTTCGCCTCAAAATGTAGTTACCTCTGCCGCGATTCTTTCCCTAGGAGCGGCCAATCGACGACCATCCACGATCTGCACGCAGCAAACAGCCACGTGCGGCCGAGTAGCCAAGCAAGAAGGAAGACCCCCGAAGGAAGACCTCGAGGGAAGACCCCCGACCATAGCCCTAGTGCCATCTCTGCCGACATTCCTGTATCAATTACGAACAATAAAGTTAATTTTATTATACTGCTTAACCCGCCCTACGCCTTATTCTTGAACCCAACGCATTATTACAGCTACCACATCCAGAAATCAACCTAAATTTCTGTGAACCCGGCGCGACGAGCATACCCCGGCCGCGGAACGTCACAAACATGAAATAATCACTCACTTGAAAACAGTCCTGTTACTACACAACATGATGATAAAGGGCACACAAAATTTACAGATGCACTCATTATTGAAACCTTAAGGAGTCAAGGAAGCTTCAGCTTTTTGAAAAAGGGACATCGCAGAACCTCCTGCAATTCAGGTTCTGGTCGCACAATATCAAAGATCCTCTGATTACTTCAATTACAACAGAACCTTCTAACGATTTTACGTTGCCTACTCAGACAGACTCATGCTCAGACCCCAATCTTCAGAATTCGTTTGTTGCCGCTTCATCACTATGCCCTCCTCCTGATCAGACTCTTAGCTCTGACGTAGTGCTTCTAGCCACGATTGTCATTATATAAAAGAGTTGATTTGGTGATCTTCTTTCTAGGCTTTCTGTATCCGGGCTCTCCGATCAATTTAATAACGTTTCGTTTTGATCAAATGCTTTAACAGGAACGACCCAAGGCCTGAGCTTTTGATCTACTCGTATGTAAATTATACAATATATTTTATATGTAAACGACGCTTGAATAAACTACCCATTTATTGCATTAAATTGGTACCCAGGGAAAACGGGGAGGACATCGCAATGCAATGGGGTCACCCTAGCCAAAGAAAAATCTGCGGGACCTACGAGTCGACTTGACTTATTAAAATGAATGAAAATAAGTACGTAAAAATTAATAATAGCACCACTCAACACGATATTTCCGCTGTGGCCTACAATGAGTTTTTCTGATAGATTTCGGGACTTAAACATTTTTAAAGAATTATGGTTTTTTATTGATTAGTTTTTTTTTTAAGTATTGTGTTAATCTGGTATTTTTTCAGGTTTTTTCAGTGGTAGTTTTTATTCACATAAATTAAGTCTCTTGCATTTGGATGTATTAAGCTGTGCAATTCTGAAAAGCTGAAATATGAAGCAATAAATAAGTCTCAAACATTTTGCAGCTTCAACATACTGTCTGAAGATTGTTAAATTTTCAAATTTAATAATCATTTTTGGGTGTAAGGTGTATGGTTTAAGGTATCGCTGATAAGAATCGATAGATAAACGGCTAACCTGTTGCCGTTTGACCAAACCTTAGTATGCCAAATTTTGCCGTTAAATTCTGTTCGGCACCATCCCAAATGCCATTTTTCCGTTACTGTCGGGTTTCTACGGTAACATGGATTACACAAAAATTCATATTTTAGTCGAATCTAGCGATATTGAAATAAAACTTATATTTACAATTTAAATCTCTGGTCTAATGAGCTTATGAGGTGGCTCAATGTGCCTAGCTGAGGGTTGCAGGTTGCGGATACAAACGACCTACCTCTGTAGGTAAGTCAGCTGCGAATAAGCAGGCATCCCTAGGGAGGGTACCGAAAATAAGCAGTCCCGGACAGGCAGCGGGTGTTCGCGAAGTAGCAGCACTGACGATGCGCTTATGGTGCCGCCTCGTATAAATAGCTCACACAACCCCCTCCCTACACACCACCTACCCACATCCCAACCCCCATACTCATCTCACACCGAGCCGGACTAATTGTGTTATTCGACCCGTGCCGAGTGTCTGTCTGGCCGCTACAAAGCAAGTAAAACCTGCGCGGCGGAAGATGCTAGGGCGAACCCAAAGGGGTCTCATCCTAGTCTTGGGGTGGGTGGCAAATCGCCTCCCAAAGCTAATACCTTGGCAGAGTGGCTATGCAATCCTGCGGCTGCTCTTCCTGCTGGTAATCCATCGACTAGCGCCCAAGCCAGGGCATATTCGTATGATCGGCGTCCTGGACAAATGCAGCGCGGATTTTAAAATTCCCAGGAACCAGTGGAAGTAGGTGGAAGCGGCACTGGCCGACCGCTTCTTTGAGCTTCTAGAGATACAGCCCAGCCCCGCCCCAGTCTGAAAAGACATGGGGTGGTATCAGGGCTTCATCAATGTTACAGCCTGCGAAGGCGAGCGCTCCGTCCAGCTTTATAAAGCAGTGGTAGCGCAAGTAGGGGAGGTCTACCTAGGGGCGAAGCTCGTCGCAGTCGATTGAAACGAGATGCCCAATAGGCCAAGTGCGAGAGTCTGGTTGCCTGCCTCCATAAAGGAGCCGAAGCGCATCTTGAAAATGTTGTAGCGATGTAACCCATGGCTACCGACCTCCGATTGGAGGGTAGTTAAAGTTGAGGCGAAATAAGGTCCGATGAAACAAGCAGTGCTCGTGCTCAACAAGGAGTCGCTGGCCCCAATGGAAGCAGCAAGAGAAGAGCTGAACTTCGGATTCAGTGCAGTCACCATAAAGGTGTTTAAATCAGATGCAGCGGCCGAGGCACGTCCTGTCGACAACCCAGTCGAACAGGACGTTGCCTCGGAGATCGAAGCATCTGACGAAGAATTGGAGCCAGCCCAGGAAGGCTACTCCTCCCACACCATGTTGATGCTAGAGTTCGAGGCGATGTGTCGTGACGACAGTATCGATGACGACTCCGATGCTGACAGCACAGTGGTGGAGAACTCTGATGATGTCTTTAAGACTCTTACAGATCAATCTCCACCACTGTAAAGCAGCATCCGCTGCCCTAATACTCCACTTGGATGTGAGCGGAGCGGACGTAGTAATAATCCAAGAGCCTTGGGTAGTAGGAGACAAGGTCTGTGGATTAGCGACGAAGGAGTACAAACTTATTCGAGCTCAAAGAGAAGATTAAATCCGAACCTGCATTCTTGCAAGAAAGCACTTAAATATCTTTCTGCTCCACAACTTTAGCAATGGCGACAACACGGCGGCAATCCTGGACCTCAAAGGAACACATATAGGCCGATGTCGTCCTATATGGATCATGAGGATGACCTAGTTCGCAAGCTTACTAGCGATAGCGAAAGGTCGGACATAGGCTTAATAACACTACTCAACAAAATTCAACGTTTTTTTTCCGCTGTCGCCCAAAATGAATTTTTCTAATAGATTTGGAGGTTTAACATTTTTTTAAAAACTATGGTTTCTTTTTTATGATTTAGTTTTTCTTTGAACAATTTTCTACAAATTTGGTTTTTTTTTCAGAGGTAGTGCTTATATTTTTCACATAACTTAAATTTCTTATATCTTGTTGTATTCAACTTTGCATTTTTTAAAAGCTGCAGCAAAACTGCAGCTGTAAATCCAACCCAGACTTTTAGGAGCTGCAGCTTAATGTCTGGAAGATATTGAGCTTTCAAGTTCAAATTTCATAATATTTTTCGGTATTTTTTCTCAAAATTTTGACTTTGAAAACTCAGGAAAAGTCGAAAAAAAATATTTTGGGGCTAACATTTTAAGTTTTAGATAGACACATTAAAGATTAAAGAGGAATCTGGCGTCTGAGCTTGCAAATGAAAACAGTTTTAACACGAATCATCTTATGCATGCTGCAGCAGTTTCTGCTAAGAAAGAATGTAGGAAAAACGTGGCCTTTGTACTTAGCGAAAGTATATCAACGCCTAAATACCCAACTTGTAAGGAAGTTTCTGTCTCAGGCCAGGGTACAGCCTCTCAGTTTGTCGAGGGCCCGGTCCCTATACAGAACAATTTGAATTTTGGGCGACCACAGAGATGCATCGGACTGACGTAAGTGTAAGTGGTGCACACGTGGTGAGGCGGGGCAGTGCGCGTGGGGTAAGAGCCCGCCGCGGTCGAGGCGTAGGCGAGGGGCCTGTGGTGAGTGGCGTTGGGGGCAGGGATATGCGGAGCACGTGGGCGGTAGTACCCCCCCACTCGTGGCTAGCGAGTGCGGTGCAGGCGTATACCTTGTCCTGGGCATAGGCGATAGGGGCGGGTTGCGGATGGCGTGGTCGGTGGGGAGCGGGGATATACGTATCCCGCAGGCGGTGGTACCCCCCATGGCAATCTCTGGTCGACTGGATCCTGTCTTTTTTTCCGCTGGCACTTTCACTTTACTCTCATTTCACGACTCCCGATCCAGCTTTTCGGCGGGCCACTTCAGGTCTTGAAGCTCAAGTCTCTGCCCGTAGCCTCTGCCGGCGTTTGTCGTTTGTCGCTCGGCTTCTGCAAGCGGTCAGCGCTCGCTCTCGGAGGCGATCTTCCCTCTCGCTCATTTTGGTACTCCGGTCTATCTGTCGCCCTCGGTTGCTGATTTTTGCTCTCTCGCTTCTGTTTCCCGTTATTCGTTAGCGGGGTGATGTGCTGTGGCGATCTCTCTTCTGCGGTCTCTGCTCTCTCAGCTAATTTCCTCTCTTTCTGCTGGTCTTCCGTTATTCGTTGGCGGGGTGATGTGCTGTGCCAATCTCTCTGTCTCTGCTCTCTCTCTGCTGATTTCCTCTCTCTTTGCTGTTCTTCCGTTATTCGTTGGCGGGGTGATGTGCCCTCTCGTTCTGTGATGCCTGATAGTGATGCTTGTCAGTGATGTCTGACAGTGATGCTCGACAGTGATACTCGTCACGGTTCCCGTTAACCGTCCCAGCGATCACGGTTCCCTTCGGAATAAGGCTTGTATGTTGTGAAGGGTATGCTCCTTCCTTCACTATAGTGAGAAAGCAACATCAAATGGAAAAACCCATCCCACTTACACCAGTTGAAGCTTTAGCTTACCTCCTGGAAAATTCACTTACTAAGCAGCCATATATGTACACCAGGCTTTTGAATAAAAGTTATCACTGTGACATATATCCAAAGTTAATCAATCTTAATCAAGTAATGGAAGCTAAATTACAGTGCCGGCCCATGGGTATAGAAGTAATGGAAACTGCTGCCCGAGTGTCATTGCAAAATCTTCTAAATCATACTGCACATCAAATAATTAAATTGCAATCCGATGTTTTTCAGCACTTTTCGGATAGTTCTGATATCAAATTAATTTGCAGCTATGGATTTGATGGTTCAACAGGTCAGAGTATGTATGTACAAGCAGAAATTTGAATCTAAAACACCTGGTGGACAGCTTTTAGATTACTCTTTATTTGTATATTCTGTTATACCCATAAAAATGATAGACTCCTTTTATGGGAATATCTGGATTAATGAAACACCGCAGTCTATTCGACTGCTAAAAAGTAAAAAAAAAAGCTGCTGTTCACATAATTTTGGAAAAAAACGATTTAGATTTTTAAATTAACAATCTTAACAGATCATCACATTCAAGGAAAAATAGTCGAATCAATACTATGACTGACCTTTTTCACAGAGCGATTAATTGCTTGGATCCATTATTATCGACTGTCTGCTTAAAAGAAAGGAAAAACCAAAAAAAAAACGAAGGGGAACGTTGTGAGCCGCGGCCTTTGCCTTTGCTACATTATACCCGGTACTCAGTCAGAATATATGTGATCTTACAATTTATGTACTTTATTATATGTTCGCAAAAGGGACGAATTAAATTTCAAAAAATTATGTCAAATCCTATGCTAGATTTTTGTGTATTAAAAGTTATCTGTTTCCATTTTTGTTTACATATAATTTTTACATCAGCTTCTACATGACATGTATAACTACTAATACGAGACGTGTAACTATGTGTGCGAGAGAGAGAGGGTATGAGTAAGCGCTTGGCAGGCGTTGGGTAGCCACTGAAATTTGATTTGTTCCTTCTGTCCATAATAATGATCCGACCTGATCCAGATTCGGCAATCTGATGGATTTGGCTATTTTCCATGATTCTGCATTTTTGGTTTTCTCGTATCTTAAAAATTGTGGATTCCACAGATTTTCGTCCTTGTGGGGGCGGAAGGGGCGTGTCAAAATTTTGAAATACACTTGTATTGAAGTGATATCACGGGAGCTTGGATAGATAGTTTGGTTGCTCTAGCTCTTATAGTTTCTAAGATCTAGGCGCTCATTTGGACGAATAGGCATGACAGACAGGGTCGCGTGTGAGAGAGAGCGAGAGGGAACGATGACTTTCGAACTGGTTTTCTTCATTGTAGCTATAATAATGATCCGATCTGATCCAGATTCAATACTCTGATAGAAATGGGCATTCTCTATGATTCTGCGTATTAAGTTTTCTCGTATCTTCAGAATTGTGTATGCCACTAATTTTCGTCCTTTGTGTGGGCGGAAGGGGGAAATACATTTGGAGTAGTGTGATAACACAGGAGACTGGATACAAAATTTGGTTGCTCAAGCTTTAATAGTCTCGGAGATATAGGCGCTATTGAAGACGAACGGACAGACGGACAGACAGACATAGCTATATCGACTCGGCTAATGATGCTGATCACGAATAAATATACTTTATGGGGTCGGAAACGCTCCCTTCTGGGCGTTACACACAACCGTTATCACCACAAATCTAATATACCCCTATACTCTTTGAGTACCGGGTATAAAAAAAAATTAGTAAATTCTATGTAGAAACATAATTAATTACGCAGCTGGGCGGCTGACTTGGGCAATGCCTGTAGCCGCTGTCGCCGCTTGGCCTCGAACATCGTCGCCAGCTGCCACGTTTCCTTGTCCAGTGCATCCTTCCCACGGGCAATGCCCAGGAGGCGTGAGAGCACCAACAAGCCGTGCAAATCATTCGCAATATGATTCTGATTGTGATGAGGACATCTATGACATACTAATAGAAGAAGAAGACGATGTTATTTAAATAAAAACAAATTTTCAATAAATTTGCCTCATTTTTAAATAAATATAACTTATTTGGCTGAATTCAGAGTAATACTACATTACTACTACGAATTAGTTTGCATGGGAGGCAAGAGTAGACGTTGTCGCACGGACCCAAAATCTGTTTTATAAACTATTCATAACATAACATTTGCCAAGTTTCAAACTTAATTTTTCGATTTTATTAAAAGGTATAAAATTAGATATATTTATATTTTTACCGTTTTTCGTGCGAGGTTGCTTTGGAAGATTTTTTTTCAAATGCATTTTATTTCATGAAAATATTTTATTTCGTTCAGCAAGCTGAAATGACCGAAGTTGGCACTGTACGTCGGCAATGTATTGATTTTATAAACATTTCACCATAAAAGCAAACTCACGCTTATGTTGCACATACCGCGCTCTGTCAACAGGATCTGGCATCTCACCAATACCTTTTTAAAACGCGTTACGATACCACATACCTATAAGACACATGCGCTCTCGAAGCATTATTTTCAATAATTTAAGGATAGGATATTGTCAGAAAAAGTGTCAGCACTAGGAGCGACAACAGAACGCAAGTTAGTGTTTGACATCATCCGAATAGTATTCAGACTTAGGTCAGGTTAGTTAAAAGCCGGGCTCACCGGGAGCCCGTCACACTTAGAACGGCCCGTTGTGGTACCGCATGGGATCTTCTCCTCTTCCATTTCGTGAGACCTGAAAAAGTCAGTGCTCTTATGAAATTTTCTATCTTTCTGGGACATCTTTTTTTTTGGACATTTCCGAAATTTCTAATACGAAGGACTTGTCCAGGTATTGTAGCCTTTTTCTGCTAAGAGGTGGACAGGGACAGAACTGATTGCCACGCATTGTCTGTTAATCGCTTATATAGCTTTTTTATGAAAAGCCTACAGGTGGCCATTGGCATACATATACCCTCCGTGTCTTGGAGATGGAGGATTGTAGTACCAGATCTGGCCAGCTCGTCTGCCATACTGTTGAGCGATTTGATCGCAGCTTAGCTGTCGCTGTACACGTTTACCCGAGTCACCATGACGGTAGCTTTTTGAAGGTAGTTCAGTGCATCCCTGATCGCAGTGACTTCCGCTTGGATCACGCCACAGTGATCTGGGAGCCTGAAGGATTGGCTTATGTCTAGCGGTTCGGAGTAGATTACTTCTCTGACCTTGTTGTCCAGCTTCGTTCCATCTATTAAGCATAAGCATCCTAAGCCCTTTCTGGGGTGGGAGGTCAATCGAGCCATTCGTCTCTGTTAGGAATGATTATGTTGAAGGCGCTTTCTGTGTATTCCGAGTATCGAGTCAGTGTTGTGATGCCCATGGATCGGATTCTCTTAGACGTATTGCTGCCATTTCTGCCCGCTCTTTTCCTGCAAGCTCAAGGCTCTGAAGGCCTACGATGGCGTTTAGTGCATTATTTGGAGTGGAGCGAAGTGCTCCACTAAGTGCTTAGTTCGCTGAACCTTACCCAGTTGTTTGGATATCCTCTTTTTTGATAGGGCCGGCCACCACACTGTAACTCCGTAGAGTAGTATTGGTCTAACTATCTCAAGATATATCCATTGGACTATGCTTGAGTTCATGCCCCTCTTTAAGCCAATACCTTTTTTGCATGTGTAGAGCTCTATCGTGGCCTTCTTCACACTGTTTTTTTTGTTAAGGTTCCAATTAAACTTCTTGTCAATTACACTAGTCAACACGACATTTCTGCTGTGGCCCAAAATGACTTTTTCTGATAGATTTGGAGATATAAAATTTGTTTAAGAATTATGGTTTAATGGCAGAAATAAAAAGTTGAATTTTGTTGAGTAGTGTTATCAAGCCTAAGTAACTAGCATTGTCGCAGAAGAAGACCCTACATCCATTTAGAATTGGGTGGTTGAAAAGCGGAACCTTTTATTGTAAATAAAATATTGCGGGATTGACCGCGAGATTGCGTACATTCTGACAGTCTCACGAGCTTTGCCGTGAGTAGGTGTGTTGTGCGCCTAACTGCATCTGAGGACTTAAAGTTGTCCTCAGGTGAAGCCCGACAAGTCTCTCAAAAGTTTTTAGAAAAAACGACGACAGACCATTGGTCTGAAGTCCTTTGCAGTTAAGTGCAAGGATTTTCCCGCTTTGGGAATGAATTTTATTTTTATACCCGGTACTCGAAGAGTATATTAGCTTTGTGGTGATAACGGATGTGTCTAATGCCTAGAAGGAAGCGTTTCCGACCCCATTAAGTATATATATTCTTGATCAGCATCAATAGCCGAGTTGATATAGACATGTCTGTCTGTCCGTCTGTCCGTCCGTCCATCTTCATTAGCGCTTATATCTCAGAGACTATTAAAGCTAGAGCAACCAAATTTTGTATCCAGTCTCCTGTGTTATCACACTACTCCAAATGTATTTCCCCCTTCCGCCCACACAAAGGACGAAAATTAGTGGCATACACAATTCTGAAGATACGAGAAAACTTAATACGCAGAATCATAGAGGATGATCATTTCTATCAGAGTGTTGAAAATGGATCAGATCGGATTATTAATATAGCCACAATGAAGAAAACCATTTCGAAAGTCATCGTTCCCTCTCGCTCTCTCTCACAAACGACCCCGTCTGCTTTGCGTATTCGTCCAGATGAATTTTAAGATAAGAGAAAACCAAGAACGCATAATCATGGAAAATAACCGTATCTACCAGATTGCCGAATCTTGATCAGGTCAAACTACTATTATACCCAGAAGGAACAAATTAAATTTCAGTCGCTACGCAACGCCTGCCAAGCGCCTAATCATTCCTTCTATCTCACGCACACACTTCCACGTCTCGTATGAGTAGTTCTACATGTACATGTAGAAATGTAGAAGCAGATGTAAAAATGGAAACAGATAACTTTTAATATATAAAAATCTAGCATAGGGTTCGACCTGATTTTTTGAAATTTTCCATTTAGGCCAAAATTTTAGTCGTCCCTTTTGCGAACATATAATAAATTACATAAATCATAAGATCACATATGTATATTCTGACTGAGTACCGGGTACCAGTAAAGTTTGCGGCTCACAACTTTCCCTCTTGTTTTTAGAGTAGTTCTTCTATTTTTCACATTACTTACATATGTATCTTATATCTCATTGTATTGAACTTTGCAGTTCTGAAAAGATGAAAATGCAGCTTTGTAGCTTTAGCTTATCGCCTCAAAATTATTAAGCTTTTCAATTCAAATTTTGACTTTAAAAACTTAGGAAATATAAAAAAAAAATGTTTGTGTCTGTTAGATAGATAGGTAGATTAGAAAGGCATACTAAAGTCGTCGTTCAGGGTATCGTTTGTAAGAATCGATGAATAAACGGCTAAGGTGCAACCGTTTGACCAAACACTCGTAAGCCGAATTTTGCTTTTAAATTCCGAAAAAAATATGGTCAGACAACGGAACAAATTTGCTTGGCGCAAAGAATGAGCTGAAAGAGCTAAAACGTATTTTCTTTAGTTTCGACCGTCAGATGGCGGCGGTGGATTTCATATCACAGCTCTCTCCGTACTTTAGTGGTCTATGGGATGATGCAGTGAAGACGGCCAAGTAGCACTCCTACCGACGTTACGAGGCTTACGTTCGATCGCATGGATCGCAGCTGTTTTAGTCCCGGTGGAAGGAAGATAATATCACGTCACTGCAGCAGCGCTCAAAGGAGCGCACTCCGAAATCTAGTTTAGCAGTCACTGAGTTTAAATATTTAAATAAGTTTAAATATTTAAATAAGTTAAATAATATCTTAATATCTTTCAGACGTTAAGACTCAGCTACAAAGTGTCTGGGCCGGATTTATAGCTGCATTTGTCAGCTTTTCAAAAATGCAAAGTTCAATACAACCAGTTGTAGGAAACTTAAGTTGTGTGAAAAATAAAAGCACTACCTCTGAAAAAAAAAATACCAGATTATTAACAAATTCTTTAAAAAAAACTAAACCATCCAAAAAAATACGTCTCATCATCCATTAAACAGCTTTGAGCAGCTTAAAGAAAAAAAATTTCTAGAAAGCGCACGCAGCCGAACTTTTATTGTCTCTATCTGTCCTACTGTGACTTAAGAATAGGTTTATTTTATAACACTTCATCACTTCCATGTCTTTAACATACTTTTTAACAGTTTTGTCGCTCACATTGTATTTTTTTGGCAAGCGCTCGATACTATTTAGCTGTTCGACTCCTGTAATGGACATTTTTATCGGGACCCAGGGGCTCTATCAATTTTTATTCCATTCTGAACATCAGAAATTTCTTTATAAATAAATGTTTTCTTAAAGCCCATCGCAGAGAAGTAGTGAAAAATTTCATTTTTCGGCTGCAAATCAATTTTGGACGCTCTGCTGTGATCAGAGGCATTTTAGCAACTACAGCAATGCATGCTGGAATAGTAACGTTTAATGTCGTGCGTTACTCTTCGATTACCGGGTATAAAAAATGGTACAGCTAAACCCTGACGTCCTAGAAACTGATGATGACAAAAATTTAAAATAAATTCAAATTTCACTAAAACATACTACTTATTAGTTTTAGAGGTCGCTGATTTCGAATATGAAGTCATATTTTAAAAGTTCAAAAGAGCGGACGCAATATGTGGGACATACAAATTTTAAATTCTGTAAATTTCGATAAAACAACCCCCGGGGTTTTTACTGTTATTGGTTTTAAGATGCTACTAATTCTACTTAAAATTTCACTAGAGGTTTAGAAAAATGAAAAGAAAGGGATTCTAACATTTTAAAACTTATCTATCCAGATACAAAATTTTGAAAAAAAAACTTCCGTAAACTGTTACAGAGTACAGTGTAAGTTTTAGGGGTGTATTCACGGGTGTTTTAGGGGTGTATTCAGATATAGAACAAGAGAATTTGAAACAGGCCGAGAGAGTAATCAATCAAGTAACCTAGGGTTTAAACTCCATTTAAATTTTTGTTGGATTGAATTTCTGAGACACCACTGTATATGAAAGCTGATCAACGATCGATCTGCAACACTTCGGATCCCGAAGCTAACCTTTCATTCTTGTTTAATACTGAAAAATGTATCAGTTTCTATGTTCTTTAAAAAGCTTTGCAGCTGACACAATTTCAATAATATTAAATTAAAAAAAAAAAACGATTTTAAAATTTCAGACAAAATTCCTGCTCGCTTGGTGCTGTATTTTCTTTCATGGTCTGGTTTTCTTGTGTCATTTATGATGCGCAATGATATGAATTTTGCCTTGGTTGCCATATACCCAAATGATAATGCGAACCAGAACATAACTAATACCTCGCATACAAATTCGGTAATGTGACTCTTAACATTTTACACAGAGACCTTCTAAATATGATTTTTTTTAGGGAGGTGGTACTGAAGACCAAACATCCATAGTGAAATCCGTTATAATAAGTTCATTCTATTGGTGTTACGTACTATCCCAGGTTGCAGGCGGAGTTGCCACTCAAGTTTTTGGAACCAAGTGCGTATTTGGATGGTCACAGCTGGCAACTGCTCTTTGTAGTCTACTTATTCCGTTGGCAGTAGAATTTAATTATATTGCTGTTATTGTGTTACGTTCTATTCAGGGGTTTGCCTCTGGCTTAACTTGGCCTGCTATGTACGCCATAGTGGGGTACTGGATACCACTTACAGAACGTTCTCGTTTTATGTCAAGTTTTCAAGGATTTAGTATTGGAATCGGCTTAACATATCCATTATGTGGATTTATATTATCACAGTTTGGATGGCAATATGTTTTTTATACTACGGGTACTTTAGGACTTGGATGGTGTTTATTATGGTACATCCTTGCTTTTAACACACCTCGTGAACATCCTCGTATTACTAAAGAAGAACTGAATTACATTGAGCTAAATGTTAGTAAAGAGGTTACTAATACAAAATTAAAAGTTCCATGGCCGCAAATATTTAAGTCTTTGCCAGCTTGGGCAATCGCAATTACAACATTTGGAAGAATTTTCCTGCACTATATTTTTATTGTAAATGGACCCACATTTATGGGAAAAGTCCTAAAGTTTAACTTTGAAAAAAATGGTTTTCTATCGGGAATGCCTTTTATTTGCTCATACTTCTCATCGGTATTGTTTTGTTATATTGCTGATAAATTTATATTGTACAAAGTTTTAAATCTTACTAATGTGAGAAAATTACAGATCATTCCAGGGTTATTAATATACTGTATAGGATATGTAGATAATATACATCTTTTATTATCAATTTGGTTTATAGCAGTGATATTTATAACGGCATCCTATGCAAGAGCAATGGCAATGGACATTCCTGCCGTCAGAGTCTGAGTCTCAGAGTCAGAGTCTTTTATTTCACCATTAACTCTTTACTAATTCGGTTTGCTATTTTTTTGCTGGCAGCTGATGCACAGTACCCGATCTCTAATTAATTATTAATTTTGTCGGTTCAGGCAAACAGATTTTATTTTTAATGTTCATGGATCGAAAATAATGATTATTTTGGGTTTTTTTAGTCGAAAAAATCATCGACAATAAATTTCAAGTTTTATGGACAATTATAAATGACATTACACTACTCGACAAAATTGAACTTTTTTCCCAAACAGCTTCAATTAGAAAAGTAAACCATAAAAAAAACCATAATTCCTTAAGAATTTTTAAAGTTCCAAGTCTATCAGAAAAAGTCGGTTTGGTTTACAGCGGAAAAAAAGGTCAATGTAGTGTCCTAGTGTAAACCGTGACTTTTATGTTACACTAAAAATTGCGAATTACAGTAGTTAACACGACATTTCTGCTGTAGCCCAAAATGACTTTTTCTGATAGATTTGGAGATTTAAAAATTTTTAAAGAATATTTTTTTTTTCTAGGTTTGGTATTTTTTTTTTTAATTTTTTAAAAATTTGATATTTTTCTTCAGAGGTGGTGCTTTAATTTTTTACATAACTTAAGTTTTTTATAACTGGTTGTATTAAACTTTGCAGTTCTAAAAAGCTGAAAAATGCAGCTAGAAGCCAGCTTAGACACTTTGTAGCTGCAGCGTAATGCCGTTTGGCACCATCCTAAATGCCATTTTACCGTTAAAAACTAATACAAACACAGATTTTTGGTATTTTTGTAGGAAAAAACGAGGGGGAACGTTGTGAGCCGCGGCAAAGGCCGCGGCTCTACCTTATACCCGGTACTCAGTCAGTATACACATATGTACATACATATATGAGCTTGCGATTTATGCAATTTATTATATGTTCGCAAAAGGGACAAATTAAATTTTGGGCAAAAAATAATATTTCAAAAAATGAAGTCAAATCATTTTTGGAATATTTATACATGTTTTCAATTTTGTTTGCATATGCTTTTTACATCTGCTTCTATATTTCTACATGACATGTATAACTACATATTTGAGACGTACAAGTGTTTGCGACAGAGAGAGAGGGAATGAGTCAGCGCTTGGCAGGCGTTGCGTAGCCACTGAAATTTAATTTGTTTCTTCTGGCCATAATATTGATTCGACCTGATCCATATTCGGCAATCTGGTAGATATGGTAATTTTCCATGATTTTGCGTTTTTGGTTTTCTCGTACCTTAAAAATTGTGGATTCCACAGATTTTCGTCCTTTGTGGGGGTGGAAGGGGGCGTGGCAAAATTTTGAAACAAACTCGTGCTGGTTTGATATCACAGGAGCTTGGATAGAAAGTTTGGTTGCTCTAGCTCTTATAGTCTCTGAGAACTAGGCGTCAAAAAATACGAATGGGCAAAGCAGATGGGGCCGCGTGTGAGAGAGAGCGAGAGGGAACGAAGACTTTCGAAATGGTTTTCTTCATTGTAGCTATAATAATTATTCGATTTAATCCAGATTCAACACTCTGATAGAAATGGTCATTTTCTATGATTCTGCGTTTTTAGTTTTCTCGTATCTTAAACATTGTGTACGCCACATATTTTCGTCCTTTGTGCGGGCGGAAGGGGGCGGGGCGAAATTTCAAAACATACTTTTAGTAGTGTGATCACACAGGAGACTGGATACAAAACTTGGTTGCTCTAGCTTAAATGGTCTCTGAGATATAGGCGCAAATGAAGACGGACAGATGGACAGACGGACGGACGGACAGACGGACAGACAGACATGGCTATATCGACTCGGCTATTGATGCTGATCAAGAATATATATACTTTATGGGGTCGGAAACGCTTCCTTCTGGGCGTTACACACAACCGTTATCCCCACAAATCTAATATACCCTTAAACTCTTCGAGTACCGGGTATAAAAACGGTTACACGTCGGCTAACGGAATGTATCGGCGAAATTCGGCATATGAAGTTTTGGTCAAACGGCTGCAGCTTAGCCGTTTATCCATCGATTTTTAAAAGAGATACCTTAAACGACGTCTAATTAATGTGTCTATCTAAAACCAAAAATGTAGGCATTTAAATATTTTTTTTTCGACTTTTCCTGAGTTTTCAAAGTCAAAATTAAGTTGCAGCTACAAAGTGTTTGGGTCGGATTTATAGCTGCGTTTGTCAGCTTTTCAAGCTTTTCAACTGTAACGAGCCCCAAGGCTGCGTTACAGTTCACCACGCCGCACCGGCAATAGAGGAGTAATAAGCTTAAGATTAAGAATTACCTTTGTATAAAAATAAGCCATGTTATACAATACACGAAAACTCTCCGAACCACCCGCTTTTCTTCCACCGCACGCGCGCCGTTCGGCCACGTGACTACCCCTCCTACACCCATCCATAACTATCCTACCACTACCTCAATTGTGACCCAAAAACTTTCCCCTCCCACTAAGGTTCGATGCGACGGTTTTCTTTTCGATATTTTCATATCCCCCCCACCCATAAGTTTAAGTTAGCTAGTTCGATCCGCGGATGCTAGGTTCCGAGCGTTCTAGCGAAAGAAGTGCAAGACACTTACTCGGGAACCCGGCCGCGAAATAGACGTTGCTCCGCGCAGCAACTTACGACTAAGTACTTTACGCCATACGTTAAGCCAAACCAAGCAAAAGAGATATCCAACCAAATAAATAAATAAATAATAAATAAATAAATCCAAACAAACCCACCGAGTAAGTCTATTTTTCCGGGTGGGAGCTACGGCATTAATTCGCAACCGAGAGTATCGCGGTACGGGCCAATCCAATTCCCAAATTACTCTTGATCCTCTGAAAGGTCCCACGAGTGTGACAACGCCTCGTATCCCTTATCCTTCTTGACCCCACGAGTGTGACAGCGCCTCGTATCCCTTATCCTTCTCGACCCCACGAGTGTGACAACGCCTCGTATCCCTTATCCTTTTCGACCCCACGAGTGTGACAACGCCTCGTATCCCTTATCCTTCTCGACCCCACGAGTGTGACAACGCCTCGTATCCCTTATCCTTCTCGACCCCACGAGTGTGACAACGCCTCGTGCCCTTCACTATCTTCTCGATCCAACTCATACGGGCACGGTTACGCCTCATTCTCCTCCACTCTTGTTTCTAGCCTAGTTAGGGCCGACCCCGTTTCCTGTAGAGGTTCCTGCAAACTACAAATTTCTTGTAGTAGGATCCTGGAGAAGTCTGATCTTACCTCAGCCTGAAATAGGAGCATTACAAGTGGCGCCCGAGCAGGGACCTGTAGGAAACTTTAGCAAGGGGTGTGGATTAAAAACCCACGGCCACTAAAATCTAAGGCATAGGCTGGACAGATCCATCTCACGATCCCCGCGTACCCTCGAACTAAAACTCCGAGCGCTATAAAACAGTACTGCGCCGCGCAAAACCTCTACGAAAACCCCACAACTCCAACGGTGCGGGTCGCGTTAACGACATAAATACTCACGGAGTGTCGCACAAGGGCCGATCCCTTTCATAATACGCGAGTGACGCCAAATACAGCAATACCCAACAAGGGGTAGGCACCGGCTGGGTCCACAAGCGCCGACGAGAAGAGTTAGAAAGGTTCGCGGTCGAATTCGGGTTCAGCAGTGAGGGCACTGTAGAAGACATGCGGAGAAGCTTCGCCGCATTGTTTGAGGGGACCCTCGAACAAGAAGCCTGGGTTCGACTCGCCGAGCTCGAACGACAATATGCCAAGTCCCCAGCGCGATCCAAGTCACCTCAACCCAGTACTTCCACACAGGCGGAAGGGCGTACGGAGGAACCCAAGCTCTGGTCTCCAGAACAACGTACTCCAGCCGCGAGAAGAATCCGACCTACGAGCGAGGGACCCCAGGCGGGAAGCGAACCCGCAGGGGGATACCAATGTAGCCACGCCGCCCAAATGGCGGAACGCATACGGAAGTGGGGGATCCAGTTCAACGGACAGGACGATCCGCTGTCATTCATCGACCTTCTCGAAGAGCGCGCGCTTTCATACGGGGTAGACATGAACCATTTACCGCGGGCCATGGCGGAAATCCTCACCGACAGAGCCAGTCGCTGGTTCCGGACCAGCCGACTACAAGGCGTCCAATGGGTCGATTTCCGCAGGGAATTCTTGGCATTTTTCTTGCCACCGCGATATTTTGAACAATTGGAGGACCAGATCTGAGACCGCAAGCAAGCGGTAGGCGAACCCTTCGAAGACTTCGTTATCGAGCTGCGGTTACTCATGCACCACGCCGGGTACGACACCACCAAGGAACTCTACAGGATCTACGACAACATTTTACCGGCGTACCAGCTGTATGTGCGGAGACACGAACTACGAAGCCTGTCGCAGGCATTGGCCATGGAGTTCGAGAGCATCCAGGAACGGAATGCACCGGTAATTCCCCTCCCCTCGCGGAACACGCCGCGGTACACTAGGCTGACGGCGAATCAGGCACCCAAGGAAGGCGAGTCCAACCGGACACCGTTCCGGAGACCCCCGTGGGACTCAACCGAATTAACAAGGAGCCAACCTATGAACCGAAGCAACGCTCCGGCTCAAGAAGTCGCGCATCGCATGGTAACCACCCCCATCGTGAATCCGCGCACGGCATGCCGCCGCTGTGGCGAAACTGGCCACGCTTCTCCGAACTGCACCAACCCTTCGATACTGTTCTGCTGGGAATGCGGTAAGCGCGGTATACGGACGATCGAGTGCTGTCGCCGGGACACGTCGGGAAACGACGCGCGTCCTCGACTGACACGGGAACAGTCGGAAACGTCGCCCTCTCAAACCCGGAACTAGCTAAACCCCTACATCTACACGATGGCCGGATAGTGGCGAGAGTGACCATAGGAGGACAAGACGCGGAGGGCGCTATTGACACCGGGGCGTCCCGGAGCTTCGTCAGTGCTGACCGCGCCCGACAACTGGACAATAACACCAATCTTCGGGAGGCATGCGTGCAGATCCGACTGGCCGACAGCTCGGTGCGCGAGATCACGCAAATCCTTTTGGCCTACATCCGTTTAGACAGACGGGAAGTCCAGATACCTCTCCTAGTCTTACCCAACATGTTGGAACAAGTCATTGTGGGCCTGGATTTCTTGTGCGCGATCGAAACAACGATCAAATGCGGCACCACCCTCCTACAACTCCGAGGCCGGCGCCCCGTGGCAAACCCCCCGGTGGTCACTGCCAGTCCAGTCCCCACCCCAGGAACGGAAAATCCGAGACCCAGGATAGACCCGGAAAACTCGCGTCCCAGGAAAACTACGACGGACACCACGGCGAAGCAACGAGCGCCCAGCAAAAATTCTAAGGCTGCAACGGAACGCCCGATTCCTAGGCCAAATACGAGAAGCACAAACCTTAGGCCCGCCGCGGAACACCCGATTCCCAGGCCAACGATAGGTGACACAAGCTCCCACGTAGCAACGCGGAATGTACGGAGATCAACCGAAGCCTACGGCGCGGCGATCCCCATAAAGGTTAAGGAAACCAGAGCCGCCTCCCCACAGGCAATAGTTCCTCCACAACCAAGGCCTCCGCCTAACGACCAAGCGCCCAGACGGGTGGTCGGCGTAAACTCCGGGGCCAACAATAGCACCCACGCTATCTCCCCAACACCAATGACTCCTCTACTAACGTCCCAACCCCTGGCCCGGGTATCCAACCAAACCCCCGCAAGCGCCCCTTCTCTAAACGATACCACCCCAGTCGTCGCCAACGAGAGGGAACACCCCCGAAGGGCGGAACCACCGAGCGCGTTCGACACGACCCTCCTGCCGGAAGACCCGAGTCGAGCTTTCAGCTTAGAGATGGACGAACAACTTGAAGACGAGCCAGAACGAACCAACGATCCCTGGCCACCCGAACTTGCGTCACAGATCCAGGAATTCCTGGATGAGGAACTGCCGAAGTTCGAAAAGCTTCGAGGTACCACAGACCTAACGGAGCACACCATCGTCATGCGGGACAACCGACCAATAAAACAAAGGTATCACCCCAAGAACCCCGGATTGAGGCAAATTATCGACGAGCAAGTCGACCAATTAATAGCCGAAGGACTCATCGAACCTTCCCGAAGCCCTCACAGCGCACCAATTGTTCTCGTGCGCAAAAAGAACGACAAATGGCGTATGTGCGTAGACTATCGCCAGCTCAACGAACGTTCCATCCCGGACGCCTATCCGTTACCGAGAATCAATTATATCCTAGAACGCCTGAAGAATGCGCGTTTTATCACCACGCTAGATCTGAAGAATGGGTATTGGCCAGTACCTATGGCCCTCGACAGTAGGGAGGCCACCGCTTTCACGGTGCCAGGAAGAGGTCTTTACCAATGGAAGGTGATGCCCTTCGGATTACACTCCGCATCGGCAACGTTCCAACGAACGTTAGACACGGTCATCAGCGCAGATATGGAACCTTACGCATTCGCGTACTTAGATGACATTGTCATCATCGGAAAGGATTACACGGAACACCTCCACAACGTAAAAGAGGTCTTCTCTCGACTTCTCAAGGCAAACCTGCGAATCAACGCAGAAAAGTGTACTTTCTTCCAGCGACGCATCAAATATTTGGGACACATGATCAGTGAGGAAGGTATCCATACCGACCCCGACAAGGTAGCCGCCGTAAGAGACTTGAGACCGCCCACCAACTTGAAGGAACTCCGACAATGCATAGGGATGGCGTCATGGTACCGCAGGTTTGTTCCCAATTTCGCCACTGTGGTCCAACCAATGTCACAACTGTTAAAGAAGGGACAAACATGGACATGGGAACAGGAACAACAAGACGCCTTCGGAAAGCTAAAAGAGTTACTCACTACCGCCCCCGTGCTCGCCTGCCTCGATTTCAACGTCAAATTCTCTTTACAAACGGACGCCAGTAACGTAGGCGTGGGCGCAGTCCTCACCCAGGAGATTGAAGGGAAAGAGCGCGTCATCGCGTACGTCAGCCGACGACTCAACAAGGCGGAAGAAAACTACTCTGCCACCGACAAAGAATGCCTAGCCGTCATATGGGCAATACGTAAACTACGATGTTGTCTAGAGGGCTACCGCTTTGACGTGGTAACTGACCATCTCGCGCTGAAATGGTTAAACACCCTGGAAAGTCCATACGGTAGAGTGGCCCGTTGGGCACTCGAGTTACAACAATACCAATACGACGTGCATTATCGCGCCGGGAAACAAAACGTAATGGCGGACGCATTATCCAGGCACCCCTTGGAAACACTCGCACGTGTCGAAGAGGCACCCGACAGTTGTCCCTGGCTTAAACGAAGGATACAACAAGTCCACGACGAGCCCCAAAAATATCCGGACTACACCTACGAGAACGGTCAACTTTACCGAAATCTCGGCCGCGGACCCGTCGGGATGGAGTCGTGGAAGCTCTGCGTCCCAAAAGATCGCCGGACGAGGATACTCCACGAATGCCACGATCAACCAACAGCTGGTCACCTCGGCATACGGAAGACCATCGCCAGAATTTCCCAACGGTATTACTGGCCCGGGTTCTATCGAGACGTAAGACGTTACATTCGCAACTGCGTAAGTTGTCAGAAGTTCAAGGCCATGCAACGCAAACCAGTGGGCAAGATGCTCACTCGCAAGGCGGAGGAGCCGTTTGTTACCTTGTGCGCAGATTTCATCGGACCACTGCCACGGTCCAAACGAGGGAATACGATGCTGCTAGTATTTTTCGACACCTTCTCTAAGTGGGTCGAACTAATACCCCTCAAAAAGGCAACCACAGCTAACCTCGAACGAGCGTTCCGCGAACGAATCCTCAGCAGTTTTGGGGTACCGAAATTATTCGTCTGCGATAACGGCACCCAGTTCACCAGTCGCTCGTTCCGAACGTTCCTCCAAATCGCAGGCGTCAAACTGCAGCACACCGCTCCATATTGTCCCTAGGAAAATCCCACAGAAAGGGCGAACAGAACTGTGAAAACAATGATCGCCCAATTCATCGACGACCACCATAACACGTGGGACGAACTGTTACCCGAAATGTCGTTGGCCATAAATTCTAGCGTCTCCGAGACCACCGGATTCAGCCCTGCGTTCCTTTTAGACGGAAGAGAGCCTAGGCTGCCCGGCGCTCTATACGATGAAGTCACACCAGGAACAGGGAGCACCCCGGAGACGGCTACTGACAAAGCGTCGAGACTGAAAGAGATCTTTTCCATCGTCCGAAGTAACATCCAAAGGGCAAGTCAAGAGCAAGCGCGACACTACAATCTCCGTCGCAGGCAATGGCGCCCTACGATCGGCTCATTGGTCCTCGTACGACAGCACCACCCGTCAAATGCAGCCGAGGGTTTTGCAGCCAAACTGGCCCCAAAGTTTGACGGACCATACTGGGTAAAAGGTTTCCCGTCGCCAAACATCGTGAAATTACAACACACAAGCCGCCGGAAGCACAAGGTCGCCAATGTCAACGATCTGAAAGAGTTCAACGACCCCGAACTCGATAATCCAGCTGACGATACGGATGCCACGGCGACATAATACCGAGTTTGACCGGGGATCGACACCTATATTAATCGATGCCCTGGCCTCGTCAATCAGTACGCCACTACCCACGGAACAGACCAGACCAAATCAACCAACTCAAAAGGAACAAAAAAAGCGAATTAAATAAAAATAAAACAATCAAAACCCAAAATTAAATTCCGACTCCTATCAAGGATAAATCCACCCCAAAGTGCATCAAGGACTACGAATCAAACTTAACCAACCGGAGTTAAAGGACAACAACAACCCAGGCAATTAAGAGCAAAACAATCACCTTTAATCCTGCCCCCGCCAACAATAATCCCCCCCACACCATGTCACCCCTGCTGGTCCTACTTGCCCTAGTCACCTCTGCACAGGCCGCCGTAAAAGTAAATGACTACACCAACGCCGACTATATCCCGATCGTGGACGGAGACGCAGTAATCTGGGAGAAGCCAGGATACCTCCACCACACCACCAACTTCACTTCTTATGAGGTCTACGTCGCCCAGACCGAGCGCGCTGCTGAGACATTCACGGACACCCGCCTGGCCCAGGTATTAGCAACCGACTTGGACCACATCCGCAATTTAATAGCCATGCTAAAAGTCCACCGTAGGGAAGCCAGGAGCATAAACCTGCTCGGTACAGCGTTGAAAGTAGTAGCGGGAACGCCCGACTTCAATGACTGGGAGCAAATTAGGTTCAAACAAGCACAACTGATAGAATCCGAACACCGACAGGGGGAGATTAACTCCAAAATGCAAAACCGACTTAACGAACTGACGCACTTTTTCGACACGATCCAGAAAACGGACAAGGCCGAGAAGGCCCAGATAGTAGAGACAGTCCTCGCCAAAAATAGAATAATCATAACGGACCTAGAAAGTCTTATCCTTGGGCTAACTTTAGCCAAAATAAACATGATCAGTCCGGCCCTCTTAGATGGCGCCGATATCAATGATCAATGAGCAACAGTAAGTCAACATAACCTTGGTGGAGCTATTAGAGGTCTCGAACATCAGCGTTTTTCAAACTCCCGACCTACTCCACTTTCTTATAAAGTTCCCTCAACCCAAATTAAATTGTAGGAAGTTGCTCATATTCCCGGTTCAACGCCACCACAGAATATTGGATTTCACTCAGGGAGACATAGTGGCGGACTGCGGTACACAGACCCTCAACATCGGGGCCTGCGAGACAACCGTCGGGGCTACGTTCTGCAGGGAACGAGGGGGAAGCACCTGCGCCCAACAAATGGTAGCCGGGTCTATCGCACATTGTGCTACCCTACCGGGACACCTAGACCCTGTAACTATCGTCGACGACGGCACTCTCGTCATCAACGACGCGAACATGACCGTTGTTGATGATGCCGGGACCAGCCAAAAGATTTCGGGCTCGTACTTAGTGACGTACTCCCACCGGGTCTCTCTTAACGGGACCTGGTACATTAACCACCTCGGCGACTCTAAGAGGAAGGCAGTGGTGTCCGCAATGACGCAAGTCAACATAACGGTCCACAAAGAAAAACTTAGTCTACCGTTTCTACGGGAACTAAGCATGAATAATCTCAATCAAATCGACAGCCTAAACGAAATGCTGACGGTAAAAAGTACCGCTTCCTACCTCCTCACGCTCGCCGTGGCATTACCTCTCTGCTCCATTATATGGATATTATACCGCCGCCTTCAAATCCAAGGTGAACAAAATGCGTCCCAAGACGTAGAGGCCGTGTCGCCCCACCTTCCTGCTGACGCCCGCCCGGCCGAGGTATCGACACCAACCAGCGGTAAGGCCCCCATGTATGCCACCGTCGCCCCCCCTAAAATTCGGCGAACTCAAGCCACACGTACCTACCCCATATCTCGTCCACGGGAGTACGGATCGGGTGACGAGTAAAGAAAGCAAACTGAATCAAAATAAAAATAAAAAAAAATATTAAATATATTGCAAACACACACCAAAACAAAAAAAAAAACATATATTTCTTATTTAATTCTTTTCCACTTACATTTATGCATAAGTTTACGTAACCTACACTTGCTGACACTATATTTCTGTAACTGTGCCGACCTAAGGCATCGAACCCTTTAAAAGCTTAAGTAATATCCGTATTGTAACTCAAACGAGAACTAGCATTGCTCCCCTCAACACCCAAAACTTGTAAGCCACACTGAATAATAGAGTTCATATATTTTTTAATCGTACGCCCAAAATTAAGCATTCAGCCAACCCACCATGGATCAGCAAGAAGCCGCAACACCCGCAGAGGCGCCCGAGATCATCTACATCGATGACTCTACAGACTCTGAAGGCTCAGAGTCTAGGGCACCCACGTTCGGGAGAACCAAAGCCCCTCCGCAGTCCAAGAATGGAGACCATCGTCCGCCCCACGACATCCCAGAACCCAACTATGAACCGTCGTGGTCAACCGCCAGCACCCCTATCCGCGACGAAGAGCAAGACGACGTCCCAATCTCCAACGGAGGCACATACGCCGACATAAGGCGGGACGCCCACCAAGAGCGGCCAAACTGCAACGATGCGGCCGAGTCAAGCGGCGAATCGGACGACGAACTCTCGGACACAGAGAACTCCGAAGGCCCTCGAGATAGTCCCCCACTGTTTTCGCGACGACCATCCAGATTTCGGCGCGAAAATCTGTGGTCGCCACCACTATTCCGCCGCCGGGACCCCCGGACCTACTACTCGCCGTGTCCCGAACCACCATCATTCAAACCGATGTTCGAACCGATGTTCGGACTCGCGCACCATCATTTCGACCCCCGAGACTGTGACCAGCAGAACAAGACCCTGGAACACTACTACCCGGAGTACACGCCCACGTACTCTGACGACGAGGATAACGAGGAGGAGGAGCCCTCCGCCCGCCGGCTCGTGGCCGATGAGGAGACGTTCCACTATACTGTCACACCGTATGGCCTGCGCGTCACACGGGTCCATCTCATGACGGTGGATCTGCTTGTCCCGCCAGGCCGGAACGTCCATGCGTCCTTCCGAACGTTTCGGGAGCCCGCGGAAGCCCTCGACAACCGGCCCGCCTTCTCCGTCCCAGACCCGGTTGAACCTCCCTCCGAGGAGGTATAGACGCCGATGCCAACATCAACAACATCAGCCACATCGCCACTGACGTCGCCGACCCCGAAAACGAGCGAAAGGGCAACGGAACGACGAAAACACCCTGACCCCCCAGCAACGGCGCGCACCCAGCGCGAACCAGCGATGACTACGGCAAAACACGTCAAGGTACTCCGTACCGACCCGAGCCCGGCTCGGGGGTCGGTAAAAGAAGACCTTCCTATCGGTACCCCCGACTCCACGTCAGGAACCGAAAACGCCCCTCCAGTTCAACAAGCGGAGCTGACCGAACATATGGAGAGGTGGGAAACGGGGCAGAAGAGTGACTACGCTACCCCAACCCTACTGGGGCTAGAGCCGCAACCCATACTAGACACACCGGAAAGCCTCTCGCCCCCGGTAGTGACCAGAGGGTTCGACGATATATCCATCGAGGAGCTACTGACGGTAGCTACCGGACACCAATGCGAAGTGGACGACGAAGACCTCGAGGAGCTTCTAGGCTTCTTACAGGAGGACTTCCCGCTGGTCGACCGAAGGCCAGAAGATGACAGCCTGGTCGAAGAAATCGGAAGGGACGCCGGCTGGGTAGTCGCCCCGCCAGATTGGCAGGTCGACACCCCGGGCCGAGTAGTGCCTACTGGCTTGGTCGAGGAGGTGCAATACCGCATGAAACGGGCGGACAGGATGCGCTGCAGCGGTTGGTTCTGGAACCGGAAATACCAGGTCCACAAGCGATCACTCGCCGGACCGGTCTGCGTCCGCCTCCTCCCGGAAGAAAGGGGGGGGTGTAACGAACCCCAAGGCTGCGTTACAGTTCACCACGCCGCACCGGCAGTGGAGGAGTAATAAGCTTAAGATTAAGAATTACCTTTGTATAAAAATAAGCCATGTTATACAATACACGAAAACTCTCCGAACCACCCACTTTTCTTCCACCGCACGCGCACCGTTCGGCCACGTGACTACCCCTCCTACACCCATCCATAACTCTCCTACCACTACCTCAACTGTGACCCAAAAACTTTCCCCTCCCACTAAGGTTCGATGCGACGGTTTTCTTTTCGACAAAAGAAATTGACCATCGGTGCATCGTCAGCACATATCCCCCCCACCCATAAGTTTAAGTTAGCTAGTTCGATCCGCGGATACTAGGTTCCGAGCGTTCTAGCGAAAGAAGTGCAAGACACTTACTCGGGAACCCGGCCGCAAAATAGACGTTGCTCCGCGCAGAAACTTACGACTAAGTACTTTACGCCATACGTTAAGCCAAACCAAGCAAAAGAGATATCCAACCAAATAAATAAATAAATAATAAATAAATAAATCCAAACAAACCCACCGAGTAAGTCTATTTTTCCGGGTGGGAACTACGGCATCAATTCGCAACCGAGAGTATCGCGGTACGGGCCAATCCAATTCCCAAATTACTCTTGATCCTCTGATAGGTCCCACGAGTGTGACAACGCCTCGTATCCCTTATCCTTCTCGACCCCACGAGTTTGACAGCGCCTCGTATCCCTTATCCTTCTCGACCCCACGAACGTGACAACGCCTCGTGCCCTTCACTATCTTCACACTCTTGTTTCTAGCCTAGTTAGGGCCGACCCCGTTTCCTGTAGAGGTTTCTGCAAACTACAAATTTCTTGTAGTAGGATCCTGGAGAAGACTGAGCTTACCTCAGCCTGAAATAGGAGCATTACACAACTGCAAAGTTCAATACAACCAGTTGTAGGAAACTTAAGTTATAAGAAAAATATAAGCACTACCTATGAAAAAAAATACCAAATTTTTAAAAAATTCTTAAAATAAAAAAACTAAACTTTGAAAAAATTTTAAATCTCCAATTCTATCAGAAAAAGTCATTTTGGGCGACAGCGGAAAAAAAAGTTGAATTTTGTCGAGTAGTGTAATCAGAGTAGTTAAAAAAACAGAGTTGGAGATGAAGAGGAAAGTAATGCCTAGTCGGGCGGGAAGGGACAGCAATACTTATAAGGCTGATGAGGGCAGTCAAATTCGGGGAAATGACCCTACGTTTATAATACAAATTCGACAAGAGGTAATTGACCTCACCTTAGTGTCTCACAAACTGTCAGACATAGTCAAGAGCTGGAAAGTCTTAGAGGACTATTCCTTCTCGGACCACAGAGGGTTGGGACTATACTATCTCTCGAGAGCATGAAACCCACTGACTTTGTACATCCCAGGAAAGCCAACTGGGATAAATATAGTACAGTAATGGATGGATACTTCCCTCTCAAGCACCAATATGCCTAAACACAGAGGACGACCTAAATTGTCTAGTGGACAGGTTCACTGAAGCATGCAACACGGCCTTCACGGCAGCATGCTCATCAAACAAACATAGTTGGAAAAAGGAATCCCCCTGTTGATCAAAACAAATAGATATCCTACGGAAATGCTGCAGACCATCCTTCAACAGGCTTAGAAGCGCTAGCGAGAAGGAACACTGGGGAGACTACAAGACCAAACTGGCCCTATAAAAAAAAGAAATTAGACAGGCAAAAATGGCCTCTTGGCATAAATTTTACTTTGAGATTGAGAAAACGTTGGAGGCTGCAAGACTCCGCAGGATCCTTTTTAAAGCGTCACTACACATTTAACTCGACACTCATTTCTCAGGGTGCACAATCAACGAGCTGGCTCACCTCCCTAGTGAAGGTTCGGCAAGCTAGATGGCGCATATCCTTACAAAACGGAACATTATCTGGTCAATAAACAAGCTTTGATCCGTTGAAATCCCCTTGTCCGGACCATGTCATTCCGGTTCAACTCCAAAAGGCCAGAGACACGGTCGTTAACTGGCTGCAACATATCTTCAAGAAGATACTACTATTGGGAAAAATACCACACGCTTGGCTTAAGGCAAAAATCTGTCTGTTAAGTCGAGGCATACGCGAACGACGTTGCAATCATCTTCTCGGGAAAATACCCTCAAACACTCTGCGACTTAATGACCACAAAACTCTCGAGACTGTCAGGATGGACAGACTCGCGAGGGCTGGGAGCTAATCCCTCAAAAACGGAACTTGTGTTATTTACAAATAAATACAAGACTCCACCTCTCAACTCACCAACATAAAACGGATGCAGGCATTCTTTCAGCGACAGTGATAGTTACTTAGGATTGGTAATTGCCGAGAAGCTAAATTGGAAACTAAATATCAAAGACAGAGTAAAAAAGTAAAAACACATGCAAAAAAGGTATTGGCTTAAAATAAGGCATGAACCCAAGCATAATCCAATGGATACATCTAGCAACATACCAATAATACTCTGCGGAGTAACAGTTAGCCGGCCTTATCAAAAAAGACGATCACCAAACAACATGGTAAGGTTCTACAAACACTATGCATAAGTGGAGCTTTTCGCTCCACTGCAAATGAAACGCTAGATGCGATTCTATGACTCCAGAGCCTTGCCCTTGTAGGAAAGGAGCGGGCAGAAATGGCAGCAATACGTCTGAGAGATTTCGACCAATGGGCACCACAGCTTATAGGGCACTCTTCAATATTAAATAGCAGTACTGTCCCCATGAAAACGGACTAATGTGTTCCAAGGGAATATTCAAACACCCCTTTAAATGTAATCATCCCTCGCAGAGTCGAACGGATAGAGGGACCCCCAGGCCCAGAAGGGGCCATAAACATCTTTACAGATGGATCAAAGCTGAACTATAGGTTCGGAGGTGACGTCTACTCCGAACAGCTAAACATAAGGCACTCCTTCAGGCTCTCCAATTACTGTTACATCTTCCAAGCGGAAGTCATTGCAAGCTACAATCAAATCACTTGATGCGATCTCCGCGAACTAGTCCACCGTTGCAGATTGGCGCAAATCTCTTCACGAGATGGCTCAGAAATTTGTTATCAGCCTTATATGGGTCCCGGTCTCACCGGGACATCGAAGGCAATTGTGTGGCAGACGAGCTGGCCAGATCTGGTACTACAATGCCCCTTCTCCAAGATAAGGAGGACACTCGTATGTCTATGGCCAAATTTAGGCTCATAATAAAGGATCAATATAAGCGACTAACAGACAACAAGTGGCTATCAGTACCACGTAGTCGAGTAACTCGGCAAACATGGCCAACCGTAAATAGAAAGCGCACCTCTGAGCTATGCAAGTTCGGCAGACAAAAGTGCAGCGCAGTCGTACGTTCCCTGATCAACGACCAGGACCCACCCTGCCAGATCACTAAGGATCAACGACAAGGACAGTTCGTACGCAGCTTCAGATCGAGACGGTTGACCGTAGCTTCGTGTTAAAATCGCGATCAGTGTACAAAGCTGCGCAACCGACTAGGATAACCAGTATCAACAACCAGGCTACACGCCGACCAGAATAACCAGAATATCCGACCAGGACCCTCCTTAGGCAAGGAATACAACAAGGACCTTCCCTAGGCAAGGATCAACAACAAGGACCGTTCCAAGGACCACTGATCCCTGGAGTCATCGACCAGCACACCAAGGACCAACGACAGAAAGGATCCTCAAGCCGGATCACCAGGACCCCTGCCCAGGACACCACGGCGATAATACAGATCACCGACCAGGACATCGTGCACATTCAATCTGTACCCCGCGGCCGCGACCCAGTGTGAATATATTCCCCCGCACTTTTAACCTCGAGTGTCTTCGATATTCAGCTATCGTCATGGGCGTGCAGTGGATCTCGTATCGACGCAAGGACGAACTGCAGAATATCGCTGCAGAGTTCGGCCTCAGCGAGACAGGGACCGTGGACGAGTCGCGCAGCCGAATAACGGCTTTTATTTCACACGGAGAGCATTCGACAGCGATCGAAAAGCGGCTAGAGGAGCTAGGCCCGAGGAGACAGAGGACGGCATCCCCGTCACCAGGATCTAGCCGTCGAGAGCAGAGAAGCCTCGGCTGAACGACAGTTCAGCGACGGCTGCTACCCGCACCGCTTCGCCGAAGGATCCAGAACTTCGCGACCCGGTAGAGAAGAAATCCTTTACACCATATTGGCCGACAAATTGCGCAACTGGGGACTGCAGTTCGACGGACATTCGGATGCCTTAGCGTTCATCAAACGGCTGGAAGGGCGCTCGTGGAGTCTTATGGAGGGAGCCCGGAACAACTCCCTCGAGCTATTTCTAGTTTGTTAACCAACAACCATCCCTCCGGTTTCGAACATTCCAGATGCAGGGCAAGCCTTGGGCCGAATTCCAGAAGGAGTTCTTGGAATTCTTCCTGCCCCTCGATACTTTCAGCGCCTGGAAGACACTATTCGAAGCCGGTATCAACGCCCGGCGAAGCATTTCAGGATTACCTGATTGATATCCGACTCATGATGCAGCGAGCCCAATATTCGCCGGAAAGAGAATTAGACAGGATCTATGAATCTATGGATCTATGGATCTATCACCCGGGTGCATGAATTTGAGACGCTGAGAGAGCTCACACAGTATGTAGTGGCATACGAGACGATTCGGGATCGCGGACAAACCTACCTAGCCAGCAATTCCACGGATACCAAACCAAGGGTATGGCCATACCGACGTACCGCTGCAGACGAGGCAATACCTTCCCGAAATGCCGAGACAGCTAACCGCGTGACGACCCAGGACGGAGACCGACCGGTAGATGTGCGCCTTGCCTGCCGGAATTGCGGAGAGGAGTATCACATTAAAGGCGCCTGCAGGAATCTTTGAGTGTTGTTCTGCTGGGAGTGTGGCCGCCACGGCATACGAACAATCGACTGCTGCCGTCAATCGATGACGGGAAACGGACTGAGTCTCAGCCCAGTAGGGGCCCGAGCGGAGAAATACACCCAGGATACCCAGGAGTAACGCATCCTCTAAACTTGGAGGGTGGCAGGATCGCCGCGCTAGTCAGAGTCAGAGCTACCAGAGCAACCCGATCGTTTATCAATGGTGAGGGAGCTAAGGACAGAAGGAAGCATGCTGAATGTAAGGACCCAGGTCCGCCTGGCGGATGGAACCACGAAGGAAGTGACGCAAGCGGTGAGAGTAAAGGTACGGCTTGATCAATGAGAAATGCACTTGACCCTATTGGTACTACCCATAGTGGTCGATGACGTCATATTAGGGCTCGATTTTCTTTGCGGGATTCAGGCGATAATCCTGTGCGGACGCGCATACTTGCAACTGGCCCGGGAAATCGACCCCATCTCCGCATTATCGCCGTCTCTGCCGCGCACTGCGACATCCTATGACAATCCTTCCCTGACCATGCCGCTCGTGACCCCATCCTCGACCAGCTCTGCGACGAACACTAGGAACACCGAATACGCTGAACACATCCGCGCTACCAGGACAACGCAACCGAACACCGAACACGCCGAACACAGACGCACTACCAGGACAACGCAACCGAACATCGAATATGCCGAACACGGCCGCACTTCTAGGACAACGTCAGCCAGTCCCGACCACGCCAGACCCAGCAACAGAACGTTGACGGAGACGACTGCGACACCGGTGGACACACACAGGGCCAGTCCGTCTACCGCCAAATCAATGACAGACGCAAGCAGGATCAGCAAACACTCTGCGACTTAATGGCCACAAACCTCTCGAGACTGTCAGGATGGACAGACTCGCGAGGGCTGGGAGCTAATCCCTCAAAAACGGAACTTGTGTTATTTACAAATAAATACAAGACTCCACCTCTCAACTCCCCAACATAAAACGGATGCAGGTTCTCCTTCAGCGACAGTGACAGTTACTTAGGGTTGGTAATTGCCGAGAAGCTAAATTGGAAACTAAATATCAAAGACAGAGTAAAAAAGTAAAAACACATGCAAAAAAGGTATTGGCTTAAAATAAGGCATGAACCCAAGCATAATCCAATGGATACATCTAGCAACATACCAATAATACTCTGCGGAGTAACAGTTAGCCGGCCTTATCAAAAAAGACGATCACCAAACAACATGGTAAGGTTCTACAAACACTATGCATAAGTGGAGCTTTTCGCTCCACTGCAAATGAAACGCTAGATGCGATTCTATGACTCCAGAGCCTTTCCCTTGTAGGAAAGGAGCGGGCAGAAATGGCAGCAATACGTCTGAGAGATTTCGACCAATGGGCACCACAGCTTATAGGGCACTCTTCAATATTAAATAGCAGTACTGTCCCCATGAAAACGGACTAATGTGTTCCAAGGGAATATTCAAACACCCCTTTAAATGTAATCATCCCTCGCAGAGTCGAACGGATAGAGGGACCCCCAGGCCCAGAAGGGGCCATAAACATCTTTACAGATGGATCAAAGCTGAACTATAGGTTCGGAGGTGACGTCTACTCCGAACAGCTAAACATAAGGCACTCCTTCAGGCTCTCCAATTACTGTTACATCTTCCAAGCGGAAGTCATTGCAAGCTACAATCAAATCACTTGATGCGATCTCCGCGAACTAGTCCACCGTTGCAGATTGGCGCAAATCTCTTCACGAGATGGCTCAGAAATTTGTTATCAGCCTTATATGGGTCCCGGTCTCACCGGGACATCGAAGGCAATTGTGTGGCAGACGAGCTGGCCAGATCTGGTACTACAATGCCCCTTCTCCAAGATAAGGAGGACACTCGTATGTCTATGGCCAAATTTAGGCTCATAATAAAGGATCAATACAAGCGACTAACAGACAACAAGTGGCTATCAGTACCACGTAGTCGAGTAACTCGGCAAACATGGCCAACCAAAGCAAACCTCTGAGCTATGCAAGCTCGGCAGACAAAGGTGCAGCGCAGTCATACGTTCCCTCACGGTATATTGGATAATAGGTACCCACGCAACCAGACTGGGCGAAGGAAATGAAGTTAATCATTTTAAATTTTAATGTTTATTCAACACTATAGCAGTCATGTAGGAAAACATAAAAGAATCACACACTCGAAAATAATATTGTTGCTACACAACATGATGATTTTATTATCGGCATCGCAGGTGTCGAGGCAGCACAGTTTCACGCCAATCTCCGTAGGGTAGGCCGTCCAACCAGTGTGCAGGCCGAAACGACTCCGACCGTTTAAATTACATATTAACAGAAAAATACATGAAACCTTGAAGTCATTTCGGTATTCCAGGGCATATATAAAATAGTGAATGAATTGCAAGAAATTTTTTACTTTGTCCTTCTTTAAAAAGTTGAAGTTTCCTTGCCTCTTAAAAGGCGCAAAGAAAGCGAGAGGTTTCCATAGGGAGTGCATGTGTAAATGCTGTGCCCTTCATTCCCTGTTACATATATATGCCTTAGGATTACGCAAGGACTTCAAGATCTTGCTATCGAGCTGATAAGTTCAACACGGCGCAGTTCACTAAAATGATGACCAACCTCAAGGCGGAAGGAGGTGAGGAGTGCATGGCCAACCAAGTTATGGAGAGCCTCGACACAGCATGCACCGCCACCATGGCCCAGAGCAAGCATTTCGGACGCCACCACCAATCTGTGTTCTGGTGGAATGAGAGTATTGCCGAGCTACGCCGGGAATGCAATCCCGCACGACGCCAATACCAGCGCTCGCGGGGAAGCACGACCTTCTCGCAATCGCAGGCTACCTTTAGAGACTGCAGACGGGCTCTCAAAGCTGCCATAAAGGAAAGCAAACGCCAGAGCTTCCTTTCGCTCTGTGACTCTGCTGAGCAGGACCCATTGGGAAGGGCATACAAGCTTGCGACGAAGAAGCTGGGCGCCGAGAAACAAGCTCCCCCATCGGCCCCCGTCGTGGTCAGATTCATTGTGGAGGATCTCTTCCCGCGCATGGCGGATCACCTTCAGGAGATCCCCCGCCAAGTCCAGCCCACCAACCAGGCCATCGAGGAGGTGACACTCGAGGAAGTCTCAGCTGCAGCCAGGGGCATTAGCCCAAACAAGGCAGCTGGGCCGGACTCCATCCCAAATCGAGCCCTCATACTCGCCCTTTCACTGCGCCAAAAGGTTTTTGTGAAGCTGCTAAACCAGTACCTTCGCGAGGAAGTCTTTCCTGAGAGGTGGAAGACGCAGAAGCTGGTGCTTATTCCCAAGCCAGGCAGGCCGCCAGGAACAACGTCGTCGTACAGACCAATCTGCCAGATCGACACAGCCGGCAAACTGCTGGAGAAAGTGGTATGCTCTCGGCTGGAACAAGCCATCGCGGAGGCTGGCGACCTATCACCGCACCAATACGGTTTCTGCAAGGCCAGATCCACATGACGCCGTCGGTAGAGTGGTGGACATTGCTTCCAGGGCGATCGCCGGCACTCGATGGAAGGAATACTGTCACGCTGGACATCAAAAACGCATTCAACACTGCGAGGTGGAGCTGCAGCCTGAGGGCACTAGCGAGCTTCGAGACCCCCATGTACCTCCAGCGGATAGCGGATCCAGCTGCTCCTGTACAACACGAAAGCTGGCACGGAGCAATACGAGGTATCGGGTGGAGTCCCGCAGGGGTCGGTGCTGGCCCGTTTGCTGTGGAACGCGATGTACGATGGCATATTTCGACTCAGCCTCCCCCACGGAGTGCACGTGGTGGGCTTTGCGGACGACGTGGCTATCTTAGTGGCGGCTAAAGACCTGGCTGCGGTAGAAGCAACCTGCGATCAGACGATCTCGCGAATCCAGCAGTGGCTAGAGCTGGTAGGGATCGAACTTTCTCCCCACAAGACCGAGGCGGTGCTGGTGTCCAGCCGGAAGAAAGTCGAGACGGCCAAAATCACAGTGGCAGGCACCTCAGTGACGTCAAAGCGGACGATCAAGTATCTTGGCGTCATGATACCCACTCGACTCTGATTCCGAGAGCATTTGGCCTACATGAGATCGAAAGCGGCTTCCACCAATAGCGCACTATCTAGGATAATGCTGAACACCCAAGAACCCAAGCAATGGCGACGTCGACTACTGACGAGTGTGACGCGGTCAGTGATGCTATATGCGGCGCCAATCTGGACAAAGGCCCTGCAAACAGCGAGCTACGCCCGGGGCCTGGCGGCCACTCACCGCCTCTCTTCACTGCGCGTAATCAGTGCCTTCCAAACGGTTTCGGACGAGGCAGCCCACGTGATTGCGGGTATAGCCCCATTTGAATGCCTAGCGGTGGAGCGGTCCACTTACTATCAGGAGACGCATGGCAGAGGCGTCGAAGCGGCGGAAAAGAGGCAGTTGCGTATGGCGTGCAAGCAGCAGAGCCATAGGAGTTGGCAAAAACGATGGGATACGTCCGCCAAGGGGCGATGGACTCACCACCTCATCCCATCCATCGAAGCGTGGGTGGAGAGAAAGCAAGGCGAGGTCAACTTCTACCTGACCCAGCTCCTCAGCGGCCATGGGTGCTTCCGAAGCTACCTACACCGCTTCGGGCACGAGGACTCTCCTGAGTGCTCATGGTGCAGACACGGCGTGGAGGAGGATGCCGAGCACATCATATTTGCGTGCGGCAGATTTGCGGCGCAGCGGCAGCTGCTCGAAGACTCCCTGGGCGGGTTAATATCCAAAGAAACCTGGTGCCGTACATGCTATTGTCCCCGGGAAACTGGGAGGCGACCAGCAACTTCGCGGCTAATATCATGACGGAACTGCGCGCGGTTGAGCGCCAGAGAAGGGAGGACTTAGAATAAGCGACGCCTCGAACGACCCGTGCGAAGCAATACTTCACGGCCGTACCACACGGGTCGGGCTCGCACTGCCACATTTCTAGCCTTAAGATACTAGTTAAGTGTACATAAACTAAATAAACAGAATTAAACAAAAAAAAAAACTCGTGTCCGGAACACGAAAAACTAGCGATATTGCGAGATTAAAACGATACATACATACGATACATACATCGATATCGATATATCGTTGCGGACGGTCGTGTTATATTTCGCTCGTGCTTGAATAATTACACTACTCGACAAAATTCAACTTTTTTTTCCGCTGTGGCCAAAAATGACTTTTTCTGATAGATTTGGAGATTTAAATTTTTTTAAAGAATTATGGTTTTTTTTTCAAGAAGTAGTTTTTTTTAAGAATTTTTAAAAAATTTGGTGATTTTTGTCATAGGTAGTGCTTCTATTTTTTACATAACTTAAGTTTCCTACAACTGGTTGTATTGAACTTTGCAGTTAAAAAAAGCTGACAAATGCAGCTATAAATCCAACTCAGACACTTTGTAGCTGCAACTTAACGTCTGGAAGATATTAAGCTTCCAAATTGAAATTTCATAATTTTTTTCGGTATTTTTCCCCGAAATTTTGACTTTGAAAGCTCAGGAAAAGTCGAAAAAAAAATATTTGAATGCCTTGATTTTTGATTTTAGATAGACACATTAATTAGGCGTTGTTTAAGGTATCGCTTATAAAAATATAAAAATAAACGGCTAAGTTATAACCGTTTGACCAAACTTTCATATGCCGAATTTCGCCGATAAATTCCGTTAGCCGACGAATAACCGTTTTTTTTTTCCTACAAAAATACCAAAAATCTGCGTTTGTAACAGTTTTTAACGGTAAAATGGCATTTGGAATAGTGCCAAACGGCATATGTAGTTTTGGTCAAACGGTTATAACTTAGCCGTTTATTTTTATATTTTTATAAGCGATACCTTAAACAACGCCTAATTAATGTGTCTATCTAAAATCAAAAATCAAGGCATTCAAATATTTTTTTTTCGACTTTTCCTGAGCTTTCAAAGTCAAAATTTCGGGGAAAAATACCGAAAAAAATTATGAAATTTCAATTTGGAAGCTTAATATCTTCCAGACGTTAAGTTGCAGCTACAAAGTGTCTGAGTCGGATTTATAGCTGCATTTGTCAGCTTTTTTTAACTGCAAAGTTCAATACAACCAGTTGTAGGAAACTTAAGTTATGTAAAAAATAGAAGCACTACCTATGACAAAAATCACCAAATTGTTTAAAAATTCTTTAAAAAAAAACTACTCCATAAAAAAAAAAAAAAACATTCTTTAAAAAATGTTAAACATCCAAATCTATCAGAAAAAGTCATTTGTGGCGACAGCGGAAAAGTCGTGTCGACTAGTGTTATTAAAAATTGCCAATCTTCTCTTAAAGGAAAGTAATTTGTGTTTTTTACCTTGTTCTGGTGTTCCTAACCGATCGTGCAACGTTTTCGTATTTAGTGCATACGCATTAATCTTACTTCTGTGAATTTATTTTCAATTTTCAATTCCTATTGTGCATTCTTAACTTCTCTGCACTTTCTTAATCGCAGCTGTTTTGTTGTTGCCTTTTTTCTAGTGCGGTGCGCTTGCTCTCTTTGAACCGCTCTCTGTTTTATCTACCCTCAGCTTATCTGTTTTCATTCTAACACACACGCACTGCGTTGGCCGCCGCTCTGTGCTTGACTCTCTGTGTTTCTATCGTCTCTCTGTGTCTCTCCGTTTACTTGCCGTTATTGTGTTTGTTTTGTTCGTTCTTGCGCGCGCAATTGTGTAACACAAGCTAAAGTCACTATCTCTGCCCCACACCGACTTATATTTTACCTATCTTTATTCTTTTCTTTTTTACATATTTATTGTTTCTAATATCAAACAATGACCACCTGTTGTGCTAAGCTGACTTTGGAGCGGGCTTGTATGGAGCGAGTGGCCAAAAATACTTCCAGTGGTGTTAAAAATCTGAAACTTTTTCTAAAATTTAATAAAAATATAATAAATAAAAATTTATACACTCTGCTCCATATCTTCATATAAAAAATAATAATAATGATTTTGTTTGTAATTTTTTCACATAAGGTACGTTATTATTTAATATATTATTCTAAAAGATGAAAAACATTTTTATTAAAAACAGACCTATTTTTAGGGGGTAACTTTCGTTGTCCCGTTATGAAAGGATCCGAAGAAAGGAGTAAGCGATTGAGTAGATCTTCATTTGTTGCTACTCGAGAAATTTTTCTTGTATGATTTAGACGAAATTTTTTTATGTCCTTATTTCTCGACTCAGCAGCTTCCTCTGACAACTCCCCAATCGACACCAGACCGTTTTCAATTATGGATGTTCCATGAATTAAAATTTTATAAACAGTAGGCGGAAGATAATACCATGAATAAGTCCTTGTAAGATCAGTCGCTATTTGGAGTGTGTTCGGGCGAGGCCCGAGTGTAATTCCCTTATTTTGTACAATTACTCGTATTGTTCTTTCCATACTCTTACTGTTTCACTCTCTTGCTCTCTCTCAGCATCATGCTCTCACTTATTATCTATTATCTTTGCTTCTTAGGTCTCGTTTTCTCATCTATGCGTCCTCACGGCGTAGCTTAGCGGACGGCAGCTGCGTTTACTAAAAAGACAGTTACAAGTTACCGCTTGATATAGTTGGCGCACAGACCTATTTTGTCCCAACTATTATTTGGCACGAGACTTGCTCGCTTGCCTCCCCAAGTTTTTGTTAACCCTCTAATTACATTGTTAAAGGCTCTGGCATTTTCGGCCACCCTCACTATACAAATCACACAATAAATTATAACGTTTTGAATTCAAAACTTTTGTTAAATTCTTAATCTATAGTCAACGAAAAAGCTCGTTGTCTCAACATTTGGTGACCCCGACGTGATCGTCATTAATAATATTGCTAAAAACAATTAAAAATCGTTTTAAAGTGCAAACTAAACCTAACCTTTCTGTCGCGAAGCTTTCGTCTCGGCGCTTGCTTACTCACAAACACCAATACATCTACGCACAGCAACGGCTTTGATTTCGGTGCACTGCGCGCACATACCGACAATTAAACGGGTCATTCTCCTATTCTTCTTTGTGCATGCTCGCTGCTGCTGTCGGTGCATTTGCGCGCACAAACCGAAAATCAAACGGATCGTTCTCCTATTCTTCTTTGTGCCTGCTCGCTGCTGCTGTCGGTGTATTTGCGCGCACAAACCGGAATTCTAACGGATCGTTCTTCTATTCTTCTTTGTGCTTGTTCGCTGCTGCTGTCGGTGCATTTGCGCGCACAAACCGAAAATCAAACGGATCGTTCTTCTATTCTTCTTTGTGCCTGCTCGCTGTTGCTGTCTGTTGCTGCTGCTGCTTGCCGAATATGACTGAGTCCAATGACTTGTCGGAAAACAGGGTGTCCTTTTACAAACGGAAGGCACAGTCAATATACGACAAGGCAGCATTACTTCAGGAGACCATTGCGGGGGATGAAAGCAATGAAGATGCGCTAAATGTTCATCTAGAATATTTGGAAAAGATGTCCGATTTATTTAATGCGACTCATTCCAATTTAGAAGAACTCGACGTAAGCGAAATTGGCAGCGACTTAAGCAACAAATTTGATGCCTTGGTTATGGAAATCAATGTTTGTATTCGCTCAAGACTCCGCAGTGCTATCGGGAACATGCCGCATCACTCAACGATACATCCTGAGTTTAACGTTACTGCCTCCGGAAATGTTCGGCCACGATATCATATTCCTGATATAAAACTTCCTACTTTCCGTGGAGGCTATACTGAGTGGGCAAACTTCTTCACTATGTTTAACACAATTATAGGTCAGGAGGCCGTTTTATCAAGGATTGAGAAGTTTCAGTACCTGCGATCATGTTTGGATGGACCTGCACTGGAAGCTGTTCGGTCTTTGGAAGTCACGGAGGGCAATTATGATATCGCGTTGGATATTTTAAGCAATCGTTTGAATAACAACCGTTTAATCTTTTAGGCACACGTCGCTGAGATGCTGAAGCATGAGAAGGTTGAAGATGGGTCAACTAGAAAGCTGCGTACCTTATCGGATAAGGTGCATTCTCACATGAGAGCGCTAAAGTCGATGGGTAATATGGAGGAAATAGCAGGTGGCATCATCGTTCACTCCATGTATAAGTACCTGGACACCGAAAGCAGGAACAAATGGGAAGAACTGTCACCGTCCAATGTTATACCGACCTGGGACCATTTTTCGACTTTTTTGGAAAAGAGATGTCAAGCCATGGAGGCAAAGGATCAAGCTATGTTGATTGATACCCTTAGCAATCAGGTTGGAAAACATAAAAGATTAATTAATTCCAAAAACAGTCTTGTTGCTACAAATACCCTTGGATTAGAGTGCGTATTTTATTTATTTATTTATTTATTTATTTATTGGCCAACGGTTGAACCTTAACTGGCTAAACTAGCTTACATCTATCTTAAATAATACAAAGAAATCAACAAAAAAAACAATTAACAATGAAACATGAAAAAATCAGACAGTAATCGTCTAACGGCTGCTTTCCCATGGCAGAAGTCGAACCGCATCCCAGCTGGCAGCGCATTATATTGGCGAAGAGCCCTACATATAGGTTCGTTACTTCCGTAATTGCTCCGGTGGAGATCAATAGCAAAGAGTGCGTGGTCCCTAAGGCTCCTGGCAGGCGTATTGAAGCCAATCCTATTAAGCAGGTCAGGGCAATCAATATTCCCCACTACCAAGTCATAAATAAAGATTTGAGCCGCAATGGTCCTACGATCCTCGAGAGAGGAGAGATGCACAAGGCGACATCTGCACTCATAGGATGGCAATGGGACTGCAAACTGCAAAGGCTGGAGTGCAAACTTCAAAAACTTCCTCTGCAGTCTCTCGACGCGCGCAATCTGACCAACCCCAGTAGGGTTCCAAACCACTGAAGCATACTCAAGGCGCGAGCGCACGAGGAAAGAATATAGACTTAACCTTGTGTATGGATCGTTGAACTGGGATGAGTTGCGCTTAACAAAGGCAAACATGGCATAAGCTTTCGGCAAAATATAATTCAGATGTTCCACAAACAAAAATTTGGAATCAAACAAGATGCCTAGATCGAGTATCTCCGTCTGCTTTAAGAGCGGAAGGCCATCTATCGAGTACGAGGTCAGGACTTTAAAGGTACACTTGCCATACGAAACGAAATAACATTTTCTAATATTAAGTGGGAGCAAATTACGTGTGCACCAACGAGCAACTTCATCCAGGTCATGCTGAAGAAGGATACTGTCTCCTAATGATTTGACAGAGCGAAAAATCTTGAGATCATCAGCGTAAAGCAAATACTCAGAGGCTCGAATGCTAAGACATATGTCATTGATAAAAATAGAGAACAGCAGCGGACCAAGAGCGCTGCCCTGTGGAAGGCCGGAAGTAGCCAAATATGGGTCCGACTGCTTCCCATTCACCAATACAACATACTCTCGCTGCTCAAGATATGATATGAGCCAACTGAGCAAGCTCGAATGAAAACCCAGCCGATGTAGCTTGGCTACTAGAGCACAGTGGGAGGCTTTATCAAAGGCCTTAGCAAAGTCAGTGTACACAACATCGACCTGAGAGTGCTTTTCAAAGGCACGTGTGCAGAAATTACTGAAGGCGATCAGGTTCGTAGCTGTTGATCTACCCGGCATAAAACCATGCTGCTTTGGGCTGATGTATGACCTCGTGAGAAAAGTAATCTTTTTGGCAATGATACGCTCAAAAAGCTTTGAGATATTGCTGAGTTTGGCAATTGGTCTATAATCAGAGATATTATTCTTCGAGCCTTTCTTAAAAACAGGAGTGACTGTGGCAGCTTTCAACTTACCAATAAACCGACCCGCTAACAAGGAATTCATGAAAAGAAATTTCAGCGGCGCACAAAAAGCATCACAACAATTGCGAAGCAGGAAGGCAGAAATACCATCACTGTCGGGCTTATTAGAATTGTCGAAGTCAGCAATAGCCTCCAAGATGTCCCCCTCCAATATATCAAGTGTGCCAATATTGACAACCGAAGGGATGGAGTCAAGGATATCCGAATCATGCCACGTCGCACATGGCTCAAAATTAGACCTGAAAAAAGAAGCAAAAAGTTTTGCTATGCCACTGTCAGTATTAGCGCTACAGAGACCAAGATACATAGCTGAGGGAAGACCACTCGTTGACCTCTTAGAGTTTATAAAGTGCCAAAATGACCTGGGATTAAGTTTGAGCCCCTTCTCAACGTCGGCAATATATTGATTATATAAAAATTTGTTGAGAAACGAAAACTCCCGTGCTGCTGCACATACCTGTCCCAATCACCAGGGTCCCGGGTCCTATTAAAACGCTTAAAAAACTTATTGCGCAGATTTTTGTACCTAACGAGCCCCTTCGTATACCACGGTAACCTATAGGAGCCACGCACTCTTCTGGAAGCATTTTTACCAACAAAATGACGAACAGTTTCAATGAAAACGCTATAACAAGTATCAACACTAGGATGCGATAGAACAGACGCCCAGTTTACATTAAACATATCATCCCGTATAGCATTCAGGCTTACATCAGTAAAATAATAATGAGAATCAAGTTCCGCTCGAGGCGAGTAACAAATGAATTTAACTGCTAGTAGCAATGGCATATGATGCATATCGCATTCTACAATCGGCTGTTCACAGCGCGTTACACGGCAGTCAACATCAGGTCCAACGAAAACTAAATCTAGAATCTTATTTAACCTATTAAATACATTATTGACTTGGGATAAGCCCACACTAAAACAATCATCCAAGCAAAGAATTTCCTGCTGCAAGTGCACGTTGCTCGGGATCATAGCCGACGACTGCGGATCGGCGGACCACACCAGCGACCCCAAATTGAAGTCGCCCACAACGCAGAGATGCTGACGGTCTTTTAAATTCACATGCATGCTGGTAATATTTCGCATATGCGCCTTGTAGACCTCATAGCTACTACAAGGCGGAATGTACGATGCACTGACTACCAGAGCCTCCGACTGTCCGGCCACCAACACACCAATCTGATCCAACATAGTGTCTCCATCCAAGAGACAAATGGGATCACATTGAATCGTGCGTCTAACGGCCACAATGACCCCACCCCCTCTGCAGCGATTCGTCTTGGCACAATCTCTGTCCTTACGAAACACTTGGAAAAGGTTGGGGTCAAAATACTCGCTGTCGAAGAAGCTATCGTTGAGCCAGGTTTCAACCACGACGATGACGTCGAAATCGCACACAGCGGTTGCCAAATATAAAGCCTGAGCCTTAGTGCGCATGCCCGCTACATTCTGAAAGTAGATGCTTAAGGATTTGGTCCCTTCCATAGGCATGATCACGGAGGGTAGCAGCGCTGAACGGCCCGAGGGCACGGAAGCATAATCCTGAGAAGGGCTTGGCATGTCACAATCAGCAAGAGGGGCGCGGCTCGTGCGTAAAAAACGCCCAAACGCCGTAGTCCGAAACCGCAGCACACCTTCCTCGACCAGACGATTGAGCGGGGCAGCGGCAGGGAGATCCATACTGGGTACTGTGGGCAAAGAGAGTTCTCCATTTGCGAGCGAACGACGGGCTACTGACTCTCCCCAAGTGTCGAGTGCAGCAACGGCGCAAGCCAAGCACACGAAGACATGCGTTGTCGAATTTTGTAGTAACGACGATGTCAGAGGCGCACTTCGATGACATAGAGCGCAAGCAAGAGCGTCGACGTCTATACCAGCAGCAGCCGTGCGAATATCGGACAAAGCGCAGAGCGAAGAAGCGGCACTGTGTTGTTGTTCCGCAGAGGAATGCCAGACGTGATGCAGCGAGCCAATGCTGACTTCGTAGAGGCGAGAATTTGAATGCAGAATATGTCGTAAGGAGGCGGCGAACCAGAAACCATGGGCGCCGCTCACTGGGGGTTTTTTGAAGTGGAAGGAACTGGATCTGGAGCTTCCGTAGTCGGGGTGGACGTCCGTACTGGCACAGCTGTCAACAGATTAACTGCCGTAATATCTGCTTCCGGCCTCTGCCTATGCACAAAACGGGAAACCCTTACCGACACTGGCCAGAATTTCTCCTTAAAGACGTCAGGGAACAGCGGCTCAGGTACACCAAGTTTGAAATTGACAAACTTCAATGCAGATAGATCAGCGTCCCGCTTGACCAATTTCGCACAAAAAATTTCCGTCTCAGACACCTTGAGCTTATCGGCAACAAATCTCACCACCGCCTCTGGCTCCGTTGCAGTAGAAAATCGACCAATATGCAGGTATTTTCTGCTCTGCAATACATTTAGCTGCTCACAGCTCGGCGCAATGCCTAGCAAACGCTTCGTCTTCTTTGTGCGGTTCTTTCTCACTTTTCTCCGCACAGTGACAAAGCCATCTGAAGCAGCTGATCCAGGGTCAATAACCGCAGTCGATGTGGCGGCCACTAGCCGCGGAGACTGCAACTCAGCCACAGATATGACATTGTCGGCTTTCTTCCTTGCAACAGCCGGCTTCACCTTCTTATTTAAAGTGACAGGGAGGGCAGCCATAAACTCCGACTTGAGCTCCCGATAAAGGCTCTCAAGCTTCAAAACCTTGTCGTTGAGTTCGTCAATTTTCGAGTGCGAGTCATTCGCAATCACACAATTGTCGCACTGCCACATAAGGTTAGGCAGATTAACCAACATTTTCACCGCATCAGCATGCAAATCAATGCACGACAGATGAAACGCACGGCGGCACAACGACGAACAGCGTACGGCATCAAAGCCACGAAGCTGAGCGGCCGTAACATCCAAATCGCATTACGAGCATTGATAAAACATAGCGAAAACACGACCGAACGCAGTGAAAGCTGACTGAAGACTGATAATAAAGGGCACAACATTTACAGCTGCACTCGGTTTGCGCCTTAAAGAGGCAAGGAAGCTTAGAGTATGGTTCAACTGTTTGAAGAAGGGACATCGCAACACCTCCTGCAGTTCAGGTTCTTGCCGCACATGCGGTGAAAAACATCATTCACTTTTGCATATCAACAGTCCTCTGCCGACGTCAGTTACCACGGAACCAACGAACGCTATGTCGTATACTCAGACCGACTCACGCTCAGACCCCAGTCTTCAGAATTCTCTTGTTGCCGCTTCATTACCTTTCTCGCCTCCTGCTCAGAATCTTCGCTCAGACGTAGTGCTTCTCGCCACAACCGTCATCATGATTAAGAGTCGATATGGTGAGCTTATTCCTTGCCGTGCTCTTCTGGATTCCGCAGATTAACTTAATAACCTTTCGTTTTGCTCAGATGCTTCAGCTGAAACGAGCCAAAGGTTCGATGTCAGTATCCGGTATTGGTGCGGAATCCGCATTTCATACAGAAGGTTCAGTCAATTTGGTCATTCGATCCAGGACTTCAGATTACTGCACGAGTCTCACAGCTCTTGTGGCTTCACGCATCACAGGAAACCAGCCCGCTTCTTCTTTCGATATATCCAAATGGAAAATGCCATCCAATATCAGCCTTGCTGACCCGAGTTTCAACAAATCTCAGCGCATCGATGTGCTTATTGGAGCCAGTTTATTTTATGATATCTTATGCGTTGGACAGATTAAGTTGGACAAAGGCCTTCCTATAATACAGAAAACGCGTTTCGGTTAGGTAGTAACAGGTGGAGGTCAACTCTGTGCTCTTAGCTGCCTCTAGTTCGACTGAATTGAGTCATAATCCCACCGTCAGTTTGGATGAGCTAGTGAGACGCTTCTGGGAAGTCGAAAATGGCCACGGCCCCGCCATAGAGGCTACAAAGGAGGAAATTGCTTGCGAGGAACATTTTAAAAAGCATTTCTGTCGACTTCCAAGTGGCGAGTACAGCGTTTAATTGCCCCTTAATATGAGTGACAGTCTTCTTGGAGATTCATATCAACAAGCATATCGGAGATTTCTCAATTTAGAACGCAAACTGGGACGCAAGCCACTTATCAGGGCCCAATACACCGAATTTATAAAGGAGTACCTCGATTTAAATCATATGTCCCCTGTTAAGAGCGACTCACTAAAACAATGCAAATTCTTTCTTCCTCACCACTGCTTAGCAAGAGAGGACAAAACCACCACAAAACTCCGAGTAGTTTTCGACGGATCCGCGTGTACATCTACAGGATATTCCCTAAACGATATATTGATGTCGGGCCCAACTATTCAGCCGAAGTTAGTAACGACTCTTCTCCGATTTCGTACCTTTCCTGTAGCCTTGACTGGTGACATTTGTAAAATGTATAGATGCGTCCGTGTCTTGCCTCAGGATAGTTTTCTGCAGTGCTTATTGTGGCGCGATTCACCCCATGAGGAGATTCGAGCATTTAAACTAGATACCGTCACCTATGGAACGAAACCAGCATCATTTCTAGCCGTACGTTCCATGCACCAACTAGCAGTCGACGAGCGTGCTTCTTATCCAATTGGATCTAAGGTTGTGTTGCAGGATTTTTACGTGGATGATCTGCTAACGGGGGGAGACACTACAAATGAGGTTCTTGAAATAATTCGCCAGGTGTCAGGACTCTTAGCCAAAGGGAATTTCAAGATCAGGAAATGGTGCTCCAACGATGCATCTTTACTAAATCAAATACCCAGTGAAGATAGGGAAACATTTGTAAAATTCACTGATGGCAGCGATGTAACCAAGACGCTAGGTTTGGCATGGAATCCCACTTCGGATGAACTATTGTTTGCTTTTTGCCCCAATCAAGACCCTTCGAAACCAACTAAAAGAGTTATATTGTCCACCATTGCACGATTTTATGATCCACTCGGACTTATAGGGCCAGTAATTACAAGGGCAAAAATACTTATGCAGCAGTTGTGGAAAGAAAAGCTGAATTGGGATGAAAGTCTGCCAGTCGCCTTGCGCACAGCTTGGATCGACTTTATTCAGCAGTTTGACTCTATGCAACGAATCTCTTTCCCACGTCTATCATTCCTTCAAAGCAGCAATCTTGAAATACATGGATTTTGTGATGCCAGCATGAGTGCATATGGAGCATGAATTTACACTGTTTCGCAAGGCGTCAATGGAGTAAAGGCAAATCTTCTGTGTTCCAGATCTCGTGTAGCGCCACTGAAGGCTGCACGTGCCAACTGATCTCAACCCTGCCGATATGCTTTCTCGAGGATCACTACCTTCTGAGCTTATCAATTCTCATCTTTGGAATCATGGGCCTCCATATTTGACGGCCAGTAAGGATCAATGGCCAAGTACGCCTGCTCTTCCAGAGCCAGTATTGGAGGCACGGAAAACAATCCTAATTACCAACTTCGCTTCGAAATATTTGGTGGAAGAATCGAAATTCGTGAATTCCTTCCCCAAAATGCAGCGAATTTTTGCAAATGAATACAAATTTATTCATCGTCAAAGGTTTAAAATAACTGTGGAGGATTTGCGCTTGGGAACCGAACTGCTTCTTCGCCTTACTCAGCAATCTCGTCTATTGAATGAAATGAGAGCCCTGGAATCCCGAAAGGACATCAAAGCTTCAAGCCCAATCGCTTCGCTTTCTCCATTTTTAGATGATTGCGGTTTGCTTCGAGTTGGAGGACGCCTTAAAAACTCCACGTTGGATTTTGAAGCACGACATCCCATTATTCTGCCCAGAAATCATTCCATCACTTCTGCTTTGATACGGCACCTACACGAAAAGCATCTTCACGCAGGACCCCAGTCACTATTAGCCATCATTCGGCAAACTTACTGGCCAATTGGTGGTCGCAAGACCGCAGCTCACGTCATACAGAAGTGTGTCAGATGCTTTCGAGTGAAGCCTCGAACTCTAGAGCAAATAATGGCAGATCTTCCGGTGGACAGAGTTAGCGAATTTCTAGTTACCGGCGTGGACTACTGCGGCCCGTTCCTGTATAAATCAGAAATTCGGAATCGGCCCCCACTTAAATGCTACATGAGCATTTTTATATGATTCTCCACTAAGGCGGTTCACATCGAGCTAGTGAAGGATCTCACAACGTCCGCGTTCCTGTCTGCTCTTCGCCGTATTATTTGCACACGTGGAAGACCGATTCGTATTTGGTCAGATAATGCCACAAATTTTGTTGGAGCTCGGAACGAACTGGCAGAACTCGTTATTCCTAAGCGACAATCATCAAGAAGCCGTACATCAAGCATCAACGATCGCATCGATTGGCGTTTCATTCCTCCTAGATCACCTCAGTTTGGAGGATTGTGGGAGGCTTCAGTCAAGGCAGCCAAACATCATCTTGCCCTTGGATCCTCGCTTCTTGGATTTGATGAACTGCGCACCCTTGCGCAATCATTATATCAAGGCCATTGTTTCCTCTTTCAGAGAACCCGGCAGATCTCAATGTGCAACCTTCTTGGAGCCTGACTTGGTACATTTAAACGTCGATCGCCTGGACCGTTGGCAGAAGGTTACACAGCTGCAGCAAATTTTTTGGTCTCGATGGCGCCAATCTTATTTAAGCAGTCTTCAGGAGCGAGCTAAGTGGCGCACCCGGAATCCTGACCTTCACGTCAACGATGTCGTTCTTGTTAAGGACGAGAACTACCCTCCGCTGAAGTGGCCGCTAGCGAGAATCCTCGAACTCATCCCAGGAGCTGATGGAGTGTCTCGCGTCGCCTTGATCAGGATGGCTACAGGTGTTAGCCGAAGGGCACTTGCCAAACTGTGTCTCTTGCCTCTACGGTATGAGGTGAAAGGCTTGGATCCTTCCACGGATCCAACACTTGAACATCAAGTCTGTAGGACAAATGAATGAAATATTCAAAAAATCGTATATATGCATGAAGTGGTGACAACCCGAAATGAAACCGATCCTGATGAACTTCTTTATCTCTTTAGGACGTTGATGTGCAATGACTGCACCATCAAGTGGCCCAAGCGACACCAGCCGATGGCTGTTACGCGCGGATCCCAGGCAAGAACGCAGCCCACCTCCCGCCCAACCGACCGAGGGGCGCTGCCGCATAACGCGCGACTCGTTTACCGAACCTATCGCGGACATTCAGGAAGGATAGGTGTTAGACTAGTGTTCGAGGAAAAGTAGAACTAATCTAACTAAAAAACTAAGCAATTTCTAATTACGGGAAAGATATAAGAGAATCTGTAATTTAAGACTAGGAAGGGAGTTAGTGGTAGATACAATATGATAGAGGGAATTATAATCCGAGCATAGGACCCTAAATGGTTCATGCAAGGAGTAATTCGACCTACAAAGCGGAAGAAACAAGGGTGTATAGTTCCTAGTGCTTCTAATAGGAATCGTGAAGTTTATGCGGCTCAACAGGTCAGGGCTATCTATGTCACCCTTGATCAAGTTGTGCACAAAAATCACTCCAAGCATTTTCCTACGATTAGCTAAGGTTGGAAGGTTTATTAGGAGCAATCTATTAGAGTAGGACGGTAGTCTCACACCTGCATCCCAGCCGAGACCTCGAAGAGCAAAAAGTAACAAGTTTTTCTGAACTGATTCTATACGGTCCTGGTGTACGTTGTACTGAGGGCACCATACACAAGAGCCGTATTCTAAAATCGGACGAACCAAAGAGGTGTAGAGAGTCTTTGTTATATAGGGGTCGTCAAATTCCTTTGACCACCTCTTTATAAACCCAAGCACGCCCATGGCCTTGTTCACCATGGTAGAAATGTGTTCTGAAAACTTTAACTTGGGATCTAGTAGAACACCAAGATCATCAACCCGGGTAATTCTCTCAAGAGAACCACCACAAAGGGTGTAAGGAACCAGAAAGGCGCTGGAGCGATGGAAAGTCATTACTTTACATTTTGAAACATTAAGGTTTAATAAATTTACACAACACCAAGACTGAAATCTATCGAGATCGGATTGCAACCTGGATTGAAAAGAAATGTCCTTATACTGGACACAGAGCTTAACATCATCCGCATACATAAGTACTCGAGAGTATGTTAATACAGAAGGCAGGTCATTTATAAAGAGTGTAAAGAGTAAGGGGCCTAGATGGCTGCCCTGTGGTACACCCGAAGTCACCATAACTGGTGAGGACAGGGAGTTTTTGAAAAGGACTCTTTGAGACCTAGAACAAAGGTAGCTAGAGATCCATCTCAGGAGACTGGGCGGGAACCCTAGAAGGTCGAGCTTTTGTGCTAGGAGGGAATGGTTTACAGAGTCGAACGCTTTACTAAAATCGGTGTAAACAACATCCGTCTGCAGATTACCTTGAAAGCCTTTTATTATAAAGGAGGTAAGCTCCAATAAATTTGTTGTGGTTGATCTCCGCCTTATAAATCCATGTTGAGATGGAGATAAAAGTGATCTGCATAGATGCTGCAGGTGCGGAGTTAAAATTTTCTCAAACACTTTAGGAATAGCGGATAACTTAGATATACCTCTATAGTTCATTGCGTCAGACTTGCTACCTTTCTTATGGAGAGGAATTATATAGGACTCCTTCCATATCGGGGGAAAGCATGAAGAATTTATGGATAGGTTGAATAGTTTAAGCAACGGCCCACACAGAGACTCGGCACAGTACCTGAGTACACAGCCGGGAACTCCGTCCGGACCCGGTGAGAACACCGGCTTTACTGTTCGTAGATCATGAAGCAACGAGCTTTCATTTAGCAAAGGACTGAAAATGCCGTTCGACCTCGGCAAACCGTATGGATACGGCTGACCAGAGTAAACGTCTTGCGAATAGGTAGTTTGGAAAAAACGGGCAAAAAGATCGGCAATTGCCTGATCATTATCTGCCGACGTATTACGGAAGGACAGCGAGGATGGGTGTGCGGACGTTCTACGCTTACTGTTTACGAAGCTGTAGAACTGTTTGGGGTCCTTAGAAAAACGTATCCTGCATCGAGATAGGTAATTCTGATAGCATTGAGCGTTAAGAACTGAGAATTTTGACCGAGCTATTACATAATGAGCAAGAGAAGAAGAAGAGCCAATTTCTTGAAATTTTTTATACAGTCTTGATTTTAAGTTTTTTAGATGAGATAACTCCTTGGTAAACCAAGGGGGTTTTCTTGATCTAATCGGACAGGAAAGTGGGACACAAGAGACAAAAAGTGAGTCCAGTGCATCATAGAAAATGTTTGTGCCTGTCGTAACATCACTGCACAAATATAAAGCGGACCGATTCAAAATCCCTAATGAGGTTATTAAGCTTCGTGAACTCGGCTTTCCGGAAGCAGCGGACACTTTGGGGTGGTCTACCCGACCGATCCAATACAGTTCGTCCGAGGTCGAACGACACTTCGAAAGTAGGATGGTAGGCATCTTCAGGTATAGTGACCGGGGGGACTCGAGTTAACAACGCTAAGGTCGGATCCGTTACAAAGCACAGATCAAGAAATCGACCCAAGGAATTTTTAACATGGTTAACTTGAGACAGAGACAGGTCAATCAAGCCGTCAACAAAGTCATGACGTGCCATGGGCACCAGAATATTAGACTCATTTGCCGAAGACCAAACAATTCCTGGTAAGTTGAAGTCACCAAGAACTATCATGTGATCTTTGTCAGATAGCGAGGAAGAAATAGCGGTTAAGGCGGACAAATGCTGCTCGTAAATTGCGATATCCGAAGACGGTGGAATATACGAACAAGTTATGAAAATTGAGAAAGCGGGAAGAATCAGTCTTACACACAGAAAGTCTTTTCTGAATATTATTCATCTCTGTGGGCTTGGCGTTGCATATATAGATTTTGAGGATGATGTTTGGGTTAAGGCATGAAAAATGTTGCCATCAACCATTGTGAGTTGCAAAATATGCTCAACAGATAATTTTTTATTGCCAACAGCTATTTTCGTCGGAACTAGGTTCTTAATTTTGTCCTTGAAATATTTTTCCTCCTCTATACTTAACTCAGTTGATTCCTTAATAAATTGAAATCGCACAGGTCGACAATATCGTGTGGATGCTGGTCGTGGGTTTTTCCATACAATTTTAGACGTATCGTCAATTGCTAATAGGGCAAGCGGAACATATGACGTGACAAACAAGTAACTGTATTCCAAATTATTGTTCTCCACTTTCTGTTTGTATTCGCTGTACCCAGAGCTGCCCTCGAAGCCCCATTTCCCTATTAGTGTTAGATTGCAAATAGGATCGGCGACTACATCACTTATTACACTTTCTTGCAACTCGATAATGCGCTTTGTTGTATGGTCCAATAAACTTTGAAGCTCCACTTCTGCATGAGCTGCACTAATTGTAATTTTTTCCGGATAACATTTCTTTTTTTCTTTTAAAACATTATCATAGCTGCAAAACAGCTCAGAAGAAATTTTGCTATTGACAAACTCTCTAATGAGGATGTATTGGTGCTTTGTTAAATTCGCTTCCATTATAAGCGAAATAACCTCATTAGCACTTGTAGGCAAGATTTTTTCTTCAACAGCAGCAGAACGCAAATACTCAGCAGCAGACTCATCCAAATCAGCAATCTCGGCAATCCGTCTTCTCTTGGTTCAGGTTGAACACCCAGAGAAACTAATTTTTGGACGGCCACGCTCAATACTACGGGCAGGTGTAGTAAGTACATCGGCTTTAAATGAAAACTGTTCATTTGTCGAAAGCCAATCCGTATGCTTTTCCAAAACGAATGCTTTATTTTGTTTGCAGTCACGCCAAAATATAGCAATTCTCTTGCAGCAGTAATTAAAGCGTTTTTCTAAGTGCTCCAAATATTCAGCTCCCACTATATAGCCATCATTCTCTATTCTTAATTTCAAAGATTGGAAAATGCTTTGAATCTTGATTGGATTTGCAACTGTCTCGGAACACCCCTTATTAAATATATAAATACGGTTAAATTCGCATTCGTATGAAGCTCCTATACAAATATGGTAATAAGTAATAATATAAATTTAAATTAATAATATGTATAAATAAATAAAAGAAAATGAACAAATAAAAAAAAATGACAATCACAAAACACAAAACACAACAAAACGCACAAAGACGAAAACAGAGACGAAGACAACGACGATAATTGCAATACACATCACAAAAAGCACAGTTACACAAACGAAAAAAGTAGCGCGAAAACGGCGAGACTGCTTTGGTTTTTTCAAGGTTACGCAGCGGCTAGCAAAAACTAGCAGTTGAAATTTGCTCAAAATAATCTGTAAATATAAGTTAATATTTCAGTATAAGTTTAATCGTTAACTTCGATTAACTTCACAATTAAAAGTATAAGTAAAATTTAAGTTTACATATAAATTGTTAGTTAAATTGGACATATATTAAATTAGTTATTAAAAATATACACAAAATACTGGGTTCATGAAAATAATTAAATATAGTAGTTAATACCTTTATTTAAAATATTAAAGACCTCCATTGTTCGATCAACCTTAATTTAAATTGATTTAATTGCTTTACTTTTAACTTCACTTGCAAGTTGCGTGCGCTTCAAAACCAATAAATTTTTGTTCTCTATGTTTAACAGATATTCTTGAAGAGAACAGCGGGAACAAAACAAAAATAACAGCTGATTTAAAAAGTTTGATCTATTATGAAACAGCGTTGCCACATTTTAAGTAATAATTTTATTTATTTTTTTTTTTTTGTTGGCCTATGGTGGCGATGGTATTAACATGTCGATTGGGTGCTTGTAGAAGCGATTTACGCCATTTGCTGGTTAGAGTATGGGGTCCCTAAGCTTGGTGGACTCCGAGCTTGGGGCCCCTCTACCTCACCTTGATCAAGTAACACATGTAGAGCCACTACAGAATTATCTCCCTTTCCTCTAAGAGATGAGGTGAAATCCATGGATTCTTCCACCGGAGAAGTATGTTAGGGCGTCGCTAAGCAAGCAGAAACTTCGTCAGTTCTTTTCAGTTACCGTTTTATATAATTGGAGCACATACCTTTTGTTCCAAATCTATTATTTTGGCACGAGAGTTGCTCGCCACCCTAGGTGCATTAACTCGCTAAACTTACATTCTTAAAGGCTCTCGAATCTTTCGCCATCCTCCACTTATGAATACATCCAATGAATTGTATAATATTTGAAATCAATCCACAAGCAAACTATCACTAAATTTAAAATCAATAATTTTTGAAATTATTGATCATTTATAACACTAGTCGACACGAAATTTGGAGATTTAAAATTTTTTGAAGAATTATGAGTATATGGGTGTATTCGATTTGTGATAATAGTGAGCAGCATCAATAGCCGAGTCGATATAGCCATGACTGTCTGTCCGTCTTCATTATTGCTTATTGTTGTTTAACGTTTAACAATGTACAGTTAAACTGTAAGGGGAAAATTACATGACATCTAATTAAACGAAGGGACTAAGGCAAATACTCGAATTAAATGGAACCTACGACAATGATGCCCATAAGAGCCCTGTGGATAGAAGAAGACAATCATGCTGGTCGCATGTTGGAACATTCACCGCATCATTTGCAAGTGTTACCGTATTCTGTCGAGTATTTTTAAAAAAATAGTGAAATTATTCGGGATATCGACGTGGTATCGGGGTATTTTTGTCGAATCAAACAATAAATTCAATTTAAAGTTGAGCGGACATTTCAATTAAAATAAGTCTGATTGCAAGCAATAAAATGGTAACACAAAGATTTTCAAGGTCTTTTGGGACGCACTGATTCCGACTTTAAAAGTACCAATTGAAAGTTAAAGTCAGCAGCACGTAATTTTTGTTCGGTGGAGCCAACAATAGCGGACAAAATGATGCGGCTTAAGTGTAAACACCTGGCATCATTTTTGCGCACCTTTGAAAATGATGCCGTAGTGTAAAAAGGCTATGACCCGGTGGGCCTGATTACACTACTCAACAAAATTTAACTTTTTATATCCGCTGTCGCCCAAAATGACTAATTCTAATTTTAGAATTCGAGATTTAAAATTGTTTAAAGAATTATGGTTTTTAAATGGTTTTAGTTATTTTTCTATTTCGTATTTCGACAAATGCAGCTATCCGACCCAGATACTTTGTAGCTGCAGCTTAACGTCTAGAAGATATGAGGCTTTCAAATTCAAATTTCATAAATATTTCGGTATTTTTTCCCGAAATTGTGACTTTGAAAACTCAGGAAAAGTCGAAAAATAAAAATGACACAAAACGACTTTTAACTGAAAAATACCGTCCGGTACGTTGCTGGTCCAACTTCCAAAATGTGATTGCAGGAAACAAAAAGGACCTGTAATTTTGCTTTTACCGAGTCTTAGGTATGGATATATCTCGGATATATACCCTACCTGGTCATATTTATTTGGGGTGTAAGTGTTGTGGACAGTTTTATTCCTTATTCCTTATAGCTAAGCCTTGGTGAGGATAAATATACATAAATACCTGTTAGGGTCAAATGTTGACCTTTTTCCTTCACAGGTGCTGGTCCCGCAGATATTTGACCTTTCTCCTTCAAGCTATTCATAAAAAAGGATATATAACTCTGTACCTATAGTATCCCTGCCTCAGTGTAGTTCTGACTTCTAGCAGAATACGATCGTGTGTTTTCGAAAAATACCAATTGTTTCTAATTGAAATGGACAACCCAAGTCGGTTAACTTCATGTGCTTACCGAGCAGACTCGTTTTGCTACATATGTGGAAAGTATATGACCAGCAAAGAAGAAAAAATCGTTTTTACCGAAAAGTTCCAAGAACAGTATAAGGAAAACTATAAGATGTGGCCCAAAAGTATTGGCGAAGAGTGGGCTCCAAGCTGTATATGCAAAACGTGCAAATTGAATTTAACAGCATTTAATAAAGAGGAAAAGTAAGTTACCCTAAATCATAAGCTATGAAGTGTACAAAAAATACTAAGCATTACTTTTTTTCTTTCTTCTTCTTCTTAGAAAACAATTTCGATTTGGAACTCCAATGCTATGGAGAAAACCAAAAAATCACAGCACTGAATGTTTATTTTGTTTATTCGAAAAAAAAGGGTTTGGGGTAGGTAAGAGATATAAATACCCGCAAGAGTCTCGTTAAGGCTTTACGCTCCTGCTCCTCCTTTGAAGGAAATATCGCCATTAAAACGCAACAAAGAGGAGATGTCTTCTTCGTCGCATGGAACAACGGATTCAAGTAATTACCAATCAGGAGAAAAATACATATTTAAGTATCATAACTTAGCCGTTTATTTTTATATTTTTATAAACGATACCTTAAACGACGCCTAATTAATGTGTCTATCTAAAACCAAAAATCAAGGCAATCAAAGAAGAAAAATTCGTTTTTACCGAAATGTTCCAAGAACAGTATGAAGGAAACTTTAAAATCAGACCGAAAAGTATAAGCGAAGAGTGGGCTCCAAGCTGTATATGCAAAGTGATTAAATTGAATTTAACAGCATTTCATAAAGAGGAAAAGTAAGTTACCCTAAATCACAAGCTATTAACTGTACAAAAAATACTAAACATTACTTTTTTTCGTACAAATTTTTTTTTTATAAAAAAATTTCAATTTGGTGCTCCAATGCTATGGAAAAAACCAGAGATTCAAGGCTCTGAATGTTTCTTTTGTTTATTCAAAAAAATAACGCTAATAAAACGCAAAAAAGAGGAGATGTCGTCTTCGTCGCATGAAACAACGGATTCAAGTAATGACCAATTAGGAGAATATAAATATTGCAAGCCTCTTTCACAGGAACAATTGAACGATTTGGTGAGGATCCTGGAAGTTCCTAAAAGTAAAGCTGAGCAGCTTCTTGGATCTATTTTATAGGATGCCCGTTTATTGAAGGAAGATGTCAAAATAACTCATTTCCGGACGCGTCACTTGGTTCACTCACAATTTTATATAACGAAGGATGACATGTGCGTTTGTCACGACATTTTCGGCCTCTTCAAGCCACTGGGTGAAGCTTACGACCCAAAAGATTGGAGGTTATTTGTTGACAGCAGTAAGGAAAGTTTAAAGGCTGTTTTGCTACACAATGGAAATCAAAAGCCGTCTCTTCCCATCGCCCATGCTGTTAATATGAAAGAGGCCTATCAAATAATGACTAAATTGTTTGAAAATATTAAATATAAAGAACACCAGTAGAAGGTCGCGTGTGACTTAAAAGTAGTAGCCATGTTAACTGGATTCCAAGGCGATTATACAAAATACTGTTGCTTCCTTTGCCTATGGGATAACCGAGATAGAAAAGCGCATTACTCAAGAAAGAACTGGGAAAAAAGGTACGGAAATACTTTGGGACATCACAACGTACAAAATGCTGCTCTTGTGAAAGTCCAATACATATTACCACCATTGCAAAGATTTTTTTCGACTTTTCGAAAGGCCTTTTTCTGAGTTTACAAAGTCAAAATATCAGAAAAAATACCGAAAAAAATTATGAAATTTGAATTTGAAAGCCTCATATCTTCCAGACGTTAAGCTGCAGCTACAAAGTATATAAGTCGGATAACTGCGTTTGTCGGCTTTTCAAAAACGCAAAGTTCAATACAACCAGTTATAGGAAACTTAAGTTATGTGAAAAATAGAAGCACTCCCTCTGAAGAAAAAAAACACATTTTTAAAAAATACTTTTAAAAAAACTAAAACCATAAAAAACCATTATTCTTTGACATTCATATGACATTTTGGGCGACAGCGAAAATAAAAAGTTGAATTTTGTTGAGTAGTGTTAATGACTCAATAGCCGCAAAGCAAAAAGTTGGTAGCCGAACAATTTCCAATTAAAAATATTTAAATAAAGTTTTCATTAAGATAATTTTGACCTTATTAGAACTACTATCAAAGGAAAACAGATGGAAAAATATATTAAAGTTTCGGCAAAGGCTACGGAAAGATTCATAATCAGAGTAGTTAGAGAGACAGAGTTGAAGATGAAGAGGAAAGTAATGCCTAGTCGGGCGGGAAGGGGCAGCAATACTAATAAGGCTGATGAGGGCAGTCACCAAAGAGAAGCTTGTGGAGGAAGAAAACTCCATGGAAGATTCTACAGGATTTGAGAGAGTAGAGGTTAATTAGACGCAACCTACTTTCATAAGAGGGAAAATGATCGAAGGGTCCCAATTGAGTCCGCGGTGAGCAAAGATGAGGAATTGTTTTTGTACTGATTCGAGCATATCTTGAAATTTTTGGTAGTGAGGATACCAGACACAAGAACCATATTCCAAGATAGGCCGGACCAGAGAAACATACAGAAGTTTCATGGTAAAATGGTCAGTAATTTCCTGAGACCATCTTTTGACAAATCCTAGGACTCCTTTGGCTTTGTTAGAGATAGTAGAAATATGAGAGTTAAAACATAGACTAGGTCAAAGGTAATGCCCAAGTCGTTAACTTTGAACTGGCGTTGTAAGACAATTTTATTGATTGAGTAATCAAAAAGTTATGGCTTATTGCAAAGAAAATCATGATATTTGGAAATGTTAAAAGGAAGAATGTTAATTAAGGACCAATTGTTAAGAGCGTCAAGATCAGATTGCAGATACAACGGGGACAAGGGGTCACTATAGGAAAAACATAGCTAAACATCATCAGCATACATTAGAACACAGGAATATAGATAACACTTGGAGAAGATCGTTGATAAACAGGTTACATTAAAAGGGACCTAGATGGCTACCTTGAGACACCCCCGATGAGACTATAACATGTTTAGAGAGAGAAAGGAGTTAAAGCAGACACGTTGAGAACGATTACAAAGGTAAGAATTAGTCCAGTAAAGAAGCTTAGTCGAAAACCCTAGGAGAGATAATTTACGTATAAGAAGGTTGTGATTAACGGAGTCGAAGGCTTTACTAAAGTCAGTATAAACGACATCCGTTTGACACTGTTTAGCAAATCCAGCAGTTACAAATGTGGAAAATTCAAGTAGGTTGGTAGAAACTGAGCGACGTTTTACGAATCCATGCTGAGATTCAGAGAATATGGAACTACAAAAATGTTGGAGCTGAGCTGTAATGATTTTTTCGAAGAGTTTAGGAATGCATATAAATTGGAAATACAGCGGTAGTTAGAGACATCACATTTAGATCCCTTTTTATGAAAGGGAACTATATAGGATTTTTTCCAGACGGTGGGAAAGTCACCAGTCTCGAGAGACAAGTTGAAAAGTTTTAGGAGAGGCACACAAAGAGATTCTGCACAAAGTTTAACAACAGCGCTCGGAACCGAGTCTGGCCCAGTAGAGAACGAACACTTGCACAATTTTAAATTGGTAAAGAGACCAACATAATCGATGAAGGGGGGACAGATACAACTGGAACTATTTAATGGGATAGAATATGAGTAACTGCTACCAAAATCGTTAGATGAGGCTAGGATATAGAAGGTGAATAGAAGGGACAAAGTAGCAACGTTGGAAAAAGGAAGCGAACTGGTCGGCAATATCACCATCGTTATCAGCATAACTACCATTGAAGTGTAGAGATGAAGGAAATTGAGAAGATTTACGTTTAGAGTTAACAAACCTGAAGAATTTTTTAGGGTCACGTTTAAAGTTAAGCTTGCATTTGGTCAAGTATCTATTGTAGCACAAAGTATCACATAAGGAAAATTTCGATTTTGCAATGGAGTACTTAGAACAGTCTGATTGCAAACCAGATTTTTTAAACTTCTTGAACATACGGGATTTTAAATTCTTCAGATTTATTAATCTCGGGGTAAACCAGATAGGACCAGAAAGATCTCTGGAGGGGGTGACTAAAGAAACATACGTGGGAAAGATGGAAAAAATAGTACTATAAATAGTACTGCGTTAGTGCAGACTCAATCGTCTGGAAATCGTCTAGGAATAACCAATCGATCTGAGATAGGGCAGTATTCAAGGAGAGAAAATCAGCCTTCTTAAAACAAAAGATATTTGAATAATTAATATTTAATTAATTAATTTGAATATTAATAAATGACTTTATAGGGCCTGAGGAAGGCAACAGGAATTCAATTGAAAGTGTGGGATGGTATGGGTCTTCAGGGAATGATAGAGGTGATCCTCGACTAACCAAGGTGCTCGAAACATCGGTAGTAAAGACGAGATCAAGGATCCTGCACATGTTGTTACGTATACCATTTACCTGACCCAACGAAGTATCGGACAAAGAATCAACGAAATCATGCTGCATCGATAGGAACATTAAGCCTTTGGATGGAGACCAAGTGATATTTGGGAGATTAAAATCACCAAGGACAATAAGACGATCGGAATCATTAAGCTGGGACGAAACAGACTGAAGATGGGCAGCGTGAAGAATATAAGTTGAAAATTCAGAAGACGGTGGGATGTAAGAGCATGATATGAAAAAATTAAAAGAACATAGCCGAATTTTAACTACGATTATTTCAATAGTGCTAAGCTCATCGATGGAAAAAAATAAGGAGGTTAAATCAGAAGCAATCAGCAATCAGGACACCGCCACCCCGAGATGGAGGATCAAATCTATATACATATGTATATGTATATAATCCTAAATTACGGAATGGAGCCAGTTTTCAGAAAAGGCGATAATATCGGGATCAAAAGTTGCACTATCAGTATGTTATTTTCTGAGTTTACTGCCCAGGACGCCCAGGAAGTGATCTTTAGAGGTATAGGAGAATTCAGTTTTTTGACTTAGAAGGTAAATCGGTATATGGTGTTGGAAGGATTCCTACACGAGGTGCGGATTGCGAAGATCGAGGTCGGTTGTAGAAAATGTGACAAATAGTATGTACAAACTAGAAAGAGAGTTATAACACAGTCTTAACTAATTTCTCCGGGACAAGAATTTTAAAGGAAGAAATGCTACGTTAAATTTAGTTACAGCGAGGCCAGAGGAGCTAGTGATGTTGAGTTTGGAAAAGATATAGTCTCGAACCATTACATCCGTAGCTGATTGCATAAGACGCAAGACAAATAAAGACTTTAGAGAAGCGACAGCGAGAAGAGTAAAGCGGTCAAGAGGGGTCACATGATTGTTGGGTAAGGCAGATTGGTTCTACCCGAGAGGCAGGTCCGGATGAGAAAGCGCTGTCTGAGGAGCCAGTGCGAGCCAATGTGGAAGCAGCCTCAACTTCCATGCTGACAACAGTGTAGTTTCCTTCAATTGATGGCAATGAATCGCCAGCGACGGGATGATCTTTAACGTCCAGTTGGACGTCCTGAGGAAACACGGGCACAGGAAAGGCAACAAGTGAATAGCCAGCCGTCTTTTTCGATGCAGAAGCATATATATCGATTTTCTTTGCGCCAAAATCAGTCAAGGCTGGCGAGTTAAATGTAGGAGCGGGTGTTACTTTAACTGCAAATGAAGTAGAGGTTTTCACACAGGGTAACAAACTAGAAGAAACCTTTCTTCTCTTTTTGGAGACTGATTTATAAATTTAAGGTTTTTAAAATGAGTTTCCATTGAGGTAAACTTCTGGAACTCCGAGTGGACAGCAGCGAATTTTTTATGAGTCTGTCTCATAAAGATTCTCATATCGGCTTCAACTGACCTGCAATCTCAACAAGTCCAGTTGAGACCGCAGCGAGTCTTGATCAGATCGTCAACGCGACCACCGATATGACCAAAATCCGCGCAGCTAGTATGAGGTGTAAAAGGTAAAATGTAAGTCGGTGTGAGGCAAAGATAGTGACTATAAGATTATGTTACACAATTCCGCGCGGAAGCACAAGCAAAACAGTCACAATAAGAGCAAGTGAACGGAGAGACGCAAAGAGACGATATAAACACAGAGTGTCAAGCACAGAGCGGAAGCTAGCGGGGTGCGTGTGTGTTGGAATGAAAACAGATAAGCTGATGGTAGATAAAAACAGAGAAAAGTTCAGGGAGAGCATGTGAACAGCACAAGAGTTAGCAACAACAAAACGGCTGCAAATAAGAAAGTTCAGAGAAGGTAGGAGTGCACCATAGGATTGAAAATTGGAAATAAATACACAAAAATAGGCTTGATGCGTATGCACTTACATCAAACACGTTGCACGATCGGTTAGGAACATGAGAGATAAGTAAAAACACAATCACTTTCCTAAAACAACAGATCCGCAACGATATATCTATATTATTAGTGCGTAGATCTCAGAGACTTAAAAAGATAGAGCAACCAAATTTATCCAGACTTCTGTGATATCACACTACAAATGAACAAAAATCTGTGGCATACACAATTTTGAGATACAACAAAATTAAAAACGCAAAATCATAGAGAATGACTACACTAGTCGACACGACTTTTCCGCTGTCTCCAAAAATGACTTTTTCTGATAGATTTGGATGTTTAAAAATTTTGAAGAATGTTTTTTTTTTAAGAATTTTTTAAAAATCTGGTATTTTTTGTCATAGGTAGTGCTTCTATTTTTCACATAACTCACATTTCAGTTAAAAAAAGCTGATAAATGCAGCTATAAATCCGACTCAGACACTTTGTAGCAGAAACTTAACGTCTGGCAGATATTAAGCTTCCAAATTGAAATTTCATCATTTTTTCGGTATATTTGATGAAATTTCAATTTGGAAGCTTAATATCTGCCAGACGTTAAGTTTCTGCTACAAAGTGTCTGAGTCGGATTTATAGCTGCATTTATCAGCTTTTTTTAACTGCAAAGTTCAATACAACCAGTTGTATGAAACAAGAGTTATGTGAAAAATAGAAGCACTACTTATGACAAAAAAAACCAGATTTTTTAAAAATTCTTAAAAAAAAAAACTACTCCATAAAAAAAAAAACCATAATTCTTAAAAAAATTTTTAATCTCCCAATCTATTAGAAAAAGTAATTTTTGGAGACAGCGGAAAAAAAAAGTTGAATTTTGTCGAGTAGTGCTATCTATCCAAGCGCCTGTGATATCAATTCAATGCAAGTGTATTTCAAAGTTTTGTCACGCACCCTTCCGCCCCCACAAAGGACGAAAATCTGTGAAATCCACAAATTTTAAGATACGAGAAAACCAAAAACGCAGAATCATGGAGATTGACCGTATTTATCAGATTTCTGAATCTGGATCAGGTCGGATCATTATTATAGCCAGGAAACCGTAGATACATACATATGTATATGTACACATATGTAGAAATGTAGAAGACAAATGTAAAAAATATATGTAAACAAAAAAAAATGATAACATACCGTCTGAAAGACTTTTGGATTCAAATTCGATAATCTTTATGCGGTATTTTTTTTTCGAAATTGTTACTTTAAAAACATAATAAACTGCAAAATACATAGGGGAGTGTAAGGTATACTGGCGGACAATTTGTTTTTTGCATTACCCTTTCTCAAAGGTTGCTAAAATTTAAATGGAATGCAATTTTGCAGCTCTTCGCGCAAACCATTGATTTTTTGCATTTTTTAAAATTGTAAGGTATGGTGGCGGATGGCGGTGTTTTCAACTAAAACATTATGTAGATCTGAAAATCATTTATTTAAACTATTGGAAATAATGACAAATAACAGAACAAGAAAGAATTTATATTGAAAATCTCGATCAGCGTCTTCTTCTTCTTTTTCGAGCTTCACTCTTTTGCCTGTAGATTGCTCCGATGTTGTTCTTCTTTTAGACGCTCTTTTTTCCTTTCTTGTCTAAAGAAAACGAGGGGGAACGTTGTGACCCGCGGCAAAGGCCGCGGCTCTACCTTATACCCGGTACTCAGTCAATATATACATATATGAGCTTACGATTTATGCAATTTATTATATGTTCGCAAAAGGGACAAATTAAATTTTAATATTTCAAAAATTGAAGTCAAACCATTTTAGGAATATTTATACATGTTTCCAATTTTGTTTTCATATGATTAGTATACTGCTTCTACATTTCTACATGTATAACTACATATTTGAGACGTAAAAGTGTTTGCGACAGAGAGAGAGGGAATGAGTCAGCGCTTGTCAGGCGTTGCGTAGCCACTACAATTTAATTTGTTTCTTCTGGCCATAATATTATTCCGACCTGATCCATATTCGGCAATCTGGTAGATATGGTAATTTTCCATGATTCTGCGTTTTTGGTTTTCATTTATCTTAAAAATTGTGGATTTCACAGATTTTCGTTCTTTGTGGGGGCGGAAAGGGGCGTGGCAAAATTTTGAAATACACTTGTGCTGGTTTGATATCACAGAAGTTTGGATAGAAAGTTTGGTTGCTCCAGCTCTTATAGTCTCTGAGATCTAGGCGCTCATTTAAACGAATAAGCAAAGCAGACAGGGTCGCGTGTGAGAGAGAGCGAGAGGGAACGATGACTTTCGAAATGGTTTTCTTCATTGTAGCTATAATAATGATCCGATCTGATCCAGATCAACACTCTGATAGAAATGGTCATTTTCTATGATTCTGCGTTTTTAGTTTTCTCGTATCTTCAAAATTGTGCATGCCACAGACTTTCGTCTTTTGTGGGGGCGGAAGGGGGCGGCGCGAAATTTTGAAATACACTTTGAGTAGTGTGATAACATAGGAGACTGAATACAAAACTTGGTTACTCTAGCTTTAATAGTCTATTAGATATAGGCGCAAATGAAGACGGACGGACGGACAGACGGACGGACAGACAGACATGGCTATATCGACTCGGCTATTGATGCTGATCAAGAATATATATACTTTATGGGGTCGGAAACGCTTCCTTCTGGGCGTTACACACAACCGTTATCCCCACAAATCTAATATACCCCTATACTCTTCGAGTACCGGGTATAAAAACTCGGTGCCCAAATTGCAAATCTCCGCTACTGAGTGTTAACTTATACACTTCTGTACACAAAAAGGCAAAGACAATTGAAACTCGTGCTAAAAAATGATCCGCCACTATACCTTACAAAAAGTCCGCCACCATTACCTTACACGCCACGATACCTTACACTCCCCTACGAATGTTTGGTCGGCTTCAGCTTAGCCGTTTATCCATCGATTTTTACAAATGATACCTTTAACGACGCCTAATTAATGTTTTTATCTAAAACCAAAAATTTTAGCCACGAAATATTTTTTTTCAACTGTTGCTTTTGCTCTAAAAAATTTACGAAATTTGAAACCTTAATATCTTTCACACGTTAATCTGCAGCTACACAAAGTCTGTATCGGATTTATAGCTGCATTTGTCAGCTTTTTAGAACTTCAATTCACCCAGTTATAAAAAACTTAAGTTATGTGAAAAATAGCTTTAAAAAGTTGAATTTTGTTGAGTAGTGTAATCATGTCATGTAATTTTTCCCTTACAGTTTAACTGAACATTGTTAAACTTCAAACAACAATAAAGAATAAAGATATATAATAAACTCATGGGTATACAAATCGAAGATATTAATTCATAAAATATGTAAATAGAACCAAAACAACATCGGATGATTATTTTTGCTCCACCTACACATATAATAATTACTATATGTAATGAACATAAATCGTAAAACATTGATTTGATCAAGTAAATATTTATATATATTGTATTTATGTAACAGATCCTTCTTTGCGAAAATAAGTAAAACAATATTATAAGGATACAAGTAGGATTTTAAGTAAATAATTTTCACATTGGCTCAGAAATTGTTTTGAACTCTCGGTTTGATTTTGGAAAAATTTCAGTTTCTTCGTCGGAATGGTCAATTTTGGGTGGTTTTATATTCCAGGACTGAATTTCTGCTGTTCCAAATATTTGATATACAACGTAAGTCAATAGGGAAATAGCCGCAGCAACTCCAAAAACGCTTCGCCACTGATCGATGGAGTCCTAAAAAAAACATTGACACTTAGAAGTTTTAATGCTGTGTTAAATAATATACATGTATTGTTTTATTATGTAGAATGTAAATGTATTTTCTAAGATCTAAGATTTATATAAATATATTGCTGTGCATTAGGTACGCAGAAAGGGGCTCTGGAGATTGTAATAGTTCGTTTTTTGAAAATCTATAAAACACCTAAACAGCTGCACAATCGTACATCTCGAAATTATTTTATTTTTTATTTGGATTTTTTATGGAAATTAGGGCACTAAATCTTTTGCATTATATTGGACCTAATCATCAACCGATAATGTCTATTCCTCTTGGATCACTAAATCAAACTAATTGCACTAGTCGACACGACTGTTCACTGACTTTCTGATAGATTTGGAGATTTAAAATTTTTTAAAGAATGATGGTTTTTTGTATGTTTTAGTTTTTTTTAAACAATTTTTTAAAAGTTTGTTATTTTTCTTCAGAGGTAGGGCTCCCATTTTTCACATAACTTAAGTTTCTAATAACTGGTTGTATTGAACTTTTCAGTTCTAAAAAGCTGACAAACCGCCTATAAGCCTATTTAGACACTTTGTAGCTGCAGCTTAACGTCTGGAAGATATTAAGCTTTCAAATTTAAATTTCATAATTTTTTTCGATATTTTTCCCCGAAATTTAAACTTTAAAAACTCAGAAAAGTCGAAAAAAAAAACTTCATATGCCGAATTTCGCCGATATATTCCGTATAACCGTTTTTTTCCTACTAAAATACCAAAAATATATGTTTGTAACAGTTTTTAACGGTAAAATGGTATTTAGGATGGTGCCAAACGGCATTACACTGCAGCCACAAAGTGTCTAAGCCGGCTTCTAGCTGCATTTTTCAGCTTTTTAGAACTGCAAAGTTTAATACAACCAGTTATAAGAAACTTAAATTTTGTGAAAAATGAAAGCACCACATCTGAAGAAAAATATCAAATTTTTAAAAAATTCTAAAAAAAAAAACTGAACCTAGAAAAAAAAAAAGATTCTTTAAAAGTTTTTTAATCTCCAAATCTATCAGAAAAAGTCATTTTGGGCGACAGCAGAAATGTCGTGTTAACTACTGTAATTCGCAATTTTTAGTGTAACATAAAAGTCACAGTTTACACTAGGCAACCAAATTGACCTTTTCTTCCGCTGTAAACCAAGCCGACTTTTTCTGATAGACTTGGAACTTTAAAAATTCTTAAGGAATTATGGTTTTTTTATGGTTTACTTTTCTAATTGAAACTGTTTGGGAAAAAAGTTCAATTTTGTCGAGTAGTGTAATGTCATTTATGATTGTCCATAAAACTTGAAATTTATTGTCGATGATTTTTTCGACTAAAAAAACCCAAAATAATCATTATTTTCGATCCATGAACATTAAAAATAAAATCTGCTTGCCTGAACCGACAAAATTAATAAATAACACTACTCGACAAAATTCAACTTTTTTTTTCCGCTGTGGCCAAAAATGACTTTTTCTGATAGATTTGGAGATTTAAATTTATTTAAAGAATTATGGTTTTTTTTTCATGGAGTAGTTTTTTTTTAAAGAATTTTTAAAAAATGTTGTGTTTTTTGTCATAGGTAGTGCTTTTTTTACATAACTTAAGTTTCCTACAACTGGTTGTATTGAACTTTGCAGTTTAAAAAAGCTGACAAATGCAGCTATAAATCCGACTCAGACACTTTGTAGCTGCAACTTAACGTCTGGAAGATATTAAGCTTCCAAATTGAAATTTCATAATTTTTTTCGGTATTTTTCCCCGAAATTTTGACTTTGAAAGCTCAGGAAAAGTCGAAAAAAAAATATTTGAATGCCTTGATTTTTGGTTTTAAATAGACACATTAATTAGGCGTCGTTTAAGGTATCGCTTATAAAAATATAAAAATAAACGGCTAAGTTATAACAGTTTGACCAAACTTTCATATGCCGAATTTCGCCGATAAATTCCGTTAGCCGACGAATAACCGTTTTTATGCCCGGTACTCGAAGAGTTTAAGGGTATATTAGAATTGTGGGGATAACGGTTGTGTGTAACGCCCAGAAGGAAGCGTTTCCGACCCCATAAAGTATATATATTCTTGATCAGCATCAATAGCCGAGTCGATATAGCCATGTCTGTCTGTCCGTCCGTCTGTCCGTCCGTCCGTCTTCATTTGCGCCTATATCTCAGAGACCATTTAAGCTAGAGCAACCAAGTTTTGTATCCAGTCTCCTGTGTGATCACACTACTCCAAATGTATTTCAAAATTTCGCCCCGCCCCCTTCCACCCGCACAAAGGACGAAAGTCTGTGGCGTACACAATTTTGAAGATACGAGAAAACTAAAAACGCAGAATCATAGAAAATGACCATTTCTATCAGAGTGTTGAATCTGGATCAGATCGGATTATTATTATAGCTACAATGAAGAAAACCATTTCGAAAGTCATCATTCCCTCTCGCTCTCTCTCACACGCGACCCTGTCTGTTTTGCCTATTCGTCTAAATGAGCGCCTAGATCTCAGAGACTATAAGAGCTAGAGCAACCAAACTTTCTATCCAAGCTCCTGTGATATCGAACCAACACAAGTGTATTTCAAAATTTTGCCACGCCCCTTTCCGCCCCCACAAAGAACGAAAATCTGTGAAATCCACAATTTTTAAGATAAATGAAAACCAAAAACGCAGAATCATGGAAAATTACCATATCTACCAGATTGCCGAATATGGATCAGGTCGGATCAATATTATGGCCAGAAGAAACAAATTACATTTCAGTGGCTACGCAACGCCTGCCAAGCGCTGACTCATTCCCTCTCTCTCTGTCGCAAACACTTGTACGTCTCAAATATGTAGTTATACATGTCATGTAGAAATTTAGAAGCAGATGTAAAAAGCATATGCAAACAAAATTGAAAACATGTATAATATTCCAAAAATGGTTTGACTTCATTTTTTTGAAAAATGAAAAATAACGCAATGTGCAGCCTATTAAATTACAACTTTATCGGTAAGGAACGGGAGGATGGTTACGAAGCAGTTGGTATTTATATTAGAAAGGATATTCGTTTTAAGATCTTGAAATGTAATTCTAGTTTAGAAGTTGTCGGATTAAGTACGGAGAATCTATCTCTTAACATGAATATTTTTAGTATTTACTGTCCTCCAAACATTGATTTAAATACTTTTGAATCAGGATGCGAGGATCTTTTTTCTGCAGTTTCTTTTTTAAATGGTTTCACGTTGATAGGTGGTGATCTTAATGCCAAATCTTCCATATGGGGAAATGCACGTCAGAACGCAAGAGGTAACTGTTTGGAAAGAAATATTCTGAATTCAAGTTTTTGCTGCTTAAATAATGGATCTCCAACGTATTCATCAAATCCTAACTACTTTTCTGCATTAGACATAACTTTTGTAAACAGATCCAATCAAAATATAAATTGGTCTGTGCAAAACAGCAAAATTTCGAACAGTAACCATTTCCCCATAGTCGTTGTAATTTCTAATATCATTCCTAAATCTAATTATAAAATATTACATAAAAAAGTAGCCGATGATTTTTCTAAAATTAAAATTTCAACTTTAGAAGCTTTAAACCACTCCTCTAAGAACATATTATCCAAAAATACAATAAAATTATCGCCTAACAACAAGTATATCTCCAAAAAGTATTGGGACGAGTCATGTGAAAGGCTTTTCAGACTGAGAAATGCTAAAAGACAAAAATATTTCAAGACTAAACTTATTTCAGATGCCAATGAATACGTTAAAGCAAACAAAACTCTAAATAATTACTTATATCAAATGAGAAAACAAAATATGAATACTCTACTTGACGAACTATCTAATCCATCCTCTCCAAAAGAAATGTGGCACAAAATTAAAAATTTAAAGCTTTATAGACAAATCAAACCAATAAAAAGTGCCTGGAATGATTCTGAGCATAACGAATTTCTGGACAAAATTGTAGACATACCTGACACGGATTCTTGTGAGCCTGCTACTATTCCATTGCAATGGGATCATTCATCCATTAGGTCAAATTTTAAAGTAGATGAGCTCCTATCTTTTCTAAATTCTAGAAACCCAGAATCGGCCAAAGGTTTAGATAATATTTCTTATAAAATGGTACTTTCTCTTCCTATGGATCAAATTGAAAATCTTCTCTCGCTGTTAAATGAAATATTCTTTAGTGGAAAAATTCCAGATAGTTGGAGATTCATAAAGGTGATCCCTGTACCAAAAAAAAATTTAGATACAACTATGGTGGCGAACAACAGACCTATCTGCCTTTTGAGTGTTCTTTTTAAGAGTTTAGAAGGTATGATAAAGTTTCGTATAGAAACATTTATTATTAAAAACAAGTTACTTCCAGATAGATGTTATGCCTTTAGAAAAAACCATTCTACTGCACACTGCATTAATGACGTTATAAATAACGTAGCTAATCTCAAAGCTAAACATTTTCAGGTCGTGGCGGCTGTTCTGGATATTAGCAAGGCATTTGATTCAGTCAATATACCTCTGCTATGTCAGAAGCTGATTTATTTGGAGTTTGATATGGACTTTATTCGATTTATAATTAGTTTTTTGGAAAAGAGAATTTTGATGAGTGGCAATCAGGAAAAAACGGTTCATAAAGGTGTGTGTCAAGGTAGCTGCCTAAGTCCAATACTCTTTAATATTTATACATCTGACTTTCACACTATAAATAATGAAAACTGTACTCTATTCCAGTATGCAGATGATTTTTTTATCTTATGCTTTGACAAAGATTTCAATACGGCTAGAAACATTTTAGAACAGAAGATGTATGATTTCAACCAAGTGTGTAATACTAACAATTTGACTTTCAATTCGTTTAAATCTACTGTAATTCATTTTAGTATCAGAAGACGTCCATTAAATATAGTTATTAACAATGCAATTCTAAAAGAAGTAGACAAAGTTAATTACCTTGGCAGAATAATTTCTGCCAATAATTCCTCGGTACAGCACATAGATGAAATAATATCCAAATCTAACAGGTCAAATATGTTTCTGCAAATGCTCAGTGGATGTCACTTCGGAGTGCATCCAAGTAAATCTCTAAATTTTTATAAAGCATTCGTGCGTTCTAAACTAGAATACTCCTGTTCCTCTTTTGCAAATATTTCAAACGTAGTAACAAAGAAAATCAAAGTCCACTTAAACTTCTATCTTAGACGTTCACTTGGATTAATAAAATCTACTCCAGTAAACATAATATATAATTTGGCTTCCGAGCTTCCACCTGAATATAGACTGAAGTTCATTGCGGCAAAGGAGTTGGCAAAGGTTTTTGCTTATGGTTTTCCAGCGGCATCGCTTTTGGCCGATTCCTTCGTGGCAAGGAACACTAGCTACGCCAAAGTCTATGAGGAATTTAAGAATATTTTCAATGCAATTGTACCGATCACAGATGTTACTAGTCCAAACCGTAAAGTTACAACCGATACAGATTTTTTCAAGGGCTCATGCCCCAACAAAAGATCTGCGAATAACGATCTCATAAAGTCTTTAGTAAAAGAAAAATTTTCGTACTTATATTCTAAACATTTTGATTTGATTTTCACAGATGGATCGGTATCAGACAATTACGTGGGTTGTGCTTTCTTTCATAAGGAATCTAAATCGGTTAGAAGCTTCTTTACAAACAAGAAATTATCATCACTCACAGCTGAGCTGATAGCCATTAGTAGGGCCATTGATTTTGCCATTACCGAAAACCTCTATAAAATTGCAATATTAACGGATAGTATCAATGGGATTTTAAATTTAAAAAAAATGTACCCTGATAATTACATTGCAAAAGAAATAATACACAAAATTGAAAACGCTCCATGTCTATTTGCTGTGGAATTTCACTACATTCCAAGCCATGTACAAATAGAGGAAAACGAAATAGCAGATATGGCTGCTAAAAATTCAAGAAGCAATGGTACATTCTTTGTAGCTCTCTGGCCTCTTAAAGACGCCATTACATTTTTCTTTAACTATATTAAAGAAGAATGGGAAAGGGAATATATTGAATACGCCACAGAAAGAAACAAAGGCTACACTAATCTTTTCCCGTATATAAGGGAAAATCCATGGTTTAAAAACCAGAACTGCAAACTTAACTGCATAGAAATTAAACAAATCAATAGACGACTAATTGGTCACGGAATCGACAAAGTTTCTTTGGCAAGAATGAAAGTATTAAATAATAATTTATGTGATATATGTAATATACCAGAAGATTCCTCACATCTGATTTTCAATTGTCCCGCCTACTCTGATAAGCGTAATCGTTTTCCATTACTAAATTCTAATAACGATATATTTCGGTTTTTTGAGAAAGAACCTATCGAATCTTACAAAAACATTGTTGACTTCATACGCATCGCTAATATCAAATTGTAATGCAAGAAAACATACATACTTACCCTGCTAACAAATTTCTCATCATAAAAATCATCACCGCATAGAATTCTTACATACTAATTCATCAATTTTTAACATATAACCACGCAAAGAAAGTTATTTAATAACACAAACAGGAGGTGGCCAAATAATTCTTTCAGCTGTGATAACTCAGGTAAAAGTAACTTAATAATCAAAAAAAAAAAAAAAAAAAAAATAAATATTCCAAAAATGATTTGACTTCATTTTTTTGAAATATTATTTTTTGCCCAAAATTTAATTTGTCCCTTTATGTGTATGTATGTATGTGTATACTGACTGAGTACCGGGTATAAGGTAGAGCCGCGGCCTTTGCCGCGGCTCACAACGTTTCCCCTCGTTTTTCCTACAAAAATACCAAAAATCTGCGTTTGTAACAGTTTTTAACGGTAAAATGGCATTTGGAATAGTGCCAAACGGCATATGTAGTTTTGGTCAAACGGTTATAACTAAGCCGTTTATTTTTATATTTTTATAAGCGATACCTTAAACGACGCCTAATTAATGTGTCTATCTATCTTAATGTGTCTGTCAGAATCAAAATCAGACCAATGAGTGGTTCTAAGTGCAGTGGACTTAAACTCCACTTGGGAGTATTTCACAACCGGGTTCAACAAGACCTGGCATTATTGTGTGCACAACTTACTCATCCCGTCTATTTTATCCTTATTACTTGCTCAATGTTCCAACGTCTTTGGTTATCTCAATATACGAGTGGCACCTGTCCTCCATAAAAAGAGTTTCATACTCGCTATAAGGTAAAGATCATAGTTCTTGATAACTTCAACTTGACAAGTACTGTTTCGTTTTCGGTAAAAGTCTGATCGGTTACGCAACCCTATATTAGCCTTAATCGAAAATGTCTATTTCTTGGGACGTTCCATCGCGGTGAGTGAAAGTGAATAATAACATAATACGTGAGTAAAAAGTAGATATATAATGTCAAATATTGCTCACGAATATTTTCGAATAGAATAAGGTTATTTAAAATATACTAAATGAAACATTTTACAGAATAAAATGTTGACCGCCTTCGTAATGAAAAATAGCACTACTCAACAAAATTCAACTTTTTATTTCCGCTGTCGCCCAAAATGACTTTCTGATAGATTTGGAGATTTACAATTTTTTAAAGAATGATGGTTTTTTGTATGTTTTAGTTTTTTTTAAACAATTTTTTAAAAGTTTGTTATTTTTCTTCAGAGGTAGGGCTCCCATTTTTCACATAACTTAAGTTTCTAATAACTGGTTGTATTGAACTTTTCAGTTCTAAAAAGCTGACAAACCGCCTATAAGCCTATTTAGACACTTTGTAGCTGCAGCTTAACGTCTGGAAGATATTAAGCTTTCAAATTTAAATTTCATAATTTTTTTCGATATTTTTCCCCGAAATTTTGACTTTGAAAGCTCAGGAAAAGTCGAAAAAAAAATATTTGAATGCCTTGATTTTTGGTTTTAAATAGACACATTAATTAGGCGTCGTTTAAGGTATCGCTTATAAAAATATAAAAATAAACGGCTAAGTTATAACAGTTTGACCAAACTTTCATATGCCGAATTTCGCCGATAAATTCCGTTAGCCGACGAATAACCGTTTTTATGCCCGGTACTCGAAGAGTTTAAGGGTATATTAGAATTGTGGGGATAACGGTTGTGTGTAACGCCCAGAAGGAAGCGTTTCCGACCCCATAAAGTATATATATTCTTGATCAGCATTAATAGCCGAGTCGATATAGCCATGTCTGTCTGTCCGTCCGTCTGTCCGTCCGTCCGTCTTCATTTGCGCCTATATCTCAGAGACCATTTAAGCTAGAGCAACCAAGTTTTGTATCCAGTCTCCTGTGTGATCACACTACTCCAAATGTATTTCAAAATTTCGCCCCGCCCCCTTCCACCCGCACAAAGGACGAAAGTCTGTGGCGTACACAATTTTGAAGATACGAGAAAACTAAAAACGCAGAATCATAGAAAATGACCATTTCTATCAGAGTGTTGAATCTGGATCAGATCGGATTATTATTATAGCTACAATGAAGAAAACCATTTCGAAAGTCATCATTCCCTCTCGCTCTCTCTCACACGCGACCCTGTCTGTTTTGCCTATTCGTCTAAATGAGCGCCTAGATCTCAGAGACTATAAGAGCTAGAGCAACCAAACTTTCTATCCAAGCTCCTGTGATATCGAACCAACACAAGTGTATTTCAAAATTTTGCCACGCCCCTTTCCGCCCCCACAAAGAACGAAAATCTGTGAAATCCACAATTTTTAAGATAAATGAAAACCAAAAACGCAGAATCATGAAAAATTACCACATCTACCAGATTGCCGAATATGGATCAGGTCGGATCAATATTATGGCCAGAAGAAACAAATTAAATTTCAGTGGCTACGCAACGCCTGCCAAGCGCTGACTCATTCCCTCTCTCTCTGTCGCAAACACTTGTACGTCTCAAATATGTAGTTATACATGTCATGTAGAAATTTAGAAGCAGATGTAAAAAGCATATGCAAACAAAATTGAAAACATGTATAATATTCCAAAAATGGTTTGACTTCATTTTTTTGAAAAATGAAAAATAACGCAATGTGCAGCCTATTAAATTACAACTTTATCGGTAAGGAACGGGAGGATGGTTACGAAGCAGTTGGTATTTATATTAGAAAGGATATTCGTTTTAAGATCTTGAAATGTAATTCTAGTTTAGAAGTTGTCGGATTAAGTACGGAGAATCTATCTCTTAACATGAATATTTTTAGTATTTACTGTCCTCCAAACATTGATTTAAATACTTTTGAATCAGGATGCGAGGATCTTTTTTCTGCAGTTTCTTTTTTAAATGGTTTCACGTTGATAGGTGGTGATCTTAATGCCAAATCTTCCATATGGGGAAATGCACGTCAGAACGCAAGAGGTAACTGTTTGGAAAGAAATATTCTGAATTCAAGTTTTTGCTGCTTAAATAATGGATCTCCAACGTATTCATCAAATCCTAACTACTTTTCTGCATTAGACATAACTTTTGTAAACAGATCCAATCAAAATATAAATTGGTCTGTGCAAAACAGCAAAATTTCGAACAGTAACCATTTCCCCATAGTCGTTGTAATTTCTAATATCATTCCTAAATCTAATTATAAAATATTACATAAAAAAGTAGCCGATGATTTTTCTAAAATTAAAATTTCAACTTTAGAAGCTTTAAACCACTCCTCTAAGAACATATTATCCAAAAATACAATAAAATTATCGCCTAACAACAAGTATATCTCCAAAAAGTATTGGGACGAGTCATGTGAAAGGCTTTTCAGACTGAGAAATGCTAAAAGACAAAAATATTTCAAGACTAAACTTATTTCAGATGCCAATGAATACGTTAAAGCAAACAAATCTCTAAATAATTACTTATATCAAATGAGAAAACAAAATATGAATACTCTACTTGACGAACTATCTAATCCATCCTCTCCAAAAGAAATGTGGCACAAAATTAAAAATTTAAAGCTTTATAGACAAATCAAACCAATAAAAAGTGCCTGGCACGGATTCTTGTGAGCCTGCTACTATTCCATTGCAATGGGATCATTCATCCATTAGGTCAAATTTTAAAGTAGATGAGCTCCTATCTTTTCTAAATTCTAGAAACCCAGAATCGGCCAAAGGTTTAGATAATATTTCTTATAAAATGGTACATTCTCTTCCTATGGATCAAATTGAAAATCTTCTCTCGCTGTTAAATGAAATATTCTTTAGTGGAAAAATTCCAGATAGTTGGAGATTCATAAAGGTGATCCCTGTACCAAAAAAAAATTTAGATACAACTATGGTGGCGAACAACAGACCTATCTGCCTTTTGAGTGTTCTTTTTAAGAGTTTAGAAGGTATGATAAAGTTTCGTATAGAAACATTTATTATTAAAAACAAGTTACTTCCAGATAGATGTTATGCCTTTAGAAAAAACCATTCTACTGCACACTGCATTAATGACGTTATAAATAACGTAGCTAATCTCAAAGCTAAACATTTTCAGGTCGTGGCGGCTGTTCTGGATATTAGCAAGGCATTTGATTCAGTCAATATACCTCTGCTATGTCAGAAGCTGATTTATTTGGAGTTTGATATGGACTTTATTCGATTTATAATTAGTTTTTTGGAAAAGAGAATTTTGATGAGTGGCAATCAGGAAAAAACGGTTCATAAAGGTGTGTGTCAAGGTAGCTGCCTAAGTCCAATACTCTTTAATATTTATACATCTGACTTTCACACTATAAATAATGAAAACTGTACTCTATTCCAGTATGCAGATGATTTTTTTATCTTATGCTTTGACAAAGATTTCAATACGGCTAGAAACATTTTAGAACAGAAGATTTATGATTTCAACCAAGTGTGTAATACTAACAATTTGACTTTCAATTCGTTTAAATCTACTGTAATTCATTTTAGTATCAGAAGACGTCCATTAAATATAGTTATTAACAATGCAATTCTAAAAGAAGTAGACAAAGTTAATTACCTTGGCAGAATAGTTTCTGCCAATAATTCCTCGGTACAGCACATAGATGAAATAATATCCAAATCTAACAGGTCAAATATGTTTCTGCAAATGCTCAGTGGATGTCACTTCGGAGTGCATCCAAGTAAATCTCTAAATTTTTATAGAGCATTCGTGCGTTCTAAACTAGAATACTCCTGTTCCTCTTTTGCAAATATTTCAAACGTAGTAACAAAGAAAATCAAAGTCCACTTAAACTTCTATCTTAGACGTTCACTTGGATTAATAAAATCTACTCCAGTAAACATAATATATAATTTGGCTTCCGAGCTTCCACCTGAATATAGACTGAAGTTCATTGCGGCAAAGGAGTTGGCAAAGGTTTTTGCTTATGGTTTTCCAGCGGCATCGCTTTTGGCCGATTCCTTCGTGGCAAGGAACACTAGCTACGCCAAAGTCTATGAGGAATTTAAGAATATTTTCAATGCAATTGTACCGATCACAGATGTTACTAGTCCAAACCGTAAAGTTACAACCGATACAGATTTTTTCAAGGGCTCATGCCCCAACAAAAGATCTGCGAATAACGATCTCATAAAGTCTTTAGTAAAAGAAAAATTTTCGTACTTATATTCTAAACATTTTGATTTGATTTTCACAGATGGATCGGTATCAGACAATTACGTGGGTTGTGCTTTCTTTCATAAGGAATCTAAATCGGTTAGAAGCTTCTTTACAAACAAGAAATTATCATCACTCACAGCTGAGCTGATAGCCATTAGTAGGGCCATTGATTTTGCCATTACCGAAAACCTCTATAAAATTGCAATATTAACGGATAGTATCTATTTAGTATAGTATCCATGTCTATTTGCTGTGGAATTTCACTACATTCCAAGCCATGTACAAATAGAGGAAAACGAAATAGCAGATATGGCTGCTAAAAATTCAAGAAGCAATGGTACATTCTTTGTAGCTCTCTGGCCTCTTAAAGACGCCATTACATATTTCTTTAACTATATTAAAGAAGAATGGGAAAGGGAATATATTGAATACGCCACAGAAAGAAACAAAGGCTACACTAATCTTTTCCCGTATATAAGGGAAAATCCATGGTTTAAAAACCAGAACTGCAAACTTAACTGCATAGAAATTAAACAAATCAATAGACGACTAATTGGTCACGGAATCGACAAAGTTTCTTTGGCAAGAATGAAAGTATTAAATAATAATTTATGTGATATATGTAATATACCAGAAGATTCCTCACATCTGATTTTCAATTGTCCCGCCTACTCTGATAAGCGTAATCGTTTTCCATTACTAAATTCTTATAACGATATATTTCGGTTTTTTGAGAAAGAACCTATCGAATCTTACAAAAACATTGTTGACTTCATACGCATCGCTAATATCAAATTGTAATGCAAGAAAACATACATACTTGCCCTGCTAACAAATTTCTCATCATAAAAATCATCACCGCATAGAATTCTTACATACTAATTCATCAATTTTTAACATATAACCACGCAAAGAAAGTTATTTAATAACACAAACAGGAGGTGGCCAAATAATTCTTTCAGCTGTGATAACTCAGGTAAAAGTAACTTAATAATCAAAAAAAAAAAAAAAAAAAAAAAAAAATATTCCAAAAATGATTTGACTTCATTTTTTTGAAATATTATTTTTTGCCCAAAATTTAATTTGTCCCTTTATGTGTATGTATGTATGTGTATACTGACTGAGTACCGGGTATAAGGTAGAGCCGCGGCCTTTGCCGCGGCTCACAACGTTTCCCCTCGTTTTTCCTACAAAAATACCAAAAATCTGCGTTTGTAACAGTTTTTAACGGTAAAATGGCATTTGGAATAGTGCCAAACGGCATATGTAGTTTTGGTCAAACGGTTATAACTAAGCCGTTTATTTTTATATTTTTATAAGCGATACCTTAAACGACGCCTAATTAATGTGTCTATCTAAAACCAAAAATCAAGGCATTCAAATATTGTTTTTTCGACTTTTCCTGAGCTTTCAAAGTCAAAATTTCGGGGAAAAATACCGAAAAAAATTATGAAATTTCAATTTGAAAGCTTAATATCTTCCAGGCGTTAAGTTGCAGCTACAAAGTGTCTGAGTCGGATTTATAGCTGCATTTGTCAGCTTTTGCAAAGTTCAATACAACCAGTTGTAGGAAACTTAAGTTATGTAAAAAATAGAAGCACTACCTATAACAAAAACACACAAATTTTTTAAAAATTCTTTAAAAAAAAAATAATCCATGAAAAAAAAAAAACATTCTTTAAAAAATTTTAAACATCCAAATGTATCAGAAAAAGTCATTTTTGGCGACAGCGGAAAAGTCGTGTCGACTAGTGTAATTAGAGATCGGGTATAGTGTATCAGCTGCCAGCCAAAAAATAGCAAAACGAATTAGAAAAGAGTCAATATGTTTGCAGATCACCTGCGTCGCAATGCCATTATTTGCTAGTTGGTCAATGCAATAATACTGTCGGGTTTCTCAGACCTGTATTTTGTCCTCAAAAAATGAAATTATAGTCAATGGTGCAGCCTAAATCATCATTGTCTTTCACAATTTGCATTGCCCATAAGCATTTTCCTCCTCATATGCTTACGTACGGCAGCGGCCGTTCTTTTGTGTTTCTAACCCGTTCTTTAGTAGCTTAGTAGCAGCGCCGAGCTGCTCTTACGCTATTCATTTTTCGCTCTATCCAGTCCTCTTCAAAGATTTTCTGCAAAGGTCCCGGTCATTGCGGACCGTCGTCCAATGTGTCAAACGGCCAAACTAGCTTATATAAACTTATTTTTCGAAAACTAAAAAGGTATTTTATTCGATTCACAATACATCATGGACCTTTGTTGATAAGTCTTCGCTTGAGCAAAACCGAATTTTTGTGAAAATTTTCAAATTGTAAACATAAAGTTAAACGTACGGACAGTAAAATATAAATATTAGCTTCCATGTTTACTATGTATTTTTACCCGGAAAAAAATGGTAGAACATAACCTTATATATTTTGTAGGCTTACAGTTTGCACTTTCTTCCGTACAGTTTTTCCAAAAATGTCTAGACTTGTCGTGGTTAAAACCACTATCAGTTGGTAATTTGGTTCGCTCTGATTTAAATACAGTAAAACTTTAAAAGCTATTAAAAAAGCTGAACAGCTTAGCAAATACAGGGGAAAAAATTCATAATTATATTGATACCAAAACTTGGCAAAGACAAAAAAAAATATCATCGTGCCTATCAAAACTTTCTTGGAAACGGTAATCCGAATCGATCCGATTCCGCAGTAATCTGTGTGCTACGTTCCAAACAACTCTAAGCCAAGACTAACTATTTGCAGTTACTGTACCCATTCTTTACACTGACCTCCGCCTAAGCTTGTTCGTCCCGACAAATTTCCAAGATTTGATGAATGACGCTTATAAAAAAACAGCTTTTCTTATATTCACTGAAGTTGACTTAAACCTCAACATTAAAAAGACATATTTTTTATAAGTAACGATTTATGTATATATTATTTTACATATTAGAAATTACCTCTTGAGTTACAATAAATCCAGCCGTTAATGGTGAAATAAAAGACGCTGACATATGAATAGTTTGGCAGAATGCTAAGACGGCAGCAGAATGTCCATAATTCGGTGCTAAGTCAATTATATTTGCCATTGCTCCTGCATAGGATGCCGTTATAAATATCACTGCTATAAACCAAATTGATAATAAAAGATGTATATTATCTACATATCCTATACAGTATATTAATAACCCTGGAATGATCTGTGATAATGCTGTAAATAATTTTCTCACATTAGTAAGATTTAAAACTTTGTACAATATAAATTTATCAGCAATATAACAAAACAATACCGATGAGAAGTATGAGCAAATAAAAGGCATTCCCGATAGAAAACCATTTTTTTCAAAGTTAAACTTTAGGACTTTTCCCATAAATGTGGGTCCATTTACAATAAAAATATAGTGCAGGAAAATTCTTCCAAATGTTGTAATTGCGATTGCCCAAGCTGGCAAAGACTTAAATATTTGCGGCCATGGAACTTTTAATTTTGTATTAGTAACCTCTTTACTAACATTTAGCTCAATGTAATTCAGTTCTTCTTTAGTAATACGAGGATGTTCACGAGGTGTGTTAAAAGCAAGGATGTACCATAATAAACACCATCCAAGTCCTAAAGTACCCGTAGTATAAAAAACATATTGCCATCCAAACTGTGATAATATAAATCCACATAATGGATATGTTAAGCCGATTCCAATACTAAATCCTTGAAAACTTGACATAAAACGAGAACGTTCTGTAAGTGGTATCCAGTACCCCACTATGGCGTACATAGCAGGCCAAGTTAAGCCAGAGGCAAACCCCTGAATAGAACGTAACACAATAACAGCAATATAATTAAATTCTACTGCCAACGGAATAAGTAGACTACAAAGAGCAGTTGCCAGCTGTGACCATCCAAATACGCACTTGGTTCCAAAAACTTGAGTGGCAACTCCGCCTGCAACCTGGGATAGTACGTAACACCAATAGAATGAACTTATTATAACGGATTTCACTATGGATGTTTGGTCTTCAGTACCACCTCCCTAAAAAAAATCATATTTAGAAGGTCTCTGTGTAAAATGTTAAGAGTCACATTACCGAATTTGTATGCGAGGTATTAGTTATGTTCTGGTTCGCATTATCATTTGGGTATATGGCAACCAAGGCAAAATTCATATCATTGCGCATCATAAATGACACAAGAAAACCAGACCATGAAAGAAAATACAGCACCAAGCGAGCAGGAATTTTGTCTGAAATTTTAAAATCGTTTTTTTTTTTTAATTTAATATTATTGAAATTGTGTCAGCTGCAAAGCTTTTTAAAGAACATAGAAACTGATACATTTTTCAGTATTAAACAAGAATGAAAGGTTAGCTTCGGGATCCGAAGTGTTGCAGATCGATCGTTGATCAGCTTTCATATACAGTGGTGTCTCAGAAATTCAATCCAACAAAAATTTAAATGGAGTTTAAACCCTAGGTTACTTGATTGATTACTCTCTCGGCCTGTTTCAAATTCTCTTGTTCTATATCTGAATACACCCCTAAAACACCCGTGAATACACCCCTAAAACTTACACTGTACTCTGTAACAGTTTACGGAAGTTTTTTTTTCAAAATTTTTTATCTGGATAGATAAGTTTTAAAATGTTAGAATCCCTTTCTTTTCATTTTTCTAAACCTCTAGTGAAATTTTAAGTAGAATTAGTAGCATCTTAAAACCAATAACAGTAAAAACCCCGGGGGGTTGTTTTATCGAAATTTACAGAATTTAAAATTTGTATGTCCCACATATTGCGTCCGCTCTTTTGAACTTTTAAAATATGACTTCATATTCGAAATCAGCGACCTCTAAAACTAATAAGTATTATGTTTTAGTGAAATTTGAATTTATTTTAAATTTTTGTCATCATCAGTTTCTAGGACGTCAGGGTTTAGCTGTACCATTTTTTATACCCGGTAATCGAAGAGTAACGCACGACATTAAACGTTACTATTCCAGCATGCATTGCTGTAGTTGCTAAAATGCCTCTGATCACAGCAGAGCGTCCAAAATTGATTTGCAGCCGAAAAATGAAATTTTTCACTACTTCTCTGCGATGGGCTTTAAGAAAACATTTATTTATAAAGAAATTTCTGATGTTCAGAATGGAATAAAAATTGATAGAGCCCCTGGGTCCCGATAAAAATGTCCATTACAGGAGTCGAACAGCTAAATAGTATCGAGCGCTTGCCAAAAAAATACAATGTGAGCGACAAAACTGTTAAAAAGTATGTTAAAGACATGGAAGTGATGAAGTGTTATAAAATAAACCTATTCTTAAGTCACAGTAGGACAGATAGAGACAATAAAAGTTCGGCTGCGTGCGCTTTCTAGAAATTTTTTTTCTTTAAGCTGCTCAAAGCTGTTTAATGGATGATGAGACGTATTTTTTTGGATGGTTTAGTTTTTTTTAAAGAATTTGTTAATAATCTGGTATTTTTTTTTTCAGAGGTAGTGCTTTTATTTTTCACACAACTTAAGTTTCCTACAACTGGTTGTATTGAACTTTGCATTTTTGAAAAGCTGACAAATGCAGCTATAAATCCGGCCCAGACACTTTGTAGCTGAGTCTTAACGTCTGAAAGATATTAAGATATTATTTAACTTATTTAAATATTTAAACTTATTTAAATATTTAAACTCAGTGACTGCTAAACTAGATTTCGGAGTGCGCTCCTTTGAGCGCTGCTGCAGTGACGTGATATTATCTTCCTTCCACCGGGACTAAAACAGCTGCGATCCATGCGATCGAACCTAAGCCTCGAAACGTCGGTAGGAGTGCTACTTGGCCGTCTTCACTGCATCCTCCCATAGACCACTAAAGTACGGGGAGAGCTGTGATATGAAATCCACCGCCGCCATCTGACGGTCGAAACTAAAGAAAATACGTTTTAGCTCTTTCAGCTCATTCTTTGCGCCGAGCAAATTTGTTCCGTTGTCTGACCATATTTTTTTCGGAATTTAAAAGCAAAATTCGGTTTACGAGTGTTTGGTCAAACGGTTGCACCTTAGCCGTTTATTCATCGATTCTTACAAACGATACCCTGAACGACGACTTTAGTATGCCTTTCTAATCTACCTATCTGTATCTACCAGACACAAACATTTTTTTTTTATATTTCCTAAGTTTTTAAAGTCAAAATTTGAATTGAAAAGCTTAATAATTTTGAGGCGATAAACTAAAGCTACAAAGCTGCATTTTCATCTTTTCAGAACTGCAAAGTTCAATACAATGAGATATAAGATACATATGTAAGTAATGTGAAAAATAGAAGAACTACTCTAAAAACAAGAGGGAAAGTTGTGAGCCGCAAACTTTACTGGTACCCGGTACTCAGTCAGAATATACATATGTGATCTTATGATTTATGTAATTTATTATATGTTCGCAAAAGGGACGACTAAAATTTTGGCCTAAATGGAAAATTTCAAAAAATCAGGTCGAGCCTATTATTGTTTGCTATTTTGTACTCCCCACTGCATGTCATTGTAATTCGACTTAAATTCCCGCACGGCAGCAGCCTTTACATCGCTCTCTCGGATCATCGCCTTCTTCGTCACTCTCTCGATCTTTCATTATCGCTCTCTCGGATCATCGCTCTCTTGCTCACATTAGTGCACGGGCAATTCGGCTCGCCTGCCCTTAATCAGTCTGCACCTAGCACTCATGCTGTCTTGAGCTGATCTTCGTGGCCATCGGACCGTCTTTCGTCGTTATTAAATCGCATCGATCGTTCACCCACATACATATATGTACATACGCAATACGTCGGTCTACATATAGTCTGGAGCTGATCGTATCGTATCATACCATATTCGCTGCATCGATCTTTAATCGGTCTCTCATACATAATTCGCCGGTCTACATACGTATATACCAATAAACCATAGCTACTATTAATTTAACCAATCGAACTTTCATTTAAATAACACATCGCAACAGCTAGTGAAAAAGCTAATTAGCTCAACATTTGGTGACCCCGACGCGATTTGTGCAGTTATTAATATCAGTGCAATCACAAACTACAATAAAACATTAAAAATTATAAACTAATAGCTACCCGAGTCATCGGCTACATAAGTGAATCCATACATGCATATAAGCACCGGCCGCCCTTGCATATAGCTGTTGGCGTACGGTTCTCATTTCTTATCGTCTATTACGCGCGGTACTCTTTGCGTTCATCTTCCCGCAAGAAACGGTTCCCATACCGGCTAATATACCGGTTTGCTATTGGTATAGCACATAGCTTTGCTTGCAGTTCTTGGACGTTGCGTTCTATAGCGTTCGATACTCTTTGCGTTCGTCTTCCCGCTAGAGCCGTTTATTACGCGGGCTACTCTTTTCGGTCGTCTTCCCGCTACGGAAGTTTATTTCGCGTGGTACTTTTTGCAGTCGTCTTCCCGTTACAAACGTTTTGCTAATTTTGTCGTTGCCATGGAAGTGAATGCTGGAAATGACATTGTAGTGACCGCTGCTAAAAACAGGGTGACTTTCCTGAAATTGAAAGTAGCTCAGATATTTGAACGCTTAAAACGTTTGAATGCTGCTTGGGAGAGTGAGCTGTTGCTTAGTGATTACTTTATGCTCGTTGTAAAGTTAGAAGTGATCGAGAGGCTTCAGCGCACTTTTCAAACCCTGCATAATGAGCTCCAGGAATTGGACTATGACAAGACGCGCAGTGGAATGTTGGACAGCTTTAATTATCAATTCATGACTCTGAATGCTTCGATTCGGGATGTCATCGCCACTCGTTTCCCTCTCCAGCTTATTCCTTCAACGGTTTCTGCCAAAGTTGTCATCGCTAACATTGTCGGCTGGCACCATCCACCTCAGCGTATGCCGGTCCCCAGTCCAAGCCATATGCAACTACCAAGGGTATCGGCAGTGGACAGCAATCTCCAATTCAATCGATGGAGGAACTCAACTCAAGAAGTCATGTGCATACGCAAGAAGAATAGTTCGTCGGATTCAACCGAGCCTGCCTCATGCTTATCTGAGAGGCCAATTCGGCAGTTAGGAAGAGATAAGCAGGCAGCGCAGCCTGTTGATGCCGAAATCGAATCCGAAATCCAATCCAATCCGAAATGCATAGATGTCTCGGAATCTCGCTGTCTCTCTCAGGAGGAGTCTAATACGGTTTTGGAGAAACAATCTGGACCTTCACCAAGAGATTGCTTCCAATTGGGTGTTTCTGAGGTGCCTGCTGTGCTTGATGGAGCTCCGCTAGACTTCCAGGAATCTCATTCAAAGGTAGACATTAGCACTGATGTCTCCTCACCATTCGAACCATCTCCAAAACCGGCTACTGATCAACATATGTTCGTATTTTCGAGCCATCCATCATCGTCGCGTCTCTGCAGACGCTCAGTTTCTGACTTATCAACCAAAGAGCAGCCTTACGTCAAGGTTAGCGCTCTGCATCCGGCTGATAGTTCTTCACATGGGACTCTTCCGGCTGATCTGAACAAACCGACACGCTTGGCTCATGGACTTCAATCTTCGTCAAACTTTGCTGGCCGTCATCAAATCATCCCACCCAGGAAGCATCCAGTTCAGCTCATAACCTACTTTGGTCAACCGTAATAAACTGAATCTTCACGCTGGAAATAAGGCTTTTCTTGGACTAGGTTCATCCCAATATTGGTCTATTGGGGGGAGTGGAGCTGCAATCAAGACGGACAACCTCTACAGTACCACTGACCACTCAGTTCGTCAATTGAATGAGCTGAGGAAACGTTTAGGCCACATCTTGGCCCTGACTAATTATATACTTTTAGTTGCAATTAAAGAGAGCCCTGCCTATCTGGATGTGCCCATTCGAGCTCGATTGAATGTCAACCCCCTCTCGCAGTGTGCAGAGCCTAACGTTATCAAGCTGAGTACCAATCGGTCAGGTCTCAGGCAATGCGTTACCTACTTGCAGCAGATCTTCTGGTCGCGATGGATGGAAGACAACATTTCATCGCTGCTGCTGCTCTCAAAGCGTACTTCTCACTTTGGTTTAGGCGTCGATGCATTGGCCAAGTCCAATTTCGATCTTCAGCGTATATGCAAGGTGAACTTGCATTGGGATGACAGCCTTACTGCGGCGCTGGACTCTGCATGGAATCTCGTTTACGCTTCGTTGCTCATCTTTCATTATCGCTCTCTCGGATCATCGCTCGCTTGCTCACATTAGGGCACGGGCAATTCGGCCCGCCTGCCCTTAATCAGTCTGCACCTAGCACTCATGCTGTCTTGAGCTGATCTTCGTGGCCATCGGACCGTCTTTCGTCGTTATTAAATCGCATCGATCGTTCACCCACATACATATATGTACATACGCAATACGTCGGTCTACATATAGTCTGGAGCTGATCGTATCGTATCATACCATATTCGCTGCATCGATCTTTAATCGGTCTCTCATACATAATTCGCCTAAATACACATCCATATGTACATACGCATTCGCCGGTCTACATACGTATATACCAATAAACCATAGCTACTATTAATTTAACCAATCGAACTTTCATTTAAATAACACATCGCAACAGCTAGTGAAAAAGCTCATTAGCTCAACAGTCTCTGAGATCTAGGCGTATCTTTAAATTTGTGCATGCCACAGATTTTCGTCCTTTGTGTGGGCAGAAGGGGGCGGGGCGAAATTTTGAAATACACTCGTAGTAGTGTGATAACAAGTGAGACTGGATACAAAACTTGGTTGCTCCAGCTTTTATAGTCTCTGAGATCTACGCGCTCATGAAGACGGACAGACGGACGGACGGAGAGACGGACGGACGGAGAGACGGACGGACGGAGAGACAGACGGACAGACAGACATCACTATATCGACTCGGCTAATGATGCTGATGCTGATCACTTTATGCGGTCGGAAACACTTCCTTCTGCGCGTTACACACATCCGTTATCACCACAAATCTATAGGGGTCTATACTCTTCGGGTACCGGGTATAAAAACTCGAAAAATACCAAATTCAAAAAATCTTTATACAAAACATAACACAGAAAAATACCATAGTTCTTCAAATAATGTTAGATCCCCAAATTCTTTAAAAAAGTTCATTTTTGTAAACTAGTGTAATCAATTTATAACTTTTAATTTTTGGAAAAAAAATAAATAAAAAATACGATTATTAACTGTAACTTAAAAATGAGAGCTGATAGAGAAAAAATTGAGAATGATATCAGCAATTCGTAAAAAAAAAAAAAAAAAAAATGAAATAATGTTGTCCTATTTATTAACTATACCAATCAGTAAATCTTGTCTTGCTTGGATTCCTGTGCTTCTTTCAGGTTCAAGTTCACGTTCACCTATATCATTATTACATAAAAAGCTGCACACTGCTTCCCTAAGAACCAGCTGTATATATTGTCCTGTTCATATTCCGTTTGCTATTGTCTTAATTGACGTATTGACTAGATAACTTCTTCCAATGAGTAAATGAAAACTAACCGAAGATTTTAAAAACTGAGCAATATAAGTTTGGAACAATGTATTTCTCTATATAAATATATATGAACTTAAACTGAACAACGATATAGCGATGCGGATTTAAATAACAACTGTGAGAACAACTAGTGGCTGAAACCACAATATATGTATGTACATATGTACATATATACACCAATGAAAGTGCAAGTATTTAAAAAAAAAATGTATATACATTTGAGGTAACATTCCCCCCTAATGGTCTTGGATCTTTGAAATGGAACAACGCCCAAAGGTAGATGCTTTTGTCATAATGGTGGGTGGGTAAGGACTAGGGACACATAATCCCGCTGTTCCCCTCATAAGTCAAAGGAAGGACTATGTCTTTTCAGCTTCCTAGATTCGTATCGTCGCAGATTTGAAATGAGTTTGCTGGTAATTTTTTTTTAATTCTCGAAGCTCTTTATATTGATATGTTTCAGGAAAACTGTGTAGCTAGGGGAGAAAGAGCCCCGACCAATCCGAAAAGCTGTACCCGAGCTCAGCAAGAATGCGCGTCTTCTAGCTTTCTATTAGCATTGAGCCTGAAATGTCCAATGGTTGAGTTAGAGTCCAAATTGGCTTTGGCATTCACTCACTGCTCAGAAGTGAACACTACACAAGGCTACATAAAACATCCGATTAAAAAATATATGTTTAAATACATTTTTTTAGACTAAAACCGTGATTTTTGTTGCATTTTCATTTTTTATTTTATCGGTTAAAAAATTTTTTTTTTTAATTATTTTTTTTTTTTCAAAGAAAGTATTAGTCAAATTTAAAACCAATGTAAGCACGGCTTTAAGATAATATTATTGAAGAGTTTGCAATGTATTTTTAAAGTCATTCTAATATATATAGGGGAGTTGCCTTAATTTTGGACATAACGATACATCGCGAAAACTCGACCTGATAGAAAAAACGAGAGGGAACGTTGTTAGCCGCGGCAAGGGTCGCGGCTCTACTTTATACCCGGTACTCAGTCAAAATATATGTGATCTCATGATTGATGTAATTTATTATATGTTCGCAAAAGGGACAAATTAAATTTTGGCGCAAATGAAAAATTTCAAAAAATTGCGTCGAACTCTATTCTAGATTTTTATATATTAAAAGTTATCTGTTTCCATTTTTGTTCACATATAATTTTTACATCAGCTTTTACATTTCTACATGTACATGTAGAACTACTCATACGAGACGTGGAAGTGTGTACGAGAGAGAGAGAGGGGCTCGAAATTAAGAAATACACTCGTAGTAGTGTCATAACAAGTGAGACTGGATACAAAACATGGTTGCTCCACCTTTCATAGTCTCTGAGATCTAGGCGCTAATGAAGACGGACGGACGGACGGACGGACGGACAGACAGACATCACTATATCGACTCGGCTAATGATGCTAATCAAGAACATATATACTTTATGGGGTCGGAAACGCTTCCTTCTGCGCTTTACACACATCCGTTATCACCACAAATCTAATATACCCCTATACTCTTCGAGTACCGGGTATAAAAAGTGCAGAATTGGATTCAGCTTTCCAGCGTTCTCTATTTGGACTTAAATACCGGAATTCCTAACGTATTATTAGGAATTTCACGTGTTGTATCTTATCATGGAGAACGGACCACATTGTTTTTACATTTTGAGGAGCTGGATAATTTTTCAACGCCCCGATATGGGAATCACCAGGAACTATTCCATTTTAAATAACCTTGTACCTCAGGAATTTAGCCGATAAAAATCTTAGGTACTCGAAGAATGCCATTCTACATAGTATTCGGTGCGCCTTTCCAAAGTCCAGGAAAACTGCAGAGGAGCTGGTTTCCGTAGTGCATAGTGTACACTTATGACTCCTATTCGCATCCTGCTTTTTCTGAAGCTCAGGAGAGTCTTTGGACGTTTAGGATTATAATGGTGCCACAGTGGAGAACCAGGTTCTTCTCAAAAATCACCTCCTCGGTAGGGAACCTTAAAAGAAACGATGGTACGTGGACTAACTCTAGTGAGTTAGTTAGTGAGTCACATTTTGCTCGACACCCATTTCCCTGGGTCCCAAGAAACCATCAAGCCGACGCAGCTCCGCAGTGAAAGCTCAATAACAACGATGGATCACATCCTTATAAGACGGAACATATGCTGTAGTATACCAGAGTTGAGAATACATATATGCGAACAGATATATGGGCCCTTGATATCAGCAGATGACATTGACTGAACTTAAGGACGGCGTACAGATAGGTTTGGTAGTGTGCACTCTCGCTATGCTCGGGTCTAGCTCGCCGGATTGGTCGGGGTTCTTCCTCACCAAACTGTACTATTGTACTCTACTACATTTAATAGTGCACTTTTACAGAAACTATAAATGGGTATTTATTGAATAAATACAAACACAAAGATGTCTTGATGGCGCCGACACGCCAAATGAAAGCCCTACTGAACCCGCTACTAATGGGAGGGAACCTAGGTGTTGGTTGTCCCTCTCTTCTCTACCCACCCTACCATGACAATGCGTTAGAGTTGCTGCATTGTCCCTTAATGAACTTCAGATCAGATTCACCACATATTATAATTAATTCATTTTTAATTTACGTTAAACATCAGATATAGAATTTTATATATACATATATATATATTAGGTAGGCTAATAATGAGAAATATAACAACAATGACAAGAGCAGACGGGTTTACATTATTTTATATGCATTCATATGTCAAGCATGGCTCGAAAATGAATCAGCTTATACCTCGCTTGGTAATAATTACTCACTCCGGCTTTTTACTTTCTTACGCTGATCGTTGGGCCCAATGATGTCGCAGATTGTTGAACGCCGCTGTTTAAAATATTAAAATAATGATTACATTTAATGCATACAACATAACCATGGTACAAACACCCGCTGCATAGCTATCAGCCAGTTGTTTTTGTTTTACATGTTACATATCGCAACTAATTTTTAGGCAAGAAAAGAAGAGAAAAGAGAATATCAAAAAGTTAACAACGAAAATAAGTTTAAGGTGCACGTCTGTGCATGTGTATGTATGCGCGTAGCTTAGAGAGGGGTGTCACTAAACTTTCAATTTAATTTTAGTTACGTTAACTTCTGATATCTATGCGTAGGGATTTGATGATGAAATAAATGTAATATAATCAAACTCTGGATCTGGGGCGCTGTATCGGTGGCCCTTGTTCGCCTGAAGTTGTGCTGGAGGTCGCCTGGAGTGATGCATACGGATTCAGGCCGTACGGCAAAATTGTCTGGCAGAAGGTTACTCCGTACTTCCGAACTTGAGTAGTGGCCAGATTCGTGGTTGATTGGAGCAGACCTGACCCCGTTGGATCTATGCACAGCCCAACCACGGTGTCGATTTAGGTCCAGCAAATAATAACGTTGTAGTTGGAGAAAACTCGACAGCCGCACGCCTAAGTCTGCTCCCAGGGTAGTCTTCTCAAGACTGTACCGCGATGGGGCAGCTTAGGTGCAATTTCCCTGCAACATAGGTTATGTTAGCACGTGCACGGCACTGATGTGAAAACATACCTTTTCCAAATATCTATAGCACTATTTTTTTTCTTTTCACAGAATTTAGCAATCAGTATGTATTTTGTAGGTAAAAGCACTTCCGAGTATATGATCCCAATATATGTATTTGAGTCAGAATATATAGTCGGAATTATAAGTACAGTTTTGGGTTTGAATATTAAACTTGTTCGCCTCTCACTAGCGACGTCTTTATTGTTTGATCAATTTCCATTGAATGTCCAAAGCTATGACAGACGATGGCTAAGTCGCTGGTGCAGCAGAGCTTTTGGTTCTCGTTTAACTGTTTAATCGCAGCAGCGTTAGACGATCGCCCAATGCGTAGCATAGATTAACTGTGTAATCATACGATTGCCGTCTATGCTTCCCACCGTTCGTCGCTTGCGGCGTGGGTGTTCCTTTTAAGAGCGGCTAAAGCTTTAAAGAGAACGTAAGAGTAGAGAACTTAACTAAAGCTTGGCCCTTATAAAAAACGTAGGGCGTCTCACGACGTGATCGAACCAAATAATTTCAAAAAAAAAAAACTCCTTTTATTTGCCAACTACTACACCACAGATAATGATACAAGACTTGTTCGACGGATCGTTATCTGAAGACTTAGAATAGAAAAGATTATTTCTTTATTTGGATGTCCTTTAAATGATACACGCCGAGATTTTTCTTGTTTTCATTGACTAATTCGTAGTAGTTTGGACTTCGCTTTCTATGCACTTGAGCGCTTATGAATGTAGGCGCTAGTTTAGAACTAAACCTTTTAATCGCACTACTCTGTATGAAATTCCTAGCATATACTAAATCTCCAACCTTTAGTTGTGTATCACGGCAGCGTAAATTGTATCTACGCGAATTTTCTTCGTGTGCCTTATTGACATTCTTTTTAGCCTGTTGACGGACTAACAGCAATGAATCTGGGTTCTCTATTCTAGTATCGTCATTTAGCAGGTCTAGCTTACGTAAGAGCGCGTAATCCTTGCCATTCAACATCATGTTTTGACCAAATGCTAGAAAGTATGGAGAATAACCTGTACTTTTATGTAAAGTAGATCGTAACGAACCACTTATGGCATTTAGGTTATTATCCCAATTGGTATGTTCGTTACCGATATACGCTCGTATCGCAGCTATCACGGATCTATTCAATCGCTCACTGGCATTAGCTTGCGGTGAATAAATAGCAGTACGCTTTTGTGTGATCCCAAAGGTGCTTAAGAATGCCTGGAAGTAGCTAGACTTAAATTGAGATCCATTGTCTGACAAGATAACTTCTGGCACACCAAATGTATAAAAGAGAGATCTTTCCAGATACTCACAGATCTTAGGGGCTGTGAATTTCTTAAGTGGGCACAGGAAATGAAACTTCTTGCTGTGATCGACAACTATGAGCAATCCTATGTTTCCTTTTTTGTGCGTGGGTATGGCCCTAAGAGATCTATATATATGTAGTTTCTGAAACGGCCTATCAGAAGTGAGTGGTTTACCCATAGGAGGTCTGAGTATCATATTCGGACTCTTGGTCGTACGACAAACGGTGCAATCTGATATGTACTTGCGCGTCTGACTAACCATACGAGGCCAGAATAAATATCTTTTTAACTTTTCGGTGGTTTTACTCATTCCACAATGCGCGGAGCTAGGAGTGTCATGAGCTTGATACAAAACGTCCGCAACTAGCCCTGAAGGAACCCAAAGTTTCTATGAGGCGCTTTCTTGAGACTCATCTCCCGAAGCGAATACTGTCCTTTTATAGACTTGACGGTTATAACTTAGCCGTTTATTTTTATATTTTTATAAGCGATACCTTAAACGACGCCTAATTAATGTGTCTATCTAAAACCAAAAATCAAGGCATTCAAATATTTTTTTTTCGACTTTTCCTGAGCTTTCAAAGTCAAAATTTCGGGGAAAAATACCGAAAAAAATTATGAAATTTCAATTTGGAAGCTTAATATCTTCCAGACGTTAAGTTGCAGCTACAAAGTGTCTGAGTCGGATTTATAGTTGCATTTGTCAGCTTTTTTTAACTGCAAAGTTCAATACAACCAGTTGTAGGAAACTTAAGTTATGTGAAAAATAGAAGCACTACCTATGACAAAAAACACCAAATTTTTTAAAAATTCTTTTAAAAAAAACTACTCCATGAAAAAAAAAAACATTCTTTAAAAAATTTTAAACATCCAAATCTATCAGAAAAAGTCATTTTTGGCGACAGCGGAAAAAAAAAGTTGAATTTTGTCGAGTAGTGTAGTCAGCTGATTTGAATTGATCTGACTCTAGATCCACCATTGGGTTAATTTGTGTGAACTCTTCTATAGCCGGTTCATCCTGTCGCGATAGAGTGTCAGCAACAACATTTAGTGACCCTTTTCTATGTAGAATGTTAAAGGTGAAACTACGCAATTTCATTGACCATCTCGCTAATATTCCCGATAAATCTTTCTGCCGCATTAACCATTGTAGTGCTGCATGATCGATTATGACTACAAAATCTTGTCCCTCAATATAAGAGCGGAATTTTTTAATCCCTTTTATGACGGCTAAACACTCTAGCTCGGTAACCGAATAGTTACGTTGTGCCTTCGATAATTTTTCCGACATGTATGCAATTGGCAATTCAACGCCGTCGCGATCCTGAGCTAAGACACACCCGATTCCGTAAGTGCTAGCGTCACAAAGTAATATAAAGGGTTTTGAAAAGTCAGGAGTTATTAGAATGGGTGAAGCGGATAAACAGGACTTTAAAGTTTCAAACGACTGTTGGGCATCCTCATTCCACTGTAAATCTTTCTTCTTTTTAAGCAACTATGTTAGGGGAAAACTAACGGTAGCATAATTTTCAACAAATCGTCGATACCAACCTGATAGACCCAAAAATCGACGCAGTTGCTTAACTGTAGTTGGTACAGGGAACTTTGAGATGGCTTTGATCTTATCAGGGTTAGTCCTTATTTGACCATTCCCAATAATAAAACGTGGCAAATACGTGGTTTCTTTTATACAAAAGTTCGATTTACTTATGTTAATGGTAAGATTTGCTTTGCGCATACACAACGCTATCTCTTGTAACAACAGTAAATGTGACTCGAAATCCTCTGACAAAACAAGTAGATCATCTAAGTATACAAATACGCGAGTACGAAGATGGGCAGGAATGACTCGATCCATTAATCTACAGAGAGTTTGGGCGGCATTGCAAAGACCAAATGGCATCATTTTATATTGATATAATGGCCGGTTAGGCACTGTAAAGGCAGTATATTGCCGCGACTGCTTATCTAACGGAATTTGCCAAAATGCTTGTTTCATGTCTAAGCTAGTGATATATCGAGCGGGTGGCAACCGACTCAGAATACCATCGATATGTGGCAAGGGATATGCATCCCGTCTAGTGACCTTGTTCCCTTCTCTTGAATCGAGACACAGTCTATGCTTCTCGCCCTTCTTTACCAAAACGCAATTACTGTTCCATGGACTTGTCGACTCTTCTATAACATCAAGTGCAAGCATATTGTCCACCTCGGCAACCATCAATTTTTCTACGGCTGGTGATACCGGCCAATGTCGTTGCTTTATGGGAATAGCTGCTCCAACATCTATAGAGTGTGTTACTAAACTAGTCCGGCCCAATCCTTCAGTAGCGAAAGATGGAAAAATATTTATTACTTTATTTAAACGACTTCTCTCGTCCGTTGTCAACTCATGTAGGTTTGGTTGTTCTTCGATATCATCCGTACCTCCGACATCTAATTCAGATATTTCTGCCGTATGTGTGATTCTGTCTAAAAGTCCAAACTTTTCCCAGAAATCTATCCCTAAATAAACTTCTTGCTTGAGTTCCGGAATAATAAATATTTCTAGAACCTCTGTGCATCCGCGGTAGTTGATTTGTGTTGTCAGCTTGCCTATTACCTTACATTTAGCATCGTTAGCTGTTCGTATTGCTCCTGAACACTTTTTAACCTTGTTATGCGCTACCATTTCTCTAGCAGCTGAACCTGCAATACAACTGATTGTGGCTCCCGAATCTAACAACGCTATATAATCCCTGCCCTCAATGGTGACATCAGTATACAGCCTGTCATCTGAACTAAGAAATTTAGCTGAAACGAACTTGTTCTTATTCATGCGAACAATTTTCCAAAATTTTCGTAAACGTTTCGTTGAACGTTTAGGCTTCTTTTTAAATTTAAAACTTTCTATTCTATCAAAAATTTCCTTACGAGTTATCTCATAATTGGCCTCCCTTTCCGGTAGAGGAGTAAAAGAAAAATGAAGTGCCGTAGGCAGTGGTTTCTCTACTGGTTGTGAGCTGATTTTTGGCTCGTTTGAAAAATCAGTAGGTGATTCTTGAAAAATGTTTTCTAAGGTTGTGTCTGTTTGTTGTTGTTTGACACATCCTTCTGTCTGTTTCCCGAATGGTTACACTTAGGACATACTGGTTTGTAAGTATCCTTTGTTCCGCAACCGTAGCAAAAGATCTTACGTGGACCTACACAATCGTCAAATTTATGGCCCTTGTTGTCACAGTTCCAGCATGTTGGAACTGTCTGCGCAGCACGGCGTTGTATTTGACACACCTCATTAGGTTCAACATGATCATCGGATAGCTGCTCGCCACTGTCTGGACTTGACAACTCCGATACGTATGAGCGTAGAGTCTTTTGCTTGACCAATTTAATGTCATTATAAAACTGCTCATGCTTACGTACCTCTCGTCGAAGCTGCGATCTGTTGACAATCTTTAAGCGAAGAAGCTCATGATAAAGAGAAGGCTTGGAATTTCTAATTAGCAAATTGACAATGTCTTCTTCTGTAACAGAATTTTGAAGTCTGTCAACAAGATCTTCAATTGCGTATTGAAAGTCATCGAATGATTCGTTTTCTCCCTGCCGGCGCTTCCGGATCTTCTCCCAAATGTCATAGTCGGTCTCTACATCCTTGAATCTTCTTCTAAATTCTACACTAAAAGTATCCCAAGAAAAGTTTGGGTACCCGCTACCGAAGTTATTTGTCTGGTTGATGTTACTGTTACGTGAAACACCAGGTGAAACATCAGCATTTCCGGGCTGTGTCAACTGTATTGACGCTAACTGATTTTGAATTAAAGATTCAATTGTTTTGCTTAAATATGAGGTTAGCTGTTCTATAAGTTGAGCCTGTTGGCTGCTAACAGCTGACTGGACACAATTAGCGATTTGAACTTGAGTGTTTATTGGAAGTTCTGTGCTGTTATTTATGGGTTCTGTCAGTGAGCGGTCTAGCTTAGATCGGTTGGTTGATCTTGTACTCATACCCCTTCTAATGAACTTTTGCCCCCTTTTAGGTCGATTTGACGTTTCGTTTATCGTGATAAAAGATTCGTTAGCGCTAGATGGACGCGCTCCTTCTGCGTTAAGCTCTGCGAACAACGTGTTGTTAGAGAATGTTAGTGCTAGAGCAGAACAATCTAACGAACAGGTGGGACATTTTGGGTTTGTCCTAATCTGTTCCAAAATACATAGCTTGTGAAATTTATGTTTTCACGCTGTATTTGCTACAAGCTCACTAGCTCCTAAAACTTCGTTGCAAATACCACAAAATGGTTCTGCTTCCTGTAAAGCAGTTACAATATCGTCCGTACTTCGCCTTACAGCCATTGCGCAGACAATATTAGACAAAAAAAAAAAAATTAATAAGAAGACAAAAAAAAATAAATAAAAAAAAGATTTGCAATAATAGGTGATTGCAATAATGTCTGTCTTTCTCACATGCCAGAATGCTTACAATTATAGAAAGGTTTCAGTAGGCTTGTCTATTGTTATTAATATGGACTATTTATAATTACGTGACCTTGCGCATTGAAATATTGGACAACTATCGCTGGTGCGCAATATAAAGTTGTAAATCCAAATACTTCAAGATGCATATTGTGATAACACAGGTTTGTTTTGGTCGATCAATCCAAAGAGAATGAATTGCAATCGCTAAATCCTAAAACCATTCCTGTTTACACAGATCACTGTATGATGTTGCATAAATACCTCTGACACTCGCAATTAGATACTATAGGCCTGTTTTGGTCAACCCATCCTAATGAAATGAATTGTGGTTGTTGTTATGTTATTTGGATGGACTAAGGTTTGAGCTTAAAGGACCAAGGCTTGATTTGCTTCTCTTTTTGAAATAAATCGCTTATATAGTGAGACACTATAAGTCCAATTTTAATATCGGTTCTAAACTGGTTTTAAATAACAAAGGAAGTTGCCTTCTGGCCCCACGTTGGGCGCCAAAATGTGTAGTATACCAGAGTTGAGAATACATATATGCGAACAGATATATGGGCCCTTGATATCAGCAGATGACATTGACTGAACTTAAGGACGGCGTACAGATAGGTTTGGTAGTGTGCACTCTCGCTATGCTCGGGTCTAGCTCGCCGGATTGGTCGGGGTTCTTCCTCACCAAACTGTACTATTGTACTCTACTACATTTAATAGTGCACTTTTACAGAAACTATAAATGGGTATTTATTGAATAAATACAAACACAAAGATGTCTTGATGGCGCCGACACGCCAAATGAAAGCCCTACTGAACCCGCTACTAATGGGAGGGAACCTAGGTGTTGGTTGTCCCTCTCTTCTCTACCCACCCTACCATGACAATGCGTTAGAGTTGCTGCATTGTCCCTTAATGAACTTCAGATCAGATTCACCACATATTATAATTAATTCATTTTTAATTTACGTTAAACATCAGATATAGAATTTTATATATACATATATATATATTAGGTAGGCTAATAATGAGAAATATAACAACAATGACAAGAGCAGACGGGTTTACATTATTTTATATGCATTCATATGTCAAGCATGGCTCGAAAATGAATCAGCTTATACCTCGCTTGGTAATAATTACTCACTCCGGCTTTTTACTTTCTTACGCTGATCGTTGGGCCCAATGATGTCGCAGATTGTTGAACGCCGCTGTTTAAAATATTAAAATAATGATTACATTTAATGCATACAACATAACCATGGTACAAACACCCGCTGCATAGCTATCAGCCAGTTGTTTTTGTTTTACATGTTACATATCGCAACTAATTTTTAGGCAAGAAAAGAAGAGAAAAGAGAATATCAAAAAGTTAACAACGAAAATAAGTTTAAGGTGCACGTCTGTGCATGTGTATGTATGCGCGTAGCTTAGAGAGGGGTGTCACTAAACTTTCAATTTAATTTTAGTTACGTTAACTTCTGATATCTATGCGTAGGGATTTGATGATGAAATAAATGTAATATAATCAAACTCTGGATCTGGGGCGCTGTATCGGTGGCCCTTGTTCGCCTGAAGTTGTGCTGGAGGTCGCCTGGAGTGATGCATACGGATTCAGGCCGTACGGCAAAATTGTCTGGCAGAAGGTTACTCCGTACTTCCGAACTTGAGTAGTGGCCAGATTCGTGGTTGATTGGAGCAGACCTGACCCCGTTGGATCTATGCACAGCCCAACCACGGTGTCGATTTAGGTCCAGCAAATAATAACGTTGTAGTTGGAGAAAACTCGACAGCCGCACGCCTAAGTCTGCTCCCAGGGTAGTCTTCTCAAGACTGTACCGCGATGGGGCAGCTTAGGTGCAATTTCCCTGCAACATAGGTTATGTTAGCACGTGCACGGCACTGATGTGAAAACATACCTTTTCCAAATATCTTTTTCTTTTCTTTTTTTTTCTTTTCACAGAATTTAGCAATCACTATGTATTTTGTAGGTAAAAGCACTTCCGAGTATATGATCCCAATATATGTATTTGAGTCAGAATATATAGTCGGAATTATAAGTACAGTTTTGGGTTTGAATATTAAACTTGTTCGCCTCTCACTAGCGACGTCTTTATTGTTTGATCAATTTCCATTGAATGTCCAAAGCTATGACAGACGATGGCTAAGTCGCTGGTGCAGCAGAGCTTTTGGTTCTCGTTTAACTGTTTAATCGCAGCAGCGTTAGACGATCGCCCAATGCGTAGCATAGATTAACTGTGTAATCATACGATTGCCGTCTATGCTTCCCACCGTTCGTCGCTTGCGGCGTGGGTGTTCCTTTTAAGAGCGGCTAAAGCTTTAAAGAGAACGTAAGAGTAGAGAACTTAACTAAAGCTTGGCCCTTATAAAAAACGTAGGGCGTCTCACGACGTGATCGAACCAAATAATTTCCAAAAAAAAAAAACTCCTTTTATTTGCCAACTACTACAATGCTTGGCAGTAAACAGCTTCAATCAGCTTAAGTCCTCAGATGCAGTTAGGCGCACAACACACCTATTCACGGCAAAGCTCGTGAGACTGTCAGAATGTACGCAATCTCGCGGTCAATCCCGCAATATTTTATTTACAATAAAAGGTTCCGCCTTTCAACCACCCAATTCTAAATGGATGTAGGGTCTCCTTCTGCGACAATGCTAGTTACTTAGGTTTGATAACACTACTCAACAAAATTCAACTTTTTATTTCTGCCATTAAACCATAATTCTTAAACAAATTTTATATCTCCAAATCTATCAGAAAAAGTCATTTTGGGCCACAGCAGAAATGTCGTGTTGACTAGTGTAATTAACAAGAAGTTTAATTGGAACCTTAACAAAAAAAACAGTGTGAAGAAGGCCACGATAGAGCTCTGCACATGCAAAAAAGGTATTGGCTTAAAGAGGGGCATGAACTCAAGCATAGTCCAATGGATATATCTTGAGATAGTTAGACCAATACTACTCTACGGAGTTACAGTGTGGTGGCTGGCCCTATCAAAAAAGAGGATATGCAAACATCTGGGTAAGGGTCAGCGAACTAAGCACTTAGTGGAGCACTTCGCACCACTCCAAATAATGCACTAAACGGCATCGTAGGCCTTCAGAGCCTTGAGCTTGCAGGAAAAGAGCAAGCAGAAATAGCAGCAATACGTCTAAGAGAATCCGATCAATGGGCATCACATCACTGACTCGATACTCGGAATACACAGACACCCCCTTCAACATAATCATCCCTAACAGAGACAAATGGCTCGATGGACCTACAACCCCAGAAAGGGCTTATGATGCTTATGCTTAATAGATGGATTGAAGCTGGACAACAAAGTCAGAGAAGGAATCTACTCCGAACCGCTAGACATAAGCCCCTCCTTCAGGCTCCCAGATCACTGTGGCGTGATCCAAGCGGAAGTCACTGCGATCAGGGATGCACTGAACTACCTTCAAAAAGCTACCGTCATGGTAACTCGGGTAAACGTGTACAGCGATAGCCAAGCTGCGATCAAATCGCTCCATGCTATTTTCTCGAGCTCGGCCATAGTGACAAACTGGCGCAAATCTCTTCAGAGATGGATCAGCAATTTGCTATCAGCCATATTTTGGCTCCTGGGCCACCGCGACATCGAAGGCAACAGTATGGCAGACGAGCTGGCCAGATCTGGTACTACAATCCTCCATCTCCAAGACACGGAGGGTATATGTATGCCAATGGCCACCTGTAGGCTTTTCATAAAAAAGCTATATAAGCGATTAACAGACAATGCGTGGCAATCAGTTCTGTCCCTGTCCACCTCTTAGCAGAAAAAGGCTACAATACCTGGACAAGTCCTTCGTATTAGAAATTTCGGAAATGTCCAAAAAAAAAGATGTCCCAGAAAGATAGAAAATTTCATAAGAGCACTGACTTTTTCAGGTCTCACGTAATGGAAGAGGAGAAGATCCCATGCGGTACCACAACGGGCCGTTCTAAGTGTGACGGGCTCCCGGTGAGCCCGGCTTTTAACTAACCTGACCTAAGTCTGAATACTATTCGGATGATGTCAAACACTAACTTGCGTTCTGTTGTCGCTCCTAGTGCTGACACTTTTTCTGACAATATCCTATCCTTAAATTATTGAAAATAATGCTTCGAGAGCGCATGTGTCTTATAGGTATGTGGTATCGTAACGCGTTTTAAAAAGGTATTGGTGAGATGCCAGATCCTGTTGACAGAGCGCGGTATGTGCAACATAAGCGTGAGTTTGCTTTTATGGTGAAATGTTTATAAAATCAATACATTGCCGACGTACAGTGCCAACTTCGGTCATTTCAGCTTGCTGAACGAAATAAAATATTTTCATGAAATAAAATGCATTTGAAAAAAAATCTTCCAAAGCAACCTCGCACGAAAAACGGTAAAAATATAATTATATCTAATTTTATACCTTTTAATAAAATCGAAAAATGAAGTAAGAGATTTGAAACTTCGCAAATGTTATGTTATGAATAGTTTATAAAACAGATTTTGGGTCCGTGCGACAACGTCTACTCTTGCCTCCCATGCAAACTAATTCGTAGTAGTAATGTAGTATTACTCAGAATTCAGCCAAATAAGTTATATTTATTTAAAAATGAGGCAAATTTATTGAAAATTTGTTTTTATTTAAATAACATCGTCTTCTTCTTCTATTAGTATGTCATAGATGTCCTCATCACAATCAGAATCATATTGCGAATGATTTGCACGGCTTGTTGGTGCTCTCACGCCTCCTGGGCATTGCCCGTGGGAAGGATGCACTGGACAAGGAAACGTGGCAGCTGGCGACCGAGTTCGAGGCCAAGCGGCGACAGCGGCTACAGGCATTGCCCAAGTCAGCCGCCCAGCTGCGTAATTAATTATGTTTCTACATAGAATTTACTAATTTTTTTTTTACACCCGGTACTCAAAGAGTATAGGGGTATATTAGATTTGTGGTGATAACGGTTGTGTGTAACGCCCAGAAGGGAGCGTTTCCGACCCCATAAAGTATATTTATTCGTGATCAGCATCATTAGCCGAGTCGATATAGCTATGTCTGTCTGTCCGTCCGTCCGTTCGTCTTCAATAGCGCCTATATCTCAGAGACTATTAAAGCTTGAGCAACCAAATTTTGTATCCAGTCTCCTGTGTTATCACACTACTCCAAGTGTATTTCAAAATTTCGCCCCGCCCCCTTCCACCCCCACAAAAGACGAAAGTCTGTGGCATACACAATTTTGAAGATGCGAGAGAACTAAAAACGCAGAATCATAGAGAATGCCCATTTCTATCAGAGTATTGAATCTGGATCAGATCGGATCATTATTATAGCTACAATGAAGAAAACCATTTCGAAAGTCATCGTTCCCTCTCGCTCTCTCTCACACGCGACCCTGTCTGTCATGCCTATTCGTCCAAATGAGCGCCTAGATCTTAGAAACTATAAGAGCTAGAGCAACCAAACTATCTATCCAAGCTCCCGTGATATCACTTCAATACAAGTGTATTTCAAAATTTTGACACGCCCCTTCCGCCCCCACAAGGACGAAAATCTGTGGAATCCACAATTTTTAAGATACGTGAAAACCAAAAATGCAGAAACATGGAAAATAGCCAAATCTATCAGATTGCCGAATCTGGATCAGGTCGGATCATTATTATGGACAGAAGGAACAAATCAAATTTCAGTGGCTACCCAACGCCTGCCAAGCGCTTACTCATACCCTCTCTCTCTCGCACACATAGTTACACGTCTCGTATTTGTAGTTATACATGTCATGTAGAAATGTAGAAGCTGATGTAAAAAGTATATGTAAACAAAAATGGAAACAGATAACTTTTAATACACAAAAATCTAGCATAGGATTTGACATAATTTTTTGAAATTTAATTCGTCCCTTTTGCGAACATATAATAAATTACATAAATTGTAAGATCACATATATTCTGACTGAGTACCGGGTATAATGTAGCAAAGGCAAAGGCCACGGCTCACAACGTTCCCCTTCGTTTTTTTTTTGGTTTTTCCTTTCTTTTAAGCAGACACTCGATAATAATGGATCCAAGCAATTAATCGCTCTGTGAAAAAGGTCAGTCATAGTATTGATTCGACTATTTTTCCTTGAATGTGATGATCTGTTAAGATTGTTAATTTAAAAATCTAAATCGTTTTTTTCCAAAATTATGTGAGCAGCAGCTTTTTTTTTTACTTTTTAGCAGTCGAATAGTGTTTTATTAATCCAGATATTCCCATAAAAGGAGTCTATCATTTTTATGGGTATAACAGAATTTACAAATAAAGAGTAATCTAAAAGCTGTCCACCAGGTGTTTTAGATTCAAATTTCTGCTTCTACATTCATACTCTGACCTGTTGAACCATCAAATCCATAGCTGCAAATTAATTTGATATCAGAACTATCCGAAAAGTGCTGAAAAACATCGGATTGCAATTTAATTATTTGATGTGCAGTATGATTTAGAAGATTTTGCAATGACACTCGGGCAGCAGTTTCCATTACTTCTATACCCATGGGCCGGCACTGTAATTAAGCTTCCATTACTTGATTAAGATTGATTAACTTTGGATATATGTCACAGTGATAACTTTTATTCAAAAGCCTGGTGTACATATATGGCTGCTTAGTAAGTGAATTTTCCAGGAGGTAAGCTAAAGCTTCATCTGGTGTAAGTGGGATGGGTTTTTCCATTTGATGTTGCTTTCTCACTATAGTTTGCGAAGGAGCATACCCTTCACAACATTCAAGCCTTATTCCGAAGGGAACCGTGATCGCTGGGACGGTTAACGGGAACCGTGACGAGTATCACTGTCGAGCATCACTGTCAGGCATCACTGACAAGCATCACTATCAGGCATCACAGAACGAGAGGGCACATCACCCCGCCAACGAATAACGGAAGAACAGCAAAGAGAGAGGAAATCAGCAGAGAGAGAGCAGAGACAGAGAGATTGGCACAGCACTTCACCCCGCCAACGAATAACGGAAGAACAGCAGAAAGAGAGGAAATTAGCTGAGAGAGCAGAGACCGCAGAAGAGAGATCGCCACAGCACATCACCCCGCCAACGAATAACGGGAAACAGAAGCGAGAGAGCAAAAATCAGCAACCGAGGGCGACAGATAGACCGGAGTACCAAAATGAGCGAGAGGGAAGATCGCCTCCGAGAGCGAGCGCTGACCGCTTGCAGAAGCCGAGCGACAAACGACAAACGCCGGCAGAGGCTACGGGCAGAGACTTGATCTTCAAGACCTGAAGTGGCCCGCCGGATAGTTGGATCGGGAGTCGTGAAATGAGAGTAAAGTGAAAGTGCCAGCGGAAAAAAAGACAGGATCCAGTCGACCAGAGATTGCCACGGGGGGTACCACCGCCTGCGGGATACGTATATCCCCGCTCCCCACAGACCACGCCATCCGCAACCCGCCCCTATCGCCTATGCCCAGGACAAGGTATACGCCTGCACCGCACTCGCTAGCCACGAGTGGGGGGGTACTACCGCCCACGAGCTCCGCATATCCCTGCCCCCCACGCCACTCACCACAGGCCCCTCGCCTACGCCTCGACCGCGGCGGGCTCTTACCCCACGCGCACTGCCCCGCCTCACCACGTGTGCACCACTTACACTTACGTCAGTCCGATGCATCTCTGTGGTCGCCCAAAATTCAAATTGTTCTGTATAGGGACCGGGCCCTCGACAAACTGAGAGGCTGTACCCTGGCCTGAGACAGAAACTTCCTTACAAGTTGGGTATTTAGGCGTTGATATACTTTCGCTAAGTACAAAGGCCACGTTTTTCCTACATTCTTTCTTAGCAGAAACTGCTGCAGCATGCATAAGATGATTCGTGTTAAAACTGTTTTCATTTGCAAGCTCAGACGCCAGAGGAAAGAGGAATCTTTAATCTTATCCCTGCATTTGTGTATGATAAGGTTGGGCGTCCCTTTTGCTGTGGGATCGTACACTTTCGATCAACAGTAATTTCTATTTTAGACGCCAGCCATTTAGTGTGTTTGGACATAAGTCATTCCAGCATATCCAGCATATTTTATCATATTCCAGATGTTTGTTGTCGGTTTTACTGTTAATCCAATATGAGACAGATTTATTTGTCGATTGTTTCTGCGCCAAATACGGATAAGATATTTAAGGGCCAGATCTATTACTTTGCGATCAAATACAACATTTATGAGTACCAACTGGGGTTATTAGTTTTTGTCGGCAGGTGTCAGAAAGTTTGTTATATTCCACGAAACACAGGGGACGCAAGTTAATTTTCGACAATGTTAGAAAATCATGGGATTACACATAAAGGAACTATATACATTAAATACTACATATGTACCTTGATCTTTATTCTCCATTATTTAGTGGAATTTATTAAACAAATTTACGCTAGCAGCAAAAAAATGTAAGCAAGTAATTTATCGCCAATTTCTCTCTCATAAACAGCTGATCGATTGTTTACTTTTCAACGCTCACAAAAGCTTCAGTGAAGCTTTAAACGATCTTTTTTGATATTCAATATTTCTGATGAAATTACTTTTAGCATTTAAAAGCAAATATACGATATAGTCACATCAAAATTTCGACTTTATTAAAAAAAAAAAGCGACTTTCGGACCATAGTGCAACGGGAGTGACACATTTTTTCGTTTTTTTTTTAATGAAAAACACATAAAATTTACATGTTGTTTCTTCTAAGAAAAATCCTGGTACAGAAAGTAGATCCTTTTGGACTTTTTGTTATGCACAGGAAGGTCAGCTGCGCATAAGCGGGCATCCCTAGGGAGGGAACCGAAAATAAGCAGTCCCGGACAGCCAGCGGGTGTTCGCGAAGTAGCAACACTGACGATGCGCTTGTGGTGCCGTCTCGTATAATTAGCTCACACAACCCCCTCCCTACACACCACCTACCCACATCCCAAGCCCCACACTCATCTCACACCGGGAATGGGAAGGAGGTCGAATAGCCATCGACTAGCGCCCAAGCCAAGCCCTATACGCATGCCGAAAGACGGATGCTGGCAACATACTCCGCCGGCAATACGCAAGCAAAATGTCCGGTCCGACCGCCCAGTGGTTGAAAAAGGTCGAGTGGGTAACAAAGGTGCTTCCCAACTTTGGCAAAGAGGCACCGAAGAAGACGGTCCCCGCCGAAGACGGCAGCCCCGCAACCAAAAAGGCAACGTTCACAAGAGACTCCTAGACCGGCTCCAAAGCGCTTTAGAGTGTTGCCAAACATTTCAAAGGACGCTGAGTAGCGTGTTGGACAAAGGCATCGCGGATTCTAAAATTCACAGGGACCAGTAGAAGTGGTTGAAAGCCTCACTGACCGACCGCTGTCTCGAGCTGCTGGAGAAACAGACCGCACCCCGACGAATTGAAGCCAGCCCAGGAAGGCTACTCCTCCGATACTACGCTGATGCGAAAGTTTGAGACGATGTGTCGCGGCGACAGCATCGAGGACGACTCCGACGCCGACAGAACAGTGGTGGAGAACTCTGACGATGTCTCTAACTTTAGCAATGGCGACAACAAGGCGGCAAGCCTAGAGCTCCAAGCAGCACACATAAGGCTCATGAGGAAAGCGATCCTCCAAATGACTTCGTTCGTAAGCTTACGATAGCGAAAGGCTGCGACGCCAACGCTCACCACACCCAATGCTCGGACACAAATGTCAGGGGTGGGTAACTTTTCAGCTTCATCCTAAACTCTAATCTAATAACACTAGTCCACACGACATTTCCGCTGTCGCCTAAAATGACTTTTTCTGATAGATTTGGAGATTTACAAATTTTTAAATATATTTTTTTTTCTAGGTTTAGTGCTTCTATTTTTCACGTAACTTAAGTTTCTTATAACTAGTTTCGACGTCTAATTAATGTGTCTGTCTAAGATGCCGTTTACACTGAGGCTGCGTCTTGATTCTTTGCGTCTTCTCAGAAACGCAGTTTTTTTTTACATAGGTTTAGAATAGGGCCCTAGTGATGGCAAAAAGTTTCGTCGTTTTCCGACGCAAGTGCGTTTTGGTATTTCTGTGGTATTTCTGTGCACATAACAGCAATTTTCGTACTTTTCTGCCTAATCAGCGGAACTATCACCACTAATAACAACAAAAAACAGCAAATTTAAATTTAAATTTTGCCGCGTAAAATTTTTAACTGAGAAAAAAGGGGCAACAATTCTTGTAATGGTTAGAACAAATTGTTGAAACTAATTTTATTATTAAAAAAAGCATTTCAACAAATTTCAAATTTGTTGCTGCAAATCCCATGTCTTTGAATCCTTTCACTGTTTCCGTGATCTTCTCAGGGTAAGAAAGTCTGCTGGCAGATACTTGTCAGCGAGTTGAGCAACTATCTCGCGACAAAACTGCAGTAATATGAGGCAGACAAAAGCCCTTGACACACAGAATAGACTCCCGTACGATATTCCGCAGGCGATCCTAGGCAATAAAGGGCTATGGCTATTCTCTTCTCCAGAGGGATTTTCCAGTCGAGAATGTTGAAGTAGTCCTTTCCATGCAGAAATTTTCCTTAAAAAAGGCATGGTAGTTCTCCACAACATCTATCTCCCAAAATGAACCATATCGTGGCTATTGCAATGAAGAATACATTATTTAATTGAAAAGAGAGAACATTATCTGCTCTTTACCTACAAGAGTCCAAACGCAAGGAGGACGTTGCAGTTGCAAGACGAATTGCAACTTTTCTGAGGATAACTCAGCCGCTTCTATGCACTTCAAAAGATTCTCCTCACTTTGCGCCACCGCAGTTAAAAGAATCAACTCTATTTTCGACATATTTCGTTGATTTTCGAACATTATTTACTTTGTTTACAAAATTTGTCTTCCTCTTCCAAGACGCAAAGACGCTGTAGTGTAAACGGCAGTTCTGCTTCTCTACGTCTTTTCCGATATCGATAGGTAACGCACCAAGAGTAAAAAGCCTATTAAACTAATAATGTAAGCCATAAAATACTTTTACGACTTTTCCTGAGATTTTAAAGTTAAAATTTCGGAGAATACCGAAAAAAATTATGAAATTTGAAAGCTTAATATCTTCCAGACGTTAAGCTGCCGCTACAAAGTGTCGGGGTCGGATTTATAGCTGCATTTGTCAGCTTTTCAAAACTGCAATGATCTTCTAGAAATATACAAACACTCTGCGACTTAATGCCCGTAGACTGGGATTTTACAAAAAAATACAAGATTTCGCATCTCAACCCCCAATATTAAACGGATGCAGGCTCTCCTTCAACGACAGTGCCAGTTACTTAGGGTTGGTAATTGAAAAAAAGCTAAATTGGAATTTAAATATCAAAGACAGAGTAAAAAAGGCCACGATAGCCCTCTACACATGCAAAAAAGCTTTTAGCTTAAAATGGGGCATGAACCCAAGCATAGTCCAATGGATATATCTAGCAATAGTTAGACCAATAATACTCTACGGAGTTACAGTTCGGTGGCCAGCCTTATCAAAAAAGATGCTCACAAAACAACTTGGCAAAGTTCAACGAACTGCAGCCCTATGCATCAGTGGAGCTCTTCGCTCCACTCCAAACGATGCGCTAGATGCCATTCTATTCTAAGCCTTGCCCTAGCAGAAAAAGAGCGGGCAGAGATACATCTGAGAGACTCCGACCAATGGGCACCATAGCACATAGGTCACTCTTCAATATTAAACAGCAGTACCGTCCCCATAAAAACGGACTACTGTGTCCCAAGGGAATACACAGTCACTCCTTTCAATGTAATCATCCCTCGCCGAGACGAATGGACACATCTTTACAGATGGATCAAAGCTGGACAATAGGGTCGGAGGAGGAGTCTACTCCAAACAGCTAAACATAAGGCTCTCCTTCAGGCCATGGTAACTCGCGTAAATATATATAGTGACAGCCAAACCGCGATCAAATCGTTTAATGCGATTTCCCCGAACTCTGCCACCTTTTCAGACCGCCGAAAATCTCTTCACGAGATGGCTCAGCAATTTGCTATCAGCCTTATATGGGTCCTGGACCACCGGGACATTGAAGGCAACTGGCCAGATCTGGCACTACAATCCACCTTCTCCAAGATAAAGAGGATACCCGTATGCCAATGGCCACATGTAGGCTCATAATAAAGGAGCAATATAAGCGTCTAATAGACAACAGGTGGCAATCAGTACCACGTAGTACCAATCAGTAATTTGGCAAACATGGCCAACCATAGATAGACAGAGCACCTCTGAGCTATGTAAACGGCAGACGATGGTGCAGTGCAGATATACGTTCCCTCACGGAACATTGGCTAGTAAGTACCCACGCAAACAGACTGGGCGCCCCAAATAATGATTTTGCCGAAGCTGTAGAGATGAAGAAGAGCAGGAAACGGTTGAACACCTGCTCTGCTCTGCTCTTCTGCATTTCGGAAATGTCCACAATATGTCCCAGAAAGATAGCAAACTTTTTAAGAGCTGCAGGCTGAGATAACTGTTGACATTAGGTCTCACGACGCGGAAAAAGGGGAAGTTCCTTGCGGTACTAAAACAGGCCGAAATGGGCCCCGCCCCCTTGCGGTACTAAAACAGGCCGAAATGGCCCCCCCCCCCCCCCCCAATTGTCAATAAAAATAAAAATTTTGTTATTTTCTGTGATAAGCTTACAAATTCCTTTCTTTTGTATGATCGCTTTTAATATCGATAACCGATAAACGAAAAATAAATCTCAAGACTACATTTTGTATCTACAAAATAGGGGATGATACTGATATTCGTATGGAAATTATACAAATGAACGCCTGTATTTTGTTCTACAAAAAATGTTGCAAAAGGCGTTTAGCAGACGAGTAACACTACTCAACAAAACTCAAAAACTACAATGTCAAACAATCTAAAACTAAAAATGTAGGCATTTAAATATTTTTTTTTTCGACTTTTCCTGAGTTTTTAAAGACAAAATTTCGGGAAAAAATACCGAAAAAAATTATGAAATTTGAATTTAAAAGCTTAACGTTAAGTTGCAGCTACAAAGCGTCTGGGTCGAATTTATAGCGGCATTTGTCAGCTTTTTCTAACTGCAAAGTTCAATACAACCAGTTGTAGGAAACTTAAGTTATGTGAAAAATAGACACTACATATGAAAAAAAATACATTTTTAAAAAGTTCTTTAAAAAAAAACTAAACCTGGCAAAAAAAAAAACCATAATTCTTAAAAAAAAAAAAATCTCCAAAAATATCAGAAAAAGTCATTTTGGGCGACACCGGAAAAAAAAGTTGAATTTTGTCGAGTAGTGTAGTAGGCCATCACCCTGTGATATTAAAATTCCTCACAGGACATTGGCTAGTCTGCTCCTGTCCAGATATCATCCGTCATAGCTGACTTTTCAGAAATTTTCACTTTGTGGACCCATTGATTCGAAGCTCATTCTATCCCAGCGAGAAAGTAGTGTAGTCAACATGTGGATTATAACTATATAGATTAATAAAATTAATAAATTATAAATTAATCGACAGTCTTAACCAATTAAGAATTAATGGATATTTAAACATTCATGAGATTGTTAAGTAAAGAAGAAAGATAGATTTAGAAGAAGATTGAAGAAATTTTTTACGTCTGTTAGTTGTGTATTTGTGTTGCTGTTTTTCTAAAGTACGCCCTCACATTGCATTTAACCCGCTATCTTGTTTTAGATTTAACGGTTCTATCGCTTTTACCTATCATCAAAACCAAAACCTAACAACATGCGATCGGTGCTCTAAAAAGCTTATCGTGGGTGTCAAGAAGCAATATAATCGTAACCTGGTCATAAACACTCAGTTCAGCAGTTTAAAGCTTCTACTCCAATCCACGGGACTTACAATCCGACTAATCCTTCAGCACAGCAGCTGCTGGTGATGTAGATTTGGTAGCCGAATTATCACCTCGGAGAGCCTGCAGGCAGAAAGTCCGCTTACTCACTATCTACCCCGTCCATTCCTATCCTTGTAGTAAATTTGACGTCCCGGACCACCGGACATTGCCATCAAAGGTACCAGGCGTGTGGTACCAAACCCAAAAGTAAAGATCCCACCAAAGCGGCACACTTTTATTTCACGTTTCCCCTACTCAATTCAATTATAAGGCTAAAAAGCAGTATACGCACCGCATAACTCTTCAGAATCAAAATCAGACCAATGAGTGGTTCTAAGTGCAGTTGACTTAAACTCCACTTGGGAGTATTTCACAACCGGGTTCAACAAGACCTGGCATTATTGTGTGCACAACTTACTCATCCCGTCTATTTTATCCTTATTACTTGCTCATATGTTCCAACGTCTTTGGTTATCTCAATATACGAGTGGCACCTGTCCTCCATAAAAAGAGTTTCATACTCGCTATAAGGTAAAGATCATAGTTATTGATAACTTCAACTTGACAAGTACTGTTTTGTTTTCGGTAAAAAAGTCTGATCGGTTACGCAACCCTATATTAGCCTTAATCCATGAAGAATAGTCATTGCTACACAAGTAGAGTAAAATCACAATATTGTTTGTTGCTTGCTGTGGGGATAATGCTTTTTATCCCCGATCGGCCGAATAATTATTTCGATTAAATAAAATGCGGCGCAGAAATAAAATTGCGAATGTTCTTTAATGTGTGATGTCTAAACGGCGAGTGGCCCTTGCTTGCCCTTCCCATTGCTAGCATTGCCGCTCCGATCGCTGAGTGCAGCTTCTCTTCGTTCGGCAAACATAGATAACGCCGAGCATAGATAACGAAGAGAAGAGCGAACTTTGAGAGAACGTTTAGCAGGGCAAGCAAGTGCAAGAATTTACAGAATATGTATATTTGTATGAATATGTAGCAGTGCAAATATGCGGCTGAAGGCCAATAAATAGCTGCTGTTTGGCCAGCCGCATTTCGGTGGGGATCTGCCCCGAACATTCACCCCCCGTTGGAAGGCAAAGGCTTTCAACAGATCCATCCTGAAGGGGCAGGACCGCTATCTTTCTAACGGCCTTTTTGAAGAGTCCTCTTTGGGCGTGGATGACGGCCTTGATATTGACTGATGCTGCGATGAGTCCCGTACAGATCATCGAATGCAGCAATCGGCGCTTCATGTCGAAAATGGTTTGTGGAGGGCACGTCCAAGTCATCGGGAATTTCTGTAATTTCATGAAATGGCGGGGAATTTAGGAAGGTAGAAATTTTAGAAGTTGATGTTCGAATTTCGTTAGGTTAGGTTAGGTTGTCCCGGACGGCCCTCAACGGGGCCTCTCATAGGCCAAAAAGGCCCTTAGTAATCCGGATCTTTATATGGACCTTACGAGGGTGCTTCTGAGGTTCCGAAGTCCCCCAGTATCGAGGTGTTTTTAGCAAAGGCAAGCAGTTTCCCTGGCGACCTCTTGGAGGCATCCTCCAGTGATGCCAGCATCGGTGCGCCCAGGTACATCCTCCTTGCCCTTAAGAGAGCCGGACACCGGCAGATGAGATGCTCCAGGGTTTCGATAGCCCCGGGCTCATTGCATTTCCTGCAGATGTCACTGTTAGTGATGTTCAGCCTGGTTGCATGCGACGCAGCCAAGCAGTGGCCTGTTAGTATGCCCACTAACAGTCTGCAATCCTTCCGTGGAAGATGCAGCAGATAGTGGCTGAGATTATCATTGCGTTCCTTGCACATGATTTTCGAGATTCTGCAGGTGGTGGTGTTCTTCCACCTGCAATCTGTCCTTATTTTGGCCTGCTTCTCCATGTCGCTTTGTAGCGTCCTTAGGGAGACCGGCACGCTTTCTGTCATATCGTTTGCCAGCCCGACACCTTCCTTAGCCAGAACGTCCGCCTCTTCGTTTCCTTCGATGCCCTGGTGACTGGGAACCCAATAGATCTGCACTGACTTGGTCGTGCTTAGTGATTCTAGTGCCTCCCTGCTTGCCAGGACACTTCTAGAACTGACCGCGGATGACTGCATGGATTTTATCGTTAAGTATGGATATAAAACCCTTTGCTGTATCGGTAAGGTCGCGCTGCAGTTCCTGAATTTGGCGCTTATATAGAGCAATGTCCTGAACGAGACCGATCTGCGCCAACTTCGTCCCTAACTTGGCCTTAAGCTCCTGATTCTTCGATCGCAGTTTTTCCGCCTGCCCCTGGCACTCGTACAACTGCTGCCCGCGTTGCTGATCTCGATCGGCCGACTTCTGGCGCCGTTGAGCCAGCTTGCGGTAGTCCAGCATTGTGGGACTAAAATCGTGAGCGAAGATGTGAGGGGAACTCTCAGAAACAGCTAACGCTGTTTTATTAACCTCTGAGCTGCTTATGCTTCCTGACGCTATCCAACCAAGCTTTGTCCTTTGAAATATTGGCAGTTGCGTCGACGGTCGTATCTGTTCGACGCACAATAAGTCGAAGAATAGGCCAGCTCCTATCAGCAAATCGACTTGTTGGGGCTTGAAGAACTTTGGGTCAGCTAGCTCCACATTTTTCGGAATTGGCCAATCCTTTGCATCCAGGTTAAAGTTGGGCTGCCTTTCCGTTATTGAGTTGGTGAAAATTGCAGAGAGCGAATCGCGATAGCTTGCGTCCTGGGATTGTACAACTATATGCACAGAGTTGGGTGCTAAGTTCATTTTCTCCCACCTGCTGGCTAGGACTTGTTACCATAGCCGATGCCAAATTCTCCAGCATCCGACACTTCGCTTCCAAGAATGAGGACATGTCTGACCAGAGAGGCAATCTTGAGGTTGGCAGGCTCTCCTCCCATTTCACCTGCGTCTTGTGGTCCAATTTCTTGCTTATGATGCAAACCAGCAACCCATCCGAAATCTCCTGAGGCGTTGCCAAGGTCCGAAGAGCACGTAAGTGCGAATTGATCTTGTCGCTGAGCGCACGCAAACCGCTGGCTGAGCCCTTCTCCACCCCTTGCAGACCGAAAATAGCCTTGACGTGTGCCTGAAAATGCATAAGCTTATTATCAAATCGCAACTTTAATAAATTGAACGCCTCGTCGTAATTCTCCTCAGACAATTCCAAAGATCGAATCGTGTCCAGCGCAGCTCCATCTAGGCATCCACGGAGATACTGGAATTTCTCGATGACCGGTATTCGCGACTCCTTGTGCACCATGGTCGTAAACATCGAGTGGAATTCTGGCCAATCCATATAGTCTCCACTAAATTGAGGAAGCTGCAACTCGGGCAGTCGAGAACGGCCTATAATATCATAGGCAAACGCAGATGACTGCTCCTCGAGAGGGTGCCGGGCCGTGGAATGCGCAGCATTAACCGTGCGAGCAGCCGCCAACTCCCGTGACAGCTTGGTCCTGACCTTGATATAGATATTAGCGAAGTCCAGTCGGGCATCCTTAGCCAACTGCAGCAAATCCAGCCTTTCAAAGCTCGTTTGAGCTGCATCGAAATCCGCATTCATTTGCTCGATCTGCTCCATGCGAGCTTGAAGCTCCGTTTCATCCAAATCGGCCAGCTCTTCCTTGGTGAGAAACCTGTCCAGGGTATTTAATTGACGCGCGATTGCCTCCGCCTTTTTCCTATAAAAATCGATGTCCCTAGGCATTACTGCGTTCGCGACATTATTTGGCTCAGGTTGTGCCATGTTGGAGCTTTTCAAAGTCACGAGAGAAAAAGACACCCTGTATACGTATAAAACGAAAACCGCGAGAACCGCAAGCAAAGGTATTACAGCTAATCGATCTAGCTGTGCGAGCTGTCCGATTCCGCTTTGTGCTACGTTCGTATGTATTGGTTGGTTCACTGCACTGCCCAATGCACTGCACTGACCGAACTACCGCGACGAATAACTGTATAGCCAGCAACGGTGTAAGAAAGTAAGTATGTATGTTTTGGCACCGAATTATGCGCAAAACGCCGAAAAATGTGTTGAGGCTTTCGAATGTTATATATGTTTGACTCCGCTATTCAGACGATCACGTCGGGGTCACCAAATTTTATGTGGGGATAATGCTTTTTATCCCCGATCGGCCGAATAATTATTTCGATTAAATAAAATGCGGCGCAGAAATAAAATTGCGAATGTTCTTTAATGTGTGATGTCTAAACGGCGAGTGGCCCTTGCTTGCCCTTCCCATTGCTAGCATTGCCGCTCCGATCGCTGAGTGCAGCTTCTCTTCGTTCGGCAAACATAGATAACGCCGAGCATAGATAACGAAGAGAAGAGCGAACTTTGAGAGAACGTTTAGCAGGGCAAGCAAGTGCAAGAATTTACAGAATATGTATATTTGTATGAATATGTAGCAGTGCAAATATGCGGCTGAAGGCCAATAAATAGCTGCTGTTTGGCCAGCCGCATTTCGGTGGGGATCTGCCCCGAACACTTGCATTGACTAGTGTACCACGCTCTAATATATACATATATATATTATACAAAATACAAAACCACGTAAAAACCACATTTTATTTGACATTTCGGGGGTTTTTGATAATTTTCTAATTATACTGGTCCCTATGACTTCTTTAGGACGTTGATATGCAATGACTGCACCATCAAGTGGCCCAAGCCACACCAGCCGCGGATCACAGGCAAGAACGCTGCCCACCTCCCGCCCAACCGACCGAGGGGCGCTGCCGCATAACGCGCGACTCGTTAACCGAACCGATCGCGGACATGCAGGAAAGATAGGTGTTAGACTAGTGTTCGAGGAAAAGTAGAACTAATCTAACTAAAAAACTAAGCAATTTCTAATTACGGGAAAGATATAAGAGAATCTGTAATTTAAGACTAGGAAGGGAGTTAGTGGTAGATATAATATGGTAGAGGGAATTATAATCCGAGCAGAGGACCCTAAACGGTTCATGCAAGGAAAAATTCGATCTACAAAGCGGAAGAAACAACGGTGTATAATTTCTAGTGTTTCTATTAGGAATCATGAAGTTTATGCGGCTCAACAGTTCAGGGCTATCTACGTCACCCTTCATCAAGTTGTGCACAAAAATCACACCAAGCATTTTCCTACGATTAGCTAAGGTTGGAAGGTTTATTAAAAGCAATCTATTAGGGTAAGACGGCAGTCTCACACCTGCATCCCAGCTGAGGCCGCGTAGAGCAAAAAGTAAAAAGTTTTTCTTAACTGATTCTATACGGTCACGATGTACGTTGTACTGAGGGCACCATACACAAGAGCCGTATTCTAAAATCGGACGAACCAGAGAGGTGTAGAGGGTCTTTGTTATATAGGGGTCGTCAAATTCCTTTGACCACCTCTGTGAAAACCCAAGCACTCCCATGGCCTTATTCACCATGGTAGAAATGTGTTCTGAAAACTTTAGCTTGGGATCTAATAGAACACCAAGATCATCAACCCGGGTATTTCTCTCAAGAGAACCACCACAAAGGGTGTAAGGAACCAGAAAGGCGCTGGAGCGATGAAAAATCATTACATTACATTTTGAAGCATTAAGGTTTAATAAATTTGCACAACACCAAGACTGAAATCTATCGAGATCGGATTGCAACCTGGATTGAAAAGAAATGTCCTTATACTGGACACAGAGCTTAACATCATCCGCATACATAAGTACCCGAAAGTATGTTAATACAGAAGGCAGGTCATTTATAAAGAGTGTAAAGAGTATGGGGCCTAGATGGCTGCCCTGTGGTACACCCGAAGTCACCATAACTGGTGAGGACAGGGAGTTTTTGAAAAGGACTCTTTGAGACCTAGAACAAAGGTAGCTAGAGATCCATCTCAGGAGACTGGGCGGGAACCCTAGAAGGTCGAGCTTTTGTGCTAGGAGGGAATGGTTTACAGAGTCGAACGCTTTACTAAAATCGGTGTAAACAACATCCGTCTGCAGATTACCTTGAAAGCCTTTTATTATAAAGGAGGTAAGCTCCAATAAATTTGTTGTGGTTGATCTCCGCCTTATAAATCCATGTTGAGATGGAGATATAAGTGATCTGCATAGATGCTGCAGGTGCGGAGTTAAAATTTTCTCAAACACTTTAGGAATAGCGGATAACTTAGATATACCTCTATAGTTCATTGCGTCAGACTTGCTACCTTTCTTATGGAGAGGAATTATATAGGACTCCTTCCATATCGGGGGAAAGCATGAAGAATTTATGGATAGGTTGAATAGTTTAAGCAACGGCCCACACAAAGACTCGGCACAGTACCTGAGTACACAGCCGGGAACTCCGTCCGGACCCGGTGAGAACACCGGCTTTACTGTTCGTAGATCATGAAGCAACGAGCTTTCACTTAGCAAAGGACTGAAAATGCCGTTTGACCTCGGTAAACCGTATGGATACGGCTGACCAGAGTAAACGTCCTGCGAATAGGTAGTTTGGAAAAAACGGGCAAAAAGATCGGCAATTGCCTGATCATTATCTGCCGACGTATTACGGAAGGATAGCGAGGATGGTTGTGCGGACGTCCTACGCTTACTGTATACGAAGCTGTAAAACTGTTTAGGGTCCTTAGAAAACCGTATCCTGCATCGCGATAGGTAATTCTGATAGCATTGAGCGTTAAGAGCTGAAAAGTTTGACCGAGCTATTACATAATGAGAGAGAGAAGAAGGAGAGCCAACTTCTTGAAATTTTGTATAAAGTCTTGATTTTAAGTTTTTTAGATGGGATAGCTCCTTGGTAAACCAAGGTGGTTTTCTTGATCTAATCGGACAGGAAAGTGGGACACAAGAATCAAAAAGTGAGTCCAGTGCATCATAGAAAATGTTTGTTCCTGTCGTAACATCACTGCACAAATATAAAGCGGACCAATCAAAATCCCTAATGAGGTTATTAAGCTTCGTAAACTCGGCTTTACGGAAGCAGCGGACACATTGGGGTAGTCTACCCGACCGATCCAGTACAGTTCGTCCTAGTGTGTTTTTCAAGTGTTTTCGCAAAACTGATTTCGGCAATTTAAACATTCACCTCTCGAATGTTGATTGGTCCACTCTTCTTTCCTTACCGAACATTGATGTAACAGTCAACTCATTCTATAAAATTTTAAACTCTGCCCTTAATACTTATGTTCCGGAGATTATTGTACCATTATCGTCCAAGCCTCCCTGGCTCTCCAGGAATTTGTCATACTTAAAGAATAGGAAATCCAGACTTTTCAAAAAGTACCAGAAAACTGGCTCCTTGCTTGTCTTCGTACAATATTCTTCCGCCCGCTCTCAATTCCTAACAACTAATAGTCTGTGCTACAATCTTTATCTCTCTTCTTGTAGTAGAAACTTCCGCAATGATCCTAAAAAATTCTTTTCTTTTGTCAATTCTAAACGTAAGTCCAATGCATTTCCTCCGTCCCTTCATTATCTAAGCAATTCTGAATCTTCTGCTGCTGGCATTGCAAACTTATTTGCAACCTTTTTCCAGTCGTCTTACTCCTCTTATATTTATAACGCATCCACTCCGTATCCCTACCGTTTGCCTCACTCTAATAGCATTTTTCAACCATATTTTGAGGAAAGTGTTGTGCTTGATGGCTTGAAGTCTTTGAAGATTTCTTTTTCTGCGGGTCCTGATAAAGTGCCTAGTTGCATTTTAAAACATTGTGCCCAGTCCTTATGCCAACCCTTAACCTTTCTTTTCAATCTATCCTTGGAACAGTCTTGTCTCCCCGAAATTTGGAATGAGTCGTACATTATTCCGCTTCACAAGAAGGGCTCTAGATCCAACATAGAAAATTACCGAGGCATTGCAAAGCTCTCTGCCATTCCTAAGCTCCTTGAGTTCCTGGTTACCCGGCAATTGCAACATCTTTGTTCTAGCTTGATATCTCCTTCACAACATGGTTTTTTTAAACATCGATCAACAACTACCAATCTGCTCGAGTTTTCCTCCATAATCAACCGTGGATTTCAGAGTGGTTTGCAAACTGATGTTATTTTTACGGATTTTAGCAAGGCATTTGATTCGGTTAACCATGCTCTATTAATTCAGAAGCTGTCCTTATTAGGTTTCCCTAGTAATCTTCTAAGTTGGATTTCGTCGTATCTTTCTAATCGTACACAACGGGTCTTATTTACTAATGTTTTATCAGAGATCGTTAATGTTACATCTGGTGTGCCACAAGGTAGTCATTTGGGTCCGCTCCTCTTCATTTTATTTGTGAACGACCTACCCCAAGTTATAACATTCTCACATACATTAATGTATGCGGATGACGTTAAAATCTGTCTGCCCTACTCCGACTGGTACTTGCACACACACCTTCAGCTGGACCTAAACGAATTGCTATTGTGGTGCTCAAGAAATCTTCTATTTTTGAACCTCTCGAAATGCAAGCTTATGACTTTCTACCGTCGTACTCCACATTTTGTATCTTTTTCTCTTGGTGATCATGTATTGGATCGAATTTCGAGTTCAAATGATCTTGGTGTATTATTTGATCGTAAACTGTGTTTTAATAGTCATATTGCTGCGACAGCTAATAAAGCTAAGGGTGTTCTAGCTTTCATCAAGCGTTGGTCCAAGGAGTTTGACGACCCGTATGTGACCAAACAATTGTACATTTCGTTAGTGCGCCCGATATTGGAGTATTGTTCCTGTGTGTGGAGTCCACAGTATAAGGAGCAGCAAGCTATTCTCGAATCAGTTCAGAAACAATTTTTAATTTTCGCTCTTCGTAATTTACACTGGGACTCTGGTAGAATCCTGCCACCTTACAGATCTAGGCTAAAACTTATTGACCTACCTTCGTTACACCATCGCAGAATATGCAATGGAGTAATGTTCGTGCACAAGCTCCTTCTCGGCATGGTGGACTCCCAAACTCTCTTGAGTCAGCTTGACTTTACGGTTCCCTCTCGCTCTACTCGTTCTTTTAGACCTATCAGATTACCTTTATTTAGGTCAAACTATGCCCAGCATGAACCTTTCAGGGTTTTATGCTATAATTATAATACCCTTTACCATATCATATCCCCTGAACTAACCCTTAAACATATAGCATTTAGCATTTACAACCACCTAAACTCTGCTAACCTGTAATTTTAATTTTTTTGTTTCAATTTTATTATACTTTATCTTTAGTTCTCTTCCTAATTTATATTGCATTATTAGCAGATAATTGTTAATTAATAAATAAATAAAAAAATAAAAAAAAAAAATAACTTGAGACAGAGACAGGTCAATCAAGCCGTCAATAAAGTCATGTCGTGACATGGGTACCAGGCTATTAGACTCATTTGCCGAAGACCAAACAATTCCTGGCAAGTTGAAGTCACCAAGAACTATCATGTGATCTTTGTCAGATAGCGAGGAAGAAATAGCGGTTAAGGCGGACAAATGCTGTTCGTAAATTGCGATATCCGAAGAAGTTGGAATATACGAACAAGTTATAAAAACTGAGAAAGCGGGAAGAATCAGTTTTACACACAGGAATTCTAGTTCCTGCTGGATCTGGACTGTGAAAAGTTCCGACGTGAAGTTTGAGTCCACAGCAATTAGAACCCCTCCTGCACGTCGAGATGAACGATCCTTTCTAAAAGTTGTGTACCGACCTGCCAAAACTTCGAAACTAAGAATGTCCGGATTTAACCAGGTCTCGGTAAACACAATAACGTGGGATGCAAATGCGACACTCTCCTGGAAAAAAATGCTGAGCTTACTACGCAAGCCTCGAACATTCTGATAGGTCACTGAAAGAGAGTTTGTTAGTTTTTTGGACGGGTGGAGGTAGAGCGGGAAGATGACGATGGATCATTGGTCTGATTAGTTGGCAGACTTATTGGGGGCCTAGTCTTCTTCTTTGCCTTAAACTCCTTCACCACCAAATGCTCCGGCCAAAATTTGGACGAACAGATGGTGTTAAAGTGAGTTTGGGAGACACTTATTTTAAAAGAAGCTATCTCCCTGGCATAAGAGAAGTTAAACTTTTCCACCTTAAAATCAACGGCTTGTATGCGGCTTTGGATATAAGCCGTTACATCTTTCATTGTGGATTCAGGGGCAAGTCGTGAGACAAAAACTTGTCTCTTTGGTGGGATCCCCACCAATCTTGGCACCACAGGCCTATCACCTGTGATGGTAATACCCGGTGGTCCGGGACGTATATTGACTGGTGGGGTCGGAATTGAGGGGACAGCTAATGAGTTAGCGGACATTACTGACACAGAAGCTACAGACGATTTTGGCTGCATGCCCTCCGACGCAATAAATTCGGCTACCGAATTTTCATCGCCAGCAGCTGTCGTTGCCTTAGGAGTAGCGAACGAAATCAACTGCTGCACTATTGGAGTGGTCGGAGTCAGCTTGTCAGCAAGCAAGCTTGTCGGCCGGCCGAGGGGCAGTTGGAACATGCAGATCCCGCGGAGTGACCTTTTTGCGCCTAGGAGACTCAGTCAGTAGTTTGAAACCACTAAACTGAGACTCCATGGCTAGGAGCCGATCGTATTGCTCTTTGAAGCCCTAAAGCCCTTCCGGGTCTGCCTCATAAATGCTGCCATCTCCTTCTCAACCTGACGGCATGCCTCACAGCTGTAATGCAGGCCATTCCTTTTGGAGATGGCATCACCCACGAGACCGAAAAACCCGGCGCATTTAGCGTGCACTCTGCTATCGCAGAGCCAGCAGGGTATACTTGGCTGGTCATGGGTGATCTGCTTCTTGCAGGTTTTTTTAGCACAGACCACAGAGAATTCCATTTTAAAATGTAAAAATTATTTTATTATTTTTTCTTTAAAAAAAAACTGATATCAGACCAGTGTGCCTGATAAACGCCAAGAGAGGAATAAGTAAGAATGAGAGCGGTTACAGCAGCTGCAATTGAGAGATAGAGCGCTACTGCACAGAAAAAATCGAGAGCGAGAGAGGAAGAACAGTTATTCAAGTGTGGGTAATAGGGAGAGAGTGATAAATCAACAAAACTAATAGGTGAGAGCGGCTAAATATGATACTGTGTGTACTTACACACAGCACAAACAAAAACACACTGTAAAGCGATGCAAAAAATAATAATTTAAATTATGTTTTTCACAGTAAACAGGCATGCACCCGCGATCAAGAATAGATAATATAGTAGGTGGTTTATTTATGATTTTTTGAGGGGTTACACCGGCTGTTTAGGCAAAATAGGTTGAAAGTAAGCGGAGCGCAAAACAAAAACACGTCTGATCACTACAAAGAGAATCGAACGATGTTGATTATTTCTGTTGATTATTTCGAAAAGGTCTATTTCTTGGGACGTTCCATCGCGGTGAGTGAAAGTGAATAATAACATAATACTTGAGTAAAAAGTAGATATATATTGTCAAATATTGCTCACGAATAAATTGCTTTTCAAATATAATATGGTTATTTAAAATATACTAAATGAATCATTTTACAGAATAAAACGTTGACCGCCTTCGTAATGAAAAATAGCACTACTCAACAAAATTCAACTTTTTATTTCCGCTGTCGCCCAAAACGACAGCGGAAAAGTCGTGTCGACTAGTGTTATTAATAACATATATTTAGGACGTTGATATGCAATGACTGCACCATCAAGTGGCCCAAGCGACACCAGCCTTTGGCTGTTACGCGCGGATCCCAGGCAAGAACGCAGCCCACCTCCCGCCCAACCGACCGAGGGGCGCTGCCGCATGACGCGCGACTCTTAAACCGAACCGATCGCGGACATGCAGGAAAGATAGGTGTTAGACTAGTGTTCGAGGAAAAGTAGAACTAATCTAACTAAAGAAGAAAAGTAATTACTAATTACGGGAAAGATGTAGGAGTATCAGTAATTTAAGACTAGGAAGGGAGTTAGTGGTCAATATAATATGGTAGAGGGAATTATAATCCGAGCATAGGACCCTAAATGGTTCATGCAAGGAGTAATTCGATCTACAAAGCGGAAGAAACAACGGTGTATAGTTCCTAGTGCTTCTAATAGGAATCGTGAAGTTTATGCGGCTCAACAGGTCTCTATCTACATCACCCTTGATCAAGTTGTGCACAAAAATCACGCCAAGCATTTTCCTACGATTAGCTAAGGTTGGAAGGTTTATTAAGAGCAATCTATTAGAGTAAGACGGCAGTCTCACACTTGCATCCCAGCTGAGGCCGCGAAGAGCAAAAAGTAAAAAGTTTTTCTGAACTGATTCTATACGGTCTTGGTGTACGTTGTACTGAGGGCACCATACACAAGAGCCGTATTCTAAAATCGGACGAACCAGAGAGGTGTAGAGAGTCTTTGTTATATAGGGGTCGTCAAATTCCTTTGACCACCTCTTTATAAACCCAAGCACGCCCATGGCCTTATTCACCATGGTAGAAATGTGTTCTGAAAACTTTAACTTGGGATCTAATAGAACACCAAGATCATCAACCCGGGTAATTCTCTCAAGAGAACCCCCACAAAGGGTGTAAGGAACCAGAAAGGCGCTGGAGCGATGAAAAGTCATTACTTTACATTTTGAAGCGTTAAGGTTTAATAAATTTGCACAACACCAAGACTGAAATCTATCGAGATCGGATTGCAACCTGGATTGGAAAGAAATGTCCTTATACTGGACACAGAGCTTAACATCATCCGCATACATTAGTACTCGAGAGTATGTTAATACAGAAGGTAGGTCATTTATAAAGAGAGTAAAGAGTAAGGGGCCTAGATGGCTGCCCTGAGGTACACCCGAAGTCACCATAACTGGAGAGGACAGGGAGTTTTTGAACAGGACTCTTTGAGACCTAGAACACAGGTAGCTAGAGATCCATCTCAGGAGATTGGGCGGGAACCCTAGAAGGTCGAGCTTTTGTGCTAGGAGAGAATGGTTTACAGAGTCGAACGCTTTACTAAAATCGGTGTAAACAACATCCGTCTGCAAATTACCTTGAAAGCCTTTTATTATAAAGGAGGTAAGCTCCAATAAATTTGTTGTGGTTGATCTCCGCCTTATAAATCCATGTTGAGTTGGAGATATAAGTGATCTGCATAGGTGCTGCAGGTGCGGAGTTAAAATTTTCTCAAACACTTTAGGAATAGCGGATAACTTAGATATACCTCTATAGTTCATTGCGTCAGACTTGCTACCTTTCTTATGGAGAGGAATTATAAAAGACTCCTTCCATATCGGGGGAAAGCATGAAGAAGTTATAGATAGGTTGAACAGTTTAAGCAACGGCCCACACAGAGACTCGGCACAATACCTGAGTACACAGCCGGGAACTCCGTCCGGACCCGGTGAGAACACCGGCTTTACTGTTCGTAGATCATGAAGCAACGAGCTTTCATTTAGCAAGGGACAGAAAATGCCGTTCGACCGCGGTAAACTGTATGGATACGGCTGACCAGAGTAAACATCCTGCGAATAGGTAGTTTGGAAAAAACGGGCAAAAAGATCGGCAATTGCCTGATCATTATCTGCCGACGTATTACGGAAAGATAGCGAGGATGGGTGTGCGGACGTTCTACGCTTACTGTTTACAAAGCTGTAGAACTGTTTGGGGTCCTTAGAAAAACTTATCCTGCATCGAGATAGGTAATTCTGATAGCATTGAGCGTTAAGAACTGAAAAGTTTGACCGAGCTATTACATAATGAGAGAGAGAAGAAGGAGAGCCAACTTCTTGAAATTTTTTATAAAGTCTTGATTTTAAGTTTTTTAGATGAGATAACTCCTTGGTAAACCAAGGGGGTTTTCTTGATCTAATCGGACAGGAAAGTGGGACACAAGAGACAAAAAGTGAGTCCAGTGCATCATAGAAAATGTTTGTGCCTGTCGTAACATCACTGCACAAATATAAAGCGGACCAATCAAAATCCCTAATGCGGTTATTAAGCTTCGTAAACTCGGCTTTACGGAAGCAGCGGACACATTGGGGTAGTCTACCCGACCGATCTAGTACAGTTCGTCCTAGGTCGAGCGACACTTCGAAAGTAGGATGGTAGGCATCTTCAGGTATAGAGAGCGGGGGACTCGAGTTAACAACGCTACGGTCGGATCCGTTACAAAGCACAGATCAAGAAATCGACCCAAGGAATTTTTAACATGGTTAACTTGAGACAGAGACAGGTCAATCAAGCCGTCAACAAAGTCATGACGTGCCATGGGTACCAGGCTATTAGACTCATTTGCCGAAGACCAAACAATTCCTGGCAAGTTGAAGTCACCAAGAACTATCATGTGATCTTTGTCAGATAGCGAGGAAGAGATAGCGGTTAAGGCGGACAAATGCTGCTCGTAAATTGCGATATCCGAAGAAGGTGGAATATACGAACAAGTTATGAAAACTGAGAAAGCGGGAAGAATCAGTTTTACACACAGAAATTCTAGTTCCTGCTGGATCTGGACTGTGAAAAGTTCCGACGTGAAGTTTGAGTCCACAGCAATCAGAACCCCTCCTGCACGTCGAGACGAACGATCCTTTCTAAAAGTTGTGTACCGACCTGCCAAAACTTCGGAACTAAGAATGTCCGGCTTTAACCAGGTTTCGGTAAACACAATAACGTTGGATGCAAATGCGACACTATCCAGGAAAAGAATGCTGAGCTTACTACGCAAGCCTCGAACATTCTGATAGGTCACTGAAAGAGAGTTTGTTAGTTTTTTGGACGGGTGGAGGTAGAGCGGGAAGATGACAAAGGAGCACTGGTCTGGTTAGTTGGCAGAGTTATTGGGGGCCTAGTCTTCTTCTTTGCCTTAAACTCCTTCACCACCAAATGCTCCGGCCAAAATTTGGCAGAACAGATGGTGCTAAAATGAGTTTGGGAGACACTTATTTTAAAAGAAGCTATCTCCCTGGCATAAGAAAAGTTGAACTTTTCCACCTTGAAATCAACGGCTTGTATGCGGCTTTGAATATAAGCCGTCACATCTTTAATTGTGGAGTCAGGGGCAAGTCGTGAGACAAAAACTTGTCTCTTTGGTGGGATCCCGACCAATCTTGGCACCACAGGCCTATCACCTGTGATGGTAATACCCGGTGGTCCGGGTCGTATATTGACTGGTGGGGTCGGAATTGCGGGGACAGCTAATGAATTTGATACTACGGACACGGACGCTACAGACGGTCTTGGCTGCATGCTCTCCGACGCGATAAATTCGGCTACCGAATTTTCATCACCAGCAGCTGTCGTTGCCTTTGGAGTGGCGAACGATATCAACTGCTGCACTTTTGGGGTGGTCGGAGTCAGCTTGTCAGCATCGGCCGGTCGAGGGGCAGTCGGCACATGCAGCTCCCGCGGAGTGACCTTTTTGCGCCTAGGAGACTCAGTCAATAGTTTGAGACCACTGAACTGAGACTCCATGGCTAGGAGCCGATCGTACTGCTCTTTGAAGCCCACGGTCAGCTCCCTAAAGCCCTTCCGGGTCTGCCTCATAAATGCTGCCATCTCCCCCTCAACCGGACGGCATGCCTCACAGCTGTAATGCAAGCCATTTCTTTTAGAGATGGCATCACCCACGAGACCGGAGAACCCGGCGCATTTAGCGTGCACTACGCTATCGCATAGCCAGCAGGGGATACTCGGCTGGTCATGGGTGATCTGCTTTTTGCAGGTTTTCTTGGCACAGACAACTGTGTATTCCATTATGAGAAATAAAAAATATAAAATTTCAAAACAAATATATATCAGACCAGTGTGCCAGATAAGCGATGAAAGCGCAATAAGAAAGAGAGGAGAGCGGTTAGAGAGCGAGAGCGCTACTACACAGAACGTATTGAGAGCGAGAGAGGAAGAACAGTTATGATTAGTTTGGGTAATAGGGAGAGAGTGATAAAAGCAATAAAGCAGATCAACTAGGTGAGAGCGGCAGATTTTGATTCTGTGTGTACTTACGAAAAGAAACAACAAAACACAATGACTACCGACACAGGAAAATAATTAAATTATGTCTAAAAACACAATTAAAGGGCGTGCACTCGCGTCTAAGGAAAAAGCTCTAAGCAAGCAGGCAATTTAAAGTTTATTTTGGTATATTCAGAAAACACCGGCTGTTTATAAAAGATAAAAGGCAGATAAGCGGAGCGCAAAACAAAAACACGTCAGACTTCTACAAAGAGAATCGAACGAACCATGAATGTGGAAAGAATGTTTAAATTACATTTACTATAACGAAGAAAATGACATTTGAAAGCCTATCAAAACTGCAAAGTTAAATAAAACCTGAAATAGTTCTTGTGAAAGCTCATGAAAACAAAATTCCATTTTTTTTAATTAAAAAAAAAGAAGATATTACTTAGAAAAAAAATAACGTACAAATTTGAAAAGCCCCAAATCTAACAGAAGAAGTTTGATTGGTTCCGAAAAAAAAGATCGCTTTGTTGCTTAGTAGTATTAGAGAGGAAATCATTAGGATCATTAGAAATACACTATTAAAGGAAACATTTTAAAAGAGCACGATAAGAATAAATATATTAGATGAGGAAAGCATATTAGATTTGATTTGCCAAGCAAATTTATACAATTGGTAAAATGATCATACATACAGAGGCGCCAAATCGTCCTCGTCCTGAATGAGGAGTCCCTACTTGCACCAGCAATCCCGTTTTACAGTTTCGTTGGTAGAGAACTCGGGTCTCATACACTGATGTGTTTGGTATTGCTACATATTTTACCTCGTAATAATTTGCCACAACATCTTTTGTATTAGAAAAAATTCTGCAGTTTCTTTAAAAGGTTCCAGGCCTTGCCGTTTTGCGCCATTCTGCTAAGCTCCTTTCGGTCCTGCTTTCTCACGCTGTTTAATTTCTGGACTCTCGCTTTAGATCAGGGGTGCCCAAAGCACACGAAGCATATTAGAGAGCTTACACTCTGGTATGGTTCAGGTGCACATTGTAAATTACACTAATATTATTTCAATTTTCGCCTTCCGTCAACATTCGTTGCGGGCAAAATAAAAATAAATGTTTTTGCTTCGTTTTGCCGTCGCTATTTAGAATTTATTTTGTTGTTGTCTTTTCGTTTCCTGTACGAGCATTCGATTAAATGACTCTTATAATTGTTGTTGAAATTACAAAAAAGTTTTTCTTCTATCTTTAAGAAAATAAAATTGTCTTTTGGGGAAAAATATATTTGGATCTGATATCTGATTTTTTTTTGCATATATCGAATGTTAAACATTGCATAGGCGTAAAAAAAGCACGCCGTACGAATTAATAGTGGTTTGGGGTCGTACACTGAAAAACGAAGAAGTTCACTTCGTTGTGCCATGAGCCATGAGCCATGAGACGCATTTATTATTTCATTTTTTTTCACAGTTCGGTATAATGTGTGATCAACTGGTAAGTGTTTTCTTTGCCAAAAACTTTAAATACAATTTTCGATGTTTATTTTGCAAACAAAAAAAATGAGTAACACAAAATACATTTGTGAAAGGCATTCTTAATATGTCATCCACCGGAACAATGAAATTATCAATAACCAAAATTAAAGTATATGTATATTGATGAATTTCTGCATCAACATTAAAAAAACATTTTAAATTTTATTTTATTTTATTTTTTTTTTTTTATAAAACATTGAAATTTTTTTTTGTGTGTACACTTAACCCGTTGGCTCATTTGGTTAATGGCCAGCATAACGCTTCCCAGCGAGATGTCAGGAGATGGCGCGCTCCTCTTCCGCTTATTTTGCTGTCCCGCACCTGGGGGAATATTATGGAGTGCGTTACTCATTTGCGCCTTCTTTGATGTTGGTGAGGTTCTGTTTAATAATATACTTTTGTACTTTTCTTGTCGCCTGAAAGTATTTGTTTATATTATATGTAGGTATGTGTTTATAGTTTTCCTTATGTTACGGCATTTACGATCCGATCCGCAGCGTTGAAGCTTTCAAAGCTTAGGGGCAGTTACGTTGCATGAATGGTCACTCACGTTGCTGGAACAGCTGGCTAGTACCACCCCTGGCTTTGATTCTGTTGCTGACTTGTGCTTTCTCCCGCGTCAATTTTCACTCAAGAGACACTTTTACCCTGTTTCCACGAGCATTTCCAGTTTTTCGATGTTTGCAACCTGTGTTTTGTTTGCTGATATCCGTCCGTGGCCCTTCCTTATCGATCTGATACCTAGTGCCTGGGTAGTGAGCGTCTACCTTTATCTGTTGAGCATCCGCTAGTGTTTTGTTTTGTTACAGGTGTCTTACAATCTGGACGTGAGCTTGAGCACAACACGAAGCACGTCTGAACAGTAGGCGATCCGATACGAGTTATTGCGCCCAGTATAATCTCAGACTCTCAGCATTCCTGTCGGATGGAAAGATCCACCGGTCCTACACATGATCACATCGATCATTGAATCGTCCCTTATTTGCAAGGAGTACACCCTGGTAGCGTTCGTAGGCATAGTCGCAGATCTTCAACAACTTCCACCCGACAGCCACTGACGAACCTGGAGGTTGACTCCCGGACGTTGAGGCTCTTCAATCAGCACCGTGGAGGCAACACTGGAGACGTCAACGTTCACCAGTTTTGTTAGCAGAGGCCTCTCCTATGGAACGTAGCAGTGAACAAATTGCTGCGTGAAATAGAGGGGTATGGCTGCCACGTGGTGGCATATGCGGATGATGTTGCAGTAACATTCTCTGGTAGATTTCCACTGACGCTATCTGAATGCATAACAAACACTCTTGCGAATATGTCAGAATCTATAAACAAGTGTGGTATAGGTGTTAACGCGACTAAAACGGAACTGGTGCTAGGAAGTACAAGATTCCAACACAGTTTTCCATATTTCTGTGGGGAAGCGCTAGCTTTCAGCAACAATCTCACTAATCTACTTCGGTAGCAAGACACCACCATCATACGACCAATCATGCATCAAAAAAACCTGTCTCAGCAAACTCAGCAAACTCAACGAAATGCAGAGCTACATATGTATAACTGGTCAAACTACCTATTCTCATGAAACTTACTCTGGTCAGCCGTATGAATACGGTTTACCGAGGTCGAGCGACATTTTCAAGGCTTTCAAGGTAATCTACAGACGGATATTGTCTACGCCGATTTTAGAAAAGCGTTACTCTGTAAACCATTGTCTCCTAGCACAAAAACTTGAGCTTCTAGGGTTTCCACTCAATCTCCTGAGATGGATCTCTAGCTACCATTGTTCCAGGTCTCAAAGAGTCCTCATCAAAATCTTCGGTATACGATGGTTTGGTCAAATGGCTGCAAATTAGACCTTTATCCATCTATTCTTACGAACGATACCTTAAAAAACGCCTAATTAATGTGTCTATCTAAAACCAAAAATGTATGTCAAGATATATATTTTGCTTGACTGTTAGTTTGGGTTGGATTTATAGTTTGTCAGCTTTCAAGAATTGCAAAGTTCAATCCAACCAGATGGAAGATATTTAAGTTACGTTAAAAAAAACGACAGATTTTAAAAATTCTTTAAAAAAAAATCTAAACCCAGAAAAAAACACCATAGTTCTTAAAATATTCAAATCTATCAGAAAAAGTCATTTTGGGCCACAGCGGGAAAAAAATTATATTTTGTAGAGTAGTGTTATTAATGTAGCTTCTTAACGAGTGTTTACTCAAAACGCACGGTCTAACTATTAAAACCATATATTTGTCCTTAACTCAATTCATATTTCCTTAATGAAGAGCTTTGTGGGCTTTTTAGAGAAACTTTGAGGAAGAATCATCTTTCTTATAAGAGAAAATAGTAAAGGAAAACACGACTATTTAAATACAAAAAATACTGAAAAAGTTAACTTTTGCTTATTTGAATAGATTTTCGGCTCGAAGACTATGAAATTAAATGTCAATTGGTATAATTAGCAGAATTTCCATATATCTCTATTCAACAGTACATCTCCCACTTTTCCTGATATATTTTTGGATGTACACATTTTTCAGGATATTAAAATTTTGTCAAGGTGTAGTATTTTTTAGAAGATACATAATTTAAGTATCTTACATCTTGTTGAGTTGAACATTGCAATTCTGAAAATCTGATATATGATGCTTAAAATCAGACCCAGCACTTTGAAGCTTAAGGTTACCGTTGTAACAGGCTTAGGTGTGCAGTTGCATTAGGACTGGTCAAACGGCTGCAGAATTGCAAAGATCTCAACAACAAGATGAAAAATAATTCAGTTATGTAGTAAAAAGAAGCACTACCTCGGAAAAAAATATAAGAATAAAATCCCATTTTTAAAAAAATTAATAAAAAAAAAAGTAAGCTAACAAAAAAATATCCTTTGCGAGTTCAGCAGTCACTTCCCGACTAAATTTTCCATCTACATTGTCTTCCGAAAGTTGGTATTCTCCTATAGGAGATTAGGCAGCAATCCCACAAGAATGTGGAAAGTACTCCTCTAAATGCGGAAGCTATCTTTAAAAAACGCGTCTAGAGTTGTTTACAACATCTTTCTCGCAATATTAACCACATCATGGCTAGATAAAATTAGATACTCTTTACTTACAACGGCCAAACTTTTAGCTTGGCTGCAGACAACCCTGCCACATCCATGCATTTTAAAACAGCTTGAAGTTCTTTGAAGCTTTTCTCTTGTTTATACATAATCAGCGGAGTATCATAGCCATAATTACATAGCTCGAAAATCCTTCATCGATTTGAATATTTCGGACATTCTGATAACTTATAGCATTAAGTGTAAGTGCTCTTATAGCTTATAGCTCTTATAGCCTGTAGGGTGCAGTCGAAATTACGCACACATTTACGGAGAAACGGACATGGTTATATAAACTCGAATATTGTTGTTGAGCAGACAAATATTTTCTTTAAGGGATAGGAGTTACAGACTACTAATTTATAATACTGTCTTAATGGATATACCTCGTTACGAAACGTTAGCCCGCGCGGTGCGGAAGCGCCGCTACGATGCATCGTAGCACCATTTACTATTTCAGAATAAGTTTTGGAAGATTTTCCTTTTAAATGCCGTTTATTTCATGAAAGTGTCTTTGGTTTGTTCAGGGTTTATTGATTTAGCAAGCTGAAATGGCCAAAAGCCCCACTGTGCGACGTACCTAGGTTCGGGACGTAATCCCGCGAGATCCAGCAGAAACCTTCTGAAGCAGTGTTGCTTTTTATGGTTTTGTTGTTTACTTTCTGTTATTTTTATTCTTAAACATAAAAGCCACACGAAGCTGGTTGACTGAGTCGAATAAGAAGGGTGCTAGGAACGCATACGGATCAGATGGAGAGCGAGAGAAGTGCAACGCACGAAGTTAAAGAACCTCCCTGCATTCTGGTTTTGGAGTTGGGTAAGTGGAATATCTTAACCATATCGCCGTTACATGTCCCCGCCTATTGAGTATGAACTTTACGATGTAATATAATTACAATTTATTTTGTCTGATTTGTTCGATATTCAGACATGACATATGACTATTAGTCATAGTCACAATTGATAATATATTATTACCCTACAAAACCGACTATAAAACATTACTACAATTAAGTACACGGTTTTAGTTTTTGTAAAAAGGTATCAAATTAAAGATTACCTCTGAAATGCCACCTACGCAGAACGCTTGTTACGACCTCGTCCTGGGGTATAGAATAAGTGTCCCTCGAATCATACATGTTACTAAAGAAACAAAATTAACATCAAAAATTAATATTTGAATGTAATAAAAGCAAGTATACTTACTGGAATGTTATAAAAATTGTTTATCTCGAATTAGGTACTTCATTACCAAATGAAAACCTATAATTAATGAATATAAATAGAATATTAGTTCGACAAAAATAGAATAAAATCAATAAATAAATGCATAAATTTGGTTATTATATTAAGTACATACATATGTATATACTTAATTTTTATGAGTAGAAATTTATATTTATATGTATGAATATTTAGATCTAGAAAATCTTGTTTGTTTTCATACCCGGTACTCAAAGAGTATAGGGCTTTTAGATTTGTAGTGATAGTGGATGTGTGTAACAACCAGAAGGAAGCGTTTCCGATCCCATTACCAATATATATTCTAAATCAGCGTAAATTGAAAGGGATAACATCTAATATATAAAAATCTCCCAAAAGGCTCGACTCATTTTTTGTAATTTTTTTTTGGCAAAATTTTATTTTTCCTTTTTTGCAAACTTATAGTATATAATATACATTGTATAAATTAAATAAATCGTATGCTCACATATATACTAGCTTAGTACTGGGTATAAAGTGGAGTAACTTGCCCCCTCGTTTCTGATGTGTTTTACCTTTAAGACCTGCCTTCAGCACTGCAGAAAATATCTGCCAGGAATCTGCTATTTATTTCGTTTGTGTGGAAAGTAACTAAAACGGTGTGACCATAAACCTTAAAAGTAAGTTACTCACAAAAATCAGTTGTGATTTGTAAGCAGCGCCAGTTTTGAAAGTTCAACTGAAATGGAAAAAGGATAAAAATGATTGTATTGGTGTCGGCATATATTGTTGGCAAAAAAAAAGGAGGAAGTACGGCGCAGACGGAGCATTATCAACATGCTTCTTTCTGAATCTGGGACTCAATCAGCCAAGACTGACCATTGCTTCACTCTGGCAATGCAGCAATTTTCGGAATAGCGTTACCCTTTTCTGCGGCGAATTGTGCGGGAACCATCGGGTCTAATGAGGTTAAATTTTGACTCATCCGAGAATATGATTCGTGACCACTCAGATTAACCCCAATTTGCTTTTTCTTCAGCCCAATTTACGCGTGCTTTCTTTATTCGACTATTAAGAAGTGGCTTTTTGGCAGGTGTCCTTGCCATTAATCCCATCTCCTTTTGACGACGCTGTATAGTTATAGCTGAAATTTCTTTGGCAAATCATTGCTGCACTTCAGAAGCTATCTCTACAGCATTTTTGAATCGATCATGTCGGTTCGTTTTCTTAATAATCCGATTTTCCCTTGCACATGTACACTTTTCTCTTCGCGATTCTTTTGTCCTCTCCACTTGTCCAGTCTCACGAAATTTTTTCAAAAATCGTCGCACTGAGCTTTCATTGAACTTAGTTCTATCCGCTATTTTTCGAACATTTCGTTCAGCCGAGGCAATAATTTTTGACTTTTCAGTCACCGTCATCTGTTTTCCTTTAGGCATACTTCTTAAAGACTCCTAAGTAAAATTTTTTGCAAGAAATGTTTCCAGAAACTGAGGCGACAGGAAACGCACGCAAAAAGAAAAAAACATTCACAGGGACTTTTTTTTGTCGCTTGGTGTAGTTATATGTCAGCAGATTCTGATCCGCAGATAGTATCTTCTTCGCTGTCTTTACAAAGCTTATCTAATAATAGGGGAGTGTAAGGTATCGTGGCGTGTAAGGTATGGTGGCGGACTTGTCATATCTGGCACGTAACGTCACATCTAAAACTTTTGATCACTGTGGGCGATGTCTATTATCGTGCTGACATTTTATATGCAGTAGTATTAATGAGGGGACGTGTGAGGGAACTCTAAGGGAAGTATTCGGAACGTATGTATATTTAGGCCTTTGCCAACAGTTTTTGATATTTTAAATTTTTTTTTATTTGCGAAGTATGACAGTGACAACGTCATATTTCCACCAATAGCTTGTAAGGTATGATGGGGGACTTTTTGTTAGGTATAGTGGTGGATCATTTTTTAGCACGAGTTTCAATTGTCTTTGCCTTTTTGTGTACAGAAGTGTATAAGTTAACACTCAGTGGCGGAGATTTGCATTTTGGGCATCGGGTTTTTGTCTTTAGGCAAGAAAGGAAAAAAGAGCGTCTAAAAGAAGAACAACATCGGAGCAATCCACAGGCAAAAGAGTGAAGCTCTAAAAAGAAGAAGAAGATGCTGATCGAGATTTTCAATATAAGTTCGTTCTTGTTCTGTTATTTTTCATTATTTTCAATAGTTTAAATAAATGATTTTCAGATCTACATAATGTTTTAGTTCATCCGCCACCATACCTTACAATTTTAAAAAATGCAAAAAATTAATGGTTTGCGCGAAGAGTTGCGAAATTGCATTCCATTTAAATTTAAGCAACCGCTTCTGACAGAAATATGCTCAATAGATGTCAGAAGCTGGCTGCTTTTGAAATTTTGAAAAATATTGATTTTTGAGAGGGAGATGCAAAAATCAAAGTGTCCGCCACTATACCTTACACTCCCCTACTCAAAGAACAAGAGTCTTCACACATTCATGGAGATAAACACAAAACCAATATATTCCAAGTAAAGAAAACATCCATAAAATGTAGAATTTGTGACTGCTAGGGTGCAAACGGAGAAATGGTCTGTCAACTCATTAACACACTCGACATCCTAAAGTCAAGTGCAGTAAGCAATTAAGACCCTAATTTAGTCCAAAAATACTGATGCTTGCATGCAATCAGTTTACCCGTTCCGTGCGTCTAGCGATAGGAATATAATACAAAATTGTCCCCATCCCTCATTGTAAAATTACATATAAGGCCCGACATTTCTGAAAAAAGGTTAGTATGCATTCAACTCTGCTCACAAGTGTCTAGACTTTTCTTTTAAGGTCTAAAAATATATAATCGACTATATAACCATTTTGAGTTTTTTTTATACATAATTGTTCTAAAATTATTTAGTAAATATTAAAGTGATTTTATCACTTTTCGTCGATTCTTAACATATTGCAAAAAGGGATCTTAAAAATACACATCATGTATCTGGCCATCAAGTGTTACAAGGGGACTTAACGGATAACGGGTCGGCTCGCCCCAACTGTAGAGTCGGATTGGGAAATAATTCGCTCAATGCCAGAGAATACAGACAGATCACGAGCGAATCGTTACCCGCCGTAATACCCTTTTTACATTAGGCCACATAATTGCATTTTTTCGTTAATAGGAACATGCGACAATGATGCCCTTAGGAGCCCAGTGGATAGAAGAAGAAAATCATGCGGCCGCACGATAAGTCATGCGGCGCACCATTTGCAAGTGTTACCGTATTCTGTCGAGTATTTTTACAAAATACTGAAATTATTCGGGGTATCGGCGCGGTATCGGGGTCTTTTTACCGAATCAAAGAATAAATTCTGTTTAAAGTAGAGCGACCAAACCATTCCTGAACATTTCAATTAAAATAAGTCTGATTGCAAGCAACAAAATGGTAACACAAAGATTTGCAAGGTCTTTTGGGACTGATTCCAACTTTAAAGGTACCACTTGAAAATTAAAGTCAGCAGCACGTAATTTTTGTTCGGTGGAGCCAACAATAGCTGACAAAATGATGCGGAAATGATGCGGCCTAAGTGTAAACACCTCGCATCATTTTTCTGCACCTTCGACAATGATGCGGTAGTGTAAAAAGGCTATAACTGTGCACACCGGCGGAAGTCCGAAGATACTCTACCCGTAAGGTCGGCTGGCAACACTAGTCAAACAAATTGAATTTTTGTTCCTGCTGTGAACCAATCCTACTTTTTCTGATAGATTTGGGAAGCAGTTAGCCTCAGCTGTTTATACATCGATTCTTACAAACGATACCTTAAACGACGTCTAATGTGCCAAAACCAAAAATTCGGGACAAACATTATTGTTTTAATTTAAAAATTTTAATTGAAAGCTCAATAATTTCCAGACGTTAAGATGCAGCTACAAGGTGTTTGGTTCGAATTTATAGCTGCATTTGTCAGCTTTGCAGAACTGTAAAATTTAATACAACCAAATACCTAAGTTATCTGAAAAAAAAAAGAAAAACATTAATAACAAGCAGATCTTAAAAAAGGTGTGATTCCCAAATCTATAAGAAAATGTAATTTTGGCCGACAGCTGAAATTTCGTGTTGACTAGTGTATCAGGTTCTGGTAAGGTCATGTCTCTGCCAGGATTCTGCCTAATGGTAAATTACCAGAATCCAAGGTGACACCGTCATACATTCACACATATGCCGAGGGATGCATGGCCGAGGCGGTGCCTGCTTAAATTAGGCTTCCCTGTGAAAGCGGGCTATGCCTCGGGTGACTGACGCCTTACCGCCTACTCGTGCTCTCCTGCTCCACCTAGCCAAGGGACTATGTCTTCATTCAGGAGCCCTCGATCTTCGGAAACAGCGTCTCCGGTCTGGGGACTAAAGACTATAAGCTATGTATACATATGTAGCTGACACCACAGGTAAAACATGTACCTGCATTCTCTCAAAAAAGAGAAACTGGGGAAAATACATATACATTAGAGTGGGTCAAGCGGATGTCAAATCATATTTCAGATCTGATTGAAATTCAACACTCTGATAGACATAGGCATTTTCTATGATTCTGGGTTTTTGGTTTTCTCGTATCTTTAAAGTAGTGCAGGCCACAGATTTCGTCCTTTGTAGGGGCGGAAGGGGGCGGGGCGAAATTTCAAAACATACTTGTAGTAGTGTGATAACACAGGAGACTGAATACAAAATTTGGTTGCTCTAGCTTTCATAGTCTCTGAGATCTAGGCGCTCATTAAGACGGACAGACATACATAGCCGTATCGACTCGGTTATTAATGCTGATCAAGAATATATATACTTTATGGGGTCGGAAACGATTCCTTCTGGGAGTTACACACATCCACTATCACCACAAATCTAATATACCCCTATACTCTTCGAGTACCGGGTATAAATATACAGTCCACTCATGCATAACCAGGTACATTCGTTCATTTTATTCGTTTATAGTAGTATAGGAGTACGCTTCACTTTTTTTTCCTGCTATTCACCCTCTCAGAAAAGGCAAAAATCTCTCCTTAACGATTTTGCAATATATCGATTATATCTTAAATATAATTCATAAACATCCAAAGGGAATGGTAGAGAAAACAGGCGTATGAAATTATTTTGGCGCGTGCCACACCGAAAAGCATATACACAAACAGACACAGGAAAAAAGCGGGTGGATCAACAATCGGTTCGTTAGTTGACATCCTTAGGGCCGCTTTCACAACTTCGGATTACGGTGCCGCTTTTGAAAAGTGAGGATAAAGTTATCCACCTGATAAACAAGTCGGTAAAACAATTCGTTTTCTCGAGGTCTGGTCGTTTTTCACTTCGCTCCGCCTAAAATTTTATATTTTTGTGCTCAAAGGAAAGTAATTGTGTTGTATTATTGCATACTGTGTTTTGAACTGATCGTGCAATTAAATTGCTATCTGTGTTTATTCTTTTATCGTGTTTTTGTGCCGTTAATTCCATTTGCAATTGCATTTTTGTGCATTCTTACTAGTCCCACTTGTACTTATGCTCAGCTGATTTTTTGTTGCCATATGCACTGTATGCTGCCTCCTGTCTGAGCCACTGTCGGGTTTTATCCATCTATTTTGTCTATCTTCTGCTTACCTTCATACATACTAACATACATATATCGTGCCTGCCAAATTCTGTGTTTCTTGGTGCTATTTGTATACTTATTTCCAATTTGAATCCAAATTGTGCATTCCTAATATCTCCTTACATTCTTATTTGCAGCAGACTTGTTGTTGTCCTATTCTTTTACGCTTATCGATCTAACACATACTCTCCACGCTTGTTGCCTCTCTCTGCTTGCTCTCTTTGTTTCAGTCGTCTCTTTGTGTGTAAACTGTTGACTGTTGTTCGCTTGTTATTGTTAATGTGATTTTAGAATTTGTTTGCGAAATAACTGTGTAATTAATAGAAGCCTAATTTCGTAGCTTGGTCCACACACCGACTTATATTTAACCTTTCTTTTATTTTTCTTGAACAAACTGTTTATATTTTTCTAAAACAAAATATGAGTTCCTGTTTTGCTAAGAACTGCTAACTTGACCGTTCGGTCTACACGGCAAATGTACGTCTACTGCTGGTTGTGTGACAACACGGCACATACCAACTGTGCAGAACTTGGAGATATTGGTGGTCGCGTTGGGGATCTTATTAAGACTCGCTGCGGCCTCAACTGTACCTGTTAAGACTGTAGGGCTATCGAAAGCGACATGCATGTCTTTATGAGACAGACGCATCTTGAATTCGCTGCCCTAAACGCTGTATTCCGAATGCTCCAAGATAAGTTTCGTTTGACGGAGTCTCACTTCAAAACACCTTACAATTTTGACTGAGTCTCCGAAGAGAAAGAAGGGTAACAAGTATTTGCCCAATACTAATAATTTTTCTTCTCTTGCAGTCCCAGAACCACCCGCACCTCTTGCTCGGTCACCACCTGTAACTGGTGCTATGGAACCTGGAGCCAATGGTGCCGTTGCATCTGACACTCCTGTGCCGATGCCTGTCGCCTCTGGGCCCCCACCTGCTGCAACTGACGCGGCTGTCATGATGGATGTTGAGGCCCCTTCTAACTCGGCATCCATCGCTATCGCCTTAAACAGCACTATGCCAATTATGTCGCCCAACCTTGATAGCACCGCTGCGTGTGCTCCCAGGGTGGAAGTGCTTGCGGCTGATGATGCCGCCACTGTCAATGCTTCTGCCCCCGTACCGAGACCTATTCTGGGTATGGCTGCAGCATCTGGCTCTCGCTCGGGTCTTCAATTTAGTGTAGTGGTTCCTCGGAAAGCCGACTCCCGACTTAATCCTGAGGCCACTACGGAGGATGTTAAGCATCATCTTTGCTCCAAGCTTAGCGCTCGCCTTAACGATATTATTGTGACCAAATTTTCTTTTAAACATAAGCGTAATATTTCCTCCTTTAAAATTTTCATCCCTGATTCTTACCTTGCTAGATCTCTTGAACCGTCTATTTTGGCCTGAGCATACAATTATGCATGAGTTCTTATCGGTTTTTCTGAAACATGGCTCAACTCCACTGTTCATGATCATGAAAGTCTTGCTCACCGTGCATCTTATGCTGGTGAAGTTCTGATTGCAGTCAAAACTGACTTCTCATCTGAGTTATTCCCATTCCACAATATCCATGGGATCGAGTTCATTGCAGTCAAAGTCCGTGTTGGTTTGGCTTTTATCTATCTAACCTGCTCATGCTGATGCTGAGGTTTACTCAAAACACCTTTCTGCTATCTATCCTGTTGTGTCTTCGTTAGGTTGTGCTGATCAGATTGCGGTCATGGGTGACTTTAATTTACCACTTCTTTCTTGGCTGCCCTGCGACGACGCTAACCAATTGCTTCCTAGTATTCATAACGATTTTATCAATGAGCTAAAGGATGTTTCTCTTGCCCAAATTAATTATATTAAAAATAATAGGAACAGACTTGCCGACCACTTCTTTCTTGGCTGCCCTGCGACGACGCTAACCAATTGCTTCCTAGTATTCATAACGATTTTATCAATGAGCTAAAGGATGTTTCTCTTGCCCAAATTAATTCTATTAAAAATAATAGGAACAGACTTCTCGACCTTATTTTCGTTATGGATGCTTCTCTATGTGCAGTAGCCAGAGTCCGTCCACTATCACTTCCTGATACCATCCTATACCATCCTGCGCTATCTATAACTTTAGATAGTACCAGTTCTAGTTTTGTTGGCATTACCTCTACTCCTCACCGGATCAAGTGTTTTCGCAAAACTGATTTCGCCAATCTAAACCTTCACCTCTCGAATGTCGATTGGTCCACTCTTCTTTCCTTACCGAATATTGACGTAACAATCAACGCGTTCTATAAAATTATAAACTCTGCCCTTAATACTTATGTTCCGGAGATTACTGTACCATTATCGTCTAAGCTTCCCTGGTTCTCCAGGAATTAGTCCAATTAAAGAATAGGATATCCAGACTCTTTAAAAAGTACCAGAAAACTGGCTCCTTGCTTGTCTTTGTAAAATATTCTTACGCTCGTTCTCAATTCCTAACAACTAATAGTCTGTGCTATAATCTTTACCTCTCTTCTTGTAGTAGAAACTTCCGCAATGATCCTAAAAAAATTCTTTTCTTTTGTCAACTCTAAACATAAATCCAATAAATTTCCTCCGTCGCATCATTATCTTAACAAATCTGAATCTTCTGCTGCTGGCATTGCAAACTTATTTGCCACCATTTTCCAGTCATCTTACTCCTCTCATACCTATAACGCATCCAAAGCGTTGTGCTTGAAGTCGTTGAAAATTTCATTTTCTGCGGGTCCTGATAAAGTGCCAAGTTGTATTTTAAAACATTGTGCCCAGTCTCTATGCCAACCCTTAGCCTTTCTTTTCAATCTATCTTTGGAACAGTCTTGTCTCCCAGTAATTTGGAATGAGTCCTACATCATTCCATTTCACAAGAAAGGCTCCAGATCCAACATAGAAAATTACCGAGCCATTGCAAGGCATCTCCGGCATCCCTAAGCTCCTTGATTTCCTGGTTACCCGGCAATTACAACATCTTTGTTCTAGCTTGATATAACCTTCACAACATGGTTTTTTTAAACATCGGTCAACAACTACCAATCTGCTCGAGTTTTCCTCCATAATCAACCGTGGATTTCAGAGCGGTTTGCAAACTGACGTTATTTTTACGGATTTCAGCAAGGCATTTGATTCGGTTAACCATACTCTATTAATTCAGAAGCTGTCCTTATTAGGTTTCCCTAGTAATCTTCTAAGTTGGATTTCGTCGTATCTTTCTAATCGTACACAACGGGTCAACGACCTACCCCAAGTTATAAGTTCTCTCATACATTAATGTATGCGGATGACGTTAAAACCACCTTCAGCTGGACCTAAATGAACTGCTTTTTTTGAACCTCTCGAAATGCGAGCTTATGACATTTTATCTTTTTTTAACTTTTTCTCTTGGTAATCATGTCTTGGATCGAATTTCCAGTACTATTTGATCATAAACTGTGTTTTAATAGTCAAATAGCTGCGACAGCTAATAAAGCTAAGGGTGTTCTAGCATTCATCAAGCGTTGGTCCAAGGAGTTTGACGACCCGTATGTGACCAAACAATAGTACATTTCGTTAGTGCGCTCGATATTGGAGTATTATTCCTGCGTATAGGGAGCAACAAGATATTCTCGAATCAGTGCATAAATGATTTTTAATGTTCGCTCTTTGTAATGTACACTGGGACTCTAGTAGAATCCTGCCACCTTATCGATCTAGGCTACAACTTATTAACCTACCTTCGTTACACCATCGCAGAATATGCAATGGGGTAATGTTCGTGCACAAGCTTCTTCTTGGGATGGGTGGACTCCCAACCTCTCTTGAGTCAGATTGAATTTACGGTTCCCTCTCGTTCTACCCGTTCTTTTATGCCTATCAGATTACCCTTACTTAGGTCAAACTATGCCCAGCATGAAACTTTCAGGGTTTTAAGCTAGGTATCCAGCACCGCGGAAACTAAAAATTACTGTAAAACTACATATAAAAAAATGGGCCAGGAATTTTTCGTTTGTGTTTTCAAGCAAGGAAAACGAAATTCACAAATTTTTATCGATAGTTGGTCTATCGACACGATTGTGGACTGAGAGAACAGCTGACATGCAGGCCAGGAATATATATGTGCCTATTATTACTGAAGTAAAAGTGAAAGGTGGAGGCAAAATCTGTGCGCAAAACCAAAATGAGATATGAAAATTTTTAAAGTGGGGAGAAGATTGCTTTAATAAAAGCAGTTGAGGCAAGACCATGTCTTTGGCGGATCACGGAAAATAACCATTTTGATAATTTTGACATTTTGGCGCCTCCGACTGTGCTGTACTTCTTCTTACAACAATATGTGCCACTACCAACACAATCACTTCATCGTCAGCATTACTTTTCTTCCATTTTTTAATTTTAGTTTAATTTTCAAAATTGGCGCTGTTTACAAAACACAGTTGATTCATGAGAGTGGCAAATCACTTTTTAGGTTCTTGGTCACACTACATTAGTTGAGTTTCACACATCCGAAATAAAGAGCAGATTCCTTTCAGTAAAATTTCGCGGTGCTGGATACAGGCCTTTAGCAACAATTTTTTTGTATGTCATAGTTGATGACGGTATGGATGACGATGATTATTTGAATTTATGAAGCGCCAGAATACATTAGGATTGAACTTTAAGCTATTTTCAACCTCGGAGATGTATTGGTTATATAGAAATTTATTCACGACCCCTCTTTTTTGTTACCCATATCTAACGCCATCCGCTGGATTACCCCAACTAAGAAACCTTTTATAGAACTTATAACTTACATTTTTATATTTCTGGAGACATTTGGTGCACCAAGGAAGCCTATAAGGACCCCGTACCTTGGTTGAAATAGTGCTGTCAAGAGCATTCGTGCGGGCATCAAGGAATTGTAATTAGTCTCAATACAAGCATTCGATAGCAAGGAAACCCCATCCACAGACATGAGGCAATCATTTACGGCTACCAAGGTGGCATGATCAACATTATAAATAGGAGCTACGTTAATGGCTGGTAAAATATTTAAAAATTCAATATTATATCATTAAAATCATTAAAAATATTATTTATTTGGGTGAGGCCTATACTATAAGAATCATCAATGACAATAATTTCATGTGACAGATGTACATTGCCTGTCATCATAGCAAGGGATTGTCGATCACATGTCCATACAACAGATCCTAAATTAAAATTTCCTGTCACACAGATACCCACAGAATCATCTAAGCTGGCATATATACTGGAAATGTTATTCATATGCGCCTGATAAAGCGTAAAGTCACTTCCAGGGGGTATATAGGAGGCAACTATCAACGTCTTCCCTGACGAGTCAGACATCTCGACAGCCAACTGATCTAGAAGGGAGTCCTCGTTTGCAAGTCCAACTGTTGTGCAGCAAAAAGTATGGCGGACAGGCACGATGACACCTCCACCTCTCTCGCACTGCATCCTGCTGAAGTCTCTATCCTTACGATAAATAAGGAACATGTTTGGATCGAAGTTTCAACCAATATTATGCCGTCATAATCACTGCTAGATGTACTCATGAAGACAGATTGAGTTTTGGTTCTCATTCCAGATATGTTTTGAAAATAAACTTTAACTTTACTTGCAATTCTCCTGACAGATGGATTTAATGTAACTACTAACATTGGTATCAGACGCTCAACCGGACGTGTTAGAGTAATATCCGCAGCGGCTACACAAGCCGTCTGCATCGCACAGCCAAAGGAACCAGCAATGTTTCTGTTCGTATACGTATTGGTAGGTTGAGATCATTGTTACACAAGTTAGAGATAGAATCTAATCTCCAAATGGAAGAAGATAATCTTGTAGTTACTTCCCCAGTCGGTGCGAGCCATTGCACTATGGTCCCAATGACCACTTTTGTTGGCCAAAACCTCATTTTTAAAAGTTAACAAAACACCTTAGTTTTTACCACTCTGCATTGGAAAAAGAATTACCTTTAAAGTTGCGTACTAGAAATTTCCATAGATGGCGCCCCATTCGATAAATCTGCTCTGCAACCCAACTGTTGTTATCGAAAAACTCGTGCAGTAAATAAGTGCAAATTTAATTACAATTTTAAATCTTTGATAAATTGGAAAAAAACCATTAACTGATCAAATTTTTGTTATGAATTTTAATCATAAGGTCTTGTATTACGTGTTTTGTAATGTTAACTGTATATTGTAATTGTGGTGACTTTGTAAGTGTACCTTAAAGTGAGCCGTTCAAAATGACTCAAGTTGTAAAGAAAACTCATTTTTGAAAAGGTATACAAAGTGAGTCCCACCTAGTCCCACCTTGAAACCTATTGTGTGTCGTAGATTAGTAAATCCTTGTTGAAATGTATATAGTAAAAAATGCCACATTTTGCCACATTTCTTGAAATTTGACTTAATAGATTATAACCTCAAATGTATCAAATTTGAATTTGAAAGCCTAATAATTTCCAGACGGTAAGCTGAAGCTACAAAGTGTTTAGGTCCGATTTATAGATGCACTTATGTGCTTTTCAGAAATGCACAGTTGAATGCAAACAGATGTGAGACACTTAAGTTATGTTAATAAAAGAAGGCCTACCTCTGAAAAAATCTAAAAATAACACTAAAATAAAATTTCAGATTTTAAAAATTAAAGAAAAAAAGAAATATAATTCTTTAAAGATTTTAAAAGCTCCAAATCTATAAAAATAACTCTATTTGGTTCACAGCGGATATAAAAAGTTCACTTTTGTTCACTAGTGCCCTTTAAATATGCCTTAATAAAAAAAAGGCGGTGCCACACCCATTTTTTTTTTGCAAATCCACTTCCTGTTGATTACATATATCCAACAAAAAAAACCAAATAAAAAAATATCATTCCGTTCGCGAGTTATTAATTTTGGCCAACAAAAGTGGTCTCTGGGACCATAGTGCATTGACGGCGATCTGAAGAAAGCTCGAAATCAATGTGAGCCGACGGAAGAGAAACTTGAGGAGAGAGCAATTGTCCATTATAAAGCTGGCAGCTGCGACGAAGAGAGCGATACTCCTATAAAATCGCTGAGCCATCCAGGTGCTGGACGGTGCCCCGCGGCAGCGGTAGGCGAAGAGAACACCACTCCAGAGAGCACGCTACGATCAAATGCATCGCAAGCAAGTGCATTGGGAACATAACACAATGCGTGAGTCAAAAGGGAACGCACCCATTCTGAATTCGGGGCAAAATTTTTGATTCGTTGTCCTTTTTGATTCGTTGTTGGGAAGAAAAGCCAATCTAAACCGCCAAGATGGGTAAGCGAAATAATATGATTCCAAACCAGCACTACCACAAGTGGTGGCAGCGTCATGTGAAGACCTGGTTCAACCAGCCTGCGCGTAAACACCGCAGACACGAGAACCGCGTCAAGAAGGCCAAGGCTGTGTTCCCCCGCCCAGCCAGTGGTGCCCTGCGCCCCGTGGTCCGTTGCCCCACCATCCGCTACCATACAAAATTGCGTACCGGTCGTGGCTTCACCCTGGAGGAGCTGAAGGGTGCTGGCGTCAGCGCTAAGTTTGCCAAGACCATTGGCATTGCTGTTGACTTCCGTCGCAAGAACAAATCCCTGGAGTCGCGTCAGCGCAACATCCAGCGCCTCAAGGAGTACAGAAGCAAGCTTATTCTGTTCCCCATCAATGAGAAGAAGATCCGCAAGGGTGAATCTTCTGTGAAGGAATGCAAGCTGGCTACCCAGCTCAGGGGACCAATTATGCCCATCAAAGCTGAAAAGCCCGTGGTTGAGTTCCGTGACGTTACTCAGGATGAGAAGAAGTTCAAGGCTTTCGCTACTCTGCGCAAGGCTCGTACTGATGCTCGATTGATTGGCATCCGCGCTAAGCGCGCCAAGGAGGCAGCCGAGAGCGAGGAGGGAGCCAAGGGCGATACCAAGAAGGCCAAGAAGTAAGCTGCATCTCGCACTGAGAGTTCTGTCTATAACAACAACCAGAATAAATAAAATAAAATTAGTTTTTTCTTAAAAAAACTTTAATAAAACTGCGTCAGATTTGCTACCTTTCTTATGGAGCTATTATAAACGACTCCTTCCATATCGGGGGTAGCATGAAGAATTTATGGAAAGGGTGAATAATTTAAGCAACGGCCCACACAGAGACTCGGCACAGTACCTGAGTATCGGGGAAAACAACGTACACAGTACACATTACCGGTCAACCCACCGGCTTAAATGTTCGTAGATCATGAAGCAACAAGCTTTCATTTATCAAGGGGCTGAAAATGCCGTTCGACCTCGGTAAATCAGAGTACCTATTTTGTGAATAGGTAGTTTGGAAAAAACGAAGCTGTAGAACTGTTAAGGGTCCGTATCCTGCATCGAGATAGGTAGTTCTTATAGCATTGAGCGTTAAGAACTGAAAAGTTTGACCGAGCCATTACATAACGAGAGAGGGAAGAAAGAAAGCCAACTTCTTGAAATTTTTATAAAGTCTTGATTTTAAGTTTACTGGATAGCTGGACTGGATAGCTCCTTGGTAAACCAAGGGGGTTTTCTCGATCTAATAGGACAGGAAAGTGGGACACAAGAATAAAAAAGTGAGTCCAGTGCATCATAGAAAATGTTTGTTCCTATCGTAACATCAGTGCACAAATACAACTCGGATCAATCAAAATCCCTAATGAGGTTATTAAACTTCGCAAACTCGGCCTTACGAAAGCACCGAACACATTGAGGTTAGACCTTTAAACTCGTTTACCGAAGACCAAACAATTCCTGGCAAGTTGAAGTCACCAAGAACTATCATATGATCTTTATCTGAAAGCGAGATAAAGCGAGACAGTGAGATATCCGAAGAATGTAGAATATACGAGCAAGTTATGGAAACTAAGAAAGCGGGAAGAATCAGTTTTACACACAGGAATTCCAGTTCTTGTTGAACCAAGACTGTGAAAAGTTCGAATCCATTGCAGTAAGAACTCCTGCACGTCGAGACGAACGGTAATTTTTAAAAGTTGTGTACCGATCCGTCAAAACTTCAGAACTAAGAATTTCCGGCTTTAACCAGGTTACGGTAAACAAATAACGTGGAATGCAAATGTGACACTATCCTGGAAATGAATGCTGAGCTTACTGCGTAAGCCTCCAACATTTATATAGCTCACTACAAGTTGTTAGTTTTTTGTACGGGTGGAGGTAGAGCTCCAATTGAAGTGATATCACAAAAGCTTGGATAGAAATTTTGGTTGCTCTAGCTTTTATAGACTCTGAGATCTCGGCGGTCATCTGGACGAACGATAAAAGCAGACGGGATCACGTGTGAGAGAGAGAGGGAGGGAACGATGCCTTTCGAAATGGTTTTCTTCATTGTGGCTATATTAATTATCCGATCTGATCCAGATTCAACACTCTGATAGATATTGTCATTTTCTATGATTCTGCGCTTTTAGTTTTCTTTTATCTTCACAATTGTGTATGCCACAGATGTTCGAAATTTTAAAATATACTTGTAGTAGTGTGGTAGATAACGCAGGAGTCTGGATACAAAATTTGGTTGCTCTAGCTTTTATAGTCTTTAAAATCTATGTGCTCATGAAGACGGACAGACAGACAGACGGACGGACGGACAGAAAGACATGGCTATATCGACTTGGTTATTGATGCTGATCAAGAATATATATACGGAAACGCTTCCTTCTGGGTTTTACAAACATCCAATGTAAAGACAAATCTAATTTACCCCTATACTCTTCAAGTACCGGGTATAATAACACTAGTCGACACGACTTTTCCGCTGTCGCCAAAAATGACTTTTTCTGATACATTTGGATGTTTAAAATTTTTTAAAGAATGTTTTTTTTTTTTCATGGAGTAGTTTTTTTTTAAAGAATTTTTAAAAAATTTGGTGTTTTTTGTCATAGGTAGTGCTTCTATTTTTTACATAACTTAAGTTTTCTACAACTGGTTGTATTGAACTTTGCAGTTAAAACGTTGGTAAAACCGTTATAACTAAGCCGTTTATTTTTATATTTTTATAAGCGATACCTTAAACGACGCCTAATTAATGTGTCTATCTAAAACCAAAAATCAAGGCATTCAAATATTTTTTTTTCGACTTTTCCTGAGCTTTCAAAGTCAAAATTTCGGGGAAAAATACCGAAAAAAATTATGAAATTTCAATTTGGAAGCTTAATATCTTCCAGACGTTAAGTTGCAGCTACAAAGTGTCTGAGTCGGATTTATAGCTGCATTTGTCAGCTTTTTTTAACTGCAAAGTTCAATACAACCAGTTGTAGGAAACTTAAGTTATGTAAAAAATAGAAGCACTACCTATGACAAAAAACACCAAATTTTTTAAAAATTCTTTAAAAAAAAACTACTCCATTAAAAATAAACAATAATTCTTTAAAAAAAATTAAATCTCCAAATCTATCAGAAAAAATCATTTTTGGCCACAGCGGAAAAAAAAGTTGAATTTTGTCGAGTAGTGTAATCGGCGCGCTAAACAAAAACATATCTAGTCCCTTCGAAAGGGAACGAGATACTTTTCAGAGGTATTGCTTCTCTTTACAACAAAGGTTAAGTATCTGGCTGTATTGAACTTTTTAATTCTAAAAAAGCTGACAAATGCACCTGTGAATCAGACCCAAACTCTTCGTAGCTTCAGCTGACAGTCTGTAAATTATTAAGCTTCCAAATTTCATAATTTTTTGCGGTATTTTCTCACGATATTTTGACGTTTAAAACTCAGGAAAAGTCGAAAAAAAATTATTTCTTGAGCTGTAATTTTGTTTTAAGATAGGTACATTAAGCGTTTAAGGTACAGTTTGTGAAAATCGATGGATAAACGGCTAAGGTGCAGCCGTTTGACCAAATCCTCTAATGCCACATTTTGCCGTTTTTATCAGATTTCAGAACTGCAAATCGCAATTAATACGTATGTGGAAAAACCACTACCTAGGAAAAAACACATTAAAATAAAAGTGTAGATTTAAAAAATTAAAAAAAAAAACAATAGTTCTGTACATAGTTCAATTGCATAGTGTTATACATTTATCATTGCTCATTGAAAGTATATTAGTATATAAAGAATATACAAAATAACGATAAAAGCCCTATAACACACACAAGCACAGTACAGGCACACATACAGGTGTGTGTAGCAAAAAACCGAACGTGCCTGCGGGCGAAATCGGTTTGTTGCTTGCTTTACACTGGAAAAAGCTAAATACCAAGAGCCGATGTCGCATTGCCGATAACGCACGAAAGTTTGATACTTTTTCATACTGTCCGCCCTATCGTTAGATAATTAAATGAATTAAGTGAATTAAATACGCTAAGCATCAAGACATAACAAACCAATTAAAGACATTTCTACTGCTGAAAATTAAAAATGCATACCATCACATATTTTTTTGTGAATTAATCGACATATGAGTGCCTGATTGCGATTGATTTCAGCTAGAGCCGCGTCATGAGCCGAGGATGACGTCACCAGAGGCGAAAGCACACAAAAAGTTCATTAGCGACATATTCGGTGTATGAGCTGAAACATCTACATACATACATATGTACATATGTATGTACATATATACTTCATTTTTACTGGTTATACACGTGTAAGTAACCAAAGACTAATAAATAATAAAACTAGCCATAAATTGTTAGTTTTAATACTTTTATTTAATAATAAGTGTGCCAACATCACTGTATTTATGTACAATATCGAACTCAATTTACGATCTTTTCCATATCGATTTAAAAATATTAATAATGATGCTTTTCCGATAAATAAATACATTTTTTTCAGTTATAGAAAATGTATTAGTTTTTTGGATAATACAATTTATTTAGTAATCATATATATGGAAATCTTATTTTATCTTAAAACCGCATTAGTTAAAGTCGTTGTCGGTGGTCCCGCGGAGTTGCCTTTAAACGGCCCGTATTTCCCCGTAAGAAGCAGCGTGTTACGGTAAGCCCGTTTTATTTTATCCAAAAGAATTCTTAACATAACCTCACATACAATGCAACTATCTTACCGCAGTATGTCCTCCTGCTTTCAACCACGCGACAATGAAAAAGAAAGCTTAAAACTATGGCGGCAAATAATGGCGCCTGAAAATATGCCCGTACATTGCAGAGCTCAAAATCCATACTAAATCCGCCTATCGCTATCGACTATCGACCGGCGACATCCCCGACCCCGTGAAGAACCGCTTCACTCAAATCCAAAACCGCAAGTTTGGAGACGGGTCGAATCATAGGCCTGGATAGGCCGCTGTCATTCACGCGCACACTAGCGCATCTGATGACTCCACCAACTCCTTTGTAGACTTCTTCCACGATGCCCTTACGCCACTCTCTTCGGGGCAGGGCTGGATCGAAGACGAAAACCATATCACCCTGGCGAATCGGCTCCGTTCTCCTGCACCATTTCTCTCGGCGCAGAAGTGTAGGCAGGTACTCCAAAGTCCACCTCTTCCAGAAACGGTCCCTCATTAGTCGCGCTACACGCCACTGCTTGCGTGTAGCGCACTCCTTGGGCAGCTCCACATCCTCGCCAGGCGTGTCCGGCAGGTTAGCTACTCCTCTGAGCAGATCATTTGGCGTCAAGGGGGCTTCCTGGGGGCTTCCGCATCCACCGGCAAGGGGGTAAGCGGACGCGAATCCACGATGTTCCCCGCCTTGATCAGGAAACTCACCAGTACGTGATCCCTCGGCGCCACCTCCTTCAATGTGTGGCGCAGGACCCTCTAGATACACTGCACCCTTCGTTCCCAGACTCCTCCTTTAGATGGATTCACGGGGCAATTGAAAACCCACTCGATGCCTCTGCCTGAGAGCTCACCCTGAATCCTTTCCATCTCGAATACATCGTCAAGTCGTCTAGCTTCCCTGTCAGCTCCTACGAAGTTCTTGCCGTTGTCGCTGCGCAGTCTATATACTGGCCCTCGACGCAGACGAAATTTCGTATCGCAATTATACAGGAATCCGTCGACAGGTCATGCGACAATTCCAGATGCATCGCCCTGGTCGTTAGGGCAGAACAGGGCGACCCATCGCTTCTCCTTGTGGCGCGTAACTGTGACCAACAGTGGTCCAAAGTAGTCCAGTCCAGTATTCTTGAAAGGTCAACCATTGGCCTCCAGATGATCCCCTGGCAGGGGTCCCATTATTGGTGGCGCTGGCTGCGCCCGTAGCAACTTGCACACGTTGCATGCTGAGACCACCTTCCCTAGTACACGTCTCAGCTTCGTAATCCAAAACCTCGTCCGGATCTCCGTAATCGTAGCATCCACATTCTGATGCTTCATCTTGGCGTGGAAATGCTGCACAATCATCTCCGTAAGACTGTGCCTGTGTGACAGGATTATAGGCCTCCCCGCACTATATGGTATACACAATGCGGCATCAATTCTGCCGTAGGCTCGCAGAATTCCATGGCCATCAATGTATAGCGCCAGACCTCGAATGTCGCTTCCATTGGCGACCATCATGAAGTCTTCTGTCGACCGCATCTCGTTTGGAAACGTCTCACGTTGTGCCTGTCTGACCAACAGGTTCTCTGCGGCCTCACACTCTGCTGCGGTGAGACCGTACTTCTCGAGCTCTCATCTTTGTCCACGGCACCAGCGCGTCAACCTTAACACCCAGGCCGTAGTCCTGAGTAGCCGAGTATAGCTCGAGAATCTCTGAAATGAAATGCAAGTCGTTCGCTCGAACCAACGAAAACTCACTTGACATCTCCTCATCGTCGTTACCATACGGATCTCGTTCATATCCGTATTCAGGCTGTGGCCAGCTGCCCGCTGGCTGCCTCAAAAATGCTGGTCCGCCCAGCTAACGTGACTTCTGACCGAGGTCCACGTGGCGTTGCGAACGCGTTCCTTCATCCGCCGCATTGTCGGCTGTTGGCACCCATCTCCATTGGGATGCCTTCGTCGACTCCAAGACCTCCGCCACCCGATTGTCGACAAACTGCTTATACCGGCGGTGGCAGCACCTACCGTCCATCCATTTAAGTACTGTCTTGGAGTCCGTCCATAACACGATGTCCCGGATGGCCACACTGTGTTCCTTTTTAACAGTGTCCATCAGTCTGGTTCCAAGAACTGCTGCCTGCAGCTCCAACCGTGGGATTAACATTGTTCTCATCGGCGCGCACTTTGTTTTACCACATACGAAGCTCACCAACACGTCGTCATCTTCATAGGTGACCCTCCAGTAGGCCACTGCCGCGAATGCAGACTGACTTGCATCCACGAAGACGTGCATCTCTAAGACTCGCACGCGTCCACGCCCAAAGTAATGGCGAGGACAACGGAACTGTCCCACGGCGTCAATTTGTTTGCGCCAGTTCATAAAGGCTCTGTATTTCTCATCCGGTAGTGGTTCATCCCACTGGATCTTCTGCCTCCAAATCTTTCGTAGCAGCAACTTCGCTGTTATCATGAGGCAACACAAGAATCCCAGAGGATCGAACGTTGACATGACCAAGCTGAAATACTCCCTTGGTAGGGGCTCGACTGCCATTCAATACGCTGCTTGGAACTCGATGATACTTTACATCAAACCTGAAGTCATCCGTGGCTGCCTGCCAACACATTCCAAGAATCTTCTGTTCTGACTCACCCCATCCGACACTCGCACCTCGTCCTGGGGGGCCCAATACAGTCTCCACAATAGGTGAGCTGGATGAGAACCGGCATAACTCAAATCCAGGGTTCGCGTGTATCTCCTTCACTCGGGTAGATACGTGATGGCTTCGCTCTCGGTAGCAAAGCTGTCCACATAGTCATCCACATAATGACAATCGATGATGGCCTTAACTGCTCTTGGATCCCTATGCCGAAACTGTTCAGCATTCACAGTCTTCACGTAATGTGCAGCGCTTGGCGAGCACCAACTGTCATTACAATCATCTCGTAGATGTCAGGATCTCTTCTACCGGTTTTCGACTCCAAAATGTGGCAAATACCAAAGCCTGTCGCTTTGCTCTGCGACCTCGTTAGGCTTCAACCGTCGAGCGTATTCCTTAGATACGTAATCACTGATGATCCTTGCGTATTCCTGCGCGAACTGCCCGTTGCGCTTCATCTTCTTCTCGACATTGACCAACCGCTTGTACGCCATATCATAGCTTCGTGACAGCACAATGTGGTCCTCCTTCCATAGTAATCCTGTCTGGAAACGTTGGCCCAATCTCACCGTGGTATCTTCGAGTATCTTCTGGGCCCCCACGTCGTCGCTGCCTGCAACTGGTTGCGCGGGCTTCACACCAAAGTTTTCGACGTCGAAGTAGTCTTCCACCATCCTCTGAATAGTGTCATCCAATGACACAGCTAGGAGGCAAGACCTCGGTGAAGGCGTAGTTAACTGTCCACTTACCGGCCCAAAGACAACACAGCCCAGCTCGGTTGCGGCCGCATACGGTCCCTGTCTGGCAAACCGTCTTGTCTTAAGTGGAAATCCCAAGTGTCCATGATGCAGACCAATGAGTAATTTCGGCACCGCGTTATTGTAGGGCCTTATTGGCAGGCACGCACCCTTATGCACGCCTTGGACATCTTGTCGGTCTAGAGTCCGCATCGGCAGGCTCAGTATCGAAACGGCATACACGTTTCGCAATGCGTGGCGTATAGGCTTGCCTGCTCCACTAATTTGCAGGCTTACCACGTTGGTAGGCTCCCTGGTGGATCTATCTCCAAACCACTGAATATTCAGATGTCGACGCTCACCTTGCACGCCCAGATCTCTCCTAAGATCGTCGTCTTGACGGATGAACCTTCATCCAGGAGTGCGTACGTATCCAGCCGGCCTGCTCCGTACAGCGTTACTGCCAGTATACGGAACAGAAGGGAAGTATGTCCTCCTGCTTTCAACCACGCGACAATGAAAAAGAAAGCTAAAAACTATGGCGGCAAATAGTGGCGCCTGAAAATATGCCCGTACATTGCAGAGCTCAAAATTCATACATTTCCATATAACAGACCAAATACTATGTATACTAAATCCGCCTATCGCTATCGACCGGCGACAGTCGCTAAAATGTTAAAGTCGTTATCTTTTAAAGATAGCCAAGATATATAGACGCAGTATTTTAGATAAGAGTATTGACATGTTTAATAACGATCTTCCTAATTATAAAAACAAAACAATTATTTAACTAAAAAAATGTACATTTTGTGCAGTATATTTATTTTCAAAAAATTTTAACTTTTACGTTCAAAATATTTTTTTTAGCATTTTAATTCCTAAAACACTCCAAAAACTCAAAAAAAAAAACAAACGGTAAATGTTAAATACATGGACAACCTCTCCTAAATTCACGAAATTTTTTTCCTGGATGGACCCCGATTTCTCATGAATTTTGGTAAAAAAATTTCGTGGCGGTCGCTTCTAGTTTTTTTTTTTTAATGTTTAAAGTTTAACTTTTTTCAAGCCAAAAATTTGATGTTGTTGTTGTTTTTTTCTGTTTATTAGTGTTGCGAAGTTAGCTATAAAATAGCTATAAAGTAGCTATACCTGCCTATAAACTAAACTAAAGTAAACTAGCTATAAGTGATGACAAGAATAAGAGTCGTCTCGACGCTGTGGCCATTGCAACGGTAAATGGTGGGTTTACTCCTCGGCTTCAGAATCCTGTGGGAGACATGAATGTATAAAAGTAGTTGTGCTGTATTATAGAAATGGAAAAGTAGCAACGCAGGCGGAAAATTTAAAAAAAAAAAATCGCGCGATTTCCATTTCTATAATACAGCACAACTACTTTTATACATTTATACAGTTTATCTACTTTATAGCTAGTTTACAGCTACTTTATAACTATTTTAGCATGTGTAAAATGAAATATAGCTTTAATTTCAAATTAGCTATTTTATAGCTAACTTCGCAACACTAATAAACAGAAAAAACCAACAACATGCAATTTTTGGCTTGAAAAAAGTTAACCTTTAAAAAATGTTTTAAAAAAAACTAGAAGCGACCGCCATGAAATTTTTTACCATAATTCATGATAAATCGGGGTCTACTCAGGAAAAAAATTTCGTGAATTTTGGAGAGGTTGTCCCTGTACTTAATATTTACCAATAGATTTATACATTTCTCCAAATAGAGGGTACCATACAAGCTGCGGCTTGAAAGTCTTCTGTTTTAGTTGCATTATTGTTTCGTTTTTATGATTAAGGAGATAATTTTTATTAAACATTTTAATACTCCTATCTAAAATACCTCGTTTAAATGTCTGGGTTATCTTAAAAAGTTTGCCCGTAATAACGACTTGAACTTTTAATTCTCAACTACACGCAATAAGCTGCGAGCCACTGTATGTACATACTATGTATACTATGTACGTGCGCATACATATGTAAGTTCATTTATGTATGTATTTACATACTAAGTATTAATAATTGTACAAAATACTCTGCATTGCCTTTGCATCTAGACACATTTTTAATAAGATGTACTCATATGATATGATATACATATATGACATGCATATGTATAAAAGCAGTATGTTACATTTTTCTATACTAAAATATTTTAGTGATACAATAATACACAGGGGTATATACACATTATTTAAGCCTAAAAACTACATAAACATATTTTTCAATGCCGCTTAAAATGAGAGTTTTGTTTTACCTGTATTTTATATCATTTAACTATTTAAAGTTTTTTGTCAACTGGACATGTTTGCATACATATGTATGCATGTATTTATGTACTTTTAATTCTCAATCAGCTGACACACAATGGATAGAAACAGATGGAAAGTATCGAGACATCATAAATATCGATAGTGACTCCGTTCAGGTCGCATTCTTATAGCCGTATGACATGAAGCTGAACTAGCTGGATATATAAAGACAGCCTAAAGGCCTGTATCCAGCACCGCGAAATTTTACTGAAACGAATCTGCTCTTTATTTCGGATGTGTGGAACTCAACTAATGTAGTTTGACCAAGAACCTAAAAAGTGATTTGCCACTCTTATGAATCAGCTGTGTTTTGTAAACAGCGCCAATTTTGAAAATTAAACTAAAATTAAAAAATGGAAGAAAAGTAATGCTGACGATGAAGTGATTGTGTTGGTAGTGACACATATTGTTGTAAGAAGAAGTACAGCACAGTCGGAGGCGCCAAAATGTCAAAATTATCAAAATGGTTATTTTTCGTGATCCGCCAAAGACATGGTCTTGCCTCAACTGCTGTTAATAAAGCAATCTTCTCCCCACTTTAAAAATGTTCATATCTCTTTTTGGTTTTGCGCACAGATTTTGCCCCCACCTCTCACTTGTATTCCAGTAAAAATATGCACATATATTTTCCTGGAACCCATATCAGCTGTTCTCACAGTCGACATTCGTGTGGATATCGATACTAACGATAAGAATTCGTGGATTCCGTTTACGTTGCTGGATACTGAGGCCAGGAAAACACAAACGAAAAATTACTGGCCCAGTTTTTTTTTTTATAAAGTTTGGCAGTAATTTTTAGTTTCCGCGGTGCTGGATACCCAGCTTAACGCTAAATTAAATTATTATAAACAATTGCCAATTATAAATTTTTATTTTTGTAAATAAAAACCATAGTTATTAATTGAAGTACAGCATTTGCATTACAATTGTGCTTACATATGTAATGTACATATACATATAACTGAAAAACAACATATTTGCAATTGCAGCCGTGCAATTTCCATGAGGAAATTTTCTTTAAAAAAGGATTCCAAGCTTATTCGCAACGTCCTCCTACCAAGAAGTTCCATATCGTTGCTATTATAATTTGGGATACATATTATATATAAAATAGAAGCACTAGAAATTGAAAAGCCAATTCCTTACCAGGGTCCAAATGCGTCTTGGAAATTTTATCCAAATACTCCACAGTTGCTGCAGACATCGTCGCCAACTCCATACACTGAAGCGTCGTTATCGTATCTTGCTCTGCCACATAGAAAATCATTAATTTGTAGCCGTTCATATTAATAATATTAAATAAAACCAAATTTTCGTAGACAAGCACGTGCCAGCAGCCGAAACTCAATAACTCAACTTTTGCATAGTGTAAACGCAAGTTCTGAGTTATTGAGTTACCTATCGATAAATGAGGTAACTCACTGTAGTGTAAATAGGCTATAATATCGCACCTAGAAAGTATAGCAATCGATAAACTCTGCCGCAATGCTGCTCCCAGCTGAACTGAATAAAAAAACTGGACACATATATCTCTATCGCTCTCACTGCATGCTTTTGCATAAGGCTGTCTTTATTTTTCCAGCTAGTTCAGCTTCATGTCATACGGCTATAAGAATGCGACCTGAACGGAGTCACCATCGATATTTATGATGTCTCGATAGTTTCCATCTGTTTCTATCCATTGTGTTATGGCACGAGAATAACGACGGGTTCCGCGGCATGCGCGAAAATTCTCATATTTATAAGGAACACCTCCAAGGCCTCAGGCGACCAAACGAATCTAGTTTCTAGTAATTTTTATAAATATTTGTTTGCTTACTTTTTTGCTCATATGTTTATTGTTGTTTTTCTAGTGGTGATAATTACACGATAGGCAGAGCAGGGTTAAAATATTCGAAAAATCGGACAAACTCAACTAAACGCAACCAAAACTCAACTTTTTTGCCACCTCTAGGTCCCCTATGCTTCCCCATTTAAACGAAACTCGAGTGAAACTCAATAACTCAACCGTAGTGTAAATAGGCTATTAATCCCACTAGCAACTAAGCAAGTTAGCGTACTCAAAATAACCAAAACGTCTGAGAACACTGTATAAAATAAGGTGCTGACAAGCAATATGTTCGCGATTATTTATTGTTGTTTAATTCAGTTGATTCAACCTTACCAGAGAGAAGCTTGTGGAGAAAGAGAACTCCATGGCAGATTTAAGAGAATGGAGGTTAATGAGACTCAGCCTACTTTCTTTGGAAGGGAGATCTCACGCAGGGTCCCAATTGAGTATAATTTTAGGAGGTTAGAAGAAACTAAGCGACGTTTTGCCAATCCTTGCTGAGATTCAGAAAACAAGGAACTACAAAAGTGTTGGAGCTGCGGGCAGATAAATTGGGGTATTTGGACAACGTCTCCAAAATTCACGAAATTTTTTTCCTGGATAGACCCCGATTTATCATGAATTTAGGTAAAAAAATTTCGTGGCGGTCGCTTGTAGTTTTTTTTTTTTTAATGTTTAAAGTTTATCTTTTTTAAAGCCAAAAATGGCTTGCGCGGGTCCCTTGCTGTGTTGTTGTTGTTGAATTTTTGTGTGGTTTTTGCTGGTTTTATTGTTGTTTTTGTTGTTATTATTGATTAGATTAATATTTTTTTCGACTTTTCGTCAATACCGCAAAAAATTATGAAATTTTAATTGGAAAGCTTAATATCTTCCAGACGTTAAGATCCAGCTACAAAGTGTCTGGGTTGGATATATAGTTGCATTTGTCAGCTTTTCAAAACTTTACAGTTTATACAACCAGCTATAGAGCTATAGAAAACTTTAGTTATGTAAAAAAATAGAAGCACTACCTCTGAAGAAAAATACCAAATTCTGTAAACAAAAACTAAATCTAGAAAAAAAACCATAATTCTTTAAAAAAATTTAAATCTCCAAATCTATCAGAAAAAGTAATTTTGGGCGACAGCGGAATTGTCGTGTTGACTAGTGTTATTAACCTTTAAAAATCAAATTTGATAATAGTTTATTTAATTTTTTCCTGGAATTTTGACTTTAAAAACTTATAAAAAGTCGAAATATAAAAAAAATATTTCTTTGATTTTAGACAGGTGTCGTTTATTGGCCACTTTCGATTGGCGACCATCCCACCATCAATTTCGGGGATGGTCCGTAAAGCATTGCTGTTCCGAAATTTCCCAGTGATTTCCAATATCCATTTCTTAAAACTTTTTTTTCATTCCAGACAGCTGCCACATCAAAACTGGTATTCAACCGTATTGTTTTCCTTTGTGGGTAATAGGTAAGATCACGAAAATATGTTTTTATTCAAGTTTACAGTATTCTTATTTTGTTTCACTTTAGAAACTGCAACGTGTTCCACGAGTGTCCAAACGCGTGTAAATAAAGGGCAGATAATGTTTTCTTCTCAATGAAATAATGTATATGGTTCATTTTGCGAGGAAGATATAAACAAATCCGACGCGTTTTTTTAAAACTTCTCCTGCATGTAGAGGAGTACTTTCGACATTCTTATGGGACTTTGGAGGAAAGGATAGCCAAAGCGCTGTATTGCCTGGGATCCTCTGCGGAATATCGCACTATAGGGAATCTATTCGGTGTATCCAAAGACATCGTGTTTAGGATTTTGATCGAATTTTGTCGAGAAGTGACTGCTGAACTCGCCGTCAAGAATATGCGAGCGAAAGTTTTTACCCTGGGGAAGATCCCGGAAACAATGAAAAGATTCGAAGACAAAGGATTTCCAGCAAAAATTTAGAAACCAAGCATATTGTTAAAATGGTTGACTTAATAATAAAATATGAAAATAAAGAAGAGTTTATCCGGTACGAAGTGGGGATGTTAGACTCCGGTTCAGCGGGCACTCAATCGCTATGGTGATTGTGTCGGTGGCGGTGTATATTGTTGCTAAAAAACAGCAAGAGGCACAGCGCAGACGGAGGTGTCACAAATGTTGGGTAAACCCTTATTTGCAGCAGAGGAAGGAAAATTCATATAATAAATATTTTTACCAATTGCAGTGTCTCTTACACATTTCATAGTTTCAGAATATGCTGCAGAACCCTACAGTGTTTCACCAGAACTTTCATATGGATGAAAACCAGTTCAACTATCTATTTTCATTGGTGGAACCATTTTTAGTAGCCAAGCGCAACTCACGGCCAGACGCTATTTCACTCAAAGCTAAATTAGCCATTGTTCTCGAGTAAGTAAAATACCTACCTATTTAATCGTTTGTATTAGATGTTTTGCGACTGGAGACTTACAATGTCACGTTGGCTCGACCTATAGGATTAGTAAGCAACACTTGGGCCGCACAATTGATCTTGTTTCTGACGCAATCTGCACTGCGTTGCACGGAGAGTTTCCAAAATGGAACTCAAATAACATGCTCAAGTGGGCAACGGAATTCATGGAGCAATGGAACTTTCCGAACTGCATTGGTGCTATCGATGGAAAGCATATAGCAATCAAGGCACCACCAAACAGCGGTAGTGCTTTCTACAACTATAAAGTAAGTACAATTACCTGATGCAACGATTAAGAAAAACCCCTACCTTCGTTCTATAGGGCTTTCACTCAATTGTGCTTATGGCGGTGTGTGACGCTTCTTATATGTTTACTTACATCGACGTTAGTGCTTACGGGAGTGAGGGCGATATGAATGCCTTTTCGTATTCGTCGCTTGGAAAATTATTATCTGGAAATATTACATTTCCAGAGGATAGTATGCTGCAGGGAGTACATACTCCATACTATATTGTTGCGGATGATGCATTCCCGTTGCACAAACGTATTATGAAGCCATATGGATCTCGAAACCTTTCCGCAGCAGAGCGAATTTTCAACTACCGGCTAATTCGTGCTCGTCGTTGCATTGAGAATGCATTCGGGATCCTGAGTAACAAGTGGCTAGCTGTTCAAGACACGTAACTTTGTGGCCCAAACAGAGCGCAAAATATAACTGCGGCATGCTGTTATCTACACAATTTTATGATGAGAGTATACCCAAGAGAATATGGTGACACGAATGAAAGCCTTTTGATTGAAAGCACAGCAGAAACCTTCCGTGGTTGGGTACAGGATTACCCAAAGTTTGTAAGTAACACAGTAAAGGCTTTTGTAAACTCCGAAGCTGGGTCAGTACCTTGGCAAAATGAATCTGCTGGTGTCCAATAATAAACAATTCCATTATTTTATTTAATTAAATTATGTCTTATTTTTTTGGTTCTCCTGAACCTTTCAACAGAGCACCTTGATCATCTCCATTTCCGCTGCTGTTGCTGCTTCTGGTGGTAGCTGACCCAGCAATTCGCTCCAAAACGGATATATTGCTCTGGTTGTGGGTTTATCATTGGCGGCTTTCTCCTTCATCTCCTTGAGGTACTCGGCAAGTAGGCCATCCAGTGAGGCCAGTGAGGCCATCCACTCCTGTCGGTTCCTCCACCTTACGCCTTTTGGAAGCCTTTGACTGCTGCAAAGGGAGTTTTAGTTTATTACTGTTTTAATAAACAGGTAAATAGTACTTACATATGAATACCCCGACGACGTGCTTGCCTCGAAGTCATCCTCTGTGAGCTCTCAGCATTCGTCGTCCACATTCGCGGGAGGGCTGGAGCATGCATCGGGGCTGCATGCTGGACTCTCCACAAATGTCCTTGTGCTTGCTTTGGTTCTACAACAAAAGGTACATATACATAGGTGCAAATAGTAAATTATGGATTATAACATACCGTCTTTCCAATGATATCACAGGAAGAAAAGCCATATGTTCAGCGAACTGCCAATCAACAGTTTCGCTGACCCGATTCTCACCCAACGCGACGCCTCCCGCGCTGCCACTTTTGGCGAGCTTGCTGCGATGGTACCTAAGGCTGTCCCTCAGAGATGTCCATGCTGTCTTACATTCATTCGCTACAAAGCATAATTATCATTAATTATTTTAATAACTGTGAACAAATTAATGTATATCTTACCTCCCTTCTTCAATTCGGCACCAACACTCTCCCACGCACTTTTCACCGAAATATTGTCAAAGTGCTTCTTTTCCGTGATCCGCCATAGACATGGTCTTGCCTCAACTGCTTTAATCAATGCGATCTTCTCCTCTCGTTGAAAATTGGAGTCCCTCTTGGTAAATTTGCGCACTGGTTTTCCCTCCATCTTTGAAACACTTCAGTAATAATATGCACATATATTTTCCTGGCGCCCATATCAGTTGTTCTCACAGTCCACATTCGTGTGGATACTGGATACTGAGGCCAGGACAACACAAACGAAAAATTCCAGGCCCAGTTTTTTTTATATGAAGTTTGGCAGTTATTTTAAGTTTCCGCGGTGCTGGATACCCAGCTTAATGCTCTAACTCATGTGCTAAAACAAAATGAGTTTAAAGAATTTGTTTAAAGCATTACATCTATAATAACCCCTTCTTCCCTCAGTTGAAATTTTTACGCGCCAAAATTTAAAATTTTGATTTGCTTTTTTTTGTTTTCTAGTAGTGGTTATGAATGAGCGGACTGTATAATTTTTTATAGGTTTTATTTGATATATTTAATATAGGTGGAAAGACTGCTCTTCTTGTCGACTGAGCCTAGGAACAGCTCACTAAACTGACACCAATTCTCGTATCTTCCAGATAACGTTGGAAGGGGTATTTTCACAAAATGCAGATCTGCGGGTCCCGTTGAATCTCGAATCCTCTCCAGAAAATGTGTTTGTCCCTCAAAAAGACGTTCCACAGTACTAGATAACAATATATTTGAAGTTTCGTGACCATTATCGTGACTGCTAAGCTCACTTATGGCTTCAGTGAAAATGGCATGGGCGCTAAAGAACTTTCCCTCATATTCTGCGATATCCAAATTCGGGTCGACAAATTCCTCTTCCTCATTATATTGGACGAGGTCTTCAGAAAGCTCCACAAAGCGGTTGAAAGTTGCAACCAATCGCTCTAACTTGTGTTCTAATGTTTGCAGAGAAGTACATGACTATACAATTTCCGAAGCCTCCGTAAATGCGCGAGTAAGTTGGGATTTGCACGCACCACGCTGCTGAATTATGCGATGTACGTGGGCCTTCATGACGAACAACGGTCAGCGATATCACTCAGTATATGTATTTCAAATAAAATCAGACACGGCGATCCGGCTCGAAGGACCAAAATTTGCTATGGTTATGAATGAGTGGACTGTATAATTTTATATAGGTTTTATTTGATATAGGTGATTATGTAACATTGGCGGTTTACAACGTGTTTTATATGAATAGCGGGGGGATCGATCTGCGGCGGTAACGATATGCGTGCGTTTCTTTGCGACTAGAATTTTCTACTAAATCAACTCCACGAAAAGAAGTCGAAAAGAAGGGAATAGAGAATATCATGCGATGCGACGGTTCAATGCAATAACGGTGCACATAGATGTATGCGTGCGCAGTGGCGGATGCTGGTTATACGTGTGAGAGCGTAACAGTTATGTTTTGGGTACAAGCAATGACAACACACCTATGCGCGTGCATTATGGCTTAAGCCATAATAAAGCCACAATAATTATTGTAGTATATAATGATATTTTCGATCACATATAAAAAAGAAGTATGCGCTAAAAAAATATATATATCATCCTTGAATATGGATATTAATGACATATAAATGGGTAAAAAATGGGTCCATACAGATTTTAGTGTCGTACTTTCGCTCAAATTTGAAATTATCTCTCGTTTTCTGATGCGAATGTCCATCCACAGACAGACCCTGCAAGTACGTTCATATGTGTGTGTACGTGTGCAGAGCTGGCCAAATTTCGAGTCACAGATTTCTTGAGGCACAAATTTATTTGCTGAGTGTTGCTTATAGAAAATTAATATAATTTGATGTCAAATCTGATATACATTTTGCATTTGTACATATTTACATTCGTTTATTATATTCGTTAATAGTACATTAAACTAAATTAGCATATAAAGGATATTCAATATATACAAATATTTTAATTTTGGGCAAGCGTCATCATAAAATCATAACATTCAATCAATTCTAAAGTAATGGGTGTTTTCTTAGACAGCGGCGTTGTAAAAAACCAATACAAACAAGCAGACCTACAATATGTAAACACATACAGCTAAAGCTCAGTCTCACATACAGAGTTCGTACTTTGCTATGCTGAAATTTTGTGTGTTCTATCAAGGTATACTAAACAAGGTAGGCTTATAGAGAGCAGCAAAGAAGGTAAAGAGATAGAAAGAGAGAGAGACTCTCACAAATGCGTTGTACTGTTCACAACAGACTGAGTCGAAAGAAGCAAAACAAGAGAGCGAGCGAGCCAATAAGCCTACCTTGTTTAGTATACCTTGTGTTCTATTATAGCCTATTTACACTACAGTGAGTTACCTCATTTATCGATAGGTAACTCAATAACTCAGAACTTGCATTTACACTATGCAAAAGTTGAGTTATTGAGTTTCGGCTGCTGGCACGTGCTTGTCTACGAAAATTTGTTTTATTTAATTTTATTAATATGAATACCCAAGAACTAATGATGCTCTATGTGGCAGAGCAAGAGACAATACCGACGCTGCAGTTTATATTATTTTATTATACCCGGTACTCGAAGAGTTTAGGGGTATATTCGATTTGTGGTGATAACGGATGTGTGTAACGCTCAGAGGAAGCGTTTCCGACCCCATACCCGATTCGATATAGCCATGTCTGTCTTTCCGTCCGTCCGTCCGTCTGTCCGTCCGTCCGTCTTCATTAGCGCCTATATCTCAGAGACTCTAAAAGTTAGAGCAACCGAATTTTGTATCCAGTCTTCTGTTATCACACTACTACAAGTGTGTTTTAAAATTTTGCCGCGCCCCTTTCCGCCCACACAAAGGACGAAAGTCTGTGGCATACACAATTGTAAAGATTCAAGGAAACTAAAAATGCAGAATCATAGAGGATGACTATTTCTATCAGAGTGTTGAATTTTGATCAGATCTGATTATTAATATAGCCACAATGAAGAAAACCATTTCGAAAAGCATCGTTCCCTCTCGCTCTCTCTAACTCGCGACCCCGTCTGCTTTGCCTATTCGTTCAAATGAGCGCCTAGATCTCAAAGACTATAAGAGCTAGAGCAACCAAACTTTCTATCCAAGCTCCTGTAATATCAATTATAACTATAATATCTATAATACTATAGGGATCTATAATTATAACTATAATATCAATGCACAAGTGTATTTCAAAATTTTGACGCGCCCCCTTCCGCCCCCAAAAAGAACGAAAATCTGTGGAATCCACAATTTTTAAAATAAGAGAAAATCAAAAACGCATAATGATGGAAAATAGCCGTATCTACCAGATTGCCGAATCTGGATCAGGTCGGATCAATATTATAACCAGAAGTAACAAATTAAATTTCAGTCGCTACGCAACGCCTGCCATGCGCTTACTCATTCCCTCTCTCTCTCACAAACACTTCCACGTCTCGAATATGTAATTATACATGTAATTTAGAAATGTAGAAGCAGATGTAAAAAGTATATGTAAACAAAAATGAAAACATGTATTAAAGTTCCAAAAATGGTTTGACTTCATTTTTTGAAATATTCTTTTTTGCCCAAAATTTAATTCGTCCCTTATGCGAACATATAATAAATTACATAAGCTTAAGCTCATACATATATGTACATATGTATGTACTGACTGAGTGCCGGGTATAAAGTAGTGCCGCGGCCTTTGCCGCGGCTCACAACGTTCCCCCTCGTTAATAATAAAATTGGTTTAAAGTATTGGTTTTAACAATTGTATGTATATTTGCACCTTTTTCCCCAGCCATATTTTTTACGCGCTAAAATTTAAATTTTGAGCTGCCAATTTTTGTTGTAACTTGTGGTGATAATTCCACGACAGGCAGATCAGTATTGAAATATTCGGAAAGTCGGACAAACTCAACTAAACGCAACCAAAACTCAACTTTTTTGCCACCTCTAGGTCCTCTATGCTTCCCCATGTAAACGAAACTCGAGTTTTGCCCGAAACTCAATAACTCAACCGTAGTGTAAACAGGCTATAATAGCCTTTACTGTGTTCCTTACAAACTTTGGGTAATCCTGTACCCGACCATGGAAGGTTTCTGCTGTGCTTTCAATCAAAAGGCTTTCATTCGTGTCACCATATTCTCTTGGGCATACTCTCATCATAAAATTGTGTAGATAACAGCATGCCGCAGTTATATTTTGCGCTCTGTTTGGGCCACAAAGTTACGTGTCTTGAACAGCTAGCCACCTGTTACTCAGGATCCCGAATGCATTCTCAAGCAACGACGAGCACGAATTAGCCGGTAGTTGAAAATTCGCTCTGCTGCGGAAAGGTTTCGAGATCCATATGGCTTCAAAATACGTTTGTGCAACGGGAATGCATCATCCGCAACAATATAGTATAGAGTATGTACTCCCTGCAGCATACTATCCTCTGGAAATGTAATATTTCCAGATAATAATTTTCCAAGCGACGAATACGAAAAGGCATTCATATCGCCCTCACTCCCGTAAGCACTAACGTCGATGTAAGTAAACTTATAAGAAGCGTCACACACCGCCATAAGCACAATTGAGTGAAAGCCCTATAGAACGAAGGTAAGGGTTATTCTTAATCGTTGCATCAGGTAATTGTACTTACTTTATAGTTGTAGAAAGCACTACCGCTGTTTGGTGGTGCCTTGATTGCTATATGCTTTCCATCGATAGCACCAATGCAGTTCGGAAAGTTCCATTGCTCCATGAATTCCGTTGCCCACTTGAGCATGTTATTTGAGTTCCATTTTGGAAACTCTCCGTGCAACGCAGTGCAGATTGCGTCAGAAACAAGATCAATTGTGCGGCCCAAGTGTTGCTTACTAATCCTATAGGTCGAGCCAACGTGACATTGTAAGTCTCCAGTCGCAAAACATCTAATACAAACGATTAAATAGGTAGGTATTTTATATATTTGTTGTCTTGCAATGGACTTACTCGAGAACAATGGCTAATTTAGCTTTGAGTGAAATAGCGTCTGGCCGTGAGTTGCGCTTGGCTACTAAAAATGGTTCCACCAATGAAAATAGATAGTTGAACTGGTTTTCATCCATATGAAAGTTCTGGTGAAACACTGTAGGGTTCTGCAGCATATTCTGAAACTATGAAATGTGTAAGAGACACTGCAATTGGTAAAAATATTTATTATATGAATTTTCCTTCCTCTGCTGCAAATAAGGGTTTACCCAACATTTGTGACACCTCCGTCTGCGCTGTGCCTCTTGCTGTTTTTTAGCAACAATATACACCGCCACCGACACAATCACCATAGCCATTGAGTGCCCGCTGAACCGGAGTCTAACATCCCCACTTCGTACCGGATAAACTCTTCTTTATTTTCATATTTTATTATTAAGTCAACCATTTTAACAATATGCTTGGTTTCTAGATTTTTGCTGGAAATCCTTTGTCTTCGAATCTTTTCATTGTTTCCGGGATCTTCCCCAGGGTAAAAACTTTCGCTCGCATATTCTTGACGGCGAGTTCAGCAGTCACTTCTCGACAAAATTCGATCAAAATCTTAAACACGATGTCTTTGGATACACCGAATAGATTCCCTATAGTGCGATATTCCGCAGAGGATCCCAGGCAATACAGCGCTTTGGCTATCCTTTCCTCCAAAGTCCCATAAGAATGTCGAAAGTACTCCTCTACATGCAGGAGAAGTTTTAAAAAAACGCGTCGGATTTGTTTATATCTTCCTCGCAAAATGAACCATATACATTATTTCATTGAGAAGAAAACACTATCTGCCCTTTATTTACACGCGTTTGGACACTCGTGGAACACGTTGCAGTTTCTAAAGTGAAACAAAATAAGATTACTGTAAACTTGAATAAAAACATATTTTCGTGATCTTACCTATAACCCACAAAGGAAAACAATACGGTTGAATACCAGTTTTGATGTGGCAGCTGTCTGGAATGAAAAACGAGGGGGACCGTTGTGAGCCGCGGCTCTACCTTATACCCGGTACTCAGTCAGTATATACATACATTTATGAGCCTACGATTTATGAAATTTATTATATGTTCGCAAAAGGGACAAATTAAATTTTGGGCAAAAAATAATATTTCAAAAAAATGAAGTCAAATTTGAAACATATTTGAGACGTACAAGTGTTTGCGACAGAGAGAGAGGGAATGAGTCAGCGCTTGGCAGGCGTTGCGTAGCCACTGAAATTTAATTTGTTTCTTCTGGCCATAATATTGATTCGACCTGATCCAGATTTGGCAATCTGGTAGATATGGTCATTTTCCATGATTCTGCGTTTTTGCTTTTCTCGTACCTTAAAAATTGTGGATTCCACAGATTTTCGTTTTTTGTGGGGGCGGAAAGGGGCGTGGCAAAATTTTGAAATAAACTCGTGCTGGTTCGATATAACAGGAGTTTGAACAGAAAGTTTGGTTGCTCTAGCTCTTATAGTCTCTGAGAACTAGGCGTCGAAAAATACGAATGGGCAAAGCAGATGGGGCCGCGTGTGAGAGAGAGCGTGAGGGAACGATGACTTTCGAAATGGTTTTCTTCATTGTAGCTATAATAATTATCCGATCTGATCCAGATTCAACACTCTGATAGAAATGGTCATTCTCTATGATTCTGCGTATTAAGTTTTCTCGTATTTTCAAAATTGTGTATGCCACAGATTTTCGTTCTTTGTGCGGGTGGAAGGGGGCGGGGCGAAATTTCAAAATACATTTGGAGTAGTGTGATCACACAGGAGACTGGATACAAAACTTGGTTGCTCTAGCTTTAATAGTCTCTGAGCTATAGGCGCAAATGAAGACGGACAGACGGACGGACGGACAGACGGACGGACAGACAGACATGGCTATATCGACTCGGCTTTTGATGCTGATCAAGAATATATATACTTTATGGGGTCGGTAACGCTTCCTTCTGGGCGTTACACACAACCGTTATCACCACAAATCTAATATACCCCTTACTCTTCGAGTACCGGGTATAAAAAGTAAGGTATTGATTTTAACGTATATTTGCACCTTTTTCGCCAGCCATATTTTTTACGCGCCAAAATTTAAATTTTGAGCTGCCAATTTTTGTTGTAACTTGTGGTGATAATTCCACGACAGGCAGATCAGTATTGAAATATTCGGAAAGTCGGACAAACTCAACTAAACGCAACCAAAACTCAACTTTTTTGCCACCTCTAGGTCCCCTATGCTTCCCCATTTAAACGAAACTCGAGTGAAACTCAATAACTCAACCGTAGTGTAAATAGGCTATTAATCCCACTAGCAACTAAGCAAGTTAGCGTACTCAAAATAACCAAAACGTCTGAGAACACTGTATAAAATAAGGTGCTGACAAGCAATATGTTCGCGATTATTTATTGTTGTTTAATTCAGTTGATTCAACCTTACCAGAGAGAAGCTTGTGGAGAAAGAGAACTCCATGGCAGATTTAAGAGAATGGAGGTTAATGAGACTCAGCCTACTTTCTTTGGAAGGGAGATCTCACGCAGGGTCCCAATTGAGTATAATTTTAGGAGGTTAGAAGAAACTAAGCGACGTTTTGCCAATCCTTGCTGAGATTCAGAAAACAAGGAACTACAAAAGTGTTGGAGCTGCGGGCAGATAAATTGGGGTATTTGGACAACCTCTCCAAAATTCACGAAATTTTTTCCTTGATAGACACCGATTTATCATGAATTTAGGTAAAAAAATTTCGTGGCGGTCGCTTCTAGTTTTTTTTTTTTTTTTTTTTTTTTTAATGTTTAAAGTTTATCTTTTTTAAAGCCAAAAATGGCTTGCACGGGTCCCTTGCTGTGTTGTTGTTGTTGATTTTTTGTGTGGTTTTTGCTGGTTTTATTGTTGTTTTTGTTGTTATTATTGATTAGATTAATATTTTTTTCGACTTTTTGTCAGTTTTCAAAGTCAAAATTTCGGGAAAAAATACCGCAAAAAATTATGAAATTTTAATTTGAAAGCTTAATATCTTCCAGACGTTAAGATCCAGCTACAAAGTGTCTGGGTTGGATATATAGTTGTATTTGTCAGCTTTTCAAAACTGTACAGTTTATACAACCAGCTATAGAAAACTTTAGTTATGTAAAAAAAATAGAAGCACTACCTCTGAAGAAAAATACCAAATTCTGTAAACAAAAACTAATCCTAGAAAAAAAAACCATAATTCTTTAAAAAATTTTAAATCTCCAAATCTATCAGAAAAAGTAATTTTGGGCGACAGCGGAATTGTCGTGTTGACTAGTGTTATTAACCTTTAAAAATCAAATTTGATAATATTTTATTTAATTTTTTCCTGGAATTTTGACTTTAAAAACTTATAAAAAGTCGAAATATAAAAAAAATATTTCTTTGATTTTAGACAGGTGTCGTTTATTGGCCACTTTCGATTGGCGACCATCCCACCATCAATTTCGGGGATGGTCCGTAAAGCATTGCTGTTCCGAAATTTCCCAGTGATTTCCAATATCCATTTCTTAAAACTTTTTTTTCATTCCGGACAGCTGCCACATCAAAACTGGTATTCAACCGTATTGTTTTCCTTTGTGGGTTATAGGTAAGATCACGACTATGTTTTTATTCAAGTTTACAGTATTCTTATTTTGTTTCACTTTAGAAACTGCAACGTGTTCCACGAGTGTCCAAACGCGTGTAAATAAAGGGCAGATAATGTTTTCTTCTCAATGAAATAATGTATATGGTTCATTTTGCGAGGAAGATATAAACAAATCCGACGCGTTTTTTTAAAACTTCTCCTGCATGTAGAGGAGTACTTTCGACATTCTTATGGGACTTTGGAGGAAAGGATAGCCAAAGCGGTGTATTGCCTGGGATCCTCTGCGGAATATCGCACTATAGGGAATCTATTCGGTGTATCCAAAGACATCGTGTTTAGGATTTTGATCGAATTTTGTCGAGAAGTGACTGCTGAACTCGCCGTCAAGAATATGCGAGCGAAAGTTTTTACCCTGGGGAAGATCCCGGAAACAATGAAAAGATTCGAAGACAAAGGATTTCCAGCAAAAATTTAGAAACCAAGCATATTGTTAAAATGGTTGACTTAATAATAAAATATGAAAATAAAGAAGAGTTTATCCGGTACGAAGTGGGGATGTTAGACTCCGGTTCAGCGGGCACTCAAAGGCTATGGTGATTGTGTCGGTGGCGGTGTATATTGTTGCTAAAAAACAGCAAGAGGCACAGCGCAGACGGAGGTGTCACAAATGTTGGGTAAACCCTTATTTGCAGCAGAGGAAGGAAAATTCACATAATAAATATTTTTACCAATTGCAGTGTCTCTTACACATTTCATAGTTTCAGAATATGCTGCAGAACCCTACAGTGTTTCACCAGAACTTTCATATGCATGAAAACCAGTTCAACTATCTATTTTCATTGGTGGAACCATTTTTAGTAGCCAAGCGCAACTCACGGCCAGACGCTATTTCACTCAAAGCTAAATTAGCCATTGTTCTCGAGTAAGTCCATTGCAAGACAACAAATATATAAAATACCTACCTATTTAATCGTTTGTATTAGATGTTTTGCGACTGGAGACTTACAATGTCACGTTGGCTCGACCTATAGGATTAGTAAGCAACACTTGGGCCGCACAATTGATCTTGTTTCTGACGCAATCTGCACTGCGTTGCACGGAGAGTTTCCAAAATGGAACTCAAATAAAATGCTCAAGTGGGCAACGGAATTCATGGAGCAATGGAACTTTCCGAACTGCATTGGTGCTATCGATGGAAAGCATATAGCAATCAAGACACCACCAAACAGCGGTAGTGCTTTCTACAACTATAAAGTAAGTACAATTACCTGATGCAACGATTAAGAATAACCCTTACCTTCGTTCTATAGGGCTTTCACTCAATTGTGCTTATGGCGGTGTGTGCTTCTTATAAGTTTACTTACATCGACGTTAGTGCTTACGGGAGTGAGGGCGATATGAATGCCTTTCCGTATTCGTATTCGCTTGGAAAATTATTATCTGGAAATATTACATTTCCAGAGGATAGTATGCTGCAGGGAGTACATACTCCATACTATATTGTTGCGGATGATGCATTCCCGTTGCACAAACGTATTATGAAGCCATATGGATCTCGAAACCTTTCCGCAGCAGAGCGAATTTTCAACTACCGGCTAATTCGAGCTCGTCGTTGCATTGAGAATGCATTCGGGATCCTGAGTAACAGGTGGCTAGCTGTTCAAGACACGTAACTTTGTGGCCCAAGGTTAGGTTAGGTAAAGGCGGCTGTCAAGCTCCTCAGGAGCCAGTCACACTTAGGCCGGTTTCGGCCCGTTGTAATACCGCGGGAGGTGTTCCCCTTATCCATCTCATGAGACCCGAACATGTCAGCAGTTATCCCATCCTGACGCTCTTACGAAGTTTGCAATCTTTCTGGGACAGATTTTGGACATTTCTGAAATGTCTGAGACATAGGGCATGCCCAGGTATTGTAGCCTTCTCCTGCTGAGAGCCGGACAGGAGCAGAACAGGTGTTCCACCGTTTCCTCCTCCTCCTCATCTCTACAGCTTCGGCAGAAATCATTGTATGGGGCTCCCAGTCTGTTGGCGTGGGAGCCTATCAGCCAGTGCCCCGTGAGGGAGCGGATGACAACGCTGCACCTTTTCCTGCCGAGCTTACAAAGCTCTAGTGTGCGTTTCCTGTCAATGGTAGGCCATGTTTGCCTGGATATGCGACATAGTGGTGCTGACCGCCACGCATTGTCTGCTCGTCGCTTATATAGCTCTTTTATAATAAGCCTACAGGTGGCCATTGGCATGCAAATATCCTCCTTCTCTTGGAGAAGGGGTATTGTGGTACCAGATCTGGCCAGCTCGTCTGCCTTGCAGTTGCCCTCAATATCCCGGTGACCCGGGACCCAAATAAGGCTGATGGCAAATTGTTGGGCCATCTCGTGAAGAGATTTGCGGCAATTTGCCACTGTGGCCGAGTTCGAGGAAATCGCGTGAAGTGATTTGATCGCAGCTTGGCTGTCGCTGTAAATGTTTACAGTTGTTGTTGCCAGTGAAGCCGTTGTGGCTGTTTGAAGGAGCTTCAGTGCTTCCATGATCGCAATGACTTCCGCTTGGAACACACTGCAGTGATCTGGGAGCCTAAAGGAGTGCCTGATTTCGAGTTGTTCGGAGTAAATCCCTCCTCCAACTTTGTTATCCAGCTTCGAGCCATCCGTAAAGATGCTTATGGCCATGTCTTGGCCTGGTGGTCCCTCAAGCCACTCGTCTCTGCTAGGGATGATTACATTGAAGGGGGTACCAGTGTGTTCCCTTGGAACGCAGTAGTCCGTCTTCGTAGGGACGGTACTGCTGATAAGTATAGATGAGTGACCCCTGAGATGTGACGTCCATTGTCCGGAGTCTCTCAGACGTATCGCTGCAATTTCTGCCCTCTCCTTTCCCGCAAGCTCAAGGCTCTGGAGATTTAGGATGGCGTTTAGTGCATCGTTCGGGGTGGTGCGTAATGCTCCACTAATGCATAAAGCTGCGGTTCGCTGAACCTTGCCAAGTTGTTTGGTTGTCGATCCTTTTGATAAGGCCGGCCACCAAACTGTAACTCCATAGAGTAGGATTGGTCTTACTATTGCTTGGTATATCCATTGGACTACGCTCGGGTTCATGCCCCACTTCAAGCCAATAGCTTTTTTGCAGGAGAATAGGGCTATCGTAGCCTTCTTTACTCTTTCTTTTACGTTCAGGTTCCAGTTCAGCTTCTTATCAATTACCAACCCTAGGTAACTAGCGCTGTCGCTGAAAGAGAGCCTGCATCCATTTAGTATAGGAGGGTTGAGGGGCGGAACCTTGTACTTGCGTGAGAATAGCACGAGTTCCGTTTTTGTGGGATTTACTCCCAATCCTCGCGATTTTGTCCATTCTGACAGTCTCGCGAGCTTAGTGCTCATAAGGTCACAGAGTGTTTGAGGGTATTTTCCCGAGAAACTGATTGCAACGTCATCCGCGTATGCCACTATTTTACAGCCCCCCCCCTCCAGATCACATAGAATCTTATTGACTGCCATGTTCCATAGAAGGGGAGACAGGACACCACCTTGCGGAGTGCCTCTGTTGACATACCTAGATTGCGTGGACGATCCCATCGTTGATGTCACCGTCCTGCATGTGAGCAATTGATCGATGAGCATCACCAAGTGACCGTCCACACCCAGGTCAGTCAGAGCTTCCGTAATGGCACTAGGGACGACGTTGTTAAAGGCTCCTTCGATATCGAGGAAGGCTATAAGAGAGTATTCTTTGAGGTGTAGGGATTTCTCTACAATTGAGACTACTTCGTGGAGTGCCGTTTCCGTGGATCTTCCTTTCCGGTAGGCATGTTGTGCTCCTGACAACATTTGAGGACTAATAATTGTCCTCAGATGTAGTCCGACAAGTCTTTCGAAAGTTTTGAGAAGAAAGGACGATAGGCTTATTGGTCTGAAGTCCTTTGGAGTAGAGTGCGAGGTCTTTCCCGCTTTGGGGATAAAGACTATTTTCGCCTTGAGCCTTTCTTGTGGTATGGTCCCCACAGCTAGTATCTTCCTGAAGATACATTGTAGCCAGTTAATGGCTGAGTCTCCGGCCTGTTGCAGTTGGGCCGGAATGACCTGGTCCGGACCTGGCGATTTGAACGGATCAAAGCTGTTTACCGCCCAGCTTATATTCCGTTTGGTAAAAATATGGTCCATCGTGGCTGTTTGGCCTCCCCTTTGGGTTAGCGCCGGCTTGATGGTTGTGCACCCAGGGAAGTGGGTTTCCAGCAGTACGTGGAGCGACTCCTCACTAGAGTTGGTCCACGTGCCGTTGTTCCTTTTAAGGTACCCTACCGAGGGGGTGGTTTTTGAGAGGAGCTTACGCAGCCTTGCGGCTTCTGACGTCTCCTCTATTTCTGAGCAGAATTTTTGCCAAGAGGACCTTTTTGCTCTTCGTGTTTCTTTTTTGTATTGGGCGAGACTGACTTTGTAGTCCGCCCAATGTTTCTCCTCGTTAGCGCTTTTGGCTCTGTTGAAGAGAGTCCTACAGCTCTTACGTAGGATGTCGATTTGTTTCGACCACCAGGGGGGTTTCTTTTTGCCCCTTGTCTTGTGTGGCAGGCGAGCCGCCGTGAAAGCCTTATTGCATGCATCCGTGAACCTGTACACTGTACGATCTAAATCGTCTTGAGTGTCTGGGCTCATTGGTGCCTTGTTGGGGAGTAGTTCCTCCAAAACCGAGCTATATTTAACCCAGTTGGTTTTCCTGGGGTTAGTGTAGTCGGTGGGTTTGGGGCTCTCGAGGGATAAAATCGTTTCGATGTACCTGTGGTCGGAGAAGGAGTGGTCCTCTAGGACTCTCCATCTTTTCACTTTTTCTGACAGATTGTGAGACACTAGAGTAAGGTCAATAACCTCCTGTCGGTTTTTTATAATAAATGTGGGGTCGTTACCCCGGTTACATATGGTTAAATTCGAGTTCAGGATAAAGCTAAAGAGTGACTCACCCCGTACATTTGTGTCCGTGCTCCCCCATTGAGTGTGGTGAGCATTGGCATCGCAGCCTATTAGTAGGCTTGTGTTGGACCCCTCGCTGTCGCTGGCGAGCTTGCAGACGAGGTCGTTGGGAGGATCACTTTCCTCATGGGCCATGTAGGACGACATCAGCCTCAGATGTGTCCGCTTTAGCTCTAGGCTTACCGTTGTATTGTCGCCATTGCTGAAGTTATGGAGCAGAAAGATATTAAGGTGCTTTCTTGCGAGAATGCAGGTACGAATTTTACCTTCGGTTTGGGGTACAATGAGCTTGTACTCCCTCGTCGCTAACCCACAGACCTTGGCTCCGACTATCCAAGGCTCCTGGATTAGGACCACGTCGGCTCCGCTTGCATCCAAGCGGAGTATGAGTGCAGCAGATGCTGCTTTACAGTGGTGGAGATTTATCTGAAGGAGTCTCAGAGACATCTTCATGAATCTCCACCACTGTAGTGTCGGCGTCTGAGTCGTCGGATATTTCGTCTCGACACATCGCCTCAAAATCGCGCATTAGCTCTGCGTCAGAGGAGTAGTCTTCTTTCGGCTCCAGCTCGTTGTCGGGTGCCTCGATCTCCGAGGCCACATCCTGCACGACTGGGTTGTCGACAGGACGAGCCTCGGCCGTGGCAGCGTCCGACTTGTACACCTTTATGGTGACCGAGCTGAAGCCAAAATTCAGCTCTCCTTTAGCTGCCTCTATGGGGGCCAGCGATTCCTTATTTAGGATGATGACGGCCTGGTTTGTCGGCCCCTTTGACTCCTCAACCTTGACCACCTTCCAGTCATGAGTTGGAAGTGTCGGGTTGCACCTCTGCAGCATTTTGAGGATGCGCTCTGGCTCCTTGAAGGTAGCCGGCACCCATAATCTGGCCCTCGGTCTACTGGGCACCTCGCTCCAGTCTACCGCGACGAGCTTCGCCCCAGCGTAGACCTCTCCGATCTGCGCCACCGCTGCTTTGTATAGCTTTACGGAGCGCTCGTCGTCGCAGGCTACAACTTTGATGCTGCCCTGGAACCACCCCATGTCTTTACAGACTGGAGGTGGCCCTGGGTCTTTGTCGAGCAACTCGAAGCAGCGGTCGGCCAGTGCCGCCTCCACCCACTTCCATTTGCTCTTTGGGATCTTTCCCTCCGCGCTGCCTTTGTCGAGGACGCCAATTAGCGTCCTCTCCTTGGCAATCTGCGCGAAGGAGATATTGGCCACCACCCTCGACCTTTTCGCGGCCGGGCCGGGTGTCTCTTGCGACCGTTGTCTCTTTGGTTGAGAGACCATTGTGAAGTTTGGGAGCACCGATGTGGCCCACTCCACCTTCTTGAGCCAGTCCGCTGAAGGACTGACCTCAGTGTTGGCATTTTGCCGACGGAGTATGTGCCCTGCACTCCTCCTTTCGGCATAGGTATGCTTTCTGGCCTGGGCGCTGGTTGAAGGCAAATCTTCGCCCTCCACCTTACCAGAAGGTCGGGCAGCCGCAGTATTGCTTAGCTGCCTCTCCAAGGTGTCGGTGTTGGGAGCTGGTCCGCCCCCCACCCCAGATTCGGGATGGGACCCACTCGGGTTCACCCCAGCGCTTTCCGCCTTGCAGGTCTGTCCTGCTGTTGAGCTGGTCGGGCCGTGCCTTTGGGCCGATGCCTTCCCATGCGGGGGATTGCTCCCATTTGACATTTGGGGAGTGTCAGACTCTTTTTGGTTTTTTTGGTTTTTTTGTTTATTTTGAATATTTTTATGCATTGTACATCCCACGAGATGCAGAGAAAGGGAACGGTCAGCCCGGGCAGAGATCCACGTTGCCCGGGTAAGGCATCATTAGAACAGGGGGCTGCCAAGTCCCTGAGCTCTCCGTTCGAGACTGGGCTAGTTTTTAAACCGGGCCCCCAGCCAGGCTGACTCTCGGCACGGGTCGAATGACACCTTAGCCCAGCCCGGTGTGAGGTGAGTGTGGGGGATGGGATGTGGGTAGGTAGTGTGTGGGGGGAAGGGGAGTGTGTGAGCTACTTATACGAGGCGGCACCACAAGCGCATCGTCAGTGTTGCTTCTTCGCGAACACCCGCTGGCTGTCCGGGACTGCTTATTTTCGGTGATCTCTCTAAAGAGAACCGATTATTCACAGCTGACCTACCTTTTTTAGGGGTAGGCCTTTCGCTATCCGCAACCTGCGACCCGTCCGGTGGCCTCAGCTGGGCCCCCTCTGAGCCACCTCACGCGCTCATCAGACCAGATTTTGTGGCCCAAACAGAGCGCAAAATATAACTGCGGCATGCTGTTATCTACACAATTTTATGATGAGAGTATGCCCAAGAGAATATGGTGACACGAATGAAAGCCTTTTGATTGAAAGCACAGCAGAAACCTTCCATGGTCGGGTACAGGATTACCCAAAGTTTGTAAGGAACACAGTAAAGGCTATTATAGCCTGTTTACACTACGGTTGAGTTATTGAGTTTCGGGCAAAACTCGAGTTTCGTTTACATGGGGAAGCATAGAGGACCTAGAGGTGACAAAAAAAGTTGAGTTTTGGTTGCGTTTAGTTGAGTTTGTCCGACTTTCCGAATATTTCAATAATGATCTGCCTTTCGTGGAATTATCACCACAAGTTACAACAAAAATTGGCAGCTCAAAATTTAAATTTTGGCGCGTAAAAAATATGGCTGGGGAAAAAGGTGCAAATATACATACAATTGTTAAAACCAATACTTTAAACCAATTTTATTATTAACGAGGGGGAACGTTGTGAGCCGCGGCAAAGGCCGCGGCACTACTTTATACCCGGCACTCAGTCAGTACATACATATGTACATATATGTATGAGCTTAAGCTTATGTAATTTATTATACATATGTTCGCATAAGGGACGAATTAAATTTTGGGCAAAAAAGAATATTTCAAAAAATGAAGTCAAACCATTTTTGGAACTTTAATACATGTTTTCATTTTTGTTTACATGTACTTTTTACATCTGCTTCTACATTTCTAAATTACATGTATAACTACATATTCGAGACGTGGAAGTGTTTGTGAGAGAGAGAGGGAATGAGTAAGCGCTTGGCAGGCGTTGCGTAGCGACTGAAATTTAATTTGTTACTTCTGGTCATAATATTGATCCGACCTGATCCAGATTCGGCAATCTGGTAGATACGGCTATTTTCCATCATTATGCGTTTTTGATTTTCTCTTATTTTAAAAATTGTGGATTCCACAGATTTTCGTTCTTTGTGGGGGCGGAAGGGGGCGCGTCAAAATTTTGAAATACACTTGTGCATTGATACTATAGTTATAATTATAGATCCCTATAGTATTATAGATATTATAGTTATAATTGATATTACAGGAGCTTGGATAGAAAGTTTGGTTGCTCTAGCTCTTATAGTCTTTGAGATCTAGGCGCTCATTTGAACGAATAGGCAAAGCAGACGGGGTCGCGAGTTAGAGAGAGCGAGAGGGAACGATGCTTTTCGAAATGGTTTTCTTCATTGTGGCTATATTAATAATCAGATCTGATCAAAATTCAACACTCTGATAGAAATAGTCATCCTCTATGATTCTGCATTTTTAGTTTCCTTGAATCTTTACAATTGTGTATGCCACAGACTTTCGTCCTTTGTGTGGGCGGAAAGGGGCGCGGCAAAATTTTAAAACACACTTGTAGTAGTGTGATAACAGAAGACTGGATACAAAATTCGGTTGCTCTAACTTTTAGAGTCTCTGAGATATAGGCGCTAATGAAGACGGACGGACGAACAGACGGACGGACGGACGGAAAGACAGACATGGCTATATCGAATCGGGTATGGGGTCGGAAACGCTTCCTCTGAGCGTTACACACATCCGTTATCACCACAAATCTAATATACCCCTAAACTCTTCGAGTACCGGGTATAATAAAATAATATAAACTGCAGCGTCGGTATTGTCTCTTGCTCTGCCACATAGAGCATCATTAGTTCTTAGGTATTGTTCGGGCCAGCCGCTAATCAACAGGCCTAACTTAAAACTATACATACACTACAATACAATACAATATACTGCAATACTGTAAACGCCCACGTTCGGCAGCGCTGCTGCGCTCCCTCTGTAAAGGGCGCTCTGCAGCCGCCGCCTCGGCTCTAGCTTTGATTAGCCGACGGTGCAAATTTCAGTAATCTGCTAACCTCTCTGCGCATTGGTTGCATTTGGATCTCGTTTACACATATGTACATTTATCTGGTTGTGCTAAGAGCAAGCAATCGGCTTCCGCTAGCAGCCGCCGGTATAAATAAACAGTTATTACATTGAACAATTCGCGTTATTATTTTGGATAGAAATAGGTGCCAAAAAAGCTTGGCATCTCAAACATTGGTGACCCCGACGTGATTAAAGACATTGGCTAATCGCGTTTCGTGCAAAAACATTTAAATTGAACAATATATTCGGTTCTGTGCAGTTTAACCACAAACAAATACATTGGTGCAGAATATAAACGGTTTATGCGCAAATTCAGTGAGAGTGCGGTCGTCTGAGATTCCGTTAGTTAATCGTCGAATCTCTCATTCTATGCTCAGCCGCAGACACGGTTATTGACTTTTCGTGTCTCTCATTCTCGCTCCAGCTTCTGTGCACCGTCGCATAATCTTCAAGTCTCTCATTCTCTGCACAACTGCAGCCACGGTTTCGACTTTTCGTGTCTTCACTCTCTCTTTCTCGATTCTGTACGCCGTCGCTAAACGGTTATCTATTCTCCGTTGTTTTGTTGCATTTCGCACCGTTAAACATGGAAAGCGATCCCAATACAGGCGCGGGCGAAAATGTTGTGACGGCTAATAACAGGCTGAGCCTTTATAAACGTAAAGTTCAGTCTTTGTACGATCGAATGAGCGGGCTCGGCGAATCATTCGCTGGCAATAAGATCGATAATTTGAACGCCACGGAGATCGACGTTCGTATCGACATGCTGTCAGAAATTCGAGAGGAATTTAATAAGGCCCATAATGAACTGGAAGCGCTCAATCAAGATGAGATTGGGAGTGCGATGCGCAACAACTTTGATATGCTCTTCATATCGTTGAAGGCTGAGCTACTGGCTGCTCTCGAACTAGGCCACTCGCGCGCTGCTGCCAATTCAACTACCCTACCAAACCATTCTGGACACAGTACCATCATCATGGCTCACAAGCAGCGACTTCCTGAGCTGAAAATACCCAAGTTTTCCGGTGGATACGTCGAATATTCGGACTTTATGGCCATGTTCAATTCGATCATCGACGCGGATGCGGATCTCAGCGACATCGAGAAGTTCCAGCACCTTCGCTCTAGCCTCGCTGATGTGGCTTTGGATTCGGTTCGATCTTTGGAACTCTCCAGTGCCAATTATCGTGTGGCGCTGGATATACTTAATAAACGTTTTAGTAACAAGCGACTTGTTTTTCAGGCACACATCAAGAAGATTCTTGGGCTCAAGAGAGTGGATTCGCCATCTCCTAAAAGGCTTCGGGAGTTTTCGGATGCCGTCAATTTGCATATGCGTGCTTTGCAAACATTAGGAACGGATTTGGAGATATCCCACTGCATTATAATTAACCTGCTGCTGCAGAAGTTGGACGCTAAGACGCAAATGAAATGGGAAGAACACCTGTCGTCGGATGCCATACCTACAGCAAAGGATTTTTATGAATACTTGGAGAAGCGGTGCCAGAAAATGGAGACCTTGGAATACGCTACAGCGGCACCCGCTAGTAGCGCTCAGGTGGGAAAAACTCATAATTATCAGTTTAAGAAAACTTTTGTTGCCTCCAACTCTTCCACCGACTCATCTGGATGCAGTTTTTGCCATTCAGCGGGACATGGTATATATTCCTGCAGGATATTCGGGAATTTGTCTCCGTTGCTGCGCCACAAAGAAGTGAAGAAGCTTTCCCTCTGTTTCAACTGCCTGAAAGCGGGGCATCGGACTCGTGCATGCAACAGTGGAAAATGTCGAGTATGCGGTGGGAGGCATCATAGTTTGTTGCATTTTGAGAATCTTCAATCTACAATTCAAGGCTCCCCAGATCTTTCTCCTCCAGATCTAACTCTCCAACCAGTCGCTATTTCTGCCACTAAGGATTCTGTTAGCAGTTCACCTTCCCCTGCCTCTACCTCTCTTGCTGCCCAAGGTCTTCAATCCGATGTTGTGCTTCTGGCTACCGCTGTGGTTCTCGTAAAGAATCGGTCTGGCGTTTTAGTTCCTTGTCGTGCCATACTAGATTCAGGAACTCAGCTTCATCTCATCACATCCAGGTTCGCCCATCAGCTTCAGCTTAGGAGAACTCAATCGTCTGCACTTGTCTCTGGGCTCGGCGATACCAGCGTGGCTACTGAGGGATCCACCGTGAACATTTGTATGCATTCTCGCACAGCTGACTATACAACTACGCTTACTGCTCTTATAGCTCCTACGATCACCGATTGTCAACCAAGTCTGGCAGTCAATGTAGCCGATTGGAATATTCCGTCAAATATTCAGCTTGCTGATCCTGCATTTTTCAGCCCTCAGCGTAGGGCAAATCAAACTCATCGATGGTCTGCCTCTTCTGCAGAAGACCCGGCTTGGGTGGATCGTATCCGGTGGTGGACAAAGGGTTGCACGCTCGGCGCTCTTGGCAACGCACAATTCTCCAGATTCGGAAGCTAGCATGGATGCAAGGTTGGACAAAACTCTTCGTATGTTTTGGGAGGTCGAGACTTGTGCGGACGCCGTTTTGAATACGAAGGAAGAATTAGATTGTGAAGCGCATTTCGTAGACCACTTCTCACGTTTGCCATCAGGGGAGTATTCAGTTCGTCTCCCGTTAAAGGATAATGGCGATCGCTTAGGGGAATCTTACACTCAGGCGCATCGTCGATTCATCAATTTGGAGCGAAAGTTGGATCGTGATACTACACTCAAGGAGCGGTACTCTGCCTTTATGAGGGAGTATATTGAGTTGAAGCATATGTCCCCAGTCAACCCTGATTCTCGTAGTCTCTGCAGATATTTCTTGCCTCATCACTGTGTTTTAAAGGAGGATAGTACGACGACAAAGCTTCGTGTCGTTTTCGATGGTTCGGCAGCTACATCAACTGGATGTTCCCTAAATGATGCGATGATGGCAGGCCCTGTTATTCAGCCTGCATTGTTCAGCATATTAATTCGGTTTCGCACATATCCAGTCGCTCTCACTGGGGACATTTGTAAAATGTACCGCTGCGTGCGACTGTCTTCACCTGACAATTACTTTCAGTGCATTCTATGGCGAGATTCTGTCCAGTCCGAAGTTCAGGTCTACACATTAGACACCGTCACATATGGCACTAGAGCTGCATCGTTTTTAGCAGTTTGCGCAATGCACCAGCTGGCCATTGACGAGGGTGAGTCCTACCCTCTTGGCTCAGCTGCTCTGCAGCAGGATTTTTACGTGGATGATCTCATCTCGGGCGGCAGCTCTGTCGCTGAGGTCATGGAAAAGATGCATCAAACCTCCGCCATACTGTCTTGCGGTAATTTTAAGCTTAGGAAATGGTGCTCTAGCCATCAGGAAGTACTTGAGGGAACGCCTGAAGAGGACAGAGAGAAATACTTAAGGTTTCATGATGGAAGTGACATAACGAAAACTCTTGGCTTAGCATGGGACCCTGCATCAGATCAGCTGCTTTTTGCCTTGTCCGCGCTGGACACAAATTCGAAGCCCTCCAAGCGATCGGTTTTGTCTACGATTGCTCGTTTCTACGACCCTCTTGGATTGATAAATCCCGTTATTGTCAGGTGCAAAATCTTCCTTCAGCAGCTTTGGAGAGAAAATTTGGATTGGGATGAAAGCCTACCCTCAGCGTTGCATTCCTCTTGGATGGACTTGAGAAACAGTTTGTCAAGTATCACGCGGATATCATTTCCTCGCGTTGTTCATCCTTCTAATACGGTAATCGAACTTCACGGATTTTGTGACGCCAGCACAGAAGCATATGGCGCTTGCATATATGTGGTGTCCAGGGAAGGGCAGTTGTCGAGCAATATCTTGTGCTCAAAGTCTCGAGTGGCGCCACTAAAAACCTTATCGATTCCCAAGCTTGAATTAAGTGGAGCCCATTTGCTTGCGAAACTAATGAATAATTTGAAGGATATTGGAAGTTTTACAGGTCGATTTTATTGCTGGTCAGATTCATCGACAGCATTATCTTGGATACGGGATGAGCCAGCCAAATTTCAAGTCTTCGTGGCAAATCGAGTGGCAGCAATTCAGGAGTTGACGGCAGGCATGGAATGGCGCTATGTCCCCACATCATTAAATACTGCTGACGTTCTCTCTAGAGGCTCGCTTCCCCACCAACTTATCCACTCAGAGCTGTGGTTTCATGGTCCATCATTTTTGGTAGGCTCCAAGGAAGAGTGGCCTGTACCTCCTGTTCCTAAGGCAGCAACGGCAGAGCTTCGCAGGCGTGTATTGCTGATCGCGTCTCCACATGCCGATCTCACGTCAGAATGCAAATTTGCAAATTCATTCTTCGGCATGCAGCGCACATTCGCCTACATGCATAAATTTGTACATCGGCTTCGGCATTCTGGACTCACCGTTTCGGATATTCGGCAAGGAACGCATCTTCTGATCCGGCATATTCAACTGGCTGTTTTGTACATGGATATAAGAGAGATTCAACGCAATGGTCAAGTCAGGAAATCCAGTTCAATCAGCTCACTCTCTCCGTTCATCGATCAGCATGGATTACTAAGAGTTGGAGGTCGTCTTGGAAACTCATCTCTGGGATTTGATGCTCAGCACCCTCTTATCCTGCCAAAGGGACATCCCATAACTTGTGCGCTGATAAGGTATTATCACGAAAGGAACCTTCATGCTGGACCTCGCGCACTACTTGCCAAAATTCGACTGGAATATTGGCCCATTGGCGGAATCAAGGCAGTATCAAAGGTAGTCAGCAAGTGTGTGAGATGCTTCAGGACTAGGCCGCGCATGGTTCAGCACATCATGGGAGATCTGCCTAAGGAGCGTTTGGAGGGAACTCGACCTTTTGAAGTCACTGGAGTGGATTACTGTGGGCCTTTTTTGTATAGATCAGAAATCCGCACGAGGCCACCCATCAAGTGCTACATCAGTGTATTCATTTGCTTCACTTCTAAGGCTATACATATGGAGCTCGTAAAGGACCTGACCACCGCTTCGTTTCTAGGCGCCTTAAAGCGTTTCACTTCCACGCGAGGAAGGCCAAGTCAAATTTGGTCTGACAATGCGACAAACTTCGTTGGCGCGAAGAACGAGCTTTTGGAGCTCAAGAAACTCTTTATGAGCGACTCGCATATGAAGGAGGTCCATGAATCCTGCTTGGCGGACTCGATCGACTGGCGCTTCATCCCACCACGCTCTCCGCACTTTGGCGGATTGTGGGAAGCGGCCGTGAAGACAGCAAAGCATCATCTGTACCGCTCAGTTGGGCCCTCTGTGCTTGACTTCGACGAGCTGCGCACTCTGATCTGCCAGATCACGGCAATTGTTAATTCTCGCCCTTTGCTCTCGCTTTCAGAAAATCCTGCTGATTTGGATGTCCTGACTCCTGCTCATTTGCTTTTAGGCGGTCCACACGAAGCAATCCTCGAGCCCGATCTGACGAAGCTGAACTATAATCGTCTGGATGGCTGGCAACGGGTCACTCAACTGCAGCAGATATTCTGGAGCCGCTGGCGCGAAGAGTATCTAACTCTTTTGCAAGAACGGTCGAAATGGCGGACTCCCACGCAAAATCTTTGCGTAAACGATCTCGTTCTGATTAAGGACGAGAATCTTCCTCCAATGCGTTGGCCACTAGCTAGAGTGGTCGAGGTCGTCAAGGGCAAGGATGGAGTGTGCCGCGTAGCTGACCTGAAGACTGCCACAGCAACCATCAGAAGGGCCGTTACACGGCTATGTGTACTGCCCCTCAAGGAGTCTGTTGAAAGACTGGCTTCCAACGGGGGGAGTATGTTCGGGCCAGCCGCTAATCAACAGGCCTAACTTAAAACTATACATACACTACAATACAATACAATATACTGCAATACTGTAAACGCCCACGTTCGGCAGCGCTGCTGCGCTCCCTCTGTAAAGGGCGCTCTGCAGCCGCCGCCTCGGCTCTAGCTTTGATTAGCCGACGGTGCAAATTTCAGTAATCTGCTAACCTCTCTGCGCATTGGTTGCATTTGGATCTCGTTTACACATATGTACATTTATCTGGTTGTGCTAAGAGCAAGCAATCGGCTTCCGCTAGCAGCCGCCGGTATAAATAAACAGTTATTACATTGAACAATTCGCGTTATTATTTTGGATAGAAATAGGTGCCAAAAAAGCTTGGCATCTCAAACAGGTATTCATATTAATAAAATTAAATAAAACAAATTTTCGTAGACAAGCACGTGCCAGCAGCCGAAACTCAATAACTCAACTTTTGCATAGTGTAAATGCAAGTTCTGAGTTATTGAGTTACCTATCGATAAATGAGGTAACTCACTGTAGTGTAAATAGGCTATAATAGAACACACAAAATTTCAGCATAGCAAAGTACGAACTCTGTATGTGAGACTGAGCTTTAGCTGTATGTGTTTACATATTGTAGGTCTGCTTGTTTGTATTGGTTTTTTACAACGCCGCTGTCTAAGAAAACACCCATTACTTTAGAATTGATTGAATGTTATGATTTTATGATGGCGCTTGCCCAAAATTAAAATATTTGTATATATTGAATATCCTTTATATGCTAATTTAGTTTAATGTACTATTAACGAATATAATAAACGAATGTAAATATGTACAAATGCAAAATGTATATCAGATTTGACATCAAATTATATTAATTTTCTATAAGCAACACTCAGCAAATAAATTTGTGCCTCAAGAAATCTGTGACTCGAAATTTGGCCAGCTCTGCACACGTACACACACATATGAACGTACTTGCAGGGTCTGTCTGTGGATGGACATTCGCATCAGAAAACGAGAGATAATTTCAAATTTGAGCGAAAGTACGACACTAAAATCTATATGGACCCATTTCTTACCCATTTATATGTCATTAATATCCATATTTTTTTAGCGCGTGCGTTTATTCGTCATATTCGTTATATTCGATTGGTTTTTCTTTGCGCATAACAGCCATTTTCGTATTTTTTGGATTTTAGCGGAACCATCACCACTAATAACAACAAAAAACAGCATATTAAAAGTTAAATATTGCCGCGTATAATTTTTAGCTGAGTTAAAAGGGGCAAAAATACATGTAATGCTTAGAACAAATTGTTTAAACTAATTTTATTATTAAATCAAGCATTTCAACAATATGGTTGATTTCAAATTTTTTGCTGCAAGTCCCATGTCTTTGAATCCTTTCACTGTTTTCGTGATCTTCTCAGGGTAGGAAAGTGTGCTGGCAAATACTTGTCAGCGAGTTAAGAAACTACCTCGTGACAAAACTCCAGTAATATTCGGCAGACAATGGCCCTTGGCACACCAAATACTATATTTCGCAGACGATCCTAGGCAATAAAGGGCTATGCTATGGCTATTCTCTTCTTCAGAGGGATTGTCAGTCGAGAGTTGAGATTGAGCAACAGTCCAACAAGAATGTTGAAAGTACTCCTTTCCATGCGGAAATTTTCCTTAAAAAAGGCATCGGAGTTGTCCACATCATCTTCCTCCCAAAATGAACCATATCGTGGCTATTGCAATTTAGAATACATTATATAACTGAAAAGAGTGAACATTATCTGCTCTTTACTTACAAGGGTCCAAACGCGAGGAGGACGTTGCAGTTGCAAGACGAATTGCAACTTTTCTGATGATAACTCAGACACTTCCATGCACTTCAAAAGATTCTCCCCACTTTGCGCCACCGCAGTTAAAAGAATCAACTCTTTTTCCGTCATATTTCGTTGATTTTCGAACATTATTGACTTTGCAAGCACGCAAAGTACGTCAGAATGTGCACACATACACTCTCACGGGCGCTGATACCAGTCGAATCGCTACGGACACCTACATGTATGATCTGTTCCATCTATATACTGTATGGTTAGTGCTACTATTGACGACCAGTATTGTGCCATTTAAACTTGGGCTACGTCTTCCTAGTAATGGCAAAACGTTGCGTCGTTTTCGGACGCAGGTGTGTTTATTCAAAGTATTCGATTGCTTTTGCGCTGAACAGCATATTTTCGTACTTTTCTACCTATCACTACTTGTTGAGAAATTAGCCGCTTAGTTAGTCGATCTTCATTCATATTATAACTTGGCCTATTCATATGCTTATAATTGTATTGCCCCGCTTAAGCACCTATTTGCACGCGCATAGGTGTGTTGTCATTGCTTTTACCCAAAACATAACTGTTACGCTCTCACACGTATAACCAGCATCCGCCTCTGCGCACGCATACATCTATGTGCACCGTTATTGCATTGAACCGTCGCATCGCATGATATTCTCTATTCCCTTCTTTTCGACTTCTTTTCGTGGAGTTGATTTAGTAGAAAATTCTAGTCACAAAGAACCGCACGCATATCGTTACCGCCGCAGATCGATCCCCCGCTATTCACATAAAACACGTTGTAAACCGCCAATATTACATAATCACCTATATCAAATAAAACCTATATAAAATTATACAGTCAACTCATTCATAACCTAGCAAATTTTGGTCCTTCGAGCCGGATCGCCGCGTCTGATTTTATTTGAAATACATATACTGAGTGAAATCGCTGACCGTTGTTCGTCATGAAGGCCCACGTACATCGCATAATTCAGCAGCGTGGTGCGTGCAAATCCCAACTTACTCGCGCATTTACGGAGGCTTCGGAAATTGTATAGTCATGTACTTCTCTGCAAACATTAGAACACAAGTTAGAGCGATTGGTTGCAACTTTCAACCGCTTTGTGGAGCTTTCTGAAGACCTCGTCCAATATAATGAGGAAGAGGAATTTGTCGACCCGAATTTGGATATCGCAGAATATGAGGGAAAGTTCTTTAGCGCCCATGCCATTTTCACTGAAGCCATAAGTGAGCTTAGCAGTCACGATAATGGTCACGAAACTTCAAATATATTGTTATCTAGTACTGTGGAACGTCTTTTTGAGGGACAAACACAACTTCTAGAGAGGATTCGAGATTCAACGGGACCCGCAGATCTGCATTTTGTGAAAATACCCCTTCCAACGTTATCTGGAAGATACGAGGAGTGGTGTCAGTTTAGTGAGCTGTTCCTAGGCTCAGTCAACAAGAAGAGCAGTCTTTCCACCTATATTAAATATATTAAATAAAACCTATACAAAATTATACAGTCCGCTCATTCACAACCACTACTAGAAAAAGGCCGCGGCTCTACTTTCTACCCGGTACTCAGTCAGTATATATATACATACATATATGAGCTTACGATTTATACAATTTATTATATGGTCGCAAAAGGAACGAATTAAATTCTGGGCAAAAAATAATATTTCAAACATTGAAGTCAAACCATTTTTGGAATATTTATACATGTTTCTAATTTTGTTTGCATATGCCTTTTACATCTGTTTCTGTACAAGTGTTTGCGACAGAGAGAGAGGGAATGTGAAGCGCTTGGCAGGCGTTGCGTAGCCACTGAAATTTAATTTGTTACTTCTGGTCATAATATTGATCCGACCTGATCCAGATTCGACAATCTGGTAGATATGGTAATTTTCTATGATTCTGCGGCTTTGGTTTTCTTTTATTTTAAAAATTGTGGATTCCACAGATTTTCGTTCTTTGTGGGGGCGGAAAGGGGCGTGGCAAAATTTTGAAATACACCTGTGCTGGTTTAATATCACAGGAGTTTTGATAGAAAGTTTGGTTGCTCTAGCTTTTATAGTATCTGAGAACTAGGCGTCACAAAATTCGAATGGGCAAAGCAGATGGGGTCGCGTGTGAGAGAGAGCGAGAGGGAATGATGACTTTCGAAATGGTTTTCTTCATTGTAGCTATAATAATTATCCGATCTGATCCAGATTCAACACTCTGATAGAAATGGTCATTCTCTATGATTCTGCGTTTTTAGTTTCCTTGAATCTTTACAATTGTGTATGCCACAGACTTTCGTCCTTTGTGTGGGCGGAAAGGGGCGCGGCAAATTTTTAAAACACACTTGGAGTAGTGTGATAACAAAGGAGACTGGATACAAAACTTGGTTGCTCTAGCTTTAATAGTCTCTGAGATATAGGCGCTAATGAAGACGGACAGCGGACGGACGGACAGACAGACAGACAGACATGGCTATATCGACTCGGCTATTGATGCTGATCAAGAATATATATACTTTATGGGGTCGGTAACGCTTCCTTCTGGGCGTTACACACAACCGTTATCACCACAAATCTAATATACCCCTATACTCTTCGAGTACCGGGTATAAAAAAGCAAATCCAGTATCCACACGAATGTGGACTGTGAGAACAACTGATATGGGCGCCAGGAAAATATATGTGCATATTATTACTGAAGTGTTTCAAAGATGGAGGGAAAACCAGTGCGCAAATTTACCAAGAGGGACTCCAATTGTCAACGAGAGGAGAAGATCGCATTGATTAAAGCAGTTGAGGCAAGACCATGTCTATGGCCGATCACGGAAAAGAAGCACTTTGACAATATTTCGGTGAAAAGTGCGTGGGAGAGTGTTGGTGCCGAATTGAACAAGGGAGGTGTCGGGTTCCGCAGCCCAATATTGGGAGACTTGATGGAAACATTATAGCCAGTGATGCAGCAGTAAATTAAATTCCCTTTTTTATTGTTTGTTGTTTGTACTGCCCACTGTACTGCACATTGTACACACATATATACATATAAGTATCAAACTAAACTCTCGTGTTTAATATATCGCAAACTACGCTGCCGAAAAAGCTCGGCAGTTCAACAGGAGGTAAGATATATATTAATTTGTTCACAGTTATTAAAATAATTAATGATAATTATGCTTTGTAGCGAATGAATGTAAGACAGCATGGACATCTCTGAGGGACAGCCTTAGGTACCATCGCAGCAAGCTCGCCAAAATTGGCAGCGCGGGAGGCGTCGCGTTGGGTGAGAATCGGGTCAGCGAAACTGTTGATTGGCAGTTCGCTGACATATGGCTTTTCTTCCTGTGATATCATTGGAAAGACGGTATGTTATAATCCGACATAATTTACTATTTGCACCTATGTAAATGTACCTTTTGTTGTAGAACCAAAGCAAGCACAAGGACATTTGTGGAGAGTCCAGCATGCAGCCCCGATGCATGCTCCAGCCCTGCCGCGAATGTGGCCGACGAATGCTGGGAGCTCACAGAGGATGACTTCGAGGCAAGCACGTCGTCGGGGTATTCATATGTAAGTACTATTTACCTGTTTGTTATAACAGTAATAAACTAAAACTCCCTTTGCAGTAGTCAAAGGCTTCCAAAAGGCGTAAGGTGGAGGAACCGACAGGAGTGGATGGCCTCACTGGCCTCACTGGATGGCCTACTTGCCGAGTACCTCAAGGAGATGAAGGAGAAAGCCGCCAATGATAAACCCACAACCAGAGCAATATATACGTTTTGGAGCGAATTGCTCGGTCAGCTACCACCAGAAGCAGCAACAGCAGCGGAAATGGAGATGATCAAGGTGCTCTGTTGGAAGGTTCAGGAGAACCAAAAAAATAAGACATAATTTAATTAAATAAAATAATGGAATTGTTTATTATTGGACACCAGCAGATTCATTTTGCCAAGGTACTGACCCAGCTTCGGAGTTTACAAAAGCTTTTACTGTGTTCCTTACAAACTTTGGGTAATCCTGTACCCGACCACGGAAGGTTTCTGCTGTGCTTTCAATCAAAAGGCTTTCATTCGTGTCACCATATTCTCTTGGGCATACTCTCATCATAAAATTGTGTAGATAACAGCATGCCGCAGTTATATTTTGCGCTCTGTTTGGGCCACAAAGTTACGTGTCTTGAACAGCTATCCACCTGTTACTCAGGATCCCGAATGCATTCTCAATGCAACGACGAGCTCGAATTAGCCGGTAGTTGAAAATTCGCTCTGCTGCGGAAAGGTTTCGAGATCCATATGGCTTCATAATACGTTTGTGCAACGGGAATGCATCATCCGCAACAATATAGTATGGAGTATGTACTCCCTGCAGCATACTATCCTCTGGAAATGTAATATTTCCAGATAATAATTTTCCAAGCGACGAATACGGAAAGGCATTCATATCGCCCTCACTCCCGTAAGCACTAACGTCGATGTAAGTAAACATATAAGAAGCGTCACACACCGCCATAAGCACAATTGAGTGAAAGCCCTATAGAACGAAGGTAAGGGTTATTCTTAATCGTTGCATCAGGTAATTGTACTTACTTTATAGTTGTAGAAAGCACTACCGCTGTTTGGTGGTGTCTTGATTGCTATATGCTTTCCATCGATAGCACCAATGCAGTTCGGAAAGTTCCATTGCTCCATGAATTCCGTTGCCCACTTGAGCATTTTATTTGAGTTCCATTTTGGAAACTCTCCGTGCAACGCAGTGCAGATGGCGTCAGAAACAAGATCAATTGTGCGGCCCAAGTGTTGCTTACTAATCCTATAGGTCGAGCCAACGTGACATTGTAAGTCTCCAGTCGCAAAACATCTAATACAAACGATTAAATAAGTAGGTATTTTATATATTTGTTGTCTTGCAATGGACTTACTCGAGAACAATGGCTAATTTAGCTTTGAGTGAAATAGCGTCTGGCCGTGAGTTGCGCTTGGCTACTAAAAATGGTTCCACCAATGAAAATAGATAGTTGAACTGGTTTTCATGCATATGAAAGTTCTGGTGAAACACTGTAGGGTTCTGCAGCATATTCTGAAACTATGAAATGTGTAAGAGACACTGCAATTGGTAAAAATATTTATTATGTGAATTTTCCTTCCTCTGCTGCAAATAAGGGTTTACCCAACATTTGTGACACCTCCGTCTGCGCTGTGCCTCTTGCTGTTTTTTAGCAACAATATACACCGCCACCGACACAATCACCATAGCCATTGAGTGCCCGCTGAACCGGAGTCTAACATCCCCACTTCGTACCGGATAAACTCTTCTTTATTTTCATATTTTATTATTAAGTCAACCATTTTAACAATATGCTTGGTTTCTAAATTTTTGCTGGAAATCCTTTGTCTTCGAATCTTTTCATTGTTTCCGGGATCTTCCCCAGGGTAAAAACTTTCGCTCGCATATTCTTGACGGCGAGTTCAGCAGTCACTTCTCGACAAAATTCGATCAAAATCCTAAACACGATGTCTTTGGATACACCGAATAGATTCCCTATAGTGCGATATTCCGCAGAGGATCCCAGGCAATACACCGCTTTGGCTATCCTTTCCTCCAAAGTCCCATAAGAATGTCGAAAGTACTCCTCTACATGCAGGAGAAGTTTTAAAAAAACGCGTCGGATTTGTTTATATCTTCCTCGCAAAATGAACCATATACATTATTTCATTGAGAAGAAAACATTATCTGCCCTTTATTTACACGCGTTTGGACACTCGTGGAACACGTTGCAGTTTCTAAAGTGAAACAAAATAAGAATACTGTAAACTTGAATAAAAACATAGTCGTGATCTTACCTATAACCCACAAAGGAAAACAATACGGAATGAAAAAAAAGTTTTAAGAAATGGATATTGGAAATCACTGGGAAATTTCGGAACAGCAATGCTTTACGGACCATCCCCGAAATTGATGGTGGGATGGTCGCCAATCGAAAGTGGCCAATAAACGACACCTGTCTAAAATCAAAGAAATATTTTTTTTATATTTCGACTTTTTATAAGTTTTTAAAGTCAAAATTCCAGGAAAAAATTAAATAAAATATTATCAAATTTGATTTTTAAAGGTTAATAACACTAGTCAACACGACAATTCCGCTGTCGCCCAAAATTACTTTTTCTGATAGATTTGGAGATTTAAAATTTTTTAAAGAATTATGGTTTTTTTTTCTAGGATTAGTTTTTGTTTACAGAATTTGGTATTTTTCTTCAGAGGTAGTGCTTCTATTTTTTTTACATAACTAAAGTTTTCTATAGCTGGTTGTATAAACTGTACAGTTTTGAAAAGCTGACAAATGCAACTATATATCCAACCCAGACACTTTGTAGCTGGATCTTAACGTCTGGAAGATATTAAGCTTTCAAATTAAAATTTCATAATTTTTTGCGGTATTTTTTCCCGAAATTTTGACTTTGAAAACTGACGAAAAGTCGAAAAAAATATTAATCTAATCAATAATAACAACAAAAACAACAATAAAACCAGCAAAAACCACACAAAAAATCAACAACAACAACACAGCAAGGGACCCGCGCAAGCCATTTTTGGCTTTAAAAAAGATAAACTTTAAACATTAAAAAAAAAAAAACTACAAGCGACCGCCACGAAATTTTTTTACCTAAATTCATGATAAATCGGGGTCTATCCAGGAAAAAAATTTCGTGAATTTTGGAGAGGTTGTCCAAATACCCCAATTTATCTGCCCTCAGCTCCAACACTTTTGTAGTTCCTTGTTTTCTGAATCTCAGCAAGGATTGGCAAAACGTCGCTTAGTTTCTTCTAACCTCCTAAAATTATACTCAATTGGGACCCTGCGTGAGATCTCCCTTCCAAAGAAAGTAGGCTGAGTCTCATTAACCTCCATTCTCTTAAATCTGCCATGGAGTTCTCTTTCTCCACAAGCTTCTCTCTGGTAAGGTTGAATCAACTGAATTAAACAACAATAAACAATCGCGAACATATTGCTTGTCAGCACCTTATTTAATACAGTGTTCTCAGACGTTTTGGTTATTTTGAGTACGCTAACTTGCTTAGTTGCTAGTGGGATTAATAGCCTATTTACACTACGGTTGAGTTATTGAGTTTCACTCGAGTTTCGTTTAAATGGGGAAGCATAGGGGACCTAGAGGTGGCAAAAAAGTTGAGTTTTGGTTGCGTTTAGTTGAGTTTGTCCGACTTTCCGAATATTTCAATAATGATCTGCCTGTCGTGGAATTATCACCACTAGTTACAACAAAAATTGGCAGCTCAAAATTTAAATTTTGGCGCGTAAAAAATATGGCTGGGGAAAAAGGTGCAAATATTCATATAATTGTTAAAACCAATACTTTAAACCAATTTTATTATTAACGAGGGGAACGTTGTGAGCCGCGGCAAAGGCCGCGGCACTACTTTATACCCGGCACTCAGTCAATATATACATATGTACATATGTATATGTATGAGCTTAAGCTTATGTAATTTATTATATGTTCGCAAAAGGGACGAATTAAATTTTGGCCAAATAAGAAAATTTCAAAAAATTATTTTTTTTTATTACATATAATTTTTACATCTGCTGCTACATTTCTACAAGTACATGTTTATTGTTTATTTTTGTTTTAAGTTTAACAATGTACAGTTAAACTGTAAGGGTAACATTACATATCAACTAATTAAACTAATAGCCTTTTTACACTAGGGTTGAGTTATTGAGTTTCGGGCAAAACTCGAGTTTCGTTTACATGGGGAAGCATAGGGGACCTAGAGGTGGCAAAAAAGTTGAGTTTTAGTTACGTTTAGTTGAGTTTGTCCGATTTTTCGAATATTTAAACCGTGATCTGCCTGTCGTGGAATTATCACCACTAGTTACAACAAAAATTGGCAGCTCAAAATTTAAATTTTTGGCGCGTAAACAATATGGCTGGGGAAAAAGATACATACAATTGTTAAAACCAATACTTTAAACCAATTTTATTATTAAAAACCAAATAAACAATGTGGTCGATTTCTAAAATTCGGTCGGAAAAACTTAGTCAAACGCTAAATTGAATTATTATAAATTAAACTAAATTAAATTATTATAAACAATTGCCAATATACAAAATTTTAATTTTTATACATATGTATGTATGTAATCTACATATACATATAGCCAAAATTCAACATAATTGTAATTGCAGCCGTGCAATTTCCCTGCGGAAATGTTCCTTAAAAAATGGATTCCAAGGTTATTCGCAATGTCCAAATGCGTTTCTTGGAAATTTGATCCAAATACTCCACAGTTGCTGCAGACATCGTCGCCAACTCCATACATTGCAGCCTCGTTATCATCTCTTGCTCTGCCACATAGAGCATCATTAATTCCTCGGTATTCATATTAATAAAAATTAAAAAACAAAATTTTCGTGGACAAGCACGTGCCAGCAAACCGAAACTCAATAACTCAACTTTGGCATAGTGTAAATCCAAGTTCTGAGTTATTGAGTTACCTATCGATAAATGTGGTAACTCACTGTAGTGTAAAAAGGCTATAAAGGGCCAATGCCAATACTCAGACCCGGTGGGGCTGATTATCGGCTCAGTAGCCGATAAGATCCCACCAACAGCCAAATTAAGGTTAGAGAAGAACCGGTAGCCGAACAATTCCCAATTAGAGCTATTTAAATTAAGTTAAGTTAATGATTAAGATGATTTTGACCATATTAGAACTAGTATCAAAGGAAAACAGATGGAAAAATTGGTTATAGTTACGGCAAAGGCTACGGAAAGATTCATAATCCGAGTAGTTAGAAAGACAGAGTTGGAGATGAAGAGGAAAGTAATGCCTAGTCGGGCGGTAAGGGACAGCAATACTAATAAAACTGATGAGGGCAGTCGATTCGACCTCACCAGAGAGAAGCTTATGGAGGAAGAGAACTCCTTGGCAGATTCTACGGGATTTAAGAGATCTGAGGTTAATTAAGCGCAACCTACTTTCATAAGAAGGGAGATGGATCGAAGGGTCCCAATTGAGTCCACGGAGGGCAAAGATGAGGAACTTTTTTTGTACTGATTCGAGCATATCCTGAAATTTTTGGTAGTGAGGAGACCAGACACAAGAACCATATTCCAAGATAGGCCGGACCAGAGAAACATACAGAAGTTTTGTAGTATACGGGTCTGTAAATTCCTTAGACCATCTTTTGATAAATCCAAGGACTCCTTTGGCTTTGTTAGAGATAATAGAGATATGAGAGTTGAAACATAGATTAGGTACAAAGGTAATGCCCAAGTTGTTAACTTTGAAGAGGCGTTGAAGAATAATGTTATTGATAGAGTAATCGAAAAGGTATGGCTTATTGCGGTGAAAAGTCATTATATTGCATTTAGAAATGTTAAGAGGTAGAATGTTGATTAAGCACCAGTTGTTAAGGGCATCAAGATCTGATTGCAAAGACAGTGGGGACAAGGGGTCACTGTAGAAAAAAAACATAGCTTAACGTCATCAGCATACATTAGGACACGGGAATGAGATAACATTTGTGGAAGATCGTTAATAAATAGGTTAAATAAGAAGGGACCCAGATGGCTACCTTGAAGAACCCCCGATGAGACTATAACAGGTTTAGAGAGAGAGGAGTTAAAGCAGACACGTTGAGAACGGTTACAAAGGTAAGAATTAGTCCAATATAGAAGCTGTTTAGCAAATCCCGAAGTTACAAAGGTGGAAAATTCAAGGAAATTTGTAGAAACTGAGCGACGTTTAATGAATCCATGCTGTGATTCAGAGAATACAGAACTACAAAAAGGTTGCAGCTGAGAGCTGACGATTTTTTCAAAGAGTTTAGGAATGGCAGATAAGTTGGAAATACAGCGGTAATTAGAGACATCAGATTTTGATCCCTTTTTATGAAAGGGAACTATAAAGTATTCTTTCCAGACAGTGGGAAAGTCACCAGTCTTGAGAGACAAGTTGAAAAGTTTTAGGAGAGGCACACAAAGAGATTCTGCACAAAGTTTAAGAACAGCACTCGGAACCGAGTCTGGCCCAGTAGAGAACGAAAACTTGCACGATTTTAAATTTGTTAGGAGACCATCATAGTCGATGAAGGGGGGAAGGATACAGTTAGAACTATTTAAAGGGATAGGATAAGAATAACTACTGCTAAAATCGTTCGATGAGGCTAGGATAGAGGGAAAGCTAATAGAGGGGACAGAGTGGCAACGTTGGAAAAAGGAAGCGAACAGATCAGCAATATCACAATCCCTATCAGCATAACTACCATTTAAGTGTAGAGAAGAAGGAAATCGGGAAGATTTACGTTTAGAATTAACAAACCTGAAGAATTGTTTAGGGTCACGTTTAAAGTTAAGCTTGCATTTGGTCAAGTATCTATTGTAGCACAATGTATTGAATAAGGAAAATTTCGATTTTGCAATTGAGTAATTCGAAAAGTCTGATTGCAAACCGGATTTTTTAAACTTCTTGTACATACGGGATTTTAAATTCTTCAGATTTATTAATCTCGGCGTGAACCAGATAGGACCAGAAAGATTTCTGGAGGGGGTGACTAAAGGAACATGCATGGGAAAGATGGAAAAAATAGAGCTATAGAATGCATTCGTGGCAGACTCAATTTCCTGGAAATCGTCAAGGAATGACCAATCCATCTGAGATAGGGCAGTATTCAAAGAGAGAAAATCAGCCTTCTTGAAGCAATAGATATTCGAAGGCTTAATAAACGACTTTATAGGGCATGAAGATGGCAACAGGAAATCAATTGAAAGTGTGGGATGGTATGGGTTTTCAGGGAACAATAGAGGTGATCCTTGACTAACCAAGGTGCTCGAAACAGCGGTAGTAAAGACGAGATCAAGGATCCTGCACATGTTGTTACGTATGCCATTTACCTGGCCTAACGATGTATCGAACAGAGATTCAACGAAATCTGGGAGATTAAAATCACCAAGGACAATAAGACGATCAGAATCACTAAGCTGAGACGAAACGGACTGAAAATGGTCAGCGTGAAGCATATAAGTTGTAAATTCAGAAGACGGTGGGATTTAAGAGCATGATATGAATAAATTAAAAGAACACAGACGAATTTTAACTACGATAATTTCAATAGTGTTGAGCTCATCGATGGAAAAGAGTTGGGAAGTTAAGTCGGAACGAACAGCAATTAGGACGCCGCCACCTCGAGATGGTCGATCAGATCTAAATATGTTATAATTGTCTACAAAAATCTTGGAATCCGAGATTAAGGAATTGAGCCATGTTTCAGAGAAGGCGATAATGTCGAAATCAAAAGTTGCACTATCAGCATGTAATTTGGTGAGCTTACTGCACAGGCAACGTACATTCTGATAAGTGATCTTTAGAGGTGGGGAAGAATTCAGTTTTTTTAAGTAGATGGCAAATCAGTAGAAGGAGTTGGAAGGATTCCTACCCGAGGAGCGGGTTGCGAAGATCGAGATCGACTATTGAAAATGTGACAGATAGCGTGCTCTGGCCAGAAAGAGGGTTCCAACACAGACTTCACAAACTTCTCCGGGACAAGAATTTTGAAGGAGGAAATACTACGTTTTTCTTTAAAAGAAAATTTAGTTACTACTATGCCAGAGGAGCTATTGATGTTTAGTTTAGAGAGAATATACTCTCGAACCATTGCATCCGTAGCCGATTCCATAAGACGTGAGACAAAAATAGATTTTAGAGGAGCAACAGCGAATAGAGTAGATCGGTCAAAAGGGGTCACATGGTTTATGGGTGAGGCAGAGGCGGGTTCTACCCGAGGAGCAGGTCCGGATGGGATAGCGCTGGCTGAGGAGCCAGTGCGAGCCGGTATGGAAGGAACTACTTCAACTTCCATGCTGACAGCAGTATCGACTTCCGCAGGGGGCACAGTGAAGCCGACATCTGGATGATCATTACTGTCCGGTTGGACAACCTGGGCAATCACAGGCACTGGATGATCATTACTGTCCAGCTGGACATCCTTGGCAGACACAGGCACAGGTGAACGCCAACATGTGAAGAGCCAGCCGTCTTTTTCGATGTATGTACATCGATTTCCTTGGCGCCAAAGTCGATCAAGGCTAGCGAACTGATTGAAGGAGCGTCAGAGTCTTTAGCTGCAAGAAAATTGGAACTGTTAACACTGGGCAGGCTAGGTGTAACCTTTCTTCTCTTTGGAGACTCATTTATAATTTTAAGATTTTTAAAATGAGCTTCCATTGAGGAAAACTTATCCTGCAATTTCCGGAATTCCGAGTGGACAGCAGCGAATTCGTTATGAGTCTGTCTCATAAATGTTCGCATATCGGCTTCAACTGCCCTGCAATCCCAACAAGTCCAGTTGAGACCGCAGCGGGTCTTAATCAGATCGACAACGCGACCACCGATATGACCAAAACCCGCGCAGCTAGAGTGAGCCGTGTTGTGTATGCCACAGACTTTCGTCCTTTGTGCGGGCGGAAAGGGGCGGGGCGACATTTTGAAATACACTTGGAGTAGTGTGATAACACAGGAGACTGGATACAAAACTTGGTTGCTCTAGCTTTAATAGTCTCTGAGATATAGGCGCTAATGAAGACGGACAGACAGACAGACGAACGGACGGACGGACAGACAGACATGGCTATGTCGACTCGGCTATTGATGCTGATCAAGAATATATATACTTTATGGGGTCGGAAACGCTTCCTTCTGGGCGTTACACACAATCGTTATCACCACAAATCTAATATTCCCCTATACTCTTCGAGTACCGGGTATAAAAACCATATAAACAATGTGGTCGATTGCTAAAATTCGGTCGGAAACACTCAGCCAAACGCTAAATTAAATTATTATAAATTAAAATAAACTAAATTATTATAAATTAAAATAAATTAAATTATTATAAACAATTGCCAATTTAAAAAATTTTAATTTTGGTACATATGTAATAAGTAATGTACATATACATATAGCCAAAATTCAACATATTTGCAGCCGTGCAATTTCCCTGCGGAAATTTTCTTTAAAAAATGGATTCCAAGGTTATTCGCAACGTCCTTCGCCCAAAAAGATCCATATCGCGGCTATTATAATTTGGGATACATTATTTAATATAAAAGAAATTGAAATGCCAATTCCTTACCAGGGTCCAAATGCGTTTCTTGGAATTTTGATCCAAACTTTCCACAGTTGCTGCAAACATCGTCGCCAACACTGCAGAGTCGTTATCGTATCTTGCTCTGCCACATAGAAAATCATTCACTCTTGGTCGTTCATATAATTAAAATTAAATAAAACAAAATGTATGTACACAAGCACGTGCCAGCAGCCGAAACTCATTAACTCAACTTTTGCATAGTGTAATCGCAAGTTCTGAGTTATTGAGTTACGTATCGATAAATGACTTAACTCACTGTAGTGTAAATAGGCTACAATTCTCTTTTTATTTGCACATATGTAGCTATCGAGCCTAGTCTTTATTAACTTGACAGTATCAGGCGCTGAGAAAGCACCGTTCTTGATGTCGTTTTTGTCGTTATCGAAGTCAAAGACTAGTTGTTACGAGGGCTTGTTGATGTTTTTATCAGCTTTTCGTTGGTTAAGCTGGGTATCCAGCACCGCGGAAACTAAAAATTACTGCCAAACTTCATATAAAAAAAACTGGGCCAGTAATTTTTCGTTTGTGTTTTCCTGGCCTCAGTATCCAGCAACGTAAACGGAATCCACGAATTCTCATCGATAGTATCGATGTGGACTGTGAGAACAGCTGATATGGGTGCCAGGAAAATATATGTGCATATTTTTACTGGAGTACAAGTGAGAGGTGGGGGCAAAATCTGTGCGCAAAACCAAAAAGAGATATGCAAATTTTTAAAGTGAGGAGAAGATTGCTTTAATAAAAGCAGTTGAGGCAAGACCATGTCTTTGGCGGATCACGGAAAATAACCATTTTGATAATTTTGACATTTTGGCGCCTCCGACTGTGCTGTACTTCTTCTTACAACAATATGTGCCACTACCAACACAATTACTTCATCGTCAGAATTACTTTTCTTCCATTTTTTAATTTTAGTTTAATTTTCGAAATGGGCGCTGTTTACAAAACACAGCTGATTCATGAGAGTGGCAAATCACTTTTTAGGTTCTTGGTCACACTACATTAGTTGAGTTCCACATATCCGAAATAAAGAGCAGATTCCTTTCAGTAAAATTTCGCGGTGCTGGATACAGGCCTTAAGATGAAAATGTTTTTTGAAAATAATAACCACAATAAACTCCCTAATTACACTAGTCGACACGACTTTTCCGCTGTCGCCCAAAATTACTTTTTCTGACCGATTTCGATGTTTAAAAATTTTTAAAGAATGTTCTTTTTTTCAGGTTTAGTTTGTTTTTTAAGAATTTAAACAAAATTTTTTTTTTTTTTTCAAAGGTAGTGCTTTTATTTTTTATATAAAGCTTTCATATTCAAATTTCCTACTTTTTTTTGGTATTTTTTCCTGAAATGTTGACTTTGAAAACTCAGGAAAAGTCGAAAAAAAATATTTTTTTGCTAACATTTTTAGTTTTAGATAGACATATTATTTAGGCGTCGTTTAAGGTATCGCTTATAAAAATCGATGTATAAACGGCCCAGTTGCAGCCTGTTCAGGGCAGCCGCAAACTTCTGCAGCGCACTGTGGATAGCGCTCTGGAAAGCGCTCCGCGCCCGACTCGCTCTCGCGCGCTCTTGCACACGGCACTCGGGAGAGCGGCCCGGCGCTCGGGAGGCCACTAGCTTGAGCGGGAGTTTTCAGTAACGCTCCCACCCCCGTTACGCTCGTTCGCCGTCTTTCTCGACCTACCTACATACGAATTCGAATACATACGTTTTGTTATTACCTACTATACCTACATTACCGAAAATAAAAGTTAAGTGAAGGATAGCGTTGTGAATACCTGGTGATCCGCCCCCTAGAAACATTGGTACTTCGAGCCGGATCTTCGTTAAAATAAGGCGAAGTTCAATCCAGCACAGCATAGGCGGATCGCTCCAACAAATCGCAAGATAAGTACATATGACTCATTAAACACCAGCATAAGTGCCGTGATCTTGTTTTTCCGTCCAGGTCCAAGCGGCTGTTCTGTCCGTTCTCCGATCTTCCGCTCCTCCTAACTACGTACATCAGTACACACATGATCAGATTTAACTGCATATTCTTTCCCGCTTTTATCCATATCCGCATACCTATATACATACATATTGGCTGCATATTCTTGCGTCTTTATATGTATATGCAATTCGCAATTAAACGCACCTACATTCATATATATCACAACTGCATATTCTTGCACATATATATCCCAACCGCATATCCTTGCGCATCATATATATATATATATATCCGAAATATATATACATAAAACTGCATATTCTTGCACATATATATCCGAACATACACATTTTACCAATCTACATACGCATCCCAATATATATAAACCATCTATCCGAATATACACTTATTTTTTCCATACCCGCATACATACATATATATTAGCTGCATATTCTTGCGTCTGTATATCCACACCTCCCGCATGTCGGTGCATACATACAAGCAGCAATAGCGGTGCCTGCTTTTGCTCGTTTTCGCGTTCGCCTCTCCACCGTTGCGCGAGTTGTTATTTTTTGTTGGGAGAGCAGATTATCGTCGCCGCTCTTGCGCATAACGGAGCACCAAGCGACTTGCTACCCTGTATTTTGAGGGTGTATTGTTTTCGGTGGTGGCTTGTCCAGTGACTCGCTTCCCTGCTTTCGGCGGGTATATTGTTTTTGGTGTCACTTGCCACCGACTCCCAATATTATATATATATAATATATACTCCCAATCGCCATAGTATACCCAAGCGCCTCCGACTTGCCAACAAATCAATACCAAAGGGTTTTCCCTGTCCATCCGCCCGGCACTTCCGCTTCCGTTTCTTTGTTCTCAGCGGGTGAGGTCAGAACATGCCCACTGGTGACGAGGACAGCAAAAAACTTTTGCCATTGCCCGCTCCAGGTAGTAGGACACCACGCAGTGGTTCCGCCACAGGAACACCTACCTCGGTGACTAAACCGATAAGGTTACCCGGTACGCCTAAACCGAGTGCGAGTTCCCCTGCAAATAGCAAATCGGTCCTGTTCCCTTCGCCAGTCACGCTAAAGGTGCCAGCTCTTCCACCAACCAGCCCCATCAGCTCTCGACGCACTTCTCCAATGGCCCAAACAGCCTTCCTCTACCGCACGTGCGAAATTGGTAGCAGCCATCGGCAGGCTGACCACTTTGAAAGACCGTTTTACCGCTTCCGGTACCAGCACACCATCCCCCGCTATCGCTCAGGTCCGAAGAGACCGCTTGCAGAACATGTGGGCAAAGCTGGATGCTGAATTCGAGGCCTGTTCCATAGCGTCGGTTGACGAGGATCCTGACACCCAACTAGAGATCCAAGCCATGTACGACAAGTGCTATGACGACTATGAACGGTGCCTAGATGACCTTACGGTCCAATCCGCCAGCCCAGTAGTCCGTCCTCCTGCACAGCCGGACTCCCATGGCGGCTGTCGACTGCGACCCTGTGACATCGAAGTTTTCACGGGGGATTACGTTCGCTGGCCCACTTTTCGGGACATCTTCACAGCCATTTATATTCAGAATCCCAGGCTGTCTCCTGTGGAGAAGCTGTACTACCTCGCCACTAAGACCAGTGGCGATCCTAAGGCCATCGTTGAGAAGTCCCCGCTGACCAACTGCGGCTTCGAGGCGGCATGGGATGCCCTTAGTGACCGATATGAGAACCGACGGCTCCTAGTGACCAACCAGATTCACCTTCTCCTCTCTTTGCCTCACATCGGGTCCGATTCGAGTCGCGCTCTGAAAGAGCTTCAAAGTACGATCCAGGGGGTTCTTACCGCACTCGCCCACTCCAAGGTCTCCACTGAAAATTGGGATAGCTTGCTCGTGACCATTTGCGCTTCAAAATTGCCGAGATTAACCCGCGCGTTGTGGGAAGAGTCCATAACCGACAAGAAGGAAATGCCGTCATGGAAGGAGATGGACTCGTTCCTCAGTCAGCGGTATCTGACGCTAGAGGCAATCGAGGGTCACCCTTCCAATCCACATAGTTCGAAAGGCGATCCGAATCCGCCACCTTCTAAAAATAACTCGTTCCGGTCCCTAGGGAGTCCTGTTCCTAGGAGGGTTCACTCGTTTGAGACAACAGTGAATCCGCAGAGGAGGACATGTGATCTCTGCTCCAAAGAGAATCATCCAATCCGTGATTGTCCTCACTTCCTCCACATGACCGTTGATGCTCGTTCCAGCTACATTAATCAGAAACAGCTATGCCTGAACTGCTTCGCACGAGGACATCAGATCCGAGAATGCCAAAGCGCCCACAACTGCGTCACATGTGGGGAACGGCACCACACGCTGCTGCACCGTGGCAATCAGAGTTCCAGCGAGCCGACTTCCACATCCGTACAACACCCGAGTACTTCCGAATCCTTGTCCAACGTTCAGACTTATTTCGCTTCCGGTAAAAGTGCGGTTCTTCTGAGCACGGCCATGATTAATATTTGCCATCTGGGGACCAATTTTCGCGCCCGCGCTTTGATCGACTCTGGCTCCGAGGCCACGTTCATTACGGAACGTCTAGTCAGCATGATCAAACTGCCATTCCAACCTATCCAGGCACAGGTTTCTGGCATCAATCATACTGTATCCGCTCAGTCGAAGAAGCTCTGCAATTTTTCCATCCGCTCTCCGACTAAGTTGGGTTTACAATTAAACGTTACAGCTTACGTTATTCCAGAGGTGGCAGCGAATATTCCCTCGCATCCGATCTCTCAAATTTTGCTGAGAGACTTGCCTAGCCTTCCGTTGCCGGATCCTACATTTTTTGAGAGCTCACCAATCGATGTCCTGATTGGAGCTGACATTCTACCATCCGTACTGTTAAGCGGCTCACAGACGAACATACATATGTGGCTCTCTCATCGGGCAAGGAACAGTTTTCGGTTGGGTGCTCTTTGGGCCAGTGTCTAATACGGCCGTTCAGAGAGCCCCACAAGTTGCATCCTTTTCGAGTCAGGTGTCTAGAGTACCTATCCAAAGAGACGCGGGCTCTCGAGTCTACAAAAGCAATTCCCTTCTGGCCTTCTCCGCAGAATTGCTAGGACGGTCTCCTCGGTTGACCGACGGGAAGATATTCGTAATAATCACTGTTTTGGCGAGCAGAGTAAGAGACGCGGGCTCTCGAGTCTACAAAAGCAAGTTCAAGCCCAAACTTGAACTTGGTTCAATGTAACCACGTGACAATGTCCAATGCCCAGGGTGGGCCTTTAACCCATTACAACTTTCGTACTAATGCTTCGTCGACACCTTCATCTCATCCTAGATTTCCGCATCCAGCCTTGGGCCCACAGTCCCGCGCCGACCGTATCATTGAGAGCCGACGCGCTTGCGGTCTGAACTTCTTCCGATGCCGAGTCTGCCCAGGAGTGCATCCGCTACGGACCTGCCACCACTTCCTCCGGTTGATCCCTGTAAAGAGGCTCCGAGCCGTACTTATAAATAAGTATTGCACGAACTGCCTGGCTCATCAGCATTCTGGCGATGATTGTCGCAGTGGCGGGCTGTGCAGGGTGTTTTGCAATAATCAGCACACGCTACTTCACATACCCGCGTCTCGTCGTGCAGCCCGCTCAACTCCTACCGGTACCGAGTCTGCCTAGGAGTGCATCTGCTACGGACCTGCCACCACTTCCTACGGATGAACCCTGTGAAGAGGCTCCGAGCCGTACTTATAAATAAGTATTGCACGAACTGCCTGGCTCATCAGCATTCCGGCGGTGATTGTCGCAGTGGCGGGGTGTGCAGGGAGTGTGGCAAGAATCACCACACGCTACTTCACATACCCGCGTCTCGTCGTGCAGCCCGCTCAGCCTCAGCATCTTCGTCGCCATCTTCTGCGTCCCGAGCTGAACACCGCCCTCGTATCCCCGCCAGCCGGCCTGTGGGAGGAATTGCAGCAGCGTCGCCATTGGTTTCAGCATCCCAGCATCCAGGGACACCGCCGCCATCCGTAGACTCTCTTCTATTATACAAAACCCTCAATTATACTTTGCAATCCTGCATGGGGGGGGGAGGATGTTCAGGGCAGCCGCAAACTTCTGCAGCGCACTGTGGAGAGCGCTCTGGAGAGCGCTCCGCGCCCGACTCACTCTCGCACGCTCTTGCACACGGCACATCAGTACGCCCACACACCAGATTTAACGGCATATTCTTGTTCGCATACATATATACATATATATTGGCTGCATATTCTTGCGTCTATATATGTATATATGACCTAATCCGCAATTACACGCACTTACATCCGAATGTATTGAACTGCATATTCGTGCCGCCTTTACATAAATACATATATATTAGCCGCACATTCTTGCGTCTATATAAGTACACTCCTCCCGCATGTCGGTGCATACATACAAGCAGCAATAGCGGTGCCTTCTTTTGCTCGTTTTCGCGTTCGCCTCTCCACCGTTGCGCGAGTTGTTATTTTTTGTTGAGAGTACCCTGTATTTTGAGGGTGTATCGATTTCGGTGGTGGCTTGTCCAGTGACGCGATAACCTACTTTCGGCTGGTATATTGTTTTTGGTGTCACTTGCCACCGACTCCCAATATTTTGTATATATAATATATACTCCCAATCGCCATAGTATACCCAAGCGCCTCCGACTTGCCAACAAATCAATACCAAAGGGTTGTTGGGTCCATTTTCCGTGTCCATCCGCCCGGCACTTCCGCTTCCGTTTCTTTGTTCTCAGCGGGTGAGGTCAGAACATGCCCACTGGTGACGAGGACAGCAAAAAACTTTTGCCATTGCCCGCTCCAGGTAGTAGGACACCACGCAGTGGTTCCGCCACAGGAACACCTACCTCGGTGACTAAACCGATAAGGTTACCCGGTACGCCTAAACCGAGTACGAGTTCCCCTGCAAATGCAAATATACTGCCACCCTGTGACATCGAAGTTTTGACGGGGGATTACGTTCGCTGGCCGACTTTTCGGGACCTCTTCACAGCCATTTATATTCATAATTCTAGACTCTCACCCGTAGAAAAGCTGAACCACTTAACCACGAAGACCAGTGGCGATCCAAAAGCCATCGTGGAAAAATCCCCGTTGACCAACGACGGCTTCGAGGCGGCATAGAATTCCCTCCGTGACCGGTATGAGAACAACCGGCTCCTGGTGACCAACCAGATTAATATTCTCCTCTCGCTGTCCCCAGTTGTTTCCGAATCGAGTCGTGCTTTGAAGGAGCTCCCAGGGACGATCCACGGGGTGCCCAACCGCACTGGCTCATTCCAAGGTCTCTACCAAAAATTGGGACAGTTTGTTGGTAACGATTTGCGCCTCCAAATTGCCCAAGTTGACCCGGGCCTCGTGGGAAGACTCCGTCACCACGAAGAAGGATATGCCCCCATGGAAGGAGATGGACTCTTTCCTGAGTCAGAGGTATCTGACGTTAGAGGCCCGCCACCCTCTAGAACTAATCCGTTCCGGTCCCAAGGGAGTCCTGTTCCCAGGAGGGTTCACTCGTTCGAGACAACAGTGAACCCGAAGAGGAGGACGTGTGATCTCTGTTCGAGAGAGAATCACCCAATTCGTATGTGTCCTCACTTCCTCCATATGACCGTCGATGCTCGTTCCAACTATATTCGCCAAAAACAGCTCTGTCTAAACCGCTTCGCAGGAGGACATAGAATTCGTGAATGCCGAAGCGCGCACAACTGTATTACTTGTGGAGAACGACACCACACGTTGCTGCACCGGAGCACTTCAGCGCCCAGCGAACCATCTTCCACATACGCACCAAATCCTGGTTCGTCCGAAACGCACTCCAGCGTGCAAAACTTCTTTGCCTCCGGCAACCGGGCCGTCCTTCTTGGCACGGCCATCATAAACATTTGTCACCTCGGCACAAATGTTCGCGCCCGCGCTCAAATTGACCCGGGCTCCGAGGCGACGTTCATTACAAGCACAAATATCGGGCCTTAATCAGACAGTGTCCTCTCATTCCAAGAAGCTCTGTCACTTTCTTATACGCTCCCCGACAAAGCCGAACTTGCAGCTCGACGCCTCCGCCTACGTTCTTCCGGAATTGGCAGGCAACCTTCCGTACTATCCGATCCCGCAGGATTCGTTGCGAGACGTGCCGGATGTGCCATGGGCTGATCCGAAGTTTTACGAATGCTCGCAGGTAGACGTCCTGACGACCTCCTTCCATCCATCCTCCAAAGTGGCACACAGACCAACATGTGTGGATCCCTCCGTGGACAGAAGACCATTTTCGGATGGGTCCTTACCGGCCCCGTGTCCAATACGGCACAAGGTCATATCTCGTCGTTCTCCACGCAAGTGAGCGCCACACTTGAATCCCCCTTAGAGGAACTCCTCACAAGGCTTTGGGAGGTGGAGAACATACCTACTAAAATGGTAAGCGAGACCGATTCCTACTGCGAGAGCAATTTCCTGCGATCCACTACGAGAACCACCTCCGGGAAGTACGTAGTCACTTTACCGTTCCGCGACCCGGACCATCCCGGGTCAAGTCTGGGGTATTCCAGATCTATTGCGCTGGCTCAGTTTCTGAGAAACGAAACCCGTTTGTCGCGAGACTTTCGGTTAAAAGAGCAGTACGACGCCGTGATCCGGGACTACTTAGCGCTCGATCACATGACCGAGGTTCCTCCGGATCATGGTTCCCCCGATTATTACCTCCCGCACCACGCCGTACTTAAGCCTGAGAGCACGACCACGAAAGTCCGCGTGGTATTCAATGCATCCAGCCCCTCGACTAACGGTGTGAGATTCAATGATCTGCTGCATGCTGGTCCGGTCCTACAATCGGACTTAACCCTGCAGCGTACTGTGGAGAGCGCTCTGGAGAGCGCTCCGCGCCCGACTCACTCTCGCACGCTCTTGCACACGGCACATCAGTACGCCCACACACCAGATTTAACGGCATATTCTTGTTCGCATACATATATACATATATATTGGCTGCATATTCTTGCGTCTATATATGTATATATGACCTAATCCGCAATTACACGCACTTACATCCGAATGTATTGAACTGCATATTCGTGCCGCCTTTACATAAATACATATATATTAGCCGCACATTCTTGCGTCTATATAAGTACACTCCTCCCGCATGTCGGTGCATACATACAAGCAGCAATAGCGGTGCCTTCTTTTGCTCGTTTTCGCGTTCGCCTCTCCACCGTTGCGCGAGTTGTTATTTTTTGTTGAGAGTACCCTGTATTTTGAGGGTGTATCGATTTCGGTGGTGGCTTGTCCAGTGACGCGCTAACCTACTTTCGGCTGGTATATTGTTTTTGGTGTCACTTGCCACCGACTCCCAATATTTTGTATATATAATATATACTCCCAATCGCCATAGTATACCCAAGCGCCTCCGACTTGCCAACAAATCAATACCAAAGGGTTGTTGGGTCCATTTTCCGTGTCCATCCGCCCGGCACTTCCGCTTCCGTTTCTTTGTTCTCAGCGGGTGAGGTCAGAACATGCCCACTGGTGACGAGGACAGCAAAAAACTTTTGCCATTGCCCGCTCCAGGTAGTAGGACACCACGCAGTGGTTCCGCCACAGGAACACCTACCTCGGTGACTAAACCGATAAGGTTACCCGGTACGCCTAAACCGAGTACGAGTTCCCCTGCAAATGCAAATATACTGCCACCCTGTGACATCGAAGTTTTGACGGGGGATTACGTTCGCTGGCCCACTTTTCGGGACCTCTTCACAGCCATTTATATTCATAATTCTAGACTCTCACCCGTAGAAAAGCTGAACCACTTAACCACGAAGACCAGTGGCGATCCAAAAGCCATCGTGGAAAAATCCCCGTTGACCAACGACGGCTTCGAGGCGGCATAGAATTCCCTCCGTGACCGGTATGAGAACAACCGGCTCCTGGTGACCAACCAGATTAATATTCTCCTCTCGCTGTCCCCAGTTGTTTCCGAATCGAGTCGTGCTTTGAAGGAGCTCCCAGGGACGATCCACGGGGTGCCCAACCGCACTGGCTCATTCCAAGGTCTCTACCAAAAATTGGGACAGTTTGTTGGTAACGATTTGCGCCTCCAAATTGCCCAAGTTGACCCGGGCCTCGTGGGAAGACTCCGTCACCACGAAGAAGGATATGCGCCCATGGAAGGAGATGGACTCTTTCCTGAGTCAGAGGTATCTGACGTTAGAGGCCCGCCACCCTCTAGAACTAATCCGTTCCGGTCCCAAGGGAGTCCTGTTCCCAGGAGGGTTCACTCGTTCGAGACAACAGTGAACCCGAAGAGGAGGACGTGTGATCTCTGTTCGAGAGAGAATCACCCAATTCGTATGTGTCCTCACTTCCTCCATATGACCGTCGATGCTCGTTCCAACTATATTCGCCAAAAACAGCTCTGTCTAAACCGCTTCGCAGGAGGACATAGAATTCGTGAATGCCGAAGCGCGCACAACTGTATTACTTGTGGAGAACGACACCACACGTTGCTGCACCGGAGCACTTCAGCGCCCAGCGAACCATCTTCCACATCCGCACCAAATCCTGGTTCGTCCGAAACGCACTCCAGCGTGCAAAACTTCTTTGCCTCCGGCAACCGGGCCGTCCTTCTTGGCACGGCCATCATAAACATTTGTCACCTCGGCACAAATGTTCGCGCCCGCGCTCAAATTGACCCGGGCTCCGAGGCGACATTCATTACAAGCACAAATATCGGGCCTTAATCAGACAGTGTCCTCTCAGTCCAAGAAGCTCTGTCACTTTCTTATACGCTCCCCGACAAAGCCGAACTTGCAGCTCGACGCCTCCGCCTACGTTCTTCCGGAATTGGCAGGCAACCTTCCGTACTATCCGATCCCGCAGGATTCGTTGCGAGACGTGCCGGATGTGCCATGGGCTGATCCGAAGTTTTACGAATGCTCGCAGGTAGACGTCCTGACGACCTCCTTCCATCCATCCTCCAAAGTGGCACACAGACCAACATGTGTGGATCCCTCCGTGGACAGAAGACCATTTTCGGATGGGTCCTTACCGGCCCCGTGTCCAATACGGCACAAGGTCATATCTCGTCGTTCTCCACGCAAGTGAGCGCCACACTTGAATCCCCCTTAGAGGAACTCCTCACAAGGCTTTGGGAGGTGGAGAACATACCTACTAAAATGGTAAGCGAGACCGATTCCTACTGCGAGAGCAATTTCCTGCGATCCACTACGAGAACCACCTCCGGGAAGTACGTAGTCACTTTACCGTTCCGCGACCCGGACCATCCCGGGTCAAGTCTGGGGTATTCCAGATCTATTGCGCTGGCTCAGTTTCTGAGAAACGAAACCCGTTTGTCGCGAGACTTTCGGTTAAAAGAGCAGTACGACGCCGTGATCCGGGACTACTTAGCGCTCGATCACATGACCGAGGTTCCTCCGGATCATGGTTCCCCCGATTATTACCTCCCGCACCACGCCGTACTTAAGCCTGAGAGCACGACCACGAAAGTCCGCGTGGTATTCAATGCATTCAGCCCCTCGACTAACGGTGTGAGATTCAATGATCTGCTGCATGCTGGTCCGGTCCTACAATCGGACTTAACCCTGCAGATCCTGAGGTGGCGGTATTTCCGGTTCGTGTTCAATGCCGACATCACCAAAATGTATCGGCAAATTTGGGTTGATCCGAACCACACTCCTTTCCAGCGTATTCTTTTCCGAAACAAGGATGGAGAAATCCGCGATTACGAGCTCAAGACCGTCACCTTTGGGGTCAACTGTGCTCCCTTCCTTGCCATCCGTGTCTTGCAACAACTTGCGGACGACGTCCAGTCCCGGTTCCCTAGAGCAAGTAAGATCATTCGGTCTTCTATGTATGTTGACGACATACTAGCCGGGGCATATTTCACAAAGGAGGCTCAGTTGGCTATCCGCGAGCTGCAAGCCGCGCTGAGTTCTGCAGGTTTTCCGCTGAGAAAGTGGTTTGCCGAGTGACCACCTTCTCCATAGCGATTTCCTTGAGATTGAGGCCGAGAGCACGGCCAAGACCCTCGGGATTCGCTGGACGGCGACCTCAGACGAATTCTTCTTTGTCCTTTCTAAATTAGCGCGAGAGCCACCCTATACCAAGCGGACAGTGCTTTCCCAAATCGCGAAGTTGTTCGATCCGGCGGGGTGGCTTGTCCCGTTCATTGTCCGGTCCAAAATCTACATGCAGGAGATATGGTTGCAAGAGTTGGGATGGGACGAAGATGTCCCCAACGAGATGTGTCTGCGCTGGCAACGTTTCTTGGACAGCTACTCCGTGCTCAACCAGATCCGAATTCCTAGATGGATTGGTGCGCAACCATCGGTAAAAATCGAGCTTGACCGGGCTATGCGAGTCTGCGCATATGTCCTTCGCTTCGTAAGACGCTGCCGGAAGTTAGATACCGCACGAGAGGGCCATCTTACCAGCAGAGACCTTACCGAAGCGGAGCGATCTCTTATCCTAGAGACTCAACGTCGAGAATACCCCGGGGAGTATCACTGCCTCAGTGACAAGCGTTCGTTACCAAGGTCAAGTTCTATCCTGAACTTAAACCCGTTCCTAGACCGACACGGACTTATAAGAGCGTTTGGCCGTGTCGCAGTTTCCGAATCTCTGCAATATGACGAACGGCATCCGATTATCCTTCCGTAGAGTTGTCGACTGTCTCGCCTTCTTGCTCAATTTACACACCGGATAACGCTCCACGGCGGCAACCGATTAATGGTGCGTCTTATTCAATCCAAGTATTGGATCCCAAGGCTCCAAAATTTGATGAAAGGGGTCGTGAACTCCTGCAAGGTATGCACCATTTACAAAAAGAGGTTGCAAACTCAAATGATGGGAGAACTTCCAACGGAGCGGACTTCTTTTTCGCGGGCCCGTTCGAAATACGGAATTTTACAGGGAGAGCGTGTCTTATCACCAAGGGGTATGTGTGCGTGTTCGTGTGCTCTTCCACTAAAGCAATCCATTTGGAGGCCACGTCCGACCTCACAACAGAGAAGTTTCTCGCGGCCTTCGCTCGGTTTGTCGCAAGACGCAGGTGTCCACAGCGCATCCATTCCGACAATGGGAAAGCTTTCGTGGGTGCGGCGACCACCCTTTGCCGTGACTTCCTAAATGCATTCAAGGACTCGGTGACGGATGCGTATAGCCATCAACGGGTTTCATGGCGTTTCTTCCCTCCAGGAGCTCCACATATGGGAGGTCTGTGGGAGACCGGGGTGAAGAGTTTCAAAACCCTCTTCATAAGGCCACGCCCATTCGAAAGTACACGTTTGAAGAGTTGTCCACACTGCTCGCGAAGATAGAGGCATGCCTCAATTCCAGACCGCTCTCGCCTGTGTCCGAAGATCCGACCGATCTGTTAGCCCTTTTCTTTAGGACGTTGATATGCAATGACTGCACCATCAAGTGGCCCAAGCGACACCAGCCTATGGCTGTTACGCGCGGATCCCAGGCAAGAACGCTGCCCACCTCCCGCCCAACCGACCGAGTGGCGCTGCCGCATGCCGCGCGACTCGTTAACCGAACCGATCGCGGACATGCAGGAAAGATAGGTGTTAGACTAGTGTTCGAGGAAAAGTAGAACTAATCTAACTAAAGAAGAAAAGTAATTACTAATTACGGGAAAGATATAAGAGAATCTGTAATTTAAGACTAGGAAGGGAGTTAGTGGTAGATATAATATGGTAGAGGGAATTATAATCCGAGCAGAGGACCCTAAACGGTTCATGCAAGGAAAAATTCGATCTACAAAGCGGAAGAAACAACGGTGTATAATTTCTAGTGTTTCTATTAGGAATCGTGAAGTTTATGCGGCTCAACAGTTCAGGGCTATCTACGTCACCCTTCATCAAGTTGTGCACAAAAATCACTCCAAGCATTTTCCTACGATTAGCTAAGGTTGGAAGGTTTATTAAAAGCAATCTATTAGGGTAAGACGGCAGTCTCACACCTGCATCCCAGCTGAGGCCGCGTAGAGCAAAAAGTAAAAAGTTTTTCTTAACTGATTCTATACGGTCACGATGTACGTTGTACTGAGGGCACCATAAACAAGAGCCGTATTCTAAAATCGGACGAACCAGAGAGGTGTAGAGGGTCTTTGCTATATAGGGGTCGTCAAATTCCTTTGACCACCTCTTTGAAAACCCAAGCACTCCCATGGCCTTATTCACCATGGTAGAAATGTGTTCTGAAAACTTTAGCTTGGGATCTAATAGAACACCAAGATCATCAACCCGGGTATTTCTCTCAAGAGAACCACCACAAAGGGTGTAAGGAACCAGAAAGGCGCTGGAGCGATGAAAAGTCATTACTTTACATTTTGAAGCATTAGGGTTTGATAAATTTGCACAACACCAAGACTGAAATCTATCGAGATCGGATTGCAACCTGGATTGGAAAGAAATGTCCTTATACTGGACACAGAGCTTAACATCATCCGCATACATTAGTACTCGAGAGTATGTCAATACAGAAGGTAGGTCATTTATAAAGAGAGTAAAGAGTAAGGGGCCTAGATGGCTGCCCTGTGGTACACCCGAAGTCACCATAACTGGTGAGGACAGGGAGTTTTTGAAAAGGACTCTTTGAGACCTAGAACAAAGGTAGTTAAAGATCCATCTCAGGAGATTGGGCGGGAACCCTAGAAGGTCGAGCTTTTGTGCTAGGAGGGAATGGTTTACAGAATCGAACGCTTTACTAAAATCGGTGTAAACAACATCCGTCTGCAAATTACCTTGAAAGCCTTTTATTATAAAGGAGGTTAACTCCAATAAATTTGTAGTGGTTGATCTCCGCCTTATAAATCCATGTTGAGATGGAGATATAAGTGATCTGCATAGGTGCTGCAGGTGCGGAGTTAAAATTTTCTCAAACGCTCTAGGAATAGCGGATAACTTAGATATACCTCTATAGTTCATTGCGTCAGACTTGCTACCTTTCTTATGGAGAGGAATTATAAACGACTCCTTCCATATCGGGGGAAAGCATGAAGAAGTTATAGATAGGTTGAACAGTTTAAGCAACGGCCCACACAGAGACTCGGCACAATACCTGAGTACACAGCCGGGAACTCCGTCCGGACCCGGTGAGAACACCGGCTTTACTGTTCGTAGATCATGAAGCAACGAGCTTTCATTTAGCAAAGAACCGAAAATGCCGTTCGACCGCGGTAAACTGTATGGATACGGCTGACCAGAGTAAACGTCCTGCGAATAGGTAGTTTGGAAAAAACGGGCAAAAAGATCGGCAATTGCCTGATCATTATCTGCCGACGTATTACGGAAAGATAGCGAGGATGGGTGTGCGGACGTTCTACGCTTACTGTTTACAAAGCTGTAGAACTGTTTGGGGTCCTTAGAAAAACTTATCCTGCATCGAGATAGGTAATTCTGATAGCATTGAGCGTTAAGAACTGAAAAGTTTGACCGAGCTATTACATAATGAGAGAGAGAAGAAGGAGAGCCAACTTCTTGAAATTTTTTATAAAGTCTTGATTTTAAGTTTTTTAGATGAGATAGCTCCTTGGTAAACCAAGGGGGTTTTCTTGATCTAATCGGACAGGAAAGTGGGACACAAGAGACAAAAAGTGAGTCCAGTGCATCATAGAAAATGTTTGTGCCTGTCGTAACATCACTGCACAAATATAAAGCGGACCAATCAAAATCCCTAATGAGGTTATTAAGCTTCGTAAACTCGGCTTTACGGAAGCAGCGGACACATTGGGGTAGTCTACCCGACCGATCCAGTACAGTTCGTCCTAGGTCGAGCGACACTTCGAAAGTAGGATGGTAGGCATCTTCAGGTATAGAGAGCGGGGGGACTCGAGTTAACAACGCTACGGTCGGATCCGTTACAAAGCACAGATCAAGAAATCGACCCAAGGAATTTTTAACATGGTTAACTTGAGACAGAGACAGGTCAATCAAGCCGTCAACAAAGTCATGACGTGCCATGGGTACCAGGCTATTAGACTCATTTGCCGAAGACCAAACAATTCCTGGCAAGTTGAAGTCACCAAGAACTATCATGTGATCTTTGTCAGATAGCGAGGAAGAGATAGCGGTTAAGGCGGACAAATGCTGCTCGTAAATTGCGATATCCGAAGAAGGTGGAATATACGAACAAGTTATGAAAACTGAGAAAGCGGGAAGAATCAGTTTTACACACAGAAATTCCAGTTCCTGCTGGATCTGGACTGTGAAAAGTTCCGACGTGAAGTTTGAGTCCACAGCAATCAGAACCCCTCCTGCACGTCGAGACGAACGATCCTTTCTAAAAGTTGTGTACCGACCTGCCAAAACTTCGGAACTTAGAATGTCCGGCTTTAACCAGGTTTCGGTAAACACAATAACGTTAGATGCAAATGCGACACTATCCAGGAAAAGAATGCTGAGCTTACTACGCAAGCCTCGAACATTCTGATAGGTCACTGAAAGAGAGTTTGTTAGTTTTTTGGACGGGTGGAGGTAGAGCGGGAAGATGACAAAGGAGCACTGGTCTGGTTAGTTGGCAGAGTTATTGGGGGCCTAGTCTTCTTCTTTGCCTTAAACTCCTTCACCACCAAATGCTCCGGCCAAAATTTGGCAGAACAGATGGTGCTAAAATGAGTTTGGGAGACACTTATTTTAAAAGAAGCTATCTGCCTGGCATAAGAAAAGTTGAACTTTTCCACCTTGAAATCAACGGCTTGTATGCGGCTTTGAATATAAGCCGTCACATCTTTAATTGTGGAGTCAGGGGCAAGTCGTGAGACAAAAACTTGTCTCTTTGGTGGGATCCCGACCAATCTTGGCACCACAGGCCTATCACCTGTGATGGTAATACCCGGTGGTCCGGGTCGTATATTGACTGGTGGGGTTGGAATTGCGGGGACAGCTAATGAATTTGATACTACGGACACGGACGCTACAGACGGTCTTGGCTGCATGCTCTCCGACGCGATAAATTCGGCTACCGAATTTTCATCACCAGCAGCTGTCGTTGCCTTTGGAGTGGCGAACGATATCAACTGCTGCACTTTTGGGGTGGTCGGAGTCAGCTTGTCAGCATCGGCCGGTCGAGGGGCAGTCGGCACATGCAGATCCCGCGGAGTGACCTTTTTGCGCCTAGGAGACTCAGTCAGTAGTTTGAAACTACTAAACTGAGACTCCATGGCTAGGAGCCGATCGTATTGCTCTTTGAAGCCCACGGTCAGCTCCCTAAAGCCCTTCCGGGTCTGCCTCATAAACGCTGCCATCTCCCTCTCAACCGGACGGCATGCCTCACAGCTATAATGCAGGCCATTCCGTTTTGAGATGGCATCACCCACGAGACCGGTGATCCCGGCGCATTTAGCGTGCACTACGCTATCGCAGAGCCAGCAGGGGATACTCGGCTGGTCATGGGTGATCTGCTTCTTGCAGGTTTTCTTAACACAGACCACAGAGAATTCCATTTTAAAATGTAAAATTTATTTTATTATTTTTTCTTTCAAAAAAAAACTGATATCAGAGCAGTGTGCCAAAATAAACGCCAAGAGAGGAATAAGTAAGAATGAGAGCGGTTACCGCAGCTACACTTGAAAGAGAGAGAGCGCTACTGCACAGAAAATATCGAGAGCGAGAGAGGAAGAACAGTTATTTAAGTGTGGGTGATAGGGAGAGAGTGATAAATCAGCAAAACTAATAGGTGAGAGCGGCTAAATATGATACTGCGTGTACTTACGAAAAGCACAAACAAAAACACACTGTAAAGCGATGCAAAAATAATAATTTAAATTATGTTTTTCACAGCAAACAGGCATGCACTCGCGATCAAGATATAGATTATTTTATGAATTTTTTTAGGGGTTATTTTCATAAAACACCGGCTTTTTAAGCAAAATAGGAAGAGAGTAAGCGGAGCGCAAAACAAAAACACGTCTGACTACTACAAAGAGAATCGAACGATGACAAAGAGAATCGAACGATTCTCTCACCCCCGGACATTTTCTTATTGGGGGACCCTTGATGGCTACAGCCGAGCCCGAAATGAAAGGAGACATTAAATCGATAATTAATCGATGGCAGCATTTGAAGGCCCTCAACCAGCAGTTTTGCCAAAGGTGGAAAGAGGAATACCTCAAAGAACTCCACAAACGCACCAAGTGGCAGACGCCTACGCCAAATCTTCAGGTGGGCGATATGGTCGTTGTCAAAGAGGACAACGTGCCGTCTTATGAATGGCGGCTCGGGAGAATCCAGTCCGTATATCCCGGCGCCGACGATAAGGTCCGTGTGGTGGACATCCTTACTGCTCGCGGAGTCCTCAAAAGACCTGTTGTTAAGGTCGTTCTTCTGCCAATAGAACCCCGTAGTTCCGTCCAACCATAACATGACTGTGTGTTGTGTTTGTTTTTTTTTATCCATTACCGACTCAATGCTAATACTCTTCGGTTTTTTGTATCCTCTCCTAGTTCTCATCCATCCAGACATGGCTCCACGTTCCCGCGCCGACCGCATCATGGAGAGCCGGCGCGCTCGCAGTCTAAACTCGTACCGGTGCCGAGTCTGCCCAGGAGTGAATCCTCTTCGAACCTGCCATCATTTCCTCCGCTTGAGCCCAGAGAAGAGACTTCGAGCAGTTCTTATAAATAAGAATTGCGCAAACTGCCTGGCTCAACAGCACTCCGGAAAGGATTGTCGCAGTAGCCGGCTGTGCAGGGTGTGTGGGGAAAAACCACCACACGCTACTTCACATCCTCCCGTCTCCGCGGGAAACCAAACCTACATATGTTCGTCTGTAAGCCGCTTAACAATACGGATGGTAGAATGTCAGCTCCAATCAGGACATCGATTGGTGAGCTCTCAAAAAAGGTAGGGTCCGCCAACGGGATGCTAGGCAAGTCTCTCAGCAAAATTTGAGAGATCGGATGCGAGGAAATATTCGCTGCCACCTCTGAAATAACGTAAGCTGTAACGTTTAATTGTAAACCCGACTTAGTCGGAGAGTGGATGGAAAAATTGCAGAGCTCCTTCGACTGAGCGGATACAGTATGATTGATGCCGGAGACCTGTGCCTGGATGGGTTGGAATGGCAGTTTGATCATGCTGACTAGACGTTCCGAAATGAACGTGGCCTCGGAGCCAGAGTCGATCAAAGCGCGGGCGCGAAAATTGGTCCCCAGATGGCAAATATTAATCAGGGCCGTGCTCAGAAGAACCGCACTTGTACCGGAAGCGAAATAAGCCTGAACGTTGGACAAGGATTCGGAAGAACTCGGATGTACGGACTTGTACGGATGTGGAAGACGGCTCGCTGGAACTCGGATTGCCACGGTGCAGCAGCGTGTGGTGCCGTTCCCCAAAAGTGACACAGTTGTGGGCGCTTTCGCATTCTCGGATCTGATGTCCTCGTGCGAAGCAGTTCAGGCATAGCTGTTTCTGTTTAATGTAGCTGGAACGAGCATTAACGGTCATGTGGAGGAAGTGAGGACAATCACGGATTGGATGATTCTCTTTGGAGCAGAGATCACATGTCCTCTTCTGCGGATTTACTGTTGTCTCGAATGAGTGAACCCTCCTAGGAACAGGACTCCCTAGGAACCGGAACGGGTTATTTTTAGAAGTTTAGAAGTGCGGTTAGAACCGCCTGGATCGTACTTTGAAGCTCTTTCAGAGCACGACTTGAATCGGACCCGATGTGTGGCAAAGAGAGGAGAAGGTGAATCTGGTTGGTCACCAGGAGCCGTCGGTTCTCATATCGGTCACTAAGGGCATCCCATGCCGCCTCGAAGCCGCAGTTGGTCAGCGGGGACTTCTCAACGATGGCCTTTGGATCGCCACTGGTCTTAGTGGCGAGGTAGTAGAGCTTCTCCACAGGAGACAGTCTGGGGTTTTGGATGTAGATCGCGGTAAAAAGATCCCGGAATGTAGGCCAACGGACGTAATCCCCAGCGAAAACTTCTTAATCGCATGGGGGAAGTCGACAGCCGCCATGGGAGTCCGGCTGGGCAGCAGGACGGACTGCTGGGCTGGCAGCTTGGACTGTGAGGTCAGCTAGGCACCGTCCATAGTCGTCATAGCACTTGTCGTACATGGCTTGGATCTCTCGTTGGGTGTCAGGATCCTCGTCAACCGACGCTATGGAACAGGCCTCGAAAAGCATCCACCTTTGCCCACATGCTCTGTAAGCGGTCTCTGCGGACCTGAGCGATAGCGGGGGATGGCGTGCTGGTACCGGAAGCGGTAAATCGGTCTTCCAAACTGGTCAGCCTGCCGATGGCTGCTACCAATTTCGCACGTGCGGTAGAGGAAGGCTGTTTGGGCCATTGGAGAAGTGCGTCGAGAGCTGATGGGGCTGGTTGGTGGAAGAGCTGGCACCTTTAGCGTGACTGGCGAAGGGAACAGGACCGATTTGCTATTTGCAGCGGAACTAGTACTGGGTTTGGGAGTACCTGTTGACCTTATTGGTCTAGTCACCGAGGTAGGTGTTTCTGGAGCGGAAGCACTGCGTGGTGTCCTATTACTTGGAGCGGGTAATAGCAAAAGTTTCTTGCTCTCTGTTCAGGGCAGCCGCAAACTTCTGCAGCGCACTGTGGAAAGCACTCCGCGCCCGACTCGCTCCCGCGCGCTCTTGCACTCGGCACTCGGGAGAGCCGCCCGGCGCTCGGGCGGCCACTAGCTTAAGCGGGAGTTCTCAGTTACGCTCTCTTCCCCGTTACGATCATTCAACGTCTTTTCGGACCACATACACACGAATTCTAGATTATACATATGAGAGGAGAGAGGTTTTCTATACTTGTGAGTGCGGTCGTGTTTTATCTCGCTCCGTACGTAAAAGTAAGTTCAGCCTAAAAGGAAAAAGGAAGGAAGCGTAAGTGCGAGCCACGGCAGTGTTGCAGTACCTACCTGCACAACACACCAAGCTCCGAAGTGGTGAAGCGGCTACTGGGCCCGAAATCAATACGGGAATCCAACTGGGAGAAGGCAGACGCCGTTTTGTCCCTAGGCCGAAGGGAGGGGGGAAGGCACAGCAGGTAAGCGCCTGTTTTCCTTTTCTCTTTCGCAGTGATATTGGCGCCACTTGCATTGAGTGGTGTTTTGAGTCAAACTTGGACAGGCTCAACGCGAGGTAAACAACTGCAGCACAGCTGACAGGACGTTGCCCCATCGAGGGAAGTGCTGCAAAGCGATCGCAGCGCACAACAGCTGTTTTGTAGAGGGTGCTGCAAAACAACTGGAGTTGCCAGATCGGCGGAAAAGGATCGGCCCAGGGATGAGCGAACAGCAGGAACAAGCTGCGGCTTGTAGCACCCCGCTGACGGTAGCTCATTTGCCTGGGATGAGGAGAATCCCTTCGCGCGCAGGAATGTGTTGGCTCGATCACCAGCACAGCCAAATGCAGCAGTGAGGGAGCGTGCAATGTCCTCTCCTCCGGCGTTGCGGAGCCCCTAAGAGGAGCATGCAAACCCCAATGAAAGGGCCATGGCACAGGTGGCGAGGGCGGGCCAGAAGGCCAAAGAGCCTGCACTGGCTAAAAGCCCGGAAGTGGCGTTTGCGAACCCGAAGGAGAGGGCGTTCGCACAATTGGATAAGATTGGCAGGTGGGCCAGAGAGCTCACGAAGCTGATGGCGGCCCCAAGGCGGTCTATAACAAACGCCATGCGTGTCATGGTAGAAGGGATCGACTGCCTCCAGCGACAGGTGGAATCTTACCTGCGGGGGGCCGCATTGGAGCAGGCCGTAGCGAGGACCACGCAGCCGGAAGAGACGGAAAGGGGGGGGGAAGAGGGCACGGACAGAGCCCAGGAACACCACTCACCCGTCCCCTACACCAAAGAAGGCTAAACATGGTCCCAAAAAGCCCAAAAATGTGAAGAAGCCGCTGGAAGCCCCAAGGAGCGACGCCTTAGCCCAAAAGGAACCAGAGGCAATCCCTAAGGAGAAAGCTGACGGGTGGGTAACGGTTGCGGCTAAGCAAAGGCCGAAGCCAAAGCAGCAACCAAGACCGCCACGTAGCGATGCAATTGTCATTGCTACCACTAGCACCAGCACGGTCTCGTATGCGGACATATTAAGGAAGGTCAAAAATGAATCAAGCCTTAAGGGACTGGGACAATCGGTGTAGGGAGTGCGACGCACAGCAAAAGGCGAGCTGCTCCTAATATTGGGAAAATCGGCAGACCCGAAAACCCAGGAGATGCAAGCAGCAGTCAAACAGGCGCTGGGAAGCATGGCTGACGTAAGGAGCCTTACGGAAACGGTGACCTTGGAAATAAAAGACATAGATGAAGTGTCTACCCAAGAGGAAGTTCTACCAGAACTCAAGGAACAGGGAGAGGTGGAAGTCAACGAAGCGGCTGTCATTTCCATCAGACCAGCCTATAGGAGCACCCAGACACTGACGATGAAAGTCTCACCGGCAGTTGCTGAGAAACTCCTACAGAAAGGAAGGATCCGCCTGGGATGGGGGTACTGCAGGATACGAGTCAAATCGTCTCCCAGAAGGTGCTTCAAGTGCATGGACTTTGGACACATAGCACTGAACTGTAAGAGTGACCAGGACTTCACAAAGTGCTGCTACAACTGCACAGGAATGGATCACCTGGCTAAGGACTGCAAGGCAGAGCCAGCTTGCATTCTCTGCAAGCGCCAACGGGCAAAGGACCCGAAGCACCAAACAACAAGTTCGAGGTGCCCGCAGTACCAAAAGGCGATACAACAGATGAGGGATAGATGAAAATCGTCCAAATAAATCTGAATCACTGTGAGGTGGCACAGCAACTACTGGAGCAGACCATCCGAGAGCGCCGCATCGACGTTGCGGTCATAAGCGAGCAATTCCGCAATCGCAACGCTGGAGATTGGATAGCGGACGTCAGCAAAAAGGCAGCGATATGGAGCTGTGGAAGCCTTAACTATCAGCTACTGCAACCACGCATCGGGGAAGGATTTGCTAGAGCCCGACTGAATGGAATATATATTTATAGCTGCTACCTGCCACCGAGCCTCACGCTGCAGCAAGCGACGGAGGCATTGGAAAATATAGCCGATGATGCGCGGGATAAACACCCAACGCTCATAGCCGGCGATTTTAATGCATGGGCTACGGAATGGGGATGCACGAGAACCAACCCAAGGGGACAGGCGCTCCTGGAATGTTATGCGACGCTCGACGCCGTGCTGCTCAACACAGGCACGCAACAGACATTCGGAAGAGCAGGAGCCGGGTCTATAATAGACCTAACGTTTGTTAGCAGCAGCCTTAGCCCAAGGACGACATGGAGGGTTAGCGGCATATACACCGGAAGCGATCACCAAGCCCTGATCTGCGAAATCCGGGATGCTGGAGCACGCAATTCTTTCCAGGGCAGGCAGGCAGGGTACAAGGCCAACACGCTGGAGACGGATATGGTCCGAGCCATGTTCGAGGGGTACGAGACCAACGGGACGGCCGAGGAAAGAGCACGACAACTGGCCACACATACGGTGGCAGCATGTGACGCCTCCATGCAAAGGAAAAGACCGAGCTGTGGAAAACGCACGCCAACATACTGGTGGAATGCAGCTATAGCTGGCGCCAGGCGGGAGTGCCAACGCAAAAGACGCATATACAAACGCTCGAGAGGTTCCCCGGAATTCGAGAGAGCCCAAGGAGAATTTAAGGAGAGCAGACGCCGCTTGCAGAAACAGATCAAGGAGAGCAAGCGCAAATGCTTTGGAAAGCTCTGCGACGAAGCAGATGCGAACCCTTGGGGCTACGCATACACACTGGTAATGAAGAGACTGCGAGTGTTCAGTCCCCCACCGCCAATGTGTGTAGACCTGTTAAAAAACATAGTGGAAACTCTATTTCCAGAACAAGTTGCAGCCCAGAAGGTTGTGGATGGAATTCCGCCACTGGAAATAGAAGCCACCACAGAAACAGAAGTCCTCGAAGCACTAAAACGGACCAAGGACGGTAAAGCACCGGGACCGGATGGGGTCCCGAATACAGTACTTCGTGCTGCCATTGAGACAAGCCCACAAACGTATGTGGGACTATTCAATGCGTGCATGTCCGAAGGAATCTTCCCTAGCCCATGGAAACGACAGCGGCTACCTAAAGGAAACAAGCCTACTGAGGAGCCATCATCCTACAGACCGCTGTGCATGCTGGACACAGTAGGTAAGATCCTCGAGCGTATAATCCACACGAGGCTGAAGGAAGCAGTAACGCGTCAACTCTCACCGAGACAGTATGGATTCCGCAAAGGCAGCTCCACGGTGGACGCAATCGGCGAGGTATGTGAGATAGCGAAACGAGCTATTCATGGCACCCGATGGATGTACGGGACCAAAGAGTACTGCGTAGTGGCAACACTCGACGTCCAAAATACGTTCAACTCGGCCAGTGTTTACCACATACTTGAGGCACTGGCAAAACTCCAAGTACCACCGTATTTGCAGAAAATCACCGCTGACTACCTCAGAGAGCGAGTGCTAATATATGAGACGGATAGGGGGCCACGTGAATACCAAATCACTGGAGGAGTTCCCCAAGGATCGGTACTCGGCCCACTACTGTGGAACATCATGTACGACGGAATCCTAAAGATGGAAATGCCAATGGGTGCCACGGTGATAGGTTTTGCCGACGACATAGCAATTGTCACAGTGGCAAAACACAAAGCAGAAGCAGAAGGAATCTGCAATGACGCAGTGGAGCGAGCCAGAACATGGCTAACCGGTAGGGGGCTAACACTGGCCACCCACAAATCAGAGGCGGTGCTCATAAGCAGCAGGAAGGTAGTGGAGACGGCCACGATCCGAGTAGGTGACTCCACTATCAGCTCCGGACCAAGCTTGAAGTATCTGGGGGTCATGATTGACCACAGGCTCAGCTTCAAGTACCACATGACGTATGCCAGTAGCAAAGCTGGCAAAACGGCAGTTGCCCTATCGCGCATCATGCCAAACACTGGAGGACCGAAGCAGCTGAGGCGGAAGCTCCTAGCGAGCGTTGTCAACTCGACGCTACTGTATGCTGCACCAATATGGGCGGACGCCATGAAGCAACCGACATATGCCCGAGAATGCAAGGCAGTCCAAAGACTGTGTGCATTGAGAGTATGCTGCGCATACAGAAAGGTATCCCTGGACGCCGCGCTAGTCATAGCAGGAATGATCCCAATCCAGCTGCTGGCAAGTGAAGCCGCGCGGATCAGGAAACAACGAGAACTGGAGACTGCTGACCAGGAGACAAGACACGCAGCACGGCAACGCACAATGGTGCAATGGCAAAACTCGTGGGATATTAGCAACAAAGGACGCTGGACCCATAAGCTTATCCCTGACCTGCAGAGCTGGCTGAGCCGCCGCCATGGACAAGTGGAGTATCACCTGACGCAGCTATTGACGGGACATGGGTGCTTTAAAGCCTATCTCCATAGGTTTAAGCTGAGGACGACCCCTTCTGTGTGCTTTGCACAGGTATTGTCGAAGACGCTGAACATTGCTTCTTCGAATGTCCACGATTCCAGCAAGATCGGGCAGCTCTAAGCACCAAGCTAGGAAGGAAAATAACTGTGGCAAACCTGGCAGAATGCCTAATGGAGTCGGAAGAAAACTGGGCTGCAATCAGCAACATGGCTGCAGCAATGACCAATGAGCACGCAAAGAAAGAAGGTAAAATACGTTAAAGATTGACGAGCTTATGGCCATGCCCTACGGAAGAGCCCCTTGGGCATTTCCCCCCGGCGGAGTAATATCTACTGGTAGACAGGCCAGCCGGGATTAGGGAAAGGTGTGTTTGGTTTTAGATGGGTTAGAGTCCCTCACTCTGGCTTCGGCTGGGTCGGCATGATGCTTTCCTGTATTCACACGACACAAAAAAAAAAAAAAAAAAAAAAACATTATACATATGTCCATACGTTGTGAACATTACTTACGATAATTATAAATAAACTTAAGTGAACGAAGTGAAAAAAATAGACGTGCTGGTTTCAGCCCAGTAGTCCTTCCTCCTGCACAGCCGGACTCCACTGGCGGCTGTCGACTGCCACCTTGTGATATCGAAGTTTTCGCTGGGGATTACGTCCGTTGGCCTACATTCCGGGATCGTACATTTTTACCGTGATCTACATCCAAAATCTCAGGCTGTCTCCTGTGGAGAAGCTGTACTACCTCGCCACTAAGACCAGTGGCGATCCAAAGGACATCGTTGAGAAGTCCCCGCTGACCAACTACGGCTTTGAGGCGGCATGGGATGCCCTGCATGGGATGCCCTGACCGATGTGAGAACCGACGGTGACCAACCAGATTCACCTTCTCCTCTCTTTGCCTCACATCGGGTCCGATTCAAGAGCTTCAAAGTACGATCCAGGCGGTTCTAACCGCACTCGCCCACTTCAAGGTCTCCACTGAAAATTGGGATAGCTTGCTCGTGACCATTAGCGCTTCAAAATTGCCGAGATTAACCCGCGCGTTGTTGGAAGACTCCATAACCGACAAGAAGAATATGCCGTCATGGAAGGAGATGGACTCCTTCCTCAGTCAGCGGTATCTGACGCTAGAGGCGATCGAGGGCCACCCTTCCAATCCACATAGTTCGAAAGGCGATCCGAATCCGCCACCTTCTAAAAATAACCCGTTCCGGTCCCAAGGGAGTCCTGTTCCTAAGAGGGTTCACTCATTCGAGACAACAGTAAATCCGCAGAAGAGGACATGTGATCTCTGCTCCAAAGAGAATCATCCAATCCGTGATTGTCCTCACTTCCTCCACATGACCGTTAATGCTCGTTCCAGCTACATTAAACAGAAACAGCTATGCCTGAACTGCTTCGAGAATGCCAAAGCGCCCACAACTGTGTCACTTGTGGGGAACGGCACCACACGCTGCTGCACCGTGGCAATCAGAGTTCCAGCGAGCCGACTTCCACATCCGTACAACATCCGAGTTCTTCCGAATCCTTGTCCAACGTTCAGGCCTATTTCGCTTCCGGTACAAGTGCGGTTCTTCTGAGCACGGCCATGATTAATATTTGCCATCTGGGGACCAATTTTCGCGCCCGCGCTTTGATCGACTCTGGCTCCGAGGCCACGTTCATTACGGAACGTCTAGTCAGCATGATCAAACTGCCATTCCAACCCATCCAGGCACAGGTCTCCGGCATCAATCATACTGTATCCGCTCAGTCGAAGGAGATCTGCAATTTTTCCATCCACTCTCCGACTAAGTCGGGTTTGCAATTAAACGTTACAGCTTACGTTATTCCAAAGGTGGCAGCGAATATTTCCTCGCATCCGATCTCTCAAATTTTGCTGAGAGACTTGCCTAGCATGCCGTTGGCGGACGCTACCTTTTTTGAGAGCTCACCAATCGATGTCCTGATTGGAGCTGACATTCTACCATCCGTACTGTTAAGCGGCTTACAGACGAACATATGTGGCTCTCTCCTCGGGCAAGAAACAGTTTTCGGTTGGGTGCTCTCTGGGCTAGTGTCTAATACGGCCGTTCAGAGAGCCCCACGAGTTGCGTCCTTTTCGATTCAGGTGTCTAGATTTCCTATCCAAAGGATAAGAGACGCGGGCTCTCGAGTCTACAAAAGCAATCCCCTTCTGGCCTTCTCCGCAGAATTGCTAGGACGGTCTCCTACGGTTGACCGACGGGAGGATATCCGTAATAATAACTGTTCAGGTCTAGAAGTAGGCAGCGAGCCGGGGCTACAAAACCCACCACTCCTTGGCAACATCTTGCTATAGATAAGTTGGGTGCTAAGAACCTTGCTGTAAATATGCTAATTTAATTGAAAATATAGTGCGAATCCAATAAGACGCGACAAGACGACTTTTCTTTTCAACGAAGTTCACCCCAGGAAATCCAACCCCCTCCAGAACATTGGTCCTTCGTGCCGGATACTCGCTCTGATTTTTAAGATCACGGATACTCTCCCCCCCCAATCCGCTCGCCCCAGCAATCATCGTTGGAATTCCGCAATCCAAAGGAGAAAAAGCCCAGATAAGTAATATACACTCCTGATATACTACTGCACATTGCCAAGTGGCAACTCCTGTGCAGAACATCTGTATTTATCCTTGGTGCTTTCCCCTCCGAACACTCCGTTCAAATATATAATTTGTTTCCTACAGTCCGATCCATATCCAGCCGCCATATCTGCACTTTTGTATACATATGTATGTATGCAAACCTGTCCGCACATAGGCTTGTACATAAGGCGCCATATTGTGGAAACATATATCCAAATATTTTCCAATATATATCCAAATACTTTCCAATATATATAATTTCCCAATCCTCCCAATAAAAAGTGAAGGTTATTGTTGATATTCGTTCCTTTGTTAATAATTTATTGTTGAATTCTTGTACTTACTTCTAACATATATAAGAATAATTAAACAGAGTTTACGCCACCAAATATAACAGATAACACAACATATACCTAATCCGAAATTTCTGCACATGCCCACAGTCAAAATGTATTCAATAATATAAAGTGCCACACGAATTTATTTACATACACTTTATTTACACATCCAAAAACACGGCGAACAAAGCAAATCGTACCACAACTCCAATTAAGTACGCATTGCCGACAATTAATAATAAAACAGCACAACATAAACACGAATCACTACATTAATTTATTTTATTAAACTTAAAATAAAACACAAAATCTCCAATAACTTGTTTATTACACACCCATACATACATACTTATTACCCATCGATATCAATATCACCGCACTAGCAGAAAAATACTAAAAGAAAATTTTAAACGGTCCCATCGTTTAGCATCACATCTGCGTTCCGCATCCAATCTCACATCATTCATAAACTAGTATTTTTCTAAGTCGACAATTGAACTATGTTTTATTTTTAAAATTTAGAAAGCAATTTTTGTTGTGTGGTCCGCTGCGCTTATATTAAATAATTATTTATATTTATATATTATCTGGTTGGTCCATTCCACTGTTCCGAACGTAAACAGCCAACTCCGAATCCTCTTTAATGTGCAACCCATCTCTCATGAGTCGGGGACCGCATTAAAGGATTTACAGAGCACTATTCAAGGGTGCCTATCTACTCTGGAGCTATCCAATATCTCCACTGAGAATTGGGATTGTCTCCTCGTATTCATGTGTTCCTCCAAGCTTCCAGAGGTCACACTATCCCTGTGGGAACAATCCCTCCAAAGTAAGGTAGATATTCTGGCTTGGAAGGAACTAAATACGTTCCTACTCGAGCGGTATAGAACTCTAGAGGCAATCGAAGATGTAAGGCCCCATGTAGTTCCACCGCTGGCGGTTAAGGCAACCAGACGGGAACCTCCATCCAACCGACTGAACTCCTTTGAGGCCAAGATCACTGCCAAGATTCAGACTTGCCGACTTTGCGCCAAGGAGAACCATCCGTTCGGAACATGTCCGAAATTCTTACGAATGTCTGTCCATGAGCGATCCGACACCATTAAGCAGCACAAATTGTGTTTAAATTGCTTTGCCAGAGGTCACAACCTGAGGGACTGCACTAGCGCTCATAATTGCCATTCCTGTAAGGGTCGTCACCACACTCTCCTTCATCGTCCGACGAATACCCAAGCAGGTGATCCTGGAATAGTTTTGGATACCTCCGTCAATTTACAGTCCTCTCCCACAACCAACGGTCCAAAACTATTTCTCGGAAAGCACGCATAGCATCCTCCTCGGCACGGTAATAATCCATGTGGAACAAATATACAGCGCGTGCATTGGTTGACTCTGGGTCAGAAGCAACTTTCATTTCCGAAAGGCTGTTCAAATTGATACCACCCAAGTATCAGTCGGTTTACGCTCAAGTTTCAGGGCTCAATGGAACCATTGCAGCCCAACCTCAGCGACTATGCCATTTCCATATTGGCTCTCCTATTAAGCCGAGGATCCAAATAGAGACTTCGGGTTTCGTTCTTCCAAAGCTGGCAGGAAATCTGCCCTCCTACACAATTCCACAAAGTGCTTTGGAAGATCTTCCCAATCTGTAACTGGCAGATCCGGAATTTTATAAGAGTTCCCAGATAGATGTCTTACTGGGAGCCGACATTCTTCCATCCATCCTGCTAACGGGCTCCTGTACCAATATCTGTGGTACCCTTTTAGGCCAGGAAACGATTTTTGGCTGGACCATCACGGGTCCCGTTTCCAAAACTGGTGCCAAGGTCATCTCATCTTTCGCCACTCGAATCTCGCTCAACAAAGAAGTGAGGTTAGAGAAACTTCTCACAAAATTTTGGGAGGTGGAGGATATCCCAGTTAAACTGGTTAAAGAGTCCGACGCAGCGTGTGAGAAGTTGTTTCAGCAGACAATCACCAGGAACGAAAGTGGTAGATATGTGGTCACCCTTCCTTTTAAGAATCCTGAATCCATTGACCTTGGTCATTCAAGATCTATCGCACTGGCTCAGCTCCTAGGTAATGAGAATCGCTTGAATAAGGACTCATCTCTGAAAGAGCAGTACGATAAGGTCCTTCAGGAGTAATCGGACCTTGGTCACATGAGACCAGTTCCTTCCACAAACGGCCCAAACAATTTTAACCGCCCTCATCATGCGGTCTATAAACCAGAGAGTAACGGCAAAAGCCTCAACGACGTCCTACACCCGGGACCCGTTCTCCAATCGGATCTGACTACGCAGATCTTGAAGTGGCGCGTTTTCCGATACGTATTTAATGCCGACATCAATAAGATGTATCGCCAGATTCTGGTGGCGCCCCAACATGCTCCTTATCAGCGCATCCTCTTTCGCGATCCTACCGGAGATGTGTGAAGAAGAAGAAGGGCGTTCTGCGCGACATTCCAGTCGACCACCGATTACGAGCTGATTTCCTAGAGCTCGAAGAGAGCAGCATTGCGAAGACCTTGGGGATCCGATGGCAAGCCAGTGCCGACGAGTTCTTTTTCGTCTCCCCCGAATTAATCCTGGCCAGCCGAGGTCTAGGACCCAAGGACCTCAGCACAAACGAAATGTGGTGGCACGGCCCTGCCTGGTTGCGATGTCCTCCGTCCGAGTGGCCTTGTCCTCTAGCCGTATCCCATGAGACGGACCTGGAGAGACGAACCGTCAAGGTGCACCACGCCAGCAGCAGCGCCACTGACATCCTCAGCCGTTTCTCCGATCTCGGGCGCGCTCTACGCATGCTTGCCTACGTAAGGCGATTCACTCGACGATGCAGAAGGGAGGCGATCCATCCCGTCCGTAATCCAAGCAGGGTGAGCTAGCTGCCGCACTGCAAGCCGTCACCATCGTGACGCAAAAAACCCACTATGCCAACGAGCATCAGTGCCTCGCTACGAAGCGGCCTCTCCTGGCCTCGAGTTCCCTACGGACTCTCAATCCGTTCGTTGACCGGAACGGCGTCGTCCGAGCATGTGGCCGTGTCGAAGCCTCGGCTTCGATGTCGTACAACGAGCGGCATCCGATCATACTTCCACCCGCATGCCCTCTAGTTCGCCTGCTGGTTCGGTTCACTCACCACATAGCCCTCCATAGTGGGAACCAGGTGGTCGTCCGCCTTCTCCGCGCTACGTACTGGATCCCTCGACTACGTCACGTAGTGAGGGCAGTGATCCACTCTTGCAAGGTTTGCGTCATCCAACGCAAGCGACTCCAGACCCAACTAATGGGCGACCACCTTCCTTCCACACGTGTAACCTTTTCCCGACCATTCACATACACCGGGGTCGATTTCGCCGGGCCTTTCGACGTTAAGAGTTTCACCGGACGCGCTTGCCGATTAACCAAGGGTTATGTGTGCGTGTTCGTGTGCTTCACCACCAAGATGATCCACTTGGAAGCCACGTCCGACCTGTCCACCGACACTTTTCTCGCTACGTTCGCTCGTTTTGTCACGAGGCGAGGATGCCCCCATGAAGTCCACTCCGAGAATGGCAGGAATTTTGTAGGTGCTTCCAGAGCTTTGGCCCAGGACCTTCTGGAGACAGTCAAGGCTCGGACATCTGAGGTGTACAGCCAGCAGGACCTAGCGTGGCGATTCTTCCCTACGGGAGTGCCACATATGGGTTTCCTGTGGGAGGCAGGCGTCAAGAGTTTCAAGACTTTATTTTAAAGGTCGATGTGTACATACAAATACACATTGGTGGAGTTCTCGACCTTCCTCTCCAAGGCCTGCCTCAACTCGCGCCCCATGTCCCCTATGTCTGAGGATCCGACGGACCCACTGGCTCTCTCCGGGTCACTTCCTGGTCGGCGGTCCGTTACTGTCCGTGGCGGAGCCAGAGATCAGGGAGAGTGCCTCCTCTATCCTCAACCGCTGGCAACATCTCAAGGCTCTGAACCAACAGTTTTGCTCACGCTGGAAGACAGAGTACCTACGAGAGCTGCATAAGCGGAACAAGTGGCAGCATCCAACGAGAGACCTTGAAATTGGAGACCTCGTCGTTATCAAAGAAGATAACATACCACCGCAAGAATGGTGGCTGGGTCGGGTGCAAAAACCCTATCCCGGCGCCGATGACAAGGTCCGCGTGATAGACCTCCTCACAGCCCGCGGCCTTATTAAAAGGACAATCGCGAAGGTGGTCCTACTGCCCATGGACTCCGAGATCCACTCCACTTACGCCAGCGTGTACGCTGGCCCGTAAGAAGCTGTCTTCCGTCCCTTAGGCTTAAGTCATTAGTTCCGTACGGCTTGTCTTTATAGCTCCAATAATCCGTTTCACCATTTCCGCAGCCCAACAACCACTATGACACCCCGTCCGTCTCGACGATCTCGCAGTCAGGAGCAAGCCGAAGAAAGCAGACGTACCCGAGGTACAACTTCCTACTGCTGCCGAGTCTGCCGAGGCGTCCATCCTCTGCGGAAGTGCGGGCGGTTCCTGCGGCTAAGCTCTGAAAAGCGTCGGGCGTCGCTCATTAACAAATACTGCGCCAATTGCCTGGCCCACGAGCACTCTGGGTGAGATTGTCGCAGCGGGGAACCGCTGCAAACACTGCCGTGGCAACCACCACACCCTGCTTCATACGCCGAGCTCGGACCGGCGTCGCCCCGCTCCATCCGCGCCGTCCGCACGAGCTCCATCTCCGACAACGTCGTCCGCCTGCTCCACCCGACCTCTAACTCTGGCCACACTGCTGCAGCACCGCAACCCGCCGGTCCTCCCGACGGCCACCGTCAAAATAGACAATGGCGTGACGGTCTACGAGACCAGGGCGCTGATCGACCCTTGCCGGCCCGTGTCAGTAATCAACGCATCGTTGGCCAGGGCGTTCAAGCTTCAGACGGTGGTAATCGGTAAAGAAGAAGCCTGCATCGCAGTGATCCGGTCGCCCCTATCCACCGAATTTAAGTTGGAGGTCGTGCTCCAAGAGGACCCCAAACTGCACCTGCGCACTCTTGCGGCAGCCATCGATGGAGGACTCCGAAATCGATTCAAGCACGTCACCCTGGCGGATGACAGGTTCGACCATCCTGCCATCGTTGCGCTCATCCTGGGAGCTGACGTCTCGGGGATGTCATCCGCAAGGGGATGCTAACAAGCACTGAAGGACACCGTGTTCGGGTGGACACTATCAGGCGCCTACCGGACCTGAAAATGGACCCCCTCGTATCGTGCCAATTTGGTTGCATGATCCTGCAAGGGGGGCGGGATGTTCAGGCCTAGAAGTAGGCAGCGAGCCGGGGCTACAAAACCCACCACTCCTTGGCAACATCCTTGGCAACATCTTGCTATAGATAAGTTAGGTGCTAAGAACCTTGCTGTTAAAATGCTAATTTAATTGAAAATATAGTGCGAATCCAATAAGACTCGACAAGACGACTTTTCTTTTCAACGAAGTTCACCCCAGGAAAACCAACCCCCTCCAGAACAATCACTGTTTTGGCGATCAGAACTCCGCGCATCCATTCTTGGGCCCACAGTCCCACGCCGACCGTATCATTGCGAGCCGACGCGCTTGCGGTCTGAACTCCTACCGATGCCGAGTCTGCCCAGGAGTGCATCCGCTACGGACCTGCCACCACTTCCACCGGTTGAGCCCATCAGCATTCCGGCGGTGATTGTCGCAGTGGCGGGCTGTGCAGGGAGTGTGGCAAGAATCACCACACGCTACTTCACATACCCGCGTCTCGTCGTGCAGCCCGTTCAGCCTCAGCATCTTCGTCGCCATCTCCTGCGTCCCGAGCTGAACGCCGCCCTCGTAGCCCCGCCAGCCGGCCTGTTGGAGGAACTGTAGCACCTTCGCCCTTGGTTTCAGCATCCCAGAATCCAGGGATACCGCCGCCATCTGTAGACTCTCTTCTATAATAAAAAACCCTCAATTATACTTTGCAATCCTGCAAGGGGGGGGGGGGGGGGGGGGGGGGGGGGAGGATGTTCAGAGCAGCCGCAAACTTCTGCAGCGCACTGTGGAGAGCGCTCTGGAAAGTGCTCCGCGCCCGACTCGCTCTCGACTCTCTCTACATACGAATTCGAATACATACGTTTTGTTATTACCTACTATACCTACATTACCGAAAATAAAGTTAAGTGAAGGAAAGCAAAGCGTCCGCCCCCTACAAACACAGCCGTTTGACCAAAACTTCATATGCCATTTGGCACCATTCTATATTGAATGTTTGTATATATTAAAAGTTTTCTGTTTCCATTTTTGTTTACATATAATTTTTACATCAGCTTCTGCATTTTTACATGTACATGTAAAACTACTCAGACGAGACGTGTAAGTGTGTGCGAGAGAGAGAGGGAATGAGTAAGCGCTTGGCAGGCGTTGCGTAGCGACTGAAATTTATTTTGTTCCTTCTGGCTATAATAGTAGTTCGACCTGATCCAGATTTGGCAATCTGGTAGATACGGCTATTTTCCATCATTATGCGTTTTTGATTTTCTCTTATTTTAAAAATTGTGGATTGCACAGATTTTCGTTCTTTGTGGGGGCGGAAGGGGGCGCGTCAAAATTTTGAAATACACTTGTGCATTGATATTATAGTTATTATTATAGATCCCTATAGTATTATAGATATTATAGTTATAATTGATATTACAGGAGCTTTGGATAGAAAGTTTGGTTGCTCTAGCTCTTATAGTCTTTGAGATCTAGGCGCTCATTTGAACAAATAGGCAAAGCAGACGGGGTCGCGAGTTAGAGAGAGCGAGAGGGAACGATGCTTTTCGAAATGGTTTTCTTCATTGTGGCTATATTAATAATCAGATCTGATCAAAATTCAACACTCTGATAGAAATAGTCATCCTCTATGATTCTGCGTTTTTAGTTTCCTTGAATCTTTACAATTGTGTATGCCACAGACTTTCGTCCTTTGTGTGGGCGGAAGGGGGCGCGGCAAAATTTTAAAACACACTTGTAGTAGTGTGATAACAGAAGACTGGATACAAAATTCGGTTGCTCTAACTTTTAGAGTCTCTGAGATATAGGCGCTAATGAAGACGGACGGACGGACAGACGGACGAATGGACAGACAGACATGGCTATATCGACTCGGCTATTGATGCTGACCAAGAATATATATACTTTATGGGGTCGGAAACGCTTCCTTCTGGGCGTTACACACATCCACTGTCACCACCAATCTAATATACCCCTAAACTCTTTGAGTACTGGGTATAATAAAATAATATAAACTGCAGCGTCGGTATTGTCTCTTGCTCTGCCACATAGAGCTTCATTAGTTCTTGGGTATTCATATTGATAACATTAAATAAAACAAATTTTCGTAGACAAGCACATGCCAGCAGCAACTTTTGCACAGTGTAAATGCAAGTTCTGAGGTATTGAGTTACCTATCGATAAATGAGGTAACTCACTGTAGTGTAAATAGGCTATAATAGAACACACAAAATTTCAGCTTAGCAAAGTTTGAACTCTGTATGTGAGACTGAGCTTTAGCTGTATGTGTTTACATATTGTAGGTCTGCTTGTTTGTATTGGTTTTTTACAACGCCGCTGTCTACGAAAACACCCATTACTTTAGAATTGATTGAATGTTATGATTTTATGATGACGCTTGCCCAAAATTAAAATAATTGTATATATTGAACATCCTTTATATGCTAATTTAGTTTAATGTACTATTAACGAATATAATAAACGAATGTAAATATGTACAAATGCAAAATGTATATCAGATTTGACATCAAATTATATTAATTTTCTATAAGCAACACTCAGCAAATAAATTTGTGCCTCAAGAAATCTGTGACTCGAAATTTGGCCAGCTCTGCACACGTACACACACATATGAACGTACTTGCAGGGTCTGTCTGTGGATGGACATTCGCATCAGAAAACGAGAGATAATTTCAAATTTGAGCGAAAGTACGACACTAAAATCTGTATGGACCCATTTTTAACCCATTTATGTCATTATGTCATTAATATCCATATTCAAGGATGATATATATATTCTTTTAGCGCGTGCGTTTATTCGTTATATTCGATTGGTTTTTCTTTGCGCATAACAGCCATTTTCGTATTTTTTTGGCTTTTAGCGGAACCATCACCACTAATAACAACAAAAAACAGCATATTAAAAGTTAAATATTGCCGCGTAAAATTTTTAGCTGAGTTAAAAGGGGCAAAAATACATGTAATGCTTAGAACAAATTGTTTAAACTAATTTTATTATTAAATCAAGCATTTCAACAATATGGTTGATTTCAAATTTTTTGCTGCAAATCCCATGTCTTTGAATCCTTTCACTGTTTTCGTGATCTTCTCAGGGTAGGAAAGTGTGCTGGCAAATACTTGTCAGCGAGTTGAGCAACTACCTCGCTACAAAACTCCAGTAATATGAGGCAGACAAAAGCCCTTGACACACCAAATAGACTCCCGTGCGATATTCCGCAGGCGATCTTAGGCAATAAAGGGCTATGGCTATTCTCTTCTCCAAAGGGATTGTCAGTCGAAAAGGAGTTTTTTTCTTTTTGAGATTGGGCAACAGTCCAACGAGAATGTTGAAGTACTCCTTTCCATGCAGAAATTTTCCTTAAAAAATGCATCGGAGTTCTCCACAACATCTTCCTCCCAAAATGAACCATATCGTGGCTATTGCAATTTGCATTATATAACTGAAAAGAGTGAACATTATCTGCTCTTTACTTACAAGGGTCCAAACGCGAGGAGGACGTTGCAGTTGCAAGACGAATAGCAACTTTTCTGAGGATAACTCAGACACTTCCATGCACTTCAAAAGATTCTCCCCACTTTGCGCCACCGCAGTTAAAAGAATCAACTCTTTTTCCGTCATATTTCGTTGATTTTCGAACATTATTGACTTTGCAAGCACGCAAAGTACGTCAGAATGTGCACACATACACTCTCACGGGCGCTGATACCAGTCGAATCGCTGCGGACACCTACATGTATGATCTGTTCCATCTATATACTGTATGGTTAGTGCTACTATTGACGACCAGTATTGTGCCATTTAAACTTGGGCTACGTCTTCCTAGTAATGGCAAAACGTTGCGTCGTTTTCGGACGCAGGTGTGTTTATTCAAAGTATTCGATTGCTTTTGCGCTGAACTGCATATTTTCGTACTTTTCTACCTATCACTACTTGTTGAGAAATTAGCCGCTTAGTTAGTCGATCTTCATTCATATTATAACTTGGCCTATTCATATGCTTATAATTGTATTGCCCCGCTTAAGCACCTATTTGCACGCGCATAGGTGTGTTGTCATTGCTTTTACCCAAAACATAACTGTTACGCTCTCACACGTATAACCAGCATCCGCCTCTGCGCACGCATACATCTATGTGCACCGTTATTGCATTGAACCGTCGCATCGCATGATATTCTCTATTCCCTTCTTTTCGACTTCTTTTCGTGGAGTTGATTTAGTAGAGAATTCTAGTCACAAAGAACCGCACGCATATCGTTACCGCCGCAGATCGATCCCCCCGCTATTCACATAAAACACGTTGTAAACCGCCAATATTACATAATCACCTATATCAAATAAAACCTATATAAAATTATACAGTCAACTCATTCATAACCTAGCAAATTTTGGTCCTTCGAGCCGGATCGCCGCGTCTGATTTTATTTGAAATACATATACTGAGTGAAATCGCTGACCGTTGTTCGTCATGAAGGCCCACGTACATCGCATAATTCAGCAGCGTGGTGCGTGCAAATCCCAACTTACTCGCGCATTTACGGAGGCTTCGGAAATTGTATAGTCATGTACTTCTCTGCAAACATTAGAACACAAGTTAGAGCGATTGGTTGCAACTTTCAACCGCTTTGTGGAGCTTTCTGAAGACCTCGTCCAATATAATGAGGAAGAGGAATTTGTCGACCCGAATTTGGATATCGCAGAATATGAGGGAAAGTTCTTTAGCGCCCATGCCATTTTCACTGAAGCCATAAGTGAGCTTAGCAGTCACGATAATGGTCACGAAACTTCAAATATATTGTTATCTAGTACTGTGGAACGTCTTTTTGAGGGACAAACACAACTTCTAGAGAGGATTCGAGATTCAACGGGACCCGCAGATCTGCATTTTGTGAAAATACCCCTTCCAACGTTATCTGGAAGAAACGAGGAGTGGTGTCAGTTTAGTGAGCTGTTCCTAGGCTCAGTCAACAAGAAGAGCAGTCTTTCCACCTATATTAAATATATCAAATAAAACCTATACAAAATTATACAGTCCGCTAATTCATAACCACTACTAGAAAACAAACGAGAAGGAACGTTGTGAGCCGCGGCAGAGGCCGTGGCTCTACTTTATACCCGGTACTCAGTCAGTATATACATACATACATATATGAGCTTACGATTTATACAATTTATTATATGGTCGCAAAAGGAACGAATTAAATTCTGGACAAAAAATAATATTTCAAACATTGAAGTCAAACCATTTTTGGAATATTTATACATGTTTCTAATTTTGTTTGCATATGCCTTTTACATCTGTTTCTACATTTCTACATGTATAACTACATATTTGAGACGTACAAGTGTTTGCGACAGAGAGAGAGAGGGAATGAGTCAGCGCTTGGCAGGCGTTGCGTAGCCACTGAAATTTAATTTGTTTCTTCTGGTCATAATATTGATCCGACCTGATCCAGATTCGGCAATCTGGTAGATATGGTAATTTTCTATGATTCTGCGGTTTTGGTTTTCTTTTATTTTAAAAATTGTGGTTTCCACATATTTTCGTCCTTTGTGGGGGCGGAAAGGGGCGTGTCAAAATTTTGAAAGACACTTGTATTGAAGTGATATCACAGGAGCTTAGATAGAAAGTTTGGTTGTTCTAGCTCTTATAGTCTCTGAGATCTAGGCGCTCATCTGGACGAATACGCAAAGCAGACGGGGTCGAGTGTGAGAGAGAGCGAGAGGTAACGATGACTTTCGAAATGGTTTTCTTCATTGTGGCTATATTGATAATCCGATCTGATCCATATTCAACACTCTGATAGAAATGGTCATTCTCTATGATTCTGAGTTTTTAGTTTTCTCGTATCTTCAAAATTGTGTACGCCACAGACTTTCGTCCTTTGTGTGGGCGGAAGGGGCGGGGCGAAATTTTGAAATACACTTGGAGTAGTGTGATAACACAGGAGACTGGATACAAAATTTGGTTGCTCCAGCTTTAATAGTCTCTGAGATATAAGCGCTAATGAAGACGGACGGACGGACAGACGGACAGACAGACATGTCTATATCGACTCGGCTATTGATGCTGATCAAGAATATATATACTTTATGGGGTCTGAAACGCTTCCTTCTGGGCGTTATACACATCCGTTATCACCACAAATCTAATATACCCCTATACTCTTCGAGTACCGGGTATAAAAATACCATCTTATTAAAACATTCTTTAAAAAACACTAAACCTGGAAAAAAAACCATAATTATTTAAAAAAATTTAAATCTCGAAATCTATCAGAAAAAGTCAGTTTGGGCGACAGCGGAAAAAAAAAGTTGTATTTTGTCGAGTAGTGTTATCTGCTTGCTTAAATTCTATCCATAAGAGCGAGTGCATGCCTTTTAATTGTGTTTAAATATAATTTAATTATTTTTTTGTGTCGGTAATCATTGTGTTTTTAATGTTGCTTTACGTAAGTACACATAACATCATATTTGGCCGCTATCATCTAGATGATTTGTTGATATATTACTCTCTCCCTATTGCCCAAATTTAAATAACCTTTAAATTTCTTCCTCTCTCGCTGCTGAATCCGCTCTGCTTTCAGTTTTTACTTATTCCGCCTTTAGCGATTGTCAGGCATAATGGTTTTTTTTGATCATGGAATTCTCTGTGGTCTGTGCCAAAAAAAACTGCAAGAAGCAGATCACCAATGACCAGCCGAGCATCCCTTGCTTTCTCTGCGATTACGCAGTGCAGGCAAAATGAGCTGGATTTCCGGTCTCGTGGGTGATGCCATCTCCAAAAAGAATGGCTTGCATTATAGTTGTGAGGCATGCCGTCTGGTTGAGTAGGAAATGGTTTTGTTGGGTTTCCCAGCCCGATATTTAGTCGACATAAATTAAGTCATAGCCAGTGGTGCAGCAGTAAATTAAATACCTAATATTGTTTGCTATTTTTTACTCCCCAATGCATCAGATTGTACCTCGACATAAGTACCCGCACGGCAGCAGCCTATACATCGCTCTCTCGGATCATCGCCTTCTTCGTCGCTCTCTCGATCGTTCACCATCGCTCTCTCTGATCATCGCTCGCTTGCTTACATTAGGGCACGAGCAATTCGGCCCGCATGCCCTTAATTTAGTCAGAATCTATCACTTATATAGTCGGCATCTCTCACTCATATAGTCTGCACCTAGCACTCATACTGTCTTGAGCTAATATTCGTAGCCATAAGATCATCGTTCGTCTTACACGCATATACATATATTTACATCTATACAACACCGTTAGCTTGAATAAATTTGTCATTAAATGTGCATATATGTATATGTCCAGAAAACATTCGTAACCTTTTATAAATCTCATCAGGTAGTGAAAAAGCTCACTAGCTTAACAGGTATTATTTAAGGAATAAAATGATAGTATTTGAGGCAGACACGGAAGAACTTAAAGGAGCTGATCGTGGGCTTTAGGGACTGTGTCCAGCACCGCGGAAACTAAAAATTACTGCCAAACTTCATAAAAAATTAACTGAGCCAGGAATTTTTCGTTTGTGTTTTCCTTGCCTCAGTATCCAGCAAGCTAAGCGAAATCCACGAATTCTTATACATAGTTGTCCAATCGACACGATTGTGGACTGAGAGAACTGAGCTGACACTCAGGCCAGGAATATATTTGTGCCTATTATTACTGAAGTAAAAGTGAAAGATAGAGGCAAAACTGTGAGCAAATCAAACAACGTCTCAACGTGATGCGAAGATTGCTTAAAAAAAGCAGTTGAGGCAAGATTATGCCTTTGGGGGATCACGGGAAATAAGTATTTCGACTATTTGGACATTTTGGCGCCTCCGTCTCCGCTGTACTTCTTTTCTCTATTTTTTGGCAACAATGTATGCCGCCACCAACAATCTCCTCAACGTCAGAGTTAATTTTTTTTCTATTGTTAAATTCGGTTCAATTTTTAAAAATGGGGCTGTTTACAAAACACAGCTGAATCATGAGAGTGACCAAGTACGTTTTAGGTTCTTGGTTACACTATTTTAGTTATGTTCCACACAAGCGAAAGATATATCGATATATCGTTGCGGACGGTCGTGCTATACTTCGCTCTTACTTAAATAATTATAATAATTATAATTATAATCGTCATTCTGTTGTTTAAGGCAAGTGATTGTGTTTTTTACTTATTTCTGGTGTTCCTAACCGATCGTGCAACCTGATCGATATAAGTGCATACGCATCAAGCTTATTTTTGTGTATTTATTTCGAATTTTCAATCCTATTGTGCATTCCTACCTTCTCTGCACATTCTTTATCACAGCCGTTTAGTTGTTGCCAACTCTTGTGCGGTGCGCTTGCTCTCTCTGAACCGCTCTCTGTTTTTATCTACCCTAAGCTTATTTGTTTTCATTCCAACACACACGCACCGCGCTAGCCGCCGCTCTGTGCTTGTCTCTCTGTGTTTCTATCCTCTCTCTATGTCTCTCCGTTCACTTGCTGTTATTGTGACTGTTTTGTTTGTGCTTGCGCGCGCAATTTTGTAACATAAGGTTAAAGTAACTATCTTTGCCTCACACCGACTTATATTTTACCTTTTTTTTTTGTTCTTGTTTCATATATATTTTTGTTTATTGTTGTTTAAAGTTTAACAATGCACAGTTAAGCTGTAAGGGTAAAATTACATGTCAACTAATTAATCGAAGGGAATAAGGCAAATGCTCTGACCCGGTGGGGCTGATTATCGGCTCAGTAGCCGATATGATCCCACCAACAGCCAAATTTAGGTTAGAGAAAGGCCGGTAGCCGAACAATTCCCAATTAGAGCTATTTAAATTAAGTTATTGATTAAGATAATTTTTACCTTATTAGAACTAGTATCAAAGGAAAAGAGATGGAAAAATTGGTTATAGTTTCGGCAAAGGCTACGGAAAGATTCATAATCAGAGTAGTTAGAAAGACAGAGTTGGAGATGAAGAGGAAAGTAATGCCTAGTCGGGCGGGAAGGGACAGCAATACTTATAAGACTGATGAGGGCAGTCGATTCGACCTCACCAGAGAGAAGCTTATAGAGGAAGAGAACTCCTTGGCAGATTCTACGGGATTAAAGAGAGTGGAGGTTAATTAAGCGCAACTTACTTTCATAAGAAGGAAGATGGATCGAGGGGTCCCAATTGAGTCCACGGAGGGCAAAGATGAGGAACTGTTTTTGTACTGATTCGAGCATATCTTGAAATTTTTGGTAGTGAGGAGACCAGACACAAGAACCGTATTCCAAGATAGGCCGGACCAGAGAAACATACAGAAGTTTTATAGTACAGTAAATTCCTTAGACCATCTTTTGACAAATCCTAGGACTCCTTTGGCTTTGTTAGAGATAGTAGAGATATGAGATTTGAAACATAGATTGGGTACAAATGTAATGCCCAAGTCGTTAACTTTGAAGAGGCGTTGTAGGATAATGTTATTGATTGAGTAATCGAAAAGGTATGGCTTATTGCGGTGAAAAGGAAAAACATAGCTTAACGTCATCAGCATACATTAGGACACGGGAATGAGATAACATTTGTGGAAGATCGTTAATAAATAGGTTAAATAGCAAGGGGCCCAGATGGCTACCTTGAGGAACCCCCGATGAGGCTATAACAGGTTTAGAGAGAGAGAGGAGTTAAAGCAGACACGTTGAGAACGGTTACAAAGGTAAGAAATAATCCAGTAAAGAAGCTTTGTCGGAAACCCTAGAAGAGACAGTTTATGGATAAGTAGATTGTGATTGACGAAGTCGAAGGCTTTACTAAAGTTAGTATAAACGACATCATTTTGACACTGTTTAGCAAATCCAACAGTTAGAAATGTGGAAAATTGCTAGCGAAAATCCTTTAGCTGAACCCTCCACGAGGGTGCCGGCTGGGGAATGGACACTGCATTATCCCGGACGAGAGTAATGCATTGTCGCTTGCCCTGTCCGGCTCTCTTCCCCATCGCGATTCAAGGACAGGGACAGGGCGCTGAGGTCCTACAGAATCCCGAGATTCCCACGGAGAACTGGAATGTGCTACACACTGGGAGCCCGTTACCATGCGTGGGGCATGGGCAGCGTTTACCTGCGCCTGAAGAAACGCCATCCCGGGGACACAGACGCGCACACCCTGCAGGCAGGCGAGGTGGAGAAGGATTTGGGTCTGGAAACCATCACGGAGGCCGCCCAGGGGCTTGCGCTGAACGAGTCTGAGGAGGAAGAGGACGGTGATCTGACGTTGGTGGTCAACCCATCGAGTATAGTTGAGCCAGCCACCCATGCCGTTGAGTGTGCTGCAGCTCAACATACATAAAAGCAAAGTGGCGTCGGCGGAGCTCCTCATAGCCATGGAGCAAGGGCCCGTTGACATAGCTCTAGTCCAGGAGCCATGGATTGCGTCAGGCAACTCAGTGGCCGGACTAAAGTCCTCAAACTACAACTCTTTCTACACAACACCGGTAAGCAGGAACAGAACCATCGTCCTTGTACGAAAGGGAATCCATGCTCTCTTTATGTCTCTTTACAGCTCAGATGACCTGACAGTGGTGATGCTAGAAAGCGAGGAGAAGCGCCTCTTGGTAGCCTCCTGTTATATGGCACACGATAGGCCCGCACCACCAGAAGAGCTAAGGAGTCTGGTCTCATTGGTACGGACGCCAATGCCCACCACAATGTATGGGGAAGCCCCGATATCAATGACCGAGGTGAGTCACTTCTAGAATTTATACTTTCAACTAACATAAAAGTAGCAAACGTGGGGGAGGACTACACCTACGTAGGTCCCTCATCAAACGTGCTAGATCTTACTCTCGTAACGGGAAGTGCAATCGGTGCAATCGGCTGAGGACATAGAGAAGTCTCTATCCAAGGAGCTACTAGGTGGCTACCGCGCAACATGCCCACCCTCAAGTACGAAAAAGAGGAACAAGCCACTCTGGTGGAACAGGGACCTCACCCTGTAAAGAAACAACCTCAGGGAATTTTTCAAGCTCGCCAAACAAGCGAACGAAGAATTCATAAGCGAGGAATACAAGAATATACTCAGGAATTACAAGAAAGAGATACGCAAGGCACAACGCAGATCGTGGAGCAACTTCTGATCTAACATCGAGAAGGTGCCCGAAACGGCAAGACTCAGGAAGCTGCTTTCCAAGCAACCTACCATACAGCGTCAGCTCAAGCTCAAAAATGGACAATGGTCAGAGAGCAGCGGAGAAGCCCTGACAGCACTAATGGAGGCTCACTTCCCAGGATGCACCGAGGTCACTGATGGCACAACGCAACAAGACCTAGCAACAGAGGAACAAACCCTCCCCACAGGCCTAAAAACAGACAAGAAAATCCAATGGGCCATAGACTCCTTTACGGGAATTAAAGCACCTGGACTGGATAAAATATTCCCAGCCATGTTACAGGTGACCAAAGAGGTGATCACCTCATGTCTTTTCGCTATATATACGGCATGCTTAAGGACAGGCTATATCCCTATCCAACTTCCAGAGTTGTCTTCCTCCCGAAGGCAGAAAAGTGCAGCCATGTTAGTCCCAAGGATTATAGACCAATAAGCCTCACCTCCTTTCCACTAAAAAAGCATTGGAAAAGCTGCTGGAGCTACATATCAGGATGGAAGTAGGAGGACAGATGTCATGCAACCAGCATGCCTACACTAAAGGAAAATCGGTAGAAACAGCACTACACTCGCTAGTAGCTACCGTCGAGAAAGCCCTCAACACCAAGAAATATGCACTAGGAGTATTTGTTGATATATTCGGAGCATTCAATAACGGCCACAAGCGCAATAATGGATCGCCTAGAAGCAACTTACACACACCCTGCAATCAACCACTGGATAAATAACCTCCTAGGTTGTAAACGAGATCAATCAGAATGGGGCACCGCCTCCATGGCCAAGGGGGCACACAGAGGCACACCTTAAGGTGAAGTCCTGTCGCCCTTCCTATGAAATCTGGTGGTCGACGACCTAATCAAGAGATTCGATAGGAAGGCCCCAAAAATAACAGCCTATGAAGATGACATAAGCATATTTATTACGGGTGTATGTCCATCGACCCTCAGCGCCATAATGGAAATTACACTCAGGGAGACATGTGAGTGGGCGGACGAAGTAGGACTCAGTATCAACGCGGACAAGGCGGACCTCATCCTCTTCACTAAGAGGTACAAGGTACCGGCTTGGATCCCCCCGAAAATCAATCAAACAAGACTAACCCCAAAAACACAAGTCAAATACCTCGGCAAAGTATTTGATTGCAAGCTGGCATGGAGACCCAATGTAGTGGAAAGGGTGAAGAAGGCCACCATTGCGCTATATGCATCAAAGAAGATGCTCAGCAGCACATGGGGCCTGTCACCTGCTCTTATGCACTGGATCTACATCTCGGTGGTGCGACCAACTCTGCTGTATGGAGTCTTAGTGTGGTGGCAAGCTACTGGGAAGAAGACGTACCACAAGCTTATGGAAAAGAGTCAGCGACAGGCTCTGCTTTGTATCACGGGGGCACTGAGATCAACCCCAACAAAAGCACTCGAGACAATACTTGGAATTGATCCCCTGGACATCCACCCTCGTCTGACGGCAGGAAAGGCCGCACAGCGCCTGATTACGTCGGGAAACATGTGGCCACAAGGATACGGGCACAGTTCATTTGGCAGGGACATGATCAGTTATACTCTTTACACGACCCTCGACCTTGCCTCGACATCAAAGCAAACGCATTTCTGGGACCTGAAGAATGGAAAAAAGGATGGGGCCAGACCCAACATCTCAACATATACACAGACGGCTCCAAGATGGAAGGAGTAGTAGGAGCTGGCCTATACTGCACAGACCCCAAAATAAGGCTATCATATAAACTACCGGACCATTGCAACATATTCCAGGCGGAAGTCTTTGCCATCAGGAAAGCAGCGGAGGTTGCACAACACACAGAGCGATCACACAATGTTGTCAATCTGTTCGTAGACAGCCAAGCGGCGATAAAATTCATGCAGTCGTCCGCGGTCAGTTCTAGAAGTGTCCTGGAAAGCAGGGAAGCATTGGACTCACTTTGCACGACCAAGTCAGTGCGGATCTATTGGGTTCCCAGCCACTAGGGCATCAAAGGAAATTAAGCGGAGGACGTTCTGGCAAAGGAAGGCGTCGGGCTGGCGACTGAAAAAGTAGAAAATGTGCCTGTCTCCCTCAGAAAGCTACAAAGCGACCTAGAAAAGCTGGCTAGACTAGAAAACGAGAGCAGGTGGAGGAGCACAACCAACTGCAGAGTCTCGAAAATCATGTGCAAAAAACGTAGCGAAAAACTCAGCCACTATCTGCTGCACCTTCCACGGAAAAACTGCAGACTGTTAGTGGGAATATTGACAGGTCACTGCCCGGCCGCATCACACGCAGCCAGACTAAACATCACCGACAGAAACAGGTGCAGGAAATGTGATGACCTCGGGGCTATTGACACCTTGGAACATCTCATCTGTAGCTGCCCGGCTCTCTCACGGGCAAGGAGAAGATACCTTGTCGCACCGACGCTGGCATCGCTAGAAGATGCCTCCAAGAGGACGCCAAAGGAACTACTGGCCTTCGCCAAAAACGCATCAATTCTAGGTGATATCAAAACCTCACCAGCAGCCGCGTAAGGGTTCATAACCATCCGGATAACTAAGGGCCATACTGGCCTATGGGAGGCCCCATGAGGGTCGTCCGGGTTAACCTAACCTAACCTAACCTTTAATAAAGCTTTAAAACACATCTTTATGTTAGTTTAAGTCATGTAACAAATTAGAAACACAGTCTCATCATTTATTTCATTTGCATATGATGAATTTGTTCCGATTAGTCTAAGGCAACTATCAGGAACTTGATCATTTTGGCAACAAGCACCGATCCAGCGTTACCCGAAAAATAATAAACAGAAAAATTAAATTATATGTATGTACCTATGATTTTTTTGAGTAGTAAAGACAAACCTAATTCTAGAATAGAATGAAGCGTGTCAACTCAATAACTCGATACGTATGATTTTGGACTAAATCACAAAAAAAAATAATGAATAAAGGATAGAATTGTTAAGTAGTCTAAGTATAGTTAGATAGTTAGAGCACCCTTAATGGCTATCGATTACACTATCGATAGACTAGCGATCGATATGCGAGTCGACGGAGAGGGAAGCCATCATCAGAAGTAGGAGCGTCGAAGAGGGAAGTGAAAAAGAAGAATAAAACGATCTAAACTGTATCTAACAAATAATATTTAAAACGATATCAAATAAAGAGCCATTTACATATCAAAACATATATATAATCTGCCCCTTCACAACTTCAGAAGTGGGATAAACTAGACGTGCCTACAAATTAAGAAAATTTTTCACCACTCACACATTCAGCACATGAGACCCCGTTAGCGGAAGGGAGATAGCACTACGTCTGGCGTCTGTTCGTCGCGGCTTAAGCGATTACAGTACAGTACAGTTCGGTACAACGCCTGGAAGCTCTGGAACATTCTGGAAAAATGAACAAACAAGAGGTTTCAGAATGGCTGGCTGGCCAAAACATTGAATTCGATCAGGCCGCAACATTCAGATAGCTCCGCCAATTGGCTTTAGCAAATGGAGCCATGTTCGAAGAGTTGCGTGACGAAAAAAGCGAAATAATGGAAGGAACACCAAATGTTCAAGAAATTTCGCCAGACGCGCGCATTCAGATGCTGGAGGCCGAGCGCCTCTTGGTAGAAGCAGAGATTAGTCTTCTGCAAAGAAAACAAGCTTTGGAGGAGCTACGAAGCGGTACCGTTGACGAATTAGCCAACTTTAAGGAGGTTATGCAAATAATGGACCCGTACACAGGAAAAGCAAACAGCGCTCACGCTTGGATGGAAGATTTTGAGCTCAACTGCAAGGGGACTGATGCGTTTAGGCTCAGGTGTGTGCGGCGTCTAATGAAAACAGACACAGACGCAGCGGCATTTTTGAAAGTAAACAAGGCAACGTCATACGCTGCATTTAAGAATGATTTCCTGGCCACATTAGGCAGGACTTCATCAGTAGTAGAGGTAATCAACACGCTCAAATCTACGTTTTATCGCCCGGGAAAGATGTCGGTTCTGGGTTATGTGCTACAAATGCAAGAAATAGCACACCGAGCTTTGATTGAGGAAGACCAAGCTGTTCAGTTTGTGATCGACGGGCTAAGAGACGATTCTGCTGACATCGCTATATTGTATCAGGCCAAAACTATTGGCGATCTCGTCAAGCTGTCGCACCGCTACGAAGAGATGCGAAAGAAACGTTGGAGCGTATCGCTGGCAGGAAAGAAGACCAGTGGTCAAAAAACCATGCCGGCCAGCAGCGGAAAGCCGGTACATTGCTACAACTGTTCGGGTACCGGGCACATTGCTAAGGACTGTACAGAGCCTAAGAGGATTAAGGGCTCTTGTTTCCGTTGTGGCTCCATGGGCCATACTTTCAAAAACTGCACAGCCCCACCACCATCAGGGAATTCAATGGTCGCATTATCGGACCAATTCAGACGGGAGGGAGCCACCCAGGAGATAGATGGAAATGAAGTAGCAATACTTAATACGGTAAGAATCTCTTGCGACACTACGAATATGCCAGATAGGATTTATAATGAATATACTTCTCTTTTTGATACGGGCAGCGCAATTAGTTTAATACGACATTCCGCATTACCACTTGAGTTTAAGGAAAATAATTTGAAAGAAACGAACTTCAAAGGATTAGGAAGTTTTCGGCTATGTACTTTTGGAAAGATTTGGACCTATATGTCGTTTTACGGTATTACAAACAGAATATTGTGTTACGTTGTTCCCGATACTTACATACCCTATCCAGTGTTATGTGGAAGAGATTTTTTGAAAAGATTTAACTTGAAATTAAAATTTTGTGAACCTATTGAAACGCCAAATATTGAACTAAAGGCAAATAAATATAATTTAGAAATTTTAGACAAGATTTTGCATTGCATATTCAGTTCTGTGAAGTCCGATAAGACCATTTTAAGTTGCAAGCTCTGCAAACAGAAATATATTACAGATTCCGAAAAACTAATTAATAAGAAAGAAGTGCCTGTTGGGCGTTCAGTTTCGGACCATTCAGCTTCCGTGTGTTCCGACTATTCAGATTCCGAACCATTATATTCCGACTATTCAGATTCAGATAGATTTATATTCAGCATTAATGTTCAAAGTGACGAAGACTTCGCTATTAATCAGGGTTTAAGCATTGATCAAATAAAAACCGTAAAACAAACTATTGATGCAAACTATGTGGATAGAGAAAACATACTTCCGGTAGATCATAATTTTGAACTTAAAATCAAGCTAAAATATGACGTTCCGATAACTTCAGTTCCTCGTAGAGTGTCATACCACGAGCGGAAAATATTAGAAAAATTAGTTAATGAACTGTTAGAGGCAGGTCACATACGACCCAGTACGTCACAATACTCGTCACCAACCGTGTTAGTAAAAAAGAAAAGTGGAGAAAAAAGATTATGCATAGACTTTAGACAGTTAAATAAAATAGTGGAAAGAGATGGGTATCCATTGGCACGCATAGATGACTGCCTGGAAAAACTGGAAGGAAGCCGCTTTTTCAGTATATTAGACCTAAAAAGTGGATTTCACCAAGTTAAGGTTGCCAAAGATTCCGTTAAATACACGGCTTTTGTGACACCAAATGGTCAGTACGAATATGTGAAAATGCCCTTCGGACTAAAAATAGCACCAGCTTGTTTTAGACGGTTTACAGATTTTGTACTTCAGCCATTAATTAAGGAAGGAAATATTACGGTTTATATGGATGATATTGCAATTGGCACAAAAACATTTGAAGAGCATGTAGTATTATTAGGACGAGTTTTGCGAAGACTGGCGGAATTCCGACTGGAATTAAAATTAAAGAAATGTCTCTTCTGCGCATTTGAGATTGACTTTTTGGGTTTTCGAGTTAGCAAAGAGGGAATAAGGCCTAATGATCAGCACACATTCGCAATTAAGCACCTTCCGACACCCAAGAATGCATCGCAAATCGAAAAGTATGTGGGGCTATTTTCATATTTTAGAAGGTTTATTCCAGCGTTTGCAACAATAGTAAAGCCGATTAAGGATTTGGCAAGACCAGGGGTTACGTTTGAGTTTACAGAAGAATGTCATAGGGTATTTCGGAATTTATGTGACAAACTCTCTTCAAAACCAATTCTTGCATTATATAATCCGGAGAGAGAGACCGAATTACATTGCGACGCAAGCATTCATGGGTATGGTGGAATCTTATTACAGAAGCAAGACGAGGGGAAATTCCACCCAATCGCATATTTTTCACAATCCGCAACTTCAGCCGAATCAAGATACCACAGTTTCGAATTGGAAACGTTAGCAATTGTATATTCGTTGAGAAAATTTCATATTTACCTTGAGGGTATTCCGTTTAAAATTGTTACGGATTGTAACTCATTAGCCCTCACACTGAATAAGAAAAGCATTAATGCCAGAATTGCCAGATGGGCTTTAGAGCTCGAAAACTATGAATATGTCATTGTACACCGAAGTGGAAAATTTATGTCGCATGTCGATGCACTGAGCAGATGTTTAGAATCCTCCGTGGACATTCAGAATATAAACAAAACGGATCAGATAATAGCAGTACTAAACGAGGATGAGATAAATCTTCAGCTACAGATAACTCAGAGTAGAGATTCAGTCATAACAAAGTTAAGAGATGAGTTAGAGTCAGGACCGGTAAGGAACTTTACACTGGAGGATGGATTAGTATACAGAAAAGGTAAAGATGATACAATTTTGCTATATGTACCATCCGAAATGGAAGAGAATATTATTCGCTCAGTACATGAGAAGCTATGCCATATGGGAACTTATAAGTGTATATCAGACATAAAACGACACTATTGGTTTCCGAACATGGAATGTAAGGTTGAGAGTTTTATCAGAAATTGTCTGAAATGTATTATGTATTCAGTACCTAGACACGTAAATAATCGTACACTGCATAATATTGAGAAAAAGCCGATTCCTTTTGACACAATTCATATTGACCATTTTGGACCATTGCCAGCAATATTATCAAAGAAGAAACACATATTAGTTATAGTGGACGCGTTCACAAAATACGTCAAGCTCTATTCCGTAAATTCAACAAGCACGAAGGAAGTAAACTCCAGTTTAGGTAGGTATTTCGAGTATTATGGCAGACCAAGAAGAATAATTAGTGATAGAGGAAGTTGTTTTACGTCGATAGAATTCAGCTCTTTCCTGTTAGACAACAATATTGAACACGTTAAGGTAGCTACGGCATCTCCGCAAGCGAATGGCCAGGTCGAGCGAATAAATAGAATAATTAAGTCAATGTTAGCAAAAATTTCAGAGCCTATTCAGCATTCCGATTGGCATAAATTGTTAGGTAAAGTCGAATACGCAGTAAATAATTCAGTGCATTCAACAACGGGACAAGCACCTTCAGTATTGATGTTCGGTGTATATCAAAGAGGAACCGAAATTGATGCGCTTAACGAGTATTTGGAGGATAAATTAGAGTTTCCCCGAGATCTGAATGCAGTGCGGAAATCGTCTAGCGAAAATATTAGAAACGTACAAGGTAAAACCAAGGAAGCATATACGAAAAATCATAGACCACATATAGTATATAACATTGGGGATTTCGTGGTGGTGCGGAATGTCGATACAACAATAGGTACAAATAAGAAATTCATACCAAAATTTAAAGGCCCATATATTGTGAAAAAAGCGCTACCAAACGACAGATATGTTATTACAGATTTAGAGAATGGTCAAGTAACACAGGTACCCTACAAAGGTATAATAGAAGCAAATAGGTTAAGAAAATGGGCAGACTGGCGATGTAGTGACGGAATTGATTCTGAAAGTACACCGTAAAAATATAAATATCCTAAAGAACTTATACATATACATATAACAAATACTATAAGAATTTTATTTTAAGCAACAAAATTGATCGGGTCGATCAAATAGTCAGGATGGCCGAGCTGTTAAGTAGTCTAAGTATAGTTAGATAGTTAGAGCACCCTTAATGGCTATCGATTACACTATCGATAGACTAGCGATCGATATGCGAGTCGACGGAGAGGGAAGCCATCATCAGAAGTAGGAGCGTCGAAGAGGGAAGTGAAAAAGAAGAATAAAACGATCTAAACTGTATCTAACAAATAATATTTAAAACGATATCAAATAAAGAGCCATTTACATATCAAAACATATATATAATCTGCCCCTTCACAGAATCAAATAAAAAAATAGTTTTTTCCAGATAGGCGATATTTTAAATTTTTTCAAATTTAATGCTTGTTGCGGCTATTTCGTTTTGCTCTCTCTATCTTTCAACAATTAACCACAGCATATCCAAACATAGCCAGAGAGCCAAGTCTACAATTTGAGATCGGTGCATTTCGTTTGTGTAGCTTTTCTCACTCATTCTAGAAACTGTTCTCATCGTTGGAGCGAACACTACTGATCATACTCTTGAGTAATTTTTCCCTTTCCCCCGTCTCGCTCAATCCAGCATCTGTTCCCATTGCATCATCTGTTCTCATCGTTGAATTCAACAGAGCAGAATAAAGGCTGAGAGATTTCTGAATGATATATCTAGTGTTTGATAGAAATAATAATTTAGTAGCTTTATAATAACTAGAAAACGTCGTGGTAGCAATTTATCTATTGTAGAAGAAGACGATTCAGGTGATCTGTTGAGGCTATTAAACGCAGCAAAACGTGATATTGACAGAACAGCGAAAGCAGTACAAAGCAACAAGATCTCGTCTAATCAATTCCAGTTGGAATTTCGATTAAGTTTTTTAAATGGATATATAGATTACCAAAAGGTTTCATCGTGGTCCGTGGTCTCAAAGAACATCCACTATGCTCAGAGTGGTCTTCGATGCGTCATGGTTAGAGAAACCATCCAGCCGTGCCTGGATAAACAGAAGAAGAAGGAAGAGCTGGCAAGACTCGAAATTTTAATGCTCCGTGATCTAATTAAATAAATCGAAACAAACTGCGATTGAGTCCATATAAATAAGTGCAAAAATGTTGTGCTAATTGTCCGAACAGTCCTAAGTGATTGCACTTTATAATACTTTTATAATTACAAAACGGCAGTCGTAACAAAGCAGGGCCAATTCAGCAGCCCTGAACTGCAAATGATGGGGAAGAGTACCCATACACAGCGTCAATCTCAATTTTGATTTGCGTAGGCGTATTGCTCTTCAAAAACAAATATTTTATGACCGCACGATATTTAACTTATTGAATTTTTACAAGAGCACTATACCGACTTAAACCGACTTAGTTAATCGATTGTTCAAGGATAACTAAATTATCTATGTGGCTGAAATTTTGGCGGAAACACATTAAAAGATGCCTTATCACAATACCAAAGTTTGTTTAACGTAGGAGGTCGTTTTCATTGTCAGGCTGGGAACTTATCGGACCGCCCTCGTATAAACATATCACTCAACTACACCTACACCTACACTACACACAACAAAAAAAACTATGGCACCTACACCAAAACGTACGCGTGAAAATTCCTCTGGAGAATTAAAAACTAATAAGGCCAGTGACCCAGCTAATCTTATCCGGCTGAATAATCAGCGGTTTGATGAGCAGGCCGATCTGATAGAGAAGAAGATGAGTGAGTCCGAGGAGCGGGTACAGGCCCTATTACACGGGAAACTCGATGGGATGCGTGGAGAGCTGGATGATTTACAGCAGCGAGTCCAGAGGCTGGAATCAGTAGCGAAGGAGACGTCTGAGCTGCAGACTCAAGTGGCGACGCTTAGGGCAAATCTAGCCGAGCAAGCCAATGCCACTCCCGCCAATGACATGCGACTACAAAGAGTCCCATTTCTTGAGGGTGAGCAGTTGCGGTCGGCTTTTGACTCGCTAGCATTCTCGCTTGGGCTAGCACCATGGATATTTTCAGGGTTTGACAGCCGAATAATGTAAATTCGGTTGTCGACCCTTTCACCATTATCAAATTTGATTATCTCCTATACAAAATATACTTTCAGCGAGCTGCTGCCCAGTACCGGCGAACATATAAAGCACTCTTCCTCTGCAGGGCTTTGAAACTCGTGCGAATTCTCCCGTTTACCTAAACGAGCAGGTTTCAAAAGATAATTATAGTATCTTTAAGCAAGCTATGCAGATGAAGATACAGAAGATTATATCAGCTGTTTTCTTCCGTCGAGCTCTCGTTTACGTTAGACGGATATAAACGGAAGAAGTTATCTGCGTCGACAGCTTACAAAAGCTTTAACGTCTGCGGGAGAGCGAGAGGTAAACAAGTGGTGATGGGCATAAGCTTTTTCGCTCTTAATTTAGTTCACCCCTCCTCTCAGCCCTTTTTTATTATATTTAGGTTAGGTTAGGTTATCCCGGACGGCCCTCAACGGGGCCTCTCATAGGCCAAAAAGGCCCTTAGTAATCCGGATCTTTGTATGGACCTTACGAGGGTGCTTCTGAGGTTCCGAAGTCCCCCAGAATCAAGGTGTTTTTCGCAAAGGCAAGCAGTTTCCCTGGCGACCTCTTGAAGGCATCCTCCAGTGATGCCAGCATCGGTGCGCCCAGGTACATTCTCCTTGCCCTTAAGAGAGCCGGACACCGGCAGATGAGATGCTCCAGGGTTTCGACAGCCCCAGGCTCATTGCATTCCCTGCAGATGTCACTGTTCGTGATGTTCAGCCTGGTTGCATGTGACGCAGCCAGGCAGTGGCCTGTTAGTATGCCCACTAACAGTCTGCAATCCTTCCGTGGAAGATGCAGCAGATAGTGGCTGAGATTATAATTGCGTTTCTTGCACATGATTTTCGAGATTCTGCAGGTGGTGGTGTTCTTCCACCTGATATCTGTCCTTATTTTGGCCTGCTTCTCCAGCTCGCTTTGTAGCGTCCTTAGGGAGACCGGCACGCTTTCTGTCATATCGTTTGCCAGCCCGACGCCTTCCTCAGCGAGAACGTCCGCCTCTTCGTTTCCTTCGATGCCCTGGTGACTGGGAACCCAATAGATCTGCACTGACTTAGTCGTGCTTAGTGATTCTAGTGCCTCCCTGCTTGCCAGGACACTTCTAGAACTGACCGCCGACGACTGCATGGATTTTATCGCTGCTTGGCTGTCAACGAATATGTTAACCGTATTGTGTGGTCGCTCTGTGAGCTGAGCGACCTCTGCTGCCTTCTTGATGGCGAACACTTCCGCCTGGAATATGCTGCATCGGTCGGGTAGCGTATACGACGCCCTTATTTCGGGGTTTGTACAGTATAGGCCTGCTCCTACTCCTTCATTCATCTTGGAGCCGTCGGTGTATATGTTGAGGTGTTGAGTCTGGTCCCGTCCCGCTTTCCAGTCTTCGGGTCCCATGAGGAGGTTTGTTTTTACTTCAAGGCACGTTTGAGGGATCTTGTAGTCGGTTGAACTGATCATGTCCATTCCAATTGAGCTATGCCCGAATCTTTGAGGAGACATGTTCCCCGACGCAATCAAGCGCTGTGCCGCCTTGCTTGCAGTCAGCCTAGCGTAGATGTCGAGGGGGTCGATTCCGAGTATTGTTTCGAGTGCTTTGGTTGGCGTTGACCTCAGCGCTCCCGTTATACAGAGCAAAGCCTGCCGCTGGGTTCGTTCCATTAGCTTGTGGTACGTCTTCTTTTCAGTGGCTTTCCACCACACTAGGACTCCATACAGCAGAGTTGGTCGCACCACCGAGACGTAGATCCAATGCATCAGAGCGGGCGACAGGCCCCATGTGCTACTAAGCATCTTCTTGGATGCATATAGTGCATTGGTGGCCTTTTTCACCCGCTCTACTACATTGGGTCTCCATGCCAGCTTACTGTCCAGTACTGTGCCGAGGTATTTGACCTGTGCTTTAGGGGTAAGCCTTGTTTGGTTGACTTTCGGGGGGACCCATGTTGGTACCTTGTATCTCTTGGTGAAGAGGATAGGATCTATCTACGAATACTCCTAGTGCTTATTTCTTAGTGTTGAGGGCTTTCTCGACAGTAGCTACTAGCGAGTGTAGTGCTGCTTCTACCGATTTTCCCTTGGTGTAGGCGTTTTGGTTAGTTGACATTAGTCCGCTTACTTTGGTTCTAATATGTAGATCCAGCAGCTTTTCTAATGTTTTCAGTAAGAAAGAGGTTAGGCTTATCGGTCTGTAATCCTTGGAACTCACATGGCTGCACTTTCCTGCTTTTGGGAGGAAGACAACTCTAGAGGTTCTCCATTGGATCGGGATATAGCCTGTTCTTAGGCATGCTGCGTATATCGCGAGAAGCCATGGGGTGATCACCTCTTTGGTCATTTGCAGCATGGCTGGGAATATTCCGTCCAGTCCAGGTGCCTTTATGCCCGTGAAGGAATCTATAGCCCATTGGATTTTCTTTGGGGTTATCAGATCTGTTGGGGGTGTTTGTTCCTCAGTTGCTAGGTCCTGATGCGTTTCGGCATAGGTGACCTCGGTGCATCCTGGAAAGTGGGCCTCCATTAGTGCCGTTAGGGCTTCTTTGCTGCCCTCCGACCACTGTCCGTTGTCTAGTTTGAGTTTGCTTTGTACTGTGGGTTGCTTTGACAGCAGCTTCCTCAGCCTAGCCGTTTCAGACACTTTCTCAATGCTGGAGCAGAAGTTTCTCCATGAGCTACGCCGTGCCTTACGTATCTCCTTCTTGTATTCCCTTAATAGGGTCTTGTATTCCTCGTTGATGTTCTCGTCGTTCGCTAGTTTAGCGGGCTTGAAGAATTCCATGAGGTTGTTTCTTTGCAGAGAGAGGTCTCGATTCCACCTGAGTGGTTTGGACTTCTTCCTTGTTCTAGATGGTGGGCATGCTGTGTGGTATGCCTCTAGCAGTTCCGTAGATAGGGTCTCTAAGGACTTCTCTATATCCTCCGCGGATTTCACTGAGCCCGGGCTCGCGAGTTTCGAGGTGACTGTCTTTCTAAACTTCTCCCAGTTTGTGTTCCGGGGGTTTCTATAGACTATCACTTTCGGAGTGTATTCAAATTCGCACTTGAATTGAATGTACCTGTGGTCTGAGAAGGAAGGTCTTTCGAGGACCTTCCATCCAGATATGTTGGTACTCTTTCCCGTTGCGAGAGTTAGATCAAGCACGTTTGACGAGGTGGGACCCACGTAGGTGTATTCCTCCCCCACGTTTGCTACATCTATGTTATTTGTTAGTATAAAGTCTAGGAGTGACTCACCTCGGTCGTTAATATCAGGGCTTCCCCACACACTATGGTGGGCATTAGCATCTGTGCCAACGATCAGTTGGTAGTCTTTGGAGTCGGCTTCTTCCACCAGACTCCTTAGTTCTTCTGGCGGTGCGGACCTGTCGTGCGCCATGTAGCAGGAGGCTACCAGAAGGCGCTTCTCCTCACTTTCCAGCATAACTACTGTCAGGTCGTCTGTGCTGTAATGAGACATAAGGTAAGCGTGGATTCCTTTCCGTACTAGTACGGCAGTTCTATTCCTGCTTACCGGTGTTGAGTAGAGTGTGTTGTAATTTGAGAGCTTTAGCCCGGCCACCGAATTGCCTGATGCAATCCAGGACTCCTGGACCAAAGCTATGTCAGCGGGCCCTTGCTCCATGGCAGTGTGGAGCTCCGCTGATGCTGTCTTGCTCTTATGCAAGTTGAGCTGCAGCACACTCAGTTTCATGAGCAGCTGGCTCCCCTGCATACGACGGGTTGACTACTACGGTCAGGTCACCGTCCTCTTCTTCGAGCGTGTCGTCCAACGCCATACCCTGGGCGGCCTCTACGATGGTATCCAGACCGAGGTCCTTCTCCACTTCGCCTGCCTGCAGGGTGTGTGCGTCCTTGTCGCTGGGCTGACGCTTTTTGAGGCGCAGGTACACGCTCCCCATACCCCACGCCATTTTCCCGTACTTGGGGTAAAGTTGATCCTCCGCTGCTTTGTTGATCTGGAGGATCACATGCTGGCCCCCTCGTTGGGTAATGGGCTACCAGCATGCAATACCTTCCAGTCAGCGGTCGGTATCTCAGGGTTTTGTCGCTGAAGGAGCTTCAGCGCGCGGTCCCCTTGGATTGCGATGGGGAAGAGCACCTTCGCCTTTGGTATGGACGGGATTAGCTCCCTGTCTACCACCTCCAGCTTGGCCCCCTCCCACATCGCTTCCAGTTGGCAGACCGTTTGCGTCAGCCACTTCAGCGTGGGGTCGTCCTTACATTTCAGGATTTTGACCCCATTCAGCCACCCAGCACCATCGAAGGTGGGCATGGGAGCTGTTGGGTTCTCATCCATCCTTGTAAACAGGGAGTCTACCAGCCGCGCGTGGACCATTTTCCACTGCGCCGCTGTTATCCTCCCATTCTCATCACGTCTGTCTCCTCCTGGGAAATATCCGCCTTGCCTTGGAGCCTGCCTACTATCTTGAGGGCCGCCTTGTATTGGGCTTTGGCCTTCATCCCCTCCCTCGAACGCTTCGGCCCTTCCCTGCGCAGGGAGCTGGTACCTGGTTCAGGCGAGCGAAGAAGGCTGTCCCCTCTGTTTTGCTGATGGACAGCACGGTCTCCAGGTCCGAGTCTGCCTCGACAACGGCACCTGCGCGGCTCATTCTACAGAGGGGGGTTGTGGCAGTAGTGTTGCAACTGACGTGACCTGCTCCCGTCACGTCCGAGGTGTGGCCACTGGCGACACGCAGAGAGGATTGCTCCTCCCCGTGCCCGCCGGTGGTAGCAGCCACGCTTCCCACCGACGTTTGGGTTGACATCCCAACCCGTGTATCTTCCTCTTTCCGCTCCATACTTGGCCCGAAGGTCCATACGTGGTTAATGTTTTTCGGGGGAACCACCCCCTAGCGTTTTAGGCCTACCCGCCAGGCACCTCTAGCCATGGCCCTGACCCCGCTCCCCCGACTCGAGGTCGAGAAGACGCTGGGCCATTGCCTTAGCTAGACACAGCATTGCCTCGGACGGAGCAAGCGACAATGCATTAGCCTTGTCCGGGATAATGCAGTGCCCATTGCCCAGCCGGCACCCTCGTGGAGGGTTCAGCTAGAGGATTTTCGCCAGTTTATTATATTTAATTGTAAGCATTTTTTTCTCTTTGTCTTTTCCTTTAATATTCAGTGTGCTCTTTACATAACTTTCAATGCATTTGGTGTGTATCTCTATGGAAAAACTAATTTCAATATTGATGGCCTCTAGCCTCAACTCCACTAATCTCTTTGAATTTTCCACCTTTGTAACTGCGGGATTTGCCTTCGACTTCGTCAATCACAATCTACTTATCCATAAACTGTCTCCTCTAGGGTTTCCGACAAAGCTTCTTTACTGGATTAATTCTTACCTTTGTAACCGTTCTCAACGTGTCTGCTTTAACTCCTCTCTCTCTCTAAACCTGTTATAGTCTCATCGGGGGTTCCTCAAGGTAGCCATCTGGGTCCCTTGCTACTTAACCTATTTATTAACGATCTTCCTCAAATGTTTTCTCATTCCCGTGTCCTAATGTATGCTGATGACGTTAAGCTATGTTTTTCCTACAGTGACCCCTTGTCCCCACTATCTCTGCAATCTGATCTTGACGCTCTTAAAAATTGGTGCTTTATCAACGTTCTACCTCTTATCATATCTAAATGCAATATCATGACTTTTCACCGCAATAAGCCATACCTTTTCGATTACTCAATCAATAACATTATCCTACAACGCCTCTTCAAGATAACCTCGAATCAGTACAAAAACAGTTCTTCATCTTTGCTCTCCGCGGACTCAATTTTACCCTTATAGTTTAACTGTACATTGTTAAACTTTAAACAACAATAAACGCCACAGCGAACGGCCATGCAATGATTAGGGTCCTAAGCAAGCAGAAAATTGGGCTCAAGATTTGTCACATGAATGCTGAGAGCTTAGTAAATAAGATAGAAGAGTTTCGTTATCTGTTTGTTAATTTCCAAGTAGATGTTGTTTGTGTGTCCGAAACGTGGTTTGTACCTGAACTTAGTAACATGTAATTTAGTTGTGATGGTCATGATATGTCTCGTTCTGATTGTCGTAGTCATGCTGGGGGCAAAGACAAAATAAACACTAAGATGTCCAGCGCTCATACAATTCTGTTGTGTAGGGAGGGTTGTTTTTAAGAAGAGATCTATCCCGCTCGCACGAACTCCAGTGCGCTCGCAAATCTAAAAATAGAATGAGCTTGCTTGTATAAGTACACACGGAACGTAAGTACGTATGTGTGTGTGTACGCGTGCTGAGCTGCCGAAATTGCCAGCAAAATACTTTTGAGAAGATTTCTTGAGACACAAATTTATTTGCTGAGTGTTGCTTATTGACGCGACGAACTAATACCCTATAGACAATTAATATAATTTGATGTTATATCTGATATACATTTTGCGTTTGTATATATTTACATTCGTTCATTATATTCGTTTATAGTAGGTACATTAAACAAAATTAGCATATAAAGGATATACAAAATATACAATTTTTTATATTTTGGGCATGCGTCATCGGAAAATCATAATCTCCATTCAATTCTAAAGTAATGGGTATTTTCTTCGACAGCGCCGTCGTCAACAACCAATACAAACAAGCAGCCATACAATATATACACACATACAGTTAAAGCTCAGCCTCACGTACAGAACGTGTGAAACTACCCTGCAGTACGGACCATCGCTTACAAATGTGCTCACACATCGATTTCAGCGTGAGCACCCCCGATGACATAAGTGATGTCGCGCGGAACGATGAACTGCTCTCGTTAACATTGCGATGTCCTAGGAGCATAGGGGATGACATGGTCATCGAGAAGTGCGAAAAAATAAGGCTTACTATAAGTGATGATTTTCTCGAAAAAATAAGGCTTACTATAAGTGATGATTTTCTCGAAAAATAAGGCTTACTATAAGTGAGTGATGATAAGTGATAAGTGACATAATAAGTGATGATTTTCTCGAAAAATAAGGCTTACTATAAGTGATGATTTTCTCGAAAAATAAAAATAATAAGGCTTACTATAGGTGATGATTTTAGCCGAAAAATAAGGCACATAATAAGTGAAGATTTTCTCGAAAAAATAAGCGATATAATAAGTGAAGATTTTAGATGAAAAAGTAAGGCGTATATAAGTAAGCAGTATATTCATTTATTTTCTTTTGCTTTTATTTAAAACTACAATTATGTACATATGTACATATGTCAGTTTTGGGGATCCCTGAGGTTCTTTCGGTAACTTCAATTGCATCGCCACTGAAATAATACGGATTAATTTATTATGTTTTTGTTTAGTTTTTTGACTTGTAAAGACTTACTTTCCATGTCCTTCCAGGATGTGCCCGTCCCCATTGTGTTCCGTATTTTGTTGATCTATCAATAAAATGATTATTCTATAAAATACTATTAATTTGGTCGCAATTATATAAGAAAGGAAAGATCGAAATTCCAAAAATATGTTCGATTTGTAAAAGAGTTGTTTAAACAAAAAGCAATGCTCACTGTAGATCAGCGGTGTTCTGTGCATTTACTCCTACAACAAAAACAAAACACGCGCCAAAATATGTACCTGTTTGACTCAGGCCTCGCATATAAGGGTTGCTTTTCTGTTTTTGTTGTTGGACTGCTTAAAATTGAAATTTCGGGCCCACCGCAGGTTATGCATTCACATTATATTTCTTTATTCTTCTTTTAATCCATACTATACATATTAGTCGGAGTATCAGGGCACATTTAAAGAACATAATAGAAGAATAAATAAATACAATGTGAATGCAGCGATACATTGAACTCAGTTTTTTCACAATTTCACAAATTTAACATTATATGCAATTGATATTTTCATAATTTACCACGCGTACATCACATTTATGTTTATTTAAACAATGCACTTACCTGGTAATAATAAATAATATAGATATTTTTCACCAAATCACTGCATTTTCGCTTCCAACTCATTCCGCACTATTGTAACAATGTAACGTAATAGCAAATGCATGGCGAACAAAGCAAGAATGCTTTGCCGACGCAGGCGCAAAAGAGACCAAAAGAAAAAAAAACCAAATTCTCTTGTACTTCGACCGATTGGCAGAGCCGATCTATTACGATCGCGCTGAAAAGAAGGAAACAGAGAGAAAATAAAGGGTTCGGCTTAGCGGGCGTCAACGCCTAGATGACATTGTCGTTGACATTCGTCATCGCTCACGGCTGGTACTGCAGGGTAAAGCGCTCTCTGTCTCTCCGTCTATCTGTCTCGCTCTAATTCTCGCTGGAACATTTGAAAGTTCCAGCCAGTCAGGAATTGTGCTCAAAATGTTGTATGGCGCGGCACATCTTAGTGTTTATATTGTCTTTGCTGGGGGTGTAGCAATTTATCTGAGCAAACGAGTAAGAGGTAAAGTTATTCTTAAACAGCCCAACGAAAGCCTAATATAATACATATTCCTAGAAATAATTAATCCAATTTGTGATACAAAAATGCCTATTGGCTGCATTTACAGACCTCATAAAAACATAGACTGCTCAGACATAATTGATTTAATAGCTAACTTAACACTTAATTATACTGATATTATTTTGACAGGTGACATGAATAGTAACCTATTCACTGAAAGACACCTGGCCGATGGTATGGAATCTCTCGGCTTAGTAGCGGTGAACACATTAGTACCGACACACTTCGCAAAAACGACTAATGCTTTAATGTACTTGTTTTTTGTTAATAAGTGGGAACTAGTATTACTTTATGATCAAATTTCTGTACCTGCTTTCTCAAAACACGACCTAATATTTATGACATATGACCTGCCTCTAAATTATTGCAAACGAACCATTAAATACCGGGATTTCAATATTATAGTCTTTGCCAGTTTATATGATGATTGTTGCAACTCTGATCTTGATCTCATTTTTTCCTTTCCTACAATTGACACCCAAATCTATCATGTGCAGTACTTCATTGACTTGTTGTTCAACAAACATTTACCAATCAAAATCAAAATTATAGAGCCTTCAATAAAATCTTGGTTTAACAAAGTGCAATAATATTAAGAGATAAGGAATACAAGAAATGGCAGAGATATAAGACTGATCACCTACACAGCATGTTTATTACAAATAGACGATCTGTAAATGACTTGATTTACCAAGCGTACCTATTTTAGTAATAAGATTACGAGGACAATCGACAGCAGACAATGGAAAAATATTAAAATATTGGGGATTGGGAAAGTTCTAACAGTGATATATGATAAGTATTGATGTTAATTGTTTAAATAAAAAATTTGTTAATCTAAATATTCCTGTATCTCTATGTAACCGCTATGTGAGTTCTGTCTTTTAAGAATTGTCAAAATAGTTTCCATTTTATTCTTGTGTATCAATGTAATGTGCTGCAGTCCATATACAAAATTAAATCAAATGCTACTGGCTTGGACAATATAAATCCCAAATTTGTCAAATTGATATTACCATTTATAATAGGCCACATAACGCATATTTTTAATACTGCCATTACCATTTCTACATTCACTAATGAATGGAAAATTGCAAAAGTTCTGCCTATTGCTAAGTCCAACGTAGACTTTCGACCGATATCCATATTGCCACACCTGTCTAAAATTTTCAAGCATCTAATAGCCATACCAATTAATAACTTTCTAAACGCCAATAAGCTTTTCGTCCATTATCAGTCTGGCTTTAGGACTAATTGTAGTTGCACAACGGCAATTGTAAAAGTAGTCAAGGATATTAGGCTAAAAATGGACAATAGTGAGGTAACATTATTGACGCTACTTGATTTCAGTAAACCTTTTGACACGGTAGACCACGACATACTACTCACCAAGCTAAGTAGAATGTGCAATGTTAAGGCAACTGCCACTAAACTAATGTCCTCTTATTTAAAGCAACGAAGACAAGCCGTTGTTTCCTCGAACAAAACATCAGACTTGCTGATAGTGCCCCGCGGTGTTCCGCAGGGATCAAAAATAGCTCAGCTCTTGTTCACTATTTATATTAATGATCCACCGTCTTGTCTGTCTAACTGTAATGTTCATATGTATGCTGATGATGTCCAATTGTATGTGAGTTCTAAGCTTAGTCAAATAAATAATTGTATTGATTTGTGTAATATTGATCTTACGTGTTAGTAAATTTGCATGTGATAATGGCTAATGTATTAATCCGTCTAAGTCTAAGTGTCTTGTGATTTATAAGATGAACCTAAATACCGAAAATTTTCCTAGGTCTAGTATTACATATTTAGTAATGTAGTAATTGATTTCGTAAATAAGGCAGAAAATCTTAGCATAACCTTTAACAAGACCCTGTCGTGGAATGACCAGTTTATCAAAGCGGTGGAAAAAATGTACGGCACACTTAGGCAATTGTCAATAACCCAAACATTATGTTCCTGTGCAAACAAAAATTATTATTGCTAAGGCAGTAGTATTACCAACAGTTTTTTATGGGATTGAAATTTTTGGGAGCTGCGACGCTGTTAGTCTGGCTCAAAGTGGTTTTCAATAGTGTGGCTCGATACGTGTATGGCCTGAAAATGATGGACCACGTTACGGGCTATGCCAACAAACTGTCGGGCTTAAATTTATCGTCGTTGGTTAATGTAAAAATTCTTATTTTTTACATAAAATAATAGTTACACAAAAGCCTGAGTATTTATTTGATAACAATAATTTTCTTCTTCCTCAAAAGTAAAAAATCTAGTTTGCTTGAGAGCCCGGTTGGCATGTGCAGAGAAACAATTTTATATTTATGCTGTTCGACTTTCTACTGATCGATTGCTTAGGAATCGACATTTTGAGCGGAGTAAATTTGCTTGGACCGGTTCGTGTATCGCTTGGCCTTCGATGAAAGCAGCCTCTCAAAATGAACATAGCCGTGATCGTCTGCTTCACATATAAGGCTGTACACCTAGACAGTAAAAGACATGACCTCTCATACATTTATTTTTTGTTTATCCAGTGTCGGGTTCCGCAGCCCAGTATTAGGCGTAGACATAGAATATAGCCAGCGGAGCAGCAGAAAAGTAAATCTCTACTATAATTGTTCATTTTTTGCACTGCCCACTGTACCACATTGTTATACACACAGCCTATGCAGCCATTCTATCGCGTGTTCTTTCTTTCTTTCGACTTCTCTATCACTCTCTTTCGTCTTCGCTATTGCGTTCTCGATCTGTCGCATTCTCGCTTGCAGTAGGGCACGGGCATTTCGGCCCGCCTTCCCTCCATCAGTCTGGATATCGTCGCGCTCGCATTAGGGACCGGGCAATTCCGCCCGCCTCCCTTGCAGCATCTGGTGTCTTGAACCGGCACCAATCTAATTCTACGTCGCTAATCTCGCTTTGGCTATCCTTTCCGCACAACTTTCGCTATTGACAATAAACCGTATCCAACTAAACTAAATATAAATATATATACTAAATATATCGCAAACTACGCTGCCGAAAAGCTCGGTAGTTCAACATCCAGGTTTTTTGGACGTCGTGGCCCGCTTGTCAAGCTGTATTGCGACAACGCCACGAATTTCGTTGGTGCAGCTCGCATGCTCAAGGAGCGTATGGAGGGCTTGGATGCCAAGGACGAAGTCCTCGAGGCTTATACTGCGGATCACCGTTTTTAGGTGGAATTCATCTCGCCGCGAACTTCGCACATTGGACACCTGTGGGAGTCAGCGGTGAAGGCCGTCAAACATTTGCTGCTCAGGGCAATGGTCAGCGCAGTGCTCTAAGAGGACTATCTGCATACAGTTCTCGTGAAAGTCGACGCCGTGCTCAAATCCAAGCCCCTGGTGGTCTACAGCGGCAGTCCCATCGAAGTGGAGGTGTTGACTTCCGGTCGGAAGAATGCTAGTTTCGTTGCCGCCCGAATCAGAGCTGCCCAGACCAGACAGCAGCCTGTCGTATCTGCAACGATGGCAGCTCGTGTCTACCATGAAGCAAAGGTTTTGGAGAGACTGGTGCAGAGACTATCTTCTCAGCCTTCAACAGCGAGGGAAGTGGTTCCAAGAGGTCGCCAATCTGGAGCCAGGCAAAGTGGTGGCAATCCACGAAAACAACGTGCCACCACAAATGTGGCTAATAGTAGTGGAGGAGGCAATCCCAGGAGCGGAATTTTATGGTCGGTTTATATAAGCGGTCCATCCATCGATTGGCGCCGATTCCAACTGATTGAAGATTGATAGGCTGTTAAATACGTTGCATGTAGTTATTATGTTAAATTTATATTATATCTCGCTTGAAATGAAATGTCTCTTATACGAACAAATCTCATGCTAGCAGTGGCCGCTCAGGAAGAGGGCGACGCTGCCAGAATGAACTTACCTGTATTTAGAAGTCGAAACAGCGCATAAGTGTTTTCTGTCGGTCTGCCCGTGTCCACATAAAAACGAATTAACAGTGCCTAACGGCACAACGAATATTTAGTGCATTATTGGATTATCACCAAACAATTAGGTGTATGCTTGTATTATTATTTGGTGATAACTTATAGTTGTATCTTATGTACATATATTTGCTTGTATTATTATTGATGGCACACATACACATAGATAATAATACACGCTTACAATAATATTCGGTTCTGGCTTTAACGTAGTTGGGTGATGTGCTCTAGACGAAATTCCGCAGTCAATAATTCTTCCCCCCTCTCTCTCCCTCTTGCGTTTTCCGATAATTCTCCCTACGCTAACCGATAGGCAGGGCTGCATTTGAGGGCGACACCTAATACTGCTGGCCGCTACGGGTCGCGCTCCCGTGCTCTTCTACGTCTATAGTTCCCACAATAATGACCCAAAATATTTTAGCCGGCAAAATTATATCTTGAGATCAGTTGTTTTTTTTTTGTTTTAGTGGAGACATTTCTTTAAATTAACAGAAAGGATGGAAACTGTGCTGTTAGGCGCACAAGCAATCGAAAATTTCGGATATTCGCGACTGTGGCCGAAAACGATACAACTTTTTGACACCAATAGGAATCTAATCTTAACTTTAGGACGTTGATATGCAATGACTGCAACATCAAGTGGCCCAAGCGAAGACCAGCAGATGGCTGTTACGCGCGGATCCCAGGCAAGAACGCATCAGCACTTTAAGACTAGGAATGGAGCTAGTAGTAGATATTATATGCTAGAGGAAATTGTAATCCGAGCATAGCACCCTACACGGTTAATGAAAGGAATATTTCAATCTACAAAGCGAAAGAAACAACGGTATATAGTTTCTAGTGATTCTAATAGGAATCGTGAAGTTTATGCGGCTCAACAGGTCGGGGTTATCTACGTCTCCCTTCATCAAGTTGTGCACAAAAATCACACCAAGCATTCTTATACGATAACCTAAGGTTGGAAGGTTTATTAAAAGCAATCTATTAGGGTAAGACGGCAATCTCACATCTTCATCCCAGTTGAGACCGCGCAGAGCAAATAGTAAAAATTTTTTTCAAAAAAAGTTGAACTGATTGTATACGGTCCTGGTGTACGTTGTACTGAGGGCACCATACACAAGAGCCCTATTCTAAAATCGGATGAACTAGAGAGATGTAGAGAGTCTTTGTTATATAGGGGTCGTCAAATTCCTTTGACCACCTCTTTATAAACCCAAGCACGCCCATGGCCTTATTACCATGGTAGAAATGTGTTCTGAAAACTTTAGCTTGGGATCTAATAGAACACCAAGATCATCAACCCGGGTAATTCTCTCAAGAGAACCACTACAAAGGGTGTAAGGAACCAGAAAGGCGCTGGAGCGATGAAAAGTCATTACTTTACATTTTGAAGCATTAAGGTTCAATAAATTTGCACAACACCATGATTGAAATCTATCCAGATCGGATTGCAACCTGGATTGTAAAGAAATGTCCTTATACTGGACACAGAGCTTAACATCGTCCGCATACATAAGTACTCGAGAGTATGTTAATACAGAAGGCAGGTCATTTATAAAGAGTGTAAAGAGTAAAGGGCCTAGATGGCTGCCCTGTGGTGCATCGGAAGTCACCACAATTGGTGAGAACAGTAAGTTTTTGGAAAGGACTCTTTGAGACCTAGAACAAAGGTAGTTAAAGATCCATCTCAGAAGATTGGGCGGGAACCCCAGAAGGTCAAGTTTTTGTGCTAGAAGGGAATGGTTTACAGAGTCGAACGCTTTACTAAAATCGGTGTAAACAACATCCGTCTGTAAATTGAAAGCCTTGAAAGCCTTTAATTATGAAGGAGGTAAACTCCATTAAATTAGTAGTGGTTGATCTCCGCCCTATAAATCCATATTGAGCTGGAGATATAAGTGGTCTGCATAGGTGTTGCAGGTGCGGAGTTAAAATTTTCTCAAACACTTTAGGAGTATCGGATAACTTAGATATACCTCTATAGTTCTTGCTACAAAGGACTCCTTCCATATCGGGGGAAGCATGAAGAATTTATGGACAGGGTGAATAGTTTAAGCAACGGACCACATAGAGATCGGCACAGTACCTGAGTTAACAGCCGGGAACTCAGTTCGGAATCTTAACCTATGTATGTACAATTTAAAACATCATCTCTGGCCCGACACAAAGAAGCACGCTATATCCCCAGTTAAAACAGCCTTTAATGGAGAAGCAGCTAGCTAAGAAATAAAAGTTCAAGTAGTTATAACGGCTAAAATTTTATAGATAACCAAAAGTATTGACCCAAAAGTATTGACCAACATTCAGACCAGGAATATACATATATGTATGTGCCTATTATTACTGAAGTAAAAGTGAAAAATAGAAGAAAAAAAACTGTGTGCACAACCAAAATGAGATATGCAAATTTTCAACGTGAGGAGAAGATTGCTTTAAAAAGCAGTTGAGGCAAGAGCATGTCTTTGGCGGACCACGGAAAAAAAGCATTTTGATAATTTTGACATTTTGGCGCCTCCGTCTGCGCAGTACTTCTTTTTCCTATTTTTTAGCAACAATATATGCCGCCACCAACACAATCATTTTTCCCTTTTATTAATTTCAGTTGGATTTTCAAAATTGGCGCTGTTTGCAAAACACAGCTGAATCATGAGAGTGACCAATTACGTTTTAGGTTCATGGTCGCACTATTTTAGTTATGTTCCACATAAACGAAATAAATAGCAGATTCCTGTCAGTAATTTTCCGCAGTGCCGGATACAGGCCTTTAAGTTTGATTTTTACATCTGCTTATACAACTAATAGACAACAACTGGCAATCAGCTCCACGTTGTCGAATAACTCGGCAAACATGGCCAACCATAGACAGGAAGCGCACCTCTGAGCTATGCAAGCTCGGCAGACGAAGGTGCAGCGCAGTCATACCCACCCTAACGGGACACTGGCTGTGGGCTGCGCTGGAGAAAAACACCCAGAATCCCAGGATTTCTAGCAAAAACGACCTTAAAAAAGCTCTGCTGGAGGAATGGAGCAAAATAAGCTCGGAAAGCACTCGGAAGCTGGTCTCTTCCATGAATAGTAGGTTAAAAGCCGTAATAAAGGTTAGGGGATTACATACTAAGTATTAAAATACCTGTTTAACCTTTTATTCGACTAATATTTAATTTTTTTGTGGATGGATCATTCTGGCCTTGACCTGTATTTAAGATATATTTTAAGTTTTTATTTTATTTTTAAAACTGAGCAATATTTAATCAGCAAATAAAGTTCCTTTTTTAACTGTGATAAAACATACAACAAACTGGCGTTTAAACATTTTTGGTTTTTCGTCTATTTTAAAATTTGTAGCACTTTAAACTTTTTATTTGCCACTGGATCGATTTGGCTTTGAGCCACCAAAAAAGAATTCGTGGATTTCGTTTAGCTTGCTGGATACTGAGGCGAGGAAAACACAAACGAAAAATTCATGGCCCAGTTTTTTTTATATGAAGTTTGACAGTAATTTTTAGTTTCCGCGGTGCTGGATACAACCAAAAAATAATGTAACAAAAACTTATTTAATTTAAATTTACAGCCTTTTTTCTTGCCGCAGCTTTTTCCTGTACTTTATTTAGATTATCTTTATGTAATTAATTAATTAATTAATTTTAAATCTTATATTTTGTATGCCAAATCTAAAATACTGCGTTACACATTTTGTGGCTATCTTTAAAAGTTTATCCGTAATAACGACTTCAACTTTTATTTCTCAACTACACAAAATAAGCTTCGAGCCACTGTATCTAGATTTCCCTCTACGCAGTTCACCTCAACATGCACATGAGGTTTATGAAGAAGAAACAGTCTCCAAGCAGGAGAGAGAACAACCGAAAAAAAATTATGCAGCCTCATTCTCTCTCTGAGCAGCAGACTTCGTTTCTTTTCATTTCGGGTTTCTGTTGAGCGCTTTTCGTTGAGCTGTTCGTGAGACGCTCTATTACCGAACATCGCACAATGAGAGATACGAGTGATGCTCGCACAGAGAGACTCACTAAAAGACCGATTGACTGAAAAAGTCAGCCCAAACGGTCTTTTCAATAATTTGTTTTCTTTTCGATGCACAGTGGTACGTCGTGTAACATTGTGACATTCGATTTTCACGTTATATTTTATATTTCACGTCATATATTTCATGGCCTATTTACACTATAGTGAGTAAAGTCTTTTATCGATAGGTAATTCATTAACTCAGAACTTGCGTTTACACTATGCAAAAGTTGAGTTATTGAGTTTCGGCTGCTGGCACGTGCTTGTGTACATACATTTTGTTTTATTTCATTTTAATTATATGAACGACCAAAAGTAATGATTTTCTATGTGGCAGAGCAAGATACGATAACGACTCTGCAGTTTATAGAGTTGGCGACGATGTTTGCAGCAACTGTGGAGTATTTGGATCAAATTTCCAAGAAACGCATTTGGACCCTGGTAAGAAATTGGCATTTCAATTTCTTTTATATTAAATAACACTACTCGACAAAATTCAATTTTTTTTCGCCAAAAATGACTTTTTCTGATATATTTGGAGATTTAAAATTTGTTAAAGAATTATGGTTTTTTTTCATGGAGTAGTTTTTTTTTAGGAATTTCCTACAACTGGTTGTATTGAACTTTGCAGTTAAAAAGAGCTGACAAATGCAGCTATAAATCCGAACAGACACTTTGTAGCTGCAACTTAACATCTGGAAGATATTAAGCTTCCAAATTTAAATTTTAAATAATAATTTTAATAATACTTTTCGGTATTTTTTCCCCGAAATTTTGACTTTGAAAGCTCAGGAAAAGTCGAAAAAAAAATATTTGAATGCCTTGATTTTTGGTTTTAGATAGACACATTAATTAGGCGTCGTTTAAGGTATCGTTTATAAAAATATAAAAATAGGCCGTTTGGCACATATTCTTGAAAGCTGCGTTGGCCTCTTTGTACTCGAGCCTGTGTGTTGACATCGAACCTTCAAAGTGTTCAGACTGACTTGCAAAAAAAAAAAAAAAAAAAAAAAACCAAAATTTTCAAATATACAAAAAATATTCAGTGTTATTTTATATTTCGAGACAAATAACGAATATTTAATAAAGATCATTTTTCATTTCGGTGTGCAAAAAATTAAAATTTTAATATAAAGTACAAACCCAAACAAAAAATGGCCTCCTTGGCCAAGGAGACTCTCCTGGCCTCGGATTCAAAACATACAACAGCGAAAAAAGCAAGACTATCCAATAATAGAGGAAAACGTGTTGTTATTAGTGAAGACAGCAGTGAATATGAAGAAACAGAAAGGATGGAAACAGAAACGCCGGATTTAAAAACGGATTCTGGAAAAAAATTGTTTGTAGCAAAAAAAAATTCTAAGGTTATGTATGAAGAAAAAAAGATGGCGGCAGTAATGACAGAAAGTTCTGGAAAAAACACGAATATAGAGAAGAAAGCAAATGAAGAATCAACAAAGAAGGATGAAAAAATTGAGTACGATGACAGGCATAAGGGACCCTACATAGTTTATGTAGACAAAATAAGAGGAAAAGAAAATGAAATTGAAAATGTAATTGAATCAAAAAGATTCCCGATTAATCCCATTGAGCTTAGCTGTTTGTTGGTGAAATTAAATATTGATGGTGTGGTGACTGTATCAAAGATAGGTTTTGGCAGATGCAAAATTGAATTTCAAAATTCATCGAGTGCAAATAATTTTATGATTTGTAATTTGAAGACACATGGATATGAACCAAAAATTTTTTCTCATTTTGTTTTTAAAACGGGTTTAATCTTTAATATTCCGACATCGATCTCAGACGAAATGCTGGCAGAATATATTGATTCTCCAGTGCCCATTGAAAAATTCATCAGAATTAAAACGAGAGATAAAATCAACAAAGAAATAATGATACCCACCTCAAGAGTCAAGCTCTTGTTTAGGGGTGCACAAATACCATCTGAAATTTCCTTTTTATACACAAAAGTTCCTGTTATTCACTTTGTTCCCTTTAGCCAATGTTATAGGTGCTACAGATTTGGTCATTTTGCCCAACACTGCAAGCAGGCAGAGCAAAAGTGTTTTAAATGTTCGCATAGCCATTCAAAAGAGGTTGTCTGTACCGAGCTTATTTGTGTTAATTGTAAGGAAAATCATGTTGCTACCTTCGTTTCGTGCCCTGCGAGGAAAAAAGCATATGCTATCCAAAAATGCATGACAGTAGAAAACTTAACTAGATTGGAAGTCAAAGCCAGATATCCGGCTCTGTTTGGCAAAACAGACTCGTTTAATTCTTTTGGCAAAACTCTTTAAATCTCTAATACATTCCAAAGACACCCCAATACATAAATTCATAAAAGCAAAAACTTACAAAAAAAAATGGACCTCAACAATACAGCGTGCAATAAAAGTATGCCAATATCATAACATACCCTACCGTCCCCAAAAAATCCTCAAACTAAAACCACCATGGCAGTTACCAAAAAACTTAATAGACACATCATTGCACATCCACAAAAAAAACGAGGGGGAACGTTGTGAGCCGCGGCAAAGGCCGCGGCTCTACCTTATACCCGGTACTCAGTCAATATACACATATGTACATACATATATGAGCTTGCGATTTATGCAATTTATTATATGTTCGCAAAAGGGACAAATTAAATTTTGGGCAAAAAATAATATTTCAAAAAATGAAGTCAAATCATTTTTGGAATATTATACATGTTTTCAATTTTGTTTGCATATGCTTTTTACATCTGCTTCTAAATTTCTACATGACATGTATTACTACATATTTGAGACGTACAAGTGTTTGCGACAGAGAGAGAGGGAATGAGTCAGCGCTTGGCAGGCGTTGCGTAGCCACTGAATTTTAATTTGTTTCTTCTGGCCATAATATTGATTTGACCTGATCCATATTCGGCAATCTGGTAGATATGGTAATTTTCCATGATTCTGCGTTTTTGGTTTTCATTTATCTTAAAAATTGTGGATTCCACAGATTTTCGTTCTTTGTGGAGGCGGAAAGGGGCGTGGCAAAATTTTGAAATACACTTGTGCTGGTTCGATATCACAGGAGCTTGGATAGAAAGTTTGGTTGCTCTAGCTCTTATAGTCTCTGAGATCTAGGCGCTCATTTAGACGAATAGGCAAAACAGACAGGGTCGCGTGTGAGAGAGAGCGAGAGGGAATGATGACTTTCGAAATGGTTTTCTTCATTGTAGCTATAATAATGATCCGATCTGATCCAGATTCAACACTCTGATAGAAATGGTCATTTTCTATGATTCTGCGTATTTAGTTTTCTTGTTTCTTCAAAATTGTGCATGCCACAGACTTTCGTCTTTTGTGGGGGCGGAAGGGGGCGGGGCGAAATTTTGAAATACATTTGGAGTAGTGTGATCACAGAGGAGACTGGATACAAAACTTGGTTGCTCTAGCTTTAATAGTCTCTGAGATATAGACGCAAATGAAGACGGACGGACGGACAGACGGACGGACGGACGGACGGACGGACAGACAGACATGGCTATATCGACTCGGCTATTGATGCTGATCAAGAATATATATACTTTATGGGGTCGGAAACGCTTCCTTCTGGGCGTTACACACAACCGTTATCCCCACAAATCTAATATACCCTTAAACTCTTCGAGTACCGGGTATAATAACACACCACCCGATATATACCAAAAACTATTTCACGAACTAAAACACAAACTAAACAACCACAAATTTATTTACACCGACGGATCCCAACAAAACTCTATTACAACGTTTGCAGTCACCTCAGAAACAGACATATTAAAATACGGAAGTCTACCAACATACTCTTCAATACAAACAGCCGAAATTATAAGCATACTTGAAGCAGCAAAATTAACAGCAAAAAAAAGGGGCAAGTTTGTAATCTGCTCAGACTCCCTTGGTGCAATCGAGGCAATAGCCAACACAAGCAACAACAACACATACCCAGCCACCATCCGATCAATCCTCATAGCACATCCTCTTGCCTTATAATACCAAAATAACTGTTATTTTGTACATGCTTAACAAACTTAAAGCCCCTTCTGAATATTTTTTCACTTTAATTAAAATTTGTTTTGATATTTTTAACCAGCATTTCGAGAAAAGCTCTCACAAATTCCATTTAAAAAGAAACATAGTGCAAAAATGTATATTTTTAACGTCAAATTTAGATAAATATGTAGACTGGTTTAATTCGTCCGATCCGTGTTCTGCTCACCGTCTTCACCTGCTCAACCAGTTTGTATTGATTTTGATTAGGAAAAATTGTAAATGGATAACATAAAAAATGATAAGCGATCGAAATGCAAAATCATACGAGAAAAAGCTCAAAATATTGCGGCAGTAGGATATTTTTTAATATTTATAAGTTTATTATTTTTTGTTTATTTTTTATGTTCTATTTTTCACATGTATGTATGTACAAATATTTAATAGATTTAATTCTAGGCGGGAATATGGATGTGACTTAATTATTAAAAAGTGTTTAAATTAAGTCATGTCAAGTCGACTCAAAGGTCAGATTAATTTTTGACCCCATTACAGGTGTAATGGCCTCCTCGTGGTGTTCCCTGGGTACCGATCTTCAATCGGAAGCCAATTTGAGCGGCGACTTTATGTCTATATGTATGTACATATGAATGTGCATACATATGTATGTTAACGGCTTTTTCATAGGCAATAATAATATTATAATTTATATAATAAAAATAAAAATAAATAACAGATTTCTTTTTTCCCACGGCCAAGTGTCACCCACCCCCACCCATCCTGCCAATTCTTCATTTATTTTGTGGCGGTAGGTCAGTTCGTCAACAAGCTGAAGAAGAACACACATAACAAAATTTCAGCTCAGCAAAGAACAAACGCTCTGTATGTGAGGCTGAGCTTTAGCTGTATGTGTGCACATATTGTAGGTCTGCTTGTTTGTTTTGGTTTTTTACAACGCCGCTGTCTAAGAAAACACCCATTACTTTAGAATTGATTGTAAGTTATGATTTTATGATGACGCTTGCCCAAAATTAAAATAATTGTATATATTGAATATTCTCTATATTCTAATTTAGTTTAATGTACTATAAACGAATATAATGAACGAATGTAAATATGTACAAATGCAAAATGTAAATCAGACATGACATCAAATTATATTAATTGTCTATAGGGTATTAGTGCGTCGCGTCAATAAGCATCACTCAGCAAATAAATTTGTGTCTCAAGAAATCTTCTCAAAACTATTTTGCCGGCAATTTCGGCAGCTCTGCACACGTACACACATATGAACGTACTTGCATGTTCTGTCTGTGGATGGACATTCGCATCAGAAAAAGAGGGATGATTTCAAATTTGTTTCGCAAGTGTGGCACTAAAATCCGTATGGACCCATTTATTACCCATTTATATGTCATTATTATACATATTCAAGGATGATATATATATATTTTTTTAGCGCATACTACTTTTTTATATATGATCAAATATATCATTGTATAATACAATACACCATACAATGAAATATATATTTGTGAATATATATACATATATCTGCTCAATATATTAGTATATTCTATATTAAACAAAGTTAGAATCTAAAGCATGTACAAAATAACAGTTATTTTGGTATTATAAGGCAAGCGTCTTCAAAAAGGGCCGACTCCAATAATGCTAAAGTGAAGGGTGGCGCGAGCACAAAAATCAAAACAAAGTTGGGAGAGCGAAAATTTCAGTTGTGCGCTCATACACACTTGCAAACACGCAAAGTAGATGAGCACACATACACTCTCATGACTCGCGGGAGCTGATATAACACATGCAAAGCCCACACCATAGGTGAGAATGCACGAGCACACATACGCTCTCACGACTCTGTCCGGAGCTGATCCACACATGCAAAGCCCACAACATACGTGAGAATGCATGAGCACGCATACACTCACTCACTCACACTCATGACTGGCTCGGGCGCTGATGTCTGATTGCGTTGCGGACACTTTCCATGTATGAATTGTCATGTCTATATATTGTATGGTTAGTGATTGAACTCAGTTTTTTCACAATTTCACAAATTCAACATATACAACTGATATTTTCATTATTTACACGCGTACATCACATTTTGTTTATTTAAACAATGCACTTACCCGGTAGTAATAAATAATATAGATATTTTTCACTAAATCACTGCATTTTTGCTTCCAACTCATACGGCACAATTGTAACAATGTAACGTAATAGCAAATGCATGGCGAACAAAGCAAGAATGATTTGCCGACGCAGGCGCAAAAAAGACCAAAAGAAAAAAAAACCAAATTCTCTTGTACTTCGACCGATCGGCAGAGCCGATCTATTACGATCGCGCGGAAAAGAAGGAAACAGAGAGAAAATAAAGGGTTCGGCTTAGCGGGCGTCAACGCCTAGATAACATTGTCGTTGACATTCGTCATCGCTCACGGCTGGTACTGCAGGGTAAAGCGCTCTCTGTCTCTCCGTCTATCTGTCTCGCTCTAATTCTCGCTGGAACATTTGAAAGTTCCAGCCAGTCAGGAATTGTGCTCAAAATGTTGTATGGCGCGGCACATCTTAGTGTTTATATTGTCTTTGCTGGGGGTGTAGCAATTTATCTGAGCAAACGAGTAAGAGGTAAAGTTATTCTTAAACAGCCCAACGAAAGCCTAATATAATACATATTCCTAGAAATAATTAATCCAATTTGTGATACAAAAATGCCTATTGGCTGCATTTACAGACCTCATAAAAACATAGACTGCTCAGACATAATTGATTTAATAGCTAACTTAACACTTAATTATACTGATATTATTTTGACAGGTGACATGAATAGTAACCTATTCACTGAAAGACACCTGGCCGATGGTATGGAATCTCTCGGCTTAGTAGCGGTGAACACATTAGTACCGACACACTTCGCAAAAACGACTAATGCTTTAATGTACTTGTTTTTTGTTAATAAGTGGGAACTAGTATTACTTTATGATCAAATTTCTGTACCTGCTTTCTCAAAACACGACCTAATATTTATGACATATGACCTGCCTCTAAATTATTGCAAACGAACCATTAAATACCGGGATTTCAATATTATAGTCTTTGCCAGTTTATATGATGATTGTTGCAACTCTGATCTTGATCTCATTTTTTCCTTTCCTACAATTGACACCCAAATCTATCATGTGCAGTACTTCATTGACTTGTTGTTCAACAAACATTTACCAATCAAAATCAAAATTATAGAGCCTTCAATAAAATCTTGGTTTAACAAAGTGCAATAATATTAAGAGATAAGGAATACAAGAAATGGCAGAGATATAAGACTGATCACCTACACAGCATGTTTATTACAAATAGACGATCTGTAAATGACTTGATTTACCAAGCGTACCTATTTTAGTAATAAGATTACGAGGACAATCGACAGCAGACAATGGAAAAATATTAAAATATTGGGGATTGGGAAAGTTCTAACAGTGATATATGATAAGTATTGATGTTAATTGTTTAAATAAAAAATTTGTTAATCTAAATATTCCTGTATCTCTATGTAACCGCTATGTGAGTTCTGTCTTTTAAGAATTGTCAAAATAGTTTCCATTTTATTCTTGTGTATCAATGTAATGTGCTGCAGTCCATATACAAAATTAAATCAAATGCTACTGGCTTGGACAATATAAATCCCAAATTTGTCAAATTGATATTACCATTTATAATAGGCCACATAACGCATATTTTTAATACTGCCATTACCATTTCTACATTCACTAATGAATGGAAAATTGCAAAAGTTCTGCCTATTGCTAAGTCCAACGTAGACTTTCGACCGATATCCATATTGCCACACCTGTCTAAAATTTTCAAGCATCTAATAGCCATACCAATTAATAACTTTCTAAACGCCAATAAGCTTTTCGTCCATTATCAGTCTGGCTTTAGGACTAATTGTAGTTGCACAACGGCAATTGTAAAAGTAGTCAAGGATATTAGGCTAAAAATGGACAATAGTGAGGTAACATTATTGACGCTACTTGATTTCAGTAAACCTTTTGACACGGTAGACCACGACATACTACTCACCAAGCTAAGTAGAATGTGCAATGTTAAGGCAACTGCCACTAAACTAATGTCCTCTTATTTAAAGCAACGAAGACAAGCCGTTGTTTCCTCGAACAAAACATCAGACTTGCTGATAGTGCCCCGCGGTGTTCCGCAGGGATCAAAAATAGCTCAGCTCTTGTTCACTATTTATATTAATGATCCACCGTCTTGTCTGTCTAACTGTAATGTTCATATGTATGCTGATGATGTCCAATTGTATGTGAGTTCTAAGCTTAGTCAAATAAATAATTGTATTGATTTGTGTAATATTGATCTTACGTGTTAGTAAATTTGCATGTGATAATGGCTAATGTATTAATCCGTCTAAGTCTAAGTGTCTTGTGATTTATAAGATGAACCTAAATACCGAAAATTTTCCTAGGTCTAGTATTACATATTTAGTAATGTAGTAATTGATTTCGTAAATAAGGCAGAAAATCTTAGCATAACCTTTAACAAGACCCTGTCGTGGAATGACCAGTTTATCAAAGCGGTGGAAAAAATGTACGGCACACTTAGGCAATTGTCAATAACCCAAACATTATGTTCCTGTGCAAACAAAAATTATTATTGCTAAGGCAGTAGTATTACCAACAGTTTTTTATGGGATTGAAATTTTTGGGAGCTGCGACGCTGTTAGTCTGGCTCAAAGTGGTTTTCAATAGTGTGGCTCGATACGTGTATGGCCTGAAAATGATGGACCACGTTACGGGCTATGCCAACAAACTGTCGGGCTTAAATTTATCGTCGTTGGTTAATGTAAAAATTCTTATTTTTTACATAAAATAATAGTTACACAAAAGCCTGAGTATTTATTTGATAACAATAATTTTCTTCTTCCTCAAAAGTAAAAAATCTAGTTTGCTTGAGAGCCCGGTTGGCATGTGCAGAGAAACAATTTTATATTTATGCTGTTCGACTTTCTACTGATCGATTGCTTAGGAATCGACATTTTGAGCGGAGTAAATTTGCTTGGACCGGTTCGTGTATCGCTTGGCCTTCGATGAAAGCAGCCTCTCAAAATGAACATAGCCGTGATCGTCTGCTTCACATATAAGGCTGTACACCTAGACAGTAAAAGACATGACCTCTCATACATTTATTTTTTGTTTATCCAGTGTCGGGTTCCGCAGCCCAGTATTAGGCGTAGACATAGAATATAGCCAGCGGAGCAGCAGAAAAGTAAATCTCTACTATAATTGTTCATTTTTTGCACTGCCCACTGTACCACATTGTTATACACACAGCCTATGCAGCCATTCTATCGCGTGTTCTTTCTTTCTTTCGACTTCTCTATCACTCTCTTTCGTCTTCGCTATTGCGTTCTCGATCTGTCGCATTCTCGCTTGCAGTAGGGCACGGGCATTTCGGCCCGCCTTCCCTCCATCAGTCTGGATATCGTCGCGCTCGCATTAGGGACCGGGCAATTCCGCCCGCCTCCCCTTGCAGCATCTGGTGTCTTGAACCGGCACCAATCTAATTCTACGTCGCTAATCTCGCTTTGGCTATCCTTTCCGCACAACTTTCGCTATTGACAATAAACCGTATCCAACTAAACTAAATATAAATATATATACTAAATATATCGCAAACTACGCTGCCGAAAAGCTCGGTAGTTCAACATCCAGGTTTTTTGGACGTCGTGGCCCGCTTGTCAAGCTGTATTGCGACAACGCCACGAATTTCGTTGGTGCAGCTCGCATGCTCAAGGAGCGTATGGAGGGCTTGGATGCCAAGGACGAAGTCCTCGAGGCTTATACTGCGGATCACCGTTTTTAGGTGGAATTCATCTCGCCGCGAACTTCGCACATTGGACACCTGTGGGAGTCAGCGGTGAAGGCCGTCAAACATTTGCTGCTCAGGGCAATGGTCAGCGCAGTGCTCTAAGAGGACTATCTGCATACAGTTCTCGTGAAAGTCGACGCCGTGCTCAAATCCAAGCCCCTGGTGGTCTACAGCGGCAGTCCCATCGAAGTGGAGGTGTTGACTTCCGGTCGGAAGAATGCTAGTTTCGTTGCCGCCCGAATCAGAGCTGCCCAGACCAGACAGCAGCCTGTCGTATCTGCAACGATGGCAGCTCGTGTCTACCATGAAGCAAAGGTTTTGGAGAGACTGGTGCAGAGACTATCTTCTCAGCCTTCAACAGCGAGGGAAGTGGTTCCAAGAGGTCGCCAATCTGGAGCCAGGCAAAGTGGTGGCAATCCACGAAAACAACGTGCCACCACAAATGTGGCTAATAGTAGTGGAGGAGGCAATCCCAGGAGCGGAATTTTATGGTCGGTTTATATAAGCGGTCCATCCATCGATTGGCGCCGATTCCAACTGATTGAAGATTGATAGGCTGTTAAATACGTTGCATGTAGTTATTATGTTAAATTTATATTATATCTCGCTTGAAATGAAATGTCTCTTATACGAACAAATCTCATGCTAGCAGTGGCCGCTCAGGAAGAGGGCGACGCTGCCAGAATGAACTTACCTGTATTTAGAAGTCGAAACAGCGCATAAGTGTTTTCTGTCGGTCTGCCCGTGTCCACATAAAAACGAATTAACAGTGCCTAACGGCACAACGAATATTTAGTGCATTATTGGATTATCACCAAACAATTAGGTGTATGCTTGTATTATTATTTGGTGATAACTTATAGTTGTATCTTATGTACATATATTTGCTTGTATTATTATTGATGGCACACATACACATAGATAATAATACACGCTTACAATAATATTCGGTTCTGGCTTTAACGTAGTTGGGTGATGTGCTCTAGACGAAATTCCGCAGTCAATAATTCTTCCCCCCTCTCTCTCCCTCTTGCGTTTTCCGATAATTCTCCCTACGCTAACCGATAGGCAGGGCTGCATTTGAGGGCGACACCTAATACTGCTGGCCGCTACGGGTCGCGCTCCCGTGCTCTTCTACGTCTATAGTTCCCACAATAATGACCCAAAATATTTTAGCCGGCAAAATTATATCTTGAGATCAGTTGTTTTTTTTTGTTTTAGTGGAGACATTTCTTTAAATTAACAGAAAGGATGGAAACTGTGCTGTTAGGCGCACAAGCAATCGAAAATTTCGGATATTCGCGACTGTGGCCGAAAACGATACAACTTTTTGACACCAATAGGAATCTAATCTTAACTTTAGGACGTTGATATGCAATGACTGCAACATCAAGTGGCCCAAGCGAAGACCAGCAGATGGCTGTTACGCGCGGATCCCAGGCAAGAACGCATCAGCACTTTAAGACTAGGAATGGAGCTAGTAGTAGATATTATATGCTAGAGGAAATTGTAATCCGAGCATAGCACCCTACACGGTTAATGAAAGGAATATTTCAATCTACAAAGCGAAAGAAACAACGGTATATAGTTTCTAGTGATTCTAATAGGAATCGTGAAGTTTATGCGGCTCAACAGGTCGGGGTTATCTACGTCTCCCTTCATCAAGTTGTGCACAAAAATCACACCAAGCATTCTTATACGATAACCTAAGGTTGGAAGGTTTATTAAAAGCAATCTATTAGGGTAAGACGGCAATCTCACATCTTCATCCCAGTTGAGACCGCGCAGAGCAAATAGTAAAAATTTTTTTCAAAAAAAGTTGAACTGATTGTATACGGTCCTGGTGTACGTTGTACTGAGGGCACCATACACAAGAGCCCTATTCTAAAATCGGATGAACTAGAGAGATGTAGAGAGTCTTTGTTATATAGGGGTCGTCAAATTCCTTTGACCACCTCTTTATAAACCCAAGCACGCCCATGGCCTTATTACCATGGTAGAAATGTGTTCTGAAAACTTTAGCTTGGGATCTAATAGAACACCAAGATCATCAACCCGGGTAATTCTCTCAAGAGAACCACTACAAAGGGTGTAAGGAACCAGAAAGGCGCTGGAGCGATGAAAAGTCATTACTTTACATTTTGAAGCATTAAGGTTCAATAAATTTGCACAACACCATGATTGAAATCTATCCAGATCGGATTGCAACCTGGATTGTAAAGAAATGTCCTTATACTGGACACAGAGCTTAACATCGTCCGCATACATAAGTACTCGAGAGTATGTTAATACAGAAGGCAGGTCATTTATAAAGAGTGTAAAGAGTAAAGGGCCTAGATGGCTGCCCTGTGGTGCATCGGAAGTCACCACAATTGGTGAGAACAGTAAGTTTTTGGAAAGGACTCTTTGAGACCTAGAACAAAGGTAGTTAAAGATCCATCTCAGAAGATTGGGCGGGAACCCCAGAAGGTCAAGTTTTTGTGCTAGAAGGGAATGGTTTACAGAGTCGAACGCTTTACTAAAATCGGTGTAAACAACATCCGTCTGTAAATTGAAAGCCTTGAAAGCCTTTAATTATGAAGGAGGTAAACTCCATTAAATTAGTAGTGGTTGATCTCCGCCCTATAAATCCATATTGAGCTGGAGATATAAGTGGTCTGCATAGGTGTTGCAGGTGCGGAGTTAAAATTTTCTCAAACACTTTAGGAGTATCGGATAACTTAGATATACCTCTATAGTTCTTGCTACAAAGGACTCCTTCCATATCGGGGGGAAGCATGAAGAATTTATGGACAGGGTGAATAGTTTAAGCAACGGACCACATAGAGATCGGCACAGTACCTGAGTTAACAGCCGGGAACTCAGTTCGGAATCTTAACCTATGTATGTACAATTTAAAACATCATCTCTGGCCCGACACAAAGAAGCACGCTATATCCCCAGTTAAAACAGCCTTTAATGGAGAAGCAGCTAGCTAAGAAATAAAAGTTCAAGTAGTTATAACGGCTAAAATTTTATAGATAACCAAAAGTATTGACCCAAAAGTATTGACCAACATTCAGACCAGGAATATACATATATGTATGTGCCTATTATTACTGAAGTAAAAGTGAAAAATAGAAGAAAAAAAACTGTGTGCACAACCAAAATGAGATATGCAAATTTTCAACGTGAGGAGAAGATTGCTTTAAAAAGCAGTTGAGGCAAGAGCATGTCTTTGGCGGACCACGGAAAAAAAGCATTTTGATAATTTTGACATTTTGGCGCCTCCGTCTGCGCAGTACTTCTTTTTCCTATTTTTTAGCAACAATATATGCCGCCACCAACACAATCATTTTTCCCTTTTATTAATTTCAGTTGGATTTTCAAAATTGGCGCTGTTTGCAAAACACAGCTGAATCATGAGAGTGACCAATTACGTTTTAGGTTCATGGTCGCACTATTTTAGTTATGTTCCACATAAACGAAATAAATAGCAGATTCCTGTCAGTAATTTTCCGCAGTGCCGGATACAGGCCTTTAAGTTTGATTTTTACATCTGCTTATACAACTAATAGACAACAACTGGCAATCAGCTCCACGTTGTCGAATAACTCGGCAAACATGGCCAACCATAGACAGGAAGCGCACCTCTGAGCTATGCAAGCTCGGCAGACGAAGGTGCAGCGCAGTCATACCCACCCTAACGGGACACTGGCTGTGGGCTGCGCTGGAGAAAAACACCCAGAATCCCAGGATTTCTAGCAAAAACGACCTTAAAAAAGCTCTGCTGGAGGAATGGAGCAAAATGAGCTCGGAAAGCACTCGGAAGCTGGTCTCTTCCATGAATAGTAGGTTAAAAGCCGTAATAAAGGTTAGGGGATTACATACTAAGTATTAAAATACCTGTTTAACCTTTTATTCGACTAATATTTAATTTTTTTGTGGATGGATCATTCTGGCCTTGACCTGTATTTAAGATATATTTTAAGTTTTTATTTTATTTTTAAAACTGAGCAATATTTAATCAGCAAATAAAGTTCCTTTTTTAACTGTGATAAAACATACAACAAACTGGCGTTTAAACATTTTTGGTTTTTCGTCTATTTTAAAATTTGTAGCACTTTAAACTTTTTATTTGCCACTGGATCGATTTGGCTTTGAGCCACCAAAAAAGAATTCGTGGATTTCGTTTAGCTTGCTGGATACTGAGGCGAGGAAAACACAAACGAAAAATTCATGGCCCAGTTTTTTTTATATGAAGTTTGACAGTAATTTTTAGTTTCCGCGGTGCTGGATACAACCAAAAAATAATGTAACAAAAACTTATTTAATTTAAATTTACAGCCTTTTTCTTGCCGCAGCTTTTTCCTGTACTTTATTTAGATTATATTTATGTAATTAATTAATTAATTAATTTTAAATCTTATATTTTGTATGCCAAATCTAAAATACTGCGTTACACATTTTGTGGCTATCTTTAAAAGTTTATCCGTAATAACGACTTCAACTTTTATTTCTCAACTACACAAAATAAGCTTCGAGCCACTGTATCTAGATTTCCCTCTACGCAGTTCACCTCAACATGCACATGAGGTTTATGAAGAAGAAACAGTCTCCAAGCAGGAGAGAGAACAACCGAAAAAAAATTATGCAGCCTCATTCTCTCTCTGAGCAGCAGACTTCGTTTCTTTTCATTTCGGGTTTCTGTTGAGCGCTTTTCGTTGAGCTGTTCGTGAGACGCTCTATTACCGAACATCGCACAATGAGAGATACGAGTGATGCTCGCACAGAGAGACTCACTAAAAGACCGATTGACTGAAAAAGTCAGCCCAAACGGTCTTTTCAATAATTTGTTTTCTTTTCGATGCACAGTGGTACGTCGTGTAACATTGTGACATTCGATTTTCACGTTATATTTTATATTTCACGTCATATATTTCATGGCCTATTTACACTATAGTGAGTAAAGTCTTTTATCGATAGGTAATTCATTAACTCAGAACTTGCGTTTACACTATGCAAAAGTTGAGTTATTGAGTTTCGGCTGCTGGCACGTGCTTGTGTACATACATTTTGTTTTATTTCATTTTAATTATATGAACGACCAAAAGTAATGATTTTCTATGTGGCAGAGCAAGATACGATAACGACTCTGCAGTTTATAGAGTTGGCGACGATGTTTGCAGCAACTGTGGAGTATTTGGATCAAATTTCCAAGAAACGCATTTGGACCCTGGTAAGAAATTGGCATTTCAATTTCTTTTATATTAAATAACACTACTCGACAAAATTCAATTTTTTTTCGCCAAAAATGACTTTTTCTGATATATTTGGAGATTTAAAATTTGTTAAAGAATTATGGTTTTTTTTCATGGAGTAGTTTTTTTTTAGGAATTTCCTACAACTGGTTGTATTGAACTTTGCAGTTAAAAAGAGCTGACAAATGCAGCTATAAATCCGAACAGACACTTTGTAGCTGCAACTTAACATCTGGAAGATATTAAGCTTCCAAATTTAAATTTTAAATAATAATTTTAATAATATTTTTCGGTATTTTTTCCCCGAAATTTTGACTTTGAAAGCTCAGGAAAAGTCGAAAAAAAAATATTTGAATGCCTTGATTTTTGGTTTTAGATAGACACATTAATTAGGCGTCGTTTAAGGTATCGTTTATAAAAATATAAAAATTTTTTGGCACATATTCTTGAAAGCTGCGTTGGCCTCTTTGTACTCGAGCCTGTGTGTTGACATCGAACCTTCAAAGTGTTCAGACTGACTTGCAAAAAAAAAAAAAAAAAAAAAAACCAAAATTTTCAAATATACAAAAAATATTCAGTGTTATTTTATATTTCGAGACAAATAACGAATATTTAATAAAGATCATTTTTCATTTCGGTGTGCAAAAAATTAAAATTTTAATATAAAGTACAAACCCAAACAAAAAATGGCCTCCTTGGCCAAGGAGACTCTCCTGGCCTCGGATTCAAAACATACAACAGCGAAAAAAGCAAGACTATCCAATAATAGAGGAAAACGTGTTGTTATTAGTGAAGACAGCAGTGAATATGAAGAAACAGAAAGGATGGAAACAGAAACGCCGGATTTAAAAACGGATTCTGGAAAAAAATTGTTTGTAGCAAAAAAAAATTCTAAGGTTATGTATGAAGAAAAAAAGATGGCGGCAGTAATGACAGAAAGTTCTGGAAAAAACACGAATATAGAGAAGAAAGCAAATGAAGAATCAACAAAGAAGGATGAAAAAATTGAGTACGATGACAGGCATAAGGGACCCTACATAGTTTATGTAGACAAAATAAGAGGAAAAGAAAATGAAATTGAAAATGTAATTGAATCAAAAAGATTCCCGATTAATCCCATTGAGCTTAGCTGTTTGTTGGTGAAATTAAATATTGATGGTGTGGTGACTGTATCAAAGATAGGTTTTGGCAGATGCAAAATTGAATTTCAAAATTCATCGAGTGCAAATAATTTTATGATTTGTAATTTGAAGACACATGGATATGAACCAAAAATTTTTTCTCATTTTGTTTTTAAAACGGGTTTAATCTTTAATATTCCGACATCGATCTCAGACGAAATGCTGGCAGAATATATTGATTCTCCAGTGCCCATTGAAAAATTCATCAGAATTAAAACGAGAGATAAAATCAACAAAGAAATAATGATACCCACCTCAAGAGTCAAGCTCTTGTTTAGGGGTGCACAAATACCATCTGAAATTTCCTTTTTATACACAAAAGTTCCTGTTATTCACTTTGTTCCCTTTAGCCAATGTTATAGGTGCTACAGATTTGGTCATTTTGCCCAACACTGCAAGCAGGCAGAGCAAAAGTGTTTTAAATGTTCGCATAGCCATTCAAAAGAGGTTGTCTGTACCGAGCTTATTTGTGTTAATTGTAAGGAAAATCATGTTGCTACCTTCGTTTCGTGCCCTGCGAGGAAAAAAGCATATGCTATCCAAAAATGCATGACAGTAGAAAACTTAACTAGATTGGAAGTCAAAGCCAGATATCCGGCTCTGTTTGGCAAAACAGACTCGTTTAATTCTTTTGGCAAAACTCTTTAAATCTCTAATACATTCCAAAGACACCCCAATACATAAATTCATAAAAGCAAAAACTTACAAAAAAAATGGACCTCAACAATACAGCGTGCAATAAAAGTATGCCAATATCATAACATACCCTACCGTCCCCAAAAAATCCTCAAACTAAAACCACCATGGCAGTTACCAAAAAACTTAATAGACACATCATTGCACATCCACAAAAAAAACGAGGGGGAACGTTGTGAGCCGCGGCAAAGGCCGCGGCTCTACCTTATACCCGGTACTCAGTCAATATACACATATGTACATACATATATGAGCTTGCGATTTATGCAATTTATTATATGTTCGCAAAAGGGACAAATTAAATTTTGGGCAAAAAATAATATTTCAAAAAATGAAGTCAAATCATTTTTGGAATATTATACATGTTTTCAATTTTGTTTGCATATGCTTTTTACATCTGCTTCTAAATTTCTACATGACATGTATTACTACATATTTGAGACGTACAAGTGTTTGCGACAGAGAGAGAGGGAATGAGTCAGCGCTTGGCAGGCGTTGCGTAGCCACTGAATTTTAATTTGTTTCTTCTGGCCATAATATTGATTTGACCTGATCCATATTCGGCAATCTGGTAGATATGGTAATTTTCCATGATTCTGCGTTTTTGGTTTTCATTTATCTTAAAAATTGTGGATTCCACAGATTTTCGTTCTTTGTGGAGGCGGAAAGGGGCGTGGCAAAATTTTGAAATACACTTGTGCTGGTTCGATATCACAGGAGCTTGGATAGAAAGTTTGGTTGCTCTAGCTCTTATAGTCTCTGAGATCTAGGCGCTCATTTAGACGAATAGGCAAAACAGACAGGGTCGCGTGTGAGAGAGAGCGAGAGGGAATGATGACTTTCGAAATGGTTTTCTTCATTGTAGCTATAATAATGATCCGATCTGATCCAGATTCAACACTCTGATAGAAATGGTCATTCTCTATGATTCTGCGTATTTAGTTTTCTTGTTTCTTCAAAATTGTGCATGCCACAGACTTTCGTCTTTTGTGGGGGCGGAAGGGGGCGGGGCGAAATTTTGAAATACATTTGGAGTAGTGTGATCACAGAGGAGACTGGATACAAAACTTGGTTGCTCTAGCTTTAATAGTCTCTGAGATATAGACGCAAATGAAGACGGACGGACGGACAGACGGACGGACGGACGGACAGACAGACATGGCTATATCGACTCGGCTATTGATGCTGATCAAGAATATATATACTTTATGGGGTCGGAAACGCTTCCTTCTGGGCGTTACACACAACCGTTATCCCCACAAATCTAATATACCCTTAAACTCTTCGAGTACCGGGTATAATAACACACCACCCGATATATACCAAAAACTATTTCACGAACTAAAACACAAACTAAACAACCACAAATTTATTTACACCGACGGATCCCAACAAAACTCTATTACAACGTCTACCAACATACTCTTCAATACAAACAGCCGAAATTATAAGCATACTTGAAGCAGCAAAATTAACAGCAAAAAAAAGGGGCAAGTTTGTAATCTGCTCAGACTCCCTTGGTGCAATCGAGGCAATAGCCAACACAAGCAACAACAACACATACCCAGCCACCATCCGATCAATCCTCATAGCACACAATCCAAAAATAAAAATTCTGTGGACACCAGGACACAGTAACATCAAAGGAAATGAACTGGCAGACAAAACAGCAAAATCAGCCTTAAAAATGCCACTAATTTACACCGACAACCTTAATACTACAGATATTAACAGATTTTTAAAAGAACAACTAGCCCAAAACACAAAAAACCTTGTCTCGAAATGCAACAGTTGGTACCGAAACATTAACACCAACAACACACACACATCCCATTACTCAAACTTAATACAGCAACAAACAAAGCGACTCGACCAAATAAAATTCACCAGACTCCGACTGGGTCACACAAAACTTACACACAAACACTACCTGGATCCCACAACGTCACGAAACTGCCCGATCTGCCAGTCACATACTCCAGCAACCATGGAGCACATCCTCAACCTATGCCCTGCAACTACCCAAATTAAACTAAAAATATTTAAAAATCCAAATATCACCCAGTATCTAACTAACCCATCCAAAGAAAACATCAAACTAATAATAGAATATTTAAAAGAAACAAATGTATATCACGAAATCTAAACTTAAACAAATTTAAAACATAATATATATCTGTACATATCATAGCATAATAGCATAACATAATATATATCTGTACATATCTTAGGTTAGGTTAGGTAAAGGCGGCTGTCAAGCTCCTCAGGAGCCAGTCACACTTAGGCCGGTTTCGGCCCGTTGTAATACCGCGGGAGGTGTTCCCCTTATCCATCTCATGAGACCCGAACATGTCAGCAGTTATCCCATCCTGACGCTCTTACGAAGTTTGCAATCTTTCTGGGACAGATTTTGGACATTTCTGAAATGTCTGAGACATAGGGCATGCCCAGGTATTGTAGCCTTCTCCTGCTGAGAGCCGGACAGGAGCAGAACAGGTGTTCCACCGTTTCCTCCTCCTCCTCATCTCTACAGCTTCGGCAGAAATCATTGTATGGGGCTCCCAGCCTGTTGGCGTGGGAGCCTATCAGCCAGTGCCCCGTGAGGGAGTGGATGACAACGCTGCACCTTTTCCTGCCGAGCTTACAAAGCTCTAGTGTGCGTTTCCTGTCAATGGTAGGCCATGTTTGCCTGGATATGCGACATAGTGGTGCTGACCGCCACGCATTGTCTGCTCGTCGCTTATATAGCTCTTTTATGATAAGCCTACAGGTGGCCATTGGCATGCAAATATCCTCCTTCTCTTGGAGAAGGGGTATTGTGGTACCAGATCTGGCCAGCTCGTCTGCCTTGCAGTTGCCCTCAATATCCCGGTGACCCGGGACCCAAATAAAGCTGATGGCAAATTGTTGGGCCATCTCGTGAAGAGATTTGCGGCAATTTGCCACTGTGGCCGAGTTCGAGGAAATCGCGTGAAGTGATTTGATCGCAGCTTGGCTGTCGCTGTAAATGTTTACAGTTGTTGTTGCCAGTGAAGCCGTTGTGGCTGTTTGAAGGAGCTTCAGTGCTTCCATGATCGCAATGACTTCCGCTTGGAACACACTGCAGTGATCTGGGAGCCTAAAGGAGTGCCTGATTTCGAGTTGTTCGGAGTAAATCCCTCCTCCAACTTTGTTATCCAGCTTCGAGCCATCCGTAAAGATGCTTATGGCCATGTCTTGGCCTGGTGGTCCCTCAAGCCACTCGTCTCTGCTAGGGATGATTACATTGAAGGGGGTACCAGTGTGTTCCCTTGGAACGGAGTAGTCCGTCTTCGTAGGGACGGTACTGCTGATAAGTATAGATGAGTGACCCCTGAGATGTGACGTCCATTGTCCGGAGTCTCTCAGACGTATCGCTGCAATTTCTGCCCTCTCCTTTCCCGCAAGCTCGAGGCTCTGGAGATTTAGGATGGCGTTTAGTGCATCGTTCGGGGTGGTGCGTAATGCTCCACTAATGCATAAAGCTGCGGTTCGCTGAACCTTGCCAAGTTGTTTGGTTGTCGATCCTTTTGATAAGGCCGGCCACCAAACTGTAACTCCATAGAGTAGGATTGGTCTTACTATTGCTTGGTATATCCATTGGACTACGCTCGGGTTCATGCCCCACTTCAAGCCAATAGCTTTTTTGCAGGAGAATAGGGCTATCGTAGCCTTCTTTACTCTTTCTTTTACGTTCAGGTTCCAGTTCAGCTTCGTATCAATTACCAACCCTAGGTAACTAGCGCTGTCGCTGAAAGAGAGCCTGCATCCATTTAGTATAGGAGGGTTGAGGGGCGGAACCTTGTACTTGCGTGAGAATAGCACGAGTTCCGTTTTTGTGGGATTTACTCCCAATCATCGCGATTTTGTCCATTCTGACAGTCTCGCGAGCTTAGTGCTCATAAGGTCACAGAGTGTTTGAGGGTATTTTCCCGAGAAACTGATTGCAACGTCATCCGCGTATGCCACTATTTTACAGCCCCCCCCCCTCCAGATCACATAGAATCTTATTGACTGCCATGTTCCATAGAAGGGGAGACAGGACACCACCTTGCGGAGTGCCTCTGTTGACATACCTAGATTGCGTGGACGATCCCATCGTTGATGTCACCGTCCTGCATGTGAGCAATTGATCGATGAGCATCACCAAGTGACCGTCCACACCCAGGTCAGTCAGAGCTTCCGTAATGGCACTTGGGACGACGTTGTTAAAGGCTCCTTCGATATCGAGGAAGGCTATAAGAGAGTATTCCTTGAGGTGTAGGGATTTCTCTACAATTGAGACTACTTCGTGGAGTGCCGTTTCCGTGGATCTTCCTTTCCGGTAGGCATGTTGTGCTCCTGACAACATTTGAGGACTAATAATTGTCCTCAGATGTAGTCCGACAAGTCTTTCGAAAATTTTGAGAAGAAAGGACGATAGGCTTATTGGTCTGAAGTCCTTTGGAGTAGAGTGCGAGGTCTTTCCCGCTTTGGGGATAAAGACTATTTTCGCCTTGAGCCATTCTGGTGGTATGGTCCCCACAGCTAGTATCTTCCTGAAGATACATTGTAGCCAGTTAATGGCTGAGTCTCCGGCCTTTTGCAGTTGGGCCGGAATGACCTGGTCCGGACCTGGCGATTTGAACGGATCAAAGCTGTTTACCGCCCAGCTTATATTCCGTTTGGTAAAAATATGGTCCATCGTGGCTGTTTGGCCTCCCCTTTGGGTTAGCGCCGGCTTGATGGTTGTGCACCCAGGGAAGTGGGTTTCAAGCAGTACGTGGAGCGACTCCTCACTAGAGTTGGTCCACGTGCCGTTGTTCCTTTTAAGGTACCCTACCGAGGGGGTGGTTTTTGAGAGGAGCTTACGCAGCCTTGCGGCTTCTGACGTCTCCTCTATTTCTGAGCAGAATTTTTGCCAAGAGGCCCTTTTTGCTCTTCGTGTTTCTTTTTTGTATTGGGCGAGACTGACTTTGTAGTCCGCCCAATGTTTCTCCTCGTTAGCGCTTTTGGCTCTGTTGAAGAGAGTCCTACAGCTCTTACGTAGGATGTCGATTTGTTTCGACCACCAGGGGGGTTTCTTTTTGCCCCTTGTCTTGTGTGGCAGGCGAGCCGCCGTGAAAGCCTTATTGCATGCATCCGTGAACCTGTACACTGTACGATCTAAATCGTCTTGAGTGTCTGGGCTCATTGGTGCCTTGTTGGGGAGTAGTTCCTCCAAAACCGAGCTATATTTAACCCAGTTGGTTTTCCTGGGGTTAGTGTAGTCGGTGGGTTTGGGGCTCTCGAGGGATAAAATCGTTTCGATGTACCTGTGGTCGGAGAAGGAGTGGTCCTCTAGGACTCTCCATCTTTTCACTTTATCTGACAGATTGTGAGACACTAGAGTAAGGTCAATAACCTCCTGTCGGTTTTTTATAATAAATGTGGGGTCGTTACCCCGGTTACATATGGTTAAATTCGAGTTCAGGATAAAGCTAAAGAGTGACTCACCCCGTACATTTGTATCCGTGCTCCCCCATTGAGTGTGGTGAGCATTGGCATCGCAGCCTATTAGTAGGCTTGTGTTGGACCCCTCGCTGTCGCTGGCGAGCTTGCAGACGAGGTCGTTGGGAGGATCACTTTCCTCATGGGCCATGTAGGACGACATCAGCCTCAGATGTGTCCGCTTTAGCTCTAGGCTTACCGTTGTATTGTCGCCATTGCTGAAGTTATGGAGCAGAAAGATATTAAGGTGCTTTCTTGCGAGAATGCAGGTACGAATTTTACCTTCGGTTTGGGGTACAATGAGCTTGTACTCCCTCGTCGCTAACCCACAGACCTTGGCTCCGACTATCAAAGGCTCCTGGATTAGGACCACGTCGGCTCCGCTTGCATCCAAGCGGAGTATGAGTGCAGCAGATGCTGCTTTACAGTGGTGGAGATTTATCTGAAGGAGTCTCAGAGACATCTTCATGGATCTCCACCACTGTAGTGTCGGCGTCTGAGTCGTCGGATATTTCGTCTCGACACATCGCCTCAAAATCGCGCATTAGCTCTGCGTCAGAGGAGTAGTCTTCTTTCGGCTCCAGCTCGTTGTCGGGTGCCTCGATCTCCGAGGCCACATCCTGCACGACTGGGTTGTCGACAGGACGAGCCTGGTCTGGTCTGGTCTGATGAGCGCGTGAGGTGGCTCAGAGGGGGCCCAGCTGAGGCCACCGGACGGGTCGCAGGTTGCGGATAGCGAAAGGCCTACCCCTAAAAAAGGTAGGTCAGCTGTGAATAATCGGTTCTCATTAGAGAGATCACCGAAAATAAGCAGTCCCGGACAGCCAGCGGGTGTTCGCGAAGAAGCAACACTGACGATGCGCTTGTGGTGCCGCCTCGTATAAGTAGCTCACACACTCCCCTTCCCCCCACACACTACCTACCCACATCCCATCCCCCACACTCACCTCACACCGGGCTGGGCTAAGGTGTCATTCGACCCGTGCCGAGAGTCAGCCTGGCTGGGGGCCCGGTTTAAAAACTAGCCCAGTCTCGAACGGAGAGCTCAGGGACTTGGCAGCCCCCTGTTCTAATGATGCCTTACCCGGGCAACGTGGATCTCTGCCCGGGCTGACCGTTCCCTTTCTCTGCATCTCGTGGGATGTACAATGCATAAAAATATTCTAAATAAACAAAAAAACCAAAAAAACCAAAAAGAGTCTGACACTCCCCAAATGTCAAATGGGAGCAATCCCCCGCATGGGAAGGCATCGGCCCAAAGGCCCGGCCCGACCAGCTCAACAGCAGGACAGACCTGTAAGGCGGAAAGCGCTGGGGTGAACCCGAGTGGGTCCCATCCCGAATCTGGGGTGGGGGGCGGACCAGCTCCCAACACCGACACCTTGGAGAGGCAGCTAAGCAATATTGCGGCTGCCCGACCTTCTGGTAAGGTGGAGGGCGATGATTTGCCTTCAACCAGCGCCCAGGCCAGAAAGCATACCTATGCCGAAAGGAGGAGTGCAGGGCACATACTCCGTCGGCAAAATGCCAACACTGAGGTCAGTCCTTCAGCGGACTGGCTCAAGAAGGTGGAGTGGGCCACATCGGTGCTCCCAAACTTCACAATGGTCTCTCAACCAAAGAGACAACGGTCGCAAGAGACACCCGGCCCGGCCGCGAAAAGGTCGAGGGTGGTGGCCAATATCTCCTTCGCGCAGATTGCCAAGGAGAGGACGCTAATTGGCGTCCTCGACAAAGGCAGCGCGGAGGGAAAGATCCCAAAGAGCAAATGGAAGTGGGTGGAGGCGGCACTGGCCGACCGCTGCTTCGAGTTGCTCGACAAAGACCCAGGGCCACCTCCAGTCTGTAAAGACATGGGGTGGTTCCAGGGCAGCATCAAAGTTGTAGCCTGCGACGACAAAGTTGTAGACGGCGCTCCGTAAAGCTATACAAAGCAGCGGTGGCGCAGATCGGAGAGGTCTACGCTGGGGCGAAGCTCGTCGCGGTAGACTGGAGCGAGGTGCCCAGTAGACCGAGGGCCAGATTATGGGTGCCGGCTACCTTCAAGGAGCCGGAGCGCATCCTCAAAATGATGCAGAGGTGCAACCCGACACTTCCAACTCATGACTGGAAGGTGGTCAAGGTTGAGGAGTCAAAGGGGCCGACAAACCAGGCCGTCATAATCCTAAATAAGGAATCGCTGGCCCCCATAGAGGCAGCTAAAGGAGAGCTGAATTTTGGCTTCAGCTCGGTCACCATAAAGGTGTACAAGTCGGACGCTGTACATATCTTAACTTTAAAACTTATACACAACCAATTAACTCTGTAGTCGATGGCCCCCGCAGCTAGCACTATATAAGATCTCATGCCGGACTTGGCTTTGCAAGCAATTTCTGACATCAAATAAATAAATAAATAAAATTCTTTTGACCACGAAGCTTTCCCTCGTCCTTTTTGGCAGAAATCGTCTAATAATAATATAGAACTTCAAAACAACATGTCATCTACAGCAGAAACAATTCATATTTACAAACCATATAACAAAATCGTGAAAAATACTAAAAATCAAAACACTGAAAATGCCAATGCTCGTAACACAATAAAAGAGTGGCAAAACGCATTGAAGTGAACGGTTCATCCCCTCACACTCCATTTATAGTACCCAGCCTCAGACAACAGAAAATTTAGCAGAACAAAGACTTAACAAAATTTCTTTCAATATCTCTCATTTCCTTACAGATACCAAAAACTATAGTATTAACGTAGAAACCAGAAAATTCCTAGAAAGAATGAACTCCGAAATAGCGCAAACAAATTGCACAATTGATCTAAATAAAATTATTAATTAATTTTAATTTTTCTTTTTTTTTTCTTTAATATATTTATATTTATTAATTTTATTTTTATTTTTTCTACTTATTCTTACACTTTCCTTTTAGTTCATTTTTTCTTTTTTTTCTGTTTTTTTTTGTTTTTGTTTTCTTATTTTCTAGAACTTTGCTTTAAATATTTCAAATGAAATTATTACAGTATAATATTCAAAGTTTAACTTCTAATAATAACAAACAATTACTAGAAATATTCTTAGTTCAGAATAATATTGATGTTGCAATCTTGTCGGAAATTTGGGTGAAAAATAACGCAATGTGCAGCCTATTAAATTACAACTTTATCGGTAAGGAACGGGAGGATGGTTACGGAGGAGTTGGTATTTATATTAGAAAGGATATTCGTTTTAAGATATTGAAATGTAATTCTAGTTTAGAAGTTGTCGGATTAAGTACGGAGAATCTATCTCTTAACATGAATATTTTTAGTATTTACTGTCCTCCAAACATTGATTTAAATACTTTTGAATCAGGATGCGAGGATCTTTTTTCTGCAGTTTCTTTGTTAAATGGTTTCACGTTGATAGGTGGTGATCTTAATGCCAAATCTTCCATATGGGGAAATGCACGTCAGAACGCAAGAGGTAACTGTTTGGAAAGAAATATTCTGAATTCTAGTTTTTGCTGCTTAAATAATGGATCTCCAACGTATTCATCAAATCCTAACTACTTTTCTGCATTAGACATAACTTTTGTAAACAGATCCAATCAAAATATAAATTGGTCTGTGCAAAACAGCAAAATTTCGAACAGTAACCATTTCCCCATAGTCGTTGAAATTTCTAATATCATTCCTAAATCTAATTATAAAATATTACATAAAAAAGTAGCCGATGATTTTTCTAAAATTAAAATCTCAACTTTATAAGCTTTAAGCCACTCCTCTAAGAACATATTATCCAAAAATACAATAAAATTATCGCCTAACAACAAGTATATCTCCAAAAAGTATTGGGACGAGTCATGTGAAAGGCTTTTTAGACTGAGAAAAGCTAAAAGACAAAAATATTTCAAGACTAAACTTATTTCAGATGCCAATGAATACGTTAAAGCAAACAAAACTCTAAATAATTACTTATATCAAATGAGAAAACAAAATATGAATACTCTACTTGACGAACTATCTAATCCATCCTCTCCAAAAGAAATGTGGCACAAAATTAAAAATTTAAAGCTTTATAGACAAATCAAACCAATAAAAAGTGCCTGGAATGATTCTGAGCATAACGAATTTCTGGACAAAATTGTAGACATACCTGAGACGGATTCTTGTGAGCCTGCTACTATTCCATTGCAATGGGATCATTCATCCATTAGGTCAAATTTTAAAGTAGATGAGCTCCTATCTTTTCTAAATTCTAGAAACCCAGAATCGGCCAAAGGTTTAGATAATATTTCTTATAAAATGGTACTTTCTCTTCCTATGGATCAAATTGAAAATCTTCTCTCGCTGTTAAATGAAATATTCTTTAGTGGAAAAATTCCAGATAGTTGGAGATTCATAAAGGTGATCCCTGTACCAAAAAAAAATTTAGATACAACTATGGTGGCGAACAACAGACCTATCTGCCTTTTGAGTGTTCTTTTTAAGAGTTTAGAAGGTATGATAAAGTTTCGTATAGAAACATTTATTATTAAAAACAAGTTACTTCCAGATAGATGTTATGCCTTTAGAAAAAACCATTCTACTGCACACTGCATTAATGACGTTATAAATAACGTAGCTAATCTCAAAGCTAAACATTTTCAGGTCGTGGCGGCTGTTCTGGATATTAGCAAGGCATTTGATTCAGTCAATATACCTCTGCTATGTCAGAAGCTGATTTATTTGGAGTTTGATATGGACTTTATTCGATTTATAATTAGTTTTTTGGAAAAGAGAATTTTGATGAGTGGCAATCAGGAAAAAACGGTTCATAAAGGTGTGTGTCAAGGTAGCTGCCTAAGTCCAATACTCTTTAATATTTATACATCTGACTTTCATACTATAAATAATGAAAACTGTACTCTATTCCAGTATGCAGATGATTTTTTTATCTTATGCTTTGACAAAGATTTCAATACGGCTAGAAACATTTTAGAACAGAAGATTTATGATTTCAACCAAGTGTGTAATACTAACAATTTGACTTTCAATTCGTTTAAATCTACTGTAATTCATTTTAGTATCAGAAGACGTCCATTAAATATAGTTATTAACAATGCAATTCTAAAAGAAGTAGACAAAGTTAATTACCTTGGCAGAATAGTTTCTGCCAATAATTCCTCGGTACAGCACATAGATGAAATAATATCCAAATCTAACAGGTCAAATATGTTTCTGCAAATGCTCAGTGGATGTCACTTCGGAGTGCATCCAAGTAAATCTCTAAATTTTTATAGAGCATTCGTGCGTTCTAAACTAGAATACTCCTGTTCCTCTTTTGCAAATATTTCAAACGTAGTAACAAAGAAAATCAAAGTCCACTTAAACTTCTATCTTAGACGTTCACTTGGATTAATAAAATCTACTCCAGTAAACATAATATATAATTTGGCTTCCGAGCTTCCACCTGAATATAGACTGAAGTTCATTGCGGCAAAGGAGTTGGCAAAGGTTTTTGCTTATGGTCTTCCAGCGGCATCGCTTTTGGCCGATTCCTTCGTGGCAAGGAACACTAGCTACGCCAAAGTCTATGAGGAATTTAAGAATATTTTCAATGCAATTGTACCGATCACAGATGTTACTAGTCCAAACCGTAAAGTTACAACCGATACAGATTTTTTCAAGGGCTCATGCCCCAACAAAAGATCTGCGAATAACGATCTCATAAAGTCTTTAGTAAAAGAAAAATTTTCGTACTTATATTCTAAACATTTTGATTTGATTTTCACAGATGGATCGGTATCAGACAATTACGTGGGTTGTGCTTTCTTTCATAAGGAATCTAAATCGGTGAGAAGCTTCTTTACAAACAAGAAATTATCATCACTCACAGCTGAGCTGATAGCCATTAGTAGGGCCATTGATTTTGCCATTACCGAAAACCTCTATAAAATTGCAATATTAACGGATAGTATCAATGGGATTTTAAATTTAAAAAAAATGTACCCTGATAATTACATTGCAAAAGAAATATGTCCATGTCTATTTGCTGTGGAATTTCACTACATTCCAAGCCATGTACAAATAGAGGAAAACGAAATAGCAGATATGGCTGCTAAAAATGCAAGAAGCAATGGTACATTCTTTGTAGCTCTCTGGCCTCTTAAAGACGCCGTTACATATTTCTTTAACCATATTAAAGAAGAATGGGAAAGGGAATATATTGAATACGCCACAGAAAGAAACAAAGGCTACACTAATCTTTTCCCGTATATAAGGGAAAATCCATGGTTTAAAAACAAGAACTGCAAACTTAACTGCATAGAAATTAAACAAATCAATAGACTACTAAGTGGTCACGGAATCGACAAAGTTTCTTTGGCAAGAATGAAAGTATTAAATAATAATTTATGTGATATATGTAATATACCAGAAGATTCCTCACATCTGATTTTCAATTGTCCCGCCTACTCTGATAAGCGTAATCGTTTTCCATTACTAAATTCTTATAACGATATATTTCGGTTTTTTGAGAAAGAACCTATCGAATCTTACAAAAACATTGTTGACTTCATACGCATCGCTAATATCAAATTGTAATGCAAGAAAACATACATACTTACCCTGCTAACAAATTTCTCATCATAAAAATCATCACCGCATAGAAATCTTACATACTAATTCATCAATTTTTAACATATAACCATGCAAAGAAAGTTATTTAATAACACAAACAGGAGGTGGCGTTAACCAGTCAATGACGTGGGAGGCCAAATAATTCTTTCAGCTGTGATAACTCAGCTAAAAGTAACTTAATAACCAAAAAAAAAAAAAAAACGATAGACACATTAATTAGGCGTCGTTTAAGGTATCGCTTATAAGAATATTAAAATAAACGAATATTAAAATAAACCGTTTGACCAAAACTTTAATAATAAAATTGGTTCAAAGTATTGGTTTTAAGAATTTTATGTATATTTGCACCTTTTTCCCCAGGCATATTATTTACGCGCCAAAATTTAAATTTTGAGCTGCCAATTTTTGTTGTAACTAGTGGTGATAATTCCACGACAGGCATATCAGGGTTGAAATATTCGGAAAGTCGGACAAACTCAACTAAACGCAACCAAAACTCAACTTTTTTGCCACCTCTAGGTTCCTATGCTTCCCCATGTAAACGAAACTCGAGTTTTGCCTGAAACTCAATATCTCAACCGTAGTGTAAATAGGCTATCAAACTAATTATTTGATTAAAAAATCAATAGTTTTTTAATAATTAATTTATGTTGAATTAACCTTAACAACTAATAACGTGCTTAGGTTAGGTTAGATTGTCCCGGACGGCCCACGACGGGGCCTCTCATCGGCCAGAATGGCTCTTAGTTATCCGGATCTTTGTATGGACCTTACGGGTGTGTTTCTGAGGTTCCGAATTCCCTCAGAATCGAGGTGTTTTTAGCAAAGGCAAGCAGTTTCCCTGGCGACTTCTGGAGGTGTTCTTCCATCTGTTGTCTGTCCTCATTTTGACCTGCTCCTCCAGGTCACTTTGTAGCGTGTAGTGCTTGTAGCAAGCGAATACGAAATTAAGTTTTTTTTTGTGGCGCCATCTAGTGGTCAGGAGGCATGGGAGAGCACTGGTCAAAAAAGGAAAGGGGTTGCGCTAACAGGCTCAAATGTCAAGTTTGAGTGGAGGGAGCGTCATCCAAGCCTGTTAGGGGGTTTGCCGCCTGAAAGCCAGCGTCCCTATCGGCAATTCTCTGGAAAGAGTTCGAGAAGCCAGAAGTGTCTCGTAGTGGTGGAAAATTATTTGAAAAAAAAAACTGAATTACGCGGAAAGAGAAAAAAAGAATATAAATTGTGCGTGGCTGAGTTCTATTCTGGCTGTTTAAGCCCCATATTTTTGTTTGGCAGCGCTGAGGCCGTTCCGGGTAAGTGGGAAAGTTAAGAAATATGTGACAAAAAAGGGCTCAATGAAATATTCAAACGCAGTCTTGGCGCTTATCAAGGGATTCCGAAGAAGCTATCGAGATTGCATTTGTTGCGGACGCAACTTTTTCGGGGAGATCGACGAGCGGCAGCAGCAACGCAACAAAAACGAGCAGTTAAAGAATAATTAATTCGCTTTGGTTGTTGCTAAACATACGCTCAACCGGCGCATCGAACGGCGCGAGCGCACAGCGAGCCATAGGAGGAGCGAAGAGCGTAGCTATTTTAGTTCCCGAGCGACCAAGCACCCGGCGCCGTCGTCGTAGCTTAGGAGCTCGAAAGCCCAAGCGCCAATTGGATGTTTTTTTATAACTTAACCTTTTCCCTGGTCCCGCTGTCCGATCGGCAAGTGTAGGCGTAAAGTGCAGAAAGGGAGTTTTCAAACAAAGAAAAAAAAAAGAGAAGAAAAAAACCCAAACAAAAGATAAACGAAAAAAAAAGAAAAAAAAAAGAAAAAATATATGTAGTTAGAGAATAAGCAGTTATGTGAACATAGGAGAAATTGAAGAAGGAGAAAGGCGTTAGGCGATAGAGGAACGAGAGAAAAGAGAATGCGCGCCTAAAGAAAAATAAAGAGAACAAGTGAGGAATTTTTGTTTGATTAACGTATCGAAACCCAGCCTCGATCTTGCCGATCACAAGAAATGTTTTTCCCGTCCCTATGCCCTTGAGTTTATTTTCCACCCACAGCATTTCAGGTGTTCGTCGGGAAAGCGCTTTCGTCGATGGAACGCTGAGCGGAAAAAAAGGTATGTGTGGAACGTTGTTATTTTTGTCTTTCCATTTCTATTAAACGACTCAAACAAAAGAGAAGATAGAGCAAACTAATTACCGTAGATTGAGTCGGGAAAGGCAAATCTGAAAGGCAAGGGAGAGAGAGGGAATTGGCCGAGCCGAACGCTGAGAGCGGCCTGGCATTTGGCGCGCAGTTCGCACTCAAATTTGAGTGGATTAAATACATAGGCATGTCGCTTGAGCTCTTGGTTATAGAGTTTGGGATAGTTTGAGGAAGTTCATTTTTTTTTATATTTTTTACCAAACATTTCTAGTTTTAGAGTACCTTTATACATATTGATAATTCTTTTCCAAAAAATATTTATTTGTTTTAGGCCAGGTTTTGTTTATTCTGTAAAATTAGTCTATATGTCCTATATTTCATATGTATCTGTGGGTAGTTCTTATCAGTAAGTAAATAAATTGTATAATGTTTTAATTTTGTGACTTCTTTGACATCAGCTGATCCCATGAGTTAGGAGAAATGCCCAGCATAGGGGCCCTTCGGATAGATGCCAGGAGGCAGAAGGGCCAATGGAAGGGTGGGCACAGTGGGCCTCAGGAACACCAGAGGCCGAGTTAGAGAAGAGCCAAAGGGAGCAAAGCGGACGACTCCTTCCGAGAAATAGATTCGATGTTGTCAGGGAAGGTGCCTATAGCGGGTTTCTCTATCCCGGTTTAGCTTGTCTTTAGCACGCACTCAATCTCTAGATATAATGAAGAAAGGCAAATCATGAGAGGGGAAGCAAGACCACCACCCCCCTAGCCGACGAGCCCGAGCCGGAATATTTCGCGTGCGCTCCTCTCTCATGCCCGACACCGCGCCTGAAAATATTGAATTTGAATGTGGTTCGCTACATTTATAATTTATTATTTTATAGATAATCATTATAACTATAAATTTGGCGGCCAACGTGGGGCCACATCATCCAGATGTAGCTCACACACCCGCTTACCTCCAGACAACATCTTTTTCGTTTAGTTTTGCTGCACCCTTTTCTCAGACGCTTCGGAAATGGAGCTGCTCAGATACCTCATTATCAGGCGTCCAGCCACGGCTGAGGGAGGGAGAATGCAAACTAAAACAAGTTATTTCATATTTCAGAATTTTCCAAAAATAGGTATCCCGTATATATATTTGTTGAGTCCATAGGTTCGGTCTTTCAGACGCATAGGATTTGCAGGCTGGGAGGTTCTAAGAACACATCGTCTGACCACGGATGAAGGTCAACCAAGGGACTTGACCAATCAAGGTATTAGGCTCAATCTTAGCTCGTCTTTCGCCTAGGAATCCAATTCATTCCGTTTGCAAACGGAATGATTGGCCACGGGAGATAGTAGAAAAAGAGGTATGCCTAAAATTCCTATCGTGAGGTGCATATGCAGATTAGCGGCTTGGATTACAGACGAAACCGATCACTTTGGTCGCTGGCTGGCCACAGCTGATTAAGGTGTTTGTTGTTGATGTTTGGCACGCGACCGACACCAAGCATTGCACACTGCAGTTTTTGTTGTTTTTTTTATTCCGCATTGTGCTAGTTGGCTTTCAAACTAAATGGGTGTTTCTCTTTGATTTTGGGTATGCTTGATGTCAAATTGTTCTATGATTTTGTTTATCTTTCCTTATTCCGAGTGTTGCAGTTTTGCTTGTTCCGAATTCTTTTGTTTTAGATTTTTCTTATATTTCGATCTGATTTACAGTTTATTCGGTCTGGCAAATGGATTGCAGTCCGTAACGTAGACGATTGAGTTTGTTTATTTTTTTTGTTTTGCTTTGTCTTTATTTTTGTACGAGTTTCTTTTTTTTTGTAGTTGATTGGCGTTCGGGTCACGGAATTCGTACTGATTAGTAGTTATATGAAATAGAAATTTCTCTAAATATTAGGCCATAGGTTAGGCAGGAGTAATTTTTAGTTTAAGAATTTTTGACATTTTTTTTGAACATGATGGTACGATCCGATGACGAGGGGGAGGTTAATGCCCCGTCTCCACCGCAATGCGCACTGTGTGAGAGGAGTCTCTCCGAAGGTGCATTGTTTAAAACTAAATGCGGGCATGAATTCCATAAGGCGTGTCTCACCACCCATGCTCAAAGCAAAAATTTTTGCCCTACATGCAGAACCATTTGCTTTGAAAAGGCTACTACCTCATCGGACTCAATAGCGAGGAACACAAGACAGCAAACAAAAGCTAAGTCACCAGCTCGAGTTAGTCAAGCCATTAGTATGGCCAAGGAGCCGACAGAATCGGGAATTTCACAAGCTGAGCAGATATCCAGCGCGGTAGCACAAGCTGTCCAAGCGATGCAGAACGATCTGTTGACCCAGCTTAGAAGTCAAATGGCTCAGCTATTTGAGGCGAACGTATCATCATACCTTCGGCCAACTGAGATAGCTTCTCAGAGTGTGTCCGACAGTGAGGCACTGCGTCAATCAACGTTTGACCGGCCACGGTCAGCCAACGGTGCAGTCTCAGCTCGGGAAACCCCAAGGAGCGCGATCTCCGATCTCCTGCAGAGACCCGATAAAGTGGGGCACATTCTCAACGGCTGGAAGTTGCGGTTTAGTGGGAGTCAAGATGGCCTTAGCATCGACAACTTCATTTACCGAGTAGAGGCGCTCACGCACCAGACACTCGAAGGAAATTTTGGAGTTCTCTTCAGCAATGCCAGCCTGCTGTTCGATGGGAAGGCGAGAGAGTTCTTTTGGCGGTACCACAAAACAGTTCGGGATTTGCGCTGGGATCTCCTTTGCGCGGCTTTGCGAAAACAGTTCAGGGATGTACGAACAGATGTCGACCTGAGGGAGGCAATACGTGACCGGAAACAGCGGGATCGAGAGAGTTTTGACGCTTTCTACGATTCCATCGTGTTGCTGATGGACAATTTAGAGACTCCTCTGTCGGAACGAGAAACTGTAGAAACCGTGAAAAGAAATTTGCGCCCAGAGATAAGGCATGAGTTGCTAAATCTCTCAATCCCTTCGGTAGACCGCCTGAGGGAGATATGTCGTCGCAGGGAGAGCTTCTTGGACGATGTGAGGAAGACTCAGGGGTATCAGAAGGTTGTGCCATTCCGCAAACAGATATCCGAACTCATCGAAGAGGCTCAACTAGATGACGCGATTGAGTTTTCGGATGTGGATGGTGAAGAAGAGATCGGTGCAATGGCATTAATATGTTGGAATTGCCGCAATGAGGGTCATCGGTACCAAGATTGCGAGGCTAAACGTAGGATTTTTTGCTATGGGTGTGGAGCGCCAAACACCTATAAGCCCTCTTGTGTTCGGTGTCAAAAAAACGGGAAAGCGAACACACAATTGCGCCAGCAATCGTGTGTTCCAAGAAACAAGCCGGCGAACCAAGAAACGAGCACATAGAGAATACTGTTCCATCCGAAGAGGAAGTGGGGCCGATGAGGAGTTCATTGGTCTGGCCTCAACTCATTGATTGGAGTCAAAATGAAATGCCGAGTTGCGCCTTATCCAGAGTAAAATCCACCTCACGAAATGCCAAAAGAATGCGGGCCTACTGGCGATCATTGAAAGCCATCAATGCGATTAGGTATAAGTATAATGATAAACGGCCATATGCCGAGGTTAGGTTATTAGATAGAGTAGTTTTAGGGTTAATGGATACAGGAGCGGCTATGAGCGTAATTGGAGGAAAATTGGCTGAAGAGGTCATTAGAAGTAGGATCCCTTTTAAAAGAGTTGCTTCAACAGCTTGTACCGCAGATGGAGTCAGACAGGATGTCGTGGGCCGCCTAAAAATACCGGTAAATTACAAGGATGTGAACAAGAGTTTAGAGTTGCACATAATACCCTCGTTAAGCCAAGATCTGTACCTGGGTATTGATTTTTGGTCGACCTTTGACCTACTTCTTCCATCCATGCAGGTCTCAGAACTCGCACTGGATTCCCACGCACTTTCGGAGGGTCAAAGGAGCAGTTTGAGGGAGGTCATAGCCAAGTTTCCGTCATTCGCTGTATCAGGCCTTGGGAAAACAAGCCTGTTATCGCATTCTATAGACGTTGGAGATGCCAAGCCGGTAAAACAACGGCATTTTCCTGTGTCTCCGGCAGTTGAAAAGCTGTTATATGCGGAGGTCGATAGGATGCTCAAGATGGGGGTTATCGAGGAATCGGAGAGCGCCTGGTCTTTGCCCGTTGTTCTAGTACAGAAGCCGGGGAAGGTTCGACTCTGTCTGGATAGCAGAAAGGTCAATGCGGTGACCAAAAAGGATGCGTATCCGCTGCCACAAATCGATGGGATATTGAGTCGGCTTCCGAAAGCCATGTACATTTCAAGTTTAGACTTTTAGACTTTAGACCAGCTCGCGCGATAAGACAGCGTTCACAATACCGGGCAAGCCACTGTATCAATATAGGGTAATACCTTTCGGCCTGACCAACGCGTCACAGACAATGACACGATTGATGGACAGGGTTATTTCGCCAGATCTCCGAAATGAAGTATTCGTATACCTGGATGACTTGTTGGTGGTGTCGGACAATTTTGAGACCCATATGAGGGTTTTGAGTGTGGTAGCTGGGCAAGTAAAATCGGCGGTGTTGACGCTCAATGTCGAAAAAAGCAAATTCTGCATGCGCTCAGTTAAATACTTGGGCCATATTGTGGGAAACGGCGTCATTCGTACGGACCCGGAGAAAATATCGGCCATGAAGGATTTTCCGTTGCCAAAGTCGTTAAAAGCCCTGCGGAGTTTTCTGGGGATGGTAGGGTGGTATAGGAAGCTTATCGATAATTTCGCTTCAGTCGCTACTCCACTAACCGACCTTTTAAAACCTAGGCAGAAATTTGTAATGACCCCAGAGGGAAAGGAAGCATTCGAGCAGTTAAAGGAGATGTTGTGCTCTGCTCCTGTACTTCGAAGTCCGGATTTCAGCAAGCCGTTCTATATTCAATGCGACGCCAGTAAAACGGGTGTTGGAGGTGTATTGGTGCAGAAAACACCAGAAGGCGACGAGTACCCAATTTCATTCGTTTCAAAGAAATTGAACAAAGCTTAGAGGAACTACTCAGTTACCGAGCAAGAGTGTTTGGCAGCCATCGTCTGTATTAAGCGCTTCCGAGCTTATGTCGAAGGACATGAGTTTACGGTCATTACTGACCACGCGTCACTCAAGTGGCTCATGTCGCAGACGGATCTGCATTCTCGGTTGGCTCGTTGGGCGTTGAAGCTGCAGGGTTTCAAGTTCAAAATTGAGCATCGTAGTGGCCGACTAAATGTTGTCCCTGATGCACTCTCTAGGGTGAATGAGCAAGAGCTAGCGGCGATTGAGGCCAATCAAGGATTGTTGGTGGATCCTCTGTCGCCGGAGTTCAAAGCGGAGGAGTACTCTGAAATGGCAAAGCGAGTGGAGGCCAATATCGATAAGCTGCCCGATCTGAAAGTTGTGGAGGGCTTGGTATATCGAAGGTCAGATCACTCCACTGGCGATCTGCTCAACGATACCTTCGCTTGGAAACTTTGGGTTCCAAAGGATCTGGTGGGCGACGTGCTAAAGAAGGCTCATGACAATCCTCTAGCGTAGCATGGAGGCGTGCATAAAACCCTTGAAAGGATTCGAAGGTATTACTATTGGCCCGGACTAGTCAACGATGTCAGAGATTACATTCGTGGATGTGAGGCCTGCAAAATGACCAAAGCACCGAACACCGTGCAACGGCCGCCTATTGGCGTTGCGCCCGAGTCACAAAGGTTTTTCCAGAGATTGTATGTTGATTTTCTTGGCCCGTACCCTCGTTCTCGTAGTGGTCATATTGGAATCTTTATAGTATTGGACCACTATTCGAAGTTCGTGTTTTTAAAGGCGGTAAAGAAATTGACTGCGGATGTGGTCATCAAGTACCTTCAGCAGGATTTGTTCCACACCTTTGGCGTTCCGGAGACGATTGTTTCCGACAACGGATCAAAGTTTAAAGCTGAAGCTTTCCAGAAGCTACTGAGAGAGTACCAAATATCTCACACTCTCACGGCGGTGTACTCGCCGCAGGCTAATGCATCCGAACGGGTGAATCGATCTGTGATAGCTGCCATACGGTCCTATGTGAGAGCAGACCAAAAGGATTGGGATGAGCATCTCAGCAGCATATGCTGCGCCCTGAGGTCGTCCGTGCATGCAGGGATTGGCACCACTCCATTCTATATGGTATTTGGTCAGCACTTCATATCTTCCGGTTCGCAGTACAAATTGCTGAGAGCTTTGAGCCTATTGGAAGATAAGTCGGCCAAATTTTCACGGGAAGATTCTCTCGAGTTAGTACGCCAAAAGGCTTGTCAAGTCATGAAAGGGCAGTATGACAGGAACGAGCGCCAGTATAACTTGAGGGCTAGGGAGATCTCGTATAGACAGGGTCAAGAAGTTTACAGGAGAAATTTCAAGCAAAGTAATTTCACAGCGGGATATAGTGCCAAATTGGGGCCAGCTTATCTGAAGTCTAGAGTTCGTAGGAAGTTTGGGAATTCTTTGTATGAACTGGAGGATTTGCAGGGCAGGTCAGTAGGGCGCTTTCACGCCAAGGATATTAAACAATAGCTACAAGCTTCCTGGTGATCCGTCTTGGGATGTTGAACCCCAAGCCAGATCTTGAGGGGGGGGCTTTTGTAGTGCTTGTAGCAAGCGAATACGAAATTAAGTTTTTTTTTGTGGCGCCATCTAGTGGTCAGGAGGCATGGGAGAGCACTGGTCAAAAAAGGAAAGGGGTTGCGCTAACAGGCTCAAATGTCAAGTTTGAGTGGAGGGAGCGTCATCATCGGCAAGTGTAGGCGTAAAGTGCAGAAAGGGAGTTTTCAAACAAAGAAAAAAAAAAGAGAAGAAAAAAACCCAAACAAAAGATAAACGAAAAAAAAAGAAAAAAAAAAGAAAAAATATATGTAGTTAGAGAATAAGCAGTTATGTGAACATAGGAGAAATTGAAGAAGGAGAAAGGCGTTAGGCGATAGAGGAACGAGAGAAAAGAGAATGCGCGCCTAAAGAAAAATAAAGAGAACAAGTGAGGAATTTTTGTTTGATTAACGTATCGAAACCCTGCCTCGATCTTGCCGATCACAAGAAATGTTTTTCCCGTCCCTATGCCCTTGAGTTTATTTTCCACCCACAGCATTTCAGGTGTTCGTCGGGAAAGCGCTTTCGTCGATGGAACGCTGAGCGGAAAAAAAGGTATGTGTGGAACGTTGTTATTTTTGTCTTTCCATTTCTATTAAACGACTCAAACAAAAGAGAAGATAGAGCAAACTAATTACCGTAGATTGAGTCGGGAAAGGCAAATCTGAAAGGCAAGGGAGAGAGAGGGAATTGGCCGAGCCGAACGCTGAGAGCGGCCTGGCATTTGGCGCGCAGTTCGCACTCAAATTTGAGTGGATTAAATACATAGGCATGTCGCTTGAGCTCTTGGTTATAGAGTTTGGGATAGTTTGAGGAAGTTCATTTTTTTTTATATTTTTTACCAAACATTTCTAGTTTTAGAGTACCTTTATACATATTTATAATTCTTTTCCAAAAAATATTTATTTGTTTTAGGCCAGGTTTTGTTTATTCTGTAAAATTAGTCTATATGTCCTATATTTCATATGTATCTGTGGGTAGTTCTTATCAGTAAGTAAATAAATTTTATAATGTTTTAATTTTGTGACTTCTTTGACATCAGCTGATCCCATGAGGTAGGAGAAATGCCCAGCATAGGGGCCCTTCGGATAGATGCCAGGAGGCAGAAGGGCCAATGGAAGGGTGGGCACAGTGGGCCTCAGGAACACCAGAGGCCGAGTTAGAGAAGAGCCAAAGGGAGCAAAGCGGACGACTCCTTCCGAGAAATAGATTCGATGTTGTCAGGGAAGGTGCCTATAGCGGGTTTCTCTATCCCGGTTTAGCTTGTCTTTAGCACGCACTCAATCTCTAGATATAATGAAGAAAGGCAAATCATGAGAGGGGAAGCAAGACCACCACCCCCCTAGCCGATGAGCCCGAGCCGGAATATTTCGCGTGCGCTCCTCTCTCATGCCCGACACCGCGCCTGAAAATATTGAATTTGAATGTGGTTCGCTACAAGCGTCCTTAGGGAGACCGGCACGCTTTCGATCCTCTCGTTTGCCAGCCCGACGCCTTCCTTAGTGAGAACGTCCGCCTCTTCGTTTCCTTCGATGCCCTGGTGACTGGGAACCCAATAGATCTGCACTGACTTAGTCATGCTTAGTGAGTCTAGTGCCTCCCTGCTTGCCAGGACACTTCTGGAACTGACCGCGGACGACTGCATGGATTTTATCGCTGCTTGGCTGTCAACGAATATGTTAACCGTATTGTGTGGTCGCTCTGTGAGCTGAGCGACCTCTGCTGCCTTCTTGATGGCGAAGACTTCCGCCTGGAATATGCTGCATCGGTCGGGTAGCTTATAAGACGCCCTTATTTCAGGGTTCGTAAAGTATAGGCCTGCTCCTACCTCTTCATTCATCTTGGAGTCGTCGGTGTACATGTTGAGGTGTTGAGTCTGGTCCCGTCCCGTTTTCCAGTCTTCGGGTCCCATGAAGAGGTTTGTTTTTACTTCAAGGCACGTTTGGGGGATCATGTAGTCGGTTGAACTGATCATGTCCATTCCAATTGAGCTATGCCCGAATCTTTGGGGAGACATGTTCCCCGACGCAATCAAGCGCTGTGCTGCCTTGCCTGCAGTCAGCCTAGCGTAGATGTCGAGGGGGTCGATTTCGAGTATAGTTTCGAGTGCTTTGGTTGGCGTTGACCTCAGCGCTCCTGTTATACAGAGCAGACCCTGCTGCTGGGTTCGTTCCATTAGCTTGTGGTACGTCTTCTTCCCAGTAGCTTGCCACCACACTAAGACTCCATACAGCAGAGTTGGTCGCACCACCGAGATGTAGATCCAGTGCATAAGAGCAGGTGACAGGCCCCATGTGCTGCTGAGCATCTTCTTTGATGCATATAGCGCAATGGTGGCCTTCTTCACCCTTTCCACTACATTGGGTCTCCATGCCAGCTTGCAATCAAATACTTTGCCGAGGTATTTGACTTGTGTTTTTGGGGTTAGCCTTGATTGATTGATTTTCGGGGGGATCCAAGCCGGTACCTTGTACCTCTTAGTGAAGAGGATGAGGTCCGTTTTGTCCGCGTTGATACTGAGTCCTACTCCATCTGCCCACTCACATATCTCCCTGAGTGTTCGTCCCATTATGGAGCTGAGAGTCAACGGACATACACCCGTGATAAGTACGCTTATGTCGTCCGCATAAGCTGTTATTTTTGGGGCTTTCCTTTCGAATCTCTTGATGGCTTCTGTAGCGACGTTATTAAATGCTCCAGATATGTCTACGAATACTCCAAGTGCATATTTTTTAGGCTTTCTCGACAGTAGCTACTAGCGTGTGTAGTGCTGCTTCCACCGATTTTCCCTTTGTGTAGGCGTGTTGGTTGGTTGATATCAGTCCCCTTACTTCGGCTCTGATGTGTACATCGAGCAGCTTTTCTAATGTTTACAGTAGGAAAGAGGTTAGGCTTATCGGTCTGTAATCCTTGGAACTCACATGGCTGCACTTTCCTGCTTTTGGGAGGAAGACAACTCTAGAGGTTCTCCATTGGATCGGGATATAGCCTGTTCTTAGGCATGCTGCGTATATTACGAGAAGCCATGGGGTAATCACCTCTTTGGTCACTTGCAGCATGGCTGGGAATATTCCGTCCAGTCCAGGTGCCTTTATGCCCGTGAAGGAATCTATAGCCCTATAGAATCTATGGATATAGATCCAATATCTATATTAGATTTTCTTTGGGGTTATTAGGTCTGTTGGGGGTGTTTGTTCCTCAGTTGCTAGGTCCTGATGCGTTTCAGCATCGGTGACCTCGGTGCATCCTGGGAAGTGGGCCTCCATTAGTGCCGTTAGGGCTTCTTTGCTGCATTCCGACCACTGTCCGTTGTCCAATTCGAGTTGACTTTGCACTGTGGGTTGCTTTGACAGAAACTTCCTCTGCCTAGCCGTTTCAGGCACTTTCTCAATGCTGGAGCAGAAGTTTCTCCATGAGCTGCGCTGTGCCTTACGTATTTCCTTCCTGTATTCCCTTAATAGCGTCTTGTATTCCTCGTTGATGTTCTCGTCGTTCGCTAGTTTAGCGAGCTTGAAAAATTCCATGAGGTTATTTCTTTGTAGAGAGAGGTCTCGATTCCACCAGAGTGGTTTGGACTCCTTTCTTGTTCTAGATAGGGTCTAGTTCGTAGATAGGGTCTCTAGGGACTTCTCTACATCCTCCGTGGATTTCACTGAGCCCGGGCTCGCGAGCTTCGAAGTGACTATCTTTCTAAACTTCTCCCAGTTTGTGTTCCGGGGGTTTCTATAGACTTTCACTTTCGGAGTGTATTCAAATTCGCACTTGAATTGAATGTACCTGAACTGAATTGAATTGAATAGTCCTACCATAACCACGTTACTTGACTTCTTGCAAAAATTTCCAAACATGTTCTGTGATTTTGATGCTACTATTTACGCGTTATTACCGTTACATTACCGAGCGAGAGCTAATACACTTTTCAACATTGGTGATGATTTTTCAGGCGATTATAAACATTTTAAACGTACCGATTATTGTCTACTTTCAGATGGTAAAATAGCATTTAATCTGTATAGACGCAAAGGTCTTAATGATATGACCACAATTGAGTATGATACTAGTGTTATATGGCAATTGTATGGACATGGCAGCTCGGTATTTATGCGTTGCCAAGGCAAAACGGTTGATAAGATTAAATATGTTGAGACAAAAGAAGATGTTGTTATTCCTGATGAAAGTATTTTCGCGTGTCAAGCAATGCATATTTATCAATTTCTGGAGCAGGTACTAACGCCCATTGGTGTCACATCGATAATTTTCTCAGATAAAAAATTTTTGCTGATGTGCCTCAGAAAGTTCGGTTTAGGCAGTTAATTAAAGCTAAATTTGTTAGTGCGAGCGTGCTTAACTCAATTCGTAATTGCATATCTCTAAAGCTTGATATACCAGAGTTGCCAATGGGGATAGTATATCAATCAAATAACTGTACTGCGTCAGCTTCGCCAGTTTGTATTAATCCTCTTATTCGTAGAATTTCTCCTGTCACCAGAGCTCCTATGCCATACGATGATGCTCTAGATAATGAATATTTAGCAACATATATTACACCCATGTCAACAATAACTATAGAGCGTATGCGAATCGGCCTGCAGTTTGTAATGGATAATCCTTTATTTAAAGTCAAAGTGGGTATTAGGATGGTGCGGGTCAATAAGCGTGACAGGCAAACAAATTTTAAACCATATATACCATTAACCGCTACGCGTATCGTGTATGATAAGGGATTATTTAGAATTTCTGTTGCGATGGGTCAAGGGCAATATTTACTGTACTACAACGGTGTAGAATACGATCAGGTACAAGACTGGCCTTCGCTTCACCTTATAATCAATAATTTGAGCGAGGTATCAAGACAGCATTATGGGATTATCATTTTTGGCCTTAACAGCAATAAATTGATTATTGATTTACCGCACCAAGCGTTTATTCCCGAGATTAGCATCGATTATACGCATACAAGTGATTTAGTGCTTAAGATATTGGAAACCGGTTTTAATGCTATCATGGTTATTCCTTTCACAGACACTTCGGGTGTAATGAATTATCTCACTCATCTTCCTACCGGTTTCGAGCAATGCGATCAGTACATCTTTCCTTTACATCATATTACAGGCGACTACGCTATAGGTAGTTTAAATGATGCTAACAGCTCATTACCTCCAGCATCTACCATATTACCACAGGCTATAAGTATGGATACAGGTGCAACTTGACAGTATGTATATTCCAACTTTTACTACCGGTATTAAAAAATATACGTGTCCTAAAGTTAATATGAGTAATATGTTACATATATTCAACAGTAATCTTAAATATGATGATAAGATAGCTTACGAGCGCACTATGGTTTTTTTTCCGTTAGTTTTGGCATAAAGTCAATTATTTTTTTGTTTAGTATTTTAAAAATTTGTTGATTTTTTATTTTTAAAAACCCTAGCCAGATAAAAAAATATTAAACTATAACATGTGGAGCAATACTGTTCTGCTTGCGCGCTGTTAAAGTCAGCTGATTATGTACCACCTGTTTTGTATGAAATTGGCGGGACAAATTTTGCGACTTTGATTGTTTGCTCTGGCGAAAGTTTACACAAAAGTGAAGTGAATAAATATGGAAAACATTTGTCCAGGTATGTTAAACTATAGTTTACCAATGTTTGTGTCGTTGTTATGTGTTTTTGTCCAATTGTACCGTGTTTTGTTTATGCGTATTTTTAGAACGAGCTTAACAAGTCTAGTTGTGTTTCGTGGATCAGTACTTTTGCATGGCAAAGAGTTGCAAAATGTTGTAAGTGATAAACTATTAACCAAATTGTGCAGATTAATGAGAAACTAATCCTTTTTGTCCGAATCCACACGTTTTCGAAAAAATCAAATTTTTCTAGTACCATATGTGTTCAGTCGTGCTGAGCTGGTTGACATTTGGAGCAACAACAATCGCTCAGGAGACGCTGTACATCAGCACATATTGAGTGTCATCGCAGAAAAACATTTAGATAACGAAACCATAAAGTCGATAAATGAAAAAGTAAAAGACTTTGTCAATTATTTAAAAAACACTTGCCTAAATGTAATTCAACTGTAGAAAGATTTAAGAGAAAGCACGCAAATTGGCTTGGGAAAAGCCTATTCATTGAAATCACTGGTCATTATGCATTGGAAAATAAAGTGGGTCGCCCAAAATGTGATTACGAAAGCGCTGGTCCTCGTCTGAAAAGAAAATTAGCCGCGGAACTTTCAGAGGAGAATAACAACTTATCTCCCTTACTCATACATGCTGCCACAGTTTCAGCTAAAAAATCTAACGAAAAAGACTTGGCTGTTGTTTTAAAAGCAGCTGCGAGTTGTGAGAGTATTAATGAAATAAAAAAGAAGCTTTTTGCGGATGAGCCCAAAAAAATGTCAGCTGACAGTGCGCCTGCATTTTTAATGGAAAATGGATTCACAAAACGACAATATATAAATATACAAAGAAATGCAAAAATGCACGGATGTGATATATACCCGGCATAACCGGCCGTACTTAGTTCCAAATTAAACCTCAGGCCAAAAGGATACAATAAGGCACTTGTATCATTGCAAAATCTTTTGGATCACGCATCATCCCGCATTCTTTAATTGCAACACGAGGTCTTAGAAACACTTTCCAACGTGGTACATTGCAAGCTATTCTTCAGCTATGGATATGATGGTTCGTCCGGCCAGAGTTTATACAAACAGCGTTTCCAGATCTATGATAGTCCTTCAACTGACAGTTCACTGTTTGTTACTACAATTGTCCCATTGAAATTGATAAATGAAACGCAACAAATTATTTGGCTCAATAAGACTCCGCAATCTGTTAGATTTTGCCGCCCATTGAAGATTGAGTTCATTAAGGAAACTACCTCCCTGATATTAAAAGAAAAGGAAAATTTGGATGCCCAGATTCGCAAAATGCAAATATATTTGTATAAATTTAAAGAAAAATATATATATGTCGAGTATATTGTCCACATGACACTAATAGATGGGAAAGTCTTAAACATATTGTCAGGCACCAACTCTTGTCAGTCTTGCCCAATCTGTGGAGCGAAGCCAAAACAATTGCTCAACATTAAAGATATAAACTCGAAGGCTTTTATGGCTAACGCACACGCTCTTCAATATGGAATCAGTCCTTTACATGCTTGGATCCGCTTTTTCGAGTTTGTTTTAAAAATCTCATATAGAATTGAGCTTAAAAAGTGGCATGTCAAGGACTGCGATAAGCTTAAACTAAAAGAACGAAAAAGACTTTTACAATTAAAAAGGATGAAAGAAATGGGCCTAAATGTGGACAAGCCTCTTTCAAATGGCAGTGGAAACTCCAATGACGGCAACACAGCGAGAAGAGCATTTTCCAATGCAGCTTTACTGTCATCAATTCTTGATTTTGATTATGATATTTTACAAAGTTTTCATACAATTCTAATAACAATTAACTGCGAGTACGAAATAAACTCGGAAAAGTTTAAAGACTTCTGTGCTAAAGTTTTTGTGGCATATCAGAAAAAATATCCTTGGTATCCGATGTCGCCTACTGTCCACAAAGTCTTAGTGCATGGGTACCAAATAATAGACACTTGTTTAGTTCCTGTTGGATGCCTTGGGGAACATGCATCAGAATCCCGAAATAAATTATATAAGAGCGATAGAAGAGGCCACGCTAGAAAATGCAGTCGATTAGACAATATTACAGACGTTTTCAATAGATCAATGGATACTTATGATCCGTTGCTGTCCAGTACCTATTTAAAAGAACGACCAAATACAATCAAAAAGAAAACTATACCAGCAGAAGTTATATCTCTACTACAAGCACCACATTTAGAAATTCAATGTGAAAATGATGACCCAGATTCCACACAGAACTCGACCGACGAAGATTATGACGAACTGGATGGACTTGAGGTTATTGCTTCAGAAGGTGAATACTTTGAACTTGAAGAAAATTGAGTAACTTCTATAGTAAATAACATAACCAAACCTATTTAAAATGTTGTTAAATGTATCTTTTCTTTCAGAATGAAGCACTAATAATGGAGATGAATACTAAAATGTGAATTTGAATAATAGTTATTGTTTTTTTTTTTGATTAAATATAATAGAAAATAAAAACAAAAATGTTTAATAAAGCCTTGTTGCATGTCGGACAGATCGCTTATATGGCAGCTATATGAAATAGTGCCCCAAATTATTTGAAACTTGATATGTCATCTTGGGAGCCTAAAATATGTATTCAAACCATATTTCAATTCAATTGGTTTTAAATTAGAGTTTATGCCAAAAAAAAACGGAAAAAAAACCATAGTGCTGTGGTCTGAGAAGGAAGGTCTTTCAAAGACCTTCCATCCAGATATGTAGGTACTCTTTCCCTTTACGAGAGTAAGATCTAGCACGTTTGACGAGGTGGGACCCACGTAAGTGTATTCCTCTCCCACGTTTGCTACATCTATGTTATTTGTTAATATAAAGTCTAGGAGTGACTCACCTCGGTCGTTAATGTCAGGGCTTCCCCACACACTATGGTGGGCATTAGCATCCGTGCCAACGATCAGTTGGTAGTCTTTGGAGTCGGCTTCCTCCACCAGACTCCTTAGTTCTTCTGGCGGTGCGGACCTGTCGTGTGCCATGTAGCAGGAGGCTACCAGAAGGCGCTTCTCCTCACTTTCCAGCATAACTACTGTCAGGTCGTCTGTGCTGTAATGAGACATAAGGTAAGCGTGGATTCCTTTCCGTACTAGTACGACAGTTCTATTCCTGCTTACCGGTGTTGGGTAGAATGAGCTGTAATTTGAGAGCTTTAGTCCGGCCACCGAATTTCCTGATGCAATCCAGGGATCCTGGACCAAAGCTATGTCAGCGGGCCCTTGCTCCATGGCAATGTGGAGCTCCGCTGATGCTGTCTTGCTCTTATGCAAGTTGAGCTGCAGCACACTCAGTTTCATGAGCAGCTGGCTCCCCTGCATACGACGTGCTGACTACAATGGTCAGGTCACCGTCCTCTTCTTCGAGCGTGTCGTCCAGCGCCATACCCTGGGCGGCCTCTACGATGGTATCCAGACCGAGGTCTTTCTCCACTTCGCCTGCCTGCAGGGTGTGTGCGTCCTCGTCGCTGGGCTGACGCTTTAGGTTTAGGTTTTGTGAATTTATTTAACTCCGTCGTTCGCTTAAAATAATGTGCAATGCTGAAAATGCTCTTTCAACGGACCCTTCAGTAGCCGGTGTGGCCAATACTACATACCTGTGCCAGCGTACTCAAGAAGGGCGATTTCAGCATTACATTTCTAAACAAAATTAAATATTTCTTTGTTTAGTGGTAAGCGACTATACATTTTGTGAAAAATTTGTGACCTACTGTACCATCGAAATTCACAAAGCAAAGTGACTCGTAGAACCGTAGAGAGTTCACAAGCACACATACATTCGCAAATGACTTTTTGAATCGTCGGTCGAGGGCAAACGGTCTTGGAATGAGCAGAGCAAAAGAGACCGGAAAAAACTGCTCGTCGGTTGAGCGCGAGTACAACTATTGTACGAACAATGCAATCGGTTGCTCTCGGAGTTTTTGCTCAAAGTCTCAGGAACAACTTTTGGGACCGCCTGAATCGGTCAACAGTTATTTGCGAGATATGCTCTTGCGTCGTCAGCCAAAACTTTATTTTTTAATTTATTTCAGGCTATATCCTAACGCTAAAAAAAAACTTTTTTATTATTATTATTGCGCTAAGTCATTGAGCTGTATAGCTCGTTTTGAACACTACCCTGCAGTACCAGCCGTAAGCGATGACGAATGTCAACGACAATGTCATCTAGGCGTTAACGCCTGCTCTCTCTGTTTCCTTCTTTTCCGCGCAATCGTAATAGATCGGCTATACCAATCGTGCGAAGAACAAGAGAATTTGGTTTTTTTTTTATTTTTCGTCTCTTTTGCGCCTACGTCGGCAGAACATTCTTGCTTTGTTCACCTTGTATTTTCTGTTAAGTTACATTGTTACAATTCTGAGGAAGCGAAAATGCAGTGATTTAGTGAAAAATATCTATATTATTTATTATTACCAGGTAAGTGCATTGTTTAAATAAACAAAATATAATGTACGCTGTGAAGGAGCGTACGCTTTCCCACATATTTTTTTCTCTTTTTTTCTCTATTCATTTTATTTGTTATTAGGATTAAGACAATGGAGGCTATGAGGCTATAAAAGTGCCATCCCTAGCCAACACCAACGACAGAGAGAGAGCCCATCCCTAGCCAACGCCAACGACAGAGAGAGCCCAGCCGCACACTCACACCAACGACCGAGAGAGAGAGTCCAGCCGCACAGCCAACACCAATGACGGAGAGAGAGCCTAGCAACGCAGCCGATTACACTACTCGACAAAATTCAACTTTTTTTTTCCGCTGTGGCCAAAAAAGACTTTTTCTGATAGATTTGGAGATTTAAATTTTTTTAAAGAATTATGGTTTTTTTTTCATGGAGTAGTTTTTTTTTTAAGAATTTTTAAAAAATGTTGTGTTTTTTGTCATAGGTAGTGCTTCTATTTTTCACATAACTTAAGTTTCCTACAACTGGTTGTATTGAACTTTGCAGTTAAAAAAAGCTGATAAATGCAGCTATAAATCCGACTCAGACTCTTTGTAGCTGCAACTTAACGTCTGGCAGATATTAAGCTTCCAAATTGAAATTTCATAATTTCTTTCGGTATTTTTCCCCGAAATTTTGACTTTGAAAGCTCAGGAAAAGTCGAAAAAAAAATATTTGAATGCCTTGATTTTTGGTTTTAGATAGACACATTAATTAGGCGTCGTTTAAGGTATCGTTTATAAAAATATAAAAATAAACGCCTAAGTTACAACCGTTTGACCAAAATTTCATATGCCGTTTGGCACTATTCCAAATGCCATTTTACCGTTAAAAACTGTTACAAACACAGATTTTTGGTATTTTTGTAGGAAAAAAAAACGGTTATACGTCGGCTAACGGAATTTATCGGCGATAATCGGCATATGAAAATTTGGTCAAACGGTTATAACTTAGCCGTTTATTTTTATAAGCGATACCTTAAACGACGCCTAATTAATGTGTCTATCTAAAACCAAAAATCAAGGCATTCAGATATTTTTTTTTCGACTTTTCCTGAGCTTTCAAAGTCAAAATTTCGGGGAAAAATACCGAAAGAAATTATGAAATTTCAATTTGGAAGCTTAATATCTGCCAGACGTTAAGTTGCAGCTACAAAGAGTCTGAGTCGGATTTATAGCTGCATTTATCAGCTTTTTTTAACTGCAAAGTTCAATACAACCAGTTGTAGGAAACTTAAGTTATGTGAAAAATAGAAGCACTACCTATGACAAAAAACATAACATTTTTTAAAAATTCTTTAAAAAAACTACTTCATGAAAAAAGAAAACATTCTTTAAAAAATTTTTGAACATCCAAATCTATCAGAAAAAGTCATTTTTGGCGACAGCGGAAAAGTCGTGTCGACTAGTGTTACAGAAGAGAGAGCCCAGCCGCACTCACACCCACGACAGAGAGAGAGTCCAGTCGCACAGCCAACACCAACGACGGAGAAAGAGCCTAGCAACGCAGCCGATTACAGAAGAGAGAGCCCAGCAACACAACCAACGCCGCCAGAAGAAAACGCCGTTATCCAGACGAGAGAGCAGACAGAGACCGGCAGAGGATAGGAAAACGCCGTTATCCAGCGGCTCATGAGCGAACAGACAGAGACTGGCAGAGGATAGAAGAAAACGCAGTTATCCAGACGAGAGAACGGACGGTGACCGGCAGAGAACAGAAGAAAACGCCGTTATCCAGCGGCTCATGAGAGAACGAACAGAGACCGGCAGAGGACGGTAAAAACACCGTTACCTAGTTGTTCGTGGCCAACGAGAGGAGAGCGACAGAACACCGGCCTGGAAAGAGCAGAGGCCCGTCGGCAGAGCGTGGGCAGCGCGAGACCGGCTGAGGGGGCTTGTGATCAGGAAGCAGAGAGAACCAGAAAAAAATCCGACCCGAGCCACGAGCGAGTACAGACGTGCCTAGGCGATCGCGGAATATTTTCGAAAATAAAACACGAGTGTTTAATAACGGCGAGTCGTAACGCGGCTTGAAAAAAACCAAGTGCAAGGACATAATCCGACTGCTCCCGAAGGACGTCACCAACCAGGAGGACGGAGACACGAGGGCGGAGGCGACATACGGAGTTGGGGTAAACGAGTCTCACGTCGTGAGTGTAGGGTTGCTGGGCGGTGCGGTAGACAGGGCAAATAAAAAAATAAAGATGGAATCTAATGCTCTGTTGGTCGTTCGAGTCCGATTTTGTGGGCCTGGGAGTATACGTTTTAATTTAATATCTCTCCTGTTTGCCTCTTCCCTTCCCGTATCATTCCATAGTGTTGTGGGTGCTCGGAAGTGTCGTCCGACGATTGTCTCGGCCTTTCGCTGACGCTGACTGGCGTCCCCGCATGTTCCTCTCTTCACCCCCACCCCCTTCTCTCCTTTCGTAGCAATTAGAAAGCACACGGGCCCCAAAAGCGCTGTCCGACGATTGTCCCGGCCTTTTGGAGACGCTGACTGGCGTCCCTGTATCTCCCTCCCTCCTACCGTAGTGTGTAGACATCTAGGTCTCCTAAGATGCCGTACGGCGATTGCCTCGGCCATCCCTGGTGATCTTGTTTGATATCCTCGCAGTGTCCCGAACCGTTGCACCTCGTGTCTCGTATTGTCGTTAATTCCCACCCCCCTGGCCGTCCCTTAACTTGGAGTCCCGGCAAATTATAAATTTTCTGTTATTTCGACCCTGGTGTGACTGAAAGTTGTACCCCGGCCCAGATCGCTTCCTTACAAAGCGTGATAAATAATTAAAATATCAGTGGTATAAAATGTTAAATTTGTGAAATTGTGAAAAAACTGAGTTCAATGCATCGCGGAATTCACATTGTATTTATTTATTCTTCTTTTATGCTCTTTCATTTTTGTGTCCTTATACTCCGACTAATATGCATAGTATGGATTAAAAGAAGAATAAAGATATATTATGTGAATGCAATATCTGCGGTGGGCCCGAAATTTCAATTTTAAGCAGTCCAACAAAAACAGATAAGCAACCCTTATATGCGAGGCCTGAGTCAAGCAGGAACATATTTTGGCACGTGATTTGTTTTTTTGTAGGAGTAAATGCACAGACCACCGCAGATCTACGGTGAGCATTTCTTTTTGTTTGAAAAACTCTTTTACAAATCGAACAAATTTCTGGAAATTCGATCTTTCCTTATATAATTGCGACCAAATTAATAGTATTTTATAGAATAATCATTTTATTGATAGATTATTGATGGGGACGGGCACATCCTGGAAGGAGATGTAAAGTAAGTCTTTACAAGTCAAAAAACTAAACAAAAACATAATTAAATAATCTATATCATTTCAGTGGCGATGCAATTAAAGTAATGAATATACTGCTTTCGTTTATATGCCTTACTTTTTCATCTAAAACCTTCACTTATAATATCCCTCACATTTTCGAGAAAACCATCGCTTATAAAATGCATGATTTTTCGGATAAAAACATAACTTATAATATGCCTTAGTTTTTCGAGAAAATCATCACTTATTATATGCCTTAGTTTTTCGAGAAAATCATCACTTATAGTATGCCTTATATTTTCGCACTTCTCGATGACCATGTCATCGCCTATGCCGACATCGCAATGTTAACGTCGGGGTAACATCGTAAGATCGGGGGTGCTCATGTTGAAATCGATGTGTGATCAAACTTGTAAGCGATGACACGTACTGCAGGGTATCTACTTAAAACTAATGCTCATACAATAAAATGTTGACATCAGTGCACATAAATGAGGTGTTTTTAAAATATTTTATTCTTAATTTAATTTATTTTTTGACAGATGTGGAACCTAGATTACCACATCCAGCATTCATGGAGAACATAGCTGTCAACAACAAACAAAAAATGTGTGCTCTTAATTTTGTCAATATTATAACAAAAAAAAAAATAAAATGTAATTGTTTTTTCGACTGTGGTTCAACAGCAACAAATGTTGCAAAACTTGATGGTGGCGTTCGACAGAGGGGAAACCCAAATAAATGAATTCGATGAGGAATAAATTTTGTGCAGTTAAAAATTATTTTTTAATAAAATAATGGAAAGAAGGGTGTGGATAGTTATAAGTATATTGCAATCCAAGTAAAATTGTATGTATAAGACTATGTTTTATATATCTCAAAGCCTGTTCCCACAGACGACCATCCAACATCCATTTCGGGGATGGTCCGTAAGGATTTGCCGTTCCGAAAATTCTCAGTTATAGCCTATTCACACTGGGCACCGTATACCGTCTATTTCCTAAACGGTGCGTAATAGCCTATTCACACTGAGCACCGTTTACCGTTTACCGTCTATTTCCTAGACGGTGCGTAAGGTTTTGCCGTTCCGAAAATTTCCCAGTTTGTTCCACCGTCTATTTTAAATGTTCCTAAACCGCACGTTTCTATGCGATATTTAGCCGATGGTTATCGAATGCGACTCTGGAAAATTGGCATTCACAATGAAAAAATGGAATTCACTGCGAATATGTACGCAATGACAGCCAAAAATACCCAAAAAAAATCACAATCTAAAATGGAAGGAGCATCTGGTGGTAAGTTTATACATATATATATTTTTAATTTAATAATTTTATTGTTAATATTTGAACACAATGCAGGAATTAAGAGAAGAGCAGGCGCCGGCAGGCTGCAGTGGACCACGGAGATGGAAATCATGCTAATAGAGTACCACTAGAAGCAGCTTGAGATAACTGAGCTGCTGGGTAAACGTATAGATGAATAAGTAAGCAACCAATCAAAATTCCAGAATGATCTCTTGGCTTGTTTAAAACAAAGAAAAAATGAATAAATAAGTTTTTAAATTGTATTTTATTTCCTTTTTATTGCGATTTACGAAATACTTTGCTAAAGCAGATCGTATTTGTTCTGCTGACTGGTTATCATCAGCAGAACTATTGCTGGTATCGGGCTTTTTCTGCTCTGCTGGTAAAAGCTCCCAACTATAGTTTATTGCGCTGTTGTACATATTTAACATATTGTGCAGTATGCAACAGCACATAATTATTCCGCTGTGATCGGTATCTTTAGTCTTTTCGTCCAACAACATGATTAGTTGTTGCAAGAAATTATTTTTTGCTGTTGAACCACAGTTAAAACAATTGCAAAATCTTCCATATCCATTTTTTTCCAAACAAAAATAAAAAAATCTTCCGCTCAAAAACTCACTTTTTGTAATTGTCATCAGCTGTTAGACGGTAAACGGTAGACGGTGCCAGTGTGAATCGGAGTTTCACCGTCTGTCAAAAATCCCAACGTTCCCCCGTGACGGGCTCAGTGTGCAGAGGGTATAAGGTTTTGCCGTTCCGAAAATTTCCAAGTTAGTTCCACCGTCTATTTTGAATGTTCCTAAACCACACGTTTCTATGCGATATTTAGCCGATGGTTTTCAAAAGCGACTCTGGGAAATTGGCATTCACAACGAAAAAATGGAATTCACTGCGAATATGTAAGCATTAACATCCAAATAAAGGAAGTTCTAGTGGTAAGTTTATACAAATATATATTTTTAATTTAAAAATTTTATTGTTAATACTTGAACACAATGCAGGAAATAAGAGAAGAGCAGGCGGCGGCTGACTGCAGTGGATCACGGAGATGGATATCATGCTAATAGACTACCACAAGAAGCTGCTTGAGATAGCTGAGCTGCTGGGTAAACGTATAAATGAATTAATAAGCAACCAATCAAAATTCCAGAATGATCTCTTGGCTTGTTTAAAACAAAGAAAATATGTATAAATAAGTTTTTAAATTTTATTTTATTTTTTAATTATTGCGATTTACGCATCACTTTGCTATAGCAGATCGTATCTGTTCTACTGACTGGTTGTCATCAGCATTACTATTGCTGGTATCGGGCTGTTCTTTCTGCTCTGCTGGTAAAAGCTCCCAACTATAGGTTATTGCGCTATTGTGCATATTTAACATATTGTGCAGTATGCAACAGCACATAATTATTCCGCTGTAATCGGTACCTTTATCCTTTTCGTCCAACAACATGATTAGTTGTTGCAAGAAAATATTTTGCTGTTGAACCATAGTTAAAACAATTGCAAAATCTTCATTATCCATTTTATTCCAAACAAAACTAAAACCATCTTCCGCTCAAAAACTCAGTTTTGTTATTGTCATCAGCTGTTAGACGGTAAACGGTAGACGGTGCCAGTGTGAATCGGAGTTTCACTATCTGTCAAACTCCCAACGTTCCGCCGTGACGGGCTCAGTGTGCAGAGGGTATTAGCTCCACTATCCATTTTGGATGTTAATAATCGTTTCTACGCGATACTTAGCCGATGGTTTTCAAATACAACTCTGAAAAATTGACATTCACAACGAAAAAATTAAATTCAGTGCGAATATAAACACTATGACTGACATAAATAAATGATATTATCCAGAAAATGACAAGGAGCCAGGTGCTTTTTCAATAGTAGTTGCTCAATTATCAATTAGAGATGCTATGATTCTTTTGGGAGAAGAATGCGAACAAATGAAATTAATCAAATGTAGTTTGAAAAATTTTATATTTGTTTTGCAAATATAGATATATATATATATATATAGATATATACATATCTGCCGTTTGGCAGATCTGAATATATCTGCAGATGAATGCAGATGCCGCTGTTCATGTTGCTCACTTTAATTAAGCAGAATCTAATTCTCATTAATGGAGCTGATGTGTTTTTCCTCCAATATTGGCGACGCTTCGATGCAAGGCTCAAATTGTGACATATTGTCGAATCGTTGCAACTTTCTGGAGATCCGATGTTCCCATACGCAAATCTGTACCTGAAGTAAATTGAAATGGAATAAATTTGGAAGTCTACGACGAAGAAAAAAAATTCCGTACCGCTTCTAAAACAGATAAAACATAGTCTTGTACATAACATTTTTCTTGGATTGCAATTTACTTACAATTATCCACACCCTTCTTGGCCTACGTTCATTAAAATAATTTGGCATTGCAAAATATTCTTCCTCATCGTATTAATTTATTTGTCGAAGCCACTATCAATTTTTGCAACATCATTTGTTGTTGTGTAAACACAGTCGAAAAATAATTACATTTTCCATATTTGTTGTTAAATTTTGACATCATAAGGAGCACACTTATTTTGTTTGTTGTTGTTAGCTGTGTTTTCCATGAATGTCAGATGATGGCCTGTGGGAATCGAGGTTTCACATATTTAAAAATATCCCACCGTTCCCTGTAAATGTGCTGTGCTGGAAAATGCTATTAGATGCAATGCGATACTTCTTGTCTTCATTATAAGTAGCCTTTCAAATTTATTCCATTTCATTACATTTACGTATGTGAACATCGGTTCTCCAAAAATGTGCAACGGTTCGACAATATATCAAAAGACGATATGGAGAGAAAACACAACAGCTCTATTGCTAAGAATTGGATTCTGCTATATTCAAGTGAAAAACCTGTACAGCGCGTTCAGGGCAAAACTTCTGCTGACTTTAATCAGTCTGCAGAAATAATCCGCGCTAAAACAGTGCGTAAAACTCTTTCACTGAAAATTGAGCATCTGTGATTGAAAAAAAGCGAAATATACATGCCGTTTTTCTTTAGTCATCTGCTTGATTTGATTCGAAGTGACGACAGAAAGTGCGTGATTAATAAATATTAACACATCTTAAATGTAACACCTGTGTATCTAACATGTCTGATGAACTGTGAGAAACAGTGTTCAAATTGAATTACAAATTGTTGCACCTTAATTTTGAATTAAATCTGGCGGATTCAGTGCTAATTCAGCTGTTCTTTTACGCGCATGTGGTGAACACAGTCCGAACTGTTATTTAGTATTATTTGTGCTGTCATGCGGAAAAATGTATATTTTGCCAACATTCTGATAACCGATGGGGTCATCTAATTTTTTATTTTGCAATTTTGTTTAGGTTTTTTTATGCTTTAGAAGCCGTTTACTTTCCACTAATTTATTCGTTTTCAGAAATAATTTAAAAATTGTTGTTTTAATGATCATTAGCTGTTTTTGCGTGGATGAGGAATGTTGCTCGGTGGGAATCGTTGTTTTTTACCCCTCACCGTCCTACGTGAGCAGTGGCTAATTGGTTCAGTTTCCGTTGTTTCGAATGGACGCTAGCTTTTCACGCTATTTTGACTAGCATCATAATTTTGATATCATTAGATAGTATAATGACACTTGTGAGTCAGTTCCAAACAGCTACAAATGAATAAGGAATCATACGGTATCTCTAAAAGTTTGGCGCCATTTTTAGATACTTTTACAACAAACAATTGTGAAATACCTTGAAAAAAATGTTAAAAAATAAAAATTTAAAAACGTCCAAATTATTTGTTGTCAAACGAGGTAAACGAAGAATCCAAATGTAAGAATTTTTTTTTAAAGTTTGTTTCTAGATGGAAGACAAGAAGAAGTACATTTTGATAAAATTACCTCACGAATTCAGAAGCTGTGTTATAATTTAAATATGGATTTTGTCGACCCTGTAAGTTGTATTTAATTTTTTTTTGATTCGTTTAGCAAATACAGTGTACCACTAATGTCTTCGTACAGCAGACATTTTTTACTTCGTTGGCCAATAAAATGCAATCCGAGAAAGATACGAAAAAATTTAAGTGCAGATTGTTGAAACCTTTTATTAGCTATTGTTTAGCAAATATTTTGATTCAGTAGTATCCTTTTTGATTATATAATTCAAGTTTTAACATAAAATTTCTCAAAGTTGACTTCACAAAAGTCTTCGTACAGCAAGGAAAAGCTTGCTTGTAAACCAGGGGTCGGCACGCAGTCACTCACATGTTTTTAGTGCGTTTGTGTGCGCAGACAAGCGAAACGAAGCAACACGAAGGCAAAACGTTTCTTGCTTTGCACTGAAAGAAACAAAATTGTAGTAATAAAAAAACATAAAAAAATCATCATAAACAACTAAAAACAGGAAAAAAAATTGTATTTCAATAAAAAAAAAATATTTTTTGGTTTGTCGTCTCTAATACCAAATTCAAATCTATTGCTCTTCTAAATTCCTTGATACGCATTTGATCGGTAACATATTTGCAAATTATACATTGCGCCCCGCCATCCATATTTTCTAAAAAGAAAAAAATCATCTTCCTACACTATGTTGAACATTTTTTTCAGTGTACAGTTGCGAAAAAAATAATAGCACCACTACTATACATTTTGTTCGTGATAGAAAAAAATGCGAATTATGTTGCGATTTTTTTTAATTTTGATTTTTTTTATATTGCTTAAAGACCCAAAAAATGGCGAAAAAAAAATAGCACCACTAGTCATTTTCTTAGTGAAGTCCCTATATTTCCCAAAATTGTCTTTGTAGAAGGCACGTATTCATTAGTTTTGACTAATATTTTATTGCTTCTGTCATAAAAGCTAATAATAATCATTACAATGGGACGATATTAGACGGAAAAACTTACAGAGAAGTTGGTCGATTGGTATGATACTCCAATAAAATGATTAAAAACGTCTTAAACTATGTATGAAGAAAATGCTGAAACACACGACGATAACGATCTATGACCCCTCTTCATGACAAAAGACGGATTCGTCAGAGCAAGATGGGTCCCTTTAAGTCAGCTACCGAGCTTAAAGAAGGCCTTAAAATAAATGCGATGGATCAAACAGTTAGTACATATCTTAGCCAACATAACATAAAAGCCTGCAGCCCAAGAAAGGTACCACTTTTAAACGCGACACATATTACTAAGCACATGAAGTTTGCCAGTGTTCAAGCAAATTGGACATCCCAACAATGGACGAATATTCTACGGTCAGATGATTCAAAAGTGATTAATTTCATGCCAAGACGCTACGCAGCTGTTATGGCCAAAAAAGGACATTGTACTAAATATTAAATGATAATTATGGATTTAGTAATAAAAGTTCAAAAACGTTAAAAAGGAAGAAGATTTTTTTTATATTTATATGTTTATAAGAGTCTTCCATTTCTAAAAATGTGCTTAAAGTTTCCTTAAAGTTAAAAATGTGAGTTTGGAAACTATTTAAAAATTGCTTGTGATTTGACTTCTGAACGCAAACTGATTCATCTCTGTTGCCGCAACGCTGACGAACAGAATACCGAAGCCGCATGTGCATAGGCCCGAAAACGCACGATTCATTTTCTCTGCCGCATAGGACGCTGCCGGCTTCTGTTGTAAACGCTAGACACGTTAGAACATGATCGATAATGTTGCCTAAAGTGTGTAATGCGAATTCTTTGAATGCGTCTGCATTGATTTTGATGAATTTATTTCAGTTTGAGTTTGAGTTTCCACAAGACAAGCCTAAATATGCCAGGAAAATATTTATCTCTTGAAAAAAGGAAGATTATCTTGAACTTACATGGCGAGGAGGGAAAATCATACGCCGAAATTTCCAAATTAGTAGGCAGTCCTACAGTTCACAGTTCAATCTGTCATAAACCGTTTTAAATATGAAGGACGTGTAGAAAACAGAAGCAAATCGGGAAGACCTGCAGCTCTTTTACACGGTGACAAGCTGAAAATCAAGCGAATGGTGGCCACTGATCCTTTTATAAGTGCCCAAAAAAAAAAAGCAGAGCTTGCACAGTCAAACCAAAGAAAGGTCAGTGCAGAGACAGTGAGGAGGGTGACTTCGCCAGGCAGTACCAAAATGCTACTCCAGAGTTTTGAAAAAAAGTTATATTTTCTGACGAGACTAAATTTAACATATTTGGGTCTGCTGGAAGACTACGTGTATGGAGAAAGCCTGTCGAGGCCTATAATCCAAAAAACGCAATAAAGACGGTCAAGCACGGAGGTGGTGGAATTATGGTATGGGGTTGTATGGCGGCCAGCGGCGTTGGAAACTTAGAAATAATTAATGGCGTGATGGATCACAGATCGTATATCGAAATTCTAAGGAAAATTTTGAATCCAAGTGCAGAAAGTTGGCCAACGATTTCTATTTTCAACAGGACAACGACCCGAAACATGCAGCATATAACTCAAGTATGTACCTGATGCTTAAGGTTATTTTTTGCATTTGTTAAAAACGCCGCCGCAAGGTCCGGATATCAATCCTATTGAGCACATGTGGGATATGCTCGAAAAAAAAATATGGAGCCACCGTATATCATCGAAACCATTGCTCATACAGGCTTTAAAAGAGGAGTGGTCAAAAACAGAGCAGTCTTATACATCAAAATTGGTTAATTCATTGCCAAACCGCCTAAAAACTGTAATAAAGAATAAAGGGTATCCCACAAAATATTAACTATTATTTAATTTAAGTTATTATAATTAATACGAATTTTGACAATTTTATGTTAAAACTTGAATTATATAATCAAAAAGGATACTACTGAATCAAAATATATGTTAAACAATGTCTTTAAAATCTATAAAGAAATGCGCTAGAATTATTGTTTTTGTCACTTTTATTAATACTTCATATTGTAATCTATCTTAAACAAAACAAAAACACTAAAATAAAAGTCCTTAAAATAATTGGGAGTCATACTACATATGGGCATTTCTCTAACGAGGTCGACCGAGGCCAAAAATTAAAATTCAATTAAAACGCATTTGAATATAGTTTTCTCGGGATTTTATTTTTAAAAGATATTGAAAATCCGCCAATTGAATTAATTGATATATAATTTCATTAACTTTGATCTGAAAACCTATTAAAAATTGCAAAAGTTCACTTTTTCGGTATTTTTTTGGTATTTTTTGTCATGTTTTCCATTATTTTTTTCGCCTATAAGAAAGATGATTCCTGATAAAAGTTTTTCCTCAAAGTCTCCCTTACATATTGAACTATCTAAAAAAAATCCCAGAAAATTTTCTCAATATCGGTTAACGGAATTTTTGTAACATTTATAAAGTCAAGAAATTTTTGTCCCGTGCGACAGAGGTTTAAATTGAATTAAAAAAAAACTACAACCCATATATGTTTCAAATTATAACCATTTTAAAGAGTCATCAATGCAGAACATTAATCAGAAATTCGCATAAATATATCGCCTCAACTTACGCTGAAATCTGAGTTTGAATTGGTCGCCGCGAAAACCACTTCTATATTTGTCCCGTGCGAATACCATGATTTTTTGCAAATATCTCGAAAACGAACAGTAGCCCAAAATAGCCCTTAGCACCAGCTATAGAGCTAGTCAAGTGGCGAATCATAACGGTAAAACAATTTTGAAAATCGGTTTTTTTTTTACATTTTTACAACTTGAAATGCGTACGAACGTCCCGTGCGACATCAGAGAAATTGTATATGTATATTTTAAAATATTAAAATTTCTATTTGGCTTAGACAGTCAGGACTTAGACTACCAGCACTAAACATACATTATATACATAGATGCACCAGTTTATAAAGCAGCGAAGCAGCAGCTATTGATAACCCAAAGACTTGGGGTGTGCTCCCGATCCATTCGGCTTTGATGTCGTCATGTTCGGCTTATGATATGGCTCGAGCCGAACGACGCTTGATTTTTTTTATTTCTGGACTCACGTCACCATTTACTTTAACATTTTTAGAGCCGAGCCTTTTTGAAGCCTTAAAATATCAGAATAATTGTTATTTAGTACATGCTTTAGATATTAATTTTGTTGAATATAGAATATATTAATATAATGCGCTGATATATGTACATATATGTGTAAATATACATAGTATATATCGTACATGACTCATATTGGAATATGTGCAAACCACGTGAGAATGTACAGTGGCTCAAAGTCAAAACGATCCAGTGGCAAATAAAAAGTTTAAAGTGCTACAAATTTTAAAATAGACGAAAAACCAAAAATGTTTAAACGCTAGTTTGTTGTATGTTTTATCACAGTTAAAAAAGGAACTTTATTCGCTGATTAAATATTGCTCAGTTTAAAAAAAAAATAAAAACTTAAAATATATCTTAAATACAGGTCAAAGCCAGAACGATCCATCCACAAAAAAATTAAATATTAGTCGAATAAAAGGTTAAACAGGTATTTTAATACTTAGTATGTAATCCCCTAACCTTTATTACGGCTTTTAACCTACTATTCATGGAAGAGACCAGCTTCCGAGTGCTTTCCGAGCTTATTTTGCTCCATTCCTCTAGCAGAGCATTTTTCAGGTCCTGTTTGTTCGAAATCCTGTGATTCCGAATGTTGTTCTCCAGGACAGCCCACAAATTTTGAATAACAGTTAAGTCTGGAGACTGAACCGTGGGATTCATCATGTGGGGGCAGTTCTCCTTAAGCCAGGCCTGCACAACTTTGGACTTGTGCTTCGGATCATTATCCTGGTAGAACCGGAAATCATGTCGGATTCCTAATTTCTCGGAGCTTTGGTGCAAGTTTTCTTTTAGAATATTGAGGTACATGTACTTATCCATCGTAGTCTCGATAAACACCAAGTTTCCGACTCCGGCTGCCGACATGCATGCCCATACCATGACACTTCCGTGCTTGACTGTCGCTTTAATGTGTTTGGGATCCAGCTCAGTATTGGGCTTTCGCCACAAAAAGTTCCTTCCGTCGGACCCAAAAAGGTTGAATTTGGACTCGTCTGCAAAAATCACGGTGTTCCAGAACTCCAAATCCTTGTCCAAGTTGGTTTTTGCGAACGCCAACCTTGTCCCTTTGTTCTTCAGGCTTATGAAGGGCTTCTTTCGGGGTACTCGGGCATTGAAGTTATGGTTGCGCAGAACCCGGCGCTCAGTTTCCACACTGCACTCCTTCCCCATTTCGTCCTTTACCTGTTGGGTAAGTTTTGGGGCCGATAACTTGCACCAAAGCTTCCAGAAACTAGGAATCCGTCTTGATTTCCGGTTCTACCAGGATAATGACCCGAAACATTCCTCCGGAATAGTGCAGTCCTGGTTTATCTGGAACTGCCCCCACTTGATGATTCCCCCAGCCCAGTCTCCAGACTTAAATGTTATTCAAAATTTGTGGGCTGCGCTGGAGAAAAACACCCAGAATCACAGGATTTCTAGCAAAAACGACCTTAAAAAAGCTCTGCTGGAGGAATGGAGCAAAATAAGCCCGGAAAGCACTCGGAAGCTGGTCTCTTCCATGAATAGAAGGTTAAAAGCCGTAATAAAGGTTAAGGGATTACATACTAAGTAATAAAATACCTGTTTAACCTTTTATTCGACTAATATTCAATTTTTTTTGTGGATGGATCATTCTGGCTTTGACCTGTATTTAAGATATATTTTAAGTTTTTATTTTATTTTTAAAACTGAGCAATATTTAATCAGCAAATAAAGTTCCTTTTTTAACTGTGATAAAACATACAACAAACTGGCGTTTAAACATTTTTGGTTTTTCGTCTATTTTAAAAATTGTAGCACTTTAAACTTTTTATTTGCCACTGGATCGTTTTGACTTTGAGCCACTGTATGTTCACCCATAGAGAAAATGAGAAAACCAAGCATTCAAGCGTCGTTCGGCTCGCCCCACATCATGAGCCAAAAATGACGGCATCAGAGCCAAATGGATCGAGACCCACCCAAAGTCTCTGGGTCACAATACCTGCTGAGGACAGCGAAATATATGAACTGGCGCATCTACATATATACTGTATGGTTAGTGATCGTACTAAATATACAGTGTACAATAAATGTCTTCATACATCAGGAATTTTTTACTTCTTTGGCCAATAAAATCCAATTTGTTTTTTTGCATCTCCCTCTCTCAAAAATCAATATTTTTCAAAATTTCAAAAGCAGGCAGTTGCTGACATCTATTGAGCATATTTCTTTCAGATGCGGTTGCTAAAATTTAAATGGAATGCAATTTTGCAGCACTCCGCGCAAACCATTGATTTTTTGTAAACCATTGTAAGGTATGCTGGCGGATTGGTGTTTTCAACTAAAACATTATGTAGATCTGAAAATCATTTATTTAAACTTGAAAATAATGACAAATAACAGAACAAGAAAGAACGTATATTGAAAACCTAGATCAGCATCTTCTTTTTCGAGCTTCACTCTTTTGCCTGTGGATTACTCCGATGTTGTTCTTCTTTTAGACGCTCTTTTTTCCTTTCTTGTCTAAAGACAAAAACCCGGTGCCCAAAATGCAAATCTCCGCCACTGAGTGTTAACTTATACACTTCTGTACACAAAAAGGCAAAGACAATTGAAACTCGTGCTAAAAAATGATCCACCACTATACCTAACAAGAAGTCCCCCATCATACCTTACAAGCTATTGGTGGAAATATGACGTTGTCACTGTCATACTTCGCAAATAAAAAAAAATTTAAAATATCAAAAACTGTTGGCAAAGGCCTAAATATACATACGTTCCGAATACTTCCCTTAGAGTTCCCTCACACGTACCCTCATTAATACTACTGCATATAAAATGTCAGCACGATAATAGACATCGCCCACAGTGATACAAAGTTTTTGATGTGACGTTACATGCCAGATTTGACAAGTCCGCCACCATTACCTTACACGCCACGAAACCTTACACTCCCCTACACCTTCTATCAAAATAATAAAGAAAATTTAAAAAAAAATACACAAAAAACGCACGTTAATAAAAATAAATTTTCCATGTATTTATGTACATAAATAAAAACTCTGTACAACATTCAAGCTAATAAACCTGTTCATTTATAGGTGTCTATTACACTTCAAGTAATTAACGGATTGTATTGTGGTGTAACCACGCAAGAGCTAGACAATTTGGCTGCAGAAATTTCAGCTGGCTTAACTTGCAACCATGCTGACTACGCCATTTTAGCTGCTCGGATTGCAGTTTCTAACCTGCATAAGGAAACCAAAAAAGTTTTTTCTGGTATGTAAACAAACAGTCCTAGTCCTGATAAGCATAGAGAACTCAGAGTGCATATTTGCAGTCGTTAGATTTATGATTTATATTCCACCTCTTTTTAAACCGCGCGGTCCGTTACATCTTTCTCTTTTTTTATACCCGTTATTCAAAGAGTATAGGGGCGTATATTAGATTTGTGGTAATAGTGGATGTGTGTAACGCCCAGAAGGAAACGTTTCCGACCTCATCAAGTACATATATATATTCTTGATCAGCATCAATAGCCGAGTCGATATAACCATGTCTATCTGTCCGTCCGTCCGTCACCATTAGCGCCTAGATCTCAGAGACTATAAAAGCTAGAGCAACCAAATATTGTATCCAGATTCCTGTAATATCACAGTATTACAAGTGTATTTCAAAATTTCGCCCCGCCCTTTTCCGCCTACACAAAGAACTAAAATCTGTGGCGTACACAATGTTGAAGATACGAGAAAACTAATCAGAATCATAGATAATGACCATTTCTATCAGAGTGTTGAATCTGGATTAGATCGGATAATTATTATAGCTACAATGAAGAAAACCATTTCGAAAGTCATCGTTCCCTCTCGCTCTCTCTCACACGCGACCCTGTCTGCTTTGCTTATTCGTTTAAATGAGCGCCTAGATCTCAGAGACTATAAGAGCTAGAGCAACCAAACTTTCTATCCAAGCTCCTGTGATATCAAACCAGCACAAGTTTGTTTCAAAATTTTGCCACGCCTCCTTCCGCCCCCACAAAGGACGAAAATCTGTGGAATCCACAAATTTTAAGGTACGAGAAAACCAAAAACGCAGAATCATGGAAAATTACCATATCTACCAAATTGCCGAATATGGATCAGGTCGAAGAAACAAATTAAATTTCAGTGGCTACGCAATGCCTGCCAAGCGCTGACTCATTCCCTCTCTCTCTCTGTCGCAAACACTTTTGTACGTCTCAAATATGTAGTTATACATGTCATGTAGAAATTTAGAAGCAGATGTAAAAAGCATATGCAAACAAAATTGAAAACATGTATAATATTCCAAAAATGATTTGACTTCATTTTTTGAAATATTATTTTTTGCCCAAAATTTAATTTGTCCCTTTTGCGAACATATAATAAATTGCATAAATCGCAAGCTCATATATGTATGTACATATGTGTATACTGACTGAGTACCGGGTATAAGGTAGAGCCGCGGCCTTTGCCGCGGCTCACAACGTTCCCCCTCGTTCACATTACTTACATATGTATAATACCTTATAGACAATTAATATAATTTGATGTCAAATCTGATATACATTTTGCATTTGTACATATTTACATTCGTTTATTATATTCGTTAATAGTACATTAAACTAAATTAGCATATAAAGGATGTTCAATATATACAATTATTTTAATTTTGGGCAAGCGTCATCATAAAATCATAACATTCAATCAATTCTAAAGTAATGGGTGTTTTCGTAGACAGCGGCGTTGTAAAAAACCAATACAAACAAGCAGACCTACCATATGTAAACACATACAGCTAAAGCTCAGTCTCACATACAGAGTTCGTACTTTGCTAAGCTGAAATTTTGTGTGTTCTATTATAGCCTATTTACACTACAGTGAGTTACCTCATTTATCGATAGGTAACTCAATAACTCAGAGCTTGCATTTACACTATGCAAAAGTTGAGTTATTGAGTTTCGGCTGCTGGCACGTGCTTGTCTACGAAAATTTGTTTTATTTAATTTTATTAATATGAATACCCAAGAACTAATGATGCTCTATGTGGCAGAGCAAGAGACAATACCGACGCTGCAGTTTATATTATTTTATAATACTTTATTTATTTTATTTATTTATTTATTTATTTATTTATTTATTTATTTGTGGTGATAACGGATGTGTGTAACGCTCAGAGGAAGCGTTTCCGACCCCATACCCGATTCGATATAGCCATGTCTGTCTTTCCGTCCGTCCGTCCGTCTGTCCGTCCGTCTGTCCGTCCGTCCGTCTTCATTAGCGCCTATATCTCAGAGACTCTAAAAGTTAGAGCAACCGAATTTTGTATCCAGTCTTCTGTTATCACACTACACAATTGTAAAGATTCAAGGAAACTAAAAACGCAGAATCATAGAGGATGACTATTTCTATCAGAGTGTTGAATTTTGATCAGATCTGATTATTAATATAGCCACAATGAAGAAAACCATTTCGAAAAGCATCGTTCCCTCTCGCTCTCTCTAACTCGCGACCCCGTCTGCTTTGCCTATTCGTTCAAATGAGCGCCTAGATCTCAAAGACTATAAGAGCTAGAGCAACCAAACTTTCTATCCAAAGCTCCTGTAATATCAATTATAACTATAATATCTATAATACTATAGGGATCTATAATAATAACTATAATATCAATGCACAAGTGTATTTCAAAATTTTGACGCGCCCCCTTCCGCCCCCACAAAGAACGAAAATCTGTGGAATCCACAATTTTTAAAATAAGAGAAAATCAAAAACGCATAATGATGGAAAATAGCCGTATCTATCTACCAGATTGCCAAATCTGGATCAGGTAGAACTACTATTATAGTCAGAAAGAACAAATTAAATTTCAGTCGCTACGCAACGCCTGCCAAGCACTTACTCATTCCCTCTCTCTCTCTCTCTCGCACACACTTACACGTCTCGTATGTGTAGTTATACATGTACATGTAGAAATGTAGAAGCAGATGGAAAAATCATATGTAAACAAAAATGGAAGAAGATAACATCTAATATGTACATATATAAAAATTTCCCATTGGGTTCAACTACCTTTTTTTAGAATTTCCTTTTTTCGCCAAAATTTAATTCATCCCTTTTGCGAACATGTAATAAATTAAATAAATCGTAAGCTCATATATACATATATATACGGATACCATATACCAGGCAGCAAGGCCGCGGCTCACAACCTTCTCCCTCGGTTTATTGAGTATCGATTATAATGAATATACTTAATAAAAAACGCAAAAAACAGAACCGTACGTTGATACGTTATACATTGATGTCTCTTGAAAATGCGAAATAATGACTTGTAGTTTTTTTTAAATTGAATTTAAGCATCTGTCTCACGGGATAGAAATTCTTGGCTTAATAAACGGTAATGAATATACCGTTAACCGATATTGAGCAAATTTTTTTTACTTTTATTTAGATATGTAGGTCAATGTTAGAGAGTTCTTACGTTCTTATAGGATAAACTAGTAAAGGAAAACACGACTAAAAAATACAAAAAAGAGTTACTTTCAGAAAGGATATATTTTTTGGAGAATGTTATGTTTCCGTTTCGATCAAACTGTGTACTCAGGACTGGCCATAACTAGTAAATGGCATCACAACCTAATAGTCAACCTACTTGATCTGCCCTTTCGTAAGAGTATTATACTTATTATATAAGGTTGTCAAAAAAGTCTTGCGGTATTTTTATTGAATTTTCAATTGTTCATAAAATTGGTTATAATAATGCGATTTAAGTCAAATATGCGCCGTTTTGTTCGATGACGAGTTCCCAACGAGATGCCAACTTCATAATGCCCCTCTTATAGAAGCTCGCTTCCCTATTGTAAAAAAACTCGGAGAGCCAATTTTCACAGGACTCTCTTGTGGACAACTTCCGACTACCAAGCTCGTTCGACAGGGACAGAAATAGGTGGTAATCACTTGGTGCGAGATCCGGACTATACGGTGGATGCAAAAGAACCTCCCATCCGAGCTCCCGGAGCTTCTGGCGCGTCACCAAAGATGTGTGTGGCCTGGCGTTGTCCTGATGGCAGACAATTCGGCCTCTGTTGATCAAAGATGGCCTCTTCTGCATGAGTGCTGCATTCAAGCGGTCCAGTTGTTGGCAGTACAGGTCCGAATTGAGCGTTTGGCCATAGGGGAGCAGCTCATAGTGGATGATTCCCTGCCAATCCCACCAAACACACAGAAGAACCTTCCTGGCCGTCAATCCAGGCTTGGCCACCGTCTGGGCAGCTTCACCGCTTTTCGACCACGACCGTTTGCGCTTCACGTTGTCGTAAGTGACCCACTTTTCATCGCCAGTCACCATCCGCTTCAAAAACGGGTCGATTTTGTTGCGATTTAGAAGCGATTCGCACGCATCCATACGGTCAAAAATGTGTTTTTGCGTCAAGTCGTGTGGCACCCATACATCGAGCTTCTTTTTCAATCCAAGCTTCTTGAAATGGTTTATAACGGTTTGATGACTCATGCCCAGCTCTTGGCCGATGCTACGGCTGCTACTATGCCGGTCTCTTTCGATCAATTCAGCGATTTTATCGCCATTTTCGACAACAGGCCTTCCGGACCGTGGCGCATCTTCGATCACCTCTGCACCAGAACGAAAACGTTGAAACCATCGTTGTGCGGTGGAAATGGAAACTGTATCGGGTCAATAAACTGCACAAATTTTATTGGCAGCATGAGTTGCATTTTTGCCTTTATCGTAGTAGTACTGTAAAATATGCCGTATTTTCTCTTTATTTTGCTCCATATTTGCGACGCTATAACTCACGAACGACTAAAAGCAAACAACAATTAATCAAACACGTGTTAGCACGTGAAAAGAGCTTTCCAAAAAGCTCTAGCGTGAACCGATGCGACGAATACAACTAGAACTACGCGCTTGCAAAGACAAGCTTGCGGAAATACCGCAAGACTTTTTTGACAACCTTATATCTTACAAATAAAAATGTTCAGCGGTCGGTAATGGTTAATGCTTGAAATATGGCAGAGCTGCTTTTCATGTTATCTCTGCTCAGCAAATTTTCTATCAACAAGTCCATATTAAGTCCCATATGGAAATAAGTACGCGATCCAAATTTATGGTGAAAAGAGAGTTGAAATCCCACGCGTGCCATCTGTCTACGGGGCGTCACGAAAAACTCCGCTATAGAATAGCATTTTGGTTCCTCATGCAACATCTTGGTATCGTGAAATTTGCAAAAATATATAACCTCAACAAATCTTTATATATTTTCATGAAATAAGCTACATTTGAAAGGAAAATATTTCAAAACGTAGTCTGCTTGAGTACATGTACAGTTCTTTCCCAAAATAATAGTAGTGCTTTACATATTGTTCATTTTCTCCAAAATAACTGTAGCAATCGATTTGATTTTTTACATCAGCAACTAGCACAGTATTGGTGTACTTACAAATACAGTTCAAATTTCGTAACTCCTTTTTTTTAGTCATATTTTAGGCTTTTTCGCTTAAAACCGCCATTTCGAACCGTTCAAAATAATAGTAGTGCTACAGAAACCATTAAATACATTAAATAAGAAACCCAAAGAAAAACCGGCGATCGGTGAAGTTATTCGATAAAACATCAGTCGATCGACTACTACGACAGAGGAGGTACGACGCTTTCGGTCCTATTGCAGCCCTACAAAAAATTACTTAATTTGGAAACTCTTTTTGAGACCATTTGATGAAGCCTTAAAGACTATAATTCAAAAGTAAAAAACTTACGAAAAACATTTTTTCTGGCAAAAAAAATCATGAAGTCACAAGGTTAAAGTTTTTCAGATATGCTCAAATTGACCATTGGAAAGTGAGGGAATATTTTTTTGTCGGAGGAGTCCAAAATTAATTTTGTTTTGTGGCAGTATATCTCGTTAAGCTGGGTATCCAGCACCGCGGAAACTAAAAATTACTGCCAAACTTCATATAAAAAAAACGGGGCCAGTAATTTTTCGTTTGTGTTTTCCTGGAGTCAGTATCCAGCAACGTAAACGGGATCCACGAATTTTTATCGATAATATCGATATTCACACGAATGTGGACTGTGAGAACAGCTGATAGGGGTGCCAGTAAAATATATGTGCCTATTTTTACTGGAGTACAAGTGAGAGGTGGGGGCAAAATCTGTGCGCAAAACCAAAAAGAGATATGCAAATTTTTAAAGTGAGGAGAAGATTGCTTTAATAAAAGCAGTTGAGGCAAGACCATGTCTTTGGCGGATCACGGAAAACAAGCATTTTGATCATTTTGATATTTTGGCGCCTCCGACTGTGCTGTACTTCTTCTTACAACAATATGTGCCACTACCAACACAATCACTTCATCGTCAGAATTACTTTTCTTCCTTTTTTTAATTTTAGTTTAATTTTCAAAATTGGCGCTGTTTATAAAACTCAGCTGATTCATGAGAGTGGCAAATCACTTTTTAGGTTCTTGGTCACACTACATCAGTTGAGTTCCACACATCCGAAATAAAGAGCAGATTCGTTTCAGTAAAATTTCGCGGTGCTGGATACAGGCCTTTACTATCTAAGACGACCACGGCGATATCAATTTTCCCCAAAATAAACTTTAAAAACTGTAAAATACGGCGGGTCTTCAATAATGGTTGGGGCGAGTTTTTCATACTACAATCGCTCGTCATTTATAGGTTGGAATATTGGCCGATATAATGCTCCTTATGTCTCAAGGGACATTCGTCTGTTTTGGGGGGTCCAGGAGGACAACGATCTGAAGACACAAATTTCTCAAAGAGTAGCTCCCTGCCAACAAAGTAGAATCAATGGAATGGGCGAATCGGTCAACCGATCTTAATCCAATTGATAACTTATTGTATAATGTAAAAAGAGCTGTCCAAAAAGTTAAAAAAAAATAACTTTAGGGCGCCTGAAAAAAGTCCTGGAACTCGATTTTCATAGAGAAATGCCACAATTTGGGTAGCTCCATGCCAAGCCGCTGTACAGCTGTTCCAGACATCCAAGGCTACTCAACTAAATATGAAAATTTACTATACATATGGATGTCTTTTATCGGGTATAAAGGACACTCTTAGAAAATTTTGTTCGACTGTAATCTCTTTTGAAAAAATGCACTACTATTATTTGAAACGGGTAATTTGCTAATTATTTTAACATTTTAATTTTTTTCTGAAAATCTGGATGAATTATCTTAAGTTTCTATCTATTATTATAATCTTTAATAAGCTAGGCTACTATAAAAATTAACCAATTTTCGGGGAAGCACTTCTAAGCCTTGATATTGAGGAAAAATGAAAATTTGTATCGGCACTACTATTACACTAGTCGACACGACTTTTCCGCTGTCGCCAAAAATGACTTTTTCTGATACATTTGGATGTTTAAAATTTTTTAAAGAATGTTTTTTTTTTTTCATGGAGTAGTTTTTTTTTAAAGAATTTTTAAAAAATTTGGTGTTTTTTGTCATAGGTAGTGCTTCTATTTTTTACATAACTTAAGTTTCCTACAACTGGTTGTATATGTAGTTTTGGTCAAACGGTTATAACTAAGCCGTTTATTTTTATATTTTTATAAGCGATACCTTAAACGACGCCTAATTAATGTGTCTATTTAAAACCAAAAATCAAGGCATTCAGATATTTTTTTTTCGACTTTTTCTGAGCTTTCAAATTCAAAATTTCGGGGAAAAATACCGAAAAAAATTATGAAATTTCAATTTGGAAGCTTAATATCTTCCAGACGTTAAGTTGCAGCTACAAAGTGTCTGAGTCGGATTTATAGCTGCATTTGTCAGCTTTTTTAAACTGCAAAGTTCAATACAATCAGTTGTAGGAAACTTAAGTTATGTAAAAAATAGAAGCACTACCTATGACAAAAAACACCAAATTTTTTAAAAATTCTTAAAAAAAAAATACTCCATGAAAAAAAAACCATAATTCTTTAAAAAAAATTAAATCTCCAAATCTATCAGAAAAAGTCATTTTTGGCCACAGCGGAAAAAAAAAGTTGAATTTTGTCGAGTAGTGTTATTTTGGACGCAGCTGCATATGGTGCTACTATGCCCAGATGCTTTGCAAAACATATTCACTTCGAACTTTGTTGCTTGTGCATATTCGCCTAATAAAAAACTTAATTTGGTATTATTGTATTGTATTACACCCGGTATTCGAAGAGTATATTCGATTTTTACATTCATTTACATATTCGAATTAACATTCAGAAGGAATCGTCGGAAACTCCATAAAATATGTGCATATATTCTTAATCAGCGTCAATAGCCGAGCCGATTAAGCTTTGTCAATCTGTCCGTCCGCCTGTCTTGTTCTCGGAGACTATAAGAGCTAGAGCATAAAAATTGTATATCCAGAATCTTGTGATATCACACTGTAACTCGCGGTTGTGGTTGTTCTCTTTCTCTCCATGCTTTTCCTATCCGTAATGAAAACTGCAATAATTATGCAACTGCAAGCAATACGCGGTCTGCTTGAGCGGCCCTACTAAATTGTTAGTAAAACTCGGTAGAAAGTTTTTAGCTCGAGATGGGTTTGACTATCCTGCTAAAGCACGGCCCTATCTAATGAGGATAGCAAAAGAGGGACTTCGGCTCTTGCTATCTCGCTTTTTCTAGTGTAAAGCAATTTCTCTCGCAGGCATGTTCGGGTTTTTGCTACACACACCAACGCATTTGAATGTATGCGTGCCGATCACTGTACTAGAGACTCGAGGCTTAGAAAAATGAGAATTCAAGATTTTATTTCGCAAAGAAATAAATAATAATAATATATTATAACATAAAAAATGCCATATAAAATAAATACGATCGGAAAGATATATTATATAAGCATAGCTGCCATAAAAACCATCGGCCAAAAATTGTATTTCTCAATTTTCAAGTCGGCACGTCTAAATGTAGCCGAATCGGTCTCTAACTTTACAATTACTTAATTAAGTCCAAAATAATTCTTTTTAGAATGGTATTTTTAATAATTACACTTTCATAAAAGGCTAACCCTAACCCTAACTGTTATTTTTATTCATTTTTTATTATTATCAATCTGTTGCAATACATTTTTCAGATGTCTTCGAGGATCTCTTCAAAAATGTTAATCACGAAACAAACACTTCTTCGCCGATGGTATCGGAATTTCATTATAATGTTGTTAAAAATAATGCTGATCGCTTAAACTCTGCTATTATTTATGACCGAGATTTTGGTTATAACTATTTTGGATTTAAGACGCTCGAGCGTTCCTATTTACTTAAAATAAATGGGAAAATTGCAGAACGTCCACAACACATGCTAATGCGCGTTGCTCTTGGTATTCATGGAGATGATATTGGTGCGGCAGTGGAAACGTACAACCTACTGTCGGAACGATATTTTACGCATGCTTCGCCAACGCTTTTTGCTGCTGCTACAAATCGACCCCAATTATCGTCATGTTTTCTTTTGACAATGAATTCGGATTCAATTGAAGGTATTTTTAAATCCGTTGAGCAATGTGCAATGATATCCAAATCAGCTGGTGGAATTGGACTTAATGTTCATTGTATTCGGGCTAAAGGCACTTCCATATGTGGGACGAACGGTACTTCAAATGGATTAGTTCCAATGCTAAGAGTTTTTAACAATGTGGCCCGATATGTTGATCAGGGAGGTGGAAAAAGACCTGGAGCCTTTGCCATTTATTTAGAGCCCTGGCATTCAGATGTTTTTGAATTTTTGGACCTCAAAAGAAACACTGGAAAAGAAGAAAACCGAGCACGGGATCTTTTTTATGCTTTATGGATTCCTGATCTTTTCATGAAACGTGTTGAAGCCAATGAAAACTGGTCATTGATGTGTCCACATAAATGTCCTGGCCTTCAAGATGTCTGGGGCGAAAAATTTGATGAACTCTATGTCAAATATGAACAAGAGGGACGCGCGAATCGAACAGTGAAAGCTCAGTCTTTATGGTTTGCCATTATAGAATCGCAAGTTGAAACTGGTAACCCATACATGCTTTTTAAGGATTCCTGTAATAGAAAGAGCAATCAACAAAATGTTGGCACTATTAAATGCAGTAATTTATGTACAGAAATTGTTGAGTACTCTGCACCTGATGAGATAGCTGTTTGCAATTTAGCTTCAATAGCACTTAACATGTTCGTAACACCAGAAAAAACATATGATTTCAAAAAATTAAAAGACGTAACCAAAACTGTTGCCAAAAATCTTAATAAAATAATAGATATAAACTTTTATCCCTTGCCGGAAGCTAAGAAATCCAATTTAAGGCATCGTCCAATTGGTATAGGTGTTCAAGGTTTCGCTGACGCTTTAATTTTAATGCGTTTTCCCTATGAAAGTGAAGAGGCTAGTCTTTTAAACCAACAAATATTTGAAACTATTTATTTTGGGGCTTTAGAAGCTAGTTGTGAACTTTCTCAAATATTTGGTCCATATGAAACCTATAAAGGAAGTCCTGTAAGCAATGGTATTCTACAATTTGATATGTGGGATAAAACACCGACGAACTTATGGGATTGGCGAAACCTGAAAGAAGACATTAAAAAACACGGAATTCGAAATTCTTTGTTAGTAGCGCCTATGCCTACAGCATCTACTGCACAAATTATGGGTAATAACGAATCATTCGAGCCATACACAACTAATATTTATACGAGACGAGTATTATCTGGTGAATTTCAAGTGGTCAATCATCATTTATTGAGGGATTTAACAGAATTGGACCTATGGGATGATGAGATGAAAAATAAAATAATTTCAAGTCGTGGCTCCATTCAAAATATTGAAACTATTCCCCAAAAGGTTCGCGATCTTTATAAAACTGTATGGGAAATTTCAGTAAAATCCACAATCAAAATGGCTGCGGATAGAGGTGCATTTATTGATCAAAGTCAGTCGTTTAATGTTCATGTAGCAGAGCCTAATTATGGAAAATTGACATCCATACATTTTTTCTCCTGGAAAGCTGGGCTTAAAACCGGAATGTATTATTTACGCACAAAACCTGCTGCCAATGCAATACAATTTACAGTCGACAAAAAACAAACTGCATTAACTTTTAAAGGACAAAATGGGTCTTTAAACAGATTAATTGATGAAAATACCAATAACCCTCAACATATTGAAGCAGATCGAGAACGCAGAATGGCTGAAATGATTTGTTCACTGGAAAATAAGGATGCTTGTTTATCTTGCGGATCCTAAATGCATATAAATATATATAAGTAATAAACAAATAAGTTTATATGTAAAATTATTCATATCATGCATCAACAAACATAAAATAAAAGAATAATTTCAGAAAAGTAAAATAGAATATAGTCAAACAATAGGGCAAACGGCATTTAGGCCAAGCCAACGGCGGAGTACGAAATTTAATTTAATAATTCATTTACTTATCAACCCCTGTACCAATTAAAGAAAAGTTTTTGTTAACAAATTCAATAAAGAACTCTACTAAAGAATTATAACTCTACTACTAGAACTCTACTTCTAAAGGCCGGATGTAGTGGTTTATAAAGCATTTTTTTTTATTTGCAGGTTAAACAAGTCGATGAGGTTTGCGATTTAAAACCTAATTAGTCTTCTACCGTGGCTTCAATCCTTTTTTTTTGTATTTGAGGTTTTAGGCTAAGTAGCATAAATTTACTGCTCAACCATGGTTTCATCACTCTGGTCGTTTTGCCCATTGCACAGTGGGTCAAACGGCCTATCTAGATTATATAAACTAATAGCGTCGAAACTAAAAAAGATATCGTCTTCGTTTTTTTCCTACTTATAGATTTATTTAATTGTAGTTGGTAATATTTTTGTTTATTAAATTCTTTATTTTATTAGTTCAATTCCCGTAAGGGTAACAATTTACTATGTCCGTGAGGACCGAGGAGTTACAAGAGACTAACTTTTGATTTTCCTTAAACCTAATCTTAAAGCTACCCCACGTCGGCAGCGTTCAGAGCAATTCGCCAACTCAGCGGCTCATGACGGTCATAAGGCGCGCGTGTGTGCGGCATCGGATTTCTGCTCTGCGCGGCTGTCGGCTTCACATCCGCTAGATCGGATATCGCTTGCCGTTGAGGTGGAATGTGCTGACTCTTTCCGTCTCTTTGGCCGGTCTTTGACCGTTCCCACCAGCTTCAGTGCAGCCCGTGTTAACTCCTCCCACGGATAAGTGAGGGCCGTCCTCGGCTCTCTCTGAAGGAGCTTCTGGGTCCGCTGTTTCGTTCATTCCGTACCGACGTGTTCATGCCGGCGGCGCTGCACTAACCATATGTCTCCGCAACTGGCGAGATTGTGGTGACGCAGCTGCTCATAATGGGTTTGGACAGTTCGTCCTTTATGTTGTCGATGTGTAGCAGGTTCTTGAGGCTCAAATCGTGGAGAAACGGCAGGTTGAGTCTCCCGGTGTGGCGTTATGTTGACTTGGGACATTGCAGAGACGAATGAATTTTTTTGTAAAATGCCATGGTGATAAGTGAACTGGCTTCCGTTCAGGAAAACTTTATCTGTGATTGTTATAAGATCCAGAGATTAGTTGTTTATCCCCGTTGGGGGATACGACGGTCTACATAGCGTCGTTAATGACGATCACGCCTTCGTCGACCTCCATGATGGGTTCCAGGTGTCCAGTGTGGGTGCAACGTGTAGCGGCGAGACCAGATGTTGTGCGCAAGAACCCGATTCGAGTTTCCTGCAGAATGTTCTGCTGGCTGCATCTCTGCAATCTTCCACAATCCGTGACCGTATTTTTGTCCTCGAAGTCTAATACTACCTTATTATGGTGGACTGGGTAAACGTTTATCTTTTTACATGTGTTTTGAGGGATTGGGAATTTTATTAAGAAATGCAGAAAATCTTTATTCTGAAAGGCTCTGATACTGGAAATTCCTAAAAATTTGTGAAATGTTCATTTATAACCTCTTTGATATCAATGTAATTTAGTATGGTTGGGCTGATAAAGTCTATATTAGCTAATTTCAATTTGAGTAATAAACTTTATAATTCTGTAATCATTCTGTTTGCTGCTAGTATTGTCTCAAATAAGTGTCCACTTTTTTCAAAATGCACAGTTTCTGCAATTTGGACTATATATATCTTTAGGACGGTGATATTTAATAACTGCACCATCAAGTGGCCCAAGCGACACCAGCAGATGGCTGTTACGCGCGGATCCCAGGTAAGAACGCATCAGTAATTTCAGACTAGGAATGGAGTTGGTAGTAGATATTATATGCTAGAGGGAATTGTAATCCGAGCATAGGACCCTACACGGTTCATGAAAGGAATAGTCGATCTACAAAGCGGAAAAAAACGGTATATAGTTTCTAGTGCTTCTAATAGCAATCGTGAAGTTTATGCGGCTCAACAGGTCAGAGCTATCTACGTCTCCCCTGATCAAGTTGTGCACAAAAATCACACCAAGCATTTTTATACGATAAGCTAAGGTTGGAGGGTTTATTAAAAGCAATCTATTAGAGTGAGACGGCAGTCTCACACCTGCATCCCAGCTGAGGCCGCGAAGAGCAAAAGTAAAAAGTTTTTCTGAACTGATTATATACGGTCCTGGTGTACGTTGTACTGAGGGCACCATACACAAGAGCCCTATTCTAAAATCGGATGAACTAGAGAGATGTAGAGAGTCTTTGTTATATAGGGGTCGTCAAATTCCTTTGACCACCTCTTTATAAACCCAAGCACGCCCATGGCCTTATTCACCATGGTGGAAATGTGTTCTGAAAACTTTAACTTGGGATCTAATAGAACACCAAGATCATCAACCCGGGTAATTCTCTCAAGAGAACCACCACAAAGGGTGTAAGGAACCAGAAAGGCGCTGGAGCGATGAAAAGTCATTACTTTACATTTTGAAGCATTAGGGTTCAATAAATTTGCCCAACACTAAGACTGAAATCTATCGAGATCGGATTGCAACCTGGATTGAAAAGAAATGTCCTTATACTGGACACAGAGCTTAACATCATCCGCATACATAAGTACTCGAGAGTATGTTAATACAGAAGGCAGGTCATTTATAAAGAGTGTAAAGAGTAAGGGGCCTTGATGGCTGCCCTGTGGTACAACCGAAGTCACCATAACTAGTGAGGACAGGGAGTTTTTGAGACCTAGAACAAAGGTAGCTAAAGATCCATCTCAGGAGATTGGGCGGGAACCCTAGAAGGTCGAGCTTTTGTGCTAGGAGGGAATGGTTTACAGAGTCGAACGCTTTACTAAAATCGGTGTAAAAAACATCCGTCTGTAAATTACCTTGAAAGCCTTTAATTATAAAGGAGGTAGACTCCAAAAAATTAGTTGTGGTTGATCTGCGCCTTATAAATCCATGTTGAGCTGGAGATATAAGTGATCTGCATAGGTGCTGCAGGTGCGGAGTTAAAATTTTCTCAAACACTTTAGGAATACCGGATAACTTAGATATACCTCTATAGTTCATTGCGTCAGACTTGCTACCTTTCTTATGGAGAGGAATTATAAAGGACTCCTTCCATATCGGGGGAAAGCATGAAGAATTTATGGACAGGGTGAATAGTTTAAGCAACGGCCCACACAGAGACTCGGCACAGTACCTGGAGGACTGAAAATGCCGTTCGACCTCGGTAAAACGTATGGATACGACTGACCAGAGTAAATGTCCTGCGAATAGGTAGTTTGGAAAAAACGGGCAAAAAGATCGGCAATTGCCTGATCATTATCTGCCGACGTATTATGGAAGGATAGCGAGGCTGTAGAACTGTTTAGGGTCCTTGGAAAAACGTATCCTGCATCGAGATAGGTAGTTCTTAAAGCATTGAGCGTTAAGAACTGAAAAGTTTGACCGAGCCATTACATAACGAGAGAGACAAGAAGGAGAGCCAACTTCTTGCAATTTTTTGTAAAGTCTTGATTTTAAGTTTTTTGGACTGGATAGCTCCTTGGTAAACCAAGGGGGTTTCCTCGATCTAATAGGAAAATTAAAAAGTGAATCCAGTGCATCATAGAAAATGTTTGTTCCTGTTGTAACATCAGTGTAAAAATACAACTCGGATCAAAATCCCTAATGAGGTTATTAAGCTACGTAAACTCGGCCTTTTTGAAGCAGCGGACACATTGAGGTAGTCTACCCGACCGATCCAATACTGTTGGTCCTAGGTCGAGCGACACTTCGAAAGTAGGATGGTAGGCATCTTCAGGTATAGTGAGCGGGGGGACTCGAGTTAACAACGCTAAGGTCGCATCCGTTACAAAGCACAGATCAAGAAATCGACCCAAGGAATTTTTAACATGGTTAACTTGAGACGCAGACAGGTCTATCAAGCCGTCAACAAAGTCATGTCGTGACATGGGTCCCAGGCTATTAGACTCATTTGCCGAAGACCAAACAATTCCTGGCAAGTTGAAGTCACCCAGAACTATCATATGATCTTTGTCTGATAGAGAGGAAGAAATAGCTGTTAAGGCGGACAAATTCTGCTCGTAATTTGCGATATATGAAGAAGGTGGAATATACGAGCAAGTTATGAAAACTGAGAAAGCGGGAAGAATCAGTTTTACACACAGGATTTCCAGTTCCTGCTGAATCTGGACTGTGAAAAGTTTCCCCGTGAAGTTTGAGTCCACAGCAATAAGAACCCCTCCTGCACGTCAAGACGAACGATCCTTTCCAAAAGTTGTGTACCGACCTGCCAAAACTTCGGAACTTCGGTCTCGGTAAACACAATAACGTGGGATGCAAATGCGACACTATCCTGGAAAATAATGCTGAGCTTACTGCGTAAGCCTTTAACATTCTGCTAGCTCACTAAAAGAAAAGTTGTTAGTTTTTTGGACGTGTGGAGGAAGAGCGGGAAGATGAAGATAAAGAATTGGTCAAATTAGTTGTAAGAGTTATTGGGGGCCTATTCTTCTTCCTGGCCTTAAACTCCTTCACTACCAAATACTCCGGCCTTGCCTTAACAAATGGTGTTAAAATAAGTTGGGGAGTCGCTTATCTTAAATAAAGCTATGTCCCTGGCATAAGAGAAGTTAAATTTCTCCACCTTTAAATCATTGGCTTTTATTTTGTTTTGAATATAAGCAGTCACATCCTTAGTTGTGGAGTCAGGGGCTAGCCGTGAGACAAAAACTTGTCTCTTTGGTGGGATCCCCACCAATCTTGGCACAACAGGCGTAATAGTAAGGCGTGATAGTAATACCCGGTGGACCGGGACGTTTATTCGGTGGTGGGATCGGAATTGACACGACAGCTAAAGAATTTGCAGACACTACAGAAATGGACTCTACAGACGATTCTGGCTGCATGCTCTCCGAGGTGATAAATTCGGCTACCGTATTTGCATCACCAGCAACTGTCGTTGCCTTTGGAGTAGCGAACGAAATCGACTGCTGCACTTTTGGTGTGGTCGGATTCAGCTTTTCAGCATCGGTTGGCTGAGGGACAGTTGGCACTTGCAGATCCCGCGGAATGACTCTTTTGCGCCTGGGAGACTCATTCAGTAGTTGTAAGCCACTAAAGCCACTATGGCTTCGGAGCCGATCGTATTGCTGTTTTAAAGCCCACGGTCAGCTCTTTAAAGCCCCTCCGCGTCTGCTTCATAAACGTGACCATGTCTTTTTTGACCACCCGGCATGCCTCAAAGCTGTAATGCAAAGCATTACGCTTTGAAATGGCATCACTCACGAGGCCTGTGAACCCAGCGCATTTTGCGTGCACTACGCTTTCGCAGAGCCAGCAGGGGATACTCGGCTAATCACACTACCCGACAAAATTCAACTTTTTTTTTCCGCTGTGGCCAAAAATGACTTTTTCTGATAGATTTGGAGATTTAATTTTTTTTTAAAGAATTATGGTTTTTTTTTTATGGAGTAGTTTTTTTTTAAAGAATTTTTACAAAATGTGGTACTTTTTGTCATAGGTAGTGCTTCTATTTTTCACATAACTTAAGTTTGCTACAACTGGTTGTATTGAACTTTGCAGTTAAAAAAAGCTGACAAATGCAGCTATAAATCCGACTCAGACACTTTGTAGCTGCAACTTAACGCCTGGAAGATATTAAGCTTCCAAATTGAAATTTCATAATTTTTTTCGGTATTTTTCCTCGAAATTTTGACTTTAAAAGCTCAGAAAAAGTCGAAAAAAAAATATTTGAATGCCTTGATTTTTGGTTTTAGATAGACACATTAATTAGGCGTCGTTTAAGGTATCGCTTATAAAAATATAAAAATAAACGGCTAAGTTATAACCTACTTCAATCAACCTGGTAGCGGCGCCAACTTGTGGATGGCCCCAACTTGTGGATGGCCCGCCGAAACTCCGCTCCATCACTTCTCCGGATGTCGACGACTCTGACCATGCCGTCCTCCCCTGCGTGCGTGGCGATTATCCTCCCGACGAGCCACTCCTGCGGCGGCCACGACGACGAAGTCCCCTTTGGTTACGTTCGGCTGCCGTTGGTGCCATTTGCCCCGAATTTGCAGCCCCAGGACATATTCGTTGGACCATTGCCGCCAGAACGCTTACCTGACTGACGAGACAAGTCGCCATCGCCGTAAGAAGCAGAGACTCTCCTGGTCCGGAGCCCGCAGTGCTGGGGGGCGATGAGCGACCCGCCTGTTAGCAGGTGCCGAGTTCAGGGCTGAGGGCTGAGTTCATGACCGCCTCGATCCCGACGAGGACTGTGGCGGTTAGGAGCGCGCTGCCTACCGCCCGTAGGAGTAGGTTTTTTTTTGCAGTTTTTACACCTGCCTCCCATTGGCAAATTTGCATCCGCTTTTTGATGCGAATTCGCGAATGTTGTCCCCCTGCTCCTCGAGTCTCACCCGCAGAGCGCTGAGGTGGCGGCTCGCTTTGACGAATTTCGTTGCGTTGCCGCAGTGGACGACTTAGGGATATCCTCGGCGCCCGACGAACCTGTGGAAAGCCAATAAAAAAGAGTCGGTCGTTAAGTCTGAAACAATTTCTAACTGAACCGCTTTGGACGCACAGGAAACAAAAAACGCAATGTATGACTTAAATGGGGTCCTTCCTCGACTGTCTGACTGCAGACCTCCTGAGCTTTCACGATACAAGCACTCTGTCGAAGGATGCTCACCAGTGCTCGTGGACCGACATGAAAATTGGAATGATGCAGATAACGAACGTAGCTCCGCACAAATTGGGAGCGCTTTGTCAAAAGCAAAGGAAACTTGACATTGTATGATATAGGAGCTTTAGCTAGTCGCTACTCGCAACAACGAAAAAGTACACCAAGTACCTGTGACTTTACGGATGAATGGCTTCAACCGCTGAAGACTAGGACCAACTCTAGACCCTTTCCGAACTTTTTCGATTTCTTTTTAATGCTCGTCATTTTGAATGATCTCAACATTTTTTTGGAATGCTTCATTATATTTCGTTGCCGTCAAAACCTCTTGATACAATATCTTTTGGGTTCTGTTTCTTGGGTACATGCCGCCAAGTAACTTTATCTCACCACTCTTGAATCTTAGCCACTCTATTCGAAACGAACGTCGACAACGATGAAGAGATACTTCTGAATCGGACCAATTAACTGTTCGTTCGATAGGGACCTCTGCGAGGTGAGCGGCTCAAGCCTTGGGAGTGTTTTGGTCTTGAGCGACGCTACTTTGGACTTTGAAGTCCACAGCGATATTTTTAAACCTTCTGCAGTTTTGCTACGTACATAGAAGCACGCTCCATTCGCTCTCATGGAGGTGTCAGCAAAAGCATGTATTTGCACGGGTGACATCGGATCGACATACACAAACTTAGGTATTGATATCTCTTCCAATTGGGACTGTGTATTTTTTAACATCTTCCACACTGTTTCTAATTGCAGCGGAATCGACTCATCCCAATCTAATTTGTTATGCCAAAGTTTCTGCAATAGGATCTTGCCTGCTATGATGATAGGGTTTAGCAAAACAAGCGGGTCGAACAACTAAGATGTCACCGATAAAATGTTCCGTTTTGTCGCTTGGAGAGCCATGACTGAATTGTCAATTTTAAATTTTAAGGCATCTTCATTAGGCAACCACGAGATTCCTAATGCCTTAGTCGACTCTGAATCTGAGATCGTTATGGGCTTGGCTGTGCTCTTGGCGGTGATCTCGGGTGAGTTGAAAAACCACTTTGCCAACTCAAACCCAGCGGTTTGAAGAACCTGAGACACTTAGGACTTAATTGTCCTTAGCTACTTTACGCATGCAGCACCAGTCAACATGTCATCGACGTAAAAGTCGGACCCGATAACGTCAGCAGCTTTAGGGAATGAGGCCTTTGCAAATTCCATCAATCTTTCAAACACTGGATAGCCAAAAAAGGGGCTGGTCCAATCTTGTAGGTTACGGTGTTAAGCTTGTACAATCTCAAGGAATCAGATTGGATCGAGTATAGCTCCTCTTGAATGGTAGGTCCCACTACACTACTCGACAAATTTCAACTTTTTTTTTCCGCTGTCTCCAAAAATGACTTTTTCTAATAGATTGGGAGATTTAAAATTTTTTTAAGAATTATGGTTTTTTTTTCATGGAGTAGTTTTTTTTTTAAGAATTTTTAAAACATTTTGTGTTTTTTGTCATAGGTAGTGCTTTTATTTTTCACATAACTTAAGTTTCCTACAACTGGTTGTATGAACTTTGCAGTTAAAAAATGCTGATAAATGCAGCTATAAATCCGACTCCGACAAAGTGTCGTAGCAGAAACTTAACGTCTGGCAGATATTAAGCTTCCAAATTGAAATTTCATCATTTTTTTCGGTATTTTTTACCCGAAATTTTGACTTTGAAACTTCAGGAAAAATCGAAAAAAAAATAAATGAATGCCTTGATTTTTGGTTTTAGATAGACACATTAATTACGCGTCGTTTAAGGTATCGCTAATAAAAATATAAAATCAAACGGCTAAGTTATAACCGTTTGACCAAAACGACCCAAATCTCATTTTATCTGAAAAAATACCGAAAAATACTTTATTTAAGTGTTATGATACTTAAATATTTTGATTGTTATTGCTTGTTACTATTTTTAAAATGGTTTGTCTGTCTTCTTTTGTCATTTAAGTCAGATTCTTTTATGAGAGTCTACACATAGTCGCCCAACATATTCTCATTCCAAACACCTTGATACCGTCGTTCCATAGCTTTTAATTGTTGGTGAAATCTCTCTCCGTGTTCATCACTAACATCCCCAAGGTTTGGCGGAAAAAAGTCTAGGTGGGAGTGCAGGAAATGGATTTTGAGTGACATGTTGGCTCCAATTTGTTCATAATTCTTAAGTAGGTCTTGAACGATTTTAACGTAATCATCACTCTTTCTGTTACCAAGAAAATTTGTTGTAACCAGTCGGAATGAGTTCCAGGCTGCTTTTTCATTCGTAGATAAAATATTTTCAAATCCATCATCTTTTAGTAGTTTTCGAATTTGGGGGCCATCAAATACGCCTTCTTTAACTTTTGCCAGCGACAGACGTGGAAAAACAGTTTTGAGGTAATTCATCGATTCACCTTCGTAATCCAGTGCTTTAACAAAATTTTTTATCAGTCCTAGCTTAATGTGCAATGGTGGTAATATAATGTCTTGGACTTTCACAAGAGCTGCATTTTGTACGTTGTGATGTCCCAAAGTATTTTCGTTCCGTTTTTCCCAGTTCTTTCTTGTGTAATGCTCTTTTCTATCTCGGCTATCCCATAGGCACAGGAAGCAACAGTATTTTGTATAACCGCCTTGCAATCCAGTTAACATGGCTACAACTTTTAAGTCACACGCGACCTTCCACTGGTGTTCTTTATATTTAATATTTTCAAACAATTTAGTCATTGTTTGATAGGACTCTTTCATATTCACAGCATGGGCGATGGGAATAGACGGCTTTTGATTTCCATTGTGTAGCAAAACAGCCTTTAAACTTTCTTTACTGCTGTCAACAAATAACCTCCAATCGTTTGGGTCGTAATCTTCACCCAGTGCCTTGAAGAGGCCGAAAATGTCGTGACAAACGCACATGTCATCCTTCGTCATATAAAACTGTGCGTGAACCAAGTGACGCGTCCGGAAATGAGTTATTTTGACATCTTCCTTCAATAAACGGGCATCCTCTAAAATAGATCCAAGAATCTGAGCTTTACTTTTAGGAAGTTCCAGGATCCTCACCAAATCGTTCAATTGTTCCTGTGATAATGGCTTGCAAAATTTATATTCTCCTGATTGGTCATTACTTGAATCCGTTGTTCCATACGACGAAGAAGACATCTCCTCTTTTTTGCGTTTTAATGGCGATATTTCCTTCAAAGGAGGAGCAGGAAGCGTAAAGCCTTGACGAGACTCTTGCGGGTATTTATATCTCTCACCTACCCCAAACCCTTTTTTTTCGAATAAACAAAATAAACATTCAGTGCTGTGTTTTTTTGGTTTTCTCCATAGCATTGGAGTTCCAAATCGAAATTGTTTTCTAAAAAAAAATGAGCAAAAAAAAAGTAATGCTTAGCATTTTTTGTACACTTCATAGCTTCTGATTTAGGGTAACTTACTTTTCCTCTTTATTAAATGCTGTTAAATTCAATTTGCACGTTTTGCATATACAGCTTGGAGCCCACTCTTCGCCAATACTTTTGGGCCACATCTTATAGTTTTCCTTATACTGTTCTTGGAACTTTTCGGTAAAATGGTCATATACTTTCCACATATATAGCAAAACGAGTCTGCTCGGTAAGCACATGAATTTGACCGACTTGGGTTGTCCATTTCAATTAGAAACAATTGGTATTTTTCGAAAACACACGATCGTATTCTGCTGGAAGTCAGAACTACACTGAGGCAGGGATACTATAGGTACAGAGTTATATATCCTTTTTTATGAATAGCTTGAAGGAGAAAGGTCAAATATCTGCGGGACCAGCACCTGTGAAGGAAAAAGGTCAACATTTGACCCTAACAGGTATTTATGTATATTTATCCTCACCAAGGCTTAGGTATAAGGAATAAGGAATAAAACTGTCCACAACACTTACACCCCAAATAAATATGACCAGGTAGGATATATATCCGATATATATCAATACCTAAGACTCGGTAAAACCAAAATTACAGGTCCTTTTTGTTTTTTGCAATCCCATTTTGGAAGTTGGACCAAAAACGTACCGGACGGTATTTTTTCAGGTAAAAGTCATTTTGGGTCGTTTTGGTCAAACGGTTATAACTTAGCCGTTTGATTTTATATTTTTATAAGCGATACCTTAAACGACGCGTAATTAATGTGTCTATCTAAAACCAAAAATCAACATTAAACATCCAAATCTATCAGAAAAAGTCATTTTTGGAGACAGCGGAAAAGTCGTGTCGACTAGTGCTATCAGAGTATCATTCAAGGCCACCTGAGAGGACGTCTTGGACTACGCATCGAAAACGACGCGGAGCTTGGTAGACGTACTTTGGGGCCTTACAACAAATTGATGTGGAATTACGAAGTGTGGAGTGGAAGGAATCGTATTGTCAGTAGAAGACATATGGCCTATGCTCTCCTATAAATTCCAAGCACATTTTCTTCAACTCATGGTCACGATCCAATATTCTTTCAAGCGACAAAAACCGCCGTTTAGCAACCTCAAAGGAGTTTCCCAAACAGATTGGTTCTGATTTAAACGGCAGCCTTACTTCTAACCGACCTGATGGCAACAACTGAGTAGTCTTCCGATAGTGATCTTCACACAACTGGTGGTCAGGTGAAGCAATTTTTTTTTTTTAAATGGCATTTCTTCCAGTGACCAAAACTTTTGCAAGGTTTTATCAATGGACACTAAAAACTCTTCACTGCAAGTCAAACTATTTGTTATTCGGGGAGCAGAACTCTTGGAAACATCTCTTCCCGAAACAACCCAGCCAAGAAGGGTCTTCTGAAGAGTTGGATAGTCTGGACCTTGCTTAATTTGACCATCAGCTAATAATTTAAAAGGATTCTGCTCCTATCAGCATATCTATTCTTTGTGGCGTGTAGGAATAAGAGTCTGCCAGAGGTAGGTTATTTGGGATTCTCCAGTCACTGAGATTCACTCACTGGTCAGGGTGATAACCTGAAATTGATGTGAGAATGCAAAAATCGAAAGGGAACTCACTACCATATAATCGCGACTTTACCACCGTGTGTTTTACCTTGACTTTTATCCTTGACTTGAGAATTGGCTAATAAGGATCTGTAATCAAGGTGAGCAAGATCCTCTGTAATAAAATTGGTTTGAGATCCAAAGTCTAGCAGAGCTCTAGCCAAAATGTGGTCACCTCTCTTCGTTCGGACACTTACGATCGACGTAGCCAGAATTACCCTGTCCAACGATGCCGCGTGTAGAGCATGGGACGTGGAAGGTTGATCCTGATTCAACGGAGGAAAGCTCTCTCTTGGGGTGGTGGCAACGCGAGAATATTAGCAGACACTGTGTATGGATGCAATAAGTTGTGATGTGAGCGGCCACACACTCGACATTTATTGGCTTTGCATTTTACAACAGCGTGGCCTTTTCGCAGAAATTTTATGCATAAGGGTGCAGATTTGGCGCACTCGAACCTTTGCATAACCGAGAAACGCGATAATGGAGTGCAGTTCGGCACTATTTGCAAATGAACTGCGATTATTCTGCTTGCTTGATACAACTTTGTCTTGTCTTGGCTTAGTCGACTCTTCAGCAGACTGATGCTGGTATCGACTATTCAAAACTTTCTCAAGGTCGGACCGAAGCGGCAACTTCTCATAAGTCAGCTGTTCGTCCCACTTCTGTTTAGTCATTGGGTCGACTCTGTCCAATACGAGATGAATGAGCATTGCATTCGAGATTTTTGTATCGTCTTCTATAGATAGTAATGAACCATTAATCGATGAAACAGTATCGATTAGGTTCCTTAGAGACGATGCGGATTGATCCGAGATTTTTGGCAGGTTAAATAATGTGGAAATATTGTTCGTAAAAATCAAATACTCATTATCATATACTCGTTTGAGGTTATCCATGGCCTATTCATAATAAGCTTCGGTGACTTGAAACGCCTTTATTGTTCCTTTTACTTCATACGCGAGGCACGAAGTCAAATGATTGAATTTCTAGATCACCGGTATACTTTCGTCGTTATGAACTAGAGTCTCAAAAAGGCTGATGAAATTGTTTAACTCCGAATGTTTACTACAAAATTTTGGTAATGCCAACTTCGGAAGTCGAGTACGAGCTGGGGCACTAGAGGCCTATACTGTCTGCGTCGTATCCCTTGATACATCAAAGGCGCTGATAACACTAGTCGACACGACTTTTCCGCTGTCGCCAAAATAGACTTTTTCTGATAGATTTGGATGTTTAAAAATTTTTTAAGAATGTTTTCTTTTTTTCATGAAGTTTTTTTTTAAGAATTTCGGGAAAAAATACCGAAAAAATTATGAAATTTCAATTTGGAAGCTTAATATCTTCCAGACGTTAAGTTGCAGCTACAAAGTGTCTGAGTCGGATTTATATCTGCATTTGTCAGATTTTTTTTAACTGCAAAGTTCAATACAACCAGTTGTAGGAAACTTAAGTTATGTGAAAAATATAAGCACTACCTATGGCAAAAAATACCAAATTTTTTAAAAATTCTTTAAAAAAAACTACACCATGAAAAAAAACCATAATTCTTTAAAAAAATTTTAAAACTCCAAATCTATCAGAAAAAGTCATTTTTGGCGACAGCGGAAAAAAAAGTTGAATTTTGTCGAGTAGTGTAAGCGACACTATCTTTGCCTTAGTTACTATGGATAATTTTTCCACGTCGGCTGCGAATTATTCGTAGCCATCTATTTTTTCTATTTTATCTTGCAATTGGTTAACCTTTTCGTTTGAAGCATTCAAAACATCTACCCTTCGTTTGTAATTATGTTAACTGTATAGGAATCGACCCTTTATCTACTCGTTCTTCGAAGCGGCGAATGCTTTTGACTCGACTCTTGAGCTTACTTTTTAAGTATTCAAGAACGGACCTTTTCTCGGACCTGGTAATTTTGCGAAGTCCTTGAAGTCAGCTGATTTTAAGCTACGCTGTTTTGAAGTTTTTTTGCAAGTGTTTAACAGGATTTTTGCATTACATTTTAAACCTTCTTTCTTTGTCAATAAACATTACTTTGAAATGGAAAACACCGATAAAGGTATGTTGATTGTTAAATGTAAATCAATGATTGTGTTGTGATGTGTTTTGTCTTTGCTTTTACGTGTTATTGTTGTTTTTTTTTTGTTGCATTTTTTTTTTTCGATTTTTCCTGAAGTTTCAAAGTCAAAATTTCGGGTAAAAAATACCGAAAAAAATGATGAAATTTCAATTTGGAAGCTTAATATCTGCCAGACGTTAAGTTTCTGCTACAAAGTGTCTGAGTCGGATTTATAGCTGCATTTATCAGCTTTTTTTTTAACTGCAAAGTTCAGTACAACCAGTTGTATGAAATGTGAGTTATGTGAAAAATAGAAGCACTACCTATGACAAAAAATACCAGATTTTTAAAAAATTCTTTAAAAAAAAACTACTCCATGAAAAAAAAAAAAAACATTCTTCAAAATTTTTAAACATCCAAATCTATCAGAAAAAGTCATTTTTGGAGACAGCGGAAAAGTCGTTTCGACTAGTGCTATCAGAGTATCATTCAAGGCCACCTGAGAGGACGTCTTGGACTACGCATCGAAAACGACGCGGAGCTTGGTAGACGTACTTTGGGGCCTTACAACAAATTGATGTGGAATTACGAAGTGTGGAGTGGAAGGAATCGTATTGTCAGTAGAAGACATATGGCCTATGCTCTCCTATAAATTCCAAGCACATTTTCTTCAACTCATGGTCACGATCCAATATTCTTTCAAGCGACAAAAACCGCCGTTTAGCAACCTCAAAGGAGTTTCCCAAACAGATTGGTTCTGATTTAAACGGCAGCCTTACTTCTAACCGACCTGATGGCAACAACTGAGTAGTCTTCCGATAGTGATCTTCACACAACTGGTGGTCAGGTGAAGCAATTTTTTTTTTTTTAAATGGCATTTCTTCCAGTGACCAAAACTTTTGCAAGGTTTTATCAATGGACACTAAAAACTCTTCACTGCAAGTCAAACTATTTGTTATTCGGGGAGCAGAACTCTTGGAAACATCTCTTCCCGAAACAACCCAGCCAAAAAGGGTCTTCTGAAGAGTTGGATAGTCTGGACCTTGCTTAATTTGACCATCAGCTAATAATTTAAAAGGATTCTGCTCCTATCAGCATATCTATTCTTTGTGGCGTGTAGGAATAAGAGTCTGCCAGAGGTAGGTTATTTGGGATTCCCCAGTCACTGAGATTCACTCACTGGTCAGGGTGATAACCTGAAATTGATGTGAGAATGCAAAAATCGAAAGGGAACTCACTACCATATAATCGCGACTTTACCACCGTGTGTTTTACCTTGACTTTTATCCTTGACTTGAGAATTGGCCAATAAGGATCTGTAATCAAGGTGAGCAAGATCCTCTGTAATAAAATTGGTTTGAGATCCAAAGTCTAGCAGAGCTATAGCCAAAATGTGGTCACCTCTCTTCGTTAGGACACTTACGATCGACGTAGCCAGAATTACCCTGTCCAACGATGCCGCGTGTAGAGCATGGGACGTGGAAGGTTGATCCTGATTCAACGGAGGAAAGCTCTCTCTTGGGGTGGTGGCAACGCGAGAATATTAGCAGACACTGTGTATGGATGCAATAAGGTGTGATGTGAGCGGCCACACACTCGACATTTATTGGCTTTGCATTTTACAACAGCGTGGCCTTTTCGCAGAAATTTGATGCATAAGGGTGCAGATTTGGCGCACTCGAACCTTTGCATAACCGAGAAACGCGATAATGGAGTGCAGTTCGGCACTATTTGCAAATGAACTGCGATTATTCTGCTTGCTTGGTACAACTTTGTCTTGTCTTGGCTTAGTCGACTCTTCAGCAGACTGATGCTGGTATCGACTATTCAAAACTTTCTCAAGGTCGGACCGAAGCGGCAACTTCTCATAAGTCAGCTGTTCGTCCCACTTCTGTTTAGTCATTGGGTCGACTCTGTCCAATACGAGATGAATGAGCATTGCATTCGAGATTTTTGTATCGTCTTCTATAGATAGTAATGAACCATTAATCGATGAAACAGTATCGATTAGGTTCCTTAGAGACGATGCGGATTGATCCGAGATTTTTGGCAGGTTAAATAATGTGGAAATATTGTTCGTAAAAATCAAATACTCATTATCATATACTCGTTTGAGGTTATCCATGGCCTATTCATAATTAGCTTCGGTGACTTGAAACGCCTTTATTGTTCCTTTTACTTCATACGCGAGGCACGAAGTCAAATGATTGAATTTCTAGATCACCGATATACTTTCGTCGTTATGAACTAGAGTCTCAAAAAGGCTGATGAAATTGTTTAACTCCGAATGTTTACTACAAAATTTTGGTAATGCCAACTTCGGAAGTCGAGTACGAGCTGGGGCACTAGAGGCCTATACTGTCTGCGTCGTATCCCTTGATACATCAAAGGCGCTGATAACACTAGTCGACACGACTTTTCCGCTGTCGCCAAAATAGACTTTTTCTGATAGATTTGGATGTTTAAAAATTTTTTAAGAATGTTTTTTTTTTTCATGGTGAAGTTTTTTTTTAAGAATTTCGGGAAAAAATACCGAAAAAATTATGAAATTTCAATTTGGAAGCTTAATATCTTCCAGACGTTAAGTTGCAGCTACAAAGTGTCTGAGTCGGATTTATATCTGCATTTGTCAGATTTTTTTTAACTGCAAAGTTCAATACAACCAGTTGTAGGAAACTTAAGTTATGTGAAAAATATAAGCACTACCTATGGCAAAAAATACCAAATTTTTTAAAAATTCTTTAAAAAAAACTACACTATGAAAAAAACCATAATTCTTTAAAAAAAATTTAAAACTCCAAATCTATCAGAAAAAGTCATTTTTGGCGACAGCGGAAAAAAAAGTTGAATTTTGTCGAGTAGTGTAAGCGACACTATCTTTGCCTTAGTTACTATGGATAATTTTTCCACGTCGGCTGCGAATTATTCGTAGCCATCTATTTTTTCTATTTTATCTTGCAATTGGTTAACCTTTTCGTTTGAAGCATTCAAAACATCTAGCCTTCGTTTGTAATTATGTTAACTGTATAGGAATCGACCCTTTATCTACTCGTTCTTCGAAGCGGCGAATGCTTTTGACTCGACTCTTGAGCTTACTTTTTAAGTATTCAAGAACGGACCTTTTCTCGGACCTGGTAATTTTGCGAAGTCCTTGAAGTCAGCTGATTTTAAGCTACGCTGTTTTGAAGTTTTTTTGCAAGTGTTTAACAGGATTTTTGCATTACATTTTAAACCTTCTTTCTTTGTCAATAAACATTACTTTGAAATGGAAAACACCGATAAAGGTATGTTGATTGTTAAATGTAAATTAATGATTGTGTTGTGATGTGTTTTGTCTTTGCTTTTACGTGTTATTGTTGTTTTTTTTTTGTTGCATTTTTTTTTTCGATTTTTCCTGAAGTTTCAAAGTCAAAATTTCGGGTAAAAAATACCGAAAAAAATGATGAAATTTCAATTTGGAAGCTTAATATCTGCCAGACGTTAAGTTTCTGCTACAAAGTGTCTGAGTCGGATTTATAGCTGCATTTATCAGCTTTTTTTTAACTGCAAAGTTCAGTACAACCAGTTGTATGAAATGTGAGTTATGTGAAAAATAGAAGCACTACCTATGACAAAAAATACCAGATTTTTAAAAAATTCTTTAAAAAAAAACTACTCCATGAAAAAAAAAAAAAACATTCTTCAAAATTTTTAAACATCCAAATCTATCAGAAAAAGTCATTTTTGGAGACAGCGGAAAAGTCGTTTCGACTAGTGCTATCAGAGTATCATTCAAGGCCACCTGAGAGGACGTCTTGGACTACGCATCGAAAACGACGCGGAGCTTGGTAGACGTACTTTGGGGCCTTACAACAAATTGATGTGGAATTACGAAGTGTGGAGTGGAAGGAATCGTATTGTCAGTAGAAGACATATGGCCTATGCTCTCCTATAAATTCCAAGCACATTTTCTTCAACTCATGGTCACGATCCAATATTCTTTCAAGCGACAAAAACCGCCGTTTAGCAACCTCAAAGGAGTTTCCCAAACAGATTGGTTCTGATTTAAACGGCAGCCTTACTTCTAACCGACCTGATGGCAACAACTGAGTAGTCTTCCGATAGTGATCTTCACACAACTGGTGGTCAGGTGAAGCAATTTTTTTTTTTTAAATGGCATTTCTTCCAGTGACCAAAACTTTTGCAAGGTTTTATCAATGGACACTAAAAACTCTTCACTGCAAGTCAAACTATTTGTTATTCGGGGAGCAGAACTCGTGGAAACATCTCTTCCCGAAACAACCCAGCCAAAAAGGGTCTTCTGAAGAGTTGGATAGTCTGGACCTTGCTTAATTTGACCATCAGCTAATAATTTAAAAGGATTCTGCTCCTATCAGCATATCTATTCTTTGTGGCGTGTAGGAATAAGAGTCTACCAGAGGTAGGTTATTTGGGATTCTCCAGTCACTGAGATTCACTCACTGGTCAGGGTGATAACCTGAAATTGATGTGAGAATGCAAAAATCGAAAGGGAACTCACTACCATATAATCGCGACTTTACCACCGTGTGTTTTACCTTGACTTTTATCCTTGACTTGAGAATTGGCCAATAAGGATCTGTAATCAAGGTGAGCAAGATCCTCTGTAATAAAATTGGTTTGAGATCCAAAGTCTAGCAGAGCTCTAGCCAAAATGTGGTCACCTCTCTTCGTTCGGACACTTACGATCGACGTAGCCAGAATTACCCTGTCCAACGATGCCGCGTGTAGAGCATGGGACGTGGAAGGTTGATCCTGATTCAACGGAGGAAAGCTCTCTCTTGGGGTGGTGGCAACGCGAGAATATTAGCAGACACTGTGTATGGATGCAATAAGGTGTGATGTGAGCGGCCACACACTCGACATTTATTGGCTTTGCATTTTACAACAGCGTGGCCTTTTCGCAGAAATTTGATGCATAAGGGTGCAGATTTGGCGCACTCGAACCTTTGCATAACCGAGAAACGCGATAATGGAGTGCAGTTCGGCACTATTTGCAAATGAACTGCGACTATTCTGCTTGCTTGGTACAACTTTGTCTTGTCTTGGCTTAGTCGACTCTTCAGCAGACTGATGCTGGTATCGACTATTCAAAACTTTCTCAAGGTCGGACCGAAGCGGCAACTTCTCATAAGTCAGCTGTTCGTCCCACTTCTGTTTAGTCATTGGGTCGACTCTGTCCAATACGAGATGAATGAGCATTGCATTCGAGATTTTTGTATCGTCTTCTATAGATAGTAATGAACCATTAATCGATGAAACAGTATCGATTAGGTTCCTTAGAGACGATGCGGATTGATAATGTGGAAATATTGTTCGTAAAAATCAAATACTCATTATCATATACTCGTTTGAGGTTATCCATGGCCTATTCATAATTAGCTTCGGTGACTTGAAACGCCTTTATTGTTCCTTTTACTTCATACGCGAGGCACGAAGTCAAATGATTGAATTTCTAGATCACCGATATACTTTCGTCGTTATGAACTAGAGTCTCAAAAAGGCTGATGAAATTGTTTAACTCCGAATGTTTACTACAAAATTTTGGTAATGCCAACTTCGGAAGTCGAGTACGAGCTGGGGCACTAGAGGCCTATACTGTCTGCGTCGTATCCCTTGATACATCAAAGGCGCTGATAACACTAGTCGACACGACTTTTCCGCTGTCGCCAAAATAGACTTTTTCTGATAGATTTGGATGTTTAAAAATTTTTTAAGAATGTTTTTTTTTTTCATGGTGAAGTTTTTTTTTAAGAATTTCGGGAAAAAATACCGAAAAAATTATGAAATTTCAATTTGGAAGCTTAATATCTTCCAGACGTTAAGTTGCAGCTACAAAGTGTCTGAGTCGGATTTATATCTGCATTTGTCAGATTTTTTTTAACTGCAAAGTTCAATACAACCAGTTGTAGGAAACTTAAGTTATGTGAAAAATATAAGCACTACCTATGGCAAAAAATACCAAATTTTTTAAAAATTCTTTAAAAAAAACTACACTATGAAAAAAACCATAATTCTTTAAAAAAATTTTAAAACTCCAAATCTATCAGAAAAAGTCATTTTTGGCGACAGCGGAAAAAAAAGTTGAATTTTGTCGAGTAGTGTAAGCGACACTATCTTTGCCTTAGTTACTATGGATAATTTTTCCACGTCGGCTGCGAATTATTCGTAGCCATCTATTTTTTCTATTTTATCTTGCAATTGGTTAACCTTTTCGTTTGAAGCATTCAAAACATCTAGCCTTCGTTTGTAATTATGTTAACTGTATAGGAATCGACCCTTTATCTACTCGTTCTTCGAAGCGGCGAATGCTTTTGACTCGACTCTTGAGCTTACTTTTTAAGTATTCAAGAACGGACCTTTTCTCGGACCTGGTAATTTTGCGAAGTCCTTGAAGTCAGCTGATTTTAAGCTACGCTGTTTTGAAGTTTTTTTGCAAGTGTTTAACAGGATTTTTGCATTACATTTTAAACCTTCTTTCTTTGTCAATAAACATTACTTTGAAATGGAAAACACCGATAAAGGTATGTTGATTGTTAAATGTAAATCAATGATTGTGTTGTGATGTGTTTTGTCTTTGCTTTTACGTGTTATTGTTGTTTTTTTTTTGTTGCATTTTTTTTTTCGATTTTTCCTGAAGTTTCAAAGTCAAAATTTCGGGTAAAAAATACCGAAAAAAATGATGAAATTTCAATTTGGAAGCTTAATATCTGCCAGACGTTAAGTTTCTGCTACAAAGTGTCTGAGTCGGATTTATAGCTGCATTTATCAGCTTTTTTTTAACTGCAAAGTTCAGTACAACCAGTTGTATGAAATGTGAGTTATGTGAAAAATAGAAGCACTACCTATGACAAAAAATACCAGATTTTTAAAAAATTCTTTAAAAAAAAACTACTCCATGAAAAAAAAAAAAAACATTCTTCAAAATTTTTAAACATCCAAATCTATCAGAAAAATTAATTTTTGGAGACAGCGGAAAAGTCGTTTCGACTAGTGCTATCAGAGTATCATTCAAGGCCACCTGAGAGGACGTCTTGGATTACGCATCGAAAACGACGCGGAGCTTGGTAGACGTACTTTGGGGCCTTACAACAAATTGATGTGGAATTACGAAGTGTGGAGTGGAAGGAATCGTATTGTCAGTAGAAGACATATGGCCTATGCTCTCCTATAAATTCCAAGCACATTTTCTTCAACTCATGGTCACGATCCAATATTCTTTCAAGCGACAAAAACCGCCGTTTAGCAACCTCAAAGGAGTTTCCCAAACAGATTGGTTCTGATTTAAACGGCAGCCTTACTTCTAACCGACCTGATGGCAACAACTGAGTAGTCTTCCGATAGTGATCTTCACACAACTGGTGGTCAGGTGAAGCAATTTTTTTTTTTTTAAATGGCATTTCTTCCAGTGACCAAAACTTTTGCAAGGTTTTATCAATGGACACTAAAAACTCTTCACTGCAAGTCAAACTATTTGTTATTCGGGGAGCAGAACTCTTGGAAACATCTCTTCCCGAAACAACCCAGCCAAAAAGGGTCTTCTGAAGAGTTGGATAGTCTGGACCTTGCTTAATTTGACCATCAGCTAATAATTTAAAAGGATTCTGCTCCTATCAGCATATCTATTCTTTGTGGCGTGTAGGAATAAGAGTCTGCCAGAGGTAGGTTATTTGGGATTCTCCAGTCACTGAGATTCACTCACTGGTCAGGGTGATAACCTGAAATTGATGTGAGAATGCAAAAATCGAAAGGGAACTCACTACCATATAATCGCGACTTTACCACCGTGTGTTTTACCTTGACTTTTATCCTTGACTTGAGAATTGGCCAATAAGGATCTGTAATCAAGGTGAGCAAGATCCTCTGTAATAAAATTGGTTTGAGATCCAAAGTCTAGCAGAGCTATAGCCAAAATGTGGTCACCTCTCTTCGTTAGGACACTTACGATCGACGTAGCCAGAATTACCCTGTCCAACGATGCCGCGTGTAGAGCATGGGACGTGGAAGGTTGATCCTGATTCAACGGAGGAAAGCTCTCTCTTGGGGTGGTGGCAACGCGAGAATATTAGCAGACACTGTGTATGGATGCAATAAGGTGTGATGTGAGCGGCCACACACTCGACATTTATTGGCTTTGCATTTTACAACAGCGTGGCCTTTTCGCAGAAATTTTATGCATAAGGGTGCAGATTTGGCGCACTCGAACCTTTGCATAACCGAGAAACGCGATAATGGAGTGCAGTTCGGCACTATTTGCAAATGAACTGCGATTATTCTGCTTGCTTGGTACAACTTTGTCTTGTCTTGGCTTAGTCGACTCTTCAGCAGACTGATGCTGGTATCGACTATTCAAAACTTTCTCAAGGTCGGACCGAAGCGGCAACTTCTCATAAGTCAGCTGTTCGTCCCACTTCTGTTTAGTCATTGGTCGACTCTGTCCAATACGAGATGAATGAGCATTGCATTCGAGATTTTTGTATCGTCTTCTATAGATAGTAATGAACCATTAATCGATGAAACAGTATCGATTAGGTTCCTTAGAGACGATGCGGATTGATCCGAGATTTTTGGCAGGTTAAATAATGTGGAAATATTGTTCGTAAAAATCAAATACTCATTATCATATACTCGTTTGAGGTTATCCATGGCCTATTCATAATTAGCTTCGGTGACTTGAAACGCCTTTATTGTTCCTTTTACTTCATACGCGAGGCACGAAGTCAAATGATTGAATTTCTAGATCACCGATATACTTTCGTCGTTATGAACTAGAGTCTCAAAAAGGCTGATGAAATTGTTTAACTCCGAATGTTTACTACAAAATTTTGGTAATGCCAACTTCGGAAGTCGAGTACGAGCTGGGGCACTAGAGGCCTATACTGTCTGCGTCGTATCCCTTGATACATCAAAGGCGCTGATAACACTAGTCGACACGACTTTTCCGCTGTCGCCAAAATAGACTTTTTCTGATAGATTTGGATGTTTAAAAATTTTTTAAGAATGTTTTTTTTTTTCATGGTGAAGTTTTTTTTTAAGAATTTCGGGAAAAAATACCGAAAAAATTATGAAATTTCAATTTGGAAGCTTAATATCTTCCAGACGTTAAGTTGCAGCTACAAAGTGTCTGAGTCGGATTTATATCTGCATTTGTCTGATTTTTTTTAACTGCAAAGTTCAATACAACCAGTTGTAGGAAACTTAAGTTATGTGAAAAATATAAGCACTACCTATGGCAAAAAATACCAAATTTTTTAAAAATTCTTTAAAAAAAACTACACCATGAAAAAAAACCATAATTCTTTAAAAAAATTTTAAAACTCCAAATCTATCAGAAAAAGTCATTTTTGGCGACAGCGGAAAAAAAAGTTGAATTTTGTCGAGTAGTGTAAGCGACACTATCTTTGCCTTAGTTACTATGGATAATTTTTCCACGTCGGCTGCGAATTATTCGTAGCCATCTATTTTTTCTATTTTATCTTGCAATTGGTTAACCTTTTCGTTTGAAGCATTCAAAACATCTAGCCTTCGTTTGTAATTATGTTAACTGTATAGGAATCGACCCTTTATTTACTCGTTCTTCGAAGCGGCGAATGCTTTTGACTCGACTCTTGAGCTTACTTTTTAAGTATTCAAGAACGGACCTTTTCTCGGACCTGGTAATTTTGCGAAGTCCTTGAAGTCAGCTGATTTTAAGCTACGCTGTTTTGAAGTTTTTTTGCAAGTGTTTAACAGGATTTTTGCATTACATTTTAAACCTTCTTTCTTTGTCAATAAACATTACTTTGAAATGGAAAACACCGATAAAGGTATGTTGATTGTTAAATGTAAATCAATGATTGTGTTGTGATGTGTTTTGTCTTTGCTTTTACGTGTTATTGTTGTTTTTTTTTTGTTGCATTTTTTTTTTCGATTTTTCCTGAAGTTTCAAAGTCAAAATTTCGGGTAAAAAATACCGAAAAAAATGATGAAATTTCAATTTGGAAGCTTAATATCTGCCAGACGTTAAGTTTCTGCTACAAAGTGTCTGAGTCGGATTTATAGCTGCATTTATCAGCTTTTTTTTAACTGCAAAGTTCAGTACAACCAGTTGTATGAAATGTGAGTTATGTGAAAAATAGAAGCACTACCTATGACAAAAAATACCAGATTTTTAAAAAATTCTTTAAAAAAAAACTACTCCATGAAAAAAAAAAAAAACATTCTTCAAAATTTTTAAACATCCAAATCTATCAGAAAAAGTCATTTTTGGAGACAGCGGAAAAGTCGTGTCGACTAGTGCTATCAGAGTATCATTCAAGGCCACCTGAGAGGACGTCTTGGACTACGCATCGAAAACGACGCGGAGCTTGGTAGACGTACTTTGGGGCCTTACAACAAATTGATGTGGAATTACGAAGTGTGGAGTGGAAGTAATCGTATTGTCAGTAGAAGACATATGGCCTATGCTCTCCTATAAATTCCAAGCACATTTTCTTCAACTCATGGTCACGATCCAATATTCTTTCAAGCGACAAAAACCGCCGTTTAGCAACCTCAAAGGAGTTTCCCAAACAGATTGGTTCTGATTTAAACGGCAGCCTTACTTCTAACCGACCTGATGGCAACAACTGAGTAGTCTTCCGATAGTGATCTTCACACAACTGGTGGTCAGGTGAAGCAATTTTTTTTTTTTAAATGGCATTTCTTCCAGTGACCAAAACTTTTGCAAGGTTTTATCAATGGACACTAAAAACTCTTCACTGCAAGTCAAACTATTTGTTATTCGGGGAGCAGAACTCTTGGAAACATCTCTTCCCGAAACAACCCAGCCAAGAGGGGTCTTCTGAAGAGTTGGATAGTCTGGACCTTGCTTAATTTGACCATCAGCTAATAATTTAAAAGGATTCTGCTCCTATCAGCATATCTATTCTTTGTGGCGTGTAGGAATAAGAGTCTGCCAGAGGTAGGTTATTTGGGATTCTCCAGTCACTGAGATTCACTCACTGGTCAGGGTGATAACCTAAAATTGATGTGAGAATGCAAAAATCGAAAGGGAACTCACTACCATATAATCGCGACTTTACCACCGTGTGTTTTACCTTGACTTTTATCCTTGACTTGAGAATTGGCCAATAAGGATCTGTAATCAAGGTGAGCAAGATCCTCTGTAATAAAATTGGTTTGAGATCCAAAGTCTAGCAGAGCTCTAGCCAAAATGTGGTCACCTCTCTTCGTTCGGACACTTACGATCGACGTAGCCAGAATTACCCTGTCCAACGATGCCGCGTGTAGAGCATGGGACGTGGAAGGTTGATCCTGATTCAACGGAGGAAAGCTCTCTCTTGGGGTGGTGGCAACGCGAGAATATTAGCAGACACTGTGTATGGATGCAATAAGGTGTGATGTGAGCGGCCACACACTCGACATTTATTGGCTTTGCATTTTACAACAGCGTGGCCTTTTCGCAGAAATTTGATGCATAAGGGTGCAGATTTGGCGCACTCGAACCTTTGCATAACCGAGAAACGCGATAATGGAGTGCAGTTCGGCACTATTTGCAAATGAACTGCGATTATTCTGCTTGCTTGGTACAACTTTGTCTTGTCTTGGCTTAGTCGACTCTTCAGCAGACTGATGCTGGTATCGACTATTCAAAACTTTCTCAAGGTCGGACCGAAGCGGCAACTTCTCATAAGTCAGCTGTTCGTCCCACTTCTGTTTAGTCATTGGGTCGACTCTGTCCAATACGAGATGAATGAGCATTGCATTCGAGATTTTTGTATCGTCTTCTATAGATAGTAATGAACCATTAATCGATGAAACAGTATCGATTAGGTTCCTTAGAGACGATGCGGATTGATCCGAGATTTTTGGCAGGTTAAATAATGTGGAAATATTGTTCGTAAAAATCAAATACTCATTATCATATACTCGTTTGAGGTTATCCATGGCCTATTCATAATTAGCTTCGGTGACTTGAAACGCCTTTATTGTTCCTTTTACTTCATACGCGAGGCACGAAGTCAAATGATTGAATTTCTAGATCACCGATATACTTTCGTCGTTATGAACTAGAGTCTCAAAAAGGCTGATGAAATTGTTTAACTCCGAATGTTTACTACAAAATTTTGGTAATGCCAACTTCGGAAGTCGAGTACGAGCTGGGGCACTAGAGGCCTATACTGTCTGCGTCGTATCCCTTGATACATCAAAGGCGCTGATAACACTAGTCGACACGACTTTTCCGCTGTCGCCAAAATAGACTTTTTCTGATAGATTTGGATGTTTAAAAATTTTTTAAGAATGTTTTTTTTTTTCATGGTGAAGTTTTTTTTTAAGAATTTCGGGAAAAAATACCGAAAAAATTATGAAATTTCAATTTGGAAGCTTAATATCTTCCAGACGTTAAGTTGCAGCTACAAAGTGTCTGAGTCGGATTTATATCTGCATTTGTCAGATTTTTTTTAACTGCAAAGTTCAATACAACCAGTTGTAGGAAACTTAAGTTATGTGAAAAATATAAGCACTACCTATGGCAAAAAATACCAAATTTTTTAAAAATTCTTTAAAAAAAACTACACTATGAAAAAAACCATAATTCTTTAAAAAAATTTTAAAACTCCAAATCTATCAGAAAAAGTCATTTTTGGCGACAGCGGAAAAAAAAGTTGAATTTTGTCGAGTAGTGTAAGCGACACTATCTTTGCCTTAGTTACTATGGATAATTTTTCCACGTCGGCTGCGAATTATTCGTAGCCATCTATTTTTTCTATTTTATCTTGCAATTGGTTAACCTTTTCGTTTGAAGCATTCAAAACATCTAGCCTTCGTTTGTAATTATGTTAACTGTATAGGAATCGACCCTTTATCTACTCGTTCTTCGAAGCGGCGAATGCTTTTGACTCGACTCTTGAGCTTACTTTTTAAGTATTCAAGAACGGACCTTTTCTCGGACCTGGTAATTTTGCGAAGTCCTTGAAGTCAGCTGATTTTAAGCTATGCTGTTTTGAAGTTTTTTTGCAAGTGTTTAACAGGATTTTTGCATTACATTTTAAACCTTCTTTCTTTGTCAATAAACATTACTTTGAAATGGAAAACACCGATAAAGGTATGTTGATTGTTAAATGTAAATGTTGTTTTTTTTTTTTTGTTGCAAACCTAACTTATAAGTCACATGTTGTCTGGAGTAAAACATGGCATTTTTCCAGCTCTTTCTCGAGACTAATAATGCATTTATGTTTATTAATATATGCTTAACTTATTGAAAGTAAATAATTTTGCGTTGTTTTGCGCGTTTGGTAAATATTTGATGATATTGCAGATACGCTCGAATTTATTCACGAGAAATTGCTTGAGATTTGGATTCAAGGTGGACGCAAAACCGAGGCGATTTCCAATCAAGTGTTTGGAAAGCTTATTAAAAATTTAAATACAAAGAAACAACAAATAATGACGAAAATGTCCAATTTTACCGGTTACATTAACATGGCATACATTATATGCCAAAATGTCAAAGGAAGATAACAAGATTTAAAGACCAACAATCAAAGTGGCTTGCTGGAAAAATGACTTGCAAATGGATGAAGATGATTTGACAAGACATTCAAAAGGTCAACCACGCTTATCTTATAATGAAGGCGGCACACGTTTGAAGCGCACACTAGCTTCCGAACTCGCAACTACTCAAGATCATAATATTTATTTACTCTCTTATGCAGCTGCCATATCTGCCAAAAAATTTAAAGTAAATAAAACTAATGATTGGGCTTTAGCATTTTTCTGGAGAATTTTTTCACGAAAAGACAATACAACAACATTAGGACTATAATACGGAAACATGGCTTTGATATATTGCCAAGCTATGATAAAGTCTACAAAGCTAAATTTCTGTGCAGTCCCATTGACAATGAAGTCACGGAAACCATGACCCAAGTTTCATTACAAAATATGGTCAATCACACTGCAAAGAGTATAATAACTTTTCAAAAAGAAGTTTTTAGTCAATTTCCAGAAATAAATGATGTTAATTTGATTGCAAGCTATGGATTCGACGGATCGACTGGACAAAGCTTATACAAACAGGGATTTCTAGGGAAGGAGCCGGAAACGTTTGACCAATCCTTATTCGTCACTTCTTTTATACCAATTTAATTAGTTGATTTTTTAGGAAGAGTTCTGTGGCTAAATGCAAAAACTCAGTCAGTACAATTTTGTAGACCATTAAAAATTTAATTCGTTAAGGAAAGTAAGGAGCAAATTTTAAAAGAAAACAGCAGATTAAAGGAAGAAGTTTTAAATCTTTCACCGTACATATTTAACTTAATTGCTGATAGAAATATATTATTGACGGTAAGGTTTTGAATGTTTTAACGGGGATGAACTCCCCTCAGTCATGTCCAATATGTGGTGCAACTCCAAAAAAAAATTTGACGACGAAGGACACAAATGTTGAAATTTTTAAGCCAAAACCTAATGCTCTTCAATATACGTTTCATATAAGATTGGTCTCAATAAATGGCAAGGTTTCTAGATGCAAATGACAAGGTTTCGTTAAATTGCCGGAAGAAAAGTATTCTAGATAAGCTATGGAAGCCAATGGGACTGCACGTAGATCGACCTCAACAAAAAGGAAGCGGCAATACAAATGATGGCATTACTGCTAAGAGGGCGTTCGCAAATACCCAACCATTTGCGCTTATATTTGAACTCGATTTTAAAATACTTGAATGCTTCAAAACAATTTGAATTGCCATTTCTTGCGAGTTTGAATTAAGTCCACAAAAGTTTCAAAGCTTTTGTAATGAAACTGCTTCCTTATACATACATATATGGAAAAGTATCCGTGGTATCCCATGTCACCGACCATTCACAAGATCCTGGTCCATGGTTCAGAAATTATTTCTGCTTCTTCAGTTCCCGTCGGATGTTTAGGCGAAAACGCCTCCGAGGCTCGATATAAATATTACAAACGCGACAGAATATTCCTCGCACCAAAAAATAGTCCTATTAATAATATAGAGGATGTGTTTCACCGAGCAATGGATTCTTCGGATCCCCTGATATCGAGCCTTAATTTAATTAAAGAGCTCAAGAAAAATAAGTACAAGCTGATGTCAGAAGTAGTTGAGCTTTTCGCTGAGCCAGCCGGTTTAGTAGACGAAGAAAATACGAATATTGAATCTGATATAAATTCGGATTCTGATAATGAATACAACAATACAACATATCCCCGCGATGTTGCTAACACGATTCTAAACCGATTCCTCAATCATAATACAAGCAATAACGACCCCAAGTCATTGAAGGAATTGAATATAACAACAATAGAGTCCCTTGCATCTCTAAAGGGACTGGGAATTAATATATCAACGTGGGATCCAATATTGATTGCCATTATCAAAAATAAATTATATGTAAAAAATAAGGCTTTGGATGAGCAGTCGTTGGGAAGCTCAAAGGCAATACAGCCATTGGACACAATACTTAGGAGTATTCCTAGGAGTATTCAATTTCCCCGACACATTTATGATGGCAAAGTTCCAGTTACCCAAGAATTACACACTTTTGTAGACGCGTCAGAACGAGCCTATGGCGCAGCAATATACGCACGCACCACATAAAAAAACAACCAAGTGTCTGTACGACTGCTCTGTTCCAAATCACGTGTGGCACCTACAGCCAAACAATCACTACCACGGTTAGAAGTTTGCGCTGCCGTCCTGGGTGCCGAACTCACTCATCGAATCCGAAAGGATCTTTACATGGACATTAACACGGTTCCAGGATGCTTTTGGACTGATTTTACCATTGTGCTGTCTTGGATAAACGCATCGGCATCGACCATACTTTTGTGGCAAATCGAATAGCCAATATCCAGGCATTTTCTAACAAACTACAATGGCATCATGTTTCATTGGCCAATAACGCAGCCGACGTACAGTCCAGAGGAAGCAAGAAAATTAGCAGATCACAATCTGTGCCTATATGGACCATTATTCCTCCACGGATCCCGAGACAAATGGACTACTACATCTATCATTGAGCCTAGCAATCTCGAGAGAAAGGCTAAGGATTTCAGCTTACCAATGAAGTGGCCAATGGGTCATTAAGACCTAGCTTTTCCAAGACAACCACGTACGAGTGGTCGATGTTAAAACAGCATCAGGTGTATACAAGCGCGCTCCATCACTCATCTAGCGTCACTGTAGCACTCAAACGCTTGTCACAGCGTTGTCACAGTCAATACAATACAAACAAGCCGGGAATATTATATGAGAAAATTGGTTGCCATTGGCAATTTACTACCATCAGCCGAGAAAGAGAAACATATCATGGCGATCATTTGACTCAGGCATACCTAGGACTCACAGCACAATTTCTTCTGCTGACAACGAGTCTTCAACGTATGCAGTCTGATATATCTGATGTACTCATCGGGTTTCACCATCGGACAACCAGCCCAACTCTAGTCTCCCATATAACGGATCAACTACACGAAATGCGGGATCACCCGATTAAAGGCTGCCTGTTACAACAAAAAAATGTCATCCACCCATGCAGAATCATGCGGGCCGAAGTAACACCGACTGCAACACACGTCGTCTTCAAGGTAACGCTACCTCTGGTCCCAACAGTTCAGCTTGAAACCTTCAGTATTATCACAATTCTCACCTGGGAATCAACAAGTTGGAGCTTGTTCGATCTCAAGACAACCATAATAACTGTAAAAATACATCGAGATCAGTTCATGGGTTTTACTCCGGAGGAGTTTCGATGCTGCTTCAAACTGCCCAACGAGGAATTCATATCTTTTGATCATCTAACGGTCTTTAGCGTAAATAATCGCTGTGAATTTCAGCTGTTTAACAACAAAACAGCAACATTATGTCAAGTTACTCATTCAATTGCCGACATGGTGTGGTCAAAAACTCAGCAACCAAAAAAATTTATTTTTGCAATACATTCTACAATGAGACTTCAAGCAGTCTGCAAGGGATCTCCATCAACCATTCAGTTGGAAGGATCTGGCTTACTCTCGCTATCACCTGGATGTACTGCTCGCAACACGGAAATAAGCATCAGCACGACGAACAGCGAGGTAAAATTAACCTACACTCGATTTGAACATAAGTTCAGCGGTGACACCACCAATGGTAACCCAGACATCTGACTATCTTCAAGAACTTGATGATCTACTCCAACAGCTAGCGGCAATAAGTCGTCAAGAGCTGCCACACCAACTCACCGCTGTGCAGCACCACCAAATTGCTGCCCATGCAGAAATATCAATTCTAGTGATTATTGCTTACATTTTCCGAAAAAATTATCAATAATGGAAACCACGGTCATCACCCCAAGAACCGCGCGGGTCTTCAGCACTTACCCCCATGTCACGTCACTTCTCCATCTACTTAGGTGAAAAGAAAATATCACGACTCAGTATTATAGCTGAGTCAACGACAAACCGCCTTCTTCAGAAGACAATAAAACTGTGCAATTTCCGAGCATCACAATTGCCCAATTTATGTATGTTCCTTTCCGAAGGCCGGTCTTTAAAGTTTATTTGCCTTTGATATATACGGCACGTCCTCAACTTTAATTGTGTCCTTTAATCTTTAATCTCCTTCCTTAGAATGTCGTCGGACAGTGTGCTTACTGTCTGCAGCAGATTGAAGCGTCAGGCTTTGCTATCATCGAAGATCTGGTAGCCAAATTCAACTCTGCCATTTTACCTATGGTTTATTGCACATTTTAATCAACTTTTATTTTTTTATCAATGTTGAATATCTTTTAAACTTAAATAAAAATGTGTTCCGGATTTAACGGCTCAAAAGTTCAAACATATTTGCGTCAAAATACTTATGCTTATATGTACATACATATGCACTTACACATTTGTTGCTCTATGCATTGTTAACAGCAGAAAGAGAATGCAAAAGGTAAGCAATATAAAGTTTGACGCATCATTTTCGCACCGTTATTTAACGATACTAAGCTAAGCTAGGTTCAATACACAGAAAAAGATATCGTCAAAGTACTTATGCAGACTAGTGTGTTTTAAATTGTCAAAATCTATTTTATTCAGTATTTTTTGCCATCTCGAAATTGGACATGCGCATTCAAGATGTATTTGATATGTATGCAAACATGTGTATAACATAGAATTTAAGTGCAAATAAGTGACCAAGGATTGTGAACAATATATGTGCAAAAAGTATTCTAAATAATTTCGTATATATGTATGAGAAAGTATATTCAAAGTTTTTATATATAAGAACAATGATTGAATCAAACGTGGATTAGTTTCGATATATCTTCTTATGACTCAAATAAGGTGACAAATCAAACTAAAATTGTTGAGCAAAAGGAAACAAAAAAATTGTATGTGAATGCCAGTACATCTACGTATTTGTATTGCACTTATATGAGGTATGTAGATACATATGTATGTACACATAAAGTGTATATAAGCTAATAAATATATATAAAATGATGCATTCATTAAGTATTTACATATGTACTAATTTTTATGCTATGTATGTATGGCTTTTTTTTTTTAATTTAGAATGTTGTGTATATATGTACATACATATATATATGTATGTATATACAAAATTTGTACATTATCGTAGATTCAAGTTGGCAAAACACCTTCTGTATTGTTATTCAATGACTTGTTACAAATAAAAGAAGCTTTTATCACTTCATCTTGGGATGCCGAGTTTAAAATGCCATACTCAAATCAAATGAATGTCTGTAGTGTGCAGGCGTGCTCGATTTCATTCTTCTGCTTCTCGTTAAAACTAAGGGTTTCTTGTGGTACAAACGGCTGGAAACTAACGTAAACATACATACAGGCAGACTCAAGATTTCTCTTACTTTTTCGTTATAATTTTTCAATCAAAACGTTATGTTCTCACTTTAAGGTCCTTCCGATTTCACTAATTCTTTTCATCGATATTTTTAATTCTATCATCGCAGTTGCACCCACATTTTGAATTAAATGTGGCGGGAAACCTCTTTCTTTACCCAGCTGTTCTGTTACGACAACTCCTCTACACATCCGAACTATTTTGTGCCGATTACACTAAGGCTGCGTCTTGATTCTTTGCGTCTTCTCAGAAACGCAGTTTTTATACCCGGTACTCGAAGTGTATAGGGGTATATTAGATTTGTGGTGATAACGGATGTGTGTAACGCCCAGAAGGAAGCGTTTCCGACCCCATATTAAACCATATATATATATAATATATAAAAATCTAGCATAGGGTTCGACATAATTTTTTTAAATGTTCCATTTTGGCCAAAATTTAATTCGTCCCTTTTGCGAACATATAATAAATTACATAAAACGTAATATATTATGTAGACGCTAAATTTATTATTAAATCAAGCATTTCTACAACATTTAAACACACCGAATAAGTTCCCTATTGTGCGATATTCCGCAGACGATCCCAGGCAATATAGCGCTATGTCTATCCTGTTCACCACAGGGATTGCCTGTCGAAAATTAATGTCCCGTTTTCGGAGATTAGCCGCAGTCCCACTAGAATGTCGAACGTACTCCTCTTCATGCGGAAGTTGTCTTTGAAGAATGCGTCGGTGTTGTTTACCACATCTTCCTCTCAAAATGAACCAGATCGTGGCTATTGCAATTTAGAATACATTATTTACTTGAAAATGAGAAATAAGAACTGACTTGAAAACGAGCTGACGAGAGCAAGAAAAATCTTATAAATAAAGTTAATTATGTACGAAAATCAAAGGGAAATAACAGAAAAAGGATTTATTCTTTTATCTTCGGTGGCGCAAAATGAAGACAATGTTTTGAAATATGTACATGTGCAGGGCTATCTGCAGACATGTTAAAATTTGTCTTGAAACTGCAAAGTCGTCTCGCGTACCCTTGTAAGTAAAAAGCAAACGAGGGGGAACGTTGTGAGCCGCGGCAAAGGCCGCGGCTCTACTTTATACCCGGTACTCAGTCAGTATATAAATACATACAGTGACTCAAAGCCAAAATAATGCAGTGTCAAATAAAAAGTTTAAGTTTAAAGCTGAGTATCCAGCACCGCGGAAACTAAAAATTACTGCCAAACTTCATATAAAAAAAACGGGGCCAGTAATTTTTCGTTTGTGTTTTCCTGGAGTCAGTATCCAGCAACGTAAACGGGATCCACGAATTTTTATCGATAATATCGATATTCACACGAATGTGGACTGTGAGAACAGCTGATAGGGGTGCCAGTAAAATATATGTGCCTATTTTTACTGGAGTACAAGTGAGAGGTGAGGGCAAAATCTGTGCGCAAAACCAAAAAGAGATATGCAAATTTTTAAAGTGAGGAGAAGATTGCTTTAATAAAAGCAGTTGAGGCAAGACCATGTCTTTGGCGGATCACGGAAAACAAGCATTTTGATCATTTTGATATTTTGGCGCCTCCGACTGTGCTGTACTTCTTCTTACAACAATATGTGCCACTACCAACACAATCACTTCATCGTCAGAATTACTTTTCTTCCTTTTTTTAATTTTAGTTTAATTTTCAAAATTGGCGCTGTTTACAAAACACAGCTGATTCATGAGAGTGGCAAATCACTTTTTAGGCTCTTGGTCACACTACATCAGTTGAGTTCCACACATCCGAAATAATGAGCAGATTCGTTTCAGTAAAATTTCGCGGTGCTGGATACAGGCCTTAAGTATTAATACGATCTCTTCCCCACCTGGAAAACCCAGTATTTAAGGGTCAAATATTGGTTTTGGTACCTAATGTATGTATATATCATCGGTCATTGGAATTTTTGAAAAATATGTGTGATAACTTTATGGCAGCCAATTTAACTTTTTATTTGACACTGCATTGTTTTGGATCTGAGCCACTGTATATGAGCTTAAAATTTATGCAATTTATTATATGTTCGCAAAAGGGACGAATTAAATTTTGGCCAAAAAAGAATCTTTCAAAAAATACAGTCAAACCATTTTTGGAATTTTTATGCATGTTTCCATTTTTGTTTACATATACTTTTTACATCTGCTTCAACATTTCTACATGACATGTATAACTACATATACGAGACGTACACGTGTGTACGAAAGAGAGAGGGAATGAGTAAGCGCTTGGCAGGCGTTGCGTAGCCACTGAAATTTAATTTGTTCCTTCTGTCCATAATAATGATTCGACCTGATCCAGAATCGGCAATCTGTTAGACACGGCCATTTCCCATGATTCTGCGTTTTTCGTTTTCTCTTACCTTAAAAATTGTGGATTCCACAGATTTTCGTCTTTTGTGGGGGCGGAAGGGGGCGTGGCAAAAATACACTTGTATTGAAGTGATATCACAGGAGCTTGGATAGAAAGTTTGGTTGCTCTAGCTCTTATAGTCTCTGAGATCTAGGCGCTCATTTCGACGAATAGGCAAAACAGACAGGGTCGCGTGTGAGAGAGAGCGAGAGGGAACGATGACTTTCGAAATGGTTTTCTTCATTGTGGCTATATTAATTATCCGATCTGATTCAGATTCAACACTCTGATAGAAATGGCCATTTACTATGATTCTGCGTATTTAGTTTCTTTGTATCTTCAAAATTGTGTACGCCACAGACTTTCATTCTTTGTGAGGGCGGAAAGGGGCGGGGCGAAATTTTGCAACACATTTGGAGTAGTGTGATCACACAGGAGACTGGATACAAAATTTGGTTGCTCTAGCTTTTATAGTCTCTGAGATATAGGCGCAAATGAAGATGGACAGACGGACGGACGGACAGACAGACATGGCTATATCGACTCGGCTATTCATGCTGATCAAGAATATATATACTTTATGGGGTCGGAAACGCTTCCTTCTGGGCGTTACACACAACCGTTATCACCACAAATCTAATACATATACCCCTATACTCTTCGAGTACCGGGTATAATAATTTTTCTCTTTTTAATTAAATAATGTATTCTAAATCGCAATAGCCACGATATGGTTCATTTTGAGAGGAAGATGTAGTAAACGCGTTCTTTAAAGACAACTTCCGAATGAAAAGGTGTACGCTCGACATTCTAGTGGGACTGCTGCCTAATCTCCGACAGGACTCTCAGGACACGAATTCTCGACATGCATTCTTTTTAAGAAAAGGATAACCATCGCGCTACATTACATTACATGTATTTTTGCCCCTTTTTACTGTTGTTTTTTGATGTTATTAGTGATGAAAGTTCCGCTGATAGGCACAAAAGTACGAAAATGTGTTGTTAAGCGTAAAAGTAATCAAATATATCGAATAAACGCACCTGTGTCGGAAAAAGACACAACTTTTTGCCACCATTCTTTAGATGCTAAATTTGTTTAATATAAAATAAAAAAAATTTAATGATCTGATACATGTATACATATATAATTATATATATAATTATTGTATTATATAATATATAATGATATATTTTAAATATTTAGTCTCATATAACAAAGAAGTATGCGCTAAAAAAAATATATATGTATATCACCCTTGAATTTGGATATTAATGACATATAAATGGGTAATAAATGTGTCCATACAGAATTTAGTGTCATACTTGCGCATCAAATTCGAAATCATTCCTCGTTTTGTGATGTCCATCCATAGACAGAACCTGCAAGTACGTTCATATGTGTGTATTCTTGTGCAGAGCATGGTTCGTACTTTGCTAAGACTGAAGAATTTTCAGGGTGGCCACCCACCGTGATAAGACACTTGGGCGTGGGATAAAAAAAAAATAAATCTGTTATTTTTTTTATTTTTATTTTTATTTCCGGTACTCATAAAGTATATATATCCTTGATCAATGGCCGGGTCGATATAGCCATGTCTGTCTGTCCGTCTGTCCGTCCGTCCGTCTGTTCGTCCGTCCGTCCGTCCGTTCGTCCGTCCGTCTTCATTAGCGCCTAGATTTCAGAGACTATGAAAGCTAGACAAACCAAATTTTTGTATCCAGTCTTCTGTGTTATCACACTACTACAAGTGTAGTTCAAAGTTTCGCCTCGCCCCTTTCCGTCCACACAAAGGACGAAAATCTGTGGCATACACAATTTCGAAGATACGAGAAAATTAAAATAGCAGAATCATAGAGGATGACCAATTATATTAGAGTGTTGATTCTGGACAAGATCGGATTAGCCACAATGAAGAAAACCATTACAAAAAGCATCGTTTTCTCTCGCTCTCTCTCACACGCGATTCTGTCTGCTTTGCCTATTCGACTTCATGAGCGCCTAGATCTCAGAGACTATAAAGCTAGAGCACCGGAAGTTTCTATCTAAGCTCCTGTGATATCACTTCAATATAAGTGTATTTTTTTTTTAAATGCACCAGAGAAATTTATTGAGAGCTTAACAAAGCTATTCACCAGAATTTGGAACACAGAAAATATACCAGAAAGCTTTCGGCAAAGCATTATTTTCCCTATATAAAAAAAAAAAGGAAATGCCACTGACGCAGGGAACTATAGGGGGGATATCCTACCTTACTTCGACCATGAAGGTGTTCGCGTCAATATTGCTCTCGCGCCTGACTGAATGGGTAGAAAGGTATAATGTGCTCAGCGAATACCAAGCGGGGTTGGCTAGGCTATAGTTCAGTGGACAGCATTTTCGTACTGGTGCCGATAGCCAAAGAGTACAGGAGGCAAAACCGAAAGATGTAGACCTGCTTCATAGATTTCAAGGCGGCTTTCGACACCATCGACCGACAAAAGTTCTTTTTTAAACTCAGCATGTCTAGAATGTCAACAAAAATATTCAACATATTAAGAGGTCTTTAGACCGATAACACGGCAGCGGTCTGGAACGGCAACAGTTTGTGCGAGTGGTTCCCATGCAACCTTGGGGTGAAGCAAGCATGTATACTAAGTCCTCTGCTATTTTCCCTGTACGTAGACGATATAGCATCGCTGCTGCCAAGAATACATAGAGGAACGGCAAGTGTCAAGGTTCTTATGTACGCAGATGACATGGTGATTATGGCAGAATCGCCCAGCATGCTGCAAAATATGATCGACACCATGCAAAATTATTGCGAAACGCATGTCACTATACTGGCTACTGACTTCGAGAGAGCGTTTGACCGCGTAGGAATACACGCACTCCTCGAGCAACTTGAACTGTGGGGGATCGGTCCAAAGGTCTTTCACGTCGTGAAAGCCTTCATGACCCAGCGCCTGTTCCGGGTCCGAGTAAACAACACTTACTCCAATTATTTCAAACTTCCAAATGGCATCCCACAAGGCTCGCCACTATCAGTAGTCTTATTTACAATTGCATTTGAAAAACTCAACATCACAATTCTCTCCCATAAACGCTGTCGGGTCAAGCAGCATAAACCATAAACCGGTCCAAAGTAAATGCACATCTCGATGTCAATTGTTGCAATGCCCACTGTAAAATCGTTTGTTACCGCATATGCCTACGCACGGCAGCGGTCTTCTTTCGCTTACTTATACATATATAAACATTCTTTGTACTCGGCTTAGCAGCAGCCCGAACTGCTCTAGCTCTCTCCTAATCGCATTCTCTCCCGCTCGTTAAGCGTTGCCTCATAGGGCACGGCAATTACGCCGTCTGCCCTTGCATTATAGTCTTGAGCTGATCTTCGTGGCCATCAGACCGTCTTTCGTCATTATTAAATCGCATCGATCGTTCACCCATATACATACATACATATATGTACATACGCATTCGCCGGTCTACATACTTATATACCAATAAACTATAGCTACTATCAATTTAACCAATCGAACTTTTATTTAACTGCATCGCAGCAGCTAGTGAAAAAGCTCATTAGCTTAACATTTGGTGACCCCCACGTGATTTGTGCAATAGTTAATATCAGTGCAATCACAAACTACAATAAAACAAAACAAAATTATAAACTAATTGCTAATTCCACCCGAGTGATCGGCTACATAAGTGAATCCATACATTCATATAAGCACCGGCCGCCCTTGCATATAGCTGTTGGAGTACGGTTCTCATTTCTTCTCGTCTATTACGCGCGGTACTTTTTGCGTTCATCTTCCCGCAAGAAACGGTTCCCATACCGGCTGCCCTTGCATATACCAATTGCACATAGCGTTGCTTGCGGTTATTGTTCATATCCTCTTTTCGTTCGTCTTCCCGCTAGCGACGATTATTACGCGCTTTACTCTTTGCGGTCATCTTCCCGCAGTAAACGTTTGCTAAGCTGCCGCCGCTATGGAGATGGATGCTGCCAACGCTGCTGACGCTGCCAACGCTGCTGTTGCTGCCAACGTTGCTGATGCTGCCAACGCTGCCGAAGCTGCTAACGAAATTCCAATTACCAGGGAGCAAAACGGTGTCATTTTTAAAGCTTAAATCCACGGAGTTATGCGAAAAAATGAAAAGGTTAGCTGCTGAGTGCCAGAATGAGTCTTTAGTGTCAGACTATTATATGCTCGTTGTAAAACAAGAGCAACTCGATAAGCTGATCGGGAAGTTTGAGATGCTCCACACCGAGCTTGAGGAATTGGATCAAGCCGAGATTCACAGTGGATTAGGTGATATGTTTAAATCGCTTGCCAGTACTGTGAAGGCGTCAATTATGCGGGAAATAGCAAAGAGTAGCGGACACATGCCTCTTCATTCTACCATGGCTGGAGGAAACATCACCGCTGATTTTGCCGGCTCGCAATTTCTACCTCGACGTAGACAGGTACCATCCCTGCCTCCTATACAACTTCCAACTTTCAGCGGAGGATATGCTAAATGGACCGACTTCTACTCCACGTTTGTAACCATCATAGATAATCATCCTGATCTAACCAGTGTAGAGAAGTTTCAGCATTTGCGTTCCTGTCTGCGTGATGCGGCTTTGGAGACTGTGCGGTCGCTGGAAATTTCAGATGGCAATTATAACGTGGCTTTAGAATTATTGGAAAGAAGGTTTTATAATCGACGCTTAGTATTTCAGGCACACATCAATGAGATCCTAGGGCTCCAGGCTGTCGAGAGTGGTTCAGTGGTAATGCTTCGAGAGCTGTCGGACGGATTCAACGCTCATATGCGTGCGCTTCAGAGTTTGGGCACTTCTGAGCAGATCGCAGGATGCATCATCGTGCAGGAGCTGCTTCGTAAACTTGATCCAGCGAGCCAAGCCAAGTGGGAGGAGCGATTTGAGGAGCCAGCGTATGCCAAATCGATTCCGTCATGGGAGTATATGGCCTCGTTCCTGGAACAGCGATGCAGATCATTGGAGACAGTGAATTTTGCTAGGGCAACCTATGCGCCGAGCAGTCAGGTGGGCAAGAATAGAAGATATAACAGGACGAAGCCTGCCTCCTATTTATCTGTGCGAGCGATGCACCAGTTGGCAACCGACGAGCAGGTAGATTTTCCAGTTGGAGCTGAAGTTCTTCGCCGTAACTTCTACGTTGATGATTTAATATCTGGCGCCAGATCTAAAGAAGAGGCCATCCGCATTCGTGAGCAAACTGCTGGAATCCTGTCTAGGGGTCAGTTCAGATTAAGGAAATGGTGTTCGAACGTTCCCACTGTGCTGGATGGAGTTCCTGATGAGGACAAGGAAACTTACTTAAAGTTAGATGATGGCAGCCATTTTACTAAGACGCTAGGACTCGCTTGGGATCCGATTTCTGATAAACTTTTATTTTCGTTCTCCGCCCTAGAATCGTCTCCGAATCCCTGCGGGCGCTCTGTGTTATCAACCATAGCGCGGTTCTACGATCCTCTCGGACTAGCTGGTCCTTTAATTACGAAAAATCTTTCTTCAGCGTTTGTGTAAAAAGAAGTTAGCCTGGGATGAAAGCCTCCCAGCCTCACTGAGTACCGAGTGGCAGGAAATATGCAGCAGTTTTGGCCAGATTCGTCGACTTGAATTTCCTCGTCTTGTCCTCCTTCCAGACTCCGAGCTAGAAATTCACGGATTCTGCGATGCCAGCATCGAGGGTTATGGTGCATGCATATATGTCGTGTCAAAAGGTCAGCATTCCAGCAGTCACTTACTTTGTGCCAAATCTCGTGTTGCTCCTTTGAAGACACTTACGGTGCCAAAGTTGGAGCTTGTGGAGCGGAGTGCTGGCTAGGCTCATATCTGAAATATCCGGAATGAATGTCTTCAAGGGAAGGTGTTACTGTTGGTGTGATTCTGCGGTTGCACTTTCCTGGATTCGGGACGAGTCGTCAAGATTTAATATATTTGTCGCAAATAGAGTAGCAACGATTCAGGAAATGACCGACCACATGACATGGCGCTGTGTTCCCACAGCGTTAAACCCAGCCGACATTCTCTCTCGAGGGGCTCTTCCGACTGAGCTGAAGGAGTCTCTCCTCTGGGCTCATGGACCTCCATTTCTTTGCGGCCCCTCAGATGACTGGCCGCCCACGGTACTACCGGATAAGCCAGCCCTTGATCTTCGCCGGAGTGTTCTTCTGGTAAAATCTCCTTACATTGACATTGTAGCTGATTCCAAGTATGCAAATTCGTTTGGTTCCTTGCAACGCGTTTTCGGATACATTTACAAGTTTTGCAATCGCATTCGGCATCCCGGACTGATTGTCTCGGACATTGACCATGGAACCCAGTTGTTGCTGCGACTAGTCCAGCGCACTCAGCTATGGGAGGACATGAAGTCGCTGCGGTCCAGGGGATCAGTTTCCCCATACAGCTCACTTGCATCGTTGTCGCCATTCATGGATCAGTTTGGTCTTCTCAGGGTTGATGGTCGACTGAAGAACTCTTCGTTGGATTTTGATGGCCGTCATCCAATTATCTTGCCCAGCAGCCATCCACTAACTCTTTCCATAATCTCTCACTTTCATGAGCGGAATCTCCACGCTGGACCTCGAGCTTTGCTTGGACTAATTCGATCCCAATCGATCGACGGTAAACAAGGCAGTGAACAAATGCGTAAGATGCTTTCGAATGAAGCCTAGAGTATTGGAGCATATCATGGCGGATCTTCCAAAGGAGCGGCTCGACGGTTCTCATGCCTTTGAGATCACAGGCGTCGACTTTTGTGGGCCATTTTTCTACAAACCGGAGGCACGCAATAAGGCCCCAATCAGGTGTTACGTCTGTGTCTTCATTTGCTTCGCTACCAAGGCTGTTCATCTGGAGTTGATTAAGGATTTATCTACACTTGCCTTTCTTCATGGACTAAAGCGCTTCATATGCACCCGACGGAAGCCGCGACCAATTTGGTCAGATAACGCAACAAATTTTGTCGGCGCTAGGAATGAGCTGATGGAGTTAAAACGCCTGTTCCTCAGTGATGACCATCAGAAGGCTGTGCTGGATTTTCGCTTGGTGGAATCTATAGACTGGCACTTCATTCCTCAGCGCTCCCCGCATTTTGGTGGCCTAATGACCGCAAAGAGTAAAGCGTTGCCTCATAGGGCACGGCAATTACGCCGTCTGCCCTTGCATTATAGTCTTGAGCTGATCTTCGTGGCCATCAGACCGTCTTTCGTCATTATTAAATCGCATCGATCGTTTACCCACATACATACATATATGTACATACGCATTCGCCGGTCTACATACTTATATACCAATAAACTATAGCTACTATTAATTTAACCAATCGAACTGTTATTTAAACAACACATCGCAACAGCTAGTGAAAAAGCTCATTAGCTTAACAAACACATTAATCTTTCAATTTATGCACACGACGCCATAATATATAAAAAACTAAAAGACCCGCTAAAAATTCAATCATTGCTATCAAAAATTATAATAGACATATAAAAATGGGGAGTCCTGTCGGGTGCCACATTGTCAAAAGAAAAATGTAAAATATTACACATATGTAATAAACACATATGTAACATGCCTAATATAAGTTTCGACAATAAAACAATAACATATGTAGATAATTTAAAAATACTCGGCATTACATTTAACAAAAAATTCAACTTTAAAAATCAATGCCAAAATCTTAGAAAAAACATAAGTAATAGGCTCAATATAATTAAATTAGTTTCATCCAAATTCACCCACATCCACATTAACAGTCTCATAAATATTACTCCGGCTATAATATTATCGAATCTGGACTATGGGACCGGGTGCATGTCATAACGCCCAGTGTCATAACGCCCGTGGGCGTTATGACACCAAAAATAGTGTCATAGCGCCCACGGGTGTTATGACATTTCCAAAAGTGTCATAGCGCCCATTCTCAAAGTGTCGTAGCGCCCGTGGGCGTTACGACACTTTCAAAAGTGTCATAACGCCCTCAACTTTTTAAAACTTGCAAATTGCATCAAGAATCAATGAGCTTACCGATATGAATTTACCGTTCATTTTCTTATCTCTCTAAGCATTTTTCAAGCTTTTCAATGATCTTCTGAGTTAGTTTATCATTGAGCTGTTTCTTACAATTATAAAATTGTTGCTGGATTTAGAAAAAATTCGAAGTTGTTGCTTCTCACAACGATACAAAAACTCGCTATTGCTCTGCCCATATTGCAGACAAATACTTGAAAGTAGTGAAGTTTACCAATAAAATATGAATTTATTATTATTTAACAGCAACATTTATTTGAGAAAGGATGCTTGCAACAATTTTATTTCAAAAACTATTTATAAAGTAAAGAAATAATGAAAATTTGTATATAAAAAATCGCGCGATTTTTGTTATTTCGCAGAGTCTGTATCATATTATTATTTAATTTTTATAAGCTTCGGGCGTTATAGTGTCATAAGGCCCACAAAAAAGTGAAATAAAGCCCTGCGGGCGCTATGACACTTTTCGAAATGTCATAGCGCCCATGGGCGCTATGACACTATTTTTGGTGTCATTATGCCCACGGGCGTTATGACACTGGGCGTTATGACACTGGGCGTTATGACATGCAACCTATGGGACCATCTAAGGATGGAACGCCAAATCAAACATTAAAAAAATTCAGCCCTTACCACGCAGCAGTTCACCGTTGCCGCACAATTATCCCGAATGCGGCATGTTGTATGTACGGACAGCCTGTCTACAATCGAAGCTGTAAGAAACCCAAACGCTGGAAACCAAACCATTGCTCAAATTCGAAATCTTTTGATTAAAAGTCGTGGAATGATAGTTTTTTTCTGGACTCCCAGTCACATGGGCATCATGAAATGATGGAAATGAAAATACGGAAATGCACTATCAGCACCACTAGTTACGATCGCACCGTTGGACGGCGCACCTCTAAAGCGAAAAATGTATCAACATCTACTCGCACAAAAAATGGGAGATTGGTCCACTTTCAGCCACTGCTGCCGTAATTATAATCTCAGCTGCACAGGCGCAAAGATACCTCCAAATGTATCCAAACCCAAATGGTCAGCATACATTCGACTCCGTATAGGGCACACGACTATGTCACATGAACACCTAGTCAAGGGAACCGCAGCTCCAATGTGCAGATGTGGAGCAATCATCACAACCGAACACATTCTTACGGACTGTCTGAACAATGATATCAGAGCCCTAATATTTATAGACACCTCCCCCTCCGATAGCTTAATATTACCAACAACTCAAAACATCAAAAAAATTCATAATTTCTTTAAACATTTTAAAACATTAGATAACATATAAACACAACACAGAGTTGAAGGTCTAGTTACTATTACGCTACGGGACTACTTTAGCCTATTAGATTTAATATTTTATATTTCTTCTAATCTTATAAAAAAAAAAAGGGAACGTTGTGAGCCGCGGCAAAGCCCGCGGCTCTACTACTTTATACCCGCTACTCAGTCAGAATATATGTGAAAAACGAAAGAATTAAATTTTGGCCCAAAAGGAAAATTTCAAAAAACCGATGCCAGATTTTTTTATATTAAAAGTTATCTGTTTCCACTTTTGTTTACATATAATTTTTACATCAGCTTCTACATTTCTACATGTACATACATGTAAAACTACTCATACGAGACGTGTAAGTGTGTGCGAGAGAGAGAGAGAGGGAATGAGTAAGTGCTTGGCAGGCGTTGCGTAGCGACTGAAATTTCATTAATTCCATTTGTCTATAATATTGATCCGACCTGATCCAGATTTGGTAATCTGGTAGATACGTTTATTTTCCATTATTCTGCGTTTTTGCTTTTCTAGTATCTTAAAAATTGTGGATTCCACAGATTTTCGTCTTTTGTGGGGGCGGAAGGGGGCGTGGCAAAAATACACTTGTATTGAAGTGATATCACAGGAGCTTGGATAGAAAATCTGGTTTTTCTAGCTCTTATAGTCTCTGAGATCTAGGCGCTCATTTCGACGAATAGGCAAAACAGACAGGGTCGCGTGTGAGAGAGAGCGAGAGGGAACGATGACTTTCGAAATGGTTTTCTTCATTGTGGCTATATTAATTATCCGATCTGATTCAGATTCAACACTCTGATAGAAATGGCCATTTTCTATGATTCTGCGTATTTAGTTTTCTCGTTTCTTCAAAATTGTGTATGCCACAGACTTTCGTCCTTGTGGGGGCGGAAGGGGGCGTGGCGAAATTTTGAAATACACTTGGAGTAGTGTGATAACACAGGAGACTGGATACAAAATTTGGTTGCTCTAGCCTTAATAGTCTCTGAGATATAGGCGCTAATGAAGACGGACGGACGGACAGACGGACGGTCGGACGGACAGACAGACAGACATGGCTATATCGACTCGGGTATTGATGCTGATCAAGAATATATATACTTTATGGGGTCGGAAATGCTTCCTTCTGGGCGTTACACACATCCGTTATCACCACAAATCTAATACACCCCTATGCTCTTTGAGTACCGGGTATAAAAAAAATATTGCGAAACGTGGGGCCTGATCATTAATGCTGACAAAACCAAAGCCATGGAAAAAAAAGGACGACAGAGGCCGGTCGGCACAAATCGAACTTTACACGCTAATTGGATAGACACTGAAGACGGTTCGTGCTTTTACGTATCACTCTAACCCAGAACATGAGCTTCGAAACAAATGTGCAAAATAAGCTAGCGGACGGAAAGGTAACTCTTAATTGCACATGGAAAGAACTACTTGGAAAAAAACAGATCTCCCAGAGCACAAAGGTACAAACGCTATGAAGCAGCAGAAAAACTCCTGCGTTTCCACATAAAAAAAATCTTCCGACTCCCACAAAGCACACCGACCTATGCAATCCATCTGGAAACTATCCTCTCTGCCGTATTTATACACACGTTGCAAAAGCACTTCAGCTATGCATCCAAAGTGATGATAAGAGACTCCAAAAGAGAGTACTCAGGTATCTGACAGGCCAGAAAACTGATTTCATCGCGAACTGGGAGACGATGGCAACCAATCGAGGAATTCCAGGAGATGTCCGAAATCCAACATGTTGGAGAACTTGGCAGGACCAGATCGTCTGAGCCACAGACGAAGCAGACAGACAAAGGTAGTTACAAAGAGCAAGCGCATCGAGTCGCCTATACAGCAGCCTTGACCATAACCTAGGAGTCCATAACTATTTTAAAAATAGTATAGATGCCAACTACATAACCCTCATTTTCCGGGCATGAATGGACACGCTGCCACTTCACTCGTCTCCGTACAAAAGTCTCGCTGCAACAGAATGCACGCTGTGCAATATGCACGCATTGCAATATGCACGCGCAGGAGGACACTTTGCACTTTTTGGCGACATGCCCTATCCTAAAGTAGATTCGAACACAATATTGCGGAAGTCCACCGCTAACAGTCCAAGGCTTGACTACCCTGCTCAACGGAACGGGCTGGAATCAGCTTGCACTTTTCTTCAGGGAAATATTGCACTACAGAGAGGACATTCTAGAGACGGTTCTAGAGACGACAACAGTAGGCGATATCGACAAGCAGAAACAGGGCGAACGGCATCCATGCAACGCCTACAGAAAAGTTAGGATTTTAATTTAATAATTAATATACTTGTTTTCCCTTCGTACGAATAGTACCAAACAACTTAGTTTGAATACAAATTAAATAATACCACTATTACAGGGAAAATAGTAGTGGACTTAGTAGGCATCCTTGCTTCACCCCAAGGTTGCATGGTAACCACTCGGACAAACTGTTGCCGTTCCAGACCGCTGCCGTGTTATCGGTCTAAAGACCTCTTAATATGTTGAATATTTTTGTTGACATTCTAGACATGCTGAGTTTAAAAAAGAACTTTTGTCGGTCGATGGTGTCGAAAGCCGCCTTGAAATCGATGAAGCAGGTCTACATCTTTCGGTTTTGCCTCCTGTATTCTTTGGCTATCGGCACCAGTACGAAAATGCTGTCCACTGAACACCGCTTGGTATTCGCTGAGCACATTATACCTTTCTACCCATTCAGTCAGGCGCGAGAGCAATATTGACGCGAACACCTTCATGGTCGAAGTAAGGATATCCCCCTATAGTTCCCTGCGTCAGTGGCATTTCCTTTTTTTGTATATCAGGAAAATAATGCTTTGCCGAAAGCTTTCTGGTATATTTCTGTGTTCCATATTCTGGTGAAAACCTTTGTTAAGCTATCAATAAATTTCTCTGGTGCATTTTTTAAAAATTCTGCGGGTATCCTGTCGACTCCAGGGGTTTTGCAGTTCTTGCTCTTGCTTACTGCTACTTTAACTTCCCCCTTCGATATTTCACGGTCCAGTTCTCTATTAACGTTGTACGGAAGAGCAAAGTAGTGCTGTATAGCATGCTTGTCCTGTACTAGCAGTTTTTTAAAGTGTTGCGTCAAGCTGTCATGCTCAGCCCTGATTTGGATGCTCTTGTTAGTCCCATTCAATCTTCTGACGAACTCCCAGAAGCTCTTGCTGTTTTTAATGTTTTTGACTTTAATAGTAGTAGTGACAATAGTAGTTTGACAATAGTAGTTTGACAATAGTAGTAGTCCTGTAGTAATCTCCTTTTTTTTCCTGCACATTGTTTTGAAAGCTGCGTTGGCCTCTTTGTACTCGCGCTTTTCTTCCTCCGTGCCTGTGTGTGCTCGTTTCAATGCGATCATTGATGTCTCGCTTGATGGCATTCCGAGTCGTACCATGGCTGTTTTCTTCTATGGTGGGCTGGTTTTTGCATGCAGGATGCCGCTTTCTGTACACAGTTTATTAAGGCCTCAATATTTGGAGCTTCGATTTGGGCCTCTCGCTGTTCAATTTGGTGCTCGAGTTTTTCTCTATACTGCTGTCGGTACCTCACGTTCCATTTCAGTTTCAGTAGCAGTTTGTTGTCGTGTGGGCTGGGTTGCGCGCGTATGTCAATTTGGGTTTATAGTGGTAAGTGATCTGAGAAAGTTTCCGGCTCTACTTCCACATCTTCAGTGAGATCATGTCACCTACCATTTACAAGACAATAGACTATTGTGGACGCTGCTTGCCCTCGTATGAAGGTGAAGCTTAAGTCCCCGTCGCCTTGCGTTCTGCAAAGACTGTTGTCCTCGCACAGCTTATTTTCTTATTATTATTTATTATTATATTATACTATTTATTATTATTATTATTTTCTTTCCGTTGCTGTCTACTTTTAGATCCTTTGCTGCCCTGACTAGCGTTTCGTATTTCCCTGCGTGGTCTTTTCGCACTAGAGCACAATGATGTATTCCTATTATGGCATTTAAGTCACCCACGACCATTAAGTTATCACTGGCGGACTCTTGAATCATGTCATTGCAGTTGAGGTAGGTTGGGATTATGGTTAGATGTGTGTGGATACCTCTCAGTTGGCCGGCACTTGCTCTTCCTCTGCCTGCCGTTCTTACTGCTGGCTCCCACAATAGTATATGGTTTGGGAAGTAGGGATCGTACTGCTGCATATTTTGATCTATAAAATTCTAAAAAAATAAAATATAGGACAATTATTTGGAATGTGTTTGTAAATTTTAAGATTTGACTTTATATATGTACGCTTATTTACTAAACCTGCTATGTTGTAAGATACGATTTTAATTTTAATGCTGCTCTTTGTGCGTGGTTGTCGGTCTTCTAGTTTTTTGCTTCCCTGGCTTTGTTGAGAAGTCGCGAATACGTTATATCGGCTAGATCTAGTTCGGCGCCGTAGAGTTCATTTAGTATAGGGGTAGCTGGCTTTCCCTTGCAAGTTAGCTCTTGGGCGTGATTGAAGGACGCCCAATTGCCTCCTTTGCAGATCTGGTCGTTTTTGACGAAGGCCTTATTGTTTCTGTTTATGGCTGTAAGCTCCTTTTTCAGCTGTAAAAGGGATATTTTATTTTCCTGCTGCTGTTGGCTAAGGTTTCTATCGATGTAGATTGACGTTCCCGCTAGTTTTTTTCCCATTTGGGACTTTAGCACACGTTGCTAGCTTGTCAAAGCCAAGGCCATTTGGTTAATGGCCTGCATGACGTCTCCGAGTGAGATGTCCGGAGATAGCGCGCACCTCTTCCGCTTTTCTTGCTGTCCCGCACCACTTAGGGGCGTACCTGGGGGCATATTGTGAATCGCGTTGCTGATTTGCACCTGCTTTGATGCTGGTGGAGTTCTATTTCTGGAGTTGCTCTTTTGTTGTCGCGTTGCTGGGCACAGCTGATTTGTATCACCTCTGGCTTTGAATTTGTTGCTGCCTTGTGTTTTCTCCCGCGTCAATTATCACTCAAGAGACACTCTTACTCAGTTTCCAAGAAAATTTTCAGATTTTCGGAGTCTGCAATCTGTTGTTTGTTTGCTGTCCGGGACCCTTCCCTACCGGTTTGATACCAAGTGCCTGGCTAGTGAGCGTCTTTCTTTATCTGTTGAGCATCAGCTGGTGTTTTGTTTTGTTTCAGGTGTCTCCCAATCTGGGCCTGAGCTGGAGCACGACACGAAGCACGACTGAACGGCGGGCTATACACATACACTATTTTCCCTGTACGTACATATACGATATAGCATCGGTGCTGCCAGGAGGAGTATATATAGGAACGGAGAATTTCAAGGTTCTTATGTACGCAGATGACATGGTAATTATGGCAGAATCGGCCACCATGCTGCAAAACATGGTCGACGGCATGCAAAATTATTGCAAAACGTGGGGCCTGATCATTAATGCAGACAAAACCAAAGTCATGGTAAAAAAGGACGGCAGAGGCCGTTTGGCACAAAACGAACATTGGACGCTAAATGGAGAGACACTGGAGACGGTTCGTGCTTTGAAGTATCTTGGAGTCACTCTAACCCAGAACATGAGCTTCGAAAGACATGTACAAAATAAGCTGGCGGGCGCAAAGGTAGCTCTAAATTGCACATGGAAAGAGCTACTTGGAAAAAAACAGGTCTCTCAGAGCACAAAGTAAAAAATATACACGGCAACAGCACAGACCATACTGAGATATGCAGTGGATATATAGGGACACCCGCGCTATGAAGCAGCAGAGAAACTCCTGCGTTTCCACATAAAAAATCTTCCGACTCCCACAAAGCACACCGACCTATGCAATCCATCTGGAAACTATCCTCTCTGCCGTATTTATACACACGTTGCAAAAGCACTTCAGCTATGCATCCAAAGTGATGATAAGAGACTCTAAAAGAGAATATTCAGGTATCTGACAGGCCAGAAAACTGATTTCATCGCGAACTGGGAGACGATGGCAACCAATCGAGGAGTTCCAGGAGATGTCCGAAATCCAACATGTTGGAGAACTTGGCAGGACCAGATCGTCTGAGCCACAGACGAAGCAGACAGACAAAGGTGGTTACAAAGAGCAAGCGCATCGAGTCGCCTATACAGCAGCCTTGACCATAACCTAGGAGTCCATAACTATTTTAAAAATAGTATAGATGCCAACTACATAACCCTCATTTTCCGGGCATGAATGGACACGCTGCCACTTCACTCGTCTCCGTACAAAAGTCTCGCTGCAACAGAATGCACGCTGTGCAATATGCACGCGCAGGAGGACACTTTGCACTTTTTGGCGACATGCCCTATCCTAAAGTAGATTCGAACACAATATTGCGGAAGTCCACCGCTAACAGTCCAAGGCTTGACTACCCTGCTCAACGGAACGGGCTGGAATCAGCTTGCACTTTTCGTCAGGGAAATATTGCACTACAGAGAGGACATTCTAGAGACGGTACTAGAGACGACAACAGTAGGCGATATCGACAAGCAGAAACAGGGCGAACGGCATCCATGCCACGCCTACAGAAAAGTTCGGATTTTAATTTAATAACACTACTCGACAAAATTCAACTTTTTTTTCCGCTGTGGCCAAAAATGACTTTTTCTGATAGATTTGGAGATTTAAATTTTTTTAAAGAATTATGGTTTTTTTTTCATGGAGTAGTTTTTTTTTAAAGAATTTTTAAAAAATTTGGTGTTTTTTGTCATAGGTAGTGCTTCTATTTTTTACATAACTTAAGTTTCCTACAACTGGTTGTATTGAACTTTGCAGTTAAAAAAAGCTGACAAATGCAGCTATAAATCCGACTCAGACACTTTGTAGCTGCAACTTAACGTCTGGAAGATATTAAGCTTCCAAATTGAAATTTCATAATTTTTTTCGGTATTTTTCCCCGAAATTTTGACTTTGAAAGCTCAGGAAAAACGAAAAAAAAATATTTGAATGCCTTGATTTTTGGGTTTAGATAGACACATTAATTAGGCGTCGTTTAAGGTATCGCTTATAAAAATATAAAAATAAACGGCTAAGTTATAACCGTTTGACCAAACTTTCATATGCCGAATTTCGCCGATAAATTCCGTTAGCCGACGAATAACCGTTTTTTTTCCTACAAAAATACCAAAAATCTGCGTTTGTAACAGTTTTTAACGGTGAAATGGCATTTGGAATAGTGCCAAACGGCATATGTAGATTTGGTCAAACGGTTATAACTTTGCCGTATAACCGTATAACATCCAAATGTATCAGTAAAAGTCATTTTTGGCGACAGCAGAAAAGTCGTGTCGACTAGTGTAATTAATTTACTTGTTTTGCCTTCGTACGAATAGTACCAAACAGCTTAGTTTGAATACAAATTAAATAATACCACTATTACAGGGAAAATAGTAGTGGACTTAGTAGGCATCCTTGCTTCACCCCAAGGTTGCATGGTAACCACTCGGACAAACTGTTGCCGTTCCAGACCGCTGCCGTGTTATCGGTCTAAAGACCTCTTAATATGTTGAATATTTTTGTTGACATTCTAGACATGCTGAGTTTAAAAAAGAACTTTTGTCGGTCGATGGTGTCGAAAGCCGCCTTGAAATCGATGACGCAGGTCTACATCAATAGCAATAGTCACGCTGTCATGCTCAGCCCTGATTTGGATGCTCTTGGTAGTCCCATTCAATCTTCTGACGAACTCCCAGAAGCTCTTGCTGTTTTTTATGTTTTTGACTTTAAGCCCAATAGTAGTAGTCCTGTAGTAGTCTCCTTTTTTTTCCTGCACATTGTTTTGAAAGCTGCGTTGGCCTCTTTGTACTCGCGCTTTTCCTCCTCCGTGCCTGTGTGTGCTCGATTCAATGCGATTATTGATCGTTGTCTCGCTTGATGGCATTCCGAGTCGTACCATGGCTGTTTTCTTCTATGGTGGGCTGGTTTTTGCATGCAGGATGCCGCTTTCTGTACACAGTTTATTAAGGCCTCAATATTTGGAGCTTCGATTTGGGCCTCTCGCTGTTCAATTTGGTGCTCGAGTTTTTCTCTATACTGCTGTCGGTACCTCACGTTCCATTTCAGTTTCAGTAGCAGTTTGTTGTCGTGTGGGCTGGGTTGCGCGCGTATGTCAATTTGGGTTTATAGTGGTAAGTGATCTGAGAAAGTTTCCGGCTCTACTTCCACATCTTCAGTGAGATCATGTCACCTACCATTTACAAGACAATAGACTATTGTGGACGCTGCTTGCCCTCGTATGAAGGTGAAGCCTAAGTCCCCGTCGCCTTGCGTTCTGCAAAGACTGTTGTCCTCGCACAGCTTATTTTCTTATTATTATTTATTATTATATTATACTATTTATTATTATTATTATTTTCTTTCCGTTGCTGTCTACTTTTAGATCCTTTGATGCCCTGACTAGCGTTTCGTATTTCCCTGCGTGGTCTTTTCGCACTAGAGCACAATAATGTATTCCTATTATGGCATTTAAGTCACCCACGACCATTAAGTTATCACTGGCGGACTCTTGAATCATGTCATTGCAGTTGAGGTAGGTTGGGATTATGGTTAGATGTGTGTGGATGCCTCTCAGTTGGCCGGCACTTGCTCTTCCTCTGCCTGCCGTTCTTACTGCTGGCTCCCACAATAGTACATGGTTTGGGAAGTAGGGATCGTACTGCTGCATATTTTGATCTATATAATTTTCGTATAGGACAATTATTTGGAATGTGTTTATAAATTTTAAGATTTGACTTTATATACGCTTATTTACTAAACCTGCTATGTTGTAAGATACGATTTTAATTTTAATGCTGCTCTTTGTGCGTGGTTGCCGGTCTTCTAGTTTTTTGCTTCCCTGGCTTTGTTGAGAAGTCGCGAATACGTTATATCGGCTAGATCCAGTTCGGCGCCGTAGCGTACATTTAGTATAGGGGTAGCTGGCTTTCCTTTGCAAGCTAGCTCTTGGGCGTGATTGAAGGACGCCCAATTGCCTCCTTTGCAGATCTGGTCGTTTTTGACGAAGGCCTTATTGTTTCTGTTTATGGCTGTAAGCTCCTTTTTCAGCTGTAAAAGGGATATTTTATTGTCCTGCTGCTGTTGGCTAAGGTCTCTATCGATGTAGATTGACGTTCCCGCTAGTTTTTTCCCATTTGGGACTTTAGCACACCTATATCATCCTTCGTTGCTAGCTTGTCAAAGCCAAGGCCATTTGGTTAATGGCCTGCATGACATCTCCGAGTGAGATGTCCGGAGATAGCGCGCACCTCTTCCGCTTTTCTTGCTGTCCCGCACCACTTAGGGGCGTACCTGGGGGCATATTGTGAATCGCGTTGCTGATGTGCACCTGCTTTGTTGCTGGTGGAGTTCTATTTCTGGAGTTGCTCTTTTGTTGTCGCGTTGCTGGGCACAGCTGATTTGTATCACCTCTGGCTTTGAATTTGTTGCTGCCTTGCGTTTTCTCCCGCGTCAATTATCACTCAAGAGACACTCTTACTCAGTTTCCAAGAAAATTTTCAGATTTTCGGAGTCTGCAATCTGTTGTTTGTTTGCTGTCCGGGACCCTTCCCTACCGGTTTGATACCAAGTGCCTGGCTAGTGAGCGTCTTTCTTTATCTGTTGAGCATCAGCTGGTGTTTTGTTTTGTTTCAGGTGTCTCCCAATCTGGGCCTGAGCTGGAGCACGACACGAAGCACGACTGAACGGCGGGCTATACACATACACTATTTTCCCTGTACGTACATATACGATATAGCATCGGTGCTGCCAGGAGGAGTATATATAGGAACGGAGAATTTCAAGGTTCTTATGTACGCAGATGACATGGTAATTATGGCAGAATCGGCCACCATGCTGCAAAACATGGTCGACGCCATGCAAAATTATTGCAAAACGTGGGGCCTGATCATTAATGCAGACAAAACCAAAGTCATGGTAAAAAAGGACGGCAGAGGCCGTTTGGCACAAAACGAACATTGGACGCTAAATGGAGAGACACTGGAGACGGTTCGTGCTTTGAAGTATCTTGGAGTCACTCTAACCCAGAACATGAGCTTCGAAAGACATGTACAAAATAAGCTGGCGGGCGCAAAGGTAGCTCTAAATTGCACATGGAAAGAACTACTTGGAAAAAAACAGGTCTCTCAGAGCACAAAGTAAAAAATATACACGGCAACAGCACAGACCATACTGAGATATGCAGTGGATATATAGGGACACCAGCGCTATGAAGCAGCAGAGAAACTCCTGCGTTTCCACATAAAAAAAATCTTCCGACTCCCACAAAGCACACCGACCTATGCAATCCATCTGGAAACTATCCTCTCTGCCGTATTTATACACACGTTGCAAAAGCACTTCAGCTATGCATCCAAAGTGATGATAAGAGACTCCAAAAGAGAGTACTCAGGTATCTGACACGCCAGAAAACTGATTTCATCGCGAACTGGGAGACGATGGCAACCGATCGAGGAGTTCCAGGAGATGTCCGAAATCCAACATGTTGGAGAACTTGGCAAGACCAGATCGTCTGAGCCACAGACGAAGCGGACAGACAAAGGTGGTTACAAAGAGCAAGCGCATCGAGTCGCCTATACAGCAGCCTTGACCATAACCTAGGAGTCCATAACTATTTTAAAAATAGTATAGATGCCAACCACATAACCCTCATTTTCCGAGCATGAACGGAAACGCTGCTTGTCGTGTGGGCTGGGTTGCGCGCGTATGTCAATTTGGGTTGATAGTGGTAAGTGATCTGAGAAAGTTTCCGGCTCTACTTCCACATCTTCAGTGAGATCATGTCACCTACCATTTACAAGACAGTAGTCTATTGTGGACGCTGCTTGCCCTCGTATGAAGGTGAAGCTTAAGTCCCCGTCGCCTTGCGTTCTGCAAAGACTGTTGTCCTCGCACAGCTTATTTTCCTATTATTATTTATTATTATATTATACTATTTATTATTATTATTATTTTCTTTCCGTTGCTGTCTACTTTTAGATCCTTTGCTGCCCTGACTAGCGTTTCGTATTTCCCTGCGTGGTCTTTTCGCACTAGAGCACAATGATGTATTCCTATTATGGCATTTAAGTCACCCACGACCATTAAGTTATCACTGGCGGACTCTTGAATCATGTCATTGCAGTTGAGGTAGGTTGGGATTATGGTTAGATGTGTGTGGATGCCTCTCAGTTGGCCGGCACTTGCTCTTCCTCTGCCTGCCGTTCTTACTGCTGGCTCCCACAATAGTATATGGTTTGGGAAGTAGGGATCGTACTGCTGCATATTTTGATCTATAAAATTCTAAAAAAATAAAATATAGGACAATTATTTGGAATGTTTTTTGTAAATTTTAAGATTTGACTTTATATACGCTTCTTTACTAAACCTGCTATGTTGTAAGATACGATTTTAATTTTAATGCTGCTCTTTGTGCGTGGTTGTCGGTCTTCTAGTGTTTTGCTTCCCTGGCTTTGTTGAGAAGTCGCGAATACGTTATATCGGCTAGATCTAGTTCGGCGCCGTAGAGTTCATTTAGTATAGGGGTAGCTGGCTTTCCCTTGCAAGTTAGCTCTTGGGCGTGATTGAAGGACGCCCAATTGCCTCCTTTGCAGATCTGGTCGTTTTTGACGAAGGCCTTATTGTTTCTGTTTATGGCTGTAAGCTCCTTTTTCAGCTGTAAAAGGGATATTTTATTTTCCTGCTGCTGTTGGCTAAGGTCTCTATCGATGTAGATTGACGTTCCCGCTAGTTTTTTTCCCATTTGGGACTTTAGCACACCTATATCATCCTTCGTTGCTAGCTTGTCAAAGCCAAGGCCATTTGGTTAATGGCCTGCATGACATCTCCGAGTGAGATGTCCGGAGATAGCGCGCACCTCTTCCGCTTTTCTTGCTGTCCCGCACCACTTAGGGGCGTACCTGGGGGCATATTGTGAATCGCGTTGCTGATTTGCACCTGCTTTGATGCTGGTGTAGTTCTATTTCTGGAGTTGCTCTTTTGTTGTCGCGTTGCTGGGCACAGCTGATTTGTATCACCTCTGGCTTTGAATTTGTTGCTGCCTTGCGTTTTCTCCCGCGTCAATTATCACTCAAGAGACACTCTTACTCAGTTTCCAAGAAAATTTTCAGATTTTCGGAGTCTGCAATCTGTTGTTTGTTTGCTGTCCGGGACCCTTCCCTACCGGTTTGATACCAAGTGCCTGGCTAGTGAGCGTCTTTCTTTATCTGTTGAGCATCAGCTGGTGTTTTGTTTTGTTTCAGGTGTCTCCCAATCTGGGCCTGAGCTGGAGCACGACACGAAGCACGACTGAACGGCGGGCTATACACATACACTATTTTCCCTGTACGTACATATACGATATAGCATCGGTGCTGCCAGGAGGAGTATATATAGGAACGGAGAATTTCAAGGTTCTTATGTACGCAGATGACATGGTAATTATGGCAGAATATGATCATTAATGCAGACAAAACCAAAGTCATGGTAAAAAAGGACGGCAGAGGCCGTTTGGCACAAAACGAACATTGGACGCTAAATGGAGAGACACTGGAGACGGTTCGTGCTTTGAAGCATCTTGGAGTCACTCTAACCCAGAACATGAGCTTCGAAAGACATGTACAAAATAAGCTGGCGGGCGCAAAGGTAGCTCTAAATTGCACATGGAAAGAGCTACTTGGAAAAAAACAGGTCTCTCAGAGCACAAAGTAAAAAATATACACGGCAACAGCACAGACCATAATGAGATATGCAGTGGATATATAGGGACACCAGCGCTATGAAGCAGCAGAGAAACTCCTGCGTTTCCACAGAAAAAAAATCTTCCGACTCCCACAAAGCATACCGACCTATGCAATCCATCTGGAAAATATCCTCTCTGCCGTATTTATACACACGTTGCAAAAGCACTTCAGCTATGCATCCAAAGTGATGATAAGAGACTCCAAAAGAGAGTACTCAGGTATCTGACAGGCCAGAAAACTGATTTCATCGCGAACTGGGAGACGATGGCAACCGATCGAGGAGTTCCAGGAGATGTCCGAAATCCAACATGTTGGAGAACTTGGCAAGACAAGATCGTCTGAGCCACAGACGAAGCGGACAGACAAAGGTGGTTACAAAGAGCAAGCGCATCGAGTCGCCTATACAGCAGCCTTGACCATAACCTAGGAGTCCATAACTATTTTAAAAATAGTATAGATGCCAACCACATAACCCTCATTTTCCGAGCATGAACGGAAACGCTGCCACTTCACGCGTCGCCGTACAAAATTCTCGCTGCAACAGAATGCACGCTGTGCAATATGCACGCGCAGGAGGACACTGCACTTTTTGGCGACATGCCCTATCCTAAAGTAGATTCGAACACAATATTGCGGAAGTCCACCGCTAACAGTCCAAGGCTTGACTACCCTGCTCAACGGAACGGGCTGGAATCAGCTTGCACTTTTCGTCAGGGAAATATTGCACTACAGAGAGGACATTCTAGAGACGGTTCTAGAGACGACAACAGTAGGCGATATCGACAAGCAGAAACAGGGCGAACGGCATCCATGCAACGCCTACAGAAAAGTTCGGATTTTATTTTAATAATTAGTATACTTGTTTTGCCTTCGTACGAATAGTACCAAACAACTTAGTTTGAATACAAATTAAATAATACCACTATTACAGGGAAAATAGTAGTGGACTTAGTAGGCATCCTTGCTTCACCCCAAGGTTGCATGGTAACCACTCGGACAAACTGTTGCCGTTCCAGACCGCTGCCGTGTTATCGGTCTAAAGACCTCTTAATATGTTGAATATTTTTGTTGACATTCTAGACATGCTGAGTTTAAAAAAGAACTTTTGTCGGTCGATGGTGTCGAAAGCCGCCTTGAAATCGATGAAGCAGGTCTACATCTTTCGGTTTTGCCTCCTGTACTCTTTGGCTATCGGCACCAGTACGAAAATGCTGTCCACTGAACTATAGCCTAGCCAACCCCGCTTGGTATTCGCTGAGCACATTATACCTTTCTACCCATTCAGTCAGGCGCGAGAGCAATATTGACGCGAACACCTTCATGGTCGAAGTAAGGATATCCCCCTATAGTTCCCTGCGTCAGTGGCATTTCCTTTTTTTTTATATCGGGAAAATAATGCTTTGCCGAAAGCTTTCTGGTATATTTTCTGTGTTCCATATTCTGGTGAAAACTTTTGTTAAGCTATTAATAAATTTCTCTGGTGCATTTTTTAAAAATTCTGCGGGTATCCTGTCGACTCCAGGGGCTTTGCAGTTCTTGCTCTTGCTTACTGCTACTTTAACTTCCCCCTTCGATATTTCACGGTCCAGTTCTCTATTAACGTTGTACGGAAGAGCAAAGTAGTGCTGTATAGCATGCTTGTCCTGTACTAGTAGTTTTTTAAAGTGTTGCGTCAAGCTGTCATGCTCAGCCCTGATTTGGATGCTCTTGTCATTCCGAGTCGTACCATGGCTGTTTTCTTCTATGGTGGGCTGGTTTTTGCATGCAGGATGCCGCTTTCTGTACACAGTTTATTAAGGCCTCAATATTTGGAGCTTCGATTTGGGCCTCTCGCTGTTCAATTTGGTGCTCGAGTTTTTCTCTATACTGCTGTCGGTACCTCACGTTCCATTTCAGTTTCAGTAGCAGTTTGTTGTCGTGTGGGCTGGGTTGCGCGCGTATGTCAATTTGGGTTTATAGTGGTAAGTGATCTGAGAAAGTTTCCGGCTCTACTTCCACATCTTTAGTGAGATCATGTCACCTGCCATTTACAAGACAGTAGACTATTGTGGACGCTGCTTGCCCTCGTATGAAGGTGAAGCTTAAGTCCCCGTCGCCTTGCGTTCTGCAAAGACTGTTGTCCTCGCACAGCTTATTTTCTTATTATTATTTATTATTATATTATACTATTTATTATTATTATTATTTTGTTTCCGTTGCTGTCTACTTTTAGATCCTTTGCTGCCCTGACTAGCGTTTCGTATTTCCCTGCGTGGTCTTTTCGCACTAGAGCACAATGATGTATTCCTATTATGGCATTTAAGTCACCCACGACCATTAAGTTATCACTGGCGGACTCTTGAATCATGTCATTGCAGTTGAGGTAGGTTGGGATTATGGTTAGATGTGTGTGGATGCCTCTCAGTTGGCCGGCACTTGCTCTTCCTCTGCCTGCCGTTCTTACTGCTGGCTCCCACAATAGTATATGGTTTGGGAAGTAGGGATCGTTCTGCTGCATATTTTGATCTATAAAATTCTAAAAAAATAAAATATAGGACAATTATTTGGAATGTGTTTGTAAATTTTAAGATTTGACTTTATATACGCTTATTTACTAAACCTGCTATGTTGTAAGATACGATTTTAATTTTAATGCTGCTCTTTGTGCGTGGTTGTCGGTCTTCTAGTTTTTTGCTTCCCTGGCTTTGTTGAGAAGTCGCGAATACGTTATATCGGATAGATCTAATTCGGCGCCGTAGAGTTCATTTAGTATAGGGGTAGCTGGCTTTCCCTTGCAAGTTAGCTCTTGGGCGTGATTGAAGGACGCCCAATTGCCTCCTTTGCAGATCTGGTCGTTTTTGACGAAGGCCTTATTGTTTCTGTTTATGGCTGTAAGCTCCTTTTTCAGCTGTAAAAGGGATATTTTATTTTCCTGCTGCTGTTGGCTAAGGTCTCTATCGATGTAGATTGACGTTCCCGCTAGTTTTTTTCCCATTTGGGACGTTAGCACACCTATATCATCCTTCGTTGCTAGCTTGTCAAAGCCAAGGCCATTTGGTTAATGGCCTGCATGACGTCTCCGAGTGAGATGTCCGGAGATAGCGCGCACCTCTTCCGCTTTTCTTGCTGTCCCGCACCACTTAGGGGCGTACCTGGGGGCATATTGTGAATCGCGTTGCTGATTTGCACCTGCTTTGATGCTGGTGGAGTTCTATTTCTGGAGTTGCTCTTTTGTTGTCGCGTTGCTGGGCACAGCTGATTTGTATCACCTCTGGCTTTGAATTTGTTGCTGCCTTGTGTTTTCTCCCGCGTCATTTATCACTCAAGAGACACTCTTACTCAGTTTCCAAGAAAATTTTCAGATTTTCGGAGTCTGCAATCTGTTGTTTGTTTGCTGTCCGGGACCCTTCCCTACCGGTTTGATACCAAGTGCCTGGCTAGTGAGCGTCTTTCTTTATCTGTTGAGCATCAGCTGGTGTTTTGTTTTGTTTCAGGTGTCTCCCAATCTGGGCCTGAGCTGGAGCACGACACGAAGCACGACTGAACGGCGGGCTATACACATACACTATTTTCCCTGTACGTACATATACGATATAGCATCGGTGCTGCCAGGAGGAGTATATATAGGAACGGAGAATTTCAAGGTTCTTATGTACGCAGATGACATGGTAATTATGGCAGAATATGATCATTAATGCAGACAAAACCAAAGTCATGGTAAAAAAGGACGGCAGAGGCCGTTTGGCACAAAACGAACATTGGACGCTAAATGGAGAGACACTGGAGACGGTTCGTGCCTTGAAGTATCTTGGAGGCACTGGCGGGCGCAAAGGTAGCTCTAAATTGCACATGGAAAGAGCTACTTGGAAAAAAAACAGGTCTCTCAGAGCACAAAGTATAAAATATACACGGCAACAGCACAGACCATAATGAGATATGCAGTGGATATATAGGGACACCAGCGCTATGAAGCAGCAGAGAAACTTCTGCGTTTCCACAGAAAAAAAATCTTCCGACTCCCACAAAGCATACCGACCTATGCAATCCATCTGGAAAATATCCTCTCTGCCGTATTTATACACACGTTGCAAAAGCACTTCAGCTATGCATCCAAAGTGATGATAAGAGACTCCAAAAGAGAGTACTCAGGTATCTGACAGGCCAGAAAACTGATTTCATCGCGAACTGGGAGACGATGGCAACCGATCGAGGAGTTCCAGGAGATGTCCGAAATCCAACATGTTGGAGAACTTGGCAAGACAAGATCGTCTGAGCCACAGACGAAGCGGACAGACAAAGGTGGTTACAAAGAGCAAGCGCATCGAGTCGCCTATACAGCAGCCTTGACCATAACCTAGGAGTCCATAACTATTTTAAAAATAGTATAGATGCCAACCACATAACCCTCATTTTCCGAGCATGAACGGAAACGCTGCCACTTCACGCGTCGCCGTACAAAATTCTCGCTGCAACAGAATGCACGCTGTGCAATATGCACGCGCAGGAGGACACTGCACTTTTTGGCGACATGCCCTATCCTAAAGTAGATTCGAACACAATATTGCGGAAGTCCACCGCTAACAGTCCAAGGCTTGACTACCCTGCTCAACGGAACGGGCTGGAATCAGCTTGCACTTTTCGTCAGGGAAATATTGCACTACAGAGAGGACATTCTAGAGACGGTTCTAGAGACGACAACAGTAGGCGATATCGACAAGCAGAAACAGGGCGAACGGCATCCATGCAACGCCTACAGAAAAGTTCGGATTTTATTTTAATAATTAATATACTTGTTTTGCCTTCGTACGAATAGTACCAAACAACTTAGTTTGAATACAAATTAAATAATACCACTATTACAGGGAAAATAGTAGTGGACTTAGTAGGCATCCTTGCTTCACCCCAAGGTTGCATGGTAACCACTCGGACAAACTGTTGCCGTTCCAGACCGCTGTCGTGCTATCGGTCTAAAGACCTCTTAATATGTTGAATATTTTTGTTGACATTCTAGACATGCTGAGTTTAAAAAAGAACTTTTGTCGGTCGATGGTGTCGAAAGCCGCCTTGAAATCGATGAAGCAGGTCTACATCTTTCGGTTTTGCCTCCTGTACTCTTTGGCTATCGGCACCAGTACGAAAATGCTGTCCACTGAACTATAGCCTAGCCAACCCCGCTTGGTATTCGCTGAGCACATTATACCTTTCTACCCATTCAGTCAGGCGCGAGAGCAATATTGACGCGAACACCTTCATGGTCGAAGTAAGGATATCCCCCTATAGTTCCCTGCGTCAGTGGCATTTCCTTTTTTTTTATATCGGGAAAATAATGCTTTGCCGAAAGCTTTCTGGTATATTTTCTGTGTTCCATATTCTGGTGAAAACTTTTGTTAAGCTATTAATAAATTTCTCTGGTGCATTTTTTAAAAATTCTGCGGGTATCCTGTCGACTCCAGGGGCTTTGCAGTTCTTGCTCTTGCTTACTGCTACTTTAACTTCCCCTTCGATATTTCACGGTCCAGTTCTCTATTAACGTTGTACGGAAGAGCAAAGTAGTGCTGTATAGCATGCTTGTCCTGTACTAGCAGTTTTTTAAAGTGTTGCGTCAAGCTGTCATGCTCAGCCCTGATTTGGATGCTCTTGTCATTCCGGGTCGTACCATGGCTGTTTTCTTCTATGGTGGGCTGGTTTTTGCATGCAGGATGCCGCTTTCTGTACACAGTTTATTAAGGCCTCAATATTTGGAGCTTCGATTTGGGCCTCTCGCTGTTCAATTTGGTGCTCGAGTTTTTCTCTATACTGCTGTCGGTACCTCACGTTCCATTTCAGTTTCAGTAGCAGTTTGTTGTCGTGTGGGCTGGGTTGCGCGCGTATGTCAATTTGGGTTTATAGTGGTAAGTGATCTGAGAAAGTTTCCGGCTCTACTTCCACATCTTTAGTGAGATCATGTCACCTGCCATTTACAAGACAGTAGACTATTGTGGACGCTGCTTGCCCTCGTATGAAGGTGAAGCTTAAGTCCCCGTCGCCTTGCGTTCTGCAAAGACTGTTGTCCTCGCACAGCTTATTTTCCTATTATTATTTATTATTATATTATACTATTTATTATTATTATTATTTTCTTTCCGTTGCTGTCTACTTTTAGATCCTTTGCTTCCCTGACTAGCGTTTCGTATTTCCCTGCGTGGTCTTTTCGCACTAGAGCACAATGATGTATTCCTATTATGGCATTTAAGTCACCCACGACCATTAAGTTATCACTGGCGGACTCTTGAATCATGTCATTGCAGTTGAGGTAGGTTGGGATTATGGTTAGATGTGTGTGGATGCCTCTCAGTTGGCCGGCACTTGCTCTTCCTCTGCCTGCCGTTCTTACTGCTGGCTCCCACAATAGTATATGGTTTGGGAAGTAGGGATCGTACTGCTGCATATTTTGATCTATAAAATTATAAAAAAATAAAATATAGGACAATTATTTGGAATGTGTTTGTAAATTTTAAGATTTGACTTTATATACGCTTATTTACTAAACCTGCTATGTTGTAAGATACGATTTTAATTTTAATGCTGCTCTTTGTGCGTGGTTGTCGGTCTTCTAGTTTTTTGCTTCCCTGGCTTTGTTGAGAAGTCGCGAATACGTTATATCGGATAGATCTAGTTCGGCGCCGTAGAGTTCATTTAGTATAGGGGTAGCTGGCTTTCCCTTGCAAGTTAGCTCTTGGGCGTGATTGAAGGACGCCCAATTGCCTCCTTTGCAGATCTGGTCGTTTTTGACGAAGGCCTTATTGTTTCTGTTTATGGTTGTAAGCTCCTTTTTCAGCTGTAAAAGGGATATTTTATTTTCCTGCTGCTGTTGGCTAAGGTCTCTATCGATGTAGATTGACGTTCCCGCTAGTTTTTTTCCCATTTGGGACTTTAGCACACGTTGCTAGCTTGTCAAAGCCAAGGCCATTTGGTTAATGGCCTGCATGACATCTCCGAGTGAGATGTCCGGAGATAGCGCGCACCTCTTCCGCTTCTTGCTGTCCCGCACCACTTAGGGGCGTACCTGGGGGCATATTGTGAATCGCGTTGCTGATTTGCACCTGCTTTGATGCTGGTGGAGTTCTATTTCTGGGGTTGCTCTTTTGTTGTCGCGTTGCTGGGCACAGCTGATTTGTATCACCTCTGGCTTTGAATTTGTTGCTGCCTTGTGTTTTCTCCCGCGTCATTTATCGCTCAAGAGACACTCTTACTCAGTTTCCAAGAAAATTTTCAGATTTTCGGAGTCTGCAATCTGTTGTTTGTTTGCTGTCCGGGACCCTTCCCTACCGGTTTGATACCAAGTGCCTGGCTAGTGAGCGTCTTTCTTTATCTGTTGAGCATCAGCTGGTGTTTTGTTTTGTTTCAGGTGTCTCCCAATCTGGGCCTGAGCTGGAGCACGACACGAAGCACGACTGAACGGCGGGCTATACACATACACTATTTTCCCTGTACGTACATATACGATATAGCATCGGTGCTGCCAGGAGGAGTATATATAGGAACGGAGAATTTCAAGGTTCTTATGTACGCAGATGACATGGTAATAATGGCAGAATATGATCATTAATGCAGACAAAACCAAAGTCATGGTAAAAAAGGACGGCAGAGGCCGTTTGGCACAAAACGAACATTGGACGCTAAATGGAGAGACACTGGAGACGGTTCGTGCTTTGAAGCATCTTGAGTCACTCTAACCGAACATGAGCTTCGAAAGACATGTACAATAACTGGCGGCGCAAAGGTAGCTCTAAATTGCACATGGAAAGAGCTACTTGGAAAAAAACAGGTCTCTCAGAGCACAAAGTATAAAATATACACGGCAACAGCACAGACCATAATGAGATATGCAGTGGATATATAGGGACACCAGCGCTATGAACCAGCAGAGAAACTCCTGCGTTTCCACAGAAAAAAAATCTTCCGACTCCCACAAAGTATACCGACCTATGCAATCCATCTGGAAAATATCCTCTCTGCGTATTTATACACACGTTGCAAAAGCACTTCAGCTATGCATCCAAAGTGATGATAAGAGACTCCAAAAGAGAGTACTCAGGTATCTGACAGGCCAGAAAACTGATTTCATCGCGAACTGGGAGACGATGGCAACCGATCGAGGAGTTCCAGGAGATGTCCGAAATCCAACATGTTGGAGAACTTGGCAAGACCAGATCGTCTGAGCCACAGACGAAGCGGACAGACAAAGGTGGTTACAAAGAGCAAGCGCATCGAGTCGCCTATACAGCAGCCTTGACCATAACCTAGGAGTCCATAACTATTTTAAAAATAGTATAGATGCCAACCACATAACCCTCATTTTCCGAGCATGAACGGAAACGCTGCCACTTCACGCGTCGCCGTACAAAATTCTCGCTGCAACAGAATGCACGCTGTGCAATATGCACGCGCAGGAGGACACTGCACTTTTTGGCGACATGCCCTATCCTAAAGTAGATTCGAACACAATATTGCGGAAGTCCACCGCTAACAGTCCAAGGCTTGACTACCCTGCTCAACGGAACGGGCTGGAATCAGCTTGCACTTTTCGTCAGGAAAATATTGCACTACAGAGAGGACATTCTAGAGACGGTTCTAGAGACGACAACAGTAGGCGATATCGACAAGCAGAAACAGGGCGAACGGCATCCATGCAACGCCTACAGAAAAGTTAGGATTTTAATTTCATAATTAATATACTTGTTTTGCCTTCGTACGAATAGTACCAAACAACTTAGTTTGAATACAAATTAAATAATACCACTATTACAGGGAAAATAGTAGTGGACTTAGTAGGCATCCTTGCTTCACCCCAAGGTTGCATGGTAACCACTCGGACAAACTGTTGCCGTTCCAGACCGCTGCCGTGTTATCGGTCTAAAGACCTCTTAATATGTTGAATATTTTTGTTGACATTCTAGACATGCTGAGTTTAAAAAAGAACTTTTGTCGGTCGATGGTGTCGAAAGCCGCCTTGAAATCGATGAAGCAGGTCTACATCTTTCGGTTTTGCCTCCTGTATTCTTTGGCTATCGGCACCAGTACGAAAATGCTGTCCACTGAACACCGCTTGGTATTCGCTGAGCACATTATACCTTTCTACCCATTCAGTCAGGCGCGAGAGCAATATTGACGCGAACACCTTCATGGTCGAAGTAAGGATATCCCCCTATAGTTCCCTGCGTCAGTGGCATTTCCTTTTTTTTTATATCGGGAAAATAATGCTTTGCCGAAAGCTTTCTGGTATATTTTCTGTGTTCCATATTCTGGTGAAAACCTTTGTAAAGCTATTAATAAATTTCTCTGGTGCATTTTTTAAAAATTCTGCGGGTATCCTGTCGACTCCAGGGGCTTTGCAGTTCTTGCTCTTGCTTACTGCTACTTTAACTTCCCCTTCGATATTTCACGGTCCAGTTCTCTATTAACGTTGTACGGAAGAGCAAAGTAGTGCTGTATAGCATGCTTGTCCTGTACTAGCAGTTTTTTAAAGTGTTGCGTCAAGCTGTCATGCTCAGCCCTGATTTGGATGCTCTTGTCATTCCGGGTCGTACCATGGCTGTTTTCTTCTATGGTGGGCTGGTTTTTGCATGCAGGATGCCGCTTTCTGTACACAGTTTATTAAGGCCTCAATATTTGGAGCTTCGATTTGGGCCTCTCGCTGTTCAATTTGGTGCTCGAGTTTTTCTCTATACTGCTGTCGGTACCTCACGTTCCATTTCAGTTTCAGTAGCAGTTTGTTGTCGTGTGGGCTGGGTTGCGCGCGTATGTCAATTTGGGTTTATAGTGGTAAGTGATCTGAGAAAGTTTCCGGCTCTACTTCCACATCTTTAGTGAGATCATGTCACCTGCCATTTACAAGACAGTAGACTATTGTGGACGCTGCTTGCCCTCGTATGAAGGTGAAGCTTAAGTCCCCGTCGCCTTGCGTTCTGCAAAGACTGTTGTCCTCGCACAGCTTATTTTCTTATTATTATTTATTATTATATTATACTATTTATTATTATTATTATTTTCTTTCCGTTGCTGTCTACTTTTAGATCCTTTGCTGCCCTGACTAGCGTTTCGTATTTCCCTGCGTGGTCTTTTCGCACTAGAGCACAATGATGTATTCCTATTATGGCATTTAAGTCACCCACGACCATTAAGTTATCACTGGCGGACTCTTGAATCATGTCATTGCAGTTGAGGTAGGTTGGGATTATGGTTAGATGTGTGTGGATGCCTCTCAGTTGGCCGGCACTTGCTCTTCCTCTGCCTGCCGTTCTTACTGCTGGCTCCCACAATAGTATATGGTTTGGGAAGTAGGGATCGTACTGCTGCATATTTTGATCTATAAAATTATAAAAAAATAAAATATAGGACAATTATTTGGAATGTGTTTGTAAATTTTAAGATTTGACTTTATATACGCTTATTTACTAAACCTGCTATGTTGTAAGATACGATTTTAATTTTAATGCTGCTCTTTGTGCGTGGTTGTCGGTCTTCTAGTTTTTTGCTTCCCTGGCTTTGTTGAGAAGTCGCGAATACGTTATATCGGCTAGATCTAGTTCGGCGCCGTAGAGTTCATTTAGTATAGGGGTAGCTGGCTTTCCCTTGCAAGTTAGCTCTTGGGCGTGATTGAAGGACGCCCAATTGCCTCCTTTGCAGATCTGGTCGTTTTTGACGAAGGCCTTATTGTTTCTGTTTATGGTTGTAAGCTCCTTTTTCAGCTGTAAAAGGGATATTTTATTTTCCTGCTGCTGTTGGCTAAGGTCTCTATCGATGTAGATTGACGTTCCCGCTAGTTTTTTTCCCATTTGGGACTTTAGCACACCTATATCATCCTTCGTTGCTAGCTTGTCAAAGCCAAGGCCATTTGGTTAATGGCCTGCATGACATCTCCGAGTGAGATGTCCGGAGATAGCGCGCACCTCTTCCGCTTTTCTTGCTGTCCCGCACCACTTAGGGGCGTACCTGGGGGCATATTGTGAATCGCGTTGCTGATTTGCACCTGCTTTGATGCTGGTGGAGTTCTATTTCTGGAGTTGCTCTTTTGTTGTCGCGTTGCTGGGCACAGCTGATTTGTATCACCTCTGGCTTTGAATTTGTTGCTGCCTTGTGTTTTCTCCCGCGTCATTTATCACTCAAGAGACACTCTTACTCAGTTTCCAAGAAAATTTTCAGATTTTCGGAGTCTGCAATCTGTTGTTTGTTTGCTGTCCGGGACCCTTCCCTACCGGTTTGATACCAAGTGCCTGGCTAGTGAGCGTCTTTCTTTATCTGTTGAGCATCAGCTGGTGTTTTGTTTTGTTTCAGGTGTCTCCCAATCTGGGCCTGAGCTGGAGCACGACACGAAGCACGACTGAACGGCGGGCTATACACATACACTATTTTCCCTGTACGTACATATACGATATAGCATCGGTGCTGCCAGGAGGAGTATATATAGGAACGGAGAATTTCAAGGTTCTTATGTACGCAGATGACATGGTAATAATGGCAGAATATGATCATTAATGCAGACAAAACCAAAGTCATGGTAAAAAAGGACGGCAGAGGCCGTTTGGCACAAAACGAACATTGGACGCTAAATGGAGAGACACTGGAGACGGTTCGTGCTTGAAGATCTTGGAGTCACTGGCGGCGCAAAGAGCTCAAATTGCACAGAAAGAGCACGAAAAAAACAGTCTCAGAGCACAGTATAAAATAACGCAACAGACAGACATGGATAATAGGGACAAGCATGAACAGAGAGAAATTCCAAGAAAAAAAATGATCCAAAAGAAATACAACATGAAAAATTGAATAAAAAAAAAAAAAAAAAAAAAAAAAGAGTACTCAGTATCGACAGCAGAAAACGATCATCGCGAACTGGGAGACGATGGCAACCGATCGAGGAGTTCCAGGAGATGTCCGAAATCCAACATGTTGGAGAACTTGGCAAGACCAGATCGTCTGAGCCACAGACGAAGCGGACAGACAAAGGTGGTTACAAAGAGCAAGCGCATCGAGTCGCCTATACAGCAGCCTTGACCATAACCTAGGAGTCCATAACTATTTTAAAAATAGTATAGATGCCAACCACATAACCCTCATTTTCCGAGCATGAACGGAAACGCTGCCACTTCACGCGTCGCCGTACAAAATTCTCGCTGCAACAGAATGCACGCTGTGCAATATGCACGCGCAGGAGGACACTGCACTTTTTGGCGACATGCCCTATCCTAAAGTAGATTCGAACACAATATTGCGCAAGTCCACCGCTAACAGTCCAAGGCTTGACTACCCTGCTCAACGGAACGGGCTGGAATCAGCTTGCACTTTTCGTCAGGGAAATATTGCACTACAGAGAGGACATTCTAGAGACGGTTCTAGAGACGACAACAGAAGGCGATATCGACAAGCAGAAACAGGGCGAACGGCATCCATGCAACGCCTACAGAAAAGTTCGGATTTTATTTTAATAATTAATATACTTGTTTTGCCTTCGTACGAATAGTACCAAACAACTTAGTTTGAATACAAATTAAATAATACCACTATTACAGGGAAAATAGTAGTGGACTTAGTAGGCATCCTTGCTTCACCCCAAGGTTGCATGGTAACCACTCGGACAAACTGTTGCCGTTCCAGACCGCTGCCGTGCTATCGGTCTAAAGACCTCTTAATATGTTGAATATTTTTGTTGACATTCTAGACATGCTGAGTTTAAAAAAGAACTTTTGTCGGTCGATGGTGTCGAAAGCCGCCTTGAAATCGATGAAGCAGGTCTACATCTTTCGGTTTTGCCTCCTGTATTCTTTGGCTATCGGCACCAGTACGAAAATGCTGTCCACTGAACTATAGCCTAGCCAACACCGCTTGGTATTCGCTGAGCACATTATACCTTTCTACCCATTCAGTCAGGCGCGAAGGCAATATTGACGCGAACACCTTTATGGTCTAAGTAAGGCAGGATATCCCCCTATAGTTCCCTGCGTCAGTGGCATTTCCTTTTTTTTTATATCGGGAAAATAATGCTTTGCCGAAAGCTTTCTGGTATATTTTCTGTGTTCCATATTCTGGTGAAAACCTTTGTTAAGCTATTAATAAATTTCTCTGGTGCATTTTTTAAAAATTCTGCGGGTATCCTGTCGACTCCAGGGGCTTTGCAGTTCTTGCTCTTGCTTACTGCTACTTTAACTTCCCCCTTCGATATTTCACGGTCCAGTTCTCTATTAACGTTGTACGGAAGAGCAAAGTAGTGCTGTATAGCATGCTTGTCCTGTACTAGCAGTTTTTTAAAGTGTTGCGTCAAGCTGTCATGCTCAGCCCTGATTTGGATGCTCTTGTCATTCCGGTCGTACCATGGCTTTTTCTTCTATGGTGGGCTGGTTTTTGCATGCAGGATGCCGCTTTCTGTACACAGTTTATTAAGGCCTCAATATTTGGAGCTTCGATTTGGGCCTCTCGCTGTTCAATTTGGTGCTCGAGTTTTTCTCTATACTGCTGTCGGTACCTCACGTTCCATTTCAGTTTCAGTAGCAGTTTGTTGTCGTGTGGGCTGGGTTGCGCGCGTATTTCAATTTGGGTTTATAGTGGTAAGTGATCTGAGAAAGTTTCCGGCTCTACTTCCACATCTTCAGTGAGATCATGTCACCTGCCATTTACAAGACAGTAGACTATTGTGGACGCTGCTTGCCCTCGTATGAAGGTGAAGCTTAAGTCCCCGTCGCCTTGCGTTCTGCAAAGACTGTTGTCCTCGCACAGCTTATTTTCTTATTATTATTTATTATTATATTATACTATTTATTATTATTATTATTTTCTTTCCGTTGCTGTCTACTTTTAGATCCTTTGCTGCCCTGACTAGCGTTTCGTATTTCCCTGCGTGGTCTTTTCGCACTAGAGCACAATGATGTATTCCTATTATGGCATTTAAGTCACCCACGACCATTAAGTTATCACTGGCGGACTCTTGAATCATGTCATTGCAGTTGAGGTAGGTTGGGATTATGGTTAGATGTGTGTGGATGCCTCTCAGTTGGCCGGCACTTGCTCTTCCTCTGCCTGCCGTTCTTACTGCTGGCTCCCACAATAGTATATGGTTTGGGAAGTAGGGATCGTACTGCTGCATATTTTGATCTATAAAATTCTAAAAAAATAAAATATAGGACAATTATTTGGAATGTGTTTGTAAATTTTAAGATTTGACTTTATATACGCTTATTTACTAAACCTGCTATGTTGTAAGATACGATTTTAATTTTAATGCTGCTCTTTGTGCGTGGTTGTCGGTCTTCTAGTTTTTTGCTTCCCTGGCTTTGTTGAGAAGTCGCGAATACGTTATATCGGATAGATCTAATTCGGCGCCGTAGAGTTCATTTAGTATAGGGGTAGCTGGCTTTCCCTTGCAAGTTAGCTCTTGGGCGTGATTGAAGGACGCCCAATTGCCTCCTTTGCAGATCTGGTCGTTTTTGACGAAGGCCTTATTGTTTCTGTTTATGGCTGTAAGCTCCTTTTTCAGCTTTAAAAGGGATATTTTATTTTCCTGCTGCTGTTGGCTAAGGTCTCTATCGATGTAGATTGACGTTCCCGCTAGTTTTTTTCCCATTTGGGACTTTAGCACACCTATATCATTCTTCGTTGCTAGCTTGTCAAAGCCAGGGCCATTTGGTTAATGGCCTGCATGACGTCTCCGAGTGAGATGTCCGGAGATAGCGCGCACCTCTTCCGCTTTTCTTGCTGTCCCGCACCACTTAGGGGCGTACCTGGGGCATATTGTGAATCGCGTTGCTGATTTGCACCTGCTTTGATGCTGGTGGAGTTCTATTTCTGGAGTTTCTCTTTTGTTGTCGCGTTGCTGGGCACAGCTGATTTGTATCACCTCTGGCTTTGAATTTGTTGCTGCCTTGCGTTTTCTCCCGCGTCATTTATCACTCAAGAGACACTCTTACTCAGTTTCCAAGAAAATTTTCAGATTTTCGGAGTCTGCAATCTGTTGTTTGTTTGCTGTCCGGGACCCTTCCCTACCGGTTTGATACCAAGTGCCTGGCTAGTGAGCGTCTTCCTTTATCTGTTGAGCATCAGCTGGTGTTTTGTTTTGTTTCAGGTGTCTCACAATCTGGGCCTGAGCTGGAGCACGACACGAAGCACGACTGAACGGCGGGCTATACACATACACTATTTTCCCTGTACGTACATATACGATATAGCATCGGTGCTGCCAGGAGGAGTATATATAGGAACGGAGAATTTCAAGGTTCTTATGTACGCAGATGACATGGTAATTATGGCAGAATATGATCATTAATGCAGACAAAACCAAAGTCATGGTAAAAAAGGACGGCAGAGGCCGTTTGGCACAAAACGAACATTGGACGCTAAATGGAGAGACACTGGAGACGGTTCGTATCTTGGAGTCACTCTAACCCAGAACATGAGCTTCGAAAGACATGTACAAAATAAGCTGGCGGGCGCAAAGGTAGCTCTAAATTGCACATGGAAAGAGCTACTTGGAAAAAAAACAGGTCTCTCAGAGCACAAAGTATAAAATATACACGGCAACAGCACAGACCATAATGAGATATGCAGTGGATATATAGGGACACCAGCGCTATGAAGCAGCAGAGAAACTCCTGCGTTTCCACAGAAAAAAAATCTTCCGACTCCCACAAAGCATACCGACCTATGCAATCCATCTGGAAAATATCCTCTCTGCCGTATTTATACACACGTTGCAAAAGCACTTCAGCTATGCATCCAAAGTGATGATAAGAGACTCCAAAAGAGAGTACTCAGGTATCTGACAGGCCAGAAAACTGATTTCATCGCGAACTGGGAGACGATGGCAACCGATCGAGGAGTTCCAGGAGATGTCCGAAATCCAACATGTTGGAGAACTTGGCAAGACAAGATCGTCTGAGCCACAGACGAAGCGGACAGACAAAGGTGGTTACAAAGAGCAAGCGCATCGAGTCGCCTATACAGCAGCCTTGACCATAACCTAGGAGTCCATAACTATTTTAAAAATAGTATAGATGCCAACCACATAACCCTCATTTTCCGAGCATGAACGGAAACGCTGCCACTTCACGCGTCGCCGTACAAAATTCTCGCTGCAACAGAATGCACGCTGTGCAATATGCACGCGCAGGAGGACACTGCACTTTTTGGCGACATGCCCTATCCTAAAGTAGATTCGAACACAATATTGCGGAAGTCCACCGCTAACAGTCCAAGGCTTGACTACCCTGCTCAACGGAACGGGCTGGAATCAGCTTGCACTTTTCGTCAGGAAAATATTGCACTACAGAGAGGACATTCTAGAGACGGTTCTAGAGACGACAACAGTAGGCGATATCGACAAGCAGAAACAGGGCGAACGGCATCCATGCAACGCCTACAGAAAAGTTCGGATTTTAATTTAATAATTAATATACTTGTTTTGCCTTCGTACGAATAGTACCAAACAACTTAGTTTGAATACAAATTAAATAATACCACTATTACAGGGAAAATAGTAGTGGACTTAGTAGGCATCCTTGCTTCACCCCAAGGTTGCATGGTAACCACTCGGACAAACTGTTGCCGTTCCAGACCGCTGCCGTGTTATCGGTCTAAAGACCTCTTAATATGTTGAATATTTTTGTTGACATTCTAGACATGCTGAGTTTAAAAAAGAACTTTTGTCGGTCGATGGTGTCGAAAGCCGCCTTGAAATCGATGAAGCAGGTCTACATCTTTCGGTTTTGCCTCCTGTATTCTTTGGCTATCGGCACCAGTACGAAAATGCTGTCCACTGAACTATAGCCTAGCCAACACCGCTTGGTATTCGCTGAGCACATTATACCTTTCTACCCATTCAGTCAGGCGCGAAGGCAATATTGACGCGAACACCTTTATGGTCTAAGTAAGGCAGGATATCCCCCTATAGTTCCCTGCGTCAGTGGCATTTCCTTTTTTTTATATCGGGAAAATAATGCTTTGCCGAAAGCTTTCTGGTATATTTTCTGTGTTCCATATTCTGGTGAAAACCTTTGTTAAGCTATTAATAAATTTCTCTGGTGCATTTTTTAAAAATTCTGCGGGTATCCTGTCGACTCCAGGGGCTTTGCAGTTCTTGCTCTTGCTTACTGCTACTTTAACTTCCCCCTTCGATATTTCACGGTCCAGTTCTCTATTAACGTTGTACGGAAGAGCAAAGTAGTGCTGTATAGCATGCTTGTCCTGTACTAGCAGTTTTTTAAAGTGTTGCGTCAAGCTGTCATGCTCAGCCCTGATTTGGATGCTCTTGTCATTCCGGGTCGTACCATGGCTTTTTTCTTCTATGGTGGGCTGGTTTTTGCATGCAGGATGCCGCTTTCTGTACACAGTTTATTAAGGCCTCAATATTTGGAGCTTCGATTTGGGCCTCTCGCTGTTCAATTTGGTGCTCGAGTTTTTCTCTATACTGCTGTCGGTACCTCACGTTCCATTTCAGTTTCAGTAGCAGTTTGTTGTCGTGTGGGCTGGGTTGCGCGCGTATGTCAATTTGGGTTTATAGTGGTAAGTGATCTGAGAAAGTTTCCGGCTCTACTTCCACATCTTCAGTGAGATCATGTCACCTGCCATTTACAAGACAGTAGACTATTGTGGACGCTGCTTGCACTCGTATGAAGGTGAAGCTTAAGTCCCCGTCGCCTTGCGTTCTGCAAAGACTGTTGTCCTCGCACAGCTTATTTTCTTATTATTATTTATTATTATATTATACTATTTATTATTATTATTATTTTCTTTCCGTTGCTGTCTACTTTTAGATCCTTTGCTGCCCTGACTAGCGTTTCGTATTTCCCTGCGTGGTCTTTTCGCACTAGAGCACAATGATGTATTCCTATTATGGCATTTAAGTCACCCACGACCATTAAGTTATCACTGGCGGACTCTTGAATCATGTCATTGCAGTTGAGGTAGGTTGGGATTATGGTTAGATGTGTGTGGATGCCTCTCAGTTGGCCGGCACTTGCTCTTCCTCTGCCTGCCGTTCTTACTGCTGGCTCCCACAATAGTATATGGTTTGGGAAGTAGGGATCGTACTGCTGCATATTTTGATCTATAAAATTCTAAAAAAATAAAATATAGGACAATTATTTGGAATGTGTTTGTAAATTTTAAGATTTGACTTTATATACGCTTATTTACTAAACCTGCTATGTTGTAAGATACGATTTTAATTTTAATGCTGCTCTTTGTGCGTGGTTGTCGGTCTTCTAGTTTTTTGCTTCCCTGGCTTTGTTGAGAAGTCGCGAATACGTTATATCGGATAGATCTAATTCGGCGCCGTAGAGTTCATTTAGTATAGGGGTAGCTGGCTTTCCCTTGCAAGTTAGCTCTTGGGCGTGATTGAAGGACGCCCAATTGCCTCCTTTGCAGATCTGGTCGTTTTTGACGAAGGCCTTATTGTTTCTGTTTATGGCTGTAAGCTCCTTTTTCAGCTGTAAAAGGGATATTTTATTTTCCTGCTGCTGTTGGCTAAGGTCTCTATCGATGTAGATTGACGTTCCCGCTAGTTTTTTTCCCATTTGGGACTTTAGCACACCTATATCATCCTTCGTTGCTAGCTTGTCAAAGCCAAGGCCATTTGGTTAATGGCCTGCATGACGTCTCCGAGTGAGATGTCCGGAGATAGCGCGCACCTCTTCCGCTTTTCTTGCTGTCCCGCACCTCTTAGGGGCGTACCTGGGGGCATATTGTGAATCGCGTTGCTGATTTGCACCTGCTTTGATGCTGGTGGAGTTCTATTTCTGGAGTTGCTCTTTTGTTGTCGCGTTGCTGGGCACAGCTGATTTGTATCACCACTGGCTTTGAATTTGTTGCTGCCTTGTGATTTCTCCCGCGTCATTTATCACTCAAGAGACACTCTTACTCAGTTTCCAAGAAAATTTTCAGATTTGCGGAGTCTGCAATCTGTTTTTTGTTTGCTGTCCGGGACCCTTCCCTACCGGTTTGATACCAAGTGCCTGGCTAGTGAGCGTCTTCCTTTATCTGTTGAGCATCAGCTGGTGTTTTGTTTTGTTTCAGGTGTCTCCCAATCTGGGCCTGAGCTGGAGCACGACACGAAGCACGACTGAACGGCGGGCTATACACATACACTATTTTCCCTGTACGTACATATACGATATAGCATCGGTGCTGCCAGGAGGAGTATATATAGGAACGGAGAATTTCAAGGTTCTTATGTACGCAGATGACATGGTAATTATGGCAGAATCGGCCACCATGCTGCAAAACATGGTCGACGCCATGCAAAATTATTGCAAAACGTGGGGCCTGATCATTAATGCAGACAAAACCAAAGTCATGGTAAAAAAGGACGGCAGAGGCCGTTTGGCACAAAACGAACATTGGACGCTAAATGGAGAGACACTGGAGACGGTTCGTGCTTTGAAGTATCTTGGAGTCACTCTAACCCAGAACATGAGCTTCGAAAGACATGTACAAAATAAGCTGGCGGGCGCAAAGGTAGCTCTAAATTGCACATGGAAAGAGCTACTTGGAAAAAAAACAGGTCTCTCAGAGCACAAAGTATAAAATATACACGGCAACAGCACAGACCATAATGAGATATGCAGTGGATATATAGGGACACCAGCGCTATGAAGCAGCAGAGAAACTCCTGCGTTTCCACAGAAAAAAAATCTTCCGACTCCCACAAAGCATACCGACCTATGCAATCCATCTGGAAACTATCCTCTCTGCCGTATTTATACACACGTTGCAAAAGCACTTCAGCTATGCATCCAAAGTGATAATAAGAGACTCCAAAAGAGAATACTCAGGTATCTGACAGGCCAGAAAACTGATTTCATCGCGAACTGGGAGACGATGGCAACCGATCGAGGAGTTCCAGGAGATGTCCGAAATCCAACATGTTGGAGAACTTGGCAAGACCAGATCGTCTGAGCCACAGACGAAGCGGACAGACAAAGGTGGTTACAAAGAGCAAGCGCATCGAGTCGCCTATACAGCAGCCTTGACCATAACCTAGGAGTCCATAACTATTTTAAAAATAGTATAGATGCCAACCACATAACCCTCATTTTCCGAGCATGAACGGAAACGCTGCCACTTCACGCGTCGCTGTACAAAAGTCTCGCTGCATCAGAATGCACGCTGTGCAATATGCACGCGCAGGAGGACACTTTGCACTTTTTGGCGACATGCCCTATCCTAAAGTAAATTCGAACACAATATTGCGGAAGTCCACCGCTAACAGTCCAAGGCTTGACTACCCTGCTCAACGGAACGGGCTGGAATCAGCTTGCACTTTTCGTCAGGGAAATGTTGCACTACAGAGAGGACATTCTAGAGACGGTTCTAGAGATGACAACAGTAGGCGATATCGACAAGCAGAAACAGGGCGAACGGCATCCATGCAACGCCTACAGAAAAGTTAGGATTTTAATTTAATAATTAATATACTTGTTTTGCCTTCGTACGAATAGTACCAAACAGCTCAGTTTTAATACAAATTAAGCTCGTAAAGAACTACTACTACAAGTGTATTAAAAAAATTTTGCCGCGCCCTCTTCCGCCCCCTCAAAGTACGAAAATCTTTGGAACCACGTCTCGTATATATAGTTATACATGTACATGTAGAAATGTAAAAGCAGATGTAAAATCATATGGAAACAAAAATGGAAACAGACAACATCTAATACATAAAAATTTCCCATTGGGTTCGACTAAATTAAATTATTGGAAATTTTTTTTTTTGGCCAAATCTTAATTCGTCCCTTTTGTGAACATATAGTTAGTTACATAAATCGTAAGCTAATATATATACTGTCTGAGAACCGGGTATAAATTATTATAAATTAAATAGGTACATATTATGAAAAAGCTTCTTTACTACATATGAAAAAGCCGTCGGCTCTCGACTTTGTCAACAAATTATTTTATTTCAGAGAATATTTTTCACCAAGATTATACATACATATGTACACACATATGTATGTTTGTACGTCTTCCCTGCAGTACGGGCCATCGCTTACAAATGTGCTCACACATCGATTTCAGCGTGAGCACCCCTGATGACATAAGTGATGTCGCGCGGAACGATGAACTGCTCACGTTAACATTGCGATGTCCTAGGAGCATAGGGGATGACATGGTCATCGAGAAGTGCGAAAAAATAAGGCTTACTATAAGTGATGAGTTTCTCGAAAAAATAAGGCTTACTATAAGTGATGATTTTCTCGAAAAAATAAGGCTTACTATAAGTGATGATTTTCTCGAAAAAATAAGGCACATAATAAGTGAAGATTTTAGCCGAAAAAACGGCATACAGAAAGGGATGATTTTCTCGAAAAAATAAGCGATATAATAAGTGAAGATTTTAGATGAAAAAGTAAGGCGTATATAAGTAAGCAGTATATTCATTTATTTTCTTTTGCTTTTATTTAAAACTACAATTATGTACATATGTATGTCAGTTTTGGGGATCCCTGAGGTTCTTTCGGTAACTTCAATTGCATCGCCACTGAAATAATACGGATTAATTTCTTATGTTTTTGTTTAGTTTTTTGACTTGTAAAGACTTACTTTACATGTCTTTCCAGGATGTGCCCGTCCCCATTGTGTTCCGTATTTTGTTGATCTATCAATAAAATGATTATTCTTTAAAATACTATTAATTTGGTCGCAATTATATAAGAAAGGAAAGATCGAAATTCCAAAAATATGTTCGATTTGTAAAGGAGTTGTTTAAACAAAAAGCAATGCTCACTGTAGATCAGCGGTGTTCTGTGCATTTACTCCTACAACAAAAACAACACACGCGCCAAAATATGTACTTGCTTGACTCAGGCCTCGCATATAAGGGTTGCTTTTCTGTTTTTGTTGTTTGACTGCTTAAAATTGAAATTTCGGGTATACCGCAGATTATGCATTCACATTATATTTCTTTATTCTTCTTTTAATCCATACTATATATATTAGTCGGAGCATAAGGACAAAAAAATTAAAGAGCATAAAAGAAGAATAAATAAATACAATGTGAATGCAGCGATACATTGAACCACTAACCATACAATATATAGACATGACAATTCATACATGGAAAGTGTCCGCAACGCAATCAGACATCAGCGCCCGAGCCAGTCATGAGTGTGAGTGAGTGAGTGTATGCGTGCTCATGCATTCTCACGTATGTTGTGGGCTTTGCATGTGTGGATCAGCTCCGGACAGAGTCGTGAGAGCGTATGTGTGCTCGTGCATTCTCACCTATGGTGTGGGCTTTGCATGTGTTATATCAGCTCCCGCGAGTCATGAGAGTGTATGTGTGCTCATCTACTTTGCGTGTTTGCAAGTGTGTATGAGCGCACAACTGAAATTTTCGCTCTCCCAACTTTGTTTTGATTTTTGTGCTCGCGCCACCCTTCACTTTATCATTATTGGAGTCGGCCCTTTTTGAAGACGTTTGCCTTATAATACCAAAATAACTGTTATTTTGTACATGCTTTAGATTCTAACTTTGTTTAATATAGAATATACTAATATATTGAGCAGATATATGTATATATATTCACAAATATATATTTCATTGTATGGTGTATTGTATTATACAATGATATATTTGATCATATATAAAAAAGTAGTATGCGCTAAAAAAATATATATATATCATCCTTGAATATGTATAATAATGACATATAAATGGGTAATAAATGGGTCCATACGGATTTTAGTGCCACACTTGCGAAACAAATTTGAAATCATCCCTCTTTTTCTGATGCGAATGTCCATCCACAGACAGAACCTGCAAGTACGTTCATAAGTGTGTGTACGTGTGCAGAGCTGCCGAAATTGCCGGCAAAATATTTTTGAGAAGATTTCTTGAGACACAAATTTATTTGCTGAGTGATGCTTATTGACGCGACGCACTAATACCCTATAGACAATTAATATAATTTGATGTCATGTCTGATTTACATTTTGCATTTGTACATATTTACATTCGTTCATTATATTCGTTTATAGTACATTAAACTAAATTAGAATATAGAGAATATTCAATATATACAATTATTTTAATTTTGGGCAAGCGTCATCATAAAATCATAACTTACAATCAATTCTAAAGTAATGGGTGTTTTCTTAGACAGCGGCGTTGTAAAAAACCAAAACAAACAAGCAGACCTACAATATGTGCACACATACAGCTAAAGCTCAGCCTCACATACAGAGCGTTTGTTCTTTGCTGAGCTGAAATTTTGTTATGTGTGTTCTTCTTCAGCTTGTTGACGAACGGACCTACCGCCACAAAATAAATGAAGAATTGGCAGGATGGGTGGGGGTGACACTTGGCCGTGGGAAAAAAGAAATCTGTTATTTATTTTTATTTTTATTATATAAATTATAATATTATTATTGCCTATGAAAAAGCCGTTAACATACATATGTATGCACATTCATATGTACATACATATAGACATAAAGTCGCCGCTCAAATTGGCTTCCGATTGAAGATCGGTACCCAGGGAACACCACGAGGAGGCCATTACACCTGTAATGGGGTCAAAAATTAATCTGACCTTTGAGTCGACTTGACATGACTTAATTTAAACACTTTTTAATAATTAAGTCACATCCATATTCCCCGCCTAGAATTAAATCTATTAAATATTTGTACATACATACATGTGAAAAATAGAACATAAAAAATAAACAAAAAATAATAAACTTATAAATATTAAAAAATATCCTACTGCCGCAATATTTTGAGCTTTTTCTCGTATGATTTTGCATTTCGATCGCTTATCATTTTTTATGTTATCCATTTACAATTTTTCCTAATCAAAATCAATACAAACTGGTTGAGCAGGTGAAGACGGTGAGCAGAACACGGATCGGACGAATTAAACCAGTCTACATATTTATCTAAATTTGACGTTAAAAATATACATTTTTGCACTATGTTTCTTTTTAAATGGAATTTGTGAGAGCTTTTCTCTTGCCTTATAATACCAAAATAACTGTTATTTTGTACATGCTTAACAAACTTAAAGCCCCTTCTGAATATTTTTTCACTTTAATTAAAATTTGTTTTGATATTTTTAACCAGCATTTCGAGAAAAGCTCTCACAAATTCCATTTAAAAAGAAACATAGTGCAAAAATGTATATTTTTAACGTCAAATTTAGATAAATATGTAGACTGGTTTAATTCGTCCGATCCGTGTTCTGCTCACCGTCTTCACCTGCTCAACCAGTTTGTATTGATTTTGATTAGGAAAAATTGTAAATGGATAACATAAAAAATGATAAGCGATCGAAATGCAAAATCATACGAGAAAAAGCTCAAAATATTGCGGCAGTAGGATATTTTTTAATATTTATAAGTTTATTATTTTTTGTTTATTTTTTATGTTCTATTTTTCACATGTATGTATGTACAAATATTTAATAGATTTAATTCTAGGCGGGGAATATGGATGTGACTTAATTATTAAAAAGTGTTTAAATTAAGTCATGTCAAGTCGACTCAAAGGTCAGATTAATTTTTGACCCCATTACAGGTGTAATGGCCTCCTCGTGGTGTTCCCTGGGTACCGATCTTCAATCGGAAGCCAATTTGAGCGGCGACTTTATGTCTATATGTATGTACATATGAATGTGCATACATATGTATGTTAACGGCTTTTTCATAGGCAATAATAATATTATAATTTATATAATAAAAATAAAAATAAATAACAGATTTCTTTTTTCCCACGGCCAAGTGTCACCCACCCCCACCCATCCTGCCAATTCTTCATTTATTTTGTGGCGGTAGGTCAGTTCGTCAACAAGCTGAAGAAGAACACACATAACAAAATTTCAGCTCAGCAAAGAACAAACGCTCTGTATGTGAGGCTGAGCTTTAGCTGTATGTGTGCACATATTGTAGGTCTGCTTGTTTGTTTTGGTTTTTTACAACGCCGCTGTCTAAGAAAACACCCATTACTTTAGAATTGATTGTAAGTTATGATTTTATGATGACGCTTGCCCAAAATTAAAATAATTGTATATATTGAATATTCTCTATATTCTAATTTAGTTTAATGTACTATAAACGAATATAATGAACGAATGTAAATATGTACAAATGCAAAATGTAAATCAGACATGACATCAAATTATATTAATTGTCTATAGGGTATTAGTGCGTCGCGTCAATAAGCATCACTCAGCAAATAAATTTGTGTCTCAAGAAATCTTCTCAAAACTATTTTGCCGGCAATTTCGGCAGCTCTGCACACGTACACACACATATGAACGTACTTGCATGTTCTGTCTGTGGATGGACATTCGCATCAGAAAAAGAGGGATGATTTCAAATTTGTTTCGCAAGTGTGGCACTAAAATCCGTATGGACCCATTTATTACCCATTTATATGTCATTATTATACATATTCAAGGATGATATATATATATTTTTTTAGCGCATACTACTTTTTTATATATGATCAAATATATCATTGTATAATACAATACACCATACAATGAAATATATATTTGTGAATATATATACATATATCTGCTCAATATATTAGTATATTCTATATTAAACAAAGTTAGAATCTAAAGCATGTACAAAATAACAGTTATTTTGGTATTATAAGGCAAGCGTCTTCAAAAAGGGCCGACTCCAATAATGCTAAAGTGAAGGGTGGCGCGAGCACAAAAATCAAAACAAAGTTGGGAGAGCGAAAATTTCAGTTGTGCGCTCATACACACTTGCAAACACGCAAAGTAGATGAGCACACATACACTCTCATGACTCGCGGGAGCTGATATAACACATGCAAAGCCCACACCATAGGTGAGAATGCACGAGCACACATACGCTCTCACGACTCTGTCCGGAGCTGATCCACACATGCAAAGCCCACAACATACGTGAGAATGCATGAGCACGCATACACTCACTCACTCACACTCATGACTGGCTCGGGCGCTGATGTCTGATTGCGTTGCGGACACTTTCCATGTATGAATTGTCATGTCTATATATTGTATGGTTAGTGATTGAACTCAGTTTTTTCACAATTTCACAAATTCAACATATACAACTGATATTTTCATTATTTACACGCGTACATCACATTTTGTTTATTTAAACAATGCACTTACCCGGTAGTAATAAATAATATAGATATTTTTCACTAAATCACTGCATTTTTGCTTCCAACTCATACGGCACAATTGTAACAATGTAACGTAATAGCAAATGCATGGCGAACAAAGCAAGAATGATTTGCCGACGCAGGCGCAAAAAAGACCAAAAGAAAAAAAAACCAAATTCTCTTGTACTTCGACCGATCGGCAGAGCCGATCTATTACGATCGCGCGGAAAAGAAGGAAACAGAGAGAAAATAAAGGGTTCGGCTTAGCGGGCGTCAACGCCTAGATGACATTGTCGTTGACATTCGTCATCGCTCACGGCTGGTACTGCAGGGCTTCTATACATATATGCATGTTCATGTACATATATTAAATATAGAGTATACCTTAATTGCATATCGCGAAAAAACGCCGCAGAAGAAGCTCAGTAGCTCAACATTTTATTGACCCCCCGATAAATATTTATTTCACAAATTTGTCGTGGCCTAATTTACATAAAACCACGGTTGTTCGGTTCGGCGGTTGTGTACAACTAACAGTAACGGTTCTCGCTGTTTCGGCTCGGTTTCGGTGCACCCAGTGTGTATGACATTGTTGTTGTTAACAAATTGCTAACTCTCGCTGCTGGTCTGTGCCCGTGTGTTCGAACGCTGCGATCGATTGTAAAGTGCCTTCGTAACTTTTCGAGGTTATTCACCGGCTACTAACCTCTGCGTTTGCCTTATTAAACACGTGCAATGGCTTCTAGTGGCACTCCCTCCTCTAACGCTCTCGATTCGCCCTTGTCCTTCAATGCGGACCTTTCGAACTACAAGCGTAAGGTGCAGGCCATGCAGTGCAGGCCATGCAGTGCAGCACGGAGAATTGGAAATGCCGTCGGCAAGGAGAAAATAGGTGAGCTCAGTGGAGAGGAGTTGATCGTCCGCTTAAAGTCTTTAATGGATCTGGTCGCGCCTTTCCACGAGCATTATACTGCTCTCGAAAGGATCGATCTTAATGAGATCGGTTGTCCCTTAAGAGAAGAGTTTGACGAGTGCGTGGAAATGCTGGAGGTTAGAAATAAGCATGAATTGAACAAGCAGCAGCCCACAGTGCTCCCTTGCAGCCCCGTGCAGCCCACAGCCTTTGCTTTCAGACAGCTTTCAGACATTCTGAGTGTGCAGCGAATTGAGCAATCATCTGTGGCCCAACTCCAGGCCTTGGCAGCTACCGCCATTGCTAATCTGCGGGCTTTAAAGAGTTTAGGGACAAAGGAGCAGATCGCTGACTGTATTGTGATACAAAGCCAGCTGCAGAGGGCGGACAGTGCCACACAAGCCAAGTGGAAGGAAACGCCGCCGTTGGATAGTCTCTCAACAGCCGAGCAATTTACCACTTTCTTGAAGGAGAGATGCCAGAGATTGGAGACCCAAGAGCATGCTAAGAATGTGTACACCCATAGTCATCGGAAACACTGCCTAATCGCAACTAGCTCCAAGCCGAATTTTTTTGCATTCTGCGGAGATCCAGAACATTCCATTTTTTTTTATTTAGGACGTTGATGTGCAATGACTGCACCATCAAGTGGCCCAAGCGACACCAGCCGATGGCTGTTACGCGCGGATCCCAGGCAAGAACGCAGCCCACCTCCCGCCCAACCGACCGAGGGGCGCAGCCGCTTAACGCGCGACTCGTTAAACGAACCGATCGCGGGCATGCATGAAAGATAGGTGTTAGACTAGTGTTCGAGAAAAAGTAGAACTAATCTAACTAACGAAATTAAGTAATTACTAATTACGGGAAAGATGTAAGAGTAACAGTAATTTAAGACTAGGAAGGGAGTTAGTGGTAGATATAATATGATAGAGGGAATTATAATCCGAGCATAGGACCCTAAATGGTTCATGCAAGGAGTAATTCGATCTACAAAGCGGAAGAAACAAGGGTGTATAATTTCTAGTGCTTCTAATAGGAATCGTGAAGTTTATGCGGCTCAACAGGTCAGGGCTATCTACGTCACCCTTGATCAAGTTGTGCACAAAAATCACACCAAGCATTTTCCTACGATTAGCTAAGGTTGGAAGGTTTATTAAAAGCAATCTATTAGAGTAAGACGGCAGTCTCACACTTGCATCCCAGTTGAGGCCGCGAAGAGCAAAAAGTAAAAAGTACTGAGGGCACCATACACAAGAGCCGTATTCTAAAATCGGACGAACCAGAGAGGTGTAGAGAGTCTTTGTTATATAGGGGTCGTCAAATTCCTTTGACCACCTCTTTATAAACCCAAGCACGCCCATGGCCTTATTCACCATGGTAGAAATGTGTTCTGAAAACTTTAACTTGGGATCTAATAGAACACCAAGATCATCAACCCGGGTAATTCTCTCAAGAGAACCACCACAAAGGGTGTAAGGAACCAGAAAGGCGCTGGAGCGATGAAAAGTCATTACTTTACATTTTGAAGCATTAAGGTTCAATAAATTTGCCCAACACCAAGACTGAAATCTATCGAGATCGGATTGCAACCTGGATTGAAAAGAAATGTCCTTATACTGGACACAGAGCTTAACATCATCCGCATACATAAGTACTCGAGAGTATGTTAATACAGAAGGCAGGTCATTTATAAAGAGTGTAAAGAGTAAGGGGCCTAGATGGCTGCCCTGTGGTACACCCGAAGTCACCATAACTAGTGAGGACAGGGAGTTTTTGAGACCTAGAACAAAGGTAGCTAGAGATCCATCTCAGGAGATTGGGCGGGAACCCTAGAAGGTCGAGCTCTTGTTCTAGGAGGGAATGGATTACAGAATCGAACGCTTTACTAAAATCGGTGTAAACAACATCCTTCTGCAAATTACCTTGAAAGCCTTTTATTATAAAGGAGGTAAACTCCAATAAATTTGTAGTGGTTGATCTCCGCCTTATAAATCCATGTTGAGATGGAGATATAAGTGATCTGCATAGGTGCTGCAGGTTACAATTTTCTCAAACACTTTAGGAATAGCGGATAACTTAGATGAACCTCTATAGGTCATTGCGTCAGACTTGCTACCTTTCTTATGGAGAGGAATTATAAAAGACTCCTTCCATATCGGGGGAAAGCATGAAGAATTTATAGATAGGTTGAACAGTTTAAGCAACGGCCCACACAGAGACTCGGCACAGTACCTGAGTACACAGCCGGGAACTCCGTCCGGACCCGGTGAGAACAGCGGCTTTACTGTTCGTAGATCATGAAGCAACGAGCTTTCATTTAGCAAAGGACTGAAAATGCCGTTCGACCTCGGTAAACCGTATGGATACGGCTGACCAGAGTAAACGTCCTGCGAATAGGTAGTTTGGAAAAAACGTGCAAAAAGATCGGCAATTGCCTGATCATTATCTGCCGACGTATTAAGGAAGGATAGCGAGGATGGGTGTGCGGACGTTCTACGCTTACTGTTTACGAAGCTGTAGAACTGTTTGGGGTACTTAGAAAAACGTATCCTGCATCGAGATAGGTAATTCTGATTGCATTGAGCGTTAAGAACTGAAAAGTTTGACCGAGCTATTACATAATGAGAAAGAGAAGAAGAAGAGCCAACTTCTTGAAATTTTTTATATCGTCTTGATTTTAAGTTTTTTAGATGAGATAGCTCCTTGGTAAACCAAGGGGGTTTTCTTGATCTAATCGGACAGGAAAGTGGGACACAAGAGACAAAAAGTGACTCCAGTGCATCATAGAAAATGTTTGTGCCTGTCGTAACATCACTGCACAAATATAAAGCGGACCAATCAAAATCCCTAATGAGATTATTAAGCTTCGTAAACTCGGCTTTACGGAAGCAGCGGACACATTGGGGTAGTCTACCCGACCGATCCAGTACCGTTCGTCCTAGGTCGAGCGACACTTCGAAAGTAGGATGGTAGGCATCTTCAGGTATAGAGAGCGGGGGGACTCAAATTAACAACGCTAAGGTCGGATCCATTACAAAGCACAGATCAAGAAATCGACCCAAGGAGTTTTTAACATGGTTAACTTGAGACAGAGACAGGTCAATCAAGCCGTCAACAAAGTCATGGCGTGCCATGGGTACCAGGCTATTAGACTCATTTGCCGAAGACCAAACAATTCCTGGCAAGTTGAAGTCACCAAGAACTATCATGTGATCTTTGTCAGATAGCGAGGAAGAGATAGCGGTTAAGGCGGACAAATGCTGCTCGTAAATTGCGATATCCGAAGAAGGTGGAATATACGAACAAGTTATGAAAACTGAGAAAACGGGAAGAATCAGTTTTACACACAGAAATTCCAGTTCCTGCTGGATCTGGACTGTGAAAAGTTCCGACGTGAAGTTTGAGTCCACAGCAATCAGAACCCCTCCTGCACGTCGAGACGAACGATCCTTTCTATAAGTTGTGTACCGACCTGCCAAAACTTCGGAACTAAGAATGTCCGGCTTTAACCGGGTTTCGGTAAACACAATAACGTGGGATGCAAATGCGACACTATCCTGGAAAAGAATGCTGAGCTTACTACGCAAGCCTCGAACATTCTGATAGGTCACTAAAAGAGAGTTTGTTAGTTTTTTGGACGGGTGGAGGTAGAGCGGGAAGATGACGAAGGAGCACTGGTCTGAATAGTTGGTAACACCCATGTATGGGTGTTCGCAGTTCTGCAACCTTTCTCCTCGCCTTCGTCTTCAGGAAGCTAAAGAGCGGTCCCTGTGTACCAATTGCCTCCAAGCAGGCCATTGTCAACGTGCATGTCGTTCTCGATCCTGTCGATGCCAGACATCACACACTGCTTCATTTTGAGTCTCCGTCCAACGCTCCCCATTCCATTCTGCCTCAACTCTCGAAATCAACATTGGCTCCACGATTGCCTGCGATACCGTCTCGCAGTAAATGTACTGCAACGTCATCAGTCGCTTCGCTTTCCGCCCAGAGTCACAGACGGGACTCCGTGTTGCTGACCACTGCCGTAATCAGTGTTAAGAATAGCTCGGGTACATTGACTCCTTGCCGTGCCTTGCTCTATTCTGGATCGCAGGTGCTTCTCAGCACTTCAAGTCTAGCTCAACAGTTCCGGCTAAAGAAGAAAGAATCGGAAGTTTCAGTTTCTGGTCTCGGCGATTCGTGTGCCATGTCCGACGGATGCTGCGTGTATATCCAACTGAAATCACACGCGTCGAGCTATGCCACGACCATTTCGGCATTTGTTGCTCCCACCATTACGAGAAATCAGCTCAACTGTACTGTTGACAACCTGCTGTACATGCCCTCCAACATAAATTTGGTTGATAAGATGTTCACCTGTCCCAACCTGTTGATATTCTTATTGGAGCGGCTCTGTTCTTTGAGCTTCTCTGCATTGGCCAAATCAAGTTGGGAGCCGGTCTACCACGTCTTCAGGAAACTAAGCTAGGATGGATAGTTGCTGGAGAGATGTCCCAGTCCCGTGTTTCTGTTTCTCTATTCACAAGTAACCCATCTCACGTGGCCCCTCGTTTGAGTGATGGAACCTATCATCGGAACAGGCATAGTGTTCGGATTATCTGCGCTGAAGACGTCCCCTGCTGCCAAGAAGTATGTTGAAGCCCCGTGCTCTTCAACGGTGGGAGTATGTTCGGCTAAGCGCCTGCCCAGGGCAGCACAAAGGGAAGCATATTGTACTCTCTTTACTACACATTACTCTTAATGCATCGTTGCTTGCTGCTGCCCTACGCCTACGCTCTTAATCGCTACATCGTCCTTTCCCTAAGTTCGTCGTCCGACAAGAACTGTGAGGGAGGCTCATCAGCTGAGCAGAAGACAGCTAAATCGATTGTCGTCGCAATTCGTTGGTTGGCACAGTGACCTGGCTGCCACCTACTTCTACATAATTATTGTAAACATAAACAATCTGGCCGTTAATGAATTAACACGGGCCAATTCGGGTCCTTTATAATACATTTTGCATTACATCGCGCAAATTGCTTTACATGGCAAATAAAGCATTCTTACATACATATATAGTTAAAACTCTAACCAATTGTGTTTTTAATTGCATATCGCGACAATACGCTGCTGAAGAAGCTCAGTAGCTCAACAGTCGTCAATGTAACCTTTCGCGTGCAGTAACGATAGTGTCTGTAATAGTGAATTGAAAAGTGTAAGTCATTGGGCTAAAATTAATGGGCTAGGGCTTAAATCCAAATGAGTCAAAATGTATAGTCATAGTTAAAAGAAAGTTTGACACTAATGCACTACAAAAAATGTCTATTGAAAACATCACCTTAGAATATGTAGAACGTGTAAGCAACTTAGGTTTTATCTTTAACCAAACGTTGACATGCTATAATCACATAAACAGATCAGTCAGAAAAACTATTGGGATTCTTAGAAATTTATATCTTTTATGGTATAGAAGAATTTAGTGACTGTAACTCTGCCTGTCAGCGCAAGTTGCAAGTTGCTTTTAATAATGTTCCGAAAAATGTTGTAGCTAAGTTTGCAACGGCTGGTATTATCTATGCATAACGAAGGATTGAAGTTTTCGAGGGTCCATAGTTACCCACTGAAGAACGCGTTTTGAGTCGGACTAGTATGTACTTGTAGCGATTCTAAGTCCTCTAGTGTTTATGGTTCTTTTTGCTAGTCCCACTCTTATTTATTTATTTATTTATTTAAGAGCTAACTTATTAATAGTGAAATTATAGGCTAGCTTATTACGTGGCTATGGCAGCAGAGGCCTTCAGCTCTAGAGTTGTATGTGTTTATGTATAAGTTCTCTTAATAGTACTGTGTGTTGTATTTACATATTTACATTAATGTACATGGGGTGATGAGAGTGGTTTTTTTAATTTAAGTTAATTTGTATGTTCTTAGATGTAGTGATATAAATTTGTTGTTTTTAATTATTTTAGAATGTTTGATATGTCTGAGGATGTGGGTATGTATTGCAGTTGGTATTGTATTGCAGTTGGTGAGGATGTGTTCGATTGATATGGTGTCGTTGCAAAAGGGGCATATACAGGGAGATTGATCGATGTAGTGTATGTGGTTTATTTTGGAGTGTCTGAGTCTAAGTCTGGTTATTATTATTTGGTCTCTTCTCGAGAGGGATAATGAATTTCTTTTCAAAATGTGGTAGTTGTTAAGTTTATGTGGGTTGTTTGCTTGATACCAGGTTGATGTTTCGGTTATGTTGGATTGTAGTTTTGTGAGGTGCATATTTTTTAAGTATTTTTGAATGTCTTGTACGTTAAGGTTTTCCTTTGTTATTAGAGGCTGAGTCGCTGCATTTTTAGCAGAGGTATCTGCTAGTTCGTTCCCTGCTTTTCCTACATGCCCGGGCACCCAGAGTAGTTTGAATTTGGGGAAGGTTTTTTGCATAATATTGCGAGCGTATGAGGGGTAATGTTCATTGTTGTTTGTGTTGTTAATTGCGTCTATTGCAGAGAGTGAGTCGGTGCATATGCAGAATTTACCTCTTTTTTTTTAAGGGTTTCTAGAGCTTCTACTATTGCAATGAGTGCTGCGGAAAATACGGAGGAGTAGTGGGGTATGAGATATGATTTGATGGTATCGACTTCATTTGTGATGGCAAAGGTAGGGATAGTGTTGGTTTTGGGATACATCTGTTTAGATGTTTGTGTATTTAAGCTTGTCTATGGTGTTAATTTGAATGAATTCGGCTCTGTATGTTTGTGGGCATGTGTTTTTTTTATTAAAGTTTTTTAGTGTCGTGTCTGTGATTATTTGGCTTACATTCCACGGAGTAGTAGTCATAGTAAGTAGTTTTGTGGGCTGAAAGGGTAGGTTGTGGTTTCTGCTATATTTTATTATTAGCTCTATTGTTGAATTGTCTTGTGGCCGTCTAGGAGGTTGGTATGTTTTTAGTATTTTGTGTAGTGGGTAATTTTTTTCTGTGATCAGGGTTTTTACGAGAATGGCTGTTAGTAGTTCGCGCCTGTCTTTTAATGGGGAGACTTTTGCTTCGTATAGAATGTTTTGGGAGGGTGTGGTTTTGAATGCCCCGAAAGCGATTCTGAGGCCTGTGTTAATTTTGGATTGTTTTTGGGCAGTTTTGGTTGTTTTTGGGCAGTGTCCATAGATGGGAAGGCCGTAGTCTGCCTTGGAGTTGAGTATTGCTTTAGTGACGTTTATAAGTGTGGACGTGTTACAGTTGAATTTTGGACTTGCGAGAAATTTTATTATATTAATTGCTTGATGCAGGGTGTGCGTGAGTTGTTCCGTGTGTTTATTCCATCTGTGTTTGTTGTTAAAGTGAAGTCCTAGTATTTTTAGTGATGCGACATTCTGGATTTGTATGCTTCCTGTTGATAATGTGCATTTGCAGTTGTGCTTTCTGCAGAGGTGCATGTGCTTGCATTTGGTGGTGGATAACAGCTTGACGCCTGAATATTCGGCCCAGTTAAGTATGGTTCTGAGGATTGGATTTAGGTTTAAATTAATGTTTTTCCTATTTTTTATACCCGGTACTCGAAGAGTATAGGGGTATATTAGATTTGTGGGGATAACGGTTGTGTGTAACGCCCAGAAGGAAGCGTTTCCGACCCCATAAAGTATATATATTCTTGATCAGCATCAATAGCCGAGTCGATAAAGCCTTATCTGTCTGTTCGTCCGTCCGTCCGTCCGTCCGTCCGTCTGTCCGTCTGTCCGTCCGTTTTCATTTGCGCCTATATCTCAGAGACTATTTAAGCTAGAGCAACCAAGTTTTGTATCCAGTCTCCTGTGTGATCACACTACTCCAAATGTATTTCAAAATTTCGCCCCGCCCCCTTCCGCCCCCACAAAGGACGAAAGTCTGTGGCGTACACAATGTTGAAGATACGAGAAAACTAAAAACACAGAGCGAATGATCATTTCTATCAGAGTGTTGAATCTGGATCAGATCGGATCATTATTATAGCTGCAATGAAGAAAACCATTTCGAAAGTCATCGTTCCCTCTCGCTCTCTCTCACACGCGACCCCATCTGCTTTGCCCATTCGAATTTTGTGACGCCTAGTTCTCAGAGACTATAAGAGCTAGAGCAACCAAACTTTCTATCCAAGCTCCTATGATATCAAACCAGCACAAGTGTATTTCAAAATTTTGCCACGCCTCCTTCCGCCCCCACAAAGGACGAAAATCTGTGGAATCCACAATTTTTAAGGTACGAGAAAACCAAAAACGCAGAATCATGGAAAATTACCATATCTACCAGATTGCCGAATATGGATCAGGTCGAATCAATATTATGGCCAGAAGAAACAAATTAAATTTCAGTGGCTACGCAACGCCTGCCAAGCGCTGACTCATTCCCTCTCTCTCTGTCGCAAACACTTGTACGTCTCAAATATGTAGTTATACATGTCATGTAGAAATTTAGAAGCAGATGTAAAAAGCATATGCAAACAAAATTGAAAACATGTATAATATTCCAAAAATGATTTGACTTCATTTTTTGAAATATTATTTTTTGCCCAAAATTTAATTTGTCCCTTTTGCGAACATATAATAAATTGCATAAATCGCAAGCTCATATATGTATGTATATACTGACTGAGTACCGGGTATAATGTAGAGCCGCGGCCTTTGCCGCGGCTCACAACGTTCCCCCTCGTTAGTTTAAGTATTATGTTAAAGTCGTCTGCGTAGGCGATTAGGCTGATATTTGGGTGTAGGGTGAGCTTTTCAGCGAGTTTGTTGTAAGCTATTACAAATAGGATCACTGATAGTGGCGAGCCCTGGGGGATGCCGTTGCGGATGGGGTGGAAGGGGGAGAGGTTGGTGTTTATTCGTACTGTAATTTTTCTGTTCGTCATGAAGTTTTTTATGTAGTTTAATATTGTAGGTCCCGTTTTCCATTCCGTGAGTTGGTCAAGTATTGAGTGTAGTCCGATTCTGTCAAAAGCTTTTGCAAAGTCTAGGGATATTATAGACGTATGGTTTCTTCTGGAGATGGATCTTGTTAGTAGATGGTCTATCAACAGTAGACTGTCTATAGCAGATTTCCCCTTCTTGAAACCTGTTTGACTGTTATGGATTAATTTTTGGTTAGAAACAAACCACCACAGTCGCTTTGCTATTATTTTGTCTACGACCTTTGATAGACACGAGTTCAGTGATATTGGTCGGTAGGAGTTTAGTGCGGTTTAGTCTGTGTTGGGTTTTGAGGTTGGGACTATTATACTATTCTTGTAAACTTGGGGGATGTAATTGTTTAGTATAGAGTTTTGGAGGTTGGTTATTCTACATTTTGTTTTCCTGTCCAAATTTTTGATCATGGCGTAGTTTACTCTGTCGAGTCCGGGTGTATTTCCTTTTAATGTGTTTAGAGCTGTCGTAAATTCGACTAGTGTTATTTCTTTTTCTAGCTTTCTTTCTGGGGACGTATGTGCGGTTGAGTGGGTTGTTCAGTGATGCTTGTTTTGTGTTTCGTGGTGTTTGTGGTCGTGGAGAAATTGTGGTCAGATGATGTGTCTGAGAAGTTTTTGCAGTAGAGTTCTGCTATTTCTGCTTTGTTGGTGGTATTTTGATTTGTTACTGGGTTTAGGATGCAATGAATGTGTTTTTGAGGATTTAGGCCGCAGAAGCGTCTGATGTTACTCCAAATTGTTTTTGGAGCTGTGTCGGGTGCTATTTGTGTTGTGAATATTTGGATACTATGTTTTTTTTCTTCTTTTAGGGTCCTTCTAAATTTGGTCGCTACCAAAGAGATCATTTTCTGTGTACCATGTGCTGTCGAGTTGTTAAATTGGGCTGCTAAAGGTTATGTCGATGTGTGTTAGTGTATTGTGGGTGCTAAGGTGTGTTGGTGAACCGTAATTTAGTAGGATGTAATTTGATTGGGTTATGAATTTTTCAAGTATTTTTCCTCTAAGGTTATTGGTGTTTGAGCCCCAGTTTTTATGCCAACCGTTAAAGTCGCCAGTGAGTAGCACGGGTATGTTTGAGGTTTCTAGTACATTTTGGAGATTATTCATAGAAAATACCTTGTTTGGTGCAATGTAGGCTGAAATTAGTCTAATTTGAGATTTGACGTGAATTCTGCGCATACTGCGTCGAAGTCACCGTTCAAGATAATTTCTCGAGTTTGTAGGGAATTGTGTATCAGGAGAGCTACACCCCCATGGGAAGGTGAACTGTTTTTTGTTATTAAGGTGTAGTTGATTGGTTTAGGTATGCAGTTGGTGTGTATTATATGTGTTTCTTGTAGAGATAAAATAAATGGCATGTGTTTTTTAATTATTATTTGGAGTTCGCTGTAATTATTTGTGTAACCGTTTATGTTCCATTGAATGATCTTAATGGTCATTTGGTTTTATTTATATTTAAGGAGAGAAATGTGAGGGTATTGTGAGTCTATTTTTGTGGTAATTACAGCATGTGGGGCCCATTGTTTTTCTAAGTGTTAAACACTTTCGCTGTCGTTGTTGTCTTTATGTTTTGCCTGCTTTGAAGTTTTTGTATTTGGTAGGTTGGGTTTTGTGGGTTTGAGATTTGTTGAAAGGGTGTTGTTATACCCGGTACTCGAAGAGTTTAAGGGTATATTAGATTTGTGGGGATAACGGTTGTGTGTAACGCCCAGAAGGAAGCGTTTCCGACCCCATAAAGTATATATATTCTTGATCAGCATCAATAGCCGAGTCGATATAGCCATGTCTGTCTGTCCGTCCGTCTGTCCGTCTGTCCGTCTTCATTTGCGCCTATATCTCAGAGACCACTTAAGCTAGAGCAACCAAGTTTTGTATCCAGTCTCCTCTGTGATCACACTACTCCAAATGTATTTCAAAATTTAACCCCGCCCCCTTCCGCCCCCACAAAGGACGAAAGTCTGTGGCATGCACAATTTTGAAGATACAAGAAAACTAAATACGCAGAATCATAGAGAATGACCATTTCTATCAGAGTGTTGAATCTGGATCAGATCGGATCATTAGTATAGCTACAATGAAGAAAACCATTTCGAAAGTCATCATTCCCTCTCGCTCTCTCTCACACGCGACCCCATCCGCTTTGCCCATTCGTATTTTGTGTCGCCTAGTTCTCAGAGACTATAAGAGCTAGAGCAACCAAACTTTCTATCCAAGCTCCTGTGATATCGAACCAGCACAAGTGTATTTCAAAATTTTGCCACGCCCCTTTCCGCCCCCACAAAAAACGAAAATCTGTGAAATCCACAATTTTTAAGATAAATGAAAACCAAAAACGTAGAATCATGGGAAATTACCATATCTACCAGATTGCCGAATATGGATCAGGTCAAATCAATATTATGGCCAGAAGAAACAAATTAAATTTCAGTGGCTACGCAACGCCTGCCAAGCGCTGACTCATTCCCTCTCTCTCTGTCGCAAACACTTGTACGTCTCAAATATGTAGTTATACATGTCATGTAGAAATTTAGAAGCAGATGTAAAAAGCATATGCAAACAAAATTGAAAACATGTATAATATTCCAAAAATGACTACATTTTTTGAAATATTATTTTTTGCCCAAAATTTAATTTGTCCCTTTTGCGAACATATAATAAATTGCATAAATCGCAAGCTCATATATGTATGTACATATGTGTATACGACTGAGTACCGGGTATAAGGTAGAGCCGCGGCCTTTGCCGCGGCTCACAACGTTCCCCCTCGTTTTTTTCTTTAGGAAATATTCTTAATTTTAAGTCGTTAGTTTTTCCGCTTGCTAAATTTTGTGAGTTAGCGAGGTATTCTACGTCCATTTGGTGTTGGTTCGATGTGCTTGTGCTATGGGCTGAGGTACTTGGGTGCTCTGATAAGTGGTAAGATGCGGGTAGAGATGAGGTGTTCGTTCGCTGGGCAGATGATGATATTGTGTTATAGGTCGGGGTCGATGTTGTTGTAGCTGTATTTGTTTTTGGTGTTGATGAGTGAGCGTCTTGATTTGTTGTTGCTTTGGTTAATGTTGATGCGTAGCTGTTGCTAAGTTGCAGGTTGTAACGAGAGTAGTAAATTGATAAAGCTGTTTTGTGGTCAACTTTCTCTGTAGTTTTGATTGCCCAAAGTTCTTGTTGTTTTATGAATTTTGGGCTTTTGCGGTCCAGTGGGCTGTGTTTAGGGTCAACTTCGGAGTTGTTTTTACAATTTAGGCAACACTTTTCGTTGGTGCAAGTTTCATTTTCAGCGGTGTGTATCATTTGAGAGCAGTTTTTGCATGTTTCTTCTGAACTTTTGCAGATCGGGGTTGGGTGGCCAAATTGTAGACATTTTCTGCATCTCAGAGGGAGAGGTATGTACGGGCGGACTCGTGTGCTCTCATATCCAATTTTAATAGATTTGGAAGATTGTGTGTGGCGAATGTAATAATTACACTACTCGACAAAATTCAACTTTTTTTTTCCGCTGTGGCCAAAAATGACTTTTTCTGATAGATTTGGAGATTTAAATTTTTTTGAAGAATTATGGTTTTTTTTTCATGGTGTAGTTTTTTTTTTAAGAATTTGTAGCTGCAACTTAACGTCTGGAAGATATTAAGCTTCCAAATTGAAATTTCATAATGTTTTTCGGTATTTTTTCCCGAAATTTTGACTTTGAAAGCTCAGGAAAAGTCGAAAAAATAATATTTAAATGCCTTGATTTTTGGTTTTAGATAGACACATTAATTAAGCGTCGTTTAAGGTATCGCTTATAAAAATAAACGGCTTAGTTATAACCGTTTGACCAAAACTACATATGCCGTTTGGCACTATCCCAAATGCCATTTTACCGTTAAAAACTGTTACAAACACAGATTTTTGGTATTTTTGTAGGAAAAAAAAACCGTTATACGTCGGCTAACGGAATTTATCGGCGAAATTCGGCTTATGAAGGTTTTCTGAGAGAGAGACTTATGGGAAAGAATTTAATCAAGAATCATTTTTCGTATAGGAAAAAATAATAAGGGAAAACATGACTAAACAGTTCCAAAAACCTTTTCTTATAGTAGTAGTTCTTTATTTAATTTTTATTAAAAATAATCTGTTTGGTACAATTGGCAAAACAAGTATATGTATAACTTATTAAATTTAAATCCGAACTGTTCTGTAGGCGTAGATACCGTTCGCCCTGTTTCTGCTTTTGCGATATCGCCTACTATTGTCGTCTCTAGAACCGCTACCTCAAAATGCACCATTTCCCTGACGAAAAGTGCATGCTCGTGCCAGCCCGTTCCGTTGAGCAGGGTAGTCAAGCCTTGGACTGTTAGCGGTGGACTTCCGCAATATTGTGTTCGAATCTACTTTAGGATAGGGCATGTCGCCAAAAAGTGCAGTGTCCTCCTGCGCGTGCATATTGCACAGCGTGCATTCTGTTGCAGCGAGACTTTTGTACGGAGACGAGTGAAGTGGCAGCGTGTCCATTCATGCCCGGAAAATGAGGGTTATGTAGTTGGCATCTATACTATTTTTAAAATAGTTATGGACTCCAAGGTTATGGTCAAAGCTGCTGTATAGGCGATGCGCTTGCTCTTTGAAACTACCTTTGTCTGTCCGCTTCGTCTGTGGTTCGGACGATCTGGTCTTGCCAAGTTCTCTAACATGTTGGGTATTGGGCATCTCCTGGAACTCCTCGATCGTTTGCCATCGTCTCCCAGTTCGCGATGAAATCAGTTTTCTGGCCTCTCCGATAGCTGAGTACTCTCTGTGGGAGTCTAGTATCCGGCATATCCATCACTTTGGATGCATAGTTGAAGTGCTTTTGCAGCGTATGTATGAATACGGCAGAGAGGACAGTTTCCAGATGGATTACATAGGTCGGTGCGCTTTGTGGGAGTCGGAAGATTTTTTTTATGTAGAAACGCAGGAGTTTCTCTGCTGCTTCATAGCGTTCGTGTCCCCACTTTTGCTTATATTAATAGGTTTTTAGATCGGAGTTAATGAAATTATATGTCGATTGGTGAAAAAAGCAAAGTTTTAATATTTTTAGAAAACATGCACAAAAGTGCATGGAAATGCACGGAGGAAATGCCCCTATTTAATTTAAATAGAGACTTAAGTCGTCATATATGTATATTTTAAAAAGTTTTTATTTATAATGAGAAATTGATTACTAATGAACTCTTTTACATATTCTCTTTGCAGATGAAAACCCCATCACTGTTATTATGACATCAAGTGGAGAAAAACCGTTAAGCAATAATTGTAGAATTGGAAAAAAGGGTCCAGACAATGTTAATTTCATAATGCGTGGAAATGGTAATGTCAACGTCAGTCAAAGAAAATCTATTAATTCACAGAATCAGTTTTCGTTGACTTTTGAATCAAGTGAATGTGATGTGATGTACTGCAGCTTGCAATCTGCTCGTTCAAATGCACAGTCTAGTGATGTTTTCCAGGCCAACGCTGGAAATCTGAAATTATCGCCGCTGGAAAAGATTGACGATGCCAATATCGCAGCCCCTCCGTCGCCCGCACCTAATAGTGATGGTTTTGAGGCTTGTGTTAACCAGTTAAAAACTCACACATGTAACGTAACAATATCAAAAGCAGACAACCATGCCTTAGTTCCAAAGCATGCTATTAGCGGATCAACAAGCTACCATCAACGTGGCATATCTCCAAACTCAAGATATCGTTTGGAGCGGTATAAAGAGGCGAAGCCAGCTCAACAGCCTAAATTATTAGAAGCAGTAAACGTTTCATCAACTGTCCCATCTGTTTCCTCTACTCGATTACTTCTACCTATAGGTCAATGTGAAAATTTTAATGCTTATCTAGGATCTGCTGTACATACACCAGTTAAGCGATATGTGCCAACTCCACCGCCTGCTATTGATATGTATGCAGGCCTAACATTACAGGCATCGTCAGAAAATATGACCCCCCCTGCATCATCAGTGCAGTCTCAGTACGGAAATATGCCGTATAATTATCGTTCAAAATGCTGCCGTAATGGAAATGTTGAATCTATTCATGGAAGTTTGACCAAACCATCACAAACGTATGTCGCTAGTGTATCTTGTTCAACATCTTGTACCTCGCCATTGCCCGCATCATCAGCAAGTATTTCGATGGCTTTTTCAGCAGGCAACCATTGCTCGCCGATTATGACAGCTACTGCGGAGCAAACTATAATTCACAGTAGCGACCACTCATATATAACCAGCCGAAGATCCGAAGAAAGTGATTCTTTAATTGTTATAGCACCAGGAGCCACCATAGCCCAATTAGAAGCGGGTAGCCCCGCTGGCACATGCATGCATTGCAATACTTCACGACGAACCACTGGTGTACATCAGACAACACAAACGACTGGACCTATTAGTCCTGTGCCGATATCTTTGTCGGTTCCTTTGACTGCGCCAGCAATAACGAGTTTGAGTGAGCCAGTTGCAAATACAAATACCGAATCAAGTATCGTATCCGTTCAATCAAAGCTTAATGATAGTAGAAATATTGCACTGAAACACGGATCAAGTCATCATCAGTTGTACGGACCAGGCACTGCAGCTGCGTTTAGCCATCTTATAAGCAATCCACGTTTACAACATACTCATCACACACAGACACATCAACTCCAATCATTGCAAATCCAACCGCAGGCTCCAATTCATCATTACTCTTGCAAAAAACGAATAGTCATTTATTTAAAACGTACAACATCCCAATTTTTTGGAGTTGAGCCTAGTACTGAGGCCGAAGATTGTGCTTTGTGGCATGGTCGACATCGTCGACTGGCTATTCGTCGCTTTGGATTGTTCGACACCGCACTAGAATATCGTGTGCAACAGTCAATAAGACACGGTGTTAATGTTGAAGTTAGAAAGCAACATAGTCCGGAATTGAAGCGGAATTGTTCTAACGCAAGTAGTAATTACGCACAAGATCGCCCCGATATTCTACCAGTTCAAGATGCAGTTTCAATGAATATGACATTTTCTTCAGATAATAGGCGACCCAAATTCTATACTAATAGAGATTTTTGTGAAGGGGATTTTGTAGAGCGTAAGGCGTCAGTTGGTCACATGTTTATAACAATGGTTAATTATTTGCTCAATTTTTTTTATAAACGGCAGACTAAGTGTAGTCACAGAGTAAAACATCAATGGCAATGGTCACGTAGTTTTGCTCCGTTACATGTGCAAAGCAGTTCTAGTTTTGATCCCACTCACAATGATCAACCGATTGATATAGAAATAAGCAATAGCATGACGGATGCTTTAGAAACGATAATTGTCGATGAACTCTTCTTTGATAGTCCTTGCGAAGTATCTACTACATCTGCAAATGATGACACATCTGATAACAGACAAGCCATTAAGCCACGTGTCTCTACATTGGGAACCAATGGTACCAATATAGGAGTTGGAGTAAGTGTTTACATGTCTGAAAGACACCAAAACGGATGGCGCACATCCGCTCTGATTAGCAGTGCATGCACGAATGGTGATATTAATTTGACTGCTGATCAAAATCTACATCAAATAAGTGTGGGTCATATACAATTGTGCAATTCAAGCCAAATACAACCATCAATGCGAACATCACAATCTACAACATCTGGTTGCCAACGTGGCACACGTATAACAGCACAGCTGTTGGATGGAGTCTTGGAAAACTCAAGGCGAACACCTTTACGGCGCATTAAATATTTTTCAGTTAATGATTTAGACGATCGAACGGATCATCGGCCTATATTTACCTATTGGATTAATACCGTACAGTTTGTTGTTTTAGTTCTATCGATAATATGTTATGGTATAGCTCCAATTGGAATTGGCTCTGAACAAAAAACAGGACAGGTACTGGTTACCAGTCTAAGTCTACAGACGGTTCAACATGTAGAACAACGAAATCTGTGGATTGGGCCAAGGAATATTGACTTAGTTCACATTGGTGCAAAGTTTGCTGCATGCATGCGACGTGACAGTAAGATTATGGACGTGGTTATGAAGACAAGACGTCACGAAAGGGAAACAGCCTGCTGTATTCGGAACGATGACTCTGGATGCGTTCAAAGTTCTCAAGCGGATTGTAGTATAAGAGGCCTCTATCCTACAGTAAGTAAATATTTGACAAATCTAACACATTATTAGGTCTTGAAAAGTGAGGTTAAAGTTAACCTGATATACTGGTCTGTTCGGTAAAACAATTCGTTTTCTCAAGGTCCGGTAAACAACCAGAACGAAAAATAATATTCGTGGTGCTGCAAAGCGCGCAAATTTTTTGTACAGCGTAAAAAGTGCTGTATAGCTCAAAATAAAGGAAGGCTTTGATTATTGCATCAGCTGTTCTGCTTTATTTACTGTAAAGTGCCTTATCTCATCTGGTTTTCTTAAATCAGCTATCAATAGTCTGTTCTTCGTCATCTATTTATGAAGCAGATAAATTTGCAATCGGGCAGCCGAATGCCGGTTGGCAGTTTAATGGCTACCTGCCGCCGGTTGGAAGTTAACCGTCACATGAGCCCTTGAGAAAACTAATTGTCACTATCAGACCCTTTAACGTTTCGATTCTTGTTAACCCGAATTCGAGAAACCGGCCCTAACAGTACTTACGTAGACTCTACCCGGTACTCAGATTTTATCCTTTGATTTATGTTATTTACAAAATATATTCGTATACAGATGGAAGATAATCTAATAAAAAATATTCAAGCTATTTCCATACCATCACCATGATTGTCACTTTTTTCGTGTATTTAAAATGTTACATAGGACGTTAATATGCAACGATTTCACCATCAAGTAGCCATTGCGACAACAAGTTGAAAACTGTTGCGTTCTCCTACCCAACCGACCGGGGGACGCTGCCGATGAAAATTAGAACAAAATTATAAATATCTATACTAATTTCGGGAAAGGTATGTTAGTATTAGTAGTTTTAGAAGCGGAATGGGATTAATAGCAGATATAATATGCTAGAGGGAATTATAATCCAAACATAAGATTCTATATAGTTTATAGTGAATTTAAAAATAATTGTGAAGTTTATGCGGCTCAACAAGTCAGGGGTATCTACGTCACCCTTGATCAAGTTGTGCACAAAAAGCACACCAAGCATTTTCCTACGATTAGCTAAATTGGAAGGCTTATTAAAAGCAATCTATTAGGGTAAGACGGCAGTCTCACACCTGCATCCCAGCTGAGGCAGCGCAGAGTAAAAATTTAGAACATTTTCTGGACTGATTCTATACGGTTCTGGTGTACTTTGTACTGCGGCTACCATACACAAGGCCCGTATTGTAAAATCGAAAGAACTGTAGGACGAGATGTACAGAGTCTTTGCTATACATATATAGTCAAATTGCTTTGATCACCTCCTTATAAACCCTAGCACGGCCTTATTTACTATGGTAGAAATGTGTTCAGAAAACTTTAACTTGGGATCTAATAGAACACGAAGATCATCAATCAGGGTAATTCTCTCAAGAGAACCACCGCCAAGGGTGTAAGGAGCCAGAAATGCGGTGGAAAGATGAAATGTCATTACTTTAAGTTTCGAAGCATTAAGGTGTAACAAACTTGTATAACACCATGAAAGATATTGAGATCAGATTTTAAGCGAGATTGAAGTGAAATGACACAGAGCGTAACATCATCCGCATTGATCGGCGCTTTATAAAGCCATATTGAATTGGAGATATAAGTGATCCGCAGAGATGCTGCCGGTGCAGAGTTAAAATTTTCTCAATTAATTTAGAAATAGCGGATTACTTAGATATACCTCTTTTTTGCGTCAGACTTAACGAAAGAAATAATAAACGACTCCTTCAATATCCAGAGGAAGCATGAAGAATTAATGGACAGGGTGAATAGTTTAAGCAACGGTCCACAAAGAGACTCTGCGCAGTACCTGAGTTTACAGCCGGTATCTCCATCATGAGCACAAAACACCGGCTTAACTATTCGGAGACCATGAAGCAATGAGCTTTCATTTAGCAAAGGACTGAAAATCCCGTTCGAACTCGGTGAACCGTATGGTTGTGACTGACCATAGTAGGTTTCCTCTGCGAACGTATTAAGAAATGATATCGAGGATGGGTGTGCGAACGTTCTATGCTTACTGTCTACGAAGCTGTAAAACTGTTTAGGTCCTGAGAAAACGTATCTTGCATCGATATAGGTTATTCTTATAGCACGGAGAGTTAAGAATTGAGTTAAGAATTGAGAAGAAGAACCTCGACCAAAACTATGGTCGGATCCACGATACTGACGACCTGGAGATTTGGCTTGGATAATTGCCATTTCCACCTCTCTTGAAGCAAAGACAGATACGATGTACTCCACTTCTTCCAAATCGACTGCTGCATGTGATATACTCGCTGCCAGCGTCTGTGGCGATCTGAGACGTGTCATAACGCCCAGTGTCATAACGCCCAGTGTCATAACGCCCGTGTGGGCTGCGACACCAAAAAAAAAGAAATAGCGCCCGCGGGGCTTTATGTCACTGATATTCGATACAGCCTTGAAACCTCCTATAAGCCAGTAAGCCACGTTTTTAGGGTAAGTCGAGAGCCCATTGTGCCATAGTTGCGAGTCTAAAAGCTCGAGAGGTGCGCACCCACGTGATAAAATGTCCGCAGTGTTGAGGTGGGAGGGCACATAATACCAGGTCATGCCTTTTGTCCGCTCCTGGATATGCGCTACCCTGTTGGATACAAAGATGTTAAATTTAGAAAGTGATTCATGTATTCAAACAAGCGCTACTGTTTAGTCAGCAATGATATTTGCGTTCAGATCGAGTGCACCCGGCGATGTTTCGTATGAGTTCAGATAATAGAAGTGCTGCTGACAGCTCAAGCTGTTTCAGGCTAAGCCAAGCGTCTTTGAAATATTGGTGCCATCCTTCAACTCCTACCTTTCAAGGCATAACACCTTTTTGAACACCTTTTTCTGATTGGAAACTGGCCCTTTGCCAGCAGCAGTTTTACTTGCTGGCGAATTCAAATGGCTTCTTCGATAGGGAACTCTATCGAAGATGTTAATCTCTATCCAGTGATTAAATTGTCCACGTAATTTTTGCTGCTAAGGGAAATCTCTTTTACGTAAGTCAGCTGGTACATTGCTCGAATCGCTAGAAATGCAGCAGGTTATTGAAGAAATTGATCCCGATGCGTTATTCGCCCGCAGCGATACGCATAATTTTGTGTTTGGAAAATCGGAGTCTTTTCGGCGCAATGGTAGGGTAAATAGAATTGTTGAAATAGATGTTGATTGGAATCCAAAAACATGTGGCCCAGTCTATGTCTTCTCGCACGAAGGCAGAGTAGCTCTCCGTCATCTGGTGATTTTGTGCCTATTTGCCTTCTAGCGATTTGAAGCGCTTTAAGGCACGCTGATAGGAGTCTCCAAGGGCGTCGAAGCTGAGCTTAGCTGGAAGAAGAATACTGAATACAGCCATGACTCGAGTCGCGGGCAACCTTAGAGAAATACCTGCTCACCAAGTGCGTCTTCATCAGAGAGAGAATTGAGATGTCCAATCCAAAAGGTTCTTAATCCGTTATAGTACGAGTAAAAATTGCTGAAAATGATGTGATGAATCTCTTATCATGGGACTGAGCCGAAATGTCAGCGTTGATTCGCCTATTCCAAATATTGAAACGGCTACATGCTGAGTTTTCAGTTGGAGTTTCTTAGCTAGACCAGCAGTGATAAAGATGAGCTGAGATCCAGAGTCACGCAAGGAACTGCAAGGTATAAATACACCTGAACGGCTCTTGCCATATATGATGGCTGTGGGAAGCATAACGTAGTCTACATTCATGTAGACATGTCCGTGGTCTAAATCGCGTAGGAAATTTGTGAATGATGTATTAAAATTGTATTGTATTAGTTGAGATTATGGTAACTCTGCAATTACCGTATCATATAATCTTCTATTCATACAATCGCCCAAGGGCATTATAACACTTTTGAAAGTGTCATAGCGTCCACTCTCAAAGTGTCATAATGTCCGTTCAAATGCCCGTGGAAGTCAAGAGAAACAACAGTATCGTGAGTGATTAACATACACAATGGTATCAAACATGAAAAAATAAATTTGCGGCAACTTTTCTTTCTTTAATCAATAGAAAGTCCATATGACCATGTTTACCGTGCACATTTTTTTTGCATATTTTTGAAATCCTATATACTTAATTATACTATTATCAGGGTGCGCCCCGTGGGCGCTGTGACACCAAAAAAAGTTACATACCGCCCACGGGTATTATAACACTTTTGAAAGTGTCATAGCGCCCACTCTCAAAGTGTCATAATGCCCGTGGGCGTGCATCATGAATCAATGAGATTGCTGTTAAGAAAAACACCGTTCATGCGTTTTCTCTCTGAAGCATCCCCAGTTTTCGGCAAACTGATCTCCTATGTTAGTTTATCGCAGATCTTTGAACAAAGTGCACGCAAAATGGAAGATATTGTCAATTATGGAATATAAAATTGTTGCTGGCTTTCAAAAAAAATCCGAAGCTGTTGCTTTTCACAACCCAGAAACAATTGTTTAAAATTAAGAGTACATTACAAATTGGTTCGCGTTATGTTTGCCATATAGAAGACTGTAGTAAAATTGATTTGGGTAAGGACGCAGGGTAAATGATAAAGAATGCCTAAAAAGCGCCGCTGGCAAACATTTTTTTCCAAACTATTGTGCGATTTTTTGCACTTTTTAGGCATTTCTTATCATTTACCCTGCCATCTTACACAATTTTAATTAATCCCTCAGAAACATTATGTTTGGCTTATTTCTTAAAGTTCTCTTTATAAGAGATTAGGATTTAAGGCGGATAAATAGCTGAAATTTTTGTAACTTATTTATTTATTTGTTTGGGCGTTATAGTGTCATAATGCCCACATAAAAGTGACATAAAGCCCCGCGGTCGCTATGTAACTTTCAAAAGTGTCATAATTCCCGTGGGCACTATGAAACTTTTTTTGGTGTCATAGCGCCCACGGGTGTTATAATTGGCCCTTAAGCATCATGTTAGGGTGGGCGTGACCGAAACTTTGCGATCGCACAAGATTGAAGTTGTTCCTTCCATTTCGGCTTGCACTGGCTCCTCAGCCAGAGCAATCCCATCCCGACGAGCCCCTCGGGTAGAATCCGCCTCTGTCTCACCTAACAATTATGTGACCCCTCATGACCGTTCTGCTCTATTTGCTGTCGCTCCTCTAAAATCTATATTTGTCTCGGGTATTTTGTAGATTTGTAGACAATTATAAAATTGATAGATCTGATCGTCCACCTCGAGGTGGCGGCGTCCTAATTGCTGTCCGTTCCGACTTACTTCCCAACTCTTTTCCATCGAACATCTGTGTTCTTTTTATTTATTCATATCATGCTCTTACATCCCACCGTCTTCATTTTCAACGTATATGCTTCACGCTTTCCATCTTCAGTCTGTTTCGTCCCAGCTTAATGATTCTGATCGATCTATTGTCCTTTGTGATTTTAATCTCCCAAATATCACTTGGTCTCCATCCAAAGGCTCTAACTTAATGTTCCCATCCATGCAGCATGATTTCGTTGATTCTCTGTCCGATACTTCGTTGTGTCAGGATACCCATACCATCCCACAATTTTAACTGATTTGATGTTGCCCTCTTCAGGCCCTATAAAGTCGTTTATTGAGCCTTCGAATATCTTTTGTTTTAAGAAGGCTGATTTTCTCTTCTTGAAGATTAGATCGATTGGTCATTCCTAGAAGATTTCCAGGAAATTGAGTCTGCCACTAATGCACTCTATTACATTATTTTTTCCTTCTTTTCAACGTATGTTCTCTTAGCCAGAAATCTTTTTGGTCCTATCCGGTTCACCCCGAGCTTACTAATGAAACTGAGAAATTCTAAATCCCGTATGTTCAAGAAGTTTGAAAAATCTGGTTTGCAATCAGACTTTTCTAAGTACTCAATTGCAAAATCGCAATTTTACTTATTTAATTCATTGTGCTACAATAGATTAGATACTTGACCTAATGTATGCTTAGCTTTAAACGCGATCCTAAACAAATCTTCAATTTCCTTCATCTCTACACTTATCTGCCATTCCTAAGCTCTTCGAAAAAGTCATCACTTCTCAGCTGCAACATTTTTGTAGTTCTCTATTCTCTGAATGTCAACATGGATTCGTAAAACGCCGCACAGTGTCTACCAACCTTCTTAAATTTTCCACATTTCTAACTGCTGGAATTGTTAAACAGTGTCAAACTGATGTAGTTTATACTGACTTTAGTAAAACTTTCGACTCCGTTAATCACAATCTTCTTATCCATAAATTATCTCTCTAAGGGTTTCCGACTAAGCTTTTTTACTGGAGTAATTCTCACCTTTGTCATCGTTCTCAGCGTGTCTGCTTTAACTCCTCTTTCTCTAAACCTGTTATAGTCTTATCGGGGATTCCTCAAGGTAGCCATCTTGGTCCCTTGTTATTCAAGCTGTTGATTAACGCTGCCGCATAACGCGCGACTCGTTAACCGAACCGATCGCGGACATGCAGGAAAGATAGGTATTAGACTAGTGTTCGAGGAAAAGTAGAACTAATCTTACTAAAAACTAAGCAATTATTAATTACGAGAAAGATATGAGAGTATCAGTAATTTAAGACTAGGAAGGGAGTTAGTAGTAGATATAATATGGTAGAGGGAATTATAATCCAAGCATAGGACCCTAAATGGTTCATGCAAGGAATAATTCGATCTACAAAGCGGAAAAACAACGGGGTATAATTTCTAGTGCTTCTGATAGGAATCGTGAAGTTTATGCGGCTCAACAGGTCAGGGCTACCTACGTCACCCTTGATCAAGTTGTGCACTAAAATCACACCAAGCATTTTCCTACGATTAGCTAAGGTTGGAAGGTTTATTAAAAGCAATCTATTAGAGTAAGACGGCAGTCTCACACTTGCATCCCAGTTGAGGCCGCGAAGAGCAAAAAGTAAAAAGTTTTTCTGAACTGATTCTATACAGTCACGATGTACGTTGTACTGAGGGCACCATACACAAGAGCCGTATTCTAAAATCGGACGAACCAGAGAGGTGTAGAGAGGTCTTTGTTATATAGGGGTCGTCAAATTCCTTTGACCACCTCTTTATGAACCCAAGCACGCCCATGGCCTTATTCACCATGGTAGAAATGTGTTCTGAAAACTTTAACTTGGGATCTAATAGAACACCAAGATCATCAACCCGGGTAATTCTCTCAAGAGAACGACCACAAAGGGTGTAAGGAACCAGAAAGGCGCTGGAGCGATGAAAAGTCATTACTTTACATTTTGAAGCATTAAGGTTTAATAAATTTGCACAACACCAAGACTGAAATCTATCGAGATCGGATTGCAACCTGGATTGAAAAGAAATGTCCTTATACTGGACACAGAGCTTAACATCATCCGCATACATAAGTACTCGAAAGTATGTTAATACAGAAGGCAGGTCATTTATAAAGAGTTTAAAGAGTAAGGGGCCTAGATGGCTGCCCTGTGGTACACCGGAAGTCACCATAATTGGTGAGGACAGGGAGTTTTTGAAAAGGACTCTTTGAGACCTAGAACCAAGGTAGCTAGAGATCTACCTCAGGAGATTGGGCGGGAACCCTAGAATGTCGAGCTTTTGTGCTAGGAGGGAGTGGTTTACAGAGTGGAACGCTTTACTGAAATCGGTGTTAACAACATCCGTCTGTAAATTACCTTGAAAGCCTTTAATTATGAAGGAGGTAAACTCCAATAAATTTGTAGTGGTTGATTTCCGCCTTATAAATCCATGTTGAGATGGAGATATAAGTGATCTGCATAGGTGCTGCAGGTGCGGAGTTAAAATTTTCTCAAACACTTTAGGAATAGTTTATTACTTAAATATACCTCTATAGTTCTTTGCGTCAGACTTGCTACCTTTCTTATGGAGACGAATTATAAAGGACTCCTTCCATATCGGAGGAAGAATGAAGAATTTATGGACAGGGTGAATAGTTTAAGCAACGGCCCACACAGAGACTCGGCACAGTACCTGGAGGACTGAAAATGCCGTTCGACCTCGGTAAAACGTATGGATACGGTTGACCAGAGTAAACGTCCTGCGAATGGGTAGTTTGGAAAAAACGGGCAAAAAGATCGGCAATTGTCTGATCATTATCTGCCGACGTATTATGGAAGGATAGCGAGGCTGTAGAACTGTTTAGGGTCCTTAGAAAAACGTATCCTGCATCGAGATAGGTAGTTCTTAAAGCATTGAGCGTTAAGAACTGAAAAGTTTGACCGAGCCATTACATAATGAGAGAGAGAAGAAAAATAGCCAACTTCTTGAAATTTTTTATAAAGTCTTGATTTTAAGTTTTTTAGATGGGAAACCAACCTTGGTGGGAAACCCCCTTGGTAAACCAAGGGGGTTTTCTTGATCTAATCGGACAGGAAAGTGGGACACAAGAGACAAAAACTGAGTCCAGAGCATCATAGAAAATGTTTGTGCCTGTCGTAACATCACTGCACAAATATAAAGCGGACCAATCAAAATCCCTAATGAGATTATTAAGCTTCGTAAACTCGACTTTACGGAAGCAGCGGACACATTGGGGTAGTCTTCCCGACCGATCCAACACAGTTCTGCATTGGTCCTATGTTGAGCGACACTTCGAAAGTAGGATGGTAGGCATCTTCAGGTATAGAGAGCGGGGGGACTCGAGTTAACAACGCTAAGGTCGCATCCGTTACAAAGCACAGATCAAGAAATCGACCGAAGGAATTTTTAACATGGTTAACTTGAGACAGAGACAGGTCAATCAAGCCGCCAACAAAGTCATGTCGTGACATAGGTACCAGGCTATTAGACTCATTTACCGAAGACCAAACAATTCCTGGCAAGTTGAAGTCACCCAGAACTATCATATGATATTTGTCTGATAGAGAGGAAGAAATAGCTGTTAAGGCGGACAAATTCTGCTCGTAATTTGCGATATCCGAAGAAGGTGGAATATACGAGCAAGTTATGAAAACTGAGAAAGCGGGAAGAATCAGTTTTACACACAGGATTTCCAGTTCCTGCTGAATCTGGACTGTGAAAAGTTCCGACGTGAAGTTTGAGTCCACAGCAATAAGAACCCCTCCTGCACGTCAAGACGAACGATCCTTTCCAAAAGTTGTGTACCGACCTGCCAAAACTTCGGAACTTCGGTCTCGGTAAACACAATAACGTGGGATGCAAACGCGACACTATCCTGGAAAATAATGCTGAGCTTACTGCGTAAGCCTTTAACATTCTGCTAGCTCACTAAAAGAGAATTTAATAGTTTTGTGGATGGGTAGAGGTAGAGCGGTAGATGGCGCATTGGTCTGATTTGTTGGCAGAGTTATTGGGGGCATAGTCTTCTTCTTTGCCTTAAACTCCTTCACCACCAAATGCTCCTGCCAAGATTTGGCCGAACAGATGGTGTTAAAGTGAGTTTGGGAGACACTTATTTTGAATGAAGCTATCTTCCTGGAATAAGAGAAGTTAAACTTTTCCACCTTAAAATCAACGGCTTTTATTTTGCTTTGAATATAAGCAGTCACATCTTTAGTTGTGGAGTCAGGGGCTAGCCGTGAAACAAAAACTTGTCTCTTTGGTGGGATCCCCAAAAATCTTGGCACCACAGGCCTATCACCTGTGATGGGAATACTCGGTGGTCCGGGACGTATGTATATTCACTGGTGGGGTCGGAATTGAGGGGACAGCTAATGAGTTTGCGGACATTACGGACACGGACGCTACAGACAATTTTGGCTGCATGCTCTCGGAGGAGATAAATTCGGCTACCGAATTTTCATCACCAGCAGCTGTTGTTGCCTTTGGAGTAGCGAACGAAATCAACTGCTGCACTATTGGGGTAGTCGGAGTCAGCTTATCAGCATCGGCTGGCTGAGGGGCAGTTGGCACATGCAGATTCCGCGGAGTGACCTTTTTGCTCCTGGGAGACTCAGTCAGTAGTTTTAAACCACTAATTTGAGACTCCATGGCTAGGAGCCGATCGTATTGCTGTTTGAAGCCCACGGTCAGCTCCCTTAAGCCCTTCCGGGTCTGCCTCATAAATGCTGACATTTCCTTCTCAACGAGACGGCATACCTCACAGCTGTAATGCAGGCCATTCCTTTTTGAGATGGCATCACCCACGAGACCGGAAAACCCAGCGCATTTAGCGTGCACTACGCTATCGCAGAGCCAGCAGAGGATACTCGGCTGGTCATGGGTGATCTGCTTCTTGCAGGTTTTTTTAGCACAGACAAAAGAGTATTCCATTATGAGGAAAAAAGTATAAAATATATGAAATCAAAAAATAAAATTTTCAAGCCGGAATACTTTTAAGTTCCTGCCCGTCAGAAATCGAGCTGAACATTTCGTATGGCGCGGCACATCTTATTGTCTTTTTGGTATTACTTTTTATTTTTCTTTTTTTATTTAATTTTTTTTTTTTTTTACCTTGTTAACGTTCTACTTCTTAAAATTCCTAAATGCAATATCATGACTTTTCATTGCAATAAACCATATCTTTTTGATTACTCAATCAATAACATTATCCCACAACGCCTGCTCAAAGTTAACGACTTGGGCATTACCTTTGTGCCTAAGCTATGTTTTAACTCTAATATTTCTACTATCTCTAACAAAGCCAAAGGAGTCCTTGCATTTGTCTAGAGATGGTCTAAGGAATTTACCGACCCGTGTACTACAAAACTTCAGTATGTTTCTCTGGTCCGGTCTTGGAATATGGTTCTTGTGTCTGGTCTCCTCATTACCAGAAATTTCAAGATACATATGCTCGACCCAGTACAAAAACAATTCCTCATCTTTGCTCTCCGCGGACTCAATTGGGAAAGTAGGTTGCGTCTAATTAACCTCCACTCTCTCAAATCCTGGAGAATCTGCCATGGAGTTCTCTTCCTCCACAAGCTTCTCTCTGGTGAGGTCGAATCGACTGCCCTCATCAGCCTTATTAGTATTGCTGTCCCTTCCCGCCCGACTAGGCATTACTTTCCTCTTCATCCCCAACTCTGTCTTTCTAACTACTCAGATTATATTCAGCCCCACCGGGTCAGAGTATTTGCCTTAGTCCCTTCGATTCATTAGATGACATGTAATTATCCCCTTACAGCTTAACTGTACATTGTTTCAACTTTCAACAACAATAAACATCAAAGCTCTTTGACCCCCTCGATTTGCTGAGTCCTTTAGTAATAAAGGGAAAGATCCTACTTTGGCTTAATAAGCTAGATTGTGATAAGTCAATTCCAATGCATTTGGAGACAGCATGGAACTTACTAAAAGAATCCTTGGGTTAGTTAGAGAAAATTACCATACCTCGATGTACCATACCTCCATGTGAGCTTATGGAGCCTGCGTCTATATCGGTAGAGAGACGGTTGCTGACGGTTTTAAGGTCTCGTTGTTAATTGCAACGCTCCCAAGGCTTGAGTTATGTACCGCTCACCTTCTCGCAGATCTGTGTCATCGACTCAAATCGGAAGTTACCCTTGATTGGATCCGATCCCACCCTTCATTTTTGTCAACATTCATTGCGTACCGAGTAGCAGAGATTCAAGATTGGTCAGGTGACGCTACGTGGCGGTATGTGACAATAAAATATAATCCAGTGGACATAGTTTCGAGAGGTAGTGACGTAGAAGAAATTGTGCAGTCGATCTAGTTTAGTGAACCAGCATTTTTGAAGGATGAAGAAGAGATCTGGTCCAAAAATCTCCACTTCGAGCTTTCCAAAGAAGAGCTGCATATGGAAATCAGGAAGAATTCGGTTGAACTGACCGTAGCTACTAAATCAAATGAGTTAGTAGCTGTAATCGTACTCTAATCTTCAAGTACTCTAAGTATTATTTGATCATAAACTGTGTTGTAATAGTTATATAGCCGCGACATATAGCGGTTATCAAGCGTTGGCCCAAGGAGTTTGACGACCCGTATGTGACAAAACAATTGTACACTTTGTTAATTCGTCCGATATTGGAGTATTGTTCCTGCGTGTGGAGCCTACAGTGTAAGGCGCAACAAGCTATTCTCGAATCAGTAAAGAAACAATTTTTAATTTTCGCTCTTCGTAATTTACACTGGGACTCTGGAAGAAACCTGCCACCTTACCTGAACTAACCCTTAAAAATATAGCGCTTAGTATTTACAACCACCTGAACTCAGCTAATCTGTAATTTATTTTTTATACCCGGTACTCGAAGAGTTTAAGGGTATATTAGATTTGTGGGGATAACGGTTGTGTGTAACGCCCAGAAGGAAGCGTTTCCGACCCCATAAAGTATATATTTTCTTGATCAGCATCAATAGCCGAGTCGATATAGCCATGTCTGTCTCTCCGTCCGTCCGTCCGTCCGTCTGTCCGTCCGTCCGTCCGTCCGTCCGTCTTCATTTGCGCCTATATCTCAGAGACTATTAAAGCTAGAGCAACCAAGTTTTGTATCCAGTCTCCTCTGTGATCACACTACTCCAAATGTATTTCAAAATTTCGCCCCGCCCCTTTCCGCCCCCACAAAGGACGAAAGTCTGTGGCGTACACAATGTTGAAGATACGAGAAAACTAAAAACACAGAATTATAGCGACTGATCATTTCTATCAGAGTGTTGAATCTGGATCAGATCGGATCATTATTATAGCTACAATGAAGAAAACCATTTCGAAAGTCATCGTTCCCTCTCGCTCTCTCTCACACGCAACCCTGTCTGCTTTGCCCATTCGAATTTTGTGACGCCTAGTTCTCAGAGACTATAAGAGCTAGAGCAACCAAACTTTCTATCCAAGCTCCTGTGATATCAAACCAGCACAAGTGTATTTCTAAATTTTGCCACGCCCTTTTCCGCCCCCACAAAAGACGAAAATCTGTGGAATCCACAATTTTTAAGGTACGAGAAAACTAAAAACGCAGAATCATGGAAAATTACCATATCTACCAGATTGCCGAATATGGATCAGGTCGGAACAATATTATGGCCAGAAGAAACAAATTAAATTTCAGTGGCTACGCAACGCCTGCCAAGCGCTTACTCATTCCCTCTCTCTCTGTCGCAAACACTTGTACGTCTCAAATATGTAGTTATACATGTAAAAATGTAGAAGCAGATGTAAAAAGCATATGCAAACAAAATTGAAAACATGTATAATATTCCAAAAATGATTTGACTTCATTTTTTTAAATATTATTTTTTGCCCAAAATTTAATTTGTCCCTTTTGCGAACATATAATAAATTGCATAAATCGCAAGCTCATATATGTATGTACATATGTGTATACTGACTGAGTACCGGGTATAAGGTAGAGCCGTGGCCTTTGCCGCGGCTCACAACGTTCCCCCTCGTTTTATAGTTTATAATTAATTGAATAGTTTTATTAGCAGATAATTGTTGATTAAATAAATAAAAAAAGCGATGGCGGCTTGTCTCGTCAGCCAGTCCAATGTTCCGGCAGCGATGGTCCCGGGAGTATGTGATGGACTTGCAAGTAAGATGCAAGTGTCACCAGGAGCAGCTGAACGACAAGAAATTGCTGAAACAGTCGCTCAGGACAACCTGGCCCCTCAACAGTGGCTCGTCGGGAGGGTCGTTCGAACAACCGCCAGGCAGGATGAAAGGGTCAGGGTGGTGGACCTAAGGACATGCAGCGGAGCGCTTTTCGGGAGGGAGGCCAATAAATAAATTATATTTGCAATAAATAGGGGAGTGTAAGGTATAGTGGCGGATAATTTGTTTTTTGCATCTCACTCTCTCAAAAATCAATATTTTTCAAAATTATAAAAACAGGCAGTTGCTGACATCTATTGAGCATATTTCTGTCAGAAGCGGTTGCTAAAATTTAAAAGAAATGCAATTTTGCAGCTCTTCACGCAAATTTTTTTTGATTTTTTGCATTTTTGAAAATTGTAAGGTATGGTGGCGGCTTGGTGTTTTCATCTAAAACATTATGTAGATCTGAAAACCATAAATTATATTTGCAATAAATAGGGGAGTGTAAGGTATAGTGGCGGATAATTTGTTTTTTGCATCTCACTCTCTCAAAAATCAATATTTTTCAAAATTATAAAAACAGGCAGTTGCTGACATCTATTGAGCATATTTCTGTCAGAAGCGGTTGCTAAAATTTAAAAGAAATGCAATTTTGCAGCTCTTCACGCAAATTTTTTTTGATTTTTTGCATTTTTGAAAATTGTAAGGTATGGTGGCGGCTTGGTGTTTTCATCTAAAACATTATGTAGATCTGAAAACCATTTATTTAAACTATTAGAAATAATGAAAAATAACAGAACAAGAACGAACTTATATTGAAAATCTCGATCAGCATCTTCTGCTTCTTTTTCGAGCTTCACTCTTTTGCCTGTGGATTGCTCCGATGTTGTTCTTCTTTTAGACGCTCTTTTTTCCTTTCTTGTCTAAAGACAAAAACCCGGTGCCCAAAATGCAAATCTCCGCCACTGAGTGTTAACTTATACACTTCTGTACACAAAAAGGCAAAGACAATTGAAACTCCTGCTAAAAAATGATCCACCACTATACCTAACAAAAAGTCCGCCATCATACCTTACAAGCTATTGGTGGAAATATGACTTTGTCACTGTCATACTTCGCAAATAAAAAAAAATTTTAAATATCAAAAACTGTTGGCAAAGGCCTAAATATACGTTCCGAATACTTCCCTGACTCAAGTTTCAAAAAATCTTTACTCTGTCACTGTCAAAACACATATCCAAAAAAAATGTATGTATTTTTTTCACTACTTTTTTATTAAAAATCACTTAGAGTTCAAAGCACACGTCCCCTCATTAATACTACTGCATATAAAATGTCAGAACGATAAAAGATTTCGACCACAGTGATCAAAAGTTTTAGATGTGACGTTACATGCCAGATATGAAAAGTCCGCCACCATACCTTACTCGCCGATACCTTACGCTCCCTATATTATTACTGCCTATGAAAAAGCCGTCTGGCTATCGACTTTGTCAACAAATTATTTTATTATTTATCCATTTATATTTATATAATACATAAAATAAAAAAATAAAAAACAGGTTTCTTTCTTCCCACGTCCAAGTGTCGCACCAACCCACACCCATCCCCACCCATCCTGCCAATTCTTCATTATACCCGGTACTCGAAGAGTATAGGGGTATATTAGATATGTGGGGATAACGGTTGTGTGTAACGCCCAGAAGGAAGCGTTTCCGACCCCATAAAGTATATATATTCTTGATCAGCATCAATAGCCGAGTCGATATAGCCATGTCTGTCTGTCCGTCCGTCCGTCCGTCCGTCCGTCTTCATTAGCGCCTATATCTCAGAGACTGTTAAAGCTAGAGTAACCAAGTTTTGTATCCAGTCTCCTGTGTGATCACACTACTCCAAATGTGTTGCAAAATTTCGCCCCGCACCTTTCCACCCGCACAAAGGACGAAAGTCTGTGGCGTACACAATTTTGAAGAAACGAGAAAACTAAAAACTAAAAAAACTAAAAAACGCAAAATCATAGAGAATGACCATTTCTATTAGAGTGTTGAATCTGGATCAGATCGGATTATTATTATAGCTACAATGAAGAAAACCATTTCGAAAGTCATCGTTCCCTCTCGCTCTCTCTCACACGCGACCCTGTCTGTTTTGCCTATTCGTCCAAATGAGCTCATAGTTCTCAGAGACTATAAGAGCTAGAGCAACCAAACTTTCTATCCAAGCTCCTGTGATATCAATTCAGCACAAGTGTATTTCAAAATTTTTCGGCGCCCCCTTTCGCCCCCAAAAAGGACGAAAATCTGTGGGTTCCACAATTTTTAAGATAAAAGAACACCAAAAACGCATTGGCATGGAAAATAACCGTATCTACCAGATTGCCGAATCTGGATCAGATCGAACTACTATTATAGCCAGAAAGAACAAATTAAATTTCAGTCACTGCGCAACGCCTCCCACGCGCTGACCCTCTCTCTCTCACACACACTTACACATCTCGTATGAGTAGTTCTACATGTCATGTAGAAATGTAGAAGCTGAAGTAAAAATTATATGTAAACTACAATGGAAACAGATAACTTTTAATATATATAAAAATATATCAAACAAAACTGGTCACACTGGAAGTGAACAGCGTGTTTTTTCTAGCAGTTACGGGAAAATATAAAAACTAAATTAAAACAAGTTAAAAGTATGCAAAGTAAGGATACACTGTGCTGCCCGGGCGATGAATAAAAATAGAAAACTTATAAGGAACGAATAAGGAGAACGTATAAAGGCTAAAAACGTTATGGCCAATATAGGAAAGACGCGGCTAGCCACGGAGAAGGCGACGGGCTCTAAAATCTTAATAGAGTCAAGAAAAAAAAGGGAAGGTGAAACCAAATCCGCCATTCCGGTAGGAATCAAAAAAGGGGCAAAGATGGCGCTAGAGTCGCAACTTTCGGCATCCAAGATGCCTAGTATAAAATCCAAGATGTCGACGAACAGGTCGACAAACATGTCGACGAACATGTTCAAGACAAAAGGGAACAACGAGAAGACTGACAAAAATGGCGTAGTCCTAGTGAGTACGACAAATAAAAATAATATGAAAACGATCTCTAACAAGTATCATGAGGGGCACTCAGGCCCTTACGTGGTGTACATTGATAAAATGAGTATAAACAACAACAGAAAGGCTATTAACCAGTTTGAGCTTTCGGATCTCTTGCTTAAAGCTGGGTATCCAGCACCGCGGAAACTAAAAATTACTGCCAAACTTCATATAAAAAAAACGGGGCCAGTAATTTTTCGTTTGTGTTTTCCTGGAGTCAGTATCCAGCAACGTAAACGGGATCCACGAATTTTTATCGATAATATCGATATTCACACGAATGTGGACTGTGGGAACAGCTGATAGGGGTGCCAGTAAAATATATGTGCCTATTTTTACTGGAGTACAAGTGAGAGGTGGGGGCAAAACCTGTGCGCAAAACCAAAAAGAGATATGCAAATTTTTAAAGTGAGGAGAAGATTGCTTTAATAAAAGCAGTTGAGGCAAGACCATGTCTTTGGCGGATCACGGAAGCATTTTGATCATTTTGATCATTTTGATATTTTGGCGCCTCCGACTGTGCTGTACTTCTTCTTACAACAATATGTGCCACTACCAACACAATCACTTCATCGTCAGAATTACTTTTCTTCCTTTTTTTAATTTTAGTTTAATTTTCAAAATTGGCGCTGTTTACAAAACACAGCTGATTCATGAGAGTGGCAAATCACTTTTTAGGTTCTTGGTCACACTACATTAGTTGAGTTCCACACATCCGAAATAAAGAGCAGATTCGTTTCAGTAAAATTTCGCGGTGCTGGATACAGGCTTTAAGCTGGGAACTGGCGACATCGAGGTGGTTTCGAGGGTGGGTTACGGCAGATGCAAGATTGTGGGCGGCTCGGCGGAGAGTGCAAATGGTATGGTGGAAAATGGTGAATTCGCTGATCACGGATATGCAGCCAAAATTTTCCGTCACTTAGTTCAAAAAGCCGGGTTAATTTTTGGGGTCCCCGGACACTACTCTGAGGAACAGCTGGCAGAATCCTTAACTTCCGATATCCCATATATATATAACCTTTAACGGGGCAACGAGTTCCCACTGGCAGAGTTAAAATGTGGTTCAGAGGAGAGCAGTTGCCAAAACAAATAAATTTTCTCTATGCCAAAATTGACGTTCAACCTTTTGTGCAGTTCAGCCAGTGTTTTAGATGTTATGGGTTCAGACATAGGGCACAACACTGCAAGAGTAGGGCAAAATGTTATAAATGTGGTCAGGAGCACAACAGCGAGGTAGTCTGCTCGAAGCTAGCATGTGCAAATTGATCATGCCGCCACTCATCCGCAGTGTGCGGCTATTCAAAAGTGCATGACTTTGGAAAATTTGTCTAAAAAGGAGGTCAGGGTTAGGTTTCCAACTCTCTTCGATAGGCTTTCTCCCAACCTGAGCGACCAAGGTGAATTTCCCCGGCCTATCTGGCAATCCAGCCGTCACCCAGAACTCATGAATAACAGCGCTGAGGCTGCCAGTGAAATTCACGCTGTTGCCTCTTTCGCCGAGATAACCAAAGCAAGGAAAGTCGCAGCAGAAAGTCGATAAACGCAGAGAGCTGCCAGTTAAGAGAAAAATTCGTAAGAACATCATCTGAGGTGTCCTCTCTGGCCCAGGAAAAGCTGAACACACTTGGTGCTAAACTCACAGCTTTCCTGATCGAACCAAATTATGCTAATAAAGGGGATCCAATTGCGAAGAAATTTATTGAAGAAATCAGAGAGTTTGTTAACGCATCCAATGTAGAACTAGAGGGGCTGCAAATTGCCTTAGGGATGGAAGAGTCGAAGAAATCCAAATCGATATTGCCATACTCTCGGAGATTTGGGTATTAAACAACGTATTGTAGCATCTTAGGCTACAATTTCCTCTGCAAGCCCAGGGAGGACGGATACGGAGATGTAGGCATCTATATCAGAAATAACATACAATTTAGCATACTAAAATCTGACAACGTTCTAGAGACTTTGGCAATCAAAAAATTAAACCTAAAATGCAACTTCAATATTTTTAGTATTTATGCGGCGCCTTCCTTGCCCTTGCCTCAGTTCAAGACTGGCATTAAAAATGTGTTTGAATTTGCTGCGTCGCTTGACTACCCTTTAATCGTGGGAGGTGACTTCAACGCAAAGTCTACCAAATGGGGCAACGAGGCTAGTGACCGCAAGGGTCGCAGCATCGAGAATGCCACCCGTGAGGTGGGCCTTCTCGAGAAGTCCCTCGCAATTCTCCGTACTGGACCTCTCGTTCTCTAACTTTAGAAATGGAAGTATTTCCTGGAATGTCCTGAATTCTAAACTAACAAACAGTAACCACTTCCCAATCGTAATTTCGGTGGACGGGCTGGATGCTTCCCCCCGAGGCAGGAAGGTCCTGCACAACAGAATCTCCAAGATTCTTGGAGCAAGCGAGTTCTCTACCCTGGAGGAGCTCAACAAGAAAGTAGTTTCCCTTACCAAAAAAAACACGGTCTCCATCTCTAATAGCAACAAATATGTTGCCAAGAAGTGGTGGGACAAGGAAACTGAAAGATTACTTCGAGTTAGAAACGCCTGTAGACAAAAATTTTATTTTACCAAAAAACTAGACGATGCTAGAGCTACTGTTGAAGCTGATCGAGCCCTCCAAACGCATATCAAAAGGCGCAGAAGACGGAACTTTTCCGAATTCATTGAGAAGGTCTCTACGTCGCCCTCCATGTGGAGTAGGGTGAGGAATCTTAAGAAATTCAGGCAAGTGAAAAACGTAGGTAACAAATGGACGGACGAAGACGATAAATGCTTCCTCACAATGGTCAAAGAGACTCCATCCACGGCAAATAGCAACCCCCCACTGAACCCCCTTCCCCCTCGTTCGACCCAGGGGATCCTGTTCCCTTGGAACTGGAGGATTTGCTCGTCTTCCTAAAATCTAGGAATCCTAATTCAGCGAGGGGTCCGGACGGTATCTCATTCAGGATGTATCAGAAGCTCCCCGACGAGAAAAAAAGGCTGTTTTTGAAATTATGAATAAGGCTTGGCTGAGTGGCGTTATCCCATCCCCAAGAAGAATACAGACCCCACCTCAATTCAAAATCACCGTCCCATCTGTCTCATTAACACGCTCTTCAAATCCATAGAGGGACTAATAAAGCTGAAGCTGGATGAACACATAGCCAACTATGATCTGCTGCCGGTCAGATCCTATTCCTTTTGGAGGAACCGATCCACGGCCCTGTGCATCAACGATCTTATCAATAAGGTCTCGGCGCTGAAAGCAAGAGGCTATCAGGTGGTGGCGGCCTGTCTGGATCTGCAGAGGGCCTTTGACTGCGTTAGAGTGGACACACTCGAGAGCAAGTTGAGGGACATGCAGTTTAACCCAGGTGTCACGGCGTGGATCACCAGTTTTCTCAGCAGGCGAATTCTGATCAAGGGCAAGAGCGAGGTAGAGGTCAACAGAGGTGTTAGTCAGGGAAGCTGTCTAAGCCCAACCCTATTCAACCTTTACACCGCCGAACTTCACGCGGTCAACAATCACAATTGCATACTTTTCCAATACGCTGAAGACTTCTTCATTGTTTGCTTCCACAAAGATGTGGCCACCGCGAAACTCTTTTTGGAAGATTGCATAGACATCTTCGAGACGAAATTCAATAGGCTGAACCTGTCTTTTAATCCATCGAAGTCTAAGGTGATTCACTTCAACAACCGTAAAACGGCGCTGAACATCTTGCACCAAGGGGTTGAAATCAGGCAGGTAGAGCAGATGAAATATTTAGGTAGAACAATCTCAGCGAACAACTCAGCCTCCAGTCACATTGAGAAGGCCATCTCACATTCGAACAGGAACTACGCATTTCTCAGGCTGCTCAGTGGATGTCACTATGGTGTCAGCCCAAAGAGAGGGCTTATTTTTCACAAGGCCTTCGTCAGAAGCAGGCTAGAATACGCGTGCTCGTCTTTCTGCAACCTGTCCAAATCTGCCTTGGCAAAGATCAAATCCCACTGCAACCACCACCTTAGGAAGTCATTAGGCCTGATAATCTGCACCCCTGTCCCGATCATATATCACTTGGCAGGAGAACTCCCACCTGAATACAGAATGAGATTCCTGGCGGCGAAGGAGCTGGCCAAGGCGTTTGCGTTTAATCTCCCAGCGTGTGAAACAGTTTCAGCAAACAGGGACATAAACACAGGCTATACTAAGGCGTATCGTGAGTTTGGCAGCATACTAGAAAGAGTTGAGGTGTTCGAGAGCAGATCTTCGCAGTGCAAAAAAATTAGGTCGGACATAGACTTCTTCAAGGGAACAGCGGATAACAAACATTCAATAGACCAGGCCAGTATATTAATTCTGCACAGGGAAAAAAGGGCGCCTTTGGCGCACTGACGGGCGCACTGACGGGTCAGTGGCGGAGGGACATTCAAATGCCGTGTTCTTGCATAATGGCTCAGGCTTCGTGGACAGCTATTACACGCAAAAAACTCTATCCTCATTGTCCGCCGAGCTGCTTGCCATTGAGAAGGCCCTGGACCACGATGTCTCGAGCGGCTTTCCTCGTGTCGCGTTCCTGACGGACAGCAGAAACGGAGCGCTTATCCTGGCCAAGACCATTCAAGACAATTCTATCGCCTACAAAATCAATCAGAGAGAAGGTCAACCACAATCCATCATTGAAAATTGTAGAGGTGCACTACATACCTGGGCATACGAACATTGCTCAGAACACGGCAGTAGACTCTGCTGCCAAGGAAGCCCATAGACGGGGCATAAATACACAGTATTAAAATGGAACCTAAAAGATGCATTATGTGAGATTCAAAGAAGTTTAAAAGCTGAATGGGAAAGAGAATATGCCGAGTTTGCAAGCGCCAAACCCAGAGATACTGCTCTCTGTTTCCTTCAACCTCATCCAAACCATGGTTCCTGAACAAACACAAATTGAAAGCCATTGACGCTAAAAGAATCAACGACTGCTTAGTGGTAACGCATTTGATAGGCACACCCTTGCCAAGATGCATGTAGTTCCTAATAACATCTGTGATACATGCGATAGTATCGATAACGCTTCGCATATAATATTTAATTGTACCAAGTACAACTCAACAAGACAAAACTGCCCATCTCTAAGTAAATACAATGATATTTACAAATTCTTTGAAAAAGAAAACATCGGCTCGTACCAAACATTAATAGACTTTGTTGACATAATCGACGTAAAACTATAAGTAATTATTTCATAATCTACATCTCTTGGACTTGGCAATTTCCACCTTCCCATAGGCGGGTGGCCAAATAATCCCACACTACTCACGGGTAGCCTGGTAACAAACCCCAAAAAAAAAAAATTAATATATAAAAATCTAGCATAGGGTTTGACCTAATTTTTTGAAATTTTCAATTCCAAATTTCCAATTCCAAAATTTAATTCGTCCCTTTTGCGAACATATAATAAATTACATAAATCATAAGATCACATATATTCTGACTGGCGGGGCGGGGCGAAATTTTAAAACACACTTGTAGTAGTGTGATAACAGAGGTGACTGGATACAAAATTTGGTTGCTCTAGCTTTCACAGTCTCTGAGATCTAGGCGCTAATGAAGACGGACAGACGGACGGACGGACAGACAAACATGGCTATATCGACTTGGCTATTGATGCTGATCAAGAATATATATAGTTTATGGGGTCGGAAACGCTTCCTTCTGGGCGTTACATACATCCACTATCAGCACAAATCTAATATACCCCTATACTCTTCGAGTACCGCGTATAAAAATTACAATTAATTAAAATTAAAAAACAGAAATAAAACCTATTTCTGATTTTTATAATATAAATTGAAAATGAAAATTATTTCTGATTCTTATAAAGCTGGGTATCCAGCACCGCGGAAACTAAAAATTACTGCCAAACTTCATATAAAAAAAACTGGGCCAGTAATTTTTCGTTTGTGTTTTCCTGGAGTCTGTATCCATTTTGGCGCCTCCGACTGTGCTGTACTTCTTCTTACAACAATATGTGCCACTACCAACACAATCACTTCATCGTCAGAATTACTTTTCTTCCTTTTTTTAATTTTAGTTTAATTTTCAAAATTGGCGCTGTTTACAAAACACAGCTGATTCATGAGAGTGGCAAATTACTTTTTAGGTTCTTGGTCACACTATTTTAGTTGAGTTCCACACATCCGAAATAAAGAGCAGATTCCTTTCAGTAAAATTTCGCGGTGCTGGATACAGGCCTTAATAAAAAAAAGCTTATTTCTGAGTTTTATAATATAAATTGAAAATAAAATTTATTATTGATTTTTATTATAAATTCGTCTAAAAATGCATTAGGACGCCTAGCAGTTTTAGTAATTAATTAAATTTTAATTAACAAATAAAATTAAAATTATAGAAGATACTACGGGTAGTATATTGGATCATCATTTACATGCCGGAATTCTAATAGGGAATAAAAGAACATTTTTCGAAAGAAATTAGGGTTGTTACACATGCCAACGATGTTATCTAAACTAACTTAACGAGCGTTGTAATAGACATTTCCAACTGGAACATTCTTTCAAACATATTACTCTTGGATCCGGGATTTAGTCTACCTCGGGGCATCGATCTGTTGATTGCGACGGTTTCATGCGCTCTTGGGGTATCTCCTGGTCAAAGCTACGCGAATTCGACCCCCACGATTCCTTGGTTATAATCTTCAAAATCAAATCCATCGCCGTGACCTTTCTGGCTCTCCCTCTCAGGAAGTGTAAAACAAGCTTTTCCAACAACCAACTGGACTTTCATCCAATTTTAAATTTCAATTGAGGTAACTTAACGAGCCTGCTGGGCATGATAGAGCTCCCACAGCTGACCAGAAGTCGTATTGGAAGTTTGTCGCTGGGTTCCATTGCACAAAAACATTTGGACTTGGTTCGGATTCAGTTGTTGATTAAACCATATTTTTTGGTTTGCGAACCATCAGCCTGCCTGCAGAGGCTCAGTTTCTGACTTGTCAGCCAAAGAGCAGCCTTACGTTAAGTCAAACGTTCTGTATCCAGCTGATATTTCTTTGCAGCTGATCTAAGCGAGCTTACACGCTTGGCTTATGCAACTTAATCTTCGTTGAAGCTTTCCGGACGTCATCCAATCATCTCACCCAGGGAGCATCTAGTTCAGCTTATCACCAAATTTACTTTTATCAACGCTCATAAGCAGAATCGTTACCTCGAGCTGTTCTTGGACTACGTCTATCCCAATATTGGGCTATTGGGGGGGAGTGGAACTGAATGAAGACGAACAACTACTAGCATGTCCACCTAATTCGTCTATTCAAGGAGCTGAATGAGCCCTCAAGCTACATTCAATCAGATCTCGGACAATGCGCCACTTACTTGCAGAAGATTTTCTGGTTTCTTTGGAAGGAAGATTAACTATCATCGCTGCAGCATCGCTCAAAGCGTTATCCTTACCTTCGCTTGCCAGTGGAGGATTTGGCCAAGAATGAGATCTTTCTCCAAACAGTACATACATTGTTTGCTATTTGCAATGCCCATTATGACAAAGGAATTTTAAAGATTAATATCTTTCAGACCGTAAGCTGAAACTATAAAATGTTTGAGTGCGATTTATAGTGGCATTTATCAACTTTTCAGAATTCTCAAATTCAATACAACCAGATATAAGAAACTTAAGTAACGTGCAAAATAGAAGCACTACCTCTGGAAAAAATATGCAAAATTTTGAAAAATTCTTTAAAAAAAACTAAACGTATAAAAAAGAAAAAGTCTGAAAAAGTAATTTAGGGTATTTTTATTACATAAGGTGTTTTGTTATTTAATATTGAAACGTCGGAGAATTCTAACATCTCTTCGATCCAATGTTGGAGCAGAAGTTCCTCCACGAGCTACGTTGTGCCTTACGTATTTCCTTCTTGTAATATCTGAGTAGCGTTTTGTATTCCTCGTTGATTAACTCTTCGTTCGCTAGTTTGGTGAGCTTGAAGAGTTCCCTGAAGTTATTTCTTTGGAGAGAGAGGTCCCGATTCCACCAGAGTGGTTTGGACTTCTTTCTTGTTCTTGGCCCACTTACTATGGTGGGCATTGGCGTACGTACCAATAAGGAGTTGTTTGTCTTTGGAGTCGGCTTCTTCCACCAGACTCCTTAGTTCTTCAGGTGGTGCAGACCTGTCGTGTGCCATGTAGCAGCGGCTTGCTCCTCTGCACACGACGGGTTGACTACTAAGGTCAGGTCACCGTCCTCTTCTTCGTTTGTGTCGTCCAGCACCAGACCCTGGGCGGCCTCTACTATGGTGTTCAGACCGAGGTCCTTCTCCACCTCGCCTGCCTGCAGGGTGTGTGCGTCCTTATCACCGGGCTGGCGCTTTTTGAGGCGCATGTACACACTCCACCCACGCCATTTTCCCGTATCTAGGGTATAGTATATCTTCCGCTACTTTGTGGATCTGGAGGATCACATGCTGGCCCCCCTCGTTGGGTAGTGGGCTACCAGCATGCAACACCTTCCAGTATGCAGGCGGTATGTCTGGGTTTTGTCGTTGAAGGAGCTTAACGCTCCCGATGTTATTCAAAATGCACTAGTTTCTATTGGAGGGCTCTCAGAAGAAGCTGCTGAGTCAAGGAATAAGGACGTTAAGATGTATCGACTCCATCATACACGAAAGAACTGTCGTGTCGCTACAAATCAGGACTTGTTAAACAGATTACTTTTGAGCTCAGATCCTTTTATCACTGGTCAACGAAAATTACCTTGCAAAAATAAATCGATTTTACTAAAATCAGTTTTTGATTTACTTGAATAATATTCAAACAATTTTTTTTTCCATTGACCTACTTTAACTATTTTTAATAAATTAAAATTCGCTATCATCATTATCATATCAATAAAATTTAATTTTCCTAAGTTTTGTTACTTTAATAAACTAGTCAAAAGCAAAACAAAAGATTTAGGTTTTTTTTTACAAAGTATTTTCCAATGAGCGGGAGGCGACGTGGAAGGTGGGAGAGGGGTTTGGAGCGTTTTATTTATGCTTATATTTTTTTTATAACTTATTATAATTTTAAAAAGCTCAGAAAAAAATTTCACTTTGTTATATGCAGTGGAGGTATTTTTTGCCACTGATTCCATACAAGACCGACCACTGTGCAGCGGTCTGTATGAACTAACCTATGTATGTATATACTGTATGGTTAGTGGCGGCACCGATAATATGTTCTTCCAACAAATACAACGCGAGCAACGGTGGAGAAGCGAAAGCGAAAACGATAAAAAGAATGCACTGCTACTCTTGCTTATGTCGGGTTGGATTTAAGCGTTATATACCGCGTCTTGGGTTAACAACCGACTTTTGGTGATATTCAAACGACTAGATGATAACGGGGACAGAGATTGCAGTAATACGCTTATATTAGATTTTTTAAATGTGTAATTTGGGATTAAGACATATGTATATGAAAGAATATGCCAGCCGTGAGCGATGACGAATGTCAACGACAATGTCATCTAGGCGTTGACGCCCGCTAAGCCGAACCCTTTATTTTCTCTCTGTTTCTTTCTTTTCTCTCTGTTTCTTTCTTTTCCGCGCGATCGTGATAAATCGGCTCTGCCGATCGTGCGAAGTACAAGAAAATTTGGTTTTTTTTCTTTTCGTCTCTTTTGCGCCTGCGTCGGCAGAGCATTCTTGCTTTGTTCGCCTTGCATTTGCCTATTACTTTACATTGTTACAATTGTGCGGAATGAGTTGGAAGCGAAAATGCAGTGATTTAGTGAAAAATATCTATATTATTTATTACTACCAGGTAAGTGCATTGTTTAAATAAACAAAATGTGATGTACGCGTGTAAATAATGAAAATATCAGTTGTATATGTTGAATTTGTGAAATTGTGAAAAAACTGAGTTCAATGTATCTCTGCATTCACATTGTATTTATTTATTCTTCTTTTATGCTCTTTAATTTTTTTGTCCTTATGCTCCGACTTATATACATAGTATGGATTAAAAGAAGAATAAAGAAATACATATAATGTGAATGCATAATCTGCGGTATACCCGAAATTTCAATTTTAAGCAGTCCAACAAAAACAGATAAGCAACCCTTATATGCGAGGCCTGAGTCAAGCAGGTACATATTTTGGCGCGTGATTTGTTTTTTTTTGTAGGAGTAAATGCACAGACCACCGCAGATCTACGGTGAGCATTTCTTTTTGTTTGAACAACTCTTTTACAAATCGAACATATTTCTGGAATTTCGATCTTTCCTTATATAATTGCGACCAAATTAATAGTATTTTATGGAATAATCATTTTATTGATAGATCAACAAAATACGGTACACAATGGGGACGGGCACATCCTGGAAGGACATGGAAAGTAAGTCCTTACAAGTCAAAAAACTAAACAAAAACATAATCAATTAATCCATATTATTTCAGTGGCGATGCAATTGAAGTTACCTAACGAGCCTCAGGGATCCCCAAAACTGACATATGTACATAATTGTAATTTTAAATAAAAGCAAAAGAAAATAAATGAATATACTGCTTACTTATATACGCCTTACTTTTTCATCTAAAATCTTCACTTATTATATCGCTTATTTTTTCGAGAAAATCATCCCTTGCTGCATGCCTTTTTTTTCGGCTAAAATCTTCACTTATTATGTGCCTTATTTTTTCGAGAAAATCTTCACTTATTATGTGCCTTATTTTTTCGAGAAAATCATCACCTATTGTATGCCTTATTTTTCGGCTAAAATCATCTCTTATAGTATACCTTATTTTTCGTCTAAAATCATCACTTATAGTATACCTTATTTTTTTTTAAAAATCATCACTTTTAGCATGCCTTATTTTTTTGAGAAAATCATCACTTATAGTGTGCCTTATATTTTCGCACTTCTCGATGACCATGTCATCCCCTATGCTCCTAGGACATCGCAATGTTAACGTGAGCAGTTCATCGTTCCGCGCGACATCACTTATGTCATCGGGGGTGCTCACGCTGAAATCGATGTGTGAGCACAATTGTAAGCGATGGCCCGTACTGTAAGGGGATGGTGGACTCCCAAACTCTCTTGAGTCAGATTGACTTTATGGTTCCCTCTCGTTCTACTCGTTCTTTTAGACCTATCAGATTACCCTTATTTAGGTCAAACTATTCCCAGCATGAACCTTTCAGAGTTTTATGCTATAATTATAATACCCTTTACCATATCATATCCCCTGATCTAACCCTTAAACATATAGCATTTAGCATTTACAACCACCTAAACTCTGCTAACCTGTAATTTTAATTTTTTTGTTTCAATTTTATTATACTTTATCTTTAGTTCTCTTCCTAATTTATATGGCATTATTAGCAGATAATTGTTAATTAATAAATAAATAAATAAGTATGCAGTTATTTTCTTTTGCTTTTATTTAAAATTACAATTATGTACATATGTATGTCAGTTTTGGGGATCCCTGAGGCTCGTTCGGTAACTTCAATTGCATCGCCACTGAAATAATATGGGTTAATTTATTATATTTTAGAGACTTACTTTCCATGTTCTTCCAGGATGTGCCCGTCCCCATTGTGTTCCGTATTTTGTTGATCTATTAATAAAAAAAATTATTCTATAAAATACTATTAACTTGGTCGCAATTATTTAAGGAAGGAAAGATCGAAATTCCAGAAATATGTTCGATTTGTAACAGAGTTGTTTAAACAAAAAGCAATGCTCACTGTAGATCAGCGGTGTTCTGTGCATTTACTTCTACAACAAAAAAAAAACACGCGCCAAAATATGTACCTGCTTGACTCAGACCTCGCATATAAGGGTTGCTTTTCTGTTTTTGTTGTTGGACTGCTTAAAATTGAAATTTCGTGTAAACTGCAGATTATGCATTCACATTATATTTCTTTATTCTTCTTTTAATCCATACTATACATATTAGTCGGAGCATAAGGACACAACAATTAAAGAGCATAAAAGAAGAATAAATAAATACAATGTGAATGCAGAGATACATTGAACTCAGTTTTTTCACAATTTCACAAATTCAACATATACAACTGATATTTTCATTATTTACACGCGTACATCACATTTTGTTTATTTAAACAATGCACTTACCTGGTAGTAATAAATAATATAGATATTTTTCACTAAATCACTGCATTTTCGCTTCCAACTCATTCCGCACAATTGTAACAATGTAAAGTAATAGGCAAATGCAAGGCGAACAAAGCAAGAATGCTCTGCCGACGCAGGCGCAAAAGAGACGAAAAGAAAAAAAACCAAATTTTCTTGTACTTCGCACGATCGGCAGAGCCGATTTATCACGATCGCGCGGAAAAGAAAGAAACAGAGAGAAAATAAAGGGTTCGGCTTAGCGGGCGTCAACGCCTAGATGACATTGTCGTTGATATTCGTCATCGCTCACGGCTGGTACTGCGGGGTAGCGAATCACTTGAATGTATATATATGTTCATATGTATGTACGGAGGTTGGAACGAGGGGACGGAGAACGGCCGAATTGGCCGATAATATGCCATCGTCGAAAAAAAAGTTGACTAAAGTGCCTGTCACTTTGTATTTATGTATGTATACAAATATACCACGAAAACTCAGACTGGGATGAGAACTTGCACAAATCACTGCACTTGCGTTCGGTACAACCGAAAATTGGCACTAATCTTTTATTGGATCCGCCTATGCTTGCCAAGGTGGCTTCTCATTATGATAAAGGCGAAGATCCGGCTCGAAAGAGTAGCTTTTATTAGTAGTAGTTCTTTATGTAATTTGTCTTAAATAAGCTGTTTGGTACCATTTGTACGAGGGCAAAACAAGTAAATTATTACAAGTAATTATTATTAAATTAAATCCGAACTGATCTGTAGGCGTGGCTTGGATGCCGTACGCCGTTTCTGCTTTTGCGCTATCGCCTACTGTTGTTGCGTCTCTAGAACCGCTCCATCAAAATGTCCTCTCTGTAATGCAAAATTTCCCTGACGAAAAGTGTATGCTCGTGCCAGCCCGTTCCGTTGAGCAGGGTAGTCAAGTCGAATCTCACTTAGCATAGGGCATGTCGCCAAAAAATGCAAAGTGTACTCCTGTGCGTGAATATTTTACAGCCTGCATTCTGTTGCAACGAGACTTCTGTACGGCGACGCGGTAAGTGGCAGCGTTTCCGTTCGTGCTCGCGAAATGAGGGCTTTGTGATTGTCATCTATGCTATGGACTCCTAGGCTATGGTCGATGCATAGCTGAAGTGCTATGAATGAACTCCAAGATACCTAAATGCACGAACCGTCTCCACTGTCTCTCCATTTAGCGCCCAATGTTCGTTTTGTGCCAAGCGGCCTCTGCCGTTCTTTATTACCATGACTTTGGTTTGGTCTGCATTAACGATCGTTTGACAATAATTCTGCATGGCGTCGATCATGTTTTGCAGCATAGTGGGTGGTTCTGCCATGATCACTATGTCATCTGCGTACATAAGAACCTTGACATTTTCCGTTCCTATATCGCTAAGTACAAGGAAAATAGCGGTGGACTTAGTAGACTTCCGTGTTTAACACCAAGGTTGCATGAAAACCACTCGGAGAGACTTTTGCCCTTGCAGACCGCTGCCGTACTATCGGTGTAGAGACTTCTTTATATGTTCAATATTTTTGTTGATATTCTGGACATGCTGAAGTTTCAAAAAGATGTTATGTCGGTCGATGCACAAACCTTTTGGTTTTTTCTCCTGTACTCTTTGGCTATCGCGACCAGCACGAAAATGCAGTCCACTGTGCTATACCTTCTTCTAAACCATACAACCCCGCTTACCCAATTACATTATACCTTTATTCCCATATTGAAGTGAACACCTTCATGATCGAAGTAAGGAAGGCCTTTTTTGTGTATCGGGAAAAAAATGCTTTGCCGAAAACTTACTGGTAACTTACTCTCTGTGTTCCAAATTGTGTTGAATACCTCTGTTAAGCTTTCAATAAATTTCTCTGGTGCATTTTTTAAGAATTCTGCGAGTATCCTGTCGACTTTTTTAAAGTGCTGCGCAAAGCTGTTATGCTCAGCACTGATTAATCTTCTGACGAACTCCCAAAAGCTCTTGCTGTCTTTTATGTTGTTGACTTCAAGCTCAATATTCCTATAGTGGTCTCCTTTTTTATCTCCTTGCCGCGTTGCTGACTAGCATTTCGTATTTCCCTGCGTGGTTTTTTCGTACTGGGGCACAATGATGTATTCCTATTCTGGCATTTAAGTCACCTACGACCATTAAGTTATTACTGGCGGACTATTAAATCATTTCATATAACTGATCATTGTAGCCCTGCCAGCCATTGCAATTGAGGTAGGATGCGAGTATGGTTCGACCTCGTTTTTGATTTGTACGGATTGTGAGCCACATAAGTCCAGACAACTGCAGCTTCCAGATATAGCTAGGTCTGTGTAGATGCCTCTCAGTTGGCCACCACTTGCTCTTTCTCTGCCTGCCGTTCTTACTGCTGGCTCGCACGATAGTACATACATATGTGGTTTGGGAAGTAGGGATCGCACTGCTGCATATTTTGGTGGAAAAAAGTTTCGTATAGGACAAAGATTTGGAATGTGTTTATAAATTTAAAGAATTGACTAAATATACGCTTATTTGCTTAACCTGCTATGTTGTAAAATACGTCAGACGGACTGACTTGATTATCTATCCATGTTAATTGAGCATACTGAATTGTCGTCTCTAAATATATATTAATATAATATATACATATATATATATGTATATATAGTGTGTCCTGACTGTGACGCCCTGCTGGCAGAAAAATAAGCACGAGATTTTATAGCGTAGCAGCGAGACATCGCAATCCTTCAGTAGTTTGCAGTGCAACGATACTTTGCAAGAGGCAGTGTATCGAAGCTGCAAATGGACGTACTTGCAGACCAGTTAATCAGCGTATTTCATATATCAGACAAATTCATCGCGATGTAAATATGAAGACGGAGCTTATATGCTCGAAAAAAGGGCGTGTTCTTTAAAAAAGAAGGAAGAGGACGAGAATGAAAACGTGCTTAGCCAACCTAGGCTCTAGTTTATGGCTGCTTTAGATGCATCCAGATTGGCTAAGTATATAATATCAGAATTGAATCTTAAAATTGTTAATAAATACATGTCGTCAGATTCCAGTATTGCTCTGAACCGGTCGAGATCTGGTCACAAGTAAAGCATTTGAAACAACAGAAATAGATTTTGCTGGACTCCTTTATATCACTGGAAACCCAAGCGATACACCAAAGAAGGTATAAATGATGCTTTTCAAGTGCGCAGAAATTCGCGCAGTCACCCTCGAACATACCCGTGCGAGCAAAGTGAGGCGGATTTTGGGAGTGTCTTGTACGCACAATAAAATATTGTTTAAAGTCCACGATTGGAGAGCACCGACTCACGAAAATTTGAACCTCTTACACCTGCGCACTTCTTGGGAGATTCCCTTGTGTTAACGTGTGAAAACTTTAAATCCGATGAGTTTAACATAGCAAACATGTGGGAAGCCAGAACGGTTCTTAATCAGCGCTACATAAAGAGATGGCGTGAAGAATATCACAATTCCCTCCTATTCATTTTAACAGGTCTCAATCAGCGACATCTCTATACGAAGGCGACGTAGTTATTGTACCAAAGGATTATCAACCTCGCTTACTCTGGTAACTGGCAGTGATAGCTGTGAGGTATATTGGACGAGATGGGCGATCTTGAGCATGCGACGTGAGAATCAACAAATTTTGCGATGACCGATTAAACTATTGTATCCGCTGGAGATAAAATCAGTCTTTGGCAGGGCCGAGGATGTAGTAAATTAAGTTAAATTAATATCCATATATAATATCAGAACCATTAACCATTAACCATGTTCCTATACTATATTCCGCGACCTTTACCTTATCTTACACCATTATTTTCTTGTGAAGAAAACCTGAAGTTATATGTTAATAATAAAACATAACACAGAGCATACGGTCTGTTTCTTTATATATATATATATATTAAATAATTCTTTAACAAATTTAAAAGCCCCAAATCTATCAGAAAAAGTCGGTTTGGTTCACAGCGGTTCAATTTTGTTCGCAAAGGTATTGGGTGCAGATTTTGCAAGTTGGCACAGACAAAAAAAATATACATGACAGACAAGCGCTTAAAGACAAGAAACAACACAAGACCACAATTAACCATGCACAAATTAAATAGGTAAATTATATTTTTACACAATTAATAGCCATGTTGTTTTTAGATAGTTTTAAAGATGGCAAGTTAATTAAAAAGTTTATATAAATTTTATTTTGAAAAAAAACACCGCCTTCTTATGTAAAATAATAGGTAATAGAATCCGATGAGATCTATTAGTGGTAGATGCCAGACAGCAGAATGAAATAAACTCGATTCAGTCATTCTTTGCATATTTAAATGAATATGCATATTTAAATGAAAAAAGTAAAGAAGAATGTATTCATTTATACACAGAGTCGCTTTGGTTTATTCATCTATAGATATCGATAAAATCAATAATAGGAAAATGCAGAGCGCAAATATAAAAATTGCAGGGGCCGTTCGGCTAAGCGCTGACCGATGGCAGCACAAAAAGAATCAGAGCATACGTATCTCTTAGCGCATATTCGTTTTTTCTTGCTTCTGCTCTATGCTCTTAATTGCTTCATCGTCCTTTCTCGACGTTCGCCATCCGACAAAAGCTGTAAGGAACGCTCATAGGCAGAGCAGAACACTCAGCATAATCGGTCATCACCGCAATCTCACTTTTCATCGTCTAGCACAGTCTAGCCTGATAATCCAAATTGTCATTAATTTAAATAAAAACATCTCGTTTGTATTGCTTAAACACGGGCCGTCAACGGGTTCTTTTTTTCTTGTCTTTGCTGTTCACCACATTATCTTGCGCATTTCTAGGAACGTTTGCGTATACTGCGCTCCCTGTGGGCTCCGCTGACTCGCTTTGCTTCGACCCTATCATCGCATTCAAATCGTCGATTACGATAGTCAACACGACATTTCTGCTGTGGCCAAAAATGACTTTTTCTGATAGATTTGGAGATTTTAAAGAACTATGTTTTTTTTCTAGGCTTAGTCTTTTTAACAATTTTTTTAAAATTTGTCATTTTTTTTCGAGAGGTAGTGAATCTATTTTCCACATTACTTAAGTTTCTTATAACTGGTTGTGTTGACCTTTGCAGTTCTGAAAAGCAAACAAATGCAGCTATAAATCCAACCCAGACACTTTGTAGCGCAGCTTAACGTCTGGAAGATATTAAGCTTTCAAATTAAAATTTCATAATTTTTTGCGGTATTTTTTCCCGAAATTTTTACTTTGAAAACTCAGGAAAAAAAAATATTTTGCGGCTAACATTTTTAGTTTTAGATAAACAGTTTTAAATTAATAATAAGGCGTCGTTTAAGGTATGGTTTGTAATAATCGATGGATAAACGGCTAAGTTCAGCCGTTTGACTAAACCTTCATATGCCAAATTTTGCCAAAGAATTCCGTTAGCCGACATATGTATAACCGTTTTTTTTCTTATAAAAAATACCATTTGGCATTTGGGATAGTGCCAAACGGCATATGAAGGTTCTATTCAGCACAGTGGAAGTATCATTAGCAACGTTAGAATCTTGACAAGACTCAAGCGCATCAAATCGGGCGAAAAGAAAGACAAACAGGTAATTTATGGTCACATTTTCCTTGCACGATTCACTGGATGTAGCCCAAGCTTCCTTGCATTCATGTTTTAGATAACAAGATATGGATCAGTCACACATCGCGGTCGTCGCGGCAACGCGACATTGTATTGGCAACGAAAGAAAGTTTTGAATGAATGACCGAGCAATCAGTGATTTTGTGTTATAACGGTTTTTTAGTCTCTCCCATGCGTCCTCGTAATTATCATCAGTAATGGGAATATGTTTAATCAGAGACAAAGCTTCACCATCTAGATAGAATTTCAAATAATTGAACTTTTGACATTTGGAAAGACTGCTCTTCTTGTCGACTGAACCTAGGAACGGGTCACTAAACTGACAGCAATCCTCGTACCTTCCAGAAATGTAGGAATGCGTATTTTCTCAAAATGCAGCTCTGTGGGTTCGCTGAATCCCGAATCTTCTCCAAAAGTTACTACTAGCTAACAATATATTTGAAGTGTCGTGACCATTATCGTGACTGCTTGGCTCACTTAAGGCTCTAGTGAAAATGGCATGGGCGCTAAAGAACTTTCCCTCATATTCTGCGATATCCAAATTCGTTTCAGAAAGCTCTATAAAGCGGTTGAAAGTTGTAACCAATCGGTCCAACTTGTGTTCTAATGTTTTCACAGAAGTACAGTGACTCAGACCATCGATGATGCAGTGTCAAATAAAAAGTTTAAGGTGCTACAGATTTTAAACTAGAGGAAAAACAAAAAATGTTTAAACGCCAATTTGTTTTATGTTTTATCAAGTTTAAAAAAAGGAACTTTATTTGCTGTTTAAATATTGCTCCGTTTAAAAAATAAAATAAAAACTTAAAATATATCTTAAATACAAGTCCTAGCTTGAAAGATGCATCCACAAACTAGTTTAATATTAGTCGAATAAAAAGTTAAACAGGTATTTTAATACTTAGTGTGTAATCCCTTAACATTTATTACGGCTCTTAGCATACTATTCATGGAAGAGACCAGCTTCCGAGTGCTTTCCGAGCTTATTTTGCTCCATTCCTCTAGCAGAGCTTTTTTAAGGTCCTTTTTGCTAGAAATCCTGAGATTCTGGATTTTGTTCTCCAGCGCAGCTCACAAATTTTCAATAACATTTAAGTATGGAGACTGGGCCGGGGGAATCGTCATGTGGGGGCAGTTCCAGATAAGCCAGGACTGCACTATTCCGGACGAATGTTTCGGGTCATTATCGTGGTAGAACCGGAAATCACGTCGGATTCCTAGTTTCTCGGAGCTTTGGTGCAAATTTTCTTTGAGAATATTGAAGTACGTGAGCTTATCCATCATAGAGTCAATAAACGCCAAGTTTCCCACGCCGGCTGCGGACTGTACATACCCATACCATGACACTTCCTCCGCCGTGCTTGACTGTCGCTTTTACATGTTTGGGATCCAGCTCAGTATTGGGCTGTCGCCACACAAAATTCCTACCGTCCGACCCAAAAAGGTTGAATTTGGTCTCGTGTGCACAAATTACAGTATTCCAGAACACCAAATCCTTGTAAAAGTTGGTGTTTGCGATCGCCAACCTTGTCCCTTTGTTTTTCGGGCTTATAAAGGGTTTCTTTCGGGGTACTCGGGCATTGAAGTCATGGTTGCGCAGAACCCGGCTCACAGTTTCCACACTGCACTCCTTCCCCATTTTGTCCTTGACCTGTTGGGTACGTTTTGGGAACGATAACTTGCACCAAAGCTTCCAAAAACTAGGAATCCGACGTGATTTCCGGTTCTACCAGGATAATGACCCGAAACATTCGTCCGGAATAGTGCAGTCCTGGCTTATCTGGAACTGCCCCTACGTGATGATTCCCCCGGCCCAGTCTCCATACTTAAATGTTATTGAAAATTTGTGAGCTGCGCTGGAGAACAACATCCAGAATCTCAGGATTTCTAGCAAAAAGGACCTTAAATAAGCTCTGCTAGAGGAATGGAGCAAAATAAGCCCGGAAACCACTCGGAAGCTGATCTCTTCCATGAATAGTATGTTAAGAGCCGTAATAAAGGTTAAGGGATTACGAGGGCGGTCCGATAAGTTTCCAGCCTGACAATGAAAACGACCTCCTACGTTAACCAAACTTTGGTATTGTGATTAGGCATCTTTTAATGTGTTCCCGCCAAAATTGCAGCCACATGGATATTTTAGTTATCTTTTAACAATCGATTAACTAAGTCGGTATCAATGCTCTTGTAAAAATTCAAAAAGTTGAATATCGTGCGGTCACAAAATATTTGTTTTTGAAGGGCAATACGCCTACGCAAATCAAAACTGAGATTGAAGCTGTGTATGGGGACTCTTCCTCAACGGTCCGCCTGTAAAGTTTTGGGCTGCTGAATTCAAGCGTGGACGTACAGCTTAGAAGATGAAACTGAGACTACTGACGAAAACATCGTCAAAATTCACCAAATTGTTCTGGACGATCGCCGAATCAAAGTAAGAGAGATAGCTAATATCTCCAAGATGTCTAAAGACCTCATTTTCCATATTTTGAACAACGAATTGGACATGAAAAAGCTCTCGGCCCGTTGGATGCCGCGTTTGCTCACGTCAGATCAAAAGCGTGCTCGAATGAACTGTTGCAAGCCTCTCTTGGTGATGTTTACGAGTATTAAATCAGAGTTTTGGCGCCCACTCATAACTGTGGATGAAACATGGATACACCACTATACGCCAGAAACAAAATCCTAATCAAAAAAGGAGATTGCAAAGGGGTATCCGCCACCAAAAGAAGCGAAAACTGTTATTTCAGCTGGAAAAGTGTGGGAAACAGTTTTTTGGGATAGTCGTGGAGTTATATAAACCGATTATCTGGGGAAAGGAAAAACGATCACGGGAGTCTACTACGCATCGCTTTTGGATAAGCTAATTTCGGAAATTGCGGATAAACAGCCCCACTTTCAGAAAAAAAAAATTGTACTTCAACAGGATAACGCACCTTCCCATACATCAACAGTTGCAATGGCTAAAATTCATGATTTAGGCTTTGAATTGCTTCACCACCCTCCTTAATTTCCAGAACTAGCTTCAAGTGACTTCTTTTTATTACCTAAGCTTAAAGTTGCTCTAGGCGGACAGAAATTTTCGGCAAATAAGGGGGCTATAACTCTTGTAAAAAGCCATTTTGAGGGGCAGGACGCCGATTATTTTTTGATGGAGCTGAAGATGTGAGAGCATCGCTGGATGAAGTGTGTTGACTTAGAAGAAGACTATGTTGAAAAATAAAATATACAAACATTTTTAAAGCTGTTGTATCATGGTCAGGCTGGAAACTTTTCGGAACGCCCTCGTACATACTAAGTAATAAAATACCTGTTTAACCTTTTATTCGACTAATATTAAACACAAACTGTGGATGCATCTTTCAAGCTAGGACTTGTATTTAAGATATATTTTAAGTTTTTATTTTATTTTTTAAACGGAGCAATATGCGCTTAAACATTTTTTGTTTTTCCTCTAGTTTAAAATCTGTAGCACCTTAAACTTTTTATTTGACACTGCATCATCGATGGTCTGAGTCACTGAACATGACTGTACAAATTCCGAAGCCTCCGTAGATGCGCGAGTCAGTTTGGATTTACACGCACCAAGCTGCTGAACTATGCGATGTACGTACGCCTTCATGACGAACAACGGTCAGCGATATCACTCAGTATATGTATTTCAAATAAAATCAGACGCGCACCAAAATTTGCTATGGTTATGAATGAGTGGACTGTATAATTTTATATAGGGTTTATAAATAGCGGGGTGATCGATATGCGTGCGGTTCTTTGCGACTAGTAATTTCTGCTAAATCAACTTCACGGAAAAAAGTAGAACAAAAGGGAATTGAGAAGATCATGCGATGCGGCAGTCCAATGCAATAACGGTGCACATCTACATATGTAAGCGTGAGCAGCGGCAGGGTGCTGGCTATACGTGTGAGAGCGTAACAGCTATGTTTTGGGTAAAAGCAAAAAAAACACAGCTATGCGCGTACAAATAGGTGCTTAAGCGGGGCAATAAAATTATGAGCATATGAATTATATATTATAATTATAATATTAATGAATATCGATTAACTAAGCGGCTAATTTCTCAACAGTAGTAGTCATTAATTTAATTAGTATTAAAAATAAGCTGCTTAGTAAAATTTTTACAAGGGCAAAACAAGTAAATTAATTATTAAATTGAATTCCGAACTGATCTGTAGGCGTAGCATGGATGCCGTTCGCCCTGTTTTTGCTTTTGTGTTTTCGCCTACTGTTGTCGACTTTAGAACCTGTTTGTAGGGGGCGGATCAACAGGTAGTCACAATCCCAATCCAGTCCAATGAAACCAGCGACTTATGGATTCCACTTCGTTCACTTAACTTTATTCTCGGTAAGGTAGATATAGTATGTATAGTATGTATGTATTTGTATTTGTATTGTATTGGTATATATGGGAGTGTGCCGAAATTGACAGCGAACGTTCGTAACGGGGGTTGGAGCGTCACTGCCAACTCCCGCTCAAGCTAGTGGCCGCCCGAGCGCCGGGCGGCTCTCCTGAGTGCCGTGTGCAAGAGCGTGCGAGAGCGAGTCGGGCGCGGAGCGCTCTCCAGAGCGCTCTCCACAGTGCGCTGCAGAAGTTTGCGACTGCCCTGAACATCCTCCCCCCCCTTGCAGGATTGCAAAGTATATTTGAGGGTTTTTTTACAATAGAAGAGAGTCTACGGATAGCGACGGTGTCCCTGTATGCTGGGATGCTGAAACCAAGGGCGACGCTGCTGCAATTCCACCGAAAGGCTGGCTGTCGGGGCGCCGAGGGCGGAGTTCAGCTCGGGATGCTGACCTCGACGGCGAAGGTGCTACAGTTCCTTCAACAGGCCGGCTGGCGGGACTACGAGGGCGGGGTTCAGCTCGGGACGCAGGAGATGGCGACGAAGATGCTGAGGCTGAGCGGGCTGCACGACGAGACGCGGGTATGTGAAGTAGCGTGTGGTGATTCTTGCCACACTCCCTGCACAGCCTGCCACTGCGACAATCACCGCCGGAATGCTGATGAGCCAGGCAGTTCGTGCAATACTTGTTTATAAGTACGGCTTGGAGCCTCTTCACAGGGCTCAACCGTAGGAAGTGGTGGCAGGTCCGTAGCGGATGCACTCCTGGGCAGACTCGGCATCGGTAGGAGTTCAGACCGCAAGCGCGTCGGCTCTCAATGGTACGGTCGGCGCGGGACTGTGGGCCCAAGGCTGGATGCGGAAATCTAGGATGAGATGAAGGTGTCGACGAAGCATTAGTATGAAAGTTGTAACCGGTTAAAGGCCCACCTTGGGCATTGGACATTGTGACGTGGTCACATTGAACCAAGTTTAAGTTTGGGCTGGAACTGGACACGGAGTTCTGATCGCCAAAACGGTGATTATTACGGATATCCTCCCGTCGGTCAACCGTAGGAGACCGTCCTAGCGATTCTGCGGAGAAGGCCGGAAGCGGATTGCTTTTGTAGACTCGAGAGCCCGCGTCTCTTACCCTTTGGATAGGTACTCTAGACACCTGACTCGAAAAGGATGCAATTTGTGGGGCTCTCTGAACGGCCGTATTACACACTGGCCCAGAGAGCACCCAACCGAAAACTGTTTCTTGCCCGAGGAGAGAGCCACATATGTTCGTCTGTAAGCCGCTTAACAGTACGGATGGTAGGATGTCAGCTCCAATCAGGACATCGATTGGTGAGCTCTCAAAAAAGGTAGGATCCGCCAACGGAAGGCTAGGCAAGTCTCTCAGCAAATTTTGAGAGAACGGATGCGAGGGAATATTCGCTGCCACCTCCGGAATAACGTAAGCTGTAACGTTTAATTGTAAACCCGACATAGTCGGAGAGCGGATGGAAAAATTGCAGAGCTTCTTCGACTGAGCGGATACAGTATGATTAATGCCGGAGACCTGTGCCTGGATAGGTTGGAACGGCAGTTTGATCATGCTGACTAGACGTTCCGTAATGAACGTGGACTCGGAGCCAGAGTCGATCAAAGCGCGGGCACGAAAATTGGTCCCCAAATGGCAAATATTAATCATAGCCGTGCTCAGGAGGACCGCACTTGTACCGGAAGCGAAATAAGACTGAACGTTGGACAAGGATGCGGAAGAACTCGGGTGTTGTACGGATGTGGAAGTCGGCTCGCTGGAACTTGGATAGCCACGGTACAGCAGCGTGTGATGCCGTTCCCCACAAGTGACGCAGTTGTGGGCGCTTTGGCGTTCTCGGATCTGATGTCCTCGTGCGAAGCAGTTCAGGCATAGCTGTTTATGTTTAATGTAGCTGGAACGAGCATCAACGGTCATGTTGAGGAAGCGAGGACAATCACGGATTGGATGATTCTCTGAGGAGCAGAGATCACATGTCCTCCTCTGCGGATTCACTGTTGTCTCGAACGAGTGAACCCTCCTAGGAACAGGACTCCCTTGGGACCGGAACGGGTTATTTTTAGAAGGTGGCGGATTCGGATCGCCTTTGGAACTATGCGGATTGGAAGGGTGGCTCTCGATCGCCTCTAGCGTCAGATACCGCTGACTGAGGAAGGAGTCCATCTCCTTCCATGACGGCATTTCCTTCTTGTCCGTTATGGACTCTTCCCACAACGCGCGGGTTAATCTCGGCAATCTGGAAGCGCAAATGGTCACGAGCAAGCTATCCCAATTCTCAGTGGAGACCTGGGAGTGGGCGAGTGCGGTTAGAACCCCCTGGATCGTACTTTGAAGTTCTTTCAGAGCACGACTTGAATCGGACCCGATGTGAGCCAAAGAGAGGAGAAGGTGAATCTGGTTGGTCACCAGGAGCCGTCGGTTCTCATATCGGTCACGAAGGGCATCCCATGCCGCCTCGAAGCCGTCGTTGGTCAGCGGGGATTTCTCAACGATGGCCTTCGGATCGGCACTGGTCTTAGTGGCGAGGTAGTACAGTTTTTCTACGGGTGAGAGTCTAGGATTACGAATATAAATGGCTGTGAAGAGGTCCCGAAAAGTGGGCCAGCGAACGTAATCCCCCGTGAACACTTCGATGTCACAGGGTGGCAGTCGACAGCCGCCATTGGAGTCCGGCTGTGCAGGAAGACGGACTACTGGGCTGGCCGATTAGACCGTAAGGTCTTCTAGGCCCCGTTCATAATCGTCATAGCACGTTTCGTACATGGCTTGGATCTCTAGTTGGGTGTCAGGATCCTCGTCCACCGACGCAATTGAACAGGCCTCGAATTCAGCATCCACCTTTGCCCACATGCTCTGTAAGCGGTCTCTACGGACCTGAGCGATAGCGGGGGATGGCGTGCTGGTACCGGAAGCGGTAAAGCGGTCTTTCAAACTGGTCAGCCTGCCGATGGCTGCTACCAATTTCGCACGTGCGGAGAGGAATGCTGTTTGGGCCATTGGAGAAGTGCGTCGAGAGCTGATGGGACTGGTAGGTGGAAGAGCTGGCACCTTTAACGTGACTGGCGAAGAGAACAGGACCGATTTGCCCTTTGCCGCGGAACTCGTACTCGGTTTTGGCGTACCGGGTAACCTTATCGGTTTAGTCACCGAGGTAGGTGTTCCTGGGGCGGAACTACTGCGTGGTGTCCTACTACCGGGAGCGGGCAAAAGTTTTTTGCTGTCCTCGTCACCAGTGGGCATGTTCTGACCTCCCTCGCTGAGAACAACGAAACGGAAGCGGAAGCGTCGGGCGGATGGACACGGAAAATGGACCCAACAATCCTTTTGGTATGGACTTGTTGGCAAATCGGAGGCGCTTGGGTATACTAAGGCGATCGGGCCCTAATATTGGGAGTCGGTGGCAAGTGACACCCAAAAACAATATACCCGCCGAAAGTAGGGTAGCGCGTCACCGGACAAGCCACCACCGAAAACGATACACCCTCAAAATACAGGGTAGCGAGTCGCTTGGCGCTCCGTTATGCGCAAGAGCGGCGCCGGTAATCTGCTCTCCCAACAAAAAACAACGCGCGCAACGGTGGAGAGGCGAACGCGAAAACGAGCAAAAGCAGGCACCGCTATTGCTGCTTGTATGTATGTATGTCGGTGCGGGGAGGTATGGATATATAGACGCAAGAATATGCAGCTAATATATACAAATGTATGTATGAGGGTATGGAAAAAATAAGTGTAGATTCTGATAAATGGTTTATATATGTTGGGCTGCGTATGTCGATGGGTAAAATATGTATGTATGTTCGGATGTGCAAGAATATGCAGTTTTATGTGTATATAGTTCGGATATACATATATATATATATATATATATATATAGATATATGATGCGCAAGGATATGCGGTTGGGATATATGTATGTACGTGCAAGAATATGCAGTTGTGATGTATACGGATGTAGGTGCGCTTAAGTGTGGATTAGTACATACATATATATATGCAGACGCAAGAATATGCAGTCAAATATGTACGGATGTAGCGTAATTAGGAGGAGCGGAAGATCGGAGAACGGACAGAATAGCCGCTTGGCATTGGACGGAAAAACCAAGATCGTACTTATCTTAATAGAGCGATCCGCCTATGCTTGCTGGGGTGCGCTTCTCCTTGCTGGGGAAGATCCGGCTCGAAGGACCAATGTTTGTAGGGGGCGGATCAACAGGTAGTCACAATCCCAATCCAGTCCAATGAAACCAGCGACTTATGGATTCCACTTCGTTCACTTAACTTTATTCTCGGTAAGGTAGATATAGTATGTATAGTATGTATGTATTTGTATTTGTATTGTATTGGTATATATGGGAGTGTGCCGAAATTGACAGCGAACGTTCGTAACGGGGGTGGGAGCGTCACTGCCAACTCCCGCTCAAGCTAGTGGCCGCCCGAGCGCCGGGCGGCTCTCCTGAGTGCCGTGTGCAAGAGCGTGCGAGAGCGAGTCGGGCGCGGAGCGCTCTCCAGAGCGCTCTCCACAGTGCGCTGCAGAAGTTTGCGACTGCCCTGAACAGAACCGTTCCCTCAATATGTCCTCTCCGTAATGTAACATTTCTTTGACGAAAAATGCAAGTATGCCATTATAAACTCATATCAAAAAACAAACCCAAAAAATATTATTTCGCTTGGTAGTTATTTATTAATGCTACAAAAAGTAGCAAATTCCCCATACTGCAATGGTTAACATTCAGTGTGCCACTCCTCTGCCAAAGGGCGCACAATACACGACGATGATGGGAAAGATAGGGAACGAGTAAGCGCACCCACTGCAATTTTTACCTTTTCTGGCTATAATAATTATCCGATCTGATGTAGATTCGGCAATCTGCTAGTTATGGTTATTCATATAATTACCCGTTTTTAGTTTTCCCGTACCTTAAAATTGTGGGTAACTCAGATTTTCGTCCTTTTTGGAGACGGGGAGAAATGTTAAAATACACTTGTTACAGTGGAATATGACAAGAGTCTGGATGCACAATTTGGTTACTCTACTCTTTGATCAAGAAGACAAATACTTTATGGGGTCGAAAACGCTTCTTCTTTTTCTGCGTGTTACATATGTACATCTACTTTCACCACAAATCTAATATGAACCTATACAATTTGAATATAGGGTATAAAAATGATCATCAAACAGGAGACATTTTCCACACCTCACATGCGCGGTCTGCTTTCCACCTCTATCACAGTCCACTACAACATTTGGAATGATTTTTATTTGTTTTTATATTGCATTGACAATAACACCAATTTATTCTCATAAAGATGAATTTTATGAGAATCAGAATCTCACTTATTTATTTCCATTTTATTCCCATTGATTAGAAATCCATCTCAACATGGAAAAAATGGTCTCCCGGCGAATCCGGACCTGGAGGTCGAATTTCTGGATCAGTTTGTGGCTTAGATCCAAAATTTTGCGATGCACCAGCGTCAATAGCCCCATATGAGTGGCCCGACGATATCACAAAGTGGCCCATTTGTCGTAAAACCAATTCGTTCACGCAGCGCTATCGTTATAAAGACCATACTTCTGAGCATATGGTCTGTGAAGTAATTGGTCATCCGTGTTGTACCGGGTTATATGGAGAATGCCGAATAACGACGCGGGAATATTGTGATTTTATAAATGGATATTTTCATGAGGAAGCCTCTCTCTGCTCACAGGTAAGAGTTAATGACTTGAAATTGTTATCGTCACTCCAGTAGCTGCCCCATTTATTTTCAGATATCATGCCTCAATAATGTTTGTGGCATGTTACCGTTTATATCTGTGGAAACTCCAGATCAGCTCTACAGACTGTTAACATCGCTGTGCATGCATGCCGGTATTTTACACTTGGCAATTACACTAATTTTTCAGCATTTGTTTCTCGCTGATTTGGAAAAATTAATTGGAACTCTCCGAACTGCTGTTGTCTACATAATTTCCGGCTTCGCAGGAAATCTTACAAGCGCTATAATTGTACCACATCGCCCAGAGGTAAGTAAATATATCTTAAAATATATTAATGTGAAATACATAAGCAATAGAGGAAGGTAATTTTTCTTTTCGATACGATTTATCCATGTCCGACTGTCAGTCTGTACACCTATTTTTATGTAAACTACTCTTTCAGTTTTAAAATTTCTCAAATAAATCTAGCTAAATCGGCTAAAAACCCAACAATTCGCTCCCTTTTAAAGCTATTCCAACGGAATTTACCAAATTTTGTTCTATTAGGTCTATGGTATTTGTTGAGCTACTGAGCTTTTTCAGCAGCGTAGTTTGTGATATATTAAAAGCCGACTATTGTTCAGTTTAATTCGGTTTATTGTGGAGTATTATTATAAGGGGTATCATATTATTTACGATACAGAGTCGAACGATCAGCGAAGGTTCGAGTTAGATTTACGACGCGATCAGACTTAATTTAAGGGAAGGTGGGCCGATTGCCAGTGCCCAAATGCAAGTGAGAGCACGACAGACCGAGAGAGCGATAGAGAAGGCGAAAGGTTGAGAGAGAGAAACAGAAGGCGAACGAAAGAAAGAAGACACGAGATATCGGCTACATAGGTAGCTGTCGTTCGGGAACTGTATATGTACAATATGGTTCAGTGGGTATAATCTATCGATCACGTCGGCTAATATTAGGCTGCGTAGCCCAAAAGTGTTTCATGGTAACGAATCCAAAACACTTGTAGTTATTTTTATTAACCTTTATTGCATACAAACTAATGTAATGCGGGAGACAACGATAATAGCCTTAACAGCACATTTACGGGGAACGGTGTGATTTTTTGACAAATGTGAAACCTCGATTCGCACAGGCCACCATCCACCATCCATGGAAAACATAATTGGCAACAACAAACACAAAATGTGTGCTCCTAATTTTGTCAAAATTTAACAACAAATATGGAAAATATAATTTTTTTTCGACTGTGGTCCAACAGCATCAAAGGATGTTGCAAAAATTGATGGTGGAGTTCTACAAATAAATGAACTCGATGGAGAAGAACTTTTGCAATACTAAATTATTTCAGTTAAAGTATGCCAAGAAAGGTGTAGATGGTTGTAAGAAAATTCCAATCCAAGTAAAATGTTATGTACAAGACTATGTTTTATTTGTTTTAAAAGGGGTACGGAACTTTTTGTCTTCGTCATAGTCTTCCAAATTTATTCCATATCAATTTACTTCAGATATAGATTTTCGTATGTGAACATAGGCTCTACAGAAAGTTGCAACGATTCGAGCCTTTCACAACAGATCAAAGCGTCGGCAATATTGGAGAAAAAAAACACAACAGCTCCATTCATGAAAATTGGGTTCTGCTTAATTCAAATGAGCAACCTGAACTGCGCCATTTGCATTTATCTGCAGATATATTCAGATCTGTCATTGCAAAACAAATGAAACGAAAAAAAAATGTTTAAAACTTCATTTGATTCTATTTAGCTATTCGCATTCTTTTTCCGAAGGAATTATAGCATCTCTAACTGAAAATTGAGCATCTGCTATAGAAAAATGGCCTCGTTGCGATTTGGTGGAAAATATCAGTTATTTTTGTTAGTCATTGTTTACATATTCGCAGTTAAGTCGCAGTGAATTCGTTGTGAATGACACTTTTTCAGAGTTGTATTTGAAAACCATCGGCTAAATATCGCATAGAAACGTGAGGTTTAGGAATATCCAAAATGGATGGTGGAACTAACTGAGAAATTTTGGAACAGCAAAACCTTACGGATCCTCCCGGAAATGGATGGTGGATGGTCGTCTGTGGGAACAGGCTATAATACCCTCTGCACACTGAGCCTGTCACGGGGGAACGTTGGCATTGTTGACAGACGGTAAAACTCCGATTCACACTGCCACCGTCTACCGTTTACCGTCTAACAGCTGATGACAATAACAAAAACTGAGTTTTTGAGCGGGTTATGTTTTTATTTTTGTTTGGAAAAAAATGGATATGGAAGATTTTGCAATTTTTTTAACTATGGTTCAACAGCAAAATATTTTCGAAAATATTTATTTAGTATTTTTAATGGTACAGAAATGGGAGTTTTTTGACGTTTGAGAAATACAGATACTCTTTTTTCACATAGAACAAGCCAATATTGAAATGGTTTCAAGCAATGTGATGTACCATTAACTGATTACACTATTAAAGCCGACATAACGTGTTAATTGAAGACGGCAGCGGAGGAAATGGCATCGTCAATTCAATGTCATGGTCTCACAAGAGCACATGCGCAAGCACACGGGCAAAACTAGGTCCAAAGGACCCAAAGAGGCCGCAAGAACGGACTAACGCAGCAATAAAAAGATAGGAGCGCACCCTGAAAGTCTCGAAAAGGATTGCCTAACAGGCAGGCCACCATCCAACAAGAGGTGACCAAGAAGCCATCGACCAATGTGCAATGTTCTGCATTCTTAGCTCTTTAATACGGTTTAGTTCTAATTTTCCTCAGCAGCGACCCTCGGTCGATTGGGCGGGAGGTAGGTTGCGTTTCTGCCAAGGATCCAAGCGTAACAGCGTGCGGCTTAGTGTCACATGGGCTACTTGATGGTGAAATCATTGCATATGTAATTAGCTTAATGTTTCTGTTGACCTATTGACCTATTATATTGAACAACAGCGAAAAGAGTGCAGATTTATAGCGATAGATTGATTAAAGACGGTCTCGATTGAAGACACGGAGGTTCGGTCTAATAGCCTGTTTGCAGTACGGTTGAGTTATTGAGTTTCGGGCTAAACTCGAGTTTCATTTATATGGGAAAGCATAGGGGTCCCAAAGGTGGCAAAAAAGTTTAGTTTTGGTTGCGTGTTAATTGAGTTTGTCCAATTTTCCGAATATTTCAACCCTGATCTGCCTATTGTGGAATTATCACCACTAATTACAATAAAAATTAGCGGTTCAAAGCATAAATTTTGGCACGTAAGAATAATGGCTGAAGAAAAGGTTGCAAATATATATACATACAATCGTTAAAACCAACACTTTAAAGTAATTTTATCATTAAATCAACCATATTGACAATATGGATCATTCCAAAACTTAACTGTTCCCGAAAAGTTCCATATCGCGGATATTATAATTGGAGACACATTACACTACTCGACAAAATTCAACTTTTTTTTCCGCTGTGGCCAAAAATGACTTTTTCTGATAGATTTGGAGATTTAAATTTTTTTAAAGAATTATGGTTTTTTTTTCATGGAGTAGTTTTTTTTTAAAGAATTTTTAAAAAATTTGTTGTTTTTTGTCATAGGTAGTGCTTCTATTTTTTACATAACTTAAGTTTCCTACAACTGGTTGTATTAAACTTTGCAGTTAAAAAAAGCTGATAAATGCAGCTATAAATCCGACTCAGACACTTTGTAGCTGCAACTTAACGTCTGGAAGATATTAAGCTTCCAAATTGAAATTTCATAATTTTTTTCGGTATTTTTCCCCGAAATTTTGACTTTGAAAGCTCAGGAAAAGTCGAAAAAAAAATATTTGAATGCCTTGATTTTTGGTTTTAGATAGACACATTAATTAGGCGTCGTTTAAGGTATCGCTTATAAAAATATAAAAATAAACGGCTTAGTTATAACCGTTTGACCAAAACTACATATGCCGATTGGCACCATCCCAAATGCCATTTTACCGTTAAAAACTGTTACACAGATTTTTGGTATTTTTGTAGGAAAAAAAAACGGTTATACGTCGGCTAACGGAATTTATCGGCGAAATTCGGCATTGAAAATTTTAACTGCAAAGTTCAATACAACCAGTTGTAGGAAACTTAAGTTATGTAAAAAATAGAAGCACTACCTATGACAAAAAACAACAAATTTTTAAAAAATTCTTTAAAAAAAAACTACTCCATGAAAAAAAAAAAAACATTCTTTAAAAAATTTTAAACATCCAAATGTATCAGAAAAAGTCATTTTTGGCGACAGCGGAAAATTCGTGTCGACTAGTGTTATTAGATACAAAAAAAAAACCCCAGAACATGAATTCAATTTCTTTTGGATGCGTTTATTTGAAATTTTATCCAAATACTCCACAGCTTCTGTAGACATCGTCAGCAACTCTATACATTGCATCATCGTTATGGTATCTTGCTCTGCCATATAAAGCAGAATTAATTCTTGCTCGTTCATATTAATGAAATTAAATTAATCAAATTTATGTACACAAACACGTGCTAGCAGCCAAAACTCAATAACTCAACTTTGGCATTGTGTAGACGCCAGTTCTGAGTTATTGAGTTAACTCATTTATCGATAGGTAGAATTTGGATTTACACTATGCCAAAGTTGAGTTATTGAGTATCGGCTGCTGGCACGTGCTTGTCTACGAAAATTTGTTTTATTTAATTTTATTAATATGAATACCCAAAAATTAATGATGCTCTATGTGGCAGAGCGAGAGACAATAACGACGCTGCAGTTTATATTATTTTATTTTTAATTTCGGCATGCGAGGGACTGAAATCTTTCATTTTTTCAGCTAATTCCTTATAAATATGAGAATTTTTGCGTACGCCTCGGAACCCGTCGTTATTCTCGTGCCATAACTCTAATAGCACCTCCAAGGCCTCAGGCGACCAAACGAATCTAGTTTCTAGTAATAAAATTGGATATTAAGTTATTTTTATAATAATTTGTTTGTTTACCTTTTTTCTCATATGTTTTTTGTTGTTTTTCTAGTGGTGATAATTACACGATAGGCAGATCAGGGTTGAAATATTCGAAAAATCGGACAAACTCAACTAAACGCAACCAAAACTCAACTTTTTTTGCCACCTCTAGGTCCCCTATGCTTCCCCATGTAAACGAAACTCGAGTTTTGCCCGAAACTCAATAACTCAACCGTAGTGTAAATAGGCTATAAGACGATAGACGAGTGCAAGGTCAAGATTAAATTAAAGGGTAGGCGGGCCGATTGCTCGTGCCCAAATGCAAATGAGGGCGCGGCAGATCGAGAGAGTGATACAAAAACGAAAGAATATATATGTGTGTTCATATGTAGAAACAATGTGGTACAGTGGGCTTTGCAAACAACAAACAATAAAACTAGTAAAAAAATATAATTTTTCTTCCCGCTGTGATCAAGAGGTGTAAGGACTCGTCGTTGGATGTTGTCCAGGGCTGGTCGACTTTTTTCAGGTAGCCCAGAGTTGGTATTGTCTTCGTGACAGCTCAGTGCAAGCGAGAGTTGACAAAACGGCAAAATGCGGTATTAGAAGGTTTGGTCAAACGTCTGCAACTTACTAGTTTATCCAACGATTTTTACAAAAGATACCTACATATATCACACCCAAAACATCTCTTATGAAAATATTTTTTTTTTTCGACTTTTCCGGAGTCTTCGAAATCAAAATTTCGGGAAATACCAACTTGGTTATTCGAGGTCTACCACGAGTACATCTGGCTTATTTTGCAGGCATTTTTGAGTCTGTTTCTTCAGACTCAATTCCAGCTAATGGAAAAACTTTCGGTCGTTTAATTGACCCGTCTTGACCTGTATGTATTTCCTCTTCTCCCAAAGGCTATTTAGCTGGATGACAGTCTTCATCTTTTATTAATACTATCTGTCCTTTTCTAATATTCTGCATCAAAATTGTATTATTAATAATTTGTTGCAGAGTGTGTGAAGATTATTTTCCTTCCATTTAATCCAGAATTCTCTCTTCATATTTTGAATTAATTTCCACCTATCAAGATTCCCAACTTTTTCATCTGGCACTGTTTCAACACGGCCAAATATTGGCCTACCAATAATGTTTGGTTTTAATACATCCAAATCGTCAAAATCAGCTGTACACAATGGGCATAAGTTCAGTAAAGCAATCTGACATAATAGAGGTGGCATTTCCTCATAGGTTAAGGCAGGCCCCCAATCAATCTTCCAAGAAATTTCATGATTTTACTCACGTTTAGTTTTTTTTAAAGAATTTTGTAATAGGTAGTGCTTCTATTTTTCACATAACTTAAGTTTCCTACAACTGGTTGTATTGAACTTTGCAGTTTTGAAAAGCTGACAAATGCAGCTATAAATCCGACCCAGACACTTTGTAGCTGCAACTTTCAAATTAAAATTTCATAATTTTTTTCGGTATTTTTTCCCGACATTTTTGAAAAGCTGACAAGCGAATGATATTAAGCTTTCAAATTAAAATTTCATAATTGTTTTCGGTATTTTTTCCCGAAATTTTGACTTTGAAAACTCAAGAAAATCCGAAAAAAAATATTTCATATCTAACATTTTTAGTTTTAGATAAACACATTAATTAGGCGTCGTTTAAGGTATCGTTTGCGTAGCGTAGCGTAGCGAAGCCGCTAAAATTTCATTGGTTCCTTCTAGCTAATAATGATCCGACCTGATCAAGATTCGGCAGTCTGGTAGATACGGTCATTTTCCATGATTGTGCGTTTTCGGTTTTCTCATACCTTAAAAATTGTGGATTCCACAGATTTTCGTCCTTTGTCGGGGTGGAAGGGGCATGTCAAAATTTTGAAATACACTTGTAGTAGTGTGATAACACAGAAGACTGGATACAAAATTTGGTTGCTTTAGCTTTTATAGTCTCTGAGAACTAGGCGCTCATCGTGTGAGAGAGAGCGAGAGGGAACGATGACTTTCGAAATGGTTTTTTTCAATGTCGCTATATTAGTAATCCGATCTGATCCAAATTTAACACTCTGATAGAATGATGGAAATTCTCTATGATTCTGAGTTTTTAGTTTTCTCGTATCTTCAAAATTGTGCATGCCACAGATTTTCGTCCCTTGTGTGTGCGGAAAAGGGCAGGGCGAAATTTTGAAACACACTTGTAGTAGAGGGATAACACAGAAGACTGAATACAAAATTTGGTTGCTCTAGCTTTTATAGTCTCTGAGATCTAGGCGCTAATGAAGACGGACAAAGGGATGGACGGACGAACAGAAAGACATGGCTATATCGACTCGGCTATTGATGCTGATCAAGAATATATATACTTTATGAGGTCGGAAACGCTTTCTTCTGGGCGTTACACATATCCACTATCACCACAAATCTAATAAACATATATAGTATATACATAGTTTCGGAAACAAAAAAAAAAAATAAAAAAAATGACGGTTTCTTTTTTTTTATCCCACGCCCAATTGGCTCCACACCATTCACCCTGCCAATTCTTCATTTATTTTTTGGAAGCAGTTCTGTTCGTCAACAAGCTGAAGAAGAATACACAAAATTTCAGTTTGGCAAAGTACGAACCATGCTCTTCACAAAAACACACACATATGAACATACTTGCAGGTTTTATTTATGGATGGACATTCGCATCACAAAACGAGGAATGATTTAAAATTTGATGCGCAAGTACATATGACACTAAAATCCATTTATTACCCATTTATTGTTTATATGGCATTAATATCCATATTCAAGGATGATATATATATTTTTTAACGCTTTAGATGCAAACTTTTTTTAATAAAGAATATACTTATATAATGAGCGGATATATAATATATATATATATCTACTTTTGTATATATTTTATATCAAATATTTCATTATATAATACAATAAACAATACAATTAAATATAGATTTATTATTTATATATATATATATATATATATATATATATACATACATATATTCGCTCATTATACATATAAGTATATTCTATATTAAAAAAAGTTTGCAAAGAAGAGTAAAATGTGCAAAAACCCTTTCCGATAACACTAGTCAACACAACATAATATAGCTCTACTATGTCATACACTAAGAATTGAAAGCGAGGATCAGCACAAGACAATAATGGCGAGTTTTTTAATCTTTACGTCTTTACTTGAGCTTTCAATTTTTGGCAAAAATACCTCTATTGAGCTACAGAGCTTCTTCAGCAGCGTATTTTCGCCATATGCAATTAAAAAGACATTTGGTTCGATTTTAATGTATTATATGCGTGTACGATTTATTTGTTTGTGATTTGTAAGAATGCAGGAATTTTTAACGATGCAAGAATTGTTAACAGTCAGGTCCCTGTGTTAACCAACGAAAAACGTTTGCTTGTTAAGATGATCGATGCTTAAGTAATCAGCGCCGAAGATGAGCCTCCCACGCAGCTTTTGTTGGAAGACGAACGTACGAAGAAAGGGGGATGCAACGATTGAGAGCACAGGGCAAGCAACAATGGTTAAGAGAAAGGTGTTCTCTTGGCCACGTCAGATGGCTTACCTGTAAATAGACAAGCAGGAACGTGGGACTGGGACATCTCTCCGGCAACTATCCATCCTAGCTTAGATTCCTGAAGACGTGGTAGACCGGCTCCCAACTTGATTTGGTCAATGCAGATTAGTTAGACCCGCTCCAATAAGAATATAAACAGGTTGGGACTGGTGGAACATCTTATCAGCCAAATGTATATTGGAGGGCATGTTCCAGCGGGTTGTGTCAACAATACAGTTGGGTTGATTGCTCGTTATGGTGGGAGCAACAAATGCCGAAATGGTCGTGGCATAGCTTGACGCGTGTGATTTCAGTTGGATATCCACACAGCATCCTTCGGACATGGCCAGAGACCAGAAACTGAAACTTCCGATTCTTTCTTCTTTAGCCGCAACTGTTGAGCTAGACTTGAAGTGATGAGAAGCACCTGCGATCCAGAATCGAGCAAGGCACGGCAAGGAGTCAATGTAAGAGAGCTATTTCTAACACTGATTACGGCAGTGGCCAGCAACACGGAGTCCCGTCTGTGACTCTGGGCGAAAAGTGACGTGGCTGATGACGTTGCAGTACATTTGCTGCGAGATGGTATCGCATGCAATCGTGGAGCCGATGTTGAAGTCGAGAGTTGAGGCACAATGGAATGGGAAGCTTTGGACGGAGATTCGAAATGAAGCAGTGTATGATGTCTGGAACCACATATTCGACAGGATCGAGAACGACATGCACGTTGACAATGGCCTGCTCGGAGGCAATTGATGTACAGTGACAGCTTCTTAGCTTCCTTAAAGCGAAGGCGAGGAGAAAGATTGCAGAACTGCAAACACCTATACGTGGAATGTTCTGGATCTTCGCAGAATGCACAAAGATTCGGCTTGGAGCTAGTTGCGATTAGGCAGTGTTTCCGATGACTATTAGTGTACATATTCTTAGCATGCTCATGGGTCTTCCAATCTCTGGCATCTCTCATCCAAGAAGGTAGTAAATTGCTCGGCTGTAGAGAGGCTATCCAAAGACGACGTTTCCTCCCACTTGACTCGTGTGGCACTGTCCGCCCTCTGCAGCTGGCTTTGTATCACAATACAGTCAGCGATCTGCTCCTTTATCCCTAGATTCTTTAACGCCCGCAGATTAGCAATTGCGGTATCTGCCAAAACCCGGAGTTGGGACACATGATTCTTCGACTTGCTGCACACTCAGAATGTCGGCGACATGTTTCTGAAATATTATACGCCTGTTATTGAATCGTTTGTTGAGCAAATCTAGCTTGATGGGATAATAGATCGTGTCTAAAGCTGGTCCTTTCAGGCAGGATCGTAGGTGCTGTATTTTCTCCACATTCGTTAGGTCAGGATCCTTGTCAATTATGGATGCATGTTTTCCATGCTTCAAAACACAGAATACTGTGAGTAGCCTCCACTGAATTCCGGAAGCCTTAACTCCGGTAGGCGAGGCCGATGCAGCACTAAAATCGTAGCTGGAACTTCTGCAATGTGGTCCGTCGGCATTCTTGAGCAAGGGAGCATTGTGGGCTGCCGCTTGTTCAATTCATACCTCCACAATTACCACGCACTCGTCAAACTCGTCCCTCAAGGGACTACTGATCTCATCAAGATAAATCCTCTCCAGGGCATTATGATGCTCGTTGAAAGAAGCGACCAGATCCAATATAGAATTTAAAAGCACGTTCAACTCCTCTTCACTGCGCTCACCAATCTTCTCCTTGCCGACGGCATTTCCAATTCTCCGTGCTGCACTTAGCATCGCTTGCAACTTAAGCTTTTAGGACGCAATGTCTACATTGAGAGACAAGGGGGATTCGACAGCGATAGGTGAGGGGGTTCCATCAGAGCAGAAAGTAAAGCAGATGTCGCGAGAAAAGTTACTGTTGCTTGTGCACAACTGCCGAACCGATCGACCGTGGTTTTATGCAACTAAGGCAACGACAAAATTGGGATAAATGCAATTGTTTATGTATTTTATTGTTTTTTTATCACGTCGGGCTTACCAAAATGTTGAACTACTGAGCTTCTTCAGCAGCGTAATTACCGATATATTTCATAAAAAACACAATTTATTCAATTGAAATATATATGTGTGTAAGTTTCCTTTATTTGCCATGTAAGGCGATTGGGGCGATGTGATGCGAGTTATTACAGTAATTATAAAGAGAGAGGTAGCAGCCGGGTCACTGTGCCAACCAACGAAACGTTTACATGCGACGACGATCGATTTTGCTGTGTCTTTTGCTCTGCTGATGAGCCTCTCTCACAGCTCTTGTCGGACGACGAACTTAGGGAAAAGGCGATGTAGCGATTGAGAGCGTAGGGCGTAGGGCAGCAGCAGCAACGATGCATTGAGAGTAATGTGTAGTAAAGAGATTAAGCTCAGGCGCTTAGACGAACATCATGCTTATGAAATAAATGCCTGTTTGAAGCCATCAGTTCTTTGGAGTTCTTTGTGCACGAATTGAGACTGAACATTAATATGCGCATTCACCTACAAAATGGCCATGAGTTTTCAAAAAAATTGTTGCGGGAATTGGTGATGGCATAATACAAATCGACAGTTCCACCGGATTGATCGCTGTACCGAACAATTTTTGTACAATTGCGCAATTGATAGATGAATTGATTGAATGTGTATTTCCGAATATTCTTCAGAATTACAGAAATCATGATTGGCTGAGTGATTTAGCACCGAAGAACATGCATATCAATTGAATGTTTAAATTTATAGAAACCGGATGGTATGCCACCGCATTGCTTAAATGAAAGTTGGTGCTTTGAATTTATTATTGCGAAATATTAATCCACCAAAACTGTGTAATGTCACTCGATTGGCATCTGCGATATTAACTGCTAAATCAAAAGGAGAAGTTTGTTTGATACCGCTTCCAACTGATATGCCATTTAAATTCAAATGATTACAATATTCTGTGCGTTTATCATTTGCGATGTCCATCAACAAAGCCCAAGAGAACACACTTAACGTTTGTGGTGTGAATTTGAAGGAACGTGGTCTGTTCCAGAGTCGGTACCCCCAGCCGTTTGTTTTTTCATACTCAAAATGGAAAAACAAAAAATATTGTCTATCCAAAAGTTTTCGATTAAGTTTTAAAAAAGCTAGCAATTAATGAAATATTTGTTTGTTTGAATATATGAATTTGATGTTCCAGTTAAATTTTTTGAATATATCACTTTATACGTATAGGGCCGCTAGTATGTTGTTGAGATTTTAGCCGCTTAGTTAATTTTATAACTTGCCCTATTCATATGCTCATAATTGTATTATGCACCTATTTATACGCGCATAGTTAGGTGTGTTGTTATTGCTTGTACCCAAAAGATAACTGTTACGCTCTCACTCGTATAGCCAGCACCTGCCGCTGTGCATACATGGATGTGCACCATTATTGCATTGGACCGTCGCATCGCATGATCTCTCAATTCCCTCTTTTCGACTTCTTTTCGTGGAGTTGATTTAGTAGAAATTACTAGTCGCAAAGGACCGCACGCATATCGTTGTACCACAGCATATCGATCCCCCCGCTATACAAAATTATACAGTCCACTCATTCATAACCATATGTAGATGTACAAATGTAGAAGACAGATGTAAAAACCATATATAAACAAAAATGGGAACAGATAACATCTTATATATAAAAATCTCCCAACTCAGATGTCACACAAGAAGTCAAGGCCCAGAAAAATATCGTCTAGTACAGTTTGAAAATTGAGCCATGGTCGAGGGTTCGGCCGTAGTTTGACCGGGGTCCGGTGGTCTGGGTTCCTGGTCCTCTGAGGATGTGGTCTGGCTCGGCTATGGACCTTGGAAACTTTCCCGAGGGCGCACGATGCTGCGTGCTGTCGTTGCTGGTCGGTGCCGCTGGACTGCCAGGCAGGACTGATATCGAAAGGCATTGTGGCCCTTGGTTTTCGTGATCCGGCTACATTGAGGTCGGGATCCTTGGCGTTGTTGCTCAGTTCAGGCACCAACAACTGGAGCATCTGTTCGTTTATGCTTTCCTCCTCTCTTTTTTTTCGACTCCCTGGTCCTGGCGGCGTGGCTGGGCTTTGATGCTCCCTGGCGCTCGGAATGTTTCCGAAGTTAATTTAAAGTATTAATTTCCCACCGCCTTTCCTGCACTGCCTCGAAGTGTCCACTACTTGACATAAAGGCTGGTAGTCGAACTTCTTGGCTATGCTCTGCAGCTGTTCCCTGCTGCAGGAAGACAGCCAGCGGGTGTTCATCCTGTTTATATCTTGCTCACGTTTGGGAGGCTTCAGACGCTAGAGATCGAAGTTCCTTATTGACGGCCCCGGGGTTCGTGATTGTCCGTCCCCCGCTTGTACTTCTCTTTATATTTTCCCAAATCCAAAGTTCACCAGTAGAAGCGCCACCAGCGACGCTTCGCCAGAGCGTGGTTCACTCTCTTTTCGGCTGTCGCCCTGTCGTTCCTGCCTGTCCACCTGTCGCTATAGTTCTGCTTGGCGCTACCTGTCCTTGCCGCTGTGTCACTGCGGCCGCTCTCTCCGTGTACGCCACTGCTGCTTTGCTCTCTGCGTCTGCTGCTTTGGCAGTGGGTTAGCTGGCCAACCGCACGTGGTCGTTCTGTTACCGCCCTTCGCCTGGGCACCCGCTGCTGCTGCCTGGCTGATCGTTTGCACGTGGCGTAACTTGCCGACTTTTTCGCACACGCGGCGCATCGGCTGCCGGTCGGTTGTGTACACGCGGCCGCGTTGTTGCCAAATGTCTATGAGGTTGCTCGCTGTCTCTATCTCTCTCTCGCACTGGTCTATGCACGCGCCGTTGCCAATTTTCATAGCGTTACTCGCTGTCCCTTTCTTGCGCACCGGGCCGTATGTTTGCCGTTGCCAATTTTCGTGAAAGGTGGATTGGGCGTGATGATGCTGTTCCTCGCAGACGTGCTCTCAATCGCCGAAACCTATGAAGCAAAAACAAAAACAGTAGCAGTCATAAAGGAGTGCGAGAAGAAAACACTGGCATGAACGCTGTACACACACATAAGAACATCAACAGAAACGCAGTGGTATGGAAGCAAAAGGAGGCAAAAACTTTCTTAAATCTTGCGACGATTGTGGAAATATACATGCTTGTGAAAAATGTGAATTTCGCGACTCTACTTGCCATAAATGTGGTCGAAAGAGACACATCTGTAGCTATCGTCTGCATATCAACGCAATGCAAAGATATGAAAGAGAGCGATTATCACAAATACCAGCATAAAGAGAAACACTCAGAATCAATGCAAACGGTTCACATCGTCTCAAGCCTAGTGAAGTTTGAGGGAAATACAAATGTTATCGACCTGGAAATCTTTAACGAAATTATTCCTTTTCAAATGGATTCTGGCACAAATACCGTTGTATTGTAAAACATTCAAGAAACTCAAAAGTCCAAAGCTGCAGAAAGTCCAAGCCGTATATTGCATGCGCTTGAATCGGATTGGATTTGTTCAAAACATTCAATTTCGAAATTCAACAAATTTCAAATGTGAGTGAAGCGCAGTGTTCTCATATGACTGACCTTTATTACAAGTACAAGGAAGTATTTGAGCCGACTATCGGTACAATACAAAATATTAAGGCAAGCTAAATTTCGTGCCAAAATTGATCGAATGGAACAGTTTAGGGAGGAAGTAAAGCGTCACCCAGATGCCGGTAGTATGCTACAATGTCGTCGAGACGTCATGTCCAACAAATGCCGACATAGTCAGGCAAAAGCTAAATAGCGGCCATATTATGTACAAGGTCTATCAATTTGTATCTACTGGTTGGCCAGGACAACAGCAGGATCTCGAAATATTGTCATATTTTAATCGTAGATTTTCCCTGACGATTAACAACAAGCAAGCAATTTGAGAGCTGGCTAAAAGCGATTTGCGGATACACATCGACTTCGGCGGTCCGATATTGCACTCGTCGATGTGTGTCGATGGACATTATCAGTTCTCGTTCGAAGTACAAATGTCATCGATAACAACTGGAAACACTTTAGCCGCACTTTCAGCCATATTTGCTATTGATGGTTATCCGAAGACTTTGGTCAGCGATAATGGGCCTCAACTCACTTCAAAGTCTTTCAACCAGTTCTGTCAGCAACATGGAATACACCACATCACAACAGCACCATTTCATCCAGCATTAAGCGGAATTGCTGAGCGTTTCGTTCAATCATTCAAAACGTCCGTCAGCAAAAATATATAGAATGGATACCAAGTCAACACAGCCATAGCAAAGTACCTCAGTTCGTATCGTTTCACACCTAATTCAGAAGGCAAAAACCCAGCAGAGCTTCTTTAAGGTTGTCCGGTTCGTAGGATCTTAAGTTAACTCTTCGAGAAGCAAACTGAAAGCAAGCAGAAACAGACATCAAAATATTCTCCGAAGCAGAAAGTTTTTGCCAAAAACTATGTAAGGCGAGAAATATTAATAAAAGCTATCATTGATCGGACCATCGGTGGTATGTTATTTATTCTTCAGCTCCAACGACGACAACAATAAGAATTGGTGAACACCTAAATTCTTAAGTCCGCCTACAACGCCAACAATACCAGCCCAAGAAGAAGAACCGACATCGAGTTCAATCCAGACCTCTCAATCCATTCCTGAGTTCAGCGAAGAGCCTGCAGCATCTCAGCAATGGGTTCTTCAGCCACCCCAGCAACGCCGTTCTGGAGCAACCAGCCGCTACTCAGCTCAAATATTACTAATAAACCGCAATTTAAGTTGAGGGAGATGTGTTATGTATTAGAAAAATAAGCAAAATTGCATCAGCCATTTCATTTGTATCACATCCGATTATATGTATGCCTTCTTTCTGAAATAAAGTTCAGTTCTAACCTTGATCTCATCATGAACAAACCACGTTTTCTCCGTGCTACAACACAACACTCTTATAACTAAATAATTATTAAATCTAAGTCGTATGGCTACATAATGAATATGAGAAGGGGTAAAGATAATAATGAAAATAAAACCGTTTTTGGTGTGGAAAGTTGGAGCGAGAACAGATATACTAGCACCCTGCGGCTTCGGACCAAGACCTGCCAGAAATGATTGTGCTAGCTCCGGCCTTTTTAATCTCCTGTTCTGATTGGGACTCTCCCCAGTTCCTACTTTGTGATTTTCCTACCTTGCGTGGTGCGTTGTAATCAAAAAATTTTGTACAGGTACTTACCTCATGTCAGAAAATTGATATGCACAAAAATCAAACCAAACATTTTGTTATGGTTAACGAAGGAAGGGAGGTTTATCCTATCATTCTAATTGAGGCCATGCAGAGAAAATAGTTATAAATAGTTATAGTTATAAATAGTTAATAAGCACGCCTATGGCCTTATTTGTCATGGCAGAAAGGTGTTCTGAAAATTTCAGAACAACTATTAACTAGGGTAATTTTTTCAAGAGAAGGGTGTCTAGGCTGTAGGGAGCCAGAAAGGCTCTGGACTGATTAAATGTCATTTCTTTAGATTTCAAAGCATTAAGAAGTAAAAAATGTGCACATCTCCATGACAGAAAGTTATTGAAATCTGATTGAATCCGGGATTGAATTGAAATGTCCGCATACTGTACACAGAATTGGCGGAAACACTAAAAAGCTGTTGTGCTAGAAGGGAGTGGTTTGCAAAGTTGAACGAAATCGGTATTGAAATCGGTTTAAATAACATCCGTCTGTAAGTTTCCTTGAGAGCCTTAAGTGACAAAGGAGTGAACTTAAACATTTGTGGTGGTTGATCTCCGCCCTATTTAAGTTATTAAAATTAAAAGTTGTTAAAATTGTATCAAACATCTTAGGAATATCAGATAACTTAGATATATATCTGCAATTCATTGCATCAGACTTGTTAACTTTCTTATGGAAAGAAATCATAATTGATCCAGTTCCAGTTCGGTGAGAAGCATTAAGAATCAATGGACAGAGTGAATAATTTAAGCATGGGTTCACACAGAGCCTTTGCGCAGTACCTGAGTGTGTACTCTGTCAGCGCCCGGTGAAAACTCCGGCATAACTGTTCGGAGATAATGAAAAAACGAGCTTTCATTTAGAAAGTGACTACAAATACCGTTCGACCTGGGTAAACCGGAAATATGGAGCAAAAAGATCGGTAATTGCTTATCATTATTTGCCGAGGTATTCTACGCTGTTAAAGTTGTGTTAAGCTGTTTAGGGTCCTGAGAAAAACGAATCCTGCATCAAGATAGGTACTTCTTGTAGCATCAGAAGTTTCACCGAGCCATTATATACCGAGAAAGAGAAGATTGAAACGCACTTTTCTTGAAATTTGTTGTAAAGTCTTGGTTTTAAGTTTTTTCAAGTCAATTCTAATCAGAGTCTCAACCAGAGTGTTACCGCCCTTGACAATTGAAAAACTAATTAACCATTTTTCCATTCACTATCAGAATGTACGCAGTCTTTTAGGCGAATTGTGGAAACTACATACGGATAGTGCCTCTTATGATTTCGATGCTATCGGTTTTTCTGAAACATGGCTCAACTCCACTGTTCATGATCATGAAATTCTTGCTCACAATTTCATCATTTATCGAATGGACCGTGCATCTTGTGCTGGTGGAGTTCTGATTGCAGTCAAAACTGACTTCTCATCTGAGTTATTCCTATTCAACAATATCCTTGGGATCGAGTTCATTGCAGTCAAAGTGTTGGTATGGCTTTTATCTATCTAACCTGCTCATAAATTCCTCCCAAATCTGATGCTGAGGCTTACTCAACACACCTTTCTGCTATCCATTCTGTTGTGTCTTCGTTAGGTTGTGCTGATCAGATTGTGATCATGGGTGACTTTAATTTACCACTTCTTTCTTGGCTGCCCTGCGACGACGCTAACCAATTGCTTCCAATTGTTTCCCTTGCCCAAATTAATTATATTAAAAATAATTTTCGACCTTATTTTCGTTATGGATGCTTCTCTAGGTACAGTAGCCAGAGTCTGTTCACTATCACTTACTGATACCATCCTATGCCATCCTACGCTATCTATAACTTTAGAGTGTACCAGTTCTAGTTTTGTTGACATTACCTCGACTCCTCACCAGATGAAGTGTTTTCGCAAAACTGATTTCGCCAATCTAAACCTTCACCTCTCGAATGTCGATTGGTCTACTCTTCTTTCCTTACCGAATATTGACGTAACAGTCAATGCGTTCTATAAAATTATAAACTCTGCCCTTAATACTTATGTTCCGGAGATTATTGTACCATTATCGTCCAAGCCTCCCTGGTTCTCCAGGAATTTGTCCTACTTAAAGAATATGAAATCCAGACTCCAAAAGTGGCTCCTGGCTTGCCTTAGTACAATATTCTTACGCCCGTTCTCAATTTCTAACAACTAATAGTCTGTGCTATAATCTTTACCTCTCTACTTGTAGTAGAAACTTCCGCAATGATCGTAAAAATTCTTTTTTTTTTGTCAACTCTAAACGTAAATCCAATGCATATTCTCCGTCCCTTCATTATCTTAACAAATATGAATTTTCTGCTGTTGGCATTGCAAACTTATTTGCCACCTTTTTCCAGTCATCTTACTTCTCTCATATCAATAACGCATCCACTTAGCATCCCTAACATTTGCCTCACGCTAATAGCATTTTTCAACGGGTCTTATGTACTAATTTTTTGTCAGAGATCGTTAACGTTACATCTGGTGTGCCACAAGGAAGTAATTTGGGTCCGCTCCTCTTCATTTCATTTGTGAATGACCTACCCCAAGTTATAACATTCTCTCATACATTAAAGTATGCGCATGACGTTAAAATCTGTCTGCCCTACTCCGACTGGTACTTGCACAGTCACCTTCAGCTGGATCTAAATGAACTGCTATTGTTGTGTTCAAATAATCTTCTTTTTGTATCCTTTTTTTCTTGGTAAACATGTCTTGCATCGAATTTCCAGTTCAAGTACTCTAAGTATTATTTGATCATGTGTTTTCATGATGTTTTAATAGCCATATAGCCGCGACATATAGCGGTTATCAAGCGTTGGTCCAAGGAGTTTTAGTGTTAGTGCGTCCGATATTGGAGTATTGTTCCTGCATGTGGAGCCCACAGTATAAGGAGCAACAAGCTATTCTCGAATCAGTACAAAAAACTTATTTATACTGGGACTCTGGTAGAATCCTGCCACCTTATCGATCTAGGCCACAATTTATTGGCCTACCTTCGTTACACCATCGCAGAATATGCAATGGGGTAATGTTCGTGCACAAGCTTCTTCTCCGAATGGTGGACTCCCAACCTCTCTTGAGTCAGATTGACTTTACGGTTTCCTCTCGTTCTACCCGTATAGGTAGATTACCCTTATTAAGGTCAAACTATGGCCAGCATGAACCTTTCAGAGTTTTATGCTATAATTATAACACCTTTTGCCATATCGTATCCCCTGAACTAACCCTTAAAAATATAGCACTTAGTATTTACAACCACCTGAACTCAGCTAATCTGTAATTTATTATTAGTAATATTTTTATTATAGTTTATCTTTAGTTATCTTTTTAATTTTAATAGCATTATTAGCAAATAATTGTTAATTAAATAAATAAATAAATAATAGGACAGGAAGGTGGGATATTACAATCAATAAAGGGGAACGTTATGAGCCGCGAAAAATGTATGTAATTTATTAGGTATCGTGGCGTGTAAGGTATGGTGGCGGACTTGTCATATCTGGCATGTAACGGCACATCTAAAACTTTTGATCACTGTGGTCGATGTCTTTTATCGTGCTGACATTTTATATGCAGTAGTATTAATGAGGGGACGTGTGCTTTGAACTCTAAGTGATTTTTAATAAAAAAGTAGTGAAAAAAAATACATAAATTTTTTTTGGATATGTGTTTTGACAGTGACAGAGTGAAGATTTTTTGAAACTTGAGTCAGAGAAGTATTCGGAACGTATATTTAGGCCTTTGCCAACAGTTTTTGATATTTAAAATTTTTTTTTATTTGCGAAGTATGACAGTGACAACGTCATATTTCCACCAATAGCTTGTGAGGTATGATGGCGGACTTTTTGTTAGGTATAGTGGCGGATCATTTTTTAGCACGAGTTTCAATTTTCTTTGCCTTTTTGTGTACACGACAGCTAAAGAATTTGCAGACACTACAGAACTGGACTCTACAGACGATTCTGGCTGCATGATCTCCGAGGTGATAAATTCGGCTACCGTATTTGCATCACCAGCAACTGTCGTTGCCTTTGGAGTAGCGAACGAAATCGACTGCTGCACTTTTGGTGTGGTCGGAGTCATCTTATCAGCATCGATTGGGCGAGGCACTTGCAAATCACGCGGAGTGACCCTTTTGCGCCTGGGAGACTCATTCAGTAGTTGTAAGCCACTAAATTGAGACTCTATGGCTTCGGAGCCGATCGTATTGCTGTTTTAAAGCCCACGGTCAGCTCTTTAAAGTCCCTCCGCGTCTGCGTCATAAACGTGACCATGTCTTTTTTGACCACCCGGCATGCCTCAAAGCTGTAATGCAAAGCATTACGCTTTGAAATGGCATCACTCCCGAGGCCTGTGAACCCAGCGCATTTTGCGTGCACTACGCTTTCGCAGAGCCAGCAGGGGGTACTCGGCTGATCACAATTCAACTTTTTTTTTCCGCTGTGGCCAAAAATGACTTTTTCTGATAGATTTGGAGATTTAAATTTTTTTTAAAGAATTATGGTTTTTTTTTATGGAGTAGTCTTTTTTAAAAGAATTTTTAAAAAATTTGGTATTTTTTGTCATATTTAGTGATTCTATTTTTCACATAACTTAAGTTTCCCACAACTGGTTGTATTGAACTTTGCAGTTAAAAAAAGCTGACAAATGCAGCTATAAATCCGACCCAGACACTTTGTAGCTGCAACTTAACGTCTGGAAGATATTAAGCTTTCAAATTCAAATTTCATAATTTTTTTTCAGTATATTTTCCCGAAATTTTGACTTTGAAAGCTCAGGAAAAGTCGAAAAAAAAATATTTAAATGCCTACATTTTTGCTTTTAGATAGATAATTACGCGTCGTTTAAGGTATCGTTTATAAGAATCGATGGATAAACGGCTAAGTTACAACCGTTTGACCAAACTTTCATATGCCGAATTTCGCCGATAAATTCCGTTAGCCGACGTATGTATAACCGTTTTTTTTTTCCTACAAAAATACCAAAAATCTGTGTTTGTAACAGTTTTTAACGGTAAAATGGCATTTGGGATTGTGCCAAACGGATAGAGGGAATGAGTTAGCGCTTGGAAGGCGGTGCGTAGCCACTGAAATTAGATTGTTCCTTCCGGCTTAGTATTGATCAGACCTGATCCAGATTCGGCAGATATAGGCGCTCGTCTAGACGAACGAGAAGGAATGTTGTCTTTCTAAATAGTTGTCTTCATTGTGGCTAAATAAATGATTCGATCTGATCCAGATTTAACACTTTAATAGATATGGTAATTTTTTACTCTTTTGCATTTCTAGTTTTCTTGTAACTTTCGTTCTTTGTGTGGGCGGAAAGGGGCGGGATGATATTTTGAAATACACTTGTAACAGTGTGATATCATAGGAGTGCGGATACAAAATTTAGATGCTCTAGCGCTTATAGTCTCTGAGATCTAGGCGCTGATGAAGACGGATAGAAGGACGAACGGACGGACAGAGGCATGGATGGACAGGCATAGCCATATTCACGCGGCTATTGATTCTGATCAAGAATATATATAAGTTAACACTCCCCACCAGCTGCAGGGTATCGGCAGAATTCCGAAACGGAAGAATGCTGATGCCGCACTCGAGGAGTGGGGGCAGCGACTACATTGTCGCACGAGCTTCTGCTTAGGAGCCGTTGGCCTGCACTCGAGTGGTCAGCGGATCATATTTCGCTGCTGATAAACATCCGCTGTGGAGCTGATGGTCTGCACGAGGCGCTGACGGTGCAGAACGTCGGCCCGCTGCCCAAGCAGCGCTGCCGCGAGGGTGGGCAGTTTTAAGTAAAATTGTATTTCTGTATCTTTAGATTTAATCAGATTCATTCTCACATTGAACCGCGCCAGTCGAGCCGGATAATAAACTATTAAAACCTTCACCCGCGAGTTTCAATGCCGTTGGCCGAGCCACGGTACCAATAGTCGGGAACAACAATAATTTAATTGGCGCCCAACGGGTCCAAGAACCCATAGTAAACGGTCGTGCGAAAAAACACAAAAATATAGTACAAAAAAAGTGCCGAGAATAAAAGTAAAGGCAAACGTTAAAATACTAAGCACTTAGTTCGTTTTTTTTTTGGTGTGTTAAAACGAGTGGAAAAACAACAAGAGTATAGTGAGAAAGAGTGTAGTGAGAAAGAGTGCCAAAAAAAAAAAAAAAAAAGTGAAAGGCAGTCTCCTAATATTCAGACTCAGTACCCAATTCAACTCAACACCCAATTCAGTCTCAATACCCAATTCGTTTTTTTTTGTGTTGAAACAAGTGGATATTCTCCCAGTACACCTTAAAATCCCCCTATGAGGAGGCACAAAACCAACAAGAGAAAAATAATTCACACAAACAAATCCGAGAGTTAGGAAAGAAATAAAACTAATAATATTTTGCCGCCCCTCTAACATTCGTGAGTGGCGTTGAAGAAAAACGTTCCCGTGCATAAAGTGGTGATTTTTGTTGTTGTGTGCGTGCCGCACCGGGATATAAGCCCGTGAAAGAAAAACTAGTGCCAAAAAGCGACACGAAGCTGCGCCTGCTGCCACCTGCAGTGACAACCACAAAACAGACAAGGGAAAGAGAAGGGGCTGTAGGGAAATCCCTCGCTCCCATCAGTGATCTACAAAGGAAAAATAGGCTGAAGGGCCCTCCCTCGCCTAGGAAAATAAAATACAACGAACAACAACAAAGCTCCACCCCATCCCCGCTCAGCCGGAGTCAACGTTAACACAGTAATTAAAAAAAAAAAAACATGTTAGTGAATTTCTCTCCGATTACAGTTGTATGTCAGCTTTTATTCGAAGCGAAGAATTATTTAAAGTATAAGAAAGAGAATATTATAAAAGGAAGTAATTAAGAAAAAAAAATATAATAATAAATAAAATAAAGTGAGTCATTCCTTGGTCTGTACGAAACAGAAGAATTTTATAGGAAGATAAATAACTGGGGTGGTGCTGTCAGATCAGATCGCACCTCATGAGCTATAGGGAAGTTAGAGAAGATAGTGATGATAGCCTAAGTTCCCTGGTAGAAGGCCTCCAGTTGGACAGACGGCCACCACATAGAGAACCAGACAACATGAATCTGGAACAGTTCGGACAGACAATAGAGGCCGCCTTGGCAAGTCAGGCCGCGTCATTTCAGGGCGAAATAAACCGGTTGCGAACGGAGCTTGCAGATGCAAGCCGGCAGCTACGGACCGAAATCGACCATTCCCGCGCACAATCTGTGCCCCAAGTAGAAGTATTTAGAAAAGTAGAAATTATTCCCGGGGTCGTATGCGACTTCCAGCTAGACATGGTGAAATCACTCCCAGATTTCGAAGGGAAACAGGTAGATTATGTGGCTTGGCGCCAAGCAGCGCTGGCGGCATTCGAGCCTTTCGCGCCATACGAGGGCAGTAGCAAACACTTCATGGCCACAGGCATAATAAGGAACAAAGTGAAAGGAGCTGCAAATAACATTTTGTCGTCTTTCAACACAGTCCTTAATTTCAGAGCCATTATTAACAGGCTAGACTGTTCATATTCTGACAAAACGCCGATTGGTGTAATGCAGCAAAGGCTGATGACCATGCGGCAGGGCAGCCTCTCCTTGACAGAGTACTACGATGAGATCGGAAAGCAGCTTTCGCTCATCACAAATAAAAACGTAATGGTACACACTGCAGAGGCAGCAAGTGTACTTAATAAGAGAGCCAGGGAAGACGCCTTAGAGGTTTTCATCTCAGGCCTGAAAAGGCATCTAAAAGCAGCTGTCTTCCCGGCAAGACCAGCAGACTTGGAGACGGCCCTGGCCCTTGCCCAATCGGCTGAGTCCAGCGAAGACCGCAGCACTTGGGCTGCAAATTATGCCAGGGTCATGGAGGAGAAATCCTACCATACGAATGAGCGCAGGCACCAAGCACCACAACAGGGTAATGGCAGGCAAAATAGGCCCCAAGACCACGCCTCTTACAAAAGCCCTCACTATGTTAGGAGTCAGGGTACGCCCAACGCCCAACAGGGCAATTCATACCGTCAGCCCAAATCTCAGGGCCAGACCCATGAGCCGATGGAGGTAGACCCTTCATCCTCTAAATTGAGACAGCCCTCGGCGTACCAGAAACCGTTTGGTTCTGGCAAACGCGATAACACCTTCGGGAAAAAGCCGAATGCGTCGGAACGCACTTCAGGCAGCTGGCGACAAAGGGTGGAGCACATGGCTACCGCTAGCGATCGTTCTCCGTCGGCATACAACGAGGCCGCTACCGAAGGCGACCGAAGGCCGACGCCGAAATCGACTACGAGAGCGATTCGGTTGATTTTTTAGGGGAAGATCCCTGCTGCCATTTATATGGCGAAAAGTAGCAGGGGTCACTCGTAAATTTCTCATCGACACGGGTTCATCAAAGAACTACATCAAGCCATTCGAAGGGCTTTCCGGTGCTACCCCTGTCGAAACACCTTTCTCCGTTTTCTCGATCAACGGTTCTAACAAGATCACAGAAAAGTGTCCCTTGTCATTTTTCGGCAAAATCACGCCGTTTTTTCTCTTGAGAACCCTAACGACTTTCGACGGCATTATTGGCCTTGACCTGCTAACGCAGGTGGGAGCTACATTGTCTCTAGAAAAAGGAACACTCACAGTCGGTAACACTACCGAAACAATCAGGTTCCACAAATGCACAGACGTCAACCATACTAACGTTATTGACGTCGACGCACCTCCAGCCATAAAGGCAAACTTCATGCAGATGCTGAAGAGAAGAAACAAGGCTTTCGCTGACCCTAACGAGTCACTACCTTTTAACACTTCGGTCGTGGCCACCATTCGCACGGTGGACGACGAACCAATTTACTCCAAGCTCTACCCCTATCCTATGGGTGTAGCCGATTTTGTCGAATCCGAGGTTAACAGCCTCTTAAAAGACAACATCATCCAAAATTCGAGATCGCCTTATGACAATCCTATATGGGTCGTTGACAAAAAAGGCACTGATGAAAAGGGCAATAAAAAGAAACGTCTCGTAATGGACTTTCGGAAGCTCAATCAGAAGACAGTGCCCGATAAATATCCCATGCCTAGCATCGCAATGATCCTGGCAAACCTGGGTACTGCCAAGTACTTCACAACTCTTGACCTGAAATCCGGTTACCACCAAATAACCTTGGCGGAACGCGACAGGGAAAAAACTTCCTTTTCCGTAAATGGAGGGAAGTATGAGTTTTGCCGATTGCCCTTTGGGCTGAGGAATGCCGGTAGCATTTTTCAGAGGGCAATCGATGATGTTTTGCGCGAACAGATCGGTAAAACATGTTACGTCTATGTTGATGACGTAATTATATTTTCCAAGTCTCAGGACGACCACGTTAAACACGTCGACTGGGTACTGAAAAGCCTCTATGAAGCTAACATGAGAGTAGCTCAAGAGAAATCGCAGTTCTTTAAGACGAGTGTAGAATACCTCGGCTTTATCGTAACTAGCGAAGGCACAAAGACTGACCCTGAGAAAGTGAAAGCTATCCAGGAGTACGTCGAGCCAACGACGCTGTTCGGCCTAAGATTCTTCCTGGGCCTAGCAAGCTATTACAGATGCTTCGTGAAAGACTTTGCGGCGATCGCCCGACCGCTTTCGAGCATCCTAAAAGGAAAAAACGGTTCCATTAGCAAATATAAGTCTAAAAAAACCCCCATCTCATTCAACGAGGCGCAGAGACACGCCTTTCAGAAATTGAGGGACATTCTGGCGTCAGAAAACGTAATGCTGATGTATCCAGACTATAAAAAGCCGTTCGACTTGACAACCGACGCGTCCGCATACGGCATTGGAGCAGTCCTCTCACAAGGGGGGCGCCCAATAACGATGATCTCCAGGACTCTCAAATACAGTGAGCTAAACTACGCTACTAACGAGCGCGAGCTTTTGGCAATTGTATGGGCCTTGGGGAAGCTGCGCCATTACATTTATGGCGTCAGGGACATAAACGTGTTCACGGACCACCAGCCACTCACATTCGCGGTTTCTGAGGGAAACCCAAATGCGAAAATCAAACGTTGGAAGGCACGCATCGACGAGATCGGTGCCAAGCTCTTCTACAAACCCGGTAAAGAAAACTTCGTCGCAGACGCTTTGTCGAGACAGAATATTTGTGCGCTAGAAGGTAGCGTATCGCGGTCAGATGCTGCGACAATTCATAGCGAAGTGTCAATGACCTACACGGTAGAGTCGACAGATAAGCCTGTCAATTGCTTCAGGAATCAGATCATCCTAGAGCAGGCACAGTTTCCACTAAAACAGCTTTTTGTTCTCTTTGGAGAAAAGACACGCCATGTAATTCACTTCCCAGACAAAAACGATCTCGTGGAGACCGTCAAGTCTATAGTAAACCCCCAGGTCGTAAACGCGATCCATTGGAGAGCTCCCAATCCTAGCCTGCATACAGCATGAACTAGTAAAGTCCTTTCCGTCGACTACGTTCTGGCATTGCAAAAATCTTGTCGCCGACGTTTTAGATGAGAATGAGAGAAAAGAAATATTCACCATTGAACACAATCGGGCCCACAGAGCCGCCCAAGAAAACGTCAAGCAAATCATGACGGACTATTACTTCCCAAAAATGACTAAGCTCGCAAACGAGGTCGGCATAAATTGCAAGGTATGCTCCAAAGCGAAATACGATAGGCATCCTAAGAAACAGGAGCTGGGGCCGACACCGGTCCCCTCGTTCACGGGAGAGATGCTTCATGTAGATATATTCTCTACAGAAAAGAAGTATTTCCTAACCTGCGTGGACAAATTCTCGAAATTTGCCATTGTGCAACCGATAGCTTCCCGCACTATATCAGACATCAAGACTCCACTACTGCAACTCTTGAACATCTTCCCAAACACGAAACAAATATATTGCGACAATGAACCGTCGATGAGTTCAGAAACCATCAGGTCACTCCTCCGAAACAACTTCGGAGTACTCATTGTCAATGCTCCGCCCCTCCACTGTACCTCAAATGGACAAGTGGAGAGATTCCATAGCACTCTTGTAGAAATTGCAAGGTGCCTCAAAATGGATAGGGGAATTACCGACACAGTCGAACTCTTCCTTCAAGCGACTGAGGAGTACAATAGATCAGTGCATTTGGTCACCAACAAAAGACCCATTGACATTCTCCACGCTGTAGCGGCGGATACAAACAAGGAAATTCAAAACAGAGTGCAAAAAGCTCAGATCGTGCAAAACAATCGGGTCAACCTGGCACGCTAAAACAGAAGTTTCAGAGTAGGCGAAAAGGTGTTAGTTAAGTCCAACAGACGCCTCGGGAATAAATTGACCCCTTTATTTGTAGAAGAAACAGTAGAGGCGGACTTGGGGACAACAGTCCTAATTAGAGGGAGGGTGGTCCATAAGGACAACCTTAGGTAACTACACCGACTAGGTTAAGAAACACACCTTGGTGGCGGTATTTTTTTAGTTTTCTTTTTATATTTTTTCACGTATTTTTTATCTACAGGATTGTCTGGGTACTTCACCTGCTTACAATAGTATCGGCGCGCATCACCGATTACTCCCACTCAAGTTACATACCAATCACGGACGGAACTGTACTGGCTTGGGACGGTCTGGACTACGTCAAGCACACGGCAAACTTAACCGAATACGGCCGCATTGCTGACGAGACCGCGAAAATGACAGATCTTTTTCCAAGATCCCACATGAAACAGTTATTGGAGGCCGACTGCAACCACATTAGGGCCATGTATCCGATATCAGTGTTCACCACCGACTGGCTAGGAGCCTGGATTTCCTAGGGACGGCCCTTAAGGTCGTGGCCGGGACGCCAGATGCATCCGATTTAGAAAACATTAGGTTCACAGAAACTCAGCTAGTACAGGCAAGCAATAGACAAATCTTGATTAATACGAAAGTTCAAAATCAATTAAATTCTCTCACCAGCACCGTAAATAAGATCCTCAGTATAGAAAAAAAGAAAGTTATAAATTCAGAGCACCTTTATGAAACCTTATTAGCCAGAAATAGAATCCTTATAACAGAGATAGGAAACCTCATGCTCACGATCACCCTGGCAAAGGCCAGTATAGTGAGCCCATCCATTTTAGACCACGCTGACATAGAATCTGTTCTCGCTGACCAATTCACAGGGGTCACAATATCAAACTTGTTAGAAGTATCAAAAATAAAAATCCTACAATCCATTAATGTAATTCACTTTATAATTGAATATCCTAGAGTTAGTTTAGCTTGTAAAAAGGTCACGGTATTCCCGGTTGAGCACAGCGGAGCGATACTACAATTAACAGACAACATCGTGGCTGAATGCGGCAACCAAGTGTGGGCGCTCACAGCTTGCGTCTCCACAACCATGACCACCTTCTGCAAGAAGGAGCTGAGGGGTTCCTGCGCGCAGGGATTACACTCTGGCGGCACCGCTAATTGCATCTCTTAACCAAGCCACCTAGAGCCCATCACCCTCGTTGATGACGGTCTAATCATCATCAACAACAGACCAGCCACGATCAGCTGTGACTCGGACACGTTGATCACAACCGTCGGGACACAGCTGGTCACCTTCAACGACTTCGCAGTCATCAACGGCTCGCGATTCCGGAATCGCAACAACATCCAACAGCGACTTCCGGGCATAGCGTCGGTGCCCGCCCTGAACATCACAGGGCACCAGACGGTTCTCAGCCTACCCTTCCTGCACCAGCTCAGCGAAGAGAACCTAAGCTACATCAAAGAGGTCGAGCAGGCCACCATGGGCCAACTCAATCCAGCCCTTGCCTTCGGGCTCGGCATAGCTCTATGCGGGGCAATTGGGGGCATCGTATTCCTCAAGGTGCATCTTGGGAGGAGGCAAGACGAGAGACGGATCAACGAGATAATCGAGAAGTTGCGAGCGACGAGGACGACCGCTCTTTGAGAGGGGGAGTAGTTAACACTCCCCACCAGCTGCAGGGTATCGGCAGAATTCCGAAACGGAAGAATGCTGATGCCGCACTAGAGGAGTGGGGGCAGCGACTACATTGTCGCACGAGCTTCTGCTTAGGAGCCGTTGGCCTGCACTCGAGTGGTCAGCGGATCATATTTCGCTGCTGATAAACATCCGCTGTGGAGCTGATGGTCTGCACGAGGCGCTGACGGTGCAGAACGTCGGCCCGCTGCCCAAGCAGCGCTGCCGCGAGGGTGGGCAGTTTTAAGTAAAATTGTATTTCTGTGTCTTTAGATTTAATCAGATTCATTCTCACTTTGAACCGCGCCAGTCGAGCCGGATAATAAACTATTAAAACCTTCACCCGCGAGATTCAATGCCGTTGGCCGAGCCACGGTACCAATAGTCGGGAACAACAATAATTTAATTTATATGTACTTCATGGGGTCGGAAATGCTTTCTTCTCGGTGTTACACGCATTCACTATCACCACAAATCTAATATACTTTTCGGGTACCGGGTATAAAAACCATAATTCCGTAAACATTTTTTTCCATGTTTCTCGTTATTTATCCTTGTTCAAACGCCTTGTTTCACAGCGTTCTGCTTTATCGGCCAAATCATTTGTTAGGTTAGGTAAGGTTAAGGCGGTAGGTGTTGACGAAGGCCAGATCCTTCGTCGTCTTCCCGCTCTACCTCCCGTCCAAAAAACTAACTAACTCTCTTTTGGTGACCTATCAGAATGTTCGAGGCTTGCGTAGTAAGCTCAGCATTCTTTTCCAAGATAGTGTCGCATTTGCATCCCACGTTATTGTGTTTACCGAGACTTGGCTAAAGCCGGACATTCTTAGTTCCGAAGTTTTGGCAGGTCGGTACACAACTTATAGAAAGGATCGCTCGTCTCGACGTGCAGGTGGGGTTCTGATTGCTGTGGACTCAAACTTCACGTCGGAACTTTTCACAGTCCAGATCCAGCAGGAACTGGAATTTCTGTGTGTAAGACTGATTCTTCCCGCTTTCTCAATTTTCATAACTTGTTCGTATATTCCACCTTCTTCGGATATCGCAATTTACGAGCAGCATTTGTCCGCCTTAACCGCTATCTCTTCCTCGCTATCTGACAAAGATCACATGATAGTTCTTGGTGACTTCAACTTGCCAGGAATTGTTTGGTCTTCGGCAAATGAGTCTAATATCCTGGTACCCATGGCACGTCATGACTTTGTTGACGGCTTGATTGACCTGTCTCTGTCTCAAGTTAACCATGTTAAAAATTCCTTGGGTCGATTTCTTGATCTGTGCTTTGTAACGGATCCGACCGTAGCGTTGTTAACTCGAGTCCCCCCGCTCTCTATACCTGAAGATGCCTACCATCCTACTTTCGAAGTGTCGCTCGACCTAGGACGAACTGTACTAGATCGGTCGGGTAGACTACCCCAATGTGTCCGCTGCTTCCGTAAAGCCGAGTTTACGAAGCTTAATAACCTCATTAGGGATTTTGATTGGTCCGCTTTATATTTGTGCAGTGATGTTACGACAGGCACAAACATTTTCTATGATGCACTGGACTCACTTTTTGTCTCTTGTGTCCCACTTTCCTGTCCGATTAGATCAAGAAAACCCCCTTGGTTTACCAAGGAGCTATCTCATCTAAAAAACTTAAAATCAAGACTTTATAAAAAATTTCAAGAAGTTGGCTCTCCTTCTTCTCTCTCTCATTATGTAATAGCTCGGTCAAACTTTTCAGTTCTTAACGCTCAATGCTATCAGAATTACTTATCTCGATGCAGGATACGTTTTTCTAAGGACCCCAAACAGTTCTACAGCTTCGTAAACAGTAAGCGTAGAACGTCCGCACACCCATCCTCGCTATCTTTCCGTAAGACGTCGGCAGATAATGATCAGGCAATTGCCGATCTTTTTGCCCGTTTTTTCCAAACTACCTATTCGCAGGATGTTTACTCTGGTCAGCCATACAGTTTACCGCGGTCGAACGGCATTTTCTGTCCTTTGCTAAATGAAAGCTCGTTGCTTCATGATCTACGAACAGTAAAGCCGGTGTTCTCACCGGGTCCGGACGGAGTTCCCGGCTGTGTACTCAGGTACTGTGCCGAGTCTCTGTGTGGGCCGTTGCTTAAACTTTTCAACCTATCTATAACTTCTTCATGCTTTCCCCCGATATGGAAGGAGTCTTTTATAATTCCTCTCCATAAGAAAGGTAGCAAGTCTGACGCAATGAACTATAGAGGTATATCTAAGTTATCCGCTATTCCTAAAGTGTTTGAGAAAATTTTAACTCCGCACCTGCAGCACCTATGCAGATCACTTATATCTCCAACTCAACATGGATTTATAAGGCGGAGATCAACCACTACAAATTTATTGGAGTTTACCTCCTTTATAATAAAAGGCTTTCAAGGTAATTTGCAGACGGATGTTGTTTACACCGATTTTAGTAAAGCGTTCGACTCTGTAAACCATTCTCTCCTAGCACAAAAGCTCGACCTTCTAGGGTTCCCGCCCAATCTCCTGAGATGGATCTCTAGCTACCTGTGTTCTAGGTCTCAAAGAGTCCTTTTCAAAAACTCCCTGTCCTCTCCAGTTACGGTGACTTCGGGTGTACCTCAGGGCAGCCATCTAGGCCCCTTACTCTGTACACTCTTTATAAATGACCTGCCTTCTGTATTAACATACTCTCGAGTACTTATGTATGCGGATGATGTTAAGCTCTGTGTCCAGTATAAGGACATTTCTTTTCAATCCAGGTTGCAATCCGATCTCGATAGATTTCAGTCTTAGTGTTGGGCAAATTTATTGAACCCTAATGCTTCAAAATGTAAAGTAATGACTTTTCATCGCTCCAGCGCCTTTCTGGTTCCTTACACCCTTTGTGGGGGTTCTCTTGAGAGAATTACCCGGATTGATGATCTTGGTGTTCTATTAGATCCCAAGTTAAAGTTTTCAGAACACATTTCTACCATGGTGAATAAGGCCATGGGCGTGCTTGGGTTTATAAAGAGGTGGTCAAAGGAATTTGACGACCCCTATATAACAAAGACTCTCTACACCTCTCTGGTTCGTCCGATTTTAGAATACGGCTCTTGTGTATGGTGCCCTCAGTACAACGTACACCAAGACCGTATAGAATCAGTTCAGAAAAACTTTTTACTTTTTGCTCTTCGCGGCCTCAGCTGGGATGCAAGTGTGAGACTGCCGTCTTACTCTAATAGATTGCTCTTAATAAACCTTCCAACCTTAGCTAATCGTAGGAAAATGCTTGGCGTGATTTTTGTGCACAACTTGATCAAGGGTGACGTAGATAGCCCTGACCTGTTGAGCCGCATAAACTTCACGATTCCTATTAGAAGCACTAGGAACTATACACCGTTGTTTCTTCCGCTTTGTAGATCGAATTACTCCTTGCATGAACCATTTAGGGTCCTATGCTCGGATTATAATTCCCTCTACCATATTATATCTACCACTAACTCCCTTCCTAGTCTTAAATTACTGATACTCCTACATCTTTCCCGTAATTAGTAATTACTTTTCTTCTTTAGTTAGATTAGTTCTACTTTTCCTCGAACACTAGTCTAACACCTATCTTTCCTGCATGTCCGCGATCGGTTCGGTTTACGAGTCGCGCGTCATGCGGCAGCGCCCCTCGGTCGGTTGGGCGGGAGGTGGGCTGCGTTCTTGCCTGGGACCCGCGCGTAACAGCCATCGGCTGGTGTCGCTTGGGCCACTTGATGGTGCAGTCATTGCACATCAACGTCCTAAAGAAAGAAGCTCCCTTCAGCTCACTTAGACATGTTAAAGGGCCGTATAGGCGTTTGCTACTTCTCCTAGCCGTGTAGAGCAAATAATTTCAGTATCAAGGGCAGTCCGATCCGGAAGCTCGCATGTTTGGTTGATTTCGGAAAGGTCGAAATGTCCGTGAGGAAAGGGGCCACAAGAAGCCGAAGTCTACGGTTTCCAGTGCCGGACAATGGCAGAAGAAGTGGAGGACAGACTTTTGCTCGCTTAATAAGCGCTTGGCTTTCCGAAAAGTCGCACTGCTACGTCCCATAAGAGGGGCATTTTAGCATCTGATCGATGAGGCTCACCCTCTGGTAACACTACTCGACAAAATTCATCTTTTTTTTCCGCTGTCGTCCCAAGGGACTTTTTTTGATAAATTTAGGGATTTAACATTTTTGAAAGAATTATGGTTTTTTTTCCAGGTTTAGTTTTTTTTAAAGAATTTTTTAAGACTTTGGTATTTTTCTTCAGAGATAGTGCTTCTATTTTTCACATAACTTATGTTTCCCATAACTATGTAGTTGTATTTAACTTTGCAGTCTTAAAAAGCTGACAAATGCAGCTATAAATCCGACCCAGACATATGAAGTTTTCATCAAACGGCTGCAGCTTGGCCGTTTATCCATCGAATTTTAAAAACGATACCTTAAACGACGCCTAATTAATGTGTCTATCTAATACTAAAAATGTTAGCCATAAAATATTTTTGTGTTCGACTTTTCCTGAATTTTACAAATCAAAATTTCGGGGAAAAAATACCGAAAAAAATTATGAAATTTGAATTTGAAATCTTAATATTATCCAGACGTTAAGCTGCAGCTACCAAGTGTCTGGGTTGGATTTATAGCTGCATTTGTCAGCTTTTCAAAACTGCAAAGTTAAATACAACTAGTTATAGGAAACTTAAGTTATGTGAAAAATAGAAGCACTATGTCTGAAGAAAAATACCAAAGTTTTAAAAAACTCTTAAAAAAAAACTAAACCTGGAAAAAAAACATTCTTTTACAATTTTTAAACATCCAAATCTATCAATTGAACGAATTCGAGCATACCTTGAAATATTTGGCAGTGAGGTGACCAGTTGCAGGAACCACATTCTATTGGCCGGAAGAGAAACATGCAAACATTAAAACTTTAGTAAGATAAGGGTCAGTAAATTCCTTAGACCATCTTTTGACAAATCCAAGAACTCCCTTGGCTTTATTTGAGATGGCGGAATAATGTGAATTAAAATTAGGTACAAATATAATGCCCAAGACATTCTCTTTGAACAGGCGTTGTAGGGTAATGCTATTGATTGTATAGTCGAATAGGTATGGCTTGCTGCGATGGAAGGTCATGATATTAAATTTCGAAATGTAAAGAGGTTAACTAACTAAGCTAAATAAGCAGTAATTATTTAGAGCGTCAACATCTGATTGCAGAGATAACGGGGACACGGGGTCACTATAGGAAAAACATAGCTGAAAATCATCAGCATACATTAGGACACGAGAATGAGATAAGACTTGGAGAACATCGTAGATAATAAGGTTAAATTACAAAGGACCCAGATGACTGCCTTGAGGCACACCTGATGAAACTAAAAATGGTTTATAGAGAGAGAGAAGTTAAAGCAGACACACAGAGAATGATGGCAAAGGTAAGTATTAATCCAGTAAAGAAGTTAAGTCGGGAAACCTAGAAGAAATAATTTATGGATAAGACGATTTTGAGTTACTAAGTCAAAGGCAAACTAAAAGAGTTAGTAACTGCGTTTGGGGAATTGACTACAGGAGAATTTAACGTATAATATTAATAAATTAAAAGAACAGACGAAGTTTAACTGCAACTATTTCAATACTGTTATGCTCTCCGACGGAAGCTCTGTGGAAATGGACAGCAATCAGGACGCCACCACCTCGAGATGTGTTTATATTCGAAAGTAAGGAACTGAGCTAGGTACGGAAATGACGATAAGTTGCACTATCAGTATGTAATTTGATGAGCTTACTGCATAGGCGAAGTAAATTCTAATAAGTGTTCCTTAGTGGTACAGGAGAATTTAGCGACACCAAGCGACACCAGCCAATGGCTGTTACGCGCGGATCCCAGGCAAGAACGCAGCCCACCTCCCGCCCAACCGACCGAGGGGCGCTGCCGCATAACGCGCGACTTGTTAACCGAAGCGATCGCGGACATGCAGGAAAGATAGGTGTTAGACTAGTGTTCGAGGAAAAGAAGAACTAATCTAACTAAAGAAGCGAAGTAATTACTAATTACGGGAAAGATGTAAGAGTAACAGTAATTTAAGACTAGGAAGGGAGTTAGTGGTAGATATAATATGGTAGAGGGAATTATAATCCGAGCATAGGACCTTAAATGGTTCATGCAAGGAGTAATTCGATCTACAAAGCGGAAGAAACAACGGTGTATAATTCCTAGTGCTTCTAATAGGAATCCTGAAGTTTATGCGGCTCAACAGGTCAGGGCTATCTACGTCACCCTTGATCAAGTTGTGCACAAAAATCACACCAAGCATTTTCCTACGATTAGCTAAGGTTGGAAGGTTTATTAAGAGCAATCTATTAGAGTAAGACGGCAGTCTCACATCTGAGGCCGCGAAGAGCAAAAAGTAAAAAGTTTTTCTGAACTGATTCTATACGGTCTTGGTGTACGTTGTACTGAGGGCACCATACACAAGAGCCGTATTCTAAAATCGGACGAACCAGAGAGGTGTAGAGAGTCTTTGTTATATAGGGGTCGTCAAATTCCTTTGACCACCTCTTTATAAACCCAAGGTAGAAATGTGTTCTGAAAACTTTAACTTGGGATCTAATAGAACACCAACATCATCAATCCGGGTAATTCTCTCAAGAGAACGACCACAAAGGGTGTAAGGAACCAGAAAGGCGCTGGAGCGATGAAAAGTCATTACTTTACATTTTGAAGCATTAAGGTTTAATAAATTTGCACAACGCCAAGACTGAAATCTATCGAGATCGGATTGCAACCTGGATTGAAAAGAAATGTCCTTATACTGGACACAGAGCTTAACATCATCCGCATACATAAGTACTCGAAAGTATGTTAATACAGAAGGCAGGTCATTTATAAAGAGTTTTAAGAGTAAGGGGCCTAGATGGCTGCCCTGTGGTACGCCGGAAGTCACCATAATTGGGGAGGACAGGGAGTTTTTTAAAAGGACTCTTTGAGACCTAGAACCAAGGTAGCTAGAGATCTACCTCAGGAGATTGGGCGGGAACCCTAGAATGTCGAGCTTTTGTGCTAGGAGGGAGTGGTTTACAGAGTGGAACGCTTTACTGAAATCGGTGTAAACAACATCCGTCTATAAATTACCTTGAAAGCCTTTAATTATGAAGGAGGTAAACTCCAATAAATTTGTAGTGGTTGATTTCCGCCTTATAAATACATGTTGAGATGGAGATATAAGTGATCTGCATAGGTGCTGCAGGTGCGGAGTTAAAATTTTCTCAAACACTTTAGGAATAGTTTATTACTTAAATATACCTCTATAGTTCTTTGCGTCAGACTTGCTACCTTTCTTATGGAGACGAATTATAAAGGACTCCTTCCATATCGGAGGAAGAATGAAGAATTTATGGACAGGGTGAGTAGTTTAAGCAACGGCCCACACAGAGACTCGGCACAGTACCTGGAGGACTGAAAATGCCGTTCGACCTCGGTAAAACGTATGGATACGGTTGACCAGAGTAAACGTCCTGCGAATGGGTAGTTTGGAAAAAACGGGCAAAAAGATCGGCAATTGTCTGATCATTATCTGCCGACGTATTATGGAAGGATAGCGAGGCTGTAGAACTGTTTAGGGTCCTTAGAAAAACGTATCCTGCATCGAGATAGGTAGTTCTTAAAGCATTGAGCGTTAAGAACTGAAAAGTTTGACCGAGCCATTACATAATGAGAGAGAGAAGAAAAATAGCCAACTTCTTGAAATTTTTTATAAAGTCTTGATTTTAAGTTTTTTAGATGGGATAACTCCTTGGTAAACCAAGGGGGTTTTCTTGATCTAATCGGACAGGAAAGTGGGACACAAGAGACAAAAACTGAGTCCAGAGCATCATAGAAAATGTTTGTGCCTGTCGTAACATCACTGCACAAATATAAAGCGGACCAATCAAAATCCCTAATGAGATTATTAAGCTTCGTAAACTCGACTTTACGGAAGCAGCGGACACATTGGGGTAGTCTTCCCGACCGATCCAATACAGTTCTGCATTGGTCCTATGTTGAGCGACACTTCGAAAGTAGGATGGTAGGCATCTTCAGGTATAGAGAGCGGGGGGACTCGAGTTAACAACGCTAAGGTCGCATCCGTTACAAAGCACAGATCAAGAAATCGACCGAAGGAATTTTTAACATGGTTAACTTGAGACAGAGACAGGTCAATCAAGCCGCCAACAAAGTCATGTCGTGACATAGGTACCAGGCTATTAGACTCATTTACCGAAGACCAAACAATTCCTGGCAAGTTGAAGTCACCCAGAACTATCATATGATATTTGTCTGATAGAGAGGAAGAAATAGCTGTTTAGGCGGACAAATTCTGCTCGTAATTTGCGATATCCGAAGAAGTTGGAATATACGAGCAAGTTATGAAAACTGAGAAAGCGGGAAGAATCAGTTTTACACACAGGATTTCCAGTTCCTGCTGAATCTGGACTGTGAAAAGTTCCGACGTGAAGTTTGAGTCCACAGCAATAAGAACCCCTCCTGCACGTCAAGACGAACGATCCTTTCCAAAAGTTGTGTACCGACCTGCCAAAACTTCGGAACTTCGGTCTCGGTAAACACAATAACGTGGGATGCAAGCACGACATTATCCTGGAAAATAATGCTGAGCTTACTGCGTAAGCCTTTAACATTCTGCTAGCTCACTAAAAGAGAATTTAATAGTTTTGTGGATGGGTAGAGGTAGAGCGGGAAGACGAAGATGGCGCATTGGTCTGATTTGTTGGCAGAGTTATTGGGGGCATAGTCATCTTCTTTGCCTTAAACTCCTTCACCACCAAATGCTCCTGCCAAGATTTGGCCGAACAGATGGTGTTAAAGTGAGTTTGGGAGACTCTTATTTTAAATGAAGCTATCTTCCTGGAATAAGAGAAGTTAAACTTTTCCACCTTAAAATCAACGGCTTTTATTTTGCTTTGAATATAAGCAGTCACATCTTTAGTTGTGGAGTCAGGGGCTAGCCGTGAAACAAAAACTTGTCTCTTTGGTGGGATCCCCAAAAATCTTGGCACCACAGGCCTATCACCTGTGATGGGAATACCCGGTGGTCCGGGACGTATGTATATTCACTGGTGGGGTCGGAATTGAGGGGACAGCTAATGAGTTTGCGGACATTACGGGCACGGACGCTACAGACAATTTTGGCTGCATGCCCTCCGACGCGATAAATTCGGCTACCGAATTTTCATCGCCAGCAGCTGTCGTTGCCTTCGGAGTAGCGAACGAAATCGACTGCTGCACTATTGGAGTGGTCGGAGTCAGCTTGTCAGCATCGGCCGGCCGAGGGGCAGTTGGCACATGCAGATCCCGCGGAGTGACCTTTTTGCGCCTAGGAGACTCAGTCAGTAGTTTGGAACCACTAAACTGAGACTCCATGGCTAGGAGCCGATCGTATTGCTCTTTGAAGCCCACGGTCAGCTCCCTAAAGCCCTTCCGGGTCTGCCTCATAAACGCTGCCATCTCCTTCTCATGCCTCACAGCTGTAATGCAGGCCATTCCTTTTTGAGATGGCATCACCCACGAGACCGGAAAACCCGGGTCATTTAGCGTGCACTACGCTATCGCAGAGCCAGCAGGGGATACTCGGCTGGTCATGGGTGATCTGCTTCTTGAAGGTTTTTTTAGCACAGACCATAGAGAATTCCATTTTAAAATGTAAAAATTATTTTATTATTTTTTCTTTTTTTATTTATTATTTATTTATTTATAATAGTTAGCTATAATTTAAATTAACACTAACTTAGTATCTAAAGCGCTGGCTGCAAAGGCCTTCGGCTTGTTAGAGGTATTTAAGAGCAGGGATTTGTATATTTACATATTTACATATAAATTTCGTTTACTTTAATTGGGATTAAAGGAGGTGATATATGTTAGTTTTTTTTAGGAATTCAATAACTTTGGAGATGTTTTCTATGGTTGGGTTTTCGAGGATGGATATGGGGCATGTGTTTTGGAAGATTTGGTTTTTAAGGTGTGAAACTGCGGTGCAGTTAGTGAGGATATGTTTAATATTAAGGTCGTCTGTTGTGTGGCAGTTAGGGCAGGGTAGGATGTTGCCAGGGTTGTAGTAGTGTTGTTGTGTGAATCGTGTGTGTCCTAGTCTGAGCCTAATTATCTTAATTTGGTCACTACGTGTGATCCTTTTTTGATTCATATTGTTTAGGTACAGGTTTGTGTATGTTAGGTTTGGGTTTAGTTGTTGGTACCATCTGTTGCAGCGATCTATGTTTCGTTTGATTTTTTCTGCTAGTTCATTGGCAAGGAATTTGTTTATGTCTGTTGTGTTAAAATTGAGAGTGTAATGTAGGGGCATATGATATGTGGATTTGGCTGTAGTGTCGGCTAGCTCGTTACCTTCAATACCACAGTGGCTAGGTATCCAAAGGAGTTTTATTTTAGGGGCGGTTTTGGTAAGGAGGGTTCTAATGGTACTAGGGTATAAATTATTGTTGTTGATGTTGGAGATGGATTTAATCGATGAGAGGGAGTCGGAGCAAATGATGTATTTACCTTTTCTTTTATGAACTAATTTTATTGCATCAAGAATGGCTATGGTTTCGGCTGATAGGATCGATGAGTAGTGGGGTAGAATGCATCTTTTAAGGATTTCTTTTTCGGTGGTAATGGCAAAAGTTGCTGTGCTGTTTTGTAAGGATCCGTCTGTGTATATGAATTTGTGATTGTGGTATTTGTCTTTGAGTTCAAGAAATTGTTGTCTGTATGTGCTTGGTGGTGTGTTGGGCTTGCTAAATTTTTGTAGCGTAGTGTTGATAAGAAAAGGGGGAATTGCCATTGGGGGGTGATTTTTTTGTTTGGAGGTGGGAGGTAGGGAATGTTGTGTTCTTTGCATGAGATAATGACTTTTTCCAGTGTTGACGTTAATTTACTTATTTTTTTGTTTCCGTTTTTTTTAATGTATTTGTGAAGAGGTGAGTTTGAACTGTTTAGTACTGTTTTGTAGGTTTTGGTTGTGATAAGGTCTCGTTTTTGTTCTATTGTGGGTATGTTTGATTCGAAGAGCAAATTGGGTATAGGGGTTGAGCGTAGTGCTCCAAGGGATGTGCGGATTGCAGCGTTAAATAGAGGTTTAAGTTTATTAATCGTTGATTTAGGGGCGTGGCCGTAGATAAAAAGTGCATAATCTATTTTTGATATTAGGGTTGCTTTAGTTATATTTAAAAGTGTGTGTGTGTTACAATTTAGTTTAGGGCTTGATAGGCATTTAATGACGTTAAGTTTGTTATTTAAGGCTGGTTGAATTTGTTTTATGTGTGAGTCCCATCTGTATTTATTGTTTATTGTTAGTCCTAAGATTTTTAGGCTAGTGACTGAGGGGATCGGGGTATTGTTGCACGATATGTTGCAGGTGCAGTTCTGCTTTCGGCAAATGTGGAGGTGTTGGCATTTTTGTAGGGAAAGTGATGCTCCTGAATATGAACACCATTCATGAATGTTAGAGAAGAGATTGTCTAGGTTGTATGTTTGGTTTTTTTGTCTATTAAGGGGAATAATTAGGAAAAAGTCGTCGGCGTAAGCGCTAAATTTTATTTCTTTTTGCAGGCTGATGATGTGTGAGAGTTTGTTGTAGGCAATTAAGAAGAGAATGACCGATATTGGTGATCCTTGGGGGATACCATTGTAGAGTGGGTATGGGCGGCTAATTATATTTTTAATTTTTGTTCTTATTTGCCTGTTAGACATAAAGTTTTTAATGAAGTCTGTAATTTTCGGTCCAACTTTCCAGGTGTTTAGCTGGTCAACTATGGTGTGCACTCCGACTCTGTCGAAAGCCTTTGAGAAGTCAAGGGCAATGACAGATGTGTGCTTTTTGGATCTCAGCGACCCGGTTATCAGGTGGTCTGCTAGGAGCAGACCGTCTGCAACCGATTTGCCGTGCTTAAATCCAGATTGGTTGGGATGGATAAGGTTATTCTGTGTTACGAACCACCATAGGCGTTTGGCTATTATTTTTTCTAATGTTTTGGATAGGCAGCAGTTTAGTGAGATTGGTCTATAGTTGGCTATTATTGTTTTATTTGAGTTGGGCTTTAGTATGGGGATGACTAGGTTGGTTTTGTAGGATTGCGGGATGAAGTTGTTGAAAATAATATTAAATAGGTTAGTGATTCTTGTTTTGAGTACGTCGGAGGTGTTTTTGATCATAGGGTACGATATTCGGTTAAGGCCAGGAGTTGTTCCTTTAAGGGAGTGCAATGCAGATAGTAGTTCTATTTGTGTAATGTCTGATTCTATTGTTTGTGCTGTCGTACAGGGTATAACGGTAGTTGTTGAGTCTGAGTATTTGTTGGCAGTGAAGTTTTGGTTAAAGTTTTCGTCTTTGGAGTGGTCTGACCAGTATTGAGCAAAAAGATGAGCTATGTGGGTTGTTTCTGTCGCTTGTAAGTTGTTGGTTGTGTCTGTGATACAATGAATGGTTTTAGTTGGGTTGAGTCCGCAGAGACGTCGGATGCTTGCCCAGATTTTGTCTGAGGGGGTATTGGGGTCGATTGTGGACGTGAAGTCTGTCATGGCTTTAGTTTTGGATAATTTTAGCTCTCTTCGGAAGAGTGCGTTAGCTCGTTTGTAATTGAGGAGATTTTCAGTGCTGTTGAAACGTTTGAAGGTCTGCCAGGTTTTAAATTTATTTGCCCTAAGTTTAGTCAGTGTCTTATTCCACCAGGGAGTGTTTTTGCTGAAGCTATGCGGGGTTGTCTGTGGTATACTGTGGTGTGCCGCTTGTAGGATTATTTTTTTTATGATTGCGGCTTCTTTATTGATGTTCGTGCTTTTGGGTATCAGTTCACTTAAATCATTAGTTAGTTTTTTGAATAGTGGCCAATCTGCTTCTTTTATTTTGAAAAAGGGTCGAGAGAAGTTTGCTGTTTGTGACTGTGGGAACAAGGATATTAGGATTGGGAAATGATCGCTTCCATGAAGGTCATCGACTATTTTCCAGTTAGTGAAGGGGGTGAGTTGGGGAGAGCATAACGAAAGGTCTATGTGGGTGAATGTATTGTGCGTGGAAAAGTGGGTTGGGGAGCCGTCGTTGAGTATAGTGAGGTTGGCGGTTTGGAAAAATTTTGATAGTATTCTTCCTCTTCTATTGTCCTGGGGTGATCCCCAACTGTGATGCCAGCTGTTGAAGTCGCCTAGGATAATTTGGTTGGTATTGTGTGTTTCAAAGTGGTCGTTTAAGCATTTGAGTGAAAAAGGTTTGTTGGGAGGGATGTATGTTGAAAGGATGTTAATTTTTGTTTTTGATGTAATTTCTATTCCGAGTGTTTCTAGGTGTCGAGATTGGTTTGATTGAGAGTGTTGTATGGATTTGTGGACTAATGTGGCTACTCCACCAAATCTGTTGGATGCTGTGTTGGAATAAATATGGTAATTTACTGGGACGGTAATTTACTGTGTGTACTTACGAAAAGCACAAACAAAAACACACTGTTAGGCGATGCAAAAATAATAATTTAAATTATGTTTTTCACAGTAAACAGGCATGCACTCGCGATCAAGAAATAGATGATATAGTAGGTTGTTAATTTATGAATTTTTTAGGGGTTATTTTCATAAAACACCGGCTGTTTAAGCAAAATAGGTAGAAAGTAAGCGGAGCGCAAAACAAAAACACGTCTGATTGCTACAAAGAGAATCGAACGATTTTTAGATAGATTGTAAATCGGACGGAGATGGTGATGGATGGATACCCACTCGATGTGCAGAGTTCAAGAGTCGAGGTCGATAAGTAAAAAAATTTTAAAAAATCGTTTGTACAGGCCAGAAAGAAGGGTCTAACATAGTCTTGGCAAATTCCTCCTAGGCTAGAATTTGAAAGGTTGAAATTCTAAGATTTTCTTTTGAGTTATTTTTAGTAACTACAAGGCCAGAGGAGCTATCAATGTTAAGTTTGAAAAAGATAGAATCACTAACCATAACATCCGTAGTCGATTAAAAAAGTCGAGAAACAAATATAGATTTTTGTCAAGAGGGGTTAAGAGAGGTCACATGATTGTTAGGTAAGGCAGAATCGGGTTCTACCCGAGGGGCAGGTCCGGATGGGATAGCGCTGTCTGAGGAGCCAATGCGAGCCAATGTGGAAGAGGCCTCAACTTCCATGCTGACAACAGTGTCGTCGGCTTTAGTTGATGGCAATGAAGCGCCAGCGACGGGTTCATCATTGACTTCCAGTTGGACATCCTGGACAGAAACGGACAGAAAAGGAAAGGCAACAAGGCAAGAGCCAGCTTCAAAAGTCCTTTTCGATGCGGGAGTATTAACTTCGATTTCTTTAGAGCCAAAATCAATCAATGCTGGCGAGCTAGTTGGAGGAGCGGGTGTTTCCTTAACTGGAAGAGAATTCATGGTGTTATCACAGGGCAATATAGAAGTAAACTTTCTTTTCTTTGGGGAAATATATATATGAATAAAAATATAGGTAAAATATAAGTCGGTGTGAGTCAGAGGCAGTGACTTTAACCTTATTGTCGGGTCAAGCAGCATAAACCATCGTAAATTATAGCCAGTGGTGCGGTCTAAAGTAAATGCACATCTCGATGTTTATTATTGCAATGCCCACTGTTTGAAATAATTTGTTACCGCATATGCCTACGCACGGCAGCGGCCTTCTTTCGCTTACTTATACATACATATATAAACATTCGTTGTACTCGGCTTAGCAGCAGCCCGAACTGCTCTAGCTCTCTCGAATCATCGCCTTCTTCGTCGCTCTCTCGATCATTCATTATCGCTCTCTCGGATCATCGTTAGGCAGCTATGACTTACAGTCTGCACCTAGCATTCACTCGGTCTTGAGCGACTTACACGCATAGCTACATACGCCTACCTCGAATAAATTTGGCATTAAACCACATATATATATAACCAATCTACTTGCAACCGTTTTTTAATTCTACACAGCTAGTGAAAAAGCTCACTAGCTCAACACTTATGTTATATAATTCCGCTCGCAAACAAAAAAAAAACATTCACAATAACAGCAAGTGTACAGAGAGACACAGAGAGACAAAAAAAACATGGAGAGTCAAGCACAGAATGGCGGCTTGTGCGGTGTGTGTATTGGAAAGAAAACAGATAAGCTGAAGGTAGATTCAAGCAGAGAACGAGTACACCGCACAAGATTTTAGCAATATCAAAATAGCTACAAACAAGAATGTGCTGACAAGGTAAGAATGCACAAGAGGATTGAAAACAAAAACAGGCTTAATGCGTATGTACTCCTATCAAAGAAATTACACGATCGGCGAGGAACACCAGAAATAAGTAAAATACACAATCACTTTCCTTAAACAACGGATTGACAATTTCTTAATTAGGAGCGAAGTAAAGCACGACCGTCCGCAATGATATATCGATATATCGATCGCTCGAACAAATTGGCAGAACATGCACGTCTATGTCGATGACCACGCTAAACACGTCGACTTGGTACTGAAAAGCCTCTATTATATTTCGATTTCGTAAAAGATTTTGCGGAGATCACCCGACCACTTTCAAGCATCCTATAAATGGAAAATGGTATGATTAGTAAGTACAAGTTAAAAACAAAAAACCTTTATCTCATTTAGCGAAGTCCATCAACACTTTTGTGTTGTACCACGGAAAAAACGTCGTGTGTGAACTTTATTTCAGAGAGAAGGCATATACACAGCTGTCAAAAAAATAATAGCACCACCACCTCAAGCAATTTTTAAATAGTTGCCCAACTCACATTTTTAACGTTAAGGAAACTTTAAGCACCTTTTAAACCTGGGAATATACAAAAAAAAACCTTCCTGTTAACGTTTTTAAGTTACTTAAGGAACTTCATTGAAACTTATAAAATTAGGCGAAACAAATGATAGCACCACTTTTCAAAAATTCAATTAAAAAAAAAAAAAAAACCAAAAAATTGTGAGTTTATTTGTTAACATTTTTGAACTATTAATTATAAATCTATACATATCATTTTATATTTAGTGGCGTCTTGGCATGGAATCAATCAAGTCGTGGCATCGTTTTAAGACCAGGACTCTTTAATTTATTCCCAAAGTGATCCTATGGTGGTTGGCTTGGAAGCAGCCACTGCTTTCTTGACGTCGGACCACAGATGGAGATGGTACTGCAGTCATCAGGCTCAGATCTTGGCTTCATCTGGTTTATGTCGCGCTTGATGAAAAAATAAAATGCGCCATCAACTTTAGATGACTGAGATTATTTAACTTTTTATAAAATCCGCGCATTCAAAACTGGATGAGCCCCCAAACGTTGGAATGTTCCCAGCAAGCATTTTGTATCACAAGCGAGTCTTTTTCGAGTCGTCAATCTGATTAAATTAATCATATATGAGGTCATTTTCTGATCGAAAATGATACTCTCTTCGGGAGAAAACGGTTCCCGAACGCGACTCTTCTTGGGGGGTCGCTTGAGAGCGCAGTTTCGACTCAAATTCGACTCGCATTTCCAATCAAAAGCGAGTCTTTTTCGAGTCAGAAAATAATCATATTTCATATCAATTTCGACTCGCATTTGCAATCAAAAGCGAGTCATTTTCGAGTCGCGCTCTAATCGCACAAGCGATTAATCGTATTAGAAAACATTCACAATAATTTTGGTTTGATTTTAACAACTTCAACAATACGACGTTTGCGAAACACATCTGAGAAACTACTTTGTACGGCGACTGTCAACTGAATGGTCTGCGCGCGCTCTCAGGCTGACTCTTTCTGACGACCACTCTCGCGCTCTCGTGATCGGCTCTCTGCTCTCTCGTTATCGGCATAGGGAACGCGAGTTTACAGACAAAGCTTTTCAGAACTGCAAAGTTCAATACAACCAGTTATAAATAGACGCTACCTCTGGAAAAAACATGACAAATTTTTAAAAAATTCTTTAAAAAAACCTAGAAAAAGAAACCATAGGTTAGGTTAGGTTAGGTGAAGGCGGCTGCCAAGCTCCACAAGAGCCCGTCTCACATAGGGTGGATTCGGCCCGTTGTGGTACCGCATGAGGTATTCCCCTCTTCCATTCCCCTCTACAGTTTCCTCCTCCTCTTCGTCTCTACAGCTTCGGCAAAAATCGTTGTATAGGGCACCCAGCCTATTTGCGTGAGAGCCTATTTGCCAGTGTCCCGTAATGGAACGGATGACTACGCTGCACTTTCTTCTGCCGAGCTTGCATAGCTCTGATGTGCGTTTTCTGTCTATATTCGGCCATGTTTGCCGAGTTATGCGACATAGTGGTGCTGACTGCCACGCATTGTCTGCTCGTCGACTATGTAGCTCTTTTATGATAAGCCTACAGGTTGCCATTGGCATACAAATATCCTCCTTGTCTTGGAGAAGGGGTATTGTGGTGCCAGATTTGGCCAGCTCGTCTGCCATGCAGTTGCCTTCGATGCCTTCGATTGACCCGGGATTCAAATAAGGCTGATATCAAATTTAGTGTTGAGCCATCTCGTGAAGAGATTGGCGACAATTTGCTACTGTGGCCGAGTTCGAGGAAATCGCATGAAGTGATTTGATCGCAGCTTGGCTGTCGCTGTAAATGTTTACTGTTGTTGTTGCCAGTGAAGCCTAAGTGGCTTTTTGAAGGTGCTTCAGTGCTTCCCTGATCACAACGATCCCCTTGGAATACACTGCAGTGATCTGGGAGCCTGAATGAGTGCCTGATTTCGAGCTGTTCGGAGTAGATTCCTCCTCCGACCTTATTGTCCAGCTTTGATCCATCCGTGAAGATGCTTATGGCCCTATCTGGGCCTGGTGGTCCCTCGAGCCATTCGTCTCTGCTAGGGATGATTATATTGAAAAGGGTGTCTGTGTGTTCCCTTGGAACGCAGTAGTCCGTTTTTGTAGATACGGTACTGCTAGTTAGTATCGATGAGTGACCCATGAGCTGTGATGTCCATTGGTCGGAGTCTCTCAGATGTATCGCTGCCATTTCTGCCCTTTCCTTTCCCGCAAGGTCGAGGCTCTAGAGACCTACGATGGCGTTTAGTGCATCATTTGGAGTGGTGCGTAGTGCTCCACTAATGCATAGGGCTGCGGTTCGCTGAACCTTTCCCAGTTGTTTGGTGATCGATCCTTTTGATAGGGCCGGCCACCACACTGTATCTCCGTAGAGTAGAATTGGTCTTACTATCGCTTGATATATCCACTGGACTATGCGTGGGTTCTTGCCCCACTTCAAGCACTAACTGGCACTGTTGCTGAAGGAGAGCCTGCATCTATTTAGTATTAGAGGGTTAATGGGCGGAACTTTGTATTTATTTGTGAATAACCCAAGTTCCGTTTTTGAGGGATTTACTCCCAGTCCATGCGATTTTGTCCATTCTGACAGTCTCGCGAGCTTTGCGGTCATTAGGTCGCAGAGTAATTGAGGGTATTTCTCCGAGAAGATAATTGCGACGACAAGTCTCTTAAAAGTTTTGAAAAGAAATGACGTTAGACTGATTGGTCTGTAGTCCTTTGGAGTCGAGTGCGAGGCTTTACCCGCTTTGGGGATGAAGACGATGAAGTTGCGCCGGCTTAATGGTTGTGCACCCAGGGAAGTGGGTTTCGAGTAGTATGTGGAGCAACGCCTCAGTAGAGTTAGTATACGTTCCATTGTTTCTTTTAAGATACCCTACCGAGGGGGTAGTTTTTGAGAGGATCTTGCGCAGCCTTGCGGCTTCTGACGTCTTCTCTATCTCCGAGCAGAATTTTTGCCTAGAGGCCCTTTCTGCTTTCCGGGTTTCCTTTTTTGTATAGGGCAAGACTGACTTTGTAGTATGCCCAATGCTTCTCCTCGTTAGCGCTTTTGGCTCTGTTGAAGAGAGTCCTGCAGCTTTTACGTAGGATATCGATTTGTTTCGACCACCAGGGGGGTATCTTTTTACCCCTGGCCTTATGTGGAGGGCAAGCTGCCGTGATGGTCTTGTTGCATGCTTCCGTAAACCTGTTCACTAGACGATCTAAGTCGTTTTGAGTGTCTGGGCACGTTGGTGCTTTATTGGGAGTAATTCCTCCATGGCTGAGCTATATTTTACCCAATTGGCTTTCCTGGGGTTAGTATAGTCGATGGGTTTTATACTCTTGACGGATGGAATCGTATCGATGTACCAATGGTCAGAGAACGAATGGTCCTCTAGGACTTTCCAACTCTTCACTTTGTCTGCCAAATTGTGAGACACTAGAGTGAGGTCAAAAACCTCCTGTCGATTTTTTATAATAAATGTAGTGTCGTTGCCCTGATTGTAAATAACTAAGTTTGAGTTTAGGATAACTCACCCCTTACGTTGGAATCCGAGCTCTCCCATTGGGTGTGGTGAGCAGTGGCGTCGCAGCCTATTAGTCGGCATGTATTGGATCTCTGGCTGTCGCTGGCCAGCTTGCAAACGAGGTCACTTGGAGGATAATTTTCCTCATGGGCCATGTAGGACGACATCAGCCTCACATGTGTCCGCTCCAGCTCTAGGCTTACTGCCGTGTTGTCGCCACTGCTAAAGTTATGGAGCAGAAAGATATTTAGGTGCTTTCTTGCAAGAATGCAGGTTCGAGCTTTACTTTCTGTTTGGGGTACAATGAGCCTGTACTCTCTTGTCGCTAATCCACAGACCTTGTCTCCGACTAACTAACGCTCCTGGATTAGGACGACGTCGGCTCCGCTTGCGTCCAAGCGGAGTATGAGAGCAGCAGATGCTGCTTTACAGTGGTGGAGATTTATTTTAAGGAGTCTCAGAGACATCTTCAAGAATCTCCACCACTGTAGTGTCGGCGTCTGAGTCGTCGGATACGTCCTCGCGACACATCGCCTGGAAATCTGGCATGAGCTCTGCGTCTAATGAGTAGCCTTCTCTGACCATCTCCAGCTCGTTGTCGGGTACCTCGATCTCCGAGGCAACATCCTGCACGACTGGGTTGTCGACGGGACGAGCCTCGGCCGAGGCTGCGTCCGACTTGTACACCTTTATGGTGACGAAATTTAGCTCTCCTTTGAGGATGAGCACGGCCAGGTTTGTCGGCCCCTGTGTCTCCTCGACCTTGACTACCTTCCAATCCTTGGTTAGCAGTCCTGGGTTGCATCTCTGCAACATCTTTCGGATGCGCTCATGCTCCTTGAAGGTAGCCGGCACCCAAATTCTGGCCCTCGGTCTGCTGGGCACCTCGCTCCAGTCTACAGCAACGAGCTTCGCCTCAGCGTAGACCTCTCCGATCTGCGCCACCGCTGCTTTGTACAGCTTTACGGAGCGCTCATCCTCGCAGGCTACAACTTTTATGTTTTCCTGGATCCACCCCATGTCTTTGCAGACTGGGGGTGGCCCTGGGTCTTTGTCGAGCAGCTCGAGGCAGCCGACGGCCAATGCCGCTTCCACCCACTTCCATTGCCTCCTGGGTATTCTTCCCTCCGCGCTGCCTTTGTCGAGGACGCCAATTAATGTCCTCTCCTTGGCAATCTGCGCGATGGAGACGTTTGGCACAACCCTGGACCTTTTTGCTGCCGGACCGGGTGTCTCTTGCGATCGTTGCCTCTTCGTTTGGGAGACCATTGTAAAGTGTGGGAGCACCGCTGTGGCCCACTCCACCTTCTTCAGCCAGTCAGCTGATGGGCTGACCTCCGTACTTGCATTTTGCCGACGGAGTATGAGCCCTGCACTTCTCTTTCGGCATATGTGTGTGCTTCTTGGCTTGTGCGCTGGTCGAAGGCAGATCATCTCCCTCCACTTTACCAGAAGGTCGGGCAGCCGCAATGTTTCTTAGCTGCCTCTCCAAGGTGTCCGTGTTAGGAGTTGGTCTGCCACCCACCCCACTCCCCCCACCCCACTCCAGCGCTTTCCACCATACAGGTCTGTCCTGCTGTTGAGCTGGTCGGGCCAGGCCTTAGAGCCGATGCCTTCCCATGCAGGGGATTGTTCCCATTTGACATTTGGGGAGTGCCAGACTCTGATTTGGAGGAGGGGAACGGTCAGCCCGGGCAGAGATGCCCGGGTAAGGCATCATTAGAACAGGGAACTGTCAAGTCCCTGAGCTCTCCGTTCGAGACTGGGCTAGTTTTTGAACCGGGCCCCCAGCCAGGCTGACTCTCGGAACGGGTCGAATGACACCTTAGCCCAGCCCGGTGTGAGGTGAGTGTGGAGGTTGGGATGTGGGTAGGTAGTGTGTGGGGGAGTGGGAGTGTATGAGCTACTTATATGAGGCGGCACCACAAGCGCATCGTCAGTGTTGCTGCTTCGCGAACACCCGCTGGCTGTCCGGGACTGCTTATTTTTCGGTACTCTTCCTAAGGATGACCGCTTATTCGCAGCTGACCTACCTTTTAGGGTAGGCCTTTCGCTATCCGCAACCTGCGACCCGTCCGGTGGCCTTATCTAGGCCCCCTCACGCGCTCATCAGACCAGAGGGCGAGAGTAATAAAACAACAAATTTACTAGGTGAGAGCAGCTAAATATGATGTTGTGTGTACTTACGAAAAGCACAAACAAAAACACACTATGAACTGATGAAAAAAGAATTATTTAATTATATTTTTACACAGTAATCAGGCATGCACCTATATGGTAGATGGTTAAATTAGGAATTTATAATGGGCTATTTTTAACAAACATTCCCGATCGGCCTACGGGTTAACCGATGATCTGGCTTAAACTACTATATGGTTGTTTTCATTTTAAATCTCCTGCAACAAATGTTCTGTTACTAATTGTTGTAAACTTTCTTACATAATCAACTATGCAATTGTTTTTCATTAAAAATGTTCTGCATATAAGAATGTCACAATATGGTGAAAATGTATGCAAATAAAATTTTTGTGTATGCTGAATTAAACCATTGGGTGGGAAGTTTAAAAATTTATTTATGTTCGAGTACCCTGTCATACTTCTGACAACTATTTGCTTATCATAGACTTGTAAATGGAAAAAGTTATGATTCATCATATTTATCGATGACCCTGTGTCTATTATTATGCAACGGTATATGTTATTATTGAAAATAATGGTTATGTATTGGTGGGTTCCCAGGATAGTATTTCTAGTAATTTTTTGACTGATAAGATGTTTTGTCTTTGTCGGTTTTTTTTTTTATACTTGTTTATTAATTAACTTAACTAATTAATAATTATACATCTAAGTTTTACATCTAATTATCTACTAAAGATTTAAATTTTTAAAATTGGATTTAAAAGTTTTAAAGAACCGTAGTGGGAACCCAATCCCTGCAGCACGACCGTGTAGTGTTACGTCGCAGGGACACTGGTTCCTCCTATGGTGCCTCCCTTCTGAGGCGCTCACACATGCGGAGCTCCTTCATAGCGATGGCAGCGAAGCTATTCACCTCCGTCCAGATCCTTGGGTCCTCCATCATCGCTTCCGTTAGGTTGCTGGGTGACAGCTGCCTACCAACGGATCGCCACAACTCTCTCCTGCTTTGTGCAAAGCGCCCACAGACAAAAAAGATGTGCTCCGGGTCTTCTGGTACGCTGCCGCACCACCTGCAATATGGCGAGTCGTCGTGCCCGAACCTACACAGGTATTGGCTAAAGCAGCCATGTCCACTCAGGAGTTGCGTGGTGTAGAAGTTCACCGCTCCGTGCCCCCCGCTTGTCCACCGTTTGACATCTGGTAGGAGTCGGTGAGTCCATCGACCGTTTCCAGACGGAGTCTCAGCGGCTTTGCCAGACCCTGTAGCTCTGCTCCCTAGCCTGTGTTCGCGCCACCCTCCGGTCGACGCCTGCGCGGGTGGCTTCAGCCACGTTCCTCTCTTCGAGGACCAGCAGGTCGATGGGCATTAATCCTGGGATTACTAACGCAGCATCGTCCGATATTGTTCTGAACCCACTGCATACTCGTCGTGCACAGAGACGGTGGATTGCTGTGACCGGGCGTAGCTGGCAACTTTGATGCCGTCTGCCCTTACTGCTGCGGCGTTTGTGATCGATGAGCGGACAACACTAGTCAGCAGCACTCTAGTTTCGTACCACGGTCCACGGGTGTTCAGCAGCGTGTTTGCCGCTTTTTCCTGTAAGTAGCTCAGATGCTCTCTGAAGCTGAGCCTGGTGTCTATCATGACGCCCAGATAGCGAATGGCTCGTTTTGACGATATTGTCTCGTCTCCTATCCGGATGTGCGCCGTCTCCACCAACGCTCTGGTGCTGACCAGCACTGCCTCTGTTTTGTGGGCCGCCAGCTTGAGCCCCGCAGACGAGAGCCAGCCTTGGATCAGCTGGATGGCTGTGTTGCAGTTTGCCTCTACCGTGTGTAGATGTTTGGCAACTACTGATAGTGCCACATCATCCGCATAGCAGGTCACGTGGCATCCTGCTGGTAGTTCGATCCTCATCACTCCGTCGTAGACTATAGTCCACAGTAATGGTCCCATCACCGAACCCTGAGGTGCGCTAGCCGAAACACGGTGGGATTTGAGGCCAGTAGATGTGTATTTTAGCCGCCTTTCCTTGAAGTAGACGCCGACGATCGTCTTGAGGTATTGGGGAATTCCGCGCAGGCTCAGTGCTCTGGTGATGCCTTCCCAATTTACCGAGTTAAACGCATTCTTGATGTCAAGAGTGACAATCAGGCAGTACTCCTTCTTGCCACCCTTCCAACGAGTTCCTTCAGCCGCCTCTGCCGCGATCCTAACCACCCTGTTTATGGCATCTACTGTGGACTTGCCCTTTTGAAAGCTGAACTGGGTGGCGGAAAGTCCTCCTGACTCCTTCACTGCCCTCTCTAACCGGGAACAGATGTTCTGCTCTAAGATCTTCCCCAGTGCATCGATCAGACATATGGGTCTGTATGCGGAAGGATCATCGGGTGGTTTCCCTGCTTTTGGGATGAGCACGAGGTGCTGGATCTTCCACTGTGATGGAAATGTCCCTTCGCGTAAGCACTGCGTGTACGCATTGGCGAACTCATGCGGTTTGCACGAGATTGCCAGCTTAACCGCCCCGTTAGGGATTCCATCCGGGCCAGGAACGCTGCTGGCCTTCATCTTGCGGGCCGCTAGTAGGAGCTCTTCAATCGTGATTGGGTCCACGTCATATGGAAGCCGGGGTGCTTCGCTGCTTAAAGTGGTGTCGCTTGCCCTGGATGGAAACAGTACCTCGACGATCGGGCTTAACTGATCCGGATCCGTGGGTACTCCTGCGTTGTTTCTATGCAGCCTATTCATCACTATTTTATACGTCTTTCCCCAAGGGTCATGCTCTGCCGAATCACAGAGCTGCAGGAAGCACTCCCGCATGCTCGTCTTGATCGCCACCTTCAGATATTTCCTTGCAGAGCGGTAAGCCATGTGTAGCCTCGGCCATTCAATGTCGTCCCGTCTTCGGGTACGCTGGAATTTTCTCCTGGCTGATAGGCAGGTGCGTCTTGCCTCCGCGATCTCGTCTGTCCACCAGTAGGTCGGTGACTGTGTGGCCCTGTAGTGTTTCCACCGGTCCATACTAGAGGTGCATGCCCGTTGCAGCTGGGAAGAGAGCTGAGTGGCCATCTCCTGGGCTGAGCCTCCGACTGCGACATCCCTCATTGCCTCCATGAAATCCGGTACCCGGAGAGTTTCGGGCTTATAGGCTGGTCCCCGTGCTGTGAGGGTACAGGGTCTATCGTTGCGTCCACCCACCGAGAATAGCAATGCCTTGTGATCGTTGGCTGTGTAGTGATATCTCAGACTCCACCTGGCAAGGGGGGCGATGGAGCTCGATGCGAATGTGAGGTCTATGACCGATCCTGCTCCTCCCCGCTTGAAGGTGTTCGCTGACCCCTGGTTTAGCAACACCACGTCGAGCGTCGCGAAGGCCTCCATGAGAGCCTGTCCCTTTGCAATGGCGTCAGAGCTACTGGTTTTGGAGGTGTCGCTTCCCCACTTCCGAGCCTGTGCGTTGAAATCCCCTGCTATTATAGCCGGCTTGTGCTCTCTGGCATCGTCGACTAGCGCGTCCAAATTAGCTGCAAAGCTTTGGCGACTCAGGCTTGGTGGAAGGTAGCAGCTATAGGTCCAGAGGCTCCCCAACTTATCCCGCACAAAGTGCCTGTATGTTGCACCTGACGTAGAGATTGGCCGTATACACGGTACGCCGCAGGACCAAATTGCGGCTTTTCCCGATGAGCTATGGACCCTGCATCCATCAGTTGGTGCTCTATATGGCTCGCTTATGATGGCGATATCGGAACGCAGGTCCCGCACCGACTGGGCAAGCAAGTCGCTAGCAGCCTCGCAATTGATATTATCTGATAAAATCTAAGCATGTCTGTTGGCTTTCAAAACCTCCCTGGATGCCATCGGGCACCTCGAGCTCCCAGCTATGTGGTTGTGCGGCTTACCATTGCCGGCACAGTAGAAACACTCGGAATTTTGTGGTCCCCTACCCCGCAATGGAAGCACCATCCGCTTCTGTCCACTGCGCTTTTGCAGTTTGCTGCAATGTGTCCAATTTCTTGACACTTAAAGCACTTGGTTATGAGGGGGCGCTCCCGGACACGGCACACCGACCAGGCAACCTTGACTTTGCCCACGCAAAGTATCTTTGTCGCCAGGGTAGCCGGACGGCTGATAATGGCCCGCTGTGTGCCTCCGAAGGATGGGCGCAGACTCTTGATGGCGTCCGCATCGAGTTTGATCCCGGTTTGATCATTAATGGCCTTCTCCGCGGTAGCCATCTCGTCCAGATCGACTACCTCTATCCTCGTCTGCTGGGTGAGTGCTCGCGCCTAGGACAGTGCCGATGCTATCACTGAGCCGCTGCGTTTTCCCCATCGTAGAATTGTCGAACTCCAGCAGAAGAGAGCCTTTGGCTGTGCATTTCACCCTGCGCACGCGCTCTCCCACTCTTTTCATCTCCTCGTTTTTACTGCGAGTGACTAAATTTAGCATCTCCGCATACGTCATCGACTTTTTTGCCTCGACGATAATGACATCCGGGCGTGGCCTCGTCTAGCTGTCTCGGTCCGCCGAGCAGTCTGCTGGTGAGGCTTCTTGGTAGGGGGCCCTTCCGACGGCTTCCTACGCTTAGGAGCGTTTTTTGATGACCGCTCCAGCTGCCTTTTTTCTCCATTATCTGCGGGGCATAGCGCCTCTTGCTCCTCCTTCTCCACTCTCTCCTTCATCCGAGCGTTGGCGTCGAAGTTGAAAACTGCAGCTTTTTGAAGCCTCACCACTTTCTGGGCCAGGTTCTTCATCTCCATGTTGATGTACCTGGCATCCTTCAGCATTTTCGACAGCTCCGTCGACGTTTCAACAAGCGACTTCAGGATCGAGCGAAGATCTCCTCTTCTCTCCAATCCCGGCGCGCTTCCTTTGTATTGGCACCGCTGAAGTCAAATGGATTGACTGGGATTTCTGCTGAGGCTGATACGGCTTCCGTTGGTGCTGACACCGTCAGTACTGGCTGCGACGTCCCATAGGGGGGCTCAGTCAGCGTGGGACCATTTCCAAGGCCCTGTTGCGCCCGTTTCACTATGGCCAGCTCCTTAGGCCAAGATCCTCTGGGCGTATGCCACTGCGGTGGGGAGCGCTGTAGGCCCGATCTCCGCTCAAAGACCCGCTTTTCATCCTCCATGCTTCCCGCTCCAAGATTCGACAATTCAATGTTATTTTTGTTGTTTTCAAAAAATGGCAGCCCTGCTTCCTACCGCTGCTGTACGGTAGCTCTGTGGCGAAGCGACCCTGCACGATCAGCTGTTCTAATGTCAGTCGAAGCGCGACTTAAGGTTGAGTGAAAATGTTTTGTTTTTGGTTTTCTGCCAACACCATGGACAGTGGAAGGCGCCAAAACAGAGGTTCACTCCCCCTCCTGCGTGTAGCAATACTACTTGTGCCCCTGCAACCAGACGGAATGTCGGCGAGGTCCACCACCATACGCAGTATGTACCGCCGCAACAGTGCACTGCTCTGAATCGCTTATTCTTCAGTTTTCCAGGTGTTAAAACGGGTTTCTTTCGTGGCAAAACGGAGCTCTCAACAAAACACGACCGCACTTGGAAATAAGAAAGCTCTGTGAAAAATCCTTGTCTTTGTCGGTATCGGTTTGTTTATGTTGAAATTGATCGTCGTGGTACTGACCATTTTGTTCACAGTGGAATTGATCATCACTGTACTGACCGTCCTGCTTATCGTATGATTGTTTTGGTCTGTCTCATAATCATCATCTGATTCGTATTGTTGATGGTATTGGTCAATTTCCATGCGCGACTGTCCGCTGCCGTCTGTAGAACGCCCTTTCGGCACTCTTGGTTGTTGAGGTGGCTGGCTGTAGTCTCGGGTGTCGTTCTGGCGGACTCGATTCAAGTCTTCTCTGAATTCTTGGTACAATTGCCTGTTCAGGTCAAATTTCATCTGTTGGGGTTGGATTTGGGAATTGTTTATGTTATGAGTTTGGTTCGGTGCTGAATATTTGCATGGATTAAAGGGTTGAATGTATTGATGATTCGAATGGGTGTTTCTGTTATAATTAATGTTAGTATTTGGGTTTAGGCAATTACCGTTTAGTTTTGGACGATTATCAACTCTCTGCGAAGTGGAGTCTTCGTATAAACTTTCTTGTTGTGCGACTTGTCTTAATTTTTGAATGTTTGAAATGTCATGCCTTGCTAAAATCATGAACAATCTATCGGGAAGTTTATGCTGGATTTTATTTTTTATAGTATTTGTCATTGCTTGAGTATAGACTGTAGAATTATTCTGATAATTTTCTAAGGAAAGCTTGTTGAATATTATAGTACTCTTATCTTCTAGTTCCTCGCAGAAAAGACGTAGATTACCTTTGTACGGTGTAGAATACAGGCGGCGCATCAGATCCTCCAATGGAGTCTGCGTCTTATACTGGTTGATGAGGGCTTCCTTTAGTAGAGTCCATTGATTGTGGCATCCCATTTGTGATATTTTCCCGGCATCACCTCTGATCTGTATCTCGATGCCACCAAAGATCACTTCTTTCTGTTGGGGGTTGTCCGTGGGGTAAAATAGCAATAAATATTCAATTCTTTGAATGAATGGGCCGAGATTGTTCTGCTCCCCGCACAATTGGGGTACTTGTCGTATTTGCCGTAGTAGTTGTGAACGATTTTCACTGGTTAAAATGTTTTCAGCTGCCATGATTTTTGATTTATTTGTTGTTTTTGTTTTGGAGTAGCGGTCTCGTCTTGTTCTCGTCTTGGGCTACTAATTTTGAATTTACAGACTGCTGCAGACTTATGTATGCCTTTTGTGAAATTCAGCGTAAACTTTTGTTTTCAATTGTTTCTATTTTTCACTTTATTGGCGGTCACACTTAGATAATACTTTTTCACTGGATTAACAAAAAAATTTTGATAACTGTTACTATGACTTTTATCAGTATCCTACCGGCTGCGTCGGTACGTTAACATATTAAAAACATGCTATTTTTGTTGCGGATATGTTACTATATATATGTTGTGGAAGTGTGTGCGAAAGATAGAGAGGGAATGAGTAAGCGCTTGGCAAGCGTTTCGTAGACACTGAATTTAATTTTTTCTTCCTGACTATAATAATGATCCGACCTGAGCCAGAATCAGGAATCTGATAGATACGGTTATTCTCTATGATTTGGCGTTTTTGATTTTCTCATATCTTTAAAATTGTGCATACCACAGATTGGCAAAATTTTAATATATACTTGTACCTTAGTGATATCACAGAAACTTAGATGGAAAGTTTGGTTAGTTCTTATTGTCTCTGAGATCTAGGCGCTTATCTGGACAAACGAGCAAAGCGACGGGGTCTCGTGTGAGAGAGAGACAGAGCGAGACATTTTTTTCTTCATTTTGGCTATATTAATGATCCGATCTGATCCAGATTCAACATTCTGATTCAGTAATTTTCTATGATTTTGCGATTTTAATGTTTTTTGTATGTCGCAGATTTTTGTCTTTTGTGTGGGCGGGGCAGGGCGAAATTATAAAATACAATACAATTTGGTTGCTCTAGCAATTTATAGTCTCTGACATCTAGGCGCTCATGAAGTCAGACAGACGGACTGACGAAGGGACGGGCGGAGAGACCGATTTGGCTATATCGACTCAGCTATTGATGCTAATCAAGAATATACATACTTTATGGGGTCGGGAACGCTTCATTCTGGGTATTACACACATCCACTATCACCAGAAATCTTATATACCCTTATACTGTTGAGTACCGAATATAAAAACGTTAGCTCATATCTGAAATCTTTAAAGCAATTTGCAGGCTATATAAGCCGATTTCCCTTCATAATAGACTTTAAAATGTTTCGCTACTTCATTGAAAAACCTTTTTCTTCATTTTTTTAACAGGTTGGACCATCAGCATCGCTTAGTGGTGTGGTGTCTTCGCTTATTGCACTTTTGATATGGATGCATTGGAAATGTCTTCACAAGCCGCATATTGCTTTGTTTAAATTGTTACTCTTATGCAGTGTTTTGGTCGGAATCGGAACCCTTCCCTATCAGCTTAATTTTGTTGGACTTTTGGCTGGAGTGGCTTGTGGTGGCCTTTTAACTATGACCCTTGTGCCATTTACAACATTTTCGAAATATGGACGAAAAAAAAAGGTTTAAATTTTAACTGATATCGGTTCAAAAATAAGGTACTAACTGTTTTTATTTTCAGATAAAACTTATTTGGACATGTATATTATTTCATGTAATAATATACACTGGTTTGATTGTGACTTTTTATATTCACCCTAGTGAATTTCATACAATAAGCATTGTTGATATTTTTAGTAATAGCAATGGATACGATAATATGACCAATGCTGACCATCATGGCATCGACGTCATAAGCAGCACCACTAAATACACGGAGACACGAAATCCCCAATTTTATTATCACCACCATTCTGATGATATCATTAGAAATAGTGTCGCATTCACAGAAAGAGCTTTTGTTTCGGTAAGTAGTATAGTTAAACTTAGAGGGAACGTTTTGAGCCGCGGCAAAGGTCGCGGCCCTACTTTATAACCGGTACTCAGTCAGAATATATGTGATCTTATGCTTTATGTAATTTATTATATGTTCGCAAAAGGGACCAATTAAATTTTGGCCGAAATTAAAAATTAGGTCGAACCCTATGCTAAATTTTTATATATTAAATGTTATCTGTTTCCATTTTTGTTTACATATCATTTTTACATCAGCTTCTACATTTGTACATGTACATGTATAACTACACATACGAGACGTGGAAGTGTTTGTGAGAGAGACAGGGAATGAGTAAGCGCTTGGCAGGCGTTGCGTAGCGACTGAAATGTAATTTGTTCCTTCTGGCTATAATATAAGTTTAACCTGATCAAGATTCGGCAATTTAAATTTACTTGGAGTAGTGTGATAACACAGAAGACTTGATACAAAATTTGGTTGCTCTAGCTTTAATAGTCTCTGAGATACATGCGAAAATGAAGACGGACAGACAAACGGACAGACAGACATGGCTATATCGACTTGGCTATTGATGCTGATTAAGAATATATATACTTTATGGGGTCGGAAACGCTTCCTTCTGGGCGTTACACACATCCGTTATACCCCTATACTCTTCGAGTACCGGGTATACAAAGGCCAAGTTTGGCATGCCAAATAAGTTCATTTTATCCTTATTCAAAGGGAAAAAGGGGTTCTTTTTTATTCACTTTAGTTGGCAAAGTGTCTTAATTGAATATAAGGAAGCGACGGACTTAATATATAATTATATGATTCTAAGAAACGTGGTTGATCGCGGCAGAAGAAAAGTTGGCAGAGTTCGTCAGAGGAGCTGGCAGAAGAGTCGGCCGCGGTGTCCGTCAACGGAAAGTCAGCACCAGTAGCATCGATGGTGGGGGTAGAAAGCAGTAATTCCAAAGTCATTGATATCATTGTCGCAGTCACTTCGTCGGAGATGGGGCGGGGGCGATAGATTTCGTGAATTTGTGGATAAATATAAGTCATGGGGTACTTGACAAAATACCTTGTTATTGGACAGGAAATTGATTCTACATGTTATGTAAATTGTAGTTTTACATTGTTGAGCAATTTTAATACAATTTGGCAATGAAGTCTTGGGTAAAATAATTTTATATGTTTTGGTCTTTTGTATTTAGAGCGTAGATATCTTAGCGTATTAGCTTTTATTTATCTTTTTTTTCTTAATTTGTTTGTCCTCAAATTAATAATAGAAATATGAGATATTGTTTTGGTTGGGTTCTAGATTGGTGTCCTATTTGACCTTGGTATCTCGGTATATATCCCGATATTTTGATTTTGAAAACTCAGGCAATATGGAAATAAATTAATTCTTCGGTTTTTATATTTTTGTATAGGTACATAAATTATGCGATTTATATCTGCAATTATTTGGTTTTCAGAATTACACAGTTTAATACAGCCAGATATGAGATTCTTAAGCTAAAAAAAGTAAACCATACTTTAAAAATTAAAAAAAAAAACCTTGAAAAAACATCATAGTCACTTACGGAACAGTATATGCGCCAGTTCATACATTTTGTTAACCGCAGCAAAGTTTCAAAAATGCGCAAACCGAAAACTTCGGCTTGGGTTTCCGGCTCTTGTGTCGTCACGTTCGGCTCATGACGTCGCGCGATTCTCATTTTCTGCAGGTTTCAATGCTTGTTTTTGTTATGTTTAGCTTTTTTTAATGTATGTGTGACTTGCATTTTCATCTACGTGTTTGCTATAATATTGATGGGGGCTGGAATTGAAATTTTGATTATTCTTCTAGTTTTCAGTCGTCAGCTTATTGACGCCACAAAATAAATGAAGAATTGGCAGGGTTGGTGATGGTGGTACACTCGAGCGTGGTAAAAAATATAAATCTGTCATTTGTTTGTTCGGCTCGCGCCACGTCATGAGCCGAATATGACATCACCAGAGCCGAAAAGCTCACAATGCAGCCCATCCAAAGTCTCTGGGTTGCTCATATGAGGCAGTTGAGTCATTCCCCATTTCAGTCCGATGGTTTTCCTGCAGGTATAGTGGTCCATTGTGGCCTTCTTTACCATGTATTCTATGCTCAGTTTCCAACAGAGTTTTCTGTCGAGAATCAGGCCAAGATACTTGGCATTATTGCTAAAAGTTTTTATTTACCCACAGAGTTTTGGGGGAGTCAGTGTCTCCCAGGGTGTACTCCTTGCAGTTAAGAGACGCTTGATGATCGATGTGATCCTTTGTAGGGGCGATTCGGTGGATTTTCCCTCCTGATAGGCATGCTGCGAGTCTGAGATTAGACTGGGCGGAATACTCTCCATGAGATGCAGCCCTAAAAGCCGTTCAATTATCTTAAAGAGGAGGGACGAGAGACTTATGGGTCTGATATCTTTAAGGACAGAATGCGGGGGCATGCCTGCCTTAGGAATGAAAACGACGGCCATTTGGTTATCCACTCCATTTCTGCAGCCGGGTCTCCCTGTCTTTGTTTGGTACTGCAGAACGAATAGGCAATAACAAAATGTTCTTTCTGATACTTGTTTAGCATATTTTTGATGGTCTCTCCATGCTTGAAGTAAGCACAGTAGCTTCTTTATACAGTAAAGCAAAAAAAAAATAAAAAATGCATTTACGAAGAATATAATTTTCTTTTGTTACACTCGTTACTCGAAAAGTATAGGGGTATATTAGATTTGTGGTGATAGTCTGTCTGTCTGTTCGTCTTCATTCGCGCCTATATCATAGGGACTATTAAAGCTAGAGCAACCAAATTTTGTATCCAGATTCCTGTGATATCAAACTACTACAAGTGTATTTCAAAATTTCGCCCCGCCTACCGCCCACACAAAAGACGAAAATCTATGACATACACAATTTTGAAGATACGAGAAATCTAAAAGCGCAGAATTATAGAGGATGACCATTTCTATCAGAGTGTTGAATCTGAATCAGTGTTCTGGAATAATATACTCGATTTGATTTTGCAAATCAACTGTATATTTTAATTCTCGTTCGGTTCACTGTCTTTTTGGAACTGAAAACTGACGACGCAGCGTCATCGAACGAACATGTATATCGAGTTCTCTTCTCTTCCATTTTTCGCACTTTCTTCTTCACTTAGCGATGAACTTAACTATAACTATGAACTATCTATTCTGAGCCGGGCAATACAATACAGCAATCTAAGTAATTGATCGGTGGCTGATCCAAGTCAGTCACGAGTGGTGGTGAATGGTCGTCCAATTAAGGAGTGAGCCGGCAATAAATAGTTGACCTCAGTATCCGGTGTATAGCATACAAGGCGTGAATTGACCATAGCGCTGACTTGAGAAAGTAGTGTACGCATCTGCTCAAAAGTAAGATAGCGGATCCGATGTCTCGCCGAAGGTGCAGCTTAACAGATCGAACTGCCAATTCCCATTTTCCGTCCCAGTGAGGTGCACATGGCGGAATGAATACCCATTGGATGCTATCATCCGCCAGGGTATGAGTGACCAAGTTGATGTGCTGCTGTGAAGCCTTGCATTTCTTGGGCTTGCATTTCATCGAGTGACCGTTTTGCCCCGATAAAATTTGTGCCGTTATCACTATAGATTTTGGCACACTTGCCACGTAGAGATATGAAGCGCAGCAGCGCAGCCAGAAAAGCTTGGTGAGATCCGTGGCAAGTTCCGAGTGTATTGCCGACGTGACCAGACAAACGAATAGGCATATGTAGCCCTTGCTGATGCGTGGTTTTCGACGCTTGCCATACTTGAGAAGGACTGGTCCAGCAAAGTCGCAGCTGGTGTTAAAAAATGGCAGGGCTTGTGTGATACGAATGCTGGGTAGTTCGGCCATTCGTTGCTGTGAATGTGTATGCTGTCTTTGTCGAGAGCAAGGCAAGTAGTCGTGTGTGTTTTTGCGTATTAGGTTTCGTGCACCGAACATCCAGAATCTTTGCCGAACAATGGCAAAGAGTGCAGAAACAACAGGGTGAAGGTTGACCCGGTGCTCGTGTTCCAAGATCAGTTTCGTGATGCGATGCGTTTTTGACAGCAAAACTGGTATTTCACTTATTTCGGTTATTAGTTCCTCAAGTGGATTAATCGCTATTGATTCGGCTGATGTAGATAAGCAATTAGTTTTGACTTCATTTTGAATGCCATTTTCTGAAAAAGATAAGTGTAATTTTGAGTTGTTCAACTTTACCAAGAATTGATCCATGTCCGTAGCCATAAAGGACCAGTACACCAGAACTGAAAGTCGATGAGGACGGCAGCCATGAGGCCCCTGGACGCACAGTCAGCTAGGTTTATTTTGAAGTCCACATGACGTGAAGCATGGCGTGGAATGGAGTCCAGAATTTCCGAGGTTCGATTCCCAACAAACGTCTTCAACTGGGCTGGTGCATATGTCGCAAAGTTCCAGGCATAGCAAGGATTTTTGCTTGAGTGGTGCCACCCTTGTCTTTGCAGCCACTAAGAATACCAAAATCGGGACATCTTCGTGCATTACTCTGCTGTACACTACAACAGCGTATGCCTTGATAGAAGCATCGGAGAATCCGTGCAACTCGATTTTGTCCGCGTCATTGACAACCAATCGTGGTAGTTGAAAGTGCTGCAATATGTCGAGATCAGCTCGCCACTTCAGCCAATTGTCCGCCAATTTGGTTGGGAATGAATCATCTTAATTCAAATTAAACCATAGTCGTTGAAAAAGGATCTTGAATTGAACCACTACAGCTGCCAAGAGTCCAAGTGGGTCGAATATCCATGAAACGTCGGACAAGACTTGTCTTGATAGACCAATTGTATGTTAGAGTGTCCTTTCCAGGGTGCCAGTAGAGTCCAAGAATCTTTACTGGTGACCATTGGGTTGGTTGTGTGGAGGTATCGGTAACCTCTATTATGCTTTTGGTGTTTGATACCCATTTCCCGAGCTCTAGGTAGGCGCAGGACATTAGTTGTATAAATTCGTTCCTGTTCTGTAGTAGCCGAAGCCAATTGTTCCAGCACCCGAACCGCTAGATATGGTGCACATGAGGTTCGGTAGGTGACGGTACATAGTTGAAAGGGCTTGATTTTATCTTTTGGATCTTCTCTCTATACGATTCACTGGAAGTCTCGACGCTTATCGCTAACCCATATTTGTCGGAACATTTTCACAATATCCGCTGAGAATTCGAATTTGTGCATTCTGAAGCGCAAACATACACCAAACAGATCGTCTTGGATGCTTGGCTCGTCGACAACTACTCGGAGTTTTTTACCCAACAGAGGGCGGTGTGGCATGTAGAAATATTGCCCAGAGGTGAAATTGAAATTGAAATGTATGAAATTTCTGTATTGTACTCGTAGGTGGTCATTCTGTTGCAAGCGCCGTTCCACCGATTTGAAACGATTAAGAGCTTCTTGTAGAGTATCTCCAAACTCAGGGTGTGTATTGTTGAATGAAAGCTCCACAATAAACTTTCCTTTTTCATCTCGAGTTTATGTGGTGAGAAAGTGTTTCTCAACCTGTTCATCTTCGGGTTCAAGTTTGGTCGTGCAGTCGACGGTCTCCTGCACCCAAAACTACTGGAGAGTAGCATCTATATTCAATGTGGTGTTAGTGCAATTGCGTTGCTTTTTTGGGGTATCATAACAGCTTTCACTGAATATATTCCCGAAACCAGAATTTGTGATTGTGAACGTGCCAATCCAAGAGCGTGTATGCAACGTTCCGATATATACGAGAGTTCTGAGACAGTATCCAATAAGAGGCGACATGTAATGTAGTCCCCATTTGCGTTTTTGATATAAACCTTGGCCGTGACTAATGTGCTTCTGTAGAAGTATTAGTTCTTTATTTAATTTGTATTAAAACTAAGCTGTTTGGTACCATTCGTACGAAGGCAAAACAAGTATATTAATTATTAAATTAAAATCCTAACTTTTCTGTAGGCGTGGCTGGCGTGGATGCCGTTCGCCCTGTTTCTGCTTTTCGATATCGCCTACTGTTGTCATCTCTATAACCGCTCCCTCAGAATGTCCTCCCAACATTTCCCTGACGAAAAGTGCGAGCTCATTCCAGCCCGTTCCATTGAGCAGGGCAGCCAAGCCCTTGACTGTTAGCGTTGGACTTCCGCAATATTGTGTTCGCAACTCCTTTACGATAGGGCATGTCGCCAAAAAGTGCAAAGTGTCCTCCTGCGCGTGCATATTGCATAGCGTGCATTCTGTTGCAGCGAGACTTCTGTACGGCGACGCGTGAAGTGGCAGCGTTTCCGTTCGTGCTCGGAAAATGAGGGCTATGTGGTTGGCATCTATACTATCTTAAAAAAAATTATGGACTCCTAGGTTATGGTCAAGGCAGCTGTATAGGCGCATCGATGCGCTTGATCTTTGTAACCACATTTGTCTGTCCGCTTCGGTTGTGGCTCGGACGATCTAGTCTTGCCAAGTCCTCCAACATGTTGGGTTTTGGACATCTCCTGGAACTCCTCGATCATTTGCCATCGTCTCCCAGTTCGCAATGAAGTCAATTTTCTGGCCCGTAAGATACCGGAGTACTCTCTTTGGGAGTATCTTATCCGGAATAGCCATCACTTTGGATGCATAGCTGAAGTGCTTTTGCAGCGTATGTATGAATACGGCAGAGAGGACAGTTTCCAGATGAATTGCATAGGTCGGTGTGCTTTGTGGAAGTCGGAAGATTTTTTTATGTAGAACCGCAGGAGTTTCTCTGCTGCTTCATGGTGCTGGTATCCCCATATCTCCGCTGCATATCCAATTATGGTCTGTGCTGTTGCCGTGTATATTTTATACTTTGTGCTCTGAGAGACCTGTCTTTTTCAAAGTAGCTCTTTCAATGTGCAATTTAGAGCTACCTTTTCGTCCGGCAGCTTATTTTGTACTTGTCTTTCGAAGCTCATGTTCTGGGTTAGAGTGACTCCAGGATACTTGAAAGCACGAACCGTCTCCAGTGTCTCTCCATTTAGCGTCCAATGTTCGTTTTGTGCCGAGCGACCTTGCCGTCCTTTATAACCATGACTTTGGTTTTGTCTGCATTAATAACACTACTCGACAAAATTCATGGTTTTTTTCCGCTGTCGCCCAAAATGACTTTTTCCGATAGATTTGGAGATTTAAAATTTTTTAAACAATTATGGTTTTTTTTTCCAGGTTTATTTTTTTTTTAGGAATTTTTAAAAAATGTGGTTTTTTTCATAGGTAGTGATTCTTTTTTTTACATTACTTAAGATTCCTACAACTGGTTGTATTAAACTTTGCAGTTTGGAAAATCTGACAAATTCAGCTATATACTCGACCCAGACACTTTGTGGCTGCAACATAACGTCTGGAAGATATTAAGCTTTCAAATTCAAATTTCATAATTTTTTTCGGAATTTTTTCCCGAAATTTGGACTTTGAAATTTCAGGAAAAGTCGACAAAAAATATTTAAATGCCTACATTGGTTTGTTTTAGATAGACACATTAATTAGGAGTCGTTTAAGGTACCGTTTTTACAAGTTGTTTACAAGTTTTACAAGTTGCAGCCGTTTGACCAAAACTTCATTTTCCAAACTGCAAAGTTCAATATAACCAGTTGTAGGAAACTTAAGTTATGTGAAAAATAGAAGCGCCACCTCTGAAAAAAAATACCAAATTTTTAAAAAATTCTTTTAAAAAAAACTAAACCTGGGAAAAAAAAAAAATATTCTTTAAAAATTTGTAAACATCCAAATCTATCATTTTGAAGTCATTTTTGGCGACAGCGGAAAAGTCGTGTCGACTAGTGTAATCAGGCCCCACGTTTGCCATCTGCGTACATAAGAACCTTGACATTCTCCGTTCCTATATATACTCCTCCCGGCAGCACCGATACTATATCGTCTACGTACAGGGAAAATAGCAGTGGACTTAGTAGGCATCCTTGCTTAACCCCAAGGTTTCATGGGAACCACTCGAACAGACTGTTGCCGTTCCAGACCGCTGCCGTGTTATCGGTGTAGAGACATCTTAATATGTTCAATATTTTTCTTGACATTCCAGACATGCTGAGTTTAAAAAAGAAGTTTTATCGGTCCATGGTGTCGAAAGCCGCCTTGGAATCTATGAAACATGTACCATTCGGTTTTGCCTCCTGTACTCTTTGGCTATCGCCACCAATACGAAAATGCTGTCCACTGGCAGGCGTTGCGTAGCCACTGAAATTTAATTTGTTCCTTCTGTCCATAATATTGATCCGATATAATCCAAACTCGATAATCTGGTAGATATGGTAATTTTCCATGATTCTGCGCTTTTGGTTTTCTCGTACCTTAAAAATTGTGGATTCCACAGACTTTCGTCCTTTGTGTGGGCGGAAAGGGGCGGGGCGAAATTTTGAAATACATTTGGAGTAGTGTGATCACACAGGAGACTGGATACAAAACTTGTTTGCTCTAGCTCTTATAGTCTCTGAGATATAGGCGCAAATGAAGACGGACAGACGGACAGACGGACGGACGGACAGACAGACATGGCTATATCGACTCGGCTATTGATGCTGATCAAGAATATATATACTTTATGGGGTCGGAAACGCTTCCTTCTGGGCGTTACACACAACCGTTATCCCCACAAATCTAATATACACTTATACTCTTCGAGTACCGGGTATAAAAACAGTTACACGTCGGTTAACGGAATTTATCAGCCAAATTCGGCATATGAAGTTTTGGTCACATACAGAGCGTTTGTACTTTGCTAAGCTGAAATTTTGTGTTGTGTGTTCTTCTTCAGCTTTTTGACGAACTGACCTACCGCCACAAAATAAAACGAGGGGGAACGTTGTGAGCCGCGGCAAAGGCCGCGGCTCTACCTTATACCCGGTACTCAGTCAGTATATACATACATACATAAATACATATATGAGCTTACGATTTATACAAGTTATCATATGTTCGCAAAAGGGACAAATTAAGTTTTGGGCAAAAAATAATATTTCAAAAATTTAATTCAAACCATATTTGGAATATTTATACATGTTTCCAATTTTGTTTGCATATGCTTTTTACATCTGCTTCTACATTTCTACATGTATAACTACATATTTGAGACGTACAAGTGTTTGCGACAGAGAGAGAGAGGGAATGAGTCAGCGCTTGGCAGGCGTTGCGTAGCCACTGAAATTTAATTTGTTCCTTCTGTCCATAATATTGATCCGATATAATCCAAACTCGATAATCTGGTAGATATGGTAATTTTCCATGATTCTGCGCTTTTGGTTTTCTCGTACCTTAAAAATTGTGGATTCCACAGATTTTCGTCCTTTGTGGGGGCGGAAGGAGGCGTGGCAAAATTTTGAAACAAACTCGTGCTGGTTTGATATCACAGGAGCTTGGATAGAAAGTTTGGTTGCTCTAGCTCTTATAGTCTCTGAGAACTAGGCGTCAAAAAATACGAATGGGCAAAGCAGATGGAGCCGCGTGTGAGAGAGAGAGAGAGAGAGAGGGAACGATGACTTTCGAAATGGTTTTCTTCATTGTAGCTATAATAATAATCCGATCTGATCCAGATTCAAAACTCTAATAGAAATGGTCATTCTCTATGATTTTGCGTTTTTAGTTTTCTCGTTTCTTCAAAATTGTGTACGCCACAGACTTTCGTCCTTTGTGCGGGTGGAAAGGTGCGGGGCGAAATTTTGCAACACATTTGGAGTAGTGTGATCACACAGGAGACTGGATACAAAACTTGGTTACTCTAGCTTTAACAGTCTCTGAGATATAGGCGCTAATGAAGACGGACGGACGGACGGACGGACAGACAGACATGGCTATATCGACTCGGCTATTGATGCTGATCAAGAATATATATACTTTATGGGGTCGGAAACGCTTCCTTCTGGGCGTTACACACAACCGTTATCCCCACAAATCTAATATACCCCTATACTCTTCGAGTACCGGGTATAATGAAGAATTGGCAGGATGGGTGGGGATGGGTGTGGGTTGGTGGGACACTTGGACGTGGGAAGAAAGAAACCTGTTTTTTATTTTTTTATTTTATGTATTGTATAAATATAAATGGATAAATAATAAAATAATTTGTTGACAAAGTCGATAGCCAGACGGCTTTTTCATAGGCAGTAATAATATAGGGAGCGTAAGGTATCGGCGAGTAAGGTATGGTGGCGGACTTTTCATATCTGGCATGTAACGTCACATCTAAAACTTTTGATCACTGTGGTCGAAATCTTTTATCGTTCTGACATTTTATATGCAGTAGTATTAATGAGGGGACGTGTGCTTTGAACTCTAAGTGATTTTTAATAAAAAAGTAGTGAAAAAAATACATACATTTTTTTTGGATATGTGTTTTGACAGTGACAGAGTAAAGATTTTTTGAAACTTGAGTCAGGGAAGTATTCGGAACGTATATTTAGGCCTTTGCCAACAGTTTTTGATATTTAAAATTTTTTTTTATTTGCGAAGTATGACAGTGACAAAGTCATATTTCCACCAATAGCTTGTAAGGTATGATGGCGGACTTTTTGTTAGGTATAGTGGTGGATCATTTTTTAGCAGGAGTTTCAATTGTCTTTGCCTTTTTGTGTACAGAAGTGTATAAGTTAACACTCAGTGGCGAAGATTTGCATTTTGGGCACCGGGTTTTTGTCTTTAGACAAGAAAGGAAAAAAGAGCGTCTAAAAGAAGAACAACATCGGAGTAATCCACAGGCAAAAGAGTGAAGCTCGAAAAAGAAGAAGAAGATGCTGATCTAGGTTTTCAATATACGTTCTTTCTTGTTCTGTTATTTGTCATTATTTTCAAGTTTAAATAAATGATTTTCAGATCTACATAATGTTTTAGATGAAAACACCAATCCGCCACCATACCTTACAATTTTCAAAAATGCAAAAAATTAATGGTTTGCGCGAAGAGCTGCAAAATTGCATTCCATTTAAATTTAAGCAACCGCTTCTGACAGAAATATGTTCAATAGATGTCAGCAACTGCCTGCTTTTGAAATTTTGAAAAATATTGATTTTTGAGAGAGGGAGATGCAAAAATCAAAGTGTCCGCCACTATACCTTACACTCCCCTAATAACACTACTCGACAAAATTCAACTTTTTTTTTCCGCTGTGGCCAAAAATGACTTTTTCTGATAGATTTGGAGATTTAAATTTTTTTAAAGAATTATGGTTTTTTTTTCATGGAGTAGTTTTTTTTTAAAGAATTTTTAAAAAATGTTGTGTTTTTTGTCATAGGTAGTGCTTCTATTTTTTACATAACTTAAGTTTCCTACAACTGGTTGTATTGAACTTTGCAGTTTAAAAAAGCTGACAAATGCAGCTATAAATCCGACTCAGACACTTTGTAGCTGCAACTTAACGTCTGGAAGATATTAAGCTTCCAAATTGAAATTTCATAATTTTTTTCGGTATTTTTCCCCGAAATTTTGACTTTGAAAGCTCAGGAAAAGTCGAAAAAAAAATATTTGCATGCCTTGATTTTTGGTTTTAGATAGACACATTAATTACGCGTCGTTTAAGGTATCGCTTATAAAAATATAAAAATAAACGGCTAAGTTATAACCGTTTGACCAAAACTTCATATGCCGAATTTCGCCGATAAATTCCCTTAGCCGACGAATAACCGTTTTTTTTTCCTACAAAAATACCAAAAATCTGTGTTTGTAACAGTTTTTAACGGTAAAATGGCATTTTGGATAGTGCCAGCTTTTTTTAACTGCAAAGTTCAATACAACCAGTTGTAGGAAACTTAAGTTATGTAAAAAATAGAAGCACTACCTATGACAAGAAACACCAAATTTTTTAAAAATTCTTAAAAAAAAAAATACTCCATGAAAAAAAAACCATAATTCTTTAAAAAAAATTAAATCTCCAAATCTATCAGAAAAAGTGATTTTTGGCGACAGCGGAAAAGTCGTGTCGACTAGTGTAATTTATATAATACAAATAAAATAAAGTAAAATCTGTATGGACCCATTTATTACCCATTTATATGTCATAAATAGCCATATTCAAGGATGATATATATATTTTATATTTGTTTTTTTTATATTTTTCAATACACATACTTTTTTATATGTGATCAAATACATATATCATTGTATAATACAATACACCATACAATTAAATATAGATTTGTTAATATATATACATATATCAGCTCATTATACATATTACTATATTAAACAAAGTAAGCATCTAAAGCATGTAAAAAATAACAATTATTCTGGTATTATAAGGCAAGCGTCTTCAAAAAGGGTTGACTCTAAAAATGCTAAAGTGAAAGGTGGCGCGAGCACAAAAATCAAAACAAAATTCGGAACTATCCGTATAGTTCCAGGCGTGGTAAGGATTAATGCTTGAGTGGTGCCACCCTCTTTGCAGCCACTAAAGATACTGAAATCGAGCCATCTTCGTGCATTACTCTGCTGTACACTACAGCAGCGTACGCCTTGCTAGAAGCATCGAAGAAGCCGTACAGCCAATCGTGGTAGTTGAAACTTCTGCAATATGTCGAGGTCAGCTCGCCACTTCAGCCAATTGCCCGCCAGTTTGGTTGGGAGTGGATCATCCCAATTCAAATTAAGTAGCCATAATCGTTGAAATAGGATCTCGAATTGAACGACAGGTGCCAAGAGTCCAAGTGGGTCGAATATCCGTGAAACGTCGGACAAGACTTGTCTTTTTGTGCGGTTAGGCTTTGCAGACCCACATTGTATGTTAGAGTGTCTTTTCCAGGGTTCCAGTAAAGTCCAAGAACCTTTACTGATGACCATTGAGTTGATTGTGTGGAGGTATCGGTATCCTCTATTATGCATTTGGTGTTTGATACCCATTTCCCGAGTGTGTGTGGTGAGAAAGTGTTTCTCGACCTGTTCATCTTCGGGTTCAAGTTTGGTCGTGCAGTCCACGGTCTCCAGCTCCCAAAACTTCTGGAGAACAGCATCTATATTCAATGTGGTTGTTAATGCAATTGCGTTGTTTGTTTGGGGTATCATGATTGATGTAATAACCCATCCGAATAACGATGAAATGGCGATAAGATTGCCCGTGCTGTCATACATCTTCCTTCCTGCAAATGTAGACTATACATACGTACAGAATTCGTGATTGTGAACGTGCCAATCCAAGAGCGTGTATGCAACGTTCCAAAATATTCGAGTGTTCTGGGCCAGCATCCAATAAGAGGCGACATGTAATGTAGTCCCCATTTGCGTAGATAATGTGCTTCTGCTTAATCCCTTTGCTTGAGAAGATTTTGCAGTGCACTGCGTTCATAAAATCGATGGTGTACCCTCTGCTTAGGCAATGTGACTTGAAGTCACCGCAGTGATATGATGATCGCATTGCTATCATGATCCCCTTCTTTTTTTGCCAAGGTTCAGATGGTACCCGATGTAGTACCTTGTACATGGAGTAGTGAGTGGTGATGACCTTTGTACTGTTTTCATGAGTATTTTGATGTACACTTGTTGCTCAAATGACCAGCTTTTAAAAAAGTTGTAGCATAGATGTTTCTCTTTTACAAAAGAATGGCATTTGGTGCAGTTGCTGCCTTCATCTGCAACCATCGAATGTGTGAACATTTTTAGCTTTATCCCTGGAGGTACTGTTTTCCCTACAGACGTCGGCTCCCCTCTGCTTAGTTCCAATTCGTCGATCATCCAAACTCTTGAAAAGTCGTCGAGAGTGGGTGACGGTTTGTCTATACTGCATTTTAACAGTGCCAAACATATAATCCAACAGTCGCGTCCCGTTTGATTTACAGCATCCAGACCACGAACAAATTCGTATCAATTTAAGTAGCTTTTGGCAAGCTCATAAATTGTTCCAAAATGAGTTTACGATATGCCTCGGCCGCTTGGCATCTAATAGATCAGATCCTCTATTTACATCTGTGCCAATTTATTACCAGAGAGCAATATATTTACCATATATTAACTCTCTTATATGTGCGCTGATGGAAAGATTTGCAGAGCAAAATAATCCAGCATTTTATTTATCTGCTCTTTATCCTAGTAATATTGAAATAAATTTAATCAAAGCAAAAGCAAACATTTCTGCAGCCTGTGATTTTAGCAATTTGCACGGCACGTAGTTAACAATGACGATGAATCACGCCAGAAAGTTTATTGATGTATTCTTACCTAATAACAGTTATAAAATTTAAGTTTTTCTTCATAGGGTTGTGTATATTGAGTGCACACAGTCCTTTAGAAAAGGAGAAGAATACGGTATTCTAAGAAGATGACAAGACTCTTCCAAGGAAGAGTTCGGGAAAAATCCGAGACGACTTATAATTAAATAAAAATATATATTTCGAGTATTAAATTTACGGGGAAAAAAAAATCCGGACCCCCCTTTCACGAAATCCTGGGTACGCCCTTGGCTGCTGGCATTGCAAACTATTATACGAATTGGAGAGACGAGAGATAATACTGGTCATGTACTGTCATGTTAATTAGCGTTGCCTGACAGATCATATTATGGTGACAATTCAAATTTCAACACAAATTTATTCGCCACCTTATTTCAGTAAACATTCTCCTCTCATCTATATATATATATATAATTCTCGTATCACAATGTTCGTTCCCACTCCGAAACGGCTTGACCGATTCTCATGAAATTTTTTGAGCATATTGAGTAGGTCTGAGAATCGACCAACATCTATTTTTCATACCCCTTAGTGATAAGGGTTGTCCATCATAAACATTTTAGCATTTTACAATTAATGCTGTCAAGTTTTTGACACATCTTTTTTTAATTTCATTTTAACATTTTACAATTAATGCTGTTAAGTTTTTGACATTACCGAAAAAATATTTTTGCTATAATGTCATTAATTCAAACAAATTAATAAATAATACATAATACAAATAAATGTAGAAGATTGGGAAATAGAAGATCCGAAAGAACCGAAGAACAAATCCAAAAACAACATAATGATGCACGTGTAAGAATGGCGTAATTGCGTCAAAAAGAGTCAGAAGATACACGAGCTAAACGCAAAGAAGTAATAAGATTAGAACAACGACAATCACGCCGTTTCCAGTCAATAGACGCTGAACAAATGACCAACTACGATAACAGGCATATCGAGCATTTCCATGTGATTCATTCCTGCGTCTAGCATTCCAGTATGAGCCCGATATTGAATATTATGCTCATTCAAAAGTGGTAATTGGTGCCATGGGCAAGGAATGTCCGCATTGTCATGCTCTGATATTCAAAAATGAGCCAGCCAGCCTGAACCATTGAACTAGATCAGATTCTAACGTGTTCCTGAAGTCAATTCGAACATTCAATTCATGCTTTCAAATGACATCGTTCGGAGCAACAGAAACTTTTCGAAATATTTATGCAAATGGTCAACAATACAATTCTACACTCAAAATCAGAGGCCAAGTTTATCATAAAATGGGCTCACTGCTGCCAATGCCAAACGAACCACATACATTTTTACAAATCTACTTCATGGGCGCACTTGCCAATCGCGTGAATGCACGTTGTGTGACTATAATAACCTGGATTCATTTTATGCCAGACGCATCGTCAGCGAACTGCTTTATGCTTTTTTGAACGAGCACAATGAATTGTTGAAAATATTCAAATTACACATGCACAAATACATACACACAACAATGCGATAATCACGCTATCGTCATTTATCCTGATAAAACACCAGCTGGAGAGCATATTCGTAGATTTAATGCTCCTGTTGTTGACGGTGCACGAGAAATTGTGGTTCGTAGAAGAAATATAATCTTCAGTTCATTGCTGATACACATCGTTCATATGACGCTCTCCAATATCCGCTAATATGCTGGAAGGGGCAAGACGGATATTGCATAAACATAAAACAACGAGCTGCCGTATCAAGTAATTCATTTATTATGATCCCTTCAGACTTTCAATAAGTAAGTTATTTTTTGTCTTCACTAGAAATTACTTAGAAATAATTTATATGGCAAAACAAAGTTTGCCGGGTCAGCTAGTATATACATATATGTATATAACGAATACACCCCGTATCCCTAACATATACCTCATGATGCTTATTTTAAGGAAAGAGTAGTGCTGGTAGGCTAAAATCGTTGAAAATTTTATTTTAAGTAGTATTTAAAAAATTTTTTGTGTTTTGTCCCTTTGCGAACCAATTTGCAAATTTCCTTTTCAATCTATCTTGTCTCTCAGTGATTTGGAACGACTCCTACATCATTCTGCTTCACGAGAAAGGTTCAAGGTCCAACATCGAAAATTACCGAGGTATTGCAAAACTCTCCGCCATCCCCAAGCTCCTTGATTTCAAGCATGACATCTCCTTCATAACATGGTTTTTTTGAAGCATAATCAATCGTGGACTTCAAAGAGGTTTGCAAACCGACGTAGTTTTTACGGATTTTAGTAAGGAATTTGATTCGGTTAACCATACTCTGCTATTTCGGAAGCTGTCCCTTTTAGGTCGCCCAATAAATCCTTTAAATTGGATTTCGTCGTATCTTTAAAATCAAACTCAAAGGGTTTTATTTGCTTATATTTTGTCAGATTTCTTTAACGTTGCATCTAAAGTACGACAAGGAAGACATTTGGGGCCGCTTCTTTTCATTATATTTGTGAATGACCTGCCTCAAGCTATAATTGTTTTTTATTAGAAAAATAAGCAACATTGCCATTTGATTAGTATTCACACCCGAATATACATATGTATGCCTTCTCTCTGAAATAAAGTTCAGTTCTAACCTAGTTCTCACCATGAACACAAAACGTATTCTCTGTGCTCCAACACAACATGTTGGTGACGAGTGATAAAAGTGCCACAAAATTATCATTTTGTGCATTTCATGTCGGTAGTCTAATCAAATAGAGATCGAACGAAACAAAGAAATTAGCAATGGAATAAAACATTAAAGCATTGTTGGCTCAACAGCAACAATTCGCAGATGAATTATTGAAAAAACAACGAATTCTCTCGCACAAAAAACGAGCAGTTAATAGATCTGCAAAGTCAACAGTTTGTCTGCTGTTTCCAAGCTTTAATAAGGATAAAAAAAATTGGGAGAAGTATTTAACAAAAATTGTCGCAGCATTTCGCCGCGTACTCTGTTATCTCCGTCAAGAAGCAAAAAGCATATTTGTTGTAGTGGGTAGGCACGCATGTTTTCGAACTTGTAAAGAATTTGTTCGGTAGCGAAAATTTGGACCAGCAGTCGTAAGTGAAAATCACAGAAAAATCAAAAAGAAGCGTCACATTGTTGCTGCTCGCTATGAAGTTTTTAAACGTCAGATGCGGGACGCACAATCTCATAAGGAATGGGTAGCCGTCATATATATACATATATATAAGTGGTATAGCACGTGAGTTTCAGCTTTCTTGCAACTCAAATGGGTGTACATTAAGTGTGTGTCAATTTGTATGGAGTAATAACAAATGTACCTAGCGGTTGTCATAATTATAAACTATGACGAATTCTATGAAGGTTTGCGCAAGAAACCATGGGTCTAAAATTAATTTTGAGCTTCCGGTTTTTAAAAAGAAATTGGTCGTATTTTGTAAAATGAAACAATGAAATATATATATACGTGGTATAGTTCGTGAGTGTCAGCTTTCTTGCAACTCAAATGGGTGTACATTAGAGTGGGTCAATTTGTATGGAGTAAAAAAATCTACCTAGCGGTTGTCAAAGTTATAAACTACGACGAATTCTCAGAAGGTTTACCCAAGAAACCATGGGTCTAAAATAAATTTTGAGCTTCCGGTTTTTAAAAAGAAATTTGTCGTATTGTAAAATGAAACAATGAAATGTCAATATTTCGAATTAAAACTGGTGGCTACAGCGTTTGGGGAGCAAATTGCATCCAATTGAACGTCCATCATACGTACACACGCCATTTGAAGCAATACGCATTGCAAAAGCTTCAACCGTCCCTCGCAGACGTGTTCTCAATCTCCGAAACCTACGAAGCAACACCAAAAACAGTAGCAGTCATAAAGGAGTGCGAGAAGAAAACACTGGCATGAACGCTGTACACACACACAAAAGAAACATCAACAGAAACGCAGTGGTATGGAAGCAAAAGGAGGCAAAAACTTTCTTAAATCTTGCTACGATTGTGGAAATATACATGCTCGTGAAAATTGTGAATTTCGCGACTCTACTTGCCATAAATGTGGTCGAAAGAGACACATCTGTAGCTATCGTCTGCATATCAACGCAATGCAAAGATATGAAAGAGAGCGATCATCACAAATACCAGCATAAAGAGAAACACTCAGAATCAATGCAAACGGTTCACATCGTCTCAAGCCTAGTGAAGTTTGAGGGAAATACAAATGTAATCGACCTGGAAATCTTTAACGAAATTATTCCTTTTCAAATGGATTCTGGCACAAATACCGTTGTATTGTAAAACATTCAAGAAACTCAAAAGTCCAAAGCTGCAGAAAGTCCAAGCCGTATATTGCATGCGCTTGAATCGGATTGGATTTGTTCAAAACATTCAATTTCGAAATTCAACAAATTTCAAATGTGAGTGAAGCGCAGTGTTCTCATATGACTGACCTTTATTACAAGTACAAGGAAGTATTTGAGCCGACTATCGGTACAATACAAAATATTTATGTGAATAGAATCATTATTCCCCGAGCACTACGGAATAATATTCTCAATGTCTTCCACGAGGGTCATTGGGGAATAGTACGAATGAAACAACTGGCAGTACAACATGTGTGGTGGCCAGTTGTAAAAAATTGTAGCGTGTGCAGAATCCAGCCCCAGTAAAGCAATTTGAGAGCTGGCTAAAAGCGATTTGCGGATACACATCGACTTCGGCGGTCCGATATTGGACTCGTCGATGTGTGTCGATGCACATTATCAGTTCTCGTTCGAAGTACAAATGTCATCGATAACAACTGGAAACACTTTAGCCGCACTTTCAGCCATATTTGCTATTGATGGTTATCCGAAGACTTTGGTCAGCGATAATGGGCCTCAACTCACTTCAAAGTCTTTCAACCAGTTCTGTCAGCAACATGGAATACACCACATCACAACAGCACCATTTGCTGAGCGTTTCGTTCAATCATTCAAAACGTCCGTCAGCAAAAATATATAGAATGGATACCAAGTCAACACAGCCATAGCAAAGTACCTCAGTTCATATCGTTTCACACCTAATTCAGAAGGCAAAAACCCAGCAGAGCTTCTTTAAGGTTGTCCGGTTCGTAGGATCTTAAGTTAACTCTTCGAGAAGCAAACTGAAAGCAAGCAGAAACAGACATCAAAATATTCTCCGAAGCAGAAAGTTTTTGCCAAAAACTATGTAAGGCGAGAAAAATGAATAAAAGCTATCATTGATCGGACCATCGGTGGTATGTTATTTATCCTTCGTACATCCACAGGTTTCATCAAGCGCCACATAAACCAGATAAAGCTAAGATCTGAGTCTGATGACTGCAGTTCCAGCTCCAACGACGATAACAACAAGAATTGGTAAACACCTGAATTCTTAAGTCCGCCTACAACGCGAACAATACCAGCCCAAGAAGAAGAACCGACATCGAGTTCAATCCAGACCTCTCAATCCATTCCTGGGTTCAGCGAAGAGCCTGCAGCATCTCAGCAATGGGTTCCTCAGCCACCCCAGCAACGCCGTTCGGGAGCAACCAGATGCTGGCATCAGCCATTCGATTTTTATACGCACACATTAACGATATCCCATTCGAATACATAAATAAGTTCAGTCGAAAGTGAACGGACGCGTGTTGAATTCCTCCAGTGTTTTGCCAAACTCTAAAGCGAATTACCACCCTAAAAAAAAAAGGGGAAGCAGGTTGACCACGTGGAGTCCAAAGGGGGGTACGTACCGAGTTTTGCCCTATGCCAAAAGCGAAGTTTTAAGACTTTAAGAGGACTCCATAATTCCAGGCGCAGTAGGCCCGCACAGGGCGACTGGGAAAGGTTTACGGAACCGACCAACCTCCGATCCCGCACTGAGGCGCTGCCCTGGTCAACGGGATCGTCGGGGACCGGAAGGGGCGGTGTATCCCTCATCGATTAGCCAAGGGGAAATCCGTGGACAACGCGGGACCCTCCGAATGCAGACGGAATAGCCAGAAAATCCGTTCGTGGGCACTTCGGCGCTGGCAGTATCGCCACGCCAAGCAGTAGCTCAAAGCAGTAGCAGAGCACGCGGAGCGAAGGGAAGGTGCAGCGTACCGTTTGGAAGAAGGAGGCAGCATCGGTAACGGAACCGTGGCGAAGGCTGAGCCAGCAGGTCGTGACGGAAGGCATGCCAGCGGAGCCAGTTGTGCCCCGCACACCATGCAACTGAAAGGCGTAAACGCTGCCAAGAAGTCGCAGAACAAGCCCCCTGTGCGACCGCGATCCGAGGATTCCCAAGTGCTGAGGTTAGCCCAGGAGAAATCTGCGAGGTCACGGATGACAAGGTCCTACAGGCTAGCAGAAATCTGAGTCCAAAGAAGAACCAGATGCGATCCCCAACAGGACGCGGAAGCTGGCACTAGCGCTTCTACCACGTGAAGTGCCGGGACTCTTTAACAAATGCTTCCTTAGGGGACGTTCCCCAAAAGGTTGAAGTGGCAGCGACTCCTTCTATTTGCCAAGCTGGGCAAGCCGCCGGGGGAAGCTTTCTCCTACAGACTCATCTGCCTCCTGGACTCGATCGGTAAAGTCTTCGAGAGGGTGATTGGCGTGAGGCTAAGTGCAGGCATTGATGCAGAAGGTCTATCCGTAAATCAATACGGCTTCAGGAGGGGCAGGTCGACTGTAGACGCAATCTCCAGAGTAGTGGAAACGGTGAAAGTGGCTACTGCAGGGACGCGCTAGAAAGGAGGGTCAAAGTCCTTTGCTGCAGGCACTACGTTCCTTCCACATCCTGGGCTACCTGCTAAACATAGTTCAGCAACACTGTGCTCACCTTAGACACGAGTCTGGGTTCCAGCGCATACGAAGTCTTAGCCGGAGTCCCCAAGGGCTCCGTTTTGGGACCTATGCCAGAAAGACTAGTTTGGTGGGATTCGCTGACGAAGTCACGGCAGTGCTGGTGGCCAAGGAGCTTGCCACCGCGGAGCATCAGCCCAATGTGGGCATAGAAAAGTGGCTAGCTGTCGCAGGACTCAAGCTGATGGCCCAAAAAATAGATGCTGTCCTTATATCGAGAGTGCTAATATTGGAAAGTGCTCGAGACCGCCATAGAACAGGGCGGTGGAACCACGATCGCATCGCAGACGTCGATTAAGTACCTCGGAGTCTTGATAGACACGCGCCTGTCCCTAAAGGAGAAGGAAAGCCAGCGGGACAGCTGGTGTGTTGTCCAGAATGCTCCTGAACACGAGAGGCTACTGACGAGTGTAGTGACGTCCCAGCTGCTCTACGCCGCGCCAGTTTGGGCGGAAGCCGCGATGGTGAAAACCTTCGTGCGTGGGTTGGAGGCAGTGCACAGACTATGCGCCATGAGGATAGCGTTCTCGTTCCGAACCATCTCGGACGAAGCAGCGTTGGTCATCGCCGCGGTCGTCCCGATCAGGGAGCTGATCCATGAGAGAACGGAGGTTCACGCCGCCAAGCAAGACAGGGTAGTGGACCCACGTACCACTGCCGAGCTAAAGAAGGCTGCCAGACGAAGCAGCACAGAGAGATTGCAGACCCAGTGGGACAGGTCGACCAAAGGGCGCTGGACCCATAGGCCCGTTAGACCCATCCCGAGCTTAGAGTGCTGGATCGGTAGAAAGCACGGGCAGGTTGAGTAGCCGTTGCTGTTTCCGCAGCTATCTCAAGCGCTTCGGACATGAGGCAGAGGACTGCTGCCCCGATTGTGGTACGGGCATAGTGGAAGACGCACAACACGTCCTCTTCGAGTGCCATAGATTTGCCCGCGAGCGACAGACGCTAGAGGAATCGAGACCCTGGACCCTGGACTTAGCTGGGAAGCGACCGCGGAGTTCGCCGCTAGCGCGATGCAGACGCTCATGTCGCTGGGGAGAAGGTGGAGGGGGCAGGCGGAGTAGGGGTCCAAGCGCGCGAAGCAATGCGTGGCGGCAATACCGCGCGCTCAGTGGCACTACACAGCGGAAAGTGCAACTTTTATTTTATTTTATTTTATTAGTTGCTTATTAAATATAACACTACATACAGTAGCCAATAATAGAAAGTAAATATAAAAAAACCTGAATATATATATGCCTTCTCTCTGAAATAAAGTTCGGTTCTAACCTTGTAATTTCGAGTTCAAATGATTTTGGAGTCTTATTTGATCATAAACTGTGTTTTAATAGCCGCTACAGCTAATAAAGCTAAGGGTTCATCAAGGAGTGTGACAACTCATATTTGACCAAATATTTGTACAATTTGTTAGTGCGTCCGATATTAGAGTAGTGTTCCTGTGTGTGGAGCCCACAGTATAAGAGCAACAAGCTATTCTCGAATCAGTGTAGAAACCATTTTTAATGTTTGCCCTTCTTAATTTATACTGGGACTCTGGAACTTTACCGATCAAAGCTAAACCTTATTGACCTACCTTCGTTACACCATCGCAGAATATGCAATGGGGTAATGTTCGCGCACCAGCTCCTTCTCGAGATGGTGGACTCCCAACCTCTCTTGATTCAGATTGACTTTACGGTTCCCTCTCGTTCTATCCATGTTTTTAGGCCTATCAGATTACCCTTATTTAGGTCAAACTATGCCCAGCATGAACCTTTTATGCCATAATTATATAACCCGTTGTCACATCTTATTTCTTTAGCACGTTGATATGCAATGACTGCACCATCAAGTGGCCCAAGCCCAAGTGGCCCAAGCCCAAGTGGCCCATCAAGTGACTGTTACGCGCGGATCCCAGGCAAGAACGCAGCCCTCCTTCCGCCCAACCGACCGAGGGGCGCTGCCGCATAACGCGCGACTCGTTAACCGAACCGATCGCGGACATGCAGGAAAGATAGGTGTTAGACTAGTGTTCGAGGAAAAGTAGAACTAATCTAACTAAAGAAGCAAAGTAATTACTAATTACGGGAAAGATGTAAGAGTATCAGTAATTTAAGACTAGGAAGGGATTTAGTGGTAGATATAATATGGTAGAGGGAATTATAATCCGAGCATAGGACCCTAAATGGTTCATGCAAGGAATAATTCGATCTACAAAGCGGAAGAAACAGCAGTATATAGTTTCTAGTGCTTCTAATAGGAATCGTGAAGTTTGATCCAAATCACACCAAGCATTTTCCTACGATTACCTAAGGTTGGAAGATTTATTAAAAGCAAACTTTTAAGGTAAGACGGCAGTCTCACACCTGCATCCCAGCTGAGGCCGCGAAGAGCAAAAAGTAAAAAGTTTTTCTGAACTGATTCTATACGGTCACGATGTACGTTGTACTGAGGGCACCATACACAAGAGCCGTATTCTAAAATCGGACGAACCAGAGAGGTGTAGAGAGTCTTTGTTATATAGGGGTCGTCAAATTCCTTTGACCACCTCTTTATAAACCCAAGGTAGAAATGTGTTCTGAAAACTTTAACTTGGGATCTAATAGAACACCAACATCATCAATCCGGGTAATTCTCTCAAGAGAACCACCACAAAGGGTGTAAGGAACCAGAAAGGCGCTGGAGCGATGAAAAGTCATTACTTTACATTTTGAAGCGTTAAGGTTTAATAAATTTGCACAACACCAAGACTGAAATCTATCGAGATCGGATTGCAACCTGGATTGAAAAGAAATGTCCTTATACTGGACACAGAGCTTAACATCATCCGCATACATAAGTTCTCGAGAGTATGTTAATACAGAAGGAAGGTCATTTATAAAGAGTGTAAAGAGTAAGGGGCCTAGATGGCTGCCCTGTGGTACACCCGAAGTCACCATAACTGGTGAGGACAGGGAGTTTTTTAAAAGGACTCTTTGAGACTTAGAACAAAGGTAGCTAGAGATCCATCTGAGCAGATTGGGCGGGAACCCTAGGAGGTCGAGCTTTTGTTCTAGGTGGGAATGGTTTACAGAATCGAACGCTTTACTAAAATCGGTGTAAACAACATCCGTCTGCAAATTACCTTGAAAGCCTTTTATTATAAAGGAGGTAAACTCCAATAAATTTGTAGTGGTTGATCTCCGCCTTATAAATCCATGTTGAGATGGAGATATAAGTGATCTGCATAGGTGCTGCAGGTGCGGAGTTAAAATTTTCTCAAACACTTTAGGAATAGCGGATAACTTAGATATACCTCTATAGGTCATTGCTTCAGACTTGCTACCTTTCTTATGGAGAGGAATTATAAAAGACTCTTTCCATATCGGGGGAAAGCATGAAGAATGTATAGATAGGTTGAAAAGTTTAAGCAACGGCCCACACAGAGAATCGGCACAGTACCTGAGTACACAGCCGGGAACTCCGTCCGGACCCGGTGAGAACACCGGCTTTACTGTTCATAGATCATGAAGCAACGAGCTTTCATTTAGCAAAGGACTGAAAATGCCGTTTGACCTCGGTAAACCGTATGGATACGGCTGACCAGAGTAAACGTCCTGCGAATAGGTAGTTTGGAAAAAACCGGCAAAAAGATCGGCAATTGCCTGATCATTATCTGCCGACGTATTACGGAAGGATAGCGAGGATGGGTGTGCGGACGTCCTACGCTTACTGTATACGAAGCTGTAAAACTGTTTAGGGTCCTTAGAAAACCGTATCCTGCATCGCGATAGGTAATTCTGATAGCATTGAGCGTTAAGAGCTGAAAAGTTTGACCGAGCTATTACATAACGAGAGAGAGAAGAAGGAGAGCCAACTTCTTGAAATTTTGTATAAAGTCTTGATTTTAAGTTTTTTAGATGGGATAGCTCCTTGGTAAACCAAGGTGGTTTTCTTGATCTAATCGGACAGGAAAGTGGGACACAAGAATCAAAAAGTGAGTCCAGTGCATCATAAAAAATGTTTGTGCCTGTCGTAACATCACTGCACAAATATAAAGCGGACCAATCAAAATCCCTAATGAGATTATTAAGCTTCGTAAACTCGGCTTTACGGAAGCAGCGGACACATTGGGGTAGTCTACCCGACCGATCCAGTACCGTTCGTCCTAGGTCGAGCGACACTTCGAATGTAGGATGGTAGGCATCTTCAGGTATAGAGAGCGGGGGGACTCGAGTTAACAACGCTAAGGTCGGATCCATTACAAAGCACAGATCAAGAAATCGACCCAAGCAGTTTTTATCATGGTTAATTTGAGACAGAGACAGGTCAATCAAGCCGTCAACAAAGTCATGGCGTGCCATGGGTACCAGGCTATTAGACTCGTTTACCGAAGACCAAACAATTCCCGGCAAGTTGAAGTCACCAAGAACTATCATGTGATCTTTTTGGTGATACTGAGGAAGAAATAGCAGTTATGGCGGACAAGTGCTGCTCGTAAATTGCGATATCCGAAGAAAGAATCCCCAGAATTATCTCTAAAATGTATAGCACTTAGTATTTACAACCACCTGAACTCAGTTAATCTGTAATTTATTATTATTATTTTTATTATAGTTTATCTTTAGTTCTCTTCTTAATTTTAATAGCAGATAATTTTACCACTATCTGAATACGGCTAATCTGTAATTTTTGTATATTTCTTCGTTTTCTATTTTATTTTCAGTTTCTTTTAATTTGAAGTCATTATTTGCAGAAATTAAATAAATATAAATTAAATTATTAAATGATGGGGGTTCTGAAAGTTTCTCCGGTGATACTAAAAGTCGACGTAACGTCGTTTGGATGTCCGCCTGGTGCCTATGCTAAGGATCGGAATGACGTGTGGACGTCGTAGTGTGGCGGACCACACTGAGGGACTCCAAGATTCCCTTGCTTGAGTTCTCTGGAGTTAATTTTGATTCGAAAACCGTCTTGAATTTCAAGCTGGAGTGCGGCAGGGACCGAGCGTAGGAATCTGGGAATCTACGTGTCGTGGGTGCTTTTTTTTTACCACCTCTGTATAAACCCATTTATTTCGAGGCATTAAGGTGTATCAAATTTGCACACCACCATGACTGAAAATTACTGATGTCGGATTGCAAGCGAGAGTGAAATAAAATATCCTTATACTGGATACAGAGAACACATCATACACTTCATACATACATTGTTCCATATTCAATTATTTACAAGATAAAACCAAATGTGTCTGCCTTTGTTTTGGCTTTTTAATTTTTTTTTATTAACTTTTTTATAATGTCGTTGTATATCTAAATATACTGTTTTACACTTTAAACGGGAATAGTGACTCACATTAAATGACTACATGGACATTTATTTATTAAACTTCTTTTTTTTACAGCACATAATATATCCATCAGCGCCACGGAAAGCAAATGTTCAACAGTGGCAGAAAGTTGAATTAAGTCGTTCGTTAAATAACTTTACAAAGTATAGTAATATAAAAAAAAGTATCGAACATATATCAAACGTAAAAAAAAAGTTTACTTTTCCTGTTACAAGGTTAACAAACCAGAAAAACCTTTCAAATCTGACGACTGAATTAACAACAGTAAATACCAAAATGAACCAGATTTATTTAGATTATATAAACAACACAAAAGCATACGCCCCGTAAAAATTTTATATAATCGAATCAATTAAATAAAATATAAGCATATTTAGTAAACAATATATACCTATTGATAAATATATTATGTCTTTCAAATAAAATATGAAAAAATAAATATAGTCTTAAAAAATATAAAATCTGAAATGACAATCACCATTTGCATCTCTCTATTATCTATCATAAAATAGGTTACTAACTTTTTATAGCCTTTCTAGCACCACCCACCATTTTTATGCATATAAAATGTAAACATAATCCAATATGCTTGTGGGTATGTTTTAAATGTTTTGTGGTTGAAACTTTTGTATACCGGTTTTCATAAGTAAGAAAAGCATTTTGGTGAGTTTGTGCGTGTGTTACAGTGAACAATCAATAATCAACAATCAATGTGGCCCATTTTGGCCGTGGAACGATAAAAACAAAAAAGATAACGAAAATGGGCGTATGAGCAAATGGCAATTGCATGAATCTCAATAGCAATAGATTTTCTAAAAATTTCCATTTTCAAGTCTTTAAAAATGTTCTATATGTTCAGGGCAGCCGCAGACTGCTACCGCGCACTGTGAAGTGCGCTCCGTGACCGACTCGCTCTCGCGCGCTTTTGCGTGAGCACTCTTGAGATCCACACAGCGCTCGGGCGGCCACTGGCTTGAGCATGCATAAGCAGTCTCGCTTCCACCCCCGTTTACAACGATTTCGATTCCTACGTACTCTCGCTCTAACTACGATATACATAAATATACCCACATACATCTACTCGAACTGGAGAATAAACTAGAATTAACATATAGTGAAGAAAATCAAAGTGTTGTCTTTACTTGATGATCCGCTCCTACAAACTCTCTACTTTCCATACTTTCGATACTTAGAGCTCACTCAGGTAATGACTTGTTCCTATTCTTTTCGGCTGACGTCGTACTGTTTGGCGCCTAACTGAACTTCTATGATGGCTTGCGTATAATTCTGAGCTTGTTTTAAATTTAGGTTTCCATATTAAGTACAGAAAAATTCAGGAGCGAGGGTGAGGAATCATAGAGACAAGGGACTGCCTATGGGTTAAGGTGACACTAATGCAGTCAGCAACGTCGAATACAACGAATACAACAGCAGAGAAGCCAACCGCTACAGCTATCGCAGTCGCAGACGAATATCTCACAGTGCAGCGAGGAAGACGAGGATGATTAGAGGAGAGCGGGCGATCTCACGGGAGGACATAAACAATGGGAAAGGACCGGCAGCGATCTAGCGCGTTTATGGAAGTATACTATATTTGGGGAGAGTAAAGAGGAGAAGGCATTGAGAAATTACTGCGGAATTCTGGCGTCACCGAGATTATAAACGGAGACCGATGACAACGAGTCGAAGGGAGTCGTGTAGTGTCCAACTATACCAAAACTAAAACGAGAGGGAACGTTGTGAGCCGCAAAAAGGGTTGCGACTCTTATTTATACCCGGTACTCAGTCAGTATATATGTGAGCTTACAATTTATGTAATTTATTAAATGTTCGCAAAAAACGAATTGAATTTTAGCCAAAAATGAAAATTTATAAAAATTAAGTGGAACTCTTTTGGAGATTTGTATACCATATATATATTAGATGTTATCACTTTCCATGTTGGTTTACATATGGTTTTTACCTTTGTGTTCTCTACATGTCTACATCTTTACATATGTATATACAGCTCGTGAAAGTGTGTGCAAGAGAGAGAGGGAATGAGTAAGCGGTTGGAAGGCGTTGCGTAGCCACTGAAATTAATTTGTTCTTTCTGGCTATAATATTGATCAGACCTGATCCAGATTCGGCAATCTAATAATACCGTCAATCTTAATGATTCTGCGTTTTAGTTTTCTCGTAGCTTAAAATTGTGGATTCCACAGATTCTCGTTCTTTGTGGGTTGGAAGGCAGCGTATCAAAATTTTGAAATACTTTTGTATTGCGTAGAAAGTTTGGCTGAGCGAGCCTTTATATTCTCTGAGATCTGGACAAACGAGCACAGCAGACGTGGTTGCGTGTAAGAGACAACGAGATGGAACGTTCCCTTTTGAAATGGGTTTCTTCATTGTGGCTATATTAATGATCCAATGCTCCGATGATGCGACGAAAAATGTAGCTACATACAGAATAGAGAGCAGGGGACACATCTAAGACTGATATCGTTCTACATGTCTCACTTAGAGGATCGCTTTCCCCGTGAGAGTATACTTCCATAAACGCGCTAGATCGCTGCCGGTCCATTCCCATTGTTTATGTCCTCCCGTGAGATCGCCCGCTTTCCTCTAATCATCCTCGTCTTCCTCGCTGCACTGTGAGGTATTCGTCTGCGACTGCGATAGCTGTAGCGGTTGGCTTCTCTGCTGTTGTATTCGTTGTATTCGACGTTGCTGACTGCATTAGTGTCACCTTAACCCATAGGCAGTCCCTTGTCTCTATGATTCCTCACCCTCGCTCCTGAATTTTTCTGTACTTAATATGGAAACCTAAATTTAAAACAAGCTCAGAATTATACGCAAGCCATCATAGAAGTTCAGTTAGGCGCCAAACAGTACGACGTCAGCTCAGTTTCTTTTAATTTGAAGTCATTATTTGCAGAAATTAAATAAATATAAATTAAATTATTAAATGATGGGGGTTCTGAAAGTTTCTCCGGTGATACTAAAAGTCGAGGTAACGTCGGCCCTCCTCTACCTTCAGCTCGGCCCAAGCTAGCTTAGATTTCTCCTCCTGGGAGATATCCACCTTGCCTTGCAGCCTGCCTATCTTGAGGGCCGCCTTGTATTGAGCTTTAGCCTTCATCCCCTCCCTCGAACGCTTCGGCCCTTCCCTACGCAAGGAGCTGGTACCTGGTTCAGGCGAGCGGAGAAGGCTGTCTTCTTCTGCTTTGCTGATGGATAGCACGTTCTCCAGGTCCGAGTCTGCCTCGACAACGGCACCTGCGCTGCTCATCCTACAGCGGGGGTTGTGGCAGTAGTATTCCAACCGACGTGACCTGCTCCCGTCACGTCCAAGGTGTGGCCACTGGCGACACGCAGAGAGGATTGCTGCTCCCCGTGCCCGCCGGTGGTAGCAGCCACGCTTCCCACCGACGTTTGGGCTGACATCCCAACCCGTGTTTGCTCCTCTTTCCGCTCCATACTTGGCCCGAAGGTCCATACGTGGTTAATATTTTTCGGTGAACCACCCCCTAGCGTTTTAGGCCTACCCGCTAGGCACCTCTAGCCATGGCCCTGACCCCGCTCCCCCGACTCGAGATAGAGAAGACGCTGGGCGATTGCCTTAGCTAGATACTGCATTGCCTCGGACGGAGCAAGCGACAAAGCATTACCCTTGTCCGGGACAATGCAGTGCCCATTGCCCAGCCTGCACCCTCATGGAGGGTTCAGCTTGAGGATGAGATCAAGATCAGAGTTGCAACAATCATCATATAAACTGGCAAAGTCATTTAATGTTTTGATTGCAATAATTTAGAGGCAGGTCATACGTCAAAAACATTAAGTCGTGTTTTGAGAAAGTAGGTACAGAAATTTGACCATATAGTAATACTAGTTCCCACTTATTAACGAAAAACTAGTCAATTTAGGTATTAGTCGTTTTTGAGAAGTGTGTCGGTGCTGATCAGTTCACCGGTAACACTAGTCGACACGACTTTTCTGCTGCCGCCAAAAATAACTTTTTCTGATAGATTTGGATGTTTAAAAATGTTTAAAGAATGTTTTTTTTTTCATGGAATGGTTTTTTTTTTAAGAATTTTTAAAAAATTTGTTATTTTTTGTCATAGGTAGTGCTTTTATTTTTCACATAACTTAAGTTTCCTACAACTGGTTGTATTGAACTTTGCAGTTCAAAAAAGCTGACAATTGCAGCTATAAGTCCGACCCAGACACTTTGTAGCTGCAACTTAACGTCTGGAATATATTAAGCTTCCAAATTGAAATTTCATAATTTTTTTCGGTATTTTTCCCCCGAAATTTTGAATTTGAAAGCTCAGGAAAAGTCGAAAAAAAAATATTTGAATGACTTGATTTTTGGTTTTAGATAGACACATTAATAAGGCGTCGTTTAAGGTATCGCTTATAAAAACATAAAAATAAACGGCTAAGTAATAACCGTTTCGGTTACTTACTATTTACTAAGCTCTGAGCATTTATGTGACAAATCTTGAGCTCTGCTTGCTTAGGACCCTAATCATTGCATGGCTGTTCGATGTGGAGTTGAGGCTAGAGGCCATCAATATTGAAATTAGTTTTTCCTTAGAAATACATTAACTTCTTCCGTTTCACTCCGTTTAACGTGACACTCGTTCAGAAAACAGCTGATACGATCTTCTGTCTCTTCATCAGAATAGCTTGCTTAAAGATAATATAATTCTCTTTTGAAAACAGCTCGTTTAGGTAAGCGAGAGTATCCGCACGTGTTTCAAAGCCCAGCAGAGGAAGAGTGCTTTATAGCTCTCCACGCATCCCATCGAGTTTCCCGTGTAATAGGGCCTGTACCCGCTCCTCGGACTCACTCATCTTCTTCTCCATCAGATCGGCTTGCTCATTAAACCGCTGATAACTCAGCCGGATAAGAGAAGCTGGGTTACCTGCCCTTTTAGTTTTTATTTCTTCAGAGGAATTTTTGCGCGTACGTTTTGGTAGAGGTGCCATAGTTTGTTTTGTTGGTGTTTTGGTATTTGGCGCGCTGTTAATCTTGTGCTTGAGTCCTCAGTTAACAAGAGCAATGAGAAAAAAAGCAAAAGAGGCAAAAGTTTTGTTGTTTTTCTTTATTACGAATGCTGTTTTGTAATTATAAAAGTATATTTTATGGTAATTGTGCACTGTATTAATTATTGCAATCACTTTGGACTGTTCGAACAATTAGCACAAAATTTTTGCACTAAAAAATATATGGACTCAATCGCAGTTTGTTTCGATTTATTTAATTAGATCACGAAGCGTTAAAACTGAGCGTCTTGCCAGCTGTTTTAGCGTCTGCAAGACTTACTAAGCGTAAGAAACCCCAGAGCTATACTGGTGGTAGCGCATGCTACTAGTAGGGTCACCCAAACCGGGGAGGTCAAGGGGGAGAGCCAGTACCGGCAGTGATTGCGGGTGCGCACGCAGGCCCCCCGGCGTCGATATCCAGTGACTACAAAATGTAAAATTCCAAGGTAGCAGTGGACTGCTTGGCTGCTAGCTCGCGTAAAGCTTGGACACCATGGCCTCGAACAGCGGCTCCATTGCCATTGAGGATTGGCATGTGTCCTGTGAACGCTCCTTCTCGGACCACTACAGGATACACTACAATATAAAATGGGAAAGAGAGAAGGTCAAGGCCTACCGAAATCCTAAGCGGACAGACTGCAACCGCTTCTCCAAAACCGTAAGAAGACGCCACCCGACCCCCCCGGAGGAGACATCCTCCACACGGGACAACTGGAGGAAGCGGTACAGAGAGTCACCAAGGCTCTACAAAAAGTGTTTCTCAAATCCTTCCCGATCAGCCGACCCTCAAAGTCCAATCGCAACTCGTGGTGAACGCGGGAGTTGAGCGAAGTCAGAAAGGAATCGAGGAAGCTTTTAAACAAGGCCAAAATGACGAACACACAGAAAGGCTGGGATGCATATCATCACAGCTTCAACTCCTACAAGAACGCCTGTTGGTAGTAGCTTTCTGCGAATCAAAAGACAGCACCTCAAGGCTTCGAAGACTGATGTCAAAGGCCTACCGCACCTGGCCTACTTCGTAAGTTTTGGTCAAACGGTTATAACTTAGCCGTTTATTATTATATTTTTATAAGCAATACCTTAAACGACGCCTAATTAATGTGTCTATCTAAAACCAAAAATCAAGGCATTCAAATATTTTTTTTCGACTTTTCCTGAGCTTTCAAATTCAAAATTTCGGGGAAAAATACCCGAAAAAAATTATGAAATTTCAATTTGGAAGCTTAATATCTTCCAGACGTTAAGTTGCAGCTACAAAGTATCTGAGTCGGATTTATAGCTGCATTTGTCAGCTTTTGCAAAGTTCAATACAACCAGTTGTAGGAAACTTAAGTTATGTGAAAAATAGAATAATAATACCTATGACAAAAAATAACACATTTTTTTAAATTTCTTAAAAAAAAAACTACTCCATGAAAAAAAAACCATAATTCTTTAAACAATTTTAAATCCCTAAATTTATCAGAAAAAGTTATTTTTGGCCACAGCGGAAAAAAAAAGTTGAATTTTGTCGAGTAGTGTAATAAGCCGAGAGATTCCATACCATCAGCCAGTTGTCTTTCAGTGAATAGGTTACTATTCATGTCACCTGTCAAAATACTATCAGTATAATTAAGTGTTAAGTTAGCTATTAAGTCAATTATGTCTGAGCAGTCTATGTTTTTATGGGGCCTGTAAATGCAGCCAATAAGCATTTTTTTTTTTTATCACAAATTGGATTAATTATTTTTAGGAATATGTATTCTATTAAGCTATCGTTGGGCTTAAGAATAACTTTACCCCTTACTCGTTTGCTCAGATAAATTGCTACACCCCCTGTTCGGGCCAGCCGCTAATCAACAGGCCTAACTTAAAACTATACATACAATACAATACAATATACTGCAATACTGTAAACGCCCACGTTCGGCAGCGCTGCTGCGCTCTCCCTCTGTAAAGGGCGCTCTGCAGCCGCCGCCTCGGCTCTAGCTTTGATTAGCCGACGGTGCTAATTTCAGTAATCTGCTAACCTCTCTGCGCATTGGTTGCATTTGGATCTCGTTTACACATATGTATGTACATTTATCTGGTTGTGCTAAGAGCAAGCAATCGGCTTCCGCTAGCAGCCGCCGGTATAAATAAACAGTTATTAAATTTGGAACAATTCGCATTATTATTTTGGATAAAAATAGGTGCCAAAAAAGCTTGGCATCTCAAACATTGGTGACCCCGACGTGATTAAAGACATTGGCTAATCGCGTTTCGTGCAAAAACATTTAAATTGAACAATATATTCGGTTCTGTGCAGTTTAACCACAAACAAATACATTGGTGCAGAATATAAACGGCTTATGTGCAAATTCAGTGAGAGTGCGGTCGTCTGAGATTCCGTTAGTTAATCGTCGAATCTCTTATTCTATGCTCAGCCGCAGACACGGTTATTGACTTTTCGTGTCTCTCATTCTCGCTCCAGCTTCTGTGCACCGTCGCATAATCGTCAAGTCTTTCATTCTCTGCACAACTGCAGCCACGGTTTCGACTTTTCGTGTCTTCACTCTCTCTTTCTCGATTCTGTACGCCGTCGCTAAACGGTTATCTATTCTCCGTTGTTTCGTTGCATTTCGCACCGTTAAACATGGAAAGCGATCCCAATACAGGCGCGGGCGAAAATGTTGTGACGGCTAATAACAGGCTGAGTCTTTATAAACGTAAAGTTCAGTCTTTGTACGATCGAATGAGCGGGCTCGGCGAATCATTCGCTGGCAATAAGATCGATAATTTGAACGCCACGGAGATCGACGTTCGTATCGACATGCTGTCAGAAATTCGAGAGGAATTTAATAAGGCCCATAATGAACTGGAAGCGCTCAATCAAGATGAGATTGGGAGTGCGATGCGCAACAACTTTGATATGCTCTTCATATTGTTGAAGGCTGAGCTACTGGCTGCTCTCGAACTAGGCCACTCGCGCGCTGCTGCCAATTCGACTACCCTACCAAACCATTCTGGACACAGTACCATCATCATGGCTCACAAACAGCGACTTCCTAAGCTGAAAATACCCAAGTTTTCCGGTGGATACGTCGAATATTCGGACTTTATGGCCATGTTCAATTCGATCATCGACGCGGATGCGGATCTCAGCGACATCGAGAAGTTCCAGCACCTTCGCTCTAGCCTCGCTGATGTGGCTTTGGATTCGGTTCGATCTTTGGAACTCTCCAGTGCCAATTATCGTGTGGCGCTGGATATACTTAATAAACGTTTTAGTAACAAGCGACTTGTTTTTCAGGCACACATCAAGAAGATTCTTGGGCTCAAGAGAGTGGATTCGCCATCTCCCAAAAGGCTTCGGGAGTTTTCGGATGCAGTCAATTTGCATATGCGTGCTTTGCAAACATTAGGAACGGATTTGGAGATATCCCACTGCATTATAATTAACCTGCTGCTGCAGAAGTTGGACGCTAAGACGCAAATGAAATGGGAAGAACACCTGTCGTCGGATGCCATACCTACAGCAAAGGATTTTTATGAATACTTGGAGAAGCGGTGCCAGAAAATGGAGACCTTGGAATACGCTACAGCGGCACCCGCTAGTAGCGCTCAGGTGGGAAAAACCCATAATTCTCAGTTTAAGAAAACTTTTGTTGCCTCCAACTCTTCCACCGACTCATCTGGATGCAGTTTTTGCCATTCAGCGGGACATGGTGTATATTCCTGCAGGATATTCGGGAATTTGTCTCCGTTGCTGCGCCACAAAGAAGTGAAGAAGCTTTCCCTCTGTTTCAATTGCCTAAAAGCGGGGCATCGGACTCGTGCATGCAACAGTGGAAAATGTCGAGTATGCAGTGGGAGGCATCATAGTTTGTTGCATTTTGAGAATCTGCAATCTACAATTCAAGGCTCCCCAGATCTTTCTCCTCCAGATCTAACGCTCCAACCAGTCGCTATTTCTGCCACTCAGGATTCTGTTAGCAGTTCACCTTCCCCTGCCTCTACCTCTCTTGCTGCCCAAGGTCTTCAATCCGATGTTGTGCTTCTGGCTACCGCTGTGGTTCTCGTAAAGAATCGGTCTGGCGTTTTAGTTCCTTGTCGTGCCATACTAGATTCAGGATCTCAGCTTCATCTCATCACATCCAGGTTCGCCCATCAGCTCCAGCTTAGGAGAACTCAATCGTCTGCACTTGTCTCTGGGCTCGGCGATACCAGCGTGGCTACTGAGGGATCCACCGTGAACATTTGTATGCATTCTCGCACAGCTGACTATACAACTACGCTTACTGCTCTTATAGCTCCTACGATCACCGATTGTCAACCAAGTCTGGCAGTCAATGTAGCCGATTGGAATATTCCGTCAAATATTCAGCTTGCTGATCCTGCATTTTTCAACCCTCAGCGAGTGGATCTTCTCATTGGTGCCAGCATTTTCTATGATCTCCTCTGCGTAGGGCAAATCAAACTCATCGATGGTCTGCCTCTTCTGAAGAAGACCCGGCTTGGGTGGATTGTATCCGGTGGTGGACAAAGGGTAGCACGCTCGGCGCTCTTGGCAACGCACAATTCTCCAGATTCGGAAGCTAGCATGGATGCAAGGTTGGACAAAACTCTTCGTATGTTTTGGGAGGTCGAGACTTGTGCGAACGCCGTTTTGAAAACGAAGGAAGAATTAGATTGTGAAGCGCATTTCGTAGACCACTTCTCACGTTTGCCATCAGGGGAGTATTCAGTTCGTCTCCCGTTAAAGGGTAATGGCGATCGCTTAGGGGAATCTTACACTCAGGCGCATCGTCGATTCATCAATTTGGAGCGAAAGTTGGATCGTGATACTACACTCAAGGAGCGGTACTCTGCCTTTATGAGGGAGTATATTGAGTTGAAGCATATGTCCCCAGTCAACCCTGATTCTCGTAGTCTCTGCAGATATTTCTTGCCTCATCACTGTGTTTTAAAGGAGGATAGTACGACGACAAAGCTTCGTGTCGTTTTCGATGGTTCGGCAGCTACATCAACTGGATGTTCCCTAAATGATGCGATGATGGCAGGCCCTGTTATTCAGCCTGCATTGTTCAGCATATTAATTCGGTTTCGCACATATCCAGTCGCTCTCACTGGGGACATTTGTAAAATGTACCGCTGCGTGCGAGTGTCTTCACCTGACAATTACTTTCAGTGCATTCTATGGCGAGATTCTGTCCAGTCCGAAGTTCAGGTCTACACATTAGACACCGTCACATATGGCACTAGAGCTGCATCGTTTTTAGCAGTTCGCGCAATGCACCAGCTGGCCATTGACGAGGGTGAGTCCTACCCTCTTGGCTCAGCTGCTCTGCAGTAGGATTTTTACGTGGATGATCTCATCTCGGGCGGCAGCTCTGTCGCTGAGGTCATGGAAAAGATGCATCAAACCTCCGCCATACTGTCTTGCGGTAATATTAAGCTTAGGAAATGGTGCTCTAGCCATCAGGAAGTACTTGAGGGAACGCCTGAAGAGGACAGAGAGAAATACTTAAGGTTTCATGATGGAAGTGAAATAACGAAAACTCTTGGCTTAGCATGGGACCCTGCATCAGATCAGCTGCTTTTTGCCTTGTCCGCGCTGGACACAAATTCGAAGCCCTCCAAGCGATCGGTTTTGTCTACGATTGCTCGTTTCTACGACCCTCTTGGATTGATAAATCCCGTTATTGTCAGGTGCAAAATCTTCCTCCAGCAGCTTTGGAGAGAAAATTTGGATTGGGATGAAAGCCTACCCTCAGCGTTGCATTCCTCTTGGATGGACTTGAGAAACAGTTTGTCAAGTATCACGCGGATATCATTTCCTCGCGTTGTTCATCCTTCTAATACGGTAATCGAACTTCACGGATTTTGTGACGCCAGCACAGAAGCATATGGCGCTTGCATATATGTGGTGTCCAGGGAAGGGCAGTTGTCGAGCAATATCTTGTGCTCAAAGTCTCGAGTGGCGCCACTAAAAACCTTATCGATTCCCAAGTTGGAATTAAGTGGAGCCCATTTGCTTGCGAAACTAATGAATAATTTGAAGGATATTGGAAGTTTTACAGGTCGATTTTATTGCTGGTCAGATTCATCGACAGCATTATCTTGGATACGGGATGAGCCAGCCAAATTTCAAGTCTTCGTGGCAAATCGAGTGGCAGCAATTCAGGAGTTGACGGCAGGCATGGAATGGCGCTATGTCCCCACATCATTAAATCCTTTTAAACGGCAGAGCTTCGCAAGCGTGTATTGCTGATCGCGTCCCCACATGCCGATCTTACGTCAGAATGCAAATTTGCAAATTCATTCTTCGGCATGCAGCGCACATTCGCCTACATGCATAAATTTGTACATCGGCTTCGGCATTCTGGACTCACCGTTTCGGATATTCGGCAAGGAACGCATCTTCTGATCCGGCATATTCAACTGGCTGTTTTGTATATGGATATAAGAGAGATTCAACGCAATGGTCAAGTCAGGAAATCCAGTTCAATCAGCTCACTCTCTCCGTTCATTGATCAGCATGGATTACTAAGAGTTGGAGGTCGTCTTGGAAACTCATCTCTGGGATTTGATGCTCAGCACCCTCTTATCCTGCCAAAGGGACATCCCATAATTTGTGCGCTGATAAGGTATTATCACGAAAGGAACCTTCATGCTGGACCTCGCGCACTACTTGCCAAAATTCGACTGGAATATTGGCCCATTGGCGGAATCAAGGCAGTATCAAAGGTAGTCAGCAAGTGTGTGAGATGCTTCAGGACTAGGCCGCGCATGGTTCAGCACATCATGGGAGATCTGCCTAAGGAGCGTTTGGAGGGAACTCGACCTTTTGAAGTCACTGGAGTGGATTACTGTGGGCCTTTTTTGTATAGATCAGAAATCCGCACGAGGCCACCCATCAAGTGCTACATCAGTGTATTCATTTGCTTCACTTCTAAGGCTATACACATGGAGCTCGTAAAGGACCTGACCACCGCTTCGTTTCTAGGCGCCTTAAAGCGTTTCACTTCTACGCGAGGAAGGCCAAGTCAAATCTGGTCTGACAATGCGACAAACTTCGTTGGCGCGAAGAACGAGCTTTTGGAGCTCAAGAAACTCTTTATGAGCGACTCGCATATGAAGGAGGTCCATGAATCCTGCTTGGCGGACTCGATCGACTGGCGCTTCATCCCACCACGCTCTCCGCACTTTGGCGGATTGTGGGAAGCGGCCGTGAAGACAGCAAAGCATCACCTGTACCGCTCAGTTGGGCCCTCTGTGCTTGACTTCGACGAGCTGCGCACTCTGATCTGCCAGATCACGGCAATTGTTAATTCTCGCCCTTTGCTCTCGCTTTCAGAAAATCCTGCTGATTTGGATGTCCTGACTCCTGCTCATCTGCTTTTAGGCGGTCCACACGAAGCAATCCTCGAGCCCGATCTGACGAAGCTGAACTATAATCGTCTGGATGGCTGGCAACGGGTCACTCAACTGCAGCAGATATTCTGGAGCCGCTGGCGCGAAGAGTATCTAACTCTTTTGCAAGAACGGTCGAAATGGCGGACTCCCACGCAAAATCTTTGCGTAAACGATCTCGTTCTGATTAAGGACGAGAATCTTCCTCCAATGCGTTGGCCACTAGCTAGAGTGGTCGAGGTCGACAAGGGCAAAGATGGAGTGTGCCGCGTAGCTGACTTGAAGACTGCCACAGGAACCATCAGAAGGGCCGTTACACGGCTATGTGTACTGCCCCTCAAGGAGTCTGTTGAAAGACTGTCTTCCAACGGGGGGAGTATGTTCGGGCCAGCCGCTAATCAACAGGCCTAACTTAAAACTATACATACAATACAATACAATATACTGCAATACTGTAAACGCCCACGTTCGGCAGCGCTGCTGCGCTCTCCCTCTGTAAAGGGCGCTCTGCAGCCGCCGCCTCGGCTCTAGCTTTGATTAGCCGACGGTGCTAATTTCAGTAATCTGCTAACCTCTCTGCGCATTGGTTGCATTTGGATCTCGTTTACACATATGTATGTACATTTATCTGGTTGTGCTAAGAGCAAGCAATCGGCTTCCGCTAGCAGCCGCCGGTATAAATAAACAGTTATTAAATTTGGAACAATTCGCATTATTATTTTGGATAAAAATAGGTGCCAAAAAAGCTTGGCATCTCAAACACCCCCAGCATAACTACGACGATCAGAACGAAACACGTCAAAACTATCACAACTAATTAACATATTACTAAGTTCAGGTACAAACCACGTTTCGGACACACATACATCACCTTCGGAATTAACAAACAGATAACGAAACTCTTCTATTTTATTTACTAAGCTCTGAGCATTTATGTGACAAATCTTGAGCTCTGCTTGCTTAGGACCCTAATCATTGCATGGCTGTTCGATGTGGAGTTGAGGCTAGAGGCCATCAATATTGAAATAAGTTTTTCCTTAGAAATACATTAACTTCTTCCGTTTCACTCCGTTTAACGTGAACGAGTGCTCGACGGCAGAATACAGCTGATACGATCTTCTATCTCTTCATCAGAATAGCTTGCTTAAAGATATAATTCTCTTTTGAAAACAGCTCGTTTAGGTAAGCGAGAGTATCCGCACGTGTTTCAAAGCCCAGCAGAGGAAGAGTGCTTTATATGTTCGCCGTTACTGGGCAGCAGCTCGTTGAAAGTATATTTTGTATCGGAGACAATCAAATTTGATAATCGTGAAAGGGTCGAAAACCGAATTTACATTATTCGGCTGTCAAACCCTGAAAATATCCATGGCGCTGGGTTTACCCCTAGCGAGAATGCTAGCGAGTTAAAAGCCGACCGCAACTGCTCACCCTCAACAAATGGGACTCCATGTGGTCGCATGTCATTGGCGGCAGTGGCATTGGCTTGCTCGGCTAGATTTGCCCTAAGCGTCGCCACTTGAGTCTGCAGCTGAGACGTCTCCTTCGCCACTGATTCCAGCCTCTGGACTCGCTGCTGTAAATCATCCAGCTCTCCACGCATCCCATCGAGTTTCCCGTGTAATAGGGCCTGTACCCGCTCCTCGGACTCACTCATCTTCTTCTCCATCAGATCGGCTTGCTCATTAAACCACTGATAACTCAGCCGGATAAGAGAAGCTGGGTTACCTGCCCTTTTAGTTTTTATTTCTTCAGAGGAATTTTTGCGCGTACGTTTTGGTAGAGGTGCCATAGTTTGTTTTGTTGGTGTTTTGGTATTTGGCGCGCTGTTAATCTTGTGCTTGAGTCCTCAGTTAACAAGAGCAATGAGAAAAAAAGCAAAAGAGGCAAAAGTTTTGTTGTTTTTCTTTATTACGAATGCTGTTTTGTAATTATAAAAGTATATTTTATGGTAATTGTGCACTGTATTAATTATTGCAATCACTTTGGACTGTTCGAACTATTAGCACAAAATTTTTGCACTAAAAAATATATGGACTCAATCGCAGTTTGTTTCGATTTATTTAATTAGATCACGAAGCGTTAAAACTGAGCGTCTTGCCAGCTGTTTTAGCGTCTGCAAGACTTACTAAGCGTAAGAAACCCCAGAGCTATACTGGTGGTAGCGCATGCTACTAGTAGGGTCACCCAAACCGGGGAGGTCAAGGGGGAGAGCCAGTACCGGCAGTGATTGCGGGTGCGCACGCAGGCCCCCCGGCGTCGATATCCAGTGACTACAAAATGTAAAATTCCAAGGTAGCAGTGGACTGCTTGGCTGCTAGCTCGCGTAAAGCTTGGACACCATGGCCTCGAACAGCGGCTCCATTGCCATTGAGGATTGGCATGTGTCCTGTGAACGCTCCTTCTCGGACCACTACAGGATACACTACAATATAAAATGGGAAAGAGAGAAGGTCAAGGCCTACCGAAATCCTAAGCGGACAGACTGCAACCGCTTCTCCAAAACCGTAAGAAGACGCCACCCGACCCCCCCGGAGGAGACATCCTCCGCACGGGACAACTGGATGAAGCGGTACAGAGAGTCACCAAGGCTCTACAAAAGGCGTTTCTCAAATCCTTCCCGATCAGCCGACCCTCAAAGTCCAATCGCAACTCGTGGTGAACGCGGGAGTTGAGCGAAGTCAGAAAGGAATCGAGGAAGCTTTTAAACAAGGCCAAAATGACGAACACACAGAAAGGCTGGGATGCATATCATCACAGCTTCAACTCCTACAAGAACGCCTGTTGGAAGTAGCTTTCTGCGAATCAAAAGACAGCACCTCAAGGCTTCGAAGACTGATGTCAAAGGCGCCTACCGCACCTGGCCTACTTCGTAACCAGGACGGCACGTTCGCGGAGAGCAGTGTATAAATTAGAGCTCCTCATGAAAACCCACTCCCCTGGCTGCTCTAATGTCGCGTGGGGTGAATCCAACCCGGCAACCGTCCACGTGGGGCAGCAACAGGGAGAGGAAAGCGAGGAGCTCGTACGGGAACAATTGGCACCGGATAAGATTACATGGGCTATTAAATCTTTCAGTCCCTACAAATCGCCGGGGCCTGATGAGGTCAGACCAGCCATGCTGCAGATGGCATGCTCACACATAATCTTTAAAGGATGCCTGCTTACTGGGTACGTCCTTCAAGAATGGAAGGAGGAGAGATTGGACTTCATCCCCAAGGTTGAGAAGATAAACCACATCTCACCCAAGGACTACAGACCTCGTTTTTGTTGAAATCGATGAAACGGCTGATGGATCTACATATAAGATCTATGTTCAACGAACGAGTTTTTAGCGTAGCTCAACACGCCTACCTTAAAGGTAGATCAGTAGAGTCCGCACTGCACAAAGTAGTTCGGCACATTGAAAAGGCTCTTAGCCATAAGGAATACGCCTTCAATACCGTCAGGATCGAGTCAATCACGGCTGCACTGGCCAAGATTGGCACAACACAGGGAGGAGTCATATCTCCGCTCCTGTAGAACCTAGTTCTCAATGACCTCCTCCTGCAGCTGAGGAGCAGTGGGCACAAAGTTACGGCCTACGCGGACGATCTAGTGATACTGGTATCCGGAAGATCTTGCCCACAATCAGTGAACTGCTGGAATCGGCGCTAGGAGTGACTAATAAATGACTAAATAAATTCTGTCAGAAGACAGAACTGGTGCTGTTCTCAAGAAGATATAAGATACAGAGTTTAAAACTACCCGCTATTGGGGGAACGAAACTCAAACTATCGAGCGCAGCCAAGTAACCTGGCGTCATTCGTGACTCCAAACATTCCTGAAAACGAAACGCGAAGGAAAGAAATAAAAATGGAATGGCAGCTTTCTATATCTGCACGAACCAAGATAGACCAAGATGGGGCCTACAACCACGTATACGTGTACAACCGTACACAGCGGTGGTGCGACCCATCCTGACATACGGAGGCTTGGTCTGGTGGGAGGCGGTCAACACCAAATCTCACCTAGAAAATCTTCGTAAAGTCCAACGAGTGGCATGCCTTGGGGTCACCGGATGTTTTAACAATATATGACTATTTTCAAAAGTAATAGAAGAAATTACTTGGAATAATATTTTCTAAAGTGAATTGTGGCTCCCGTACTCAAATATGACCTTAGAATTAGTGTAAAAGCTTTCGTTTACCTGTAAGTTGAGAAAAAGTGAATAAGTGCTCTTGCGGCTTTGGGTGTAAAAAAATGTAATTTTTAAATGGCGATATTGAGTTTTTTTCTCTTAATGATACTCAGAAAAACAATTTTTGTTGGCTGTGCAGTATAAATGCAGATTGCATTTTATGCAAATGCATAGCGTTTGACAAGTTTTACAGTGCTTGCACCATCTTTTTCCACTGTCTCGATCCAATCATTCCGGAAAATGGTTTAGATGGTCAAACCACAAGTCCGATATTGGATCCTCCGATTTTTCTCCTAGTTTGAGCTCTAGCTTGAAAGGTCGCTGAGCCCTTCATTGTCCGCTCTGTCTGAAAAGATAGTGACTGTATTGTCCTGGATAGTTTTTGGTTTTGAATGCCAGCAGATCTGCAGCAATCGACTTGCGAAAATCCGGGAGTTCGATCAATTTGTCTTTGCTCCCGTTCTCCTTTTCTAAATGGCTGTATAAAATATAGGCGTTTGTTGCGGCCATTTCGATCAAGTGGTAAAAAATTCGAGTCGCGGCGTCCCGTCGATAGCAGGCGAACGGCTTTGTTTCTTTCCACAGTACATTACTTATTTGAACTCCATATGAGGAGCCTAAATACTCAACCGAAAAACCTCTCAGCTCTTTGTTAATGGCACTATAGTTTGGCAGCGTGCAATTGGGGATACGGTTTACACCCACTGTGCCAAGGCTATAAATACCTTTCGCACGCAGATAGACCATCAAAGGCAGCGACGTATAAAAGCTATCAAAATAACAAATTTTTTTTTGACTTTTCCTGAGTTTTAAAATTCAAAATTTCGGGAAAAAATACCGAAAAAAATTATGAAATTTGTATTTGAAAGCTTAATATCATCCTGACGTTAAGCTGCCGCTACAAAGTGTCTGCGTCAGATTTATAGCTGAATTTGTCAGCTTTTCAAAACTGCAAAGTTTGTTACAACCAGTTGTAGGAAACTTAAGTTATGTGAAAAATAGAAGCACTACCTCTGAAAAAATAGCAATTTTTTTAAAAATTCTTTAAAAAAAACTTAACCTAGGAAGAAAAACCATAATTCTTAAAAAAAAATTTAAATCTCCAAGTCTATCAGAAAAACTCATTTTGGGCGACAGCGGAAAAAAAAACCGTTGAATTTTGTTGAGTAGTGTAGTAGGCAATGGCGATCGAAGCCTTTGAACAGTTTTCCGGGTAGATTTAGATTCCTGTGCAATATTTTGCACATCATCAACATTGCTGTCAATAAATGATACAGTATCAGCATCCTCTAATTCAGTGTTCAGAGCTTTTTCCCCGTCGTCACTTGATACGTTCGACTCTTACTCATACGACGAGACTGACTCAAAAAAATCCAGAACCCGCTTTGCCATTTCTTCTAATATTTAAATTTCTATTAAGAAAAATCAAACTTTAAACAAAAGCCAAAATAAAAGTGCAAGTATTTGTGCAAGGGCTGCAGGTAACTTGGAGCCCCAAAAGTGTCTCTAGGCACTAATCACTATTACTCTGCTACAACGCACATCTTTTATATATTTGCTTATCTGAAATTTAATTTTAATAGTAAATAATCATACCTTTCAGGAAAAAAAAATGAGCTGGATCGATTTTATATATTTAATTTTATTAGCAAAAGAAAACTCAACAAGCAGCAGGTCAAATTGTACGCCGGAAAAATCACATGTTCTGTGCACATGAACATCAAAATTACCGTTAAAAGCTTCCGAGAGCTTTCAAAGCTTATATATGGAAACTGTGTGTTTTTTATTAACTGCCAACAAATAATTAAGTGATGTAAAAGCTCTTAGTTTTTTTTGCTAATGTGAATAATATAATATGTGTCTAAAATCACTCTTAGGTGTTAGAGGGAGGAATAAAAGAAAATGGCAATGGCAGCATTCCACACCTGCAGGAACACTTTTGGACGAAGATTGGGCCTACAACCACGCATCATCCACTGGTTGTACACAGCGGTGGTGCGACCCATCCTGACATACGGAGGCTTGGTCTGGTGGGAGGCGGTCAACACCTTAAGTGCCAGGCGGAGAAAAGTCCGGCGGGACTACTGGCAGCACGGTTCTTCAAGCCATCCCATTACGGCCATGCCACTGTACTCCGTAATAGTGGAGCGGCAGGGAAGAATGACTATTGTGTACCACAGTTTTCGGTGAAAAGAAACTTTAGTGGACGCATCCCGGACAGAGAAGAATGGAAGAGAAACACTGTCCTCAGACAGTATGAGCTTTTCATCTTCACTGACGGCTCAAAGGCAGACGAGGGGACAGGAGTCGGGATCTTCTGTGAAGATCTGGAGACCAGAGAACGGCAATAAGCCACCGCAACTAAAAGTACACCCGGTGTCCATGAGTATTTTTGACACCCGGGTGTATTCTGGCACTGCAAATCGGCTGCAAACGATTGAGTCTGAGTTTTGTGTCGGTTGTTTTTACGCACAAGCGTAGATCGTAACCGAGAGACTTTTTGTATGAGGCCGATCTCAAGTACTGATGCAAAATGAATGGGTGAAAAAGGAAACACAAAACTCGAGACAAGAAACGTTTTGTGTGGCTTGGGTGTTGTTGTTATTTCTTGCGTGTTATTTCTGAACCCATGTTCTTTGCTGTACCCATAATTTGCTTTATACATGCATACACTAGTACATATGTATGTATATTAAAAATAAAAAGCTATTTTTGTACAGCTTTATGTTAAAAAACTTTAATAACAATCTTAGAAATGCTGGCCGACGTTTTTGACATTTTTGAGCCTGCTACTCCCTTTAACGACTGAATAAGACCGCTAATATGTGTAAACCAGTGGACAAAAAGCCGTCGATCATTGTAACAGCACTCGGGTATCTGCTTGACACCCGAGTGTCTTAAAGGCACCCGAGAAAAAAATGTGTACTTTGCCTACAACGCATTTTTGCGTATTCCTCTTTGTGCTCAATCCTTGCTTCTCTTACATTCGTTATGAGTGTGAAAATGATCGGCACGCATCTACGAAATATATCTGGGTGTCTGGTGAAAGTAAAGTCTGGTGCCCGAAGTACAAACTCGAAAGCACCGCATGGTTTTGTGTGGGTGCGAGTGTTTTACTTTTCTTGCCGGTAATGAGTGGCACCGGCAAAGTTGCTATACACCTTGGATTTACCTCCGAGGAACATAGCAATCTGTGTTGACAGTCAGGCTGCAGTCAAAGCCCTGATATCTTGCAAAAGCACTAGTAGACTCGTACGCGAGACCAAATAAGTTCACATTCGATCACGCTCACGTGGGTTCCGGGTCAAACCGATATCGCGGGCAACGAGAGCGCGGATGAATGTGGCAGAGCAGGATTGGGCAAGCCGATTGCGGACGCGGTAAGTGTTATACGGAGACCGCTACGAGACAAAACCCCGCAGTTGATGGTATGCTCTAGCTTAATTTCTACGCTATGGAAGATAATGTGACTGAAAGGGCGCGGAAGCGAGATAGGAGCGCACTAGGTAATACAGAAACAGCAGCAATCTGCTGCTCCTCTCAGCATCCTTTCCCCACCTTGCAAGATTACAAAGCATATATCAAAGTTTTTGGAACCACTAGCGCCTTAGAGAGTATGTTTTGGCTCCGATGTTGTTGAATGGAGTCTACGAATGGCGCCGGAGTCCCTGCCATGGGGTGGCTTACAGAATGACGATGGCGCCGCAGTTCTTTCAATTGGACTGCTGTATTTTTTCCCTTCTAGATAAAGAAAATGGTTTCATTATATCGCCGTAGCAAAATTCTCCTTATAGCTTGTTGGGTTTTTGTTTTTTGCACTGCGTTGTTATCGTATTTACACTCATTCACGCACAGAGACTTTAGCTGCATGTCATTTAAAACCCTGGGGAAAATATTACAGATACCATGAAATACTTTTCCAGCATATATCGCCGTGTGATTGGTGTGTGCGTGTGCATGGTGATCTGAGTACTGCTATCGAACTGACCCTAGCAAATACATTTTGCATTGAACATTTTTTATCGGTTTCATACGAATATCAACCCTGATTCTGTTTGCTAGCAGTTGTTTTCGGATTTTGGCACTGCCCTTTAAATGGAACATGCGAGATTGATACCCTTATACCCTTCTTACATTAGGGCGCATCATTGGATTTTTCCGTTAAATGGAACATGCGGCAATGATGCCCATAAAAGCCCTGTAGATAGAAGAAGACAATGATGCGGCCGCATGATACAACATTCATCGCATCATTCGCAAGTTTTACCGTATTCTGACAAGTATTTTTACAAAATACTGAAATTATTCGGGGTTTCGACGCGGTATCGGGATATTTTTATCGAATCAAACAATAAATTCAATTTAAAGTTGAGTGGCCAAACCATTCCTGAATATTTCAATTAAAATAAGTCTGATTGCAAGCAACAAAATTGTAACACAAACTTACAAGGTCTTTTGGGACGCGCAGATTCCAACTTTAAAAGTGACACTTGAAGATTAAAGTCAGCAGCACGTAATTTATGTTCGATGGAGCCAACAATCGCTGACAAAATGATGCGGAAATGATGCGGCCTAATTGTAAACGCCTCGCATCATTAATCCGCACCTTCGGCATTAGCTGAAAAAATGAAAGATTTCGGTCTCTCGCATGCCGAAATTAAAAATAAAATAATATAAACTGCAGCGTCGTTATTGTCTCTTGCTCTGCCACATAGAGCATCATTAATTCTTGGGTATTCATATTAATAAAATGAAATAAAACAAATTTTCGTAGACAAGCACGTGCCAGCAGCCGAAACTCAATAACTCAACTTTGGCATAGTGTAAATGCAAGTTCTGAGTTATTGAGTTACCTTTCGATAAATGAGGTAACTTACTGTAGTGTAATAGGCTTTTTACACTTGGTGCGTTACCTATCGATATCGGAAAAGACGCAGAGAAGCAGAACTGCCGTTTACACTACAGCGTCTTTGCGTCTTGGAAGAGGAAGACAACTGTTGTAAACAAAGTAAATAATGTTCGAAAATCAACGAAATATGTCGGAAATAGAGTTGATTCTTTTAACTGCGGTGGCGCAAAGTGAGGAGAATCTTTTGAAGTGCATGGAAGCGGCTGAGTTATCCTCAGAAAAGTTGCAATTCGTCTTGCAACTGCAACGTCCTCCTTGCGTTTGGACTCTTATAGGTAAAAAGCAGATAATGTTCTCTCTTTTTAATTAAATAATGTATTCTTCATTGCAATAGCCACGATATGGTTCATATTGGGAGAAAGATGTTGTGGAGAACTCCGATGCCTTTTTAAGGAAAATTTCTGCATGGTAAGGAGTACTTCAACTTTTGCGTTGGACTGTTGCCCAATCTCAAAAGGAAAGACGGAGTGTCTGACAATCCCTCTGGAGAAGAGATTAGCAATAGCCCTTTATTGCCAAGGATCGCCTGCGGAATATCGTACGGGAGTCTATTTGGTGTGTCAAGGGCTTTTGTCTGCCGCATATTACTGCAGTTTTGTCGCGAGGTAGTTGCGCAACCCGCTGACAAGTATCTGCCAGCAGACTTTCTTACCCTGAGAAGATCACGGAAACAGTAAAAGGATCCAACGACATGGGATTTGCAGCAAAAAATTTTAAATCAACTATATTGTTGAAATGTTTTTGTTCGGGCCAGCCGCTAATCAACAGGCCTAACTTAAAACTATACATACACTACAATACAATACAATATACTGCAATACTGTAAATGCCCACGTTCGGCAGCGCTGCTGCGCTCTCCCTCTGTAAAGGGCGCTCTGCAGCCGCCGCCTCGGCTCTAGCTTTGATTAGCCGACGGTGCTAATTTCAGTAATCTGCTAACCTCTCTGCGCATTGGTTGCATTTGGATCTCGTTTACACATATGTACATTTATCTGGTTGTGCTAAGAGCAAGCAATCGGCTTCCGCTAGCAGCCGCCGGTATAAATAAACAGTTATTACATTTGAACAATTCGCGTTATTATTTTGGATAGAAATAGGTGCCAAAAAAGCTTGGCATCTCAAACAGTTTTTTTTAATAATAAAATTAGTTTAAACAATTTGTTCTTACCATTACATGAACTTAAGCCCTTTTTTACTCATTTAAAAATTTTACGCTGCAAAATTTAAATTTGAATCTGCTGTTTTTTGTTGTTATTAGTGGTGATTAATCCGCTGATTAGGCAGAAAAGTACGAAAATTGCTGTTATTCGCACAGAAATACCACAGAAATATCAAAACCAAAATGCCAACACTAGGGCCCTATGCTAAGCCTATGTAAAAAAAACTGCGTTTCTGGGAAGACGCAAAGAATCAAGACGCAGCCTCAGTGTAAACGGCACCTTAATAAAATATTAAAATATTATTAAAATATTAAAATATTTAAAATATTCTTAAAAAAAAAACTAAACCTGGAAAAAAAAACTGTTGAGCTAGTGAGCTTTTTCACTAGCTTTGTAGAATTAAACGAGGGGAACGTTGTACCCGGTACTCAGTCAGTATATACATACATACATATATGAGCAATGTTCGCAAAAGGGACAAATTAAATTTTGGGCAAAAAATAATATTTCAAAAAAATGAAGTCAAATCATTTTTGGAATATTATACATGTTTTCAATTTTGTTTGCATATGATTTTTAAAACTGCTTCTAAATTTCTACATGACATGTATAACTACATATTTGAGACGTACAAGTGTTTGCGACAGAGAGAGAGGGAATGAGTCAGCGCTTGGCAGGCGTTGCGTAGCCACTGAAATTTAATTTGTTTCTTCTGGCCATAATATTGATCCGACCTGATCCATATTCGGCAATCTGGTAGATATGGTAATTTTCCATGATTCTGCGTTTTTGGTTTTAATTTTTCTTAAAAATTGTGGATTCCACAGATTTTCGTCCTTTGTGGGGGCGGAAAGGGGCGTCGTAAAATTTTGAAATACACTTGTGCTGGTTTGATATCACAGGAGCTTGGATAGAAAGTCTGGTTGCTCTAGCTCTTATAGTCTCTGAGATCTAGGCGCTCATTTAAACGAATAAGCAAAGCAGACAGGGTCGCGAGTGAGAGAGAGCGAGAGGGAATGATGACTTTCGAAATGGTTTTCTTCATTGTAGCTATAATAATGATCCGATCTGATCCAGATTCAACACTCTGATAGAAATGATCATTCGCTATAATTCTGCGTTTTTAGTTTTCTCGTATCTTCAACATTGTATACGCCACAGACTTTCGTCCTTTGTGGGGGCGGAAAGGGGCGGGGCGAAATTTTGCAACACATTTGGAGTAGTGTGATCACACAGGAGACTGGATACAAAACTTGGTTGCTCTAGCTTTAATAGTCTCTGAGATTTAGGCGCTAATGAAGACGGACAGACGGACGGACGGACAGACAGAGATGGCTACATCGACTCGGCTATTGATGCTGATAAAGAATATGTATACTTTATGGGGTCGGAAACGCTTCCTTCTGGGTGTTACACACATCCGTTATCACCACAAATCTAATATACCCCTATACTCTTCGAGTACCGGGTATAAAAACAGTTACACGTCGGTTAACGGAATTTATCAGCCAAATTCGGCATATGAAGTTTTGGTCACATACAGAGCGTTTGTACTTTGCTAAGCTGAAATTTTGTGTTGTGTGTTCTTCTTAAGCTTGTTGACGAACTGACCTACCGCCACAAAATAAAACGAGGGGGAACGTTGTGAGCCGCGGCAAAGGCCGCGGCTCTACCTTATACCCGGTACTCAGTCAGTATATACATACATACATACATATATGAGCTTACGATTTATACAAGTTATCATATGTTCGCAAAAGGGACAAATTAAGTTTTGGGCAAAAAATAATATTTCAAAAATTTAAGTCAAACCATATTTGGAATATTTATACATGTTTCCAATTTTGTTTGCATATGCTTTTTACATCTGCTTCTACATTTCTACATGTATAACTACATATTTGAGACGTACAAGTGTTTGCGACAGAGAGAGAGGGAATGAGTCAGCGCTTGGCAGGCGTTGCGTAGCCACTGAAATTTAATTTGTTCCTTCTGTCCATAATATTGATCCGATATAATCCTAACTCGATAATCTGGTAGATATGGTCATTTTCCATGATTCTGCGCTTTTGGTTTTCTCGTATCTTAAAAATTGTGGGTTCCACAGATTTGCGTCCTTTGTGGGGGCGGAAGGAGGCGTGGCAAAATTTTGAAACAAACTCGTGCTGGTTTGATATCACAGGAGCTTGGATAGAAAGTTTGGTTGCTCTAGCTCTTATAGTCTCTGAGAACTAGGCGTCAAAAAATACGAATGGGCAAAGCAGATGGGGCCGCGTGTGAGAGAGAGAGAGAGAGAGAGAGGGAACGATTACTTTCGAAATGGTTTTCTTCATTGTAGCTATAATAATAATCCGATCTGATCCAGATTCAACACTCTAATAGAAATGGTCATTCTCTATGATTTTGCGTTTTTAGTTTTCTCGTTTCTTCAAAATTGTGTACGCCACAGACTTTCGTTCTTTGTGGGGGCGGAAAGGGGCGGGGCGAAATTTTGCAACACATTTGGAGTAGTGTGATCACACAGGAGACTGGATACAAAACTTGGTTACTCTAGCTTTAACAGTCTCTGAGATATAGGCGCTAATGAAGACGGACGGACGGACGGACAGACAGACATGGCTATATCGACTCGGCTATTGATGCTGATCAAGAATATATATACTTTATGGGGTCGGAAACGCTTCCTTCTGGGCGTTACACACAACCGTTATCCCCACAAATCTAATATACCCCTATACTCTTCGAGTACCGGGTATAAAAACGGTTACAAGTAGTTTGGTTATATATATATATATGTGGTTTAATGCCAAATTTATTCGAGGAAGGCGTATGTAGCTATGCGTGTAAGTCGACCGATGATCTTGAGGTTTCGAAGAAGGCGATGATCCGAGAGAGCTAGAGCAGTTCGGGCTACTGCTAAGCCGAGTACAACGAATGTTTATATATGTATAAGTAAGCGAAACAAGACCGCTGCCGTGCGTAGGCATATGCGGTAACAAATGATTTCAAACAGTGGGCATTGCAATAATAAACATCGAGATGTGCATTTTCTTTAGCTCGCACCACTGGCTATAATTTACGATGGTTTATGCTGCTTGACCCGACATACTCCCCCCGTTGAAACCCTGTCCTTCAACAGCATCTTTAAGGGGCAGCAGACACAACTTGTTGACGGCTCGTTTTGTAAAGCCAGATGAGGTCTTCAACACGTCGACTCGGGAAACGCCATCTCTTCCTGGTAGAAGCTCGACCACCCTCGCCAGTGGCCACTTCATTGGAGAAAGATTCTCATCCTTAACAAGGACCATATCTGCGACTGCCAAACTGGGCTTCGAAGTGCGCCATTTTGAGCGTTGAGGCAGCGAAGTGATGTACTCTTTCCTCCACCGGGTCCAGAAGAGCTGCTGCAGGTATGAAACGCGCTGCCAGCCGTCCAAGCGATCGAATTTCAGCCGTGTAACGTCTGGCTCAGCGAACGAAGCAGGAGGGCCACCGTTCAAGAAGTGCGCTGGAGTTAGGACATCCAGATCGGCAGGGCTCTCTGAAATTGAAACTAAAGGTCTTGAATTAATTCTTTCAATTGGACTGTTGTATTTTTTCCCTTCTAGATAAAGAAAATGGTTTCATTATATCGCCGTAGCAAAAATCTCCTTATAGCTTGTTTGGTTTTTGTTTTTTGCACTGCGTTGTTATCGTATTTACACTCATTCACGCACAGAGACTTTAGCTGCATGTCATTTAAAACCCTGGGGAAAATATTACAGATACCATGAAATACTTTTCCAGCATATATCGCCGTGGGATTGGTGTGTGCGTGTGCATGGTGATCTGAGTACTGCTATCGAACTGACCCTAGCAAATACATTTTGCATTGAACATTTTTTATCGGTTTCATACGAATATCAACCCTGATTCTGTTTGCTAGCAGTTGTTTTCGGATTTTGGCACGGCCCTTTAAATGGAACATGCGAGAATGATACCCTTATACCCTTCTTACATTAGGGCGCATCATTGGATTTTTCCGTTAAATGGAACATGCGGCAATGATGCCCATAAGAGCCCTGTAGATAGAAGAAGACAATGATGCGGCCGCATGATACAACATTCATCGCATCATTCGCAAGTTTTACCGTATTCTGACAAGTATTTTTACAAAATACTGAAATTATTCGGGGTTTCGACGCGGTATCGGGATATTTTTATCGAATCAAACAATAAATTCAATTTAAAGTTGAGTGGCCAAACCATTCCTGAATATTTCAATTAAAATAAGTCTGATTGCAAGCAACAAAATTGTAACACAAACTTACAAGGTCTTTTGGGACGCGCAGATTCCAACTTTAAAAGTGACACTTGAAGATTAAAGTCAGCAGCACGTAATTTATGTTCGATGGAGCCAACAATCGCTGACAAAATGATGCGGAAATGATGCGGCCTAAGTGTAAACGCCTCGCATCATTAATCCGCACCTTCGGCATTAGCTGAAAAAATGAAAGATTTCGGTCTCTCGCATGCCGAAATTAAAAATAAAATAATATAAACTGCAGCGTCGTTATTGTCTCTTGCTCTGCCACATAGAGCATCATTAATTCTTGGGTATTCATATTAATAAAATGAAATAAAACAAATTTTCGTAGACAAGCACGTGCCAGCAGCCGAAACTCAATAACTCAACTTTGGCATAGTGTAAATGCAAGTTCTGAGTTATTGAGTTACCTTTCGATAAATGAGGTAACTTACTGTAGTGTAATAGGCTTTTTACACTTGGTGCGTTACCTATCGATATCGGAAAAGACGCAGAGAAGCAGAACTGCCGTTTACACTACAGCGTCTTTGCGTCTTGGAAGAGGAAGACAACTGTTGTAAACAAAGTAAATAATGTTCGAAAATCAACGAAATATGTCGGAAATAGAGTTGATTCTTTTAACTGCTGTGGCGCAAAGTGAGGAGAATCTTTTGAAGTGCATGGAAGCGGCTGAGTTATCCTCAGAAAAGTTGCAATTCGTCTTGCAACTGCAACGTCCTCCTTGCGTTTGGACTCTTATAGGTAAAAAGCAGATAATGTTCTCTCTTTTCAATTAAATAATGTATTCTTCATTGCAATAGCCACGATATGGTTCATATTGGGAGAAAGATGTTGTGGAGAACTCCGATGCCTTTTTAAGGAAAATTTCTGCATGCCCAATCTCAAAAGGAAAGACGGAGTGTCTGACAATCCCTCTGGAGAAGAGATTAGCAATAGCCCTTTATTGCCAAGGATCGCCTGCGGAATATCGTACGGGAGTCGATTTGGTGTGTCAAGGGCTTTTGTCTGCCGCATATTACTGCAGTTTTGTCGCGAGGTAGTTGCGCAACCCGCTGACAAGTATCTGCCAGCAGACTTTCTTACCCTGAGAAGATCACGGAAACAGTAAAAGGATCCAACGACATGGGATTTGCAGCAAAAAATGTTAAATCAACTATATTGTTGAAATGTTTTTTTTAATAATAAAATTAGTTTAAACAATTTGTTCTTACCATTACATGAACTTAAGCCCTTTTTTACTCATTTAAAAATTTTACGCTGCAAAATTTAAATTTGAATCTGCTGTTTTTTGTTGTTATTAGTGGTGATTAATCCGCTGATTAGGCAGAAAAGTACGAAAATTGCTGTTATTCGCACAGAAATACCACAGAAATATCAAAACCAAAATGCCAACACTAGGGCCCTATGCTAAGCCTATGTAAAAAAAACTGCGTTTCTGGGAAGACGCAAAGAATCAAGACGCAGCCTCAGTGTAAACGGCACCTTAATAAAATATTAAAATATTATTAAAATATTAAAATATTTAAAATATTCTTAAAAAAAAAAACTAAACCTGGAAAAAAAAACTGTTGAGCTAGTGAGCTTTTTCACTAGCTTTGTAGAATTAAACGAGGGGAACGTTGTACCCGGTACTCAGTCAGTATATACATACATACATATATGAGCAATGTTCGCAAAAGGGACAAATTAAATTTTGGGCAAAAAATAATATTTCAAAAAAATGAAGTCAAATCATTTTTGGAATATTATACATGTTTTCAATTTTGTTTGCATATGATTTTTAAAACTGCTTCTAAATTTCTACATGACATGTATAACTACATATTTGAGACGTACAAGTGTTTGCGACAGAGAGAGAGGGAATGAGTCAGCGCTTGGCAGGCGTTGCGTAGCCACTGAAATTTAATTTGTTTCTTCTGGCCATAATATTGATCCGACCTGATCCATATTCGGCAATCTGGTAGATATGGTAATTTTCCATGATTCTGCGTTTTTGGTTTTAATTTTTCTTAAAAATTGTGGATTCCACAGATTTTCGTCCTTTGTGGGGGCGGAAAGGGGCGTCGTAAAATTTTGAAATACACTTGTGCTGGTTTGATATCACAGGAGCTTGGATAGAAAGTCTGGTTGCTCTAGCTCTTATAGTCTCTGAGATCTAGGCGCTCATTTAAACGAATAAGCAAAGCAGACAGGGTCGCGAGTGAGAGAGAGCGAGAGGGAATGATGACTTTCGAAATGGTTTTCTTCATTGTAGCTATAATAATGATCCGATCTGATCCAGATTCAACACTCTGATAGAAATGATCATTCGCTATAATTCTGCGTTTTTAGTTTTCTCGTATCTTCAACATTGTATACGCCACAGACTTTCGTCCTTTGTGGGGGCGGAAAGGGGCGGGGCGAAATTTTGCAACACATTTGGAGTAGTGGGATCACACAGGAGACTGGATACAAAACTTGGTTGCTCTAGCTTTAATAGTCTCTGAGATTTAGGCGCTAATGAAGACGGACAGACGGACGGACGGACAGACAGAGATGGCTACATCGACTCGGCTATTGATGCTGATAAAGAATATGTATACTTTATGGGGTCGGAAACGCTTCCTTCTGGGTGTTACACACATCCGTTATCACCACAAATCTAATATACCCCTATACTCTTCGAGTACCGGGTATAAAAACAGTTACACGTCGGTTAACGGAATTTATCAGCCAAATTCGGCATATGAAGTTTTGGTCACATACAGAGCGTTTGTACTTTGCTAAGCTGAAATTTTGTGTTGTGTGTTCTTCTTAAGCTTGTTGACGAACTGACCTACCGCCACAAAATAAAACGAGGGGAACGTTGTGAGCCGCGGCAAAGGCCGCGGCTCTACCTTATACCCGGTACTCAGTCAGTATATACATACATACATACATATATGAGCTTACGATTTATACAAGTTATCATATGTTCGCAAAAGGGACAAATTAAGTTTTGGGCAAAAAATAATATTTCAAAAATTTAAGTCAAACCATATTTGGAATATTTATACATGTTTCCAATTTTGTTTGCATATGCTTTTTACATCTGCTTCTACATTTCTACATGTATAACTACATATTTGAGACGTACAAGTGTTTGCGACAGAGAGAGAGGGAATGAGTCAGCGCTTGGCAGGCGTTGCGTAGCCACTGAAATTTAATTTGTTCCTTCTGTCCATAATATTGATCCGATATAATCCTAACTCGATAATCTGGTAGATATGGTCATTTTCCATGATTCTGCGCTTTTGGTTTTCTCGTATCTTAAAAATTGTGGGTTCCACAGATTTGCGTCCTTTGTGGGGGCGGAAGGAGGCGTGGCAAAATTTTGAAACAAACTCGTGCTGGTTTGATATCACAGGAGCTTGGATAGAAAGTTTGGTTGCTCTAGCTCTTATAGTCTCTGAGAACTAGGCGTCAAAAAATACGAATGGGCAAAGCAGATGGGGCCGCGTGTGAGAGAGAGAGAGAGAGAGAGAGGGAACGATTACTTTCGAAATGGTTTTCTTCATTGTAGCTATAATAATAATCCGATCTGATCCAGATTCAAAACTCTAATAGAAATGGTCATTCTCTATGATTTTGCGTTTTTAGTTTTCTCGTTTCTTCAAAATTGTGTACGCCACAGACTTTCGTTCTTTGTGGGGGCGGAAAGGGGCGGGGCGAAATTTTGCAACACATTTGGAGTAGTGTGATCACACAGGAGACTGGATACAAAACTTGGTTACTCTAGCTTTAACAGTCTCTGAGATATAGGCGCTAATGAAGACGGACGGACGGACGGACAGACAGACATGGCTATATCGACTCGGCTATTGATGCTGATCAAGAATATATATACTTTATGGGGTCGGAAACGCTTCCTTCTGGGCGTTACACACAACCGTTATCCCCACAAATCTAATATACCCCTATACTCTTCGAGTACCGGGTATAAAAACGGTTACAAGTAGTTTGGTTATATATATATATATGTGGTTTAATGCCAAATTTATTCGAGGAAGGCGTATGTAGCTATGCGTGTAAGTCGACCGATGATCTTGAGGTTTCGAAGAAGGCGATGATCCGAGAGAGCTAGAGCAGTTCGGGCTACTGCTAAGCCGAGTACAACGAATGTTTATATATGTATAAGTAAGCGAAACAAGACCGCTGCCGTGCGTAGGCATATGCGGTAACAAATGATTTCAAACAGTGGGCATTGCAATAATAAACATCGAGATGTGCATTTTCTTTAGCTCGCACCACTGGCTATAATTTACGATGGTTTATGCTGCTTGACCCGACATACTCCCCCCGTTGAAACCCTGTCCTTCAACAGCATCTTTAAGGGGCAGCAGACACAACTTGTTGACGGCTCGTTTTGTAAAGCCAGATGAGGTCTTCAACACGTCGACTCGGGAAACGCCATCTCTTCCTGGTAGAAGCTCGACCACCCTCGCCAGTGGCCACTTCATTGGAGAAAGATTCTCATCCTTGACAAGGACCATATCTGCGACTGCCAAACTGGGCTTCGAAGTGCGCCATTTTGAGCGTTGAGGCAGCGAAGTGATGTACTCTTTCCTCCACCGGGTCCAGAAGAGCTGCTGCAGGTATGAAACGCCCTGCCAGCCGTCCAAGCGATCGAATTTCAGCCGTGTGACGTCTGGCTCAGCGAACGAAGCAGGAGGGCCACCGTTCAAGAAGTGCGCTGGAGTAAGGACATCCAGATCGGCAGGGCTCTCTGAAATTGAAACTAAAGGTCTTGAATTAATTACGGCCGCGATATGCCATAACAGCGTCCATAGTTCGTCAAGTCCAAGAACCGAGCTACCTATCGCACGGTAGAAATGGTACATGGCCGTCTTAACTGCACCTTCCCACAGGCCACCAAAATGCGGGGAGCGCTGAGGAATGAAGTGCCAGTCTATAGATTCCACCAAGCAAAAATCCAGCACAGCCTTCTGATGGTCATCACTGAGGAACAGGCGTTTCAACTCCATCAGCTCATTCCTAGCGCCGACAAAATTTGTTGCGTTATCTGACCAAATTTGTCGCGGCTTCCGTCGGGTGCATATGAAGCGCTTTAGTCCATGAAGAAAGGCAAGTGTAGATGAATCCTTAATCAGTTCCAGATAAACAGCCTTGGTAGCGAAGCAAATGAAAACACAGACGTAACACTTGATTGGGCCCTTATTGCGTGCCTCCGGTTTGTAGAAAAATGGCCCACAAAAGTCGACGCCTGTGATCTCAAAGGCATGAGAACCGTCGAGCCGCTCCTTTGGAAGATCCGCCATAATATGCTCCAATACTCTAGGCTTCATTCGAAAGCATCTTACGCATTTGTTCACTGCCTTGTTTACCGTCTTCCTCCCCCCAATGGGCCACTATTGGGATCGAATTAGTCCAAGCAAAGCTCGAGTTCCAGCGTGGAGATTCCGCTCATGAAAGTGAGAGATTATGGAAAGAGTTAGTGGATGGCTGCTGGGCAAGATAATTGGATGACGGCCATCAAAATCCAACGACGAGTTCTTCAGTCGACCATCAACCCTGAGCAGACCAAACTGATCCATGAATGGCGACAACGATGCAAGTGAACTGTATGGGGAAACTGATCCCCTGGACCGCAGCGACTTCGTGTCCTCCCATAGCTGAGTGCGCTGGACTAGTCGCAGCAACTAACTGGGTTCCATGCTCAATGTCCGAGACAATCAGTCCGGGAGGCCGAATGCGATTGCAAAACTTGTAAATGTATCCGAAAACGCGTTGCAAGGAACCAAACGAGTTTGCACACTTGGAATCAGCTACAATGTCAATGTAGGGAGATTTTACCAGAAGAACACTCCGGCGAAGCTCAAGGGCTGGCTTTTCCGGTAGTACCGTGGGCGGCCAGTAATCTGAGGGGCCGCAAAGAAATGAAGGTCCATGGGCCCAGAGGGGAGACTCCTTCAGCTCAGTCGGAAGAGCCCCTCGAGAGAGAATGTCGGCTGGGTTTAACGCTGTGGGAACATAGCACCATGTCATGTGGTCGGTCATTTCCTGAATAGTTGCTACTCTATTTGCGACAAATATATTAAATCTTGACGACTTGTCCCGAATCCAGGAAAGTGCAACCGCAGAATCACACCAACAGTAACACCTTCCCTTGAAGACATTCATTCCGGATATTTCAGATATGAGCCTAGCCAGCAACTCCGCTCGACAAAGCTCCAACTTTGGAACCGTAAGTGTCTTCAAAGGAGCAACACGAGATTTGGCACAAAGTAAGTGACTGCTGGAATGCTGACCTTTTGACACGACATATATTCAGGCACCATAAGCCTCGATGCTGGCATCGCAGAATCCGTGAATTTCTAGCTCGGAGTCTGGAAGGAGGACAAGACGGGGAAATTCAAGTCGACGAATCTTGCCAAAACTGCTGCATATTTCCTGCCACTCGGTGCTCAGTGAGGCTGGAAGGCTTTCATCCCAGGCTAACTTCTCTTTGCACAAACGCTGAAGAAAGATTTTTGATTTCGTAATTACAGGACCAGCCAGTCCGAGAGGATCGTAGAACCGCGCTATGGTTGATAACACAGAGCGCCTGCTGGGATTCGGAGACGATTCTAGGGCCGAGAACGAAAATAAAAGTTTATCAGAAATCGGATCCCAAGAGAGTCCTAGCGTCTTAGTAAAATGGCTGCCATCATCGAACTTTAAGTAAGTTTCCTTGTCCTCATCAGGAACTCCATCCAGCACAGTGGGCACGTTCGAACACCATTTCCTCAATATGAACTGACCCCTAGACAGGATTCCAGCAGTTTGCTCACGAATGCGGATGCCTCTTCCTGAGATCTGGCGCCAGATATTAAATCATCCACGTAAAAGTCACGGCGAAGAACTTCAGCTCCATCTGGAAAATCTCCCTGCTCGTCGGTTGCCAACTGGTGCATCGCTCGCACAGATAAATAGGAGGCAGGCTTCGTCCCATAAGTAACGGTGTCCAGTTGAAACACGCGCAAGTCATCTTGCGTTGCGTTTCTCCACAGAATACACTGCAAGTTGCTGTCCTCGGCCGAGACTCGCACACACCGATACATCTTACAGATATCTCCCGTAATCGCAACTGCGTATGAACGAAATCGAGCAATAATATGAAAGAGTTTAGGTTGTATTACGGGGCCAGCCATTAAAACATTATTCAAGGAATAGCCAGATGAAGTAGAAGCGGATCCATCAAAAATGACCCGAAGCTTGGTCGTAGAACCATGACGCAATGGTGAGGTAGAAAATATGGGCAGTTGCTGACTGACTGGGCAGGAACAGGAGACATATGACCTAAGTCAAGATACTCATTTATGAAGTCAGAATACTGAGCCTTCACCTCAGGGCGACGATTTAACTTCCGCTCAAGGGACAGGAATCTGCGACGCGCTTGATTGTAAGATTCTCCCAGGAGATCCAAACTATATTTAGCTGGCAGCCGAACACAATAATCGCCATTTTCTAATCGACGGACATGCTGAAAAAAATGCGCTTCACAATCCAGCTCTTCCTTGGTAGATTTAACTATTGGTTCGATGCAATTCTCAACCTCCCAAAACCTCCGAAGAAGCACTTCAAGTTGCTCATGTGGATTGCTATCCTCGGCAACAACGGCCGGAGCGTGAGCCACCATTAAAGACGACCTATTTAAACGAGAACAACCTCCAGACACGACCCATCCAAGCCGGGTCTTCTGCAGAAGAGGCAGATCATCGGTGAGTTTGATTTGCCCTACGCAGAGGAGATCATAGAACATGCTAGCACCAATGAGGAGATCCACTTGCTGAGGATTGAAAAATGCAGGATCAGCAAGCTGAATATTTGATGGAATGTTCCAATCGGCTACATTGACTGCCAGACCTGGTTGACAATCGGTGATCGTAGGAGCTATAAGAGCAGTAAGCGTAGTTGTATAGTCAGCTGTGCGAGAATGCATACAAATGTTCACGGTGGATCCCTCAGTAGCCACGCTGGTATCGCCGAGCCCAGAGACAAGTGCAGACGATTGAGTTCTCCTAAGCTGGAGCTGATGGGCGAACCTGGATGTGATGAGATGAAGCTGAGATCCTGAATCTAGTATGGCACGACAAGGAACTAAAACGCCAGACCGATTCTTTACGAGGACCACAGCGGTAGCCAGAAGCACAACATCGGATTGAAGACCTTGGGCAGCAAGAGGGGTGGAAGCAGGTAAAGGTGAAGTGCTAACAGAATCCTGAGTGGCAGAAATGGCGTCTGGTTGGAGCGTTAGATCTGGAGGAGAAAGATCTGGGGAGCCTTGAGTTTGCCTTGGATTGCCGATTCTCGAAATGCAACAAACTATGATGCCACCCACCGCATACTCGACATTTTCCGATGCCCCGCCTTCAGGCAATTGAAACAGAGGACAAGCTTCTTCACTTCTTTGTGGCGCAGCAACGGAGACAGATTCCCGAATATCTAGCAGGAATATAAACCATGTCCCGCTGAATGACAAAAACTGCATCCAGACGAGTCGGTGGACAAATTGGAGGCAACAAAAGTTTTCTTTAAGTGAGAATTACGGGGTTTTCCCACCTGAGCGCTACTGAGCGGACTCCTTTTTAACACGCTCTATAATCAATTGGGTGCTCGTAGTGAAACTCCCAAATGCACAGTTTTCCACATTTAAAAATAAATTGCTCATTATTTTGGTAATTTCTTTTAATTTCAATAAAAATGCGTGTTCTCTTTTCATCTTATTCAATGCGTTTGTTTACATTTACAGGCCGAACAGCTGACAAGATGTTCGGCGCATCATTTGCAAGTGTTACCGTATTCTGTCCAGTATTTTTACAAAATACCGAAATTATTGGGGGTATTGACGCGGTATCGTGTTATTTTAGTCGAATCAAACAATAAATTCAATTTAAAGTTAAGCGGCCAAACCGTTACTGAATATTTAAATTAAAATAAGCCTGATTGCAAACAAAAAAATGGTAACACAAATACTTACAAGGGTCCACGAAGATCTCTTCGGAGTTCTTACAGTTCTGATTCCAGATTTAACAGTGCCACTTGAAAATTAAAGTAAGCAGCACGAAATTTTTCTTCGGTGGAGCCAACGATTGCTTCACATACATCGGACTCCTCCAGTGAAACTCTTTTAATTTCAATAAAAATTCGTTTGCTCTCGTCTTCCTATTCAATGAGTTTGTTTACATTTGCAGGCCAAACAGCTAACAAAATGATGCGGAAATGATGCAGCCTAAGTTTAAACGCCTCCCATCATTTTTCCCTACCTTCGACAATGATGAGGTAGTGTAAAAAGGCTGTTACTTATAAAAACCAGAGCTAAAAACTGGTCAAGAACCAGACCCTGTTGAACAGGTTCTCTGAGGGTTCCTTGCTATGTGGATCCACTAACCATACAGTATACAGATAGGTCAGTTCATACAGGCCGTTGTCCGCAGCGAGGCAGCAGGAACTGACAACCCACAGACTTCCGGTGGTGGGTGCAATGCATGAACCTCAAAGCATGGTGATGCTACGGATGAATGTGTGTGATAACAGCCAAATGATTGTGCCCAGGGATCATCCAATGACGTTCGCTGTTTTCGCTTCTTTTCCAACGCTGCAATTCTCTCCAAGAGATCCAGCATTAGAGGTGGCTTGTTCTGTACGGCTTGTTCTGGTACGGAAACTCCAGCTGTGGTCGTAATACTTCCAGGCTGGGAGGCCACAACGGCGGCCGTAGTAGTTTGGCTGTGAATCAGCAGGACCGACGTAGCTATTTTTTTCGGCTTTGGCGGCCTGTTTACTGCACCACTACTTCCAGCTTGCCGCACCCATTGTTGTAGGGATCACTTGCCCCTCGATCAATCGGGGACTCCGTCTGGAAGAATTTTTCATCCTTCTATTCTGCCCAGAGAGTCCAGCTAATCAACGCTGCCTGTGTCTACTTTGGGGAGTTGCCTGCACCCTGTCCAATCAATGCTGCCTGCGGCCACTCTGGGTCGCTGTCTGCGGCCCTGTAGAAATCTCAACGCGGTCCGCTTTCCTGGCAACTCTATAACTGGAGGTAGCTGTGCTCCAGGTCAAATTGCCCTAGCAGTCGCCTTTTCTAGGACTGCGAATAAAAGATCATGTTGGTCCCTCGGAGTTGCCTTTAACAGCTCGTATTCCCCCGCAAGAAGCAGCTTTTTTCGGAAAGCCGGTTTTATTCTGTCCAATGAAACTATATTCTCACATAACCTCACATACATTTCAAAAGCTTTTTACCGCAGTATTTCCTACTCTTCTAAACCACGCGACAATGAATGTGAAGCTTAAATCTGTGGCAACGAATTATGGCGCCTGAAAAACATGCCCGTTCATTACAGAGCTCAAAAATATCAATATACTGGATACTTCAAAATACTAGATGTACTAAATACGCCTATCGCGATCGACTATCGTCCGACGACAATGAAGCTGAGCTGACTTCTATCGAGAAGTTACAGCATTTGCGGTCATATTTGGGCGGCGTGGCCCTGGACACCTCAGTTTGTTGGAGATGACCGGGGATAACAACAGAACTTTAGACATTCTAAAAACCCTATTTTCTAATAAACGTCTCATTCTACAGGCACACATTAGAGCGGTATTTGTGTTGACTCGTGGCGACTCGTCGTCTAGCTTTAACTTCGAAAAACTAAATAGCACACCGCAGTCTCTGGCATAGGAGATAATCAGTTGAATGTATCTCGGAGGATTTCGTTATGCAATCTCGGATTTCAGAGTTCACCACTGCACAGTGGTTCCGCCAAAGGCCAAAAATTAAAAAATATGATCACAACGTATAAAAAAAATTTGTAAGCAAATTGTCTCTAAAATGTTCAATCTTCGCAATGGCAATCCGGATTTTTCCGGACATAACGGTACTTTCTAAAAATAGAACGAAACGCATGAACACGTGTTCAGCTTAAACGCAAAGCTGAGCAATTGCAAAAACATTCAAAGCGAAAGTCAGTTTCAAGTGGTTCGCATGTTCTTGTTGTGATCAAAATTTAATACTTTATCAATGGATTTTGAAGTTAAAGGTGTTTATTTTATTTTTGTAAATAATTAAAAACTATGTTGTGCATTTATCCTTTTAAAATTAATGTTTTATGTAACCTTAGTTTTTGTTACTTTTTTGTGCATGACTTTTATGTTTACTTAAAGTTTTAGTTGTGTTCCCCCATAGATATTATATTCATTGTATTAATCTAAGTTTTTACTTAATAAAAGTATTTAAGTCACCTGCAGAAACTCGCAGATGTGTGTCAAATATTCAATAACACTAGTCGACACGACTTTTCCGCTGTCTCCAAAAATGACTTTTTCTGATAGATTTGGATGTTTAAAAATTTTGAAGAATGTTTTTTTTTTTTCATGGAGTAGTTTTTTTTAAAGAATTTTTTAAAAATCTGGTATTTTTTGTCATAGGTAGTGCTTCTATTTTTCACATAACTCACATTTCATACAACTGGTTGTACTGAACTTTGCAATTAAAAAATGCTGATAAATGCAGCTATAAATCCGACTCAGACACTTTGTAGCAGAAACTTAACGTCTGGCAGATATTAAGCTTCCAAATTGAAATTTCATCATTTTTTTCGGTATTTTTTACCCGAAATTTTGACTTTGAAACTTCAGGAAAAATCGAAAAAAAATAAATGAATTGATTTTTGGTTTTAGATAGACACATTAATTACGCGTCGTTTAAGGTATCGCTTATAAAAATATATAATCAAACGGCTAAGTTATAACCGTTTGACCAAAACGACCCAAATCTCATTTTATCTGAAAAAATACCGAAAAATACTTGAATTTATTTAAGTGTTATGATACTTAAATATTTTTATTGTTATTGCTTGTTACTATTTTTAAAATGGTTTGTCTGTCTTCTTTTGTCATTTAAGTCAGATTCTTTTATGAGAGTCCACACATAGTCGCCCAACATATTCTCATTCCAAACACCTTGATACCGTCGTTCCATAGCTTTTAATTGTTGGTGAAATCTCTCTCCGTGTTCATCACTAACATCCCCAAGGTTTGGCGGAAAAAAGTCTAAGTGGGAGTGCAGGAAATGGATTTTGAGTGACATGTTGGCTCCAATTTGTTCATAATTCTTAAGTAGGTCTTGAACGATTTTAACGTAATCATCACTCTTTCTGTTACCAAGAAAATTTGTTGTAACCAGTCGGAATGAGTTCCAGGCTGCTTTTTCATTCGTAGATAAAATATTTTCAAATCCATCATCTTTTAGTAGTTTTCGAATTTGGGGGCCATCAAATACGCCTTCTTTAACTTTTGCCAGCGACAGACGTGGAAAAACAGTTTTGAGGTAATTCATCGATTCACCTTCGTAATCCAGTGCTTTAACAAAATTTTTTATCAGTCCTAGCTTAATGTGCAATGGTGGTAATATAATGTCTTGGACTTTCACAAGAGCTGCATTTTGTACGTTGTGATGTCCCAAAGTATTTTCGTTCCGTTTTTCCCAGTTCTTTCTTGTGTAATGCTCTTTTCTATCTCGGCTATCCCATAGGCACAGGAAGCAACAGTATTTTGTATAACCGCCTTGCAATCCAGTTAACATGGCTACAACTTTTAAGTCACACGCGACCTTCCACTGGTGTTCTTTATATTTAATATTTTCAAACAATTTAGTCATTGTTTGATAGGACTCTTTCATATTAAGAGCATGGGCGATGGGAATAGACGGCTTTTGATTTCCATTGTGTAGCAAAACAGCCTTTAAACTTTCTTTACTGCTGTCAACAAATAACCTCCAATCGTTTGGGTCGTAATCTTCACCCAGTGCCTTGAAGAGGCCGAAAATGTCGTGACAAACGCACATGTCATCCTTCGTCATATAAAACTGTGCGTGAACCAAGTGACGCGTCCGGAAATGAGTTATTTTGACATCTTCCTTCAATAAACGGGCATCCTTTAAAATAGATCCAAGAATCTGAGCTTTACTTTTAGGAAGTTCCAGGATCCTCACCAAATCGTTCAATTGTTCCTGTGATAATGGCTTGCAAAATTTATATTCTCCTGATTGGTCATTACTTGAATCCGTTGTTCCATACGACGAAGAAGACATCTCCTCTTTTTTGCGTTTTAATGGCGATATTTCCTTCAAAGGAGGAGCAGGAAGCGTAAAGCCTTAACGAGACTCTTGCGGGTATTTATATCTCTCACCTGCCCCAAACCCAGTTTTTTCGAATAAACAAAAGAAACATTCAGTGCTGTGATTTTTTGGTTTTCTCAATAGCATTGGAGTTCCAAATCGAATTGTTTTCTAAAAAAAAAATGTGCAAGAAAAAAAGTAATGCTTAGTATTTTTTGTACACTTCATAGCTTCTGATTTAGGGTAACTTACTTTTCCTCTTTATTAAATGCTGTTAAATTCAATTTGCACGTTTTGCATATACAGTTTGGAGCCCACTCTTCGCCAATACTTTTGAGCCACATCTTATAGTTTTCCTTATACTGTTCTTGGAACTTTTTGGTAAAACCGATTTTTTCTTCTTTGCTGGTCATATACTTTCCACATATGTAGCAAAACGAGTCTGCTCGGTAAGCACATGAAGTTGACCGAAAGGTCAACATTTGACCCTAACAGGTATTTATGTATATTTATCCTCACCAAGGCTTAGGTATAAGGAATAAAACTGTCCACAACACTTACACCCCAAATAAATATGACCAGGTAGGATATATATCCGATATATATCAATACCTAAGACTCGTTAAAACCAAAATTACAGGTCCTTTTTGTTTTTTGCAATCCCATTTTGGAAGTTGGACCAAAAACGTACCGGACGGTATTTTTCAGGTAAAAGTCATTTTGGGTCGTTTTGGTCAAACGGTTATAACTTAGCCGTTTGATTATATATTTTTATAAGCGATACCTTAAACGACGCGTAATTAATGTGTCTATCTAAAACCAAAAATTAAGGCATTCATTTATTTTTTTTTTTTTCGATTTTTCCTGAAGTTTCAAAGTCAAAATTTTGGGTAAAAATTCCGAAAAAAATGATGAAATTTCAATTTGGAAGCTTAATATCTGCTAGACGTTAAGTTTCTGCTACAAAGTGTCTGAGTCGGATTTATAGCTGCATTTATCAGCATTTTTTAATTGCAAAGTTCAATACAACCAGTTGTATGAAACGAGAGTTATGTGAAAAATAGAAGCAGTACCTATGAAAAAAAATACCAGATTTTTTAAAAATTCTTTAAAAAAAAACTACTCTATGAAAAAAAAACCATATTTTCTTAAAAAAATTTTAAATCTCCCAATCTATTAGAAAAAGTCATTTTTGGAGACAGCGGAAAAAAAAAGTTGAAATTTGTCGAGTAGTGTAATCAAACGCATCTTTTTTTTCAAGGTCAAACTTGCCCAGCAGAGCCTCTGTATTTGTTTTGTGTGATTATTTTCGTCTTTACTTGTGGTGTCCCATTTGTATAAATTCCACTTAATATTTATTAATTTTTTGATTTTAACTTTTAATTTGGTAAGCAACATATGTCAGTGTGTGTTCGCACGCCTACATATTTGTAATTTATGGTGCTCTAAAAAATGCACAAACGCTGAAAAATTACGAGAAGTAATTGCTGATGTACAACAAAATTTTGAAAACAACGGCTTACTAGAAGAATTCAATGCGCTTCCTCAACATATTGGGTACATTTGTAAAAAAATTGTTGATTTTTGGATGCGTTATAAACGTATGAAGTCTTCCATTTTGCAAAACGAGTCTGATTGGCTGAGTACAAAAGAATCAATCTTATTGAAAAATACGAAAAATGTACACCAGGAAAATGCGGAAAGTGCTCCACGTGGCCGTCAAAAACTAAATTTTATGGAGTCTTCCACGAGATCAAAGCGTCGGCGTATAGCTCTGCTGGTCGAAATTTATGAGACCGCTGTTTCTGCATTACGCAATGAAAGTTAAAGCCAAATTGTATTGCCAGCGGATCCGACAGAAGTAATTTCTCTTTTAATGGAAACCGGAATGACGAAACACAAATATTTGCTGATACGGAATTTTGTGAACAGCAAAGTGTCATTAGATTTTTTTCCGAGCTATTCATCCATTTTAAGCTCCAAAAAAGCTAGATATCCTGACAACATATCTGCAAATTCTTTGCAAATGCAGCACTGAGCCCCGAAATTACTGGTATTGATGAGAGATTAATTCATAAATGTACAAATATATGTATATATATATTCAATATATTTTTATTCTTAACTTAGTTTTTAATTTATTTCTTTTTTCTAATTTACATTTTGTTATGCTTTGTTTTTTAATTCATAAAAATACATATTTAGTGTTAAAATTTCTTTCCTCTTTTATTGTTTTTTTTTTTTTTTTGGGTTTTATGTTACCAGACTACCCGTGAGTAGTGTGGGATTATTTGGCCGCCCGCCTATGTGAATGTGGAAATTGGCAGGTCCAATAGAGGTAGATTATGAAATGATTACTTATAGTTTTACGTAGATTATGTCAATAAAGTCTATTAATGTTTGGTACGAGCCGATGTTTTCCTTTTCAAAGAATTTGTAAATATCATTGTATTTACTTAGAGATGGGAAGTTTTGTCTTGTTGAGTTGTACTTGGTACAATTAAATATTATATGCGAAGCGTTATCGATACTATCGCATGTATCACAGATGTTATTAGGAACTACATGAATCTTGGCAAGGGTGTGCCTATCAAATGCGTTACCACTAAGCAGTCTATTGATTCTTTTAGCGTCAATGGCTTTTAATTTGTGTATGTTTCGGAACCATGGTTTGGATGAGGTTGAAGGGAACAGAGAGCAGTATCCTCTGGGCTTGCCGCTTGCAAACTCGGCATACTCTCTTTCCCATTCAGCTTTAAGACTCCTTTGAATCTCGCATAATGCGTCTTTTAGGTTCCATTTTACTACTGTGTATTTGCCCCGTCTATGGGCTTCCTTGGCAGCAGAGTCTACTGCCGTGTTCTCAGGAATGTTCGTGTGCCCAGGTATGTAGTGCACCTCTACAATTTTAAATGATGGATTGTGGTTGATTCTTTCTCTTATTTTGTAGGCGATAGAGTTATCTTGAAAGGTCTTGGCCAGGATGAGAGCTCCGTTTCTGCTGTCCGTCAGGAACGCGACACGAGGGAAGCCGCTCGAGACAGCGTGGTCCAGGGCCTCAATGGCAAGCAGCTCGGCGGACAATGAGGATAGAGTTTTGTGCGTGTAATAGCTGTCTACGAAGCCTGAGCCATCATGCAAGAACGCTGCGCTTGAATGCCCCTCTGCCACTGACCCGTCAGTGTAGTACACCTCAAAGCCTTCCTGATCCAAAAGCGCCCTTTTTTCCCTATGAAGCATTAAAATACTGGCCTGGTCTGTTGAATTTTTGTTAACCGCTAATCCCTTGAATAAATCTATGTCCGACCTAATTTTTCCTTGTAAAAATAAGCCCTCTCTTTGGGCTGACACCATAGTGACATCCACTGAGCAGCCTGAGAAATGCGCAGTTCCTATTCGAATGTGAGATGGCCTTCTCAATGTGACTGTAGGCTGAGTTGTTCGCTGAGATTGTTCTACCTAAATATTTCATCTGTTCTACCTGCCTGATTTCAACCCCTTGGTGCAATATTTTCAGCGCCGTTTTACGGTTGTTGAAGTGAATCACCTTAGACTTCGATGGATTAAAAGACAGGTTCAGCCTATTGAATTTCGTCTCGAAGATGTCTATGCTATCTTCCAGGAAGAGTTTCGCGGTGGCCACATCTTTGTGGAAGCAAACAATGAAGAAGTCGTCAGCGTATTGGAAAAGTATGCAATTGTGATTGTTGACCGCGTGAAGTTCGGCGGTGTAAAGGTTGAATAGGGTTGGGCTTAGACAGCTTTCCTGGCTAACACCTCTGTTGACCTCTACCTCGCTCTTTCCCTTGATCAGAATTCGCCTGCTAAGAAGACTGGTGATCCACGCCGTGACACCTGGGCTAAACTGCATGTCCCTCAACTTGCTCTCGAGTGTGTCCACTCTTACGCAGTCAAAGGCCCTCTGCAGATCCAGACAGGCCGCCAGCACCTGATAGCCTCTTGCTTTCAGCGCCAAGACCTTATTGATAAGATCGTTGATGTACAGGGCCGTGGATCGGTTCCTCCTGACCGGCAGCAGATCATAGTTGACTATGTGTTCATCCAGCTTCAGCTTAATTAGTCCCTCTATGGATTTGAAGAGCGTGTTGATGAGACAGATGGGACGGTGATTTTGAATGGAGGTGGGGTCTGTATTCTTCTTGGGGATGGGAACCACCTTAATCCTACGCCATACTTCTTGGCCACTCAGCCAAGCCCTATTCATAATTTCAAAAACAGCCCTTTTTTCTCCTCGGGGAGCTTCTGAAACATCCTGAATGAGATACCGTCCGGACCCCTCGCTGAATTAGGATTCCTAGATTTTAGGAAGACGAGCAAATCCTCCAGTTCCAAGGGATCAGGATCCCCTGGGTCGAACGGGGGGGAAGAGGGTTCAGTGGGGGGTTGATATTTGCCGTGGATGGAGTCTCTTTGACCATTGTGAGGAAGCATTTATCGTCTTCGTCCGTCCATTTGTTACCTACGTTTTTCACCTGCCCGAATTTCTTAAGATTAGGGTGAGGTAGGGTAGGGTGAGGTAGGGTGAGGCCCTACTCCACATGGAGGGCGACGTAGAGACCTCCTCAATGAATTCGGAAAAGTTCCGTCTTCTGCGCCTTAAAAAGAATTTTAAGAGGGAGCTTGCATTTTTGGTTTGGGCATATAAAATGGCATTATATGCATACTGTGTGAGTAGAGATTGGCCAAAAAATAATATTTTTCATCCGATCGTTAATATGGCGGCTATTTGATATATCCAACCTGGCTAAAATTTTTGTCATATATTGGAAATATTTAAATAAAATTTTCATGAAAATTACATTACGATATTCCCACTCAAAGCATTTTTGGCCGCTGCTCCATACAAGCGGATCCACTGTGCTCTAGGACTCTTGTGTTGTCTCATGATAACAGTGAAGTTGTTGCTACGAGAGATTTGGAGGCAGAAGATCCATTGGGATGAACCACTTCTGGATGAGATATTGTAATATTTTGATGTGCTGCACCAGATCAAAACACGTCCGGTTTGTTAGATCGATCTTTATTCATTGAATTCATTCTTATACTTTAAAGTATTTCTAAGGCCGCGCTGCCCATAAGACCCGGCAGAGGAGCGGCCGATATATTAATGTTTAGATGTATGTATGTATGTATATGAATATGCACAGCGCTGCTAATAGCCTATTCACACTGAGCACCGTTTACCGTCTATTTCCTACACGGTGCATAAGGTTTTGCCGTCCCGAAATTTCCCAGTTAGTTCCACCGTCTATTTTGAATGTTCCTAAACCGCACGTTTCTATGCGATATTTAGCCGATGGTTTTCAAATGCGACTCTGAATAATTGGCATTCACAACGAAAAAAAAGAAATTCACTGCGAATATGTAAACAATGACCGCCAAAAAAACCAAAACAAAAACACAATCTAAAATGGAAGAAGCATCAGGTGGTAAGTTTATACATATATATATTTTTAATTTAATAATTTTATTGTTAATATTTGAAAACAATGCAGATAATAAGAAAAGAGCAGGCAGCGGCAGGCTGCAGTGGACCACGGAAATGGAAATAATGCTGATAGACATTTGATAGACAATACTGTAACCTCTTAATTAAAACATAATTTCATGGCAGTATCCTACCTATAATCAACTAGGGCAAACAATACGGTTGAATACCAGCCTTTATAATTGTGGTGGTCGACTGCCTCAGCTGCGGGTGGTTTAATTTCGATGTGGCAGCCATCTAGATTGAAAAGGAAGTGTTCAAACCAATTTATATGCATACATATATATACATATGTTATTGGTTGTTTACCAATTGCACCCAGGCACTAAGGAAACCCAATGGCCTCGAATCCCTTCACACACTCATCAATTTTTTCGGAAGTGAGATAGTTGGGCGACATGTACTCATCCGAAAATTCGTGGATGACTGCTCTGCAAAACTCGTGCAGGATGTTGCACACGGTGTTTGGTGCCACGCCGAAAAGCCTACCAACTGTCCGATACTCAGAGGACGAGCCCAAGGTGTACATGGCAATGGCAATTCGCTTCTCCAATGGAATGGCAGCTCTACAGTTTGTATCCTGTTTCCGGCGCACTTCCAGCCGATTTACTAAAATGTTAAAGGAGGTCCTCTCCATTCTGAAGCTCTCCTTAAAAAACGCCTCGTTGTTGTCAGGCACATCTTTCTCCCAAAATATCCCGAAGCACTTCTACATAAAAAAAGACCTTGTACTTAAAACTTTGGTAGCATTTAGTATAAGTACTCACAAACGACCACAACCTTCCTGGCATTTGTTCTTCTAAAGCGGCTGCCCAAAGATGGAGCTCCTCCTCGTCAAAGTCGCCGCTGTAATCGCTATCAAAATTAATTTCGTTCAACAACACCATTAGTTATTGCAAGAAAATATTTTGCTGTTGAACCACAGTTGCAACAACTGCTACTTTTTTTTTTAAATCCATTTTGTTCAAACACAAATAAAAATTCTTCCTCTCAAAAACTCAGTTTTTGTTATTGTCATCAGCTTTTAGACGGTAAACGGTAGACGGTGCCAGTGTGAATCGGAGTTTCACCGCCTGTCAAAAATCCCAACGTTCCCCCGTGACGGGCTCAGTGTGCAGAGGGTATAACAGCGATAAGATCTAACCGATATTTAAAAAACCTTAACGATATTTGAATCACCTAGCCGATAAGCGATCATCGATAGGACACAGTCGGTTTTTGGAAGCAGCAGCGATAGAAGCAGAACAAAAAAGGAAAGACAGAATTTAATTTAAAACACATACTTTGAACTGATATTCGATTTCATTATAATTAATAAACTAAACTGTATCATAAAACTTACATTTGGGGGCTCGTCCGTGTCGAATAGTGAGCTCAGAGTGTGTGTGAAAAATAATAAAAACGAAGTTGGCTCATGCAAGAAGAGGATCGCTGAAAATATGCTAAAGTTGTTGTTTATAGCCACATAAAGTTGTAAAGTTGTCTCCAGTGGCTATAAACATTAAGTTGAACGATCCACAGAGTTCAATATAATAATCTGTCGCCTAACTCAGTTGCAAAGTTGTGAAATTCGAAGTCTCGCCATAGCGTCGCCTTGTCCGTGCGCGGTACGTACATTCGCAGAGAAACACGCAAAGACACGTAGGGTTCGGTACACGCATATGTATGTAAACAGAAACAGATAAAAACCGCAAAATTGATGCAAACACCACCGCCACTGAATTGGAGAAGGAAAGAGATGGCGTCGAGTCCGAGTACAAACGAGAGGGAAGATGTTGTGATTGGGAAAAACAATACGGATGATAAAATTGATCAGATGATAAAGCTGCTAAGTTTGAAAGTGCTTAATGATGAGAAAAGAGAAGTCAAATGAAAATCGCCCCTAATATGGCCCTAATGGCCCCCTAATGGCCGATCAGTTCCAATAAATTTTTGAAAAAAATGCCGACGCATATGAGCTTACTGATAAGCAAAAGTATGTAAATGCCAGAGAAAAGATGACCGGTGCAGCTAAGCTTTTACTAGAAGCTGAATGCGTGTGCACCTATGAGGAGTAACGAGTCGCTGCACGAGTACCTGCTGTAGATGAAAAAGATAGCAGCAGTTGGACAGATTGAAGACAGGGCTGTCATAAGCCATATTGTGAACGGCTTGGGCTTAAAAAAAAATTCGATATCCACGAGCGTTTGAACATATCGGAGAAAAAGGGCAATAAAGAGCAGCATAAAACGAGTTTCAAAAAGTAAAGTTGGCAAGGCGTTAAAAAGGAATATTGCTATAACTGTGGATCAGGAAAACATAAACGCAAAGACTGTAAAGCCGAAACGAAGTGTTTTAAGTGCAATCAGAATGGTCGTATTTTTTTTTCGTATTTCGCGTAGTTGTCCTAAGCTGTCATAAGGTCGCTGATATGCAAGGATACACGTTTTTGAAGCTTGGCGCTGATCCTGGGCCAACAGATGAGTATGCTCTTGTATATAATGTCACTGAAGAATCATCCCTTGTCGTTCCACCTCTATATCGCAAAGAAGTTGATCAGATGATACAAAGCAGTTACCAGATGCCTACAGAAGTTGCAAAGCATTGCCCAATCCAACTGAAGATAGTTCCCGACGGAGTTATCAAGCTGTTTCATCACTCACCAAGCCGTTTACCATAATGGACCTTAAAAACGGTTTTTTCCATGTGCCTATGGAAGAGCAGAGTCGTATGCGGCCTTCGTCACAAAGGAGAGATTATTCGAGTTTATTAAAGCACATTTCGGATTCAAGAACTCGCCAGCAGCGTTCATTCGGTTCGTAAACTATATTTTTAATTGTAATGCTCCTATTTCAGGCTGAGGTAAGCTCAGTCTTCTCCAGGATCCTACTACAAGAAATTTGTAGTTTGCAGGAACCTCTACAGGAAGCGGGGTCGGCCCTAACTAGGCTAGAAGCAAGCGTGGAGGAGAATGAGGCGTAACCGTGCCCGTACGAGTTGGATCGAGAAGATAGTGAGGGGCACGAGGCGTTGTCACACTCGTGGGGTCGAGAAGGATAAGGGATACGAGGCGTTGTCACACTCGTGGGGTCGAGAAGGATAAAGGATACGAGGCGTTGTCACACTCGTGGGACCTATCAGAGGATCAAGAGTAATTTGGGAATTAGATTGGCCCGTGCCGCGATACTCTCGGTTGTGAATTGATGCCGTAGTTCTCACCCGGAAAAATAGACTTACTCGGTGAGTTTATTTTGATTCAATGTTCGTTTATTGGGTATCTCCTTTTAATTTGTTTTACTTAACGTACGGCGTATGGTACTTTATCGTAAGTTGCTGCGCGGAGCAACGTCTATCTCGCGGCCGGGTTCCCGAGTAAGTGTCTTGCGTTTCTTTCGCTAGAACGCTCGGAACCTAGCATCCGCGGATCGAACTAGCTAACTTAAACTTATGGGTGGGGGGGATATGTGCTGACGATGCACCGATGGTCAATTTCTTTTGCCGAAAAGAAAACCGTTGCATCGAACCTTAGTGGGAGGGGAAAGTTTTTGGGTCACAACTGAGGTAGTGGTAGGAGAGTTATGGATGGGTGTAGGAGGGGTAGTCACGCCGCCGAACGGCGCGCGTGCGGTTCAAAAAAAGTGGGTGGTTTGAAAAGTATTCGTGTATTGTATGGTAGAGAAGACATATCTTATATTTATACAAATAGAGTTCTTAGATTAGGATGGCTTATATCTTATCCATTGCCGGTGCGGCGTGGTGAATTGTAACGCAGCCTTGGGGTTCGTTACACCCCCCCCTTTCTTCCGGGAGGAGGCGGACGCAGACCGGTCCGGCAAGTGATCGCTTGTGGACCTGGTATTTCCGGTTCCAGAACCAACCGCTGCAGCGAATCCTGTCCGCCCGTTTCATGCGGTATTGCACCTCCTCGACCAAGCCAGTAGGCACTACTCGGCCCGGGGTGTCGACCTGCCAATCTGGCGGAGCGACAACCCAGCCGGCGTCCCTTCCGATTTCTTCGATCAGGCTGTCATCTTCTGGCCTTCGGTCGACCAGCGGGAAGTCCTCCTGTAAGAAGCCTAGAAGCTCCTCGAGGTCTTCGTCGTCCACTTCGCATTGGTGTCCGGTAGGTACCGTCAGTAGCTCTTCGATGGATATATCGTCGAACCCTCTGGTCGCTACCAGGGGCGAGAGGCTTTCCGGTGTGTTTAGTGTGTGTTTCGGCTCTAGCCCCAGCAGGGTTGGGGTAGCGTAGTCGCTCTTCTGCCCCGTTTTCCACCTCTCCATATGTTCGGTCAGCTCCGCTTGTTGAACTGGAGGGGCGTCTTCGGTTCCTGACGTGGAGTCGGGGGTACCGATGGGAGGGTCTTCTTTTCCCGACCCCCGAGCCGGGCTCGGATCAGTACGGAGTGCCTTGGCGTGTTTTGCCGTAGTTCGCGCTGGTTCGCGCTGGGTGCGCGCCGTTGCTGGGGGGTCAGGGTGTTTTCGTCGTTCCGTTGCCCTTTCGCTCGTTTTCGTGGTCGGCGACGTCAGTGGCGATGTGGCTGACGTTGCTGTTGTTGTTGATGTTGGCATCGGGGTCTCCACCTCCTCGGAGGGAGGTTCAACCGGGTCTGGAACGGAGAAGGCGGGCCGGTTGTCGAGGGCTTCCGCGGGCTCCCGAAACGTTCGGAACGACGCAAGGACGTTCCGGCCTGGCGGGACGAGCAGATCCACCGTCATGAGATGGACTCGTGTGACGCGCAGGCCATACGGTGTGACCGTATAGTGGAACGTCTCCTCATCGGCCACGAGCCGGCGGGCGGAGGGCTCTTCCTCCTCGTTCTCCTCGTCGTCAGAGTACGTGGGCGTGTACTCCGGGTAGTAGTGTTCCAGGGTCTTGTTCTGCTGGTCACAGTCTCGGGGGTCGAAATGCGGGTGCGCGAGTCCGAACATCGGTTCGAACATCGGTTCGAATGATGGTGGTTCGGGACTCGGCTAGTAGTAGGTCCGGGGGTCTCGGCGGCGGAATAGTGGTGGCGACCACAGATTTTCGCGTCGAAATCTGGATGGTCGTCGCGAAAACAGTGGAGGGCTATCCCGAGGGCCTTCGGAGTTCTCTATGTCCGAGAGTTCGTCGTCCGATTCGCCGCTTGACTCGGCCGCATCGTTGCAGTTTGGCCGCTCTTGGTGGGTGTCCCGCCTTATGTCGGCGTATGCGCCTCCGTTGGAGATTGGGACGTCGTCTTGCTCTTCGTCGCGGATAGGGGTGCTGGCGGTTGACCGCGACGGTTCATTGTTGGGTTCTGGGATGTCGTGGGGCGGACGATGGTCTCCATTCTTGGACTGCGGTGGGGCTTTGGTTCTTCCGAACGTAGGTGCCCCAGACTCTGAGCCTTCAGAGTCTGTAGAGTCATCGATGTAGATGATCTCGGGTGTCTCTGCGGGTGGTGCGGCTTCTTGCGGATCCATGGTGGGTTGGCTTAATGAAGTTTTGGGTGTTGAGGGTAGCGATGCTAGTTCTCGTTTGAGTTATAATACGGATATTACTTAGGCTTTTAAAGGGTTCGATGCCTTAGGTCGGCACAGTTATAGAAATATAGTGTCAGCAAGTGAAGATTACGTAAACTTAGGTATAAGTGTAAGCGGAAAAGAATTGAATTAGAAATATATGTTTTTTTTTTTGTTTTTTAAGCTTTTGAAGGGTTTGATGCCTTAGGTCGGCACAGTTATAGAAATATAGTGTCAGCAAGTAAAGATTACGTAAACTTAGGTATAAGTGTAAGCGGAAAAGAATTGAATAAGAAATAAATGTTTTTTTTTTGTTTTTTAAGCTTTTGAAGGGTTTGATGCCTTAGGTCGGCACAGTTACAGAAATATAGTGTCAGCAAGTGTAGATTACGTAAACTTAGGTATAAGTGTAAGCGGAAAAGAATTGAATAAGAAATATATGTTTTTTTTTTTTGTTTTGGTGTGTGTTTGCAATATATTTAATATTTTTTTTTATTTTTATTTTGATTCAGTTTGCTTTCTTTACTCGTCACCCGATCCGTATTCCCGTGGACGAGGTATGGGGTAGGTACGGGTGGCTTGAGTTCGCCGAATTTTAGGGGGGCGACGGTGGCGTACATGGGGGCCTTACCGCTGGTCGGTGTCGATACCTCGGCCGGGCGGGCGTCAGTAGGAAGGTGGGGCGACACGGCCTCTACGTCTTGGGATGCATTTTGTTCACCTTGCATTTTAAGGCGGCGGTATAATATCCATATAATGGAGCAGAGAGGTAATGCCACGGCGAGCGTGAGGAGGTAGGAAGCGGTACTTTTTACCGTCAGCTTTTCGTTTAGGCTGTCGATTTGATCGAGATTGTTCATGCTTAGTTCCCGTAGAAACGGTAGACTAAGTTTTTCTTTGTGGGCCGTTATGTTGACTTGCGTCATTGCGGACACCACTGCCTTCCTCTTAGAGTCGCCGAGGTGGTTAATGTACCAGGTCCCGTTAATAGAGACCCGGTGGGAGTACGTCACTAAGTACGAGCCCGAAATCTTTTGGCTGGTCCCGGCATCATCAACAACGGTCATGTTCGCGTCGTTGATGACGAGAGTGCCGTGGTCGACGATGGTTACAGGGTCTAGGTGTCCCGGTAGGGTAGCACAATGTGCGATAGACCCGGCTACCATTTGTTGGGCGCAGGTGCTTCCCCCTCGTTCCCTGCAGAACGTAGCCCCGACGGTTGTCCCGCAGGCCCCGATGTTGAGGGTCTGTGTACCGCAGTCTGCCACTATGTCTCCCTGAGTGAAATCCAATATTCTGTGGTGGCGTTGAACCGGGAATATGAGCAATTTCCTACAATTTAATTTGGGTTGAGGGAACTTTATAAGAAAGTGGAGTAGGTCGGGAGTTTGAAAAACGCTGATGTTCGAGACCTGTAATAGCTCCACCAAGGTTATGTTGACTAACTGTTGCTCATTGAATTCGTTTATATCGGCGCCATCTAAGAGGGCCGGACTGATCATGTTTATTTTGGCTAAAGTTAGCCCAAGGATAAGACTTTCTAGGTCCGTTATGATTATTCTGTTTTTGGCGAGGACTGTCTCTACTATCTGGGCCTTCTCGGCCTCGTCCGACTTCGGGATCGTGTTGAAAAAGTGCGTCAGTTCGTTAAGGCGGTTTTGCATTTTGGAGTTAATCTCCCCCTGTCGGTGTTCGGATTCTATCAGTTGTGCTTGTTTGAACCTAATTTGCTCCCAGTCATTGAAATCGGGCGTTCCCGCTACTACTTTCAACGCTGTACCGAGCAGGTTTATGCTCCTGGCTTCCCTACGGTGGACTTTTAGTATGGCTATTAAATTTCGGATGTGGTCCAAGTCGGTTGCTAATACCTGGGCCAGGCGGGTGTCCGTGTCGTCGGCTGGATTATCGAGTTCGGGGTCGTTGAACTCTTTCAGATCGTTGACAATGGCGACCTTGTGCTTCCGGCTGCTTGTGTGTTGTAATTTCGCGATGTTTGGCGACGGGAAACCTTTTACCCGGTATGGTCCGTCAAACTTTGGGGCCAGTTTGGCTGCGAAACCCTCGGCTGCATTTGACAGGTGGTGTTGTCGTACGAGAACCGATGAGCCGATAGTAGGCCGCCATTGCCTGCGACGGAGATTGTAGTGTCGCGCTTGCTCTTGACTTGCCCTTTGGATGTTACTTCGGACGATGGAAAAGATCTCTTTCAGTCTCGACGCTTTGTCAGTAGCCGTCTCCGGGGTGCTCTCTGTTCCTGGTGTGACTTCATCGTATAGAGCGCCGGGCAGCCTAGGCTCTCTTCCGTGTAAAAGGAACGCGGGACTGAATCCGGTGGTCTCAGAGACGCTAGAATTTATGGCCAACGACATTTCGGGTAACAGTTCGTCCCACGTGTTCTGGTGGTCGTCGATGAATTGGGCGATCATCGTTTTCACAGTTCTGTTCGCCCTTTCCGTGGGATTTTCCTGGGGACAATATGGAGCGGTGTGCTGCAGTTTGACGCCTGCGATTTGGAGGAACGTTCGGAACGAGCGACTGGTGAACTGGGTGCCGTTATCGCAGACGAATAATTTCGGTACCCCAAAACTGCTGAGGATTCGTTCGCGGAACGCTCGTTCGACGTTAGCCGTGGTTGCCTTTTTGAGGGGTATTAGTTCGACCCACTTGGAGAAGGTGTCGAAAAATACTAGCAGCATCGTATTCCCTCGTTTGGACCGTGGCAGTGGTCCGACGAAATCTGCGCACAAGGTAACAAACGGCTCCTCCGCCTTGCGAGTGAGCATCTTGCCCACTGGTTTGCGTTGCATGGCCTTGAACTTCTGACGACTTACGCAGTTGCGAATGTAACGTCTTACGTCTCGATAAAACCCGGGCCAATAATACCGTTGGGAAACCCTGGCGATGGTCTTCCGTATGCCGAGGTGACCAGCTGTTGGTTGATCGTGGCATTCGTGGAGTACCCTCGTCCGCCGATCTTTTGGGACGCAGAGCTTCCAAGACTCCGTTCCGACAGGTCCGTGGCCGAGATTTCGGTAAAGTTGACCGTTCTCGTAGGTGTAGTCCGGATATTTTTGGGGCTCGTCGTGGACTAGTTGTGTCCTTCGTTGAAGCCAGGGACAACTGTCGGGTTCCTCTCCGACGCGTGCGAGTGTTTCCAAGGGCTGCCTGGACAGTGCGTCCGCCACTACGTTTTGTTTTCCGGCGCGATAATGCACGTCGTATTGGTATTGTTGTAGCTCGAGTGCCCAACGTGCCACTCTACCGTATGGACTTTCCAGGGTGTTTAACCATTTCAGCGCGAGATGGTCAGTTACCACGTCAAAGCGGTAGCCCTCTAGGTAGCATCTTAGTTTTCGTATTGCCCATATGACGGCTAGGCATTCTTTGTCGGTGGCAGAGTAGTTCTCTTCCGCCTTGTTGAGTCGTCGGCTGACGTACGCGATGACGCGCTCTTTCCCTTCAATCTCCTGGGTGAGGAATGCGCCCACGCCTACGTTACTGGCGTCCGTTTGTAAAGAGAATTTGACGTTGAAATCGGGGCAGGCGAGTACGGGAGCGGTAGTGAGTAACTCTTTTAGCTTTTCGAAGGCGTCTTGTTGTTCCTGTTCCCATGTCCATGTTTGTCCCTTTTTTAACAGTTGTGACATTGGTTGGACCACAGTGGCGAAATTGGGAACAAACCTGCGGTACCATGACGCCATCCCTATGCATTGTCGGAGTTCCTTCAAGTTGGTGGGCGGTCTCAAGTCTCTTACGGCGGCTACCTTGTCGGGGTCGGTATGGATACCTTCCTCACTGATCATGTGTCCCAAATATTTGATGCGTCGTTGGAAGAAAGTACACTTTTCTGCGTTGATTCGCAGGTTTGCCTTGAGGAGTCGAGAGAAGACCTCTTTTACGTTGTGGAGGTGTTCCGTGTAATCCTTTCCAATGATGACAATGTCATCTAAGTACGCGAATGCGTAAGGTTCCATATCTGCGCTGATGACCGTGTCTAACGTCCGTTGAAACGTTGCCCCTGCGGAGTGTAATCCGAAGGGCATTACCTTCCATTGGTACAGACCTCTTCCTGGCACCGTGAAAGCGGTGGCTTCCCTACTGTCGTGGGCCATAGGTATTTGCCAATACCCGTTCTTCAGATCTAGCGTGGTGATAAAACGTACATTCTTTAGGCGTTCAAGGATGTAATTGATCCTCGGTAATGGATAGGCGTCCGGGATAGAGCGTTCGTTGAGCTGGCGATAGTCTACGCACATACGCCATTTGTCGTTCTTTTTGCGCACGAGAACAATTGGTGCGCTGTGAGGGCTTCGAGAAGGTTCGATGAGTCCTTCGGCTATTAGTTGGTCGACTTGCTCGTCGATAATTCGCCTCATGGCGGGGTTCTTGGGGTAATACCTCTGTTTTATTGGCCGGTTGTCCCGCATGACGATGGTGTGCTCCGTTAGGTCTGTGGTACCTCGAAGCTTTTCGAACTTCGGCAGTTCCTCATCCAGGAATTCCTGGATCTGTGACGCAAGTTCGGGTGGCCAGGGATCGTTGGTTCGTTCTGGCTCGTCTTCCAGTTGTTCGTCCCTCTCTAAGCTGAAAGCTTGACTCGGGTCTTCCGGCAGGAGGGTCGTGTCGAATGCGCTCGGTGGTTCCGCCCTCGAGGGTGTTCCCTCATGTTGGCGACGACTGGGGTGGTATCGTTTAGAGAGGGGGTGCTTGCGGGGTTTGGTTGGATACCTGGGCCAGGGGTTGGGACGCTAGTTGAGGAGTCATTTGTGTTGGGGAGATAGCGTGGTTGCTATTGTAGACCCGGTGTCTACGTCGATCACCCGTCTGGGCGCTTGGTCGTTGGGCGGAGACCTCGGTTGTGAAGGAACGATTGCCTGTGGGGAGGCTGCTCTGGTTTCCTTAGTCTCTATGGGAATCACCGCGTCGTGGGCTTCGGTTGATCTCCCTACATTCTGCGCCGCTGCGTGGGAGCTCGTGTCACCTATCGTTGGCCTGGGAATCGTGCGTTCCGTGGCGGGCCTAAGGTTTGTGCTTTTCGTATTTGGCCTGGGAATCGTGCGTTCCGTTGTGGCCTTAGAATTTGTGCTGGGCGCTCGTTGCTTGGACATGGTGTCCGTCGTAGTTTTCCTCGTACGCGAGTTTTCCGGGGCTGCCCTGGATCTCGGTTTTTCCGTTCCTGTGGTGGGAACTTGACTGGCAGTGACCACTGGGGGGTTTGCCATGGGGCGACGGCTTCGGAGTTGTAGGAGGGTGGTGCCGCATTTGATCGTTGTTCCGATCGCGCATAAGAAATCCAGACCCACAATGACTTGTTCCAACATGTTGGGTAAGACTAGGAGAGGTATCTGGACTTCCCGTCTGTCTAACCGAATGTAAGCCAGGAGGATTTGCGTGATCTCGCGCACTGAGCCGTCGGCCAGTCGGATCTGCACGCATGCCTCCCGAAGATTGGTGTTATTGTCCAGTTGTCGGGCGAGGTCAGCACTGACGAAGCTCCGGGACGCCCCGGTGTTAATAGTGGCCTCCGCGTCTTGTCCTCCTATGGTCACTCTCGCAACTATCCGGCCATCGTGTAGGTGTAGGGGTTTAGCTAGTTCCGGGTTTGAGAGGGCGTCGTTCCCGACTGTTCCCGTGTCAGTCGAGGACGCGTGTCGTTTCCCGACGTGTCCCGGCGACAACACTCGATCGTCCGTACACCGCGCTTGCCGCATTCCCAGCAGAACAGAATCGAAGGGTTGGTGCAGTTCGGAGAAGCGTGGCCAGTTTCGCCACAGCGGCGGCATGCCGTGCGCGGATTCACGATGGGGGTGGTTACCATGCGATGCGCGACTTCTTGAGCCGGAGCGTTGCTTCGGTTCATAGGTTGGCTCCTTGTTAATTCGGTTGAGTCCCACGGGGGTCTCCGGAACGGTGTCCGGTTGGATTCACCTTCCTTGGGGGCCTGATTCGCCGTCGGCCTAGTGTAACGCGGCATGTTCCGCGGGGGGAGGGGAATTACCGGTACATTCCGTTCCTGGATGCTCTCGAACTCCGTGGCCAATGTCGTGAGCTGCGTCAGGCTTCGTAGTTCGTGTCTCCGCACGTACAGTTGGTACGCCGGAAAAATGTTGTCGTAGATCCTGTAGAGTTCCTTGGTGGTGTCGTATCCGGCATGGTGCATGAGTAACCGGAGCTCGATAACAAAGTCTTTAAAGGGTTCGCCTACCGCTTGCTTGCGGTCCCGGATCTGATCCTCCAATTGTTCAAAATATCGCGGTGGCAAGAAGAACGCCAAGAATTCCCTGCGGAAATCGACCCATGGGACGCTTTGTAGTCGGCTGGTCCGGAACCAGCGACTAGCTCTGTCGGTGAGGATTTCCGCCATGGCCCGAGGTAAATGGTTCATGTCTACCCCGTATGAAAGCGCGCGCTCTTCGAGAAGGTCGATGAATGACAGCGGATCGTCCTGTCCGTTGAACTGGATTCCCCACTTCCGTATGCGTTCCGCTATTTGGGCGGCGTGGCTACATTGGTATCCCCCTGCGGGTTCGCTTCCCGCCTGGGGTCCCTCACTCGTAGGTCGGATTCTTCTCGCGGCTGGAGTACGTTGTTCTGGAGACGGAGGTCTCGGTGGCTCGGCCACTATCCCGACGCTGGAGGGAACGCCGGTTTGGTTTTCTGGGTTTTCGGGGACTTTTAACCAGAGCTTGGGTTCCTCCGTACGCCCTTCCGCCTGTGTGGAAGTACTGGGTTGAGGTGACTTGGATCGCGCTGGGGACTTGGCATATTCTCGTTCGAGCTCGGCGAGTCGAACCCAGGCTTCTTGTTCGAGGGTCCCCTCAAACAATGCGGCGAAGCTTCTCCGCATGTCTTCTACAGTGCCCTCACTGCTGAACCCGAATTCGATCGCGAACCTTTCTAACTCTTCTCGTCGGCGCTTGTGGACCCAGCCGGTGCCTACCCCTGGATTAGAGACAAACTCCCCAGAGTAGTACTCACCGGAAGTTTTCTCAGTGTTGGGATCCATGGTAGTGTATGGTTTTTGTGTCTTTTTTTTTCCCTACTTCTCTATCACTCCCTTGTTGGGTATTTCCGTATTTGGCGTCACTCGCGTATTATGAAAGAGATCGGCCCTTGTGCGAACCGACACTCCGTGTGTATTTATGTCGTTAACGCGACCCGTACCGTTGGAGTTGTGGGGTTTTCGTAGAGGTTTTGCGCGGCGCAGTATTGTTTTATAGCGCTCGGAGTTTGAGTTCGAGGGTACGCGGAGATCGTGAGATGGATCTGTCCAGCCCATGCCTTAGATTTTAGTGGCCGTGGGTTTTTAATCCACACCCCTTGCTAAAGTTTCCTACGGGTCCCTGCTCGGGCGCCACTTGTAATGCTCCTATTTCAGGCTGAGGTAAGCTCAGTCTTCTCCAGGATCCTACTACAAGAAATTTGTAGTTTGCAAGAACCTCTACAGGAAGCGGGGTCGGCCCTAACTAGGCTAGAAGCAAGAGTGGAGGAGAATGAGGCGTAACCGTGCCCGTACGAGTTGGATCGAGAAGATAGTGAGGGGCACGAGGCGTTGTCACACTCGTGGGGTCGAGAAGGATAAGGGATACGAGGCGTTGTCACACTCGTGGGGTCGAGAAGGATAAAGGATACGAGGCGTTGTCACACTCGTGGGACCTATCAGAGGATCAAGAGTAATTTGGGAATTAGATTGGCCCGTGCCGCGATACTCTCGGTTGTGAATTGATGCCGTAGTTCTCACCCGGGAAAATAGACTTACTCGGTGAGTTTATTTTGATTCAATGTTCGTTTATTGGGTATCTCCTTTTAATTTGTTTTACTTAACGTACGGCGTATGGTACTTTATCGTAAGTTGCTGCGCGGAGCAACGTCTATCTCGCGGCCGGGTTCCCGAGTAAGTGTCTTGCACTTCTTTCGCTAGAACGCTCGGAACCTAGCATCCGCGGATCGAACTAGCTAACTTAAACTTATGGGTGGGATCTCTTTCAGTCTCGACGCTTTGTCAGTAGCCGTCTCCGGGGTGCTCTCTGTTCCTGGTGTGACTTCATCGTATAGAGCGCCGGGCAGCCTAGGCTCTCTTCCGTGTAAAAGGAACGCGGGACTGAATCCGGTGGTCTCAGAGACGCTAGAATTTATGGCCAACGACATTTCGGGTAACAGTTCGTCCCACGTGTTCTGGTGGTCGTCGATGAATTGGGCGATCATCGTTTTCACAGTTCTGTTCGCCCTTTCCGTGGGATTTTCCTGGGGACAATATGGAGCGGTGTGCTGCAGTTTGACGCCTGCGATTTGGAGTGGTCCGACGAAATCTGCGCACAAGGTAACAAACGGCTCCTCCGCCTTGCGAGTGAGCATCTTGCCCACTGGTTTGCGTTGCATGGCCTTGAACTTCTGACGACTTACGCAGTTGCGAATGTAACGTCTTACGTCTCGATAAAACCCGGGCCAATAATACCGTTGGGAAACCCTGGCGATGGTCTTCCGTATGCCGAGGTGACCAGCTGTTGGTTGATCGTGGCATTCGTGGAGTACCCTCGTCCGCCGATCTTTTGGGACGCAGAGCTTCCAAGACTCCGTTCCGACAGGTCCGTGGCCGAGATTTCGGTAAAGTTGACCGTTCTCGTAGGTGTAGTCCGGATATTTTTGGGGCTCGTCGTGGACTAGTTGTGTCCTTCGTTGAAGCCAGGGACAACTGTCGGGTTCCTCTCCGACGCGTGCGAGTGTTTCCAAGGGCTGCCTGGACAGTGCGTCCGCCACTACGTTTTGTTTTCCGGCGCGATAATGCACGTCGTATTGGTATTGTTGTAGCTCGAGTGCCCAACGTGCCACTCTACCGTATGGACTTTCCAGGGTGTTTAACCATTTCAGCGCGAGATGGTCAGTTACCACGTCAAAGCGGTAGCCCTCTAGGTAGCATCTTAGTTTTCGTATTGCCCATATGACGGCTAGGCATTCTTTGTCGGTGGCAGAGTAGTTCTCTTCCGCCTTGTTGAGTCGTCGGCTGACGTACGCGATGACGCGCTCTTTCCCTTCAATCTCCTGGGTGAGGACTGCGCCCACGCCTACGTTACTGGCGTCCGTTTGTAAAGAGAATTTGACGTTGAAATCGGGGCAGGCGAGTACGGGAGCGGTAGTGAGTAACTCTTTTAGCTTTTCGAAGGCGTCTTGTTGTTCCTGTTCCCATGTCCATGTTTGTCCCTTTTTTAACAGTTGTGACATTGGTTGGACCACAGTGGCGAAATTGGGAACAAACCTGCGGTACCATGACGCCATCCCTATGCATTGTCGGAGTTCCTTCAAGTTGGTGGGCGGTCTCAAGTCTCTTACGGCGGCTACCTTGTCGGGGTCGGTATGGATACCTTCCTCACTGATCATGTGTCCCAAATATTTGATGCGTCGTTGGAAGAAAGTACACTTTTCTGCGTTGATTCGCAGGTTTGCCTTGAGGAGTCGAGAGAAGACCTCTTTTACGTTGTGGAGGTGTTCCGTGTAATCCTTTCCAATGATGACAATGTCATCTAAGTACGCGAATGCGTAAGGTTCCATATCTGCGCTGATGACCGTGTCTAACGTCCGTTGAAACGTTGCCCCTGCGGAGTGTAATCCGAAGGGCATTACCTTCCATTGGTACAGACCTCTTCCTGGCACCGTGAAAGCGGTGGCTTCCCTACTGTCGTGGGCCATAGGTATTTGCCAATACCCGTTCTTCAGATCTAGCGTGGTGATAAAACGTACATTCTTTAGGCGTTCAAGGATGTAATTGATCCTCGGTAATGGATAGGCGTCCGGGATAGAGCGTTCGTTGAGCTGGCGATAGTCTACGCACATACGCCATTTGTCGTTCTTTTTGCGCACGAGAACAATTGGTGCGCTGTGAGGGCTTCGAGAAGGTTCGATGAGTCCTTCGGCTATTAGTTGGTCGACTTGCTCGTCGATAATTCGCCTCATGGCGGGGTTCTTGGGGTAATACCTCTGTTTTATTGGCCGGTTGTCCCGCATGACGATGGTGTGCTCCGTTAGGTCTGTGGTACCTCGAAGCTTTTCGAACTTCGGCAGTTCCTCATCCAGGAATTCCTGGATCTGTGACGCAAGTTCGGGTGGCCAGGGATCGTTGGTTCGTTCTGGCTCGTCTTCCAGTTGTTCGTCCCTCTCTAAGCTGAAAGCTTGACTCGGGTCTTCCGGCAGGAGGGTCGTGTCGAATGCGCTCGGTGGTTCCGCCCCTCGAGGGTGTTCCCTCATGTTGGCGACGACTGGGGTGGTATCGTTTAGAGAGGGGGTGCTTGCGGGGGTTTGGTTGGATACCTGGGCCAGGGGTTGGGACGCTAGTTGAGGAGTCATTTGTGTTGGGGAGATAGCGTGGTTGCTATTGTAGACCCCGGTGTCTACGTCGATCACCCGTCTGGGCACTTGGTCGTTGGGCGGAGACCTCGGTTGTGAAGGAACGATTGCCTGTGGGGAGGCTGCTCTGGTTTCCTTAGTCTCTATGGGAATCACCGCGTCGTGGGCTTCGGTTGATCTCCTAACATTCTGCGCCGCTGCGTGGGAGCTCGTGTCACCTATCGTTGGCCTGGGAATCGTGCGTTCCGTGGCGGGCCTAAGGTTTGTGCTTTTCGTATTTGGCCTGGGAATCGTGCGTTCCGTTGTGGCCTTAGAATTTGTGCTGGGCGCTCGTTGCTTGTCCGTCGTAGTTTTCCTCGTACGCGAGTTTTCCGGGGCTGCCCTGGATCTCGGTTTTTCCGTTCCTGTGGTGGGAACTTGACTGGCAGTGACCACTGGGGGGTTTGCCATGGGGCGACGGCTTCGGAGTTGTAGGAGGGTGGTGCCGCATTTGATCGTTGTTCCGATCGCGCATAAGAAATCCAGACCCACAATGACTTGTTCCAACATGTTGGGTAAGACTAGGAGAGGTATCTGGACTTCCCGTCTGTCTAACCGAATGTAAGCCAGGAGGATTTGCGTGATCTCGCGCACTGAGCCGTCGGCCAGTCGGATCTGCACGCATGCCTCCCGAAGATTGGTGTTATTGTCCAGTTGTCGGGCGAGGTCAGCACTGACGAAGCTCCGGGACGCCCCGGTGTTAATAGTGGCCTCCGCGTCTTGTCCTCCAATGGTCACTCTCGCAACTATCCGGCCATCGTGTAGGTGTAGGGGTTTAGCTAGTTCCGGGTTTGAGAGGGCGTCGTTCCGACTGTTCCCGTGTCAGTCGAGGACGCGTGTCGTTTCCCGACGTGTCCCGGCGACAACACTCGATCGTCCGTACACCGCGCTTGCCGCATTCCCAGCAGAACAGAATCGAAGGGTTGGTGCAGTTCGGAGAAGCGTGGCCAGTTTCGCCACAGCGGCGGCATGCCGTGCGCGGATTCACGATGGGGGTGGTTACCATGCGATGCGCGACTTCTTGAGCCGGAGCGTTGCTTCGGTTCATAGGTTGGCTCCTTGTTAATTCGGTTGAGTCCCACGGGGGTCTCCGGAACGGTGTCCGGTTGGATTCACCTTCCTTGGGGGCCTGATTCGCCGTCGGCCTAGTGTAACGCGGCATGTTCCGCGGGGGGAGGGGAATTACCGGTACATTCCGTTCCTGGATGCTCTCGAACTCCGTGGCCAATGTCGTGAGCTGCGTCAGGCTTCGTAGTTCGTGTCTCCGCACGTACAGTTGGTACGCCGGAAAAATGTTGTCGTAGATCCTGTACAGTTCCTTGGTGGTGTCGTATCCGGCATGGTGCATGAGTAACCGGAGCTCGATAACAAAGTCTTTAAAGGGTTCGCCTACCGCTTGCTTGCGGTCCCGGATCTGATCCTCCAATTGTTCAAAATATCGTGGTGGCAAGAAGAACGCCAAGAAGTGGTTTGAAAAGTATTCGTGTATTGTATGGTAGAGAAGACATATCATATATTTATACAAATAGAATTCTTAGATTAGGATGGCTTATATCTTATCCATTGCCGGTGCGGCGTGGTGAATTGTAACGCAGCCTTCGCAGGTTCGTTACATAATCAACTCTGATGTAATGCAGCTGTATATGGACATAATTGTTAAAGCCGCGTCGCCCGAGGTACGCATGAGGAAGACTAAGTTGGTTCTGGAGACAGCTGCGCAGTTTGGCCTAAACTACGCCTAAACTTCATGCAACTACGCATTAACTTCCTGGGCCATATCGTCGAGGACGGGCAAATCTGGCCCGGCAAAGAGAAGACAGCAGCAGTCAGTCGGTTTGCTACACCAAAAGACATAAAAGGAGTTCAAGCATTTCTGGGATTCACCGGATTTTTCAGAAAGTTCATTCCTGGATACGCACAAGTTGCGAGGCCGCTCACGAATCTACTCAGGAAGGAAACAGTTTTTAACATTGGCGAAGCAACAGTCGCTACTAACCTTGACGAAGTTGCTTGTATTCGCACCAGTATTGCATTTATACTCACGAAAAGCGCCAACGGAACTTCACACGAATGCATCCAAAGACAGTTTCGGAGCTGTTTCGTTGCAGCAGTTTGATGGCAGCTTCCACCCGATTTACTATTGGAGTAAGAAAACTACAAAAGCTGAGTCCAACAGTCACAGTTACTATTTGGAGGTCAAAGCAGCATACCTCGCACTCAAAAAGTTTCGGCACTACCTGTTGGGTATCAAATTTGATATTGCTACTGACTGTACGGCGTTTAAGCAGACAACAACGAAAGCAGACATACCGAGAAAAGTTTCCCAGTGGATTTTGTACATGGAGGACTTCACATTCAAAGCAGTACACCGCCCAGGGGAAAGAATGAGACACGCGGACTGTCTCAGTCGTTTCCCGCAGACATCCATGTTCGTAACGACGAAGCTAACAGCTCGGATAAAGAACGCACAGCAGGGCGACGATTTCATCAAAGCGATAGAGATCGTGAAGCTGTACCCATACCAAGACTACAAACTAAAAGAAGGTCTTCTTTTCAAGGCTGTGAATGGCAATGACGTATTGGTTGTTCCAAGGCAGATGGAAAGGGAAATCATTCAAGCATCGCATGAAGTTGGTCATTTTTCAACAGCGAAGTCGATGCACTCAATTCAGCAACCATATTGGATTCCACACCTTGAAAGGAAAGTAACAAAATCTATCGCTAATTGTACCAGTTGTATCATTTTCAGCAAAAAGCTAGGCAAACGAGAGGGCTATCTCCATTGCATCGACAAGGGTGACACGCCACTACACACGCTGCACGTCGATCATTTGGGACCAATAGACGCGACAGCCAAACAATACAAATACATTTTTGCTGTGATGCATGCGTTCTCCAAGCTTGTGTGGCTGTTCCCAACCAAGTCAACGGGACACGAAGAAGTTGTAAAGAGGCTGGGCGATTGGTCATTTGTGTTTGGATTTCGTCGCCATTTGAGGTCATGTTTGGGACCAAGATGCACAGAGAAGCTATGTTTTTTTTTTCATGGAGTAGTTTTTTTTTTAAGAATTTTTAAAAAATCTGGTATTTTTTGTCATAGGTAGTGTTTCTATTTTTCACATAACTCTCGTTTCATACAACTGGTTGTATTGAACTTTGCAGTTAAAAAATGCTGATAAATGCAGCTATAAATCCGACTCAGACACTTTATAGCAGAAACTTAACGTCTAGCAGATATTAAGCTTCCAAATTGAAATTTCATCATTTTTTTCGGTATTTTTTACCCGAAATTTTGACTTTGAAACTTCAGGAAAAATCGAAAAAAAATAAATGATTGCTTTGATTTTTGGTTTTAGATAGACACATTAATTACGCGTCGTTTAAGGTATCGCTTATAAAAATATATAATCAAACGGCTAAGTTATAACCGTTTGACCAAAACGACCCAAAATGACTTTTACCTGAAAAATACCGTCCGGTACGTTTTTGGTCCAACTTCCAAAATGGGATTGCAAAAAACAAAAAGGACCTGTAATTTTGGTTTTACCGAGTCTTAGGTATTGATATATATCGGATATATATCCTACCTGGTCATATTTATTTGGGGTGTAAGTGTTGTGGACAGTTTTATTCCTTATACCTAAGCCTTGGTGAGGATAAATATACATAAATACCTGTTAGGGTCAAATGTTGACCTTTCGGTCAACTTCATGTGCTTACCGAGCAGACTCGTTTTGCTACATATGTGGAAAGTATATGACCAGCAAAGAAGAAAAAATCGGTTTTACCGAAAAGTTCCAAGAACAGTATAAGGAAAACTATAAGATGTGGCCCAAAAGTATTGGCGAAGAGTGGGCTCCAAGCTGTATATGCAAAACGTGCAAATTGAATTTAACAGCATTTAATAAAGAGGAAAAGTAAGTTACCCTAAATCAGAAGCTATGAAGTGTACAAAAAATACTAAGCATTACTTTTTTTCTTGCACATTTTTTTTTTAGAAAACAATTCGATTTGGAACTCCAATGCTATGGAGAAAACCAAAAAATCACAGCACTGAATGTTTCTTTTGTTTATTCGAAAAAACTGGGTTTGGGGCAGGTGAGAGATATAAATACCCGCAAGAGTCTCGTCAAGGCTTTACGCTTCCTGCTCCTCCTTTGAAGGAAATATCGCCATTAAAACGCAAAAAAGAGGAGATGTCTTCTTCGTCGTATGGAACAACGGATTCAAGTAATGACCAATCAGGAGAATATAAATTTTGCAAGCCATTATCACAGGAACAATTGAACGATTTGGTGAGGATCCTGGAACTTCCTAAAAGTAAAGCTCAGATTCTTGGATCTATTTTAAAGGATGCCCGTTTATTGAAGGAAGATGTCAAAATAACTCATTTCCGGACGCGTCACTTGGTTCACGCACAGTTTTATATGACGAAGGATGACATGTGCGTTTGTCACGACATTTTCGGCCTCTTCAAGGCACTGGGTGAAGATTACGACCCAAACGATTGGAGGTTATTTGTTGACAGCAGTAAAGAAAGTTTAAAGGCTGTTTTGCTACACAATGGAAATCAAAAGCCGTCTATTCCCATCGCCCATGCTCTTAATATGAAAGAGTCCTATCAAACAATGACTAAATTGTTTGAAAATATTAAATATAAAGAACACCAGTGGAAGGTCGCGTGTGACTTAAAAGTTGTAGCCATGTTAACTGGATTGCAAGGCGGTTATACAAAATACTGTTGCTTCCTGTGCCTATGGGATAGCCGAGATAGAAAAGAGCATTACACAAGAAAGAACTGGGAAAAACGGAACGAAAATACTTTGGGACATCACAACGTACAAAATGCAGCTCTTGTGAAAGTCCAAGACATTATATTACCACCATTGCACATTAAGCTAGGACTGATAAAAAATTTTGTTAAAGCACTGGATTACGAAGGTGAATCGATGAATTACCTCAAAACTGTTTTTCCACGTCTGTCGCTGGCAAAAGTTAAAGAAGGCGTATTTGATGGCCCCCAAATTCGAAAACTACTAAAAGATGATGGATTTGAAAATATTTTATCTACGAATGAAAAAGCAGCCTGGAACTCATTCCGACTGGTTACAACAAATTTTCTTGGTAACAGAAAGAGTGATGATTACGTTAAAATCGTTCAAGACCTACTTAAGAATTATGAACAAATTGGAGCCAACATGTCACTCAAAATCCATTTCCTGCACTCCCACTTAGACTTTTTTCCGCCAAACCTTGGGGATGTTAGTGATGAACACGGAGAGAGATTTCACCAACAATTAAAAGCTATGGAACGACGGTATCAAGGTGTTTGGAATGAGAATATGTTGGGCGACTATGTGTGGACTCTCATAAAAGAATCTGACTTAAATGACAAAAGAAGACAGACAAACCATTTTAAAAATAGTAACAAGCAGTAACAATAAAAATATTTAAGTATCATAACACTTAAATAAATTCAAGTATTTTTCGGTATTTTTTCAGATAAAATGAGATTTGGGTCGTTTTGGTCAAACGGTTATAACTTAGCCGTTTGATTTTATATTTTTATATAGCTGATCTGTTCGCTTCCTTCTTCCAACGTTGCTACTCTGTCATTTCCATTAACTTTCCCTCTATCCTAGCCTCATCGAACGACTTTAGTAGTAGTTACTCTTATCCTATCCCTATAAATAGTTCTAACTGTATCCTTCCCCCCTTCATCGACTATGATGGTCTCCTAACAAATTTAAAATCGTGCAAGTTTTCGTTCTCCACTGGGCCAGACTCGGTTCCGAGTGCTGTTCTAAAACTTTGTGCTGAATCTCTTTGTGTGCCTCTCCTAAAACTTTTCAACTTGTCTCTCAAGACTGGTGACTTTCCCACCGTCTGTAAAGAATCCTATATAGTACCCTTTCATAAGAAGGGATCTAAATCTGATGTCTCTAACTACCGCTGCATTTCCAACTTATCTGCCATTCCTAAACTCTTTGAAAAAATCCTCACGTCTCAGCTGCAACATTTTTGTAGTTCTGTATTCTCTGAATCTCAGCATGGATTCATTAAACGTCGCTCAGTTTCCACTAATCTCCTTGAATTTTCCACCTTCGTAACTTCGGGTTTTGCTAAACAGTGTCAAACTGATGTCGTTTATACTGACTTTAGTAAAGCCTTCGACTCTGTTAATCATAATCTACTTATTCATAAACTGTCTCTTCTAGGGTTCCCGACTAAGCTTCTATATTGGACTAATTCCTACCTTTGTAACCGCTCACAACGTGTCTGCTTTAACTCCTCTCTCTCTAAACCAGTTATTGTCTCATCGGGGGTTCCTCAAGGTAGCCATCTGGGTCCCTTGCTATTTAACCTATTTATTAACGATCTTCCACAAATGTTATCTCATTCCCGTGTCCTAATGTATGCTGATGACGTTAAGCTATGTTTTTCCTACAGTGACCCCTTGTCCCCACTATCTTTGCAATCTGATCTTGATGCCCTTAACAACTGGTGCCTAATCAACATTCTACCTCTTAACATTTCCAAATGCTATATAATGACTTTTCACCGCCATAAGCCATACCTTTTCGACTACTCTATCAATAACTCTATCCTTCAACGCCTTTTCAAAGTTAACGACTTGGGCATTACCTTTGTACCTAACCTATGTTTCAACTCTCATATCTCTACTATCTCTAACAAAGCCAAAGGAGTCCTTGGATTTGTCAAAAGATGGTCTAAGGAATTTACCGACCCGTATACTACAAAACTTCTGTATGTTTCTCTGGTCCGGCCTATCTTGGAATATGGTTCTTGTGTCTGGTCTCCTCATTACCAAAAATTTCAGGATATGCTCGAATCAGTACAAAAACAGTTCCTCATCTTTGCCCTCCGGGGACTCAATTGGGACCCTTCGATCCATCTCCCTTCTTATGAAAGTAGGTTGCGCCTAATTAATCTCCACTCTCTTAAATCCCGTAGAATCTGCCAAGGAGTTCTCTTCCTCCATAAGCTTCTCTCTGGTGAGGTCGAATCGACTGCCCTCATCAACCTTATTAGTATTGCTGTTCCTTTCCGCCCGACTAGGCATTACTTCCCTCTTCATCTCCAACTCTGTCTTTCTAACTACTCGGATTATGAATCTTTCCGTAGCCTTTGCCGTAACTATAACCAATTTTTCCATCTGTTTTCCTTTGATACTAGTTCTAATATGGTCAAAATTATCTTAATCAATAACTTAATTTAATTTAAATTGCTTTAATTGGGAATTGTTCGGCTACCGGCTCTTCTCTTACCTAAATTTGGCTGTTGGTGGGATCTTATCGACTACTGAGCCGATAATCAGCCCCACCGGGTCTGAGTATTGGCATTGGCCCTTTAGTTTAATTAGTTGATATGTCATTTTACCCTTACAGTTTAACTGTACATTGTTAAACTTTAAACAAAATAAACAATAAACAATAAGCGATACCTTAAACGACGCGTAATTAATGTGTCTATCTAAAACCAAAAATCAAAGCAATCATTTATTTTTTTTTCGATTTTTCCTGAAGTTTCAAAGTCAAAATTTCGGGTAAAAAATACCGAAAAAAATGATGAAATTTCAATTTGGAAGCTTAATATCTGCCAGACGTTAAGTTTCTGCTACAAAGTGTCTGAGTCGGATTTATAGCTGCATTTATCAGCTTTTTTTAACTACAACCAGTTGTATGAAATGTGAGCTATGTGAAAAATAGAAGCACTACCTATGACAAAAAATACCAAATTTTTAAAAAATTCTTTAAAAAAAAACTACTACATGAAAAAAAGAAAAAACATTCTTTAAAAAATTTTAAACATCCAAATCTATCAGAAAAAGTTATTTTTGGAGACAGCGGGAAAGTCGTGTCGACTAGTGTTATGGAAGAAAACATGCTCCAAAACGCAGGGTACTGTGAGTAGTCCCTGCTGAATTCCGGAAGCTTTAACTCCGGTAGGCGAGGCCGATGCTGCACTACAATCGTAGCTGAGGCCTCTGCAATATGGTCCGTCGGCATTGTTGAGCAAGGGAGCATTGTGGGCTGCCGATTGTTCAATTCATGCCTAATGCTAGTCTCCAGCATTACCACGCACTCGTCAAACTCGTCCCTCAAGGGAGTACCGATCTCATCAAGATCAATCCTCTCCAGGGCATTATAATGCTCATTGAAAGAAGCAACCAGATCCAATAAAGAGTTTAAACGTTCAACTCCTCTTCTCTGAGCCCACCAATCTTCTCCTTGCCGACGGCATTTCCAATTCTCCGCGCTGCACTTAGCATGGCTTGCACCTTGCGCTTGTAGTACGCAATGTCCACATTGAGTGACAAGGGGGAATCGACAGCGATAGGGAACACACACTCGAACACACGGGCACAGACCAGCAGCGAGAGTTCGCAATTTGCCAACAACAACACACTGAGAGCACCGAAACCGTAACGAAACAACAGCAAACAGAAGGTAAAGCAGATGACGCGAGAACCGTTACTGTTGCTTATGCACAACTGAGGAACCGAACAACCGTGGTTTTATGCGACTAAGGCAACGACAAAATTTGGATAAATGCAATTGTTTATGTTTTTTAAGATTTTATTGTTTTTTAATCACGTCGGGGTCACCAAAATGTTGAGCTACTGAGCTTTTCAGCAGCGTATTTTGCGAAATTTAATTAAAACACAAATGGGTTTGGTTTTAATGTATGTATGTATATTGTGTATATGTGTATGTTCAATTTGTTTTCTTAGCGAGCGAAAACACGATACGAAATTTGGCGATATGACGTTTGCTCACGAAGACGATCAAATTTTAAGTAAGTTCTGCTCTGCTGATGAGCCTCCCTCACAGCTCTTGTCGGACGACGAATTTAGGGAAAGGGCGATGTAGCGATTGAGAGCGTAGGGCGTAGGGCAGCAGCAGCAGCAGCGATGCATTGAGAGTAATGTGAAGAGAGTAAGCTATGCCTATCTCTGTGCTGATGGGCAGGCGCTTAGCCGCACAGAAAGGTTCAAAAAAAGATTAATTGAACACCACAATAGCAATTCATTTAGGTCCAGCTGAAGGTGTGTGTGCAAGTACCAGTCGGAGTGGGGCAGACAGATTTTAAAGTCATCCGCATACATTAGAGTATGAGAGAATGTAATAGCTCGGGGTAGGTCATTCACAAATTAAATGAAGGGAAGCAGACCCAAATAACTTATTTGTGGCACACCAGATGTAACGTTAACGATCTCTGGCAAAACTTTAGTAAATAAGACCCGTTGTGTACGTTTTAAAAGATACGACGAAATGCAATTTAGAAGATTTCTAGGGAAACTTAATAAGGACAGCTTCTGAATTAGTAGAGTATGGGTAACCAAATCAAATGCCTTGCTAAAACCAAGTTGTGAAGGAGATATCAAGCTAGAACAAAGAAGAGCTTAGGGATGGCGGAGAGCTTTGCAATACCTCGGTAATTTTCTATGTTGGGTCTGGAGCCTTTCTTGTGATGCGGAATGATGTAGGACACATTCCAGATAGATTGAAAAGAAAGGTTAAGGGTTGGCATAGGGACTGGGCACAATGTTTTAAAATGTAACTTGGCACTTTATCACAACCTGCAGAAAATGAAATTTCCAACGACTTCAAGCCTTCAAGACGAACGCTCTCCTCAAAATAAGGTAGAAAAATGCTGTTAGCGTGAGGCAAATGGTAGGGATACGGAGTGGATGCGTTATAGATATGAAAGGAGAAAGATGACTGGAAAAAGGATGCAAATAAGTTTGCAATGCCAGCAACAGAAGATTCAGATTTTTAAGACAATGAAGGGACGAAGGAAATGCATTGGACTTAGGTTTAAAGTTGACAAAATAATTTTTAGGATCATTGCGGAAATTTCTACGAGAAGGAAACAAGAGAGGTAAAGATTATAGCACATACTATTAGCAGTTAAAAATTGAGAACGGGTGTATGAGTATTGTACAAAGACAAGCAAGGAGCCAGTTTTCTGGTACTTTTTAAAGAGTCTGGATTTTCTACTCTTTAAGTAGGACAAATTCCTAAAGAACTAGGGAGGCTTAGGCGATTTCGGAACACTAATTTAAGGAACATATGTATTAAGGGCAGAGTTTATAATATGGACTTTGACTGCAATTGATTTAATCCCATGGATATTGTTGAATGGGAACAACTCAGATGAGAAATCAGTTTTGACTGCAATCAGAACTCCACCATCACAAGATGCACGGTTCATTCTATAAAAGATAAAATTGTGATCAAAAATTTTATGATCACGCACAGATAGCATTAATAGAAAATTTGGTCACAATAATGTCCTCAAGAAGAGCGCTAAGCTTGGAGCAAAGATGATGCTTAACATCCTCCGTTGTGGCCTCAGAATTTATTGGGGAACCGAAAATTGCTTTCCGAGGAACAACTCCACTAATTGGAAGACCCGAGCGTGAGCCAGATGGTGCAGCCATATCCAGAATAGGTCTCGGTACGGGGGCAGAAGCCTTGACAATGGCGGCATCACCAGCCGCAAGCACATCCACCCTGGAAGCACACGCAGCGCTGCTATCAAGGTTAGGTGACACAATTGGCGTAGTGATGCTTAAGGCAATAGGAATAGATGCCGTGGTAGAAGAGGCCTAAGAGGCGACATGCATGGGCGCAGGTGTGGCAGATGCAAGGGCACCATTGGCTTCAGGTTCCATAGCACCAGTTACAGGCGGTGACCGGGCAAGAGGTGAAGAAGAAGAAACATTGTTAGTATTGGGCAAATACTTGTTACCCTTCTTCCTCTTTGGAGACTCATTCAAAATTTTAAGGGTTTTTAAGTTTTTAGCACAGAAGGAACTCAAATTTTTGTTTTAGAAAAATATAAACAGTTTTTTTAAGAAAAAATAAAAGAAAGGTAAAATATAAGTCGGTGTGTGGACCAAGCGACGAAATTAAGCTTCTGTTATTACTAGAGCCCTGCAAAAATATACTCGTATTCGTCTACTTCCAAATAACTCTATATTCGGTACTCGTTTGCTACCGTAAAAATAGTTTCAAACGAACAAAACCAATACCAAGTACCATATGTATTCGGTATTTGATTAGTGTTGCTCAGCGAGCTTAGGCAAATGGAAACGAAAAACGAACTAGTACTGAGAGAAAACGAATGAGTAAAATATGGTACTATTTTCTGGTTGACTTGGTACTTCCAAGTATGTGCGATACTTATGAGTACTATCGAGTATCAATGTCTCATTTTTTGCTACATCATTTGGTGAAAAAAAATTGAAGCAGTCAAAAAAGCAGATATTCGGTGTGTAAAAATGGAAAACCATTACAGGGAATCTCTTAGTCAAGCTTAACTGACAGCGTCCTTCTTTCTAATATATATTGTATGTATTGTATTGTATGTAGTATAAGTGTTTGTATAATGTATATAATGTATTTATATTGTGTGTGTATAGGTATGTTTGTGTTCAGTGAACAAGTCCATTCGAATAGTACTCGGTATCGCAAGTACCAAGTGGTACTTGATACTTCAATCGAACTTATTCGAACGCACCGTAATTTCAATTCTGTGCAAGCTACTCGTACTCGCAAGTAGAAAAATAATACTTGCTTGGTTACTTGGTAGTATCGGTGCGTGCAAGTGTATAAATGTCTCGTTTACTGTTTCAAATGGATTCCTGCAAGGCTCTAATTTCACTACTCAACAAAATTCAAATTTTTATTTCCGCTGTCGTCCAAAATGACTTTTTCTGATAGATTTGGAGATTTAAAATTTTTTAAAGAACTATTGTTTTTTTAATGTTTTATATTTTGTTTAAAGAATTTTTTAATATTTTGGTATTTTTCTTCAGAGGTAGTGCTTCTATTTTTCACATAACTTAAGTTTCTTATAACTGGTGGTATTTGCAGTTCTGAAAAGCCAACAAATGCAGCTATAAATCCGACCCGGACACTTTGTAGCTGCCGCTTAACGTCTGGAAATTATTAAGCTTTCAAATTCAAAATGCATAATTTTTTTCGATATTTTTTCCCGAAATTTTGACTTTGAAAACTCAGGAAAAGTAAAAAAAAAATATTTTATGGTTAACATTTTTAGTTTTAGATAGACACATTAAATAGGCGTTTAAGGTATCGTTTTAAGAAATCGATGGATAAATGGCCAAGTTGCAGCCGTTTGACCAAAACTTCATATGCAGTTCGGCACCATCCCAAATGCCATTTTACCGTTAAAAACTGTTACAAACACAGATTTCCGGTATTTTTGTAGGTAAAAAACGCTTATACGTTAACTAACGGAATTTATCGGCAAAATTCGGCACATGAAGGTTTGGTCAAACGGCTGTAACATAGCCGGTTATCAATCGATACTTACAAACGAAACAACGCCTAATTAAAACAAAAAATTTTAGCCATAAAATATTTTCTTTCTACTTTTCCTGAGTTTTCAAAGTCAAAATTTCAGGAAAAAATACCTCCGCGTGATCGGCAAGTGCCAGCTGTCCCTCGGCCAACCGATGCTGATAAGCTGACTCCGACCAATCCAAAAGTGCAGCAGTTGATTTCGTTCGCTTCTCCAAAGGCAACGACAGCTGCTGTTGATGAAAATTTGGTAGCCAAATTTATTACCTCAGAAAGCATGCAGCCAGAATCGTCTCTAGCGTCCGTTTCTTTAGATCCGAAAATTCTTTATCTACAAGTTTTTGTCTCGCATCTAGCCCCTGACTCCACAACTAAGGATGTGACTACTTATATTCAAAGCGAAATAAAAGCCGTTGATTTAAAGGTGGAGAAGTTTAACTTCTGTTATGCCAAGGAGATAGCTTCATTCAAAATAAGTGTCTCCCCAACTCATTTTAACACCATTTGTTCGGCCAAATTTTGGCCGGAGCATTTGGTGATGAAGGAGTTTAAGGCAAAAAAGAAGACTATGCCCCCAATAACTCTGCCAACAAATCAGACCAATGCGCCATCTTCGTCTTCCCGCTCTACCTCTACCCATTCAAAAAACTATTAAATTCTCTCTTAGTGACCTATCAGAATGTTTGAGGCTTACGTAGTAAGCTCAGCATTCTTTTCCAGGGTAGTGTCGCATTTGCATCTTACGTTATTGTGTTTATCGAGACCTGGTTAAAGCCGGACATTCTTAGTTCTGAAGTTTTGGCAGGTTGATACACAACTTTTAGAAAGGACCGTTCATCTCGAAGTGCAGGAGGGAAAACTTTACGTCGGAACTTTTCACGGCTCAGATTCAGCAGGAACTGGAATTCCTGTGTGTAAAACTGGTTCTTCCCACTTTCTGAGATTTCATAACTTGTTCGTATATTCCACCTTCTTCGGATATCGCAATTTACAAGCAGCACTTGTCCGCCTTACCGCTGTTTCTCGCTATCAGATAAAGATCATGTAACAGTTCTTGGTGACTTCAACTTGCCAGGAATTGTTTGGTCTTCGGTAAACGAGTCTAATTGCCTTGTGGCCTTGTCACGACATGACTTTGTTGACGGCTTGATTGACCCGTCTCTGTCTCAAGTTAACCGTGTTAAAAATTACTTGGGGCCATTTCTTGATCTGTGCTTTGTAACGGATGTGACCTTAGCGTTGTTAACTTGAGTCCCCCCGCTCACTATACCTGAAGATGCCTACCATCCTACTTTCGAAGTGTCGCTCGACATAGGATCAACTGGTTCACCAATTGGTCCGCTTTGTATTTGTGCACTGATGTTAAGATAGGCACAAACATTTTCTATGATGCACTGGACTCACTTTTTGACTCTTGTGTCCCGCTTTCCAGTCCTATTAGATCGAGGAAACCCTATTGGAGCTATCCAGTCTAAAAAACTTAAAATCAAGACTTTACAACAAATTTCAAGAAGTTGGCTCTCTTTCTTCTCTCTCTCGTTATGTAATGGCTCGGTCAAACCTTTCAGTTCATAACGCTCAATGTTATAAGAACTATTTATCTCGATGCAGGATACGTTTATCTAAGGACCCTTAACAATTCTACAGTTTCGTAAACAGTAAGCGTAAGCGTCCGCACACCCATCCTCGCTATCCTTCCTTAATACGTCGGCAGATAATGATCAGGCAATTGCCAATCTTCGCGGGATGTTTACTCTGGTCAGCCATATCCATACGGTTTACCGAGGTCGAACGGCATTTTCAGTCCCTTGTTAAATGAAAGCTCATTGCTTCATGACTTACGAATAGTGAAGCCGTTGTTTTCACCGGGTCCGGACGGAGTTCCCGGCTGTGTACTCAGGTACTGTGCCGAGTCTCTGTGTGGGCCGTTGCTCCAATTTTTCACCCTGTCCAAAAATTCTTCATACTTCCCCCCGATATGAAAGGAGTTCTTTATAATTCCTCTCAAGAAGAAAGGTAGCAAGTCTGTCCCAAAGAACTATAGAGGCATAAGTCATCCGCTATTCCTAAAGTGTTTGAGACAATTTTAACTCTGCACCTGTAACACCTATGCAGATCACTTATGTATATCTCCAGTCCAACATGGATTTATAAGGCGGAAATCAACCACTTTTAATTTGTTGGAGTCTACCTCCTTTATAATTAAAGGCTTTCAATGTAATCTACAGACGGATGTTGTTTACAGAGATGTTAGTAAAGCGTTCGGTTTCATAAACCATTGTCTCCTAGCACAAAAACTTGAGCTTCCAGGGTGCACAATTTGGATTAAAATTGGAAATAAGTATACAAATAACACCAAGAAACACAGAATTTGGCAGGCACGATATATGTATGTTAGTATGTATGAAGGCAAGCAGAAGATAGACAAAATAGATGGATAAAACCCGACAGTGGCTCAGACAGGAGGCAGCATACAGTGCATATGGCAACAAAAAATCAGCTGAGCATAAGTACAAGTGGGACTAGTAAGAATGCACAAAAATGCAATTGCAAATGGAATTAACGGCACAAAAACACGATTAAAGAATAAACACAGATAGCAAGTGCATGGAGGCCTATAATTCTGTCATACAGTCTTACGGAGAATGTAGATGCTACGATTACGGAGATCCGAACGAGGTTCTGGATTACGAATCTGAACGGTATACTACGAAAGGTGATTTACAGGTGCGGCCAACGCCGCCAATAATGGGACCTCTGCCGGGGGATAGTCTTGACCCTAGTGGCTGGCCGTTAAAGAATACTGGACTGGATTACTTTGGTGCACTGCTGATGACAGTTTTGCGCCACAAGGAGATGCGATGGTTCGCCCTGTTCACGTGCTTAACGACCAGGGCGATACATCTGGAAATGACGCATGACCTAACGATGGATTCCTGTATAATCGCTATACGAAATTTCGTCTGGTGACGTTTTCTAAGTGAGTTTTCTGATCGAATCGAAGAACATCGTGTAGCACTACTGATGAGGGACCGTTTCTGGAAGAGGTGGACCTTGGAGTACATGCCATACATACTTGTGCGCCGAATGAAATGTTCTTCATCTGAGCTCCAGCCTTGCCGTGAAGAGAGTGGCGTGATGGCATCCTGGAAGAGGTCTACAAAGGATCAACTCCTTTGTCATCAAACGCGCTATTGTGCGCGGGAACGACAGCGGCCTATCACGGACTTTGATGCTTCCGTCTCCAAACTAACGGTTTTGGATTTGAGTGAAGCGGTTCTTTACGGAATCGGCGATGTCTCCGCATGATTGTCGATATATCGATCGAGTATATTGAATTATATGAATTTTTGAACTCTGTAATGAACGGGCATATTTTTAGGCGCCATGATATGCCGCCATAGTTTTAAGATTCACATTCATTGTTGCGTGGTTTAGAACAGGAGAAAAAACTGCGATAAGAAGCTTCTGTAATGTATGTGAAGTTATGTAACTATATTCTTATGACGGAATAAAACGGGCTTACCGAAACAAGCTGATTCTTGCGGGGGAATACGGGCCGTTAATAACAACTCCATGGACCACCGCCATTCACTATCAATAACCGCTGTGAACATGGAATAAAAGCTTGTCCACTCTATATATTCTCCGGTGAACTTGGGCAGCTGCAGCTGTGGCAGGCACGATTGATTGGCCATATACATAAGGGATTGTGGAAAATGTGTGTTTGCAATGCACCGGCACAGAGAGCAAGCAAAAAACAGATATCCACGAGCGAACGATAAAAAATTTACCCCGATTTCGGGTTTGAAATTCCACAGAGAAGTCTATGCAGCCACTTACGAGCGCTGGCTGAAGCACACGCCGAAAGAGCTGGCGAAGAAAGATAACGGATTCTGCTTAGAACTCTGCAGCGGGTTTTGACAGTGCTTTGAGCAGGCTAAACAGATGGCGGCGGCTGCTCCACTTGTTTCTTTTTATATATTTACCGCCTTCTCCCAAAGAACTTGGAGCATCTCTAACTGAAAACTGAGCATTTGCGATTGAAAAACCTGGTGCATTAACTGGATCATGATTTATTCGCCTCCTTCTCCCAAAGAAATTGTAGCAGCTCTATCTGTAAATTGAGCATATGCGTTTGAAACACCTGCTGGGTCCATTTGCTGAAAATTATCAGTTATTTTTGTCAAGCATTGATTATTTCTTCATTGTGAATGCCAATTTTTTAGTTGTATTTGAAAACCATCGGCTAAATATCGCATTGAAACATGCGGTTAAGGAACAGCCAAAATGGATTGTTCAACAAACTGGGAAATTTCGGAACGGCAAAACTTTACGGACCATCCCTAAATAGGACAAAATAAAAAAAACGCAACTGAAAAATTCCTGAGCCAGCCTTTTTATATAAAGCTTGGCAGTGATTTTTAGTTTCCGCGGTGCTGGATATAATAAAATAATAATAGATATAATAGTCGTAGGGTGCCAAATCTGGGAATAAGGGTGATGAGGAAGAAGTTTAGTTTTGTTGCCTTAGAAACAGCTTTTGTAACATGCGACCTCTTGTAATCCTTGTCTTTCGTGTATTTGATTGACAAAGCCTCTAATGAATAATACGTACCTATATGATATGTTGCATCTACAAGCTTTTTCTTTCTTTTATAATCTGAACATTCATCCAGGGCTTTTGTTGGTCTTGTTGTTTGCTATTGAACCTGTCAATTCCACGGTGTACGCTCTCCCATTTCTCATTAATCTTAGTATATATACAAATAATTTGGTTTCTGATATAGTCGAACTTCACTATTACGAATTTCCGTACAAAGAAGTTTTTTATGTAACAAATTTATTTCCAGAACACTGCAATTTTGTACAACTTTAAGAACGTTTTGCTTTTCCTATTTCTGTGTAGAGAATATTTATTTCCTTTCTACGAATTTATTCTACGCCCGTAACTCAAATGCTGATTAGCTTTCGATCTCCCGATTGTGGTTTCCAACCAAAACAAAAATAAAATTGCATGTCTTTGAGTAAGTCCCAAACGTCTGGTCTGATGAGCTTATGAGGTGGCTCAGAGGGGGACTAGCTGAGACCATTGGACGGGTCGTAAATTGCGGATAGCAAACGATCTCCTTAGGTAGGTCAGTTGCGAATAATCGGGCATCCCCAGGGAGAGTACCGAAAATAAACAGTTTCGGACAATCAGCGGGTGTTTGCGAAGTAGTAACACTGATGATGCGCTTGTGGTGCCACCTCGTATTAGTACCTCACACACTCCCATCCCCACACATCGCCTACCCACATCCCAACCACCATCACCTCACACTGGGCCGGACTAAGGTGTCATTCGACCCCTGTCGAAGATCAGCCTGGCTCTAAGCTCCGGTCTAAAACTAGCTCAGTCGGGTACGGAGAGCTCAACGACTTGACAACCCCTTGTTCAAATGATGCCTTACCCGGGCAACGTGGATACTGCCCAGGCGTGGGTTTCATCCCGTGGGTCCCATCCCGAATCTGATGTGGGTGGCAAAGCACCTCACAATACCTTGGAGAGGCAGCTAAGCAACATTGCGGCTACCCGACCTTCTGGTAAAGTGGAGGGAGATGATTTGCCGATGACCAGTGCCCAAGCCCGAAAGTATACTTACGCCGAAAAGAGATGACCGATGTTTAAAAGAAATCATGCTGTGAAGGAGATATCAAGCTAGAACAAATAAGAGCTTAGGGATGGTGGAAAGCTTTGCAATACCTCGGTAATTTTCTATTTTGGGTCTGGAGCCTTTCTTGTGATGCGGAATGATGTAGGACTCATTCCAGATAGTTGAAATAAATGGTTAAGGGTTGGCATAGGGACTGGGCACAATGTTTTAAAATGCAACTTGGCACTTTATCACGACCTGCAGAAAATGAAATTTCCAACTTTCAAGCCTAAAAAAAAGAATTTTTTAGAATCATTGCGGAAGTTTCTTCTACAAGAAGAGAGGTAAAGGTAATTGCACATACTATTAGCACTAAGGAATAGAGAACGGGGGTAAGAGTATTGTACAAAGTCAAGCAAGGAGCCAGTTTTCTAGTATTTTTTAAAGAGTCTGGTTTTCCTATTCTTTAAGTATGACAATTTCCTGGAGAACCAGGGAGGCTTAGGCGATTTTGGTACAATAATCTCCGAAACATACGCATTAAGGGCAGAGTTTATGGTATTATAGAACGAGTTAATTGTTACGTCAATATTGGGTAAGGAATGAAGAGTGGACCAATCGATATTCGAGGGGTATAGGTTAAAATTGGCTAAATCGGTTTTGCGAAAACACTTCATCCAGTGAAGAGTCATGGAAATATCAACACAACTAGATCTGGCACACTTAAATGTTACAGTAAGAGTAGAATGGTATGGGTCTTCAAGAAGTGATAATGGACTGGCTCTGACTACTTCACCTAGAGAAGCATCCATAACGAAAATAAGGTAGAGAAGTCTTTTCCTATTATTTTTAATAGCATAAATTTGACATCAATTTGAGATGAGCTCTTACTAATTTGGGACTGAAGGTCACTTGGTGATGCTTATCAATCAATTGCTCCCATGCAAAACGGTGACATCATCAATGGGATCATCCAACCAGACAAAGTATGTCAACCGCAAGGCGGTGTACTAGCTCCCCTTCTAGGGAACATAGCAGTCAACAAGATTCTACGTGAACTAGAAGAGGGTGCTGCAAAGTTGTGGCATACGCGGAAGACGTTGCAATCAGCTTCTTGGGGAAAACCCCTCAAACGCTTTGCGACCTAATGATGGCAAAGCTCGTGAGACTTTCAGAATGGACAGAACCCTGCGATCTGGGTCAGACCCACAAAAACGGAACTTTTACTATTCACAAATAAATACAAGGTTCTGCCTCCTAACCCCTTAAGTCTAAATTGATGTAGGCTCACCTTCAGCGACAGTGCCAGTTACCTAGGGTTGGTAATTGACAAGAAGCTTAATTGGAACCAGAATATAAAAGACAGAGAAGGGGGTGTCTGTGTATTCCCTTGGGATGTGGTCGGGCCAAATATGGAGGGTAAGAAGGGCTGGGATGTCATCCTAAACGTCGGTGGAATATGTGACTGCTACCACCGGCGGGCACGGGGAGGAGCAATCCTCTCTGCGTGTCGCCAGCGGTCACACCTCTGACGTGGCGGGAGCAAACCATGCCAGCTGTAGCATGACTGCCAAAACACTCCCTCACTCCAAGCTGAACCGCACGGATGCCGCTGTCGAAGCAGACACGGATCTAGAGAGCGTGATCTGGAACAATGGCACAACCCTCCCGCCAAAAGTGGCAAACCCCCCCAAACAATGCGGCCAAACGACATTTGATCGTGGCGCTCGAGCTGGAGGTGGTGGACAGGGAGCTAGTCCCGTCTATACCAAAGGTGAAGGTACCCTTCCCCATCGTGATTCAAGGAGACAGGGCACTGAGCCTTCTACACCAGCAGAACCCTGAGATACCCACAGAGAACTAGAAGGTGCTACACACTGGGAGCCCGTTACCCAACGAAGGGGCCAGTGTGTAATCCTCCAAATAAACAAGGAAGCGGAGAACCTCCTATACCCCAGATTTGGGAAGATGGCGTGGGCCATGGGCAGCGTATATCTGCGCCTGAAGAAACGCCACTTTGGGGGGAACAGATGCGCACACCCTGCAGGCAGGCGAGGTAGAAAAGGATGGAAAAGCCACCCATGACGTTGAGTGTGCTGCAGCTCAACCTCCATAAGAGTAAGAGCGTCGGCGGAGCTCCTCATAGCCATGGAGCAAGGGCCCGTCGACATAGCTCTAGTCCAGGAGACATGGATTGCGTCAGGCAACTCAGTGGCCGGACTAAAGTCCTCGAACTATAACTCTTTTTACACAACATCGGTAAGCAGGAACAGAACCATCGTAGGGAATCCATGATCACTTTATGTCTCATTACAGCTCAGATGACCTGACAGTGGTGATGCTGGAAAGCGAGGAGAAGCGCCTCTTGGTAGCCTTCTGCTATATGGCACACGACAGGTCCGCACCACCTGAAGAGCTAAGGAGTCTAGTCGAAGAATCCGATGCCAAGGCCTACCAACTACTCATTGGTACGGACGCAAATGCCGACCACAGTGTGTGGGGAAGCCCCGATACCAAGGAGCTACTAGATGCCTACCGCGCATCATGCCCTCCCTCAAGTACGAAAAGGAGGACCAAGCCACTCTGGTGGAACCGGGACCTCTCCCTCCTAAGAAACAACCTCAAGGAATTCTTCAAGCTCGTCAAAGAAGCGAACAAAGAGAACATAAAGGAGGAATACAAGGCTCAATGAGCATTAAAGCACTTGGACTGGATGGAATATTCCAAGCAATTTGCAGGTGACCAAAGAGGCTTGGCTTTCCTCTATATATATGGCATTCTTAAGGACAGGCTATATCCCTATCCAATGGAGAACTTCCAGAGTTGTCTTCCTCCCGAAGGCAGGAAAGTGCAGCCATGTTAGTCCCAAGAATTAAAGACCGTTAAGCCTCACCTCCTTTCTACTAAAAACAATGGAAAAGCTGCTGGAGCTACACATCAGAAAGGAAGTAGCACTACAGCACTACACTCGCCAGTAGCTACCGTCGAGAAAGCCCTCAATACCAAGAAATATACACTAGGAGTATTTGTTGATATATTCGGAGCATTCAATAACGTGGCCACAAGCGCAATAATGGATCGCCTAGAAACAACTTACACACACCCTGCAATCAACCACTGGATAAAGAACCTCCTAGGTTGTAGACAGGTTCAATAAGAATGGGGCACCGCCTCCATGGACAAGGGGGCACACAGAGGCACACCTTAAGGTGAAGTCCTGTCGCCCTTCCTATGAAATCTGGTGGTCGACGACCTAATCAAGAGATTCGAAATGAAGGCCCCAAAAATAACAGCCTATGCAGATGACATAAGCATACTTATTACGGGTGTATGTCCATCGACCCTCAGCTCTATAATGGAAAGTACATTCAGGGAGATATGTGAGTGGGCGGACGAAGTAGGACTCAGTATCACGCGGACAAGACGGACCTCATCCTCTTCACCAAGAGGTACAAGGTACTGTCATGGATCCCCCCGAAAATCGATCAAACAAGGCTTACCCCAAAAACACAAGTCAAATACCTTGGCACAGTACTGGACAGCAAGCTGGCATGGAGACCCAATGTAGTGTTAAGGGTGAAGAAGGCCACCATTGCGCTATACGCGTCAAAGAAGATGCTCAGCAGCACATGGGGCCTGTCACCTGCTCTAATGCACTGGATCTACATATCGGTGGTGCGACCAACTCTGCTGTATGGAGTCTTAGTGTGGTGGCAAGCTACCAGGAAGAAGACGTACCACAAGCTTATGGAAAAGACTCAGCGACAGGCACTGCTCTGTATCACAGGGGCACTGGGGGCCCCAACAAAAGCACTCGAAACCATACTCGGAATTGACCCCCTGGACATCCACGCTCATCTGACGGCAGGAAAGGCCGCTCAGCGCCTCATTGCGTCGGGAAACATGCGGCCACAAGCATACGGGCATAGTTCAATCGGCAGGGACATTATCAGTTTTACATACCCCCGAACTTGCCTCGACATCAAAACAAACACATTTCTGGGACCCGAGGAATGGACAAAAGGACGGGACCAGACTCACAACCTCAACATATACGCAGACGGACGGATGGAAGGAGGAGTAATAGCTGGCTTATACTGCACAGACCCCGAAATAAGGCTGGCATATAAGCTACCGGATGTCTATATGTATCGCCCCCCGTTCAGTCGTGCTTCGTGTCATGCTCCAGCTCAGCCCCAGATTGTGAGACACCTGGAACAAAACAAAAAACCAGCTGAAGCTCAACAGATAAAGGAAGACGCTCACTAACCAGGCACTTGGTATCAAACCGGTAGAGAAGGGTCCCGGACAGATATCAGCAAACAAACAACAGATTGCCGACGCCGAAAATCTGGAAATTTTTTTGGAAACTGAGTAAAAGTGTTTCTTGAGTGATAATTGACGCGGGAGAAAACACAAGGCAGCAACAAAAATAGAGTTCCAGCGATTGAAAACCGAAAGAGAGCAGCAAAAGAGAGGACCGAAAAGAGCTAAGCAGGATGGTGCAAAACAGTAAGGCCCGTGTTCAGGGCAGCCGCAGACTGCTATCGCGAACTGTGGAGTGCGCTCCGTGCCTGACTCGCTCTCGCGCGCTCTTGCACACGGCACTCTGGAGATGCACCCGGCGCTCGGGCGGCCATTAGCTTGAGCTGGGTTTTTAGTCGCGCTTTCACCCCCGTTTACAACGATTTCGATTCGCACGTACTCTCGTTTTAACTACGATATACATATACGTCTACATATACATACATCTACTCGAACTGGAGAATAAACTAGAGTAAACCAATAGTGAAAAGAATCAAAGTGGTGTTTTTTTATCGGTGGTGATAATTCAGCGACGGTGATACCCGCATCCGCCCCCTACAAACACTGGTCCTTCGAGCCGGATCTTCACCAAACAAGAAGAAGCTCACCACAGCAAAGCTTAGGCGGATCGCTTCAGAGGATCAAAGATAAGTACGACTTACAAAACAACAGCATAAGTGCCGTGAGCTTGTTTTCCGTCCAAGTCCAACGTCTGTATATACATACATACCGATACACAAGCAACACTACGGTGCACTGTTCCCGCCCTCCTTTTCGGCGACGGCATGTTTAGCGGCTATTCTGTCCTTTCTCCGATCTTCCGCAGTACATACACATACCCGAGGGTCGTGTTTTGTGTTCCGTCGTCTGTGCGCCCACTTCCGCTATATATATATAATGGCGTGTAATGGCGGATTAATACGTATACATATGTATATATGTATATATACATATGTATATAAATATATATATATATAGTGACATATCTATAGCCCATGCTCCGCATACCCTTTATCTATGTCTGTTACCCTACACCCACATACTATAAACAATCCAACACCCTCAGCTTCGAATCCCATAAACAATCCAACACCCTCAGCTTCGAATCCCATAAACAATCCCACACTCAAAGTGGACCACTTGTAGCCGATAGCCGGCAATGTAAACAAACACCCTATGCTAGGAGTCGAACATAAAACAATAGATGCCGTGTATTCAGCCGCACTAGAATCACGCCACCCTCCAGAGATCAATTTCTAATCGATTCCTAAGAATCACGCCATCCTAGCTCACCAATCAGAATCGGTCATAAAACCGAACCGCCCATATTCTTAGCCACCCTCAAGTAATGCAACACCGATCATACGCAGCGGAAGCCTTTCATCAAAAGCCGCCTTTCCCACATATCGATTTAGGCACGTACACCCGCTCTTCCCACATATCGATCGAGGCACGTACGCCATCATCGGAGCCGAAGCCGAAGCCAACGCCTCCGAATCCCAATCCGAGCATCATGATATAAATAGTCTACATCTAAGTAGGGACTTGAGTTCTGTTCAAGACAAACGTCAATAGCGACACCGTCGGAGAAACTCACCCAAGTTAATTCCGTTCAAGACATCTGACCTTAGTCATCGTCGGGGAAACTAACTAACAAATTGTACATTAAAGTTTAAGTGAATAATAAATCTTTTTAATAACCTAAACTTGAGTGTCGCATATTTAACTGGCGCAGTCGGTAGAATCTCAGTTTAAAAGTGGAAAATTTTTTTTAAGACGATCAATTTGCGTAGTGACGGTTACAGTTGCGTAATAACCTACAGTGATCATAGAAAAATTGACAATACTTAACTAAAGAGATCCGCCAAAGAATCAACGTGTAACTATCACACGACTCAATTAATATTAGTGAAACTATCAAACTACTCATAAAAAAAAAAAAATTTCAACATGCCGCTATCAGAAGTACACTTGAACCAAGCCTTGAAGTCAATCAGGCAAATCCCACCATACGATGGATGCCAAGAACGATTGAGTTCGTTCATAAGCAGGATCGAGTACATCTCTGGATTGTACCTAACAGAGGACATACGACAACAGAGCATCATGTACGGAGCCACTGAGGGTCAACTGTGCGGACGAGCACAACTGGTGTCACAAAGTCTCCAACCCAACACCTGGTCCGATCTAAAGGCAGCATTAATCAGCAAATTCAAGAATCACACTCCATACGAGACGCTACTGCATTAACTACACGACACAAAATTCAATGGGAGTATTCGTAAGTTCATAGAAGAACTAGAAATTAAGTAAAATATTATAATCAGTAAACTAAATCTGGAGACTAGCCCAGAAAATGCAATAATCTTTAAAAACGCTCTGGCAAATTCCACCAGACAGGCAATAGAAGATGGTTTACCCAATAAACTGTTCATTATTTTAGCCAAGAAAGACATTTCTACGATAGCTAATCTAGAAAAATCAGCTCAAGAGTTAGGAATTTTTAAAAATGTTGTAACTGATAACAAGAATTACGAACACCCAAGGAATGTAAATAATAATCGTAGGAATGTTGGAACTTACTACCCTCGTTATAGTTGGAATGATACTAATAATCAAAACCCAAGTACTTCTAGAAATTTACAACCTAACCGAAATAATACGGGTAATAATGCTGTAAATAATACAGGATTATTTAATGAATTTAGAAATTCCCTAAATCAGGGCAGAGCACAGAATCCCACTAACCGTCAAATCAACCAGACTCAGGCAGGTCAGCCGAATAAGCCGGTCAAACGATCAAGGGAAAGTCAAAGTGGACATATGAAAATGGATGTAAATTTTCAGCAGAGTGCCTCGGAAGACACCGAGGAAGACCATATATAGAAATAGTAGTAAATAATAAGAAATTAAGAGGTATCGCGGACTCGGGATCGTCCATAAATATAATAAAGGAAAATTACACAGATTCCAGTCCTCACTGTCCACACCATCAATGGACCCGTCCGTCTGACCAAAAGCATTACACGCAATGCAACCAAAAATTGTCCGACCAAACAAAAGTTCTATATTCATAATTTTTCTGAAAATTATGATATACTATTAGGCAGAGAGTATTTGATGGCCAGTAAAGCCGTCATCGATTACCGAAACGAAACGGTAACGCTAGGAGAAAGGTCATACCCAATCATCCATAGTGGAGAAGCAATTGCCGACGGCAAGACCGCATACAAAGGTGATAACCCATCTTCCAAGAAAGATATAATCATACCTAAGTGCCTTGACCCATCTCCTGAAGGAGAGCAATACTTCGCTTCCGCTTTAGAGAGTGAATTAAGGGAATGTATCCAGCTAAGGTTGGAACATTTAAATGACGAAAAGAAAGAGAAACTAAAGAAAGTTCTTTACGAGTTTAAAGACGTGCAGTACAAAGAAGGTGACAATTTGACCTTCACTAGTACAATAAAGCACGAGATTAAAACACATCACGAAGATCCTGTATATCGTCGACCATACAAATATGCTCAAATACACGGTCAAGAAGTGAATCAGCAAATCAAAGACATGATTAATGTCGAATTCTCCCTATTGTGCACCCATTTCTTTAATACCAAAGAAAATAGACGCTTCAGGAAAGCAAAACTATCGAATGGTAGTAGACTATAGAAGTCTAAACGAGGTGACAATAAAGGATAAATCTCCTACACCCAGAATGGACGAAATACTAGAAAAACTAGGTAGGTGTCAGTATTTTACGACCATCGATTACCTAAAGGATTCCATATAATCCCTATGGAACCTAGCTCAATTCCAAAAACAGCTTTCTCAACGAAGCAAGGCCATTACGAGTTCACTCGTATGCCTTTTGGGCTAACCACTGCCCCTGCTACAGTTCAAAGATGCATGAAAAATCTGTTAGAAGATTTAATCTTCAAAGATTGCCTCGTGTATCTAGACGACATCATTATTTATTCCACTTCATTGGAAGAACATTTGTTGTCGCTTAGAAAAGTCTTTGGAAAGTTGAGAGACGCAAATCTTAAACTTCAAATGGATAAGTGTGAATTCCTGAAGAAAGAAACAGAATTCCTAGGCCATGTAGTAACAACTAATGGCATAATACCTAATCCACGAAAAATATCTGCTATAATAAACTTCCCTATACCCAATACAACTACAAAAATAAAATCATTCATAGGTTTATGTGGATTTTATAGGAAATTCATTCCTAATTTCGCTAACATAGCAAAACCAATGACACTCAAATTAAAGAAACGAGCTGTCATAGACCAAACCGAGGAAAAATACGTTGAGGACTTCGCAAAGCTGAAAGTGCTTATCACCTCAGACCTAATCCTCGCATTCCCAGATTTCGATAAAATGTTCACGGTAACAACCGATGCAAGTAACATTGCATTAGGAGCGGTGTTGTCACAAGACCACAAACCAATTTGCTACGCAAGTAGGACCCTAAATGAACACGAAATCAATTATTCAGCAATAGAAAAGAATTACTAGCTATAGTTTGGGCAACTAAATATTTCAGATCGTATCTGTTCGGTAGAATGTTTGAAATATTAAGTGATCATAAACCCTTGATTTGGTTGAATAACCTCAAGGAACCAAATATGAAGCTACAACGCTGGAAGATCAAATTAAATGAATTTGACTTCAAAATAAAATATTTACCAGGAAAGGAGAACCATGTAGCTTATGCGTTATCAAGAGTAAAGATTAACGAAAACCTACTTGGGGAAACCATTAATAGTGATTGTGCAACGGTCCATAGTGCTCAAGAAGATAATACAAATTATATTCCACTTACCGAGCGACCAATCAATTACTACAATAGGCAAATGGAACTGATCAAAGGTAATGAGGATAAGGTAGAAACATCCCATTATTTCCACAAGATACTGATAAAAATCACGTATACAGAAATGACAGAGTCATTAGCAAAAGACGTAATAAAGGAATATGTGTGTATAAAAAAGAGTGCACTATATTTCCATAATGAAATTCCTGGAAATAATCAGTCCAAATCACTTGACTGAACTGATTAAATCCAGTACCAAACTCATAGATATTCCGAATTATTCCAAATTCAAGGAACAAATAATGAAGAAGCATAAAGAGCTACTTCACCCAGGTATCAAAAAGACCACTAATTGGTTTAAAGGAAAATTCTATTTCCCCGATTATCAAAAATTAATTCAAAATATCATCAACGAATGTCCCACGTGCAACGTTGCTAAAACAGAGCATCGTAACACCAAACTAATATTCGAGATCACCCCTGAAATACAAAATATCAGAGAGAAGTATGTCATGGATTTCTATTTGGTAGGCAATCAACAATTCCTATCATGCATTGACGTATATTCTAAATTCGCTACCCTTGTAGAAGTAAAGAGTCGTGACTGGCTAGAAGCAAAGAGAGCCATCATAAAAGTCTTTAACGAAATGGGCAAGCCACAGGGAATTAAAGCCGACAAAGATTCAGCCTTTATGTGCTCAGCATTGCAAGCATGCTTGAATGCGGAAAATGTGAAGATTGAAATTACCACCAGCAAAAATGGGGATTCTGATGTAGAACGGTTACACAAAACGATCAATGAAAAATTACGAATTATTTCAAGCGAGGATAATATATAGAACAGGCTCACAAAATTCGAGTTGATTCTATACATTTATAACCACAAAACCGTTCATAATACCACAAAAAGATCCCCAGCTGATATATTCCTGTACGCTGGACTACCAGATTATAATACCCAACTGAATAAGGTTAGACAGATCAATCATTTGAATAACGACAGAATTGACCTTGAAGTAGACACTCGCTACAAAAATGCACCCCTAGTTAAAACAAAAACAACTAATCCGTTCAAAAGACCAGGGGAAATTAGGCAGGTAGACGAAAAACATTTTGAAGAGCCAAATAGAGGGAGGAAAATCACGCACTATAAAACAAAATTCAAAAGAAAGAAAAAAACTAATAAAAGTAAATATGATAATTGCAGAGTACCCGAAGAGAGTACTGGGAATCTGGAGCTACAACATGACTAAGATTATAATCTTACTAATGTTCACCGTCCTACAGTCCACGGGACAGAATATAGAGATAGATCCCATCAACTCAAGGAATGGATATCTCATATTCAAAACAGATACCATTAATATACCCATTAATTATGAATATCATTATTTAACAATTAATATAACAAAAACAGACGAAACATATCAGAGTTTACTAGACCAGGCAAAACAATTAAATAACGTAATCCAAGTCCAATATTTAGTCTAGAAATTGCAACGTGAATTCAATGGCATAAAAATAGCCAAAAGAAACAAAAGAGGCCTTATAAATGCAGTAGGCACAATTTATAAATATCTATTTGGAACTCTAGATCAAGACGACAAAGTTGAACTAGAAGAGAAAATAGACAATCTGGCTAGCCACAATGTTCAAGCTAACGAATTAAACTTAATAATTCAAGCAGTAAATTCTGGCATAGAAGTCGTCAATAAATTAAACCAGGATAATGATAGAAATAAACAATTAGAAATACTAATATTTAACCTTCAATATTTCACGGAGTATATAGAGGATATTGAATTAGGCATGCAGCTAACAAGATTAGGAATCTTTAATACAAAATTATTAAAGCAGGATTACCTGGAACACATCGATTCAGAGAAATTAGTAAATATCAAAACATCTACTTGGTTAAAATCAGATACTAATGAAATATTAATAATTTCCAACATTCCACGAGAGATCAGAAATATTCCTATACATATCCAGATGAAGACAATAACATTCTTACTGACCTAACACAAAATAACTATTACGTTCTAGAAAACGAGGTATATAATAAAGAATCAAAACAAAAAAAATAAATGATGAATGTATATCAGGAATAGTAAAACAAATCGCAACAAAATGTCCATATACCAAAGCACACCAAAACTTTCAAATAAATTTTATCGAACCTAATACATTGTTAACTTGGAAACTACCAAAAACTGTATTAAACCAAGATTGCTTAAACCAAGAAATACATAATTGCACTGTACAATTAAATGACTCAAGCGCATCGAGGCGCCTATACAGCTGCCTTGACCATAACCTAAGGGACATAACTATTTTAAAGATAGTATAGATACCAACCACATAGCCCTCATTTTTCGAGCACGAACGGAAACGCTGCCACTTTACGCGTCGCCGTAAAGAAGTCTCGCTGCAACAGAATTCACTTTGCACTTTTTGGCAACACGCCCTATTCTAAAGTAGATTCGAACACAGTATTGCGGAGGTCCAACGCTAACAGTCCAGGGCTAAACTACCCTGCTCAACGGAACGGGCTGGAATGAGCTCGCACTTTTTGTCAGGGAAATGGTTCACTACAGAGAGGACATTCTGAGGGAGCGGTTATAGAGACAACAACAGTAGGCGATATCGACAAGCAGAAACAGGGCGATTGGCATCCATGCCACGCCTACAGAAAAGTTCGGATTTTAATTTAATAATTAATATACTTGTTTTGCCTTCGTACATATGGTACCAAACAGCTTAGTTTTAATAAAAATTAAATAAAGAACTACTACTACTATAAGCTACCAGACTACTGCAGCATATTCCCAGCGGAAGTCTTTGCGGCGATAAAATCTATTCAAGATTCCGCGGTCAGTTGGACTCACTTTGCACGACTAAGTCAGTGCGGATCTATTGGGTTCTCAGCTACCAGAGCATTGAAGGAAACGATGCGGAGGACACTCTGGCCAAGGAAGGCGTCTGGCTGACGACTGAAAGAGTAGAAAATGCCTGTCTCCCTTAGAACGCTACAAAACGATTTAGAAAAGCTGGCCATCCGTCCGGATACCTAAGGGCCATACTGACCTATGGGAGGCCCCAGGAGGGCCGTCCGGGTTAACCTAACCTAACCTAACCTAACTTGAGACAGAGACAGAGACAGGTCAATCAAGCCGTCAACAAAGTCATGTCGTGACATGGGCACTAGGCTATTAGACTCGTTTACCGAAGACCAAAAAATTGCTGGCAAGTTGAAGTCGCAAAAAACTATCATATGATTTTTGTCTGATAGCGAGGAAGTAATAGCGGTTAAGGCGGACAAGTGCTGCTTGTAAATTGCGATATCCGAAGAAGGTGGAATATACGAGCAAGTTATGAAAACTGAGAAAGCGAGAAAAATCAGTTTTACACACAGGAATTCCAGTTCCTGCTGAATCTGGACTGTGAAAAGTTCCGACGTGAAGTTTGAGTCCACAGCAATCAGAACCCCTTCTGCACGTCGAGACAAACGGTCCTTTCTAAAAGTTGTGTATCAACCTGCCAAAACTTCAGAACTAAGAATGTCCGGCCTTAACCAGGTCTCGATAAACACAATAACGTGGGAGGCAAGTGCGACACTATCCTGGAAAAGAATGCTGAGCTTACTACGTAAGCCTCAAACATTCTGATAGGTCACTAAGAGAGAATTTAATAGTTTTTTGAATGGGTAGAGGTAGAGCGGGAAGATGAAAGTGGAGCATTAATCTGATTAGTTGTCAGAGTTACTGGAGGCAAAGTCTTTTTCTTTGCCTTAAACTCGTGCACCACCAAATGCTCCGGTCAAAATTTGGCCAAACAAATGGTGTTAAAATAAGTTGGGGAGACACTTATTTTAAATGAAGATTTCTCCCTGGCATAAGAAAAGTTAAACTTCTCCACCTTGAGATCAACGGCTTTTATTTTACTTTGAAAATAAGCAGTCACATCCTTAGTTGTGGAGTCAGGGGCTAGCCGTGAGACAAAAACTTGTCTCTTTGGTGGGATCCCCACCAATATTTGGCACCACAGGCCTATCACCTGAGATCGTAGTACCCGGTGGTCCGCGAAGTATATTCGCTGGTAGGGTCACAATTGAAGGGACAGCTAAAGAATTTGTGGACACTTTAGACACGGACGGTTGGTACTTGCAGATCACGCGGATTGAGTATTTGTAATTGTAGTTGTAGTTGATTTTGTTGTAAGCCACTAATTGAGACTCCATGACTAGGAGCCGATCGTATTGCTGTTTAAAGGCCACGGTCAGCTCCTTAAAGTCCCACCTTGTCTGCGTCACAAACGTGACCATGTCTTTCTCGACCACTCAGGATGCGTCACAGCTGTAATGCAAACTATTTTGCTTTGAAATAGCATCACTCACGATGCCTCTGAACCCAGCGCATTTTGCGCTGTGCTTTCGCAGAGCCAGCAGGGGATACTCGGCTGATAATGAGTCATATTTTTCTTGCAGGTTTTTTTGGCACAGACAACTGAGTATTCCATTATGAGTAAAACATAAAATATATGAAATCAAAGAAGACAATTTCAAAATAAATAGATGTCAGACCAGTGTGTCAGATAAACGCTAAAGGAGGAATCAATAAGAACTGAGAGTAGAGCGATTACAGCAGCTACAATTGAGAAAGAGAGAGCTCTACTTCACAGAAAGTTTTGAGAGCGAGGAAGAAGAACAGAAGAACAGTCATTTAACTTCGGGTAATAGGGAGAGAGAATAAAACAACAAATTTACTAGGTGAGAGCGGCTAAATATGATGTTGTGTGTACTTACGAAAAGCACAAACAAAAACACACTATTAACTGATGCAAAAAATAATTATTTAATGATTTTTTTACACAATAATCAGGCATGCAACCGCGATCAAGAACAGATACATATATAGTAGATGGTTAAATTAGGAATTTATGAGGGGTTATGTTCAAAAAACACCGGCAGTTTAGGCAAAATAAGTTGAAAATAAACGGAGCGCAAAATAAAAAGACTGGTCACTACAAAAGAGATCGAACGATATCCATTGGACTATGCTTGAGTGCATGCCCCATTTTTTGCCAATAGCTTTATTGCATATGTAGAGGGCTATCGTGGCCTTCGTCATTCTTTTATGTTCAGGTCCCAGTTAAGCTACTTGTCAATTACCAACCCTAAGTAACTGTCACTGTCGTTGAAGGAGAGCCTGGATCCATTTTGGGCGGTCAAGCCTTGTATTTATTTGTGAATAACACGAGTTCCGTTTTTGAGGGACCCAGACCGCAAGATTCCTTCCATTTTGAAAGTCTCGCGAGCTTTGCGGTCATTAGTTCGCAGAGTGTTTGAGGGTACTTCTCCGAGAAGATAATTGCAACGTCATCCGTCATTATGCCACTACTTTGCAGCCCCCCCTCCCTTCCAGGTCACCTAGAAACTTGTTGACTGCTATATTCCATAGAAGAGGAGACAGGACACCACCTTGCGGAGTGCCTATGTTGACATACCTTGACTGGGTGGACGATCCCATCGAAGATGTCACCGTTCGGCATGTGAGCAATTGATCGATGAGCAACACCAAGTGACGATCCACCCCCAGGTCAGTCAGCAATATCAAGAAAAGCTCTTAAAGAGTATTCCTTGAGGTGTAGATATTTTTTTATTACTGAAACTACTTCGTGTAGTGCCGTTTCCTTGGAGAGTACCGGCAAAGGCCGCTGCTCTACCTTATACCCGGTACTCAGTCAGAATATATGTGATCTTATGATATATGCAATTTATTATATGTTCGCAATAGGAACGAATTAAATTTTGTGCAAAAAAGAATATTTCTAAAAATTAAGTCAAACCATTTTTGGAATATTTATACATGTTTCCATTTTTGTTTGCATGTGCTTCTACATTTCTACATGTACATGTATAACTACCCAGCAGCGAACAGCATATCCAATACGTCTACTAGATGCATTTCGTAAGGGCCCCACGTAATGTATTACGTTTAGTTTTTAAGTAAGCAAGGTTGTAATGGGAAGTTTAACATAGAACTGTTGTTGTTTCGTTCGTTTGCTACTTCGGCTATAGAGTTCATTCCTGTTCGTACATTTTTCCGAGTTATTTTTGTCGTTTACGCATACAAGTGTAATGATATAGCTATACATGTAAGGGTGACGGGGCATTTCTGTTCATCCTTTTGTGTTTGACATTTGTCGTCACTCTGATTTTATTGTCGTGCTGGCTACCAACGTCGAATTAATTGAATTTTAAGTGAATTAACTGAAAATCGTATCAGGTAAGTGTGTACAAATATTAATAAGTAATATACAGTAAAGCTTGCAATAAAAGTGTTTGTTTTTCATTAGCAGCCTTGTCTACCATACGTACACGCATTAGTGTTGCAGTATTGGTTTTTTCTTTTTTCGTAAAAAGTGCAACGGCTGGCTGCTGCCGAAGTCCGAAAAATAGATGGCGTGCACAAAATAAAGAAAAAATTATCCCAATACTGCACACTAATTAAATTAACAAGACTGGATACTTGGATGATGTAACTAAACTTGGTATTGTAGTAAATTTTCAATAATAGAAATATATTTCAGAAAAATGTTCCCAAGAAATTTGCATGTGGCCAGTGAGTTTATGGAGGGCGAAAACGATGATGTAAATAAAAGGCTGGAAAAACTGGAGGAGGGCCAAGCAACAATTATGAAAAATCAACAAAAGATATTGGCAATCCTTAACCGACTGACACAAGAAGACGTAAATCTGGAATCCGTATTCCCTATAAATACAAAAGATGACTTAGAAGCTTTGGAAGACAAAATTAAAAAGGATTCGTCGTTTTATGTAAGTATATACATATGTACATGTGTGAATATTCAATATTTTTTATGCTATAATTTATGTATATTAACAAAAACACTTTCGTTTTGCAAATTTATTGCAGGTTAACATAATAAAAAAAATTATTAAAGATGACCTCGTCGGAAATTTTGATTCCATTATTGGAAAAAATATAATAATGGAATTTAACTACGATGGCGTCCATGAGAAGGCTACATTTAAAAATTTTTCAGCATTAAACAATGCTATACACTGTAAGCCGAAATGTTTTATTTTTATTTAATATTTATAATACATAAACTTTATCGTTTTTTATACCCGGTACTCGAAGAGTATAGGGGTATATTAGATTTGTGGTGATAACGGATGTGTGTAACGTCCAGAAGGAAGCGTTTCCGACCCCATAAAGTATATATATTCTTGATCAGCATCAATAGCCGAGTCGATATAGCCATGTCTGTCTGTCCGTCCGTCCGTCCGTCCGTCTGTCCGTCCGTCTTCATTAGCGCCTATATCTCAGAGACTGTTAACGCTAGAGCAACCAAATTTTGTATCCAGTCTCCTATGTTATCACACTACTCAAAGTGTATTTCAAAATTTCGCCTCGCCTCCTTCCGCCCCCACAAAGGACGAAAGTCTACACAACTTTGATGATACGAGAAAACAAAAAACGCAGAATCATAGAAAATTACCATTTCTATCAGAGCGTTAAATCTGAATCAGATCGGGTTATTAATATAGCCACAATGAAGAAAACCATTTCGAAAGTCATCGTTCCCTCTCGCTCTCTCTCAGACGCGACCCTGTCTGTTTTGCCTATTCGTCCAAATGAGCGCCTAGATCTCAGAAACTATTAAAGCTAGAGCAACCAAACTTTCTATCCAAGCTCCTGTGATATCACTTCAATACAAGTGTATTTCAAAATTTTGACACGCCTCCTTCCGCCTTCACGAAGGACGAAAATCTGTGGAATCCACAATTTTTAAGATAAATGAAAACCAAAAACGCAGAATCATGGAAAATTACCATATATACCAGATTGCCGAATCTGGATCTGGATTATTATTATAGCCACAATAAAGAAAATCATTTAGAGTGGCTACGTAGATAAGATATATGTACGTTCCCTCTCTCTCTCTCTCTCTCTTAAGTCTTCCTCGCTGCCTTGCCACGCAATGAGTAATAGCGATCCTAGCGCGAACCCTATACTAGCTGCTGGCAGGTGTTCTCCCTTTCTCTTTCCCGCTTTGACCTTGTAACCCCCCTCTCCCGCAATCAAATGCGATGCGCTGTCTGCTTTTCCATGTCTTACCACAATCACCACCCACCCCCATAAACAACTCAATCTGTCCCTTTCACCTAAAGAAAGAGAGAGGGAGAGAGAAGATGACTAACAATGTCACATGTCCAAAACAATAAGCGCCCGCCCAGGCGCTTATTTACATAAATATATAAATGTATATATGTATGTATTGATATATATGCATGTATTTATATGTATGGATGTATATATTTTAAAACCAATGGACATATGTACATTCATATGAAAATATACATAATATAGTAAATATTTGCATATTCTGATTGGAAGAGCCGTTATAGGTTGGGGAGGAGTACCTGCAAATGCATGTGTTCACTCTGTGAAAAGAAAAAGAATTGTCCATCAAAGAAATTGCGAAATCAAAACAAAACTGGCAAGCACGTGCGCTCTCTCTCTGTTTCCCCTTCCATCTTCTGACCATGACCCACTCTCTCATTAAACAAAAGGGATGCGCGATGCGCTGTTGACATGTCTTAGCAAGATCCCCCCCTCCACTCTCATAATCGCAGTAAACAGTTTTTTAACCGTTACAGGAAGGGGAGGGGGAAACGTAAATGTTTTCGCTCCAAAAATGCATATGGAAGGAATGAGAAAAATAGCCGTTACATTAGTTTGAGTTTTTCTCTCTATCCCTCTCATTCCACTTGAGAACTCTCTGCCCCACTATCTGAATAAGTGCTCTCTCAGTAGAGCAACTCTCTATTTACACTCATCCGTATGACTTCAAGATGAATTTAGTAATAAGGTGACAATATGTACGTCACAACATCTGCTCTTATTCGCGAGTCATGTATGCTGAGCGCTGAAATAGAGTAGATGGTCCACCCCACAGACAATGTCACCTCATCACTAAATTCACCTTGTATGTCTCTTTTGTGAACAGTGGCATTAGAGAGAGAGAGAGAGATAGAGAAGGGCTGAGAGAGCGCCCTCACAAAATCATATGTTTGAAACCAAAACATTAACCTGCTACTACCCCACGCAATGGGAATAGAATTAGAAGTATTAATTAGTAAGAATAGAATTAGAAGTACATACATATGTATATATAGAAACGGCTCAGACTGACTGTTTTCTATAAAAATTTAATTTTTCATTAATCCCGCATGTTTTGACTCCATTCGTTCTGCCTTGCTCCAATTCTCTATTGCTCTATTCTCTTCTCTCTTGAGTGACTCTCGCGGTAAAAACGGCCGAATTTCAGTAGGCATTTTTTGGGCATAACCAGTCGATATCGAGCCAAGGAGAGCGATAGAGACTTTTCGATTGCAGATTGCGATAAAATCCGTTTATTAATCACATTTAAACTAGTTTAGCTTTTAACTTATTAAATACAAGTAGTGCTTGCAAATTAAGCTATAGGGCTTTAGTTTTTCTGTGCCGATCGTCAGTTAGAAGCTAGTAATAGTTGCTAACTGTGACGGTGCATCGCGCGCTTTTTGGTGTTGCTGCTGACGTCGCTGCTTTTCTGGAGACTGAGGCCGGACGTCGCTGCTTCTATAGCGGCTGAGGACGAACGTCGCTGCTCTCGCCAGGGGGCGTCGCTGCTTCGCTTAAAGTCGTAATATTTAATCAGTTCTACTTTCTTCTTTTGTAGTTTTTGTGTAATTATATATAATAATTCGGTTTATATTATATAATTATATATATTCAATAATTAATATTAATTAATTAATTATATTATTAATAACACTAGTCGACACGACTTTTCCGCTGTCGCCAAAAATGACTTTTTCTGATACATTTGGATGTTTAAAATTTTTTAAAGAATGTTTTTTTTTTTTCATGGAGTAGTTTTTTTTTAAAGAATTTTTAAAAAATTTGGTGTTTTTTGTCATAGGTAGTGCTTCTATTTTTTACATAACTTAAGTTTCCTACAACTGGTTGTATTGAACTTTGCAGTTAAAAAAGCCTGACAAATGCAACTATAAATCCGACTCAGACACTTTGTAGCTGCAACTTAACGTCTGGAAGATATTAAGCTTTCAAATTGAAATTTCATAATTTTTTTCGGTATTTTTCCCCGAAATTTTGACTTTGAAAGCTCAGGAAAAGTCGAAAAAAAAATATCTGAATGCCTTGATTTTTGGTTTTAAATAGACACATTAATTAGGCGTCGTTTAAGGTATCGCCTTTAAAAATATAAAAATAAACGGCTTAGATATAACCGTTTGACCAAAACTACATATGCCGTTCGGCACTATTCCAAATGCCATTTTACCGTTAAAAACTGTTACAAACGCAGATTTTTGGTATTTTTGTAGGAAAAAAAACGGTTATTCGTCGGAAAATATTCGGAATTTATCGGCGAAATTCGGCATATGAAAGTTTGGTCAAACGGTTATAACTTAGCCGTTTATTTTTATATTTTTATAAGCGATACCTTAAACGACGCCTAATTAATGTGTCTATCTAAAACCAAAAATCAAGGCATTCAAATATTTTTTTTTCGACTTTTCCTGAGCTTTCAAAGTCAAAATTTCGGGGAAAAATACCGAAAAAAAAATTATGAAATTTCAATTTGGAAGCTTAATATCTTCCAGACGTTAAGTTGCAGCTACAAAGTGTCTGAGTCGGATTTATAGTTGCATTTGTCAGGCTTTTTTAACTGCAAAGTTCAATACAACCAGTTGTAGGAAACTTAAGTTATGTAAAAAATAGAAGCACTACCTATGATAAAAAACACAACATTTTTTAAAAATTCTTTAAAAAAAAACTACTCCATGAAAAAAAAACCATAATTCTTTAAAAAAATTTAAATCTCCAAATCTATCAAAGTCATTTTTGGACACAGCGGAAAAAAAATTTGAATTTTGTCGAGTAGTGTAATTAATGATATAATTAATTATTGATTTTATAATTATTTATAATACGATTTTATTTTATTAGGTATTATTTCATTATATTTTATTTTATTAGGTATTATTTCATTATATTTTATTTTATTATATTTCATTTTATTTTATAACATATTTTATAATGCCTCAAAGGAATAGACAATCTGCTTCTCAACAGTCTCAGAGACGTAAATTGCGAAACAGATCAAATAGAAATAGAAATTTAGAAACTTTAGAAGTTGTTGAAAACAGGGATGTTGTAATAAGTACAGACGCTGAGTTCGTTGAACCGGCTAGGAATCAGCAGCAAGAGAATGAGGGACAAAGTCAGGTGACTGCTAGGCAGGCTTCAGGTGTAGGTCAGGAAGAGCAGGCAGCCGTCGCTGGCGAACAATTATTGAATGCTGTAGGAAATTCATAGAACAGACGAAGAGTAGCCGATACTAACCGTCGCTCCAGACGTAGACGTAACCAAAGGTATAGGGCCAGAGAACAGAGTCAGAATACTGCCGGACATACATTTAGACGAGAAGACGCACAGGTTAGAAGTCAGGAGCAAGCGACCAATACCATGCGTCGGTCCAGACGAAGACAGGACTTGGACTATAGGGCTACAGAGCAGGCACAGAATACAGTAGGACATACACAAAGACGAACAGACCCACAGATTAGAAGTGAGGAGCAAGTGGCCGATACTGTGCGTCGCTCCACACGAAGACAGGACTTGGAATATAGGGCTAGAGAGCAGGAGCAAAATACAATAGAACATATAGTTAGACGAATGGACCCACAAATTAGAAGTGAGGAGCAAGTTGCTAATACTGTGCGTCGCTCCACCCGAAGACAGGACTGGGAATATAGGGCTAGAGAGCAGGAGCAAAATACAGTAGGACATATATTTAGACGATTAGACCCACAGATTAGACGTGAGGAGCAAAGGACAAATACAGAGAGGCGACAGCGCATACGTAGAAATAATGAAAGGAGACGTATATTAGAAAGAGAGCAGGATAGAGTTCGTAGAGTCCAAGAAAGGACTTTAGCTGATCGTAGGCGTATTTCGCGAGCGAGAGACACTCTGGCACGCCAATCTGCTCGTGTCGCAGCTCGACAGTCGGCAATTGACGCTGCTAGAGCTACAAGTCAGAGAGTTAGCCAATATAGGAGCGATGGAAGTAATAGAGCTGAGCAAAATTTAAGGAACGCCTCCCGAATGCAGCAAGAACGAGCAAATATCTCCCAGGAGGATAGGGCACATGTCGGACCCAGAATCAGGCTTAGTGGCCTGGAAGCTCTAAAAGTAGCTTATAATAGGAATGTAAAGCTGGGTCCTGATCAGGTTTGCCTTTCTTGTAAAGGCTTGTGGTTCCCCAAACAAATTTCCAAGATTCCTCGTGTCCTTTTAGAAAGTGATTGCGAGTTTAGTGCTGAAATGTTCGCTCTTGAAAGTCTTCTAGAATTCCCTTCTGACTGCCCAACATTAAAATTCTGCAGAACATTTTATACCAACATTAAGAAGCGTAAAAAGCCTAAGCTTTTCTTCATTGAATTAGATTTCCCTAAACTGCCCGACTGCTTAAAGGGGCTTACTCCATTAGAGGAACGACTGATTTCTCCTTGACTTCCATTTATGATAATTAAGCCATTATTGCCTGCGGGAAGAGGCCAAAATGCCATTAAAGGAGCAGTTGTAAACGTCCCTATTTCCGTTAGTGATATCGTGAAGGAGCTTCCACGAGCATTCCATGAAGCTCAGGTTATTCAGCTCCACCTGAAGCGTAGACTAGAGTATCTTCATGCCTTCATGGCTGAAACCATTAGACCTTCCAAAATTTTTGAAGCACTTCGTTATTTAGTTAGCACAGATTTGTATAAAAAGCACAATGTCATAGTTAATAAGCAATGGATCTCTGGCTTCACATCCGATATTGTTCCTTTCGTAGCCTCTCAAGCAGACGCAGCCTTTTTAGAAAGTATCCAAAATAGAGATAGGAATGTAGACACAGAGCCAGCCCATCCCGACGAGGAGGTAGTGGCCGAAGAGCTCAACCCTCGTGGTCAGGAAACTCTGCTTGAAAATAACGTACCATTCGATGATAGGATTATAAAAATCGCACCAGGGCAAGGACAACGACCTCTTGATATGGTCTTAGATATTGCCTCGGAAGAGTTATCTTTTCCCACTATTTATGCAGGCGTCAAGAGACAATCTTCAGAAAGTTTTACAACCATTGTTAGATCAGAGCTTCGAAATGTAGATAGGATCCGGCTCATTGGGAGGAAGAAAAGAAGAAGGTTATGGCCATGATTCGTCAGTTCGGCCTGCCGACTTTTTTCATCACTCTGTCTGCTGCTGAAACGCGGTGGCCAGAGCTGCTTGTTTTGCTCAAAAGCAATGTAGATAGAGAGATCATTAGCGAAGAAGAAGCAATGAATCTACAGTACAACGAAAAGGAGCGTCTCATCAAGGCAGATCCAGTTACTTGTGCTAGGTATTTTGATCATAGGTATCGTGAGCTTTTGAAAGTTATGAGGAATCGGGAGGGCATTTTCGGAGAAAACTTCGTCATCAAATTTTATTGGCGTGTTGAATTTCAACAAAGAGGTTCCCCCCACATTCACGGTATGTTTTGGATGAAAGATGCCCCAGCAGTGGATTTTACCAGTACTGAGTCAATTTCAACAGTTGTAGCCTTCATTAATACACATATTACAGTAGATGTGACAGACTCAGAATTAGCTCCGTATGTTGAATACCAAAAGCATAGGCATACAAACATGACATGTCTTAAAAAACTCAATAGAAGTGGAAAAAAAGTTTGTAGATTCGGTATGCCATACCTTCCAATGCCCCAAACGGAGATATTGAGTCCACTGCCGGAGGAAACTCCAAACCTTGATTTTCACCAAGGAAATTTTAGGAAAATTCAAGACCTATTAAATTCTGATTAATCCTCTGATTTGATTGATCACCTAAGCATATTTGAGAATTTCCTTTCACACGAACAAGTGAGCCTCAATTACGAGGACTACAAATATGCAATATCTTCTGGTTTGAAGAAACCACAAATTTTTCTAAAGAGGTCGTTTGCTGAGATTAGAGTTAATGCTTATAACAAGCACATTATTTCAATGCAAAGGGACAATATGGATATCCAATTCATTTTGGACCCTTATGCATGCTGTAGCTATATAATAAATTATATAAATAAATCCCAAAGGGGTATTTCTAAGCTTATGCGCGAGGCGATTAGGCAAAAGCTACAGCACATTGGTCACAAATTTACTTCTGGCACTGAGATATCTGCTCAGGAAGCCGTATATTTTTGTCTAGGTATTCCTTTGTCCGGAACTAGCAACAAATGCGTTCATGTTAATACTTTCCCTCCAGAGCAACGAGTGCGAATGCTCAAATCTAAAAGCATCCTACAAAATATGAATCAGGACTCCACTGACATATTCGTCAAAGGATTGCTGGAGCGGTATGAACAGAGACCAATCAATCTTCAGGGCCTGTGTTTGGCCGATTTTGCAGCAAATTATGAATTTACTAAAAGAGGGAAAAGAGTTGGCCAAAATAGCGATGATGAAGAGGACGAAGAAAATGAGGTAGAAGTAGAAGTCTTTCTTCCTCTCCGCGATAATAGTGGTTTTATTAGGGAACGGACCAAGCCATCCATTTTAAAGTATATGAGGTTTAACATAAATACAGATAGGTCTAACTATTTTAGAGCATTAGTCATGCTGTTTTATCCGTGGAGAGATGAGGAAAGAGATTTAGTGAGCGCTAATTGCGAGGATGTTTATAGCAATCATCAGGATTTAGTTAGTTCAAATTTCCAAAAATACAATGCGTTAGCAGATTTAGAAGACGTGCTTAGGAGGGCCATGGAAGCCTAAGCCAATAGGGAGGAAAATGTAGGTGAAGAGGCGGTTGATGAGACCATTGATGAGCAGTTTAGGGCTTTAGCGATTCCCGAAATAAGCTCTCAAATAAATGTTCTGAACTTGAAAGACCAGGCAACGGATGAAGATAGGAGTATTCGATTAGTTAAGCTTCCTCCGATTGTTTCCCCTACGTTGTTAGCCAGTTTAATTAGATCGCTTAATTTGAAGCAAAAAGCTTATCTCACCCATGTTCTGCATAATGTGAGAAATACGGCAGTTTTTTATGAGTTTGTAGGTGGCGGCGCAGGCGTCGGCAAGAGTAGGACAATATCTACCATTTTTCAGACCATTTCCCAGGAGTTTAATCGTAGACCAGGATATAACCCAGAAACTGTTAAGGTTCTTCTGTGTGCTCCCACAGGAAAAGCTGCATTCGGTATTGGAGGTGCCACACTCACTCCTTGTTTTCATTACCTCTCAATCAGTCTAACCATGCCTTTAAACAGTTGGGTCCAGATTTGTTAAATACCTTGCTTTCAAGATTTATTGATCTTAAAATTCTTATAATTGACGAAATTTCTATGGTTGGTGAAAAATGTTTTCGTATTTGGATAGGCGCTTAAAAAAAATATTTTCAAGGCCCGAGAGTCCTTTTGGTGGCATTTCTGTTATCGTGTTCGGCGAATTAAGGCAGTTATGTCCAGTAGGTGATCGTTGGATATTTAAATCCTCATCAGGAGCGCATAATCCCTACAGTGCGATAGTTGGCTCTAGTCTCTGGGATAGCTTCAAGTTTTTCGAACTTACAGAGATAATGCGACAGCGAGATGACCAAGCGTTTGCAACCGCACTTAATAACATGGCATCGGCCGAAATGACGTCAGAAGATAGTCAATTGCTTAGGAGCCGAATAGTTGACGGCAGTCAAGCCCCCAGAGATGCGATCCACTTATTTTATAGCAATAGCGAGACAGATAAGTACAATAGGGAGAAGCTATCATCGATAATGACTGCAGAATATACTTCAATAGCTTTAGACTGCATCAAAGCCGAACATCTTAACCCAGAAACCAAAGAAAATATCTGGAGTCTGTTAAGAGTTTCAAAACTTCGAATACACAAGGTTTGTGTACTTCATTGGTCCTTAAAACCACGGCTAAATATATGATGACTACAAACCAATGTAGATACATCAGATGGTCTTGTTAACGGAGCCACTGGTGTTTTAATGCAGGTAGATCTCAGCTCCTCCAATACCCCCGAACTTCTTTGGATCCATTTTCTTGAGGAAAGCGTAGGAGTTAACGCACGGTCAAAACGCAGCCATAGTAACGAATCTTCATGGACCCCAATTCAGAAAACTACAAAATGTTTTCAGTACCACCAAAACAAAAAAGTTACTATTGACCGAAAACAGTTTCCGGTTGTAGCTGCAGAAGCTATAACTATTCATAAGAGTCAGGGAGCTACATACAGCAAAGTGGTTGTCCACACTTCATCCAATATGCAAAGAGAGGCGTTGTATGTAGCTTGCAGTAGGGCCACCAGTGCGAACGGACTTTACATCGTTGGACCATTCATTCCTCCGAAACCCAAGCGGGACTGTCCTGTCGCGAAGGAGATGGAGAACTTACGTTCTGCCAAATCACTTCAAACCCACTTCGATTGTTTACTCAATCCGTCCGACCTCAATATTTTCTTCCATTAAGCTGGGTATCCAGCACCGCGGAAACTAAAAATTACTGCCAAACTTCATATAAAAAAAACGGGGCCAGTAATTTTTCGTTTCTGTTTTCCTGGAGTCAGTATCCAGCAACGTAAACGGGATCCACGAATTTTTATCGATAATATCGATATTCACACGAATGTGGACTGTGAGAACAGCTGATAAGGGGTGCCAGTAAAATATATGTGCCTATTTTTACTGGAGTACAAGTGAGAGGTGGGGGCAAAATCTGTGCGCAAAACCAAAAAGAGATATGCAAATTTTTAAAGTGAGGAGAAGATTGCTTTAATAAAAGCAGTTGAGGCAAGACCATGTCTTTGGCGGATCACGGAAAACAAGCATTTTAATCATTTTGATATTTTGGCGCCTCCGACTGTGCTGTACTTCTTCTTAAAACAATATGTGCCACTACCAACACAATCACTTCATCGTCAGAATTACTTTTCTTCCTTTTTTTAATTTTAGTTTAATTTTCAAAATTGGCGCTGTTTATAAAACACAACTGATTCATGAGAGTGGCAAATCACTTTTTAGGTTCTTCGTCACACTACATTAGTTGAGTTCCACACATCCGAAATAAAGAGCAGATTCGTTTCAGTAAAATTTCGCGGTGCTGGATACAGGCCTTTATACGGAAAGCTTGTTAGCTAGTTGCTGAAAGCTGAAAGCTAGTTATCATAGCGGAATTCTAGTTAATGTTAGATTTAGATAGGTTTGGATAGGTCAGCGACCCGCCCCCCGCACGAACCGGCAGAAACCTGCAGGGGACGCGTATTCTTAATTATATTATTACTTTTAAATTTAATCTTTTATTTTGTTTAATATTTTTTTTCCGTTTTTTTATATTCGTTTTCCGTTTTATTTTGTTAAGTTTATATTAAATATATTTATTATTAATCATTTTTACGTATTTAGGTATTTTCATTTTAGTATAGATCATTTTTTTTACGTATTTAGGTATTCATTTTAGTAAAGATATATTTTTTGAAGGATTGGAATCCTATTTTTAATTTTTTTGGGGAATATGGAGCTTAAAAATGCTTTTAAAAGTAGCTCAAGTCGACTCGTAGGTCCCCAAGATTATATTTTGGCTAGAATGACCCCATTGCATCGCGATGGCCTCCCCGTGGTGTTCCCTGGGTACCAATTTAATGTATTTAATGTATTAAATTGGTAGCTAATTCGAGCGGCGTTTACGTATCAAATATGTATATTATATAAGTTACATACAAATAAATTACAAGATCATACCTATAAATTATGATTAAGTGGTGTGCCTCGCGGCGGTGTCCCTCGTGTTGGACGGGGACAGGCGGCTGAAGCTGAGGGGCGCTGCTCTCCCGATCGCGTTGGCGGGGGGCGACGGCTGCTGTGGTGGGCCGGCGTCGGTCTGCTGCACGCAGAGGGGTGGCGGCGGCAGTGCGGTTGTTGCTCCGTTGCAGGAGGGGTGCGTGTCGGCCGGTCGGCGACTCCGCTGCTTCTTATTAGAAGATTATGGTGGAAGGGAACTACCTTCCTTTTTGCTGGCCTTGTGGCTCGGCAAAGTAAAACAATGATATTTTAACGGCTTAAGCCGGAGTAGTATTTATTGGAGCCAAGTGCTCGGAATCAATGTTCATACAAAACTGAAAACTAATATCTAGAAACATAGCCGGCGAGCCGGCCACACATATTCGAAAAGTGCTGACCATGCAACAGATTCAAAAGTCAGGCGATCGCTGGTAGCCCACTTCAGCGACATTTGCTGCATCAGCACTCTGAGTGCAGAAGTTGACCCAAGAATGTTAGGATGAATCCAAACATAATAGAGTCACCCGAGAATGTTAGGGTGGTGCCAAACATATTAGGGTGGCCCGAGAATGTTACTTGTTAACTATTCCCCCCTTAAGTTATCGCCGTCCTCGGCGGTACGATTCTCACCGATGACCTTTTGTGTTTTAGCCGCTTCGCTTCTCCGACTCCAATACTGACGGAAGAGAATGAACCCGAACAACATAAAGCTGACCGCCACTCCTGCAGCGAACCAGGTCTTAGGGGATCCACCGGATGCTACGTCGTTTCTGAGCTCTTGTATGGGTTGTAGGTTACGCTCATTCATTCGTTGTAGTAGCGGTAGGCTGATGTGGTCGGATGTGGTCGTGTCCCGTTATGTTTAGCAGGGGCGAGGCCGCTTATGGCTGGAACCTTGCTCACAGTTTTCTTGAGGTTCAAGTATAAGTTGTTGTTTATCGTGACTCTGCTCTCGAAGGTGATAAGGAGGGCCCCTTTTGTTGTCATCATTGCCGGCTGTTCGTTGATGATGATTAATCCCCTTATCCACCCGTGTGATGGATTCCGGGTGTCTGGGCTGTGTACGGCATGAAGCTGGGCCGCCTGCGTGCGCTTCGCGCGCACACGAATCGTGCGCTGCCCTCTTGCAGAATGTTGCGGAGCTCGTTGTGGCGCATTCGGTGACGGCCAGTACCCCTTCGTCGCATTCTGCTACGATGTTGTCATTCATTTGTAGAACGGTGTTGTTGTGCACCACGGGAAAAATGAGGACCTTCTTACAAATAGTCTTAACTATAGGATAATCGATTAAAATATTAATAATGTTACTGGATTGGAAAACCTTAATGTTGGATACCCCTATTAAGCTAACTATGGGGACCTCTGTGAGCTGTTCGATGAAAATGGACTTCAAATCATTATGGTCAAGAATTATAGGATTTATTATATTAGACTTCGCGAAAGTGATGGTGAGCATGAGGTTCTGAATTTCTGAGATTAGCATCCTGTTTCTTGCCAAAAGTGTTTCATACAGATGTTCTGTGTCTACTAGGTTACCTTTTTTCTCTTTGAGTATTTTGTTGACTGTGCTCGTTAGCAAATTAATTTGGTTCTGAATTAATTAATACATGTCTGTTATTTGATCCCATGAGCTGCGCTTCGGTTATTTTAATTCTTTACTCTTTATTCTAGTTCTCTTTATTCTCTCGAAGTTTAACGCGTCCGGGGTACCTGCCACTACTGAAGAACTACTGTTCCTAAAAAGTTTAGGCTTCTAGCCATCCTATGGTGTATTGTTAAAGTGGACCATGAGTTTCGGGCGTGTTCTATATCTACTTTTAGTAACTTTCGCATGTGCGAATGGGGAAATAACTCGGATATTTTGGTGGTATCGTCTAGGATGTTTATGAATTCGGACAAATTGGTTGAGTGCCTCACGTAATTACGCTGTTCCCATACCATCACGCTCCCATCTAGTATGGGAATATAGTTGCGTGGGAAAAAATCGGTGATTCGCGTATTCGTCGTGGGGAAGAGTATGGGATTACTCCGAGCAACGTGCGGGTATAGGACGGCTAGATCTGCAATGGCTGCTGTTATGGTTTTCCGATTATCTTAAGTTGTCCTTGTGGACCACCCTCCCCCTAATTAAAACAGACGTTCCTAGGTCTGCTTGTACGCGTTCTTCTGCGTACAGTGGAGTTAGTTTGTTTTCTAACCTCTTGTTATGGGACTTTTGTTACTTTTTCGCCCACTTCGAATACTCTGTTCTGTCTTGAGGGGTTATTCCTGCTTAGACTGGTGTTCTGTGCCTTGTCGATTTTTGCTTTAATCGCCAGTTTAAGTTCGTCGTTGTTCGCGCGAATCGCCTCTATAGGCCTCTGGTCTATGACCGAGTGTAGTGTCCTGTTGTACTCTACTGTGGCTCGCATGATTAACTCTACGGTGTCATCGATTTTTTTGTCGATTCTGATACACCTTGCGATCTCTGCCAAGGTGCTGTGGAATCTTTCCACCTGGCCGTTGGAGCTACTATGCAGAGGTTGACCACATCGATGCCATACTGATTTTTCAGCAAGGAGGTAATTGTCTCCGAATTGAAAGAGGGTTCGTTGTCGCAATATATGGTTTTAGTGTTTGGGTAAAAGTTTACCAACTGTATGATTGGGGCTCTTACTTCTACTATGGCCCTAGAAGATATAGGCCGTACGATTGCGAATTTTGAGAACTTGTCAATACAAGTCATTTGGGATGTCTGTCATATTTCGCTCTGGTACAAACTTTGCAGTTTATGACCACTTCATTTGCAATTTTGGTCATTTTTGGGAAATAGTAATCCCGAAGGACCTGTTTCACATTCTCTTGGGCAGCCCTGTGGGCGCGATTGTGTTCGGCTGTAATTATTTCAACTTGTTCGCTTGCATCCGTGATGTCATTCACGAAGTGTTTGCAATGCCAGAATTTGGTTGCCGGGAACTTGATCACTAGGGCGTGTTGGAGAGTGGCTAAGGTCGGAAGGTCGCAGTGTATTGCGTTCACGACGTTGGAATTAACCACCTCCTTTACGGACTCAATTAGGGAATCTTTGTTGTTAAAATGAATTATGTGGCGAGTTTTGCTGCCGAAAATAATAAAATTCCTCTGTAGGGGTTGACTTGCTTCTTCCAGAATTATTTGATTTCTGAAGCAGTTTAGGGGTTTGTCGGTTGTCTCCACTGTGTAGGACAGCGAGAGCTCGCTGTGCACAGTGGCAACGTCTGATTGAGGTTCGTCAATCAGGTTATTTATATTCTGTCGGGACAAGGCATCGGCCACGAAGTTCTCTTTCCCTGGTTTGTAGAACACTTTGGCGTTGTGCTCCTCTATAAAGGCTTTCCACCGTTTGATTTTTGTATTGGTGTTTCTATCAGACACCGCGAAGGATAATGGTTGGTGGTCGGTAAAGATCCTTATTTCCTTAGTGCCATACAAGTAGTTTTGCAGTTTCCCTAAAGCCCAAACTATAGCTAGCAACTCCCTCTCGTTTGTAGCGTAATTAAGTTCGCAATCTTTTAGTGTGCGCGATATCATGGTGATCGGTCTGCCATTTTGTGATAGCACCGCCCCAATGCCGCTTGCCGAAGCATCGGTGGTTAAATCGAATGGTAGTTTAAAGTCTGGGTATGTGAGTATGACATCTTCCGATGCCAAGATGTTTCGCAGACGGTCAAATGCGTTGCGTTGTGCTTCGTCAAACTCAACCGCAACTTTCTTTGATATGTGTTTACTGACCGTACCATTTTCTCCCTTGAGTATGGTGGTTAGTGGTCGTGCGATTGCCGCGAAGTCTTTGACAAAACTTCTATAATAGCTTGCAAGGCCAAGGAAGGACCTGAGGCTGAAGAGGGTTTTTGGCTCGGTGTATTCTTTTATTGCTTTTACTTTTTCTGGGTCGATCTTTGCTCCGCCCCTGGTGACTATGAAACCTAAGAATTCTACACTTTCTTTGAAGAATTTGGTCTTTTCTTTGGCCACTCTCATGTTTGCTTCGCACAAGCATTTGAGCACTGTATCGATGTCTCTGACATGGTCATCTTCGTTTTCGGAAAAAATTATTACATCGTCCACGTAGACGTAACACGTTTTCCCAATCTGTTCTCGTAGCACATCGTCAATGGCCCTTTGGAAAATGCTTCCCGCATTTTTCAGTCCAAAAGGTAGGCGACAGAACTCGTATTTTCCTCCGTTTATTGGGAACGAGGTTTTTTCGCGATCTTTTTCGGCCAAGTATATCTGGTGGTACCCCGATTTTAAGTCCAGGGTAGTAAAAAATTTTGCGAATGGTTCGCTCATTCAGTTTTCTGAAGTCGATTACCAGCCGCTTTTTTCTGTTTCCGTCTGCGTCAGATTTCTTTCTGTCTACAACCCATATTGGGCTGTTGTATGGCGACCTCGAAGGCCTGATTATACCGTCCTTCAGCAGTTCTTTGATTTCTTTGTTCACAAAGTCAGCTGCTCCCATAGGGTAAGGGTATAATTTGGAGTAGACTGGTTCGTCATTCTCCGTTCGGATGGTGGCGATGACTGAGGTGTTAAAGGGAAGGGCCTCGTTAGAGGTCGAAAAGGATTTAATTCTCTTCAGTATCATCTTTTTAAATTCGGCTTTTACCGAACTTGGAACCACCAGGTCATCGACTTTGGTGAAATTTACATTGTCACAGTCGTGGAACCTAAGCTGTTCAGTTACGTTTCCGTATTTGATTGTGCTGTTTCTCAGATTCAATGCCGCTCCCGCTTGCGTTAGCAAATCGGAACCTATAATGGCGTCAAATGTACTTAGTGTGTCTAACACAAAGAATGGGGCGTTTAGCCCAAAGATGCGCATTAGGCATTTGCTTTTTATTTCACTGGAGCCGTGTATGGAACTCACAGTAAAAGGGGTGTCGACAGGGGTTACGTTCTTCAGCTCCTTTACGGGCTTAACGTAATTTTTTGCGGCACCGGTGTCGATTAGTATCTTTAGTGGTCTGCCAGCCAACTGTCGCTCGACGAACGGCAATTGAGAGCGCTCCCTAAAAAATTCAACAGATCGTTGCCGCCGGTCGAGTCGCTTTCTTCGTCGATCTCGGCAACTGCAGCTTCGGCTGCATTTGCATATTCCTGCTCCTCTCGGTTAGAGGCTTGTTGGGGAATGTGATTTATTCGCTGCCGTCTTTGCCCAGATACACGTTCTGACGTGTTTCGCCTTTTCTGAGCTTCGCCCTGTTTGACGTCATCTTGTGGCTTCCCCCAATTGGTCTGCTGCCTAAACCTAGACGTTGATGGATCAACGTCCATAGGCTGCACCTGGCTTTGTACTGGGGATTCTTTGTCGGACTTGGGTCACGGGTTACCGTGTTGCGGCCTGCTCTGGTTTTGTCTTCCTACGAAATACGGATTTCTTTCTTGGTTCCTTCCCTGTCTAGCCTGAGGACGGTTACCCTGCCTGTTACCGTCGCTTGATTGGTTTTTGTCTTCGAATACTTTTGCGTACGTTGCCGCAAATGCGCTTCTTTCGATGCTATTCTCAGCCTCGCGTGCTAGCGCTAAGGCAGATGGCAAATCCTTTGGCTGTGCCGGGAGAACCAACATTTTCAGTGGCCTCTTGAGGCCCGATATGAAGGCGTGCAAGGCATCGTTCCTTATTTCCTCATTGAAAATGACTGCTGCCTGTTCATTGTGGGTCATGACCACCTTGTTGGTGACGAGTGTGAGTCTCCTCTCGACCTCGTCATAATATTCCATCAGGTCGGATTCACCCTGCCTAACCAGTTCTAAGTTCTGACGCAGCACCCGTAGGGATGTTTTGTCTGCGTACGTGCAATCCAGCCTGGCTATGATTGCGTCAAAATTGAGCACCGTGTTGTGTGACGTGAGCAGTGCTCGCGCTGTTCCGCAGATTTTATTTTTTAAAATGGCTACGGCTTCATAATGTGCCTGACTACCTTTGTAGTTCTTGAAAACTTCGTATGAATCTATGGCTGCTTGTCGCCAGGACACATAATCCTCGTGATTGCCGTCGAACATTGGCATGGATTTCACAATATCTAATTTCACTTCACATTTTATATTGGGGTCGATGGTCGCTCTTCTATAAACCTCTACCTCAGGGGCCTCTAACTTTAAGGCACTAACTTCATCTTTTAACCTTTTGATTTGTTGATCAAACGCTTTTTTTAAACGGTTCTCTACGCCTACTACTAATTCTTGTACTTGATTGGCATCCATCTCAATCTGATTATGCGTCGGAACTTGGGGGCGAAATCCTAACTCTTCGCTATCGTCACTATCGCAGGCAATATTTGGATCTCTATATTCCCAGCTCATGGGAAATCAGAACAAAAGCAACAAATCGATAAGCAGATTTTAAAACACAAACTTGTACAAACACTTCTTTCAAGGTCTACACAAAATGCACTTCAATCAGTTCAATTAAAAATTTTATTTTTTTATTGGTATTGTGTGGCCCGCTCTCGCAATGCCTATTACTATCTTTGTTTTTTTTTTCTTTTAGTATCACTTTTGAAGTCTTCTTTTTCTTCGAACAGTCACTTACATGTTTTTCGTTGGGACGTGGATTCTTTTCCTTAAGATAAGATAAATCCGGTTGGGCGCCAATTATGATTAAGTGGTGTGCCTCGCGGCGGTGTCCCTCGTGTTGGACGGGGACAGGCGGCTGAAGCTGAGGGGCGCTGCTCTCCCGATCGCGTTGGCGGGGGGCGACGGCTGCTGTGGTGGGCCGGCGTCAGTCTGCTGCACGCAGAGGTGTGGCGGCGGCAGTGCGGTTGTTGCTCCGTTGCAGGAGGGGTGCGTGTCGGCCGGTCGGCGACTCCGCTGCTTCTTATTAGAAGATTATGGTGGAAGGGAACTACCTTCCTTTTTGCTGGCCTTGTGGCTCGGCAAAGTAAAACAATGATATTTTAACGGCTTAAGCCGGAGTAGTATTTATTGGAGCCAAGTGCTCGGAATCAATGTTCATACAAAACTGAAAACTAATATCTAGAAACATAGCCGGCGAGCCGGCCACACATATTCGAAAAGTGCTGACCATGCAACAGATTCAAAAGTCAGGCGATCGCTGGTAGCCCACTTCAGCGACATTTGCTGCATCAGCACTCTGAGTGCAGAAGTTGACCCAAGAATGTTAGGATGAATCCAAACATAATAGAGTCACCCGAGAATGTTAGGGTGGTGCCAAACATATTAGGGTGGCCCGAGAATGTTACTTGTTAACTTATACACATATACTAACTGAGTACCGGGTATAAAACAGAGCCGCGGCCATAGCCGCGGCTCACAACGTTCCCTCTCGTTTCTTTCTAGGTGCTGCGAAAAATTACATCCCTAGCGAGAGGGAGTATGTAAAAAGCATACGCCACGCGTTTAAAATTCAGAAAGGCCGTCTGTCAAAGCGAAAATATTATGCAAAGATGAAAGTATGCAAAGATTCAGAGAATAAAGAAAATATTCAATAAAGATCAAAATGTTTTTGTATTTGTTCCAGTTTTAGCATTACAACTTACATTACGTTGTATATTGGGTAGTGCAGTAATAGCATTACAACTTACATTACGTTGTATATTGGGTAGTGCAGTATTCGCATTACAACTTACATTACGTTGTATATTGGGTAGTGCACTATTCGCATTACACATTTGAGCACCTAGTGTGCATAAACGTGTCGAACGTATCCACAGGCAAGCACACATTTTTGAAATAGTGTGTCGAACAGTGAAAGTTCTGCCCACAGCCAGCATTATAATTTAGGATATGTATAATTGGGTGTAATAGAAGCCCGAAATGAACTCGGATTTTTTGCCCACTTTCTCGATGAGATTGTAGGCTTTCACTGCCTAAAGCGGCCAAGCAACATTAAATGTAATGGGAACCGTAATCCATTTTCGAAGGTAATAGGCATACCAACTCATGAAGAGGTAATGGGTTACGTGGGGTGTTTTTTCGCCGCTGGGTATATATTCGAGACGTGGAAGTGTTTGTGAGAGAGAGAGAGGGAATGAGTAAGCGCTTGGCAGGCGTTGCGTCGCGACTGAAATTTAATTTTTTCTTCTGGCTATAATAATGATCCAACCTGATCCAGATTCGGCAATCTGGTAGATAATGCGTTTTGGTTTTCTTTTATCTTAAAAATTGTGGATTCCACAGATTTTCGTTCTTTGTGGGGACGGAAGGGGGTGTGTCAAAATTTTGAAATATGTACACTTGAATTGAAGTGATATCACAGGAGGTTAGGTTAGGTTAACCCGGACGACCCTCCTGGGGTCTCCCATAGGCCAGTATGGCCCTTAGTTATCCGGATGGTTATGGACCTTTACGAGGGTGCTGGTGAGGTTTTGATATCACCGAAAATTGAGGTGTTTTTGGCAAAGGCCAGCAGTTCCTTTGGCGTCCTCTTGGAGGCATCTTCTGGCGATGCCAGCCTCGGTGCGCCCAGGTATTTGCCCGTGAGAGAGCCGGGCAGCTGCAGATTAGATGTTCCAGGGTTTCAATAGCCCCGAGGTCATCACATTTTCTGTAGCTGTTTCTGTCGGTGATGTTTAGTCTGGCTGCGTGTGATGCGGCCAGGCAGTGACCTGTCAATATTCCCACTAACAGTCTGCAGTCTTTCCGTGGAAGGTGCAGGAGATAGTGGCTGAGTTTTTCGCTACGTTTTTTGCATATGATTTTCGAGACTTTGCAGTTGGTCGTGCTCCTCCACCTGCTCTCGGTTTTCTAGTCTAGCCAGCTTTTCTAGATCGCCTTTTGGCGTTCTGAGGGAGACAGGCACATTTTCTACTCTTTCAGTCGCCAACCCGACGCTTTCCTTTGCCAGAACGTCCGCCACTTCATTGCCTTCGATGCCCTGGTGGCTGGGAACCCAATAGATCCGCACTGACTTGGTCGTGCAAAGTGAGTCCAATGCTTCCCTGCTTGCCAGGACACTTCTAGAACTGACCGTGGACGACTGCATGGATTTTATCGCCGCTTGGCTGTCTACGAACAGATTGACCACATTGTGTGATCGCTCTGTGTGTTGTGCAACCTCCGCTGCTTTCCTGATGGCAAAGACTTCCGCTTGGAATATGCTGCAGTGGTCCGGTAGCTTGTATGACAGCCCTATTTCGGGGTCTGTGCAGTATAGGCCAGCTCCTACTCCTCCTTCCATCTTGGAGCCGTCTGTGTATGTGTTGAGATGTTGGGTCTGGCCCCGTTTTTTTTTTTCCATTTTTCAGGTCCCAGAAATGCGTTTGTTTTTATGTCGAGCCAAGTTCGAGGGGTCATGTAGTCAGTATAACTGATCATGTCCCTGCCGATTGAACTATGCCCGTATGCTTGTGGCCGCATGTTTCCTGAGGCAATGAGGCGCTGAGCGGCCTTTCCAGCCGTCAGATGAGCGTGAATATCCAGGGGGTCAATTCCGAGAATGGTTTCGAGTGCTTTTGTTGGGGTTGATCTCAGTGCCCCCGTGATGCAGAGCAGTGCCTCTCGCTGAGTCTTTTCCATAAGCTTGTGGTACGTTTTCTTTTTAGTAGCTTGCCACCACACTAAGACTCCATACAGCAGAGTTGGTCGCACCACCGATATGTAGATCCAATGCATTAGAGTAGGTGACAGGCCCCATGTGCTGCTGAGCATCTTTTTTGATGCATATAGCGCAATGGTGGCCTTCTTCACCCTTAACACTACATTGGGTCTCCATGCCAGCTTGCTGTCCAGTACTGTGCCAAGGTATTTGACTTGTGTTTTTGGGGTAAGCCTTGTTTGATCGATTTTCGGGGGGATCCATGACAGTACCTTGTACCTCTTGGTGAAGAGGATGAGGTCCGTCTTGTCCGCGTTGATACTGAGTCCTACTTCGTCCGCCCACTCACAAATCTCCCTGAATGTACTTTCCATTATAGAGCTGAGGGTCGATGGACATACACCCGTAATAAGTATGCTTATGTCATCTGCATAGGCTGTTATTTTTGGGGCCTTCATTTCGAATCTCTTGATTAGGTCGTCGACCACCAGATTTCATAGGAAGGGCGACAGGACTTCACCTTAAGGTGTGCCTCTGTGTGCCCCCTTGTCCATGGAGGCCGTGCCCCATTCTGATTGAACCTGTCTACAACCTAGGAGGTTCTTTATCCAGTGGTTGATTGCAGGGTGTGTGTAAGTTGTTTCTAGGCGATCCATTATTGCGCTTGTGGCCACGTTATTGAATGCTCCGAATATATCAACAAATACTCCTAGTGCATATTTCTTGGTATTGAGGGTTTTCTCGACGGTAGCTACTGGCGAGTGTAGTGCTGTAGTGCTACTTCCTTTCTGATGTGTAGCTCCAGCAGCTTTTCCATTGTTTTTAGTAGAAAGGAGGTGAGGCTTAACGGTCTTTAATTCTTGGGACTAACATGGCTGCACTTTCCTGCCTTCGGGAGGAAGACAACTCTGGAAGTTCTCCATTGGATAGGGATATAGCCTGTCCTTAAACATGCCGTATATATAGCGAAAAGCCATGGGGTGATCACCTCTTTGGTCACCTGTAACATGGCTGGGAATATTCCATCCAGTCCAGGTGCTTTAATTCCCGTAAAGGAGTCTATGGCCCATTGGATTTTTTTGTGGGTTTTTAGGCCTGTGGGGAGGGTTTGTTCCTCTGTTGCTAGGTCTTGTTGCGTTGCGGCATCAGTGACCACGGTGCATTTTGGGAAGTGCGCCTCCATTAGTGCTATCAGGGCTTTTTCGCTGCTCTCTGACCATTGTCCATTGCTGAGCTTGAGCTGACTCTATATGGTAGGTTGCTTGGAAAGCAGCTTCCTGAGTCTTGCCGTTTCAGGCACCTTCTCGATGTTGGAGCAGAAGTTCCTCCACGAGCTGCGTTGTGCCTTGCGTATCTCTTTCTTGTAGTTCCTGAGTAGATTCTTGTATTCCTCTTTTATGAATTCTTCGTTTGCTTGTTTGGCGAGCTTGTAGAATTCCCGGAGGTTGTTTCTTAAGAGGGACAGGTCCCTGTTCCACCAGAGTGGCTTGTACTTCTTTTTCGTACTTGGGGGTGGGCATGTTGCGCGGTAGCCATCTAGTAGCTCCTTGGATAGAGACTCAAGAGACTTCTCTATGTCCTCAGCCGATTGCACCGACCCCGAATTCGCGAGCTTCGAGGTAACCGTCTTTCTGAACTATTCCCAGTTTGTGTTCCGGGGGTTCCTATAGACTGTTACCTTCGAGGCATGTTTAAATTCGTATTTGAACTGGAACTGAACTGGAACTCCCCCACGTTTGCTACTTCTATGTTAGTGGAAAGTATAAATTCTAGAAGTGACTCACCCGGTCATTGAAATTGGGGCTTCCGTACCAATGAGTAGTTGGTAGTCCTTGGAGCCGGCTTCTTCGACCAGACTCCTTAGCTCTTCAGGTGGTGCGGACCTGTCGTGTGCCATATAGCAGAAGGCTACCAAGAGGAGCTTCTCCTCGCTTTCTAGCATCACCACTGTCAGGTCATCTGAGCTGTAATGAGACATAAGGTGAGCATGTATTCCCTTTCATACAAGTACGATGGTTCTGTTCCTGCTTACCGGTGTTGTGTAGAAAGAGTTGTAGTTCGAGGACTTTAGTCCGGCCACTGAGTTGCCTGATGCAATCCATGGCTCCTGGACTAGAGCTATGTCGACTGGCCCTTGCTCCATGGCTATGAGGAGCTCCGCCGACGCCACTTTGCTTTTATGTATGTTGAGCAGCACACACTTAACGGCATGGGTGGCTGGCTCAACTACACTCGACGGGTTGACCACCATCGTCAGATCACCGTCCTCTTCCTGCTCAGACTCGTTCAGCGCAAGCCCCTGGGCGGCCTCCACGATGGTTTCCAGACCCAAGTCCTTCTCCACCTCGCCTGCCTGCAGGGTGTGCGCGTCTGTGTCCCCGGGGTGGCGTTCTTCAGGCGCAGGTAAACCCTGAACATGCCCCACGCCATCTTACCGAATCTGGGGAACAGGAGGTCCTCCGCCTCCTTGCTAATTTGGAGAATCACACACTGGCCCCCCTCATTGGGTAACGGGCTCCCAGTGTGTAGCACCTTCCAATTCTCCGAATCTCAGGATTCTGATGCTGTAGGAGCCTCAGCGCCATTTCTCCTTGGATCGCGATGGGGACCCTTCGCCTTTGGTATAGACGGGATAAGCTCCCTGTCTACCACCTTCAGCTTCAGTCCAGTTGGCCGATATCACAGGAGCTTGGATAGAACATTTGGTTGCTCTAGCTCTTATAGTCTCTGAGATCTACGCGCTCATTTGGACGAATAGACAAAGCAGACAGGGTCGCGTGTGAGAGAGAGCGAGAGGGAACAATGCCTTTCGAAACGGTTTTTTTCATAGTGGCTATATTAATTATCCGATCTGATCCAGATTCAACATTCTGATAGAAATGGTCATCCCCTTGATTTTGCGTTTTTGGTTTTCTCGTATCTTTAAAATTGTGCATGCCACAGACTTTCGTCCTTTGTGTGGGTGGAAGGGAGCGGGGCAAAACTTTAAAACATACTTGTAGTAGTGTGATTACACAGGAGACTGGATACAAAATTTGGTTGCTCTAGCTTTCACAGTCTCTGAGATCTAGGCGCTACTGAAGACGGACAGACGGACGGACGGACGGACGGACAGACAGAAATGGCTATATCGACTCGTCTATTGATGCTGATCAAGAATATAGTATATTTCCTTTATGGGTCGAAAACGCTTCTTTCTGGGCGTTATCACCACAAATCTAATATACCCCTATACTCTTCGAGTACCGAGTATAACAAGAGGTAATTGACCTAACCTTAGTGTTTCACAAACTGTCAGACATAGTCAAGACCTGGAAAGTCCTAGAGGACCATTCTGACCACAGGTACATCGAGACTAAACTATCTCTCGAGATCCCGAAACCCATCGAATTTGTTAACCCCAGGAAAGCCAACTGTGAAAAATATAGTACAGTAATGGAGCGACTACTTCCCTCCGAAACTCCAATATGCCTGAACGCAGAGGACGACCTAAATCGTCTAGTGGACAGACTCACTGAAGCATGCAAGACGGCCTTTACGGCAGCATGCCCCTCAAACAAACACAGGGGGAGAAAGAAACCCTCTGGTAGTCAAAACAAATAGATATCCTACGGAAAAGCTGCAGGACCCTCTTTAACAGGGCCAAAAGCGCTAACGAGGAGGAACACAAGGTAGACTACAAGACCAGTCTGGCCCTATACAAAAAATAAATTAGACAAGCAAAAAGGGCCTCTGGGCAAAAATTTTGCTCTGAAATCGAGGCAACGTCGGAGGCTGCAAGGCTACGCAAGATCCTCTCCAAAACGGCCCCCTCGCTGGGCTACCTTAAGAGAAGTGATGGTACGTGCACTAACTCTATTGAGGAGTCCCTTTACATTCTACTCGACACTTAATTCCCAGGGTGCTCAATCAGCGAGCCGGCTCACCTCCCTAGTGACGGTTCGGTAACCTCAATGACGCATATCCTTAAAATACGGAACATTAGATGGGCAATAAACAGTTTCGATCCATTCAAATTCCCTGGTCCGCACCAGCTCATTCCGGCCCAACTCCAAAAGGTCGGCGACACGGAGACACATTAACTGGAGACACATTAACTGGGGAAAATACCACACGCTAAGATTCTATGTGACCAGGAGGGAGACGATGTTGAAATTATCTTCTCGGGAAAGTACCTTCAAACTCTCTGCGACTTAATGACCACAGAGAGACTGTCAATTTGGACAGAATCGCGAGGACTGGGAGTTAATCCCTCAAAAACGAAACTTGTGCTATTTACAAATAAATGCAAGATTCCGCCTCTCGACCCCCCAATATTAAATCGATGCAGGCCCTCCTTCAGCGACAGTTCCAGTTACTTAGAGCTAAACTGGAACCTAAACATCAAAGACAGAGTGAAGAAGGCTACGACAGCCCTATACACTTGCAAAAAAGCTATTGGCTTACAGTGGGGCATGAACCCAAGCATAGTCCAATGGATATATCAAGCGATAGTAAGACCAATAACACTCTACGGAGTTGCAGTGTGGTGGCCAGCCTTATCAAAAAAGATGATCACCAAACAACTTGGCAAAGTTCAACGAACTGCAGCCCTATGCAGCAGTGGAGCCCTTTGCACCACTACAAATGATGCGCTAGATGCCTTTCTATGCCTTCAGAACCTTGCCTTTGCAGGAAAACAGCGGGCATAGATGGCAGCAATACGTCTGAGCGACTCCGACCAATGGACACCAAAGCGCATAGGTCACTCTGCAATATTAAACAGCAGTACCGTCCCCATGAAAACGGACCACTGTGTCCCAAGGGAATACACAGTCACCCATTTCAATGTAATCATCTCTCGCAGAGACGAATGGATAGAGGGACGCCCAGGCCCAGAAGGGGCCATAAACATCTGTACAGATGGATCAAAGCTGGACAATAGGGTCGGAGGAGGAGTCTACTCCGAACAGCTAAACATAAGGCACTCCTTCAGGATCCCTAACTGTTTGGCAGACGAGCTGGCCAGATCTGGCACTGCAATCCCCCTTCTCCATGATAAGGAGGATACTCGTATGCCAATGGCCACATGTTGGCTCATAATAAAGGAGCAATATAAGCGACTAATAGACAACTGGTGGCAATCGGTACCACGTTGTCGTATAACTCGCAAACATGGCCAACAATAGATAGAAAGCGCACCTCTGAGCAATTCAAGCTCGGCAGACGAAGGAGCAGCGCAGTCATACGTTCCCTCACGGGACCCTGGCACACTAGTAGGTACCCACGCAAATAGACTGGGCGCCCCACATAATGACTTTTGCCGAAGCTGTAGAGATGAAGAAGAGGAGGAAACGGTAGAACACCTGTTCTGCTCATGTCCAGCTCTCAGCAGAAGAAGGCTACAACTCTTGGTCATTTCTGAAATGTCCACAATATATCCCAGAAAGATAGCAAACTTCTTAAGAGCTGTTTTCCGGGATAACTGCTGACATTAGGTCTCACGACGCGGAAAAAGGGGCGATTCCTCGCGTTACTACAACGGGCAGAAACCGGCTTAAGTGTACTGGGCTCCTAGTGAGCCTGGCAGCCGCTATAACCTAACCTAACCTTCGAATCACCGTATATCTTATATATCAATTATATAAAATATATTTGGGTTGTCGTCGCACAATGAGACATTTGGCCATTTCAGCTTTCTAAAATAATAACTTCTGAACGAATAAAGAAATCTTTATAAAAAAAAATGCATTTACAATATAAATCTTTCAAAATGTAGTATGCACAAGTACATGGTGATTTAATGTCGAAAGCCTTATAATATAATATGTCAAAGTTGAATTTTGTGTCGTAGATTATAAAATAATTTTTTATTGTTTTGGATTAATAAAAAACGTTTAATTTGTATTTTATTTTGATCAAAAATAGTTCAAAAAAAAATATTTTCTTTATAAAACTTAAGTATTTATGTATATTGGAAATTATATCTATGTAATAAACTTTATTTTACCGAAGGATACCTATTTGTCAATTTATTTTGGCATCTCCCATGGCTAATACATATATCAAATATATGGATGATTTAGAATATGGATCTAATTTTTGTGCCGTTATAAGACAGGGCACAGTGGGGCATCAGCCAAAACGAGGTAATATAATTCAAAGAGCTAAGGGGTATATTTTTGTAGTCAAGTCAAAGTTGAAAAATAACTTAAAAGAGAGACCAAATTGCATAGACGATTATAGCGTCTGCAACTTCCTCCCAGGTGGAGGCATCCTCAAACGCCCGCAAATTGCCCACTGATGAGTCGCCACGAGTCAGCCCAAATACCGCTCTGATGTGTGCCTGCAAGCTTTGTTAGAAAATCTGGCTTTTAAAATGTCTAAAGCTGTGCGATATTTATCCTTGGTCATCTCCAACGAACTGATGGTGTCCAGGGCCACTCCGCTCAAACAGGACCGCAAGTGCTGTAGCCTCTCGATATAAGTAAGCTCCGCTTTACTATCGATGACCGCTGTGAACATAGAGTAAAAACTTGTCCAGTCCGTATACTCTCCGCTGAACTTAGGCAGCTGCAGTTGTGGCAGGCGCGATCGATTTGCCATGTATATAAGGGATTGGGATTAGTTCGGATTCATGCGAAACGTCGAACAATGCGCGGGCTGAGAGCGCTTGCCCAACTCCCGCTTAAGAGCCGTCCTCAATGATAATAGAGACGAATCGAATTTCATAGGTATTTCACTGGACATTGATTCAAAATCCACTTCCTCCAAACTAGTGTGTGCCACAATAAAGTCAGCTTTCAGCTCCGCAAGTGATTCCAACATTCCTTTCAGGTCGTACTCATCCATTTGGCGCAGCTTTTCGAAGTCCAATTGGGTGACGAGCCCCTGAAGTCTGTTGAAAATAGCCGTTGTTTTTAGCTTCAAAAATGCAATCCGGCTAGTAGCTGGATCAGCACTGGCCAAAAATTCACCAGGCGGAGCGCCAGTCGAAGGTGTGCCACCCGAGGCGGACCCGATACTTATATTGTCGTCACTCATTTTAACTATGTAGAGTTTTAATGTTTTTTATTTCCCGCTAACTTTTTTACGCCGGCTGCGCAGATCTAACGTTGCGAACGTTGTTGCTCTCAAAGGCGGAGAATGCACTTAGAGAGATGCAACGATATACAAAGCGAAGACGAAAAATGTATATATGTATGTATGCACTGCACCGGCACAGAGAGACAAAGCGAAGAACGATACTGCGACGAGGCGACGACCAAAACCAACAATTATGCACCAGCGAACGATCGAGAATTTACTCTGATTTCGAGTTCGAAATTCCAGAGAGAGGTCAATGCAGCCGCTCGCGAGCGTTGGCTGCAGAAACCGACGAAAGAAGAGACGAAAAAGATAACGGCTTAAACTCTATGCAGCCAGTCTCGACAGTACGTTGGGCAGTCTGAAGCAGACGGTGAAAGAGAATGCGAAAACGAATAGCGGGCCGTTAGAACTGTCACAGTCGGCCACAACGACTTTTGGTTCGCTATTTTTCCGACAAATGTTTAGTTAAACCTTAGACACAGATTTAACTATATGTTTGAACACTTTTTCCACCCGATAAGCACACGGAGATCACGTCGGGGTCACCAAAATGTTGGAAGCTGCCGAGCTTTTTCGGCAACTCTGACTCCACATTTACAAATTTATACTCCGTTGTTGGGTTTTAGGGTTTGTGTTTATTTTCGATGTGTATTTTCACTATTAAAGGCCGTGGCCGTAAACTTTGTGTTTTTCAGTGTACAAATGTGTATGTATTAAATCAAAAAAAACCGTTGTAGAGCGATTAGACAATTTTGATGGCCGGTATGTAGTGATGCGCGCTGCTTCGTTCGACAACGAATTTGACCGAATGTGCACCCAAGTTATCCGACGCACTGCCATATAAGCAGTACGCACGGCGAACATGAGTGTGTGTGTGTGCGTATGCACCGAGAGCGTGAGAATAGATGAGCGTACAATAGATAACTTAAGAGATAACTAAGCTAATAAGAATTCCTAAGAGCTACTGACGGCTGCTGCTCCGAACAAGTTCCTTGTAGGATATCACGGTGTGTAGCAAAGCGATTAGCTAAATAATAATTTTTTTATTGTATTCATTTTGTATTCATTTGTAATATTAGTTTTACCTGAAGAGTCTTTCCCAGACCCATGCAATGAGCTAAAATGCATCCTGATCCAGAATTATGTTTGGCTGTTGATCCACCCCGCCATAACAAGAATCGTTCATAAATTTAACACCATCAATTTGGTGCGGCTTTAATTGTTTAACTATATAACTTTTTAATAAATGTATTAATGCTTTCGATGTAATCAAGTATTAGCTCTGACTTATTTATATATTCAAAATTCTTTTTAATAGCTTTGCAAAGTTCTACATGTTTCTTTTGAAGACGCCGAATCCGTTCACTTTCGGTTTTTTGCGCAGATCTGGTTTCATTGATCAATTAGAAGCATTGGATTTATCAATCTAGATTTTTGAAGATCAGCTTCAACATCTGAAAATTTCTTCATGTTTATTGTGCTTTCCTGCTTCTTTCAATGTTTCCTTTGACCTAATGTTTGAACTTTTTTGATCATCTTCTTTGACAAACAAGTCAACTTTTTTCACTTCGCCTTTATAGTCAAGTTGAATTACTTTGTCAACAATAAGCGCTTCGTCTGTTTCTACTTGATATGGTACTATTGTATCGTACCGTTCTTTTGAATGATCGTAAACACTGTGATTTGACAATTCTGAGTCACTACTTGAATCATTTAGCAGCTAATTCTTGATCTGTTCATTATAACGCGAAAGAAACTGTACCTCGGTTATAAAATCTTCTTTCTAGAATGAACAAAATATTGTATTATTTATTTAAGACTTTATCAGATGTTTTCTAGACGAAAAATGTATTCAAGGATTGCTTCTAAGGCCCATTAAAATTGCCTACATTTCAAAAATACCAATCAATGATAGATTCATAATTATCCAAATGACACATTCGTGAATTAAATCCCAATGAGATAGCAATAGATACACCATTGACTTACTATCTTCCCCATTTCGGAGTAATTAATCGCAACTAACCAGACAAATTAAGGATAGTATTTGACGCTGCATCAAAAACACATGGATATTGCTTGAATGACTTTTTATTAACCGGTACCGATTTATATAACCAACTCGTATATTCTCGTACGAGAAGAAGACCGACATGCTCAAAGAATTATTCGGCAAAGTACAATGCGAAATAGAAAACCAGATGTTTATGAAAGTATTTTTTTCGGAGCTAAATGCAGACCAAGCATAGCTAAACATATAAACATAACATAGCTAAACACTCGACTTTAAGGAAAAATTTCCTAAAGCATACAATGATATCCTAAATAATCCTTCTATGGATGATTACATTACTCAACAAAATTTAACTTTTTACCATAATACCATAATTCTTTAAAAAAAATTTTAAAGGCCACAGCAGAAACAAAAAGTTGAATTTTGTTGAGAAGGTAATTTGTTACATGACTTAAACCAACATAAAGATGTGTTTTAAAGCTTAAATTAATAAGAAAACATTGCTTTCCCTGTTTATATCCTTTAAAAAAAATTTCCGGATTTTGTCTGTTTTTTTTAGCTCAAACATCCTTTTTTGTGTTGAGGCGTTGAAAACACTGCACTACAATTACAATTTGCCCGGCCATCATCAACTCGGTATTGTAGACCACTGAAAATAATATTTGCTTTTTTTCTGAAGCGTTGGGCACACAACCGACTGATTGTGCATAGTAGCTCCGTAGCTCAATTGTGAACTGACGCGTTAGTCGCAAGCAAGAGTCACAACACCAGACTTTAGGAAATAAAATCAGTGTCGCTAAAACGAATCGGGGGCAGTCTATCCGGTCACGACAATTCGGGGCAACATGGGTTTCACAAGCTAATTTTTATGCGGTTCTTGTGCCAAGGGTAGGATTCCTGCCTATTCACTTGTTCTGCTGAATAAATTTTCCCCTTCAGAGCGTGTTCACACCTCTACCCATCCACCTACCCTCAGAGTGTTTTCATACCTCTGCTGCTCCCGCCCAACATCGGATGCTGTTTAAACCTCCCCCTACCAAAGAGACCGACGATCGACATTGACTTGCACGCAGCAAACAGCCACGTGCGGCCGAGTATCCAAGATAGAAGGAAGATTCAGAAGGAAGTCCCCGAAGGATGATACCGACGCTAACAGACGCTTTTATTCTTCTGCTCCACTATTTTCACAAATTTATCTCGATTTATTTGATAAAATTGTCACAAAAACCACAAAAATTAATAAACTAAGGACTGGCAATAAAACCGTGTTTAAAGTTTATAAAATAACACAAATCTGCGACTTTAAAAACGATATTAATAATTACACAAAGCGCAGCACGGTTAAATCAAAGACAATATAAACACAAAGATGTCTTACGCTCATACAATTCTGTTTTGTAGGGAGGGTTGTTTTTACAAAGAGCGCTGTCTCGCTCGCACGAACTGGATTCCTTGTGGCGCTCATCCGGCGATAGACCTTTGAAACGCTCACAATTTGCAATGGTATGGCTCGAGCCATCACACAACACACAACAAACCGGAGCGGGAGCGCTCGATGCTACGAAAGCCTTTCTATGTTTCGTACTCACGGTTTTTTCAGCCTGGCCAACCTGACCATCTTGCCCTTGCATGGCGTGTTGAATACCCTTAAGGGTGCGACATCTGTTATCCAGAAAAGTGGACAATTTCTCCCAGGATGGAAGGAAGGCCTTGATTCGACGAGACTTCTTCCCATTTGGTTTGTGTTGCTCTGTCCAAATTCCGCCAAATTGCATAGACGATTATAGCGTCTGCAACTTCCTCCTTAGATCCCAGGTGGCGGCATCCACAAACGCCCGCAAATTGCCCACTGATGAGTCGCCACGAGTCAGCCCAAATACCGCTCTGATGTGTGCCTGCAAGCTTTGTTAGAAAATCTGGCTTTTAAAATGTCTAAAGCTGTGCGATATTTATCCTCGGTCATCTCCAACGAACTGATGGTGTCCAGGGCCACTCCGCTCAAACAGGACCGCAAGTGCTGTAGCTTCTCGATAGAAGTAAGCTCCGCTTCACTATCGATGACCGCTGTGAACATAGAGTAAAAACTTGTCCAGTCCGTATACTCTCCGCTGAACTTAGGCAGCTGCAGTTGTGGCAGGCGCGATCGATTTGCCATGTATGTAAGGGATTGGGATTCGTTCGGATTCATGCAAAACGTTGAACAATGCGCGGGCTGAGAGCGCTTTCCCAACTCCCGCTGAAGAGCCGTCCTCAATGATAATAGTGACCAGAGAGAAAGTCCAATTGGGTGACGAGCCCCTGAAGTCTGTTGAAAATAGCCGTTGTTTTTAGCTTTAAAAATGCAATCCGGTTAGTAGCTGGATCAGCACTGGCCAACAATTCACCAGGCGGAGCGCCAGTCGAAGGTGTGCCACCCGAGGCGGACCCGATACTTATATTGTCGTCACTCATTTTAACTATGCAGAGTTTTAATGTTTTTTATTTCCCGCTAACTTTTTTACGCCGGCTGCGCAGATCTAACGTTGCGAACGTTATTGCTCTCAAAGGCGGAGAATGCACTTAGAGAGATGCAACGATATACAAAGCGAAGACGAAAAATGTATATATGTATGTATGTATGCACTGCACCGGCACAGAGAGACAAAGCGAAGAACGATACTGCGACGAGGCGACGACCAAAACCAACAATTATGCACCAGCGAACGATCGAGAATTTACTCTGATTTCGAGTTCGAAATTCCAGAGAGAGGTCAATGCAGCCGCTCGCGAGCGTTGGCTGAAGAAACCGACGAAAGAAGAGACGAAAAAGATAACGGCTTAAACTCTATGCAGCCAGTCTCGACAGTACGTTGGGCAGTCTGAAGCAGACAGTGAAAGAGAATGCGAAAACGAATAGCGGGCCGTTAGAACTGTCACAGTCGGCCACAACGACTTTTGGTTCGCTATTTTTCCGACAAATGTTTAGTTAAACCTTAGACACAGATTTAACTATATGTTTGAACACTTTTTCCACCCGATAAGCACACGGAGATCACGTCGCGGTCACCAAAATGTTGGAAGCTGCCGAGCTTTTTCGGCAACTCTGACTCCACATTTACAAATTTATACTCCGTTGTTGGGTTTTAGGGTTTGTGTTTATTTTCGATGTCTATTTTCACTATTAAAGGCCGTGGCCGTAAACTTTGTGTTTTTCAGTGTACAAATGTGTATGTATTAAATCAAAAAAAACCGTTGTAGAGCGATTAGACAATTTTGACGGCCGGTATGTAGTGATGCGCGCTGCTGCGTTCGACGACGAATTTGACCGAATGTGCACCCAAGTTATCCGACGCACTGCCATATAAGCAGTACGCACGGCGAACATGAGTGTGTGTGTGTGCGTTTGCACCGAGAGCGTGAGAATGGATGAGCGTACAATAGATAACTTAAGAGATAACTAAGCTAATAAGAATTCTTAAGCTATTGACGGCTGCTGCTCCGAACATACTCCGACCTGTTGAAAGACCATGGCTTTTAACAGAATCCTTAACGGGAAGGACGCACAGCTTGTGGACAGCTCGACGAGTGGTTCCAGATGGTGTCCACAGGATGGCAACTCGCGCGGCCCCTTCGGCTCCAGTGATAACCTCGATCACTCGTGCTAATGGCCACTTCAGTGGCGGCAAGTTTTCGTCCTTGATACAGACGACTTTGTTGATCTGGATCGGGGGTTGTGGCGTGCGCCATTTGGCACGTTGTTGGAGCAGAGTCAAGTACTCCTTACTCCAACGCTTCCAAAAAAATCTGCTGGGCACAGGTTACTCGTTGCCAACGATCGAGTCGATTGAAGTTGAGAGCCGTAACGTCTGGCTCGGGAAACTCCATCAGCGGACGACCAATCAAGAAATGTCCCGGTGTAAGGACGCCAAGATCGTCAGGGTTTTCTGAAATTGAGATAAGAGGACGAGAATTGATTATCGCCTTGATTTGGCGGACCAATGACGAGAGTAATGATCCCATGGAGCGATAGAAGTGCTGTTTGGCCATCTTCACTGCTGCCTCCCACAAGCCCCCGAAGTGTGGCGAGCGGGGCGGTATGAATTTCCAGTCGAAGCCGCTGTTGAGGCAGTGATTATGGACTTCAGCACGATGCTTTTCGCTCATGAATAGCCGACTAAGGTCATCCAACTCGTTCCTTGCGCCCACGAAATTGGTGGCATTGTCCGACCAGATGCATCGGGGGATGCCGCGAGTAGCAACGAAGCGCTTGAGGGCACTCAAAAAAGCTGCAGTTGATAGATCCTTCACCAATTCCAACCAGACTGCCTTTGTGGTGAAGCAGATGAAAACGCTGATATAACATTTCATGGGCGTTCGATTGCGCCCATCTGGCTTGTAGTAGAAGGGACCAAAATAGTCAATTCCGGTGACACTGAATGCAGGCGAATCCTGTATTCGATCCTTCGGTAGGTCAGCCATGATGTGTTCAGCAAGACGAGGTCGGGATCTGCAGCAGATGACGCATTTCCTCAAGGCACGAGCCACAGTCTTCAGGCCGCCGATAGGCCAGAACTGCAACCGAATTGCTCCAAGCAACGAATGCGGACCAGCATGGTGATGCTTCCGATGAAAATGTGTGATGATAGCAAACGTCAGTGGATGATCCCTGGGCAAAATGATTAGGTGGCGTGAATCGAAGCCGAGAGTTGAGTGCCGCAGGCGACCACCAACACGTACTAGACCAAAGTCATCTATAAAAGGCGAAAGCGATGCGATACTGCTGGACGACTGCACGCAGTTCCCTTTCTGCAGAGTACAGTACTCAGGATACAGATGGGCCCGTTGAACGATGCGACATAAAAAATGGGATCCTTTTCGAAGGTCGTCAGACGAGAGGTCCGGTGTCTTCGTCCGACTGATGAACTTCTGAACGTAGCCGAAGATGCGCAGTATGACTCCAAATGAGTTGATGTGCTTAAACGAAAGCGAAATGTCGGCACGCTCAGACGACATCAATACCCGGTGTCGAATTTCCGGAAGGTTGATTTCTGGCGAGCACCGTTCAGGCCAGCAACTTCGTTCGACTTGCAAGAAGGTAGGTCCATTCATCCCCAACCTAGAATGCAAAAGCTCCTGCGGCGCTGCTCCCTTCGAAAGAATGTCAGCCGGGTTCATCTCAGTTGGCACATAGCGCCAATCCATGCCCCTCGTAAGTTGTTGAATTCCGGCGATTTTGTTGGAGACAAATACGTTGAACTTGGATGGCTCCTCTCGCAACCAAGACAGGACCACAGTGGAATCCGACCAACAATGGATTGGGCAATCAAAAGTATCCATTTTCCTGATTTCGCGAAGTAAATTTGCCAATAGGAACGCTGCGCATAGCTCAAGCTTGGGAACCGTGAGGGTTTTTAGTGGGGCAACCCTTGCCTTTGAACAAAGCAAGTGAACCTCAGCGGCTGTATCTGTAAACGATCGAGCATAGATGCAAGCCCCATAGGCCTGGAGGCTGGCATCACAAAAGGCATGCAATTCAAACCTTGCCTTGGGTTGAAGTACATAGCGAGGAAATGTGGCGTGACCCACAGTGGCGAAGTCCTTGCAAAACTCAGTCCAAGCCGAGTCCAACGACTGAGGAAGGCTCTCATCCCAATGCAGCTTGTCTCTCCACATGCGCTGCATGATGATTTTCGCTCTGGTCAGAGTAGGTCCGATCAATCCCATAGGGTCATAGCAGTAATGGTCGACAATACCGAACGCTTAGTGTGCTTGCCAACGCCGATTTGTGGAGCAAATGTGAACAGAAAGCAGTCCTTATGGGGCTCCCAAATGAGCCCAAGCGCATTTGTTACATCACTGCCATCATCCAGCTTCAGAAAGCTTCCCTTTCGGCCTCTGGGACTGTACGAAGCACATCTAGAAAGTTGGAGCACCTTTTTCGCAATGAAAAATTGCCTCGAGCAAGAAGATCAGTGGTTTGACGCATAATGTCCAGTACATCCTCGACCGAATTTCCTCCAGATATCATGTCATCCACGTAGAAGCTATGTCGAATGGTTTCCGACCCCAATGGATGATGACTCATCCATGGCCAGCTGATGCATAGCTCGAATAGCTAAAAACGATGCAGGCTTAGTCCTATAGGAGAAAGTGTTTAATTTGAAGATCTGTATGTCATCGTCAAGAGAGTCCTTCCATAATATGCATTGGAGCATGGTGTCAGGCATTGAGACACGCACACACCTATACATTTTACCGATATCACCTGTAAGAGCAATGGAAAATGTACGAAAACGAATGAGTGTGTGAAATAGTAGCTTGAATGGTGGGACCTGACATGAGCAGATCGTTTAGCGAAAGACCAGATGTGGTGGCTGCCGAGCCGTCAAATACGACCCTCAGCTTTGTGGTGGAGCTGTCCTCCTTGATGACGCAGTGATGTGGCAAGAAATATTTGCACTTGTGCCTATCTTCGTTTGACACCAGCGACATATGATTGAGGGACAGGTACTCCTTCATGAATGCCGAATATTTTGCGTAGAGAGCTGGATTACGCACGAATTTGCGCTCCAAGTTTTCCAGACGCCGCTTTGCCTGCAAATAGGAATCGCCGAAGGACTCCACACTTCGCTTTAAAGGCAAGCGGACTGAGTATTCCCCTGAAGGTAAACGAGTGTGAGTGCTAACGAAATGCTCCTCGCAATGAAGCTCCTCTTTTGTTGCCCTAGCAATCGGCTCAAAGATGTGCTCCACTTCCCAAAATTGACGAACCAAGTCATCGAGCCGATTGCTGTGATTGAGGTCATCCGAAGATTGGGTTGCAATGAACGACGGGAGAATGGGCCCGAATGCCCGCCACCAGATAGAATCCATCCAAAATGGGTCTTCTGTAGCAATAGTAACCCAGGCGCCAGCTGAATTTGTCCCACACACAGCAGCTCGAAGAAGAGTCCGGCTCTGAAGAGCAGATCAATCCGCTGCGGCTGATAGAACGAAGGGTCAGCAAGCTGTGCTAATCGAAGAGCGAGGTTGATGATCCGTAATCTTTTGGGCAACGACGGCTGTGATGCTAGTGGTGAACTCAGAAATCCGAGATTTCAGAACGAGATTCACCGAGATACCTTCTGTTGAAAAGCTAGCATCGCCTATACCAGAGACTGCGGTAAGCGATTTAGTTTTTCGAAGTTGAAGTTGATTAGCTAGACGACTTGTTACGAAATGCAATTGAGATCCCGAGAACGACGACAGTGGCTAATAACACAGCATCAGACGGACTTTGGGATATGAGGGCTTGCGGCGGTGACAACGAAACCATGGCGGTATGGCTTGGCTGTGCTTGCGAGGCCTCATTCGGGGAACCAAATTGAACGGTCACTGATGAACGACCGAAATGCAAAAGGGAGTGGTGCTTCAATCGGCAGGTACGGCAGGGACCTGATCGGCAATCTTTCACGTGATGGCCCTTTCCTGGGCAATTCACGCATAACCCTTGCCACCTGGATTCCTTGTGGCGCTCATCCGGCGATAGACCCTTGAAACGCTCACAATTTGCAATGGTATGGCTCGAGCCATCACACAACACACAACAAACCGGAGCGGGAGCGCTCGATGCTACGAAAGCCTTTCTATGTTTCGTACTCACGGTTTTTTCAGCCTGGCCAACCTGACCATCTTGCCCTTGCATGGCGTGTTGAATACCCTTAAGGGTGCGACATCTGTTATCCAGAAAAGTGGACAATTTCTCCCAGGATGGAAGGAAGGCCTTGATTCGACGAGACTTCTTCCCATTTGGTTTGTGTTGCTCTGTCCAAATTCCGCCAAATTGCATAGACGATTATAGCGTCTGCAACTTCCTCCTTAGATCCCAGGTGGCGGCATCCACAAACGCCCGCAAATTGCCCACTGATGAGTCGCCACGAGTCAGCCCAAATACCGCTCTGATGTGTGCCTGCAAGCTTTGTTAGAAAATCTGGCTTTTAAAATGTCTAAAGCTGTGCGATATTTATCCTCGGTCATCTCCAACGAACTGATGGTGTCCAGGGCCACTCCGCTCAAACAGGACCGCAAGTGCTGTAGCTTCTCGATAGAAGTAAGCTCCGCTTCACTATCGATGACCGCTGTGAACATAGAGTAAAAACTTGTCCAGTCCGTATACTCTCCGCTGAACTTAGGCAGCTGCAGTTGTGGCAGGCGCGATCGATTTGCCATGTATATAAGGGATTGGGATTCGTTCGGATTCATGCGAAACGTTGAACAATGCGCGGGCTGAGAGCGCTTTCCCAACTCCCGCTGAAGAGCCGTCCTCAATGATAATAGAGACCAGAGAGAAAGTCCAATTGGGTGACGAGCCCCTGAAGTCTGTTGAAAATAGCCGTTGTTTTTAGCTTTAAAAATGCAATCCGGCTAGTAGCTGGATCAGCACTGGCCAACAATTCACCAGGCGGAGCGCCAGTCGAAGGTGTGCCACCCGAGGCGGACCCGATACTTATATTGTCGTCACTCATTTTAACTATGCAGAGTTTTAATGTTTTTTATTTCCCGCTAACTTTTTTACGCCGGCTGCGCAGATCTAACGTTGCGAACGTTGTTGCTCTCAAAGGCGGAGAATGCACTTAGAGAGATGCAACGATATACAAAGCGAAGACGAAAAATGTATATATGTATGTATGCACTGCACCGGCACAGAGAGACAAAGCGAAGAACGATACTGCGACGAGGCGACGACCAAAACCAACAATTATGCACCAGCGAACGATCGAGAATTTACTCTGATTTCGAGTTCGAAATTCCAGAGAGAGGTCAATGCAGCCGCTCGCGAGCGTTGGCTGAAGAAACCGACGAAAGAAGAGACGAAAAAGATAACGGCTTAAACTCTATGCAGCCAGTCTCGACAGTACGTTGGGCAGTCTGAAGCAGACGGTGAAAGAGAATGCGAAAACGAATAGCGGGCCGTTAGAACTGTCACAGTCGGCCACAACGACTTTTGGTTCGCTATTTTTATTTTATTTTTTTTTTTTTATTTTTTTTTTTTTTTTTTATTTTTTATTTTTTATTTTTTTTTTTTCCGACAAATGTTTAGTTAAACCTTAGACACAGATTTAACTATATGTTTGAACACTTTTTCCACCCGATAAGCACACGGAGATCACGTCGCGGTCACCAAAATGTTGGAAGCTGCCGAGCTTTTTCGGCAACTCTGACTCCACATTTACAAATTTATACTCCGTTGTTGGGTTTTAGGGTTTGTGTTTATTTTCGATGTGTATTTTCACTATTAAAGGCCGTGGCCGTAAACTTTGTGTTTTTCAGTGTACAAATGTGTATGTATTAAATCAAAAAAAACCGTTGTAGAGCGATTAGACAATTTTGACGGCCGGTATGTAGTGATGCGCGCTGCTGCGTTCGACAACGAATTTGACCGAATGTGCACCCAAGTTATCCGACGCACTGCCATATAAGCAGTACGCACGGCGAACATGAGTGTGTGTGTGTGTGCGTATGCACCGAGAGGGTGAGAATAGATGAGCGTACAATAGATAACTTAAGAGATAACTAAGCTAATAAGAATTCCTAAGAGCTACTGACGGCTGCTGCTCCGAACAAGTTCCTTGTAGGATATCACGGTGTGTAGCAAAGCGATTAGCTAAAAAATAATTTTTTTATTGTATTCATTTTGTATTCATTTGTAATATTAGTTTTACCTGAAGAGTCTTTCCCAGACCCATGCAATGAGCTAAAATTCATCCTGATCCAGAATTATGTTTGGCTGTTGATCCACCCCGCCATAACAAGAATCGTTCATAAATTTAACACCATCAATTTGGTGCGGCTTTAATTGTTTAACTATATAACTTTTTAATAAATGTATTAATGCTTTCGATGTAATCAAGTATTAGCTCTGACTTATTTATATATTCAAAATTCTTTTTAATAGCTTTGCAAAGTTCTACATGTTTCTTTTGAAGACGCCGAATCCGTTCACTTTCGGTTTTTTGCGCAGATCTGGTTTCATTGATCAATTAGAAGCATTGGATTTATCAATCTAGATTTTTGAAGATCAGCTTCAACATCTGAAAATTTCTTCATGTTTATTGTGCTTTCCTGCTTCTTTCAATGTTTCTTTGACCTAATGTTTGAACTTTTTTGATCATCTTCTTTGACAAACAAGTCAACTTTTTTCACTGCGCCTTTATAGTCAATGTGGGGATAATGCTTTTTATCTCCGATCGGCCGAATAATTATTTCCAAAAATAAAACGCGGCGCAGAAATAAAATTGCGAATGTTCTTTAATGTGTGATGTCTAAACGGCGAGTGGCCCTTGCTTGCCCTTCTCAATTCGAGCATTGCTGCTCCGATCGCTGGGCGCAGCTTCGCTTCGCTCGGCAAACATAGATAACGTAGATAAAAGAGCAGAGCGAGCTTTGAGAGAGCGTTTAGTAGGGCAAGCAAGCGCAAGAATTTACAATAACAATTTTGTTTAATTGCGGCTATTTGGCAAGCCACTATTCGGCGGGGGTCTGATCCGAACATTCACCCCCCGTTGGAAGGCAACGGCTTTCAACAGAACCATCCTGGAGGGGCAGGACCGCTATCTTTCCAACGGCCCGTTTGAAGAGGCCCTTTTGGGTGCGGATGACGGCTACTCTGATGGTTCCATCTTTCCCTGGGATGACGCTCTGGATGCGGCCGAGTGGCCACTTTAACGGTGGAAGCGTTTCTTCCTTGATCATGACGAGCGCTCCTGACTTGATGTTTGGAGACGAGGAGCGCCACTTGCTCCGTTCCTGAAGAAGCGAGAGATATGCAGTACTCCATTTTCTCCAAAATGCTTGCTTCATTTGGCACAAACGCTGCCATCGACTCAGGAGGCTGAACTGGAGATGCGTCACGTCTGGCTCGTCGAATGCAGCAGTCGGCGCCCCATTAAGAAAGTGGTTTGGCGTGAGCACATCAAGATCGCCCGGACTTTCTGTAATTGCATAAAGTGGCCGGGAATTTAGTAAAGCAGAGATTTCACAGGTCAAGGTCTGAATTTCATCAAGGGTGAAAATGTAAGTGCCAACGATGCGATAAAAATTATGTTTAGCTGCTTTAACAGCCGCCTCCCACAAGCCCCCAAAGTGAGGCAATCGAGGGGGGATGAACTTCCAATCGATCCCACTGGAAACGCATAAAGTTGATACAGCCGACGTATGAGGATCGCTGAGGAACAGCTGCCGAAGTTCCAAAAGCTCATTCTTTGCTCCTACAAAATTTGTCGCATTATCTGACCAGATGATTCGAGGTCTTGGACGCAGACTTATGAATCGCCTTAATGCCGCCAAAAAAGATGCTGTGGACAAATCCCGAACAACTTCCAAATGAGCCGCCTTGGTGCTGAAACATACGAAGACAGCTATATAGCATTTGATGGGAGGCCTGCTTCTGACTTCCGACTTGTGATAAAAGGGTCCGCAAAAATCCACGCCCGTTGTTTGAAATGCTGGATTAGCCCTTACGCGATCCTCAGGCAAACTTCCCATGATATGCTCCCTCAGCACTGGCTTCAATCGAAAACAACGAACACATTTGCGGATGATGCCTGCCACATATTTACGCCCGCCAATAGGCCAGAATTTTTGACGAAGCAATCCGAGCAATCCTTGCGCTCCTGCGTGTAGAAATTTTTCATGGAAAAAAACGATAATAGAGACGGTGACAGGATGTCCCTTGGGAAGCAAAATTGGGTGCCTTGCGTCGTAGTCCAATTCGGAATTTTGGAGTCGGCCTCCAACCCGAATCAATCCAAAACCGTCCAGAAATGGATCCAGTGCGGCCATCGCGCTTTTTGGTGATAAAACCTGCTTTCTGGTGAGGGCTCTTATCTCTTCCGAAAATTGCTGCTGCTGTATTGCCCTTATGAGTAGGTGCGTGCCATTTTTGACGTCATTTACGGTAAGTTGACCTTTCGCCCGCAGCAAGCCTTTATCCTTGAGGCTGTAAAAACGATAGATATAAGCAAAGACACGCTGCATTGATCCGAATGAGTTTTGAAATTTGCAATCGTACGATATATCCCTATCCTTTGAAGCAATCAATGATACATGACGACGTTCTGGCACTTCAGCCGGCAATGGCGAGCCTGTAGGCCAATCAGAGCCCCCATGAAGTAAAAATGGTGGACAAGAAATCCAAAGGTTGTTATCCATTAGTTCAGTAGGCGTGGAACTACGCGATATGATGTCGGCCGGGTTCAACTTCGTGGGCACGTGACGCCAAGTCATTCCAGCAGTGAGCTCCTGAATCCGCTCAACTCGATTAGAGACAAATATATTAAAATTTCAGGGCGATTCCCGAATCCAAGCAAGGGCTATGGAAGAATCCGACCAGCAATGCACTTGGTATGGAACTGATAATCCTTTAACTATGGTGGAAACCAGCTCAGCTAATACGAGGGCAGCCGACAGCTCAAGCTTTGGGATAGTCATCTTTTTCAAGGGTGCAACTCTGGACTTGGAGCATAAGAGATGGCTCTGCACACTACCACCAGCTTCAGACCGCATGTAAACACACGCACCATATGCTGACTGGCTCGCATCACAAAACGCATGAATTTCCACTCTGGATTTCTGACAAAGCACGTAACGTGGGAATTTGAAATTCCTAACCATCGACAGCTGCGAGGTCAGCTCGCTCCACGACGTATGAAGATCCTGGGGCAGACTTTCGTCCCAGTCCAACTTGAGGTTTTCGTTCCATAACGACAGCATAAATATTTTTGCCTTTGTGATAATGGGAAAAATGAGTCCTAAAGAATCGTAGAACCTAGCTAGTGTAGACAGAACCGAACGCTTCCATATTGGGCCCGCAACGGCCGCGACGTGAACGAAATTGAACAGAAGATTGTCCGTGGTGGGATCCCAAACTAGGCCAAGAGCCTTAGTTACCTCTGTCCCGTCGTGAAAGGTAAAGCACTTCTCGAGGTCCGCCTCAGATTCGCCTTCTAAAGCAGCGATTTCATTCGAACACCATTTACGTATGGGAAAACATCCTTTCGAGAGTAGCTTTTTCACCTGATGACGAATCTCGATGACCGAATCTATGCTGTCGCCTCCTGATATGAGATCATCGACATAAAAATCTCTTCGAACGGTATCGGCACCAAGCGGAAACAATGACTCTTCATCATTTGCCAATTGATGCATAGCACGAATTGCCAAAAAGGCGGCAGGCTTGGTCCCGTAAGTAACTGTCTCCAACTTGAACACCTGAACTTCTTCCTTTGGGTCGTTGCGCCATAGGATGCATTGCACATGCTGGTCGGGATGGGAAACGCGTACGCAGCGGTACATTTTGCAGATGTCGCCACACAAGGCGACTTTGAAAAGACGGAAACGAAGCAGTGCAATCAGAATTTTGGGTTGGATAGTGGGTCCAGCCATTAGCGCATCATTTAATGATATCCCAGACGCTGTTTTGGCAGAACCATCGAACACTACACGTAGTTTGGTGGTTGTACTGTCCAGCTTATGGACGCAATGGTGAGGCAAGAAGTACTGAGGGAGGTCTGACTGACGTGTAGTTGGCGACATGTGTCCCAAATCCAGATACTCCTGAAGAAATTTCGAATATTTTGTCTTAAGTTCCGGATTTTTTGCTAGCCTTCTCTCCAAATTTAGAAATCTACGTAACGCTTGCTGATATGATTCTCCTAACTCCTCCAAACTGATTCTAGTTGGCAACCGTACGGAATAGGCTCCGGAATTTAGGCGAACGTAGTTCGCAACAAAATGCTGTTCACACTGAACATCCTCCTCAGAAATTGATGAGGGCGAATAATCTCCGTCTACTTCCCAAAACCGTCTTACGATTTCGCACAAATTGGCCTCAACAGCGAAGATGCTAGGGGAATTTTCAACAACTGCTAGCGCCGCACGACTATTCCCGTTGCTATTAATTAGTATGTTATGGCGTTAGTATGGTCGTTAATGGAGGTGATAAGGGTGATAGGTTTGTTTTCTCCCACCTGCTGGCTCTGATTTGTTACCATAGCCGATTCCAGATTTTCCAACATCCGACACTTCTTCTCCAAGAATGAGGACATGTCCGACCAGAGAGGCAATCTTGAGGTCGGAAGGCTCTCCTCCCATTTCACCTGCGTCTTGTGATCCAATTTCCTGCTTACGATGCAAACGAGCAATCCATCCGAGATTTCCTGAGGTGTTGCCAAAGTCCGAAGGGCACGTAAATGCGCGTTGATTTTGTCGCTGAGCGCCCGCAGACCGATGGCCGAGCCCTTCTCCACCCCTTGCAGCCCGAAAATAGCCTTTATGTGTGCCTGAAAATGCATAAGCTTATTATCGAATCGCAACTTTAATAAATTAAACGCCTCTTCATAATTTTCCTGAGAAAGACCCAAAGAACGAATCGTATCCAGCGCAGCTCCATCTAGGCATCCACGTAAATTTTGGAATTTCTCGATGACTGGTATACGTGAGTCATTGTGCACCATTGTCGTAAACATCGAGTGGAATTCTGGCCAATCCATATAGTCCCCGCCAAATCGCGGGAGCTGCAACTCAGGCAGCCGAGAACGGCCAATAAACTCATAGGCAAACGCAGATGAATGCTCCTCGAGAGGGTGCCGAGCCGTGGAATGCGCAGCATTAACCGTGCGAGAAACCGCCAACTCCCGTGACAGCTTGGACCTGACCTTGATGTAAATATTGGCGAAGTCCAGTCGGGCGTCATTGGCTAACTGCAGTAAGTCTAGCCTTTCAAGGCTCGTTTGAGCGGCACCAAAATCCGCATTCATTTGCTCGATCTGCTCTAGGCGAGCTTGAAGCTCCGTTTCATCCAGATCAGCCAGCTCTTCCTTGGTGAGAAACCTGTCCATGGCATTTAAGTGACGCGCGATTGCCTCCGCCTTTTGCCTATAAAAATCAATGTCACTAGGCATGACCGCGTTCGCGACATTATTTGGCTCAGGTTCTGCCATGTTGGGGTTTTTCAAGTCACGAGAAAAGACACCCTGTATACGTATAAAACGAAAACCGCGAGAACTGCAAGCAAAGGGATTACAGCTAACCGATGTAGCTGTGCGAGCTGTCCGATTCCGCTTTGTGCTGCGTTTGTATGTGTTGGTTAGTTCACTGCACTGCCCAATGCACTGCACTGAACTGCCGCGAAGAAAAACTGTAAAGCCAGCAACGGTGTAAATGTGTATATATGTTTTGGCACCGAATTGTGCGCAAAACACCGAAAATTTTTCTCAGGCCTTATAATGCTATATCTGACTCCGCTATTTAGACGATCACGTCGGGGTCACCAAATTTTATGTGGGGATAATGCTTTTTATCCCCGATCGGCCGAATAATTATTTCCAAAAATAAAACGCGGTGCAGAAATAAAATTGCGAATGTTCTTTAATGTGTGATGTCTAAACGGCGAGTGGCCCTTGCTTGCCCTTCTCAATTCGAGCATTGCTGCTCCGATCGCTGGGCGCAACTTCGCTTCGCTCGGCAAACATAGATAACGTAGATACAAGAGCAGAGCGAGCTTTGAGAGAGCGTTTAGTAGGGCAAGCAAGCGCAAGAATTTACAATAACAATTTTGTTTATTTGCGGCTATTTGGCAAGCCACTATTCGGCGGGGGTCTGCTCCGAACAGTCAAGTTGAATTACTTTGTCAACAATAAGCGCTTCGTCTGTTTCTACTTGATATGGTACTATTGTATCATACTATTGTTCAAATCTCGCAAAAACTTGTCTACAGTATTATCTATGTTATCGCTTCCGTTCTTTTGAATGATCGTAAACACTGTGGTTTGACAATTCTGAGTCACTACTTGAATCATTTAGCAGCTGATTCTTGATCTGTTCATTATAACGCGAAAGAAACTGTACCTCGGTTATAAAATCTTCTTTCTAGAATGAACAAAATATTGTATTACTTATTTAAGACTTTATCAGATGTTTTCTAGACGAAAAATGTATTCAAGGATTGCTTCTAAGGCCCATTAAAATTGCCTACATTTCAAAAATACCAATCATTGATAGATTCATAATTATCCAAATGACACTTTCGTGAATTAAATCCCAATGAGATAGCAATAGACACACCATTGACTTACTATCTTCCGCATTTCGGAGTAATTAATCGCAACTAATCAGACAAATTAAGGATAGTATTTGACGCTGCATCAAAAACACATGGATATTGCTTGAATGACTTTTTATTAACCGGTCCCGATATATATAACCAACTTGTATCTCGTATCTTCTCGTACGAGAAGAAGACCGACATGCTCAAAGAATTATTCGGCAAAATACAATGCGAGATAGAAAACCAGATGTTTATGAAAGTATTTTTTTCGGAGCTAAATGCAGACCAAGCATAGCTAAACATATAAACATAACATAGCTAAACACTCGACTTTAAGGAAAAATTTCCTAAAGCATACAATAATATCCTAAATAATCCTTCTATGGATGATTACATTACTCAACAAAATTTAACTTTTTACCATAAAACCATAATTCTTAAAAAAAAATTTTAAAGGCCACAGCAGAAACAAAAAGTTGAATTTTGTTGAGAAGGTAATTTGTTACATGACTCAAACCAACATTGTGAACTGACGCGTTAGTCGCAAGCAAGAGTCACAACACCAGACTTTAGGAAATAAAAGCAGTGTCGCTAAAACGAATCGGGGGCAGTCTATCCGGTCTATCCGACAATTCGGGGCAACATGGGTTTCACAAGCTAATTTTTATGCGGTTCTTGTGCCAAAGGTAGGATTCCTGCATATTCACTCGTTCTGCTGAATAAATTTTCCCCTTCAGAGCGTGTTCACACCTCTACCCATCCACCTACCCTCAGAGTGTTTTCATACCTCTGCTGCTCCCGCCCAACATCGGATGCTGTTTAAACCTCCCCCTACCACAGAGACCGACGATCGACATTGACTTGCACGCAGCAAACAGCCACGTGCGGCCGAGTATCCAAGATAGAAGGAAGATTCAGAAGGAAGTCCCCGAAGGATGACCTGTGACGCGGAGCCAACAAATCTAAAACGCTACATCGATACCGACGCTAACAGACGCTTTTTTTCTTCTGCTCCACTATTTTCACAAATTTATCTCGATTTATTTGATAAAATTGTCACAAAAACCACAAAAATTAATAAACTAAGGACTGGCAATAAAACCGTGTTTAAAGTTTATAAAATAACACAAATCTGCGACTTTAAAAACGATATTAATAATTACACAAAGCGCAGCACGGTTAAATCAAAGACAATATAAACACAAAGATGTCTTACGCTCATACAATTCTGTTTTGTAGGGAGGGTTGTTTTTACAAAGAGCGCTGTCTCGCTCGCACGAACTTCAGTGCGCTCGCAGATCTAAAAATAGAATGAGCTTGCTTGTATGCGTACGCACGGAACTTTAAGTACACATTGCCAGCAAAATTGCCAGCAAAATACTTTTGAGAAGATTTCTTGAGCCACACATTTATTTGCTGAGTGTTGCTTATTGACGCGACAAACTAATACCCTATAGACAATTAATATAATTTGATGTTATATCTGATATACATTTTGCATTTGCACAGAAGTCACTCATTTACACCATTCAACAAAACTTTTCTTTCACTACAAAAAACGAGGTCATCTGGTGAGCTGAAGGCGACCAAGGGAGTTGATGCTGCCATACTCACCCAGTTAATCAGCCGCAAATGAGCAGACTGAGAAAATTGCAGAAACTTTGAGGGAATCGGAGTCGCGCATGCTGGCCGGGATAAACGAGCGTCTGGATGGCCCGAGCGACAAAAGTAAACTCCTTATGAAGCGGGTACAGAAGTTGGCGCAGACCGTAAAAGATATTGATGAGCTCAAATCCTCCTAACCAGGTATTCGCGTTAGAGGCCAAGCTCTCGACACAAACATGTGCAAGTGTAGTTAACGACCTTCGGTTACACGGCTTTGCCTTGGGAATAGCACCAGCCCCGAAATTGAATGAAATCTTTAGGGTCAGACAAACCAAATCAGCTCGCACCGTCGCTGACCCCACCATAATAAATTAAATTTAAGAACACAGTCGATAAATTAACTCTCGTTCGAGCGGAAGGCGAGCTTAGGCGGGCGACAAAACAACAACTAAGCCTGCAACTAACTGCTGGGCTTTGAATCAGCTGCTCAAATTTACTTGAAGGAGTAAGAGAGAGGTAACGAGAGAAGGATATGTCATATTTAGAGAGGCAATAAAGTTAAAGAAGCAAAAGCTTCTAACAGCAGTTTTCTGCCGTCACGCAGAGGTATTTGTAAAACAGAGCGACAGAGGAGAGGTGATCTGCGTTGATAGCTTTCAAATGATATCACAAGTGCAGAGTGCACGGCCTGTCGAGAGCGCTCCTTCAACCAAAGCGAACAGCCATGCAATGGTTAGGATTCTGGGCAAGCAGAAATTCAGATCGTATTTGTATTTGTAGCTAAGCAACCATCTGACAACCAGATGGAATATATATATTTTTAGAGCTTATGAATTTTAAATGTAATGTAAAAATTCTTGTCGGCTGTATATATAGAACACATTAGAATATTGATTGCTCTAACCTAATAGATTTAATAACTAACCTTATACTGACGTACACGGACATTATACTAATATGTGACCTAAATAGTAACATATTAATAGAGCAAAATCTACTAAATGAAATGGAGTTTATTTTTATTTTTTTTTTTTTCTTCTTTAGGACGTTGATGTGCAATGACTGCACCATCAAGTGGCCCAAGCGACACCAGCCGATGGCTGTTACGCGCGGATCCCAGGCCAGAACGCAGCCCACCTCCCGCCCAACCGACCGAGGGGCGCTGCCGCATGACGCGCGACTCGTAAACCGAACCGATCGCGGACATGCAGGAAAGATAGGTGTTAGACTAGTGTTCGAGGAAAAGTAGAACTAATCTAACTAAAGAAGAAAAGTAATTACTAATTACGGGAAAGATGTAGGAGTATTTAAGACTAGGAAGGGAGTTAGTGGTAGATATAATATGGTAGAGGGAATTATAATCCGAGCATAGGACCCTAAATGGTTCATGCAAGGAGTAATTCGATCTACAAAGCGGAAGAAACAACGGTGTATAGTACCTAGTGCTTCTAATAGGAATCGTGAAGTTTATGCGGCTCAACAGGTCAGGACTATCTACGTCACCCTTGATCAAGTTGTGCACAAAAATCACGCCAAGCATTTTCCTACGATTAGCTAAGGTTGGAAGGTTTATTAAGAGCAATCTATTAGAGTAAGACGGCAGTCTCACACTTGCATCCCAGCTGAGGCCGCGAAGAGCAAAAAGTAAAAAGTTTTTCTGAACTGATTCTATACGGTCTTGGTGTACGTTGTACTGAGGGCACCATACACAAGAGCCGTATTCTAAAATCGGACGAACCAGAGAGGTGTAGAGAGTCTTTGTTATATAGGGGTCGTCAAATTCCTTTGACCACCTCTTTATAAACCCAAGCACGCCCATGGCCTTATTCACCATGGTAGAAATGTGTTCTGAAAACTTTAACTTGGGATCTAATAGAACACCAAGATCATCAACCCGGGTAATTCTCTCAAGAGAACCACCACAAAGGGTGTAAGGAACCAGAAAGGCGCTGGAGCGATGAAAAGTCATTACTTTACATTTTGAAGCGTTAATTAATAAATTTGCACAACACCACGACTGAAATCTATCGAGATCGGATTGCAACCTGGATTGGAAAGAAATGTCCTTATACTGGACACAGAGCTTAACATCATCCGCATACATTAGTACTCGAGAGTATGTTAATACAGAAGGTAGGTCATTTATAAAGAGAGTAAAGAGTAAGGGGCCTAGATGGCTGCCCTGAGGTACACCCGAAGTCACCGTAACTGGAGAGGACAGGGAGTTTTTGAAAAGGACTCTTTGAGACCTAGAACACAGGTAGCTAGAGATCCATCTCAGGAGATTGGGCGGGAACCCTAGAAGGTCGAGCTTATGTGCTAGGAGAGAATGGTATACAGAGTCGAACGCTTTACTAAAATCGGTGTAAACAACATCCGTCTGCAAGTTACCTTGAAAGCCTTTTATTATAAAGGAGGTAAACTCCAATAAATTAGTAGTGGTTGATCTCCGCCTTATAAATCCATGTTGAGTTGGAGATATAAGTGATCTGCATAGGTGCTGCAGGTGCGGAGTTAAAATTTTCTCAAACACTTTAGGAATAGCGGATAACTTAGATATACCTCTATAGTTCATTGCGTCAGACTTGCTACCTTTCTTATGGAGAGGAATTATAAAGGACTCCTTCCATATCAGGGGAAAGCATGAAGAAGTTATAGATAGGTTGAACAGTTTAAGCAACGGCCCACACAGAGACTCGGCACAATACCTGAGTACACAGCCGGGAACTCCGTCCGGACCCGGTGAGAACACCGGCTTTACTGTTCGTAGATCATGAAGCAACGAGCTTTCATTTAGCAAAGGACAGAAAATGCCGTTCGACCGCGGTAAACTGTATGGATACGGCTGACCAGAGTAAACGTCCTGCGAGTAGGTAGTTTGGAAAAAACGGGCAAAAAGATCGGCAATTGCCTGATCATTATCTGCCGACGTATTACGGAAAGATAGCAAGGATGGGTGTGCGGACGTTCTACGCTTACTGTTTACAAAGCTGTAGAACTGTTTGGGGTCCTTAGAAAAACTTATCCTGCATCGAGATAGGTAATTCTGATAGCATTGAGCGTTAAGAACTGAAAAGTTTGACCGAGCTATTACATAATGAGAGAGAGAAGAAGGAGAGCCAACTTCTTGAAATTTTGTATATCGTCTTGATTTTAAGTTTTTTAGATGGGATAACTCCTTGGTAAACCAAGGTGGTTTTCTTGATCTAATCGGACAGGAAAGTGGGACACAAGAGACAAAAAGTGAGTCCAGTGCATCATAGAAAATGTTTGTGCCTGTCGTAACATCACTGCACAAATATAAAGCGGACCAATCAAAATCCCTAATGAGGTTATTAAGCTTCGTAAACTCGGCTTTACGGAAGCAGCGGACACATTGGGGTAGTCTACCCGACCGATCTAGTACAGTTCGTCCTAGGTCGAGCGACACTTCGAAAGTAGGATGGTAGGCATCTTCAGGTATAGAGAGCGGGGGACTCGAGTTAACAACGCTACGGTCGGATCCGTTACAAAGCACAGATCAAGAAATCGACCCAAGGAATTTTTAACATGGTTAACTTGAGACAGAGACAGGTCAATCAAGCCGTCAACAAAGTCATGACGTGCCATGGGTACCAGGCTATTAGACTCATTTGCCGAAGACCAAACAATTCCTGGCAAGTTGAAGTCACCAAGAACTATCATGTGATCTTTGTCAGATAGCGAGGAAGAGATAGCGGTTAAGGCGGACAAATGCTGCTCGTAAATTGCGATATCCGAAGAAGGTGGAATATACGAACAAGTTATGAAAATTGAGAAAGCGGGAAGAATCAGTCTTACACACAGAAATTCCAGTTCCTGCTGGATCTGGACTGTGAAAAGTTCCGACGTGAAGTTTGAGTCCACAGCAATCAGAACCCCACCTGCACGTCGAGACGAGCGATCCTTTCTATAAGTTGTGTACCGACCTGCCAAAACTTCGGAACTAAGAATGTCCGGCTTTAGCCAGGTCTCGGTAAACACAATAACGTGGGATGCAAATGCGACACTATCCTGGAAAAGAATGCTGAGCTTACTACGCAAGCCTCGAACATTCTGATAGGTCACCAAAAGAGAGTTAGTTAGTTTTTTGGACGGGAGGTAGAGCGGGAAGACGACGAAGGAGCACTGGTCTGATTTGTTGGCAGAGTTATTGGGGGCCTGGTCTTCTTCTTTGCCTTAAACTCCTTCACCACCAAATGCTCCGGCCAAAATTTGGCAGAACAGATGGTGTCAAAATGAGTTTGAGAGACACTTATTTTAAAGGAAGATATCTCCCTGGCGTAAGAAAAGTTAAATTTTTCCACCTTAAAATCAGCGGCTTTTATTTTGCTTCGGATATAAGCCGTCACATCATTAATTGTGGAATCAGGGGCAAGCCGCGAGACAAAAACTTGTCTCTTTGGTGGGATCCCCACCAATCTTGGCACCACAGGCCTATCACCTGTGATGGTAATACCCGGTGGTCCGGGACGTATATTAACTGGTGGGGTCGGAATTGAGGGGACCGCTAATGAGTTTGCGGACATTACGGACACGGACGCTACAGACGACTTTGGCTGCATGCCCTCCGACGCGATAAATTCGGCTACCGAATTTCCATCGCCAGCAGCTGTCGTTGCCTTCGGAGTGGCAAACGAAATCAACTGCTGCACTGCTGCTGGAGTGGTCGGAGTCAGCTTGTCAGCATCGGCCGGCCGAGGGGCAGCTGGCATATGCAGATCCCGCGGAGTGACCTTTTTGCGCCTAGGAGACTCAGTCAGTAGTTTGAAGCCACTAAACTGAGACTCCATGGCTAGGAGCCGATCGTACTGCTCTTTGAAGCCCACGGTCAGCTCCCTAAAGCCCTTCCGGGTCTGCCTCATAAACGCTGCCATCTCCCTCTCAACCGGACGGCATGCCTCACAGCTGTAGTGCAGGCCATTCCTTTTCGCGATGGCATCACCCACGAGACCGGACAACCCGGCGCATTTAGCGTGCACGACGCTATCGCAGAGCCAGCAGAGGATACTCGGCTGGTCATGGGTGATCTGCTTCTTGCAGGTTTTTTTGTCGCAGACAACGGAGAATTCCATTTTAAAATTTACTTAATTTTTCCTTCAAAAAAAATTGGTATCAGACCAGTGTGCCAGATAAGCGCCAAAAGAGGAATAAGTGAAAACGAGAGCGGTTACAGTAGCTGCAATTGAGAGAGAGAGAGCGCTACTGTACGGAAAATATCAAGAGCGAGAGAGGAAGAACAGTTATTTGAGTGTGGGTAATAGAGAGAGTGATAGATCAGCAACAACTAATGCGTGAGAGCGGCTAAATAGAAGAACAAATATGACACTGTGTGTACTTACAAAAGCACAAACAAAGACACACTGTTAGGCGATGCAAAAAAATAATTAAATTAAGTTTTTACACTAAAGCAGGCATGCACTCGCGATCAGGAAATAGAATGATAAGGCTGTTAGTTTATGAATTTATTATTATTATTTTCGTTAAAAACCGGCGGTTTAAGCAAAAATAGGCAAAAAGTTAGCGGAGCGCAAACAAAAACGCGTCTGACTACTACAAAGAGAATCGGACGTTTCTGATTGGACTGAACCCTGTGAACACAATCTTACCGACGCATTTCTCGAAAACCACTAACACTTTATTAGATGTCATTTTTGTCAACAAACCACAAAACATTTTGCTATATGACCAAGTCTCAGTATCTGATTTTTGAAAACATAATATCTTATTTTAAATGTATGATATGCAAATTGACAGTAACAAAAAGACTATCCAATACAGAGACTTCAAACACATTGACTAGTTTAATTGAAGATTTCCGTCTCTGTGATTGAAAAACTTCTAACAGTCGCTATCTGTAAAATATATTTTTACTATTAAAAACTAGCACTGTAAAGCCTGTCCTCGTGTCTTGGTTTAATAGTCAAATTATAAATTATCAATTAAAAAGAAAAATGGGGCTTATGATAAGTGGAAACTCTATAAAACTGAAAGCTGGAGTCTTATTTTTAAAGCAGCCCAACGTAGTGTTAATACTTTGACATCTGTGTGGATAATGATTTTTATCCCCGATCGGTCAAATAATTATTTCAATTTAAAAAAAACGCGGCGCAGAAAGAAGATTGCGAGTACTGCTTTATTGATTGTCTAAACGGCGAGTGGCGCTTGCTTGCCCTTCTCATTTCCAGCATTGCTACTCCGATCGCTGAGCGCAGCGTCGCTTCGCTCGGCAAACATAGATAACGCCGAGCATAGATTACGAAGAGAAGAGCGAGCTTTGAATGAGCGTTTAGCAGGGCAAGCAAGTGCAAGAATTAACAAAAACAATTTTATGCAGCAATGGAAATTTGCGGCTATTCGGCAAGCCACTATTCGGCGGGGGTATGCTCCGAACAACATCAATAATACGGTAATTAAATAACAAGTGCAATAAACAAAAGACACTAATGGAAAACATTGAATACCTAAGGAATAAGCAAAACTAAATGAAGACCTCGATGTAAATGCTTTAAATGCCCTCGGAAACTAATTATTACTGCCAAACTTCATGTAAAAAAAACGGGGCCAGGAATTTTTCGTTTGTGTTTTGCTGGCCTTAGTATCCAGCAAGCTAAACGAAATCTACAGATTATTGTCGATAGTTGTCCTATCGACACGTTTTTGGAATTAGAGAACAGCTGACATTCAAGCCAGGAATATATATGTACATATGTGCCTATTATTACTGAAGGAAAAGTGAAAGATGAAGGCAAAAACTGTACGCTATGAGGAATTGATATTCCTCACAAGACCCTAGTAGGGGATGGGGCAAAATGGCCAGCGAAGAGCGCGAGGCGATCCCGTTACGTGAGAGGATGGAGCGGGCCTCGCTCCCAGAGCAGGGGAACAGCGGAATTGGGCCAGCGGTGGGCCGAAGAGCCGAGGACCTGGAGGCGCCGAGGTGATCCCATCTAGGCCATGTAAACCCCATGTAGACCATGTAGACCCCATGTAGGCCATGTATAGCCCATGTAGGCCATTTAGATCCCATGTAGGCCGTGTAGATCCCATGTAGGCCATGGAGGCCATGTAGGCCATGGACGAGATGTATGCCATGTAGGCCGATCCCGGTGCGGAAGGCGTGGGAAGAATAAGATGGAAGAATACCAAGGGAAAGGAACCGTTGCGGATGGGCAGCGACGCGGACGCTGGGCCACGGGGAGCCTATAAGAGGAGGTCCGCGGCAGTCAAGAGGGACAGTCAAGTGCGGGAACCAAGAGCGAACCAAGCGAAAGAGTTGGTACAAGAGTGTGAACCAGGAGGTGAGGAATCGCAAGCAGAAATGGAGAGAGTCCTTCAAGGACTACATGGTGGACATGCAGACCCTCATGCGTCCCCTCAAGCGCACTCCGGAGCAACAAGCAAAAAGAGATAAGGAGGAAAATTATCAACTTAAGGAGAAGATTGCTTTAATAAAAGCAGTTAAGGCAAGACCATGTCTTTGGCGGATCTCGGAAAATAACCATTTTGATAATTTTGACATTTTGGCGCCTCCGACTGTGCTGTGCTTTTTCTTATTTTTACAAAACACAGCTGATTCATGAGAGTGGCATGGTCACATTACATTAGTTGAGTTCCACACAACCGAAATAAAGAGCAGATTCCCGTCAGTAACTTTTCGCGGTGCTGGATACAGGCCTTTACTAATAAAGTATCATTTGCTCAATTTGGAAGACTAGAAATATCTGTAAGATGGGTTTGAAGGAGGTGACGTGCAGCAATGCTATTTCCATGAACACAGCTGAATTTATGCTAATTTTTGCACAGCAATCGCGTTATCTAGATACATACGGATCATATAATACAAATAAGATAATAAACTCGTACCCAATCCAGTATTTATGAATGCCGCTGCACAAGAGCCTCAGCACATAGTTGTACAGGGAACCGGCAGTCCGTACACTTTGTCCGATGTGAATACAAAAACTTCAAAGCGAGAACTAATACCTTAATGGCAAGGCTTAAAAGCCAGTAAAGAAATTGAATATGTAAAGCTTATTAAAATTTTCCCGATCAGCAAGATGAAACGATAAAATGCATACCTGTAATTCGTTCGACGGAAAATGTTTCAACGAGCGTTTTGAAAACTACTACTCAGATCAGTAAAATAAATGGTCGATTAATTAATTACACTGGGTGCGTTACCTATCGATATCGGAAAAGACGCAGAGAAGCAGAAGAGGCGTTTACACCACTGCGTCCTTGCGTCTTTGGAAGAAGACAAATTTTGTAAACAAAATAAATAATGTGCAAAAATCAACGAAATATGTCGGAAAAAGAGTTGATTCTTTAAACTGCGGTGGGGCAAAGTGAGGAGAATATTTTGATGTGCATGGAAGCAGCTGGGTTAAGATGTTAAAGCTGGGTTAAAAGTTGCAATTCGTCTTGCAAGTGCAACGTCCTTCTCGCGTTTGAACCCTTGTAAGTAAAGAGCAGATATGTTCTCTTTTCAATTAAATAATGTTTTCAAAATTGCAATATCCACGATATGGTTCATTTTGGGATGAAGATGCTGTGGAGAGCTCCAATGCCTTTTTTAAGTAAAATTTCCGCTTGGAAAGGAGTACTTTCAACATTCTAGTGGGACTGTTGCCCAATCTCAAAAAGAAAGACACTCCTTTTCGACTGCAACGTCCTCCTCGCGTTTGGACCGTTTTAAGTAAAGTGCAGATAATGTTCTCTTTTCAATTAAATAATGTTTTCGAAATTGCAATATCCACGATATGGTTCATTTTGGGATGAAGATGCTGTGGAGAGCTCCAATGCCTTTTTTAAGGAAAATTTCCGCTTGGAAAGGAGTACTTTTAACATTCTAGTGGGACTGTTGCCCAATCTCAAAAAGAAAGACACTCGTTTTGGACTGCAACGTCCTCCTCGCGTTTGGACCGTTTTAAGTAAAGAGCAGATAATGTTCTCTTTTCAATTAAATAATGTTTTCAAAATTGCAATATCCACGATATGGTTCATTTTGGGATGAAGATGCTGTGGAGAGCTCCAATGCCTTTTTTAAGGAAAATTTCCGCTTGGAAAGGAGTACTTTCAACATTCTAGTGGGACTGTTGCCCAATCTCAAAAAGAAAGACACTCGTTTTGGCCTGCAACGTCCTCCTCGCGTTTGGACCGTTTTAAGTAAAGAGCAGATAATGTTCTCTTTTCAATTAAATAATGTTTTCAAAATTGCAATATCCACGATATGGTTCATTTTGGGAGGAAAATGCTGTGGAGAGCTCCGATGCCTTTTTTAAGGAAAATTTCCGCATGGAAAGGAGTACTTTCAAGTATTAGCTCTGACTTATTTATATATTCAAAATTCTTTTTAATAGCTTTGCAAAGTTCTACATGTTTCTTTTGAAGACGCCGAATCCGTTCACTTTCGGTTTTTTGCGCAGATCTGGTTTCATTGATCAATGGCTTTGCATCCAAGCATTGGATTTATCAATCTAGATTTTTGAAGATCAGCTTCAACATCTGAAAATTTCTTCATGTTTATTGTGCTTTCCTGCTTCTTTCAATGTTTCCTTTGACCTAATGTTTGAACTTTTTTGATCATCTTCTTTGACAAACAAATCAACTTTTTTCACTGCGCCTTTATAGTCAAGTTGAATTACTTTGTCAACAATAAGCGCTTCGTCTGTTTCTACTTGATATGGTACTATTGTATCATACTATTGTTCAAATCTCGCAAAAACTTGTCTACAGTATTATCTATGTTATCGCTTCCGTTCTTTTGAATGATCGTAAACACTGTGGTTTGACAATTCTGAGTCACTACTTGAATCATTTAGCAGCTGATTCTTGATCTGTTCATTATAACGCGAAAGAAACTGTACCTCGGTTATAAAATCTTCTTTCTAGAATGAACAAAATATTGTATTATTTATTTAAGACTTTATCAGATGTCTTCTAGACGAAAAATGTATTCAAGGATTGCTTCTAAGGCCCATTAAAATTGCCTACATTTCAAAAATACCAATCAATGATAGATTCATAATTATCCAAATGACACATTCGTGAATTAAATCCCAATGAGATAGCAATAGAGACACCATTGACTTACTATCTTCCCCATTTCGGAGTAATTAATCGCAACTAACCAGACAAATTAAGGATAGTATTTGACGCTGCATCAAAAACACATGGATATTGCTTGAATGACTTTTTATTAACCGGTCCCGATATATATAACCAACTTGTATCTCGTATCTTCTCGTACGAGAAGAAGACCGACATGCTCAAAGAATTATTTGGCAAAGTACAATGCGAGATAGAAAACCAGATGTTTATGAAAGTATTTTCGGAGCTAAATGCAGACCAAGCATAGCTAAACATATAAACATAAACATAGCTAAACACTCGACTTTAAGGAAAAATTTCCTAAAGCATACAATGATATCCTAAATAATCCTTCTATGGATGATTACATTACTCAACAAAATTTAACTTTTTACCATAAAACCATAATTCTTTAAAAAAAATTTTAAAGGCCACAGCAGAAACAAAAAGTTGAATTTTGTTGAGAAGGTAATTTGTTACATGACTTAAACCAACATAAAGATGTGTTTTAAAGCTTAAATTAATAAGAAAACATTGCTATCCCTGTTTATATCCTTTAAAAAAAATTTCCGGATTTTGTCTGTTTTTTTTAGCTCAAACATCCTTTTTTGTGTAGAGGCGTTGAAAACACTGCACTACAATTACAATTCCTGCCTATTCACTCGTTCTGCTGAATAAATTTTCCCCTTCAGAGCGTGTTCACACCTCTACCCATCCACCTACCCTCAGAGTGTTTTCATACCTCTGCTGCTCCCGCCCAACATCGGTTGCTGTTAAAACCTCCCCCTACCAAAGAGACCGACGATCGACATTGACTTGCACGCAGCAAACAGCCACGTGCGGCCGAGTATCTAAGATAGAAGGAAGATTCAGAAGGAAGTCCCCGAAGGATGATACCGACGCTAACAGACGCTTTTATTCTTCTGCTCCACTATTTTCACAAATTTATCTCGATTTATTTGATAAAATTGTCACAAAAACCACAAAAATTAATAAACTAAGGACTGGCAATAAAACCGTGTTTAAAGTTTATAAAATAACACAAATCTGCGACTTTAAAAACGATATTAATAATTACACAAAGCGCAGCACGGTTAAATCAAAGACAATATAAACACAAAGATGTCTTACGCTCATACAATTCTGTTTTGTAGGGAGGGTTGTTTTTACAAAGAGCGCTGTCTCGCTCGCACGAACTGGATTCCTTGTGGCGCTCATCCGGCGATAGACCTTTGAAACGCTCACAATTTGCAATGGTATGGCTCGAGCCATCACACAACACACAACAAACCGGAGCGGGAGCGCTCGATGCTACGAAAGCCTTTCTATGTTTCGTACTCACGGTTTTTTCAGCCTGGCCAACCTGACCATCTTGCCCTTGCATGGCGTGTTGAATACCCTTAAGGGTGCGACATCTGTTATCCAGAAAAGTGGACAATTTCTCCCAGGATGGAAGGAAGGCCTTGATTCGACGAGACTTCTTCCCATTTGGTTTGTGTTGCTCTGTCCAAATTCCGCCAAATTGCATAGACGATTATAGCGTCTGCAACTTCCTCCTTAGATCCCAGGTGGCGGCATCCACAAACGCCCGCAAATTGCCCACTGATGAGTCGCCACGAGTCAGCCCAAATACCGCTCTGATGTGTGCCTGCAAGCTTTGTTAGAAAATCTGGCTTTTAAAATGTCTAAAGCTGTGCGATATTTATCCTCGGTCATCTCCAACGAACTGATGGTGTCAAGGGCCACTCCGCTCAAACAGGACCGCAAGTGCTGTAGCTTCTCGATAGAAGTAAGCTCCGCTTCACTATCGATGACCGCTGTGAACATAGAGTAAAAACTTGTCCAGTCCGTATACTCTCCGCTGAACTTAGGCAGCTGCAGTTGTGGCAGGCGCGATCGATTTGCCATGTATATAAGGGATTGGGATTCGTTCGGATTCATGCGAAACGTTGAACAATGCGCGGGCTGAGAGCGCTTTCCCAACTCCCGCTGAAGTGCAGTCCTCAATGATAATAGAGACCAGAGAGAAAGTCCAATTGGGTGACGAGCCCCTGAAGTCTGTTGAAAATAGCCGTTGTTTTTAGCTTCAAAAATGAAATCCGGCTAGTAGCTGGATCAGCACTGGCCAACAATTCACCAGGCGGAGCGCCAGTCGAAGGTGTGCCACCCGAGGCGGACCCGATACTTATATTGTCGTCACTCATTTTAACTATGCAGAGTTTTAATGTTTTTTATTTCCCGCTAACTTTTTTACGCCGGCTGCGCAGATCTAACGTTGCGAACGTTATTGCTCTCAAAGGCGGAGAATGCACTTAGAGAGATGCAACGATATACAAAGCGAAGACGAAAAATGTATATATGTATGTATGTATGCACTGCACCGGCACAGAGAGACAAAGCGAAGAACGATACTGCGACGAGGCGACGACCGAAACCAACAATTATGCACCAGCGAACGATCGAGAATTTACTCTGATTTCGAGTTCGAAATTCCAGAGAGAGGTCAATGCAGCCGCTCGCGAGCGTTGGCTGCAGAAACCGACGAAAGAAGAGACGAAAAAGATAACGGCTTAAACTCTATGCAGCCAGTCTCGACAGTACGTTGGGCAGTCTGAAGCAGACGGTGAAAGAGAATGCGAAAACGAATAGCGGGCCGTTAGAACTGTCACAGTCGGCCACAACGACTTTTGGTTCGCTATTTTTATTTTATTTTTTTTTTTTTTATTTTTTTTTTTTTTATTTTTTATTTTTTATTTTTTTTTTTCCGACAAATGTTTAGTTAAACCTTAGACACAGATTTAACTATATGTTTGAACACTTTTTCCACCCGATAAGCACACGGAGATCACGTCGCGGTCACCAAAATGTTGGAAGCTGCCGAGCTTTTTCGGCAACTCTGACTCCACATTTACAAATTTATACTCCGTTGTTGGGTTTTAGGGTTTGTGTTTATTTTCGATGTGTATTTTCACTATTAAAGGCCGTGGCCGTAAACTTTGTGTTTTTCAGTGTACAAATGTGTATGTATTAAATCAAAAAAAACCGTTGTAGAGCGATTAGACAATTTTGACGGCCGGTATGTAGTGATGCGCGCTGCTGCGTTCGACAACGAATTTGACCGAATGTGCACCCAAGTTATCCGACGCACTGCCATATAAGCAGTACGCACGGCGAACATGAGTGTGTGTGTGTGTGCGTATGCACCGAGAGGGTGAGAATAGATGAGCGTACAATAGATAACTTAAGAGATAACTAAGCTAATAAGAATTCCTAAGAGCTACTGACGGCTGCTGCTCCGAACAAGTTCCTTGTAGGATATCACGGTGTGTAGCAAAGCGATTAGCTAAAAAATAATTTTTTTATTGTATTCATTTGTAATATTAGTTTTACCTGAAGAGTCTTTCCCAGACCCATGCAATGAGCTAAAATTCATCCTGATCCAGAATTATGTTTGGCTGTTGATCCACCCCGCCATAACAAGAATCGTTCATAAATTTAACACCATCAATTTGGTGCGGCTTTAATTGTTTAACTATATAACTTTTTAATAAATGTATTAAGGCTTTCGATGTAATCAAGTATTAGCTCTGACTTATTTATATATTCAAAATTCTTTTTAATAGCTTTGCAAAGTTCTACATGTTTCTTTTGAAGACGCCGAATCCGTTCACTTTCGGTTTTTTGCGCAGATCTGGTTTCATTGATCAATGGCTTTGCATCCAAGCATTGGATTTATCAATCTAGATTTTTGAAGATCAGCTTCAACATCTGAAAATTTCTTCATGTTTATTGTGCTTTCCTGCTTCTTTCAATGTTTCCTTTGACCTAATGTTTGAACTTTTTTGATCATCTTCTTTGACAAACAAGTCAACTTTTTTCACTGCGCCTTTATAGTCAAGTTGAATTACTTTGTCAACATTAAGCGCTTCGTCTGTTTCTACTTGATATGGTACTATTGTATCATACTATTGTTCAAATCTCGCAAAAACTTGTCTACAGTATTATCTATGTTATCGCTTCCGTTCTTTTGAATGATCGTAAACACTGTGGTTTGACAATTCTGAGTCACTACTTGAATCATTTAGCAGCTGATTCTTGATCTGTTCATTATAACGCGAAAGAAACTGTACCTCGGCTATAAAATCTTCTTTCTAGAATGAACAAAATATTGTATTACTTATTTAAGACTTTATCAGATGTTTTCTAGACGAAAAATGTATTCAAGGATTGCTTCTAAGGCCCATTAAAATTGCCTACATTTCAAAAATACCAATCATTGATAGATTCATAATTATCCAAATGACACTTTCGTGAATTAAATCCCAATGAGATAGCAATAGAGACACCATTGACTTACTATCTTCCGCATTTCGGAGTAATTAATCGCAACTAATCAGACAAATTAAGGATAGTATTTGACGCTGCATCAAAAACACATGGATATTGCTTGAATGACTTTTTATTAACCGGTCCCGATATATATAACCAACTTGTATCTCGTATCTTCTCGTACGAGAAGAAGACCGACATGCTCAAAGAATTATTTGGCAAAGTACAATGCGAGATAGAAAACCAGATGTTTATGAAAGTATTTTTTTCGGAGCTAAATGCAGACCAAGCATAGCTAAACATATAAACATAACATAGCTAAACACTCGACTTTAAGGAAAAATTTCCTAAAGCATACAATGATATCCTAAATAATCCTTCTATGGATGATTACATTACTCAACAAAATTTAACTTTTTACCATAAAACCATAATTCTTAAAAAAAAATTTTAAAGGCCACAGCAGAAACAAAAAGTTGAATTTTGTTGAGAAGGTAATTTGTTACATGACTCAAACCAACATTGTGAACTGACGCGTTAGTCGCAAGCAAGAGTCACAACACCAGACTTTAGGAAATAAAAGCAGTGTCGCTAAAACGAATCGGGGGCAGTCTATCCGGTCTATCCGACAATTCGGGGCAACATGGGTTTCACAAGCTAATTTTTATGCGGTTCTTGTGCCAAAGGTAGGATTCCTGCATATTCACTCGTTCTGCTGAATAAATTTTCCCCTTCAGAGCGTGTTCACACCTCTACCCATCCACCTACCCTCAGAGTGTTTTCATACCTCTGCTGCTCCCGCCCAACATCGGATGCTGTTTAAACCTCCCCCTACCAAAGAGACCGACGATCGACATTGACTTGCACGCAGCAAACAGCCACGTGCGGCCGAGTATCCAAGATAGAAGGAAGATTCAGAAGGAAGTCCCCGAAGGATGATACCGACGCTAACAGACGCTTTTATTCTTCTGCTACACTATTTTCACAAATGTATCTCGATTTATTTGATAAAATTGTCACAAAAACCACAAAAATTAATAAACTAAGGACTGGCAATAAAACCGTGTTTAAAGTTTATAAAATAACACAAATCTGCGACTTTAAAAACGATATTAATAATTACACAAAGCGCAGCACGGTTAAATCAAAGACAATATAAACACAAAGATGTCTTACGCTCATACAATTCTGTTTTGTAGGGAGGGTTGTTTTTACAAAGAGCGCTGTCTCGCTCGCACGAACTTCAGTGCGCTCGCAGATCTAAAAATAGAATGAGCTTGCTTGTATGCGTACGCACGGAACTTTAAGTACACATTGCCAGCAAAATTGCCAGCAAAATTGCCAGCAAAATACTTTTGAGAAGATTTCTTGAGCCACACATTTATTTGCTGAGTGTTGCTTATTGACGCGACAAACTAATACCCTATAGACAATTAATATAATTTGATGTTATATCTGATATACATTTTGCATTTGCACAGAAGTCACTCATTTACACCATTTAACAAAACTTTTCTTTCACTACAAAAAACGAGGTCATCTGGTGAGCTGAAGGCGACCAAGGGAGTTGATGCTGCCATACTCACCCAGTTAATCAGCCGCAAATGAGCAGACTGAGAAAATTGCAGCAACTTTGAGGGAATCGGAGTCGCGCATGCTGGCCGGGATAAACGAGCGTCTGGATGGCCCGAGCGACAAAAGTAAACTCCTTATGAAGCGGGTACAGAAGTTGGCGCAGACCGTAAAAGATATTGATGAGCTCAAATCCTCCTAACCAGGTATTCGCGTTAGAGGACAAGCTCTCGACACAAACATGTGCAAGTGTAGCTAACGACCTTCGGTTACACGGCTTTGCCTTGGGAATAGCACCAGCCCCGAAATTGAATGAAATCTTTAGGGTCAGACAAACCAAATCAGCTCGCACCGTCGCTGACCCCACAATAATAAATTAAATTTAAGAACACAGTCGATAAATTAACTCTCGTTCGAGAGGAAGGCGAGCTTAGGCGGGCGACAAAACAACAACTAAGCCTGCAACTAACTGCTGGGCTTTGAATCAGCTGCTCAAATTTACTTGAAGGAGTAAGAGAGAGGTAACGAGAGAAGGATATGTCATATTTAGAGAGGCAATAAAGTTAAAGAAGCAAAAGCTTCTAACAGCAGTTTTCTGCCGTCACGCAGAGGTATTTGTAAAACAGAGCGACAGAGGAGAGGTGATCTGCGTTGATAGCTTTCAAATGATATCACAAGTGCAGAGTGCACGGCCTGTCGAGAGCGCTCCTTCAACCAAAGCGAACAGCCATGCAATGGTTAGGATTCTGGGCAAGCAGAAAATCTTAAAATGTGTCATATTAATGCACAAAGCTTAGTGAATAAGGTAGAAGAGTTTCGTTATATGTTTGTCAACTCAATAAGATGTTGATTGTGTGTCCGAAACGTGGTTTGTCCCAAATTTGAATGATTTGTTAATTCTATGTGATGGTTATAATATTTTCCATTCAGATCGTATTTGTATTTGTAGCTAAGCAACCATCTGACAGCCAGATGGAATATATATATTTTTAGAGCTTATGAATTTTAAATGTAATGTAAAAATTCTTGTCGGCTGTATATATAGAACACATTAGAATATTGATTGCTCTAACCTAATAGATTTAATAACTAACCTTATACTGACGTACACGGACATTATACTAATATGTGACCTAAATAGTAACACATTAATAGAGCAAAATCTACTAAATGAAATGGAGTTTATTGGACTGAACCCTGTGAACACAATCTTACCGACGCATTTCTCGAAAACCACTAACACTTTATTAGATGTCATTTTTGTCAACAAACCACAAAACATTTTGCTATATGACCAAGTCTCAGTATCTGATTTTTGAAAACATAATATCTTATTTTAAATGTATGATATGCAAATTGACAGTAACAAAAAGACTATCCAATACAGAGACTTCAAACACATTGACTAGTTTAATTGAAGATTTCCGTCTCTGTGATTGAAAAACTTCTAACAGTCGCTATCTGTAAAATATATTTTTACTATTAAAAACTAGCACTGTAAAGCCTGTCCTCGTGTCTTGGTTTAATAGTCAAATTATAAATTATCAATTAAAAAGAAAAATGGGGCTTATGATAAGTGGAAACTCTATAAAACTGAAAGCTGGAGTCTTATTTTTAAAGCAGCCCGACGTAGTGTTAATACTTTGACATCTGTGTGGATAATGTTTTTTATCCCCGATCGGTCAAATAATTATTTCAATTTAAAAAAAACGCGGCGCAGAAAGAAGATTGCGAGTACTGCTTTATTGATTGTCTAAACGGCGAGTGGCGCTTGCTTGCCCTTCTCATTTCCAGCATTGCTACTCCGATCGCTGAGCGCAGCGTCGCTTCGCTCGGCAAACATAGATAACGCCGAGCATAGATTACGAAGAGAAGAGCGAGCTTTGAATGAGCGTTTAGCAGGGCAAGCAAGTGCAAGAATTAACAAAAACAATTTTATGCAGCAATGGAAATTTGCGGCTATTCGGCAAGCCACTATTCGGCGGGGGTATGCTCCGAACAACATCAATAATACGGTAATTAAATAACAAGTGCAATAAACAAAAGACACTCATGGAAAACATTAAATACCTAAGGAATAAGCAAAACTAAATGAAGACCTCGATGTAAATGCTTTAAATGCCCTCGGAAACTAATTATTTCTGCCAAACTTCATGTAAAAAAAACGGGGCCAGGAATTTTTCGTTTGTGTTTTGCTGGCCTTAGTATCCAGCAAGCTAAACGAAATCTACAGATTATTGTCGATAGTTGTCCTATCGACACGTTTTTGGACTTAGAGAACAGCTGACATTCAAGCCAGGAATATATATGTACATATGTGCCTATTATTACTGAAGGAAAAGTGAAAGATGAAGGCAAAAACTGTACGCTGTGAGGAATTGATATTCCTCACAAGACCCTAGTAGGGGATGGGGCGAAATGGCCAGCGAAGAGCGCGAGGCGATCCCGTTACGTGAGAGGATGGAGCGGGCCTCGCTCCCAGAGCAGGGGAACAGCGGAATTGGGCCAGCGGTGGGCCGAAGAACCGAGGAGCTGGAGGCGCCGAGGTGATGCCATGTAGGCCATGTAAACCCCATGTAGACCATGTAGACCCCATGTAGGCCATGTATAGCCCATGTAGGCCATTTAGATCCCATGTAGGCCGTGTAGATCCCATGTAGGCCATGGAGGCCATGTAGGCCATGGACGAGATGTATGCCATGTAGGCCGATCCCGGTGCGGAAGGCGTGGGAAGAATAAGATGGAAGAATACCAAGGGAAAGGAACCGTTGCGGATGGGCAGCGACGCGGACGCTGGGCCACGGGGAGCCTATAAGAGCGAAAGAGTTGGTACAAGAGTGTGAACCAGGAGGTGAGGAATCGCAAGCAGAAATGGAGAGAGTCCTTCAAGGACTACATGGTGGACATGCAGACCCTCATGCGTCCCCTCAAGCGCACTCCGGAGCAACAAGCAAAAAGAGATAAGGAGGAAAATTATCAACTTAAGGAGAAGATTGCTTTAATAAAAGCAGTTGAGGCAAGACCATATCTTTGGCGCATCACGGAAAGTAGGCATTTTGATTATTTTGACATTTTGGTGCCTCCGTCTGAGCTGTACTTCTTCTTGCTATTTTTTGGCAGCAATTTGTACCGCCACCAACACAATCACTTCATCGTCAGAGGTTTTTTTATTCCTTTTTTTAATTTCAGTTGAATTTTCAAAATTGGCGCTGTATATAAAAAACAGCTGAATCATGAGAGTGACCAAGCACGGTTTAGGTTCTTGGTTACACTATTTTAGTTACGTTCCACACAAACTAAAGAAATAGCAGATTCTTGTCAGTCATTTTTCGCAGTGCTGAATACAGACCTTAATGTAACGAAAATTTCAGAATTCTAATGTTTACATTCCAGGCTTAAGCTAGGTATCCAGCACCGCGGAAACTAAAAATTACTGTCAAACTCTATATAAAAAAAACTGGGCCAGGAATTTTTCGTTTGTGTTTTCCTGGCCTCAGTATCCAGCAACGTAAACGGAATCCACGAATTCTTATCGATAGTATCGATATCCACACGAATGTGGACTGTGAGAACAGCTGATATGGGTGCCAGGAAAATATATGTGCATATTTTTACTGAAGTACAAGTGAGAAGTGGGGGCAAAATCTGTGCGCAAAACCAAAATGAGATATGCAAATTTTTAAAGTGAGGAGAAGATTGCTTTAATAAAAGCAGTTAAGGCAAGACCATGTCTTTGGCGGATCTCGGAAAATAACCATTTTGATAATTTTGACATTTTGGCGCCTCCGACTGTGCTGTGCTTTTTCTTATTTTTACAAAACACAGCTCATTCATGAGAGTGGCATGGTCACATTACATTAGTTGAGTTCCACACAACCGAAATAAAGAGCAGATTCCCGTCAGTAACTTTTCGCGGTGCTGGATACAGGCCTTTACTAATAAAATATCATTTGCTCAATTTGGAAGACTAGAAATATCTGTAAGATGGGTTTGAAGGAGGTGACGTGCAGCAATGCTATTTCCATGAACACAGCTGAATTTATGCTAATTTTTGCACAGCAATCGCGTTATCTAGATACATACGGATCATATAATACAAATAAGATAATAAACTCGTACCCAATCCAGTATTTATGAATGCCGCTGCACAAGAGCCTCAGCACATAGTTGTACAGGGAACCGGCAGTCCGTACACTTTGTCCGATGTGAATACAAAAACTTCAAAGCGAGAACTAATACCTTAATGGCAAGGCTTAAAAGCCAGTAAAGAAATTGAATATGTAAAGCTTATTAAAATTTTCCCGATCAGCAAGATGAAACGATAAAATGCATACCTGTAATTCGTTCGACGGAAAATGTTTCAACGAGCGTTTTGAAAACTACTACTCAGATCAGTAAAATAAATGGTCGATTAATTAATTACACTGGGTGCGTTACCTATCGATATCGGAAAAGACGCAGAGAAGCAGAAGAGGCGTTTACACCACTGCGTCCTTGCGTCTTTGGAAGAAGACAAATTTTGTAAACAAAATAAATAATGTGCAAAAATCAACGAAATATGTCGGAAAAAGAGTTGATTCTTTAAACTGCGGTGGGGCAAAGTGAGGAGAATATTTTGATGTGCATGGAAGCAGCTGGGTTAAGATGTTAAAGCTGGGTTAAAAGTAGCAATTCGTCTTGCAAGTGCAACGTCCTTCTCGCGTTTGAACCCTTGTAAGTAAAGAGCAGATATGTTCTCTTTTCAATTAAATAATGTTTTCAAAATTGCAATATCCACGATATGGTTCATTTTGGGATGAAGATGCTGTGGAGAGCTCCAATGCCTTTTTTAAGTAAAATTTCCGCTTGGAAAGGAGTACTTTCAACATTCTAGTGGGACTGTTGCCCAATCTCAAAAAGAAAGACACTCCTTTTCGAGTGCAACGTCCTCCTCGCGTTTGGACCGTTTTAAGTAAAGTGCAGATAATGTTCTCTTTTCAATTAAATAATTTTTTCGAAATTGCAATATCCACGATATGGTTCATTTTGGGATGAAGATGCTGTGGAGAGCTCCAATGCCTTTTTTAAGGAAAATTTCCGCTTGGAAAGAAGTACTTTCAACATTCTAGTGGGACTGTTGGCCAATCTCAAAAAGAAAGACACTCGTTTTGGCCTGCAACGTCCTCCTCGCGTTTGGACCGTATTAAGTAAAGAGCAGATAATGTTCTCTTTTCAATTAAATAATTTTTTCAAAATTGCAATATCCACGATATGGTTCATTTTGGGATGAAGATGCTGTGGAGAGCTCCAATGCCTTTTTTAAGGAAAATTTCCGCATGGAAAGGAGTACTTTCAACATTCTAGTGGGACTGCTACCCAATCTCAAAAAGAAAGACACTCCTTTTCGACTGACAATCCCTCTGGAGAAGAGAATAGCCATAGCCCTTTATTGCCTAGGCACGCCAGCGGAATATCTTACGGTAGGGAGTCTATTTGGTGTGTCAAGGGCCATTGATATTTTTTCTTTCTTAATTTTTAATTGTTGAAATTTGTTAAATTTTCAAAATTGGCGCTTTTTACAAAAAACAGCTGTGTGACGCCGGGTTCCATAGCCAACTGCGCCGGCGCCACAACATAGCTGAAAACATACATTCCTAAGTTAAGACTAATAAAACATCTTAGGGTATTCAATATCAAGAAAGGTGCGCGCGCTAAGCACCAGTGGGACCAACACCAGCCAATATCATGCCATCGATCATGCCAGTGGGACCGGAGCACAATCCCCAACGGGCACACTATCAGCTGGGATCCGAAACGCGTTACGATCCAAGGCACGTGTTAGCCCCAAAACCACGGGCCAACAGCTGACTTTCAGGGATACAATTATCATCACCAAATCGAATCGGGGCAGTCCATTTGGACTCGCCAACTCGGCAGTCCAATTTGGAACAGCCTGGGAAAAACATCTCAATATTTTTGACAGCGGTTCTAGTGCAAAAGTCCTCTACTTATTCACTTGCCCACTAATAAATTTCCCCGTCCTAACCTCACGGTGTGTTATACCTGCAACCTTCTAACTACAGGGTGTGTTATACCCCTGCCATGCTTCATCTCTACAGGGCGTGCTATACCCTTGCAGCGACTCTTCTGTACAGGGTGTGTTATACCCCTGCAAGGATTCTTCTCCTCAGGGTGTATTATACCCCTGCAACGACTTTTCTTTACAGGGTGCAATCTCCTTATCTCAGGGTGTGTTATACCCCTGTGTTCAGGGCAGCCGCAGACTGCAGCCGCGCACTGTGGCTTGCGCTCTGTGCCCAAATCGCGCGATCGGGCGGCCACTGGCTTGAGCATGCATAATCAGTCTTGCTTCCACCCCCATTTACAACGAGTTCGATACCTACTACTATCGCTCTAACTACGATATACATAAATATACCCACATACATCTACTCGAACTGGAGAATAAACTAGAATTAACATATAGTGAAGAAAATCAAAGTGTTGTCTTTATTTGGTGACTATTTTGTGATTGTAATATCTCCCGGATCCGCCCCCTACAAACATTGGTCCTTCGAGCCGGATCTTCGCTAAAATAAGGCGAAGTTCAATCCAGCAAAGCATACTCGGGTCGCTCCAACAAATTGCAAGATAAGTATGGCTCATGCAACACCTGCGTAGGTGCCGTGATTTAGTTTCCATCCGATTCGAATTTCCTTGACATACAGATAAATAAAACTACATATTCTTGCATATATACAAATATCCGAACATACATATATTTTACCAATCTACATCCGCATCCCAATATATATAACACATCTATCCGAATATACACTTATTTTTTCCATATCCGCATACATACATATATGTATATTAGCTGCATATTCTTGCGTCTGTATATCCACACCTCCCCGCACCTACATCCATGCATACATACAAGCAGCAATAGCGGTGCCTTCTTTTGTTCGTTTTCGCGTTCGCCTCTCCACCGTTGCGTGCGTTCTTTTTGTTGGGAGAGCAGATTATCGGTGCCGCTCTTGCGCATAACGGAGTGCCAAGTGACGCGATACCCTGTATTTTGAGGGTGTATTATTTTCGGTGGTGGCTTGTCGAGTGAAGCGCTACCCTACATTCGGCGGGTATATTGTTTTTGGGTGTCAGTTGCCACCGACTCCCAATATTAGTGCCCGATCGCCATAATATACCGAAGCGCCTCCGACTTGCCAATAAATCCAATAACGACGAGTGCCATCAAAACCAAGGGGTTGTTGGGTCCGTTCTTCGTGTCCATCCGCCCGACACTTCCGCATCCGTTTCTTTGCTCTCAGCGGGTGAGGTCTGAACATGCCCACTAATGGCGAAGACAGCAAGAAACTGTTGCCATTGCCCGCTCCAGGTAATAGGACACGCAGTGCTAGACTAATTAAGTCAACAGGTACGCCCAAACTCAGTACTAGTTCCGCTGCAAAGAGCAAATCGGTCCTGTTCCCTTCGCCGATCACGCTAAAGGTGCCCGCGCTTCCTCAAAATAGTCCCATCAGCTCTCGACGCGCCCTTACAATGGCCCAATCTGCCGTCATCTCCGCACGGGCGAAGTTTGTGGCAGCCATCGACCGGCTGACCACTTTAGAAGCCGCCTTTATCGCTCCTGATGTCAGCATACCACCCCCGCTATCTCACAGGACCGCCTTGACCAATTACGGAGCATGTGGGCAAAGGTAGACGCTGAATACGAGGCATGTTCAATAGCGATGGTTGACGAAGGTCCAGAGTCGAAAAGGGAGGTCCAAGCCCTGTATAGCGAATGCTATGAAGGTTATGAGCGGTGCATAGCTGACCTCCAAGCTGCCAGCCCAGCAGTGCGTCTTCCTCCACAGCCGGACTCTAACCGAACTCGCCCACTCCAAGGTCTCCACTGAAAATTGGGATAACTTGCTCGTGACCATTTGCGCTTCAAAATTGCCGAGATTAACCCGCGCGTTGTGGGAAGAGTCCATAACGGACAAGAAGGAAATGCCGTCATGGAAGGAGATGGACTCCTTCCTCAGTCAGCGGTATCTGACGCTAGAGGCGATCGAGAGCCACCCTTCCAATCCGCATAGTTCCAAAGGCGATCCGAATCCGCCACCTTCTAAAAATAACCCGTTCCGGTCCCAAGGGAGTCCTGTTCCTAGGAGGGTTCACTCGTTCGAGACAACAGTGAATCCGCAGAGGAGGACATGTGATCTCTGCTCCTCAGAGAATCATCCAATCCGTGATTGTCCTCGCTTCCTCAACATGACCGTTGATGCTCGTTCCAGCTACATTAAACATAAACAGCTATGCCTGAACTGCTTCGCACGAGGACATCAGATCCGAGAACGCCAAAGCGCCCACAACTGCGTCACTTGTGGGGAACGGCATCACACGCTGCTGTACCGTGGCTATCCAAGTTCCAGCGAGCCGACTTCCACATCCGTACAACACCCGAGTTCTTCCGCATCCTTGTCCAACGTTCAGTCTTATTTCGCTTCCGGTACAAGTGCGGTCCTCCTGAGCACGGCTATGATTAATATTTGCCATTTGGGGACCAATTTTCGTGCCCGCGCTTTGATCGACTCTGGCTCCGAGTCCACGTTCATTACGGAACGTCTAGTCAGCATGATCAAACTGCCATTCCAACCCATCCAGTCACAGGTCTCCGGCATCAATCATACTGTATCCGCTCAGTCGATGAAGCTCTGCAATTTTTCCATCCGCTCTCCGACTAAGTCGGGTTTACAATTAAACGTTACAGCTTACGTTATTCCGGAGCAGACAGCGAATATTCCCTCGCATCCGCTCTCTCAAATTTTGCTGAGAGACTTGCCTAGCCTGCCTTTGGCGGATCCTACATTTTTTGAGAGCTCACCAATCGATGTCCTGATTGGAGCTGACATTCTACCATCCGTACTGTTAAGCGGCTCCCAGACGAACATATGTGGCTCTCTCCTCGGGCAAGAAACAATTTTCGGTTGGGTGTTCTCTGGGCCAGTGTCTAATACGGCCGTTCAGAGAGCCCCACAAGTTGCATTCTTTTCGAGTCAGGTGTCTAGAGTACCTATCCAAAGGGTAGGAGAGGCGGGCTCTCGAGTCTACAAAAGCAATTCCTTTCCGGCTTTCTCCGCAGAATTGCTAGGACGGTCTCCTACGGTTGACCTACGGGAAGATATCCGTAATAATCACAGTCTGGGCGATCAGAACTCCGTGCCAAGTTCAAGCCCGAACTTGAACTTAGATCAATGTAACCACGTTACAATGTCCAATGCCCAAGGTGGGCCTTTAACTTTACTAATGCTTCGTCGACACCTTCATTTCATCCTAGATTTCCGCATTCAGCCATGGCCCCACGTTCCCACGCCGACCATATCATTGAGAGCCGACGCGTTTGCGGTCTGAACTCCTACCAGTGCCGAGTCTGCCCAGGAGTGCATCCGCTACGGACCTGCCACCACTTCCTACGGTTGAGCCCTGTGAAGAGGCTCCGAACCGTTCTTATAAATAAGTATTGCGCAAACTGCCTGGCTCATCAGCATTCCGATAATTGTCGCAGTGGCGGGCTATGCAGGGTGTGTGGCAAGAATACCCGCGTCTCCACGTGCAGCCCGCTCAGCCTCAGCATCTTCGTCGCCATCTCCTGATTCCCAAGCTGAACGCCGTCCTCGTAGCCCCGCCAGCCGGCCTGTTGGAGGCACTGTAGCACTTTCGCCGTCAAGTTCAGCATCCCGAGCTGAACGCCGCCCTCGGCGCCACGGCAGCCAGCCTTTATGAGGATTTACAGCACCGTCGCCTTTAGTTTCAGCATCCCGAGCTGAGCGCCACCCTCGTCTCCCAGTGAGCCACCCCACGGCAGGGACACCGGCGGCATCCGTAGACTCTCTTCTATAATACCGGACCCTCAACCGCCTCCCAATGGCGCTGGTGATCCTGGATACGGGTTCCAAAAACTTCGAGAAGGCGGCGCTCCTCGACCCGTTCATGCCGGTGAGCTGCATAGACGAGTCCTTGGCCAACGCCTTAAAGCTTCCCACTACTCAGGCCGGGTACGAAAAGGTGTGCACTGCGGTCATCCGGTCCAAGACAAGCTACTTCCAACTGGAGACGGGGCTTAAAATTGAGCCCCGTTTGGGTATCCGCACGCCAATCCGACAACAGAGCGCCGACGAACAATTCCGTCGACCAGCCACCGTCCTGGGCGTGCATACAGCCATTAAAATCCTCAATTAGGGCATTTCAGGGCAGTCGCAGACTGCTGCCGCGCACTGTGGAGTGCGCTCCGTCCCCGAATCGCTCTCGCGCGCTCTTGCGTGAGCGCTCTTGAGTTCCACACAGCGCTCGGGCAGCCACTGGCTTGAGCATGCATAATCAGTCTCGCTTCCACCCCCATTTACAACGATTTCGATTCCTACGTACTCTCGCTCTAACTAAGATATATGTACATAAATATACCCACATACATCTACTCGAACTGGAGAATAAACTAGAATTAACGTATAGTGAAGAAAATCAAAGTGTTGTCTTTATTTGGTGACTATTTTGTGATTGTGATACCTCCCGGATCCGCCCCCTACAAACACCCTGTAACACTTCGTCCTCTCCGAGTACACCTCTGGAGTACTTCTCGGCACTCACCGCAGGGATCAACGACCGACGACACCAGCACGCAGCAAACAGCCATGTGCGGCCGAGTAGACATCTAAATTTGTAATAAAATGGAAACAATAAAGACACAAACTTTAAAAATAAAGATACAAACTTGTATTACTGCTTTAAACTACGCCTTCTTCTTGAACACCGAGATAAGCGGCCTACTGTTAAGATATTAAGCGTTTTTAATAGCTGTTGAATTTATTAAATAAATGAAGAAATTTGGTTAGATATTATATAAGCACAATTTATTTGCATATATGTAGTTGAAATATAGTATATGCGTAAGCGCGATGGGTAACAAATTTATCCCGATGGTTTCTAAGATTAATTCGCGACTGACAACGCTAACAGGGTGGGAGAGAGTGCGATTACTGAGAGAGTTAGAGCAGCTCGGGAATCTGCTAAGCCGAGTACGACGAATGATTGCGAACAAAGTAGACGAGAGAAGGCCGCTGCCATGCCTAAGCATATGCGGTAATAAATGATTTTAAAGTGGGCATTGCAAATAACAAAAATTTAGATTCAATTATTTTAGACCGCACCACTTGCTATAATTACTGATATTTATATTGCTCGGCCCTAAATATATTCCCCCCCTTGAAATTCATAGGAGGAAGATTCTCATCCTTGACAAGGACAAAATCTGCCACTGAACATCAAGATCGGCAGGGCTCCCTGAAATTGAAACCAAAGGTCTTGAATTAATTACTGCCATGATGTGGCACAACAACGTCCGCAGCTTTTCAAATCCAAGAACCGAAAAGCCTATCGTACGGTAGAAGTGGTACTTGGCCGTCTTCACTGCAGCTTTCCATAAACCACCAAAATGCGAGGACCAAATGCGAAGCCACCTCTAGCACTTGATTGGAGCCTTATTGCGTGCCTCCGGTTAGTAGAGAAATGGCCCACAAAAGTCTACGCTCGTGATCTCAAAAGCATGAGAACCGTCGAGCCACACCTTTGAAAGATCCGCCATAATATGCTCCAATACTCTAGGCTTCATTCGAAAGCATCTTACGCACTTGTGCACTGCCTTGGTTGCCGTCTTTCTCCCCCCAATGGGCCAATATTGGGATCGTATTAGTCCAAGCAAAGCTCGAGGTCCAGCGTGGAGATTCCGCTCATGAAGGTGGGAGATTATGGCAATAGTTAGTGGGTGGCTGCTGGTCAAGATAATTGGATGACGGCCATCAAAATCCAACGACGAGTTCTTCAGTCGACCATCAACCCTGAGCAGACCAAACTGATCCATGAATGGCGACAACGATGTAAGTGAACTGGATGGGGAAACTGATCCCCTGGACCGCAGCGACTTCATTTCCTCCCATAGCTGAGTGCGCTGGACTAGTCGCAGCAATAACTGGGTTCCATGCTCAATGTCCGAGACAATCAGTCCGGGATGCCGAATGCGATTGCAAAACTTGTAAATGTATCCGAAAACGCGTTGCAAGGAACCAAACGAGTTTGCACACTTGGAATCAGCTACAATGTCAATGTAGGGAGATTTTACCAGAACAACACTCCGGCGAAGCTCAAGGACTGGCTTTTCCGGTAGTACCGTGGGCGGCCAGTCATCTGAGGGGCCGCAAAGAAATGGAGGTCCAAGGGCCCAGAGGGGAGACTCCTTCAGCTCAGTCGGAAGAGCCCCTCGAGAGAGAATGTCGGCTGGGTTTAACGCTGTGGGAACATAGCGCCATGTCATGTTGTCGGTCATTTCCTGAATAGTTGCTACTCTATTTGCGACAAATATATTAAATCTTGACGACTCGTCCCGAATCCAGGAAAGTGCAACCGCAGAATCACACCAAGAGTAACACCTTCCCTTGAAGACATTCATTCCGGATATTTCAGATATGAGCCTAGCCAGCAACTCCGCTCCACAAAGCTCCAACTTTGGCACCGTAAGTGTCTTCAAAGGAGCAACACGAGATTTGGCACAAAGTAAGTGACTGCTGGAATGCTGAACTTTTGACACGACATATATGCAGGCACCATAAGCCTCGATGCTGGCATCGCAGAATCCGTGAATTTCTAGCTCGGAGTCTGGAAGGAGGAAGAGACGGGGAAATTCAAGTCGACGAATCTTGCCAAAACTGCTGCATATTTCCTGCCACTCGGTGCTCAGTGAGGCTGGAAGGCTTTCATCCCAGGCTAACTTCTCTTTGCACAAACGCTGAAGAAAGATTTTTGATTTCGTAATTAAAGGACCAGCAAGTCCGAGAGGATCGTAGAACCGCGCTATGGTTGGTAACACAGAGCGCCTGCAGGGATTCGGAGACGATTCTAGGGCCGAGAACGAAAATAAAAGTTTATCAGAAATCGGATCCCAAGCGAGTCCTAGCGTCTTAGTAAAATGGCTGCCATCATCGAACTTTAAGTAAGTTTCCTTGTCCTCATCAGGAACTCCATCTAGCACAGCGGGCACGTTCGAACACCAATTGCTCAATCTGAAGTGACCTCTAGACAAAAGTCTAGCAGTTTGCTCACAAATGCGTATAGCCTCTTCCTGAGATTTGGAGCCAGATCAGTTTAAGTCATCAACGTAAAAGTCACGGCAAAAAATTTCAGCTCAAACAGGAAAATCTATCTGCTCGTCGGCTGCCAACTTGTGCATCGCTCGCATAGATAAAAAGGAGGCAGGCTTTGTCCCATAAGTAACGGTGTCCAGTTGAAACACGCGTAAGTCCTCTTGCGTGGAGTTTCTCCACAGAATACACTGCACTTTCTGTCCTCGGGTGAGACTCGTACACACCGATACATCTTACAGATATCTCCCGTAATCCAACTGCGTATGAACAAAATCGAGCAATAAAATGAAAAATTTTAGGTTGTGTTACGGGGCCAGCCATTAAAAAATCATTCAAGGAACATCATCACATGAAGTTTTGGTCAAACGGTTATAACTTAGCCGTTTATTTTTATATTTTTATAAGCGATAGCTTAAACGACGCCTAATTAATGTGTCTATCTAAAACCAAAAATCAAATCATTCAAATATTTTTTTTTCGACTTTTCCTGAGCTTTCAAAGTCAAAATTTCGGGGAAAAAATACCGAAAAAAATTATGAAATTTAAATTTGGAAGCTTAATATCTTCCAGACGTAAAGTTGCAGCTACACAGTATCTGAGTCGGACTTATAGCTGCATTTGTCAGCTTTTTTTTAGTGTGGAACGGCACCACACGCTGCTGCACCGTGGCAATCCAAGTTCCAGCGAGCCAACTTCCACATCCGTACAACATCCGAGTTCTTCCGAATCCTTGTCCAACGTTCAGGCTTATTTCGCTTCCGGTACAAGTGCGGTTGTTCTGAGCACGGCCATGATTAATACTTGCCATCTGGAGACCAATTTTTACTCCCGCGCTTTGATCGACTCTGGCTCTGAGGCCACGTTCATTACGGAACGTCTAGTCAGCATGATCAAACTGCCATTCCAACCCATCCAGTCACAGGTCTCCGGCATCAATCATACTGTATCCGCTCAGTCGATGAAGCTCTGCAATTTTTCCATCCGCTCTCCGACTAAGTCGGGTTTACAATTAAACGTTACAGCTTACGTTATTCCGGAGGAGACAGCGAATATTCCCTCGCATCCGCTCTCTCAAATTTTGCTGAGAGACTTGCCTAGCCTGCCTTTGGCGGATCCTACATTTTTTGAGAGCTCACCAATCGATGTCCTGATTGGAGCTGACATTCTACCATCCGTACTGTTAAGCGGCTCCCAGACGAACATATGTGGCTCTCTCCTCGGGCAAGAAACAATTTTCGGTTGGGTGTTCTCTGGGCCAGTGTCTAATACGGCCGTTCAGAGAGCCCCACAAGTTGCATTCTTTTCGAGTCAGGTGTCTAGAGTACCTATCCAAAAGGTAGGAGAGGCGGGCTCTCGAGTCTACAAAAGCAATTCCTTTCCGGCTTTCTCCGCAGAATTGCTAGGACGGTCTCCTACGGTTGACCTACGGGAAGATATCCGTAATAATCACAGTCTGGGCGATCAGAACTCCGTGCCAAGTTCAAGCCCGAACTTGAACTTAGATCAATGTAACCACGTTACAATGTCCAATGCCCAAGGTGGGCCTTTAACTTTACTAATGCTTCGTCGACACCTTCATTTCATCCTAGATTTCCGCATTCAGCCATGGCCCCACGTTCCCACGCCGACCATATCATTGAGAGCCGACGCGTTTGCGGTCTGAACTCCTACCAGTGCCGAGTCTGCCCAGGAGTGCATCCGCTACGGACCTGCCACCACTTCCTACGGTTGAGCCCTGTGAAGAGGCTCCGAACCGTTCTTATAAATAAGTATTGCGCAAACTGCCTGGCTCATCAGCATTCCGATAATTGTCGCAGTGGCGGGCTATGCAGGGTGTGTGGCAAGAATACCCGCGTCTCCACGTGCAGCCCGCTCAGCCTCAGCATCTTCGTCGCCATCTCCTGATTCCCAAGCTGAACGCCGTCCTCGTAGCCCCGCCAGCCGGCCTGTTGGAGGCACTGTAGCACTTTCGCCGTCAAGTTCAGCATCCCGAGCTGAACGCCGCCCTCGGCGCCACGGCAGCCAGCCTTTATGAGGATTTACAGCACCGTCGCCTTTAGTTTCAGCATCCCGAGCTGAGCGCCACCCTCGTCTCCCAGTGAGCCACCCCACGGCAGGGACACCGGCGGCATCCGTAGACTCTCTTCTATAATACCGGACCCTCAACCGCCTCCCAAGGGCGCTGGTGATCCTGGATACAGGTTCCAAAAACTTCGAGAAGGCGGCGCTCCTCGACCCGTTCATGCCGGTGAGCTGCATAAACGAGTCCTTGGCCAACGCCTTAAAGCTTCCCACTACTCAGGCCGGGTACGAAAAGGTGTGCACAGCGGTCATCCGGTCCAAGACAAGCTACTTCCAACTGGAGACGGGGCTTAAAATTGAGCCCCGTTTGGGTATCCGCACGCCAATCCGACAACAGAGCGCCGACGAACAATTCCGTCGACCAGCCACCGTCCTGGGCGTGCATACAGCCATTAAAATCCTCAATTAGGGCATTTCAGGGCAGTCGCAGACTGCTGCCGCGCACTGTGGAGTGCGCTCCGTCCCCGAATCGCTCTCGCGCGCTCTTGCGTGAGCGCTCTTGAGGTCCACACAGCGCTCGGGCAGCCACTGGCTTGAGCATGCATAATCAGTCTCGCTTCCACCCCCATTTACAACGATTTCGATTCCTACGTACTCTCGCTCTAACTACGATATACATAAATATACCCACATACATCTACGCGAACTGGAGAATAAACTAGAATTAACGTATAGTGAAGAAAATCAAAGTGTTGTCTTTATTTGGTGACTATTTTGTGATTGTGATACCTCCCGGATCCGCCCCCTACAAACACCCTGTAACACTTCGTCCTCTCCGAGTACACCTCTGGAGTACTTCTCGGCACTCACCGCAGGGATCAATGACCGACGACACCAGCACGCAGCAAACAGCCATTTGCGGCCGAGTAGACATCTAAATTTGTAATAAAATGGAAACAATAAAGACACAAACTTTAAAAATAAAGATACAAACTTGTATTACTGCTTTAAACTACGCCTTCTTCTTGAACACCGAGATAAGCGGCCTACTGTTAAGATATTAAGCGTTTTTAATAGCTGTTGAATTTATTAAATAAATGAAGAAATTTGGTTAGATATTATATAAGCACAATTTATTTGCATATATGTAGTTTAAATATAATATATGCGTAAGCGCGATGGGTAACAAATTTATCCCGATGGTTTCTAAGATTAATTCGCGACTGACAACGCTAACAGGGTGGGAGAGAGTGCGATTACTGAGAGAGTTAGAGCAGCTCGGGAATCTGCTAAGTCGAGTACGACGAATGATTGCGAACAAAGTAGACGAGAGAAGGCCGCTGCCTTGCCTAAGCATATGCGGTAATAAATGATTTTAAAGTGGGCATTGCAAATAACAAAAATTTAGATTCAATTATTTTAGACCGCACCACTTGCTATAATTACTGATGTTTATATTGCTCGGCCCTAAATATATTCCCCCCCTTGAAATTCATAGGAGGAAGATTCTCATCCTTGACAAGGACAAAATCTGCCACTGAACATCAAGATCGGCAGGGCTCCCTGAAATTGAAACCAAAGGTCTTGAATTAATTACTGCCATGATGTGGCACAACAACGTCCGCAGCTCGTCAAATCCAAGAACCGAAAAGCCTATCGTACGGTAGAAGTGGTACTTGGCCGTCTTCACTGCAGCTTTCCATAAGCCACCAAAATGCGAGGACCAAATGCGAAGCCACCTCTAGCACTTGATTGGAGCCTTATTGCGTGCCTCCGGTTAGTAGAGAAATGGCCCACAAAAGTCTACGCTCGTGATCTCAAAAGCATGAGAACCGTCGAGCCGCTCCTTTGGAAGATCCGCCATAATATGCTCCAATACTCTAGGCTTCATTCGAAAGCATCTTACGCACTTGTGCACTGCCTTGGTTGCCGTCTTCCTCCCCCCAATGGGCCAATATTGGGATCGTATTAGTCCAAGCAAAGCTCGAGGTCCAGCGTGGAGATTCCGCTCATGAAGGTGGGAGATTATGGCAATAGTTAGTGGGTGGCTGCTGGTCAAGATAATTGGATGACGGCCATCAAAATCCAACGACGAGTTCTTCAGTCGACCATCAACCCTGAGCAGACCAAACTGATCCATGAATGGCGACAACGATGCAAGTGAACTGGATGGGGAAACTGATCCCCTGGACCGCAGCGACTTCATTTCCTCCCATAGCTGAGTGCGCTGGACTAGTCGCAGCAATAACTGGGTTCCATGCTCAATGTCCGAGACAATCAGTCCGGGATGCCGAATGCGATTGCAAAACTTGTAAATGTATCCGAAAACGCGTTGCAAGGAACCAAACGAGTTTGCACACTTGGAATCAGCTACAATGTCAATGTAGGGAGATTTTACCAGAAGAACACTCCGGCGAAGCTCAAGGACTGGCTTTTCCGGTAGTACCGTGAGCGGCCAGTCATCTGAGGGGCCGCAAAGAAATGGAGGTCCATGGGCCCAGAGGGGAGACTCCTTCAGCTCAGTCGGAAGAGCCCCTCGAGAGAGAATGTCGGCTGGGTTTAACGCTGTGGGAACATAGCACCATGTCATGTGGTCGGTCATTTCCTGAATAGTTGCTACTCTATTTGCGACAAATATATTAAATCTTGACGACTCGTCCCGAATCCAGGAAAGTGCAACCGCAGAATCACACCAAGAGTAACACCTTCCCTTGAAGACATTCATTCCGGATATTTCAGATATGAGCCTAGCCAGCAACTCCGCTCCACAAAGCTCCAACTTTGGCACCGTAAGTGTCTTCAAAGGAGCAACACGAGATTTGGCACAAAGTAAGTGACTGCTGGAATGCTGACCTTTTGACACGACATATATGCAGGCACCATAAGCCTCGATGCTGGCATCGCAGAATCCGTGAATTTCTAGCTCGGAGTCTGGAAGGAGGAAGAGACGGGGAAATTCAAGTCGACGAATCTTGCCAAAACTGCTGCATATTTCCTGCCACTCGGTGCTCAGTGAGGCTGGAAGGCTTTCATCCCAGGCTAACTTCTCTTTGCACAAACGCTGAAGAAAGATTTTTGATTTCGTAATTAAAGGACCAGCAAGTCCGAGAGGATCGTAGAACCGCGCTATGGTTGGTAACACAGAGCGCCTGCAGGGATTCGGAGACGATTCTAGGGCCGAGAACGAAAATAAAAGTTTATCAGAAATCGGATCCCAAGCGAGTCCTAGCGTCTTAGTAAAATGGCTGCCATCATCGAACTTTAAGTAAGTTTCCTTGTCCTCATCAGGAACTCCATCTAGCACAGCGGGCACGTTCGAACACCAATTGCTCAATCTGAAGTGACCTCTAGACAAAAGTCTAGCAGTTTGCTCACAAATGCGTATAGCCTCTTCCTGAGATTTGGAGCCAGATCAGTTTAAGTCATCAACGTAAAAGTCACGGCAAAAAATTTGAGCTCAAACAGGAAAATCTATCTGCTCGTCGGCTGCCTACTTGTGCATCGCTCGCATAGATAAAAAGGAGGCAGGCTTTGTCCCATAAGTAACGGTGTCCAGCTGAAACACGCGTAAGTCCTCTTGCGTGGAGTTTCTCCACAGAATACACTGCACTTTCTGTCCTCGGGTGAGACTCGTACACACCGATACATCTTACAGATATCTCCCGTAATCCAACTGCGTATGAACAAAATCGAGCAATAAAATGAAAAATTTTAGGTTGTGTTACGGGGCCAGCCATTAAAAAATCATTCAAGGAACATCATCACATGAAGTTTTGGTCAAACGGTTATAACTTAGCCGTTTATTTTTATATTTTTATAAGCGATACCTTAAACGACGCCTAATTAATGTGTCTATCTAAAACCAAAAATCAAAGCATGCAAATATTTTTTTTTCGACTTTTCCTGAGCTTTCAAAGTCAAAATTTCGGGGAAAAAATACCGAAAAAAATTATGAAATTTAAATTTGGAAGCTTAATATCTTCCAGACGTTAAGTTGCAGCTACACAGTATCTGAGTCGGACTTATAGCTGCATTTGTCAGCTTTTTTTAAGTGCAAAGTTCAATACAACCAGTTGTAGGAAACTTAAGTTATGTGAAAAATAAAAGCACTACCTATGACAAAAAATACCAAATTTTTTAAAAATTCTTTTAAAAAAAACTATACTATGAAAAAAAAAAAAACATTCTTTAAACATTTTTAAACATCCAAATCTATCAGAAAAAGTCATTTTTGGCGACAGCGGAAAAAAAAAGTTTAATTTTGTCGAGTAGTGATATCGGCAGTTGCTGATTGACTGGGCAGGAACAGAAGACAAATGACCTAAGTCAAGGTACTCAGAATACTGAGGCTTCACGACGATTTAACTTCCGCTCAAGGGATAAGAATCTGCGACGCGCTTGATTGTAAGATTCTCCAAAGGGATCCAAGTTATCTTTAGCTGGCAGCCGAAGACTATAATCACCATTTAGTAATCGACGGAAATGCTGAACCAAAATGCGCTTCACAATCCAGCTCTTCTTTGGTAGATTTTACTATTGGTTCAATGCAATTCCCAAAACCCCCGAAGAAGCACTTCAAGTTGCTCAAATGGATTATCATCCTCAGCGGCAACGGCCACAGCGCGAGCAACCATTAAAGAAAAACCGTTCAAACGGGAATAACCTCCAGACACGACCCATCCCAAGCGAGTTTTCTGAATTAAAGGCAATCCTGGCAGTAGTTTGACCTGATCAACAAAAAGGAGATCGTAAAACAGACTTGCGCCAATTAATAGATCGACGCGCTGAGGTCTATGAAACTCCGGATCCGCTAGTGGCATGTTCGCTGGAATGTTCCAGTTGTTAGTGTCAATTCCAAAGCTTGGCTGACGATCGGTTATGTTAGCGGCTACAATAGCAGTGATAAGAGTTGAGTATTCAGATGAGCGATAATGCCAGCTAACATTGACCGAACATCCATCCGTCACGAAGCTAGCAGTTGAAACAGCAGTTGATGATTTCCTTTTCCGAAGCTGAAGCTGATTGGCAAGACGAGAAGTTATAAGATGTAACTGGTAGCCGGAATCCGGAATTGCGGCGAGGAAGGACATTTCAGTAGTGCATGCGCCAATTCTGTCGGGCCGACTGTGGAACCTTACACCTTCGCCGAGCTTGATGACGTAATCGGCATGGGGTCAACTTTCAAAATTGCTTCATCGCTTACGGGAGGCTAATCTCCGGATGAATAGAAACAAGTGCAGCTTCTTCCAGAAGAGCATTGTGTACCTCGTACACGTCATCAGCGTGAATAGGATCAAAACCGATCCGGATAAGATAGCAGTGGTACAGAAACTTACACCACCGATCACGATCAAAGGTTAAGGCTCTGCATAGAAATAGCCTCGTGGTACCGTCGTTTTGTCCCAAACTTCGCCAACCCATGACCAGCCTACTCGAAAAGGACAAAAAGTAGGAGTGGACTGAGGGGAAACAGCAGACTCCACTAAAGACGTGGGAATCAAAACATCGTAGCGGACAGACTGTCACGACAGCCTATACGCCGTCACCTGAAACGGCCAGGTCTATAGGCGACTCGGAAATCGCGCGGAGGAAGAAGACCCCTTACAGTGGAAACTTTGCATCGACAGCAACCATCGCCAAAGAGTGCTGCAGGAGTGACACGACCATTCCACGGCAGAGCATTTGGGGATCTGGAAAACCATGACACGAGTGACTCAATGGTACTACTGCACCGGACTTTACAGGGACGTGCTCAGGTACGTGCAACGCTGCGAGAAGTGTCAAAAATTTAACGTGAGTCAGACCGCCGGATATATACATGCCAAGCAAAGGGCCCGTTCGACATCTTGTGTGCGGATTTCGTGGGACCCCTACCCCGCTCCAAGCACGACAACACAACGCTCCTGGTATTCTTTGATGCATTCAGCAAATGGGTGGAACTCGTAAAGCCACGGAAGTTCGTATGACAACGGGACAGAATTTACCAGTAGATCCTTCAAGAACTTCTCCAATCTGGCCGGGTTGCAAAGTACATCAAAGAAGACCAGCGGACATCGTACGACCTACTACCAGAGCATAGCCTCAACACGAGCACTTCCGAGACCACGGGGAGACGAGGAAGCCGACCCGGCGAACGACAAGGTGGTCCAGGAAAACATGCAGCCCTCAACGTGGCACGCAGATAGGCGACAACAGATCGCCGACCCAGAGGGCCACTCAACAGGACCAACAGGACCTGGTAATCCCAGGGCCAACTTAAAGAATGGCTCGATGCGGCAAAAGCGTCCCAACTACTCTACTACTCTCAAACCCAGTGGCCCTGACTTTGCACGAACCCGGCCAAAGTGAAGCTCGCTCCGATTTTCACTCAAGCGACACAGAAGATGGTGACAGTGAGACAGAGCTCGGAGAAGATAACTGAGGAGAATCCGAAGGGACCGAGGACGACCAGGAGTCACAGGCAGAATCGGAAGAAACATCAGACGCGGACGAATACAGTACCCTGAACCGCAGGGAGTAATACACATTTCATCTCGCTCTCCAGAGTATGAACAGTTATTCCTCCACAAAAACATGGTTTATTCTCTATTCGACCATATATTTATGAATGCGGATGAGATTAAGCACTGCGTCCAGTATAAACTTCACTTCATTTCAATCCAGGTTCCAATCCGATCTCGATAGGTTTCAGTCATGGTGTTGTGCAAATTTATTAAACCTTAATGCTTCGAAATATAAAGTAATGACTTTTCATCGCTCCAGCGCCTTTCTGGCTCTTTACACTCTTTGTGGTGAATCCTTTCAAAGAATTACTCGGGTTGATGATCTTAGTTTTTTATTAGATCCCAAGTTAAAGTTTTCAGAACACATTTCTACCATGTTAAATAAGGCCATGGGTATGCTTGGGTTTATAAAGAGGTGGTCAAAGGAATTTGACGACCCCTATATGACAAGGATTCTCTACACCTCTCTGGTTCGTCCGATTTTAGAATACGGCTCTTGTGTATGGTGCCCCCAGTACAACGTACACCAGGACCGTATAGAATCAGTTCAGAAAAACTTTTTACTTTTTGCTCTACGCGGCCTAAACTGGGATGCTGGTGTGAGACTGCCGTCTTACCCTAATAGATTGCTTTTAATAAACCTTCCAACCTTAGCTAATCGTAGAAAAATGCTTGGTGTGATTTTTGTGCACAACTTAATCAAGGGTGACGTAGATAGCCCTGACCTGTTGAGCCGCATAAACTTCACGATTCCTATTAGAAGCACTAGAAATTATACACCGTTGTTTCTCCCGCTTTGTAGATCTAATTACTCCTTGCATGAACTCCTATGCTCGGATTATAATTCCCTCTACCATATTATATCTACCACTAACTCCATTCCTAGTCTTAAATTACTGATACTCCTACATCTTTCCCGTAATAAGTAATTACTTCGCTTCTTTAGTTAGATTAGTTCTACTTTTCCTCGAACACTAGTCTAACACCTATCATTCCTGCATGTCCGCGATCGGCTCGGCGAATCACGCGTTATGCGGCAGCGCCCCTCGGTCGGTTGGGCGTGACGAGGGCTGTGTTCTTGCCTGGGATCCGCGCGTAACAGCCTTCTGCTGGTGTCGCTTGGGCCACTTGATGGTGCAGTCATTGCATATCAACGTACTAAAACATATTCACGGTCTTAGCTCATAGGAGAGAATCTTGAAATATAGTACGTAATAAAATCACATAAGGTTATTACTTATACTATAAGTGTATTTTTCAGAGCTCGTAATATTTATTCTCTCTCGTACTTGTTGTCAGTAAAAAGGCACTCGTCCAGGGACACGATGCGAAACTGTCAAAAAAAAACTTAGATAAGAGAAACCAACATGAGGCAACAGGAAAGAGCAAAATAAGTAAGACCAAAGATCTCCACACACAAACTATAGCCAGAGGCAAGAGTGCAGCAACCGTGAGCCAAGAGCCGAGATAGACGCGTCGCAGTAAAAAAAAAACGAGAGGGAACGTTGTGAGCCGCGGCAAAGGCCGCGGCTCTACCTTATACCCGGTACTCAGTCAGTATATACATACATACAATTATAAGCCTACGATTTATGAAATTTATTATATGTTCTCAAAAGGGACGAAAATAATATTTAAATTAAAAAAATGAATTTTTTGGAATTTTTATACATGTTTCCATTTTTTTTTACATATGCTTTGTACATATATCTGCGCCTACATTTCTACATGACATGTATAACTACATATTTGAGACGTACAAGTGTTTGCGACAGAGAGAGAGAGGGAATGAGTCAGCGCTTGGCAGGCGTTGCGTAGCCACTGAAATTTAATTTGTTTCTTCTGGCCATAATATTGATCTGATCTGATCCAGATTCGGTAATCTGGTAGATATGGTAATTTTTCATGATTCTGCGTTTTTGGTTTTCATTTATCTTAAAAATTGTGGATTCCACAGATTTTCGTCTTTTGTGAAGGCGGAAGGGGGCGTGGCAAAATTTTAAAACAAACTTGTGCTGGTTCGGTATCACAGGAGCTTGGATAGAAAGTTTGGTTGCTCTAGCTCTTATAGTCTCTGAGAACTAGGCGCTCATTTATACGAATAAGCAAAGCAGATGGGGTCGCGTGTGAGAGAGAGCGAGAGGGAATGATGACTTTCGAAATGGTTTTCTTCATTGTAGCTATAATAATGATCCGATCTGATCCAGATTCAACACTCGATAGAAATGGTCGTTCTCTATAATTCTGCGTTTTTAGTTTTCTCGTATCTTCAAAATTGTGTACGCCACAGACTTTCGTCCTTTGTGCGGGTGGAAGGGGGCGGGGCGAAATTTTGAATTACATTTGGAGTAGTGTGATCACACAGGAGACTGGATACAAAACTTGGTTGCTCTAGCTTAAATGGTCTCTGAGATATAGGCGCAAATGAAGACGGACGGACGGACAGACGGACAGACGGACGGACAGACAGACATGGCTATATCGACTCGGCTATTGATGCTGATCAAGAATATATATACTTTATGGGGTCGGAAACGCTTCCTTCTGGGCATTACACACAACCGTTATCCCCACAAATCTAATATACCCTTAAACTCTTCGAGTACCGGGTATAACGAGATCGAGAGCACATCGCCGATTGTTGCATCTCCCACGCAGCAGAGAGCCTGCAACGGGAGAGCCTGCAACGGTCGACAGCAGAGCGAGAGAAAACGTCGCCGATCGTACCATCTCTCACGCACTCTCGGTCATCGACAATAAAACAAAAACTACCACCAAACGCCGGGAGCGGGCAGAAGCTTGAGCGCAGCAAGAAACTGAGCGAAAGAGAACATCGCCGATCGTCACATATTGAACGCACTAGCAGCAGCGAGCAAAGCAATATGGTCGTCAGCAGAGGCTGTGGGCAGGCTGTGCCAGCCGGCAATTTCTCGAGAGTTTAAAAACGGCATCGAATTCATGTAGTCGCGGTCAAAAGTGTGAAGTCCTGTGACGCCTCCGATAGAACAACGCAACTCATGCTCGTGTGCCGTGGGTAGGAGGCAAAGAGAGACGATGGCTAGAGCTATCGTAGTACAGCAAATCAAGTACAGTCAGCAGGTATTAAAGCAAAGATCCACGTATATACAGGATAGGCAAGTAGCAAATAACTGTTTATAAACCGAACCGAACTCCGAATTCTTTTCCCGAATATGTTTCCCCACGTTCTCGTTAATAGACTTTGGCACCAGCGGATGGCGGCTTATCGACCCGTCCTTCTGATTCGTATTTTGTAGAAACGTAAATCCAGTGACCTAGAGGAACTTTGGTGGGTGTTATCGTATCGGGAAAGCCTAAGGCTCACGCACCTTAGGGCGTGTCACGCCCCCTCCCGGCCCCTCTGGTCACTCTTTAGGTCTCACCATATAAGTATTATGTATCGATCGATGGTATTTTTTTCGTTGCTTAAGCAAGTGGTCCACGAGCGAAGAACTGTGCCGAAGTCTTGTCCCTTAATATATTTCTATAGTTTTTACTCTGTAAATCCAATTTATTATACCCGGTACTCGAAGAGTATAGGGGTATATTAGATTTGTGGGGATAACGGTTGTGCGTAACGCCCAGAAGGAAGCGTTTCCGACCCCATAAAGCATATATATTCTTGATCAGCATCAATAGCCGAGTCGATATAGCCATGTCTGTCTGTCCGTCCGTCTGTCCGTCCGTCCGTCTTCATTTGCGCCTATATCTCAGAGACCATTTAAGCTAGAGCAACCAAGTTTTGTATCCAGTCTCCTGTGTGATCACACTACTCCAAATGTGTTGCAAAATTTCGTCCCGCCCCTTTCCGCCCGCACAAAGAACGAAAGTCTGTGGCATACACAATGTTGAAGATACGAGAAAACTAAAATCGCAGAATCATAGAGAATGACCATTTCTATCAGAGTGTTGAATCTGGATCAGATCGGATCATTATTATAGCTACAATGAAGAAAACCATTTCGAAAGTCATCGTTCCCTCTCGCTCTCTCTCACACGCCACCCTGTCTGCTTTGCTTATTCGTTTAAATGAGCGCCTAGATCTCAGAGACTATAAGAGATAGAGCAACCAAACTTTCTATCTAAACTCCTGTGATATCAATTCAGCACAAGTTTATTTCAAAATTTTGCCACGCCCCCTTCCGCCCCCACAAAAGACGAAAATCTGTGGACATTTTTAATATAAAAGTAAACCAAAAACGCAGAATCATGGGAAATTACTGTATCTATCAGATTGCCGAATCTGGATCAGGTCGGATCAATTATGGCCAGAAGAAACAAATTAAATTTCAGTGGCTACGCAACGCCTGCCAAGCGCTGACTCATTCCCTCTCTCTCTGTCGCAAACACTTGTACGTCTCAAATATGTAGTTACACATGTAGAAATGTAGAAGCAGATGTTAAAAGCATATGAAACGAGAAGGAACGTTGTGAGCCGCGGCTCTACCTTATACCCGGTACTCAGTCAGTATACACATATGTACATACATATATATGCTTGCGATTTATGCAATTTATTATATGTTCGCAAAAGGGACAAACTAAATTTTGGGCAAAAAATAATATTTCAAAAAATGAAGTCAAAGCATTTTTGGAATATAATACATGTTTCCAATTTTGTTTGCATATGCTTTTTACATCTGCTTCTACATTTCTACATGTATAACTACATATTTGAGACGTACAAGTGTTTGCGACAGAGAGAGAGAGAGGGAATGAGTCAGCGCTTGGCAGGCGTTGCGTAGCCACTGAAATTTAATTTGTTTCTTCTGGCCATAATATTGATCTGACCTGATCCATATTCGGCAATCTGGTAGATATGGTAATTTTCCATGATTCTGCGTTTTTGGTTTTCTCGTACCTTAAAAACTGTGGATTCCACAGATTTTCGTCCTTTGTGGGGGCGGAAGGAGGCGTGGCAAAATTTTGAAATACACTTATGCTGGTTTGATATCCCAGGAGCTTGGATAGAAAGTTTGGTTGCTCTATCTCTTATAGTCTCTGCGATCTAGGCGCTCATTTAAACGAATAAGCAAAGCAGACAGGGTCGCGTGTGAGAGAGAGCGAGAGGGAACAATGACTTTCGAAATGGTTTTCTTCATTGTAGCTATAATAATGATCCGATCTGATCCAGATTCAACGCTCTGATAGAAATGATCATTCGCTATAATTCTGCGTTTTTAGTTTTCTCGTATCTTCAACATTGTATACGCCACAGACTTTCGTCCTTTGTGGGGGCGGAAAAGGGCGGGGCGAAATTTCGAAATACATTTGGAGTAGTGTGATCTAAGAGGAGACTGGATACAAAACTTGGTTGCTCTAGCTTTAATTGTCTCTGAGATATAGGCGCAAATGAAGACGGACGGACGGACAGACGGACGGACGGACGGACAGACAGACATGGCTATATCGACTCGGCTATTGATGCTGATCAAGAATATATATACTTTATGGGGTCGGAAACGCTTCCTTCTGGGCGTTACACACAACCGTTATCCCCACAAATCTAATATACCCTTAAACTCTTCGAGTACCGGGTATAAAAATGTATAATATTCCAAAATCCTTTGACTTAATTTTTTGAAATATTATTTTTTGCCTAAAATTTAATTCGTCCCTTTTGCGAATATATGATAAATTGTATAAATCGTAAGCTCATATATGTATGTATGTATGTATATACTGACTGAGTACCGGGTATAAAGTAGAGCCGCGGCCTTTGCCGCGGCTCACAACATTCCCCCTCGTTTTTTAGTATCTATGTATAAGCTGAAGCTTTTCCAATAATATGTACAATAAATTTACAATGTTAAAGAGTCAAATACACATAGTCAACAATTAAATTTAAATATTATAGAAGTTTGATGAGGAGGAAGATGAGTCCGATTGATCGAAATCTATTTTTGCATATGCACTCCCTGCTTCTAAAGTCAATGGAACTGGTGGAGATTCACATGAGCCTCTTTTTAAAAATGCTCCAGTGTTTATCCCGCTATAATGGGGAAGATCAAGACTTGCGTAGTAAAGTTCAGGCTGGGATATGCGTGAGGGATGACCTGTTTGGAAATTTAAATTTTTAACTGGAAGAATTCTGGATATTGTACTGGTCTCTGTTCTTTTTAAATCAGTTATTTTGAGCTGTAAATTGCATTTAGTGCTTGAGCTGGGATCTTTGTCAGCTATCGTTATACAATTTTCTGTTATACTATGCCCCGAACCGTCAATAGGAATGGCCTTTTTGTTCTTTAATGAAATAAGTGAGCTATCACTTTTTATTTGAACAATTTTATAGCCAACATCGTTATATTTAGCGAAATCACTGGTTTTTCCTACAGCTTGGGGATAATCTTCATTGCTTATTGAATGTACTAACTTCTTTTCATCTAAGACTGAGTAGATTAGTTCTTTAGTCCCGTCGTCTAGTTTTATTTTCTTGTTACTTTGAGTTTCTTGACTCATTATGGTTTGTTGTCCAAGATTCTCATTACTTTTAGATGAGACCAATTCCATAGTGTTTGGACATCTAAAACCTATTTCATTGAAACTAGAGTTCTGCAATTCTTTAACAATTACGGATGGTTCATCTTTTTTTCTCGTATCATTTAAATCCTGTATATGTGTTTCCGAAAATTCTTTCAGCTTGAGCTTTTCCAGTTTATTTGGAAGGAAAGACACACTTGACTCACAGTACGCCTTACCAACAGGTCATTTCCAAGTATCCACCGTCTGAAGTCTGTAGGCCATTATTAATTTTATGCCTCCCAAAAACGTTTTGATTAGAAGTAACATTTAAATCCGATCGAAAAGTAGGGTTTCTAATTTTTGTTGAAATTACATTTTCGATATGTTTGGGAATGTCAATATTTTTAATGAGCTCTTGTTTTTCCCAATTCGCTGTTTGTGAAAAATCGATTTCCATCAAATCACTCATACGATCAGTGTTTATTTGATGCTTAAAGGCCTGTATCCAGCACCGCGAAATTTTACTGAAACGAATCTGCTCATTATTTCGGATGTGTGGAACTCAACTAATGTAGTGTGACCAAGAACCTAAAAAGTGATTTGCCACTCTCATGAATCAGCTGTGTTTAATAAACAGCACCAATTTTGAAAATTAAACTAAAATTAAAAAAAGGAAGAAAAGTAATTCTGACGATGAAGTGATTGTGTTGGTAGTGGCACATATTGTTGTAAGAAGAAGTACAGCACAGTCGGAGGCGCCAAAATATCAAAATGATCAAAATGCTTGTTTTCCGTGATCCGCCAAATACATGGTCTTGCCTCAACTGCTTTTATTAAAGCAATCTTCTCCTCACTTTAAAAATTTGCATATCTCTTTTTGGTTTTGCGCACAGATTTTGCCCCCACCTCTCACTTGTACTCCAGTAAAAATAGGCACATATATTTTACTGGCACCCCTATCAGCTGTTCTCACAGTCCACATTCGTGTGAATATCGATATTATCGATAAAAATTCGTGGATCCCGTTTACGTTGCTGGATACTGACTCCAGGAAAACAGAAACGAAAAATTACTGGCCCCGTTTTTTTTATATGAAGTTTGGCAGTAATTTTTAGTTTCCGCGGTGCTGGATACCCAGCTTAAGGCTTAACAAAGGAGCACTTGTTGATTTTTTGTCTTGGATTGTATTAGAACGAATGACTTCATTTAAAATAGAATCGTCTACATAAATGTTATTATGGCTTCCGTTCGTTCCAGATTTGTTTTTATCTTTTTCCACCAGAGCAATACGTTGCAAATCACATCGAGGTATTTTGGACTTTGACCCAACGGAATACGCTCGTACACGATGTGAGTTCTTTCCAGTGTCTTGTATGTATACAACGCGTTTTAGTTTTGAGTACTCAACTTTATTCCCTATTGAGTAAGCACGAATAGGACGATCAAACCTGAAAAAACAAATTTGGAAAAAAAATTACAAAAAGTTTAAAGATAAGTTAAATAGTTAAAAATAGCAGTTGATGTGACCAAACGATCCATTGCGACAGATAACATCACAAAACACTAATCAGTTGATATTTAAATCAACAACATTGCTTTAACTATGCCAAGCATTACAATATGCTCATATGTGGGGAAGAAAAAAGAGTTTTTTACTTCAATTAGTGAAAACAAGTGTTTTACTATTATTGTTCCTTTTGTTCAGTTCATTTGAGTTTTTCAATTATTGATTTTAAAACGAGGGGGAACGAGATACTCAGTCAGTATATTGTATGTGCGCTTACAATTTATGTAAATTATACAATTTATTTTACATAATATATGTTCACAAAACAGAAAAATTAATTTTACCAAAAAAAAAATTTCAAAAAAGGAAGTCAAACTATTTTTCAAATTTTTATATTTTAATTTTTTTATCTGTTTTAATAGACTTTGGCACCAGCGGATGGCGGCTTATCGACCCGTCCTTCTGATTCTTATTTTGTAGAAACGTAAATCCAGTGACCTAGAGGAACTTTGGTGGGTGTTATCGTATCGGGAAAGCCTAAGGCTCACGCACCTTAGGGCGTGTCACGCCCCCTCCCGGCCCCTCTGGTCACTCTTTAGGTCTCACCATATAAGTATTATGTATCGATCGATGGTATTTTTTTCGTTGCTTAAGCAAGTGGTCCACGAGCGAAGAACTGTGCCGAAGTCTTGTCCCTTAATATATTTCTATAGTTTTTACTCTGTAAATCCAATTTATTATACCCGGTACTCGAAGAGTATAGGGGTATATTAGATTTGTGGGGATAACGGTTGTGCGTAACGCCCAGAAGGAAGCGTTTCCGACCCCATAAAGCATATATATTCTTGATCAGCATCAATAGCCGAGTCGATATAGCCATGTCTGTCTGTCCGTCCGTCTGTCCGTCCGTCCGTCTTCATTTGCGCCTATATCTCAGAGACCATTTAAGCTAGAGCAACCAAGTTTTGTATCCAGTCTCCTGTGTGATCACACTACTCCAAATGTGTTGCAAAATTTCGTCCCGCCCCTTTCCGCCCGCACAAAGAACGAAAGTCTGTGGCATACACAATGTTGAAGATACGAGAAAACTAAAATCGCAGAATCATAGAGAATGACCATTTCTATCAGAGTGTTGAATCTGGATCAGATCGGATCATTATTATAGCTACAATGAAGAAAACCATTTCGAAAGTCATCGTTCCCTCTCGCTCTCTCTCACACGCCACGCTGTCTGCTTTGCTTATTCGTTTAAATGAGCGCCTAGATCTCAGAGACTATAAGAGATAGAGCAACCAAACTTTCTATCTAAACTCCTGTGATATCAATTCAGCACAAGTTTATTTCAAAATTTTGCCACGCCCCCTTCCGCCCCCACAAAAGACGAAAATCTGTGGACATTTTTAATATAAAAGTAAACCAAAAACGCAGAATCATGGGAAATTACTGTATCTATCAGATTGCCGAATCTGGATCAGGTCGGATCAATTATGGCCAGAAGAAACAAATTAAATTTCAGTGGCTACGCAACGCCTGCCAAGCGCTGACTCATTCCCTCTCTCTCTGTCGCAAACACTTGTACGTCTCAAATATGTAGTTTCCGTTCGTTCCAGATTTGTTTTTATCTTTTTCCACCAGAACAATACGTTGCAAATCACATCGAGGTATTTTGGACTTTGACCCAACGGAATACGCTCGTACACGATGTGAGTTCTTTCCAGTGTCTTGTATGTATACAACGCGTTTTAGTTTTGAGTACTCAACTTTATTCCCTATTGAGTAAGCACGAATAGGACGATCAAACCTGAAAAAACAAATTTGGAAAAAAAATTACAAAAAGTTTAAAGATAAGTTAAATAGTTAAAAATAGCAGTTGATGTGACCAAACGATCCATTGCGACAGATAACATCACAAAACACTAATCAGTTGATATTTAAATCAACAACATTGCTTTAACTATGCCAAGCATTACAATATGCTCATATGTGGGGAAGAAAAAAGAGTTTTTTACTTCAATTAGTGAAAACAAGTGTTTTACTATTATTGTTCCTTTTGTTCAGTTCATTTGAGTTTTTCAATTATTGATTTTAAAACGAGGGGGAACGAGATACTCAGTCAGTATATTGTATGTGCGCTTACAATTTATGTAAATTATACAATTTATTTTACATAATATATGTTCACAAAACAGAAAAATTAATTTTACCAAAAAAAAAATTTCAAAAAAGGAAGTCAAACTATTTTTCAAATTTTTATATTTTAATTTTTTTATCTGTTTTAATTTTTGTTTAAATATGTTTTTTACATCTGTCTTCTCCACATTTTACATAAGTACCGTTAGTATAAAAGTGTGCGAGAGAGAGAAAGAATAAGTAAGCGCTTGAAAGGCGTTGCGTAGCCAATTACACTAGTCGACACGACTTTTCCGCTGTCGCCAAAAATTACTTTTTCTGATAGATTTGGATGTTTACAAATTTTTAAAGAATATTTTTTTTTTTTTCATGGAGTAGTTTTTTTTTTAAGAATTTTTAAAAAATTTGCTATTTTTTGTCATAGGTAGTGTTAAGTTTTTTTTTAAAGAATTTTTAAAAAATTTGGTAATTTTTGTCATAGGTAGTGCTTCTAATTTTCACATACCTTAAGTTTCCTACAACTGGTTGTATTGAACTTTGCAGTTAACAAAAGCTGACAAATGCAGCTATAAATCCGACCCAGACACTTTGTAGCTGCAACTTAACGTCTGAAAGATATTAAGCTTCCAAATTGAAATTTCATATTTTTTTCGGTATTTTTTCCCCGAAATTTTGACTTTGAAAGCTCAGGAAAAGTCGAAAAAAAAATATTTGAATGTCTTGATTTTTGGTTTTAGATAGACACATTAATTAGGCGTCGTTTAAGGTATCGCTTATAAAAATAAACGGCTAAGTTATAACCGTTTGACCAAAACTTCATATTCCGTTTGGCACTATCCCAAATGCAATATTACCGTTAAAAACTGTTACAAACACAGATTTTTGGTATTTTTGTAGGAAAATACAAAACGGTCAAACCGCTATAACTTAGCCGTTTATTTTTATATTTTGATAAGCGATACCTTAAACGACGTCTAATTAATGTGTCCAAAAATCAAAGCATTCAAATATTTTTTTTTCGACTTTTCCTGAGCTTTCAAAGTAAAAATTTGGGAAAAAATACCGAAAAAAATTATGAAATTTCTATTTGGAAGCTTAATATCTTCCAGACGTTAAGTTGCAGCTACAAAATGTCTGAGTCGGATTTATAGTGTATTTTTCAGAGCTCGTAATATTTATTCTCTCTCGTACTTGTTGTCAGTAAAAAGGCACTCGTCCAGGGACACGATGCGAAACTGTCAAAAAAAAACCTAGATAAGAGAAACCAACATGAGGCAACAGGAAAGAGCAAAATAAGTAAGACCAAAGATCTCCACACACAAACTATAGCCAGAGGCAAGAGTGCAGCAACCGTGAGCCAAGAGCCGAGATAGACGCGTCGCAGTAAAAAAAAAACGAGATCGAGAGCACATCGCCGATTGTTGCATCTCCCACGCAGCAGAGAGCCTGCAACGGGAGAGCCTGCAACGGTCGACAGCAGAGCGAGAGAAAACGTCGCCGATCGTACCATCTCTCACGCACTCTCGGTCATCGACAATAAAACAAAAACTACCACCAAACGCCGGGAGCGGGCAGAAGCTTGAGCGCAGCAAGAAACTGAGCGAAAGAGAACATCGCCGATCGTCACATATTGAACGCACTAGCAGCAGCGAGCAAAGCAATATGGTCGTCAGCAGAGGCTGTGGGCAGGCTGTGCCAGCCGGCAATTTCTCGAGAGTTTAAAAACGGCATCGAATTCATGTAGTCGCGGTCAAAAGTGTGAAGTCCTGTGACGCCTCCGATAGAACAACGCAACTCATGCTCGTGTGCCGTGGGTAGGAGGCAAAGAGAGACGATGGCTAGAGCTATCGTAGTACAGCAAATCAAGTACAGTCAGCAGGTATTAAAGCAAAGATCCACGTATATACAGGATAGGCAAGTAGCAAATAACTGTTTATAAACCGAACCGAACTCCGAATTCTTTTCCCGAATATGTTTCCCCACGTTCTCGTTAATAGACTTTGGCACCAGCGGATGGCGGCTTATCGACCCGTCCTTCTGATTCTTATTTTGTAGAAACGTAAATCCAGTGACCTAGAGGAACTTTGGTGGGTGTTATCGTATCGGGAAAGCCTAAGGCTCACGCACCTTAGGGCGTGTCACGCCCCCTCCCGGCCCCTCTGGTCACTCTTTAGGTCTCACCATATAAGTATTATGTATCGATCGATGGTATTTTTTTCGTTGCTTAAGCAAGTGGTCCACGAGCGAAGAACTGTGCCGAAGTCTTGTCCCTTAATATATTTCTATAGTTTTTACTCTGTAAATCCAATTTATTATACCCGGTACTCGAAGAGTATAGGGGTATATTAGATTTGTGGGGATAACGGTTGTGCGTAACGCCCAGAAGGAAGCGTTTCCGACCCCATAAAGCATATATATTCTTGATCAGCATCAATAGCCGAGTCGATATAGCCATGTCTGTCTGTCCGTCCGTCTGTCCGTCCGTCCGTCCGTCCGTCCGTCCGTCTTCATTTGCGCCTATATCTCAGAGACCATTTAAGCTAGAGCAACCAAGTTTTGTATCCAGTCTCCTCTGTGATCACACTACTCCAAATGTATTTCAAAATTTCGCCCCGCCCCTTTCCGCCCCCACAAAGGACGAAAGTCTGTGGCGTATACAATGTTGAAGATACGAGAAAACTAAAATCGCAGAATCATAGAGAATAACCATTTCTATCAGAGTGTTGAATCTGGATCAGATCGGATCATTATTATAGCTACAATGAAGAAAACCATTTCGAAAGTCATCGTTCCCTCTCGCTCTCTCTCACACGCCACCCTGTCTGCTTTGCTTATTCGTTTAAATGAGCGCCTAGATCTCAGAGACTATAAGAGCTAGAGCAACCAAACTTTCTCTCTAAACTCCTGTGATATCAATTCAGCACAAGTTTATTTCAAAATTTTGCCACGCCCCCTTCCGCCCCCACAAAAGACGAAAATCTGTGGAAATTTTTAATATAAAAGTAAACCAAAAACGCAGAATCATGGGAAATTACTGTATCTATCAGATTGCCGAATCTGGATCAGGTCGGATCAATATTATGGCCAGAAGAAACAAATTAAATTTCAGTGGCTACGCAACGCCTGCCAAGCGCTGACTCATTCCCTCTCTCTCTGTCGCAAACACTTGTACGTCTCAAATATGTAGTTACACATGTAGAAATGTAGAAGCAGATGTTAAAAGCATATGAAACGAGAAGGAACGTTGTGAGCCGCGGCTCTACCTTATACCCGGTACTCAGTCAGTATACACATATGTACATACATATATATGCTTGCGATTTATGCAATTTATTATATGTTCGCAAAAGGGACAAACTAAATTTTGGGCAAAAAATAATATTTCAAAAAATGAAGTCAAATCATTTTTGGAATATAATACATGTTTCCAATTTTGTTTGCATATGCTTTTTACATCTGCTTCTACATTTCTACATGACATGTATAACTACATATTTGAGACGTACAAGTGTTTGCGACAGAGAGAGAGAGGGAATGAGTCAGCGCTTGGCAGGCGTTGCGTAGCCACTGAAATTTAATTTGTTTCTTCTGGCCATAATATTGATCTGACCTGATCCATATTCGGCAATCTCGTAGATATGGTAATTTTCCATGATTCTGCGTTTTTGGTTTTCTCGTACCTTAAAAACTGTGGATTCCACAGATTTTCGTCCTTTGTGGGGGCGGAAGGAGACGTGGCAAAATTTTGAAATACACTTGTGCTGGTTTGATATCCCAGGAGCTTGGATAGAAAGTTTGGTTGCTCTATCTCTTATAGTCTCTGCGATCTAGGCGCTCATTTAAACGAATAAGCAAAGCAGACAGGGTCGCGTGTGAGAGAGAGCGAGAGGGAACGATGACTTTCGAAATGGTTTTCTTCATTGTAGCTATAATAATGATCCGATCTGATCCAGATTCAACACTCTGATAGAAATGGTCATTCTCTATGATTCTGCGATTTTAGTTTTCTCGTATCTTCAACATTGTGTATGCCACAGACTTTCGTCCTTTGTGGGGGCGGAAAGGGGCGGGGCGAAATTTTGAAATACATTTGGAGTAGTGTGATCACAGAGGAGACTGGATACAAAACTTGGTTGCTCTAGCTTTAATTGTCTCTGAGATATAGGCGCAAATGAAGACGGACGGACGGACAGACAGACGGACGGACGGACGGACAGACAGACATGGCTATATCGACTCGGCTATTGATGCTGATCAAGAATATATATACTTTATGGGGTCGGAAACGCTTCCTTCTGGGCGTTACACACAACCGTTATCCCCACAAATCTAATATACCCTTAAACTCTTCGAGTACCGGGTATAAAAATGTATAATATTCCAAAATTGTTTGACTTAATTTTTTGAAATATTATTTTTTGCCTAAAATTTAATTCGTCCCTTTTGCGAATATATGATAAATTGTATAAATCGTAAGCTCATAGCTCAGCTTTTCCAATAATATGTACAATAAATTTACAATGTTAAAGAGTCAAATACACATAGTCAACAATTAAATTTAAATATTATAGAAGTTCGATGAGGAGGAAGATGAGTCCGATTGATCGAAATCTATTTTTGCATATGCACTCCCTGCTTCTAAAGTCAATGGAACTGGTGGCGATTCACATGAGCCTCTTTTTAAAAATGCTCCAGTGTTTATCCCGCTATAATGGGGAAGATCAAGACTTGCGTAGTAAAGTTCAGGCTGGGATATGCGTGAGGGATGACCTGTTTGGAAATTTAAATTTTTAACTGGAAGAATTCTGGATATTGTACTGGTCTCTGTTCTTTTTAAATCAGTTATTTTGAGCTGTAAATTGCATTTAGTGCTTGAGCTGGGATCTTTGTCAGCTATCGTTATACAATTTTCTGTTATACTATGCCCCGAACCGTCAATAGGAATGGCCTTTTTGTTCATTAATGAAATAAGTGAGCTATCACTTTTTATTTGAACAATTTTATAGCCAACATCGTTATATTTAGCGAAATCACTGGTTTTTCCTAGAGCTTGGGGATAATCTTCATTGCTTATTGAATGTACTAACTTCTTTTCATCTAAGACTGAGTAGATTAGTTCTTTAGTCCCGTCGTCTAGTTTTGTTTTCTTGTTACTTTGAGTTTCTTGACTCATTATGGTTTGTTGTCCAAGATTCTCATTACTTTTAGATGAGACCAATTCCATAGTGTTTGGACATTGTTTGGTGCAAATGCAAATGTTGCACTCAAACACTGTTTGTGCCGTTAAGCACAGATGAATTTAATCTTTCGGGACACGGGAACCGGACAGACCGATAGAAAACACTTGTGCGCTGTTTCGACTTCAGAAAAAGAGTGTTTTATTCTAGCAGCGTCGCCCTCTTCATGAGCGGCCGCTGCCAGCATGAGCTCCGTTGGTATAAGAGACAATAACATTTCAGCATAACATTTCTATTCTCTTTCTATTGCTACGATTAACACTATAGGCAACGTAATTGCCTCAACATCGGCCGCGTTGACAGCCTATGCAAAGGCTTCAATCCATTGGGATGGGCGCCAACCGATGGATGGATCGTTTATATAGGCCGGCCTTAGTCCTCACTACGGCCACGCGAACCTTCCCGTCTGCTCCTGGGATTGCCTCCTCCACTACTCCTATTAGCCACATTTGTGGTGGCACGTTGTCCTCGTGGATTGCCACCACTTTGCCTGGCTCCAGATTGGCGACCTCTTGGCACCACTTCCCTCGCTGCTGAAGGCTGAGCAGATAGTCTCTGGACCAGTCTCTCCAAAATCTTTGCTTGATGGCAGACACGAGCTGCCATCGTTGCAGAGACGACAGGTTGTCTGGTCTGGGCAGCTCTGATTCGGGCGGCAGCGAAACTAGCATTCTGCCGACGAGTAAGTGCGCGGGAGTCAGCACCTCCCCTTCGTTGGGACTGCCGCTGTCGACCACCAGTGGCCTGGAGTTCAGCACGGCCTCGACGTCCACGAGCACCGTGTGCAGCTCGTCCTCCTTGAGCACTGCGCTGCCCATGGCCCTGAGCAACAAATGCTTGGCGGACTTCACCGCCGACTCCCACAGGCCTCCAATGTGCGGGGCTCGGGGCGGGATAAACTCCACCGAAAAACGGTGAGCCGCAGCATACGCCTTGAGGGCCTCGTCCTTGGCATCCCAGCTCTCCATACGCTCCTTGAGTATGCGAGCTGCACCATATCGCGTTGTCGCAATATAGCCGGACAAGCGGGCAACGACGTCCAATAAACCTGGATAAACATAAAATGAAAGTATTAGCTGTCAAGTCTTTCACAATTTCTAGGTGTACAGCCTTAGATGCGAAGCAGACGAACACTGCTATGTACATTTTGAGAGGCTGCTTGCCTCGAATGCCAAGCGATACACGAACCGGTCCGAACAAATCAACTCCGCTAATCTCAAAAGGTTGATTCCCACGCAATCGATCAGCAGGAAGGTTCCCCATGATTTGTGAGAGAAGCTTTGGCTTGTAATGGAAACAGTGTACGCATTTCCGGACAATGGCACTGCACTCTCTCCGTGCATTTATTAGCCAAATGGATTGCCTTAGGAATCCCACTAGTGCACGGGGTCCAGCGTGACAATTGGCTCGATGTAGATAGCTAAGGTAGAGAGTAACAAATCTACCATTTTTTGGCATTAAAATTGGGAATTTGGCATTATGGGCTAAGGGTGCATTTAGTAGTCGACCGCCTACTCGCATCAGCGAAAATGAGCATGAGCCCACTTTTTCTTCCGACATGAAGGGATTTAGCTTTTGCAGTGATGCCTGCAACTTGGATGACTTCTTTAATTTGTCGATTTCCTGCGAAAATGCGTCTCTTTGAACTACTTCCACTGCTGTTAAAAACGCTGCGCCGAGCTCGTCAGATGACGGGCAGGTACTACTCCAAGTGACTCCCTTTCTTCTATTGACGAACCGGCGGATATACGCAATTGTGCTAACCACTTTCATGTATGACGACGAATTCTGTATGATTGTGAGAATGGGATTTTTCTCAACATCGGCCGCGATAAGCGCCGTGGCTACCTTCTTTTTCTCCAATAACGCATTCGCTTCCGTCAACTGTAAATGAGGATTTTGAGGCCAATGTCTGGATTCTTGTTGCAAGAACGACGGGCCATTGAACCACAACAGCGAAGTCGGCCACCGATGATCCTCGAGATACGAGATCTGCAGGATTTTCTTTGGTGGGCACATGTCTCCATAGGGCTGCCGAAGTAATGTCCTGTATCTCAGCAACTCGATTCGACACAAATGTTGTTAGTTGGGAGGGATGAGTTTGTAGCCAATGTAGAACTACTTCCGAATCTGACCACAACACGACCTTCTCTATGGGACAGTCTATTATGGACCGAACCTCCTCCCACAACTTTGTTAAAAGATGAGCTGCACATAGCTCTAATCTTGGAATTGTTTTGGTCTTTAAGGGTGCCACCCTAGATTTTGCCGTTAGTAGTTTAACGGACACTCCATTAGCATGGGAAACCCGAACGTACACACAACAGCCATATGCTCGCGTGGACGCATCTGCAAACCCATGTATTTGACATCGAGTGTTTGCGCTGGCTCCTATAAATCGTGGAACGGTGACGTCATGCAATTTTTGCATATCTAAGGCCATCGATTCCCACTTTTTATGTACGTTCGAGGGAATGGGATCGTCCCAACCAAGGCTTAATAGCCAAATTTCCTGCAAGAATATCTTTGCATTTGTAATTACTGGACATAGCAGGCCTAAGGGATCAAAAAGACTGGCTATGACAGATAATATTGCTCTCTTGGTTGTGGTTTCGGACGAGACAATTGGCTTCAGACTATATTTGAAAATGTCTGATATGGAATCAGACCAAGAGTTTTACAATCTTGCTGATCTCCATTCGAAATGACCATATTTTCTTACTGACTATTGACTAGTTGACAGTTGGCAGCCCATTTAGTCAGCACAAATCCTGATGGCTCTAGGATTTCAACCAATTGTTGACGCAATATACTTAGCTCGGATTTTGTGTCTGCTCCTGTAAGGAGATCATCCACATAAAAATCCGACGCAAGAGACTTTGCGCCAATTGGATGCGAATTTGCATGAGTGTCGCTCAGATACTTCAAACACCGTACAGCAAGAAATGGTGCGCTGGCAGTACCATACGTCACTGTATTGAGTCGGAACACTTGCAACGGGTCCGAACTTGTCCGTCTCCAAATAATTAATTGGAATTGGCGCTGCGCCTCGTCAACTTGGACTTGACGGTACATCTTTGTTATGTCTGCTGTAAGAGCGTATTTGCGACAGCGAAATCTCAGCAACGTGGCATATAGGCACGGCTGGATGGTTGCTCCAACCATGAGCAAATCATTGAGCGCCACTTGGCTCGTAGTTTTGCACGACGCATCAAAGACCACTCTGAGCTTAGTGGTTGTACTTTGAGGTCGTTCCACGCACTGATACGGTATGAAACAATGCGGCTCTACCGGAATTGAGTTTTCTACTGCCGTCATATGGCCTAACGACACATATTCCTCCATGAATTCCATAAACATGGATTTCATGGTAGGTTTTTGGCATAATCGCCTTTCTAAAGACAAAAATCGTCTTCTGGCTGTCTCAAATGACGAACCGAGAGATGTCGGGCTTGACTTGAATGGCAAAGAAACTTGCAAGCGACCGGAGGGTAATCGTGTGATGGAGTCAACGAACGATTTTTCACACATAGTTTCTTCGGGGGTATACAGTCTCTCTATAGACGCATTTGGAACATTTTCCAACTCCCAGAAACGTTTGACGAGGTTTTGTAGAGGGCAAAACTCCTGCAACGTGCTCACCATAGAGCATGCTTCGTTGCTTCGGGGTCCGTTGGATCTGCAACGACCAGACACCACCCACCCAAAGACCGTATTTTGCAACGTCAGCGTGTTTTGTTGTTTGAATTGGCCATCTTTCAATATCTCAAAGAATGCGTCAGCTCCTAGCAGCTGATCCACTTTTTGGGGTTTATGGAAACCTGGATCGGCCAGTGGGAAATCGTTAGGAATTGTCAGCAAGCCTGACGGAACCGCTTTTTCAGGATGGTACGACGTAATCGACTTTAAAACAACGAAGTCAGTGGCTATTTCGAATTGTTGAACTCGAGAGCACACTGTTGTTTGCACCACTTGGTGTGCAGACATGCTCGCCTTTCCGATTCCCAATAAGCTTATGTCTTTGCGAATTCGTTTAAGTTGTAAATTCCGAGCGAGCTCCTCGGTAATGAAATTTACTTGTGAGCCAGAATCCAGCAGTACCCTGGCTGGCTGTCGCTGACTTGAGCCACCTTTGATGTCCACAATTGCTGTGGCCAGAACTACCTGATCAGAGTAAGCTGCCATGGCATGATGTGACGACAACTGATTCGACCTTTCAGCTGCCACGGCTCCCTGAGACCCAAGCGCATCACGGGCGGTTGGCGTTGTCGCCGAGTCAACATTGTAGCGATGCAACAATGTGTGGTGGGGCTTTGAGCATACTCTGCAGTGTATCGACTTGCAGGCTGAGACACTATGCCCTCTTCGCAAGCAATTAATGCACAGGGGAAATCCCTTGGCAAATCTGAATCGAGTCATGACAGACGCTGCTGAGAAAGACGAACAATTCGAGATGCCATGATCAGCTGATTTGCAGAACGCACAATTTGTGTCCTGGCCTCTGCTTGCTTGGGCTACAGCCAACGCTGTTTTCCCAGAATGCCTATTTTTTGTCTCTTGCGAGCCTTTACGACCCCTTAACCGCCCGGACGTGGATTCTTCAGCCGACAAATGCTGATAGCGCTTGTTTAATGCGGCTACAAATTCGGACCACGACGGAACCTTTTGGTAATCCAAATTTTCCTTCCATCTTGAATGGGTTTTTGTGTCAACTTTCGACAGAACGAGGTGTATTAGCAGGGCGTGAGCAATAACCTTGTCATCCCCAACTGACAGTAATGATTCGTATATGGCAGATGCCGTGTCAATAAGTGACCGTAATGCACTTGCCGACGGCGCCTGCATCGCCTGTAACTCAAACAGATTAGCTACGCCATCAAGGAACATTAGACACTCGTTGTCATAAACCTGCTTTAGAGCCTCAAGAGCCTTGCAATAGTTCTGATCTGTCACCGGGAAAGCCTTAACAGTGCCTAATGCTTCGTTCTCTAAACAATTCAAGAGATGGTTGAACTTTTCGACGTTACTTAAAGACATGTCACTATCAATGATGCTTGAAAACAAACCAATACAATTTTTGAATTCAGAATAATTCCCACCAAACTTGGGCAATTTCATCTTGGGCAGGTTCCTTGTATGTGACATGGTGGTATTTAGAACTGATTCGTTCAAACAAGTAGGCGGATTTGGTCTTTTAATAGCCATTAACAACGCTTTTGTTGACACGCACAATTCTTCGAGCTCGGAACGCGATGCTAAATCTGGATCGATATCATCGATTTGCAACTGCAAAGAGAATGCGCGATCTATGTAGCCATCTAATATATTTAAGCGACATTCCAGCTCGAATTGATTGGCCGAGATATTGTTGTTTTGTACTGCTTTCGCAGTTCTGTCAATATCCCGTTTGACTGCGTTTAACTTCCTGAGAAGCACACCTGAATCGTCTTCTTCGACGATAGAAGTATTGCTACCGGAACCACCACGACGTTTTCCAGTCATTGTGAAGCTGCTTTATAATTGTTTTTATTAAACAGTAGATTCCACTTAAGAATCACTCAACCTTTATTAGGCTCTGTTAAACGATTAGAACAGCTGATGCGATGGGACAAGCTGCTGGATTGAGTGAGATGCGCGAATGCAAAAAATCACTCAAGTCTATGTTCGCTCCAAATATGAGAACGGGCGCTGTGATGGGAACAGTTCTGGTTGAGTGAGACGAGCGAATGTGGAAAATCACTCAAGTCTATGTTCGCTCCAAATATGAGAACGGACGCTGTGATGGGAACAGTTTCTAGTTGAGTGAGAGGAGCTAATGCAAATGTGCACTCCAAAGATGAGGACAGATGATGTGAAGGGAACAGTTTCTAAACTGAGTGAGAAAGGCTCCACGAACAAGATTTACCGATCTCAAATTGGAGACTTAGCTCTCTGGCTGCTATGCTGTGGTTTATTGCCGAGAGATAGAGAGAGTGAAACGAAATAGCCGCAGCAAGCATAAAACTTAGGGGCTCGGCTCTGCTGGCTATGCTCTGCTATGCGATGCAATACGTTGCTATGATCGGCTATACTGGCCGTTACGAGAGCGAGAGAACGAGAGAGCACAGAACTATGCATAAAACGAAAGTGCTAGCATAAACCGTTCGTGCAAAGCAGAAACGAAAATCTGTGACGACGACGGGCGAGGGGGGGGAATGATGCGCAGCGGTCAGAGCTTGCGCGCGAAACTATTGCTGTTTCTTCTTTGCTTGTCGGCTCCTCTTTGAGGTGTCGTTGACCACAAGTACAGTGATCACTCAAATTAAACAATATATGTAAATTGAATATATATGAAGGTATACATACATACATATAACGGGCCTTTCTCTTTGTTAAATACTTTATTAACAGGCCGTTTTATTGTTGGTAATTTATTGGGCACTTTAATTTACCTGTGGCATTTGTTGAGGGTTATTTGAACAACGATGCATGTCCATACCAACTAGCAATACCAAAGATCAGCACCAAGAATTTGCGACGATGCGACGGTGCGACGGTCCAGCGGTCCAATGACGAGCAGGAACAGCAACAACAACGAGCGAGGGATGATATCCAATGAAGATGTCCAACAAAGCGCCAAGTTTGATCCAGTCCAACTTCTATCCAGTACGAGATCCAGAGTCCACCCGGGGGCACAGATGAATTGAATCTTTCGGGACACGGGAACCGGACAGACCGACAGAAAACACTTGTGCGCTGTTTCGACTTCAGAAAAAGAGTGTTTTATTCTAGCAGCGTCGCCCTCTTCATGAGCGGCCGCTGCCAGCATGAGCTCCGTTGGTATAAGAGACAATAACATTTCAGCATAACATTTCTATTCTCTTTCTATTGCTACGATTAACACTATAGGCAACGTAATTGCCTCAACAGACATCTAAAACCTATTTCATTGAAACTAGAGTTCTGCAATTCTTTAACAATTACGGATGGTTCATCTTTTTTTCTCGTATCATTTAAATCCTGTATATGTGTTTCCGAAAATTCTTTCAGCTTGAGCTTTTCCAGTTTATTTGGAAGGAAAGACACACTTGACTCACAGTACGCCTTACCAACAGGTTTCATTTCCAAGTATCCACCGTCTGAAGTCTGTAGGCCATTATTAATTTTATGCCTCCCAAAAACGTTTTGATTAGAAGTAACATTTAAATCCGATCGAAAAGTAGGGTTTCTAATTTTTGTTGAAATTATATTTTCGATATGTTTGGGAATGTCAATAGTTTTAATGAGCTCTTGTTTTTCCCAATTCGCTGTTTGTGAAAAATCGATTTCCATCAAATCACTCATACGATCAGTGTTTATTTGATGCTTAAGGCTTAACAAAGGAGCACTTGTTGATTTTTTGTCTTGGATTGTATTAGAACGAATGACTTCATTTAAAATAGAATCGTCTACATAAATGTTATTATGGCTTCCGTTCGTTCCAGATTTGTTTTTATCTTTTTCCACCAGAACAATACGTTGCAAATCACATCGAGGTATTTTGGACTTTGACCCAACGGAATACGCTCGTACACGATGTGAGTTCTTTCCAGTGTCTTGTATGTATCCAACGCGTTTTAGTTTTGAGTACTCAACTTTATTCCCTATTGAGTAAGCACGAATAGGACGATCAAACCTGGAAAAACAAATTTGGAAAAAAAATTACAAAAAGTTTAAAGATAAGTTAAATAGTTAAAAATAGCAGTTGATGTGACCAAACGATCCATTGCGACAGATAACATTACAAAACACTAATCAGTTGATATTTAAATCAACAACATTGCTTTAACTATGCCAAGCATTACAATATGCTCATATGTGGGGAAGAAAAAAGAGTTTTTTACTTCAATTAGTGAAAACAAGTGTTTTACTATTATTGTTCCTTTTGGTTCAGTTCATTTGAGTTTTTCAAATACACTACTCGACAAATTTCAACTTTTTTTTTCCGCTGTCTCCAAAAATGACTTTTTCTAATAGATTGGGAGATTTAAAATTTTTTTAAGAATTATGGTTTTTTTTCATGAAGTAGTTTTTTTTTAAGAATTTTTAAAAAATCTGGTATTTTTTGTCATAGGTAGTGCTTCTATTTTTCACATAACTCTCGTTTCATACAACTGGTTGTATTGAACTTTGCAGTTAAAAAATGCTGATAAATGCAGCTATAAATCCGACTCAGACACTTTGAGGCAGAAACTTAACGTCTGGCAGATATTAAGCTTCCAAATTGAAATTTCATCATTTTTTTCGGTATTTTTTACCCGAAATTTTGACTTTGAAACTTCAGGAAAAATCGAAAAAAAAAAAATAATAAATAAATGAATGCCTTGATTTTTGGTTTTAGATAGACACATTAATTACGCGTCGTTTAAGGTATCGCTTATAAAAATATAAAATCAAACGGCTAAGTTATAACCGTTTGACCAAAACGACCCAAAATGACTTTTACCTGAAAAATACCGTCCGGTACGTTTTTGGTCCAACTTCCAAATTGGGATTGCAAAAAACAAAAAGGACCTGTAATTTTGGTTTTACCGAGTCTTAGGTATTGATATATATCGGATATATATCCTACCTGGTCATATTTATTTGGGGTGTAAGTGTTGTGGACAGTTTTATTCCTTATACCTAAGCCTTGGTGAGGATAAATATACATAAATACCTGTTAGGGTCAAATGTTGACCTTTCGGTCAACTTCATGTGCTTACCGAGCAGACTCGTTTTGCTACATATGTGGAAAGTATATGACCAGCAAAGAAGAAAAAATCGTTTTTACCGAAAAGTTCCAAGAACAGTATAAGGAAAACTATAAGATGTGGCCCAAAAGTATTGGCGAAGAGTGGGCTCCAAGCTGTATATGCAAAACGTGCAAATTGAATTTAACAGCATTTAAGCTAACAGCACAGCTATCCCTGTGCCTATGGGATAGCCGAGATAGAAAAGTAAGTTACCCTAAATCAGAAGCTATGAAGTGTACAAAAAATACTAAGCATTACTTTTTTTCTTGCACATTTTTTTTTTAGAAAACAATTTCGATTTGGAACTCCAATGCTATGGAGAAAACCAAAAAATCACAGCACTGAATGTTTCTTTTGTTTATTCGAAAAAACTGGGTTCGGGGCAGGTGAGAGATATAAATACCCGCAAGAGTCTCGTCAAGGCTTTAAGCTTCCTGCTCCTCCTTTGAAGGAAATATCGCCATTAAAACGCAAAAAAGAGGAGATGTCTTCTTCGTCGTATGGAACAACGGATTCAAGTAATGACCAATCAGGAGAATATAAATTTTGCAAGCCATTATCACAGGAACAATTGAACGATTTGGTGAGGATCCTGGAACTTCCTAAAAGTAAAGCTCAGATTCTTGGATCTATTTTAAAGGATGCCCGTTTATTGAAGGAAGATGTCAAAATAACTCATTTCCGGACGCGTCACTTGGTTCACGCACAGTTTTATATGACGAAGGATGACATGTGCGTTTGTCACGACATTTTCGGCCTCTTCAGGGAACTGGGTGAAGATTACGACCCAAACGATTGGAGGTTATTTGTTGACAGCAGTAAAGAAAGTTTAAAGGCTGTTTTGCTACACAATGGAAATCAAAAGCCGTCTATTCCCATCGCCCATGCTGTTAATATGAAAGAGTCCTATCAAACAATGACTAAATTGCTTGAAAATATTAAATATAAAGAACACCAGTGGAAGGTCGCGTGTGACTTAAAAGTTGTAGCCATGTTAACTGGATTGCAAGGCGGTTATACAAAATACTGTTGCTTCCTGTGCCTATGGGATAGCCGAGATAGAAAAGAGCATTACACAAGAAAGAACTGGGAAAAACGGAACGAAAATACTTTGGGACATCACAACGTACAAAATGCAGATCTTGTGAAAGTCCAAGACATTATATTACCACCATTGCACATTAAGCTAGGACTGATAAAAATTTTTGTTAAAGCACTGGATTACGAAGGTGAATCGATGAATTACCTCAAAACTGTTTTTCCACGTCTGCCGCTGGCAAAAGTTAAAGAAGGCGTATTTGATGGCCCCCAAATTCGAAAACTACTAAAAGATGATGGATTTGAAAATATTTTATCTACGAATGAAAAAGCAGCCTGGAACTCATTCCGAATGGTTACAACAAATTTTCTTGGTAACAGAAAGAGTGATGATTACGTTAAAATCGTTCAAGACCTACTTAAGAATTATGAACAAATTGGAGCCAACATGTCACTCAAAATCCATTTCCTGCATGGATGTGTGTCTATCTAAAACCAAAAATCAAAGCATTCATTTATTTTTTTTTCGATTTTTCCTGAAGTTTCAAAGTCAAAATTTCGGGTAAAAAATACCGAAAAAAATGATGAAATTTCAATTTGGAAGCCAGACGTTAAGTTTCTGCTACAAAGTGTCTGAGTCGGATTTATAGCTGCATTTATCAGCTTTTTTTAACTGCAAAGTTCCGTACAACCAGTTGTATGAAATGTGAGTTATGTGAAAAATAGAAGCACTACCTATGACAAAAAATACCAGATTTTTAAAAAATTCTTTAAAAAAAAACTACTCCATGTAAAAAAAAAAAAAAACATTCTTCAAAATTTTTAAACATCCAAATCTATCAGAAAAAGTCATTTTTGGAGACAGCGGAAAAGAAACTGGTTGTATTGAACTTTGCAGTTGAAAAATGCTGATAAATGCAGCTATAAATCCGACTCAGACACTTTGTAGCAGAAACTTAACGTCTGAAAGATATTAAGCTTCCAAATTGAAATTTCATATTTTTTTCGGTATTTTTTCCCCGAAATTTTGACTTTGAAAGCTCAGGAAAAGTCAAAAAAAAATATTTGAATGTCTTGATTTTTGGTTTTAGATAGACACATTAATTAGGCGTCGTTTAAGGTATCTCAATGAAGAAAACCATTTCGAAAGTCATCGTTCCCTCTCGCTCTCTCTCACACGCGACTTTGTCTGCTTTGCCTATTTGTCCAAATAAGCGCCTAGATCTCAGAGACTATGAGAGCTAGGGCAACCAAACTTTCTTTATTTTTCTCCTGTGATATCACTTCAATACAAGTGTGTTTCAAAATTTTGCCACGCTCCCTTCCGCCCCCACAAAGGAAAAAATCTGTGCAATCCACAATTTTTCAGATAAAAGAAAACCAAAAACGCATTATCATGGAAAACAACCGTATCTACAAGAATGACGAATCTGGATCAGTTCGGATTATTATTATGGCCAAAAGGAAAAAAAGCGCTTACGCAGTTACGTAATTATACATGTACATGTAGAAATGTAGAAGCTGATGTAAAAAGCATATGTAAACAAAAATGGAAACATATATACAAAACTGGTTCGACTTAATTATTTGAATTTGTCTTTTTTGCCCAAAATTTAATTCGTCCTTCTTGCGAACATATAATAACTTGCATAAATCGTAAGCTCATATATGTATGTACATATATACTCACTGAGTACCGGGTTTAAAGTAAAGCTGCGGCCTTTGCCGCGGCTCACAACGTTCCCCCTCGTTGTATAAGTCTTAACTTAGGAATGTATGTTTTCAGCTATGTTGTTGCGCCGGCGCTGTTGGCTATGGCGCTAAGCATCACACTACCCCCTCCTCCTGTAGGCGGGCGTCGTCTTTCTCGGCTGTGGCTTGAAACCAGGTCCCGATGTGTCCCTGGCCAGAAATATCTTTTATGTATCCGATATATTGTTCGTCTTCGTCTGTTGGGTTTGGTATGTGTCTATATAGCCGCTCGTGTTTGATGACGTAGTCGGGTGTTTCTTTTGGAGTTGTTTGCACATGTTTCCACTTTATTTGACACCAAGCACCATCCAGGATCTTTGAAATTCTGACTACTTCACGTGGTAAGCGGGATAATCCGTCCGTCACTGCATTTAACTTCCCTTTCTGATACCGTACCTCAAATGTAAAGGGTTGCAATCCCAACGCCCATCTTGCTATTCGGCCTGACGGGCTTTCGATAGAATCGAGCCATCTGAGCGCTATCCCTATCCTAAAGGAGATTCGAGCACAATATTGCGGAAGTCCAACGTTAACAGTCCAGGGCTTGACTACCCTACTCAACGGAACGGGCTGACACGAATTTGCAGTTTTCGTCAAAGAAATGTTACATTACATATTAAAGTTTCTATACAAGCTCCTGTCATATCACTTCAATAAAGGTGTATTTCAAAATTTTGCCACGCTACCTTCCGACCCCACAAAGAAAAAAATCTGTGCAATCCACAATTTTTAAGATAAAAGAAAACCAAAAATACTATAAGTGTATTTTTCAGAGCTCGTAATATTTATTCTCTCTCGTACTTGTTGTCAGTAAAAAGGCACTCGTCCAGGGACACGATGCGAAACTGTCAAAAAAAAACCTAGATAAGAGAAACCAACATGAGGCAACAGGAAAGAGCAAAATAAGTAAGACCAAAGATCTCCACACACAAACTATAGCCAGAGGCAAGAGTGCAGCAACCGTGAGCCAAGAGCCGAGATAGACGCGTCGCAGTAAAAAAAAAACGAGATCGAGAGCACATCGCCGATTGTTGCATCTCCCACGCAGCAGAGAGCCTGCAACGGGAGAGCCTGCAACGGTCGACAGCAGAGCGAGAGAAAACGTCGCCGATCGTACCATCTCTCACGCACTCTCGGTCATCGACAATAAAACAAAAACTACCACCAAACGCCGGGAGCGGGCAGAAGCTTGAGCGCAGCAAGAAACTGAGCGAAAGAGAACATCGCCGATCCTCACATATTGAACGCACTAGCAGCAGCGAGCAAAGCAATATGGTCGTCAGCAGAGGCTGTGGGCAGGCTGTGCCAGCCGGCAATTTCTCGAGAGTTTAAAAACGGCATCGAATTCATGTAGTCGCGGTCAAAAGTGTGAAGTCCTGTGACGCCTCCGATAGAACAACGCAACTCATGCTCGTGTGCCGTGGGTAGAAGGCAAAGAGAGACGATGGCTAGAGCTATCGTAGTACAGCAAATCAAGTACAGTCAGCAGGTATTAAAGCAATGATTCACGTATGTACAGGATAGGCAAGTAGCAAATAACTGTTTATAAACCGAAACGAACTCCGAATTCTTTTCCCAAATATTTTTCCCCACGTTCTCGTTAATAGACTTTGGCACCAGCGGATGGCGGCTTATCGACCCGTCCTTCTGATTCGTATTTTGTAGAAACGTAAATCCAGTGACCTAGAGGAACTTTGGTGGGTGTTATCGTATCGGGAAAGCCTAAGGCTCACGCACCTTAGGGCGTGTCACGCCCCCTCCCGGCCCCTCTGGTCACTCTTTAGGTCTCACCATATAAGTATTATGTATCGATTGATGGTATTTTTTTCGTTGCTTAAGCAAGTGGTCCACGAGCGAAGAACTGTGCCGAAGTCTTGTCCCTTAATATATTTCTATAGTTTTTACTCTGTAAATCCAATTTATTTTTTAGTATCTATAAGCTGAAGCTTTTCCAATAATATGTACAATAAATTTACAATGTTAAAGAGTCAAATACACATAGTCAACAATTAAATTTAAATATTATAGAAGTTCGATGAGGAGGAAGATGAGTCCGATTGATCGAAATCTATTTTTGCATATGCACTCCCTTCTTCTAAAGTCAATGGAACTGGTGGCGATTCACATGAGCCTCTTTTTAAAAATGCTCCAGTGTTTATCCCGCTATAATGGGGAAGATCAAGACTTGCGTAGTAAAGTTCAGGCTGGGATATGCGTGAGGGATGACCTGTTTGGAAATTTAAATTTTTAACTGGAAGAATTCTGGATATTGTACTGGTCTCTGTTCTTTTTAAATCAGTTATTTTGAGCTGTAAATTGCATTTCGTGCTTGAGCTGGGATCTTTGTCAGCTATCGTTATACAATTTTCTGTTATACTATGCCCCGATCCGTCAATAGGAATGGCCTTTTTGTTCTTTAATGAAATAAGTGAGCTATCACTTTTTATTTGAACAATTTTATAGCCAACATCGTTATATTTAGCGAAATCACTGGTTTTTCCTACAGCTTGGGGATAATCTTCATTGCTTATTGAATGTACTAACTTCTTTTCATCTAAGACTGAGTAGATTAGTTCTTTAGTCCCGTCGTCTAGTTTTGTTTTCTTGTTACTTTGAGTTTCTTGACTCATTATGTTGGTTTGTTGTCCAAGATTCTCATTACTTTTAGATGAGACCAATTCCATAGTGTTTGGACATCTAAAACCTATTTCATTGAAACTAGAGTTCTGCAATTCTTTAACAATTACGGATGGTTCATCTTTTTTTCTCGTATCATTTAAATCCTGTATATGTGTTTCCGAAAATTCTTTCAGCTTGAGCTTTTCCAGTTTATTTGGAAGGAAAGACACACTTGACTCACAGTACGCCTTACCAACAGGTTTCATTTCCAAGTATCCACCGTCTGAAGTCTGTAGGCCATTATTAATTTTATGCCTCCCAAAAATGTTTTGATTAGAAGTAACATTTAAATCCGATCGAAAAGTAGGGTTTCTAATTTTTGTTGAAATTACATTTTCGATATGTTTGGGAATGTCAATATTTTTAATGAGCTCTTGTTTTTTCCCAATTCGCTGTTTGTGAAAAATCGATTTCCATCAAATCACTCATACGATCAGTGTTTATTTGATGCTTAAGGCTTAACAAAGGAGCACTTGTTGATTTTTTGTCTTGGATTGTATTAGAACGAATGACTTCATTTAAAATAGAATCGTCTACATAAATGTTATTATGGCTTCCGTTCGTTCCAGATTTGTTTTTATCTTTTTCCACCAGAACAATACGTTGCAAATCACATCGAGGTATTTTGGACTTTGACCCAACGGAATACGCTCGTACACGATGTGAGTTCTTTCCAGTGTCTTGTATGTATCCAACGCGTTTTAGTTTTGAGTACTCAACTTTATTCCCTATTGAGTAAGCACGAATAGGACGATCAAACCTGGAAAAACAAATTTGGAAAAAAAATTACAAAAAGTTTAAAGATAAGTTAAATAGTTAAAAATAGCAGTTGATGTGACCAAACGATCCATTGCGACAGATAACATTACAAAACACTAATCAGTTGATATTTAAATCAACAACATTGCTTTAACTATGCCAAGCATTACAATATGCTCATATGTGGGGAAGAAAAAAGAGTTTTTTACTTCAATTAGTGAAAACAAGTGTTTTACTATTATTGTTCCTTTTGGTTCAGTTCATTTGAGTTTTTCAAATACACTACTCGACAAATTTCAACTTTTTTTTTCCGCTGTCTCCAAAAATGACTTTTTCTAATAGATTGGGAGATTTAAAATTTTTTAAGAATTATGGTTTTTTTCGTGGAGTAGTTTTTTTTTTAAGAATTTTTAAAAAATCTGGTTTTTTTTGTCATAGGTAGTGCTTCTATTTTTCACATAACTCTCGTTTCATACAACTGGTTGTATTGAACTTTGCAGTTGAAAAAATGCTGCTATAAATCCGACTCAGACACTTTGTAGCAGAAACTTAACGTCTGGCAGATATTAAGCTTCCAAATTGAAATTTCATCATTTGTTTCGGTATTTTTTACCCGAAATTTTGACTTTGAAACTTCAGGAAAAATCGAAAAAAAAAAAAAAAAAATAAAATAAATGAATGCCTTGATTTTTGGTTTTAGATAGACACATTAATTACGCGTCGTTTAAGGTATCGCTTATAAAAATATAAAATCAAACGGCTAAGTTATAACCGTTTGACCAAAACGACCCAAAATGACCGGTACGTTTTTGGTCCAACTTCCAAAATGGGATTGCAAAAAACAAAAAGGACCTGTAATTTTGGTTTTACCGAGTCTTAGGTATTGATATATATCGGATATATATCCTACCTGGTCATATTTATTTGGGGTGTAAGTGTTGTGGACAGTTTTATTCCTTATACCTAAGCCTTGGTGAGGATAAATATACATAAATACCTGTTAGGGTCAAATGTTGACCTTTCGGTCAACTTCATGTGCTTACCGAGCAGACTCGTTTTGCTACATATGTGGAAAGTATATGACCAGCAAAGAAGAAAAAATCGTTTTTACCGAAAAGTTCCAAGAACAGTATAAGGAAAACTATAAGATGTGGCCCAAAAGTATTGGCGAAGAGTGGGCTCCAAGCTGTATATGCAAAACGTGCAAATTGAATTTAACAGCATTTAATAAAGAGGAAAAGTAAGTTACCCTAAATCAGAAGCTATGAAGTGTACAAAAAATACTAAGCATTACTTTTTTTCTTGCACATTTTTTTTTTAGAAAACAATTTCGATTTGGAACTCCAATGCTATGGAGAAAACCAAAAAATCACAGCACTGAATGTTTCTTTTGTTTATTCGAAAAAAAAGGGTTTGGGGTAGGTGAGAGATATAAATACCCGCAAGAGTCTCGTCAAGGCTTTACGCTTCCTGCTCCTCCTTTGAAGGAAATATCGCCATTAAAACGCAAAAAAGAGGAGATGTCTTCTTCGTCGTATGGAACAACGGATTCAAGTAATGACCAATCAGGAGAATATAAATTTTGCAAGCCATTATCACAGGAACAATTGAACGATTTGGTGAGGATCCTGGAACTTCCTAAAAGTAAAGCTCAGATTCTTGGATCTATTTTAAAGGATGCCCGTTTATTGAAGGAAGATGTCAAAATAACTCATTTCCGGACGCGTCACTTGGTTCACGCACAGTTTTATATGACGAAGGATGACATGTGCGTTTGTCACGACATTTTCGGCCTCTTCAGGGAACTGGGTGAAGATTACGACCCAAACGATTGGAGGTTATTTGTTGACAGCAGTAAAGAAAGTTTAAAGGCTGTTTTGCTACACAATGGAAATCAAAAGCCGTCTATTCCCATCGCCCATGCTGTTAATATGAAAGAGTCCTATCAAACAATGACTAAATTGTTTGAAAATATTAAATATAAAGAACACCAGTGGAAGGTCGCGTGTGACTTAAAAGTTGTAGCCATGTTAACTGGATTGCAAGGCGGTTATACAAAATACTGTTGCTTCCTGTGCCTATGGGATAGCCGAGATAGAAAAGAGCATTACACAAGAAAGAACTGGGAAAAACGGAACGAAAATATTTTGGGACATCACAACGTACAAAATGCAGCTCTTGTGAAAGTCCAAGACATTATATTACCACCATTGCACATTAAGCTAGGACTGATAAAAAATTTTGTTAAAGCACTGGATTACGAAGGTGAATCGATGAATTACCTCAAAACTGTTTTTCCACGTCTGTCGCTGGCAAAAGTTAAAGAAGGCGTATTTGATGGCCCCCAAATTCGAAAACTACTAAAAGATGATGGATTTGAAAATATTTTATCTACGAATGAAAAAGCAGCCTGGAACTCATTCCGACTGGTTACAACAAATTTTCTTGGTAACAGAAAGAGTGATGATTACGTTAAAATCGTTCAAGACCTACTTAAGAATTATGAACAAATTGGAGCCAACATGTCACTCAAAATACATTTCCTGCACTCCCACTTAGACTTTTTTCCGCCAAACCTTGGGGATGTTAGTGATGAACACGGAGAGAGATTTCACCAACAATTAAAAGCTATGGAACGACGGTATCAAGGTGTTTGGAATGAGAATATTGTCGGGTTCCGCAGCCCAATATTGGGAGACTTGATGAACACATTATAGCCAGTGGTGCAGCAGTAAATTAAATTCCCTTTTTTATTGTTTGTTGTTTGTACTGCCCACTGCACTGCACATTGTACACACATATATACATATAAGCTCCCGCACGGCAGCAGCCTACCCAGCCGTTCTCTCGTGGTCTTTCCTTCTTTCTTTCGACTTTTCTATCACTCTATCGATCTTTCGTCTTCGCTATTGCTCTCTCCTCTGGATCTGTCGCACTCTCGCTTGCAGTAGGGCACGGGCAATTCGGCCCGCCTGCCCTCAAAGCAGTCTGGATATCGTCGCGCTCGCATTAGGGCACGGGCAATTCGGCCCGCCTGCCTTTGCAGCGTCTGGACCCTTCAATCGTCGCGCTCGCATTAGGGAACGGGCAATTCGGCCCGCCTCCTCTTGCAGTTTTGGACTCTTGAACCGGCTAACTCTACATCGCTAATCTCGCTTTCGCTATCCTATCCGCTCAACTTTCGCTATTGACAATAAAACTGTATCAAACTAAACTCTCGTGTTTAATATATCGCAAACTACGCTGCCGAAAAAGCTCGGCAGTTCAACAAATATGTTGGGCGACTATGTGTGGACTCTCATAAGAGAATCTGACTTAAATGACAAAAGAAGACAGACAAACCATTTTAAAAATAGTAACAAGCAATAACAATAAAAATATTTAAGTATCATAACACTTAAATAAATTCAAGTATTTTTCGGTATTTTTTCAGATAAAATGAGATTTGGGTCGTTTTGGTCAAACGGTTATAACTTAGCCGTTTGATTTTATATTTTTATAAGCGATACCTTAAACGAAGCGTAATTAATGTGTCTATCTAAAACCAAAAATCAAAGCATTCATTTATTTTTTTTTTCGATTTTTCCTGAAGTTTCAAAGTCAAAATTTCGGGTAAAAAATACCGAAAAAAATGATGAAATTTCAATTTGAAAGCTTAATATCTGCCAGACGTTAAGTTTCTGCTACAAAGTGTCTGAGTCGGATTTATAGCTGCATTTATCAGCTTTTTTTAACTGCAAAGTTCCGTAAATTCCGAAATTTTGACTTTGAAAGCTCAGGAAAAGTCGAAAAAAAAATATTTGAATGTCTTGATTTTTGGTTTTAGATAGACACATTAATTAGGCGTCGTTTAAGGTATCTCAATGAAGAAAACCATTTCGAAAGTCATCGTTCCCTCTCGCTCTCTCTCACACGCGACTTTGTCTGCTTTGCCTATTTGTCCAAATAAGCGCCTAGATCTCAGAGACTATGAGAGCTAGGGCAACCAAACTTTCTTTATTTTTCTCCTGTGATATCACTTCAGTACAAGTGTGTTTCAAAATTTTGCCACGCTCCCTTCCGCCCCCACAAAGTAAAAAATCTGTGCAATCCACAATTTTTCAGATAAAAGAAAACCAAAAACGCATTATCATGGAAAACAACCGTATCTACAAGAATGACGAATCTGGATCAGTTCGGATTATTATTATGGCCAAAAGGAAAAAAAGCGCTTACGCAGTTACGTAATTATACATGTACATGTAGAAATGTAGAAGCTGATGTAAAAAGCATATGTAAACAAAAATGGAAACATATATACAAAACTGGTTCGACTTAATTATTTGAAATTGTCTTTTTTGCCCAAAACTTAATTCGTCCCTTTTGCGAACATATAATAACTTGCATAAATCGTAAGCTCATATATGTATGTACATATATACTCACTGAGTACCGGGTTTAAAGTAAAGCTGCGGCCTTTGCCGCGGCTCACAACGTTCCCCCTCGTTTTATAAGTCTTAACTTAGGAATGTATGTTTTCAGCTATGTTGTTGCGCCGGCGCTGTTGGCTATGGCGCTAAGCATCACACTCCCCCCTCCTCCTTTAGGCGGGCGTCGGTAAGCGGGATAATCCGTCCGTCACTGCATTTAACTTCCCTTTCTGACACCGTACCTCAAATGTAAAGCGTTGCAATCCCAACGCCCATCTTGCTATTCGGCCTGACGGGCTTTCGATAGAATCGAGCCATCTGAGCGCTATCCCTATCCTAAAGGTGATTCGAGCACAATATTGCGGAAGTCTAACGTTAACAGTCCAGGGCTTGACTACCCTACTCAACGGAACGGGCTGACACGAATTTGCAGTTTTCGTCAAAGAAATGTTACATTACATATTAAAGTTTCTATCCAATCTCCTGTCATATCACTTCAATAAAGGTGTATTTCAATATTTTTAAGATAAAAGAAAACCAAAAACGCATAATCATGGAAAATAACAGTATCTACCAGTTTGCCTAATCTTGATCAGGTCGAACTACTATTATAGCCAGAAGGAACAAATTAAATTTCAGTCGCTACGCAACGCCTACCAACTGCTTCTCTCTCTCGAAAACACTTCATGTACATCTAGAAATGTATAAACAGATGTAAAAATTATATGTAAACAAAAATTGAAACTTATATTAAAACTAGCTGACCCGGCAAACGTTGTTTTGCCATATAAATTATTTCTAGTGTAGACAAAAAATAACTAACTTATTGTAAGTGTGTAAGGATGTGGTATATGCGTGAAATATGCATGGAGCGCTATGAACGATGAGGGAATATAAAAATAACAAAGACCAAACATTATTTTTAAGTTATTATAATTTATTCCTTAAAATTATATATCTTTAATTAATTAATTACTTCAGTAACACTAACAAACAATATTAATCTCTTAAAGCTATAGCATGAACAATATTTTTTGTTAGCCCATCTTTAACTAACACAAACAAACTGGTTTGCTTACCCACTCGAGAGCATGCCACGTATAATTGTCCGTGTGAAAAACATGGTGTTCTCAAATCTAAGCCACAAATAGAAATCGTTTGGCCTTGGGATTTGTTGATAGTCATTGCAAATTCCAATCTAATCGGAAACTGAATACGTTTGAATTCAATTGGCACATCTGTAGGTATAATAGGAATCCGTGGTATTAATATATTTTCACCTCGGCATTTGCCATTTAAAATGCTGGCTTCGACCACGTTTTTCATTAATTTTTGAATGACTAATCGCGTACCGTTGCACAGCCAGAGCGGGTTCAAATTACGAATAAAGATAATCGCAGATCCAACCTTTAATTGTAAATTATGCGGTGGCATGTTTGGCAACTCCAGTGAATTCAAAAACTCTGTGGGAAAATTTTTACACTGTTTCAGCACGGTGGCCATGGACGATTGATTCTTAATGTTGCATACTGCGTCAGGGTTATTCTGAATATTTAGTGGCAGATTAAATACTAAATGAGCTGCTCTCGTTTCATACAACTGGTTGTATTGAACTTTGCAGTTGAAAAAATGCTGATAAATGCAGCTATAAATCCGACTCAGACACTTTGTAGCAGAAACTTAACGTATGGCAGATATTAAGCTTCCAAATGGAAATTTCATCATTTTTTTCGGTATTTTTTACCCGAAATTTTGACTTTGAAACTTCAGGAAAAATCGAAAAAAAAAAAAATAATAAATAAATGAATGCCTTGATTTTTGGTTTTAGATATACACATTAATTACGCGTCGTTTAAGGTATCGCTTATAAAAATATAAAATCAAACGGCTAAGTTATAACCGTTTGACCAAAATGACTTTTACCTGAAAAAATACCGTCCGTACGTTTTTGGTCCAACTTCCAAAATGGGATTGCAAGTCTTAGGTATTGATATATATCGGATATATATCCTACCTGGTCATATTTATTTGGGGTGTAAGTGTTGTGGACAGTTTTATTCCCTATACCTAAGCCTTGGTGAGGATAAATATACATAAATACCTGTTAGGGTCAAATGTTGACCTTTCGGTCAACTTCATGTGCTTACCGAGCAGACTCGTTTTGCTACATATGTGAAAAGTATATGACCAGCAAAGAAGAAAAAATCGTTTTTACCGAAAAGTTCCAAGAACAGTATAAGGAAAACTATAAGATGTGGCCCAAAAGTATTGGCGAAGAGTGGGCTCCAAGCTGTATATGCAAAACGTGCAAATTGAATTTAACAGCATTTAATAAAGAGGAAAAGTAAGTTACCCTAAATCAGAAGCTATGAAGTGTACAAAAAATACTAAGCATTACTTTTTTTCTTGCACATTTTTTTTTTAGAAAACAATTTCGATTTGGAACTCCAATGCTATGGAGAAAACCAAAAAATCACAGCACTGAATGTTTCTTTTGTTTATTCGAAAAAAAAGGGTTTGGGGTAGGTGAGAGATATAAATACCCGCAAGAGTCTCGTCAAGGCTTTACGCTTCCTGCTCCTCCTTTGAAGGAAATATCGCCATTAAAACGCAAAAAAGAGGAGATGTCTTCTTCGTCGTATGGAACAACGGATTCAAGTAATGACCAATCAGGAGAATATAAATTTTGCAAGCCATTATCACAGGAACAATTGAACGATTTGATGAGGATCCTGGAACTTCCTAAAAGTAAAGCTCAGATTCTTGGATCTATTTTAAAGGATGCCCGTTTATTGAAGGAAGATGTCAAAATAACTCATTTCCGGACGCGTCACTTGGTTCACGCACAGTTTTATATGACGAAGGATGACATGTGCGTTTGTCACGACATTTTCGGCCTCTTCAGGGAACTGGGTGAAGATTACGACCCAAACGATTGGAGGTTATTTGTTGACAGCAGTAAAGAAAGTTTAAAGGCTGTTTTGCTACACAATGGAAATCAAAAGCCGTCTATTCCCATCGCCCATGCTGTTAATATGAAAGAGTCCTATCAAACAATGACTAAATTGTTTGAAAATATTAAATATAAAGAACACCAGTGGAAGGTCGCGTGTGACTTAAAAGTTGTAGCCATGTTAACTGGATTGCAAGGCGGTTATACAAAATACTGTTGCTTCCTGTGCCTATGGGATAGCCGAAATAGAAAAGAGCATTACACAAGAAAGAACTGGGAAAAACGGAACGAAAATATTTTGGGACATCACAACGTACAAAATGCAGCTCTTGTGAAAGCCCAAGACATTATATTACCACCATTGCACATTAAGCTAGGACTGATAAAAAATTTTGTTAAAGCACTGGATTACGAAGGTGAATCGATGAATTACCTCAAAACTGTTTTTCCACGTCTGCCGCTGGCAAAAGTTAAAGAAGGCGTATTTGATGGCCCCCAAATTCGAAAACTACTAAAAGATGATGGATTTGAAAATATTTTATCTACGAATGAAAAAGCAGCCTGGAACTCATTCCGAATGGTTACAACAAATTTTCTTGGTAACAGAAAGAGTGATGATTACGTTAAAATCGTTCAAGACCTACTTAAGAATTATGAACAAATTGGAGCCAACATGTCACTCAAAATCCATTTCCTGCATGGATGTGTGTCTATCTAAAACCAAAAATCAAAGCATTCATTTATTTTTTTTTCGATTTTTCCTGAAGTTTCAAAGTCAAAATTTCGGGTAAAAAATACCGAAAAAATGATGAAATTTCAATTTGGAAGCCAGACGATAAGTTTCTGCTACAAAGTGTCTGAGTCGGATTTATAGCTGCATTTATCAGCTTTTTTTAACTGCAAAGTTCCGTACAACCAGTTGTATGAAATGTGAGTTATGTGAAAAATAGAAGCACTACCTATGACAAAAAATACCAGATTTTTAAAAAATTCTTTAAAAAAAAACTACTCCATGTAAAAAAAAATACATTCTTCAAAATTTTTAAACATCCAAATCTATCAGAAAAAGTCATTTTTGGAGACAGCGGAAAAGAAACTGGTTGTATTGAACTTTGCAGTTGAAAAATGCTGATAAATGCAGCTATAAATCCGACTCAGACACTTTGTAGCAGAAACTTAACGTCTGAAAGATATTAAGCTTCCAAATTTAAATTTCATATTTTTTTCGGTATTTTTTCCCCGAAATTTTGACTTTGAAAGCTCAGGAAAAGTCGAAAAAAAAATATTTGAATGTCTTGATTTTTGGTTTTAGATCAGGGGTCGGCAGCGTCCTATCCCATGTGCATAGCAAAAACGTCTCGGGGCAGCGCAGTCGGCACACGCATAGCGTAAAAACTTCGAGTACCGTCGGCTTTACTGCTCGGGTCCCGCGGCGGCAGAGAAAATGGAGTCGTGTGTCTTCGGGCCTATGCACATGCTGTTTCGGTATTCTGTTCGTCAGCGTTGCGAGAACAGAGATGAATCAGTTTGCGTTCAGAAGTCAAATGGTGAAGACCACGCTGCGCAAATTAAATTGTACACTGACAAAAATGTTCAATATAATGTGGGAACATGATTTTATCTTTTTAGAAAATATGGATGGCGGGGCGTAATGTTTTTTTTTCTTGTTTTTAGCTGTTTATGATGCTGTTTTTTTGTTTTTTTATTACTACGATTTTTTCCCCTTGTTATTTTTTCTTTTGTTTGGCGTAAAACATTTCTCCTTATCTGGATTCATTTCTTTCAGTGCAAAGCAAGAAACGTTTTGCCTTCGTGTCTCTTGTCTGCGCACACAAGCGCACAAAACATGTGAGTGTATTGCGTGCCGACCCCTGTTTTAGATAGACACATTAATTAGGCGTCGTTTAAGGTATCTCAATGAAGAAAACCATTTCGAAAGTCATCGTTCCCTCTCGCTCTCTCTCACACGCGACTTTGTCTGCTTTGCCTATTTGTCCAAATAAGCGCCTAGATCTCAGAGACTATGAGAGCTAGGGCAACCAAACTTTCTTTATTTTTCTCCTGTGATATCACTTCAATACAAGTGTGTTTCAAAATTTTGCCACGCTCCCTTCCGCCCCCACAAAGGAAAAAATCTGTGCAATCCACAATTTTTCAGATAAAAGAAAACCAAAAACGCATTATCATGGAAAACAACCGTATCTACAAGAATGACGAATCTGGATCAGTTCGGATTATTATTATGGCCAATGTCGGGTCAAGCAGCATAAACCAAAACTATAATGTAAATGCACATCTCGATGTCAACTATTGCCCACTGTAAAATATTTTGTCACCGCATATGCCTACGCATGGCAGCGGCTTTCGTTCTCATACTTATGTACATATAAGCATTCTTTGTACTCAACTTAGCAGCAGCCCGAACTGCTCAAGCTCTCTTATAATTGCACTCTCTCTCGCTCGGTAAGCGTTGCCTCATAGGGCACGGCAAGTACGCCGTCAGCCCTTGCAGCCAGTCTGGAGCTAATACTCGAAACCAACGCATCATCTCTCGTCGTATACGCATATCTCCATATATACATCTAGATAAATAAACCTGGCATTAAATCGCCTATATACAACCAAATCCTAATTGCAATCGTCTTTCTTAATCGCAACAGCTAGTGAAAAAGCTCACTAGCTAAACATTTGGTGACCCCGACGTGATCGTGCAAGAATAACTATTTCTGTGCAATTACGAAATATAAAAAAAAAACATTATTTGAATTGCCAATTTGGCCAGTGTCATCGACTATATAATATACTACATATACCGGCCTCCCTTGCAGCTGTCGGCTTACGGTGCTTGTTATTACAGTTACGCTCGGTGCTCTTTGCTCTTCTCTTCCCACACCGGCTGCCCTCGCATATTGGTATTGCACCTAGCGTTCAAGCAACGCAACGGTTATTGTTCATTGCTCCTAAGTGCGTTCGTTCCTCTTTGTGCTCGTCTTCCCGCTAGCGACGTTTATTACGCGCTTCACTCTTTGCGGTCATCTTCCCGCAGTAAACGTTTGCTAAGCTGCTGCCGCTATGGAAATAGATGCTGCCAACGCTGCTGTTGCTGCCAACGTTGCTGATGCTGCCAACGCTGCTGTTGCTGCCAACGTAGCTGAAGCTGCCAACGTTACCGACGCTGCTAATGAAATTCCAATTGCCAGGGAGCAAACCAGGGTGTCATTTTTAAGGCTCAAATCCACGGAGCTATGCGGAAAAATTAAAAGGTTAGTTGCTGAGTGCCAGAATGAGTCGCTAGTAGCAGACTATTATATGCTCGTGGTACAACAAGAGCAACTCGATAAGCTGATCGGAAAGTTTGAGCTGCTTCATAACGAGCTTGAGGAATTGGATCAAGCCGAGATTCACAGTGGATTAGGTGATGTGTTCGAATCGCTTGCCAGTACTGCGAAGGCGTCAATTCTGCGGGAAATAGCTAAGAGTAGCGGACACATGCCTCTTCATTCTACCATGGCTGGAGGAAACCTCACCGCTGATTGTGCCGGCTCGCAATTTGTGCCTCGACGTAGACAGGTACCATCTCTGCCTCCTATACAACTTCCAACTTTCGGCGGAGGATATGCTAAATGGAACGACTTCTACTCCACGTTTGTAACCATCATAGATAATCATCCTGATCTAACTAATGTAGAGAAGTTTCAGCATTTGCGTTCCTGTCTGCGTGATGCGGCTTTGGAGACTGTGCGTTCGCTGGAGATTTCGGATGGCAATTATAACGTGGCGTTAGAATTATTGGAAAGAAGGTTTAATAATCGACGCTTAGTATTTCAGGCACACATTAATGAGATCCTGGGGCTTCCGGCTGTCGAAAATGGTTCAGTGGTAATGCTTCGAGAGCTGTCAGACGGATTCAACGCTCATATGCGTGCGCTTCAGAGTTTGAGCACTTCTGAGCAGATCGCAGGATGCATCACCGTGCAGGAGCTGCTCCGTAAACTCGATCCAGTGAGCCAAGCCAAGTGGGAGGAGCGATTTGAGGAGCCAGCGTATGCCAACTCGATTCCGTCATGGGAGTATATGGCCTCGTTCCTGGAACAGCGATGCAGATCTTTGGAGACAGTGGATTTTGCTAGGGCAAACTATGCGCCGAGCAGTCAGGTGGGCAAGAATAAGAGATATAACAATTCCAGGTCCACCTTAATTGCAACTAGCCAAACTTTCTCAAGCTGCGTGCTCTGCAGTACCGGCGCTCACGAAGTCCAGTACTGTCCGAAGTTCAAGGCACTGTCCCCCGAAAATCGCCATAAAGAGGCCAAACGACTGGCCCTTTGCATTAATTGCCTTAGAACAGGACACCGATTAAGCCAGTGCACCTCGAGCCACTGTCGTATCTGCGGCTGCAAGCATCATACTACGCTTCATTTCGGTAACCCTGATTCGGCTGCAGTCCAAGGTCAGTCAACTGATGCTCAGTCTCCGTTTGCGCCCCCTTCTTCTAATCCGGCTCAGCTTACCACTGAACCCCTACTTCAGCGTCTACTTCGTCTGCACTTATAGCCCAAGGTCTCAGTAATAATGTCGTTCTACTTGCCACTGCCACAGTTTTGGTAAAAAATCGTTCCGGAGTTTTAGTTCCCTGCAGAGCATTGCTGGATTCCGGCTCCCAGTTGCATCTGATAACTTCTCGTTTCGCCAATCAGCTTCAGCTTCGGAAAAGGAAATCATCAACCGCAGTTTCTGGAATTGGCGACTCCAGCTTCGTCACCGATGGATGTTCGGTCAGTGTTAGCTTGCACTCTCGCTCATCGGATTTCTCAGCTTTCATCACTGCTATCGTAGCTTCTAACATAACTGATCGTCAGCCATGCTTTGGAATTGACACTCATAACTGGAACATTCCAGCGAACATACCCCTAGCGGATCCGGAGTTCCATAGGCCTCAGCGCGTCGATCTATTAATTGGAGCAAGTCTGTTTTACGATCTCCTTTGTGTGGGTCAGATTAAACTACTGCCAGGATTGCCTTCAATTCAGAAAACTCGCTTGGGATGGGTCGTGTCTGGAGGTTGCTCTCGTTCAAATGGGTCGTCTTTAATGGTGGCTCATGCTCCAGCCGTTATTGCCGAGGATAACAATCCAGATCAGCAACTTGAAGTGCTCCTTCGGAGGTTTTGGGAGGTTGAGAGTTGCGTCGAACCCATAGTAAAATCTACCAAGGAAGAGCTGGATTGTGAAGCGCATTTTGTTCAGCATGTCCGTCGTCTAGAAAATGGCGATTATTGCGTTCGGCTGCCAACTAAATATAGTTTGGATCTCCTGGGAGAATCTTACAATCAAGCGCGTCGCAGATTCCTGTCCCTTGAGCGGAAGTTAAATCGTCGCCCTGAGGTGAAGGCTCAGTATGCTGCCTTCATAAACGAGTATCTTGACTTAGGTCATATGTCTCCTGTTCCTGCCCATTCAATCAGCAACTGCCGGTATTTTCTACCTCACCATTGCGTCACGAAAGAGGATAGTTCTACGACCAAGCTTCGAGTCGTTTTTGATGGATCCGCTTCTACGTCATCTGGCTATTCCTTGAATGATGTTTTAATGGCTGGCCCCGTAATACAACCTAAACTCTTTCAGATTATTGCTCGATTTCGTTCATTCGCAGTTGCGATTACGGGAGATATCTGTAAGATGTATCGGTGTGTACGAGTTTCGCCCGAGGACAGCAACTTGCAGTGTATTCTGTGGAGAAACTCCACACAAGATGACTTGAGCGTGTTTCAACTGGACACCGTTACTTATGGGACGAAGCCTGCCTCCTATTTATCTGTGCGAGCGATGCACCAGTTGGCAACCGACGAGCAGGCAGATTTTCCAGTTGGAGCTGAAGTTCTTCGCCGTGACTTCTACGTGGATGATTTGATATCTGGCGCCAGATCTCAGGAAGAGGCCATCCGCATTCGTGAGCAAACTGCTGGAATCCTGTCTAGGGGTCAGTTCAGATTGAGGAAATGGTGCTCGAACGTTCCCACTGTGCTGGATGGAATTCCTGATGAGGACAAGGAAACGTACTTAAAGTTCGATGATGGCAGCCATTTTACTAAGACACTAGGACTCGCTTGGGATCCGATTTCTGATAAACTTTTATTTTCGTTCTCGGCCCTAGAATCGTCTCCGAATCCCTGCAGGCGCTCTGTGCTATCAACCATAGCGCGGTTCTACGATCCTCTCGGACTGGCTGGTCCTGTAATTACGAAATCAAAAATCTTTCTTCAGCGTTTGTGCAAGGAGAAGTTAGCCTGGGATGAAAGTCTCCCTGCCTCACTGAGTACAGAGTGGCATGAAATATGCAGCAGTTTTGGCCAGATTCGTCGACTTGAGTTTCCTCGTCTTGTCCTCCTTCCAGACTCTGAGCTAGAAATTCACGGATTCTGCGATGCCAGCATCGAGGCTTATGGTGCATGCATATATGTCGTGTCAAAGGGTCAGCATGCCAGCAGTCACTTACTTTGTGCCAAATCTCGTGTTGCTCCTTTGAAGACACTTACGGTGCTAAAGTTGGAGCTTTGTGGAGCGGAGTTGCTGGCTAGGCTCATGTCTGAAATATCCGGAATGAATGTCTTCAAGGGAAGGTGTTACTGTTGGTGTGATTCTGCGGTTGCACTTTCCTGGATTCGGGACGAGTCATCAAGATTTAACGTATTTGTTGCAAACAGAGTAGCAACGATTCAGGAAATGACTGACAACATGACATGGCGCTATGTTCCCACAGCGTTAAACCCAGCCGACATTCTCTCTCGAGGGGCTCTTCCGACTGAGCTGAAGGAGTGTTCCCTTTGGGCTCATGGACCTCCATTTCTTTGTGGCCTTTCAGATGACTGGCCGGCCACGGTACTACCGGATAAGCCAGCCCTTGAGCTTCGCCGGAGTGCTCTTCTGGTAAAGTCTCCCTATATTGACATTGTAGCTGATTCCAAGTATGCAAACTCGTTTGGTTCCTTGCAACGCGTGTTCGGATACATTTACAAGTTTTGCAATCGCATTCGGCATCCCGGACTGATTGTCTCGGACATTGAGCATGGAACCCAGTTATTGCTGCGACTAGTCCAGCGCACTCAGCTATGGGAGGACATGAAGTCGCTGCGGTCCAGGGGATCGGTTCCCCCATCTAGCTCACTTGCTTCGTTGTCGCCGTTCATGGATCAGTTTGGTCTGCTCAGGGTTGATGGTCGATTGAAGAACTCTACGTTGGATTTTAATGGCCGTCATCCAATTATCTTGCCTAGCCGCCATCCACTAACTCTTTCCATAATCTCCCACCTTCATGAGCGGAATCTGCACGCTGGACCTCGAGCTTTGCTTGGACTCATTCGATCCCAATATTGGCCCATTGGGGGGAGGAAGACGGTAAACAAGGCAGTGAATAAGTGCATAAGATGCTTTCGAATGAAGCCTAGAGTATTGGAGCATATTATGGCGGATCTTCCAAAGGAGCGGCTCGACGGTTCTCATGCCTTTGAGATCACAGGCGTCGACTTTTGTGGGCCATTTTTCTACAAACCGGAGGCACGCAACAAGGGCCCAATCAAGTGTTACGTCTGTGTCTTCATTTGCTTCGCTACCAAGGCTGTTCATCTGGAGCTGATTAAGGACCTGTCTACACTTGCCTTTCTTCATGGACTAAAGCGCTTCATATGCACTCGACGGAAGCCGCGACAAATTTGGTCGGACAACGCAACCAATTTTGTCGGCGCTAGGAATGAGCTGATGGAATTAAAGCGCCTGGTCCTCAGCGATGACCATCAGAAGGCTGTGCTGGATTTTTGCTTGGTTGAGTCTATAGACTGGCACTTCATTCCTCCGCGCTCCCCGCATTTTGGTGGCCTATGGGAAGCGGCAGTTAAGACGGCCAAGTACCACTTCTACCGTGCGATAGGCAGCTCGATTCTTGGATTTGACGAACTGCGGACGTTGTTATGCCACATCACGGCTGTAATTAATTCAAGACCCTTAGTCTCCATTTCAGAGAGCCCTGCCGATCTTGATGTTTTAACTCCAGCGCATTTCTTGAATGGTGGCCCTCCTGCTTCGTTCGCTGAGCCAGACGTAACACGGCTTAAATTCGATCGTTTGGATGGCTGGCAGCGCGTTTCATACCTGCAGCAGCTCTTCTGGTCCCGGTGGAAGGAGGAGTACATCACTTCGCTACAGCAACGCTCAAAATGGCGCACTGCGAAGCCCAGTTTGGCAGTCGCCGATATGGTCCTTGTCAAGGACGAGAATCTTCCTCCCATGAAGTGGCCACTGGCGAGGGTGGTTGAGCTTGTACCAGGAAGAGATGGCATTTCCCGAGTCGCCGTGCTGAAGACATCATCTGGACTTATAAAACGAGCCGTCAACAAGTTGTGTCTGCTGCCCCTTAAGGATGCTGTTGAAGGACAGGGTTTCAACGGGGGGAGTATGTCGGGTCAAGCAGCATAAACCAAAACTATAATGTAAATGCACATCTCGATGTCAACTATTGCCCACTGTAAAATATTTTGTCACCGCATATGCCTACGCATGGCAGCGGCTTTCGTTCTCATACTTATGTACATATAAGCATTCTTTGTACTCAACTTAGCAGCAGCCCGAACTGCTCAAGCTCTCTTATAATTGCACTCTCTCCCGCTCGGTAAGCGTTGCCTCATAGGGCACGGCAAGTACGCCGTCAGCCCTTGCAGCCAGTCTGGAGCTAATACTCGAAACCAACGTATCATCTCTCGTCGTATACGCATATCTCCATATATACATCTAGATAAATAAACCTGGCATTAAATCGCCTATATACAACCAAATCCTAATTGCAATCGTCTTTCTTAATCGCAACAGCTAGTGAACAAGCTCACTAGCTAAACAGCCAAAAGGAAAAAAAGCGCTTACGCAGTTACGTAATTATACATGTACATGTAGAAATGTAGAAGCTGATGTAAAAAGCATATGTAAACAAAAATGGAAACATATATACAAAACTGGTTCGACTTAATTATTTGAAATTGTCTTTTTTGCCCAAAATTTAATTCGTCCCTTTTGCGAACATATAATAACTTGCATAAATCGTAAGCTCATATATGTATGTACATATATACTCACTGAGTACCGGGTTTAAAGTAAAGCTGCGGCCTTTGCCGCGGCTCACAACGTTCCCCCTCGTTTTATAAGTCTTAACTTAGGAATGTATGTTTTCAGCTATGTTGTTGCGCCGGCGCTGTTGGCTATGGCGCTAAGCATCACACTCCCCCCTCCTCCTTTAGGCGGGCGTCGGTAAGCGGGATAATCCGTCCGTCACTGCATTTAACTTCCCTTTCTGACACCGTACCTCAAATGTAAAGGGTTGCAATCCCAACGCCATCTTGCTATTCGGCCTGACGGGCTTTCGATAGAATCGAGCCATCTGAGCGCTATCCCTATCATACTTTACTTTAGGACGTTGATATGCAATGACTGCACCATCAAGTGGCCCAAGCGACACCAGCCTATGGCTGTTACGCGCGGATCCCAGGCAAGAACGCAGCCCACCTCCCGCCCAACCGACCGAGGGGCGCTGTCGCATGACGCGCGACTCGTAAACCGAACCGATCGCGGACATGCAGGAAAGATAGGTGTTAGACTAGTGTTCGAGGAAAAGTAGAACTAATCTAACTAAAGAAGAAAAGTAATTACTAATTACGGGAAAGATGTAGGAGTATCAGTAATTTAAGACTAGGAAGGGAGTTAGTGGTAGATATAATATGGTAGAGGGAATTATAATCCGAGCATAGGACCCTAAATGGTTCATGCAAGGAGTAATTCGATCTACAAAGCGGAAGAAACAACGGTGTATAGTTCCTAGTGCTTCTGATAGGAATCATGAAGTTTATGCGGCTCAACAGGTCAGGGCTATCTACATCACCCTTGATCAAGTTGTGCACAAAAATCACGCCAAGCATTTTCCTACGATTAGCTAAGGTTGGAAGGTTTATTAAGAGCAATCTATTAGAGTAAGACGGCAGTCTCACACTTGCATCCCAGCTGAGGCCGCGAAGAGCAAAAAGTAAAAAGTTTTTCTGAACTGATTCTATACGGTCTTGGTGTACGTTGTACTGAGGGCACCATACACAAGAGCCGTATTCTAAAATCGGACGAACCAGGGAGGTGTAGAGAGTCTTTGTTATATAGGGGTCGTCAAATTCCTTTGACCACCTCTTTATAAACCCAAGCACGCCCATGGCCTTATTCACCATGGTAGAAATGTGTTCTGAAAACTTTAACTTGGGATCTAATAGAACACCAAGATCATCAACCCGGGTAATTCTCTCAAGAGAACCCCCACAAAGGGTGTAAGGAACCAGAAAGGCACTGGAGCGATGAAAAGTCATTACTTTACATTTTGAAGCGTTAAGGTTTAATAAATTTGCACAACACCAAGACTGAAATCTATCGAGATCGGATTGCAACCTGGATTGGAAAGAAATGTCCTTATACTGGACACAGAGCTTAACATCATCCGCATACATTAGTACTCGAGAGTATGTTAATACAGAAGGTAGGTCATTTATAAAGAGAGTAAAGAGTAAGGGGCCTAGATGGCTGCCCTGAGGTACACCCGAAGTCACCATAACTGGAGAGGACAGGGAGTTTTTGAACAGGACTCTTTGAGACCTAGCATACAGGTAGCTAGAGATCCATCTCAGGAGATTGGGCGGGAACCCTAGAAGGTCGAGCTTTTGTGCTAGGAGAGAATGGTTTACAGAGTCGAACGCTTTACTAAAATCGGTGTAAACAACATCCGTCTGCAAATTACCTTGAAAGCCTTTTATTATAAAGGAGGTAAACTCCAATAAATTTGTAGTGGTTGATCTCCGCCTTATAAATCCATGTTGAGTTGGAGATATAAGTGATCTGCATAGGTGCTGCAGGTGCGGAGTTAAAATTTTCTCAAACACTTTAGGAATAGCGGATAACTTAGATATACCTCTATAGTTCATTGCGTCAGACTTGCTACCTTTCTTATGGAGAGGAATTATAAAAGACTCCTTCCATATCGGGGGAAAGCATGAAGAAGTTATTGATAGGTTGAACAGTTTAAGCAACGGCCCACACAGAGACTCGGCACAATACCTGAGTACACAGCCGGGAACTCCGTCCGGACCCGGTGAGAACACCGGCTTTACTGTTCGTAGATCATGAAGCAACGAGCTTTCATTTAGCAAGGGACAGAAAATGCCGTTCGACCGCGGTAAACTGTATGGATACGGCTGACCAGAGTAAACATCCTGCGAATAGGTAGTTTGGAAAAAACGGGCAAAAAGATCGGCAATTGCCTGATCATTATCTGCCGACGTATTACGGAAAGATAGCGAGGATGGGTGTGCGGACGTTCTACGCTTACTGTTTACAAAGCTGTAGAACTGTTTGGGGTCCTTAGAAAAACTTATCCTGCATCGAGATAGGTAATTCTGATAGCATTGAGCGTTAAGAACTGAAAAGTTTGACCGAGCTATTACATAATGAGAGAGAGAAGAAGGAGAGCCAACTTCTTGAAATTTTTTATAAAGTCTTGATTTTAAGTTTTTTAGATGAGATAACTCCTTGGTAAACCAAGGGGGTTTTCTTGATCTAATCGGACAGGAAAGTGGGACACAAGAGACAAAAAGTGAGTCCAGTGCATCATAGAAAATGTTTGTGCCTGTCGTAACATCACTGCACAAATATAAAGCGGACCAATCAAAATCCCTAATGAGGTTATTAAGCTTCGTAAACTCGGCTTTACGGAAGCAGCGGACACATTGGGGTAGTCTACCCGACCGATCTAGTACAGTTCGTCCTAGGTCGAGCGACACTTCGAAAGTAGGATGGTAGGCATCTTCAGGTATAGAGAGCGGGGGGACTCGAGTTAACAACGCTACGGTCGGATCCGTTACAAAGCACAGATCAAGAAATCGACCCAAGGAATTTTTAACATGGTTAACTTGAGACAGAGACAGGTCAATCAAGCCGTCAACAAAGTCATGACGTGCCATGGGTACCAGGCTATTAGACTCATTTGCCGAAGACCAAACAATTCCTGGCAAGTTGAAGTCACCAAGAACTATCATGTGATCTTTGTCAGATAGCGAGGAAGAGATAGCGGTTAAGGCGGACAAATGCTGCTCGTAAATTGCGATATCCGAAGAAGGTGGAATATACGAACAAGTTATGAAAACTGAGAAAGCAGGAAGAATCAGTTTTACACACAGAAATTCCAGTTCCTGCTGGATCTGGACTGTGAAAAGTTCCGACGTGAAGTTTGAGTCCACAGCAATCAGAACCCCCCCTGCACGTCGAGACGAACGATCCTTTCTAAAAGTTGTGTACCGACCTGCCAAAACTTCGGAACTAAGAATGTCCGGCTTTAACCAGGTTTCGGTAAACACAATAACGTTGGATGCAAATGCGACACTATCCAGGAAAAGAATGCTGAGCTTACTACGCAAGCCTCGAACATTCTGATAGGTCACTGAAAGAGAGTTTGTTAGTTTTTTGGACGGGTGGAGGTAGAGCGGGAAGATGACAAAGGAGCACTGGTCTGGTTAGTTGGCAGAGTTATTGGGGGCCTAGTCTTCTTCTTTGCCTTAAACTCCTTCACCACCAAATGCTCCGGCCAAAATTTGGCAGAACAGATGGTGCTAAAATGAGTTTGGGAGACACTTATTTTAAAAGAAGCTATCTCCCTGGCATAAGAAAAGTTGAACTTTTCCACCTTGAAATCAACGGCTTGTATGCGGCTTTGAATATAAGCCGTCACATCTTTAATTGTGGAGTCAGGGGCAAGCCGTGAGACAAAAACTTGTCTCTTTGGTGGGATCCCGACCAATCTTGGCACCACAGGCCTATCACCTGTGATGGTAATACCCGGTGGTCCGGGTCGTATATTGACTGGTGGGGTCGGAATTGCGGGGACAGCTAATGAATTTGATACTACGGACACGGACGCTACAGACGGTCTTGGCTGCATGCTCTCCGACGCGATAAATTCGGCTACCGAATTTTCATCACCAGCAGCTGTCGTTGCCTTTGGAGTGGCGAACGATATCAACTGCTGCACTTTTGGGGTGGTCGGAGTCAGCTTGTCAGCATCGGCCGGTCGAGGGGCAGTCGGCACATGCAGATCCCGCGGAGTGACCTTTTTGCGCCTAGGAGACTCAGTCAATAGTTTGAGACCACTGAACTGAGACTCCATGGCTAGGAGCCGATCGTACTGCTCTTTGAAGCCCACGGTCAGCTCCCTAAAGCCCTTCCGGGTCTGCCTCATAAATGCGGCCATCTCCCCCTCAACCGGACGGCATGCCTCACAGCTGTAATGCAAGCCATTTCTTTTAGAGATGGCATCACCCACGAGACCGGAGAACCCGGCGCATTTAGCGTGCACTACGCTATCGCATAGCCAGCAGGGGATACTCGGCTGGTCATGGGTGATCTGCTTTTTGCAGGTTTTCTTGGCACAGACAACTGTGTATTCCATTATGAGAAATAAAAAATATAAAATTTCAAAACAAATATATATCAGACCAGTGTGCCAGATAAGCGATGAAAGCGCAATAAGAAAGAGAGGAGAGCGGTTACTGCAGCTTCAGTTGAGAGAGAGAGAGCGAGAGCGCTACTACACAGAACGTATTGAGAGCGAGAGAGGAAGAACAGTTATTTAAGTGTGGGTAATAGGGAGAGAGTGATAAATCAGCAAAACTAATAGGTGAGAGCTGTAAATATGATACTGTGTGTACTTACGAAAAGCACAAACAAAAACACACTGTTAGGCGATGCAAAAATAATAATTTAAAATTATGTTTTTCACAGTAAACAGGCATGCACTCGCGATCAAGAAATAGATGATATAGTAGGTTGTTAATTTATGAATTTTTTAAGGGTTATTTTCATAAAACACCGGCTGTTTAAGCAAAATAGGTAGAAAGTAAGCGGAGCGCAAAACAAAAACACGTCTGATTGCTACAAAGAGAATCGAACGATCATAAAGGTGATTCGAGCACAATATTGCGGAAGTCTAACGTTAACAGTCCAGGGCTTGACTACCCTACTCAACGGAACGGGCTGACACGAATTTGCAGTTTTCGTCAAAGAAATGTTACATTACATATTAAAGTTTCTATCCAATCTCCTGTCATATCACTTCAATAAAGGTGTATTTCAAAATTTTTAAGATAAAAGAAAACCAAAAACGCATAATCATGGAAAATAACAGTATCTACCAGTTTGCCTAATCTTGATCAGGTCGAACTACTATTATAGCCAGAAGGAACAAATTAAATTTCAGTCGCTACGCAACGCCTACCAACTGATTCTCTCTCTCGAAAACACTTCATGTACATCTAGAAATGTATAAACAGATGTAAAAATTATATGTAAACAAAAATTGAAACATATATTAAAACTAGCTGACCCGGCAAACGTTGTTTTGCCATATAAATTATTTCTAGTGTAGACAAAAAATAACTAACTTATTGTAAGTGTGTAAGGATGTGGTATATGCGTGAAATATGCATGGAGCTCTATGAACGATGAGGGAATATAAAAATAACAAAGACCAAACATTATTTTTAAGTTATTATAATTTATTCCTTAAAATTATATATCTTTAATTAATTAATTACTTCAGTAACACTAACAAACAATATTAATCTCTTAAAGCTATAGCATGAACAATATTTTTTGTTAGCCCATCTTTAACTAACACAAACAAACTGGTTTGCTTACCCACTCGAGAGCATGCCACGTATAATTGTCCGTGTGAAAAACATGGTGTTCTCAAATCTAAGCCACAAATAGAAATCGTTTGGCCTTGGTATTTGTTGATAGTCATTGCAAATTCCAATCTAATCGGAAACTGAATACGTTTGAATTCAATTGGCACATCTGTAGGTATAATAGGAATCCGTGGTATTAATATATTTTCACCTCGGCATTTGCCATTTAAAATGCTGGCTTCGACCACGTTTTTCATTAATTTTTGAATGACTAATCGCGTACCGTTGCACAGCCAGAGCGGGTTCAAATTACGAATAAAGATAATCGCAGATCCAACCTTTAATTGTAAATTATGCGGTGGCATGTTTGGCAACTCCAGTGAATTCAAAAACTCTGTGGGAAAATTTTTACACTGTTTCAGCACGGTGGCCATGGACGATTGGTTCTTAATGTTGCATACTGCGTCAGGGTTATTCTGAATATTTAGTGGCAGATTAAATACTAAATGAGCTGTTCTGCCTCCATCCAATAAAGTTGCTTTAATGCCCGATGATGCAACGGCCAATGCGATGCCATTATTTGATCGTATTTCGTATTGATCGTATTGCCAGTTCCACCCGGTGCATCCAAAAAGAAGAACCCACCTTGTCCAGCTGATACTGCGAGCTTAATGCGATCATAAATAGTTCTTTGTTTCTCATTCATTAGTGGGACATTGCGGGCAACAACCGCTGCCATTTCTACAGTGCTGTACTGCAGTTCACAAAAAAATGTTTAGGGTGGACAACCCTGTTGGACAGAGTTTCGCTGCCGTAGCAAGGGAAGTTTGTTGTACCGCAAAGTAAAAACGCAACCGTTCATATGTAAGGTTTATTTGTGACTAAATACAATGCTCTGCTCGCAGGCAGATAGAGACCGAAAAGAAGGAAAGACAAAAAGGAGATGAGAGAACGTCGTCTCGTCACGTCTCTCACTCATACGATTACATATTCATATGTATGTCAATACATGCGTGCATTGCTAGAGATGATCATATTTCAACACCCTTCCTCAATGCGTGCATGTTTACAAATTCCATTTAATTCAATTTAAACTTAACAATTTTGTAAATTCGACATGCTTTCTCTTAGGGAGATTCTTGGTCAAGATATCTGCAATCATATCTGTTGTACTAGCATACTTTAAGTTAACTTGACCTTCTTCTACAACCTGACGTACAAAGTGATATCTTATATCAATATGCTTGGTCCTTGAATGATGAACTGGGTTCCTAGCCAGCTCTTGTGCGCTCAAATTATCGCCATATAAAGTAGTCGAGGTAGCTTCATCCCCACAGCCGATTTCGATGATTAAGCGACGTAAGAATATGGACTCCTTACACGCAGCCGACAGTGCCATATATTCTGCCTCCGTGCTGCTAAGTGCCACGCTGCGTTGTTTCTCGGATCGCCAAGAAATTGGGCCACCTGCCAAAAAATAAACATATCCCGTATACGACTTTCGGTTAGTTCGATCGCCGCCCCAATCTGCATCCACATATCCAGTAAGTGGCTGATGACAACCTTTGTAGTGTAGTTTGAAATCCATCGTCGCTGCCAAATACCTTAAAACGTGTTTCACACCAGCCAGATGCTCTGCGTGCGGATCTTTATTCCTCTGGGCCAACTTTGCAACTGAATGCAGAATGTCTGGTCTGGTTGTGAGTGCCAGCCACATCAGCTCACCAATCATGGATTGATACATGACAGGATCAACCTTTTGACACTGCCCATCAGTACAATCCACCTGGAACCCCGCATCCAACGGAGTAGCCACTGGTCTACATTTGTCCATGTCGTGAGCTTGCAATAGTTCCTTGATGTATTGCGAGTGGCCTATGGTAATAGGCCCAAGTTCACCTTCACGGTGCACCTCCATGCTTAGAAACAGCTTTGGAACACCTTTGTCGACACATTCGAACGCATTTGAAATAGCGGACTTGATACTGAGCATGTCTTCTTTGGACTGGCATGCTATAAGTAAATCGTCAACATATACCAGGATTAACGATAAGTTACCTTTCCCTCTGTGCTGGTAGAGACACGGCTCGTTTTCACAGGCAACAAAACCCAGATTAGTCAGGACGCCATTCAGCTTCGAATTCCATTCCCTTCCTGACTGCTTCAATCCATATATTGCCTTTTTGAGCAGCATAGCCTTCGCTGGATAAACTCGATCAATGTACCCTTGTGGTTGCTTCATATACACCGTATCGCTCAGGTCACTGTTGAGGTATGCCGTACATACATCCATTTGGTTGACATATAACTTCAATTCCGCTGCTAGTGCAAGAATAAATCGGACGCTTTCCAATCTGCAAACTGGAGAAAAAGTTTCCGCATAGTTTATGCCGTATTGCTGGGAGCAACCTTTTGCCACCAACCGCGCCTTGAAACGTTCGATCTGACCATCTTTGTCGCGTTTCAGGCTATATACCCATTTGCATCCAACTGCTCGCTGTCCTGCCGGTAAGTCTGCCAACTGCCATGTTTCGTTTGCCATTAATGCTTCATATTCTCGCTGCATCGCTTCGGACCAATGTGATGCATAGATACTGTTCAATGCCTCCTCGTAGGAGAGTGGAATCTTTACGTTGCTGGCAACCAGAGCACCAAGAACGTTGTACTCCTTTCTCGGACGGCCAGGTTTGCCGGTCCGAATCAGCCTTGGTCTGCCAGGTCCAACACGAGGAGCTGGCTCATCTGACTCCACCTTTTCAATTGCGCTCTCGTAGCCATCAGGATCGCTGCTACTGGAATTCCCCCCTTCAACGCTTGCACCATCGCTGCAGTCTCCACCGCTGCTGTCAATATCATCAGTGTCGCCGCCAGACTGCATGCTAACTTCTGCCGTCGGAAGCTCGAACGTGATTGTGTCCTTGTCGTCTTGGATCTCGTCAAAGAGAACATCTCGCCTCTCAATCACCTGATGAGACAACGGGTCATACAGTCGATAGCCCTTAGCTGCTACTGAATAACCAATCATGCGATATTCTTTGCCTTTTGGTTGAAGTTTACTTTTCCTTGGACCCTTGTCCAGAGCTACTGCAACGGAGCCAAAAACTTTTAGATGACCAACAAAAGGTTTCTTACCAGTCCACGCTTCCATTGGCGTCATACTGGTCAGCGCCTTGGTCGGTGATCGATTCCGCACATACACAGCTGCGTTGACTGCCTCAGCCCACAAGGATTCGCCCAATCCTGACTGGGCCAGCATACATCTTGACATTTCCACCAGAGTGCGGTTTGCCCTCTCAGCAACGCCGTTTTGCTGTGGAGTGTATGCCACTGTCAGCTGCCTCTCGATCCCCTGATTTTTCAAAAATTCATCAAACGGTTTGTTGACAAATTCGCCGCCATTGTCGCTCCGGATACATTTGAGACTTTTTCCCGTTTGCCGTTCAACCAGTGTCTTGAACTCGACGAACTTCTTGAAGACTTCATCCTTCTTCCGCAGGAAATACACAAATACACGCCTTGATTTGTCATCGATGAAGGTTAGAAAGTACTTCGATCCAGCAAGCGACTGTGTGCCAAAGGGTCCGCACACATCTGCATGAATTAGTTCCAATATATCTTGAGCTCTACTGTAGGTTGCAACAGGAAATGGTTGCGCATGAATCTTGCTGACCATACATGTTTTGCAATTCATGTTCGCCGGGAAAACCATATTTTCGATGCCGCGCACCATTCCTTTACTGATCAAGTCTTTCATACTGCTGATATTCAAGTGGCCGTACCGTTTGTGCCACAGGGCACCATCAGCCTTAACCGCCGCAAAACAGTTGTTTTGTTTTCCTCGAAACATATACAAGTTTCCAACTCTGCTCGCCTTTACAATGCATTCGCCTTTCTGGATTACTTGTGCATATTCTTGTCCAAAAGTGACGAAACATTTGTTCTTTACAGCGCTGCTCACGGAGAAAAAATTTCCATTCATTTTGGGCACATAGAGAACATTTTTTAACAGCAGCGTACATATCTCTGTCTTCAGCTCTACTTCCCCTTTTCCTTCTGCTTTTAGAAAACCGGAGTCAGCCAGACCAATCATTTCTGTGTGATTCTCAAGCTTCGTGAATAACTGTTTCTCACAACACATGTGGCTTGTAGCACCACTATCCAAGCACCACATACTCTTTTTCAAATTATCAGCGTCCAACGCATTTAATAGGCTGCACTGCTTGTTCTCGCCTTTTGCTGCCTTTTCCACATTTGCGCTCTCTCTCTTACACTGAGCCTTCATATGCCCGCGCTCACCACACTTGAAACAAATCATATTATTGTTTCTCTTCTTTTGCGTTCTCTGCGCGGCCGGCTTGTGTATTGCGGTAAATGCTTTTGCGTATTCCTTTTGATCTTCAGCGTTTCCCTTTCGCTCGCCTTCTTCCTTCAATTTTACGCATAGAACATCAAATGTCGGCAGGCTGTCGCGCGTCTCTATGGCGACAACAAAATTTTCGAATTGTTCTGGAAGGCTCGACAGTAAGACAATTGCGCGTAGTTCATCATTTAGCTCGATTCCTACTGACCCAAGGCCATCAAGAATATCCACGAACTCATTTATGTAACTTGAAATGCTTTGCCTTTGGTCCATGCGTTTGCTTAGCAATTTCTTGTACAGTTGAACCTTTCGTACAGGTCCACTTGGTTGATGAACACTTTTTAATTTGTTCCATGCCTCGGACGACTTTGCGCAATTTTTAATGTACCCCAACTGTGAAGTTTTCACACTCAGTGTGATCATGGCCAGCGCCTTTTCGTCCTTGGCCTGCCAATTCACACCTTCGGGAACATTCGTAGGTAGTAAGTCACCAGATGCCACACTCCACAATTCAGCGTGCACCAACACAGACCGCATTTGAATACACCATGAGTCATAATTTCCCTCCTCCAATTTGTCTATCTGATAAATCCCGCTCATAGCTGATTATCGTTTAGTCTCTGAGTCACACCGAAGTTAATAGTTCGTAACTATAACAATCACTTTGCTTTTTATTTACAAAATCCGATCCTGGGCCCATAACCTGTTGGACAGAGTTTCGCTGCCGTAGCAAGGGAAGTTTGTTGTACCGCAAAGTAAAAACGCAACCGTTCATATGTAAGGTTTATTTGTGACTAAATACAATGATCTGCTCGCAGGCAGATAGAGACCGAAAAGAAAGGAAAGACAAAAAGGAGATGAGAGAACGTCGTCTCGTCACGTCTCTCACTCATACGATTACATATTCATATGTATGTCAATACATGCGTGCATTGCTAGAGATGATCATATTTCAACAAACCCATTTCACTAAGGGGTATGAAAAATAGATGTTGGCCGATTTTCAGATCTACTCAATATGCTCACAAAATTTCATCAGAATCGGTCAAGCCGTTTCGGAGGAGTTCGGGAACGAACATTGTGACACGAGAATTTTATATATATAGATTTCAAAAATGCTTTGACTTAATAATATGAAATTTTCTTTTTTTGCTCAAAATTTAATTCGTCCCTTTTGCGAACATTGCATAAATCGTAAGCTCATATAAGTAGGTATATACTGACTGAGTACCGGGTATAAAGTCGTTGTTGTTGTGTGTGCGCCGCGCCGGAATATAACCCCGTGAAGAAAAAAAAGTGCCCGACACAGCAATACAAAGTTGCGTCCACTGTCACTAATAGTGACAGTCACAAAGACAAATAAGGAAAGGAGAAGGAGATCGCTTACAGCGATCTTTCAAGGCCCTTCCTCGCCTTAAAAAATCAACAAGAACGAGGGGGAACGTTGTGAGCCGCGGCAAAGGCCGCGGCTCTACCTTATACCCGGTACTCAGTCAGTGTATACATACATACATTTATGAGCCTACGATTTATGAAATTTTGTTTATGTTCTCAAAAGGGACGAATTAATTTTTGGGAAAAAAATAATATTTAAAATAAAAAATGAAGTCAAACCATTTTTGGAATTTTTATACATGTTACCATTTTTGTTTAGATATGCTTTTTACATCTGCTTCTACATTTCTACACGTACATGTATAACTACATATTCGAGACGTACAAGTGTTTGCGACAGAGAGAGAGGGAATGAGTAAGCGCTTGGTAGGCGTTGCGTAGCCACTGACATTTAATTTGTTCCTTCTGGCCATAATAATGATCCGACCTGATCCAGATTCGGCAGTCTGGTAGACACGGTCATTTTCCATGATTCTGCGTTTTTGGTTTTCTTTTATTGTGGATTCCACAGATTTTCTTCCTTTGTGGAGGCGGAAGGGGAGTGGCAACATTTTGAAATACACTTGTGCTGAATTGATATCACAGGAGTTTGGATAGAAAGTTTGGTTGCTCTAGCTCTTAGATCTAGGCGCTCATTTAAACGAATAAGCAAAGCAGACAGGGTGGCGTGTGAGAGAGAGCGAGAGGGAACGATGACTTTCGAAATGGTTTTCTTCATTGTAGCTATAATAATGATCCGATCTGATCCAGATTCAACACTCTGATAGAAATGGTCATTCTCTATGATTCTGCGTTTTTAGTTTTCTCGTATCTTCAACATTGTGTATGCCACAGACTTTCGTCCTTTGTGCGGGCGGAAAGGGGCGGGGCGAAATTTTGCAACACATATGGAGTAGTGTGATCACACAGGGGACTGGATACAGAACTTGGTTGCTCTAGCTTTTATAGTCTCTGAGATATAGGCGCTAATGAAGACGGACAGATGGACATACGGACGGACGGACAGACGGACGGACAGACGGACGAACAGACAGACATGGCTATATCGACTCGGCTATTGGTGCTGATCAAGAATATATATACTTTATGGGGTCGGAAACGCTTCCTTCTGGGCGTTACACACAACCGTTATCCCCACAAATCTAATATACCCCTATACTCTTCGAGTACCGGGTATAAAAACAGCACAAGCTGAACAGAATTGCTCAACCGGAGACAGTGACAACTTTGATTAGGGCAGCAGCCAGAAAATAAAAAAGAAAAAAAGAAGAAAGAATCGCTCGTCGATTGGAGTTTTATGTCAGCTATTATTAGAAACAAGAAATAAATATAATTATAAAAAAATTGTAAAATGCACGATCAGATGCATAGCCCGTAAAGCTATGCAAAACCATAGGTAGGAGAAACTGTAGAGAACAAAATAATCTCTCCACATGAGAGATTATAAAAAAAATAATTTTAGACAATAAAAAAATTATTTTTTTGTCTATAGGAAACAGACTATCACTGTTGACCCTCGCGATTGATAAAGGGAGGTACTAGGGTATAAATTGCTTGTCAAGACAGATCGCACCTCATGAGCTATAAAGAGGATAATGACGATAGTGATGATAGCTTAAGTTCCCTTTTAGAGGGACTCCAGTTACACAACCAAGATGATCAAATTCCACAGGTGCACAGACGTCAACCATACTAACGTTATTGACGTCGACGCACCACCAGCCATAAAAGCAAGCTTCATGCAAATGCTAAAGAAAAGAAATAAGGCCTTCGCCGATCCTAACGGGTCACTGCCTTATAACACTTCGGTCGTGGCCACCATTCGCATGGTGGACGACAAGCCAATTTACTCCAAGCTGTACCCCTATCCTATGGATGTAACCGATTATGTCGAATCCGAGGTTAAGAGCCTCTTAAAAGACAACATCATCCAGACATCAAGATCGACCTGAAATCCGGATACCACCAAATAACCTTGGCGGAACGCGACAGGGAAAAAACACCTTTTTCCGTAAATGGAGGAAGGTATGAGTTTTGCCGACTGCCCTTTGGGTTAATAAATGCTTGTAGCATTTTCCAGAGGGCAATCGATGATGTTTTACATGCTACGTCGATGTCGATGACGTAATTATGTTTTCCAAGTCTCAGGACGACCACGTTAAACACTTCGACTGGGTACTCAAAAGCTTCTATGAAGCTAACATAAGAGTAGCTGAAGAGAAGTCGCAGATTTTTAAGACGAGCGTAGAGTACCTAGGTTTTATCGTAACTAGTGAAGGCACAAGGACTGACCCTGAGAAAGTGAAAGCAATCCAGGAGTACGTCGAGCCAATGACGCTGTTTGGGCTTAAATCATTCTTAGGCCTATTGTAAAGCTATGCTTTGCGAAAGATTCCGCGGCGATCGCACGACCTCTCTCTGACATCCCAAAAGGAGAAAATGATTCGATTAGCAAGTATAAGTCTTAGAAAACCCCCATCTCGTTTAACGTGGTAAAAAAAACACGCCTTCCAAAGCTGAGGGACATTCTGGCATCAGAAAATGTAATGCTGATGTATCCAGACTACAAAAACCCTTTCGACCTGACAACCGAAGCATCTGCATATGGCATTGGGGCAGTCCTTTCACAAGGAGGACGCCCAATAACGATCTCTAGGACCTCGAAGACAATGAGCTAAACTACGCTACTAACGAGCGGGAGCTTTTGGTATTCGGGTCGGCCTTGGGAAAGCTGAGCCATTATATTTATGGCGTCAAGGACATAAACGTGTTCACTGACCACCAGCCACTTACATTCGCGGTTTCTGAAGGAAACCCCAATGCAAAAATCAAACGTTAGAAGGCATGCATCGACGAGATCAGTGCCAAACTCTTCTACAAACCAGGAAGAAAAAACTTCTTCGCAGACGAATTGTCGGGACAGAATATTTGTTCGCTAGATTCCATAGCGCTCTCGTATAAATTGCAAGATGCCTCAAAATAGCTAAAGGAGTCACCGATACGGTCGAACTCTTCCTTCAAGCAACAGTCGAGTACAATAGATCAGTGCACTCGGTCACCAACAAAAGACCCATTGACATTCTGCACGCTGTTGCAGCAGGTAAGAACAAAGAAATTTAAAACAAAGTGCAAAATGCTCAGATTGTGCAAAACAATCGGCATAACAGAAGCTTCAGAGTAGGCGAGAAGGTGTTAGTTAAGTCCAATAGACGCCTCGGGAATAAGTTGACCCCTTTATATGTGGAGGAAACAGTAGAAGCGGACTTGGGGACAACAGTCCTAATTAGGGGAGGGTGGTCCATAAGGACAACCTTAGGTAACTACACCACTTAGGTTAAGGAAGACACATTGGTGGTGGTATTTTTTAGTTTTGTTCCTTTTATATTTTTTCACGTATTTTTATCCACAGGATTGTCTGGGTACTTCATCTCCTTACAGTAGTATCGGCGCGCATCACCGATTACTCCCACTCGAACTACATACCTATTTCGGAAGGTACTATACTGGTTTGGGGCGTCCGATTAAGAAAACAATAGATTCACCGAGGCACAGCTATTGCAAAGAAAGCAATAGACAAATTTCGATTGGGCATTACCTTTGTACCGCACGGAATGTATACTTGGTCAGACTCGGCCGCCGTTATTTTTATATTGCACATTTTGCTTAAAAACGTATTTTGCGATCTGAATACTAGGCTATTATCTAAAGATGGGAAGAATCCATCAGTATCAGAATCCCAAATATCAAAGAAATCAACAAAAATGCAGATGCTTCAAATGGAGATGCATTATTTAAAAACTCAACAACAAATTCAAACTCAACCTTCTGCTTCAAGGAAAAGGTTGAAATTCAGAGACAACTTCAAATGCTCCAACTGGAATAACTGGAAAAAGAGAAACAGAAACAGCTCCGTGATGCCGTCGGCACCTCTACCAAAACGTAAGTGCGAAAACTCCTGTGGAGATATAAAAACTAATAAGGCCAGTGACCCAGCTTCTCTTATTCGCCTGATTAATCAGCGATTTGATGAGCAAGCCGATCTAATAGAGAAGAAGATGAGCGAGTCAGAGGAGCGGGTACTGGCACTATTGCACGAGAAACTCAATAGGATGCGTTGAGAGCTGGATGATTTACAGCAGCGAGTCCAGAGGCTGGAATCAGTGGCGAAGGAAATGTCTGAGCTGCAGACTCAAGTGGCGACGCTTATGGCACAGCTAGTCGAGCAAACCAATGCCAGTGCTGTCAATGAAATGCGACTACATGGAGCCCTATTTGTTGAGGGTGAGCAGTTGCGGTCGGCGTTTAACTCGCAAGCCTTTTCGCTAGGGGTAACCCCAGCACCGTGACTTAAGGAAATTTTCAGGGTCCGACAGTCGAAAAATGCAAATTCGGTTGTCGACCCTGTTATTATTATTAAATTTTATTGTCTCCGAGACAAAATAAATTGCCAACGAGCTGCTGCCCTGTATGGGGGAAAAAATAAAATACAACTAACTCTTCATATGCTGGGCTCCTCCTCTCAGCACTTCTTTATTATATTTAATTGTAAGCATTCTTTTCTCTTTGTCTTTTTCTTTAATATCATTATTTGAATATTGATATTTGATTGTCTTGATTTTTGGTTTTAGATAGACACATTAATTAGGCGTCGTTTAAGGTATCTCAATGAAAAAAACCATTTCGAAAGTCATCGTTCCCTCTCGCTCTCTCTCACACGCGACTTTGTCTGCTTTGCCTATTTGTCCAAATAAGCGCCTAGATCTCAGAGACTATGAGAGCTAGGGCAACCAAACTTTCTTTATTTTTCTCCTGTGATATCACTTCAATACAAGTGTGTTTCAAAATTTTGCCACGCTCCCTTCCGCCCCCACAAAGGAAAAAATCTGTGCAATCCACAATTTTTCAGATAAAAGAAAACCAAAAACGCATTATCATGGAAAACAACCGTATCTACAAGAATGACGAATCTGGATCAGTTCGGATTATTATTATGGCCAAAAGGAAAAAAAGCGCTTACGCAGTTACGTAATTATACATGTACATGTAGAAATGTAGAAGCTGATGTAAAAAGCATATGTAAACAAAAATGGAAACATATATACAAAACTGGTTCGACTTAATTATTTGAATTTGTCTTTTTTGCCCAAAATTTAATTCGTCCTTCTTGCGAACATATAATAACTTGCATAAATCGTAAGCTCATATATGTATGTACATATATACTCACTGAGTACCGGGTTTAAAGTAAAGCTGCGGCCTTTGCCGCGGCTCACAACGTTCCCCCTCGTTTTATAAGTCTTAACTTAGGAATGTATGTTTTCAGCTATGTTGTTGCGCTGGCGCTGTTGGCTATGACGCTAAGCATCACACTCCCCCCTCCTCCTGTAGGCGGGCGTCGTCTTTCTCGGCTGTGGCTTGAAACCAGGTCCCGATGTGTCCCTGGCCAGAAATATCTTTTATGTATCCGATATATTGTTCGTCTTCGTCTGTTGGGTTTGGTATGTGTCTATATAGCCGCTCGTGTTTGATGACGTAGTCGGGTGTTTCTTTTGGAGTTGTTTGCACATGTTTCCACTTTATTTGACACCAAGCACCATCCAGGATCTTTGAAATTCTGACTACTTCACGTGGTAAGCGGGATAATCCGTCCGTCAGTGCATTTAACTTCCCTTTCTGATACCGTACCTCAAATGTAAAGGGTTGCAATCCCAACGCCCATCTTGCTATTCGGCCTGACGGGCTTTCGATAGAATCGAGCCATCTGAGCGCTATCCCTATCCTAAAGGAGATTCGAGCACAATATTGCGGAAGTCCAACGTTAACAGTCCAGGGCTTGACTACCCTACTCAACGGAACGGGCTGACACGAATTTGCAGTTTTCGTCAAAGAAATGTTACATTACATATTAAAGTTTCTATCCAATCTCCTGTCATATCACTTCAATAAAGGTGTATTTCAAAATTTTGCCACGCTACCTTCCGACCCCACAAAGAAAAAAATCTGTGCAATCCACAATTTTTAAGATAAAAGAAAACCAAAAATACTATAAGTGTATTTTTCAGAGCTCGTAATATTTATTCTCTCTCGTACTTGTTGTCAGTAAAAAGGCACTCGTCCAGGGACACGATGCGAAACTGTCAAAAAAAAACCTAGAAAAGAGAAACCAACATGAGGCAACAGGAAAGAGCAAAATAAGTAAGACCAAAGATCTCCACACACAAACTATAGCCAGAGGCAAGAGTGCAGCAACCGTGAGCCAAGAGCCGAGATAGACGCGTCGAAGTAAAAAAAAAACGAGATCGAGAGCACATCGCCGATTGTTGCATCTCCCACGCAGCAGAGAGCCTGCAACGGGAGAGCCTGCAACGGTCGACAGCAGAGCGAGAGAAAACGTCGCCGATCGTACCATCTCTCACGCACTCTCGGTCATCGACAATAAAACAAAAACTACCACCAAACGCCGGGAGCGGGCAGAAGCTTGAGCGCAGCAAGAAACTGAGCGAAAGAGAACATCGCCGATCGTCACATATTGAACGCACTAGCAGCAGCGAGCAAAGCAATATGGTCGTCAGCAGAGGCTGTGGGCAGGCTGTGCCAGCCGGCAATTTCTCGAGAGTTTAAAAACGGCATCGAATTCATGTAGTCGCGGTCAAAAGTGTGAAGTCCTGTGACGCCTCCGATAGAACAACGCAACTCATGCTCGTGTGCCGTGGGTAGGAGGCAAAGAGAGACGATGGCTAGAGCTATCGTAGTACAGCAAATCAAGTACAGTCATCAGGTATTAAAGCAATGATCCACGTATATACAGGATAGGCAAGTAGCAAATAAATGTTTATAAACCGAAACGAACTCCGAATTCTTTTCCCAAATATTTTTCCCCACGTTCTCGTTAATAGACTTTGGCACCAGCGGATGGCGGCTTATCGACCCGTCCTTCTGATTCGTATTTTGTAGAAACGTAAATCCAGTGACCTAGAGGAACTTTAGTGGGTGTTATCGTATCGGGAAAGCCTAAGGCTCACGCACCTTAGGGCGTGTCACGCCCCCTCCCGGCCCCTCTGGTCACTCTTTAGGTCTCACCATATAAGTATTATGTATCGATCGATGGTATTTTTTTCGTTGCTTAAGCAAGTGGTCCACGAGCGAAGAACTGTGCCGAAGTCTTGTCCCTTAATATATTTCTATAGTTTTTACTCTGTAAATCCAATTTATTATACCCGGTACTCGAAGAGTATAGGGGTATATTAGATTTGTGGGGATAACGGTTGTGCGTAACGCCCAGAAAGAAGCGTTTCCCACCCCATACAGCATATATATTCTTGATCAACATCAATAGCCGAGTCGATATAGCCATGTCTGTCTGTCCGTCCGTCTGTCCGTCCGTCCGTCTGTCCGTCCGTCCGTCCGTCCGTCTTCATTTGCGCCTATATCTCAGAGACCATTTAAGCTAGAGCAACCAAGTTTTGTATCCAGTCTCCTGTGTGATCACACTACTCCAAATGTGTTGCAAAATTTCGTCCCGCCCCTTTCCGCCCGCACAAAAGACGAAAGTCTGTGGCATACACAATGTTGAAGATACGAGAAAACTAAAATCGCAGAATCATAGAGAATAACCATTTCTATCAGAGTGTTGAATCTGGATCAGATCGGATCATTATTATAGCTACAATGAAGAAAACCATTTCGAAAGTCATCGTTCCCTCTCGCTCTCTCTCACACGCCACCCTGTCTGCTTTGCTTATTCGTTTAAATGAGCGCCTAGATCTCAGAGACTATAAGAGCTAGAGCAACCAAACTTTCTATCTAAACTCCTGTGATATCAATTCAGCACAAGTTTATTTCAAAATTTTGCCACGCCCCCTTCCGCCCCCACAAAAGACGAAAATCTGTGGAAATTTTTAATATAAAAGTAAACCAAAAACGCAGAATCATGGGAAATTACTGTATCTATCAGATTGCCGAATCTGGATCAGGTCGGATCAATATTATGGCCAGAAGAAACAAATTAAATTTCAGTGGCTACGCAACGCCTGCCAAGCGCTGACTCATTCCCTCTCTCTCTGTCGCAAACACTTGTACGTCTCAAATATGTAGTTACACATGTAGAAATGTAGAAGCAGATGTTAAAAGCATATGAAACGAGAAGGAACGTTGTGAGCCGCGGCTCTACCTTATACCCGGTACACAGTCAGTATACACATATGTACATACATATATATGCTTGCGATTTATGCAATTTATTATATGTTCGCAAAAGGGACAAACTAAATTTTGGGCAAAAAATAATATTTCAAAAAATGAAGTCAAATCATTTTTGGAATATAATACATGTTTCCAATTTTGTTTGCATATGCTTTTTACAACTGCTTCTACATTTCTACATGTATAACTACATATTTGAGACGTACAAGTGTTTGCGACAGAGAGAGAGAGGGAATGAGTCAGCGCTTGGCAGGCGTTGCGTAGCCACTGAAATTTAATTTGTTTCTTCTGGCCATAATATTGATCTGACCTGATCCATATTCGGCAATCTGGTAGATATGGTAATTTTCCATGATTCTGCGTTTTTGGTTTTCTCGTACCTTAAAAACTGTGGATTCCATAGATTTTCGTCCTTTGTGGGGGCGGAAAGAGGCGTGGCAAAATTTTGAAATACACTTGTGCTGGTTTGATATCCCAGGAGTTTGGATAGAAAGTTTGGTTTCTCTATCTCTTATAGTCTCTGCGATCTAGGCGCTCATTTAAACGAATAAGCAAAGCAGACAGGGTCGCGTGTGAGAGAGAGCGAGAGGGAACGATGACTTTCGAAATGGTTTTCTTCATTGTAGCTATAATAATGATCCGATCTGATCCAGATTCAACACTCTGATAGAAATGATCATTCGCTATAATTCTGCGTTTTTAGTTTTCTCGTATCTTCAACATTGTATACGCCACAGACTTTCGTCCTTTGTGGGGGCGGAAAGGGGCGGGGCGAAATTTTGAAATACATTTGGAGTAGTGTGATCACAGAGGAGACTGGATACAAAACTTGGTTGCTCTAGCTTTAATTGTCTCTGAGATATAGGCGCAAATGAAGACGGACGGACGGACGGACAGACGGACGGACGGACGGACAGACAGACATGGCTATATCGACTCGGCTATTGATGCTGATCAAGAATATATATACTTTATGGGGTTGGAAACGCTTCCTTCTGGGCGTTACACACAACCGTTATCCCCACAAATCTAATATACCCTTAAACTCTTCGAGTACCGGGTATAAAAATGTATAATATTCCAAAATTGTTTGACTTAATTTTTTGAAATATTATTTTTTGCCTAAAATTTAATTCGTCCCTTTTGCGAATATATGATAAATTGTATAAATCGTAAGCTCATAGCTCAGCTTTTCCAATAATATGTACAATAAATTTACAATGTTAAAGAGTCAAATACACATAGTCAACAATTAAATTTAAATATTATAGAAGTTCGATGAGGAGGAAGATGAGTCCGATTGATCGAAATCTATTTTTGCATATGCACTCCCTGCTTCTAAAGTCAATGGAACTGGTGGCGATTCACATGAGCCTCTTTTTAAAAATGCTCCAGTGTTTATCCCGCTATAATGGGAAGATCAAGACTTGCGTAGTAAAGTTCAGGCTGGGATATGCGTGAGGGATGACCTGTTTGGAAATTTAAATTTTTAACTGGAAGAATTCTGGATATTGTACTGGTCTCTGTTCTTTTTAAATCAGTTATTTTGAGCTGTAAATTGCATTTCGTGCTTGAGCTGGGATCTTTGTCAGCTATCGTTATACAATTTTCTGTTATACTATGCCCCGAACCGTCAATAGGAATGGCCTTTTTGTTATTTAATGAAATAAGTGAGCTATCACTTTTTATTTGAACAATTTTATAGCCAACATCGTTATATTTAGCGAAATCACTGGTTTTTCCTACAGCTTGGGGATAATCTTCATTGCTTATTGAATGTACTAACTTCTTTTCATCTAAGACTGAGTAGATTAGTTCTTTAGTCCCGTCGTCTAGTTTTGTTTTCTTGTTACTTTGAGTTTCTTGACTCATTATGTTGGTTTGTTGTCCAAGATTCTCATTACTTTTAGATGAGACCAATTCCATAGTGTTTGGACATCTAAAACCTATTTCATTGAAACTAGAGTTCTGCAATTCTTTAACAATTACGGATGGTTCATCTTTTTTTCTCGTATCATTTAAATCCTGTATATGTGTTTCCGAAAATTCTTTCAGCTTGAGCTTTTCCAGTTTATTTGGAAGGAAAGACACACTTGACTCACAGTACGCCTTACCAACAGGTTTCATTTCCAAGTATCCACCGTCTGAAGTCTGTAGGCCATTATTAATTTTATGCCTCCCAAAAACGTTTTGATTAGAAGTAACATTTAAATCCGATCGAAAAGTAGGGTTTCTAATTTTTGTTGAAATTACATTTTCGATATGTTTGGGAATGTCAATAGTTTTAATGAGCTCTTGTTTTTCCCAATTCGCTGTTTGTGAAAAATCGATTTCCATCAAATCACTCATACGATCAGTGTTTATTTGATGCTTAAGGCTTAACAAAGGAGCACTTGTTGATTTTTTGTCTTAGATTGTATTAGAACGAATGACTTCATTTAAAATAGAATCGTCTACATAAATGTTATTATGGCTTCCGTTCGTTCCAGATTTGTTTTTATCTTTTTCCACCAGAACAATACGTTGCAAATCACATCGAGGTATTTTGGACTTTGACCCAACGGAATACGCTCGTACACGATGTGAGTTCTTTCCAGTGTCTTGTATGTATCCAACGCGTTTTAGTTTTGAGTACTCAACTTTATTCCCTATTGAGTAAGCACGAATAGGACGATCAAACCTGGAAAAACAAATTTGGAAAAAAAATTACAAAAAGTTTAAAGATAAGTTAAATAGTTAAAAATAGCAGTTGATGTGACCAAACGATCCATTGCGACAGATAACATTACAAAACACTAATCAGTTGATATTTAAATCAACAACATTGCTTTAACTATGCCAAGCATTACAATATGCTCATATGTGGGGAAGAAAAAAGAGTTTTTTACTTCAATTAGTGAAAACAAGTGTTTTACTATTATTGTTCCTTTTGGTTCAGTTCATTTGAGTTTTTCAAATACACTACTCGACAAATTTCAACTTTTTTTTTCCGCTGTCTCCAAAAATGACTTTTTCTAATAGATTGGGAGATTTAAAATTTTTTTAAGAATTATGGTTTTTTTCGTGGAGTAGTTTTTTTTTTAAGAATTTTTAAAAAATCTGGTTTTTTTTGTCATAGGTAGTGCTTCTATTTTTCACATAACTCTCGTTTCATACAACTGGTTGTATTGAACTTTGCAGTTGAAAAAATGCTGCTATAAATCCGACTCAGACACTTTGTAGCAGAAACTTAACGTCTGGCAGATATTAAGCTTCCAAATTGAAATTTCATCATTTGTTTCGGTATTTTTTACCCGAAATTTTGACTTTGAAACTTCAGGAAAAATCAAAAAAAAAAAAAAAAATAAAATAAATGAATGCCTTGATTTTTGGTTTTAGATAGACACATTAATTACGCGTCGTTTAAGGTATCGCTTATAAAAATATAAAATCAAACGGCTAAGTTATAACCGTTTGACCAAAACGACCCAAAATGACCGGTACGTTTTTGGTCCAACTTCCAAAATGGGATTGCAAAAAACAAAAAGGACCTGTAATTTTGGTTTTACCGAGTCTTAGGTATTGATATATATCGGATATATATCCTACCTGGTCATATTTATTTGGGGTGTAAGTGTTGTGGACAGTTTTATTCCTTATACCTAAGCCTTGGTGAGGATAAATATACATAAATACCTGTTAGGGTCAAATGTTGACCTTTCGGTCAACTTCATGTGCTTACCGAGCAGACTCGTTTTGCTACATATGTGGAAAGTATATGACCAGCAAAGAAGAAAAAATCGTTTTTACCGAAAAGTTCCAAGAACAGTATAAGGAAAACTATAAGATGTGGCCCAAAAGTATTGGCGAAGAGTGGGCTCCAAGCTGTATATGCAAAACGTGCAAATTGAATTTAACAGCATTTAATAAAGAGGAAAAGTAAGTTACCCTAAATCAGAAGCTATGAAGTGTACAAAAAATACTAAGCATTACTTTTTTTCTTGCACATTTTTTTTTTAGAAAACAATTTCGATTTGGAACTCCAATGCTATGGAGAAAACCAAAAAATCACAGCACTGAATGTTTCTTTTGTTTATTCGAAAAAAAAGGGTTTGGGGTAGGTGAGAGATATAAATACCCGCAAGAGTCTCGTCAAGGCTTTACGCTTCCTGGTCCTCCTTTGAAGGAAATATCGCCATTAAAACGCAAAAAAGAGGAGATGTCTTCTTCGTCGTATGGAACAACGGATTCAAGTAATGACCAATCAGGAGAATATAAATTTTGCAAGCCATTATCACAGGAACAATTGAACGATTTGGTGAGGATCCTGGAACTTCCTAAAAGTAAAGCTCAGATTCTTGGATCTATTTTAAAGGATGCCCGTTTATTGAAGGAAGATGTCAAAATAACTCATTTCCGGACGCGTCACTTGGTTCACGCACAGTTTTATATGACGAAGGATGACATGTGCGTTTGTCACGACATTTTCGGCCTCTTCAGGGAACTGGGTGAAGATTACGACCCAAACGATTGGAGGTTATTTGTTGACAGCAGTAAAGAAAGTTTAAAGGCTGTTTTGCTACAAATGGAAATCAAAAGCCGTCTATTCCCATCGCCCATGCTGTTAATATGAAAGAGTCCTATCAAACAATGACTAAATTGTTTGAAAATATTAAATATAAAGAACACCAGTGGAAGGTCGCGTGTGACTTAAAAGTTGTAGCCATGTTAACTGGATTGCAAGGCGGTTATACAAAATACTGTTGCTTCCTGTGCCTATGGGATAGCCGAGATAGAAAAGAGCATTACACAAGAAAGAACTGGGAAAAACGTAACGAAAATATTTTGGGACATCACAACGTACAAAATGCAGCTCTTGTGAAAGTCCAAGACATTATATTACCACCATTGCACATTAAGCTAGGACTGATAAAAAATTTTGTTAAAGCACTGGATTACGAAGGTGAATCGATGAATTACCTCAAAACTGTTTTTCCACGTCTGCCGCTGGCAAAAGTTAAAGAAGGCGTATTTGATGGCCCCCAAATTCGAAAACTACTAAAAGATGATGGATTTGAAAATATTTTATCTACGAATGAAAAAGCAGCCTGGAACTCATTCCGACTGGTTACAACAAATTTTCTTGGTAACAGAAAGAGTGATGATTACGTTAAAATCGTTCAAGACCTACTTAAGAATTATGAACAAATTGGAGCCAACATGTCACTCAAAATCCATTTCCTGCACTCCCACTTAGACTTTTTTCCGCCAAACCTTGGGGATGTTAGTGATGAACACGGAGAGAGATTTCACCAACAATTAAAAGCTATGGAACGACGGTATCAAGGTGTTTGGAATGAGAATATGTTGGGCGACTATGTGTGGACTCTCATAAGAGAATCTGACTTAAATGACAAAAGAAGACAGACAAACCATTTTAAAAATAGTAACAAGCAATAACAATAAAAATATTTAAGTATCATAACACTTAAATAAATTCAAGTATTTTTCGGTATTTTTTCAGATAAAATGAGATTTGGGTCGTTTTGGTCAAACGGTTATAACTTAGCCGTTTGATTTTATATTTTTATAAGCGATACCTTAAACGACGCGTAATTAATGTGTCTATCTAAAACCAAAAATCAAAGCATTCATTTATTTTTTTTTCGATTTTTCCTGAAGTTTTAATGTCAAAATTTCGGGTAAAAAATACCGAAAAAAATGATGAAATTTCAATTTGGAAGCCAGACGTTAAGTTTCTGCTACAAAGTGTCTGAGTCGGATTTATAGCTGCATTTATCAGCATTTTTCAACTGCAAAGTTCAATACAACCAGTTTCTTTTCCGCTGTCTCCAAAAATGACTTTTTCTGATAGATTTGGATGTTTAAAAATTTTGAAGAATGTTTTTTTTTTTTACATGGAGTAGTTTTTTTTTAAAGAATTTTTTAAAAATCTGGTATTTTTTGTCATAGGTAGTGCTTCTATTTTTCACATAACTCACATTTCATACAACTGGTTGTACGGAACTTTGCAGTTAAAAAAGCTGATAAATGCAGCTATAAATCCGACTCAGACACTTTGTAGCAGAAACTTAACGTCTGAAAGATATTAAGCTTCCAAATTGAAATTTCATATTTTTTTCGGTATTTTTTCCCCGAAATTTTAACTTTGAAAGCTCAGAAAAAGTCGAAAAAAAATATTTGAATGTCTTGATTTTTGGTTTTAGATAGACACATTAATTAGGCGTCGTTTAAGGTATCTCAATGAAGAAAACCATTTCGAAAGTCATCGTTCCCTCTCGCTCTCTCTCACACGCGACTTTGTCTGCTTTTCCTATTTGTCCAAATAAGCGCCTAGATCTCAGAGACTATGAGAGCTAGGGCAACCAAACTTTCTTTATTTTTCTCCTGTGATATCACTTCAATACAAGTGTGTTTCAAAATTTTGCCACGCTCCCTTCCGCCCCCACAAAGGAAAAAATCTGTGCAATCCACAATTTTTCAGATAAAAGAAAACCAAAAACGCATTATCATGGAAAACAACCGTATCTACAAGAATGACGAATCTGGATCAGTTCGGATTATTATTATGGCCAAAAGGAAAAAAAGCGCTTACGCAGTTACGTAATTATACATGTACATGTAGAAATGTAGAAGCTGATGTAAAAAGCATATGTAAACAAAAATGGAAACATATATACAAAACTGGTTCGACTTAATTATTTGAATTTGTCTTTTTTGCCCAAAATTTAATTCGTCCTTCTTGCGAACATATAATAACTTGCATAAATCGTAAGCTCATATATGTATGTACATATATACTCACTGAGTACCGGGTTTAAAGTAAAGCTGCGGCCTTTGCCGCGGCTCACAACGTTCCCCCTCGTTTTATAAGTCTTAACTTAGGAATGTATGTTTTCAGCTATGTTGTTGCGCCGGCGCTGTTGGCTATGGCGCTAAGCATCACACTCCCCCCTCCTCCTGTAGGCGGGCGTCGTCTTTCTCGGCTGTGGCTTGAAACCAGGTCCCGATGTGTCCCTGGCCAGAAATATCTTTTATGTATCCGATATATTGTTCGTCTTCGTCTGTTGGGTTTGGTAAGTGTCTATATAGCCGCTCGTGTTTGATGACGTAGTCGGGTGTTTCTTTTGGAGTTGTTTGCACATGTTTCCACTTTATTTGACACCAAGCACCATCCAGGATCTTTGAAATTCTGACTACTTCACGTGGTAAGCGGGATAATCCGTCCGTCACTGCATTTAACTACCCTTTCTGATAGCGTACCTCAAATGTAAAGGGTTGCAATCCCAACGCCCATCTTGCTATTCGGCCTGACGGGCTTTCGATAGAATCGAGCCATCTGAGCGCTACCTATCCTAAAGGAGATTCGAGCACAATATTGCGGAAGTCCAACGTTAACAGTCCAGGGCTTGACTACCCTACTCAACGGAACGGGCTGACACGAATTTGCAGTTTTCGTCAAAGAAATGTTACATTACATATTAAAGTTTCTATCCAATCTCCTGTCATATCACTTCGATAAAGGTGTATTTCAAAATTTTGCCACGCTACCTTCCGACCCCACAAAGGAAAAAATCTGTGCAATCCACAATTTTTAAGATAAAAGAAAACCAAAAATACTATAAGTGTATTTTTCAGAGCTCGTAATATTTATTCTCTCTCGTACTTGTTGTCAGTAAAAAGGCACTCGTCCAGGGACACGATGCGAAACTGTCAAAAAAAAACCTAGATAAGAGAAACCAACATGAGGCAACAGGAAAGAGCAAAATAAGTAAGACCAAAGATCTCCACACACAAACTATAGCCAGAGGCAAGAGTGCAGTAACCGTGAGCCAAGAGCCGAGATAGACGCGTCGAAGTAAAAAAAAAACGAGATCGAGAGCACATCGCCGATTGTTGCATCTCCCACGCAGCAGAGAGCCTGCAACGGGAGAGCCTGCAACGGTCGACAGCAGAGCGAGAGAAAACGTCGCCGATCGTACCATCTCTCACGCACTCTCGGTCATCGACAATAAAACAAAAACTACCACCAAACGCCGGGAGCGGGCAGAAGCTTGAGCGCAGCAAGAAACTGAGCGAAAGAGAACATCGCCGATCCTCACATATTGAACGCACTAGCAGCAGCGAGCAAAGCAATATGGTCGTCAGCAGAGGCTGTGGGCAGGCTGTGCCAGCCGGCAATTTCTCGAGAGTTTAAAAACGGCATCGAATTCATGTAGTCGCGGTCAAAAGTGTGAAGTCCTGTGACGCCTCCGATAGAACAACGCAACTCATGCTCGTGTGCCGTGGGTAGAAGGCAAAGAGAGACGATGGCTAGAGCTATCGTAGTACAGCAAATCAAGTACAGTCATCAGGTATTAAAGCAATGATCCACGTATATACAGGATAGGCAAGTAGCAAATAACTGTTTATAAACCGAAACGAACTCCGAATTCTTTTCCCAAATATTTTTCCCCACGTTCTCGTTAATAGACTTTGGCACCAGCGGATGGCGGCTTATCGACCCGTCCTTCTGATTCGTATTTTGTAGAAACGTAAATCCAGTGACCTAGAGGAACTTTAGTGGGTGTTATCGTATCGGGAAAGCCTAAGGCTCACGCACCTTAGGGCGTGTCACGCCCCCTCCCGGCCCCTCTGGTCACTCTTTAGGTCTCACCATATAAGTATTATGTATCGATCGATGGTATTTTTTTCGTTGCTTAAGCAAGTGGTCCACGAGCGAAGAACTGTGCCAAAGTCTTGTCCCTTAATATATTTCTATAGTTTTTACTCTGTAAATCCAATTTATTTTTTAGTATCTATAAGCTGAAGCTTTTCCAATAATATGTACAATAAATTTACAATGTTAAAGAGTCAAATACACATAGTCAACAATTAAATTTAAATATTATAGAAGTTCGATGAGGAGGAAGATGAGTCCGATTGATCGAAATCTATTTTTGCATATGCACTCCCTGCTTCTAAAGTCAATGGAACTGGTGGCGATTCACATGAGCCTCTTTTTAAAAATGCTCCAGTGTTTATCCCGCTATAATGGGGAAGATCAAGACTTGCGTAGTAAAGTTCAGGCTGGGATATGCGTGAGGGATGACCTGTTTGGAAATTTAAATTTTTAACTGGAAGAATTCTGGATATTGTACTGGTCTCTGTTCTTTTTAAATCAGTTATTTTGAGCTGTAAATTGCATTTCGTGCTTGAGCTGGGATCTTTGTCAGCTATCGTTATACAATTTTCTGTTATACTATGCCCCGAACCGTCAATAGGAATGGCCTTTTTGTTATTTAATGAAATAAGTGAGCTATCACTTTTTATTTGAACAATTTTATAGCCAACATCGTTATATTTAGCGAAATCACTGGTTTTTCCTACAGCTTGGGGATAATCTTCATTGCTTATTGAATGTACTAACTTCTTTTCATCTAAGACTGAGTAGATTAGTTCTTTAGTCCCGTCGTCTAGTTTTGTTTTCTTGTTACTTTGAGTTTCTTGACTCATTATGTTGGTTTGTTGTCCAAGATTCTCATTACTTTTAGATGAGACCAATTCCATAGTGTTTGGACATCTAAAACCTATTTCATTGAAACTAGAGTTCTGCAATTCTTTAACAATTACGGATGGTTCATCTTTTTTTCTCGTATCATTTAAATCCTGTATATGTGTTTCCGAAAATTCTTTCAGCTTGAGCTTTTCCAGTTTATTTGGAAGGAAAGACACACTTGACTCACAGTACGCCTTACCAACAGGTTTCATTTCCAAGTATCCACCGTCTGAAGTCTGTAGGCCATTATTAATTTTATGCCTCCCAAAAACGTTTTGATTAGAAGTAACATTTAAATCCGATCGAAAAGTAGGGTTTCTAATTTTTGTTGAAATTACATTTTCGATATGTTTGGGAATGTCAATAGTTTTAATGAGCTCTTGTTTTTCCCAATTCGCTGTTTGTGAAAAATCGATTTCCATCAAATCACTCATACGATCAGTGTTTATTTGATGCTTAAGGCTTAACAAAGGAGCACTTGTTGATTTTTTGTCTTGGATTGTATTAGAACGAATGACTTCATTTAAAATAGAATCGTCTACATAAATGTTATTATGGCTTCCGTTCGTTCCAGATTTGTTTTTATCTTTTTCCACCAGAACAATACGTTGCAAATCACATCGAGGTATTTTGGACTTTGACCCAACGGAATACGCTCGTACACGATGTGAGTTCTTTCCAGTGTCTTGTATGTATCCAACGCGTTTTAGTTTTGAGTACTCAACTTTATTCCCTATTGAGTAAGCACGAATAGGACGATCAAACCTGGAAAAACAAATTTGGAAAAAAAATTACAAAAAGTTTAAAGATAAGTTAAATAGTTAAAAATAGCAGTTGATGTGACCAAACGATCCATTGCGACAGATAACATTACAAAACACTAATCAGTTGATATTTAAATCAACAACATTGCTTTAACTATGCCAAGCATTACAATATGCTCATATGTGGGGAAGAAAAAAGAGTTTTTTACTTCAATTAGTGAAAACAAGTGTTTTACTATTATTGTTCCTTTTGGTTCAGTTCATTTGAGTTTTTCAAATACACTACTCGACAAATTTCAACTTTTTTTTTCCGCTGTCTCCAAAAATGACTTTTTCTAATAGATTGGGAGATTTAAAATTTTTTTAAGAATTATGGTTTTTTTCGTGGAGTAGTTTTTTTTTTAAGAATTTTTAAAAAATCTGGTTTTTTTTGTCATAGGTAGTGCTTCTATTTTTCACATAACTCTCGTTTCATACAACTGGTTGTATTGAACTTTGCAGTTGAAAAAATGCTGCTATAAATCCGACTCAGACACTTTGTAGCAGAAACTTAACGTCTGGCAGATATTAAGCTTCCAAATTGAAATTTCATCATTTGTTTCGGTATTTTTTACCCGAAATTTTGACTTTGAAACTTCAGGAAAAATCGAAAAAAAAAAAAAAAAAATAAAATAAATGAATGCCTTGATTTTTGGTTTTAGATAGACACATTAATTACGCGTCGTTTAAGGTATCGCTTATAAAAATATAAAATCAAACGGCTAAGTTATAACCGTTTGACCAAAACGACCCAAAATGACCGGTACGTTTTTGGTCCAACTTCCAAAATGGGATTGCAAAAAACAAAAAGGACCTGTAATTTTGGTTTTACCGAGTCTTAGGTATTGATATATATCGGATATATATCCTACCTGGTCATATTTATTTGGGGTGTAAGTGTTGTGGACAGTTTTATTCCTTATACCTAAGCCTTGGTGAGGATAAATATACATAAATACCTGTTAGGGTCAAATGTTGACCTTTCGGTCAACTTCATGTGCTTACCGAGCAGACTCGTTTTGCTACATATGTGGAAAGTATATGACCAGCAAAGAAGAAAAAATCGTTTTTACCGAAAAGTTCCAAGAACAGTATAAGGAAAACTATAAGATGTGGCCCAAAAGTATTGGCGAAGAGTGGGCTCCAAGCTGTATATGCAAAACGTGCAAATTGAATTTAACAGCATTTAATAAAGAGGAAAAGTAAGTTACCCTAAATCAGAAGCTATGAAGTGTACAAAAAATACTAAGCATTACTTTTTTTCTTGCACATTTTTTTTTTAGAAAACAATTTCGATTTGGAACTCCAATGCTATGGAGAAAACCAAAAAATCACAGCACTGAATGTTTCTTTTGTTTATTCGAAAAAAAAGGGTTTGGGGTAGGTGAGAGATATAAATACCCGCAAGAGTCTCGTCAAGGCTTTACGCTTCCTGCTCCTCCTTTGAAGGAAATATCGCCATTAAAACGCAAAAAAGAGGAGATGTCTTCTTCGTCGTATGGAACAACGGATTCAAGTAATGACCAATCAGGAGAATATAAATTTTGCAAGCCATTATCACAGGAACAATTGAACGATTTGGTGAGGATCCTGGAACTTCCTAAAAGTAAAGCTCAGATTCTTGGATCTATTTTAAAGGATGCCCGTTTATTGAAGGAAGATGTCAAAATAACTCATTTCCGGACGCGTCACTTGGTTCACGCACAGTTTTATATGACGAAGGATGACATGTGCGTTTGTCACGACATTTTCGGCCTCTTCAGGGAACTGGGTGAAGATTACGACCCAAACGATTGGAGGTTATTTGTTGACAGCAGTAAAGAAAGTTTAAAGGCTGTTTTGCTACACAATGGAAATCAAAAGCCGTCTATTCCCATCGCCCATGCTGTTAATATAAAAGAGTCCTATCAAACAATGACTAAATTGTTTGAAAATATTAAATATAAAGAACACCAGTGGAAGGTCGCGTGTGACTTAAAAGTTGTAGCCATGTTAACTGGATTGCAAGGCGGTTATACAAAATACTGTTGCTTCCTGTGCCTATGGGATAGCCGAGATAGAAAAGAGCATTACACAAGAAAGAACTGGGAAAAACGGAACGAAAATATTTTGGGACATCACAACGTACAAAATGCAGCTCTTGTGAAAGTCCAAGACATTATATTACCACCATTGCACATTAAGCTAGGACTGATAAAAAATTTTGTTAAAGCACTGGATTACGAAGGTGAATCGATGAATTACCTCAAAACTGTTTTTCCACGTCTGCCGCTGGCAAAAGTTAAAGAAGGCGTATTTGATGGCCCCCAAATTCGAAAACTACTAAAGGATGATGGATTTGAAAATATTTTATCTACGAATGAAAAAGCAGCCTGGAACTCATTCCGACTGGTTACAACAAATTTTCTTGGTAACAGAAAGAGTGATGATTACGTTAAAATCGTTCAAGACCTACTTAAGAATTATGAACAAATTGGAGCCAACATGTCACTCAAAATCCATTTCCTGCACTCCCACTTAGACTTTTTTCCGCCAAACCTTGGGGATGTTAGTGATGAACACGGAGAGAGATTTCACCAACAATTAAAAGCTATGGAACGACGGTATCAAGGTGTTTGGAATGAGAATATGTTGGGCGACTATGTGTGGACTCTCATAAAAGAATCTGACTTAAATGACAAAAGAAGACAGACAAACCATTTTAAAAATAGTAACAAGCAATAACAATAAAAATATTTAAGTATCATAACACTTAAATAAATTCAAGTATTTTTCGGTATTTTTTCAGATAAAATGAGATTTGGGTCGTTTTGGTCAAACGGTTATAACTTAGCCGTTTGATTTTATATTTTTATAAGCGATACCTTAAACGACGCGTAATTAATGTGTCTATCTAAAACCAAAAATCAAAGCATTCATTTATTTTTTTTTTCGATTTTTCCTGAAGTTTTAATGTCAAAATTTCGGGTAAAAAATACCGAAAAAAATGATGAAATTTCAATTTGGAAGCCAGACGTTAAGTTTCTGCTACAAAGTGTCTGAGTCGGATTTATAGCTGCATTTATCAGCATTTTTCAACTGCAAAGTTCAATACAACCAGTTTCTTTTCCGCTGTCTCCAAAAATGACTTTTTCTAATAGATTGGGAGATTTAAAATTTTTTTAAGAATTATGGTTTTTTTTCATGAAGTAGTTTTTTTTTAAAGAATTTTTTAAAAATCTGGTATTTTTTGTCATAGGTAGTGCTTCTATTTTTCACATAACTCACATTTCATACAACTGGTTGTACGGAACTTTGCAGTTAAAAAAGCTGATAAATGCAGCTATAAATCCGACTCAGACACTTTGTAGCAGAAACTTAACGTCTGAAAGATATTAAGCTTCCAAATTTAAATTTCATATTTTTTTCGGTATTTTTTCCCCGAAATTTTGACTTTGAAAGCTCAGGAAAAGTCGAAAAAAAAATATTTGAATGTCTTGATTTTTGGTTTTAGATAGACACATTAATTAGGCGTCGTTTAAGGTATCTCAATGAAGAAAACCATTTCGAAAGTCATCGTTCCCTCTCGCTCTCTCTCACACGCGACTTTGTCTGCTTTGCCTATTTGTCCAAATAAGCGCCTAGATCTCAGAGACTATGAGAGCTAGGGCAACCAAACTTTCTTTATTTTTCTCCTGTGATATCACTTCAGTACAAGTGTGTTTCAAAATTTTGCCACGCTCCCTTCCGCCCCCACAAAGGAAAAAATCTGTGCAATCCACAATTTTTCAGATAAAAGAAAACCAAAAACGCATTATCATGGAAAACAACCGTATCTACAAGAATGACGAATCTGGATCAGTTCGGATTATTATTATGGCCAAAAGGAAAAAAAGCGCTTACGCAGTTACGTAATTATACATGTACATGTAGAAATGTAGAAGCTGATGTAAAAAGCATATGTAAACAAAAATGGAAACATATATACAAAACTGGTTCGACTTAATTATTTGAAATTGTCTTTTTTGCCCAAAATTTAATTCGTCCCTTTTGCGAACATATAATAACTTGCATAAATCGTAAGCTCATATATGTATGTACATATTTACTCACTGAGTACCGGGTTTAAAGTAAAGCTGCGGCCTTTGCCGCGGCTCACAACGTTCCCCCTCGTTTTATAAGCCTTAACTTAGGAATGTATGTTTTCAGCTATGTTGTTGCGCCGGCGCTGTTGGCTATGGCGCTAAGCATCACACTCCCCCCTCCTCCTTTAGGCGGGCGTCGGTAAGCGGGATAATCCGTCCGTCACTGCATTTAACTTCCCTTTCTGACACCGTACCTCAAATGTAAAGGGTTGCAATCCCAACGCCCATCTTGCTATTCGGCCTGACGGGCTTTGGATAGAATCGAGCCATCTGAGCGCTATCCCTATCCTAAAGGTGATTCGAGCACAATATTGCGGAAGTCTAACGTTAACAGTCCAGGGCTTGACTACCCTACTCAACGGAACGGGCTGACACGAATTTGCAGTTTTCGTCAAAGAAATGTTACATTACATATTAAAGTTTCTATCCAATCTCCTGTCATATCACTTCAATAAAGGTGTATTTCAAAATTTTTAAGATAAAAGAAAACCAAAAACGCATAATCATGGAAAATAACAGTATCTACCAGTTTGCCTAATCTTGATCAGGTCGAACTACTATTATAGCCAGAAGGAACAAATTAAATTTCAGTCGCTACGCAACGCCTACCAACTGCTTCTCTCTCTCGAAAACACTTCATGTACATCTAGAAATGTATAAACAGATGTAAAAATTATATGTAAACAAAAATTGAAACTTATATTAAAACTAGCTGACCCGGCAAACGTTGTTTTGCCATATAAATTATTTCTAGTGTAGACAAAAAATAACTAACTTATTGTAAGTGTGTAAGGATGTGGTATATGCGTGAAATATGCATGGAGCGCTATGAACGATGAGGGAATATAAAAATAACAAAGACCAAACATTATTTTTAAGTTATTATAATTTATTCCTTAAAATTATATATCTTTAATTAATTAATTACTTCAGTAACACTAACAAACAATATTAATCTCTTAAAGCTATAGCATGAACAATATTTTTTGTTAGCCCATCTTTAACTAACACAAACAAACTGGTTTGCTTACCCACTCGAGAGCATGCCACGTATAATTGTCCGTGTGAAAAACATGGTGTTCTCAAATCTAAGCCACAAATAGAAATTGTTTGGCCTTGGGATTTGTTGATAGTCATTGCAAATGCCAATCTAATCGGAAACTGAATACGTTTGAATTCAATTGGCACATCTGTAGGTATAATAGGAATCCGTGGTATTAATATATTTTCACCTCGGCATTTGCCATTTAAAATGCTGGCTTCGACCACGTTTTTCATTAATTTTTGAATGACTAATCGCGTACCGTTGCACAGCCAGAGCGGGTTCAAATTACGAATAAAGATAATCGCAGATCCAACCTTTAATTGTAAATTATGCGGTGGCATGTTTGGCAACTCCAGTGAATTCAAAAACTCTGTGGGAAAATTTTTACACTGTTTCAGCACGGTGGCCATGGACGATTGATTCTTAATGTTGCATACTGCGTCAGGGTTATTCTGAATATTTAGTGGCAGATTAAATACTAAATGAGCTGTTCTGCCTCCATCCAATAAAGTTGCTTTATTGCCCGATGATGCAACGGCCAATGCGATGCCATTATTTGATCGTATTTCGTATTGATCGTATTGCCAGTTCCACCCGGTGCATCCAAAAAGAAGAACCCACCTTGTCCAGCTGATACTGCGAGCTTAATGCGATCATAAATAGTTCTTTGTTTCTCATTCATTAGTGGGACATTGCGGGCAACAACCGCTGCCATTTCTACAGTGCTGTACTGCAGTTCACAAAAAAATGTTTAGGGTGGACAACCCATTTCACTAAGGGGTATGAAAAATAGATGTTGGCCGATTTTCAGATCTACTCAATATGCTCACAAAATTTCATCAGAATCGGTCAAGCCGTTTCGGAGGAGTTCGGGAACGAACATTGTGACACGAGAATTTTATATATATAGATTTCAAAAATGCTTTGACTTAATAATATGAAATTTTCTTTTTTGCTCAAAATTTAATTCGTCCCTTTTGCGAACATTGCATAAATCGTAAGCTCATATAAGTAGGTATATACTGACTGAGTACCGGGTATAAAGTCGTTGTTGTTGTGTGTGCGCCGCGCCGGAATATAACCCCGTGAAGAAAAAAAAAGTGCCCGACACAGCAATACAAAGTTGCGTCCACTGTCACTAATAGTGACAGTCACAAAGACAAATAAGGAAAGGAGAAGGAGATCGCTTACAGCGATCTTTCAAGGCCCTTCCTCGCCTTAAAAAATCAACAAGAACGAGGGGGAACGTTGTGAGCCGCGGCAAATGCCGCGGCTCTACCTTATACCCGGTACTCAGTCAGTGTATACATACATGCATTTATGAGCCTACGATTTATGAAATTTTGTTTATGTTCTCAAAAGGGACGAATTCATTTTTGGGAAAAAAATAATATTTAATATAAAAAATGAAGTCAAACCATTTTTGGAATTTTTATACATGTTACCATTTTTGTTTAGATATGCTTTTTACATCTGCTTCTACATTTCTACACGTACATGTATAACTACATATTCGAGACGTACAAGTGTTTGCGACAGAGAGAGAGGGAATGAGTAAGCGCTTGGTAGGCGTTGCGTAGCCACTGACATTTAATTTGTTCCTTCTGGCCATAATAATGATCCGACCTGATCCAGATTCGGCAGTCTGGTAGACACGGTCATTTTCCATGATTCTGCGTTTTTGGTTTTCTTTTATTGTGGATTCCACAGATTTTCTTCCTTTGTGGAGGCGGAAGGGGAGTGGCAACATTTTGAAATACACTTGTGCTGAATTGATATCACAGGAGTTTGGATAGAAAGTTTGGTTGCTCTAGCTCTTAGATCTAGGCGCTCATTTAAACGAATAAGCAAAGCAGACAGGGTGGCGTGTGAGAGAGAGCGAGAGGGAACGATGACTTTCGAAATGGTTTTCTTCATTGTAGCTATAATAATGATCCGATCTGATCCAGATTCAACACTCTAATAGATATAGGCATTCTCTATGATTCTGCGTTTTTGGTTTTCTCGTATCTTTAAAGTTGTGCATGCCACAGACTTTCGTCCTTTGTGTGAGCGGAAAGGGGCGGGGCGAAATTTTGAAATACACACAGGAGACTGGATACAAAACTTGGTTGCCCTAGCTTTTATAGTCTCCGAGATCTAGGCGCTAATGAAGACGGACGGACAGACGGACGGACGAACAGACAGACATGGCTATATCGACTCGGCTATTGGTGCTGATCAAGAATATATATACTTTATGGGGTCGGAAACGCTTCCTTCTGGGCGTTACACACAACCGTTATCCCCACAAATCTAATATACCCCTATACTCTTCGAGTACCGGGTATAAAAACAGCACAAGCTGAACAGAATTGCTCAACCGGAGACATTGACAACTTTGATTAGGGCAGCAGCCAGAAAATAAAAAAGAAAAAAAGAAGAAAGAATCGCTCGTCGATTGGAGTTTTATGTCAGCTATTATTAGAAACAAGAAATAAATATAATTATAAAAAAATTGTAAAATGCACGATCAGATGCATAGCCCGTAAAGCTATGCAAAACCATAAGTAGGAGAAACTGTAGAGAACAAAATAATCTCTCCACATGAGAGATTATAAAAAAAATAATTTTAGACAATAAAAAAATTATTTTTTTGTCTATAGGAAACAGACTATCACTGTTGACCCTCGCGATTGATAAAGGGAGGTACTAGGGTATAAATTGCTTGTCAAGACAGATCGCACCTCATGAGCTATAAAGAGGATAATGACGATATTGATGATAGCTTAAGTTCCCTTTTAGAGGGACTCCAGTTACACAACCAAGATGATCAAATTCCACAGGTGCACAGACGTCAACCATACTAACGTTATTGACGTCGACGCACCACCAGCCATAAAAGCAAGCTTCATGCAAATGCTAAAGAAAAGAAATAAGGCCTTTGCCGATCCTAACGGGTCACTGCCTTATAACACTTCGGTCGTGGCCACCATTCGCATGGTGGACGACAAGCCAATTTACTCCAAGCTGTACCCCTATCCTATGGATGTAACCGATTATGTCGAATCCGAGGTTAAGAGCCTCTTAAAAGACAACATCATCCAGACATCAAGATCGACCTGAAATCCGGATACCACCAAATAACCTTGGCGGAACGCGACAGGGAAAAAACACCTTTTTCCGTAAATGGAGGAAGGTATGAGTTTTGCCGACTGCCCTTTGGGTTAATAAATGCTTGTAGCATTTTCCAGAGGGCAATCGATGATGTTTTACATGCTACGTCGATGTCGATGACGTAATTATGTTTTCCAAGTCTCAGGACGACCACGTTAAACACTTCGACTGGGTACTCAAAAGAGATGACTTAGATCGCCTAGTGAACAGGTTTACTAAAGCATGCAACAAGGCCTTCACGCCACGGTATCCTACGTAAAAGCTGCAGGACTCTCTTCAACAGAGCCAAAAGCGCTAACGAGGAGAATCATTGGGCAGACTACAAAGTTAGTCTTGCCCTATACAAAAAAGAAACCCGGAAAGCAAAAAGGGCAAAAATTCTGCTCGGAGATAGAGGAGACGTCAGAAGCCGCAAGGCTGCGCAAGATCCTTTCAAAAACTACCACCCCCTCGGTAGGGTATCTTAAAAGAAACGTTGGAACGTGGACTAACTCTAGTGAGGAGTCGTTCCATATACTACTCAAGACCCACTTCCCTGGGTGCACAATCATCAAGCCGGCGCAACTCCATAGCGAAGGCCCGACAATTACGATGGACCATATTCTTACCAAACGGAATATAAGCTGGGTAGTAAACAGCTTCAATCCGTTCAAATCGCCAGGTCCGGACCAGGTCATTCCGGCCCAACTCCAAAAGGCCGGAGACTCGGCCATCAACTGGCTACAATGTATATTCAAGAAGATACTAGTAGGGGGAATACACCACAAGAGTGGCTCAAGGCAAAGATAGTCTTCATCCCCAAAGCGGGTAAGGCCTCGCACACGACTCCAAAGGACATCAGACCAATAAGTCTACCGTCCTTTCTTCTCAAAACTTTTGAGAGACTTGTGGGTCTACACCTGAGGACAATTATTAGCCCTCAGATGTTGTCAGGAGCACAACATGCCTACCGAAAAGGAAAATCCACGGAAACGGCACTCCATGAAGTAGTTTTAGTGATAGAGAAATATCTACCCTTCAAGGAATACTCTCTAATAGCCTTTCTCGATATCGAGGGAGCTTTCAACAACGTCGTGCCAGGTGCCATTACGGACGCGCTGACTGACCTGGAAGTGGACAGTCACTTGGTGATGCTCATCGATCAATTGCTCACATGCAGGACGGTGACATCATCGATGGGATAGTCCACTCACTTAAGGTATGTCAACAGAGGCACTCCTCATAAGAGTAGCTGAAGAGAAGTCGCAGATTTTTAAGACGAGCGTAGAGTACCTAGGTTTTATCGTAACTAGTGAAGGCACAAGGACTGACCCTGAGAAAGTGAAAGCAATCCAGGAGTACGTCGAGCCAATGACGCTGTTTGGGCTTAAATCATTCTTAGGCCTATTGTAAAGCTATGCTTTGCGAAAGATTCCGCGGCGATCGCACGACCTCTCTCTGATATCCCAAAAGGAGAAAATGATTCGATTAGCAAGTATAAGTCTTAGAAAACCCCCATCTCGTTTAACGTGGTAAAAAAAACACGCCTTCCAAAGCTGAGGGACATTCTGGCATCAGAAAATGTAATGCTGATGTATCCAGACTACAAAAACCCTTTCGACCTGACAACCGAAGCATCTGCATATGGCATTGGGGCAGTCCTTTCACCAGGAGGACGCCCAATAACGATCTCTAGGACCCTCGAAGACAATGAGCTAAACTACGCTACTAACGAGCGGGAGCTTTTGGTATTCGGGTCGGCCTTGGGAAAGCTGAGCCATTATATTTATGGCGTCAAGGACATAAACGTGTTCACTGACCACCAGCCACTTACATTCGCGGTTTCTGAAGGAAACCCCAATGCAAAAATCAAACGTTAGAAGGCATGCATCGACGAGATCAGTGCCAAACTCTTCTACAAACCAGGAAGAAAAAACTTCTTCGCAGACGCATTGTCGGGACAGAATATTTGTTCGCTAGAAAGTAGCGCACCGCGGTCAGATGGTGCAACAATACATTGCGAAGTATTAATGACCTACACGGTAGAGACGACAGATAAGCCTGTCAATTGCTTTAGGAATCAGATCATTCTAGAGCAGTCGCAGTTTCCTCTAAAACTGAATTTTGTTCTTTTTTGGGAAAAGACACTTCCCAGACAAAGACGCTCTTGCGGAAACTGTCAAATCCGTAGTAAGCCCCCAGGTCGTAAACGCGATTCATTGTGAGCTCGCAATCCTAGGCTACATACAGCATGAGTTGTAAAGTCCTTTCCGTCGACTACCTTCTGGCATTGCAGAAATCTTGTCGCCGACATTTTCGATGAAAATGAGAGAAAAGAAAATGTCACCATTGAACACAATCGGGCTCACAGGGCCGCCCAGAAAAACGTCAAACAAATCATGACATGGCAAACGAAGTTGCCATGAATTGCAAAATTTGCTCCAAGGTGAAATACGATAGGCATCCCAAGAAACAGCAGCTTGGGCCGACACCGGTCCCCTCGTTCACTGGAGATGCTTCATGTAGATATACTCTCGACAGAGAAGAAGTATTTCCTAACATGCGTGAACAAATTCTCGAAATTTGCCATTGTGAAGCCAATAGCGTCCCGCACCATAGCAGACTTCAAGACTCCACTATTGCAGCTCTTGAATAACTTTCCGAATACCAGACAAATTTATTGCGACAATGAACCGTTGCTGACTTCAAAAACCATCACTCCTGCCGATCAATCCTGCGAAACAACTTCGGGGTACTCATTGCTAACGCTCCGGCCCTCCACAGTACTTCAACTGGACATGTAGAGAGATTCCATAGCGCTCTCGTATAAATTGCAAGATGCCTCAAAATAGCTAAAGGAGTCACCGATACGGTCGAACTCTTCCTTCAAGCAACAGTCGAGTACAATAGATCAGTGCACTCGGTCACCAACAAAAGACCCATTGACATTCTGCACGCTGTTGCAGCAGGTAAGAACAAAGAAATTTAAAACAAAGTGCAAAAGGCTCAGATTGTGCAAAACAATCGGCATAACAGAAGCTTCAGAGTAGGCGAGAAGGTGTTAGTTAAGTCCAATAGACGCCTCGGGAATAAGTTGACCCCTTTATATGTGGAGGAAACAGTAGAAGCGGACTTGGGGACAACAGTCCTAATTAGAGGGAGGGTGGTCCATAAGGACAACCTTAGGTAACTACACCACTTAGGTTAAGGAAGACACATTGGTGGTGGTATTTTTTAGTTTTGTTCCTTTTATATTTTTTCACGTATTTTTATCCACAGGATTGTCTGGGTACTTCATCTCCTTACAGTAGTATCGGCGCGCATCACCGATTACTCCCGCTCGAACTACATACCTATTTCGGAAGGTACTATACTGGTTTGGGGCGTCCGATTAAGAAAACAATAGATTCACCGAGGCACAGCTATTGCAAAGAAAGCAATAGACAAATTTTGATTGGGCATTACCTTTGTACCGCACGGAATGTATACTTGGTCAGACTCGGCCGCCGGTTTTTTTATATTGCACGTTTTGCTTAAAAACGTATTTTGCGATCTGAATACTAGGCTATTATCTAAAGATGGGAAGAATCCATCAGTATCAGAATCCCAAATATCAAAGAAATCAACAAAAATGCAGATGCTTCAAATGGAGATGCATTATTTAAAAACTCAACAACAAATTCAAACTCAACCTTCTGCTTCAAGGAAAAGGTTGAAATTCAGAGACAACTTCAAATGCTCCAACTGGAATAACTGGAAAAAGAGAAACAGAAACAGCTCCGTGATGCCGTCGGCACCTCTACCAAAACGTAAGTGCGAAAACTCCTGTGGAGATATAAAAACTAATAAGGCCAGTGACCCAGCTTCTCTTATTCGCCTGATTAATCAGCGATTTGATGAGCAAGCCGATCTAATAGAGAAGAAGATGAGCGAGTCAGAGGAGCGGGTACTGGCACTATTGCACGAGAAACTCAATAGGATGCGTTGAGAGCTGGATGATTTACAGCAGCGAGTCCAGAGGCTGGAATCAGTGGCGAAGGAAATGTCTGAGCTGCAGACTCAAGTGGCGACGCTTATGGCACAGCTAGTCGAGCAAACCAATGCCAGTGCTGTCAATGAAATGCGACTACATGGAGCCCTATTTGTTGAGGGTGAGCAGTTGCGGTCGGCGTTTAACTCGCAAGCCTTTTCGCTAGGGGTAACCCCAGCACCGTGACTTAAGGAAATTTTCAGGGTCCGACAGTCAAAAAATGCAAATTCGGTTGTCGACCCTGTTATTATTATTAAATTTTATTGTCTCCGAGACAAAATAAATTGCCAACGAGCTGCTGCCCTGTATGGGGGAAAAAATAAAATACAACTAACTCTTCATATGCTGGGCTCCTCCTCTCAGCACTTCTTTATTATATTTAATTGTAAGCATTCTTTTCTCTTTGTCTTTTTCTTTAATGTCACTACTCAACAAAATTCAAAATTCAGCTGTTGCCCAAAATGACTTTCTGATAGATTTGGAGATTTATAAAACTTCATATGCCGTTGGGCACCATCCCAAATGCCATTTTACCGTTAAAAACTGTTACAAACACAGATTTGTGGTATTTTTGTAGGAAAAAAACTGTTATACGTCGGCTAACGGAATTTATCGGCGAAATTCGGCATATGAAGTTTTGGTCAAACGGCTGCAACTTAGCCGTTTATCCATCGATTTCTATAAACGATACCTCTTCCCGAGTTTTCAAAGTCAAAATTTCGGAAAAATATACCAAAAAAATTAGCAAAAAAAGCAAAAAAAAAATTACGAAATTTGAATTTGAAAGCTTAATATCTTCCACACGTTAGGCTGCAGCTAAAAAGTGTCTGGGTCGGACCTATAGCTGCATTTGTCAGCTTTTCAGAACTACAAAGTTGAAAACAACCAGTTATAAGAAACTTAAGTTATGTGAAAAATAGAAGCACTATCACTGAAGAAAAATACCAAATTTTTAAAAAATTCTTAAAAAAGAAACTAAGCTCAGAAACATAAAAAAAGATTCTTTATAAATTTTTAAATCTCTAAATCTGTTGGAAGCTGCCGAGCTTTTTAGGCAACTCTGACTCCACATTTACAAATTTATACTCCGTTATTGGGTTTTAGAGTTTGTGTTTATTTTCGATGTGTATTTTCACTATTAAAGGCCGTGGCCGTAGACTTTGTGTTTTTCAGTGTACAAATGTATATACATAGGTAGGAACTCAAGAATCGTTATAGAACCGATTTGACAATGACAGCCGGTAGGTGATAATGTATTCAGTGTGATCTTCACATAACTTTCTATGCATTTAGTATGCATCTCTATAGAAAACCAAATTTCAATATTGATGGCCTCTAGCCTCAACTCCACGGCGAACAGCCATGCAATGACTAGATTCCTAAGCCGGCAGAAAATCGGGCTCAAGATTTGTCACATAAATACTCAGAGTTTCGTTATCTGTTTTTTTAATTCCGAAGTAGATGTTGTTTGTATATATGTCCGAAACGTGGTTTGTACCTGAACTTAGTTACATGTTAATTAGTCGTGATCGATATGATATTTTTCGTTCTGATCGTGGTAGTCATGTTGTGGGTGTAGCAATTTATCTAAGCAAAATAGTAATGGGTAAAGTTATTCCTAACCAGCCCAATAATAGCCTAATAAAATACATATTCCGAGAATTTATTAATCCAATCTGTAAAACAAAAATGCTTATTGACTTCATTTACTGGCCTCATAAAAACATAGACAGCTCAGACATAATTGACTTAATAGCTAACTTAACACTTAATTATACTGATATTATTTTGACAGGTGACATGAATAGTAACCTATTCAATGAAAGATACCAGGCGGATAGGATTGAATCTCTCGGCTTAGTACCGATGAACACATCAGCACCGAAACACTTCTCAAAAACGACTTTTCGTTAATAAAAGGAAACTAGTATTACTTTATGATTAAATTTCTGTACCTGCTTTGTCAAAACACGACTTAATATTTAGGACGTACATATGTATGACCTGTCTGGTCTAATGAGTGCGTGAGGTGGCTCAGAGGGGGCCTAGCTGAGGCCACCGGACGGGTCGCAGGTTGCGGATAGCGAAAGGCCTACCCTAAAAGGTAGGTCAGCTGCGAATAAGCGGTCATCCTTAGGGAGAGTACAGAAAAATAAGCAGTCCCGGACAGCCAGCGGGTGTTCGCGAAGCAGCAACACCCACGATGCGCTTGTGGTGCCGCCTCATATAAGTTGCTCACACACTCCCACACACCACCTACCCACATCCCAACCTCCACACTCACCTCACACCGGGCTGGACTAAGGTGTCATTCGACCTGTGCCGAGAGTCAGCCTGGCTGGCGGCCCGGTTCAAAAACTAGCCCAGTCTCGAACGGAGAGCTCAGGGACTTGGCAGCCCGCTGTTCTAATGATCCCTTACCCGGGCAACGTGGATCTCTGCCCGGGCTGACCGTTCCCCTTCTCTGCATCTCGTGGGATGTAATATGAATAATAACAAAAATAACTAAAACAAAAAAACACAAAAAAACAAATCAGAGTCTGGCACTCCCCAAACGTCAAATGGGAGCAATCCCCTGCATGGAAAAGCACCGGCCATAAGGCCTGGCCCAACCAGCTCAACAGCAGGACAGGCCTGCATGGTGGAAAGCGCTGGTGTGAACCCGAGTGGGTCCCATCCCGAATCTGGGGTGGGTGGCAGACCAACTCCTAACACGGACACCTTGGAGAGGCAGCTAAGCAATATTGCGGCTGCCCGACCTTCAGGTAAAGTGGAGGGAGATGATCTGCCTTCGACCAGCGCACAAGCCAAAAAGCACACATATGCCGAAAGGAGAAGTGCAGGGCACATACTCCGTCGGCAAAATGCAAGTACGGAAGCCAGCCCGTCAGCTGACTGGCTGAAGAAGGTGGAGTTGGCCAGAGCGGTGCTCCCAAACTTTACAATGGTCTCCCAAACGAAGAGACAATGTTCGCAAGAGACACCCGGTCCGGCCGCAAGAAGGTCCAGGGTTCTGCCAAACGTCTCCTTCGCGCAAATTGCCAAGAAGAGGACGCTAATTGGCGTCCTCGATAAAGGCAGCGCGTAGGGAAGAATAACCAGGAGGCAATGGAAGTGGGTGGAAGCGGCATTGGCCGACCACTGCTTCGAGCTCCTCGACAAAGACCTCCAGTCTGCAAAGACATGGGGTGGTTCCAGGGCAACATCAAAGTAGTAGCCTGCGAAGACGAGCGCTCCGTAAAGCTGTACAAAGCAGCGGTGGCGCAGATCGGAGAGGTCTACGCTGGGGCGAAGCTCGTTGCTCGTTGCCGGCTACCTTCAAGGAGCATGAGCGCATCCGAAAGATGTTGCAGAGATGCAACCCAGGACTGCCAACCAAGGATTGGAAGGTAGTCAAGGTCGAGGAGACACAGGGGCCGACCAACCAGGCCGTCCTCATCCTCAACAAGGAATCGCTGTCCCCAATAGAGCCAGCCAAAGGAGAGCTAAACTTCGGCTTCAGCTCGGTCACCATAAAGATGTATAAGTCGGACGCAGCCTTGGCCGAGGCTCGTCCTGTCGACAACCCAGTCGTGCAGGATGTTGCCTCGGAGATCGAGGCACCCGTCAGCGAGCTGGAGCCGATCAAAGAAGGCTACTCCTCCGACGAAGAGCTCATGCAAGACTTCGAGGCGATGTGTCGTGAGGACGTCTCTGACGACTCAGACGCCGACACTACAGTGGTGGGGATTCTTGAAGAAGCCTCTGAGACTCTTTCAAATAAATCTCCACCACTGTAAAGCAGCATCTGCTGCCCTCATACTCCGCTTGGACGCAAGCGGAGCCGACGTCGTCCTAATCCAGGAGCCTGGGATAGTCGGAGACAAGGTCTGTGGATTAGTGACGAGAGAGTACAAGCTCATTGTACCCTAAACAAAAGGTAAAATTCGAGCCTGCATTCTTACAAGAAAGCACAAAAATATCTTGCTGCTCCATAGCTTTAGCAATTGCGACAACACGGTAGTAAGCCTAGAGCTGCAGCGGACACATCTGAGGCTGATGTCGTCCTACATGGCCCATGAGGAAAATTATCCTCCAAACGACCTCGTCTGCAAGCTGGCCAGCGACAGCGAGAGGTCCAATACATGCCTACTAATAGGCTGCAACGCCAAAGCTCACCACACTCAATGGGGGAGCTCGGACACTAATGTAAGGGGTGAGTCACTTTTTAGCTTTATCCTAAACTCAAACTTAATCATCCGTAACCGGGGTAACGACCCCACATTTATCATAAAAAACCGACAGGAGGTTATTGACATCACTCTAGTGTCTAACAATTTGTCAGACAAAGTGGAAAGATGGAGAGTCCTAGAGGACCATTCCTTCTCCGACCACAGGTATATCGAAACGATTTTATCCCTCGAGAGCCCCAAACCCACCAACTACACTAACCCCAGGAAAACAAACTGGGTTAAATATAGCTCGGTTTTGGAGGAGCTACTCCCCAACAAGGCACCAATGAGCCCAGACACTCTAGACGATTTAGATCGCATAGTGTACAGGTTCACGGATGCATGCCATAAGGCTTTCACGGTGGCTTGCCTGCCACACAAGACAAGGGGTAAAAAGAAACCCCCCTGGTGGTCGAAACAAATCGACATCCTACGTAAGAGCTGTAGGAATCTCTTTAACAGAGCCAAAAGCGCTAACGAGGGGAAACATTGGGCAGACTACAAAGTCAGTCTCGCCCAATACAAAAAAGAAACACGAAGAGCAAAAAGGGCCTCTTGGCAAAAATTCTGCTTAGAAATAGAGGAGACGTCAGTAGCCGCAAGGCTGCGCAAGCTCCTCTCAAAAACCACCCCCTCGGTAGGGTATCTTAAAAGGAACAACGGTACGTGGACCAACTCCAGTGAGGAGTCGCTCCACGTACTGCTTGAAACCCACTTCCCTGGGTGCACAACCATCAAGCCGGCGCAAACCCAAAGGGGAGGCCAAACAGCCACGATGGACCATATTTTTACCAAACGGAACATAAGCTGGGCGGTAAACAGCTTTGATCCGTTCAAATCGCCAGGTCCGGACCAGGTCATTCCGGCCCAACTCCAAAAGGCCGGAGACTCGGCCATCAACTGGCTACAATGTATCTTCAGGAAGAAACTAGTGGTGGGGAATATACCACAAGAGTGGCTCAAGGCGAAAATAGTCTTCATCCCCAAAGCGGGTAAGGCCTCGCACTCGACTCCAAAGGACTTCAGACCAATCAGTCTATCGTCCTTTCTTCTCAAAGCTTTTGAGAGACTTGTCGGGCTACACCTGAGGACAATTATTAGCCCTCAGATGTTGTCAGGAGCACAACATGCCTACCGAAAAGGAAAATCCACAGAAACGGCACTTCACGAAGTAGTTTCAGTGTCAGAAAAATCAAGGAATACTCTTTAATAGACTTCCTCGATATCGAGGGAGCCTTCAACAACGTCGTCCCGGGTGCCATTACGGAAGCGCTGACTGACCTGGGAGTGGACCCTCACTTGGAAAGCTCATCGATAAATTGATTGTATGCAGGACGGATACATCACCAGCTAAGACATGTCAACACAGGCACTCCGCAAGGTTGTGTCGTCTCCCCTTCAAAGTTGTGGCATACGGGAATGACGTCGCAATTATCTTCTCGGGAGAGTACCCTCAAACACTCTGGACCTAATGGCCGCAAAGCTTGCGAGACTGTCAAGCTGGACAGAACCCCGCAGACTGGGAATAAAAACGGAATAAATACAAGGATCCGCCCTTTAACCCCCCAATACTAAAGGTATGCAGGCTCTTCTTCAGCGACAGTGCCAGTTACCTAGGGTTGGTAATTTACAAGAAGCTTAACTGGAACCTGAACATAAAAGACAGAGTGAAGAATGCTACGATAGCCTTCTACACATGCAAAAAAGCTGTTGGCTTGAAGTGGGGTATGAACCCAAGCATAGTCCAATGGATATATCTAGCGATAGTTAGACCAAATTTACTCTACGTAGTTAGAGTGTGGTGGCCGGCCCTATCAAAAGTAACGATCACCAAACAACTGGGCAAGGTTCAGCGAACCGCAGCCCTATGCATTAGTGGAGCACTCCGCACCACTTCAAATGATGCACTAAACGCCATCCTAGGTCTCCAGAGCCTTGAGCTTGCGGGAAAGGAAAGGGCAGAAATGGCAGCGATACGTCTGAGAGACTCCGACCAATGGACATCACAGCTCATGGGTCACTCGTCGATACTAACCAGCAGTACCGTCCCTACGAAAAAGGACTACTGCGTCCCAAGGGAACACAGACACCCCCTTCAATATAATCATCCCTAGCAGAGACGAATGGCTCAAGGGACCCCCAGGCCCAGATATGGCCATAAGCATCTTCGCAGATGGATCGAATCTACTTCGAATAACTGAAAATCAGGCACTCATTCAGGCTCCCAGATCACTGCAGTGTATTCCAAGCGAAAGTCATTGCGATCAGGGAAGCACTGAACACCTTTAAAAAGTCACTAAGGCTTCACTGGCAACTAAGGTAAACATTTACAGCGACAGCCGAGCTGCGATCAAATCACTTCATGCGATGCCAATGGCCACCTGTAGGCTTACCATAAAAGAGCTATATAAGCGACGAGCAGACAATGCGTGGCAATCAGCACCACAATGTCGCATAACTCGGCAAACATGGCCGAACATAGACAGAAAACGCACATTAGAGCTATGCAAGCTCGGCAGAAGAAGGTGCAGCGTAGTGATCCGTTCCCTCACGGGACACCGGCTAATAGGCTTCCACGCAAACAGGCATATAACGATTTTTCCCCATACAACGATTTTTCCCGAAGCTGTGGAGACGAGGAGGAGGAGGAGACGGTAGAACACCTGTACTGCTCCTGTCCAGCTCTTAGCAGAAGAAGGCTACAATACCTGGACATGCCCCACGTATCAGACATTTCAGAAATGTCCAAATGTCCGGGCAGAGATGGCAACAATACGTCTGAGAGACTCCGACCAATGGACACCACAGCACATAGGTCACTCTTCAATATTAAACAGCAGTACCGTCCTCATGAAAACGGACTGCTGTGTCCAAAAGAAATACACAGTCACCCCTTTCAATGTATTCACCCCTCGCAGAGACGTAATTATCTTCTCGGGAAAGTACCCTCAAACACTCTGGACCTAATGGCCGCAAAGCTCGCGAGACTGTCAAGATGGACAGAACCCCGCAGACTGGGATTTCCCATTCCCATATTGTTGACCCTTTTTTTGACCATACTGTTTGAAAAACGATCTTTTACCCTGACTGGCTTAGAATTTTTTTTATGGTCTTGATTGATTTTTCAATCATATGACACATTTCTCCTGCATACCTTTCATTCCAGAAATAAATTCTCGTGGGGCATAGCCAATGAATTTTTCACATTGGCCCATAGCTAAATCTTAATCGTAGGTCATGTTAGCTTTGTTTGTCAACAATGTGAGTTTTTTTCTTAAGCTTATCATAATATTCTAAAAGTTATCCTGCCTCAGAGATCCCATTTCCTGATCGATAACGCAATTGGGTCAATGAATGTGAAGTCGAACCCCGCGATTATGACTTTGAAGGACGTTAAAACCGGCGGAACCTATCACTTTCCCCCGAATTACTATAATTGCTTGATAGTGGCGCGAACTTCTATTATATTTCACAAAAATCGTATATGCGGCATGTGAAGCTTGTCTCCATGCCACGTATGTTTCCTGTATACCGTGGAATTCTGCGCAACACTCTACCGTGTCTCGCGGTTCCTCGCAAACAAGTTCCAGTCGACACTTCTGGTTCTCGGATACTAGCAGATTTTCAATGCCACCAACTAAAAAATAAACACCAAACTAAATTGTTCGTTTTCTTGACCGTCGGATTCCTAATCCTTTATAACTTATGACCCACAAAGGGCGGAACACACTGCATAAATGTAAATACAACACTTAAATCTTTGCGCACGCTTAACGCTAATACCAGACATTTTTCATATAATTTATTATTTTTTATTAATTTAATTTTAGTTACGCTACAATTCCTAATCTCAAATCCTAATTACTAAGGATCTCACTCAAGTGATTCAAAAAGTTTTAAAAAAACAAAAAATATTAATTTTTTGTTTTCCTTGGTTTTAAGGAAGTAGGAGCTCGTGCTTGATCGAACCACGAGCAGCACGAGAATTGCAGGAATTTATCAAATAAATGAAGTATAAACTTCATATCGTTATGCAGGATTACAAAATTGCCAACACGAATGGCCACACATAACCTCGAAACACGGTGTTACACGGATAACGAAAAAAGTCAGGTTGATTAATAAAGAGGACGAGAACGTACTGATAAGGCTGTGAGCTATTGGGAATACGAAGGCGGTCCGAAAAGTTTCCAGCCTGACAATGATACAACAGCCCTACAATTTTTTTTACATTTTGTTTTTCAACATAGTCTTCTTGTAAGTCAACACAGCGATGCTCCCACCTCTTCAGCCCCTCCAAAAAATAGTCGGCGTCCTGCTCCTCAAAATGGCTGTTTATAGTTATATAACTCCACGACTATCCCAAAAAACTATTGCCATCACTTCCTCAGCTGAAATAACAGTTTTCGCTTTTTTTGGTGGCGGATCCCCCTTGCAATCCACTGTTTCGACTGGGATTTTGTTTCTGGCGTATAGCGATATATCCATGTTTCATCCACAGTTATGAGTCGGGATAGTCGTGGCTGAAATTTTGGCGGGAACACATTAAAAGATGCCTTATCACAATACCAAAGTTTCGTTAACGTAGGAGGTCGTTTTCATTGTCAGGCTGGAAACTTATCGGACCGCTCTCGTATACGGAACACAATATAGGACTTCTAATATTAAACAAAACTCAAAACTACAATGTCTGATATGCATATTTCATGAAAACATACCAATGTAAATATCCGCAACGCACGATTAGCCCATATGTCAGTAAGTAAAGTTGAAGTTTCATAGTTCCATTAACTTTGATCTGGAACTATTATCGCTATATCGTTATTTTAATAGTCATGTCTTCCTTTTCTTCAATAAGAAAGATGCTTTTTCATACAAAGGTGCGTGCTCCCCCTGCTCTAAAGGTGCGTACCAATAGACTGGCATAGGGCCTAACAACATTTTAAAAATGTCCAAAAATGCCCCTTGCTGGGCAGTGTTATTACTGTCTTTTTTTTTCTGTAAATAGGCCTACCCAATTACTATTCATCAAGAATAATTTTTTTATTCAAAATACTTTTCCAATTTTATTTTAAATTATTTTTTTGAAGGAATGTAACGTAGCGTTAGAATGGAAATGGCCATATACTTAAATACGGCAGTAACCAAGCTGTGCCGTTCTTTCGACTCATTATCTTGACCTTTTGGTTACGCTTTCTTAATCTGGTTGTAAGCGATGTCGCTTTATGCACACGCTGCAGTATTTTTAAACCAGCATTCAGTTGTCAGTGGTACTATCCTAATTTGTATTTTATTTCGCAACACAATCTAATGAACACTGAAACAATAGCCAAGCTTTGGTCAGCGACAGATCACAAAGAGAAAGAAAAACCTCAAACTTCAAGACTCAGCTGAAATATGAATCAATTTTATGAATTTATGAATCAATGTCTGAAATGAGATTGCTTACGTTAAATTTACACATCCTGCCATGCTGCTACTGCATCATTTACAACCAGCTAAAGACTGCATAATACCGCTCCCATTTCTCGCTTTCGCCCGTACTCGGCTAGCAGCAGTATTACACTGTTCTCGTGTACTAGCTCTTCATAATTTTTGAGGTATTTATTTCGAAATTTTGACTTTAAAAACTCAGAAAAGTCGAAAAGAAAATACTTCGTGGCTAACATTCTTAGTTTAATAACACTAGTCAACACGACATTTCCGCTGTTGCCCAAAATGACTTTTTATGATAGATTTGGAGATATACAATTTTTTAAAGAATATTGTATTTTTTTCTAGGTTTATTTTTTTTAAAGAATTTTTAAAAAATGTGATATTTTTCTTCAGGGGCAGTGCTTTTATTTTTCACATGACTTAAGTTTCTTATAACTGGTTGTATTTCACTTTGCAGTTCTGAAAAGCGGACAAATGCAGCTATAAATCCGACCCAGACACTTTGTAGCTGCAGCTTAACGTCTGGAAGATATTAAGCTTTCAAATTCAAATTTAATAATTTTAATAATTTTTTTCGGTATTTTTCTCCGAAATTTTGACTTTGAAAACTCAGGAAAAGTCGAAAAATAATATTTTATGGCTGACTTTGAAAACTCAGGAAAAGTCGAAAAATAATATTTTATGGCTAACATTTTTAGATATACACATTCATTAGGCGTCGTTTAAGGTATCGTTTGTAAGAATCGATTAATAAACGGCTAAGTTACAACCGTTTGACCAAACTTTCATATGCCGAATTTCGCCGATAAATTCCGTTAGCCGACGTATAACCCTTTTTTTTCCTACAAAAATACCAAAAATCTGTGTTTGTAACAATTTTTAACGGTAAAATGGCATTTGGGGTGGTGCCAAACGGCATATGAAGTTTTGGTCAAACGGTCGTAAAAAAAAAACATAAAAAACACCATAATTTTTTAAAAAATGTTAAACCTCCAAATCTATTAGAAAAAGTCTTTTGGGCCACAGCGGAAATTTTGTAAGACATTAATGTTATAGACATATATGAATGTTTCTCCAACATAATATATCACAATAAACTGTACATATGTATGTACTTATTATAAAAGTGTAGTTTTAAAAAAAATGCAGTCCGATCAGAACGGTATATACTAGGGAAATGTCCAATTAGTATAGCTGCCATATGAACCATCGGACAAATTTGTATTTTTCCAAATGGAATATATCCTGTATTCTTTGATAACCGGATATATACACATATTTTCAACATAAATAAGAAGGAAAACAATGACGTGAAGAAGCTGTAACGAGGTACATGCGAAGGAAGTGAATATAGGTACAAAATTCAATTATTCTGTACATTAGTTAATTATATGTGTACCTTAATAAAATGAGAGTATATACTTACTGATTATCCGAATCTATTTCCAAATCCTTAATAAGTTTTTCTGATGAATGCTCAGGAAAATTAAAATGTAATTTTTCAGCGCCTGCACTTTTCAACAACATATGATTAGCCTCCACCATTTCATCTACATGAACAGTATCACTTAAAGGCTTAATAGGAGTCATCGGAATATAGTTATCATCTCTCTCTGAATCCGTGAAATAAAAAATTAGTGTTTTATTTTGAAATACACAATTTTATGTGTAATTACCATTTTTTACTGTGGTTGAACTCAACTCGGCACTTGCAAAATCGTCAATATTTTCTTCAGGAATAACACCTTTAGAAGACCTAGTGCTGGAAAAAATTATTGTAAATAAAAACATTACAAATCTATATAGGCATGTATATTAAAATCTTGTGTCACGGTGTTTTTGGATGAGCAACTCCCAAACGGTTTGACCGAATCTTATGCAATTTTTGTTGTTTATTAAGGAGGTCTACGAATAGGTGGCAAAGTATTTTTCATCTGCATATAACCACCTTTGTTAACTTTAAATCGCGAATACATACGTATATCAATTCTCCATGCTTCTGCGTTTTTTGCTTTCTCGTATCTTAAAAATTGTGGATTCAACAGATTTTCTTCCTTTGTGGGAGAGCTTCAATATACTTCTTTTGATGTGATATTACAGAAACTTGGATAGAAAGTTTGGTTGTTCTTATAGTCTCATCTAAACGAACAAGCAAAGCAGACCGGGTCGAGTGTGAGAGAGCGAGAGGGAACGATGGCTTTCGAAATGGGTTTCTTCATTGTGGGTATAATAAGGATTCGATCTGATAGAGATTCAACACTCTGATAGAAATGGTCATCCTCTATGATTTTGCGTTTTTGGTTTTTTCGTATTTTTAAAACTGTTCATGCCACCGATTTTCGTCCTTTGTGTGGGCGGAAGGACAGGTAGAAATTTTGAAATACACTTGTAGTAGTGTGATATAACAAGGATACAAAATTTGGTTGCTCTAGCTCTTATAGACCCGGATACCTAGGCGTTCATGAAGACGGACAGACTGACGGACAGACAGACAGACAAGACAGACAGACAGACAGACATGGCTATATCCACTTGGCTTTTGATGCTGTTCAAGAATATATATACTTTATGGTGTCGGAAAAGCTTTCTTCTGGGTGTTACACACATCTACATTCACCTCAAATGTAATATACCCCTATACTCTTCGAGTGCCGGGTATAATAACACTACTCGACAAAATTCAATTTTCCGCTTTGGCCAAAAATGACTTTTTCTGATAGATTTGGAGATTTAAAATTAATTTAAAGAATTATGGTTTTTTTTTGGAGTAGTTTTTTAAAAGAATTTTTAAAAAATTTGGTTTTTTTTGTCATAGGTAGTGCTTTTATTTTTCACATAACTTAAGTTTCCTACAACTGGTTGTATTGAACTTTGCAGTCAAAAAACGCTGACAAATGCAGCTATAAATCCGCCTCAGACACTTTGTAGCTGCAACTTAACGTCTGGAAGATATTAAGCTTCCAAATTTAAATTTCATAATTTTTTTCGGTAATTTTCCCCGAAATTTTAACTTTGAAAGCTCAGGAAAAGTCAAAAAAAAAATATTTGAATGACTTGATTTTTGGTTTTATATAGACAAATTAATTAGACGTCGTTTAAGGTATCGCTTATAAAAATATAAAAATAAACGGCTAAGTTATAACCGTTTGACCAAAATTTCATATGCCATTTGGCACTATTCCAAATGCCATTTTACCGTTAAAAACTGTTACAAACACAGATTTTTGGTATTTTTAAAGGAAAAAAAAAAACGGTTATACGTCGGCTAACGGAATTTATCGGCGAAATTCAGCATATGAAAATTTGGTCAAACGGTCAAAATCAAGGCATTCAAATATTTTTTTTTCGACTTTTCCTGAGCTTTCAAAGTCAGCGTTTTTTAACTGCAAAGTTCAATACAACCAGTTGTATCTATCAGAAAAAGTCATTTTTGGCGACAGCGGAAAAGTCGTGTCGACTAGTGTAATGAGGCCATGTCGAAATTTCGTTAGCCTCAATCTGAATAGGTACGAAATTATCAAAGACGATTGGAACGAAGACGTTGTTGCCTCTACTTAATTGACAATATCAGAGAAAATTACCAAACATGCCAACAAGTACATAGAGTATTTATATCCGCTTCCTTCCTTTGTATCGCATTCGCATATGATACAAATATAAACTTGAAACAAATGGTATGGTATGTGTTGCGCATCAGGTAAAGTGCAACTAACTGAAATTGAGGCACCACATTGAACAGCTTGCTCATCGGAACAGATCCAGATTCAAATCTTCCTGCGCTAATTCATGTCATGCTTCCAATTGACATCGTTCAGCGCAACACAAATGGCCAGCACTATAATTCCACATTTAAAATCAAAGGATAACTGTACATAAAGTAGGCTCGTTGCTGCCTATTCCAAACAAAGCTCATAAGTTTTTACAAATATCTTTAGGACGTTGATATGCAATGACTGCACCATCACCACCACTGCACCAGCCAATGGCTGTTACGCGCGGATCCCAGGCAAGAACGCAGCCCACCTCCCGCCCAACCGACCGAGGGGCGCTGCCGCATGACGCGCGACTCGTAAACCGAACCGATCGCGGACATGCAGGAAAGATAGGTGTTAGACTAGTGTTCGAGGAAAAGTAGAACTAATCTAACTAAAGAAGAAAAGTAATTACTAATTACGGGAAAGATGTAGGAGTATTTAAGACTAGGAAGGGAGTTAGTGGTAGATATAATATGGTAGAGGGAATTATAATCCGAGCATAGGACCCTAAATGGTTCAAGCAAGGAGTAATTCGATCTACAAAGCGGAAGAAACAACGGTGTATAGTTCCTAGTGCTTCTAATAGGAATCGTGAAGTTTAAGCGGCTCAACAGGTCAGGGCTATCTACGTCACCCTTGATCAAGTTGTGCACAAAAATCACGCCAAGCATTTTCCTACGATTAGCTAAGGTTGGAAGGTTTATTAAGAGCAATCTATTAGAGTAAGACGGCAGTCTCACACTTGCATCCCAGCTGAGGCCGCGAAGAGCAAAAAGTAAAAAGTTTTTCTGATTCTGAACTGATTCTATACGGTCTAGGTGTACGTTGTACTGAGGGCACCATACACAAGAGCCGTATTCTAAAATCGGACGAACCAGAGAGGTGTAGAGAGTCTTTGTTATATAGGGGTCGTCAAATTCCTTTGACCACCTCTTTATAAACCCAAGCACGCCCATGGCCTTATTCACCATGGTGGAAATGTGTTCTGAAAACTTTAACTTGGGATCTAATAGAACACCAAGATCATCAAAGTGCAAGTGCAAAGTGCGGTAATTCTCTCAAGAGAACCACCACAAAGGGTGTAAGGAACCAGAAAGGCGCTGGAGCGATGAAAAGTCATTACTTTACATTTTGAAGCGTTAAGGTTTAATAAATTTGCACAACACCAAGACTGAAATCTATCGAGATCGGATTGCAACCTGGATTGGAAAGAAATGTCCTTATACTGGACACAGAGCTTAACATCATCCGCATACATTAGTACTCGAGAGTATGTTAATACAGAAGGTAGGTCATTTATAAAGAGAGTAAAGAGTAAGGGTCCTAGATGGCTGCCCTGAGGTACACCCGAAGTCACCATAACTGGAGAGGACAGGGAGTTTTTGAAAAAGACTCTTTGAGACCTAGAACACAGGTAGCTAGAGATCCATCTCAGGAGATTGGGCGGGAACCCTAAAAGGTCGAGCTTTTGTGCTAGGAGGGAATGGTTTACAGAATCGAACGCTTTACTAAAATCGGTGTAAACAACATCCGTCTGCAAATTACCTTGAAAGCCTTTTATTATAAAGGAGGTAAACTCCAATAAATTTGTAGTGGTTGATCTCCGCCTTATAAATCCATGTTGAGTTGGAGATATAAGTGATCTGCATAGGTGCTGCAGGTGCGGAGTTAAAATTTTCTCAAACACTTTAGGAATAGCGGATAACTTAGATATACCTCTATAGTTCATTGCGTCAGACTTGCTACCTTTCTTATGGAGAGGAATTATAAAGGACTCCTTCCATATCAGGGGAAAGCATGAAGAAGTTATAGATAGGTTGAACAGTTTAAGCAACGGCCCACACAGAGACTCGGCACAATACCTGAGTACACAGCCGGGAACTCCGTCCGGACCCGGTGAGAACACCGGCTTTACTGTTCGTAGATCATGAAGCAACGAGCTTTCATTTAGCAAAGGACAGAAAATGCCGTTCGACCGCGGTAAACTGTATGGATACGGCTGACCAGAGTAAACGTCCTGCGAGTAGGTCGTTTGGAAAAAAACGGGCAAAAAGATCGGCAATTGCCTGATCATTATCTGCCGACGTATTACGGAAAGATAGCAAGGATGGGTGTGCGGACGTTCTACGCTTACTGTTTACAAAGCTGTAGAACTGTTTGGGGTCCTTAGAAAAACTTATCCTGCATCGAGATAGGTAATTCTGATAGCATTGAGCGTTAAGAACTGAAAAGTTTGACCGAGCTATTACATAATGAGAGAGAGAAGAAGGAGAGCCAACTTCTTGAAATTTTGTATATCGTCTTGATTTTAAGTTTTTTAGATGGGATAACTCCTTGGTAAACCAAGGTGGTTTTCTTGATCTAATCGGACAGGAAAGTGGGACACAAGAGACAAAAAGTGAGTCCAGTGCATCATAGAAAATGTTTGTGCCTGTCGTAACATCACTGCACAAATATAAAGCGGACCAATCAAAATCCCTAATGAGGTTATTAAGCTTCGTAAACTCGGCTTTACGGAAGCAGCGGACACATTGGGGTAGTCTACCCGACCGATCCAGTACCGTTCGTCCTAGGTCGAGCGACACTTCGAAAGTAGGATGGTAGGCATCTTCAGGTATAGAGAGCGGGGGGACTCGAGTTAACAACGCTACGGTCGGATCCGTTACAAAGCACAGATCCAGAAATCGACCCAAGGAATTTTTAACATGGTTAACTTGAGACAGAGACAGGTCAATCAAGCCGTCAACAAAGTCATGACGTGCCATGGGTACCAGGCTATTAGACTCATTTGCCGAAGACCAAACAATTCCTGGCAAGTTGAAGTCACCAAGAACTATCATGTGATCTTTGTCAGATAGCGAGGAAGAGATAGCGGTTAAGGCGGACAAATGCTGCTCGTAAATTGCGATATCCGAAGAAGGTGGAATATACGAAAAAGTTATGAAAACTGAGAAAGCGGGAAGAATAAGTTTTACACACAGAAATTCCAGTTCCTGCTGGATCTGGACTGTGAAAAGTTCCGACGTGAAGTTTGAGTCCACAGCAATCAGAACCCCTCCTGCACGTCGAGACGAACGATCCTTTCTAAAAGTTGTGTACCGACCTGCCAAAACTTCGGAACTAAGAATGTCCGGCTTTAACCAGATTTCGGTAAACACAATAACGTTGGATGCAAATGCGACACTATCCAGGAAAAGAATGCTGAGCTTACTACGCAAGCCTCGAACATTCTGATAGGTCACTAAAAGAGAGTTTGTTAGTTTTTTGGACGGGTAGAGGTAGAGCGGGAAGATGACAAAGGAGCACTGGTCTGATTAGTTGGCAGAGTTATTGGGGGCATACTTCATACTTAGCACAAGATCACTTCGTGTAACTCAGTCAACGCTAAAACATTAAAACATTGTTGTATCTCCAGCAGCGATCAAATACAAACAAAAAAAGCAACGAGATGCAGCCACAGAAGGAGAAACATACAAGAAAATCAGTTGGATATATTTTTATGCGTATGACACGTTCAGGATTACATAACTCTACGATGTAGGGAGCTGTTCCAACAGTTTATTATCTTAACGCAAAGATAGAGAGATACGACAGTCGTGCATACGATATAATCAAAAGAAACTGCGTGCAGAATACTCAATTCTCTTGCAAGACGCTGTCAACAACGACAAAGCCGGTGAAATTGGTAACTCTATCAATGTAAAATATTACCGAAGCAACTATTTTTAATTGCAAGTTCACAGGACAAAAATGTTTTGCTACCACGCATTCCAATAATCCCAACAGATGCGCCAATTAATAAGTCGCAAAGCCATACAACATCCGTTTGCGCAGTATAGTTCTGGTGTGGGTAAACCATCTAGGATATTTATTTTAGCTAATGTCGAAATGACAAAAAGTATTAATATGAATAAAATATAAAAAAAATGTAAAAAAAAAATAGCTTTTTGATAAAAACAAATTAATCATTTTAAAAGACCTGTGGGTTGGCGAACAAATGAAGCGAATAAGCATAGTCTATTTAGCATTCGTCTATTTATAAATATATATGTTGAGCTACTGAGCTTCTTCAGCAGCGTATTTTTACGAAAATTTATTAAACACAAATGGGTTTGGTTTCAATGTATATATGTATATTGTGTATGTTCGATTTGTTTTCTTGTATGTACTTAGCGAGAGATGCAACAATAACCACAAAACGAATATTAGCGATACGACGTTTGCTTACGAAGACGATCAAATTTTAAGTAAGTTCTGCTCTGCTGATGAGCCTCCCTCACAGCTCTTGTTGGACGACGAATTTAGGGAAAGGGCGATGTAGCGATTGAGATCGTAGGGCGTAGGGCAGCAGCAGCAGCAGCAGCGATGCATTGAGAGTAATGTAAAGAGAGTAAGCTATGCCTATCTCTGTGCTGCCATGGGCAGGCGCTTAGCCGAACATACTCCCCCCGTTGAAGAGCACGGGCCTTCAACATCCTTCTTGGCAGCACTTCCTTTCTTGCTCCGGGGAACGTCTTTAGCGCAAATACTCCGGACACTATGACTGTCACGATGATAGGTTCTATCACTCGAACGAGGGGCCACGTCAGATGAGTTACCTGTGAAGAATAGAGAAGCAGAAACTCGGGACTGGGACATCTCTCCAGCAACTATCCATCCTAGCTTAGTTTCCTGAAGATATGGTAGACCGGCTCCCAACTTGATTTGGCCAATGCAGAGAAGCTCAAAGAACAGAGCCGCTCCAATAAGAATATCAACAGGTTGGGACTGGTAGAACATCTTATCAGCCAAACATATGTTGGAGGGCATGTTCCATCGGGTTGTGTCAACAGTACCGTTGGGTTGGTTGCTCGTAATGGTGGGAGCAACCAATGCCGAAATGGTCGTGGCATAGCTCGACGCGTGTGATCTCAGTTGTATATCCACGCAGCATCCTTCTGACATGGCACACGAATCGCCCAGACCAGACACTGAAACTTCCGATTCTTCCTTCTTCAGCCGCAACTGTTGGGCTAGACTTTAAGTAATGATATGCACCTGCGATCCAGAATCGAGCAGGGCACGGCAAGGAGTGAATGTACCAGAGCTATTCCTAACACTGATTACGGCAGTGGCCAGCAACACGGAGTCCCGTCTGTGACTCTGGGCGAAAAGTGACGTGGCTGATGACGTTGCAGTACATTTGCTGCGAGATGGTATCGCATGCAATCGTGGAGCCGATGTTGAAGTCGAGAGTTGAGGCACAATGGAATGGGAAGCTTTGGACGGAGATTCGAAATGAAGCAGTGTATGATGTCTGGAACCACATATTCGACAGGATCGAGAACGACATGCACGTTGACAATGGCCTGCTCGGAGGCAATTGATGCACAGCGACAGCTTCTTAGCTTCCTGAAAGCGAAGGCGAGGAGAAAGATTGCAGAACTGCAAACACCCATACGTGGAATGTTCTGGATCTCCGCAGAATGCACAAAGATTCGGCTTGGAGCTAGTTGCGATTAGGCAGTGTTTCCGATGACTATTGGTGTACATATTCTTAACATGCTCTTGGGTCTCCGATCTCTGGCATCTCTCTTCCAAGAAGGTAGTAAATTACACGGCTGTAGAGAGGCTATCCAAAGACGACGTTTCCTCCCACTTGGCTCGTGTGGCACTGTCCGCCCTCTGCAGCAGGCTTTGTATCACTATGCAGTCAGCGACCTGCTCCTTTGTCCCTAGATTCTTTAAAGCCCGCAGATTAGCAATTGCGGTATCTGCCAAGACCCGGAGTTGAGACACAGATGCTTCTTCAATTCGCTGCACACTTAGAATGTCGGCGACATGTTTCTGAAATATTAAACGCCTGTTATTGAATCGTTTATTGAGCAAATCTAGCGCGATAGGATAGCTGGCCTGGCTAAATTCAAGTGATGAGATCGTGTCTAAAGCTGGTCCTTTCAGGCAGGATCGTAAGTGCTGTAATTTCTCCACATTCGTTAGGTCAGGATCCTTGTCAATTATGGAAGAAAACATGCTCCAAAACGCAGAGTACTGTGAGTAGTCCCCGCTGAATTCCGGAAGCTTTAACTCCGGTAGGCGAGGCCGACCGTAGCTGGGGCCTCTGCAATATGGTCCGTCGGCATTGTTGAGCAAGGGAGCATTGTGGCCTGCTGATTGTTCAATTCATGCCAAATGCTAGTCTCCAGCATTACCACGCACTCGTCCAACTCGTCCCTAAAGGGACTACCGATCTCATCAAGGTCAATCCTCTCCAGGGCATTATGATGCTCATTGAAAGAAGCAACCAGATCCAATAAAGAGTTTAAACGCACGTTCAACTCCTCTTCTCTGAGCCCACCAATCTTCTCCTTGCCGACGGCATTTCCAATTCTCCGAGCTGCACTTAGCATGGCTTGCACCTTGCGCTTGTAGTACGCAATGTCCACATTGAGAGACAAGGGGGAATCGACAGCGATAGGGGAGGGGGTTCCATCAGAAGACATTGCGTGCGTTTGATAAAGCAAACGTCGAGGTTAATAGCCGGTGAATAACTTCGAACAGTTTGAAAGGCACTTCCCATTCGATCGCAGCGCTCGAACACACGGGCACAGACCAGCAGCGAGAGTTCGCAATTTGCCAACAACAACAATGGCCTACACACTGAGAACACCGAAACCGTAACGAAACAACAGCAAACAGAAGGTAAAGCAGATGACGCGAGAACCGTTACTGTTACTTGTGCACTGAGTAACCGAACAACCGTGGTTTTATGCGACTAAGGCAACGAAAAAATTTGGATAAATGCAATTGTTTATGTTTCTTTATGATTTTATTGTTTTTTAATCACGTCGGGGTCACCAAAATGTTGAGCTACTGAGCTTCTTCAGCAGCGTATTTTTACGAAAATTTATTAAACACAAATGGGTTTGGTTTCAATGTATATATGTATATTGTGTATGTTCGATTTGTTTTCTTGTATGTACTTAGCGAGAGATGTTTGCTTACGAAGACGATCAAATTTTAAGTAAGTTCTGCTCTGCTGATGAGCCTCCCTCACAGCTCTTGTCGGACGACGAATTTAGGGAAAGGGCGATGTAGCGATTGAGAGCGTAGGGCGTAGGGCAGCAGCAGCAGCAGCAGCAGCGATGCATTAAGAGTAATGTAAAGAGAGTAAGCTATGCCTATCTCTGTGCTGCCATGGGCAGGCGCTTAGCCGAACAATATACATATCGACGAACTATAAATTCGAACATCATGATTCAGACGACTGAAAAATGGTTCGTTACAGCACGAAACAAAACAAAGGACAACCAGCCAATTATAAGTTATTTATTGGACTGGATTCAGCGAGCGATCTCAATGGCGCCCCATTCCGAAGTACAGCTGCTCTCGCTTGCTTTTAGAGCATCTGTTGTAAGTTTAGCCAGCTGGAGGATGGCTGTTTAAACACACCTACGGAATTTCGCACCTCGGCCACGCGCACTTTCCCATCTTCTCCAGCGGTTGTAGCCTCCACTCGCCCTGTTGTCCACAGTTGTGATGGTCCACGAGGACCAACACCAGACAACCGATTTGTAGGTCGGCCCTTTGGTGGCTGACAGCAGTCGGTACCGCTTCAAATACTCGAAGCTGCCCCTACTGCATATGTGGTCTTGCCCGGATTCGGTCGGAAGCGAATGAAGCCTCTGCCCGATTAGCTGGTGCTAAGGGCGAATGGCGTTGCCGACCTCAAGAACATGGCGATGTTTGACGGCCTTGACGGCTGCCTCCCACAGTCCGCTGAACTGTGGTGCTCCCGGGGGTTTGTTCTTTTCTGTTGGTTCGCATTCGTAGTGGCCACACGTGCTTTTGTTTTAAGCACCGCTTATTTTTCTTTTATTTTGCCTAAAAAGGTGATGTTTTTTATAAAAAAAAAAACTTCATTAATTAACCTGTTATTATAAAACCTAAGTACGCTATAGGTTTATATTAAATTTGTGGTGATAGTGGATGTGTGTAGCGCCTAGAAGGAAGCGTTTCCGACCCCATAAAGTATATATATTCTTGATCAGCATCAATAGCCGAGTCGATATAGCCATGTCTGTCTGTCCGTCCGTCCGTCTGTCCGTCTTCATTAGCGCCTAGATCTCAGAGACTATAAAAGCTGGCGCAATTAAGTTTTGTATTTTGTATCCAGTCTTCATTGTTATCACACTACTACGAGTGTATTTCAAAATTTCGACCCGCACCTTTCCGCCCACACAAAAGACGAAAATCTGAGGCATGCACAATTTCGATAGTACAAGAAAACTAAAAACGCAGAATCATAGATAATGATCATTTCTATCAGAGTATTGAATTTTGATCATATCTGATTATTAATATAGCCACAATGAACAAAACCATTTGGAAAGTCATCGTTCCCTCTCGCTCTCTCTCACACGCGACCTTGTCTGCTTTGCCTATTCGTCCAAATGGGCGCCTAGATCTCAGAGACTACAAGAGCTAGGGCAACCAAACTTTCTATCCAAGCTTCTATGATATCACTTCAATACAAGTGTATTTCAAAATTTTGACAAGCCCCCTTTCGCACTCACAAAGGACAAAAATCTGTGGAATCCACAATTTTTAAGATAAAAGAAAACTAAAAACGCATAATCATGGAAAATAACCGTATCCACCAGATTGCCGAATCTTGATCAGTTCGAACTACTATTATAGCCAGAAGGAACAAATTCGCACACACTTCAATAAGTAGATCTACATGTACATACATGTAGAAATGTAGAAGCTGATGTAAAAATTATATGTTAACAAAAATGGAAACGGATAACTTTATATCAGAGCTCGCAAATAACTGTTAACCGATTCGTGCGGTCACAAAATAAGAGTTCTTCACTGAGACTTTGAGAAAAGGGTCCGAGAGCAACCGATTGCATTGTTCGTACAAAAATTCTGCTCGCGCTCAGCCGACGAGCAGTTTTTTCCGGTCTCGTTTGCTCTGCTCATCCCAGGACCGTTTGCCCTCGAACGACGATCCAAAAAGTCTTTTGCGAATGTATGTGTGTATGTGAAGTCTCGAAGGTTCTACGCGTCACTTTGCTTTGTGAATTTCGATGGTACAGTGATCGAGATTTTTGACAAAATGTATAGTCGCTTACCGCTAAACGAAGACATATTAAATTTTTTTTAGAAATGTAATGCTGAAATCGCCACACTTGAGTACGCTGGCACTGGTAGTATTGGCCATACAAAACCTAAACTCGATTTTTATTATTATTTATTTATTAGTTGTTAAGCTTAATTCAAAATAAATTAATCATAAAGAAACTATTCCTTTTTTAATCAAAAAATTAGTTTGAAATATAAAAATTCATGTTTCAAATATCAAGAAAATTTAGAGTAAAAATCGAATGTCACAATGTTACACAACGTACCACTGTGCATTGAAAAGGAGAAAAATTATTGAAAAGACCGTTTGGGGTGACTTTTTCAGTCAATCGGTCTTTTAGTGAGTCTCTCTGTGCGATCATAACTCGTATCTCTCATTGTGCGATGCTCGGTAAAAGACCGTTTCACGAACAGCTCAACGTAAATCGGTCAACCGAAAACCGAAACGAAAAGAAACGAAGTCTGCTGCTCAGAGAGAGATCGAGGGTGGTTTTTTTTTTCGGTTGCTCTCGCGAGCAGAGCGTTAGCAAACCAAACGGTCAACAGTTATTTGCGAGCTATGCTTTAAATGTATACAAATCTAGCATAGCGTTCGACCTAATTTTTTTAAATGTTCCATTTGGGGCGAAATTTAATTCGTCCCTTTTGCGAACATATGTATAATATTTCATAAGATCACATATATTCTTACTGAGTACCGGATATAAAGCCGCATATAGAGATGGAGCAAGGGCAAAGGCCGCGGCTCACAACGTTTTCATATTTTTGTTTAGTTTTTGTTTTAATGAAATTATCAATAATTGTTCTAATTAATTCCTAAACTGCGCTGCTAATATTTTTAATGTTAATAGCTAACTCGTTTCATAATGGAATAGCATTTATTAAAAATTTTTTTCCTGAATTGGCAAGTTGAACCTTATGATTACCAGATTCAACGATCTAGTTGATGCAGCTAAGTTTAATTTTTTATATAAAAGCGAGGCTTGGGCTGGTAAATAGCATTATGCAACACTACATTGTGTTGTGAACCAAAGCGACTTTTTCTTATATTTTTGGGGCACAAATATTAATTTAAAACAGCAAAATAAGATACGAAGGTTTGGTCAAACGGCTACACACTTAGTCGTTTATCCATCGATTTTTACAAACGATAAACGACGCCTAAGAAATTTACCCACCTTTGAACAAAAATTTAGACCAAATATTTACTTTCTTGAGTTTTCATAGTGTACATTTTACGAAAATATACCTCAAAAAGTGATCAAAATCAAATCTGCATCTTTTCAGAATTGCAAAATTCAATACAAATAGATGTAAGGGCTTAGTTTATGGGAAAAAATAATCTCTGCAAAAATGAAAGAATTATACCAGATATATTTTAAAAATTCCTTTAAAAAAACTACACCTTAAAAAAAAACCATAATTCCTTTAAAATTTGTATGTCCTAAAACCTATCGAGTAAAGGCAGAAAAAGCAGGCGCGAGACGAAAACACGACCAGCTTAAGCAAAAGCACTTGATTGCAATGATGTGGCAGGCCGGTGCCACATTTGAGGACCACACTGAGGCTGGTGGGCGACCGCGAGAAGGTAACCAACTGAGTCTACTGAGCGCGAATGCGTCAATCGAGGATACAGTGGAGGATTTGATCACCAAGCCAAGAATCGTTAGAGCCGACGGTGTCATGATTGGAACGTTATACATTTTTTGCATCTATCCCACGGACCAAGGCCAAGCTGATTCAGACGACTGAAAACGGGTTCGTTACAGCACGAAACAAAACAAAGGACAACCAGCCAATAATAATTTATTTATTGGACTGGATTCAGCGAGCGATCTCAATGGAGCCCCTTTCCAAAGTACAGCCGCTCTCGCTTGCTTTTAGAGCATCTGTTGTAAGTTTAGCCAGCTGGTAGATGGCTGTTTAAACACACCTACGAAATTTCGCACCTCGGCCACGCGCACTTTCCCATCTTTTCCAGCGGTTGTAGCTACCACTCACCCTGTTGTCCACAGTTGTGATGGTCCTCGTGGACCAACACCAGACAACCGATTTGTAGGTCGGCCCTTTGGTGGCTGACAGCAGTCGGCACCGCTTCAAATACTCGAAGCTTCCCCTACTGCATCTGTGGTCTTGTCCGGATTCGGTCGGAAGCAAATGAAGCCGCTGCCCGATTAGCTGGTGCTAAGGGCGAATGGCGTTGCCGACCTCAAGAACATGGCGATGTTTGACGGCCTTGAAGGCTGCCTCCCACAGTCCGCTGAACTGTGGTGCTCCCGGGGGTTCGTTCTTTTCTGTTGGTTCGCATTCGTAGTGGCCACACGTGCTTTATTAATTAACCTGTTATTATAATATCTAAGTACGCTCTCCACCCTTTTTTATACCCGGTACTCGAAGAGTATAGGGGTATATTAGATTTGTGGTGATAGTGGATATGTGTAATGCCTAGAAGAAGCGTTTCCGACCCCATAAAGTATATATGTATATTCTTGATCAGCATCAATGGCCGAGTCGATATAGCCATGTCTGTCCGTCCGTCCGTCCGTCTTCATTAGCGCCTTGATCGCAGAGACTATGAAAGCTAGAGCAACCAAGTTTTGTATCCAGTCTCCTGTGTTATCACACTACTCCAAGTGTATTTCAAAATTTCGCCCCGCCCCCTTCCGCCCACACAAAGAACGAAAATATGTGGAACCCACAATTTTTAAGATAAAAGAAAACCAAAAACGCATTATCATGGAAAATAGCCGTTCCTACCAGATTGACGAATCTTGATCAGGTCAAACTACTATTATAGCCAGAAGGAACAAATTAAATTTCAGTCGCTACGCAACGCGCAAGACGAGCATTGGTATGCCATTAGTGAAAGTACTACCCATTTCGAATAACTGGGTACTGTTAAAATCCATTGAAATGAATTGAATGCTGTGAAAGTCAAAATTAAACTAAACCGATGTACAAACGAGAGGGAACGTTGTGAGCGCCGGCAAAGGCCGCGGTTCTACTTTATACCCGGTACTCAGTCAGAATATATGTGATTTTATGATTTATGTAATTTATTATATGTTTGCAAAAGGGACGAATTAAATTTTGGCCCAAATAGAAAATTTCAAAAAATTAGGTCGAACCCTATTATAGAATTTTGTATATTAAAAGTTTTCTGTTTCCATTTTTGTTTACATATAATTTGTACATCAGCTTCTACATTTCTATATGTACATGTAGAACTACTCAGGCGAGAGGTGTAAGTGTGTGCGAGAGAGAGAGGGAATGAAAAAGCGCTTGGCAGGCGTTGCGTAGCGACAGAAATTTAATTTGTTCCTTCTGGCTATAATAGATACGGCTATTTTCCATTATTCTGCGTTTTTCATTTTTTCTTATCTTATAAATTTTGGATTTCACATATTTTCGTCCTTTGTGAGGGCGGAAGGGGGCGTGGGAAAATTTTGAAATACACTTGTGCTGAAGTGATATCACAGAAGCTTGGATAGAAAGTTTGTTTGCTCTAGCTCTTATAGTCTCTGAGATCTAGGCGCTCATTTGGACGAATAGGCAAAACAGACAAGGTCGCGTGTGAGAGAGAGCGAGAGGGAACAATGACTTTCCAAATGGTTTTCTTCATTGTGGCTATATTAATAATCAGATCTGATCAAAATTCAATACTCTGATAGAAATGATCATTCTCTATGATTCTGCGTTTTTAGTTTTCTTGTACTATCGAAATTGTGCATGCCACAGATTTTCGTCTTTTGTGTGGGCGGAAAGGTGCGGGGCGAAATTTTGAAATACACTCGTAGTAGTGTGATAACAATGAAGACTGGATACAAAATACAAAACTTAGTTGCTCCAGCTTTTATAGTCTCTGAAATCTAGGCGCTAATGAAGACGGACAGACGGACGGACGGACAGACGGACAGACGGACGGACAGACAGACATGGCTATATCGACTCGGCTATTGAGGCTGATCAAGAATATATATATGTTATGGGGTCGGAAATGCTTCCTTCTGGGCGCTACACACATCCGTTATCACCAAAAATCTAATATACCCCTATACTCTTCGAGTACCGGGTTTTGTTCTGATGCATTTTGTTAGGAATAGGAATATTTAATTTTACATGAGAAACATTTTTATTTGGTTTTAATATTTTATTTATTTCACATATGGGCGAATACGCGGAAGACGCGATGACGTACGTTCAAAATTATAGCCGAATCGATCTATTTAAAGGCAGCGATATGACCGTGTATGGCGCAGCGAAGCGGGCCAGACTCCGCTAGTAACTTATATTTCGATTGTAAGAATTCACTTACTTTCGTCGGTAAGGCGTAAAACTTGCGTTATCATCGGCTTCGTCGACACTAATTGATGATTCTTCAGATTCCGAGCATCGTAATGGTGTGTTAAACGGTGGACTATTATTAGTTTTGTTAGTTGAGTGTGGACGGTTCCCAGAAATCGTGTTAGATCGGAACCCATGATTTGATCCAAGGTTTATTTGATTGCTGCAGTCGCTTATAGTGCGATTTCTAGTTGGTAAACTATCACATCTTTCTCTTCCAAAAGCTGAAAAAAAAAATTTAAATACTTGAATGGGTTATCTAAAAAAGTTTTAAGAACGACTAAATTAACGTTAGCGTACTGGCGACGCAGAATAAAAAACACAGATTTCTGGTTTTTTTTGTAAGAAAAAAACATTAGGTTAAAAAAAAAAAAACAAAAAGTAGTTTTTGTAAAAAACACTAGTCGACACGACATTACCGCTGTGGCCCAAAATTACCTATTTCTGATAGATTTGGAGACTTAAACTTGTTATATTTATTGAAAAAAGAAGTGTTTTTTACTACATTTTATTGAAAAAGTTACAAATAATAACTATTTTTATTGTAATAGTGTCATTTTAAAAATTGCAGTTTTTTTATATTTATTGAAAGAATCAGAAATAAGTTATGTTTTTATACCCGGTACTCGAAGAGTATAGGGGTATATTAGATTTGTGGGGATAACGGTTGTGTGTAACGCCCAGACGGAAGCGTTCCCGACACCATAAAAAATATATATTCTTGATCAGCATCAATAGCCGAGTCGATATAGCCATGTCTGTCTGTTTGTGGCTGCATCTTTCAAGCTAGGACTTGTATTTAAGATATATTTTAAGTTTTTATTTTATTTTTAAAACGGAGCAATATTTAAACAGCAAATAAAGTTCTTTTTTTAAATGTGATAAAACATACAACAAATTGGCGTTTTAACATTTTTTGTTTTTCCTCTAGTTTAAAATCTGTAGCACCTTAAACATTTTATTTGACACTGCATCATCGAGGGTCTGAGTCACTGTACCTAAGTCACAAAAAATCTCAGTGCTATAACCAATTATTAAAGTTATGAGTATAAATCAATTGTAAATTGCACTTCTTGTTGCGTATTAAAGAGAGAACGACGTATTTGTACATACATAAGCGGTTTAATCAGAACTGAAGAGATGAGATGTGTACATATGTACATACGAATAGGAAAGACGAGAGATACAGAGGCTCTCGCTGTTCATGTACATTGTATTAATTCGCGTTGGCAGACAGATCATATTATGGTTACACTTCAAATTTCAACAACAGTTTGTACCTGCACAGGTTCTTTGTTTGACTCAAAGCGTATTTTGCTGCAAAAGAGTAGCCAATATAAATGTTCTCCTTTCTCTTGGCAACGAAATTGCTTTTTATACCCGGTACTCGAAGAGTATAGGGGTATACTAGCTTTGTGGTGATAGTGGATGTGTGTAACGCCCAGAAGGAAGCGTTCCCGACACCATAAAAAATATATATTCTTGATCAGCATCAATAGCCGAGTCGATATAGACATGTCTGTCTGTCCGTCTGTCCGTCCGTCCGTCTTCATTTGCGCCTATATCTCAGAGACCATTTAAGCTAGAGCAACCAAGTTTTGTATCCAGTCTCCTGTGTGATCACACTACTCCAAATGTGTTGCAAAATTTCGCCCCGCCCCTTTCCGCCCGCAGAAAGGGCGAAAGTCTGTGGCGTACACAATGATGAAGATACAAGAAAACTAAAAACGCAGAATCATAGAGAATGACCATTTCTATCAGAGTGTTGAATCTGGATCAGATCGGATCATTATTATAGCTACAATTAAGAAAACCATTTCGAAAGTCATCGTTCCCTCTCGCTCTCTCTCACACGCCACCCTGTCTGCTTTGCCTATTCGTCCAAATGAGCGCCTAGATCTCAGAGACTATAAGAGCTAGAGCAACTAAACTTTCTATCCGAATTCCTGTGATATCAATTCAGCACAAGTTTATTTCAAAATTTTGCCACGCCCCCTTCCGCCCCCACAAAAAACGAAAATCTGTGAAATCCACAATTTTTAATATAAAAGTAAACAAAAAACGCGGAATCATGGGAAATTACTGTATCTATCAGATTGCCGAATCTGGATCAGGTGGGATTATTATTATGGACAGAAGGAACAAAAATTTCAGTGGCTACGCAACGCCTGCCAAGCGCTTACTCATTCCCTCTCTCTCTCGCAAACACTTCCACGTCTGAAATATGTAGTTATACATGTCATGTAGAAATGTAGAAGCAGATGTAAAAATCATAGGTAAAAAAAATTGAAACATGTATAAAAATTTCAAAAATGGTTTGACTTCATTTTTTATTTTAAATATTATTTTTTTCCCAAAAATTAATTCGTCCCTTTTGAGAACATATAATAAATTTCATAAATCGTAGGCTCATAAATGTATGTACATATGTATACACTGACTGAGTACCGGGTATAAGGTAGAGCCGCGGCCTTTGCCGCAACGTTCCCCCTCGTTTTTTTCTGATTTTTGTTGAAAAAATTATATTTATTTATTCCATGTTGCCGTAACATACATATGCACATATTTCCTTCATATTAATTTATTATTTATTATTCATTTATTTATTTATTCGCCAACGGATAAACCTTAACTGGCTAAACTCACTTACATCTATCTTAAACAATAAAAAGAAATCAAACAAAAATAATTAACAATGAAACAGGAAAAAATCAGAAAGCAATCGCCTAACGGCTGCATTCCCTTGGCAAAAGTCGAACCGCATCCCAGTTGGCAGCGCATTATACTGGCGAAGAGCCCTACACATTGGCTCGTTATTTCCGTAGTTGCTCCGGTGGAGATCAATAGCAAAGAGTGCATGGTCCCTAAGGCTCCTGGCAGGCGTATTGAAGCCAATCCTACTAAGCATGTCAAGGCAATCAATATTACCCACTAACAAATCAAAAACAAAGATCTGAGCCGCAATGGTCCTACGATCCTCGAGAGAGGGGAGATGCGACATTTGCACTCATAGGATGGCAATCCTAAACAAAAAGAAGTCCATCCCAAGGATCAACGACGAAGAACAGCTACCAACATACCAAGGATGAACAGCAGGGATCATCCCAAGGGCTAACGACAGCAGGGATCATCAATCAGGATTAAAAGAGGCCTCACCCAGGATACCAACGAAACAACGAAACTACGTATCATCAACTAGGACAACCTTGTTCAATCAACATCGTGCAGATAAATAACCCGAAACGTCTTCGATATCCAATGTTGAGTTCAAGGGTAAAGAATCCTTACTCAGGACATTGAGACGCATGAGGCCTTCATCGAACGGCTGGAAGATCGTGTGGAGTATTATGAAAGGAGCCCAGAACAACTATCCCGAGTCATCTCTAGTTTAATAACCAACAAGGCGGAAGGATTTTAAAACAAACTCGAGTCGGGAATAAATTTACTGAATCAAGCCCAATGTAGTGTAGTATAATAGAATAACAACTTTTGTATTCGGTTCGTGTCTCTTTATTAGAGATATAGATATATTCTTATGTCTTTTAAGGCTAAAACAGTGGCTGAATTATATGTTGATATATATTTGTATATATGTATGTGCTCGCCGCTACCGGCAGCGTTATGTGTTCAATGCACCGCCGGTGCATTGGGCCCGGTGCAGTGCTGACGGTGCACTTGCATTGTTCGGGGCATAACTGGGTTGATCGTAATAGGATCGCTCAGTTGTGGCTCGGACTTTATGATTGTGTAAACACTGCAACAAAGTGTTACAGTGTGTATTCTTTAAGTACCGTAGGTACCGCGGATATTCTATACACCCAGCGACAAAAAAAAAGCCGCACTCCGAAATTTCATGAATTTTTGACTTCTCTAGCGTGGGATATCCCGAAATGTTATTCGATTCGTCTAATTTTTTTTTTTGTGAGTCCCTGTGAATGTTTTTTTCTTATTGCGTGCGTTTCCCTCGCCTCAGTTTCTGGAAACATTTCTTGCAAAAAATTTTACTTAGGAGTCTTTAAGAAGTATGCCTAAAGGAAAACAGATTACGGTGACTGAAAAGTCAAAAATTATTGCCTCGGCTGAACGAAATGTCTCCATTCGAAAAATAGCGGATCGAACTAAGTTCAATGAAAGCTCAGAGCGACGATTTTTGAAAAAATTTCGTGAGACTGGACAAGTGGAGAGGACAAAAAGATCGGGAAGAGAAAAGTGTACATGTGCAACGGAAAATCGGATTATTAAGAAAACGAACCGACATGATCGATTCAAAAATGCTGTAGAGATAGCTTCTGAAGTGCAGCAATGATTTGCCAAAGAAATTTCAGCTATAACTATACAGCGTCGTCAAAAGGAGATGGGATTAATGGCAAGGACACCTGCCAAAAAGCCACTTCTTAATAGTCGAATGAAGAAAGCACGCGTAAATTGGGCTAAAGAAAAAGCAAATTGGGGTTAATCTGAGTGGTCACGAATCATATTCTCGGATGAGTCAAAATTTAACCTCATTAGACCCGATGGTTCCCGCACAGTTCGCCGCAGAAAAGGGTAACGCTATTCCGAAAATTGCTGCATTGCCAGAGTGAAGCATTATCCTTATATTATTTTATGGGATGCATATATAAATATAAAACAGAATCCCTAATAATTATTAAGGGTATGGTGAATTCAAAAAAGTATGAAGTGGAATTATTCGCAGTGGATTTGTGTCCAGTATGGAATCACTTAGTGAGAGAGAAGATTACATCTTTCAGGACGATTCTGTACCTTGCCATCGAGCGCGCCGTGTAAGAGAATCTCTGACGTTTTATTATTTTTAAAAATGTAGTCAACTAGTTTCAACTATTTTTTACAGACAGGTTAACATTTTGAAGGCGGAATTGGGCATAAAGTCCCTAGATTGGCCAGGTAACAGCCCCGACCTCAATTCGGTAGAGAACGTCTGGGCCCTTATGACTGCCAAAATGAGAAAGCGGCAGCCCAAAACTATGGTTAAGTTAGGGGAGATTATAGAAAAAGTTTGGTTTGAGGAGATAACGGAGGAATATTTGAGGGCTTTCTGCGATTCGATGCCCAATAGGGTTAAATGTGTAATAAAAGCCGAGGGAGGTACCACCAACTATTAATTAATATATAATTTGAAAAAAAAAATTCTGAAATATGTTTGTTTATTATTAGACTATAGAAAATGAAATAACCTATTGGAAAAAATTTTGTTTTTGCTGAAAAAATCGATTTTATAATTTTACTAAATTTTTTCCCTGTGTTTGGTCAAAATACTAAATGACCGTTCAGAAAAGTGTGATTGAAAAACATATTTATTTTTAATTATATGAATATGATATCAAACGAGAGGGAACGCTGTGAGCCGCGGCAAAGGCCGCGGCTCTACCTTATACCCGGTACTCAGTCAGTATATACATACATACATTTATGAGCCTACGATTTATGAAATTTATTATATGTTCTCAAAAGGGACGAAAATAATATTTAAATTAAAAAAATGAATTTTTTGGAATTTTTATACATGTTTCCATTTTTGTTTACATATGCTTTGTATATCTGCGCCTACATTTCTACATGACATGTATAACTACATATTTGAGACGTACAAGTGTTTACGACAGAGAGAGAGAGGGAATGAGTCAGCGGTTAGCAGGCGTTGCGTAGCCACTGAAATTTAATTTGTTTCTTCTGGCCATAATATTGATCCGATCTGATCCAGATTCGGTAATCTGGTAGATATGGTAATTCTTCATGATTCTGCGTTTTTGGTTTTCATTTATCTTAAAAATTGTGGATTCCACAGATTTTCGTCTTTTGTGGGGGCGGAAGGGGGCGTGGCAAAATTTTAAAACAAACTTGTGCTGGTTCGGTATCACAGGAGCTTGGATAGAAAGTTTGGTTGCTCTAGCTCTTATAGTCCCTGAGAACTAGGCGCTTATTTATACGAATAAGCAAAGCAGATGGGGTCGCGTGTGAGAGAGAGCGAGAGGGAATGATGACTTTCGAAATGGTTTTCTTCATTGTAGCTATAATATTGATCCGATCTGATCCAGATTCGGTAATCTGGTAGATATGGTAATTCTCTATGATTCTGCGTTTTTAGTTTTCTCGTATCTTGAAAATTGTGCATGCCACAGACTTTCGTCCTTTGTGTGGGCGGAAAGGGGCGGGGCGAAATTTTGAAATACACTTTGAGTAGTGTGATAACATAGGAGACTGAATACAAAACTTGGTTGCTCTAGCTTTAATAGTCTCTGAGATATAGGCGCAAATGAAGACGGACAGACGGACGGACAGACGGACGGACGGACGGACGGACGGACAGACAGACATGGCTATATCGACTCGGCTATTGATGCTGATCAAGAATATATATACTTTATGGGGTCGGAAACGGCTTCTTCTGGGCGTTACACACAACCGTTATCCCCACAAATCTAATATACCCCTATACTCTTCGAGTACCGGGTATAAAAACCTAGTACGCACTTTTGTTAGAAATTGATTTATTGAATTAAAAAAATGAAAACTTTTAGTATCGAATAACATTTGGGGAAACCCCACGCTAGAGAAGTCAAAAATGCATGAAATTTCGGAGTGCGGCTTTTTTTTTGTCGCTGGGTGTATATGCACATACTACATCTCCCTCCTTTTGAAAAATAACGTAATATTATGATGTTATTTTATAAAATTGATTATATAATAGATTTATCAATGCAATTAATGCAAGTGTAAAGATGTAAAAAAAATTTTTGTTTGTTGATCAGGCCGGTTTTTTTTCTTTGTAAAGTTTAAAGTTTGGTAATTATTCTTATTATAACTCTTTTTTTTTTTTTATATATACATATATAGTCTCGTTTATGACCTTGAGTTTGTCCATTCAATGTTTTTTTTCGTTCCAGGTCCGTCATGAACGTCTTCATAGGACCGTACTTGAAAATAAAACATTCTAGTATTTCCTTTGTTTAGGAATCGTATTAGACATCTGTAAATCTTTAATTATGATTTTTTTGCATTTTAGAATTTATTTAAGTACTCGGTATTTTTGTTTTTCGAGTCTTTTTGTCCTTTCTTTCTTCCTTGTAGGATTATTATTCTCCAAGTGCATTTAAAAATTTCGCCCCGCCCGATTCGAGATTCGATAAAACGCAGAATCATAGAGAATGATCATTTCTATCATAGTGTTAAATCTGGATCAGGTCGCACCATTAATATAGCCACAATGAAGAAAACCTTTTCGAAAGTCATCGTTCCCTCTCGCTCTCTCTCACACGCGACCCCAACTGCTTTGCCCATTCGTCTTTTTTGACGCCTAGTTCTTAGGGACTATAAGACTGAAAACTCAGGAAAAGTCGAAAAAAAAATATTTTATGGCTAACATTTTTAGTTTTAGATAGACACATTAATTAGGCGTCGTTTAAGGTATCGTTTGTAAGCATCGATTTATAACCGGCTATGTAACAGCCGTTTGACCAAACCAACTAAGTCGAGATCAATTTACGTAGTGTTCGTCAGGGATCGGTACTAGACCTGATGATCTGCCTAAAGTCCTATCTATCTGTGATGTCCATATGTACTGTGACGCTCAGTACCATCTTTATTTTGAGCCTGAGTTGGAAAATATAAACGTTCATATGGGCATACTATCAAATTACACTAGTATTTTGGGATCTGGCCATTTATTTGATGGAAAACAATTTTTCAAAACACAAAAAGTTTGACAAGGTTTTAATTGAGCTGTGTAGCCAATCAAAATAATGAGAATTGACTACAAAATCTCAATAAATTGTGTTGGAATTGTGCCATAGGCAGAACCATGCATTTTTTAAATGCCAGATCTCATTTTGCGTTGCTCTATGAATTGTCTGAAGTCTGAATTGGTTGGGCGTAATATTTTTGATCCGCACGTAAAGATATTGATCCGAGGTTATCAACTCTGGCCAGGATATGAACCTTTGATGAAAATATCACAGAGGTGTAAGAATGTGAAAAGTGGACTTAGATATGGCATAACATGTGGCAGAAGCATGTGAAAATGTTTAACCTAACAAGCTGTAAAAGCTATGACGAAGAATTGCTTCATCTAAAAAGTAAGATTTATTATGCAAGCAGGACAGTTCAGTTTGTTTTAACTGCATTTTAAGTATGATCTTTTTTTTGATTCATTTTTCATTCATATATTCGCATTTTTTGTTGAAAAAAAAAAATTATTTTCTTTAGAGAGCATTCGTTTAGAGGACATATGGCTGATTTACAGTATTGGGCTCTCTATAATTCAATACCAGCCCTATGGTTTTAGTAACAGAGTTTAGTATTTTACAAGCAGCGTTTACACGCAACAACTTGTGGGTAGGAGCTTAAAGTAGTAGCAAGTGTAACAAGTAGTAGCAAGGCATTGGCATGAATGCAGCCCTTTGCGTTACTTTGCAACGAGGGCGAAATTTGAAGCGCGGTACTGGGTCTTCTTATTCCGCCCGCACTTCTCATCTGCCGCAGCCATAACAATTCTTTGATGTCTCTGGGCAGTTCTTGGAGATGTGTCCAGTGCGGTTTCACTTATAGCACGACACATTGTAGCACTTCTCGCGGTTGCGGCGCATGCCGCCGCTGTCGCTGCTACGCATTCTAACACCTGGTCAAAGTGGACTTGTAGCACCTAGGAGACATCGACATTGCACTGGATTGGAATTTGATTGTTTTTACAAGTTTGACACTTATGGTTTTTGACACACACGTTGCCTGCACGACGTCTTCAAAATGCTTGCGTTAAATGTGGTTTTCTCGCCGTATTTTCGATGCCAAAAATAAAAAATTAGAGTTCACGTCCTAGGTCCTCCTGGACCTAGGTCACGGTCGCCATGTAGTATAATCGGGCCCGTTGCATAGTGCTGACGGTGCACTTGCATTGTTCGGGGCATAACTGGTTCAATCGTAATAGGATCGCTCAGTTGTGCCTCGGACTTTATGATTGTGTAAACACTGCAGCAAAGTGTTACAGTGTGTATTCTTTAAGTACCGTAGGTACCGTGGATATTCTCTATATGCACATACTACAGTAGTTGTTTTTGGAATCTCGGGAAATCTTGAGCGAGACTGGGTAGGTTTTTTCATAATATTACTAGACCGAAAATACGACCGATACGAGCTGTGCAGCCAAGCTCGAGCGGCGATCAAAAACGAAAAATAGCCTAAAAGAAACGTCGAATGAAAATTTAAATAAAATTTGTACCTGCTACCGCATGTTATTGTATATTCTTTGATAGTAGCCTATGAGACGACTCGGGAGCACGGACCTTTCATTGGAAGGTGATGCTGTTCGATTCAACTCGGCATCGGCAACGTTTCAAAGCGCATTAGATATATTTATCGAACCCCAAATGGAACCCAGTGCTTTCGCTTACACTACTCGACAAAATTCAACTTTTTTTTTCCGCTGTGGCCAAAAATAACTTTTTCTGATAGATTTGGAGATTTAAATTTTTTTAAAGAATTATGGTTTTTTTTTCATGGAGTAGATTTTTTTTTAAGTATTTTTAAAAAATTTGTTGTTTTTTGTCATAGGTAGTGCTTCTATTTTTTACATAACTTATGTTTCCTACAACTGGTTGTATTAAACTTTGCAGTTAAAAAAAGCTGACAAATGCAGCTATAAATCCGACTCAGACACTTTGTAGCTGCAACTTAACGTCTGGAAGATATTAAGCTTCCAAATTGAAATTTCATAATTTTTTTTCGGTATTTTTCCCCGAAATTTTGACTTTGAATGCTCAGGAAAAGTCGAAAAAAAAATATTTGAATGCCTTGATTTTTGGTTTTAGATAGACACATTAATTAGGCGTCGTTTAAGGTATCGCTTATAAAAATATAAAAATAAACGGCTAAGTTATAACCGTTTGACCAAAACGACCCAAATCTCATTTTATCTGAAAAAATACCGAAAAATACTTGAATTTATTTAAGTGTTATGATACTTAAATATTTTTATTGTTATTGCTTGTTACTATTTTTAAAATGGTTTGTTTGTCTTCTTTTGTCATTTAAGTCAAATTCTCTTATGAGAGTCCACACATAATCGCCCAACATATTCTCATTCCAAACACCTTGATACCGTCGTTCCATAGCTTTTAATTGTTGGTGAACTCTCTCTCCGTGTTCATCACTAACATCCCCAAGGTTTGGCGGAAAAAAGTCTAAGTGGGTGTGCAGGAAATGGATTTTGAGTGACATGTTGGCTCCAATTTGTTCATAATTCTTAAGTGGTAGCCATGTTAACTGGATTGCAAGGCGGTTATACAAAATACTGTTGCTTCCTGTGCCTATGGGATAGCCGAGATAGAAAAGAGCATTACTCAAGAAAGAACTGGGAAAAACGGAACGAAAATACTTTGGGACATCACAACGTACAAAATGCAGCTCTTGTGAAAGTCCAAGACATTATACGTTTGGTACCATCCCAAATGCCATTTTACCGTTAAAAACTGTTACAAACACAGATTTTTGGTATTTTTTGTAAGAAAAAAACCAGTATGCAGTTGCGAAAAAAATAATAGCACCACTACTATAAACCTATCCTGAGGCTCCTTTGGTACCACAAAATATTAACTAATTACTAATAAAAAATTGTAATAAAACATTTTGAATTTTTTATTAATTTAAACGAAACTAGAAAATAGTAAAAATACTAAATGACCGTTAGAAAAGTGTGATTTGGGGAAATGATTGTTTTTACACTCCTCATCCCAACCAATGATGCTAGAGACTTCATATTTTTTTAAGCTAAAGATCATTTAATACTGTTGCCTTAACCAAATGGAATTCTTCATGAATCATCTTGAATTATTAACAAAAAATTTTTAAGCAAAATCCTTTAAATTGCAGTCTAATATATTGCGTCACTTGACAAGCAAACTTAAACAAAAATAACATTTTAGAGATCTCAGATTCATTTTAACATAAATGTAACTTAAATATAGGGTAACTGATTTAATTTAGAAAGAAAAAAAATTGTTTTTAATAATTCGTCGAGCCCCCTTCCTGTTTCAAAGTTTCAGTCATCCGCTTTTGAAGGGATTGATACAAACTGGCCAAGTAATTTAATGAAATCAAGTCTCGAGCTAATTCGATCGCTTTGATGTGATCGAGTAAGGTATGCGGAATGAAATACAAACAAAATTGAACATGTTCTCAAAAAGTTCCAAGAATTGACAGAGCACAACAAAAAGCACGATAATAAACGGTACTATTCCAGCATGCATTGCAGCAAAAATTAGCTTTCTAGATAATGCGTAGTTGCTGAAATGTCTCTGAGCACAGAAGAGCGTCGAAAATTGATTCGCACATATTGCGCAAATAACCCATCTCAGCCGAAAAATGAAATTTTTCATTACTTTTCGGCTATGGGCTTTAAGAAAACTTTTATTTATAAAGTAATTTCTGATGTTGAGTGGAAAAAAATGGATAGAGCCTCTGGGTCCGGAAAAAAATGTCCATTGCAGCAGTCTGAAGTTAGAGCCAAATTAAAGGCTGAAATTGTGGGTCGCACAGCTAAATCGTATCGTGCGCTTGCCAAAAAATAAAATGTGAGCGATAAAACGGTTAAAAAGTATGTAAAAGACATGGGAGTTATGAAATTTTCTAAAAAAACCGTACCTAAAGTCACAGAAGTGCAGAGAAAAACAATAAAACTTCGGCTGCGTGCGCTTTCTAGAAATTTGTTTTCTGCAAGCTGCTCAAAGGTTTGCATAATGGATGATGAGACATATTTCACAGTGAATGGACTCCAAAATATTACTTTAAGCTTCCCAATACTCAACCACCTAAAAATGTCACTGAAATTACAAAAACAAAGTTTCCTGAAAAGGTTTTATTGTGGCTGGCCATAAGCGAGCGTGGAATCAGGTATCCTGTGTTTTTTAAGGCAGGATTGGCTGTGAATTCGCAAAGTTACATAGACAATTACAAATTTGTTGACAAATATCATGCGAATGATAATACGGTGTTTTGGCCCGACTTAGCGTTTGAGCATTGAGTTCCAGCATGCATTGCAGCAAAAATTAGCTTTCTAGATAATGCGTAGTTGCTGAAATGTCTCTGAGCACAGAAGAGCGTCGAAAATTGATTCGCACATATTGCGCAAATAACCCATCTCAGCCGAAAAATGAAATTTTTCATTACTTTTCGGCTATGGGCTTTAAGAAAACTTTTAAGCTGCAAAACCCTCCAAATGTGCCTCAGTTAAGGCCAATTGAAAAGTTTTGGGCAAATTCGAAAAGAAATGTTTACAGCAAGGGATATAATCCAAAAAACATCGACTGTTTAATATTAAAAATCAAAAGAGAGCTTGCTAAAATGGATACATTCAGGAGGCTATGCGCAAGGTACCCAAAAATATAAGGAAGGCTGATCGCTATGGTCATGAACATTTTTTGTAAAAATAGCTTATAGTCTAAGTAAAAACATATACAAAATTTAAGTAAGTCGGACTTGGAATAAATTTGTTATTTGTGTTAAAACAGTTGTTTGTATTTCATTCCGCATACCTTACACTCGAATATTGCTTTCCTGAGCCATATCTGACGTGTCAGCCACCCCTAAATATTTTCGATTATATTTAAATCGGGTGAATAGGGCGGCCAGCTTAAAAGGTCCACATTTTGGCTCTGTATATAAGATTTAACAACCCGTGCTGTATGTATCGGCGCATTATCATCCATGGTATAGGTCCAAAAAGGTTTTGAAAATATGGAAAATCTGCTTTTACTATTTCCTTGTAACACAAGGCATTTATCGTTGAGGGCATGCATTTTTGTTTGCAGGGGCCATAATAATTTTATAATATAATATTATTTTCGCCTATGAGAAAGATGATTCTTGATAAAAGTTTTTCCTTAAAGTATCTCTTACATATTAAACTATCTAAAGAAAATCCCAGAAAATTTTCTCAATATCGGTTAAAGGAATTTTTGTAACCTTTATAAAGACAAGGAATTTTTGTACATACATGCTTAAAATTATAACCATTTTAAAGAGTTATCAATGCAGAACATTAGTCAGAAATTCGCATAAATATATCGCCTCAACTTTGTCTGAAATCCGAGTTTTAATTGGTCGCGGCGAAAACCACTTCTATATTTGTCCCGTGCGAATACCATGGATTTAAATATCTCTTAAATATCTCTGAAACAAACGGTAGCCCAAAATCGCCCTTAGCACCAGTTATAGGACTAGCCAAGTGGTGACTCATAACGGTAAAACCATTTTGAAAATCCTTTTTTTTTTTTGACATTTTTACCACTTAAAATGCGTACGAACGTCCAATTCGACATCAGAGAAATGCCCATATGTATTCGTTCAAATATATCGTTTTTGGAACAAAACCCATACGTAAAAACCACTGGGCTTGGTTTCAGGATAACGGTGCTTTATTTTGGTCTCTCTTTTGGGTCTTTTTCGTAATAAATATTAGCTGTCTAACGTTGTTGTCTCGAAAAGAAACGCACTCAGTTTTTGTTCTTATCTTGTTTTAAATTGGTTGAAATCAAGTTTTAATGGAAGCATTTAAAAAAATAGAGATAAAAAAAGATATGGAATAACTATGCAAAGGATTCTGTTTTGATTGTTGGTATTATTTCTTTCAGAATTGTACGCGACGTACACTGTATGGATATAAAATAATAAAGGAATAACAAAATAAAGGAAAAACAAAGTCACAATTAAACAAAATTTTAAAAAAATGTATACTGCCATTCACTAAAAATAAGAGTCAAATACACGCGGAAATACGAGCGCAACGTCGGAGACACCCTCCTTGATAGAAGATAGAAAATAAAAAATAAAATCATTATCTGTCATCGGAAGGTCTGAGAAAATGATTTAAATGCATCAGTCAATAAAAAAATTTCAGAAACCGAGGCAATTTTGCGAAAGTGTAATTTTTTCTTCTAAATTATAAGAATTGATTGTTTTTGAATGAAACTTAGATTAATTTACATACATATTTGGTACTTTAAAATACTTCCCACGACCCAAGGTACTCAAGTAAAACGGTTAAGCATGGTGGTTGAATCATCATGATGTGCGGATGCGTTTCTCATTCGGGTGTTGGTCCACTATATTGGATTAAGTGAAAAATGTGTGCCTCCAATACATATATATACTCGACAGTACATTGTTGAATTATAAATGCAAGTGGGATTTCCCGCAGGACAATAGCCCGAAACACTTATAAATGCTGACGTTGAAATGGTTCCATGACATCAAAGTTCCAATGATGAAATGGCCTTCACAGCCACCAGACCTAAATCCTTTTCTGCTTTGGGTCGTCGATGTGCCGAAGTCACTAAAAATCGCAGTGCTACAATCAATTACACTAGTCAACACAAACACTCTTTCTCGGACCACAGGTACGTGGAAGCCGTATTCTCCCTCTCCGTACCAAGTCCAACTAATTTCCGGAACCCCAGCATCCCCGCATCCTCCCACCAAAGCTGTGTTTATACCCTGGCAAGCCCTCGCATGCTGCCCCCAAGTATTTTAGACCCATAAGCCTCTCGTCCTTCCTTCGGAAGACCATAGAACGACTTCTATATATGGTATATAAGATATACATATCATGGCAAAAATTCCGCCCAGTCTAATCTCTGACTCTCAGCACGCCTATCGAGCCCCACATACGAACACATCGATCATTGAATCGGTTCTTAACTGCAAGGAGTTCGCTCCGGTAGCCTTCTTAGACACAGAAGGTGCCTTTAATAACATCCACCCGACTGCCATCACTCGAGCACTAACGAACCTGGGGATTGGTTCCCAGACGGTGAACATCATCGATCAGATGCTACAATGCAGGACCGTTGAGGCATCACTGGGGGTGTCAGTGTCCAGGAGGACTTCGTACTACTCCAGGGGAAGCTCTGGACACTGTCCTGGACCTTCTTCCCGTAGACCTCATGGGAAAAAAGATGGCGACGCTTTCCCCAAGCTGTGGAAAACATCCGCGACTGGCCACTCGGGAATTCTGACGATTTTTCCGCAACTTCCAACTTACTGCTCGGTATCACCTCTCGACGCCTTTCCAGGTATCAATTACACATAGGGAGGACTGGGAGATGGGCGAACCTGAACCTGCAAACGCAGTTCACATATACATACACTGATGGCTCAACCGCGTGGGAAGAGTGTCTACTGTAACGAGCTTAACATCAGTCACTGTTTCAGGCTCCCGGATCACTGTAGTGTGTTCCAAGCGGAGGTTGAAGCAATCAAATAGGTCTCCAAATTAACGATTAACAGACGTCTAGTGTGCGTCTTCTCTGACAGCCAGGCAGCTATTAAGGCACTAGGCTCTAAAATTTTTGCTAATGTGGGTCCTCGGACACAGGGACATCCAGGGGAACGAGGCTGCCGACGAACTAGCCAGGGTACTGGTAGGGCACTACAATTCCTCTTCAATCGGAGAGGGAGCAGGTAGCGATGCGAATGGCTACGAGCAACTCGCAAACAGGCGATGGCAGGAAGCCATCACCTGCAGAACCTCTAGATTGATATGGCCATGTCGATCAGCAAAACGTTCTGCGGTAACACGAGCCATCACGGGACATTGGCAGATTGGCACACACACATAAACTCAGTGCAAATGACGCCAGATTATCAAACTGTTTGTTGCTTGCAGAGTCCGTATAATTTTTACCTCATTCCAAAACGAAACTATGTTCGATTGATTTTTCCATTCATCAAGCTGAATTGTGTTGTATTAAGCTATAATTTTCTCAATATTATTCATAACCTCGATACGTCTAATTTCGAACTAAATCACAAAAAAAAGGATGAATAAAGGATAGAATGAAATAAAAATTGGCAACACTGATTAAAACTGAGGTTTTGTACGTGAATGTGTGTTGTGTTTACGATGACAGGACTGGGTCTCGTTCAGTCTTGAATGCGCGGATAAAAAGTTAAACATTCTCAGTCGTCTAAAGTGCGTTTATGGTAATTTCAACAGAAGTTGTAAAGTTGTGCAGTCGGACAGTCGTGAAATTACACTAATTGGCCCTAAAAAATAAAAAGTCGTTGTGAAATTCGGTTGCTGTTGGTTTGTTGCGTCGTGCATATACATACTAAGAACGGAAAAAATGAGCGAAAGAGAGACGAATTCGGTCGACATTACGTTTGTTGTTCGTTTTGTATGACATACAAAAAAAGAAGCGAAGGAGAGACGAATTCGGTCAACGTTACGGTTGCACACACGGAACGGAATAGGCACAATAGAACAATTCGTTCGGAGATCGGATAACGAAAAGGAAGATGACAAGAACCATACGTACACCAGAAAAGAAAGCTAAAGAAGTAGAAGCATATAACAAGGATAACGAAAATTTGTTGCTGCTGGACCAAGGTTTGTCGGAGTCGGAGAAAAAGTGCGAAATTGGATTGAGACAAAACGAAACCATGGCAGAGGAAAGTGTGACAATTAACCCTCAAAATTGAAGTGGATGAACGCAGAGTTAATCAAGTTAAAATATGGGCGGATAATTTCGGTAAATTGAGGGATTTTGATGGATACTCTATCCCCGTGCATAAGTGGTTCGAAATTTGTGAGCATTATGCGGAGGCTTGCGAACTATCAGAAAAGCAAAAATATGTTCCGGCCAGAGGAAAGATGTGTGGCGCTACGAAGCTATTCTTGGAATCCGAGTGCGTGCCAACTTTTACGATTTAAACGGCAAATTAATAAGCGAATTCGAAAGCAATACGAAATATGCGGATATTCACCAATCGTTGCAGAATCTTAAAATGCAGAAATCTGAAATATTCCATGAGTATATGCTGAAGCAGCTGTATTCCGATATATCGTGATCGGGATGCAAATCAAAAACGAGTTCAAAATTCCGATGTATCGGTGCCAGTCGTATAAAGCGATGAAGGAAGAGTGAAGCAGTGGAAAAAACGATGTATAAGAAAATAAAATGTCGATACCTGAATGGAAAAAAGAATATTGTTTTAATTGCGGTTCGCCGAATCATAAGTAACCATAAGTTTAGTTGCAACGAAAGTGTACATATCTCCCGTAATTGGCCAAAGAAGGCTGAAAGAGTGAATATAACCATAGATCGCAGTCGCTTTAAGACAGTCGTAAACGGATCCGAAGTGCAGTGCCGATGTGACCCTGGCCAAAGAAAGCGTATTCAAAAAATTTAACGATGTGGAAATGCTTGAAAGTGTATCAACGTTGAGGAGCCTAGGAGACAAAAACACGGGCCGATTGGACTTTTTCACGCCGAAATAGAAGTAGATCAGCTGAGAACAGAGCACAAGTTCCTGGTGGTTCCAAACTATAAGTTAGAATGTGATGGACTTTTGGGTCATGATTTAAAAAATAAGTTTAAATTTGTGGCCGATTTAAGCGGGATGTCTTTTCTAAGCCTGGAGGAACAGAAATGGTTTATAATGGCATCGAAGCTACAGGTTGTTAGTTATCTCCCGTAATTGGCCAAAGAAGGCTGAAAGAGTGAATATAATCATACATAGATCGCAGTCGCTTTAAGACAGTCGTAAACGGATCCGAAGTGCAGTGCCGATGAACTATCGCTGCTCCACCCAAACCTCAGAAGAAACCCAGCGGAGAGAATGATGGCGATGAGGATGCGAACAATCAGAAGAAAAACCGGAAAATTATCAGGAGCAAGGATATGGAAACATATGGAAAGGATAAGGGATCTTCAGACGTTAAACTGACACAAGCTGAATCTATGTTGGAAATACCGAGAAAAGTGACAGTGGAGAGGTTCCCTTGCAGGACTTCGACCTCCAAATGAAACATCGAGCGATAGACGGTGCATGAGAACTACAAGCTGAACGGTGGACTACTTTCTAAGGAAGCTGGCGGAAACAAAGTACTGGTACTGGATAGGGCAAAGTTCTTGTATGCCTTTATTTTTCCTTTTTCTTCTTCATTTAAAGCTTTTCCTCGACCCATTTTAATTTTATTTTAAAGGTAATTGTTCGGAGCAGCAGCCGTCAGTAGCTATTAAGAATTCTAATTATCTCAGTTATTTCTTAAGTTATTTATTGTACGCTCATCTACTCTCACGCTCTCGGTGCATACGCACCCACACTCATCACTCATGTTCGCCGCGCGTAATGCTTATATGGCTGTGCGTCGGTTAACTTGTGTGCACTCTTGTTACAAATTCGTCGAACGCAGCATCGCGTATCATTATTACATACCGACCGTCCAAATTGTCTAATCGCGCTACAACGGTTTTTAATTTAATACTTATACATTTGTAAACTAAAAAACACGAAGTATACGGCGACGGCCTTTAGTATGGAAACTAAAACATTGCAAATAAACACAAACCCTAAAACCCAAAAACGGAGAATATAATTTGTAAATGTGGAGTCAGAGTTGCCGAAAAAACTCAGCAGCTTCCAACAGTAATCGTCAAAAATCATCAAAAAGTTGAATCAGAGAAAACTGCGTGAACACATGCCAAAGTAGATGATCAAACAAAACGCATGTTATATTTAGTGACACAAAAATATTGAAGCAATTTTAAGCGAATTCCAACATAAAGCAAGAAAAAAAATATAACGGATCTTTACCAGAGGTTTCAGTTGGCACAAAGAGAACGGGCAAAAATATCGTTATTTTATCATTTCGCTTTTGAGATATAAGCAATTGAAAACAGAGTATAAAAGGTGTCCTATTCAAGTGATGAGGAGTGTAAGTCCAAAAATAAAAATTATTTGTGGCAAAAAGTTCAATCTGAATGTTACCCCATTGATCTATAAATTTGAACTGGTCGATTCCATGGGTCGTCGATGTATAGTGACTCAGACCCTCGATGATGCAGTGTCAAATAAAAAGTTTAAGGTGCTACAGATCTTATACTAGAGGAAAAACAAAAAGACGCCAATTTGTTGTATGTTTTATCACATTTAAAAAAGGAACTTTATTTGCTGTTTAAATATTGCTCCGTTTTAAAAATAAAATAAAAACTTAAAATATATCTTAAATACAAGTCCTAGCTTGAAAGATGCAGCCACAAACCAGTTCAATATTAGTCGAATAAAAGGTTAAACAGGTATTTTAATACTTAGTATGTAATCCCTTAACCTTTATTACGGCTCTTAAAATACTATTCATAAAAGAGACCAGCTTCCATTCCCCCAGCAGAGCTTTTTTAAGGTCGTTTTTGCTAGAAATCCTGGGATTCTGGACGTTGTTCTCCAGCGCAGATCACAAATTTTCAATAAAATTTAAGTATGGAGACTAGACCGGGGGAATCATCACGTGGGTTCGGTTCCAGATAAGTCAGGACTGTACTATTCCGGACGAATGTTTCGGGTCATTATCCTGGTAGAACCGGAAATCACGTCGGATTCCTAGTTTTTGGAAGCTTTGGTGCAAATTTTCTTTGAGAATATTGAAGTACGTGAGCTTATCCATCGTAGAGTCAATAAGCGCCAAGTTTCCGACGCCGGCTGCGGACTGTACATACCCATACCATGACACTTCCTTCGCCGTGCTTGACTGACTAATATTAAACTGGTTTGTGGCTGCATCTTTCAAGCTAGGACTTGTATTTAAGATATATTTTAAGTTTTTATTTTATTTTTAAAACGGAGCAATATTTAAACAGCAAATAAAGTTCCTTTTTTAAATGTGATAAAACATAAAACAAATTGGCGTTTTAACATTTTTTGTTTTTCCTCTAGTTTAAAATCTGTAGCACCTTAAACATTTTATTTGACACTGCATCATCGAGGGTCTGAGTCACTGTACCTAAGTCACAAAAAATCTCAGTGCTATAACCAATTATTAAAGTTGAGTATAAATCAATTGTAAATTGCACTTCTTGTCGCGTATTAAAGAGAGAACGACGTATTTGTACATACATAAGCGGTTTAATCAGAACTGAAGAGATGAGATGTGTACATATGTACATACGAATAGGAAAGACGAGAGATACAGAGGCTCTCGCTGTTCATGTACATTGTGTTAATTCGCGTTGGCAGACAGATCATATTATGGTTACACTTCAAATTTCAACAACAGTTTGTACCTGCACAGGTTCTTTGTTTGACTCAAAGCGTATTTTGCTGCAAAAGAGTAGCCAATATAAATGTTCTCCTTTCTCTTGGCAACGAAATTGCTTTTTATACCCGGTACTCGAAGAGTATAGGGGTATACTAGCTTTGTGGTGATAGTGGATGTGTGTAACGCCCAGAAGGAAGCGTTCCCGACACCATAAAAAATATATATTCTTGATCAGCATCAATAGCCGAGTCTATATAGCCATGTCTGTCTGTCTGTCCGTCCGTCCGTCTGTCCGTCTTCATTAGCGCCTATATCTCAGAGACTATTAAAGCTAGAGCAACCAAATTTTGTATCCACTCTTCTGTGTTATCACACTACTCCAAGTGTATATCAAAATTTCGCCCCGCCCCCACAAAGGACGAAAGTCTGTGGCATACATAATTTTGAAGATACGAGAAAATTAAATACAAAATCATAGAAGCTGACTATTTCTATCAGAGTGTTGAATCTGAATCAGATACGATTATCAATATAGCCACAATGAAGAAAACCATTTCGAAAGTCATCGTTCCCTCTCGCTCTCTTTCACACGCAACCCTGTCTGTTTTGCCTATTCGTCCAAATGTTCGCCTAGATCTCAGAGACTATAAGAGCTAGAGCAACCAAACTTTCTATCCAAGCTCCTGGGATATCAATTCAATACAAGTTTATTGTATAAGTCCGTCTGTCCGTCCGTCCGTCTTCATTAGCGCCTATATCTCAGAGACTATAAAAGCTGGAGCTTTTATCAAGTTTTGTATCCAGTCTCCTCTGTTAACACACTACTACGAGTGTATTTCAAAATTTCGCCCAGCCCCCTTCCGCCCCCACAAAGCACGAAAATATGTGGAACCCACAATTTTTAAGATAAAAGAAAACCAAAAACGCATAATCATGGAAAATAACCGTATCTACCAGATTGCCGAATTAGGATCAGGTCGAACTACTATTATAGCCAGAAGGAACAAATTAAATTTCAGTCGCTACGCAACGCTTGCCAAGCGCTTACTCATTCCCTCTCTCTCTCGCACACACTTACACGTATCGTATGAGTAGTTCTACATGTACATGTAGAAATGTAGAAGCTGATATAAAATTTATATGTAAACAAAAATGGAAGCAGATAACTTTTAATATATTAAAATCTAGCATAGCGTTCGATCTAATTTTTATACCCGGTACTCGGAGAGTTTAAGGGTATATTAGATTTGTGGGGATAACGGTTGTGTGTAACGCCCAGAAGGAAGGGTTTCCGACCCCATAAAGTATATATATTCTTGATCAGCATCAATAGCCGAGTCGATATAGCCATGTCTGTCTGTCCGTCCGTCCGTCTGTCCGTCCGTCCGTCTGTCCGTCTGTCCGTCTTCATTTGCGCCTATATCTCAGAGACCATTTAAGCTAGAGCAACCAAGTTTTGTATCCAGTCTCCTCTGTGATCACACTACTCCAAATGTATTTCAAAATTTAACCCCGCCCCCTTCCGCCCCCACAAAGGACGAAAGTCTGTGGCATGCACAATTTTGAAGATACAAGAAAACTAAATACGCAGAATCATAGAGAATGACCATTTCTATCAGAGTGTTGAATCTGGATCAGATCGGATCATTATTATAGCTACAATGAAGAAAACCATTTCGAAAGTCATCATTCCCTCTCGCTCTATCTCACACGCGACCCTGTCTGTTTTGCCTATTCGTCTAAATGAGCGCCTAGATCTCAGAGACTATAAGAGCTAGAGCAGCCAAACTTTCTATCCAAGCTCCTGTGATATCGAACCAGCACAAGTGTATTTCAAAATTTTGCCACGCCTCTTTCCGCCCCCACAAAGAACGAAAATCTGTGGAATCCACAATTTTTAAGATAAATGAAAACCAAAAACGCAGAATCATGGAAAATTACCATATCTACCAGATTGCCGAATATGGATCAGGTCGGATCAATATTATAGACAGAAGAAACAAATTAAATTTCAGTGGCTACGCAACATCTGCCAAGCGCTGACTCATTCCCTCTCTCTCTGTCGCAAACACTTGTACGTCTCAAATATGTAGTTATACATGTCATGTAGAAATTTAGAAGCAGATGTAAAAAGCATATGCAAACAAAATTGAAAACATGTATAATATTCCAAAAATGATTTGACTTCATTTTTTGAAATATTATTTTTTGCCCAAAATTTAATTTGTCCCTTTTGCGAACATATAATAAATTGCATAAATCGCAAGCTCATATATAATATGTATGTACATATGTGTATACGACTGAGTACCGGGTATAAGGTAGAGCCGCGGCAAAGGCCGCGGCTCACAACGTTCCCCCTCGTTTTAAATTTTCCATTTGGGCCAAAATTTAATTCGTCCCTTTTTCGAACATATAATAAATTACATAAATCATAAGATCACATATATTCTGACTGAGTACCGGGTATAAAGTAGAGCCGCGGCCTTTGCCGGCGCTCACAACGTTCCCTCTCGTTTTGGTTTTGCCCAGTGCAAGTGCGCGTGAACCAAATATTTTCAGATGGTTTACCGACAGCTTGCGCTTATTCCAAGCCTTATTTACGCTCTGGTCGGACATCCATTTCGCAAAAATACTGCAGTTTGTCCGGCTTCGGTCCACAAAAATTCTTTTAAATTTTAAATTAACACACTCCTGGCCATTTCAACAATGGTACGATTTGCGTACTTAGCAATGACGTTTTACTGAGGTGTGTACGGCAACGGATTTAAAAAATTAATAAATTCATTGTTTGCGTACTCAGTACCGTTGTCGCTTCGCAAGGCTTTGATTATTTTTTCGGTTTGGAACTCGACATAACTTTTATACATTTTAAATTTCTCAAATCTCAAATACGAAAATATTTCGAGAGTAAGCGTCTATATATGTAACAAAATAACGGTTTCTAGTCAGAGATTTAATATTCATAGGTCCGCATACATAGGGATGGATCAATTCGAGAACACTTGTCGTAACACGTTTTAGCTTTTGTGTCTACACGTTCTTTCTTTTGAAAATTTAAATGCCCGTAGCGGCTATGACATTTTTTCTGCAAGAGATATATCGGATATCAAATGCCTATCATCAGTTGTTTTTTCCACTCCATACACGTATAAATTGTTTTCTTGTACCGCACGCAACATTATAAGTCCATGTCCGCACTAAAGCTTTTGAATTTCCGAATGTTGTGACATTCCCGAACTCGGCTACTTTACTCACCGATAAAAAATTCATTTTTAAATACGGCACATACAACACGTTTGATTTAATTTATATAGTTTCAATACCTAGGGACACAATATACTTTTCTGAAGCCAACATAATGGTTCTGTTTTTCTTATTGAAGGCTTAAAAAAAATTTTTCATTACAACAAATATGCAATGTTGGCCTACTGTCGATACGCCAAGAATTTTATCGCTTCTTAGCAACGCAGCTGTGCATTAAACAGCTTGATTTTTCATCTCTTAGATGTGTGGTGCCCGCTTTGTTTACATTTTTAGCATTTGCCTCGAAACTCGCGATGTTCGCTGGATTTCTTTCCGTCTCTTTTGCTGTCTTTTCGACTGGCGGCGTAATTCTCCGAACCCGAACCGTTTTTTTAGCAAGCTCACGGTCGTCTCTTTCGTCTTTACGTGCTCCTTCTTCAAGTATTTGTACTTTTATCGTTCCGAACGACGGCAAACTGTCGCGTGTTTTTGTATCGCCACGACGAAATTTTTCCAACCGCTGGGCATGCTCAACAATAACATTATTACTTTTATTTATTTACTTTATTTAGCTCGATTAACTTTTCAGTAATTTTCACGAAAGAATTTACATATTGTACCACGTTATCACCGTTTTGCATATTTTGCCGCAAAAGTTTTTGGTATAACTGTACCTTTTGCACTGGTCCCACTGACACATGAACATAGCGTCAATTTTGGCATGCCCGCTTCGACGTTGTGCACGACTTTATGTGCATCAACTGCGTTGGTTTTAGATTTAATATAATACATGCCAACGCCTTTTGATCAGCCTAGTCCCAATGTGCCAATTATTCCTGTGTTCCTGCTGCTTTCTCCTATGGCCTTTTAAATTTACCTCTAACATATGTATGTCCAAAAATCCGTTGTGATCAACACTACGCATGGACATAGACTACACATCGTAATTGTTTTCACCAATATTTCAATTTTCAGAGACACATTCATTTTGTTTTAATTGCCACACGCCACTTTCTAACTGGTGCACGATTTATTTGCAATTGCATCCAACAAAATATTAACTTCCAGTTCTACCACTGTTTAATGCTTCAAATGTCTTTAATACACGCCCGATCTTTCGGTGATCTTGTGTCATAGCCTATTGTAAATTGCGCCTTTTGTCGCGTATTAAAGAGAAAAAACGACGTCTGTGTATTTAAGTTTTTTATTCGGAACTGATGAGATGAGATGTGTACATATATACGAATAGGAGAGAAGAGAGTTCATGTACATTCTGTTAATTAGCGTTATCAGACAGATCATATTATGTATGGTTACTTCAAATTTCAACAAAATCTACTAGCCTTTGAAGCTAAAAATTTGTTTTTCTTAGCGTCAAGTCTATATTATTTTTTCCAGTATTTTTTTTAATTTGAGTTTTTTGAAAATAATTGTTTTGTTATATTTTGTGTACTACTGTATAACTTTCAATTAAAATTATGAAACAATAAGGAAAAATGTTTCACAGAATTTTGAAAAATACGAAATAAATATGCCGTTTATATTATTTTTTTCCTCACTGTACATAGAAGAGGCAGGGCAATAAATAAATTTAAATTAAAACCAAGCTTTCTATGTCTACATGTATGTACCTGGGATGAATTAGTCGGAGAGAACAAAAAGAGAACGCTATGGGCACGAAAACTTCAAAACGTTTAGGAATTAAGTTCCAGTGGTTGCTTACTCAGTCAATTGAGTCAATAGCGAAGTTAGATATGAAAAAAACGAATCCACAAGCGACGAAGTGTGCGAAGGGGAAAATGTTATAGCTTGGTGGTGCGCTTAAAACCACAGATGCTAATACTTCGCTCAGAAAGTTTTATCTTCTGTGATTAACAGGGCGAGTTCTGGTAGTTATAGTAAACTTCCCTATAGAATATGGGCACTTCCGCAAAATAGGCAACCGAGGCTAAAAAATTAAAAAAGTTAATAAAAACACATTTCCATATAATTTTTCCCCGATATTATTTCTTATATAAAGAAACTCGGCTAAATTAACCAATGGACATATAATTTCACTATTTCGTTATTTTTTTCGCGACCGGTCCCTAATTAAATTTAAAAAAAAAAGAGATAATTTCGCAGATTTTTGCATTTTAGTAGGTACAAGCCAAAGTAGACTTCTATTTCGCGTACGTTGGCGATTAAATGTTTATTGCTACCCTTATGAAGACTAAAACTCGTTGAACCCCATCTTTTGTTCTAAAAGTACAGCTAAAAAATGCTATCGAATAGCAAAACCTGGGAAAAGTTTGATGAGGGTTATATCTTTTATGTGCAATAAAAGCGTACGAACGTAAGTTCGCGACCCTGGGAAATGCCCTTATGTACATATATAACACTAGTCAACACGACTTTTCCGCTGGCGCCCAAAATTGCTTTTTCTAATAGATTTGAATGTTTAAAAAGTTTTAAAGAATGTTTTTTTTTTCCAGGTTTAGTTCTTTTTTAAAGAATTTTTTAAAAATGTTGAATTTTTTTCAGAGGTAGTGCTATTTTTCTATTTTTCACTTAACTTAAGTTTCCTACAACTGGTTGTATTGAACTTTGCAGTTTTGAAAAGCTGACAAATACAGCTATTAATCCGACCAAGACACTTTGAAGTCGCAACTTATCGTCTGGAAGAGATTAAGCTTTCAAATTCAAATTGCATAATTTTTATCGGTATTTTTCCACGAAATTTTGACTTTGAAAACTCAGGAAAAGTCGAAAAATAATATTTTATGGCTAACATTTTTGTTTTAGATAGAAACATTAATTAGGCGTCGTTTAAGGTATCGTTTGTAAGAATCGATGGATAAGCGGCCAAGTTGCAGCCGTACCAAATTCTTAAAAAAAAAAATAAACCTAAAAGAAAAAAAACCGTAGTTCTTTTAAAAATTTTAAATCTCCAAATCTATGAGAGTCATTTTGGGCGACAGCGGAAAACAAAAGTTGAATTTTGTCGAGTAGTGTAATTAATGCCGCAAATATCTCGAAAATTAATATGAATTAAAACGTATGACCGTGTTTTTACTTACTGTTATTATGTAAGGAACTACTATTTCGCAATTCGACAGCGCTTTGCCGAGTTTGTACAACATTCATTGGTTCGGAGGATTCGTTTGCCGATGATGAGCGTTTTCTCATTGGTTCATTACTTATATCAGGTCTTCCTTGATAAATGTTTAAAAAGAATGTTTAAAAGTTTAAAGAATTATGGTTATTTTTTCATGGTGTAGTTTTTTTTAAAGAATTTTTAAAAAAATTGGTATTTCTTTTCATAGGTAGTGCTTCTATTTTTCACATAACTTAAGTTTCCTACAATTGGTTTTATTGAACTTTGCAGTTAAAAAAAGCTGACAAATGCAGCTATAAATCAGACTCAGACACTGTGTAGCTGCAACTTAACGTCTGGAAGATATTAAGCTTCCAAATTGAAATTTCATAATTTTTTTCGGTAATTTTCCCCGAAATTTTGACTTTGAAAGCTCAGGAAAAGTCGAAAAAAAAATATTTGAATGCCAAAACTTCATATGCCGAATTTCGCCGATAAATTCCGTTAGCCGACGTATAACCGTTTTTATTTTCCTACAAAAATACCAAAAATCTTTATTTGTAACAGTTTTTAACGGTAAAATGGCATTTGGGATAGTGCCAAACGGCATATGAAGTTTTGGTCAAACGGTTAAACCTTTATTTTTATATTTTTATAAGCGATACCTTAAACGACGCCTAATTAATGTGTCTATCTAAAACCAAAAATGTAGGCAGTTAAATATTTTTTTTCGACTTTTACTGAGTATTCAAAGTCAAAATTTCGGGAAAAAATACCGAAAAAAATAATGAAATTTCAATTTGGAAGCTTAATATCTTTCAGACGTTAAATTGCAGCTACAAAGTGTCTGAGTCGGATTTATAGCTGCATTTGTCAGCTATTTTTAACTGCAAAGTTCAATACAACCAGTTGTAGGAAACTTAAGTTATGTGAAAAATAGAAGCACTATCTATGACAAAAAATACAAGATTTTTTAAAAATTCTTTAAAAAAAAACTAAACCTAAAAGAAAAGAAACCGTAGTTCTTTTAAAAATTTTAAATCTCCAAATCTATGAGAGTCATTTTGGGCGACAGCGGAAAACAAAAGTTGAATTTTTTCGAGTAGTGTAATTAATGCCGCAAATATCTCGAAAATTAATATGAATTAAAACGTATGACCGTGTTTTTACTTACTGTTATTATGTAAGGAACTACTATTTCGCAATTCGATAGCGCTTTGCCGAGTTTGTACAACATTCATTGGTTTGGAGGATTCGTTTGCCGATGATGAGCGTTTTCTCATTGGTTCATTACTTATATCAGGTCTTCCTTGATAAATGTTTAAAAAGTTCATGTTAGTCTCAGTTTTAGCTGACATGGCGCTGGAAATATTCAGATAAAATAACCATGAAACAATTAAATTGTTGTTTCACATTTTAGCAGTGGAAAAATAGTTGAAACAAAGGAATAAAACAAAGAAAAATTGAAATTCTAAATCTAGTAAAAACCGGCAGCCGAGAACAAATATTTTTCGAACTAAAAATACTTCCACCGGTCCAGAACAGAAATGTTCAATATTTAAAAGTTGTAGATTTACTTGCAAATCACAATCAAAAGATTCTTACAATTTAAACCCGATTGCTAATGAACTTGTGGCTTTTAAAATTCATTTCAAAAAGAACATATTAATAAAGAAGAGTTAGTTGAATAGAAAGTTTGGTTGCTCTGGCTCTTATAGTCTCTGAGCACTAGGAGTGAAAAAGTTGAACGAGCAAAGCAGACGGGGTCGCGTGTGAGATATGTAGAGCGAGGGTCGAAATGGTTTTTTTCATTGTGGCTATGTTAACCCTTTATATGGCACCTGGTCGGATTTTGATGTAGCTTATTTCATTAGATAGAAAAATGAAAATAAAAAATACAACTTCTTTCGTTTTTTTGAAATTCTACTTTTTTACATATTTAAGGATAAAAGGATTGTTGCATATATGCAACAGATAGGCTTGTGGTGAAAATAATTGAAGTATTTCATAGTGTATTGTAACAAGTATAACCAAATTTTTCCAAAGTTAATTTAATAATATTATTAATTAATTAATTATATAACACATTTAAGTTTAAAAAGTGGAGTTATTTTAATGTAAATGAACATTTTTGAAACAATTATTTCTTTTGTTGAAGCAGAGTGCTACGCCACATTTTTCGCACAATGTCTGCGAAAAACCTGTGCAGTTTGGATATTTGCATCTGGTTCTGTTGTCAGTCCACGTTGGCCAATGCCCAACCTGATTTTGACGCACCATCTGATTCGGTACATGTTGAGTTGGACCTCTCTGCTTTTTTTGCTGCAATTCATTTCAACGGAATAACTTCGCTTTTCAGTTTTAGATTTTGTGTCTACTTTTGTCAAAACTTCAGCGATGTCTAGCCGAAACTCTGATGAGCTTAAAAGTTTTATTGTCGATGCATTTTCTTTATGCACTCGTTTATACAACCAAGCGTTGCTGACTGTCAAGTCCAGCAGGTGATAAAAAACCCGAACTTGCCAGCGTCTGCTTCTTATCTAAATTTTATACCTTCCAATTATGCTATCTATGAGATCAACGCCACCCATATAGCTACTATATTGTGCTATTGCAAATGGACGGTCAATATGAATATAATCCTTTTGGACTTTATTGTAACGTCGGGCTGTGTCTTTGGGACTTATTCCAGCATAATTGGATGCCAAAGTAACAATTTTGTTATCCACCCATGAAGTTAGCGAAATGTCCACTCCACCGTAGTCGGCAACATATTCCACTGATGTACCTCGTGAATTTTTTTTGAAGTTTATCTGGTCAATTGATTTATGATTTGGAATTCGGTTTTTTCTTATTGTTCCCAAAGCTAGAATTCCTCCTTCCGCCAGGTACTTCAAAAGGGGTAAGGAGTTAAAATAATTATCAAAGTATAATCGATAATTCCGATGCCTGGGCATATCTCTAGCCAATCTGACGACGCAGTTTGATGCCGCACCCAAATCTGGCTCGTTAGGCCGTACTTTATTTTCATTTCCACTATCTATTTCGAATTTGTAGCAGAAGCCTAAATTACCGCTAAGTACAAAAATCGTATAGCCCCATTTATGGGGCTTGTTGGGATTGTACCTTTTCATGTGGTTCTTAGCCTTTGTTGAACATATCTGTTCATCAACACACAAAAATTGTTCCATAGGAACTTTTTTAAAATTTTTGTTTAGTTCATCTATTACACTACTCGACAAAATTCAACTTTTTTTTCCGCTGTCTCCAAAAATGACTTTTTCTAATAGATTGGAAGATTTAAAATTTTTTTAAGAATTATGGTTTTTTTTTCATGGAGTAGTTTTTTTTTAAAGAATTTTTAAAAAATTTTGTGTTTTTTGTCTTAGGTAGTGCTTCTATTTTTCACATAACTTAAGTTTCCTACAACTGGTTGTATTGAACTTTGCAGTTAAAAAAAGCTGACAAATGCAGCTATAAATCCGACTCAGACACTTTGTAGCTGCAACTTAACGACTGGAAGATATTAAGCTTTCAAATTCCAATTTCATAATTTTTTTCGGTATTTTTCCCCGAAATTTTGACTTTGAAAGCTCAGGAAAAGTCGAAAAAAAAATATTTTAATGCCTTGATTTTTGGTTTTAGATAGACACATTAATTAGGCGTCGTTTAAGGTATCGCTTATAAAAATATAAAAATAAACGGCTAAGTTATAACCGTTTGACCAAACTTTCATATGATACTCCAATTATTGTTGACCAATATTGAGTAATCCTTGGAAGCCGCGAAATTGACATGAATAATATTATTCCAACAAACTGTCGAATATCTAAGGACGTAAAATTGACATGTGCGTTAGGGTCTTTTTGGCAAATATAAAGATTTGTTTCGATTGTAATTTCATCAAACAGGTTTTTTGGAAAAAGATACCAAATAGGCTCTGATAGTTCCATTAGTTCCGGAGGCAAGATAGTACTCCCGAGAAACTGCAGTTGATTTTCGTTCTAAATTAAACTGCGTTGTCTCCGTAGCAAGTTTCTTTTCAGATCAGGATTATTACTAGTAACATTTGGCTCAGAATCATCAATGAGATTTGAGTTTGAAACGTCTAAGGCATTACTCGGTGGATTTTGGTCATCGATGTCATCTTCATCCGTACTATTTGCATCTTTCTCATCTGGATAAAAATCGCTTTCCTCATCAGCAGAAAAGTCAAGTTCATCCTCGCTATCTAAACTGTTGAAATAATTTTCAATCTGTGAAGGTGTTAAACCTTTCCCTGACATATTTCCTGCGTAAGAAATACTATTTGTATATACAGTGGCTCAAAGCTGAAACTATGCAGTGTCAAATAAAAAGTTTAAGGTGGTACAGATTTTAAACTAGAGGAAAAACAAAAAATGTTTAAACGCCAATTTGTTGTATGTTTTATAACATTTAAAAAAATAACTTTATTTGCTGATTAAATATTGCTCAGTTTTAAAAATAAAATAAAAACTTAAAATATATCTCAAAAACAGGTCAAAGCCAGAATGATCCATCCACAAAAAAATTAAATATTAGTCAAATAAAAAGTTAAACAGGTATTTTAATACTTAGTATGTAATCCCCTAACCTTTATTACGGCTTTTAAGCTACTATTCATGGAAGAGACCAGCTTCCGAGTGCTTTCCGGGCTTATTTTGCTCCATTCCTCCAGCAGAGCTTTTTTAAGGTCGTTTTTGCTAGAAATCCTGTGTTTCTGGATGTTTTTCTCCAGCGCAGCCCACAAATTTTGAATAACATTTAAGTTTGGAGACTGGGCTGGGGGAATCATCAAGTGGGGGCAGTTCCAGATAAGCCAGGACTGTACTATTCCGGACGAATGTTTCGGGTCATTATCCTGGTAGAACCGGAAATCACGTCGGATTCCTAGTTTCTCGGAGCTTTGGTGAAAATTTTCTTTGAGAATATTGAAGTACGTGAGCTTATCCATCGTAGAGTCAATAAGCGCCAAGTTTCCGACGCCGGCTGCGGACTGTACATACCCATACCATGACACTTCCTTCGCCGTGCTTGACTGACTAATATTAAACTGGTTTGTGGCTGCATCTTTCAAGCTAGGACTTGTATTTAAGATATATTTTAAGTTTTTATTTTATTTTTAAAACGGAGCAATATTTAAACAGCAAATAAAGTTCCTTTTTTAAATGTTATAAGACATACAACAAATTGGCGTTTAAACATTTTTTGTTTTTCCTCTAGTTTAAAATCTGTACCACCTTAAACTTTTTATTTGACACTGCATAGTTTCAGCTTTGAGCCACTGTATGTAGTCTCATAAAACACATACAACAAACCCAAGACAATTTCTATGACACATAACAACATATAACCACATGTACATATAAACACATAACAACATATGTATATAACATAAACACAAACACTCTATGTTGCATATATACAACAAAATAAATTCTGCACAATATAACTTCGAATAGTTGTTTGATGTATATCTGCAACATACCGATTTTTCTAATTTACACACAATACACAACATGAAAACTTGATAGCACATGCATTTGAAACATATTTACCTTTGGTTTTTTCAAGTTTTTCGTAAAGAAATATCTATATTTTTAATACAATTTTGCAACACAATATTTTCAGAGCACACAACTTGTGCTTCTCACAAAATTGGCGGGAAAAGTGAACATATGTTTTCCAAAACATATAGAAGTGTGCCCAAACCAAATTATGTATAAAATACGTATGTTTCAGATGTACAACAAATAACCACATTCGATTTTTTCGATTTGCATTGCGAAAAAATACCTTTTAAACGGTATGTTGCTGATATGCAACACGTCCATATAAAGGGTTAATGATGCGACCTGATCGAGATTCAACAGTTTGATAGAAATGGTCATCCTCTATGATTCTGCGTTTTTAGTTTTCTCGTATTTTCCAAATTGTGCATGCCACAGCTTTTCTTCCTTTGTGTGGGCGGAAAGAGGCGGGGCGAATTTTTTAAATAAACTTGTAAAATTGTGGTATCAAAGCAGTCTGGATGCAAGATTTGGTTGCACTACCTTTTATAGTCTCTGAGATCTAGGCGCTCATGAAGACGGACAGATGGACGGACGGACAGACAGACAGACATGGTTATATCGACTCGGCTATTGATGCTATTGATGATACCGCGTATAATGACTTATTAATCCACTAAGATAGATTGGACTTCGTTACCAGGGTAATTTAGCTAGTGACTACTTTACAAATATTTTTTTTAACCCAAACTCTAATTTGATTCTGAAAAAATTGGTCAGTGCAAATACATATTTCGGATTCGTGCTAACAGCTGACGATTATCGATTCTTTTATCGGAAGCTCAAATAATGCTTAATAACAGCTTGTACTGTGCTCGCAACATGCTCGTAACAGAACAGTTGGCTAAAGACTGATGTTTCCCGCCATATTTAATTCAAAATGCAACACATGTGCATTTAACATGTGTAAGGCGCATATTGCGAGCACAGTCCAGCTGTTATTTAGTATTATTTGAGCTGTTATTTAGTATTATTTGTGGTGTTATATTTAAGCTGATATCTACCGTCAATATTTCAAAATGGAATTTAATTTCAAAAAAGAAAACCTTTGTCGACACTGGATTTTTCTTCCCTGTTCACCCTTCGTGAACATATTCTTGAACATCTATTTACATACATATACATACATCCATAAACACATGTCATTATATTCTCGAAACTTTTGCTGTTGTTCGGCCGCTATGATGAGCATAATACTCAAAAATAAACATTTCATAAATTTAACTGAAACAACTCGCCTTAATTTAACAAATTCGCAGCCGCTAGTAAAAAGCTTACTAACTTAACATAAACCGCCCATACACCTTTTGCACTGCAATAATAAAAACTGAAAATCAGATGCATGCTATAATTCAGCATTATAAATATGAATACAAATTTTATAATTACCTCAATATTATATTATGCATATTTGTAGCGACAGCAGCATTATCAGTTTCCATCCATAATTCACCACAGCCTAAAACACTCTGACGGCCAAGTTCCATATAGAATATGCATTGAGGAGATGCATGGCCGCATCTAGAAAAGAATATACGTATTTTATAACATTTCAGAAAAAAAGCAGGTACGTAGCCATGCTCTCTACTTTTATACCTGGTAGCTACTCAGTCGTTCACTTATAAATTATTTAACTTATGCAATATATTTTATACGAAAGTGCCGGATGGAATTGGTATCGCAGCCGATGCATGCATGCTCTATTTCTCTGTCTTTTGGTATCGCTTTTTGAAAGAGGGGTGAATTTATTATTTTGTGCCCAAACTTTTCATGAGATATGGGAAACAGAGGAAACACGTCCGCTAGTTATGTTTTAAAGTCGATTCTCAAACCAACCACAGCCGATATATGTATCTCGATCCCATTTGCAAGGGGTGCTGCACTGCACTAAGGATGGAAAGGGTAACGGTGGTTAGGAAATTGATTCTATCTGGGTATTATTATGATCCCATCTGATTTAGATTCGGCAATCTGTTAGATATGGTCATTCTCTACGAACCTGTACGATTTTCTGTATTATTGTATCTTAAAAAGTGTAGATGCCACACATTTGCCTTCTTTGTGTGGGCGGAAATTTTACTTATACTGAAATCTAGGCGCTTATCGCGATGGATAAGCAAACATAGCTATCTCGCCTCGGCTATTGAAGCTGATCAAAAATATATGTACTTTATATAGGCTGGCGAAAATTCTTTAGCTGAACCGTCCACGAAAGTACCGGCGACGACTAGCAATAGCAAATCTACCAGGTAGGATTGCTCGCAAGGTTCCTTTGCTTCGGCCGGCAAATTTACAGATGAGGAAGAAATTTGCTCTAGATCATGGAACCTGGTGCGGACCGGAGGGTGAGAAAAAATGACGTAATATCCTCTGGAGTGACGAAACCAAAATAAATGTATTTGGTAATGATGCCAAAAGGAATGTTCGTCGTCCGAAAGGCAAAGAATTTGATCCCAGGTTCACATGTAAAACTGTGAAACATGGAGTAATGGACAAATTTGTTTACAAAAATTTATTGGAGACGGTAATGCTACCATATGCCGAGGATAATATGCCACTTCTATGGAAGTTCCAGCAAGATAATGACCCAAAGCACGCCTCTCGAGTAGTGAAGGATTGGTTCCGAGAGCAAAATTTGGATGTTCTTGAGTGGCCAAGTCAATCCCCGGACCTCAATCCCATTGAGAATCTCTGGGGTGAACTCAAAAGAGAGGTCGGGAAGACATTTTGCCAAAATAAAAACCAGCTTTGGGATATTGTCCAAAAAGCATAGAACAACATTCCAATTGAAACTTGTCGCAAGCTGATATGCTCCATGCCAAGACGAATGGAGAAAATCCGGCTAAATAATGGCGGATATATTGGCTATTAACAGTCATAAACTCTATTCAGTACAAAACAAGACCAAAACTAGTGAAATAATTATTTAATTTAAACATTTATCTTTAGTTTTTCTTTAAGCACAATTAATATAAGTTTTCAAAAAACTTTGAATTCTTGAAATTTATGAAGGAATGAATTAAAAATTGGAAGTAAAAAGAGAAAAAAAATGGACACCTATTATTTTGTCCATGAGTGTATGTCGCTTGATCGAACTAAAGTAAAGACCGGGTTTTCTACTTAGTGTTAGCACGAATCGGAACGCTAAAGTGTCCGATAACGAAAATTCGTTTTTTCAAGGGTTCATGTGAGGCTTAACTTATAACAGGAGGATGGCAGCCAGTAACTGCCAACCGGTGGTCGGGTGCCCGACGGAAAATTGATCGGTACATAAATAGATGAAGAAGAGACTATTGACAGCTGATTTAAGAAAATCAGATGAAGAAGAAGATAAGCATTTCACAGTAAAAACGAGAGGGAATGTTGTGTGCCGCGGCAAAGGCCGCGGCTCTACTTTATACCCGGTACTCAGTCAGAATATATGTGATCTTATGATTTATGTAATTTATTATATGTTCGCAAAAGGGACGAATTAAATTTTGGCCCAAATAGAAAATTACAAAAAATTAGGTCGAACCCTATTATAGAATTTTGTATATTAAAAGTTTTCTGTTTCCATTTTTGTTTACATATAATTTTTACATCAGCTTCTACATTTCTATATGTACATGTAGAACTACTCAGACGAGACGTGTAAGTGTGTGCGAGAGAGAGAGGGAATGAGTAAGCGCTTGGCAGGCGTTGCGTTGCGACAGAAATTTAATTTGTTCCTTCTGGCTATAATAGTAGGTCGACCTGATCCAGATTTGGCAATCTGGTAGATACGGCTATTTTCCATTATTCTGCGTTTTTGATTTTTTCTTATCTTATAAATTTTGGATTTCACATAAATTCGTCCTTTGTGTGGGCGGAAGGGGGCGTGTCAAAATTTTGAAATACACTTGTATTGAAATGATATCACAGGAGCTTGGATAGAAAGTTTGGTTGCTCTAGCTCTAATAGTCTCTGAGATCTAGGCGCTCATTTGGACGAATAGGCAAAACAGACAGGGTCGCGTGTGAGAGGGAGCGAGAGGGAACGATGACTTTCGAATATATATTAATAATCCGATCTGATCCAGATTCAACACTCTGATAGAAATAATCATTTTCTATTATTCTGCGTTTTTAGTTTTCTCGTATCTTCAAAGTTGAAGGGGCGGGGCGAAATTTTGAAATACACTTGGAGTAGTGTGATAACACAGGAGACTGGATACAAAATTGTGGTTGCTCTAGCTTTAACAGTCTCTGAGATATAGTCGCTAATGAAGACAGACGGACGGACGGACGGACGGACAGACGGACGGACGGACAGACAGACATGGCTATATCGAATCGGCTATTGATGCTAATCAAGAATATATATACTTTATGGGGTCGGAAACGCTTCCTTCTGGGCGTTACACACATCCGTTATCACCACAAATCTAATATACCCCTATACTCTTCGAGTACCGGATATAAAAAAAAAAGCACAAAAAACATCACTTTCGCTGTAAAGCACATTTCACGCCGTACAGAATATTTGTGCGCTTTACAGCACCCCGATTGTTCTTTTTCGTTCTGGCTGTTTACCGGACCTCGAGAAAACGAATTGTTTTATCGACCACTTTATCAGGTGGTTAACTTTATGCTCCCTTTTCAAAACCGGCACCGTAACCCGAAGTCGAGAAACCGGCCCTAAGTGTCTAGCTGAACTGAACCTGGGCTATGGCTAATGTTGCCTGGCGCTAAGGGGTGGTCAGGAAGTCTTCCGGAAAACTCCGAGGAAGAGGAGGGGATCTGACAAAAGTAGTCAACCCGACAGGCGAAGTTGAGCCAGCTACCCATGACATTGAGGGTGCTGTTGCTCAACTTAGAAGCAAACTAGATTTGTCAGTTTCCTATGGCCATGGAGCAATGGCCCGTGGATTTTGTAAGGCAATACAGTTTCCGAATTAAATTCCTTTAACTACAACTCATTCCGCTCAACATCAGAAAGCATGCTTTCAATCAATGCTTATCTTATATCGCATAACAGTACGGATATCTTGACAGTAGTGGTGCTGGAAACTGAATAAAAGCGCCTGGTAGCTTCCTACTACATCGAACAAGTTAAGCCCGCACCACCTGACGAGACGAGAAATCTGGTGGCAGAAGCCGGCTCTAAAGACCACCAACTTGTTATTGGAGCGACCTATAACAAAAAGGATTCACTCTTAGACATACTATCAACCAATTTAGGTATGACCAAACTCGTCAAACGTGGCGCGACCTTTCTCTCCAAAGAATCAATCCCAGGGAATTCTTTGAGATCGCCAATCATACTGCGAGGAGCACACTCCTTCACAACCACCGAGGTACAAGGTGGGGTGAGAAAACATAGAGCCCCACATAAAGCGAATACAGCCGAAGCCTAAATTTTGCTGTTATTCTTTCTTTTTTTTTGTTTTGCTATTTATTGTTATATTTGTATTTTGTATTAATAAGAATATGGTCCAAAATGACTTTTTCTGATAGATTTGGAGATTTACAATTTTTAAAGAATGTTTTTTTTTATGGTTTATTTATTTTTTTTTGTTAGGTGTGCTCTTGTTTTTCACATATCTTAAGTTTCTTAGAACTCGTTGTAATGAACTTTTCAGTTCTGAAAAACTGGCTTTGTAGCGACCCTGGGAAATGCCCATATGTATATAACACTGGTCAACACGACTTTTACGCTGTCACCCAAAATTTTTTTCCGATAGATTTGGATTTTTAAAAAATTTTCAAGAATTTTGTTTTTTCCAGGTTTAGTTTTTTTTAAAGAATTTTTAAAAAATCTTGTATTTTTTGTCATAGATAGTGCTTCTATTTTTCACATAACTTAAGTTTCCTACAACTGGTTGTATTGAACTTTGCAGTTAAAAATAGCTGACAAATGCAGCTATAAATCCGACTCAGACACTTTGTAGCTGCAATTTAACGTCTGAAAGATATTAAGCTTCCAAATTGAAATTTCATTATTTTTTTCGGTATTTTTTCCCGAAATTTTGACTTTGAATACTCAGGAAAAGTCGAAAATAAAATATTTAAATGCCTACATTTTTGGTTTTAGATAGACACATTAATTAGGCGTCGTTTAAGGTATCGCTTATAAAAATATAAAAATAAAGTTATAACCGTTTGACCAAAACTTCATATGCCGTTTGGCACTATCCCAAATGCCATTTTACCGTTAAAAACTGTTACAAACAAAGATTTTTGGTATTTTTGTAGGAAAAAAAAACGGTTATACGTCGGCTAACGGAATTTATCGGCGAAATTCAGCATATGAAAATTTGGTCAAACGGTCAAAATCAAGGCATTCAAATATTTTTTTTCGACTTTTCCTGAGCTTTCAAAGTCAGCGTTTTTTAACTGCAAAGTTCAATACAACCAGTTGTAGGAAACTTAAGTTATGTAGAAAATAGAAGCACTACCTATGCCAAACAATACTACATTTTTTAAAAATTCTTAAAATTTTTATACATCCAAATCTATCAGAAAAATTCATTTTTGGCGACAGCGGAAAAGTCGTGTCGACTAGTGTAATGGGGCCATGTCGAAATTTCGTTAGCCTCAATCTGAATAGGTACGAAATTATCAAAGACGATTGGAACGAAGACGTTGTTGCCTCTACTTAATTGACAATATCAGAGAAAATTACCAAACATGCCAACAAGTACATAGAGTATTTATATCCGCTTCCTTCCTTTGTATCGCATTCGCATATGATACAAATATAAACTTGAAACAAATGGTATGGTATGTGTTGCGCATCAGGTAAAGTGCAACTAACTGAAATTGAGGCACCACATTGAACAGCTTGCTTATCGGAACAGATCCAGATTCAAATCTTCCTGCGCTAATTCATGTCATGCTTCCAATTGACATCGTTCAGCGCAACACAAATGGTCAGCACTATAATTCCACATTTAAAATCAAAGGATAACTGTACATAAAGTAGGCTCGTTGCTGCCTATTCCAAACAAAGCTCATAAGTTTTTACAAATATACTTCATACTTAGCACAAGATCACTTCGTGTAACTCAGTCAACGCTAAAACATTAAAACATTGTTGTATCTGCAGCATCGATCAAATACAAACAAAAAAAAGCAACGAGATGCAGCCACAGAAGGAGAAACATAGAAGAAAATCAGTTGGATATATTTTTATGCGTATGACACGTTCAGGATTACATAACTTTACGATGTAGGGAGCTGTTCCAACAGTTTATTATCTTAACGCAAAGATAGAGAGATACGACAGTCGTGCATACGATATAATCAAAAGAAACTGCGTGCAGAATACTCAATTCTCTTGCAAGACGCTGTCAACAACGACAAAGCCGGTGAAATTGGTAACTCTATCAATGTAAAATATTACCGAAGCAACTATTTTTAATTGCAAGTTCACAGGACAAAAATGTTTTGCTACCACGCATTCCAATAATCCCAACAGATGCGCCAATTAATAAGTCGCAAAGCCATACAACATCCGTTTGCGCAGTATATTTAGAAAAACCATGTTTTTCACACGGAAAACTATACGTGGCATGTTCTGGTGTGGGTAAACCATCTAGGATATTTATTTTAGCTAATGTCGAAATGACAAAAAGTATTAATATGAATAAAATATAAAAAAAATTTAAAAAAAAATAGCTTTTTGATAAAAACAAATTAATCATTTTAAAAGAAATGAAGCGAATAAGCATAGTCTATTTAGCATTCGTCTATTTATAAATATATATGTTGAGCTACTGAGCTTCTTCAGCAGCGTATTTTTACGAAAATTAATTAAACACAAATGGGTTTGGTTTCAATGTATATATGTATATTGTGTATGTTCGATTTGTTTTCTTGTATGTACTTAGCGAGAGATGCAACAATAACCACGAAACGAATATTAGCGATACGACGTTTGCTTACGAAGACGATCAAATTTTAAGTAAGTTCTGCTCTGCTGATGAGCCTCCCTCACAGCTCTTGTCGGACGACGAATTTAGGGAAAGGGCGATGTAGCGATTGAGAGCGTAGGGCGTAGGGCAGCAGCAGCAGCAGCAGCAGCGATGCATTGAGAGTAATGTAAAGAGAGTAAGCTATGCCTATCTCTGTGCTGCCATGGGCAGGCGCTTAGCCGAACAATATACATCTCGACGAACTATGAATTCGAACATCATGATTCAGACGACTGAAAAATGGTTCGTTACAGCACGAAACAAAACAAAGGACAACCAGCCAATTATAAGTTATTTATTGGACTGGATTCAGCGAGCGATCTCAATGGCGCCCTATTCCGAAGTACAGCTGCTCTTGCTTGCTTTTAGAGCATCTGTTGTAAGTTTAGCCAGCTGGAGGATGGCTGTTTAAACACACCTACGGAATTTCGCACCTCGGCCACGCGCACTTTCCCATCTTCTCCACCAAAGCTCCGAGAAACTAGGAATCCGACTTGATTTCCGGTTCTACCAGGATAATGACCCGAAACATTCGTCCGGAATAGTACAGTCCTGGCTTATCTGGAACTGCCCCCACTTGATGATTCCCCCAGCCCAGTCTCCAAACTTAAATGTTATTCAAAATTTGTGGGCTGCGCTGGAGAAAAACATCCAGAAACACAGGATTTCTAGCAAAAACGACCTTAAAAAAGCTCTGCTGGGGGAATGGAGCAAAATAAGCCCGGAAAGCACTCGGAAGCTGGTCTCTTCCATGAATTGTAGGTTCAAAGCCGTAATAAAGGTTAAGGGATTGCATACTAAGTATTAAAATACCTGTTTAACCTTTTATTCGACTAATATTAAACTAGTTTGTGGCTGCATAGTTTCAGCTTTGACCTGTATTTAAGATATATTTTAAGTTTTTATTTAATTTTTAAAACTGAGCAATATTTAATCAGCAAATAAAGTTATTTTTTTAAATGTGATAAAACATACAACAAATTGGCGTTTAAACATTTTTTGTTTTTCCTCTAGTTTAAAATCTGTACCACCTTAAACTTTTTATTTGACACTGCATAGTTTCAGCTTTGAGCCACTGTATGTACATACATATGTACACATCTCATCTCTTCAGTTCTGATTAAACCGCTTATGTATGTACAAATACGTCGTTCTCTCTTTAATACGCGACAAGAAGCGCAATTTACAATTGATTTATAATCATAACTTTAATAACACTAGTCGACACGACTTTTCCGCTGTCTCCAAAAATGACTTTTTCTGATAGATTTGGATGTTTAAAAATTTTGAAGAATGTTTTTTTTTTTTCATGGAGTAGTTTTTTTTTAAAGAATTTTTTAAAAATCTGGTATTTTTTGTCATAGGTAGTGCTTCTATTTTTCACATAACTCGCATTTCATACAACTGGTTGTACTTTGCAGTTAAAAAAAGCTGATAAATGCAGCTATAAATCCGACTCAGACACTTTGTAGCAGAAACTTAACGTCCGGCAGATATTAAGCTTCCAAATTGAAATTTCATCATTTTTTTCGGTATTTTTTACCCGAAATTTTGACTTTGAAACTTCAGGAAAAATCGAAAAAAAAAATAAATGAATGCCTGGATTTTTGGTTTTAGATAGACACATTAATTACGCGTCGTTTAAGGTATCGCTTATAAAAATATAAAATTAAACGGCTAAGTTATAACCGTTTGACCAAAACGACCCAAATCTCATTTTATCTGAAAAAATACCGAAAAATACTTGAATTTATTTAAGTATTATGATACTTAAATATTTTTATTGTTACTGCTTGTTACTATTTTTAAAATGGTTTGTCTGTCTTCTTTTGTCATTTAAGTCAGATTCTTTTATGAGAGTCCACACATAGTCGCCCAACATATTCTCATTCCAAACACCTTGATACCGTCGTTCCATAGCTTTTAATTGTTGGTGAAATCTCTCTCCGTGTTCATCACTAACATCCCCAAGGTTTGGCGGAAAAAAGTCTAAGTGGGAGTGCAGGAAATGGATTTTGAGTGACATGTTGGCTCCAATTTGTTCATAATTCTTAAGTAGGTCTTGAACGATTTTAACGTAATCATCACTCTTTCTGTTACCAAGAAAATTTGTTGTAACCATTCGGAATGAGTTCCAGGCTGCTTTTTCATTCGTAGATAAAATATTTTCAAATCCATCATCTTTTAGTAGTTTTCGAATTTGGGGGCCATCAAATACGCCTTCTTTAACTTTTGCCAGCGACAGACGTGGAAAAACAGTTTTGAGGTAATTCATCGATTCACCTTCGTAATCCAGTGCTTTAACAAAAATTTTTATCAGTCCTAGCCTAATGTGCAATGGTGGTAATATAATGTCTTGGACTTTCACAAGATCTGCATTTTGTACGTTGTGATGTCCCAAAGTATTTTCGTTCCGTTTTTCCCAGTTCTTTCTTGTGTAATGCTCTTTTCTATCTCGGCTATCCCATAGGCACAGGAAGCAACAGTATTTTGTATAACCGCCTTGCAATCCAGTTAACATGGCTACAACTTTTAAGTCACACGCGACCTTCCACTGGTGTTCTTTATATTTAATATTTTCAAGCAATTTAGTCATTGTTTGATAGGACTCTTTCATATTAACAGCATGGGCGATGGGAATAGACGGCTTTTGATTTCCATTGTGTAGCAAAACAGCCTTTAAACTTTCTTTACTGCTGTCAACAAATAACCTCCAATCGTTTGGGTCGTAATCTTCACCCAGTGCCTTGAAGAGGCCGAAAATGTCGTGACAAACGCACATGTCATCCTTCGTCATATAAAACTGTGCGTGAACCAAGTGACGCGTCCGGAAATGAGTTATTTTGACATCTTCCTTCAATAAACGGGCATTCTTTAAAATAGATCCAAGAATCTGAGCTTTACTTTTAGGAAGTTCCAGGATCCTCACCAAATCGTTCAATTGTTCCTGTGATAATGGCTTGCAAAATTTATATTCTCCTGATTGGTCATTACTTGAATCCGTTGTTCCATACGACGAAGAAGACATCTCCTCTTTTTTGCGTTTTAATGGCGATATTTCCTTCAAAGGAGGAGCAGGAAGCTTAAAGCCTTGACGAGACTCTTGCGGGTATTTATATCTCTCACCTGCCCCAAACCCAGTTTTTTCGAATAAACAAAAGAAACATTCAGTGCTGTGATTTTTTGGTTTTCTCCATAGCATTGGAGTTCCAGATCGAAATTGTTTTCTAAAAAAAAAATGTGCAAGAAAAAAAGTAATGCTTAGTATTTTTTGTACACTTCATAGCTTCTGATTTAGGGTAACTTACTTTTCTATCTCGGCTATCCCATAGGCACAGGGATAGCTGTGCTGTTAGCTTAAATCCTGTTAAATTCAATTTGCACGTTTTGCATATACAGCTTGGAGCCCACTCTTCGCCAATACTTTTGGGCCACATCTTATAGTTTTCCTTATACTGTTCTTCGAACTTTCCGGTAAAAACGATTTTTTCTTCTTTGCTGGTCATATACTTTCCACATATGTAGCAAAACGAGTCTGCTCGGTAAGCACATGAAGTTGACCGACTTGGGTTGTCAATTTCAATTAGAAACAATTGGTATTTTTCGAAAACACACGATCGTATTCTGCTGGAAGTCAGAACTACACTGAGGCAGGTATACTATAGGTACAGAGTTATATATCCTTTTTTATGAATAGCTTGAAGGAGAAAGGTCAAATATCTGCGGGACCAGCACCTGTGAAAAAAAAAGGTCAACATTTGACCCTAACAGGTATTTATGTATATTTATCCTCACCAAGGCTTAGGTATAAGGAATAAGGAATAAAACTGTCCACAACACTTACACCCCAAATAAATATGACCAGGTAGGATATATATCCGATATATATCAATACCTAAGACTCGGTAAAACCAAAATTACAGGTCCTTTTTGTTTTTTGCAATTTTGGAAGTTGGACCAAAAACGTACCGGACGGTATTTTTTCAGGTAAAAGTCATTTTGGGTCGTTTTGGTCAAACGGTTATAACTTAGCCGTTTGATTTTTTTTATAAGCGATACCTTAAACGACGCGTAATTAATGTGTCTATCTAAAACCAAAAATCAAGGCATTCATTTTTTTTTTTTTTTTTTTTTTTTTTTTTGATTTTTCCTGAAGTTTCAAAGTCAAAATTTCGGGTATAAATTCCGAAAAAAATGATGAATCAACAAAGAAGGATGAAAAAATTGAGTACGATGACAGGCATAAGGGACCCTACATAGTTTATGTAGACAAAATAAGAGGAAAAGAAAATGAAATTGAAAATGCAATTGAATCAAAAAGATTCCCGATTAATCCCATTAAGCTTAGCTGTTTGTTGATTAAATTAAAGGTTGATGGTGTGGTGACTGTATCAAAGATAGGTTTTGGCAGATGCAAAATTGAATTTAAAAATTCATCGAGTGCAAATAATTTTATGATTTGTAATTTGAAGACACATGGATATGAACCAAAAATTTTTCCTCATTTTGTTTTTAAAACGGGTTTAATCTTTAATATTCCGACATCGATCTCAAACGAAATGCTGGCAGAATATATTGATTCTCCAGTGCCCATTGAAAAATTCATCAGAATTAAAACGAGAGATAAAAATAACAAAGAAATAATGATACCCACCTCAAGAGTCAAGCTCTTGTTTAGGGGTGCACAAATACCATCTGAAATTTCCTTTTTATACACAAAAGTTCCTGTTATTCACTTTGTTCCCTTTAGCCAATGTTATAGGTGCTACAGATTTGGTCATTTTGCTCAACACTGCAAGCAGGCAGAGCAAAAGTGTTTTAAATGTTCACATAGCCATTCAAAAGAGGTTGTCTGTACCGAGCTTATTTGTGTTAATTGTAAGGAAAATCATGTTGCTACCTTCGTTTCGTGCCCTGCGAGTAAAAAAGCATATGCTATCCAAAAATGCATGACAGTAGAAAACTTAACTAGATTGGAAGTCAAAGCCAGATATCCGGCTCTGTTTGGCAAAACAGACTCGTTTAATTCTTTTGACCACGAAGCTTTCCCTCGTCCTTTTTGGCAGAAATCGTCTAATAATAATATAGAACTTCAAAACAACACGTCATCTACAGCAGAAACAATTCATATTTACAAACCATATAACAAAATCGTGAAAAATACTAAAAATCAAAACACTGAAAATGCCAATGCTCGTAACACAATAAAAGAGTGGCAAAACGCATTGAAGTGAACGGTTCATCCCCTCACACTCCATTTATAGTACCCAGCCTCAGACAACAGAAAATTTAGCAGAACAAAGACTTAACAACATTTCTTTCAATATCTCTCATTTCCTTACAGATACCAAAAACTATAGTATTAACGTAGAAACCAGAAAATTCCTAGAAAGAATGAACTCCGAAATAGCGCAAACAAATTGCACAATTGATCTAAATAAAATTATTAATTAATTTTAATTTTTTTTTTTTTTTTCTTTAATATATTTATATTTATTAATTTTATTTTATTTTTTCTACTTATTCTTACACTTTCCTTTTAGTTCATTTTTTCTTTTATTTTCTGTTTTTTTTTGTTTTTGTTTTCTTATTTCTAGAACTTTCCTTTAAATATTTCAAATGAAATTATTACAGTATAATATTCAAAGTTTAACTTCTAAAAATAACAAACAATTACTAGAAATATTCTTAGTTCAGAATAATATTGATGTTGTTGGAGTAGTTTAAGAGAGGATCGGACGCCCAAAGAGTCGCTCCATCTTCGGGTGACCCGCAAGCCGATCTGCACGATTGCCGACGGCGAATTGGGTTGCGGGCGGCCGACGGTGGGTCGCGCAAAGAGTGGAATGGGACGACACTTCACTTGTCGAATTACGCCCAAAGCCACTGCATCGTTTGAAAATAAAACCCTATAATTGAAAACAAAACCGCGTCCTCATTTAATTGCATAGTTGTTCATATAGTTTGAAATCTAAAAAATACTAGATTTTTCATTGGCGCCCGAGCAGGGACATCGGTTTTTTGTGTTCAAACTCGTTTCGCTCAGTAGTGGCTTAGGCTTCGCGTGTGGAAAAATTCGAAAGAAATTGCTGATTCGGACCTTGCCACAGACGTGCCCTTTTGGACCCTCGCCATCTTGGACGCTGCCGAACTCGACGTGCTGATGGACGCCAAAACAGGACGACTACTTTCTATAGATTCGCTAGAAAGTCTACAGGTATTCTGTGCCAAAAATTGAGCATCACCGGTTGAGTTTCGGTTTGTCGCTGTAAATTGCTCGCTCGTCCGACCAAAACGATCAACTGCAAGTGATACGCATATGTGCGTGTGTATGTGCTAACACAGTCATACACAGAGAACACAGCTCAATTTCTGGCACCTTCCTTATTTATACCTTATTTGGCCAAATCAATGTACATAAAGTGAAAGTGTCGCAGTTATACGTGTGTACCAAATACATAAGTTCGGTAGAATTGTTCGAACATACCTACGCCATACATACATACGTATACTCATGCTGACCACCACTTAATGTGCATAACCAAAACGGCAACATATGTACATATTTAACATTTAAAACTTTATATAAACATAAACCATATATAATATATGTACACATAAACGGTGGTCTATTTATTGCATTCTAATAATATTGGTCGTGTGTTTGTGCAATCGCAAAGCGTCGCAGTGTCTTTCGGTTGTCCGCTTTCGACTTAACCGCTACGTACAATACGCGTACATATATACATACGTATATACGTACAGACATCGGCTTGCAATTGCACATACACGCAACGCTTGGTAAAGGTTCTTGGGCGCCAGCGGCTGATATTTCGTGCGGTCGTTAACCTTGCTCGCTCTGTGCTTGCATCGGTTAATATTAGTTTGTGTGTGCGTGCGCTCGCGCCAAATTTACCGCTTGCTCTCTTCTCCCCCGTTTTGGCATACCATACAGGTCAGGCTTGGTTCGAGCGCCTGTATTACTTTCGTCTTGTGCGTTCGCTCGCGCCAAATTCTCTCACTTACTCTTTGATTCCCCGCACCCCGCATTCTATCTCTGTTGCCCACAAAGTGGCAGCAGCGAGCATAGGGCTTGCTTACTTTCGGTCGCTTGGACCACTTTCGTTTGTTTGTTCACATATTGCGCCAGGGCGTGTGTGTGTTTGGGTAAGCAAGCTTAGCGTTTCTCGGTACATAGCTGCAGTGCGTGTGCGAGGGTAGCTTGACAAGTTTGGCGAACTTTGGGTACGATATTGAAGGTAGTTCCTTTTTCTCATTTCAATTATGTCTGAGTCCGATAGGCCAACTGTGGAACGGCCAACAGCTGAACGGCCAACAGTATCTAAAACCAATACGAAGTTGGCATTGTGTCAACAAAGGTTTGACAAAGTCAGTGCTGACATTGCGCGCGTGCAAACAGCCTTTAGATTAAAGCAAATTTCATCGGACAAAACCGAATTAGCTTGTCGCCTAGAGCTTTTAGAGGGTTATATCGATAAGGCTATGAACCTACAGGCAGAGTTGGACATTTTGAGTCCAACCAATGAAAGTAGAGGACCTTTGGAGGATCTTTGTGTCGTCACTAAAGCATTGTTTATGAATGCAATCAAACCAAGATCCGACACACATATGCAGCATGACTGCTCAGTGAATCCACGGTTCGACACACACATGCAGCATGACTGCTCACTGAATTCGAGCCAGCGATCGCAGCTGCCGAAAATGCGTTTGCCGAAGTTTAGTGGCAAACATTCGGAATACAAAAATTTCATGTGCCTGTTCCAAAGCCTCATTGACGACGATGCTTCTTTGACAAACGTAGAGAAGTTTAATCATCTCGTATCGTGTTTGTCAGATGAAGCATTGGGTGTAGTAAAACCATTTCAAATGACGGACTGTAATTATCCTAAGGCCCTTGCCAGTCTGAAGTCAGTGTACGACAATAAATGTTATATATTTTTCGATACCATTGCTCAATTATTCGATTTGCCAACCATGACCAAGCCATCTGCATCGAGTTTAAGATCGATGATAGACACGGTGTCTGCGATATATTCATCGCTGTCGTCTGTAGGTGACGACAAAGATATTGCGAATGCAATGATCATTCACATGGTCATGGCAAAGGTCGACCATGTGACCAAATCTCGTTTTGAAGAGCAGCTTGATTATGATAAGCTGCCTTCTTGGGAAGACTGTGCCAAACAGCTGAATAGAAGGTATCAGTACCTGGCAGCAGAAGAGTCAACTCGTGACAAGTCAAGGGTGCGTAACGAGGTGAGGAAGCCTCAACGGAAATCGTCGTTTGCCTGTGCTAATGCAGGTCAAAAGTCGTCGTCTGCATGCACCTATTGCAGGTCTGCAGACCACAATATATATTCTTGTCCATCGTTTAGTGCCTTTTCCGTCATGCAACGTTTTGAGTATGCTAAAACTCAAAAACTGTGTCTCAATTGTTTGACCACGGGACATACAGTATCGAGTTGCAAGGCGGCGAAGTGTCGAGTGTGCTCAAAGCCTCACCATTCGCTCCTTCATCGGTACACTGCATCAGTGCAAGGTGAAGCAGCGGCACTTCAAGCCTCAACGTCGGAGGCCTACGTAGGTCACGTGCTCAATGCGGATCAAGTCGTTCTGGCTACCGCGATTGTAAATATCAAAGATAGATTCGGACAGTTGCATCCAGCAAGAGCTTTGCTCGATAGTGGCTCTCAAATAAATTTGATGTCTGAGAGCCTAGCACAGAGGCTTCGGCTTAAACGTGAGCCAACTTCCCTTGTTATCGCTATGGTGGGTGGTGCAACCACCGATAGTAAAACTAAGGTTTGTGCATCGATACATTCTCGGTTGAATTCCCACATGTTTTCCGCTGAGTGTTATGTACTAAAATCAATTTCCACATCTCAGCCTGGGCAATCACTTTTCACATCGAGCTGGAAAATCCCAAAAAATATTCAATTGGCAGATCCCGAATTCCATAAGCCGGCTAAGGTGGATGTTCTCTTGGGAGCTGAAATGTTTTATGGGCTATTGTGCGTTGGGCAAATTAAATTACATTCCGAGCTGCCCATTATGCAAAAAACATTGCTCGGTTGGATTGTTGCAGGCAAATGTACTGGACAGGCGCCTCGGCAACAGTGTATTGAGAGTTCGATAGCTCAAGTGTATAGTTGTTCTCTTGACTCATTAGTAAACCGTTTTTGGGAATTGGATCAATGTCCAATTGAGTCGAAGGCTGTCCGCCAAACAGCTGAACAACAGGCCTGTGAGTTGTACTTCGCAAAAACGGTACAACGATTGTCTTCCGGTCGCTTTCAAGTCAAACTTCCCTTTAAGACCGACCCTAAAGTTCTTGGCCTGTCCTTTCAAACTGCTGAAAGGCGTTTTTTGCAACTTGAGCGCAAACTGTCAAAGGATGACACTCTCAAAACTATGTACCATGACTTCATGAAAGAGTATTTGGATTTGGGACATATGTCCATTCTGAAGTCTGCTCCTCTAGAACAGCATTATTATATTCCTCATCAATGCGTTCTCAGACCTGAGAGTACCTCAACCAAACTTCGTGTTGTGTTCGATGCTTCCAGCAAAACATCAACAGCAGTTTCACTGAACGAAACACTAATGGTGGGGCCAACTATTCAGAGGGAGTTGTATTCAACATTGGTCAACTTTCGGTTGAACAAATATGCCGTAACTGCTGACATTTCGAAAATGTACAGGCAGATAAATGTTTCTGAGGAAGACAGAGACTTCCAACTTGTCTTGTGGAGAGAAAACCCTTCACAAAACATACAGGCATACAGGTTGAATACTGTTACATACGGTACAGCGTCAGCACCCTTTTTGGCTGTACGTTGTTTGTTCGAATTGGCAAATAGTTTCGCACAATCACATCCCATTGGTGCGGAAGTGATTCGCAATTGTTTTTATGTCGACGATATGCTGGCAGGTGCAGACAGTTTAAAAGAACTGGACACAATTTGCAGCCAGGTTCGGGATATTTTGAATTCAGGAGGATTTCCATTGGCCAAGTGGGCTTCCAATTGCTCGACTCAATCTGGAAAGAATGAGGAAATCAGCATTAAGATTGATGAGCCAAGCTCAGTCAAAACGCTTGGAATGCGCTGGGCACCTCAAGATGATGTATTTAAGTACCATCTGGACGTGGATAGTTTTGCCTCCCTGAAACCAACAAAACGCAATATTTTGTCGATAGCCTCTCGTTTGTTTGACCCTCTTGGTTTGTTGTGTCCAATTGTCACTAAGGCAAAGATGCTGTTGCAGGACTTATGGAGGCTAAAGGTAGATTGGGATGAGGCTATTCCTATGAGTCTACACACTGCGTGGAATAAGTTCACCACTACCTTGCGGGATTTGCACAAAATTTCAATCCCTCGCTACGTATGTTTGACGCTGTACAAAGGGGTTCAAATTCACGGCTTTGCTGACGCATCCAGTCACGCCTACGGTTGCTGTATATACGTACGAACGTGCAACGACGAAGACGTTCGCGTGTCATTGCTCACGGCAAAGTCGAAAGTAGCTCCGCTGAGCGTAAAAACAATACCCCGGTTAGAGCTTTGTGCCGCACTATTACTGGCCAAACTCTGGCAACAAGTGTCGACCACAATGACCAAATTCACGATAGAAAGCGTAAATTTCTGGTCAGATTCGCAGGTCACGCTATATTGGTTGCAGCGTGATTCGGGTACGTTGGGTACATTCGTCGCGAATCGGGTCGCAGAATGCCAAGAATTGTCAAGTGGAGTCGTATGGCGTCACGTTCCAACGGATGCTAATCCAGCAGACTTGGTTTCAAGGGGAACAGATGTTGACGACATCGTGAGCTCCTTGTGGTTCAATGGGCCAAGCTTTTTAATGGCAGAGAAAGACCGATGGCCTCAACTTCACCAGTTCGAGATAGCGTCAGAAGTGAAAACTTCTGAAGATAAGAAAAGTGCAGTGGTATGTGCGCTTGGGGTAGCTGATGCTGAATCTAATTGCATTGTGCAATTAATCAACCGGCAATCGAGGTTTTCTAAGTTGGTCCGCATAATGGCTTACGTGCTTCGATTCTGTTTCAAGCAGCTTAGAGGTGATTCGCATCTTGTATCTGCGGCAGAAAGGAACATTGCGTTTTTAAAGCTGATCGCAGTCGTACAAAGCACAACATACAGCGCTGAGTATAGGTTGTTGGAAAAATCGGCAGCATTAGCTCCGATGCTGCAGTCGTTGAATCCATTTGTCCACGAGTTTGATGAAAATGGCATCAAATTTAAGTTAATTCGAGTAGGAGGGCGCTTGCTACACGGCCCTATCGCATACGACGCCAAATTCCCTCTGTTGCTACCAAAGGGATCCTTTTGGTCAGCCTTTTGGTCAGGCATTTGCACCTTAGGCACTACCATGCTGGTGCAAAGGTTCTTGTGGGATTGCTGAGGCAGCAAGTTTGGGTGATCAATGCCCGAAGCGTGTGTACAGCGCATGTTAGAAGATGCGTACACTGTTTTCGCTACAAGCCAAAGTTGTTGGGGCAAATAATGGGAAATTTGCCAGCTGACCGCCTTCGTGAGGGTCGGCCGTTCAGAGTATCTGGCGTAGATTTCTGTGGGCCATTCTACGTAAGCTATAGAATCAGAGGTAGACCACCCGTTAAAATGTACGTTGCCGTTTTTGTTTGTTTCGCCTCAAAGGCAGTCCATCTAGAACTTGTCTCAGACCTTTCAACTGACGCGTTTCTGAATGTATTTAAAAGGTTCGTTGGGAGACGGGGACTGCCGGAGAAGATGGTCAGCGACAGCGCGACGAATTTCTTGGGAGCGAGCAACGTGCTGAGGGAGCTCCAAGCGGCATTCACCCGGAGCAAGGAGAGCCTGCAGGACTACGCAGCGGAGAGAGCCGTGACCTGGTGCTTCATCCCTCCGAGAGCACCGCACTTCGGCGGGCTGTGGGAAGCAGCAGTCAAGGCGGCCAAACACAGGCTGGTGCGAGGGGCAGGCGACGCCAACCTCACGCCGGACGAGTTGAGCACGCACCTCGTGGAGGTAGAAGCGTTGCTCAACTCCAGGCCCCTCGTGGCGGACACCAGCGATCCGAACGACGGCGAGGCCATCACACCAGGGCACTTGCTCATCGGCCAACCTCTGCTGGGCCTGCCGCACGGATCCACGCCCGGAGAGCCCAACAACAAGCCCGCACCCGGATACTTGAAGCGGTGGCGACTGTTGTTGGAGCTCAAACTGCGCTTTTGGCGCAAGTGGTCCAACGACTACCTCCTCAGCCTGCAGCAGCGAGCCCAGTGGAGCAGAGGCGAGGCCAATCTGGCCGAAGGGACGGTCGTGCTGGTGCACGACGACAACACCCCCCCGCAACGATGGACAATAGGGCGCGTAACGCGCGCAATAACTGGAGAGGACGGCAAGGTGCGGGTGGCCGAAGTAAGAACGCCAGCCGGCGTCATTAAACGGCCAGTCCACAAGCTGGCACCACTTCCAACGTGCTGAAGACCGGAGCTCTTCAGCGGGGCCGGAATGTTGGAGTAGTTTAAGAGAGGATCGGACGCCCAAAGAGTCGCTCCATCTTCGGGTGACCCGCAAGCCGATCTGCACGATTGCCGACGGCGAATTGGGTTGCGGGCGGCCGACGGTGGGTCGCGCAAAGAGTGGAATGGGACGACACTTCACTTGTCGAATTACGCCCAAAGCCACTGCATCGTTTGAAAATAAAACCCTATAATTGAAAACAAAACCGCGTCCTCATTTAATTGCATAGTTGTTCATATAGTTTGAAATCTAAAAAATACTAGATTTTTCAGATGTTGCAATCTTGTCGGAAATTTGGGTGAAAAATAACGCAATGTGCAGCCTATTAAATTACAACTGTATCGGTAAGGAACGGGAGGATGGTTACGGAGGAGTTGGTATTTATATTAGAAAGGATATTCGTTTTAAGATATTGAAATGTAATTCTAGTTTAGAAGTTGTCGGATTAAGTACGGAGAATCTATCTCTTAACATGAATATTTTTAGTATTTACTGTCCTCCAAACATTGATTTAAATACTTTTGAATCAGGATGCGAGGATCTTTTTTCTGCAGTTTCTTTGTTAAATGGTTTCACGTTGATAGGTGGTGATCTTAATGCCAAATCTTCCATATGGGGAAATGCACGTCAGAACGCAAGAGGTAACTGTTTGGAAAGAAATATTCTGAATTCAAGTTTTTGCTGCTTAAATAATATACCTCCAACGTATTCATCAAATCCTAACTACTTTTCTGCATTAGACATAACTTTTGTAAACAGATCCAATCAAAATATAAATTGGTCTGTGCAAAACAGCAAAATTTCGAACAGTAACCAATTCCCCGTAGTCGTTGAAATTTCTAATATCATTCCTAAATCTAATTATAAAATATTACATAAAAAAGTAGCCGATGATTTTTCTAAAATTAAAATCTCAACTTTAGAAGCTTTAAACCACTCCTCTAAGAACATATTATCCAAAAATACAATAAAATTATCGCCTAACAACAAGTATATCTCCAAAAAGTATTGGGACGAGTCATGTAAAAGGCTTTTCAGACTGAGAAATGCTAAAAGACAAAAATATTTCAAGACTAAACTTATTTCAGATGCCAATGAATACGTTAAAGCAAACAAAACTCTAAATAATTACTTATATCAAATGAGAAAACAAAATATGAATACTCTACTTGACGAACTATCTAATCCATCCTCTCCAAAAGAAATGTGGCACAAAATTAAAAATGTAAAGCTTTATAGACAAATCAAACCAATAAAAAGTGCCTGGAATGATTCTGAGCATAACGAATTTCTGGACAAAATTGTAGACATACCTGACACGGATTCTTGTGAGCCTGCTACTATTCCATTGCAATGGGATCATTCATCCATTAGGTCAAATTTTTAAGTAGATGAGCTCCTATCTTTTCTAAATTCTAGAAACCCAGAATCGGCCAAAGGTTTAGATAATATTTCTTATAAAATGGTACTTTCTCTTCCTATGGATCAAATTGAAAAACACTGCATTAATGACGTTATAAATAACGTAGCTAATCTCAAAGCTAAAAATTTTCAGGTCGTGGCGGCTGTCTGGATATTAGCAAGGCGTTTGATTCAGTCAACATACCTCTGCTATGTCAGAAGCTGATTTATTTGGAGTTTGATATGGACTTTATTCGATTTATAATTAGTTTTTTGGAAAAGAGAATTTTGATGAGTGGCAATCAGGAAAAAACGGTTCATAAGGATGTGTGTCAAGGTAGCTGCCTAAGTCCAATACTCTTTAATATTTATACATCTGACTTTCACACTATAAATGATGAAAACTGTACTCTATTCCAGTATGCAGATGATTTTTTTATCTTATGCTTTGACAAAGATTTCGATATGGCTAGAAACATTTTAGAACAGAAGATTTATGATTTCAACCAAGTGAGTAATACTAACAATTTGACTTTCAATTCGTTGAAATCTACTGTAATTCATTTTAGTAACAGAAGACGTCCATTAAATATAGTTATTAACAATGCAATTCTAAAAGAAGTAGACAAAGTAAATTACCTTGGCAGAATAATTTCTGCCAATAATTCCTCGGTACAGCACATAGATGAAATAATATCCAAATCTAACAGGTCAAATATGTTTCTGCAAATGCTCAGTGAATGTCACTTCGGAGTGCATCCAAGTAAATCTCTAAATTTTTATAAAGCATTCGTGCGTTCTAAACTAGGATACTCCTGTTCCTCTTTTGCAAATATTTCAAACGTGGTAACAAAGAAAATCAAAGTCCACTTAAACTTCTATCTTAGACGTTCACTTGGATTAATAAAATCTACTCCAGTAAACATAATATATAATTTAGCTTCCGAGCTTCCACCTGAATATAGACTGAAGTTCATTGCGGCAAAGGAGTTGGCAAAGGTTTTTGCCTATGGTCTTCCAGCGGCATCGCTTTTGGCCGATTCCTTCGTGGCAAGGAACACTAGCTACGCCAAAGTCTATGAGGAATTTAAGAATATTTTCAATGCAATTGTACCGATCACAGATGTTACTAGTCCAAACCGTAAAGTTACAACCGATACAGATTTTTTCAAGGGCTCATGCCCCAACAAAAGATCTGCGAATAACGATCTCATAAACTCTTTAGTAAAAGAAAAGTTTTCGTACTTATATTCTAAACATTTTGACTTGATTTTCACAGATGGATCGGTATCAGACAATTACGTGGGTTGTGCTTTCTTTTATAAGGAATCTAAATCGGTTAGAAGCTTCTTTACAAACAAGAAATTATCATCACTCACAGCTGAGCTGATAGCCATTAGTAGGGCCATTGATTTTGCCATTACCGAAAACCTCTATAAAATTGCAATATTAACGGATAGTATCAATGGGATTTTAAATTTAAAAAAAATGTACCCTGATTATTACATTGCAAAAGAAATAATACACAAAATTGAAAACGCTCCATGTCTATTTGCTGTGGAATTTCACTACATTCCAAGCCATGTACAAATAGAGGAAAACGAAATAGCAGATATGGCTGCTAAAAATTCAAGAAGCAATGGTACATTCTTTGTAGCTCTCTGGCCTCTTGAAGACGCCATTACATATTTCTTTACCCATATTAAAGAATAATGGGAAAGGGAATATATTGAATACGCCATAGAAAGAAACAAAGGCTACACTAATCTTTTCCCGTATATAAGGGAAAATCCATGGTTTAAAAACAAGAACTGCAAACTTAACCGCATAGAAATCAAACAAATCAATAGACTACTAAGTGGTCACGGAATTGACAAAGTTTCTTTGGCAAGAATGAAAGTATTAAATAATAATTTATGTGATATATGTAATATACCAGAAGATTCCTCACATCTGATTTTCAATTGTCCCGCCTACTCTGATAAGCGTAATCGTTTTCCATTACTAAAATCTTATAACGATATATTTCGGTTTTTTGAGAAAGAACCTATCGAATCTTACAAAAACATTGTTGACTTCATACGCATCGCTAATATCAAATTGTAATGCAAGAAAACATACATACTTACCCTGCTAACAAATTTCTCATCATAAAAATCATCACCGCATAGAAATCTTACATACTAATTCATCAATTTTTAACATATAACCAAGCAACGAAAGTTAATAACACAAACAGGAGGTGGCGTTAACCAGTCAAAGACGTGGGAGGCCAAATAATTCTTGAAGCTGTGATAACTCAGCTAAAAGTAACTTAATAACCAAAAAAAAAAAAAATGAAATTTCAATTTGGAAGCTTAATATCTGCCAGACGTTAAGTTTCTGCTACAAAGTGTCTGAGTCGGATTTATAGCTGCATTTATCAGCATTTTTTAACTGTAAAGTTCAATACAACCAGTTGTATGAAACGAGAGTTATGTGAAAAATAGAAGCACTACCTATGACAAAAAATACCAGATTTTTAAAAAATTCTTTAAAAAAAAACTACTCCATGAAAAAAAAACCATAATTCTTAAAAAAATTTTAAATCTCCCAATCTATTAGAAAAAGTCATTTTTGGAGACAGCGGAAAAAAAAAGTTGAAATTTGTCGAGTAGTGTAATTGGTTATTAAATTTCAACTTTTTTTTTCCGCTGTGGCCAAAAATGACTTTTTCTGATAGATTTAAATTTTGTTGAAGAATTATGGTTTTTTTTTCATGGAGTAGTTTTTTTTTTAAGAATGTTTAAAAAATTTGGTATTTTTTGTCATAGGTAGTGCTTCTATTTTTCACATAACTTAAGTTTCCTACAACTGGTTGTATTGAGTTTTGAAAAGTTTTGAAAAGCTGACAAACGCAGCTATAAATCCGACCCAGACACTTTGTAGCCGCAACTTATCGTCTGGAAGATGTTAAGCTTTTAAATTCAAATTTCATAATTTTTTGCGGTATCTTTTCCCGATGTTTTGACTTTAGAAACTCGGCAAAAATGGAAAAAAAATATTTTCGTGGCTAAAATTTTTGGTTGTAGATATACACATTAATTAGGCATCGTTTAAGGTCTCGCTTGTAAGAAGCGATGGATAAATGGCAAAGTTGCAGCCGGTTAACAAAACCTTTCTGCATTTGACAGCTCAGAACTGCAAATTCAATACAACCAGCTATAAGAAACTTAAGTTACTTAAAAAACAACAGCACTACCTCTGGAAAAACATGACAAATTAAAAAAAGTTCTTTAAAAAAATGTAAATCTCCAAATCTATCAGAAAAAGTCATTTTTTGCCACAGCAGAAATAAAAAGTTGAATTTTGTTGAGTAGTGTAATCACACAAGTCATGAAGTATAGCCAATAAGATGCAAAACGCATAGGCATCATTATTATTAAACGGAACTGTGACCGCTGGGGCGAACCACGAGATAAGACAGTGGGCATCACTGGCAGGGAAGCTACAACCAAATCCAAGTAAAGGGAGCGACGCAGAAGAGAACAATATCGAACAAACACTAAGAAGGCAAGAGAAACAACCATAGGTCTAAGTAAAGAGATCCGCAAACAGCGAGAACAAAGACAAAGCATACAACCGAGTCGAGAAAGTGTCTGAGTCGACGTCAGAACGGCAGAGCCAGCGACATAGAGAGGGAGTGAGCAACAATCTCTGACCATTCACTCACACCCATGCAAAGCCGAGACAGAATTCGGCCTGCTACAAGCAACAGAGCAGAGAGTAGAAGTCGACGGCAATGTCCCGAGAAAGAACAACGTTAAAGTTCCCGAAGGGTCGGCAGAGAAAATAACAGAAGCTGGGCTCGAGGGTCGTGGAAAAATCCGCTATCCACTACGCCACGAACCCCCACCACACCGCTAAACGCGTAGCGCATGCAACCAGCATGCTTATACCAAAGAGAAATCGGTAAGGATGGCACGCACTCGTTAATAGCTACCATCGAGATAAAGCTTTGAATAAAGAACAATTCAAATTGTAGAAGGGTGCAATCAGAGTGGTGCACGGCTTCCATGGTAAAGGAAGTACACAGAGGTATACAAGAGGGTGGAGTCCTGTCTCCCCTCCTGTAAAATCTAGGGAAAGATCTAGAGATTTGAAAGGAAGGTCCCAAAGCGTATACAGATGACATACGCAAAATTATCTCGTTCGTTCTCTTTGTAATGATCAGACGCGTTTTTGTTTTGAGCTCCGCTTATCTGTCTTATATCCTATATAAACAGTCGGTGTTTTTTGAAAATACTAACGAAATAAACTCCTGATGCTGAAAAACTGCCTCCGACCACTTCAAAAGTGCAGCAGTTGATTTCGTTTGCTACTCCTAAGGCAACGACAGCTGCTGGTGATGAAAATTCGGTAGCCGCATTTATAACCTCGGAGAGCATGCAGCCAGAATCGTCTGTAGCGTCCGTGTCTGTAGTGTCCGCAAATTCGTTAGCTGTCCCGTCAATTCCGACCCCACCAGTGAATATACGTCCCGGACCACCGGGTATTACCATCACAGGTGATAGGCCTGTGGGGCCAAGATTGGTGGGGATCCCACCAAAAAGACAAGTTTTTGACTCCACAACCAAGGATGTGACGGCGAATATTCAAAGCAAAATAAAAGCCGTTGACTTAAAGGTGGAAAAGTTTAACTTCTCTTATGCCAGGGAGATAGCTTCATTCAAAATGAGTGTCTCCCCAACTAATTTTAACACCATTTGATCGGCCAAAATGTTGGCCGGAGCATTTGGTGGTGAAGGAATTTAAGGCAAAGAAGAAGACTAGGCCTCCAATAACTCTGCCAACAAATCAGACCAATGCTCCATCTTCATCTTCCTGCTCTACCTCCACCCGTACAAATAACTAATAAATTCTCTCTTAGTGACCATTCAGAATGTTCGAGGCTTACGCAGTAAGCTCAGCATTCTTTTCCAGGATAGTGTCGCATTTGCATCTCACGTTATTGTGCTTACCGAGACCTGGTTAAAGCCAGACATTCTTAGTTCCGAAGTTTTGGCAGGTCGGTACACAGCTTTAAGAAAGGACCGTTCGTCTCGATGTGCAGGAGGAGTTCTAATTGCTTTCTCGTATATTTCACCTTCTTCGGATATCGCAATTTACGAGCAGAACTTGTCCGCCTTAACCGCTATTTCTTCTCGCTATCAGACAAAGATCATGTGATAGTTCTTGGTGACTTCAACTTGCCTGGAATTGTTTGGTCTTCGGTAAACGAGTCAGCCTAGTGCCCCTGTCACGACATGACTTTGTCAGCCGTCAGCGTGATCGACCTGTCTCCAGTTAACCATGGTAAAAATTCCTTATGTCGATTTCTTGCGACCTGAGAGTTGTTAACTCGATTACCTCCGCTCACTATACCTGAAGATGCCTGCCATCCTACTTTCGAAGTGTCGTTCGACATGGGACCAACTGTATTGGATCGGTCGGGTAGACTTCCTCAATGTGTCCGCTGCTTTTGAAAGGCCGAGTTTATGAAGCTTAAAAACCTCATTAGGGATTTTGATTTGTCCGCTTTGCATTTGTGCACTGATGTTACGATAGGACAATAAACAGTTCTACAGCTTCGTAAACAGTAAGCGTAGAACGTCCGCACACCCATCCTTGCTATCATTACTTAATACGTCGGCAGATAATGATTTTTTTGCCCGTTTTTTCCAAACTACCTTCTCGCAGGACGTTTACTCTGGTAAGCCATATCCATACGGTTTACCGAGGTCGAACGGCATTTTCAGTCCCTTGTTACGTGAAAGCTTATTGCTTCATGATCTACGATTAGTGAAGCTGTCCCTTGTTACGTGAAAGCTTATTGCTTCATGATCTACGATTAGTGAAGCTGATGTTTTCCCGGAGGGATCCGGACGGAGTTCCTGGCTGTGTACTCAGGTACTGTGCCGAGTCTCTGTGTGGGCCGTTGGTTAAACTATTCACCCTGTCCATAAATTCTTCATGCTTTCCCCGATATGGAAGGAGTCTTTTATAATTCCTCTCCATAAGAAAGGTAGCAAGTCTGACGCTAGTTCTTTGGTAGAGGTATAGGTATAGGCTAGAGGTATATCTAAGTTATCAAATATTCCTAAAGTGTTTGAGAAAATTTTAACTCCGCACCTGCAGCACCTATGCAGAACTCCAGCTCAACATGGATTTATAAGGCGGAGATCAACCACTACTAATTTATTGGAGTTTACCTCCTTTATAATTAAAGGCTTTCAAGGTAATTTACAGACGGATGTTGTTTACACCGATTTTAGTAAAGCGTTCGACTCTGTAATCCATTCCCTCCTAGCACAAAAACTTGACCTTCTAGGGATCCCGCCCAAACTCCGGACATGGATCTCTAGCTACCTGTGTTCTAGGTCTCAAAGAGTCCTTCTCAAAAACTTCCTGTCCTCACCAGTTATGGTGACTTCGGGTGTACCACAGGGCAGCCATCTAGGCCCCTTACTATTTACACTCTTTATAAATGACCTGCCTTCTGTATTAACATACTCTCGAGTACTTATGTATGCGGATGATGTTAAGCTCTGTGTCCAGTGTAAGGACATTTCTTTTCAATCCAGGTTGCAGTCCGATCTCGATAGATTTCAGTCTTGGTGTTGTGCAAATTTATTAAACCTTAATGCTTCAAAATGTAAAGTAATGACTTTTCATCGCTCCAGCGCCTTTCTGGTTCCTTACACCCTTTGTGGTGGTTCTCTTGAGAGAATTACCCGGGTTGATGATCTTGGTGTTCTACTAGATGCCAAGTTAAAGTTTTCAAAACACATTTCTACCATGGTGAATAAGGCCATGGGCGTGCTTGGGTTTATAAAGAGGTGGTCAAAGGAATTTGATGACCCCTATATAACAAAGACTCTCTACACCTCTCTGGTTCGTCCGATTTTAGAATACGTGTATGGTGCACTCAGTACAACGTACACCAGGACCGTATAGAATCAGTTCAGAAAAACTTTTTACCTTTTTGCTCTACGCGGCCTCAGCTGGGATGCAAGTGTGAGACTGCCGTCGTACCCTAATAGATTGCTTTTAATAAACCTTCCAATCTTAGCTAATCGTAGGAAAATGCTTGGTGTGATTTTTGTACACAACTTTATCAAGGTTGACGTAGATAGCCCTGACCTTTTGAGCCGCATAAACTTCACGATTCCTATTAGAAGCACTAGGAACTATACACCGTTGTTTCTTCCGCTTTGTAGATCGAATTACTCCTTGCATGAACCATTTAAGGTCCTATGCTCGGATTATAATTCCCTCTACCATATTATATCTACCACTAACTCCCTTCCTAGTCTTAAATTACTGATACTCCTACATCTTTCCCGTAATTAGTAATTACTTTTCTTCTTTAGTTAGATTAGTTCTACTTTTCCTCGAACACTAGTCTAACACGTATCTTTCCTGCATGTCCGCGATCGGTTCGGTTTACGAGTCGCGCGTTATGCGGCGGCGCCCCTCGGTCGGTTGGGCGGGAAGAGGGCTGCGTTCTTGCCTGGGATCCGCGCGTAACAGCCATCTGCTGGTGTCGCTTGAGGCACTTGATGGTGCAGTCATTGCATATCAACGGCCTAAAGTATAAAAAAAAATAAAATAAAAAAAAATAAACATTGCGGAAATTGCAGGGAGATATGTGAGTAGGCGAACGAAGTTGAACTCAGTATCAACGCGGATAAGATAAACCATACCTCCTTTACCAAGAGGTACAGTACCGATATGGATCCTCCGAAATTGGACAAATCTAGACTAACCCCAAAGAAGCAACAGCAAACTGGCATGGAGACCCAATATGGTGGGAAGGGTGAAAAGCGCCCATAGCGTTTTATGCACTCATGGAAATGTTTATCCATACATGGGGCTCGTCACTTTAATGCTTTAATGCACTGGATCCACATCTCCTGTGCTGGAAAACTACAAAAAGAAGACAAAAGAAATCGCAACTATACTCGGAATCGATCTCCTGGACAACGCTCGCTTGACTGCAGGAAAGTCAACACAGCGCCTAACTGTATCCGGAAAAATGTTGCCACAAGGATATGGGCATACCTCAGTTGGCTGGGACATGATCAGTTTTCCTGACTATGTAACGTTCCAAACTTACCATCGTACAAAAATGCAGAAAAAAAAAGAGGGTGGTTCTTTTATATTTCGTCTAAAATACATCGAACGTTGAACAAATTTTGTGGGATAATGAAATGACATAACAATCAGAAAATATAGAATTTTTATTTTTGTTTTATCTCTTTTGGCTTTACTTTAACCTCGTTTTAAATATATAAAAGACGTGTTCAACGTGTTCGTTTTTAGTGCATACGCATTAATCTTACTTCTGTGTATTTATTTTCAATTTTCAATTCCTATTGTGCATTCTTAACTTCTCTGCACTTTCTTAATCGCAGCCGTTTTGTTGTTGCCTTTTTTCTAGTGCGGTGCGCTTGCTCTCTTTGAACCGCTCTCTGTTTTATCTACCCTCAGCTTATCTGTTTTCATTCTAACACACACGCACTGCGTTGGCCGCCGCTCTGTGCTTGACTCTCTGTGTTTCTATCGTCTCTCTGTGTCTCTCCGCTTACTTGCCGTTATTGTGATTGTTTTGTTCGTTCTTGCGCGCGCAATTGTGTAACACAAGCTAAAGTCACTATCTCTGCCCCACACCGACTTATATTTTACCTATCTTTTTTCTTTTCTTTTTTACATATTTATTGTTTCTAATATCAAACAATGACCACCTGTTGTGCTAAACGCTGTGACGCTCACCGTTCGGTAGCTACACGGCAAACATTTATTTTCTGCTGGTTGTGTGACAACACGGCTCACTCTAGCTGCGCGGGTTTTGGTCATATCGGCGCTCGCGTCATTGATCTGATTAAGACCCGCTGCGGTCTCAACTGGACTTGTTGGGATTGCAAGGCAGTAGAAGCCGATATGCGAACTTTTATGAGACAGACTCATAACGAATTCGCTGCTGTCCACTCGGAATTCCGGAAATTGCAGGATAAGTTTACCTCAATGGAAGCTCATTTCAAAAATCTTAGAATTTTAAATGAGTCTTCAAAGAGAAAAAAGGTTACACCTAGTTTGCCCAGCGTTCACAGTTCTAATTCTCTTGCAGCTAAAGACTCTGACGTTCCTCCAATCAGTTCGCCAGCCTTGATCGACTTTGGCGCCAAGGTAATCGATGTACACGCAACTACATCGAAAAAGACGGCTGGCTCTTCACATGTTGGCTGTTCACCTGTGCCTGTGTCTGCCAAGGATGTCCAACCGGATAGTATTGTTCATCCAGTGCCTGTGATTGCCCAGGCTGTCCAACCGGTCAGTTATGATCATACTGATGTCTGCATCACTGTTTCCCCTACGGAAGTTGATACTGCTGTCAGCATGGAAGTCGAAGTAGTTCCTTCCTCACCCGCTCGCACTGGCTCCTCAGCCAGCGCTATCCCATCTGCTCCTCGGGTAGAACCCGCCTCTGCCTCACCCTTAAACCATGTGACCCCTCTTGACCGATCTACTCTTTTCGCTGTCGCTCCTCTAAAATCTATTTTCGTCTCACGTCTTATGGAATCGGCTACGGATGCTATGGTTCGAGAGTATATTTTCTCTAAATTAAACATTAATAGCTCCTCTGACATAGTAGTTACTAAATTTTCTTTTAAAGAAAAACGTAGTATTTCCTCATTTAAAATTCTTGTTCCGGAGAAGTTTGTTAAGACTGTGCTTGAACCCTCTTTCTGGCCAGAGCACACTATCTGTCATATTTTCAATAGTCGATCACGGCCTTCGCAACCCGCTCCTCGGGTAGGAATCCTTCCAACTCCTTCTACTGATCTTCCATCCACTTCAAAAAACTGAATTCTTCCCCACCTCTAAAGATCACTTATCAGAATGTACGTGGCCTGTGCAGTAAGCTCACCAAATTACATGCTGATAGTGCAACTTTTGATTTCGACATTATCGCCTTCTCTGAAACATGGCTCAATTCATCAATCTCGGATTCCGAGATTTTTGTAGATAACTTTAACATATATAGATCTGATCGACCATCTCGAGGTGGCGGCGTCCTAATTGCTGTTCGTTCCGACTTAACTTCCCAACTCTTTTCCATCGATGAGCTCAACACCATTGAAATTATCGTTGTTAAAATTCGTCTGTGTTCTTTTAATTTATTCATATCATGCTCTTACATCCCACCGTCCTCTGAATTTACAACTTATATGCTTCACGCTGCCCATCTCCAGTCCGTTTTGTCTCAGCTTGGTGATTCTGATTGTCTTATTGTCCTCGGTGACTTTAATCTCCCTAATGTCACTTGGTCCCCATCCAATGACTCAAACTTAATGTTCCCATCTATGCAGCATGCCTTCGTTTATTCTGTGTCCGATACATCGTTGGGCCAGGTAAATGGCATACGTAATAACATGTGTAGGACCCTTGATCTCGTCTTCACTACCGATGCTTCGAGCACTTTGGTAAGTCGAGGATCACCTCTATCATTCCCTGAAGATCCATACCATCCCACACTTCCAATTGATTTCATGTTACCATCTTCAAGCCCTATAAAGTCGTTTATTAAGCCTTCAAATATTTATTGCTTCAAGAAGGCTGATTTCCTCTCCTTGAATACTGCCCTATCTCAGATGGATTGGTCATTCCTTGACGATTTCCAGGAAATCGAGTCTGCCACGAATGCATTCTATAGCTCTATTTTTTCCATCTTTCCCATGCATGTTCCTTTAGTTACCCCCTCCAGAAATCTTTCTGGTCCTATCTGGTTCACCCCTAGATTAATAAATCTGAAGAATTTAAAATCCCGTATGTACAAGAAGTTTAAAAAATCCGGTTTGCAATCAGACTTTTCGAAGTACTCAATTGCAAAATCGAAATTTTCCTTATTTAATACATTGTGCTACAACAGATACTTGACCCAATGCAAGCTTAACTTTAAACGTGACCCTAAACAATTCTTCAGGTTTGTTAATTCTAAACGTAAATCTTCCCGATTTCCTTCTTCTCTACACTTAAATGGTAGTTATGCTGATAAGGATTGTGATATTGCTGATCTGTTCGCTTCCTTCTTCCAACGTTGCTACTCTGTCCCTTCCATTAACTTTCCCTCTATCCTAGCCTCATCGAACGACTTTAGTAGTAGTAACTCTTATCCTATCCCTATAAATAGTTCTAACTATATCCTTCCCCCCTTCATCGACTATGATGGTCTCCTAACAAATTTAAAATCGTGCAAGTTTTCGTTCTCCACTGGGCCAGACTCGGTTCCGAGTGCTGTTCTAAAACTTTGTGCTGAATCTCTTTGTGTGCCTCTCCTAAAACTTTTCAACTTGTCTCTCAAGACTGGTGACTTTCCCACCGTCTGGAAAGAATCCTATATAGTACCCTTTCATAAGAAGGGATCCAAATCTGATGTCTCTAACTACCGCTGTATTTCCAATTTATCTGCCATTCCTAAACTCTTTGAAAAAATCATCACTTCTCAGCTGGAACATTTTTGTAGTTCTGTATTCTCTGAATCTCAGAATGGATTCATTAAACGTCGCTCAGTTTCCACTAATCGCCTTGAATTTTCCACCTTCGTAACTTCGGGTTTTGCTAAACAGTGTCAAACTGATGTCGTTTATACTGACTTTAGTAAAGCCTTCGACTCTGTCAATCATAATCTACTTATTCATAAACTGTCTCTTCTAGGGTTCCCGACTAAGCTTCTATATTGGACTAATTCCTACCTTTGTAACCGCTCACAACGTGTCTTAACTTCTCCTTAACTCCTCTTTCTCTAAACCTGTTATTGTCTCATCGGGGGTTCCTCAAGGTAGCCATCTGGGTCCCTTGCTATTTAACCTATTTATTAACGATCTTCCACAAATGTTATCTCATTCCCGTGTCCTAATGTATGCTGATGACGTTAAGCTATGTTTTTCCTACAGTGACCCCTTGTCCCCACTATCTTTGCAATCTGATCTTGATGCCCTTAACAACTGGTGCCTAATCAACATTCTACCTCTTAACATTTCTAAATGCTATATAATGACTTTTCACCGCAATAAGCCATACCTTTTCGACTACTCTATCAATAACTCTATCCTTCAACGCCTTTTCAAAGTTAACGACTTGGGCATTACCTTTGTACCTAACCTATGTTTCAACTCTCATATCTCTACTATCTCTAACAAAGCCAAAGGAGTCCTTGGATTTGTCAAAAGATGGTCTAAGGAATTTACCGACCCGTATACTACAAAACTTCTGTATGTTTCTCTGGTCCGGCCTATTTTGGAATATGGTTCTTGTGTCTGGTCTCCTCATTACCAAAAATTTCAGGATAAGCTCGAATCAGTACAAAAACAGTTCCTCATCTTTGTCCTCCGGGGACTCAATTGGGACCCTTCGATCCATCTCCCTTCTTATGAAAGCAGGTTGCGCCTAATTAATCTCCACTCTCTTAAATCCCGTAGAACCTGCCAAGGAGTTCTCTTCCTCCATAAGCTTCTCTCTGGTGAGGTCGAATCGACTGCCCTCATCAACCTTATTAGTATTGCTGTTCCTTTCCGCCCGACTAGGCATTACTTCCCTCTTCATCTCCAACTCTGTCTTTCTAACTACTCGGATTATGAATCTTTCCGTAGCCTTTGCCGTAACTATAACCAATTTTTCCATCTGTTTTCCTTTGATACTAGTTCTAATATGGTCAAAATTATCTTAATCAATAACTTAATTTAATTTAAATTGCTTTAATTGGGAATTGTTCGGCTACCGGCTCTTCTCTTACCTAAATTTGGCTGTTGGTGGGATCTTATCGACTACTGAGCCGATAATCAGCCCCACCGGGTCTGAGTATTGGCATTGGCCCTTTAGTTTAATTAGTTGATATGTCTGAAAAATCTAGTATTTTTTAGATTTCAAACTATATGAACAACTATGAAATTAAATGAGGACGCGGTTTTGTTTTCAATTATAGGGTTTTATTTTCAAACGATGCAGTGGCTTTGGGCGTACTTCGACAAGTGAAGTGTCGTCCCATTCCACTCTTTGCGCGACCCACCGTCGGCCGCCCGCAACCCAATTCGCCGTCGGCAATCGCGCAGATCGGCTTGCGGGTCACCCGAAGATGGAGCGACTCTTTGGGCATCCGATCCTCTCTTAAACTACTCCAACATTCCGGCCCCGCTGAAGAGCTCCGGTCTTCAGCACGTTGGAAGTGGTGCCAGCTTGTGGACTGGCCGTTTAATGACGCCGGCTGGCGTTCTTACTTCGGCCACCCGCACCTTGCCGTCCTCTCCAGTTATTGCGCGCGTTACGCGCCCTATTGTCCATCGTTGCGGGGGGGTGTTGTCGTCGTGCACCAGCACGACCGTCCCTTCGGCCAGATTGGCCTCGCCTCTGCTCCACTGGGCTCGCTGCTGCAGGCTGAGGAGGTAGTCGTTGGACCACTTGCGCCAAAAGCGCAGTTTGAGCTCCAACAACAGTCGCCACCGCTTCAAGTATCCGGGTGCGGGCTTGTTGTTGGGCTCTCCGGGCGTGGATCCGTGCGGCAGGCCCAGCAGAGGTTGGCCGATGAGCAAGTGCCCTGGTGTGATGGCCTCGCCGTCGTTCGGATCGCTGGTGTCCGCCACGAGGGGCCTGGAGTTGAGCAACGCTTCTACCTCCACGAGGTGCGTGCTCAACTCGTCCGGCGTGAGGTTGGCGTCGCCTGCCCCTCGCACCAGCCTGTGTTTGGCCGCCTTGACTGCTGCTTCCCACAGCCCGCCGAAGTGCGGTGCTCTCGGAGGGATGAAGCACCAGGTCACGGCTCTCTCCGCTGCGTAGTCCTGCAGGCTCTCCTTGCTCCGGGTGAATGCCGCTTGGAGCTCCCTCAGCACGTTGCTCGCTCCCAAGAAATTCGTCGCGTTGTCGCTGACCATCTTCTCCGGCAGTCCCCGTCTCCCAACGAACCTTTTAAATACATTTAGAAACGCGTCAGTTGAAAGGTCTGAGACAAGTTCTAGATGGACTGCCTTTGAGGCGAAACAAACAAAAACGGCAACGTACATTTTAACGGGTGGTCTACCTCTGATTCTATAGCTTACGTAGAATGGCCCACAGAAATCTACGCCAGATACTCTGAACGGCCGACCCTCACGAAGGCGGTCAGCTGGCAAATTTCCCATTATTTGCCCCAACAACTTTGGCTTGTAGCGAAACAGTGTACGCATCTTCTAACATGCGCTGTACACACGCTTCGGGCATTGATCACCCAAACTTGCTGCCTCAGCAATCCCACAAGAACCTTTGCACCAGCATGGTAGTGCCTAAGGTGCAAATGCCTGACCAAAAGGCTGACCAATTCAGATCCCTTTGGTAGCAACAGAGGGAATTTGGCGTCGTATGCGATAGGGCCGTGTAGCAAGCGCCCTCCTACTCGAATTAACTTGAATTTGATGCCATTTTCATCAAACTCGTGGACAAATGGATTCAACGACTGCAGCATCGGAGCTAATGCTGCCGATTTTTCCAACAACCTATACTCAGCGCTGTATGTTGTGCTTTGTACGACTGCGATCAGCTTTAAAAACGCAATGTTCCTTTCTGCCGATCAGAAGTTTTCACTTCTGACGCTATCTCGAACTGGTGAAGTTGAGGCCATCGGTCTTTCTCTGCCATTAAAAAGCTTGGCCCATTGAACCACAAGGAGCTCACGATGTCGTCAACATCTGTTCCCCTTGAAACCAAGTCTGCTGGATTAGCATCCGTTGGAACGTGACGCCATACGACTCCACTTGACAATTCTTGGCATTCTGCGACCCGATTCGCGACGAATGTACCCAACGTACCCGAATCACGCTGCAACCAATATAGCGTGACCTGCGAATCTGACCAGAAATTTACGCTTTCTATCGTGAATTTGGTCATTGTGGTCGACACTTGTTGCCAGAGTTTGGCCAGTAATAGTGCTGCACAAAGCTCTAACCGGGGTATTGTTTTTACGCTCAGCGGAGCTACTCTCGACTTTGCCGTGAGCAATGACACGCGAACGTCTTCGTCGTTGCACGTTCGTACGTATATACAGCAACCGTAGGCGTGACTGGATGCGTCAGCAAAGCCGTGAATTTGAACCCCTTTGTACAGCGTCAAACATACGTAGCGAGGGATTGAAATTTTGTGCAAATCCCGCAAGGTAGTGGTGAACTTATTCCACGCAGTGTGTAGACTCATAGGAATAGCCTCATCCCAATCTACCTTTAGCCTCCATAAGTCCTGCAACAGCATCTTTGCCTTAGTGACAATTGGACACAACAAACCAAGAGGGTCAAACAAACGAGAGGCTATCGACAATATATTGCGTTTTGTTGGTTTCAGGGAGGCAAAACTATCCACGTCCAGATGGTACTTAAATACATCATCTTGAGGTGCCCAGCGCATTCCAAGCGTTTTGACTGAGCTTTGCTCATCAATCTTAAAGCTGATTTCCTCATTCTTTCCAGATTGAGTCGGGCAATTGGAAGCCCACTTGGCCAATGGAAATCCTCCTGAATTCAAAATATCCCGAACCTGGCTGCAAATTGTGTCCAGTTCTTTTAAACTGTCTGCACCTGCCAGCATATCGTCGACATAAAAACAATTGCGAATCACTTCCGCACCAATGGGATGTGATTGTGCGAAACTATTTGCCAATTCGAACAAACAACGTACAGCCAAAAAGGGTGCGGACGCTGTACCGTATGTAACAGTATTCAACCTGTATGCCTGTATGTTTTGTGAAGGGTTTTCTCTCCACAAGACAAGTTGGAAGTCTCTGTCTTCCTCAGAAACATTTATCTGCCTGTACATTTTCGAAATGTCAGCAGTTACGGCATATTTGTTCAACCGAAAGTTGACCAATGTTGAATACAACTCCCTCTGAATAGTTGGCCCCACCATTAGTGTTTCGTTCAGTGAAACTGCTGTTGATGTTTTGCTGGAAGCATCGAACACAACACGAAGTTTGGTTGAGGTACTCTCAGGTCTGAGAACGCATTGATGAGGAATATAATAATGCTGTTCTAGAGGAGCAGACTTCAGAATGGACATATGTCCCAAATCCAAATACTCTTTAATGAAGTCATGGTACATAGTTTTAAGAGTGTCATCCTTTGACAGTTTGCGCTCAAGTTGCAAAAAACGCCTTTCAGCAGTTTGAAAGGACAGGCCAAGAACTTTAGGGTCGGTCTTAAAGGGAAGTTTGACTTGAAAGCGACCGGAAGACAATCGTTGTACCGTTTTTGCGAAGTACAACTCACAGGCCTGTTGTTCAGCTGTTTGGCGGACAGCCTTCGACTCAATTGGACATTGATCCAATTCCCAAAAACGGTTTACTAATGAGTCGAGAGAACAACTATACACTTGAGCTATCGAACTCTCAATACACTGTTGCCGAGGCGCCTGTCCAGTACATTTGCCTGCAACAATCCAACCGAGCAATGTTTTTTGCATAATGGGCAGCTCGGAATGTAATTTAATTTGCTCAACGCACAATAGCCCATAAAATATTTCAGCTCCCAAGAGAACATCCACCTTAGCCGGCTTATGGAATTCGGGATCTACCAATTGAATATTTTTTGGGATTTTCCAGCTCGATGTGGAAAGTGATTGCCCAGGCTGAGATGTGGAAATTGATTTTAGTACATAACACTCAGCGGAAAACATGTGGGAATTCAACCGAGAATGTATCGATGCACAAACCTTAGTTTTACTATCGGTGGTTGCACCACCCACCATAGCGATAGCAAGGGAAGTTGGCTCACGTTTAAGCCGAAGCCTCTGTGCTAGGCTCTCAGACATCAAATTTATTTGAGAGCCACTATCGAGCAAAGCTCTTGCTGGATGCAACTGTCCGAATCTATCTTTGATATTTACAATCGCGGTAGCCAGAACGACTTGATCCGCATTGAGCACGTGACCTACGTAGGCCTCCGACGTTGAGGCTTGAAGTGCCGCTGCTTCACATTGCACTGATGCAGTGTACCGATGAAGGAGCGAATGGTGAGGCTTTGAGCACACTCGACACTTCGCCGCCTTGCAACTCGATACTGTATGTCCCGTGGTCAAACAATTGAGACACAGTTTTTGAGTTTTAGCATACTCAAAACGTTGCATGACGGAAAAGGCACTAAACGATGGACAAGAATATATATTGTGGTCTGCAGACCTGCAATAGGTGCATGCAGACGACGACTTTTGACCTGCATTAGCACAGGCAAACGACGATTTCCGTTGAGGCTTCCTCACCTCGTTACGCACCCTTGACTTGTCACGAGTTGACTCTTCTGCTGCCAGGTACTGATACCTTCTATTCAGCTGTTTGGCACAGTCTTCCCAAGAAGGCAGCTTATCATAATCAAGCTGCTCTTCAAAACGAGATTTGGTCACATGGTCGACCTTTGCCATGACCATGTGAATGATCATTGCATTCGCAATATCTTTGTCGTCACCTACAGACGACAGCGATGAATATATCGCAGACACCGTGTCTATCATCGATCTTAAACTCGATGCAGATGGCTTGGTCATGGTTGGCAAATCGAATAATTGAGCAATGGTATCGAAAAATATATAACATTTATTGTCGTACACTGACTTCAGACTGGCAAGGGCCTTAGGATAATTACAGTCCGTCATTTGAAATGGTTTTACTACACCCAATGCTTCATCTGACAAACACGATACGAGATGATTAAACTTCTCTACGTTTGTCAAAGAAGCATCGTCGTCAATGAGGCTTTGGAACAGGCACATGAAATTTTTGTATTCCGAATGTTTGCCACTAAACTTCGGCAAACGCATTTTCGGCAGCTGCGATCGCTGGCTCGAATTCAGTGAGCAGTCATGCTGCATGTGTGTGTCGAACCGTGGATTCACTGAGCAGTCATGCTGCATATGTGTGTCGGATCTTGGTTTGATTGCATTCATAAACAATGCTTTAGTGACGACACAAAGATCCTCCAAAGGTCCTCTACTTTCATTGGTTGGACTCAAAATGTCCAACTCTGCCTGTAGGTTCATAGCCTTATCGATATAACCCTCTAAAAGCTCTAGGCGACAAGCTAATTCGGTTTTGTCCGATGAAATTTGCTTTAATCTAAAGGCTGTTTGCACTCGCGCAATATCAGCACTGACTTTGTCAAACCTTTGTTGACACAATGCCAACTTGGTATTTGTTTTAGATACTGTTGGCCGTTCAGCTGTTGGCCGTTCCACAGTTGGCCTATCGGACTCAGACATAATTGAAATGAGAAAAAGGAACTACCTTCAATACCGTACCCAAGTTCGCCAAACTCTTCAAGCTACCCTCGCACACGCACTGCAGCTATGTACCGAAAAACGCTAAGCTTGCTTACCCAAACACACACACGCCCTGGCGCAATATGTGAACAAACAAACGAAAGTGGTCCAAGCGACCGAAAGTAAGCAAGCCCTATGCTCGCTGCTGCCACTTTGTGGGCAACAGAGATAGAATGCGGGGTGCGGGGGATCAAAGAGTAAGTGAGAGAATTTGGCGCGAGCGAACGCACAAGACGAAAGTAATACAGGCGCTCGAACCAAGCCTGACCTGTATGGTATGCCAAAACGGGGGAGAAGAGAGCAAGCGGTAAATTTGGCGCGAGCGCACGCACACACAAACTAATATATAACCGATGCAAGCACAGAGCGAGCAAGGTTAACGACCGCACGAAATATCAGCCGCTGGCGCCCAAGAACCTTTACCAAGCGTTGCGTGTATGTGCAATTGCAAGCCGATGTCTGTACGTATGTACGTATGTATATATGTACGCGTATTGTACGTAGCGGTTAAGTCGAAAGCGGACAACCGAAAGACACTGCGACGCTTTGCGATTGCACAAACACACGACCAGAATTATTAGAATGCAATAAATAGACCACCGTTTATGTGTACATGTATTATATATGGTTGATATGTTTATATAAAGTCTTAAATGTTAAATATGTACATATGTTGCCGTTTTGGTTATGCACATTAAGTGGTGGTCAGCATGAGTATACGTATGTATGTATGGCGTAGGTATGTTCGAACAACTCTACCGAACTTATGTATTTTGTACCCACGTATAGCTGCGACACTTTCACTTTATGTACATTGATTTGGCCAAATAAGGTATAAAGTAAGGAAGGTGCCAGAAATTGAGCTGTGTTCTCTGTGTATGACTGTGTTAGTACATACACACGCACATATGCGTATCACTGCAGTTGATCGTTTTGGTCGGACGAGCGAGCAATTTACAGCGACACAACGAAACTCAACCGGTGATGCTCAATTTTTGGCACAGAATACCTGTAGACTTTCTAGCGAATCTATAGAAAGTAGTCGTCCTGTTTTGGCGTCCATCAGCACGTCGAGTTCGGCAGCGTCCAAAATGGCGAGGGTCCAAAAGGGCACGTCTGTGGCAAGGTCCGGATCGGCAACTTATTTTTAATTTTTCCACACGCGAAGCCTAAGCCACTACTGAGCGAAACAAGTTTGAACACAAAAAACCGAGGTCCCTGCTCGGGCGCCAATGAAAAATCTAGTATTTTTTAGATTTCAAACTATATGAACAACTATGAAATTAAATGAGGACGCGGTTTTGTTTTCAATTATAGGGTTTTATTTTCAAACGATGCAGTGGCTTTGGGCGTACTTCGACAAGTGAAGTGTCGTCCCATTCCACTCTTTGCGCGACCCACCGTCGGCCGCCCGCAACCCAATTCGCCGTCGGCAATCGTGCAGATCGGCTTGCGGGTCACCCGAAGATGGAGCGACTCTTTGGGCATCCGATCCTCTCTTAAACTACTCCAACAATGTCATTTTACCCTTACAGTTTAACTGTACATTGTTAAACTTTAAACAAAATAAACAATAAACAATAAACTTTACATTTTGTTTTCCTAATTTTTGGTATAAATCATACAATAATGGTTTTTCCTAACAAAATGTGTTTGAAGCATAGCTCGCAAATAACTGTTGACCGTTTGGTTTGCTAACGCTCTGCTCGCGAGAGCAACCGAAAAAAAAAACCACCCTCGATCTCGCTCTCAGCAGCAGACTTCGTTTCTTTTCGTTTCGGTTTTCGGTTGACCGATTGACGTTGAGCTGTTCGTGAAACGGTCTTTTACCGAGCATCGCACAATGAGAGATACGAGTTATGCTCGCACAGAGAGACTCACTAAAAGACCGATTGACTGAAAAAGTCAACCCAAACGGTCTTTTCAATAATTTGTCTCCTTTTCAATGCACAGTGGTACGTTGTGTAACATTGTGAGATTCGATTTTCACGTTAAATTTTCTTGAAATTTTAAACATGAATTTTTATATTTCAAACTAATTTTTGTATTAAAAAATGAATAGTTTCTTTATAATTAGTTTATTTTGAATTAAGCTAACAACTTATAAATAAATAATAATAAATATTAAGTTTAGTTTTTGTGTACTCAAGTACTCAAGTGTGGCGATTTCAGCAATACATTTCTAAAAAAAATGTAATATGTCTTCGTTTAATGTTTGACATTTTGTCAAAATTCTCGACCTACGATCACTGTACCATCGAAATTCACAAAGCAAAGTGACGCGTAGAACCTTCGAGAGTTCACATACACACATACATTCGCAAAAGACTTTTTGGATCGTCGTTCGAGGGCAAACGGTCCTGGAATGAGCAGAGCAAAAGAGACCGAAAAAAACTGCTCGTCGACTGAGCGCGAGCAGAATTTTTGTTCGAACAATGCAATCGGTTGCTCTCGGACCCTTTGCTCAAAGTCTCAGTGAAGAACTCTTATTTTGTGACCGCACGAATCGGTTAACAGTTATTTGCGAGCTCTGGTTTGAAGTGAATCGGATGAAAAACATGGTTTCGAGAAAACGTATTTTATGTGGCTTTAGAGCAGGTATTTATGTGCGCCCGAGGTACGTGCGTTCGAGATATTTATCGTATGAAAAGCCCGTAAATCGTATCATATGCAAAGGCAGACGAGCCGAATTGACCGTGCCCTACTGCCAGCGAAAGTGCGACAGATCGAGAGAGAACGGCTGCATGGGATGCTGCCGTACAGGAGCATATACATATGTATACATACATATGTACATATGTATACACATGTACATATATATATACGCATCAAGCTACGACACTGTTATTTTTTTGTACCTATTTATTTCCAATTTTCAATTCCTATTGTGCATTCCTACCTTCTCTGCGCATTCTTAATCGCAGCCGTTTTGTTGTTGCCAACTCTTGGGCGGTGCGCTTGCTCTCTCTGAACCGCTCTCTGTTTTTATCTACCCTCAGCTTATCTATTTTCATTCCAAGACACTCTCTGTGTTTCTATCGTCTCTCTGTGTCTCCGTTCGTTTACTTGCTGTTATTGTGACTTACCTTTCTTTTTTCATATATATTGTTTTTAATAATTAACAATGAGCTCCTGTTGTGCTAAACGCTGTGACGGTCACCGTTCGGTAACTACACGACAAACACTTATATTCTGCTGGCTGTGTGACAACACGGCTCACACAAGCTGCGCACGTTTTCCTCAAATCGGTGGTCGCGTTGGCGATCTGCTCAAGACTCGATGCGGTCTCAACTGAAGTTGTTGGGATTGCAGGGCAGTTGAAGCCGATATGAGAATCTTTATGAGACAGACTCATAACGATTTCGCTGCTGTCTACTCGGAATTCCGGAAATTACAGGATATGTTTACAACAATGGAAGCTCATTTTAAAAACCTTAAAATTATTAATGAGTCTCCAAAGCGAAGAAAGGTTACTCCTAGTTTGCCGTGTTAACACCTCTAATTCTCTTGCAGTTAATGCTCATACAATTAGCTCGCCAGCCTTGATTGATTTTGGCGCTAGGGAAATCGATGTAAATGCTTCTGCATTGAAAAGTACGGCTGGCTCTTCACCTGTTGCCTCTCCTGTGCCCGTGTCTGCCCAGCACGTCCAACTGGACGTTAATGATCATTCCGTCGCTGGCGCTTCACTGCCATCAACTGAAGCCTACGACACTGTTTTCAGCATGGAAGTTTAGGTTCCTTCCACATCTGCTTGCACTGGATTCTCAGACAGCGCTACCCCGTCTGGACCTGCCCCTCGGGTAGAGGTCGCTACTGCCTTACCTAACAATCAAGTGACCTTTCTTGACCGCTCTACTCTTTTCGCTGTCGCTCCTCTTAAATCTATATTTGTCTCTCGTCTGATGGAATTGGCTACGGATGTAATGGTTCGAGACTACATATATCTTCTCCAAACTCAACATCAATAGCTCCTCTGGCCTCGTTGTAACTAAATTTAATTTTAAGGGAAAACGTAACATTTCTTCCATTAAAATTCTTGTCCCGGAGAAATTTGTTAAGACTGTGTTATAACCCTCTTTCTTGCCTCTACATACCATTTGTCACATTTTCAAAAACCGACCTCGATCTTTGCAATCCGCACCTCGAGTAGGAATCCTTCCAACACCTTCTTCCGATTTACCTTCTATGTCAAAAAACTGAATTCGCCTCTACCTCTAAAGATGACTTATCAGAAAGTACGTGGCCTGTGAAGTAAGCTCAGAAAATTACATACAGATTCCAATTTTATCGTCTTTTCTGAAACCTCGCCAAATTTCTCAATTTCAATCGTTACTACCGATGTTTCGAGCACCTTGGTAGGCCGAGGTTCACCTCTATCATTCCCTGCAGACCTATACCATCCCACACTTGCAATTGATTTCCTGTTGCCTCCTTCAGACCCCATTAACTCGTTCATTAAGCCTTCGAATATCTTTTTTTTTAAGAAGGCTGATTTTTTATCTTTAAATATTTCCCTTTTTCAGATCGATTCGTCATTCCTAGACAATTTCCAGGAAATTGAGTCTGCCACTAATGCATTTTTTCCATCTTTCCCACGTATAAAGTCACCCCCTTCATAAATCTTTCTGGTCCTATTTGGGTCAACACGAGATTAATAAACCTGAGGAAATGTAAATCTCGTATGTTTAGGAAATTTAAAAAATCTGGTTTGCAATTAGACTTTTCTAAGTACTCAATTGTAAAATCGAAATGTTTAACATTAAACGCGATCCTTAAAAATTATTCAGGTTTGTTAACTCTAAACGTAAATCTTCTCAGTTTCCTTCATCGCTACACTTAAATGGTAGTTATGCAGATAACGATTGTGATATTGCTGACCTGTTAAATATAATCCCTTTAAATAGTTCTAGTTGTATCTGGGGGGACAGATTAGAATGGGCTCTAAACCAATTTAAAGTCGTATAAGTTTCGTTATCCACTGGGACAGACTCAGTGCCGTTCTTAAACTTTGTGCAGAATCTCTTTGTGTGCTCCTACTAAAACTTTTCCAACTTGTCTCTCGAGACTTTTCATAAAAAGGGATATAAATCTGATGTCTCTAACTATCGCTGTATTTCCAATTTATCTGCTATTCCTAAACTCTTTTAAAAAATCATCACTTCTCAGCTCTGTATTCTCCGAATCTCAGCATGGATTCGTAAAACGTCGCTCAGTGTCTACCAACCTTCTTGAATACAGTCTATACTCAAGCAATGGCAATAAAATCCTATGTACTGTGCGGGTAAGTTTTTTCTGAGGATACAATTGAGGTGCTCTTCGGTCCGACTGTTTGACTCAACCGAAGAAACGAATCGGGCACTCAATAAGAACAGAGAGAGACACTTTTGAGTGAGCGCTCACTAAAAAAATGTCTTTGAAAGACCACTGAAACAAATACTTAAAGTATAATTGAGAACTTATTTTAAGATTATAAAAGTATTGAATATTTTTATAATCATGTGTGTGAGTTAACACTCCCCACCAGCAGCAGGGTATCAGCAAAATTCCAAAACGGAAGAATGCTGATTGTTCGGAGCAGACCCCCGCCGAATAGTGGCTTGCCAAATAGCCGCAAATAAACAAAATTGTTATTGTAAATTCTTGCGCTTGCTTGCCCTACTAAACGCTCTCTCAAAGCTCGCTCTGCTCTTTTATCTATGTTATCTATGTTTGCCGAGCGAAGCGAAGCTGCGCCCAGCGATCGGAGCAGCAATGCTCGAAATGAAAAGGGCAAGCAAGGGCCACTCGCCGTTCAGACATCATTAAAGAACATTCGTAATTTTGTTTCTGCGCCGCGTTTTATTTATTTGAAATAATTATTCGGCCGATCGGGGATAAAAAGCATTATCCCCACATAAAATTTGGTGACCCCGACGTGATCGTCTAAATAGCGGAGTCAGATATAGCATTCGAAAGCCTCAGAAAAAATTGTCGGTGTTTTGCGCACAATTCGGTGCCAAAACATATATACACATTTACACCGTTGCTGAACTGGCAGTTCAGTGCAGTGCATTTGGGCAGTGCAGTGAACTAACCAACACATACAAACGCAGCACAAAGCGGAATCGGACAGCTCGCACAGCTACATCGGTTAGCTGTAATCCCTTTGCTTGCGGTTCTCGCGGTTTTCGTTTTATACGTATACAGGGTGTCTTTTCTCTCGTGACTTGAAAAGCCCCAACATTGCAGAACCTGAGCCAAATAATGTCGCGAACGCGGTCATGCCTAGTGACATTGATTTTTATAGGCAAAAGGCGGAGGCAATCGCGCGTCAATTAAATGCCATGGACAGGTTTCTCACCAAGGAAGAGCTGGCTGATCTGGATGAAACGGAGCTTCAAGCTCGCCGAGAGCAGATCGAGCAAATGAATGCGGATTTTGGTGCCGCTCAAACGAGCCTTGAAAGGCTAGACTTACTGCAGTTAGCCAATGACGCCCGACTGGACTTCGCCAATATTTACATCAAGGTCAGGTCCAAGCTGTCACGGGAGTTGGCGGTTTCTCGCACGGTTAATGCTGCGCATTCCACGGCGCGGCACCCTCTCGAGGAGCATTCATCTGCGTTCGCCTATGACGTTATTGGCCGTTCTCGGCTGCCTGAGTTGCAGCTCCCGCGATTTGGTGGGGACTATATGGACTGGCCAGAATTCCACTCGATGTTTACGACAATGGTGCACAATGATTCACGTATACCAGTCATCGAGAAATTCCAATATTTGCGTGGATGCCTAGATGGATCTGCGCTGGATACGATTCGTTCTTTGGGTCTTTCTCAGGAAAATTATGAAGAGGCGTTTAATTTATTAAAGTTGCGATTCGATAATAAGCTTATGCATTTTCAGGCACGCATAAAGGCTATTTTCGAGCTGCAAGGGGTGGAGAAGGGCTCGGCCATCGGTCTGCGGGCGCTCAGCGACAAAATCAACGCGCATTTACGTGCCCTTCGGACTTTGGCAACACCTCAGGAAATCTCGGATGGATTGCTCGTTTGCATCGTAAGCAGGAAATTGGATCACAAGACGCAGGTGAAATGGGAGGAGAGCCTTCCGACCTTAAGATTGCCTCTCTGGTCGGACATGTCCTCATTCTTGGAGAAGAAGTGTCGGATGTTGGAAAATCTGGAATCGGCTATGGTAACAAATCAGAGCCAGCAGGTGGGAGAAAACAAACCTATCACCCTTATCACCTCCATTAACGACCATACTAACGCCGCATGCAATTATTGCAAATCCTCCGATCATTCCATATCCCGATGTCAAGCTTTTCTAAATCTCCCTGTTTTTTCGCGATACAAGGAGGCAAAGAGGTGCCACTTATGTCTAAACTGCCTCAAAAAAGGTCATCCTTTGCAGCGTTGCAGGTCAGGGACATGTAGGCAGTGTCAGGTCAAGCATCACACACTTCTCCACATGCAATCAGGCGCTGATGCTGAGTTGCCGTCACCGACCGTGGTATCGAACGAGAATGAGCCTGCAAGTGCCCTAGTAGCAAGCAAATCTTCCAGCCCTCCCCCCTCAAGCTCCAACTCTCTGCCTAGCCAACATGTGTTGCTAGCTACCGCAATCGTATACATCAAAGGCCGTTGTGCATCGTTTATCCCATGTCGTGCCATTTTGGATTCCGCTTCTCAGGCTAACTTTTTAACATCGAGGCTCGCAAACCAGCTCCAGTTGGACCCTAATCCGTCGCATGTTCAAATTGTCGGCATTGGAGAATCAGTTCTACCTTCGAACAAGGCTGTAAATATCGTTCTGCAATCTCAAGACGCAAAGTATCGCGGTTCTCTCTGCGATTATAACCTCCTCAATCACAGGAATGCAGCCTAACTTCGGACTAGACGCTAAGGATTGGCCAATGCCGAATAATGTCAAGCTGGCGGACCCCAACTTCTCTAAGCCCCAGCGGGTCGATCTGTTGATAGGTGCTGGTTTGTTTTTCGAGTTAATGTGCGTCGGGCAGATTCGACTGTCGGACCAATTACCAACATTGCAGAAGACTGGATAGTGTCAGGAAGCATTAATAGCAGCGGGAATAGTCGTGCGGCGCTAGCAGTTGTTGAAAATTCCCCTAGCATCTTCGCTGATGAGGCCAATTTGTGCGAAATCGTAAGACGGTTTTGGGAAGTAGACGGAGATTATTCGCCCTCATCAATTTCGGAGGAGGATGTTCAGTGTGAACAGCATTTTGTTGCGAACTACGTTCGCCTAAATTCCGGAGCTTATTCCGTACGGTTGCCAACTAGAATCAGTTTGGAGGAGTTAGGAGAATCATATCAGCAAGCGTTACGTAGATTTCTAAATTTGGAGAGAAGGCTAGCAAAAAATCCGGAACTTAAGACAAAATATGCGAAATTTCTTCAGGAGTATCTGGATTTGGGACACATGTCGCCAACTACACGTCAGTCAGACCTCCCTTAGTACTTCTTGCCTCACCATTGCGTCCATAAGCTGGATAGTACAACCACCAAGCTACGTGTAGTGTTCGATGGTTCTGCCAAAACAGCGTCTGGGATATCATTAAATGATGCGCTAATGGCTGGACCCACTATCCAACCTAAAATTCTGATAGCACTGCTTCGTTTCCGTCTTTTCAAAGTCGCCTTGTGTGGCGAAATCTGCAAAATGTACAGCTGCGTACGCGTTTCCCATCCCGATCAGCATGTGCAATGCATCCTATGGCGCAACGACCCAAAGGAAGAAGTTCAGGTGTTCAAGTTGGAGACAGTTACTTACGGGACCAAGCCTGCCGCCTTTTTGGCAATTCGTGCTATGCATCAATTGGCAAATGATGAAGAGTCATTGTTTCCGCTTGGTGCCGATACCGTTCGAAGAGATTTTTATGTCGATGATCTCATATCAGGAGGCGACAGCATAGATTCGGTCATCGAGATTCGTCATCAGGTGAAAAAGCTACTCTCGAAAGGATGTTTTCCCATACGTAAATGGTGTTCGAATGAAATCGCTGCTTTAGAAGGCGAATCTGAGGCGGACCTCGAGAAGTGCTTTACCTTTCACGACGGGACAGAGGTAACTAAGGCTCTTGGCCTAGTTTGGGATCCCACCACGGACAATCTTCTGTTCAATTTCGTTCACGTCACGGCCGTTGCGGGTCCAATATCGAAGCGTTCGGTTCTGTCCACAATAGTCAGGTTCTACGATCCTTTAGGACTCATTTCTCCCATTATCACAAAGTCAAAAATATTTATGCAGTCGTTATGGAACGAAAACCTCAAGTTGGACTGGGACGAAAGTCTGCCCCAGGATCTTCATACGTCGTGGAGCGAGCTGACCTCGCAGCTGTATATGGTTAGGAATTTCAAATTTCCACGTTACGTGCTTTGTCAGAAATCCAGAGTGGAAATTCATGCGTTTTGTGATGCGAGCCAGTCAGCATATGGTGCGTGTGTTTACATGCGGTCTGAAGCTGGTGGTAGTGTGCAGAGCCATCTCTTATGCTCCAAGTCCAGAGTTGCACCCTTGAAAAAGATGACTATCCCAAAGCTTGAGCTATCGGCTGCCCTCGTATTGGCTGAGCAGGTTTCCACCATAGTTAAAGGATTATCAGTTCCATACCAAGTGCATTGCTGGTCGGATTCTTCCATAGCCCTTGCTTGGATTCGGGAATCGCCCTGGAATTTTAATATATTTGTCTCTAATCGAGTTGAGCGGATTCAGGAGCTCACTGCTGGAATGACTTGGCGTCACGGTCCCACGAAGTTGAACCCGTCCGACATCATATCGCGTGGTTCCACGCCTACTGAACTAATGGATAACAACCTTTGGATTTCTGGTCCACCATTTTTGCTTCATGGGAGCTCTGATTGGCCTACAGGCTCGCCATTGCCGGCTGAAGTGCCAGAACGTCGTCATGTATCATTGATTGTTTCAAAAGATAGGGATATATCGTACGATTTCAAATTTCAAAACTCATTCGGATCAATGCAGCGTGTCTTTGCTTATATCTATCGTTTTTACAGCCTCAAGGATAAAGGCTTGCTGCGGGCGAAAGGTCAACCGTAAATGACGTCAAAAATGGCACGCACCTACTCATAAGGGCAATACAGCAGCAGCAATTTTCGGAAGAGATAAGAGCCCTCACCAGAAAGCAGGTTTTATCACCAAAAAGCGCGATGGCCGCACTGGATCCATTTCTGGACGGTTTTGGATTGATTCGGGTTGGAGGCCGACTCCAAAATTCCGAATTGGACTACGACGCAAGGCACCCAATTTTGCTTCCCAAGGGACATCCTGTCACCGTCTCTATTATCGTTTTTTTCCATGAAAAATTTCTACACGCAGGAGCGCAAGGATTGCTCGGATTGCTTCGTCAAAAATTCTGGCCTATTGGCGGGCGTAAATATGTGGCAGGCATCATCCGCAAATGTGTTCGTTGTTTTCGATTGAAGCCAGTGCTGAGGGAGCATATCATGGGAAGTTTGCCTGAGGATCGCGTAAGGGCTAATCCAGCATTTCAAACAACGGGCGTGGATTTTTGCGGACCCTTTTATCACAAGTCGGAAGTCAGAAGCAGGCCTCCCATCAAATGCTACATATATAGCTGTCTTCGTATGTTTCAGCACCAAGGCGACTCATTTGGAAGTTTTTCGGAATTTGTCCACAGCATCTTTTTTGGCGGCATTAAGGCGATTCATAAGTCTGCGTCCAAAACCTCGGATCATCTGGTCAGATAATGCGACAAATTTTGTAGGAGTAAAGAATGAGCTTTTGGAACTTCGGCAGCTGTTCCTCAGCGATCCTCATACGTCGGCTGCATCAAATTTATGCGTTTCCAGTGGGATCGATTGGAAGTTAATCCCCCCTTGATCGCCTCACTTTTGGGGCTTGTGGGAGGCGGCTGTTAAAGCAGCTAAACATAATTTTTATCGCATCGTTGGCACTTACATTATCACCCCTGATGAAATACAGACCTTGACCTGTGAAATCTCTGCTTTATTCCCGGCCACTTTATGCAATTACAGAAAGTCCGGGCGATCTTGATGTGCTCACGCCAAACCACTTTCTTAATGGGGCGCCGACTGCTGCATTCGACGAGCCAGACGTGACGCATCTCCAGTTCAGCCTCCTGAGTCGATGGCAGCGTTTGTGCCAAATGAAGCAGGCATTTTGGAGAAAATGGAGTACTGCATATCTCTCGCTTCTTCAGGAACGGAGCAAGTGGCGCTCCTCGTCTCCAAACATCAAGTCAGGAGCGCTCGTCATGATCAAGGAAGAAACGCTTCCACCGTTAAAGTGGCCACTCGGCCGCATCCAGAGCGTCATCCCAGGGAAAGATGGAACCATCAGAGTAGCCGTCATCCGCACCCAAAAGGGCCTCTTCAAACGGGCCGTTGGAAAGATAGCGGTCCTGCCCCTCCAGGATGGTTCTGTTGAAAGCCGTTGCCTTCCAACGGGGGGTGAATGTTCGGATCAGACCCCCGCCGAATAGTGGCTTGCCAAATAGCCGCAAATAAACAAAATTGTTATTGTAAATTCTTGCGCTTGCTTGCCCTACTAAACGCTCTCTCAAAGCTCGCTCTGCTCTTTTATCTATGTTATCTATGTTTGCCGAGCGAAGCGAAGCTGCGCCCAGCGATCGGAGCAGCAATGCTCGAAATGAAAAGGGCAAGCAAGGGCCACTCGCCGTTCAGACATCATTAAAGAACATTCGTAATTTTATTTCTGCGCCGCGTTTTATTTATTTGAAATAATTATTCGGCCGATCGGGGATAAAAAGACACACTTATGCCGCACTCAAGGGGTGGGGGCAGCAACAACATTGTCGCACGAGCTTCGGCCAGGGAACCGTTGGCCTGCACTCGAGTGGCTGGGGGCATCATATTTCGTTATTGCATAAACATCCGCTGAGGAGCTGATGGTCTGCACGCGTAGCGCTGCCGCAAGGGTGGACAGCGTTAAGAATATCGTTTTATATTTTTTGTATTTTATATTTAATCTTGCTTTTGACCGAGCCAGTCGTGGCGGTAACAAATAATTAAAACTAAACCCACTTCTTTGATTGCCGTTGGCTAATGCCTCGATATTATTGATTATAATCAGGAACAACTAATATTTAATTGAGTGAGAAGAGACAGGACAGACAGACAAATATCCAAAAATTTTTCAGAATAAGCGGAAATTCTTCTAGTGCACCCTTAAGTCCTCTCTATAAGGATGCAACAAAAAACAAAAATAAAAGAAAAAAGAATTCAAACAAAAATAATCTGATATTAAAAAAAAAACAAACAAAAAAGAATCTAATAACACTACTCAACAAATTTCAACTTTTTTTTCCGCTATCGCTCAAAATTACTTTTTCTGATAGAATTGGAGATTTAAAACTTTTTAAAGAAATATGGTTTTTTTTTCTAGGTTTATTTATTTTTAAAGAATTTTTTTAAATTTGATATTTTTTCTGAACTTCTAACTTCCAACTGAAGTTTCCTATAACTAGTTGTATTGAACTTTGCAGTTCTGAAAAGCTGACAAATTCATCTATCAATCCGACCCAGACACTTTGTAGTTGCAGCTCTTAACGTCTGGAAGATATTAAGCTTTCAAATTCAAATTTCATAATTTTGTTCGGTATTTTTTCACGAAATTTTGACTTTGAAAACTCAGAAAAAAAATATTTAATGGCTAACATTTAGTTTAGATAGACACATTAATTGGGCGTCGTTTAAGGTATCGTTTTTAAAAATCGATGGATAAACGGCCAATGTACAGCCGTTTGACCAAAACTTCATATGCCGTTTGGCACCACCCCAAATGCCATTTTACCGTTAAAAACTGTTACACACACAGATTTTTGGTAAAAAATACGGTTATACGTATCACTATAGTTTGTAAATATTTATTTATTCCGCCAATGGCTAACTTAACTCTAAACTAAACATTACTTAAAAAATATTCCCTGAGCTCATGCCTAAGCAAATCCTTCTTGGATCCCCCACTAAATCGAATGCTTGCCGGCAGGGAATTGAACATCCGCAGAGCCCTTAACAATGGTTCGTTCCGCGCATAATTAAAGCCCTTTCATTAAACGGGACCAAGGTACGGAAATTCCTGGCTGGGACGTTAAAGTCGATCAAACTAATTAGGAATGGGCTGTCAATGCTACCATTTATTAAATCATTAAGGAAAAACAGGCCTGCCATAGAGCGCCTATCTTGCAGGTGCAGGTATGCAGTAAGCAACACTGGCTGGAGTAAGCAGGAATTGGATCTGAAAAATGTAGCGCCTGCAATGCAAATTTTAAGAATTTTTTCTGAAGCCGCTCAATTCTATTGACATGCACAGTGCCTGATGGGTTCCAAATAAAGGAAGCATACTCCAACCTTGAACGCACAAATGCGGAATACACTGACAGTCTCGAGTACAGGTCCCTAAACAGTACGGTATTTTGCTTGACAAATCCGAACATTGCATACGCCTTCGGCAGAATAAAATTTAAGTGATTAATAAATAGGAATTTATAATCAAAAAGGACTTCCAGATCTATAATCTCGTTCAGTGATTATTAATAACATATGAGCAAAGAATGTTTAAGTTACATTTACTATAACGAACAACATGACATTTATTTAGATTTAGAGGCAAGTTGTTTAGCATACACCAATCACCGACTGTGTTCAAGTCAAACTGTAACAGATAGCTGTCAGTAATGGAATTCAACGGCATGTAGATTTTAAGGTCATCAGCATAAAGAAGATATTTGGCAAATTGAATACAGGAAGAAATACCCTTTATGAAAATAACGAAGGCCAAAAGGGCCAAGAGAACTACCTTGAGGAAGTCCAGAGGTCGCTTCATAGGAGTTGGAAATCGTCCCATTGACTTCAACATGATAGTTTCTGTTTACTAATAATGATGAAATCCAATTCAAAAATGAGGAGTGAAAGCCCAGCTTGGAAAGTTTAGCCTGTAATGCAGAGTGACAAACCTTGTCAAAAGCCTTAGCGAAATCCGTATAAACTGAGTCCACTTGCGAATGAACCTCAAAGGCTTGAATGCAATGACTCACAAAAATAGCTATGTTCGAGGTCGTAGAAAGACCAGGCATGAACCCATGCTCATTTGGGACAATATAGGAACTCATTAGGAACGATCATTTTGTAACTACTATTCTTTCAAACAGCTTTGCGATATTGCTTATTTTAGCAATAGGCCTGTAATTCGAAACCACAGACTTACTTACTACCGCATTTATGAATTTTAGCAATTTTCCATCTAGCTATAAATTTACCCTGAGACAAAGAAGACGAAAAAATAATTTTAAGAGGTTGAAGAAGACTGACATAGCATTTCTAAAAAAAAAGAATAAAGATATTCCATCAATGTCAGGCTTAGTGGAGTCATCAAAGTGAGCTATAGCTTTGGAAATGGTTTCATCAGTTATGTCAATGGACTCAATATTATAAATTTCCGAAATATTATCTAAAATCTCCTAGTTATACCAGCTAGAAACAGGCTCGAAGTTGGCAGAGAAAAAGGAAGCAAATAAGGTGGCAATATCAGCCCCGGAGTAAGCAACAATATTGTTGTATGTCATAGTTGACGGTATGGATGACGATGATTGTTTTGAATTTATGAAGCGCCAGAATACATTGGGATTGGACTTCAAGCTATTTTCGACCTCAGAGATGTATTGGTTATAAAGAAACTTATTTAGGAGCTCAAACTCTCTTTTGTGTTGCCTGTATCTAACGCCGTCTTCTGGACTACCCCATCTAAGAAAACCTTTTATAGAACTTATTTCTTAAATTTTTATATTTCTGGAGACCTTTGGTGTACCAAGGAAGCTTATAAGGGCCTGCTTAAGCTTATTTTTTTCTTTCATCAAAATAAATGTGTTTTAATTAAAATAAAAGTACTTACCGACGTATTGTGGTCAAAAGAATCTCAATACTAGAGATTCGATCTTCTCCGTTTGTTGTTTTTTCCGGACCTATGCATACGAGTGTTAGCGATTTTGCGGTTAGGCAGCAGTGATAGGTTCCAGTAATTCCTACTTTTTCTGACATTCCTTTTTTTTGAATAAATACCTGCCAAACGTGTTCTATAAAAAAAATCTCTATTATACTTTTTTGTTTTATCGAACAAAGCAAAGAAAATAGAACGTGTTTTAAATGATAAATAAACCCGTCGAACAGTGGTCAATTTGGAACTTAAACCGATGGTGCAAAATTTCAGTAGAATCGGTCAACGACCTTCAAAATAACGCGGTGTACAGTGGATAGACTAGCCTTAACATCACATTTTTCACGAATCTTTGCCACAGAGTCGTGAGAATTTGATGCTTTTCTTAATATGAGGCATCTTTCCGAATTGGTGAGCACACTACTGTCCGTGCGAACTTTCATATTCTTTCATACACATGCAGCTGCAACTTACTGTTTAGAAATTAAGCTTTCATATATAAATTCGACAATTTTTTGTGGTATATTTTCCCGAAATTTTGACTTTGAAAGCTCAAGAAAAGTAGGGAAAAGATTCTTTCTTGAGCTGTATTTTGATTTTGAGATAGGTACAGTAAAAAGGCGTTGTAAATTAATCTCTCGATTTATCTTGTACTTTATCTTGTACTTTAGTCAGGGACTGATATTTGCAGCCGTAAACGGTACAGGTACGGCTCGTACATCTATAAAACCCACATGCCTCTTTTTTGTAAATAAAACTTGCAAAAGTTATGACAAATGCTTAATACCTTAAACATTTGGAGACCCCGACGTGATTGTGCAATAATAATGAATGAATTAATTAATACATACATACATACATACACTTGCGAAAAAAATAATAGCACCACTACTATACTACTATATCATTAGTTTTGACTAAGATTTCATTGTTTCTGTCATAAAAGTTAATAATAATCATTACAATGAAACGTGGAAAGCACTGCACTGCGGAGATGAGAGATCTGACCAAAAAACTGATATTAAACGGAAAAACTTACATAAAAGTTGGTCGATTGGTATGATACTCCAATAAAATGATTCAAACATCTTAAACTATGAAGAAAAGGCTGAAACACGCGGACGAAAACGATCTATGACCCCAATGGCAAAAGACGGATTCGTCAAAGCAAGAAGGTTCCCTTTAAGTCAGCTACCAAGCTTAAAGAAGAGCTTAAAATAAATGCGATGGATCGAAAAGTTAGTACATATCTTAGCCAACATAATAAAAAAGTTTGCAGCCCAAGAAAGGTACCACTTTCAAACGCGACACATATTACTAAGCGCATGAGGTTAGCCAGTGTTCAAGCAAATCGGACATCCCAACAATGGACGAATATTCTATGGTCAGATGAGTCCAAAGTGGTTATGTTTGGTGGAAAAGGATCTCGATCATAGAATACAAACTTTAGTACACCACAAAAACCGTTAAGCATGGAGGGTGTAGTGTAATGGTATGGGCCTGCTTTTTCCACTATGGAGTAGGTACACTAGGTTGGATAAAAACCATGATGGATTAGCACGTGTAGGTGAATATCGTGGAGACAGTAATGCTACCCTTTGCAGAATATGAAAGTCCGTTCTTATGGGTCTTTTAACAGGTTTATGACCCCAAACACAACAGCAAGTAAGCAAAGGAATGGTTCAGGGAAGGCGGTTGCTATTTCCAAGCCAGCCACTATCGGATCACTTTGGGTATAAATTAAAGAGTCCTGGTCCTAAAACGATGCCAGGACTTGATTGATTCCATGCCAAGACGCTACGCAGATGTTATTGCCAAAAAAGGACATTATACCAAATATTAAATGATAAATATAGATTTAGTAATAATAGTTCAAAATAGTTAACTAAGGAATTCGTTGCTTTTTGGTCATTATTTTGTTTTTAATTCAATTTTTTAAAATTGGTGCTATTATTTTTTTCGCCTAATTTGATCACTTTCAAGGAATTTTCCTAAAAAAATAACTTAAAAACGTTAAAAAGGAAGAAGATTTTTTTTATATTCATATGTTTATTAGAGTCTTCCATTTCTAAAAATGTGCTTAAAGTTTCTTTAAAGTTAAAAATGCGAGTTTGGCAACTACTTAAAAATTGCTTGTGGTGGTGGTGCTATTATTTGTTTCGCAGCTGTACATACATACAGTAGGGGACTTCAAGCAGAGAAAGCCAAAAGCCACGGTACAAGCTACTACCATGATGAAATGATGTTGTATGTGAAGAGTTCCGTCTAGGTGAGACGATGATAAGAGATTATATTGAAAGAGTCCGTCCAGGTGGGACGAAGAGTCTGGGTGTGACTTGGAAAATTAATAATGACTAGATAGTCATGAGGTCTGAATTGAGTATCAGGCAAAGGTCTATAAGGTGGCAATTGTGAATTTTTAGTAAAGTCGTTTTATGTTCTGGTAAAAAAAAAAAAAATGTTAAATAAAGAAAACAAGAAGAGTCGGTGAGACCAAAGACAATATAAACACTAAGATGTCCAGCGCTCATACAATTCTGTTGTGTAGGGAGGGTTGTTTTTAAGTAGAGAGCTATCTCGCTCGCACGAACTCCAGTGCGCTCGCAAATCTAAAAATAGAATGAGCTTGCTTGTATAAGTACACACGGAACGTAAGTACGTATGTGTGTGTGTACGCGTGCTGAGCTGCCGAAATTGCCAGCAAAATACTTTTGAGAAGATTTCTCGAGACACAAATTTATTTGCTGAGTGTCGCTTATTGACGCGACGAACTAATACCCTATAGACAATTAATATAATTTGATGTTATATCTGATATACATTTTCCGTTTGTATATATTTACATTCGTTCATTATATTCGTTTATAGTACATTAAACAATATAAGCATATAAAGGATATACAAAATATGCAATTTTTTATATTTTGGGCATGCGTCATCGTCAAATCATAATCTCCATTCAATTCTAAAGTAATGGGAAGAAAATATTCTTCGACAGCGGCGTCGTCAACAACCAATACAAACAAGCAGCCATACAATATATGCACACATACAGTTAAAGCTCAGCCTCACGTACAGAACGTGTGAAACTAAAGCGCTCTCTGTCTCTCCGTCTATTTTTCTCTCTCTAATTCACGCTGGAACTTTTGAAAGTTCCTGCCAGTCAGGAATTGTGCTCAAAATTTTATATGGCGCGGCACATCTTAGTGTTTATATTGTCTTTGGTGAGACTGTGTGAGATAAAAAGAAATGTAATTTGTATTGGATAAGAACTTACAAGAGAAAATGAAATGAAAACATTGTTGATTTAGAGGGAAAGAAATGAATGATGATCTATGTCCTAATAGTTTTAATGATATTACCGTGGCCAATAATTGTTATTGAATAAAGACAAACTGTATTACGCCATACATAATATATTTATTACTGCATTGACATGATTACACGAGGACGTGTAAATGTCAGGATGGCCGTGTCGGGTCTTAGAATTATTTGCAGTGTATTTCGGTTATTCTCTGTCAGCTTGCTCGCTGAGTCCCTTTCGTGTCTTCTTTGCACTTTCCCGTTGGTTATCGGTCACTGCTTGTCTCCTAGCTTCGACGCTCCGTTTCAGACACGGGCTGTCTCATATTTGTATTGGTGTTAGAGATAGAGAGATGATGTGGAATGAAGGAGGCACGGAATTGAGAGAGAGGCGCATGAGCGTGTTACTCTGTAGCTGGCCTGGGTAGACAAAGAGAGAGAGATAAATTGAGAGAGGTACAGGCAATTGTGTTACAGATAATGAGAGACTGAAAGAGCTTGCCCTCGATTCTTGCTGTACACTCAGTTTTTGGAAGTCTGCCCAGGCAGTTGTCAAGAAGAGCAATTCGGCTACTTGTGCGTCATCACGAGTAAAAATCAAGAAAATGAATACTGCGAAACCTGACAAGAACCAAGAAACCCCTTTAACTCCGATACATTCAAATTGCCACATGCATTACCGATCTATCCTTCCGTCAAGTCATAATCATAGAATACGAAATTTTAAATCATACCTCATTGTTAACTCAAATATAACGCTCGGATTTAATTTTAAGGTCTTAATATTTTGGTCCGAGCTAGATTCGCATTGTTGATCCGGAGAATAAAATTGGCAAAACAAAACAGTGCTTGGCATGGATTTAAACCAGCTTTTTAGAGACTGCATCAGTGTTGTGTACACCTACAGCTAGTGGTATCAAATCAAATCCCGACGCTTCAAATCCGGACGCTCATGTCAAGTGACAACTTTTTTACCTGTTGTTGGATTTTAATGAATAACGGCTTAGTTTAAAGTGCGCTCTGCGTTTATATTTAAAAAAAATGCAATTTAGTTTACAGCGAATAAAATAGCGAGTGTTCTGTTCTTTTTGATTTTTGACATTAATTTCTGCACACATTTTCAGTCTACTTTTGAAACATAATTGTTAGAGGCAATTTGATTTCTCATTTTCCACGATTCTACCACTCCTTTTCAATTTTCCTTTAACCATTGCCCATTTTTTGCTTCAAGCCACAGGCTCGTCGTATTTGAATAGTGGCACGTCGATAAATCTGGCCAAAACTTTGTTGGTGATCGTCGTCTTGTTCTGCTTCTTCTTCGTGTTTTCTCTGTCACGTACACATCTGACGTCATTAAAAATGTCGTTACAAAAGTGGACGACTTCAGACCGCAGCACTATGGTCCCAATGACCACTTTGGTTGGCCAAAACCTAATTTTAAAAAGTCAAAAAAAAACAACATTGTTTTAATCACTCTGCATTGGAACAAGAGTGACCTTTAAAGTTGTTTACCTGAAATTTCCATAGATGGCGCCCCATACGATAAATCTGCTCTGCAACCCAGCTGTTGTTATCGAAAAACTCGTGCAGTGAAAAAGTGCAAGTTTAATTACAATTTTAAATCTTTGTTGTGGTAACTTCATAATTGTATGTTAAAGTGAGCCGTTCAAAATAAACCAAGTTATAATGAAAACTAATTTTTGACAAGGTATACAAAGTGAGTCCCACCTAGACCCACCCTTAAACCTATTTTGCGTCGTAGATTAATACATTTTTGTTAAAATGTATTTGGTAAGAAATTCCACATTTTACCTAATTTCTTGAAATTTGACTTAATTGATCATAACCTCAAATGTATCAAATTTGAATTTGAAAGCCTAATAATTTCCAGACGGTAAGCTGAAGCTACAAGTATTTAGGTCCGATTTATAGATGCACTTGTGTACTTTTCAGAATTGCACAAATGAGTACAACCACATGTAAGAAACTTAAGTTATGTGAAAAAAAGAAGCACTACCTCTGAAAAAAAACATTAAAATAAAATATCAGATTTTGCAAATTTAAAAAAAAAACAATTCTTTAAAGATTTTGAAAGCTCCAAATCTATAAAAATAAGTCTATTTTAATAAAAAAAGGCGGCGCCACACTTTCTATTGATTATCTATATCCAATAAAAAAAACTATATAATAAAATCTCTTTCCGTTCGCGAGTTATTAATTTTAGCCAACAAAAGTGGTCATTGGGACCATAGTGCGCAGCTACAGATAGCTTGCCAGATCAAAGCTTTCCTTCCAAATTTGTCCATCGACATATTTTTAAATTTTGAGGCGACACATCCACGTTTATATGCAAAGTAATACATATTTGCGGACTGGAAGTTGCTTAAAATTCATTTTGATGTACGTTTCATCATACATTATTTTACACCCATGAAATTTGGTTAGAACTTGGTTGTAGAGCAAACGAGCATTTTGCCTCAACCCAGGATTAGGTCTTAAAACGTTTCATAACATCACCAACGGTTGACTTGGTGATATTCAATGCTTTTGAAATCTTTGAAAGTGACCAAGTAGGATTTTCTTAGAAAGTGTGCACAATTTTTTCAGCTTCTGTCTTTGAATGGACACATGATTTTGTGTTCTTGTACCATACAATTAAATATACATTTGTGTACATGTATATAGTACATAATGTATAATATTTATGTTTATAAAAATATATATGTAGGTACTGTATATTATTCTATGTATGATATATATTATGTATATTTACGCATGTATATCCGCTCATTATATTATTATAAATTAGCATGCAAAAAATAACAATTAATCTGATATTGTAAGGCAAGCGCCATCAAAAAGGCTCGACTCTAAAAATGCTAAAGCAACAGGTGACTTGACAATGAATACACGCCGACCACAGGTTATTGCACTATTTGTTCGCAGGCCATGTGAATATGCTCTAAAGCGACTATCATCATCCAGGGTCCACCCCTTTTCGCCAGGAAACAATTTTCACATTGTTCTTTTGGACTTAAGATTGTTAGATAGTATTACTCGTAATTTAGAAGGGTTCATCTGCGTAAAACATTTTATTTGAATTACTAGAACATTTAATTAGGACTTGTCTCTCGATTCTCAGCATATTTTTCTTCATCTTTTTTAATATTCTTAGTTTTTGTCGGGTTGTTTCCTTAGAGTCTTATGTTTTATTATATTATCCATCATTACCTTGGAACACTTCAATGTTTCGGCAAGTTTCCGGAACAAAAATTCTTTATTCTGGACGTTTCTCATGTCCATGCGTACCAGGGCGCTGCAGTGCATGCCCTTTACCATCCTAAGCATCTGAACTTATTTTATGGATGTTTTTACATCTAAAAGAACTAACAATTATTATTCGGAATAGTTTAAAACCAAATAATTCTTAGAAAATCGCTTTTTTTTTTACGAAATATAATGTTTTATGTGTGTGTCCCTATTATTTTTCACAGCTTAAAGTATATGACATCGAAAAAAAAATGTTTTAATTTTTTCACCACTACTCTTGGGTTTTTTCCTTTTAACTTAAAAATTTCAAATATAAAACAACCTATAAAAATTAAATTCAATTCAAAGTAATAGGAAATTTCCATTTTATAAACCTTTTTCTGAAATAAAGCCAAAAATTATTCACATGATTGTAGCTCCGAAAAATGCAGTTTCGAGAAAAAAAGAAAAATAATACAAACAAGTACTTTGAGGTACACCCTGCAGCGCTCACTTCTTTTGTATTTGGTAAGTTTTCAAGCAAATATTGTTTTACAGCAAATGTAAATGTCGCTAAATGCATACAAGAAGCTCATAGCATAGTTAGGTTAGGTTACTGGGGAGAGGACCTCCCCCAGCTCTCATTGACCTATTTAAGGTCCGTTTTGATGTCGTATGGACGCCAACCCCTTCTTACTGCCTAGACTGTGGTGAGCAAAAACTTGCAATTTAAGGGTAGTCCCATCCGTTGGCTTGGATGTATTTGGACAAAATCCCGTTTGATTACGGAAAGATCCGAAATGTCCGTGAGTACGGCAGCCCCAAGAATGCGAAGTCTACGTTTTCCGATGGCCGGGCAGTGGCAGAAGAAGTTGGAGACCAACTCCTCCTCTTCTTCGTCCCGGCAACTTCTGCAGAAGTAATTGTGAGGGATTCACAGTCTAGAGAATTGTGTTAATATCTGCCAGTGTTCCGTGATGGCTCGTGTTACTACAGAGCATTGGACTCTCGACATGGCCACATCGATCGCAAGGTTTTGCAAGTTATGGTTTGCTGCCATCGCCTGTTTGGAAATTGCTCGATGATTTCGTGCGTAAGAAGCCTACACATAGCCATTGACATCCCTACTTGCTCCCTCTCCTATTGGAGAGGAATTGTAGCTCCCTGTCTGGCTAGTTCGTCAGCAGCATCGTTCCCCCGGATGTCCCTGTGTCAGGGAACCCATATTAGGAAGAGTTCTAACTGCTCTGCGGTCTCATTCAGAGACCTACGACAGTCTTTTACAGTCGTTGAGTTCGACGATATTGAGCCAAGTGCTTTAATAGCTGCTTGACTGTCCGAGAAGACGCAAACTGAGCGCCTGTTTAAGCTTAGTTTGGAGACAATGGAAATGGCGTCCTTGATTGCTTCAACCTCCGCTTGGAACACACTACAATGATCCGGGAGCCTGCAGCAGTAGCTGATGTTTAGATCGTCACAGTAGACACCTCCTCCCACGCGGTTGGAGCTATAGAGGGCCAGGCCAGTGCGGCTTTCTTTACCCTGTCCTCTATACTCAGTTTCCAATCGAGCTTTCTGTCGAGGACCAGACCAAGAGACTTGATATATCTAATATTTTTTTTTTAATTTATCAGCGGATTATCGTGTACCATTCGGGTGCGCACGATTATTCAACATTACAACACATGGGCGATGATTTCAAAAAGTTGTTTTTCACATCTTCTTTCGTTGATCGTGGAATGACGAAAATGGTTTATCTAAAATCACATGAATGGAGTACAAAAGTCCCACGCAAAAATTGTTCGTTGCTTTTTATTATTTCTGTTAAGACCAGGGAGATTAATTATTATACACTATATCATAGAAATTATAATATTGCTTAATTTTTATTGAATTATTCACAAAAGTATGATTAATTACACCCGGTACTCGAAGAGTATAGGGGTATATTAGATTTGTGTTGATAACGGATGTGTGTAACGCCCAGAAGAAAGCGTTTCCGACCCCATAAAGTATATATGTATATTCTCAATCAGCATAAATAGCCGAGTCGATATAGCCATTTCTGTCTGTCCGTCCGTCCGTCTGTCCGTCCGTCTTCATTAGCGACTAGATCTCGGAGACTATAAAAGCTAGGGCAACCAAGTTTTGTATCCAGTCTCCTGTGTATATTTCAAAATTTCGTCCCGCCCCTTTCCGCTCACACAAAGGACGAAAGTCTGTGGCATGCACAACTTTAAAGATACGAGAAAACCAAAAACGCAGAATCATAGAGAATGCCTATATCTATTAGAGTGTTGAATTGAATCAGATCGGATTATTAATATAGCCACAATGAAGAAAACCATTCCGAAAGAGATCGTTCCCTCTCGCTCTCTCTCTCACACGCAACCAATCTGCTTTGCCCGTTCGTCCAGATGAGCGTCCAGATCTCCAAGACTACAAGAGCTAGAGCAGCCAAAATTTCTATCTAAGCTTCTGTGATGTCACTTCAATACAAGTGTATTTCAAAATTTTGACACGCCCCCTTACGCCCCCACAAAGGACGAACATCTGTGATATCCACAATTTTTAATTTTCCTTTTTTGCCAAAATTTAATTCGTCCCTTTTGTGAACATTTAATAAATGAGATAAATCATAAGATCACATATATTCTGACTGAGTACCGGGTATAAAGTAGAGCCGCAGTCTTTGCCGCGGCTCACAACATTCCCCTCTTTTTTTAATATGAAGCTTGGCAGTAATTTTTAGTTTCCGATGTGCTGGATACGTCGATTTTTCAAGCGATACCTTAAACGACGCCTGATTAATGTGTCTATCTATAACTAAAAATTTTAGCCATAAAATACTTTATTTTTTTACTTTTCTTGAGTATTCAAAGTCAACATTTTGGGAAAAAATACCGCAAAATATGATGAAATTTGAATTTGATAGCTTAATGTCTTCCAGACGTTAGCTTCATTTGTCAGCTTTCCAGAACTGCAAAATTCTTGAATAAATATCAGAAATTTTTAAATACTCTTTTAATAAAAAGTAAACCTAGAAAAAAAGAAAACAATAATTCTTCCAAAATGTTTAAATCTCCAAATATATCAGAAAAAGTCATTTTGGACCACAGCGTGTTGACAAGTATAAATGATCGATTTAGCTGTGTGTTTCAGCTGATCGTTTATCCACTCTGATCCCTACTTATTAGTCATCATATGGCTTGCGTTCTAATGCAGACTTGAACCACTAACCATACAATATATAGACATGACAATTCATACATGGAAAGTGTCCGCAACGCAATCAGACATCAGCGCCCGAGCCAGTCGCGAGTGTGAGTGAGTGAGTGTATGCGTGCTCATGCATTCTCACGTATGTTGTGGGTTTTGCATGTGTGGATCAGCTCCGGACAGAGTCGTGAGAGCGTATGTGTGCTCATGCATTCTCACTTATGGTGTGGGCTTTGCATGTGTTATATCAGCTCCCGCGAGTATGTGTGCTCATCTACTTTGCGTGTTTGCAAGTGTGTATGAGCGCACAACTGAAATTTTCGCTCTCCCAACTTTGTTTTGATTTTTGTGCTCGCGCCACCCTTCACTTTAGCATTATTGGAGTCGGCCCTTTTTGAAGACGCTTGCCTTATAATACCAAAATAACTGTTATTTTGTACATGCTTTAGATTCTAACTTTGTTTAATATAGAATATACTAATATATTGAGCAGATATATGTATATATATTCACAAATATATATTTCATTGTATGGTGTATTGTATTATACAATGATATATTTGATCATATATAAAAAAGTAGTATGCGCTAAAAAAATATATATATATCATCCTTGAATATGGAAAATAATGACATATAAATGGGTAATAAATGGGTCCATACGGATTTTAGTGCCACACTTGCGAGTCAAATTTGAAATCATCCCTATATTTCTTATGCGAATGTCCATCCACAGACAGAACCTGCAAGTACGTTCATATGTGTGTGTACGTGTGCAGAGCTGCCGAAATTGCCGGCAAAATATTTTTGAGACGATTTCTTGAGACACAAATTTATTTGCTAAGTGTTGCTTATTGACGCGACGCACTAATACCCTATAGACAATTAATATAATTTGATGTCATGTCTGATTTACATTTTGCATTTGTACATATTTACATTCGTTCATTATATTCGTTTATAGTACATTAAACTAAATTAGAATATAGAGAATATTCATTTCTCAACCTCTCCAAACCTAGCTCAACTGTAGGTGACACCACCATGACATCGTCCATATAAATGATGACGTACGAATGAGCAAGACCACCAATCGCATTCATAACTGCACGCTGAAAACCAGAAGGAGCGTTCTTCATTCCGAACGGCATTTTCAAAAACTCATATTGCCCTTCAGGCGTTACAAACGCAGTATTATCTATAGAATCTGGGTTAATGGGTATTTGATGATATCCACTAGCCATGTCTAGACATATAAAATAGTTGGCACCACTCTATCTGGCAATCTGGTCATCAATAAGTATATTTGTCTGATACTGTATTTTAATTGAATTCCCTATAACACTACTCGACAAAATTCAACTTTTTTTTTCCGCTGTCTCCAAAAATGACTTTTTCTAATAGATTGGGAGATTTAAAATTTTTTTAAGAATTATGGTTTTTTTTTCATTGAGTAGTTTTTTTTTTAAGAATTTTTAAAAAAATTTGTGTTTTTTGTCATAGGTAGTGCTTCTATTTTTCACATAACTTAAGTTTCCTACAACTGGTTGTATTGAACTTTGCAGTTAAAAAAAGCTGACAAATGCAGCTATAAATCCTTTCAAAGTCAAAATTTCAGGTAAAAAATACCGAAAAAAATGATGAAATTTCAATTTGGAAGCTTAATATCTGCCAGACGTTAAGTTTCTGCTACAAAGTGTCTGAGTCGGATTTATAGCTGCATTTATCAGCATGTTTTAACTGCAAAGTTCAATACAACCAGTTGTAGGAAACTTAAGTTATGTAAAAAATAGAAGCACTACCTATGACAAAAAACACCAAATTTTTTAAAAATTCTTTAAAAAAAAACTACTCCATGAAAAAAAAAAACATTCTTTAAAAATTTTTAAACATCCAAATCTATCAGAAAAAGTCATTTTTGGCGACAGCGGAAAAGTCGTGTCGACTAGTGTAATCAACACAGAGTCGATCCGAACCACTTCTCTTTTTCACGAGCAAAATAGGACTGGCATACGGTGAACAACTGGGTCGAATGATGTTACATTTCATTAACTCACTTATCTGTGACCGAACTATTTCTTTTTCTTCAGGGGCGAGCCTATATGGTCGCCTCTGCACCGTCTTGTTAGGGTCAATTAATCTTATTTTCATTTCACCAGTCCCCACAGTGGTGAAAGCCGCAGAATAATGTTCAAGTAATTCAATCAACTTATCTCTATTCTTATCGATTAAATCAGTATTAACATTAGTGGGGTGGTATGGCATTTCATATGCTGCACATGTATTGACTACTTTGGACTTTATGATTTCAAACCTATCACACGAAAGTAAAACGTTAAAACCTTGCATGAGAATCTCGCGTCTAACCATGACATCGTTTTGCAGCTCCCTGTCCCGCACTGCATGGAACAACATCTCGATAGCGCTTTCATTTATAATGAAATCACTTAGAATTTGCAATGTACTGTATATGCCTGAATTACCAATACTTCTTAATATTACAATATTATTAATGCGGTTCCCTGATAATTTGATAAAAACACACTCTCTAATCAGAGAACATTCAGCTCCCGAATCAAAACAAATCGGATGACACGAAGCACTGATTGACACTCTTCGCTGCTTGAACAGTTGCTTAAACTGCTCCCACTGAATGTCAGCGTAACACACTTGGGTTAGCAACTTCGAAGCACTGCCCTCCATACAATTGCTTAGCGCCATGATGAGCCCGATTCCAGTTAGCGGCTGGTCTGCCAGAATAATATCGTCGCAGGCACCCTCCGGATTAAACTTTGGCAAAGTGACGCCAACATTCTGAACGGGGGCTGAGGCCTGCATGGCTTTCGCCAATTCAAACACCACACGCCCCTGCTCCTCAGATATTGTAGGAGTAGGCACAGATCCCACTTCTGATATCGGAGTTAAAGGGGTTTCTTGGTTCTTGTCAGGTTTCGCAGTATTCATTTTCTTGATTTTTACTCGTGATGACGCACAAGTAGCCGAATTGCTCTGCTTGACAACTGCCTGGGCAGACTTCCAAAAACTGAGTGTACAGCAAGAATCGAAGGCAAGCTCTTTCAGCCTCTCATTATCATTTGCCTGTACCTCTCTCAATTTATCGCTCTCTCTTTATCTACCCAGGCCAGCTACAGAGTAACACGCTCATGTGCCTCTCTCTCAATTCCGTACCTCCTTCATTCCACATCATCTCTCTCTCTAACACCAATACAAATATGAGACAGCCCGTGTCTGAAACGAAGCGTCGAAGCTAGGAGACAAGCAGTGACCGATAACCAACGGGAAAGTGCAAAGAAGACACGAAAGGGACTCAGCGAGCAAGCTGACAGAGAATAACCGAAATACACTGCAAATAATTCTAAGACCCGACAAATGCATGTGAACATGCTTGTTAATGGGGTTACAGATAATTCTTTGCTTACCCCAAACATTGATAAATTGTCTACTTTATGTAATTTTATCGCCTTTAGGTGTCCTTATTATTTTTCACATGACTGTATGTACAAGTTTCCTCAAAAAACTTTTTAGCAAATGTATTCAAAACTTCTCAATAGCATTCTCTTTGGTGTCACGTAATATAATATAATTTTTTTTTAATTGGGTAAACATTTTTAGAAATAATTTGTTGACACAGAATTAAATGTAGTCGTTTTACATTGTTTGTAAGCTGCCGAGCTTTAACGGCAACTCTGACTCCACAGCTACGAAAACATTCTCTCAGTTTTTAAATTTAATTTGGGGTTGTCTGACGCCACATTTACGAAAAACATTTTCTCCGTTTTTAAATTTAATTTGGGGTTGTTCTTCACTGGTTTTTTATGTTTTGCGAAGAGCGAAAAAAGAAGCGATATAGAGCCCTTGTGGAGAAATTCAAAAGGCTTGCGATGCTACGCTCGACGACTGTGTAGGACTAGTGAAACGCGATGCTTCGCGTTTAACGAATATTACATGAGCATGACAATAGTTAAGTTAATAATAAGTTAATAGTTAAGAGCATAACAGATATTCGAAAAGCTGATTAAAAATTTCTTAAGAGATATTGATGGCTGGTGCTCCGAACAGTTAAATACTTGTATTCTTAGTTTTGTTATTAAAAAGTTGTATCTGTATCGTTGTATCGTTTTGTCAAAATTAATTTCTGAATTACCGTTCAATTTTCAGGCGGTCAATGTGGCATAACCATTTAAGGTTACTAACACTTCCCTTTTAAAGTTAATTGAATAGGTCACCAGTTAGTCAGGACAAACAATTTATGTAATAAATAAAATGATTTTAATTTAACATACCATATGTTGATTGCATTTGACCATTTATATTAGCCTGATGCCGTTGCAAGAATAATAATTTTTCTAGCCATTTACGTAAATCATTTTCAGTTTCGAGCACAATTCCAAATCCGCCGTCTCTGGAGGATAATACAATAACAAACCTATGTTTTGTATCAAAACGAGGATTTATATTAAAGCAGCTACTTAAATAAATAACTCTTTTTGGTTCTGCTCTTTGAATAAATTTTTTTTCGCTATCATAATATTCTAAACGTGCAGCGGCATTGTTCGTTTTTTCATACAAAACAAAAAATTTCTTTTTCATTGTTTTCAGTTTTTTTTGATATCCGCTTAGCACTAATCCATCATCTGATGTTGAAGCCATTTTTTCAATATTTATAACCTGAAATGTAAAAAGTTAGAAATAAGTACATTAGTGGGAAAATTGTGTTGCAGAGTGGTAGCTGGTTTTAGCACCACTACAATACATTTTGTTCGTGATAAAAAAAAAATTGTATTTATGTGACGATTATTTCAAATTTTTGTTTGTTTATATTGTTTATTATTTCCCATAAACAAAAACTGCGTTACCGTTCTTCAATTTTCTGTCTACATATTTTTTTCGGGGATTTGAAGAAAAATAGCTAAAAAATGGCACACAAAAAAAATAGCACCATTAGCCATTTTTCAGTGAAGCTCCTATATTTCTCAGAATTGTCTTTGTAGAAAGCATCTGTTTATTAGTTTTGACTAAGATTTCATTGTTTCAGTCATAAAAGTTAATAATAATCATTAATATTTGACGGAGAAACACGATCTGATCCAAAAATTTATATTAGACGGAAAAACTTACAGGGCAGTTGGTCGATTGGTATGATGCTCCAATAAAATGAATAAAAACGCCATAAACTATGAAGAAAAGGCCGAAACACGCGGACGAAAACGATCTATGGCCCATTTTCATGGCGACATTCCGATTTGTCAGAGCAAGAAGGATACCTTCAAGTCTGCTAATGAACTTAAAGAAGAGTGTACGATTTCAAGTAAAGTACAAAATCGTATGGGTAGACCTAATTAAATAATTAGACATAAATGGTTAAGAATTTCCATCCGTTGACCTAAATAAACATGTAAGATGCACCGCTGACCCATATGCTGGTAATTTCCATTCGTTGACCTAAATAAACATGTAAGATGCACCGTTGACCCATATGTTGGTAAATATGATCTGCATTGGGTCAAATGTCACACCATCTGTAAGACATCCTATGCGACTGTCATAAAATATCTAGGACCTGACCCATATGCCGTTAAATTTGTAATAATTGTTTAGTCATAAATCAATATAGAGATATTCTACCTAAGACCCTAAGTAAGCAATTGTTACCCACCAAAACTGTATATAAACCCTGCCTATTTTACAATAAAATCAGTACGAAAGAAAACTCTGACGTATTCACATCTCCGAAGCCCAATTTGTTTCAAGTACCGATTACGGCGACACTTTGTTACTGGTACATGATCCGGTGGCATACACATTCTCATTTTCAGCATACGATTGTCAAATTGACGATCACAAGAATCAAGTGAATCTACATCAACAGATTCGTTCAAAGAGCTTAAACTAAATGCAACGTATCATAACATAAAAGCCTGCAGCCTAAGAAAGGTATCACTTTTAAACGCGACACATATTACTAAGCGCATGAAGTTTGCAGGGATCATGCAAATCGAACTCCAACGAAGGGGAACGTTGTGAGCCGCGGCAAAAGCCGCTACTTAATACCCGGTACTCAGTCAGTATATACATACATATATGAGCTTACGATTTATTTAATTTATTATATGGTCGCAAAAGGAACGAATTAAATTTTGGGCAAAAAATAATATTTCAAAAATTCAAGTCAAACCATTTTTGGAATATTTATACATGTTTCCAATTTTGTTTGCATATGCTTTTTACATCTGCTTCTACATTTCTACATGTATAACTACATATTTGAGACGTACAAGTGTTTACGACAGAGAGAGAGGGAATAAGTCAGCGCTTGGCAGGCGTTGCGTAGCCACTGAAATTTAATTTGTTTCTTCTGGCCATAATATTGATCCGACCTGATCAAGATTCGGCAATCTGGTAGATATGGTAATTTTCCATGATTCTGCGTTTTTGGTTTTCTTTTATCTTAAAAATTGTGGATTTCACAGATTTTCGTCCTTTGTGGGGGCGGAAAGGGGCGTGGCAAAATTTTGACATACACTTGTGCTGGTTTGATATCTCAGGAGCTTGGATAGAAAGTTTGGTTGCTCTAGCTCTTATAGTATCTGAGAACTAGGCGTCAAAAAATTCGAATGGGCAAAGCAGATGGGGTCGCGTATTAGAGAGAGCGAGAGAGAATGATGACTTTCGAAATGGTTTTCTTCATTGTAGCTATAATAATGATCCGATCTGATCCAGATTCAACACTCTGATAGAAATGGTCATTCTCTATGATTCTGCGTTTTTAGTTTTCTTGTATCTTCATCATTGTGTACGCCACAGACTTTTGTCTTTTGTGGGGGCGGAAGGGGGCGGGGCGAAATTTTAAAATACACTTGGAGTAGTGTGATAACAAAGGAGACTGGATACAAAACTTGGTTGCTCTAGCTTTAATAGTCTCTGAGATTTAGGCGCTAATGAAGACGGACAGACGGACGGACGGACAGACAGAGATGGCTACATCGACTCGGCTATTGATGCTGATAAAGAATATGTATACTTTATGGGGTCGGAAACGCTTTCTTCTGGGTGTTACACACATCCGTTATCACCACAAATCTAATATACCCCTATACTCTTCGAGTACCGGGTATAAAAATGGAGGAATATTCTATGGGCAGATGAGTTCAAAGTGGATATGTTTTGGGTGGAAAGGGATCTCGATCATATGTACGTCAGACGTCCAAGGAATATAGAATACAAACTTCAGTACACCATAAAAACCATTAAGCATGGAGGGTGTAGTGTAATGGTATGGGCCTGCTTCTTCTGCTATGGAGTAGGTTCAATAGGTTGGATAAAAACCATCATAGATCAGCATGTGTTTAGCTGAATATCGTGGAGACAGTAATGCTACCCTTTGCAGAATACGAAAGGCCGCTCGTATGGGTCTTTCAACAGGACTATGACCCCAAACACACCAATAAGAAAGCAAAAGAATGGTTTAGGGCCAACTCTGTGAACGTTTTGGATTGACCTGTTCAGTCACCGGAATTGAATTCCATCAAAAATCTGTGGTCCGACGTCAAAAAGGCAGTTGTAGCTTCAAAGCCAACCACTAGAGGATCACTTTTGGAATAAATTAAAGAGTCCTGGTCCTAAAACGATGCCAGCACATGATTGATTCCATGACAAGATGCTGCGCAGCTGTTGTAGCCAAAAAAGAAAGGACATTGTACTAAATATTAAATGATGTGGTCAATTCTACAAAGCCAAAAAATACACGCGGATTAACAATTGTTCACATTATTTTATATTCAGTAATCTTATGCTAGTATAAGGTAAGCCACTAGGGCGTGTCAATTTTTTTTCCGCAATAAGCGTCCATTAGTATCGGAATCTACAAAGAATCTAATTCTAAGAATCTTTCACCAAGAAATTGATGGGTTTAAAATGAATTCCTAGCTCGTACTAGGAGTTTAAGATAATAAAAAATATTTACACATTCTCAAATCATGTTGGGCCCAAATCTTATTCATCTTTATACGAAATATGTTGTGTATATTCATACCCGGTCTGGTCTGATGAGCATGTGAAATGGCTCAGGCCCTTTAACTGAGGCCACCGGACGGGTCGCAGGTTGCGGATAACGAACGACCTACCTTAGTAGGTAGGTCAGCTGCGAATAAGCGGTCATCCCTAGGGAAAGCACCGAAATAAGCAGTCCCGGTCAGCCAGCGGGTGTTCGCGAAGTAGCAACACTGGCGATGCGCTTGTGGTGCCGCCTCGTATAAGTAGCTCACACAACCCCCATCCCTACACATCACCTACCCACATCCCAGCCCCCACACTCATCTCACACCGGGCTGGACTAAGTGTGTTATTCGACCCGTGCCGAGAGTAAGCCTGGCTGGGGGCCCGGTATAAAAACTAGCCCAGTCGTTAACGGAGAGCTTAGGGATTTGGCAGCCCCCTGTTCTAATGATGCCTTATCCGGGAAAAGTGAATCTCTGCCCGGACGGACCGCCCCTTCTTTGCAAATAGTGGGATTAGAATATGGAAAACAATAAACAAAAAGAAAAATGAGTCTGGCACTCCCCAATTGCCAACAGCGAACATCAAAGGTGCTGCCCAACTTCGGCAAAGAGGCACCGAAGAAGGTTGCCCCGCCGAAGACGACAGCCCCGCAAGCAAAGAGGCAACGATCAGAGGAGACTCCTGGACCGGCTCCAAAGCGCTCCAGAGTGCTGCCGAATGTCTCATTCGCGCAAATCGCCAAGGAAAGTACGCTGATCGGCGTCTTGGATAAAGGAAAGCGCGGACTCGAAAATTCCCAGGGACCAGTGGAAGTGGGGGGAAGCGGCACTGGCCGACCGCTGCTTCGAGCTGCTGGATAAACAGCTCGGCGGAGCTGTGGAGCCAGCCCATGACGGCTATTCCTCTGATACGACTCTGATGCGCGAGTTCGAGGCGATGTGTCGCTACGACACCATCGAAGACGACTCTGACGCCGACAACACAGTAATGGAGAACTCTGACGATGTCTTTAAGACTCCTGCAGATCAATCTCCATCACTGTAAAGCAGCATCCGCTGCCCTTTTACTCCGCTTGGATGTGAGCGTAGCATATGTAGTCCTGATCCAAGAGCCTTGGATAGTAGGAAACAAGGTATGTGGATTAGCGACGAAAGAGCACAAGCTTATTGTAGCTCAGAAAGAAGGTAAAATCCGAACCTGCGTTCTTGCAAGGAAGCACTTAAATATCTTTCTGCTCCACAACTTTAGCAATGGCGACAACACGGCGGCAAGCCTTGAGCTCAAAGGATCACACATAAGGCTGATGTCGTCCTATATGGCTCATGAGGAAAGCGGTCCACCAGGTGACCTAGTCCGCAAGCTCACCAGAGATAGCGAAAGGTCGGATATAGGCCTTATAATAGGCTGCGACGCCAACGCCCACCACACCCAATGGGGGAGCTCGAATACAAATCTAAGGGGTGAGTCACTTTTCAGCTTCATCCTAAACTCTAATCTTATTATCTGCAATCGGGGCAATAATCCTACGGTTATAATTAAGACAAGACAAGAGGTTATTGACCTAACATTAGTGTCTCACAAACTGTCAGACATAGTTAAGAGCTGGAAAGTTCTAGGGGACCATTCCTTCTCAGACCACAGGTACATCGAGACTATATTATCTCTCGAGAGCCCGAAACCTACTGTTTTTGTTAACCCCAGGAAAGCCAACTGGGAAAAATATAGCACAGTAATGGAGTTACTGCTTCCCTCCAAAGCACCAATATGCCTGAACACAGAGGACGACCTGTGTTCGGAGGCTGCAAGACTACGCAAGATCCTCTCCAAAACGGCCCCCTCGGTGGTGTACCTAAAGAGAAGTGATGGTACGTGGACTAACTCTAGTGAGGAGTCCCTACACATACTATTCGACACTCATTTCCCGGGGTTCTCAATCAGCGCGCCAGCTCAGCTCCCTAGTGAAGGTTCGGTCACCTCGATGGAGTATATCTTCTAAAAACGGAACATCAACTGGGCAATAAACAGTTTCGATCCGTTCAAATCCCCTGGTCCGGACCAGATCATTCCGGCCCAATTACAAAAAGCCGGAGACACGGCCATCAAATGGCTGCGATGTATCTTTAAGAAGATACTGGTAGTGGGGAGAATACCACACGCTTGGCTTAAGGCAAAAATAGTCTTCATCCCTAAAGCAGGTAAAGCCTCGCACTTGACACCAAAGGACTATAGACCAATCAGTCTATCAACTTTTGAGAGACTCGTCGGGCTACAACTGAGAACAACCATAAATTCTCAATTGTTGTCAGGAGCACAACATGCCTACCGGAAAGGAAAATCCATGGAAACGGCACTTCACGAAGTAATTTCAGGGATAGAGAAATCACTATACCTCAAAGAATACTCTCTAAACGCTTTTCTAGATATCGAGGGAGCTTTCAACAACATCTTACCGGGTGACTGACCTTGGAGTGGATCGTCACTTGGTGATGCTCATTGATCAACTGCTCACATGCAGGACGGTGACATCATCGATGGGATCGTCCACTCAGTCAAGGTAGTTAATCCCTCAAAGACAGAACTTGTGCTATTTACAAGCAAATACAAGATTCCGTCTCTAAACCCCACACTAAACAGATGCAGGCTCTCCTTTAGCGACAGTGCCAGTTACTTAGGGTTAGTAATCGACAAAAAGCTAAACTGGAACCTGAACATCAAAGACAGAGTGAAGAAGGCCACGATAGCCCTCTACACTTGCAAAAAAGCTATTGACTTAAAATGGGACATGAACCCAAGTATAGTCCAATGGATACATCTAGCAATAGTTAGACCAATAATACTCTACGGAGTTGCAGTGTGGTGGCCAGCCTTATCAAAAAGGACGATCACCAAACAACTTGGCAAAGTTCAACGAACTGCAGCCCTATGCAGCAGTGGAGCCCTTTGCAACACTAAAAATGATGCGCTAGATGCCATTCTATGCCTCCAAAGCCTTGCCCTCCAAAAGAATGGGCAGAGATGGCAGCAATACGTCTGAGAGACTCCGACCAATGAGCACCTCAGCACACAGGTCACTCTTCATTACTAAACAGCAGTTCCGTCCCCATGAAAACTGACTACTGTGTCCCAAGGGAATACACAGACACCCCTTTCGATGCAATTATCCCTCTCACATAGACGAGTGCAGTGAGGGACCCCCAGGCCCAGAAGGGGCCATAAACATCTTCACAGATGGGTCAAAGCTGAACAATAGGGTCGGAGGAGGAATATACTCCGAACAGCTAAACATTACGCACTCCTTTAGGCTCCCTAATCACTGTAGCGTCTTCCAAGCGGAGGTCATTGCAATCAAGGAAGCACTGAACTTCCTTCAGGAAACTACCGCCATGGTAACCCGCATAAATATATATAGTGATAGCCAAGCTGCAATCAAATCGCTTAATGCGATCTCTGCAAACTCGGCCACCGTTGCAGATTGCCGCAAATCTCTTCACGAGATGGCTCAGCAATTTGTTATCAGCCTTATATGGGTCCCGGGCCACCGGGACATCGAAGGCAACTGTATTGTATATATACAATCCCCCTTCTCCAAGATAAGAAGGATACTCGTATGCCGATGGCCACATGTAGGCTCATAATAAAGGAGCAATATCAGCGACTAATAGACAACAAGTGGCAATCAGTACCACGTTGTCGAATAACTCGGCAAACATGGCCAACCATAGATAGGAAGTGAGCTGTGCAAGCTCGGCAAACGAAGGTGCAGCGCAGTCATACGCTCTCTAACGGGACACTGGCTAATAGGTACCCACGCAAATAGACTGGGCGCCCCATACAACGACTTTTGCCGAGGCTGTAGAGACGAGGAAGAGGGGGAAACGGTGGAACACTTGTTCCATATGTCCCAGAAAGATAGCGAACTTTATAAGAGCTTCAGGCTGGGATAACTGTTCACATTTAAGTCTCACGATGCGGAAATAGGGGAAATTCCTAGCGGTACTACAACGGGCCGGAAACGGCCCAAGTGTGCTGGGCTCCCAGTAAGCCTGGCAGCCGCTATCACCTAACCTAACCTAACCTTTATACCCGGTACTCGAAAAGTTTAGGGGTGTATTCGATTTGTGGTGATAGTGGATGTGTGTATCGCCCAGAATGATTCATTGAATTGAACATTGAACGCCCACCAACAGCCGAGTCGATAACCCATGTTTGTCTGTCTGTCCGTGCGGTCTCAGAGACTATAAAAATATAGAGAAACCAAATTTTGTATACACTCCAGTGATATCACACTGCACTATAGTTCAAATGGACTCTTTTTCTAATATAAATTAATAACTCGAAGGTTTTTCAAGTTTATCGTGAAAAGTTTTTTGAATACCATTAAAGATCTCATTTGGAAATGGGTTTTGAAAAAAATCTAAAAGTTTACCTGCGGTATGGTTCAGAAGATTTTGTAGACTGACTTTAGCGACTGTTTCTGAAACATCATCGGCATTCCTTCTTCCTTTCAGCAACTTCGTTATAGTGAGAATAAATATCACAATGGTCTTTTGTAAGCCCTCGCTCTAATATTAAAGCCAATGAATCGTCAGGTGGAGTTTGTGCAGGCTTCTTATTTGGCTTCTTCACAGATTTTCTGAAATGCTTCGCTTTGCTGGGCTAAAAGCAAGTAGCTTTAGAACAGCTGCAAGGTCAGCCTGACCTCTTTTGAATCTTGAATCAGCAAAACGAACATTTCCACTAGCAAATTTTAAAAGGGCACATGCCTGCTGTCTCTGTCGGGATGTCCAGGTGGGTTGGTGCGTCGACACTTTTTAAACGAAAATTTAAGCAAGTGCTTTCTTTTAGCCAAGCAGCATGCTTTTATTGAAAATTAGTTAGATGGTATCTACATTTTTTCCATCTCTCGGATAAATTCAGGCAAAATATACGGCTCTTTTCATTTAAATACTGATCAATTTCGACGGACACATTTACATCGATATGCGATCTAAAACAACGGAGACGAGCATTCACTCCATCAGTTCTTCCTTTAGTTTTCCCCCTTTTTCAAGCAGACAGCCATTACTTAGATATAGGTTATGTTCTAAAAAATGTTACATTTTGGGAGAAGTGGGCAAAAAGGCTTAACTGTTCTGAATTAACAAGGGATTACTCTACAACATGTATATAGTCACTTGGCTATCAAGTGCTAACATTTTTTTAAAAGCCTTCCCAAAGATAACGTTTCGTGCCAAAAAGTTTTTTTTGGGACGTTTTTTTATTAACACATACTACAGACAACACGAACAATACCAACAACACAGATCTACCAACATAAAGTACAAACCACACTGTTCACTATTCATAATAATTTGTATTAACAAATTTGAATTTAAAAAAAAATTGTTGCACAATTTATGATTACGTGCTTTTGGATTGAATTAGCTTTTTTAACAGCCTTTAACTTAGCATCAGAACACAATGTTAACATTTCTGGTATGCACTATTACGGTTTGATGTATTCCTAATGGGTACATAACAAATAATAGTTAATTTGAATACTTTTGAAAAATGAATTTATATCAGCAAAAGAGTCCATTTGACCTATAGTGTTACAAGTGTATTTAAAAATTACGGACCGACTCCTTCCGCCCACACAAAGAACGAAAATCTGTGACATGCACAATTGTGAAGATGTGTTGAATTAAGATCAAATCGAATAATTAATATAGCACCAATGATTAAAATTATTTCGAAAGGCAATGTTCCATCTCGCTCTCTCTCACACGCCACCCCGTCAGCTTTGCCCGTTCGTCTTGATGAGCGCCTAGATCTCAGAGACTTATAAGAGCTAGACTACCCAACATTTCTATCCAAGCTCCTGTGATTCAACTGTATTTTAAAATGTTTCCACGTCCCCTGCCTCCCTCACAAAGGACGAAAATCTGTGGAATCCACAATTTTGAAGATAAGGCCTGTATCCTGCACCGCGAAAAATTACTGACGGGTATCTGCTCTTTATTTCGGTTGTGTGGAACTCAACTAAAATAGTGTGACCAAGAACCTAAAAAGTGATTTGCCACTCTCATAAATCAGCTGTGTTTTGTAAACAGCGCCAATTTTGAAAATTAAACTAAAATTAAAAAAAGGAAGAAAAGTAATTCTGACGATGAAGTGATTGTGTTGGTAGTGGCACATATTGTTGTAAGAAGAAGTACAGCACAGTCGGAGGCGCCAAAATGTCAAAATGATCAAAATGCTTATTTTCCGTGATCCGCTAAAGACATGGTCTTGCCTCAACTGCTTTTATTAAAGCAATCTTCTCCTCACTTTAAAAATTTGCATATCTCTTTTTGGTTTTGCGCACAGATTTTGCCCCCACCTCTCACTTGTACTCCAGTAAAAATAGGCACATATATTTTCCTGGAACCCATATCAGCTGTTCTCACAGTCCACATTCGTGTGGATATCGATACTATCGATAAGAATTCGTGGATTCCGTTTACGTTGCTGGATACTGAGGCCAGGAAAACACAAACGAAAAATTACTGGCCCCGTTTTTTTTTATATGAAGTTTGGCGGTAATTTTTAGTTTCCGCGGTGCTGGATACCCAGCTATACGAGAAAACCAAAAACGCAGAATCATGCTAAATAATCGTTTATACCAGATTGACGAATCTGGATCAGGTCGATCATTATTATAGCCAGAAGAAATACATAAAATTTCAGTGGCTACGCAACGCCATCCAAGCGCTTACTCATTTCCTTTTTCTCTGGCACACACTTCCACGAGCCGTATTAAATTTTCGAAGTAAATTTTTTTAAAGTGTAATTTGGCACTTTTGTGAACATATGTATGACATAAATTACATAAGTGGGAGCCAAATGTCTGTAACTTGTTACGGATAGATCCGAAATGTCCGTGAGTACGGCAGCCCCAAGAATGCGAAGTCTACGTTTTCCGATGGCCGGGCAGTGGCAGAAGAAGTTGGAGACCAACTCCTCCTCTTCTTCGTCCCGGCAACTTCTGCAGAAGTAATTGTGAGGGATTCACAGTCTAGAGAAGTGTGTTAATATCTGCCAGTGTCCCGTGATGGCTCGTGTTACTACAGAGCATTGGACTCTCGACATGGCCATATCGATCGCAAGGTTTTGCAAGTTATGGTTTGCTGCCATCGCCTGTTTGGAAATTGCTCGATGATTTCGTGCGTAAGAAGCCTACACATAGCCATTGACATCCCTACTTGCTCCCTCTCCTATTGGAGAGGAATTGTAGTTCCCTGTCTGGCTAGTTCGTCAGCAGCATCGTTCCCGCGGATGTCCCTGTGTCAGGGAACCCATATTAGGAAGAGTTCTAACTGCTCTGCGGTCTCATTCAGAGACCTACGACAGTCTTTTACAGTCGTTGAGTTCGACGATATTGAGCCAAATGCTTTAATAGCTGCTTGACTGTCCGAGAAGACGCAAACTGAGCGCCTGTTTAAGCTTAGTTTGGAGACAATGGAAATGGCGTCCTTGATTGCTTCAACCTCCGCTTGGAACACACTACAATGATCCGGGAGCCTGCAGCAGTAGCTGATGTTTATATCGTCACAGTAGACACCTCCTCCCACGCGGTTGGAGCTATAGAGGGCCAGGCCAGTGCGGCTTTCTTTACCCTGTCCTCTATACTCAGTTTCCAATCGAGCTTTCTGTCGAGGACCAGACCAAGAGACTTGATATATCTAATATTTTTTTTTTAATTTATCAGCGGATTATCGTGTACCATTCGGGTGCGCACGATTATTCAACATTACAACACATGGGCGATGATTTCAAAAAGTTGTTTTTCACATCTTCTTTCGTTGATCGTGGAATGACGAAAATGGTTTATCTAAAATCACATGAATGGAGTACAAAAGTCCCACGCAAAAATTGTTCGTTGCTTTTTATTATTTCTGTTAAGACCAGGGAGATTAATTATTATACACTATATCATAGAAATTATAATATTACTTAATTTTTATTGAATTATTCACAAAAGTATGATTAATTACACCCGGTACTCGAAGAGTATAGGGGTATATTCGATTTGTGTTGATAACGGATGTGTGTAACGCCCAGAAGGAAGCGTTTCCGACCCCATAAAGTATATATATTCTCAATCAGCATCAATAGCCGAGTCGTTATAGCCACTTCTGTCTGTCCGTCCGTCCGTCTGTCCGTCCGTCTTCATTAGCGCCTAGATCTCGGAGACTATAAAAGCTAGGGCAACCAAGTTTTGTATACAGTCTCCTGTGTGTATTTCAAAATTTCGCACCGCCTCCTTCTGCCCACACAAAGAACGAAAATCTGTGACATGCACAATTGTGAAGATGTGTTGAATTAAGATCAAATCGAATAATTAATATAGCACCAATGATTAAAATTATTTCGAAAGGCAATGTTCCATCTCGCTCTCTCTCACACGCCACCCCGTCAGCTTTGCCCGTTCGTCTTGATGAGCGCCTAGATCTCAGAGACTTATAAGAGCTAGACTACCCAACATTTCTATCCAAGCTCCTGTGATTCAACTGTATTTTAAAATGTTTCCACGTCCCCTGCCTCCCTCACAAAGGACGAAAATCTGTGGAATCCACAATTTTGAAGATAAGGCCTGTATCCTGCACCGCGAAAAATTACTGACGGGTATCTGCTCTTTATTTCGGTTGTGTGGAACTCAACTAAAATAGTGTGACCAAGAACCTAAAAAGTGATTTGCCACTCTCATAAATCAGCTGTGTTTTGTAAACAGCGCCAATTTTGAAAATTAAACTAAAATTAAAAAAAGGAAGAAAAGTAATTCTGACGATGAAGTGATTGTGTTGGTAGTGGCACATATTGTTGTAAGAAGAAGTACAGCACAGTCGGAGGCGCCAAAATGTCAAAATGATCAAAATGCTTATTTTCCGTGATCCGCTAAAGACATGGTCTTGCCTCAACTGCTTTTATTAAAGCAATCTTCTCCTCACTTTAAAAATTTGCATATCTCTTTTTGGTTTTGCGCACAGATTTTGCCCCCACCTCTCACTTGTACTCCAGTAAAAATAGGCACATATATTTTCCTGGAACCCATATCAGCTGTTCTCACAGTCCACATTCGTGTGGATATCGATACTATCGATAAGAATTCGTGGATTCCGTTTACGTTGCTGGATACTGAGGCCAGGAAAACACAAACGAAAAATTACTGGCCCAGTTTTTTTTATATGAAGTTTGGCAGAAATGTTTAGTTTCCGCGGTGCTGGATGCCCAGCTTAAGCATTGAATTTGGGTCAATTTTTCTGTATTTTTGTTTGGGGAAAAAATCAAGGATATCCATAGTATACAAATAAATTTTTTACTCCATAACGTCTTTTTCCTAGTGAATTATCTTATTGTTAAAAAAGAAATCTTATTCTCTTAATTTTATCTGAACGATCCCAAAAAAAACATGAAATTTAAAAGTGGTGCGGTTTTTATGACCGCTAGTGTAAATGCGACACTATCCTTAGCTTACCATGTAAGTCTCGAACATTCTGATAGGTCACTAAAAGAGAATTTATTAGTTTTTTGGACGGGAAGATGTGGATGGAGCACTGGCCTGATTTGTAGTAAGGGTTGTGGGGGGCCTACTCTTCTTAGCCGTAAATTCCTTCACCACCAAATGCCACCAAAATTTGGCCGAGCAAATGGTGTTAAAGTGAGTTGGGAGACACTTATTTTGAAAGAAGCTATCTCCCTGGCATAAGAGGTACCACAGGCCCGGTACCTGTGATGATGGACCGGTGGTCCGGGACGTATACTCACTGGTGCGATCAGAATTGAAGGGACAGCTGAAGAATTGGCGAACACTACAGACACGGACGTCACAGTCGATTCTGGCTGCATGCTATCTGCATGGCTGCAGCCGTTGTCGTTGGCATCACCCACGAGACCGGAAAACCCAGAGCATTCATATTTTGAACATCCAGCCCAATGGTTTTTACGCATGAAATTTATTCCAAAAACGAAATATTTGGTTTCAAATGTGAATGCGAATGTCGTGATATGAATTATTAATTAATTAATTACTTATCTTAAAACCAAAATACAGCCCAAGTAATAATTTTTTTTCGACTTTTCCTGAGTTTTTAATGTCACAATTTCGGGAAAATATACCGAAAAATAATGATCAAATTGGAATTTAAAAACTTAAGCTCCATACCGTAAGCTGAAGTTATTAGTGTTTGTGTCCAATTTATAGCAGCATTTATCAGCTTTTCAAAATTAATGTAATCAGTATAAACAGATGGAACTTATGTTACTTAGGTTATGTGAAGAAAAAAAAGCACTATCGCTGAAAAAAATATTTTAAGAGTACCATTTTTTTGAGTTAACCCTTGCGTGTCTTTTAATATTTTCGGTAAATCTGACTTACGAGGATTGTTTAATAAGTCCGTGACTGTTTCTATCAACAGGCGTCTGTTAATTCACTAATGTCAACATTTGAAGAAGCGTCATCAATGGTAAAAAACGGGTTTACTGAAAATCGTTGAGACCTAAAAGAACAAACGATGCCGAACGTCCTGGTCCTGATATGGTGTTGGCCGATCAAGGATTTTTTATCGTCTCAATTTATAATGATCACTTTGGTAAGATGCCTTTCCAAAAGATTTATGCTGCGTTATCTCACAATCGACCACAATGCAAGTGTGCAGACACGTGCAGTTCCTTCACCCGCCCTATTCACCGGATTTAATCCCAAATGACTGTTTCTTGTTTTCTAACCTGAAGATATGGCTTGGCACAAAGAGATGCCTATGATTGGGAATTATTTATAATAATATCGCTCCATTATATACATAAAATAGTTTTGGGTCGTCATCGTGGCTGACTGAAATTTTATTTTCACAGCAAATTGTACAATACACAATACAAATGTATTTTTCTTCTTCACAGCCGCGGCCCTTGGCGCTACTCAGAGCGTTCCCGCTCGTTTTCTTTTGGAATTAGAAATATTTCAAATAAATATAAAACGAAAAATTCCTGAATCAAGGAACAAACGACATCTAAAACCCATGTCAACTATTGGTATCGACATATTACCTGTCAACGACAAGTCGCTATTTTTTGTTGTTTTGTTAAATAGGGTGAACTAAAACTTGAGGTGCGATTTTAAATACATTTTTTGAATATATTAAGAACATAAATTTCCAATTATACATACAGCCGCGTTCATGGAAATAGCAGTGCTGCACGTCACCTCCTTCAAACTTCAAAGCACGGCGTAGTCAAGGATAGTCATTCGTCGCCTCTGACCACGGCTCCACTGCCTAGGTGGTAAAATTTTGTATTTTTCTTCAGAGGTAGTGCTTTTATTTTTCACATAACTTAAGTTTCTTATAACTGGTTGTATTGAATTTAGCAGTTCTGAAAAGCAGACTGTTCGGGCGAGGCCCGAGTGTAATTCCCTTATTTTGTTCTCTTACTCGTATTGTACTTTCCATGCTCTTACTGTTTCACTCTCTTACTCTCGGTCAGCATCATGCTCTCACTTATCATCTATTATCTATGCTTCACCACTCTCCTTTTCTCATCTATGCGTCCTCACGGCATAGCTAAGTGGACGGCAGCTGCGTCTGCTTAAAAATCAGTTAGAAGTTACCGCTTGATATAGTTGGCGCACAGACCTTTTTTGTCCCAACTATTACTTGGCACGAGACTTGCTCGCTTGCCTCAACAAATTTGTTAACTCGTTAATTACAACTCTCTATTGTTAAAGGCTCTGGCATTTTCGGCCACCCTCAATATACAAATCACATACAATAAATTATAACGTTTTTGATATCAAATTTTTGTGAAAATTCTTGATATATAGTCAACGAAAAAGCTCGTTGTCTCAACATTTGGTGACCCCGACGTGATCGTCATTAATAATATTGCTAAAAAACAATTAAAAATCGTTTAAAGTGCAAACTAAACCTAACCTTTCTGTCGCGAAGCTTTCGTCTCGGCGTTGGCTTGCTCATAAACACCAATACATCTACGCACAGCAACGGCTTTTGATTTCGGTGCACTTGCGCGCACATACCGACAATCAAACGGGTCATTCTTCTATTCTTCTTTGTGCCTGCTCGCTGCTGCTGTCGGTGCATTTGCGCGCACAAACCGAAAATCAAACGGATCATTCTCCTATTCTTCTTTGTGCCTGCTCGCTGCTGCTGTCGGTGCATTTGCGCGCACAAACCGAAAATCAAACGGATCGTTCTTCTATTCTTCTTTGTGCCTGCTCGCTGCTGCTGTCTGTTGCTGCTGCTGCTTGCCGAAATGGCTGAGTCCAATGACTTGTCGGAAAACAGGGTGCCTTTTTACAAACGGATGGCACAGTCAATATACGACAAGGCAGCATTACTTCAGGAGACCATTGCGGGGGATGAAAGCAATGAAGATGCGCTAAATGTTCATCTAGAAAATTTGGAAAAGATGTCCGATTTATTCAATGCGACTCATTCCAATTTAGAAGAACTCGATGGCAGCGACTTAAGCAACAAATTTGATGTCTTGGTTATGGAAATCAAAGTTTGTATTCGCTCAAGACTCCGCAGTGCTATCGGGAACATGCCGCATCACTCAACGATACATCCTGAGTTTAACGTTACTGCCTCCAGAAATGTTCGGCCACGATATCATATTCCTGATATAAAACTTCCTACTTTCCGAGGAGGCTATACTGAGTGGGCAAACTTCTTCACTATGTTTAACACAATTATAGGTCAGGAGGCCGTTTTATCAAGGATTGAGAAGTTTCAGTACCTGCGATCATGTTTGGATGGACCTGCATTGGAAGCTGTTCGGTCTTTGGAAGTAACGGAGGGCAATTATGATATCGCGTTGGATATTTTAAGCAACCGATTCAATAACAAACGTTTAATCTTTCAGGCACACGTCGCTGAGATGCTGAAGCATGAGAAGGTTGAAGATGGGTCAACTAGAAAGCTGCGTACCTTATCGGATAAGGTGCATTCTCACATGAGAGCGCTAAAGTCGATGGGGAACATGGAGGAAATAGCAGGTTGCATCATCGTTCACTCCATGTATAAGTATCTGGACACCGAAAGCAGGAACAAATGGGAAGAACTGTCACCGTCCAATGTTATACCGACTTGGGACCATTTTTCGACGTTTTTGGAAAAGAGATGTCAAGCCATGGAGGCAAAGGATCAAGCTATGTTGATTGATCCCCATAGCAATCAGGTTGGAAAACATAGAAGATTAATTAATTCCAAAAACAGTCTTGTTGCTACAAACACCCTTGGATTAGAGGGCGTATTTTGCAATAATAAAGAGCACAACATTTACAGCTGCACTCGGTTTGGAAACCTTTCGCCATCTTTGCGCCTTAAAGAGGCAAGGAAGCTTAGAGTATGCTTCAACTGTTTGAAGAAGGGACATCGCGACACCTCCTGCAGTTCAGGTTCTTGCCGCACATGCGGTGAAAAACAACATTCACTTTTGCATATCAACAGTCCTCTGCCGACGTCAGTTACCACGGAACGAACGAACCCTATGTCGTATGCTCAGACCGACTCACGCTCAGACCCCAGTCTTCAGAATTCTCTTGTTGCCGCTTCATTACCTTTCTCGCCTCCTGCTCAGAATCTTAGTTCAGACGTAGTGCTTCTCGCCACGACAGTCATCATGATTAAGAGTAGATATGGTGAGCTTATTCCATGCCGTGCTCTTCTGGATTCCGGCTCGCAGATTAACTTAATAACCTCTCGTTTTGCTCAGATGCTTCAGCTGAAACGAGCCAAAGGTTCGGTGTCAGTATCCGGTATTGGTGCGGAATCCGCATTTCATACAGAAGGTTCAGTCAATTTGGTCATTCGATCCAGGACTTCAGATTACTGCACGAGTCTCACAGCTCTTGTTGCTCCACGCATCACAGGAAACCAGCCTGCTTCTTCTTTCGATATATCCAAATGGAAAATGCCATCCAATATCAGCCTTGCTGACCCGAGTTTCAACAAATCTCAGCGCATCGATTTGCTTATTGGAGCCAGTTTGTTTTATGATATCTTATGCGTTGGACAGATTAAGCTGGACAAAGGCCTTCCTATAATACAGAAAACGCGTTTCGGTTGGGTTGTAACAGGTGGAGGTCATTATATCATTGTTATGAGCGACTCACTAAAACAATGCAAATTCTTTCTTCCTCATCACTGCGTAGTAAGAGAGGACAAAACCACCACAAAACTCCGAGTAGTTTTTGACGGATCCGCGTGTACATCTACAGGATATTCCCTAAACGATATATTGATGTCGGGCCCAACTATTCAGCCGAAGTTAGTAACGACTCTTCTCCGATTTCGTACCTTTCCTGTAGCCTTGACTGGTGACATTTGTAAAATGTATAGATGCGTCCGTGTATTGCCTCAGGATAGTTTTCTGCAGTGCATATTGTGGCGCGATTCACCCCATGAGGAGATTCGAGCATTTAAACTAGATACCGTCACCTATGGAACGAAACCAGCATCATTTCTAGCCGTCCGTTCCATGCACCAACTAGCAGTCGACGAGCGTGCTTCTTATCCAATTGGATCTAAGGTTGTGTTGCAGGATTTTTACGTGGATGATCTGCTAACGGGGGAGACACTACAAATGAGGTTCTTGAAATAATTCGCCAGGTGTCAGGACTCTTAGCCAAAGGGAATTTCAAGATCAGGAAATGGTGCTCCAACGATGCATCTGTACTAAATCAAATACCCAGTGAAGATAGGGAAACATTTGTAAAATTCACTGATGGCAGCGATGTAACCAAGACGCTAGGTTTGGCATGGAATCCCACTTCGGATGAACTATTGTTTGCTTTTTGCCCCAATCAAGTCCCTTCGAAACCAACTAAAAGAGTTATATTGTCCACCATTGCACGATTTTATGATCCACTCGGACTTATAGGGCCAGTAATTACAAGGGCAAAAATACTTATGCAGCAGTTGTGGAAAGAAAAGCTGAATTGGGATGAAAGTCTGCCAGTCGCCTTACGCACAGCTTGGATCGACTTTATTCAGCAGTTTGACTCTATGCAACGAATCTCTTTCCCACGTCTATCATTCCTTCAAAGCAGCAATCTTGAAATACATGGAGTTTGTGATGCCAGCATGAGTGCATATGGAGCATGCATTTACACTGTTTCGCAAGGCGTCAATGGAGTAAAGGCAAATCTTCTGTGTTCCAGATCTCGTGTAGCGCCACTGAAGACTATTACAATACCCAAGTTGGAATTATGCGGTGCAGCGCTACTCGCTCAGCTTATGCATGAAGTCTCTTCAATGAACTTCAATTGCTCGTATTACTGTTGGTGTGACTCTACCGTTGTGTTAGCCTGGATCAAAAACCAGCCATCTAACTTTAATGTATTTGTTGCTAATCGACTGTCTGTTATTCAGGAACTCACATCTGGAATGTCTTGGCTGCACGTGCCAACTGATCTCAACCCTGCCGATATTCTTTCTCGAGGATCACTACCTGCTGAGCTTATCAATTCTCATCTTTGGAATCATGGGCCTCCATATTTGACGGACAGTAAAGATCAATGGCCAAGTACGCCTGCTCTTCCAGAGCCGGTTTTGGAGGCACGGAAAACAATCCTAATTACCAACCGAAATATTTGATGGAAGAATCGAAATTCGTGAATTCCTTCCCCAAAATGCAGCGAATTTTTGCATATGTATGCAAATTTATTCATCGAAAAAGGTTTAAAATAACTGTGGAGGATTTGCGCTTGGGAACCGAACTTCTTCTTCGCCTTACTCAGCAATCTCGTCTGTTGAATGAAATAAGAGCCCTGGAATCCCGAAAGGACATCAAAGCTTCAAGCCCAATCGCTTCGCTTTCTCCATTTTTAGATAAGTACGGTTTGCTTCGAGTTGGAGGACGCCTTAGAAACTCCACGTTGGATTTTGAAGCACGACATCCCATAATACTGCCCAGAAATCATTCCATCACTTCTGCTTTGATACGGCACCTACACGAAAAGCATCTTCACGCAGGACCCCAGACACTATTAGCCATCATTCGGCAAACTTACTGGCCAATTGGTGGTCGCAAGACCGTAGCTCACGTCATACAGAAGTGTGTCAGATGCTTTCGAGTGAAGTCTCGAACTCTAGAGCAAATAATGGCAGATCTTCCGGTGGACAGAGTTAGCGAATCTCGGGCATTTCTAGTAACCGGCGTGGACTACTGCGACCCGTTCCTGTATAAATCAGAAATTCGAAATCGGCCCCCAATTAAATGCTACATGAGCATTTTTATATGCTTCTCCACTAAAGCGGTTCACATCGAGCTAGTGAAGGATCTCACAACGTCCGCGTTCCTGTCTGCTCTTCGCCGTTTTATTTGCACACGTGGAAAACCGATTCGTATTTGGTCAGATAATGCCACAAATTTTGTTGGAGCTCGGAACGAACTGGCAGAACTCAAGTCTTTATTCCTAAGCGACAATCATCAAGAAGCCGTACATCAAGCTTGCCTCAACGATTGCATCGATTGGCGTTTCATTCCTCCTAGATCACCTCATTTTGGAGGATTGTGGGAGGCTTCAGTCAAGGCAGCCAAACATCATCTTCGGCGTGCCCTTGGATCCTCGCTTCTTGGATTTGATGAACTGCGCACCCTTGCGTGCAATATTAGCGCAATCATTAACTCAAGGCCATTGTTTCCTCTTTCAGAGAACCCGGCAGATCTCGATGTGCTCACGCCAGCTCATTTCTTGGTTGGCGCCCCTATCACTACCTTCTTGGAGCCTGACTTGGTACACTTAAACGTCGATCGCCTGGACCGTTGGCAGAAGGTCACACAGCTGCAGCAAATTTTTTGGTCTCGATGGCGCCATTCTTATTTAAGCAGTCTTCAGGAGTGAGCTAAGTGGCGCACCCGGAATCCTGAGCTTCATGTCAACGATATCGTTCTTGTTAAGGACGAGAACTACCCTCCGCTGAAGTGGCCGCTAGCGAGAATCCTCGAACTCATCCCAGGAGCTGATGGAGTATCTCGCGTCGCCTTGATCAGGATGGCTACTGGTGTTAGCCGAAGGGCACTTTCCAAACTGTGTCTCTTGCCTCTACGGGATGAGGTGAAAGGCTTGGATCCTTCCACGGGGGGAGTATGTTCGGGCGAGGCCCGAGTGTAATTCCCTTATTTTGTTCTCTTACTCGTATTGTACTTTCCATGCTCTTACTGTTTCACTCTCTTACTCTCGGTCAGCATCATGCTCTCACTTATCATCTATTATCTATGCTTCACCACTCTCCTTTTCTCATCTATGCGTCCTCACGGCATAGCTAAGTGGACGGCAGCTGCGTCTGCTTAAAAATCAGTTAGAAGTTACCGCTTGATATAGTTGGCGCACAGACCTTTTTTGTCCCAACTATTACTTGGCACGAGACTTGCTCGCTTGCCTCCCCAAGTTTGTTAACTCGTTAATTACAACTCTCTATTGTTAAAGGCTCTGGCATTTTCGGCCACCCTCAATATACAAATCACATACAATAAATTATAACGTTTTTGATATCAAACTTTTGTGAAAATTCTTGATATATAGTCAACGAAAAAGCTCGTTGTCTCAACACAGACAAAGCTATAAATTCGACCTAGACAGTGTGTAGCTGCAGCTTAACGTGTGGAAGATTAAGATTTCAAATTTCATAATTTTTTGCGGTATTTTGTCTTTGTAAACTCAGGAAAAGTCGAAAAAGAATATTTCGTGGCTAACATTTTTTGTTCTGGGACCCAGACGAGCTGAGCAGACGAAGCGGAGTAGGCTGCGGACTGCAGTCAGAGACGAAGTATAGGTGAAAAGGGAATTGAATTCCCACGCGCGCCCTCTGTCTACGGGGCGTCATAAAAACCGCGCAATAAAAAAACCTTTTCGTCCCTAATGCAACATTTTGGTATTGTAAAGCCTTTGCTGCTAGGTAATGAACAACACACATCATAGTACATCAGACTTTCTTTTATATCCTTAGCCTTGTCAATTTTTAGAATGATTAGATCAAAATCGCCGCTCTCATTTTAAATTGTTGCAATTTTGGGCCAAATCAGGCTTCTAACTTTTTCCTCTACATTCTCAATCTTAAAATATCGTACATGAATGAAGCACCATACACTGCCACTGAATAGGTTCATAACACTACTCGACAAAATTCAACTTTTTTTTTCCGCTGTGGCCAAAAATGACTTTTTCTGATAGATTTGGAGATTTAAATTTTTTTAAAGAATTGTGGTTTTTTTTCATGTAGTAGTTTTTTTTTTAAAGAATTTTTAAAAAATTTGGTGTTTTCTGTCATAGGTAGTGCTTCTATTTTTCACATAACTTAAGTTTCCTACAACTGGTTGTATTGAACTTTGCAGTTAAAAAAAGCTGACAAATGCAGCTATAAATCCGACTCAGACACTCTCTAGCTGCAACTTAACGCCTGGAAGATATTAAGCTTTCAAATTCAAATTTCATAATTTTTTTCGGTTTTTTTTCCCGAAATTTTGACTTTGAAACTTCAGGAAAAATCGAAAAAAAAAAATTAAATGAATGCCTTGATTTTTGGTTTTAGATATACACATTAATTACGCGTCGTTTAAGGTATCGCTTATAAAAATATAAAAATAAACGGCTAAGTTATAACCGTTTGACCAAACTTTCATATGCCGAATTTCGCCGATAAATTCGCTTATAAAAATATAAAAATAAACGGCTAAGTTATAACCGTTTGACCAAACTTTCATATGCCGAATTTCGCCGATAAATTCCGTTAGCCGACGAATAACCGTTTTTTTTCCTACAAAAATACAAAAAATCTGCGTTTGTAACAGTTTTTAACGGTAAAATGGCATTTGGAATAGTGCCAAACGGCATATGTAGTTTTGGTCAATACAACCAGTTGTAGGAAACTTAAGTTATGTGAAAAATAGAAGCACTACCTATGACAAAAAACACCAAATTTTTTAAAAATTCTTTAAAAAAAACTACTCCATGAAAAAAAAAAACATTCTTTAAAAAATTTTAAACATCCAAATCTATCAGAAAAAGTCAATTTTGGCGACAGCGGAAAAGTCGTGTCGACTAGTGTAATCACCGAGGTAGGAATTGGTCTGAAATTCCTAAACCAATATTCCAATTGACATGCATTTTTTTTCTATAACTCTCAAATCTTATATCAATTAGATGCCAAAGTTTAATTTTCATAAATGTATTATTTATTCCTTATTTATTTTTTTTTCTGAAGGAGTAACAAAAATAATGGTTTTTTTTTTAGTCATCTGAATAGGTTCAACGTACAAAATATTTTCCCATTTTCAAATTTTTTGCTTTTTACTTGCAGTCTAGTACATTTTTAAAGAATTTTAATCTAAGTTCAATAATGTGTAAACCCGCCTTTGTTGGAAATAACTTCAAATACACGGGTGGGTAGGGAGCTATACAAATTTTTTTAATATTTGCAATGAAATTGTTGTCCAGGCCGCTTTAATCGCCGCAACTAAAGTTTCCTTGCTGTCAAATTGTCTACCTCCTTCATATACTTTGCGAGATAACAATGCCCACACATTTTCCATTATATTAAGGTCAGGCGAATATGGAGGCCATTCTAGCAAGTCCACCTTTTGAGCCTTAATCCATTCTTTTACCACCTTAGCAGTGTGAATAGGAGCGTTATCTTGCTTGTAAGTCCACTGCAGAGATTGAAATATATTTCTATAGTGAGGAAACGCCTTCTGGATTATGAATTTATAAGTTTCCGCGTTCATTTTGGAAGTTACAATTTCAAGGTCGCAAGTATCATAAACTGATACCGATCCCCACACCATTACACCTCCTTCACACGAGTGACGACGACTCAGGAAATGCTCTTCTTTTCGAAGATCATGGTAGTAATAGTTGTAACCATCTGGGCCGTCTAAATTAAATTTCTTTTCGTCGGAAAAGACTACTTTGTGTCATTCCTTCGTCCAGCCCATGTGCTTGCGCGCAAATTGCAGTCGTGAAGCTTGACGTACATCATTTAAAGGTGGCTTTTTTTATGTTTCAATCGCTTAAGATGATCAGCCGACAAAATCACACGTCTTACAGTAGACAAATTTGCTTTAACACCATTTGCTTCCTTAATTTTGGGTGCTGAGAGATGGGAATTGGACGCAGTTCAAACAATATGTCTCCTGTCTGCCACAGTGGTCGCGTATTTGACTCGGCCTTTCATATTTTGGCCATATTCGGATTTGATCCTTAAAAAGTGACTCACAACATTTTGGCTTCTTCAAATTTTTTGTGAGATTTTGCGACGACTAAGACCACTTTCATTATAGGCTTCGATTTGCCCTCTTTCGAACTCGGACAATTGCTCTCCGCGAACCATTTTTCATTAAACATAAAGAAAATATATTAAACTTTGAAATTGCAAAAAAAGTGTGTCAATATATCGCCGAATTTCATCACAAACTGAAAATCAGTCAACTAAACCTATTCACTTGAACCAAAAAATTGCATAGAACTTAAGGAAAGAGATAAGAAAAGAGAATATGCAAAGTAACGGTACTTAGTAAACTGTACATTACAAGCGCACAGTGAATCGCACGAATATAACATTGCAATGAATTAAAAAAAACATGTATACATTCAATACGTGTTAAGAAGATCATGAAAATGCACGCGATATTATGTGAACCTATTCAGTTGATCGGCAGTGTATGCACCTTACCACTGCGAAAATAAAGTACAAAAACTTGAAAAGTGAACGTCCTTGGTTAAAAATTACGTCCTGGGGATGAATAGCTATTTTCAAAATAGTATTTTCAGATCCTCATTGGACATTAATTTATGCGCGAAATAGCTATTACTCAAGTCACATACACAAATATGTATGTACGTATTGTACTTTACTTTATCGCCCCATAACAAAAAATCAATGGCTCATCTGCCTTGCATACATACCCTCACACTTAATCACATATTTTTGTTCCGAGCTACAATAAAAATTGAGTGGTATACGGTTGACGTTGAAAGAGGCTGATGCAGTTCTGTTTTAGAGATTCTACTGTGATCTATAGGTGCTGTGAATATAGAATTAAACGTTTCAATATGGTTATTTATTTTTCTGGAGAATATTTGTTAAAACTATAAAGCAATTTTCAATGATATTGTAGTCCTTTCATTATAAGGCTAAGAACGTACGTATACCAGTTTTTATGTATGTTATTTGTATATGCACATACATAGTTAATTGTCCACAATAATAAACAATATAATCAAAACTGTTTTTCTATAAACATTTTTCTATAATTTGAATTTATAGTGTTAATAGGAATTAATTATTGAGTTAACAAAGGCATTTTACGTTTAAGGCGCAACTGAATTGTGCATTATGGTAAGAAATCGTATCCAAAAGTTAAATAAGTACATAATGGTTGTACATACATACATACATATGAACTTATACGCACAGGTTTTTTTGAACCATTTTTCTTACTGCAACACTATGTACATATATGTATATGTATCTAAAACATTCATTTGCCAATACGATATAATAAATTAATGTATAAAGAATTGAGCATAATACATAACTTACGAAGTTACACATTAATGTACATATGTTGCTTTCACACATATACATACAGTAATAATAAAACTAAGTATGAATTGTATAGCATAAAACATCTACATATGTAGGTTTTCTAAATCATTTTATTTAATATTGTAAATTATATTTACATTTTTTATAATTCATTACAGATCTGTATTGTTATTGACCACAAACAAACCAAATTTTTTATTTTTAACCAGATTTTTAGTAGTGGTGATACCAGAAACAAATCAAAGATTCATGTCGTTGGACAATAAATCGAAATACTCTTAGTGTGACCATTAGTTAATTAGTACATATCTAATCTAATACACAATGCACACTGAACACTTGCAGGGGGAACGGTGGTAATTTTTGACTGTTGGGAAACACCGATTTATGGTCTTAATCTAGCATCGCAGAAAATAAATATTACTGGCAAACTTCATATAAAAAAACTGAGCCAGGAATTTTTCGTTTGTGTTTTCCTGAGCTCAGTATCAGCAAGCTAAACGAAATCCACAGATTCTGATCAATAGTTGACCTATCGACACGTATGTGAACTAAGACAACAGCTGATATTGAGGCCAGGAATATATACATCCTATATATATATATATCAAACAAGAGATCTGCAAGTTTTCAACGTGAGGAGAAGATTGCTTTAGTAAAATCAGTTGATTCAAGACCATGGCTAAGGCAGATCACGGAATATAAGAATTTTGATAATTTTGGCGCCTCCGTCTGCACTGTACTTCTTCTTTCTATTTTTTGGCAACAATATATGCCGCCACCAACACAATCACCCTGCGGTAACACCACACGATCAGCTGTGGTTCGTTTACGTTTTTTTTAATTTTGGCGCAAGGTAATAATTGAATTGACAGCATGGATATGAGTGTATACATTATGGCATTAGGGGCTCTTTACGTGACGGAGGTGGAGAAAACATTAGGTAAATCCATATCTGCGGGAACGAAATAGCAAGGGTCGAATAATTTAAATTTTATAGACTCTCTCTATGCATCTTAGCACACACAGAATCCCAGGCGCCTTTTATTGCAATTGAATCAAAACGTTTCCAATCCGACTAATTCCAAATCAACTTTCTCTTCTCGACACTCTTGGTAAGTTTTAATATTTCTTCGTCGCTAAGCTGCCCCAAACTTTTATTTGTATTTTCGTTAGCCATTTCTTGTCTGTACATCATCTTTTCTTGTTGTATTGATAAAGACACTGACGCACACAACCTAAATCTTAGCTCAATGTTATACAGTATACTGCATAGTTAGAGTAAAAACTCTAGGGACTGTAAAATATAACCAAATACCATGGAAATCTTTTCCAGCATATATCGGCGTGTTTGCTTGGTGATCTGAATACTACTTTCGAACTGACCCTAGCACCTGACCTGACCTGACCCTAGCACCTGACCGATTGCGGCGACACCTTGTTACTGGTACATGAACCGGTGGCATACACATTCTCATTTTCAGCATACGATTGTCAAATTGACGATCACAAGAATCAAGTGAATCTACATCAGGGGTCGGCACGCAATACACTCACATGTTTTGTGCGTTTGTGTGCGAAGGCAAGAGACACGAAGCAACACGAAGGCAAAACGTTTCTTGCTTTGCACTGAAGGAAATGAATCCAGATAAGGAAAAATGTTTTGCGCCAAACAAAAGAAAAAATAATCATAGGAAACAAAAAATCGTAGTAATAAAAAAGCAAAAAAACAGCATCATAAAAAACTAAAAACAAGAAAAAAATTGTATTTCAATAACAAAAAAAATATTTAGTGGGGTGACGTCTTTATTACCAAATCCAAATCTAATGCTCCTCTGAATTCCTTGATACGCATTAGATCGGTAACATGTGTGTCACTTATTTGGTCTGAATTATCTTAAGACTAGAAAAAGCCACCTCACAGTTATACGTCGTACCAAACATTGAGTAGAGCTTGTAAATTTCGGATTTCAGTTTCGGATATTTTTCGTCATTTATGGCTACCCAAAAATTTTGTCCAATTTTCAAAGGAACACTTTCATCATTCCGTAATTTAACAAGCTCTTCACATAATGACGTGTCCAGATCGGTAAGCTCTACTGTAAAAGGAAAATAATGTATTTCTATTGTACGCGATATAATATTAAAATCCTTAAAACTGTCTTTGAAATTGTCTCTTAAATTCTGGACTATAGATGCAAAATCATTAATTTTATCAAAACTTTTAAGATTTAACTCAGAAAATATAAGCGACGTTTTTTTTAAGTCTATTATATTATTATTTTGTATGTTCGTGATTAATATAGAAAGTGTTGTATCGAAATGGGCTATTGTTCTAGTAAGTTGGAAAATTTGTTGATCTTTACCTTGTAAGGACAGATTTAAAACATTTAATATTTCTGTTATATCACACAGAAATGCTAAATCAATTAAAAATAATGGATTTTCGATTGATTTTAGTAGATCTTCAGCGTCCCCAATGGTTTTTAAAAAGCTTGCCACTTCTTTTCGCAAATTGAACAGACGCGCTAAGCATTTCCCCCTACTTAGCCACGGTACTTCTGTGTACATCAAGAGATCTCCAAATTCTGCATTCAAGCTTTTGACAAACTCTTTAAATTTTCTGTGGGTTAAGGCATAATGTCCACCTCTAATTTTGTTAATAATTCTAACCGAAACGTTCATTACTGTGATCATTTTAAGGTGTTTTGCAAAGAGGGCTTCTTGATGTATTATGCAATGGAACGTGGGACAATGAATGTCATTCTTTTTTAGAATTCCCACAAGGCCGTTATTTCTGCCAGTCATGACCGCCGCTCCATCCGTACATACTGCACTTATTTTTTTGTATCCGCAAAACACAATTCCTTAGTCGAAAGTTGATAAATAATATTTGCCCTGTGACATGCCCATGAAGAGAAATCATATCGAACAATTCTTCAAAACAAACGAGATGTTTATCAACGGTTTTGACGCAGATGATAAGCTGGCAAATATTATTGATATCCGTACTTTCGTCTAGAGAAACAGAAAAATAAGTGCAGTTAGTTAGCCTCTTTTTGGTCTTAGAATGTGTTCGGCTTAGCGCCGGCCCACGGCAGCATAAAGAGAGAGCATCTCTCTTAATTGTTTGTTGCTTGCTGTCGCCCTGTACTCTTTATCGCTACATCGCCCTTTCTTCGTCGTTCGTCGTCCAACAAGAGCTGCGTGGGAGGCACATCTTCGGAGCAGCTTTACTCAAATTTTGATCATCGTCGTGCGCAAACGTGATACCGCCAACCTTTCGTCTCGCATTGTTCTTTCGATAAGAAACCAAATTGAACAAAAACACATACACAATATACACACATACATTGAATCCAAACCCTTTTGTTTTTTAATTAAATTTCGCATATACGCTGCTGAAGAAGCTCAGTAGCTCAACATTTTGGTGACCCCGACGTGATAGCTCACAATTCTTGCAATGATGTCGTACTCTTAGCCACTGCAGTGGTTTTGTTGAAGGATCGCGCTGGATCTCTCGTGCCATGTCGGGCACTCTTGGATTCCGGGTCACAAATGCACCTAATAACATCTAGTCTCGCTCAGCAGCTTAGACTAAAGAAGACCATGTCATCGGCCGCAGTATCGGGTCTTGGGGACTCTAGTTTCGCATCGGAGGGCTACACAGTGTGCCTCAATTTGCAGTCGCAAGCCTCTGACTACAGTACCAGTTTCGTCGCATTGGTAGCACCCACAATCACCGAGCAGCAGCCTAGTTTTTCAGTAGACGTTTCCGACTGGAAAATTCCGCAGAACATCCCACTGGCGGATCCGCAGTTCTTCAGGTCGCAGCGTATTGACCTGCTCATTGGGGCTAGTCTCTTCTTTGACCTTCTGTGCGTTGGCCAAATCAAATTGGCAACAGGCTTGCCATCGCTTCAGAAGACTCGCCTTGGATGGGTGGTTTCAGGAGGGGGCCAGCAACCTCGTAAAACAGCCTTGTTGGGGTCTCGGTGCTCGTCCGACACAGGTCATGAGTCTCTCGATCAAGTGGAAATGCTGCTGAGGCGGTTTTGGGAGATAGAAAGTTCCACTGAAGTTTCGGTGACGGTCAAGCAGGAGGACATTGATTGTGAGGAGCACTTCAAAGCTAATTTCTCGCGCTTGTCATCTGGAGAGTTCGCTGTGAAGTTGCCCATCAAAGGAAGTTTGGATATCTTGGGTGATTCGTATATGCAAGCATATCGCCGGTTCCTCAACTTGGAGCGGAAACTCGGGCGTCGGCCGCAGCTAAAGGCTCAGTACTCCTCTTTCATCCGCGAGTACCAAGAACTCAATCACATGTCGTTAGTAGAATCAGAGCTGTTCAGTCGCTGTCGATATTTTTTGCCACATCATTGCGTGCTTAAGGAAGAAAGCACAACTACCAAACTGCGGGTTGTGTTCGATGGATCTGCATCAACGTCGACGGGGTTCTCTCTAAACGAGGTTCTAATGGCTGGGCCTACTATCCAACCAAAGCTTCTACATACATTACTGCGTTTCCGTACGTTCCCAATTGCGCTGACTGGGGACATCTGCAAGATGTACAGGTGTGTCCGGGTAACTGAGCCAGATAATTACCTTCAGTGCATCTTATGGAGAGATTCGCCGCAGGAAAATGTAAAGACGTTTAAACTCGATACGGTCACGTATGGGACCAAGCCAGCTTCCTATCTTGCAATTCGTGCGATGCTCCAATTGGCCGAAGAAGAAAAATCGTCATTCCCTATTGGCTCGAAAGTGTTGGCGTCCAATTTTTATGTTGATGATTTGATGACTGGTGGAGGATCTGTAGAGGAAGTGCGTGAGAAAATGAAGCAGACATCACAGTTGCTGGCTCGGGGAAACTTCATAATTCGGAAATGGTGCTCCAACGTTCCTGCCGTGCTTGAAGGAGTTCCTGACAACGATAAAGAAACGCTGCTAAGTTTCGACGATGGCACCGATTTTACAAAGGCCCTTGGATTGGTTTGGGAGCCTGCATCCGATGAATTTCTCTTTTCCGTAGTACCCGCACAGTTGTCTTCAAAGCCGACAAAGCGCTCTATGTTGTCAACTATCGCTCGTTTTTATGATCCCCTTGGATTGATTGGGCCTGTCATTGCAAAGGCAAAGATTTTCCTTCAGCTGGTGTGGAAGGAGCGGCTCCAATGGGATGAGAGTCTACCCGAGTCTCTTTCGTCAGCGTGGATCACTTTTTGCGAGAACTTGTCTGCCCCTCAGCGTTTTAGATTTCCTCGCCTCGCATTGTGTCCCAGGTCAAAGGCGGAGGTTCATGGTTTTTGCGATGCTAGTCTAGACGCGTATGGCGCATGTATTTATATCGTCTCAAGGACCAAGAATGGCACATACGTGCAACTTTTCTGTGCGAAGTCGCGTGTCGCCCCTGTCAAGGTATTGACTGTGCCCAAGTTGGAGTTATGTGGCGCTGACCTACTTTCTCAATTGATCAGTGAGATACACCAACTTAAATTATTTACTGGAAGCTTCTATTGCTGGTCCGACTCCACAACTGCCTTGTCGTGGATTCGCAATGACCCATCAAGTTTTAACGTCTTCGTTGCAAATCGGGTATCGGCCATTCAGGAGCGGACTGCTCAGATGGAATGGCGCTACGTTCCAACCACTCAGAACCCTGCGGATATCTTATCCAGAGGCGCTCTGCCATCGGAACTTTTGGAATCGCATCTTTGGTCCCAGGGGCCACTCTTTCTTCGAGATGAGAAACCGATGTGGCCATCGTCATCTACACAAGACCTGCCGATACTGGAGCTTCGCAAGAGAGTCCTCATTGCAGTTTGCCCATTCGTAGACCTCTCTGATGGCAGGAAATTTACCAATTCCTTCGGAAAGCTTCAGCGCACGTTTGCATACGTATTCAAATTTGTGAGGCGCAAAAAGTCATCGGGAGTAACAGTGGATGACATCGTTGGTGGCACACGGTTACTCATTCGTTCAATACAGAGAGTGCAGTTATGGACTGACTACAAGGCTTTGCGGGATGGAGAGCAGGTGCAGCCGTCGAGCTCTATTTCGTCGCTCGCACCATTTCTGGATGAACATGGACTATTACGCGTCGGTGGACGGTTGGCGAACTCATCACTTGATTTCAACGCGCGGCATCCAGTTATTCTTCCAAGGCGTCATCCCGTCACTTCAGCTGTAGTTGTGCAGTTTCATGAGCGGAACTTGCACGCTGGACCACGAGCATTAATCGCACTAATTCGTCATGAGTATTGGCCAATTGGAGGGCGCAAGACGGTGGCAAATGTCGTAAATCGCTGTACAAGATGTTTTAAGGCCAAGCCGCGCTTACTTCAGCATATCATGGCTGACCTGCCAAAGGAGCGTGTGAATGCAACTTGCGCCTTTGCTGTTACAGGCGTGGATTTTTGTGGTCCATTCTTTTACAAGAGTGAGGTGCGGACCAGACCACCCATCAAATGCTACGTTTGCGTATTTATTTGTTTTGCCACCAAGGCCGTGCACTTGGAGCTTGTGCAGGATTTGTCAACGCCAGCGTTCATTAGCGCGCTCAAGCGGTTCATTTGTACTCGTGGTCAGCCGAGGGAGATTTGGTCTGATAATGCAACTAACTTCGTTGGAGCTAAGAACGAGTTGGCGGAGCTGAAGAAGCTGTTCCTCTCCGAAAAGCACCAGAAGACAGTTCAGGAGTTTTGCGTCGCAGATCACATCGACTGGCGTTTTATTCCCCCTCGGTCTCCCCACTTTGGCGGGCTCTGGGAGGCAGCGGTGAAGACAGCCAAGTATCACTTCTACCGTTCCGCCTCCAGCTCCGTACTTTGCTTCGATGACCTGAGAACCCTCGTATGCCATATAACTGCTATAGTCAACTCAAGACCATTGCTTCCCATTTCAGAGCATCCCGACGATTTGGACGTGCTAACACCTGCGCATTTCTTGGGCACGGCGCCGATCCTTATGTTTGCAGAGCCAGATGTAACCAGACTAAACTTCAATCGTCTTGATCGCTGGCAGCAGGTCAACTTTCTGCAGCAGACGTTTTGGTCCCGCTGGCGAGAGGAGTACCTCACCCTTCTTCAGGAGAGAGCGAAGTGGAGAACTGGGCAGCCTAGTCTCAGCATCGGCGACGTAGTGCTCGTAAAGAACGAGAACCTGCCTCCCCTCAAGTGGCCATTGGGAAGGGTGACTAAGTTAATCGTCGGGAAGGATGGTGTTCCCAGGGTAGCTGAGCTCAAAACGGCTACTGGGATAGCCACAAGGGCCGTTGCGAAGTTGTGTATGCTGCCAAAGAAGGATGTCGAAGACCCGTACTCTTCAACGGGGGGAGTATGTTCGGCTTAGCGCCGGCCCACGGCAGCATAAAGAGAGAGCATCTCTCTTAATTGTTTGTTGCTTGCTGTCGCCCTGTACTCTTTATCGCTACATCGCCCTTTCTTCGTCGTTCGTCGTCCAACAAGAGCTGCGTGGGAGGCACATCTTCGGAGCAGCTTTACTCAAATTTTGATCATCGTCGTGCGCAAACGTGATACCGCCAACCTTTCGTCTCGCATTGTTCTTTCGATAAGAAACCAAATTGAACAAAAACACATACACAATATACACACATACATTGAATCCAAACCCTTTTGTTTTTTAATTAAATTTCGCATATACGCTGCTGAAGAAGCTCAGTAGCTCAACAGAATGTATAAATTTACTAATTTCTTGTGTTCTACGAGCGATCGTCCGGGCAGATAAAGCAATATCACCGCAAGTTTGAACTACGCCTTTTTCTCCTGTGTCTATTTGTTGTAAAACATCCAACATTAAAGTTTTAAAGAAAGCACCGTCTGTAAAGGGCGACATTGTCTCGCTAAAGCTAGAGCTACCGTATATGAAGCTTTCAATATATGGCAATGCGAAGTTTCAATTTTGGGTGCAACATACATATATTAGAAAATATTTCGCTTTCAGTTCTAATAATTTCGTGGCACGCTCAGCCCCTACAAGTCCCTTGAACCGAGAATGCTTAATATCATAGTGCCTCTCAATAAAAAATAGTGCGCATCGACTTGCAACATATTTGTTCGGGGCAGATCCCCACCGAATAGCGGCTGGCCAAACAGCAGCTATTTATTGGCGTTCAGCCGCATTGCTACATATTCATACATATATACATATTCTGTAAATTCTTGCACTTGCTTGCCCTGCTAAACGTTCTCTCAAAGCTCGCTCTTCTCTTCGTTATCTATGCTCGGCGTTATCTATGTTTGCCGAACGAAGAGAAGCTGCGCTCAGCGATCGGAGCGGCAATGCTAGCAATGGGAAGGACAAGCAAGGGCCACTCGCCGTTCAGACATCATTAAAGAACATTCGTAATTTTATTTCTGCGCCGCGTTTATTTATTGGAAATAATTATTCGGCCGATCGGGAATAAAAAGCATTATCCCCACATAAAATTTGGTGACCCCGACGTGATCGTCTGAATAGCGGAGTCAAACATATATAACATTCGAAAGCCTCAACACATTTTTCGGCGTTTTGCGCATAATTCGGTGCCAAAACATACATACTTACTTTCTTACACCGTTGCTGGCTATACAGTTATTCGTCGCGGCAGTTCGGTCAGTGCAGTGCATTGGGCAGTGCAGTGAACTAACCAATACATACGAACGTAGCACAAAGCGGAATCGGACAGCTCGCACAGCTAGATCGATTAGCTGTAATCCCTTTGCTTGCGGTTCTCGCGGTTTTCGTTTTATACGTATACAGGGTGTCTTTTTCTCTCGTGACTTTGAAAAGCTCCAACATGGCACAACCTGAGCCAAATAATGTCGCGAACGCAGTTACGCCTAGGGACATCGATTTTTATAGGCAAAAGGCGGAGGCAATCGCGCGTCAATTAAATGCCATGGACAGGTTTCTCACCAAGGAAGAGCTGGCCGATTTGGATGAAACGGACCTTCAAGCTCGCATGGAGCAGATCGAGCAAATGAATGCGGATTTCGATGCAGCTCAAACGAGCTTTGAAAGGCTGGATTTGCTGCAGTTGGCTAAGGATGCCCGACTGGACTTCGCTAATATCTATATCAAGGTCAGGACCAAGCTGTCACGGGAGTTGGCGGCTGCTCGCACGGTTAATGCTGCGCATTCCACGGCCCGGCACCCTCTCGAGGAGCAGTCATCTGCGTTTGCCTATGATATTATAGGCCGTTCTCGACTGCCCGAGTTGCAGCTTCCTCAATTTAGTGGAGACTATATGGATTGGCCAGAATTCCACTCGATGTTTACGACCATGGTGCACAAGGAGTCGCGAATACCGGTCATCGAGAAATTCCAGTATCTCCGTGGATGCCTAGATGGAGCTGCGCTGGACACGATTCGATCTTTGGAATTGTCTGAGGAAAATTACGACGAGGCGTTCAATTTATTAAAGTTGCGATTCGATAATAAGCTTATGCATTTTCAGGCACACATAAAGGCTATTTTCGGGATGCAAGGGGTGGAGAAGGGCTCAGCCAGCGGCTTGCGTGCGCTCAGCGACAAGATCAATTCGCACTTACGTGCTCTTCGGACCTTGGCAACGCCTCAGCAGATTTCGGATGGGTTGCTGGTTTGCATCATAAGCAAGAAATTGGACCACAAGACGCAGGTGAAATGGGAGGAGAGCCTGCCGACCTCAAGATTGCCTCTCTGGTCAAACATGTCCTCATTCTTGGAAGCGAAGTGTCGGATGTTGGTAAATCTGGAATCGGCTATGGTAACAAATCAGAGCCAGCAGGTGGGAGAAAACAAACCTATCACCCTTATCACCTCCATTAACGACCATACTAACGCCGCATGCAATTATTGCAAATCCTCCGATCATTCCATATCCCGATGTCAAGCTTTTCTAAATCTCCCTGTTTTTTCGCGATACAAGGAGGCAAAGAGGTGCCACTTATGTCTAAACTGCCTCAAAAAAGGTCATCCTTTGCAGCGTTGCAGGTCAGGGACATGTAGGCAGTGTCAGGTCAAGCATCACACACTGCTCCACATGCAATCAGGCGCTGATGCTGAGTTGCCGTCACCGACCGTGGTATCGAACGAGAATGAGCCTGCAAGTGCCCTAGTAGCAAGCAAATCTTCCAGCCCTCCCCCCTCAAGCTCCAACTCTCTGCCTAGCCAACATGTGTTGCTAGCTACCGCAATCGTATACATCAAAGGCCGTTGTGGATCGTTTATCCCATGTCGTGCCATTTTGGATTCCGCTTCTCAGGCTAACTTTTTAACATCGAGGCTCGCAAATCAGCTCCAGTTGGACCCTCATCCGTCGCATGTTCAAATTGTCGGCATTGGAGAATCAATTCTACCTTCGAGCAAGGCTGTAAATATCGTTCTGCAATCTCAAGACGCAAAGTATCGCGGTTCTCTCTCTGCAATTATAACCTCCTCAATCACAGGAATGCAGCCTAACCTCGGACTAGACGCAAAGGATTGGCCAATGCCGAATAATGTCAAGCTGGCGGACCCCAACTTCTCTAAGCCCAAGCGGGTCAATCTGTTGATAGGTGCTGGTCCTTGCCAGCAGGTGGGAGAAAATGAACCTAGCACCCTTATCGCCTCCACTAGCGCCCATCCTAACCCCACATGTAACTATTGCAATTCCTGTCAGCATTATATATCTAGATGTCAGGCATTCCTAAATCTCCCTGCTTATGATCGATATAAAGAAGCAAAGAAGCGGCACTTGTGTTTAAACTGCCTCAACAAGGGCCATGAATTGCAGAGGTGCAGGTGCAGGTCAGGATCTTGCAGGCATTGCCAGTACAATCATCATACGCTGCTCCACATCCAATCGAGCGCTGCTGCATCATCTTCCTCATCACCGACCGAGGAATCTAGCCAGCAGCGCGCCACAGCTGTCCTTCTAGCAAGCGGTTTTTCTAGCCCTCCCCCCTCCAACCAGAAATCGCAGCCTTGCCAAGACGTGTTGCTACCTACCGCCCTCGGCCATGTCACAGATCGTTATGGAAAGCTGATCCCATGTCGTGCCATCTTAGATTCTGCATCGCAGGCAAATTTCATAACGTCAAGAATCGCTAATCAGTGGCAATTATCTCATCACTCGTCTCATTTTAACATCTCCGGTATTGGGAGATCTATTCTACCTTCGACCAACTCTGTGCATATAGTTGTACAATCCCAGGACGCAAGCTATCGCGATTCGCTCTCTGCAATTGTCACCAACTCAATAACGGAAAGGCAGCCCAACTTTAACCTGGATGCAAAGGATTGGCCAATTCCGAAAAATGTGGAGCTAGCTGACCCAAAGTTCTTCAAGCCCCAACAAGTCGATTTGCTGATAGGAGCTGGCCTATTCTTCGACCTATTGAGCGTCGAACAGATACGACCGTCGACGCAACTGCCAATATTTCAAAGGACAAAGCTTGGTTGGATAGCGTCAGGAAGCATAAGCAGCTCAGAGGTTAATAAAACAGCGTTAGCTGTTTCTGAGAGTTCCCCTCACATCTTCGCTCACGATTTTAGTCCCAAAATGCTGGACTACCGCAAGCTGGCTCAACGGCGCCAGGAGTCGGCCGATCGAGATCAGCAACGCGGGCAGAAGTTGTACGAGTGCCAGGAGCAGGCGGAAAAACTGCGATCGGAGAATCAGGAGCTTAAGGTCAAGTTAGGGACGAAGTTGGTGCAGATCGGTGTCGTTCAGGACATTGCTCTATATAAGCGCCAAATTCAGGAACTCCAGCGCGACCTTACCGATACAGCAAAGGGTTTTATATCCATACTTAACGAAATTCGAACATCAACTTCTAAAATTTCTACCTTGCTAAATTCCCCGCCATTTCATGAAATTACAGACATTCCCGATGACATGGACGTGCTCTCCACAAACCATTTTCGACATGAAGCGCTGATTGCTGCATTCGACGATCTATACGGGACTCATCGCAGCATCAGTCAATATCAAGGCCGTCATCCACGCCCAAAGAGGACTCTTCAAAAAGGCCGTTAGAAAGATAGCTGTCCTGCCCCTTCAGGATGGATCTGTTGAAAGCCTTTGCCTTCCAACGGGGGGTGAATGTTCGGGGCAGATCCCCACCGAATAGCGGCTGGCCAAACAGCAGCTATTTATTGGCCTTCAGCCGCATTGCTACATATTCATACATATATACATATTCTGTAAATTCTTGCACTTGCTTGCCCTGCTAAACGTTCTCTCAAAGCTCGCTCTTCTCTTCGTTATCTATGCTCGGCGTTATCTATGTTTGCCGAACGAAGAGAAGCTGCGCTCAGCGATCGGAGTGGCAATGCTAGCAATGGGAAGGGCAAGCAAGGGCCACTCGCCGTTCAGACATCATTAAAGAACATTCGTAATTTTATTTCTGCGCCGCGTTTATTTATTGGAAATAATTATTCGGCCGATCGGGGATAAAAATTATTATCCCCACAATATTTGCAAATCAAACACTGCGCCCCGCCATCCATATTTTCTAAAAAGAAAAAATCATGTTCCCACATTACATTGAACATTTTTGTCAGTGTACAATTTAATTTGCGCTGAAAAATAAAAAAGTTGCGCAGCGTGGTCTTCACCATTTGACTTCTGAACGCAAATTGATTCATCTCTGTTCTCGCAACGCTGACGAACAGAATACCGAAGCAGCATGTGCATAGGCCCGAAGACACACGACTCCATTTTCTCTGCCGCCGCGGGACCCGAGCAGTAAGGCCGACGGTACTCGAAGTTTTTACGCTATGCGTGTGCCGACTGCGCTGCCCCGTGGCCCTTTTGCTATGCACATGGGATAGGACACTGCCGACCCCTGATCTACATCAACAGATTCGCTTGATTCGTTCAGCTTTTGTGAAGCGTCGAGCGGTTAAATTAATAATAGATTCACTTTATTGGGAGATATGTAGACCGACGAAGGCGTATGTACATACATATATGTCTGTGGCTGAACTAACGACGATAGACGGTCTGATGGCTTCGAAGATTAGCTCCAGATAATATGAGTGCTAGGTGCAGACTAATTAAAGGCAGGCGGGCCGAATTGCCCGTGCTCTAATGTAAGCAAGCGAGCGACGATCCGAGAGAGCCATAATAAGAGATTAGAAGACGTGAGAGAACGGCTGGATAGGCTGCTGCCGTGCTTATGTCGATGTAAAATGTGATGCAGTGGGCAGTACAAATGGCAAACAATAATAGGAGTTTAATTTTACTGCTGCACCACTGGCTATGATTTAACTTATGTCGACTAAATATCGGGCTGGGAAACCCGAAATACTCCCCCCTGTTAAAAGGCTGACTTTCAACAGACGCGACAGGGTTTGTTTAGCTTTGTGACGAGTGATTGAGCGGACGAAGCAGGCAGACCGCCATTCTAACAATGCGATGGCGATATGTCATCTGGCTCGACTTGGCACTCTGAAATCGAGAATAAAATATTTGCATTAGGAACGGCCACGATGTGTCCCAAAAGAGTCTTCAGCTCGTTCATTCCAAATGTTCCTGAGTAGCTCCTAGTGCAATCGAAGATGTAGTTGGCAATCTTCACTGAAGCTCCTCTCCACTCAATAGGATACCATTTGGTATTTGGACTTAGCTCCAACAGCTCTCGATATTTGGCAATAAGATTGACTAAATGGCTTCTAGGAACAATGAGTGTAGGACTACCAACAGCGAAGGTCCAAATGTAAGTTTACAGGTGAATATACTGCAGTCGTTCAGCCCACTCGGGAGAGCCCATTGCAATCAGCACAATATGCTTAGAATGTTCCCAATCCATGTTGCGAACGAGTATTAATAAGGAATGGATGAGCAACGAAGCGTAAACGAGATTCCGCGCAGAGTCCAGCGCCAAAATAAGGCTGTCATTCCAATGCAAGTTCACCTTGCATACACGGTGAAGATCGATTTTCGACTTGGCCAACGCATCGGCTCCTAAACCAAGGTCAGCGATGAATGTTGTCTTCCTTTCATCGCCCCCAGAAGATCTGCTGAAAATAGGAGACTCATTGTCTGAGATCTGACCGATTGACACTCAGCCTCAAATTAATACTTAGGCCCTGCAAAGAGAGCGGGCCGACATTCAATCGCGCTCGAATAGGCACATCCAGATCCAGAAATTGAAAATGTACAATTAGTCAGGGCCAAGATGTGATCTAAACGTTTCCTCAGCTCATTCAATCATAGAACTGAGAGGTCAGTGGTACGTTAGAAGCTGTCCGTCTTGATTGCAGCTCCACTTCCCCCAATAGACCAATATTGGGATAGACCAAGTCCAAGAAAAGCTTTATATCCAGCGCGAAGATTCAGGTTATGATCGTTGACGAAAGTAGATTTGGGTTTGCGCTGAACTGGATGCTTCCTGGGTTCCAGCAGAGTTCAACGATCACACGGATGAATCCCATGCGACTCTTTGGCTCTGGCTTTTGGCTCTTTGCCTCTTTGACTCTGCTCTTGGGTTGACAAGTCAGGAACTTAACTTCTGCAGGGACGAGACGATGATTGATGTCTCGAAAACGAGAAAATATGTTGATCAGTAGCCGGTTCTGGAGATGGTTCTAATGGTGTACAGACATCACTGCTAATGTCTAACTTTCAATGAGATTACTGGAAGCCTGGCGGAGCTCCATCAAGACTCCTCCTGGGAGTGACAGTGAGATTCCGAGACATCTATGTACACTTCACGGAGATTACAGATCGATGCAACGAACGTGGTATGATGCGATACGATCAGCTCCTGACTATATGAAGACCGACGTATGGCATATGTACATACAGTGGCTCAGAGCCAACACCATGCAGTGTCAAATAAAAAGTTTAAGTGTAAGTTTTAATACGATCTAACAGGTGGGGAAACCCCATTATTTAAGGGTCAAATATTGGTTTTGGTACCCAATGTATATACCTATCATCGGTCATTGGAATTTTTGAAAAATAATGTGTAATAACTTTATGGCAGCCAATTTAACTGAGCCACTGTATATGTCTGTGGTTGAACTAACGACGATAGACGGTCTGATGGCTACGAAAATTAGAACCAGACTACATGAGTGCTAGGTGCGGAATAAATTAAGGGCAGGCGGGCCAAATTGCCCGTGTCGTAGTGTAAGCAAGCGAGTGATGATCAGAGAGAGCCATAGTGAAAGATCGAGAGAGCGCTGTAGAAGGCGAAAGTATTAAAGAAGACGTGAGAGAACGGCTGGATAGGCTGCTGCCGTGCGGGAACTTATGTCGATGTAAAATGTTGTGCAGTAGGCAGTACAAATAGCAAACAATAATAGGCATTTAGTTTACTGCTGCACCACTGGCTATGATTTAACTTATGTCGAGTAAATTTTGGGCTGGGTAACCCAAGAAAATTTTTATAATTCCATAAGTTCCGTCAAAGATTGGCAACGACAACCTTGGAAACGATGACCTCACTGGCGGTGGGTGATAGTCTAGCGCAACTATGCTGGTGTTCAAGTCTCAGCCCAATTTCTCCTTTATAGTTAGCTTAATTGATATGAAGGTATCGTCCAAGTCTGCTCGTCCTTCATCATTTGGGTTAAGATCTTCAATGTCCGCCTAGACATTTAGTACGTTTCAAAGGTGCTTAAACGATAGGTAAGCTCATCATTACAAATCGCGTTTTCCGTCTTTACTTCAACCACAGATTTGATCCGAGATATGTTCCGTTTAATGTTGCTCCGCTGGAGTTTCAAATCCTCGAGAGTCGTCATTTGTTATGTAGTTTAATTGCACGCACACAGAATTATATTTTCCAACAACAAAAAACGCAGGCAACAACAGCACGAACGAAACAAGGCAGCAGTAGCCAAAGCAAAAGGTTGATTTCAGTTGTTCCAAGGGAGAGCGAGTCAACGAAAATTCCGACGACGGAAACGAAAGCGAAACGAAAAGCGGTGGAATTGCAATAGATAAATGAGTTGATCTCTGGACCAGAGCAGGTAGCAGCAAGGAACACGAACCGGGAGTGCAATTGCCGTTGCTTGCGTTGTGGAGTTTAAGCGAATGATAAAATTAACCGAGAGCAGCGAGAGCAAAGCGAGGGTGATGACCGTGCATTTTTAATAGTAAGAGAGTACAATGATGAGAGTACGCTTTGACTACGAATGGTGTTTAACTATTTCTAACTTATTAAGCTGGACGAAAATTGACTGAACACCCTCATATCCCAAAGTCCGTTTGATGCTGTGCTATTAGCTACTGTCTCGTTCTCGTCAAAACAGCACTGAAACTTTCGTCCCTTGTCGTGCACTTTTGGACTCGGGATCTCAGCCTCAACTTCGAAAAACTAAATCGCACACCACAGCTCTAGCATAAGCGATTCTAGCTTCGCAAGGTATCTCGGTGGATCTCGTTCTGAAATCTCGGATTATAGAGTTCACCACAAACATCACTGCCGTCGTTGCCCAGAAGATAACGGATCATCAACGTCGCTCGTCGATTAGCACAGCTAATTGGCGTATACCGTCGCATATCACGCTTGCTGCCCCTTTATTTTACCAGCCGCAGATAATTGGAATTCTTCGGCAACCTCCCGCACTCGCCCCTTTACGAACAAGTGTAGTGTGCTCATATATGTTTATTTGTAGATCTATTTAATTGCTATGTTTATGGAACTTACTTACTTTAAATACGATTTATCTAATATATATTAACCAAATTAACTAACGTATACTAGGGGGATCGTGAAGGGTAGGAGGAATTGTTCGCAGCAGCAGACGTGTTTTTATTTTGCGTTCCTTTTATTTTGCCTAAACAGCCTATATTTTCAAATTAAACCTTAAAAAGTTCCTAAGTTAACCAACTATCACAGTTTCTGTTCTCGATCGCGGACGCATGCCTGTTTACTGTGTAAAATCATAATTTAATATTTCTTTTTTGCATCGGTTAACAGTGTGTTTTTGCTTGAGCTTTTCGTAAGTACACATAACTATATATTTAGCCGCTCTCATCTAGTAGATTTGTTGCTTTATCACATAAATCACAGCTTTATCATAAAAACTTCCAAGAATCAGATCACCCGTGACCAGCCCAGCATCCCCTGCTGGCTCTGCTATAGCGTAGTGCACGCAAAATGCTCTGAGTTTTCCAGTCTCGTGGGTGATGCCAACGACAACGGCTGCAGCCATGCAGATAACATGCAGCCAGAATCGTCTGTGACGTCCGTGTCTGTAGTGTTCACCAATTCTTCAGCTGTCCCTTCAATTCTGATCCCACCAGTGAGTATACGTCCCGGACCACCGGTCCATCATCACAGGTACCGGGCCTGTGGTACCTCTTATGCCAGGGAGATAGCTTCTTTAAAAATAAGTGTCTCCCAACTCACTTTAACACCATTTGCTCGGCCAAATTTTGGTGGCATTTGGTGGTGAAGGAATTTACGGCTAAGAAGAGTAGGCCCCCCACAACCCTTACTACAAATCAGGGCAGTGCTCCATCCACATCTTCCCGTCCAAAAAACTAATATATTCGCTCTTAGTGACCTATCAGAATGTTCGAGGCTTACGTAGTAAGCTCAGCATTCTTTTCCAGGATAGTGTCGCAGTTGCATCCTACGTTATTGTATTTACCAAGACATGGTTAAAGCCGGACATTCTTAGTTCCGAAGTTTTGGCAGGTCGGTACACAACTTAAAGAAAGGATCGTTCGTCTCGACGAGCAGGAGGGGTTCTAATTGCTGTGGACTCAAAATTCACGTCGGAACTTTTCACAGTCCAGATCCAGCAGGAACTGGAATTCCTGTGTGTAAAACTGATTCTTCCCGCTTTCTCAGTTTTCATAACTTGTTCGTATATTCCACCTTCTTCGGATATCGCAATTTACGAGCAGCATTTGTCCGCCTTGACCGCTATTTCTTCCTTACTATCAGACAAAGATCATATGATAGTTCTTGGTGACTTGAACTTGCCAGGAATTGTTTGGTCTTCGGTAAATGAGTCTAATAGCCTGGTACCCATGTCACGACATGACTTTGTTGACGGCTTGATAGACCTGTCTGCGTCTCAAGTTAACCATGTTAAAAATTCCTTGGGTCGATTTCTTGATCTGTGCTTTGTAGCGGATGCGACCTTAGCATTGTTAACTCGAGTCCCCCCACTCACTATGCCTGAAGATGCCTACCATCCTACTTTCGAAGTGTCGCTCGACATAAGACCAACTGTATTGGATAGGCTACCTCAATGTGTCCGCTGCTTCCGAAAGGCCGAGTTTACGAATTAGGGATTTTGATTTGTCCGCTTTGTATTTGTGCACTGATGTTACGATAGGCACAAACATTTTCTATGATGTACTGGACTCACTCTTTGATTCTTGTGTCCCGCTTTCCTGTCCTATTAGATCGAGGAAACCCCCTTGGTTAACCAAGGAGCTATCCAGTCTTAAAAACTTAAAATCAAGACTGTATCAAAAATTTCAAGAAGATGGCTCTCTTTCTCTCTCTCTCGTTAAGTAATGGCTCGATCAAACTTTTCAGTTCTTAACGCTCAATGTTATAATAACTACATATCTCGATGCAGGATATGTTTTTCTAAGGACCCTAAACAATTCTACAGTTTCGTTAACAGTAAGCGTAGAACGTCCGCACACCTATCCTCGCTTTCATTCCTTAATACGTCGGCAGATAATGATCAGACAATTACCGATCTTTTTGCCCGTTTTTTCCAAACAACCTATTCGCAGGATGTTAACTCTGGTAAGCCGTATCCATACGGTTTACCGAGGTTCAACGGCATTTTCAGTCCCTTGTTACGTGCAAGCTTATTGCTTCATGATCTACGATTAATGAAGCCGGTTTTTACCCGGAGGTATCCGGACGGAGTTCCTGGCTGTGTACTCAGGTACTGTGCCGAGTCTCTGTGTGGGCTGTTGCTTAAACTATTCACCCTGTCCATAAATTCTTTATGCTTTCTCCCAATATGGAAGGAGTCTTTTATAATTCCTCTCCATAAGAAAGGTAGCAAGTCTGACGCAATGAACTATAGAGGTATATCTAAGTTATCCGATATTCCTAAAGTGTTTGAGAACATTTTAACTCCGCACCTGCAGCACTTATTGGAGTTTACCTCCTTCATAATTAAAGGCTTTCAAGGTAATTTACAGACGGATGTTGTTCACACCGATTTTAGTAAAGCGATCGACTCTTTAAACCATTCTCTCCTAGCACAAAAACTTGACCTTCTAGGGTTCCCGCCCAATCTCCTGAGATGGACCTCTAGCTACCTTTGTTCTAGATCTCAAAGAGTCCTTTTCAAAAACTCCCCGTCCTCACCAGTGATGGTGACTTTGGGTGTACCACAGGGCAGCCATCTAGGCCCCTTACTCTTTATACTCTTTATAAAGACCTGCCTTCTGTATTAACATACTCTCGAGTACTTATGTATGCGGATGATGTTAAGCTCTGTGTCCAGTATAAGGACATTTCTTTTCAATCCAGGTTGCAATCCGATCTCGATAGATTTCAGTCTTGGTATTGTGCAAATTTATTAAACCTTAATGCTTCAAAATGTAAAGTAATTACTTTTCATCGCTCCAGCGCCTTTCTGGTTCCTTACACCCTTTGTGGTGGTTCTCTTGAGAGAATTACCCGGGTTGATGATCTTGGTGTTCTATTAGATCCCAAGTTAAAGTTTTCAGAACACATTTCTACCTTGGGTTTATAAAGAGGTGGTCAAAGGAATTTGACGAACCCTATATAACAAAGACTCTCTACACCTCTCTGGTTCGTCCGATTTTAGAATACGGCTCTTGTGTATGGTGCCCTCAGTACAACGTACACCAAGACCGTATAGAATCAGTTCAGAAAAACTCTTCACTTTTTGCTCTTTTTGCGGCCTCAGCTGGGATGCAGGTGTGAGACTGCCGTCTTACTCTAATAGATTGCTCTTAATAAACCTTCCAACCATAGCTAATCGTAGGAAAATGCTTGGTGTGATTTTTGTGCACAACTTGATCAAGGGTGACGTAGATAGCCCTGACCTGTTGAGCCGCATAAACTTCACGATTCCCATTAGAAGCACTAGAAACTATATACCGATTTTATAATAACATTAGTCAACACGGCATTTCCGCTCACGCCCAAAATGACTTTTTCTGATAGAGTTGGAAATTTCAAATTTTTTAAGAACTTTTTTTTTGTTTGTTTTTTTTTTAGTTTTTGTTAAGAATATTGTAAAATTTGTAATTTTTTTCAGAGGTAGTGCTTCTATTTTTCAAATAACTACATTTTCTTATAACTGGATCTATTGAACAAAAACTCGATGTATTGCGTATGTGCATGTATGTCTGTGGTTGAACTAACGACGATAGACGGTCTGATGGCTACGAAGATTAGCTCCAGACTATATTAGTGCTAGGTGCAGACTAATTAAATTAGTGTAAGAGAGCGAGCGTTGCATCGAGAGAGCGATAGCTTAAGACCGAGAGAGCGATAGAGAAGGCTGGATAGGCTGCTGCCGTGCGGGAACTTATGGCGATGCACAATGTGATGCAGTGGGCAGTACAAATAGCTATGGCTATGATTTTATTTATGTCGACTAAATATCGAGCTAGGAAACCCAACAGATGTCATTGAGGGAATTTCGTAACAATTCAAGTTGCTTAGAGTGTTCGCATATATGTTCCGCTTTATAAGAAAATTCAAAGAACCAAGTGTCAAATTTATAAAAACTGTCTCACCGACCGAACATCTTAAAGAATTCCAAAAAATTGTTGAGATCATACAACATAACGAGCATCAAAAAGAAATCGAAAAAGATTAGTCCTAGTCTTCAGCGGTTGAACCTATTCATCCGTGAAGTCACAGGTACTTGGTGTACTTTTTCGTTGTTGCGCGTAGAGGGGCGACTAGCTTAAGCTCCTATATCATACAATGACAAGTTTCCTTTGCTTTTGACAAAGCGCTCCCAACTTGTGCGGAGCTACGTTCGTTATCTGCATGATTCCAATTTTCATGTCGGTCCACGAGCACTGGTGAGCATCCTTCGACAGAGTGTTTGGATAGTGAATGCACAGGAGGTCTGCAGTCAGACAGTCCAATCATGTATGCGCTGTTTTAAATGCAAGTCACTGCTGACGCAACTTATGTGAAATTTACCCGCAAATCGACTCCGTGCTTTTCGTCCACTTGCAGTTTGCGGCGTCGATTTTTGTGAACTAGCTTATACGACACTGAAAATTCGAAAATGGCCCCCATATAAGTTCTACATTGCGCTTTTTGCTTGTTTTGCGTCCAAAGCGGTTCACTTAGATTTAGGTTCACTTTCAGACTTAACCACTGACTCTTTTTTAATGGCTTTCCAAAGGTTCGTTGGGCGTCGAGGATATCCCCAAGTCGTCCAGTGCGACAGCGCGATGAACTTCGTCGGAGCGAGCCGCCACCTCAACGCTCTGCGCCTGAGAATCGAGGAGCAAGGGGACGCAATTTTTTGTTCATACCGCCGCGAGCGCCTTACATGGGAGGACAATTGGAGGCAGGTGTCAAAATTGCAAAGCACCTACTCCTACGGGCCGTAAGTAACGCGCTCCTAACCGCCGAAGAGTTCGCCACAGTCCTCATCGGAATCGGAGCGGTCATGAAGTCGAGGACATTAGTAGCCCTGAGCTTAGACCCAAGCAACGGCGAGATACTAACGCCAAGGCACCTACTTACAGGCGGTTCGCTCATCGCCGTCCCAGCACTGCGGACTCCGGACGAGGAGAGTCACAGCTGCTTGCAGCGATTTCGAATTTTCTGGTCAGTCAGGAAAGCATTCTGGCGACAATGGCACTAGCGGAATCGCAATCTAGAGCAAGGAGACGTCTTCATCGCAACCGAAGACAATCTTCCGCCGCAGGTAAGAGTCAGGGTCAAGGTCATCGAAATCCAGAGAAGTAATGGAGCTGTATGTTCAGTATGTTGAAGCCGTGCAAGCCTTCAACGGGGCCGGTGTTTCGTCATTTCCCATTTTTAATTGAATTGTTTAAAGACTAGTGTAATTTAGTTTAGGGCTAGCTGGGCGAATTCGCCAAGAGCGAGAGAGAGCTTTATTGCACTCCCTCTTAGCCCTAATCTATTTTGCACTAGCCTACAAATTTGCGGCTTGACGCTACAGTTTTCGGTTTAATATAAAAAAAAAACTTTTCCTTAATATCATTGCTGTTGAAACATATTTAAGACAATCACTTAGTTTTTATTATTAATTTTAGAAACAAAAAAATCGTTCGCTCAAAAACTCAGTTATTGTTTTTGTCAGCTGTTAGAAGGTATACGGTGCCATTGTGAATCGCCGTCTGTCAAAAATCCCAACGTTCCCCCGTGATATGCTTAGTGAGCAGATTGTTTTGATATATATTGTTATTATCGTTATTATATATCGATAGCTACTCTTGCATCACTAGTTTGTCGCATAGTCCAAATTAAAAATCATGTTTAGCAACAAAATATCCGATTATAAATTAAACTCTACAATTAAAGCTGGAAAATTTGGAGCAGTATACATAGCAAATTATCTTAATACAAAAAAATGTATAGTTATTAAGGAAATTTCAGTGGAACAACAAGCGGATAAGCTAACAATGATATGCGAAGATGTTTTAAAGTTTCGACAGTTTAAACATACTAATATAAATAGCATCCTTCACTGTTTTGTTTACAAACATTATGTGTACATGGTGTTTCCCCATATGTATTTTGGAAACTGCCAAAATTTACTTGAAAATATTTTCACTTCTGGTAAATTAATTATACTCTGTTTATCAATGCTTATTCCCTTATCATATTAAGGATTATTTTATTTACATATATACAATACTAGGGTTCATGTATTTGAGTCGTGTCCGACTTTATTTGAAATAGCATACGATACTCTCTGTCAACTTAAATTGACACAGCATACCCGTCTGAGCCAAAATAAACATATGCGAGTACGAGATGCGTTTGAATGCGTTCAAAAGAAGAATCAAGAACAACTTGGTGCTTACGATGCCGGGTACTATTCGAAAAGATACAAACGCATATACTACATATACGTGCGTCTGACCGCTGACAGCATTAAAGCAGACAACGATGAACGAACAAAACCGAATACACTTTGTGCTTGGCTTTGTTCGTTTATTTGAAGCTAATTGTATGGTAGCAAACGTATACCGACTATAAAGTATTTTTGAAGTAGACGACAACGAGTACATTTGTGCAGGGCTCTAGTATATGCAAAAAATTATGAAATTATAATTTGAAAGCTTAATATCTTCCAGACGTTAAGCTGCAGTTACAAAGTGTCAGGGTCAGATTTATAGCTGCATTTGTCAGCTTTGTTAGAACTGCCGAATTCAATACAACTAGATATCATAAACGTATGTTATGTGGAATATAGAAGGACTACCTGTGAAAAAAAACAAGATTAAGAAAAACGAAACCTAAAAAAAATAAACATAATTCCTTAAAAATGTTTAAATCTCAAAATCTATAAGAAAAATTCATTCAGGCAGGCTCCGTCTTACTTTTTGGTTTCAATATTTCAACCAAAACTTTTCGTTTTAATTTTAAGGTGTTATCATTCACACAAATTCTTGTTATCGATATTGTTCAGGGCAGATCCCCACCGAATACCGACTTGCCAAATAGCAGCTATTTATTAGCCGTCAGCCGCATATTACCATTGCTACATATATTGTTTTTGTAAATTCTTGCACTTGCTTTCCCTGCTAAACGCTCTTTCAAAGCTCACTCTTCTCTTCGTGTATCTATGTATGTTCGACGTTATCTATGTTTGCCGAGCGAAGCGAAGCTGCGCTCAGCGATCGGAGTGGCAATGCTGGCAATGAGAAGGGCAATGCTGCTGTATAAGTGCACATGCATTCTCACGTACTTTGCGTGTGTGTCATAGTATTGATGGGCACTAGAACTGTAATTATTTGATTTCTGGGCTCACGTTACCCTTTACTTTAGCGTTTTTAGAAACGAACCTCTTTGAAGACGCTTGCCTTACAATATCAGAATAATTGTTATTTTGTACATGCTTTAGATGCTTTTTTTGTTGAATATAGAATACACTAATATAATAAGCGGATGTACATACTTAATATGTACATAATATGTGTCATACATGACTTCACATTGGAATAAAATGTACTAAATACTAGCTTCGCTGCTGACTAAATTAATTCAATGTTTCGAAATTCATCGAAATTAAACAATGATAATTTTGATGTAATTGCATATTTTATTTATTGCAATGCTTTTTGATACACAATATTCTTTGTTTTGCCGTTGTTAAGGCCGACAGTTTGCCTTCACGTGAGCACGTTACATACAGTTGACCATGTGAAAATACTGGGTGCTCCGAAGTTAATTTGGATTTAAACCACCAAATTGCAACGACTGTCCTTATGATTTACTATTTAGCAAAGCAAGACGAATGGGAAATTATATTCGTTTGAAATCAAATGGCATGTCAGTAGGAATCATCGGAATTCTCGGATTTAAAACGTGTTCACCACAAAATTTCCCATTCTAAATAGTTGCTTCAAGTAAATTAGTCATCACTTTTTTCACAGCAAGTCTTGTACCATTACGGCAATCGAGATAAATCCAATTGGCTTTGAATGAACGGAACGTATAATTTTATGTAGCGTTTATTTGATATAGATATATGGTGATTATGTAATATTCGCGGCTTACAACGTGGTTTATATGAATAGCGGGGTGATCGATATGCGGCGGTATAGCGATATGCGTACGGTTCTTTGTAACTAGAACTTCTACTAGATCAACTTCACGAAAAGAAATCGAGCAAAGGGGAATTGAAAAGATCATGCGATGATACGGCCCATTGCAAAAACGGTGCACATCGATGTATGCGTGTGCAGCTACGGGTGCTCGCTGTACGTGTGAGAGCGTAACGGTTTTAAATACAAGCAATAACAGCACACCTATGCGCGTACAAATAGGTGCCTAAGCGGGGCAATACAATTATGAACATATGATTAGGGCAAGTTATAATGAATATCGACAACTTAAACTAGGCGGCTAATTTCTCAACAAGCCGACCCACAGCGGGTCAAACAGCCCGGCTAGCGCATTATTATTGATAGCTCGAGTAAATTAAGAGATATTTTAATGAAAATGTAAACTTAAGGATTTCAACGCATTCTTCACATACTCTCTAAATTTAATTTTCTAGGTCAACCATTTCTCATATCTATCATACACATTTATTGTAATTATAATTATCTATTATGAAGATCTCCTACTCCAGTGGTCCTCTTTAGGCTTCATTCTTTGTACTGTTTTTAATAATATGTGTAGTAACTTGTGGTTTTCATAGGCAATAAGTACATATATGTATGTGCAAATTAAGATTATTGTGCCAATTAGTGTGGGCAAGCTAAGAAGTGTGATCTAAAAATATTCTTTAATCAGCGGAACGTAAGTAAAATTGTTTTTAAATGTTTCGAGAATGAAATGATGGAAAATAATTTTGATTTTACGGTAGAATGCCCCGTGGGACACATTTATCAGAGGAAGATCGCGGTATGATCAAGACAATTTCTTATATTGCTGCCAGGCTAAATAGGTATAGAAACACAATAACAAACTTTCTCAGAAATCCGGAAATGTATGTAAAAATTAAGCGGAGCGGCAGGCCCACTGAAATCGATGCACGGTGTAGGAGGCGAATTCGGCGTCTAGCTGTTCAAAACAATAAGTCTTGCATGGAGATCAAAGGTCAACTGAAATTTGACATATCCCAAAGACGTATACCAAATTATAAACGAGAACGAAATGGTTACATATGCTCCCCGCGACGCTGTACCGAGGCTGCTGAAGCGTCACATAACCACTCGCCTAGAACTTGCTGAGAAGTTCAAATTTAGGTCACAGGAGTTTAGTAAAGTTATATTTTCGTTAAATGTAACTCTCCAATTTTTTTTATACCAACCAGAACAAATGCAGAAATGTATATAGAGTTGTTAGAAACAGTTGTTACTCATCGAATTTGCTGGAGACCTTTACGGGGATGAGTGGATCTTCCAGCAAGACAACGCGCCAATCCACACGGCACATAAAACAAAAGACTTTTTGGCAGTTAGGAAGATAACATTATTGCAATGGCTAGCGCTCAGCCCGGACCTAAACCCAAAGGAAGATCTTTGGGGAATACTATCCAATAAAGTTTTTAGGAATGGCCGCCAGTTTGATACGGTAAATGACCTCAAAAAGGCATTGATCCAGGAATGGGATCGAATTAATCCTGAAATTCTCAAAAATTTGGCAAGCATATCAACTATTAAGAAGTAAACAAAAAAATATTTAAGAAATGTTTCCAATAGTCAGTGGCGTAACTACCACCGGTCTTACCGGTCTCAGAAACCGGGAACAGAGAAACATTTTTTTCATCTTTATATCAGAAAAATGTTCAATATGAAAAAATAAAACTTTTGGTGTTCTTCCGTTATAAATATTCGTTCTTTAGGACGTTGATATGCAATGACTGCACCATCAAGTGGCCCAAGCGACACCAGCCTATGGCTGTTACGCGCGGATCCCAGGCAAGAACGCAGCCCACCTCCCGCCCAACCGACCGAGGGGCGCTGCCGCATGACGCGCGACTCGTAAACCGAACCGATCGCGGACATGCAGGAAAGATAGGTGTTAGACTAGTGTTCGAGGAAAAGTAGAACTAATCTAACTAAAGAAGAAAAGTAATTACTAATTACGGGAAATATGTAGGAGTATCAGTAATTTAAGACTAGGAAGGGAGTTAGTGGTAGATATAATATGGTAGAGGGAATTATAATCCGAGCATAGGACCCTAAATGGTTCATGCAAGGAGTAATTCGATCTACAAAGCGGAAGAAACAACGGTGTATAATTTCTAGTGCTTCTAATAGGAATCGTGAAGTTTATGCGGCTCAACAGGTCAGGCCTATCTACGTCACCCTTGATCAAGTTGTGCACAAAAATCACGCCAAGCATTTTCCTACGATTAGCTAAGGTTGGAAGGTGTATTAAGAGCAATCTATTAGAGTAAGACGGCAGTCTCACACTTGCATCCCAGCTGAGGCCGCGAAGAGCAAAAAGTAAAAAGTTTTTCTGAACTGATTCTATACGGTCTTGGTGTACGTTGTACTGAGGGCACCATACACAAGAGCCGTATTCTAAAATCGGACGAACCAGAGAGGTGTAGAGAGTCTTTGTTATATAGGGGTCGTCAAATTCCTTTGACCACCTCTTTATAAACCCAAGCACGCCCATGGCCTTATTCACCATGGTAGAAATGTGTTCTGAAAACTTTAACTTGGGATCTAATAGAACACCAAGATCATCAACCCGGGTAATTCTCTCAAGAGAACCCCCACAAAGGGTGTAAGGAACCAGAAAGGCGCTGGAGCGATGAAAAGTCATTACTTTACATTTTGAAGCGTTAAGGTTTAATAAATTTGCACAACACCAAGACTGAAATCTATCGAGATCGGATTGCAACCTGGATTGGAAAGAAATGTCCTTATACTGGACACAGAGCTTAACATCATCCGCATACATTAGTACTCGAGAGTATGTTAATACAGAAGGTAGGTCATTTATAAAGAGAGTAAAGAGTAAGGGGCCTAGATGGCTGCCCTGAGGTACACCCGAAGTCACAGGACAGGGAGGACAGGGAGTTTTTGAAAAGGACTCTTTGAGACCTAGAACACAGGTAGCTAGAGATCCATCTCAGGAGATTGGGCGGGAACCCTAGAAGGTCGAGCTTTTGTGCTAGGAGGGAATGGTTTACAGAATCGAACGCTTTACTAAAATCGGTGTAAACAACATCCGTCTGCAAATTACCTTGAAAGCCTTTTATTATAAAGGAGGTAAACTCCAATAAATTTGTAGTGGTTGATCTCCGCCTTATAAATCCATGTTGAGTTGGAGATATAAGTGATCTGCATAGGTGCTGCAGGTGCGGAGTTAAAATTTTCTCAAACACTTTAGGAATAGCGGATAACTTAGATATACCTCTATAATTCATTGCGTCAGACTTGCTACCTTTCTTATGGAGAGGAATTATAAAAGACTCCTTCCATATCGGGGGAAAGCATGAAGAAGTTATAGATAGGTTGAACAGTTTAAGCAACGGCCCACACAGAGACTCGGCACAATACCTGAGTACACAGCCGGGAACTCCGTCCGGACCCGGTGAGAACACCGGCTTTACTGTTCGTAGATCATGAAGCAACGAGCTTTCATTTAGCAAAGGACAGAAAATGCCGTTCGACCGCGGTAAACTGTATGGATACGGCTGACCAGAGTAAACGTCCTGCGAATAGGTAGTTTGGAAAAAACGGGCAAAAAGATCGGCAATTGCCTGATCATTATCTGCCGACGTATTACGGAAAGATAGCGAGGATGGGTGTGCGGACGTTCTACGCTTACTGTTTACAAAGCTGTAGAACTGTTTGGGGTCCTTAGAAAAACTTATCCTGCATCGAGATAGGTAATTCTGATAGCATTGAGCGTTAAGAACTGAAAAGTTTGACCGAGCTATTACATAATGAGAGAGAGAAGAAGGAGAGCCAACTTCTTGAAATTTTTTATAAAGTCTTGATTTTAAGTTTTTTAGATGAGATAGCTCCAAAACGCCATTCCGTTTTGAGATGGCATCACCCACGAGACCGGTGATCCCGGCGCATTTAGCGTGCACTACGCTATCGCAGAGCCAGCAGGGGATACTCGGCTGGTCATGGGTGATCTGCTTCTTGCAGGTTTTCTTAACACAGACCACAGAGAATTCCATTTTTAAAATGTAAAATTTATTTATTATTTTTCTTTCAAAAAAAACTGATATCAGACCAGTGTGCCAACATAAACGCCAAGAGAGGAATAAGTAAGAATGAGAGCGGTTACCGCAGCTACACTTGAGAGAGAGAGAGAGAGAGCGCTACTGCACAGAAAATATCGAGAGCGAGAGAGGAAGAACAGTTATTTAAGTGTGGGTGATAGGGAGAGAGTGATAAATCAGCAAAACTAATAGGTGAGAGCGGCTAAATATGATACTGCGTGTACTTACGAAAAGCACAAACAAAATCACAATTTTTTTTAGGGGTTTTTTTCATAAAACACCGGCTTTTTAAGCAAAATAGGAAGAGAGTAAGCGGAGCGCAAATTAGAGGCACGATTCCGTGTAAATATTTTCCATGGATGTCTCGATATCATTTGCAATCAATTACTAAATCGGTTTGAAAGTTTGAAGAACGTGATCAAAACTTTTCGAGTATTCCAACCTAAGGAATTGACATAAATGACGGACCAAGAACTGCACAGGGAAGCTGTGATACTTGCAGATACTTATGCTGAAGACATCGGCGACAAATTTCCTGAACAGTTGTTATTTCTTCGATCATGTCCCAAAAAACAAATTGAAAAACTCAGTTCTGTCACGCAACTTGCAAATTTGTTAATTATTGAAAATGCTGCTTTATCTTCGAGTTTTCAAGAAGTTTGCACAGCTTTGATTTTATTATACCCGGTACTCGAAGAGTATAGGGGTATATTAGATTTGTGGTGATATCGGTTGTGTGTAACGCCCAGAAGGAAGCGTTTCCTACCCCATAAAGTATATATATTCTTGATCAGCATCAATAGCCGAGTCGATATAGCCATGTCTGTCTGTCCGTCCGTCCGTCTGTCCGTCTTCATTAGCGCCTATATCTCAAAGACTATTAAAGCTAGAGCAACCAAGTTTTGTATCCAGTCTCCTTTGTTATCACACTACTCAAAATGTATTTCAAAATTTCGCCCCGCCCCCACAAAGGACGAAAGTCTGTGGCATACACAATTCTGAAGATAAGAAAAAATAAATACGCAGAATCATAGAGGATGACCATTTCTATCAGAGTGTTGAATCTGAATCAGATCGGATTATTAATATAGCCACAATGAAGAAAACCATTTCGAAAGTCATCGTTCCCACTCTCTCTCTCTCACACGCCACCCTGTCTGCTTTGATTATTCGTTTAAATGAGCGCCTAAATCTCAGAGACTATAAGAGCTAGAGCAACCAAACTTTCTATCCAAACTCCTGTGAAATCAAACCAGCACAAGTGTATTTCAAAATTTTGCCACGCCCCTTTCCGCCCCCACAAAGAACGAAAATCTGTGGAATCCACAATTTTTAAGGTACGAGAAAACCAAAAACGCAGAATCATGGAAAATTACCATGTCTACCAGATTGCCGAATATGGATCAGGTCGGATCAATATTATGACCAGAAGAAACAAATTAAATTTCAGTGGCTACGCAACGCCTGCCAAGCGCTTCTCATTCCCTCTCTCTCTGTCGCAAACACTTGTACGTCTCAAATATGTAGTTATACATGTAGAAATGTAGAGACATATGTAAAAGGCATATGCAAACAAAATTAGAAACATGTATAAATATTCCAAAAATGGTTTGACTTCAATGTTTGAAATATTATTTTTGCCCAGAATTTAATTCGTTCCTTTTGCGACCATATAATAAATTGTATAAATCGTAAGCTCATAAACATATGTATGTATGTATATACTGACTGTGTACCGGGTATAAAGTAGAGCCGCGGCCTTTGCCGCGGCTCACATTGTTCCCCCTTGTTTTTAACTATTCCAGTTACAATTGCTACAGCTGAAATATCCTTTTCAAAATTAAAAATCATAAAAACTTATCTTCGAAGTACCATGGACCAAGAGCGTTTGAGTTATTTGAGTATTCTGTCCATTGAACACGAAATGGCCAATCGTTTGAGAAATAACTTGGATCAAATTATTCACAAGTTTGCTGATTTGAAAGTAAGGCGGATTAAATTCTGAATATGCATATCACAACTTTGAGAACTCAAAAATTGTTTATTTTATTCACTGTTGTTATTTTTTTGTTAGTATGTAGTCAAACGAGATAAATAAAATTCAATCCAAAACATTTTCTTTGTTCTTAATAGTTTTTCACTAGTTAATATAAGTGCACATATACTTCTTTCCCTGAGGTACATTTATATTAGCATAAAATGTACCAAATAGAAATTCATTAAGGGCTGACATTTTTTTTTGGCCACTTTTTCGTAAAGCCAAATGAAATAAAGTGAGCGCTTGGATACCGACATTTCACCTAAAAAGGGCAACAGACTTAAGAGTTGGTCGTAGTTGGTTATCATTTTGGATATTTTTACACCACAATGGCTCACACTTTGCATATATGCTAAAATTAGCTCGGATCCGATTAGACAACGTTAGTTTTATTATTTTTATTTTTTTATTTATTTTTATAGCATACGCTATACAAAAATAAATACTGAACAAGCTTACTTCTACCACATTTTTTTTTGTTACCCATAAAAAGATGGGTCACAAACAAATAAATTATAATAAAGTACATACCTTATCTGATTGAGAAAAAAAGATATTGACTCAAGAATTGACAACTGGCTTGCAATTTGGTTCAAAATTGTAGTATATTCCTCGAAGGTTAACGCACTGCCACCAATTATTCGGCGACTATTAAGCTTGACTGAAGTCGACCATGAAGTCTCCCAAATACCTCCAAATGCTGGGCAGACGGCGGAAATAAGTGCCAGTTGATTTTCTGACTCGTCAGAAAACTCCCAATTTCCTCGTTTTCACTTTGAGATACGGCGATCCGCTGAATTTACATTAGTTTTTTTCTGGCTCCATGGAATGTTGTGCCATTGTCTGAGTATAAATCCGATATAGGGCCACGTCGAGACCAGAATCGTTTAAAGGCGGCGATAAAAATCACGTCGATTTCGCCTGGTTTCCCAAATGTAGGGTCCGCTAAGGGTAGGTCACAAATCTGTTCCCACATCGGAGTGTTTGACTCGATCCTCTGGGCTGGAATCGAGGAGGTTAAAGTATGCATAATCAGACCTGTTACCGCCCCTGATGCAGCGCTTGTGCTTGATGGAGAGCAGTGTGAACGTGGCGCGACCTCGAGTAACTCCAGCAGGATTTGCACCTAGGCCAACCACCGGTATACGAGCATGCGTGCGTGGCAATCCGGTCCGTTGAATAAACGACTCGGCGACCAGCGTTATAGTTGAACCAAAGACAATATAAACACTAAGATGTGCCGCGCCATACAAAATTTTGAGCACAATTCCTGACTGGCTGGAATTTTCAAAAGTTCCAGCGTGAATTAGAGAGAGACAGATAGACGGAGAGACAGAGAGCGCTTTAGTTTCACACGTTCTGTACGTGAGGCTGAGCTTTAACTGTATGTGTGCACATATTGTATGGCTGCTTGTTTGTATTGGTTGTTGACGACGCCGCTGTCGAAGAAAATACCCATTACTTTAGAATTGAATGGAGATTATGATTTGACGATGACGCATGCCCAAAATATAAAAAATTGCATATTTTGTATATCCTTTATATGCTTATATTGTTTAATGTACTATAAACGAATATAATGAACGAATGTAAATATATACAAACGCAAAATGTATATCAGATATAACATCAAATTATATTAATTGTCTATAGGGTATTAGTTCGTCGCATCAATAAGCAACACTCAGCAAATAAATTTGTGTCTCAAGAAATCTTCTCAAAAGTATTTTGCTGGCCATTTCGGCAGCTCAGCACGCGTACACACACACACATACGTACTTACGTTCCGTGTGTACTTATACAAGCAAGCTCATTCTATTTTTAGATTTGCGAGCGCACTAGAGTTCGTGCGAGCGAGATAGCACTCTTTCAAAAAACAACCCTCCCTACACCACATAATTGTATGAGCGCGGCACATCTTAGTGTTTATATTGTCTTTGGTTGAACCAGTATCCAGTAGCATCCTGCAGCTTGTCTCGTTGCCCCAGGCGTCAACTATTGTGGCTAGAATCGTTGGCAATATGGTTTGACTATTGGCCAAGAATCCCCTCTCCAATGTATGATGGCTGACCACGGCAGGATCAGCATCAGCAGAATGTATGGGCGAGCGTAGATTTGGGTCAGTGCTGACGGCAGCACTCGAAGTGGTGCGAATCTCCTCTAGATGGACAAGTGTGTGGTGTCTCGATTTGCACAGACGACACGTGTTTGTGTTAATAACAAGAAATGGATCAGCCACACATCGCGGTTGTCGCACTTCAGAGCGTGTACACTATTTTGCGATGTCGACTATTTTATGCAATTCCATTATGTTTAAACCTTTTGCAGTTAGCAACAAAACAAAATTTTGAATAAATGACCGAGCAGTCAGTGATTTTTTGTTTTGTAACAATTTTTGTTTATCATCAGAATCTTTTCAGATAGCAAGATAGCTGGAAAGCAATATATTTGAAGTGTCTTGACCATTATCGTGACTGCTTCGCTTGCTTATGGCTCCAGTGAAAATGGCATGGGAGCAAAAGAACTTTCCCTCATACCCGGCAATATCCAAATTCGGATCGACAAGTTCCCCTTCCTCATCATATTCGACTAGGTTTTCAGACAGCTCTATAAAGCGTTTGAAAGTTGCAACCAATCGGTCCAACTTGTGTTCTAATGTTTGCACAGAAGTACATGGCTGTACAAATTCCGAAGTCTCCGTAGATGCGCAAATCAGTTGCTGAATTATGCGATGTACGTGGTCCTTCATGACACAATTGAACTTTGTTGACAAATATTCACAATAAACAATATAAAGCTACAACAGAATTCTGCCTGTATGTTGAACCATTGTGTGGAAAAATTGCAAAAATCCTTTGATTTTTTCAAAATTTCAAACGAGAAGAGCACATAAAAATTGATTTCTACAAAATGTCGATAAGGATCGATGGTATCAAGTAGCGATTTACCCCGCTGGCAGCGCCACACATCACAGAGACAATGTTGAAGAACATCTCCAGGAGAGCTTGAGTTCATCAGTTCATCATTTGACCTTACATTTGTAAGTCTTAGATGTTGTCTTAGGCGATGGGAATGCGGCGAATGAGGACAGACTTGCATCCACAAAGACGTGCATCTCTATAGCGCGCACCTTCTATCGTCGCCATCTCTCCGCAGAAATCGCTGATAACATTTGTCTTTGGGTCGGATCAGAACTTGATGGAAAATATCCTTGATGACACCGCAGACTCCGACGGAACCTTCTCTTAAGTGAAAGAGAATTTATAATGTTGAGACCTTTTGGTCCAGCTTACCCAGCTTACCCAGCTTGTTCGGGTTTTAGGCTTCAAAATGTAGCAGATACCAAAGCCTGTCGCTTTCCTGTCGCTTACCTCGTTAGGCTTCAACCGTCGAGCGTATTGACTAACCGCTTGTACACCATATCGCTTCTAGGCAGCACAATGTGGTCATCCTTCCACAATAATTCTATCTGAAAACATTGTCCCAATCTCACCGTGGTATCTTCAAGTATCTTCTGAACCCACACGTCGTCGCTGCCTGCAACTGGTTGCGCGAGCTTCACACCAAATTTTTCGACAGCAAAGTAGTCTTCCACCAGATGAACCTTCATCCAAGAGTACGTACGTATCCAACCGTCGGCCGGTTCTGTACAGCGTTACTGGCAATATACGAAACAGTAGGCGACTTCGCTCTGCGTCGACACAATTCAAAATCCTTTTTGCGGGCGCATCTGGTGCCTGCGGCGGGCTTTAGTTCAGGCTACATCTAGAAACTGCTAGCTGCCGGTTTCGTTGCCTTTGTCACCGGCTTGTTGCGGTGAGCTTCTGCGCTCGCCGTCCGACCAAGTAGCAGACGGTGATGCCTATTCCGGCATCCGCCGATGTGACACTCACCATACGAATAGCAGGATCTAGTCATGTGGCCGCTTCGTAGGCATGTAAAGCACCTGTCTGGTAGTGAAGCTCCGTTGAAATCTCCGCAGTCCTTAACTGCATGTTGTACTCCACAGATTAGACGAACTCTAAGACAGCTGTCTTGTTACTCGCCTTGGTCCTGGTCGATGCTTGCATGTAGCACTCGAAGCCTTTGTTCCGTCCCTTCGACATCCACAATAGTGCACACTACATTAGCGTACTGTACCAGCCACGCACTATAATAGACAATGGTTGAGAATGACAGCATGCCTTGCCCAGTCCTCTCGTTTGTTTGTAGGTAGCTTGGACACAAGGTCTTTCATAAGGTTTGGCTTCCCCAAATGCTGATCAGTGTACACACAAAAGAAGATCGGCCAATCCTGTACTGCTTACTCCGACCCCGTTAGGTGGAATCCGATCGCTACTCACATTTTTGCGGGCTCTTATCCCTTCTAGTTACTTCTCCAACGCTGAAATTCGACTAGACAAAAATTGTTCCTTTTATTTACGCTGCTTATTTAAAATTGTTTATGGCTAGCTAGTTCAATATGAACTTCCGAATCTATGCTCTACGCCTTATAAATGTGTCTATCTAAAACCAAAAATCCTAGCAACAAAACATTTTCTCTTCGATTTTTCTTAAGTTTTCAAAGTCAAAATTTCGGGAAAAAATACCGCAAAAAATTATGAAATTTGAATTTGAATGCTTAATATCTTACAAATTTTAAGCTGCAGCTACAAAGCTAAAAACTCTGTCTAAGTCGGACTTACAGCTGCATTTGTCAGTTTTTCAGAACTGCAAAGTTCATTACAACCAGTTATAAGAAACTTAAGTTATGTGAAAAATAGAAGCACTACCTCTAGAAAAAACATGCAAAATATAAAAAATTCTAAAAAAATGCCTCTGCTGAATTTCAAAATTTTATGCTCAAAATCAAACATTTTGCAATCCAAAAATATGGACATTATTAAGTGCTCTGAGCATATGCAGAACGTAATAGATATAGTTGAGATGCATAGATCTTCAGCGGATGTTGTTTTTAATGAAATATTTGTAGAACCCACAAAGGTTGCTAAAAGAGTTGATATTGAAATCACTACGCCACGAATTATTCAAAAGCAAGTTAATAGATCAAATCCTCCATTTAAATCTGTGCCAATCTATTACCAGAGAGCAATATATTTACAATATATCGACTCTCTTATATGTGCGCTGAAGGCAAGATTTGCAGAGCAAAATAATCCAGAATTTTATTTATCTGCTCTTTATCCCAGTAATAATATTGAAAATCTAAATTTAATCAAGGCTAAAGCTAACATTTTTGTAGCCTGTGATTTTTACAATTTGCACGGCATTGAATAGTAAATAGATGTGTGGTACTCACTATGCCGAAAAAAAACTTTTACCGACCTGATTTGATACAAAGAATTCTACCCCAACACTAAAATGGCCTTAGAATACAAAGAATTCTACCCCAACACTAAAATGGCCTTAGAAATTCTTATAGCCTATTGATCGCTTCTTGCCCGAACATGCTGATTTGAAAAGCTTTTTAGATCAAAGTTAATGATATTATCTGTCAAATGGTTAAATTATTTAACTTTAAATTTTAACTTTAAAAACCACAGGAATATTTAAAAGGCAAACATTTTCAATAGCAAAAACAAATTTACTTACACAAATTACATTTTTTTTTCAGAAAAATCTGTTATAAAATATTGAGTTCTACAGAATGACACAAAATGAAATGAAATACAAACACACATTTTTAGCACAAATCTGATATTTTTTTGAGTAATTTCTAATTTTTGAGCTACCCTATAGAAAAGTAAAGTTTTATAAAAACTATGTAATTTTGTAACGCATGTAATTTTGTGCACACGTTGCGGAGAGAGCCCTGTAAACAAACTTTTTATACCCGTTACTCGAAGAGTATAGGGGTATATTAGATTTGTGGTGATAACGGATGTGTGTAACGCCCAGAAGGAAGCGTTTCCGACCCCATAAAGTATATATATTCTTGATCAGCATCAATAGCCGAGTCGATAAAGCCATGTCTGTCTGTCTGGCAAAGGCCGCGGCTCACAATGTTCCCTCTAGTTTTTTCTTAAAATGTATAGTGTAATTTATTTAAATTTAATGAAATCAAATTTAATTTCTGTTTTTGTATGGTGGACTGAATACCGGGTATTAAGTAGAGCTGCAGCAAAGGCCCATCCACAACGTCCTCCCCTCGTGTTTCTTTAAAAAATTATTTAAAAATTTGTATTTGTAACAGTTTTCAACAGTAAAATGGAATGTGGGAAAGTACCGAACGCAATTGAACGGCAAAATACGGTATTAGAAGGTTTGGTCAGACCTTAGGTCCGACATGCACCTTAGCCGTTTATCCATAGATTTTGTTCAGCTGGGAAATGTCAAACCGAAAAAAGATGTAGCTGTAATAAACAAGTTTTGGTGCGCTTTAGGAAAGCTTGCAAAAATGTGTACAAAGAGTAGAAAAGCTAAGATTACCTTTAATATATTTTGAACTATAAATTTAGAGGTTTTTAGTTTTTTTTTTTAAATGTGTATATGACGTTTGATTACATGACGTTTCGGTTTGGAAATTCGCAGAGGTTCCATAACCGGGTTTCGAATATTTTGGAACCTCGGGTTCGTCGAGTAAAATAAATGAAAAGATAAAGAGAATCCATGTTTTATACAAATAAATCATTTTATTTTACTGCATTCGTTGCATTTCAAAGGTATTTAAATTTAACTTAATTCAAACCATGCTTAAAGAAATAAAAATAATAATAAAAATGTTTAATAATATAAAAACAAATAAAACCGAGAGGGAATGTTGTACCCGGTACTCAGTCAATATATACATACATATATGAGCTTACGATTTATGCAGTTTATTAGTTCGCAAAAGGGACCAATTAAATTTTGGACTTTAAATAAAGTCAAACCATTTTTTTTTTATTTTTTTTATTAAGTTACTTTTAGCTGAGTTATCACAGCTAAAAGAATTATTTGGCCTCCCACGTCTTTGACTGGTTAACGCCACCTCCTGTTTGTGTTATTAAATAACTTTCTTTGCTTGGTTATATGTTAAAAATTGATGAACTAGTATGTAAGATTTCTATGCGGTGATGATTTTTATGATGAGAAATTTGTTAGCAGGGTAAGTATGTATGTTTTCTTGCATTACAATTTGATATTAGCGATTCGTATGAAGTCAACAATGTTTTTGTAAGATTCGATAGGGTCTTTCTCAAAAAACCGAAATATATTGGTATAAGATTTTAGTAATGGAAAACGATTACGCTTATCAGAGTAGGCGGGACAATTGAAAATCAGATGTGAGGAATCTTCTGGTATATTACATATATCACATAAATTATTATTTAATACTTTCATTCTTGCCAAAGAAACTTTGTCAATTCCGTGACCACTTAGTAGTCTATTGATTTGTTTGATTTCTATGCGGTTAAGTTTGCAGTTCTTGTTTTTAAACCATGGATTTTCCCTTATATACGGGAAAAGATTAGTGTAGCCTTTGTTTCTTTCTATGGCGTATTCAATATATTCCCTTTCCCATTATTCTTTAATATGGGTAAAGAAATATGTAATGGCGTCTTCAAGAGGCCAGAGAGCTACAAAGAATGTACCATTGCTTCTTGAATTTTTAGCAGCCATATCTGCTATTTCGTTTTCCTCTATTTGTACATGGCTTGGAATGTAGTGAAATTCCACAGCAAATAGACATGGAGCGTTTTCAATTTTGTGTATTATTTCTTTTGCAATGTAATAATCAGGGTACATTTTTTTTAAATTTAAAATCCCATTGATACTATCCGTTAATATTGCAATTTTATAGAGGTTTTCGGTAATGGCAAAATCAATGGCCCTACTAATGGCTATCAGCTCAGCTGTGAGTGATGATAATTTCTTGTTTGTAAAGAAGCTTCTAACCGATTTAGATTCCTTATAAAAGAAATACCCACGTAATTGTCTGATACCGATCCATCTGTGAAAATCAAATCAAAACGTTTAGAATATAAGTACGAAAACTTTTCTTTTACTAAAGAGTTTATGAGATCGTTATTCGCAGATCTTTTGTTGGGGCATGAGCCCTTGAAAAAATCTGTATCGGTTGTAACTTTACGGTTTGGACTAGTAACATCTGTGATCGGTACAATTGCATTGAAAATATTCTTAAATTCCTCATAGACTTTGGCGTAGCTAGTGTTCCTTGCCACGAAGGAATCGGCCAAAAGCGATGCCGCTGGAAGACCATAGGCAAAAACCTTTGCCAACTCCTTTGCCGCAATGAACTTCAGTCTATATTCAGGTGGAAGCTCGGAAGCTAAATTATATATTATGTTTACTGGAGTAGATTTTATTAATCCAAGTGAACGTCTAAGATAGAAGTTTAAGTGGACTTTGATTTTCTTTGTTACCACGTTTGAAATATTTGCAAAAGAGGAACAGGAGTATTCTAGTTTAGAACGCACGAATGCTTTATAAAAATTTAGAGATTTACTTGGATGCACTCCGAAGTGACATCCACTGAGCATTTGCAGAAACATATTTGACCTGTTAGATTTGGATATTATTTCATCTATGTGCTGTACCGAGGAATTATTGGCAGAAATTATTCTGCCAAGGTAATTTACTTTGTCTACTTCTTTTAGAATTGCATTGTTAATAACTATATTTAATGGACGTCTTCTGTTACTAAAATGAATTACAGTAGATTTCAACGAATTGAAAGTCAAATTGTTAGTATTACTCACTTGGTTGAAATCATAAATCTTCTGTTCTAAAATGTTTCTAGCCATATCGAAATCTTTGTCAAAGCATAAGATAAAAAAATCATCTGCATACTGGAATAGAGTATAGTTTTCATCATTTATAGTGTGAAAGTCAGATGTATAAATATTAAAGAGTATTGGACTTAGGCAGCTACCTTGACACACATCCTTATGAACCGTTTTTTCCTGATTGCCACTCATCAAAATTCTCTTTTCCAAAAAACTAATTATAAATCGAATAAAGTCCATATCAAACTCCAAATAAATCAGCTTCTGACATAGCAGAGGTATGTTGACTGAATCAAACGCCTTGCTAATATCCAGACAGCCGCCACGACCTGAAAATTTTTAGCTTTGAGATTAGCTACGTTATTTATAACGTCATTAATGCAGTGTGCAGTAGAATGGTTTTTTCCTAAGGCATAACATCTATCTGGAAGTAACTTGTTTTTAATAATAAATGATTCTATACGAAACTTTATCATACCTTCTAAACTCTTAAAAAGAACACTCAAAAGGCAGATAGGTCTGTTGTTCGCCACCATAGTTGTATCTAAATTTTTTTTTGGTACTGGGATCACCTTTATGAATCTCCAACTATCTGGAATTTTTCCACAACGACTATGGGGAAATGGTTACTGTTCGAAATTTTGCTGTTTTGCACAGACCAATTTATATTTTGATTGGATCTGTTTACAAAAGTTATGTCTAATGCAGAAAAGTAGTTAGGATTTGATGAATACGTTGGAGATCCATTATTTAAGCAGCAAAAACTTGAATTCAGAATATTTCTTTCCAAAAAGTTACCTCTTGCGTTCTGACGTGCATTTCCCCATATGGAAGATTTGGCATTAAGATCACCACCTATCAAAGTGAAACCATTTAACAAAGAAACTGCAGAAAATAGATCCTCGCATCCTGATTCAAAAGTATTCAAGTCAATGTTTGGAGGACAGTAAACACTACAAATATTCATGTTAAGAGATAGATTCTCCGTACTTAATCCAACAACTTCTAAACTAGAATTACATTTCAAGATCTTAAAACGAATATCCTTTCTAATATAAATACCAACTCCTCCGAAACCATCCTCCCGTTCCTTACCGATAAAGTTGTAATTTAATAGGCTGCACATTGCGTTATTTTTCACCCAAATTTCTGACAAGATTGCAACATCAATATTATTCTGAACTAAGAATATTTCTAGTAATTGTTTGTTATTACACTACTCGACAAAATTCAACTTTTTTTTTCCGCTGTGGCCAAAAATGACTTTTTCTGATAGATTTGGAGATTTAAATTTTTTTAAAGAATTATGGTTTTTTTTTCATGGAGTAGTTTTTTTTTAAAGAATTTTTAAAAAATTTGGTGATGTTTGTCATACGTAGTGCTTCTATTTTTTACATAACTTAAGTTTCCTACAACTGGCTGTATTGAACTTTGCAGTTAAAAAAAGCTGACAAATGCAGCTATAAATCCGACTCAGACACTTTGTAGCTGCAACTTAACGCCTGGAAGATATTAAGCTTCCAAATTGAAATTTCATAATTTTTTTCGGTATTTTTCCCCCAAAATTTTGACTTTGAAAGCTCAGGAAAAGTCGAAAAAAAAAATATTTGAATGCCTTGATTTTTGGTTTTAGATAGACACATTAATTAGGCGTCGTTTAAGGTATCGCTTATAAAAATATAAAAATAAACGGCTTAGTTATTATGAAAAAATTATGAAATTTCAATTTGGAAGCTTAATATCTTCCAGACGTTAAGTTGCAGCTACAAAGTGTCTGAGTCGGATTTATAGCTGCATTTGTCAGCTTTTTTTAACTGCAAAGTTCAATACAACCAGTTGTAGGAAACTTAAGTTATGTAAAAAATAGAAGCACTACCTATGACAAAAAACACCAAATTTTTTAAAAATTCTTTAAAAAAAAACTACTCCATGAAAAAAAAAAAACATTCTTTAAAAAATTTTAAACATCCAAATGTATCAGAAAAAGTCATTTTTGGCGACAGCGGAAAAGTCGTGTCGACTAGTGTTATTAGAAGTTAAACTTTGAATTACTGTAATATAAATATTGTAATATTTTCATTTGAAATATTTAAAGGAAAGTTCTAGAAAATAAGAAAACAAAAAAAACAGAAAAAAAGAAAAAATGAACTAAAAGGAAAGTGTAAGAATAAGTAGAAAAAAAAAAATAAAATTAATAAATATAAATATAATAAAGAAAAAAAAAAAAAATTAAAATTAATTAATAATTTTATTTAGATCAATTGTGCAATTTGTTTGCGCTATTTCGGAGTTCATTCTTTCTAGGAATTTTCTGGTTTCTACGTTAATACTATAGTTTTTGGTATCTGTAAGGAAATGAGAGATATTGAAAGAAATGTTGTTAAGTCTTTGTTCTGCTAAATTTTCTGTTGTCTGAGGCTGGGTACTATAAATGGAGTGTGAGGGGATGAACCGTTCACTTCAATGCGTTTTGCCACTCTTTTATTGTGTTACGAGCATTGGCATTTTCAGTGTTTTGATTTTTAGTATTTTTCACGATTTTGTTATATGGTTTGTAAATATGAATTGTTTCTGCTGTAGATGACATGTTGTTTTGAAGTTCTATATTATTATTAGACGATTTCTGCCAAAAAGGACGAGGGAAAGCTTCGTGGTCAAAAGAATTAAACGAGTCTGTTTTGCCAAACAGAGCCGGATATCTGACTTCCAATCTAGTTAAGTTTTCTACTGTCATGCATTTTTGGATAGCATATGCTTTTTTACTCGCAGGGCACGAAACGAAGGTAGCAACATGATTTTCCTTACAATTAACACAAATAAGCTCGGTACAGACAACCTCTTTTGAATGGCTATGCGAACATTTAAAACACTTTTGCTCTGCCTGCTTGCAGTGTTGGGCAAAATGACCAAATCTGTAGCACCTATAACATTGGCTAAAAGGAAAAAAGTGAATGTTTTGTGTATAAAAAGGAAATTTCAGATGGTATTTGTGCACCCCTAAACAAGAGCTTGACTCTTGAGGTGGGTATCATTATTTCTTTGTTGATTTTATCTCTCGTTTTAATTCTGATGAATTTTTGAATGGGCACTGGAGAATCAATATATTCTGCCAGCATTTCGTCTGAGATCGATGTCGGAATATTAAAGATTAAACCCGTTTTAAAAACAAAATGAGGAAAAATTTTTGGTTCATATCCATGTGTCTTCAAATTACAAATCATAAAATTATTTGCACTCGATGAATTTTGAAATTCAATTTTGCATCTGCCAAAACCTATCTTTGATACAGTCACCACACCATCAATATTTAATTTCATCAACAAACAGCTAAGCTCAATGGGATTAATCGGGAATCTTTTTGATTCAATTACATTTTCAATTTAATTTTCTTTTCCTCTTATTTTGTCTACATAAACTATGTAGGGTCCCTTATGCCTGTCATCGTACTCAATTTTTTCATCCTTCTTTGTTGATTCTTCATTTGCTTTCTTCTCTATATTCGTGTTTTTTCCAGAACTTTCTGTCATTACTGCCGCCATCTTTTTTTTTCCAGAATCCGTTTTTAAATCCGTTTCTGTTTCCATCCTTTCTGTATCTTCATATTCACTGCTGTCTTCACTAATAACAACACGTTTTCCTCTATTATTGGATAGTCTTGCTTTTTTCGCCGTCGTATGTTTTGAATCCGAGGCCAGGAGAGTCTCCTTGGCCAAGGAGGCGATTTTTTGTTTGGGTTTGTACTTTATATTAAAATTTTAATTTTTAGCACACCGAAATGAAAAATGATCTTTATTAAATCTTCGTTATTTGTATCGAAATATAAAATAACACTGAATATTTTTTTATATTTGAAAATTTTCGTTTTTTTTTTTTTTTTTTTTTTTGTGCAAGCCACCAGTCTGAACACCTTGAAGGTTTGATCGAATGTGTAGTATGTTTTTTATATACATGTTTCCATTTTTGTTTGTATATGATTTTTAAATCTGCTTCTACATTTCTACATGTACATGTATAACTACAAATACGAGACGTGGAAGTGTGTGCGAGAGAGAGAGAGGGAATGAGTAAGCGCTTGGCGAAATTTTGAAATACACTTGTAGTAGTGTGATAACACAGGGGACTGGATACAAAATTTGGTTGCTCTAGTTTTAATAGTCTCTGAGATCTAGGCGCTAATGAAGACGGACAGACGGACAGACAGACATGGCTATACCGACTCGGCTATTGATGCTGATCAAGATAAACGGCTTAGTTATAACCGTTTGACCAAAACTACATATGCCGTTTGGCACTATTCCAAATGCCATTTTACTGTTAAAAACTGTTACAAACGCAGATTTTTGGTATTTTTGTAGGAAAAAAACACGGTTATTCGTCGGCTAACGGAATTTATCGGCGAAATTCGGCATATGAAAGTTTGGTCAAACGGTTATAACTAAGCCGTTTATTTTTATATTTTTATAAGCGATACCTTAAACGACGCCTAATTAATGTGTCTATCTAAAACCAAAAATCAAGGCATTCAAATATTTTTTTTTTCGACTTTTCCTGAGCTTTCAAAGTCAAAATTTTGGGGGAAAAATACCGAAAAAAATTATGAAATTTCAATTTGGAAGCTTAATATCTTCCAGACGTTAAGTTGCAGCTACAAAGTGTCTGAGTCGGATTTATAGCTGCATTTGTCAGCTTTTTTTAACTGCAAAGTTCAATACAACCAGTTGTAGGAAACTTAAGTTATGTAAAAAATAGAAGCACTACCTACGACAAAAAACACCAAATTTTTTAAAAATTCTTTAAAAAAAAAAATACTCCATGAAAAAAAAAAAACATTCTTTAAAAAATTTTAAACATCCAAATGTATCAGAAAAAGTCATTTTTGGCGACAGCGGAAAAGTCGTGTCGACTAGTGTTATTAGAAGTTAAACTTTGAATTACTGTAATATAAATATTGTAATATTTTCATTTGAAATATTTAAAGGAAAGTTCTAGAAAATAAGAAAACAAAAAAAACAGAAAAAAAGAAAAAATGAACTAAAAGGAAAGTGTAAGAATAAGTAGAAAAAAAAAATAAAATTAATAAATATAAATATAATAAAGAAAAAAAAAAAAAATTAAAATTAATTAATAATTTTATTTAGATCAATTGTGCAATTTGTTTGCGCTATTTCGGAGTTCATTCTTTCTAGGAATTTTCTGGTTTCTACGTTAATACTATAGTTTTTGGTATCTGTAAGGAAATGAGAGATATTGAAAGAAATGTTGTTAAGTCTTTGTTCTGCTAAATTTTCTGTTGTCTGAGGCTGGGTACTATAAATGGAGTGTGAGGGGATGAACCGTTCACTTCAATGCGTTTTGCCACTCTTTTATTGTGTTACGAGCATTTGCATTTTCAGTGTTTTGATTTTTAGTATTTTTCACGATTTTGTTATATGGTTTGTAAATATGAATTGTTTCTGCTGTAGATGACATGTTGTTTTGAAGTTCTATATTATTATTAGACGATTTCTGCCAAAAAGGACGAGGGAAAGCTTCGTGGTCAAAAGAATTAAACGAGTCTGTTTCGCCAAACAGAGCCGGATATCTGGCTTTGACTTCCAATCTAGTTAAGTTTTCTACTGTCATGCATTTTTGGATAGCATATGCTTTTTTACTCGCAGGGCACGAAACGAAGGTAGCAACATGATTTTCCTTACAATTAACACAAATAAGCTCGGTACAGACAACCTCTTTTGAATGGCTATGCGAACATTTAAAACACTTTTGCTCTGCCTGCTTGCAGTGTTGGGCAAAATGACCAAATCTGTAGCACCTATAACATTGGCTAAAGGGAAAAAAGTGAATAACAGGAACTTTTGTGTATAAAAAGGAAATTTCAGATGGTATTTGTGCACCCCTAAACAAGAGCTTGACTCTTGAGGTGGGTATCATTATTTCTTTGTTGATTTTATTTTATCTCTCGTTTTAATTCTGATGAATTTTTCAATGTGCACTGGAGAATCAATATATGCTGCCAGCATTTCGTCTGAGATCGATGTCGGAATATTAAAGATTAAACCCGTTTTAAAAACAAAATGAGGAAAAATTTTTGGTTCATATCCATGTGTCTTCAAATTACAAATCATAAAATTATTTGCACTCGATGAATTTTGAAATTCAATTTTGCATCTGCCAAAACCTATCTTTGATACAGTCACCACACCATCAATATTTAATTTCATCAACAAACAGCTAAGCCCAATGGGATTAATCGGGAATCTTTTTGATTCAATTACATTTTCAATTTAATTTTCTTTTCCTCTTATTTTGTCTACATAAACTATGTAGGGTCCCTTATGCCTGTCATCGTACTCAATTTTTTCATCCTTTGTTGATTCTTCATTTGCTTTCTTCTCTATATTCGTGTTTTTTCCAGAACTTTCTGTCATTACTGCCGCCATCTTTTTTTCTTCATACATAACCTTAGAATTTTTTTTTGCTACAAACAATTTTTTTCCAGAATCCGTTTTTAAATCCGTTTCTGTTTCCATCCTTTCTGTATCTTCATATTCACTGCTGTATTCACTAATAACAACACGTTTTCCTCTATTATTGGATAGTCTTGCTTTTTTCGCCGTCGTATGTTTTGAATCCGAGGCCAGGAGAGTCTCCTTGGCCAAGGAGGCCATTTTTTGTTTGGGTTTGTACTTTATATTAAAATTTTAATTTTTAGCACACCGAAATGAAAAATGATCTTTATTAAATCTTCGTTATTTGTATCGAAATATAAAATAACACTGAATATTTTTTTATATTTGAAAATTTTCGTTTTTTTTTTTTTTTTTTTTTTTTTTTGTGCAAGCCACCAGTCTGAACACCTTGAAGGTTTGATCGAATGTGTAGTATGTTTTTTATATACATGTTTCCATTTTTGTTTGTATATGATTTTTAAATCTGCTTCTACATTTCTACATGTACATGTATAACTACAAATACGAGACGTGGAAGTGTGTGCGAGAGAGAGAGAGGGAATGAGTAAGCGCTTGGCGAAATTTTGAAATACACTTGTAGTAGTGTGATAACACAGGGGACTGGATACAAAATTTGGTTGCTCTAGTTTTAATAGTCTCTGAGATCTAGGCGCTAATGAAGACGGACAGACGGACAGACAGACATGGCTATACCGACTCGGCTATTGATGCTGATCAAGATAAACGGCTTAGTTATAACCGTTTGACCAAAACTACATATGCCGTTTGGCACTATTCCAAATGCCATTTTACCGTTAAAAACTGTTACAAACGCAGATTTTTGGTATTTTTGTAGGAAAAAAAAACGGTTATTCGTCGGCTAACGGAATTTATCGGCGAAATTCGGCATATGAAAGTTTGGTCAAACGGTTATAACTAAGCCGTTTATTTTTATATTTTTATAAGCGATACCTTAAACGACGCATAATGTGTCTATCTAAAACCAAAAATCAAGGCATTCAAATATTTTTTTTTCGACTTTTCCTGAGCTTTCAAAGTCAAAATTTTGGGGGAAAAATACCGAAAAAAATTATGAAATTTCAATTTGGAAGCTTAATATCTTCCAGACGTTAAGTTGCAGCTACAAAGTGTCTGAGTCGGATTTATAGCTGCATTTGTCAGCTTTTTTTAACTGCAAAGTTCAATACAACCAGTTGTAGGAAACTTAAGTTATGTAAAAAATAGAAGCACTACCTATGACAAAAAACACCAAATTTTTTAAAAATTCTTTAAAAAAAAAATACTCCATGAAAAAAAAAAACATTCTTTAAAAAATTTTAAACATCCAAATGTATCAGAAAAAGTCATTTTTGGCGACAGCGGAAAAGTCGTGTCGACTAGTGTTATTAGAAGTTAAACTTTGAATTACTGTAATATAAATACTGTAATATTTTCATTTGAAATATTTAAAGGAAAGTTCTAGAAAATAAGAAAACAAAAAAAACAGAAAAAAAGAAAAAATGAACTAAAAGGAAAGTGTAAGAATAAGTAGAAAAAAAAAATAAAATTAATAAATATAAATATATTAAAGAAAAAAAAAAAAAAAAATTAAAATTAATTAATAATTTTATTTAGATCAATTGTGCAATTTGTTTGCGCTATTTCGGAGTTCATTCTTTCTAGGAATTTTCTGGTTTCTACGTTAATACTATAGTTTTTGGTATCTGTAAGGAAATGAGAGATATTGAAAGAAATGTTGTTAAGTCTTTGTTCTGCTAAATTTTCTGTTGTCTGAGGCTGGGTACTATAAATGGAGTGTGAGGGGATGAACCGTTCACTTCAATGCGTTTTGCCACTCTTTTATTGTGTTACGAGCATTGGCATTTTCAGTGTTTTGATTTTTAGTATTTTTCACGATTTTGTTATATGGTTTGTAAATATGAATTGTTTCTGCTGTAGATGACATGTTGTTTTGAAGTTCTATATTATTATTAGACGATTTCTGCCAAAAAGGACGAGGGAAAGCTTCGTGGTCAAAAGAATTAAACGAGTCTGTTTTGCCAAACAGAGCCGGATATCTGGCTTTGACTTCCAATCTAGTTAAGTTTTCTACTGTCATGCATTTTTGGATAGCATATGCTTTTTTACTCGCAGGGCACGAAATGAAGGTAGCAACATGATTTTCCTTACAATTAACACAAATAAGCTCGGTACAGACAACCTCTTTTGAATGGCTATGCGAACATTTAAAACACTTTTGCTCTGCCTGCTTGCAGTGTTGGGCAAAATGACCAAATCTGTAGCACCTATAACATTGGCTAAAGGGAAAAAAGTGAATAACAGGAACTTTTGTGTATAAAAAGGAAATTTCAGATGGTATTTGTGCACCCCTAAACAAGAGCTTGACTCTTGAGGTGGGTATCATTATTTCTTTGTTGATTTTATTTTATCTCTCGTTTTAATTCTGATGAATTTTTCAATGGGCACTGGAGAATCAATATATGCTGCCAGCATTTCGTCTGAGATCGATGTCGGAATATTAAAGATTAAACCCGTTTTAAAAACAAAATGAGGAAAAATTTTTGGTTCATATCCATGTGTCTTCAAATTACAAATCATAAAATTATTTGCACTCGATGAATTTTGAAATTCAATTTTGCATCTGCCAAAACCTATCTTTGATACAGTCACCACACCATCAATATTTAATTTCATCAACAAAAAGCTAAGCTCAATGGGATTAATCGGGAATCTTTTTGATTCAATTACATTTTCAATTTAATTTTCTTTTCCTCTTATTTTGTCTACATAAACTATGTAGGGTCCCTTATGCCTGTCATCGTACTCAATTTTTTCATCCTTCTTTGTTGATTCTTCATTTGCTTTCTTCTCTATATTCGTGTTTTTTCCAGAACTTTCTGTCATTACTGCCGCCATCTTTTTTTCTTCATACATAACCTTAGAATTTTTTTTTGCTACAAACAATTTTTTTCCAGAATCCGTTTTTAAATCCGTTTCTGTTTCCATCCTTTCTGTATCTTCATATTCACTGCTGTCTTCACTAATAACAACACGTTTTCCTCTATTATTGGATAGTCTTGCTTTTTTCGCCGTCGTATGTTTTGAATCCGAGGCCAGGAGAGTCTCCTTGGCCAAGGAGGCCATTTTTTGTTTGGGTTTGTACTTTATATTAAAATTTTAATTTTTAGCACACCGAAATGAAAAATGATCTTTATTAAATCTTCGTTATTTGTATCGAAATATAAAATAACACTGAATATTTTTTTATATTTGAAAATTTTCGTTTTTTTTTTTTTTTTTTTTTTTTTTTGTGCAAGCCACCAGTCTGAACACCTTGAAGGTTTGATCGAATGTGTAGTATGTTTTTTATATACATGTTTCCATTTTTGTTTGTATATGATTTTTAAATCTGCTTCTACATTTCTACATGTACATGTATAACTACAAATACGAGACGTGGAAGTGTGTGCGAGAGAGAGAGAGGGAATGAGTAAGCGCTTGGCGAAATTTTGAAATACACTTGTAGTAGTGTGATAACACAGGGGACTGGATACAAAATTTGGTTGCTCTAGTTTTAATAGTCTCTGAGATCTAGGCGCTAATGAAGACGGACAGACGGACAGACAGACATGGCTATACCGACTCGGCTATTGATGCTGATCAAGATAAACGGCTTAGTTATAACCGTTTGACCAAAACTACATATGCCGTTTGGCACTATTCCAAATGCCATTTTACCGTTAAAAACTGTTACAAACGCAGATTTTTGGTATTTTTGTAGGAAAAAAAAACGGTTATTCGTCGGCTAACGGAATTTATCGGCGAAATTCGGCATATGAAAGTTTGGTCAAACGGTTATAACTAAGCCGTTTATTTTTATATTTTTATAAGCGATACCTTAAACGACGCCTAATTAATGTGTCTATCTAAAACCAAAAATCAAGGCATTCAAATATTTTTTTTTCGACTTTTCCTGAGCTTTCAAAGTCAAAATTTTGGGGGAAAAATACCGAAAAAAATTATGAAATTTCAATTTGGAAGCTTAATATCTTCCAGACGTTAAGTTGCAGCTACAAAGTGTCTTGAGTCGGATTTATAGCTGCATTTGTCAGCTTTTTTTAACTGCAAAGTTCAATACAACCAGTTGTAGGAAACTTAAGTTATGTAAAAAATAGAAGCACTACCTATGACAAAAAACACCAAATTTTTTAAAAATTCTTTAAAAAAAAATAATCCATGAAAAAAAAAAAACATTCTTTAAAAAATTTTAAACATCCAAATGTATCAGAAAAAGTCATTTTTGGCGACAGCGGAAAAGTCGTGTCGACTAGTGTTATTAGAAGTTAAACTTTGAATTACTGTAATATAAATACTGTAATATTTTCATTTGAAATATTTAAAGGAAAGTTCTAGAAAATAAGAAAACAAAAAAAACAGAAAAAAAGAACAAATGAACTAAAAGGAAAGTGTAAGAATAAGTAGAAAAAAAAAAATAAAATTAATAAATATAAATATATTAAAGAAAAAAAAAAAAAAATTAAAATTAATTAATAATTTTATTTAGATCAATTGTGCAATTTGTTTGCGCTATTTCGGAGTTCATTCTTTCTAGGAATTTTCTGGTTTCTACGTTAATACTATAGTTTTTGGTATCTGTAAGGAAATGAGAGATATTGAAAGAAATGTTGTTAAGTCTTTGTTCTGCTAAATTTTCTGTTGTCTGAGGCTGGGTACTATAAATGGAGTGTGAGGGGATGAACCGTTCACTTCAATGCGTTTTGCCACTCTTTTATTGTGTTACGAGCATTGGCATTTTCAGTGTTTTGATTTTTAGTATTTTTCACGATTTTGTTATATGGTTTGTAAATATGAATTGTTTCTGCTGTAGATGACATGTTGTTTTGAAGTTCTATATTATTATTAGACGATTTCTGCCAAAAAGGACGAGGGAAAGCTTCGTGGTCAAAAGAATTAAACGAGTCTGTTTTGCCAAACAGAGCCGGATATCTGGCTTTGACTTCCAATCTAGTTAAGTTTTCTACTGTCATGCATTTTTGGACAGCATATGCTTTTTTACTCGCAGGGCACGAAACGAAGGTAGCAACATGATTTTCCTTACAATTAACACAAATAAGCTCGGTACAGACAACCTCTTTTGAATGGCTATGCGAACATTTAAAACACTTTTGCTCTGCTTGCTTGCAGTGTTGGGCAAAATGACCAAATCTGTAGCACCTATAACATTGGCTAAAGGGAAAAAAGTGAATAACAGGAACTTTTGTGTATAAAAAGGAAATTTCAGATGGTATTTGTGCACCCCTAAACAAGAGCTTGACTCTTGAGGTGGGTATCATTATTTCTTTGTTGATTTTATCTCTCGTTTTAATTCTGATGAATTTTTCAATGGGCACTGGAGAATCAATATATTCTGCCAGAATTTCGTCTGAGATCGATGTCGGAATATTAAAGATTAAACCCGTTTTTAAAACAAAATGAGGAAAAATTTTTGGTTCATATCCATGTGTCTTCAAATTACAAATCATAAAATTATTTGCACTCGATGAATTTTGAAATTCAATTTTGCATCTGCCAAAACCTATCTTTGATACAGTCACCACACCATCAATATTTAATTTCATCAACAAACAGCTAAGCTCAATGGGATTAATCGGGAATCTTTTTGATTCAATTACATTTTCAATTTAATTTTCTTTTCCTCTTATTTTGTCTACATAAACTATGTAGGGTCCCTTATGCCTGTCATCGTACTCAATTTTTTCATCCTTCTTTGTTGATTCTTCATTTGCTTTCTTCTCTATATTCGTGTTTTTTCCAGAACTTTCTGTCATTACTGCCGCCATCTTTTTTTCTTCATACATAACCTTAGAATTTTTTTTTGCTACAAACAATTTTTTTCCAGAATCCGTTTTTAAATCCGTTTCTGTTTCCATCCTTTCTGTATCTTCATATTCACTGCTGTCTTCACTAATAACAACACGTTTTCCTCTATTATTGGATAGTCTTGCTTTTTTCGCCGTCGTATGTTTTGAATCCGAGGCCAGGAGAGTCTCCTTGGCCAAGGAGGCCATTTTTTGTTTGGGTTTGTACTTTATATTAAAATTTTAATTTTTAGCACACCGAAATGAAAAATGATCTTTATTAAATCTTCGTTATTTGTATCGAAATATAAAATAACACTGAATATTTTTTTATATTTGAAAATTTTCGTTTTTTTTTTTTTTTTTTTTTTTTTGTGCAAGCCACCAGTCTGAACACCTTGAAGGTTTGATCGAATGTGTAGTATGTTTTTTATATACATGTTTCCATTTTTGTTTGTATATGATTTTTAAATCTGCTTCTACATTTCTACATGTACATGTATAACTACAAATACGAGACGTGGAAGTGTGTGCGAGAGAGAGAGAGGGAATGAGTAAGCGCTTGGCGAAATTTTGAAATACACTTGTAGTAGTGTGATAACACAGGGGACTGGATACAAAATTTGGTTGCTCTAGTTTTAATAGTCTCTGAGATCTAGGCGCTAATGAAGACGGACAGACGGACAGACAGACATGGCTATACCGACTCGGCTATTGATGCTGATCAAGATAAACGGCTTAGTTATAACCGTTTGACCAAAACTACATATGCCGTTTGGCACTATTCCAAATGCCATTTTACCGTTAAAAACTGTTACAAACGCAGATTTTTGGTATTTTTGTAGGAAAAAAAAACGGTTATTCGTCGGCTAACGGAATTTATCGGCGAAATTCGGCATATGAAAGTTTGGTCAAACGGTTATAACTAAGCCGTTTATTTTTATATTTTTATAAGCGATACCTTAAACGACGCCTAATTAATGTGTCTATCTAAAACCAAAAATCAAGGCATTCAAATATTTTTTTTTCGACTTTTCCTGAGCTTTCAAAGTCAAAATTTTGGGGGAAAAATACCGAAAAAAATTATGAAATTTCAATTTGGAAGCTTAATATCTTCCAGACGTTAAGTTGCAGCTACGAAGTGTCTTGAGTCGGATTTATAGCTGCATTTGTCAGCTTTTTTTAACTGCAAAGTTCAATACAACCAGTTGTAGGAAACTTAAGTTATGTAAAAAATAGAAGCACTACCTACGACAAAAAACACCAAATTTTTTAAAAATTCTTTAAAAAAAAAAATACTCCATGAAAAAAAAAAAACATTCTTTAAAAAATTTTAAACATCCAAATGTATCAGAAAAAGTCATTTTTGGCGACAGCGGAAAAGTCGTGTCGACTAGTGTTATTAGAAGTTAAACTTTGAATTACTGTAATATAAATACTGTAATATTTTCATTTGAAATATTTAAAGGAAAGTTCTAGAAAATAAGAAAACAAAAAAACAGAAAAAAAGAACAAATGAACTAAAAGGAAAGTGTAAGAATAAGTAGAAAAAAAAAATTAAATTAATAAATATAAATATATTAAAGAAAAAAAAAAAAAAAATTAAAATTAATTAATAATTTTATTTAGATCAATTGTGCAATTTGTTTGCGCTATTTCGGAGTTCATTCTTTCTAGGAATTTTCTGGTTTCTACGTTAATACTATAGTTTTTGGTATCTGTAAGGAAATGAGAGATATTGAAAGAAATGTTGTTAAGTCTTTGTTCTGCTAAATTTTCTGTTGTCTGAGGCTGGGTACTATAAATGGAGTGTGAGGGGATGAACCGTTCACTTCAATGCGTTTTGCCACTCTTTTATTGTGTTACGAGCATTGGCATTTTCAGTGTTTTGATTTTTAGTATTTTTCACGATTTTGTTATATGGTTTGTAAATATGAATTGTTTCTGCTGTAGATGACATGTTGTTTTGAAGTTCTATATTATTATTAGACGATTTCTGCCAAAAAGGACGAGGGAAAGCTTCGTGGTCAAAAGAATTAAACGAGTCTGTTTTGCCAAACAGAGCCGGATATCTGGCTTTGACTTCCAATCTAGTTAAGTTTTCTACTGTCATGCATTTTTGGATAGCATATGCTTTTTTACTCGCAGGGCACGAAACGAAGGTAGCAACATGATTTTCCTTACAATTAACACAAATAAGCTCGGTACAGACAACCTCTTTTGAATGGCTATGCGAACATTTAAAACACTTTTGCTCTGCCTGCTTGCAGTGTTGGGCAAAATGACCAAATCTGTAGCACCTATAACATTGGCTAAAGGGAAAAAAGTGAATAACAGGAACTTTTGTGTATAAAAAGGAAATTTCAGATGGTATTTGTGCACCCCTAAACAAGAGCTTGACTCTTGAGGTGGGTATCATTATTTCTTTGTTGATTTTATCTCTCGTTTTAATTCTGATGAATTTTTCAATGGGCACTGGAGAATCAATATATTCTGCCAGCATTTCGTCTGAGATCGATGTCGGAATATTAAAGATTAAACCCGTTTTAAAAACAAAATGAGGAAAAATTTTTGGTTCATATCCATGTGTCTTCAAATTACAAATCATAAAATTATTTGCACTCGATGAATTTTGAAATTCAATTTTGCATCTGCCAAAACCTATCTTTGATACAGTCACCACACCATCAATATTTAATTTCATCAACAAACAGCTAAGCTCAATGGGATTAATCGGGAATCTTTTTGATTCAATTACATTTTCAATTTAATTTTCTTTTCCTCTTATTTTGTCTACATAAACTATGTAGGGTCCCTTATGCCTGTCATCGTACTCAATTTTTTCATCCTTCTTTGTTGATTCTTCATTTGCTTTCTTCTCTATATTCGTGTTTTTTCCAGAACTTTCTGTCATTACTGCCGCCATCTTTTTTTCTTCATACATAACCTTAGAATTTTTTTTTGCTACAAACAATTTTTTTCCAGAATCCGTTTTTAAATCCGTTTCTGTTTCCATCCTTTCTGTATCTTCATATTCACTGCTGTCTTCACTAATAACAACACGTTTTCCTCTATTATTGGATAGTCTTGCTTTTTTCGCCGTCGTATGTTTTGAATCCGAGGCCAGGAGAGTCTCCTTGGCCAAGGAGGCCATTTTTTGTTTGGGTTTGTACTTTATATTAAAATTTTAATTTTTAGCACACCGAAATGAAAAATGATCTTTATTAAATCTTCGTTATTTGTATCGAAATATAAATTTTCGTTTTTTTATTTTTTTTTTTTTTATTTTTGTGCAAGCCACCAGTCTGAACACCTTGAAGGTTTGATCGAATGTGTAGTATGTTTTTTATATACATGTTTCCATTTTTGTTTGTATATGATTTTTAAATCTGCTTCTACATTTCTACATGTACATGTATAACTACAAATACGAGACGTGGAAGTGTGTGCGAGAGAGAGAGAGGGAATGAGTAAGCGCTTGGCGAAATTTTGAAATACACTTGTAGTAGTGTGATAACACAGGGGACTGGATACAAAATTTGGTTGCTCTAGTTTTAATAGTCTCTGAGATCTAGGCGCTAATGAAGACGGACAGACGGACAGACAGACATGGCTATACCGACTCGGCTATTGATGCTGATCAAGATTATATATACTATATGGGGTCGGAAACGCTTCCTACTGGGCGTTACACACTTCCACTATCATCACAAATTTAATATACCCCTATACTCTTCGTGAACCGGGTATAATAAATCATTTTATTTTCTTGCATTCGTTACATTTCAAAGGTATTTAAATTTAACTTAGTTCAAACCATGTTTTATACAAATATACAAACATTTATAAATCATATTCAATTTAAGTTTATTACCATAATATCCTCCAGGAGGTTTTCATCAATTGATGCCGTTTTGTCCAACACAAATTTGAGGGAGGAAAATGCTCTCTCTACAGATGTTTCAGTTGCCGGAACCGCCAAAACAAGCATTGCCACTTTTTTCAAATCTATTTTGCTGTAATTTTCCCGAAACATTCATTTCTTCAAAAGATTTATTGAAGGTAGAAAAGAATTTTTTCGTTGGTTTCCTATAATGCTTTCATAAAAGTCTCCTCCTCACAATCTGAAGTAGAATCATTTACTGCAGAAACGTTAACCTATCGTCAAAAGATTGCAATCGGCTGTTTAACTGGCTAATATGTTGTCTTACAGTAAGCGTAGAACGTCCGCACACCCATCCTCGCTATCCTTCCTTAATACGTCGGCAGATAATGATCAGGCAATTGCCGATCTTTTTGCCCGTTTTTTCCAAACTACCTATTCGCAGGACGTTTACTCTGGTCAGCCGTATCCATACGGTTTACCGAGGTTGAACGGCATTTTCAGTCCTTTGCTAAATGAAAGCTCGTTGCTTCATGATCTACGAACAGTAAAGCCGGTGTTCTCACAGGGTCCGGACGGAGTTCCCGGCTGTGTACCCAGGTACTGTGCCGAGTCTCTGTGTGGGCCGTTGCTTAAACTATTCAACCTATCCATAAATTCTTCATGTTTTCCCCCGATATGGAAGGAGTCCTCCATAGCATAGGTAGCAAGTCTGACGCAAAGAACTATAGAGGTATTTCTAAGTTATCCGCTATTCCTTAAGTGTTTGAGAGAATTGTATCTCTGCACCTGCAACACCTATGCAGATCACTTATATCTCCAGCTCAACATGGATTTATAAGGCGGAGATCAACCACTACTAATTTATTTGAGCTTACCTCCTTCATAATTAAAGGCTTTGAAGGTAATTTACAGATGGATGTTGTTCACACCGATTTTAGTAAAGCGTTCGACTCTGTAATCCATTCCCTCCTAGCACAAAAACTTGACCTTCTAGGGTTCCCTCCCAATCTCCTGAGATGGATCTCTAGCTACCTTTGTTCTAGGTCTCAAAGAGTCCTTTTCAAAAACTCCCTGTCCTCACCAGTTATGGTGACTTCGGGTGTACCACAGGGCAGCCATCTAGGCCCCTTACTCTTTACACTCTTTATAAATGACCTGCCTTCTGTATTAACATACTCTCGAGTACTTATGTATGCGGAAGATGTTTAGCTCTGTGTCCAGTATAAGGACATTTCTTTTCAATCCAGGTTGCAATCCGATCTCGATAGATTTCAGTCTTGGTGTTGTGCAAATTTATTAAACCTTAATGCTTCAAAATGTAAAGTAATTACTTTTCATCGCTCCAGCGCCTTTCTGGTTCCTTACACCCTTTGTGGTGGTTCTCTTGAGAGAATTACCCGGGTTGATGATCTTGGTGTTCTATTAGATCCCAAGTTAAAGTTTTCAGAACACATTTCTACCTTGGGTTTATAAAGAGGTGGTCAAAGGAATTTGACGACCCCTATATAACAAAGACTCTCTACACCTCTCTGGTTCGTCCGATTTTAGAATACGGCTCTTGTGTATGGTGCCCTCAGTACAACGTACACCAAGACCGTATAGAATCAGTTCAGAAAAACTTTTTACTTTTTGCTCTTCGCGGCCTCAGATGGGATGCAGGTGTGAGACTGCCGTCTTACTCTAATAGATTGCTCTTAATAAACCTTCCAACCTTAGCTAATCGTAGGAAAATGCTTGGCGTGATTTTTGTGCACAACTTGATCAAGGGTGACGTAGATAGCCCTGACCTGTTGAGCCGCATAAACTTCACGATTCCTTTTAGAAGCACTAGGAATTATACACCGTTTTTTCTTCCGCTTTGTAGATCGAATTACTCCTTGCATGAACCATTTAGGGTCCTATGCTCGGATTATAATTCCCTCTACCATATTATATCTACCACTAACTCCCTTCCTAGTCTTAAATTACTGATACTCTTACATCTTTCCCGTAATTAGTAATTACTTCGCTTCTTTAGTTAGATTAGTTCTACTTTTCCTCGAACACTAGTCTAACACCTATCTTTCCTGCATGTCTGCGATCGGTTCGGCTAACGAGTCGCGCGTTATGCGGCAGCGCCCCTCGGTCGGTTGGGCGGGAGGTGGGCTGCGTTCTTGCCTGGGATCCGCGCGTAACAGCCATTGGCTGGTGTAGCTTGGGCCACTTGATGGTGCAGTCATTGCATATCAACGTCCTAAAGAAATAAGTTGCGCTTGATAGCGGGGGTCTAAATATACTGCAGTTATAACTGGAATTACATTCAAAATTTCTGACCTCTTTTCAAGACATTTAGCCAGAATTAATGAATGTTGGGCAGTTGTCTTTTTTAGATTTGATTTGCAGGAGAACCATGCATAAAAAAAGTCACTTGACAGCAACTTAGCATTTTGCAATTTTAATGAAGTTTTATAAATTGGTAGAAGTAAACTGCAAATATTTTCCACGACCTTCCATTCAGATGATTTTAATTGCAATTCTTTGAAATTACTCTTTACACAGAACTCTTTTAGAGTTAGTAACCGCTCGCACATTTGAAACGTGGAATTCCATCGAGTGGCGCAGTCTAAAAATGTTTTTTTTTTTTGTTTTCCAGGCGTAAAAGATTAATTATTGTAGCCGTGCGCAATTTTTTACAAATATATCTTATCTTGACTTCTTTAAAAAAATCGTTGACTGAACTGTTATTATCCCCTCATCTATTTCATCAACGTTATCCAAAATATCTCTACCTTCCGGTATACACTCACAAGCTGCGTCGCCGTCAGAATCGTCGTTGTCCAAATCCGCCCTACATTGTTCATCCAGAAGCTTGCTGGCCCTAACCATATTGGCTCCATTATCGATAGTGATCGTGTAAATTTGCTGGAGCGATGAATTATAGCTGTCAAGGACCTGCTGAATTATGTTCGTCAGGCTCGAGCTGGTCTGCTGCACGTGAACCTCCTTCATCGCAAGCGTATAAATTTGAAGTTCTCCTCCATAAAATAGTTGACAATTGATGACTACAATAGAGCGTTCCAAACGGCTTACGCAGTCGACTTTAATCGACACCAATCTAAAAAAATGTAGGAAAGTTTTAAAAATTAAAAAACAACACTTTAGTTGCATGTGCTATACAACATATGCACATATATACATATGTACACATACCAAAGACAATATAAACACTAAGATGTGTCACTCCATACAAAATTTTCAGCTCGATTTTTTCGGCGTGGAGTTCTACGCGATTCTTCACTGAGAAAGAGAGAGACAGAGAGCGCTCTAGTGGCAAACTCTGACAGAGTGTATTTAATGCGTTTGTGTGCGAAGACAAGTGACACGAAGCAACACGATTCATTTTCTCTGCTGCTGAGACAGCAGATAAGGAAAAAGAAGCCGCGTTTGCTTAAGGCCGACGCTACACGAAGTTTTTACACTATGTGTGTGCCGACTGCGCTGCCTTTTCCTATGCACAGTGCATAGGACGCTGCCGGCCACTGGTTTAGATTCGCGAGAGCACTGAAGTTCGTGCGAGCGAGACAGCGCGTATTTTGTCCCTCACTGCATACAAAACAGAATTGTATGAGTGTTAACCATAAACAAATTTTTGTTAATTTAAAACTCACTTACCGATTTGATAAAATTTCTTTGATATTATCCCGAATAGCATTTGCTTTCGCTTGAACGAGGCTTTCAATATTTTGCCGATTTATTGTTAAAGGCTTTGGAAAGGCCTTGCATATTGGGTCTAAAATTTGTTGAAGCTCAGAATCTTCCAGCATTTTTAGTGGGCGTCTATTTTTGGTGACCAGCGCAACACATGCATTTATTATCTCATCTTTAGATAGCTTCACTTTTAAATTGGGATCTTAAAAAAATTTGCTGATCGGTGGCTGTTGGTTTTTTTTGTTAATTTTTTCGCTTTCGGTAAGCTGCTTGTAAACATCAGAGTGCTTGCGTTCAACGTGTTTTTTTTTAATTTTGTGGCATGTCGGCCAACTAATTTTATGCTACAGTTTTTACACAGGCTTACTTTAGTCTGATCGGTATATTCAAAAAATCTTGTATAGAACTCATTGTCAAACAACATTCACTTCTCTAATGCCAAAAATAATTCAAACCAGATTGCTACATGCACATGCTGTCCCGTTACAACGCCACTGGCGCCATTCGAAGAGTTGCCACCGTGTGACGTTTTTCTTAAATAAATTTAAGCCATACAAATGATACACTAAACAAGTAAATTTCACGATTTTTGGCAACCCAAAAAAAACACACCACGAAGTGCACAGTGGGCGATTGGTAGTGGTAGATAACCACTAACTCCCTTCCTAGTCTTAAATTACTGTTACTCTTACATCTTTCCCGTAATTAGTAATTACTTCGCTTCTTTAGTTAGATTAGTTCTACTTTTCCTCGAACACTAGTCTAACACCTATCTTTCCTGCATGTCTGCGATCGGTTCGGCTAACGAGTCGCGTGTTATGCGGCAGCGCCCCTCGGTCGGTTGGGCGGGAGGTGGGCTGCGTTCTTGCCTGGGATCCGCGCGTAACAGCCATTGGCTGGTGTCGCTTGGGCCACTTGATGGTGCAGTCATTGCATATCAACGTCCTAAAGAAATAAGTTGCGCTTGATAGCGGGGGTCTAAATATACTGCAGTTATAACTGGAATTACATTCAAAATTGCTGACCTCTTTTCAAGACATTTAGCCAGAATTAATGAATGTTGGGCAGTTGTCTTTTTTAGATTTGAATTGCAGGAGAACCATGCATAAAAAAAGTCACTTGACAGCAACTTAGCATTTTGCAATTTTAATGAAGTTTTATAAATTGGTAGAAGTAAACTGCAAATATTTTCCACGACCTTCCATTCAGATGATTTTAATTGCAATTCTTTGAAATTACTCTTTACACAGAACTCTTTTAGAGTTAGTAACCGCTCGCACATTTGAAACGTGGAATTCCATCGAGTGGCGCAGTCTAAAAATGTTTTTTTTTGTTTTCCAGGCGTAAAAGATTAATTATTGTAGCCGTGCGCAATTTTTTACAAATATATCTTATCTTGACTTCTTTAAAAAAATCGTTGACTGAACTGTTATTATCCCCTCATCTATTTCATCAACGTTATCCAAAATATCTCTACCTTCCGGTATACACTCACAAGCTGCGTCGCCGTCAGAATCGTCGTTGTCCAAATCCGCCCTACATTGTTCTTCCAGAAGCTTGCTGGCCCTAACCATATTGGCTCCATTATCGATAGTGATCGTGTAAATTTGCTGGAATCGTCGTTGTCCAAATCCGCCCTACATTGTTCTTCCAGAAGCTTGCTGGCCCTAACCATATTGGCTCCATTATCGATAGTGATCGTGTAAATTTGCTGGAGCGATGAATTATAGCTGTCAAGGACCTCCTGAATTATGTTCGTCAGGCTCGAGCTGGTCTGCTGCACGTGAACCTCCTTCATCGCAAGCGTATAAATTTGAAGTTCTCCTCCATAAAATAGTTGACAATTGATGACTACAATAGAGCGTTCCAAACGGCTTACGCAGTCGACTTTAATCGACACCAATCTAAAAAAATGTAGGAAAGTTTTAAAAATTAAAAAACAACACTTTAGTTGCATGTGCTATACAACATATGCACATATATACATATGTACACATACCAAAGACAATATAAACACTAAGATGTGTCACTCCATACAAAATTTTCAGCTCGATTTTTTCGGCGTGGAGTTCTACGCGATTCTTCACTGAGAAAGAGAGAGACAGAGAGCGCTCTAGTGGCAAACTCTCTGTACGTGAGGCTGAGCACACGTACACACACATGTGTACTTGCAGTTCTGTGCGTACGCACACATGAAAGCTCATTCTATGTTTAAATCAGGGGTCGGCACGCAGACAGAGTGTTTTTAATGCGTTTGTGTGCGCGGACAAGTGACACGAAGCAACACGATTCATTTTCTCTGCTGCTGAGACAGCAGATAAGGAAAAAGAAGCCGCGTTTGCTTAAGGCCGACGCTACACGAAGTTTTTACACTATGTGTGTGCCGACTGCGCTGCCTTTTCCTATGCACAGTGCATAGGACGCTGCCGGCCTCTGGTTTAGATTCGCGAGAGCACTGAAGTTCGTGCGAGCGAGACAGCGCGTATTTTGTCTCTCACTGCATACAAAACAGAATTGTATGAGTGTTAACCATAAACAAATTTTTGTTAATTTAAAACTCACTTACCGATTTGATAAAATTTCTTTGATATTATCCCGAATAGCAGGCTTTGAATATTTTGCCGATTTATTGTTAAAGGCTTTGGAAAGGCCTTGCATATTGGATCTAAAATTTGTTGAAGCTCAGAATCTTCCAGCATTTTTAGTGGGCGTCTATTTTTGGTGACCAGCGCAACACATGCATTTATTATCTCATCTTTAGATAGCTTTACTTTTAAATTGGGATCTTAAAAAAATTTGCTGATCGGTGGCTGTTGGTTTTTTTTGTTAATTTTTTCGCTTTCGGTAAGCTGCTTGTAAACATCAGAGTGCTTGCGTTCAACGTGTTTTTTTTTTAATTTTGTGGCATGTCGGCCAACTAATTTTATGCTACAGTTTTTACACTGGCTTACTTTAGTCTGATCGGTATATTCAAAAAATCTTGTATAGAACTCATTGTCAAACAACATTCACTTCTCTAATGCCAAAAATAATTCAAACCAGATTGCTACATGCACATGCTGTCCCGTTACAACGCCACTGGCGCCATTCGAAGAGTTGCCACCGTGTGACGTTTTTCTTAAATAAATTTAAGCCATACAAATGATACACTAAACAAGTAAATTTCACGATTTTTGGCAACCCAAAAAAAACACACAACGAAGTGCACAGTGGGCGATTGGTAGTGGTAGATAACCACTAACTCCCTTCCTAGTCTTAAATTACTGTTACTCTTACATCTTTCCCGTAATTAGTAATTACTTCGCTTCTTTAGTTAGATTAGTTCTACTTTTCCTCGAACACTAGTCTAACACCTATCTTTCCTGCATGTCTGCGATCGGTTCGGCTAACGAGTCGCGTGTTATGCGGCAGCGCCCCTCGGTCGGTTGGGCGGGAGGTGGGCTGCGTTCTTGCCTGGGATCCGCGCGTAACAGCCATTGGCTGGTGTCGCTTGGGCCACTTGATGGTGCAGTCATTGCATATCAACGTCCTAAAGAAATAAGTTGCGCTTGATAGCGGGGGTCTAAATATACTGCAGTTATAACTGGAATTACATTCAAAATTGCTGACCTCTTTTCAAGACATTTAGCCAGAATTAATGAATGTTGGGCAGTTGTCTTTTTTAGATTTGATTTGCAGGAGAACCATGCATAAAAAAAGTCACTTGACAGCAACTTAGCATTTTGCAATTTTAATGAAGTTTTATAAATTGGTAGAAGTAAACTGCAAATATTTTCCACGACCTTCCATTCAGATGATTTTAATTGCAATTCTTTGAAATTACTCTTTACACAGAACTCTTTTAGAGTTAGTAACCGCTCGCACATTTGAAACGTGGAATTCCATCGAGTGGCGCAGTCTAAAAATGTTTTTTTTTTTGTTTTCCAGGCGTAAAAGATTAATTATTGTAGCCGTGCGCAATTTTTTACAAATATATCTTATCTTGACTTCTTTAAAAAAATCGTTGACTGAACTGTTATTATCCCCTCATCTATTTCATCAACGTTATCCAAAATATCTCTACCTTCCGGTATACACTCACAAGCTGCGTCGCCGTCAGAATCGTCGTTGTCCAAATCCGCCCTACATTGTTCTTCCAGAAGCTTGCTGGCCCTAACCATATTGGCTCCATTATCGATAGTGATCGTGTAAATTTGCTGGAATCGTCGTTGTCCAAATCCGCCCTACATTGTTCTTCCAGAAGCTTGCTGGCCCTAACCATATTGGCTCCATTATCGATAGTGATCGTGTAAATTTGCTGGAGCGATGAATTATAGCTGTCAAGGACCTCCTGAATTATGTTCGTCAGGCTCGAGCTGGTCTGCTGCACGTGAACCTCCTTCATCGCAAGCGTATAAATTTGAAGTTCTCCTCCATAAAATAGTTGACAATTGATGACTACAATAGAGCGTTCCAAACGGCTTACGCAGTCGACTTTAATCGACACCAATCTAAAAAAATGTAGGAAAGTTTTAAAAATTAAAAAACAACACTTTAGTTGCATGTGCTATACAACATATGCACATATATACATATGTACACATACCAAAGACAATATAAACACTAAGATGTGTCACTCCATACAAAATTTTCAGCTCGATTTTTTCGGCGTGGAGTTCTACGCGATTCTTCACTGAGAAAGAGAGAGACAGAGAGCGCTCTAGTGGCAAACTCTCTGTACGTGAGGCTGAGCACACGTACACACACATGTGTACTTGCAGTTCTGTGCGTACGCACACATGAAAGCTCATTCTATGTTTAAATCAGGGGTCGGCACGCAGACAGAGTGTTTTTAATGCGTTTGTGTGCGCGGACAAGTGACACGAAGCAACACGATTCATTTTCTCTGCTGCTGAGACAGCAGATAAGGAAAAAGAAGCCGCGTTTGCTTAAGGCCGACGCTACACGAAGTTTTTACACTATGTGTGTGCCGACTGCGCTGCCTTTTCCTATGCACAGTGCATAGGACGCTGCCGGCCTCTGGTTTAGATTCGCGAGAGCACTGAAGTTCGTGCGAGCGAGACAGCGCGTATTTTGTCTCTCACTGCATACAAAACAGAATTGTATGAGTGTTAACCATAAACAAATTTTTGTTAATTTAAAACTCACTTACCGATTTGATAAAATTTCTTTGATATTATCCCGAATAGCAGGCTTTGAATATTTTGCCGATTTATTGTTAAAGGCTTTGGAAAGGCCTTGCATATTGGATCTAAAATTTGTTGAAGCTCAGAATCTTCCAGCATTTTTAGTGGGCGTCTATTTTTGGTGACCAGCGCAACACATGCATTTATTATCTCATCTTTAGATAGCTTTACTTTTAAATTGGGATCTTAAAAAAATTTGCTGATCGGTGGCTGTTGGTTTTTTTTGTTAATTTTTTCGCTTTCGGTAAGCTGCTTGTAAACATCAGAGTGCTTGCGTTCAACGTGTTTTTTTTTAATTTTGTGGCATGTCGGCCAACTAATTTTATGCTACAGTTTTTACACTGGCTTACTTTAGTCTGATCGGTATATTCAAAAAATCTTGTATAGAACTCATTGTCAAACAACATTCACTTCTCTAATGCCAAAAATAATTCAAACCAGATTGCTACATGCACATGCTGTCCCGTTACAACGCCACTGGCGCCATTCGAAGAGTTGCCACCGTGTGACGTTTTTCTTAAATAAATTTAAGCCATACAAATGATACACTAAACAAGTAAATTTCACGATTTTTGGCAACCCAAAAAAAACACACAACGAAGTGCACAGTGGGCGATTGGTAGTGGTAGATAACCACTAACTCCCTTCCTAGTCTTAAATTACTGTTACTCTTACATCTTTCCCGTAATTAGTAATTACTTCGCTTCTTTAGTTAGATTAGTTCTACTTTTCCTCGAACACTAGTCTAACACCTATCTTTCCTGCATGTCTGCGATCGGTTCGGCTAACGAGTCGCGTGTTATGCGGCAGCGCCCCTCGGTCGGTTGGGCGGGAGGTGGGCTGCGTTCTTGCCTGGGATCCGCGCGTAACAGCCATTGGCTGGTGTCGCTTGGGCCACTTGATGGTGCAGTCATTGCATATCAATGTCCTTAAGAAAAAAAAAAATTACGATCAGTGCCATTGACAATGACAACTTATTAGGCTGTGTCCTTTTTTTCGGTTGTCTGTCTTCTGATGATTCTCCATCTTCTGTAGGATCATCTATTGGATGTTTATGTGTGGGTTCGTCTTCGTTGAACAATGGAGCTAATGTTGAATTTGGCTGTTTGACTTCAACCACTCGTACGAAATTATCCTTGCCATGGAATACTCGAACGATTCTTCCTAATGGTCATTGTAATACTGGTGTGTTGTCTTCCTTTAGTATTACTAATGAACCTTCTTTAATATTTGCCGATGATTTCCTCCATTTTTGACGCTGCTGTAATTGTTGCAAATATTCCTTAGACCATTGTGTCCAGAAGGAATGCTTCAACTTGGACACAGCTTGCCATCGATGGCCGAGCGTCTTCGGTTGCTGGGATGGCTCACTGTCAGCTTGTGCAATTAACGGTTCTCCTATCAGGAAGTGTCCTGGTGTTAAGGCCGTTATATCATCGGGTTATCCGATATCGGTGTTAACGGTCGAGAGTTTAAAATCGCCTCTATTTCGATTATGACCGTTTCTAGTTCCTCATATGTCAAGTTTGCCCTCGTAACATTCTTTAATAACAATGTTTGGCAGACTTTACTGCAGCCTCCCATAGTCCGCCAAAATGAGGTGCTCGAGGAGGTATAAATTTAAATTGTACCCCTTTGTTGTTGCACTCCTGTACAATTTGCATTTTTGCTTTTTCCGAAAATATTGCGTCTTCCAATTCTTGAAGCTTGTTTCTGGCTGTTGTGAGTTGTTGAGTTGAGTTGTTGAGTTGAGTTGTTGAGTTGAGTTGTTGTGCTTAATCCATGACAACACTATCCTCGAATCCGACCACATTAATGTGTTTGTATCTTCCATGGATAAATCCTCCTTGACTTTAGCCGTCAATTGAGCACCTAATACAGCCGCCTTTAATTCCAGACGGGGTAATGTTACTGAGTTGATGGGTGCCAAGTGTGATTTGGCACACAATAATTGTATGGATACTCGTTTGTCTTTATATAGTGCTCGGACATATACAGCAGCTCCAAATGCTTTCTCCGATGCATCGACAAAGGTATGTATCTCTGACGATACTGGAATCTGTCCTTGAAAAATATGACGTGGTACTTGTATGGTGTTTAAGACCTTGAGCTCCTTCCTGTACCTTTTCCACTCCTCCTGAAGATGGTTCGGAAGAGCTTCTTGGTATTCATATCCTTCCTTTGTTAGATGCTGCATGAAGATTTTTGCCTTCATTACCACTGGAGAAAATAATCCAAGAGGATCGAAAATCCGAAAGATTTCAGAGACTACATCTCTCCTGGTTATTGTATTTTTTATGGCAATTTCTGTTTTACCGCAAAATTTGTCGGATTTAGGCATCCACATAATCCCCAGGGTTTTAATACTGCAGTCCTCATAGGCCGTATCCTCCAGTTGTACATTTGAAGTGATATCCTCTTTAGGGATTCCTTGTAGTACATGAAAAATATTCGTGCACTATTTTCTTAGTTTGAACCCTGAACTATGCAACAGTTGGTTCAATTCCTGCTGTCTCTGGAGGGCCTCTGGTATGGAGTCAGCGCCTGTTAGACAATCGTCAACGTAAAAATCGTTTTTCAGTGCAGCAGCTCCTAGCGGATAGTCTCTTTTTCCCTTTTGCGCTATATACTGAAGGCATTTTGTGGCTAAATATGGGGCAGCTTTTGTTCCATATGTCACCGTTTTTAATCTATAGTATCGCAGATCTTCTGACGGATCATTGTGCCATACTATAGTTTGATAGTATTGGTCCTCTGGATTAATCCAGATCTGACGATACATTTTCTTGATATCTGCGGTAAATACATAATTATGCATTCTAACCCGAAGCAGTATTGAGAATATCGAACTTTGCACAGTTGGACCTTTATGAATCAAGTCGTTGAGCGATTTTCCTGATGACTGCAGAAGCATCAAAAACAACTCTCAATTTGGTTGTAGTGCTGGTGGGTTTTAATACACAATGATGTGGGATGAAATAGCGTGATCTTGCTATTTCCGACGTATGCATTTCCTTCATATGATCCAGTGCCTCATATTCTTGCATGAATTGCACGTAGTTTGCCTTGGTATCCGGATCTCGCGAGAGCCGCCTTTCCAGGCAAAAGAATCGCCGTGTCACCAGATCTCGGCTCTGCCCCAGGGATGAAGCATCTTCCAAAAATGGCAGTCGGACGATGAGTTTTTTGTCTGCTGCCATCTGTATATTTTGGTTAAAATGCTGCTCACATCGATTCTCCAATGGTGAGAAACATGGTGTGTTATTTGGGAATGAGTCCAATTCCCAAAACTTGCCGATTTGCTGATCAACCTTTTCTTCTTCCGTCATCACAGCACATGTAATTGCAGTTTTAGCTGAATCCTTCAATTTTCCAGCCACAATCCAACCTAATTTGGTTTTCTGTAATCTGGGCAATCCGACTGCAATGGATACATGCCTGTTTTGCATGATTTCAAAATAGTGTTCTGCTCCCAACAGAATGTCTATTTTTCCCATTTTGTCGAAATTAGGGTCCGCTAATGTAATATTCCTTGGTAGCTTCCAACGAGACGTATCAATTGAGTGTGTCGGTTGATCTGCGACTATGTGTGGTAGTACAATTGCCTCCAATCTTGACTGAAAGTTATTGTCCTGTGATTTGAGTGTCACATTGACTCTTGCCTTTGAAGTTTGTGTTCGTCCACCAATTCCATTTATTTGTAGATCTGATTTGGTAATTTTTAGATCTAATATTTGCAATGCTCTTTAAGAAATAACATTAACTTGAGAGCCAGAATCAAGCAAGGCTCTAAATTCACCCATTTGCCCATTGTTGCCCTTAATGATGACTCGAGCAGTAGCTAATAGTATATAACTGGTATGTACGCTATTTGCCGAAGCTGCAGTTTTGGAGTCAGACTTGGGTTCTAAATGCAGAAGGATGTTATGACCTTTATTGCACTTCAAACAATCTCGTCTTTGTCAATTTTTAGCTGTGTGGTCGCGTTTGAAACATTTCACACATAGCTGGTTCTTTTGAACCCAATTTAGTCTATCAGCAGCCGGGTTCTTTTGAAACTGGGTGCATTTATATATGGCGTGATTTGGCTGTTCACAAAAATAGCAAATATAATGGTTTTCAACTCCTGCTGATGCGCAAGTAATGGGTTTCTTAGATTTTTTCCATCCTATCGCTTATAGAGTAAGGAACCTTTGCTCGAGGAATTGCATGAATTCGCTCAAAGGCTGTAATTCCTTTGTATTTTGTATCGATTGCTCATATAATGTGTGGGTTTGACGATCTAATTTTTTTGTTAGGAAACATAAAAGAATCGAATCCCATTTATTTGTTTCTATTTTTATGTTGTTCAACGCGGCTAGCGTTTCTTTTATATTGTCATGTAATGCTTTAATTGATTTTGCATCATTAGACGTGCTTAGGTGATCCAACATTCTTTGAATCAACGCATTGCTTAGTACTCTTTTGTTGCTAAAACGCTCTTGTAGCATATTCTATGCTGTTTCATAGTTTCGTTCTGTTAACGAAAGATGGCGGATTAAATTTTCCGCTTCTCCCGTGACATTGGTTTTTAAGTACCACATCTTCTGAATGATGGGTACATGCGCTTCATGAATCATTTTCTTGAAAATGTCATGAAATTTTTGCTATTTAAGTTAATCTCTATCAAATTTGGGGATGGCAACCTTTGGCAGAGGTAACGCATTGCTCATATGAGGAGTAGCGTTGAATTGCTGAACAGTGTCCGGTATCGTCAATGTTTGAACCGACAAGATTGCATCTTCAGCTGATATGTACATGTTACTATTATATCCCATGCTCTCAAGGTTAGTACATTTTCTATGAATTTGGACGTGAATCGATCTACTCTCATCCCAATATTTGGTTATTATTGGTTTGAAATCCTTTCTTGTCTCATCCGTCATTTTGTTCATTATTCGTTGAAGACTCTCGAGCAATGCCTTTTGCTCTCGAATCATAGGCACTATTTCGTGCTCATCCTCCATAGAAGTTATGGAACCTGTATCCATCTGTTTTTCTATGGACGATAGTACATACGTGAATTCATCCTTGTATTTTAAAACCAAATCTTTTATTTGTTTGAAATATTTATTGGTGCTCAATTTTTGAGCCTTGGATTATATTTTGGATATTTGTTTCCTCCTGTGAAAACATTTCCCAGAGACTCGTTAATCTTTCCAGCCGAGTTGTAAAATACTCTGGCTTTTGTTTTCTCTCAGAAGGATCCTTCTTATAATTTCTTATAATGCTCTAGATCTCTTCGCCTGTGGCCAATTGCCTGTCCAGTACAACATTAATGCTTGTTGTTGCCATTTTTATTTATAGTAGTACTTATGACCCGATGGAGGTAATTTGTTTGTCGTTATGACAGGCTGTGCCTCTACTCACAACCAAGATGATGGTCAAAGTACTTAATAAATAATTGTGGCAATGCTGAATCCAACCTTAGTCGCCAAGTTGACTATATCGGTTAAGGTAGATCCAAGATGTTCTTTGTATGTGAATTGATCGCCAAGTTGACCAATTCTCTAGGATTCGCCAAATGAATCCAAGTTTTTAAATCGGAAGTAACCAAATTAATGGTCTACTGATTTAGTCCAAAAGTCGGGGGTCAATGAACGAATCAAACGAATCTGTTGATGTAGATTCACTTGATTCTTGTGATCGTCAATTTGACAATCGTATGCTGAAAATAAGAATGTGTATGCTACCGGTTCATGTACCAGTAACAAAGTGTCGCCGTAATCGGTACTTGAAACAAATTGGGCTTCGGAGAAGTGAATACGTCAGAGTTTTCTTTCGTACTGATTTTATTGTAAAATATGCAGGGCTTATATACAGTTTTGGTGGGTAACAATTACTTACTTAGGGTCTTAGGTAGAATATCTCTATATTGATTTATGACTAAACAATTATTACAAATTTAACAGCATATGGATCAGGTCCTAGATATTTTATGACGGTCGCAAAGGATGTCTTATAGATGGTGGGAAATTTGACCCAATGCAGATCATACTTAACAGTATATGGGTCAGCGGTGCATCTTACATGTTTATTTAGGTCAACGGATGGAAACCATAAATGGTTTTATGGCTAGTTATTTAATTAGGTCTAACCATACGATTTTGTACTTTACTTGAAGTCGTACAAAAGCATTGCAACAGATTCGAATCATTTCAACATCATTTGTTTCAATTGAACCACAGTCGAAAATATTTTGTTTGTTGTTGTTAGCTGTGTCTTTAATTGATGGTGGATGGTGGCCTGTGGGAATCGGGGCTTAACATTTGTCGAAATATCGTAAATGTGCTGTGTGGGAAAAGGCTATTAAGGGCCGTTCCGAGATCCGAAAAAAGTGCTAAGAAGCAGAATCAAGGTTGATATTCGTTTGAAACCGATACAAATTTTTTGAATGCAAAATGCGTTTGCTAGGGTCAGTTTGAAAGTAGTTGGGGCATGGCAGCAGTCGTTCTGTCACGGGCATGGGCAATTCAGTCCGCCTGCCCTTAAACCAGTCTGCACCTAGCACTCATTTCAAGATAGTATTAGAATAGCTCTTCAAACACCGTCTTGAACCGACCCCTCGCGTCTTCAATCTGACCCCGTCTCTCGCTATCGCTTCTTATCCTACTTCGCATAATCTCGCGTTTGCTTAAGGTCACAGACAATTTGGTCAACCTGCAATCATAGTCGAGAACTGATCTTCGATCCCATCGGAATACATATTGTTATAGACACAACAATTGTTCATAGGCAAAAATAAATTGTTTTTTAATTTTTTATTAACTCAAACGAATTCAACAGTTATTAAAAACGCTTAATAGCTTCACACATGTTTTCGTCAGAAGTAGTGCTTTCTTTTTTACAACTTAAGAATCTTACATCTGATTGTATTGATTTTATCAATTTTGAAAAGCTTATAAATTATGTTATAAATCAGACCCAAAAACTTTTTTGCTTCAGCTTACCGTCTGGAAAATATTAGGCTTTCTAATTTTATCATTTTGAAGTTTTTATACCCGGTACTCCAAAATTATAGGGGCATATTCGATTTTTCTTTTATAGCAGATGTGTGTAACACCTAGAAGGAAGCGTTTCCGACCCCATACCGTACATATATTTTTGGTCAGCATCAATAGCCAAATCGATACAGCCATGTGTGTCTGTCTGTCCGTACGTCTGTCTGTCTTCATTAGCGCCTAGATTTCAGAGACTATTAAAGCTAGAGCAACCAAATTTTGTTCCAGTCTCCTGTGTTATCACACTACTACAAGTGTATTTCAAAATTTCGCCCCACCCCCTGCCGCCCCCACAATGGACGAAAATCTGTGACGTGCACAATTTGGATAGTACGAAAAAACTAAAAACGAAGAATCATAGAGAATGACTATATCTATCAGAGTGTTGAATCTGGATCAGATCGCATCATTTATATAGCCGCTATGAAAAAAACCTTTTCGAAAGGCTTCGTTTGCTCTCTCTCAAACGACACCCCGTCTGCTTTGCTCGTTCATCTTTTTTGACGCCTAGTTCTTAGAGACTATAAAAGCTAGAGCAACCAAACTTTCTATCTAAGCTCCTGTGATATTAATTCAACACAAGTGTATTTCAAAAATTTGCCTTGCCCCCTTCCGCCCCCACAAGGAACAAAAATCTGTAGAATACAACATTTTTAAGATACGAGAAAACCAAAAACGCAGCATCATGGAAAATACCCGTATCTACCAGATTGCCGAATCTGGATCAGGTCTGTTTATTATTATGGCTAGAAGGAATTAAATTTCAGTCGCTACGCAACGCCTGCGAAACGCTTACTCATTCCCTCTCTCTCTCGCACACACTTCCACGTCATGTATATGGAGTTATACATGTAGATGTAGAAATGTAGAAGCTGAATTAGGAAATGTCGAAAAAAAAACATTTATTGGGCTGAGTTTTTGGTTTTAGTTACATTAATTAGTTTTCGTTTAAGGTATCGTTTGTAAGAGTCCATGGATTAACGGCTAAGGTATAGCCGTTTGTCCAAAAGGACTGGAACCTCATTTTAAACACACTGGGGTATTTTATTAGTTTTGCACGTGTCGTCAGTGAAAAAATATATATGATTTATTTTGCAGTGTTTAAAGAAAAACAAGCTAAAATACCAATTATTCTTAACAATTTCTATATTATTACAGGATTTCCGGAAATCTTAATATCATTAATATTTAGAGATATAATGTGTGCTTTAATGTACATACACTCTCATCACTTCGTTCATGGATCTTTAAGGGCCAAAAATATACTATTAGATCACAAGAAAGCCGTTTTATCAAATTTTCGGTATTCTCGGTCTTTTATTAACGATGGTAAAAGAGATAAAGTTTTACATGGATCAACGGCGGGAAGGAAAGAAAATTTAAATTGGACAGCTCCAGAGATATTGTATCAAAATTTATATGGATACACAGAAAAGAGTGACCTATATTCAATTGGAATCACTTCTTTTGAAATGGCAAATGGATTCCAACCTTTTATAGATTCAGAACTAACTTTCATGTACACAGAAAAAATTCGTGGAAATCTGCCTTCACTATTAGATAAATCCAGTCCAGGTAATTATTCTGAAAATAATTCTATACATATGTACATATATATAAAATTAGAGAGACAAATATGTATAGCGCATCATTAATTGACAAAGGCTGGGCAGATTTTTTTTTACGAAAGAAAATATTGGGAAAACCCACCATCTCAACTGTGGCCGGAGCAGGTTAAGTTTTAGCCAGAGTCCCAAAAAGACAATTTTAGCATATATTTGATTAACATAATAGCATGCATAATAGAATATAGAACTACGCTTACGTGCAATACCAAATATTTTTTGATCAGCCCTGGTTCATTACATCAGCCCTGAAACAGCTTTTTGAGCTTCTTGTCAAAATAGGTAAACTTAACAGAAAATAAATCAACATGAAATTTTTTTAATATAAACTCCAAGAAATATTTCTGTTTGACTTTTACTGAGTTTTCAAAGCCGAAATTTCGTAAAAAAAAATACCGCAAGAAGCTGAAGCTAAGCAGTGTTTGGCCAAAAGCAAATAATTCCCTTGGCGTCCTCCCGCAGGGCGCTTAGGTATCTTTTTTTCCCGTGAGAGAGCCGGGCAGTTGCAGATGAGATGTTCCAGTGTTTCGATAGCCCCGGGTTCATCACATTTCTTATATCTGTCTCGTGATGCCTACCTTGGTGATGACTAGCTGGAGTGCATGCGCCGCAGCCAGACAGTGACCTGTAAGTCAGCAGTCTGCAGTCCTTCCGTGGTAGGTGCAGTAGATAGTGCGCGAGTTTTCCATTTTTTCTATTGCTCTCTAAGTTCTGCAGGTGCTGGTATTTCTCCACCTGTTTTCGGTTTGTTGTCCGGCCTGCTTCTCTAAGTCGCTTTATAGCGTTCCAAGGGAGACATGCACGCCAGAACGTAGGCCGCTTCATTTCCTTCGATGCCCTGGTGCATGGGAACTTAATAGATTCGGACTGACTTTGTGGTGTCTAGAGACTCCCTGCTTGCCAGGATACTTCTGGAACTAACCGTGGACAACTGCATGAATCTTATCGCCGGTTGCCACATTATGTGCCCTTAATATAAGTTGAGCTACCTCTTTTGCTGTCTTGATGGCGAAGACTTTCACCTGGAATGTGCTGCATCGGTCTGGTACGTTGTATGATAGTTTTATTTCCTTATTGTGCAGTAAAATGCTCCTACTCCTTCGTCCATCTTGGAGCCGTTTGTATACATGTTGAGGTGCTAAGTCTGGTTCCGTCCACTTTTCCAGTCTTCCTATAGCTATGTTTATTTTGATCTCGGCGCAATTTCGGGGGAGGTCATACAGTTATTAAGACTCTTATGTCCTTGCCAATTGAACTGTGCCCGTATCCTTGTGGCGACATGTTTCCCGATGTAATCAGGCGCTGTGCTGCCTTCTCTGCAGTCAGACGAGCGTGGATGTCAAGGGGATCGAATAGGAGTATCGTCTCGAGTGCTTTTTTTGGGGTTGACCTCAGCGCCCTTGCGATACAGAGCCTTGATACAGAGCCTGTCGCTGAGTCTTTTCGAGGAAGTCGATTAGGAAGCTGTAAAGAATCAGGTCGAGGATAAGCTGTAGCAAGCAGGGTTCTCGTAGTCAAAAATAAGGATGGTAGGCTGTGAATGTGTGTAGAATACAGAGAAGTGAGTAGCATGGTTCTTGTGATACTGCCGCTGAGTTTTTCCCATAAGCTTATGATTCGCCTTTTATACCCGGTACTTGAAGAGTATAGGGGTATATTAGATTTGTGGTGATAACAGATGTGTGTAACGCCCAGAAGAAGCGTTTCCGACCCCATAAAGTATATATATTCTTGATCAGCATCAATAGCCCAGTCGATAAAGCCATGCCTGTCTGTCCGTCCAGAGACTCAGAGACTATTATAGTTAGAGCAACCAACCAACCAATGAAGAAAACCATTACGAATCGTTCCCTCTCGCTCTCTCCTACACGCGACCCTGTCTGTTTTGCCTTTTCGTCCAAATGAGTGCCTAGTTCTCAGAGACTATAAGAGCTAGAGCAACCAAACTTTCTATCCAAACTCCTGTGATATCAATTCAGCACAAGTTTATTTCAAAATTTTGGCACGCCGCCTTCCGCCCCCACAAAGAACGAAAATCTGTGGAATCCACAATTTTTAAGATTAAAGGAAACCAAAAACCCAGAATCATGGAAATTAACCGTATCTACCAGATTGCCGAATCTGGATCAGGTCTGGCTAGAAAAAAATAAATTAAATTTCAGTCGCTACGCAACGCCTGCGAAACGCTTACTCATTCCCTCTCTCTCTCGCACACACTTCCACGTCATGTATATGGAGTTATACATGTAGATGTAGAAATGTAGAAGCAGATGTAAAAAGCATATGTAAACAAAATTGGAAACATGTATAAAAATTCCAAAAAAAGTTTTTCATTTTTTGTAATATTATTGTTTGCCCAAAATTTAATTCGTCCCTTTTGCGAACGTATAATAAATTGCATAAATCGTTAGCTCATATACAGTGGCTCAAAGCTGAAACTATGCAGTGTCAAATAAAAAGTTTAAGGTGGTACTGATTTTAAACTAGAGGAGGCTGGCTGCCGACATGCATGCCCGTACCATGACACTTCCTCCGCCGTGCTTGACTGTCGCTTTTACGTGTTTGGGATCCAGCTCAGTATTGGGCTTTCGCCACACAAAATTCCTTCCGTCGGACCCAAAAAGGTTGAATTTGGTCTCGTGTGCACAAATTACGGTATTCCAGAACACCAAATCCTTGTAAAAGTCGGTTTTTGCGATCGCCAACCTTGTCCCTTTGTTCTTCAGGCTTATGAAGGGGTTCTTTCGGGGTACTCGGGCATTGAAGTCATGGTTGCGCAGAACCCGGCGCACAGTTTCCACTCTGCACTCCTTCCCCATTTTGTCCTTTACCTGTTGGGTAAGTTTTGGGGCCGATAACTTGCACCAAAGCTCGGAGAAACTAGGAATCCGACGTGATTTCAGGTTCTACCAGGATAATGACCCGAAACATTCGTCCGGAATAGGACAGTCCTGGCTTATCTGGAACTGCCCCCACTTAATGATTCCCCCAGCCCAGTCTCCAAACTTAAATGTTATTCAAAATTTGTGGGCTGCGCTGGAGAAAAACATCCAGAAACACAGGATTTCTAGCAAAAACGACCTTAAAAAAGCTCTGCTGGAGGAATGGAGCAAAATAAGCCCGGAAAGCACTCGGAAGCTGCTCTCTTCCATGAATAGTAGGTTCAAAGCCGTAATAAAGGTTAGGGGATTACATACTAAGTATTAAGGCTTAAGCCTTGAGGCTAACAGACTTTCTTTGGGCAGAAGAAAACTCTAGAAGTTCTTCATTGGATATGGAATACTCCGTCCAATGTAGGTGTATTTGCGCCCGTAAAGAAATCTGTAGCCCATTGCATTTGTTTGGGGGGTCAGTAGGTCTGCTAGGAGGTCTTGTTGCTAGGTTCTTGCTAGGTCCTGTTACGTTTCGGCATCAGTGGCCCCGGTGCATCCTGGGAATTGAGCCTCCATTAGTGCTCTCAGGGCTTCTTCACTGCTCTCTGACCGCTGTCCGTTGTTTAGCTTGAGCTTCCTGATTCTTGTCATATTGAGCATTTTCTTGATGTTGGAGAACTCTTTCTTGTAGTTCCTGAGTATAGTCTTGTATTCCTTGTTGATGATCTTTTCGTTCGCTTGTTTGGCGAGCTTAAAGAATTCCCTGAGGCTATTTCTTTGAAGAGAAAGGTCCCGGTTCCACCAGAGTGACTTAGTCCTTTTTTTTATCTCGAGGAAGGGGCATGATGCGTGGTAGGTAGTAGATTCTTGGATATAAGTATATAAGAACTTCTCTATGTAGTACCCAGATTTCTCTGAGCCCGGATTAGCGACCTTAGAAGTAACCATCTTTTTAAACATTTCCCAGTTTGTGTTGGTAATATAAGTTTTAGAGTGACTCACCTCGGTCGTTGATATCGAGGCTTCACCACACACTGTGGTGGGCATAGGCGTCCGTACCAATGAGGAATTAGTGCTCTTTGGAGTCGGTTTCTTCCACTAGACTGCTTAGTTCTTTAGGTGGTGCGGGCCTGTCGTGTGCCATGTAGCAGGAGGCTACAAAAGGCGCTTCTCCTCACTCTCTAGCATCACCACTATCAAGTCGTCCATGCTGTAATAAGGCATAAGGTAAGCGGGGATTGCGTTTCGTACGAGTATGACGGTTCTGCTCTTGCTTGCTTGATGTTGTATTAAATGAGTTAAAATTTGAGGACTTTAGTCTAAGTTGCCTGACGCAATTCGTGGCTCCTGGACCAAAGCTATGTCGACGGGCTATTTACTCTTATGGAGATTGAGCTGCAGCACACTCAGCGTCATGGGTGGTTGGCTCCACTACACTCGATGGGTTGACCACCAACGTCAAGTCACCGTCCCCTTCTTCCCACGAGTCATTCAGCGCAAGCCCCTCGTCGGCATCCACGATGTTGTCCAGACCGAGGTCCTTCTCCACCTGGCCTGCCTGCAGGGTGTGTGTGTGTCCGTGTCTCCGGGCTGGCGCATCTTGAAACGCAGGTGTACAATACTCATGCCCCACGCCATTTTCTCGTATGTCGGGTAGAGGATGTCCTCCGCTTCTTTCTTGATCTGAAGGATTATATGCTGGACCCCCTCGTTGGGTAGAGGGTTCCTAGCATGAAATACCTTCCAGTTAGATGTCGGTATCTCCGGGTTCTGCCGCTGAAGGCGCTTCAGCTCACGGTCTCCGTGGATGGCAATGGGGAAAAGTACTTTCGCCCTTGATATGGACGGAATTAGTTCCCTGTCCACCTCCAGCTTGGCCACCTCCCACATCGCTTCATAGATATAAACATGACCTCAACGATTGATAGCTATCAACTATTAACTAACTATCAACTAAGATTAACTATAGTTAAGAATATAAATTACCAGAATAAAAGATTCCCAAAAAATGTTAAGTATAAAAAGTAGGAAGTTCGAGTTTATTTCTTTTCAAAAGATCTATAGAAAGGAGGAAGATAACAATGTAGCCAGGTTGGTTATTCGTTAGTAAATTAGGACATATTGGATCCGCAATTTGGTAAAAAAAAGCATTAGAAATGGTTCAAAGCGTAAATATGGTGTTGCAGATTTTTATTGATGCATGCCAAATATGTGTTATGGAATGTTCTGTTATTTATGCACTATGCAATCTCAAGGAACATCACCCTTCTAAGAGAACTGCTCCTAACCAGACCTAAGAAACCAGTTGCCCGCGTGTTACGCCCTTTCCTAAATGGAAGTGAGATCTAACTAACTTCTAAAAGGTATTCTTCTTCTTAGTGGAAATTAATATTTCAAAATGTACTTATTGGAAGTAGCGAGGTCCAACCAGGCATACACGTGTATTTAATCGGCAGGGCAGCAACAGACCACTTTCCTTTATCATCTTACTGACAGAGTGCTGTATAGTATATAATATTTGTATATTTCAGGATCAACTTCAGTTCATTTTTCTCAAGATCCAATCCAAAGTGCACGAAACAACCAACGAGCATTTTCAGATGACTTTCACCAGTACATTGAAATTTGCCTAAATAAAAATCCAAAGTGTCGCTGGAGTGCACAAAAATTGATGACACATTCGTTTTTTAAGCAATGTCGGAATTCCTGCATCTCAGATCAAGTCAAAGTGTTGAGCATCGAATTTCAAAGATGTGTTAATATTAAAGGTAAGTACGAGAACTGTTGGAAAGTAATCCATTTTTATACCCGGTACTCGAAAAGTATAGGGGTATATACGATAAGTGGTGATAGCGGATATGTGTAATGCCCAGAAGGAAGCGTTTCCGACCCCATAAAGTACATATATATATTTTGGTCAGCATCACTAGTCGAATCGATGCAGCCATGTCTATCTGTCCGTCCGTCCGTACGTCTGTCTCTCTTCATTAGCACCTAAATCTCAGAGACTATTAAAGCTAGAGCAACCAAATTTTGTATCCAGATTCCTGTGATATCACACTAGCACAAGTGTATTTCAAATTTTGCCACGCCTCCTCTCGCCCCCACAAAGAACGAAAATCTGTGGAGTCCTCAATTTTTAAGATACGAGAAAACCAAAACCAAAACCATTTGTTTATTAAACAAATGTATTATTAAACAAATTATTTATTAACATTATTTTTAAAAATTATGGTTTGTTTTCTAGGTTAATTTTTTTTTTTTTTAATTTTTTAAAAATGTGGTATTTTTTTCAGCGGAAGTGCTTCTATTTTTCACATAACTTAAGTTCCGTATAACTGGTTGCATTTAAGTTTGCAGTTCTGAAAATCTGACAAATGCGCTATAAATCCGCCCCTAACACATTGTAGCTGGAGCTTAACGTCTGAAAGATATTAAGCTTTCAAATTCAAATTTAATAATTTGTTGCGATATTTTTTCCCGAAATTTTGATTTTGAAAACTTAGGAAAAGTCGAAAACAAATATTACGTGGCTAACATTTTTGGTTTTAGATAGATAAATTAATTATTTTATATGTACAAATAAATCATTTTATTTTCTGCATTCGTTGCATTTCAAAGTATTTAAATTTAACTTAATTCAAACCATGTTTAAGGAAATATTAATAAAAATAAAAATTTTTAATAATGTAGGTTAGGTTAGGTTAGGTTAAGGCGGCTGTCAAGCTCCACAGGAGCCAGTCACACTTGGGCCGGTTTCGGCCCGTTGTAATACCGCGGGAGGTGTTCCCCTTAGCCATCTCATGAGACCCGAACATATCAGCAGTTATCCCATCCTGACGCTCTTACGAAGTTTGCAATCTTTCTGGGACAGATTTTGGACATTTCTGAAATGTCTGAGACATAGGGCATGCCCAGGTATTGTAGCCTTCTCCTGCTGAGAGCCGGACAGGAGCAGAACAGGTGTTCCACCGTTTCCTCCTCCTCCTCATCTCTACAGCTTCGGCAGAAATCATTGTATGGGGCTCCCAGCCTGTTAGCGTGGGAGCCTATCAGCCAGTGCCCCGTGAGGGAGTGGATGACAACGCTGCACCTTTTCCTGCCGAGCTTACAAAGCTCTAGTGTGCGTTTCCTGTCAATGGTAGGCCATGTTTGCCTGGATATGCGACATAGTGGTGCTGACCGCCACGCATTGTCTGCTCGTCGCTTATATAGCTCTTTTATAATAAGCCTACAGGTGGCCATTGGCATGCAAATATCCTCCTTCTCTTGGAGAAGGGGTATTGTGGTACCATATCTGGCCAGCTCGTCTGCTTTGCAGTTGCCCTCAATGTCCCGGTGACCCGGGACCCAAATAAGGCTGATGGCAAATTGTTGGGCCATCTCGTGAAGAGATTTGCGGCAATTTGCCACTGTGGCCGAGTTCGAGGAAATCGCATGAAGCGATTTGATCGCAGCTTGGCTGTCGCTGTAAATGTTTACGGTTGTTGTTGCCGTTGCGGCTGTTTGCAGGAGCTTCAGTGCTTCCATGATCGCAATGACTTCCGCTTGGAACACACTGCAGTGATCTGGGAGCCTAAAGGAGTGCCTGATTTCGAGTTGTTCGGAGTAAATCCCTCCTCCAACTTTGTTATCCAGCTTCGAGCCATCTGTAAAGATGCTTATGGCCGTGTCCTGGCCTGGTGGTCCCTCAAGCCACTCGTCTCTGCTAGGGATGATTACATTGAAGGGGGTACCAGTGTGTTCCCTTGGAACGCAGTAGTCCGTCTTCGTTGGGATGGTACTACTGATAAGTATAGATGAGTGACCCCTGGTATGTGACGTCCATTGTCCGGAGTCTCTCAGACGTATCGCGGCAATTTCTGCCCTCTCTTTTCCCTCAAGTTCGAGGCTTTGGAGATTTAGGATGGCGTTTAGTGCATCGTTCGGGGTGGTGCGTAATGCTCCACTAATACATAAAGCTGCGGTTCGCTGAACCTTGCCAAGTTGTTTGGTTGTCGACCCTTTAGATAAGGTCGGCCACCAAACTGTAACACCATAGAGTAAGATTGGTCTTACTATTGCTTGGTATATCCATTGGACTACGCTTGGGTTCATGCCCCACTTCAAGCCAATAGCTTTTTTACAGGAGTATAGGGCTATCGTAGCCTTCTTTACTCTGTCCTTTACGTTCAGGTTCCAGTTCAGCTTCTTATCAATTACCAACCCTAGGTAACTAGCACTGTCGCTGAAAGAGAGCCTGCATCCATTTAGTATAGGAGGGTTGAGGGGCGGAACCTTGTACTTGTGTGAGAATAGCACGAGTTCCGTTTTTGTGGGATTTACTCCCAATCCTCGCGATTTTGTCCATTCTGACAGTTTCGCGAGCTTAGTGCTCATGAGGTCGCACAGTGTTTGAGGGTATTTCCCCGAGAAACTGATAGCAACGTCATCCGCGTATGCCACTATTTTACAGCCCCCCCCCTCCAGATCACATAGAATCTTATTGACTGCCATGTTCCATAGAAGGGGAGACAGGACACCACCTTGCGGAGTGCCTCTGTTGACATACCTAGATTGCGTGGACGATCCCATCGATGATGTCACCGTCCTGCATGTGAGCAATTGATCGATGAGCAGCACCAAGTGACCGTCCACACCCAGGTCAGTCAGTGCTTCCGTAATGGCACTTGGGACGACGTTGTTAAAGGCTCCTTCGATATCGAGGAAGGCTATAAGAGAGTATTCCTTGAGGTGTAGGGATTTCTCTACAATTGAGACTACTTCGTGGAGCGCCGTTTCCGTGGATCTTCCTTTTCGGTAGGCATGTTGTGCTCCTGACAGCATTTGAGGACTAATAATTGTCCTCAGATGTAGTCCGACAAGTCTCTCGAAAGTTTTGAGAAGAAAGGACGATAGGCTGATTGGTCTAAAGTCCTTTGGAGTCGAGTGCGAGGCCTTTCCCGCTTTGGGGATAAAGACTATTTTCGCCTTGAGCCATTCTTGTGGTATGGTCCCCACAGCCAGTATCTTCCTGAAGATACATTGTAGCCAGTTAATGGCTGAGTCTCCGGCCTTTTGCAGTTGGGCCGGAATGACCTGGTCCGGACCTGGCGATTTGAACGGGTCAAAGCTGTTTACCGCCCAGCTTATGTTCCGTTTGGTAAAAATATGGTCCATCGTGGCTGTTTGGCCTCCCCTTTGGGTTAGCGCCGGCCTGATGGTTGTGCACCCAGGGAAGTGGGTTTCAAGCAGTACGTGGAGCGACTCCCCACTGGAGTTGGTCCACGTACCGTCGTTCCTTTTAAGGTACCCTACCGAGGGGGTGGTTTTTGAGAGCAGCTTGCGCAGCCTTGCGGCTTCTGACGTCTCCTCTATTTCTGAGCAGAATTTTTGCCAAGAGGCCCTTTTTGCTCTTCGTGTTTCTTTTTTGTATTGGGCGAGACTGACTTTGTAGTCTGCCCAATGTTCCTCCTCGTTAGCGCTTTTAGCTCTGTTGAAGAGAGTCCTACAGCTCTTACGTAGGATGTCGATTTGTTTCGACCACCAGGGGGGTTTCTTTTTACCCCTTGTCTTGTGTGGCAGGCGAGCCGCCGTGAAAGCCTTATTGCATGCATCCGTGAACCTGTACACTATACGATCTAAATCGTCTTGAGTGTCTGGGCTCATTGGTGCCTTGTTGGGGAGTATTTCCTCCAAAACCGAGCTATATTTAACCCAGTTGGTTTTCCTGGGGTTAGTGTAGTCTGTGGGTTTGGGGCTCTCGAAGGATAGGATCGTTTCGATGTACCTGTGGTCGGAGAAGGAATGGTCCTCTAGGACTCTCCATCTTTCCACTTTGTCTGACAAATTGTGAGACACTAGAGTGAGGTCAATAACCTCCTGTCGGTTTTTTATAATAAATGTGGGGTCGTTACCCCGGTTACATATGGTTAAGTTCGAGTTCAGGATAAAGCTGAAAAGTGACTCACCCCTTACATTTGTGTCCATGCTCCCCCATTGAGTGTGGTGAGCATTGGCATCGCAGCCTATTAGTAGGCTTGTGTTGGACCTCTCGCTGTCGCTAGTGAGCTTGCGGACGAGGTCGTTGGGAGGATCGCTTTCCTCATGGGCCATGTAGGACGACATCAGCCTCAGATGTGTCCGCTTTAGCTCTAGGCTTACCGTTGTATTGTCGCCATTGCTGAAGTTATGGAGCAGAAAGATATTAAAGTGCTTTCTTGCGAGAATGCAGGTACGAATTTTACCTTCGGTTTGGGGTACAATGAGCTTGTACTCCCTCGTCGCTAACCCACAGACCTTGGGTCCGACTATCCAAGGCTCCTGGATTAGGACAACGTCGGCTCCGCTTGCATCCAAGCGGAGTATGAGTGCAGCGGATGCTGCTTTACAGTGGTGGAGATTTATTTGAAGGAGTCTCAGAGACATCTTCATGGATCTCCACCACTGTAGTGTCGGCGTCCGAGTCGTCGGAAACTTCGTCTCGACACATCGCCTCAAAATCACGCATTAAGTCTGCGTCGGAGGAGTAGCCTTCCTTCGGCTCCAGCTCGTTGTCGGGTGCCTCGATCTCCGAGGCCACATCCTGCACGACTGGGTTGTCGACAGGACGAGCCTCGGCCGTGGCAGCGTCCGACTTATACACCTTTATGGTGACCGAGCTGAAGCCAAAGTTCAGCTCTCCTTTAGCTGCCTCTATGGGGGCCAGCGATTCCTTGTTAAGGATGATGACGGCCTGGTTTGTCGGCCCCTTTGACTCCTCAACCTTGACCACCTTCCAGTCATGAGTTGGAAGTGTCGGATTGCACCTCTGCAACATTTTGAGGATGCGCTCAGGCTCCTTAAAGGTAGCCGGCACCCATAGTCTTGCCCTCGGTCTACTGGGCACCTCGCTCCAGTCTACCGCGACGAGCTTCGCCCCGGCGTAGACCTCTCCGATCTGCGCCACCGCTGCTTTATATAGCTTTACGGAGCGCTCGTCATCGCAGGCAACAACTTTGATGCTGCCCTGGAACCACCCCATGTCTTTGCAGACTGGAGGTGGCCCTGGGTCCTTTTCGAGCAACTCGAAGCAGCGGTCGGCAAGTGCCGCCTCCACCCACTTCCATTTGCTCCTTGGGATCTTTCCCTCCGCGCTGCCTTTGTCGAGGACGCCAATTAGCGTCCTCTCCTTGGCAATCTGCGCGAAGGAGATATTGGCCACCACCCTCGACCTTTTCGCGACCGGGCCGGGTGTCTCTTGCGACCGTTGTCTCTTTGGTTGAGAGACCATTTCGAAGTTTGGGAGCACCGATGTGGCCCACTCCACCTTCTTGAGCCAGTCTGCTGAGGGACTGACCTCTGTGTTGGCATTTTGCCGACGGAGTATGTGCCCTGCACTTCTCCTTTCGGCATAAGTGTGCTTTCTGGCCTGGGCGCTGGTTGAAGGCAAATCATCACCCACCACCTTACCAGAAGGTCGGGCAGCCGCAATATTGCTTAGCTGCCTCTCCAAGGTGTCGGTGTTGGGAGCTGGTCCGCCCCCCACCCCAGATTCGGGATGGGACCCACTCGGGTTCACCCCAGCGCTTTCCGCCTTGCAGGTCTGTCCTGCTGTAGAGCTGGTCGGGCCGGGCCTTTGGGCCGATGCCTTCCCATGCGGGGGATTGCTCCCAGTTGACGTTTGGGGAGTGTCAGACTCTGTTTGGTTTTTTTGTTGTTTTTTGTTTTTGAATTGATTTTTATACATTATACATCCCACGAGATGCAGAGAAAGGGAACGGTCAGCCCGGGCAGAGATCCACGTTGCCCGGGTAAGGCATCATTAGAACAGGGGGCTGCCAAGTCCCTGAGCTCTCCGTTCGAGACTGGGCTAGTTTTTAGACCGGGCCCCCAGCCAGGCTGACTCTCGGCACGGGTCGAATGACACCTTAGCCCAGCCCGGTGTGAGGTGAGTGTGGGGGATGGGATGTGGGTAGGTAGTGTGTGGGGGGAAGGGGGAGTGTGTGAGCTACTTATACGAGGCGGCACCACAAGCGCATCGTCAGTGTTGCTGCTTCGCGAACACCCGCTGGCTGTCCGGGACTGCTTATTTTCGGTGGTCTCCCTAAAGAGAACCGATTATTCGCAGCTGACCTACCTTTTTTAGGGGTAGGCCTTTCGCTATCCGCAACCTGCGACCCGTCCGGTAGCCTCAGCTAGGCCCCATCTGAGCCACCTCACGCGCTCATCAGACCAGATTTAATAATGTAAAAACAAATAAAAACGAGGGGGAACGTTGTGAGCCCCGGCAAAGGCCGCGGCTCTACTTTATACCCGGTACTCAGTCAGCATATACATATGTACATATATGAGCTTACGATTTATTCAGTTACTTATACGTTCGCAAAAGGGACGAATTACATATTGGGCAAAAAAGAAAAATTTTCAAATAATTAAGTCGCACCAGTTTTGAAATTTGTATATGTATATGTATCTGTTTCCATTTTTTTTACATATGCTTTTTAGATCTGCTTCTACATTTCTACACGTACATGTATAACTACATAAATGAGAAGTGGAAGTGTTTGCGAGAGAGAAAGGGAATGAGTGAGCGCTGGGAAGGCGTTGCGTAGTTCCTTCTGGCCATAATAATGAACAGACCTGATCCAGATTCGGCAACCTGGTAGATACGGTTCTTTTCCATGATTCTGCGTTTCTGGTTTTCTTTTATCCTAAAAATGGTGGATTTCATAGATTTTCGTCCTTTGTAGGGGCCAAAGGGGGCATGTCAAAATTTTGAAATACACTTGTATTGAAGTGATATCACAGGAGCTTGGATAGAAAGTTTGGTTGCTCTAGCTCTTATAGTTTCTGAGATCTAGGCGCTCATTTGGACGAACGCGTAAAGCATACGGGTTGCGTGTGAGAGAGAGCGCGAGGAAACTTCATTGTGGCTATATTAATAATGAGATCTGATCCAGATTCAACACTCTGATAGAAATGGTCATCATCTATGATTCTGCATTTTTAGTTTTCTTGTACAATCAAAATTGTGCATGCCACAGAATTTCGTTCTTTGTGTGGGCGGCAGGGGGCGGGGCGAAATTTTGAAATACACTTGTAGTAGTGTGATAACACAGGAGACTGGAACAAAATTTGGTTGCTCTAGCTTTAATAGTCTCTGAGATCTAGGCGCTAATGAAGACGGACAGACGGACGGACGGACAGACAGACATGGCTATATCGACTCGGCTATTGATGCTGATCAAGAATATATATACTTTATGGGGTCGGAAACGCTTCCTTCTGGGCGTTACACACATCCACTATCACCACAAATCTAATATACATATATACTCTTCGTGAACCGGGTATAATAAATCATTTTATTTTACTGCATTCGTTACATTTCAAAGGTATTTAAATTTAACTTAGTTCAAACCATGTTTTAGACTGTTTGTAGGGGGCGGATCCGGGAGGTATCACAATCACAAAATAGTCACCACATAAAGACAACACTTTGATTTTCTTCACTATATGTTAATTCTAGTTTATTCTCCAGTTCGAGTAGATCTATGTGGGTATATTTATGTACATACATATATCGTAGTTAGAGCGAGAGTACGTAGCAATCGAAATCGTCGTAAACGGGGTTGGAAGCGGGACTGATTATGCATGCTCAAGCCAGTGGCCGCCCGAGCGTTGTGTGGATCTCAAGAGCGCCCACGCAAGAGCGCGCGAGAGCGAGTCAGGCACGGGGCTCAATTTTAAGCCCCGTCTCCGGTTGGAAGTCGCTCGTCTTGGACCGGATGACCGCAGTGCACACCTTTTCGTCCCCGACTTGAGGGTCCGGTATTATAGAAGAGAGTCTACAGATGGCAGCGGTGTCCCTGCCGTGGTGTGGCTCACGGGGAGACGAGGGCGGCGCTCAGCTCGGGATGCTGAAACCAAGGGCGACGCTGCTGCAATTTCTCCGAATGGCTGGCTGGCTGGGCGCCGAGGGCGGCGTTCAGCTCGGGATGCTGAACTTGACGGCGAAGCTGCTACAGTTCCTCCGAAAGGATGGATGGCGGGGCGCCGAGGGCGGCGTTCAGCTCGGGACGCAGGAGATGGCGACGAAGATGCTGAGCGGGCTGCACGACGAGACGCGGGTATGTGAAGTAGCGTGTGGTGATTATTGCCACACTCCCTGCACAGCCCGCCACTACGACAATCATCGCCGGAATGCTGATGAGCCAGGCAGTTTGCGCAATACTTATTTATAAGTACGGCTCTGAGCCTCTTCACAGGGCTCAACCGGAGGAAGTAGTGGCAGGTCCGTAGCGGATGCAATCCTGGGCAGACTCGGCACTGGTAGGAGATCAGACCACAAGCGCGTCGGCTCTCAATGATACGGTCGGCGCGGGAATGTGGAGCCAAGGCTGGATGCGGAAATCTAGGATGAGATGAAGGTGTCGACGAAGCATTAGTACGAAAGTTGTAACGGGTTAAAGGCCCACCTTGGGAATTGGCCATTGTCACGTGGTTACATTTATCTAAGTTCAAGTTCGGGCTTGAGCTCTGATCGCCCAGACAGTGATTATTACGGATGTCTTCCCGTCGGTCAACCGTAGGAGACTGTCCTAGCAATTCTGCGGAGAAGGCCGGAAGGGGATTGCTTTTGTAGACTCGAGAGCCTGCGTCTCCTACCCTTTGGATAGGTACTCTAGACACCTGACTCGAAAAGGATGCAACTTGTGGGGCTCTCTGAACGGCCGTATTAGACACTGGCCCAGAGAGCACCCAACCGAAAACTGTTTCTTGCCCGAGGAGAGAGCCACATATGTTCGTCTGTAAGCCGCTTAACAGTACGGATGGTAGAATGTCAGCTCCAATCAGGACATCGATTGGTGAGCTCTCAAAAAATGTAGGATCCGCCAAAGGCAGGCTAGGCAAGTCTCTCAGCAAAATTTGAGAGATCGGATGCGAGGGAATATTCGCTGCCTCCTCCGGAATAACGTAAGCTGTAACGTTTAATTGTAAACCCGACTGAGTCGGAGAGCGGATGGAAATATTGCAGAGCTTCTTCGACTGAGCGGATACAGTATGATTGATGCCGGAGACCTGTGCCTGGATAGGTTGGAATGGCAGTTTGATCATGCTGACTAGACGTTCCGTAATGAACGTGGCCTCAGAGCCAGAGTCGATCAAAGCGCGGGAGTAAAAATTGGTCCCCAGACATCAAGTATTAATCATCGTTCGATTCTCTTTGTAGAAGTCTGACGTGTTTTTGTTTTGCGCTCCGCTTATCTGCCTATTATCTTTTATAAACAACCGGTGTTTTTTGAACATACCAATATAAATAAACTATAATTTGCCTGCTTGCTTAGAGCTTTTCCTTAAACGCGAGTGCACGCCCTTTAATTGTGTTTTTAGACATAATTTAATTATTTTCCTGTGTCGGTAGTCATTGTGTTTTTTGTTTCTTTTCGTAAGTACACACAGAATCAAAATCTGCCGCTCTCACCTAGTTGATCTGCTTTTTTGCTTTTATCACTCTCTCCCTATTACCCAAACTAACATAACTGTTCTTCCTCTCTCGCTCTCAATACGTTCTGTGTAGTAGCGCTCTCTCTCTCTCTCTCTCTCAACTGAAGCTGCAGTAACCGCTCTTCTCTCTGTCTTATTGCGCTTTCATCGCTTATCTGGCACACTGGTCTGATATATATTTGTTTTGAAATTTTATTTTTTTTTATTTCTCATAATGGAATACACAGTTGTCTGTGCCAAGAAAACCTGCAAGCAGCAAATCACCCATGACCAACCGAGTATCCCCTGCTGGCTATGCGACAGTGTAGTGCACGCTAAATGCGTCGGGTTCTCCGGTCTCGTGGGTGATGCCATCTCTAAAAGAAATGGCTTGCATTACAGCTGTGAGGCATGCCGTTCGGTTGAAGGGGAGATGGCAGCATTTATGAGGCAGACCCGGAAGGGCTTTAGGGAGCTGACCGTGGGCTTCAAAGAGCAGTACGATCGGCTCCTAGCCATGGAGTCTCAGTTCAGTGGTCTCAAACTATTGACTGAGTCTCCTAGGCGCAAAAAGGTCACTCCGCGGGATCTGCATGTGCCGACTGCCCCTCGACCGGCCGATGCTGACAAGCTGACTCCGACCACCCCAATAGTGCAGCAGTTGATTTCGTTCGCCACTCCAAAGGCAACGACAGCTGCTGGTGATGAAAATTCGGTAGCCAAATTTATCGCGTCGGAGAGCATGCAGCCAAGACCGTCTGTAGCGTCCGTGTCCGTAGTGTCAAATTCATTAGCTGTCCCCGCAATTCCGACCCCACCAGTCAATATACGTCCCGGACCACCGGGTATTACCATCACAGGTGATAGGCCTGTGGTGCCAAGATTGGTCGGGATCCCACCAAAGAGACAAGTTTTTGTCTCACGACTTGCCCCTGACTCCACAATTAAAGATGTGACGGCTTATATCCAAAGCCGCATACAAGCCGTTGATTTCAAGGTGGAAAAGTTCAACTTTTCTTATGCCAGGGAGATAGCCCCTTTTAAAATAAGTGTCTCCCAAACTCACTTTAACACCATCTGTTCTGCCAAATTTTGGCCGGAGCATTTGGTGGTGAAGGAGTTTAAGGCAAAGAAAAAGACTAGGCCCCCAATAACTCTACCAACTAACTATTCAGACCAGTGCTCCTTCGTCATCTTCCCGCTCTACCTCCACCCGTCCAAAAAACTAACAAACTCTCTTTTAGTGACCTATCAGAATGTTCGAGGCTTGCGTAGTAAGCTCAGCATTCTTTTCCAGGATAGTGTTGCATTTGCATCCCACGTTATTGTGTTTACCGAAACCTGGTTAAAGCCGGACATTCTTAGTTCCGAAGTTTTGGCAGGTCGGTACACAACTTATAGAAAGGATCGTTCGTCTCGACGTGCAGGAGGGGTTCTGATTGCTGTGGGCTCAAACTTCACGTCGGAACTTTTCACAGTCCAGATCCAGCAGGAACTGGAATTTCTGTGTGTAAGACTGATTCTTCCCGCTTTCTCAGTTTTCATAACTTGTTCGTATATTCCACCATCTTCGGATATCGCAATTTACGAGCAGCATTTGTCCGCCTTAACCGCTATTTCTTCCTCGCTATCTGACAAAGATCACATGATAGTTCTTGGTGACTTCAACTTGCCAGGAATTGTTTGGTCTTCGGCAAATGAGTCTAATAGCCTGGTACCCATGTCACGACATGACTTTGTTGACGGCTTGATTGACCTGTCTCTGTCTCAAGTTAACCATGTTAAAAATTCCTTGGGTCGATTTCTTGATCTGTGCTTTGTAACGGATCCGACCTTAGCGTTGTTAACTCGAGTCCCCCCGCTCTCTATACCTGAAGATGCCTACCATCCTACTTTCGAAGTGTCGCTCGACCTAGGACGAACTGTACTGGATCGGTCGGGTAGACTACCCCAATGTGTCCGCTGCTTCCGTAAAGCCGAGTTTACGAAGCTTAATAATCTCTTTAGGGATTTTGATTGGTCCGCTTTATATTTGTGCAGTGATGTTACGACAGGCACAAATATTTTGTGTGATGTACTGGACTCACTTTTTGTCTCTTGTGTCCCACTTTCCTGTCCGATTAGATCAAGAAAACCCCCTTGGTTTACCAAGGAGTTATCCCATCTAAAAAACTTAAAATCAAGACGATATAAAAAATTTCAAGAAGTTGGCTCTCCTTCTTCTCTTTCTCATTATGTAATAGCTCGGTCAAACTTTTCAGTTCTTAACGCTCAATGCTATCAGAATTACCTATCTCGATGCAGGATACGTTTTTCTAAGGACCCCAAACAGTTCTACAGCTTTGTAAACAGTAGGCGTAGAACGTCCGCACACCCATCCTCGCTATCCTTCCTTAATACGTCAGCAGATAATGATCAGGCAATTGCCGATCTTTTTGCACGTTTTTTCCAAACTACCTATTCGCAGGACGTTTACTCTGGTCAGCCGTATCCATACGGTTTACCGAGGTCGAACGGCATTTTCAGTCCTTTGCTAAATGAAAGCTCGTTGCTTCATGATCTACGAACAGTAAAGCCGGTGTTCTCACCGGGTCCGGACGGAGTTCCCGGCTGTGTACTCAGGTACTGTGCAGATTCTCTGTGTGGGCCGTTGCTTAAACTGTTCAACCTATCTATAAATTCTTCATGCTTTCCCCCGATATGGAAGGAGTCTTTTATAATTCCTCTCCATAAGAAAGGTAGCAAGTCTGACGCAAAGAACTATAGAGGTATTTCTAAGTTATCCGCTATTCCTTAAGTGTTTGAGAGAATTGTATCTCTGCACCTGCAACACCTATGCAGATCACTTATATCTCCAGCTCAACATGGATTTATAAGGCGGAGATCAACCACTACAAATTTATTGGAGCTTACCTCCTTTATAATAAAAGGCTTTCAAGGTAATTTGCAGACGGATGTTGTTTACACCGATTTTAGTAAAGCGTTCGATTCTGTAAACCATTCCCTCCTAGCACACAAGCTCGACCTTCTAGGGTTCCCTCCCAATCTCCTGAGATGGATCTCTAGCTACCTTTGTTCTAGGTCTCAAAGAGTCCTTTTCAAAAACTCCCTGTCCTCACCAGTTATGGTGACTTCGGGTGTACCACAGGGCAGCCATCTAGGCCCCTTACTCTTTACACTCTTTATAAATGACCTGCCTTCTGTATTAACATACTCTCGAGTACTTATGTATGCGGAAGATGTTTAGCTCTGTGTCCAGTATAAGGACATTTCTTTTCAATCCAGGTTGCAATCCGATCTCGATAGATTTCAGTCTTGATGTTGTGCAAATTTATTAAACCTTAATGCTTCAAAATGTAAAGTAATTACTTTTCATCGCTCCAGCGCCTTTCTGGTTCCTTACACCCTTTGTGGGGGTTCTCTTGAGAGAATTACCCGGGTTGATGATCTTGGTGTTCTATTAGATCCCAAGTTAAAGTTTTCAGAACACATTTCTACCTTGGGTTTATAAAGAGGTGGTCAAAGGAATTTGACGACCCCTATATAACAAAGACTCTCTACACCTCTCTGGTTCGTCCGATTTTAGAATACGGCTCTTGTGTATGGTGCCCTCAGTACAACGTACATCGTGACCGTATAGAATCAGTTCAGAAAAACTTTTTACTTTTTGCTCTTCGCGGCCTCAGATGGGATGCAGGTGTGAGACTGCCGTCTTACTCTAATAGATTGCTCTTAATAAACCTTCCAACCTTAGCTAATCGTAGGAAAATGCTTGGCGTGATTTTTGTGCACAACTTGATCAAGGGTGACGTAGATAGCCCCGACCTGTTGAGCCGCATAAACTTCACGATTCCTTTTAGAAGCACTAGGAATTATACACCGTTGTTTCTTCCGCTTTGTAGATCGAATTACTCCTTGCATGAACCATTTAGGGTCCTATGCTCGGATTATAATTCCCTCTACCATATTATATCTACCACTAACTCCCTTCCTAGTCTTAAATTACTGTTACTCTTACATCTTTTCCGTAATTAGTAATTACTTCGTTTCTTTAGTTAGATTAGTTCTACTTTTCCTCGAACACTAGTCTAACACCTATCTTTCATGCATGCCCGCGATCGGTTCGGTTAATGAGTCGCGCGTTAAGCGGCTGCGCCCCTCGGTCGGTTGGGCGGGAGGTGGGCTGCTTTCTTGCCTGGGATCCGCGCGTAACAGCCATCGGCTGGTGTCGCTTGGACCACTTGACGACTGCACGTTGCACATCAACGTCCTAATAAAAAAAAAAAAAAAAAAAAAAAAAAATGGCCGTGCTCAGAACAACCGCACTTGTACCGGAAGCGAAATAAGCCTGAACGTTGGACAAGGATTCGGAAGAACTCGGATGTTGTACGGATGTGGAAGTTGGCTCGCTGGAACTTGGATTGCCACGGTGCAGCAGCGTGTGGTGCCGTTCCCCACAAGTGACGCAGTTGTGGGCACTTTGGCATTTTCGTATCTGATGTCCTCGTGCGAAGCAGTTCTGGCATAGCTGTTTCTGTTTAATGTAGCTGGAACGAGCATCAACGGTCATGTGGAGGAAGCGAGGACAATTAGGAACAGGACTCCCTTGGGACCGGAACGGGTTATTTTTAAAAGGTGGCGGATTCGGATCGCCTTTCGAACTATGTGGAGTGGAAGGTGGCCCTCGATCGCCTCTAGCGTCAGATACCTCTGACTGAGGAAGGAGTCCATCTCCTTCCATGACAGCATTTCCTTCTTGTCGGTTATGGACTCTTCAGACAACGCGCGGGTTAATCTCGGCAATTTTGAAGCGCAAATGGTCACGAGCAAGTTATCCCAATTTTCAGTGGAGACCTTGGAGTGGGCGAGTGCGGTTAGAACCGCCTGGATCGTCCTTTGAAGCTCTTTCAGAGCACGACTTGAATTGGACCCGATGTGAGGCAAAGAGAGGAGAAGGTGAATCTGGTTGGTCACCAGGAGCCGACGGTTCTCATATCGGTCATGAAGGTCATCCCATGCCGCCTCGAAGCCGTAGTTGGCCAGCGGGGACTTCTCAACGATGGCCTTTGGATCGCCACTGGTCTTAGTGGCGAGGTAGTACAGCTTCTCCACAGGAGACAGCCTGGGATTTTTGATGTAGATCGCGGTAAAAAAAACCCGGAATGTAGGCCCATGGACGTAATCCCCAGCGAAAACTTCTATATCGCATGGGGGAAGTCGACAGCCGCCATGGGAGTCCGGCTGTGCAGGAGGAAGGACTGCTGGGCTGGCAGCTTGGAGATCAGCTATGCACCGCTCATAACCTTCATAGCATTCGCTATACAGGGCTTGGACCTCCTTTTTCGACTCTGGACCTTCGTCAACCATCGCTATTGAACATGCCTCGTATTCAGCATCCACCTTTGCCCACATGCTCTGTAATTGGTCAAGGCGGTCCTGTGAGATAGCGGGGGTGGTATGCTGACATCAGGAGCGATAAAGGCGGCTTCTAAAGTGGTCAGCCGGTCGATGGCTGCCACAAACTTGGCCCGTGCGGAGATGACGGCAGATTGGGCCATTGTAAGGGCGCGTCGAGAGCTGATGGGACTATTTTGAGGAAGCGCGGGCACCTTTAGCGTGATCGGCGAAGGGAACAGGAGCGATTTGCTCTTTGCAGAGGAACTAGTACTGAGTTTGGGCGTACCTGTTGACTTAATTGGTCTAGTCACCAAGGTAGGTGTTTCTGGGGCGGAAGCACTGCGTGTCATATTACCTGGAGCGGGTAATGACAAAAGTTTCTTGCTGGGTTCGCCACCAGTGGGCATGTTGAGACCTCACCCGCTGAGAGCAAAGAAACGGATGCGGAAGTGTCGGGCGGATGGACACGAAGAACGGACCCAACAACCCCTTGGTTTTGAAGGCACTCGTCGTTATTGGATTTATTGGAAAGTCGGAGGCGCTTCGGTATATTATGGCGATCGGGCACTAATATTGGGAGTCCGTGGCAACTGACATCCAAAAACAATATACCCGCCGAATGTAGGGTAGCGCTTCACTCGACAAGCCACCACCGAAAATAATACACCCTCAAAACACAGGGTATCGCGTCACTTGGCGCTCCGTTATGCGCAAGAGCGGCACTGATAATCTGCTCTCCCAACAAAAAGAACGCGCGCAACGGTGGAGAGGCGAACGCGAAAACGAACAAAAGAGGCACCGCTATTGCTGCTTGTATGTATGTATGGATGTAGGTGCGGGGAGGTGTGGATATACAGACGCAAGAATATGCAGCTAATATACATATATGTATGTATGCGGATATGGAAAAAATAAGTGTATATTCGGATAGATGTGCTATATATATTGGGATGCGTATGTAGATTGGTAAAATATGTGTATGTTCGGATATATGTATATGTGCAAGAATATGCAGTTTTATGTATATATATTTCGGATTTAAATATTTATATATAAGATGTGCAAGAATATGCAGTTGTGATATATACATATGTAGATACGTAAAAGATGTGTAGGTTCGGATATATACACATGTGCAAGAATGTGCAGTTATATTTATATGTACATATGTCACGGAACTTGTAATCGGATGGAAACTAATTCACGGCACTTACGCAGGTGTTGGATGAGTCATACTTATCTTGCGATTTGTTGGAGCGATCCGCTTATGCTTTGCTGGATTGAACTTCGCCTTATTTTAGCGATGATCCGGCTTGAAAAACCAAAGTTTGTAGGGGGCGGATGCGGGAGGTATCACAATCACAAAATAGTCACCAAATAAAGACAACACTTTGATTTTCTTCACTATATGTTAATTCTAGTTTATTCTCCAGTTCGAGTAGATCTATGTGGGTATATTTATGTACATACATATATCGTAGTTAGAGCGAGAGTACTTAGGAATCGAAATCGTCGTAAACGGGATTGGAAGCGGGACTGATTATGCATGCTCAAGCCAGTGGCCACCCGAGCGCTGTGTGGATCTCAAGAGCGCCCACGCAAGAGCTCGCGAAATCGAGTCAGGCACGGAGCGCACTCCACAGTGCGCGGCAGCAGTCTGCATCTGCCCTGAACATAGACAAATAAATCATTTATAAATCATATTCAATTTAATTTTATTACCATAATGTCCTCCAGGAGGTTTTCATCAATTGATGCCGTTTTGTCAAACACAAATTTGAGGGAGGAAAATGCTCTCTGTACAGATGTTTGAGTTGCCGGAACCGCCAAAACAAGCATTGCCACATTTTTCAAATCTATTTTGCTGTAATTTTCCCAAAACATTAATTTCTTCAAAAGATTTATTGAAGGTAGAAAAGAATTTTTTCGTTGTGACTTGGTTTCCTACAATGCTTTTCATAAAAGTCTCCTCCTCACAATCTGAAGTAGAATCATTTACTGCAGAAACGTTGAGACTATCGTCAAAAGATTGCAATCGGCTGTTTAACTGGCTAATATGTTGTCTTACAGTAAGCGTAGAACGTCCGCACACCCATCCTCGCTATCCTTCCTTAATACGTCGGCAGATAATGATCAGGCAATTGCCGATCTTTTTGCCCGTTTTTTCCAAACGACCTATTCGCAGGACGTTTACTCTGGTCAGCCGTATCCATACGGTTTACCGAGGTCAAACGGCATTTTCAGTCCTTTGCTAAATGAAAGCTCGTTGCTTCATGATCTACGAATAGTAAAGCCGGTGTTCTCACAGGCAGAGAACGGCAATGAACCCCCGCAACTAAAAGTACACCCGGTGTCTGTGAGTATTTTTGACACCCGGGTGTCTTCTGGCACTGCAAATAGGGTGGAAGCGATGGAGTCTGAGTATTGTGTCGGGTGTTTTTACGCACAAGCGTAGATCGTGTCCGAGTTATTTTTTGTATGTATACATGCTTTGATGCCGATCTCAAGTACTGTTGCAAAATGAATGGGTAAAAAACAAAACACACTACTCGAGACAAAAAACGTTTTGCTTGGCATTTGTGTTTTTGTTATTTCTTGTGCGTTCTTTCTGCACCCTTGTTTTTTGCTGTACCCATAATTTGCCTTGTACATGCGTATGTACATTAGTATACACACATGTACATATGTATGTATATTGAAAATAAAAAACTATTCTTTTACAAGTTCATTGCGTGCTGACAAACTTTAATAACAAACTTAGAAATATAAAAAACATGATAATATTATATTTAGAGAAACAGTTTTACTTTTTATGCAAGCCGACGTTTCAGACATTTTTGTGCCGCCTACTCCCTTTAACGACTGAACTTGACCGCTAATATGTGTAAATCAGTGAAAAAAACAGTAGATCAGTGCAAAAGCACTCGGGTATCTTCGTGACACCCGAGTGTCTTAAAGGCACCCGGGTAAAAAATATGTATTTTGCCTACAACGCATTTTTGCTATTCCTTTTTGTGCTCAATCCTGGCTTCTCCTACATTCGTTATGAGTGTAAAAACGATCGACACGCATCTACGAAAAATATCTGGGTGTCTGGTGAAATAGAAGCAATGCACAATGTGTGAGCGTGTGCCCGAAGTACACACTCCCAAACACCGGCATGGTTTAGGGTGGGTGCGAGTGTTTTACTTTTCTTGAGGGTAATGAGTGGCACCGGCACACAAAGTTCAATGGGTGTGAGTAGAGTGTCAAAAAATTACGCCCTTGCCGTTCTCTGCTCACAGGGTCTGGACGGAGTTCCCGGCTGTGTACTCAGGTACTGTGCCGAGTCTCTGTGTGGGCCGTTGCTTAAACTATTCAACCTATCCATAAATTCTTCATGTTTTCCCCCGATATGGAAGGAGTCCTCCATAGCATAGGTAGCAAGTCTGACGCAAAGAACTATAGAGGTATTTCTAAGTTATCCGCTATTCCTTAAGTGTTTGAGAGAATTGTATCTCTGCACCTGCAACACCTATGCAGATCACTTATATCTCCAGCTCAACATGGATTTATAAGGCGGAGATCAACCACTACAAATTTATTGGAGCTTACCTCCTTTATAATAAAAGGCTTTCAAGGTAATTTGCAGACGGATGTTGTTTACACCGATTTTAGTAAAGCGTTCGATTCTGTAAACCATTCCCTCCTAGCACACAAGCTCGACCTTCTAGGGTTCCCTCCCAATCTCCTGAGATGGATCTCTAGCTACCTTTGTTCTAGGTCTCAAAGAGTCCTTTTCAAAAACTCCCTGTCCTCACCAGTTATGGTGACTTCGGGTGTACCACAGGGCAGCCATCTAGGCCCCTTACTCTTTACACTCTTTATAAATGACCTGCCTTCTGTATTAACATACTCTCGAGTACTTATGTATGCGGAAGATGTTTAGCTCTGTGTCCAGTATAAGGACATTTCTTTTCAATCCAGGTTGCAATCCGATCTCGATAGATTTCAGTCTTGGTGTTGTGCAAATTTATTAAACCTTAATGCTTCAAAATGTAAAGTAATGACTTTTCATCGCTCCAGCGCCTTTCTGGTTCCTTACACCCTTTGTGGTGGTTCTCTTGAGAGAATTACCCGGGTTGATGATCTTGGTGTTCTATTAGATCCCAAGTTAAAGTTTTCAGAACACATTTCTACCTTGGGTTTATAAAGAGGTGGTCAAAGGAATTTGACGACCCCTATATAACAAAGACTCTCTACACCTCTCTGGTTCGTCCGATTTTAGAATACGGCTCTTGTGTATGGTGCCCTCAGTACAACGTACATCGTGACCGTATAGAATCAGTTCAGAAAAACTTTTTACTTTTTGCTCTTCGCGGCCTCAGATGGGATGCAGGTGTGAGACTGCCGTCTTACTCTAATAGATTGCTTTTAATAAACCTTCCAACCTTAGCTAATCGTAGGAAAATGCTTGGCGTGATTTTTGTGCACAACTTGATCAAGGGTGACGTAGATAGCCCTGACCTGTTGAGCCGCATAAACTTCACGATTCCTTTTAGAAGCACTAGGAATTATACACCGTTGTTTCTTCCGCTTTGTAGATCGAATTACTCCTTGCATGAACCATTTAGGGTCCTATGCTCGGATTATAATTCCCTCTACCATATTATATCTACCACTAACTCCCTTCCTAGTCTTAAATTACTGTTACTCTTACATCTTTTCCGTAATTAGTAATTACTTCGTTTCTTTAGTTAGATTAGTTCTACTTTTCCTCGAACACTAGTCTAACACCTATCTTTCATGCATGCCCGCGATCGGTTCGGTTAACGAGTCGCGCGTTAAGCGGCTGCGCCCCTCGGTCGGTTGGGCGGGAGGTGGGCTGCTTTCTTGCCTGGGATCCGCGCGTAACAGCCATCGGCTGGTGTCGCTTGGGCCACTTGACGACTGCACGTTGCACATCAACGTCCTAAAGAAATAAGTTGCGCTTGATAGCGGGGGTCTAAATATACTGCAGTTATAACTGGAATTACATTCAAAATTGCTGACCTCTTTTCAAGACATTTAGCCAGAATTAATGAATGTTGGGCAGTTGTCTTTTTTAGATTTGATTTGCAGGAGAACCATGCATAAAAAAAGTCCCTTGACAGCAACTTAGCATTTTGCAATTTTAATGAAGTTTTATAAATTGGTAGAAGTAAACTGCAAATATTTTCCACGACCTTCCATTCAGATGATTTTAATTGCAATTCTTTGAAATTACTCTTTACACAGAACTCTTTTAGAGTTAGTAACCGCTCGCACATTTGAAACGTGGAATTCTATCGAGTGGCGCAGTCTAAAAATGTTTTTTTTTTTTGTTTTCCAGGCGTAAAAGATTAATTATTGTAGCCGTGCGCAATTTTTTACAAATATATCTTATCTTGACTTCTTTAAAAAAAATCGTTGACTGAACTGTTATTATCCCCTCATCTATTTCATCAACGTTATCCAAAATATCTCTACCTTCCGGTATACACTCACAAGCTGCGTCGCCGTCAGAATCGTCGTTGTCCAAATCCGCCCTACATTGTTCATCCAGAAGCTTGCTGGCCCTAACCATATTGTAAATTTGCTGGAGCGATGAATTATAGCTGTCAAGGACCTCCTGAATTATGTTCGTCAGGCTCGAGCTGGTCTGCTGCCCGTGAACCTCCTTCATCGCAAGCGTATAAATTTGAAGTTCTCCTCCATAAAATAGTTGACAATTGATGACTACAATAGAGCGTTCCAAACGGCTTACGCAGTCGACTTAATCGACACCAATCTAAAAAAATGTAGGAAAGTTTTAAAAATTAAAAAACAACACTTTAGTTGCATGTGCTATACAACATATTCACATATATACATATGTACACATACCAAAGACAATATAAACACTAAGATGTGTCACTCCATACAAAATTTTCAGCTCGATTTTTTCGGCGTGGAGTTCTACGCGACTCTTCACTGAGAAAGAGAGAGACAGAGAGCGCTCTAGTGGCAAACTCTCTGTACGTGAGGCTGAGCACACCCTGCAGTACGGGTCATCGCTTACAAATGTGCTCACACATCGATGTCAGCGTGAGCACCCCCGCTGACATAAGGGATGACGCGCGGAACGATGAACTGCTGACATTAACATTGCGATGTCCTAGGAGCATAGGGGATGACATGGTCATCGAGAAGTCCGAAAAAATAAGGCTTACTATAAGCGATGATTTTAGCCGAAAAATAAGGCACATAATAAGTGAAGATTTTCTCGAAAAAATAAGCGATATAATAAGTGAAGATTTTAAATGAAAAAGTAAGGCGTGTATAAGTAAGCAGTATATTCATTTATTTTCTTTTGCTTTTATTTAAAACTACAATTATGTACATATGTATGTCAGTTTTGGGGATCCCTGAGGTTCTTTCGGTAACTTCAATTGCATCGCCACTGAAATAATACGGATTAATTTATTATGTTTTTGTTTAGTTTTTTGACTTGTAAAGACTTACTTTCCATGTCCTTCCAGGATGTGCCCGTCCCCATTGTGTTCCGTATTTTGTTGATCTATCAATAAAATGATTATTCTATAAAATACTATTAATTTGGTCGCAATTATATAAGAAAGGAAAGATCGAAATTCCAAAAATATGTTCGATTTGTAAAAGAGTTGTTTAAACCAAAATCACGCGCCAAAATATGTACCTGCTTGACTCAGGCCTCGCATATAAGGGTTGCTTTTCTGTTTTTGTTGTTGGACTGATTAAAATTGAAATTTCGGGCCCACCTCAGGTTATGCATTCACATTATATTTCTTTATTCTTCTTTTAATCCGTACTATACATATTAGTCGGAGCATCAGGGCACATTTAAAGAGCATAAGAGAAGAATAAATAAATACAATGTGAATGCAGCGATACATTGAACTCAGTTTTTTTCACAATTTCACAAATTTAACATTATATGCAATTGATATTTTCATAATTTACCACGCGTACATCACATTTATGTTTATTTAAACAATGCACTTACCTGGTAATAATAAATAATATAGATATTTTTCACTAAATCACTGCATTTTCGCTTCCAACTCTTTCCGCACTATTGTAACAATGTAACGTAAGAGCAAATGCATGGCGAACAAAGCAAGAATGCTTTGCCGACGCAGGCGCAAAAGAGACCAAAAGAAAAAAAACCAAATTATCTTCTACTGCGCACGATCTACTGAGCCGATCTATTACGGCACGCGCGGAAAAGAGAAAAACAGAGAGAAAATAAAGGGTTCGGCTTAGAGGGCGTCAACGCCTAGATGACATTGTCGTTGACATTTGTCATCGCTCACGGCTGGTACTGCAGGGCACGTACACACACATGTGTACTTGCAGTTCTGTGCGTACGCACACATGAAAGCTCATTCTATGTTTAAATCAGGGGTCGGCACGCAGACAGAGTGTTTTTAATGCGTTTGTGTGCGCGGACAAGTGACACGAAGCAACACGATTCATTTTCTCTGCTGCTGAGACAGCAGATAAGGAAAAAGAAGCCGCGTTTGCTTACGGCCGACGCTACACGAAGTTTTTACACTATGTGTGTGCCGACTGCGCTGCCTTTTCCTATGCACAGTGCATAGGATGCTGTCGACCTCTAGTTTAGATTCGCGAGAGCACTGAAGTTCGTTCGAGCGAGACAGCGCGTATTTTGTCTCTCATTGCATACAAAACAAAATTGTATGAGTGTTAACCATAAACAAATTTTTGTTAATTTAAAACTCACTTACCGATTTGATAAAATTTCTTTGATATTATCCCGAATAGCATTTGCTTTCGCTTGAACGAGGCTTTGAATATTTTGCCGATTTATTGTTAAAGGCTTTGGAAAGGCCTTGCATATTGGATCTAAAATTTGTTGAAGCTCAGAATCTTCCAGCATTTTTAGTGGGCGTCTATTTTTGGTGACCAGCGCAACACATGCATTTATTATCTCATCTTTAGATAGCTTCACTTTTAAATTGGGATCTTAAAAAAATTTGCTGATCGGTGGCTGTTGGTTTTTTTTGTTAATTTTTTCGCTTTCGGTAAGCTGCTTGTAAACATCAGAGTGCTTGCGTTCAACGTGTTTTTTTTTTAATTTTGTGGCATGTCGGCCAACTAATTTTATGCTACAGTTTTTACACTGGCTTACTTTAGTCTGATCGGTATATTCAAAAAATCTTGTATAGAACTTATTGTCAAACAACATTCACTTCTCTAATGCCAAAAATAATTCAAACCAGATTGCTACATGCACATGCTGTCCCGTTACAACGCCACTGGCGCCATTCGAAGAGTTGCCACCGTGTGACGTTTTTCTTAAATAAATTTAAGCCATACAAATGATACACTAAACAAGTAAATTTCACGATTTTTGGCAACCCAAAAAAAACACACAACGAAGTGCACAGTAGGCGGTTGCATCCAAAAACACAAAAAAAAAGTTTAGTAATTTGTAATTGAATCAGGATATGGAATGTTTTATTTAGTTATTGGTAGCTATAGTGAAATAAATAAAAATGGCTATGAACTAAGTATTATTAAAAAACGAGGGGGAACGTTGTGAGCCGCGGCAAAGGCCGCGGCTCTACCTTATACCCGGTACTCAGTCAGTATACACATACACATACACATATACACATATATGAGCAATGTTCGCAAAAGGGACAAATTAAATTTTGGGCAAAAAATGATATTTCAAAAAAATGAAGTCAAATCATTTTTTGGAATATTATACATGTTTTCAATTTTGTTTGCATATGCTTTTTACAACTGCTTCTAAATTTCTACATGACATGTATAACTACATATGTATTTGAGACGTACAAGTGTTTGCGACAGAGAGAGAGGGAATGAGTCAGCGCTTGGCAGGCGTTGCGTAGCCACTGAAATTTAATTTGTTTCTTCTGGCCATAATATTGATCCGACCTGATCCATATTCGGCAATCTGGTAGATATGGTAATTTTCCATGATTCTGCGTTTTTGGTTTTCATTTATCTTAAAAATTGTGGATTTCACAGATTTTCGTTCTTTGTGGAGGCGGAAAGGGGCGTGGCAAAATTTTGAAATACACTTGTGCTGGTTTGGTATCACAGGAGCTTGGATAGAAAGTTTGGTTGCTCTAGCTTTTATAGTCTCTGAGAACTAGGCGACACAAAATACGAATGGGCAAAGTGGATGGGGTCGCGTGTGAGAGAGAGCGAGAGGGAATGATGACTTTCGAAATGGTTTTCTTCATTGTAGCTATAATAATGATCCGATCTGATCCAGATTCAACACTCTGATAGAAATGGTCTTTCTCTATAATTCTGCGTTTTTAGTTTTCTCGTATCTTCAACATTGTGTACGCCACAGACTTTCGTCCTTTGTGGGGGCGGAAAGGGGCGGGGCGAAATTTTGAATTACATTTGGAGTAGTGTGATCACACAGGAGACTGGCTACAAAACTTGGTTGCTCTAGCTTTAATAGTCTCTGAGATATAGGCGCAAATGAGGACGGACGGACGGACGGACGGACGGACGGACGGACAGACAGACATGGCTATATCGACTCGGCTATTGATGCTGATCAAGAATATATATACTTTATGGGGTCGGAAACGCTTCCTTCTGGGCGTTACACACAACCGTTATCCCCACAAATCTAATATACCCTTAAACTCTTCGAGTACCGGGTATAATTAAATAGAATTTATAATTTGCTTGTAACTGAGGATAGATAAAATAAGAAGCTGTCCGTCAAAAGCAGACGGAATATAACTAAAAAGGGAGACGAGGCAACATCGCTTCATTGCGACTCATACATACATACGTGTATACATGTGTGTATGGCAAGTGAGTTCTTTTTTCAAGTGCGGTTGTGATTTCGTGCGAGCTCCGAGTCTGCCGCGCAAGGAATCTATATCAAACCTGGAAAACGGAAAATAGTGGCTTATAACAACGCTCTGGTTCAGTGGTACGTACTGCGTGCGTTGGCTGATCGCGTCGATACCTCTCCTGGCTGCAGGGGCACGTTCAGTCTTGCCGCATACAAGAGGCAAGGGGGGGAGGTGAACCTCTGTTTTGGCGCCTTCCATCATCCACTGTTTGGTGGGAGAAAATAAAAACAACTTTCACTCAACCTTCTCCGCGCTTTTTGGCTAGCATCGCCACGGAGCAGCTGATCGCGCAGGCAGGCGGTAGCAGATGCCCGGAGAGCGTTCCAAACAGCCGTGCATGATGAAGGTCATCCAGCTAAACCTCAACCACTGCGCTGCGGCTCAAGACCTCCTGAGCCAAACTGTAAGAGAACTGGCAATAGATCTCGCCATCCTCAGTGAGCCATTCAGGCCTAGCGAGTCCCCTGGCTTCATATTGGATGCCAACAAAAAGGCTGCGCTATGGATGTGCGGCGCCACACCGCTGCAGCTCGCCAGCACGAAGTCCGAGGTGGGTTTCGTACGCGCTAAAGTTGGTAGGGTCTGGGCTTACAGCGTCTATCTCGCCCCAAGCCTAACACTCTCCGAGTACGCGGGAATACTTGACAACCTAGCGGCGGATGTCAAAGATCGTCACCCAGTGGTCATCGGAGGCGACTTCAACGCGTGAGCAGAGGAGTGGGGAAGCACAGCTACGAACGCGAGAGGAAGGTCTCTGCTCGAGTCCATTGCACCTCTGGACATAGCGCTCCTCAACCAGGGCGGGCAGCACACCTTCTCCAGAGCGGGTGTTGGGTCGATAGTCGACCTTACCTTCGTCAGTTCCTCAATTTTTAGCACGTCGGTCTGGTGTATATCCAACGCCTACACTGCGAGTGACCACCTGGCTATCATCTCCAGCATAGGCCAGCAGCCAGCAAGCGTCGATGCACCAGCCCCTAGGTGGAAATGCTACCGAGAGGATAGGTTCGACACGGTGCGATTCACGGAGTGGATGACCAACCTCGAGGCGGTAGGAGGTGCGGAGTGCATGGCCAATCAGGTCATGGAGAGCCTCGACTCAGCATGCACCGCCACCATGGCCCAGAGGAAGCATTTTGGACGCCACCACCAACCAGTGTTCTGGTGGAACGACAGGATTGCCGACCTACGCCGGGAGTGCAATCACGCGCGGCGCCAATATCAGCGCGCGCGGGGAAGTACGATCTTCACGCATTGGCAGGCTAAATATAGAGACTGCAGACGGGCGCTCAAGGCTGCCATAAAGGACAGCAAACGCCAGAGTTTCCTCGCGCTCTGTGACACAGCGGAGCAGGACCCATGGGGGAGGGCATACAAGCTTGTGTCGAAGAAGCTGGGCGCTGAGAATCATGCCCCCCCATCGGACCCAGTCGTGGTCAGATCCATCGTGGAGGATCTATTCCCGCGCATGGCGGATCACCTGCAGGAGATCCCCCGCCAAGTGCAGCCAACCAACCAGGTCATCGAAGAGGTGACTCTCGATGAAGTCGCGGCTGCAGCCAGGGGCATTAGCCCAAGCAAGGCACCTGGTCCGGACTCCATTCCGAATCGAGCTCTCAAACTCGCCCTCTCGCTGCGCCCGGAGGTGTTCGTGAAACTATTAAACCAGTGCTCCCTTTACGAGGGAGTCTTTCCGGAGAGGTGGAAGACGCAGAAGCTGGTGCTGATACCCAAGCCAGGCAGGACGCCAGGAACAGCGTCGTCGTATAGGCCAATCTGCCTGATAGACACAGCCGGCAAACTGCTGGAGAAGGTGGTATGCTCTCGACTGGAACGAACCATCGCTGAGGCTGGAGATCTATCTCCGTACCAATACGGGTTCCGCAAGGCCAGGTCCACGACTGATGCCGTCGGTAGAGTGGTGGACATTGCCTCTAGTGCGATCGCCGGCACTCGGTGGAAGGGCGGCGGAAAAGAATACTGCCTAATGGTCACCCTGGACATCAAGAACGCGTTCCACACTGCGAGGTGGAGCTGCATCCTGAGGGCTCTGGCGTGCTTCGGGACCCCCGTGTACCTCCAGCGGATAATTCGAAGCTACTTCGAGCGACGTCTGCTCCTGTACGACACCCAAGCTGGCACGGAGCAGTACGAGGTATCGGGTGGAGTCCCCCAGGGGTCGGTGCTGGGCCCCCTGCTGTGCGATGTATGACGGCATACTGCGGCTCAGTCTCCCTCACGGAGTGCACGTGGTGGGTTTCGCGGACGACGTGGCCATCTTGGTGGTGGCTAAAGACCTGCCCGCGGTGGAAGCTACCTGCAACCAGACGATCGCGCGAATTCAGCAGTGGCTGGAGCTCGTAAGGCTCGAGCTCGCCCCCCACAAGACCGAGGCGGTGCTGGTGTCCAGCAGGAAGAAGGTTGAGACGGCCAAAATCATAGTGGCGGGCACCTTAGTGGCGTCAAAGCGTGCGATTAAATACCTCGGAGTCATGATAGACACGCGACTCTGCTTCCGAGAGCATCTGGCATATCTGAGCTCGAAAGCGGCTGCCACCAACAGCGCGCTATCGCGGATCATGCTGAGCACCAGAGGACCCAAGCAATGGCGACGCCGACTCCTGACGAGTGTGACGCGGTCGGTGATGCTCTACGCGGCGCCAATTTGGACAAAGGCCCTGAAAACAGCGAGCTACGCCCGGGGCCTGGCGGCCACTCACCGCCTCTCTTCTCTGCGCGTCATAAGTGCCTTCCGAACGGTCTCGGACGAGGCAGCCCACGTGATCGCGGGTATAGCCCCGTTGGAGTACCTGGCGGAGGAGCGGTCCACGTACTATTGGGAATCGCATGGCAGAGGGATCGATTCGAATGGAAAGAGGCAGTTGCGCATGGAGTGCAAGCAGCATAGCCTCAGGAGTTGGCAGCTGAGACGGGATACGTCCACCAAGGGGCGATGGACTCACCAGCTCATCCCATCCATCGAAGCGTGGGTACAGAGGAAGCACGGAGAGGTCAACTTCCACCTGACCCAGCTCCTCAGCGGCCATGGGTGCTTCCGAAGCTACCTGCACCGCTTCGGGCACGAGGACTCTTCGGAGTGCACGTGGTGCAGACACGGGGTGGCGGAGGATGCCGAGCACGTAATGTTCGAGTGCGGCAGATTTGCGGAGCCGCGGCAGCTGCTCGAAGAGTCCTTGGGCGGGCTTGTATCCAAGGACAACCTGGTGCCGTACATGCTGTCGACCCCGGGAAACTGGGAGGCGACCAGCAACTTCGCGGCAAATGTCATGAGGGAGCTGCGCGCGGTTGAGCGCCGGAGAAGAGCTGATCTAGAATGAGCGATGCCTCGAACAACCCGTGTGAAGCAATGCTTCACGGCCGTACCACACGGGTCGGGCTTGCACTGCCATATTTCTAGCCCTAAGATAGTAATTAAGTAGATAGGCAAAATAAACACAATTAAAAAAAAAACATGTGTGTATATGATGGGATCGTATGCAAACGGGAACAAAAAGAAGACACAGTGCGTTGTCAAAGTATACATATTCAAACAAAATTGTGCATAAATAAATGTACATTATGTATGTATTACAAGTGTATGTATGTACATATGTATACTTCTTCTTCGCCCAAGTTCCCACCAACACTTACCCCACCCACCCTGCCAATTCTTCATTTATTTTGTGGCGGTAGGTCAGTTCATCAACAAGCTGATGAAGAATACCGAAAATTTCAGTTCTAGCACCCATCCATACTATTGAAAACATGCAAAGTACGTGAGAATGCATGTGCACACATACACTAAAATAAGCCGAAATAAGACAAAACAAGCAGGCAGAAAATGAGAATTCGTAAGGCTCGCGGCCTAACATGAGCCGAACATGACGACATCAGAGCCGAATGCATCGATTCCCACCCAAAGTCAGTGGGTTGTCGATACATATTTTATATTTATATTTTCTTGGACCGAACCCCTAAAAAAAAATGGAACCGGTTCGTTTCACGGTGCCGAGACATTGCTTGGGTTCGGTTCCACATAGCAAGGAACCCGCAGAGAACCGGCTCCACAGGTTTCGGTTCCGGACCGATTTGCAGCTCTGGTTGAAATTTCATGCCTTGAAAGTTTACGTTGGATTGTATTTTTTATAGTATTTGCCATTGCTTGAGCCTATACTCAGAATTAGTCAGACCATTTTCTAAAGCAAGCTTGTTGAGTATCATCGCACTCTTATCTTCTAGTTCGTCGCAGAACATACGTAGATTACATTTGTACGGTGTAGATACAGGCGGCGCATCAGTTCCTCCATGATGACTTGTTATGATGAGATCGATCCACTGACTGTGGCACTTAGCTCTCTGCCACCAAATATCACTGCTTTCTGTTGGGTGTTGTCCATAGGGTACAATTGCTACAAATATTCAAATTTTCGAATTAATAGGCTGAGACTGTTTGTCTCCACGCAGAATTGGGGTACTTGGCGTATTTCCCGAAGTAGTTATGAACAATTTTCACTAGTTAAAATGTTTGCAACTGCCATGACTTTTGGTTTATTTGTTGTTTTTGTTTTGGAGTAGCGGTCTCGTCTTTTTAAACGGGCTAATTTTGAATTCACAGACTGCTGCAGACTTATGTCTTTTGTAAAAGTTCAGCGTGCACTTTTGTTCTTAATTGTTTTTTTTTTTTACTTTAGTGGCGGTCACACTTATATAAGCGGGCTACAATGCGAATTAATTGAAAGTAACACACGCGGGTTCTTGTGCGGATATTATAGACTTATAGTTATTAGACTCGTTTTGCGAAGACCAAACAATTTTGGGCAAGTTGAAGTCACCAAGAACTATCATGTGATCTTTGTCTGATAGCGAGAAGAAATAGCGGTTAAGGCGGACAAGAGCTGCTCGTAAATTGCGATATCTGAAGAAGGTGTTAGTTATAAAAATAGCAAAATCGGGAAAAATCAGTTCTGCAGGCAAAAATTCCAGTTCATTTTGAATCTGAACTGTGAACTGTTCCGACGTAAAGTTTGAGTCCACTGCAACCAGAACCCCTCCTGCACGTCGAGACGAACGGTCATTTCTAAAAGTTGTGTACCGATCCGTCAAAAATGTAAATGCGACACTATCCTGGAAAAGAGTTGTGAGCTTACTACGTAAGTCTCGAACATTCTGATAGGTTACTAAAAGAGAATTTATTTGTTTTTTGGACGGGAAGATGTGGATGGAGCACTGGTTCTGATTTGTAGTAAGGGTTGTTAGGGGCCTACTCTTCTTAGCCGTGAACTCCTTCACCACCAAATGCCACCAAAATTTTGCCGAGCAAATGGTGTTAAAGTGAGTTGGGGAGACAAGAGGTACAAGATAAGAGGTACCACAGGCCCGGTACCTGTGATGGTAATACTCGGTAGTCCGGGCCGTATACTCACTGGTGGGATCAGAATTGAAGGGACAGCTGAAGAATTTGCGAACACTACAGACACGGACGTCACAGACGATTCTGGCTGCATGCTATCTGCATGGCTGCAGCCGTTGTCGTTGGCATCACCCACGAGACTGGAAAACCCAGAGCATTTTGCGTGCTCTACGCTATAGCAGAGCCAGCAGTGGATGCTCGGCTGGTCACGGGTGATCTGATTCTTGTAAGTTTTTATTTGGCGCAGACCACAGCGTATTCCATAATAAAAATATAAAAAAATTGTTCGTACAAAAAAATAGATATCAGACCAGTGTGCCTGACAAACGCTAAAGGCGGAATTAGTAAAGACTGAGAGGAGAGCGATTTCAGCAGCTGCGGATAGAGAGAGAGCGCTACTGCACAGAAAGTATCGAGAGCGAGAGAGGAAGAACAGTTATTCAAGTTTGGGTAATAGGGAGAGAGTGATAAAGCAACAAATCTACTAGATGAGAGCGGCTAAATATATAGTTACGTGTACTTCCGAAAAGCACAAACAAAAACACACTGCTAAGCGATGCAAAATATAATTATCGCACCCGCGATCAAGAATAGACAAAGTTAATTTAGGAATTTATGAGGGGTTTTTTTAAAAAACCACTGCTGTTTAGGCAAAATGAGTTGAAAATAAGCGGAGCGCAAAACAAAAACACGTCTGGTCACCACAAAGGAGATCGAACGAGGTTAATGCACAATTCCGCTTTCTAAATGTTAACCTGTCGGTGAAATATAGTCGAAACTAGTTGAATGCATTTTTAAAAATAACAAAACGTCAAAGAATTACTTACAGAGCGCGTTCGATGACAAGGTGCAGAATCGTCCTGAAAGATGGGATCTTCTTCTCTCTCACTAAGTGATTCCATACTCGGCACAACTCCACGGCGAATAAATACTTTGTACTATTTTGCATTCACCATCGCTCCGCTTAATCGTTATAAAGGATTCAGTTTTATGTTTATATATGCATCTCCATATCATAATATAAGGCGAATACTTCACGGTGGCAATGCAGCCATTTTCGGTATAGCGTTTCACTTTTCTGCCGCGAACTGTGCAGGAACCATCGGGTGCAATGAGGTTAAATTTGGACTCATCCGAGAATATGATTCGTGAACACTTAGATTCAGCCCAATTTGCTTTACACTACTCGACAAAATTCAACTTTTTTTTTCCGCTGTCGCCCATAATGACTTTTTCTGATAGATTTGAAGATTTACATTTTTTTAAAGAATTATGGTTTTTTTTCCAGGTTTAGTTTTTTTTTTTTAAAATTTTAATAAAATTTGGTATTTTTGTCATAGGTAGTGCTTCTATTTTTCACATAACTTAAGTTTCCTACAACTGGTTGTGTTGAACTTTGCAGTTTTAAAAAGCTGACAAATGCAGCTATAAATCCGACCCAGACACTTTGTAGCTGGGTCGTCTGGGTGTCTGGGTCGGATTTATAGCTGCGATTGTCAGCTTTAGCTTTTTAAAACTGCAAAGTTCAATACGACCAGTTGTAGGAAACTTAAGTTATGTGACAAATAGAAGCACTACCTATGACAAAAAATACCAAATTTTTAAAAAATTAAAAAAAAAAAACTATACCTGGAAAAAAAACATTCTTTCAAAAATTGTAATTTAAATCTCCAAATCTATCAGAAAAAGTCATTTTGGACGACAGCGGAAAAGCCGTGTCGACTAGTGCTATTAAGAAGTGGCTTTATGGCAGGTGTCCTTGCCATTAATCCTATCTCCTTTAGACGACGCTACCTAAAATCTCTTTGGCAAATCTTTGCTGCACTTCAGAAGGTATTTCTACAGCATTTTTGATCGATTATTTGTTCAGCCAAGGCAATAGTTTTTGACTTTTCAAGCACCGTCATCTGATTTGCTTGGGAACACTCCTTCTTTGTCATAAATTTAATTTGTTTTTTTTTGCAAACAGCGATACAAAACGACATATTAAATATATTGTATTAATCGTCGTTTGAGGTATCGTTTTTAAAAATCGATGGATAAACGGCCAAGCTGCAGCCGTTTGACCAAAACTTCATATGAATCTTGCATGAATCGGAAGTTCATACATGTATACCAGAGCTCGCAGAATATGCTTAGCCAATTTTTTTTAAGTTGTCTTCCTCACCGAAAAGACAGAGAAAAATGAGAGAAACAGGCAGCTCTCTTGCGAAGACACATTGAAGAAGACACTTTCGTTTGGCGCTCAACAGCTGAGCATCAGCAACTGAGCCAAACGAGCAAAAATGTTGGTCTCACTCTCAACTTAAGGTGTTACGGTATACGACCATATTAAAATTTAATATTTTGCCACACAGTATTTACTATCTTCGAAACTACTCTTTAACATTCAAGTAAAATTTGTTTAAATCTTGATTTTTTCAGACGAACGAGTGCGTGCAGCTGATGCCAATGTAAAACATTTGGAAGATGAAAAATGGAGCTTTTAGTTGACTTAAAATGCAATATGATAAATATGCGAATTGTTGAATGTTTACTAAGTTACCGATACTAAAACTTTTTTTTTTTTGGTAATAATACAAATAACACTAGTCAACACGACATTTCCGCTATCGCCCTAAATTACTTTTTAAAAATTTTTAAAGAATTTTTTTTTTTCTAGGTGTTTGGAGCAGACCCCTGCCGAATAGTGGCTTGCCAAATAGCCGCAAATAAACAAAATTGTTATTGTAAATTCTTGCGCTTGCTCGCTCTGCTCTTTTATCTATGTTATCTATGTTTGCCGAGCGAAGCGAAGCTGCCCCCAGCGATCGGAGCAGCAATGCTCGAAATGAGAAGGGCAAGCAAGGGCCACTCGCTGTTTAGACATCAGCTAATAAACAACTATTCGCAATTTTATTTCTGCGCCGCGTATTATTTACTTGAATTATCCCCACATAAAATTTGGTGACCCTGACGTGATCGTCTGGATAGGGGAGTCAAATATAGCATTCGAAAGCCTCAGCCGTTGCTGGCTTTACAGTTTTTCGTCGCGGCAGTTCGGTCAGTGCAGTGCATTGGGCAGTGCAGTGAACTAACCAACACATACAAACGCAGCACAAAGCGGAATTAGCTGTAATCCCTTTGCTTGCGGTTCTCGCGGGTTTCGTTTGTACATATACAGGGTGCTTTTTCTCTCGTACTAAGTGGTTTCGTAAAACCCCAACATGGCAGAACCTGAGCCAAATAATGTAGCGAACGCGGTAATGCCTAGTGACATTGATTTTTATAGGCAAAAGGCGGAGGCAATCGCACGTCAATTAAATGCCATGGACAGGTTTCTCACCAAGGAAGAGCTGGCTGATCTGGATGAAACGGAGCTTCAAGCTCGCATAGAGCAGATCGAGCAAATGAATGCGGAGTTTGGTGCCGCTCAAACGAGCCTTGAAAGGCTAGACTTACTGCAGTTAGCCAATGACGCCCGACTGGACTTCGCCAATATTTACATCAAGGTCATGGATGGCCAGAATTCCACTCGATGTTTACGACAATGGTGCACAATGATTCACGTATACCAGTCATCGAGAAATTCCAAAATTTACGTGGATGCCTAGATGGAGCTGCGCTGGATACGATTCGTTCTTTGGGTCTTTCTCAGGAAAATTATGAAGAGGCGTTAAATTTATTAAAGTTGCGATTCGATAATAAGCTTATGCATTTTCAGGCACACATAAAGGCTATTTTTGGGATGCAAGGGGTGGAGAAGGGCTCGGCCATCGGTCTGCGTGCGCTCAGCGACAAAATCAACGCGCAGTTACGTGCCCTTCTGACTTTGGCAACACCTCAGGAGATCTCGGATGGGTTGCTCGTTTGCATCGTAAGCAGGAAATTGGATCACAAGACGCAGGTGAAATGGGAGGAGAGCCTTCCGACCTCAAGATTGCCTCTCTGGTCAGACATGTCCTCATTCTTGGAGAAGAAGTGTCGGATGTTGGAAAATCTGGAATCGGCTATGGTAAAAAATCAGAGCCAGCAGGTGGGAGAAAACAAACCTATCACCCTTATCACCTCCATTAACGACCATACTAACGCCGCATGCAATTATTGCAAATCCTCCGATCATTCCATATCCCGATGTCAAGCTTTTCTAAATCTCCCTGTTTTTTCGCGATACAAGGAGGCAAAGAGGTGCCACTTATGTCTAAACTGCCTCAAAAAAGGTCATCCTTTGCAGCGTTGCAGGTCAGGGACATGTAGGCAGTGTCAGGTCAAGCATCACACACTTCTCCACATGCAATCAGGCGCTGATGCTGAGTTGCCGTCACCGACCGTGGTATCGAACGAGAATGAGCCTGCAAGTGCCCTAGTAGCAAGCAAATCTTCCAGCCCTCCCCCCTCAAGCTCCAACTCTCTGCCTAGCCAACATGTGTTGCTAGCTACCGCAATCGTATACATCAAAGGCCGTTGTGCATCGTTTATCCCATGTCGTGCCATTTTGGATTCCGCTTCTCAGGCTAACTTTTTAACATCGAGGCTCGCAAATCAGCTCCAGTTGGACCCTCATCCGTCGCATGTTCAAATTGTCGGCATTGGAGAATCAATTCTACCTTCGAGCAAGGCTGTAAATATCGTTCTGCAATCTCAAGACGCAAAGTATCGCGGTTCTCTCTCTGCAATTATAACCTTCTCAATCACAGGAATGCAGCCTAACTTCGGACTAGACGCAAAGGATTGGCCAATGCCGAATAATGTCAAGCTGGCGGACCCCAACTTCTCTGAGCCCCAGCGGGTCGATCTGTTGAAAGGTGCTGGTTTGTTTTTCGAGTTAATGTGCGTCGGGCAGATTCGACTGTCGGACCAATTACCAACATTGCAGAAGACGAAACTTGGCTGGATTGTGTCAGGAAGCATTAATAGCAACGGGAATAGTCGTGCGGCGCTAGCAGTTGTTGAAAATTCCCCTAGCATCTTCGCTGATGAGGCCAATTTGTGCGAAATCGTAAGACGGTTTTGGGAAGTAGACGGAGATTATTCGGCCTCATCAATTTCGGAGGAGGATGTTCAGTGTGAACAGCATTTTGTTGCGAACTACGTTCGCCTAAATTCCGGAGCTTATTCCGTACGGTTGCCAACTAGAATCAGTTTGGAGGAGTTAGGAGAATCATATCAGCAAGCGTTACGTAGATTTCTAAATTTGGAGAGAAGGCTAGCAAAAAATCCGGAACTTAAGACAAAATATGCGAAATTTCTTCAGGAGTATCTGGATTTGGGACACATGTCGCCAACTACACGTCAGTCAGACCTCCCTCAGTACTTCTTGCCTCACCATTGCGTCCATAAGCTGGATAGTACAACCACCAAGCTACGTGTAGTGTTCGATGGTTCTGCCAAAACAGCGTCTGGGATATCATTAAATGATGCGCTAATGGCTGGACCCACTATCCAACCCAAAATTCTGATAGCACTGCTTCGTTTTCGTCTTTTCAAAGTCGCCTTGTGTGGCGAAATCTGCAAAATGTACCGCTGCGTACGCGTTTCCCATCCCGATCAGCATGTGCAATGCACAATGGCGCAACGACCCAAAGGAAGAAGTTCAGGTGTTCAAGTTGGAGACAGTTACTTACGGGACCAAGCCTGCCGCCTTTTTGGCAATTCGTGCTATGCATCAATTGGCAAATGATGAAGAGTCATTGTTTCCGCTTGGTGCTGATACCGTTCGAAGAGATTTTTATGTCGATGATCTCATATCAGCAGGCGACAGCATCGATTCGGTCATCGAGATTCGTCATCAGGTAAAAAAGCTACTCGCGAAAGGATGTTTTCCCATACGTAAACGGTGTTCGAATGAAGTCGCTGCTTTAGAAGGCGAATCTGAGGCGGACCTCGAGAAGTGCTTTACCTTTCACGACGGGACAGAGGTAACTAAGGCTCTTGGCCTAGTTTGGGATCCCACCACGGACAATCTTCTGTTCAATTTCGTTCACGTCACGGCCGTTGCGGGCCCAATATGGAAGCGTTCGGTTCTGTCTACACTAGCTAGGTTCTACGATTCTTTAGGACTCATTTCTCCCATTATCACAAAGGCAAAAATATTTATGCTGTCGTTATGGAACGAAAACCTCAAGTTGGACTGGGACGAAAGTCTGCCCCAGGATCTTCATACGTCGTGGAGCGAGTTGACCTCGCAGCTGTCGATGGTTAGGAATTTCAAATTTCCACGTTACGTGCTTTGTCAGAAATCTAGAGTGGAAATTCATGCGTTTTGTGATGCGAGCCAGTCAGCATATGGTGCGTGTGTTTACATGCGGTCTGAAGCTGGTGGTAGTGTGCAGAGCCATCTCTTATGCTCCAAGTCCAGAGTTGCACCCTTGAAAAAGATGACTATCCCAAAGCTTGAGCTGTCGGCTGCCCTCGTATTAGCTGAGCAGGTTTCCACCATAGTTAAAGGATTATCAGTTCCATACCAAGTGCATTGCTGGTCGGATTCTTCCATAGCCCTTGCTTGGATTCGGGAATCGCCCTGGAATTTTAATATATTTGTCTCTAATCGAGTTGAGCGGATTCAGGAGCTCACTGCTGGAATGACTTGGCGTCACGTGCCCACGAAGTTGAACCCGGCCGACATCATATCGCGTGGTTCCACGCCTACTGAACTAATGGATAACAACCTTTGGATTTCTGGTCCACTATTTTTGCTTCATGGGAGCTCTGATTGGCCTACAGGCACGCCATTGCCGGCTGTAGTGCCAGAACGTCGTCATGTATCATTGATTGTTTCAAAGGATAGGGATATATCGTACGATTTCAAATTTCAAAACTCATTCGGATCAATGCAGCGTGTCTTTGCTTATATCTATCGTTTTTACAGCCTCAAGGATAAAGGCTTGCTGCGGGCGAAAGGTCAACTTACCGTAAATGACGTCAAAAATGTCACGCACCTACTCATAAGGGCAATACAGCAGCAGCAATTTTCGGAAGAGATAAGAGCCCTCACCAGAAAGCAGGTTTTATCACCAAAAAGCGCGATGGCCGCACTGGATCCATTTCTGGACGGTTTTGGATTGATTCGGGTTGGAGGCCGACTCCAAAATTCCGAATTGGACTACGACGCAAGGCACCCAATTTTGCTTCCCAAGGGACATCCTGTCACCGTCTCTATTATCGTTTTTTTCCATGAAAAATTTCTACACGCAGGAGCGCAAGGATTGCTCGGATTGCTTCGTCAAAAATTCTGGCCTATTGGCGGGCGTAAATATGTGGCAGGCATCATCCGCAAATGTGTTCGTTGTTTTCGATTGAAGCCAGTGCTGAGGGAGCATATCATGGTAAGTTTGCCTGAGGATCGCGTAAGGGCTAATCCAGCATTTCAAACAACGGGCGTGGATTTTTGCGGACCCTTTTATCACAAGTCGGAAGTCAGAAGCAGGCCTCCCATCAAAAGCTATATATGTAGCTGTCTTCGTATGTTTCAGCACCAAGGCGACTCATTTGGAAGTTTTTCGGAATTTGTCCACAGCATCTTTTGGAGAAAATGGAGTACTGCATATCTCTCGCTTCTTCAGGAACGGAGCAAGTGGCGCTCCTCGTCTCCAAACATCAAGTCAGGAGCGCTCGTCATGATCAAGGAAGAAACGCTTCCACCGTTAAAGTGGCCACTCGGCCGCATCGAGAGCGTCATCCCAGGGAAAGATGGAACCATCAGAGTAGCCGTCATCCGCACCCAAAAGGGCCTCTTCAAACGGGCCGTTGGAAAGATAGCGGTCCTGCCCCTCCAGGATGGCTCTGTTGAAAGCCGTTGCCTTCCAACGGGGGGTAAATGTTCGGAGCAGACCCCCGCCGAATAGTGGCTTGCCAAATAGCCGCAAATAAACAAACTTGTTATTGTAAATTCTTGCGCTTGCTTGCCCTACTAAACGCTCTCTCAAAGCTCGCTCTGCTCTTTTATCTATGTTATCTATGTTTGCCGAGCGAAGCGAAGCTGCGCCCAGCGATCGGAGCAGCAATGCTCGAAATGAGAAGGGCAAGCAAGGGCCACTCGCCGTTTAGACATCAGCTAATAAACAACTATTCGCAATTTTATTTCTGCGCCGCGTATTATTTACTTGAATAATTATTCGGCCGATCGGGGATAAAAAGCATTATCCCCACACTAAGTTTAGTTTTTTTTTAAAGAATTTTAAAAAAATTTGGTAATTCTTTCAGAGGTATTGCTTCTATTTTTCAAATAACCTAAATTTCTTATAGCTATTAAGCTTTCAAATTCAAGTTTTATAATTGTTTGCGATATTTTTTTCCGAAATTTTGACTTTGAAAACTCAGGAAAAGTCGAAAAAAATATTACGTAGCTAACATTTTTGGTTTTAGATAGACACATTAATTAGGTGTCGGTTAGGTATCGTTTGTAAGAATCGATGGATAATCGGGTAAGTTGCAGCCAACCGGTACGTTGCTGGTCCAACTTCCAAAACGGGATTGCAGGAAAAAAAAAATTTGGGTTTTACTGAGTCTGTTCGGCTTAGCGCCGGCCCACGGCAGCATACATTGCATCTCTCGTACATAAAGAAGAACAAATCTAACATACACGAATATACATATGTATATACATTGAACTCAAACCAATTTGTGTATTAATTAAATTTCGCAAAATACGCTGCTGAAGATGCTCAGTAGCTCAACTTTTTGGTGACCCCCCGACGTAATAAACAATTACATCAATATAAACAAACATAAACATATAAACAAAAGCCAATTATATCGTTCCCTAATTTGCATAAAACACAGTTGTTCGGTTCGGCGGTTGTGCACAAACAGTAACCGTTCTCGCGTCATCCGCTTTACCATCTGCTTGCTGTTGTTTCGTTTCGTTTTCGGTGCACTCAGTGTGTTTGACATTGCTGGTTTTTTTTTTTTTTGGCAAATTGCGAACTCTCGCTGCTGGTCTGTGCCCGTGTGTTCGAACGCTGCGATCGATTTGAAGTGCCTTTCAAACTGTTCGAGGTTATTCACCGGCTATTGACCTCTGTGCTTGCCGTATCAAATACAAGCAATGGCTTCTGATAGCACACCCTCCCCTAACGCTCTCAATTCCCCCGTGTCCCTCAATGCAGACCTTTCTTACTACAAGCGTAAGGTTCAAGCCATGCTAAGTGCTGCACGAAGAATCGAAAATGCCGTCGGCGAAGAGAAGATTGGTGAGCTCAAGGAGGAGGAATTGAACGTCCGCTTAAAGTCTGTATTGGATCTTGTCGTGTCTTTCAATGAGCATCATGATGCTCTGGAAAGAATCGATCTTGATGAGATCGGTGGTCCCTTAAGAAAAGAGTTTGACGAGTGCGTGGTTATGCTGGAGACCAGCATTAAGCATGAGTTGAACAAGCGGCAGCCCACAATGCTCCCTTGCTCAACAATGCGGACGGACCATATTTCAGAAGCCCCGGCTACGGTTATAATGCAGCATCGACATCGTCTACCGGAGTTAAAGCTTCCAGAATTCAGTGGAGGCTACTCACAGTACTCCGCCTTTTGGAGCATGTTTTCCTCGATAATCGACAAGGAGCCTTACTTGACGAATGTGGAGAAATTGCAGCACCTACGATCCTGCCTAAAAGGACCGGCTCTAGACACGATCTCGTCGTTGGAATTTTGCCACGCCAGCTATCCCATCGCTTTAGATTTGCTGAACAGACGCTTTAATAATAAACGGTTAATTTTTCAGGCACACGTCAATGACATTCTGGGTGTGCAGCGCGTTGAGGAGTCGTCTGTGTCTCAGCTCCGGTTCTTGACAGATACCGCAATTGGCAATCTGCGAGCCTTAAAAGTATTGGGACAAAGGAACAGATTGCTGACTGTATTATAATACACAGCCTGCTGCAGAGGGTAGACAGTGCCACACAAGCCAAGTGGGAGGAAACTCCGGCACTGGATAGTATACCGACAGCCGAGCAAGTTTCTGGAGCAAAGATGTCAGAAGTTGGAGAATCAGGAGCACGCTAGGGCAATGTATGCGCCCGGCATTCAGGTGGGAAAGAATAAAAAAACTTAAAAACAGTAAGAGTTCTTTCGTAGCGACAGAATCGGTTGCTTTTGACTGTGTATTTTGCAATACTGCTGGCCATAGCATTTATACTTGCGCCTTGTTTCTAAATCTCTCGCCTTCACTGCAGCTACTAGAGGTGAAGAAACTAAGTCTTTGCATGAATTGCCTAAAGTCCGGCCATCAAATTCGAACCTGCAGGTCCTCAACTTGTCACCACTGTGGGATTAAACATCACACGTTATTGCATTTCAATGACAGACGCTCGCAATCGGAGTCCGCTGTCTCGTCGTCACCGCACCCTGAAGCCTATTCACAGGCTTCAGCCACCGCTCTGATAGCTCAGATAGCTCTTGCAATGATGTCGTACTCTTAGCCACTGCAGTGGTTTTGTTGAAGGATCGCGCTGGATCTCTCGTGCCATGTCGGGCACTCTTGGATTCCGGGTCACAAATGCACCTCATAACATCTAGTCTCGCTCAGCAACTTAGACTAAAAAAGACGATGTCATCGGCCGCAGTATCGGGTCTTGGGGACTCTAGTTTCGCATCGGAGGGCTACACAGTGTGCCTCAATTTGCAGTCGCAAGCCTCTGACTACTGTACCAGTTTCGTCGCATTGGTAGCACACACAATCACCGAGCAGCAGCCCAGCTTTTCAGTAGACGTTTCCAACTGGCAACAGGCTTGCCATCGCTTCAGAAGACTCGACTTGGATGGGTGGTTTCAGGAGGTGGCCAGCAACCGCGAAAGACAGCCTTGTTGGGGTCTCGGTGCTCATCCGACACCGGTCATGAGTCCCTCGATCAAGTGGAAATGCTGCTGAGACGGTTTTGGGAGATAGAAAGTTCCACTGAAGTTTCGGTGACGGTCAAGCAGGAGGATATTGATTGTGAGGAGCACTTCAAAGCTAATTTCTCGTACATGCAAGCATATCGCCGGTTCCTCAACTTGGAGCGGAAACTTGAGCGTCGGTCGCAGCTAAAATCTCAGTACTCGTCTTTCATCCGGGAGGAGTCCCTTGGATTGGTTTGGGAGCCTGCATCCGATGAATTTCTCTTTTCCGTTGTACCCATGCACAGTTGTCTTCAAAGCCGACAAAGCGCTCTATGTTGTCAACTATCGCTCGTTTTTATGATCACCTTGGATTGATTGGGCCTGTCATCGCAAAGGCAAAGATTTTCCTTGAGCTGGTGTGGAAGGAGCGGCTCCAATGGGATGAGAGTCTACCCAAATCTCTTTCGTCAGCGTGGACCACTTTCTGCGAGAATTTGTCTGCCCCTCAGCGTTTTAGATTTCCTCGCCTCGCACTGTGTCCCAGGTCAAAGGTGGAGGTTCATGGTTTTTGTGATGCCTGTCTAGACGCGTATGGCGCATGTATTTATATCGTCTCAAGGACCAAGAATGGCGCATACGTGCAACTTTTCTGTGCGAAGTCTCGTGTCGCCCCTGTCAAGGTATTGACGGTGCCCAAGTTGGAGTTATGTGGCGCTGACTTACTTTCTCAATTGATCAGTGAGATACATCTACTTAAATTATTTACTGGAAGCTTCTATTGCTGGTCCGAATCCACAACTGCCATGTCTTAGATTCGCAATGATCCATCAAGTTTTAACGTCTTCGTTGCAAATCGGGTTTCAGCCATTCAGGAGCGGACTGCTCAGATGGAATGGCGCTACGTTCCAACCGCTCAGAACCCTGCGGATATCTTGTCCAGAGGCGCTCTGCCATCTGAACTTTTGGAATCGCATCTTTGGTCCCACGGGCCACTCTTTCTTCGGAATGAAAAACTGATGTGGCCATCTTTATCTACACAAGACCTGCCGACACTGGAGCTTCGCAAGAGAGTCCTCATTGCAGTTTGCCCATTCGTAGACCTCTCTGATGGCCGGAAATTTAACAATTCCTTCGGAAAGCTTCAGCGCACGTTTGCATACGTCTTCAAATTTTTGATGCGCAAAAAGTCATCGGGAGTAACAGTGGATGACATCGTTGGTGGCACGCAGTTACTCATTCGTTCAATACAGAGAGTACACTTATGGGCTGACAACAAGGCTTTGCGGGATGGAAAGCAGGTGCAGCCGTTGAGCTCTATTTCGTCTCTCGCACCATTTCTGGATGAACATGGACTATTACGCGTCGGTGAACGGTTGGCGAACTCATCATTTGATTTCAACGCGCGGCATCCAGTTATTCTTCCAAGGCGTCATCCCGTCACTTCGGCTGTAATTGTGCATTTTCATGAGCGGAACTTGCACGCTGGACCACGATCATTAATCGCACTAATTCGTCATGAGTATTGGCCAATTGGAGGGCGCAAGACTGTGACAAATGTCGTTAATCGCTGCACAAAGCCAAGCCGCGTTTACTTCAGCATATCATGGCTGACCTGCCAAAGGAGCGTGTGAATGCAACTTGCGCCTTTGCTGTTACAGGCGTGGATTTTTTTGGTCCATTCTTTTACAAGAGTGAGGTGCGGACCAGACCACCCATCAAATTCTACATTTGCGTATTAATTTGTTTTGCCACCAAGGCCGTGCACTTGGAGCTTGTGCATGATTTGTCAACGCCAGCGTTCATTAGCGCGCTCAAGCGGTTCATTTGTACTCGTGGTCGGCCAAGGGAGATTTGGTCTGATAACGCAACTAACTTCGTTGGATCTAAGAACGAGTTGGCGGAGCTGAAGAAGCTGTTTCTCTCCGAAAAGCACCAGAAGACCGTTCAGGAGTTTTGCGTCGCAGATCACATCGACTGGCGCTTCATTCCCCCTCGCTCTCCCCACTTTGGCGGGCTCCGGGAGGCAGCGGTGAAGACAGCCAAGCATCACTTCTACAGTTCCGCCTCCAGTTCCGTGCTTTGCTGCGATGACCTGAGAACCCTCGTGTGCCATATAACCGCTATAGTCAACTCAAGACCATTACTTCCCATTTCAGAGCATCCCGACATTTCTTGAGCACGGTGCCGATCCTTATGTTTGCAGAGCCAGATGTAACCGGACTAAACTTCAATCGTCTTGATCGCTGGCAGCAGGTCAACTTTCTGCAGCAGACGTTTTGGTCCCGCTGGCGAGAGGAGTACCTCACCCTTCTTCAGGAGAGAGCTAAGTGGAGAACTGGGCAGCCTAGTCTCAGCGTCGGCGATGTCGTGCTCGTGAAGAACGAGAACCTGCCTCCCCTCAAGTGGCCGTTGGGAAGGGTGACTAAGCTAATCGTCGGAAAGGATGGCGTTCCCAGGGTATCTGAGCTTAAAACGGCTACTGGAATTACCACAAGGACCGTCGCGAAGCTGTGCATGCTGCCAAAGAAGGATGTCGAAGACCCGTGCTCTTCAACGGGGGGAGTATGTTCGGCTTAGCGCCGGCCCACGGCAGCATAAAGAGCGCAACTCTCTTAATCATTGTTGCTTACTGTTGCCCTGCACTCTCTATCGCAGCATCGCCCTATTCTTCGTCGTTCGTCGTCCAACAAGAGCTGCGTGGGAGGCACATCTTCGGAGCAGCATTTACTTTAGAATTGATCGTCTTCGTTAGCGTTTGCTCGTATCGTCGTATCGTTAAATTTCTTTTCGTGTCTATTGTTGCATCTCTCGTGCATAAAGAAAAACAAATCTAACATACACGAATATACATATATACATTGAACTCAAACCAATTTGTGTATTAATTAAATTTCGCAAAATACGCTGCTGAAGATGCCCAGTAGCTCAACAGAGTCCGTGGTATGGATATACCTTAGTAAAATGACTATATGTCGCTGCTTTGAATTAAGTTTTTTTTTCAACACCTATTTACTTGATTTATTTTATATTTTTATTTGGTTAGCTTTTAATTAGTTTAGTTTATAGTTTATTGGGAGATATGTAGACCGACGAAGGCGTATGTACATACATATATGTAGGTATATTTAGGCGAAGTATGTATGAAAGACCGATTAAAGCTCGATGCAACGAATATGATATGATATGATACGATCAGCTCCAGACTATATGTAGACCGAGGTATTGCGTAGATACATATATGAATGCATGTGGGTGAACGATCGATGCGATTTGATAACGATGAAAGACGGTCTGACAGCCACAAAGATCAGCTCAAGACAATATGAGTGTTAGGTGCAGACTATATGAGTGATAGATGCAGACTAATTAACGGCAAGCGGGCCGAATTGCCCGTGCCCTAATGTAAGCAAGCGAGCGATGATCCGAGAGAGCAATAATGAAAGATCAAGAGAGCGACGAAGGCGAAAGTATTAAACAAGACGTGACAGAACGGCCGGATAAATAAAATTTAAGTCTCTTAATAATAAATGGAGTTGCCTTTTTGTTCCTGCAGCTTCTGCAGCATGTGGGGGATTGAACCTGCCAAGCCTTGTAGAGGTGATAACTTGATCTTGATCCATTCTGCAACGATATCTTGTTTTAACTCCTTCAAGGTATCGTACTGTCTTGTACAGGCATAAACTTTTGCTGCAAGGATGCCCCACAGATACTCAATCTGATTTAAGTCAGGACTTATTGCCGGCCACTTCATCAACGGTATATTGTAGGTGTCAAAAAAATCCATCCAACATGAATCGGCGCATTATCCTGGAAATATCCATTGATCGCCATGGAAATACTCAGCAAATGGGATAAACTCACTATCAACGAATTCTATATATGGGCATTTCTCTGAAGTCGCACGGGACGTTCGTACGCATTTCAAGTTGTAAAAATGTCAAAAAAAAACCGATTTTCAAAATTGTTTTACCGTTATGAATCGCCACTTGACTAGCCCTATAGCTGGTGCTTAGGGCGATTTTAGCCTACTGTTCGTTTTCGAGATATTTGCAAAAAAGCATGGTATTCGCACAGGACAAATATAGATGTGGTTTTCGCGGCGACCAGTTCAAACTCAGATTTTAGCGAAAGTTCAGACGATATATTTATGAGAATTTCTGATTAACGTTCTGCATTTATAACTCTTTAAAATGGTTATAACTTTAAGCAGGACATGTCGTTATAATGTTATAATGTTAATCGTTCGATTCTCTTTGTAGAAGTCTGACGTGTTTTTGTTTTGCGCTCCGCTTATCTGCCTTTTATCTTTTATAAACAGCCGGTGTTTTTTTTGAATATACCAAAATAAACTTTAAATTGCCTGCTTGCTTAGAGCTTTTTCCTTAGACGCGAGTGCACGCCCTTTAATTGTGTTTTTAGACATAATTTAATTATTTTCCTGTGTCGGTAGTCATTGTGTTTTGTTGTTTCTTTTCGTAAGTACACACAGAATCAAAATCTGCCGCTCTCACCTAGTTGATCTGCTTTATTGCTTTTATCACTCTCTCCCTATTACCCAAACTAATCATAACTGTTCTTCCTCTCTCGCTCTCAATACGTTCTGTGTAGTAGCGCTCTCGCTCTCTCTCTCTCAACTGAAGCTGCAGTAACCGCTCTCCTCTCTTTCTTATTGCGCTTTCATCGCTTATCTGGCACACTGGTCTGATATATATTTGTTTTGAAATTTTATATTTTTTATTTCTCATAATTTCTCATACACAGTTGTCTGTGCCAAGAAAACCTGCAAAAAGCAGATCACCCATGACCAGCCGAGTATCCCCTGCTGGCTATGCGATAGCGTAGTGCACGCTAAATGCGCCGGGTTCTCCGGTCTCGTGGGTGATGCCATCTCTAAAAGAAATGGCTTGCATTACAGCTGTGAGGCATGCCGTCCGGTTGAGGGGGAGATGGCAGCATTTATGAGGCAGACCCGGAAGGGCTTTAGGGAGCTGACCGTGGGCTTCAAAGAGCAGTACGATCGGCTCCTAGCCATGGAGTCTCAGTTCAGTGGTCTCAAACTATTGACTGAGTCTCCTAGGCGCAAAAAGGTCACTCCGCGGGATCTGCATGTGCCGACTGCCCCTCGACCGGCCGATGCTGACAAGCTGACTCCGACCACCCCAAAAGTGCAGCAGTTGATATCGTTCGCCACTCCAAAGGCAACGACAGCTGCTGGTGATGAAAATTCGGTAGCCGAATTTATCGCGTCGGAGAGCATGCAGCCAAGACCGTCTGTAGCGTCCGTGTCCGTAGTATCAAATTCATTAGCTGTCCCCGCAATTCCGACCCCACCAGTCAATATACGACCCGGACCACCGGGTATTACCATCACAGGTGATAGGCCTGTGGTGCCAAGATTGGTCGGGATCCCACCAAAGAGACAAGTTTTTGTCTCACGACTTGCCCCTGACTCCACAATTAAAGATGTGACGGCTTATATTCAAAGCCGCATACAAGCCGTTGATTTCAAGGTGGAAAAGTTCAACTTTTCTTATGCCAGGGAGATAGCTTCTTTTAAAATAAGTGTCTCCCAAACTTATTTTAGCACCATCTGTTCTGCCAAATTTTGGCCGGAGCATTTGGTGGTGAAGGAGTTTAAGGCAAAGAAGAAGACTAGGCCCCCAATAACTCTGCCAACTAACCAGACCAGTGCTCCTTTGTCATCTTCCCGCTCTACCTCCACCCGTCCAAAAAACTAACAAACTCTCTTTCAGTGACCTATCTGAATGTTCGAGGCTTGCGTAGTAAGCTCAGCATTCTTTTCCTGGATAGTGTCGCATTTGCATCCAACGTTATTGTGTTTACCGAAACCTGGTTAAAGCCGGACATTCTTAGTTCCGAAGTTTTGGCAGGTCGGTACACAACTTTTAGAAAGGATCGTTCGTCTCGACGTGCAGGAGGGGTTCTGATTGCTGTGGACTCAAACTTCACGTCGGAACTTTTCACAGTCCAGATCCAGCAGGAACTGGAATTTCTGTGTGTAAAACTGATTCTTCCCGCTTTCTCAGTTTTCATAACTTGTTCGTATATTCCACCTTCTTCGGATATCGCAATTTACGAGCAGCATTTGTCCGCCTTAACCGCTATCTCTTCCTCGCTATCTGACAAAGATCACATGATAGTTCTTGGTGACTTCAACTTGCCAGGAATTGTTTGGTCTTTGGCAAATGAGTCTAATAGCCTGGTACCCATGGCACGTCATGACTTTGTTGACGGCTTGATTGACCTGTCTCTGTCTCAAGTTAACCATGTTAAAAATTCCTTGGGTCGATTTCTTGATCTGTGCTTTGTAACGGATCCGACCGTAGCGTTGTTAACTCGAGTCCCCCCGCTCTCTATACCTGAAGATGCCTACCATCCTACTTTCGAAGTGTCGCTCGACCTAGGACGAACTGTACTAGATCGGTCGGGTAGACTACCCCAATGTGTCCGCTGCTTCCGTAAAGCCGAGTTTACGAAGCTTAATAACCTCATTAGGGATTTTGATTGGTCCGCTTTATATTTGTGCAGTGATGTTACGACAGGCACAAACATTTTCTATGATGCACTGGACTCACTTTTTGTCTCTTGTGTCCCACTTTCCTGTCCGATTAGATCAAGAAAACCCCCTTGGTTTACCAAGGAGTTATCTCATCTAAAAAACTTAAAATCAAGACTTTATAAAAAATTTCAAGAAGTTGGCTCTCCTTCTTCTCTCTCTCATTATGTAATAGCTCGGTCAAACTTTTCAGTTCTTAACGCTCAATGCTATCAGAATTACCTATCTCGATGCAGGATAAGTTTTTCTAAGGACCCCAAACAGTTCTACAGCTTTGTAAACAGTAAGCGTAGAACGTCCGCACACCCATCGTCGCTATCTTTCCGTAATACGTCGGCAGATAATGATCAGGCAATTGCCGATCTTTTTGCCCGTTTTTTCCAAACTACCTATTCGCAGGACGTTTACTCTGGTCAGCCGTATCCATACAGTTTACCGCGATCGAACGGCATTTTCTGTCCTTTGCTAAATGAAAGCTCGTTGCTTCATGATCTACGAACAGTAAAGCCGTTGTTTTCACCGGGTCCGGACGGAGTTCCCGGCTGTGTACTCAGGTATTGTGCCGAGTCTCTGTGTGCGCCGTTGCTTAAACTGTTCAACCTATCTATAACTTCTTCATGCTTTCCCCCGATATGGAAGGAGTCGTTTATAATTCCTCTCCATAAGAAAGGTAGCAAGTCTGACGCAATGAACTATAGAGGTATATCTAAGTTATCCGCTATTCCTAAAGTGTTTGAGAAAATTTTAACTCCGCACCTGCAGCACCTATGCAGATCACTTATATCTCCAACTCAGCATGGATTTATAAGGCGGAGATCAACCACTACAAATTTATTGGAGTTTACCTCCTTTATAATAAAAGGCTTTCAAGGTAATTTGCAGACGGATGTTGTTTACACCGATTTTAGTAAAGCGTTCGATTCTGTAAACCATTCCCTCCTAGCACAAAAGCTCGACCTTCTAGGGTTCCCTCCCAATCTCCTGAGATGGATCTCTAGCTACCTGTGTTCTAGGTCTCAAAGAGTCCTGTTCAAAAACTCCCTGTCCTCTCCAGTTATGGTGACTTCGGGTGTACCTCAGGGCAGCCATCTAGGCCCCTTACTCTTTACTCTCTTTATAAATGACCTACCTTCTGTATTAACATACTCTCGAGTACTAATGTATGCGGATGATGTTAAGCTCTGTGTCCAGTATAAGGACATTTCTTTCCAATCCAGGTTGCAATCCGATCTCGATAGATTTCAGTCTTGGTGTTGTGCAAATTTATTAAACCTTAACGCTTCAAAATGTAAAGTAATGACTTTTCATCGCTCCAGCGCCTTTCTGGTTCCTTACACCCTTTGTGGGGGTTCTCTTGAGAGAATTACCCGGGTTGATGATCTTGGTGTTCTATTAGATCCCAAGTTAAAGTTTTCAGAACACATTTCTACCATGGTGAATAAGGCCATGGGCGTGCTTGGGTTTATAAAGAGGTGGTCAAAGGAATTTGACGACCCCTATATAACAAAGACTCTCTACACCTCTCTGGTTCGTCCGATTTTAGAATACGGCTCTTGTGTATGGTGCCCTCAGTACAACGTACACCAAGACCGTATAGAATCAGTTCAGAAAAACTTTTTACTTTTTGCTCTTCGCGGCCTCAGCTGGGATGCAAGTGTGAGACTGCCGTCTTACTCTAATAGATTGCTCTTAATAAACCTTCCTACCTTAGCTAATCGTAGGAAAATGCTTGGCGTGATTTTTGTGCACAACTTGATCAAGGGTGACGTAGATAGCCCTGACCTGTTGAGCCGCATAAACTTCACGATTCCTATTAGAAGCACTAGGAACTATACACCGTTGTTTCTTCCGCTTTGTAGATCGAATTACTCCTTGTATGAACCATTTAGGGTCCTATGCTCGGATTATAATTCCCTCTACCATATTATATCTACCACTAACTCCCTTCCTAGTCTTAAATTACTGATACTCCTACATCTTTCCCGTAATTAGTAATTACTTTTCTTCTTTAGTTAGATTAGTTCTACTTTTCCTCGAACACTAGTCTAACACCTATCTTTCCTGCATGTCCGCGATCGGTTCGGTTTACGAGTCGCGCGTCATGCGGCAGCGCCCCTCGGTCGGTTGGGCGGGAGGTGGGCTGCGTTCTTGCCTGGGATCCGCGCGTAACAGCCATAGGCTGGTGTCGCTTGGGCCACTTGATGGTGCAGTCATTGCATATCAACGTCCTAAAGTAAAAATTCTGTTAACCGATATTGAGAAAATTTTCTGGGTTTTTTTTAGATAGTTCAATATGTAAGGGAAACTTTGAGGAAACATTTTTATCAAGAATCATCTTACTTATAGGCGAAACAAACAATGGAAAACATGACAAAAAAATACCACAAAAAGTGAACTTTTGCTAATTTTAATAGGTTTTCAGTTCAAAGTTAATGAAATTATATGTCAATTAATTAAATTGGCGGATTTTTAATATCTTTTAAAAATAAAATCCCGAGAAAACTATATTCAAATGCGTTTTTATTGATTTTTAATTTTTTGGCCTCGGTGGACCTCGTCAGAGAAATGCCCATATATAGAAGCGGCTCAGACAGATTTGTTCCTGTAAAAATTTAATTTTCCGTTAATCCCGCATGTTTTGACTCTATTCGTTATGCTTTGCTTCAAATTGCCCTATTCTCTTCTCTCTTGAGTGACTCGCGGGAAAATCGGCGGAATTCAGTAGCCATTTTTTTTGGCATGACTAGTCGATATCGAGCCAAGGAGAGACTTTTTGACTGCCGATTACGATAAAATCCGTTAATTAATCACATTTAAACTAGTTTAGCTCTAAATTGATTAAATGCAAGTAGTTCTTGCTAATTAAGCTATAGGGCTTTAGTTTTTCTGTGCCGATTGTCAGTTAAAAGCTATTTACAGTTGCTAACTGCGACGGTGCATCGCGCGCTTTTAGGTGTTGCCGCTGACCAGCGACCGTCGCTGGTTTTTGGAGACTGAGGCCGGACGTCGCTGCTTCTAAAGCGGCAGAGAACTAACGTCGCTGCTCTCGCCAGGGGACGTCGCTGCTTCGCTTAAAGTCGTAATATTTAATTAATCCTTTTTTATTTTTTGTAGTTCTTGTATAACACTACTCGACAAAATGCAACTTTTTTTTTTCCTCTGTCGCCCAAAATGACTTTTTCTAATAGAAGATTTAAATTTTTGTAAAGAACTTGGTTTTTTTTCCAGGTTGAGTTTTTATTTTTAAGAATTTTTAAAACATGTGGTATTTTTTGTCATAGGTAGTGCTTTTATTTTTCACATAACTTTAGTTTCCTACAACTTGTATTGAACTTTGCAGTTTTAAAAAAGCTGACAAATGCAGCTATAAGTCAGACCCAGACACTTTGTAGCTGCAACTTAACGTCTGGAAGACATTAAGCTTTCAAATTCAAATTTCATAATTTTTTCGGTATTTTTCCCCGAAATTTTGACTTTGAAAACTCAGGAACAGTCGAAAACAAAATATTTAAATGCCTACATTTTTGCTTTTAGATAGACACATTAATAAGGCGTCGTCTAAAGTATCGTTTTTAAAAATCGATTGATAAACGGCCAAGCTGCAGCCGTTTGACCAAAACTTCACATGCCGTTTGGCACTATCCCAAATGCCATTTTACCGTTAAAAACTGTTACATACACAGATTTTTGGTATTTTTGTAGGAAAAAAAACGGTTATACGTCGGCGTATGACACCTTCACTGGAACATCTTGTTTCTTCATCGTTAACGTAAAAGCATTACAGTCAGTAATGATCTTGATGTTGCTCCCAAGAAAATACACTCTCTACTTCTTTAGAGCCTGCACCATAGCGAGTATTTCATGCTCATATGAAGGATACTTTTCTTCAGCTGGGGTTGTCTTACGACTCATGTATTCTACTGGGCTAGAAACATTGATAGTCTGAGTACTTTTGTAAAAGGTTGGCTCTATACCCATACATACTTGCATCGCAATGAACCTCTGTATTGCCCTTCTGATCAAACAACTTCAAAAGAGGAGAACAGGATAGATACAATTTCAACATATTGAATGCTGCCAACTCTTCTTCACCCATTCTGAAAGGAACATCCTTCTTCATCAAATTCGTCAGCGGTTAGGTTCAAATAGCGTTGCACTTGTTTCCTGTCTCTCGGAATTGGAAAGTTTTCAACTGCCGAAGTTTTCTCTTATCGTTGAGTTCTCTATTATGTACCCCAAAGAATTAACCTTCTCCTGTAAAACCTGGGACTTCTCCCATTTTATACGCAATACTGACATCTCTGCGATACGCAACACCTTCTGTAACTTTTCAAGTCGTTCTTGATCATCCTTTGACGGAATAATAATATCGTCCATACACAAGATAAATGTACCGTCGTCTATCAATAGCCTTAAAACACCATATATGTACCTCATAAATACTGGAGGGGAGATAGTAATCCCAAATGGTACGTAATCAAATTCAAACTGTCCACTCTGTGCGACAAAAGAGGTATATTTACGAGAATCCTCATGTACTGGGACGTGGAAAAACCCATTAGCCAAATCCAATGTAGTAAAAACACGACCTTCCTGAAGCTTGAGTAAGACATCATCAATTAACGCCATTGGGAAATTGTCTCGAATTATCTTCTCATTAAGCTTTCTATAATCGCAGCAAAGAGTCTTTGAGCAATCTTTCTTGGTGACAAGCACTACCGGGGAAGAGTATTTAGGAACACAATGATGAATTATTCCCTCCTTTAACCAATCCCTGATCTGTTTATCAACTTTATCATTGTCCACGTAAGGTAGACGTCTAGGTCTTTGACGGACTGGTACTTCATTCGTTTAAGGTATCGACCAAAACTTCATATGCCGTTTGGCACTATCCCAAATGCCATTTTGCCGTTAAAAACTGTTACAAACTCAGATTTTTGGTATTTTTGTAGGAAAAAAAAACGGTTATACGTCGGCTAACGGAATTTATCGGCGAAATTCGGCATATGAAAGTTTGGTCAAACGGTTATAACTTAGCCGTTTATTTTTATATTCTTATAAGCTTTACCTTAAACGACGCCTAATTAATGTGTCTATCTAAAACCAAAAATGTAGGAATTCAAATATTTTTTTTTCGACTTTTCTTGAGCTTTCAAAGTCAAAATTTCGGGAAAAGATACCGAAAAAAATTATGAAATTTAAATTTGGAAGCTTAATATCTTCCAAGTTGCAGCTACAAAGTGTTCGGGTCGGACTTATAGCTAAATTTGTCAGCTTTTTTTAACTGCAAAGTTCAATACAACCAGTTGTAGGAAACTTAAGTTATGTGAAAAATAGAAGCACTACCAATGACAAAGAATACCAATTTTTTTAACAATTTTTAAAAATATGTCATTCATGCTGTCATTTCATTTTGAACGGGCTTCGATTAAAGCAAATTGTCAGCGATAAATGAAGAACCACTTTACCGATATTGTGGAAACTTCACACAAACCATCTACTTTCTAGTCCGAACAAGCCTAAATATTTGGTTTGGATAGGTCAACCTGTTCTTGAGTTATAAACTTACAACGAAAAGTGGCATTGATTTTTATAGATATAGATTTATAGGGTCGGAAACGCTTCCTTCTGGGCGTTACACATATTCACTATCACCATAAGTCTAATATGCCCCTTGCTCTTCGAATACCGGGTATAAAAAGAAAAGACAATACCGAAAACTAAACATGGACTTCTGTTATAAAATTATAAAAATCTAGCTTTGAAAAAATAAATTAAATTATATAATATAAGAACAACATTTTAAAACAAATTTTTTGTATATGATTAAATTATATTATAAAATACAAAATAAATACCAAGGCTACTTAAATCTTGGATGTTGTCAACACTTAGCCAGCCTTAGTTCGAATTTGGTTTGTGAAAATGCTAAAAAATTGTATCTCTCGGAATTCTGTGGATCTGTTGAAATTTTTACACGGAAGTATTTTCCGCTAATTCCCATGCCGCGCGCGATATATGTTGCACCCCTGTATATACTGTATATCTAGTGTCCAAATCCATTTCAAGAATACCCGACATGTTGGACATCGAGACATTTCCATCCCTAACATTATTTCTTCTGTAGTGCAAAGTCCAATCTACATATGATACGTAATTTAAGTATGTTGAAGCTAAAATCTATAAAATGCGGAAAATGTTCAATAAATACGATAATATTCAGGTAATATTCAAATTAATCATTTTTGAAAAAATCATGTTTTTTCTTGCACTTGTTGACAGCTGCATCTTATACGTAAATGTACATATACATATGTAAATATGTATGTATGTATGGAGACAGAAACATCATTAAGACTCCCTGGCAATAAGTTTCATTACTCATTTATTAAATACATATGTTTACTGTTAAACGATTAAAAATTATAAGCTATATACATACATACGTATAAACTATTGACAAACAATTTTTTGACAAAACCATAGAACAACAAAAAACAGTTCTAAAGATTTGAAGATTCCAATATATTTACATACATATGTATGCATACATATGTATATATAAGGTGTATATATAGATCAAATAAATTAAATATGCACAGACAGTTCCAAATCTCACCTCACTTCCAGGAGCACTTCAATGGAAAGGTTGCGTTAGTAATAGCCTGTTCCTCCAGGCCACCATCCATCATTTTGCCGTTCCGAAATTTTCCAGTTAGTTCCACCATCCTAAACAGCACGTTTCTATGCGATATTTAGCTGACAACAACCTTCAGCGCTACCTTAAGACATTCGAGAATTGGGCCTGCCGCTGCAACATCTCCATCAACCCGAAAAAATCACGCACACCTTAAGAAAAATGACTAGCCCTTCACGGTGAGCTACTGGAGCACCGCAAAGAAAAAGTACCTTAGTGGCACGTTATACCCTTTTTACATTAGGGCGCATCATTGGATTATTCCGTTAAATGGAACATGCGACAATGATGCCCATAAGAACCCTGTGGATAGAAGAAGACAAACAAGCGGGTCGCATGTTGGAATATGCGCTGCATCATTTTCAAGTGTTACCGTATTCGGACAATTATTTTTACAAAATACGGAAATTATTCGGGGTATCGTCGCGGTATCGGGGTATTTTTGTCGAATCAAACAATAAATTCAATTTAAAGTTGAGCGGCCAAACCATTCCTGAACATTTCAATTAAAATAAGTGTGATTGCAAGCAACAAAATGGTAACACAAATACTTGCAAGGGTCCAAAAAGATCTTTTGGGATGCACTGATTATAAATTTTAAGCCGCCACTTCAAAATTAAAGTAAGCAGCACGTAATTTTTGTTCGGTGGAGCCAATGATAGCTTCACTTACATCGGACTCTTCCTTAACAAGCTCCATAAACAATTGGGTGCTCGTAGTGAAACTCCCAAATGCACCGTTTTCCACATTAAAAAATTAATATTTCATTATTTGATGATGCGGTAGTGTAAAAAGGATATTAGACACACGACTGACTTGCCAAGCAAGGTACTGATCTGCTAAGCCTTAGCACTTAGAAATATGGTATTCAGGTTTACGGAATTCCTGCCAAAAGCAATCTCACTAAAATTTTGACATTCCTAGTTCCTAAACGAGGGGGAACGTAGTGAGCCGCGGCAAAGGCCGCGGCTCTACCTTATACCCGGTACTCAGTCAGTATACACATATTTATGTACATACACACATATATAAGGTTGTCAAAAAAGTCTTGCGGTATTTTTATTGAATTTTCAATTGTTCATAAAATTGGTTATAATAATGCGATTTAAGTCAAATATGCGCCGTTTTGTTCGATGACGAGTTCCCAACGAGATGCCAACTTCATAATGCCCCTCTTATAGAAGCTCGCTTCCCTATTGTCAAAAAACTCGGAGAGCCAATTTTCACAGGACTCTCTTGTGGACAACTTCCGACTACCAAGCTCGTTCGACATGGACAGAAATAGGTGGTAATCACTTGGTGCGAGATCCGGACTATACGGTGGATGCAAAAGAACCTCCCATCCGAGCTCTCGGAGCTTCTGGCGCGTCACCAAAGATGTGTGTGGCCTGGCGTTGTCCTGATGGAAGACAATTCGGCCTCTGTTGATCAAAGATGGCCTCTTCTGCATGAGTGCTGCATTCAAGCGGTCCAGTTGTTGGCAGTACAGGTCCGAATTGAGCGTTTGGCCATAGGGGAGCAGCTCATAGTGGATGATTCCCTGCCAATCCCACCAAACACACAGAAGAACCTTCCTGGCCGTCAATCCAGGCTTGGCCACCGTCTGGGCAGCTTCACTGCTTTTCGACCACGACCGTTTGCACCAGAACGAAAACGTTGAAACCATCGTTGTGCGGTGGAAATGGAAACTGTATCGGGTCCATAAACTGCACAAATTTTATTGGCAGCATGAGTTGCATTTTTGCCTTTATCGTAGTAGTACTGTAAAATATGCCGTATTTTCTCTTTATTTTGCTCCATGTTTGCGACGCTATAACTCACGAACGACTAAAAGCAAACAACAATTAATCAAACACGTGTTAGCACGTGAAAGGAGCTTTCCAAAAAGCTCTAGCGTGAACCGATGCGACGAATACAACTAGAACTACGCGCTTGCAAAGACAAGCTTGCGGAAATACCGCAAGACTTTTTTGACAACCTTATATGAGCTGCGATTTATGCAATTTATTATATGTTCGCAAAAGGGACAAATTAAATTTTTGGCAAAAAATAATATTTCAAAAAATGAAGTCAAATCATTTTTGGAATATTATACATGTTTTTAATTTTGTTTGCATATGCTTTTTACAACTGCTTCTAAATTTCTACATGACATGTATAACTACATATTTGAGACGTACAAGTGTTTGCGACAGAGAGAGAGGGAATGAGTCAGCGCTTGGCGTTGCGTAGCCACTGAAATTTAATTTGTTTCTTCTGGCCATAATATTGTTCCGACCTGATCCATATTCGGCAATCTGGTAGATATGTTAATTTTCCATGATTCTGCGTTTTTGGTTTTCTTTTTTCTTAAAAATTGTGGATTCTGCAGATTTTCGTCCATTGTGGGGGCGGAAAGAGGCGTGGCAAAATTTTGAAACAAACTCGTGCTGGTTTGATATCACAGGAGTTTGAATAGAAAGTTTGGTTGCTCTAGCTCTTATAGTCTCTGAGAACTAGGCGTCAAGAAATACGAATGGGCAAAGCAGATGGGGCTGCGTGTGAGAGAGAGCGAGAGGGAACGATGACTTTCGAAATGGTTTTCTTCATTGTAGCTATAATAATGATCCGATCTGATCCAGATTCAACACTCTGATAGAAATGATCATTCGCTATAATTCTGCGTTTTTAGTTTTCTTGTATCTTCAAAATTGTGTATGCCACAGACTTTCGTCCTTTGTGGGGGCGGAAGGGGGCGGGGTGAAATTTTGAAATACACTTTGAGTAGTGTGATAACATAGGAGACTGAATACAAAACTTGGTTACTCTAGCTTTAATAGTCTCTGAGATATAGGCGCAAATGAAGACGGACGGACGGACAGACGGACGGACGGACGGACGGACAGACAGACAGACATGGCTATATCGACTCGGCTATTGATGCTGATCAAGAATATCTATACTTTATGGGGTCGGAAACGCTTCCTTCTGGGCGTTACACACAACCGTTATCCCCACAAATCTAATATACCCTTAAACTCTTCTAGTACCGGGTATAATAAAAACCACAATGTCAAGTGTTTTCCTTTAAACGCCTTTTTTTAACAGTTTTTAACAGAGCTCGCAAATAACTGTTAACCGATTCGTGCGGTCACAAAATAAGAGTTCTTCACTGAGACTTTGAGCAAAGGTTTCGAGAGCAACCGATTGCATTGTTCGTACAAAAATTCTGCTCGCGCTCAGTCGACGAGCAGTTTTTTTCGGTCTCTTTTGCTCTGCTCATTCCAGGACCGTTTGCCCTCGATCGACGATCCAAAAAGTCTTTTGCGAATGTATGTGTGTATGTGAACTCTCGAATGTTCTACGCGTCACTTTGCATTGTGAAATTCGATGGGATGGTACAGTGAGCGTATATAATAGTATATAAACTCACAAAACCTAAATGCCTTATTAATTGTTAAGCTTAACTCCAAATAAATAAATTTTAGAGAAAACTATTCGTTTTTTAATCAAAAAATTAGTTTGAAATATACAAATTGTTTGAAATGTTTAAAATTTCAAGAAAACATCTAAATCGAATCTCACAATGATACACAACGTACCACTGTGCATTGAAAAGGAGACAAATTATTGAAAAGACCGTTTGGGTTGACTTTTTCAGTCAATCGGTCTTTTAGTGAGTCTCTCTGTGCGATCATAACTCGTATCTCTCATTGTGCGATGCTCGGTAAAAGACCGTTTCACGAACAGCTCAACGTAAATCGGTCAACCAAAAACCGAAACGAAAAGAAACGAAGTCTGCTGCTCAGAGAGAGATCGAGGGTGGTTTTTTTTTTCGGATGCTCTCGCGAGCAGAGCGTTAGCAAACCAAACGGTCAACAGTTATTTGCGAGCTATGGTTTTTAACGCTAAAATGGCATTTGGTAAGAAAACAAGCGGAAGTTAACGGCAAAATTATTAACTTGAATTTAAATTGTTTAAAGTTAACGACAAAATAATTAACTTTAAATTTAGTTTTTTAATAATTTTCATAATTTTTTTAAATAAATATTTTTTTTTCCCCAACTCTTATAACTTTACGTTCTAAATAGTTAGAATACAAATATTTATCACCTATTTAAACTACTAAGAAGAAAAAAATATTTATTACCTATTTAAACTATTTAGAACTTAAACTTTTCATTATCAAATGCAACATATTGAAGAAAATTAATATTACACCATTTCAGTTTTTTTTATTATTAATATACATAAATATAAACAGGTTTTGTTCACCGCTGATCAATATTTTTTTATTGAATAATTTTTTGTCGACAATACGGACAAAGCGGGGATGTGTATGTTTTGAAGACAGTCCATACAAAGTCGTTGATAAAACTTAAACTATACCGGTCCGGTCAACGGTTAGAGAAGAACTAATTATTACACTACTCGACAAAAATAAACTTTTTTTTCCACTGTCGCCCAAAATGACTTTATATGGTAGATTTGAAAATTTAAATTTTTTTAAAGAATTATGGTTTTTTTTTTCATGGTGTCGTTTTTTTTAAGAATTTTTAAAAAATGTGGTATATTTTGTCATGGGTAGTGCTTCTATTTTTCAAATAACTTAAGTTTCCTACAACTAGTTTTATTGAACTTCGCAGTTAAAAAAAGCTGACAAATGCAGCTATAAATCCAATTCAAACACTTTGTAGCTGCAACTTAACGTCTGGAAGATATTAAGCTTCCAAATTGAAATTTCACTCACAAATTTTCGACTTTTCCTGAGTTTTCAAAATCAAAATTTCCGGAAAAATACCGAAAAAAATTATGAAATTTGAATTTGAAAGCTTAATATCTTCCAGACGTTAAGTTGCAGCTACAATTGAAAACTAGCTAACACTATCCCTTTTTGATGGAACGACTCCATCCAATACTTGGCGTACTTCATTTATTGAGTGAAAGAACACTCCCTTTTTTCCTATGCTTGCACTGACATAATCAAGAACATCTCTTCCGATTCTTATAAACGATACCTTCAACGACGCTTAATTAATGTGTCTATCTAAAAGAAAAAATGTAGGCATTTAAATATTTTGTTTTCGACTTTTCCTGAGTTTTCAAAGTCAAAATTTCGGGGAAAAATACCGAAAAAAATTAGGAAATTTGAATTTGAAAGCTTAATGTCTTCCAGACGTTAAGTTGCAGCTACAAAGTGTCTGGGTCTGACTTATAGCTGTATTTGTTAGCTTTTTAAAACTGCAAGGTTCAATACAACCAGTTGTAGGAAACTTAAGTTATGTGAAAAATAGAAGCACTACCTATGACAAAAAATACCAAAATTTTAAAAAATTTTTTAAAAAAGAACTAAACCTGGAAAAAAAAACATTCTTTAAAAAAAATTTTAAACATCCAAATCTATTAGAAAAAGGTATTTTGGGCGACAGCGGAAAAGTCTTGTCGACTAGTGTAATTATATGTAGGGATCTTTAATGAGTTCCTGAAGTGAGTAAAAGTCTTCTCCAGAAAATCCGTTAATAAAAACAGCACACGTCGTCGTGTTGTTCGATGAAGTACAATGTTTATTCTTTGTTTTAATTAGGTTAAAGTACAGTTTTTGCATTTCTCTTTGACACACGTTTTTTCCCTTCCGAAGTCAAACTCTTTCTCCTTTATCAATATACCTTCTTAGCCTGTACTACCCATATCTATAGTTCTGCTGGTTAAAGGGCTGCCAAACCTACATTCGGCCGTCCTGACTTATCAGTCGACCCGAATGATTGAGACCACATCTTCATATACTCTGCTACGGTATTGGTCTTCAAAGGCCCTTCACCATCACCCACCTTTTCAACAATATACCTGATATGTCTTAGTTTACGTGTGACAATATAAGGACCCAAGAATTTTCCCTTCAGCTTCAATCCGGTACCAAAGTGGGTACGCTTAATAGCTACCATATCATTAACTTGGTATTCTCTTTCTGGCTTCCGGGACCTGTTGAATGACCTGCGATTTTCATTTTGTATCTGTGCTATGTTCTCCTTGGCTATCTTGCGAATCTCTTCTTTCTCCTGCTGCAGCTCTAAGATATACTCCTCTATCAGCTTTTCTAAATCACTATCTTATTTTGTCCTCATTTGTATTCCCATCAAAATCTTAAAGGGAGATATCTTGATAGTTCTCGGAGGAGTGGAGTTTATAAACGATTGAACCCTACCAACATGCTTTCGGATCTTTTGCGTAAAGCTTGGTTAACATATTAGTGACGACCCTATTAATTCGCTTCGCCTGTCCATTGCCGCGCGGCACTCCTGTCGCTATCAGCAAATGCTGGATACCCTGTTCCTTACAATATTCCTCAAAAACATTAGCAGTAAATGCAGTACCTCTATCAGTAATCGCACGCTTTGAGTTTCCAAAAACGTCGCCTTGTTTCTGCAACCTATCAACCACCTCATCAGCGCCTGTACTCTTTGTGGGATAGAGCCAAACAAATTTAGAAAAAGCGTCAAAAACTACTAAAACGTGGTTATACTGTTTCTTAGTTGACTGGATCGGTCCAATATTGTCAATGTGATACGTTTGTAACGGCTCATCAGATTTGTCGAATACATTCAAATACCCTTCCTTCTTTCCAAATTTCGCATCGCTCACAATGCACTCCACATAAGACTTGACAATTCTATCTACTTTCCCTAACAACTCTGGAATAAAGTATTCACGCTGCACTAAATCGATAGTTCTTTTAACACCAAAATGCCCTTGACGATGTACAGTCAATTTGATTTCGCTTTCCATCCTGGATGCTATTACGATCAACTCTTTAACTGGATCGTTGTGCAAAATATCATACTTCAAGTAAAAGTCGTCGTAAGAACCCGACTGTAGCACTTTACAAATTGCTGCTATCCAAACATCCTGATGCTGAGCCTACTTTATTCGATGTCTTAGTGAATATTGCAACAATAAGCAATGCACTCTACTCAATGCATCGACGTTTTTCATCTTTGTCTCTGAACGATGCACAATTTCATAATCGAAGTCCTGCAGAAATATGGCCCAACGAGACACCTTCACTGGAACATCTTGTTTCTTCATCGTTAACGTAAAAGCATTACAGTCAGTAATGATCTTGATCTTGCTCCCAAGAAAATACACTCTCTACTTCTTTAGAGCCTGCACTATAGCGAGTATTTCATGCTCATATGAAGGATACTTTTCTTCAGCTGTGGTTGTCTTACGACTCATGTATTCTACTGGGCTTGAAACATTGATAGTCTGAGTAATTTTTTAAAAGGTTGGCTCTATACCCATACATACTTGCATCGCAATGAACCTCTGTATTGCCCTTCTGATCAAACAACTTCAAAAGAGGAGAACAGGATAGATAAAATTTCAACATATTGAATGCTGCAAACTCTTCTTCACCCATTCTGAAAGGAACATCCTTCTTCATCAAATTCGTCAGCGGTTAGGTTCAAATAGCGTTGCACTTGTTTCCTGTCTCTCGGAATTGGAAAGTTTTCAAGTGCCGAAGTTTTCTCTTTAGATGGTCTTATCGTTGAGTTCTCTATTATGTACCCCAAAGAATTAACCTTCTCCTGTAAAACCTGGGACTTCTCCCATTTTATACGCAATACTGACATCTCTGCGATACGCAACACCTTCTATAACTTTTCAAGTCGTTCTTGATCATCCTTTGACGGAATAATAATATCGTCCATACACAAGATAAATGTACCGTCGTCTATCAATAGCCTTAAAACACCTTATATGTACCTCATAAATACTGGAGGGGAGATAGTAATCCCAAATGGTACGTAATCAAATTCATATTGTCCACTCTGTGTGACAAAAGAGGTATATTTACGAGAATCCTCATGTACTGGGACGTGGCAAAACTCATTAGCCAAATCCAATGTAGTAAATACACGACCTTCCTGAAGCTTGAGTAAGACATCATCAATTTACGCCATTGGGAAATTGTCTCGAATTATCTTCTCATTAAGTTTTCTATAATCGCAGCAAAGAGTCTATGAGCCATCTTTCTTGGTGACAAGCACTACCGGGGAAGAGTATTTAGGAACACAATGATGAATTATTCCCTCCTTTAACCAAGCCCTGATCTGTTTATCAACTTTATCATTGTCCACGTAAGGTAGACGTCTAGGTCTTTGACGGACTGGTACTTCATTCATTTAAGGTATCGCTTATAAGAATATAAAAATAAACGGCTAAGTTATAACCGTTTGACCAAAACTTCATATGCCGTTTGGCACTATCCCAAATGCCATTTTGCCGTTAAAAACTGTTACAAACTCAGATTTTTGGTATTTTTGTAGGAAAAAAAAACGGTTATACCTCGGCTAACGGAATTTATCGGCGAAATTCGGCATATGAAAGTTTGGTCAAACGGTTATAACTTAGCCGTTTATTTTTATATTCTTATAAGCTTTACCTTAAACGACGCCTAATTAATGTGTCTATCTAAAACCAAAAATGTAGGAATTCAAATATTTTTTTTCGACTTTTCCTGAGCTTTCAAAGTCAAAATTTCGGGAAAAAATACCTAAAAAAATTATGAAATTTCAATTTGGAAGCTTAATATCTTCCAGACGTTAAATTGCAGCTACAAAGTGTTTGAGTTGGATTTATAGCTGCATTTGTCAGCTTTAACTGCAAAGTTCAATACAACCAGTTGTAGGAAACTTAAGTTATGTGAAAAATAGAAGCACTACCTATGACAAAAAATACCACATTTTTAAAAAATTCTTTAAAAAAAACTACACCATGAAAAAAAACCATAATGCTTTAAAAAAATTTCAAACTCCAAATCTATCAGAAAAAGTCATTTTTGGCGACAGCGGAAAAAAAAAGTTGAATTTTGTCGAGTAGTGTTATTGACCCTCACCTCACAGTTCAAATGCGACAGCTTTATTCCTCGTGAGAACTCTTCAATGATATTGGTCGACAGTATCTGACGGGACGGCATTTCTAATTCATATATTGAACTCCCTGAATCTGAAGTCCTGGTCACTCTAGGCCGCGGCTTTCTTCAGAAAAACTAGCGCTAACACTATCCCTTTTTGATGGGACGACTCCATCCAATACTTGGCGTACTTCATTTATTGAATGAAAGAACACTCCCTTTTTTCCTATGCTTGCACTGACATAATCAAGAACATCACTTCCGATCCTACCTTCCTACAGGGTACCATCGCCACGGACTACATGGAAACACATTTCCAAAGGAACGTCATCTAACTTAGTGACAACCTTAAATGAACCTAACGTATAAACTTTCTTGCCTCCTATACCGACCAATTCTTTTATATCATTCTTCAACGTAACTGGGAAAATCTTCCTGTAAACTTTCTCGCTCATGGTACAAATATCACTGCCAAAATCAAACAATGCAGTGATCTCTTCATTACCAATTTCGACATTCTTAAAAGATCGATTAAAACTGATCTGATAAAATAAACTTCTTTCTATTTTCCAATAAATTATGAACTTGCTTTGCCGTTAACTTCTCACTAAATTCACGTTTCAGTGCTTCCTTCAAGGAATTCCAATCATTAATGCCAGCTTGACTGCTCAAAAATAATTTTTCTGCACCTTTCACTAATGTCCTGCCGTAAATAAACTTTTGCAAATCATTCCAATTCACTGTTAAAGCATTAAGCTCAAAATAGCGTAGCCAGTCATTACCATCCGGAGAGCCATTGCCTGTGAATACTGAAAGGGAATCTTCAATGTCTCTCAATGTGAACGCCATGTTTACCGAACTACCAACTGCTGCTTTGTTTGCCGAATTTAAAACATGAACGTCTTCCGTCTGTTTGTACTCTATTATAGCAAGCGTTTCCCCGAATAAAGTTTCCTCACCTTCGTTATCAAAATAGTTTAAAAGTCTCCCCTGTAAATCTGCTTAAAGACCTGAATACTGCAAATCTAGCTCTTTCAATTTTTCTTTCAAGTCTGCTACTGTTAAGATTAAAATTTCGCTGCGTTGCATATAACTGCTGCCGACTTAATTTGCAACACCATGCACCTATTCCATATATTAAATACTTGCGTATTAAAACTGAGTTCCATGCGTGCGTTCTTCTTCTTGGTCTTCTTTGCATCGTCTTCGTACAACCAGTTTTGTTGTTTCGTCGATTGCTCTTTTCCCCTTTGTTCGCAATCTGGACGAAAACGTCTTTCAAGTCTTCTTTGCTTTTTCCTCTTTTCCGCTTTGTTCCCAATCTGAACGGAAACGAATGGTGTCGTTTCAGTCCTTTTGCTCTGCTGACTCGTCGATTCTTCTTTTCCTCTTCGTTCGCAATCTGGATGAAAACGAATGGTGTCGTTTCAGTTCTCTTTGCTCCTTATATTCTTATATTCGTCGTCGCCTTCTTTCTCTTCGATTGCCTTGCACTTTGGATGACAACGAATGGTGTCGTTTCAGTCCTTTTTGCACTTTACTTTCGTTGTAGCCTTCTTTCTCTTTTCTTTTGCCTTGATGACTTCATTCTTTTTGCACCTTGCACAAAAACGAATGTCGTCTTTTTCTGTCCTCTTTACTGCGTTTTACAATGTTAATTCTGGCCATCTGCTCTCGTCTGATTTTCGTTGCGTCGTTAGTCGTAATTTCACAATGTTGCCCAAAACGTAGTGGAATTGGCAACTGGTACATACATACATACACATTCTATGCTTCATTTGTAGTGGTATTTTACAATTTTCACATATCCGGTCGAGCCCCCAAAATTGTAGGGATCTTTAATGAGCTCCCTGCAAGTGAGTAAAAGTGTGCTCCAGAAACTCCGTTAATAAAAACAGCACACGTCGTCGTATTGCTCGATGTAGTACAATGTTTATTCTTTGTGTTAATTAGGTTAAAGTACAGTTTTTGCATTTCTCTTTCACACACGTCTTTTCCCTTCCGAAGTCAAAATCCTTCTCTTTATACCGATACCTCGATATACCTTCTTTGCCTATCCTTTACTACCCATATCGATAGACCAACAATATTCTTGGTTAAAGGGCTGCCAACCCTACATACCAGAGCTCGCAAATAACTGTTAACCGATTCGTGCGGTCACAAAATAAGAGTTCTTCACTGAGACTTTGAGCAAAGGGTCCGAGAGCAACCGATTGCATTGTTCGTACAAAAATTCTGCTCGCGCTCAGTCGACGAGCAGTTTTTTTCGGTCTCTTTTGCTCTGGTCATTCCAGGACCATTTGCCCTCGAACGACGATCCAAAAAGTCTTTTGCGAATGTATGTGTGTATGTGAACTCTCGAAGGTTCTACGCGTCACTTTGCTTTGTGAATTTCGATGGTACAGTGATCGTAGGTCGAGAATTTTGACAAAATGTCAAACATTAAACGAAGACATATTACATTTTTTTTAGAAATGTATTGCTGAAATCGCCTTACTTGACTACTTGAGTACACAAAAACTAAACTCAATATTTATTATTATTTATTTATAAGTTGTTAGCTTAATTCAAAATAAACTAATTATAAAGAAACTATTCATTTTTTAATACAAAAATTAGTTTGAAATATAAAAATTCATGTTTAAAATTTCAAGAAAATTTAACGTGAAAATCGAATCTCACAATGTTACACAACGTACCACTGTGCATTGAAAAGGAGACAAATTATTGAAAAGACCGTTTGGGTTGACTTTTTCAGTCAATCGGTCTTTTAGTGAGTCTCTCTGTGCGAGCATAACTCGTATCTCTCATTGTGCGATGCTCGGTAAAAGACCGTTTCACGAACAGCTCAACGTAAATCGGTCAACCGAAAACCGAAACGAAAAGAAACGAAGTCTGCTGCTCAGAGAGAGATCGAGGGTGGTTTTTTTTTTTCGGTTGCTCTCGCGAGCAGAGCGTTAGCAAACCAAACGGTCAACAGTTATTTGCGAGCTATGCTACATACATATATATAATAATTCGATTTATTTTAAATAATTATAAATAATCAATAATTAATATTCATTAATAATTTCCATTATTACTACTTAATGATATAATACAATTATGAATTTTATAATAATTTATAATACGATTTTATTTTATTAGGTAGGTATTATTTCATTATATTTTATTTTATCATATTTTATTTTATTACATATTTTATTATGCCTCGAAAGCATAGGCAATCGGCTTCTCAAAAGTTTCAGAGACGTAAATTGCGATACAGATCAAATAGAGATGGACATTTGGAAAATTGTTGCAAACTGGGTTGTTTTAATAAGTCAAGACCTTAATTCGGTAAACCGGTTAGCAACCAATAGACTGCTGGGCATGTTTCAGGTGTAGGTCAGAAAGAGCAGGCAGCCGTTGCTGGCGAACAGGTAGTGAATGCTGTAGAAAATAGTGGTTCGAAAAATGCACAGAATAGACGAAAAGTGCCCGATACTAACCGTCGGTCCAGACGAAGAAGTAACCAAAGGTAAAGGGCCAGAGAAATATAAAGAGAAGCTTCAGCTATTCTTCAGCTTTATTCAAACGTGACCATGTCCATGACCAGGGGATACTCGGCTGATCATGAGTGATATATTTAATTTGATCATATTTTGCTATATTTTGAGTTTAAAACTCTTGAACATTTCGTGGTTTTAGATAGACACATTAATTAATTTAACGATAAACGGTTAAGTAGCAGCCGTTTGACAAAACCCAGCCACAACATTTTTTTCTTCTCGACTTTTCCTGAGTATTTAAAGTCAAAATTTCGAGGAAAAATACCGCAAAAAATTCTGAAATTTGAATTTGAAAGCCTAATATCTTCCCGCCGGTAAGCTGAAACTACAAAATGTTTGGCTGCATTTATCAGCTTTTCAGAACTGCAAAGTTCAATATAACCAGATATAAGAAACTTAAGTTAGGTGAAAACAAGAAGCACTACCTCTGGAAAAAACATGACAAATTGATCAAAAAATTCTTTAAAAACCTAGAACAAAAAACCGTTATTCTTTAAACAAATTTTAATCTCCAAATCTATCGGAAAAAGTCATTTTGTCATTTTAACCGGTGGTACGTTTAAGTCCCTTAAACGGCAGCCTTAGGCCTAGATTGGTTTCAGAACAGAAATGTAGAGCAGAACCCTGTAGAACCAGACTTAGCGGAGAGCGAGCGTTGATAAGCCAATGGAGGCTATTGGCTTTGAGTTTAAGCTGTGTTCTCTTAGCTTCAATGTGTCTGCGCCATGTAAGTCTTCTGTCCAAGTGTATTCCTAGTTACGTTAGTTCGTTTGCTTTCAGGAGTGGGGTGTTACTTAACGTGAGTGGTGGACAATCTTGCCTGCTTATGGTGAAAGTTGCATGTTGGCATTTTTGTTCTAAACATATGACGAGCAAGTTGTGATGTTGCTTGCAGTGGGAATCTGGAGAGGTTGCGAATAGCTGTATCGTCAGCAAAGGTTGATGTTGTTAGACCTCTGTATTTAGGGATGTCTGCTGTGTAGAGAACGTATAATGTCGGCCCATGTACGCTGCTCTGAGAAACGCCAGCTTCAATACGGTGTTCGTCGGATATTGCAGAGTTGCATCTTACTGCTAAATTCTTGTCGTAGAGGTACGACTGTAACAGTTTCTGTGTGTTGACACGGAGCGTTGATTTGATCTTATACATCAGCCCTTCCAACCAGACTCTGTCGAACGCCTGAGACACATCGAAGGTTCTACGCGTCACTTTGCTTTGTGAATTTCGATGGTACAGTGATCGTAGGTCGAGAATTTTGACAAAATGTCAAACATTAAACGAAGACATATTACATTTTTTTTAGAAATGTATTGCTGAAATCGCCTTACTTGACTACTTGAGTACACAAAAACTAAACTCAATATTTATTATTATTTATTTATAAGTTGTTAGCTTAATTCAAAATAAACTAATTATAAAGAAACTATTCATTTTTTAATACAAAAATTAGTTTGAAATATAAAAATTCATGTTTAAAATTTCAAGAAAATTTAACGTGAAAATCGAATCTCACAATGTTACACAACGTACCACTGTGCATTGAAAAGGAGACAAATTATTGAAAAGACCGTTTGGGTTGACTTTTTCAGTCAATCGGTCTTTTAGTGAGTCTCTCTGTGCGAGCATAACTCGTATCTCTCATTGTGCGATGCTCGGTAAAAGACCGTTTCACGAACAGCTCAACGTAAATCGGTCAACCGAAAACCGAAACGAAAAGAAACGAAGTCTGCTGCTCAGAGAGAGATCGAGGGTGGTTTTTTTTTTCGGTTGCTCTCGCGAGCAGAGCGTTAGCAAACCAAACGGTCAACAGTTATTTGCGAGCTATGCTACATACATATATATAATAATTCGATTTATTTTAAATAATTATAAATAATCAATAATTAATATTCATTAATAATTTCCATTATTACTACTTAATGATATAATACAATTATGAATTTTATAATAATTTATAATACGATTTTATTTTATTAGGTAGGTATTATTTCATTATATTTTATTTTATCATATTTTATTTTATTACATATTTTATTATGCCTCGAAAGCATAGGCAATCGGCTTCTCAAAAGTTTCAGAGACGTAAATTGCGATACAGATCAAATAGAGATGGACATTTGGAAAATTGTTGCAAACTGGGTTGTTTTAATAAGTCAAGACCTTAATTCGGTAAACCGGTTAGCAACCAATAGACTGCTGGGCATGTTTCAGGTGTAGGTCAGAAAGAGCAGGCAGCCGTTGCTGGCGAACAGGTAGTGAATGCTGTAGAAAATAGTGGTTCGAAAAATGCACAGAATAGACGAAAAGTGCCCGATACTAACCGTCGGTCCAGACGAAGAAGTAACCAAAGGTAAAGGGCCAGAGAAATATAAAGAGAAGCTTCAGCTATTCTTCAGCTTTATTCAAACGTGACCATGTCCATGACCAGGGATACTCGGCTGATCATGAGTGATATATTTAATTTGATCATATTTAGCTATATTTTGAGTTTAAAACTCTTGAACATTTCGTGGTTTTAGATAGACACATTAATTAATTTAATGATAAACGGTTAAGTAGCAGCCGTTTGACAAAACCCAGCCACAACATTTTTTTCTTCTCGACTTTTCCTGAGTATTTAAAGTCAAAATTTCGAGGAAAAATACCGCAAAAAATTCTGAAATTTGAATTTGAAAGCCTAATATCTTCCCGCCGGTAAGCTGAAACTACAAAATGTTTGGCTGCATTTATCAGCTTTTCAGAACTGCAAAGTTCAATATAACCAGATATAAGAAACTTAAGTTAGGTGAAAACAAGAAGCACTACCTCTGGAAAAAACATGACAAATTGATCAAAAAATTCTTTAAAAACCTAGAACAAAAAACCGTTATTCTTTAAACAAATTTTAATCTCCAAATCTATCGGAAAAAGTCATTTTGTCATTTTAACCGGTGGTACGTTTAAGTCCCTTAAACGGCAGCCTTAGGCCTAGATTGGTTTCAGAACAGAAATGTAGAGCAGAACCCTGTAGAACCAGACTTAGCGGAGAGCGAGCGTTGATAAGCCAATGGAGGCTATTGGCTTTGAGTTTAAGCTGTGTTCTCTTAGCTTCAATGTGTCTGCGCCATGTAAGTCTTCTGTCCAAGTGTATTCCTAGTTACGTTAGTTCGTTTGCTTTCAGGAGTGGGGTGTTACTTAACGTGAGTGGTGGACAATCTTGCCTGCTTATGGTGAAAGTTGCATGTTGGCATTTTTGTTCTAAACATATGACGAGCAAGTTGTGATGTTGCTTGCAGTGGGAATCTGGAGAGGTTGCGAATAGCTGTATCGTCAGCAAAGGTTGATGTTGTTAGACCTCTGTATTTAGGGATGTCTGCTGTGTAGAGAACGTATAATGTCGGCCCATGTACGCTGCTCTGAGAAACGCCAGCTTCAATACGGTGTTCGTCGGATATTGCAGAGTTGCATCTTACTGCTAAATTCTTGTCGTAGAGGTACGACTGTAACAGTTTCTGTGTGTTGACACGGAGCGTTGATTTGATCTTATACATCAGCCCTTCCAACCAGACTCTGTCGAACGCCTGAGACACATCGAAAAATATTGCAGTACAGTATTCTCGATTTTCGAAAGCGCCTCGTATTTCTGAAGTTATGCGAATAGTTCCGTGTTTTCACGAAAGCCGAATTGATGATTCAGAAATTTATTAATCCGAGTCAGAAGAGAATTTTCGAAGAGTTTTGCTAGACACGATAAAAGGTTAATAGGTCTATATGACGTTCGATCTTTACCCAGCTTTGGAATCATTATGATGATAAACTTTTTTCATCTCTCTGGAAAGTGGCCAAATTTTGGTGATTGCATTGAATAGCTGGACAATAATGCAGACTGCACAATAGGGAAGTTCAATATTCATCTTTGAATTGGCTATTAAGTCCCAACCCGCTGATTTTTTTGGATTTAGATGCTGGTCGTGTTGAATCTGAGAGTCGTTTAATACGGTCCGAAGTGCAAACGCGTTTGTAGCTGGATTAGGCTGGAAAACTTTTTGCAGATGATCCGCAAATGTTTTCATCGCTCCAGGCCTAGCTGCCTGCATGGTTTCTGAAAGACATCACTGTTTCTGTCGGTGGACTAAGAGTTGGGTGGGCTTTCCACAGAGAGTTTTTAGAGCTAGATTTAAATAGTTTCTCAATATATCGGCGTTGGGCACATTCTTCTTTACGATTTAACGCTTTGGTGAGTTTACGTGTGGCGCTACTAAGATTTTGATTTGCAGACGGCGATCTGTTGGATTGCCAATGTCGTCTTAGGCGACGCTTTTTAAGAACGACTTGTTCAATTTGAAAATTTGTTCTCGTTTGAATGTGTATTGCATTAGCTGGTGTTGGTGTTGAGATGCGAGCTGCTTCGACGAATCAAGTTTGTTTGCTATTGAATCAATGTCAGCTTCCACTATCAGGTGCAGATTTATTTCAATGTGTGAACTTATAAATTTTTTGTATTTGAGCCAGCGATTTACAAACTCTGGGTGTCTTAGTAATTGTATAAGAACGGGCGAGTGGTCGGATGATAGTTCCGAGAGGCTTTCGGCGCTTGCGGGGAATATTTTCGGTAACTGCAAAATCAATCAGGTTGGGTAGTTTCTTGGCCGAGCCTGGTGTTTACTTTTACTAGTGGGTTGTACCGCTGCTTTCCTTTTGGATTCACAAGGCGAGATTCCCAGTGTGTGTGCTTGGAACTATAGTCTCCTGCTGCTATAAAGTGTTCTCCTAATGAGTTGAAAAATTCCATAAATTGGTCTTCAGATATGGTGAATCGAGGTGGGAGGCAGACGGCAGCTAGTGCGATTTGGCGACCACTAGCAATATGTATTCTTAAAGATGAAGCTTGTAGATTGGTAGTGGTGCTTCCATCGGGGTGATTGGTTCTGTAGAATGCGTATCCGCGTATTGTAAAATTATATTCGTTTTTAAGTTGTGTTTCGGAGAGTAGCATAACGTCGATGTGATTGTGGAGTAGGAATTGAGCTAATTCAAGTTTATGCTCTCAGGCAATTGCCGATTTTTTTGCCCGTTTTTTCCAAACTACCTATTCGCAGGACGTTTACTCTGGTCAGCCGTATCCATACGGTTTACCGATATCGAACGGCATTTTCAGTCCTTTGTTAAATGAAAGCTCGTTGCTTCATGATCTACGAACAGTAAAGGCGGTGTTTTCACCGGGTCCGGACGGAGTTCCCGGCTCTGTACTCAGGTACTGTGCCGAGTCTCTGTGTGGGCCGTTGCTTAAACTATTCAACCTATCCATAAATTCTTCATGCTTTCCCCCAATATGGAAGGAGTCCTTTATAATTCCTCTCCATAAGAAAGGTAGCAAGTCTGACGCAATGAACTATAGAGGTATATCTAAGTTATCCGCTATTTCTAAAGTGTTTGAGAAAATTTTAACTCCGCACCTGCAGCACCTATGCAGATCACTTACATCTCCAGCTCAACATGGATTTATAAGGCGGAGATCAACCACTACTAATTTATTTGAGCTTACCTCCTTCATAATTAAAGGCTTTCAAGGTCATTTACAGACGGATGTTGTTCACACTGATTTTAGTAAAGCGTTCGACTCTGTAAACCATTCCCTCCTAGCACAAAAACTTGACCTTCTAGGGTTCCCGCCCAATCTCCTGAGATGGATCTCTAGCTACCTTTGTTCTAGGTTTCAAAAAGTCCTTTTCAAAAACTCCCTGTCCTCACCAGTTATGGTGACTTCGGGTGTACCACAGGGCAGCCATCTAGGCCCCTTTCTCTTTACACTCTTTATAAATGACCTGCCTTCTGTATTAACATACTCACGAGTACTTATGTATGATGTTAAGCTCTGTGTCCAGTATAAGGACACTTCATTTTAATCCAGGTTGCAATCCGATCTCGATAGGTTTCAGTCATGGTGTTGTGCAAAATTGTTAAACCTTTACGCTTCAAAATGTAAAGTAATGACTTCATGACGCCTTGCCGGCTCCTTACACCCTTTGTGATGGTTCTCTTGAAAGAATTACCCGGTTTGATGATCTTGGTGTTCTATTAGATCCCAAGCTAAAGTTTTCAGAACACATTTTTACCATGTTAAATAAGGCCGTGTTCGTGCTTGGGTTTGACAAAGATGGTGGTAAAAGGTGGTCAAATTCCTTTGACCTCTTTATAACAAAGACTCTTTACACCTATTTAGTTCGTCCGATTTTTGAATACGGCTCTTGTGTATGGTGCCCTCAGTACAACGTGTGAGATTGCCGTCATGCTCTAATATATTGCCTTTAATAAACCTTCCAACTTTAACTAATCGTTTAAAAAAGCTTGGTGTGATTTTTGTGCACAACTTGATCAAGGATGAGGTCTTATGGGTCTTATGCTCGGATTATAATTCCCTCTACCATATCATATCATCACTTCTACTAACTCCCTTCCTAGTCTTAAATTACTGATACTCTCATATCTTTCTCGTAATTAGAAATTGCTTGCTTTTTTAGTCAGATTAGTTTTACTTTTCCTCGAACACTAGTCTAACACCTATCTTTCCTGCATGCGGTTCGGTTGACGAGTCGCGCGTTATGCGGCAGCGCCCCTCGGTCGGTTGGGCGGTAGGAGGGCTACGTTCTTGCCTGGGATCCGCGCGTAACAGCCATCTGCTGGTCTCGCTTGGGCCACTTGATGGTGCAGTCATCGTTTATCAACGTCCTAAAGACAATAGCTTCCATTGGCTTATCAACGCTCGCTCTCCGCTAAATCTGGACTACAAGGTTCTGCTCTACACTCGGTTCTGAAACCAATCTGGACCTATTGCTCCTAGCTATGTGGTAACGTTTTCTGCAGTAACATCGACATCATCGAAAGAGCCCAGTCGAAGATCTTGAGAACTATCTCATAGTAACCTATCAGAATGCTAGGAAGTAAGCTTGGCACTCCCTTCGTGAAGGGTTTCACATTTTCACCCAACGTTATTCTATTTACCGTTTTGCCGGACTTTCTTAGCTCCGAAGTTTTGGCTGGTCGGTACAAAAAATTTTGTAGTTTTCGCAGTGGACTCAAACTTTACACCGGAACATTTACGACTGAATTTTTCTAGCTTTTCTCGATCTTTATTATTTAAATGTTCCAGCAAAGACAATATAAATAGTAAGATTTAAATTTCTTATGAATTTGTAGTGGTGAAACGTAAATCCTTTTGCGATTTTAAGTAGTTCTTTGAACAAAATTTCGAAGAAGAAATTTTATAGAAATTTTTTCGTCTCCAAAATCGGATGCTTTGCATAAGTACGCACACATACGTACCTGCAGTTCTTTGCGGATCAGATAAAGATCATATGATAGTTCTTGGTGACTTCAACTTGCCAGGAACTGTTTGGTCCTCGGTAAGAGTCTTATAACACTAGTTCCGATATTTCCGACATTTTTTTATAGTTTCCTTTTTTTTTAAGAATTCAAAAGCTGATAAATGCAGCTATAAATCGCACCCGAACATTTTTTAGTTTCGGCCCATAGCCTTTTCCCACACAGCGCATTTATGGGGAATGGTGGGATTTTTTGACAAATGTGGAACCTCGATTCCTACAGGCCACCATCCATGGAAAACACAGTTGACAACAACAACAAAAAATTCTGTGCACTTAATTTTGACAAAATTTAATAAGAAATATGGAAAATGTATAATTTTTTCGAGTGTGGTTCAACATCAACTAATGATGTTGTCATAGTCTTCCAAATTTATTCCATTTCAATTTACTTCAGATATAGATTTGCGTATGTGAATATCGGCTCTCAAGAAAGTTTCAGCAATTCGACAATATATCAAAATTCGAGCCTAGCTTAACAGCTCGAATCGTCGGCAATATTGGAGGTAAAACGCAAAAGCTCCATTAATGAGAATTGGGTTCTGCTTAATTTAAGTGAGCAACTTGAACAGCGCGTACTGCATTTACCTGCAGATATATTCTGATCTGTCATTGCTAAACAAGTAAAACAAATAAAAAATGTTTCAACTACATTTGATTCTTTTTATTTAATCGCATTCTTCATCCGAAGAAATTATAGCATCTCTAACTGAAATTAAGCATCTGCTATAGAAAAACCTCCTGGCTCCCAGCCATTTGCTTGAGAATATCAGTTATTTTTCTCAGTCATTGTTTACATATTCAGAGTGAACTCCATTTTTTTCGTTGTGAATGACAATTTTTGAGACTTGTATTTGAAAACAATCGGCTAAATATCGCATAGAAACGTGCGGTTTAGGAGCACACAAAATGGATGGTGGAACCAATTGGGAAATTTCGGAACGGCCGTCTTTGGGAACAGGCTATTACCAGCTGGAAAATATAAGGCTTTCAAATTTGATAATATTTTGTGGTATTTTTCCCCGAAATTTAAAATTTGAAACATCAGATGAAAAAAAAAGTATTTCGTCTCTAACATTTTTGGTTTTAGATAGACACAATAATTAGGCGTCGTTTAAGGTATCGTTTGTAAGAATCGATGGATAAACGGCTAAGTTTCAGCCGTTGAAGTTGTTGATTATCCGGACTTGGATTGTTGGACCGCTGTTTTTTAACATGGGAAAGGAAATTCGGTTGAGTCCTTGTGTTGAGCCTTTTAGAGATTGTAATGTTATGTAAAATTCGGTTTTTGCTATTTTCTATTTCTTCTGCTCATGTGTATATGGTGTAATTTATGACTATTTCTTTGTATTTGTGTGATTGGAAGTTTGTGCCAAAATTGCTGTTACAATTATATTCGATGGGTATGTTAGACAATGAATTTGTTTTATTGGATTTAGACCGTAGAATAATATATGTTAACCCAAATTGTATTTGTTGGTGTTTTGGTTTGAATGGTGGATGTAAATGCGTTTGTAGCTTCTCTTTTCCCTATTTTTACCCGGTACTCGAAGAGTATAGGGGTATATTAGATTTGTGGGGATAACGGTTGTGTGTAACGCCCAGAAGGAAGCGTTTCCGACCCCATAAAGTATATATATTCTTGATCATCAATAGCCGAGTCGATATAGCCATGTCTGTCTGTCCGTCTGTCCGTCCGTCCGTCCGTCTGTCCGTCTTCATTAGCGCCTATATCTCAGAGACTATTAAAGCTAGAGCAACCAAGTTTTGTATCCAGTCTTCTATGTTATCACACTACTCCAAGTGTATTTCAAAATTTCACCCCGCCGCCTTCCGCCCCCACAAAGGACGAAAGTCTGTGGCATACACAGTTTTGAAGATACGATAAAACTAAAGAATCATAGATGATGACCATGTCTATCAGAGTGTTGAATCTGAATCAGATCGGATCATTATTATAGCTACAATGAAGAAAACCATTTCGAAAGTCATCGTTCCCTCTCGCTCTCTCTCACACGCAGCCCCATCTGCTTTGCCCATTCGTATTTCTTGACGCCTAGTTCTCAGAGACTATAAGAGCTAGAGCCACCAAACTTTCTATCCAAACTCCTGTGATATCAAACCAGCACGAGTTTGTTTCAAAATTTAGCCTCGCCTCCTTCCGCCCCCACAAAGAACGAAAATCTGTGGAATCCACAATTTTTAAGGTACGAGAAAACCAAAAACGCATAATCATGGAAAATTACCATATCTACCAGATTGCCGAATATGGATCAGGTCAAATCAATATTATGGCCAGAAGAAACAAATTAAATTTCAGTGGCTACGCAACGCCTGCCAAGCGCTTATTCATTCCCTCTCTCTCTCGGAAACACTTCCACGTCTCGAATATGTAGTTATACATGTCATGTAGAAATTTAGAAGCAGATGTAAAAAGCATATGCAAACAAAATTGAAAACATGTATAATATTCCAAAAATGATTTGACGTCATTTTTTGAAATATTATTTTTTGCCCAAAATTTAATTTGTCCCTTTTGCGAACATATAATAAATTGCATAAATCGCAAGCTCATATATGAATGTATGTAAATATGTGTATACTGACTGAGTACCGGGTATAAGGTAGAGCCGCGGCCTTTGCCGCGGCTCACAACGTTCCCTCTCGTTTTATTTCTTTTTATACCCGGTACTCGAAGAGTATAGGGGTTTATTAGATTTGTGGTGATAGTGGATGTGTGTAACGCTCAGAAGGAAGCGTTTCCGACCACATAAAGTATAGATATTCTTGATCAGCATTAATAGCAGAGTCGATATAGCCATGTCTGTCTGTCCGTCCGTCCGTCTGTCCGTCTTCATTAGCGCCTAGATCTCAGAGACTATGAAAGCTCGAGCAACCAAGTTTTGTATCCAGTCTCCTGTGTTATCACACTACCACAAATATATTTCACAATTTCGCCCCTCCCCCTTCCGCCCACACAAAGGACGACATACTGTGACATACTCAATTTTGAAAATACGGGAAAACTAAAAACGCAGAATCATAGAGGATGACCATTTCTTTCAGAGTGTTGAATCTGGTTAAGATCGGATCATTAATATAGCCACAATGAAGAAAACCATTTCGAAAGTCTTCGTTCCCTCTCGCTCTCTATCACACGCAACCCCGTCTGCTTTGCGCGTTCATCCAGATGAGCGCCTAGATCTCAGAGACTATAAAAGCTAAAGCAACCAACCTTTCTATCCAAGCTGTTATTATAGCCAGAAGGAACAAATTAAATTTCAGTCGCTACGCAACGCCTGCCAAGCGCTTATTCATTCCCTCTCTCTCTCGGAAACACTTCCACGTCTCGAATATGTAGTTATACATGTACAGTGGCTCAAAGCCAAAACAATGCAGTGTCAAATAAACTGTTTAACTGTGGTACAGATTTTAAACTAGAGGAAAAACAAAAAAATGTTTAAACGCCAAACCGGAAATCAAGTCGGATTCCTAGTTTCTAGAAGCTTTGGTGCATTTAAACATTTTGTTTTTCCTCTAGTTTAAAATCTGTACCACAGTTAAACAGTTTATTTTACACTGCATTGTTTTGGCTTTGAGCCACTGTACATCAGAGGCCGGCAGCGTCCTATGCACTGTGCATACAAAACGTCCACAAAGCAGCGCAGTCGGCACACACATAGTGCAAAAACTTAATGTAGCCCTAAGCACACGCGGCTTCGTTTTTCTTATCTGCTGTCTCAGCAGCAGAGAAGATGAATCGTGTGGCTTCGGCCCTATGCTCAAAAGGCTTTATTATTCTGCTCGGCAGCGCCGCCGCATGATGTACATGTAGAAATGTAGAAGCAGATGTAAAAATCATATATAAACAAAAATGAAACAGATTTCAAAAATGGTTTGACTTCATTTTTTAAAAATTCTCGTTTGCCCAAAATTTAATTCGTCTCTTTTGCAAACATATAATAAACTGCATAGATCGTAAGCTCATATATGTATGTATATACTGACTTAGCACCGGGTATAAAGTAGAGCCGTGGCTATAGCTGAAGATGTTTGTTTGTGTTATGTCTCTGTTTAGAGTTTTCCATGCCTTTCTCCTGTTTTTATTTGGGATTTTTAGTGATTTGTTTCAATTTTGACTTTTTTTTGGGTATGTTAGGTGTTTGTTGGGTTACGCAGTCCAATATTAGCAGAAGTGATCGAAGCTTAATAGCTAGTAAATTAAATTCAGATTTTTAGTGATTTGTTTCAATTTTGACTTTTTTTTGGGTATGTTAGGTGTTTGTTGGGTTACGCAGTCCAATATTAGCAGAAGTGATCGAAGCTTTATAGCTAGTAAATTAAATTCAGTTTTAATGTTTGTTGTTTGCACTGCCCTCTGCACTGCACATTGTACATATAAGCTTGTTTCTTTCGCCTTCTCTATCGCTCTCTCGATACATCGCTTGCTCGCTTGCAATAGGGCAATCCGGCCTGTCTGTCCTTGATTTCAGTCTTCACCTAGCTCTCACTTCTTGCAAGTCTATTGCGAATAAGCTCCTCAATCCGACACCGTCTTGAACCGATCCGTGCGTAACAAACTTTGACTTGGTTTGGGACACTTAATGCCACTGCTCGTCAACGTCCTAATAACATATACACGGATATACACATCTTACGGCCTAATCATCAATGAAATTATCAATCGTTCATAGTCAAGACGGTTTCACATATGCATATACATATATATTATATAGTTATACTCTTATATATTTATGTTATATTATTATATATTTATTGCTTCCAGGCGGCTTGCAGTTGGGGACTCCAAACTAAACACAAAATATGATTCGAAAAAATGTTCTGTGAAAGAGAATGAATCTTTCATGGCTAATATTTTTCGTCGGTCTTTAGTTCCCAGGCAAGTTTTTCCATATCCCGATGTGCTAAGTGTGGAACAAAAGGAAACAACTTGCAGTCTAATAGGCCCTTTTGAACGTTTTTTTTCTGTATGTATATAATCTTTCATATTAAAAATTTAGTACAACTTTACTCATTTAAGGAAATTAATGACGCTGCCCGAAGTGATGAGACTGGAAAAGTAGACGACAAAATCCTCTCTGCGCTATGGGATCTGGGCGCATTCGCACTACAAGTGGTAATCTATTTTTAAGCTTAGTAGTTATACATTATAACAGGTTTCGTGAACAATTTATATAACGGTAAGGAAGTTTCTGTCTCAGGACGGGGTACAGCATTTCAGTCTGTCCAGGGCCCAGTCCCTATACAGCATATTTGTATATGAGGACCACAGAGAGGGATCGGAGAGGCGCGTGCAGGGAGCCGGGGTTCAAGTGGGACTTGGAGCACACGTGGCTGGTGCGGAGCGGGGTGCATAGATAGCGTGGGGTGGTGATACCCTCCCTCTCAGTTCGTGGAAGTCGTGGCATCCGCGTACAACTCCACTGGCTGAGTCCCCAGCATGCAGACGGAAACACAAAAATTGGCACAACAATACAGGGGGAGGGGGGGATGAAATCGAGTTGGTTTTGTAGAATTGGTTCATGGTACATGTGTTCGAATTTTTATAAAAATAATTTTGCTGTGTAATTCGTTTATTTGCCTGCCTGTCGCACCTATCTCCATCTCTATCTCTTGCTCGCTTACTCGAGACCAGCTTACCCCTGCGTCGGCTCCTTGCTTCTTCTCATCCTCAGGGCGTATGGTATCGGGGGCGTGGTGGTGACTTTCTTGGTTATGGCACTCGCGAAGGTTTAAGTTTTTCGATCACGACTTCCGATCCGCCTTTTTGGCGTGCAACTCCAGGCCTGTAACTCGAGCATCTGCTCGCAGCCTCTGCGGGCGCTTCGACGTTGCGTCGCGTGTCGCTCGGCTGCTGTTGCGTGGCCGCCAGTTGCTCGGTTCCCCTCTCTTCAAAATGTGTCGGTCGGCTTGCACCACTTTCGTTCTCCCGATTTCTTGCGGCTGTGAGTGAGTGATGTCTGCCGGTCTCTGCTCTCATTTCGATGCGTTGGTCGGTTTGCCATCACTTTCCGCTCTCCTTTGCTTTTCTGGCTGCTAGTCTCTGCTCTGTTCTCTCTTTTGTCTGCTGCTCTTATCCGCCTAGCTGTTCGTTGCCAGTGATGCTCATTGCCCTGATGCCGTGATTCGGCCCAGCGGTTGCGGTTCCCTAAGCTTCGTGTGTTGTGGAGGGTATATCCCTTCACAGGACAAACAATTTGAAGTGGTTTCGACTCAATAAAACCGAATTCGGTACGTTGACGTTGGAGAACGTTCTGCATGTTCCAGATTCGAAGGAAAATTTCATATCAGTTGCTCAAGCTATTGATCGCGGATGCACGGTGATGTTCGATCGAAATTTTGCAGTGTTTTGCAGGGCTCATAAGAACAACAATCTGTTTGTGTTTAGAGGAAAAAGTAACTTGTGTTATGGCGCAGTGCAGCAAAGTGCAAGCGTTTGGCACAACAGGTATGGACATTTGAACTATACCAGTCTAATGAATCTCGCAAGGAACAGAATGGGTAATGGTTTGAAGAAGGTCAATTTTTTTGAGAAGCCCTCGTGCATGACCTGTATGAAATGCAAAATTCACACACAACCGTTTCCAGCAGTAGCGGAAAGTCGGGCAAGCATCGGCTAGAACTGATACATACCGATGTATGTGGACCGTTTCAGACCCGATCCGTGGGAGGCTCAGCATATTTTTTGACATTTATAGATGATATGTCAAGGCAAATATTCACTTATTTCATAAAATCGAAGGACGAGGTTATTGATATGTTTGTAGAATTCAAAAACATGGCCGAGCGACAGACTGGAAAAAATATGAAGGTATTGAGGAGCGACAACGGGCGAGAGTATATCAACAGGCTGTTTGATACATAGCTGAAGAAGCATGGAATGGTCCGTCAACAAAACGATGTGGCTGAACGGCAAGGCAAGGAATTTGCTAGTACATGGTTATATGGACGATTACCTATGGGCAGAGGCAGGGCAAACTGCACGCTACATGAAGAATAGGTCACCAACCACAGCATTAGTGGGCATGACGCCATATGAGGCATGGTACGGCAAAAAACTCATTTTTTATCTTTTGCCACCTCCTCTCGGGTGAGGCTCTATTGTGTGACGTCAACAACGTTAGTATGAGTGACTTCCGGGCATCTTGGAATTTGATCACCTCAATCGTATTACCGAATCTGAGTGTTGTTTCCGGCGGCAATGTGCTTTACCCTGTTTTCCCATACTCCTGTTTTTTTCTGTTGTTGATTTCACTAGTCGACACGACTTTTCCGCTGTCGCCAAAAATGACTTTTTCTGATAGATTTGGATGTTTACAATTTTTTAAAGAATGTTTTTTTTTTTTTCATAAAGTAGTTTTTTTTTTTAAGAATTTTTAAAAAATTTGGTGTTTTTTGTCATAGGTAGTGCTTCTATTTTTCACATAACTTAAGTTTCCTACAACTGGTTGTATTGAACTTTGCAGTTAAAAAAAGCTGACAAATGCAGCTATAAATCCGACTCAGACACTTTGTAGCTGCAACTTAACGCCTGGAAGATATTAAGCTTTCAAATTCAAATTTCATAATTTCTTTCGGTATTTTTCCCCGAAATTTTGGCTTTGAAAGCTCAGGAAAAGTCGACAAAAAAATATTTGAATGCCTTGATTTTTGGTTTTAGATAGACACATTAATTAGGCGTCGTTTAAGGTATCGCTTATAAATAAACGGCTAAGTTATAACCGTTTGACCAAACTTTCATATGCCGAATTTCGCCGATAAATTCCGTTAGCCGAGGTATAACCGTTTTTTTTTTCCTACAAAAATACCAAAAATCTGCGTTTGTAACAGTTTTTAACGGTAAAATGGCATTTGGAATAGTGCCAAACGGCATATGTAGTTTTGGTATAAAGTATATATATTCTTGATCAGCATCAATAGCCGAGTCGATATAGCCATGTCTGTCTGTCCGTCCGTCTGTCCGTCCGTCCGTCCGTCTGTCCGTCTTCATTTGCGCCTATATCTCAGAGACCATTTAAGCTAGAGCAACCAAGTTTTGTATCCAGTCTCCTGTGTGATCACACTACTCCAAATGTGTTGCAAAATTTCGCCCCGCCCCTTTCCGCCCGCACAAAGGACGAAAGTCTGCGGAGTACACAATTTTGAAGATACGAGAAAACTAAAAACGCAGAATCATAGAGAATAATCATTTCTATCAGAGTGTTGGATGGATCAGATCGGATCATTATTATAGCTACAATGAAGAAAACCATTTCGAAAGTCATCGTTCCCTCTCGCTTTCTCTCACACGCCACCCTGTCTGCTTTACCTATTCGTCCAAATGAGCGCCTAGATCTCAGAGACTATAATAGCTAGAGCAACCAAACTTTCTATCCAAACTCCTGTGATATCAATTCAGCACAAGTTTATTTCAAAATTTTGGCACGCCCCCTTCCGCCCCCACAAAAGACGAAAATCTGTGGAATCCACAATTTTTAATATAAAAGTAAACCAAAAACGCAGAATCATGGGAAATGGCCGTGTCTAACAGATAGCCGAATCTGGATCAGGTGGGATCATTATTATGGACAGAAGGAACAAATTAAATTTCAGTAGCTACGCCACGCCTGCCAAGCGCTTACTCATTCCCTCTCTCTCTCGCAAACACTTGTACGTCTCGAATATGTAGTTATACATGTCATGTAGAAATGTAAAAGCAGATGCAAAAAGCGTATGTAAACAAATATGGAAACATGTATAAAAATTCCAAAAATGTTTTGACTTAATTTTTTTATATATTAAATATTATTTTTTGCCCAAAATTTAATTCGTCCCTTTTGCGAACATATAATAAATTTCATAAATCGTGAGCTCATAAATGTATGTATATACTGACTGAGTACCGGGTATAAGGTAGAGCCGCGGCCTTTGCCGCGGCTCACAACGTTCCCCCTCGTTTTAACTGCAAAGTTCAATACAACCACTTGTAGGAAACTTAAGTTATGTGAAAAATAGAAGCACTACCTATGACAAAAAACACCAAATTTTTTAAAAATTCTTAAAAAAAAAAACTACTCCATGAAAAAAAAACCATAATTCTTTAAAAAAATTGAAATCTCCAAATCTATCAGAAAAAGTCATTTTTGGCCACAGCGGAAAAAAAAGTTGAATTTTGTCGAGTAGTGTTTGTAAACCGCCGTTCACTCTTACTTGCTTTTTTTTTTCTTGGCAAAGTTGTAGCGAACGCATATTCAAGTTTATGGTGTCTGTACACATTTTAAGTATACGAAAGAAAAGAACTGTTGTTGCGCTCTTGCGAACAATTCCATTAGGCACGATTTCGATGACAAATTGGCTGAGCATTTGCTGGGTGACAAGTGAGCGGAGCATTGCAATATAAGCAGTAAGTAATAATAACAAATGTGTGTCTATGACCTGTCTTAAGAAGTATGGAAGGCTGCTGCTCCGAACTTTGGCTAATGCCTGGTCATTTGCCTTCTCTGTTAGAAGTGTCAATCAGGGTCCGCAAATAAGAGCTATGAATGCAAATTTTAACTAAATAAATCAATGTGAAGGAAATATGATACGGAAACATGGAATACATCAAAATGCGTATGTGAGTCGTCTATCAGAAATAAACCATTTACGAGTTATACAATTAAATTAACTTTTTATTTTTACTGAAAAAATTGAAAATGTTTAAAATAAAAAAATAATTGAAAAGGCACCTTATTTCTAATTTATTTATAAGAATTCTATTTTATTTTTTCAATTATGTTTACAATTATATATTATTATATATATATATATATATATATATATATATATATATTGTTCACTAATTACAGTGCACAGTGCATATTACTATTATTATTATATTTACAATTATATTTTTTGTTCACTAATTACCGTGCACAGTGCACATAAATTTAGGTTTTGGCATATTCTAACGTCCCGCAGTGGCCGTTTTTCCGGCAAGCCATACCTTTTTCTCTATTCAATCAATATCATTACCTTACAACTCCTTTTCAAAGTTAATGACCTGGGTATTATTTTTGTAACTAATTTAAATCTCATATTTTCGTCATCACAAATAAAGCCAAGGGAGTTCTTGGATTTTTCAAAAGATGGTCTAAGGAATATACGGTCCCTTATTCCACTAAAGTTTTGTATTTTTCTCTGGTCCGGCCTATCTTTGAAAATGGTTTCTGCACTACCAAAAATGTCAAGATATTCTTGAATCCGTTAAAAACAATTTCTCATCTTTGCTCTCCGTGGGCTCAATTGGGACCCTGCGATACATCTCCCTTCCTACGAAAGTTGGCTGCGTCTCATTAACCTACACTCATTTAAATCTTGTAGGATCTGCCATGGAGTTCTCTTTCTCCACAAGCATCTCTCTGGTGAGGTCGAATCAACTGCCCTTATCAGCCTTATTAGTATTGCTGTCCTTTCCCATCCGACTAAGCATTAGTTTCCTCTTCATCCCCAACTCTGTATTTCTAACTACTCGGATTATGAATTTTTCCGTAGCCTTTGACGAAACTATAAACTAGAATCTATTTTTCCATCGGTTTTCCATTGATATAACTATCTTAAAAGGTAACTTAGTTTAAATAATTTGAATTGGAAATTAAATTGGAAATTGGAATTTTAATTGGCTTTTCTCTGACCCAAATTTGGCTGTTGGTGGGACCCTATCAGCTATTGAGTCGAAAATCAGCCCCATCGGGTCAGAGTAATAGGCTTAGTCTCTTCGAATTATTAGTTGTAATGTCATTATTTTTTTTTTTTTTTTATCTTTAGGACGTTGATATGCAATGACTGCACCATCAAGTGGCCCAAGCGACACCAGCCAATGGCTGTTACCCGCGGAACCCAGGCAAGAACGTAGCCCACCTCCCGCCCAACCGACCGAGGGGCGCTGCCGCATAACGCGCGACTCCTTAACCGAACCGATCGCGGACATGCAGGAAAGATAGGTGTTAGACTAGTGTTCGAGGAAAAGTAGAACTGATCTAACTAAAGAAGCAAAGTAATTACTAATTACGGGAAAGATGTAAGAGTATCAGTAATTTAAGACTAGGAAGGGAGTTAGTGGTAGATATAATATGGTAGAGGGAATTATAATCCGAGCATAGGACCCTAAATGGTTCATGCAAGGAGTAATTCGATCTACAAAGCGGAAGAAACAACGGTGTATAATTCCTAGTGCTTCTAATGGAAATCGTGAAGTTTATGCGGCTCAACAGGTCAGGGCTATCTACGTCACCCTTGATCAAGTTGTGCACAAAAATCACAACCAGCATTTTCCTACGATTAGCTAAGGTTGGAAGGTTTATTAAGAGCAATCTATTAGAGTAAGACGGCAGTCTCACACCTGCATCCCAGCTGAGGCCGCGAAGAGCAAAAAGTAAAAAGTTTTTCTGGACTGATTCTATACGGTCTTGGTGTACGTTGTACTGAGGGCACCATACACAAGAGCCGTATTCTAAAATCGGACGAACCAGAGAGGTGTAGAGAGTCTTTGTTATATAGGGGTCGTCAAATTCCTTTGACCACCTCTTTATAAACCCAAGCACGCCCATGGCCTTATTCACCATGGTAGAAATGTGTTCTGCAAACTTTAACTTGGGATCTAGTAGAACACCAAGATCATCAACACGGGTAATTCTCTCAAGAGAACCACCACAAAGGGTGTAAGGAACCAGAAAGGCGCTGGAACGATGAAAAGTCATTACTTCACATTTTGAAGCATTAAGGTTTAATAAATTTGCACAATACCAAGACTGAAATCTATCGAGATCGGATTGCAACCTGGATTGAAAAGAAATGTCCTTATACTGGAAACAGAGCTTAACATCATCCGCATACATAAGTACTCGAGAGTATGTTAATACAGAAGGCAGGTCTTTATAAAGAGTATAAAGAGTAAGGGGCCTAGATGGCTGCCCTGTGGTACACCCGAAATCACCATCACTGGTGAGGACGGGGAGAACAAAGGTAGCTAGAGATCCATCTCAGGAGATTGGGCGGGAACCCTAGAAGGTCGAGCTTTTGTGCTAGGAGGGAGTGGTTTACAGAGTCGAACGATTAACTAAAATCGGTGTTAACAACATCCGTCTGCGAATTACCTTGAAAGCCTTTTATTATAAAGGAGGTAAAGTCCAATAAATTAGTAGTGGTTGATCTCCGCCTTATAAATCCATGTTGAGCTGGAGATGTAAGTGATCTGCATAGGTGCTGCAGGTGCGGAGTTCAAATTTTCTCAAACACTTTAGGAATAGCGGATAACTTAGAAATACCTCTATAGTTCATTGCGTCAGACTTGCTACCTTTCTTATGGAGAGGAATTATAAAGGACTCCTTCCATATGGGGGGAAAGCATGAAGAATTTATGGATAGGTTGAATAGTTTAAGCAACGGCCCACACAGAGACTCGGCACAGTACCTGAGTACACAGCCGGGAACTCCGTCCGGACCCGGTGAGAACACCGGCTTTACTGTTCGTAGATCGTGAAGCAACGAGCTTTCATTTAGCAAAGGACTGAAAATGCCGTTCGACCTCGGTAAACCGTAAGGATTCGGCTGACCATAGTAAACATCCTGCGAATAGGTAGTTTGGAAAAAACGAGCAAAAAGATCGGCAATTGCCTGATCATTATCTGCCGACGTATTAAGGAAGGATAGCGAGGATGGGTGTGCGGACGTTCTACGCTTACTGTTTACGAAGCTGTAGAACTGTTTAGGGTCCTTAGAAAACCGTATCCTGCATCGCGATAGGTAATTCTGATAGCATTGAGTGTTAAGAACTGAAAAGTTTGACCGAGCTATTACATAATGAGAGAGAGTAGAAGGAGAGCCAACTTCTTGAAATTTTATATAAAGTCTTGATTTTAAGTTTTTTAGATGGGATAGCTCCTTGGTAAACCAAGGGGGTTTTCTTGATCTAATCGGACATGAAAGTGGGACACAAGAGACTAAAAGTGCCTATCGTAACATCACTGCACAAATATAAAGCGGACCAATCAAAATCCCTAATGAGGTTATTAAGCTTCGTAAACTCGGCTTTACGGAAGCAGCGGACACATTGGGGAAGTCTACCCGACCGATCCAGTACAGTTCGTCCTAGGTCGAGCGACACTTCGAAAGTAGGATGGTAGGCATCTTTAGGTATAGTGAGCGGGGGGATTCGAGTTAACAACGCTGAGGTCGGATCCGTTACAAAGCACAGATCAAGAAATCGACCCAAGGAATTTTTAACATGGTTAACTTGAGACAGAGACAGGTCAATCAAGCCGTCAACAAAGTCATGTCGTGACATGGGTACCAGGCTATTAGACTCATTTGCCGAAGACCAAACAATTCCTGGCAAGTTGAAGTCACCAAGAACTATCATGTGATCTTTGTCAGATAGCGAGGAAGAAATAGCGGTTAAGGCGGACAAATGCTGCTCGTAAATTGCGATATCCGAAGAAGGTGGAATATACGAACAAGTTATGAAAACTGAGAAAGCGGGAAGAATCAGTTTTACACACAGAAATTCCATTTCCTGCTGGATCTGGACTGTGAAAAGTTCCGACGTGAAGTTTGAGCCCACAGCAATCAGAACCCCTCCTGCACGTCGAGACGAACGATCCTTTCTATAAGTATTGTACCGACCTGCCAAAACTTCGGAACTAAGAATGTCCGGCTTTAACCAGGTCTCGGTAAACACAATAACGTGGGATGCAAATGCGACACTATCCTGGAAAAGAATGCTGAGCTTATTACGCAAGCCTCGAACATTCTGATAGGTCACCAAAAGAGAGTTTGTTAGTTTTTTGGACGGGTGGAGGTGCAGCGGGAAGATGACGATGGAGCACTGGTCTGATTAGTTGGCAGAGTTATTGGGGGCCTAGTCTTCTTCTTTGCCTTAAACTCCTTCACCACCAAATGCTCCGGCCAAAATTTGGCCGAACAGATGGTGTTAAAGTGAGTTTGGGAGACACTTATTTTAAAAGAAGCTATCTCCCTGGCATAAGAGAAGTTAAACTTTTCCACCTTAAAATCAACGGCTTGTATGCGGCTTTGGATATAAGCCGTCACATCTTTAATTGTGGAGTCAGAGGCAAGTCGTGAGACAAAAACTTGTCGCTTTGGTGGGATCCCCACCAATCTTGGCACCACAGGCCTATCACCTGTGATGGTAATACCCGGTGGTCCGGGACGTATATTGACTGGTGGGGTCGGAATTGAGGGGACAGCTAATGAGTTTGCGGACATTACGGACACGGACGCTACAGACGATTTTGGCTGCATGCCCTCCGACGCGATAAATTCGGCTACCGAATTTTCATCGCCAGCAGCTGTCGTTGCCTTCGGAGTAGCGAACGAAATCAACTGCTGCACTATTGGAGTGGTCGGAGTCAGCTTGTCAGCATCGGCCGGCCGAAAGGCAGTCGGCACATGCAGATCCCGCGGAGTGACCTTTTTGCGCCTAGGAGACTCAGTCAGTAGTTTAAAACCATTAAACTGAGACTCCATGGCTAGGAGCCGATCGTACTGCTCTTTGAAGCCCACGGTCAGCTCTCTAAAGCTTTTCCGGGTCTGCCTCATAAATGCTGCCATTTCCTTCTCAACCGGACGGCATGCCTCACAGCTGTAATGCAGGCCATTTCTTTTGGAGATGGCATCACCCACGAGACCGGAAAACCCGGCGCATTTAGCGTGCACTACGCTATCGCAGAGCCAGCAGGGGATACTCGGCTGGTCATGGGTGATCTGCTTCTTGCAGGTTTTTTTAGCACAGACCACAGAGAATTCCATTTTAAAATGTAAAAATTATTTTATTATTTTTTCCTTAAAAAAAACTGATATCAGACCTGTGTGCCAGATAAACGCCAACAGAGGAATAAGCAAGAATGAGAGCGTTCACAGCAGCTACATTTGAGAGAGAGAGAGAGCGCTACTGCACAGAAAATATCGAGAGCGAGAGAGGAAAAACAGTTATTTAAGTGTGGGTAATAGGGAGAGAGTGATAAATCAGTAAAACTAATAGGTGAGAGCGGCTAAATATGATACTGTGTGTACTTACGAAAAGCACAAACAAAAACACACTGTTAGGCGATGCAAAAATAATAATTTAAATTATGTTTTTCACAGTAAACAGGCATGCACTCGCGATCAAGAAATAGATGATATAGTAGGTTGTTAATTTATTTTTTAGGGGTTATTTGCATAAAACACTGGCTGTTTAAGCAAAATAGGTAGAAAGTAAGCGGAGCGCAAAACAAAAACACGTCTGATTGCTACAAAGAGAATCGAACGACATGAAGTACTCGAAGAGTATAGGGGTATATTAGATTTGTGGTGATAACGGATGTGTGTAACGCCCAGAAGGAAGCGTTTCCGACCCCATAAAGTATATATATTCTTGATCAGCATCAATAGCCGAGTCGATATAGCCATGTCTGTCAGTCCGTCTGTCCGTCTGTCCGTCTTCATGAGCGCCTAGATCTCAGAGACTATAAAAGCTAGGCCAACCAAGTTTTATATCCAGTCTTCTGTGTTATCACACTACTACAAGTGTATTTCAAAATTTCGCCCCGCCCCCTTCCGCCCACATAAATGACGAAAATCTGTGGCATACTCAATTTTGAAGATACGAAAAAACCAAAAACGCAAAGTCTAAGAGAATGAGCATATCTATCAGAGTGTTGAATCTGGATCAGATCGGATCATTAACATAGCCACAATGAAGAAAACCATTTCGAAAGTCATCGTTCCCTCTCGCTCTCTCTCACACGCAACCCTGTCGCTTTGCTTATTTGTCCAAATAAGCGCCTAGATCTCAGAGACTATAAGAGCTAGAGCAACCAAACTTTCTATCCAAACTCCTGTGATATCAAACCAGCACAAGTGTATTTCAAAATTTTGACACGCCCTCTCTCGCCCCCAAAAAGGACTAAAATCTGTGGAATCCATAATTTTTAAGATACAAGAAAACTAAAAACGCATAATCATGGAAAATAGCCGTATCTACCAGATTGCCAAATCTGGATCAGGTCGAACTGCTATTATAGCCAGAAGGAACAAATTAAATTTCAGTCGCTACGCAACGCCTGCCAAGCGCTTACTCATTCCCTCTCTCTCTCGCACACACTTCCACGCCTCTTGTATGTAGACATGTGTTTGTAGAAATGTAGCAGCCGATGTAAAAATTATAGGTCAACAAAAACAAATATTTTTTTTATTTCGTATTTGGCCAAAATTTAATTCGTCCGTTTTGCAAACATATAATAAATTACACATTAAACAATATTACACTGAAAAAAGTAGATTTCAGTCCCTACAAAAGTCGAAAATCTTTGGTATCCACAAGTTAAGGATAGGTAAAAATCAGAAACGGAGAAAATTAACATATAACATTAGCATATATTGTAATATGAAGCATAATACTAAGTATTAAGCAATATTGAAAAAATGTAATTTGTTTAATTATTTTATGAAAATAATCTATTCTTTTTTTCTTTATATCGTAGCCCGCGAATTTTGGGGGTTTGGGTCTAAATAATACGCAATATGGAAGACTTTGTGAAATAGTTGGTGCCAACGATTTAGGACTAGGAATAACGATCGGCGCACACCAAAGTATTGGATTTAAAGGAATACTTTTGTATGGGACACCTGAACAAAAGGAAAAATACTTACCTAAAGTGTCAACCGAACATGTCTACGCTGCCTTTGCACTCACGGAGCCATCTTCAGGCTCAGACGCTGGATCAATTCGATCCCGTGCAGTAAAAAGTGATGATAAAAAATACTATATACTAAACGGTTCAAAAATCTGGATATCAAATGGAGGAATAGCTGATATAATGACTGTTTTCGCACAGACTGAAATTGTGGATTCAACAGGTGAAAAAAATGACAAGGTAAACATGTTTTGTTTTAAAATCTTACTATTCTAACCTTATGAATAAGGAAAACTTTTGTAGCAGTCCAGAAAAAAATATCAGAAAATTTACAAGAAATTTCAATGCAATCAAATCCCATTCAAATGACATACCTGTGACGATTCATGTAACCAGTGCACGGCGTTGTCAGGTCTTACTTATTTAAGAAGTAATTTATTTAAGATAAGTATAAGTGCTTATTAGGGTACTATTGTATCATTAGAGTATAAGATACACTAACAAATGTTAACTTGCTTCCTTTGATAGCACAGATTCGCACTCCTTTTGTAGGTCCCTCATACGGTTTACAATATGGTGGGGAAAATGTAATCTATTTTTTTTTACTCAATAATTTAAACTTTCTTCCTTCGAAGGCACACATCCGCATTCCTTTTGTCGGTCCCTCATACGGTGTACAATAGGGTGGCGAAAATGTAATCCATATTTTTTAATTGATAGCCTTAGTATTTACTTGCTTACTCACCGGAAGCTCGGGGAACTAGATTAGGAAGTTTTGATGCATGCAATGGAAGATTGACAAATCTGACAACTTTGCAATTATAAAGTTAGCCTCCAAATGGCAAATAGTCTTTGAACAAAACAGAATATATCTTATATTGGAATTGGATTGAATTGGACAACCCATGTAATCAGATTGTAGATGTATTGCCTTTTCCCCTACCTAATAACACTAGTCGACACGACAGTTCCGCTGAGGCCCTAAATGACTTTCTAATAGATTTCGAGATATAAAAATTTTTAAAAACATAAAAATGTGAAAAAAGAAATCAGACAAAACATGACAAATTTGATATATTTCTTTAAAAAAAAGCTAAACCTCGAAATAAAAACTATAATTCTTTAAAAATCTTTCAAATCTCCAAATCGATCGGAAAAAGTAATTTTGGGCTACAGCGGAAAAAAAAGTTCAATTTTGTCGAGTAGTGTAATCATATTTGTTCAGATGAGAATATCGAGTACATGTATCTCATGTAATAAAGCAAAACAGGTTAATACACTTACTGACAAAAAAATCCGCCCCTTGTAATTTTATGCATTTGTGTTTTGCATTTGAAATCGTTCTCTTTGTAGTGATCAGACGTGTTTTTGTTTAGCGCTCCGCTTACTTTGTACATATTTTGCTTAAACAGCCGGTGTTTTTTGAAAATAACCCCTCAAAAATTCATAAATTAACAACCTACTATATCATCTATTCTCGATCGCGGGTGCATGCCTGTTTACTGTGAAAAACATAATTTAAATTATTATTTTTTGCATCGCCTAACAGTGTGTTTTTGTTTGTGCTTTTCGTAAGTACACACAGCATCATATTTAGCCGCTTTCACCTATTAGTTTTGTTGCTTTATCACTCTCTCCCTATTACCCACACTCGAATAACTGTTCTTCCTCTCTCGCTCTCGATATTTTCTGTGCAGTAGCGCTCTCTCTCTCTCTCAATTGTAGCTGCTGTAACCGCTCTCCCTACTAAAACGGACTACTGTGTTCCAAGGGAATACACAGATACCCCCTTCTATGCAATTATCCCCCACAGAGACGAGTGGAGTGAGGGACCCCCAGGCCCAGAAGGCGCCTTAAACATCTTCACAGATGGGTCAAAGCTGAACAATAGGGTCGGAAGAGGAATATACTCCGAACAGCTAAACATTAGGCAATGCTTTAGGCTCCCTGATCACTGCAGCGTCTTCCAACCGGAGATCATTGCAATCAAGGAAGCCCTAAACTGCCTTCAGGAAACTACCGGAATGGTAACCCGCGTAAATATTTACAGTGATAGCCAAGCTGCAATCAAATCGCTTAATGCGATCTCTGCAAACTCGGCCACCGTTGCAGATTGCCGCAAATCTCTTCACGAGATGGCTCAGCAATTTGTTATCAGCCTTATATGGGTCCCGGGCCACCGGGACATCGAGGGCAACTGTATTGCAGACGAGCTGGCCAGACATGGCACTACAATCCCCCTTCTCCAAGACAAGGAGGGTACTCGTATGCCGATGGCCACATGTAGGCTCATAATAAAGGAGCAATATAAGCAACTAACAGACAACAAGTGGCAATCAGTACCACGTTGTCGTATAACTCGGCAAACATGGCCAACCATATATAGGAAGCGCACCTCTGAGCTATGCAGGCTCGGCAGACGAAGGTGCAGCGCAGTCATACGCTCCCTAACGGGGCACTGGTTAATAGGTACCCATGCTAATAGACTGGGCGCCCCGTACAATGATTTTTGCCGTAGCTGCAGAGACGAGGAAGAGGAGGAAACGGTGGAAGACCTGTTCTGCTCTTGCCCAGCTCTCAGCAGAAGAAGGCTACAGCACTTGGGCTCGCCCTGCATTTCAGACATTTCGGTAATGTCCACCATATGTCCCAGAAAAATAGCTAACTTCATAAAAGCTGCAGGCTGGGACAACTGTTGACCTTATGTCCCGCAATGCGAGAAGGGGTAGATTCCCCCGCGGTATCACAACTGGCCGGAAACGGCCTAAGTGTGCTGTGCTCCCAGTGAGTCGGGCAGCCGCTGTAACCTAACCTAACCTAACCGCTCTCCTCTCATTCTTATTGCTCTTTTATCGTTTATCCGGCACACTGGTCTGATATCTATTTGTTTTGAAATTTTATTTTTTGATCTCATATTTTTAATATATTTTTTTTTCCTCATAATGGAATACTCTGTTGTCTGTGCTAAAAAAAACCTGCAAGAAGCAGATCCCCCATGACCAGCCGAGTGCTGGCTGTGCGATAGCGTAGTGCACGCTAAATGCGCCGGGTTTTCCGGTCTCGTGGGTGATGCCATCTCCAAAAGAAATGGCCTGCATTACAGCTGTGAGGCATGCCGTCCGGTTGAGAAGGAAATGGCAGCATTTATGAGGCAGACCCGGAAAAGCTTTAGAGAGCTGACCGTGGGCTTCAAAGAGCAGTACGATCGGCTCCTAGCCATGGAGTCTCAGTTTAATGGTTTTAAACTACTGACTGAGTCTCCTAGGCGCAAAAAGGTCACTCCGCGGGATCTGCATGTGCCGACTGCCTTTCGGCCGGCCGATGCTGACAAGCTGACTCCGACCACTCCAATAGTGCAGCAGTTGATTTCGTTCGCTACTCCGAAGGCAACGACAGCTGCTGGCGATGAAAATTCGGTAGCCGAATTTATCGCGTCGGAGGGCATGCAGCCAAAATCGTCTGTAGCGTCCGTGTCCGTAATGTCCGCAAACTCATTAGCTGTCCCCTCAATTCCGACCCCACCAGTCAATATACGTCTCGGACCACCGGGTATTACCATCACAGGTGATAGGCCTGTGGTGCCAAGATTGGTGGGGATCCCACCAAAGAGACAAGTTTTTGTCTCACGACTTGCCTCTGACTCCACAATTAAAGATGTGACGGCTTATATCCAAAGCCGCATACAAGCCGTTGATTTTAAGGTGGAAAAGTTTAACTTCTCTTATGCCAGGGAGATAGCTTCTTTTAAAATAAGTGTCTCCCAAACTCACTTTAACACCATCTGTTCGGCCAAATTTTGGCCGGAGCATTTGGTGGTGAAGGAGTTTAAGGCAAAGAAGAAGACTAGGCCCCCAATAACTCTGCCAACTAATCAGACCAGTGCTCCATCGTCATCTTCCCGCTGCACCTCCACCCGTCCAAAAAACTAACAAACTCTCTTTTGGTGACCTATCAGAATGTTCGAGGCTTGCGTAATAAGCTCAGCATTCTTTTCCAGGATAGTGTCGCATTTGCATACCACGTTATTGTGTTTACCGAGACCTGGTTAAAGCCGGACATTCTTAGTTCCGAAGTTTTGGCAGGTCGGTACAATACTTATAGAAAGGATCGTTCGTCTCGACGTGCAGGAGGGGTTCTGATTGCTGTGGGCTCAAACTTCACGTCGGAACTTTTCACAGTCCAGATCCAGCAGGAAATGGAATTTCTGTGTGTAAAACTGATTCTTCCCGCTTTCTCAGTTTTCATAACTTGTTCGTATATTCCACCTTCTTCGGATATCGCAATTTACGAGCAGCATTTGTCCGCCTTAACCGCTATTTCTTCCTCGCTATCTGACAAAGATCACATGATAGTTCTTGGTGACTTCAACTTGCCAGGAATTGTTTGGTCTTCGGCAAATGAGTCTAATAGCCTGGTACCCATGTCACGACATGACTTTGTTGACGGCTTGATTGACCTGTCTCTGTCTCAAGTTAACCATGTTAAAAATTCCTTGGGTCGATTTCTTGATCTGTGCTTTGTAACGGATCCGACCTCAGCGTTGTTAACTCGAGTCCCCCCGCTCACTATACCTAAAGATGCCTACCATCCTACTTTCGAAGTGTCGCTCGACCTAGGACGAACTGTACTGGATCGGTCGGGTAGACTTCCCCAATGTGTCCGCTGCTTCCGTAAAGCCGAGTTTACGAAGCTTAATAACCTCATTAGGGATTTTGATTGGTCCGCTTTATATTTGTGCAGTGATGTTACGATAGGCACTTTTAGTCTCTTGTGTCCCACTTTCATGTCCGATTAGATCAAGAAAACCCCCTTGGTTTACCAAGGAGCTATCCCATCTAAAAAACTTAAAATCAAGACTTTATATAAAATTTCAAGAAGTTGGCTCTCCTTCTACTCTCTCTCATTATGTAATAGCTCGGTCAAACTTTTCAGTTCTTAACACTCAATGCTATCAGAATTACCTATCGCGATGCAGGATACGGTTTTCTAAGGACCCTAAACAGTTCTACAGCTTCGTAAACAGTAAGCGTAGAACGTCCGCACACCCATCCTCGCTATCCTTCCTTAATACGTCGGCAGATAATGATCAGGCAATTGCCGATCTTTTTGCTCGTTTTTTCCAAACTACCTATTCGCAGGATGTTTACTCTGGTCAGCCGAATCCTTACGGTTTACCGAGGTCGAACGGCATTTTCAGTCCTTTGCTAAATGAAAGCTCGTTGCTTCACGATCTACGAACAGTAAAGCCGGTGTTCTCACCGGGTCCGGACGGAGTTCCCGGCTGTGTACTCAGGTACTGTGCCGAGTCTCTGTGTGGGCCGTTGCTTAAACTATTCAACCTATCCATAAATTCTTCATGCTTTCCCCCCATATGGAAGGAGTCCTTTATAATTCCTCTCCATAAGAAAGGTAGCAAGTCTGACGCAATGAACTATAGAGGTATTTCTAAGTTATCCGCTATTCCTTAAGTGTTTGAGAGAATTGTATCTCTGCACCTGCAACACCTATGCAGATCACTTATATCTCCAGCTCAACATGGATTTATAAGGCGGAGATCAACCACTACAAATTTATTGGAGCTTACCTCCTTTATAATTAAAGGCTTTCAAGGTCATTTACAGACGGATGTTGTTCACACTGATTTTAGTAAAGCGTTCGACTCTGTAAACCATTCCCTCCTAGCACAAAAACTTGACCTTCTAGGGTTCCCGCCCAATCTCCTGAGATGGATCTCTAGCTACCTTTGTTCTAGGTCTCAAAGAGTCCTTTTCAAAAACTCCCCGTCCTCACCAGTGATGGTGACTTCGGGTGTACCACAGGGCAGCCATCTAGGCCCCTTACTCTTTATACTCTTTATAAAGACCTGCCTTCTGTATTAACATACTCTCGAGTACTTATGTATGCGGATGATGTTAAGCTCTGTTTCCAGTATAAGGACATTTCTTCTCAATCCAGGTTGCAATCCGATCTCGATAGATTTCAGTCTTGGTATTGTGCAAATTTATTAAACCTTAATGCTTCAAAATGTGAAGTAATGACTTTTCATCGTTCCAGCGCCTTTCTGGTTCCTTACACCCTTTGTGGTGGTTCTCTTGAGAGAATTACCCGTGTTGATGATCTTGGTGTTCTACTAGATCCCAAGTTAAAGTTTTCAGAACACATTTCTACCATGGTGAATAAGGCCATGGGCGTGCTTGGGTTTATAAAGAGGTGGTCAAAGGAATTTGACGACCCCTATATAACAAAGACTCTCTACACCTCTCTGGTTCGTCCGATTTTAGAATACGGCTCTTGTGTATGGTGCCCTCAGTACAACGTACACCAAGACCGTATAGAATCAGTCCAGAAAAACTTTTTACTTTTTGCTCTTCGCGGCCTCAGCTGGGATGCAGGTGTGAGACTGCCGTCTTACTCTAATAGATTGCTCTTAATAAACCTTCCAACCTTAGCTAATCGTAGGAAAATGCTGGTTGTGATTTTTGTGCACAACTTGATCAAGGGTGACGTAGATAGCCCTGACCTGTTGAGCCGCATAAACTTCACGATTTCCATTAGAAGCACTAGGAATTATACACCGTTGTTTCTTCCGCTTTGTAGATCGAATTATTCCTTGCATGAACCGTTTAGGGTCCTATGCTCGGAGTATAATTCCCTCTACCATATAATATCTACCACTAACTCCCTTCCTAGTCTTAAATTACTGATACTCTTACATCTTTCCCGTAATTAGAAATTGCTTCGTTTTTTTAGTTATATTAGTTCTACTTTTCCTCGAACACTAGTCTAACACCTATCATTCCTGCATGTTCGTGATCGGTTCGGCTAACGAGTCGCGCGTTATGCGGCAGTGCACCTCGGTCGGTTGGGCGGGAGGTGGGCTGCGTTCTTGCCTGGGATCCGCGCGTAACAGCCATCGGCTGGTGTCGCTTGGGCCACTTGATGGTGCAGTCATTGCATATCAACGTCCTAAAGTAACCCTTAGGGCGGCTAGCCTATATTGAGCAGATAGCTTCCTTCTTGGGCTCAGGTTGCTTGCGACCGCGGCACTGCGTAGAACAGTATGGAGTCCACTACGTTTTCCATGAGTCTCCTCTGTTTGGGCTTGGGTCCACCTACATTTGGAAGTATGCGAGAGAGGGCTCCTTGCATCCTCGCTGCTTTCTGGCCAACATATTCCAATCGGCTTCTACTCACACTGTGATATACTCAGTATTTTCCTGCTCGTGATGAGGATAGATTCCGTCTTGTGGCCGGCCAGGTCCAGACCGGCTTTGCTCATCCAAGTGGCTATTATTTCGATTACCATGTCGGCTGCCAACTCGACTTCCTTGATCTCCTTAGCTACGACGACTAGTGCCAGGTCATCGGCAAAACCAGCTGGCATTGTGAGAGTAACTGCAGTCTCAGCACGCTGTCATACATAAGGTTCCACAGGAGAGGTTCGAGGACTGTTCCTTACGGGACTCCAGCTGTGGCCTTGTATGAACGCTCTCCTTGCTCGGTCTCAAACAGGTATCCGATGCAGATCCTCGTTGATTCTTGACATTTCGGATGTCCAGCGTCACGACGGCGCAGTACTCCTTAGTGCCCCATCTCCATCTCTTCGCTTCTATGGCCTTCGATGCGATGTTTACCACGGCCATGATGGCATCCACTGTCGAGCGGACTTTGCGGAATCCATATTGCTCCTCATACTGTGCTTCCGTTTCCTCGACGAATTGTAGCAGCCTGTTGTAGAGTACTCGCTCTAGTAGCTTGCTAACAGTGTCCAACAGGCAGATTGGGCGATAAGTCGATGGGTCGTCTGCTGGCTAGTTTCTTTCACCGAGGCATCTGTTAAAAGACTCAACAAAGAGCTCTGGTCAGGTGACCACTGCCCGTGTTAGGGCCTTGTTCGGAATTCTATGCGGAATGCGCGCGTGGCGCTACATTCCAATTTCCTGACTATCGAGTCGATCCGTTCCGCGAGAGGAGTACATATTACAATTTGGGTATGTAAAACCTTCTAGTTCCCGGAATATCTCCTGGTTTTGGCGCTGCGCACTTGGGTCCGCGTTGCCGCTTGCTCGCCGAGAAGACACTGGGTCATTGCCTTAGCTAGACACTGCATTGCCTCGGACGGAGCCAGCGACAATGCATTACCAAAGACAATATAATCACTAAGATGTGTCACTCCATACAACATTTTCAGCTCGATTTTTTCGGTGTGGAATTCTACGAAGTCCTCACTGAGAAAGAGAGATACAGATAGCCAGAGAGACAGAGAGCGCTCTAGAGGCAACCGCTCTGTACGTGAGGTTGAGCTTTAACTTTATATGTGCACATATTTTAGCACTGCTCGTTTTTATTGATTGTTTACGGCGCCACTGTCGAAGAAAACACCTATTACTTTAGAATTTATTGGAGATTATGATTTTATTACGACGTTTGCCCAAAATGCCCTTTATATGCTAATTTTGTTTAATTTACTATAAACGAATATAATGAACGAATGTAAATATGTAGAAATGCAAAATGTATTAGTGCGTCGCGTCAATAAGCAACACTCAGCAAATAAATTTGTGGGTCAAGAAATCTTCTCAAAAGAATTTTGCTGGCAATTTCGGCAGCTCTGCACACGAAAACTGTGCGCAAAACCAAAAAGAGATACGCAAATTTTCAACGTGAGGAGAAAATTGATTTAATAAAAGCAGTTGAGGCAAGACCATGTCTTTGGCGGATCACGGAAAATAAGCATTGATAATTTTGACATTTTGATGTCTGCGCTGTACTTCTTCTTTCTATTTTTCGGCAACAATATATGACGCCACCAACACAATCATTTCATCGTCAGGGTTATTATTTTTATACCCGGTACTCGAAGAGTATAGGGGTATATGAGATTTGTGGTGATAGTGGATGTGTGTAACGCCCAGAAGGAAGCGTTTCCGAACCCATAAAGTATATATATTCTTGATTAGCATCAATAGCCGAGTCGATATAGCCATGTCTGTCTGTCCGTCCTGTTCGTCTTCGACTTTTCCGCTGTCGCCAAAAATGACTTTCTGATAGATTTGGATGTATTAAAATTTTTAGGGAATGATTTTTTTTTTCATGGAGTAGTTTTTTTTTAAAGAATTTTTAAAAAAAACTGTAGTTTTTGTCATAGGTAGTGCTTCTATTTTTCACATAACTTAAGTTTCCTACAACTGGTTGTATTGAACTTTGCAGTTTATAAATGCAGCTATAAATCCGACTCAAACACTTTGTAGCTGCAACTTAACGTCTGGAAGATATTAAGCTTCCAAATTGAAATTTCATAATTTTTTTCGGTATTTTTTCCCGAAATTTTGACTTTGAAAGCTCAGGAAAAGTCGAAAAAAAAATATTTGAATGCCTTGATTTTTGATTTTAGATAGACACATTAATTAGGCGTTGTTTAAGGTATCGCTCATAAAAAATAAAAATAAACGGCTATCACTAGACAGATGTCTAGTGGATACATACATATCATATTTATTTATGTAAAATATCAGAATAATTGTTATTTTGTTCATTTGTTCATATCATTCTTGAATATGAATATTAATGACATATAAATAGGTAATAAAAGGGTCCATGCAGATTTTAGTGTCATACTTGCGCATCAAATTTGAAATCATTCTTCGTTTTCTGATGCGAATGTCCATCCAAGGACAGAACCCGCAAGTACCTATATATGTGTGTATTCTTGTGAAGTTTTGTACATGTTTTGTACTTTGCGTGTGTATTGATAGGCGCTAAACTCAATCAAAACATGACCACCCGAGGTCTGTGGGTTGTCGATACCTGCTGCCTCGCTGAGGACAGCGGCCTGTATGAACTGACCCATCTATATACTGTATGGTTAGTAGTTCCAAATAGCAAGGGACCCGCAGAGAACCGGTTCCACAGGGAACCTCGAATGTTAGTATACCATCTATCTTCCCTGAATTTCCGCGATTGGTTCGGTTAACGAGTCGCGATTCATACGGCAGCGCCCCTCGGTCGGTTGGGCAGGAGGAGGGCTGCGTTCCTTCCTGGGATTAGCTCGTAACAGCATTCCATTTAATGCCGCACTTGATAGTGCCACTCGTTGCCACTTGAGGGTGCAAATTGCACCCAGGCATAAAAAACCCAAAAAATAGGGAATCATATCTTTATTATTTTTTATATTTATTTAGTTTCAGGAACATTAATTTTTTTAACGATTCTGACAATATTAACAATTTAAGGGAAGAAAATGCTCGCTCCACCGATACTTGTGTAGCAGACACGTAATGCAAATTTGTGCCAATTGATATAGTCGAGGTTAAATGAATTTTTTTCCCAATATTTCATAATACTAAGTATGTCAATATTTATTGCTTTTGTACATTTTTATACCCGGTACTCGAAGAGTATAAAAATATAAAAATAAACGGCTTAGTTATAACCGTTTGACCAAAACTTCATATGCCGTTTGGCACTATTCCAAATGCCATTTTACCGTTAAAAACTGTTACAAACACAGATTTTTGGTATTTTTGTAGAAAAAAAAAAAATGTCGGCTAACGGAATTTATCGGCGAAATTCGGCATATGAAAGTTTGGTCAAACGGTTATAACTTAGCCGTTTATTTTTATATTTTTATAAGCGATACCTTAAACGACGCCTAATTAATGTGTCTATCTAAAACCAAAAATCAAGGCATTCAAATATTTTTTTGTCGACTTTTCCTGAGCTTTCAAAGTCAAAATTTCGGGGAAAAATACCGAAAGAAATTATGAAATTTGAATTTGAAAGCTTAATATCTTCCAGGCGTTAAGTTGCAGCTACAAAGTGTCTGAGTCGGATTTATAGCTGCATTTGTCAGCTTTTTTTAACTGCAAAGTTCAATACAACCTGTTGTAGGAAACTTAAGTTATGTGAAAAATAGAAGCACTACCTATGACAAAAAACACAAAATTTTTTAAAAATTCTTTAAAAAAAATCTACTCCATGAAAAAAAAAAACATTCTTTAAAAAATTTTAAACATCCAAATCTATCAGAAAAAGTCATTTTTGGCGACAGCGGAAAAGTCGTGTCGACTAGTGTTATTAATATAGCCACTATGAAGAAAACCATTTCGAAAGTCATCGTTCCCTCTCGCTCTCTCTCACACGCGACCCTGTCTGATTTGCTTTAAATACAAGTGTATATTAAAATTCAAATTCAATTCAAATTCACACGCCCCCTTCCGCCTATACAAAGGACGAAAATCTGTGCAATCAACAATTTTGTAAAGACCCAAGGTGCTTTACAAGCTGCCGACTACAGGGGCTACCGGTTATCTGCATCGCCACTGGAAGCATACATCGATCCCTGGTTCTTTGATTATTCCTTTTCTTTTGTTTGTTATTATAATTATCACCATTACACGATTCGCCACTGAAGGCATTATTATTAGTATTCATGTAGATTTAAATTAGTAATAAGTTACGGAAAAATGAGAAACGCAGAAATGAGTCAATAGATAAAAGTGGGGGTGGTCACACCGAGAATATCGATTGCAAAAAGAAAAAGGGGTATCGATCGCGGGAGTGAAGAGGCACGAAAAAAAGAATCGAGGGGAACTCGAAGCCGGACCTCGAACGAGAGCAGTCGCAAAAAAATAAGAAAACCTCACGCGGAACCATCGACCAACACGTGCTCGCCTACGCCTGTTTCGTACACCTATTCGTGACAACTATTTCGTACACTTATTCGTGACACCTATTTCGTACACGTGCTCTCACCCATCCCGGCCTGTGTGCTAGAATAAAACAAACTCAGCGCGCGACCAACGACACATGGCTATAAGGCCACGGTCTCTCGTGACCAACATTGCAAGAGCTCTCAGACGTACAAGTAAGTGGAGCTTTACACGTGGTGCAGCTAGGGCCACCAGCTAGGTCCATTGGTGTAATAAAAAATTCTGAACAAAGATTACAACTACTTTTGTCTTTTATTCATTCATCCGCACATACACATTACACGTTATCCCAATCCCTCCTAGCATCCCAGTAGCCTTCCGAGTCGTCGCGATTACGCACGTCTCAGTAGTATCCTCCAGTAGCTAGTGACCGTCGCGATTACGCACAGTCAATCCCTCCCAGAACTCCAGTAGCCTTACGAGTCGTCGCGATTACGCACGTCTCAGTAGTATCCTCCAGTAGCTAGTGACCGTCGCGATTACGCACAGTCAATCCCCCCTAGAAACCCTGTAGCCTTACGAGGCGTCGCGATTACGCACGTCTCAGTAGCATCCTCCAGTAGCTAGCGACTGTCGCGATTACGCACAGTCAATCTCTCCAAGAACTCCAGTAGCCTTACGAGGCGTCGCGATTACGCACGTCTCAGTAGCATCCTCCAGTAGCTAGTGGCCGTCGCGATTACGCACAGTCAATCCCTCCAAGAACTCCAGTAGCCTTACGAGTCGTCGCGATTACGCACGTCTCAGTAGCATACTCCAGTAGCTAGGAACTGTCGCGACTACGCACAGCCCATCCCCCCCCTAGAAACCCAGTCGTGGTACGAATCGTCGCGATCACGCACGGTTCCGTAACACTTCCCCCCCCCTTGTTAGAGTTCCTCGTCTCACGAGCTGCCACTACAACGCAGGGTCCTACAAACCCCGACGGCGTGTAAACGACGGCCAGAGTCCATACGCCGTCTGGTAACGTTAGGGGCCGTAGGGTCGTAAGAGCCGTAGTGATCCCACACACCCCGGTAGAATCGCCCTGTGCACCGCAGAGGTTACGGCGAAATCTCGTCACCCTGCAAACACGCCGTACGCTTGACTCTCCTGGACGTGACCCCAGTACTTTCTCTTGCCTAAGGTCACCCAACAACTACAAATTTTCTTGTAGACGACCCTGGACAGGCTGAGCTTACCCCAGCCTGAAATAGGTTCCTTACAAGTGGCGCCCGAGCAGGGACCTTACCGCCTTAATCTACCGCCACAAAAACCACGTGCCTGTAGTACAGTCAGAGCTTTAGCTAGACACACGCTTACCTACATACGCCCACGTCACCGACCGAAAATCACACGTGCAGACACACACACACACACTTTTCCCCTCCCGAATCGTGATCAAGACGACGGCGAAAACAAGTACAGTACAGTCCCAAAAAACCATCGCAGTGTAAACACAGTGCCGGTCCAAAAAACCATCGCAGCGCAAGTACAGTGCCGTCCCAAAAAATCATCGCAGCGCAGAACAGTGCCGGTCCAAAAAACCATCGCAGCGCAAGTACAGTGCCGGTCCAAAAAAAATCATCGCAGCGCAAATACAGTGCCGTCCCAAAAAAAAAACACAAAACAAAAGAAAAAATCACGACAGTGCAAACACCGCGCCCCGTTTAACTAAAACCCAAGCAAGTCCAACGCCAAGTGAAAATCATCGCGACACAGACGCAGTGCCAGTGCAACACGCCCAGTGAAGAGCCCAAAGCTAAAGCCCCTGAAAACAAAACCCCAAAGTGCAGTGCGTAAAGAAAACATTAAACGACGTCGCTGAAGGCGAAAAACAAACAAGACGATAAAACACCAGTCAAGACACTGCAAAATAAAACCTAGCGAGCCAACTCTAGTCAGCCAGAGTTACGGTTACTCCCCGTTCACGTATTCCCACGTCTCGAGCTCCTACTCCTTGTCATGGACCAGAGCACTGACCACGATCAGAGTGAGTACTACCACACAGAATCAATACAGAATCCTGGGGTGGGTACCGGTTGGATATACCAACGCCGCCGGGATGAACTCGAAGGCTTTGCAGACGAGTTCGGGTTCGACAAAGAAGACACAGTCGACGATCTTAGGAAGACCTTCGCTATATTCACCGAAGGTAAACTCGAACCCGCGACTTGGACTCGCCTGGCAGAGCTCGAGAAGCAGTACTCCAGATCCGCGGGGCGTGCCAGATCACCGCAACCCGCCACCAAAGCCCCGTCCGAGAAGAAGAAGGTCGTAGACCAAAAGCTCGGCTTGCTAGTCCCTCCGGCCACCGCCAGCAAAGGCAACGTGCCCCCGATTGTCTTAACGTCGGAGGGGAGCGTTCAAATATCCAGGTCAGCAGAGTCCAGTCCGGTGCAGACGAGGAGAACCTTTTCCCCGATCGACACCACACAAGGTCTCAGCGAGGCTAGGACTCAAACAAGCGCTTCACCCCTCCGCACCTTCCAAGTGGCTGATAGGATTCGACACTGGGGTATTCAGTTCAACGGCCACGATGACCCATTGGCATTCGTAGAATTACTCGAAGAACGTGCCCTGTCCTACGGCGTCGACGTGAATCATCTCCCACGAGTCATGGTCGAACTTCTCACCGACCGAGCTAGCCGTTGGTTCCGAACCAGTCGACTCCAGCACGTCCCCTGGGCCGATTTTCGTCGGGAATTCCTTACCTTTTTTCTTCCGCCACGATATTTTGAGCAATTGGAAGATAAGATACGGGCCCGTAAGCAATCGACTGGCGAGTTATTCAAGGACTTTGTCATTGACATCCGTCTACTTATGCACAATGCGGGGTACGACGCGACCCAAGAACTAAAACGCATCTACGACAACGCTTTACCTGGATACCAACTGTACGTGCGGAGACACGAACTCCAAAGTCTGGCCCAGCTCACGCAACTGGCCGTAGAGTTCGAGAGCGTTCAGAAACAACAAGAATCAGGTGGTTGGCACGCATACGCCGTCAATTCACCGCGAAGGATACCCCGACACGATCGCCATGAGTTAACCCCGAATACAAGCGACCGGAGTCTCACCAGAATCGGAACCCGTTTCGCCAAACGCCCAACAATCACGGGGATCCCATGACCAAACCCGGCCCGGCCCAGACTACCACACCCGCGGGAGAAGTAGCCAACCGGACGATCCAACACGACGCACTGCCCATAGCCAACGCGCGCACGGCATGTCAACGATGCGGCGGAGCGGACCATTTATACGCGAATTGCCAGAACCGTCCCCTCTTATTCTGTTGGGAATGTGGCAAACGCGGCGTCAGGACCATCCAATGCTGCCGACGAGAAACCTCGGGAAACTAGCCGCGTCCTCGACTGAGATGGGATCAGCCGAGAACGACGCCAACCATAACCCACGATCAAAGAAACCTTTGCACGTGCACGACGGCCGGATAGTGGCGATGGTGACCATCGGTGGACAAACCACGGAAGCCACTATCGACACGGGAGCGACCCGAAGTTTCGTCAGTCAAGACCTGGCAAGACGATTGGCCACCGACACGAACATACAGGCAGCAGCGACGCGGATACGCCTAGCGGACGGGTCAGTGAGGGAGATTACTCAAATCTTACTTACGCCCACCCAACTGCATACACGACAGGTACAAATACCTCTTTTGATACTACCGAACATGGTCGAAAGTGTGATCCTGGGGATGGACTTTTTGTGCGCCATAGAAACCACCAATGTGGTGGCTACGCGTCTACATCTTAAAGGTCGCTGCATCAACGTCAACGAACCAAAGGACATCATCAGCCACACACAAATCCCCGCACCCGCGAATGAAAGCTTAAAACACGCAACAACGACCACGGCTACGACATCCCCAACCAAGAACAGGAACAAGAGACCAGCAACCGAGACCACGGCTACGACACCCCCAACCAAGAGCAAGAATCCACGACAAGCAGCAGAGAACATGCCCACGGCATCATCAACACAGAGCAAGAATCCACGACAAGCAACTGAGAACACGTCCACGACGTCGTCAACAGACAATACGGATCCCAGGCCAGCAACAGCAACCCTGGCCACGGATATAGCACCAACAAACATAACCCAAAGCCAAGCGACGGGTAATATGGCCACGAGAAGGCTAACCGAGACTACGAGCATACGGACGCCTTCAGGAAACACGAGTACGCGAATATCCACCGGGATTAAGACCACCAGAACGCCCACAGAGAACACGATTACGAGGATCGCCTCCAGGACCACGAGTTCGTGGACGACAACAGAGTCCACGCACTTCAGATCATCAACAGAATGGACGAGCGCGCTAACTTCAACGGAGCTCACGAGGGTCACTACACCGACAGGGATCTTCAACTCAGCAAACACCGTCGGACCCGGGGACATGGACGCCGTCAGGCTAGTGACGCCCATGGAATCGGAGTTTCGACAAGAGCCGAGCTTAGCCATCACAGCCAACACCACGCCGGCTATCGCCAATATCACCGAATGCCCCGCTAGCACAGACCCCTCTAGTCCATTCGACATGACCATCCGCCCAGAATGCCCCGACCAAACCACCGGTCCCGAAATGGATGATTCCACGAGAGGAGACCCGACATTAGACACACAGCCCTGGCCCTCAGACATTGCACACCACATCCGTGCGTTCCTAGACGAAGAGCTACCCAAATTCGAGAATCTCCAGGGAACGACGGATCTAACAGAACACACCATTGTTATGAGGGATAGTCGTCCAATAAAACAACGGTATTATCCGAAAAACCCAGCCATGATGCGTATCATTGATAAACAGGTTGACGAACTGCTAACAGAAGGTCTCATTGAACCATCGCGAAGTCCGCACAGCGCCCCAATCGTCCTCGTCCGGAAGAAAAACGGACAATGGCGTATGTGCGTAGATTTCCGTCAGTTGAACGAACGTTCTATTCCTGATGCTTATCCGTTACCCAGGATAAATCATATCCTCGAACGTCTCAAGAACGCACGATTTATCTTGGACTTGAAAAATGGATACTGGCAAGTACCCATGGCCAGAGATAGTCGCGAAGCAACGGCTTTCACAGTACCTGGGAGAGGACTCTACCAGTGGAAAGTAATGCCATTTGGGCTACATTCGGCAGCCGCGACTTTCCAACGTACTCTCGACACAGTCATCGGCGCAGACATGGAGCCGTTCGCGTTCGCATACCTGGACGATATAGTGATCGTCGGTAAGGACTATGCGGAACATTTGCAAAATCTAAAACAAGTGTTCTCGAGATTGCGCAAGGCCAACTTGCGGATCAACGCCGACAAATGTGCTTTCTTCCAACGCCGAATCAAGTATCTGGGCCACGTAGTCAGCAAAGAAGGTATCCACACTGACCCTGACAAAATAGCGGCAGTGAAGGACCTGAGACCGCCAACCAACCTCAAAGAGCTTCGCCAGTGCATCGGGATGGCATCGTGGTACCGCAGATTTGTCCCGAATTTCGCCGCCGTAGTCCAGCCCATGTCCCAGCTTTTGAAGAAGGGACGTGCGTGGACATGGACCCCGGAGCAACAAGAGGCCTTTGACCACCTTAAAGTACTCCTAACCACCGCTCCCGCTTGCCCTGGCTTCTCGGTAAAGTTTTCACTACAAACTGATGCGAGCAACCTCGGAATAGGCGCCGTTCTTACTCAAGACATCGAAGGCAAGGAACGAGTCATTGCATACGTCAGTCGGCGCCTCAGCCAGGCCGAGGAAAATTACTCCGCTACGGACAAAGAATGTCTAGCCGTAATATGGGCGATCAGGAAACTCCGTTGTTATCTCGAAGGCTACCGATTCAACGTCATCACCGACCACCTCGCGTTAAAGTGGCTTAACACCCTCGAAAGCCCCTACGGGAGAGTGGCCAGATGGGCCCTCGAACTACAGCAGTATCAGTATGACGTACAATACCGACCGGGTAAACAGAATGTGGTGGCCGACGCATTATCGAGGCACCCATTAGAAACCCTCGCGTATACGGACGGTGAAAAGACGGACTGCCGCTGGTTGAAACAAAGAATACGACAAGTACAAGACGAACCCCAGAAGTACCCGGATTATGTCTACGAAAACGGCCAACTCTACCGACACTTGGGACACCGAGCCGACGATGAAGACTACGTTTCATGGAAGCTTTGCGTACCCAAAGATAGCCGTCTGAGGGTATTACGCGAATGTCACGACCAGCCGACCGCCGGACACCTCGGCGTACGGAAAACCATCACTAGGATATCACAGAGGTATTACTGGCCCGGCATGTATCGAGACGCGCGCCAATACGTCCGAGGGTGCCTCAGCTGTCAAAAGTTCAAAATAACGCAACAGAAACCCGCCGGTAAGATGCTCACCCGTCAAGTCAACGAGCCATTTGCGACACTGTGTGCCGACTTCGTTGGACCCCTGCCACGCTCTAAAAGAGGTAACACCACCATACTAGTGTTCTTCGATATTTTTTCAAAATGGGTCGAATTGGTTCCCCTGAGGAAAGCCACCGCAACGAACCTCGAACGGGCCTTCCGAGAGCGTATTCTCAGCCAGTTCGGAGTCCCTAAGCTGTTCGTATGCGATAATGGCACCCAATTTACCAGCCGATCCTTCAAAGCGTTCCTCAAGTCAGCCGGAGTCGCGTTACAACACACCGCGCCCTACTGCCCCCAAGAAAATCCAACCGAGAGGGCTAATAGGACTATCAAGACGATGATATCCCAATTCATCACGGAAGAACAAAGAAGCTGGGACGAACTACTACCCGAGTTGTCCCTGGCCATCAATTCCAGCGTCTCAGATACGACAGGATTCAGCCCCGCCTTCCTGATACACGGACGAGAACCCCGCTTGCCTGGCGCCTTGTACGACGAGGTCACTCCCGGAACCGGGACCACACCGGAACCAGCGCTCGCTAAGGCAGCCCGGCTGAAGGAAATATTTGACATCGTCCGGAACAACAACCAACAAGCAAGCCAGGAACAAGGACGCCATTACAACCTACGTAGAAGACACTGGCGCCCGACGATCGGATCTTTGGTATAAGTACGCCAACATCACCTTTCTAACGCCGCTGATGGTTTCGCGGCTAAGTTAGCGCCAAAATTTGATGGACCCTACCGAGTCCAGTGCTTCGTCTCGCCCAACGTTATCCGTCTACAACACCAGACTAGTCGGAAGCGAAGAACCGCTAACCTGGCAGACCTCAGAGAATTTCACAGCAACGAAGACCCCGAAGACCAGACCAACCAAACCGACGACGCCCAGGAAACCGTAGAATAACCTAGCCGCTAACCCATTTACTAACTTAACACCTGATCTATTGTATGAATATGTACCCCACAGTCAGTAAGCATATCAGAGTAGGAGTTTGCCACAACGCTGCACCACCAAGACCCGTATATATAAGCAGTTCTGTATCAAATCTCCCAAGCGAGGAGCGGCCATGTCCGTGTCTCTGTTCACCCCGGAAGAAAGGGGGGGGTGTAAAGACCCAAGGTGCTTTACAAGCTGCCGACTACAGGGGCTACCGGTTATCTGCATCGCCACTGGAAGCATACATCGATCCCTGGTTCTTTGATTATTCCTTTTCTTTTGTTTGTTATTATAATTATCACCATTACACGATTCGCCACTGAAGGCATTATTATTAGTATTCATGTAGATTTAAATTAGTAATAAGTTACGGAAAAATGAGAAACGCAGAAATGAGTCAATAGGTAAAAGTGGGGGTGGTCACACCGAGAATATCGATTGCAAAAAGAAAAAGGGGTATCGATCGCGGGAGTGAAGAGGCACGAAAAAAAGAATCGAGGGGAACTCGAAGCCGGACCTCGAACGAGAGCAGTCGCAAAAAAATAAGAAAACCTCACGCGGAACCATCGACCAACACGTGCTCGCCTACGCCTGTTTCGTACACCTATTCGTGACAACTATTTCGTACACTTATTCGTGACACCTATTTCGTACACGTGCTCTCACCCATCCCGGCCTGTGTGCTAGAATAAAACAAACTCAGCGCGCGACCAACGACACATGGCTATAAGGCCACGGTCTCTCGTGACCAACATTGCAAGAGCTCTCAGACGTACAAGTAAGTGGAGCTTTACACGTGGTGCAGCTAGGGCCACCAGCTAGGTCCATTGGTGTAATAAAAAATTCTGAACAAAGATTACAACTACTTTTGTCTTTTATTCATTCATCCGCACATACACATTACACGTTATCCCAATCCCTCCTAGCATCCCAGTAGCCTTCCGAGTCGTCGCGATTACGCACGTCTCAGTAGTATCCTCCAGTAGCTAGTGACCGTCGCGATTACGCACAGTCAATCCCTCCCAGAACTCCAGTAGCCTTACGAGTCGTCGCGATTACGCACGTCTCAGTAGCATACTCCAGTAGCTAGGAACTGTCGCGACTACGCACAGCCCATCCCCCCCCTAGAAACCCAGTCGTGGTACGAATCGTCGCGATCACGCACGGTTCCGTAACACTTCCCCCCCCCTTGTTAGAGTTCCTCGTCTCACGAGCTGCCACTACAACGCAGGGTCCTACAAACCCCGACGGCGTGTAAACGACGGCCAGAGTCCATACGCCGTCTGGTAACGTTAGGGGCCGTAGGGTCGTAAGAGCCGTAGTGATCCCACACACCCCGGTAGAATCGCCCTGTGCACCGCAGAGGTTACGGCGAAATCTCGTCACCCTGCAAACACGCCGCACGCTTGACTCTCCTGGACGTGACCCCAGTACTTTCTCTTGCCTAAGGTCTCCCAACAACTACAAATTTTCTTGTAGACGACCCTGGACAGGCTGAGCTTACCCCAGCCTGAAATAGGTTCCTTACAATTTTTAAGATACAAGAAAACTAAAAACGCAGAATCATGAAAATTTACCGTATCTACCAGATTGCCGAATCTGGATCAGGTCGGATCATTATTATAGCCAGAAGGAACAAAATAAATTTCAGTCGCTACGCAACGCCTGCCAAGCGCTTACTCACACATGTACATGAAGAAATGAATCAGCCGATGTTAAAATTATGTAAACAAAAAAAAATTTTTTTTTTAAATTTTCTTATTTGGCCAAAATTTAATTTGTCCCTTTTGCGAACATATAATAAATTACATAAATCGTAAGCTCATACATATATGTATAAACATATATACTGACAGAGTACCGGGTATAATGCCGCGGCTCACAACGGGGAACGTTTTACATTTTTAAGTTTTTTTAATGTATTTTTATGTATTTTTATATTTTATGTTTGGCAGTTATTTTTAGTTTCCACGGTACTAGATACTCGAATTTGAAGATTGACATTTATATAACAATTTCAACACACGAGACTAGATTTGATTGTTTTTACATATTTTTGTAACACCGCACTTACACTTGTTTTTTTATATTTAGGTAACAGCGTTTATTGTGGAACGATCTTTTGGAGGTGTTACAAATGGTCCACCAGAAAAAAAAATGGGAATTAAAGCATCTAACACGGCGGAAGTTTACTTTGAGGACGTAAAAGTCCCTATTGAAAATATTCTTGGAAAGGAAGGAGATGGATTTAAGGTTGCTATGAATATTTTAAATAATGGACGCTTTGGAATGGGAGCAACGCTCTCCGGAACTATGAAGAAATGCATTGAAACTGCTACTTCTCATGCTAACAACCGGGTCCAGTTTGGGCAAAAACTTAAAAACTATGGATCTATTCAAGAAAAATTAGCACAAATGAGCGTGCTTCAATATGCCACAGAATCTATGGCATTTACGATATCGCAAAACATGGACGATGGGAGTCAAGACTACCATTTAGAAGCCGCTATATCAAAAATATATGCAAGTGAAAGCGCGTGGTACGTTTGCGACGAGGCTATTCAAATACTGGGAGGTATGGGATTCATGGTGGAAGCTGGACTTGAACGAGTTTTAAGAGATTTACGCATTTTCCGAATTTTTGAAGGCACAAATGACATTCTTCGTTTGTTTATAGCGCTGACCGGAATTCAATTCGCAGGTTCGCATTTAAAAGAACTGCAAAGTGCTTTTAAGAATCCATCCGCCAATTTGGGCTTAATATTCAAAGAAGCTTCTAAGCGTGCCGCTTCTAAAGTTGGTCTAGGTGGCAGTGATTTAAGTTCATATGTAGCACCTGAGCTTCAGCCCTATGCCAAGAAAACGGCAGAATGTATAGACCTTTTCGGTCAATCAGTTGAAGAGCTATTATTACGGTACAATAAAAATATAGTAAACGAGCAATTTATATTAAACCGACTGTCAAACGCAGCTATAGATATATACTCTATGGTTGTTACACAATCACGGTCTACTCGAGCTTTAAATCTTAATCTACCAACTGCACAGCATGAAGTAAACATGACCAAAGCATTAACCATACAGGTAAGTAAATTTGACATACAAGGAAATGAACAAAGAACAAATAAACTCGAGTTGGTAGGTTCTGAGTCTGTGATGAGACTGTACCTGATACTCGGTCAATATAAATGTAAGCTTATGGATGGCTCACACTGGACGATTCAGGAGGTCAGTGAGCGACGAGAATTAGTTTTGTTTATTCTGGCTATAATTGTGATCCAAATTGCACAATCTGGTAGATATGGCCATATCTCTCTAGGTTTTTCGTTTCTACATGGAAAAGTTTTAAGTGAAGGCTGCACGATTACTTGGTGTTGATGTCTAGAAACATTACAGTATATTGTCAAAGTTAAATGTTGTTTCCGATTCACGTTTGTTTCCATAAAATGCTCCAATTTAATTTTAATTTTATTCTTATATCAGGTACTCAAAGAGCAGTGGGATTAGATTTGTGGTGGAAGAAGATGGTTGTAATAATGGTTGGATAAGCAGGGTCTAGAGCTCTAAGGGCACAAAAATTAGCTACATTACATTACAGTCGAGGGGCTTTGGATAACGTGTATCGTCTGTAGTACGTTTTTCGGGAAGGCGTATTTTATAGACTAGGTCGGAATGACTGCGAATCACGGTGGCGGGACCTATCCAGTCTGATTGGAATTTTGAATATCGGCGAACTTACCGGCCAAGTCCTTTTCTACGCATTTTCACTAATAGGTATTCTAATGCTTCCTTTTTTTACCGCAGTTTTTGCTCGAGCGGTTGATTTGGCTGTAACTTGGTTTCGCCAGCTTATGCACTTCATTCACCGCTCCCGGCATGTTTAACACGGTTTATGATGACAGGATTAAATAGTGGTCGTTGAATTTAAAGAACCGAACCGCTAGGGTGTCGGGGTAGTATCTCCGATCACATTTGGCGCCTCATCACGATCCCAACTTGACACTGTTGCGTTACAAGTGTAAAATTCGGATTAAAGCGCGATTCACTTAGGTTGGGGTTGCGCTTTGCTTCAGTTAAATGAAACAGGCCCCTTTGAGTTGAGCTTTTAACATGTAATGGCACCGAACACCAGGCCAATTTAAGGAGTAGTGCGCTTAGGAAGCACATGTTTCTATCACGATGCGCAGGATTCGTTTCTGGAAAAGAGTTACACAATCTTAGCTGGGTCATCCGGTGTTTTAATGGAGTACGTAACTGTTGCAGGTGTTGCAGCCTCTCGACCCCGATGGCGTGGCGGTCGGCCACATAGGAGTGACCGGAGTTTCGCACCTCCAGCGTTTGGAGTCTAATGGCCATATCTCGGGCTTTAGAGAGAGTCAAGGGCTTACTGGCCAGCACGGGTTACAGTAGTGCGGTTTCACGCATGGCATCAACAAAGACTCCATAAGAGACTCCTAGATCGTTGTGTTAACTGATGTTAACTTGCCTGGCCGTCTCCCAACGGTTGGACCGATTACACTAGTCGACACGACTTTTCCGCTGTCGCCAAAAATGACTTTTTCTGATACATTTGGATGTTTAAAATTTTTTAAAGAATGTTTTTTTTTTTTTTCATGGAGTAGTTTTTTTTTAAAGAATTTTTAAAAAATTTGTTGTTTTTTGTCATAGGTAGTGCTTCTATTTTTTACATAACTTAAGTTTCCTACAACTGGTTGTATTGAACTTTGCAGTTAAAAAAAGCTGACAAGTGCAGCTATAAATCCGACTCAGACACTTTGTAGCTGCAACTTAACGTCTGGAAGATATTAAGCTTCCAAATTGAAATTTCATAATTTTTTTCGGTATTTTTCCCCGAAATTTTGACTTTGAAAGCTCAGGAAAAGTCGAAAAAAAAATATTTTAATGCTTTGATTTTTGGTTTTAGATAGACACATTAATTAGGCGTCGTTTAAGGTATCGCTTATAAAAATATAAAAATAAACGGCTAAGTTACAACCGTTTGACCAAAACTACATATGCCCATTGGCACCATCCCAAATGCCATTTTACCGTTAAAAACTGTTACAAACACAGATTTTTGGTATTTTTGTAGGAAAAAAAACGGTTATACGTCGGCTAACGGAATTTATCGGCGAAATTCGGCATATGAAAATTTGGTCAAACGGTTGTAACTTAGCCGTTTATTTTTATATTTCTATAAGCGATACCTTAAACGACGCCTAATTAATGTGTCTATCTAAAACCAAAAATCAAGGCATTAAAATATTTTTTTTTCGACTTTTCCTGAGCTTTCAAAGTCAAAATTTCGGGGAAAAATACCGAAAAAAATTATGAAATTTCAATTTGGAAGCTTAATATCTTCCAGACGTTAAGTTGCAGCTACAAAGTGTCTGAGTCGGATTTATAGCTGCATTTGTCAGCTTTTTTTAACTGCAAAGTTCAATACAACCAGTTGTAGGAAACTTAAGTTATGTAAAAAATAGAAGCACTACCTATGCCAAAAAACAACAAATTTTTTAAAAATTCTTAAAAAAAAAAAATACTCCATGAAAAAAAAACCATAATTCTTTAAAAAAATTTAAATCTCCAAATTTATCAGAAAAAGTCATTTTTGGCCACAGCGGAAAAAAAAGTTGAATTTTGTCGAGTAGTGTTATTATCAAATTTTTTTGTTGGCAACAAATATACTGTTAAAATACATATGTATATCATAAGCGCACTTACTGAGTACCGGGTATAAGTAGACTCACAACGTTCCCGCTAGTGGTCAATTTTATTATACATAATAATTTTTTATTTACTTCACTTATTTTTAACTTAATCTGGTTTAAAAACTATATCAAAATAAAATTGTCATGGGCAATGCTAATGGAAGCATGACAAGCCACACTTGCATAAAGATATTAAAGTAGGTAACAATACTCTTTTTCGCTATGGTTAATTTGCCTCCGAACTGTCTTCGATCGCGTTCTTGAAGCGTTTTGCTTCTACATCTTCCGAGAGTAATGAGGCCAGACGACTGGCTGTGTACACCGGACGCTGGTTTGGCATCCACCCCTCGTACGTTGTTGGTCATGATTGGTCTTAATGATGTGACCCATTCGACCCAAGCGACCACTTTTTACTGGAACGTTGTCTTCAATCATCAAATCTAATAATCCGTCGTTCACGTTTAGTGCGGTGTCAACAACCGTAGACCATTGTATGTACAATTCATGTTTTAGGTGCGACACCAATTTACTGTGATTTACCAACGGTCATACTGATACTGTGACCAGCTGCTGTAACGTCAAGGATGCTTTTATTGTGGTTGTGATCAGCAGCTTTTATTGCTGACTTTACTGCAGCTTCCCAGAGGCCGCCAAACGATGAGGCCCGGGAAGGAATGCATTTGAACTCCACTTGCTGTATTAATTCGATATCACAGCATGAAGATGGCTGCTTCCAATTATTTTATCTCGTTATTCGCACCGACGCAATTTAATGTATCAATGAATAATCTGACACTTCCCTCGGCTGCTTAAGAATTGCCGTAGTGTTGCTAGGAATGTATCTGTGGTTAAATCGCTGCCCAACTCCAGGTGCACTTCCTTTGTGAAAATCAGCAAAAACACTGTGATATGCTTTATCGCGGATCTTTTTGCTCGGACGCCTGCTTTAAGGAATAGACGTGCTTATGTGACTCTTTGTGCTGAAAGATTGGCTAGTGCATCAGCTTTGGTATGGCTCTGGTGCATTTAAGATAGACATAATTATATGTCTTGCATTGTACGGACATAGAACATCTTCTAGTCTACAGCTGACTTGGAGGAGCTCATGGTCTCCTAATATGGGAGATACATATATGATCGAGCTTTTTTACCCACAGCCTTATAGAGCTGTATCTATTTTAATTCCGCTGTAAACTCGACTTTTTGACTGGTTCGCAATCTTCTCCAAGTGCGCTGGGTGCAATAGGCTTGCTGACATACTAAGTATTTCTCTCGAGGTTGTTTGGCTCAATGTGGAATCTGTGGAATCCACAATTTTTAAGAGAATGACTATCAATCAGATTTCTGAATCTGAAAGAACAAATAAATTTCAGTGCCTACACAACGCCTGACAAGCGCTTGCTCATTCCCTCTCTTTCTTGCACACTTCCACAAGACGTACAGATATACATATGTACATATATGTAGATATAGAAATTTAGAAGACAGATGTAAAAACAAAAATGGAAGCAGATAACATCTAATATATAAAAAACTCCAAAAGGGTTCGATTTAAATTTTTTTAATTTTCTTTTTAGGCTAAAATTCAATTTTTCCCTTTTGCGAGCATATAATAAATTACATAAATCGTAAACTCATATATATACTGACTTCGCTACCAACGTTCCCCCTCGTTTAAAATTGAATTTATTTAATCTTTTTACAACTTATCTGATTTTTTAAAATTATAAGTATTACTCTGTGAACCTAAAAAGTGTGGTACGGTCGTGAAACAACGGTTCACACGAGTGGAGGCGTCTCTTATTCTCTTTGCTTTCTTCTCTGGCGCTCTACAGTGCGCAGTTCTGCAATGGTAGTGGCCGCGAAGTAGCTGGTCGTCTCCCAGTTTGCAGGCTGTCTTTAGAGATCGCCCCGCCCAGGCTGTGTTTCAGCAGGTACCGCTGCGCTGTTATGTGAAAAATAAAAGCACTACCTCTAAAAAAACACAAAAAAAATACCAGAATTTTCAAAATTCGTTAAAAAAAATAAACTAAACAGATGTAAAGTCCCTATTTCAAGCTGAGGTAAGCTCAGTCTGCCCGGGATCCTACTACAAGAAATTTTGAGATTACAGGAACCTCTAGAGGAAACGGGGGTCGGCCCAAATTAAGCTAGAAACGAGAATGGGGGAGAATGGGGCGTAGCCGCGCCAGTGAGACTTGGGCAGAGATAGGTTGCGAGGCGTAGTCACACTCGTGGGGTCGAGGATAATACTGGGCACGAGGCGTAGTCACACTCGTGGGTCAAAAGGGATGTCGGGCACGAGGCGTGATCACACTCGTATAACCAACCGAAAGATTAAGAATGAGTTGGGATCTGAAGGCGGGGTCGTACCGCGGTATTCTTGGTTGTCGTGTTAATGTTAATATTCCCCCCTATGAGTTGACTTACTCAGTGTGTTTATTTTTCTTAATATTTTTAGCACTTTATTGGGTTTTCTTTATTGATATTTTTTAAACGTAAGCTAAGTATATTATTATCGTTAAATAAAGCGAATAGCTACGCGGAGCAATGTCTGTTTCGCGGCCAGGTTCCCGAGTAAGTGTCTTTCACTTTTTGGGCGGTATAGGGCTGACGGTCACGCGGCTGAAAGTCGTAAAAGGTCTTATGTCTATACAAAAGGGAATACAAAAGAAACATAATTTGTACTTATATAAATTCTTAACTATCCGTTGTTGGGGCGGCTCCAACGCTGCTTCTAGCTATAACGTCCACTCGTGGTTCGTTACACATAAAAACCAATAGTTCTTAAAAAAAAATGAAGTGAAGACAGGTGAGTGACCGCCAGGCCCAGGCCCCCTATATGCGCCTCATATAGCATCACTGCCCGTGTCACACTCATCAGTAGTCGACGTCGTCATTAATTGGGTCCTCGGGTATTCAACATTAGCCTTTATAGAGCGCTGTTGCTGGAAGCCGAAAGCCTTTAAGCTCATGTAGGCCAAATGCTCTCGGAAGCAGAGTCACGTGTCTATCAGGATGCCAAGATATTTCATTGCCCACTCTGATGTCACTGGGGTGCCCGCAACTGGCCGTCTTTCAAAGTAACCGTTTTCCAAAGTAACCGTCCGTATTGGTGCGGTGATAGGCCGCCAAGTCCTGCGATGATTCGTTGCAGCCGTAAGCATACGTGACTTTCTCAAGCAGTTTGTTGGCTGTGCCGATCAAGCAAAGTGGTCTGTACGAAGCATCAGCTTCTTCTTCTTCCACATCTCAGGAAATACTCTGGCCCAGGTGCCGAACAAGGCTAATGCTCCTGGCTGTGACTTTGATTGTGACTTCTTCGAGTGTTCGGTGATTAGATTTGGCGAGGGACCTCTTCGATATGATCCGCCAAGCGCAGAAAAAGCTCCTCCACAATGGATCTGACCACGTCGGGGTCCGATGGCGGTACTTGTTTCTTGGCGCACAGCTTTTTTGTCACCAGCTTCTATGCCCTTTCCCATGGATCCTGCTTAGCAGAGTCGCATAGCGATAGAAATAACTAGCGTTTGCTTTCCTTTATGGAAGCCTGGTGGTGACGTCTAAATGCTTTTTCTGGGCCATGAGGCGGTGCATTCCGCGTCGAGGTTTTCCATGACTTGGTTGGACATGCACTCAGCATTTCCATCCGTCGCAATGTTGGTCATCAGCGCCGTGTTGAACCTATCAGCGCGATGGCATTTATACTTAGGCGCAGCTTTTTCGACGCTAGCTGCTTGCTGACCTTTGCTGCAGATAATTGTTGCATACTCCTAAAGTGTTGAAGAGTGAGTGGCTCACGAATGTAAGGTCGACTATCGACGCGATTCCTGCTTTGGAGCAGCTATGTTGCACACTCTAGTTGAGGAGCGCTATATCCAGGGGTGCCATGGTCTCCAGCAAGACCCTACCTCTCGTATTCGTTAAGATGTTTCCCCATTCCTCTGCCCGCCCTCGCATTAAAATTTCCTCCGATAGCCACTGGGTGACGATTCCTAATATCAGCCGCCAGGTTTTCTAGGATTTCTGTGAGTAAGGAGAGCGACAGGCGCTGTATATTCCGGCCCTTCCAACATTTGCGCGTACGAAACCTGAGCTTATGTTGGTGAGCTGCATTGGTGTGGCGCCGCAAAGCCATAGCGCAACCTTTTTGGTAGCATCCTAGGGCACTCAATAGGTTGGTATGGCTTGCTGAGGACGGCAAGGTTTATTGACATTTCTTTCACGGTAAGGCTCGGCAGGTCGTGTGCCACAGCACAGTGATTGAGGTTGACCCACCTTTTGCTGATAGGCATCTCTTGCTAGAAAATTAAGTCTGAAGGGTCAGCACAGTTCCTCAGCCACATTTGCAACTGGAATTACCAGACACTTGGAAGGGCTTTATAAACTTCATGCAAGAATATGAAGAACTAGGAGATATGAAGAGGCATTACATCATACCACATCACTGTGTGCTCTAACCTGAGGGCCCTACAACAAAGCTGTGACTAGTATTTGATGCGTCATGCAAATCAGCAAGCAAAAAAAAAAAACGTCATTCTGCATGCTGGACTGGGCATCAGTCAGTCATAGTCGGGCATCAGAGCGCTTACAGAGGAACTGTGCGTGGGGATCAAAGATATATATAAATGGCATTTGGGATGGTACCGAACGGAACTTATCGGCAAAATTCGGCATATGAAGGTTTGGTCAAACGGCTGCAACTTATAGCCGTTGATCCATCGACTCTTACAAACGATACCTTAAACGACGCCTAATTAATCTGTCTGTCTAAAAGCCAAAATTCATGCCATGAAATATTATTTTTTCGACTTTTCCTGAGTTTTTGAAGTCGGAATGACGGAAAAATATTCCTAAAAAAGTATCAAATTTGAAACTACAAAGTTTCTGGGTTGGACTTACAGCTGCATTTGTCAGCTGTGCAGAACGGCCAAATTTAATGAAACCAGATATAAGAAACTTAGGTTAGGTTAGGTTAAAGCGGTAGCTGCGGGGAGAAGTGTGCAGAAGTCGTTGTGAGGGATTGACAGCCTTGGGGCGTGTGTGCCTATCTGCCAATATCCCGTGATGCCTCGTGTTACCGCAGAGCACTGGACTCTGTTTAGTCTATATAGCTCTGCCGAACGTTTTGCTGATCGACATGGCCATATCAATCTAGAGGTTCTGCAGGTGATGGCTTCGTGCCATCGCCTGTTTGCGAGTTGCTCGAAAATTTCGTTCGTATGTAGCCTACACGTAGCCATTGGCATCGCTACCTGCTCCCTCTTCGATTGAAGAGGGCTTGTAGTGCCCTGCCTGGCCAGTTCGTCAGAAAGCCTCGTTCCCCTGTATGCCCACATTAGGAAAAGTTTTAACTTCTCTGAGATCTCGTTCAGAGACCAGCGGCAGTCATTTACCGTCTTGGAGTTCGACAAAATAGAGCATAGTGCCTTAATAGCTTCCTATTCTTCCAGAGAAGATGCACATTAGACGTCTGTTAATGGTTAATTTGGAGACAATAGAAATAGCCTCTTTGATTGCTTCAACCTCCGCTTGGAACACACTACAATAATCCGTGAGCCTTAATCAGTGACTGCTGTTGAGCTCGTTACAGTAGCTACCCACGCGGTTGTCTAGCTTTGAGCCATCAGTATATATGTGAACTGCAGGTCCGGATTAGCCCATCTCCCAGTGGGATTGATACCTGGAAAGGCATCGAGAAGTGATCGCGAGCAGTAATCAGTCCTCTCTGGAAGTTGCGGAAAATTGTCAGAATTCCTGAGTGGCCAGTCACGGATGTTTTCCACAGCTTGATTTCTCTCATTCTGAGAGCGGAAAGTGTCGCATCTTTTTTTATATGAGGTCTACGGGAAGAAGGTCCAGGACAGTGTCCAGAGCGAAATCCGCCTGCGAAGTCCGCCTGTCGGCTGAGTTTAGTGAGACAAGTTTTCTTGTCCAAAGCTGGCCACCAGACCACCACTCCATAGAGCATTATTGGTCGAATGATGGCTGTGTAAAGCCACTGGACTATGTATGGGGTCATTCCCCATTTCAGTCCGATGGCTTTTCTGCAAGTATATAGAGCCACTGTGACTTTCTTCGCCCTGTCTTCCAGTCAAGCTTTCTGTCGAGGAACAGGCCAAGATACTTTGCATTATTGCTAAAAACTAGCGCTTCCCCACCAGTTAAGAGACGATTCGATGATCGATGTGATCGTATGGAGGGCCGTTTCGGTGAATCTTTCCTACCGATAGGCGTGCTGAGAGTCAGAGATTAGACTGGGCGGAATTTTCGCCACGATATGTAGCCCCAGATATGTAGTTCCATCGTCTTCAGAAGGAACGACGAGAGGCTTATGGGTCTTAAATCCTTGGGGGCAGCATGCGAGGGCTTGTCTGCCTTGGGTATGAACACAACTTTGATATGAAGCCGGGTGTCAGGGATGTGTCCGTGGGAGAAGACTCCCTTGTAGATACTTTTGAGTCAGTTTATGGCTCTTTGCACTGCGTGTATCAGTTGGGCAGGAATGATGCCATCTGTTCCAGCCGACTTGTAGGGCTTAAAACTCCTGATTGCCCAGGAAATGTTCTTCTGACTCAACAGGTTCTGGATACCTGAACCTGGTCCGGGAGATCTGGAAACAGACAGAGGCGCAGTGCATTCCGGTCTGATTACGTTGCAGCTTGGAAAATGGGTGTTGGGTAGAAGATTTACCGACTCTTCACTGGACGCAGTCCAAGACTGGTCGGCTTTCTTCAAGTAGCCCAGGGTGGGTGTTGTCTTCGAGAGAATTTTGCGCAAGCGTGAGGCTTCCGAGTTGCTTTTGATTTCGCTGCAGAACTTTCGCCAGGAGGCACTTTTGGCTCTCCTATGTTCCTTATTATAGGTTGATAGACTGGTCTTGTTAACGTCCCAGTTCTGCTCAACGTTCCCAGCTTTTGCCATATTCAAGAGTCTAATTGAGCTTTGCGGAGTTCCTATAGTTTCGGTGTCCACTATTCAGGTTTCTTCAGGCCTCTGATTTTACTAGAGGGGCAAGATTTTTCGAGTGCCTTCCTAAAAAGACGGGTCGTGGGCTCCGGGGAGACCCCCTCTTCGGGGAGGGGGGGACTCAGGGAGGATGCGGCCTAGGTGTTCTGAGTACCGGGCAGGCCCTAGCCTAGGCGACAGTGCACCCGCCCAAGTGTACAGTTTCAGCGAGTCGAACCGTTATCCGTTGATCCCCCTGTAACACCCGCCGGCTGACGGCCTATATGAAACTTAAGTTATGTAAAAAAAATAGAAGCACTACCACTGAAAAAACCATGAAAAAATATACCAGATTTTAAAAAGTTCTTAAAAAAAAAAAAACTTAGCCTAGAAAGAAAAACCATATGTCTTAAAAAAATTAAAATCTCCAAATCTATTAGAAAAAGTCATTTTGGGACACAGGGGGAAAAAAATCAATTTTGACTAGAGGAGTGTTATAAGAATTAATTAAGTAAAATTTTAATTCAATTTATTTTTTTTTTCAGGCATCTGAACGAGCGATGAAGAACCTAAAAACTGCCACTTCAAGTCACCATCATGATCTGACAGATAAAATTTCAATTATAGCTCGGACGGTTTGTGAAAAGGACGGTGTTTATTCAACTGGAGTCATAGAAATTTAAATGATAAACAATTTTATCCAACAGTGCAAATTTTTGTAATAAACAATCAAAAATATGTTAAATATATTGCATCAATTCGTTTTCTTTGTTTTATAAAACTTTATGGTGGCATGTCAGCATTAAACTAAGGTTATTAATACAATCGACACCAAGCAGATGACTGATACGCGCAGATTCCAGACAACGGGTAGTCTCCGCCGGACAGTCTACCTAAAACTTCCATTGCGGTATACGGAAATATTTTGTTAGCTTTGAAATGCGTTAAACACACACAAAAACAGTAATCAAACGCTTCAAATACGGCCATTAAAAAAAAAATGCTACCATAACTGTACATTGTTCAACTTTAAACAGCAATAAACAATGACACGAACTCACGAACACTTTATTTATTTGAAGACCAACGTTAAACCAACACGACTGATATTCATATATGTGTACATGATATGAATTTATCTAGAATTTGTTTTGAAAGATTTTTGAAATAATGAACGTTTAAACGCTTTGCTGTATGATGAATAATTGTTCGGCAATGAAAGCAACAGCAAGCAACTAATAGCATAGGTAAAACGCTTCAGCCCACAGCACTCTATTAATGTAAAAAGGCTGCCTATAATGACCTTTGCAGTAACTATAGAGATGAGAAAGAGGAGGAGATGGTGGAACATCTTTTCTGCTCCCTTCGTCTCGCTCTTTTTCGTTGTGACTAGATGTGGTTTCGATTTGCACTCTTCTCATTTTCCTTTTGTTTTTCCTAAACAGCCGGTGTTTTTTTTTTTTTCGAAATAAACTAATAAATTCCAGATCTCCCGGACCAGGTTCAGGTATCCAGAACCTGTTGAGTCAGAAGAACATTTCCTGGGCAATCAGGAGTTTTAAGCCCTACAAGTCGGCTGGAACAGATGGCATCATTCCTGCCCAACTGATACACGCAGTGCAAAGAGCCATAAACTGACTCAAAAGTATCTACAAGGGAGTCTTCTCCCACGGACACATCCCTGACACCCGGCTTCATATCAAAGTTGTGTTCATACCCAAGGCAGACAAGCCCTCGCATGCTGCCCCCAAGGATTTAAGACCCATAAGCCTCTCGTCGTTCCTTCTGAAGACGATGGAACGACTTCTGGGGCTACATATCGTGGCGAAAATTCCGCCCAGTCTAATCTCTGACTCTCAGCACGCCTATCGGTAGGAAAGATCCACCGAAACGGCCCTCCATACGATCACATCGATCATCGAATCGTCTCTTAACTGGTGGGGAAGCGCTAGTTTTTAGCAATAATGCAAAGTATCTTGGCCTGTTCCTCGACAGAAAGCTTGACTGGAAACTGAGCATAGAATACAGGGCGAAGAAAGTCACAGTGGCTCTATATACTTGCAGAAAAGCCATCGGACTGAAATGGGGAATGACCCCATGCAGTAGGTATATTGTTGAGAAAGCGAAGGAGAACCAAGGAGATGTTCTGGAAGATCACAATAGCAACATTATTGTAAGGAAATATATTGTTTATTGTTATTTTATGTTTAACAATGTACAGTTAAACTATAAGGGCAAAATTACATGTCAACTAATTAATCGAATGGGCTAAGGCAAATACTCAGACCCGGTGGGGCTGATTATCGGCACAGTAGCCGATAAGATCCCGCCAACAGCCAAATTTAGGTTAGAGAAAAGCCGGTAGCCGAACAATTCCCAATTAGAGCTATTTAAATTAAGTTATTGATTAAGATAATTTTGACCTTATTAGAACTAGTATCAAAGGAAAACAGATGGAAAAATTGGTTATAGTTTCGGCAAAGGCTACGGAAAGATTCATAATCAGAGTAGTTAGAAAGAAAGACTTGGAGATGAAGAGGAAAGTAATGCCTAGTCGGGGCTGATGTGGGCAGACGATTCGACCTCTCCAGAGAGAAGCTTATGGAGGAAGAGAACTCCATGGCAGATTCTACGGGATTAAAGAGAGTGGAGGTTAATTAGGCGCAACCTACTTTCATAAGAAGGGAGATGGATCGAAGGGTCCCAATTGATTCCGCGGAGAGCAAAGATGAGGAACTGTTTTTGTACTGATTCGAGCATATCCTGAAATTTTTGGTAGTGAGGAGACCAGACACAAGAACCATATTCCAAGATAGGCCGGACCAGAGAAACGTACAGAAGTTTTGTAGTATACGGGTCTGTAAATTCCTTAGACCATCTTTTGACAAATCTTAAGACTCCTTTGGCTTTGTTAGAGATAGTAGAGATATGAGAGTTGAAACATAGATTGGGTACAAAGGTAATGCCGAAGTCGTTAACTTTGAAGAGGCGTTGCAGGATAATGTTATTGATTGAGTAATCGAAAAGGTATGGCTTATTGCGGTGAAAAGTCATGATATTGCATTTATAAATGTTAAGAGGTAGAACGTTAATTAAGCAACAATTGTTAAGAGCGTCAAGATCTGATTGCAGGGTTAGCGGGGACAAGGGTCACTGTAGAAAAAACATAGCTTTACGTCATCATACATTAGGACACGGGAATGAGATCGTTAGAGGAAGATCGTTAATAAATAGGTTAAATATCAAGGGACCCAGATGGCTACCTTGAGGAAACCCCGAAGAGACTATAACATGTTTAGAAAGAGAGGAGTTAAAGCAGACACGTTGAGAACGGTTACAAAGGTAAGAATTAGTCCAGTAAAGAAGCTTAGTCGGAAACCCTAGAAGAGACAGTTTATGAATAAGTAGATTGTGATTAACGGAGTCGAAGGCTTCCCTAAAGTCAGTACAAACGACATAAGTTTGACACTGTTTAGCAAATCCCGAAGTTACAAAGGTGGAAAATTCAAGGAGATTAGTTGAAACTGAGCGACGTTTAACGAATCCATGCTCTGATTCAGAGAATAAAGAACTGCAAAAATGTTGCAGCTGAGAAGTGGTGATTTTTTCGAAGAGTTTAGGAATGGCAGATAAGTTGGAAATACAACGGTAGTTAGAGACATCAGATTTAGATTATGAAAGGGAACTATATAGGATTATTTCCAGTCACCAGTTTCGAGAGACAAGTTGAAAAGTTTTAAGAGAGGCACACTGTAACGAACGACGTTACAGTTCGCGCCGCACGCCGCACCGGCAATGAATATATATAAGCCATCATAAGTTAAGAATTCTATTTGTATAAATATAAGATATGTCTTCTTTACCATACAATACACGAATACTTCTCGAACCACCCACTTTTCTTCCGCCACACGCGCGTCTTTCGGCCACGTGACTATCCCTCCTACACCCCTCCATAGCTCCCCCACCTCTCCTCAATCATAACCCAAAACTTTCCCCTCCCACTAAGGTTCGATGCGATGGTTTTCTTTTCGACAAAAGAAATTAACCATCGATGCAGCGTCAGCACATATCCCCCCACCCATAGTGTTAAGCTAGCTAGTTTGATCCGCGGATTCTAGGTTCCGAGTCAACTAATTTAAAAAAAAGAAACCACTGAGTAAGTCTATTTGTCGGGCGGGAATTTATACAGTAATTTGCAGCCAAGAATACTGCGGTACGGGCGCACTTCAATTCTTCTCTTGATCTTCTGTTAGGTCCCACGAGTGTGACAACGCCTCGCCTCTCTTATCCTCCTCGACCCCACGAGTGTGACCACGCCTCGTGTCCTTCATTATCCTCAACAACCTCTCAGTCCGAATCTTACTGGTACAATTACGCCTCATTATCCTCCACTCTTGTCTCTAGTCTAGTTAGAGCCGACCCCCGTTTCTAGTAGAGGTTCCTGCAATCTAAAAATGTCTTGTAGTAGGATCCTGGGAAGACTGAGCTTACCTCAGCCTGAAATAGGACCATTACAACACAAAGAGATTCTGCACAAAGTTTAAGAACAGCATTCGGAACCGAGTCTGGCCCAGTGGAGAACGAAAACTTGCACGATTTTAAATTGGCCAAGAGACCATCATAGTCGATGAAGGGGGGACAGATACAACTGGAACTATTTAAAGGGATAGGATATGAGTAACTGCTACAAAAGTCGTTTGATGTGGCTAGGATAGTGGGAAGTTGGAAAAGTGAAGCGAACAGATCAGCAATATCACAATCCTTATCAGCATAACTACCATTTAAGTGTAGAGATGAAGGAAATTGGGAAGATTTACGTTTAGAATTAACAAAACTGAAGAATTGTTTAGGGTCGCGTTTAAAGTTAAGCTTGCACTTGGTCAAGTATCTATTGTAGCACAATGTATTTAATAAGGAAAATTTCGATTTTGCAATTGAGTACTTCGAAAAGTCTGATTGCAAACCAGATTTTTTGAACTTCTTGTACATACGGGATTTTAAATTCTTCAGATGTATTAATCTCGGGGTGAACCAGATAGTACCAGAAAGATTTCTGGAGGGGGTGACTAAAGGAACATGCGTGGGAAAGATGGAAAAAATAGAGCTATAGAATGCATTCGTGGCAGACTCAATTTCCTGGAAATCGTCAAGGAATGACCAATCCATCTGAGATAGGGCAGTATTCAACGAGAGAGAAAGGCTTAATAAAAGACTTTATAGGGCCTGAAGAAGGCAACAGGAAATCAATTGAAAGTGTGGGATGGTATGGGTCTTCAGGGAATGATATAGGTGATCCTCGACTTACCAAAGTGCTCGAAGCATCGGTAGTGAAGACGAGATCAAGGGTCCTACACATGTTATTACGTATGCCATTTACCTGGCCCAACGATGTATCGGACACAGAATAAACGAAGGCATGCTGCATAGATGGGAACATTAAGTTAGAGTCATTGGATGGAGACTAAGTGATATTTGGGAGATTTAAGTCACCAAGAACAATAAGACGATCAGAATCACTAAGCTGAGACGAAACGGGCTGAAGATGGGCAGCGTGAAGCATATAATTTGTAAATTCAGAAGAGGGTGGGATGTAAGAGCATGATATGAATAAATTAAAAGAACACAGACAAATTTTAACTACGATTATTTCAATAGTGTTGAGCTTATCGATGGAAAAGAGTTGGGAAGTTAAGTCGGAACGAACAGCAATTAGGACGCCGCCACCTCGAGATGGTCGATCAGATCTATATATGTTATAATTGTCTACAAAAATCTCGGAATCCGAGATTGAGGAATTGAGCCATGTTTCAGAGAAGGCGATAATATCGGAATCAAAAGTTGCACTATCAGCATGTAATTTGGTGAGCTTACTGCACAGGCCACGTACATTCTGATAAGTGATCTTTAGAGGTATGGAAGAATTCAGTTTTTTTAAATAGATGGTAAGTCAGTAGATGGTGTTGGAAGGACTCCTACCCGAGGAGCGGATTGCGAAAATCGAGATCGGCTATTGAAGATGTGACAGATAGTGTGTTCGGGCCAGAAAGAGGGTTCCAACACAGTCTTGACAAACTTCTCCGGGACAAGAATTTTAAAGGAGGAAATACTACGTTTTTCCTTGAAGGTAAATTTAGTTACTACGATGCCAGAGGAGCTATTAATGTTAAGTTTAGAGAAGATATAATCTAATAATAAGACGCGAGATAAATATAGATTTTAGAGGAGCGACAGCGAATAGAATAGATCGGTCAAGAAGAGTCACATGGTTTATGGGTGAGGCAGAGGCGGGATCTACCCGAGGATCAGGTCCGGATGGGAGAGCGCTGGCTGGGGAGCCAGTGCGAGCCGGTGTGAAAGGAACTACTTCAACTTCCATGCTGACAGCAGTATCGACGGCTTCATTAGAGGGCACAGAAACGGCAACAACGGGATGATCATTACCGTCTTGTTGGACATCCTGGACAGACACGGGCACGGGAGAGACAGCAGGTGAAGAGCCAGCCGTCAAAGTCGATCAAGGCTGGCGAACTGATTGGAGGAGTGTGTGTGCCGTTAACTAAAAGAGAATTAGAATTGTGAACACTGGGCAGACTAGGTGTAACCTTTCTTCTCTTTGGAGACTCATTTATAATTTTAAGATTTTTAAAATGAGTTTCCATTGAGATAAACGAATCCTGTAATTTCCGGATTTCCGCACGAACAAAACAGTCACAATAGCAGCAAGTGAACGGAGAGACACAGAGAGACAAGCACAGAGCGGCGGCTAATGCAGTGCGTGTGTGTTGGAATGAAAACAGATAAGCTGAGGGTAGATAAAAACAGAGAGCGGTTCAGAGAGAGCAAGCGCACCGCCCAAGAGTTGGCAACAACAAAACGGCTGCGATTAAAAATGCGCAGAGAAGGTAGGAATGCACAATAGGAATTGAAAATTGGAAATAAATACACAAAAATAAGCTTGATGCGTATGCACTGATATCGAACAGGTTGCATGATCGGCTAGGAACACCAGAAATAAGTAAAAAAACACAATCACTTTCCTTTTACAGCAGATTGACAATTTTTAACAATTATTTAAGTAAGAGCGAAATAGAGCACGACCGTCTGCAACGATATATCGATATGTGTATATACATATGTATGTAAGTGTGAGTGTGAATTGGAGAGAGAAAATAATGAAAAGTAAATAAAGAAGCAAAGAAATAGTGAATTAAATGAATGAAATAATTGTGAGTAGTGAAATAGGGAGAAGAATTTAGTGGCAAAAGGGCAGAATTAGCTCAGTTGAAATCATTGCAAAATATAATGAAAAAAATATACTTCAGTCAAAAGCATTTGAAACAACATGGAAAGAAATTAATTCAAAAAAAAAAAAGTGCAAAAAGGGAGCAACGAAAAGGGGGTTGGTTCGACATCGACCCGAACACCCGGCAGAGGTGGATAGCTTGGCGTACGAGCGATCGTAGCGGCGAACGTTGTTCGGCGCGAGGCGATCGGCGGACTGAGCAGTTGCAGTTGTGGTTGGTTCGACGTCGACCCGAACACCCGGCAGAGGTGTATGGTTCGGCGTAAGAGCGATCGTAGCGGCGTTCGAAACGTCGTGTTGTGGTTGGATAGATCGTTCAGTATGGAAGGACGGCTCGACGTGCGGCCGGTCGATGGCGGCGGAGGTCGGACCAACAGGCAGTTCGATGGGAAGGCGGACTCGACGGAGGCAGAGTGGGATCCAACCGAGTTGGGTCGGAAGCCGGGTGGCTTTATGTCGAGCCCATACATGTATACGCAACACAAAAGACAGGGCCGGTACGAAAAACTGAAGTGCGCTGACGAGGCCCGAAAAAGGGCCACAAAAAGATATAAAATATTTGTGAAATAGTAAATGGAGCACGGGAGTCCTAATTACTCGCATGCGTAGAGCAGAGTCCTGTATCGCACAGGGCGGAAGTTCAGCATGAGAGTGTTAGTAGAGATACGAGAGAATAACAGAAACACAAGAGAAAGAGTAATGAAAAACTCCAGCCACTCACATATGTAGGGCGGAGTACTGTAACGCACAGTGCGGATGCCTAGTATAGGAGTGGTTGAAGAAGGAATGATGCTACGAAGAGTCACACTGTCTGCGTACGGCTGGGAGTACTGTAACGCACACTATACCAGCTAGCCTCAGGGTGCAGGGTAGCGAAGAAGAGAGAGGAAATAAGGAACACTACGCAGTGTCACACTGTCCGCGTATGGCTGTGAATACTGTAACGCACAGTATAACAGTTATCTTCAGATTGCGCAGTAGTGGAATAAAGAAGAAGTTAACGTGAATAAATTAAAGAAATTAATAATAAAGAGAAACCTATTTCACACCGCACTATATAGTTATTAAAAAATCAAACACATACTAATTTTTAACTAATTGCAGACTCCATTTCGCACACTTCACACAAGGACACACAAGGAAACTAACCATAACTGAGCATAAAGAATAAGCACACGATAACATACACACACACAATATATAATATAATAAGAATAGAGATACTATTGTACATAAGAACATTCAAGTAATACAATAAGCACATGTCAGTAAGAGGTAATACTCACAGACTCATCCCATTAGACATAGCAATACTAGAAATCAGAAGAGAGAACCAGGAACTATCGGAAATAGCCCAAGAAAGCAGTTCGTCCGCCATCCTTGAGGCAGTGAGGGTTATAGACTTGGTAGCGGTCATACCTAAGCATGAAGGGGAAATAGAAAAGTTCATTGGATTCGTAAAGTCGGTATAGGAGATTTTAGATAAGAATAAGAAAGAGGATAGATCGACGACAGGAAGGGTAGCTCTTAATGCCATAAGAGCCAAAATTGTAGAAGACGCCAGTAGGAAGCTGGAACTCAATAATGTGGACTTAGACTGGGACCAAATGAAAATAGCGCTAATCGCTCTCTTTTCAGGCTGTAAAGGGACCGATAGGGTTGACGATTAGGAATACGCACATACATACATACATAGATGATATTGGAAAAGCTTACGACATAGCTCGGAAAGAGAAAAATGCCTACGCCCCGGAAGAACCGGTAGCGAAAGATGAGAAACAGGAAGCAGTTGACGAACAGGTTCAAGAAAAGAAGCAACCTCCAGTACAAGAACAGGAAAGGAAAGAAGTTGGCGTACTAGAGGAACAGCAAGAGATGGGCAACTAGCTTCAATACCAGTGGGGGGGCAACATGCAATCTCCGTTTGGAATGGCCTTCCCAATGCTCGATGGAAACGGTTGGCCCGGTATGGGATTTGGACTCCCAGTGGGAGGAAACCCTTTCATGGGATCTCCCTTTATGCAAAATAATCCAATAGGATACACCAGGGGGTCATACCGGAACCAGCAGCTTAGAAACCCTACATGGAACCACGGTCAACAAAGCCGTGGACGACAATGGGGTTAAAACAGACGTCAGGGAAAACTAGCGATTCAGTCACCGCAAGATTCAAAAATAAGCGGTCAATCATGGATGTCTAGAATGTCCAATAATTCTGGGCCGTCGTTCCAATCGAAAATCTCTAGACAATCCTATTGCAATCAGCTTAAGCCTAGTACTTCAACTATAAGGACGGGCAGCAGCAAATGACCATCTAGTATCCAAGAGGACGACGGAAATTTTCTCCAAAGAGCCTCGAACCAACCACAGGATATTTAGGAGCAAAAAGAGAGCATATATAATGGTAAAGCTAGCAACAGAAATGTCAATTAAACTACTTATAGATACAGGGTGATCATTTTCATTTTTAAGACCGGAGGTAATACCCGCGGATTATGCCCAAAGATTAGATACTCCGATCAAAATAAAAACCGTTACACAGGCACACGAGGTGCAATCAGAAACACGATTGAGAATGTTTAAAGAGTTAGGTGAAGAAGGAGAGATGAGGATGCTCTTATTTAAATTTCGTTAGTATTTTGACGGATTAATCTTAATAGATATTTTAAAACAGAAAGGGGCAACAATCGACATACAGAAGACACAATTGAGAACAGCATTGATAGAAACCCAGTTGTGGTTAACGCAGCATAAAGCGACAGAATTATATACGATAGAAGCAGGCACAAAAAGAATCATACAAGTGCCGGTACAATTGAAAGCTGGGGAGTTTAAAATCAACAGAACATGGGTAAACTATGATATGGAAATATCAGAAGGGCTGTATAGGGCAATAGAAGGTCAGAGTCTAGTGGAGGTAATAAACTACGCAGAAGAAGATCAGCAACTGTTATTAGAAGAACCACTTATAGTGACAGAGTTTAAGGCAGAAGAATATGTAGAATTATATAACATCGAAAAAGGAGAATGGCCAGATACAGGAAGAGTCCCTTTTCACAGAATCAGAACAGACCACTTAAATAAAGAAGAAATTAAAGAATTAAAAAGCTATGTAAAAAATACTTCTCGGCTTTTTACATGGAAAGGGAGGAGTTGTCTTTCACAAACGTGGTTAAACATCAGGTCAGAACAACGGATGACATTCCGGCTTATTCTAGACCGTATAGGTACGCGTTTACCGAAAGAGAATAAGTAAAAGCACAAATAGGAAATCTGCTAGACCAGAAGATCATTAGGCATAGCCATTCTTCGTGGAGTGCCCCAGTGTGGCTAGTCCCGAACAAAAAAGATGCCTCAGGAGAAAGAAAATGGAAGATTGTAGTAGATTATAGAAAGTTAAATGAGAAATTGATTAAGGACAGATACCCAAAGCTGATAATTAACGACGTACTAGTTGGGCTAGGTAGGGCTACTTCTCCACTTTGGACTTAGCCAGCGGCTACCATCAGATAGAAGTAGAGGAGTAGGACATACCGAAAACGGCATTCTCAGCAGAAGGGGGCCATTTCGAATGTGTGATGATCCCCTTCGGGCTAAGCAATGCCCCTGCAACGTTCCAAAGGTTAATGAACAACCTTTTCGGAGACCTATTAGGGAAATTTTGGCTTGTATATATGGATGACATTATGGTGTTCTCCACATCCCTACAAGAGCACATGAACGTTCTAAACAAGATCTTCGCCAAATTGGAAAAAGCAAATTTTAAACTCCAACTGGATAAGACAGAATTTCTAAGGAAAGAGGTAGAATACTTAGGGCATGTAGTAACCTTAGGGGGAGTCAAGCCGTACCCAAAGAAGATAGAGGCAATAAAGAAATTCCCATTGCCAAGAACTAGGAGGCAGATAAAGTCATTCTTAGAGCTATTAGGGTACTATAGGAAATTTATAAAAGACTTCGCGGCAATACCAAAGCAAACTCAAGGGGAAGAAAGCAGTGCAGGTTGACCACGAGTTTGAAGAAATATTCGAAACGCGTAAAACCTTGCTATGCAATGACCCCGTGTTGCAGTTCTCAGAGTTTACTAAACCATTAATACTAACGACGGATGCTAGCAATTATGCCATAGGCGCTGTCTTGTCCCAGGGACACTTGGGAGCAGACAGACCATTGGCATATGCGTGCAGAACATTGTCAGATGCGGATGTAAAATACGCGACAATAGAAAAAGAAATTCTTGCCATTATTTGGGCGATAAAGCACTTCCGTCACTATCAATTCGGACAAAAGTTCAAAATAGTCACGGATCACAGACCGTTGACTTGGTTAATGAGCATAAAAGAACCAGATTCCAAGTTAGTAAGATGGAAACTATAGTTATTGGAATAGAGAGGTAGCAACGAATGGAGAAACTATGCATTCAGCGGAAGAAGACTTGCGCATCGGGTTCCCCAAATCGGAGAAACCGTTGAATGACTATAACATCCAGATAGCCGTAGAAAAAGGAAGTCCACCTAAGATAGAAAAGAAGGCGCCATTCAGAAACAAGGTTAGGATTACATGGAATGAGGACAAGTTTGAGGAAGAGGCATTAGGCCGAACACTTGAGGAAATTCTTAAACCAAATAGGACGGTGGCCATCTTTATACTGGAAGAATTGGTGATAGTTGTGCAGAACGCGTACTGCAAATATTTTGCGTACAACAAGATATATAAAGTGGTAATTGTGCATCTCACAATTATATTGCCAGAGCTAACAGATAGAGATCTACAAGAGAAAGCGGTGAAAGAACACCATGAAAAGAACAACCACAGAGGTATAGAGAAAATATTAGCGCACCTGAAGAGGAAGCTGTACTTTCCACATATGAAACCGGTAATAGCCCAAACTGTCAATAATTGTGACAACTGCCAAACGATGAAGTATGATAGGAATCCTCAAAAGATTAAATACAGTGTCACAGAGACCCCGGGAAGACCAATGGAGATAGTGTACATAGACCTATATTTCGTAAACAAGAAATTCGTACTAACGGTCATTGACAAGTTCTCCAAAAACGCGTGGGGATATACTATTCCAGCAAGAGATAGTATAAATGTGGTCAGGTCGGTAAAAAAACTTTATGACACTATTCGGGATTCCGAGCAAGATAGCTTGTGATCAGGGAGTAGAGTTTTCTTCAAACTTGTTCAAGGACTTCTGTAAGCAGTATGAGGTAGAGTTGCACATGACTTCCTTTTAACAGTCGTCAAGTACCGCAACGTTCGAGAGATTACACTCGACAATAACCGAAATATATAGAATACTTAATAATGGAACAAAAGAAAGAAAAGAAGATTGAAGCAAAACATGAAGACATATTAGTTGAAGCGTTTATAACTTATAATAATGCAGTGCATTCGGCAACAAAGCTCACGCCTCATGAATTGTTCACAGGAAGAACGCACATTTTCTTGAGTAACGTGTCATTTAACAATGAACACATTTATCTTTGGACAATTAATGCGTTCCAAGCAGAGATTTATCCAAAAGTAAAAGAAACCACCTAATTTTGTAGCATATAGCGAAAAACATATGTACTACTATACGAAAAAATGTAAACAAATAAGATGGAGGAGTTACCACATCAGCACCTACTTTCTTCCTTCCTCCTCCGAAACCTCTACGAGCTGGCTACAATGTAGTGACCACCAACAACACCGACTCACACCACCAACTCACATCCGCTCCAATTGCAACAGCAGACGCAAACGCCAACGTCAGCAGATTCTCGGCCACTCAGAATTAGGGAATCAGCATTATTGTAAAACCATATCTACCCAAAGTTAAAATAAAGATCAGAATACTTTCATACTCAAAACCAATCGGACGTGTATTCATTGAACCAAGATACGGGCTATTAACATTCTTAATCGGTCAAAACCTACAGCGGCCCTTGCCGCGGCTCACAACGTCCCCTCTCGTTTTTTTTTTTATTTTTATTATATAATTTATTATATTATTACTGCCCATGAAAATGCCGTCCGGCTCTCGACTTTGTCAACAAATTATTTTATTTTTTTATTTATTTATTTATTTTATTTATTTTTTTATTTATTTTATGTCAGAAAAGGCTTGCAAAGCCAAGTCCAGCATGAGATCTTATATCGTGCTAGCTGCCAGGGCCATCGACTACAGAGTTAATTAGATATGCATAAGTTGTAAAGCTGCATGTACAGATATATATATTATATTTTAAATTTAATTAAGTTTAGATTTCGTGGTATATATTTGTTTCTTTTAGATATTCTATTATTAGTTTGATGTTTTCTTTGGATGGATTACTTAGGTATTGGGTGGTATGTAGATTTTTAAATATTTTTTGTTTAATTTGGGTAGTTGCAGGGCATAAGTTGAGGATGTGCTCCATGGTTGCTGGAGTATGTGACTGGCAGATCGGGCAGCTTCGTTACGCTGTGGGATCCAGGTAGTGTTTGTGCGTAAGTTTTGAGTGACCCAGTCGGAGTGGCGTACATATGTATACCAAACCAATCGGACGTGTATTACTTGTACCAAGAATCGGCCTCATAACCATTTAACTCAGAATATCCTACACTTAATCATAACTCACGCGCTGGGTTTTCGGTCGGTACACAACTTTTAGAAACGACCGTTTGTCTCGGCGTGCAGGAATGTTTCTAATTATAATGGATTCAAACTTCACGTCGGAACTTTTCACAGTCCAGATTCAACAATAACTAGAAATCCTACGTGTAAAACTGATTCTTCCCGCTTTCTCACTTTTCATAAATTACTCGTATATTCCACCTTCTTCGAATCTCGCAATTTACGGGTAGTAATAGTCCGCTTTAACCGCTATTTCTTCCTCGCTATCAGATCAAAATCATATTATAATTCTTAGTGACTTCAACTTGGTCTACAGTAAACGAGTCTAATAGCCTAGTGCCCATGACAAAACATGACTTTATTTACGACTTTTTTGCAGAGCTCGAAATAATAAGTCTCTGTTATACTTGTTGTCAGTAAAAAGGCACTTGTCCAGGGACACGATGCGAAACTATCAAAAAACACTCCCTTACTTCGTTTTTTTTTTGGCTCGCTCTTCGCTCAATCCACGAGCGTTTTTGTTCGTTCGCTCGGCTAATCTGTTCAGTCGGGACCTTTTACTTCGTAAAAACTCGGCAAACGGTCATTTGAGCATGTGAGTGTGTTGCGCGTGTGTATAGAGTACAGAGTAAGTGTGTTGCTCATGTGTATATGTAAAAATTTTGCAGAGAGTGTTCATTTAAAGTTATTTATTTGTCGAAATAAGTCGCGAAGTGAATTGCTTTTTCAAATTTGATAAAAATATAAATTAATCAACTTGCAACGTATGTGCTGCAAAACTAGCTGGTCACCATTCAACCAATCTAAGCTAAATAGTTTGATTTACAGAAATTCGTATTGTGCAGCGCCACTGGCTATTAATGCATACGAATACTCGATTGAAAATACTCCGCGATCGCCGTGGGTACTTCAGGTTGGACTTTTCTTTTCTCTTCTCAGCTTCCTGATCTCAAGCCCTATGCGCCGGTCTCGCGCTGCCCACGCTTTGCCCACGAGCCCTCGCTCTCTCTATGTCGGTGCTCTGTCGCCCTCTCCGTGCTGGTCATGATCCACTTGATAACTGCGTTTTTCCCGTTCTCTGCCGGTCTCAGTCTGTTCTTTCGTCTGTTCTCTCCGTGCTGTTCATGATTCGCTTGATAACGGAGTTTTTTCCGTCCTCTGCCGGTCTCTGTCTGTTCTCTCTGCCTGATGGGCGTGGGTTCTGTTTGCTGGGCATGGGATCGCTCTCTCTGGGCGGCGTGAGTGTGTTGCCGTCGGTCCGTCGTCTCTCTCTCGTCGGTCCGAGTGCGTTGCTGGGCTCTCTCTCTCGACGGTGAGAGTGCGTTGCTGGGTTCTCTCTCTCGACGGTGAGAGTGCGTTGCTGGGCTCTCTCTCTCTCGGCGTGGATGTGTTGCTGGGCTCTCTCTGTCGTTGGTGCGAGTGCATTGCTGAGCCTCTCTCTCTCTCTCGGCGTTAATGAGTTCTGGGCTCTCTCCGTCGTTGGCGTTGGCTATGGATGTCACTCTTAAGATACCGCGATCGTTACTTCCCTCCCTGCAACAAAATCACGAAACGGCTCTTATTGGCGCTTCGGGCCGTGTAGTTAATGTAAAAATTCGGGACAAATACTCTTATATCTAAATAACGACAATTAATTCCTAGTCAACAAAATCTTCATGGATAGTCTAGTCGGGGTCTAATACCGGTAACATTAATCCTTGTAATAAATGAAATAAACGGTAAGGGAAAGTAAAAGGAAAACGAAAGATGGGAGACAGGGGAATCTACAGGGCCGTGCGTTATCGCTACGGATCGTAGGACTACGGGGTCTCTGGCGAGGATTGACTGTGCGTTGTCTCGGGCTACACGCTGTCGGAGCTTACGGAACCATGCGTTGTCGCGACAGCTCGTAGGACAAAGGGGTTTGTAACGGGGATCTGGCCGTGCGTTATCGTGCCAGTTATCAACTACCAGGGGATATTGCTGAACCGTGCGTGATCGCGACGATTCTTAAGATTACCGGATTTCTAGGGAGGATTGGCTGTGTGTGATCGCGACAGTCACTAGCTACGAGAGGATACTACTGAACCGTGCGTGATCGTGACGGGCGATGGCGATGTACGAAAACAGTGTACAAGAAGCAAGCACGTGTCGGGTTATAGTTCTGCGCGAAGTTTTCCGTTGCTGTCTAGCGTCTGCCTTCGTTCGGGGTCTTCGTTCGAGTGTCGCTCGTTTCTTCGCGACACCCTTCTCACCCCCGCTATCGATCTTTTTCTCTTCTCGCAATCGATAGTGCTTTTACCTATCGACTCATTTCTGCGTTTTCTGCGTTATTATGGCCTTCGTTGGCGGGTGTAATGAACAAGGTAACTTATTACTAACTTAAATCTACATGGATAATAATAATAGGGCTTTCAGTGGCGAATCATGGAATAATAATAAAGATAATAATAGCAGAAAAGGAATACAGCAATCCATATACGCCTCCAGTAGCAGTGTGTATGGTTTTCAAACTTATCTACGTGATGTAGATGGGGTTGATGGTCGTTGGGTGCTTGTAAAACCTCATTGGGTCTTTTCAAGTTTCAGAAAAAACTAAAATAAATACCCAATTTGGACTGCAATTTTTCAAGAATTAACGTGGCTGCCATTTATATCTGAGAGATACTTTTATATGTAAATCTGAAAATACAATTTTTGTAGATTTCGACAACCAAAAACTATTTCATATAATATAAAATATTATAATAATAATACATATAATATATGTATTATATGTAACAAATTTTTTAAAAATTTAAAAAAAAAACTAAAACTAGAAATAAAATCCATTAATTCTTAAAAAAAAATTTAAATCTCCAAATCTATCAGGTAAAGTAATTTTGGGGCGACAGCAAAAACGTCGTGTTGACTAGTGTTATTGAAACGATAAAAAATCTTTAAGAAGGATTCTGGGCTCCCAGCTTGGAATTGTGCTCTGCAAATTTTGATTCACTCATCAAAAGATGACTTTAAGCCTTTTTTATTTTTAAAAATGTTTGACTTTTTCAAAAGTTTAATCTGTTAATGATAAATACGAAATATGAAGTAATTTATGGTTAATTTTGAAGATGATTATAAAACTTTAATAAAAATAGACAACATTGTTTGTAGGGGGCGGATCACCTTGTCTTCACTATCACGAAACAGTATGGCAGCAGTATTGTGTTTTCAAACTGATGTATTTCACGGTTCTTCGCTGATGGTTATTTATAACTATTTTAAGTAATTTAAGGTATGTATGTAATATGTACAGGAACAAGAAGCCGTGGGTATGTCGTTCGCACAGACTTTGACCGATCGTAACGGGGGTGGGAGCGAGAACTGCCAACTCCCGCTCAAGCTAGTGGCCGCCCGAGCGCCGGGCGGCTCTCCTGAGTGCCGTGTGCAAGAGCGTGCGAGAGCGAGTCGGGCGCGGAGCGCTCTCCAGAGCGCTCTCCACAGTGCGCTGCAGAAGTTTGCGACTGCCCTGAACATCCTCCCCCCCCTTGCAGGATTGCAAAGTATATTTGAGGGTTTTTTTACAATAGAAGAGAGTCTACGGATAGCGACGGTGTCCCTGTATGCTGGGATGCTGAAACCAAGGGCGACGCTGCTGCAATTCCACCGAAAGGCTGGCTGTCAGGGCGCCGAGGGCGGCGTTCAGCTCGGGATGCTGACCTCGACGGCGAAGGTGCTACAGTTCCTTCAACAGGCCGGCTGGCGGGACTACGAGGGCGGCGTTCAGCTCGGGACGCAGGAGATGGCGACGAAGATGCTGAGGCTGAGCGGGCTGCACGACGAGACGCGGGTATGTGAAGTAGCGTGTGGTGATTCTTGCCACACTCCCTGCACAGCCTGCCACTGCGACAATCACCGCCGGAATGCTGATGAGCCAGGCAGTTCGTGCAATACTTGTTTATAAGTACGGCTTGGAGCCTCTTCACAGGGCTCAACCGTAGGAAGTGGTGGCAGGTCCGTAGCGGATGCACTCCAGGGCAGACTCGGCATCGGTAGGAGTTCAGACCGCAAGCGCGTCGGCTCTCAATGGTACGGTCGGCGCGGGACTGTGGGCCCAAGGCTGGATGCGGAAATCTAGGATGAGATGAAGGTGTCGACGAAGCATTAGTATGAAAGTTGTAACCGGTTAAAGGCCCACCTTGGGCATTGGACATTGTGACGTGGTCACATTGAACCAAGTTTAAGTTTGGGCTTGAACTGGACACGGAGTTCTGATCGCCAAAACGGTGATTATTACGGATATCCTCCCGTCGGTCAACCGTAGGAGACCGTCCTAGCGATTCTGCGGAGAAGGCCGGAAACGGATTGCTTTTGTAGACTCGAGAGCCCGCGTCTCTTACCCTTTGGATAGGTACTCTAGACACCTGACTCGAAAAGGATGCAATTTGTGGGGCTCTCTGAACGGCCGTATTACACACTGGCCCAGAGAGCACCCAACCGAAAACTGTTTCTTGCCCGAGGAGAGAGCCACATATGTTCGTCTGTAAGCCGCTTAACAGTACGGATGGTAGGATGTCAGCTCCAATCAGGACATCGATTGGTGAGCTCTCAAAAAAGGTAGGATCCGCCAACGGAAGGCTAGGCAAGTCTCTCAGCAAATTTTGAGAGAACGGATGCGAGGGAATATTCGCTGCCACCTCCGGAATAACGTAAGCTGTAACGTTTAATTGTAAACCCGACATAGTCGGAGAGCGGATGGAAAAATTGCAGAGCTTCTTCGACTGAGCGGATACAGTATGATTAATGCCGGAGACCTGTGCCTGGATAGGTTGGAACGGCAGTTTGATCATGCTGACTAGACGTTCCGTAATGAACGTGGCCTCGGAGCCAGAGTCGATCAAAGCGCGGGCACGAAAATTGGTCCCCAAATGGCAAATATTAATCATAGCCGTGCTCAGGAGGACCGCACTTGTACCGGAAGCGAAATAAGACTGAACGTTGGACAAGGATGCGGAAGAACTCGGGTGTTGTACGGATGTGGAAGTCGGCTCGCTGGAACTTGGATAGCCACGGTGCAGCAGCGTGTGGTGCCGTTCCCCACAAGTGACGCAGTTGTGGGCGCTTTGGCATTCTCGGATCTGATGTCCTCGTGCGAAGCAGTTCAGGCATAGCTGTTTATGTTTAATGTAGCTGGAACGAGCATCAACGGTCATGTTGAGGAAGCGAGGACAATCACGGATTGGATGATTCTCTGAGGAGCAGAGATCACATGTCCTCCTCTGCGGATTCACTGTTGTCTCGAACGAGTGAACCCTCCTAGGAACAGGACTCCCTTGGGACCGGAACGGGTTATTTTTAGAAGGTGGCGGATTCGGATCGCCTTTGGAACTATGCGGATTGGAAGGGTGGCTCTCGATCGCCTCTAGCGTCAGATACCGCTGACTGAGGAAGGAGTCCATCTCCTTCCATGACGGCATTTCCTTCTTGTCCGTTATGGACTCTTCCCACAACGCGCGGGTTAATCTCGGCAATCTGGAAGCGCAAATGGTCACGAGCAAGCTATCCCAATTCTCAGTGGAGACCTGGGAGTGGGCGAGTGCGGTTAGAACCCCCTGGATCGTACTTTGAAGTTCTTTCAGAGCACGACTTGAATCGGACCCGATGTGAGGCAAAGAGAGGAGAAGGTGAATCTGGTTGGTCACCAGGAGCCGTCGGTTCTCATATCGGTCACGAAGGGCATCCCATGCCGCCTCGAAGCCGTCGTTGGTCAGCGGGGATTTCTCAACGATGGCCTTCGGATCGCCACTGGTCTTAGTGGCGAGGTAGTACAGTTTTTCTACGGGTGAGAGTCTAGGATTACGAATATAAATGGCTGTGAAGAGGTCCCGAAAAGTGGGCCAGCGAACGTAATCCCCCGTGAACACTTCGATGTCACAGGGTGGCAGTCGACAGCCGCCATTGGAGTCCGGCTGTGCAGGAAGACTACTGGACTACTGGGCTGGCCGATTGGACCGTAAGGTCCTCTAGGCCCCGTTCATAATCGTCATAGCACGTGTCGTACATGGCTTGGATCTCTAGTTGGGTGTCAGGATCCTCGTCCACCGACGCAATTGAACAGGCCTCGAATTCAGCATCCACCTTTGCCCACATGCTCTGTAAGCGGTCTCTACGGACCTGAGCGATAGCGGGGGATGGCGTGCTGGTACCGGAAGCGGTAAAGCGGTCTTTCAAACTGGTCAGCCTGCCGATGGCTGCTACCAATTTCGCACGTGCGGAGAGGAATGCTGTTTGGGCCATTGGAGAAGTGCGTCGAGAGCTGATGGGACTGGTAGGTGGAAGAGCTGGCACCTTTAACGTGACTGGCGAAGGGAACAGGACCGATTTGCCCTTTGCCGCGGAACTCGTACTCGGTTTTGGCGTACCGGGTAACCTTATCGGTTTAGTCACCGAGGTAGGTGTTCCTGGGGCGGAACTACTGCGTGGTGTCCTACTACCGGGAGCGGGCAAAAGTTTTTTGCTGTCCTCGTCACCAGTGGGCATGTTCTGACCTCCCTCGCTGAGAACAACGAAACGGAAGCGGAAGCGTCGGGCGGATGGACACGGAAAATGGACCCAACAATCCTTTTGGTATGGACTTGTTGGCAAATCGGAGGCGCTTGGGTATACTAAGGCGATCGGGCCCTAATATTGGGAGTCGGTGGCAAGTGACACCCAAAAACAATATACCCGCCGAAAGTAGGGTAGCGCGTCACCGGACAAGCCACCACCGAAAACGATACACCCTCAAAATACAGGGTAGCGAGTCGCTTGGCGCTCCGTTATGCGCAAGAGCGGCGCCGGTAATCTGCTCTCCCAACAAAAAACAACGCGCGCAACGGTGGAGAGGCGAACGCGAAAACGAGCAAAAGCAGGCACCGCTATTGCTGCTTGTATGTGTGTATGTCGGTGCGGGGAGGTATGGATATATAGACGCAAGAATATGCAGCTAATATATACAAATGTATGTATGAGGGTATGGAAAAAAATAAGTGTAGATTCGGATAAATGGTTTATATATGTTGGGCTGCGTATGTCGATGGGTAAAATATGTATGTATGTTCGGATGTGCAAGAATATGCAGTTTTACGGATGTGCAAGAATATGCAGTTTTATGTGTATATAGTTCGGATATACATATATATATATATATATATATATATATATATATATATATGATGCGCAAGGATATGCGGTTGGGATATATGTATGTACGTGCAAGAATATGCAGTTGTGATGTATACGGATGTAGGTGCGCTTAAGTACGGATTAGTACATACATATATATATATGCAGACGCAAGAATATGCAGTCAAATATGTACGGATGTAGCGTAATTAGGTGGAGCGGAATATCGGAGCTGCTTGGCATTGGACGGAAAAACCAAGATCGTACTTATCTTAATAGAGCGATCCGCCTATGCTTGCTGGGGTGCGCTTCTCCTTGCTGGGGAAGATCCGGCTCGAAGGACCAATGTTTGTAGGGGGCGGATCACCTTGTCTTCACTATCACGAAACAGTATGGCAGCAGTATTGTGTTTTCAAACTGATGTATTTCACGGTTCTTCGCTGATGGTTATTTATAACTATTTTAAGTAATTTAAGGTATGTATGTAATATGTACAGGAACAAGAAGCCGTGGGTATGTCGTTCGCACAGACTTTGACCGATCGTAACGGGGGTGGGAGCGAGAACTGCCAACTCCCGCTCAAGCTAGTGGCCGCCCGAGCGCTGGGCGGCTCTCCTGAGTGCCGTGTGCAAGAGCGTGCGAGAGCGAGTCGGGCGCGGAGCGCTCTCCAGAGCGCTCTCCACAGTGCGCTGCAGAAGTTTGCGACTGCCCTGAACAAACATTTTAACAACAACAAAATTTTGTGTTTCCCATTTTGAATTTTAGAAACGTAACCCCTAATTTTGTACTAAATCCATGTCTCGCTTAACACGAGGTTTTCTAGGAACGTACAGGCACCTGCACTCCTTCAATTTCTTGGATTTTTCCTGAAGCAACTCCGAAGCTTCAATGCGTTTTCCAAGGCTTGACTTCCGATAGATCATGGAGTCATTGCACCTTCCTGCAGAACCGATGTTTACATATGTAAGTCTGTATCTATAGTGAAACAAAATAAGAATACTGTTAACCTCCTTACTCTGGTCTGACGAGCATGTGAGATGGCTCGGAGGGGGCCTAGCTGAGGCCACCGGACGGGTCGCAGGTTGCGGATAGCAAATGACCTACCTGTGGAGGTAGGCCAGCTGCGAATAAGCGGTCATCCCTAGGGAAAGCACCGAAATAAGCAGTCCCGGACAGCCAGCGGGTGTTCGCGAAGTAGCAACACTGACCTATCCCTACACATTACCTACCCACATCCCAACCCCCACACTCATCTCACACCGGGCCGGACTAAGCGTGTTAATTGACCCGTGCCGAGAGTCAGCGTGGCTGGGGGCCCGGTATAAAAACTAGCCCAGTCGTTAACGGAGAGCTCAGGGCCTTGGCAGCCCCCTGTTCTAATGATGCCTTATCCGGGCAACGTGAATCTCTGCCCGGATGGACCGCCCTTTCTTTGCAAATCGTGGGATCAATTATGGAAAACAAACAACAACAAAACAAAAACAACAACAACGAGTCTGGTACTCCCCAACTGCCAACTGGGAGTAATCCCATTCAGGGGAAGGCATCGGCCCAAAAGCCTGGCCTGACCCACGATACAGCAGGTAAAACCTGCACGGTGGAAGACGCTAGGGCGAACCCTAAGGGGTCCCATCCTAGTTCTGGGGTGGGTGGTAAATCGCCTCCTAAAGCCGATACCTTGGTGGAGTGGCTCTACAATCCTGCGGCTGCTCTGCCTGCTGGTAAGGCTGCGGGGAGCGAGGTGCCATCGACTAGCGCCCAAGCCAAAGTCTTCACGTATGCCGAGAGGAGGAGTGCTGGCAACATACTCCGTCGGCAAAACGCGAGCATTATCCAGACCGACCGACCAGTGGAAAAAAAAGGTCGAATGGGCATCACAGGTGCTGCCCAACTTCGGCAAAGAGGCACCAACGAAGGTTGCCCCGCCGAAGACTACAGCCCCGCAAAATAAAAGGCAGCGCTCACAGGAGACTCCTGGACCGGCTCCAAAGCGCTCCAGAGTACTGCCGAACGTGTCGTTCGCGCAAATCGCCAAGGAGAGGACGCTGATCGGCGTCCTGGATAAAGGCAGCGTGGACTCGAAGATCCCCAGGGACCAGTGGAAGTGGGTGGAAGCGGCACTGGCCGACCGCTGCTTCGATCTACTGGACAAGCACCCGCTTGTCCGCTTGTATCCTTGGATACAAGGTTCCCACATAAGGCTGATGTTGTCCCACATTTCTCATGAGGAAAGCGATCCTCCCGCTGACCTAGTTCGCAAGCTCACCAGAGTTAGCGAAATATCGGATATAGGCCTTGTAATAGGCTGCGACGCCAACGCCCACCACACCCAATGGGGGAGTTCAGACACAAATGTAAGGGGTGAGTCATTATTCAGCTTCATCCTAAACTCTAATCTTTTTATCTGATATCGGGGCAATGATCCCACGTTTATAATTAAGAATAGACAAGAGGTAATTGACCTAACATTAGTGTCTCACAAATTGTCAGACATAGTAATGAACTGGTAAGTTCTGGGGGACCATTCCTTTTCGGACCACAGGTATATCGAGACCACACTATCTCTCGAGAGCCCAAAACCCACTGTCTTTGCTAACCCTAGGAAAGCCAACTGGGAAAAATATGTCACAGTATTGTAGGGACTTCTTCCCTCCAAGGCATGTATCTGCCTGAACACAGAGCACGATCTAAATAATCTAGTGGACAGGTTTACTAAAGCATGCAACACGGCTTTCACGGCACCATGCCCATCAAACCAACACAAGGGGAAAAAGAAACCCCCTTGGTGGTCAAAACAAATAGATACCCTACGAAAACGCTGCAGATCCATCTTCAACAGGGCCAAAAGCGATAACGAGGAGCAACACTGGGCAGATTATAAAAATAGTCTGGCCCTATACAAGAAAGAAATCAGACAGGCAAAATGGGCCTCTGGGCAAAGATTTTGTTCTGAAATCGAGGTAACGTCGGAAGCTGCAAGACTGCGCAGGATCCTCTCCAAAACGACCCCCTCGGTGGGATACCTAAAAAGGATCGATGGTACGTGGACCAACTCCAGTGAGGAGTCCCTACACATTCTTCTCGACACTCATTTCCCTGGGTGCTCCATCAATGGACCGACTCACTTCCCTAGTGAGGGTTCGATCACCTCAATGGAGCATATTTTCTCAAAACGGAACATAAACTGGGCAATAAACAGTTTCGATCCGTTCAAATCCCCTGGTCCGGACCAGATCATTCCGGCCCAATTACAAAAAGCCGGAGACACGGCCATCAAATGGCTGCGATGTATCTTTAAGAAGATACTGGTAGTGGGGAGATTACCACACGCTTGGCTTAAGGCAAAAATAGTCTTCATCCCTAAAGCAGGTAAAGCCTCGCACTTGACACCAAAGGACTATAGACCAATCAGTCTATCAACTTTTGAGAGACTCGTCGGGCTACAACTGAGAACAACCATAAATTCTCAATTGTTGTCAGGAGCACAACATGCCTACCGGAAAGGAAAATCCACGGAAACGGCACTTCACGAAGTAATTTCAGGGATAGAGAAATCACTATACCTCAAAGAATACTCTCTAAACGCTTTTCTAGATATCGAGGGAGCTTTCAACAACATCTTACCGGGTGACTGACCTTGGAGTGGATCGTCACTTGGTGATGCTCATTGATCAACTGCTCACATGCAGGACGGTGACATCATCGATGGGATCGTCCACTCAGTCAAGGTCTGTCAGTAGAGGCACACCGCAAGGTGGTGTCCTATCCCCCCTTCTATGGAACATAGCAGTCAACAAGATTCTATGTGACCTGGAAGGGGGGGGGGGGGGCTGCAAAGTCGTGGCATACTCGGACGACGTAGCAATTATCTTCTCGGGAAAATACCCTCAAACACTCTGCGACTTAATGACCGCAAAGCTCGCGAGACTGTCAATGTGGACAGAAGCGCGAGGTCTTGGAGTTAATCCCTCAAAGACAGAACTTGTGCTATTCACAAGCAAATACAAGATTCCGTCTCTAAACCCCCCCACACTAAACAGATGCAGGCTCTCCTTTAGCGACAGTGCCAGTTACTTAGGGTTAGTAATCGACAAAAAGCTAAACTGGAACCTGAACATCAAAGACAGAGTGAAGAAGGCCACGATAGCCCTCTACACTTGCAAAAAAGCTATTGACTTAAAATGGGACATGAACCCAAGTATAGTCCAATGGATACATCTAGCAATAGTTAGACCAATAATACTCTACGGAGTTGCAGTGTGGTGGCCAGCCTTATCAAAAAGGACGATCACCAAACAACTTGGCAAAGTTCAACGAACTGCAGCCCTATGCAGCAGTGGAGCCCTTTGCACCACTAAAAATGATGCGCTAGATGCCATTCTATGCCTCCAAAGCCTTGCCCTCCAAAAGAATGGGCAGAGATGGCAGCAATACGTCTGAGAGACTCCGACCAATGAGCACCTCAGCACACAGGTCACTCTTCATTACTAAACAGCAGTTCCGTCCCCATGAAAACTGACTACTGTGTCCCAAGGGAATACACAGACACCCCTTTCGATGCAATTATCCCTCTCACAGAGACGAGTGGAGTGAGGGACCCCCAGGCCCAGAAGGGGCCATAAACATCTTCACAGATGGGTCAAAGCTGAACAATAGGGTCGGAGGAGGAATATACTCCGAACAGCTAAACATTACGCACTCCTTTAGGCTCCCTAATCACTGTAGCGTCTTCCAAGCGGAGGTCATTGCAATCAAGGAAGCACTGAACTTCCTTCAGGAAACTACCGCCATGGTAACCCGCATAAATATATATAGTGATAGCCAAGCTGCAATCAAATCGCTTAATGCGATCTCTGCAAACTCGGCCACCGTTGCAGATTGCCGCAAATCTCTTCACGAGATGGCTCAGCAATTTGTTATCAGCCTTATATGGGTCCCGGGCCATCGGGACATCGAAGGCAACTGCATTGTATATATACAATCCCCCTTCTCCAAGATGAGAAGGATACTCGTATGCCGATGGCCACATGTAGGCTCATAATAAAGGAGCAATATCAGCGACTAATAGACAACAAGTGGCAATCAGTACCACGTTGTCGAATAACTCGGCAAACATGGCCAACCATAGATAGGAAGTGAGCTGTGCAAGCTCGGCAAACGAAGGTGCAGCGCAGTCATACGCTCTCTAACGGGACACTGGCTAATAGGTACCTACGCAAATAGACTGGGCGCCCCATACAACGACTTTTGCCGAAGCTGTAGAGACGAGGAAGAGGGGGAAACGGTGAAACACTTGTTCCATATGTCCCAGAAAGATAGCGAACTTTATAAGAGCTTCAGGCTGGGATAACTGTTCACATTTAAGTCTCACGATGCGGAAATAGGGGAATTTCCTAGCGATACTACAACGGGCCGGAAACGGCCCAAGTGTGCTGGGCTCCCAGTAAGCCTGGCAGCCGGTATCACCTAACCTAACCTTTATACCCGGTACTCGAAAAGTTTAGGGGTGTATTCGATTTGTGGTGATAGTGGATGTGTGTATCGCCCAGAATGATTCATTGAATTGAACATTGAACGCCCACCAATAGCCGAGTCGATAACCCATGTTTGTCTGTCTGTCCGTGCGGTCTCAGAGACTATAAAAATATAGAGAAACCAAATTTTGTATACACTCCAGTAATATAACACTGCACTATAGTTCAAATGGACTCTTTTTCTAATATAAATTAATAACTCGAAGGTTTTTCAAGTTTATCGTGAAAAGTTTTTTGAATACCATTAAAGATCTCATTTGGAAATGGGTTTTGAAAAAAATCTAAAAGTTTACCTGCGGTATTGTTCAGAAGATTTTGTAGACTGACTTTAGCGACTGTTTCTGAAACATCATCGGCATTCCTTTTTCCTTTCAGCAACTTCGTTATAGTGAGGATAAATATCACAATTTCTTTTTTTTTGTATCTTCTCTAATGGCTACGTATTGGTCTTTTGTAAGCCCTCGCTCTAATATTAAAGCCAATGAATCGTCAGGTGGAGTTTGTGCAGGCTTCTTATTTGGCTTCTTCACAGATTTTCTGAAATGCTTCGCTTTGCCTGGGCTAAAAGCAAGTAGCTTTAGAACAGCTGCAAGGTCAGCCTGACCTCTTTTGAATCTTGAATCAGCAAAACGAACATTTCCACTAGCAAATTTTAAAAGGGCACATGCCTGCTGTCTCTGTCGGGATGTCCAGGTGGGTTGGTGCGTCGACACTTTTTAAACGAAAATTTAAGCAAGTGCTTTCTTTTAGCCAAGCAGCATGCTTTTTTTGAAAATTAGTTAGATGGTATCTACATTTTTTCCATCTCTCGGATAAATTCAGGCAAAATATACGGCTCTTTTCATTTAAATACTGATCAATTTCGACGGACACATTTACATCGATATGCGATCTAAAACAACGGAAACGAGCATTCACTCCATCAGTTCTTCCTTTAGTTTTCCCCCTTTTTCAAGCAGACAGCCATTGCTTAGATATAGGTTATGTTCTAAAAAATGTTACATTTTGGGAGAAGTGGGCAAAAAGGCTTAACTGTTCTGAATTAACAAGGGATTCCTCTACAACATGTATATAGTCACTTGGCTATCAAGTGCTAACATTTTTTTAAAAGCCTTCCCAAAGATAACGTTTCGTGCCAAAAAGTTTTTTTTGGGACGTTTTTTATTAACACATACTACAGACAACACGAACAATACCAACAACACAGATCTACCAACATAAAGTACAAAGCACACTGTTCACTATTCATAATAATTTGTATTAACAAATTTGAATTTAAAAAAAAATTGTTGCACAATTTATGATTACGTGCTTTTGGATTGAATTAGCTTTTTTAACAGCCGTTAACTTAGCATCAGAACACAATGTTAACATTTCTGGTATGCAACATTACGGTTTGATGTATTCCTAATGGGTACATAACAAATAATAGTTAATTTGAATACTTTTGAAAAATGAATTTATATCAGAAAAAGAGTCCATTTGCCCTATAGTGTTACAAGTGTATTTAAAATTTACGGACCGCCTCCTTCCGCCCACACAAAGAACGAAAATCTGTGACATGCACAATTGTGAAGATGTGTTGAATTAAGATCAAATCGGACCATTAATATAGCACCAATGATTAAAATTATTTCGAAAGGCAATGTTCCATCTCGCTCTCTCTCACACGCCACCCCGTCAGCTTTGCCCGTTCGTCTTGATGAGCGCCTAGATCTCAGAGACTTATAAGAGCTAGACTACCCAACATTTCTATCCAAGCTCCTGTGATTCAAATGTATTTTAAAATGTTTCCACGTCCCCTGCCTCCCTCACAAAGGACGAAAATCTGTGGAATCCACAATTTTGAAGATAAGGCCTGTATCCAGCACCGCGAAAAATTACTGACGGGTATCTGCTCTTTATTTCGGTTGTGTGGAACTCAACTAAAATAGTGTGACCAAGAACCTAAAAAGTGATTTGCCACTCTCATTGAATCAGCTGTGATTTGTAAACAGCGCCAATTTTGAAAATTAAACTAAAATTAAAAAAAGGAAGAAAAGTAATTCTGACGATGAAGTGATTGTGTTGGTAGTGGCACATATTGTTGTAAGAAGAAGTACAGCACAGTCGGAGGCGCCAAAATGTCAAAATTATCAAAATGCATATTTTCCGTGATCCGCCAAAGACATGGTCTTGCCTCAACTGCTTTTATTAAAGCAATCTTCTCCTCACTTTAAAAATTTGCATATCTCTTTTTGGTTTTGCGCACAGATTTTGCCCCCACCTCTCACTTGTACTCCAGTAAAAATATGCACATATATGGCACCCATATCAGCTGTTCTCACAGTCCACATTCGTGTGGATATCGATACTATCGATAAGAATTCGGGGATTCCGTTTACGTTGCTGGATACTGAGGCCAGGAAAACACAAACGAAAAATTACTAGCCCCGTTTTTTTTATATGAAGTTTGGCGGTAATTTTTAGTTTCCGCGGTGCTGGATACCCAGCTATACGAGAAAACCAAAAACGCAGAATCATGCTAAATAATCGTTTATACCAGATTGACGAATCTGGATCAGGTCGATCATTATTATAGCCAGAAGAAATACATAAAATTTCAGTGGCTACGCAACGCCATCCAAGCGCTTACTCATTTCCTTTTTCTCTGGCACACACTTCCACGAGCCGTATTAAATTTTCGAAGTAAATTTTTTTTAAGTGTAATTTGGCACTTTTGTGAACATATGTATAACATAAATTCCGGCCCAACTCCAAAAGGTCGGAGACACGGAGACACATTAACTGGAGACACATTAACTGGGGAAAATACCACACGCTAAGATTCTATGTGACCAGGAGGGAGACGATGTTGCAATTATCTTCTCGGGAAAATACCTTCAAACTCTCTGCGACTTAATGACCACAGAGAAACTGTCAATTTGGACAGAATCGCGAGGACTGGGAGTTAATCCCTCAAAAACGGAACTTGTGCTATTTACAAATAAATGCAAGATTCCGCCTCTCGACCCCCCAATATTAAATCGATGCAGGCCCTCCTTCAGCGACAGTGCCAGTTACTTAGAGCTAAACTGGAACCTAAACATCAAAGACAGAGTGAAGTAGCCTACGACAGCCCTATACACTTGCAAAAAAGCTATTGGCTTACAGTGGGGCATGAACCCAAGCATAGTCCAATGGATATATCAAGCGATAGTAAGACCAATAACACTCTACGGAGTTGCAGTGTGGTGGCCAGCCTTATCAAAAAAGATGATCACCAAACAACTTGGCAAAGTTCAACGAACTGCAGCCCTATGCAGCAGTGGAGCCCTTTGCAACACTAAAAATGATGCGCTAGATGCCATTCTATGCCTCCAAAGCCTTGCCCTCCAAAAGAATGGGCAGAGATGGCAGCAATACGTCTGAGCGACTCCGACCAATGGACACCAAAGCACATAGGTCACTCTGCAATATTAAACAGCAGTACCGTCCCCATGAAAACGGACCACTGTGTCCCAAGGGAATACACAGTCACCCATTTCAATGTAATCATCTCTCGCAGAGACGAATGGATAGAGGGACGCCCTGGCCCAGAAAGGGCCATAAATATCTGTACAGATGGATCAAAGCTGGACAATAGAGTCGGAGGAGGAGTCTACTCCGAACAGCTAAACATAAGGCACTGCTTCAGGCTCCCTAACTGTTTGGCAGACGAGCTGGCCAGACTGGGCACTACAATCCCCCTTCTCCAAGAAAAGGAGGATACTCGTATGCCGATGGCCACATGTAGGCTCATAATAAAGGAGCAATATAAGCAACTAACAGACAACAATTGGCAATCAGTACCACGTTGTCGGATAACTCGGCAAACATGGCCAACCATAGATAGGAAGCGCACCTCTGAGCTATGCAAGCTCGGCAGACGAAGGTGCAGCGCAGTCATACGCTCCCTAACGGGGCACTGGTTAATAGGTACCAATGCTAATAGACTGGGCGCCCCATACAATGATTTTTGCCGTAGCTGCAGAGATAATTGTGATGGTCGACTGCCTCAGCTACGGGTGGTTTAATTTCGATTTTGGCAGCCATCTAGATTGAAAAGGGAGTGTTCAAACCAATTTATATACTTACAGAGACGAGGAAGAGGAGGAAACGGTGAAACACCTGTTCTGCTCTTGCCCAGCTCTCAGCAGAAGAAGGCTACAGCACTTGGGGTCGCCCTTCATTTCAGACATTTCGGTAATGTCCACCATATGTCCCAGAAAGATAGCTAACTTCATAAAAGATGCAGGCTGGGACAACTGTTGACCTTAGGTCTCACAATGCGAGAAGGGGTAGATTTCCCCCGCGGTATCACAACGGGCCGGAAACGGCCTAAGTGTGCTGGGCTCCCAGTGAGTCGGGCAGCCGCTGTAACCTAACCTAACTTAACCTAACCTAACCTCCTTATAAATATATATTTTCGTGGCAGTGTCTACGGTTGAATACCAGCCTTTATAATTGTGATGGTCGACTGCCTCAGCTACGGGTGGTTTAATTTCGATTTGGCAGCCAACTAGATTGAAAAGGAAGTGTTCAAACCAATTTATATACTTACATATAAATACATATTTTATTGATTTCTTACCAAGTGCACCCAGGCACTGGGGAAACCCAATTGCCTCGAATCTCTGCACACACTCATCAATTTTTTCGAAAGTAAGATAGTCGGGCGACATGTACTCATCAAAAAATTCGTGGAAACACACGGTGTTTGGTGCCACGCCGAAAAGCCTAACAACTGTCCGATACTCAGATGACGAGCCCAAGGTATACAGTGCAATGGCAATTCGCTTCTCCAATGGAATGGCAGCTTTTAAGTTTGTATCCTTCTTCCGGAGCACTTCCAGCCGATTTACTTGAATGTTAAAGCAGGGCCACCATTCTCCATTCTGAAGCTCTCATTGAAAAACGCCTCGTTGCTGTCAGGCACATCTTTTTTCCGCGCTCAAATACTCAGTTTTTGTTATTGTCATCAGCTGTTAGACGGTGCCAGTGTGAATAGGAGTTTCACTGTCTATCGAAAATCCCAACGTTCCCCCGTGACGGGCTCAGTATGCAAAGGGTTTAATAGGTATATGAAGACAAAAATATTTAATATTGTTTATTTTTGTTTCGTCACCTGATCCGCACACCCATGCACGAGGTATGGCGTAGGTACGTGTGGCTTGGTTTCGCCGAATTTTAGGTCGTTGTCGATACCTGGCGTAGGTAGGAGGATGGCGTGACATGGCCTCTATGTCTTGGGACGCATTCTGTTCGCTTTGGATTTTAAGGCGGCGGTATAATATCGGAAGGCGGTACTATTTACCGTCAACATCTCGTTCAGATTTTCGATCTGATTGAGATTTTCAGACTTAGTTCTCGTAAAAACGGTACAATTAATTTTTTCTTTGTGGGCCGGTTTATTGACTTGCGTCATTGCGGACACCACTGCCTTCCTCTTAGAATCGCCGTGATGGTTAACGTACCAGGTCCCGTTAAGTGAGACCAGATGGGAATACGTCACTAAGTATGATACCGAAATCTGCTGGCTAGACTAAGCATCATCAACAACGGTTACGTTCGCGTCGCACAGTGGGGGGTTTGCTCATTTTACAATTGTAAGGAAGCGTTCTGGGCCGGGGTGTAACTCTCAGTTCCACCAGGGTCAAAATTACAGAACATTTGTAATTTGCCGGGACTCCGAGCTCAGGTACGGCCAAGGGGGATTTAGGGCTTGGGGATTTAGGGCTTGGATAGCGGGCGGAGGAAACACGAGTAGGCGCAGCTACAACAACAAGAACCATGACCACTCTTCCGGCCACTACAAGTACATCAAGCCAGATCCTCTAGGACGTCCGAGGCAATCGCCGTACGGCATCCGAGGGATCCGACTGTCTACTATCTACGGGGAACGAGATACAGCGACGCCAGTCAGCGTCTCCAAAAGGCCGGGACACTCATCCAGCGGACCTTCTGGGTACCCGTGTTTACGCCAGCGTCGCCCATTGTGTCGAGGCAAGCGCCGGACGACACCCTGGGCGCCCACCAGGCCGCACACTACTGAGAGGGGAGACGAGAGGAGGGAAAGAGATATTAATTAACACCGAAACATATCCCCTATACCCCAGGGCCCACAAAACGGACGCGAACCAGCATTGGAGGGTTATATTAATCTTTCTTTTATTTAGGTATTTTTCGTTAGCCCTGTCTACCGCACCGCTCAGTGATCCCGTACTCTCGACGGGAGGCGTGCTTACCCCAATTCCTCAGCCTGTCTCAGCGCCTGTGTCTCCGCTCTTCCTTGTGGATGTTGCCCTTGTTGATCGAGCCGTGTTGCTTTCCTTGTATGCGCTCAGGTCTTCCCTATGTTCGCGTTCTGGTCAGCTTCGCAGTTTTTTTTCCTTCACTCGCGTTTTTTTCTTATTCCGCACAAAGACGTTCCGCGCTCGCGTAGGTGTGTCCGCTCGTACCGGTAGTTCTTCTCGACCTCCTCCTTTCCCCCCCCCTCCCGCAGCGTGCGGCTGCGCTCTCCCGGTCGTTGGTATGCGTTGGCGGCTGCACTCTCCCGGTCGTTGGTATGCGTTGGCGGCTGCACTCTCCCGGTCGTTGGTATGCGTTGGCGGCTGCACTCTCTCGGTCGTCGGCGCGAGTGCGGGCGGCTGCGCTCTCCCGGTCGTTGACGTGCGTGGGCGGCTGCACTCTCCCGGTCGTCGGCGCGAGTGCGGGCGGCTGCGCTCTCCCGGTCGTTGACGTGCGTGGGCGGCTGCACTCTCCCAGTCGTTGGTATGCGCGGGCGGCTGCGCTCTCCCGGTCGTTGGTTTGCGTTGGCTAGGGATGGGCTTTCCTGATCGTGTTCGTGACTGTGGTCGTGGCGACCCCCATGGCGAAACTATGCAAATGTTCTTGCCCCTATCGGTGCTGAAGACTTCACTATACTGATGCTTAACCTAAATAAGAAGATTTCATGATACCGCCGCTTAATCTAACTAAAAAATAATCCATAATATTGCCTCCATGGCTACTTCGTATAAATGACACATATGTGGGGGGAGCGTACGCTCCTTCACACCCATAATATTAATCCATAATATTGCCTCCATGGCTACTTCGTATAAATGACAAATATGTGGGGGAGCGTACGCTCCTTCACACCCCCTCCATACTTCGGGGGGTCCGCAGAGTGACGGTGACCAGCCGGCGTCGCGTGATTTTGATGCGGAAGCATCGTCCGTTGTGGATTTCCAATCGCCGTATGCCCAATCGGGACGTGGGGTCCCGTAAGTATACGGTGATGTTAGCGATCAGGTCCAGCGGCAGTTGATTATTGAATGTGTTGGTCCTCCATTCTACCGGGGCCACGGCCCAGCCTGCCTCATCCTGCACTACTGCTATCCCCGGGTGCAACCGGAAAAGCTGCAGTAGATCGGCTGTCTCGTCGATGCTCAGCGGAAGGCTGCGTTCCGAGCCGAGCAACTCCAATTCCTCGATGTCGTACAGGGGCTGCGGAACGTAGTCGCCTACCGGTGCGGCTGGTGGTGGCGGTGTACTGCTGGATGGGCGCGGGTCTACTGCCACCTCCATGGGACCTGCTTGAGGAGAAAAGCTCGGGCTCCTCAGCGACCATTGGTCCATCTCGGATTCCGTAGGCCTGGGTGCCAGGCTCTCCCCTCGCAGCTCGTCCTCCGATATGTCGGAGTAATGAGGCCCCGCCCCACTAGCTTCCGCGTCGACCTCGTCACTTAGTCCGTCCTCGACAGGGCGTGGACTCACCAAGTCCCAGTCGGCCCAGAGACTGGCTGCCCAATCCTCCTGTTGATCGGCCTCTCCAGCACAACTATCCGTTGGGTCCACCAGGAGTCCGTCTGGATCTCCGTCCAGCGAGGATGCCAGGGTCCCTGTACTGCGCGGTATGGTCTCTTGGTCGTCCGCGTCCGTGGTGATATTATCTTCATCCACCGCTGGGCCGCAGCGCCAGGACCGATCCAGAATAGCGGCGTCGGGGTCCGTGGGGCTTCAGCTACCGTTGCGAGTCCGCCTGAAGCCACTTCCTCCGGTGAGGCTCCCATGAGAGCAGCCAGGTGCTGCCGATCGAGCCACCCCTGGACAGATTGTAGCCGTTGCTCCAATGGGAGTTGGTCGTGCCGGGTGGTGGTCAGCTGGTAGGTGCGACATATATCTACTCTGCCCGACGTAGAGGGCCCTTCGGGGACGAAGCGTCGGCCGTTTGCTCGAACCCAGCTTCCGTTGCTCTGTCGCTTCATTTCGTCGATCCTAGGGAGAAAACTCCTGTCGATTAGTGCCTGCCTGCCTCGCAACGAAATCCTACCCTTCCCCCTATCTTGCTTGAGCGGTGCGTGTGAAAAACGAATACATTTGTGCTTAACTATTCCCATAAAGGGACCTTATAGTTGGCTTACGATACTGGAGTTTTGCCCCTTTCCGGGGCAAGGACGTTGTAGCAGCGCGCTGCTACAAGTGGCCCTTGTGAATGCTTGGCTCATTCCGGTGTCTCCGACGTCAGCTGCAGTCCGTCCACGTCGTCGTCGGCTCCGTGGAAGGCCTTCAGGTCCGCTAAGCTCGCAGTCTTCCTTTGCCGGCCACGGTTACTCAGCAACCTGACTATATTGGGGGTCAGGAATTTGACCACCTTGTAAGGCCCTTCGTATTTAGGGGCCAGTTTCGCGGCGAAGCCATCGGCTGCCTTGGATAGGTGATGCTGACGGAGCAGGACCAGCGTTCCCAGTTCGGGACGCCATTCCCGTCTGCGTAGGTCGTATGTCTTCTTCTGGGTCTGGGACGCCCTCTGGATGTTTTCTTGCACTACCTTGTATATCTCCTGCAGTCTGGTGGCCTTGTCGTGCGCGGGCTCGAGTTCTCCTGCCAGCCCCGGGGTCATCTCGTCGTACAACGCGCCCGGGAGTCTTGGCTCCCGCCCGAGTACCAGGAACGCGGGGCTGAAGCCGGTGGTATCGAAGGGGCTGCTATTCACGGCCAAGCTCAGTTCTGGGAGTAGGTCATCCGAGGTCCGTTGGTCCGTGTCGATGAACTGTGCTATCATCGTTTTTACGGTTCGGTTGACCCGCTCTGTTGGGTTTTGCTGGGGTGTATATGGGGCCGTGTGTTCCAGTTTCATGCCGGCCAGCATGCAGAACTTCCGGAAGGACCGACTCGTGAATTGCGTGCCGTTATCGCACACAAATTTCCGTGGGACTCCGAATCGACAGAGAATCCTCTCTCTGAATGCCTTTTCCAAATGGGCAGTAGTGGCTTTCCGCAGCGGCACCAACTCCACCCACTTGCAGAATAGATCGAAAAATACCAACAACATCGTGTTGCCATGCCTAGAGCGCGGCAGAGGGCCAACGAAATCGGCGCAAAGGATGTCGAAGGGGCCCTTTGCCTGACGCGTGCACATTTGCCCTGCCGGTTTACTTTGGCTCACCTTGAACTTCTGACAGCTCTCGCATCTCTGCACGTACCGCACCACGTCCCGGTAGAGCCCCGGCCAGTAGTATCGTTGCGTTACACGGTTAGTAGTCTTCCGTATTCCCTGGTGATCGGCGGTCGGGTGGTCATGGCATTCTTGGAGCACTCGGCGTCGGTGGTCACTGGCAACGCACAACTTCCACTGATGGGATTCCTCTTCGGCGGGTCGGCTCCCTCTCCTCCTGTAGATCTGACCGTTTTCGATGGTGAATTCGGCGCACTTCTCGGGCTGTGATTGGATCCGTTTGAGTAACCTCAACAATGGGCAGGTGGGTGGATCCTCCCGGGCTTGTCGTAGGGCTTCGATAGGCTGCCGGGAAAGGGCATCGGCTACAACGTTTTGGCTCCCTCGCCGATAATGGATGTCAAAGCGGTACTGTTGGAGCTCTAGAGCCCATCGAGCGATGCGCCCGGTGGGGTTATTAATCGAGTTTAACCACTTTAGGGCGAGATGATCGGTGACGACGTCGAACTGGTAGCCCTTCAGGTAACATCGCAACTTCCTTACGGCCCACACGATGGCTAAGCACTCCTTTTCTGTGGCCGAGTAATTCTCCTCCGCTTTGAGGAGTCGTCGACTGGCGTAAGCTATGACCCTCTCCTCTCCGGATATCTCCTGCGTCAAAACCGCTCCAAGCCCGTAATCGCTTGCATCCGTTTGTAAAGTGAACTTCTCCGAGAAGTCTGGGCAAGCTAGGACGGGTGCTTAAGTCAACTTCTCCTTTAATTCCTCGAATGCTGCTTGCTGTTCTTCGCCCCAGATCCACTTCTTGTCTTTCTTAAGGAGGCTCGACATGGGCTGGACGATGGTTGCGAAGTTTGGTACGAACCTACGGTACCAAGACGCCATCCCTAGGCACCGTCCCAGTTCCCTGACTGAGCTTGGAGGTGTTAGCTTCCGAACCGCCACAATCTTATCCGGGTCTGTATGGATTCCTTGCTCGCTGATTACATGTCCCAGATAAGCTATGCTCTTTTCGAAGAACTTGCATTTGCATCCCTTGCATCCCTCCTTCCGCCAGGGGGATCTGCCAGTACCCATTCTTGAGGTCCAACGTTGAGATGTGGCGGAGTCTCTCGAGGATGTGGTTGATCCGGGGAAGCGGGTATGCGTCAGGCACCGACCGTGCGTTGAGTTGCCGGTAGTCCACGCACATACGCATGTCTCCCGTTTTCTTGCCTACCAACACGATCGGGGCGCTATGTGGACTCTTGGAAGCTTCGATACGTCCGTCCCTCAATAGTTCGTCGACCTGCGCGTTGATGATTTTTTGCATGGCCGGGTTCTTGGGGAAATACCTCTGCTTCAGTGGCTTGTCGTCTTTCATAATGATCGTGTGTTGAGTTATGTGTGAGATACCACTCAGCCCTTCGAATTTGGCCAACTCTCGTTCCAAGAACGCGGCTACCCATGGCGCGAGCGCGGGTTCGGTCGCTGAGGACATCTGGGGCGAGAGTTCTTCGGACGGGGCCGACGCTACGATGGCTAGGTTCACCGGGAGGGGCGTAGTCCACTCCGCCTTCCGAAAAGGGTTGCGTTGACGTGCAGTGGCGGCGTCGGCTAATGGCACCAGCTGATAATCGGTGTGTGCTATCCTGGTACTGCCGGCGGGCCCAACATGATTGAGGCCTGGTTGCAACGTCCTAGTGGTGGTGCTGAGACTGGCGTGGGCGAGGCCTTGCCTCGTTGACCCAGTGGCGTCGCTTCGGGTCGTCGTCAAAGTAGCCTGCCTTGCCCTGGTAATATCTAGTAGTGCCGCGGTCTTCTCCGTCCAAGTCGTGGTGCTCCTGCTCTCGTCAGCTGATGCCTCGGCGGCCGACGGACTGGCCCTGGGTGTGTCCAGCGGTGTCGCAGTCTTTTCCGCCAAAGTTTTGGTGATCCCTCTCTCGTCAGCTGATGACTTGGCGGCTGACGGAGTGGCCCTGGGTGTGTCCAGCGGTGTCGCAGTCGTCTCCGCCAAAGTCTTGGTGATCCTGCTCGTGTTAGTTGATGATTTGGCGGACTGGCCCTGGGTGTGTCCAGCGGTGTCGCAGTCGTCTCCACCAAAGTCTTGGTGATCCTGCTCGCGTTAGTTGACGACTTGGCGGCCGACGGACTGGCCCTGGGTGTGGCCAGCGGTGTCGCAGTCGTCTCCGCCAAAGTCCTGTTGCTGGACCTGGTGTGGTCAGGGCTGGGTGATGTCGTCCTACTAGTGTGACTGTGTTCCGCGGACGTCGCTGTGTGCGGCAGAGGCGGCGAGAATGCGGAGATGGAGTCGATTTCCCGGGTCAGCTGTAAGTAAGCACGCCCGCACACGATTACCGCCTGAATCCCGCATAGAAAATCGAGCCCCAGTATGACGTCGTCAACCACCACGGGTAGTACCAACAGGGTCACGTACGTTTCCCGCTGATTCGGCGGTACCTTGACTCTCACCGCCTGCGTCACCTCCTTCGTGGTTCCATCCGCCAGGCGGACATGTGTCCTCACGCTCCGCATGCTACCTTCGGTTTCTATCTCCCTCACCATTCGATGGCTGACAAACGATCGGGTCGCTCCGGTATCCAAGGTCGCTGTCAACGGTATTGCTCAGAAGGTGACTAGCGCGGCGATCCTGCCACTCTCAAATCTTAAAGGATGCGTTACTCCTGGGGGCCCTGGGTGTACGTCTCCGCTCGGGTCCCTACTGGGCGGAGACTCAGTCCGTTTCCCGTCGCCGGTTGGCGGCAGCAGTCGATTGTTCGTGTGCCGCGGCGGCCGCACTCCCAACAGAACAACACTCGTCGATTCCTACAGGAGCCGTGGAAGTGACCCTCCTCTCCGCAGTTCCGGCAGGCACGACGCACATCTACAGGTTGGTTTCCGTCCTGGGTTGTCACACGGTTAGCTACCTCGGCATTTCGGGAAGGTATTGCTGCAGGGGTTCGGCGGTATGGTGGTATCTTTGGCCTGGTGTCCGTGGAATTGCCGGCCGGGTAGGTCTGGCCGCGATCCCGAGTCGCCTCGTATGCCACTACCAACTGCGTTAGCTCCCTCAGCGTCTTAAATTCATGCCTCCGGGTGAATAACTGGTACTCGGGCCTGAGATTTTCGTAGATCCTGTCCAATTCTCTTTCTGGCGTATATTGGGCTCGCTGCATCATGAGCCGGAGATCGATCAGGTAATCCTGAAATGACTCCCCGGGTCGCTGATATCGGCTGCGGATGGTATCCTCCAGGCGCTGAAAATAACGAGGGGGCAGGAAGAACTCCAAGAACTCCTTTCGGAATTCGACCCAAGACTTGCCCTGCATCTGGAAGGTTCGAAACCATCCTTCCGCCTTGTGGGTTAGCAAACCCGACATGGCTCGAGGAAGTTGTTCCGGGCTCCCTCCATACGATTCCACACGCTCTTCCAGCCGTTCGATGAACGCTAGGGCATCCGAATGCCCATCGAACTCCAGGCCCCAGTGGCGCAATTTGTCGGCCAATATGGCATAAGGGATTTCTTCCCTACCAGGCCGCGAAGTTCGGGATCCTTTGGTGAAGCGGTGCGGGTGGCTGTCGTCGCTGAACTGTCGTTCAGCCGAGGCTTCTCGGGGGAGCTCTGGGATGACTACTGATAGCGGTTGTTCCACCTGGATGCCCTCCTTCTGTTCTCGACGGCTAGATCCTGGTGACGGGGATATCGCCCTCGGGCTTCTGGGGCTGGGCGCACTAGCGTAGAGGGTGCCTAGTTCCTCGATCCGCTTTCCGACCGCTGTCGAGTGCTCTCCGTGTGTAATGAAAGTCGTTATTCGGCTGCGCAACTCGTCTACGGTCCCTGTCTCGCTGAGGCCGAACTCTGCAGCAATATGCTGCAGTTCGTCCTTGCGGCGATACGAGATCCACTGTACGCCCATGCTGATAGCTGCTTGAGGAACCTCACTGTCGTTGGTCCTTGGTCTGCTGATCGACGGCTTCCGGTGTCCTTGGTCCTTGAGACGGTCCTTGCTGTTGACCCTTGCTTAGGGAGGGTCCTTGTCGTAGTTCTTGGCTGAGGAGGGTCCTGGCTGGTGATCCTGGCTGGTGATCCTGGCTATCCTGGCCGGCGTGTATCCTGGGCGATGACCCTGATTATCCTGGTAAGTGGGTATCCTGGTTGTTGATCCTGGTCGGTGGGTATCCTGGTTTGTTGATCCTGATGATCCTGGTCGGTGGGTATCCTGGTTGTTAATCCTGATGATCCTGGTCGGTGGGTATCCTGGTTGTTAATCCTGATTATCCTGTTTAACTTGGTCGCGATTTACTTCGATGTCCTGGTCAACCGCCACGATCTGAAGCTGCGAACCAACTGTCCTCCTCTGGGCTGGGGGTCCTCAATATATAGGGGCTGGCCTGCTCTGCCGCTCGCTCTGCCGCTGCCGGCGTGCCACCGCCGATCAGCCGGCGTCAGCTCCGACTCCACGGCCGCTCTCCCTCTGCTGCTGGGCTGAGTGGATCTGCGGCTGGGCTGAGTGGCTCTGCTGCGCTTCTCTGCTCAGCGCCTCTCGGTGAGGGTGGTGGCCACGGGCTGACGCTACAGTTAAGGAGGTTAGGGAAGCCAGCCTCGGCTGTACGAGAGCAATAGGCGACCGTCCGGGCGGTGTGCGAAGCCAATAACCGTTTCCGGGTACAAAACCGTTGCCCCTCTCTACTCTTCCTTCCTCTAACTCCTTCTCTCCCGTGGTTCTGCTTCCCTGCTCCCGCCGCTGCTTGCCTGCTTTCATTTCCTGCTTTTCTACACCATGGGGCCACTCGAAAGTTCCGTCTACTATCTACGGGGAACGAGATACAGCGACGCCAGTCAGCGTCTCCAAAAGGCCGGGACACTCATCCAGCGGACCTTCTGGGTACCCGTGTTTACGCCAGCGTCGCCCATTGTGTCGAGGCAAGCGCCGCACGACACCCTGGGCGCCCACCAGGCCGCACACTACTGTAGGGATAGACAAAAAAAGGGGAGGAAAAGAAGGTGCACAGCGACGCCAGTCAGCGTCTGCGAAAGGCCGAGACAGTCGTCGGACGGCGCTTTCGGGGCCTGTGTGCCCGCTACTCACTACAAAAATGGGATGTGAAAAGGGGGGGGAGGGGAGGAACATGCAGGGACGCCAGTCAGCGTCAGCGGAAGGCCGAGACAGTCGTCGGACGACACTTCCGCGCATCCACAACATTACAACGCGCTACGGGAATGTGAGAGGGGAGAGGAGAGGAGAGAAAGAGATATTAATTAACACGGAAACATATTCCCTATACCCCAGGGCCCACAAAACGGACGCGAACCAGCATTGGAGGGTTATATTAATCTTTCTTTTATTTAGGTATTTTTCGTTAGCCCTGTCTACCGCACCGCTCAGTGATCCCGTACTCTCGACGGGAGGCGTGCTTACCCCAATTCCTCAGCCTGTCTCAGCGCCTGTGTCTCCGCTCTTCCTTGTGGATGTTGCCCTTGTTGATCGAGCCGTGTTGCTTTCCTTGTATGCGCTCAGGTCTTCCCTATGTTCGCGTTCTGGTCAGCTTCGCAGTTTTTTTTCCTTCACTCGCGTTTTTTTCTTATTCCGCACAAAGACGTTCCGCGCTCGCGTAGGTGTGTCCGCTCGTACCGGTGGTTCTTCTCGACCTCCTCCCCTTTTTTTTCTCTTCGTCATCACCAGCCCCACGGTCGGGGCTCGCGCTGCTCATCCTCTCCCGCCGACCCTCCGCTCTCTCCAGCTCGGTGTTCGGACTCCTCGCTCATCGGGATAACGGCGTTTTCTTCCTCTCCGCTGGTGGACGTTGGTTGTGTAGTTGGGCTGCTGGACTCTCCCGGTCGTCGGTGCGCGTGCGCGGCTGCGCTCTCCTGGTCGTGACCCGAGCGTGCGGCTGTGCTCTCCCGGTCGTTGACGTGCGTGGGCGGCTGCACTCTCCCGGTCGTCGGCGCGAGTGCGGGCGGCTGCGCTCTCCCGGTCGTTGACGTGCGTGGGCGGCTGCACTCTCCCAGTCGTTGGTATGCGCGGGCGGCTGCGCTCTCCCGGTCGTTGGTTTGCGTTGGCGGCTGCACTCTCCCGGTAGTCGGCGCGAGTGCGGGCGGCTGCGCTCTCCCGGTCGTTGACGTGCGTGGGCGGCTGCACTCTCCCGGTCGTCGGCGCGAGTGCGGGCGGCTGCGCTCTCCCGGTCGTTGACGTGCGTGGGCGGCTGCACTCTCCCGGTCGTCGGCGCGAGTGCGAGCGGCTGCGCTCTCCCGGTCGTTGACGTGTGTTGGCGGCTGCGCTCTCCCGGTCGTTGGTTTGCGTTGGCTAGGGATGGGCTTTCCTGATCGTGTTCGTGACTGTGGTCGTGGCGGGTCATGGGTCATGGCGAAACTATGCAAATGTTCTTGCCCCTATCGGTGCTGGAGAATTCACTATACTGATGCTTTACCTAAATAAGAAGATTTCATGATACCGCCGCTTAATCTAACTAAAAAATAATCCATAATATTGCCTCCATGGCTACTTCGTATAAATGACATATATGTGGGGGGAGCGTACGCTCCTTCACACCCATAATATTAATCCATAATATTGCCTCCATGGCTACTTCGTATAAATGACAAATATGTGGGGGAGCGTACGCTCCTTCACACAATTAAAAAATCTAACCTAACTTATAAATTAACCAAGCGATTTCAAAAATTTAAAACACAAATAATAGAAAACTTCTCAAGCTTTTCCAGCTAAATATTCATGGTAAAAGTAAAGGCAAATACAATTTTTGTATATCCGGGAAGAACCTTGACGTTATGTTTTTTAAGCAGCTGCGTAAAATATCATATTTCTCCTTAGTCAATTACAAGTCCATAAATAGGGAAAACGCTTTTTAATCAGTGTACTTAATTTCTAATGAGTTTGGGAGCGTTGAAATACTTTCCTTAATCTCAAATCTATGAATTTCTTAAATCCATTATTGCGCTTTGATATAAAAATTTCGTGAATTATATTGAAAAATACTATTCAATCTCTTATGAAGTTAAGAAATAACTGTCGCCATTAATTGAAATATCTTGCATTATACATATTTTAAGTTAGCTAGGTAAGAAAGCAAAGTTTGTATAACCCCTTTCCAATTAGTTAGGTAAACAAAAAATAAACATAAGGTATTTACATTCAAAATAGGTGAACGGGGAAATCCAAAAAGGAAAAAAAATAATCTGTAGATGCGCAACTTTCCATCAAATAAAATTATATTTACCTGCCTCCTCAGACCTTTTCCAAGCAGGTAATTGGAAATTCTACATTTCTTAAAGAAATATACAATATATAGTCAGGTAGTACTTATAATACAACGTTTAGCAATGTTATCAATTAACAACAAAACGTTTACAAAATTCAGACTTTCAGCAATATACATATGAAAGGTATGTATATATTATAGCTATCACATGTATGTGGCCCCGTGTTGACTCTGTAATATACTTCCGTGTTTTATTCCACAAAAGTTCAAAAAATTACGAACAATTTTCAACGTCTCTAATCTGATAAGTATTTTAGTTATATTTAAAATGTATACAACCAAACACTAAGATTAAACATACTTTTCATATAAAGTAAAAAGAACGTTGATGATGAGAGTGCCATCATGACCCGGGAGGGTAGCACAATGTGCGATACGTTCTTTGCCTCGCAGGCCCCGATGTTGAGTGTCTGGGAACCGCATTCTTCCACCATATCTCCCTGGCTGAAATCTAATATTTTATTGTGGTGCTGGACCGGAAATATAAGCAACTTCCTACTATTTAATTTGGGTTGAGGGAACTTTATGAGACAGTAGAGTACGTCAGGAGTCTGGAAAGCGCTAATGTTAGAGACCTCTAATAGTTTCACCAAGGTTATGTTAGCTAATTGTTTTTCGTCCGACTTGTGGATCGTTTTTAAAAATTGAGTCAGTTCGTTCAGCCGGTCTTGTGTTTTGGTTGATCTCCATCTGTCGGTGCTTTGATTCTATTAATTGACCTTGTTGAAATCTAACCTGCTCCCAGTCATTGAAGTCGTGTGTTCCCGCTACTACTTTCAATGCTGACCCGAGCAGGTTTATACTTCTTGCTTTCCAATGGTGGACTTTGAGTACATCTATTAAGCTATGAATATGATCTAAGTCGGTCGTTAATTACTTGGCCAAGCGGGTTACCGTGAGTATTTTGGCGGCCCGATCCGTCTGGTCGACGTAGACCTCATATGACGTGACGTTGGTGGTATAATAGAGGTATCCCGGCTTCTCCCAGATCACGGCGTCTCTGTCCACGACCGGTACTTCGGAAAGTACTTCCTTAGATTGGCGGCAATCGGTCTGGCACTGACAATTGGTACTTTCGGGCCCTGGTTGGTGTCTCTGAAGACTACCAACCTTCTTTCCAGATCCTGGAGGGGGGACTCTGGGCCAGTGGTTGGAGCACTAGTTCAGGAGTAATTTGTGTTGAAGAGGCAGCGTGATTGCTGGTGGGGGCCACGGTGTCTACGTTGGTCCCCCTTCTTGGCGCTTGGTTGCTGGGCGACGGCCTTGTTGTAGAGGGGCGATTGGCTTTTGGGAGCCTGTTCTGGTTTCCTTATTATTTTCACTGCGCTCTGTGCACAGGATTTTCGAGATTTTGCAGGTCGTTACGCTCCTCCACATGACAAATAGTATGATTTACAGAAATTCATATTGTGCAGCACCACTGGCTATTAATGCATACGAATACTCGATTGAAAATACTCCGCGATCGCCGTGGGTACTTCAGGTTGGACTTTTCTTTTCTCTTCTCAGCTTCCTGATCTCAAGCCCTATGCGCCGGTCTCGCGCTGCCCACGCTTTGCCCACGAGCCCTCGCTCTCTCTATGTCGGTGCTCTGTCGCCCTCTCCGTGCTGGTCATGATCCACTTGATAACTGCGTTTTTCCCGTTCTCTGCCGGTCTCAGTCTGTTCTTTCGTCTGTTCTCTCCGTGCTGTTCATGATTCGCTTGATAACGGAGTTTTTTCCGTCCTCTGCCGGTCTCTGTCTGTTCTCTCCGCCTGATGGGCGTGGGTTCTGTTTGCTGGGCTTTCGCTCTTTCGCGTGAGCGCGTCGATGGGATCGCGTCGCTGGGCTCTCTCTCTCGACGGTGCGAGTGCGTTGCTGGGCAAATACTCTTATATCTAAATAACAACAATTAATTCCTAGTCAACAAAATCTTCATGGATAGTCTAGTCGGGGTCTAATACCGGTAACATAAATCCTAGTAATAAATGAAATGAAAACGGTAAGGGAAAGTAAAAGAAAAACGAAAGATGAAAAAATGTGGGGGAGCTCTTTCTTACACCCTCCATACTTCAAGGGGTCCAAAGAGTTACGGTGACCAACGGACGTCGTGTGATTTTTGTGCGGAAACATCGTCCATCGTGGATCTCCAACCGTTGTATGCCCAATCGTGATGTGGGGTTTCATAAGTACACGGTGATGTTGGCGATCAGGTCCAGCGATTGTCGTCGGTCGAAGGTGTTGGTCCGACATTCTGGTGGGGCCAGGGCACAGCCTGCCTCGTTCTGCACCACTGCTATTCCGATGTGGAGACGGGAAAGCTGCCGTTGATCGGCTGTAACCTCGATCCTAAGTGGAAGGCTGCGTTCCGAGCCGAGCCACTCCACGCCAGTCAGCGTCTCCAAAAGGCCGGGACACTCATCCAGCGGACCTTCTGGGTACCCGTGTTTACGCCAGCGTCGCCCATTGTGTCGAGGCAAGCGCCGCACGACACCCTGGGCGCCCACCAGGCCGCACACTACTGTAGGGATAGACAAAAAAAGGGGAGGAAAAGAAGGTGCACAGCGACGCCAGTCAGCGTCTGCGAAAGGCCGAGACAGTCGTCGGACGGCGCTTTCGGGGCCTGTGTGCCCGCTACTCACTACAAAAATGGGATGTGAAAAGGGGGGGGAGGGGAGGAACATGCAGGGACGCCAGTCAGCGTCAGCGGAAGGCCGAGACAGTCGTCGGACGACACTTCCGCGCATCCACAACATTACAACGCGCTACGGGAATGTGAGAGGGGAGAGGAGAGGAGAGAAAGAGATATTAATTAACACGGAAACATATTCCCTATACCCCAGGGCCCACAAAACGGACGCGAACCAGCATTGGAGGGTTATATTAATCTTTCTTTTATTTAGGTATTTTTCGTTAGCCCTGTCTACCGCACCGCTCAGTGATCCCGTACTCTCGACGGGAGGCGTGCTTACCCCAATTCCTCAGCCTGTCTCAGCGCCTGTGTCTCCGCTCTTCCTTGTGGATGTTGCCCTTGTTGATCGAGCCGTGTTGCTTTCCTTGTATGCGCTCAGGTCTTCCCTATGTTCGCGTTCTGGTCAGCTTCGCAGTTTTTTTTCCTTCACTCGCGTTTTTTTCTTATTCCGCACAAAGACGTTCCGCGCTCGCGTAGGTGTGTCCGCTCGTACCGGTGGTTCTTCTCGACCTCCTCCCCTTTTTTTTCTCTTCGTCATCACCAGCCCCCACGGTCGGGGCTCGCGCTGCTCATCCTCTCCCGCCGACCCTCCGCTCTCTCCAGCTCGGTGTTCGGACTCCTCGCTCATCGGGATAACGGCGTTTTCTTCCTCTCCGCTGGTGGACGTTGGTTGTGTAGTTGGGCTGCTGGACTCTCCCGGTCGTCGGTGCGCGTGCGCGGCTGCGCTCTCCTGGTCGTGACCCGAGCGTGCGGCTGTGCTCTCCCGGTCGTTGACGTGCGTGGGCGGCTGCACTCTCCCGGTCGTCGGCGCGAGTGCGGGCGGCTGCGCTCTCCCGGTCGTTGACGTGCGTGGGCGGCTGCACTCTCCCAGTCGTTGGTATGCGCGGGCGGCTGCGCTCTCCCGGTCGTTGGTTTGCGTTGGCGGCTGAACTCTCCCGGTAGTCGGCGCGAGTGCGGGCGGCTGCGCTCTCCCGGTCGTTGACGTGCGTGGGCGGCTGCACTCTCCCGGTCGTCGGCGCGAGTGCGGGCGGCTGCGCTCTCCCGGTCGTTGACGTGCGTGGGCGGCTGCACTCTCCCGGTCGTCGGCGCGAGTGCGAGCGGCTGCGCTCTCCCGGTCGTTGACGTGTGTTGGCGGCTGCGCTCTCCCGGTCGTTGGTTTGCGTTGGCTAGGGATGGGCTTTCCTGATCGTGTTCGTGACTGTGGTCGTGGCGGGTCATGGGTCATGGCGAAACTATGCAAATGTTCTTGCCCCTATCGGTGCTGGAGAATTCACTATACTGATGCTTTACCTAAATAAGAAGATTTCATGATACCGCCGCTTAATCTAACTAAAAAATAATCCATAATATTGCCTCCATGGCTACTTCGTATAAATGACATATATGTGGGGGGAGCGTACGCTCCTTCACACCCATAATATTAATCCATAATATTGCCTCCATGGCTACTTCGTATAAATGACAAATATGTGGGGGAGCGTACGCTCCTTCACACAATTAAAAAATCTAACCTAACTTATAAATTAACCAAGCGATTTCAAAAATTTAAAACACAAATAATAGAAAACTTCTCAAGCTTTTCCAGCTAAATATTCATGGTAAAAGTAAAGGCAAATACAATTTTTGTATATCCGGGAAGAACCTTGACGTTATGTTTTTTAAGCAGCTGCGTAAAATATCATATTTCTCCTTAGTCAATTACAAGTCCATAAATAGGGAAAACGCTTTTTAATCAGTGTACTTAATTTCTAATGAGTTTGGGAGCGTTGAAATACTTTCCTTAATCTCAAATCTATGAATTTCTTAAATCCATTATTGCGCTTTGATATAAAAATTTCGTGAATTATATTGAAAAATACTATTCAATCTCTTATGAAGTTAAGAAATAACTGTCGCCATTAATTGAAATATCTTGCATTATACATATTTTAAGTTAGCTAGGTAAGAAAGCAAAGTTTGTATAACCCCTTTCCAATTAGTTAGGTAAACAAAAAATAAACATAAGGTATTTACATTCAAAATAGGTGAACGGGGAAATCCAAAAAGGAAAAAAAATAATCTGTAGATGCGCAACTTTCCATCAAATAAAATTATATTTACCTGCCTCCTCAGACCTTTTCCAAGCAGGTAATTGGAAATTCTACATTTCTTAAAGAAATATACAATATATAGTCAGGTAGTACTTATAATACAACGTTTAGCAATGTTATCAATTAACAACAAAACGTTTACAAAATTCAGACTTTCAGCAATATACATATGAAAGGTATGTATATATTATAGCTATCACATGTATGTGGCCCCGTGTTGACTCTGTAATATACTTCCGTGTTTTATTCCACAAAAGTTCAAAAAATTACGAACAATTTTCAACGTCTCTAATCTGATAAGTATTTTAGTTATATTTAAAATGTATACAACCAAACACTAAGATTAAACATACTTTTCATATAAAGTAAAAAGAACGTTGATGATGAGAGTGCCATCATGACCCGGGAGGGTAGCACAATGTGCGATACGTTCTTTGCCTCGCAGGCCCCGATGTTGAGTGTCTGGGAACCGCATTCTTCCACCATATCTCCCTGGCTGAAATCTAATATTTTATTGTGGTGCTGGACCGGAAATATAAGCAACTTCCTACTATTTAATTTGGGTTGAGGGAACTTTATGAGACAGTAGAGTACGTCAGGAGTCTGGAAAGCGCTAATGTTAGAGACCTCTAATAGTTTCACCAAGGTTATGTTAGCTAATTGTTTTTCGTCCGACTTGTGGATCGTTTTTAAAAATTGAGTCAGTTCGTTCAGCCGGTCTTGTGTTTTGGTTGATCTCCATCTGTCGGTGCTTTGATTCTATTAATTGACCTTGTTGAAATCTAACCTGCTCCCAGTCATTGAAGTCGTGTGTTCCCGCTACTACTTTCAATGCTGACCCGAGCAGGTTTATACTTCTTGCTTTCCAATGGTGGACTTTGAGTACATCTATTAAGCTATGAATATGATCTAAGTCGGTCGTTAATTACTTGGCCAAGCGGGTTACCGTGAGTATTTTGGCGGCCCGATCCGTCTGGTCGACGTAGACCTCATATGACGTGACGTTGGTGGTATAATAGAGGTATCCCGGCTTCTCCCAGATCACGGCGTCTCTGTCCACGACCGGTACTTCGGAAAGTACTTCCTTAGATTGGCGGCAATCGGTCTGGCACTGACAATTGGTACTTTCGGGCCCTGGTTGGTGTCTCTGAAGACTACCAACCTTCTTTCCAGATCCTGGAGGGGGGGACTCTGGGCCAGTGGTTGGAGCACTAGTTCAGGAGTAATTTGTGTTGAAGAGGCAGCGTGATTGCTGGTGGGGGCCACGGTGTCTACGTTGGTCCCCCTTCTTGGCGCTTGGTTGCTGGGCGACGGCCTTGTTGTAGAGGGGCGATTGGCTTTTGGGAGCCTGTTCTGGTTTCCTTATTATTTTCACTGCGCTCTGTGCACAGGATTTTCGAGATTTTGCAGGTCGTTACGCTCCTCCACATGACAAATAGTATGATTTACAGAAATTCATATTGTGCAGCACCACTGGCTATTAATGCATACGAATACTCGATTGAAAATACTCCGCGATCGCCGTGGGTACTTCAGGTTGGACTTTTCTTTTCTCTTCTCAGCTTCCTGATCTCAAGCCCTATGCGCCGGTCTCGCGCTGCCCACGCTTTGCCCACGAGCCCTCGCTCTCTCTATGTCGGTGCTCTGTCGCCCTCTCCGTGCTGGTCATGATCCACTTGATAACTGCGTTTTTCCCGTTCTCTGCCTGTCTCAGTCTGTTCTTTCGTCTGTTCTCTCCGTGCTGTTCATGATTCGCTTGATAACGGAGTTTTTTCCGTCCTCTGCCGGTCTCTGTCTGTTCTCTCCGCCTGATGGGCGTGGGTTCTGTTTGCTGGGCTTTCGCTCTTTCGCGTGAGCGCGTCGATGGGATCGCGTCGCTGGGCTCTCTCTCTCGACGGTGCGAGTGCGTTGCTGGGCAAATACTCTTATATCTAAATAACAACAATTAATTCCTAGTCAACAAAATCTTCATGGATAGTCTAGTCGGGGTCTAATACCGGTAACATAAATCCTAGTAATAAATGAAATGAAAACGGTAAGGGAAAGTAAAAGAAAAACGAAAGATGAAAAAATGTGGGGGAGCTCTTTCTTACACCCTCCATACTTCAAGGGGTCCAAAGAGTTACGGTGACCAACGGACGTCGTGTGATTTTTGTGCGGAAACATCGTCCATCGTGGATCTCCAACCGTTGTATGCCCAATCGTGATGTGGGGTTTCATAAGTACACGGTGATGTTGGCGATCAGGTCCAGCGATTGTCGTCGGTCGAAGGTGTTGGTCCGACATTCTGGTGGGGCCAGGGCACAGCCTGCCTCGTTCTGCACCACTGCTATTCCGATGTGGAGACGGGAAAGCTGCCGTTGATCGGCTGTAACCTCGATCCTAAGTGGAAGGCTGCGTTCCGAGCCGAGCCACTCCACGCCAGTCAGCGTCTCCAAAAGGCCGGGACACTCATCCAGCGGACCTTCTGGGTACCCGTGTTTACGCCAGCGTCGCCCATTGTGTCGAGGCAAGCGCCGCACGACACCCTGGGCGCCCACCAGGCCGCACACTACTGTAGGGATAGACAAAAAAAGGGGAGGAAAAGAAGGTGCACAGCGACGCCAGTCAGCGTCTGCGAAAGGCCGAGACAGTCGTCGGACGGCGCTTTCGGGGCCTGTGTGCCCGCTACTCACTACAAAAATGGGATGTGAAAAGGGGGGGGAGGGGAGGAACATGCAGGGACGCCAGTCAGCGTCAGCGGAAGGCCGAGACAGTCGTCGGACGACACTTCCGCGCATCCACAACATTACAACGCGCTACGGGAATGTGAGAGGGGAGAGGAGAGGAGAGAAAGAGATATTAATTAACACGGAAACATATTCCCTATACCCCAGGGCCCACAAAACGGACGCGAACCAGCATTGGAGGGTTATATTAATCTTTCTTTTATTTAGGTATTTTTCGTTAGCCCTGTCTACCGCACCGCTCAGTGATCCCGTACTCTCGACGGGAGGCGTGCTTACCCCAATTCCTCAGCCTGTCTCAGCGCCTGTGTCTCCGCTCTTCCTTGTGGATGTTGCCCTTGTTGATCGAGCCGTGTTGCTTTCCTTGTATGCGCTCAGGTCTTCCCTATGTTCGCGTTCTGGTCAGCTTCGCAGTTTTTTTTCCTTCACTCGCGTTTTTTTCTTATTCCGCACAAAGACGTTCCGCGCTCGCGTAGGTGTGTCCGCTCGTACCGGTGGTTCTTCTCGACCTCCTCCCCTTTTTTTTCTCTTCGTCATCACCAGCCCCCACGGTCGGGGCTCGCGCTGCTCATCCTCTCCCGCCGACCCTCCGCTCTCTCCAGCTCGGTGTTCGGACTCCTCGCTCATCGGGATAACGGCGTTTTCTTCCTCTCCGCTGGTGGACGTTGGTTGTGTAGTTGGGCTGCTGGACTCTCCCGGTCGTCGGTGCGCGTGCGCGGCTGCGCTCTCCTGGTCGTGACCCGAGCGTGCGGCTGTGCTCTCCCGGTCGTTGACGTGCGTGGGCGGCTGCACTCTCCCGGTCGTCGGCGCGAGTGCGGGCGGCTGCGCTCTCCCGGTCGTTGACGTGCGTGGGCGGCTGCACTCTCCCAGTCGTTGGTATGCGCGGGCGGCTGCGCTCTCCCGGTCGTTGGTTTGCGTTGGCGGCTGAACTCTCCCGGTAGTCGGCGCGAGTGCGGGCGGCTGCGCTCTCCCGGTCGTTGACGTGCGTGGGCGGCTACACTCTCCCGGTCGTCGGCGCGAGTGCGGGCGGCTGCGCTCTCCCGGTCGTTGACGTGCGTGGGCGGCTGCACTCTCCCGGTCGTCGGCGCGAGTGCGAGCGGCTGCGCTCTCCCGGTCGTTGACGTGTGTTGGCGGCTGCGCTCTCCCGGTCGTTGGTTTGCGTTGGCTAGGGATGGGCTTTCCTGATCGTGTTCGTGACTGTGGTCGTGGCGGGTCATGGGTCATGGCGAAACTATGCAAATGTTCTTGCCCCTATCGGTGCTGGAGAATTCACTATACTGATGCTTTACCTAAATAAGAAGATTTCATGATACCGCCGCTTAATCTAACTAAAAAATAATCCATAATATTGCCTCCATGGCTACTTCGTATAAATGACATATATGTGGGGGGAGCGTACGCTCCTTCACACCCATAATATTAATCCATAATATTGCCTCCATGGCTACTTCGTATAAATGACAAATATGTGGGGGAGCGTACGCTCCTTCACACAATTAAAAAATCTAACCTAACTTATAAATTAACCAAGCGATTTCAAAAATTTAAAACACAAATAATAGAAAACTTCTCAAGCTTTTCCAGCTAAATATTCATGGTAAAAGTAAAGGCAAATACAATTTTTGTATATCCGGGAAGAACCTTGACGTTATGTTTTTTAAGCAGCTGCGTAAAATATCATATTTCTCCTTAGTCAATTACAAGTCCATAAATAGGGAAAACGCTTTTTAATCAGTGTACTTAATTTCTAATGAGTTTGGGAGCGTTGAAATACTTTCCTTAATCTCAAATCTATGAATTTCTTAAATCCATTATTGCGCTTTGATATAAAAATTTCGTGAATTATATTGAAAAATACTATTCAATCTCTTATGAAGTTAAGAAATAACTGTCGCCATTAATTGAAATATCTTGCATTATACATATTTTAAGTTAGCTAGGTAAGAAAGCAAAGTTTGTATAACCCCTTTCCAATTAGTTAGGTAAACAAAAAATAAACATAAGGTATTTACATTCAAAATAGGTGAACGGGGAAATCCAAAAAGGAAAAAAAATAATCTGTAGATGCGCAACTTTCCATCAAATAAAATTATATTTACCTGCCTCCTCAGACCTTTTCCAAGCAGGTAATTGGAAATTCTACATTTCTTAAAGAAATATACAATATATAGTCAGGTAGTACTTATAATACAACGTTTAGCAATGTTATCAATTAACAACAAAACGTTTACAAAATTCAGACTTTCAGCAATATACATATGAAAGGTATGTATATATTATAGCTATCACATGTATGTGGCCCCGTGTTGACTCTGTAATATACTTCCGTGTTTTATTCCACAAAAGTTCAAAAAATTACGAACAATTTTCAACGTCTCTAATCTGATAAGTATTTTAGTTATATTTAAAATGTATACAACCAAACACTAAGATTAAACATACTTTTCATATAAAGTAAAAAGAACGTTGATGATGAGAGTGCCATCATGACCCGGGAGGGTAGCACAATGTGCGATACGTTCTTTGCCTCGCAGGCCCCGATGTTGAGTGTCTGGGAACCGCATTCTTCCACCATATCTCCCTGGCTGAAATCTAATATTTTATTGTGGTGCTGGACCGGAAATATAAGCAACTTCCTACTATTTAATTTGGGTTGAGGGAACTTTATGAGACAGTAGAGTACGTCAGGAGTCTGGAAAGCGCTAATGTTAGAGACCTCTAATAGTTTCACCAAGGTTATGTTAGCTAATTGTTTTTCGTCCGACTTGTGGATCGTTTTTAAAAATTGAGTCAGTTCGTTCAGCCGGTCTTGTGTTTTGGTTGATCTCCATCTGTCGGTGCTTTGATTCTATTAATTGACCTTGTTGAAATCTAACCTGCTCCCAGTCATTGAAGTCGTGTGTTCCCGCTACTACTTTCAATGCTGACCCGAGCAGGTTTATACTTCTTGCTTTCCAATGGTGGACTTTGAGTACATCTATTAAGCTATGAATATGATCTAAGTCGGTCGTTAATTACTTGGCCAAGCGGGTTACCGTGAGTATTTTGGCGGCCCGATCCGTCTGGTCGACGTAGACCTCATATGACGTGACGTTGGTGGTATAATAGAGGTATCCCGGCTTCTCCCAGATCACGGCGTCTCTGTCCACGACCGGTACTTCGGAAAGTACTTCCTTAGATTGGCGGCAATCGGTCTGGCACTGACAATTGGTACTTTCGGGCCCTGGTTGGTGTCTCTGAAGACTACCAACCTTCTTTCCAGATCCTGGAGGGGGGGACTCTGGGCCAGTGGTTGGAGCACTAGTTCAGGAGTAATTTGTGTTGAAGAGGCAGCGTGATTGCTGGTGGGGGCCACGGTGTCTACGTTGGTCCCCCTTCTTGGCGCTTGGTTGCTGGGCGACGGCCTTGTTGTAGAGGGGCGATTGGCTTTTGGGAGCCTGTTCTGGTTTCCTTATTATTTTCACTGCGCTCTGTGCACAGGATTTTCGAGATTTTGCAGGTCGTTACGCTCCTCCACATGACAAATAGTATGATTTACAGAAATTCATATTGTGCAGCACCACTGGCTATTAATGCATACGAATACTCGATTGAAAATACTCCGCGATCGCCGTGGGTACTTCAGGTTGGACTTTTCTTTTCTCTTCTCAGCTTCCTGATCTCAAGCCCTATGCGCCGGTCTCGCGCTGCCCACGCTTTGCCCACGAGCCCTCGCTCTCTCTATGTCGGTGCTCTGTCGCCCTCTCCGTGCTGGTCATGATCCACTTGATAACTGCGTTTTTCCCGTTCTCTGCCGGTCTCAGTCTGTTCTTTCGTCTGTTCTCTCCGTGCTGTTCATGATTCGCTTGATAACGGAGTTTTTTCCGTCCTCTGCCGGTCTCTGTCTGTTCTCTCCGCCTGATGGGCGTGGGTTCTGTTTGCTGGGCTTTCGCTCTTTCGCGTGAGCGCGTCGATGGGATCGCGTCGCTGGGCTCTCTCTCTCGACGGTGCGAGTGCGTTGCTGGGCAAATACTCTTATATCTAAATAACAACAATTAATTCCTAGTCAACAAAATCTTCATGGATAGTCTAGTCGGGGTCTAATACCGGTAACATAAATCCTAGTAATAAATGAAATGAAAACGGTAAGGGAAAGTAAAAGAAAAACGAAAGATGAAAAAATGTGGGGGAGCTCTTTCTTACACCCTCCATACTTCAAGGGGTCCAAAGAGTTACGGTGACCAACGGACGTCGTGTGATTTTTGTGCGGAAACATCGTCCATCGTGGATCTCCAACCGTTGTATGCCCAATCGTGATGTGGGGTTTCATAAGTACACGGTGATGTTGGCGATCAGGTCCAGCGATTGTCGTCGGTCGAAGGTGTTGGTCCGACATTCTGGTGGGGCCAGGGCACAGCCTGCCTCGTTCTGCACCACTGCTATTCCGATGTGGAGACGGGAAAGCTGCCGTTGATCGGCTGTAACCTCGATCCTAAGTGGAAGGCTGCGTTCCGAGCCGAGCCACTCCAACTCATCGATGTCATACAGTGGATGTGGAATGTGGTCAACTACGGGGGCGGCTTGCGGCGGTGGTGTATCGCCGGGTGGGTGTGGGCGGGCTGCCGCTTGCAGTTAGTCTCCTTGAGGTTCATCAATGACCATTGGTTGGTCTCATCGGTCTCGAATTCGTCAGGACGGGGTGCTGAGCTTTCCTCTCGTATTGCGTCCTCTGATATGTCGGAGCAATGGGGTCCCGCGGGCCGACCTCCTCGTTCGATCTGGCCTCGGCCTGTCGGCCCAGAAATCGGCTGCCCAATCCGCATGATGGTGCGTGGTGTTTCCATCGCAGCTGGCTGCAGGACCCATTAGCAGTTCTACCGAACCTTCGTCCATAAGTGAGAACGCCAGGGTCCCGGGGCTGCGCAGTCTGGTCTCGCGGTCGTCCGCGTCTGTGGTGATGCTGTCGTCGTCCACTGCCGGGCCATAACTCCTGAACAGGGACTGATTTCGAGCAACGGCGTCGTCGTTCTGTGCCTGTTGGTCACCAGCGACTGCGAACCGTCCGTCTGCTGCCATCTTTTCGAGTGAGACTCTCTCGGGGCCGACCAGGGGCTGCCGATCAACCCAACATTGAACAGATAGTAGCCGCTGTTCCAGTGGGAGTCGGTCGTGCCGGTCAGCTGATGGGCTCGCAGGAAATCGGTTTGTTTTGACGTTGACAGTCCTTCGGAGTCGTAGACTCGGCCGTTCGATCGGGCCAGGTTGCGTGCTGCTGTAGCTATAGGGACTTCGGATCGGTGGTTTCCTCTTGGGTGCCCCATTGCGTCACCATATGTCCCTAAGGATCAGGCCATGATCGGGTGATCGGTCTTCCGTCACTCTGTCGCTTCATCTTCGTCGAGTCTCGGGATGAGCCTCTCTGCAGCCTGACTATGTTGGGGGATAAGAATTTAATTAGTTTTTAAGGCCCTTCATATTTAGGGGCCAATTTCGTGGCGAAACCATCAGCTGCCTTGAATAGGTGATGCTGCCGGAGAAGGACCAGCGTTCCCAATTCCCTCATCACCCGTGCCTCCGTGCTCCTGGTCGATATTATTTTCCGTAACAAGGGAGCAATGTTACCCTGTTAAATCACGCTCTTGCCCCAGACTTTCACTTGATAAAGGCGTTTTTCCCATCCTCTGCCGGTCTCTGTCTGTTTCTTTAGCTCTCTTTCAGCGTGATCGCGTCGATGCGATCGCTCTCTCTTTTTCTCTTGTAGGCGTGGATGTGTTGCCGGGCACTCTCTCTCGTCGGTACGGGTGCGTTGCTGGGCTCTCTCTCTCGTCGGTGCGGGTGCAATGCTGGGCTCTCTCTCTCTCTCTCTCTTTCTCTCGGCGTTAATGCTTTCTGGGCTCTCTCCGTCGTTGGTATTGGCTATGGATGTCACTCTTAAGATACCGCGATCGTTACCCCCCTCCCTGCAACAAAATCACGAAACGGCTCTAATTCATATTGGCGCTTCGGGCCGTGTAGTTAATGTAAAAATTCGGGACAAATACTCTTATATCTAAATAACGACTGATTGTAGGGGGCGGATCCGGTCGAAAAGACGTTGAATGATCGTAACGGGGGTGGGAGCGTAACTGGGAACTCCCGCTTAGGCTAGTGGCCGCCCGAGCGCCGGGCGGCTCTCCCTAGTGCCGTGTGCAAGAGCGCGCGAGAGCAAGTCGGGCGCGGAGCGCTTTCCACAGTGCGCTGCAGAAGTTTGCGGCTGCTCAGAACATCCTCCCACCCCCCTTGCAGGATTGCAAAGTATAATTGAGGGTTTTATGGCTTTATGCACGCCCAGAACGGTGGCCGGTCGACGGAATTGTGACCGAACGGGATCGCTCAGTTGTCGGATTGGCGTGCGGATACCCAAACGAGGCTCGGGATGCTGAAACCAAGGGCGACGCTGCTACTTTTCCTCCGAAAGGTTGGCTGGCGGGGCGCCAAGGGCGGCGCTCAGCTCGGGATGCTGCAGGTGGCGACGAGGACGCCGAGGCCGAGCGGGCTGAACGACGAGACGGGAGGATGTGAAGTGTGGTGATTTTTTCCGCACACCCTGAACAACCCGCCACTGCGACAATCGTGTCCGAAATGCTGATGAGCCAGGCAGTTCGCGCAATACTTATTTATAAGTACTGCTCGAAGTCTCTTCTCCGGGCTCAAGCGGAGGAAGTGATGGCAGGTTCGTAGCGGATGCACTCCTGGGCAGACTCGGCACCAGTAGGAGTTCAGACCGCAAGCGCGTCGGCTCTCAATGATACGGTCGGCGCGGGAACGTGGGGCCATGGCTGGATGCGGAAATCTAGGATGAGATGAAGGTGTCGACGAAGCATTAGTACGAAAGTTGTAACGGTTTAGAGGCCCACCTTGGGCATTGGATATTATCACGTGGTTACATTTAACTAAGTTCAAGTTCGGGCTTAAACTAGACACGGAGTTCTGATCGCCAAAACAGTGATTATTATGGATATCTTTCCGTCGGTCAACCGTAGAAGACCGTCTTAGCAATTCTGCGGAGACGGCCGGAAGGGGATTGCTTTTTTAGATTCGAGAGCCCGCGTCCCCTACCCTTTGAATAGGTACTCTAGACACCTGACTCGAAAAGGATGCAACTTGTGGGGCTCTCTGAACGGCCGTATTAGACACTGGCCCAGAGAGCACCCAACCGAAAACTGTTTCTTGTCCGAGGAGAGAGCCACATATGTTCGTCTGTAAGCCGCTTAACAGTACGGATGGTAGAATGTCAGCTCCGATCAGGACATCGATTGGTGAGCTCTCAAAAAATGTAGGATCCGCCAAAGGCAGGCTAGGCAAGTCTCTCAGCAAAATTTGAGAGATCGGATGCGAGGGAATATTCGCTGCCTCCTCCGGAATAACGTAAGCTGTAACGTTTAATTGTAAACCCGACTTAGTCGGAGAGCGGATGAAAAAATTGCAGAGCTTCTTCGACTGAGCGGATTCAGTATGATTGATGCCGGAGACCTGGATGGGTTGGAATGGCAGTTTGATCATGCTGACTAGACGTTCCGTAATCAACGTGGCCTTGGAGTCAGAGTCGATCAAAGCGCGGGCGCGAAAATTGGTACCCAGATGACAAATATTAATCATGGCCGTGCTCAGAAGAACCGCACTTGTACCGGAAGCGAAATAAGCCTGAACGTTGGACAAGGATTCGGAAGAACTCGGATGTTGTACGAATGTGGAAGTCGGCTTGCTGGAACTCGGATTGCCACGGTGCAGCAGCGTGTGGTGCCGTTCCCCACAAGTGACACAGTTGTGGGCGCTTTGGCATTTTGGCATTCTCCGATCTGACGTCCTCGTGCGAAGCAGTTCAGACATAGCTGTTTCTGTTTAATGTAGCTGGAACGAGCATTAACGGTCATGTGGAGGAAGTGAGGACAATCACGGATTGGATGATTCTCTTTGGAAAAGAGATCACATGACACGGAAGACGGAAGGCACCGTCGACGATCTGAGGAAGACCTTCGCGATATTCACCGAAGGCAAACTCAAACCGGTGATTTGGATTCGCCTAGAAGAACTTGAAAGGCAGTACTCCACATCCGCGGGGCGTTCCAGATCGCCGCAGCTCGCCGCCAAAGCCCCGTCGGAGAAGAGGAAAATCGTAGATCAAAAGCTCGGCCTGCAAGTCCCCCTTGCCGCAACAGGCAAAAGCAACGTGCCCTCGATTGTCTTGACGTCCGAGGGCAATATTTAAATGCCCAGGTCATCTGAGTCCAGTCCGGTGCATGCGAGGAGAGCCTTTCCTCCGATAGATACAACGCAAGGACACGTCGAGGCTGCAGCTCACGCAAGCACTTCGTCCCTCCGCATCTTCCAAGTGGCGGATAGAATCCGACACTGGGGTATTCAGTTCGACGGCCACGATGAACGTGCCCTGTCTTACGGTGTTGATGTAAATCATCTCCCGCGAGCCATGGTCGAACTTCTCACCGACCGAGATAGCCGTTGTTTCCGAACCAGCCGGCTCCAAAGCGCCTCGTGGGCTGATTTTCGTCGAGAATTCCTTACCTTCTTTCTTCCGCCTCAATATTTCAAGCAGTTGGAAGATAAGATCCGAGCACGTAAGCAATCGGGTGGCGAGTTATTCAAGGACTTCGTCATTGACATCCGTCTGCTTATGCACCACGCTGGGTATGACGCGACCCAAGAACTAAAACATATCTACGACAACGCTTTACCTGGTTACCAATTGTACGTGAGGAGACACGAACTCCAAAGTCTGGCACAGCTTACGCAACTGGCCGTGGAGTTCGAGAGCATTCAGGAACAAAATGACTCAGGAGGCTGGCACCCATCCATAATCAATTCCCCTCGGAGGATACCTCGACGCGATCGCCAAGACCTGACCCCCGAGTACAAGCAACCGGAATCTCCCCTGACTCGGAATCCGTTTCGACAAACGCCCGGCAATCGTGGGAATCCCACGACCCAGCTCGGCCCAGCCCCGACTAGTATACCCGCTGGAGAAGTAGCCAACAAGACAATCCGACACGACGCAACGCCCATCGCCAACGCACGCACGGCATGCCGACGGTGCGGCGAATCGGACCATTTATACGTGAATTGCCAGAACATTCCCATCTTATTCTGTTGGGAATGTGGCAAACGCAACGTCAGGACCATCCAATGCTGTCGACGAGAAGCCTCGGGAAACTAGTCGCATCCTCGACTGAGATGCGAACAGTCGAGAACGACGCCACCAAGAACCCCAGATCGAAAAGAGCCTTGCACGTGCACGACGGCCGGATAGTGGCGATGGTGACAATCGGTGGACAAATCACGGAAGCTACTGTTGACACGGGAGCGACCCAAAGTTTTGTCAGTCAAGACCCGGCTGGACGATTGGCCACCGACACGAATGTACATGAGGCAGAGATGCGGATACGACTAGCGGACGGATCAGTGAGGGAGATTACATGGTCGAAAGCGTGATTCTAGGAATGGACTTCTTGTGTGCCATAGAAACCACGATTCAATGCGGCACTACGCGTCTACATCTACGAGGTCGACCCCCACGAACCAAGGGGCATCACGAACCTGGAAAGGACTTTACCAATGGAAAGCAATGCCATTTGGATTACATTCGGCAGCCGGGACTTTTCGAAAAGCTTCTGTTAAATCTGTCGTTCCCCGGAGATTCTCGCTATATGTCTAATGTCGGTTCGTCTCCCGTGGAATCATCCATTTCGGGGCCGGTGGTTTGGTCGGGGTGTTCTGGGAGGATGGTCGTGTCGAATGGGCTGGAGGGGTCTGAGCTAGCGGAGTATTCGGCGATATTGGCGATAACCGGCGTGGTGTTGGCCGTGATGGCCGGATAGCTCGGATCCGGAACTCGACGATATTCTAACTCTATGGGCGTCACCAGCCCAACGGCGTCCGTGTCCTCTGGCTCGGCTGTGGTTCCAAAGTTGGGGATCCCTGTTGGCATTGTGGCTCTCGTGATATCCGTCGAAGTTATCGTACTCGTCCGCTCCGTTGATGATCTACCGTGCGTGGCCTCTGTTGTCATCCATGACCTCGTGGTCCTAGAGGAGATCCTCGTAATCGTGTTTCCTGTAGGCGTCCTTGTGCTCGTAGTCTCGGTTAGCCTTCTGTGGCCGTATTCTCCGTTGCTTGGCTTTGAATTATATTTTCTGGTGCTATTCCCGTAGTCAGGGTCTCTGTTGCTGGTCTGGGATCCTCGTTCTCTGTTGACGATGTCGTGGGCGTGTTCTCTGTTACGTGTAGTGGATTCTTACTCTGCGTTGATGATGCCGGGGGCATGTTCTCTGTTGCTTGTCTTTTGTTCTGGTTCTCTGTGTGTGATGTTCTTCCTGTTCTTGGTGGGTGATGTCGTAGCCGTGGTCGCTGTTGCGTGTTTTAAATTCTCGTTCCGGGGTCTGCAGCGCGAACTTATTAATACAGAAAAGGGCTTTATATCCACACTTAACGAAATTCAAACTTCAACTTCTAAAATTTCTACCTTGCTAAATTCCCCTCCATTTCATAAAATTACAGAAATTCTTCATGACTTGAATGTGCATCAGGTGAACGTTTGGGGCAGATCCCCACCGAATACCGGCTTGCCAAATAGCAGCTAGTTATTGGCCGTCAGCCGCATATTTCCATTGCTACATAAATTGTTTTTGTAAATTCTTGCACTTGCTTGCCCTGCTAAACGCTCTTTCAAAGCTCGCTCTTCTCTTCGTTTATTTTCGTTAATTTTGTTTCTGCGCCGCGTTTTTATTTATTCGAAATAAATAGATCGGGGATTAAAGTCGTTATCCCCACAATATCATTTGGGATGGTTCCGTTTTCCGTAAGGAACCTATTTCAGGCTGGGGTAAGCTCAGCCTGTCCAGAGTCGTCTAAAATAAATTTGTAGTTGTTAGGGAGACCTTAGGCAAGGGAGTGTAACTGTATCACGACCGGGAGGGTCAATCGTGTGGCGAGGTCCCAAGGTTCGTATGGGATCGGAGGTTATCGTGACGGGACTCCGCCGTAGCCTTTGAGGGAGACAGGGGAATCTACGGGGCCTTGCGTTGTCGCTACGGCTCGTAGGACAATGAGGTCTTTAGCGAGGATTGATTGCGCGTTGTCACGACAGTCACTACGTGCTGGGGAACCTACGGAACCATGCGCTATCGCGACAGCTCTTAGGACAACGGGGTTTCTAATAGGGGGTTTGCTTATCGTTATCGTTATCGAGACAGTCATTAACTACTAGGGGATCCCACTGAACTGTGCGTGATCGCGACGATTCGTAGGACTACAGGATTTCAGGTGGGGGAGGTTTGGGAATATCGTATAAAGAGTAAAGAAAAGACTTTATGATGTTTGTATTTTGTACAAGATTTGTATTGTTCAAAGTAAACCCTCACTGTTTTCCCTGGCTGCACCACGAGAAAAGCTCCACTTACTTGTAGGAAACGACGTTGTTGGGGCAATTTTAGATGCGATGACTACCGACAATTGAGGCCGCATAGTCATATATAGTGGGTTCGTACGTCGGGCACTATGAAACCGCGTGGGCCGGGATAAGCCCTGTTGGGTCTTTACAAGTGTTTGGGTCTGATTTATAGTTTCATTGGTGAGTTTTTAAGTATTGCAAAGTTCAATACAACCAGATATAAGATACTTAAGTTATGTAAAAAATGGGACTATGTTTGAAAAATAAGTTCCAGATTTTGAACCTAAAAAAAAACTACTCTTTGTGTTGAGCAACACCATGAAAAAAACCGAAATTTTTTTTTGCAATGGCTGATGGCCTCATTTCCGTGCCCTATGCAGAAGCTCTTAGAAACGAGTTTTTCAGCTATAGCCTTGGCAATATGATGCCAAGGAGTGGTGGGATCCCGTTTCCTGTTCGCTGCCTACTTTTAGCCATGAACATACCGCCCCCTTTGCAGTATCATGCAAAGGAAAGGATATAATGGGACACGAGAGGGTCCATCTTCAGGTCCGATGGGCGCCCGAGAGCGTCCAACCAAACAAGGTGTGCTGCGCCACAGGAAGTCCTTCGGTGTTTTGCAGCACTCCTTCGCGGATGACATCCCCGTAAACGTCAGCTCATAGGATGAGCGCGACGATGGCAGGATGGTCGAACCTGCTATCCGCCAGCGTGAGGTGCTTGAATCGCTCCCATAGCTTTCCATCGATAGCTGCCGCAGGAGTGCGCAGGTGCAGCTTGAGATCCACTTGGAGCACTTGTTATCTTATTTGATAACAACGAGGTCTCCAATTTCGAGGTCTCTCGTTGGATGATGCCACTTGTTCCGCTTATGCAGCTCTCGGAGGTACTCTGTCTTCCAGCGTGAGCAAAACTGTTGGTTCAGAGTCTTGAGATGCTGCCAGCGGTTTAGGATGGAGGAGGCACTCTCCCTGATCTCTGGCTCCGCCACGTAACGGACCGCCGATTAGGAAGTGACCCGGCTGGCTTGGAGCCAGCGGGTCAGTCGGATCCTCAGACATCGGGAGTTGGGGCGCGAGTTGAGGCAGGCCTCAATCTTGGAGAGGAAGGTCGAGAGCTCCTCCAATATGTATTTGGATGTACACATCGACCGTTGGAATAGAGTCTTGAAACTCTTGACGCCTGCCTTCCACAGGCCACCCATATGTGGCGCTCCCGGAGGGATGAATCGCCACGTTAGGCCCTGCTGGCTGTACACCTCAAATGTCCGAGCTTTGATGGTATCCAGAAGGTCCTGGGCCAAAGCTTTGGAAGCACTGGCAAAATTCCTGCCATTGGCGGAGTGGACTTCGTGGGGTGGACTTCCTCGCCTCACGACAAAACGAAAGCGAAAGCAGCGAGAAAAGTGTCGATGGACAGGTCGGATGTGGCTTCTAAGTGGATAGCCTTTGTGGTGAAACACACGAACACTTAGACATAACCCTTGGTTAATCGACAAGCGCGTCCGGTGAAGCTCTTGACATCGAAAGGCCCGGCGAAGTCGACCCTGGTGTACGTGAATGGTCCAGAGAAGGTTACCCGTGTTGAAGGAAGGTCGCCCATTAATTGTGTTTGGAGTGTTTGCGTTGGATGACGCAAACCTTACACGAGTGGATCAGTGACCTCACTACGTGACGTAGTCGAGGGATCCAGTACGTAGCTCGGAGAAGGCGGACGACCACCTGGTTCCCACTATGGAGGGCTATGTGATGAGTGAGCCGGACCAGCAGGCGAACCAGAGGGCATGCGGGCGGAAGTATGATTGGGTGCCGTTCGTTGTATGACATCGAAGCCGAGGCTTGGACTCGACCACATGCTCGAATGACGCCGTTCCGGTCAACGAACGGATTGAGAGTCCGTAGGGAACTCGAGGCCAGGAGAGGCCACTTCGTTGTGAGGCACTGATGCTCGTTTGCATAGTTTATTTTCTGCATCACGATGGCGACGGCTTGCAGTGAGGCACCTACCTCATCCCTGCTTGGATCCTTGTCGGAATGGATAGCTTCGCCTCTGCATCATTGGGTTAATCGCCTCACGTAGGCAAGCACGCGTAGAGCGCGTCCAAGATCGAAAAACGGCTGTGGATGTCATTGGCGCTGCTGCTGGCATGGTGCACCTTGACTGTTCGTTTCTCCAGGTCCGTCTCAAAAGATACGGCCAGAGGACAAGACCACTCGGATGGAGGACATCACAGCCAGGCATGGCCGTACCACCACATATCGTTTGAGCTCAGATCCTTGGGTCCTAGACCTCGGCTGGCCAGGTCTGCCGGATTGTCCTCGGATCGGACATGTCGCACGTTGAAGCTACACCGCGCTATTTTGGCTACTCGATTCCCCACAAACGTGGTCCAGTTGCACGCCGGCCTGTTCAGCCAGGCCAACGCAATGGTGGACTCGGTCCAAAACGACACCTGGTTGGCATCTGTGGAAAGATGGCAGCGGAGAGTTCTGCCAGAAGGACCGCCCCGCACAGCTCGAGTCGGGGTAGGAAAACCGTCCCCACGGGTGCAACGCGGTTTTAGCGGTCAGAACCTATTTCGTCATACCAACCTATTTCTCTCAACCAAATATCCTGCATGAACATTGTGTGGATAATGATTTTTATCCCCGATCGGCCGAATAATTATTTCGATTAAATAAAAACGCAGCGAAGAAATAAAATTGCGAGTACTGCTTTATTGATTGTCTAAACGGCTAGTGGCGCTTGCTTGCCCTTCTCATTGCCAGCATTGCTGCTTCGATCGCTGAGCTTCGCTTCGCTTCGCTCGATAAACATAGATAACGCCGAGCATAGATAACGAAGAGAAGAGCGAGCTTTGAGAGAGCGTTTAGCAGGGCAAGCAAGTGCAAGAATTAACAGAAAATGTATATATGTATGAATATGTAGCAATGGAAATATGCGGCTGAAGGCCAATAAATAGCTGCTATTTGGCCAGCCGCTATTCGGTGGGGATCTGCCCCGAACAAACATCTTCGCTTGAATGACGAAGGGGGGCAAGCCATCCTGCTGGATCGAACAGCTTCGCAATTTGGGACAGAACGTTGCGTTTCGTGCAGTGCGCCTGAGGGATTAATTCGGGGGAGACGAAAAAGAACTGGTCGGCATTGGATTGCCATCGGTTCCCCAAGATCTTCGCGATGCTGCTCTCTTCGAGCTCTAGGAAATCAGTTCGTAACCGGTGGTCGACTGGAATATCTCGCAGAACATTTTTGTTAGCGGTCTACTTTCGAAGGGGAAACCCCGCAGAGTTGAGTGCTTTTCACAACTCTGTGATGGCGGAAATTGCCTGAGGCTGGGTGTGTGCACCAGACATTTCGTCATTTATGTACATTAAATTGGCCAGAATGTCACTGGCCAGTGGTAACTTGGAACGCACATCTTATGCGAGCTGCCTGGTTTGTAGACAGCATGATGCGGGAGGTAGAAATTGTCTAGGCCGTTTGTGGAGGCACTGGTCTCATATGACCAAGGTCCGAATACTCCTGAAGGACCTTATCGTACTGCTCTTTCAGGGATGAGTCCTTATTTAAGCGATTCTCATAACGAAGGAGCTGAGCCATTGCGATAGATCTTAAATGACCAAGGTCAATGGATTCAGGATTCTTAAAAGGGAGGGTGACAACATATCTACCACTTTCGTTCCAGGTGGTTGTCTGCTGAAACAACTTCTCACACGCTGCGTCGGACTCTTTAACCAGTTTAACTGGGATATCCTCCACCTCCCAAAATTTCGTTAGAAGTTCCTCTAACCTTACTTCTTCGTTGAGCGAGATTCTAGTGACGAAAGATGAAATGACCTTGGCGCCAGTGTTGGAAATGGGACCCGTGATGGTCCAGCCAGAAATCGTCTCCTGTCCTAAAAGGGTACCACAGATATTGGTATGGAACCCCTGTAGCAGGATGGATGGAAGGATGTCGGCTCCCAGTAGGACATCTATCTGGAAACTCTTATAAAATTCTGGATCTTCCAGTTGCAGATTGGGAAGATCTTCCAAAGAACTTTGCAAAATTGTGTAGGATGCAGATTTCTTGCCAACTTTGGAAGTACGAAGGCTGAAGTTTCAATTTGGATTCTCGGCTTAATGGGAGAGCCAATATGGAAATAGCATAGCCGCTGAGGTTGGGCTGCAATGGCCCAATTGAGCCCCGAAACTTGAGCGTCAACCAACTGATACTGGGGTCGTATCAATTTAAACAGCCTTTCGGAAATGAAGGTTGCTTCTGACCCAGAGTCAACCAATGCACGTTGTGTATATTTGGTTCCCAAAGAACATATTTGGATTACTGCTGTGCCGAGGAGGACGCTATGTGTGCTTTCCGAGAAATAGTTTTTGACCGTTGTTTGTTGGAGAGATGTGGACTGCAGATTGACGGTGGTGTCTAAAACTATTCCAGGATCACCTGCTTGGGTATTCGTCGGACGATAATGTGATTTTCGGAAGCTTGGACGAACACATAAAGACGAGGAAACAATCCCAATTATGTCTAAACGGCTAGTGGCGCTTGCTTGCCCTTCTCATTGCCAGCATTGCTGCTTCGATCGCTGAGCTTCGCTTCGCTTCGCTCGATAAACATAGATAACGCCGAGCATAGATAACGAAGAGAAGAGCGAGCTTTGAGAGAGCGTTTAGCAGGGCAAGCAAGTGCAAGAATTAACAGAAAATGTATATATGTATGAATATGTAGCAATGGAAATATGCGGCTGAAGGCCAATAAATAGCTGCTATTTGGCCAGCCGCTATTCGGTGGGGATCTGCCCCGAACAAACATCTTCGCTTGAATGACGAAGGGGGGCAAGCCATCCTGCTGGATCGAACAGCTTCGCAATTTGGGACAGAACGTTGCGTTTCGTGCAGTGCGCCTGAGGGATTAATTCGGGGGAGACGAAAAAGAACTGGTCGGCATTGGATTGCCATCGGTTCCCCAAGATCTTCGCGATGCTGCTCTCTTCGAGCTCTAGGAAATCAGTTCGTAACCGGTGGTCGACTGGAATATCTCGCAGAACATTTTTGTTGGCGGTCTACTTTCGAAGGGGAAACCCCGCAGAGTTGAGTGCTTTTCACAACTCTGTGATGGCGGAAATTGCCTGAGGCTGGGTGTGTGCACCAGACATTTCGTCATTTATGTACATTAAATTGGCCAGAATGTCACTGGCCAGTGGTAACTTGGAACGCACATCTTATGCGAGCTGCCTGGTTTGTAGACAGCATGATGCGGGAGGTAGAAATTGTCTAGGCCGTTTGTGGAGGCACTGGTCTCATATGACCAAGGTCCGAATACTCCTGAAGGACCTTATCGTACTGCTCTTTCAGGGATGAGTCCTTATTTAAGCGATTCTCATAACGAAGGAGCTGAGCCATTGCGATAGATCTTAAATGACCAAGGTCAATGGATTCAGGATTCTTAAAAGGGAGGGTGACAACATATCTACCGCTTTCGTTCCAGGTGGTTGTCTGCTGAAACAACTTCTCACACGCTGCGTCGGACTCTTTAACCAGTTTAACTGGGATATCCTCCACCTCCCAAAATTTCGTTAGAAGTTCCTCTAACCTTACTTCTTCGTTGAGCGAGATTCTAGTGACGAAAGATGAAATGACCTTGGCGCCAGTGTTGGAAATGGGACCCGTGATGGTCCAGCCAGAAATCGTCTCCTGTCCTAAAAGGGTACCACAGATATTGGTATGGAACCCCTGTAGCAGGATGGATGGAAGGATGTCGGCTCCCAGTAGGACATCTATCTGGAAACTCTTATAAAATTCTGGATCTTCCAGTTGCAGATTGGGAAGATCTTCCAAAGAACTTTGCAAAATTGTGTAGGATGCAGATTTCTTGCCAACTTTGGAAGTACGAAGGCTGAAGTTTCAATTTGGATTCTCGGCTTAATGGGAGAGCCAATATGGAAATAGCATAGCCGCTGAGGTTGGGCTGCAATGGCCCAATTGAGCCCCGAAACTTGAGCGTCAACCAACTGATACTGGGGTCGTATCAATTTAAACAGCCTTTCGGAAATGAAGGTTGCTTCTGACCCAGAGTCAACCAATGCACGTTGTGTATATTTGGTTCCCAAAGAACATATTTGGATTACTGCTGTGCCGAGGAGGACGCTATGTGTGCTTTCCGAGAAATAGTTTTTGACCGTTGTTTGTTGGAGAGATGTGGACTGCAGATTGACGGTGGTGTCTAAAACTATTCCAGGATCACCTGCTTGGGTATTCGTCGGACGATAATGTGATTTTCGGAAGCTTGGACGAACACATAAAGACGAGGAAACAATCCCAATTATGTCTAAACGGCTAGTGGCGCTTGCTTGCCCTTCTCATTGCCAGCATTGCTGCTTCGATCGCTGAGCTTCGCTTCGCTTCGCTCGATAAACATAGATAACGCCGAGCATAGATAACGAAGAGAAGAGCGAGCTTTGAGAGAGCGTTTAGCAGGGCAAGCAAGTGCAAGAATTAACAGAAAATGTATATATGTATGAATATGTAGCAATGGAAATATGCGGCTGAAGGCCAATAAATAGCTGCTATTTGGCCAGCCGCTATTCGGTGGGGATCTGCCCCGAACAAACATCTTCGCTTGAATGACGAAGGGGGGCAAGCCATCCTGCTGGATCGAACAGCTTCGCAATTTGGGACAGAACGTTGCGTTTCGTGCAGTGCGCCTGAGGGATTAATTCGGGGGAGATACACAATAGAGATGTTGGATAGCTCCAGAGCCGATAAGCACCCTTGGATGGTGCTCTGGAAATCCTTTAATGCGGTTCCTGACTCATGAGATATGGGTTGCACCTTAAAGAGGATTCGGAGTTGGATCAGCTACAAAAAGTCTGAATCGGATTTATAGCTGCATTTGTCAGAAAAAGCCATTTTTGGCGAAGTTGAATTGTTGAATTTTGTCGAGTAGTGTAATTATTTAATATAAGCGCATCAGACCACACACCAAATATTGACTTCGAAATTTGAATAATAAAAATAATTTAATAGAGGATTGATAAAAATACTTGTTGATGGATAATGTGATAATCGGATGCGGAACAAAGATGCGATGCTAAACGATGAGACCGTTTAATAATTTTTCTAGTATTTTTATGCTAGTGCTGGGATATCGATATCGATGTATAATATGTATGTATGTATGTATAATAAACAAGGAATTTAAGAGGCTTTTGTGTTTTATTCTTAAGGCCTGTATCCAGCACCGCGGAAAATTCCTGACAGGAATCTGCTTTTTATATCGGTTGTGTGAAACTTAACTAAAATTTGGGACCAAGAACCTAAAAAGTGATTTGCCATTCTCATGAATCAGCTGTATTTTGTAAACAGCGCCAATTTCGAAAATTCAACTGAAATTAATAATAGGAAAATATATAAGTCTGACGACGAAGTGATTGTGTTGGTGGCAGCTTAAATTGTTGCCAAAAAATTGGAAAGAGAAGTACAGCGCAGTCAGAGGCGCCAAATTGTCAAAATTATGAAAATCCTTATTTTCCATGATCCGTCAAAGACATGGTCTTGCCTCAACTGCTTTTATTAAATCAATCTTCTCCTCACTTTAAAAATTTTCATATCTCTTTTTGGTTTTGCGCACAGGTTTTGCCTCCACCTTTCACTTTTACTTCAGTTATAATAGGCACATATATATTCCTGGCGGGAATATCAGCTGTTCTCTCAGTCCACATTCGTGTGGATATCGACACTATCGATAAGAATTCGTGAATTTCGTTTACGTTGCTGGATACTGAGGCCAGGAAAACACAAACGAAAAATTCCTGGCCCATTTTTTTTATATGGAGTTTGATAGTAATTTTTAGTTTCCGCGGTGCTGGATACCTAGCTGAATGCAGAGATACCCCTTTCAATGTAATCATCCCACACAGAACGAATGGTTCTCCTGAACCTTCCACTAGAGCACTTTGGTCATCTCCATTTCAGCTGCTTCTGGTGGTAGCTGACCCAGCAACTCGGTGCAAAATGGATATATTGCTCTGTTGGGGCTATATTGGCTTTATCAATGGCGGCTTTCTCCTTCAGCTCCTTTATGTAGTCGGTAAAAACCCCAGCGAGGCTATCCACTCCTGACGGTTCCTCCACCTTACGTCTTTTGGGAGCCTTTGACTGCTGCAAAGGGAGTTTTAGTTTACTACTGTTATAATAAACAGGTAAATAGTACTTACATATGAATAGGCCGACGACGTGCTTGCCTCGAAGTCATCCTCTGGGAGCATGCATCGGGGCTGCATGCATCGGGGCTGCATGCATCGGGGCTGCATGCATCGGGGCTGCATGCTGGACTCTCCACAAATGTGCTTGTGCTTGCTTTGGTTCTACAACAAAAGGTACATATACATAGGTGTTGTCGAAATGCTTCTTCTCCGTGATCCTCCAAAGACATGGTCTTGCCTCCACTGCTTTAATCAGTGCAATCTTCTGCTCTCGTTGAAAATTGAAGTCCCTCTGCGTAAATTTTCGCACTGGTTTTCCCTTCTTTGAACACTCCAGCAAAAATATGCACATATATTTTACTGGCACACCTGTCAGTTGTTCTCACAGTCCACATTCGTGTGGATATCGATACTATCGATAAAAATTCTTGGATCCCGTTTACGTTGCTGGATACTGAGGCCAGGAAAACACAAACGAAAAATTAGTGGCCCAGTTTTTTTTATATGAAGTTTGGCAGTAATTTTTAGTTTCCGCGGTGCTGGATACCCAGCTTAATGTCAAATCGTAGCCTACACATTAGGTGTGACCGTCTCTAACCTAACAGTGTTAATGTTGTGATGCTTTATTTTTAAATATGTATATGTCGGCAATACGTACTTAATTGAATTTTTGGTACGATTTGCTTTGGCCGCCAAGATTTAGTATGTGTGTATGTAAATAAATTCGTGTGTCAATTTGCATTTATTAATATGTGAATGTGCATAAATTGTGGATTAGTTATATGTTGTGTTATCTGTTATATTTGGTGGTGTAAACTATGTTTAATTCGTCTTATATATGTTTTTAGTCTTTTTGTAACATATGACTTGCATATTTCAGCAGCTATGCATGTACGTATATACACTGGAGCCCCGCTCAAGAGCCGGCATGGGCTTGTGGATGTGTTAATATGTATTTATGTAGCTTTGCTGTTTGTGTTATTAATAATAATTTGCCACTTTAGACCGTTGAGGATTGACAATATCTAGTTAAATATTGTGTATGACTATGGATGGATGTTCGGAAATTGTGGTAATGGAAACAAAAAGGTGCCGGCATGCATGTACATGTACATATAAAAGTAAAAAAAATTCACCAAATAAATGATTTACAAGGTATCAAACCACAACAATAACCTGGACTTTTTATTTAAAGAATTGGGGAAATATTTGGAATTTTCGCTATAAATGCCCACCAATATATCGCCCTTTTTACAAGCCTATGTGCGGACAAGCATACATACATATATATGCAAATGTGCAGATATGGCGGCTGGATATGAATCGGACACGATAGGAAACAAATGATATACTTTGTGGACTTGCCTCTCATGTCGGCATTAATATTTGAACGGAGTGTTCGGAGGGGAAAGCACCAGTGGTAAATATGGGACACGATAGGAAACAAATGATACACTTTGTGGACTTGCCTCTCATGTGGGCATTAATATTTGAACGGAGTGTTCGGAGGGGAAAGCACCAGTGGTAAATATGGGTTGCTCAGGAGTTGCCACTTGGCAATGTGCACGAGTATGTATAGAGTATATAGTACTTATCTGGCCTTTTATTCTTTGGGTTGCGGAATTCCAGCGATGCTTGCTGGGGTGAGCGGATTGGGGGGATGATTATCCGTGATCTTCTGGTAGACACAAAAGATGATCAACAGATCCGGCTCGAAGCACCACTGTTTTGGAGGGGGTTAGTTTTCCTGGGGTAAATATGTGGTAAATATGTCGCGTCTTCTTTGCTTCACTGCTATATTTCAATTCAATTATATTACAACATTGTGCCTAGCACTCTTTTTAGTCTTACAGCTATAGCAATATGTTGCCAAAGAGTGGTGGGTTCCCGTTCCCTGTTCGCTGCCTACTTTTAGGCATGAACAGCAACCAAAGAATCTGCTGCAAGGTGATCTAGATCTGATCGATTATAGCTTGAGCGAAGGCCGTCATTTAAATGCATTGGAATCAGCACATCCAGATCTTAAGGGCTCTTTGTAGGTAATTGAAACCCGAAATTTAGAATCATCCAAGACGAAGATGTGGCCAAAAGGCTTCCTCAACTCTTTGAATAGATTAATTAAGTGGCCATGGTAGTAGTCGTCCGTCTTCATTGAAGCTCCACTTCCCCCAATAGAAAAATATTGGGATGGACTCTCAGCTGGAGAGTGACATTGTAATGTCCTTATTTCAGGCTGAGGAAAGCTCAGTCTGCCCAGGATATTACTAAAAGAAATTTGTAGTTTGCAGGAACCTCTAAAAGAAACGGGGTTGGCCTGAGGTTAAGTTTCAGACGAGAATGGGGCGTAATCGCGGCCGTGAGACTATGGGGCACACTCGCGGGGTCGAGGATAATATTGGTCACGAGGTGTAGTCACACTCGTGGGGTCGAGGTTAATATGGGGCACGAGGCATAGTCACACTCGTGGGGTCAAGAAGGATATCGGGCACGAGGCGTAGTCACACTCGCGGGGTCAAGGATAATATGGGTCACGAGGCGTAGTCACACTCGTGGGGCCGAGGGTAATATGGGGCACGAGGCATAGTCACACTCGTGGGGTCAAGAAGGATATCGGGCACGAGGCGTAGTCACACTCGTGGGGCCAAGCGAAATATTAACAGTGAGTTGAGATCTAGAGGCGGGGTTGTACCGCGGTATTCTTCAGTTGTTTAGTCAGTTAATGTTTCCCCGATAAATTGACTTACCCAGTGGTTTTGTAGTAGTTAGCACTTTATTTTTTTTTTTTTTTTTTGTATTATTATGCCTAACGAATGCAAATTGCTACGCGGAGCAATGTCTGTATAGCGGCCGGGTTCCCGAGTAAGTGTGTTTCACTTCGATTGTCTGCACGCTCGGAGCCTCGTAACCGCTGACCTAGCTACATAGCTTAACGCTAAGGGTGGGGGGATATGCTCTGTCGCTGCATTGATGGTCAGTTTTGTCAAAACATCGCATCGTGGTGAATATTAGGATATATTGGGATGGGGTTCTTAATAATTATGCGGGTAGTGTGGGTTTGTGGAGTACTCGTGTATTTGGGACTATATAAGGTCTTATGTTTATAGGAGAAGGCGGACGCAGACCGGCCCAGCTCGGGACCGTTTTGTGGACATGGTATTTGCGATCCCAGAGCCAACTGCTGAAGCGGACCCTGTCCGCCCGTTGTAGGTGATCATGTATTTCTTGCACGAGGCCTGTAGGCACCACTAGTCCCGGGGTGTCTATGTCTCCGTTCGCTACCGGGAGCGAGAGGATTACTGGCGGTTCCACGGTGGGTTGTGGTTTTATCCCCTGTAGGGTGAGGGTAGAGAAACCACTATTTGGCCCCGTTTTCCTCCTCTCCATATGTTCGTTCCCCGTGGAGTCGGGGAATTACTTAGCTCGGTGCAGAGAACTTTGGCGTGCTTGGCTGTGGCTACCGCCGGCTCACGTGGGGTATCCGGTGTCACTGGTGGATTGGAGTGTTTGTCGTTCTGCCGTTGCCGCCGCTGTCGACGCCGCCGTCTTAACTTCTTTGGGAGGAGGATCGACTGCGTCCGGGACGGAGAAAGCGGGCTGATTACAGATAGGTTCCGCGGCCTCTCGGAACGTTCTGAAGTAAGTGCCAAGATTGGTGGGGATCCCACCAAAGAGACAAGTTTTTGTCTCACGACTTGCCTCTGACTCCACAATTAAAGATGTGACGGCTTATATCCAAAGCCGCATACAAGCCGTTGATTTTAAGGTGGAAAAGTTTAACTTCTCTTATGCCAGGGAGATAGCTTCTTTTAAAATAAGTGTCTCCCAAACTCACTTTAACACCATCTTTTCTGCCAAATTTTGGCCGGAGCATTTGGTGGTGAAGGAGTTTAAGGCAAAGAAAAAGACTAGGCCCCCAATAACTCTGCCAACTAATCAGACCAGTGCTCCTTTGTCATCTTCCCGCTCTACATCCACCCATCCAAAAAACTAACAAACTCTCTTTTAGTGACCTATCAGAATGTTCGAGGCTTGCGTAGTAAGCTCAGCATTCTTTTCCAGGATAGTGTCGCATTTGCATCCCACGTTATTGTGTTTACCGAAACCTGGTTAAAGCCGGACATTCTTAGTTCCGAAGTTTTGGCAGGTCGGTACACAACTTTTAGAAAGGATCGTTCGTCTCGACGTGCAGGAGGGGTTCTGATTGCTGTGGACTCAAACTTCACGTCGGAACTTTTCACAGTCCAGATCAAGCAGGAACTAGAATTCCTGTGTGTAAAACTGATTCTTCCCGCTTTCTCAGTTTTCATAACTGGTTCGTATATTCCAACTTCTTCGGATATCGCAATTTACGAGCAGCATTTGTCCGCCTTAACCGCTATTTCTTCCTCGCTATCTGACAAAGATCACATGATAGTTCTTGGTGACTTTAACTTGCCAGGAATTGTTTGGTCTTCGGCAAATGAGTCTAATAGCCTGGTACCCATGTCACGACATGACTTTGTTGACGGCTTGATTGACCTGTCTCTGTCTCAAGTTAACCATGTTAAAAATTCCTTGGGTCGATTTCTTGATCTGTGCTTTGTAACGGATCCGACATTAGCGTTGTTAACACGAGTCCCCCCGCTCACTATACCTGAAGATGCCTACCATCCTACTTTCGAAGTGTCGCTCGACCTAGGACGAACTGTACTGGATCGGTCGGGTAGACTATCCCAATGTGTCCGCTGCTTCCGTAAAGCCGAGTTTGCGAAGCTTAATAACCTCATTAGGGATTTTAATTGGTGCGCTTTATATTTGTGCAGTGATGTTACGACAGGCACAAACATTTTCTATGATGTACTGGACTCACTTTTTGTCTCTTGTGTCCCACTTTCCTGTCCGATTAGATCAAGAAAACCCCCTTGGTTTACCAAGGAGCTATCTCATCTAAAAAACTTAAAATCAAGACTTTATACAAAATTTCAAGAAGTTGGCTCTCCTTCTTCTCTTTCTCATTATGTAATAGCTCGGTCAAACTTTTCAGTTCTTAACGCTCAATGCTATCAGAATTACCTATCTCGATGCAGGATACGTTTTTCTAAGGACCCCAAACAGTTCTACAGCTTCGTAAACAGTAAGCGTAGAACGTCCGCACACCCATCCTCGCTATCCTTTCTTAATACGTCGGCAGATAATGATCAGGCAATTGCCGATCTTTTTGCTCGTTTTTTCCAAACTACCTATTCGCAGGACGTTTACTCTGGTCAGCCGTATCCATACAGTTTACCGCGGTCGAACGGCATTTTCAGTCCTTTGCTAAATGAAAGCTCGTTGCTTCATGATCTACGAACAGTAAAGCCGGTGTTCTCACCGGGTCCGGACGGAGTTCCCAGCTGTGTACTCAGGTACTGTGCCGAGTCTCTGTGTGGGCCGTTGCTTAAACTATTCAACCTATCTATAAATTCTTCATGCTTTCCCCCGATATGGAAGGAGTCTTTTATAATTCCTCTCCATAAGAAAGGTAGCATCTAAGTTATCCGCTATTCCTAAAGTGTTTGAGAAAATTGTAACTCCGCACCTGCAGCACCTATGCAGATCACTTACATCTCCAGCTCAACATGGATTTATAAGGCGGAGATCAACCACTACAAATTTATTGGAGTTTACTTCCTTTATAATAAAAGGCTTTCAAGGTAATTTGCAGACGGATGTTGTTTACACCGATTTTAGTAAAGCGTTCGATTCTGTAAACCACTCCCTCCTAGCACAAAAGCTCGACCTTCTAGGGTTCCCGCCCAATCTCCTGAGATGGATCTGTAGCTACCTTTGTTCTAAGTCTCAAAGAGTCCTTTTCAAAAAGTCCTACCATCTACCTGACCTACCTTCTGTATTAACATACTCTCGAGTACTTATGTATGCGGATGATGTTAAGCTCTGTGTCCAGTATAAGGACATTTCTTTTCAATCCAGGTTGAAATCCGATCTCGATAGATTTCAGTCTTGGTGTTGTGCAAATTTATTAAACCTTAATGCTTCAAAATGTAAAGTAATGACTTTTCATCGCTCCAGCGCCTTTCTGGTTCCTTACACCCTTTGTGGTGGTTCTCTTGAGAGAATTACCCGGGTTGATGATCTTGGTGTTCTATTAGATCCCAAGTTAAAGTTTTCAGAACACATTTCTACCATGGTGAATAAGGCCATGGGCGTGCTTGGGTTTATAAAGAGGTGGTCAAAGGAATTTGACGACCCCTATATAACAAAGACTCTCTACACCTCTCTGGTTCGTCCGATTTTAGAATACGGCTCTTGTGTATGGTGCCCTCAGTACAACGTACACCAAAACCGTATAGAATCAGTTCAGAAAAACTTTTTACTTTTTGCTCTTCGCGGCCTCAGATGGGATGCAGGTGTGAGACTGCCGTCTTACTCTAATAGATTGCTCTTAATAAACCTTCCAACCTTAGCTAATCGTAGGAAAATGCTTGGCGTGATTTTTGTGCACAACTTGATCAAGGGTGACGTAGAAAGCCCTGACCTGTTGAGCCGCATAAACTTCACGATTCCTATTAGAAGCACTAGGAATTATACACCGTTGTTTCTTCCGCTTTGTAGATCAAATTACTCCTTGCATGAACCATTTAGGGTCCTATGCTCGGATTATAATTCCCTCTACCATATTATATCTACCACTAACTCCCTTCCTAGTCTTAAATTACTGATACTCTTACATCTTTCCCGTAATTAGTAATTACTTTGCTTCTTTAGTTAGATCAGTTCTACTTTTCCTCGAACACTAGTCTAATACCTATCTTTCCTGCATGTCCGCGATCGGTTCGGTTAAGGAGTCGCGCGTTATGCGGCAGCGCCCCTCGGTCGGTTGGGCGGGAGGTGGGCTACGTTCTTGCCTGGGATCCGCGCGTAACAGCCATTGGCTGGTGTCGCTTGGGCCACTTGATGGTGCAGTCATTGCATATCAACGTCCTAAAGTAAGAGCTGGCGTTGCGGCTTGGAGGAACGATTAGGTTGACCGCCATGTGGAGGTTCCGGTCGGGAGAACAACTTTCCCGAGGGTTTTCGGATTCCTCTGCGTCCGAGAGGCCTACGTCTGATCCCACACTCGGTTCGTAGATATCTTCGTAGTCCGATGGATATTTTTGGGCATCCCGCCCTATGTCGGTGTATATGTCCCCGTCGGAAACCGAGGCGTTCTCGGGCTCTTCATCGCGTTGAGGGGCGGCGAAGTTTAACCGAGATGGTCCACAGTTTGCTTCTGGGACAGCTTGGTTGTCCTCATTGGGCAGACACTTGTCCCCGTGGTAATTCTTAAGGAGGAGCGTGAATGGTTCTCCTTAGAGATACAATTTTGATATGACTTAAGTTTTAAAATCTAATTTCAGCAAATGTATCCATTTCTTATATGAACTTATGCAAAAAAGGTGTATGAAGAGAAAAATATGTATTAAATTTTCTTTATTTTATATTTATCTATTTTGTTGTTTTGCCTCGTGGACGAGGTATGGGGTAGGTACGTGTGGCTCGGTTTCGCCGAATTTTAGGAGGGTGACTGTGGCATGCATGGGGGTCTTACCGCTGGTCGCTGTCGATACCTCGGCCGGATTGGCGTTGGTGGCGGAGGATGGCGTGAAATGGCCTCTACGTCTTGGGACGCATTCTGTTCGCCTTGGATTTTAAGGCGGCGGTACAATATCCATATAATGGAGCAGAGAGGTAATGCAATGGCAAGCGTGAGGAGGTAAGAGGCGGTACTTTTTACCTTCAACACCAGTTTGGAGGAAGTGGATTTTGAATCAGTGTCCAGTGAAATACCTGTGCAATTCGATTCTTCTCTATTAGCATTGAAGACGGCTCTTCAGCGGGAGTTGGGCAAGCGCTCTCAACCCGCGCATTGTTCGACGTTTCGCATGAATCCAAACGAATCCCAATCCCTGATATATATGGCAAATCGATCGCGCCTGCCACAACTGCAGCTGCCCAAGTTCAGTGGAGAGTATACGGAGTGGACCAGTTTCTACTCTATGTTCACAGCGGTCATCGATAGTGAAGCGGAGCTTACTTCTATCGAGAAGCTACAGCACTTGCGGTCCTGTTTGAGCGGAGTGGCCCTGGACACCATCAGTTCGTTGAAGATGACCGAGGATAACTATCACACAGCTTTAGACATTTTAAAGGCTAGATTTTCTAACAAACGTCTCATCCTACAGGCACACATCAGAGCGGTATTTGGGCTGACTCGTGGCGATTCATCAGTGGGCAAGTTGCGGGCGTTTGTGGATGCCGCCACCTCACATCTTCGCGCGTTGCAAGCGCTGGAATCAAAGGAGGAAATTGCAGACGCTATAATCGTCTATGCAATTTGGCGGAATTTGGACAGGGCAACGCAAACCAAATGGGAAGAAGTCTCGTCTAACCAAGGTCTTCCATCCTGGGAAAAATTGTCAACCTTTCTGGAGAATAGATGTCGCACCCTTGAGGGCATTCAGCACGCCATGCAAGGGCAAGATGGTCAGGTTGGCAAGCGTGAAAAAACCGTGAGTACGAATCACAGAAAAACGTTCGTAGCATCGAGCGCTCCCGCTCCGGTTTCTTGTGCGTTGTGTGATGGCTCGAGCCACACAATTGCAAATTGCGAGCGCTTTAAGGGTCTATCGCCGGATGAGCGCCACAAGGAATCAAGGAGGCTAGGCTTATGCGTGAATTGCCTACAAAGGGGCCATCACGTGAAAGATTGCCGATCAGGTCCCTGCCGTACCTGCCGATTGAAGCACCATTTCCTATTGCATTTCGGTCGTTCGTTACTCTAATAGATTGCTCTTAATAAACCTTCCAACCTTAGCTAATCGTAGGAAAATGCTTGGCGTGATTTTTGTGCACAACTTGATCAAGGGTGACGTAGAAAGCCCTGACCTGTTGAGCCGCATAAACTTCACGATTCCTATTAGAAGCACTAGGAATTATACACCGTTGTTTCTTCCGCTTTGTAGATCGAATTACTCCTTGCATGAACCATTTAGGGTCCTATGCTCGGATTATAATTCCCTCTACCATATTATATCTACCACTAACTCCCTTCCTAGTCTTAAATTACTGATACTCTTACATCTTTCCCGTAATTAGTAATTACTTTGCTTCTTTAGTTAGATCAGTTCTACTTTTCCTCGAAAACTAGTCTAACACCTATCTTTCCTGCATGTCCGCGATCGGTTCGGTTAAGGAGTTGCGCGTTATGCGGCAGCGCCCCTCGGTCGGTTGGGCGGGAGGTGGGCTACGTTCTTGCCTGGGATCCGCGCGTAACAGCCATTGGCTGGTGTCGCTTGGGCCACTTGATGGTGCAGTCATTGCATATCAACGTCCTAAAGTAAGAGCTGGCGTTGCGGCTTGGAGGAACGATTAGGTTGACCGCCATGTGGAGGTTCCGGTCGGGAGAACAACTTTCCCGAGGGTTTTCGGATTCCTCTGCGTCCGAGAGGCCTACGTCTGATCCCACACTCGGTTCGTAGATATCTTCGTAGTCCGATGGATATTTTTGGGCATCCCGCCCTATGTCGGTGTATATGTCCCCGTCGGAAACCGAGGCGTTCTCGGGCTCTTCATCGCGTTGAGGGGCGGCGAAGTTTAACCGAGATGGTCCACAGTTTGCTTCTGGGACAGCTTGGTTGTCCTCATTGGGTAGACACTTGTCCCCGTGGTTGGTCTGCGGTAGAGCTTCGGCTACCTCGTCCAAATTCGCCTCAGACTCTGGTCCTACCGAGTCGGTGGTGTCGTCGATACAGACGGTTTCCTGGGTACTCATGCTGAATTGGCTTACAGCTAAACAAAGTGCGTACAATTAAAAATAAATATTAACTCTACTACGTTTGTATGGTGCGAAACTTTTTGTGTTTCCGGTAATATTTTTATCTTATGGTTCTTAGTAGTTCTCCATGTTATGGAGAAGATAGGTAATTCTTAAGGAGGAGCGTGAATGGTTCTCCTTAGAGATACAATTTTGATATGTATTAAGTTTTAAAATCTAATTTCAGCAAATGTATCCATTTCTTATATGAAATTATGCAAAAAAGGTGTATGAAGAGAAAAATATGTATTAAATTTTCTTTATTTTATATTTATCTATTTTGTTGTTTTGCCTCGTGGACGAGGTATGGGGTAGGTACGTGTGGCTCGGTTTCGCCGAATTTTAGGAGGGTGACTGTGGCATGCATGGGGGTCTTACCGCTGGTCGCTGTCGATACCTCGGCCGGATTGGCGTTGGTGGCGGAGGATGGCGTGAAATGGCCTCTACGTCTTGGGACGCATTCTGTTCGCCTTGGATTTTAAGGCGGCGGTACAATATCCATATAATGGAGCAGAGAGGTAATGCAATGGCAAGCGTGAGGAGGTAAGAGGCGGTACTTTTTACCTTCAACACCAGTTTGGAGGAAGTGGATTTTGAATCAGTGTCCAGTGAAATACCTGTGCAATTCGATTCTTCTCTATTAGCATTGAAGACGGCTCTTCAGCGGGAGTTGGGCAAGCGCTCTCAACCCGCGCATTGTTCGACGTTTCGCATGAATCCAAACGAATCCCAATCCCTGATATATATGGCAAATCGATCGCGCCTGCCACAACTGCAGCTGCCCAAGTTCAGTGGAGAGTATACGGAGTGGACCAGTTTCTACTCTATGTTCACAGCGGTCATCGATAGTGAAGCGGAGCTTACTTCTATCGAGAAGCTACAGCACTTGCGGTCCTGTTTGAGCGGAGTGGCCCTGGACACCATCAGTTCGTTGAAGATGACCGAGGATAACTATCACACAGCTTTAGACATTTTAAAGGCTAGATTTTCTAACAAACGTCTCATCCTACAGGCACACATCAGAGCGGTATTTGGGCTGACTCGTGGCGATTCATCAGTGGGCAAGTTGCGGGCGTTTGTGGATGCCGCCACCTCACATCTTCGCGCGTTGCAAGCGCTGGAATCAAAGGAGGAAATTGCAGACGCTATAATCGTCTATGCAATTTGGCGGAATTTGGACAGGGCAACGCAAACCAAATGGGAAGAAGTCTCGTCTAACCAAGGTCTTCCATCCTGGGAAAAATTGTCAACCTTTCTGGAGAATAGATGTCGCACCCTTGAGGGCATTCAGCACGCCATGCAAGGGCAAGATGGTCAGGTTGGCAAGCGTGAAAAAACCGTGAGTACGAATCACAGAAAAACGTTCGTAGCATCGAGCGCTCCCGCTCCGGTTTCTTGTGCGTTGTGTGATGGCTCGAGCCACACAATTGCAAATTGCGAGCGCTTTAAGGGTCTATCGCCGGATGAGCGCCACAAGGAATCAAGGAGGCTAGGCTTATGCGTGAATTGCCTACGAAGGGGCCATCACGTGAAAGATTGCCGATCAGGTCCCTGCCGTACCTGCCGATTGAAGCACCATTCCCTATTGCATTTCGGTCGTTCAACAGAGTCCGTTCAATTTGGTTCCCCGAATGAAGCCTCGCAAGCACAGCCAAGCCATACCGCCATGGTTGCGTTGTCACCCCCATTGCCGCAAGCCCTCATATCCCAAAGTCCGTCTGATGCTGTGTTATTAGCCACTGTCGTCGTTCTCGTCAAAAACAGCTCTGGAACTTTCGTCCCTTGTCGCGCACTTTTGGACTCGTGATCTCAATTGCATTTCGTAACATGTCGTCTAGCCAATCAACTTAAACTTCGAAAAACTAAATCGCACACCGCAGTCTCTGTCATAGGCGATGCTAGCTTCTCAACAGAAGGTATCTCGGTGCATCTCATTCTGAAGTCTCGGATTTCAGAGTTCACCACTAGCATCACAGCCGTCGTTGCCCAGAAGATCACGGATCATCAACCTCGCTCGTCGATTAGCACAGCTAATTGGCGTATACCTTCGCATATCCAGCTTGCTGACCCTTCGTTCTACCAGCCGCAGCGGATTGATCTGCTCATCGGAGCCGGGCTCTTCTTCGAGCTGCTGTGCGTGGGACAAATTCAGCTGGCGCCTGGATTACCATTGCTACAGAAGACCCATTTTGGATGGATTTTATCTGGTGGCGGGCACTCGGCCCCCATTCTCTCGTCGTTCATCGCAACCCAATCTTCGGATGACATCAATCACAGCACTCGGCTCGATGACTTGGTTCGTCAATTTTGGGAAGTGGAGCACATCTTTGAGCCGATCGCTAGGGCAACAAAGGAGGAGCTTCATTGCGAGGAGCATTTCGTTAGCACTCACACTCGTTTACCCTCCGGGGAATACTCAGTCCGCTTGCCTTTAAAGCGATGTGTGGAGTCCTTGGGCGATTCCTATTTGCAGGCAAAGCGGCGTCTGGAAAACATGGAGCGCAAATTCGTGCGTAATCCAGTACCTGTCCCTCAATCATATGTCGCTGGGGCCAATCGAAGAGAGGCACAAGTGCAAATATTTCTTGCCACATCACTGCGTCATCAAAGAGGACAGCTCCACCACAAAGCTGAGGGTCGTATTCGACGGCTCGGCAGCCACCACATCTGGTCTTTCGCTAAACGATCTGCTCATGTCAGGTCCCACCATTCAAGCTACTAATTCACACACTCATTCGTTTTCGTACATTTTCCATTGCTCTTACAGGTGATATCGGTAAAATGTATAGGTGTGTGCGTGTCTCAATGCCTGACACCATGCTCCAATGCATATTATGGCGGGACTCTCTTGACGATGACATACAGGTCTTCAAGCTAAACACAGTCACCTATGGTACTAAGCCTGCATCGTTTTTAGCTATTCGAGCTATGCATCAGCTGGCCATGGATGAGTCATCATCGTATCCATTGGGGTCGGAAACCATTCTACAGAACTTCTACGTTGATGACATGATATCTGGAGGGAATTCGGTCGAGGACGTACTGGATATTATGCATCAAATCACGGATCTTCTTGCTCGAGGCAATTTTCAATTGCGGAAATGGTGCTCCAATTCTCTCGAGGTGCTTTGTACAGTCCCAGAGGCCGAAAGGGAAAGCTTTCTGAAGCTGGATGATGGCAGTGATGTAACTAAGGCGCTTGGGCTCATTTGGGAGACCCATAAGGACTGCTTTCTTTTTACATTTGCTCCACAAATCGGTGTTGGCAAGCACACTAAGCGTTCGGTATTGTCGACCATTGCACGCTGCTATGACCCTATGGGATTGATCGGACCTACTCTGACCAGAGCGAAAATTATTATGCAGCGCATGTGGAGAGACAAGCTGCATTGGGATGAGAGCCTTCCTCAGTCGTTGGACTCGGCTTGGACTGAGTTTTGCAAGGACTTCGCCACTGTGGGTCACGCCACATTTCCTCGCTATGTTCTTCAACCCAAGGCAAGGTTTGAATTGCATGCCTTTTGTGATGCCAGCCTCCAGGCCTATGGGGCTTGCATCTATGCTCGATCGTTTACAGATACAGCCGCTGAGGTTCACTTGCTTTGTTCAAAGGCAAGGGTTGCCCCACTAAAAACCCTCACGGTTCCCAAGCTTGAGCTATGCGCAGCGTTCCTATTGGCAAATTTACTTCGCGAAATCAGGAAAATGGATACTTTTGATTGCCCAATCCATTGTTGGTCGGATTCCACTGTGGTCCTGTCTTGGTTGCGAGAGGAGCCATCCAAGTTCAACGTATTTGTCTCCAACAAAATCGCCGGAATTCAACAACTTACGAGGGGCATGGATTGGCGCTATGTGCCAACTGAGATGAACCCTGCTGACATTCTTTCAAAGGGAGCAGCGCCGCAGGATCTCTTGCATTCTAAGTTGTGGACGAATGGACCTACTTTCTTGCAAGGCGAACGAAGTTGCTGGCCTGAACGGTGCTCGCCAGAAATCAACCTTCCGGAAATTCGACACCGGGTATTGCTGTCATCTGAGTGTGCCGACATCTCGCTGTCGTTTAAGCACATCAACTCATTCGGAGTCATGCTACGCATCTTTGGCTACGTTCAGAAGTTCATCAATCGGACGAAGACACCGGACCTCTCGTCTGACGACCTTCGAAAGGGATCCCATTTGTTATGTCGCATCGTTCAACGGGCCCATCTGTATCCTGAGTACCGTACTCTGCAGAAAGGGAACTGCGTGCAGTCGTCCAGCAGTATCGCATCGCTTTCGCCTTTCATAGATGACTTTGGTCTAATACGTGTTGGTGGTCGCCTGCGGCACTCAACTCTCGGCTTCGATGCACGCCACCCAATCATTTTGCCCAGGGATCATCCTCTGACGTTCGCTATCATCACACATTTTCATCGGAGGCATCACCATGCGGGTCCGCAGTCGTTGCTTGGAGCAATTCGCTTACAGTTCTGGCCCATCGGCGGCCTGAAGACTGTGGCTCGTGCCTTGAGGAAATGCGTCATCTGCTGCAGATCCCGACCTCGTCTTGCTGAACACATCATGGCTGACCTACCGAAGGATCGAATACAGGATTCGCTTGCATTCAGTGTCACCGGAATTGACTATTGTGGTCCCTTTTACTACAAACCAGATGGCCGCAATCGAACTCCCATGAAATGCTATATTAGCGTCTTCATCTGTTTTACCACAAAGGCAGTCTGGTTGGAATTGGTGAAGGATTTATCAACTGCAGCTTTCTTGAGTGCCCTCAAACGCTTCGTCGCGACACGCGGCATTCCCCGATGCATTTGGTCGGACAATGCCACTAATTTCGTGGGCGCAAGGAACGAGTTGGATGACCTTCGTCGGCTATTCATGAGCGAGAAGCATCGCGCTGAAGTCCATAATCACTGCCTCAACAACGGCTTCGACTGGAAATTCATACCGCCCCGCTCGCCTCATTTCGGGGGCTTGTGGGAGGCAGCAGTGAAGATGGCCAAACAGCACTTCTATCGCTCCGTGGGATCATCACTCTTTGGCTTCGACGAGCTGCGGACATTGGTCTGCCAAATCCAGGCGATAATCAATTCTCGTCCTCTTATTTCAATTTCAGAAAACCCTGAAGATCTTGGCGTCCTTACACCGGGACATTTCTTAATTGGTCGTCCGCTGATGGAGTTTCCCGAGCCAGACGTTACGGCTCTCAACTTCAATCGACTCGATCGTTTGCAACGAGTCACCTGTGCCCAGCAGATCTTTTGGAAGCATTGGAGTGAGGAGTACTTGACTCTGCTCCAACAACGTGCCAAATGGCGCACGCCACAACCTCCGATCCAGATCAATGACGTCGACTGTATCAAGGACGAAAACTTGCCGCCACTGAAGTGGCAATTAGCACGAGTGATCGAGGTCATCACTGGAGCCAATGGGGCCGTGCGAGTTGCCATCCTGCGGACACCCTCTGGAACCACTCGTCGAGCTGTCAACAAGCTGTGCGTCCTTCCCGTTAAGGATTCTGTTAAAAGCCCTGGTCTTTCAACGGGTGGGAGTATGTTCGGAGCAGCAGCTGTCAGTAGCTCTTAAGAATTCCCATAATCTTAGTTATCTCTTAAGTTATTGTCGCTCATCTATTCTCACGCTCTCGGTGCATACGCACACACACTCATGTTCGCCGTGCGTAGTGCTTATATTGCAGCGCGTCGGTCAACTTGAGACATTTCGGTCAAATTCGTCGTCGAACGCAGCAGCGCGCATCATTACATACCGGCCGTCAAAATTGTCTAACCGCGCTACAACGGTTTCTTTGATTTGCTACATACACTATTGTACACTAAAAACCACGAAGTTTACGGCCACGGCCTTTAATATTGAAAATAAACATAGAAAATAAACACAAACCCCAAACCCAAACAACGGAGTATAATTTTTGTAAATGTGGAGTCAGAGTTGCCGAAAAAGCTCGGCAGCTTCCAACAGTCTTTATGCCCTTGATTTCACAATTACGTCGCGGTCACCAAATGTTAAGTTAATGAGCCTTTTCACAAGCTGTTGCAATTTAAATAATTAGTCGCGAAGGTTCGATTTATATATATATGTACATTTATTGGTAACACTACTCGACAAAATTCAACTTTTTTTTTCCGCTGTCGCCCAAAATGACTTTTTTTGATAGATTTGGAGATTTACATTTTTTTAAAGAATTATGGTTTTTTTTCCAGGTTGAGTTTTTTTTTAAGATGTTTTAAAAAATATGGTTTTTTTCATAGGTAGTGCTTCTATTTTTCACATAACTTAAGTTTCCTAAAACTGGTTGTATTGAACTTTGCAGTTAAAAAAGCTGACAAATGCAGCTATAAATCCGACTCAGACACTTTGTAGCTGCAACTTAACGACTGGAAGATATTAAGCTTTCAAATTCAAATTTCATAATTTTTTTCGGTATTTTTCCCCGAAATTTTGAGTTTGAAAACTCAGGAAATACAACCAGTGTTAGGAAACTTAAGTTATGTAAAAAAAAAGAAAAAGGAAAAGTCGTGTCGACTAGTGTATTTGAAAGCAAGCAACATGGGTTGGTATATAAATTAAATTTTTGTTGTTCCCGATTATGATCAATACCGTGGCATCGGCCAACGGCAATCAAAGACGAAAGTTTAGTTCCGAAGAGAGAGGTTAAATCTAAAGAAACAAGAATGAAATATAAAATGATATTCTAAGCGCTGGCCACCCTTGCAGCAGCGCTGCTCAAGCAGCGGGCCGACGTTCTGCACCGTCAGCGCCTCGTGCAAAACTTCAGCTCCTCAGCAGATGTTTATGCAATAACCAAATATGATTCCTTTAGCCAACGGCTCCCTGGCAGAAGCTCGTGCGATAATGCAGTTGTTAACCCCACTCGTCGAGTGCGGCATCAGCATTCTTCCGTTTTGGAATTCTGCCGATATCCTGCAGCTGGTGGTGAGTGTTAACTAATATGAGTGTGATGACGAATGACTGTCTTATGGCTATGAAGATCAGTTCAAGACTTCTTGCAATGGCTGAGGGCCCTATACAGAAGCGCTTAGAAGCGAGCGAGAGAGTGCTAGGAAACCTGAGACTATTTATAGATATGTCGACAAACATGTATGGATATCTAGGCTCTTGTCAGGTTTCGCGGTGTTCATTTTCTTTATTTCACCAGAGATAACGCATCAACAGCCGAATTGTTCTGTTTTACAACTGCCTGGGCAGGCTTCCGAAAACTGAGTGTACAACAAGAATCAAGGGCAAGCTCTTCCAGCCTCTCATTATCTGTAACACATTTGCCTGTACCTCTCTCAATTTATCTCTCTCTCTTTATCTACCCAGGCCAGCTACAGCTACACGCTCATGCGACTCTCTCTCAATTCCGTCCCTCCTTCATTACACTAAGAACACCATCGCTCTCTCTAACACCAAAACAGAAGAGACAGCCCGTGTCTGAAACGGAGCGTCGAAGCTAGGAGACAAGCAGTGACCGATAACCCACGGTAAAGTGCAAAGAAGACACACAAGAGACTCAGCGAGCAAGATGACAGAGAATAACCGAAATACACTGCAAACAATTCCAAGACCCGACAGATATAAATATAGATAAAAAATAAATTTTGAAGTTAATTTTTACAAAAAGAAAAAATGTATTTACAATTATTTCATGTAACATTATTTCAAGAAGTAATTAATATTATAATTGCAAAATAAGAGCCCCTAAATGATGCTTTCTCGGCTGAACTATGCGCTCTACTCTATTTCTGACTACTTAGTGACGCGCGTTAGCGGAAAAAATGTAACTAACTGGACAGTAAGCCCAGTTAATGAGTAAACTGGAAGTTTCACGAATAATGCAAAAAAAAAACACATTTAAGTAGAATTCCGGGTATAGTTTTGTATCGCCCACTATTCAGACGTGCTTCGTGTCGTGCTCCAGCTCATCTCCAGATTGTGATACACCTAAAACAAAACAAAACACCAGCTGATTCTCAACAGATAAAGAAAGACGCTCACTAACCAGGCACTTGGTATTAAACCTGAAGGTTAGGGTCACGGACAGATTTCAGCAAAAAAAACTCTGGTTGCCGACGCCGAAAAACTGGAAATTTTCGTGGAAACTGAGTAAAAGTGCTTCTTGACTAAAAATTGACGCGGGAGAAAACACAAGGCAGCAACAAATTCAAAGCCAGAGGCGGTACAAGTCCAGCAAACCAGTCACGCATCGCAAGTGCCCCTAAGCTTTGAAAGCTTCAACAGCTTTAACGCGGATCGTACATATGTACATGCAGTAACGTAAGTTAAATTATAAATACAGCAGACTTTCAGTCGACAACAAAAGAGTAACTCCAGAATGTCTTTAAACAGGACTCCACCAGCATGATAGCAGGGGCAAATGAGTAACGCGCTTCATAATATACCCCTAGGTGCGCCCTAAGTAAGAAAAGTGGAAGAGGTACGCGCTATCGCCGGACCGGATAGCAGGATGCTATCTAAAGATAGCACATAGACCTCATTTTCCGAGCACGAACGGAAACGCGTCTACTTAACGCGTCGCCGTACAGAAATATCGTTGCAACAGAATGCACGCTTTGCAATATGCACCCACAGGAGGACAGTGTTTCTCTTTTATAAAGTTCGAGGGCAAGGTCGTGAACTACGATTACAAGAGCATTTGGATAAGAGACATTTGATAAGATAATTAAACTTTCCTAAGAGCTATTGACGGCTGCTGCTCCAAACATACTTGCCTCTGTTGAAAGTCCAGGACTTTCAAAAGGAAGCTCAACGGAAAAGACTCACAGCTTGACGATTGGTTCTAGTTTCCCATCAGGTCCAGCGATGACCTCAATCACTCGTGGTAAGAGCCACTTTAACAGCGGCAAGTTTTCGTCTTTGTTTCAGAAAACGTCCTGGATCGTGGATTGTTGTGTGCGCCACTTGGCACGCTTCCAGCGCTTCCAAAAAATCTGTTAGCTACGGGTGACTTATTGTCAATGATTAACTCGATGGAAGTTGAGACCCCAAAACTCCATCAGCGGACGATTAATTGAAAAATCTCCTGATTTAGGGACGACAAAATTTTAAGGTTTTCTGAAATTGAGATAAGAGGATGCGAATTTATTTTCGCCTGGATTTGGCAGACCAATGTCCGCAGCTAGTCGAAGCCAAAGAGTTACGATCCCACGGAGCGATAGAAATGATATTTTGCCATCTTCACTGCTGTCTCCTATATGCTCCCGAAATGCAGCGAACGAGGTGGTATGAATCTCCAATCGAAGCCGTTGTTGCTGCAGTGACTACGAACTTCAGCACGAGAGAAGCACGCACATAAATAGCCTCCGAAGGTCCTTCAACTCGTTCCTTGACCCACAAATTTAGTGACATTATCCGATCGAGGTCGGCATCGGGCATCGGGGAATGCCGCAAGCATTCAATAGATGCATCAATAGATGCTCCCTGGTCAAAATGATTGGGTGGCGTGCATCGAAGCCGAGAGTTGAGAGCCGCAGGCGACCATCAACACGAATTACCCCAAAGTTCCGATATAATACTACTGGAAGACTCCAAGTAGTTCTATTTTTGGAGAGCAAGGTAGTCATGAAAAAGGTGAGCCCTTTAAACAAAACGACATAATAAATGAGATAATGTGCGAATGCCCTCAGACGAGAGATTGGATGACTTAGACCTACTGATGAACTTCTGAACGTAGCCGAAGATGCGCATCACGATTCCGAATTAGTTGATATGCTTCAACGAAAGCAATATGTCGTTCACGTAGAAGTCAGTCAAGTGAAACACGCACACACCTATACATTTTGCTGATATAACCTCCAAATGTATTAGCCGTGCTAATTAAGGCTAATTAAGCTAGCATATGTTATGGCAGACTGCGGTTTGCGATTTGGTTTTATGAAATTGAAGCTGATTAGTTGGAAGAGAAGTTACAAAATGCAATTGAGATCCCGAGTCCAAAAATTCGAAACATGTCACAAAGAGCAGACAATTTCTCCCGGGATGATTCGTGATTCGATGAAGCTTCTTCCCATTTTGCTTGAGTTGAACTGTCCAGACTGCATAGAAGATTATGCCATCTGCAATAACCTCCTTGGTTCCCAGCGCTGCCTACGTGCGTCCAGAAACGCCCGCAACTTATCAACCGACCAATCGCCACGCATCAGCCCAAACACCGCTCTAATGTGCGACTGTAGAATAAAACGTTTATCATCAAATTAGTTTCGTGTTGTAGTTGCCTCGGTCATTTCTAATAATGTGATGGTGTCCAACGACACTCCGCTCAAACATGACCGTAAGTGCTGCAACTTCTGGATAGAAGTCAGTTCAGCTTCACTATCAATGACAGTTGTGAACACGGAATGGAAGCTTGTCCACTCTGTATATTCTCCGCTGAACTTGGGCAGTTGACGCGATCGGTTGACCATGTACCTATGGGATTGTGATTCATTTGGATTGATTGGAAAAACGGAACAATGCGTTGGTTAAGAAAGCTGGCCCAACTCACGCTGTAGAGTAGTTTTTAATGATAATATGGGCGAGTCAACTATTTCCTCCAGACTGGTGTGTGCCACAACAAAATTAGATTTAAACTGTATCAGTGATTCCAACAGTAGTCGCATTCATCCATTTGACGCAACTTTTCACGTTTCAAATCCCTGAACCAAATGACGAAAGAAGAGGCGAAGAAAACTAACGGACCAGCAATGCCCCTGCTGGACCGGAAATCACAAGAGAGAGTCATTTCAGCAAAAGAAGCGAGATCAGCACAGAAAACCAAGAAACACATGCCTAGACTAGAGATAGAGCAAGAAATACTTGGCCTTTCTTATGCAACAAAAACAGATCAGACACACTTTACATACTCTTACGACAATATAAAGCGAATATACACACTCGTACATCAACCGCATTTTAGAATGCTTAGTGTAGTGTATTGACACTAGAGATTCGATAAGCACGCGTTCACTTCAAGTCTCTTTTATTGAATAGCTGGTTTTTCATAATGTCAAATCGTAGCTTACATATTAGGTGTGACCGTCTTTAGTTCTATATATGTATATATATAATACTTATGATAATACCTAACACGCCTCTCTTTAGGATGTTTGATTGAATGATGAAATATATAAATAAAATCAATATAATAATTAATTAGTTACAATTTTTACAAAAATTTTTGATTCATTTCATTTTCCATTTCAACATATTTTACTTTCAAACACGCTTTACCACCTTTCCCGCCTCACGCGGTCTCAACTCTTGCCTGGTTGGTGTTTGTTGGGACTGCGTTGGGACGCATTCTTCATTGTTGTCACATGCCGAACAATTGCTCTCAACATCAGGTTCACTCACATTAGGTGATGTCTGATTGTTAGTGCCCTAGTTTCTAATTTGATCCAGGTGACGTTTGATCTCTCTGTTATTGTTCGCCAAAACACAACAATACGAACCAAGTTATTTTTTTATAGTTGCCTGAGTCCAGCTTGCCTTGTTAGGATTGTTATAGTCGCTAACCATAACTTTCTGACCCTTTAAAAATTCTGTACTTTGCCTGCCTTTGTGGTTAACAACACTCTCAGTTTGTTTCCTATGTATTATATTATATTATAGTCGCTAACCATAACTTTCTGACCCTTTAAAAATTCTGTACTTTGCCTGCCTTTGTGGTTAACAACACTCTCAGTTTGTTTCCTATGTATTATATTTTCGACCGTAGGTGGTTTTAACAATGAAAATCTTGTTTTCAGAGTACGACCAAAAAACGAGGGGGAACGTTGTGAGCAGCTGCAAAGGCCGCGGCTCTACTTTATACCCGGTACTCAGTCAATATATACATATGTACATATATGAGCTTACGATTTGTGCAATTTATTATTGTTATGTTATGTTATGTTCGCAAAAGGGGACGAATTAAATTTTGGGCAAAAAAGAATACTTCAAAAAATTAAGTCTAACCATTTTTGGAATTTTTATACATATATGTTTCCATTTTTTTTAAATATGATTTTTACATCTGCTTCTACATTTCTACGTGCACATGTATAACTACATATTCGAGGCGTTGCGTAGCGACTGAAATTTAATTTGTTCTTTCTCGCTATAATAGTCGTTCAACCTGATCAAGATTTGGCAAACTGATATATACGGTAATTTCCCATAATTCTGCGTTTTTGCTTTTCTCCTTAAAAAATTGTGGATTCCACAGATTTTTTTTTTTTTTTTTTGGGGCGAAAGGGGGCTGAATTGATGTCACAGGAGATTGGATAGAAAGCTTGGTTGCTCTGGCTCTTATAGTCTCTGAGAACTAAACGTCAAAAAAGACGAATGGGCTAAGCAGACGGGGTCGCGTGTGAGAGAGAGCGAGAGGTAACGATGACTTTTGAAATGGTTTTCTTCATTTTGGCTATATTAATTAGCCGATCTGATCCAGATTCAACACTCTGATAGAAACGGTCATCCCCTATGATTCAGCGTTTTCAGTTTGCTCGTATCTTCAAAATTGTGTATGCCACAGACTTTCGTTTTTTGTGGGAGCGGAAGGGGGCGGGGCGAAATTTTGAAATACACTTGGAGTAGTGTGATAACACGGGAGACCAGGTACAAAATTTGGTTGCTCAAGCTTTAATAGCTACATTTGTCAGCTTTTCAAAACTGTAAAGATCAATACAACCAGTTATAGGAAACTTAAGTTATGTGCACTACCTCTGAAAAAAAATATTACATTTTTAAAAAATTCTTATAAAAAAAACAACCTAGAAAATAAAAAAGATTCTTTAAAAATTGTTAAATCTCCAAATCTATCAGAAAAAGTCATTTTAGGCGACAGCGGAAATGTCGTGTTGACTAGTGTAATTTACCATGGCTATGAAGGCTCTAAGCTCGGATAAATTCTCTGGAGTTGGTGCAAATAAAACACTCGAAACTCGGTCATTGTTTTTTCTCATTCCTATCTTGTCAATTGAAAATCCTAAGTAACAGATTTTGGATTTGAAGAATTCACATTTCTTGTCATTTAGTTTTAATCCAACTGATTTCAGTTTACTAAGTACCGCTTTGATGTTTTAGATGTGTTCCTGAAGATCTATTCCTGTAGCCGTTATGTCATCCTGATAAACAATAACTCCTCGTATACCCTGAAACAACCCTTCCATAGTTTTTTAAAAAATAGCTGCCGCTGTTTTAATACCAAATTGTAAGCGTTTAACCTGCTATACCTGAGACCTGATACCAACTTCTGAGATTCTTCATCTAAGTTTAGCTGATTGTAAGCATTCGACAAGTCAAGTTTGGAATACAGTACACCCCTTTCAATCGCTGCAAAAATTTCGTCTATTCGAGGAAGTGGATACTTTACGTCGACCAAACACCTGTTTAATGTGACCTTGTAGTCACTACAAATTCTAATGTCACCGTTTGGTTTTCAAATCGGTACCAATGGTGTTCTCCATTCAGAACTATTGACTTGCTCTAAAATTCCATCTTCAATGTATTTTCGTAATTGCGTTTCTATCTTTTCTTTCTATGCTAATGGTACGACCTAGGCTTGAAAAATATTGGTTTTGCATCCTCTTTCAACTGTAATGATATTGTGTTCATATTATATGAAACTAAACGAGGCTCAAAAACTTCAGCAAACTTCCAATTTAATTTGTTCTGTAATTACAGAATTTTTTTCCTCTATACTAACATTATTCACTTGCGTTAACTCAAAATTAAATGCTCTCTAAAATGTTCTACCAAGTAAGGGTGGACCCTCGGTATTGATTACAACAACAAAAATAATTTGTTTTTTTAGACCTCGAAATTCGATTGCTGCGTCGTACCTACTCACTGCTTCGCACTCTCCATCGTCGTCGCCATCACCGTTACCTCTGCCGCCTCTGGAACTCATGTTTCGGTTGCCCTTGAAATGACTTCTGCCGTTGCTCAATGCTTGGTCTCTATTCTCTCCCTTTTGCCTCTGCCATCGACTAGTCCCGTTCTTTTGATACATGTAGTTGACGTTATGTTCTGTCTTCTTTGTGCTTATCTTCGTCTCCATGATCATCGCCTTCTTAAGTGCGTCTGCCAGATGTAAAGACCCAATGGGGCTTTACAAGCTCTCAACTACTGTCAACCCGATCTACATCACGTAGATAAGGTCGACAACATATTCACCGCCACTGGAGGCGTACAACGATTACCGTTCCTGGATTATTCCTTTGTTTCTGTTTAATATTAACATGATCATTATTTCACAATTCGCCACTGAAGGCCCTAGTATTATTATTCATGTAGGTTTAAGTTAGCAATAAGTTACATTTTTAAATACACCCGCCAACGACGGCCATAAAACGCAGAAATGAGTCGATAGTTAAAATCGAGGTGGTCACACCGAACACTTTCGATCACGAAAGATCGATAGCTGGGCGAGAAGGCACCCAGAAGAGAGAAAGAGATTGATTCGCAGACAGACCACGAGCAAAGGCGCACGCAAGTGACAAAAATCTCCGGCTTCGGTAATTTCACACGTGTCCCGACGAGACTCAGCCTAATTCATACAACGCGCCCTCGCCTACCACGGTCTACGCGTTATCCGGGTGTACGGATTGAATATTTCGCGCCGCTCCATGTCTATGGCTATACGGTCACCATTGTCGGTAGCCAACAGACCCCACATTTCCTCAACAGCGTCGATCTATCCAAGTAAGTCGAGCTTTCTCCGTGGTGCAGCCAGGGAAACCAGCGAGGGTCGTTTATTTAATGAAATTCTGAACAAAAATACAAATACTGTAAAGTCTTTTATTTATTCATCTGCATATACACATTACACGTTATCCCCAATCTTCCCTAGAAACCCCGTAACCTTACGAGTCGTCGCGATCACGCACGTCCCAGTAGTATCCCTCGTAGCTAGTGACTGTCGCGATCACGCACAGCCAATCCTCCCTAGAAACCCCATAATCTTACGAATCGTCGCGATCACGTACGGTTCAGTAGTATCCTTTCGTAGCTAGCGACCGTCACGACCACGCACAGACGATCCTCACTAGAAACCACGCAGCTGTACGAATCGTCGCGATCACGCACGTTTCAGCAATATCCCCTGGTAGTTGATAACTGGCACGATAACGCACGACCAGATCCCCGGTAGAAACTCCTTTGTCCTACGAGCTGTCGCTACAACGCATTACGTTCAGTAAGTCCCGACAGCGGGTAGGGATTACCCGAGTCAATACACAGTCAAGCATCGCCAGAGGCTCCATAGTCCGACGAGCAGTAGCGATAACGCGCGGCCCTGTAGATCCCCTTGTCCCCCGGGGAGGTTACGACGCAACCCCGTCACGGTAACCCCAGACCACGTACGAGCCACACAACCACGTTACCAGTTACCTTCCTTTGCCTAAGGTCTCCCCAACAACTTCAAATTTCTTGTAGACGACCCTGGACAGGCTGAGCTTACCCCAGCCTGAAATAGGTTCTTACACAGAGTATGTAAGTTTTTCGTCATCTTCACAATTTTTTTCGTATATGGTGTTGGGAAGACTCTTCACAAATTGGCTTAACACAAACGCTTCTAAATTTGAACCAAATTTGCATTCCGCTATTGTATAACTCGAGCGCTACTGTCTCATATTCACTTTTTATGGACATATGAAATTTTTTCCTCTCTGTGAAAATGAGTATAGGTGGTGTGTAGGGTGTTGGCAAAATTTCGCATAATTCTTTGTATGGTGTGGACACACAACGTAGTAGAGTGCAAGCCGCTGCGCCGATCGACTTCAACAAAACTGCCTTTTTTGCGTTTTGCTCGTTCACATTCATTTCGCACAAATGTATGTCGAATTTTTCTTTCCAAATGCAGAACGTTTCTTGACGTGGCGATAACTCAGCAATTTTTGCCATTTGATAGAATGTTGGTACACTGTTATTCGTCATGTCGTTATGTTCGTTCACATATGTACATATATTATATGCATTTTTGTATACTGATACGTTCTTGATTTTCTCGTCGCCAATTATGTAGTGTATAGACAATAGCGATTCAATAAGCACGCGTTCAATTCAAGTCTCTTTAATTGAATAGTTATATATATATAGTTATATATGTATGTACATATATGTATATGTATATATGTATAGTTATATATATATAGTGACATATCCATAGTCCATGCTCCGCATACCATTATCTATGTCCCTACACCCACATATTAAAAACAATCCAACACCCTCAACTTCGAATCCCATAAACAATCCCACGCTAGAGGTTGACCACTTGAAGCCGATAGCCGGCAATGTAAACAAACACCCTAAGCTAGGAGTCGAACCTAAAATAATAGATGCCGTTTATTCAGCTGCACTTGAATCACGCCACCCTCCAGAGATCAATTCCCAAGAATCACGCCATCCTAGCTCACCAATCAGAATCGGTCATAAAACCAAGGAGGCCCATATTCTTAGCCACCCTCAAGTAATGCAACACCGATCATACGCAGCGGAAGCCTTTCATCAAAAGCCGCCTTTTCCCACATATCGATCGAGTCACGTACACCATCATAGGAGCCGAAGCCGAAGCCAACGCCTCCAAATCCCAATCCGAGCATCACGATATAAATAGTCTACATTTAAGAAGGGACCTCAGTTCTGTTCACGACAAACGTCAATCGCGACACCGTCCGAGAATTCACCCAAGTTCGATTCCGTTCAAGACATCTGACTTTCAGTCATCGTCGGGGAAATCAACTCAATCTGTACATTAAAGTTTAAAGGCCTGTATCCAGCACCTCGAAATTTTACTGAAAGGAAACTGCTCATTATTTCGGATGTGTGGAACTCAACTAAAATAGCGGACCAAGAGCCTAAAAAGTGATTTGCCACTCTCATGAATCAGCTGTGTTTTGTAAACAATTGTGATTGTTCAATTTGTAAACTCCGAAGCCGGGTCAGTACCTTGGCAAAATGAATCTGCTGGTGTCTGCCAATAATAAATAAATCCATTACTATATTTCATTAAATTGTTTTATTTTTTTTTGGTTCTCCTGAACCTTCCACTAGAGCACTTTGGTCATCTCCATTTCAGCTGCTTCTGGTGGTAGCTGACCCAGCAACTCGGTGCAAAATGGATATATTGCTCTGTTGGGGCTATATTGGCTTTATCAATGGCGGCTTTCTCCTTCAGCTCCTTTATGTAGTCGGTAAAAACCCCAGCGAGGCTATCCACTCCTGACGGTTCCTCCACCTTACGTCTTTTGGGAGCCTTTGACTGCTGCAAAGGGAGTTTTAGTTTACTACTGTTATAATAAACAGGTAAATAGTACTTACATATGAATAGGCCGACGACGTGCTTGCCTCGAAGTCATCCTCTGGGAGCATGCATCGGGGCTGCATGCATCGGGGCTGCATGCATCGGGGCTGCATGCTGGACTCTCCACAAATGTGCTTGTGCTTGCTTTGGTTCTACAACAAAAGGTACATATACATAGGTGTTGTCGAAATGCTTCTTCTCCGTGATCCTCCAAAGACATGGTCTTGCCTCCACTGCTTTAATCAGTGCAATCTTCTGCTCTCGTTGAAAATTGAAGTCCCTCTGCGTAAATTTTCGCACTGGTTTTCCCTTCTTTGAACACTCCAGTAAAAATATGCACATATATTTTACTGGCACACCTGTCAGTTGTTCTCACAGTCCACATTCGTGTGGATATCGATACTATCGATAAAAATTCTTGGATCCCGTTTACGTTGCTGGATACTGATTCCAGGAAAACACAAACGAAAAATTACTGGCCCCGTTTTTTTTATATGAAGTTTGACAGTAATTTTTAGTTTCCGCAGTGCTGGATACCCAGCTTAAGTAAATAATAAATAAATCTTTTTAAAAACTTCAACTCGAGTGTCGAAAATTTAACTGGCGCAGTCGGTAGGATCTCAGTTTTCAAGTGAACAAAATTTTTTGAAGACGATCAGTTTGCGTAGTGACAGTTACAGTGATTGAATCCATTAAATTGCGTAATAAACCTACAGTGATCAAAGAAAAAGTAACGCTATTTAACTAAAAAGATCCGCCAAAGAATCTACGTGTAACTTTCACACGATTCAAACCTAATTAATATAAGTGAAACTTATCAAACTGCTCATACCAAAAAAAAAAATCAATCAACATGCCGCTAACAGAGGTACACCTGAATCAAGCCTTGAAATCAATCAGGCAAATCCCACCATATGATGGATGTCAAGAACGATTAAGCCCGTTCATAAGCAGGATCGAGTACATCGCCGGATTGTACCCAACAGAGGACCTACGACAACAGAGTATTATGTACGGAGCCACTGAGGGTCAATTGTGCGGACGAGCACAACTGTTGTCACAAAGCCTTCAGCCCAACACCTGGACAGATCTAAAAGCAGCTCTAATCAGCAAATTCAAAAATCTTACTTCATATGAGACTCTACTACAACAATTACACGACACGAGATTCAATGGGAGTATTCGTAAGTTCATAGAAGAACTAGAGAATAAGTCAAACATTATAATCAGTAAACTGAATTTGGAGACTAGCCCAGAAAATAAAATAATCTTTACAAACGCTCTGGCAAATGCCACCAGACAAGCAATAGAAGATGGTTTACCCAATAAATTGTTCATTATATTAGCAAAGAAAGACATTTCTACAAAGCTGACCTAGAAAAATCAGCTCATGAGTTAGGAATTTTCGAAAATTTTGTAATAGATAACAAGAATTACGAACACCCAAAGAATGTAAATAACAATCGTAGGAATGTTGGAACTTACTACCCTCGTTATAGTTGGAACGATTCTAACGATCAAAACCCAAGTACTTCTAGACCTAACCGAAATAATTATGGATCGAATAAAAATAATACAGGAAATAATGCTGTAAATAATACAGGATTATTCAATGAATTTAGAAATTTCCTAAACCAGGGCAGAGCACAGAATCCCACTAACCGTCAAATCAACCAGACTCAGGCAGGTAGCAACATACCGAATGAGCCGGTCAAACGGTCAAGGGAAAGTCAAATTGGACAATTGAAAATGGATGTAAATTTTCAGCAGAGTGCCTCGGAAGACACCGAGGACGACCATATAGAGAAATAATAGTAAACAATAAGAAATTAAGAGGTTTCGCAGATTCAGGATCGTCCATAAACATAATAAAAGAAAATTATACCGATTCTAAAGTCGATAGCGACAACCTCACCGTCCACACCATCAATGGACCCGTCCGTCTGACTAAGAGCATTACACGTAATGCGACCAAAAATTGTCCGACTAAACAAAAATTTTATATTCATAATTTTTCTGAAAATTATGATATACTATTAGGCAGAGAATATTTGATGGCCAGCAAAGCCGTCATTGATTACCGAAACGAAACGGTAACATTAAGAGAAAGGTCATACCCAATCATTCAAAATGGAGAAGCAATTGCAGATGGCAAGACCGCACAAAAAGGTGACAAGCAGTCTTCAAAGAAAGATAAAACCACACCTAAGTGCCTTGACCCATCTCCTGAAGGAGAGCAATACTTCGCTTCCGCGTTAGAGAACGAATTAAGGGAATGTAACCAGCTAAGGTTGGAGCATTTAAATGACGAAGAAAAAGAGAAATTAAAGAAAGTTCTCTACGAATTTAAAGACGTGCAGTACAAAGAAGGTGATAATTTGACCTTTACGAGTACAATAAAGCACGAAATCAAAACCCATCACGAGGATCTTGTATATCAACGACCATACAAGTATGCTCAGATACACGATCTAGAAGTGAATCAGCAAATAAAAGACATGATTAGACAGGGAATCATTCGTAAATCGAATTCTCTCTATTGTGCACCCATTTCAATGATACCCAAAAAAATAGATGCTTCAGGAAAGCAAAAATATCGAATGGTAGTAGACTATAGAAGTCTAAATGAGGTGACAATTAAGGATAAATTTCCTACGCCACGAATGGACGAAATACCAGACAAACTAGGAAGGTGTCAGTATTTTACGACCATCGATTTAGCTAAAGGATGCCATCAAATCCCTATGGAACCTAGCTCAATTCCAAAAACAGCTTTCTCAACGAAGCAAGGCCATTACGAGTTCACTCGTATGCCTTTTGGGCTAACCACTGCCCCAGCTACATTTCAAAGATGCATGAACAATCTGTTAGAAGATTTAATTTTCAAAGATTGCCTCGTGTATCTAGACGACATCATTATTTATTCCACTTCATTGGAAGAACATTTGTTGTCGCTTAGAAAAGTCTTTGGAAAGTTGAGAGATGCAAATCTTAAACTTCAAATGGATAAGTGTGAATTCTTGAAGAAAGAAACAGAATTCCTAGGCCATGTAGTAACAACTAATGGAATAATACCTAATCCACGGAAAATATCCGCCATAATAAACTTCCCTATACCCAATACAACTACAAAAATAAAATCATTCATAGGTTTATGTGGATTTTATAGGAAATTCATTCCTAATTTCGCTAATATAGCAAAACCAATGACACTCAAATTAAAGAAACGAGCTGTCGTAGACCCAACCGAGGAAAAATACGTTGAGGCTTTCGAGAAGCTAAAAGTGCTTATCACCTCAGACCCCATCCTCGCATTCCCAGATTTCGATAAAATGTTCACGGTAACAACCGATGCAAGTAACATTGCATTTGGAGCGGTGTTGTCACAAGACCAAAAACCGATCTGCTACGCAAGTAGAACCTAAATGAACATGAGATTAATTATTCAGCAATAGAAAAAGAGTTACTAGCTATAGTTTGGGCAAATAAATATTTCAGAACATACCTATTTGGTAGAACGTTCGAGATATTAAGCGATCACAAACCCTTGGTCTGGTTGAATAACCTCAAGGAGCCAAGCATGAAGCTACAACGATGGAAGATCAAATTAAATGAATTTGACTTCAAAATAAAATACTTACCAGGAAAAGAGAACCATGTAGCCGATGCTCTATCAAGAGTAAAGATCAATGAAAACCTACTCGGGGAAACTATTAATAGTGATTGCGCAACGATCCATAGTGCGCAAGAGGATAACATAAATTATATTCCTCTCACCGAGCGACCAATCAATTACTATAATAGACAAATCGAACTGATTAAAAGTAATGAGGATAAAGTGGAAACATCCCACTATTTCCACAAGTTACTTATAAAAATCACGTATACCGAAATGACGAATTCATTAGCAAAAAACATAATAAAGGAATATGTGTGTACAAAAAAAGAGTGCATTATATTTCCATAATGAAATAGATTTTCCACTGTACCAAAGGGCATTCCTGTAAATAATCAATCCAAATCACTTGACTAAACTGATTAAATCCAGTACCAAACTCATAGATATTCCGAATTATTCCGAATTCAAGGAACAAATAATGAAGAAGCATAAAGAGCTACTTCACCCAGGTATTGAAAAGACCACTAATTGGTTTAAAGGAAAATTCTTTTTCCCCGATTATCAAAAATTAATTCAAAATATCATCAACGAATGTCCCACGTGCAACGTTGCTAAAATAGAGCATCGTAACACCAAACTAATATTCGAGATCACCCCTGAAATACAAAATATCAGAGAGAAGTATGTCATGGATTTCTATTTGGTAGGCAATCAACAATTCCTATCATGCATTGACGTATATTCTAAATTCGCTACCCTTGTAGAAGTTAAGAGTCGTGACTGGCTAGAAACAAAAAGAGCCATCATAAAAGTCTTTAACGATATGGGCAAGCCACAGGGAATTCAAGCCGACAAAGATTAATATCGGTCATAAAACCAAGGAGGCCCATATTCTTAGCCACCCTCAAGTAATGCAACACCGATCATACGCAGCGGAAGCCTTTCATCAAAAGCCGCCTTTTCCCACATATCGATCGAGTCACGTACACCATCATAGGAGACGAAGCCGAAGCCAACGCCTCCAAATCCCAATCCGAGCATCACGATATAAATAGTCTACATTTAAGAAGGGACCTCAGTTCTGTTCACGACAAACGTCAATCGCGACACCGTCCGAGAATTCACCCAAGTTCGATTCCGTTCAAGACATCTGACTTTCAGTCATCGTCGGGGAAATCAACTCAATCTGTACATTAAAGTTTAAAGGCCTGTATCCAGCACCTCGAAATTTTACTGAAAGGAAACTGCTCATTATTTCGGATGTGTGGAACTCAACTAAAATAGCGGACCAAGAGCCTAAAAAGTGATTTGCCACTCTCATGAATCAGCTGTGTTTTGTAAACAATTGTGATTGTTCAATTTGTAAACTCCGAAGCCGGGTCAGTACCTTGGCAAAATGAATCTGCTGGTGTCTGCCAATAATAAATAAATCCATTACTATATTTCATTAAATTGTTTTATTTTTTTTTGGTTCTCCTGAACCTTCCACTAGAGCACTTTGGTCATCTCCATTTCAGCTGCTTCTGGTGGTAGCTGACCCAGCAACTCGGTGCAAAATGGATATATTGCTCTGTTGGGGCTATATTGGCTTTATCAATGGCGGCTTTCTCCTTCAGCTCCTTTATGTAGTCGGTAAAAACCCCAGCGAGGCTATCCACTCCTGACGGTTCCTCCACCTTACGTCTTTTGGGAGCCTTTGACTGCTGCAAAGGGAGTTTTAGTTTACTACTGTTATAATAAACAGGTAAATAGTACTTACATATGAATAGGCCGACGACGTGCTTGCCTCGAAGTCATCCTCTGGGAGCATGCATCGGGGTTGCATGCATCGGGGCTGCATGCATCGGGGCTGCATGCTGGACTCTCCACAAATGTGCTTGTGCTTGCTTTGGTTCTACAACAAAAGGTACATATACATAGGTGTTGTCGAAATGCTTCTTCTCCGTGATCCTCCAAAGACATGGTCTTGCCTCCACTGCTTTAATCAGTGCAATCTTCTGCTCTCGTTGAAAATTGAAGTCCCTCTGCGTAAATTTTCGCACTGGTTTTCCCTTCTTTGAACACTCCAGTAAAAATATGCACATATATTTTACTGGCACACCTGTCAGTTGTTCTCACAGTCCACATTCGTGTGGATATCGATACTATCGATAAAAATTCTTGGATCCCGTTTACGTTGCTGGATACTGATTCCAGGAAAACACAAACGAAAAATTACTGGCCCCGTTTTTTTTATATGAAGTTTGACAGTAATTTTTAGTTTCCGCAGTGCTGGATACCCAGCTTAAGTAAATAATAAATAAATCTTTTTAAAAACTTCAACTCGAGTGTCGAAAATTTAACTGGCGCAGTCGGTAGGATCTCAGTTTTCAAGTGAACAAAATTTTTTGAAGACGATCAGTTTGCGTAGTGACAGTTACAGTGATTGAATCCATTAAATTGCGTAATAAACCTACAGTGATCAAAGAAAAAGTAACGCTATTTAACTAAAAAGATCCGCCAAAGAATCTACGTGTAACTTTCACACGATTCAAACCTAATTAATATAAGTGAAACTTATCAAACTGCTCATACCAAAAAAAAAAATCAATCAACATGCCGCTAACAGAGGTACACCTGAATCAAGCCTTGAAATCAATCAGGCAAATCCCACCATATGATGGATGTCAAGAACGATTAAGCCCGTTCATAAGCAGGATCGAGTACATCGCCGGATTGTACCCAACAGAGGACCTACGACAACAGAGTATTATGTACGGAGCCACTGAGGGTCAATTGTGCGGACGAGCACAACTGTTGTCACAAAGCCTTCAGCCCAACACCTGGACAGATCTAAAAGCAGCTCTAATCAGCAAATTCAAAAATCTTACTTCATATGAGACTCTACTACAACAATTACACGACACGAGATTCAATGGGAGTATTCGTAAGTTCATAGAAGAACTAGAGAATAAGTCAAACATTATAATCAGTAAACTGAATTTGGAGACTAGCCCAGAAAATAAAATAATCTTTACAAACGCTCTGGCAAATGCCACCAGACAAGCAATAGAAGATGGTTTACCCAATAAATTGTTCATTATATTAGCAAAGAAAGACATTTCTACAAAGCTGACCTAGAAAAATCAGCTCATGAGTTAGGAATTTTCGAAAATTTTGTAATAGATAACAAGAATTACGAACACCCAAAGAATGTAAATAACAATCGTAGGAATGTTGGAACTTACTACCCTCGTTATAGTTGGAACGATTCTAACGATCAAAACCCAAGTACTTCTAGACCTAACCGAAATAATTATGGATCGAATAAAAATAATACAGGAAATAATGCTGTAAATAATACAGGATTATTCAATGAATTTAGAAATTTCCTAAACCAGGGCAGAGCACAGAATCCCACTAACCGTCAAATCAACCAGACTCAGGCAGGTAGCAACATACCGAATGAGCCGGTCAAACGGTCAAGGGAAAGTCAAATTGGACAATTGAAAATGGATGTAAATTTTCAGCAGAGTGCCTCGGAAGACACCGAGGACGACCATATAGAGAAATAATAGTAAACAATAAGAAATTAAGAGGTTTCGCAGATTCAGGATCGTCCATAAACATAATAAAAGAAAATTATACCGATTCTAAAGTCGATAGCGACAACCTCACCGTCCACACCATCAATGGACCCGTCCGTCTGACTAAGAGCATTACACGTAATGCGACCAAAAATTGTCCGACTAAACAAAAATTTTATATTCATAATTTTTCTGAAAATTATGATATACTATTAGGCAGAGAATATTTGATGGCCAGCAAAGCCGTCATTGATTACCGAAACGAAACGGTAACATTAAGAGAAAGGTCATACCCAATCATTCAAAATGGAGAAGCAATTGCAGATGGCAAGACCGCACAAAAAGGTGACAAGCAGTCTTCAAAGAAAGATAAAACCACACCTAAGTGCCTTGACCCATCTCCTGAAGGAGAGCAATACTTCGCTTCCGCGTTAGAGAACGAATTAAGGGAATGTAACCAGCTAAGGTTGGAGCATTTAAATGACGAAGAAAAAGAGAAATTAAAGAAAGTTCTCTACGAATTTAAAGACGTGCAGTACAAAGAAGGTGATAATTTGACCTTTACGAGTACAATAAAGCACGAAATCAAAACCCATCACGAGGATCTTGTATATCAACGACCATACAAGTATGCTCAGATACACGATCTAGAAGTGAATCAGCAAATAAAAGACATGATTAGACAGGGAATCATTCGTAAATCGAATTCTCTCTATTGTGCACCCATTTCAATGATACCCAAAAAAAAAGATGCTTCAGGAAAGCAAAAATATCGAATGGTAGTAGACTATAGAAGTCTAAATGAGGTGACAATTAAGGATAAATTTCCTACGCCACGAATGGACGAAATACCAGACAAACTAGGAAGGTGTCAGTATTTTACGACCATCGATTTAGCTAAAGGATGCCATCAAATCCCTATGGAACCTAGCTCAATTCCAAAAACAGCTTTCTCAACGAAGCAAGGCCATTACGAGTTCACTCGTATGCCTTTTGGGCTAACCACTGCCCCAGCTACATTTCAAAGATGCATGAACAATCTGTTAGAAGATTTAATTTTCAAAGATTGCCTCGTGTATCTAGACGACATCATTATTTATTCCACTTCATTGGAAGAACATTTGTTGTCGCTTAGAAAAGTCTTTGGAAAGTTGAGAGATGCAAATCTTAAACTTCAAATGGATAAGTGTGAATTCTTGAAGAAAGAAACAGAATTCCTAGGCCATGTAGTAACAACTAATGGAATAATACCTAATCCACGGAAAATATCCGCCATAATAAACTTCCCTATACCCAATACAACTACAAAAATAAAATCATTCATAGGTTTATGTGGATTTTATAGGAAATTCATTCCTAATTTCGCTAATATAGCAAAACCAATGACACTCAAATTAAAGAAACGAGCTGTCGTAGACCCAACCGAGGAAAAATACGTTGAGGCTTTCGAGAAGCTAAAAGTGCTTATCACCTCAGACCCCATCCTCGCATTCCCAGATTTCGATAAAATGTTCACGGTAACAACCGATGCAAGTAACATTGCATTTGGAGCGGTGTTGTCACAAGACCAAAAACCGATCTGCTACGCAAGAAGAACCTAAATGAACATGAGATTAATTATTCAGCAATAGAAAAAGAGTTACTAGCTATAGTTTGGGCAAATAAATATTTCAGAACATACCTATTTGGTAGAACGTTCGAGATATTAAGCGATCACAAACCCTTGGTCTGGTTGAATAACCTCAAGGAGCCAAGCATGAAGCTACAACGATGGAAGATCAAATTAAATGAATTTGACTTCAAAATAAAATACTTACCAGGAAAAGAGAACCATGTAGCCGATGCTCTATCAAGAGTAAAGATCAATGAAAACCTACTCGGGGAAACTATTAATAGTGATTGCGCAACGATCCATAGTGCGCAAGAGGATAACATAAATTATATTCCTCTCACCGAGCGACCAATCAATTACTATAATAGACAAATCGAACTGATTAAAAGTAATGAGGATAAAGTGGAAACATCCCACTATTTCCACAAGTTACTTATAAAAATCACGTATACCGAAATGACGAATTCATTAGCAAAAAACATAATAAAGGAATATGTGTGTACAAAAAAAGAGTGCATTATATTTCCATAATGAAATAGATTTTCCACTGTACCAAAGGGCATTCCTGTAAATAATCAATCCAAATCACTTGACTAAACTGATTAAATCCAGTACCAAACTCATAGATATTCCGAATTATTCCGAATTCAAGGAACAAATAATGAAGAAGCATAAAGAGCTACTTCACCCAGGTATTGAAAAGACCACTAATTGGTTTAAAGGAAAATTCTTTTTCCCCGATTATCAAAAATTAATTCAAAATATCATCAACGAATGTCCCACGTGCAACGTTGCTAAAATAGAGCATCGTAACACCAAACTAATATTCGAGATCACCCCTGAAATACAAAATATCAGAGAGAAGTATGTCATGGATTTCTATTTGGTAGGCAATCAACAATTCCTATCATGCATTGACGTATATTCTAAATTCGCTACCCTTGTAGAAGTTAAGAGTCGTGACTGGCTAGAAACAAAAAGAGCCATCATAAAAGTCTTTAACGATATGGGCAAGCCACAGGGAATTCAAGCCGACAAAGATTAATGAAAAATTAAGGATTATTTCAAGCGAGGATAATATAGAGAACAGGCTCACAAAATTCGAACTGATTCTATAGGGGAGTGTAAGGTATAGTGGCGGACACTTTGATTTTTGCATCTCCCTCTCTCAAAAATCAATATTTTTCAAAATTTCAAAAGCAGGCAGTTGCTGACATCTATTGAGCATATTTCTGTCAGAAGCGGTTGCTTAAATTTAAATGGAATGCAATTTTGCAGCTCTTCGCGCAAACCATTAATTTTTTGCATTTTTGAACTAAAACAATATGTAGATCTGAAAATCATTTATTTAAACTATTGGAAATAATGAAAAATAACAGAACAAGAAAGAACTTATATTGAAAATCTCGATAAGCATCTTCTTCTTCTTTTTCGAGCTTCACTCTTTCTCTTGTGGATTGCTCCTATGTTGTTCTTCTTTTAGACGCTCTTTTTTCCTTTCTTGTCTAAAGACAAAAGCCCGGTGCCCAAAATGCAAATCTCCGCCACTGAGTGTTAACTTATACACTTCTGTACACATAAAGGCAAAGACAAAAAAACAAAAACAAAAACTCGTGCTAAAAAATGATCCACCACTATACCTAACAAAAACTCCGCCATCAAGCTATTGGTGGAAATATGACGTTGTCACCGTCATACTTCGCAAATAAAAAAAAAATTTTAAATATCAAAAACTGTTGGCAAAGGCCTAAATATACGTTCCGAATACTTCCCTGACTCAAGTTTAAAAAAATCTTCACTCTGTCACAGTCAAAACACATATCCAAAAAAAATTTATGTATTTTTTTTCACTACTTTTTTATTAAAAATCACTTAGAGTTCAAAGCACACGTCCCCTCATTAATACTACTGCATATAAAATGTCAGCACGATAAAAGACATCGACCATAGTGATCAAAAGTTTTAGATATGACGTTACTTGTCAGATATGACAAGTCCGCCACCATAACTTACACGCCACGATACCTTACATTCCCCTACACTTATAACCATAAAACGGTTCATAACACTACAAAAAGATCCCCAGCTGATATCTTCCTGTATGCCGGACTACCAGATTATAACACCCAACAGAACAAGATTAGACAAATCAATCACTTGAATAAAGAAAGAATCGACTTTGAAGTAGACACACGCTACAAAAATGCACCCCTAGTTAAAACAAAAACAACCAATCCGTTCAAAAGAACAGGAGAAATTAGGCAGGTAGACGAAAAACATTTCGAAGAGAAAAATAGAGGGAGGAAAATCACCCACTATAAAACAAAATTCAAAAGAAAGAAAAAATCTAATAAAAGTAAATACGATAATTGCAGAGTACCCGAAGAGAGTACGGGGAACTCGGAGCTACAACATGATTAAGATTATAATCTTACTAATGTTCACCGTCCTACAGTCTACAGGACAGAATATAGAGATAGATCCCATCAACTCAAGGAATGGATATCTCATATTCAAAACAGACACTATTAACATACCAATCAATTACGAATATCATTATTTAGCAATCAATATAACAAAAACCGACGAAACATATCAAAATTTACTAGACCAAGCAACCCAATTTAATAACGTAATTCAAGTTCAATACTTAGTTGAGAAATCGCAACGAGAATTCAACGGCATAAAAATAGCAAAAAGAAACAAAAGAGGCCTTATAAATGCAGTAGGCGCAATTTATAAATATCTATTTGGAACTTTAGATCAAGATGACAAAAATGAACTAGAAAAGAAAATAGACAATCTGGCTAGCCACAGTATTCAAGTTAATGAATTAAACTTAATAATTCAAGCAGTAAATTCTGGCATAGAAGTCGTCAATAAATTAAATAAGGATAATGATAGAAATAAACAATTAGAAATACTAATATTTAACCTTCAGCATTTCACTGAGTATATAGAAGATATTGAATTAGGCATGCATCTAACACGATTAGGGATCTTTAATCCAAAATTATTAAAGCAGGATTACTTGAAACATATCGATTCAGAGAAATTATTAAATATCAAAACATCTACTTGGTTAAAATCAAATACTAATGATATATTAATAATTTCCAACATTCCACGAGAGATCAAAAATATCCCTATACTCAAAATTATTCCATATCCAGATAAAGACAATAATATTCTTACTGACCTAACGCAAAATAACTATTACGTTCTAGAAAACGAGGTATATAATAAAGAATCAAAACAAAAAATAAATGATGAATGTATATCAGGAATAGTAAAACGAATTGCAACAAAATGTCCATATATCAAACACACCAAAACTTTTAAATAAATTTCATAGAACCTAATATATTGTTAACTTGGAAACTACCAAAAACTGTATTAAACCAAGATTGCTTAAACCAAGAAATAGTAGTAGAAGGCAACGCATTGATAAAAATCATAGCTCGCAAATAACTGTTGACCGTTTGTTTTGCTTACGCTCTGCTCGCGAGAAAAACCGAAAAAAATATCCACCCTCGTTCTCTCTCTGAGCATCAGACTTCGTTTCTTTTCGTTTCGGTTTTCTGTTGAGCGATTTACGTTGATCTGTTCGTGAGACGCTCTTTTACCGAACATCGCACAATGAGAGATACGAGCGATGCTCGCACCGAGAGACTCACTAACAGACCGATTGACTGAAAAAGTCACCCCAAACGGTCTTTTCAATAATTTGTCTCCTTTTCGATGCACAGTGGTACGTTGTATAACATTGTGACATTCGATTTTCACTCTAAATTTTCTTGAAATTCGAAACATGAATTTTTATATTTCAAACTAATTTAACTCTCAGACTTTTTGCTCAAAGTCTCAGTGAAAAACTCTTATTTTGCGACCGCACGAATCGGTTAACAGTTATTTGCGAGCTATAATAAAAATACATAATTGCACTGTACAATTAAATGAATTCCTGATATCTAATTCAATACCAGAGTTTGCACAAAGCGTATATTTCAACAATATTGTAACAAAAATTAAACCATTGTCATATTTGCAAACTAAAGAAATTGTAATAGAAAATACCCGATTTAATAATGTATTACATGTAAGCTCAATACTTCTGTTTGTCATAATCATAATAGGATTATTAAGTTACAAATTATTTATTCTAAGTAAAAGCAATAAGCTTAAACCCGACCCACACACAGAAAGAGAATCTCCAGCATGCACAGCTTTAGACGCACCTGAACTATATCCGAGGATAATCTCCTGAGGACAGGCTTAAATCTAACAATGGGCGAGTGACATATCCATAGTCCATGCTCCGCATACCATTATCTATGTCCCTACACCCACATATTATAAACAATCCAACACCATCAACTTCGAATCCCATAAACAATCCCACGCTCGAGGTTGACCACTTGAAGCCGATAGCCGGCAATGTAAACAAACACCCTAAGCTAGGAGTCGAACCTAAAATAATAGATGCCGTTTATTCAGCTGCACTTGAATCACGCCACCCTCCAGAGATCAATTCCCAAGAATCACGCCATCCTAGCTCACCAATCAGAATCGGTCATAAAACCAAGGAGGCCTTAGCCACCCTCAAGTAATGCAACACCGATCATACGCAGTGGAAGCCGTTCATCAAAAGCCGCCTTTTCCCACATATCGATCGAGTCACGTACACCATCATCGGAGACGAAGCCGAAGCCAACGCCTCCGAATCCCAATCCGAGCATCACGATATAAATAGTCTACATCTAAGAAGGGACCTCAGTTCTGTTCACGACAAATGTCAATCGCGACACCGTCCGAGAATTCACCCAAGTTCGATTCCGTTCAAGACATCTGACTTTCAGTCATCGTCGGGGAAATCAACTCAATCTGTACATTAAAGTTTAAGTAAATAATAAATGAATCTATTTAAAAACTTAAACTCGAGTGTCGAACATTTAACTATATATATATTATACTTATGATAATACCTAACACTGCATAGCAAAGCCCGAGTAGCTAGCTATTTGTTGTCTTGGAACAGATCTTTGGACCTTTTCCCTGGCTAGTGTTTGGAGTTTCTATTTATCTAGTTCAATATATTTGTATCCATAGGGCTTGTCTTCGTCCAGTTCGGAGTGAAATGACTGTGGGTAGCTAGCGTGTGTGAATGAGAATATAATATTCCTATTTGCACAAGCCCTACAAGCTCATCGTCTTTGTCAAATACAAATTATGATTAAGTGGTGTGCCGCGCGGAGGTGTCCCTCGTGTTGGACGGGGACAGGCGGCTGAAGCTGAGGGGCGCTGCTCTCCCGATCGCGTTGGCGGGGGGCGACGGCTGCTGCGATGGGCCGGCGTCAGTCTGCTGCACGCAGAGGGGTGGCGGCGGCAGTGCGGTTGTTGCTCCGTTGCAGGAGGGGTGCGTGTCGGCCGGTCGGCGACTCCGCTGCTTCTTATTAAAATATTATGGTGGAAGGAAACTACCTTCCTTTTTGCTGGCCTTGTGGCTCGGCAAAGTAAAACAATGATATTTTAACGGCTTAAGCCGGAGTAGTATTTATTGGAGCCAAGTGCTCGGAATCAATGTTCATACAAAACTGAAAACTAATATCTAGAAACATAGCCGGCGAGCCGGCCACACATATTCGAAAAGTGCTGACCATGCAACAGATCCAAAAGTCAGGCGATCGCTGGTAGCCAATGGTGTTGGGGCGCAGCCCACTTCAGCGACATTTGCTGCATCAGCACTCTGAGTGCAAAAGTTGACCCAAGAATGTTAGGATGGATCCAAACATAATAGAGTTACCCTAGAATGTTAGGGTGGTGCCAAACATATTAGGGTGGCCCGAGAATGTTACTTGTTAACTTACATACGGCTTATTTATAGAATAATCCGTATTTAGGCAGTCGGTTCGCTATTCGAAACCTAGGGCTCGTCTAGTGGCTTCTGCTAGGCTCCTAGGAGCTATAGCCTTAGCTCGATGGCCATACAATGCTATCAAATAAAAAAAAACTGTATTTGGATTTATCTGCATACATAAATATCTACATGGGGATATTTTAACAGCACTAAATTAAAAACAAAAACCAACCATTCAAAATAATTAAAGCTAACATTAAAATCAAAGTCATAATTCCGTCGATTTTACAGGGATGGGCTGCACTTATAAACGATCCGGACACCTCAAATTCACGTACTGAAAAGAAATTTAATAACAAATGTATTATTTAATGAATTAATCAACTACAGTAAAAAACCCAATACAATTTTTTTTAATTTGGTAAAAAATGCATTCTTCTCTAAAAGTTGTTTGACACAGGTTAATTTGAATTTTCCGGCCTAACTTAGTTATTCGGTTTAGTTCTAAGTATCTTCGCAATTCAGAAAAGATAATGAATGCAGGATTAAATCGGTTCTAAACAGTATTTAGCTTTGTTGATCGCGCCTCATAAATTTAGTTCAAATTTATTTTCTTGTAAGATACTTAAGGGTGAAGCGGGTAAACAATAAAGATCTTTCTCGATCTTGGCAAATTTGCCCCGCTGCGCCACGGTAGATCAGTAAGTCTTAAGAGCAACTTATATGGTTAGGAAAATCACTTATATCGAACGAATGTAGATTTTTTCGTCGCTTATATATTTAAGTTGGAATGACCCTGGCAACTTAGCTTGCTGATATTTTTGAAAGATGTATAAAGTAGAAGTCTGCATGAATAACAAACGAGGGGGAACGTAACTTACTACTTTAGGTAAATGTTAAGTACGTGGACAACCTCTCCAAAATTCACGAAATTTTTTTCCCGGATAGACCCCGATTTATCATGAATTTAGGTAAACAAATTTTGTGGCGGTCGCTTCTAGTTTGTTTTTTTTTTAATTTTTAAAGTTTAACTTTTTTCAAGCCAAAAATGGCTTGTTGTTGTTGGTTGTTGAGCGCTTCTGGAGAGATATGAGGGGCGAAATTCCGCATTACGGACGCAAAAAGAAACACTACGTGGGTTACTTGGCAAAGTTCCAATTCCAAAAACAATTCGAAGATCACAGGGACCGGATCCATGAGTTGTTTATGGCGATTGGAAATTTATACGATCCAAGCAAAGTTTCCGTGATGAATAATGATGTTAATTTCAAAGAATAGTCTCTGAGATCTAGGCGCTAATGAAGACGGACAGACGGACGGACGGACAGACATAGCTATATCGACTCGGCTATTGATGCTGATCAAGAATATATATCCTTTATTGGGTCAGAAACGCTTCCTTCTGGGCGTTACACACATCCGATATCACCACAAATCTAATGTACCCCTATGCTCTTCGAGTACCGGGTATAAAAATTTCAAAAATAGTTTGACTTAATTTTTTGAAATATTCTTTTTTGCCCAAAATTTAGTTCGTCCCTTTTGCGAACATATAATTTTTGCTTAAATCGTAAGCTCATATATGTATGCATATACTGACTGAGTACCGGGTATAAAGTAGGGTAAATGTAAAGTATAGACACCGGATAGACACCGTGTTTAGCTAGTGAGCTTTTTCACTAGCTGTTGCGATTAAAAAAGACGATTGCAATTTGGCTTTGGTTGTATATAGGCGATTTAATGCCAGGTTTATTTAACTAGATGTATATATGTAGATATGCGTATACGACGAGAGATGATGCGTTGATTTCGAGTATTCGCTCCAGACTCAAAAACAAGGGCTGACGACGTACTTGCCGTGCCCTATGAGGCAACGCTTACCGAGCGGGAGAGAGTGCAATTACAAGAGAGCTTGAGCAGTTCGGGCTGCTGCTAAGTCGAGTACAAAGAATGCTTATATGTACATAAGTATGCGAACGAAAGCCGCTGCCATGCGTAGGCATATGCGGTAACAAAATATTTTAAGGTGGGCAATAGTTGACATCGAGATGTGCATTTACATTATGGTTTTGGTTTATACTGCTTGACCCGACATACTCCCCCCGTTGAAACCCTGTCCTTCAACATCATCCTTAAGGGGCAGCAGACACAACTTGTTGACGGCTCGTTTTATAAGTCCAGATGATGTCTTCAGCACGGCGACTCGGGAAATGCCATCTCTTCCTGGTACAAGCTCAACCACCCTCGCCAGTGGCCACTTCATGGGAGGAAGATTCTCGTCCTTGACAAGGACCATATCGGCGACTGCCAAACTGGGCTTCGCAGTGCGCCATTTTGAGCGTTGCTGTAGCGAAGTGATGTACTCTTCCTTCCACCGGGACCAGAAGAGCTGCTGCAGGTATGAAACGCGCTGCCAGCCGTCCAAGCGATCGAATTTAAGCCGTGTTACGTCTGGCTCAGCGAACGAAGCAGGAGGGCCACCATTCAAGAAGTGCGCTGGAGTTAAAACATCAAGATCGGCAGGGCTCTCTGAAATGGAGACTAAGGGTCTTGAATTAATTACAGTCGTGATGTGGCATAACAACGTCCGCAGTTCGTCAAATCCAAGAATCGAGCTGCCTATCGCACGGTGGAAGTGGTACTTGGCCGTCTTAACTGCCGCTTAACATAGGCCACCAAAATGCGGGGAGCGCGGAGGAATGAAGTGCCAGTCTATAGACTCAACCAAGCACAAATCCAGCACAGCCTTCTGATGGTCATCGCTGAGGACCAGGCGCTTTAATTCCATCAGCTCATTCCTAGCGCCGACAAAATTGGTTGCGTTGTCCGACCAAATCTGTCGCGGCTTCCGTCGAGTGCATATGAAGCGCTTTAGTCCATGAAGAAAGGCAAGTGTAGACAGGTCCTTAATCAGCTCCAGATGAACAGCCTTGGTAGCGAAGCAAATGAAGACACAGACGTAACACTTGATTGGGCCCTTGTTGCGTGCCTCCGGTTTGTAGAAAAATGGCCCACAAAAGTCGACGCCTGTGATCTCAAAGGCATGAGAACCGTCGAGCCGCTCCTTTGGAAGATCCGCCATAATATGCTCCAATACTCTAGGCTTCATTCGAAAGCATCTTATGCACTTATTCACTGCCTTGTTTACCGTCTTCCTCCCCCCAATGGGCCAATATTGGGATCGAATGAGTCCAAGCAAAGCTCGAGGTCCAGCGTGCAGATTCCGCTCATGAAAGTGAGAGATTATGGAAAGAGTTAGTGGATGGCTGCTGGGCAAGATAATTGGATGACGGCCATCAAAATCCAACGTAGAGTTCTTCAATCGACCATCAACCCTGAGCAGACCAAACTGATCCATGAACGGCGACAACGAAGCAAGTGAGCTAGATGGGGAAACCGATCCCCTGGACCGCAGCGACTTCATGTCATCCCATAGCTGAGTGCGCTGGACTAGTCGCAGCAATAACTGGGTTCCATGCTCAATGTCCGAGACAATCAGTCCGGGATGCCGAATGCGATTGCAAAACTTGTAAATGTATCCGAACACGCGTTGCAAGGAACCAAACGAGTTTGCATACTTGGAATCGGCTACAATGTCAATATAGGGAGATTTTACCAGAAGAGCACTCCGGCCAAGCTCAAGGGCTGGCTTATCCGGTAGTACCGTGGCCGGCCAGTCATCTGAAAGGCCACAAAGAAATGGAGGTCCATGAGCCCAAAGGAGAACCTCCTTCAGCTCAGTCGGAAGAGCCCCTCGAGAGAGAATGTCAGCTGGGTTTAACGCTGTGGGAACATAGCGCCATGTCATGTTGCCAGTCATTTCCTGAATCATTGCTACTCTATTTACAACAAATATGTTAAATCTTGACGATTCGTCCCGAATCCAGGAAAGTGCAACCGCAGAATCACACCAACAGTAACACCTTCCCTTGAAGACATTCATTCCGGATATTTCAGACATGAGCCTAGCCAGCAACTCCGCTCCACAAAGCTCCAACTTTGGCACCGTAAGTGTCTTCAAAGGAGCTACACGAGATTTGGCACAAAGTAAGTGACTGCTGGCATGCTGACCTTTTGACACGACATATATGCATGCACCATAAGCCTCGATGCTGGCATCGCAGAATCCGTGAATTTCTAGCTCAGAGTCTGGAAGGAGGACAAGACGAGGAAACTCAAGTCGACGAATCTGGCCAAAACTGCTGCATATTTCATGCCACTCTGTACTCAGTGAGGCTGGGAGGCTTTCATCCCAGGCTAACTTCTCCTTGCACAAACGCTGAAGAAAGATTTTTGATTTCGTAATTACAGGACCAGCCAGTCCGAGAGGATCGTAGAACCGCGCTATGGTTGAAAACACAGAGCGCCTGCAGGGGTTCGGAGACGATTCTAGGGCAGAGAACGAAAATAAAAGTTTATCAGAAATTGGATCCCAAGCGAGTCCTAGTGTCTTAGTAAAATGGCTGCCATCATTGAACTTTAAGTACGTTTCCTTGTCCTCATCAGGAATTCCATCCAGCACAGTGGGAACGTTCGAGCACCATTTCCTCAATCTGAACTGACCCCTAGACAGAATTCCAGCAGTTTGCTCACGAATGCGGATGGCCTCTTCCTGAGATCTGGCGCCAGATATCAAATCGTCCACGTAGAAGTCACGGCGAAGAACTTCAGCTCCAACTGGAAAATCTGCCTGCTCGTCGGTTGCCAACTGGTGCATCGCTCGCACAGATAAATAGGAGGCAGGCTTCGTCCCATAAGTAACGGTGTCCAGTTGAAACACGCTCAAGTCATCTTGTGTGGAGTTTCTCCACAGAATACACTGCAAGTTGCTGTCCTCGGGCGAAACTCGTACACACCGATACATCTTACAGATATCTCCCGTAATCGCAACTGCGAATGAACGAAATCGAGCAATAATCTGAAAGAGTTTAGGTTGTATTACGGGGCCAGCCATTAAAACATCATTCAAGGAATAGCCAGATGACGTAGAAGCGGATCCATCAAAAACGACTCGAAGCTTAGTCGTAGAACTATCCTCTTTCATGACGCAATGGTGAGGCAGAAAATACCGGCAGTTGCTGATTGAATGGGCAGGAACAGGAGACATATGACCTAAGTCAAGATACTCGTTTATGAAGGCAGCATACTGAGTCTTCACCTCAGGGCGACGATTTAACTTCCGCTCAAGGGACAGGAATCTGCGACGCGCTTGATTGTAAGATTCTCCCAGGAGATCCAAACTATATTTAGTTGGCAGCCGAACACAATAATCGCCATTTTCTAGACGACGGATATGCTGAACAAAATGCGCTTCACAATCCAGCTCTTCCTTGGTAGATTTTACTATGGGTTCGACGCAACTCTCAACCTCCCAAAACCTCCGAAGGAGCACTTCAAGTTGCTGATCTGGATTGTTATCCTCGGCAATAACGGCCGGCGCATGAGCCACCATTAAAGACGACCCATTTGAACGAGAGCAACCTCCAGACACGACCCATCCCAAGCGAGTTTTCTGAATTGAAGGCAATCCTGGCAGTAGTTTAATCTGACCCACACAAAGGAGATCGTAAAACAGACTTGCTCCAATTAATAGATCGACGCGCTGAGGCCTATGGAACTCCGGATCCGCTAGGGGTATGTTCGCTGGAATGTTCCAGTTATGAGTGTCAATTCCAAAGCATGGCTGACGATCAGTTATGTTAGAAGCTACGATAGCAGTGATGAAAGCTGAGAAATCCGATGAGCGAGAGTGCAAGCTAACACTGACCGAACATCCATCGGTGACGAAGCTGGAGTCGCCAATTCCAGAAACTGCGGTTGATGATTTCCTTTTCCGAAGCTGAAGCTGATTGGCGAAACGAGAAGTTATCAGATGCAACTGGGAGCCGGAATCCAGCAATGCTCTGCAGGGAACTAAAACTCAGGAACGATTTTTTACCAAAACTGTGGCAGTGGCAAGTAGAACGACATTATTACTGAGACCTTGGGCTATAAGTGCAGACGAAGTAGACGCTGAAGTAGGGGGTTCAGTGGCAAGCTGAGCCGGATTAGAAGAAGGGGGCGCAAACGGAGACTGAGCATCAGTTGACTGACCTTGGACTGCAGCCGAATCAGGGTTACCGAAATGAAGCGTAGTATGATGCTTGCAGCCGCAGATACGACAGTGGCTCGAGGTGCACTGGCTTAATCGGTGTCCTGTTCTAAGGCAATTAATGCAAAGGGCCAGTCGTTTGGCCTCTTTATGGCGATTTTCGGGGGACAGTGCCTTGAACTTCGGACAGTACTGGACTTCGTGAGCGCCGGTACTGCAGAGCACGCAGCTTAAGAAAGCTTGGCTAGTTGCAATTAAGGTGGACCTGGAATTGTTGTATCGTTTATTCTTGCCCACCTGAATGCCGGGCGCATACATTGCCCTAATGTGCTCCTGATTCTCCAACTTCTGACATCTTTGCTCCAGAAATTTGGTGAATTGCTCGGCTGTGGGTATGCTATCCAGTGACGGAGTGTCCTCCCACTTGGCTTGTGTGGCACTGTCTACCCTCTGCAGCAGGCTGTGTATTATAATACAGTCAGCAATCTGTTCCTTTGTCCCAATACTTTTTAAGGCTCGCAGATTGCCAATTGCGGTATCTGTCAAGAATCGGAGCTGAGAAACAGACGACTCCTCAACGCGCTGCACACCCAGAATGTCATTGACGTGTGCCTGAAAAATTAACCGTTTATTATTAAAGCGTCTGTTCAGCAAATCTAAAGCGATGGAATAACTGGCGTGGCTAAATTCCAACGACGAGATCGTGTCTAGAGCCGGTCCTTTTAGGCAGGATCGTAGGTGCTGCAATTTTTCCACATTCGTCAAGTCAGGCTCCTTGTCGATTATCGAGGAAAACATGCTCCAAAAGGCGGAGTACTGTGAGTAGCCTCCACTGAATTCTGGAAGCTTTAACTCCGGTAGACGATGTCGATGCTGCATTATAACCGTAGCCGGGGCTTCTGAAATATGGTCCGTCCGCATTGTTGAGCAAGGGAGCATTGTGGGCTGCCGCTTGTTCAACTCATGCTTAATGCTGGTCTCCAGCATAACCACGCACTCGTCAAACTCTTTTCTTAAGGGACCACCGATCTCATCAAGATCGATTCTTTCCAGAGCATCATGATGCTCATTGAAAGACACGACAAGATCCAATACAGACTTTAAGCGGACGTTCAATTCCTCCTCCTTGAGCTCACCAATCTTCTCTTCGCCGACGGCATTTTCCATTCTCCGTGCTGCACTTAGCAGAGCTTGAACCTTACGCTTGTAGTAAGAAAGGTCTGCATTGAGGGACACGGGGGAATTGAGAGCGTTAGGGGAGGGTGTGCTATCAGAAGCCATTTCTTGTATTTGATACGGCAAACACAGAGGTCAATAGCCGGTGAATAACCTCGAACAGTTTTAAAGGAACTTCAAATCGATCGCAGCGTTCGAACACACGAGCACAGACCAGCAGCGAGAGTTCGCAATTTGCCAAAAAAACCAACAATGTCAAACACACTAGGTGCACCGAAAACGAAACGAAACAACAGCAAGCAGAACGTAAAGCAGATGACGCGAGAACCGTTACTGTTTGTGCACAACCGCCGAACCGAACAACTGTGTTTTATGCAAATTAGGGAGCGATATATGTAATTGGCTTTTTGTTTATATGTTTATGCTTGTTTATATTGATGTAATTGTTTATCACGTCTGGGGTCACCAAAATGTTTAGCTAGTGAGCTTTTTCACTAGCTGTTGCGATTAAAAACGACGATTGCAATTGGGCTTTGGTTGTATATAGGCGATTTAATGCCAGGTTTATTTAACTAGATGTATATATGTAGATATGCGTATACGACGAGAGATGATGCGTTGATTTCGAGTATTCGCTCCAGACTCAAAAACAAGGGCTGACGGCGTACTTGCCGTGCCCTATGAGGCAACGCTTACCGAGCGGGAGAGAGTGCAATTATAAGAGAGCTTGAGCAGTTCGGGCTGCTGCTAAGTCGAGTACAAAGAATGCTTATATGTACATAAGTATGCGAACGAAAGCCGCTGCCATGCGTAGGCATATGCGGTAACAAAATATTTTACAGTGGGCAATAGTTGACATCGAGATGTGCATTTACATTATGGTTTTGGTTTATACTGCTTGACCCGACACACCGATTTATCATTAAATTAGGTATTTTGTTTACATATGCTTTTTACATCTGCTTCTACATTTCTACATGTACATGTATAACTACATATTCGAGACGTGGAAGTGTTTGCGAGAGAGAGAGAGGGAATGAGTAAGCGCTTGGCAGGCGTTGCGTAGCGACTGAAATTTAATTTGTTGCTTCTGGATATAATAATGATATGGTAGTTTTCCAAGATTCTGCGTTTTTGGTTTTATTTTATCTTAAAAATTGTGGATTCCACAGATTTTCGTCCTTTGTGGGGGCGGTAGGAGGCGTGTCAAAATTTTGAAATACACTTGTAGTAGTGTGATAACACAGGAGACTGGATACAAAATTTGATTGGTCTAGCTTTTATAGTCTCTGAGATCTAGGCGCTAATGAAGACGGACAGACGGATGAACGGACAGACGGACAGACAGACATGGCTATATCGACTCGGCTATTGATGGTGATCAAGAATATATATACTTTATGTGGTCGGTAACGCTTCGTTCTAGGCGTTACATACACCCGCTATCACCACAAATACTCCTCGAGTACCGGGTATAAAAACCGCATTCGAATTATCCGTGCCCAAAACGAATTGAATGGATTCGAATGCTCCACCGATAGAGTACAAATGAGTGAGAGTAATGACTCATAACTCATACAACTGACATTCAAAAGATTTGGCACGAATTGATTCAGTCGATAAAGTGACTGAAATCGAATTATTCGAATTCATTCTATTTTTTCTCTCTAAATTTTTTTTTTGTCTTGCATTGGTTTTTTCGTTTGTTCGTTCTTTTGTGAGAAAGACAAAAAATTGTGATAAGTGGCATATAAAACATAAAATTGGTAAGTAAATAATAATTTATTGAATTCATTCTATTTTTTCTCTTTACATTTTTGCAGCCACACTAGTCAACACGACATTTCTGCTGTGGCCCAAAATGACTTTTTCTGATAGATTTTGAGATTTCAATTTTTGTAAAGAATTATGTTTTTTTATGGTGTAGTTTTTTTTGTTAGGAATTTTTTAAAAATCTGATATTTTTTCAGAGGTAGCGCCTTCTTTTTACACATAACTTAAGTTTTTTATAATTTGTTTTAATTAAACTTTTCAGTTCTAAGGAGGGGGAACGTTGTGAGCCGCGGCAAAGGCTCTACTTTATACCCGGTACTCAGTCAGTATATACATACATACATATATGAGCTTACGATTTATGGAGTTTATTATATGTTCTCAAAAGGGCCGAATCAAATTTTGGGCAAAAAATAATATTTCAAAAAATGAAGTCAAACCATTTTTGGAATTTGTATACACGTTTCCATTTTTGTTAAGCACCCAATTGTTTATGGAGCTTGTTAAGGAGGAGTCCGATGTAAGTGAAGCTATCATTGGCTCCACCGAAAAAATATGTCGTGCTGCTTACTTTAATTTTGAAGTGGCGGCTTAAAATGTATAATCAGTGCATCCCAAAAGATCTTTTTGGACCCTTGCAAGTATTTTTGTTACCATTTTGTTGCTTGCAATCACGCTTATTTTAATTGAAATGTTCAGGAATGGTTTGGCCGCTCAACTTTAAATTTAATTTATTGTTTGATTCGACAAAAATACCCCGATACCGCGTCGAAATTTCGTCGAATAATTTCAGTATTTTGTAAAAATACTTGTCAGAATACGGTAACAGTTACGAATGATGCGCCGAATGTTGTATCATGCGGCCGCATCATTTAACCTAAAAATCCAATGATGCGCCGTAATGTAAAAAGGGTATAAAACGGAACTATTATAATATGTTCGTAATCGGACTAGTAATGATACAAATCCCCGTGAGATGAGTGAAGTCTCGTTAAATCTTCGCTGACGGATTCAGAAGAGAGCATTTAGCGGACAAATTCGCAAACAGACTTAAAAACGGACAAGATGTGCAAGAAACAGCGGATCTCGTAATAGAACATAAACGATCATGTCAACGCCGACGTTTTTTTTTGTCTTGCATTGGTTATTTCGTTTGTTCGTTCTTTTGTGAGAAAGACAAAAAATTGTGATAAGTGGCATATAAAACATAAAATTGGTAAGTAAATAATAATTTATTGCCAAACTAACCAAACAAAATAAAATCAATTTACACACGCTGTGTACATATTTTTTTTCTAGCCCTCTTTTTACTCTCCACTCCTCTTGTGTCAACGAAAAGAACAATTTTCGCTGGAATTCACTTTGCGCACCACTTTTTTATAAAAAGTGAAGTATAAATATTAATAGAAAAGCCATTTACAAGTAAAAGCAGGAGATATACTATATGCGAAGCTTATAAATAAAAGTATAAAAGTAAAACTTTTGTCCGAAAAAATTCCAGGGTTGTCACGTGATGTTCGAGCTTTAAAATGCACGCCACGGGCGGTTATTAAAAGGAATTTAGCTCCAGAAAGCTATGTGTATTACGGCGTGAAAGACGCGCTAACAGATTTGTTCGGTAATTTTTCATATAAATAAGATAACTTAATCATAAATATTAATATAGACGGACATCCACTGTTTAAGAGCTCACTGTAACAAACCTGACCTAATTTATTTAATGTCAGTGGCACAAAGAAAATCCAACCCAACCGATCCCAATATTTACTTTGAAGATTTCGTAAGCGAGTTAATAGAATTGATTGAGGATGGCATAATATTTAAAGGTAGCAATTTTCATATTAGTATTAGATCCATAGTTTGCGATGCACCATCAAGTGCATATATTCTGGGTGTTAAATGAATTTGTTTTGTGCAACAAATGCACTCAAAGGGGTGAAAAATTTCAAAGGAGAATAGTTTTTAAAATATCAGAGAACCTTCCCCGAACAGATGATAACTTTAGAAATAACCTACAGCCAGCGAATCACAAATTACAGAAGAAATTAGTTTTAGAAAACTTACCAATTAAAATGGTCAAACAGTGTTCCTTTGATTATATGAATATATTTATTTTGCCTTGGCATTATGAAAACATAACTCGTGACTTTAGTAAGGTTTAAAGGTCACCAACTTTCTTTGGACCGGCATACAATAAGCTAATTGTGCTAATAGATATCGTTTCAAAAGTTTATACCTATGGAATTTTATAGAAAGCCGAGATCTCTTGACTATCTTGAAAGATTTAAGGCGACAGAATTCCGAACATTTTTGTTGTATACTGAACCCGTTGTTTTGAAAAACTCTAGACACAGCCCGTTACCATCATTTTTTATTACTAAGCCTAGGAGTACGACTTCTTCTTCATAAAGAATATAGTATCACCAAAAATGCTCTTGCTTCCAGTTTATTTAATGATTTTGTTAAATAACTTCCCTCATTATATATATGCATGCATGCTTTCATTCAATTTTTATTGCCTAACACATTTAAGCGCATTTAAGCGTTTCTAGGGCAGTTAAAAAATATGATGCTAAATTCAGATTTTTTAATAGAGCAGTTGTATAATAGTATTGTAGAGTCAAGTGTTTTGAAAGTTGTCTCTAAAATTAGAACATTGGATTTAAAAACGTCAAAAATATAATATTTTTTGATTAGAAAGAATCAAATAGTTTTTACTTTATAGATAGGCCTTCATTCCCAAATATTTAAAAATTTGTATATAAAACGAGGGGGAACGTTGTGAGCCGCGAAAAAGGCCGCGGCTCTACTTTATACCCGGTACTCCGTCAGTAAATACATACATATACATATGAGCTTACGATTTATACAATTTATTATATGTTCGCAAAAGGAACGAACTGAATTTTGGGCAAAAATTAGTATTTCAAAAATGGAAGTCAAACCATTTTTGGAATATTTATACATGTTTCCAATTTTGTTTGCATATGCTTTTTACATCTGCTTCTACATTTCTACATGTATAACTACATATTTAAGACGTACAAGTGTTTGCGAGAGAGAGAGAGAGAGAGGGAATGAGTCAGCGCCTGTCTTGGCAGGCGTTGCGTAGCGACTGAAATTTAATTTGTTTCTTCTGGCCATAATATTGATCCGACCTGTTCTAGATGCGGCAATCTGGTAGATATGGTAATTTTCCATGATTCTGAGTTTTTGGTTTTCTTGTATCTTCAAAATTGTGTATGCCACAGACATCCGTCCTTTGTGGGGGCGGAAGGGGTCGGGGCGAAATTTTGAAATACACTTGGAGTAGTGTGATAACCTAGGAGACTGAATACAAAACTTGGTTACTCTAGCTTTAATAGTTTCTGAGATATAGGCGCTAATGAAGACGGACAGACGGACGGACAGACAGACATGGCTATATCGACTCGGCTATTGATGCTGATCAAGAATATATATACTTTATGGGCTCGGAAACGCTTCCTTCTGGGTGTTACACACATCCGTTATCACCACAAATCTAATAAATAATAAATAAATCAGTCTTCAGTCAGCTTTCACTGCATTCGGTCGTGTTTTCGCTATGTTTTATCAATGCTCGGAATGTGATTCGGACGTTACGGCCGCTCAGCTTCGTGGCTTTGATGCTGTACGCTGTTCGTCGTTGTGCCGCCGTGCGTTTCATCTGTCGTGCATTGATTTGCATGCAGATGCGCTGAAAATGTTGGTTAATCTGCCTAACCTTATGTGGCAGTGCGACAATTGTGTGATTGCGAATGACTCGCACTCGAAAATTGACGAACTCAACGACAAGGTTTTGAAGCTTGAGAGCCTTTATCGGGAGCTCAAGTCGGAGTTTATGGCTGCCCTCCCTGTCACTTTAAATAAGAAGGTGAAGCCGGCTGTTGCAAGGAAGAAAGCCGGCAATGTTACATCTGTGGCTGAGTTGCAGTCTCCGCGGCTAGTGGCCGCCACATCGACTGCGGTTATTGACCCTGGATCAGCTGCTTCAGATGGCTTTGTCACTGTGCGGAGAAAAGAGAGAAAGAACCGCACAAAGAAGACGAAGCGTTTGCTAGGCATTGCGCCGAGCTGTGAGCAGCTAAATGTATTGCAGAGCAGAAAATACCTGCATATTGGTCGATTTTCTACTGCAACGGAGCCAGAGGCGGTGGTGAGATTTGTTGCCGATAAGCTCAAGGTGTCTGAGACGGAAATTTTTTGTGCGAAATTGGTCAAGCGGGACGCTGATCTATCTGCATTGAAGTTTGTCAATTTCAAACTTGGTGTACCTGAGCCGCTGTTCCCTGACGTCTTTGAGGAGAAATTCTGGCCAGTGTCGGTAAGGGTTTCCCGTTTTGTGCATAGGCAGAGGCCGGAAGCAGATATTACGGCAGTTAATCTGTTGACAGCTGTGCCAGTACGGACGTCCACCCCGACTACGGAAGCTCCAGCTCCAGTTCCTTCCACTTCAAAAAACCCCCAGTGAGCGGCGCCCATGGCTTCTGGTTCGCCGCCTCTTTACGACATATTCTGTATGCAATTTCTCGCCTCTACGCAGTCAGGCTGCTGCTGGTATAGGCGTCGACGCTCTTGCTTGCGCTCTATTTCAACGAAGTGCGCCTCTGACATCGTCGTTACAACAACATTCGACAACGCATGTCTTCGTGTGCTTGGCTTGCGCCGTTGCTGCACTCGACACTTGGGGAGAGTCAGTAGCCCGGCGTTCGCTCGTAAATGGAGAACTCTCTTCGCCCTCAGTACCCAGTATGGATCTCCCCGCCGCTGCCCCGCTTAATCGTCTGGTCGAGGAAGGTGTGCTGCGGTTTCGGACTACGGCGTTTGGGCATTTTTTACGCACGAGCCGCGCCCCTCTTGCTGCATGTGATATTCCAAGCCCTTCTCAGGATTATGCTTCCGTGCCCACGGGCTGTTCAGCACTGCAACCCTCCGTGATCATGCCTATGGAAGGGACCAAATCGTTTAGCGTCTTCTTTCAGAATGTAGCGGGCATGCGCACTAAGGCTCAGGATATATATTTGGCAACCGCTGTGTGCGTTTTCGACGTCATCGTCTTGGTTGAAACCTGGCTCAACGATAGCTTCTTCGACAGCGAGTATTTTGACCCCAACCTTTTCCAAGTGTTTCGTAAGGACAGAGATTGTGCCAAAACGAATCGCTGCAGAGGGGGTGGGGTCATTGTGGCCGTTAGACGCACGATTCAATGTGATCCCATTTGTCTCTTGGATGGAGACACTATGTTGGATCAGATTGGTGTGTTGGTGGCCGGACAGTCGGAGGCTCTTGTAGTCAGCGCATCGTACATTCCGCCGTGTAGTAGCTATGAGGTCTACAAGGCGCATATGCGAAATATTACCAGCATGCATGCTAATCTAAAAGACCGTCAGCATCTCTGCGTTGTTGGCGACTTCAATTTGGGGTCGTTGGTGTGGTCCGCCGATCCGCAGTCGTCGGCTATGATCCCGAGCAATGTGCACTTGCAGCAGGAAATTCTTTGTTTGGATGACTGTTTTAGTATGGGCTTAAACCAAGTCAATAATGTATTTAATAGGTTAAATAAGATTCTAGATTTAGTTTTCGTTGGACCTGATGTCGACTGCCGTGTAACGCGCTGTGAACAGCCGATTGCAGAATGCAGTGGTATACGAAGGGGCTCGTTAGGTACAAAAATCTGCGCAATAAGTTTTTTAAGCGTTTTAATAGGACCCGGGACCCTGTTGATTGGGACAGGTATGTGCAACATAAACGGGAGTTTTCGTTTCTCAATAAATTTTTATATAATCAATATATTGCCGACGTTGAGAGGGGGCTCAAACTTAATCCCAGGTCATTTTGGCATTTTATAAACTCTAAGAGGTCAACGAGTGGTCTTCCCTCAGCTATGTATCTTGGTCTCTGTAGCGCTAATACTGACTGTGGCATAGCAAACCTTTTTGCTTCTTTTTTCAGGTCTAATTTTGAGCCATGTGCGACGTGGCATGATTCGGATATCCTTGACTCCATCCCTTCGGTTGTCAATATTGGCACACTTGATATATTGGAGGGGGACATCTTGGAGGCTATTGCTGACTTCGAAAATTCTAATAAGCCCGACAGTGATGGTATTTCTGCCTTCCTGTTTCGCAATTGTGGTGATGCTTTTTGTGCGCCGCTGAAAATTCTTTTCATGAATTCCTTGTTAGCGGGTCGGTTTATTGGTAAGTTGAAAGCTGCCACAGTCACTCCTGTTTTTAAGAAAGGCTCGAAGAATAATATCTCTGATTATAGACCAATTGCCAAACTCAGCAATATCTCAAAGCTTTTTGAGCGTATCATTGCCAAAAAGATTACTTTTCTCACGAGGTCATACATCAGCCCAAAGCAGCATGGTTTTATGCCGGGTAGATCAACAGCTACGAACCTGATCGCCTTCAGTAATTTCTGCACACGTGCCTTTGAAAAGTACTCCCAGGTCGATGTTGTGTACACTGACTTTGCTAAGGCCTTTGATAAAGTCTCCCACTGTGCTCTAGTAGCCAAGCTACATAGCCTTGAATATGCTTCAGTGGTTTGGAACCCTACTGGGGTTGGTCAGATTGCGCGCATCGAGAGATTGCAGAGGAAGTTTTTGAAGTTTGCACTCCAGCCTTTGCAGTTTGCAGTCCCATTGCCATCCTATGAGTGCAGATGTCGCCTTGTGCATCTCTCCTCTCTCGAGGATCGTAGGACCATTGCGGCTCAATTCTTGATTTATGACTTGGTAGTGGGGAATATTGATTGCCCTGACCTGCTTAATAGGATTGGCTTCAATACGCCTGCCAGGAGCCTTAGGGACCACGCACTCTTTGCTATCGATCTCCACCGGAGCAATTACGGAAGTAACGAACCTATATGTAGGGCTCTTCGCCAGTATAATGCGCTGCCAGCTGGGATGCGGTACGACTTCTGCCATGGGAAAGCAGCCGTTAGACGATTGCTCTCTGATTTTTTCTTGTTTCAATGTTAATTGTTTTTTTTGTTGGTTTCTTTGTATTATTTAAGATAGATGTAAGTTAGTTTAGCCAGTTAAGGTTCAACCGTTGGCCAATAAATAAATAAACAACAATATACCCCTATACTCTTCGAGTACCGGGTATAAAAATACTTTTCATAGCTTACTATGATCTTGAACCCTTTTTTATATTCCCAATAGAATCAACCCTTGTCGGCATATTTTCTTCAAGGAATATTATATAATATAAATAACAATATACCCCTATACTCTTCGAGTACCGGGTATAAAAATACTTTTCATAGCTTACTATGATCTTGAACCCTTTTTTATATTCCCAATAGAATCAACCCTTGTCGGCATATTTTCTTCAAGGAATATTATTAATGACTGTAATGTAGTGCAGCATCTAAAAGATAACTTTTTAGGAAAAATCATTCATATATTTCATACTGATGTGCACATTTACTTTCCATTAATTCCAGAAACACGATGAGCTGTGGCCCAAAATGACTTTTCTGATAGATTTGAAGATTTAAATTTTTTGAAAGTATTTTGGTTTTTTATTGTTTAGTTTTTTTTTTAAAAGAATTCTATTCTAATTTTTTCTATTTTTTAAATAACTTAAGTTTCAGTTGGACTGAGGGTCTGAAGACACGGAGACAGCCCCTGTTGATTTTCAATGGAAGATGAGTGACAGGCAGTTGTGGTACTGTTTCTGATACGAATTTTATACAATAAACTTAACTTTATTTATAGATAACAAAAGGTACAAAAACTGCTGATTTTATGGTAAAATAGAAAAATAATAATAAATGTCGATTAAATATAAAGTGTCTGATGCAAATTTGGCAATTGTGACAGTCAGCAATTGCACAGTGTTATTGGCTTCTGAAGAAAGATCGCCTTGTCAGCAGAATTCGCTGCCGAGGCGGTTTGTCGTTGACTCAGCTATAATGCTGAGTCGTGATATTCTCTTTTATATGAGTGAAATTTATTGGTTTTGATAAATGTGTGTTTATATTACATAATAATTCGTATACATAATTCGCCGACTGAACAAAAATCACGAGTTAAGTTTAACTAATATATTCTACTATATATTATAATATTCTGTACAGATCTATGAGCTAATGATGTCAGGTTAAAAATCATTCGACAAATGGACAAATGGATGCGCGACAATGCTCTTGGCGAAGCACTGAGGCCAAGAAATGCATTTGAGGCTTGCGGGTTACCCTAGCAATCCGTAGTAAGAATTATTTTAAAACTGATATGTATATATGTGTATTATAATATACTAAACTACGATAATTTTTTTACAGCGGAATTTAAAGAAAGATTTGTCTTGGCAGCTCGAGCTGCCCAATTTTCGAGATGAACACATTTCTGAGATTTCTTGAGCCACAAATTTATTTGCTGAATGTTGCATTTTGACGCGGCGCACTAATACCCTATAAACAATTAAAACAGTGTGAAGTCATGTCTGATATATATTTTGCATTTGTACATACTTTCATTCGGCGAACGCCGAACCACTCAAACCTTATCCTTATCCTTTCAGACATTCCATTGCTGGAATATTCAATTGCTTTGATTTTGGCTTCAGTTAGTGACGAAACGCGTGTTCAATTACAAGTCCGACAAGTAAAACTGAATTACAGATTATTATACAATAAAGCGAGTAAGCCAAAGGTAAGATAAAGCCAACTTAACTTAATTTTAAAATGTATCAGCTCAAGAAGAATCTAAAGGAGAAATATGGAGAAAAACTAGCTCGGACTAGCAAGGAAAAAGTGTCGTCCAGTGAAAAAGACAAATTTGAGGACAACGAAATGGAAAGTGTAATGGAGTCGGGAATTGCCGTGTTTGGAAATGGAAGTTCTGTAGTTTCTTGTTTTTTGTTTTCAATTTTCCATCTGTTACTTATATTTATATTTTATATTTTTAGATGCAGTAACTGTAGAGGCATCTGGTCTGATGAGCGTGTGAGGTGGCTCAGAGGAGGCCTAGGTGCGGATAGCGAAAGGCCTACCTTAGTAAATAGGTCAGCTGCGAATAAGCGGGCATCTTTAAGAAGAGTACCGAAAATAAGCAGTCCCGGACAGCCAGCGGGTGTTCGCGAAGCAGCAACACTGATGATGCACTTGTGGTGCCGCCTCGTATAAGTAGCTCACACACTCCCATTCCCCCACACACCACCTACCCACATCCCAACCTCCACGACCCATGCCGAGAGTCAGCCTGGCTGGTGGCCCGGTCCAAAAACTAGCCCAGTCTTGAACGGAGAGCCCAGGGACTTGGCAGACTCTTGTTCTAATGATGCCTTACCCGTGCAACGTGGATCTCTGCCCGGACTGAACGTTCCCCTTCTCTGCATCTCGTGGGATGTAGATAAGAAAAACAAAATAAGTTTAAGCAAAAAAACACAAAAATAAATAAATGAGACTGGCACTCCCCAAACGCCAAATGGGAGCGATCCCTCGCATGCAAAGGCATCGGCCATAAGGCCTGGCCCGACCAGCTCAACAGCAGGACAGACCTGCATGGTGGAAAGCGCTGGTGTGAGCCCGATTGGGTCCCATCCCGAATCTGGGCACTTTCTAACACCTAGGACAGGCAGCTAAGCAACATTGCGGCTGCCCGACCTTCAGGTAAAGTGGAGGGAGATGAGTTGCCATTGACCAGTGCTCAAGCCAAAAAGCACACATATGCCGAAAGGAGTAGTGCAGGGCACATAGTCCGTCGGCAGAACGCGAGCACGAAAACGAGTCCATCAGCCGATTGGCTGAAGAAGGTAGAGTGGGCCACATCGGTTCTCCCAAATTTTACCATGGCCTCCCAACCTAAGAGGCAGCGTTCGCAGGAGACACCCGTGCCGGTCTCAAAATGGTCCAATTTTCTGCCAAATGTCTCCTTCGTGCAGGAAAATATAAAAGTGGTAGCCTGTGAAGACGAGCGCTCCGTAAAGCTCTACAAAGCAGCGGTAGCGCAGATCGGAGAGGTCTACTCTGGGGCGAAGCTTGTCGCTGTAGACTGGAGCGAGGTGCCCAGTAGAGCCTGAGCGCATCCTTAAGATGTTGCAGTGATGCAACCCAGGACTGCTGACCACAGACTGGAAGGTAGTAAAGGTTGAGGTGACGCAAGGGCCGACAAATCAGACCGTGTTCGTCCTCAATAAGGAATCGCTGGCCCCGATAAAGGCAGCCAAAGGAGAGCTGAACTTCAGCTTCAGCTCGGTTACCATAAAGGTGTACAAGTCGGACGCAGCGGAAGAGGCTCGTCCTGTCGACAACCCAGTCGTGCAGGATGCTGCCTCGGAGATCGAAGCACCCGACAGCGAGCTGGAGCCGGTCAAGGATGGCTACTCGTCGGACGCGGAGCTCATGAGAGATTCGAGGCGATGTGTCGTGAGGACGTCTCTGACCACTCAGACGCCGACACTACAGTGGTGGGGATTCTTGAAGATGTCTCTGAGACTTCTTCAAATAATTCTCCACCACTGTAAAGCAGCATCTGCTGCCCTCTACTCCGCTTGGACGCAAGCGGAGCCGACCTTGTTTTAATCCAGGAGCCTTGGATAGTCGGTGACAAGGTCTGTGGATTAGCGACGAGGGAGTACAAGCTCATTGTACCCCAAACAGAAGGTCAAACTCGTACCTGCATTCTTGCAATAAAGCACCTAAATATCTTTCTGCTCCATAACTTTAGCAATGGCGACAACACGGCAGTAAGCCAAGAGCTAATGCGGACACTTTTGAGGCTGAAGTCGTCCTACATGGCCCATGAGGAAAATGATCCTCCAAGCGACCTCGTTTGCAAGCTGGCCAGCGACAGCGAGAGGTCCAATACATGCCTACTAATAGGCTGCGACGACAATGCGCTCCTTACCCAATGGGGGAGCTCGGATTCCAACGTAAGGATTGAGTCACTTTTCAGCTTTATCCTGAACTCTAACTTAGTCATCTGTAACACTACTCGACAAAATTCAACTTTTTTTTTCCGCTGTGGCCAAAAATGACTTTTTCTGATAGATTTGGAGATTTAAATTTTTTTAAAGATTTTTTTTTTTTTTTCATGGAGTAGTTTTTTTTTAAAGAATTTTTAAAAAATGTTGTGTTTTTTGTCATAGGTAGTGCTTCTATTTTTTACATAACTTAAGTTTCCTACAACTGGTTTTATAGAACTTTGCAGTTAAAAAAAGCTGACAAATGCAGCTATCCGACTCAGACACTTTGTAGCTGCAACTTAACGTCTGGAAGATATTAAGCATCCAAATTGAAATTTCATAATTTTTTTCGGTATTTTTCCCCGAAATTTTGAATTTGAAAGCTCAGAAAAAGTCGAAAAAAAAATATCTGAATGCCTTGATTTTTGGTTTTAGATAGACACATTAATTAGACGTCGTTTAAGGTATCGCTTATAAGAATATAAAAATAAACGGCTAAGTTATAACCGTTTGACCACACTTTCATATACCGTTTTGCACCATCCTCAATGCAATTTTACCGTTAAAAACTGTTACAAACAAAGATTTTTGGTATGTTTGTAGGAAAAAACAACGGTTATTCGTCGGCTAACGGAATTTATCGGCAAAATTCGGCATATGAAGTTTTGGTCAAACGGTTATAACTTAGCCCGGACACTAAAGATGACTTAGATCGCCTAGTGAACAGGTTTACGAAAGCATGCAACAAGGCCTTCACGCCACGGTATCCTACGTAAAAGCTGCAGGACTCTCTTCAACAGAGCCAAAAGCGCTAACGAGGAGAATCATTGGGCAGACTACAAAGTTAGTCTTGCCCTATACAAAAAAGAAACCCGGAAAGCAAAAAGGGCAAAAATTCTGCTCGGAGATAGAGGAGACGTCAGAAGCCGCAAGGCTGCGCAAGATCCTTTCAAAAACTACCACCCCCTCGGTAGGGTATCTTAAAAGAAACGTTGGAACGTGGACTAACTCTAGTGAGGAGTCGTTCCATATACTACTCAAGACCCACTTCCCTGGGTGCACAATCATCAAGCCGGCGCAACTCCATAGCGAAGGCCCGACAATTACGATGGACCATATTCTTACCAAACGGAATATAAGCTGGGTAGTAAACAGCTTCAATCCGTTCAAATCGCCAGGTCCGGACCAGGTCATTCCGGCCCAACTCCAAAAGGCCGGAGACTCGGCCATCAACTGGCTACAATGTATATTCAAGAAGATACTAGTAGGGGGAATACACCACAAGAGTGGCTCAAGGCAAAGATAGTCTTCATCCCCAAAGCGGGTAAGGCCTCGCACACGACTCCAAAGGACATCAGACCAATAAGTCTACCGTCCTTTCTTCTCAAAACTTTTGAGAGACTTGTGGGTCTACACCTGAGGACAATTATTAGCCCTCAGATGTTGTCAGGAGCACAACATGCCTACCGAAAAGGAAAATCCACGGAAACGGCACTCCATGAAGTAGTTTTAGTGATAGAGAAATATCTACCCTTCAAGGAATACTCTCTAATAGCCTTTCTCGATATCGAGGGAGCTTTCAACAACGTCGTGCCAGGTGCCATTACGGACGCGCTGACTGACCTGGAAGTGGACAGTCACTTGGTGATGCTCATCGATCAATTGCTCACATGCAGGACGGTGACATCATCGATGGGATAGTCCACTCACTTAAGGTATGTCAACAGAGGCACTCCGTAGGGCAGTGTCCTGTCTCCTGAACATAGCAGTCAATAAGATTCTATGTGGCCTGGAAGGGGGGGTTGCAAGGTAGTGGCATACGCGGATGACGTCGCAATTATCTTGTCGGGGAAATACCCTCAAACACTCTGCGACCTAATGAGCGCAAAGCTCGCAAGACTGTCAGAATGGACAAAATCGCGTGGACTGGGAGTAAGTCCCTCAAAAACGGAACTTGTGTTATTCACAAATAAATACAAGGTTTCACCCCTCAACCTTCCAATACTAAATGGATGCAGGCTCTCCTTCAGCGATAGTGCCAGTTACCTAGGGTTGTTAATTGACAAGAAGCTTAACTGGAACCTTAACATAAAGGACAGAGTGAAGAAGACTACGATAGCCCTATAAACATGCAAAAAAGCTTGGCTTGAAGTGGGGCATGAGCCCAAGCATAGTCCAATGGATCCAATAGTTACAGTGTGGTGGCCGACAGTATCAAAAGTATCGATCACCAAACAACTGGGCAAGGTTCAGCGAATCGCAGCCCTATGCATTAGTGGAGCACTACGCACCACTCCAAATGATGCACTAAATGCCATCTTAGGTCTCCAGAGCCTCCAGCTTGCGGGAAAGGAAATGGCAGAAATGGCAGCGATTCGTCTGAGAGACTCCGACCAATAGACATCACAGCTCATGGGTCACTCATCGATACTAACCAGCAGTACCGTCCCCACGAAAACGGACTACTGCGTCCCAAGGGAACACACAAACACCCCCTTCAATATAATCACCCTAGCAGAGACGAATGGCTCGATTGACCACCAGACCCAGATAGGGCCATAAGAATGTTCACAGATGGATCAAAGCTGGACAGCAAGGTCGGAGGAGGAATCTACTCCGAACAGCTTGATATCAGGCCCTCATTCAGGCTCCCAGACCACTGCAGTGTATTCCAAGCGGAAGTCATTGCGAGGCGGGAAGCACTGAACATCCTTCAAAAAGCCACCGTCTCCTTCAAAAAGTGTAGCCCGTCACACTTAGGCCGGTTTCGACCCGTTGTGGTATCGCATGAGATCACATGATGCTCTTATAAAGTTTGCGATTTTTCTAGGACATTTTTTTGACATTTCTGCCCTGTGGAGCTTGGCAGCCGCCTTAACGTAACCTAACCTAACTGTAGAGGCAGGGACTGGGATATGTAAAATACAACTAAAAAAAAATATAATAATATTCATTAAAAAAGCAACAACCCAAACAACCAAAACGAATTTCTTTTTTTAATTTCAGTTTAATTTTAAAAATTGGCGCTGTTTACAAAACACAGCTGAATCATGAGAGTGACCAGATATGTTTTAGGTTCTTGATCACAATATTTTAATTACGTTCCACACAAACGAAATAGATATCAGATTTCTGTCAGTAATTTTCCGGTGTGCTGGATACAGCCTTCAAGTAAGAAGAAGTGAATTACGAAATTACTTTTTTTTTTTTTTTTGGTACTTGAAGAGTTTAGGGGTATATAAGATTTGTGGTGATGGTGGATGTGTGTAACACCCAGAAGGAAGCGTTTCCAACCTCAGAAAGTATATAAATATATTCTTGATCAGCATCAATAGCCGAGTCGATATAGCCATGTCTGTCTGTCCGTCCGTCTGTCCGTCTTCATTAGGGCCTATATCTCAAAGACTATTAAAGCAAAAGCAACCAAATTTTGTATCCAGTCTCCTCTGTTATCACACTACTCCAAGTGTATTTCAAAATTTCGCCTCGCGCCTTTCTGCCCACACAAAAAACGAAAATCTGTGGCATACACAATTTTAAAGATTCGAAGAAACTAAAAACGCAGAATCATAGAGGATAACCATTTCTATCAGAGTGTTGAATCTGGATCAGATCTGATTATTTATATAGCCACAATGAAGAAAACCATTTCGAAAAGCATCGTTGCCTCTAGCTCTCTCTCACACAAGACCCAGTCTGCTTTGCCTATTCGTTCAAATGAGCGCCTAGATCTCAGAGACTATAAAAGATAGAGCAACCAAACTTTCTATCCAAGCTCATGTGACATCAATTCAGCACAGATTTATTTCAAAATTTTGCTACGCTCCCTTCCGCCCCCACAAAGAACGAAAATCTGTGGAATCCACAATTTTTAAGATAAAAGAAAACCAAAAACGGCTAATCATGGAAAATAACCGTATCTACCAGATTGCCGAATCTTGATCAGGTCGAACTACTATTATAGCCAGAAGAAACAAATTAAATTTCAGTGGCTACGCAACGCCTGCCAAGCGCTTACTCATTCCCTCTCTCTCTCTGCAAACACTTGTACGTCTCGAAGTTATATGTAGCTATACATGTACATGTAGAAATGTAGAAGCAGATGTAAAAAGCATATACATACAAAAAGGAAAACATGTATAAAAATTCCAAAAATGGTTTGACTTCATTTTTTGAAATAATATTTTTTGCCCAAAATTTAATTCGTCCCTTTTGCGAACATATAATAAATTGCAGAGGTTGTAAGATCATATATGTATGTACATATATACTGCTTAAGTACTGGGTAAAAAAAAAGATCCGCGGCCTTTGCCGCGGCTCACAACGTTCCCCGTCGTTACTCTTCTCGTACCTTAAAAAATTTTGGATTCCACAGGTTTTCTTTTTTTTTTGTGGGGGCGAAAGGGGGCGTGGCAAAATTTTGAAATACACTTGTGCTGAATTGATGTCACAGGAGATTGGATAGAAAGTTTGGTTGCTCTATCTTTTGTAGTCTCTGAGAACTAGGCGTCAAAAAAGACGAATGTGCAAAGAAGACGGGGTCGCGTGTGAGAGAGAGCGAGAGGTAACGATGCCTTTCAAAATGGTTTTCTTTATTTTGGCTGTATTAATTATCCGATCTGATCCAGACTCAACACTCTGATAGAAACGGTCATCACCTATGATTCTGCGTTTTTAGTTTTCTCGTATCACTAATAAATCATAAGCAAACATCTGAGCCACAATGGTCCTACGATCCTCGAGAGAGGAAAGATGGACGAGGCTGCATCTACTCTCATATGATGGCAATGGAATGGGAAACTGCAAAGGCTGGAGTGCAAACTTCAAAAACTTCCTTTGCACTTTCTCGATACGAGCAATCTGAACGAAACCAGAAGGGTTTCAAACTACTGAAGTATATTCAAGGCCTCGTATATGGATCCCTGAACTGAGATGAATTGCACGTAACAAACCCAAACAAAGCATAGGTTTTTGGCAAAAAGAATTTTAAATTCTCGACAAATAGAAATTTGGAATCGAACAAGACGCCTAGGTCAAGTATATGAACTTTTTGAGGTCTGAACTTTGAATACATGCTTGCTAATTTTGAGAGGGAGCAAGTTAAGTGTGCACAAACGAGAAACTCTATCCAGGTCACGCTAAAGAAGGATACTGTCGCCTAATGATTTGGCAGAGCGGAAGATTTTGAGAGCAAATGCTCAGAAGCTTGAATGCTGCGACATATTTCATTGATGAAAATAGAGAAAAGCAGTGCACCAAGAGCACTTCCGTGTGGAAGGCCGGAAATAGCTAAATATGGGTGTGTTCAAAGGCATGTGTGCAAAAATTACTGAAAGCGACCAGATTAGTGGTCTTTGATCTACCCAGCAAAAAGCCATGCTGATTTGGGCTAATATACGACTTCATGAGGAAAGTGATCTTTTTGTCAATGATAAGCTTAAAAAGCTAATTAGAGATACAATTTTTGTGGCAGCTTTCCACTTATCAAAAAATCGATCCGTAAACAAAGAATTTGTAAAGAGAATTTTCAACTGTTCACAAAAAACAACATTACAGTTGCGAAGCAGGAAAGCAGAAATACCATCACTGTCGAGTTTACTAGAGTTGTTGAAATCAGCAATTTCCTCGAAGCTGACCGCCTCCAATACATCAAGTGTGCTAATATTGAGCACCGAAGAGATGGAGTCTAAGACATCCGAATCTTGCCACGACGCGCATGTCTCAAAATTAGAGCTGAAAAAATAAGCAAAAAAGCTTGCTATGACACTATCAGTATTTGAACTAAGGACACCAAGATTCATGAGGGAAGAGCACTCGTCGACTTTTTAGAATTTATAAAATGCCAGAATGCCCTGGGATTAACTTTAAGCCCCATCTCAACGTCGGCAATATATTGATTATATAAAAATGGGTTTAAAAACTCCTGCTTCTGTTGCACATACCTGGCCCAGTGAACAGGCTCACGGGTCTTATCAAATCGTTTAAAAAACTTATTACGCAGATTCCTATACCTCACAAAACCCTTCGTATACCAACGTAGCTTATAGGAGCCACGCACTTTTCTTGTATCAACAATATGACGAACAGTATAAATAAAAATACTATATCAACACTAGGATGCGAGAGAACAGACGCCCAGTTTACATTTAACCTGTCATGCCGTATGCCATTCAGACTTACATCGGTAAGACAATATTCAAAATTAAGTTCCGCCCGAGGCGAGTAACAATATAATTTAACTGATAATATCAACGGTGTGTGATGCATGTCGCATTCTGCAATCGGCAGTTCGCAACGCGTTACACGACAATCGACATCAGATCCAACAAAAACTACATCTAGAATCTTATTTAACCTATTATAAACATTGTTGACTTGGGTTAAGCCCATACTAAAACAGTCATCCAGACAAAGAACTTCTTGCTGCAAATGCACATTGCTCGGCATCATAGCCGACGACTGCGGAACGGCGAACCACACCAACGAACCCAAATTGTTGTCGCCAACAACGCAGAGATGCTGACAGTTTTAAATTAGCAAGTGTTTTATATTTTGCATATGCGCCTTGTAAACATCGTAGATACTACTCGGCGGAATGTAAGATGCGCTGACTAACAGAGTCTAACAGAGTTAGACCGTGCGTCTAACGGCCACAATGACCCCACCTCCTCTGCAGCGCTTCATTTTGGCACAATCTCTGTACTTACGAAAGACTTGGAAAAGGTGGGGATCAAAGTACTCGCTGTCGAAAAAGTTATCGTTGAGCCAAGTTTCAACCAGGATGATAACGTCGAAATCGCAAGTAGAGGCTGCCAAGTAGATAACCTGAGCCTTAGTGCGCATGCACTATTTTTTTTGAAGTGGATGGAACTGAACCAGAGACACCAAGTTTGAAGTTCTTCGCTCAAAAAATCTCAGCCTCAGATACCTTGAGCTTATCAGCAATTAATATCACCACCGCTTCTGTCTCCGTCGCGGTAGCAAATTTACCAATATGCAGGTAATTTCTGCTCTTCAATACATTTAGTTGCTCTCAGCTCGGAGCATTTTTATTAGTGTGATCACACAGGACTCTGGATACTGGATTGCTCTGGCTTTTATAGTCTCAGAGATCTAGGCGCAAATAAAGACGGACGGACAGACGGACGGACAGACAGACATGACTATATCGACTCGGCTATTGATGCTGATCAAGAATATATATACTTTATGGGGTCGGAAAAGCTTCCTTCTGGGCGTTACACACAACCGTTATCACCACAAATCTAATATACCCCTATACTCTTCGAGTACCGGGTATAATTATGGATCCATTTAAATTTTTTAAATTTTTTAAATCGGTGAATAATTAGACACTCTACTAGAGCTCCTCAAAGTTGAAAAATTATTCGTGAGGACGAATAAATGACAAATTACGAAAATTCACCACTTTCAAACTGAATATTGGGCGATGTTAACAACCGATCTTCGATCTTTTTACTTTATCTTTTTTATGTTCAATATGAGTGTTTTGTTGCATAAATTTTAAATATAACTTAAATACTTACTTATTAAATTAGAAATATTTCGAAAAAACATTAAATTTTGTTATTTTTTTAACTTTTGTGGAATGTTTTTTTTTTTATTTCGCCGCTTACCTATTTTGGCTGTAAAGAATATATATATTTTTTTTTATACCTAACTAATTGGAAAGGTGTTATACCTATTTTGCTTTCTTACCTAGCTAACTCAAAATATGTATATGTTGCAGCGTCATTATTTTCGTTATTAGTTGCCATCGTTTTAGGCGCAGCGAGTTTCGGTCGCACCGGGATCCTAAACACAACTAACTTTGTGTCTTCCCTTTTTCTCGTGCCTCTCTACCGAACCACACTTGGCGACAGCTACAGACGCTGTCGCCCGCCAAAACGGGACTTTCCCAAACTACATAGTAAAACAGACAAAAAACAGACACACAAACAGACACACAAACAGGCTGACGCAATATCGCAATGTACTTGCGATTCTGGTGAAATACCCAAATACGCACTAACACAAACTCAATACAATTCTCACATACATTTCTAGCACACGCCGCCACGGCGCAAACATATTCAAACTACTTATGCTTCCACACGGCCAACCTGACCATAACACGACCTCGTGTAATTCTAAAAAAATGCTTAGCTTCCTAAATCATTTTATTTATAAATCATCAAATAAAATGTAATATTAACATTTCCTTTTTCTTATAAATTTCTCAATTACAACTTATTTATTTTATTTTATTATTATTATTATTTTTTTTTTTTAAACTTCATAGCTTTATGCAGAATTTAAACATCCATTCTTAGTTCTTAAACTAAGATAAAATTCATCTTTTACTTAATTAAACTTTCTTAATGATTCTCTTCATTATCATAAACCCACTTGGTTTCGCATTACATTATTTTATGCACCACACGCCATGATCAAGACATTTGTTTTGCACTTGTGTTTGCATTACAGATATGAAAAATTTATTCAAGTTTTATTATCAGCCTTTCAGGCATCCATACTGTCTCTTTCAACAGTTTGACTTTCCATCATTCCAATACTGTCTCTTTCAACAGCTTCCTTATCAATCACTTCATTACTGTCTCTTTCAACAGTTTCTTTTTCTATCATTTCATTACTGTCTCTTGCAACAGCTTCCTTTTCAATATCACAACTTTCTAAATCATCTGGAACATATCCCTCTGGCAATTTCCTTATATCTTTATGAGCGTACTTGAACTTCCTATTATTTGTCAACGACTTGAGGATATATCTATCTCCGTCTAGTACTTGAACAATTTGCAAAGGTCCTCTATACTTTGGACTTAACTTTGTTTGATGCCTTTCTTCATTCTTCAACAACACAAAGTCTCCTACTTCATACCCAACAACCTTAGCCTTAGTTTTATCAAATTGCCCTTTGCTATTTGATATATTGATATATTTTGCACTGCTCGAGCTCTTGATTCTGCCAAATCAACTTCTTGTGCCACGTCACATGGTGGAAGCAACCCCAACGGACGAGCAACCTTGCCAATGAACAATCCCAAAGGGCTTGCCTTTGTCACTCGACTTACAGTACAATTTAAGGCTAGCTGTACCTCGCCCAATGCGTCTTGCCAAGATCTGCTGCTAGTTTCAACTGCCGTTAATAAGTTTTTCAAAGTGCTCATAATGCGTTCTACCTGTCCGTTAGCTCTACTTGCACCTGTCGCAATTAAGTGCAAACTTATATTTTGCTTAGAACAGAATTCACTAAATTTAGAGCTGGCAAAACACCTACCCTGATCTGCTATTATGCGGTTTGGTACTCCAAACAAGGATACAGCCGATGTCACAGCACCTATGCAATTGTCAGCATCAATCTTGAGTGTGTGTGTTAAGTAAACAAATCTAGTAAAAGCGTCCACTTGAACAATAACATACTCTTTTTGATCACTCTTGCCACTTAACTTGCCTGTTATGTCTATGTGTACTGTATGCCAAGGTGTGTCGACCTTTGGTATTGGAAAAAGTCTAGCCTGAACTTTACCTGAGGATGACTTTGACATCTTGCAAGTTATACAGTTTTCAACAAATTTCCTTACATATTTTGACATATTTTCAAACCAGTAAAAATCGTTGGCTTTGCCCAATGTTTTTTTCCCAACCCAAATGCATTATTGTCTCATGAACTTGATTAATAACGGACCATCTAAATGCTCTTGGAACAACTGGCAAAGATCGAGTTCTGCCATTTCTCTGTATTTTCCGATAAATTATTCCTGCTCTTAGTTCGTTAGTTTTTGCAATGTCCTCGGCAAGAGAATTGTCTTTTAGTTTATTCACAATATTAATTATATCGGAATCCTTGCGCTGTTCAGCCATCAGCCAATGACTAGATATCTCTGCCAGATTAATTCTTTTTTCAGAAACTTTACGAGCATCAATTGCATTAGCAGATGGGAGATTTCTTGAAAAGAAATCAGCATGAGCCATTCGTTTACCCTCTCTATACTGTAATTCAAATGAGAACGACTGTAAATAAGCCCACCATCTTTGTGCTCTGGGCGATAGGTCACGTTTATTTCTTGATGCTTTAAGCGAATTGCAATCGGTAAAGACAACAAAATCTCTGCCTGTCAAATAATGACGAAAATGCTTAATGGCCATGACAACCGCGAGAGCCTCCAATTCGTAAGAATGGTATCTTGACTCAGCAGGTGAGGCAGCCTTACTGAAGAACTCAACAACATGGGGCTTGTGATCTATTCTATGCAACAAGATGGCACCGTATCCACGAGCACTTGCATCAGTATGCAACTCGATTGGATATTGCGGGTCAAAAATAACCAAAACTGGCTTTTGTGTAAGAACAAATATAACTTTTTGTCTTATTTCTTCATGTTCTGGCTTCCAAATAAACTCGTTCTTTTCCGATGTCAACAAATACAAAGGCTTCAAGAAACAAGAAAATCCCTGTATAAATTGCCGAAAGTAAGACGCAAGTCCAATAAATTGTCTTAAAGCAGAAACCGACTGAGCAGGTGGTAAAGCAGTTAATGCAGAAATTTTTTTTAGAATTTGGACGAATTTGACCTTCGCTCACTTCATATCCCAAATATTGAACAGTTGACTTCAGAAACGAACACTTTTTAATATTGAACAAGAAACCAGCTTTCGTAAGAACATCAAGAGTAACCTGTAGTCTTTCCTAAACCTCACTTTTCGTTGCAGCCACCACTAACACGTCATCCATATAGACAACCACAAAAGTATTTGCATCACCGTACGCTGAAAAACTGAAGGTGCATTTTTCAGACCAAACGGCATTGACAAAAACTCGTACTGGCCATCTGGGGTGACAAAATCCGTACACTCTATTGTTTATTGTTTATTTTGTTTAAAGTTTAACAATGTACAGTTAAACTGTAAGGGTAAAATTACATATCAACTAATTAAACTAAAGGGCCAATGCCAATACTCAGACCCGGTGGGGCTGATTATCGGCTCAGTAGTCGATAAGATCCCGCCAACAGCCAAATTTAGGTAAGAGAAGAGCCGGTAGCCGAACAATTTCCAATTAAAGCAATTTAAATTTATAGTTATTGATTAAGATAATTTTGACCATATTAGAACTAGTTTCAAAGGAAAACAGATGGAAAAATTGGTTATAGTTACGGAAAAGGCTACGGAAAGATTCATAATCCGAGTAGTTAGAAAGACAGAGTTGGAGATGAAGAGGGAAGTAATGCCTAGTCGGGCGGAAAGGAACAGCAATACTAATAAGGTTGATGAGGGCTGTCGATTCGACCTCACCAGAGAGAAGCTTATGGAGGAAGAGAACTCCTTGGCAGGTTCTACGGGATTTAAGAGAGTGGAGATTAATTAGGCGCAACCTACTTTCATAAGAAGGGAGATGGATCGAAGGGTCCCAATTGAGTCCCCGGAGGGCAAAGATGAGGAACTGTTTTTGTACTGATTCGAGCATATCCTGAAATTTTTGGTAATGAGGAGACCAGACACAAGAACCATATTCCAAGATAGGCCGGACCAGAGAAACATACAGAAGTTTTGTAGTATACGGGTCAGTAAATTCCTTAGACCATCTTTTGACAAATCCAAGGACTCCTTTGGCTTTGTTAGAGATAGTAGAGATATGAGAGTTGAAACATAGCATACATTAGGACACGGGAATGAGATAACATTTGTGGAAGATCGTTAATAAGTAGGTTAAATAGCAAGGGACCCAGATGGCTACCTTGAGGAACCCCCAATGAGACAATAACAGGTTTAGAAAGATAGGAGTTAAAGCAGACACGTTGAGAGCGGTTACAAAGGTAGGAATTAGTCCAATATAGAAGCTTAGTCGGAAACCCTAGAAGAGACAGTTTATGAATAAGTAGATTATGATTGACAGAGTCGAAGGCTTTACTAAAGTCAGTATAAACGACATCAGTTTGACACTGTTTAGCAAAACCCGAAGTTACGAAGGTGGAAAATTCAAGGAGATTAGTGGAAACTGAGCGACGTTTAATGAATCCATGCTGAGATTCAGAGAATACAGAACTACAAAAATGTTGCAGCTGAGAAGTGATGATTTTTTCAAAGAGTTTGGGAATGGCAGATAAATTGGAAATACAGCGGTAGTTAGAGACATCAGATTTAGATCCCTTCTTATGAAAGGGTACTATATAGGATTCTTTCCAGACGGTGGGAAAGTCACCAGTCTTGAGAGACAAGTTGAAAAGTTTTAGGAGAGGCACACAAAGAGATTCAGCACAAAGTTTTAGAACAGCACTCGGAACCGAGTCTGGCCCAGTGGAGAACGAAAACTTGCACGATTTTAAATTTGTTAGGAGACCATCATAGTCGATGAAGGGGGGAAGGATACAGTTAGAACTATTTATAGGGATAGGATAAGAGTAACTACTACTAAAGTCGTTCGATGAGGCTAGGATAGAGGGAAAGTTAATGGAAGGGACAGAGTAGCAACGTTGGAAGAAGGAAGCAAACAGATCAGCAATATCACAATCCTTATCAGCATAACTACCATTTAAGTGTAGAGAAGAAGGAAACCGGGAAGATTTACGTTTAGAATTAACAAACCTGAAGAATTGTTTAGGGTCACGTTTAAAGTAAAGCTTGATTCTTCATGCAATGGGATTTTGTAATATCCGCTTGCCATATCCAAACAAGTGAAATATTTAGCACCATGAAGTCTGGCTATCTGATCTTCTATAAGGGGTAAAGGATATCTATCTGAAACTGTGTTAGAATTCGATGAGAACCGTCTTTTTTGTTTACTAACATCATAGGACTTGCAAAGGGAGAGCAGCTTGGCCTTATGACATTGCATTCCAAAAGCTCTTTAATCTTGTCGCGTACCAATTCTCTTTCATTTGGACTAAGCCTGTATGGTCTTCTTTGAAAAATTTTTCTATTGTCTATGTTGGAGAAGAAAATAGTTTAAGAGAGGATCGGATGCCCAAAGAGTCGCTCCATCTTCGGGTGACCCGCAAGCCGATCTTCACGATCGCCGACGGCGAATTGGGTTGCGTGCGGCCGACGGTGGGTCGCGAAAAGTGTCGAATGGGACGGCACGGCACTTGTCGAAGTACGCCCAAAGCCACTGCATTCGTTTGTACAATAAAACCCAATTAATACAGAAAAACCGCGTTTCTTTAGTTGTTTGATTTGTTTGAAATTCTAAAAAATATTAGATTTTTCATTGGCGCCCGAGCAGGGACATCGGTTTTTTTTGTGTTTTTAACTCGTTTCGCTCCGTAGTGGCTTAGGCTTCGCGTGTGAACAAATTTGAGAAGTTGCTGATTCGGACCTTGCCACAGACGTGCCCTTTTGGACCCTCGCCATTTTGGACGCTGCCGAACTCGACGTGCTGATGGACGCCAAAACAGGACGATTACTTTCTATAGATTCGCTAGAAAGTCTGCAGGTATTCTGTGCCAAAAATTGAGCATCACCGGTTGAGTTTCGTTGTGTCGCTGTAGATTGCTCGCTCGTCCGACCAAAACGACCAACTGCAAGTGATACGCATATGTGCGTGTGTATGTGCTAACACAGTCATACACAGAGAACACAGCTCAATTTCTGGCACCTTCCTTATTTATACCTTATTTGGCCAAATCAATGTATGTATGTACATAAAGTGAAAGTGTCGCAGTTATACGTGTGTACAAAATACATAAGTTCGGTAGAATTGTTCGAACATACCTACGCCATACATACATACGTATACTCATGCTGACCACCACTTAATGTGCATAACCAAAGCGGCAACATATGTACATATTTAACATTTAAAACTTTATATAAACATAAACCATATATAATATATGTACACATAAACGGTGGTCTATTTATTGCATTCTAATAATATTGGTCGTGTGTTTGTGCAATCGCAAAACGTCGCAGTGTCTTTCGGTTGTCCGCTTTCGACTTAACCGCTACGTACAATACGCGTACATATATACATACGTATATACGTACAGACACCGGCTTGCAATTGCACATACACGCAACGCTTGGTAAAGGTTCTTGGGCAGCAGCGGCTGATATTTCGTGCGGTCGTTAACCTTGCTCGCTCTGTGCTTGCATCGGTTATATATTAGTTTGTGTGTGCGTGCGCTCGCGACAAATTTACCGCTTGCTCTCTTCTCCCCCGTTTTGGCATACCATACAGGTCAGGCTTGGTTCGAGCGCCTGTATTACTTTCGTCTTGTGCGTTCGCTCGCGCCAAATTCTCTCACTTACTCTTTGATCCCCCGCACCCCGCATTCTATCTCTGTTGCCCACAAAGTGGCAGCAGCGAGCATAGGGCTTGCTTACTTTCGGTCGCTTGGACCACTTTCGTTTGTTTGTTCACATATTGCGCCAGGGCGTGTGTGTGTTTGGGTAAGCAAGCTTAGCGTTTTTCGGTACATAGCTGCAGTGCGTGTGCGAGGGTAGCTTGAAAAGTTTGGCGAACTTGGGTACGGTATTGAAGGTAGTTCCTTTTTCTCATTTCAATTATGTCTGAGTCCGATAGGCCAACTGTGGAACGGCCAACAGCTGAACGGCCAACAGTATCTAAAACAAATACCAAGTTGGCATTGTGTCAACAAAGGTTTGACAAAGTCAGTGCTGATATTGCGCGAGTGCAAACAGCCTTTAGATTAAAGCAAATTTCATCGGACAAAACCGAATTAGCTTGTCGCCTAGAGCTTTTAGAGGGTTATATCGATAAGGCTATGAACCTACAGGCAGAGTTGGACATTTTGAGTCCAACCAATGAAAGTAGAGGACCTTTGGAGGATCTTTGTGTCGTCACTAAAGCATTGTTTATGAATGCAATCAAACCGAGATCCGACACACATATGCAGCATGACTGCTCAGTGAATCCACGGTTCGACACACACATGCAGCATGACTGCTCACTGAATTCGAGCCAGCGATCGCAGCTGCCGAAAATGCGTTTGCCGAAGTTTAGTGGCAAACATTCGGAATACAAAAATTTCATGTGCCTGTTCCAAAGCCTCATTGACGACGATGCTTCTTTGACAAACGTAGAGAAGTTTAATCATCTCGTATCGTGTTTGTCAGATGAAGCATTGGGTGTAGTAAAACCATTTCAAATGACGGACTGTAATTATCCTAAGGCCCTTGCCAGTCTGAAGTCAGTGTACGACAATAAATGTTTGATATTTTTCGATACCATTGCTCAATTATTCGATTTGCCAACCATGACCAAGCCATCTGCATCGAGTTTAAGATCGATGATAGACACGGTGTCTGCGATATATTCATCGCTGTCGTCTGTAGGTGACGACAAAGATATTGCGAATGCAATGATCATTCACATGGTCATGGCAAAGGTCGACCATGTGACCAAATCTCGTTTTGAAGAGCAGCTTGATTATGATAAGCTGCCTTCTTGGGAAGACTGTGCCAAACAGCTGAATAGAAGGTATCAGTACCTGGCAGCAGAAGAGTCAACTCGTGACAAGTCAAGGGTGCGTAACGAGGTGAGGAAGCCTCAACGGAAATCGTCGTTTGCCTGTGCTAATGCAGGTCAAAAGTCGTCGTCTGCATGCACCTATTGCAGGTCTGCAGACCACAATATATATTCTTGTCCATCGTTTAGTGCCATTTCCGTCATGCAACGTTTTGAGTATGCTAAAACTCAAAAACTGTGTCTCAATTGTTTGACCACGGGACATACAGTATCGAGTTGCAAGGCGGCGAAGTGTCGAGTGTGCTCAAAGCCTCACCATTCGCTCCTTCATCGGTACACTGCATCAGTGCAAGGTGAAGCAGCGGCACTTCAAGCCTCAACGTCGGAGGCCTACGTAGGTCACGTGCTCAATGCGGATCAAGTCGTTCTGGCTACCGCGATTGTAAATATCAAAGATAGATTCGGACAGTTGCATCCAGCAAGAGCTTTGCTCGATAGTGGCTCTCAAATAAATTTGATGTCTGAGAGCCTAGCACAGAGGCTTCGGCTTAAACGTGAGCCAACTTCCCTTGCTATCGCTATGGTGGGTGGTGCAACCACCGATAGTAAAACTAAGGTTTGTGCATCGATACATTCTCGGTTGAATTCCCACATGTTTTCCGCTGAGTGTTATGTACTAAAATCAATTTCCACATCTCAGCCTGGGCAATCACTTTCCACATCGAGCTGGAAAATCCCAAAAAATATTCAATTGGCAGATCCCGAATTCCATAAGCCGGCTAAGGTGGATGTTCTCTTGGGAGCTGAAATGTTTTATGGGCTATTGTGCGTTGGGCAAATTAAATTACATTCCGAGCTGCCCATTATGCAAAAAACATTGCTCGGTTGGATTGTTGCAGGCAAATGTACTGGACAGGCGCCTCGGCAACAGTGTATTGAGAGTTCGATAGCTCAAGTGTATAGTTGTTCTCTCGACTCATTAGTAAACCGTTTTTGGGAATTGGATCAATGTCCAATTGAGTCGAAGGCTGTCCGCCAAACAGCTGAACAACAGGCCTGTGAGTTGTACTTCTCAAAAACGGTACAACGATTGTCTTCCGGTCGCTTTCAAGTCAAACTTCCCTTTAAGACCGACCCTAAAGTTCTTGGCCTGTCCTTTCAAACTGCTGAAAGGCGTTTTTTGCAACTTGAGCGCAAACTGTCAAAGGATGACACTCTCAAAACTATGTACCATGACTTCATGAAAGAGTATTTGGATTTGGGACATATGTCCATTCTGAAGTCTGCTCCTCTAGAACAGCATTATTATATTCCTCATCAATGCGTTCTCAGACCTGAGAGTACCTCAACCAAACTTCGTGTTGTGTTCGATGCTTCCAGCAAAACATCAACAGCAGTTTCACTGAACGAAACACTAATGGTGGGGCCAACTATTCAGAGGGAGTTGTATTCAACATTGGTCAACTTTCGGTTGAACAAATATGCCGTAACTGCTGACATTTCGAAAATGTACAGGCAGATAAATGTTTCTGAGGAAGACAGAGACTTCCAACTTGTCTTGTGGAGAGAAAACCCTTCACAAAACATACAAGCATACAGGTTGAATACTGTTACATACGGTACAGCGTCAGCACCCTTTTTGGCTGTACGTTGTTTGTTCGAATTGGCAAATAGTTTCGCACAATCACATCCCATTGGTGCGGAAGTGATTCGCAATTGTTTTTATGTCGACGATATGCTGGCAGGTGCAGACAGTTTAAAAGAACTGGACACAATTTGCAGCCAGGTTCGGGATATTTTGAATTCAGGAGGATTTCCATTGGCCAAGTGGGCTTCCAATTGCCCGACTCAATCTGGAAAGAATGAGGAAATCAGTATTAAGATTGATGAGCAAAGCTCAGTCAAAACGCTTGGAATGCGCTGGGCACCTCAAGATGATGTATTTAAGTACCATCTGGACGTGGATAGTTTTGCCTCCCTGAAACCAACAAAACGCAATATATTGTCGATAGCCTCTCGTTTGTTTGACCCTCTTGGTTTGTTGTGTCCAATTGTCACTAAGGCAAAAATGCTGTTGCAGGACTTATGGAGGCTAAAGGTAGATTGGGATGAGGCTATTCCTATGAGTCTACACACTGCGTGGAATAAGTTCACCACTACCTTGCGGGATTTACACAAAATTTCAATCCCTCGTTACGTATGTTTGACGCTGTACATAGGGGTTCAAATTCACGGCTTTGCTGACGCATCCAGTCACGCCTACGGTTGCTGTATATACGTACGAACGTGCAACGACGAAGACGTTTGCGTGTCATTGCTCACGGCAAAGTCGAGGGTAGCTCCGCTGAGCGTAAAAACAATACCCCGGTTAGAGCTTTGTGCAGCACTATTACTGGCCAAACTCTGGCAACAAGTGTCGACCACAATGACCAAATTCACGATAGAAAGCGTAAATTTCTGGTCAGATTCGCAGGTCACGCTATATTGGTTGCAGCGTGATTCGGGTACGTTGGGTACATTCGTCGCGAACCGGGTCGCAGAATGCCAAGAATTGTCAACTGGAGTCGTATGGCGTCACGTTCCAACGGATGCTAATCCAGCAGACTTGGTTTCAAGGGGAACAGATGTTGACGACATCGTGAGCTCCTTGTGGTTCAATGGGCCAAGCTTTTTAATGGCAGAAAAAGACCGATGGCCTCAACTTCACCAGTTCGAGATAGCGTCAGAAGTGAAAACTTCTGAAGATAAGAAAAGTGCAGTGGTATGTGCGCTTGGGGTAGCTGATGCTGAATCTAATTGCATTGTGCAATTAATCAACCGGCAATCGAGGTTTTCTAAGTTGGTCCGCATAATGGCCTACGTGCTTCGATTCTGTTTCAAGCAGCTTAGAGGTGATTCGCATCTTGTATCTGCGGCAGAAAGGAACATTGCGTTTTTAAAGCTGATCGCAGTCGTACAAAGCACAACATACAGCGCTGAGTATAGGTTGTTGGAAAAATCGGCAGCATTAGCTCCGATGCTGCAGTCGTTGAACCCATTTGTCCACGAGTTTGATGAAAATGGCATCAAATTCAAGTTAATTCGAGTAGGAGGGCGCTTTCTACACGGCCCTATCGCATACGACGCCAAATTCCCTCTGTTGCTACCAAAGGGATCTGAATTGGTCAGCCTTTTGGTCAGGCATTTGCACCTTAGGCACTACCATGCTGGTGCAAAGGTTCTTGTGGGATTGCTGAGGCAGCAAGTTTGGGTGATCAATGCCCGAAGCGTGTGTACAGCGCATGTTAGAAGATGCGTACACTGTTTTCGCTACAAGCCAAAGTTGTTGGGGCAAATAATGGGAAATTTGCCAGCTGACCGCCTTCGTGAGGGTCGGCCGTTCAGAGTATCTGGCGTAGATTTCTGTGGGCCATTCTACGTAAGCTATAGAATCAGAGGTAGACCACCCGTTAAAATGTACGTTGCCGTTTTTGTTTGTTTCGCCTCAAAGGCAGTCCACCTAGAACTTGTCTCAGACCTTTCAACTGACGCTTTTCTAAATGTATTTAAAAGGTTCGTTGGGAGACGGGGACTGCCGGAGAAGATGGTCAGCGACAACGCGACGAATTTCTTGGGAGCGAGCAACGTGCTGAGGGAGCTCCAAACGGCATTCACCCGGAGCAAGGAGAGCCTGCAGGACTACGCAGCGGAGAGAGCCGTGACCTAGAGCTTCATCCCTCCGAGAGCACCGCACTTCGGCGGGCTGTGGGAAGCAGCAGTCAAGGCGGCCAAGCACAGGCTGGTGCGAGGGGCAGGCGACGCCAACCTCACGCCGGACGAGTTGAGCACGCACCTCGTGGAGGTAGAAGCGTTGCTCAACTCCAGGCCCCTCGTGGCGGACACCAGCGATCCGAACGACGGGGAGGCCATCACACCAGGGCACTTGCTCATCGGCCAACCTCTGCTGGGCCTGCCGCACGGATCCACGCCCGGAGAGCCCAACAACAAGCCCGCACCCGGATACTTGAAGCGGTGGCGACTGTTGTTGGAGCTCAAACTGCGCTTCTGGCGCAAGTGGTCCAGCGACTACCTCCTCAGCCTGCAGCAGCGAGCCCAGTGGAGCAGAGGCGAGGCCAATCTGGCCGAAGGGACGGTCGTGCTGGTGCACGACGACAACACCCCCCCGCAACGATGGACAACAGGGCGCGTGACACGCGTCATAACTGGAGAGGACGGCAAGGTGCGGGTGGCCGAAGTAAGAACGCCAGCCGGCGTCATTAAACGGCCAATCCACAAGCTGGCACCACTGCCAACGTGCTGAAGACCGGAGCTCTTCAGCGGGGCCGGAATGTTGGAGAAGAAAATAGTTTAAGAGAGGATCGGATGCCCAAAGAGTCGCTCCATCTTCGGGTGACCCGCAAGCCGATCTTCACGATCGCCGACGGCGAATTGGGTTGCGTGCGGCCGACGGTGGGTCGCGAAAAGTGTCGAATGGGACGGCACGGCACTTGTCGAAGTACGCCCAAAGCCACTGCATTCGTTTGTACAATAAAACCCAATTAATACAGAAAAACCGCGTTTCTTTAGTTGTTTGATTTGTTTGAAATTCTAAAAAATATTAGATTTTTCAATCTACTTATTTAATCTTCATTTCACCTGTACTGACAGTAGATGAAGGAATTCCCTTTGTAAAAGATTTTGAATAGTTTTCCAATAAATTTTTTAATTTATCTTCATTTTCACCGACAAGATCAGTATTCAATTTAGAAAATACATCATAATTTGAACAAAAGTTAACAGATTTTGATCTAACAATTTCAAATTTTCCAGGTGACATAATGACATAAAATCCTTGCGACAGTATTTCTCTACCAATCATAATATCATTTTTCAAATATTCATCACCCAAAACATGGAATAACATTTCAATACAATGATTGTTAATTTGTACCTTGCAAAGTATTTGCAATGTACTACAAATGCTGTCATTTCCAATACCTTTCAACATTACTGTATTGTTAATTCTTTTACCAACTAACTTAGCACTTATCTTTTGTTTAACCAATGAACATTCCGCTCCAGAGTCAAACGTTGTCGTGAAAGTCTCGCCATGGTGAATCATCTCTACTTTGGGCACATCAACTTCGCATAGCTGCACTCAAAGCCATCACCAACGCACTGCCTTTTATGTTGTTTTCTGCCAAAATTATATTTACTGTAGCGCACCACGCCGATGCGTCGGCGCCTACAAGATCCGCGTTAAATTTCGGCAAAACTACTGAATTATTAGTCGTTGTTTCGGAAGCCGTTGATTTCAATGCTTTCACAAGTTCAATAAAATTTTTATTTTGTACTTCCATTAACACTCGCCATGGATCAATTGACTTATTAGGTAGCGAGCGAGATCCCACTTCTGTTGTTGCAGCGTCATTATTTTCGTTATTAGTTGCCATCGTTCTAGGCGCAGCGAGTTTCGGTCGCACCGGGATCCTAAACACAACAACTAACCACTAGCTTCAGACGCTGTCGCCTGCCAAAACGGGACTTTCCCAAACTACATAGTAAAACAGACAAAAAAACAGACAAAAAAACAGACACACAAACAGGCTGACGCAATATCGCAATGTACTTGCGATTCTGGTGAAATACCCAAATACGCACTAACACAAACTCAATACAATTCTCACATACATTTCTAGCACACGCCGCCACGGCGCAAACATATTCAAACTACTTATGCTTCCACATATATGGTACATATATAGTGTAAAATATTTCCCTTGATGGCGACAGTTATTCCTTAACTTCATAAGAGGAAACACTAAGACATTTTCCGATTGAAAGTTTTTTTTCAATATAATTCACGAAATTTTTATAAGTTTTTTATGCTTTTGAAAATATAAATAAATTATTTCAAAGTGGCATTGCTTAAAGAGATTGGCGTACTCGAGAACGCTGGTAAGGAGCTTAAGACACAAATTAAATTCATTCACGCTGACTTTCTAGCGACGTGCGAATTGCATTCCGAGCAGTGTCGAAAACACGACCAAACGCAGTAAGAGCTGACTGATCACAGAGTTTCAGAGTTTCATTACGAGCGCCCAATTGTTGGAGCTTATTGAGGAGGAGTCCGATGTACCGAGCAAAAACTTCGTGCTGCCGACTTCAATTTTCACGTTTCACTTTCAATGTTGGAATCAGTGCATCCCAAAAGATCGTTGTGGATCCTTGTAAGTATGTGTGTTACCATTTTGTAGTTTGCAATCCAACTTATGTTAATTTAAATATTTAGGAACGGTATGGCCGCTGAATTTTAAATAAAATTAATTGTTTATTAAGTGATTTATGGGAAAGCTAACAAACCCGCGCGCTTCGCTGCTTACCAAATGAATTTAATGTTTAGGAATCTATCGAAAATAAACTATGTCATATTTTATCATAAAATGTTTCGTTCTACAGAATGACACAAAATGAAACTAAATAGGCGTTCAAACAGACATTTGGGATTTTGTTTGACACATTTTTCATTTTTGAGGAACGTATTTATAGAAAAGTACACAATTTTTGTATAATAGCTCTGGTTATCATTAAAAAAAAAAAGCGCATGCAATTTAAACACACATTTTTTTCTGAAAATGTACACCACATCTAGTTGTAATAATAGCACGAGTCAACAAAATTTAACTTTTTTTCCCGCTGTGGTCCAATTGATTTTTTCTAATAGATTTTTAAAAATTTTTTTATATTTAAATTACATTTTTTTTAAAGATTTATGGTTTTTTTCTAGGTTTAGTTTTTTTTTTAAGACATTTTCTTCGAGTAGAGTGTATACGGGAATATTAGATTTGTGGTGATAGTGGATGTGATTAAGACCCAGAAGAAGGATTTCCGACCCCATAAAGCATCTTAAAAAAATAACTACAATTACTACAAACTGTCGTCTTCTTTGAACGCCATTTGTGGTGCCGTTAGCTCAGATAAAATGTCAAAGTCGCGTTCTACGTAGAAAACTGATATACGATATTTGCATTCATTGCCTATTTATGTTTTGAAAGTCACAGTGTTATCATCGTTTCAGTAAAAGTGATACGCTGGTTGATTTAGTACGTAACCACACATTAATGCATCAAACTCACAAAAATATTAAGAATAAAATGCATTTTTAGTTCAAAATGCCTCGTGGTACTGAATTGTCTGAGGAATAACGGGAAGGATCAAGGGATTTTTCAAGGGATTTTTCAAGGGTCCAGACGGTTACCGGATAAATCGTCACCTTGGTCCAGTATCAACCATTAGCATCCATTAGCAACGTCATATGCGACAGTTAGCAACTGAAGGTATGATGACCTGCAACAAAATCACATCAGAACTCGGATTAACAATCACCAGGCAACGTATGAGTGAAATTTCACATATCAAAGCAAAGTTGGCTAACCCCGCTTAACTAAACGTCATATAGATTCGCGCATTGCCACACATTGCGCAAACACAAGTCCTGTGACGACGAATTTTAAAATATAATTTTTAGTGATGAAAAAAAAATTTAATTTAGATGGTACAGACGGCCATCATAAATATTGGAGCGATTCGTGTCATCCACGGGCAACTTGTTACAAGCGGAACCATGGCGGTGGATCGCTTATGATATGGGCTGTCTTTAATGGTAAAGGCAAGTCTCCAATATGTTTTATATCCAGGTCAGGCCAGGTTAATGCTCAAGCATATAAAGAATTGGTTGATAGTGAGTTTATTCCATTTGATGAGCATTTCCATGGTGATCAATAGACATCTCAGAATTCCGCAACGAAACCTTCAGTAAGCATAACTTTTTCCAGAAACATGTAACCTTTTATTTTAAATACATATGTACGTTTATAAGTAAAACCAAAGTCCTGCATTTACTTCGAAATGAAAAATGTCTGTAGAAATCTTTATCTATATCACCCATACCGACCCTGAGCTTTGCAAGAGAGGTTTGATTGTAGTTTTTCCAAGTTTTTCAAGGTTCTATAGTACACAAGATCATTCGTATTAACATTTTCTGACATCGTCAGTGAGTAGTTGTGCATTGCTATAAGTCAAAACTTGCGTGCTGGACCTCAATCTTATGCGACATGATTATTTGCCGATTGCCGACGCCAGCTTCATTCTTACGATTCATTCTTACTCATGGTCGGAAGATTTGGTTTCATTACGCGACAAACGTGAGAGATAAGAACGTTTTGGTAGAGCTGAAGAAGCTGTTCCTTGCTGAAAAGCATCTGAAAGCAGTTCCAGAGTTTTGCGTCGACTGGCTGTTCAGTCTTCCTCGCTGGCAGCATGTCGACTTTCTGCATCAGACTCGGTCCCGCTGGCGAGAGGAGTTCCTCTAAAAGGATGTCAATGACGTGCTTTACAAAGAGTGAGAGTATGTTCGGCTAAGCGGATCTCTCAACACATATTATTATATATTTGCTTCTGCCCTTCGCTCTTAATTGAGGCATCGCCGTTTCTCGACGTTCGTCATCAGACGAAAGCTGTGAAGGAGGCCAGTCTGTATAGCAGAACTCACATCAAGATCAATGATCATCGCAACAAATTGCTTCGTCGTCTCGCAAATTGGGCTGTCTTCCGCATATTCCAAACTGTTTTAAACTAGACTCAAACTCGGTTTTTATCGCTTAAACAAGAGCCGTGATCAAACCCGAAATCCGATCCGAATTCCGAACTCGGAAATAAAGCATATTTGTATATATTAAACTTATCTTAAAACTTGTGTAATTACAATAGTCAAGACGAAATTTCTGCTGTCGCCCAAAATGACTTTTTTTCAGAGATAACGCTTTCATTTTTAAGTTAAGATTCCTGTAACTGGTTGTAATGAACTTTGCAGTTCTAAAAAGCTGACAAATGCAGCTATAAATCCAAGCACTTTGTAAGGTTTGAAGGTTTGGTCAAACGGCTGCAACTTAGCCGTTTATTCATCGACTCTTACAAACGATACCTTAAACGACGAAAAATATACAACACATTTTTAAAATACTTTAAAAAAAAATTACACTTAGAAAAAAAAAAATAATTCTTTAAAAAATGTAAAATCTTCAAATCTATCAGAAAAAGACATTTTTGGCGACAGCAGAAATAAAAAGTTGAGTTTTGTTGAGTAGTGTTATTTGCAAATAGTTCGCGATCTAAAATTTCGCTGCTGAAAAAGCTTTTAATTAAAAAAGCTATTTAATTAGCGCAGACTCACGCAGATAAAATCAATAAATAACTTTCAAAAATGCCAAGCCAATGCGGAGGAAAAGGTTTATCCAGGTTTCAGTTAATACTATAGCGTACAAATCAAAAGTATGTATGCACATAGCATGCTATTATGCAAATGTGAGTACATATACATATGTACATACATAAATATACATATATATATAAAATTATATATAGTTTCTTGAGACCGTACGATCGGTAGTTCCTGGATTCTGGGTTCAATTTTGACGATTCAAGTGAAAATTAAACTTATGTACAATGATTTCATTCAACGCTACGTTGTTTCCACAGATTTTTGTTCTTTGTAAGGGGCGGAATGGGGCGTGGCAAAATTTTGAAATACACTTGTATTGAAGTGATATCACAGGAGCTTGGATAGAAAGTTTGGTTGCTCTAGCTTTTATAGTCTCTGAGATATAGGCGCTCATTTGGACGAATATGCAAAGCAGACTGGGTCGCGTGGGAGAGAGAGCGAGAGAGAACGATGCCTTTCAAAATGGCTTTCTTCATTTTGGCTATATTAATAATCCGATCTGATCCAGATTGAACACTCTGATAGAAATGGTCATACTCTTTGATTCTGCGTTTTTAGTTTTCTCGTATAGTGTGATAATACAGAAGACTGAATAAAAAACTTGGTTGCTCTAGCTTTCATAGTCTCTGAGATCTAGGCGCTAATAAAGACGGACGGACGGACAGACAGACATGGCTATATCGACTAGGCTATTGATGCTGGTCAAGAATATATATAGTTTATGGTGTCGGAAACGCTTCCTTCTGGGCGTTACACACATCCACTATCACCACAAATCTAATATACCCCTATACTCTTCGAGTAACGGGTATAAAAAAGAGAGTCTACGATATTTTTTTCTAATTTTCTGAGCTTTCAAAGTAAATCTTTTGCCAAAATATACCGCAAAAAATGATTAAATTTGAATTGGAAAGCTTTTTGTCCAGAATATAAGCTGAAACTACAAAGTGTAGAGCGAGAGTAGCGGCCCGTTCCGGTAACACAGAGCTTTTGCAAATCGCTGCGCCATAGTGTGGGCACTTTAACTCTAAGTCCGCAGATGTGAGTTGGCTTACGGCAAAATGGTCAGTGCAAAACAGTAACAGAAAAGAAATGTAAAAATCGGTTTTTGCTTATGCGAATCGACGGAAAATAGATATGATGTGTTCTTTTCTGCGTTTTTTTTTTTCGGACACCCCGAAAGTGTCAACAGTTATTTTAAAGGTCTGCTAACTCATTGTCTTGGAAAATATTTGTCAGCCTTCCCGTGACTCCCAGCTTTTTATTGCCCTGAAAGGGTTTTTAGCTATCGCATTTATTCTCACAATTTTTTGGCCTTACGATATCCATGATCACGATCACATTCTTGTAGCGTCTGACCCTTTCTATGATATCGTATCGTATCGTATCAAACTGTTTATGAATTACATACACAACGGGCCGAAACCGGCCTAAGTGTGACGGGCTACTGTGGAGCTTGTCAGCCGCATTAACCTAACCTAACCTTAACCTACATACACATGACATTTAAGGTAAAAACAAAATGTATCTTTTCAGAATACACAAAGTATTAAGAGACAGTCGAAGAGTTTTTAAGATCATTCATGAACAGCTCAAGCTTACACACAAATATTTAAGATGCAGTTTATTTATGTTAGGGACTAAGATATATTCGTATTTAATTTTTTTTATTTGTTCATAACATTACCCATATCAGCATTTTTCCTCTCGGTATATGGTAGTGAATTCGTAGAGATTTCGGTTCGGACATCGTTGATCTCAGCTTCTTCTAAGATTTCAAATATCCAACTTAAATATGGGAAAAGTAAGGTTATCCGATTTTGATATCCAAAAAAAAGAGTTGTTTCATTTTCATCACGCAGTTTATCCATACGGGGAGCAAGTGTTACAATTGCCACTAAATTATTTCCAGACAGTAAACCATATCCTCTTAATTTTCTTTCCTTATAGGAATTCCTCCATCTCCTTATCTATGTGTCAAAAAAATATATATATAATGTGTGTGAATAAATTAGTATTAAGGTGAGTCAATTTTTCTGAGCCTAAGAACTTTTTTTGTAGTTTCGGGGCTTTAAAATGCTTAATGCCTTTTTTAAATAAGTGATTTTTCTTTAATTTGTAAAACTAAAGATTTTTTTTATTAATTTTTATTTTTGAAAAGTTCGTTTTTCTTCTTTTTCTTCGCATAACTTAAGTATTATTGTTTGACAGAAATTGGGCTTTCAAATTAAAATTTGATCATTTTTTGCGGTGTACACTGTGGAAATGCAGCAATTTTCGGAATAGCGTTTTTTTACGGCGAACTGTGTGGGAACCATCGGGTCTAATGAGGTTAAATTTTGACTCATCCGAGAATATGATTCATGACCACTCAGATTCACCCCAATTTGCTTTTTCTTTAGCCCAATTTAGGCGTGCTTTTTTCATTCGACTATTAAGAAGTGGCTTTTTGGCAGGTGTCCTTGCCATTAATCCCATCTCCTTTAAACGACGCTGTATAGTTCGAGCTAAAATTTCTTTTGCAAATCGTTGCTGAACTTCAGAAGCTATCTCTACAGCATTTTTGAATCGATCATATCGGTTCGTTTTCTTAATAATCCGATTTTCCCTTGCACTTGTACACTTTTTTCTTCCCGATCCTTTCGTCCTCTCCACTTGTCCAGTCTCACGAAATTTTTTCAAAAACCGTCGCACTGAGCTTTCATTGAACTTAATTCGATTCGCTATTTTTCGAATGGAGACATTTTGTTCAGCCGAGGCCAAAATTTTTGACTTTTCAGTCACCGTCATCTGTTTTCCTTTAGGCATACTTCTCAAAGACTCCTAAGTAAAATGTTTTGAAACAAATTTTTAGAAACTGAGACAACTGAAAGCGAACACAAAAAGAAAAAAACATTGACAGAACTAAAAAAAAAAAAAATTAGACGAATCGAATAACATTTCGGGAAATCCCCAGCTAGAGAAGTCAAAAATTCATGAAATTTCGGAGTGCGGTTTTTTTTGTCGCTGGGTGTAGTTTCCCGAAATTTTCACTTAAATAACTCAGGAATTTAGTCTGTTTTATATAATGATAGGTCGATAGATATACGGCTGTTTTCGCAAATTTTATTCGGTACCTTCCCAAAGGCCATTTTAGCGTTAAAAAGGGTTACAAAAAACTATTTTTTAATACATGTATTTGGAAAAAAAGGTAAAAAAAAATTCTAGACCGCACGCTAGAGCTTCAAAGTGTTCAGGTCCAGTTTATGGTAATATTTCTGTTACCTAGTGTAATACACGACATGTTTTAGAAAACAGCTATTTTAGTGCCAGTATGTCTTGTACTTAGTTCCCAAAAAACTGTATGAAAGCGGAATCAGGGTTGATATTCAATGAAAGAGATAAGAACTTTCTATTAGCAAACTGGTTTGCTTACCACGGGTAAGGCATTGAGAAGGGGTTGCCCACCCGGCAACACAACGGACCTTTAACAGGTCCAAGTGAGCTGGGGGTTGCTCGTCCCCTCTCGCCATTTCCAAAATAACCTAACCAAACCTAACCTAACCTGCCTCGGCTTACTACGCTTCCCTTGTTATACCAGGTACTCGAAGAGCATAAGGGTATATTAGACTGTTGTGTATATTAGGCTCTTGTGTATATTAGACTGTTTGATGTGTGTGACATACAGAAGGAAGCATTTCCGACCCCATAAAGTATATACATATATTCTTGATCAGCATTAATAGCCGAGTCGATATAGCCATGTCTGTCCGACCGTCCGTCTTCCTGAGCGCCTAACTTTCAGAGACTATAAGAGCTAGATTCACCAAAACTTTCTATTCAAGTTTCTATTATATCACTTCAATACTGGTGTATTTCAAAATTTTTTTGACGACCCCTTTCGTGCCCATAAAAAAACGAAAATCTGTAGAATCCACAATTTATAAGATACGAGAAAACCAAAAACGCATAGTCATGGAGAATAACCGTATCTATCAGATTGCTGAATCTGGATCAGGAGGGATCATTTTTTTAGCCAGAAGGAGCAAATTAAATTTCAGTGGCTACGCAACGGCCGCCAAGCGCTTACTCATTCCCTCTCTCTCCCGCACACAGTTCCACGAGCCGTACATGTAGATAGATATCTACAGCTAAACTTTCTATCCTAGCTTCAGTTATATCACTTCAATACAAGTGTATTTCAAAATGTTGACGCGCCCCCTTCCGCAAATCTGTGGCATGCACAATTTGGAAGATAAAAGATAACTAACACCCCACAATCATGGAGAATAATTGTATCTATCGGATTGCCGAATCTGGATCAGGTCGGTCATTATTATAGCCCGAAGGAACAAAGTTTACGAATTACGAAGGAACTATAAAGTACATATGTTGAAAGAATGGTTAAGTTACACTTACTACAGCGAAAACATAACATTTATTTTGATTTAGAGGCAATTTGTTCTGAATACACCGATTTTGTTCAAGTCAGACTGTAACTAATAGTTGTCATTTATGGAATTGACTGACATGTAGATTTTATGGTCGTCCGCATAAAGAAGGTACTTGGCAGATTGAATACAGGAACAAATATAATATATGAAAATAATTAAAAGCAAAGGGCCAAAAGAACTTCCTTGAGGAAGTGCAGAAGTTGCTTCATAGGAGTTGTAAGAAGCCCCATTGACTTCAACATGATGCTTCTGTTTACCAAATACGATGAGATCCAATTTTTAAATGAGGAGTGAATGCCCAGCTTGGAACGTTTTGCCTGTAAGGCAGAATGACAAACCTTGTCAAAAGCCTCGGCAAAATCCGTATAAACTCTGTCTACTTGCGAATGGAACTCAAAGGTTTGTATACAATGTCTTGAGAAAATAGCAACGTTCGAGGTCGTAGAACGGCCAGGCATGAACCCATGCTGATTTGAGTCAATATAAGAACTCATTATAAATGATAATATACCAAATTTTCATATGCCGTTTGGCACTATTCCAAATGCCATTTTACCGTTAAAAACTGTTACAAACACAGATTTTTGGTATTTTTGTAGGAAAAAAAAACGGTTATACGTCGGCTAACGGAATTTATGGGCGAAATTCGGCATATGAAAATTTGGTCAAACGGTTGTAACTTAGCCGTTTATTTTTATATTTTTATAAACGATACCTTAAACGACGCCTAATTAATGTGTCTATCTAAAACCAAAAATCAAGGCATTCAAATATTTTTTTTCGACTTTTCCTGAGCTTTCAAAGTCAAAATTTCGGGGAAAAATACCGAAAAAAATTATAAAATTTAAATTTGGATGCTTAATATCTTCCAGACGTTAAAGTGCAGCTACAAAGTTTCTGAAGCGGATTTATAGCTGAATTTGAACTTTCAGCGTTTTTTAACTGCAAAACTCAATACAACCAGTTGTAGGAAACTTAAGTTATGTAAAAAATAGAAGCACTACCTATGACAAAAAATACAAATTTTTAAAAATTCTTTAAAAAAAACTACTCTATGAAAAAAAAAAAACATTCCTTAAAAATTTTTATACATCCAAATATATCAGAAAAAGGCTTTTTTGGCGACAGCGGAAAAGTCGTGTCGACTAGTGTAATTTGCAACAATTTGTCGAAATCTTAGATATATAGAGATTCTCCTTCGGGCAAGAGCGTAGAGTTGAACAGCTCGTCTGTGACGTCGCTTCGGGTAGCCGGTTGTCACCTCGGGTCTTGGGGAGTGTATGCAGGTGATGGCCTCGGGTCCTGGGGCGTGGTTGGCGACGGAGTCTTTGGGTCCTGGGTCGTTGTTGGCGTCGGAGTCTTTGGGTCCTGGGACGTGGTTGGCGACGAGGTTTTGGTCCTCCGGAGGCGGACTGGAAAGGAAGGTTTCTCGGGGTCGGCTCGAATTCCCGCATCGACTTCCCAACGCTCGTCGGACCTTGTCAGACTCGGTGTAAGGTACGTGCGCAGGAACCGCGGTGACTCTTCGTCTCCTAGCGAGGATACGCAGTCCCATCGGGCGACGCTCGTCGTTGGCTCCTGGTCCAGGACACTGGTCAAGCGCTGCCGTTTAGAGGGTATCGCAGCACAGACTGGTTCTACCACCTCGGGGTCGGCAGTTGCGTAGCTGACTGGGTCAGGAGTGTCAATGGCTTCGGGTCCCTTGTCGTTGCTAGGCTCGTCACCTAGTCCTTGCTCGACTTCCGGGTGTACGAGTACTTCTCGGAGGGCTTCTGCTGGTTCCCACAACGTGTTGAAGAACTCGCCGACGTTGCGACCTATAGGAATGGTGATGTCCACTATCGTGCGCAGGTTCTGCGTGATCCTCCTCTTCCTCGTCGTACGGGTCTTGATGCGGGGGCACGTATGGGGCCAGGCTAGTCTTTGACTTGAACACCTGATATATCCCTCGGCTGTCGTGGTGCAGCTGGCTCTTCTGCATACTGCGGCGACCGGTACGGCGGGCATGGTGTTGGTCCTGGACCGGCGTCGGGATACGTACGCGGGGTACGATGAAGATCCGGGGCTGGCGCGTTGGAAAGAACGGTATGCACCGGACGAAGGTGCGTGGGTATGACCTGGTGGGTTCGGAGAATAACTCGAGGGGCGAGTCGTAGACCGTCGGGTGAACAGTGGCGGCGAGATCGGGCGAGCTTGAGAGAGATCATCGGTCTCCATGGACGACGATGTGAGGTCGACCCCGGAGGTGGGTTCGCCCGATGATCGGCGGTGCGAGCACATTGGTGGCGAGGCATTATTGGTGGCAAGGCATTGGTGGCTTTATGGGTGGAGGTGTCGTCACCAACGTAGCTGGCATCGGTCGAACCCATGAACGGTTCCATAGCGGTTCTTCGCTTCCGGCTCGTCTGGTGCTGAATACTGACGACATTTGGCGAGACGAAGCACTGGACTCGGTAGGGTCCATCAAACTCATCAAGTTCGAAAGATGATGTTTACGTACCAATACCAAGGATCCGATCGTCAGGCGCCATTGTCTTCTACGTAGGTTATAATGACGTCGTTGTTCCTGGCTTGCTTGTTGATTGTTGTTCCGGACGATGTCGAATACTTACTTCAGCCGGGCTGCTTTAAAGAGCGCTGGTTCCGTGGTGCTTCCGGTTCCGAGGTGACCTCGTCATATAAAGCGCCGGGCAAGCGGGGCTCTCGGCCGAGTAGAAAGAAGGCGGGGCTGAATCCAGTCGTATCCAAGACACTGGAATTGATAGCTAGTGACATCTCGGGCAATAGCTCATCCCAGGTGCTTTATTCTTCGTTGGTGTATTGGGATACCATCGTTTTGATAGCCCTATTAGCTCCCTCTGTGGGATTTTCTTGGGGGCAGTAGGGCGGGGTATGTTATAATTTTACCCCAGCTGACTTGAGAAATGCTTTGAAGGATCGGCTGGTAAATTGAGTGCCGTTGTCGCACACGAACTCGTTGCGGTGGCTTTCTTCAGTGGCACCAATTCGACCCACTTTGAAAAGACGTCGAAGAACACTAGTATGGTGGTGTTACCTCCTTTGGAGCGTGGTAGAGGTCCAACGAAGTCGTCATAAAGTGTTGCGAATGGCTCGTTGACTTGGCGGGGAAGCATTTTGCCGGCGAGCTTTTGCTACATGATCTTGAACTTTTGGCAGCTGAGGCACCCTCGGCCGTATTGGCGTACGTCTCGATACATGCCGGGCCAGTAATACCTCTGCGATATCCTAGTGATGGTTTTCCTTACGCCGAGGTGTCCAGCGGTCGGCTGATCGTGACACTCGCGTAATACCCTCAGACGGCTGTCCTTGGGTACGCAAAGCTTCCACAAAACGTAGTCTTCGTCGTCGGCTTGATGTCCCAAGTGTCGGTAGAGTTGTCCGTTTTCGTACGCATAGTCCGGATACTTCTGAGGTTCGTCTTGTAATTGTCATATCCTTTGTTTTAGCCAGGAGCAGCCCGTCTTTTCCCCTTCGATCCACGCGAGCGTTTCTAAGGGGTGCCTCGACAATGCGTCGTCCACCACGTTCTGTTTTCCCGGTCGGTACTGTACATCATACTGGTACTGTTGTAGTTCGAGTGCCCATGTTGCCACTCTCCCGTAGGGACTTTCGAGGGTGTTTATCCACTTTAATGCGAGGTGGTCGGTGATGACGTTGAATCGGTAGCCTTCGAGGTAACAGCGGAGTTTTCTGATTGCCCATATCACGGCTAGACATTCTTTATCCGCGGCGGAGTAATTTTCTTCGGCCTCATTGAGGCGCCGACTACCGTATACGATTACTCGTTCCTTGCCTTCGATGTCTTGAGTAAGGACTGCGCATATTCCGAGGTTGCTCTCGTTTTGTAGGGAAAACTTGGCAGCGAAGTCTGGAAAAGAGATGACGGGGGCGGTGGTTAGAAGTTCTTTCAGGTTGTCAAAGGAATCTTATTGCTCCGAGGTCCATGTCCACACACGTCCTTCTTCAAGAGTTGGGACATGGGCTAGACTACGGCGGCGAAGTTTGGGACAAACCTGCGGTACCTGCCATCCCATTGCACTGGCGAATTTTGCAAATGTTCTGTATAATCCTTCCCGACGACCATTATATCGTCCAGGTATGCGAACGCGAAGGGCTCCATGTCTGCGCCGATGACTGTGTCGAAGGTACGTTGAATAGTCGCGGCTGCCGAATGCAGTCCAAATCGCATTACTTTCCACTGGTAGAGTCCTCTCCCAGGTACTATGAAAGCTGTTACTTCGCGACTATCTCTGGCAATGGGTACTTGCCAGTATCTGTTTTTCAAGTCCAGAGTCGTGATAAACCGTGCGTTTTTGAGGCGTTCGAGAATATGGTTTATCCTGGGTAACGGGTAAGCATCCGGAATAGAGCGTTCGTTCAATTCACGAAAGCCAAGCACGTCCGCCATTGTCCGTTCTTCTTGCGGACGAGGACGATCGGGGCGCTGTGAGGGCCTCGCAATGTTTCGATGAGGCCTTGGCTAGCAACTCGTCGACCTGTTTGTCTATAATAAGTATATAACTGAATCTTTCGGATAATATCGTTGCTTAATTGGACGACTATCTCTCATAACAATAGTGTGATCTGTTAGATCTGTCGTTCCCCGTAGGTCCTCGAAAAGAGGTAATTCTTCGTCTAAGAACTCGCGGATGTGATGAGCAATGTCGGTGGACCAGGGTTGTATATCTACTACCGCTTTGTCTCCCGTGGGGTCATCCATTTCGAGGTCGGCGGTTTGATCGGAGTACTCTGGAAGGATGGTCATGTCGAATGGGCTGGAGGGGTCTGATCTAGCGGAGTATTCGGCGATATTGGCGATGACAGGCGTGGTGTTGGGCATGATGGCCGGATAACTCGGATCCGGAGTTCGACGAAATTCCGACTCCATGGTGGTCACCAGCCCAAGGGCGTCCTTGTCCCCTGGCTTGGCTGTGGTTCCAAAGTTAAGGATCCCTGTTGGCATTGTGGCCCTTGTGATCTCCGTAGAAGTTACCGTGCTCGTACGCTCCGTTGATGGTCTACCGTGCGTTGCCTCTGTTGTTACCGCCGAACTCGTGGCTCTAGAGGAGATCCTTTTGATTGTGTGGACGTTCTGGTGGCCGTGATTTCTGTTGATATTCTCGTAAACGTGTTTTTTGTGGGTGTCCGTGTGCTCGTAGTCTCTGTTATTGCTCTTTTGGCCGTATTTTCTGTTGCTTGGCTTGGAATTAGGTTCTCTATTGATAGTCTCGTAACCGTGGTCTCTGTTTCTGTGGTGGGATTCTTATTCTTTGTTGATGACGCCATGGACGTGTTCTTTGTTGCTTGTCGTGGATTCTTGTTCTCTGTTGATGACGCCGTGGACGTGTTCTTTGTTGCTTGTCGTGGATTCTTGCTCTTCGTTGATGTTGCCGTGGGCATGTTCTCTGTTGCTTGTCTTTTGTTTTGGTTCTCTGTGTGTGATATCGTAGCCGTGGTCTCCGTTGCTGATCTCTTGTTCCTGTTCTTGGTGGGTGATGTCGTAGCCGTGGTCTCCGTTGCTGGTCTCTTGTTCCTGTTCTTGGTGGGTGATGTCGTAGCCGTGGTCTCCGTTGCTGGTCTCTTGTTCCTGTTCTTGGTGGGTGATGTCATAGCCGTAGTCTCCGTTGCTTGTTTTTTGTTCCTGTTTTCCGTGGGTGATATCGTAGCCGTAGTCTCTGTTGCTTGCTTCAAATTATCGTTCCGAGGTCAGTGGGTTTATAAGTGGCTGGTGGTGGTTGAAGCAGCGACTTTGTAGATGTAGACGCGAAGTGCCGCACTGAATCGTGGTTTCTATGGCATACAAGAAGTCCGTTCCTAGGATCACGCTTTCGACCATGTTTGGCAGTATTAAGAGGGGTATTGCGTATATGCAGTTAGGTGGGCGCAAGTAAGATTTGGGTAATCTCCATCACTGACCCGTCCGCATCGCTGCCTCATTTACATTCGTGTGGGTGGCCAAACGTTGAGCCAGGTCTTTACTGTCGAAACTTCGCTCCCGTGTCAATAGTAGTTTCCGTGTTTTGTCCACCGATTGTCACCATCGCCACTATCCGGCCGTCGTGCACGTGCAAGGGTCTTTTCGATCTGGTGTTCTCTGTGGCGTCGTTCTCGGCTGATCCCGTCTCAGTCGAGGACTCGACTAGTTTCCTGAGGCTTCTCGTCGACAGCATAGACAGATATGAGTGCCAGCTTCCTGAGTGGTTTTTTTCCTGAATACTCTCGAACTCTACGGCCAGTTGCGTGAGCTGGGCCAGACTTTGGAGTTCGTGTCTCCTCACGTACAATTGGTAACCGGGTAAATGGTTGTCGTAGATACGTTTTAGTTCTTGGGTCGCATCATACCCAGCGTGGTGCATAAGCAGACGGATGTCAATGACGAAGTCCTTGAATAACTCGCCACCAGATTGCTTACGTGCTCGGATCTTATCTTCCAACTGCTCGAAATATCGAGGCGGAAGAAAGAAGGTAAGGAATCCTCGACGAAAATCAGCCCACGAGGCGCTTTGGAGCCTCGGAACCTTCGGAACCAACGGCTAGCTCGGTCAGTGAGAAGTTCGACCATGACTCGCGGGAGACGTCGACATCGTAAGACAGGGCACGTTCTTCGAGTAATTCTACGAATGCTAGTGGGTCACCATGGCCGTTGAACTGAATACCCCAGTGTCGGATCCTATCCGCCACTTGGAAGGTGCGGAGAGACGAAGTACTTGCGTGAGCTCCAGCCTCAACGTGTTTATGCGTCGTATCTATCGGAGGAAAGGCTCTTTTCGCGGACACCGGACTGAACTCAGATGATCTGGACATTTGAATATTGCCCTCAGACGTCAGACCCCGATTGTCACGTTGGCACGTTGTTTTTGCCTGTTGTGGCAGGAAGGACTTGTAGGCCGAGTTTTCGATCGATTTTCCTCTTCTCCGACGGGGCTTTGGCGGCGGGCTGCGGCGATCTGGAACGCCCTGCGATTCTGGAGTACTGCCTTTCGAGTTTCGCTAGACGAGTCCAAATCGCCGGTTCGAGTTTGCCTTCGGTGAATAAAGCGAAGGCTTCGACGGTGCCTTCCTTGTCGAATCCGAACTACGACTACGGGATTTCAGGTGGGGAGGTTTGGGTATAACGTGTAATGTGTATATATATGTGTATATGTATATAAATAAAGAAAAGACTTTACAATATTTGTATTTCTGTTCAGAATTTTATTTAACATAAGCCTTCTTTGGTTTCTCTGACTGCACCACGAGAAAGGCTTGACTTGCATGGATTGATCGACGCTGTTGGGGAAATGTGGGATCTGCTGGCTACCGAAAATAATGACCATATAGCCATAGATAGTGGGCGGCGCGATAGATTCAATCCGTATGTAAGACACTCGGATAACTCGTAGGCCGTGGTACATGGTGGCGCGTTGTATGGATTAAGCTGAGTCTAGTCAAGGCACGTGTGAAGTTGCGGAAGCCGGAGATTCGAGATACGCTGCTACGTTGCGTGCGCGTTTGTTCGTGGTCTGATTTAGAGTCCTCCCTCGCATGGCGGCAGGGATCTTTCTCACTCCCGCTTTCGATCTTTTTCTTGCCATCGATAGTGATCAGTGTGACCGCCCCCGTCTTTTTTCGATCTATGTATATTCTCATTTTTGCGTTTTAGTGCCTTTGTTGGCGTTTTCAAATTCAAATTTCATAATTTTTTTCGGTATTTTTTTCCGAAATTCTGACTCTGAAAACTCAGGAAAAGTCGAAAAAAAAATATTTTGTACCTAACATTTTTAGTTTTAGTCAAACGGCTGCAACTGGGCCGTTTATCCATCGATTTTTAAAAACGGTGCCTTTAACGACGCCTTATTAATGTGTCTATCTAAAACCAAAAATCAAGGCCTTCGAATATTTTTTTTTCGACTTTTCCTGAGCTTTCAAAGTCAAAATTTGGGGGAAAAAATACCGAAAAAAATTATGAAATTTCAATTTGGAAGCTTTATATCTTCCAGACGTTAAGTTGCAGCTATAAAGTGTCTGAGTCGGATTTATAGTTGCATTTTTCATTTTTTAATTGTAAAGTTCAATACAACCAGTAGTAGGAAACTTAAGTTATGTAAAAAATAGAAGCACTATGTCGGGTCAAGCAGCATAAACCATAAACTATAAAGTAAATGCACATCTCGATGTCAATCAATGCCCACTGTAAAATCTTTGTTACCGCATATGCCTACGCACGGCAGCGGCCTTCTTTCGGCTACATATACATAAGCATTCTTTATACTCGAATTAGCAGCAGCCCGAACTGCTCAAGCTCTCTAATAGTCGCACTCTCTCCCGCTCGTTAAGCGTTGCCTCATAGGGCACGACAATTACGCCGTCAGCCCTTGCATTTCAGTCTTGAGCGAATACTCGAAAGCAAAGGATCATCGTTCGTCGTACACGCATACCTATATGCATCTAGCTTAAATAAATCTGGCATTAAACACATATATACATATAACCAAAACCCTATTGTAACAGTTTTTTAAATCGCAACAGCTAGTGAAAAAGCTCACTAGCTAAACATTTGGTGACCCCGACGTGATCTGTGCAATAATTAATATCAGTGCAATCACAAACTACAATAAAACATTAAAAATTATAAACTAATTGCTAATTCCACCCGAGTCATCGGCTACATAAGTGAATCCATACATGCATATAAGCACCGGCCGCCCTTGCATATAGCTGTTGGCGTACGGTTCTCAGTTCTTCTCGTCTGTTACTCGAGGTACTCTTTACGTTCATCTTCCCGCAAGAAACGGTGCCCATACCGGCTGCGCTTGCATATACCAATTGCACATAGCGTTGCTTGCGGTTATTGTTCATTGTTCTCAAGTGCGCTCGTTCCTCTTTTCGTTCGTCTTCCTGCTAGCGACGATTATTACGCGCTTTACTCTTTGCGGTCATCTTCCCGCAGTAAACGTTTGCTAAGCTGCCGCCGTTATGGAGATGGATGCTGCCAGCGCTGCTGACGCTGCCAACGCTGCTGTTGCTGCCAACGTTGCTGATGCTGCCAACGCTGCCGACGCTGCTAACGAAATTCCAATTGCCAGGGAGCAAAACAGGGTGTCATTTTTAAAGCTTAAATCCACGGAGTTATGCGGAAAAATGAAAAGGTTAGCTGCTGAGTGCCAGAATGAGTCTTTAGTGTCAGACTATTATATGCTCGTTGTAAAACAAGAGCAACTCGATAAGCTGATCGGGAAGTTTGAGATGCTCCACACCGAGCTTGAGGAATTGGATCAAGCCGAGATTCACAGTGGATTAGGTGATATGTTTGAATCGCTTGCCAGTACTGTGAAGGCGTCAATTATGCGGGAAATAGCAAAGCGTAGCGGACACATGCCTCTTCATTCTACCATGGCTGGAGGAAACATCACCGCTGATTTTGCCGGCTCGCAATTTCTACCTCGACGTAGACAGGTACCATCCCTGCCTCCTATACAACTTCCAACTTTCAGCGGAGGATATGCTAAATGGATCGGATGGCAATTATAACGTGGCTTTAGAATTATTGGAAAGAAGGTTTTATAATCGACGCTTAGTATTTCAGGCACACATCAATGAGATCCTAGGGCTCCAGGCTGTCGAGAGTGGTTCAGTGGTAATGCTTCGAGAGCTGTCGGACGGATTCAACGCTCATATGCGTGCGCTTCAGAGTTTGGGCACTTCTGAGCAGATCGCAGGATGCATCATCGTGCAGGAGCTGCTTCGTAAACTTGATCCAGCGAGCCAAGCCAAGTGGGAGGAGCGATTTGAGGAGCCAGCGTATGCCAACTCGATTCCGTCATGGGAGTATATGGCCTCGTTCCTGGAACAGCGATGCAGATCATTGGAGACAGTGGATTTTGCTAGGGCAACCTATGCGCCGAGCAGTCAGGTGGGCAAGAATAAAAGATATAACAATTCCAGGTCCACCTTAGTTGCAACTAGCCAAACCTTCTCAGGCTGCGTGCTCTGCAGTAACAGCGCTCACGAAGTCCAGTACTGTCCGAAGTTCAAGGCACTGTCCCCCGAAAATCGCCACGAAGAAGCCAAACGACTGTCCCTTTGCATTAATTGCCTTAGAACAGGACACCGATTAAGCCAGTGCACCTCGAGCCACTGTCGTATCTGCGGCTGCAAGCATCATACTACGCTTCATTTCAGTAACCCTGATTCGGCTGCAGTCCAAGGTCAGTCAACTGATGCTCAGTCTCCGTTTGCGCCCCCTCCTTCTAATCCGTCTCAGCTTACCACTGAATCCTTCGCATCAGCGTCAACTTCGTCTGCACTTATAGCCCAAGGTCTCAGTAATAATGTTGTTCTACTTGCCACTGCCACAGTTTTGGTAAAAAATCGTTTCGGAGTTTTAGTTCCCTGCAGAGCATTGCTGGATTCCGGCTCCCAGTTGCATCTGAAAACTTCTTGTTTCGCCAATCAGCTTCAGCTTCGGAAAAGAAAGTCATCAACTGCAGTTTCTGGAATTGGCGACTCTAGCTTTGTCACCGATGGATGTTCAGTCAGTGTTAGCCTGCATTCACGCTCATCTGATTTCTCAGCTCTCGTAACTGCTATCGTAGCTTCTAACATAACTGATCGTCAGCCATGCTTTGGAATTGACACTCATAACTGGAACATTCCGGCGAACATACCACTAGCGGATCCGGCCGCTACATTCCGGCTCCGGCCGTCGTTGCCGAGGATAACAATCCAGATGAGCAACTTGAAGTGCTTCTTCGGAGGTTTTGGGAGGTTGAGAATTGCATCGCACCAATAGTAAGGTCTACCAAGGACGAGCTGGATTGTGAAGCGCATTTTTTTCAGCATGTCCGTCGATTAGAAAATGGCGATTATTGTGTTCGGCTGCCAGCTAAATATAGTTTGGATCTCCTGGGAGAATCTTACAATCAAGCGCGTCGCAGATTCCTGTCCCTTGAGCGGAAGTTAAATCGTCGCCCTGAGGTGAAGGCTCAGTATGCTGCCTTCATAAAAGAGTATCTTGACTTAGGTCATATGTCTCCTGTTCCTGCCCAATCGATCAGCAACTGCCGATATTTTCTGCCTCACCATTGCGTCCTGAAAGAAGATAGTTCTACGACCAAGCTTCGGGTCGTTTTTGATGGATCCGCTTCTACGTCATCTGGCTATTCCTTGAATGATGTTTTAATGACTGGCCCCGTAATACAACCTAGTTTCGGGCTCTGCACTGGGCGTGTCTGCGTCGCGATGGTTTTCAGCTGGCGTTGCACTTGTTTGGGGTTTCGTTAATCGCGGCTCCGTACTTGCACTGTCGCTGTTTTCTGGGACGGCACTGTATTTGCACCGCGACAACTTTCCGGACCGGCACTGTACTTAGGTCGGGCTTTTTATTGCGACCGGCAGTGTATTTCCACTGCGATGGCTTGCATGTGGTCTGCATGTGTAATTTTTCGGTCAGTGGCGTGGGCTTCTGAGAGCCTGGGCCTATGTATGCGTGTGTCCAGCTGCGGCTCTGACTGAACTTTAAACACGTAATTTGTGGCGGTAGATTTGCGGTTTTGCGACTGTTACTTTCCCCTTGAATTCTATCTCCCTAAGGTCCCTGCTCGGGCGCCACTTGTAAGGAACCTTTTTCAGGCTGGGGTGATCACAGGGCTCGTACGGGATCGAAGGTTAGCGTGACGGGACTTCGCCGTGGCCTTCGAGAAGGAAAGGGGAATCTTCGGGGTCATGCGTTGTCGCAACGGCCTGTAAGACTACGAAATCTCTGGTGAGGATTGGCTGCGCGTTGTCGCGACAGTCACTAGCGACTGGGGAATCTACGGGGCCATGCGTTATCGCGACATCTCGTAGGACTACAGGACTTCTAATGGGGATCGACTATGCGTTATCGCGACAGTCACTAACTACTGGGGATACTACGGAACCATGCGTTTTCGCGACAGCTCGTAGGACTACGGGATTTCAAGTGGGGAGGTTTGGGTATAACGTGTAATGTGTATATATATGTGTTTATGTATATAAATAAAGAAAAGACTTTACAATATTTGTATTTTTGTTCAGAATTTTATTTAACATAAGCCCTCTTTGGTTTCTCTGACTGCACCACGAGAAAAGCTTGACTTGCATGGATTGATCGACGCTGTTGGGGAAATGTGGGATCTGCTGGCTACCGAAAATAATGACCATATAGCCATAGATAGTGGGCGGCGCGATAGATTCAATCCGTATGTAAGACACTCGGATAACTCGTAGGCCGTGGTACATGGTGGCGCGTTGTATGGATTAAGCTGAGTCTAGTCAAGGCACGTGTGAAGTTGCGGAAGCCGGAGATTCGAGATACGCTGCTACGTTGCGTGCGCGTTTGTTCGTGGTCTGATTTAGAGTCCTCCCTCGCATGGCGGCAGGGATCTTTCTCACTCCCGCTTTCGATCTTTTTCTTGCCATCGATAGTGATCAGTGTGACCGCCCCCGTCTTTTTTCGATCTATGTATATTCTCATTTTTGCGTTTTAGTGCCTTTGTTGGCGTTTTCAAATTCAAATTTCATAATTTTTTTCGGTATTTTTTTCCGAAATTCTGACTCTGAAAACTCAGGAAAAGTCGAAAAAAAAATATTTTGTACTTAACATTTTTAGTTTTAGTCAAACGGCTGCAACTGGGCCGTTTATCCATCGATTTTTAAAAACGGTGCCTTTAACGACGCCTTATTAATGTGTCTATCTAAAACCAAAAATCAAGGCCTTCGAATATTTTTTTTTCGACTTTTCCTGAGCTTTCAAAGTCAATATTTGGGGGAAAAAATACCGAAAAAAATTATGAAATTTCAATTTGGAAGCTTTATATCTTCCAGACGTTAAGTTGCAGCTATAAAGTGTCTGAGTCGGATTTATAGTTGCATTTTTCATTTTTTAATTGTAAAGTTCAATACAACCAGTAGTAGGAAACTTAAGTTATGTGAAAAATAGAAGCACTATGTCGGGTCAAGCAGCATAAACCATAAACTATAAAGTAAATGCACATCTCGATGTCAATCAATGCCCACTGTAAAATCTTTGTTACCGCATATGCCTACGCACGGCAGCGGCCTTCTTTCGGCTACATATACATAAACATTCTTTATACTCGAATTAGCAGCAGCCCGAACTGCTCAAGCTCTCTAATAGTCGCACTCTCTCCCGCTCGTAAAGCGTTGCCTCATAGGGTACGACAATTACGCCGTCAGCCCTTGCATTTCAGTCTTGAGCGAATACTCGAAAGCAAAGGATCATCGTTCGTCGTACACGCATACCTATATGCATCTAGCTTAAATAAATCTGGCATTAAACACATATATATATAACCAAAACCCTATTGTAACAGTTTTTTAAATCGCAACAGCTAGTGAAAAAGCTCACTAGCTAAACATTTGGTGACCCCGACGTGATCTGTGCAATAATTAATATCAGTGCAATCACAAACTACAATAAAACATTAAAAATTATAAACTAATTGCTAATTCCACCCGAGTCATCGGCTACATAAGTGAATCCATACATGCATATAAGCACCGGCCGCCCTTGCATATAGCTGTTGGCGTACGGTTCTCAGTTCTTCTCGTCTGTTACTCGAGGTACTCTTTACGTTCATCTTCCCGCAAGAAACGGTGCCCATACCGGCTGCGCTTGCATATACCAATTGCACATAGCGTTGCTTGCGGTTATTGTTCATTGTTCTCAAGTGCGCTCGTTCCTCTTTTCGTTCGTCTTCCTGCTAGCGACGATTATTACGCGCTTTACTCTTTGCGGTCATCTTCCCGCAGTAAACGTTTGCTAAGCTGCCGCCGTTATGGAGATGGATGCTGCCAGCGCTGCTGACGCTGCCAACGCTGCTGTTGCTGCCAACGTTGCTGATGCTGCCAACGCTGCCGACGCTGCTAACGAAATTCCAATTGCCAGGGAGCAAAACAGGGTGTCATTTTTAAAGCTTAAATCCACGGAGTTATGCGGAAAAAATGAAAAGGTTAGCTGCTGAGTGCCAGAATGAGTCTTTAGTGTCAGACTATTATATGCTCGTTGTAAAACAAGAGCAACTCGATAAGCTGATCGGGAAGTTTGAGATGCTCCACACCGAGCCAGAATGAGTCTTTAGTGTCAGACTATTATATGCTCGTTGTAAAACAAGAGCAACTCGATAAGCTGATCGGGAAGTTTGAGATGCTCCACACCGAGCTTGAGGAATTGGATCAAGCCGAGATTCACAGTGGATTAGGTGATATGTTTGAATCGCTTGCCAGTACTGTGAAGGCGTCAATTATGCGGGAAATAGCAAAGCGTAGCGGACACATGCCTCTTCATTCTACCATGGCTGGAGGAAACATCACCGCTGATTTTGCCGGCTCGCAATTTCTACCTCGACGTAGACAGGTACCATCCCTGCCTCCTATACAACTTCCAACTTTCAGCGGAGGATATGCTAAATGGATCGGATGGCAATTATAACGTGGCTTTAGAATTATTGGAAAGAAGGTTTTATAATCGACGCTTAGTATTTCAGGCACACATCAATGAGATCCTAGGGCTCCAGGCTGTCGAGAGTGGTTCAGTGGTAATGCTTCGAGAGCTGTCGGACGGATTCAACGCTCATATGCGTGCGCTTCAGAGTTTGGGCACTTCTGAGCAGATCGCAGGATGCATCATCGTGCAGGAGCTGCTTCGTAAACTTGATCCAGCGAGCCAAGCCAAGTGGGAGGAGCGATTTGAGGAGCCAGCGTATGCCAACTCGATTCCGTCATGGGAGTATATGGCCTCGTTCCTGGAACAGCGATGCAGATCATTGGAGACAGTGGATTTTGCTAGGGCAACCTATGCGCCGAGCAGTCAGGTGGGCAAGAATAGAAGATATAACAATTCCAGGTCCACCTTAGTTGCAACTAGCCAAACCTTCTCAGGCTGCGTGCTCTGCAGTAACAGCGCTCACGAAGTCCAGTACTGTCCCCCGAAAATCGCCACAAAGAAGCCAAAGGGACAGTCCCCTTTGCATTAATTGCCTTAGAACAGGACACCGATTAAGCCAGTGCACCTCGAGCCACTGTCGTATCTGCGGCTGCAAGCATCATACTACGCTTCATTTCAGTAACCCTGATTCGGCTGCAGTCCAAGGTCAGTCAACTGATGCTCAGTCTCCGTTTGCGCCCCCTCCTTCTAATCCGTCTCAGCTTACCACTGAATCCTTCGCTTCAGCGTCTACTTCGTCTGCACTTATAGCCCAAGGTCTCAGTAATAATGTTGTTCTACTTGCCACTGCCACAGTTTTGGTAAAAAATCGTTCCGGAGTTTTAGTTCCCTGCAGAGCATTGCTGGATTCCGGCTCCCAGTTGCATCTGATAACTTCTTGTTTCGCCAATCAGCTTCAGCTTCGGAAAAGAAAGTCATCAACTGCAGTTTCTGGAATTGGCGACTCCAGCTTTGTCACCGATGGATGTTCAGTCAGTGTTAGCCTGCATTCACGCTCATCTGATTTCTCAGCTCTCGTAACTGCTATCGTAGCTTCTAACATAACTGATCGTCAGCCATGCTTTGGAATTGACACTCATAACTGGAACATTCCGGCGAACATACCACTAGCGGATCCGGAGTTTTATAGGCCTCAGCGCGTCGATCTATTAATTGGAGCAAGTCTGTTTTACGATCTCCTTTGTGTTGGTCAGATCAAACTACTGCCAGGATTGCCTTCAATTCAGAAAACTCGCTTGGGATGGGTCGTGTCTGGAGGCTGTTCTCGTTTAAATGGGTCGTCTTTAATGGTGGCTCACGCTCCGGCCGTCGTTGCCGAGGATAACAATCCAGTTGAGCAACTTAAAGTGCTTCTTCGGAGGTTTTGGGAGGTGGAGAATTACATCGCACCAATAGTAAAGTCCACCAAGGACGAGCTGGATTGTGAAGCGCATTTTTTTCAGCATGTCCGTCGATTAGAAAATGGCGATTATTGTGTTCGGCTGCCAGCTAAATATAGTTTGGATCTCCTGGGAGAATCTTACAATCAAGCGCGTCGCAGATTCCTGTCCCTTGAGCGGAAGTTAAATCGTCGCCCTGAGGTGAAGGCTCAGTATGCTGCCTTCATAAAAGAGTATCTTGACTTAGATCATATGTCTCCTGTTCCTGCCCAATCGATCAGCAACTGCCGATATTTTCTGCCTCACCATTGCGTCCTGAAAGAAGATAGTTCTACGACCAAGCTTCGGGTCGTTTTTGATGGATCCGCTTCTACGTCATCTGGCTATTCCTTGAATGATGTTTTAATGGCTGGCCCCGTAATACAACCTAAACTCTTTCATATTATTGCTCGATTTCGTTCATACGCAGTTGCGATTACGGGAGATATCTGTTAGATGTATCGGTGTGTACGAGTCTCGCCCGAGGACAGCAACTTGCAGTGTATTCTGTGGAGAAACTCCACGCAAGATGACTTGCGCGTGTTTCAACTGGACACCGTTACTTATGGGACGAAGCCTGCCTCCTATTTATCTGTGCGAGCGATGCAACAGTTGGCAACCGACGAGCAGGTAGATTTTCCAGTTGGAGCTGAAGTTCTTCGCCGTGACTTCTACGTGGATGATTTAAAATCTGGCGCCAGATCTCAGGAAGAGGCCATTCGTATTCGTGAGAAAACTGCTGGAATCCTGTCTAGGGGTCAGTTCAGATTGAGGAAATGGTGTTCGAACGTTCCCACTGTGCTGGATGGAGTTCCTGATGAGGACAAGGAAACTTACTTAAAGTTCGATGATGGCAGCCATTTTACTAAGACACTAGGACTCGCTTGGGATCCGATTTCTGATAAACTTTTATTTTCGTTCTCGGCCCTAGAATCGTCTCCGAATCCCTGCAGGCGCTCTGTATTATCAACCGTAGCGCGGTTCTACGATCCTCTCGGACTAGCTGGTCCTTTAATTACGAAATCAAAAATCTTTCTTCAGCGTTTGTGTAAAGAGAAGTTAGCCTGGGATGAAAGCCTCCCGGCCTCACTGAGTACCGAGTGGCAGGAAATATGCAGCAGTTTTGGCCAGATTCGTCGACTTGAATTTCCTCGTCTTGTCCTCCTTCCAGACTCCGAGCTAGAAATTCACGGATTCTGCGATGCCAGCATCGAGGCTTATGGTGCATGCATATATGTCGTGTCAAAAGGTCAGCATTCCAGCAGTCACTTACTTTGTGCCAAATCTCGTGTTGCTCCTTTGAAGACACTTACGGTGCCAAAGTTGGAGCTTGTGGAGCGGAGTTGCTGGCTAGGCTCATATCTGAAATATCCGGAATGAATGTCTTCAAGGGAAGGTGTTACTGTTGGTGTGATTCTGCGGTTGCACTTTCCTGGATTCGGGACGAGTCGTCAAGATTTAATATATTTGTCGCAAATAGAGTAGCAACGATTCAGGAAATGACCGACCACATGACATGGCGCTATGTTCCCATAGCGTTAAACCCAGCCGACATTCTCTCTCGAGAGGCTCTTCCGACTGAGCTGAGGGAGTCTCCCCTCTGGGCTCATGGACCTCCATTTCTTTGCGGCCCCTCAGATGACTGGATTTTGATGGCCGTCATCCAATTATCTTGCCCAGCAGCCATCCACTAACTCTTTCCATAATCTCTCACTTTCATGAGCGGAATCTCCACGCTGGACCCCGAGCTTTGCTTGGACTCATTCGATCCCAATATTGGCTTATTGGGGGGAGGAAGACGGTAAACAAGGCAGTGAACAAATGCGTAAGATGCTTTCGAATGAAGCCTAGAGTATTGGAGCATATTATGGCGGATCTTCCAAAGGAGCGGCTCGACGGTTCTCATGCCTTTGAGATCACAGGCGTCGACTTTTGTGGGCCATTTTTCTACAAACCGGAGGCACGCAATAAGGGCCCAATCAAGTGTTACGTCTGTGTCTTCATTTGCTTCGCTACCAAGGCTGTTCATTTGGAGCTGATTAAGGACCTGTCTACACTTGCCTTTCTTCATGGACTAAAGCGCTTCATATGCACTCGACGGAAGCCGCGACAGATTTGGTCGGACAACGCAACCAATTTTGTCGGCGCTAGGAATGAGCTGATGGAATTAAAGCGCCTGGTCCTCAGCGATGACCATCAGAAGGCTGTGCTGGATTTGTGCTTGGTTGAGTCTATAGACTGGCACTTCATTCCTCCGCGCTCCCCGCATTTTGGTGGCCTATGGGAAGCGGCAGTTAAGACGGCCAAGTACCACTTCTACCGTGCGATAGGCAGCTCGATTCTTGGATTTGACGAACTGCGGACGTTGTTATGCCACATCACGACTGTAATTAATTCAAGACCCTTAGTCTCCATTTCAGAGAGCCCTGCCGATCTTGATGTTTTGACTTCAGCGCATTTCTTGGAGCGGTGGTGGCCCTCCTGCTTCGTTCGCTGAGCCTGACGTCACACGGCTTAAATTCGATCGCTTGGACGGCTGGCAGCGCGTTTCATACCTGCAGCAGCTCTTCTGGTCCAAGTGGAAGGAAGAGTATATCACTTCGCTGCAGCAACGCTCAAAATGGCGAACTGAGAAGCCCAGTTTAGCAGTCGCAGATTTGGTTCTTGTTAAGGATAAGAAAGTACCTCCCATGAAGTGGCCACTGGCGAGGGTGGTCGAGCTTCTACCAGGAAGAGATGGCGTTTCCCGAGTCGCCGTGCTGAAGACCTCATCTGGAGTTACAAAGCGAGCCGTCAACAAGTTGTGTCTGCTGCCCCTTAAAGATGCTGTTGAAGGACAGGGTTTCAACGGGGGGAGTATGTCGGGTCAAGCAGCATAAGCCATAAACTATAAAGTAAATGCACATCTCGATGTCAATTATTGCAATGCCCACTGTAAAATCTTTGTTACCGCATTTGCCTACGCACGGCAGCGGCCTTCTTTCGGCTACTTATACATACATATATAAGCATTCTTTATACTCGAATTAGCAGCAGCCCGAACTGCTCAAGCTCTCTAATAATCGCACTCTCTCCCGCTCGTTAAGCGTTGCCTCATAGGGCACGGCAATTACGCCGTCAGCCCTTGCATTTCAGTCTTGAGCGAATACTCGAAAGCAAAGGATCATCGTTCGTCGTACACGCATACCTATATGCATCTAGCTTAAATAAATCTGGCATTAAACACATATATATAACCAAAACCCAATTGTAACAGTTTTTTAAATCGCAACAGCTAGTGAAAATGCTCACTAGCTAAACACACTACCTATGACAAAAAATACCAAATTTTTTAAAAATTCTTTAAAAAAAACCACTCTATGAAAAAAAAAACCATTCTTTAAAACATTTTAAACATCCCAATCTATCAGAAAAAGTAATTTTGGGCGACAGCGGAAAAGTCGTGTCGACTAGTGTTATATAGAAATTTATGCAGAAACTTAAACTCTCGCTTTTGTTGCCTGTATCTATCGCCGTCCGCCGGATAAGCCCATCTTAGAAACCTTTTGTACAACTTATTATTTGAGTTTGTATTTTTCTGGAGGCCTTTGGTGTACAAAGGAGCCTATTTGGACCTATTTTGGTTGAAACTATGCTGTCAAGAGTATTCGTGAGGGCAACAAGTAAGATATTATAATTAATCTCAATACAAGCATTCGATAGCAAGGAAACCCAATACATAGATATGAAGCAATTACTTACGGCATTCAAGGTAGCATGATTAAAATTATGAATAGAAGCTACGTTAAAAGCTGGTAAAAAATTCAAAAATTTTTTACTAAAGGCTTTTGATGAACACTACAACTAGGAATAGTAAATTCAACAAGGCTTACCGAGGAATTAACAATGGAATTAATGAATATTACATCGAGTAACCTATTTAAATCATAAAAAATAATATATATTTGGGTCAGGCCTATAACAATCATTATTTACAATAATTTCATGTGGCAGGTGTACACTGCCTAGCATCATAGCAAGGGATTGTCCATACAACAGATCCTATGAATATCTGTCACACAGATACCAACAGAATCATCTAAGTTGGCATATATACATATGTATATAAAAGCATTAGCCACGCATGCAAGCGACGAACACTGGGAAGCATAGAGGGCAATCGTACGATTACACAGTTGATCTATGCTGCGAAGGTTCGAGAACATAAGTCTGAACAGTTAGGCGAGAACCAAAACCTAAAGACGTCGTAAGTGAAAGGCGAAAAATGTTTTGTATTCAAACACAGTGCTGCACTTATAATTCCGACTATATATTCTGACTTAAATAAATATAATGGGAGCATATACTCGGAAGTGCTATGGCCTACAAGATACCTAGTGATTACTCAATTCTATGAAAAGAACAAAATGAGTGCTTATATGTATATATTTGAAAAAGGTATGTTCTTATATCAGTGCGGTGCACGTGCTAACATATCCTATGTTGCAGGGAAATTGCACCTAAGCTGCCCCATCGCGGTTCAGTCTTGACAAGACTACCCTGGGAGCAGACTTAGGCGTACGGTTGTCGAGTTTTCAGCAACTACAACGGTAATATATTCTGGATCCAAAATAGACACTGTGGTCGAGCTGTGCATAGATACAACAGGGTACAGGTCTGCTCCAATCAACCACAAATCTGGCCACTACTCAAGTCCGGAAGTACGGAGTAACCTCCTGCCAGCCAATTCTGCCGTACGGCCTGAATCCGTATGCATCGCTCCACGCGATCTCGAGCACCACTTCAGGCGGACAAGGGCCACCGATACCACACACCGGATCCAGAGTTTGATTCTATTATATTTATTTCATTGTCAAATCCCTGCATAGATATCAGAAATCTAACGTAACTGAAATTAAATTGAAACTTTATTGACACCCCTCTCTAAGCTACGCGCATACATACACATGCACAGACGTGCACCTTTTTGATTCTCTTTTCGTTTTTTTCTTGCCTAAAAATTAGTTGCGATATGTAATATGTAAAACAAAAACACAGGCTGATGCAACGGGTGTTTGTACCATGGTTGTGTTATATGCATTATATGTAATCATTATTTTCATATGTATTTTAAACAGCAGCGTTACACGATTTATAAATTTATTACATGTTCGCAAACGGGACTAATTGAACTTTACCCAAAACAAGAAATTTTTAAAAAATTTCAATCGTATCCTTTAGGAGTTTTTTATATATTAGATGTTATCTGTTTCCCTTTTTGTTAACATATGTTTTTTACATTAGCCTTCTACATTTCTACATCTACACAGATATATTTATATCAACATACATATGTATGTCGTGGAAGTGTGTGCGGGAGAGACAGGGAATTGCGTACCGACTGTAATTTCATTGGTTATCTCTGGTTATAATAATGATCCGGTCCAATCTGGTAGATACGGTTATTTCCCATGATTCTGCGTTTTTGGTTTTCTCGAATCTGAAAAATTGTGGATTCCACAGATTTTTGTCCTTTGTGAGGGCGGAAGGAAGGGTTAAAAAATTTTGAAATACACTTGTATTCTATGATAGTTTTTCCGCATCCTTCAAATTGTGTATGCCACAGGCTTTCGTCCTTGTGTGGGCGGAAAGGGGCGGGGCGAAATTTTTAAATACACTTTGTTCAGGGCAGCCGCAGACTTACCTCTCTACAAACATATTCATATAGAACAACTGCATATTCTTGCACATTTATCCGAAAAATATACATACATATCCACATATGTAATCTCTGTCGGCCTGTTACCATCTCGTCATTTGAATATCGCCAAAAGGTCGTTCGTAAATCCCATCCGCGGTACCAACCGACGCTTGCATCCAACCCGACATACATATGTAAATAGAGATAAGCAAGATTAGCGGTACATTCTTTTCGTTTTCGCTTCTCCACCGTTGCTCGCGTTGTCTTTGTGGGGAGAACATATCGTCGGTGCCGCTCTAGAACATAACGGAGCGCCAAGTGACGCGCTTCCCTGTATTCCGAGGGTATACTGTTTTCGGGGTTGACTTTCCACGTGACACGCTACCCTACTTTCCAAGGGTATATATTGACTCGATATTGATACCTCGTGTCTCGACAACTAATATTATTATCCCTCCTCGATTGTCGTACTGGGTTAACAATATATTTAGCGAAGTACATTTATACGTTCTGGCCACTACCGGGTGATCTATCGCCAGAGGCCTCTGTAAGGATGACTACCACTCGCAAGCCATATAAAGGACGAAATTTTCATATGCCAACTGTGAATTTATGACTATTCACCGAAATCCAGCCCGCATCTACATACATAGATCCACAGATTACCCCTGATTCCGCATACATATATGTACATACATTCATACATATACGTGCAGGCGTGGGCATTCACGCGACGTCTAGCTCCGAATTAATTTATGGGTGTATGTATATATTATCAATACGCTACCAACTAAGACACTATCCTGTGATTAATTTCGCGATAATTAACACATCTTTCACCCAAAAGCCCAGCTTTCCTTTCTAACATATGCAATAACATACATATACGCATACCCAAGCAAGCAACGCTATTCAAATTGCCGTTACCAATTCGAGTTCAATAAATACACTATCCTGTGATTTATCTGTTCGTGCCATTCCGTTCCATGGTCCACATTCCATATTTTGTTTTGTGTTGCTTTTAAGTAACCCGCAGCTATCCGTCCTAATATAAGACGAGTGCAATAAGTACCAAGCATTGCGGTATTTTTTTTGTCCGATATTGTTTCTACCACATAAAAAAAATAGTTAGTCCCGTGACTACCAAAAAAGAGATTCCGGCTGTATTCCATCCGCAGCTATCCGTCCCACAATAACGTGAATGTCCATTACCAGCTCGTTACTAATGCTTTTCATCGCGGTTATTCACTCTTAGCTTTCCGAATCCAGATATGGCCCCACGTTCCCTTGCCGACCGCATCATGGAGAGCCGGCGCGCTCGCAGTCTAAACTCCTACCGGTGCCGAGTCTGCCCAGGAGTGCATCCGATTCGAACCTGCCATCACTTCCTTCGCTTGAGCCCGGAGAAGAGACTTCGAGTAGTACATATAAATAAGTATTGTGCGAACTGCCTGGCTCATCAGCATTCCGGAAAGGATTGTCGCAGTGGCGGGCTCGGCAGGGTGTGCGGGAAAAATCACCACACGCTACTTCATATCCTCCCGTCTCGTCGTTCAGCCCGCTCGGCCTCGGCGTCTTCGTCGCCACCTGCAGCATCCCGAGCTGAACGCCGGCCTCGGCACCCCGCCAGCCGCCCTGCTAAAAAGACTCCAGCTTTGTCGCCTTCAGGTTCAGCATCCCAAGCTGAGCGCCGCCCTCGGCGCCCCGCCAGCCGCCCTGCTAAGAGCACTCTAGCTCCGTCGCCTTCAGGTGCAGCATCCCGGCCTGTCAGAGGAACTCTAGCACCGTCGCCTTCAGTTCCAGCATCCCGAGCTGAGCGCCGCCCTCGACTTCCCGTGAGCTTACCCATGGCAGGGGCCCCGGCGCCATCCGTAGACTCGCTTAGTTGGCCTTCCTGTGGCCCAAAGCACCGTGTTTGGATGGATAGTCTCCGGGTCATGCACGCAGCCATAATCCGACCAGATGCTTTGCAATCCTGCAAGGGTGGGGAGGAGGTTCAGGGCAGCCACAGACTGCTGCAGCGCACTGTGGAGAGCGCTCCGCGCCCGACTCGCTCTCGCGCGCTCTTGCACACGGCACTCTGGAGATCCACCCGGCGCTCGGGCGGCACTAGCTTGAGCTGGGCTGTTTAGTCTCGTTTCCAGACCCGTTCAGAACGATTTCGACTCGCACTACGCACTACTCGCACTATAAGCTAGACTTAATAAATAGTGAAGGAAAACAAAACGTTGTCTTTATCTGGTGATCCGCCCCCTACAAACACACTTGTAGTAGTGTAATAACACAGGAGACTGGATTTGGTTGCTCTAGCCTTTATAGCCTCTAAGATCTAGGAGCTAATGAAGACGAACGGACGAACAGACAAACATGGCTATATCGACTCGGCTATTGATACTGATCAAGAATATATGTATATACTTTATGGGGTCGGAAACGCTTCCTTCTGGGCGTTACACACATCCACCATCACCACAAATCTAATATACCCCTATATTCTTCGAGAACCGGGTATAATTCATTTATTACTATATTTACATTCCAATTATAATTAAGAATATATTAACCATTATCAGAAGTTCATTAAGGGACAATGCAGCAATTTTAATGCATTGTCATGGTAGAGTGGGTAGAGAAGAGAGGGACAACCACCACCTAGTAGCGGGTTCAGTAGAGCTATCAAAGACTTCTTTATTCCTTGTATAAATTCAATAAATACCGATTTATAGTTTCCGTAAAAGTACACTATTAAATGTAGTGGAGTACAATAGTACAGTTTGGTGAGGAAGCACTCCGACTAATCCGGCGAGCTAGACCCGAGCAAAGCGAGAGTGCACACTAGCAAACCTATCTGTACGCCGGCCTTAAGTTCAGTAATGGTCATCTGCTGATATCGAGGGTCCATATATTTAACTACATATATATGCTTAACTCTGGTATACTAAAAATGCGAAAAAGAGAGCGGTACTCCAATAAAATCGGTGAGCCATCCAGGTGCTGGACGATGCCCGCGGCAGCAACCTACCTAGCGAATGCATCTGAAGCAAGTGCATTGGGCACATTACACAAAGTGGGCGTGAAAAGCGACTGATTGCATAAAGCTGCACGATGAAGAGAGAGTGCAACTACGAAGAGAATTTTAAGGGAATTTAAGCGCCAGCATCTGCAGCTATTGTTGGTAATAAAGCTGAGAACTGCGGTGATAAGTAATGCAAGCAAGTGAGCCGCTAACGATGGCAGTGCTAGTGACGCAGATAATTTGGGTTTTTTTGATAGGGATTTGGTTGGATGTACGCAATGGCTCACCACCCACTATGTCCACAATTGTAAAATCCAAGTGCTGTGTTTTCCTGTGGATGAATCGGCTCATTCTACCTGATTCTGGGCAGAATTCATTTCTGAAGACAGTTTGATAATACTGCTCCAGGACTCCAATCTAAAAATTTACGAATTCCAACGTATTTAAATCTATACCTTTTATAAATCTAGATGCAGGTTTGCCAGGCTTGTTCTCTTTCTACCGCTGAGTGAGTATTAACATTAGCTGGGGCATCAGCAGATCCGGGAAAAGCGAGTTGAAACATTGCATTTAGATTCAAATAAGGCCTTTCAGCTCAGAAAGTTCTTCCATGATCTCAATCGTTTTGGAGTGCTAATCATTGCTCACTACGCAACTATCACATTTCCGAAATAGATTCGGCAGTTAGTTAGACAACTAGTTTCCTCTACTGGCAAATCAACATACGAAATGTGGAAAGTGCGACGGCAGAGCGATGAACAACGAACCGCCTCGAATTCGCGAAGTTGCGCCGGTGTAACGTCGACACTGCACTCAGAGCACGTATAGGGTGCCATAACAAAATAGAAAATACGTCTGCTCGAAACGAATGCTGATCAGAGACATCGATTTTTAAATGTGCATACTTAGATGGCGTGGACGTGAGCTGCGAGTAGTGTGTCAAACTAAAGACAATCAGACAGCTTCCGGTTTACTTTTTAACTAACATTTTGCGATTTATAGCCGGCTTACACTACAGTGAGTTATAGGCTATTCACACTGGGCACCGTTGACCGTCTATTTCCTAGATGGTGCGGAAGGTTTTGTTGTTCCGAAAATTGCCAAGTTAGTTCCACATTTGGTCGATGGTCGTCAAATGCAACCCTACTTTTTTGGCAATCACAACGAAAAAGTGAAATTCACTGCGGAAATGTAAACAAAAAAAGAAAAACAATAAACAACAACAACAAAAAAGCTAGCCAATTTAAAAATGTCAAAATGGTTGATTTAATGATAAAATAAGGTTTAGGTATTGTTTTTAACGATTGTATGTACACCAGCGGTCAGAAGAACCGCACCACTAAACTGCTAAACGTCAAAGAATATTATAATTTTACTTAACACTAAGAAAATTGAATCAAAAGACAAGGTTAAAACTGGAAACTATATTTCTGGGAGTTACTTATCCTTTATTTTTGAACATTTAACAAAAAAGGGGAAATATTCACATTTTGATGAGTTAATGAATACATTTTTTTTTTCAATGCAATTCGACTTTTATTTCACATATATATTTTTTTTTGAAGAAAATATTTTCCTCGCCTCAATGGAAAGTCTCAGCTTTTAATACATTAAAACAAATATAATTTGCAAAATTAAATAAAAACAGATGACAAAGGACCGGTTTCTCGACCTTGGCTTACGGTGCCGGTTATTTGCCACTTGGATAAAGTTTACTACCAGATAAAATTGTCTATAAATCATCGTTCGATTTCTTTCGTAGTGACCAAACGTGTTTTTGCGCTCCGCTCATTTTCATTTTATTTTGACTAAACAGCCTGTGTTTTTTCAAATAAACCCTAATAAATTCCCAAATTAATCAACTACCATAATATCTGTTCTTGATCGCGGGTGCATGCCTGTTTACTGTGTAAAAACAGTGTGTCTCTTCGTAAGTACACAAAACCTCATATTTAGCTGCTCTCACCTAGTAGATTTGTTGTTTTATTACACTCTCCCTATTACCAAAACTCTTCTTCCTCTCTCTTGCTCTGCACTTTCTGTGCAGTAGCCCTCTCTCTCTCAATTGCAGCCGCTCTCTTCTCAGTTCTTATTTATTCCTCTTTTAGCGTTTATCTGGCATACTGGTCTGATATCTATTTGTTTTGAAATTTTTTTTGATTACATATATTATATTACATTTTTTTTTCATAATGAAATAACCTGTTGTCTGTGCCAAAAAAAACTGCAAGAAAAATATCACTGATGATCAGCCGAGTATCTCCTGCTGGCTTTGCGAAAGCATAGTGCACGCAAAATGCGCTGGGTTCAAAGTCCCCGTGAGTGATGCTATTTCTTAACGAAATGGTTTGCAATACAGCTGTGAGGTATGCCGGGTGGTCGAGAAAGACAAGGTCACGTTTATGACGCAGACCCGGAGGGGCTTTAAAAAGCTGACCGTGGCCTTTAAGCAGCAATACGATCGGCTCCTAGCCATGGAGTCTCAATTTAGTGGCTTACAACTACTGAATGAGTCTCCAAGGCGCAAAAGGATCCCTCGACCAACTGATGCTGAAAAACTGCCTCCGACCACTTCAAGTATGCAGCACTGTGATTTCGTTTGCTACTCCAAAGGCAAGGACAGCTGCTGGTGATGAAAATTCGGTAGCCGAATTTATTTCATCGGAGAGCATGCAGCCAGAATCGTTTGTAGCCTCCGTGTCTGTAGCTGTCCCGTCAATTCCGACCACACCAGCGAATATACTTCCCGGACCACCGGGTATTACTACTACACGTGATAGGCCTGTATTGCGAAGATCGGTGGGGATCCCACCTAAGCGACAAGTTTTTGTCTCACGCTAGACTGACTCCAGAACTAAGGATATGACTGCTTATGTTCAAAGCAAAGTAAAAGCCATTGATTGAAAGGTGGAGGAGTTTAACTTCTCTTATGCCAGGAAGATATTCATTCAAAATAAGTGTCTCCCCAACTCATTTTAACATCATTTGTTCGGCCAAATTTTGGCCGGAGCATTTGGTGGTGAAGGAGTTTAAGTCTAAGAAGAAGACTAGGCTCCCAATAGCTCTGCCAACTAATCAGACCATGAAGAAGGAGCCTTCATCTTCCCGCTCTACCTCAACCAGTCCAAAAAACTAATAAACTCTCTTTTAGTGGCCTATCAGAATGTTCGAGGCTTACGTAGTAAGCTCAGCACTCTTTTCCAGGAAAGTGTCTCATTTGCATCGGATCGGTCGGGTAGACTACCTCAATGTGTCCGCTGCTTACATGATCAATGATTCAGTTGACTCACTTTTTGATTCTTGTGTCCCGATTTCCTGTCCTATTTGATCGAGAAACCCCCTTGGTTATCAAGCTATCCAGTCTAAGAAACTTAAAATCAAGACTTCATACAAAATTTTAAGAAGTTGGCTCTCCCTCTTCCCTCTCTCGCTATGTTATGGCTCAGTCAAGCTTTTCAGTTCTTAACGCTCAATGCTATAAGAACTACCTGTCTCGATGCAAAATACGTTTTTCTCGGGACCCTAAACAGTTTTACAGCTTCCTAAACAGTAAGCGTTCGCTATTATTCCTGAATACGTCGGCAAATAATGATCAGGTGATCGCCGATCTTTTTGCCCATTCTTTTCAAACTATCTATTCGCAGGAAAGCTACTCTGGTCAGCCATACCCATACGGTTTACTGAGATTGAACGGCATTTTCAGTCCTTTGTTAAATGAATGCTCGTTGCTTCATGATCTACGAATAGTGAAGCCGGTGTTTGTACTCAGGTACTGTGCCGAGTCTCTGTATGGGCCGTTGCTTAAACTATTTACCCTCTCTATAAATGAAGACATGAAGACATGCTTCCCTCCGATATGGAAGCAGTCCTTTATAATTTCTGTCCATTAGAAATGTAGCAAGTCTGATGCAAAGAACTATAGACGTATTTCTAAGTTATCCGCTATTCCTAAAGTGTTTGAGAAACAGCAATTTTAACTCCGCACCTGCAACACCTATGCAGATCACTTATGTCTCCAGCTCAACCTTTTCAGTCATGATGTTGTGCAAATTTGTTAAACCTTAACGCTTTGAAATGTTAAGTAATGACTTTTCATCGATTCAGCGCCTTTCTGGTTCCTTACACCCCTTGTGGTGGTTCTCTTGAGAGAATTACCCGGGTTTATCATCTTGGTGTTCTATTAGATCCCACAGTACATTTTTCAGAACACATTTCCACCATGGTGAATAAGGCCATGGGTGTGCTTGGGTTTATAAAGAGGTGGTCAAAGGAATTTGACGACCCCTATATAATAAAGACTCTCTACACCTCTCTGGTTTGTCCGATTTTAGAATACGGCTCTTGTGTATGGTGCCCTCAGTACAACATACCCCAGGACCGTATAGAATCAGTTCAGAAAAACTTTTTAGTGGCCCAAGTGGCCCAAGCGATACCAGCCGATGGCTGTTACGCGCGGATCCCAGGCAAGAACGCAGCCCACCTCCCGCCCAACCGACCGAGGGGCGCTGCCGCATGACGCGCGACTCGTAAACCGAACCGATCGCGGACATGCAGGAAAGATAGGTGTTAGACTAGTGTTCGAGGAAAAGTAGAACTAATCTAACTAAAGAAGAAAAGTAATTACTAATTACGGGAAAGATGTATGAGTATCAGTTTTTTAAGACTAGGAAGGGAGTTAGTGGTAGATATAATATGGTAGAGGGAATTATAATCCGAGCATAGGACCCTAAATGGTTCATGCAAGGAGTAATTCGATCTACAAAGCGGAAGAAACAACGTAGTTCCTAGTGCTTCTAATAGGAATCGTGAAGTTTATGCGGCTCAACAGGTCAGGGCTATCTGTGTCACCCTTGATCAAGTGTTGCACAAAAATCACGCCAAGCATTTTCCTACGATTAGCTAAGGTTGGAAGGTTTATTAAGAGCAATCTATTAGAGTAAGACGGCAGTCTCACACTTGCATCCCAGCTGAGGCCGCGAAGAGCAAAAAGTAAAAAGTTTTTCTGAACTGATTCTATACGGTCTTGGTGTACGTTGTACTGAGGGCACCATACACAAGAGCCGTATTCTAAAATCGGACGAACCAGAGAGGTGTAGAGAGTCTTTGTTATATAGGGGTCGTCAAATTCCTTTGACCACCTCTTTATAAACCCAAGCACGCCCATGGCCTTATTCACCATGGTAGAAATGTGTTCTGAAAACTTTAACTTGGGATCTAATAGAACACCAAGATCATCAACCCGGGTAATTCTCTCAAGAGAACCCCCACAAAGGGTGTAAGGAACCAGAAAGGCGCTGGAGCGATGAAAAGTCATTACTTTACATTTTGAAGCGTTAAGGTTTAATAAATTTGCACAACACCACGACTGAAATCTATCGAGATCGGATTGCAACCTGGATTGGAAAGAAATGTCCTTATACTGGACACAGAGCTTAACATCATCCGCATACATTAGTACTCGAGAGTATGTTAATACAGAAGGTAGGTCATTTATAAAGAGAGTAAAGAGTAAGGGGCCTAGATGGCTGCCCTGAGGTACACCCGAAGTCACCGTAACTGGAGAGGACAGGGAGTTTTTGAAAAGGACTCTTTGAGACCTAGAACAAAGGTAGCTAGAGATCCATCTCAGGAGATTGGGCGGGAACCCTAGAAGGTCGAGCTTATGTGCTAGGAGAGAATGGTATACAGAGTCGAACGCTTTACTAAAATCGGTGTAAACAACATCCGTCTGCAAGTTACCTTGAAAGCCTTTTATTATAAAGGAGGTAAACTCCAATAAATTAGTAGTGGTTGATCTCCGCCTTATAAATCCATGTTGAGTTGGAGATATAAGTGATCTGCATAGGTGCTGCAGGTGCGGAGTTAAAATTTTCTCAAACACTTTAGGAATAGCGGATAACTTAGATATACCTCTATAGTTCATTGCGTCAGACTTGCTACCTTTCTTATGGAGAGGAATTATAAAGGACTCCTTCCATATCAGGGGAAAGCATGAAGAAGTTATAGATAGGTTGAACAGTTTAAGCAACGGCCCACACAGAGACTCGGCACAATACCTGAGTACACAGCCGGGAACTCCGTCCGGACCCGGTGAGAACACCGGCTTTACTGTTCGTAGATCATGAAGCAACGAGCTTTCATTTAGCAAAGGACAGAAAATGCCGTTCTACCGCGGTAAACTGTATGGATACGGCTGACCAGAGTAAACGTCCTGCGAGTAGGTAGTTTGGAAAAAACGGGCAAAAAGATCGGCAATTGCCTGATCATTATCTGCCGACGTATTACGGAAAGATAGCAAGGATGGGTGTGCGGACGTTCTACGCTTACTGTTTACAAAGCTGTAGAACTGTTTGGGGTCCTTAGAAAAACTTATCCTGCATCGAGATAGGTAATTCTGATAGCATTGAGCGTTAAGAACTGAAAAGTTTGACCGAGCTATTACATAATGAGAGAGAGAAGAAGGAGAGCCAACTTCTTGAAATTTTGTATATCGTCTTGATTTTAAGTTTTTTAGATGGGATAACTCCTTGGTAAACCAAGGTGGTTTTCTTGATCTAATCGGACAGGAAAGTGGGACACAAGAGACAAAAAGTGAGTCCAGTGCATCATAGAAAATGTTTGTGCCTGTCGTAACATCACTGCACAAATATAAAGCGGACCAATCAAAATCCCTAATGAGGTTATTAAGCTTCGTAAACTCGGCTTTACGGAAGCAGCGGACACATTGGGGTAGTCTACCCGACCGATCTAGTACAGTTCGTCCTAGGTCGAGCGACACTTCGAAAGTAGGATGGTAGGCATCTTCAGGTATAGAGAGCGGGGGGACTCGAGTTAACAACGCTACGGTCGGATCCGTTACAAAGCACAGATCAAGAAATCGACCCAAGGAATTTTTAACATGGTTAACTTGAGACAGAGACAGGTCAATCAAGCCGTCAACAAAGTCATGACGTGCCATGGGTACCAGGCTATTAGACTCATTTGCCGAAGACCAAACAATTCCTGGCAAGTTGAAGTCACCAAGAACTATCATGTGATCTTTGTCAGATAGCGAGGAAGAGATAGCGGTTAAGGCGGACAAATGCTGCTCGTAAATTGCGATATCCGAAGAAGGTGGAATATACGAACAAGTTATGAAAACTGAGAAAGCGGGAAGAATCAGTTTTACACACAGAAATTCTAGTTCCTGCTGGATCTGGACTGTGAAAAGTTCCGACGTGAAGTTTGAGTCCACAGCAATCAGAACCCCTCCTGCACGTCGAGACGAACGATCCTTTCTAAAAGTTGTGTACCGACCTGCCAAAACTTCGGAACTAAGAATGTCCGGCTTTAACCAGGTTTCGGTAAACACAAAAACTTGTCTCTTTGGTGGGATCCCGACCAATCTTGGCACCACAGGCCTATCACCTGTGATGGTAATACCCGGTGGTCCGGGTCGTATATTGACTGGTGGGGTCGGAATTGCGGGGACAGCTAATGAATTTGATACTACGGACACGGACGCTACAGACGGTCTTGGCTGCATGCTCTCCGACGCGATAAATTCGGCTACCGAATTTTCATCACCAGCAGCTGTCGTTGCCTTTGGAGTGGCGAACGATATCAACTGCTGCACTTTTGGGGTGGTCGGAGTCAGCTTGTCAGCATCGGCCGGTCGAGGGGCAGTCGGCACATGCAGATCCCGCGAAGTGACCTTTTTGCGCCTAGGAGACTCAGTCAGTAGTTTGAAACTATTAAACTGAGACTCCATGGCTAGGAGCCGATCTTATTGCTCTTTGAAGCCCACGGTCAGCTCTCTAAAGCCCTTCCGGGTCTGCCTTATAAACGCTGCCATCTCCTTCTCAACCGGACGGCATGCCTCACAGCTATAATGCAGGCCATTCCGTTTTGAGATGGCATCACCCACGAGACCGGTGATCCCGGCGCATTTAGCGTGCACTACGCTATCGCAGAGCCAGCAGGGGATACTCGGCTGGTCATGGGTGATCTGCTTCTTGCAGGTTTTCTTAACACAGACCACAGAGAATTCCATTTAAAAATGTAAAAATTATTTTATTTTTTTTTCTTTCAAAAAAAAACTGATATCAGACCAGTGTGCCAAAATAAACGCCAAGAGAGGAATAAGTAAGAATGAGAGCGGTTACCGCAGCTACACTTGAGAGAGAGAGAGAGAGAGCGCTACTGCACAGAAAATATCGAGAGCGAGAGAGGAAGAACAGTTATTTAAGTGTGGGTGATAGGGAGAGAGTGATAAATCAGCAAAACTAATAGGTGAGAGCGGCTAAATATGATACTGCGTGTACTTACGAAAAGCACAAACAAAATCACGCTGTTAGGCGATGCAAAAATAATAATTTAAATTATGTTTTTCACAGCAAACAGCCATGCACTCGCGATCAAGAAATAGATGATATAGGAGGTTGTTAATTTATGAATTTTTTAGGGGTTATTTTCATAAAACACCGGCTTTTTAAGCAAAATAGGAAGAGAGTAAGCGGAGCGCAAAACAAAAACACGTCTGACTACTACAAAGAGAATCGAACGAATGCTTTTAATAAACCTTCGAACCTTTGCTAATCGTAGGAAAATACTTGGTGTGCTCTTTGTGCACAACTCGATCAAGGGTGACGTAGATAGCCCGGACTTTTTGAGCCGCAAAAGAGTTACGATTCCTATTAAAAACACTAGAAACTATATACCGCTGTTCCATCCGCTTTGTAGATCGAATTTTTCCTTGCATGAACCGTTTAGCGTCTTATGCTTGAATTATAATTCCCTCTATCATATCATAACACCTATCTTCCTGCATGTCCGCGATAGGTTCGGTTAACGAGTCGCGCGTTATGCGGCAGGGCCCCCCGGTCTGTTGGGCGGGAGGAAGGCTGCGTTTTTGCCTGGGATCCGAGCGTAACAACCTTCAGCTGGTGTCGTTAGGGCCACTTGATGGTGCAGTCATTGCATGTCAACGTACTAAAATTAATCTATTCGAATTTGTCGAGGTCTGGTTATAAACCAGAACTAACGAGGAGGCCGCGGCAAAGGCAGCGGCTCTACCTTATACCCGGTACTCAGTCAGTATATACATACATATGTATATGAGCTTACGATTTATGCAATTTATTATATGTTCGCAAAAGGGACGAATTAAATATTGGGCAAAAAATAATATTTCAAAAATTGAAGTCAAACCATTTTAGGAATATTTATACATGTTTCCAATTTTGTTTGCATATGATTTTACTGCTTCTACATTTCTACATGTATAACTACATATTTGAGACGTAAAAGTGTTTGCGACAGAGAGAGAGGGAATGAGTCAGCGCTTGGCAGGCATTGCGTAGCCACTGAAATTTAATTTGTTTCTTCTGGCCATAATATTGTTCCGACCTGATCCATCCTCGGCAATCTGGTAGATATGGTAATTTTCCATGATTCTGCGTCTTTGGTTTTCATTTATCTTAAAAATTGTGGATTCTACAGATTTTCGTCCATTGTGGGGGCGGAAGGGGGCGTGGCAAAATTTTGAAATACACTTGTGCTGGTTTGATATCACAGAAGTTTGGATAGAAAGTTTGGTTGCTCTAGCTCTTATAGTCTCTGAGATCTAGGCGCTCATTTGGACGAATAGGCAAAGCATACAGGGTCGCGGGTGAGAGAGAGCGAGAGGGAACGATGACTTTCGAAATGGTTTTCTTCATTGTAGCTATAATAATGATCCGATCTGATCCAGATTCAACACTCTGATAGAAATGGTCATTCTCTATGATTCTGCGTTTTTAGTTTTCTTGTATCTTCAAAATTGTGTATGCCACAGACTTTCGTCCTTTGTGGGGGCGGAAGGGGGCGGGGCGAAATTTTGAAATACACTTTGAGTAGTGTGATAACATAGGAGACTGAATACAAAACTTGGTTGCCTTAGCTTTAACAGTCTTTGAGATATAGGCGCTAATGAGGACGGACAGACGGACGGACGGACGGACGGACGGACGGACGGACGGACGGACAGACAGACATGGCTATATCGACTCGGCTATTGATGCTGATCAAGAATATATATACTTTATGGGGTCGGAAACGCTTCCTTCTGGGCGTTACACACAACCGTTATCCCCACAAATCTAATATACCCCTTACTCTTCGAGTACCGGGTATAAAAAGAATAGCAGGTTTCTTAAAAGCGTACAACTGTGCAAAACACAGGATTGTTTTGAATATTGCATCAGCTGTTTATGTTTTGTTAACTTTCGTTCGAGATTCGAAATTTTTGAAAAAATAAATGTTTTGTTTTTTCATATGCTGCAATTCGCCGATAAATTACGTTAGCCGACGTATAACCGTTTTTTTTTCCTACAAAAATACCAAAAATCTGTTGTTGTAACAGTTTTTAACGGTAAAATGGCATTTGGGATAGTGCCAAACGGCAAATGAAGTTTTGGTCAAACGGCGGCAGCTTTGCCGCTTATCCATCGATTTTTAAAAACGATACCCTAAACGACGCTTAATTAATGTGTTTATTTAAAACTAAAAATGTTAGACATAAAATATTTTTTTTTCGACTTTTCCTGAGTTTTTAAAGTCAAAAGTCCGGGAAAAAATACCGAAAAATATTATGAAATTTGAATTTGAAAGCTTAATATCTTCCAGACGTTAAGATGCAGCTAGAAAGTGTCTGGGTCGGATTTATAGTTGCATTTGTCAGCTTATCAAAATTGCAAAGTTAATTTCAAATAGTTATAGGAAACTTAAGTTATGTGAAAAATAGAAGCACTACCTCTGAAAAAAAACCAAATTTTTAAAAAATTCTTTAAAAAAAACTAAACCGGGGAAAAAACACATAATCCTTTAAAAAACGTTATTTCTCCAAATCTTTCAGAAAAAGTCATTTTGGGCGACTGCGGAAAAAAAAGTCAAATTTTTTTGAGTAGTGAAATTGACGCCGGAGAAAACACAAGTCAGCAACAAATTCAAAGCCAGAAGTGATACAAATCAGCAGTGCCTAGCAACGTGAGTGACCAGTTACGCAACGCAAGTGCCCCTAAGCTTTGAAAGCTCTTACAGCTTTAACGCGGATCGTGCATATGCACAGGCAGCAACGTAAGTCAAACTATAAACACAGCATACTTTCAGGCGACAACAAAAGAGTAACTCCAGAATGTCTCTAAATAGGACTCCACCAGCATCAAAACAGGCGCAAATGAGCAACGCGATTTATAATATGCCCCCAGGTACGCCCCTAAGTTTTGCGGGACAGCAAAAAAAGCGGAAGAGGTGCGCGCTATCTCCGGACATCTCACTCGGAGATTTCATCCCATTCGCACGAGCTACAAATAGCGTGAGAAACGAGACAATAAAGACACCCGGACTCCTCCTAAAACAAATTTAAATTGTAGTATTAAATTGCATTTAGTCGCCGTAAATTATAATGAATATTGAAAATAAAGGTACAGACTATACAACTAAACTATTTGTATGTAATAATAAGTTGACCTATTGCTTTAAATTATTGTTATCCAGCACCGCGGAAACTAAAAATTACTGCCAAACTTCATATAAAAAGAACTGGGCCAGTAATTTTTCGTTTGTGTTTTCCTGGCCTCAGTATCCAGCAACGTAAACGGAATCCACGAATTCTTATCGATAGTATCGATATCCACACGAATGTGGACTGTGAGAACAGCTGATATGGGTGCCAGGAAAATATATGTGCATATTTTTACTGGAGTACAAGTGAGAGGTGGGGGCAAAATCTGTGCGCTGTTTACGAAACACAGCTGATTCATGAGAGTGGCAAATCACTCTTTAGGTTCTTGGTCACACTACATTAGTTGAGTTCCACACATCCGAAATAAAGAGCAGATTCCTTTCAGTAAAATTTCGCGGTTCTGGATACAGGCCTTTACCAGTGACCTTTTGAATAGTGACTTTCTCAATATATATATTGATTAAAGTTATAGAAAAATTTGTGATCCCCGTCTCGCCCTCAAATGAAACTTGTTTGTTGACACTAGGTAATGTTTTCTAAGTCTATATTTTGAATTTCAGCTGCCACCTCTCGCCACCCCCTGTGTTATTTGTGTTATTCTATCAAACAGTTTTTGTGTTGTCTTGTCTTGTGTTACATATGTACATACATACGTGCCCACGTGTATATTTTGTTTTTGTGTTTTCATTGTTTGTGTTGTGTTCGTCATATTTGCTTGTGCTTGGTTTTAATATTATGATTTTTTTAATTTTATCAAACGTTTGTTTTATTCGTACTTATACATAGGCACATCATATCAATGTGAACTTTCGCGCATATAAGTTAACGAGAGTTAACTGAATCTGCCACTGGATGGAGCGGACCCTGCATTATTGTCGAATAAGCAGTTTTCGTCATCTGTGGGATCGCGATCGGCGCGACCGATCACCCGGATGCCGGCCGTCAACAAACACCACTCAAGAGGCGTTGGGTCAGCACTTTGGCTGGATAGCAACCGGCGTCGTGGGCGGCAGCGAAGGGCTTGCCTTTAGGAGTTAAGAATACTTAAATTTAGTCTTTAACGGTCAGCCGAGTGGCAGCAACATATTCGTTCTCGCCTTGCGGGCCTTATTTACTCATAATTCATATCTTTGTACTTGATTCAATATTATCCAGTTTATCCAGAAGAAACTCCCTCGCCTCACAAACAAGACAATCATGTCACAAGGCGCCGCACAGGCGCAATACATTAATGAAAAGTATAGGGCCGACGCTCTCCGTGTCTTCATTTCAGGCCTAAGAAGAGGCGTCACTGACACACTGTTTGCGGCGCAGCCTAAAGATTTGCCATCAGCTCTAGCCTTGGCGCAAGAAATTGAAGCCAATCACGATAGGCACGACCTTGTGGCGAATTACGCAAGAGTGCTAGAAAACAAGGGCCAGAACAGAAATAGATACAGACAGGGTGGGCAAAATGAGCCCGATCACTATAAAAGACAATCAAAAAACCCTTTCTACACGAATAATCAGGGCACTCACCAAACAAATGGTCACCGTGGCCAAGATAAGGTGGAAATGATGGATGTCGACCCATCTTCCTCTAAACTCCGTCAACCGACTAACTTTCAAAAGCAACTGGGATCCAATTCAGGCCCACCGGCTGGGACAAACCGTATTATCGGGCACCAACAGGGTGCGTTCAAGAGGCCGGCTGGATCCCAGAGACTCTCCGACCAGCGCAGACAGCGGGTTAATCGCATCGCTCAGGAGGACCCAGATCAGTACGAACAAAAGTACGATCAGTTGGCGGCTGAGGCGGTGGGGGAGATCGATGAGGAGAACAATGCGGGATACGAAAGTGATACTGTTAATTTTTTAGGGGAGAATCCCTGCTTCCGTTCGTCAAGCGAACAGTAGCAGGGAGAACAATAAACATCTTAATAGATACTGGGGCCGCGAAAAATTACATAAAGCCACTAAAAGAACTTCAGGGAATTGTCCCTGTAGAAGTCCCATTCATTATAAAGTCCCTACACGGCTTCAACAAAGTAAATCAAAAATGTTTCCTAACCATGTTCGGCATTAAAAGCCCGTTTTTTATCTTGCCAGAGCTATCAACTTTTGATGGCATCGTAGGGCTTGACACGCTGATCAAGGCTGGCGTCAATATAAAATTGGAAACAAAGAAGCTCCACTTCGGGCATGAATCTGAAAAAATCTTATTCCACAAGTGCCCCAGCGTCAACTTCATGAAAATAGATGATATCGAAGTTCCACCAGCAGTAAGGGACAAATTTCTCAAAATGATGTCCAACCGTATAAAGGCATTTGCAGATCCAACTGAAATGCTGCTCTTTAATACGGCAATAGTAGCCACAATTAGGACCGAGGATGAGGAGCCGATCTACACAAAGATGTACCCTTTTCCTGTAGGGGCCACTGACTTCGTCAATGACGAAGTGAAAGACATTTTGAGGAACAAGATTATTCGGCCATCCAGGTCTCCGTACAACAACCCCATATGGGTGGTCGGAAAAAAGGCACTGACAGTTCGGATTCAAGCAAGAAAAGGCTAGTCATAGACTTCCGCAAGCTTAACTTAAAGACCATACCAGACAAGTACCCGATCCCTTGTATCTCCATGATACTTTCTAATCTGGGGAAGGCAAGATACTTCACTACCCTTGACCTAAAGTCAGGGTACCACCAAATCACGCTAGCTGAACGCGATCGCGAAAAGACATAATTTTCGGTAAACGGAGGTAAATATAAATTTTGCCTGTTGCCATTCGGCCTCAGGAATGCATCCAGCATTTTTCAACGGGCCATTGACGACGTATTGCGGGAGCATATCGTCAAGATATGTTATGTGTACGTTGATGATGTCATCGTGTTTTCAAGGAGTGAGTCGGATCATGTCAAAGACATTGACACCGTGCTCAGCAGCTTCCACGACGCAAACATGAGGGTGGCAAAGGAGAATTCCCAATTCTTCAAGGGACAAGTGGAATTCCTTGGTTTTGTGGTATCAACTGAGGGCACAAGAACAAGCCTCGATAAAGTCAAGGCTATTCAGGAGTTTAGACAACCCTCCACCCTGTTTGCGGTAAGATCATTCTTGGGTCTTCCCAGCTACTACAGGTGCTTCATAAAGGACTTCGCTCAGATAGCAAGGCCAATTTCCAGTATTTTGAAAGGAGAAAACGGCAAAATCAGCTAGCAACGCTCGAAGTCTATTCCTATACAGTTTGACGAGGTACAAAAGCAAGCCTTTGATAAACTTAAGAATATTTTGGCGTTGGAAGACGATATTCTCCACTACCCAGACTTTAACCAGCCATTCGACCTAACCACTGATGCCTCAGCCAGTGGCATTGGGGCGGTGCTGTCGCAAGGCAATAGACCCATAACCATGATTTCTAGGACTCTAAAGGACAGGGAGCTAAAGTACGCGTCCAATGAAAGAGAACTGTTGGCCATAGCTTGGGCCCTAGATTCGCTTCGTCACTACCTATATGGAAAGAGTGACATTAATATTTACACAGAACATCAGCCATTGATACTCGCAGTCTCGGATAGAAATCCCAATTCCAAAATAAAACGTTGGAAAGCGAGAATTGATGAGTGTGGCGCGAGAGTCTTATACAAACCAGGCAGGGACAGCCATGTAGCGGATGCGCTGTCGAGGCAAGATATTAATGCCTTAGAGAGCCAGAGTCGATCCGACGCAGCTACAATTCACAGTGAAGCCCCGCTTACTTATGTAATTGAGACCACAGACAAACCAGTGAACTGCTTCAGGAATCAAATAATCCTGGAAGAGGCGGACACCCCCTCAAAGCAGCTTCACATTCTCTTCGCTGAAAAAACCCGTCACAAAATTGATTTCGTCAGTCGGGACACTCTTCTTGCATCCATCAAAGAGGTGATAAAGGCTGGGGTCGTTAACGCCATCTATTGCACTCTACCGATTTTGGCGTTCGTGCAGAATGACCTTGTGAAGGCCTTTCCGGACACAAAGTTTCGGTATTGTAAGACCCTAGTGACAGACATTACAAACGATGGGGAACGAAGGGAGATAGTAACCACAGAGCACAATCGGGCGCACAGGACAGCCCAGGAGAATGTAAGGCAGGTGCTGCGCAATTACTACTTTCCAAAAATGGAAAGAGTCGCATCAGAAATGGTATCTAACTGCAGGATATGCCAAAAAGCTAAGTGTGAGAGACACCCTAGAAGGCAAGAATTAGGGTTGACGCCGATACCGGCAAGAGTAGGCGAGTTGATTCATATCGACATTTTTTCCAACGCAGGAAAATACTTCCTAACTGCGATTGAAAAATTTTCAAAATTTGCAATAACGCAACAAGTCGCTTCGCGCACAATAACAGACGTTAAAATACCAATTTTGCAACTGGTGAACATCCTCCCAGCCATAAAGACCATTTATTGTGACAATGAGCCAGCCTTCAATTCTGAGACCATTCGGTCCTTATTGAAGAACCAATTCAACGTCGATGTAGCAAATGCCCCACCGTTGCAGAGCACATCAAACGGACAAGTAGAGCGCTTCCCCAGCACCTTGTTAGAAATTGCCAGGTGTTTGAAGTTGCAGCGCCAGATTGACGATACGGTCGAGCTAGTCATTCTAGCGACCATCGAATACAACCGTACCATCCACTCCGTCACAAACAAGACGCCCATGGATGTGGTCCACGCAAATTGCGGCCCAGCAGGAGCAACTTGATAGAAACAACACAAACAGACGAAATAGGACCTTCGATGTGGGAGAACAAGTCCTAGTAAAAGCTAAAAGTAAAAGGTTAGGAAACAAGCTACAACCCCTCTGCACGGAGCAAAGGGTAGAAGCAGATCTAGGGACCACCGTTCTTATTAAAGGGAGGGTGGTCCACAAAGACAATTTGAGGTAGATAAGCAAAAAAAATGATTTTTTTAAGTGAAGTTCAGGTCCTCAAGGAAAATTAATAGTAAAAGTAAAAGAACAACAGTACGACATAAATAATAAGTGCTGTTCCTCTCGTTTCTTATAGGTCTCCCGTTCGATATCTCTACATCCTAGCAATCTTACCGCTAACAACCTGTACCGACTCAAAACTGACATACTATTCACACGCAGACTATATCCTTATAATTGACGAACAAACAGCAATATGGAACGAAACCTTTTATATAAAACATATCACAAACTGAACGGAATATGAACAGTATATTCAGGAGACAATAGAATTAACGAACATTTTCCCACAGACACATATGAGAAAGATATTAGAGACAGATACAAAACACCTACTGACACTGACTGCGGCACTGGGAATTCACCACAGGTATGCGAGGAGCCTGAACATCCTGGGGTCAGCGCTGAAAGTCATCGCAGGGACTCCAGACTTTGATGACTTACAGCAAACGAGACAGGTTGAGTACGATCTAATTAAAGCCAACAATAGACAGATAACTATCAACTCGAGAACTCAAACACAAATCAATGCCCTCACCGAGACCGTGAACAAATTGCTAAAAGTAAACATAAATGAGGAACCAGAAATAGAATTTTGACGCTTGAATTACAGAACATAATGATCGTCACCACATTGGCAAAAATAAATATTGTAAATCCAGCTATCATCGACAGTGATGACCTAGAGGCGATTTTGAGAAAAGGTTCCACAGATATCAGCGTAATCCAACTATTGGGCCCTGCAAATGTGAGGGCACTAGCTAATAAGGAATTAATCATTTTTGTAATAGAAGTACCTAGACCTAAGTTTATTTGCAAGAAAATAACCATCTTCCCAGTCGCGCACAAAGGCATAGCGATCCGGTTACCCGATCCTATCATAGCAGAATGCGGCAACAAAGTCATCGCCGTCTCATCATGTATGGGGTCCCCATCATTAGACTTCTGCAAGGAGGCACCAGCGACTAGTTGCGCACAACAGCTGCACTTTGGTACTGTGGCCCACTGCGGTACGCAACCGAACAATCTGCCCCCGATCTTGGAGGTGGACGAGGGTATTGTAATAATTAATGACGCCATCGCCACAGTGGTCGCCGATGATGGTCCCGAGCGTAGCATTGCGGGAACATACCTAGTGACTTTTGACCGGGTCGCCCTCATCAACGGTACAGAGTACACCAATTTCAATAAGGCGCCGAAGAGGATCCCAGGCGTGGCAGCTTCCGCGAAGATCAACGTCACCAGCCACCAAACTCTGCTGAGCCTGCCGTACCTTCATAAGTTGAATGAGGAAAATCTGCAGCAACTGGCCGAGGTTCATACAAACCTTACGATCGGTCCCATACTGTCTACTGTCGTAGGTGTTGCCGTGTGCGCCGTTCTAATCGGCGTTTTCTGGTGGTTGCGACGCAGGCAGCAGAAGGGACACCATCGACATTCAACAGATGCTGAAGAACATGAGCTTGACCGAGGACGGTCAAGTCTTGAAGGGGGGAGTAGTTAACGAGAGTTAACTGAATCTGCCACTGGATGGAGCGGACTCTGCATTATTGTCGAATAAGCAGTTTTCGTCATCTGTGGGATCGCGATCGGCGCGACCGATCGCCCGGATGCCAGCCGTCAACAAACACCACTCAAGAGGCGCTGGGTCAGCACTTTGCCTGGATAGCAACCGGCGTCGTGGGCGGCAGCGAAGGGCTTGCCTTTAGGAGTTAAGGATACTTAAATTTAGTCTTTAACGGTCAGCCGAGTGGCAGCAACATATTCGTTCTCGCCTCGCGGGCCTTATTTACTCATAATTCATATCTTTGTACTTGATTCAATATTATTAAGTTTAATATCATTAAAGATTGTAAAACAAATCTATACTTGTGTCCAATTAAAATATTACTTATATATTTGAAATGTGGTGTTTAGAAAAAGGTTAATTTGCAGATAAAGCTAAAAATAAGACGACGTATAAGACGACTTAAAACATAGATTCAGAAGGTTACAAATATATTGAAAATATTGTTATGAAAATACTCGATTATATATTTTAAAAAATTGAAGAAATGTGGAACATATGCAACAGAACAAAATCCAAAGTTATCCCAAAAAATTCGGATTGGTTTGCACAATATGAATATATATTATTAAGTCGGCAATCGTCTGCATTGAGTCAAAATCGAGGACGTCCTAGACTCAGTCTGGTAGAGTGCTCAGAAAGAACCAAGCGGCGACGGATAGCTGAATTAGCAGAACTCGATACGTCCGCTGCTGATGATTGCCTTGTTGTCAACCGAATCCGTCAATTTTTCCAGCAAAGGCGTGTGAAGTAATATCACTTATAGCCGAAGCCTATTTAACTTAGCACCAGTATCTAATTATTAGAAGCTTCGTTAACAATAAAAATGATACTAACTTTTTACCCTGCTATGTTAATATTTTGAAGGAAAAACAGAAAAGTTATCCCCAGCAAATAAATGTTTCAGAATCTGTCGCTGAAGTTGAGCTACAAAAATAACACTAGTCTACACGACATTGCCGCTGTCGCCCAAAATGACTTCTGATAGATTTGGAGATTTAAAAATTTTTAAAGAATCTTTTTTTTTTCTAAGTTTAATTTTTTTTTTTTAAGAATTTTTAAAAAATTTGGTATTATTTTTCAGAGGTAGTGCTTCTATTTTTCACATAACTTAAGTTTCCTATAACTTGTACTATTGAACTTTGCAGTTTTGAAAAGCTGACAAATGTCAGCTATAAATCCGACCCAGATACTTTGCTGCTGCATCTTAACGTCTGGAAGATATTAAGCTTGTCGTGTTGACTAGTGTTATCAATAATAGCTTGCAGGTCTTTGGAAGTAAGAACTTTTTGTCGACGAATCATACCCCAAACCAAAGATGTGGTCCAAAATCAGAAGCAAAATCAAGCTTGCAAACGTGTTTTCGGATCTGATTACTAGGCTTAACACAAAAAAAACAATTTAATACTATGAAAATTTACTAAGTACCCGAAAAATTCAAATTTTCCCCATAGTGCACTGGTGACCCAGAGAAAATTAAATAAAATAGAAGAAAAAAAAAAGGGGATATCCCTGTGCAGTGTCTCCGACGACAGAAGAGGGCCAAGCTATCCGAAAGCTCTTTATCTTTCTCTCTCTCTCTATCTCATCCCTCTTTAAGTTTCTCTTTCGCAGATACACGTAGAACCTAAGTCAGAAAGAAAGATATTTAGTCTTTCTAAACTGGAGAATACAAATCTAGCAACAACTTTGAAACATGGTGATGGGGGAGTGAAGATGGAGCAATTTATGTATATTGCAGGTGAATTCGAGCTGATATGTATGACCGGTATTAATCATAAAATTTCGAAGAAAATCCATAAAAGCTTGATCAAAGCCTTAAGTCGGCCTTTGTTTGTTCGAACCTTATAATTTTGAGGTTCTTTTGAACTATTGATTCTGCGATTAGAAAATGATGCCTTTACTTTTAAACCCACACTTTCAGCTTGCGATTGGCTTTATTTGGCCAAATGCAGAATGATATTCCTCTGAAATTCTGTGGTTTTTCTTTTCTTTTTTTGTCAAGTTTGATTTCCGTTTTGATTTTGTTTTTAAAATATAATCTTAAAATTTATATATATTTATTAAATTTTGTTTGTTTTTTTTTGCTTAATATTATTTATTGATATGTTTTTTCTTAATTTTATTTATTGATATGTTTTCAGTTATATATTTTGGTATTTTTTAGTTAAATTTCTTGTTTCTTGTTGTGTATAACGCTTAAGTTTAAATTCCGTGTTGTTTCTAATTAGAAACGGCATATGAAGTTTTGGTCAAACGGTTATAACTTAGCCGTTTATTTTTATATTTTTATAAGCGATACCTTAAACGACGCCTAATTAATGTGTCTATCTAAAACAGGGGTCGGCACGCAATACACTCACATATTTTGTGCGTTTGTGTGCGAAGGCAAGAGACACGAAGCAACACGAAGGCAACACGTTTCTTGCTTTGCACTGAAAGAAATGAATCCAGATAAGGAAAAATGTTTTGCGCCAAACAAAAGAAAAAATAGTCATAGGAACCAAAAAATCGTAGTAATAAAAAAACAAAAAACAGCATCATAAAATACTAAAAACAAGAAAAAAAATCAATAACAAAAAAGATATTTAGTGGGGTGACGTCTGTATTACCAAATTCCAAATCTAATGCTCCTCTGAATTCCTTGATACGCATTAGATCGGTAACATGTGTGTCACTTATTTGACTTCTAAGCTTGGTCTGAATTATCTTAAGACTAGAAGAAGCCACCTCACAGTTATATGTCGTACCAAACATTGAGTAGAGCTTGTAAATTTCGGATTTCAGTTTCGGATATTTTTCGTCATTTATGGCTACCCAAAAATTTTGTCCAGTTTCCAAAGGAACACTTACATCATTCTGTAATTTAACAAGCTCTTCACATAATGACGTGTCCAGATCGGTACAGTTGAGCTGTAAAAGGAAAATCATGTATTTCTATTGTACGCGATATAATATTAAAATCCTTTAATCAGTCTTTGAAATTGTCTCTTAAATTCTGGACTATAGCTGCAAAATCATTAATTTTATCAAAACTTTTAAGATTTAACTCAGAAAATATAAGTGAGGTTTTTTTTAAGTCTATTATATTATTTTTTTTTATGTTCGTGATAAATATAGAAAGTGTTGTATCAAAATGGGCTATTGTTCTAGTAAGTTGGAAAATTTTTTGATCTTTACCTTGTAAGGACAGATTTAAAACATTTAATATTTCTGTTATATCACACAGAAATGCTATGTAAATCAATTAAAAATAATGGATTTTCGATTGATTTTAGTAGATCTTCAGCGTCCCCAATGGTTTTAAAAAAGCTTGCCACTTCTTTTCGCAAATTGAACAGACGCGCTAAGCATTTCCCCCTACTTAGCCACGGTACTTCTGTGTACATCAAGAGATCTCCAAATTCTGCATTCAAGCTTTTGACAAACTCTTTAAATTTTCTGTGGGTTAAGGCATTATGTCCACCTCTAATTTTGTTAATAATTCTAACCGAAACGTTCATTACTGTGAGCATTTTAAGGTGTTTTGCAAAGAGGGCTTCTTGATGTATTATGCAATGGAACGTGGGACAATGAATTTCATTCTTTTTTAGAATTCCCACAAGGACGTTATTTCTGCCAGTCATGACCGCCGCTCCATCCGTACATACTGCACTTAATTTTTTTGTATCCGCAAAACACAATTCCTTAGTCGAAAGTTGATCAAATAATATTTGCCCTGTGACATGCCCATGAAGAGAAATCATATCGAACAATTCTTCAAAACAAACGAGATGTTTATCAACGGTTTTGACGCAGATGATAAGCTGGCAAATATTATTGATATCCGTACTTTCGTCTAGAGAAACAGAAAATAAGTGCAGTTAGTAAGCCTCTATTTGGCCTCAGAATGTATAAATTAACTAATTTCTTGTGTTCTACGAGCGATCGTCCGGGCAGATAAAGCAATATCACCGCAAGTTTGAAATACGCCTTTTTTTCCTGTGTCTATTTGTTGTAAAACATCCAACATTAAAGTTTTAAAGAAAGCACCATCTGTAAAAGGGCGACATTGTCTCGCTAAAGCTAGAGCTACCGTCAATGAAGCTTTCAATATATGGCAATGCGAAGTTTCAATTTTGGGTGCAACATACATATATTAGAAAATATTTCGCTTTCAGTTCTAATAATTTCGTGGCACGCTCAGCCCCTACAAGTCCCTTGAACCGAGAATGCTTAATATCATAGTGCGCATCGACTTGCAACATATTTGCAAATCAAACATTGCGCCCCGCCATCCATATTTTTTAAAAAGAAAAAATCATGTTCCCACATTACATTGAACATTTTTGTCAGTGTACAATTTAATTTGCGCTCAAAAATCAAAAAGTTGCGCAGCGTGGTCTTCACCATTTGACTTCTGAACGCAAACGGATTCATCTCTGTTCTCGCAACGCTGACGAACAGAATACCGAAGCAGCATGTGCATAGGCCCGAAGACACACGACTCCATTTTCTCTGCCGCCGCGGGACCCGAGCAGTAAGGCCGACGGTACTCGAAGTTTTTACGCTATGCGTGTGCCGACTGCGCTGCCGTGTGGCCTTTTTGCTATGCACATGGGATAGGACGCTGCCGACCCCTGATCTAAAACCAAAAATCAAGGCATTCAAATATTTTTTTTTCGACTGTTCCTGAGCTTACAAAGTTAAAATTTCGGGAAAAAAATACCGAAAAAAATGATGAAATTTCAATTTGGAAGCTTAATATCTTCCAGACGTTAAGTTGCAGCTACAAAGTGTCTGAGTCGGATTTATAGTTGCATTTGTCAGTTTTTTATACCCGGTACTCGAAGAGTTTAAGGGTATATTAGATTTGTGGGGATAACGGTTGTGTGTAACGCACAGAAGGAAGCGTTTCCGACCCCATAAAGTATATATATTCTTGATCAGCATCAATAGCCGAGTCGATATAGCCATGTCTGTCTGTCCGTCCGTCCGTCTGTCCGTCTGTCCGTCCGTCCGTCTGTCCGTCTTCATTTGCGCCTATATCTCAGAGACCATTTAAGCTAGAGCAACCAAGTTTTGTAACCAGTCTCCTGTGTGATCACACTACTCCAAATGTATTTTAAAATTTCGCCCCGCCCCTTTCCGCCCCCACAAAGGACGAAAGTCTGTGGCATGCACAATTTTGAAGATACAAAAAAAAAAAAAAGCAGAATCATAGACAATGACCATTTCTATCAGAGTGTTGAATCTGGATCAGATCGGATTATTATTATAGCTACAATGAAGAAAACCATTTCGAAAGTCATCATTCCCTCTCGCTCTCTCTCACACGCGACCCTGTCTGTTTTGCCTATTCGTCTAAATGAGCGCCTAGATCTCAGAGACTATAAGAGCTAGAGCAACCAAACTTTCTATCCAAGCTCCTGTGATATCGAACCAGCACAAGTGTATTTCAAAATTTTGCCACGCCCCTTTCCGCCCCCACAAAGAACGAAAATCTGTGAAATCCACAATTTCTAAGATAAATGAAAACCAAAAACGCAGAATCATGGAAAATTACCATATCTACCAGATTGCCGAATCTGGATCAGGTCGAATCAATATTATAGACAGAAGAAACAAATTAAGTTTCAGTGGCTACGCAACGCCTGCCAAGCGCTGACTCATTCCCTCTCTCTCTGTCGCAAACACTTGTACGTCTGAAATATGTAGTTATACATGTCATGTAGAAATTTAGAAGCAGTTGTAAAAAGCATATGCAAACAAAATTGAAAACATGTATAATATTCCAAAAATGATTTGACTTCATTTTTTTGAAATATTATTTTTTGCCCAAAATTTAATTTGTCCCTTTTGCGAACATTGCTCATATATGTATGTATGTGTATACTGACTGAGTACCGGGTATAAGGTAGAGCCGCGGCCTTTGCCGCGGCTCACAACGTTCCCCCTCGTTTTAAACTGCAAAGTTCAATTCATACAGTAGTAGTAAACTTAAGTTATGTGAAAAATAGAAGCACTACCTATGACAAAAAATACCACATTTTTTAAAAATTCTTTAAAAAAAAACCACTCCATGTACATACATACATTTATGAGCCTACGATTTATTAAATTTATTATATGTTCTCAAATGGGACGAATTAATTTTTGGGAAAAAAATAATATATAAAATAAAAAATGAAGTCAAACCATTTTTGGAATTTTGATACATGTTTCCAATTTTGTTTACCTATGATTTTTACATCTGCTTCTACATTTCTACATGCCATGTATAACTACATATTTCAGACGCGGAATTGTTTGCGAGAGAGAGAGGGAATGAGTAAGCGCTTGGCAGGCGTTGCGTAGCCACTGAAATTTAATTTGTTCCTTCTGTCCATAATAATGATCCCACCTGATCCAGATTCGGCAATCTGATAGATACAGTAATTTTCCATGATTCTGCGTTTTTGGTTTACTTTTATATTAAAAATTATGGATTCCACAGATTTTCGTCCATTGTGGGGGCGGAAAGGGGCGTGGCAAAATTTTGAAATACACTTGTGCTGGTTTGATATCATAGAAGTTTGGATAGAAAGTTTGGTTACTCTAGCACTTATAGTCTCTGAGATCTAGGCGCTCATTTAAACGAATAAGCAAAGCAGACAGTGTGGCGTGTGAGAGAGAGCGAGAGGGAACGATGACTTTCAAAATGGTTTTCTTCATTGTAGCTATAATAATGATCCGATCTGATTCAGATTCAACACTCTGATAGAAATAGTCATTCTCTATGATTCTGCGTTTTTAGTTTTCTCGTATCTTTAACATTGTGTACGCCACAGACTTTCGTCTTTTGTGCGGGCGGGAAGGGGCGGGGCGGAATTTTGCAACACATTTGGAGTAGTGTGATCACACAGGAAACTGGATACAAAATTTGGTTGCTCTAGCTTTAATGGTCTCTGAGATATAGGCGCAAATGAAGACGGACGGACGGACGGACGGATAGACGGACAGACGGACGGACAGACAGACATGGCTATATCGACTCGGCTATTGATGCTAATCAAGAATATATATACTTTATGGGGTCGGAAACGCTTCCTTCTGTGCGTTACACACAACCGTTATCAACACAAATCTAATATACCCCTATACTCTTCGAGTACCGGGTATAAAAATATCTTCAGACTTAACTTATCTACGGTGGCAAAGCGGGGCGAATCCGACAGAAGCGAGAGAGAGCTTTATTGCGCTCCCGCTCTACCCTAATATATTTAACACTATTTTCCAAAATTGCGACTCGACGCTACACCGGCCCCGTTGAAGGCCTGGAAGGCTTCAAGCCAGTGGTAATAAAGCCAAATTATGGATCGGCCTCTTGAAGACCGCTCCGCTGCTGGTCCTTAGGTCGATCACGCTGACCTTTCCGTCCTGCCCGGCGTTTGTGGCGATGACCCTCCCGGCGAGCCACTGTTGAGGGGCAGGTTGTCCTCGGCGACGATCAGGAGGTCGCCTTCCCCGACGTTCGGCTGCTCCTGATGCCACTTGCATCTGACTTGCAAGCCCATTACATACTCCTGGGACCATCGCTACCTGTCAGTAGGTGCCTCGGGGTACGAGCGGGCGCGAGTTCAGGACGATCCATATCTTCCTGATACTCATTTTCTTGCATAGTTTCCACAATTTTAAGAAATGCCTTGTTGTATTCTATGGGTGACCGAATTTTTTGAAACTTGAGACTTCTGTCGTTATATTTTCGGATGAAGCGGAACACGAAAACGAACTTAGCAGTTTGAGGTGTGACGAGTGTCTCTCGATTACAGCTACTAACTCATTTGATTTAGTAGCCACGGTTAGTGCGACCGAATTCTTCCTTCTTTCCATCTGCAGCTCTTCTTCGGAAAGCTCGAAGTAAGGATTTCTGGGCCAGATTTCTTCTTCAAAAATGCTGGTCCACTAAAACAGATCGACTGCACGATTTCTTCTACGTCACAACCTCTCGAAACTATGTCTGCTGGGTTCTGTTTTGTTGGCACATACCGCCACGTAGCATCCCTGACCAATCTTGAATCTCTGCTACTCGGTTTGCAACGAATTTTGACAACGATGAAGGTTGGGATCGGATCCAATGAAGCGTAACTTCCGAATCTGGAGTGCGCTTGTTTCAAGCAAAACAATCAAAATACCTTTCGTTAAACAGACTAAAATTCCGCCTAAAAGAACACTATTTATAAGAGTTAGAGTGTCGGAATAAAGTTGAGCTTTTCGCACGCCATCTAGCGCATGCAATTCGACGCCGTGCGCAGAGCTTAGTTTTATCGTTTAATCTCTTATGGCTGACATTCTTCTCTACGGGTTTTTTCCCATTGACATTTGGGAAGACGAGGAAGAAAAACTGAGGTGGTCGATCCCTGATTTTCCGGTGGAAGGTCTCTCTCTCTTCTCGTGGCCATCAAAGAATACAGACGTGCCCTCGTCACCTCAGTAAAGTAAAAAAGTTTTTTTTTGGTCAAGTCATATAAAAAGTCACAAAGTCACCCAACGTTTCAAAATCAAACATAAAAGAAAAGAATTACCCAAACCCATCACAAACGGTTGGCCGAACACACCGTAAAGATTCGTTGGCATATGCTGCGCCGAGAACTGGACCAGACGGTTGAGTGTCACCCAGGGACCAACTCCAGTGCTGGCCACCGTGAGGCTGGAAAGCTTCCCTCCGCCGCAAGCGCAGCCCCTCCAAAGCAAGCGCAGCCCCTCCAACGCAAGCGCAGCCCCTCCAACACAGGCGTGGCCCCTACATCGCAAGCGCGGCTTCGTGTCGCGGAACGTCATGTCGAAGGAGGATTGCATTGTCTTAGTGTCCCTGTACGTGTGAATTCTTTCTTCTCCTTTCTCTTTTCCCATACCTTTTCCCTTTCTGATCCTCGTCTCAATTATAAAAATGTTCGTTAGCAAAAAGAAGCACGCGAAGAATGAAATTAAATAAGAATAGGTAACGAAGCGAGCAAGTGTCGATAGCAAAACATCGGAACCCACTCCTACTACCGATCATAAAGCCGGAGCCAGCGCATGCATTTTAGCTATCGACTACACCCCTCGAGTGGCACAGCCACAGCAACCACAGTTGTAGGTGACATGCTACAAATCTGACCAGTAAACTATTTTCTCGATTGGAACCTTGAGCAGCGATTTGAGTCGGAGACACAGATCTGCGAGAAGGTAAACGGAACATAACTCAAGCCTTGGGAGCGTTTTCATCTTGAACAGAATAGCGCATCACTTGGTGTTCTGCTTTGATCAAACGCGCCAAACGAGAATACCAACGAGAAGCAACAGTGAAGAGCGAAAGCGAAAGGAAAATTCACCGCTGCAGCTGCGGATTGGTATGCGTGTGCTTGGCTAATGACCCGACTATGTACATAATTTTGACAACGAAAACGAGAAGGGGGAGGGGGCGACAGTGATTGCAGTAATAATTGTATTATATATGTTGTCGGGTCAAGCAGTATAAACCAAAACCATAATGTAAATGCACATCTCGATGTCAACTATTGTCCACTGTAGAATCTTTGTTACCGCATATGCCTACGCATGGCAGCGGCTTTCGTTCGCATACTTATGTACATATAAGCATTCTTTGTACTCGACTTAGCAGCAGCCCGAACTGCTCAAGCTCTCTTATAATTGCACTCTCTCCCGCTCGGTAAGCGTTGCCTCATAGGGCACGGCAAGTACGCCGTCATCCCTTGCATTTGAGTCTGGAGCGAATACTCGAAATCAACGCATCATATCTGGTCGTATACGCATATCTACATATATACATCTAGTTAAATAAACCTGGCATTAAATCGCCTATATACAACCAAAGCCCAATTGCAATCGTCTTTTTTAATCGCAACAGCTAGTGAAAAAGCTCAGTAGCTAAACATTTGGTGATCCCAGACGTGATAAACAATTACATCAATATAAACAAGCATAAACATATAAACAAAAAGCCAATTACATATATCGTTCCCTAATTTGCATAAAACACAGTTGTTCGGTTCGCCGGTTGTGCACAAACAGTAACGGTTCTCGCGTTATCTGCTTTACGTTCTGCTTGCTGTTGTTTCGTTTCGTTTTCGGTGCACCCAGTGTGTTTGACATTGTTGGTTTTTTTGGCAAATTGCGAACTCTCGCTGCTGGTCTGTGCTCGTGTGTTCGAACGCTGCGATCGATTTGAAGTGCCTTTAAAACTGTTCGAGGTTATTCACCGGCTATTGACCTCTGTGTTTGCCGTATCAAATACAAGAAATGGCTTCTGATAGCACACCCTCCCCTAACGCTCTCAATTCCCCCGTGTCCCTCAATGCAGACCTTTCTTACTACAAGCGTAAGGTTCAAGCTCTGCTAAGTGCAGCACGGAGAATTGAAAGTGCCGTCGGCGAAGAGAAGATTGGTGAGCTCAAGGAGGAGGAATTGAACGTCCGCTTAAAGTCTGTATTGGATCTTGTCGTGTCTTTCAATGAGCATCATGATGCTCTGGAAAGAATCGATCTTGATGAGATCGGTGGTCCCTTAAGAGAAGAGTTTGACGAGTGCGTGGTTATGCTGGAGACCAGCATTAAGCATGAGTTGAACAAGCGGCAGCCCACAATGCTCCCTTGCTCAACAATGCGGACGGACCATATTTCAGAAGCTCCGGCTACGGTTATAATGCAGCATCGACATCGCCTACCGGAGTTAAAGCTTCCAGAATTCAGTGGAGGCTACTCACAGTACTCCGCCTTTTGGAGCATGTTTTCCTCGATAATCGACAAGGAGCCTGACTTGACGAATGTGGAAAAATTGCAGCACCTACGATCCTGCCTAAAAGGACCGGCTCTAGACACGATCTCGTCGTTGGAATTTAGCCACGCCAGTTATCCCATCGCTTTAGATTTGCTGAACAGACGCTTTAATAATAAACGGTTAATTTTTCAGGCACACGTCAATGACATTCTGGGTGTGCAGCGCGTTGAGGAGTCGTCTGTTTCTCAGCTCCGATTCTTGACAGATACCGCAATTGGCAATCTGCGAGCCTTAAAAAGTATTGGGACAAAGGAACAGATTGCTGACTGTATTATAATACACAGCCTGCTGCAGAGGGTAGACAGTGCCACACAAGCCAAGTGGGAGGACACTCCGTCACTGGATAGCATACCCACAGCCGAGCCGATTCACCAAATTTCTGGAGCAAAGATGTCAGAAGTTGGAGAATCAGGAGCACATTAGGGCAATGTATGCGCCCGGCATTCAGGTGGGCAAGAATAAACGATACAACAATTCCAGGTCCACCTTAATTGCAACTAGCCAAGCTTTCTTAAGCTGCGTGCTCTGCAGTTCCGGCGCTCACGAAGTCCAGTACTGTCCGAAGTTCAAGGCACTGTCCCCCGAAAATCGCCATAAAGAGGCCAAACGACTGGCCCTTTGCATTAATTGCCTTAGAACAGGACACCGATTAAGCCAGTGCACCTCGAGCCACTGTCGTATCTGCGGCTGCAAGCATCATACTACGCTTCATTTCGGTAACCCTGATTCGGCTGCAGTCCAAGGTCAGTCAACTGATGCTCAGTCTCCGTTTGCGCCCCCTTCTTCTAATCCGGCTCAGCTTACCACTGAACCCCCTACTTCAGCGTCTACTTCGTCTGCACTTATAGCCCAAGGTCTCAGTAATAATGTCGTTCTACTTGCCACTGCCACAGTTTTGGTAAAAAATCGTTCCGGAGTTTTAGTTCCCTGCAGAGCATTGCTGGATTCCGGCTCCAGTTGCATCTGATAACTTCTCGTTTCGCCAATCAGCTTCAGCTTCGGAAAAGGAAATCATCAACCGCAGTTTCTGGAATTGGCGACTCCAGCTTCGTCACCGATGGATGTTCGGTCAGTGTTAGCTTGCACTCTCGCTCATCGGATTTCTCAGCTTTCATCACGGCTATCGTAGCTTCTAACATAACTGATCGTCAGCCATGCTTTGGAATTGACACTCATAACTGGAACATTCCAGCGAACATACCCCTAGCGGATCCGGAGTTCTATAGGCCTCAGCGCGTCGATCTATTAATTGGAGCAAGTCTGTTTAACGATCTCCTTTGTGTGGGTCAGATTAAACTACTGCCAGGATTGCCTTCAATTCAGAAAACTCGCTTGGGATGGGTCGTGTCTGGAGGTTGCTCTCGTTCAAATGGGTCGTCTTTAATGGTGGCTCATGCGCCGGCCGTTATTGCCGAGGATAACAATCCAGATCAGCAACTTGAAGTGCTCCTTCGGAGGTTTTGGGAGGTTGAGAGTTGCGTCGAACCCATAGTAAAATCTACCAAGGAAGAGCTGGATTGTGAAGCGCATTTTGTTCAGCATATCCGTCGTCTAGAAAATGGCGATTATTGTGTTCGGCTGCCAACTAAATATAGTTTGGATCTCCTGGGAGAATCTTACAATCAAGCGCGTCGCAGATTCCTGTCCCTTGAGCGGAAGTTAAATCGTCGCCCTGAGGTGAAGGCTCAATATGCTGCCTTCATAAACGAGTATCTTGACTTAGGTCATATGTCTCCTGTTCCTGCCCATTCAATCAGCAACTGCCGGTATTTTCTGCCTCACCATTGCGTCATGAAAGAGGATAGTTCTACGACCAAGCTTCGAGTCGTTTTTGATGGATCCGCTTCTACGTCATCTGGCTATTCCTTGAATGATGTTTTAATGGCTGGCCCCGTAATACAACCTAAACTCTTTCAGATTATTGCTCGATTTCGTTCATACGCAGTTGCGATTACGGGAGATATCTGTAAGATGTATCGGTGTGTACGAGTTTCGCCCGAGGACAGCAACTTGCAGTGTATTCTGTGGAGAAACTCAACACAAGATGACTTGAGCGTGTTTCAACTGGACACCGTTACTTATGGGACGAATCCTGCCTCCTATTTATCTGTGCGAGCGATGCACCAGTTGGCAACCGACGAGCAGGCAGATTTTCCAGTTGGAGCTGAAGTTCTTCGCCGTGACTTCTACGTGGACGATTTGATATCTGGCGCCAGATCTCAGGAAGAGGCCATCCGCATTCGTGAGCAAACTGCTGGAATTCTGTCTAGGGGTCAGTTCAGATTGAGGAAATGGTGCTCGAACGTTCCACTGTGCTGGATGGAATTCCTGATGAGGACAAGGAAACGTACTTAAAGTTCAATGATGGCAGCCATTTTACTAAGACACTAGGACTCGCTTGGGATCCAATTTCTGATAAACTTTTATTTTCGTTCTCTGCCCTAGAATCGTCTCCGAACCCCTGCAGGCGCTCTGTGTTTTCAACCATAGCGCGGTTCTACGATCCTCTCGGACTGGCTGGTCCTGTAATTACGAAATCAAAAATCTTTCTTCAGCGTTTGTGCAAGGAGAAGTTAGCCTGGGATGAAAGCCTCCCAGCCTCACTGAGTACAGAGTGGCATGAAATATGCAGCAGTTTTGGCCAGATTCGTCGACTTGAGTTTCCTCGTCTTGTCCTCCTTCCAGACTCTGAGCTAGAAATTCACGGATTCTGCGATGCCAGCATCGAGGCTTATGGTGCATGCATATATGTCGTGTCAAAAGGTCAGCATGCCAGCAGTCACTTACTTTGTGCCAAATCTCGTGTAGCTCCTTTGAAGACACTTACGGTGCCAAAGTTGGAGCTTTGTGGAGCGGAGTTGCTGGCTAGGCTCATGTCTGAAATATCCGGAATGAATGTCTTCAAGGGAAGGTGTTACTGTTGGTGTGATTCTGCGGTTGCACTTTCCTGGATTCGGGACGAATCGTCAAGATTTAACATATTTGTTGCAAATAGAGTAGCAATGATTCAGGAAATGACTGGCAACATGACATGGCACTATGTTCCCACAGCGTTAAACCCAGCTGACATTCTCTCTCGAGGGGCTCTTCCGACTGAGCTGAAGGAGGTTCCCCTTTGGGCTCATGGACCTCCATTTCTTTGTGGCCTTTCAGATGACTGGCCGGCCACGGTACTACCGGATAAGCCAGCCCTTGAGCTTCGCCGGAGTGCTCTTCTGGTAAAATCTCCCTATATTGACATTGTAGCCGATTCCAAGTATGCAAACTCGTTTGGTTCCTTGCAACGCGTGTTCGGATACATTTACAAGTTTTGCAATCGCATTCGGCATCCCGGACTGATTGTCTCGGACATTGAGCATGGAACCCAGTTATTGCTGCGACTAGTCCAGCGCACTCAGCTATGGGATGACATGAAGTCGCTGCGGTCAGGGGGATCGGTTTCCCCATCTAGCTCACTTGCTTCGTTGTCGCCGTTCATGGATCAGTTTGGTCTGCTCAGGGTTGATGGTCGATTGAAGAACTCTACGTTGGATTTTGATGGCCGTCATCCAATTATCTTGCCTAGCAGCCATCCACTAACTCTTTCCATAATCTCTCACTTTCATGAGCGGAATCTGCACGCTGGACCTCGAGCTTTGCTTGGACTCATTCGATCCCAATATTGGCCCATTGGGGGGAGGAAGACGGTAAACAAGGCAGTGAATAAGTGCATAAGATGCTTTCGAATGAAGCCTAGAGTATTGGAGCATATTATGGCGGATCTCCCAAAGGAGCGGCTCGACGGTTCTCAGGCCTTTGAGATCACAGGCGTCGACTTTTGTGGGCCATTTTTCTACAAACCGGAGGCACGCAACAAGGGCCCAATCAAGTGTTACGTCTGTGTCTTCATTTGCTTCGCTACCAAGGCTGTTTATCTGGAGCTGATTAAGGACCTGTTTACACTTGCCTTTCTTCATGGACTAAAGCGCTTCATATGCACTCGACGGAAGCCGCGACAGATTTGGTCGGACAACGCAACCAATTTTGTCGGCGCTAGGAATGAGCTGATGGAATTAAAGCGCCTGGTCCTCAGCGATGACCATCAGAAGGCTGTGCTGGATTTGTGCTTGGTTGAGTCTATAGACTGGCACTTCATTCCTCCGCGCTCCCCGCATTTTGGTGGCCTATGTTAGGCGGCAGTTAAGACGGCCAAGTACCACTTCTACCGTGCGATAGGCAGCTCGATTCTTGGATTTGACGAACTGCGGACGTTGTTATGCCACATCACGACTGTAATTAATTCAAGACCCTTAGTCTCCATTTCAGAGAGCCCTGCCGATCTTGATGTTTTAACTCCAGCGCACTTCTTGAATGGTGGCCCTCCTGCTTCGTTCGCTGAGCCAGACGTAACACGGCTTAAATTCGATCGCTTGGACGGCTGGCAGCGCGTTTCATACCTGCAGCAGCTCTTCTGGTTCCGGTGGAAGGAAGAGTACATCACTTCGCTACAGCAACGCTCAAAATGGCGCACTGCGAAGCCCAGTTTGGCAGTCGCCGATATGGTCCTTGTCAAGGACGAGAATCTTCCTCCCATGAAGTGGCCACTGGCGAGGGTGGTTGAGCTTGTACCAGGAAGAGATGGCATTTCCCGAGTCGCCGTGCTGAAGACATCATCTGGACTTATAAAACGAGCCGTCAACAAGTTGTGTCTGCTGCCCCTTAAGGATGCTGTTGAAGGACAGGGTTTCAACGAGGGGAGTATGTCGGGTCAAGCAGTATAAACCAAAACCATAATGTAAATGCACATCTCGATGTCAACTATTGTCCACTGTAGAATCTTTGTTACCGCATATGCCTACGCATGGCAGCGGCTTTCGTTCGCATACTTATGTACATATAAGCATTCTTTGTACTCGACTTAGCAGCAGCCCGAACTGCTCAAGCTCTCTTATAATTGCACTCTCTCCCGCTCGGTAAGCGTTGCCTCATAGGGCACGGCAAGTACGCCGTCATCCCTTGCATTTGAGTCTGGAGCGAATACTCGAAATCAACGCATCATATCTCGTCGTATACGCATATCTACATATATACATCTAGTTAAATAAACCTGGCATTAAATCGCCTATATACAACCAAAGCCCAATTGCAATCGTCTTTTTTAATCACAACAGCTAGTGAAAAAGCTCAGTAGCTAAACATATGTGTTGCGTACAAAATGGTTAGATGTACATATACATATGTATGTATGTATGCATATATGTTTGTTCAAAATTCTAACTTAGGCATGCAAATCTAGCTCTACTATATCACACGTATGTGCCAAGAATTGAAAGCGAGGTGCAATTGTTTCAGCACAAGACGAGTTTTTAATCATTACTCGAGAATTCATAATTTTGGCACAAACACCTCTATACTCTTCTTCGCCTTCTTCCACTGACTGCTGAGGGATGGTGGTAGAACTGCAGACAGGGGGGTATTGCACGACCGGCGTGGTTAGTTGCAGCTTGGTTGAAGCTTTTTGGGTGTCACACACACACGAAACGCGATCACTTTTCTTTGTATATTTAGTTTTTCCAAACGCGAAAACTTTTTCACGATTGGCTGCAATTTTGTATTTATTTTATCTTCGCAAAATGGTACGAGAGAAATTCTGGGGCTGGCGTTCGTTTTAAATTATTCGAGTTATTCGACGACAATTAATTTTTCTTCATATAAAAACATCTTAAGCGTAACTTATCTACGGTGGCGAAGCGGGGCGAATTCGCCAAGAGCGAGAGTGAGCTTTATTGCGCTCCCGCTCCACCCTTATCTATTTAAAACTTTTTAACAAAATTGCGTCTCGACGCAACAAGAAGTTTAGCGATATGAAATCTTTAGGGCGATACAATTGACTGAGTAAACCATTCCTTTTTCCCATCGCCCTTCGTATATGGTCATTCCACCTCAATATGCGCTCAAAGACGATGCCTAGGCTATTTACTCTGTCAACGTATTCGATAGATAAATATGAACTGAAATATGATCTGAACACTGAGACCCAACATTTTGTGGGTCATTTACATAAAATGAGAACAGAAGATGAGCGAGTACAGAACAAAATGGAAATCATTACTAGTATGCGTCATGAAGTTTCCGATTTTAGTCTATATCTCCCGACTAGAAGCACATCACAAGCATATTAAAATTTTTTTTTTTTTATATTTTTGTACATTATTATATATAATGTATAATACTCTATTAGGAGTCATCAGGATGACATTTTTTTTTTATTTAACACTGGTTGTTTGTGTACTGTACCCAAATACTTTCTTAAAACCGACAGCACTTAAAAAAACTCACTTTAAAACTAAAGATTGGCTGATGTTCAAAAACATCAACGGTAACTAACCGACACAGGCCATCACAGAGCAATACAATCCACTTGAGAAAAAGGATACATTGACTTATGAGCGTTTTTACCATAAAATCTTATAGCCTTTTCCCACACAGCGCATTTAAGGGGAACGGTGTGATTTTTTGACTAATGTGAAACCTACCATCCAGGGAAAACACAGTTGACAAAAACTACCAAAAAATTTGTGCTCTTAATTTTGTAAAAATTTAACAACAATTATGGATAATGTAGTTATTCTTTCGACTATGGTTCAACAGCAACAAATGAATGTTGCAAAAATTGATGGTGGCGGTCGATAAATAAAAAAATTCGATGAGGAAGAATTTTTTGCAATTCTAAACTATTTTAATGAAAGTATACGAAAAAGTTTGTGGATGGTTGTAAGTAAATTGCAATCCAAGTAAAATGTTATATACAAGGCTATGTTCTATCTATTATAGAAGCGGTACGGAACTTTTTGTCTTCATCGTAGTCTTTTAAATTTATTCTATTTCCATTTAGTTCAGATATAGATTTGTTATGATCATTGGCTCTCCAGAAAGTTGCAGCGATTCGACAATATATCAAAATTCGAGCTTTGCACAACAGAAATCGAAGCGTCGGCAATATTAGAGGCAAAACGCAACAGCTCCATTAATGAGAACAGCGCGATCTTTATATATCTGCAGATACATGCAGATCTGCCATTGCAAAAAATTGCTTACACAAATAAACGAGGGGGAACGTTGTGAGCCGCGGCAAAGGCTCTACCTTATACCCGGTACTCAGTCAGTATATACATAAATATATGAGCTTACGACTTATGGAATTTATTATATGTTCGCAAAAGGGACGAATTAAATTTTGGGCAAAAAATAATATTTCAAAAATTGAAGTCAACCCATTTTGGGAATATTTATACATGTTTCCAATTTTGTTTGCATATTATTTGTATACTGCTTCTACATTTCTACGTGTATAACTACATATTTGAGACGTAAAAGTGTTTGCGACAGAGAGAGAGGGAATGAGTCAGCGCTTGGCAGGCGTTGCGTAGCCACTGAAATTTAATTTGTTCCTTCTGTCCATAATATTGATCCGACCTGATCCATATTCGGCAATCTGGTAGATATGGTAATTTTCCATGATTCTGCGTTTTTGGTTTTCATTTATCTTAAAAATTGTGGATTCTACAGATTTTCGTTCATTGTGGGGGCGGAAAGGGGCGTGGCAAAATTTTGAAATACACTTGTGCTGGTTTGATATCATAGAAGTTTGGATAGAAAGTTTGGTTACTCTAGCTCTTATAGTCTCTGAGATCTAGGCGCTCATTTAAACGAATAAGCAAAGCAGACAGTGTGGCGTGTGAGAGAGAGCGAGAGGGAACGATGACTTTCGAAATGGTTTTCTTCATTGTAGCTATAATAATGATCCGATCTGATCCAGATTCAACACTCTGATAGAAATAGTCATTCTCTATGATTCTGCGTTTTTCGTTTTCTCGTATCTTTAACATTGTGTACGCCACAGACTTTTGTCTTTTGTGCGGGCGGGAAGGGGCGGGGCGGAATTTTGCAACACATTTGGAGTAGTGTGATCACACAGGAAACTGGATACAAAATTTGGTTGCTCTAGCTTTAATGGTCTCTGAGATATAGGCGCAAATGAAGACGGACGGACGGACGGACGGATAGACGGACAGACGGACGGACAGACAGACATGGCTATATCGACTCGGCTATTGATGCTGATCAAGAATATATATACTTTATGGGGTCGGAAACGCTTCCTTCTGGGCGTTACACACAACCGTTATCCCCACAAATCTAATATACCCCTTACTCTTCGAGTACCGGGTATAAAAAGATTTTAAACTATAATTGATTCTGTTTATTTATTCGCTATCTTCTCCAGGAGGAATTACAGCATCTCTAACTGAAAGTTGAACATTTGCTATTGAAAAACCATTTGCTAAAGAGTATCAGTTATTTTTGTCATTCATTGCTTACATTTTCGCAGCAAATTCCATTTTTTCGTTGTTAATGCATATTTTTCAGAGTTTTATTTTAAAACCATCGACTAAATAAGAATAGGTAACGAAGCGAGCACGTGTCGATAGCAATACATCGGAACCCACTCCTACTACCGATCATAAAGCCGGAGCCAGCGCATGCATTTTAGCTATCGACTACACCCCTCGAATGGCACAGCCACAGCAACCACAGTTGTAGGTGACATGCTACAAATCTGCCCATTAAACTATTTTCTCGATTGGAACCTTGAGCAGCGATTTGAGTCGGACACACAGATCTGCGAGAAGGTAAACGGAACATAACTCAAGCCTTGGGAGCGTTTTCGTCTTGAGCGGCGCTACTTTCGACTTTGCAGTCACCAACGAGACCTTTAAACATTATGCAGTCTTTCTACAGATATAGACGCAGGCTCCATAAGCTCTCCTGAATGCGTCGGCAAAGGCATGTACTTATATCGGTGATATGGGATCAGTATGCATAAATCGAGGTATGGTACTCTTCTCTAACTGACCCAAGGATTCTTTTAGTAAGTTCCATGCTGTCGCCAAATGCAATGAAATTGACTCATCCCAATCTAGCTTATTAAACCAAAGCTCCTGCAACTTTCCCTTTATTACTGAAGGACTCAACAAGCCGAGAGGTCAAACAACTTTTATGTCACCGCTAATATGTTCAGTTTTGTCGCTTGGAGACCCATGACTGACGTGTCAATAAAAGACGTCTTCGTGTGGCAGGCACGATATTCCTAGCGCCTTAGTTGACACTGAGTCCGAGATTGTTATCGGTTTAACTGTGCTCTCGGATGCGGTGACCTCAGGTGAGTTCGAGAACCACTTAGTCAACTCAAACCCAGCAGTTTGAAGAACCTGAGCCACACAGACTTAATTGTCTTTAACTCCTCTACGCAACCAGCACCAGTCAATATGTCATCAACATAGAAGTCGGACTCAATAACCTCAGCAGCTTTAGGGAATGAGAGCTTTGCAGACTCACTCAACCTCTTCAAACTCCGAATAGCCAAAAATGGGGCTGGTCATGTCCCACATGTTACGGTGTTGAGCTGGTATATTCTCAATGACTCAGAAGGCTCTCGTCTCCACACTATGACATAAAATTGTCTATCCGCATCATCGAACAAGACTTGGTGATACATCTTCTTGACATCGGCTGTCAAGGCGTACCTGTGTAGTCTGAAGCGGAGTTACGTAGACTACAGCTCATCCTGTATCGTGGGACCGACCATCAATATGTCGTTTAAGGCCAAGCTTGGTCGACGTACTTTGGGGCCTCACACACACTGATGGGGAATAAAATAATGTGGTGTTTTAGGGATTGGGTTTTAGGGAATTAAGTGACTCAAGGAGAGGTACTCTTATATGAACTTCAAGTATATCTTATGTAACTCAGGATCACGAGACAATTTTTTCTCAAGCGACAAAACCGCCGTTTATCCACATCAAAGGAGTTTCACAAGATACTAGGATCTGATTTGAATAGTAGCTTAACTTCAAACCGACTTGAGTAGACATAACTTGTGTTCAGAAGATGCAGACTTTTAAGAGACGGCAATTCTTCCAGTGACCAAAACTTTTGTAGTGTGTTGTCAATAGATACTACTGACTCTTCTCGACAACGCAAACAGTTCATCACTTCCTGGGTGACAGTCACCTTTTGAGTGTATCTGCCCGAAACAATCCAGCCAAGAAGCGCTTTCTGCAGAGTGTGATGGTCAGGACCTTGTCTAATTTGACCAACAGATAAAAGTTGGAATAATGTTTTTGCACCTATAAGCACATCTATCTTCTGTGGCTTGAAGGAACATGGGTCTGCAAGTGGTAAGTTCTTTGGGATTCACCAGTCACTCACATTAAGTGTTTCATCCGGGTGATAGCCCGAAATCGACCTTAAAATCCAAAAATCGACCGAAAACTCACTACTAGTAATTCGCGACTTCACCACCATGTGTATCTTCTTCTTCACTTGTGAATTAGATTCACCAATACCAAGCAAGTTGATACACGATTCCTCCCTTCGGATCTGTAAGTGCTGTGCTAAGTCCTCTGTGATGAAATTAGTTTGGGACCCAGAGTCAGGCAGAGCTCGGGCCAAAACATATTCGCCCTTATTTGTTTGGACACTTACGATCGACGTAGCCAGAATCACTTTATCCATAGCTGTCGCATGCAGAGCATGGGAAGTGGAAGGTTGATTCTAATTGGGAGGAGGAGACGAATTCTCTGGATGTGATGGCAACGCTAGACTTTTATTTTATTATTTATTATTTTTACCATCGCCTATCGATAACAATGAACCATACATAGATGAGGCGGTATCTTTTAAGTTTTTGAAGGGCGATGTTGATTGCCAGGTCATTTTGGGAAGACTGAAGAGAGCAGCAATGTGATTTTTAAAGATCAGATAATCCTTATCGTAGACCCGTTTTAAGCTGGCTATTGCCTTCTCGTAGTTATTTTAGGTTACTTGTCACGACCTAACAGTCCGCAATGCTTCATCAGAGAAACACGAAAGCAAACGGTTGAACTTCTCGGTTATTGGAATGCTGTCGTCATTATGAACCAGAGTCTCAAATAACCTAATGAAGATTTTAAACTCCGAAAAAGTGCCACTGAATTGCGGCAGTGCTAGCTTCGGAAGTCGAGCATGAGTTGGGCCACCAGAAGCTGATACTGAAGTCTTTTCATTATCAGCTATTTTAAAAGTGCATATAAGCGACAATAATTTGCCGTGGGTTGCAATGGCAAGTTCTTCCAACTCGGCTCCAACGAGGTAAAAATCAATATACCCGACTAAGGTAGGGTATCACGTCACTTGGTGATCACTTTGTATGATCGTATGCTGATGTAACCAAACTAGTTGAAACGAGAGGGAACGTTGTGACCCGCGGCAAAGGCCGCGGCTCTACTTTATACCCGGTACTCAGTCATAATATATGTGATCTTACGATTAATGTAATTTATTATATGCTCGCCAAAGGAACGAATTAAATTTTGGCCAAATGCAAAATTTCAAAAAATTAGGTCGAACCCTATGCTAGATTTTTATATATTAAAAGTTATCTGTTTCCATTTTTGTTTACATATAACTTTTACATCAGCTTCCACATTTCTACATGTAAATACATGTAGAACTACTTAGACGAGACGTGTAAGTGTGTGAGAGAGAGAGAGAGGAAATGAGTAAGCGCTTGGCCGGCGTTGCATAGCCACTGAAATATAATTTGTTTTTTTTGGCTATAATAATGATCCCACCTGATCCAGATTCGGCAATCTGATAGATACAGTAATTTCCCATGATTCTGCGTTTTTGGTTTACTTTTATATTAAAAATTGTGGATTCCACAGATTTTAGTCCTTTGAGGGGGCGGAAGGGGGCGTGTCAAAATTTTTAAATACACTTGTATTGAATTGATATCACAAGAACTTGGATAAAAAGTATGATTGTTCTAGCTCCTATAGTCTCTGAGATCTAGGCGCTCATCTGGACGAATAGGCAAAGCAGACAGGGTCGCGGGTGAGAGAGAGCGAGAGGGAACGATGACTTTCGAAATGGTTTTTTTCATTGTAGCTATAATAATGATCCCATCTGATCCATCAACACTTTAATAGAAATGGTCATTCTCTATGATTCTGCGTTTTTAGTTTTCTTGTACTATCAAAATTGTGCATGCCACAGATTTTCGTCCTTTGTGTGGGCGGAAAGGGGAGGGGCGAAATTTTGAAATTATCACCACAAATCTAATATACCCCTATACTCTTCGAGTACCGGGTATAAAAACCAATATACTAGACGAATATAGGGTATAGCGTCACTTTGTTCAAGCGCGCAAACGAAAACCACACAATAACAACAATGAACACCAGTGGTGACAAGCGAAATCTAAAGAATTCACCGCTGTAGTTCCGAAGTCTGTATATGTTGGGTGTTCGTATACGTGTGAAATGGTTCACAAGGATCGACGAGTGAATAACGAATCTGGTATTGGATGGCGAAGCACGATTTGTCTCTATTATGAGTTGGGTCTGACTGGCACGAAAAGGCGACAGTGATTGCAGTAATAATTGTATTATATACATATGTGTTGCGTACAAAATGGTTAGATGTACATATATACATATGTACATATGTATGTATGCATATATGTTTGTTCAAAATTCTAACTTAGGCATGCAAATCTAGCTCTACTATATCACACGTATGTGCCAAGAATTGAAAGGGAGGTGCAATTGTTTCAGCACAAGACGAGTTTTTAATCTTTACTCGAGAATTCATAATTTTGGCACAAGCACCTCTATACTCTTCTTCGCCTTCTTCCACTGACTGCTGAGGGATGGTGGTAGAACTGCAGACAGGGGGGTATTGCACGACCGGCGTGGTTAGTTGCAGCTTGGTTGAAGCTTTTTGGGTATCACACACACACGAAACGCGATCACTTTTCTTTGTATATTTAGTTTTTCCAAATGCGAAAACTTTTTCACGATTGGCTGCAATTTTGTATTTATTTTATCTTCGCAAAATGGTACGAGAGAAATTCTGGGGCTGGCGTTCGTTTTAAATTATTCGAGTTATTCGACGACAATTAATTTTTCTTCATATAAAAACATCTTAAGCGTAACTTATCTACGGTGGCGAAGCGGGGCGAATTCGCCAAGAGCGAGAGTGAGCTTTATTGCGCTCCCGCTCCACCTTTATCTATTTAAAACTTTTTAACAAAATTGCGTCTCGACGCAACAAGAAGTTTAGCGATATGAAATCTTTAGGGCGATATAATTGACTGAGTAAACCATTCCTTTTTCCCATCGCCCTTCGTATATGGTCATTCCACCTCAATATGCGCTCAAAGACGATGCCTAGGCTATTTACTCTGTCAACGTATTCGATAGATAAATATGAACTGAAATATGATCTGAACACTGAGACCCAACATTTTGTGGGTCATTTACATAAAATGAGAACAGAAGATGAGCGAGTACAGAACAAAATGGAAATCATTACTAGTATGCGTCATGAAGTTTCCGATTTTAGTCTATATCTCCCGACTAGAAGCACATCACAAGCATATTAAAATTTTTTTTTTTTATATTTTTGTACATTATTATATATAATGTATAATACTCTATTAGGAGTCATCAGGATGACATTTTTTTTTTATTTAACACTGGTTGTTTGTGTACTGTACCCAAATACTTTCTTAAAACCGACAGCACTTAAAAAAACTCACTTTAAAACTAAAGATTGGCTGATGTTCAAAAACATCAACGGTAACTAACCGACACAGGCCATCACAGAGCAATACAATCCACTTGAGAAAAAGGATACATTGACTTATGAGCGTTTTTACCATAAAATCTTATAGCCTTTTCCCACACAGCGCATTTAAGGGGAACGGTGTGATTTTTTGACTAATGTGAAACCTACCATCCAGGGAAAACACAGTTGACAAAAACTACCAAAAAATGTGTGCTCTTAATTTTGTAAAAATTTAACAACAATTATGGAAAATGTAGTTATTCTTTCGACTATGGTTCAACAGCAACAAATGAATGTTGCAAAAATTGATGGTGGCGGTCGACAAATAAAAAAATTCGATGAGGAAGAATTTTTTGCAATTCTAAACTATTTTAATGAAAGTATACGAAAAAGTTTGTGGATGGTTGTAAGTAAATTGCAATCCAAGTAAAATGTTATATACAAGGCTATGTTCTATCTATTATAGAAGCGGTACGGAACTTTTTGTCTTCATCGTAGTCTTTTAAATTTATTCTATTTCCATTTAGTTCAGATATAGATTTGTTGTGATCATTGGCTCTCCAGAAAGTTGCAGCGATTCGACAATATATCAAAATTCGAGCTTTGCACAACAGATCGAAGCGTCGGCAATATTAGAGGCAAAACGCAACAGCTCCATTAATGAGAACAGCGCGATCTTTATATATCTGCAGATACATGCAGATCTGCCATTGCAAAAAATTGCTTACACAAATAAAAAAGATTTTAAACTATAATTGATTCTGTTTATTTATTCGCTATCTTCTCCAGGAGGAATTACAGCATCTCTAACTGAAAGTTGAACATTTGCTATTGAAAAACCATTTGCTAAAGAGTATCAGTTATTTTTGTCATTCATTGCTTACATTTTCGAAGCAAATTCCATTTTTTCGTTGTTAATGCATATTTTTCAGAGTTTTATTTTAAAACCATCGACTAAATATCGAAATATAGAAACGTACGGCTTAGGAACATCCACAATGGATCTTGGAACTAACTGGGAAATTTCTGTAACGGCAAAACCCAACGGACCATTCCCGAAATGGATGGTGGATGTTCATCTATGGGAACAGGCTATTTGGTGTCAGTAGCATATCACTCCTTTTTTATAGCCTGTTTACACTACAGTGAGTTACCTAGCGAAAAATGAGTTAACTCAATAACTCAGAACTGGTGTACACTATGCAAAAGTTAAGTTATTGAGTGTGTACATCAATTTTGTTTTATTTAATTTTATTAATATGAACGACGAAGAATTAATGATGCTCTATGTTGAAGATCAAGATACGATAACTACGCTGCAGTGTACAGTGTTGACTACGATGTCTGCACCAATTGTGGAGTGTTTGGATAAAATTCCCAAAAAACGCATTGCCTTAATAAGGAGGTACTCGGCATAGGCCGGATATAGAGCGGCAGAGAGAGCGGTTTTGTTTTGTTGGTACCTGCTAAGTGGCACTTACTTGCCCACTTCGTTCCTCTCCAACGTAGAAGCGCTTCGACGTCGGCTGTAACGAAAGATAAAACGAATAGAAAAGAGAGAACGCTATCACGCTCTCAATGCACCTACGCTCATCCGCACCGATGCTAGGTTCCCTCTCTCGCTCTAGCGCTTGGCGTCCCAGAGCGCAGGAGTAACGCTCGAGCTTGGCGGGAAAGGTTTTGGCGGTAAGCGGGTATGGAATGAAGGAGAGAAGTGGGAGAGGGAATTTGACAATCTACCTCGGCTAAATTTCTGCCTGCTTCGCTATCGTGGCTGGTCTACTACTCTTCCCTGATTTACATTCCCTCCCTTGGATGGCAATTGTTTGCGCTGAAGGCGCTTACACTAAGCTAAGCTATCTATAACTACTCTATCGAGGCTGTGGCCTAAACCTAAGCTGGTGCTGCCGATGTGCAGAAGCTGATGCTGGCCTGTTCTGCAGTTGGAGCTATGCTGCTTCTTGGGCTGCTCTGCAGTTGGAGCTATACTGATGCTGGGGCTGCTCTGTACTTGGGGTGATGCCGAAGCCGATGCAGGCGCAGTGCTGATGCAGCGCAAAAGGGATCACCTCCCGCACTACTTCCAGCCCCGAACCATTCGGTGAATTCTACTCCTCTCACCGAAGCTATTTCACTCAAACGGACGGTAGACAGCTGTAGTACCGCTTGCCCCCACATACTTTTAGGCTTTCTTGGGCCGACAAGCCACACTACAAGCTTCTATTTTATTTTAAATAATGCATCCCAAATTTAATAGCTGCGATATGGATCTTTTTGGGATGAGAACGTTGCGAATACCCTTGGAATCCTTTTTTAAGGAAAATTTCCGCATGTAAATTGCACGGTTACAATTTCAAATATATTGTATTTCGATTAGTGTACATTACATATGTATATAAGCACAATTGCAATGCAAATGCTGTATGGTTTTTATTTACCAAAATTAAAATTTTATTTATAATAATTTAATTTAGCGTTTGGCTGAATGTTTCCGACCGAATTTTAGAAATCGACCACATTGTTTATATGGTTTTTTAATAATAAAATTAGTTTAATGTGTTGGTTTTAACGATTGTATCCACAGCCATATTTTTTACGCGCCAAAATTTAAATTTTAAGCTGCCAGTTTTTGTTGTAATTAGTGGTGATAATTCTACGATAGGCAGATCAGGGTGGAAATATTCGGAAAATCGGATAAACTCAACTAAACGCAACCAAAACTCAGCTTTTTTGCCACCTTGAGGTCCCCTATGCTCCCCCATGTAAACGATATTCGAGTTTCGCCTGAAACTCAATAACTCAACCCTAATGTAAACAGGCTATTACTAACTTTCTATTTAAATAAAAAAATGTTGTTCAAAATACGGTACTTGTTAAGTTTGTGGACAACCTCTCCAAAATTCACGAAATTTTTTTTCTGGATAGACCCCAATTTATCAACGAGAGGCAACGTTGTGAGACGCGGCAAAGGCCGCGGCTCTACTTTAAACCCGGTACTCAGTCAGAATATATGTGATCTTATGCTTTATGTAATTAATTATATGTTCGCAAAAAGGACGAATTAAATTTTTGGCCTAAATGGAAAATTTCAAAAAATTAGGTCGAACCCTATGCTAGATTTTTATACCCGGTACTCGAAGAGTTTAAGGGTATATTAGATTTGTGGGGATAACGGTTGTGTGTAACGCCGAGAAGGAAGCGTTTCCGACCCCATAAAGTATATATATTCTTGATCAGCATCAATAGCCGAGTCGATATAGCTATGTCTGTCTGTCCGTCCGTCTGTCCGTCTGTTCGTTCGTCCGTCCGTCCGTCTTCATTTGCGCCTATATCTCAGAGACCATTTAAGCTAGAGCAACCAAGTTTTGTATCCAGTCTCCTGTGTGATCACACTACTCCAAACGTGTTGCAAAATTTCGCCCCGCCCCTTTCCGCCCGCACAAAAAACGAAAGTCTGTGGCGTACACAATGTTGAAGATACGAGAAAACTAAAAACGCAGAATCATAGAGAATGACCATTTCTATCAGAGTGTTGAATCTGGATCAGATCGGATCATTATTATAGCTACAATGAAGAAAACCATTTCGAAAGTCATCGTTCCCTCTCGCTCTCTCTCACACGCCACCCTGTCTGTTTTGCTTATTCGTTTAAATGAGCGCCTAGATCTCCGAGACTATAAAAGCTAGAGCAACCAAACTTTCTATCCAAACTCCTGTTATATCAGTTCAGCACAAGTTTATTTCAAAATATTGCCACGCCCCCTTCCGCCCCCACAAAAGACGAAAATCTGTGGAATCCACAATTTTTAATATAAAAGTTAAACAAAAACGCAGAATCGTGGGAAATTACTGTATCTATCAGATTGCCGAATCTGGATCAGGTGGGATCATTATTATGGACAGAAGGAACAAATTAAATTTCAGTGGCTACGCAACGCCTGCCAAGCGCTTACTCATTCCCTCTCTCCCGTGTAAGTGTGTGCGAGAGAGAGAGAGAGAGAGAGGGAATGAGAAATCGCTTGGCAGGCGTTGGGTAGCAGCTGAAATTTAATTTGTTCTTTCGGGCTATAATAGTAAGTCGACCTGATCTAGATTTGGCAATCTGGTAGATTCGGCTATTTTCCATTATTCTGGGTATTTGATTTTTTCTTATCTTAAAAATTGTGGATTCCACATATTTTCGTTCTTTGTGGGGGCGGAAGGGGGCGTGTCAAAATTTTTAAATACACTTGTATTGAATTGATATCACAAGAACTTGGATAAAAAGTATGATTGTTCTAGCTCCTATAGTCTCTGAGATCTAGGCGCTCATCTGGACGAATAGGCAAAGCAGACACGGTCGCGGGTGAGAGAGAGCGAGAGGGAACGATGACTTTCGAAATGGTTTTTTTCATTGTAGCTATAATAATGATCCCATCTGATCCATCAACACTTTAATAGAAATGGTCATTCTCTATGATTCTGCGTTTTTAGTTTTCTTGTACTATCAAAATTGTGCATGCCACAGATTTTCGTCCTTTGTGTGGGCGGAAAGGGGAGGGGCGAAATTTTGAAATTATCACCACAAATCTAATATACCCCTATACTCTTCGAGTACCGGGTATAAAAACCAATATACTAGACGAATATAGGGTATAGCGTCACTTTGTTCAAGCGCGCAAACGCAAACCACACAATAACAACAATGAACACCAGTGGTGACAAGCGAAATCTAAAGAATTCACCGCTGTAGTTCCGAAGTCTGTATATGTTGGGTGTTCGTATACGTGTGAAATGGTTCACAAGGATCGACGAGTGAATAACGAATCTGGTATTGGTTAGCGAAGCACGATTTGTCTCTATTATGAGTTGGGTCTGACTGGCACGAAAAGGCGACAGTGATTGCAGTAATAATTGTATTATATACATATGTGTTGCGTACAAAATGGTTAGATGTACATATATACATATGTATGTATGTATGCATATATGTTTGTTCAAAATTCTAACTTAGGCATGCAAATCTAGCTCTACTATATCACACGTATGTGCCAAGAATTGAAAGGGAGGTGCAATTGTTTCAGCACAAGACGAGTTTTTAATCTTTACTCGAGAATTCATAATTTTGGCACAAACACCTCTATACTCTTCTTCGCCTTCTTCCACTGACTGCTGAGGGATGGTGGTAGAACTGCAGACAGGGGGGTATTGCACGACCGGCGTGGTTAGTTGCAGCTTGGTTGAAGCTTTTTGGGTGTCACACACACACGAAACGCGATCACTTTTCTTTGTATATTTAGTTTTTCCAAACGCGAAAACTTTTTCACGATTGGCTGCAATTTTGTATTTATTTTATCTGCGCAAAATGGTACGAGAGAAATTCTGGGGCTGGCGTTCGTTTTAAATTATTCGAGTTATTCGACGACAATTAATTTTTCTTCATATAAAAACATCTTAAGCGTAACTTATCTACGGTGGCGAAGCGGGGCGAATTCGCCAAGAGCGAGAGTGAGCTTTATTGCGCTCCCGCTCCACCCTTATCTATTTAAAACTTTTTAACAAAATTGCGTCTCGACGCAACAAGAAGTTTAGCGATATGAAATCTTTAGGGCGATATAATTGACTGAGTAAACCATTCCTTTTTCCCATCGCCCTTCGTATATGGTCATTCCACCTCAATATGCGCTCAAAGACGATGCCTAGGCTATTTACTCTGTCAACGTATTCGATAGATAAATATGAACTGAAATATGATCTGAACACTGAGACCCAACATTTTGTGGGTCATTTACATAAAATGAGAACAGAAGATGAGCGAGTACAGAACAAAATGGAAATCATTACTAGTATGCGTCATGAAGATTCCGATTTTAGTCTATATCTCCCGACTAGAAGCACATCACAAGCATATTACAATTTTTTTTTTTTATATTTTTGTACATTATTATATATAATGTATAATTAGTATTATATTAGGAGTCATCAGGATGACATTTTTTTTTTATTTAACACTGGTTGTTTGTGTACTGTACCCAAATACTTTCTTAAAACCAAAAGCACTTAAAAAAACTCACTTTAAAACTAAAGATTGGCTGATGTTCAAAAACATCAACGGTAACTAACCGACACAGGCCATCACAGAGCAATACAATCCACTTGAGAAAAAGGATACATTGACTTATGAGCGTTTTTACCATAAAATCTTATAGCCTTTTCCCACACAGCGCATTTAAGGGGAACGGTGTGATTTTTTGACTAATGTGAAACCTACCATCCAGGGAAAACACAGTTGACAAAAACTACCAAAAAATTTGTGCTCTTAATTTTGTAAAAATTTAACAACAATTATGGATAATGTAGTTATTCTTTCGACTATGGTTCAACAGCAACAAATGAATGTTGCAAAAATTGATGGTGGCGGTCGACAAATAAAAAAATTCGATGAGGAAGAATTTTTTGCAATTCTAAACTATTTTAATGAAAGTATACGAAAAAGTTTGTGGATGGTTGTAAGTAAATTGCAATCCAAGTAAAATGTTATATACAAGGCTATGTTCTATCTATTATAGAAGCGGTACGGAACTTTTTGTCTTCATCGTAGTCTTTTAAATTTATTCTATTTCCATTTAGTTCAGATATAGATTTGTTGTGATCATTGGCTCTCCAGAAAGTTGCAGCGATTCGACAATATATCAAAATTCGAGCTTTGCACAACAGATCGAAGCGTCGGCAATATTAGAGGCAAAACGCAACAGCTCCATTAATGAGAACAGCGCGATCTTTATATATCTGCAGATACATGCAGATCTGCCATTGCAAAAAATTGCTTACACAAATAAAAAAGATTTTAAACTATAATTGATTCTTTTTATTTATTCGCTATCTTCTCCAGGAGGAATTACAGCATATCTAACTGAAATTTGAACATTTGCTATTGAAAAACCATTTGCTAAAGAGTATCAGTTATTTTTGTCATTCATTGCTTACATTTTCGAAGCAAATTCCATTTTTTCGTTGTTAATGCATATTTTTCAGAGTTTTATTTTAAAACCATCGACTAAATATCGAAATATAGAAACGTACGAATTAGGAACATCCACAATGGATCTTGGAACTAACTGGGAAATTTCTGTAACGGCAAAACCCAACGGACCATTCCCGAAATGGATGGTGGATGTTCATCTATGGGAACAGGCTATTTGGTGTCAGTAGCATATCACTCCTTTTTTTATAGCCTGTTTACACTACAGTGAGTTACCTAGCGAAAAATGAGTTAACTCAATAACTCAGAACTGGTGTACACTATGCAAAAGTTAAGTTATTGAGTGTGTACATCAATTTTGTTTTATTTAATTTTATTAATATGAACGACGAAGAATTAATGATGCTCTATGTTGAAGATCAAGATACGATAACTACGCTGCAGTGTACAGTGTTGACTACGATGTCTGCACCAATTGTGGAGTGTTTGGATAAAATTCCCAAAAAACGCATTGCCTTAATAAGGAGGTACTCGGCATAGGCCGGATATAGAGCGGCAGAGAGAGCGGTTTTGTTTTGTTGGTACCTGCTAAGTGGCACTTACTTGCCCACTTCGTTCCTCTCCAACGTAGAAGCGCTTCGACGTCGGCTGTAACGAAAGATAAAACGAATAGAAAGGAGAGAACGCTATCACGCTCTCAATGCACCTACGCTCATCCGCACCGATGCGCAGGAGTAACGCTCGAGCTTGGCGGGAAAGGTTTTGGCGGTAAGCGGGTATGGAATGAAGGAGAGAAGTGGGAGAGGGAATTTGACAATCTACCTCGGCTAAATTTATGCCTGCTTCGCTATCGTGGCTGGTCTACTACTCTTCCCTGATTTACATTCCCCTCCCTTGGATGGCAATTGTTTGCGCTGAAGGCGCTTACACTAAGCTAAGCTATCTATAACTACTCTATCGAGGCTGTGGCCTAAACCTAAGCTGGTGCTGCCGATGTGCAGAAGCTGATGCTGGCCTGTTCTGCAGTTGGAGCTATGCTGCTTCTTGGGCTGCTCTGTACTTGGGGTGATGCCGAAGCTGATGCAGGCGCAGTGCTGATGCAGCGCAAAAGGGATCACCTCCCGCACTACTTCCAGCCCCGAACCATTCGGTGAATTCTACTCCTCTCACCGAAGCTATTTCACTCAAACGGACGGTAGACAGCTGTAGTACCGCTTGCCCCCACATACTTTTAGGCTTTCTTGGGCCGACAAGCCACACTACAAGCTTCTATTTTATTTTAAATAATGTATCCCAAATTTAATAGCTGCGATATGGATCTTTTTGGGATGAGGACGTTGCGAATACCCTTGGAATCCTTTTTTAAGGAAAATTTCCGCATGTAAATTGCACGGTTACAATTTCAAATATATTGTATTTCGATTAGTGTACATTACATATGTATATAAGCACAATTGCAATGCAAATGCTGTATGGTTTTTATTTACCAAAATTAAAATTTTATTTATAATAATTTAATTTAGCGTTTGGCTGAATGTTTCCGACCGAATTTTAGAAATCGACCACATTGTTTATATGGTTTTTTAATAATAAAATTAGTTTAATGTGTTGGTTTTAACGATTGTATCCACAGCCATATTTTTTACGCGCCAAAATTTAAATTTTAAGCAGCCAGTTTTTGTTGTAATTAGTGGTGATAATTCTACGATAGGCAGATCAGGGTGGAAATATTCGGAAAATCGGATAAACTCAACTAAACGCAACCAAAACTCAGCTTTTTTGCCACCTTGAGGTCCCCTATGCTCCCCCATGTAAACGATATTCGAGTTTCGCCTGAAACTCAATAACTCAACCCTAATGTAAACAGGCTATTACTAACTTTCTATTTAAATAAAAAAAATGTTGTTCAAAATACGGTACTTGTTAAGTTTGTGGACAACCTCTCCAAAATTCACGAAATTTTTTTTCTGGATAGACCCCAATTTATCAACGAGAGGCAACGTTGTGAGACGCGGCAAAGGCCGCGGCTCTGCTTTATACCCGGTACTCATTCAGAATATATGTGATCTTATGCTTTATGTAATTAATTATATGTTCGCAAAAAGGACGAATTAAATTTTTGGCCTAAATGGAAAATTTCAAAAAATTAGGTCGAACCCTATGCTAGATTTTTATAAATGTATTAAAAGTTATCTGTTTCCATTTTTGTTTACATATAATTTTTACATCAGCTTCCACATTTCTACATGTAAATACATGTAGAACTACTTAGACGAGACGTGTAAGTGTGTGAGAGAGAGAGAGAGGAAATGAGTAAGCGCTTGGCCGGCGTTGCATAGCCACTGAAATATAATTTGTTTTTTTTGGCTATAATAATGATCCCACCTGATCCAGATTCGGCAATCTGATAGATACAGTAATTTCCCATGATTCTGCGTTTTTGGTTTACTTTTATATTAAAAATTGTGGATTCCACAGATTTTAGTCCTTTGAGGGGGCGGAAGGGGGCGTGTCAAAATTTTTAAATACACTTGTATTGAATTGATATCACAAGAACTTGGATAAAAAGTATGATTGTTCTAGCTCCTATAGTCTCTGAGATCTAGGCGCTCATCTGGACGAATAGGCAAAGCAGACAGGGTCGCGGGTGAGAGAGAGCGAGAGGGAACGATGACTTTCGAAATGGTTTTTTTCATTGTAGCTATAATAATGATCCCATCTGATCCATCAACACTTTAATAGAAATGGTCATTCTCTATGATTCTGCGTTTTTAGTTTTCTTGTACTATCAAAATTGTGCATGCCACAGATTTTCGTCCTTTGTGTGGGCGGAAAGGGGAGGGGCGAAATTTTGAAATTATCACCACAAATCTAATATACCCCTATACTCTTCGAGTACCGGGTATAAAAACCAATATACTAGACGAATATAGGGTATAGCGTCACTTTGTTCAAGCGCGCAAACGAAAACCACACAATAACAACAATGAACACCAGTGGTGACAAGCGAAATCTAAAGAATTCACCGCTGTAGTTCCGAAGTCTGTATATGTTGGGTGTTCGTATACGTGTGAAATGGTTCACAAGGATCGACGAGTGAATAACGAATCTGGTATTGGTTAGCGAAGCACGATTTGTCTCTATTATGAGTTGGGTCTGACTGGCACGAAAAGGCGACAGTGATTGCAGTAATAATTGTATTATATACATATGTGTTGCGTACAAAATGGTTAGATGTACATATATACATATGTATGTATGTATGCATATATGTTTGTTCAAAATTCTAACTTAGGCATGCAAATCTAGCTCTACTATATCACACGTATGTGCCAAGAATTGAAAGGGAGGTGCAATTGTTTCAGCACAAGACGAGTTTTTAATCTTTACTCGAGAATTCATAATTTTGGCACAAGCACCTCTATACTCTTCTTCGCCTTCTTCCACTGACTGCTGAGGGATGGTGGTAGAACTGCAGACAGGGGGTATTGCACGACCGGCGTGGTTAGTTGCAGCTTGGTTGAAGCTTTTTGGGTGTCACACACACACGAAACGCGATCACTTTTCTTTGTATATTTAGTTTTTCCAAACGCGAAAACTTTTTCACGATTGGCTGCAATTTTGTATTTATTTTATCTTCGCAAAATGGTACGAGAGAAATTCTGGGGCTGGCGTTCGTTTTAAATTATTCGAGTTATTCGACGACAATTAATTTTTCTTCATATAAAAACATCTTAAGCGTAACTTATCTACGGTGGCGAAGCGAGGCGAATTCGCCAAGAGCGAGAGTGAGCTTTATTGCGCTCCCGCTCCACCCTTATCTATTTAAAACTTTTTAACAAAATTGCGTCTCGACGCAACAAGAAGTTTAGCGATATGAAATCTTTAGGGCGATATAATTGACTGAGTAAACCATTCCTTTTTCCCATCGCCCTTCGTATATGGTCATTCCACCTCAATATGCGCTCAAAGACGATGCCTAGGCTATTTACTCTGTCAACGTATTCGATAGATAAATATGAACTGAAATATGATCTGAACACTGAGACCCAACATTTTGTGGGTCATTTACATAAAATGAGAACAGAAGATGAGCGAGTACAGAACAAAATGGAAATCATTACTAGTATGCGTCATGAAGTTTCCGATTTTAGTCTATATCTCCCGACTAGAAGCACATCACAAGCATATTAAAATTTTTTTTTTTTATATTTTTGTACATTATTATATATAATGTATAATTAGTATAATATTAGGAGTCATCAGGATGACATTTTTTTTTTATTTAACACTGGTTGTTTGTGTACTGTACCCAAATACTTTCTTAAAACCGACAGCACTTAAAAAAACTCACTTTAAAACTAAAGATTGGCTGATGTTCAAAAACATCAACGGTAACTAACCGACACAGGCCATCACAGAGCAATACAATCCACTTGAGAAAAAGGATACATTGACTTATGAGCGTTTTTACCATAAAATCTTATAGCCTTTTCCCACACAGCGCATTTAAGGGGAACGGTGTGATTTTTTGACTAATGTGAAACCTACCATCCAGGGAAAACACAGTTGACAAAAACTACCAAAAAATTTGTGCTCTTAATTTTGTAAAAATTTAACAACAATTATGGATAATGTAGTTATTCTTTCGACTATGGTTCAACAGCAACAAATGAATGTTGCAAAAATTGATGGTGGCGGTCGACAAATAAAAAAATTCGATGAGGAAGAATTTTTTGCAATTCTAAACTATTTTAATGAAAGTATACGAAAAAGTTTGTGGATGGTTGTAAGTAAATTGCAATCCAAGTAAAATGTTATATACAAGGCTATGTTCTATCTATTATAGAAGCGGTACGGAACTTTTTGTCTTCATCGTAGTCTTTTAAATTTATTCTATTTCCATTTAGTTCAGATATAGATTTGTTGTGATCATTGGCTCTCCAGAAAGTTGCAGCGATTCGACAATATATCAAAATTCGAGCTTTGCACAACAGATCGAAGCGTCGGCAATATTAGAGGCAAAACGCAACAGCTCCATTAATGAGAACAGCGCGATCTTTATATATCTGCAGATACATGCAGATCTGCCATTGCAAAAAATTGCTTACACAAATAAAAAAGATTTTAAACTATAATTGATTCTTTTTATTTATTCGCTATCTTCTCCAGGAGGAATTACAGCATCTCTAACTGAAAGTTGAACATTTGCTATTGAAAAACCATTTGCTAAAGAGTATCAGTTATTTTTGTCATTCATTGCTTACATTTTCGAAGCAAATTCCATTTTTTCGTTGTTAATGCATATTTTTCAGAGTTTTATTTTAAAACCATCGACTAAATATCGAAATATAGAAACGTACGAATTAGGAACATCCACAATGGATCTTGGAACTAACTGGGAAATTTCTGTAACGGCAAAACCCAACGGACCATTCCCGAAATGGATGGTGGATGTTCATCTATGGGAACAGGCTATTTGGTGTCAGTAGCATATCACTCCTTTTTTTATAGCCTGTTTACACTACAGTGAGTTACCTAGCGAAAAATGAGTTAACTCAATAACTCAGAACTGGTGTACACTATGCAAAAGTTAAGTTATTGAGTGTGTACATCAATTTTGTTTTATTTAATTTTATTAATATGAACGACGAAGAATTAATGATGCTCTATGTTGAAGATCAAGATACGATAACTACGCTGCAGTGTACAGTGTTGACTACGATGTCTGCACCAATTGTGGAGTGTTTGGATAAAATTCCCAAAAAACGCATTGCCTTAATAAGGAGGTACTCGGCATAGGCCGGATATAGAGCGGCAGAGAGAGCGGTTTTGTTTTGTTGGTACCTGCTAAGTGGCACTTACTTGCCCACTTCGTTCCTCTCCAACGTAGAAGCGCTTCGACGTCGGCTGTAACGAAAGATAAAACGAATAGAAAAGAGAGAACGCTATCACGCTCTCAATGCACCTACGCTCATCCGCACCGATGCTAGGTTCCCTCTCTCGCTCTAGCGCTTGGCGTCCCAGAGCGCAGGAGTAACGCTCGAGCTTGGCGGGAAAGGTTTTGGCGGTAAGCGGGTATGGAATGAAGGAGAGAAGTGGGAGAGGGAATTTGACAATCTACCTCGGCTAAATTTCTGCCTGCTTCGCTATCGTGGCTGGTCTACTACTCTTCCCTGATTTACATTCCCCTCCCTTGGATGGCAATTGTTTGCGCTGAAGGCGCTTACACTAAGCTAAGCTATCTATAACTACTCTATCGAGGCTGTGGCCTAAACCTAAGCTGGTGCTGCCGATGTGCAGAAGCTGATGCTGGCCTGTTCTGCAGTTGGAGCTATGCTGCTTCTTGGGCTGCTCTGCAGTTGGAGCTATACTGATGCTGGGGCTGCTCTGTACTTGGGGTGATGCCGAAGCCGATGCAGGCGCAGTGCTGATGCAGCGCAAAAGGGATCACCTCCCGCACTACTTCCAGCCCCGAACCATTCGGTGAATTCTACTCCTCTCACCGAAGCTATTTCACTCAAACGGACGGTAGACAGCTGTAGTACCGCTTGCCCCCACATACTTTTAGGCTTTCTTGGGCCGACAAGCCACACTACAAGCTTCTATTTTATTTTAAATAATGTATCCCAAATTTAATAGCTGCGATATGGATCTTTTTGGGATGAGGACGTTGCGAATACCCTTGGAATCCTTTTTTAAGGAAAATTTCCGCATGTAAATTGCACGGTTACAATTTCAAATATATTGTATTTCGATTAGTGTACATTACATATGTATATAAGCACAATTGCAATGCAAATGCTGTATGGTTTTTATTTACCAAAATTAAAATTTTATTTATAATAATTTAATTTAGCGTTTGGCTGAATGTTTCCGACCGAATTTTAGAAATCGACCACATTGTTTATATGGTTTTTTAATAATAAAATTAGTTTAATGTGTTGGTTTTAACGATTGTATCCACAGCCATATTTTTTACGCGCCAAAATTTAAATTTTAAGCAGCCAGTTTTTGTTGTAATTAGTGGTGATAATTCTACGATAGGCAGATCAGGGTGGAAATATTCGGAAAATCGGATAAACTCAACTAAACGCAACCAAAACTCAGCTTTTTTACCACCTTGAGGTCCCCTATGCTCCCCCATGTAAACGAAATTCGAGTTTCGCCTGAAACTCAATAACTCAACCCTAATGTAAACAGGCTATTACTAACTTTCTATTTAAATAAAAAAAATGTTGTTCAAAATACGGTACTTGTTAAGTTTGTGGACAACCTCTCCAAAATTCACGAAATTTTTTTTCTGGATAGACCCCAATTTATCAACGAGAGGCAACGTTGTGAGACGCGGCAAAGGCCGCGGCTCTGCTTTATACCCGGTACTCATTCAGAATATATGTGATCTTATGCTTTATGTAATTAATTATATGTTTGCAAAAAGGACGAATTAAATTTTTGGCCTAAATGGAAAATTTCAAAAAATTAGGTCGAACCCTATGCTAGATTTTTATAAATGTATTAAAAGTTATCTGTTTCCATTTTTGTTTACATATAATTTTTACATCAGCTTCTATATTTCTACATGTACATACATGTAGAACTACTTAGACGAGACGTGTAAGTGTGTGCGAGAGAGAAAGAGAGAGAGAGAGAGAGAGAGAGAGAGGGAATGAGAAATCGCTTGGCAGGCGTTGGGTACCGGCTGAAATTTAATTTGTTCTTTCTGGCAATAATAGTAAGTCGACCTGATCCAGATTTGGCAATCTGGTAGATTCGGCTATTTTCCATGATTATGCGTTTTTGAATTTTTCTTATCTTAAAAATTGTGGATTCCACATATTTTCGTTCTTTGTGGGGGCGGAAGGGGGCGTGTCAAAATTTTGAAGTACACTTGTATTGAAATGATATCACAACAACTTGGATAAAAAGTATGATTGTTCTAGCTCCTATAGTCTCTGAGATCTAGGCGCTCATTTGGACGAATAGGCAAAGCATACAGGGTCGCTGGTGAGAGAGAGCGAGAGGGAACGATGACTTTCGAAATGGTTTTCTTCATTGTAGCTATAATAATGATCCCATCTGATCCATCAACACTTTAATAGAAATGGTCATTCTCTATGATTCTGCGTTTTTAGTTTTCTTGTACTATCAAAATTGTGCATGCCACAGATTTTCATCCTTTGTGTGGGCGGGAAGGTGCAGGGCGAAATTTTGAAATACACTTGGAGTAGTGTGATAACACAGGAGACTGGATATAAAATTTGGTTGCTCTTGCTTTAATAGTCTTTGAGATCTAGGCGCTAATGAAGACGGACGGACGGACAGACAGACATGGCTATATCGACTCGGCTATTGATGCGTATCAAGAATATATATACTTTATGGGGTCGGAAACGCTTCCTTCTGGGCGTTACACACAACCGTTATCACCACAAATCTAATATACCCCTATAGTCTTCGAGTACCGGTTATAATAATTCGATCTGATTCATGTAGGGTTGGTATTCCTTTAAGCAGCAGAATACGATGTTGATAATGAATAGAATGTCATTATCGATATGGATAGTACAGGATAGGCTAAGAAGGTATATCGATAAAGGAGAAAGGAGAAAGAGTTTGACTTCGAAAGCAAAAAGACGTGTGTGAAAGAGAAATGCAAAAACTGTATTTTAAACTTATTAAGACAAAGAATAAACATTGTACTTCATCGAACAATACGTCGAAGTGTGCTGTTTTTATTAACGGAGTTTCTGGAGCAGACTTTTACTCACTCGCAGGGAACTCATTAAAGATCCCTACATTCATATTTCGCAATCCGGGGGATAAATTCATTATCTATAAATGGATCGACGGATAGAGGGATGGACCGACGGAAATTGTTATATCGACACGGCTATTGAAGCTGATCAAGAATATATATGCATTATCGGATCGGAAACGCTTACTTTTAGGTGTCATGAGACGATTACACATCGTCTGTTACCACACCTGTCAATAATTTTCCACAGTTACTTCAGTTATAATAGGCACATATTTATTCCTGGCCTGAATGTCAGCTGTTCTTTCAGTCCATAATCGTGTCGATAGGACAACTATCGATAAGAATTCGTGGATTTCGTTTAACTAGCTGGATACTGTGGCCAGGAAAACAAACAAAAAATTCCTAGCCCAGGTTTTTTTTATATCGACTTTGGCAGTACTTTATAGTTTCCGCGGCGCTGGATGCATGCCTTGATACAAAACTGCAACATTAAGTCAAACCGCTATTTTTTAATTTTTAAAAAATATTTTGGCACCGTATTGCACAATCTACGTATGAGGAAGTGATTAGGAAGTAAAGAAATTCGATTGTAGATTGTAGTATCTACTTATCCAGGGCTACGATCTAATTTATGTTTCGTGCAAAGTACTACATTTTTTTAGCATCGCGTAATTTCTTTTTTTTTAAATATTCATACTCACATTAGTCTCTTCTTCCAAACAAGATTCCATTTTTATTAATGCCTTCGGCAATAAAATCCACTTGACGTCATCACGCATTGACAATGGTAGTGGGGAACTTAGATTTAATAGAGCTATGTCATGATCCATGGAAAAATAATTAAATTTGTGATAAACATGAACGTTGCTAACAAAAACTATAAAATCATGCCTATCTTCACTTTTAAAAGATACTAATAGATTATCAAATTTAATGAGTTTTGTCTTGTATGGGAATTCAGAAATAGCTAATAAACACGATGCTGCTGTTAAGACAATATGACTTTGCAGAATATTTCCATAGCATATATTGTCCAGTAAATATCCTGAACTATTTTTACTGTGTAAGTGCACTTGATAGGCAGGCCTAACATATCCATTATGAACGTTCGGTAGAAAACATGTAAAAATAATAAAAGCAAAAAGTATCATTTTTATTTTCAAATAAAGCTATTATTTTTATAAAAACATAGACTATCTTCACGGTCCGCTTACAAGATTATGACAAGAGAACTACAAATCTTTTCAGAGATATCTCTTATCTTTTAAACTTTCATAAACTACAGGAAACCTTCTTTGAACGACTGATCGTTTCACAAGTTTTTGTCTTTCTGACATAAACTCTACAAATATCTTATGAATGTATTGTTACTTTCTATATCAGGGTGCCACAGAAATCCATTCCAACCGAATTCCAACTGAGCTAGGTGATACAGAAGGGTATCTGATTTCTAAATCTTTAGAACTATGGCTAGAGATATGGTTGAATATAACCTCTATACATATTTCGCTTATAGAAACTCTTACAGTATATGAAAGGTTATTTTATTTCCGATTTATCAGCATCAGCATAATTTATGAATTAAGTTTTTTTATCCCGTATCGATCCAAAAAAATTGATACTTTGTTTTTTCGTGTTCTTAGGTTCCCTTTTAATGGTGTTAGGTTAAAGATAAAAATAAAAACTTTACTTGGTTTTATTAAAATTGTAACCCATTGAAAATGACAAATAAAATAATACAAATATTGACGCTCCAATTATCCAACTATCCACTTTAGGTAGCAACATCCAGTGTGTTATCTTTGCTGATATAGTGTGTAATTTGACATAGTGTTACAGGAATAATCATTTTAATCATTTTATCATCTCTGAGAAATAAGCGACAAACAAGTTCGTCGGACAGACAGACATAGCAATATCAACTTGGCTATTAATACTGATCAAGCATATATGTAAATACATACATATGTACTTTAAGGGGTCGGAAACACTTTTTTCTGGGTAGTTATCATCGACAAAAAAAGTAATGTAACCCCTTTACACTTTTGTATATACAAAATACATTTTTTAATTATAAAATATACGATTTTGAATAGCATTATGTCTACATATTTAAACCAAAGACAATATAATAGTTAAATGAGTAACGTCCACACATTCAAATTTCTTTATGCAGTGGGGTTTTTGGAAATGACGAAATCGGCGCCATCTCGCTCGCGAAAATTCAGGAGAGCGCACAAATCTAAGAATGGATACTAAAAAATTTTTATTCTCTATATTTGTATTTTTTTTTTTAATAATATGTGTTTTATTAAATATACCTAAAACTACTGTTTTTTTACTATTTTATAATAAATTTTTGGCAGATATCAGGTAATTTTGACAAATCGCTTGCTACCAAAAAAATCTTTGTTTATTTCTCGACACTTACTGAATACTGACAATTCTTATATGAAATCATGTATAAAATACTTCCAAAATTAAACAAAATTTTTTTTTTTATTCACTCGTCGCACGCTGATTTCTCTGATGACAATTATTTTTATGTTAAGTAATGTATGAAATATTTTCAAGCTACCACGGTTTTCACTTTCAAAAAAATTTTTGAAAAGGCAAAAGTTGGTGCTACTGTTTTCAAAAACGCAAGAACTTTTCGTTTTCAAAACGGAAAAATATTCTTTGCCAAAATGAAAATTATTCGACTTAAGCTAGGTATCCAGCACCGCGGAAACTAAAAATTACCGCCAAACTCCATGTTTGAGATGCCAAGCTTTTTTGGCACCTATTTCTATCCAAAATAATAACGCGAATTGTTCAAATGTAATAACTGTTTATTTATACCGGCGGCTGCTAGCGGAAGCCGATTGCTTGCTCTTAGCACAACCAGATAAATGTACATATGTGTAAACGAGATCCAAATGCAACCAATGCGCAGAGAGGTTAGCAGATTACTGAAATTAGCACCGTCGGCTAATCAAAGCTAGAGCCGAGGCGGCGGCTGCAGAGCGCCCTTTACAGAGGGAGAGCGCAGCAGCGCTGCCGAACGTGGGCGTTTACAGTATTGCAGTATATTGTATTGTATTGTAGTGTATGTATAGTTTTAAGTTAGGCCTGTTGATTAGCGGCTGGCCCGAACATACTCCCCCCGTTGGAAGCCAGTCTTTCAACAGACTCCTTGAGGGGCAGTACACATAGCCGTGTAACGGCCCTTCTGATGGTTCCTTTGGCAGAATAAGCGGGTGCTGAGCGTCAAATCCCAGAGATGAGTTGCCCAGACGACCTCCAACTCTTAGTAATTCATGTTTCAGTAATTCAGTTCATTCGATGAACGGAGAGAGTGAGCTGATGGAACTGGATTTCCTGACTTGACCATTGCGTTGAATCTCCCTTATATCCATATACAAAACAGCCAGTTGAATATGCCGGATCAGAAGATGCGTTCCTTGCCGAATATCCGAAACGGTGAGTCCAGAATGCCGAAGCCGATGTACAAATTTATGCATGTAGGCGAATGTGCGCTGCATGCCGAAGAATGAATTTGCAAATTTGCATTCTGACGTGAGATCGTCATGTGGAGACGCGATCAGCAATACACGCCTGCGAAGCTCTGCCGTTGCTGCCTTAGGAACAGGAGGTACAGGCCACTCTTCCTTGGAGCCTACCAAAAATGATGGACCATGAAACCACAGCTCTGAGTGGATAAGTTGGTGGGGAAGCGAGCCTCTAGAGAGAACGTCAGCAGGATTTAATGATGTGGGGACATAGCGCCATTCCATAGCGCCATTCCATTTGGCTGGCTCATCCCGTATCCAAGATAATGCTGTCGATGAATCTGAGCAGCAATAAAATCGACCTGTAAAACTTCCAATATCCTTCAAATTATTCATTAGTTTCGCAAGCAAATGGGCTCCACTTAATTCAAGCTTGGGAATCGATAAGGTTTTTAGTGGCGCCACTCGAGACTTTGAGCACAAGATATTGCTCGACAACTGCCCTTCCCTGGACACCACATATATGCAAGCGCCATATGCTTCTGTGCTGGCGTCACAAAATCCGTGAAGTTCGATTACCGTATTAGAAGGATGAACAACGCGAGGAAATGATATCCGCGTGATACTTGACAAACTGTTTCTCAAGTCCATCCAAGAGGAATGCAACGCTAAGGGTAGGCTTTCATCCCAATCCAAATTTTCTCTCCAAAGCTGCTGAAGGAAGATTTTGCACCTGACAATAACGGGATTTATCAATCCAAGAGGGTCGTAGAAACGAGCAATCGTAGACAAAACCGATCGCTTGGAGGGCTTCGAATTTGTGTCCAGCGCGGACAAGGCAAAAAGCAGCTGATCTGATGCAGGGTCCCATGCTAAGCCAAGAGTTTTCGTTATGTCACTTCCATCATGAAACCTTAAGTATTTCTCTCTGTCCTCTTCAGGCGTTCCCTCAAGAACTTCCTGATGGCTAGAGCACCATTTCCTAAGCTTAAAATTACCGCAAGACAGTATGGCGGAGGTTTGATGCATCTTTTCCATGACCTCAGCGACAGAGCTGCCGCCCGAGATGAGATCATCCACGTAAAAATCCTGCTGCAGAGCAGCTGAGCCAAGAGGGTAGGACTCACCCTCGTCAATGGCCAGCTGGTGCATTGCGCGAACTGCTAAAAACGATGCAGCTCTAGTGCCATATGTGACGGTGTCTAATGTGTAGACCTGAACTTCGGACTGGACAGAATCTCGCCATAGAACGCACTGAAAGTAATTGTCAGGTGAAGACACTCGCACGCAGCGGTACATTTTACAAATGTCCCCAGTGAGAGCGACTGGATATGTGCGAAACCGAATTAGTATGCTGAACAATGCAGGCTGAATAACAGGGCCTGCCATCATCGCATCATTTAGGGAACATCCAGTTGATGTAGCTGCCGAACCATCGAAAACAACACGAAGCTTTGTCGTCGTACTATCCTCCTTTAAAACACAGTGATGAGGCAAGAAATATCTGCAGAGACTACGAGAATCAGGGTTGACTGGGGACATATGCTTCAACTCAATATACTCCCTCATAAAGGCAGAGTACCGCTCCTTGAGTGTAGTATCACGATCCAACTTTCGCTCCAAATTGATGAATCGACGATGCGCCTGAGTGTAAGATTCCCCTAAGCGATCGCCATTATCCTTTAACGGGAGACGAACTGAATACTCCCCTGATGGCAAACGTGAGAAGTGGTCTACGAAATGCGCTTCACAATCTAATTCTTCCTTCGTTTTCAAAACGGCGTCCGCACAAGTCTCGACCTCCCAAAACATACGAAGAGTTTTGTCCAACCTTGCATCCATGCTAGCTTCCGAATCTGGAGAATTGTGCGTTGCCAAGAGCGCCGAGCGTGCTACCCTTTGTCCACCACCGGATACGATCCACCCAAGCCGGGTCTTCTGCAGAAGAGGCAGACCATCGATGAGTTTGATTTGCCCTACGCAGAGGAGATCATAGAAAATGCTGGCACCAATGAGAAGATCCACTCGCTGAGGGTTGAAAAATGCAGGATCAGCAAGCTGAATATTTGACGGAATATTCCAATCGGCTACATTGACTGCCAGGCTTGGTTGACAATCGGTGATCGTAGGAGCTATAAGAGCAGTAAGCGTAGCTGTATAGTCAGCTGTGCGAGAATGCATACAAATGTTCACGGTGGATCCCTCAGTAGCCACGCTGGTATCGCCGAGCCTAGAGACAAGTGCAGACGATTGAGTTCTCCTAAGCTGAAGCTGATGGGCGAACCTGGATGTGATGAGATGAAGCTGAGATCCTGAATCTAGTATGGCACGACAAGGAACTAAAACGCCAGACCGATTCTTTACGAGCACCACAGCGGTAGCCAGAAGCACAACATCGGATTGAAGACCTTGGGCAGCAAGAGAGGTAGAGGCAGGGGAAGGTGAACTGCTAACAGAATCCTGAGTGGCAGAAATAGCGACTGGTTGGAGAGTTAGATCTGGAGGAGAAAGATCTGGGAGCCTTGAATTGTAGATTGCAGATTCTCAAAATGCAACAAACTATGATGCCTCCCACCGCATACTCGACATTTTCCACTGTTGCATGCACGAGTCCGATGCCCCGCTTTTAGGCAATTGAAACAGAGGGAAAGCTTCTTCACTTCTTTGTGGCGCAGCAACGGAGACAAATTCCCGAATATCCTGCAGGAATATATACCATGTCCCGCTGAATGGCAAAAACTGCATCCAGATGAGTCGGTGGAAGAGTTGGAGGCAACAAAAGTTTTCTTAAACTGAGAATTATGGGTTTTTCCCACCTGAGCGCTACTAGCTGGTGCCGCTGTAGCGTATTCCAAGGTCTCCATTTTCTGGCACCGCTTCTCCAAGTATTCATAAAAATCCTTTGCTGTAGGTATGGCATCCGACGACAGGTGTTCTTCCCATTTCATTTGCGTCTTAGCGTCCAACTTCTGCAGCAGCAGGTTAATTATAATGCAGTGGGATATCTCCAAATCCGTTCCTAATGTTTGCAAAGCACGCATATGCAAATTGACTGCATCCGAAAACTCCCGAAGCCTTTTGGGAGATGGCGAATCCACTCTCTTGAGCCCAAGAATCTTCTTGATGTGTGCCTGAAAAACAAGTCGCTTGTTACTAAAACGTTTATTAAGTATATCCAGCGCCACACGATAATTGGCACTGGAGAGTTCCAAAGATCGAACCGAATCCAAAGCCACATCAGCGAGGCTAGAGCGAAGGTGCTGGAACTTCTCGATGTCGCTGAGATCCGCATTCGCGTCGATGATCGAATTGAACATGGCCATAAAGTCCGAATATTCGACGTATCCACCGGAAAACTTGGGTATTTTCAGCTCAGGAAGTCGCTGCTTGTGAGCCATGATGATGGTACTGTGTCCAGAATGGTTTGGTAGGGTAGTCGAATTGGCAGCAGCGCGCGAGTGGCCTAGTTCGAGAGCAGCCAGTAGCTCAGCCTTCAACGATATGAAGAGCATATCAAAGTTGTTGCGCATCGCACTCCCAATCTCATCTTGATTGAGCGCTTCCAGTTCATTATGGGCCTTATTAAATTCCTCTCGAATTTCTGACAGCATGTCGATACGAACGTCGATCTCCGTGGCGTTCAAATTATCGATCTTATTGCCGGCGAATGATTCGCCGAGCCCGCTCATTCGATCGTACAAAGACTGAACTTTACGTTTATAAAGGCTCAGCCTGTTATTAGCCGTCACAACATTTTCGCCCGCGCCTGTATTGGGATCGCTTTCCATGTTTAACGGTGCGAAATGCAACGAAACAACGGAGAATAGATAACCGTTTAGCGACGGCGTACAGAATCGAGAAAGAGAGAGTGAAGACACGAAAAGTCGAAACCGTGGCTGCAGTTGTGCAGAGAATGAAAGACTTGACGATTATGCGACGGTGCACAGAAGCTGGAGCGAGAATGAGAGACACGAAAAGTCAATAACCGTGTCTGCGGCTGAGCATAGAATGAGAGATTCGACGATTAACTAACGGAATCTCAGACGACCGCACTCTCACTGAATTTGCACATAAGCCGTTTATATTCTGCACCAATGTATTTGTTTGTGGTTAAACTGCACAGAACCGAATATATTGTTCAATTTAAATGTTTTTGCACGAAACGCGATTAGCCAATGTCTTTAATCACGTCGGGGTCACCAATGTTTGAGATGCCAAGCTTTTTTGGCACCTATTTCTATCCAAAATAATAACGCGAATTGTTCAAATGTAATAACTGTTTATTTATACCGGCGGCTGCTAGCGGAAGCCGATTGCTTGCTCTTAGCACAACCAGATAAATGTACATATGTGTAAACGAGATCCAAATGCAACCAATGCCCAGAGAGGTTAGCAGATTACTGAAATTAGCACCGTCGGCTAATCAAAGCTAGAGCCGAGGCGGCGGCTGCAGAGCGCCCTTTACAGAGGGAGAGCGCAGCAGCGCTGCCGAACGTGGGCGTTTACAGTATTGCAGTATATTGTATTGTATTGTAGTGTATGTATAGTTTTAAGTTAGGCCTGTTGATTAGCGGCTGGCCCGAACACTCCATATAAAAAAAACTGGGCCAGGAATTTTTCGTTTGTCCTAAAAAAACCTTAAAAAACAAAAATCTTTATAACAAAAGAAAAAATAGAAGAAAAGTAATTCTGACGACGAAGTGATTGTGTTGGTAGCGGCACATATTGTTGTAAAATTGTTGTTTGACGGGTTTATATTCAATATTAGAGGCCGTGGCCTGGTAATTCGAGTTTTTTAGTGTACCGATGATTTTAGTGTTTGATAATTTTGTTGCTGCGATGCTGTGCTTTGACGAATTATTGACTGACTGTGTAAAGAAAGTTAAGCGACGCACTGCTTTATGAGTGTGTGTTTGCGTATGCACAGAAAGCATGAAAGTAGATGATTGTGACTGTTTGAACAAGAAGCGTTTTTCTTGTTGATATTTATTTGTTTAATTGTGGGGGTGTGTTAAAACCAAGTAAGCGAATTAAAACCGAATTGCAGAAATAATAACGACGATGAGGTGCTGTTGAGTATCAGTCGACGACTACTTTATTGCGCTCTTAGTGCATGAGCACCGAGCATAAGCGAGAATAGTGAGAGCGTGCAATTATGAGAGTACGCTTTGACTACGAGAGGTGTTTAACTACTTCTAAATTAATTGGGTGGACGAAGTTTGACCGAACATCCCGGCCCCGTTGAAAGGACTGCTTTCAAACAACCGGAAGAATTGCCAGTTTGTGTATTGGCCGGCAACATGTTCCATTTGCCGTGCGGAGGTGCACCACTCGTACACGACCATCCTTCCCAAGCACAGTAGACTGCACTCGGCCTAACTTCCAGCGTAGTGGGGGCAGATTGTCCTCATGGATGATGACCAACGTACCCTCGGTGAGGGTGCTGTCCACTTCGTCCGCGATCGCAACTCGTTGATGTAATCAGCCGACCATTGCTTCCAAAAACGTTGCTTGACGGCCGCAATCATATCGTAGCGGTCCAAATTTGTCAGCTTGATGTGTTCCAGAGATCTCTCAGGTAGTGATCGTAATGATTCACCAACCAAGAGATGACCCGCCGTGAGAGCGCTATAGTCGTGTGGGTCTGACGAAAGCGGTGATAGTGGTCGCGAGTTGAGGATTGCTTCTATTTCGACGACGACAGTGCTCAGTTCTTCAAAGGTGAATCTGGTGCTGGCCAACGTACGATTTAACAGTCCTTTGGCACTCTTGACTGAAGTCAAAGTCCTCCGAAATGAGGTGCTCTGGGGGGAATAAAGTGGAAATTAATAAAGTCGGATGCGCAATATTTGTAAATTTCATGCTGTGTCTCCTTCAAGAACAAAAACCTTTTTAACTCCTGCATTTGATTCGATGCCCCTATAAAATTAGTGGCATTGTCGCAGAATATGTCTGCCGGCAGCTTGCGACGACCTCCCATCCGTTTTAATGCGTTTAAGAACGCCTTCGTTGACAAATCCGAGACTACTTCGATGTGAACCGCCTTGGTGATGAGGCACACGAACACGGCTATGTACGATTTAGTAGGTCCCTTTCCTCGAATGCGTAGATACGTATTGATGGGTCCACAAAAGTCAATTCCACAGCGTTCAAAAGGTCGAGCAGGAGAAAGTCTAGTAGGTGGTAATGAGCCCATGAGTTGTTGCAGCAACTTTGGTCTGTACCGAACGCAGTGTACACAGGAGCGGACAATTCGACGTGCCAAGTCTCTGGCGTTAACAATCCAATACTCCAAGCGAATGAGTGCGACTAACGCTTTAGGTCCAGCGTGATAATTCCGAAGATGGAAATGGCGAACATAACTCCAAACAAATTGAGACTGACTCGGCAGAAGCAACGGATGTTTTTGGCCCTCTGGTAGGATTGAGTGTTCCAATCGTCCGCCTACTTTGATGAGTTCAAATCCGTTCACATTATCTAGAAAGGGAGTAAGAAACTTTAGGCTACTCTTTAAATATTTTTGCTTCTGAAGTAAGCGAATGTCCTCTGCAAAATGGATTTGTTGAATGTTCCAAATGAGGCAATGCGAAGCAAATCGAAGTTCATCGGGTGTCGGCGAGGTTGTGGTAAACGTCGCTTGTTTCCTACATATCCGTATGAATCTTATCATCCAAGCAATCAGACGAAGGCTATGTGAATATGAACTGATGTTATCGATGATTTTGAGGATGTAGTTTATCTCCTGTACGGCAGTGAAAATACTTTTTCGCTTCTCCGAGTTGACTACGTCCATATCAATATCTTGTCGTTCCCCTGTGGCGGGCCAGTTAAGCGAATCCTCGAGTAGAAATGAAGGGCCTGAAAACCATGTAGATTGGATCAACTCGTTCACGTTGCAGCCTCGCGATAGAAGATCAGCCGGGTTTTGATGTGTTGGCACGTAGCGCCACCTTCCATCCGAAGTCAAAGTCTGAATATCGGACACTCTGTTTCCAACAAAGGTCGATAAAGTGACTGAGTGTTGTTTCAACCAATGCAATACGAGCTGTGAGTCGCTCCAAAAATAAGTCGTGATGGTGTGTTTTTTGAAGATGGCCTTGATTTTGCTGTACAGTTGAGCAAGTAAATGTGCGCCGCATAGTTCCAGCTTCGGGAGAGACTGCTTCTTCACAGGTGCTACTCTGGACTTGGACGTGAGCAACTTCACGGAGACCTGTCCAAACGAATTCTCAGTGCGCACATAAAGACAGCAGCCATATGCCCGAATCGATGCGTCGCAAAATCCGTGTATTTGAATACTCCTAGCGTCGGGCTGCAAACAAAAACGAGATACCGCTAGTGACGATAGTGAGTTCAATGAATTCAAACAAGTGCTCCATGCGCAGCTTAGATTTTGGGGAACAGATTCGTCCCAGTCGAGTTTCAAAAGTCACAACTCCTGGAGAATGATCTTAGAGACAATGACTAATGGTGACAGCAGACCGATGGGATCGAATAGCGACGACGCAGTGGAAAAAATTGTCCGTTTTGTGATAGAAGGGTAGACTTCCTTGGGTGTGAAAGTGAAACTAAATGCATCACTTTTTTGATGCCAAGTCACGCCGAGTGTGCTACTAATCGAGTTTTCTGAAATGTTTATTTCCTTAGACGATTCATCTTCCATTACACCTGGATGATTTGAATGCCATTTGCATAATGGAAAATGACCACAAGCTAGAGTCAATGTGATTTCCTTTTTCAGTTTGAGAAGTGTGTCTATGTCATCAGCCCCACACAACAGATCATCAACATAAAACGCAGTTCTAACTGCTTCGGCTCCTAAGGGCCATTCATTCTTACACTCCTCAGCCAAGAAATGCAAACTACGAGTTGCGAGAAACGGGGCAGACGCAGTCCCATATGTTACGGTATTGAGTTGGTAGGTTTGAAGGTCAGCATCTGGGGACGCTCGCCACAGAATGTACTGGAACTTTCGATCCTCCTCACCGACAAGTACCTGTCTGTACATTTTGGTGACGTCAGCCGTGATGCCAAACCTATACATTCGAAAACGCAGCAATTGCAAGTACAAGTCATCCTGGATGGTAGGGCCAACTAAGAGTAGATCGTTAAGCGACCTTTGAGATGACGTACGGCAAGACGCGTCAAAGACGACTCTGAGCTTCGTCGAGGTACTGGTTGGTTTGAGAACGAAATGGTGCGGTATATAATAATGAGGTTCCTCCAGGTTAGGATTCGATACGAGGGACATATGGCCGAGACTTTGATACTCCTGCATGAATGATGTATACTGCAATCGAATGTCCGGTAGACGAGAGAGACGTCTCTCAATGGCAACGAATCGACTTCGAGCTGTGTCTACTGAACTTCCAAGGCATCCTGGGTCTTCTCCGAATGGCAAGCGAACGACAATTCGGCCACTGGCATCCTTGTGTGTTGTAACCCTGTAGTGTTCCTCACAGCGATGATGATTTGGAAGAATTGACTCAGGTTGGACGACAATAGAGTCAACTTTCCATAGTTGCTGCAGGTTTTCATCGATAGACTCCTCTACCGTCGCCAAGCACAATGGTGGCTGTCCGTTACGTTGGCGCTGGTACCTTCCAGCAACAACCCAACCAAACAGCGTCTTTTGTAGAGTGGGAAGGTTCGGGCCAATGCGAATTTGTCCAACAGCTAGTGCTCCATAGAAGGCTTCGGTTCCCAGCAGAAGATCAATACGCCTGGTCATGTAAAAAGATTCATCTGCCAATGGAGTATTAGCAGGTAGGTTCCAGTTCGATATGTCGATCTCGCTATCTGGCTGGTATGCAATGTCGGATGTAATTCCAAACTGGAGGGTGAGCTGGTAGCCAGACGTACGTGATTTGATGGAGGTCGTCGTACGAGCCTTCAAATTAGTAAGGGTGTCTCCTATGCTCCGAATTCCGATGTGGTGCCTCTCACGTCGAAGGCGAAGTTTTTGAGCAAAGGTTTCAGTGACAAAATTAACCTGGGAACATGAATCAAGCAACGCTCTACCGAATTTGTATTCACCTGATGCATCCTTTACCAATACCATGGCTGTTGCCAACAAAATTTGATCTTCTGCAGCGATGTCCATATGCGAATGTGAAGCAGCTTGATACGAATTAACATCAGCTGTTTGCCAAGAGGGCTGCGACAGTTGCCTTATCGGTTCCGGATTTGAGGATTGTCCTGCCGATGATTGTGGTGGCTGTTGCGGCTGCGAGTGATGCAAAGTCGAGTGGTGAGTCCGATTACAGGTTCGGCAACGATGAGTCGATGAACATTGCGCCACTCTATGGCCGTTCCCAAGACAGTTGATGCAGGGACCGAGACGTTTCACATGATCGAACCGTTGGTTGCTGTTCATTGCCTTAAACTGCGCACAGTTCGTGATTTTATGGCCAGAACTAGAACAAAGTGGACAAGATGGATTAGTAATGGCAAACGACGAGTTTATCTGCTGATTAGAGTGACGATTGGACTTATTGCTTTCAGCCTTTCGTTGCGACGGAGTACTAGATGAGGCTCCAGACGAATGCAGGAATTGACAGTGGCGTTCCACAAGTTGTGTGCATGTTAGCCAGGTCGGTAGCTTTTGGTAGTCCAGTGACTCCTTCCACTTCTTCCGAGTGAGCTGATCACACTTGTCCATCACGATGTAGATCAGCATGGATTGAGCGATGTCCTCCGGTTTGCCGATGGACTCCAACGAGCTAAATATCGCAGACGCCTTATCAAACAGGCTGCGAAGCTGCTGACAGTTGGCCTTCTCAATCGGTGGTAGTGCGAACAATGCATCAATGCCTTCTAAAAAGATAAGAGTTGGATTGTCGTACCGGTTCCTAAGTTTCTCTAGGGCCTTCGGATAATTCTCGCTTGTGACCTGGAATGCCTGAATGGTGTCTAGCGCCGGCCCCTTGAGGCAGCCCAGCAAGTAATTAAACTTCTCAATGTTTGACAACCCAGACTCACGCACGACAAGTTGTTCAAACGAATTGATAAAGTTCTTGTAATTCGCATAAGTTCCGTCAAAGGTGGGCAACGACAACCTTGGCAACGATGATCTCACTGGCGGTGGGTGATAGTCTGGCGCAACAATACTGGTGTTTAAGTCACCTCCCAATTTGTCCTTTATGGATAGCTTGATTGCTATGTACGTGTCCTCCAAGTCTGCCCGTCCTTCATCGTTTGGGTTAAGGTCTTCAATGTCAGCCTGGACACTTAGAACCTTCTTGAAATAGGTTTCCAAGATGCTTAAACGATACCGAAGCTCATCATTGCAAATCGGCTTTTCCGTCTTTCCCTCCACCACAGATTTGATTCGAGCTATGTTTCGTTTTATGTTGCTCCGTTGGCGTTTCAAATCATCCAGAGTCGTCATTTTGTTGTGTAGTGTAATTGCACGCACACAGAATTAGAGGAACAATAACGAATGCAGGCAACAACAGCACGGACGCAACCAGGCAGCAGTAGCCAAAGCCCAAATCCAACGGTGGAAGCGAAGGCGGCAGTAAAAGGTTGAGTGCAGTTGTTCCAAGGGAGAGAGAGTCAGCGACAATTCCGACGGCGGCAACGAAAGCGAAACGAAAGAAGCGGTGGAATTCCAATAGATAACTGCGTTGATCTCTGGACCAGAGCAGGTAGCAGCAACGGAGTGCAAGCGCCGTTGCTTGCGTTGTGGGTGACAAGCAAATGATATAATTAACCGAGAACCGCGAGAGCAAAGCGAGGGTGATGACCCCGCAATCGAGACGATAGATAATGGGTTTTCGGCAATTTCGACGGCAGCTGCAAAACTAAACGAATACTGCAGTTGTTGTATTTGCAAATTATGTACCGACGAAAAGTGTTAGTAGAGATTGTACATAAATGCGAGTATTTTAATTGTTCACCAAGAATTATCACACGTGCCCCACGTTGGGCGCCAAAATGTTTGAACAAGAAGCGTTTTTCTTGTTGATATTTATTTGTTTAATTGTGGGGGTGTGTTAAAACCAAGTAAGCGAATTAAAACCGAATTGCAGAAATAATAACGACGATGAGGTGCTGTTGAGTATCAGTCGACGACTACTTTATTGCGCTCTTAGTGCATGAGCACCGAGCAATTATGAGAGTACGCTTTGACTACGAGAGGTGTTTAACTACTTCTAAATTAATTGGGTGGACGAAGTTTGACCGAATAGTGACAATAGATAACTAAAGAGATAGCTGAGATAATTTAATTTCTTAAGAGCTACTGACGGCTGCTGCTCCGAACATACTCCCACCCGTGAAAATACCAGGGCTTTTAACAGAATCCTTAACGGGCAGGGCGCACAGCTTGTTGACAGCTCGACGAGTGGTTCCAGATGTTTCCCGCAGGATGGCAGCTCGCACGGCCCCATCGGCTCCAGTGATGACCTCGATCAGTAGTGCTAATGGCCACTTCAGTGGCGGCAAGTTTTTGTCCTTGGTGCAGACGACGTCGTTGATCTGGATCGGAGGTTGTGGCGTGCGCCGTTTGGCACGTTGTAGGAGCAGAGTCAAGTAGTCCTCACCCCAACGCTTCCAAAAGATCTGCTGGGCACAGCTGGCTCGTTGCCAACGATCGAGTCGATGGAAGTTGAGACCCGTAACGTCTGACGCGGGAAACTCCATCAGCGGATGACCAACTGAAAAATGTTCTAGTGTAAGGACGCCAAGATCTTCAGGGATTTCTGAAATTGATTTAAGAGGAAGAGAATTGATTATAGCCTAGATTTGGCAGAACAAAGTCCGCAGCCAAGTAGTGTCGATCCCACGGAGCGATAGAAGTGCTGCTTGGCCATCTTCACTGCTGCCTCCTACAAGCCCCCAAAATGAGACGAGCGAGGCGGTATGCATTTCCAATCGAAGCCGTTCTTGCTGCAGTGATTATGAATTTCAGCGCGATGCTTCTTGCTCATAAATAGCCGCTGAAGGTCCTCCCACACGTTCCTTGTGCCCACAAAATTGGTGGCATTGTCGCTGAAATGCATCGGGAAATGCCACGAGTAGGAACGAAACGCTTAATGCCTCTCAAGAAAGCTGCAGTTGATAGATCCTTCACCAATTCCAACCAGACTTGCTTTTTGTCAAAACAGATAAAGACGCTGATAAACCATTTCATGGGCGTTCGATTGTACCCAACTGGCTTGTAGTAGAAGGGACCGCAATAGCTTTCCCTTTTGGCCCCAGGACTCCAAACTTCGCTTCATAGGCAAGCAGACTGAGTAAGACCGAAACGAGTATGATTGTTAACGAAATGTTCCTCGCCATGAAGTTCCTAAGTTTCTCGCTTGTTGTCCTAACGATCGGCTCAAAGTTGTGCTCTTCTTTCCAAAATTGACGAACCAAGTCATTGAGGCGAGTGCTGTGATTGGTGCCAACCGAAGATTGGGTTGCGATAAATGACGAAAAACTGGGAGCCGAGTGCCCACCACCAGATAGAATCCATCAGAAATTCTTCTGTAGGAAGAAATCCAACTGTGAAGAGCATATTAATCCGCTGCCGCTGGTAGAACGAAGGATCAGCAAGCCGGATATGCGACGGTATACGCCAATTAGCTGTGCAACGCAAGGTTGACGATCCGTAATCTCTTGGGCAACGACGGCAGTGATGCTAGTGTTGAACTCTGAAATCCGAGATTTCAGAAGGAGGTAAACCGAGATACCTTCAGTTGAGAAGCTTGCATCGCCTATGCCAAAGACTGCAGTGTGCGATTTATTTTCGAATTGGAAACTGATTAGCTAGACGACTGTTTACGAAATGCAATTGAGATGCTGAGCCCAAAAGGGCACGACAAGGGTCGTTCCAGTGTTTTTTTGACGAAATCGACGACGAGAGCGATAATGCAACCATGGCGGTATGACTTGTTTGTGCTTGCTAGACTTCAATTGGAAAAACAGATTGGACGGTCTATGCTGAACGAACGAAAGGCAAAAGTGAGTGGTGCTTTCGTAGGCAATTGACGCATGTCCTAATGTATGCCGAAGATGTAAAGCTATGTTTTTCCTATAATGACCCCTTGTCCCCGCTATCTCTGCAATCGGATCATGAAGCTCTTAACAATTGGTGCCTAATAAACGTTTTTCCACTTAACATTTCAAAAATGCAATATCATGACTTTTCATCGCAATAAGCCAATAACCAATATCAATAACATTATCCTACAACGCCTGTACCTAATTTATGTTTTAACTTACATATTTCTACTATCTCTAACAAAGCCAAAGGAGTCTTAGGAGTTGTCAAAAGATGGTCTAAGGAATTTACTGACGCGCATACCACGAAACTTCTTGTGCCTCTTCTCCTCACTACCAAAAATTTCAGGATATGCTCGAATCAGTAAAAAAACAGTTCCTCATCTTTGCTCTCCGCGGACTCAATTGGGACCTTTCGATCCATCTCCCATTTTATGAAAGTAGGTTGCGTCTTATTAACCTCCACTCTCTCATATCCCGTAGAATCTGCCATGGAGTACTCTTCCTCCACAAGCTTCTCTCTGGTGACGTCAATCGACTGCCCTCATCAGCCTTTTAGTATTGCTGTCCCTTCCCGCTCGACTAGGCATTACTCCTTCTCTTCATTATCAACCTGTCTTTCTAACTACTCTGATAATGAATCTTTCCCTAGCCTTTGCCGAAACTATAACCTATTTTTCCCTCTGTTTTCCTTTGATACTAGTTCTAATAAGGTCAAAATTATCTTAATGAATAACTTAATTTGTATAGCTATAATTAAGAATTGTTTTGCTACCGGCTTTTTTAAATACGGCTGTTGGTGGGACCATATCGGCTATTGAGTTAATAACACTAGTCGACACGACTTTTCCGCTGTCGCCCAAAATGACTTTTTCTGATAGATTAACATGTTTTCAAATTTTTAAAGAATGTTTTTTTTCCAGGTTCAGTTTTTTTTTAAAAATTTTTTTTTAAAAATGTGTTATTTTTTGTGAAAGGTAGTGCTTCTATTTTGCACATAACTTAAGTTTCCTACAACTGGTTGTATTGAACTTTGCAGTTAAAAAAAAGCTGACAAATGCAGCTATAAATCCAACCCAGACACTTTGTAGCTGCAACTTAACGTCTGGAAGATATTAAGCTTTCAAATTCAAATTTCATAATTTTTTTCGGTATTTTTTCCCGAAATTTTGATTTTAAAAACTCATGAAAATTCGAAAAAAAAATGTATATGGCTACATTTTTGCTTTTAGGTTAGGTTAACCCGGACGACCCTCCTGGGGTCTCTCATAGGCCAGTATGGCCCTTAGTAGTCCGGTTGATTATGGACCTTGTTACGCGGGTGCTAGTGATGGTTTTATATCACCTAAGATTGAGGTGTTCTTGGCGAAGGCCAGCAGTTCCTTTGGCGACCTCCTGGAGGCATCCTCTAGCGATGTCAGCGTCGGTGCGCCCAGGTACTTTATCCTGGCCCGTGAGAGAGCCGGGCAGCTGCAGATTAGATGTTCCGGGTTTTCGATAGCCCCAAGGTCCTCGCATTTCCTGCAGCTGCTCCTGTCGGTGATGTTTAGTTTGGCTGCGTGTGATGCGGCCAGGCAGTGACCTGTCAGTATTCCCACCAGCAGTCTGCAATCCTTCCGTGGAAGGTGCAGCAGATAGTGGCTGAGTTTCTCGCTGCGTTTTTTGCACATGATTTTCGAGACTCTGCAGTTGGTCGTGCTCCTCCACCTGCTCTCGTTTTTTTAGTTTAGCCAGCGTTTCTAGATCGCTCTGTAGCGTTCTGAGTCAGACAGGTACATTTTCTGCTCTTTCTCTCGCCAGCCCGACGCCTTCCTTAGCCAGAACGTCCGCCGCTTCATTTCCTTCAATGCCCTGGTGGCTGGGGACCCAGTAGATCCGCACTGACTTGGTCGTGCATAGTGAGTCCAATGCTTCCCTGCTCGCCAGGACATTTCTGGAACTGACCGTGGACGACTGCATGGATTTTATCGCCGCTTGGCTGTCTACAAACAGATTGACCACGTTGTGTGGTCGCCCTGTTTGTTGTGCAACCTCTGCTGCTTTCCTGATGGCAAAGACTTCCGCCTGAAATATGCTGCAGTGGTCTGGTAGCTTGTATGCCAGCCCTATTTCGGGGTCTGTGCAGTATATACCTGCTCCTACTCCTCCTACCATCTTGGAGCCGTCTGTATATATATTGAGATGTTCGATCTGGCCTTTTTTCCATTCTTCCGGTCCCAGAAATGCGTTTGTGTTGATGTCGAGACACGTTCGAGGGGTCATGTAGTCAGTATTACTGATCATGTCCCTGCCGATTGAACTGTGCCCGTATGCTTGTGGCTGCATGTTTCCTGAGGCAATGAGGCGCTGGGCGGCCTTTCCAGCCGTCAGATGCGCGTGGATATCCAGGGGGTCAATTCCGAGAATGGTTTCGAGTGCTTTTGTTGGGGTTGATCTCAGTGCCCCGTGATGCAGAGCAGTGCCTGTCGCTGAGTCTTTTCCATAAGCTTGTGGTACGTTTTCTTTTTAGTAGCTTGCCACCACACTAAGACTCCATACAGCAGAGTTGGTCGCACCACCGATATGTAGATCCAATGCATTAGAGTAGGTGACAGGCCCCATGTGCTGCTGAGCATCTTTTTTGATGCATATAGCGCAATGGTGGCCTTCTTCACCCTTTCCACTACATTGGGTCTCCATGCCAGCTTGCTGTCCAGTACTGTGCCAAGGTATTTGACTTGTGTTTTTGGGGTTAGCCTTGTTTGATCGATTTTCGGGGGGATCCATGACGGTACCTTGTACCTCTTGGTGAAGAGGATGAAGTCCGTCTTGTCCGCGTTGATACTAAGTCCTACTTCGTTCGCCCACTCACATATCTCCCTGAGTGTGTTTTCCATTATGGAGCTGAGTGTCGATGGACATACACCCGTAATAAGTATGCTTATGTCATCTGCATAGGCTGTTATTTTTGGGGCTCTCCTTTCGAATCTCTTAATTAGGTCGTCAACCATCAGGTTCCACAGGAGGGGCGACAGTACTCCACCCTGTGGTGTGCCTCTGTGTGCCCCTCTTACTATGGAGGCGGTACCCCATTCCGATTGAACCCGTCTACAACTTAGGAGATTCTTTATCCAGTAGTTGATTGCCGGGTGTGCGTTGGTTGCTTCTAAGCGACCCATTATTGCGCTTGTGGCCACGTTGTTGAATGCTCCGGATATATCGACAAATACTCCTAGTGCATATTTCTTGGTATTGAGGGCTTTCTCGACATTAGCTACTAGCGAGTGTAGTGCTGTTTTTACCGATTTCCCTTTCGTGTAAGCATGCTGGTTGCTTGACATCAGTCCCCCTACTTCCTCTCTGATGTGTAGCTCCAGCAGCTTTTCTAGCGTTTTTAGTAGAAAGGAGGTGAGGCTTATCGGTCTATAGTCCTTGGGATTAACATGGCTGCACTTTCCTGCCTTCGGCAGGAAGACAACTCTTGAAGTTCTCCAATGTATAGGTATATAGCTTGTCCTCAAGCATGCCGTATAGATAGCGAAAAGCCATGGGGTGATCACCTCTTTGGCCACCTGCAACATGGCTGAAAATATCCCATCCAGTCCAGGTGATTTAATGCCTGTGAAGGAGTCTATGGCCCATTGGATTTTCTTGTGAGTTACTAGTCCTGTGGGGATGGTTTGTTCCTCTGTCGCTGGGTCATGTTGCGTTGTGGCATCAGTGACCTCGGTGCATCCAGGGAAGTGTGCCTCCATTAGTGCTGTCAGGGCTTCTTCGCTGCTCTCTGACCATTGTCCATTGTTGAGCTTGAGCTGACTCTGTATGGTGGGCTGCTTGGAAAGCAGCTTCCTGAGTCTTGCCGTTTCGGGCACCTTCTCGATGTTGGAGCAGAAGTTCCTCCACGAGCTGCGTTGTGCCTTGCGTATTTCTTTCTTGTAGTTTCTGAGTAGGTTCCTGTATTCCTCGTTTATAAACTCTTCATTCGCTTGTTTGGCGAGCTTGAAGAATTCCCGGAGGTTGTTTCTAAGGAGGGAGAGCTCTCTGTTCCACCAGAGTGGCTTGTTCTTCTTTTTCGTACTCGAGGGTGGGCATGCTGCACGGTACCCGCCCAGTAGCTCCTTGGATAGAGTCCCAAGAGACTTCTCTATTTCGTCAGCCGATTTTACCGACCCCGGACCGACCGCGAGCTTCGAGGTAACCGTCTTTTTGAACTTTTCCCAGTTTGTCTTCCGGGGGTTCCTATAGACGGCTACCTTCGAGGTGTGTTTAAATTCGTATTTAAACTGGATATACCTGTGATCTGAGAAGGATGGTCTTTCGAGGACCCTCCACCCAGTCACCGCGGCGCTCCTTCCCGTTACGAGTGTTAGGTCTAGCACATTTGATGAGGTTGGACCCACGTATGTGTAGTCCGCCCCCACGTTTGCTACTTCTATGTTAGTAGAGAGTATAAATTCTAGAAGAGACTCACCTCGGTCATTGGTGTCGGGGCTTCCCCATACATTGTGGTGGGCATTAGCGTCCGTACCAATGAGTATTTGGTAATCTTTGGATCCGGTTTCGTCAACCAGACTCCTTAGCTCTTCGGGTGGTGCGGGTCTGTCGTGTGCCATGTAGCAGGAGGCTACCAAGAGGCGCTTCTCCTCGCTTTCTAGCATCACTACTGTTAGGTCGTCTGTGCTGTAATTAAACATAAGGTGAGCGTGGATTCCCTTTCGTACAAGTACGATGGTTCTGTTCCTGCTTACCGGTGTTGTGTAGAACGAGTTATATTTAGAGGACTTTAGTCCGGCCACAGAGTTGCCTGATGCAATCCATGGCTCTTGGACTAAAGCTATGTCGACGGCCCTTGCTCCATGGCTATGAGGAGCTCCGTCGACGCCACCTTGCTTTTATGCAAGTTGAGCTGCAGCACACTCAGTGGCATGGGTGGCTGGCTCAGCTCCGCTCGACGGGTTGACCACAATCGTCACATCACCGTCCTCTTCCTCCTCCGACTCGTCCAGTGCAAGCCCCTGGGCGGCCTCCACGATGGTGTCCAGACCTAGGTCCTTCTCCACCTCGCCTGCCTGAAGGGTGTGCGCGTCCTTGTCTCCGGCGTGGCGCTTTTTTAGGCGCAGGTATACACTGCCCATGCCCCACGCCATCTTCCCAAATCTGGGGTATAAGAGGTCCTCCGCCTCTTTATTTATTTGCAGGATTGCACACTGGCCCCCCTCATTGGGTAACGGACTCCCAGTGTGCAGCACCTTCCAATCACCCGTTGGGATATCGGGATTTTGTCGCTGTAGGAGCCTCAGCGCCCTGTCTCCTTGGATCGCGATGGGGAAGACTACCTTCGCCTTCGGTATAGACGGGATCAGCTCCCTGTCTACCACCTCCAGCTTGGCGCCCTCCCACATCGCGTCCAGTTGGCCGACAGTTTGCGTTAGCCACCTACGCGTTGGGTCATCTTTGCATTTGAGGATCTTAACCCCATTCAGCCACCCAGCGCCATCAAAGGTGGGCATGGGGGCTGCGGGATCCTCCTCCATTCGTGCAAACAATGAGTCGACGAGCCGCGAGTGCACCAGCTTCCACTGCGCCGCCGTCATTCTCCCGTTCTCATCGCTACGGTCGATCAGCGCCACGATCAGATGTCGTCTGGCCGCATCACTCGCCGTCCGCGACTTCGGGTGTTGAGTCGGTGGGATCGCCACTTTCTGTGGTGGGGCTGCGCCCTTCGGCCCGCGTTGCCGCTTGCTCGCAGGAGTGTCCTTGCTGGCACTCTCAACGGAGCGTTGCCTCTTGCACGCCAGCATCTCCTCCACCTTGTTGGCGTACTTCCCGATAGATGCCCTCATCTGGGGCATCTGCGAGAAGTGCCTTCTGCCCTCTTCCACCCGCTGTTCGGCCCAGGTTAGCCTGGCTTTCTCCTCTTGGGAGATGTTGGCTTTACCCTGGAGCCGGCTCAGGATTTTTAGGGCCGCTTTGTACTGCGAGAGAGCCTTAATCCCCTCCCTGGAGCGCTTTGGCCCTTCCCTACGCGGGGAGCTGGTGCCTGGCTCCGGTGAGCGGAGAAGGCTCTCTTCCTCCGTATTGCTGATGGAGGTTACGCTCTCCAGATCCGTGTCTGCTTCGACAGCGGCATCCGTGCGGTTCAGCTTGGAGTGAGGATGTTTTTTGGCAGTCGTTGTACAACTGACGTGGCCTGCTCCCGCCACGTCCGAGGTGTGACCGCTGGCGACACGCAGAGAGGATTTCTCCTCCCCGTGCCCGCCGGTGGTAGCAGTCACGCATTCCACCGACGTTTGGACTGACATCCCAGTCCTTGTTTGACCCTTCTCGACTTCCATGTCTGGCCCGCAGGTCCATAGTGGTTAATATTTTTCGGGGGGACCACCCCCTAGCGTTTTATGCCTGGCCGCCAGGCACCTCTAGCCATGGCCGTAACCCAGCTCTCCCGACTCGAGGTCGAGAAGACGCTAGGTCATTGCCTTAGCTAGACACTGCATTGCCTCGGACGGGGCAAGCGACAATGCATTACCCTCGTCCGGGATAATGCAGTGTCCATTGCCCAGCCGGCACCCTCGTGGAGGGTTCAGCTAGAGGATTTTTTTGCTTTTAGATAGACACATTAATTAGGCGTCAGCCACCGGGTCAGAGTATTTGCCTTAGTCCCTTCGATTCATTAGATGACATGTAATTTTCCCCTTACAGTTTAACTGCACATTGTTAAACTTTAAACAACAATAAAAAATAAACCTAGCCTCTTTGATTCCTTGTGGCGCTCATACGACGAAGGTCTTATAAAGCGCTCACATTTTGCAATTAAATGGTTCCAGTCCTCGCACAACACACGAGAAACCGGAGCGGAAACGCTCGATGCTATGAACGCTTTTCTATGTTTTGTACTCACCGATTTTCCAGACTTGCCAACCTGACTATTTTGCCCTTGCATGGCATGATGAATGCCTTTAAGGGTACGATATCTGTTATCCAGAAAAGCAGGCAGTTTCTCCCAGGATGGAAGACCTTAATTCAAAGAAGCTTCTTCCCATTTAGCTTGAGTATATCTGTCCAAATTCCTCCAAATTGCATAGACAATTATAGCATCTGCAATTTCCTCCTTGGTTAAGATGTGAGATAGTGGCATCTATAAACGCCCGCAACTTGCCAACCGATGAAACGCCAGTAGTCAGACAAATAATGTGCTGTAATGTGTGCTTGTAGAATGAGACGTTTATTAGCAAATCGATCTGAAGATTTGCGGTAGTTATCTTATCTCCAACGAACTGATGGTGCCCAGGGCCACTCGGCTCAAACAGGACCGCAAATTTTGTAGCTTCTCGATAGATATAAGTTCCGCTTCACTATCAATCCAGTCTGTATACTCTCCGCTGAACTTGGGAATCTGCAGCTGTTGCAGGCGAGATCGATTTGCCATGTATATAAAGGTTTGAGATTCGTTTGGATTCACTCTAAACGTGGAACAATGCGCGGGCTAAGAGCGCTTATTCAACTCCCACTGTAGAACAGTCCTCAATGATAATAGAGACGAGTCGTTAGAGTTCAGCTCCATCAGTGAATAAAAACAAAAAGTGCCGTGCCGCTTTTAAAACACATAAAACTTAGTTTTCTACATACAACTTTACTTGGATTGCAATTTACTTACAACTATCCACACCCTTCTTGGTATATATTAAAACAATTATGTATTGTAAAAAATTCTTGTTCATCGAATTCATTTATTTGTCAAAAGCCAGTTTTTTCACCATAATTTGTTGTTGCTGAACCACAGTCGAAAAATTAATTAAATTTGCCATACATAAAAAAAGGGAGTCTTTATCACGCTGTATATTTTAAAAAAAACCAGGTGAGCCTATTTTAGTTTTTCAGAAACAATTATAAAAATGTTTGAAAAATGTGAGCACCTAAAAACGAAAAGTTATTGCTGAAAATGCAAATTGAATTTCGTCGTATCTTTCAAATCGTACACAACGGGTCTTATTTACTAAAATCAGAGATCGTTAGCGTTACAATTTGTGTGCCACAAGGAAGTCATTTGGGTCCGCTCCTCTTCATTTTATTTGTGAATGACCTACCCCAAGTTACAACATTCTCTCATACACTAATGTATGCGGATGACGTTAAAATCTGTCTGCCCTACTCCGACTGGTGCTTACACACACACCTTCAGCTGGACCTAAATTAATTGCTATTGTGATGTTCATATAATCTTCTTTTTTTGAACCTTTCAAAATGCAAGTTTATGATATTTTACGGTCGCGCTCCACATTTTGTTCCCTTTTTTCTTGGTAATCATGTCTTGGATCGAATTTCGAGTTCAAACGATTTTGGAGTCCGGATTTGATTCCGGAGTTGAATGCTCGCTCATCCAGGAAGATGCGTTGCAGAGACTTCCCGGGACCAGAATTAAAAATTTAAAAGCACTAAGGGTTATTGGTAATAATACTGTATATAGAATTTTACAAATACTTGCAAATTTTATGATAAGATATAATACTTCTTTGGCAGACGTTCATACTGATTTAAATGAATCTGATAAAGACCGACTGTTAACAATATTGAAGGACTATTCTGAATCACTTATTAATGGAGTTCCATTCAGCTGGAGATACGTTTGATTAATAAAAATAAGACAGTGCAGAGACAACAAGTTAGAACAAGTTAGACGTCGGGTGAACTTACTCATTCATATATCCTTGTTTATATGGACGATATTATTATAGTAGCACGCACCAAAAATAAGGCCCTTGAAAGGCTACGAGTAGTTTTGCTAACTCTTACCAAAGCTGGCTTTTCTTTTAATGTCTCAAAATGTTCCTTTCTTAAAGCCAGCGCTTAATATTTAGGATTCGAAGTTAGTGCAGGTGAAATCCGACCAAATCCGACCAAATCCTTTGTAATGTCCCTATTTCAGGCTGAGGTAAGCTCAGTCTGTCCAGGATATTACCACAAGAAATTTGTAGTTTGCAGGAATTTCTAGAAGAAACGGGGTCGGCCTGAGGTTAAGTTTGAGACGAGAATGGGGGAGAATAAGGCGTAATCGCGACCGTGAGACTTGGACAGAGATAGGTTGAGGCAAGGCACGAGGCGTAGGCACACTCGCGGGGTCGAGGATAATAAGGGGCACGAGGCGTGGTCACACTCGTGGGGTCGAGGATGGTTTCGGATACGAGGCGTAGCCACACTCGTTGGGTCGAGGATAATGTGGGGCACGAGGCGTAGTCACACTCGTGGCGTCGAGGGTAATATGGGGCACGAGGCATAGTCACACTCGCGGGGTCCAGGATAATATGGGGCACGAGGCGTAGTCACACTCGTGTGGTCGAGTGGACTTTCGATTACATTTTAGAGCTGTGGGGGGGTGTAGGATTGACGGTCACGCGGCTGAAAGTCACTCATGTGGAGTGGAAAAAGTGGGGGGTTTGTGGAGTACTCGTGTATTTGGGACTGTATAAGGTTTTATGTCTATAGGATTAGGCGACCGCAGACCGGCCCAGCTCGGGACCGTTTGTGGACATGGTGTTTGCGATCCCAGAACCAACTGCTGAAGCGGACTCTGACCGCCCGTTGTAGGCGATCGTGTATTTATTGCACGAGGCCTGTAGGCACCACTAGTCCCGGGGTGTCTACTTGCCATTTCGCCGGTGCAAGCTGGCGTCTCTGCCTATTTCCTCGACCAGGCTGATGTCTTCGAGGCCGTGGTCGACTATCGGGAAGTCGTTTTGCCCACTTCCTCTTGTCCTCCGTTCGCTACCGGGGGCGGGAGGTTTACTGGCGTTTCCACGGTGGGTTGTGGTTCTATCCCCTGTAGGGTGAGGCTAGAGTTGCCACTATTCGGCCCCGTTTCCCACCTCTCAACATGGTCGGTCAGCTCCGCTTTTTGAACTGGAAGGGCGTTTTCGGCTTCCGACATGGAGTCGGGGTACCGATGGGAGGGTCTTGTTTCATCGGCCCCCGTGCAGGCTTTGACTCAGTGCGGCATATTTTGGCTTGCTTGGCCGTGACTACCGCTAGTTCGCGTGGGATATCCGATGTCGCTGGGGGATCGAGGCGTTTTCGTCGTTGCGGTACTGTTCCCGACGTTGTCGAGGCCGTTGACGCCGAAGTCTACACTTCTTCGAGGGAAGGCGGGTTGATTGCGAGCCGCCGAGCGAAAGGTTTTTCGTCCTCGCTTTCCTCGTCGTCGTAATTCGCGGCTCCTTTCGGGCCTGTATTGTTGAAAATTTTGTTGGAACATTGGTTCAAACGACAGCGGTTCGGGGCTCGGGGAGTAGTATGCTCGGGGGTCGCGACGTCGGAATGGTGGTGGCGACCACAGGTTTTCGCGTCGAAGTCCGGATGGTCGTCGGGAGAACAACTATCCCGACAGTCTTCGGATTCCTCTGCGTCCGAGAGGCCTTTGTCTGGTTTACAGGCATCCCGCCCTATGTCGGCGTATATGTCTCCGTCGGACACCGAGGCGTTTTCGGCCTCTTCGTTGCGGGGAGGGGCGGCGGAGGTTGACCAGCTTGGTTCTGGGACGTTACATGGCGGACGCTTGTCCCCGTTGTTGGTCTGCGGCGGCGCATCGGTTCCCTTGTCTGCGTGTGCTTCAGACTCTGGGCCTTCCGAGTCTGTGGTGTCATCGAAAAAAATTATCTCGGGCGTCTCTGCGGATGTTGCCGTTTCCTGGTTATTCCATTTATTCAATTAAAAATAAGTCTTAACTCTACTATGTTTGCGTGTTGCCAAACTTACAAAATTTTTTTTTTTTTTCTGTTTTTAGAGGAGCATGGATGGCTCTCCTTTGAGGTATAATTTTGATATGACTTAATTTAAGGGGGAGGTGTTCGCTGCCTTAGGTCGGTGCACTTACAAAAATATAGTGTCAGCAAATTTGTGTTACGTGAACTTATGCATAATAGGTGCATGAAGAGAACTATATGTGTTTAATTTGGTTTTATTTTGTCTTTATTATACCCGGTACTCGAAGAGTATAGGGGTATAGGGGTAACGCCCAAAAGGAAGCGTTTCCGACCCCATAAAGTATATATATTCTTGATCTCAGAGACTATGAAAGCTAGAGCAACCAAATTTTGTATACAGTATCCTGTGCTATCACACTACTCCAAATATGTTGCAAAATTTCGCCCCGCCCCTTTCCGCCCGCACAAAAGACGAAAGTCTGTGGCGTACACAATTTTGAAGAAACGAGAAAACGAAAAACGCAGAATCATAGAGAATGACTATTTCTATCAGAGTATTAAATCTGGATCAGATCGGATCATTATTATAGCTACAATGAAGAAAACCATTTCGAAAGTCATCGTTCCCTCTCGCTCTCTCTCACACGCGACCCTGTCTGTTTTGCATATTCGTCCAGATGAGCGCCTAGATCTCAGATACTATAAGAGCTAGAGCAACCAAACTTTCTATCCAAGCTCCTGTGATATCACTTCAATACAAGTGCATTTCAAAATTTTGACACGCCCCCTTTCGCCCCCACAAAAGACGAAAATCTGTGAAATACACAAATTTTAATATACGAGAAAACCAAAAACGCATAATCATGGAAAATAACCGTTTCTACCAGATTGCGGAATCTAGATCTGGTCGAACTACTAATATAGCCAGAAACAACAAATTAAATTTCAGTCGCTACGCAACGCCTGCCAAGCGCTTACTCATTCCATCTCTCTCTCGCAAACACTTCCACGTCTCGAATATGTATGTAGTTATACAAACAAAGAAATGTAGAAGCTGATGTAAAAATTATATGTAAACAAAAATGGAAACAGATAACTTTTAGTATATATAAATCTAGCATAATGTTCGACCTAATTTTTTGAAATTTTAAATTGGCCAAAATTTAATTTGTCCCTTTTGCGAACATAAAATAAATTACATAAATCATAAGATCACATATATTCTGTCATAGTACGGCTCAAAACGTTCCCTCTCGTTTCTCTTTTTTTTGTTTTGTTTTTTTTTTTTTGAGTCCAGTTTTTATCACTCGTCACCCGGTCTGCACTCCCGTTGACGAGGTATGAGGTTGGTACGTGTGGCTTGGGTTCGCCGAATTTTATGGGGGCCGACGGTGGCATACATGGGGGTCTTACCGCTGGTCGTTGTCGATACCTCGGCCGGGTGAGCGTTGTTAGGAAGATGGGGTGACATGGCTTCTACGTGCAGGGACGCATTTTATTCGCCTTGGATTTTAAAGCGGCGGTATAATATCCATACAATGGAGCAGAAAAGTAATGCAACGGCGAGCGTGAGGGGGTAGGAGGCGGTACTTAATACCGTCAACATCTCGTTCAGATTGTCGATCTGATTGAGATTTTTCAGACTTAGTTCTCGTAAAAACGGTAGACTTCGTTTTTCTTTGTGGGCACTGCCTTCCTCTAAGAGTCGCCGAGATGGTTAGCGTACCAGGTCCCGTTAAGTGAGACCCGATGAGTCGGTTTTGCGATTTGGAGTTAATCTCCATCTGTCGGTGTTCGGATTCTATCAGTTGCCCTTGCTTGAATCTAATTTGCTCCCAGTCTTTGTAGTCGGGCGTTCCCGCTTCTACTTTCAAAGCTGTCCCGAGCAGGTTTACACTACAGGCTTCCCTATGGTGAACTTTTAGCATATCTATAAAGTTAGGGATATAATAATAGTCGGTGGTTAATACCTGGGCCATGCGGGAGCCTGCAAACACCTCAGCAGTGCGCTCCGTCTGGTCAACATAGACTTCATAAGACGTGACGTTAGAGGTATGATGGAGGTTTCCTGGCTTCTCCCAGATCACGGCGTCTTCGTCCACAATCGGGATATAGTCGGCGTTGGTGTAGTCGATTAACTTCACTGCAGTCTACGCGGCGGCGATTAGAGCCAACAGGAGTGACATGGCGTGGAGAGATTATTGTTGACAGCGGAAGATATAGCGGCTCTTAGAGGTGATTACACTACTCGACAAAATTCAAAATTTTTTTTCCGCTGTCGCCAAAAATGACTTTTTTTGATAGATTTGGAGATTTAAATTTTTTTAAAGAATTATGGTTTTTTTTTCATGGTGTAGTTTTTTTTAAAGAATTTTAAAAAAATTTGGTATTTTTGTCATAGGTAGTGATCACTGCCTCCGCCGTAAATTTCTTCACCACCTTAAGGAAAGGGAATTTGGAGAAGTGATCAAGCACTACAAAAATGCCTATATTCCCCGATCGACTTCTAGGATACGGAACAATCGGTCGGTCTCTCCTGCTTTGCCCATTCGCGGACGAAGAGGGTGATTGGGATGCTTGCAACACTTACACAGCTCGCAATTATTGATAAAATCTTTAACATCGCCAACTAAGTTTGGCCAATAATAAAAACGTCGAATCCTTTCTAACGTCTTATTTATCTCACTGTGTGACGCTAATGGATGTTCGTGGCCTTGCTTAAGCACTTCTGTCACCAGAGCTCTGGGAACCCAAAGTTTCCAACACATGTCGTCGCTTATTTTATCGCCAGCGGCGTGTTCCGCGCGACGATAAAGGAACCTATCCATTACCTTGACATCGGGTAACCGATCTGGATTAGCCTGGATTTTCGACATGAGTTCTTGATATTCGGCCGATTGAAACGCGTCAGATTTTAGGTCCACGAGACTATCAATGCCAATATACGAGAGATCCTCGGTATGCACTCGTGACAATGCATCCGGTACGATATTCTGACTTCCTTTTCTATGCAAAATCTTGAAAGAAAAGCCCTGCAGTTTCAGTGCCCATCGCGCAAGCCTCGAACTCAAATCGGCTTGGGACATCAGCCATTTTAGCGATGCATGATCGGTAAAAATGGAAAACTGATGACCTTCTACATAGGCTCTGAATTTCTTCACGCACATTACCGCTGCCAAACACTCTTTTTCTGTCACGGAATAATTGCGTTGACATTGGTTTAATTTGCGCGACATAAAGGCAATGGGTACCTCGTTTCCATTTTCATCCGTTTGCATCAAGACGCCGCCAACACCGGTGTGACTAGCATCGCAATGAATGGAAAACGGTATTGTGAAATCGGGACTATGTAACACGGGCGCGTCACATATCTTTTCTTTTAAGGTTTCAAACGCTTTCTGTGTCTCCTCTGTCCATTCAAATTTTCGCCGGGTCTTAAGCGTATCTGAAATTGGGGCGGCGATACCAGCATAGTTTTTTATGAATTTGTGGTACCAGCCAGTGAGACCTAGAAACCTACGGACTTGCTTCGCGGATCGCGGTACCGGAAACTCTTGAATCGCTTGGACCTTCTCAACATCTGTCTGAATCGTTCCGTGGCCTAAAATATGGCCTAAATATTTGACCTCCAGTAGGCAAAATTTGGACTTTTCCACGTTAATGGTCAGACCCGCATCTCGTAATCGGCCAGACAAGATATTGAGGGCTTGTATATGCTGCTCAAACGATTCGGAGACAACCAGCAAATCGTCGAGGTAAATAAATATCTCGTTTCTTAACGTTGGCGGTATCACCTTATCCATCAGCTTGGACATGGTTTGAGGGGCATTGCATAATCCAAATGGCATTACGGTGTATTGATACAGCGGACGCCCGGGAATAGTAAACGCCGTTTTTCACGCGCGCTCACTTCCAACGGAATTTTCCAATAGGCATCCTTCAAGTCAATACTGGAGATGTACTCAGCTCGAGGAAGACGACTCAGAATGCCATCGATTAGGGGCATGGGATAAGCGTTTTTGACTGTAACTTCGTTGAGTTTCCTGCTGTCAATGCACAATCGTACCTTTCCAGGTTTACGAACGAGGACTACGGGTGAGGACCATAGGACCATGCGCTATCTGACTCTTCGATTACCCCAAGAGCTGTCATTCGGTCTATCTCTAGATACATTTGCTTTTCTACGGCTGGAGACACGGCATAATGTCGCTGCTTAACTGCTTTCGCGTTGCCCACATCAATATCGTGAGACAACCAGCTCGTTTTCCCAAGACCTTGCTTCGCAAAGGAGGGGAACAAGTTGACCGTTTTCGCCAACTGCTCTTGCTGTGGCTTTGACAATGGCACGTGCAACGTACTATCGAAAGAAATGCTGGCCATTCCTGGACTGGATGACTTGTTTGCTAGGAACGCAGGTAGTAATTCAAAACAGGACCAAAAATCGATGCCCAGATATAAATCTTGCGCCAAAGAAGGGACGATAAACAATTTTAATAATTTAATCTTGCCTTGAAAACCCACCTCAGTCGTGATCTTGCCAATTATTGGTTGACTCTGACCATCGGCCGTTCTTACTGCTATTTTCACAGGCTTCAACTGAGTGTGATCCCGAACCAGATCGGCTGCCAATGTTCCGCCTATACAACTAATGGATGGACCAGTGTCCATGAGTCCACTGAGCGTCCTTCCTAGTACGGTCACTTGTGCATAGGGTCTCCAGTCATTAGACGCATTAACGACGGACGCCAATACATTTGCGCGCTCGTTTTTGACCATTTGGCGATATTGGAGCAATCGCTTGCGAGATCGAGTCGGACACATGGGTTCTTTCAAATCAGGGGTTAACATACGAGTATGTGCGGGAAAGTCGGGGAGATTAGGTATATCAGGGAGTGATGAAACTGTTGAAGCTTCGATCACATGGTGTTCATTGCTTTCGAACTGATTGGTCTGCGTGCACTCGTCGATGGTGCACGGCTTGCTGAGTTTTTTGGATCGTTACATCTGGAACACGACGGCTTCTACGTATCTCTTTTGCCACAGCCGTAGCAAAAGACGATTCGATCCCCTACGCAATCTTGATATCGATGTCCAATGGTACCACAATTCCAACAGGAAAGGCTGACAGCGGCGACCTCTAGCGGTTCTATTCCATCGACCTCAGGTTCATCTTCCTGATCTGTCTGCACCATAATCTTATGCACCTGTCTTCGCATTGAAATACGCTTCGGTTCCGTGCTGACACTGGACTTAGCCACAGACTGGATATATCTCTCGCGTGTGCGCACTATGTTTCGCAAATGCGCTACGGTCAGAACCGGAATATACAATATTTCGTGTCTGCCTGCTTGTCTGCTAGTGCTACGATGGCTTCGTAGAACGTGTCAAATGGCTCGTTCTGCTTCTGCTTTTGTTGCACTATAGCCGTACGAATTTCTAAATCGGTACACCCATCTCTAAATCGGGTTATAAGGGCTGAACTTAACTGAGGCCAGTTCACCGAGGGTACGCTTTTATGATAGCGCCAAAACCACTCGCTAGCCTTCAAAAAGGTAAATCGCGTTTCGGATCAAGGTTTCCTTCCAAGGTCTACTTGGTTAGGGCTTCTATTCGATATATAAAATTTTCTACCGACATAGACGAATTTCCGGAAAATCGTACTTTCCACCATGCGATTAGTTGTCCAATCCTATCTGGTCGTAGTCCCGCTATCTGTTGCGATCCCCATGGTGTGGCTGAGACATTCGAATCGTTAGCCTGACTCATTTGGGCATTAACAGACTCTCGAGGGGGTATTTGGAACAACTGTTCGAAGGTTTGGGCTTCTCCACTAGGTTGGACTATTCCAGTAGATTGGTTCGTTTGCGGTGGTACCGCTTGACTTGCCAACCGCTAGAAACCTAATTCCATTGTCTGAGTCATTTGGGTCATGGCTTGCGACAACAAACTGATTTGAGCCATGGCATCCGTCAACGCCTGTGACATTTGAGCCAAGCCTGGGTTGGCTGCATCCGCAGTCTCGCGGTTTGGAGGTGGCATGTTTGGTACAATGGCCTCAGGTGGACCAACGGGCGGTAGATTCTCAATACTCACAGATGTATCTGCGGCCAAACCCTGAGATCGGGTTCTCATCAGAACTTGAATCGGATCGTCGTTCGAAACGCTCGCCTGTGCTAAGGCTAATTCCTCAGCCAAGCTAGGAGCGGATGGTTAAAGGGGCTTGTTGCACGCCGGGCACACTGTCTTTTCACCGCCTCTCGTATTAAAGCACACTTGATGAAACACGTGATTACAGCTGGTTCTGAACAGCTGGGCTCGATATTCTACCTGTCTCACGCAGATACAGCAGATAATATCGGAATTGTCGTTCTGATTTACCTCTTCAAAGCTCCAATCTAGGGACATTCTATTCTAATTCTAGCAAATATACTTCCTCTGCTACACTCTATTGGTAACTTCTAACTATCGATAAATTCACTATGCTTTATAATTAAAATTCGGAAACCATGCAAGCAATCGTCCAACAACAGTGTTTCTCCCAACTGACTTTTTGACAATATTAACAATGGACAATCAATACAATGGGTCATCGGATAACTACTGGGGCCGTACGGTAGTTCTCAACCACTGTCGGACATCCGAGCAATCCTAAACCCTGATACACAGTAGGTCACAAAACACAAAAAAGAAACATTAAAGATTAGAACAAGTGAAAAAGAATGAAATGAAAGAAGAAAGAAGTGAAAAAGGAAGGTTTATGCTGACCCAAGGAATATACCATCCCCGATGCTATTGCTTTCGTTCGCGGCAGGCCGTAGCGTTAAGCCACTGAGTAACCTGATCCAGGCCAAAACTTCCGACAATGATCACCGATGGTACGAATAAGCTCATCCTCCAAACAACACGTTCCCATTTTCGTGGGTAGGCAGTAGAGATAGTCCACTTTGGAACCTACATCTAACAAAAACATTGAACTGCGCTATTTAGCGGAGTTGCTCATCCGGCCAGATACTAACTGTTCGCTATGATGCCTAGTATTTTGATCAAACTTGAGCGCGGGGGTTGCAGTTATTTTACAAACTGCCACACAATCCAGCAACTCAAATCGTAATCAGCCAGACATTGAACAACAATGTATCTCTAGAAGGAAAAAAAAAGGATGAGGGGATAAGTCGAACGACACTACATTGATATGCAGCACTCATAGGTGTTAATGACTTTTATGACAATTTCTTGGTCGGGGCAAGCCGAAGAAAAGGGTCTCACGTTGGGCGCCAAAAATTTTTAAAAACAACTTCCATTCTACCACTGTGACAAAATTGCCAAACTCTACGATCGCGCTTTCCCTGTACCATACAACGTACAGGGGTTAGGAGCAGATGAAAATCAAATCGATGGAAGGACGTACGCGCTGGCTTCGGCTTTGGTCTCTGGTCGGCTAGGTGTGGGCATTGAGGACAGGGTACCACCAATTTGGGGGCTCCCGCGTAGAGTTGCAGGGAGAAGTGTTTAAAAATTATAGATATCGCGTACAAGGAGGGAATGGAGAATGGGAGAGGGGATGCAGGAGGTCATAGGGATAGGTCAGCAGCTATAGGGGAAAGGGGATACTGTCAATAGTCAGGTCTCTGTTGGTTGTGTGATCGCCAAGTACGAACACGCCCACCCTACCATGATCCTTAAGGGCCAATACAATCTATATTAAGGATCCCTCCAACAAAGCTGTCGGTAGATTACGGAGCTAAAAGACGATGCTGCATGGTTTCTATTAAAGATATTTAGCCTTGATTCATTGTAATGCTAATTTTATTTACAAAATCCAAGATAATTCATTTACGGTAAGAACCAACCTAACTTTAACTGCACTTAGCATTAAATAATCAGTATATTATATGGATAAAGAATATATAGGCTTATAAGTTATAATAGGGGAAGGTAACGGTGAAAACAATCCATAAAAATCGTATATCAAGGGGTATTATGATGATAATATTAGATAATAGTAATAATGTAGGGTAATAATGATAGTGTAATGTAATAGTGGGAAGGTAATGTAATAGTGATAGTTTAATGTAATAGTAAGAACGTAACGTATTAGTGATAATGTAATGTAATAGTGGGAATAGGGGATATGTGTAGGTGTTATTTCAATGATTTGCGATTTCAAAAAATATTCAAAATTAAACTACCGTAAGTTTTGTTTTAACGCTGGCCAATGAAAAGCCAAGGAAATCGAAAAAAAACGCTTTAAATGTATATGGTCATTTCGGGATTATCGCAAGTTCAGAGAGAAAAGGTACCGCAAATTCATGTTTATTAAATACCAAATGGGTATTATAATCACTCACGATACTGATATCCTTTCCGACTCCCACGCAGAAAGATTTTTCGTTGTGTAGATGGCTGGATGATGAGGTGAATAGGTGATTAGATGATGAGATGCTTAGGTGATTAGATGAGGAGATGATGAATGCGGGGCAACTAAACTCTCGACTGCAATGTTAATATCATATTAATTCTATATAACCAAACAAAAATCCGATTTGCGATTTTGACCATGTACATGCGCTCCCTTTTTTTTCCTTTCTATCCGGTTATACCAAGCATACATGGCTTATTCATGTTTTAGCCGTATCAATACAACAATGTTAATGTATAAACGGAGGAAACCAAACGGGGTTGTCGTATCAGGTCTATAATCGTAGCTACAAACTACTTCCGCTGCCTGCTCGATGTCTCCAGACTGGGTTGCGTGTTCATGCGTGGTTTCTCCAGGGCACCGGTTATCGAAACAGCTGACGAAGTAAGGGGGTCAATGACCGTGGTATACCCACGGCCAAGAGGTTAAGCCAGCTGGAACTCTCTTGCTGCGGCCATATATGTGGGCCTAAATCTTTCCTTAGCCCATCAACATCAGCTGCCACTGTCTTGGTTGGTGGATCCCTGCTAGCTCACTGCGTTATGAACTCCATCCTCGAGATCACTCGGGTCGCACCCGAATATAAAACCAAGGGGTTCTAGAAGATTCGCGGTGCGGGTATGAACCGCTACCGGAAGATGTGGGCTTAGTGTCTGGTCCACTTGGTCCCCTGCGGTAACCTCTTTGGCCGGCTATACAAACACGTGCACAGTTTTTTGGTTTTTTTAGACAGTACGAGTGGTGCTAATCCCCTAGTGGGAATTGCACCACGGCAATCAAAGAAATGGTTTAAATGTGGATTTCTTTCTCCAGCTTAAGATTGAAGCACCCCGCCACAGAGGTGCTGCCGTGGGCATGTTGGTTAGGTGCACCTCGCGGTATACGGAAAATGGGGGATCTTCGGTTAATAAATCACTTATCACTTGGTGTGGTGTCATCGGTACACTGGTTAAGGGCTATATAATTTTCCGAACAACAATCACGACTGGACACCTTGACGGCCACGAGGAGAAAGAGATCGACTATCAGCATCGCCAAGGGAGGTAGACCACGTTTTTTCTCCCTTTTTCTCTAACCCTTCCGTTGCCTGGCTCTTTAGATAAAAGCAATTAGCAATAATTTTCAGGGCAATACGGAATGAAAACAATGGGACGGCGTTGCCACCTTTTCCCAAAACTCTATGAAAGCTCCTACGATCTTAAATCATTATTTTTTTTTCGAAATATTCCTCAACGAGTATCAAAAAAAACCGTTGACTGTCATAATGCACGACAGGCGTCGAACATTACACCCCCCCACTGAAATCACACTTTGGGGGTTCAACCTACCAAAGCGTGAGCCGCACTTGGAGTTCTATTCATAGGCAGTGGTATCATGTTGGATTTACTGTTTGATATCCTTAGCGTGGTATTTTCCAATAAACCGACCCTGACAGTCTTCTTACTCTTACTCTTTCTTACTTAGCTGTTTCCGAGTCTCCGCTTAACTCGTGCCTTCCGTAAAGTAGGGGCCAGTTTTGCATTAAACCCTTTTGTAAAGCTGCTCTGCTCAAAATTTCGTCTATAGACCTCTTGACCCACTTGAAAATTAACTTCTCGACTTCGAAGGTTATACGTCGTTTCATTTCGCATATGCTGCTTTTGCATTGCCTTCGCAGCTGTCTTCCGAATTAAGTCGAAGGAGTCGTCCCGATCAAAAACGACAGATCGATCTTCCAACATGCTTAGGTTTCTTAGCAGTTGACACGTGGAACCGCTAGTTATCATGTTTTGGCCAAAAGCAACACGGTATGGGCTACTTTTGACAGCTGCATGCACACTAGATCGCAACGCACAAGCGATGAAGCTAAGCTGTTCATCCCAATTGGATTGGTCTGGCTTAATGTACGCCTTAATAGCGGCTAGTACGGAGCGATTTACGCGCTCGGACGCATTCGTTTGTGGGGCGTACGCGGCGGTGTAAGAATGTTGAATTTGGTATTTTTCCAACAGGTCATTGAACTTGTGCGATTTGAATTGGACACCATTATCCGACACTATCACTTCCGGTACTCCGAAGCAATGGAACAGGTCTTCCTCCATGAACTTGATCACCGCCTCCGGCGGGAATTTCTTCACCACCTTAAGGAAAGGGAATTTGGAGAAAAGATCAAGCACTACAAAAATGCCTATATTCCTCGATCGACTTCTAGGGTACGGGCCTAAGAAATCCACGTACAGCTTTTGGAACAATCGGTCGGTCTCTCCTGCTTTGCCCATTCGCGGACGAAGAGGGTGATTGGGATGCTTGCAACACTTACACAGCTCGCAATTATTGATAAAATCTTTAACATCGCCAACTAAGTTTGGCCAATAATAAAAACGTCGAATCCTTTCTAACGTCTTATTTATCTCACTGTGTGACGCTAATGGATGTTCGTGGCCTTGCTTAAGCACTTCTGTCACCAGAGCTCTGGGAACCCAAAGTTTCCAACACATGTCGTCGCTTATTTTATCGCCAGCGGCGTGTTCCGCGCGACGATAAAGGAACCTATCCATTACCTTGACATCGGGTAACCGATCCGGATTAGCCTGGATTTTCGACATGAGTTCTTGATATTCGGCCGATTGAAACGCGTCAGATTTTAGGTCCACGAGACTATCAATGCCAATATACGAGAGATCCTCGGTATGCACTCGTGACAATGCATCCGGTACGATATTCTGACTTCCTTTTCTATGCAAAATCTTGAAAGAAAAGCCCTGCAGTTTCAGTGCCCATCGCGCAAGCCTCGAACTCAAATCGGCTTGGGACATCAGCCATTTTAGCGATGCATGATCGGTAAAAATGGAAAACTGATGACCTTCTACATAGGCTCTGAATTTCTTCACGCACATTACCGCTGCCAAACACTCTTTTTCTGTCACGGAATAATTGCGTTGACATTGGTTTAATTTGCGCGACATAAAGGCAATGGGTACCTCGTTTCCATTTTCATCCGTTTGCATCAAGACGCCGCCAACACCGGTGTGACTCGCATCGCAATGAATGGAAAACGGTATTGTGAAATCGGGACTATGTAACACGGGCGCGTCACATATCTTTTCTTTTAAGGTTTCAAACGCTTTCTGTGTCTCCTCTGTCCATTCAAATTTTCGCCGGGTCTTAAGCGTATCTGAAATTGGGGCGGCGATACCAGCATAGTTTTTTATGAATTTGTGGTACCAGCCAGTGAGACCTAGAAACCTACGGACTTGCTTCGCGGATCGCGGTACCGGAAACTCTTGAATCGCTTGGACCTTCTCAACATCTGTCTGAATCGTTCCGTGGCCTATAATATGGCCTAAATATTTGACCTCCAGTAGGCAAAATTTGGACTTTTCCACGTTAATGGTCAGACCCGCTTCTCGTAATCGGCCAGACAAGATATTGAGGGCTTGTATATGCTGCTCAAACGATTCGGAGACAACCAGCAAATCGTCGAGGTAAATAAATATCTCGCTTCTTAACGTTGGCGGTATCACCTTATCCATCAGCTTGGACATGGTTTGAGGGGCATTGCATAATCCAAATGGCATTACGGTGTATTGATACAGCGGACGCCCGGGAATAGTAAGCGCCGTTTTTCACGCGCGCTCACTTCCAACGGAATTTTCCAATAGGCATCCTTCAAGTCAATACTGGAGATGTACTCAGCTCGAGGAAGACGACTCAGAATGCCATCGATTAGGGACATGGGATAAGCGTTTTTGACTGTAACTTCGTTGAGTTTCCTGCTGTCAATGCACAATCGTACCTTTCCAGGTTTACGAACGAGGACTACGGGTGAGGACCATGCGCTATCTGACTCTTCGATTACCCCAAGAGCTATCATTCGGTCTATCTCTAGATACATTTGCTTTTCTACGGCTGGAGACACGGCATAATGTCGCTGCTTAACTGCTTTCGCGTTGCCCACATCAATATCGTGAGACAACCAGCTCGTTTTCCCAAGACCTTGCTTCGCAAAGGAGGGGAACAAGTTGACCGTTATCGCCAACTGCTCTTGCTGTGGCTTTGACAATGGCACGTGCAACGTACTATCGAAAGAAATGCTGGCCATTCCTGGACTGGATGACTTGTTTGCTAGGAACGCAGGTAGTAATTCAAAACAGGACCAAAAATCGATGCCCAGATATAAATCTTGCGCCAAAGAAGGGACGATAAACAATTTTAATAATTTAATCTTGCCTTGAAAACCCACCTCAGTCGTGATCTTGCCAATTATTGGTTGACTCTGACCATCGGCCGTTCTTACTGCTATTTTCACAGGCTTCAACTGAGTGTGATCCCGAACCAGATCGGCTGCCAATGTTTCGCCTATACAACTAATGGATGGACCAGTGTCCATGAGTCCACTGAGCGTCCTTCCTAGTACGGTCACTTGTGCATAGGGTCTCCAGTCATTAGACGCATTAACGACGGACGCCAATACATTTGCGCGCTCGTTTTTGACCATTTGGCGATATTGGAGCAATCGCTTGCGAGATCGAGTCGGACACATGGGTTCTTTCAAATCAGGGGTTAACATACGAGTATGTGCGGGAAAGTCGGGCAGATTAGGTATATCAGGGAGTGATGAAACTGTTGAAGCTTCGATCACATGGTGTTCATTGCTTTCGAACTGATTGGTCTGCGTGCACTCGTCGATGGTGCACGGCTTGCTGAGTTTTTTGGATCGTTACATCTGGAACACGACGGCTTCTACGTATCTCTTTTGCCACAGCCGTAGCAAAAGACGATTCGATCCCCTACGCAATCTTGATATCGATGTCCAATGGTACCACAATTCCAACAGGAAAGGCTGACAGCGGCGACCTCTAGCGGTTCTATTCCATCGACCTCAGGTTCATCTTCCTGATCTGTCTGCACCATAATCTTATGCACCTGTGCTGATACTGGACTTAGCCACAGACTGGATATATCTCTCGCGTGTGCGCACTATGTTTCGCAAATGCGCTACGGTCAGAACCGGAATATACAATATTTCGTGTTGGATGTCGGCCAAGAGATTAGACTTCAGCACTTCCAACAGTTCCATTTCGGACATGGGGCTTACTAACTTGTCTGCTCGTGCTACGATGGCTTCGTAGAACGTGTCAAATGGCTCGTTCTGCTTCTGCTTTTGTTGCACTATAGCCGTACGAATTTCTAAATCGGTACACCCATCTCTAAATCGGGTTATAAGGGCTGAACTTAACTGAGGCCAGTTCACCGAGGGTACGCTTTTATGATAGCGCCAAAACCACTCGCTAGCCTTCAAAAAGGTAAATCGCGTTTCGGATCAAGGTTTCCTTCCAAGGTCTACTTGGTTAGGGCTTCTATTCGATATATAAAATTTTCTACCGACATAGACGAATTTCCGGAAAATCGTACTTTCCACCATGCGATTAGTTGTCCAATCCTATCTGGTCGTAGTCCCGCTATCTGTTGCGATCCCCATGGTGTGGCTGAGACATTCGAATCGTTAGCCTGACTCATTTGGGCATTAACAGACTCTCGAGGGGGTATTTGGAACAACTGTTCGAAGGTTTGGGCTTCTCCACTAGGTTGGACTATTCCAGTAGATTGGTTCGTTTGCGGTGGTACCGCTTGACTTGCCAACCGCTAGAAACCTAATTCCATTGTCTGAGTCATTTGGGTCATGGCTTGCGACAACAAACTGATTTGAGCCATGGCATCCGTCAACGCCTGTGACATTTGAGCCAAGCCTGGGTTGGCTGCATCCGCAGTCTCGCGGTTTGGAGGTGGCATGTTTGGTACAATGGCCTCAGGTGGACCAACGGGCGGTAGATTCTCAATACTCACAGATGTATCTGCGGCCAAACCCTGAGATCGGGTTCTCATCAGAACTTGAATCGGATCGTCGTTCGAAACGCTCGCCTGTGCTAAGGCTAATTCCTCAGCCAAGCTAGGAGCGGATGGTTGAAGGGGCTTGTTGCACGCCGGGCACACTGTCTTTTCACCGCCTCTCGTATTAAAGCACACTTGATGAAACACGTGATTACAGCTGGTTCTGAACAGCTGGGCTCGATATTCTACCTGTCTCACGCAGATACAGCAGATAATATCGGAATTGTCGTTCTGATTTACCTCTTCAAAGCTCCAATCTAGGGACATTCTATTCTAATTCTAGCAAATATACTTCCTCTGCTACACTCTATTGGTAACTTCTAACTATCGATAAATTCACTATGCTTTATAATTAAAATTCGGAAACCATGCAAGCAATCGTCCAACAACAGTGTTTCTCCCAACTGACTTTTTGACAATATTAACAATGGACAATCAATACAATGGGTCATCGGATAACTACTGGGGCCGTACGGTAGTTCTCAACCACTGTCGGACATCCGAGCAATCCTAAACCCTGATACACAGTAGGTCACAAAACACAAAAAAGAAACATTAAAGATTAGAACAAGTGAAAAAGAATGAAATGAAAGAAGAAAGAAGTGAAAAAGGAAGGTTTATGCTGACCCAAGGAATATACCATCCCCGATGCTATTGCTTTCGTTCGCGGGCAGGCCGTAGCGTTAAGCCACTGAGTAACCTGATCCAGGCCAAAACTTCCGACAATGATCACCGATGGTACGAATAAGCTCATCCTCCAAACAACACGTTCCCATTTTCGTGGGTAGGCAGTAGAGATAGTCCACTTTGGAACCTACATCCAACAAAAACATTGAACTGCGCTATTTAGCGGAGTTGCTCATCCGGCCAGATACTAACTGTTCGCTATGATGCCTAGTATTTTGATCAAACTTGAGCGCGGGGGTTGCAGTTATTTTACAAACTGCCACACAATCCAGCAACTCAAATCTTAATCAGCCAGACATTGAACAACAATGTATCTCTAGAAGGAAAAAAAAAGGATGAGGGGATAAGTCGAACGACACTACATTGATATGCAGCACTCATAGGTGTTAATGACTTTTTTGACAATTTCTTGGTCGGGGCAAGCCGAAGAAAAGGGTCTCACGTTGGGCGCCAAAAATTTTTAAAAACAACTTCCATTCTACCACTGTGACAAAATTGCCAAACTCTACGATCGCGCTTTCCCTGTACCATACAACGTACAGGGGTTAGGAGCAGATGAAAATCAAATCGATGGAAGGACGTACGCGCTGGCTTCGGCTTTGGTCTCTGGTCGGCTAGGTGTGGGCATTGAGGACAGGGTACCACCAATTTGGGGGCTCCCGCGTAGAGTTGCAGGGAGAAGTGTTTAAAAATTATAGATATCGCGTACAAGGAGGGAATGGAGAATGGGAGAGGGGATGCAGGAGGTCATAGGGATAGGTCAGCAGCTATAGGGGAAAGGGGATACTGTCAATAGTCAGGTCTCTGTTGGTTGTGTGATCGCCAAGTACGAACACGCCCACCCTACCATGATCCTTAAGGGCCAATACAATCTATATTAAGGATCCCTCCAACAAAGCTGTCGGTAGATTACGGAGCTAAAAGACGATGCTGCATGGTTTCTATTAAAGATATTTAGCCTTGATTCATTGTAATGCTAATTTTATTTACAAAATCCAAGATAATTCATTTACGGTAAGAACCAACCTAACTTTAACTGCACCTAGCATTAAATAATCAGTATATTATATGGATAAAGAATATATAGGCTTATAAGTTATAATAGGGGAAGGTAACGGTGAAATCAATCCATAAAAATCGTATATCAAGGGGTATTATGATGATAATATTAGATAATAGTAATAATGTAGGGTAATAATGATAGTGTAATGTAATAGTGGGAAGGTAATGTAATAGTGATAATGTAATGTAATAGTGATAGTTTAATGTAATAGTAAGAACGTAACGTATTAGTGATAATGTAATGTAATAGTGGGAATAGGGGATATGTGTAGGTGTTATTTCAATGATTTGCGATTTCAAAAAATATTCAAAATTAAACTACCGTAAGTTTTGTTTTAACGCTGGCCAATGAAAAGCCAAGGAAATCGAAAAAAAAACGCTTTAAATGTATATGGTCATTTCGGGATTATCGCAAGTTCAGAGAGAAAAGGTACCGCAAATTCATGTTTATTAAATACCAAATGGGTATTATAATCACTCACGATACTGATATCCTTTCCGACTCCCACGCAGAAAGATTTTTCGTTGTGTAGATGGCTGGATGATGAGGTGAATAGGTGATTAGATGATGAGATGCTTAGGTGATTAGATGAGGAGATGATGAATGCGGGGCAACTAAACTCTCGACTGCAATGTTAATATCATATTAATTCTATATAACCAAACAAAAATCCGATTTGCGATTTTGACCATGTACATGCGCTCCCTTTTTTTTCCTTTCTATCCGGTTATACCAAGCATACATGGCTTATTCATGTTTTAGCCGTATCAATACAACAATGTTAATGTATAAACGGAGGAAACCAAACGGGGTTGTCGTATCAGGTCTATAATCGTAGCTACAAACTACTTCCGCTGCCTGCTCGATGTCTCCAGACTGGGTTGCGTGTTCATGCGTGGTTTCTCCAGGGCACCGGTTATCGAAACAGCTGACGAAGTAAGGGGGTCAATGACCGTGGTATACCCACGGCCAAGAGGTTAAGCCAGCTGGAACTCTCTTGCTGCGGCCATATATGTGGGCCTAAATCTTTCCTTAGCCCATCAACATCAGCTGCCACTGTCTTGGTTGGTGGATCCCTGCTAGCTCACTGCGTTATGAACTCCATCCTCGAGATCACTCGGGTCGCACCCGAATATAAAACCAAGGGGTTCTAGAAGATTCGCGGTGCGGGTATGAACCGCTACCGGAAGATGTGGGCTTAGTGTCTGGTCCACTTGGTCCCCTGCGGTAACCTCTTTGGCCGGCTATACAAACACGTGCACAGTTTTTTGGTTTTTTTAGACAGTACGAGTGGTGCTAATCCCCTAGTGGGAATTGCACCACGGCAATCAAAGAAATGGTTTAAATGTGGATTTCTTTCTCCAGCTTAAGATTGAAGCACCCCGCCACAGAGGTGCTGCCGTGGGCATGTTGGTTAGGTGCACCTCGCGGTATACGGAAAATGGGGGATCTTCGGTTAATAAATCACTTATCACTTGGTGTGGTGTCATCGGTACACTGGTTAAGGGCTATATAATTTTCCGAACAACAATCACGACTGGACACCTTGACGGCCACGAGGAGAAAGAGATCGACTATCAGCATCGCCAAGGGAGGTAGACCACGTTTTTTCTCCCTTTTTCTCTAACCCTTCCGTTGCCTGGCTCTTTAGATAAAAGCAATTAGCAATAATTTTCAGGGCAATACGGAATGAAAACAATGGGACGGCGTTGCCACCTTTTCCCAAAACAGGTGTTCGGTCCGAAAGCTCTATGAAAGCTCCTACGATCGTAAATCAGTATTTTTTTTTCGAACTATTTCCCAACGAGTATAAAAAAAAACCGTTGACTTTCAAAATGCACGACAGGCGTCGAACAGTACAACGAAGCGGCGGACGCTCTGGCCAAGAAAGGCGTCGGGCTGGCGACTGAAAGAATAGAAAATGTGCCTGTCTCCCTTAGAACGCTATAAGGCGACCTAGAAAAGCTGGCCAGACTGGAAATCGAGAGCATGTGGAGGATCACAACCACCTGCAGAATCTCGAAAATCACACGCAGCCAGACTAAACATCACCAACAGAAACAGCTGTAGGAAATGCGATGAGCTCGGCGCTATTGAAACCCGGGAACATCTTATCTGCAGCTGCCCGGCTCTCTCACGGGCAAGGAGAAGATTCCTAGGCGCACCGATGCTGGCATCACTGGAAGATGCCTTCAAGAGGACGCCAAAGAAACTAATATCTTCGCCAAAAACACTTCAATTCTATGTGACTTCAAAACCTCACCAGCACCCGCGTAAAGGTCCATAACCATCCGGATAACTAAGGGCCACACTGGCCTATGGGAGGCCCCCATGAGGGCCGTCCGGGTTAACCTAACCTATATAGGGTACCCAGTGTTCCTTAGCAAAAATGGCCTAAGCAATAAATTCAAATATGTAATTTAACTATCGTTAACAAGTTATACTATACAGTCCACTCAAAGATTATAAATTGTAATGAATGGGCAAACCGGAAAAAAATGTCTCTCTGAATACTAGTAAACACTCTGTATTTATATTATCAAAATTGTAAAACTGTAAAACGAATTGTTAACAAATGTGTTAAATAATTGTTGTTCGGTCAAACTTGCGCTTCTTAGTAACATGCGAAAATAATCCTACTCTCCTCTAATCCGTTCTCTGATGAAGCCTCGATTCTCACCGGCCACCATCCAACATTTATTGAAAACACAGCCGACAACAACAAACACAAAATTTGTGCTCTAAATTTTGTCAAAATTAAACAACATATAGGAAAATGTAATTATTTTTTCGATTGTGGTTCATCTGCCATTGAAAAACATTGCTTAAAGAAATAAAAATTTGTTAAGTCTTCATTTGATTCCCTTTATTTATTCGCCTCCTTCTCCCGAAGGAATTATAGCTGTCATTGTTTTTATTTTCGCAGTGAATTTAACTTTTTCGTTGTGAATGCCAATTTTTTAAATTTGTATTTGAAAACAGTCGGCTCAATATCGCAAAGAAACGTGCGTTTTAGGAACATTCAAAATGGATGACAGAACTAACAGAGACATTTCGGAACTGCAAAGCCTTACAGACCATCACCAAACGGGATGATGGATGGTCGCCTGTGGGTACAGACTATTACGGACCATTCCCAAAATGGATAGTGGATAGTACTGATTACACTACTCAACAAAATTCAACTTTTTATTTGATGACTTTTTCTGATAGGTTTGGATTTTTAAAAATTTTTAAAGAACTATTATTTTTTTTATGGTTTAGTTTTTTTTTAAAGAATTTTTTAAAAATTTGTTATTTTTCTTCAGAGGTAGCGTTTTTTTTCACATAACTTAAGTTTCTTATAACTGGATGTATTGAACTTTGCAGTTTTTGAAAAGCTGACAGCTGCTAACTATTAATTTATAGATGAAGCTATAAATTCGACCTAAACACTTTGTAGCTGCAGCATAACGTCTGGAAGATATTAAGATAAGATAAGAACATTTCAGATTTGTTTGCGGTATTTTTTCCCGAAATGTTGTGTTTGAAAACTCAGGAAAAGTCGTTATACAACATCTGTATTTGTATCAGTTTTTAACTGTAAAATGGCATTTGGGATGGTGCCAAACGGCATATAAAGGTTTGGTCAAACTGCAAAAACTGTAAAGTTCAATACAACCAGTTATAGAAAACTTAGGTTATGTGAAAAATAGAAGCACTACCTCTGAAGAAAAATACCAAATTTTTAAAAAATTCTTTAAAAAAGCTAAACCATAAAAAAAACAATAATTCTTAAAAAAATTGAAATCTCCAAATCTATTAGAAAAAGTCATGTTGGGCGACAGCGGAAATGTCGTGTTGATTTGTGTTATATTAAGTGGACATTTAAGTGCTGACATTCTGTTAACAAAACAAAGTCGAATCCCTCGTTACGTTCACACGTTCGCACTTTCGTTCTGCGAAGTTGTCGTGAGTTTCAAAACAAAGGTTCATTGCCTAAATAATTTACATCAAAAAGCCAAGAAAACAATACTCAATACACAGCCCTAAATAAACTAAGTTCTTTTCTCCGTTATTGGTTAGCTTAAATGCTAGGCCTAAATGGCAATCTGACATGTAATTTTATCTGTTTCCATTTTAGTTTACATATGTTATTTACATCATTCTTTTCTACATTTATATATCAATAAAATCGTCTTTACATACATACGGTTCGTGGAAGCACTAACCACACAGTATATAGATGGGTCAGTTCATAAAGGCCACTGTCCGCAGCAAGGCAGCAGGTATCGACAACCCACAGACTTCGGGTGGGAAACGTTTCATTCGGCTCTGAAGTCGTCATGGTCGGCTCATGATGTGGCGTGAGCCAAACGACGCTTGATTGCTTGCTTTTCTCATTTTCCGCCTGCTGTTTCTGTATCTGTTATTTTTTCCTTGTTTCAGCTTATTTTAGTGTATAAGTGTACATACATTTTCACGTACTTTGCGAGTTTGCAATAGTGTGGATAGGCGCTAGAATTTTGTGTTCGCGACAGTATTTTGATTTCTAGGCTCAAGTCACCCTTTATTTAAGCATTTTTAGAGTCGTCCCTCTTTGAAGACGTTTGCCATACAACATCAGAATAATTGTTATTTTGTACATGCTTTAGATGCTAATTTTGTTTAATATAGAGTGTAATTAGATAATGAGCGGATATATGTATATAAATACACAAATCTATATTTAATTGTATGGTTTGTTGTATTATATAATGATATATTTGATCACAAAAAAGTAGTATGCGCTAAAAAATATATATATATCATCCTTGAATATGGATGTTAATGACCCATAAATGGGTCCATACAAGTTTTAGTGTCATACTTGAGCATCGAATTTGAAATCATTCCACGTTTTCTGATGCGAATGTCCATCCAAAGACAGAACCTGCAAGTACGTATATAGCATATTTATCAGTGTTCTTGTGCAGAGCATTTTTCGTACTTTGTTAAACTAAAAACCTGTGTACTCTTCTTCAGCTTGTTGACAAACTGACCTACCGCCACAAAATAAATGAAGATTTGGCATTCTGCGTTATTTTTATCGTATTTTAAAAATTGGACAGATTTTCGTCCTTTGTGGAGTGTGGTGTCAAAATTTTGAAATACACTTGTATTGATGTAATATCTCAGGAAATTGGATTGAAACTTTCGTTGCTCATGCTCTTATTGTCTCTGAGATCTAGGCACTCATTTCGAACAACAGGCGAGAGAGTGAGAGGGAACGATGCCTTTTAAAATGGTTATCTTCAAGTTAAGGTAAGGAGTATGATAAAGACATTAAACTAAAAATACCTAGGCAATAGCATTAACAACAGGACCAAAATCAAAATTTGAAAACAGAAGAACCACAATACCCTAACCAAAATACCCTTGTTCGCAGGAAACTTTAGAAAATGGGAATAGTTTTCGAAGGATTTTTACAGAAAGCATAAGACCTGGGCCCAGCAAAAAATTTGGAACATTGGAACAGCAAGGAAAATTCTAGCACATCAAATTGCAGGCTCGCCAGATAAAACTTTTATTTATGTTTTCTTTTAGAGGTAGTGCTTTTTTTCTTCATATAATTTAAGTATCTTGCATCTGGTTGCATCTGGTTATTTTATATCTGGTTAAGGGCAAACTTTAACTTTTTTCCACAGGTTCTTGTCCCACAAAAATTATATTATGTCGCTTATCCCTGCTTCAGTACAGTTCTGAATTCCATCAGAATACGATCGTTTCTTTTCCAAAAATACTAATTTTTTCTAATTAAAAGCAAGTGATATGAATATCACAAGCAGTTCATATTGTAACAATATTTTGTTTCCGGCGGGCCGAGCGGATTTTCTTTCAGGTTGGGGAATTGGAACGGTAAGGAATAGGTAAGGCAGCAGCTAAGGGGAGGTAGCCGTCTTTGTTGCCGTCGTGATAATTAATACTCTCTGATGCTTTTATTGCTCTTTCTTCACATTATTTCTGAACATAACATGAACATAACAAATTCAATGAGTTTTATTCTTCTTGTCTCTCTGTCTCTTCTCTTTCTTTCCCTATTCCGCTCAAAACCCAACCGATCGAGGTGGCACCTAACTATAAATAAGACTGATCCAGGGCTCTAAGGGCGCCAACTTCGAATTGTCGTTGCAATATTCATGTGTTTACTAATTTAATTTAAAATAATTTCGTTTTTCAAATCAAGCCCAAAAGTTTTGTTGAAGAGCGGGCTCTAAACTGTACATGTATATTGTGTAAATTGAATTTAACAGCATTTAAAACAGATGACAAGTACGAAAGTTTCTTTCAAAGGAACAATTAAACGATTTTGACGAGGATCCTGGATCTTCCTTAAAGTAATGCTGAGCTTCTTGGATATTTTTTAAGGGATGCCCTTTTAATAAAGAAAAATGTCAACATAACACATTTTCGGACGCATCATTCGGCTCACGCACAATTTTATTTGACTGTTAAGAAATAAGCCACTTGTTTATGTTATCGATATACATAAGTATTATAATATGCCCTATTCAAAAGTTCATCATTGTGTTGCCCCGCTTAAGCACCTACTTTTACGCGCATAGGTGTGTTGTTACTGCTTGTGTTCAAAGATCTAAGTGCTCCGCTCTCACACGTATGGCCTAAACCGGCAGCTGCATACGCATACATTGATGTGTACCGTTTTTGCAAGCGACACCAGCAGAAGGCTGTTACGCGCGGATCCCAGGCAATCCTCCTCCCGCCCAACCAACCGAGGGGCGCTGCCGCATAACGCGCTACTCGTCAACCGAGCCGATCGTGGGCATGTAGGAAAGATTGGTGTTAGACTAGTTTTCGAGGAAAAGTAGAACTAATCGTACTAAAAAAAATAATCAATTTCTAATTACGAGAGAGATATGAGAGTATCAGTAATTTAAGACTAGGAAGGGAGTTAGTAGAAGATATGACATGGTAGAGGGAATTAAATTCCGAGCATAGGACCCTAAACGGTTCATGCAAGGAATAATTCGATCTACAAAGCGGTAGAAACAACGGTATATAGTTTCTAGTGCTCCTAATAGGCATCGTGTAGTTTATGCGGCTCAACAGGTCAGGGCTATTTACGTCACCCTTGATCAAGTTGTGCACAAAAATCAAACCAAACATTTTCCAACGATTAGCTAAGGTTGGAAGGTTTATTAAAAGCAATCTATTAGGGTAAGATGGCAATCTCACACTTGCACCCCAGTTGAGGCCGCGCAGAGCAAAAAGTAAACAAATTTTTCTGAACTAATTTTATACGGTCCTGGTTTTCTTTGTGCTGAAGGCACCACACCCAAGAGCCGTATTCTAAAATCGGTTAAACTATAGAGGTGTAGAGAGTCTCTGTTATATAGGGGTCGTCAAATTCCTTTGACCACCCTTTATAAACCCAAGTGTTCAGGGCAGCCGCAAACTTCCGCAGCGCACTGTGGAGAGCGCTCTGGAGAGCGCTCCGCGCCCGACTCGCTCTCGTACGCTCTTGCACACGGCACTCAGGAGAGCCGCCCGGCGCTCGGGCAGCCACTAGCTTGAGCGGGAGTTTTCAGTTCTTGCTTCCACCCCCGTTCTGATCGGTCAGAGTCATTTCGAACCACATACCCACGGATTCTTGTTTATACATACGTACATACATTCGTCGATTACTTAAATTACTTACGAAAATTATACATAAACATAAGAGAACGTTTGTGAAATACATCGACTTGAAATACATCCAACTGTTCAGTGTTCAGTTCAGGCGGATCGCTCTACCAGGAGAACCAAGATAAGTACCACGTACAAAACACCACTGAAGTGATCTTGTTTTTTTCCGATCTTTCCGCTCCTCCTAACTACCTACATCAGTACACCCACACACCAGATTTAACGGCATATTCTTGTCCGCATATATATGTATATATGTATATATATATATGTATATGTACTAATCCGCACTTAAACGCACCTACGTCCATATATATTTAACTGCATATTCTTGCCCGCATTTATCCATATCCGCATACATATCCGCATACATATATACATACATATTGGCTGCATATTCTTGCGTCTGTATATGTACATATATGTACTAATCCGCAATTAAACGCACCTACATCCATATATATCCCAACCGCATATCCTTGCGCATCATATATATATATATATATATATATATATATATATATATATGTATATCCGAACTATATACACATAATACTGCATATTCTTGCACATCCGTAAAACTGCATATTCTTGCACATCCGAACATACATATTTATTTATTTATTGGACAACGGTTGAACCTTAACTGGCTAAACTAGCTTACATCTATCTTAAATAATACAAAGAAATCAACAAAAAAACAATTAACAATGAAACATGAAAAAATCAGACAGTAATCGTCTAACGGCTGCTTTCCCATGGCAGAAGTCGAATCGCATCCCAGCTGGCAGCGCATTATACTGGCGAAGAGCCCTACACATTGGCTCGTTACTTCCGTAATTGCTCCGGTGGAGATCAATAGCAAAGAGTGCGTGGTCCCTAAGGCTCCTGGCAGGCGTATTGAAGCCAATCCTATTAAGCAGGTCAGGGCAATCAATATTCCCCACTACCAAGTCATAAATAAAGATTTGAGCCGCAATGGTCCTACGATCCTCGAGAGAGGAGAGATGCACAAGGCGACATCTGCACTCATAGGATGGCAATGGGACTGCAAACTGCAAAGGCTGGAGTGCAAACTTCAAAAACTTCCTCTGCAGTCTCTCGACGCGCGCAATCTGACCAACCCCAGTAGGGTTCCAAACCACTGAAGCATACTCAAGGCGCGAGCGCACGAGGAAAGAATATAGACTTAACCTCGTGTATGGATCGTTGAACTGGGATGAGTTGCGCGTAACAACGGCAAACATGGCATAAGCTTTCGGCAAAATATAATTCAGATGTTCCACAAACAAAAATTTGGCATCAAACAAGATGCCTAGATCGAGTATCTCCGTCTTCTTTAAGAGCGGAAGGCCATCTATGGAGTACGAGGTCAGGACTTTAAAGGTACACTTGCCATACGAAACGAAATAACATTTTCTAATATTAAGTGGGAGCAAATTACGTGTGCACCAACGAGCAACTTCATCCAGGTCATGCTGAAGAAGGATACTGTCTCCTAATGATTTGACAGAGCGAAAAATCTTGAGATCATCAGCGTAAAGCAAATACTCAGAGGCTCGAATGCTAAGACATATGTCATTGATAAAGATAGAGAACAGCAGCGGACCAAGAGCGCTGCCCTGTGGAAGGCCGGAAGTAGCCAAATATGGGTCCGACTGCTTCCCATTCACCAATACAACATACTCTCGCTGCTCAAGATATGATATGAGCCAACTGAGCAAGCTCGAATGAAAACCTAGCCGATGTAGCTTGGCTACTAGAGCACAGTGGGAGACTTTATCAAAGGCCTTAGCAAAGTCAGTGTACACAACATCGACCTGGGAGTACTTTTCAAAGGCACGTGTGCAGAAATTACTGAAGGCGATCAGGTTCGTAGCTGTTGATCTACCCGGCATAAAACCATGCTGCTTTGGCCTGATGTATGACCTCGTGAGAAAAGTAATCTTTTTGGCAATGATACGCTCAAAAAGCTTTGAGATATTGCTGAGTTTGGCAATTGGTCTATAATCAGAAATATTATTCTTCGAGCCTTTCTTAAAAACAGGAGTGACTGTGGCAGCTTTCAACTTACCAATAAACCGACCCGCTAACAAGGAATTCATGAAAAGAATTTTCAGCGGCGCACAAAAAGCATCACAACAATTGCGAAGCAGGAAGGCAGAAATACCATCACTGTCGGGCTTATTAGAATTGTCGAAGTCAGCAATAGCCTCCAAGATGTCCCCCTCCAATATATCAAGTGTGCCAATATTGACAACCGAAGGGATGGAGTCAAGGATATCCGAATCATGCCACGTCGCACATGGCTCAAAATTAGACCTGAAAAAAGAAGCAAAAAGGTTTGCTATGCCACAGTCAGTATTAGCGCTACAGAGACCAAGATACATAGCTGAGGGAAGACCACTCGTTGACCTCTTAGAGTTTATAAAATGCCAAAATGACCTGGGATTAAGTTTGAGCCCCCTCTCAACGTCGGCAATATATTGATTATATAAAAATTTATTGAGAAACGAAAACTCCCGTTTATGTTGCACATACCTGTCCCAATCAACAGGGTCCCGGGTCCTATTAAAACGCTTAAAAAACTTATTGCGCAGATTTTTGTACCTAACGAGCCCCTTCGTATACCACTGCATTCTGCAATCGGCTGTTCACAGCGCGTTACACGGCAGTCGACATCAGGTCCAACGAAAACTAAATCTAGAATCTTATTTAACCTATTAAATACATTATTGACTTGGTTTAAGCCCATACTAAAACAGTCATCCAAACAAAGAATTTCCTGCTGCAAGTGCACATTGCTCGGGATCATAGCCGACGACTGCGGATCGGCGGACCACACCAACGACCCCAAATTGAAGTCGCCAACAACGCAGAGATGCTGACGGTCTTTTAGATTAGCATGCATGCTGGTAATATTTCGCATATGCGCCTTGTAGACCTCATAGCTACTACACGGCGGAATGTACGATGCGCTGACTACAAGAGCCTCCGACTGTCCGGCCACCAACACACCAATCTGATCCAACATAGTGTCTCCATCCAAGAGACAAATGGGATCACATTGAATCGTGCGTCTAACGGCCACAATGACCCCACCCCCTCTGCAGCGATTCGTTTTGGCACAATCTCTGTCCTTACGAAACACTTGGAAAAGGTTGGGGTCAAAATACTCGCTGTCGAAGAAGCTATCGTTGAGCCAGGTTTCAACCAAGACGATGACGTCGAAATCGCACACAGCGGTTGCCAAATATATATCCTGAGCCTTAGTGCGCATGCCCGCTACATTCTGAAAGAAGACGCTAAACGATTTGGTCCCTTCCATAGGCATGATCACGGAGGGTTGCAGTGCTGAACAGCCCGTGGGCACGGAAGCATAATCCTGAGAAGGGCTTGGAATATCACATGCAGCAAGAGGGGCGCGGCTCGTGCGTAAAAAATGCCCAAACGCCGTAGTCCGAAACCGCAGCACACCTTCCTCGACCAGACGATTAAGCGGGCAGCGGCGGGGAGATCCATACTGGGTACTGAGGGCGAAGAGAGTTCTCCATTTACGAGCGAACGCCGGGCTACTGACTCTCCCCAAGTGTCGAGTGCAGCAACGGCGCAAGCCAAGCACACGAAGACATGCGTTGTCGAATGTTGTTGTAACGACGATGTCAGAGGCGCACTTCGTTGAAATAGAGCGCAAGCAAGAGCGTCGACGCCTATACCAGCAGCAGCCTGACTGCGTAGAGGCGAGAAATTGCATACAGAATATGTCGTAAAGAGGCGGCGAACCAGAAGCCATGGGCGCCGCTCACTGGGGGTTTTTTGAAGTGGAAGGAACTGGAGCTGGAGCTTCCGTAGTCGGGGTGGACGTCCGTACTGGCACAGCTGTCAACAGATTAACTGCCGTAATATCTGCTTCCGGCCTCTGCCTATGCACAAAACGGGAAACCCTTACCGACACTGGCCAGAATTTCTCCTCAAAGACGTCAGGGAACAGCGGCTCAGGTACACCAAGTTTGAAATTGACAAACTTCAATGCAGATAGATCAGCGTCCCGCTTGACCAATTTCGCACAAAAAATTTCCGTCTCAGACACCTTGAGCTTATCGGCAACAAATCTCACCACCGCCTCTGGCTCCGTTGCAGTAGAAAATCGACCAATATGCAGGTATTTTCTGCTCTGCAATACATTTAGCTGCTCACAGCTCGGCGGAATGCCTAGCAAACGCTTCGTCTTCTTTGTGCGGTTCTTTCTCACTTTTCTCCGCACAGTGACAAAGCCATCTGAAGCAGCTGATCCAGGGTCAATAACCGCAGTCGATGTGGCGGCCACTAGCCGCGGAGACTGCAACTCAGCCACAGCTTATATGACATTGCCGGCTTTCTTCCTTGCAACAGCCGGCTTCATCTTCTTATTTAAAGTGACAGGGAGGGCAGCCATAAACTCCGACTTGAGCTCCCGATAAAGGCTCTCAAGCTTCAAAACCTTGTCGTTGAGTTCGTCAATTTTCGAGTGCGAGTCATTCGCAATCACACAATTGTCGCACTGCCACATAAGGTTAGGCAGATTAACCAACATTTTCACCGCATCTGCATGCAAATCAATGCACGACAGATGAAACGCACGGCGGCACAACGACGAACAGTGTACAGCATCAAAGCCACGAAGCTGAGCGGCCGTAACGTCCGAATCACATTCCGAGCATTGATAAAACATAGCGAAAACACGACCGAACGCAGTGAAAGCTGACTGAAGACTCAGACTTTTACCCATCTACATACGCAGCCCAACATATATAAGCCATCTATCCGAATCTACACTTATTTTTTCCATACCCGCATACATACATATATATTAGCTGCATATTCTTGCGTCTGTATATCCACACCTCCCCGCACCTACATCCATACATACAAGCAGTAATAGCGGTGCCTGCTTTTGCTCGTTTTCGCGTTCGCCTCTCCACCGTTGCGCGCGTTGTTTTTGTTGGGAGAGCAGATTATCGGCGCCGCTCTTGCGCATAACGGAGCGCCAAGCGACTCGCTACCCTGTATTTTTAGGGTGTTTCGTTTTCGGTGTTGGCTTGTCCAGTGACACGCTACCCTACTTTCGGCGGGTATATTGTTTTTGGGTGTCACTTGCCACCGACTCCCAATATTAGGGCCCGATCGCCATAGTGCCTCCGACTTGCCAACAAGTCAATACCAAAGGGTTGTTGGGTCCATTTTCCGTGTCCATCCTCCCGACACTTCCGCTTCCGTTTCTTTGTTCTCAGCGGGTGAGGTCAGAACATGCCCACTGGTGACGAGGACAGCAAACAACTTTTGCCATTGCCCGCTCCAGGTAGTAGGACACCACGCAGTGGTCCCGCCCCAGGAACACCTACCTCGGTGACTAAACCGATAAGGTTACCCGGTACGCCTAAGCCGAGTACGAGTTCCGCTGCAAAGAGCAAATCGGTCCTGTTCCCTTCGCCAGTCACGCTAAAGGTGCCAGCTCTTCCACCTACCAGCCCCATCAGCTCTCGACGTACTTCTCCAATGGCCCAAACAACATTCATCTCCGCACGTGCGAAATTGGTAGCAGCCATCGGCAGGCTGACCAGTTTGAAAGACCGTTTTACCGCTTCCGGTACCAGCACGCCATGCACCGCTATCGCTCAGGTGCGTAGAGACCGCTTACAGAACATGTGGGCAAAGGTGGATGCTGAATTCGAGGCCTGTTCCATAGCGTCGTTTGACGAAGATCCTGACACCCAAATAGAGATACAAGCCATGTACGACACGTGCTATGACGACTATGAACGGTACCTAGAAGATCTTACGGTCCAATCGGCCAGCCCAGTAGTCCGTCCTCCTGCACAGCCGGACTCCAATGGCGGCTGCCGACTGCCACCCTGTGACATCGAAGTTTTCGCTGGGGATTACGTCCATTGGCCAACATTCCGGGATCTTTTTACCGCGATCTACATCCGAAATCCCAGGCTGTCTCCTGTGGAGAAGCTGTACTACCTCGCCACTAAGACCAGTGGCGATCCGAACGCCATCGTTGAGAAGTCCCCGCTGACCAACGACGGCTTCGAGGAGGCATGGGATGCCCTTCGTGACCGATATGAGAACCGACGGCTCCTGGTGACCAACCAGATTCATCTTCTCCTCTCTTTGCCTCACATCGGGTCCGATTCAAGTCGTGATCTGAAAGAACTTCAAGGTACGATCCAGGGGTTCTAACCGCACTCGCCCACTCCAAGGTCTCCAATGAAAATTGGGATAGCTTGCTCGTTACCATTTGCGCTTCAAAATTGCCGAGATTAACCCGGGCGTGGTGGGAAGAGTCCATAACCGACCAGAAGGAAATGCCGTCATGGAAGGAGATGGACTCCTTCCTCAGTCAGCGGTATCTGACACTAGAGGCGATCGAGAGCCACCCTTCCAATCCACATAGTTCGAAAGGCGATCCGAATCCGCCACCTTCTAAAAGTAACCCGTTCCGGTCCCAAGGGAGTCCTGTTCCTAGGAGGGTTTACTCTTTTGGGACAACAGTGAATCCGCAGAGGAGGACATGTGATCTCTGCTCCACAGAGAATCATCCAATCCGTGATTGTCCTCGCTTCCTCCACATGACCGTTGATGCTCGTTCCAGCTACATTAAACAGGAACAGCTATGCCTGAACTGCTTCGCAGGAGGACATCAGATCCGAGAATGCCAAAGCGCCCACAACTGCGTCACTTGTGGGGAACGGCACCACACGCTGCTGCACCGTGGCAATCCAAGTTCCAGCGAGCCGACTTCCACATCCGTACAACATCCGAGTTCTTCCGAATCCTTGTCCAACGTTCAGGCTTATTTCGCTTCCGGTACACGTGCGGTTCTTCCGAGCACGGCCATGATTAATATTTGCCATCTGCAGACCAATTTTCACGCCCGCGCTTTGATCGACTCTGGCTCCGAGGCCACGTTCATTACGGAACGTCTAGTAAGCATGATCAAACTGCCATTCCAACCTATCCAGGCACAGGTCTCCGGCATTAATCATACTGTATCCGCTCAGTCAAAGAAGCTCTGCAATTTTTCCATCCAATCTCCGACTCAGTCGGGTTTACAATTAAACGTTACGGCTTACGTTATTCCGGAGGTGGCAGCGAATATTCCCTCGCATCCGATCTCCCAAAATTTGCTGAGAGATTTGCCTAGCCTTCCGTTGGCGGATCCTACCTTTTTTTGAGAGCTCACCAATCGATGTCCTGATTGGAGCTGACCTTCTACCATCCGTACTGGTAAGCGGCTTACAGACGAACATATGTGGCTCTCTCCTCGGGCAAGAAACAGGTTTCGGTTGGGTGCTCTCTGGGCCAGTGTCTAATACGGCCGTTCAGAGAGCCCCACAAGTTGCATCCTTTTCGAGTCAGGTGTCTAGAGTACCTATCCAAGGGGTAAGAGACGCGGGCTCTAGAGTCTACAAAAGCAATCCCCTTCCGGCCTTCTCCGCAGAATTGCTAGGACGGTCTCCTACGGTTGACCGACGGGAAGAAATCCGTAATAATCACTTCGTGCCGAGTTCAAGCCCAAACCTCAACTTAGTTCCATGTAACCACGTGACAATGTCCAATGCCCAAGGTGGGCCTTTAACCCGTTACAACTTTCGTACTAATGCTTCGTCGACACCTTCATCTCATCCTAGATTTCCGCATCCAGCCTTGGGACCACAGTCCCGCGCCGATCGTATCATTGAGAGCCGACGCGCTTGCGGTCTGAACTCCTACCGATGCCGAGTCTGCCCAGGAGTGCATCCGCTACGGACCTGCCACCACTTCCTACGGTTGAGCCCTGTGAAGAGGCTCCGGGCCGTACTTATAAATAAGTACTGCACAAACTGCCTGGCTCATCAGCATTCCGGCGGTGATTGTCGCAGTGGCGGGCTGTGCAGGGAGTGTGGCAAGAATCACCACACGCTACTTCACATAGCCGCGTCTCGTCATGCAGCCCATTCAGCCTCAGCATCTTCGTCGCCATCTCCTGCGTCCCGAGCTGAACGCCGCCTTCAGCATCCTAGCATCCAGGGTAGACTCTCTTCTATTATACAAAACCCTCAATTATACTTTGCAATCCTGCAAGGGGGGGGGGGAGGATGTTCAGGGCAGCCGCAAACTTCCGCAGCGCACTGTGGAGAGCGCTCTGGAGAGCGCTCCGCGCCCGACTCGCTCTCGTACGCTCTTGCACACGGCACTCAGGAGAGCCGCCCGGCGCTCGGGTGGCCACTAGCTTGAGCGGGAGTTTTCAGTTCTCGCTCCCACCCCCGTTCTGATCGGTCAGAGTCATTTCGAACCAAATACTCACGGATTCTTGTTTATACATACGTACATACATACGTCGATTACTTAAATTACTTACGAAAATTATACATAAACATAAGAGAACGATCGTGAAATACATCGACTTGAAATACAACCAACTGTTCAGTGATTGTGATCCGCCCCCTACAAACACCAAGCATGCCCATCGCCTTATTTACCATGGTAGAAATGTGTACTGAAAAATTTACTGGGGGATCTAATAGAACACCAAGATGATAAGCCCGGATATTTCTCTCAAGAGAACCACAACCACAAAGGGTGAAAGAAACCAGAAAGGCGCCCAATCGATGAATAGTTATTACTTTACATTTCGAAGCGTTAAGGCTTAACAAATTTTCACAACACCATGACTGAAACTTATCGAGGTCGGATTGCAACCTGGATTAAAAAGAAATGTCCTTATACTGGACACAGAGCTTAACATCATCCGCATACATGAGTACTCGAGAGTATGTTAATACAGAAGGTAGGTCATTTATAAAGAGTGTAAAGAGTAAGGGGCCTAGATGGCTGCCGTGTGGTACGCCCGAAGTCATCATAATTGGTGAGGACAGGGAGTTTTTGAAAAGGACTCTTTTTTAGACCTGGAACAAAGGTAGCTAGACATCCATCTCAGGAGATTGGGTGGAAACCCTAGAAGGTAAAGTTTTTGTGCTAGGAGAGAATGGTTCACAGAGTCGAACGCTTTACTAAAATCTGTGTAAGCAACATCCGTATGTAAATTACCTTGAAAGCCTTTAATTATGAAGGAGTTAAACTCCAATAAATTAGTAGTGGTTGATCTCCGCTTTACAAATCCATATTGACCTGGATATATAAATAATCTGCATAGGTGTGGCAGGTGCGAAGTTAAAATTTTCTCAAACACTTTAGGACTAGCGAACATTTTGATAGGTCACTAATAGTTATTATATTTTCTCATTGGTCTGATTAGTTGTAAGAGTTATTGGAGGCTTCGTCTTTTTCTAAGCTTTAAACTCCTTCTCCACCAAATGCTCCGGCCAAAATTTGGACGAACAAATGGGGCGAAAATGAGTTGGGGAGACACTTATTTTGAATGAAGCTATCTCCCTGGAATAAGAGAAGTTAAACTTATCCACCTTTAAATCAACGGCATTTATTTTTCTTCGTATATAAGTAGTCACATCCTTATTTGTGGAGTCAGGGCCGTAAGACAAAAACTTGTCGCTTTGGTGAGATCCCCACCAATCTTGGCAACACAGGCCTATCACCTGTGATGGTAACACCCGGTGATCCGGGACGTATATTCGCTGGTGGGTTCGGAATTGACCGGAAGGCTAAAGATAAAAGACACGGACGCTACTGACGATTCTGGCTGCATGCTCTCCAAGGTAATAAATTCGGCTACCGAATTTTCATCACCAGCAGCTTTGGAATAGCGAACGAAATCAACTGCTGCTTTTTTGGAGTGGTCGGAGTCATCTTATCAGCATCGGTTGGCCGAGGGACAGTTGGCACTTGCAGATCACGGGAAGTGACCCTTTTGCGCCTGGGAGACTCATTCAGTAGTTGTAAGCCACTGAATTGAGACTCCATGGCTAGGAGCCGATCGTATTGCTGTTTAAAGCCCACGGTCAGCTCTTTAAAGCCCCTCCGGGTCTGCGTCATAAGCGTGACCATGTCTTTCTCGACCACCCGGCATGCCTCACAGCTGTAATGCAAACCATTTCGTTAAGAAATAGCATCACTCACGAGGCCTTTGAACCCAGCGCATTTTGCGTGCACTACGCATTCGCAGAGCCAGCAAGGGATACTCGGTTGATCATGAGTGATATTTTTCTTGCAGGTTTTTTTGGCACTGATAAACAGAGTATTCCATTATGAGTAAAACCTATAATATATGAAATCAAAAAAGAAAATTTCAAAACAAATAGATATCACATCAGTGTGCCAGATAGACTCTAAAAGAGCAATCAATAAAAACTGAGAAGAGAGTGGTTTCAGCACCAGCATTCAAGAACAGATATATGGTGGATGGTTAAATTAGGAATTTATTAGGGGTTTTTTTCAAAAAACACCGGCTGTTTAGGAAAAATATTTTGAAAAAAAAAGCAGAGCGCCAAATAAAAAGACGTCTGGTCACTACAAAAGAGATCTATCGACTTTTGTTTAGTTGATTTAGTATATTAATATGTACACGCATATCGCAGTACCGCCGCGTATGGAACCCCCGCTTTTCATATTAAACACGTTGTTACTTAAACTCTATACCGCCTATAATAAAACCAATATAAATGATAATACAGTCCACTAAGCAATGATGAAGGCTTTCGAAAATCATCTAGTTGAACCCTCCACGAGGGTTCCAGCTGGGCAATGTGTTGTTTGGTTACTTTGTTATACAACGGAATGCAGTGTCTAGCTAAGGCGGTGGCCCAGGGTCTTCTCGAACTTGAGTCGGAGAAGCTGGCTTAGTGTAATGGCTAGAGGTGCCTGGTGGCCAGGTATAAAACGCTAGGAAGTGGTTTTCCCAAAAAAAAAAAAACCACTTTGGACCCTTGGGAGGCGACGGCTGGAATGTCGGCCCATATGACTGCAAACACAGGCGGACACGGGAAGGATCAATCCTCCCTGCGTGTTACCAGCGTCACACCTCTAACGTGATGGGAGCAGCCAATGACAGTTGTTAAGTTACTGCCAAAACACTCAACCACTTCAAGCTGGATGCCGCTGTCGAAGCAAATACGGATCTGGAGAGCATGCTTTCAATTAGCAATACGGAAGAGGAGAGCCTTCGTTGCTCGCCGGAACCAGGCACCAGCTTTCCGCGTAGGACAAGGCCGAAGCGTTCCAGGGAGGGCATGAAAGCGAAATCACAATACAATGCTGTCATTAGAATTACAAGGCTCCAAGACTCCCAGAAGGAGAAAGGAAAGTTGGTCTGGGCTGAGCAGTGCTTGGGAGAGGTAAAACTTCTCTTCTTTTAGATGCATTAAATGCGGGCGCAAATATGCTATCACGCTCGGTCGAGAGTGCCCTTAAAGACACCGTCGAGAAAGTGGAAATGCGGTCGCAAGAGCGCAGCCCCCCATTTAATGTAGCGAAGCCTCAATAAGAGAGAAACCCTAAATTCGAAGGTCAGTGACGTGTCCACAGCAAAAATACGGCAGCGCAGTGGAAGAGGGTGAACGCGCGCTAGTTGACACATTGCTTTTACGGGTTTAGATAGACCCCTCAGCCCCCATGCCCACCTTTGATAGTGCTGGGTGGCTGCACGGGGTAAAAATTCTGAAATGCTACGACGACCCGACGCTTAAGTGTCTGACAAATAGTAAACGAGGGGGAACGTTGTGAGCCGCGTCAAAGGCCGCGGCTCTACGTTAAACCCGGTACTCAGTCATTATATACATACATTTATGAGCTTACGATTTACGAAATTTATTGTATGTTTGCAAAAAGGACGAATTAAATTTTTGGCAAAAATTATATTTAAAATAAAAAAATGAAGTCAAACCATTTTTGTAATTTTTATACATGTTTCCATTTTTGTTTACATATAATTTTTACATCAGCTTCTACATTTCTACATGTAAATGTAGAACTTCTCATACGAGACGTGTAAGTGTGTGCGAGAGAGAGAGAGAGGGAATGAGTAAGCGATTGGCAGGCATTAAGTAGCAACTGAAATTTAATTTGTTTCTTCTGTCCATAATATTGATCCAACCTGATCCAGATTCGACAGTCTGGTAGACACGGTAATTTTCCATGATTCTGCGTTTTCCGTTTTTACGTACTTTAAAAATTGTGGATTCCACAGATTTTCGTTCTTAGTGGGGGCGGAAGGGGGCGTGGCAAAATTTTGAAGCAAACTTGTGCTGGTTCGATATCACAGGAGTTTGGATAAAAAGTTTGGTTGCTCTATATTTTATAGTCTCTGAGAACTAGCCGTCAAAAAATACGAATGGGCAAAGCAGATGGGGTCGCGTGTGAGAGAGAGCGAGAGGGAACGATGACTTTCGAAATGGTTTTCTTCATTGTAGCTATAATAATGATCCGATCTGATTTAGATTCAACACTCTGATAGAAATAGTCATTCTCTATGATTCTGCTGTTTTAATTTTCTTGCATCTTCAAAATTGTGTACGCCACAGACTTTCGTTTATTGTGCGGGCGGAAAGAGGCGAAATTTTGCAACACATTTGGAGTGGTGTGATCACACAGGAGACTGGATACAAAACTTGGTTGCTCTAGCTTTTATAGTCTCTGAAATCTATGCGCAAATAAAGACGGACAGACGGACGGAGGGATGGGCGGACAGACAGACATGGCTTAATCGACTCGGCTATTGATGCTGATCAAGAATATATATACTTTATGGGGTCGGAAACGCTTCCTTTTGGGCGTTACACACAACCGTTATCACCACAAATCTAATATACACCTATACTCTTCGAGTACCGGGTATAAAAAGGCGGAGGACCTCTTGTATCCCAGATTTAGAAAGAGAGAAAAGTTAATTGTTAAGTCTGTGGACAACCTCTTCAAAATTCACAAAATTTTTTTCCTGGATAGACCCCGATTTTCTATGAATTTTGGTAAAAAAATTTCGTGGCGGTCTTGGGGGTTATTTGGTCTGTTGGGGGTGTTTGTTCCTCAGTTGTTAGGTCCCGATGCGTTTTAGCATCGGTGACCTCGGTGCATTATGGGAAGTGGGCTTCCATTACTGCCGTCAGTGCTTCTTTGCTGCCCTTCGACCACTGTCCGCTGTCTAGTTTGAGCTGACTTTGTACTGTGGGTTGCTTTCACAGCAGCTTTCTCAGTCTTGCCGTTTCGGGCACTTTCTCGATGTTGGAGCAGAAGTTCTTCCACGAGCTGCGTTGTGCATTGCGTATCTTTCTTTTCTTATATTCTTATATATATATATCTCTCTTTCTTATAATTTTTGAGTAGATTCTTTTATTCCTCGTTTTTGAACTCTTTGTTCGCTTGTTTGGCGAGCTTGAAGAATTCCCTGATGTTGTTTCTTAAGAGGGAGAGGTCCCTGTTCCACCAGAGTGGCTTGGTCCTCTTTTTCGTTCTTGAGGGTGGGCATGATGCGCGGAATGCATCAAGTAGATCCTTGGATAGAGAGTCAAGGGACTTCTCTATGTCCTCCGCAGATTGCACTGACACCGGATTCGCGAGCTTCGAAGTAACCGTCATTTTGAACTTTTCCCAGTTTGTGTTCCGGGGGTTCCCAAAGACTGTTACCTTCGAAGTGTGTTTAAATTCATAATTGCACCGAACGTACCTGTGATCTGAGAAGGATGGTCTTTCGAGGACTCTCTATACTGCGGTACTCTTTCAAGTTACGAGAGTAAGATCTAGCACGTTTGATGAGATGGGGTCTACGTAGGTGTTTTCCTCCCCACGTTTGCTACTTCTATATAAGTTGATATTATAAAGTCTAGGAGTGACTCACCTCGGTCATTGATATCGGGGCTTCCCCACATACTGTTATGGGCATTTGCGTCCGTACCAATGAGTAGTTGGTAGTCCTTGGAGTTGGCTTCTTCCACTAGGCTCCTTAGCTCTTCGGGTAATGCGGGCCTGTCGTGTGCCATATAGCAGGAGGCTACCAAGAGGCGCTTCTCCTCGATTTCCATCATCACCACTGTCTGGTCATCTGAGCTGTAATGAGACATAAGGTGAGCATGGAGTTTGTGTAAAAATAGTTATAATTTGAGAACTTTAGGCAGGCCACTGAGTTGCCTGATGCAATCAATGGCTCCTGGACCAGAGCTATATCGACGGGCCCTTGCTCCATGGCTATGAGGAGCTCCGCCGACGCTACTTTGCTTTTATGAGGGTTGAGCTGCAGCGCACTCAGCGTCATGGGTGGCTGGCTCAGCTTCGCTGGACGGGTTGACACCCAGCGTTAGGTCACCGTCCTCTTCCTCGTCGGAGTCGTGCAGTGCAAGCCCCTGGGCGGCCTCCACGATGGTTTCCAGACCCAAGTCTTTCTCCACCGCGCCTGCCTACAGGGTGTGCGCATCTGTATCCCCGAGGGGGCGTTTCTTTAGGCGCTGGTATACGCTGCCCATGCCCCACGCCATCTTTCCAAATCTGGGGTATAGGAAGTCCTCCGCCTCCTTGTTTGTTTGGAGAATTACACACTGGCCCCCTCGTTGGGTAATGGGCTCCCAGTGTGTAATACCTTCCAGTTCCCTGTGGGTATTTCCGGGTTTTGACGCTGTAGGAGCCTCGGCGCCCTGTCTCCTTGGATCACGATAGGGAAGAGTGCCTTCGCCTTTCGTATAGACGGGATTAGCTCCCTGTCCACCACCTCCAGCTTGGCCCCCTCCCACATCGCGTCCAGTCGGCCGACAGTTTGGGTCAGCCACCTAAGCGTCGGATCGTCATTACATTTTAGTATTTTTACCCCGTTCAGCCACCCAGCACCCTCAAAGGTGGACATGAGGGCTGTGGGATCCGCCTCTATCCGCACAAACAGTGCGTCCACAAGCCGCGCGTGTACCAACTTTCACTGCGCTGCCGTCATCTTCTCGTTCTCGTCGCTGCGGTGGCTAGCGACAGTGCATTACCCTCGTCCGGGATAATGCAGTGTCCATTGCCCAGCCGGCACCCTCGTCTAGGGTTCAGCCAGAAAATTTTTACCAGCCTTATATAATTTTTTTTTTTTGTTTGTGCATTTAATTTTTCTGGTTGCTCTATCCTTACGCAAATTTCAGTTGCATAGTCCCAGTTGCAGGTCACGTGCTCTATCCTGTCTTTTCTTTCCAAAAATTCTCAATGTCCAGAGACTTTCGTCCAGACTACTCAAATTTCGTCAATGCCAGCACTATTTTTGCCCCATGATAAGTCGGCAACGAAGTCTGAATATGCTGTACCATGGGCTCGGCTCAGCTACTGCAACCGTTCGGCTTATGACGCGGCACGAGCATATTCGACAGCAACAAGGCAATCGACATATACCATTGGCAAAGTCTGAATATGCAGTATCCAGGGCAGTACCCGTACTGCGAACGTTCGGCTCATGACGCGGCGCGAACCGTATTCGTCAACAGCGAAGCAATCGATATATATACCATCATCGGCGTGAAAGTTTGCAAGGGGGCGTGTCATAACGCCCAGTGTCATAACGCCAAGTGTCATAACGCCCAGTGTCATAACGCCCGTGGGCGCTGTGACACCAAAAAAAGTTTCATAGCGCCCATGGGCTTTATTACATATTTGAAAGTGTCACAGCACCAATTCTCAAAGTGTCATAATGCACGTGGGCGCTATGACACTTCTAAAAGTGACATAGCGCGCTCAACTTCTTAAAACTTGTGGGCTTGTGAGTATATGCACCGTCTTTGCGAAATAAACACATATCAGTTGTCTCGCTTGCACACACATGGAATTGCACTTCGCTTATTCATGTCCAAGGGTGAAGAAAAAGTCGCGCTGTACCAAATACAACAAATTTCATACCCAAAATGAAACTTGCCAAGCGGCAAATTTGATGCGTTTAGGCGCCTAAAATCAAGACAAGCTATTCAGATTTATATAAAGTCGTGCAGTTGTAGCGCCCTCATTGATACTGGTCAGACTAGTATCATGCGTCAATCAGTTGCCCAACAGATCAACGCTGATCGACATGAGTGCACTGTGAAAATTCAAGGCATCTGTGGGGGTTCTTGTATCCTTACCGAAGATATGGCTTTTGGATATAGACATCGATGGAAAAATCATTAAATCCAAAGTATACGTAGTAGGCGATGATCTGTTGTCAGACGTCATCACTAGCATTCATCGAAAGCGACAATATAACAAAACCGATTTTCATAATTTTACAGAAAAATCAAGAGAGAAGCTAAATGGGCAGTCTCGTGGAGAATTTTGCCAATGTTTTCTCTTCAGGATTGCAAGGCATTGGCAAAATAAACAAGCCAACATCATCGTTAAGAGTGGCCGGGTGGTTTCTCAAGTGCCATACCGAGTTTTCGAGCCAAAGAAGGAAATTGTAAGCAGAATAGTCGACGAGCTGTTGGAGAACGATATTATTACGTCATCCACATCAGAATACACCAGCCCGGTAGTGCTCATCAAGAAACCAAATGATAGGGATTGACTTTGTGTTGATTACCGCCGCTGTAAAAAACTGATCAAAAAAGAGAATTTTCCAGTACCAATTACACTGTGATAGTCAAAAAAAAAGACAAGACCAAACTCGGCGGTTTCCTCATATTTCGGGTCCTACGAATCGAACTGCATCATTACTTTTTTGAGTTACAATCATGGTTTCATACAAAATTTTTTGTTGAAGTTTTTCATCAAAGTGGCCCATTGTAAGAGAAAGGCACATTTTTCTTCGGTCTCTAACTTTTATAATGTTGACTTTTTTGGTAAACTTTCTTTGGCAAAGCTTCTCAGAATAAGTCCGTCTTTAAGTTCTTAGAAGACTGTAAACCCCAAAATCAATGTTTTGGGTGTCCTTATAGCCAATATGTTGAAAAAACTGATATATAACTCATTTTTTTAAATGTTTTTTCCCTCACGTTTCGTCAATATTTTAATTTACCCTTTGATACTTATACATTAAGTGACATCTTGTAATAGTTAGAAACTTAAGCAAAGACAACGTTTTGAGCAAACTAACCATTAGAAAAAAAAGCATTAAACGGTTCTTTCAAACGGTACTTGTTATTTCTTATCAGTGCAGTGGTTAAAAGCTTGACTCGTTGCTTGCTGATTTGTGTTGGACATTGGTAGATGAGTCTTATTAAATTTAATTTAAATATTGTGTACAAATGTATGATACATATTAATAACACTTAAAAGCATAGCTCGCAAATAACTGTTGACCGTTTGGTTTGCTAACGCTCTGCTCGCGAGAGCAACCGAAAAAAAAAACCACCCTCGATCTCTCTCTGAGCAGCAGACTTCGTTTCTTTCCGTTTCGGTTTTCGGTTGAGCGATTTACGTTGAGCTGTTCGTGAAACGGTCTTTTACCGAGCATCGCACAATGAGATATACGAGTTATGCTCGCACAGAGAGACTCACTAAAAGACCGATTGACTGAAAAAGTCACCCCAAACGGTCTTTTCAATAATTTGTCTCCTTTTCAATGCACAGTGGTACGTTGTGTAACATTGTGACATTCGATTTTTACTCTAAATTTTCTTGAAATTTGAAACATGAATTTTTATATTTCAAACTAATTTTTTGATTAAAAAAGGAATAGTTTCTTTATGATTAATTTATTTTGAATTAAGCTTAACAACTAATAAATAAATAATAATAAAAATTGAGTTTAGGTTTTGTGTGGCCAATACTACCAGTGCCAGCGTACTCAAGTGTGGCGATTTCAGCATTACATTTCTAAAAAAATTTAATATGTCTTCGTTTAGCGGTAAGCGACTATACATTTTGTCAAAAATCTCGACCTACGATCACTGTACCATCGAAATTCACAAAGCAAAGTGACGCGTAGAACCTTCGAGAGTTCACATACACACATACATTCGCAAAAGACTTTTTGGATCGTCGTTCGAGGGCAAACAGTCCTGGGATGAGCAGAGCAAAAGAGACCGAAAAAAACTGCTCGTCGACTGAGCGCGAGCAGAATTTTTGTACGAACAATGCAATCGGTTGCTCTCGGACCCTTTGCTCAAAGTCTCAGTGAAGAACTCTTATTTTGTGACCGCACGAATCGGTTAACAGTTATTTGGGAGCTCTGCTTAAAAGATACAAAAAAAAATAAAACAGCACACAAACATAGAGTAGCTTTTTTAAAAAATTCAAATTTTGTTAAGTTTTTTTTTCTAATGGTTAGTTTGCTCAAAACGTTGTCTTTGCTTAAGTTTCTTACTATTACAAGATGTCACTTAATGTATAAGTATCAAAGGGTAAATTAAAATATTGACGAAACGTGAGGGAAAAAACATTTAAAAAAATGGGTTATATATCAGTTTTTTCGACATATTGGCTATAAGGACACCCAAAACATTGATTTTGGGGTTTACAGTCTTCTAAGAACTTAAAGACGGACTTATTCTGAGAAGCTTTGCCAAAGAAAGTTTACCAAAAAAGTCAACATTATAAAAGTTAGAGACCGAAGAAATATGTGCCTTTCTCTTACAATGGGCCACTTTGATGAAAAACTTCAACAAAAAATTTTGTATGAAACCATGATTGTAACTCAAAAAAGTAATGATGCAGTTCGATTTGTAGGACCCGAAATATGAGGAAACCGTCGAGTTTGGTGTTGGAGTAGTTTAAGAGAGGATCGGATGCCCAAAGAGTCGCTCCATCTTCGGGTGACCCGCAAGCCGATCTGCACGATTGCCGACGGCGAATTGGATTGCGGGCGGCCGACGGTGGGTCGCGCAAAGAGTGGAATGGGACGACACTTCACTTGTCGAAGTACGCCCAAAGCCACTGCATCGCTTGAAAATAAAACCCTATAATTGAAAACAAAACCGCGTCCTCATTTAATTGCATAGTTGTTCATATAGTTTGAAATCTAAAAAATACTAGATTTTTCATTGGCGCCCGAGCAGGGACCTCGGTTTTTTGTGTTCAAACTTGTTTCGCTCAGTAGTGGCTTAGGCTTCGCGTGTGGAAAAATTAAAAAGAAGTTGCCGATCCGGACCTTGCCACAGACGTGCCCTTTTGGACCCTCGTCATTTTGGACGCTGCCGAACTCGACGTGCTGATGGACGCCAAAACAGGACGACTACTTTCTATAGATTCGCTAGAAAGTCTACAGGTATTCTGTGCCAAAAATTGAGCATCACCGGTTGAGTTTCGTTGTGTCGCTGTAAATTGCTCGCTCGTCCGACCAAAACGATCAACTGCAGTGATACGCATATGTGCGTGTGTATGTACTAACACAGTCATACACAGAGAACACAGCTCAATTTCTGGCACCTTCCTTACTTTATACCTTATTTGGCCAAATCAATGTACATAAAGTGAAAGTGTCGCAGCTATACGTGTGTACAAAATACATAAGTTCGGTAGAGTTGTTCGAACATACCTACGCCATACATACATACGTATACTCATGCTGACCACCACTTAATGTGCATAACCAAAACGGCAACATATGTACATATTTAACATTTAAAACTTTATATAAACATATCAACCATATATAATACATGTACACATAAACGGTGGTCTATTTATTGCATTCTAATAATTCTGGTCGTGTGTTTGTGCAATCGCAAAGCGTCGCAGTGTCTTTCGGTTGTCCGCTTTCGACTTAACCGCTACGTAAAATACGCGTACGTATATACATACGTACATACGTACAGACATCGGCTTGCAATTGCACATACACGCAACGCTTGGTAAAGGTTCTTGGGCAGCAGCGGCTGATATTTCGTGCGGTCGTTAACCTTGCTCGCTCTGTGCTTGCATCGGTTATATATTAGTTTGTGTGTGCGTGCGCTCGCGCCAAATTTACCGCTTGCTCTCTTCTCCCCCGTTTTGGCATACCATACAGGTCAGGCTTGGTTCGAGCGCCTGTATTACTTTCGTCTTGTGCGTTCGCTCGCGCCAAATTCTCTCACTTACTCTTTGATTCCCCGCACCCCGCATTCTACCTCTGTTGCCCACAAAGTGACAGCAGCGAGCATAGGGCTTGCTTACTTTCGGTCGCTTGGACCACTTTCGTTTGTTTGTTCACATATTGCGCCAGGGCGTGTGTGTGTTTGGGTAAGCAAGCTTAGCGTTTCTCGGTACATAGCTGCAGTGCGTGTGCGAGGGTAGCTTGAAAAGTTTGGCGAACTTTGGGTACGGTATTGAAGGTAGTTCCTTTTTCTCATTTCAATTATGTCTGAGTCCGATAGGCCAACTGTGGAACGGCCAACAGCTGAACGGCCAACAGTATCTAAAACCAATACGAAGTTGGCATTGTGTCAACAAAGGTTTGACAAAGTCAGTGCTGACATTGCGCGCGTGCAAACAGCCTTTAGATTAAAGCAAATTTCATCGGACAAAACCGAATTAGCTTGTCGCCTAGAGCTTTTAGAGGGTTATATCGATAAGGCTATGAACCTACAGGCAGAGTTGGACATTTTGAGTCCAACCAATGAAAGTAGAGGACCTTTGGAGGATCTTTGTGTCGTCACTAAAGCATTGTTTATGAATGCAATCAAACCGAGATCCGACACACATATGCAGCATGACTGCTCAGTGAATCCACGGTTCGACACACACATGCAGCATGACTGCTCACTGAATTCGAGCCAGCGATCGCAGCTGCCGAAAATGCGTTTGCCGAAGTTTAGTGGCAAACATTCGGAATACAAAAATTTCATGTGCCTGTTCCAAAGCCTCTTTGTCGACGATGCTTCTTTGACAAACGTAGAGAAGTTTAATCATCTCGTATCGTGTTTGTCAGATGAAGCATTGGGTGTAGTAAAACCATTTCAAATGACGGACTGTAATTATCCTAAGGCCCTTGCCAGTCTGAAGTCAGTGTACGACAATAAATGTTTGATATTTTTCGATACCATTGCTCAATTATTCGATTTGCCAACCATGACCAAGCCATCTGCATCGAGTTTAAGATCGATGATAGACACGGTGTCTGCGATATATTCATCGCTGTCGTCTGTAGGTGACGACAAATATATTGCGAATGCAATGATCATTCACATGGTCATGGCAAAGGTCGACCATGTGACCAAATCTCGTTTTGAAGAGCAGCTTGATTATGATAAGCTGCCTTCTTGGGAAGACTGTGCCAAACAGCTGAATAGAAGGTATCAGTACCTGGCAGCAGAAGAGTCAACTCGTGACAAGTCAAGGGTGCGTAACGAGGTGAGGAAGCCTCAACGGAAATCGTCGTTTGCCTGTGCTAATGCAGGTCAAAAGTCGTCGTCTGCATGCACCTATTGCAGGTCTGCAGACCACAATATATATTCTTGTCCATCGTTTAGTGCCATTTCCGTCATGCAACGGTTTGAGTATGCTAAAACTCAAAAACTGTGTCTCAATTGTTTGACCACGGGACATACAGTATCGAGTTGCAAGGCGGCGAAGTGTCGAGTGTGCTCAAAGCCTCACCATTCGCTCCTTCATCGGTACACTGCATCAGTGCAAGGTGAAGCAGCGGCACTTCAAGCCTCAACGTCGGAGGCCTACGTAGGTCACGTGCTCAATGCGGATCAAGTCGTTCTGGCTACCGCGATTGTAAATATCAAAGATAGATTCGGACAGTTGCATCCAGCAAGAGCTTTGCTCGATAGTGGCTCTCAAATAAATTTGATGTCTGAGAGCCTAGCACAGAGGCTTCGGCTTAAACGTGAGCCAACTTCCCTTGCTATCGCTATGGTGGGTGGTGCAACCACCGATAGTAAAACTAAGGTTTGTGCATCGATACATTCTCGGTTGAATTCCCACATGTTTTCCGCTGAGTGTTATGTACTAAAATCAATTTCCACATCTCAGCCTGGGCAATCACTTTCCACATCGAGCTGGAAAATCCCAAAAAATATTCAATTGGCAGATCCCGAATTCCATAAGCCGGCTAAGGTGGATGTTCTCTTGGGAGCTGAAATGTTTTATGGGCTATTGTGCGTTGGGCAAATTAAATTACATTCCGAGCTGCCCATTATGCAAAAAACATTGCTCGGTTGGATTGTTGCAGGCAAATGTACTGGACAGGCGCCTCGGCAACAGTGTATTGAGAGTTCGATAGCTCAAGTGTATAGTTGTTCTCTCGACTCATTAGTAAACCGTTTTTGGGAATTGGATCAATGTCCAATTGAGTCGAAGGCTGTCCGCCAAACAGCTGAACAACAGGCCTGTGAGTTGTACTTCGCAAAAACGGTACAACGATTGTCTTCCGGTCGCTTTCAAGTCAAACTTCCCTTTAAGACCGACCCTAAAGTTCTTGGCCTGTCCTTTCAAACTGCTGAAAGGCGTTTTTTGCAACTTGAGCGCAAACTGTCAAAGGATGACACTCTCAAAACTATGTACCATGACTTCATGAAAGAGTATTTGGATTTGGGACATATGTCCATTCTGAAGTCTGCTCCTCTAGAACAGCATTATTATATTCCTCATCAATGCGTTCTCAGACCTGAGAGTACCTCAACCAAACTTCGTGTTGTGTTCGATGCTTCCAGCAAAACATCAACAGCAGTTTCACTGAACGAAACACTAATGGTGGGGCCAACTATTCAGAGGGAGTTGTATTCAACATTGGTCAACTTTCGGTTGAACAAATATGCCGTAACTGCTGACATTTCGAAAATGTACAGGCAGATAAATGTTTCTGAGGAAGACAGAGACTTCCAACTTGTCTTGTGGAGAGAAAACCCTTCACAAAACATACAGGCATACAGGTTGAATACTGTTACATACGGTACAGCGTCAGCACCCTTTTTGGCTGTACGTTGTTTGTTCGAATTGGCAAATAGTTTCGCACAATCACATCCCATTGGTGCGGAAGTGATTCGCAATTGTTTTTATGTCGACGATATGCTGGCAGGTGCAGACAGTTTAAAAGAACTGGACACAATTTGCAGCCAGGTTCGGGATATTTTGAATTCAGGAGGATTTCCATTGGCCAAGTGGGCTTCCAATTGCCCGACTCAATCTGGAAAGAATGAGGAAATCAGTATTAAGATTGATGAGCAAAGCTCAGTCAAAACGCTTGGAATGCGCTGGGCACCTCAAGATGATGTATTTAAGTACCATCTGGACGTGGATAGTTTTGCCTCCCTGAAACCAACAAAACGCAATATATTGTCGATAGCCTCTCGTTTGTTTGACCCTCTTGGTTTGTTGTGTCCAATTGTCACTAAGGCAAAAATGCTGTTGCAGGACTTATGGAGGCTAAAGGTAGATTGGGATGAGGCTATTCCTATGAGTCTACACACTGCGTGGAATAAGTTCACCACTACCTTGCGGGATTTACACAAAATTTCAATCCCTCGTTACGTATGTTTGACGCTGTACAAAGGGGTTCAAATTCACGGCTTTGCTGACGCATCCAGTCACGCCTACGGTTGCTGTATATACGTACGAACGTGCAACGACGAAGACGTTCGCGTGTCATTGCTCACGGCAAAGTCGAGGGTAGCTCCGCTGAGCGTAAAAACAATACCCCGGTTAGAGCTTTGTGCAGCACTATTACTGGCCAAACTCTGGCAACAAGTGTCGACCACAATGACCAAATTCACGATAGAAAGCGTAAATTTCTGGTCAGATTCGCAGGTCACGCTATATTGGTTGCAGCGTGATTCGGGTACGTTGGGTACATTCGTCGCGAATCGGGTCGCAGAATGCCAAGAATTGTCAAGTGGAGTCGTATGGCGTCACGTTCCAACGGATGCTAATCCAGCAGACTTGGTTTCAAGGGGAACAGATGTTGACGACATTGTGAGCTCCTTGTGGTTCAATGGGCCAAGCTTTTTAATGGCAGAAAAAGATCGATGGCCGCAACTTCATCAGTTCCAGATAGCGTCAGAAGTGAAAACTTCTGAAGATAAGAAAAGGGCAGTGGTATGTGCGCTTGGGGTAGCTGATGCTGAATCTAATTGCATTGTGCAATTAATCAACCGGCAATCGAGGTTTTCTAAGTTGGTCCGCATAATGGCCTACGTGCTTCGATTCTGTTTCAAGCAGCTTAGAGGTGATTCGCATCTTGTATCTGCGGCAGAAAGGAACATTGCGTTTTTAAAGCTGATCGCAGTCGTACAAAGCACAACATACAGCGCTGAGTATAGATTATTGGAAAAATCGGCAGCATTAGCTCCGATGCTGCAGTCGTTGAATCCATTTGTCCACGAGTTTGATGAAAATAGCATCAAATTTAAGTTAATTCGAGTAGGAGGGCGCTTGCTACACGGCCCTATCGCATACGACGCCAAATTCCCTCTGTTGCTACCAAAGGGATCTGAATTGGTCAGCCTTTTAGTCAGGCATTTGCACCTTAGGCACTACCATGCTGGTGCAAAGGTTCTTGTGGGATTGCTGAGGCAGCAAGTTTGGGTGATCAATGCCCGAAGCGTGTGTACAGCGCATGTTAGAAGATGCGTACACTGTTTTCGCTACAAGCCAAAGTTGTTGGGGCAAATAATGGGAAATTTGCCAGCTGACCGCCTTCGTGAGGGTCGGCCGTTCAGAGTATCTGGCGTAGATTTCTGTGGGCCATTCTACGTAAGCTATAGAATCAGAGGTAGACCACCCGTTAAAATGTACGTTGCCGTTTTTGTTTGTTTCGCCTCAAAGGCAGTCCATCTAGAACTTGTCTCAGACCTTTCAACTGACGCGTTTCTGAATGTATTTAAAAGGTTCGTTGGGAGACGGGGACTGCCGGAGAAGATGGTCAGCGACAACGCAACGAATTTCTTGGGAGCGAGCAACGTGCTGAGGGAGCTCCAAGCGGCATTCACCCGGAGCAAGGAGAGCCTGCAGGACTACGCAGCGGAGAGAGCCGTGACCTGGTGCTTCATCCCTCCGAGAGCACCGCACTTCGGCGGGCTGTGGGAAGCAGCAGTCAAGGCGGCCAAACACAGGCTGGTGCGAGGGGCAGGCGACGCCAACCTCACGCCGGACGAGTTGAGCACGCACCTCGTGGAGGTAGAAGCGTTGCTCAACTCCAGGCCCCTCGTGGCGGACACCAGCGATCCGAACGACGGCGAGGCCATCACACCAGGGCACTTGCTCATCGGCCAACCTCTGCTGGGCCTGCCGCACGGATCCACGCCCGGAGAGCCCAACAACAAGCCCGCACCCGGATACTTGAAGCGGTGGCGACTGTTGTTGGAGCTCAAACTGCGCTTTTGGCGCAAGTGGTCCAACGACTACCTCCTCAGCCTGCAGCAGCGAGCCCAGTGGAGCAGAGGCGAGGCCAATCTGGCCGAAGGGACGGTCGTGCTGGTGCACGACGACAACACCCCCCCGCAACGATGGACAATAGGGCGCAATAACTGGAGAGGACGGCAAGGTGCGGGTGGCCGAAGTAAGAACGCCAGCCGGCGTCATTAAACGGCCAGTCCACAAGCTGGCACCACTTCCAACGTGCTGAAGACCGGAGCTCTTCAGCGGGGCCGGAATGTTGGAGTAGTTTAAGAGAGGATCGGATGCCCAAAGAGTCGCTCCATCTTCGGGTGACCCGCAAGCCGATCTGCACGATTGCCGACGGCGAATTGGGTTGAGGCGGCCGACGGTGGGTCGCGCAAAGAGTGGAATGGGACGACACTTCACTTGTCGAAGTACGCCCAAAGCCACTGCATCGTTTGAAAATAAAACCCTATAATTGAAAACAAAACCGCGTCCTCATTTAATTGCATAGTTGTTCATATAGTTTGAAATCTAAAAAATACTAGATTTTTCATTTGGTCTTGTCTTTTTTTTTTTTGAAAACTATCACAGTGTTATCGATGAGCGTTTTCAGGAGGCGAAGCGTTTGAAATATTTTTCGTCCCTGGACCTAAACAGCGGTGATTACCAGATTGAAGTAGCACTAGAGAGTATTAGGCTTACTGCTTGAGCAAATCCAGCATGTATTGCAAAATTGCGGATTACCTCTAAATAGAGGAAAATGTAAGTTGTATAAGCAATCGAATCGTCATCAGATACGATGGGTCATCATATACACGCAGACGGCATCAGTCCTGGAGAGATAAAGACGAATGCCGTTGCATTGTTCCCGAAGCCGAATAATGTTACCGAAGTACAACAGTATATGCTGGAGCAACCACAGCAGGATGCTTTTGAGAAATTAATGATGCACGAACCGAATTATTTTTTCAATGTTAATACCTTGAAATGAAAATGTAAAACGATGGGACGACCGGATACGATCAATCCAGTAGAGCATCTAGACCCTGGTAAATAGCACTACTAAGTTCTCCCCTTTCAGCTATTGTATGAATACAAACCACGAGATATACTCAAGAACGCATTGATGAGCGTGATACAAGGTCAGGATCAGAATATGAGGACAGATGCTGAGTTGGATAAGCTACGAGCAGATACTGCGACTACAGTCAACGATCATAGGAAAGAAACTGCATGCTGAAAAGAAACGCTACGATGCCAGACATTCCGAGCCAACAATAGTTAGCCTTAATGATCTTGAATTGGTCGAGAATAAGCCATATAACACAGGCACATCTCCCAAATTGGAGCTTAGGTCGATTATGATGAGCTGTGAGCTCTAAGTTGCTTTTGTGTGCACGATAGTATCGATAGGAGGAGGATATCAACTTGGGCTCGAGGACAGACAAGACAAAACGAAGGAGAAAACTCGATAATACACATTTTTATATTAATATCTAAATAAAACCACATAAAATCCCTTGGAACCATCCCTTAGAGCATACTGGAAATGCTCATCCTTGGAGCGGTTTAAGGCGATCGCAAACAAGTGTTTAAGGTTATGAGATTCTATAAAGATTTTCATATGTTAACTTGCAAGTCCCGCGGAGTCGTAAGTAACTATACTGAATGCCCATGGTCCAAGGAAAAAAAGCGGAACGCAGAGAAAAAACACTTCAGGTCACTACGAAAGAGCGAATGTTTTCATCTCAGGAACCCACATTTGCAGCAGCAACGGCTGACTTACATAAAATCTATCTTAAAGGTTCTTCATTTTAAGCTCTATAGTTGATTTTCTCCAGAAATTTTTGCGAAGATCACTCAACAAGTACTTAGCCTCACCACATAATGGCGCTGATATTATAAAACAGTTTTACCATAGTGCAGTGGATTCAATCAGTAGCCTTATGCCAAAGTTCCAGTCAATCTCCTTCATAAGCTTTGTTTCTATAGTCTATGAAAGCGTGCGTGTCGGTCGGTTTTAAAAAAATAGAAAAGAGCAATATCGTTCGGTGACACTTTGATTCTTGGTTTTGGAAGGGAAAACGCGCATTGAAATCAAAGATCGCTTATAGGCAGTATACGGAACATCAAGAATTGGTTCAACGAGTTTGTTCATGGCAGCACGTCGCTTTTGATGAGCCTCGCCCAGATGCCCCAAAAACGGCTACTACGGAAGAAAACATTAAACAAAATCCGCGATCTGGTGTTGGAAGACCACCGATTGAAGGTTCGCGATATAGCTAAGATTGTGGGCGTCTCAGAAGGAATGGCGCATTATGTTCACGAAGAAGTGGGCATCAGGAAATGCAGCCGTGAGACCATATCGGTGAGCTGTTAAGCGCTGCTTGGACTTCACGAGTACCCGGCAAACATGCTCCGAAGAAGACGAAGATTTTTCCATCGGCCGGAAATGTGATGGCCACCATTTTCTGGGATTCACAAGGTGTGATCCACATCGATTACTTGGAGACGGGTAAAACAATCACCGTGCTTTACTATTGAGCTTAATTAATCACACTACTCCAAGTGTATTTCAAAATATCGCCCCGCCCCACAAGGGACGAAAGTCTATGGCGTACACAATTTTGAAGATAAGAGAAAACTAAATACGCAGAATCATAGAAGATGACCATTTCTATCATAATGTTGAATCTGAATCAGATCGGATTATTAATATACCCACAATAAAGAAAACCATTTCGAAATTCATCGTTCCCTCTCGTTCTCTCTCACACGCGACCCTGTCTGCTTTGCCTATTCGTCCAAATGAGCGCCTAGATCTTAGATACTATAAAAGCTAGAGCAACCAAACTTGCTATCCAAACTCCTGTGATATCCATTCAGCACAAGTTTATTTCAAAATTTTGCCACGCCCCCTTCCGCCCCCACTAAGAACGAAAATCTGTGGAATCCACAATTTTTAAGATAAAAGAAAACAAAAAAAGCAGAGTCATGGAAAATGACCGTGTCTACCAGACTGCCGAATCTGGATCAGGTCGGATCATTATTATGGCCAGAAGGAACAAATTAAATTTCAGTGGCTACGCAACGCCTGCCAAGCGCTTACTCATTCCCTCTCTCTCTCGCAAACACTTGTACGTCTCGAATATTTAGTTATACATGTACATGTAGAAATGTAGAAGCAGATGTAAAAAGCATATGGGCACTTCTCTGATGTCGCACGGGACGTTCGTACGCATTTCAAGTTGTAAAAATGTCAACAAATTTTCAAAATTGTTTAACCTTTATGATTCGCCTCTTGACTAGCTCTAAAGCTGGTGCTAAGGGCGATTTTGGGCTACTGTTCGTTTTCGAGATTTTCGCAAAAAACCATGGTATTCGCACGGGACAAATATAGAAATGGTTTTCGCGGCGACCAATTCAAACTCAGATTTCAGCGAAAGTTGAGGCAATATATTTATGAGAATTTCTGATTAATGTTCTGCATTGATGACTCTTTAAAATGGTTATAATTTTAAGCATGTATGGTTTGAAGTTTTTTTTAAATTCAATTTAAGCCTCTGTCGCACGGGACATGTCGCACGGGACAAAAATTTCTTGGCTTTATAAATGTTACAAAAGTTCCGTTAACCGATATTGAGAAAATTTTGTGGGCTTTTTTTTAGATAGTTCAATATGTAAGAGAGACTTTGAGGAAAAACTTGTATCAAGAATCATCTTTCTTATAGGCCACATAATGGCGCTGATATTATAAAACAGTTTTACCATAGTGCAGTGGATTCAATCAGTAGCCTTATGCCAAAGTTCCAGTCAATCTCCTTCATAAGCTTTGTTTCTATAGTCTATGAAAGCGTGCGTGTCGGTCGGTTTTAAAAAAATAGAAAAGAGCAATATCGTTCGGTGACACTTTGATTCTTGGTTTTGGAAGGGAAAACGCGCATTGAAATCAAAGATCGCTTATAGGCAGTATACGGAACATCAAGAATTGGTTCAACGAGTTTGTTCATGGCAGCACGTCGCTTTTGATGAGCCTCGCCCAGATGCCCCAAAAACGGCTACTACGGAAGAAAACATTAAACAAAATCCGCGATCTGGTGTTGGAAGACCACCGATTGAAGGTTCGCGATATAGCTAAGATTGTGGGCGTCTCAGAAGGAATGGCGCATTATGTTCACGAAGAAGTGGGCATCAGGAAATGCAGCCGTGAGACCATATCGGTGAGCTGTTAAGCGCTGCTTGGACTTCACGAGTACCCGGCAAACATGCTCCGAAGAAGACGAAGATTTTTCCATCGGCCGGAAATGTGATGGCCACCATTTTCTGGGATTCACAAGGTGTGATCCACATCGATTACTTGGAGACGGGTAAAACAATCACCGTGCTTTACTATTGAGCTTAATTAATCACACTACTCCAAGTGTATTTCAAAATATCGCCCCGCCCCACAAGGGACGAAAGTCTATGGCGTACACAATTTTGAAGATAAGAGAAAACTAAATACGCAGAATCATAGAAGATGACCATTTCTATCATAATGTTGAATCTGAATCAGATCGGATTATTAATATACCCACAATAAAGAAAACCATTTCGAAATTCATCGTTCCCTCTCGTTCTCTCTCACACGCGACCCTGTCTGCTTTGCCTATTCGTCCAAATGAGCGCCTAGATCTTAGATACTATAAAAGCTAGAGCAACCAAACTTGCTATCCAAACTCCTGTGATATCCATTCAGCACAAGTTTATTTCAAAATTTTGCCACGCCCCCTTCCGCCCCCACTAAGAACGAAAATCTGTGGAATCCACAATTTTTAAGATAAAAGAAAACAAAAAAAGCAGAGTCATGGAAAATGACCGTGTCTACCAGACTGCCGAATCTGGATCAGGTCGGATCATTATTATGGCCAGAAGGAACAAATTAAATTTCAGTGGCTACGCAACGCCTGCCAAGCGCTTACTCATTCCCTCTCTCTCTCGCAAACACTTGTACGTCTCGAATATTTAGTTATACATGTACATGTAGAAATGTAGAAGCAGATGTAAAAAGCATATGGGCACTTCTCTGATGTCGCACGGGACGTTCGTACGCATTTCAAGTTGTAAAAATGTCAACAAATTTTCAAAATTGTTTAACCTTTATGATTCGCCTCTTGACTAGCTCTAAAGCTGGTGCTAAGGGCGATTTTGGGCTACTGTTCGTTTTCGAGATTTTCGCAAAAAACCATGGTATTCGCACGGGACAAATATAGAAATGGTTTTCGCGGCGACCAATTCAAACTCAGATTTCAGCGAAAGTTGAGGCAATATATTTATGAGAATTTCTGATTAATGTTCTGCATTGATGACTCTTTAAAATGGTTATAATTTTAAGCATGTATGGTTTGAAGTTTTTTTTAAATTCAATTTAAGCCTCTGTCGCACGGGACATGTCGCACGGGACAAAAATTTCTTGGCTTTATAAATGTTACAAAAGTTCCGTTAACCGATATTGAGAAAATTTTGTGGGCTTTTTTTTAGATAGTTCAATATGTAAGAGAGACTTTGAGGAAAAACTTGTATCAAGAATCATCTTTCTTATAGGCGAAAATAATAATGGAAAACATGACAAAAAAATACCAAAAAATTGAACTTTTGCTAATTTTAATAGGTTTTCAGATCAAAGTTAATGAAATTATATGTCAATTAATTAAATTGGTGGATTTCCAATATCTTTTAAATATAAAATCCCGAGAAAACTATATTCAAATGTGTTTTTATTGAATTTTAATTTTTTGACCTCGGTGGACCTCGTCAGAGAAATGCCCATATGCAAACAAAAATGGAAACATGTATAAAAATTCCAAAAATGGTTTGACTTTATTTTTTGAAATATTATTTTTTGCCCAAAATTTAATTCGTCCCTTTTGCAAACATATAATAAATAACATCATATATGTATGTATGTATGTATGTTTATACTGCTTGAGTGCCGCGGCTCACAACGTTCCCCCTCGTTTTATATAAATCAGTATCTTAGAAAGATTTTTGGGGAAAACTTTGTCCTAATATTAAAGGAAAACATGACTGCTAAATGTTATAAGGTTTTTTGGCATGATCAACCTTTCGGCGGAACTGCTCATATATTACACTTGGCTTGTATCCCTGTGGGCAACGCAAGCTAGCAGTCTATCCCAGGGCTGGGTAGTTTCCCTTGCCCACCAAGCATAGACAAAGTTAGATAAAACCAACAAAACAAACAAGTAAACGGCTGTCAACTGAGTGAAGCATTGGTCAAATTCAAACAGTCCTTTTGACCAACCTCTTGTCTAACGGCTGCGGTTGGCCTAGTCCATGGCTAACGCCACGTGAATAATCTACAAGCGGCCCGGTTCGTTCTTCGCTAAGTATGCAGTAAAATATTAAAAAAATTTAATTGGAACATCAAATTCATTTATTTAAAGAAACAAATAGTTTGATTGCTAGCTATTTTAAAAATCAATCCATAACATTTGGATAAAAAAATTTTTGATTCCTCCAAATTCAAACCACAAACGTTAAGTGTTTGCCCTTGGGCCTTATTGATGTTCATCGCAAATGATAAGCGCACAGAATATTGAAATCGTTTGAATCATAGGAATCAAAGGGTAAGCGGTATCAATCCAACTTTTCCTTTTGATTTAGAAATTAAGATCGTAACCTCAATCAAATTTGGCAATAACTTTTTCACTGCTAATCTGGTGCCATTACACAATTTTGGTGGAATAATATTTCGCAATAATATAATCAAAGAACCAACTATCAGATTCATCCAATGCGGTGGCCTACCAGCCGGTTTCAGGGAATTCAAAAATTCAATTGGGTAATTCATTGCCGCATCTTGATTCATAACACTGTCAATTGATTTAAATGTCGTGACTACACCTTGCAGTTTCGCTTGAATTTTAAAATTAATGGTATTGATATGAATGATCCTTGGTGCTAAATTGGCGAGTTCCTTCAACCAATCATAATGGCTGTAATTCTGAAGAATATGATGAAATACACATTCAATCAATTCATCTATCGATTGGTTCGGTTCAGCGATCAATCCGTTGATACTGTCGATTTAAATTATGCCATCACAAATGTCTAACAATTGTTTTGAAAACTAATTGGCAGCTGGATTTTGGAGGTGAATAGGCATATTCATGTTCTGTGTCAATTTTTGCACATATCTCCAAAGAACTGATGACTTCAAACAGGCATTCATTTCATCAGCAGGAGCGGACCGAGGAATGACAGGCAATGTTTGTCGAAAATCCACTGATAGTAACACCACCAACATGACATAATATCATATCCATGTACACTCATCCCATAAAATAATTGACGTTATCCTTTATCCTAACAGAATTTCTCGAAATATTGCAAGTTGGAGTTTCAATCACCTGTACATTCAATGGAAATTTTAATACAGAGTGTGCGGTCCGACCACCTTATAATAATGTAGCAGCAAGTTCCGAAGATGCAAGTACCAGTGCAATTTTCTGTTCCGATCGAATAGTCGCTAAAATCAATGATATAACGATCGTTTTGCCTGTACCACCAAAATATCCAAAAGATATAATCCACCCGCATCCATCATTCCAACGTATCCGGACATACTATAATCTGGCTGTCGTAATTAAAAGCAGCACGCATAATTTCAGCCAAAACAGCAAAACGTATTCGTGATCGCCGATAATATCGGCCCGTTCGACGTCTTGACAATGAAGGTGTTCAGATGAGAATTGTGCTGTTAAATTGAAACTTTTTTCAGTGTTGACAGTAAAAGCATGTTGTCATGTTATTCATGCAGTTATTTCATTTTGAACGGGCTTCGATTAAAGCAAATTGTCAGCGATAAATGAAGAACCGCTCTACCGATTTTGTGCAAACTGTCGCACGGGACAAAAATTTCTTGGCTTTATAAATGTTACAAAAGTTCCGTTAACCGATATTGAGAAAATTTTGTGGGCTTTTTTTTAGATAGTTCAATATGTAAGAGAGACTTTGAGGAAAAACTTGTATCAAGAATCATCTTTCTTATAGGCGAAAATAATAATGGAAAACATGACAAAAAAATACCAAAAAATTGAACTTTTGCTAATTTTAATAGGTTTTCAGATCAAAGTTAATGAAATTATATGTCAATTAATTAAATTGGTGGATTTCCAATATCTTTTAAATATAAAATCCCGAGAAAACTATATTCAAATGTGTTTTTATTGAATTTTAATTTTTTGACCTCGGTGGACCTCGTCAGAGAAATGCCCATATGCAAACAAAAATGGAAACATGTATAAAAATTCCAAAAATGGTTTGACTTTATTTTTTGAAATATTATTTTTTGCCCAAAATTTAATTCGTCCCTTTTGCAAACATATAATAAATAACATCATATATGTATGTATGTATGTATGTTTATACTGCTTGAGTGCCGCGGCTCACAACGTTCCCCCTCGTTTTATATAAATCAGTATCTTAGAAAGATTTTTGGGGAAAACTTTGTCCTAATATTAAAGGAAAACATGACTGCTAAATGTTATAAGGTTTTTTGGCATGATCAACCTTTCGGCGGAACTGCTCATATATTACACTTGGCTTGTATCCCTGTGGGCAACGCAAGCTAGCAGTCTATCCCAGGGCTGGGTAGTTTCCCTTGCCCACCAAGCATAGACAAAGTTAGATAAAACCAACAAAACAAACAAGTAAACGGCTGTCAACTGAGTGAAGCATTGGTCAAATTCAAACAGTCCTTTTGACCAACCTCTTGTCTAACGGCTGCGGTTGGCCTAGTCCATGGCTAACGCCACGTGAATAATCTACAAGCGGCCCGGTTCGTTCTTCGCTAAGTATGCAGTAAAATATTAAAAAAATTTAATTGGAACATCAAATTCATTTATTTAAAGAAACAAATAGTTTGATTGCTAGCTATTTTAAAAATCAATCCAAAACATTTGGATAAAAAAATTTTTGATTCCTCCAAATTCAAACCACAAACGTTAAGTGTTTGCCCTTGGGCCTTATTGATGTTCATCGCAAATGATAAGCGCACAGAATATTGAAATCGTTTGAATCATAGGAATCAAAGGGTAAGCGGTATCAATCCAACTTTTCCTTTTGATTTAGAAATTAAGATCGTAACCTCAATCAAATTTGGCAATAACTTTTTCACTGCTAATCTGGTGCCATTACACAATTTTGGTGGAATAATATTTCGCAATAATATAATCAAAGAACCAACTATCAGATTCATCCAATGCGGTGGCCTACCAGCCGGTTTCAGGGAATTCAAAAATTCAATTGGGTAATTCATTGCCGCATCTTGATTCATAACACTGTCAATTGATTTAAATGTCGTGACTACACCTTGCAGTTTCGCTTGAATTTTAAAATTAATGGTATTGATATGAATGATCCTTGGTGCTAAATTGGCGAGTTCCTTCAACCAATCATAATGGCTGTAATTCTGAAGAATATGATGAAATACACATTCAATCAATTCATCTATCGATTGGTTCGGTTCAGCGATCAATCCGTTGATACTGTCGATTTAAATTATGCCATCACAAATGTCTAACAATTGTTTTGAAAACTAATTGGCAGCTGGATTTTGGAGGTGAATAGGCATATTCATGTTCTGTGTCAATTTTTGCACATATCTCCAAAGAACTGATGACTTCAAACAGGCATTCATTTCATCAGCAGGAGCGGACCGAGGAATGACAGGCAATGTTTGTCGAAAATCCACTGATAGTAACACCACCAACATGACATAATATCATATCCATGTACACTCATCCCATAAAATAATTGACGTTATCCTTTATCCTAACAGAATTTCTCGAAATATTGCAAGTTGGAGTTTCAATCACCTGTACATTCAATGGAAATTTTAATACAGAGTGTGCGGTCCGACCACCTTATAATAATGTAGCAGCAAGTTCCGAAGATGCAAGTACCAGTGCAATTTTCTGTTCCGATCGAATAGTCGCTAAAATCAATGATATAACGATCGTTTTGCCTGTACCACCAAAATATCCAAAAGATATAATCCACCCGCATCCATCATTCCAACGTATCCGGACATACTATAATCTGGCTGTCGTAATTAAAAGCAGCACGCATAATTTCAGCCAAAACAGCAAAACGTATTCGTGATCGCCGATAATATAGCGCGGCCCGTTCGACGTCTTGACAATGAAGGTGTTCAGATGAGAATTGTGCTGTTAAATTGAAACTTTTTTCAGTGTTGACAGTAAAAGCATGTTGTCATGTTATTCATGCAGTTATTTCATTTTGAACGGGCTTCGATTAAAGCAAATTGTCAGCGATAAATGAAGAACCGCTCTACCGATTTTGTGCAAACTTCACACAAACTATCTACTAAATAGTCCGTACAAAGCCTAAATATTTGGTTTGTATAGGTGAACCCGTTCTTGAGTTATAAACCTACAACGAAATGTGGCATTGATTTTAATATATATACATAGATGCTTTGGAATAAATAACACAACAAAAAGAAACACCAAAACTTCAACAACAAAAAATATAAGGGAGGACTAAATAGACAGCTGGTTCTTAATTGATATATATCTAAGGGCGATCACGAGGATACCCTTGCCCATTCGGTGTGAATGTCATACATACATATGTGCAAAGTTGGATATGATATGCCAGTAAATTAAGCCTACCAAGAGCTCTTGTTAAGAGTCTCTGGGGCAAAAGCAATAATCAATAAATGACTTCCCACACACATGCACCCACACTGGTGGGATCGTGTAATCTCCGCGTCACACACAAAGGGTTAAGCCCTGGCAGCCGACGGAAATGTAATAGTGCTTTCACAATAAACAATCGTTATACGTTAAATTAATTTAATGACTAATAACACATCTCAACAAAATTCAACTTTTTATTTCTGCTGTGGCCTAAGATAACTTTTTCTGATAGATTTGGAGATTAAAATTTTTTTTAGAATTATGGTTATTATACCCGGTACTCGAAGAGTATAGGGGTATATTAGATTTGTGGTAATAACGGTTGTGTGTAACGCCCAGAAGGAAGCGTTTCCGACCCCATAAAGTTTATATATTCTTGATCAGCATCAACAGCCGAGTCGATATAGCCATGTCTGTCTGTCCGTCCGTCCGTCCGTCCGTCTTCATTAGCGCCTATATCTCAGAGACTATAAAAGCTAGAGCAACCAAGTTTGCAGAATTTTGAAGATACGAGAAAACTAAAAACGCAGAATCATAGAGAATGACAATTTCTATCAGAATGTTGAATCTGGATAAGATCGGATCATTATTATAGCTACAATGAATAAAACCATTTGGAAATTGTGATATCAAACCAGCACGAGTTTGTTTCAAAATTTTGCCACGCCTCCTTCCGCCCCCACAAAAAACGAAAATCTGTGGAGTCCAATATTTTTAAGGTACGAGAAAACCAAAAACGCAGAATCATGGAAAATTACCATATCTACCAGATTGCCGAATATGGATCAAACACTTGTACGTCTCAAATATGTAGTTATACAGTTATATAGTTATAGGCTGGCAAAAATCCTCTAGCTGAACCCTCCACGAGGGTGCCGGCTGGGCAATGGACACTGCATTATCCCGGACGAGGGTAATGCATTGTCGCTTGCCCCGTCCGAGGCAATGCAGTGTCTAGCTAAGGCAATGACCTAGCGTCTTCTCGACCTCGAGTCGGGAGAGCTGGGTTAGGGCCATGGCTAGAGGTGCCTGGCGGCCAGGCATAAAACGCTAGGGGGTGGTCCCCCCGAAAAATATCAACCTTATGGACCTACGGGCCAACAATGGAAGTCGTGAAAGATGAAGCACGGACTGGGATGTCAGTCCAAACGTCGGTGGAATGCGTGACTGCTACCACCGGCGGGCACGGGGAGGAGAATGCCTCTCTGCGTGTCGCCAGCGGTCACACCTCGGACGTGGCGGGAGCAGGCCACGTCAGTTGTACAACGACTGCCAAAAAACATCCTCACTCCAAGCTGAACCGCACGGATGCCGCTGTCGAAGCAGACACGGATCTGGAGAGCGTGACCTCAATCAGTAATACGGAGGAAGAGAGCCTTCTCCGCTCACCGGAGCCAGGTACCAGCTCCCCGCGTAGGGAAGGGCCAAAGCGCTCCAGGGAGGGGATGAAGGCTCTCTCGCAGTACAAGGCAGCCCTCAAAATCCTGAGCCGGCTCCAGGGTAAAGCCGACATCTCCCAAGAGGAGAAAGCCAGGCTAACCTGGGCCGAACAGCGGGTGGAAGAGGGCAGAAGGCACTTCTCGCAAATGCCCCAGATGAGGGCATCCATCGGGAAGTACGCCAACAAGGTGGAGGAGATGCTGGCGTGCAAGAGGCAACGCTCCGTTGAGAGTGCCAGTAAAGACACTCCGGCGAGCAAGCGGCAACGCGGGCCGAAGGGCGCAGCCCCACCACAGAAAGTGGCGATCCCACCGACACAACACCCGAAGTCGCGGACGGCGAGTGATGCGGCCAGACGACATCTGATCGTGGCGCTGATCGACCGTAGCGATGAGAACGGGAGAATGACGGCGGCGCAGTGGAAGTTGGTGCACGCGCGGCTCGTCGACTCATTGTTTGCACGAATGGAGGAGGATCCCGCAGCCCCCATGCCCACCTTTGATGGCGCTGGGTGGCTGAATGGGGTTAAGATCCTCAAATGCAAAGATGATCCAACGCGTAGGTGGCTAACGCAAACTGTCGGCCAACTGGAAGCGATGTGGGAGGGCGCCAAGCTGGAGGTGGTAGACAGGGAGCTGATCCCGTCTATACCGAAGGCGAAGGTAGTCTTCCCCATCGCGATCCAAGGAGACAGGGCGCTGAGGCTCTTACAGCGACAAAATCCCGAGATCCCAACGGGTGATTGGAAGGTGCTGCACACTGGGAGTCCGCTACCCAATGAGGGGGGCCAGTGTGCAATCCTCCAAATAAATAAAGAGGCAGAGGACCTCTTATACCCCAGATTCGGGAAGATGGCGTGGGGCATGGGCAGTGTATACCTGCGCCTAAAAAAGCGCCACCCCGGGGACAAGGACGCGCACACCCTTCAGGCAGGCGAAGTGGAGAAGGACCTAGGTCTGGACACCATCGTGGAGGCCGCCCAGGGGCTTGCGCTGGACGAGTCGGAGGAGGAGGAGGACGGTGATGTGACGATTGTAGTCAACCCGTCGAGCGGAGTTGAGCCAGCCACCCATGCCACTGAGTGTGCTGCAGCTCAACTTGCATAAAAGCAAGGTGGCGTCGACGGAGCTCCTCATAGCCATGGAGCAAGGGCCCGTCGACATAGCTCTAGTCCAAGAGCCATGGATTGCTTCAGGCAACTCTGTGGCCGGACTAAAGTCCTCTAAATATAACTCGTTCTACACAACACCGGTAAGCAGGAACAGAACCATCGTACTTGTACGAAAGGGGATCCATGCTCACCTTATGTCTCATTACAGCACAGACGACCTAACAGTAGTGATGCTAGAAAGCGAGGAGAAGCGCCTCTTGGTAGCCTCCTGCTACATGGCACACGACAGACCCGCACCACCCGAAGAGCTAAGGAGTCTGGTAGACGAAACCGGATCCAAAGATTACCAAATACTCATTGGTACGGACGCTAATGCCCACCACAATGTATGGGGAAGCCCCGACACCAATGACCGAGGTGAGTCTCTTCTAGAATTTATACTCTCTACTAACATAGAAGTAGCAAACGTGGGGGCGGACTACACATACGTGGGTCCAACCTCATCAAATGTGCTAGACCTAACACTCGTAACGGGAAGAAGCGCCGCGGTGACTGGGTGGAGGGTCCTCGAAAGACCATCCTTCTCAGATCACAGGTATATCCAGTTTAAATACGAATTTAAACACACCTCGAAGGTAGCCGTCTATAGGAACCCCCGGAAGACAAACTGGGAAAAGTTCAAAAAGACGGTTACCTCGAAGCTCGCGGTCGGTCCGGGGTCGGTAAAATCGGCTGACGAAATAGAGAAGTCCCTTGGGGCTCTATCCAAGGAGCTACTGGGCGGGTACCGTGCAGCATGCCCACCCTCGAGTACGAAAAAGAAGAACAAGCCACTCTGGTGGAACAGAGAGCTCTCCCTCCTTAGAAACAACCTCCGGGAATTCTTCAAGCTCGCCAAACAGGCGAATGAAGAGTTTATAAACGAGGAATACAGGAACCTACTCAGAAACTACAAGAAAGAGATACGCAAGGCACAACGCAGCTCGTGGAGGAACTTCTGCTCCAACATCGAGAAGGTGCCCGAAACGGCAAGACTCAGGAAGCTGCTCTCCAAGCAGCCCACTATACAGAGTCAGCTCAAGCTCAACAATGGACAATGGTCAGAGAGCAGCGAAGAAGCCCTGACAGCACTAATGGAGGCACACTTCCCTGGATGCACCGAGGTCACTGATGCCACAACGCAACATGACCCAGCGACAGAGGAACAAACCATCCCCACAGGACTAGTAACTCACAAGAAAATCCAATGGGCCATAGACTCCTTTACAGGCATTAAAGCACCTGGACTGGATGGGATATTTCCAGCCATGTTGCAGGTGGCCAAAGAGGTGATCACCCCATGGCTTTTCGCTATCTATACGGCATGCTTGAGGACAGGCTATATACCTATACATTGGAGAACTTCAAGAGCTGTCTTCCTGCCGAAGGCAGGAAAGTGCAGCCATGTTAATCCCAAGGATTATAGACCGATAAGCCTCACCTCCTTTCTACTGAAAACGCTAGAAAAGCTGCTGGAGCTACACATCAGAGAGGAAGTAGGGGGACTGATGTCATGCAACCAGCACGCTTACACGAAAGGGAAATCGGTAGAAACAGCACTACACTCGCTAGTAGCTAACGTCGAGAAAGCCCTCAATACCAAGAAATATGCACTAGGAGTATTTGTCGATATATCCGGAGCATTCAACAACGTGGCCACAAGCGCAATAATGGGTCGCTTAGAAGCAACCAACGCACACCCGGCAATCAACCACTGGATAAAGAATCTCCTCAGTTGTAGACGGGTTCAATCGGAATGGGGTACCGCCTCCATAGTAAGAGGGGCACACAGAGGCACACCACAGGGTGGAGTACTGTCGCCCCTCCTGTAGAACCTGGTGGTCGACGACCTAATTAAGAGATTCGAAAGGAGAGCCCCAAAAATAACAGCCTATGCAGATGACATAAGCATACTTATTACGGGTGTATGTCCATCGACACTCAGCTCCATAATGGAAAACACACTCAGGGAGATATGTGAGTGGGCGAACGAAGTAGGACTCAGTATCAACGCGGACAAGACGGACCTCATCCTCTTCACCAAGAGGTACAAGGTACCGTCATGGATCCCCCCGAAAATCGATCAAACAAGGCTAACCCCAAAAACACAAGTCAAATACCTTGGCACAGTACTGGACAGCAAGCTGGCATGGAGACCCAATGTAGTGGAAAGGGTGAAGAAGGCCACCATTGCGCTATATGCATCAACAAAGATGCTCAGCAGCACATGGGGCCTGTCACCTGCTCTAATGCATTGGATCTACATATCGGTGGTGCGACCAACTCTGCTGTATGGAGTCTTAGTGTGGTGGCAAGCTACTAAAAAGAAAACGTACCACAAGCTTATGGAAAAGACTCAGCGACAGGCACTGCTCTGCATCACGGGGGCACTGAGATCAACCCCAACAAAAGCACTCGAAACCATTCTCGGAATTGACCCCCTGGATATCCACGCGCACCTGACGGCTGGAAAGGCCGCTCAGCGCCTCATTGCCTCAGGAAACATGCAGCCACAAGCATACGGGCACAGTTCAATCGGCAGGGACATGATCAGTAATACTGACTACATGACCCCTCGAACGTGTCTCGACATCAACACAAACGCATTTCTGGGACCGGAAGAATGGAAAAAAGGCCAGATCGAACATCTCAATATATATACAGACGGCTCCAAGATGGTAGGAGGAGTAGGAGCCGGCATATACTGCACAGACCCCGAAATAGGGCTGTCATACAAGCTACCAGACCACTGCAGCATATTCCAGGCGGAAGTCTTTGCCATCAGGAAAGCAGCAGAGGTTGCACAACAAGCAGGGCGATCACATGACGTGGTCAATCTGTTTGTAGACAGCCAAGCGGCGATAAAATCCATGCAGTCGTCCACGGTCAGTTCTAGAAGTGTCCTGGCGAGCAGGGAAGCATTAGACTCACTAAGCACGACCAAGTCAGTGCGGATCTACTGGGTTCCCAGCCATCAGGGCATTGAAGGAAATGAAGCGGCGGACGTTCTGGCTAAGGAAGGCGTCGGGCTGGCGAGAGAAAGAGCAGAAAACGTGCCTGTCTCACTCAGAACGCTACAGAGCGATCTAGAAAAGCTGGCTAGACTAGAAAACGAGAGCAGGTGGAGGAGCACGACCAACTGCAGAGTCTCGAAAATCATGTGCAAAACACGCAGCGAGAAACTCAGCCACTATCTGCTGCACCTTCCACGGAAAGATTGCAGACTGCTGGTGGGAATACTGACAGGTCACTGCCTGGCCGCATCACACGCAGCCAAACTAAACATCACCGACAGGAGCAGCTGCAGGAAATGTGAGGACCTTGGGGCTATCGAAACCCTGGAACATCTGATCTGCAGCTGCCCGGCTCTCTCACGGGCCAGGATAAGGTACCTGGGCGCACCGACGCTGACATCGCTAGAAGATGCCTCCAGGAGGTCGCCAAGGGAACTGCTGGCCTTCGCCAAGAACACCTCAATCTTAGGTGATATAAAACCATCACTAGCACCCGCGTAACAAGGTCCATAATAAACCGGATTACTAAGGGCCATACTGGCCTATGAGAGACCCCAGGAGGGTCGTCCGGGTTAACCTAACCTAACCTATATAGTTATAGTATATAGTTAGAGCCGCGGCCTTTGCCGCTGCTCACAACGTTTCCCCTCGTTTTATTTTAAATATTATTTTTTGCCCAAAATTTAATTCGTCCCTTTTGCAAACATATAATAAATAACATCATATATGTATGTATGTATGTATGTTTATACTGCTTGAGTGCCGCGGCTCACAACGTTCCCCCTCGTTTTATATAAATCAGTATCTTAGAAAGATTTTTGGGGAAAACTTTGTCCTAATATTAAAGGAAAACATGACTGCTAAATGTTATAAGGTTTTTTGGCATGATCAACCTTTCGGCGGAACTGCTCATATATTACACTTGGCTTGTATCCCTGTGGGCAACGCAAGCTAGCAGTCTATCCCAGGGCTGGGTAGTTTCCCTTGCCCACCAAGCATAGACAAAGTTAGATAAAACCAACAAAACAAACAAGTAAACGGCTGTCAACTGAGTGAAGCATTGGTCAAATTCAAACAGTCCTTTTGACCAACCTCTTGTCTAACGGCTGCGGTTGGCCTAGTCCATGGCTAACGCCACGTGAATAATCTACAAGCGGCCCGGTTCGTTCTTCGCTAAGTATGCAGTAAAATATTAAAAAAATTTAATTGGAACATCAAATTCATTTATTTAAAGAAACAAATAGTTTGATTGCTAGCTATTTTAAAAATCAATCCAAAACATTTGGATAAAAAAATTTTTGATTCCTCCAAATTCAAACCACAAACGTTAAGTGTTTGCCCTTGGGCCTTATTGATGTTCATCGCAAATGATAAGCGCACAGAATATTGAAATCGTTTGAATCATAGGAATCAAAGGGTAAGCGGTGTCAATCCAACTTTTCCTTTTGATTTAGAAATTAAGATCGTAACCTCAATCAAATTTGGCAATAACTTTTTCACTGCTAATCTGGTGCCATTACACAATTTTGGTGGAATAATATTTCGCAATAATATAATCAAAGAACCAACTATCAGATTCATCCAATGCGGTGGCCTACCAGCCGGTTTCAGGGAATTCAAAAATTCAATTGGGTAATTCATTGCCGCATCTTGATTCATAACACTGTCAATTGATTTAAATGTCGTGACTACACCTTGCAGTTTCGCTTGAATTTTAAAATTAATGGTATTGATATGAATGATCCTTGGTGCTAAATTGGCGAGTTCCTTCAACCAATCATAATGGCTGTAATTCTGAAGAATATGATGAAATACACATTCAATCAATTCATCTATCGATTGGTTCGGTTCAGCGATCAATCCGTTGATACTGTCGATTTAAATTATGCCATCACAAATGTCTAACAATTGTTTTGAAAACTAATTGGCAGCTGGATTTTGGAGGTGAATAGGCATATTCATGTTCTGTGTCAATTTTTGCACATATCTCCAAAGAACTGATGACTTCAAACAGGCATTCATTTCATCAGCAGGAGCGGACCGAGGAATGACAGGCAATGTTTGTCGAAAATCCACTGATAGTAACACCACCAACATGACATAATATCATATCCATGTACACTCATCCCATAAAATAATTGACGTTATCCTTTATCCTAACAGAATTTCTCGAAATATTGCAAGTTGGAGTTTCAATCACCTGTACATTCAATGGAAATTTTAATACAGAGTGTGCGGTCCGACCACCTTATAATAATGTAGCAGCAAGTTCCGAAGATGCAAGTACCAGTGCAATTTTCTGTTCCGATCGAATAGTCGCTAAAATCAATGATATAACGATCGTTTTGCCTGTACCACCAAAATATCCAAAAGATATAATCCACCCGCATCCATCATTCCAACGTATCCGGACATACTATAATCTGGCTGTCGTAATTAAAAGCAGCACGCATAATTTCAGCCAAAACAGCAAAACGTATTCGTGATCGCCGATAATATAGCGCGGCCCGTTCGACGTCTTGACAATGAAGGTGTTCAGATGAGAATTGTGCTGTTAAATTGAAACTTTTTTCAGTGTTGACAGTAAAAGCATGTTGTCATGTTATTCATGCAGTTATTTCATTTTGAACGGGCTTCGATTAAAGCAAATTGTCAGCGATAAATGAAGAACCGCTCTACCGATTTTGTGCAAACTTCACACAAACTATCTACTAAATAGTCCGTACAAAGCCTAAATATTTGGTTTGTATAGGTGAACCCGTTCTTGAGTTATAAACCTACAACGAAATGTGGCATTGATTTTAATATATATACATAGATGCTTTGGAATAAATAACACAACAAAAAGAAACACCAAAACTTCAACAACAAAAAATATAAGGGAGGACTAAATAGACAGCTGGTTCTTAATTGATATATATCTAAGGGCGATCACGAGGATACCCTTGCCCATTCGGTGTGAATGTCATACATACATATGTGCAAAGTTGGATATGATATGCCAGTAAATTAAGCCTACCAAGAGCTCTTGTTAAGAGTCTCTGGGCAAAAGCAATAATCAATAAATGACTTCCCACACACATGCACCCACACTGGTGGGATCGTGTAATCTCCGCGTCACACACAAAGGGTTAAGCCCTGGCAGCCGACGGAAATGTAATAGTGCTTTCACAATAAACAATCGTTATACGTTAAATTAATTTAATGACTAATAACACATCTCAACAAAATTCAACTTTTTATTTCTGCTGTGGCCTAAGATAACTTTTTCTGATAGATTTGGAGATTAAAATTTTTTTTAGAATTATGGTTATTATACCCGGTACTCGAAGAGTATAGGGGTATATTAGATTTGTGGTAATAACGGTTGTGTGTAACGCCCAGAAGGAAGCGTTTCCGACCCCATAAAGTTTATATATTCTTGATCAGCATCAACAGCCGAGTCGATATAGCCATGTCTGTCTGTCCGTCCGTCCGTCCGTCCGTCTTCATTAGCGCCTATATCTCAGAGACTATAAAAGCTAGAGCAACCAAGTTTGCAGAATTTTGAAGATACGAGAAAACTAAAAACGCAGAATCATAGAGAATGACAATTTCTATCAGAATGTTGAATCTGGATAAGATCGGATCATTATTATAGCTACAATGAATAAAACCATTTGGAAATTGTGATATCAAACCAGCACGAGTTTGTTTCAAAATTTTGCCACGCCTCCTTCCGCCCCCACAAAAAACGAAAATCTGTGGAGTCCAATATTTTTAAGGTACGAGAAAACCAAAAACGCAGAATCATGGAAAATTACCATATCTACCAGATTGCCGAATATGGATCAAACACTTGTACGTCTCAAATATGTAGTTATACAGTTATATAGTTATAGTATATAGTTAGAGCCGCGGCCTTTGCCGCTGCTCACAACGTTTCCCCTCGTTTTATTTTAAATATTATTTTTTGCCCAAAATTTAATTCGTCCTTTTTGCGAACATATAATAAATTTCGTAAATCGTAAGCTCATAAATGTAGGTATGTATATACTGACTGAGTAACGGGTATAAGGTAGAGCCCCGGCCTTTGAAGCGGCTCACAACGTTCCCCCTCGTTTTTATGATTTAGTTTTTTTTAAAGAAATTTTTAAAATTTGTCATATCTTTTCCAGAAGTAGTGCTACTATTTTTAAATAACTTTAACTGATTGTATTATACTTTGCAGTTCTGAAAAGCTTACAAGTGCAGCTATTAATCTGACCTAGAAATTTTGTAGCTGCAGCTTAACGTCTGGAGGATATTAAGCTTTCAAATTAAAATTTCATAATTTTTGCGGTATTTTCCCCCGAAATTTTGACTTTTACAACAAAGGAAAAATCGAAAAACATATTGTATGTTTATAAATAAATATATTTTGTATAATTTATTTATTTTTATCACTCTGCGCATTGGTTGCATATAATCTCTTTTTAAATTTATCTGGCTGTGAAAGAGCAAGCAATCGGCTTCCGCTAGCCGCCAGTATAAATAAACGTTGGACAAAAAATAGGTGCCAAAAAAGCTTGGCATCCCATACATTGGTGACCCCGACGTGATGAAAGACATTGGCTAATCGCGTTTCGTGTAAAAACATATAATTTAAACAATATACTCGATTCTGTGTAGTTAAACCACAAACAAATACATTTGTGTAGAATAAAAAACATTAACAAATTCAGTGAGAGTTCGGTCGTCTGAGATTTCGTTGGTTTAACCCTCGAATCTGTCATTCGATGTTCAGCCGCAGACACGGTTCTAGACCTTTCTCGTCTCTCATTCTCGCTCTCGCTTCTGTGCACCGTCCCATAATCGTCGCATCTCTTATTCTCTGCACAGCGATGGAAGCGCTCAATCAAGACGAGATTGGGAGTGAGATGCCCAACAACTTTGATAAGCTGTTTATATCATTGAAGGCTGAGCTACTAGCTGCTCTCGAACAGCCCACTCGCGCGCTGCAGCTAATTCAGCCACCCTACCAAACCATTCTGGATACAGTACCATCATCATGGCTCACAAGCAGCGGTTTCCGAAGCTGAAGATACCTAAGTTTTCCTTTGGATACGTTGAATATTCGGACTTTATGGCCATGTTCAATTTGGTCATTGACGCGGTCCCAAGAGAGTGGGGAGGATTTTTAAAAGGATTTTTACGAATTTTTGGAGAAACGATGCCAGAACATGTAGAGTTTGGAATACGCTAGTAGCGCTCAAATTTATTAAAGTTGGTACGCATTAAAAAAAAAAACATTTGTTGCCTTCAATTCTTCCACCGACTCGTCTCTATGTATTTTTTGCCATTCAGCGGGACATAGAATATATTCATGTAAAATAGCCGAAAATTTGTCACTGTTGCTGTGCCACAAAGAAGTGAGGAAGCTTATCCTCTGTTTCAATTGCCTGAAATAGGGGCATCGAACAATAGTGACAAATGTCGAGTATGCGGTGGGAGGCATCATAGTTTGTTGCATTTCGAGACTCGGCAATCCACCACTCAAGGCTCCCCAGATATTTCTCCTCAAGATCTAATGCTCCAATCAGAAGCTATTTCTGCCCCTCAGGATTCGATTAGCAGTTCGTCTTCACCCGCTTCTACCTCTCTTGCTTCCCAAGGTCTTCACTCCGATGTTGTGCTTCTGGCTACCCCTGTGGTACTCGCTAAGAATCGGTCTGGCATTTTAGTCCCTTGACGTGCCTTACTAGATTCAGGATCACAGGATCTCTCATCACATCCAGGTTCACCTAGCAGCTTCAGTTTAGGAGAACTCAATCGTCTGCACTTGTCTCTGGGCTCGGCGATACAAGCGTGGCTCCTGGGGGATCCACCGTAAACGTTTGTATGCATTCTCACACTGCTGACTACACAGCTATGCTTACTGCTCTCATCGCCACCACGACCACCGATTGTCAACTAAGTCTGGCAGTCAATGTAGCCAATTGGAACACTCCATCCAATATTCAGCTTGCCGATCCTGCATTTTTCAACCCTCAGCGGGTGGATCTCCTTACTGGTGCGGGCATTTTTTATGATCTCCTCTGCCTAGGGCAAATCAAACTCACCGATGGCCTCTTCTTTGAGTACCAAGGAAGAATTAGATTGTGAAGCCATCAGTGGAATATTCAGTTCGTCTCCCGTTAAAGCATAATTCTGATAGCTTAAGAGAATCTTATGCTCAGGAGCATCGACGATTCATCAGTTTGGAGCGAAAGTTTGATCGTAATCCTACACTCAAGGAACGGTACTTCTTCACCTGACAATTACTATTAGTGCATTCTATGGCAAAATTCTATCCAGTCCAAGGTTCAGGTCTATACATTAGACACCGTCACATACGGTACTAGGACTGCATAATTTTTTGCAGTTCGCGCAATGCACCAGCTGGCCATTGACGAGGGTGAGTCCTACCCTCTTGGCTCGGCTTCTCTGCAACAGGTGTTTTACGTGGATGATCTCATTTCTGTTGGCAGCTCTGTCGCTAAGGTCATGGAAAAGATGCACCAAACCTCCGCTCTACTGTCTTGCGGTAATTTTAAACTTAGGAAATGGTGCTCTAGCCATCAGGAAGTACTTGAGGGAACGCCTGAAGCGGACAGAGAGAAATACTTAAGGTTTCATGATGGAAGTGACATAACGAAAACTCTTGGCTTAGCATGGGACCCTGCATCAGATCAGCTGCTTTTTGCCTTGTCCGTGCTGGACACAAATTCAAAGCCCTTCAAGCGATCGGTTCTGTCTACGATTGCTCGTTTTTTACGACCGTCTTGGATCGATAAATCCTGTTGTTGTCAGGTGCAAATTCCGCCAGAAAAAATTTTGATTGGGATGAAAGCCTACCCTCAGCGTTGCATTTAACTTGGATGGACTTGACAAACAATTTATACAGTATCTCTCGGATACCATTTCTTCGCGTGGTTCATCATTCTGCTACGGTCATAGAGATTCATGGATTTTGTGACGCCAGCATAGAAGCATATGGCGCTTGCATATTTGTCGTGTCCAGGGAAGGGCAGTTGTCGAGCAATGTTTTGTGCTCAAAGTCTCGAGTGGCGCTACTAAAAGCCTTATTTGTTCCTAAGCTAAACTTATGTGGAGCCCATTTGCTTGCGAAAGTCATGAATAATTTAAAGGAAATCGGAATCTTTAAAGGTCGGTTTTACTGCTGGTCGGTTTCGTCAACAGCATTATCTTGGATGAGTCAGCCAAAATCAAGTTTTCGTGGCAAATCGAGTGGCAGCAATCCAGGAGTTAACGGCAGGCATGGAATGGCGCTATGTCCCCACATCTTTAAATCCTGCTGACGTTCTCTCAAGAGGCTCGCTTCCCCACCAACAGTGGTTTCCCGGTCCATTGTTTTATGTAGGCTCCAAGGAAGAGTGGCCTGTACCTCCTGTTCCTGAAGCAGCAACTGTAGAGCTTGCTGATCTCATCTCTCCATGCCGATCTCACGTCAGGATGCAAATTTGAAAATTCATTCTTTGGCATGCAGCGCACATTCGCCTACATGCATACATTTGTATGTAGTCTTCAGCATTCTGAACTCACCGTTTTTGATATTCGGCAAGGAACGCATCTTCTAATTCGAAACGTTCAGCTGGCTAACTTATGGAGATTCAACGCAATGGTCAGGTCATGAACCCCAGTTCCAACAGTTCGCTCTCTCCGTTCATCGATCAATGTGGATTACAAGGAGTTGGAGTGTTTGAATTCGACAAGCCGCTCTGATCTGCCAGATCACGGCAATTGTTAACTCTAGCCCTTTGCTCTCGCTTTCAGAAATTCCTGATGACTTAGATGTCTTGACTCCTGCTCATCTGCTTTTAGACGGCTGGCAACGGGTCATTCAACTGCAGCAGATATTCTGGAGCCGTTGGCGCGTAGAGTATCTGACTCTTTTGCAAAAGCGGCCGAAATGGCGGACGCCCACGCAAAACCTCTGCGTGAATCGCTTTGGCGATTTGCGATATGGCTGGCTCTGCCAAGGCACCAAAGTTCGGACTGTTGCACGACTCCCACATACACATCTGGAACAAAATCACTAGGATTCCCGCTGGACGTTCCGAGCAAAAGTCATCCTCTCTTGATTCTCCAGAAAATATCAAATGGATTCTCTCCAGAAAAATCTCTGGCCCGGTTCTAGTTGGTGATGTTCTCGGCCAGACTATGGGGGAAAATCCATGCGTCATTGATTCACATTCAGCCCCCCGCCCCATTTATCGGCGCTCCCGTTGGTCCTTCTTCGGCTTTAACCACAAATATACTTGGTACTGGGTCTACCTCACACTCGCCTCCGCACACTATGACTTTATCAACGGAAAACGTGGTTCTCATTTGTTTTTCACCTCATGTTATCCATTATCCCCCACAGTCCATCCATCTAAATCTTTTCAATTTCTTAACGGATCCCTGTTCCGCTTGATACCATCATGCATGAGAATCCCGATAGAGAGTGGTTCGCCCCTAGCCCTGGACCAACTATCGCTATGGTGGGACTTGAACACATATGTACAGTGGCTCAAGGCGAAAACGATGCAGTGTCAAATAAAAAGTTTAAGGTGCTACAGATTTTAAGCTAGAAGAAAAACAAAAAATGTTTAAACGCCAATTTGTTGTATGTTTTATCACATTTAAAAAAGGAACTTTATTTGCTGATTAAATATTGCTCAGTTTAAAAAACAAATAAAAACTTAAAATATTTTTTAAATACAAGTCCTAGCTTGAAAGATGCAGCCACAAACCAGTTTAATATTAGTCAAATTAAAGGTTTAACAGGTATTTTAATACTTAGTATGCAAGCCCTTAACCTTTATTACGGCTCTTAACCTACTATTCATGGAAGAAATCAGCTTCCAAGTGGTTTCCGGGCTTATTTTGCTCCATTTTTCTAGAAATCCTGTGATTCTGGGTATTTTTCTCCAGCACAGCCCACAAATTTTCAATAACATTTAAGTATGGAGACTGGGCCGGGGGAATCATCAAGTGGGGGCGGTTCCAGATAAGCCAGGACTGTACTATTCCGGACGAATGTTTCGGGTCATTATCCTGGTAGAACCGGAAATCACGTCGGATTCCTAGTTTCTCGGAGCTTTGGTGAAAATTTTCTTTGAGAATATTGAAGTACGTGAGCTTATCCATCGTAGAGTCAATAAACGCCAAGTTTCCGATGCCGGCTGCGGCCTGTACATACCCGTACCATGACACTTCCTCCGCCGTGCTTGACTGTCGCTTTTACATGTTTGGGATCCAGCTCAGTATTGGGCTGTCGCCACACAAAATTCCTTCCGTCCGACCCAAAAAAGTTGAATTTGGTCTCGTGTGCACAAATTACGGTATTCCAGAACACCAAATCCTTGTCAAAGTTGGTTTTTTCGATCGCCAACCTTGACCCTTTCTTTTTCGGGCCTATAAAGGGCTTCTTTCGGGGTACTCGGGCATTGAAGTCATGGTTGCGCAGAACCCGGCGCACAGTTTCCACACTGCACTCCTTCCCCAATTTGTCCTTCACCTGTTGGGTAAGTTTTGGGGCCGATAGCTTGCACCAAAGCTTCCAGAAACTAGGAATCCGACTTGATTTTCGGTTCTACCAGGATAATGACCCGAAACATTCGTCCGGAATAGTACAGTCCTGGCTTATCTGGAACCGCCCCCACTTGATGATTCCCCCAGCCCAGTCTCCAAACTTAAATGTAATTCAAAATTTGTGGGCTGCGCTGGAAAAAAACACTCAGAATCACAGGATTTCTAGCAAAAACGACCTTAAAAAAGCTCTGCTGGAGGAATGGAGCAAAATAAGCCCGGAAAGCACTCGGAAGCTGGTCTCTTCCATGAATAGTAGGTTAAAAGCCGTAATAAAGGTTAGGGATTACATACTAAGTATTAAAATACCTGTTAAACCTTTAATTCGCCTAATATTAAACTGCTTTGTGGCTGCATCTTTCAAGCTGGGACTTGTATTTAAGATATATTTTAAGTTTTTATTTTATTTTTATAACGGATCAATATTTAAGCAGCAAATAAAGTTCCTTTTTTAAATGTGTTAAAACATACAACAAATTGGCGCTTAAACATTTTTGGTTTTTCCTCTAGTTTAAAATCTGTAGCACCTTAAACTTTTTATTTGACACTGCATCATCGGGGCTGAGAGTCACTGTATATACACGACAAATGTCTGATTTTGCTTATTGCTTATTTCTTATTTCTTTAATACATAACACATCTCTCCCCTTAAATTACGGTTTGTTAGTAATTTTCTTCTTCCTGTAATCCTGAGGTGAGTAGCGGCTGGTTGCTCGGCGTTCGCGAGTGCTGCTACGGATGGGGATACTCGAACGGCTTTGCTGAGGTGGCTGAAGAACCTCTTGCTGAATTACTGCCGGGTCTTTGTTGAACCCAGAAATGGATTGAGAATTCTGGATCGGATTCGATGACGGTTCTTCTTCTTGGGCTGGTGTTGTTGGAGTTGTAGACGGACTTGAGAATTCAGGTGTCCACCAAATCTGATTGTTGTCGTCGTTGGAGCTGGAACTGCAGTCATCAGGCTCAGATCTTGGCTTTATCTGGTTTATGTGGCGCTTGAGGAAACCTGTGGATGTACAAAGGATAAATAACATACGACCGATGGGCCGATCAATGGTAGCTTTTATCCATTTTTCTCCCCTTGCATAGTTTTTGGCAAAAACCGTCTGGTTCGGAGAATATTTTGCGGGCTGTTTCTGCTTGCTTTCAGTTTGCTTCTCGAAGAGTTGACTTAAGATCGTGCGAACTGGACGACCATGAAGAAGTTCTGCTGGTGTTTTGCCTTCTGAATTAGGTGTGAAACGATACGAACTGAGGTACTTTGTTACCGCTGTGTTGACTTGATATCCATCCTTTATATTTTTGCTGACGGACGTTTTGAATGTTTGGACGAAACGCTCAGCAAGTCCGTTTGATGCTGGATGAAATGGTGCTGTTGTGATGTGGTTTATTCCATGTTGCTGACAAAATTGGTTGAAAGAGTCTGAAGTGAGTTGAGGCCCATTATCGCTGAATAAGTTTTCGGATATCCCTCAATAGCAAATATTGCTGAAAGTGCGGCTATAGTATTTTCAGTTGTTGTCGATGTCATTTGTACTATGAACGGGAGCTGAGAATGTGCATCGACACAAATTAACCACATGGAGTCAAATATAGTACCGGCGAAGTCGATGTGTATCCTTTCCCAAGCGGATGCCGCTTTTGGTCAGCTCTCGAATTGCTTTTCTTTCCTATCTAGTACACGCTACAATTCTTTGCAATTGTGGCGATCCCATCGTCGATACCTGGCCACAACACATGTTGTCGTGCCAGTTGTTTGATTCGTACTATTCCCCAATGACCCTCGTGGAGGAGATTGAGAATATTATTCCGTAGTGCTCAAGGAATAATGATTCTATTCACATCAGAATGGAGACATAGTAGGTTGTTGTTAATCGTCAGGGCAAATCTACGATTAAAATATGGCAATATCTCGTGATCATGTTGTTGTTCTGGCCAACCAGTAGATACAAATTGATAGACCTTGTGCGGAATACGGTCACTGTTTAGCTTTTGCCTGATTATGTCGGCATTTATGGGACATGACATCTCAACGACATTGTAGCATGCCTCTTCTGTGTCAAACTTTTCATCTGAGCTGATAGGAAGACGTGAGAGTGCGTCTGCATTTCCATGAGCTGTAGTGCTGCGATATTTAATTTCAAAGTTGTAGGCCATCAAAATTAGAGCCCAACGCTGAAGTCTGTTAGAAGTCATTGTTGGCAGATGCTTGCTTGGATTGAATATGGTGACCAATGGCTTATGATCAGTAATGAGAATGAACTTCCTGCCGTAAAGGTACTGATGACATTTTTTTACCCCAAGTATAATCGAAAGTGCTTCTTTTTCTATTTGGCTGTATCGAACTTGATGGACATCTAATGTTTTTGATGCGAATGCTATTGGCCTTTCTTTACCATCTGCTTGAATGTGTGACAAGACTACACCAATGCCATATGAAGATGCATCGGTGGCTAGAACAAGCGGTAGATGCTCGTTGAAATGTGCTAGCTCTGAAGCATTGAGAATGTGCGTTTTTAATGCTGTGAAAGCCTGCTGCTGATCGGGGCCGAATTTGAAGACTACGTTTTTCCTCCGAAGCTGATTGAGCGGAGACGCTAACTGAGAAAAGTTAGGGATGAAATTGCAGTAGTAGTTGACTTTTCCCATGAAAGCATCCAGCTGCTGTAGATTAGTGGGAGGCTTCAATTGTCTGACAGCCTCTAGACCCGTGGTATGCGGGAGGATGCCCTTGATGTTTACTCTTCTGCCGAGATATTCAATTTCGTTTCTCAAGAAGAAACACTTCTCCCTCTTACATTTGATGCCATTCTCTTTTAGAATGCATAGAACTTGTTCGAGGCGAGCAAGGTGCTGTTCAACTGTTGGAGCTGAAATAATGATGTCGTCTAGCTAATTTCCACAACCTTCTATGCCACTCAGAAGTTGTTCCAAATGACGTTGGAATGTAACTGGGGTGCTCGCTATTCCATATGGTAAGCGTTGGTACTGGAAGAGGCCCAACGGCGTGTTGACGACCATAATTTCTTTTGCTGCATCATCTAACTCCATTTGTAGAGATGCGTCTTTCAGATCGATTTTGGAGAAATGAGTGCCGTGACAGATTGTATGCAATAAAGACCCACGTGTTGGCAGCGGATATTGTTCGATGTCCAATTGAGAATTGACACCTTGTTTAAAGTCGCCACAGATCCGTAGTGCTCCACCTGGCTTGGGTGCTAGTACTATGGGCGATGCCCAGTTGCTGAATTTGACTGCTTTCAAAATACCGGCATCTGTGAGACGCTTTACTTCCTCCTTAAACTGTTCCATTTGAGCAAATGGAATTTGTCTGCTCTTGTAGAATTTTGGCACGAAATTTTGCTTTAAGTAGATGCTTACCATAAAGTTTTTTATTGTACCAATAGCCGATTCAAATACTTCCTTGTACTTGTTACAAAGATCAGTCAATTGAGAACTCTGCGCTTCACTCACATTTGAAATTTGTTGAATTTGGAAATTAATGTCTTGAACAAATCCATTCCGAACAGATTGTTTGAGTTTTCTACGTTTGCCACGATTATGACAACATTTGCCGATTTATTGCCACACTTTGCCACAGTGTGCAAAACCTTTCGAAAGCTTTTGCGAAGTCTAGTGAAATTATTGAGATATGGTTTCTTCTGGAGATAGCTCTGGCTATAAGATGGTCTACAAGTAATAGACTGTCTATAGCCGATTTGCCCTTCTTGAATCCTGTTTGATGATGTGGATGAGTTTATCGTTTGTGACAAACCACCACAGTCATTTGGCTGTGTTGTGCCTCTTAAGTTATTCGTTTTTGAGCCCCAACTTCTGTGCCAACCGTTAAAGTCGCCTGTAACTACGGTGGGCATATAAGATGGTCAATTCTGCGCATATTGCGTTGAAGTCGTCTTTAAGGTAAATTTCTCAGGCTTGTATAGATTTGTGTATTAGCAAAGCAACTCCTCCGTAGAAATTGGAGGTGTTTTTTGTTCTTAATGTGTAGTTTATGGGTATAGGTAAATGGTTAGTACATTTTATATGTATTTCTTGTAGGGAGATTATGTGGGGTGTGTGTTTTTTTATTAGTAATTGTAGTTCACTGTAGTTATTCAAGTATCCGTTGATGTTCCATTGAATAATTTTTATAGACATTTAATCAAAATTGAAAAAAGAAGTGTATTTGTTATGTTTTACTAGTGAGATAAAATAACTAAAGTTTTTGGAGCCCCCTTTTTTAAATTGAGTCGCTTTCGCTAATGATTGCATAGCTGGGTTTTTGTGTTTGTTTTGGGGGCTTTAAAAGAAGTGAAGAGATTGCAAGATTTCTCTTTGGAGTATAGTTTTAGTTTTAAGTTTTCGGATAGGAGTGATATGTATGGTTTGTTTACTGTGTTGGTTGGTTTGGTGCTGTAAATGTTTAGTTCTAGATGAGGTTGTATGTTGGGTGTTCAGCTGTGCTTTTGTGGGCATATGTGTGCTTGGGGCTTGTGTGTTGGTTGGATGTTGTGTTTTAATAGTAAGGGTTGTGACGTTGCTTCGGCCTGGGTATGCTCGCCGCGCCGGGGTTCACAGAAATTTGTTGGTTTCTGGTTGTGGTAACTATATTGAGTGGTCTCGGGTTAAAGAAGAAGGCGTTGGTTTAAGCAGTATAACAAATGGGTCTCTTTATTATTCTTAAGTTTACAAAGATGACGTTAGATGTGTGGTACTGGGTCTCCGGTATGGGTCCTCCTTCGGGGTCTTCCTTCTAGCTTGGCTACTCGGCCGCACGAAGCTGTTTGCTGCCCCGTTGTTAGTCGGCCCCGGCGGGAAAGGCCGAGAGGTACTCCCGAAGTATACTCGGAGTGGACGACGCCAGGGTAGGACAAACCCTGTGAGAAGAATCGTTGCAGAGCACAGTGGATCCGCTTGTATGGAGACGCGGCCATAAATACTTCTAGTGGTGATATCGCATTGAAATTTTCACAAAAATTATAGAAAAATATTTAAAAAATATTTTATAAAAATTTGACAAATAGGATCACTATTTAATATAGCTGCCATAGGAATAACCAGTCTTAAATTCATCTAATTGCTTTTTAACTGATATAAACAAAACTTACACAATAAATCATCATTACATAAATCTAATTACTACCATAACTATGAAGTCAAATAGAATCCAATCTACTTTTTAAAATTCAATTTTTTTTTTAAAGCAAGAATCTTGCAACAAAAAGTTATTTATTTTCATAATTCAAATCAAAAAACAAAATGTACATTAGGAAAACAAAAGTAATAAAATAATAACTAGGCTAACAAAAAAAATAAAAACTAGTGAGAATCATCTAATAAATCAAAAACAGATTTTAATAAGGAAGATTTTTGATTCTTAGGAAGTTGCCTTTGCCCAGTTATAAATGGATCTGATCGTAAAAGTAAGTTGTTTATTACGTCGGTGTTTGATAAAGTGCGTGACACTTTCCGGCTGTGCTGAAGTCTATATTTTTTTATCTCCTTGTTATTGGATTCAGCAGCTTCCTCTGACAGCTCTCCAATAGATACTAATGCATGCTCTATCACAGCTGAACCATGGATTAACACCTTATGGACGGTCGCCGGTAAATAGTACCATGGATATTCAGTTATTAAATCGTTCGCAGTATCCAGTGCGTAGTTTTTAAATTTTTCTGCATTGATTTTATATCCGCATCCGATGGTTTGCAATAAAGTTGCACATTCATGAATTAATCTTTCATTAATTCCAGTAATTTCGGAGCTCAAAGCTGCATTTGAAAAGAATTTTCTTGCGACATTTCCATCGTTCGACGATCCCCTGCCTCCATCTCTGGGTTTGTCAATTACACAATTATTCCCATTCTTTCACGAAATTCATTCTGAATTTTCTTTTTTCGTTCCAATACGGAAATCTTCATTTCGGCATCTCTTATTTGCCACATTTTGACTTCTAATTTATAAGAAATGTGTAGAAAATATTCAAAGAAGCGTATATAAGAGTGTAGTGGAGACAAGCCAAATTCATAATATATTTGATGAACTTCTTTACTTAAACATTTTTCGACGTCGTTCATTTCTGTTGGCTTTGCTCCACATATATAACACTTTGCCGACGATGAGTCACTAAGGGCGTTGCATACTTTCCCATCTACCATGGTCAGATGCAAACTATGGGTAATTCGAATTTGCCTGTTTAAAGTGGATATTTCAGTTGGGTTTAATAGGCGTATTTTTTCTCTGAAATATTTCTCTTCTTTAATCGATAGTTCGGACGTCTCTTTCTTGAACTGGAACCTGATTGGGCGACAATATCGTGTAGAAGATGGTCGGGGGTTTTTCCAAATTATTTGACCATCTAGCTGAGCAACAAGCTGAAGAGGAACGTATGATGTTACAAATAAGCTCCTGTCGTCTAATTCAGCATTTGAAAACTTTTGTTTGTATTCGCTTTGCCCGGTACTGCCATCAAATCCCCATTTTCCGATTAAGATTAAATTTTTAGCAGAATCTGCAGAGACCGTTCGTACAACATCAGCTTGAAGCTCCAATATGCTTGATGCGGTGTTATCCAGTAAGCTTTGCAACTCGACTTCAGCTTGAGACTCGTCCACAGAAATATTTTTCGGGTATCTCTTCTTTTTTGAGCTCAGTATACGTTGATAACTTGGGAAGAAATCAAAAGATATTTTGCTGTTTACAAAACTCCTTATAAGCAAATATTGGCTTTTAGTTAAAGAAGTCTCCATTAAAAGGGAAAGGACCTCAATTGGATCTGCTGGCAATAAGTTGTTCATTTAATGATCATTGCATAAAGAAGATACTGCGGACTCATCTATTTCATTCAGCAGGGTTAAACGCCGTCGCTTTGTTCTACCTGAGGTCTCCGCAAAATCATGTCTTGGACGCCCAAGCACACTTTCTGCTGATCGCTGTAATATAGGCTCGGTTCATTTTAATGAAATGTTTTCCTTTTCATTTAACCAATTAAGTTGGTACTGGAGAACAGATGATTTTTTCCGTTTATATCTTTCCCAGAAAGTTGCAATTCTCCTACAAATGTACCTTACACGTTTTTCTAAAACGTCAAACTCTGCAATGTAGCCCTCGCTTTCAATTTTTTCTTTAATAATTTCAAGTACATTTCCCAATTTTTGTGCGTTGATTCCATCATGCGAGCACCATAAATTAAAAATGTAGAGGCGTGCAAAAACAACTTATGGTATGAGTCTAATAAAATCGAATTGAAGTGGGAAAGACAAAATTAAATTAAAATTAAAAACAAATAAATTTATTGTGTTTGAAGCAAATACAAACGGACGAAAGACGTAGACAAAACAACACAAGAACAGTTAAAAAAAACTACTTTTACAACTTTAAAATAACCTCTAAAAAAATAGGTGCTGTTAGTATATTTACGACTGTACATACATCTGCAAATTTCTGCAGTTCACAAAAAATATTAAAACACTTAAAATAAATTCCCGAGAAGAATTTATTAGATTATTTTTTTATTCAAATCTTAATATGTTATAAATACCTTCAACTATAAAATCCATTTTAAATTACTCAATTTGCAGCACTCAATGAAACGTTTGACCACTTTGAAGTTTGCTTTTGTTGTGACAAAAATCTAATTTTACTGCAATGCTTTGCAAAAATGAACACCGGTTTGTCACCAAAAAATTTGGACAGTTTAGAGACAATTTGAATGCATTTGGTCAAATTATTTTGTGATGGATTTTTTTATGTATGGCCTACGGGCGGATCCACTGTGCAGAGGTAAAAACTCTCTGAGGAGAAGATTTGTTGCAGAGGTAAACACTCTCCGATGAGAAGATTTGTTGCAGAGGTAAACACTCTCTGGGAAGAAGAATCGTTGCAGAGGTGAACACTCTCTGAGGAGAAGAATCGTGGCAGAGGTAAACACTCTCTGAGGAGAAGTTTTGTTGCAGAGGTAAACACTCTCTGAGGAGAAGATTTGTTGCAGAGGTAACCACTCTCTAGGGAGAAGACTTGTTGCAGAGGTAAACACTCTCTGAGGAGAAGATTTGTTGCAGAGGAAAACACTCTCTGAGGGGAAGATTTGTTGCAGAGGTAAACACTTTCTGAGGATAGGAGGATCCAGAGGTAAACACTCTCTGAGGCTTAGGAGGTTAGGGTGGGGAAATGTATTAAGCGTGGAGTGAAAAAGCAGAGCTCTACCTTTTGCACTAGCGCCGCTGTAAAATATCGAGAAGTTAATCTCAGGGCTGTTCAGTGAGGGACTACTCAGTTGGCGATTACGGATGGACTGCCCCGATTCGAGCTGGCGATGCTCCTTTTATCTCCGAAACTCAGCTGTTGGTCCGCGGATTTGGGACTAGCGCGTGCCCGGGAACGTAACGCCTTCTGGGTCCCAGCTGATAATGTGCCCGTTGGCGCTCGTGCTCACACTGGCTCGGTCACACTGGCATGATCGTTAGGTAGTGTGACCGTTTACTGTCCGGTGGTGGTCCCACTGGCGTTTCTTTGGCGCGTACTTTGAATGTGAGTCATGGTTTTGTTCTTGGAAGGTTTTTATTTCGAAAAATTATACTTCATGGTTTTATTGTCACTTGCATATATACAAATTAAGAATATGAGTTCAATTGTGGCGCCGGCGCTGTAAAGTATGGCGCTGAACGTCACAGAGTTTTGGCGTAAGATGGTCTAGTGTGTTGTCCGTGCCGGTTGTGGTAGATACTGAGTGCAGTTTTGTGGTCTACATTTTCTGTGATTTTGATAGCTGCTATTTCTTGTTGTTTTAAGAATGCGGGGGGTTTGTGGTTGATGTCTGGATTGTTGCTGCAGTTTAGGCAGCTCTTTTGGTTAATGCATCTTTCGTTCTCGTTTTAATGTTTTGCATTTGAGCAGTTTATGCATGTTTCTATGCCTTTGCAGGCTGCAGTTGGGTGACCAAAACGTAGGCAATTTCTGCATCGCAGGGGTAGTGGGATGTATGTCAACAGTCAACAAATGATGTTGCAAAAATTGATGGTAGCGTTCGACAAATAAATAAATTCGATAAGAAAGAATTTTTTTCAATGCTAAATTATTTGAATGAAAGTATGCCAAGAAGGGTGTGGATAGTTGTAAGTAAAATGCAATCAAAGTAAATTGTTATGTACAAGACTATGTTGTATCTGTTTTAGAAGCGGTACGGAATTTTTTATCTTCGTCAAGGACTACCAAATTTATTCCTACAGTATGATTGATGCCGGAGACCTGTGCCTGAATGGGTTGGAATGGCAGTTTGATCATGCTGACTAGACGTTCCGTAATGAACGTGGCCTCAGAGCCAGAGTCGATCAAAGCGCGGGCACGAAAATTGGTCCCCAGATGGCAAATATTAATCAGAGCCGTGCTCAGAAGAACCGCACTTGTACCGGACGCAAAATAAGCCTGAACGTTGGACAAGGATTCGGAAGAACTCGGATGTTGTACGGATGTGGAAGTCGGCTCGCTGGAACTTGGATTGCCACGGTGCAGCAGCGTGTGGTGCCGTTCCCCACAAGTGACGCAGTTGTGGGCGCTTTGGCATTCTCGGATCTGATGTCCTCCTGCGAAGCAGTTCAGGCATAGCTGTTCCTGTTTAATGTAGCTGGAACGAGCATCAACGGTCATGTGGAGGAAGCGAGGACAATCACGGATTGGATGATTCTCTGTGGAGCAGAGATCACATGTCCTCCTCTGCGGATTCACTGTTGTCCCAAAAGAGTAAACCCTCCTAGGAACAGGACTCCCTTGGGACCGGAACGGGTTACTTTTAGAAGGTGGCGGATTCGGATCGCCTTTCGAACTATGTGGATTGGAAGGGTGGCTCTCGATCGCCTCTAGTGTCAGATACCGCTGACTGAGGAAGGAGTCCATCTCCTTCCATGACGGCATTTCCTTCTGGTCGGTTATGGACTCTTCCCACCACGCCCGGGTTAATCTCGGCAATTTTGAAGCGCAAATGGTAACGAGCAAGCTATCCCAATTTTCATTGGAGACCTTGGAGTGGGCGAGTGCGGTTAGAACCCCCTGGATCGTACCTTGAAGTTCTTTCAGATCACGACTTGAATCGGACCCGATGTGAGGCAAAGAGAGGAGAAGATGAATCTGGTTGGTCACCAGGAGCCGTCGGTTCTCATATCGGTCACGAAGGGCATCCCATGCCTCCTCGAAGCCGTCGTTGGTCAGCGGGGACTTCTCAACGATGGCGTTCGGATCGCCACTGGTCTTAGTGGCGAGGTAGTACAGCTTCTCCACAGGAGACAGCCTGGGATTTCGGATGTAGATCGCGGTAAAAAGATCCCGGAATGTTGGCCAATGGACGTAATCCCCAGCGAAAACTTCGATGTCACAGGGTGGCAGTCGGCAGCCGCCATTGGAGTCCGGCTGTGCAGGAGGACGGACTACTGGGCTGGCCGATTGGACCGTAAGATCTTCTAGGTACCGTTCATAGTCGTCATAGCACGTGTCGTACATGGCTTGTATCTCTATTTGGGTGTCAGGATCTTCGTCAAACGACGCTATGGAACAGGCCTCGAATTCAGCATCCACCTTTGCCCACATGTTCTGTAAGCGGTCTCTACGCACCTGAGCGATAGCGGTGCATGGCGTGCTGGTACCGGAAGCGGTAAAACGGTCTTTCAAACTGGTCAGCCTGCCGATGGCTGCTACCAATTTCGCACGTGCGGAGATGAATGTTGTTTGGGCCATTGGAGAAGTACGTCGAGAGCTGATGGGGCTGGTAGGTGGAAGAGCTGGCACCTTTAGCGTGACTGGCGAAGGGAACAGGACCGATTTGCTCTTTGCAGCGGAACTCGTACTCGGCTTAGGCGTACCGGGTAACCTTATCGGTTTAGTCACCGAGGTAGGTGTTCCTGGGGCGGGACCACTGCGTGGTGTCCTACTACCTGGAGCGGGCAATGGCAAAAGTTGTTTGCTGTCCTCGTCACCAGTGGGCATGTTCTGACCTCACCCGCTGAGAACAAAGAAACGGAAGCGGAAGTGTCGGGAGGATGGACACGGAAAATGGACCCAACAACCCTTTGGTATTGACTTGTTGGCAAGTCGGAGGCACTATGGCGATCGGGCCCTAATATTGGGAGTCGGTGGCAAGTGACACCCAAAAACAATATACCCGCCGAAAGTAGGGTAGCGTGTCACTGGACAAGCCAACACCGAAAACGAAACACCCTAAAAATACAGGGTAGCGAGTCGCTTGGCGCTCCGTTATGCGCAAGAGCGGCGCCGATAATCTGCTCTCCCAACAAAAACAACGCGCGCAACGGTGGAGAGGCGAACGCGAAAACGAGCAAAAGCAGGCACCGCTATTACTGCTTGTATGTATGGATGTAGGTGCGGGGAGGTGTGGATATACAGACGCAAGAATATGCAGCTAATATATATGTATGTATGCGGGTATGGAAAAAATAAGTGTAGATTCGGATAGATGTGTTATATATGTATATTGGGATGCGTATGTAGATTGGTAAAATATGTGTATGTTCGGATATGTATGTGCAAAAATATGCAGTTTTATGTATATAGTAACATATCCATAATGCCCTACGCCCACACACGCATTATGTATACGTTAAGCACTGGACATATTAATAACAAGTTATACATATAACAAGCACTATCCCTTATAAGCATATAGCAGATTAGGATAAACAAATGACAAGATCCCCAACACTAGAAAACAAATGAATCATAAGCTGTCAACAGGAAATCACCTAAATTCCAGACTACTAGAATAAACAATTCGGTTCCCATAACCAAATTGAATCACAGATACACAAGTAAACAAATTCGGCTCCCACACTCCAATCGTATAAACAAGTGACCAGCCCAGCCGTAATATGATACAGATCACCAGCTGAAGTCAACCCTTTCATCAAAGCCGACAATTCATTGATAACGATCCATACGCTGGCCAACGCACGTCGGCCAACGCACCGAGAACAAAAGCCACGATCAGCCGAAGTGCAACCGAAGACCGAAGACCAAAGCTTAAAAGCTTCCCAAGCGAGGCCTATTGGAAAATAGATCAAGATAGAATAATTAGTTCCGTTTGAGACTTACAACATAGAAGTCGGGGATAAATCAAATAATAACCTTTGTAACAATTATAAGTTTAGATTAAATAAAAATTAATTTTTTTTAAATCAAAACTTCTACATCGGAAATTTAATTATATATATTTCGGATATAAATATATATATATATATGATGTGCAAGGATAAGCAGTTGTGATATATATGTAGATACGTAAAAGATGTGTAGGTTCGGATATATACATACAGTGGCTCAAAGCCAAAACAATGCAGTGTCAAATAAACTGTTTAACTGAGGTACAGATTTTAAACTAGAGGAAAAACAAAATGTTTAAATGCACCAAAGCTTCTAGAAACTAGGAATCCGACTTGATTTCCGGTTTGGCGTTTCAACATTTTTTTGTTTTTCCTCTGGTTTAAAATCTGTACCACAGTTAAACAGTTTATTTGACACTGCATTGTATTGGCTTTGAGCCACTGTATGTGCAAGAATGTGCAATTATGTTTATATGTACATATGTCACGGAACTTGGAATCGGATAGAAACTAATTCACGGCACTTACGCAGGTGTTGGATGAATCATACTTATCTTGCGATTTGTTGGAGCGATCCGCTGGATTGAACTTCGCCTTATTTTAGCGAAGATCCGGCTCGAAGGACCAATGTTTGTAGGGGGCGGATCCGGGAGGTATCACAACCACAAGATAGTCACTAAATAAAGACAACACTTTGAATTTCTTCACTATATGTTAATTATAGTTTATTCTCCAGTTCGAGTAGATGTTTGTATATTTATGTATATCGTAGTTAGAGCGAGAGTACGTAGGAATCGAAATCGTTATAAACGGGGGTGGAAGCGAGACTGATTATGCATGCTCAAGCTAGTGGCTGCCCGAGCGCTGTGTGGATCTCAAGAGCGCCCACACAAGAGCGCGCGAGAGCGAGTCGGCAGCAGTCTGAGACTACCCTGAACAGTATACTTTCAATAAAAAGCATTACAAAAAATTTTTCTCCATGGAATTTATTTACCTGGTTTTCCATTCTGTAGAACGATACCATCAATTTTTGGAACAACATTAGTTGCTATTGAACCACAGTCGAAAAAATAATTACATTTCCTATAGAGGTTGTTTATTTTTGACAAAATTCAGACCACAAATTTTATATTTGTTTTTGTCAGCTGTTTTCTCCATAGATAGAGAATGATCAAAGACAATATAAACACTAAGATGTGCCGCGCCATACAAAATTTTGAGCACAATTCCTGACTGGCTGGAACTTTCAAATGTTCCAGCGAGAATTAGAGAGAGACAGAGAGCGCTTTAGTTTCACACGTTCTGTACGTGAGGCTGAGCTTTAACTGTATGTGTGTACATATTGTATGGCTGCTTGTTTGCATTGGTTGTTGACGACGCCGCTGTCGAAGAAAATACCCATTACTTTAGAATTGAATGGAGATTATGATTTTCCGATGACGCTTGCCCAAAATATAAAAAATTGTATATTTTGTATATCCTTTATATGCTAATTTTGTTTAATATACCTACTATAAACGAATATAATGAACGAATGTAAATATATACAAACGCAAAATGTATATCAGATATAACATCAAATTATATTAATTGTCTATAGGGTATTAGTTCGTCGCGTCAATAAGCAACACTCAGCAAATAAATTTGTGTCTCGAGAAATCTTCTCAAAAGTATTTTGCTGGCAATTTCAGCAGCTCGGCACACGTACACACACATGTGTACTTACAGTTCCGTGTGTACTCATACAAGCAAGCTCATTCTATTTTTAGATTTGCGAGCGCACTGGAGTTCGTGCGAGCGAGATAGCTCTCTTCTTAAAAACAACCCTCCCTACACAACAGAATTGTATGAGCGCTGGACATCTTAGTGTTTATATTGTCTTTGGAATGGTGGTCTATGGGAATCAAGGTTGCACATCTTCTAAAAATCCCACCGCTCCCCGTGAATGTTCTGTGTGGGAAAAGACTACTGCAGTCAATACCCGCAATGGATGGTGGTAAGTAGGTGTGATTAAAGCCTTTTCCCACACAGCAACATTACGGGGAACGGTGGGAATTTTTGACAAACGTTGAACCTCGATTCCCACATGCCACCATCCACCATCCATGTAAAACACAGTTGACAACAACAAACAAAAAATTTGTACCCTGCATTTTGTCAAAATTTAACAACAAATATGGAAAATGTAATTATTTTTCGACTGTGGCAGCAACAGTCAACAAATGATGTTGCAAAAATTGATATTAGCGATCGACAAATTAATAAGATCGATAGGAAAGAATTTTTTGCAATGCTAAATTATTTTAATGAAAGTATGCCAAGAAGGGTGTGGATAGTTGTAAGTAAAATGCAATCAAAGTAAATTGTTATGTACAAGACTATGTTGTATCTGTTTCAGAAGCGGTACGGAACTTTTTGTCTTCGTCATGGACTACCAAATTTTTTCCATTTCAATTTACTTCAGACATGGATTTGCGTATGTAAACATCAGCTCTCCATAAAAAAGCAGCTATTCGACAATTAATCAAAATTCGAGCTTACCACAACAGATCGATCGGCAATATTGGAGAAAAAACGCAACAGCTCCATTAATTGGGTGCTGCCTAATTTAAGTGTGCAGCCTTAACAGGGCGATCTGCATTTATCTGCAGAAACATTCAGACTTGCCATTGCAAAACAAATAAAACAAATAAAAAATGTTTAAAACTACAATTGATGCTGTTTATTTATTATACATAGCATCTCTAACTAAATATTGAGCATATGCTATTGAAAAACTTCATGGCTCCTAGCTATTTGCTAGAGAATATCAGTTATTTTTGTCAGTCATTGTTTACATATTTTCAGTGAATTCCATTTTTTCGTTGTGAATGACAATTTTGTATTTGAAAACCATCTGCTAAGTATCGCATAGAAACCTGCGGTTTAGAAACATCCAAAATAGATGGTGGAACCAACTGAGAAATTTCGAAACGGCAAAACCTTACGGACAATCCCCGAAATGGATGGTGGATGGTCGTATGTGGGAACAGGCTATTAGCCAATAAGGTTCTAGTACAGCACATTTATGTGGAGGCTTTGAGATAAAAAGGGAAACTGTTCGTCAATTGGTTTAATCAGCTAAGTTTACATGCATTTAAAAATAGTATCGGGAAAAATGTATATAGAAATGTATATGTATTGACTTTTAATATTTTGGTCTCGGTTGACTTATGTCTGGATATGCCCATATGCAACTTTTTACCACAACTAAGCCCTTTTAATATTCCAATGTAAAAGAAATTAATATCCGACAAGATGCATGGACAAACCTTAGTGTAATCTATACAAATGTGTTTCATATGTAGATGTGACTGTTCTAGCATCCACATGGGAAGCTAAATTTTTTTTCCACATGGGTCCTCAAAAATCTCGGATCCAATGTAGCAAGTATTTTTTGTACCTTTTTTCCTCAAAATTATATTTTGACATCTGCTGTTTTTTGTTGTTAATAGTGGCAATAGTTCCAGTGATCGCCGAAAAGATTAAAAAAATGGCGAAAAATTCTTTGGGATTGGTGGCTGTTGTAGCAGCGGATTAGGAGGAAAATCAACGAAGAAAAAGTCAGTCAATACTAATAATTAGAAAACAAATGTTTTTTATTGTAAATAAATTAAAGAATTCAACTTAAAATTACTAATTTAATTTATCAGCTATCTTCTTATTTCATTTTTAATGTCTATGTGCGAGCGACCAAAAAAATAGAATATGCCGCTCCGTGCCCAGCGTAATGGTATACATCATTGCTTCTTAATTATTTATCGTTGCCTTTCCAGTGTTAATCGGACATTTATTTTCCTGAACTGAGTACTCGTTTGCTAAAGGGCTGCAGAAAAGTTCTGTCTAAAGAAATACAGGCATGGATTCTTATTGTTTCCATACGAATATCATCCCTGATTCTGTCGACAGAAAATAATGTTGATCTGAATACCTTGCTTAAGGGTAAAAGTACACAACCTTTTTGCCACCACTTTATCACATAACGCAGCGCTTAAGTAAGCAGCTGTGCGTGTATATGAATTAATGGTCGTGAAGTGTAGTGGAATCCTACCTTTATCAACGTTCCCAGGAAGACGATATTTTTTTAACTTCCTCATTTCCTTCTTCAGATATATCGTTGTTTCCCACATCACTGTCTATGACTTTGAATTTTAGCTAGGAGTTTACGATGCCTTTTTTTAAAGGTAATTATTTGTTTTATTCTGAAGCAAAAATTAATTTGTTTATTTGCAGTAAAAGTAAAATGGGGACGAGAACTTTTTACGGATATCGATGTTAACACCGATGAAGATCCTATATTGTTCAAAGCTCAACTGTTCGCTCTTACTGGTGTTGAGCCAGAGCGTCAAAAAGTTATGTGTAAAGGTGGCATACTTAAGGATGATCAATGGAACTTGCAGTTAAAAGACGTAAGTTACAATTTTAAGTACGGTTCTTACAATTCAAAATTATTATTTTGTAGGGCGCTGTAGTGTTGTTATTGGGTAGCAAAGAAGATGTACCAGAAGTACCCACAACTCCAATTAAGTTTATTGAAGACATGAATGATGCAGAAACCGCGACTGCAGTGCGTATTTATGATATCATTATATGTCTTTACAGCTTTTTAACTAAAAGTAAATTATAGATGCGCCTACCAGCCGGTTTAACAAACCTTGGAAATACCTGCTATATGAACGCCACTATTCAATGCTTAAAAGCAGTTCCTGAGCTTCGTAATGCGCTAAGAAATTTTACCAGTGAGGGGTCTGATACCCTATCAGCAGCTTTTTCTATTTCATCTGGAATGAAATCTGTTTTTGCTCAGATGGATATGGGTGCAACAGTCACTCCAATTGTACTGTTGCAGGCCTTACACCGAGCATCCCCCCAATTTGCGCAGACAGGAGAAAATGGCACATACCGACAGCAAGATGCTAATGAGTGTTGGTCGGAAATTCTGAAAATGCTACAACAAAAACTTTTACCTATTCGACAAGAATCATCCAAAAATATTACTCAGATAACGAAGCATGGGTAAGTAAAATTGAATACAAGGTAAATTGTTTGCTTAAATTCAAATTGAACTCGTGGCTTGTCTCTGACTGTCAAAATAAAGTAGGTTCGAAACACTGTATCTTCGATGTCTAAATATGTACATTCATATGTAACGTTTTAATGATCATGTCTTTACCGGTGTACCGGATTACCGGATTCGAATAATTTATTATATGTATCTCTTTAGCTGATTGTAAAAGATTAAGTGATGCACGGCAGCATGTGCACATACATTTGTGTGCATGTACATATCTACGTGTGAAGCATCTAAGGTAAATGTTAAGTACGTGGACAACCTCTCCAAAATTCACGAAAATTTTTTCCTGGATAGACACCGATTTATCATGAATTAAGATAAAAAAATTTCGTGGCGGTCGTTTCTAGTTATATATATATATATATATGTATATTAGATTTGTGCTGATAACGGATGTGTGTAACGCCCAGAAGGAAGCGTTTCCGACCCCATAAAGTATATATATTTTTGATCAGCATCAATAGCCGAGTCGATATAGCCATGTCTGTCTGTCCGTCCGTCCTCATTAGCGCCTATATCTCAGAGACTATTGAGGCTTGCATAAATCGTAAACTCATATATGTATGTACATACTGACTGAGTACCGGGTATAAAGTAGAGCCGCGGCCTTTGCCGCGGCTCACAACGTTCTACTTCGTTTTATAACTAAGTTTTGCCATTTTTTAAATGACTCAAATAGCATTAGTTCCCAATTTAGCTATTTTACAGCTAGTTTCATAACTCCAATAAAAACAAACTGCACAAATATTTCAATTGCTTTGTTATTCATTGTTAGTTTTCCTTAAAATTGGTGATTATAACAACAAAAAACATCTAAAACAATAACTATTATCAATAATAACAACAAAAACAACAACAAAACCAGCAAAAACCACACAAAAAATCAACAACACAGCAAGTGACCAGCGCAAGCCATTTTAGGCTTGAAAAAAGTTAAACTTTAAACATTAAAAACAAAAAAGATGCGACCACCACGAAATTTTTTTACCTAAATTCATGATAAATCGGTGTCTGTCCAGGAAAAAAATTTCGTGAATTTTTGAGAGGTTTCGAAAAGTCCACGTACTTAACATTCACCAAACCTTCATATCCGACATAGTTTATGCGTGTGTAAACTTACCTTTAATATTTTTCTTATTATTTACTTAAAGATCATTTATTGAACAATTCTTTGGTGGCACCTTTGAAGTTAAAATGAGCACAGAAGAAGTTCCACATGAAACGGCTACTGTATCAACTGAGAATTTTTTGCAATTAAGTTGCTTCATTTCAATGGAAGTGAAGTACATGCAAAGCGGCCTTAAATCGGTAGTTAACACCACAAATAACAAACATGAACGACTATTCATTAATGGATCTTGTATTAATTTTTAGAAAATGATGGAACCATTGGTCAAGAAATCTGAAACTTTGGGACGAGATGCGCACTACATTAGAACTGTAAGACCTTTTAATGCATAACTTAAATTTATTAACGTTTATTTAATTTGCAGTATTTAATTAGCCGACTTCCAGCTTATCTTACTATCCAGTTCGTACGATTTCAATATAAAGGAAAAGAAGGCATAAACGCCAAAGTATTGAAGGATATCAAATTTCCCATTGACTTTGACGCGTTTGAGTTATGTACACCGGAATTGCAACAAAAATTATGCCCAATGCGTTCGAAATTTAAGGAGCTGGAAGACAAAAGCATGGATCTGGGTATAGGCAAAGCATATGGGCTCAAGGAAGAGGATAAAGAAAAAAAATATGAGCAATTTTGGTTTGACGATGATTTGGGAAGTAATAATTCTGGATACTATACATTACAAGCTGTATTGACTCATAAAGGTCGATCAAGTTCATCTGGACACTATGTGGCTTGGGTTCGTTCCAACGGCGATATTTGGTTTAAATTTGACGATGACGAAGTAACATCTGTGGCCACGGATGAAATTTTACGACTTTCAGGTGGTGGCGATTGGCATTGTGCCTATGTCCTATTATATGGACCAAAGCGTTTGGAAAAGCTCTAGATAATTGTGTTAAATCTGGGTTGATCAAGTAAATTTAAATTATAAAAATGCTTACGAGATTTTAACAGTCTTTTACTTTTGCATATTCAGTTATGTGGGCACGGATTTAAATTTGGGACCAGAAAACAATTAAAATATTTCCGATGACTCTACATCTGCATCCGCTGGAACACCACACCACCCGTTGCCGTTAAATTCCGTATAATACCTTCTCAAAAGCCATTTTACCATTAAAAGCTCTTAAAAATACATATTTTTGATTTTTATTGTAAGAATAAAAACTGAACCATGTAACTGAATTTAGCGGCAATATGCGGCTTTAGTGTTCAAACAGCTGCATCGATTGTCCATAAACGATGACTAATTAATGTATCTTAGAATAAAAAGAAAGCCGACGAAATATTTTTTTACTTTTCCTGATTTTTTACAGTAAAAACTTCGATAAAAAATAACGCAAAAAATTATTAAGTTTGAAAACGGGGTAATTTCCACACTGTAAGCTTAAGCTCAAGGTGTTTGGATCTGATTTATAACTGCCTTTATTTCAGAATTGCACATTTCAATTACATAAGTGAAAAAAAACATTACTATAACTTAAAAATAAATAGGAACACTTTGAAAAAAATACATAGTTCCTTAAAACATTTTTAAAGTCTCGAATCTATCATAAAAGTTCGGTTTGGTTCACAACAAGAAAAAATTCAATTTTGTTGCCTAGTGCTATACACCAAAATTTGGTTGCCAAATTATAAATTGCTGCTGTGCCCTGCTGAACATTTGTAGAAGACGTAATGTCTCAATGGAGGAGGATACATTTTTAAAAATAATGTAACATACTTAAAATAATTGCTGGTTTCTCGACTTTGGGATACGATGCCGGCTAGTCGTCGTTACGATAAAGTTTACCACCTGAAAAACTTGTCCATAAAACAATTCGGTTTTCTCGCAGGCCAGTTAAAAACCGGAAAGATAAAGAATAATACTGTCCTTTAAGGTGCACAAATTTGCTCTTGATCGTCAAATGTGCTGCACAAACAGACATGATTGCTTTGATTGTTGCATGAGCTGTTTATGTATTTGAAGTGATTTTAAATTTTGAAAAAAAATTCAGCATTGCAATCGCTCGATTGCAATTCTATTACCGCTCGGGATGCTGAAAGAAGCTTCCGCAAAGAGGCCCTTCAGTGGGTCACGCACAGTCCAGTATGGCCCTTAGTTATCCGGATATGGATTGGCACGCAGTGGGACATCAAACGCAAAGAAGTGGCAAACAAAGAATTTTTAGAGCGCTTTGGCTAAACAGAATACACGCATCTAACAGAGAGTTTCCCAGAGCTTTCAAATATCAAAATTTCAAGATAATCAGAATTTTAGTTTAGGAGATAAGAGCATTAAAAGTTGAAAATTTTTTCAGAAAAAATGTGTTCAACTTTTTTCACTTGCTGCTTCCTATCAGGAGGAATTAAAAGAAAACTACGTTAAGTATGACTCTGTTATGGGTGTGTCCTTTTAGGTATATTCATTGTTATCAATACTTATTATAAAAAAGGTCTCATCTCATTTTTGGCTTATTTTTCAACTTGACTTGAACTGACTTGACTTTACAAAAATTCTTCGTCAAATTTTACCGAGATATTTTTTGTACCTGATCATTGAATTGTACTTGTACCTATGCTTACAATCCCTATTCCCAAAAATTAGTCGTTTGGCTTCTAGATCAATTTAAGTGACCACACCTCGCACAAAAAAATTTTATTGTTAAAACAAAGTTTAGTTTTTACATTTTTTTTTTAATTATATTTGATCAAAAATTAAATATAGCATTTTTTTTGTTGCGACATTGACCATTAAACGTTTTTATTGATTCCAAAAATTAAAAAAAAATATTTTATATAGGCGAATATGCAGCGGAACATAGTTTAACTTTGACGATGTGTTGTAAAGCTTTTAGACATGTACCACGATGTACGTGTGCACACTATTATTCGTTCAAAAGTTATTTATTTAGCAAGTTGAAATGGACTTCTCCTCAACACTCTTAACAACCCCAGGCTGCGATGTAAACAGACATAACAACGTAGCGCCCCCTTCTGTTGCTTCCTTAGCCTGCTTAATCAGGAGAACATGTCTTTAAAAATCTGCTTGAACAGATGGCATTATTCCAACCCAACTTATGGCGAGAATTCCGCTTAGTCTAATCTTTAACTCAGCATGTCTATCGGAAGGGAAGATCCACCGAAACGGCCATATGCATGATCGATGATCGAAGCAACTCTGGTAGCCTGGTAGGCATAATACAATTTAATAACATCCCCCTGCCAGCCATCACGAGTGCATTGACAGATTTGGGGGTTGATTCCTGGACGGTGCCCCTTATCGATCAGAAGCTACAGTGCAGGACCGATGGAGCATCACTGGAAGAGCAATGTTCCGACACTGACTCCTCTTAAAAAAAGATGCATGAAGATCTATGATCACTACAATTAGTGATCAATGGGTAAGAAGCCCGTATATGGTTCTGTGGCACTACATATGATTCTTTTTACTTATTCGCATTCTTCTCTCGATGGACTTATATCATCTCTAACTGAAATTGAGCATATGCTATAGAAAAACCACCTGGCTCCTTATCATTTGCCAGAGAATATCTGTTATTTTTGTCAGTCATTGTTTACATATTCGCAGTGAATTTCATTTTTTCTAGGTTATTATAGCCTGTTCCCACAGACGACAACCCACCATTTATTTCGGCGATGGTCCGTAAGGTTTTGCCGTTCCGAAAATTCTCAGTTAGTTAATGTCAGCCTCATCAGATGCATACATTTCATCTATTTGGCCACGCGCACACTGTAGCTAACAGAGGAACTGAAAGCAGAGCTGAAAACGGAGCTGAAAGCTGTCAGCTTTTTCAGACAGAATCAGCCAGCAGGTCCGAATACTGTCGACTGAGCTAAAAGATAAATTGATAGCTATGTGTCCGTCTATTTCTACTAAACTATTATTTCGGTTTAAGAACTATTTCTACAAAATCTTTCAAATAGCAATATTTTAAGACTTTTCTAATCACTTGTTAGGATTTGGCGGATCGGATATCTATATCTATATAAAATTGGTGAAATGTTGATATCTTAATGCTTGATCAACCTCTGGATAAAAAACCATCTAAGTTGTAGACGGGGCACCGGATCCATGGTCAAAGAAGCACACAGGGGCACACCCCAAGGTGGAGTCCTGTCGATACTTCTGTGGAATCTGGTGGTCGACAACCTCATCAAGAGATTCGAGAGGAAAGCCCCAAAAATGATAGCTTTTGCGGACGACATAAGCGTACTTAAACCGGGTGTATGTTCATCGACCCTCAGCTCCATAATGGAACGAACACTCAGGGAGATATGTGAGTGGGCGTACGAAGTAGGATTCAGTATCAACACAATTTTTTTTCGACTTTTCCTGAGTTTTCAAAGTCCAAATTTCGAGACAAAATACCGAAACAAATTATGAAATTACAAAATTCAATACAACTAGGAAACTTAAGTTATGTGAAAAATAGAAACACTACCTTTAAGAAAAAATATCAATTTTTTTAAAAATTCTTAAAAAAAAACTAAAACTAGAAACCTATCAGAAAAAGTTATTTTGGGTGACAGAGGAAATGTCGTGTTGACTAGTGTTATATGTCATAGTACGAGTAACGACTGCTGAGAATGATGTGCTGATTCTCCTATCATGTGCCGAAATGTCAGCGGACATGTTAGAAGATAGGGTTGATTCGCCTATACCAGATATTGAGACTGCTACATGTTGAGTTTTCAGTTAGAGTTGCTTGGTTAGACGAGCAGTGATAAAATTAAGCTGAGATTCAGAATCAAGCAAGGCACAGCAGGGTATAAATACACCTGAACGGCTCTTGGCAAATATGATAGCTGTGGGAAGCACAACGTATTCTATAGGCTGGGCATTTGTGGGTTCAGATGTAAATTCAAGCATTGCGCTTGAATTTCTTGTCGACGGTGCGGGAGGCTGGGTTGTGGTTGCAGACTGCAGGCCTGGTGCACACGGTGCAGATAATTGAGTTGCGATGGGGCTCATGTGCAGCAAAGAATGATGTTTTTGTTGACAATACTTGCAGTGGCCTGAGCGACGTTGCTGCACGCCATGACCTTTACGAAGGCAGTTCAAGCAAAGATGCAATCGCTTGACATTTGAGTCACAAATGCTCTTTTGAGTCACAAAAGATACAATTAGGTTAGTGATTTTAGATGATGTTGCAATGAGTGAGTTACGGTTAGCTTTGAATACATGTTTGCCCACCTGTCGACTAGGTGCGAGTACCTTAGCGCCTTTTAAATTCTGCAACACGCGATGCATTTCTTTTCTAAGAACGCCGCCATATCCGTCGCCCTGGGTATTTTATGCGTTGGGAGTGCCTCCTCCCATTTCTCCTGGGTGCGGTGATCGAATTTATGTGAAAGTATGTGTATGAGCAATCCATCAGCCAGCTCCTCAGTGGTTGACATAGTGTTTAGCGCCCGAAGATGAGCGTTAATTTTGTCGCTCAGCTAGCACCATGCCTCTGCTGATCCCTTTTCAGCACTTTCTAGCTCGAATATAGCCCGTACGAGACCCTGTAAATGTTGAAGCTTATTATCAAAACGCTTTATGAGTAACCACATCGCCTGATCGTAATTGACGTCGATAGGCTCTAATGATTTGATTGTGCTAAGAGCAACTTCGTTCAAACAAGCACGTAGATGTGGAAATTTCTCAATCTTAATCAGATCCTCTTTGTTGCCTATGACAGTATTGTACATTACGCAAAAGTCCGCACAATCCTCGTAGGAGCCGCTGAACCTGGGTAACTGCAATTCCGGTAGGCTAGACTTACGGATATAGAACTGGGAAATGCGTTCTTTCAGTAAAGTGTGGAATGGTTGTTGAATTGGCGTTAGCTATACGTCCCTTGGTGAGCGTATCCAGCTGACGATAGAGAGTGGATTTTACCTTTCAGTAAATATTTTCGAATTCAGAGCGAGTGTACTTTGTAAGCTCTAGCAAATCTGATTTTTCCAACTTGAACTGGCTGGTTTCAAACTCTACTTTCATGCTCTCCGATTCTATGCACACCAAGAAGTCGGCCTAGTTGACGTTCAACAGATAGACGTTTGGGCTTAAGAAAGTCAGTTTGAATTGAAGTGTTCTCCATTCCGCCTGATTTCATCGGGAAACATGCTGCCACAAGGATACGGGAACAGTGAAATTGGCAGGGACAAGATCAGTTATACTGACTACATGACCCCCAAACGGACCAGGCGGAAGTCTTTGCAACCAGGAAAGCAGCGGAGGTTGCTCAAGATACAGAACAATCACACAATGTGGTCAACTTGATTATTGCGAAAAGTTGATGCACATACAGTCGGACGTGGACTTGTTGAATCCCAACAACGAACTACGAGGATCGGTCAAGGACATGTGTGTTATCACGAGGACGCTGTATATGTCTGCACTTAAAGAACCCGACACGCATCGAGTACAAAGGAGGGATATTGGTGACCAGCATAATTCCTCAATTTTGCCCAAAATAACCCTCCCCAAGTTTAGCGGCCAACATGCCGAATTTAAGAACTTTATATGCCTTTTCGAGAAAACGTAGAAAAATTCAACCAATTACTGTCGTGTCTTTCTGATGATGCATTGGGAACAGTGATGGCGTTTTAGATCTGTGACGAAAATTATGAAAAGGCTCTGGATAGCTTAAAGCATATTTATGACATAAAATATTTGATCTTTTCTAATACTGTATCGCAGTTGTTTGACCTTCAAACAAAACAAAACCGTCTGCTTCGAGCCTTAGGTCCCTGTCAGCCATTTATTCCTTTCTGCAGTCGATAAGAAGTTAGAAAGACATAAATAGTGCGTTTTCTTCCTTTTCATATGCAAAGACGGATCGGTGAGCTGAGTCTAAATGTACTTAATTTCAAGCGGGGAATTATACCATTAGCAATTTTAGTTCCTCAGCAAAATGCGCCTAGTTCTGTGCCTGTAGGCCAGCCATCATCTTCTGAGCGTCAAACAGCCTAAAAACAAACAGAACAGGTCGTTCTCGCTACTGCAGTTGTAAAGGTGAGAGATCGGTCCGTACAATTCCAGTATGCAAGGGCATGTTGTTAGATTCCGGCTCCCAAATTAATTTTATATCCGATAATATATCCGATATTTTATAGCACCTATAGCACAGCGCCTGCGGCTGTGCCGTGATGATTCATGCCTCAATGTAACAACTGTTGGAAAAAAATCGTCCGTCATACAAGGTTCACACTTCAGTCTAATCTCGCATTACCGCTCATACCTTCGACTCCGATTTCTGGGAATTAAGGTAATTTCCACATACATTGTTAATTTCGCCCAATGGAAGATACCATCAAACCTTGAGCTGGCCGACCCGCAATTTTTAAATCCGGATAAGGTGGACCTACTGATAGGGGCAGAAACATTCTTTGAGTTAATGTGTGTAGGCCAAATAAAGCCTAGTTTCGAACATCCATCAAGCCAAAAAATACTGTTAGGATTGGTTGTATCCGGAAAATATAAGGCATCAACATATGCAATAATACTGTTGGCGATCATTGTTCTCTCGACTCTCTTGTGGGGCGCTTTTGGGAATTGGAACATGTCCCAGAGAAGTCGACGGCTGTATATACAGCTGAACAATTGACTTGCAAAAATAACTTCAACCAGACCTTACGCAGGCTCCAGTCAGGTTGTTTTAAAGTGAAGCTGAAATTTAAGATAAATCCCAACGTTTTGTGTTTTTCTGTTGAGACTGCGAAACGCCGGCGTTTATGAAGCTTATGAAGGAGTACCTCAGTACCTACCTACTCGGCCACATGTCATTACTTCAGAGCATTCCTCCAGAACACCATTACTATATTCTACATCAATGTGTCCTGAGACCTGATACCACCACAACCTGCACCACCGTTTTCGATGCATCGAGCAAAACGTCGACTTCAATGCTGCTTACGACTTCTTAGATTCATCACAGCCTCGGCAGGAAAGGGAATTGGGGTTAGTGCACTATACTGCGCTCTGGCTCTCACCAGAGTTAGTTAGTTCTCAGTTAGTTCCACCATCCATTTTGGATGTTCCTAAACCACAGGTTTCTATGCGATACTTAGCCGATGGTTTTCAAATACAACTCTGAAAAATTGTCATTCAGGATTGGAATTCACTATAAATATGTAAACAATGACTCACAAATATAAGTGATGTTCTCTAGCAAATGGGTAGAAGCCAGGAAAATTTTCTATAGCATATGCTCAATATTTAGATAGATATGCAACAATTCCTTCGGGAGAAGAATGCAAATAAACAAAAAGCATAAAATGTAGTTTTAAACATTTTTTATTTGTTTTGCAATGGCAGGTCTGAATGTATCTGCAGATAAATGCAGATCGCCCTGTTCAGGCTGCACACTTAAATTAAGCAGCACTATTTTTCACATATCTTAAGTTTCTTGTAACTGGTTGTATTGACCTCTCCAATATTGCCGACGCTTCGATCTGTTGTGCTAGGCTCGAATTTTGATATATTGTCGAATCGCTGCCACTTTCTAGAGAACCGATGTTCACAAACGGAAATCGATATCTGAAGTAAATTGAAATGGAATAAATTTGGAAGACTATGACGAAGACAAAGAGTTCCGAACCGCTTAAAAAACAGATACTACATAGTCTTGTACATAACAATTTACTTTGATTGCATTTTACTTGCAACTATCCACATCCTTCTTTGCATACCTTCATTAAAATAATTTAGCATTGCAAAAAATTCTTTCTCATCGAATTTATTTATTTGTCGAACGCCACCATCAATTTTTGCAACATCATTTGTTGACTGTTGCTGCCACAGTCGAAAAATAATTATATATCCCATATTTGTTGATACATTTTGACAAAATTAAGAGCACAAATTTTTTGTTTGTTGTTGTCAGCTGTGTTTCCATGGATGGTGAATGGTGGATGGTGGCCTGTGGGAATCGAGGTTTCACATATTTTAAAAAATCCCATCGTTCCCCGTAAATGTGCTGTGTGGGAAAAGGCTATAAGCTTATTGATTGTACTTGATAAAGTTATTTCCTTCATTTGGAATACTTCTACTCATTTTGAATAAGAATCTAAGATAACATTACTCAACAAAATTCAACTTTTTATATCCGCTGTCGCTCAAAATGACTTTTTCTGATATATTTGAAGATTAAATATTTTTAAAGAATGTTTTTTTTTTATGGTTTATTTTTTTTTTTTAAGAACTTGTTAAAAATTTGGTATTTTTCGTCAGAGGTATTGCTTCTATTTTTCACATAACTTAAGTTTCTTAAAACTGCTTGTATTGACCTTTGCAGTTCTGAAAAGCTGACAAATTTAGCTATAAATCCGACCCAAACACTTTGTAGCTTCAGCTTAACGTCTGAAAGATATTATGCTTTCAAATTCAAATTACATAATTTTTTTTCGGTATTTTTTCCCAAAATTTTGACTTTGAAAACTCAGGAAAAATTGACAAAAAAAAAATATCTTATGGCTAACAATTTTGGTTTTAGATAGACATACATATTTTAGATAGATATGGGCATTTCTCTGACGAGGTCGACCGAGGCCAGAAAATTAAAATTCACTAAAAACGCATTTGAATATTGTTTTCTCAGGATTTTATTTTTAAAAGATATTGAAAATCCGCCAATTGAATTAATTTACATATAATTTCATTAACTTTTATCTGAAAACCTGTTAAAAATAGCAAAAGTTCACTTTTTTCGTATTTTTTTGGTATTTTTTTGTCATGTTTTCCATTACTTTTTTGGCCTATAAGAAAGATGATTCCTGATAAAAGTTTTTCCTCAAAGTCTCCCTTACATATTGAAATATCTAAAAAAAAATCCCCGAAAATTTTCTCAATATCGGTTAACGGAATTTTTTTTACATTTATAAAGCCAAGAAATTTTTGTCCCGTGCGACAGAGGTTTAAATTGAATTAAAAAAAAACTTCAAGCCATATATGCTTCAAATTATAACCATTTTAAAGAGTCATCAATGCAGAACATTAATCAGAAATTCGCATAAATATATCGCCTCAACTTACGCTGAAATCTGAGTTTGAATTGGTCGCCGCGAAAACCACTTCTATATTTGTCCCGTGCGAATACCATGGTTTTTTGCGAATATCTCGAAAACGAATATTAGCCCAAAATAGCCCTAAGCACCAGCTATAGAGCTAGTCAAGTGGCGAATCATAACGGTAAAACAAATTTGAAAATCGGTTTTTTTTTTGACATTTTTACAACTTGAAATGCGTACGAACGTCCCGTGCGACATCAGAGAAATGCCCATATATTAATTATTAATCGATGTATAAACAGCCAAGTTGCAGCCGTTTGACCAAAACTTCATATGCCGTTTGGCACCATCCCATATGCCATTTTAACATTAAAAACTGTTACAAACACAGATATTTGGTATATTTTTAGGAAAAAAAACGAATATACGTCGGCTAACGTCGGCATACGAAAGTTTGGTCAAACGGTTGTAACTTAGCCGTTTATTCATCGATTCCTCAAGGTTTGTCATGGGGTGATGATAATGTTAAAAATAGCTTATGGGCTTAAGCAAGCAGCCAGTTGCAGTTGGTTCGAAGTGTTCGAACGAGCTTGTAATGTCCCTATTTCAGGCTCAGTTAAGCTCAATCTGCCCAGGATCCTACTACAAGAAATTTGTAGTTTGCTGGAACCTCTAGAAGAAACGGGGTCGGGAAGAGAATAGGGGAAAACGGGGTGTACTCACAGCCACGAGACTTGGGTAGAGGCGTCGTCACACTCGCGGGCTCGAGGATGGTGTGGGGCACGCGGCGTAGTCATACTCGTCGGTCCAAGCGAAAGATTAAGCGTGAGTTGAGAGGCGGGGTTGTACCGCAGTATTTTTGAGTTGTTGAGTCTGTTAATATTCCCCGGTAAATTGACTTACTCAGTTTTTATTCTTTCTTTCGTAGTAGTGAGCACTTAATTTATATTGAACGCTGAAACAAGTTATATGATTTATTTGTAATAATGAAAATTGCTGCGCGGAGCAATGTCTGTATCGTCGCCGTAAGTGTCTTTCACATCTTCTGTCTGCACGGTCGGAACCTCGTTGCCGCTGACAGGTAGCTTAACGCTAAGGGTGGGGTCAGTTGTGTCAAAACATCGCATCGTGGTTAATATTATCGGGATGGGGTTCTTAAAAATTATGCGGGTGGTGGGGAGGGGGACTCTCGGCTGCATTTGGGAGTTGTGGAGGCGTGTAGGATTGGTGGCCACTCGGCTGAAAGTCACTCGTGTCGAGTGAAAAAGTGGTGGGATTTTGTGGAGTATTCGTGTACTTCGGATTGTATAAGGTCTTATGTCTTAGGTATAATGTCTTATGTCTAGACAGAAGAAAATACAAAAAAATAGAATTTTTGATTATACAAATTCTTAAATATCCGATGTTGGTGCGGTTCCCATGCTTCTGCGAGCTGTAACGTCCACTCGTGGTTCATTCTTCCGAGGGTTTTCGGATTCTTCTGAGTCCCAAAGGCCCACACTTGGATCGCAGGCATCTTCGTAGTCTTTGCGGGCATCCCGCCCTAAGTCGGCGTATGTGACCCCGTCGGAAACCAAGGCGTTTTCGGCCTCTTCGTCGCGGGGAGGGGCGGCGGAGGTTGATCGAGATGTTCACGGTTTGGTTCTGGGACAGATTGGTTGTCCCTATTTGGCGGACGCTTGTCCCCGTTTTTGGTCTGCGGCCTCGGTTCCCTCATCCGCATGCGCCCCAGACTCTGGTCCTTCCGAGTCGGTGGTGTCGTCAAGATAGATGATCTCGGGCGCCTCTGCTGATGCTGCGGTTTTCTGGGTGTTCATGTTGGATTGGCTTTAAGATAAATGTTTGTAGGGGGCGGATCCGATCGATTCTCACTATCACAAACCATTCAAAAGAAACCAGCACATCTATGTATTCCACTTTGTTCACTTAAGTTTATTTTCGGTTATAGTAGGTAATGTTCACAAAATGTATGTATAGGCGAGAAATCGTTTGTATGTAGTGTGAAAAGACGTTGACCGATCGTAACGGGGTAGGAGCGTTACTGCCCTCTCTATGCTCTAGCTACAAGCTAGAGGCCGCTCGAGCGACGTGTGGATCGTGACAGCGCCCACGAGCGCGGGAGAGCGAGTTGGAACCGGAGCGCACTCTACACTGCGCGGCATCAGTCTGCTGCTGCCCTGATCAATAAATGAAGGGCGTACAATTAAAAAAGAAATCTTAATTCTACTACGTTTGCATGTTGCGAAACTTAAAATTTTTTTGTTTTCCTGTTTCTTAGAGGAGCGTGGATGGCTCTATTATGACTTGCCACCGGTGTCATTCATGATGGTCTTGGTGGCGCTGGTCGTTGTCGATACCTCGGCCGGGTTGGCTTTGGTAGGAAGATGACATGGCCCTACGTCTTAGGACGCATTTTGTTTGGATATTACCATCAACATCTCGTTCAGATTGTCGATCTGATTGAGATTTTTCAGATTTAGCTATCGTTCAAACGGTAGACTAAGTTTTTCTTTGTGGGCCGTAATATTAACTTGCGTCATTGCGGACACTACTACTTTTCTTTTAGAGTCGCCCAGATGGTTTATGTACCAGGTCCCGTCAAGCGAAACCCGATGGGAATACATCACTAAGTACGATTCCTAAATATTTGAACTGGCCCCAGCACTGAAGTCAGCACTCGTGTCTCGATTTGTGTCCTCACCTCGTTTCTGCATTATGCCGCCGTGTCGTCTGCGTCGTCAGCCGGATGGTTGGGCTCTGTGTCATGGAACTCTTTCAGATTGTTGATATTAGCGAACTTTTGTTTCCGGCTACCTGGATGTTGTAATTTTACGATATTTGGCGACGGAAAGCTTTTGACCGTCGATAATTCGCCTCATGGCGGGGTTCTTGGGGTAATACCTTTGCTTTATTGGTCGGTTGTCCTGCATGACGGTAGTGTGCTCCGTTAGGTCCGTTGTACCTCGAACATTTTCGAACTTCGGCAGTTCTTCGTCCAAGAATTCCTGGATCTGCACCGCGAGGTCAGTTAGCCAAGGATCGTTGGTTCGTTCCGGCTCGTCCTCAATTGGTTCGTCGGTCCTTAAGTTGAAAGTTCGATTCGGGTGTTGAGGGAAGATGGCCGTGTCAAACGCGTTCGGTGGTTTCGTCTACCGAGGGTATTCCCTTATGTTGGAGAAGAACGGGGTGGCGACAACCGGGGTGGTGTTGGTCAGGGGAAGGGTGTTTGCGTGGGTTTGGTTGAATACTTGGGGAGAGTCGTAATCAGCATGGTGTAAAACCGACTGATGAATGTTTGGGACGTGGCTCTGGGCGTGGCTGTAGGATTTATGCAGGTTCCGTATAGGGGAACATCCGGGAAGTACTCCCTGAAATTGGCGGTGATCGGTCTGGCACTGACAATTGGTATTTCCGGGTCCCGGCTGGTCTCTGAAGACCACCAACCTTCTTTTCAGATCCTGGAGGGGGGACTCTGGGCCAGTGGTTGGAACGCTAGTTTAGGAGTAATTCGTGTTGGAGAGGTAGCTTGATTGCTGGTGGTGACCACGGTTTCTACGTTGGTCACCCCTCTTGGCGCTTGGTTGTTAGGCGACGGCCTTGGATTGTAGAGGGGCGATTGCCTTTTGGGAGGCTGTTCTGGTTTCCTTATTATCTATGGGGACCACCGCGGCGTAGGCTTTGGTTAATCTCCTTACATTCTGCGTCGCTACGTGAGTGTTTGTGTCACCTGTCGTTGGCCTGGGAATCGTGTGTTTCGTGGCAGCTCTGAGGTTTGTGTTTCTTGTATTTGGACTGGGACTCGTGCGTTCCGTTGCGGCCTGTGGGTTTGTGTTTTGCGTTTGTTGTTTGGACGTTGTATCCGTCGTAGTTTTTGTTGGATGCGAGTCTTCCAGCGCTGTCCTGGGCTTCGGATTCTTTGGTCTTGTGGTGTGGACTTGACTGGCATTGACCACGGGTGGGTTTGCAATGGGGCGACGGCCTCGGAGATATAGAAGAGTGCACGCACTGAGCCGTCGGCCAAGCGGATCTGCACGCAAGCCTCCCAAAGATTGTCAAGTTGGCGGGCGGGGCTGGCACTGACAAAGCTCCGGGACGCCCCGGTGTCAATAGTGGCTTCCGTGTCTTGTACTCCTATGGTCACTCTCGCCACTATCCGGCCATCGTGTACGTGTAGATGGCTATCTAGTTCTGGGTTTGGGAGGGCGTCGTTCCTGGCTGTTCTCGTGTCAGTCGGGGAAGCGTGTCGTTTCCTAACAGAACAGTGCATCGGCGACAGGCCATGCCAGATTAACGATGAGAGTGGTTACCATGCGGTACGCGACTTCTGGAGCTGGAATGTTTGTTTGGTTCTTCGGTTGCTTTCTTGCCGATTCTGTCGAGTCTCACTGAGAATTCCAGAATGGTGTCCGGTTGGCCTCACCTATCTTTGGTGCCTGACTCGCCGACGGCCTAGTGTACCTCGGCATGTTTCGCGGGGGGAGGGATACACACTACTCGACAAAATTTAACTTTTTTTTTCCGCTGTGACCAAAAATGACTTTTTCTGATAGATTTGGAGATTTACATTTTTTTTAAAGAATTATGGTTTTTTTATCATGAAGTAATTTTTTTTTTAAGCATTTTTAAAAAATTTGGTATTTTTTGTCATAGGAAGTGCTTCTATTTTTCACATAACTTAAGTTTCCTACAACTGGTTGTATTAAACTTTGCAGTTACAAAAAGCTGACAAATGTAGCTACAAATCCGACTCCGACACTTTATTGCTGCAGCCTAACGTTTGGAAGGTATTAAACTTTCAAATTCAAATTTCATAATTTTTTTTCGGTATTTTCCCCCCAAAATTTTGACTTTGAAAGCTCAGGAAAACTCGAAATAAAAATATTTGAATGCTGTCGGGTCAAGCAGTATAAACCAAAACCATAATGTAAATGCACATCTCGATGTCAACTATTGCCCACTTTAAAATATTTTGTTACCGCATATGCCTACGCATGGCAGCGGCTTTCGTTCGCATACTTATGTACATATAAGCATTCTTTGTACTCGACTTAGCAGCAGCCCGAACTGCTCAAGCTCTCTTATAATTGCACTCTCTCCCGCTCGGTAAGCGTTGCCTTATAGGGCACGGCAAGTACGCCGTCAGCCCTTGCATTTGAGTCTGGAGCGAATACTCGAAATCAACGCATCATATCTCGTCGTATACGCATATCTACATATATACATCTAGTTAAATAAACCTGGCATTAAATCGCCTATATACAACCAAAGCCCAATTGCAATCGTCTTTTTTAATCGCAACAGCTAGTCAAAAAGCTCAGTAGCTAAACATTTTGGTGACCCCAGACGTGATAAACAATTACATCAATATAAACAAGCATAAACATATAAACAAAAAGCCAATTACATATATCGCTCCCTAATTTGCATAAAACACAGTTGTTCGGTTCGCCGGTTGTGCACAAACAGTAACGGTTCTCGCGTCATCTGCTTTACGTTCTGCTTGCTGTTGTTTCGGTGCACCCAGTGTGTTTGACATTGTTGGTTTTTTTGGCAAATTGCGAACTGATTGAAATTGCGATCGATTTGAAGTGCCTTTAAAACTGTTCGAGGTTATTCACCAGCTATTGACCTCTGTGTTTGCCGTATCAAATACAAGAAATGGCTTCTGATAGCACACCCTCCCCTAACGCTCTCAATTCCCCCGTGTCCCTCAATGCAGACCTTTCTTACTACAAGCGTAAGGTTCAAGCTCTGCTAAGTGCAGCACGGAGAATTGAAAGTGCCGTCGGCGAAGAGAAGATTGGTGAGCTCAAGGAGGAGGAATTGAACGTCCGCTTAAAGTCTGTATTGGATCTTGTCGTGTCTTTCAATGAGCATCATGATGCTCTGGAAAGAATCGATCTTGATGAGATCGGTGGTCCCTTAAGAGAAGAGTTTGACGAGTGCGTGGTTATGCTGGAGACCAGCATTAAGCATGAGTTGAACAAGCGGCAGCCCACAATGCTCCCTTGCTCAACAATGCGGACGGACCATATTTCAGAAGCTCCGGCTACGGTTATAATGCAGCATCGACATCGCCTACCGGAGTTAAAGCTTCCAGAATTCAGTGGAGGCTACTCACAGTACTCCGCCTTTTGGAGCATGTTTTCCTCGATAATCGACAAGGAGCCTGACTTGACGAATGTGGAAAAATTGCAGCACCTACGATCCTGCCTAAAAGGACCGGCTCTAGACACGATCTCGTCGTTGGAATTTAGCCACGCCAGTTATCCCATCGCTTTAGATTTGCTGAACAGACGCTTTAATAATAAACGGTTAATTTTTCAGGCACACGTCAATGACATTCTGGGTGTGCAGCGCGTTGAGGAGTCGTCTGTTTCTCAGCTCCGATTCTTGACAGATACCGCAATTGGCAATCTGCGAGCCTTAAAAAGTATTGGGACAAAGGAACAGATTGCTGACTGTATTATAATACACAGCCTGCTGCAGAGGGTAGACAGTGCCACACAAGCCAAGTGGGAGGACACTCCGTCACTGGATAGCATACCCACAGCCGAGCAATTCACCGAGTTTCTGGAACAAAGATGTCAGAAGTTGGAGAATCAGGAGCACATTAGGGCAATGTATGCGCCCGGCATTCAGGTGGGCAAGAATAAACGATACAACAACTCCAGGTCCACCTTAATTGCAACTAGCCAAGCTTTCTTAAGCTGCGTGCTCTGCAGTTCCGGCGCTGACGAAGTCCAGTACTGTCCGAAGTTCAAGGCACTGTCCCCCGAAAATCGCCATAAAGAGGCCAAACGACTGGCCCTTTGCATTAATTGCCTTAGAACAGGACACCGATTAAGCCAGTGCACCTCGAGCCACTGTCGTATCTGCGGCTGCAAGCATCATACTACGCTTCATTTCGGTAACCCTGATTCGGCTGCAGTCCAAGGTCAGTCAACTGATGCTCAGTCTCCGTTTGCGCCCCCTTCTTCTAATCCGGCTCAGCTTACCACTGAACCCCCTACTTCAGCGTCTACTTCGTCTGCACTTATAGCCCAAGGTCTCAGTAATAATGTCATTCTACTTGCCACTGCCACAGTTTTGGTAAAAAATCGTTCCGGAGTTTTAGTTCCCTGCAGAGCATTGCTGGATTCCGGCTCCCAGTTGCATCTGATAACTTCTCGTTTCGCCAATCAGCTTCAGCTTCGGAAAAGGAAATCATCAACCGCAGTTTCTGGAATTGGCGACTCCAGCTTCGTCACCGATGGATGTTCGGTCAGTGTTAGCTTGCACTCTCGCTCATCGGATTTCTCAGCTTTCATTACTGCTATCGTAGCTTCTTACATAACTGATCGTCAGCCATGCTTTGGAATTGACACGCATAACTGGAACATTCCAGCGAACATACCCCTAGCGGATCCGGAGTTCTATAGGCCTCAGCGCGTCGATCTATTAATTGGAGCAAGTCTGTTTTACGATCTCCTTTGTGTGGATCAGATTAAACTACTGCCAGGATTGCCTTCAATTCAGAAGACTCGCTTGGGATGGGTCGTGTCTGGAGGTTGCTCTCGTTCAAATGGGTCGTCTTCAATGGTGGCTCATGCGCCGGCCGTTATTGCCGAGGATAACAATCCAGATCAGCAACTTGAAGTGCTCCTTCGGAGGTTTTGGGAGGTTGAGAGTTGCGTCGAACCCATAGTAAAATCTACCAAGGAAGAGCTGGATTGTGAAGCGCATTTTGCTCAGCATATCCGTCGTCTAGAAAATGGCGATTATTGCGTTCGGCTGCCAACTAAATATAGTTTGGATCTCCTGGGAGAATCTTACAATCAAGCGCGTCGCAGATTCCTGTCCCTTGAGCGGAAGTTAAATCGTCGCCCTGAGGTGAAGGCTCAGTATGCTGCCTTCATAAACGAGTATCTTGACTTAGGTCATATGTCTCCTGTTCCTGCCCATTCAATCAGCAACTGCCGGTATTTTCTGCCTCACCATTGCGTCATGAAAGAGGATAGTTCTACGACCAAGCTTCGAGTCGTTTTTGATGGATCCGCTTCTACGTCATCTGGCTATTCCTTGAATGATGTTTTAATGGCTGGCCCCGTAATACAACCTAAACTCTTTCAGATTATTGCTCGATTTCGTTCATACGCAGTTGCGATTACGGGAGATATCTGTAAGATGTATCGGTGTGTACGAGTTTCGCCCGAGGACAGCAACTTGCAGTGTATTCTGTGGAGAAACTCAACACAAGATGACTTGAGCGTGTTTCAACTGGACACCGTTACTTATGGGACGAAGCCTGCCTCCTATTTATCTGTGCGAGCGATGCACCAGTTGGCAACCGACGAGCAGGCAGATTTTCCAGTTGGAGCTGAAGTTCTTCGCCGTGACTTCTACGTGGACGATTTGATATCTGGCGCCAGATCTCAGGAAGAGGCCATCCGCATTCGTGAGCAAACTGCTGGAATTCTGTCTAGGGGTCAGTTCAGATTGAGGAAATGGTGCTCGAACGTTCCCACTGTGCTGGATGGAATTCCTGATGAGGACAAGGAAACGTACTTAAAGTTCAATGATGGCAGCCATTTTACTAAGACACTAGGACTCGCTTGGGATCCAATTTCTGATAAACTTTTATTTTCGTTCTCTGCCCTAGAATCGTCTCCGAACCCCTGCAGGCGCTCTGTGTTTTCAACCATAGCGCGGTTCTACGATCCTCTCGGACTGGCTGGTCCTGTAATTACGAAATCAAAAATCTTTCTTCAGCGTTTGTGCAAGGAGAAGTTACCCTGGGATGAAAGCCTCCCAGCCTCACTGAGTACAGAGTGGCATGAAATATGCAGCAGTTTTGGCCAGATTCGTCGACTTGAGTTTCCTCGTCTTGTCCTACTTCCAGACTCTGAGCTAGAAATTCACGGATTCTGCGATGCCAGCATCGAGGCTTATGGTGCATGCATATATGTCGTGTCAAAAGGTCAGCATGCCAGCAGTCACTTACTTTGTGCCAAATCTCGTGTAGCTCCTTTGAAGACACTTACGGTGCCAAAGTTGGAGCTTTGTGGAGCGGAGTTGCTGGCTAGGCTCATGTCTGAAATATCCGGAATGAATGTCTTCAAGGGAAGGTGTTACTGTTGGTGTGATTCTGCGGTTGCACTTTCCTGGATTCGGGACGAATCGTCAAGATTTAACATATTTGTTGCAAATAGAGTAGCAATGATTCAGGAAATGACTGGCAACATGACATGGCACTATGTTCCCACAGCGTTAAACCCAGCTGACATTCTCTCTCGAGGGGCTCTTCCGACTGAGCTGAAGGAGGTTCCCCTTTGGGCTCATGGACCTCCATTTCTTTGTGGCCTTTCAGATGACTGGCCGGCCACGGTACTACCGGATAAGCCAGCCCTTGAGCTTCGCCGGAGTGCTCTTCTGGTAAAATCTCCCTATATTGACATTGTAGCCGATTCCAAGTATGCAAACTCGTTTGGTTCCTTGCAACGCGTGTTCGGATACATTTACAAGTTTTGCAATCGCATTCGGCATCCCGGACTGATTGTTTCTGACATTGAGCATGGAACCCAGTTATTGCTGCGACTAGTCCAGCGCACTCAGCTATGGGATGACATGAAGTCGCTGCGGTCCAGGGGAACGGTTTCCCCATCTAGCTCACTTGCTTCGTTGTCGCCGTTCATGGATCAGTTTGGTCTGCTCAGGGTTGATGGTCGATTGAAGAACTCTACGTTGGATTTTGATGGCCGTCATCGAATTATCTTGCCTAGCAGCCATCCACTAACTCTTTCCATAATCTCTCACTTTCATGAGCGGAATCTCCACGCTGGACCTCGAGCTTTGCTTGGACTCATTCGATCCCAATATTGGCCCATTGGGGGGAGGAAGACGGTAAACAAGGCAGTGAATAAGTGCATAAGATGCTTTCGAATGAAGCCTAGAGTATTGGAGCATATTATGGCGGATCTTCCAAAGGAGCGGCTCGACGGTTCTCATGCCTTTGAGATCACAGGCGTCGACTTTTGTGGGCCATTTTTCTACAAACCGGAGGCACGCAACAAGGGCCCAATCAAGTGTTACGTCTGTGTCTTCATTTGCTTCGCTACCAAGGCTGTTCATCTGGAGCTGATTAAGGACCTGTCTACACTTGTCTTTCTTCATGGACTAAAGCGCTTCATATGCACTCGACGGAAGCCGCGACAAATTTGGTCGGACAACGCAACCAATTTTGTCGGCGCTAGGAATGAGCTGATGGAATTAAAGCGCCTGGTCCTCAGCGATGACCATCAGAAGGCTGTGCTGGATTTTTGCTTGGTAGAGTCTATAGACTGGCACTTCATTCCTCCGCGCTCCCCGCATTTTGGTGGCCTATGGGAAGCGGCAGTTAAGACGGCCAAGTATCACTTCTACCGTGCGATAGGCAGCTCGATTCTTGGATTTGACGAACTGCGGACGTTGTTATGCCACATCACGGCTGTAATTAATTCAAGACCCTTAGTCCCCATTTCAGAGAGCCCTGCCGATCTTGATGTTTTAACTTCAGCGCACTTCTTGAATGGTGGCCCTCCTGCTTCGTTCGCTGAGCCAGACGTAACACGGCTTAAATTCGATCGCTTGGACGGCTGGCAGCGCGTTTCATACCTGCAGCAGCTCTTCTGGTCCCGGTGGAAGGAAGAGTACATCACTTCGCTACAGCAACGCTCAAAATGGCGCACTGCGAAGCCCAGTTTGGCAGTCGCCGATATGGTCCTTGTCAAGGACGAGAATCTTCCTCCCATGAAATGGCCACTGGCAAGGGTGGTTGAGCTTGTACCAGGAAGAGATGGCATTTCCCGAGTCGCCGTGCTGAAGACATCATCTGGACTTATAAAACGAGCCGTCAACAAGTTGTGTCTGCTGCCCCTTAAGGATGCTGTTGAAGGACAGGGTTTCAACGGGGGGAGTATGTCGGGTCAAGCAGTATAAACCAAAACCATAATGTAAATGCACATCTCGATGTCAACTATTGCCCACTTTAAAATATTTTGTTACCGCATATGCCTACGCATGGCAGCGGCTTTCGTTCGCATACTTATGTACATATAAGCATTCTTTGTACTCGACTTAGCAGCAGCCCGAACTGCTCAAGCTCTCTTATAATTGCACTCTCTCCCGCTCGGTAAGCGTTGCCTTATAGGGCACGGCAAGTACGCCGTCAGCCCTTGCATTTGAGTCTGGAGCGAATACTCGAAATCAACGCATCATATCTCGTCGTATACGCATATCTACATATATACATCTAGTTAAATAAACCTGGCATTAAATCGCCTATATACAACCAAAGCCCAATTGCAATCGTCTTTTTTAATCGCAACAGCTAGTCAAAAAGCTCAGTAGCTAAACAAATGCCTTGATTTTTGGTTTTAGATAGACACATTAATTAGGCGTCGTTTAAGGTATCGCTTATAAAAATATAAAAAAGTTATAACCGTTTGACCAAAACTTCATATGCCGAATTTCGCCGATAAATTTTTCCTACAAAAATACCAAAAATCTGTGTTTGTAACAGTTTTTAACGGTAAAATTTCATTTGGGATGGTGCCAAACGGCGCTTGAAGCTTTGGTCAAACGGCTGTAACTTAGCCGTTTATTCATCGATTCTTACAAACGATACCTTAAACGACGCAGTAAACGGAGCTCGACGACAAAACTTTTGAATGATTCGCCTACCACTTGCTTGCGGTCTCGGATCTGGTCCTCCAATTGTCAACCCATGGAACGCTTTGCAGCCGGCTGGTGCGGAACCAACGACTAGCTCTGTCGATGATGATTTCTGCCATGGTGCGAGGCAAATGGTTCATATCCACCCCGCGCGCTCTGTGAGAAGTTCGATGAAGGATAGGGGATTATCCTGTTCGTCGAAACGGATCCCCCAATTTCGCATGCGTTCCGCCATCTGGGTGGCGTGGCTGTAATGGTGTTCCCCTGTTTGGTCGTTTCCTGCCTGGGGTCTATCGTTTGTAGGACGGAGATCTCTGTTCTGGAGACGGAGGTCTGTGAGACTCGGCCACTGTCCCGACGCTGGATAAACCGCCGGTTTGATTTTCTGAAGATTCAGGGATTTGTGGTCAGATCTTGCGTTCCCCCGTACTTTTTTCCGCCTGCGCGGAGGTACTGGGCTGAGGTGATATGGCACGTACTGGGGCCTTGGCATATTGTCGTTTGAGCTCGGCCAGTCGAACCCAGACTTCTTGTTCAAGGGGTCCTTCCAAAAATGCGGCGAAACTTCTCCGCATCTCCTCTACGGTTCCCTCACCGCTGAGCCAGAATTCGACCGTGAACCTTTCCAACTCTTCCCGTTGGCGTTTAAGAATCCAGCCGGTGCCTACTCCCAGATTAGAAATTAAATCTCCAGAGTAATACTCACCTGACTGTTCCTCTGCGTTGGGGTCCATGGTGATGTTGTAACGAACCGTTTTCTGTGTCCGCTTGCGGTAGCTGGGCTCGTTTAGCGGTCACTGGGCTCAATGCAACGAATTTGTAAATATTGCCTCTACGACAAGTAATAAGACGGGGTTTTCTGTGTGACACTTGTTTATTCTTAAGGTTTTTAAGCGTTCTCAGGGCTACTTTACGGACTATGGCTTATGGCTAGGGCTTATATTATTGTTCTTATCTCGTACTGGGGAATCTGTCAGTCGCGTGGCTGTCTCCAGGCGTAGCGGCGTCGATGCCAGTGCTCAGGGGCCAATGATCTCGGCCACTGCTTCGATCCGCCACTCTGAACTCGCACTCAACGGTTCGCCCTTCACTTGTACCACCACTGACTGCCCTTGAATCCCGCTCTCCTTACTCGACTCACTCGGTGCTCCTGTGTAGGACTTGTTCCTGTCCTGGTTTTCCTTGGTTTCCTTGGTTGACTCTCCTCGGTCACTTTTCACTCGCGGATTCGACACTGTGTCACTACTGCCCGACGTCGATCACTCCCGTACAGTCGCGCGTGCGTAAAAGAGACCCGCTGTAGGCGCCGGCCTCCTTATATAGGCCGAACCTAACGGGACCTCCACCGCCAGTGATTTTCCATCGGGCTTCTGGGGGTCCCCACGCTCTTCGTAACGGAATCTGGGCGGTGACCCGTCGACATGTCCATATTTGGGCCTGCGTCGGGCCGCTGTTGGTCCGATCCCGTGGTTCCCGGTGAGAGCCGCTCCCTCTCACCGTTATTTTCTCTCCCCCACTTGTGGCTTATCCGCCCCTCTCTGAGCGAGCGCCCGCGGCGAATTGGCGGCCTCCGGATATCCGTGACGACCAACCCGTCAGCCTTATCCGGTCCATCAGCCTTATCCGGTCCGTCAGCATTCTTAGTACTGTGAGGCACACGGTTCCTCACACTCCCCTCCTTCTTTCGGAGGCGGAAAACTTCCTTTTCCGCGGAACTCCAGTTGGCCCTCCTTCGCCCGAATTTGAATTCGAACCTGGTGGCGCGCGCGCCTTCTGCGATCGCTCGCTCCCTGGCGCTCTAGCGCCCTTTCAGGCCCGAGGTTGCCAGATGTAGCCGGTCTGCGACCCAGAGGTGCTCTCTGACCCTCTCGATCCCGCGGGTCGTTTCGTGTATAGACCCCTTGCCTCGTGTCTGCCCAATTCGGATCGGCCTCAGCGTGTTATAATTTTCTTCCGGGCTTCTCTTGCCGGCTAACGTTGCTTCCTTAGCCTCGCATCGCCCCCTTCCCTCCCCAGGTAAGTACTTGGGGTCGCCGACATCGCGATCCGGTACCTCACGCCCCGCTCACTCACCAGCTTCTTTACTCTCCTCCCGTGAAGTCGGATCCGTGCCTGGGCGCGCGCCACCGAGGCGGGCCACTCCTCCCGGGGGATGGGCACCCAGTCCACTTGGGCGGGCGCCGAGCCCTGCCGCTGCAACAGTGGCCGCTTTATGTCCCTGCGCGGTTCGGGGCACGACCGCTGACGCTTTAGCGCCGGTGGTCCGTCGGACGCCACGACCGGGGCTGGCCACTGCCATGGCCCGCGTTCCCATGGCTCCTTCGTCGCCGGGGCTGGCTCCGCCTCCGGGCTCGTCGGTGCCCTGGTCGCCGTCGCCGCCGTCTTCGTTGGCACCGTCGCCGCCGGTACCGCCGCTGCCGGCACAGCCGCTGTCGTCGGTGTGGCTGGCCCTGTCGCCGCTGATGCCGTCGCCATCGCTGCCGTGCTCGAAGCCGCCGTCTCCGCCGCTGTTGCCGTCGCTGCCGCCGTCGAGGCCGCTGTCTCCGCTGCTGTTGCCGTCGCTGTCGCCGTCGAGGCCGCCGTCTCCGCTGCTGTTGTTGTTGGTGCCGCCGCCTGGCCCATATGGCTCGCTGCTGAGGACCGCCCTCTTGGGTCCCGAGAGTTACTCGCCCGCGCAGCCTCCTCCCACACCCGGGCCTCCTCCGATGGTGGCTCGCCATCAGGTGCCTTGGCCGACGCCCAGGTTATGTGGAGCACCTGGTGGTGCCACACCATCCCCCCCCGGACCACCGTTCGCCCCTCTTGGGATACGAACGGACCGACCAACGCCCGTTCTGGCCCTGCCCACTGATGCTGGTGGTGCTGCTGCGGCTCCGGCCGTGGCTGCTGCTGCTGGTCCCACCGATGCTCTTGCTGGTGGTGCTGATGCTGGTGGTGCTGCTGCGGCTCCGGCCGTGGCTGCTGCTGCTGGTCCCACCGCTGCTCTTGCTGGTGCTGCTGCGGCTGTGATGGCCGTGGGCCATCCCGCCTGCGCGTGAATAGCACCTCCTCGGGCTCAGGAACGGGGTCCGCTTCCCCTTCCTCGGTCTGTTCCGTTGGTGCCGGCTCCCACATCTCGTCCTCCTCGGCCTCAGCCTGCCGAAGCCTCCGCTGCCACTCCTCTTCCGGATCCATGACCGGCTCGATCGGTCGGGGCCGCGATTCTTTCGGCCGTTGGGGCTGCGCTTCTTCCAGCAGTTGGGGCTGCGCTTCTTCCGGCGGTTGGGGCTCCTCCTCCTCCAGCTCCACGCTGTCGCTGTCACTGCCGCTGCTCACCGCCTCTCTGAGCACCTCGCTTCGCGGATCTCCTGAATTCGTTGCTGCAGCTTCATTGTGGCCTCTCGCACGCGTTGTTTTTCTGCGTGCTGCCGTTCTGCCTCCCGGCCCGCCTGTTTCACCGCCGCCCCTGACTGCCAATCAACGATGACGACGTCGTCGTCCTCGATTTCTGGCCCGGCCTCGCTCCCGCTCGTCGAGACCACCGGCGTTACCGTGGCCCTCTCTGTCGGCTCCGGTGACACCAGGGGCGACGCCATCACCTGCAGCTCCGGTGATCCTCCCCGCCGCTCCTCCACGCCTTCACGCGAGGGCATGGCCGCCCATCGCTGACGTGCGGGCCCGCTGTCGTATCCGCCGCACCTCAGCACAAAATTTTGGCTGTCCACAAACCGATATACGCGCTCCTCCTGGGAGAGGCTACCATCCTGGTCTCCACGGTTAGGGTCGCTGGGCGCTGGTCCATTTTTCTGTCTTCGTTTTTTTTTTTGTGCTTCACTTACCGCGTGGTTTCGCAAAGTGCTTACTTACCGTCGTGTGCCCGTTGCTATAGTCGCGTTGCCTGTTCCATCGTTCCCTGTAACGGTTAATCCCTTCTCACCGCTCTCACCTACAGGAATAACTGCTTTCTTCCTTGTGTGTTCTCACCGCTCTCATCTACAAGAATAACTGCTTTCTTCCTTGTATTCCTTCTCTCATTATCCGCTTTCGCCGCGCCGTTGTCGTGTCTGTTATTGTTTACAGCGCTATGTTACTTACAATTTTTTTGTTTTTTTGTTATCCGTCTGATGGACTGTGCCGCGTTATCCATCTCCTGATGGACCCACCTCCCGTTCGTGAAACAAATGAATGACGCCCTGATGGACCCACCTCCCGTTCGTGACACCAATGAATGACGCCTCTGGGCTCTTGACTCCCCATCTGGCTTGGCGAAACCCGTCCGCCCCGCACGCTGGTCAGTTCGCCCCTTCTTCCCGGTGAGTATGCTCGATCGGTGTGACTTCTACTGACTTCCCCATTTCCAGCTCGCCCTCTGCCTTCGACATGAGCCGTCCGCCTCGAACCCACCCGCGATCAATAGGTTCTTTGACCTTTCGCCCGGGCATGGCTTCTTGGCAGACCCTCCCCAGGCCAGCTTCTCATGCCCTCGGCCCGAATCTGGCGAGATGTCACCCTCATGCAGAGGCTCGGACGCGAGGATCATCCGACTCCTCGCCCGGTAGATCCGAAGATTGCAGGTTCGGGTCCTGTCACGGTCGCCACACGCATGAGCGACACCTGCTCTGTCGGGTCCGACGCTCCTAATTGGCCTGGGTTCTCGCATAGAAGCGTGAGCCTGGATTCCTCCCTATCACCGCCGACCATGCCCCCACCGGGCCTCGGAACTCCCCTCCCAGCGCAACGCGCTTTGGGGCTCCCCCTCCCCTTCTGGTTTTTCTGGTTTATACATTAAATTTCGTTTCATGCCACTCACCTGCGTTCTCTCTTCCAGGTATTTTCACCACCTCCGTCACCACTTGCTCGAGCCAATTTTATTCCTCGGTACTCTTTAGACGGTGTCCTGCGTGGCACCCCGAAATGTGTCCTGCGTGGCACTCCAACATGTGTCCTGCGTGGCACTCCAAAATGTGTCCTGCGTGGCATTCCAAAATGGTCCTGCGTGGCACGTCTCCCACTTGTCCTGCGCGGCAATGTTCCTTATTCCTCCACGTCCTGCGCGGCGCCATTCTCTTCCCTTGGCTGCGGCTTCAAGTCCCCTATGTGCGCCGTCCTCGTCCTCTTGTCTCCTTCCTTTTTTAGTTTGCAGATCACGGGCGACACAAAATCCACTATCTGGTAGGGCCCTTCATACTTTGATGCAAGCTTGGCCGCAAATCCCTCCGCCGCGTTTGAGAGGTGATGTTGCTTGGCCCACACCACCTCTCCTACCTTTGATTTCCACGGCCTTCGCCTCAAGTTATAGTGGCGCGCCTGGTCTTGCACGGCTCTTTCCAAATTACGCCGCACCAGCTGGAATAACTCCTTCAACCGTTGAGCATTCTCTTCGGGCGTCTGCACCTCCTGCCCTGTACCGACCGTCTCCTCGTCGTACAAAGCCCTTGGTAGGCGGGGCTCCCTTCCCTGCACGATGAACGCCGGGGAATATCCGGCCGATTCTGACACCCCCGTGTTCATCGCCAGCATCAACTCCGGCCAACTCTCGTCCCAGCACCTTTGATCTCGCTCGCAGAACTGCGCTATCATCGTCTTCACAGTCCTATTCGCGCGCTCTGTCGGGTTCTCTTGCGGCGTGTATGGTGCCGTGAATTGATGGCGCACTCTCATCTGCTCGAGGAATCTCTTGAAGCCCCTGCTGGCGAACTGCACCCCGTTGTCGGTAATGACCACCTTGGGCACCCCGAACCGGGCTACTATCCGCTCTCGGAAGGCCTTTGTTAGGGCCTCCGCCGTAGCTTTGCGCATTGGCACCAATTCTGTCCATTTAGAGAACCGATCCACCATGACCAGCAGCATCGAGTTCCCGTGTTTCGACCTTGGCAACGGTCCCACAAAATCGGCACACACTGTAGCCCACGGCTCCTCCGGGATCCGTGTCAACATCTTCCCCGCGGCTTGCAACTGACTCGGCTTGTAGCGTAGACACCGCTCGAACTTTCGGACATACCGCCTTACGTCTCGGTGCATTCCCGGCCAGTAGTACCTTGTTGCGACCTGGGCTGCTGTCCTCCTCCCGCCGGCATGACCCGCTCCTGGCTCATCGTGGTTCTCCCGCAGCACCCTCTCCCGTGACTCCTTTGGCACGCATAGCTTCCAGGAGACGACCTCTTCGCTTCCCGCCTGATGCGGGATATGGCGATATAGGCTCGCTCCCTTCTCCACGTAGTCCGGATACTTCTGAGGCTCCTTTCGAATCCTTTCCTGCAAGTTCTGGACCCACTTACACGGCAGCTCCGTCTTTCCCTCGCCGTCCTCCCCTCCTTTGGTCCTTAGGCACTTCTCCTCCAGAGGTTGTCGAGAGAGCGCGTCCGCTACGACGTTCAGCTGCCCCTTCCGATACGACACCTCAAAGTCGTACTGCTGCAACTCTAATGCCCACCGAGCCACTCTGCCCGAGTGGGCAGATGCTTTTAGCCACTTTAGAGCCATGTGGTCCGTGATCACCTTGAAGCGGTATCCCTCCAAGTACGGCTTCAACTTCCTGACGGCCCACACTATGGCCAGACACTCCTTCTCGGTAGCCGAGTAATTCCTTTCGGCCGCATTTAGTGACCTGCTGGTGTACGAGATCACCATTTCTCCCCTGTCCGTTTCCTGCGTGAGGATCGCCCCCAGCCCATAATCGCTGGCGTCTGTTTGGAGCACGAACTTCTTGGAGAAATCGGGACATGTCAGCACGGGGTCAGCCCCCAAGCGATCCCTCACTGCCTCGAAAGCGCTTTGCCGCTCCGGAGGCCACACCCACTCCGCTTTCTTCTTCATTAGCGCGGTGAGTGGTTGTACCAAGGTCGCGAACCCTGGCACGAACCGCCGGTACCACGATGCCACCTCCAGATACTGCCGCAATTCCTTCACATTTGTTGGTGGTTTCAATTCGGCGATGGCAGCGACCTTCTCGGGGTCCGTGCAGATTCCTTCGCCCGTCACCTTAAGGCCCAGGTATCGCAGCTCCTTCCGGAAAAACTGGCACTTCTCGGCGTTTAGCCTCAAATTCGCTCCCCGTAGGCGGTGGAACACTTCCTTCAAGTTCTCTCTGTGCTCCTTTTCTGTCCTTCCAATGACGATAATGTCATCCTGGTAGGCGAAGGCATGAGGCATCATCTCCGGGCCGATTACCAGGTCCAGTGCTCGCTGGAAGGTGGCCGAGGCCGAGTGCAGCCCGAACGGCATCACCTTCCACTGGTATAGCCCCTTGCCCGGTACCGTGAACGCTGTGACCATAGTGATCACTCATAGTGTTTGTATGCACGGCCACGTTTGATACTCCCTTCATCTTGGCAAATTCTGCCAGTTCCCGGGCCAGGAACTCCGCCACCGGCTCTTTACCCATGGAGCTCTCGACCTCGGCTTCTGCGGGAACGCTCCCTGCCGCCGCTTCCAGTTCTGGGGCCCTGTCCATGCCCTCGACTTTCGCAACCGACAGATTCTCCTCCCGGACTCCCTCCTTCCGCGGCTTGGGTCGCGGGGCGTTTCCCGCCCTCCGGCAACACTGCCACGACGCGACGCCCACCTTTCCACACGTCCAACAATACGTGATTGGACGCGCGCTGCACTCTCTGCTCCAGTGCTCCCCCCTGCCGCATCGGCGGCATGCCTGCGCAGGATTCCGGACGTACCCGTTCTCTATATGGGACTCCTCCATCCGCGTGGCGCCTGTCCCTACGGCTCCCCTCGCTCGACTTGGTGCTTCTGGCTGTTCCTCCGTGCATCTGCGGCACGCCTCCGACCCCGCCGGCTTGTTGAAGGGATTCGCGGCTCGCGCCTTAGACGCTGGGTTCTCTCTCTGGAACTCCGCCCGATCTCTTTCCAACGCCTCGAACTCGTCCGCCAGCACCATAATGTCGTCCAGATTCCTACACCCGTACGGCCGTATGTACGCCCTCAGGTCCGGCATGCTGTTCTCCTTAATTAGATCCGTCTGCTCGTCCGGGGAACACTTCAGGGGCCGCATCAAAGTCTGCATGTCTACCATGTATTCTTTAAAAGGCTCGCCCCTCTCTGCTTCCGCATGCGCACATCCTGGCGGAGCTTATCGAAGTAGCCCCGCGGCAGGAAGTACGCCTGGAAGCTGGCCGAGAAATCTTCCCATGTTCTCCATTGGCGATTGTTGGCGACAAACCACATCAGCGCCCTCCCTTTCAGGAGCTCGGGCATCGCCCTTGGAATGAGATCTGGATCCAGCCCATACGTCTCGGCGGACCACTCGACCTGTTCCAAGAACTCGAGAGGTTTCGTCGTCCCGTCGAATCGGAACGACCACTCCCTCACCTGCTTCGCCACCTTGGCGTAATCTTGGTGTGCCGGCCTCGAGGCCTGTGGTTCTTGCCTGCGCCCCTCCTCCCGGGCACGACCCCAATCGTCGTCCATCCTCGCCGACCGCCTGGTCCATGGATCGAGCCCCTCTCGCTCAACCTCTGGGCTAAGGTCCCGGGCGATCCCCCTGCGTGTCTGCCGTGGAATCTGTGTCTCGCGACCCTCCCGAGAGGCCGAGGCCTCTCGCGACCTCCCTGGCGTGGCTCACGCTGGATCACCGCCGGCGACTTCCACAAGGCAGCTGCATTTGCGTCGGGTGGCAGCGTCAGTCGCTCCCCGGCATGCCTGTCCTCTGCCCTGGGCGTCACTGCGGCCCCCCTCGTCTGATCTTCCCACTCTTCCAGCAGGTCAGCCCACTCGGGCTCCTCTCCGTGGACTTTCACCCACTCCTTGAACACTCTCCGCATCTCGTCCAAGCTGCCTTCCAACCGCACGCCGAAGGCTTGGCCGCACTGGACCAGCTTCTCCTTTTTCAGGCGGTGGACCCATTGTCCCCTTCCCATTATCGCTTAACCTTAGAATCCCCTTTCCTTCCGTATATACTACTTGTCGTGAGGCCCCACGTTGGGCGCCAGTTGTAACGAACCGTTTTCTGTGTCCGCTTGCGGTAGCTGGGCTCGCTCAGCGGTCACTGGACGTCACGTCCAAGGAGTGTCACGTCGGGTCACTTTTCTTTGTGGGCCGTTATATTAACTTGCGTCATTGCGGACACTACTACTTTTCTTTTAGAGTCGCGCCCAGATGGTTTATGTACCAGGTCCCGTCAAGCGAAACCCGATGGGAATACATCACTAAGTACGATTCCTAAATATTTGAACTGGCCCCAGCACTGGAGTCAGCACTCGTGTCTCGATTTGTGTCCTCACCTCGTTTCTGCATTATGCCGCCGTGTCGTCTGCGTCGTCAGCCGGATGGTCGGGCTCTGTGTCATGGAACTCTTTCAGATTGTTGATATTAGCGAACTTTTGTTTCCGGCTACCTGGATGTTGTAATTTTACGATATTTGGCGACGGAAAGCTTTTGACCGTCGATAATTCGCCTCATGGCGGGGTTCTTGGGGTAATACCTTTGCTTTATTGGTCGGTTGTCCTGCATGACGGTAGTGTGCTCCGTTAGGTCCGTTGTACCTCGAACATTTTCGAACTTCGGCAGTTCTTCGTCCAGGAATTCCTGGATCTGCACCGCGAGGTCAGTTAGCCAAGGATCGTTGGTTCGTTCCGGCTCGTCCTCAATTGGTTCGTCGGTCCTTAAGTTGAAAGTTCGATTCGGGTGTTGAGGGAAGATGGCCGTGTCAAACGCGTTCGGTGGTTTCGTCTACCGAGGATATTCCCTTATGTTGGAGACGAACGGGGTGGCGACGACCGGGGTGGTGTTGGTCAGGGGAAGGGTGTTTGCGTGGGTTTGGTTGAATACTTGGGGAGAGTCGTAATCAGCATGGTGTAAAACCGACTGATGAATGTTTGGGACGTTCTGGTTTCCTTATTATCTATGGGGACCACCGCGGCGTAGGCTTTGGTTAATCTCCTTACATTCTGCGTCGCTACGTGAGTGTTTGTGTCACCTGTCGTTGGCCTGGGAATCGTGTGTTTCGTGGCAGCTCTGAGGTTTGTGTTTCTTGTATTTGAACTGGGACTCGTGCGTTCCGTTGCGGCCTGTGGGTTTGTGTTTTGCGTTTGTTGTTTGGACGTTGTATCCGTCGTAGTTTTTGTTGGATGCGAGTCTTCCAGCGCTGTCCTGGGCTTCGGATTCTTTGGTCTTGTGGTGTGGACTTGACTGGCATTGACCACGGGTGGGTTTGCAATGGGGCGACGGCCTCGGAGATGTAGAAGAGTGCACGCACTGAGCCGTCGGCCAAGCGGATCTGCCCGCAAGCCTCCCAAAGATTGTCAAGTTGGCGGGCGAGGCTGGCACTGACAAAGCTCCGGGACGCCCCGGTGTCAATAGTGGCTTCCGTGTCTTGTCCTCCTATGGTCACTCTCGCCACTATCCGGCCATCGTGTACGTGTAGATGGCTATCTAGTTCTGGGTTTGGGAGGGCGTCGTTCCTGGCTGTTCCCGTGTCAGTCGGGGAAGCGTGTCGTTTCCTAACAGAACAGTGCATCGGCGACAGGCCATGCCAGATTAACGATGAGAGTGGTTACCATGCGGTACGCGACTTCTGGAGCTGGAATGTTAGTTTGGTTCTTCGGTTGCTTTCTTGCCGATTCTGTCGAGTCTCACTGAGCATTCCAGAATGGTGTCCGGTTGGCCTCACCTATCTTTGGTGCCTGACTCGCCGACGGCCTAGTGTACCTCGGCATGTTTCGCGGGGGGAGGGAGACACACTACTCGACAAAATTTAACTTTTTTTTCCGCTGTGACCAAAAATGACTTTTTCTGATAGATTTGGAGATTTACATTTTTTTAAAGAATTATGGTTTTTTTATCGTGAAGTAATTTTTTTTTTAAGCATTTTTAAAAAATTTGGTATTTTTTGTCATAGGAAGTGCTTCTATTTTTCACATAACTTAAGTTTCCTACAACTGGTTGTATTAAACTTTGCAGTTACAAAAAGCTGACAAATGCAGCTACAAATCCGACTCAGACACTTTATTGCTGCAGCCTAACGTTTGGAAGGTATTAAACTTTCAAATTCAAATTTCATAATTTTTTTCGGTATTTTCCCCCCAAAATTTTGACTTTGAAAGCTCAGGAAAACTCGAAATAAAAATATTTGAATGCATTGATTTTTGGTTTTAGATAGACACATTAATTAGGCGTCGTTTAAGGTATCGTTTATAAAAATATAAAAATAAACGGCTAAGTTATAACCGTTTGACCAAAACTTCATATGCCGAATTTCGCCGATAAATTTTTCCTACAAAAATACCAAAAATCTGTGTTTGTAACAGTTTTTAACGGTAAAATTTCATTTGGGATGGTGCCAAACGGCGCTTGAAGCTTTGGTCAAACGGCTGTAACTTAGCCGTTTATTCATCGATTCTTACAAACGATACCTTAAACGACGCAGTAAACGGAGCTCGACGACAAAACTTTTGAATGATTCGCCTACCACTTGCTTGCGGTCTCGGATCTGGTCCTCCAATTGTCAACCCATGGAACGCTTTGCAGCCGGCTGGTGCGGAACCAACGACTAGCTCTGTCGATGATGATTTCTGCCATGGTGCGAGGCAAATGGTTCATATCCACCCCGCGCGCTCTGTGAGAAGTTCGATGAAGGATAGGGGATTATCCTGTTCGTCGAAACGGATCCCCCAATTTCGCATGCGTTCCGCCATCTGGGTGGCGTGGCTGTAATGGTGTTCCCCTGTTTGGTCGTTTCCTGCCTGGGGTCTATCGTTTGTAGGACGGAGATCTCTGTTCTGGAGACGGAGGTCTGTGAGACTCGGCCACTGTCCCGACGCTGGATAAACCGCCGGTTTGATTTTCTGAAGATTCAGGGATTTGTGGTCAGATCTTGCGTTCCCCCGTACTTTTTTCCGCCTGCGCGGAGGTACTGGGCTGAGGTGATATGGCACGTACTGGGGCCTTGGCATATTGTCGTTTGAGCTCGGCCAGTCGAACCCAGACTTCTTGTTCAAGGGGTCCTTCCAAAAATGCGGCGAAACTTCTCCGCATCTCCTCTACGGTTCCCTCACCGCTGAGCCAGAATTCGACCGTGAACCTTTCCAACTCTTCCCGTTGGCGTTTAAGAATCCAGCCGGTGCCTACTCCCAGATTAGAAATTAAATCTCCAGAGTAATACTCACCTGACTGTTCCTCTGCGTTGGGGTCCATGGTGATGTGTTTTTTTTTCCCTTGTTGTTGTCTTGTTTGGTATTTCTTTCTTTTTGATCACAGTCGTTGGATTTTGTGGAGTACTCGTGTATTTAGGATTGTATAAGGTCTTATGTCTTTGGTATAATGTCATGTCTAGATAGAAAGGAATACAAAAAATAGAATTTTTAATTATAAAAATTCTTAAATATCCGATGTTGGGGCGGTTCCCAAGCTGCTGCGAGCGTGGTTCCACTCGTGGTTCGTTACACAGCATATAACTATATAAAAAAAGTACAAAATTTAAAACTAATAATCTTAATATCGATGGAACAAATTCTTAATTGCTTAATCTTAATATTTCTTAAAAATAAACAAATTCTTAATTTCGTTTAATTTTACTTTAATTTCTAAAGAGCATTAGTGAATTCTTACGTTACAGCAAAATAAATATAACCAAAAAAATATTAAATAAAAAGGTTTAAATTTTTAACCATATGTTTTTATTATTAACCACTAATCCTTCTCATCAGAAGAAACACCATCGTGTTAAAGCGCAAGTACCTGTCATCAAGTTTTCGTTCCGACCTGCCGTTTTGTCTGGCCATCTCTTCAATCATCACACTCTCGCGTTCCCTCTCAATATCGCTTTAAGCAGTGTCCAATGCAGCGGACACAATAATAAGCTCACACAGCATCAGCAGATAAAGAGAGAGCCAGAGACTCTAGTGCAAAAACATCCAGCACCCACTTGATTTTTGACTCTCGAGGAGCAGAGAACAACTATCTGCAATACTAAAAAAATGAAGTGAACGAACAAAATGAAAAGAATAAACAGTACTTCTTCTTACGTTTCCTTTATCACTGACTATTTCATCTATATAATTATAGCTCGTTCATAGGTCTACGGATTATCTTGATTGGTCTTCCGGCTCGAAGGACCAATGTTTGTAGGGGCGGATCACCAGGTGTTCACAATCACAAGACAGTCAAATGAAACCAGCGCGTCTATGCATTCCACTTCGTTCACTTAAGTTTATTTTCGGTTATACAGTGGCTCTGAGCCAAAACAATGCAGGCGGGGAGCGCTCTCCACAGTGCGCTGCAGAAGTTTGCGGCTGCCCTGAACATCCTCCCCCCCCCTTGCAGGATTGCAAAGTATAATTGAGGGTTTTGTATTATAGAAGAGAGTCTACGGATGGCGGTGAAGTCCCTGGATGCTGGGATGCTGAAACCAAGGGCGACGCTGCTGCAATTCCTCCGAAAGGATGGATGGCGGTTCGGGATGCTGAACTCGACGGCGAAGTTGCTACAGTTCCTCCAACAGGCCGGCTGGCAGGGCTACGAGGGCGGCGTTCAGCTCGGGACGAAGGAAATGCCGTCATGGAAGGAGATGGACTCCTTCCTCAGTCAGCGGTATCTGACGCTAAAGGCGATCGAGGGCCACCCTTCCAATCCACATAGTTCGAAAGGCGATCCGAATCCGCCACCTTCTAAAAATAACCCTTTCCGGTCCCAAGGGAGTCCTGTTCCTGGGAGGGTTCACCCGTTTGAGACAACAGTGAATCCGCAGAGGAGGACATGTGATCTCTTCTCCAAAGAGAATCATCCAATCCGTGATTGTCCTCGCTTCCTCCACATGACAGTTGATGCTCGTTCCAGCTACATTAAACAGAAACAGCTATGCCTGAACTGCTTCGCAATAACCGAACAACCAATCGGTTGCAAAATAGATAACAGGACCAATGAACGGATCGAGAGATCAAAGCCGAACATGCGTCGTCGAAAATAGGGAAACAATGTGGCTTTTGACGAGTTTTTAGATGGGATGCTATCGATTGCCGACTTGTCACGAGAGACCATGAATGATGGGGAGGTTATCATAGTGGTTCGACATAATTTGAAGGCGGAGTTGAAACTTGAATTTCTTCATGTGTTAGTTTCACGGTTTCTTTGATCGTTTATAAAGCCAACAATATCCGTCCTTTTGCTCAAGTTGAGGTACTCGGTGAAAATTATTTAGCTCTGCTAGATAGCGATGCTAATAAAAGCGTTGTAAGGCGAAAATTAGCCGATACAATTCTCATCAGGCACCTAATGATGAATAAAATGAAAGGAGTCGTTCGTGCTGCTGATGGTCACACCAAATCAGTAGCTGGATGGATTATAGTACCTCTGGTTTACAACTCGATTGAAACAGACTTTAAATTTTGTATAGTTTCATCTATTAAACAGGATGTAATCTGTGGAATGGACTTTTGGAAAAAAATTTGGCATTTCCTTTACTCCAGTAGGTTCAATAAACGAAATATCGTTTCACCCCGAGCATGGTTGAAGTTATCATTGGCAAAATCCCAACAGAAGCAGTTACAGTCCGTGATGGAATTGTTTCCGTCGTTCAAAAAGTATGGACTTGGGTTAGCGACGCTAATAAAGCACCACATTGATACGGCTAGCGCTAAGCCGGATATACAAAGATTTTACCCTTTATCTCCAGCTAAAGAGAAAGCTAAAGAGAAACTTGCATACGCCGAGAACGATCGATCATGGATGGTCTGTTAAGTCGTTTGCAATCGGTTCACTGTATTTCGAAGATCGACCTTAAGGATGCCTTCCGGCAGATTCGGCTGAACAAGGTTTCCCGGTACCAAATAAACCGCACTATCAGTTCAAAAGAATGCCATTGGGATTGAAAAACACGCCGCACACTATGAGTCGGTTGATAGACATTGCAATTCCGTACTAACTCAAACTACAAACTCAAACTCAACTACATTTATCGGAAGTAGCTATCCAATTGCGAAAAGCGGGATTGACCATGAACGTTCAAAAAAGTCATTTCTGTTTGTAGAGGGCGAAATACCTTGGGTATTTGGCGGGGTAGTATCATTGGTAGTATCTGCATTTTATTCCGAAGTATTCGTACGTAGTTTTTCTCTAACAGAATTACTTTGAGGGAAGTCATATGAATGAAATGAGCAGGCGCAGAGAGCGCTGGTCGAGGTCAAAAGCAAATTATGAACAGCTCCATTTTTAATTCATTCTTATTACGACAAGCCTTTCGTTGTACAATGTGATGTATCTCTTCATCGAATAGGTGCCGTTATAGATCAATCTGATAGCTCAAAATTCAAGCGTCAAATAGCCTACAAGTCGAAGAAGCTGAACAAAGCTCAGCGAAACTAAACGGTAACGGAATTCAAATAATTGGCGGTAGTAATGGGTATTAAAAAATTCCGCATGTACATTGAAAAATTCAAGTTCATCAAAAATTCGAGAAATTATTGCTTTCCAAACTCCCAGATTTTCAAGTGATCGACGATTACATATACCAGCGTACGAGTTTTCCTGACGTGGACTCTGGCCAGCCGAGGAGTCTTGGAAATTATCTGCTCCCGAACCGTTGAGACAAGGCGTGATTAAGGCTGCGCATGAACAACCATATTCTTCTCATTGTAGGACTGCCAAATGCCTTAACCAAATAAGGCAAAGATTTTACATCAGCGCGTGTGATGCATTTTAGACAACCAAACATCCCACACGTTCTCTTAAACCGCCTATAGGTGCTACAGTCTATAGCGAACGTCATTTTCCACGGTTGTACGTCGATTTTATCGGTCCCCTTCTTTGAAGCACAAAAGGCAATATTGGACTATTTTTCATGCTAGATAATTTCTCTAAATTCATGTCTCTAAAGGCGGTGAAGAAATTCACTTCTAAGGTGGTGATCGACATATTAAGAGAAGAGATCTTACATATTTTGGTGTTCCGGAAGTGCTTGTGAGTGCAGTTTAAAAGTGGCGATTTTTCCAAATTTTTGGCTAAGTACGGTGTTCAGTATTGTACAGGAGCTTATGTACAAGAGCTTATGTTCCACAGACCAACGCTGCGGAATAAGTTAACCGATCGATCGCAGCCCTTAGTGTGCGTGTATGAAGTTGGGTTGCATACGGTACATAAACCGTCTACAGTTTTGTCCTCGCAACTAGAACTTGAACCAGTTGGATTGCGAAGTGGGTATCCTACGGTGCGCAATTGAGGGTCTGAAGACACGGCGACAGCCTCTGTTGATTTGCAATGGAAGATGAGTGACAGGCAGTTGTGGTACTGATTTTATTCAATAAACTTAACTCTATTTATAGATAAAAAAAGGTAAAAAAGTGCTATGGTATGGTAAAATTTATGGTTAAATAGTAAAATAATAATTAATGTCGATTTAATGTAAAGTGTCTGATGCAAATTGGGCGATTGTGATGGTCAGCAATTGCACAGTGTTATTGGCTACTGAAGAACGACCGCCTTGTCAGTAGAATTCGCTGCCGAGGCGGTTTGTCGCTGACTCAGCTATAATGCTGAGTCGTGATATTCTCTTTTATATAGGTGAAATTTATTGTTTTTGATAAATGTGTTATTGTATTATATCATATTTTTTATACATAATTCGAAGACTGAACATTCTCCCGGCCGTTGAACTGGAGTTCAACCATCGCCTAAGTAGATGGAGAAGTGACGTGACATTGGGGTAGGATCTGAAGACCCGCGCGGTTCTTGGGTTGATGGCCGTGGCTTCCATGATTGATACTTTTTTCGGAAAATGTAGGCATTAATCACTAGAATTGATATTTCTGCACTGCGGTGAGTTGGTGTGGCAGCTCCTGATGACTTATTGCCACTAGCTGTTGGCGTAGATCATCAAGTTCTTGAAGATAATCAGCTGTCTGGGTTACAATTGGTGGTGAGGGCAATGTCATTGCCGAACCTTCAAATCGAGTGTAGGTTGATTTTACCTCGCTGTTTGTCGTGCTGAAGGTGCGTTTGTCATTCTTGACGTACCAATTTTCTCATAAAATATTACCGGCTTGTTCGTGAATTTTGTCACATTTATTGACTGTGACAACGCTAATGGAAGCATGAGAAGCAGCACTAGCAATGTTGATGTTAGTATAAACATTGCTTTTTTACGCTGTGTTGGTGGCTCATCAATCTTTGCAGTGCCGTTGATAGCACTCATTAGCACTCGTTAGTGATAGGCACTCAGCGTTTGAGTGCCACATCTTCTGAAAATAGTGGCGCTAGACGAGTGATGGAGCGCTTGTACACGTCTGATGCTGTTTTAACACCGACCACTCGTACGTGGTTGTCTTGACCAGGATAGGTCTTAATGATACGACTCATTGGCCACTTCATGACTGGAAGGTTGTCTTCCTCCACTAACACAAGTAGTCCTTCGGGCAAATTTGGTGAGGTGGTTTTCCACTTATGCTGACTTTGTAGTTCTTGGAGATATTCCGTAGACCATTGTTCCCAGAATGAATGTTTTAAACGTGATACCAATTCCCAGCGCTTTACCAATGTTTTTCCCTGATGATCAATATTGACGTAAAGTGGAGTTGTCACCAATCAAGAAGTGTCCTGGGGTGAGCGCTGTTATGTTATTTGGATCGGCTTACATTGGAGTATAGGGTCGAGAATTAAGAATTGCTTTAATTTCGATTATTACTGTGTTTAGTTCCTCAAATGTCAAGGATGCTGTATTTGTGGTTGTAATCAGCAGTTTTTTTAGCTGACTTAACTGCAGCTTATCAGAGCCCGCCAAACGATGGAGCCCGGTGAGGAATGAATTTGAAATCCACTTGCCGTTAGTTGCAATGATTTGTAATCAGATCATGTGCCTTTTCGCTGAAGATGGCTTCTTTTAACTCCTTAAGCTGGTTATTTGCACCTATAAAATTGGTTGCATTTTCGCAATGAATAGTCTGACACTTCCCACGTCTGCTTAAGAATAGGCGGATGGCTGCTAAGAATGGATCTGTTGTTAGGTCGTTTACCAACTCCAGGTGCACTGCCTTTGAGGAAAACCAGCAGAACACGGCGATGTATGCCTTATTTGGTCGTTTTAGTCAACGCCTGCATTAAGAAATGGGCGTGCTTGTGTGACTGTTTCTGCTGAGAGATTGCCATGATCTGGTGCATTAGCTTTGGTCTAGCTCCGGTGCATTTAAAACAGCTGTGAATGATGTTTCTAGCCATCGTTTTGTCGTTGATGATCCAATATTGTTGTCTTGTAATTGCCCTTAGAGCTTGGGCTCCGCAATGCATGTTCTCCTCATGGAGTTCTCGCATAATCATTTTGACTATGGGGTCATTGTATAGTAACAAAATTGAATGTTTAGCGTTCTACGGAATTAGAGCTTTTTCTAGTCTACCGCCACCTTGGATGAGCCCATCGCCTCCTAGTATTGGAGATAACGATATGATTGAGCTCTTTTTGTCCACAGCCTTATAGCGTTGTAGCTGCCCTAAGTGTGCTGTTAACTCGACTTGATAGATGGTTCGCAAGATTATAGCGCTAGCCCGTCTTAGTTCTCCCGCGCAGATTGTCGTTGTAGCCATTCTATTGGTTTCGTAGCAAAAGCTTAACATGTATGCTACAATGCGCTGAAGCTTGTAAAATGAATTGTTATGTCTGCATGTGTACAATTCTTCTCCAAGTGCGCTTGGCGCGATTAGAAAGCTGACATGCTTAGCCTTTCTCTTGAGATTCCTAGGCTCAATGATAGATATAGTAGTCTCTTTGTCCTGGAATCCATAGAAGAATAATGGTCCATATAGCCACAGATTTTGATCTGCTAATCTACCTGCTGCAATTCCTCTGGACAGTGCGTCGGCTGCGTTATTGGCCGATGAAACATGACGCCATTGTATTTGGTTAGACAGCGCCTAGATTTTGGCTATTCGATTTGCCACAAAAGTATGGTATGACGATGCCGATGCGTTTATCCAAGACAGCACAACGTTAGAATCAGTCTAGAAGCATCCTGGAACTGTGTTAATGTCCATGTGAAGATTTTTTCGGATTCGGTGAGTGAGTTCGGCACCACGGACGGAAGCGCAAAGTTCTAACCATGGTAGTGATTGTTTGGCTGTAGGTGCCACTCGTGATTTGGAACAGAGCAGTCGTACGGAAACTTGGTTGGTTTTAAATGTGTGGCGAGTGCGTATATTGGTGCGCGAGCCTATGGCGTTTTGATGCGTCTACAACAGTGTGTAGTTTTTGGGTAACTGGAACTTTGTTATCATAGATGTGTCGGGGAATTTGCAGCTCGCCTAATGCTTGTAGGTCTTCCCGGTAGTCTTTCCATGTGTTTTGGAACTGTAATGGCAATTTATCATCCCAATCCAACTTTAGCTCCCAAAGTTGCTGCATGAATATCTTTGCTTAGACTACCACCGGTGCGAAAAGTCCTAGTGGGTCAAGGATTTGGAGCATACCAGTCGTTTGGTGATACGTGTAGCTTGGCTCTTTTGGGTTCGTCCACGCAGTTGATGCTTCTTGGGCATCCAGATGAGACCTAGAGTTTTTACGCTGCTGTGATCTAGCGTCTCTCCTAGTTTTACGTCGTTTGTTCAGGGCACGCGCAAACTTCTGCAGCGCACTGTGGAGAGCGCTCTGGAGAGCGCTCTGCGCCCGACTCGCTCACGCACGCTCTTGCACACGGCACTCAGGAGAGCCGCCCGGCGCTCGGGCGGACACTAGCTTGAGCGGGAGTTTTCAGTTCTCGCTCCCACCCCCGTTCCGATCGGTCAGAGTCATTTCGAACCACATACCCACGGATTCGTGTTTATACATACGTATGTACATACATACGTCGATTACTAAACTTACTTACGAAAATTATACATAAACATAAGAGAACGATCGTGAAATACATCGACTTGAAATACATCCAACTGTTCAGTGATTGTGATCCGCCCCCTACAAAAAAAAAGAATATAAATAATAAATAAATAAATAAAACAAAGAAAATAATGTCTTCTTTGGGGATTCCTTGAAGAAGTGGCTCATTGTTGGAGCACCATTTGCGTACTTCAAATTCGTAAGGTGACAATATCTTGATAAGTTCTTGTTGAACTTGAATTGCTTCTGGAATCGTGTTTGCTCCAGTAAGACAGTCGTCGACGTAGAATCATGTATTGTATTATGATTGAGGAATCGGCTTAGAACCGTGTTAGTAACATCTCGGGGATTATTGTATGTTTCAACTAGAATTTTCCGTATGATTAGATAGTTTTACTGCTCGCCAGTAACGGTGGTCTTAAGATACCACATTTTCTGTACTGTTGGCATGTTTTTCTCATGAATCCTACATAAGAACAGGTCGTAGAACTGGGACCATTGCAGTATGTCCCCATCAAACTTTGGAATGCTGATGCGTAGAAGCTTCGCGTCATCATTGCTTAATGTTTCTGGTTTTGCCAATGCTCTCTGTACCTCTTTTTCGAGTGCTAGCTAGGATTTCTTGTACTTGAGTCCATAGTAATTTTAACAAATCACTTGAGGAGCGTCCTCCCGCCTCTCAAAACCAGTTTCAGATTGCCTCTACTACGGCCTTTTGTCGGCGACATAGCGAAGGCAGTTTGCCGTAATCATCTTTTGGCTGCTGGTTCAGATCAATTTCTGCAAGGATGGATTGATTTTCCCCACGATTGATTGACGCCTGCGGTAAAGCGTCCATGCTCTCAATAAAGATCCCAACGTATTTTTCGTAGGTCTTACGTAGGTCGTCACAGAAACTGATGTATTGTTCAGTTCTTTCTTTACCTTGAGTTGTGGAATCCATTTTATTGAAACGATTCCATGCATCTTCGAGTGCTGCTATATTGGTTTGAAATTATGAAGCCTTTTGCTTCCTTTCTTGAGAATCTTTTTTGAAGTTCCGAATGCACTTCGAGATTTCATCGCCTATGTCTTGCTGCGTATTGAATGCCTCAGTGGCGGCGGCGGCTTGTTCCTTCTCTAAACTATCCATTCTGTCGATTTGTTAATTTTTACTTCTGACCCGCTGGGAGTGTTTTATTGACTTTACAGCTGGATACGCTCCGAATCGTAACCGATGTTGGTCGAAGAAGTAAAAGTAGACTTGAACTTGGATGGAAGGATTTGAGCTGGTTTCCAATTGATGGAACGCACATACAGCAGCTAATTTTGATCGCTTGGTTAGCAATCGAATATTGATTTCTTGCTATTGGCTGAAACTCTGAATATGTCAGAATTGCCGAAATTAATAGTTGTGTGACGCGTCCTTTCTCTGTCGCCTTGGTGACAGGATGGAAAGGTCGGGGTCACCAAATGTTAATGTGTGTGTGTGTGTATGCGTGCGTTTATGAAGTTGGGTCTTATTACTGGCCTTATCCCTTCCCGCCCGATTAGGCATTACTTTCCTCTTCATCTCCAACTCTATTTTTCTAACGACTCTGAATATGAATCTTTCCGTAGCCTTTGCCGAAACTATAACCTACTTTTAAATTCCTTTTTCTTTGATACTAGTTCCAAAAAGGTAAAAATTATCTTAATGAATAACTTAATTTAAATAGCTCTAATTGGGAATTGTTCGGCTACCGGCTTTTCTCTAACCTAAATTTTGCTGTTGGTGGGACCATGTCGGCTATTAAGTCAATAACACTAGTCGACACGACTTTTCCGCTGTCGCCAAAAATGACTTTTTCTGATAGATTTGGATGTTTAAAATTTTTTAAAGAATGTTTTTTTTTTTTTTTTTCATGGAGTAGTTTTTTTTTAAAGAATTTTTAAAAAATTTGGTGTTTTTTGTCATAGGTAGTGCTTCTATTTTTTATATAACTTAAGTTTCCTACAACTGGTTGTATTGAACTTTGCAGATAAAAAAAGCTGACAAATGCAGCTATAAATCCGACTCAGACACTTTGTAGCTGCAACTTAACGTCTGGAAGATATTGTTTGAGATGCCAAGCTTTTTTGGCACCTATTTCTATCCAAAATAATAACGCGAATTGTTCAAATGTAATAACTGTTTATTTATACCGGCGGCTGCTAGCGGAAGCCGATTGCTTGCTCTTAGCACAACCAGATAAATGTACATATGTGTAAACGAGATCCAAATGCAACCAATGCGCAGAGAGGTTAGCAGATTACTGAAATTAGCACCGTCGGCTAATCAAAGCTAGAGCCGAGGCGGCGGCTGCAGAGCGCCCTTTACAGAGGGAGAGCGCAGCAGCGCTGCCGAACGTGGGCGTTTACAGTATTGCAGTATATTGTATTTTATTGTAGTGTATGTATAGTTTTAAGTTAGGCCTGTTGATTAGCGGCTGGCCCGAACATACTCCCCCGTTGGAAGCCAGTCTTTCAACAGACTCCTTGAGGGGCAGTACACATAGCCGTGTAACGGCCCTTCTGATGGTTCCTTTGGCAGAATAAGCGGGTGCTGAGGGTCAAATCCCAGAGATGAGTTACCCAGACGATCGATGAACGGAGAGAGTGAGCTGATGGAACTGGATTTCCTGACTTGACCATTGCGTTGAATCTCCCTTATATCCATATACAAAACAGCCAGTTGAATATGCCGGATCAGAAGATGCGTTCCTTGCCGAATATCCGAAACGGTGAGTCCAGAATGCCGAAGCCGATGTACAAATTTATGCATGTAGGCGAATGTGCGCTGCATGCCGAAGAATGAATTTGCAAATTTGCATTCTGACGTGAGATCGGCATGTGGAGACGCGATCAGCAATACACGCCTGCGAAGCTCTGCCGTTGCTGCTTCAGGAACAGGAGGTACAGGCCACTCTTCCTTGGAGCCTACCAAAAATGATGGACCATGAAACCACAACTCTGAGTGGATAAGTTGGTGGGGAAGCGAGCCTCTAGAGAGAACGTCAGCAGGATTTAATGATGTGGGGACATAGCGCCATTCCATGCCTGCCGTCAACTCCTGAATTGCTGCCACTCGATTTGCCACGAAGACTTGAAATTTGGCTGGCTCATCCCGTATCCAAGATAATGCTGTCGATGAATCTGACCAGCAATAAAATCGACCTGTAAAACTTCCAATATCCTTTAAATTATTCATTAGTTTCGCAAGCAAATGGGCTCCACTTAATTCCAACTTGGGAATCGATAAGGTTTTTAGTGGCGCCACTCGAGACTTTGAGCACAAGATATTGCTCGACAACTGCCCTTCCCTGGACACCACATATATGCAAGCGCCATATGCTTCTGTGCTGGCGTCACAAAATCCGTGAAGTTCGATTACCGTATTAGAAGGATGAACAACGCGAGGAAATGATATCAGCGTGATACTTGACAAACTGTTTCTCAAGTCCATCCAAGAGGAATGCAACGCTGAGGGTAGGCTTTCATCCCAATCCAAATTTTCTCTCCAAAGCTGCTGAAGGAAGATTTTGCACCTGACAATAACGGGATTTATCAATCCAAGAGGGTCGTAGAAACGAGCAATCGTAGACAAAACCGATCGCTTGGAGGGCTTCGAATTTGTGTCCAGCACGGACAAGGCAAAAAGCAGCTGATCTGATGCAGGGTCCCATGCTAAGCCAAGAGTTTTCGTTATGTCACTTCCATCATGAAACCTTAAGTATTTCTCTCTGTCCTCTTCAGGCGTTCCCTCAAGTACTTCCTGATGGCTAGAGCACCATTTCCTAAGCTTAAAATTACCGCAAGACAGTATGGCGGAGGTTTGATGCATCTTTTCCATGACCTCAGCGACAGAGCTGCCGCCCGAGATGAGATCATCCACGTAAAAATCCTGCTGCAGAGCAGCTGAGCCAAGAGGGTAGGACTCACCCTCGTCAATGGCCAGCTGGTGCATTGCGCGAACTGCTAAAAACGATGCAGCTCTAGTGCCATATGTGACGGTGTCTAATGTGTAGACCTTAACTTCGGACTGGACAGAATCTCGCCATAGAATGCACTGAAAGTAATTGTCAGGTGAAGACACTCGCACGCAGCGGTACATTTTACAAATGTCCCCTTTTGTCGGCGACATAGCGAAGGCAGTTTGCCGTAATCATCTTTTGGCTGCTGGTTCAGATCAATTTCTGCAAGGATGGATTGATTTTCCCCACGATTGATTGACGCCTGCGGTAATGCGTCCATGCTCTCAATAAAGATCCCAACGTATTTTTCGTAGGTCTTACGTAGGTCGTCACAGAAACTGATGTATTGTTCAGTTCTTTCTTTACCTTGAGTTGTGGAATCCATTTTATTGAAACGATTCCATGCATCTTCGAGTGCTGCTATATTGGTTTGAAATTATGAAGCCTTTTGCTTCCTTTCTTGAGAATCTTTTTTGAAGTTCCGAATGCACTTCGAGATTTCATCGCCTATGTCTTGCTGCGTATTGAATGCCTCTGTGGCGGCGGCGGCTTGTTCCTTCTCTAAACTATCCATTCTGTCGATTTGTTAATTTTTACTTCTGACCCGCTGGGAGTGTTTTATTGACTTTACAGCTGGATACGCTCCGAATCGTAACCGATGTTGGTCGAAGAAGTAAAAGTAGACTTGAACTTGGATGGAAGGATTTGAGCTGGTTTCCAATTGATGGAACGCACATACAGCAGCTAATTTTGATCGCTTGGTTAGCAATCGAATATTGATTTCTTGCTATTGGCTGAAACTCTGAATATGTCAGAATTGCCGAAATTAATAGTTGTGTGACGCGTCCTTTCTCTGTCGCCTTGGTGACAGGATGGAAAGGTCGGGGTCACCAAATGTTAATGTGTGTGTGTGTGTATGCGTGCGTGTATGAAGTTGGGTTGTATACTTGAACCAGGTGGACTGCGGAGTGGGTATCCTGCGGTGCGCAACTGAAGACACGGCGACAGCCTCTGAAGATCAATCCCCCAATCAGTAAGGATGACACCTTATTTTGTAATTATCGGAAAACACATGATTTCGCATTGCCAATATTTTAAATTATTGCGGAAAATCGATTTACTTAACGACAGCGAGGGAAAATTATTAAGAGCTGATGAGTTCTAGAAAATTCGCTCAACCATAGAGAAAAACTTGTACAAAACTTACGCGAAGCCACGTTCATTCGAGATAGGCCAAGTAGGGAAAAACTTCACTAACTTCTCTTTCTCCATAAGCTTCTCTCTGGTGAGGTCGAATCGACTGCCCTCATCAGCCTTATTACTATTGCTGTCCCTTTCCGCCCGATTAGGCATTACTTTCCTCTTCATCTCCAACTCTGTTTTTCTAACGACTCTGAATATGAATCTTTCCGTAGCCTTTGCCGAAACTATAACCTACTTTTAAATTCCTTTTTCTTTGATACTAGTTCCAAAAAGGTAAAAATTATCTTAATGAATAACTTAATTTAAATAGCTCTAATTGGGAATTGTTCGGCTACCGGCTTTTCTCTAACCTAAATTTTGCTGTTGGTGGGACCATGTCGGCTATTAACTCAATAACACTAGTCGACACGACTTTTCCGCTGTCGCCAAAAATGACTTTTTCTGATAGATTTGGATGTTTAAAATTTTTTAAAGAATGTTTTTTTTTTTTTTTTTCATGGAGTAGTTTTTTTTTAAAGAATTTTTAAAAAATTTTGTGTTTTTTGTCATAGGTAGTGCTTCTATTTTTTATATAACTTAAGTTTCCTACAACTGGTTGTATTGAACTTTGCAGATAAAAAAAGCTGACAAATGCAGCTATAAATCCGACTCAGACACATTGTAGCTGCAACTTAACGTCTGGAAGATATTGTTTGAGATGCCAAGCTTTTTTGGCACCTATTTCTATCCAAAATAATAACGCGAATTGTTCAAATGTAATAACTGTTTATTTATACCGGCGGCTGCTAGCGGAAGCCGATTGCTTGCTCTTAGCACAACCAGATAAATGTACATATGTGTAAACGAGATCCAAATGCAACCAATGCGCAGAGAGGTTAGCAGATTACTGAAATTAGCACCGTCGGCTAATCAAAGCTAGAGCCGAGGCGGCGGCTGCAGAGCGCCCTTTACAGAGGGAGAGCGCAGCAGCGCTGCCGAACGTGGGCGTTTACAGTATTGCAGTATATTGTATTTTATTGTAGTGTATGTATAGTTTTAAGTTAGGCCTGTTGATTAGCGGCTGGCCCGAACATACTCCCCCCGTTGGAAGCCAGTCTTTCAACAGACTCCTTGAGGGGCAGTACACATAGCCGTGTAACGGCCCTTCTGATGGTTCCTTTGGCAGAATAAGCGGGTGCTGAGCGTCAAATCCCAGAGATGAGTTACCCAGACGATCGATGAACGGAGAGAGTGAGCTGATGGAACTGGATTTCCTGACTTGACCATTGCGTTGAATCTCCCTTATATCCATATACAAAACAGCCAGTTGAATATGCCGGATCAGAAGATGCGTTCCTTGCCGAATATCCGAAACGGTGAGTCCAGAATGCCGAAGCCGATGTACAAATTTATGCATGTAGGCGAATGTGCGCTGCATGCCGAAGAATGAATTTGCAAATTTGCATTCTGACGTGAGATCGGCATGTGGAGACGCGATCAGCAATACACGCCTGCGAAGCTCTGCCGTTGCTGCTTCAGGAACAGGAGGTACAGGCCACTCTTCCTTGGAGCCTACCAAAAATGATGGACCATGAAACCACAACTCTGAATGGATAAGTTGGTGGGGAAGCGAGCCTTTAGAGAGAACGTCAGCAGGATTTAATGATGTGGGGACATAGCGCCATTCCATGCCTGCCGTCAACTCCTGAATTGCTGCCACTCGATTTGCCACGAAGACTTGAAATTTGGCTGGCTCATCCCGTATCCAAGATAATGCTGTCGATGAATCTGACCAGCAATAAAATCGACCTGTAAAACTTCCAATATCCTTTAAATTATTCATTAGTTTCGCAAGCAAAAGGGCTCCACTTAATTCCAACTTGGGAATCGATAAGGTTTTTAGTGGCGCCACTCGAGACTTTGAGCACAAGATATTGCTCGACAACTGCCCTTCCCTGGACACCACATATATGCAAGCGCCATATGCTTCTGTGCTGGCGTCACAAAATCCGTGAAGTTCGATTACCGTATTAGAAGGATGAACAACGCGAGGAAATGATATCAGCGTGATACTTGACAAACTGTTTCTCAAGTCCATCCAAGAGGAATGCAACGCTGAGGGTAGGCTTTCATCCCAATCCAAATTTTCTCTCCAAAGCTGCTGAAGGAAGATTTTGCACCTGACAATAACGGGATTTATCAATCCAAGAGGGTCGTAGAAACGAGCAATCGTAGACAAAACCGATCGCTTGGAGGGCTTCGAATTTGTGTCCAGCACGGACAAGGCAAAAAGCAGCTGAGCTGATGCAGGGTCCCATGCTAAGCCAAGAGTTTTCGTTATGTCACTTCCATCATGAAACCTTAAGTATTTCTCTCTGTCCTCTTCAGGCGTTCCCTCAAGTACTTCCTGATGGCTAGAGCACCATTTCCTAAGCTTAAAATTACCGCAAGACAGTATGGCGGAGGTTTGATGCATCTTTTCCATGACCTCAGCGACAGAGCTGCCGCCCGAGATGAGATCATCCACGTAAAAATCCTGCTGCAGAGCAGCTGAGCCAAGAGGGTAGGACTCACCCTCGTCAATGGCCAGCTGGTGCATTGCGCGAACTGCTAAAAACGATGCAGCTCTAGTGCCATATGTGACGGTGTCTAATGTGTAGACCTTAACTTCGGACTGGACAGAATCTCGCCATAGAATGCACTGAAAATAATTGTCAGGTGAAGACACTCGCACGCAGCGGTACATTTTACAAATGTCCCCTTTTGTCGGCGACATAGCGAAGGCAGTTTGCCGTAATCATCTTTTGGCTGCTGGTTCAGATCAATTTCTGCAAGGATGGATTGATTTTCCCCACGATTGATTGACGCCTGCGGTAATGCGTCCATGCTCTCAATAAAGATCCCAACGTATTTTTCGTAGGTCTTACGTAGGTCGTCACAGAAACTGATGTATTGTTCAGTTCTTTCTTTACCTTGAGTTGTGGAATCCATTTTATTGAAACGATTCCATGCATCTTCGAGTGCTGCTATATTGGTTTGAAATTATGAAGCCTTTTGCTTCCTTTCTTGAGAATCTTTTTTGAAGTTCCGAATGCACTTCGAGATTTCATCGCCTATGTCTTGCTGCGTATTGAATGCCTCTGTGGCGGCGGCGGCTTGTTCCTTCTCTAAACTATCCATTCTGTCGATTTGTTAATTTTTACTTCTGACCCGCTGGGAGTGTTTTATTGACTTTACAGCTGGATACGCTCCGAATCGTAACCGATGTTGGTCGAAGAAGTAAAAGTAGACTTGAACTTGGATGGAAGGATTTGAGCTGGTTTCCAATTGATGGAACGCACATACAGCAGCTAATTTTGATCGCTTGGTTAGCAATCGAATATTGATTTCTTGCTATTGGCTGAAACTCTGAATATGTCAGAATTGCCGAAATTAATAGTTGTGTGACGCGTCCTTTCTCTGTCGCCTTGGTGACAGGATGGAAAGGTCGGGGTCACCAAATGTTAATGTGTGTGTGTGTGTATGCGTGCGTGTATGAAGTTGGGTTGTATACTTGAACCAGGTGGACTGCGGAGTGGGTATCCTGCGGTGCGCAACTGAAGACACGGCGACAGCCTCTGAAGATCAATCCCCCAATCAGTAAGGATGACACCTTATTTTGTAATTATCGGAAAACACATGATTTCGCATTGCCAATATTTTAAATTATTGCGGAAAATCGATTTACTTAACGACAGCGAGGGAAAATTATTAAGAGCTGATGAGTTCTAGAAAATTCGCTCAACCATAGAGAAAAACTTGTACAAAACTTACGCGAAGCCACGTTCATTCGAGATAGGCCAAGTAGGGAAAAACTTCACTAACTTCTCTTTCTCCATAAGCTTCTCTCTGGTGAGGTCGAATCGACTGCCCTCATCAGCCTTATTACTATTGCTGTCCCTTTCCGCCCGATTAGGCATTACTTTCCTCTTCATCTCCAACTCTGTTTTTCTAACGACTCTGAATATGAATCTTTCCGTAGCCTTTGCCGAAACTATAACCTACTTTTAAATTCCTTTTTCTTTGATACTAGTTCCAAAAAGGTAAAAATTATCTTAATGAATAACTTAATTTAAATAGCTCTAATTGGGAATTGTTCGGCTACCGGCTTTTCTCTAACCTAAATTTTGCTGTTGGTGGGACCATGTCGGCTATTAACTCAATAACACTAGTCGACACGACTTTTCCGCTGTCGCCAAAAATGACTTTTTCTGATAGATTTGGATGTTTAAAATTTTTTAAAGAATGTTTTTTTTTTTTTTTTTTTCATGGAGTAGTTTTTTTTTAAAGAATTTTTAAAAAATTTGGTGTTTTTTGTCATAGGTAGTGCTTCTATTTTTTATATAACTTAAGTTTCCTACAACTGGTTGTATTGAACTTTGCAGATAAAAAAAGCTGACAAATGCAGCTATAAATCCGACTCAGACACTTTGTAGCTGCAACTTAACGTCTGGAAGATATTGTTTGAGATGCCAAGCTTTTTTGGCACCTATTTCTATCCAAAATAATAACGCGAATTGTTCAAATGTAATAACTGTTTATTTATACCGGCGGCTGCTAGCGGAAGCCGATTGCTTGCTCTTAGCACAACCAGATAAATGTACATATGTGTAAACGAGATCCAAATGCAACCAATGCGCAGAGAGGTTAGCAGATTACTGAAATTAGCACCGTCGGCTAATCAAAGCTAGAGCCGAGGCGGCGGCTGCAGAGCGCCCTTTACAGAGGGAGAGCGCAGCAGCGCTGCCGAACGTGGGCGTTTACAGTATTGCAGTATATTGTATTTTATTGTAGTGTATGTATAGTTTTAAGTTAGGCCTGTTGATTAGCGGCTGGCCCGAACATACTCCCCCCGTTGGAAGCCAGTCTTTCAACAGACTCCTTGAGGGGCAGTACACATAGCCGTGTAACGGCCCTTCTGATGGTTCCTTTGGCAGAATAAGCGGGTGCTGAGCGTCAAATCCCAGAGATGAGTTACCCAGACGATCGATGAACGGAGAGAGTGAGCTGATGGAACTGGATTTCCTGACTTGACCATTGCGTTGAATCTCCCTTATATCCATATACAAAACAGCCAGTTGAATATGCCGGATCAGAAGATGCGTTCCTTGCCGAATATCCGAAACGGTGAGTCCAGAATGCCGAAGCCGATGTACAAATTTATGCATGTAGGCGAATGTGCGCTGCATGCCGAAGAATGAATTTGCAAATTTGCATTCTGACGTGAGATCGGCATGTGGAGACGCGATCAGCAATACACGCCTGCGAAGCTCTGCCGTTGCTGCTTCAGGAACAGGAGGTACAGGCCACTCTTCCTTGGAGCCTACCAAAAATGATGGACCATGAAACCACAACTCTGAGTGGATAAGTTGGTGGGGAAGCGAGCCTCTAGAGAGAACGTCAGCAGGATTTAATGATGTGGGGACATAGCGCCATTCCATGCCTGCCGTCAACTCCTGAATTGCTGCCACTCGATTTGCCACGAAGACTTGAAATTTGGCTGGCTCATCCCGTATCCAAGATAATGCTGTCGATGAATCTGACCAGCAATAAAATCGACCTGTAAAACTTCCAATATCCATCAAATTATTCATTAGTTTCGCAAGCAAATGGGCTCCACTTAATTCCAACTTGGGAATCGATAAGGTTTTTAGTGGCGCCACTCGAGACTTTGAGCACAAGATATTGCTCGACAACTGCCCTTCCCTGGACACCACATATATGCAAGCGCCATATGCTTCTGTGCTGGCGTCACAAAATCCGTGAAGTTCGATTACCGTATTAGAAGGATGAACAACGCGAGGAAATGATATCAGCGTGATACTTGACAAACTGTTTCTCAAGTCCATCCAAGAGGAATGCAACGCTGAGGGTAGGCTTTCATCCCAATCCAAATTTTCTCTCCAAAGCTGCTGAAGGAAGATTTTGCACCTGACAATAACGGGATTTATCAATCCAAGAGGGTCGTAGAAACGAGCAATCGTAGACAAAACCGATCGCTTGGAGGGCTTCGAATTTGTGTCCAGCACGGACAAGGCAAAAAGCAGCTGATCTGATGCAGGGTCCCATGCTAAGCCAAGAGTTTTCGTTATGTCACTTCCATCATGAAACCTTAAGTATTTCTCTCTGTCCTCTTCAGGCGTTCCCTCAAGTACTTCCTGATGGCTAGAGCACCATTTCCTAAGCTTAAAATTACCGCAAGACAGTATGGCGGAGGTTTGATGCATCTTTTCCATGACCTCAGCGACAGAGCTGCCGCCCGAGATGAGATCATCCACGTAAAAATCCTGCTGCAGAGCAGCTGAGCCAAGAGGGTAGGACTCACCCTCGTCAATGGCCAGCTGGTGCATTGCGCGAACTGCTAAAAACGATGCAGCTCTAGTGCCATATGTGACGGTGTCTAATGTGTAGACCTTAACTTCGGACTGGACAGAATCTCGCCATAGAATGCACTGAAAGTAATTGTCAGGTGAAGACACTCGCACGCAGCGGTACATTTTACAAATGTCCCCAGTGAGAGCGACTGGATATGTGCGAAACCGAATTAATATGCTGAACAATGCAGGCTGAATAACAGGGCCTGCCATCATCGCATCATTTAGGGAACATCCAGTTGATGTAGCTGCCGAACCATCGAAAACGACACGAAGCTTTGTCGTCGTACTATCCTCCTTTAAAACACAGTGATGAGGCAAGAAATATCTGCAGAGACTACGAAAATCAGGGTTGACTGGGGACATATGCTTCAACTCAATATACTCCCTCATAAAGGCAGAGTACCGCTCCTTGAGTGTAGTATCACGATCCAACTTTCGCTCCAAATTGATGAATCGACGATGCGCCTGAGTGTAAGATTCCCCTAAGCGATCGCCATTATCCTTTAATGGGAGACGAACTGAATACTCCCCTGATGGCAAACGTGAGAAGTGGTCTACGAAATGCGCTTCACAATCTAATTCTTCCTTCGTTTTCAAAACGGCGTCCGCACAAGTCTCGACCTCCCAAAACATTCGAAGAGTTTTGTCCAACCTTGCATCCATGCTAGCTTCCGAATCTGGAGAATTGTGCGTTGCCAAGAGCGCCGAGCGTGCTACCCTTTGTCCACCACCGGATACGATCCACCCAAGCCGGGTCTTCTGCAGAAGAGGCAGACCATCGATGAGTTTGATTTGCCCTACGCAGAGGAGATCATAGAAAATGCTGGCACCAATGAGAAGATCCACTCGCTGAGGGTTGAAAAATGCAGGATCAGCAAGCTGAATATTTGACGGAATATTCCAATCGGCTACATTGACTGCCAGACTTGGTTGACAATCGGTGATCGTAGGAGCTATAAGAGCAGTAAGCGTAGTTGTATAGTCAGCTGTGCGAGAATGCATACAAATGTTCACGGTGGATCCCTCAGTAGCCACGCTGGTATCGCCGAGCCCAGAGACAAGTGCAGACGATTGAGTTTTCCTAAGCTGAAGCTGATGGGCGAACCTGGATGTGATGAGATGAAGCTGAGATCCTGAATCTAGTATGGCACGACAAGGAACTAAAACGCCAGACCGATTCCTTACGAGAACCACAGCGGTAGCCAGAAGCACAACATCGGATTGAAGACCTTGGGCAGCAAGAGAGGTAGAGGCAGGGGAAGGTGAACTGCTAACAGAATCCTGAGTGGCAGAAATAGCGACTGGTTGGAGCGTTAGCTCTGGAGGAGAAAGATCTGGGGAGCCTTGAATTGTAGATTGCAGATTCTCAAAATGCAACAAACTATGATGCCTCCCACCGCATACTCGACATTTTCCACTGTTGCATGCACGAGTCCGATGCCCCGCTTTTAGGCAGTTGAAACAGAGGGAAAGCTTCTTCACTTCTTTGTGGCGCAGCAACGGAGACAAATTCCCGAATATCCTGCAGGAATATATACCATGTCCCGCTGAATGGCAAAAACTGCATCCAGATGAGTCGGTGGAAGAGTTGGAGGCAACAAAAGTTTTCTTAAACTGAGAATTATGGGTTTTTCCCACCTGAGCGCTACTAGCTGGTGCCGCTGTAGCGTATTCCAAGGTCTCCATTTTCTGGCACCGCTTCTCCAAGTATTCATAAAAATCCTTTGCTGTAGGTATGGCATCCGACGACAGGTGTTCTTCCCATTTCATTTGCGTCTTAGCGTCCAACTTCTGCAGCAGCAGGTTAATTATCATACAGTGGGATATCTCTAAATCCGTTCCTAATGTTTGCAAAGCACGCATATGCAAATTGACTGCATCTGAAAACTCCCGAAGCCTTTTGGGAGATGGCGAATCCACTCTCTTGAGCCCAAGAATCTTCTTGATGTGTGCCTGAAAAACAAGTCGCTTGTTACTAAAACGTTTATTAAGTATATCCAGCGCCACACGATAATTGGCACTGGAGAGTTCCAAAGATCGAACCGAATCCAAAGCCACATCAGCGAGGCTAGAGCGAAGGTGCTGGAACTTCTCGATGTCGCTGAGATCCGCATCCGCGTCGATGATCGAATTGAACATGGCCATAAAGTCCGAATATTCGACGTATCCACCGGAAAACTTGGGTATTTCCAGCTCAGGAAGTCGCTGCTTGTGAGCCATGATGATGGTACTGTGTCCAGAATGGTTTGGTAGGGTAGTTGAATTGGCAGCAGCGCGCGAGTGGCCTAGTTCGAGAGCAGCCAGTAGCTCAGCCTTCAACGATATGAAGAGCATATCAAAGTTGTTGCGCATCGCACTCCCAATCTCATCTTGATTGAGCGCTTCCAGTTCATTATGGGCCTTATTAAATTCCTCTCGAATTTCTGACAGCATGTCGATACGAACGTCGATCTCCGTGGCGTTCAAATTATCGATCTTATTGCCAGCAAATGATTCGCCGAGCCCGCTCATTCGATCGTACAAAGACTGAACTTTACGTTTATAAAGGCTCAGCCTGTTATTAGCCGTCACAACATTTTCGCCCGCGCCTGTATTGGGATCGCTTTCCATGTTTAACGGTGCGAAATGCAACGAAACAACGGAGAATAGATAACCGTTTAGCGACGGCGTACAGAATCGAGAAAGAGAGAGTGAAGACACGAAAAGTCGAAACCGTGGCTGCAGTTGTGCAGAGAATGAGAGACTTGAAGATTATGCGACGGTGCACAGAAGCTGGAGCGAGAATGAGAGACACGAAAAGTCAATAACCGTGTCTGCGGCTGAGCATAGAATGAGAGATTCGACGATTAACTAACGGAATCTCAGACGACCGCACTCTCACTGAATTTGCGCATAAACCGTTTATATTCTGCACCAATGTATTTGTTTGTGGTTAAACTGCACAGAACCGAATATATTGTTAAATTTAAATGTTTTTGCACGAAACGCGATTAGCCAATGTCTTTAATCACGTCGGGGTCACCAATGTTTGAGATGTAAACGAGATCCAAATGCAACCAATGCGCAGAGAGGTTAGCAGATTACTGAAATTAGCACCGTCGGCTAATCAAAGCTAGAGCCGAGGCTGCGGCTGCAGAGGGAGAGGGCAGCAGCGCTGCCGAACGTGGGCGTTTACAGTATTGCAGTATATTGTATTGTATTGTAGTGTATGTATAGTTTTAAGTTAGGCCTGTTGATTAGCGGCTGGCCCGAACAGATATTAAGCTTCCAAATTGAAATTTCATAAATTTTTTCGGTATTTTTCCCCGAAATTTTGACTTTGAAAGCTCAGGAAAAGTCGAAAAAAAAATATTTGAATGCCTTGATTTTTGGTTTTAGATAGACACATTAATTAGGCGTCGTTTAAGGTATCGCTTATAAAAATATAAAAATAAACGGCTAAGTTATAACCGTTTGACCAAACTTTCATATGCCGAATTTCGCCGATAAATTCCGTTAGCCGACGAATAACCGTTTTTTTCCCTACAAAAATACCAAAAATCTGCGTTTGTAACAGTTTTTAACGGTAAAATGGCATTTGGAATAGTGCCAAACGGCATATGTAGACGGCAAAAAGAAACGGCATTCCAGACGTTAAGTTGCAGCTACAAAGTGTCTGAGTCGGATTTATAGCTGCATTTGTCAGCTTTTTTTAACTGCAAAGTTCAATACAACCAGTTGTAGGAAACTTAAGTTATGTAAAAAATAGAAGCACTACCTATGACAAAAAACACAAAATTTTTTAAAAATTCTTTAAAAAAAAACTACTCCATGAAAAAAAAACCATAATTCTTTAAAAAAATTTAAATCTCCAAATCTATCAGAAAAAGTCATATATGGCCACAGCGGAAAAAAAAAGTTGAATTTTGTCGAGTAGTGTAATCAGCCCCACCGGGTCAGAGTATTTGTCTTAGTTAATTCGATTAATTAGTTTACATGTAATTTTACCCTTACAGTTTAACTGTGCATTGTTCAGCTTTAAACAACAATAAACAATATTTACAAAAATATACATTTTATATAGTAAACAATGCTTGTGGCAGCCGGTTGGAACGTCAAGAACCAAACCAACAGAAAACATATTCCAAGGTATGAGGGGGAGAAAAATGATCGGGATCTTCATTTATTACATAACTTGTACGTATAGGCTATAGTATGGCCACATATGGCCGGAATTTTGCTGACCTGGCCGATTAGTGCCTCAGCCTCGTTCCTCGACCATTCTAGCGAACCTCAGCGCCCCTTGTGGCTATTCGACCTTTAATTGACGGACGCGACTGCACCGTTTTACCGCTGTACACATCGACACATCTATTGCATATCACCACATCGCTGTATATACTCTATTTATACAATTTTACATATATCTTTCCCATACAGCGTAGGAGTTTAATTTGTGCCAATCCTAATTAGTTGCCGATTAGTGCTTTTCTTGTTGCTAGTGGGTCATACCTGAGTGCATAATTTCTACAGCGCACGTGCTTATTTCCTTTGGCGGTACCCCTATGTGCACTAATGTGTAATAGTGAGGATCAACGGTATTGGCTTCCAGTGGAATTAAAAACTTTTGATTTTCCCATGCATTTTCGATTTCATGCAGATTTTTAAACAAAAGAAAACCATACATTAACCGACAAGAAAGAAAAAAAAGAACTATTGATCACTGACCATATATATCTAAGTGTTACAATTTTAGGTTAAACAAAACATACTTAACTTCATTTACCTGGCCTAATGCCCTAATTAATAAATAAATATGACTCAAGATTAGGACTTCTGCGAGGTTAATTAGAGTCTCATTGTGCCACACACATACATATATCTCTACACATACGTTCATACCAATAGCAACCAACGCAATGAGACTTGTTGATGATTAACTTTATGAAACCTTATATTACGATACTATTACTAATCCTTCATCAATGGCTACCTTATGCTAATTTCGTTTAATTAATTTTTGTTCCCTATTATAATTAATATCACACTAAAAACTACTGCTTAAAAGACCCATTATGTAGTAGATGCGCCGGTGACCATTGGACAGGGTCGAAAGAATGTAAAGCTAAGACTGAGGATGACTTTATATGCTTCAACTGCGGAGGTAAACACGAAGCATTCGACAGGACGTGTAAAATATACACCGAACCACTATAACACACGGCAAGGACGTAGGAAGATAGCCAATATCCAGACCAGAGTTCCAACTACGCACTCTGGGAGACAGATGACTCGTGGGCATCAAACCTGGAGGATAAGTTCCAGCCTTATCAGACGGAGGCCTTATCAACATTGACATTGACATCAAGTCACCAAAGCTCTGCCCCATAGAGCTCCATTGTTCCTGCTTCTCATTTTCAACTCGGCACTGAGGTTTGGCTATTTCCCCAAGGTATGGAAAAGAGCCAGAATTGTACTGTTCCTCAAACCCAACAAAGCACCAGATGACATGGACAACTACAGGCCAATAAGTTTGCTCCCCACGTTTGGCAAGCTTTTTGAGCGATGTATTTTGAAGAGACTGCTGGACACAGAAATTATCAGGGAGGCAATACCCGATTTCCAGATTGGCTTCATTCTTCAACACGGCACGACTGAACAGCTGCATCGAGTCACTGAAACCATTCTACAAGGCTTCCAGCGCAACGTAGTGGCAGCGTACCTTGATATTCAACAAGCGTTTGACCGGATGTGGCACGATGGATTACTTTGTAAGATCAAACCAATGATCAACCCCCAAATGCTCATGCTGGTCAGAAGCTTCCTAGCCGGGAGAAGCTTCCGTGTGGCGCAGTGCGGCATTGCATCTTCACCCAAAACCATCCGGGCTGGAGTACCATAGGGAAGTGTACTGGGGCCGCTACTATACACTCGGTTCACGCATGACATGCCGAAGCCAGCACACTTCAGACTACCTCGCAACCAAACTCTCACAATAGCTACATTCACTGACGACACTGCCGTGATGGAAAGAGCAGAGTGTATATATGAAGCAACTGACATTCTACAAGAGTTCCTGAAGAAATTTTAAAACTGGACGTGCAGGTGGAACATAAGCACCAACCCTGACAAATGCGCAATAGTCACACACACCCTAAGGAGAGGTAGCTGCCCAGGCGTATTCCTACACGGGGTCCTGGTGAACCAACTCAAGGAACATAAATACCTTGGCGTGACCCTAGATTCCCGGCTAAAATTCAGTAGCCATATAAAAGGTATCACTGATCAGCTGATGGCAAAAGCCCGCAAACTGAACTGGTTGCTAAACCCTAATAGTAAATTATCACTTAAAAACAAAGTTCACATCTACAAGGCAATAGCACCAGTGTGGAAATACGGACTACAAATATACGGTATATACGTATGTATATACGGACAAACCTGCAAAGAATAAGAACATTCCAGAGCAAAACCTTTCGCAGGATCTCTGGAGCTGAGTGGTTCCTGTGAAACAAAGACATCGCCAGAGATGGTGTCCCCCTCATCGGCGATGTTGTCAAGGCACAAGCTGAAAAATATATCGCCAAACTCGGAAACCACCCCAACGCGCTAGCGAGGAGACTCGCCAGATCCTCTTACCGACGACGGCTTCGACGGATCCACCCTATCGATCTACCTGACAGGATTATATGAAGAAATTACACGTAGTATAAACACCTAAGAAATGAAGACCCAAAGACCGCACTATACCTGGATTATGCTTACTCCTTTCAGTTTTCTTATCTTTCTCTATTCCATAAGTAGCTATTTAGTTACAGTAAGCAATACAAAATTATTATTATGTTGTAATATAAGTAGTCATAGTAATAAAATACAACCATTATGAAAAAAAATAATATTACTAACCCTTTATCAATGGCTACCTCATGCCAATTTCGTTTAATTAATTTTTGTTCCCTATTATAATAAGTATAATTAATATTATATAATTAATGTTCCAAAATTTCGCCCCGCCCCTTTCCGCCCCCGCAAAGAACGAAAGTCTGTGGCATACACAATTCTGAAGATACGAGAAAACTATACGCAGAATCATAGAGAATGGCCATTTCTATAAGAGTGTTGAATCTGGATCAGATCGGATTATTATTATAGCTACAATGAAGAAAGCCATTTCGAAAGTCATCGTTCCCTCTCGCTCTCTCTCACACGCGACCCTGTCTGTTTTGCCTATTCGTCGAAATGAGCGCCTAGTTCTCAGAGACCATAAGAGCTAGAGCAACCAAACTTTCTATCCAAACTCCTGTGATATCAATTCAGCACAAGTGTATTTCAAAATTTTGACACGCCCCCTTCCGCCCCCACAAAGAACGAAAATCTGTGGAATCCACAATTTTTAAGGTAAGAGAAAACGAAAAACGCAGAATCATGGGAAATGGCCGTGTTTAACAGATTGTCGAATCTGGATCAGGTCGAATCATTATTATGGACAGAAGGAACAAATTAAATTTCAGTGGCTACGCAACGCTTGCCAAGCGCTTACTCATTCCCTCTCTCTTTCGTACACACGTGTACGTCTCGAATATGTATATGTAAATGCATATGTAAAAAAAAAGAGAAACATGTATAAAAATTCCAAAAATGGTTTGACTTCATTTTTTGAAATATTCTTTTTTGGTCAAAATTTAATTCGTCCCTTTTGCGAACATATAATAAATTGCATAAATCGTAAGCTCATATATATATAGTGACATATCTATAGTCCATGCTACGCATACCCTTATCTATGTCCGCTACCTACACCCACATACCATAAACAGTCTGACACCCTCAGACTAGAATCCCATAAACAATCCCACGCTTGAAGTGGACCACTTGTAGCCGATAGCCGGCAATGTAAACAAACACCCTAAGCTAGGAGCCGAACATAAAACAATAGATGCCGCACTAGAATCACGCCACCCTCTAGAGATCAATTTCTAAATCGATTCCTAAGAATCACGCCATCCTAGCTCACCAATCAGAATCGGTCATAAAACCGAGGAAGCCCAATTCTCAGCCACCCTCAAGTAATGCAACACCGATCATACGCAGCGGAAGCCTTTCATCGAAGCCGCCCTTTCCCACATATCGATCTAGGCACGCACACCCGCTCGTTCCAAATATCGATCGAGGCACGTACGCCAGCATCGGAGCCGAAGCCGAAGCCAACGCCTCCGAATCCCAACACGAGCAGCGTAATATAAATAGTCTACATCTAAGTAGGGACCTTAGTTCTGTTCAAGACAAACGTCAACCTAGACACCGTCGGAGAATTCATCTAAGTTAATTCCGTTTAAGACAACTGACCTTAGTCCTCGTCGGGGAAAATAACTAACAATTGTACATTACAGTTTAAGTGTTTAATAAAATCTTTTTAAAAACCTAAAACTGAGTGTCACATATTTAACTGGCGCAGTCGGTAGGATCTCAAGTTTAAAAGTGCAAAAATTTTTTAAGACGATCAGCTTGCGTAGTGAAAATTACAGTCGCGTAATAACCTACAGTGATATGAGAAAATTAAACGCCGCTTACTAAAGAGATCCGCCAAAGAATCTACACACGATTCGAACACAATTAATATTAGTAAAAACCACATCGAACTCCACACAAATAAAACAAATAAATCATCATGCCGCTAACAGAAGTGCATTTAAACCAAGCCCTGAAGTCAATCAGGCAAATTCCCCCTTACGATGGATGCCAGGAACGCCTGAGTTCATTCATCAGCAGAATAGAGTACATATCTGAATTGTACCCAACCGATGACATCCGGCAGCAGAGCATCATGTATGGAGCCGTTGAGGGTCAACTGTGCGGACGAGCACAACTTCTTTCACAAAGTCTTCAACCCAACACCTGGACAGACCTGAAGGATGCCCTAATCAGCAAATTTAAAAACCACACCCCTTACGAGACGCTTTTACAACAACTTCACGAAACAAAATTCAGCGGAAGTATTCGTAAGTTTATCGAAGAATTAGAAATAAAATCAAATGTCATAATAAGTAAATTAAATCTGGAGACTAGCCCAGAAAACGCAATAATATTTAAAAATGCACTTGCAAATGCAACAAGACATACCATAGAAGATGCACTACCAAACAAATTATTTATTATTCTTGCCAAGAAAAATATTTCCACCATAGCCGGACTCGAAAAATCAGCTCAAGAGCTAGGAATATATGAAAACTTCATAACCGAAAACAAAAATCATGAAAACCCAAAGAATTCAAATAATAATCGTAGGAATGCTGGATCTTACTACCCTCGTTATAACTGGATTGACTCTAACAATCCAAACCCAAATACCTTCAGAAATAACTATGGATCGAATAGAAATAATTCAGGAAATAATGCCACAAATAATACAGGATTATTTAATGAGTTTAGAAATTCCCTAAATCAAGGTAGAGCCCAGAACCCTAATAATCGTCAGATTAATCAGAATCAGCCAAGTAGCAATGTACCAAACCAACCATTCAAACGATCTAGGGAAAGCCAAAGCGGGCATATGAAAATGGACGTAAATTTTCAGCAGAGTGCCTCGGAAAAAAACCGAGGACGACCATATATAGAAATCATAGTAAACAACAAAAAACTAAGAGGTATCGCGGACTCGGGATCATCAATAAATATAATAAAAGAAAACTATACCAATTCTAAAGTCGATAGCGACAACCTCACGGTCCACACCATCAATGGACCCGTCCGTCTGACCAAGAGCATTACCCGTAATGCAACCAAAAACTGTCCGACTAAACAAAAATTCTATATCCATAATTTTTCCGATAATTATGATATACTACTAGGAAGAGAGTATTTGATGGCCAGTAAAGCCGTCATTGATTATCGAAATGACACGGTAACATTAGGAGAGAGAAGATACCCAATCATCCACAGTGGAGAAGCAATTGTAAACGGCAAGACCGCACACAAAGGTGATAAGCCATCTTCAAAGGAAGATACAACTACACCTAAGTGCCTTGACCCCTCTCCTGAAAGAGAACAATACTTCACTTCCGCATTGGAAAACGAGTTAAGGGAATGTAACCAACTAAGATTGGAACATCTAAATGAAGAAGAGAAAGAAAAATTAAAGAAAGTTCTTTACGAGTTTAAGGACGTGCAGTACAAAGAAGGTGACAATTTGACCTTCACTAGTACAATCAAGCACGAAATTAAAACCCATCACGAAGATCCGGTGTATCGTCGACCATATAAGTATGCTCAAATACACGATCAAGAAGTGAACCAACAAATAAAAGATATGATAAAACAGGGAATCATTCGTAAGTCGAATTCACCCTATTGCGCACCCATTTCCATGATACCAAAGAAATTAGATGCTTCAGGAAAGCAAAAATATAGAATGGTAGTAGACTATAGAAGTCTAAATGAGGTGACTATTAAAGATAAATTTCCAACACCCCGAATGGATGAAATATTAGACAAACTAGGTAGATGTCAATATTTCACAACAATCGATTTAGCTAAAGGTTTCCATCAGATTCCTATGGAACCTAGCTCAATCCCTAAAACAGCTTTCTCAACTAAGCAGGGCCATTACGAGTTCACTCGAATGCCTTTTGGGCTAACCACTGCCCCCGCCACATTCCAAAGATGCATGAATAACCTTCTAGAAGATTTAATTTTCAAAGATTGCCTTGTGTACCTTGATGACATCATCATCTATTCCACAACATTGGAAGAACATCTGCTGTCTATTAGAAAGGTCTTTGGAAAGTTGAGAGATGCAAATCTCAAACTACAAATGGATAAGTGCGAATTCCTGAAGAAAGAGACGGAATTCCTAGGCCATGTAGTAACGACTAATGGCATAATACCTAATCCAAAGAAAATATCCGCCATACTTAACTTCCCCATACCAAATACAGTTACTAAGATAAAATCATTCATAGGTTTATGTGGATTTTATAGGAAGTTCATACCAAATTTCGCTAACATAGCAAAACCCATGACACTCAAACTTAAGAAACGAGCTGTCATAGACCCAACAGAGGAAAAATACGTTGAGGCCTTCGAAAAGCTTAAAGTGCTTATCACCTCAGACCCCATCCTCGCCTTCCCTGATTTCGATAAAATGTTCACGGTAACAACCGACGCAAGTAATATTGCATTAGGAGCGGTTTTATCGCAAGACCACAAACCAATTTGCTACGCAAGTAGAACCTTAAACGAACATGAAATCAATTATTCAGCCATAGAAAAAGAACTATTGGCTATAGTCTGGGCAACTAAATATTTCAGATCATATCTGTTCGGGAGAACGTTTGAAATATTAAGTGATCATAAACCCTTGGTTTGGTTGAATAACCTCAAGGAGCCCAATATGAAACTTCAACGCTGGAAGATCAAATTGAACGAATTTGACTTCAAAATAAAATATCTGCCAGGAAAGGAAAACCATGTAGCAGACGCGTTATCAAGAGTAGGTTAGGTTAGGTAAAGGCGGCTGTCAAGCTCCTCAGGAGCCAGTCACACTTAGGCCGGTTTCGGCCCGTTGTAATACCGCGGGAGGTGTTCCCCTTATCCATCTCATGAGACCCGAACATGTCAGCAGTTATCCCATCCTGACGCTCTTACGAAGTTTGCAATCTTTCTGGGACAGATTTTGGACATTTCTGAAATGTCTGAGACATAGGGCATGCCCAGGTATTGTAGCCTTCTCCTGCTGAGAGCCGGACAGGAGCAGAACAGGTGTTCCACCGTTTCCTCCTCCTCCTCATCTCTACAGCTTCGGCAGAAATCATTGTATGGGGCTCCCAGCCTGTCGGCGTGGGAGCCTATCAGCCAGTGCCCCGTGAGGGAGCGGATGACAACGCTGCACCTTTTCCTGCCGAGCTTACAAAGCTCTAGTGTGCGTTTCCTGTCAATGGTAGGCCATGTTTGCCTGGATATGCGACACAGTGGTGCTGACCGCCACGCATTGTCTGCTCGTCGCTTATGTAGCTCTTTTATGATAAGCCTACAGGTGGCCATTGGCATGCAAATATCCTCCTTCTCTTGGAGAAGGGGTATTGTGGTACCAGATCTGGCCAGCTCGTCTGCCTTGCAGTTGCCCTCAATATCCCGGTGACCCGGGACCCAAATAAGGCTGATGGCAAATTGTTGGGCCATCTCGTGAAGAGATTTGCGGCAATTTGCCACTGTGGCCGAGTTCGAGGAAATCGCGTGAAGTGATTTGATCGCAGCTTGGCTGTCGCTGTAAATGTTTACAGTTGTTGTTGCCAGTGAAGCCGTTGTGGCTGTTTGAAGGAGCTTCAGTGCTTCCATGATCGCAATGACTTCCGCTTGGAACACACTGCAGTGATCTGGGAGCCTAAAGGAGTGCCTGATATCGAGTTGTTCGGAGTAAATCCCTCCTCCAACTTTGTTATCCAGCTTCGAGCCATCCGTAAAGATGCTTATGGCCATGTCTTGGCCTGGTGGTCCCTCAAGCCACTCGTCTCTGCTAGGGATGATTACATTGAAGGGGGTACCAGTGTGTTCCCTTGGAACGCAGTAGTCCGTCTTCGTAGGGACGGTACTGCTGATAAGTATAGATGAGTGACCCCTGAGATGTGACGTCCATTGTCCGGAGTCTCTCAGACGTATCGCTGCAATTTCTGCCCTCTCCTTTCCCGCAAGCTCAAGGCTCTGGAGATTTAGGATGGCGTTTAGTGCATCGTTCGGGGTGGTGCGTAATGCTCCACTAATGCATAAAGCTGCGGTTCGCTGAACCTTGCCAAGTTGTTTGGTTGTCGATCCTTTTGATAAGGCCGGCCACCAAACTGTAACTCCATAGAGTAGGATTGGTCTTACTATTGCTTGGTATATCCATTGGACTACGCTCGGGTTCATGCCCCACTTCAAGCCAATAGCTTTTTTGCAGGAGTATAGGGCTATCGTAGCCTTCTTTACTCTTTCTTTTACGTTCAGGTTCCAGTTCAGCTTCTTATCAATTACCAACCCTAGGTAACTAGCGCTGTCGCTGAAAGAGAGCCTGCATCCATTTAGTATAGGAGGGTTGAGGGGCGGAACCTTGTACTTGCGTGAGAATAGCACGAGTTCCGTTTTTGTGGGATTTACTCCCAATCCTCGCGATTTTGTCCATTCTGACAGTCTCGCGAGCTTAGTGCTCATAAGGTCACAGAGTGTTTGAGGGTATTTTCCCGAGAAACTGATTGCAACGTCATCCGCGTATGCCACTATTTTACAGCCCCCCCCCTCCAGATCACATAGAATCTTATTGACTGCCATGTTCCATAGAAGGGGAGACAGGACACCACCTTGCGGAGTGCCTCTGTTGACATACCTAGATTGCGTGGACGATCCCATCGTTGATGTCACCGTCCTGCATGTGAGCAATTGATCGATGAGCATCACCAAGTGACCGTCCACACCCAGGTCAGTCAGAGCTTCCGTAATGGCACTAGGGACGACGTTGTTAAAGGCTCCTTCGATATCGAGGAAGGCTATAAGAGAGTATTCTTTGAGGTGTAGGGATTTCTCTACAATTGAGACTACTTCGTGGAGTGCCGTTTCCGTGGATCTTCCTTTCCGGTAGGCATGTTGTGCTCCTGACAACATTTGAGGACTAATAATTGTCCTCAGATGTAGTCCGACAAGTCTTTCGAAAGTTTTGAGAAGAAAGGACGATAGGCTTATTGGTCTGAAGTCCTTTGGAGTAGAGTGCGAGGTCTTTCCCGCTTTGGGGATAAAGACTATTTTCGCCTTGAGCCATTCTTGTGGTATGGTCCCCACAGCTAGTATCTTCCTGAAGATACATTGTAGCCAGTTAATGGCTGAGTCTCCGGCCTGTTGCAGTTGGGCCGGAATGACCTGGTCCGGACCTGGCGATTTGAACGGATCAAAGCTGTTTACCGCCCAGCTTATATTCCGTTTGGTAAAAATATGGTCCATCGTGGCTGTTTGGCCTCCCCTTTGGGTTAGCGCCGGCTTGATGGTTGTGCACCCAGGGAAGTGGGTTTCAAGCAGTACGTGGAGCGACTCCTCACTAGAGTTGGTCCACGTGCCGTTGTTCCTTTTAAGGTACCCTACCGAGGGGGTGGTTTTTGAGAGGAGCTTACGCAGCCTTGCGGCTTCTGACGTCTCCTCTATTTCTGAGCAGAATTTTTGCCAAGAGGACCTTTTTGCTCTTCGTGTTTCTTTTTTGTATTGGGCGAGACTGACTTTGTAGTCCGCCCAATGTTTCTCCTCGTTAGCGCTTTTGGCTCTGTTGAAGAGAGTCCTACAGCTCTTACGTAGGATGTCGATTTGTTTCGACCACCAGGGGGGTTTCTTTTTGCCCCTTGTCTTGTGTGGCAGGCGAGCCGCCGTGAAAGCCTTATTGCATGCATCCGTGAACCTGTACACTGTACGATCTAAATCGTCTTGAGTGTCTGGGCTCATTGGTGCCTTGTTGGGGAGTAGTTCCTCCAAAACCGAGCTATATTTAACCCAGTTGGTTTTCCTGGGGTTAGTGTAGTCGGTGGGTTTGGGGCTCTCGAGGGATAAAATCGTTTCGATGTACCTGTGGTCGGAGAAGGAGTGGTCCTCTAGGACTCTCCATCTTTTCACTTTTTCTGACAGATTGTGAGACACTAGAGTAAGGTCAATAACCTCCTGTCGGTTTTTTATAATAAATGTGGGGTCGTTACCCCGGTTACATATGGTTAAATTCGAGTTCAGGATAAAGCTAAAGAGTGACTCACCCCGTACATTTGTATCCGTGCTCCCCCATTGAGTGTGGTGAGCATTGGCATCGCAGCCTATTAGTAGGCTTGTGTTGGACCCCTCGCTGTCGCTGGCGAGCTTGCAGACGAGGTCGTTGGGAGGATCACTTTCCTCATGGGCCATGTAGGACGACATCAGCCTCAGATGTGTCCGCTTTAGCTCTAGGCTTACCGTTGTATTGTCGCCATTGCTGAAGTTATGGAGCAGAAAGATATTAAGGTGCTTTCTTGCGAGAATGCAGGTACGAATTTTACCTTCGGTTTGGGGTACAATGAGCTTGTACTCCCTCGTCGCTAACCCACAGACCTTGGCTCCGACTATCCAAGGCTCCTGGATTAGGACCACGTCGGCTCCGCTTGCATCCAAGCGGAGTATGAGTGCAGCAGATGCTGCTTTACAGTGGTGGAGATTTATCTGAAGGAGTCTCAGAGACATCTTCATGAATCTCCACCACTGTAGTGTCGGCGTCTGAGTCGTCGGATATTTCGTCTCGACACATCGCCTCAAAATCGCGCATTAGCTCTGCGTCAGAGGAGTAGTCTTCTTTCGGCTCCAGCTCGTTGTCGGGTGCCTCGATCTCCGAGGCCACATCCTGCACGACTGGGTTGTCGACAGGACGAGCCTCGGCCGTGGCAGCGTCCGACTTGTACACCTTTATGGTGACCGAGCTGAAGCCAAAATTCAGCTCTCCTTTAGCTGCCTCTATGGGGGCCAGCGATTCCTTATTTAGGATGATGACGGCCTGGTTTGTCGGCCCCTTTGACCCTTCAACCTTGACCACCTTCCAGTCATGAGTTGGAAGTGTCGGGTTGCACCTCTGCAGCATTTTGAGGATGCGCTCTGGCTCCTTGAAGGTAGCCGGCACCCATAATCTGGCCCTCGGTCTACTGGGCACCTCGCTCCAGTCTACCGCGACGAGCTTCGCCCCAGCGTAGACCTCTCCGATCTGCGCCACCGCTGCTTTGTATAGCTTTACGGAGCGCTCGTCGTCGCAGGCTACAACTTTGATGCTGCCCTGGAACCACCCCATGTCTTTACAGACTGGAGGTGGCCCTGGGTCTTTGTCGAGCAACTCGAAGCAGCGGTCGGCCAGTGCCGCCTCCACCCACTTCCATTTGCTCTTTGGGATCTTTCCCTCCGCGCTGCCTTTATCGAGGACGCCAATTAGCGTCCTCTCCTTGGCAATCTGCGCGAAGGAGATATTGGCCACCACCCTCGACCTTTTCGCGGCCGGGCCGGGTGTCTCTTGCGACCGTTGTCTCTTTGGTTGAGAGACCATTGTGAAGTTTGGGAGCACCGATGTGGCCCACTCCACCTTCTTGAGCCAGTCCGCTGAAGGACTGACCTCAGTGTTGGCATTTTGCCGACGGAGTATGTGCCCTGCACTCCTCCTTTCGGCATAGGTATGCTTTCTGGCCTGGGCGCTGGTTGAAGGCAAATCATCGCCCTCCACCTTACCAGAAGGTCGGGCAGCCGCAGTATTGCTTAGCTGCCTCTCCAAGGTGTCGGTGTTGGGAGCTGGTCCGCCCCCACCCCAGATTCGGGATGGGACCCACTCGGGTTCACCCCAGCGCTTTCCGCCTTGCAGGTCTGTCCTGCTGTTGAGCTGGTCGGGCCGGGCCTTTGGGCCGATGCCTTCCCATGCGGGGGATTGCTCCCATTTGACATTTGGGGAGTGTCAGACTCTTTTTGGTTTTTTTGGTTTTTTTGTTTATTTTGAATATTTTTATGCATTGTACATCCCACGAGATGCAGAGAAAGGGAACGGTCAGCCCGGGCAGAGATCCACGTTGCCCGGGTAAGGCATCATTAGAACAGGGGGCTGCCAAGTCCCTGAGCTCTCCGTTCGAGACTGGGCTAGTTTTTAAAACCGGGCCCCCAGCCAGGCTGACTCTCGGCACGGGTCGAATGACACCTTAGCCCAGCCCGGTGTGAGGTGAGTGTGGGGGATGGGATGTGGGTAGGTAGTGTGTGGGGGGAAGGGGAGTGTGTGAGCTACTTATACGAGGCGGCACCACAAGCGCATCGTCAGTGTTGCTTCTTCGCGAACACCCGCTGGCTGTCCGGGACTGCTTATTTTCGGTGATCTCTCTAAAGAGAACCGATTATTCACAGCTGACCTACCTTTTTTAGGGGTAGGCCTTTCGCTATCCGCAACCTGCGACCCGTCCGGTGGCCTCAGCTGGGCCCCCTCTGAGCCACCTCACGCGCTCATCAGACCAGATATCAAGAGTAAAGATTAACGAAAACTTACTCGGGGAAACCATTAATAGTGATTGTGCAACGGTCCACAGTGCTCAAGAAGATAATTCTAATTATATTCCACTTACAGAGCGACCAATCAATTACTACAATAGGCAGATAGAATTGATCAAAGGAAATGAGGATAAAGTAGAAACATCCCATTATTTTCACAAGATCATGATAAAAATCACATACACAGTAATGACAGAGGCATTAGCCAAGGACATAATAAAAGAATATGTGTGTACAAAAAAGAGTGCACTATACTTCCATAACGATTTAGATTTTCCATTGTTTCAAAAGGCATTTCTGGAAATAATCAGCCCTAATCATGTGACCAAACTGATTAAATCCAATACCAAGCTCATCGATATTCAAACCTATTCAGAATTCAAGGAACGAATATTGAAGAATCATAAAGAGCTTCTTCACCCAGGCATTGAAAAGACCACTAATTGGTTTAAGAGGAAATACTATTATCCGGATTACCAAAAAACTAATCCAAAATATCATTAACGAATGTTCCACTTGCAACGTTGCTAAAACAGAGCATCGTAACACTAAATTAATATTCGAAATCACCCCTGAGATACAGAATACCAGAGAAAAATACGTCATGGATTTCTATTTAGTAGGGAATCAACAATTCCTATCTTGTATCGACGTATACTCTAAATTTGCTACCCTTGTAGAAGTTAAAAGTCGAGATTGGCTTGAAACAAAGAGAGCCATCTTAAAGGTCTTTGACGAAATGGGCAAGCCACAGGGAATCAAAGCCGATAAAGATTCAGCTTTCATGTGCGCAGCATTGCAAGCATGGCTGAATGCGGAAAACGTAAAGATCGAAATAACTACCAGTAAAAATGGAGTTTCTGATGTAGAACGCCTACACAAAACGATCAACGAAAAACTAAGAATTATATCAAGCGAAGATAATATAGAAAATAGGCTCACAAAATTCGAGTTAATTCTATATACGTATAACCATAAGACAGTTCATAATACGACAAAAAGAACCCCAGCTGATATATTCTTGTACGCTGGTCTACCTGATTACAATACCCAATTGAACAAGGTTAGACAGATCAATAACTTGAATAATGACAGAATTGACTTCGAAGTAGATACCCGCTATAAAAATGCACCTTTAGTTAAAACCAAAACAACTAATCCATTCAAGAGAACAGGAGAAATTAGACAGGTAGATGAGAAACACTTTGAAGAAACAAATAGAGGGAGAAAAATTACCCATTATAAAACCAAATTCAAAAGAAAGAAGAAGACTAACAAAAGTAAATATAATAATTGCAGTGTACCCGAAGAGAGTACCAGGAATTTGGATCAACAGCATGATTAAGATTGCAATCTTATTAATGTTCACCGTCTTTCAATCTACAGGACAGAATCTAGAGATAGATCCCATTAATTCAAAACATGGATATCTCCTATTCAAAACAGACACTATTAATTTAGCTAGTAATTACGAGTATCATTACTTAACCATTAACATAACACAAACAGAAGAAACATATCAGAATTTACTGGATCAGGCCAACCAATTTAATAATGAGATTCAAGTAAAATATCTAGTTGAAAAATTACAACGCGAATACAATGGCATAAAAATAGCTAAAAGAAATAAAAGAGGCCTCATAAATGCGGTAGGCACAATTTACAAATATCTGTTTGGAACTTTAGATCAGGACGATAAAGTAGAGTTAGAAGCCAAAATAGACAATTTGGCCAGCCATAGCGTTCAAGCCAATGAATTGAACCTAATAATTCAAGCTGTAAATTCTGGTATCGAAGAAATAAATAAGTTAAATAAAGAAAATGATAATAGTAAACGTTTAGAAACCCTATTGTTCAATCTGCAACATTTCACAGAATACATAGAAGACATCGAATTAGGTATGCAACTAACCAGATTAGGGATATTCAATCCGAAATTATTAAAGCAAGATTACCTGAAGCATATCGATTCCGAAAAACTATTAAATATCAAAACTTCTACGTGGTTAAAATCAGACACAAACGAAATATTAATAATTTCCAACATTCCGCGAGAAATAAAAAATATTCCTATATTAAAAATTGTTCCATACCCGATCAGGATAATAATATTCTGACAGAACTAACACAAAACAACTATTATGTTCTAGAAAACGAAGTATTTGAAAAAGATTCAAAATGTAAAGTAAACGATCAATGTATATCAGGTATAATAAAGCAAACTACCACCCAATGTCCATACACTAAAACACAACAAAACTTTCAAATAAGTTTCATAGAACCCAATATACTATTAACGTGGAAACTGCCAAAAACTATACTAAATCAAGATTGTTTAAAACAGGAAATAGTAGTAGAAGGCAATGCATTAATAAAAATACACAATTGCACAGTACAATTAAACGAATTCTTGATATCCAACTCAATACCAGAGGTTGCACAAAGTGTGTATATCAGTAATAATGTAACTAAAATCAAACCTTTGTCATATTTGCAGACCAAAGAAATCATTTTAGAAAACACACAATTAAATAATGTACTACATATAAGTTCAATGCTTCTGTTTATATTAATAATAATAGGAGTATTAAGCCATAAATTGTATAATCTAAGCAAAATTAAGAAACTTAAACCCGAATTACATATAGAAACACCATTAAAAGAAGATGGGGAATCTCAGACACGCATAGCCTTAGATGCACCAGAATTATATCCAAGGATAATCGCCTGAGGACAGGCTCAATCTTAACGTTGGGGGAGTGACATATCTATAGTCCATGCTACGCATACCCTTATCTATGTCCGCTACCTACACCCACATACCATAAACAACCTGACACCCTCAGACTAGAATCCCATAAACAATCCCACGCTTGAAGTGGACCACTTGTAGCCGATAGCCGGCAATGTAAACAAACACCCTAAGCTAGGAGCCGAACATAAAACAATAGATGCCGCACTAGAATCACGCCACCCTCTAGAGATCAATTTCTAAATCGATTCCTAAGAATCACGCCATCCTAGCTCACCAATCAGAATCGGTCATAAAACCGAGGAAGCCCAATTCTCAGCCACCCTCAAGTAATGCAACACCGATCATACGCAGCGGAAGCCTTTCATCGAAGCCGCCCTTTCCCACATATCGATCTAGGCACGCACACCCGCTCGTTCCAAATATCGATCGAGGCACGTACGCCAGCATCGGAGCCGAAGCCGAAGCCAACGCCTCCGAATCCCAACACGAGCAGCGTAATATAAATAGTCTACATCTAAGTAGGGACCTTAGTTCTGTTCAAGACAAACGTCAACCTAGACACCGTCGGAGAATTCATCTAAGTTAATTCCGTTTAAGACAACTGACCTTAGTCCTCGTCGGGGAAAATAACTAACAATTGTACATTACAGTTTAAGTGTTTAATAAAATCTTTTTAAAAACCTAAAACTGAGTGTCACATATTTAACTATATGTATGTATATACTGATTGAGTACCGGGTATAAAGTAGAGCCGCGGCCTTTGCCGCGGCTCACCACGTTCCCCCTCATTTGTTTTAGAATCTTACCGTCTCAGCTGCTGATTTCTGATTTTGATAACAAAAGTCCATTACGAAGTTGGTGGCTCCAGCCTGGTTCATGTGTTCAGGTAGCCCAAAATGTGTCTTGGCGTCATGTCTGTTGTGAGGGGCTCTGCCCCTTTACAAGTTATACATATACATTTTACTTCAATCACTGTCGTTGTTTTTGAGTGTTACATACCAAGTGCTTTTTGAGGGTATATTGTTTTCGACTGTCGTTTGCTCCAATTTTAAGGCAAAGATACTGCCGCTTATCGGGGGCTTTGATGTTAGAAGCGATACAACGCCGACAAAATCAGCCTCTGGTACCCTAACTTTCTCGACTTCAAAAGTTAGCATAAGCATAATTTAGTGGTAAACGAAAGTATACCGGTGATCGATAAATTTTATCATTTGATTAATAATAAAGGTGTTCCAAGTCACCTTGGAAGGACACAGGGATCGGAATGACTCAAGATCGAAAGTGGAGAACCAAGCTGTTAATGTTCTCCCTTCCTGAAGAATACCATAAGAAACAACCATTATGATTCTACCCAAAACATACTGCTGCCGCGCTATGTACCCTAGGAGCCCCAAATAAAGAATATTAGTTCATTGTAAAGCGTTCTAAATTTTAATGTGAATAGTGTACATTTAAAAATATGCCAAATTCCCCCGTTTAGTTATGAACAGTTTTTAACAACTTTTGATTTGTTAGTTCATAACAAAGCGAAAGCTGGTTAGATATGGTCACAATTTATTTGTATATATTATATATTTGTATTTTTATATAGTGGTCTGGGCGCGTAAGAGCGATGGATAACAAATTTATCCCGATGGTTTCGAAGATCAGAGCGTGAGAGAGTGCGATTAAGGAAGAGTTAGAGCAGTTCGGGCTGCTGCCAATCCGAGTACGAAGAATAATTGTGAAGAAGTAGACGAAAGAAGGCCGCTGTCGTGCGTAAGCATATGCGGTAATAAATAATTTTTAAAGTGGGCATTGCAAATAACACTAATCAACAAGATTTTTCCGCTGTCGCCAAAACTGACTTTTTCTGATAGATTTGGATGTTTAAAAATTCTTAAAGAATGTTTTTTTTTTTCAGGTTTAGTTTTTTTTTAAGAATTTTTAAAAAATGTGATATTTTTTGTCATAGGTAGTGCTTCCATTTTTTACATAACTTAAGTTTCCTACAACTGGTTGTATTAAACTTTGCAATTAAAAAAAGCTGACAAATGCAGCTATAAATCCGACTCACACTTTGTAGCTGCAGCTTAACGTCTGGAAGATATTAAGCTTCCAAATTGAAATTTCATCATTTTTTTTCGGTATTTTTCCCTGAAATTTTGACTTTGAAAGGTCAGGAAAAGTCAAAAAAAAAATATTTGAATGCCTTGATTTTTGGTTTTAGATAGACACATTAATTAGGCGTCGTTTAAGGTATCGCTTATAAAAATATAAAAATAAACGGCTAAGTTATAACCGTTTGACCAAACGTTCATATGCCGAATTTCGCCGATAAATTCCGTTAGCCGACGAATAACCGTTTTTTTTCCTACAAAAATCTGTGTTTGTAACAGTTTTTAACGGTAAAATGGCATTTGGGATCGTTCCAAACGGCATATGAATGCTTACGCACGGCAGCGGCCTTCTTTCGTCTACTTTTTCACAATTATTCTTCGTACTCGGATTGGCAGCAGCCCGATCTGATCTTCACAACCATCGGGATAAATTTGTTATCCATCGCTCTTACGCGCCCAGACCACTATATAAAAATACAAATATAAAATATATACAAATATATTGTGACCATATCTAACCAGCTTTCGCTTTGTTATGAACTAACAAATCAAAAGTTGTTAAAAACTGTTCATAACTAAACGGGGGAATTTGGCATATTTTTAAATGTACACTATTCACATTAAAATTTAGAACGCTTTACAATGAACTAATATTCTTTATTTGGGGCTCCTAGGGTACATAGCGCGGCAGCAGTATGTTTTGGGTAGAATCATAATGGTTGTTTCTTATGGTATTCTTCAGGAAGGGAGAACATTAACAGCTTGGTTCTCCACTTTCGATCTTAAGTCATTTCGATCCCTGTGTCCTTAAATCTGTCTAAGATTTTGTTATCGTAAAGGAGTTTGTTAAAGCAGCACCACCCCCATCCCATTTTGCCTGAGCCAGGCCGGCAACCATTGGCTTCGATGACTTGGAACATCTTTATTATCAATAAAATGATAAAATTTATCGATCACCGGTATACTTTCGTTTACCACTAAATTATGCTTATGCTAACTTTTGAAGTCGAGAAAGTTAGGGTGCCAGAGGCTGATTTTGTCGGCGTTGTATCGCTTCTAACATCAGAGCCCCCGATAAGCGGAAGTATCTTTGCCTTAAAATTGGAGCAAGTGACAGTCGAAAACAATATACCCTCAAAAAGCACTTGGTATGTAACACTCAATAACAACGACAGTTATTGAAGTAAAATGTATATGTATAACTTGTAAAGGGGCAGAGCCCCTCACAACAGACATGGCGCCAAGACACATTTCGGGCTACCTGAACACATGAACCAGGCTGGAGCCACCAACTTCGTAATGGACTTTTGTTATCAAAATCAGAAATCAGCAGCTGAGACGGTAAGATCCTAAAACAAACGAGGGGAAACGTGGTGAGCCGCGGCAAAGACCGCGGCTTTACTTTATACCCGGTACTCAGTCAGTATAAACATACATACATATATGAGCTTACGATTTATGCAATTTATTATATGTTCGCAAAAGGGACGAATTACATTTTGTCCAAAAAAGAATATTTCAAAAAATGAAGTCAAACCATTTTTGGAATTTTTATACATGTTTCTCTTTTTGTTTACATATGCTTTTTACATCTGCTTCTACATTTCTACATGACATGTATAACTACATATTCGAGACGTTCACGTGTGAACGAACGAGAGATGGAATGAGTAAGCGCTTGGCAAGCGTTGCGTAGCGACTGAAATTTAATTTGTTCCTTCTGTCCATAATAATGATTCGACCTGATCCAGATTCGGCAATCTGTTAGACCGTGTCTTACACATTTGGAGTAGTGTGATCACACAGGAGACTGGACACAAAATTTGGTTGCTCTAGCTTTTATAGTCTCTGAGATATAGGCGCAAATGAAGACGGACAGACGGACGGACGGACGGACGGACATGGCTATATCGACTCGGCTATTGATGCTGATCAAGAATATATATACTTTATGGGGTCGGAAACGCTTCCTTCTGGGCGTTACACACAACCGTTATTACCACAAATCTAATATACCCCTATACTTTTCGAGTACCGGGTATAAAAAGCCTTATTCGGAAGGGAACCGTAATCGCTTGGGCGGTTCACGGGAACCAGTATGACCATCACTGTCAGGCATCATTATCAGGCATCACGGCAGCAGAGACCGGCATCACCGCGGTCATAAGCGAGAGGGCACCCTCCAGCGAATAACGGAAAACGCCAGAGAGAGCAGAAATCAGCAGCAGAGACTGGCAGAGAGACCGGCATCAGTGCGAACATGAGCGAGAGGGAAGATCACCTTCAGAACCCGTTAGCGAGCGCCGACCGCCCACGCAACTGCAAGCCAAGCGACAAGCGACAAAACGGATAACTGCCAGCAGGGGCTGCGGGCAGAGGCCCGAGCTTCAGGGTCTAGAGCTGGCCGCCAAAAAGCTGGATCGAAAGTCTGGGTCGAGAACCCAAAAAGAAAACTACAACGATGACAGGAAGAGAAAAGAGGCAAGTTGGACTCCCGTAAGCGAGCTAGAGATCTAGAAAGGTGCGACAGTGATTCAGAGTAGAAACATATACATAAATAGACAAGGCAGACAAATAAAGTGAATAGACAGCAGAAACCATATCCCCAGCCACCCGCAAAGCCCTCGATTTTAACACCCCACCCCGTAGTGTAATACTGACCTCATATTCCCTCTGGATGCCACGGCTTCCACTAACGATTCCCCTCTCCCGTAGTAACGCCTCCCCGTAGTATATTCCTCATCCTTGGGGCACACCAGTTAGCGAACGTTTACGCGGTCGCCACGCGATTTACAAAACCGATTTTTCCCTCCTTCCCGTCGAATGCCCTCTAACTTTACCTTCCCTCCCTCCCGGTACAGCTCACCGCCCACGTCATTCTCAACACGCCCCCTAGCCAACGTCCAGGCCCAGGTGACCTCCTGCGCTGCACTCGCTAACCACGAGTGGTGCATTAGTGCACCATGTGTGCACCAAGAACTGCTCGCACGCAGGTGTAGCTCAGTACCCACGCCATCCCCCACACGTCGCTCGATATCCGGCCCACGCCCCTCGCCTACGCCCGACGGGCTCCTACACCACGCACTCTGTCCCGCACCTGCCGCACCACTCACCACTTCCACCCCGGGGCCAGTTCAAGCACGCTTTAACCCGATCGGGTCGAGTCCCGATGCCCGCATGCGTCCGTCCGATCCCTCTCTGTGGTCCCCCAAATAAAAATTGTTCTGTATAGGGACCAAGCCTTAGACAGAATGAGAGGCTGTACCCCTGCTTGAGACAGGAACTCCTTAAGAGTGGATCGAAAGAAAGTTAGTGCGGGGAAGTCTGAAAAATAAATGAATTAACGAGTGGCAGACAACCAGCACCCCGCAAAGCTAAGCATCTGACCCCCAGCCCCCGAGTTTCTAAGCCCACTGCTGAAAACGCCCTCAGCTCCTTGCGGGACCCCGGTCATATCATACCCCGAAAAGTACAGTAAGAAGAGCAGCAAAATAATAGCACATCCCCGCGGCCCAGTAGCCCGGCCACGAGGCTGTACCATCAAATCAAGCGTGGGCAGCCAGCAGCAGCATTAGGCATAGCAAAGCAGCAGAAGTGCAGCAATCTTCAACTCTGGCTCAACAACAGCTGAGGCTGGTTTTCCCCTCCCCTAACAGCAAGTTCTAACTCTAATGTCAGAACTGCCGCCCACGCGATCACGCGGGTACAGTAGGCCACTAGAGTACCACGCCATCGCCTGACCATAGTATCGCACCATGTACACCTGCACCGAAAATACATTTTAAGGATCCCAGAATCCAGTGCCGCGCCGCGTGTCCTGCCACTTCATATCCTTTCGAAAGATCCCTGACCCTAGTGCCGCGCCGCGTGTCCTGTCACACCACGTGCCACGTACCACCGAAAAGTTTCACCAATCCTTCAGTGCCATACCCCGTGAACGGGTGAACGCAGCAAACATACAACACGATGGGCACCCATTGGTTGAACTCCCGTAGGAAGGACGAACTGCAGAGCTTGGCCAATGAGTTCGGACTCGGAGAAACCGGTACCGTAGAGGAGCTACGCGGCCGGATTTTCACTAATATTGGACGCGGCGGAGAAGGAAGACATGGACGAGCAGAAACTCCAACTGACAGTTCCAGAACTGAACATCACCGCCCAGGATCCCGAGGCCAATACACCGGACACAGAAGATAATTATTAGCATCAAGGATAAGGGGCCATACCTGAGCCGCGATTCCCCTTGCAGCAATGGAATCGTACAAACCCGCGCATCGTACTCCGGCAACAGAACCACAGCATCTCGAGCCACCACAAATGAGACCGGCGGGACATCAAATGGAGTTACGCGAGTGATCACTCAGGAGGAGGAGCGGCCAATCGACGTGCGGTGAGCATGTTGACATTGCGGAGAGATAGGACACTTCAGTCATGCATACACCAATCGATAGCAGCTCTTCTGTTGGGACTGTGTCTGAAACATCAGGACCATCTACTGCTGCCAAAAGACTGAGTCGAGAAACGGATCGGGTCTCCGCCCAGCAGGGGCACGGACGGAGACACGCACCCAGGACCCGGAATTCCTCAACCATTAAATACGGGCACAGGAAAGATTGGTGACCATCAATGCGAGAGCCTTCTCGGCGACTCTCGACACTGGAGCAACCTGGTCTTACGTCAGCCAGAGGGGGGCCTAGGATCAGCTTAGCCTAGAAATAACCCAGGAGATAACAGCAAGGGTGCGCCTCGACCAACAGGAGACCCACGTATCGCTGCTAGTTTTGTCAACAGTTTTGGACGACGTCATTCTGGGTCTCTACTTCCTGTTGGTATCCGAGCGAGGATCCACTGGGGAAGGGCGTACCTACAACTTAAGTTGCGCCAGAACCCTCCCGCTCTTTTACCAACGACAGTCGCATCGCCGCAGCCACAAACAGTAACGTTCGCCGATCCCCTTGACACGACAAGTGGTCTCGCGCCTATCCCAATGCCCGATCCTCGACAGAATCCCAAGAAAACAAGACGCAGCACGCGACGCTAGATATCCCAGCATCATGACATACACGGGAGTACGACCGGAAACCCTGCGGCTCTGATCGAGCCGACCATCCCTTCGGTCCGTAGTCCAATCCAAGCGCACCAACAAAACATGGAAACCTTGACGGCGACAAGCACACACGCCTTGTCGACCAAGGGGTATCACACACAGCCACGACACAGGGCAGGAACCTTGGTGTCGACAAGCACACACGCCTTGTCGACCAAGGAATCCACCCAAGGCACGAAACGGAAAGCCAAACACCAAGCCCCGAAGGGACTCAACTCGCGTCTAGAGCGACCACAGAGACCAGGCAAGAAGGTGGGAAAGAAGACGGGAAAGATGCGTAGGTACGTGGACTATCGGCTGCTCTATCCGTGCCCAAAGCATACACACTACCACCCATCAGCCACATGCTGGAGAGGCTCCGAAATGCATGTTACACTTCAACGTTAGATCTGAAGAGCGGATACTGGCAAATCCCGGTAGCCGAGGGCAGCAGAGAGGCCACCACATTCACCGATCCGGGCAGAGGCCTCTTCCACTGGAAGGTCATACCATTTGGTCTCCACTCAGCACCAGCGACCTTTCAACGGGCCTTGGACAGCGTCATCGGACCCAACATGGATCCATACGCATTTGCATATTTCGACGACATCATTGTCATTGGAGCAAGCCTAGAGGAGCACACCAAGAACTTGAGAGAGGTCTTCCGTAGGTTAAGGGAGGCCAATCTTAGGCTGAACAGGAACAATTGCAGTTTCTTCAGAAAGAGTTTGGTATACCTCGGACACGTAATCAGTGAACAAGGCATTCAGACCGACTGTGAGAAATTCATCGCAGTCCAAAAGCTGACACCACCCACCACCTGGGTCTGGACCGAGGAGCGCCAGCAGGCTTTCGAAACGCTGAAGGAAAAACTGACTCATGCACCAGTGCTAGCATGCCCGGATTTCAACGAGAGGTTCGTTCTGCAGACAGACGCCAGCGCGTATGGCCTCGCAGTCGTGTTGACACAACAGATAGCAGGAGAGGAAGTCATCGCCTGCGCCAGCCGACGGTCACTCAAGGCCGAAGAAAACTACTACGCCACCGAGAAGGAGTGTCTGGACATAGTCTGGGCCATTCGAAAGCTTTGGTGTTTCTTGGAGGGCTACCATTTTGATGTGATTACGGATCACCTCGCACTTACCTATGGCTGAACTCCATAGATAATCCCATCGGACGCATCGCTCGCTGGGCATTAAAACTTCAGCAATATCAGTTCGATATCCACTATCCGCGAGGTAGCCAGAATGTCGTAGCCAACACCCTCTCACGACAGGCAGTGGACTCATTACAACGTGCCGAAGAAAAAGATAACACATGTCCCTAGGTTCGACGGCTAAACAAACGGATCCAGGAACAACCAAAAAAACTCTCGAACTTCATAGAAGAAAATGGGCAGATCTAAAAGCAGACCAGCAACAGACCAGTCGAGGAGGACCTCAACCAGAGAAAATTGTGAGTGGCCACGGATCATCGACAACGAGTACTAGAGGAATGCCACGATCACCCAACAGCGAGTCACCTAGGAATCAGAAAGACGACCACACGGACTATCCAGCGGTATTACAGGACTAGACTCTACCGAGATGTCGCCCGATACGTCCAACGATGCGTCAACGTCCAGCTGGACAAATGCAGACACGTCAGGCCCAAAAACCACTTGACTTCCTCTCCGCCGACTTCGTAGGCCCTTTGCCACTATTCAAGCACGGGAATACTATGCTATTGGTCTTCTTCGACGCCTTTAGCAAATGGGTAAAGTTGGTCCCCATGCGCAAAAGCACCACCACGCTGCTGGAAAAGGCGTTCCGAGAAAGGATTTTGGGTCGATTTGGTATCCCCACGAAGTTCGTTTGCGACAATGGGACCCAGTTCACGAGCCGCTCGTATCGAAACTTCTGCAAGCTGGCCGGGATAGAACTGGAACACACGGCTCCCTATTTCTAACAGCAAAATCCGATGGAGCGCGATAACCGGACATTCAGGATGACGATTGCCCAATACATCGATGAACATCAGCGGACTTGGGACGATCTACTTCCCGAACTAAGATTGGCAATCAACAGCAGCGCTTCCGCCACGACGGGGTTCAGCCGGACTTTCATCGTACTCGGACGTGAGTCTCGGTTACCCGGAGCTCTATACGAAGAGACAACCCCAAGACTAGATAAAGACATAGAAACACCCCCCCACAAGACCACGAGACTACGAGACATCTTCCAAGTGGTGCGCCACCCAACGCGCATCACAAGGTCAAAGAAGTGCATACAACCTTTGACGACGCGAATGGAGACCCACGATCGAAACACTAGTCATGCTACGCCAACACTTATAACTATAGCCCAAAAAAATTGTAAGTCGCACCTATAGGTAGGGCCAGGTACAACATAGCATTTAGCTAGGCAGGATCTAATCTCCAAAGGTTTCTCCCCTTAGAAACGTCGGCAGGAACCACGCACGACCAAACGACACCCAGTCTCTAGAGGCACAAGGTGGTCAGATAGGACACCATATGAGCACGTCACCGACAGAGAAGCCCCACGAGGAACAACGCATCACCACAGCAGGATCCCCCTCGCATCAGATCTCGACCAGACCAAGTAACGCCATAGAGCTCTTGCAGGTCAAGCCAACAAACGGGACCACAGGACCACACGACGCGTTCGCTGAAGCGTGCCGTGCCACCAACCACCAACCACTACTGGGCAACATCATCGGTCCCGCGAAGCACTATAGCACCTCCACACGGCTGGAGACCGAACCGGCCGCCAACAACCAATGGCCAGCACTGCGCCCAGAGGAGTCGCGATATGGTCTCGACGAGTTGCAGGCCGAAAACTAAGCCCAACGTGAGAAGTTGGCGCGTCTGCGGAAGACATGCCAGCAGCTTTCCCAGTCCCAGCCAATGCGCCAGAAGAATCGGACCTCGAAGGAAGCGGGCACAGGGACCCCACCGTCGACACCACCTGACGAGGTCTCGCGCTACGACTACGATCGGCGGGCTAAGCTGTACCCAAAGCGGTTAAAGTCACCCCCACCAGCCATATATTTTTTTTTTATTTATTATTTTTATATATATATTTATATTTTTTGGTGTTATATATGTGGAATAAATGTTAATTTAGATGAATGCAATTCAAACTCTACTATATCATACGTTTGAGCCAAGGTATTTTTTTTCATAGGTAGTGCTTCTATTTTTCACATAACCTAAGTTTCCTACAACTGGTTTTATTGAACTTTGCAGTTTTGAAAAGCTGACAAATGCAGCTATAATTCCGACCCAGACGTTTTGTAGCTGCAAACGATACCTTAAACGACGCCTAATTAATGTGTCTATCTAAAACTAAAAATGTTAGATATAAAATATTTTTTTTTCGACTTTTCCTGAGTTTTCAAAGTCAAAATATCGGGAAAAAATACCGAAAAATATTTTGAAATTCGAAATTGAAAGCTTAATATTGTAGAAAACTTAAGGAAACTTAAACTTGCAAAACTGCAAAGTTAAATACAACTAGTTATAGGAAACTTAAGTTATGTGAAAAATAGAAGCATTATCTCTGAAGAAAAATACCAAAGTTTTAAAAAATTCTTTAAAAAAAATTAACCTGGAAAAAAAACCATAATTCTTTCAAAAAAAATTTAATTCTCCAAATCTATCAGAAAAAGTCATTTTGGCGACAGCGGAAAAAAAAAGTTGAATTTTGTCGAGTAGTGTTATAAGCACAAATACCTCTGGCTCTGCATTTTCTGCTACTTTTCTTTTGCAGTCCGTGCAATCGCTGGGAATCTTTCGGCGGTAGCAGAAATGAAGAACGAAAAAGAGTAGAAGGGTATTTCACGACCATCACGAATGATTAAACAAGCTTGACTTGTTGTTTTTTGTGCACACAAACAACGCGACGCGTGAAACGATATGCTTTAATCTATTATACATGTACATTATGAAATGTAGAAGCAGATGTAAAAAGCATATGTAAACAAAAATGGAAACATGTATAAAAATTCCAAAAATGGTTTGACTTAATTTTTTTATTTTAAATATTATTTGTTGCCCTAAATTTAATTCGTCCCTTTTGCGAACATATAATAAATTTCAAAAATCGTAAGCTCATAAATGTATGTTTATACTGACTGAGTACCGGGTATAAGGTAGAGCCGCGGCAAAAGCCCCGTTCCCCTTCGTTTTTTAGTATTTTTACCTAAAATTTGTTTTATTAGCAATATGAATTGAATGGTACAATCAAGGCTATCTAAGTATTTTCCTACGATTAGCTAAGGTTGGAAGGTTTATTAAAAACAATATATTAGAGTAAGACGGCAATCTCACACGTTGTACTGAGGGCACCATACACAAGAGCCGTTATCTAAAAACAGACGAACTAGAGAGATGTAGAGAGTCTTTGTTATATAGGGGTCGTCCATTTCTTTTGACCTCCTCCTTATAAACCCAAGCACGCCCATGGCCTTATTTTCCATGGTAAATATGTTTTCTGAAAACTTTAACTTGGGATCTAATAGAACGCCAAGTTCATTCACCCGTGTAATTCTCTCAAAAGAACCACCACAAAGGCTTTAAGGAACCAGAAAGGCACTGGAGCACTGCTACCTGGATTGAAATAAAATGTCCTTATACTGGACACAGAACTAAACATCATCCGCAGACATAAGTATTCGTGAGTATTTTACTACAGAAGGCAGGTGATTTATAACGAGTGTAAAGAGTAAGGGGCCTAGATGGCTGCCCTGTGGTACATCATAATTGGTGAGGACAGGGAGTTTTTGAAAAGGACTCTTTGAGACCTGGAAGAACGGTAGCTAGAGATCCATCTCAGGAGATTGGGCGGTAACCCTAGAAGGTCAAGTTTAGGAGACAATGGTTTAAGTCGAACGCTTTACTAAAGTCAGTGTAAACAACATCCGTCTGTAAATTACCTTGAAAGCCTTTAATTATGAAGAAGGTAAACTCCAATGAATTTGTAGTAGTTGACCTCCGCCTTATAAATCCATGCTGAGCAGATGTGTTGCACTTAGATATACTGTAAAGACCCAAGGTGCTTTACAAGCTGCCGACTACAGGGGCTACCGGTTATCTGCATCGCCACTGGAAGCATACATCGATCCCTGGTTCTTTGATTATTCCTTTTCTTTTGTTTGTTATTATAATTATCATCATTACACGATTCGCCACTGAAGGCATTATTATTAGTATTCATGTAGATTTAAATTAGTAATAAGTTACGTCCTAAATACGCCCGCCAATGAAGGCCATAAAAACACAGAAAAATGAGAATGGGCGTTTTTTTCGGCCTGCAACTCGTCGAGACCATATCGCGACTCCTCTGGGCGCAGTGCTGGCCATTGGTTGTTGGCGGCCGGTTCGGTCTCCAGCCGTGTGGAGGTGCTATAGTGCTTCGCGGGACCGATGATGTTGCCCAGTAGTGGTTGGTGGTTGGTGGCACGGCACGCTTCAGCGAACGCGTCGTGTGGTCCTGTGGTCCCGTTTGTTGGCTTGACCTGCAAGAGCTCTATGGCGTTACTTGGTCTGGTCGAGATCTGATGCGAGGGGGATCCTGCTGTGGTGATGCGTTGTTCCTCGTGGGGCTTCTCTGTCGGTGACGTGCTCATATGGTGTCCTATCTGACCACCTTGTGCCTCTAGAGACTGGGTGTCGTTTGGTCGTGCGTGGTTCCTGCCGACGTTTCTAAGGGGAGAAACCTTTGGAGATTAGATCCTGCCTAGCTAAATGCTATGTTGTACCTGGCACTACCTATAGGTGCGACTTACAATTTTTTTGGGCTATAGTTATAAGTGTTGGCGTAGCATGACTAGTGTTTCGATCGTGGGTCTCCATTCGCGTCGTCAAAGGTTGTATTCACTTCTTTGACCTTGTGATGCGCGTTGGGTGGCGCACCACTTGGAAGATGTCTCGTAGTCTCGTGGTCTTGTGGGGGGGTGTTTCTATGTCTTTATCTAGTCTTGGGGTTGTCTCTTCGTATAGAGCTCCGGGTAACCGAGACTCACGTCCGAGTACGATGAAAGTCCGGCTGAACCCCGTCGTGGCGGAAGCGCTGCTGTTGATTGCTATCTGAGTTCGGGAAGTAGATCGTCCCAAGTCCGCTGATGTTCATCGATGTAGTGGGCAATCATCATCCTGAATGTCCGGTTATCGCGCTCCATCGGATTTTGCTGTTAGAAATAGGGAGCCGTGTGTTCCAGTTCTATCCCGGCCAGCTTGCAGAAGTTTCGATACGAGCGGCTCGTGAACTGGGTCCCATTGTCGCAAACGAACTTCGTGGGGATACCAAATCGACCCAAAATCCTTTCTCGGAACGCCTTTTCCAGCAGCGTGGTGGTGCTTTTGCGCATGGGGACCAACTTTACCCATTTGCTAAAGGCGTCGAAGAAGACCAATAGCATAGTATTCCCGTGCTTGAATAGTGGCAAAGGGCCTACGAAGTCGGCGGAGAGGAAGTCAAGTGGTTTTTGGGCCTGACGTGTCTGCATTTGTCCAGCTGGACGTTGACGCATCGTTGGACGTATCGGGCGACATCTCGGTAGAGTCTAGTCCTGTAATACCGCTGGATAGTCCGTGTGGTCGTCTTTCTGATTTCCAGGTGACCCGCTGTTGGGTGATCGTGGCATTCCTCTAGTACTCCTTGTCGATGATCGGTGGCCACTCACAATTTTCACTGGTTGTCAGTCGAGAGTTGAGATTGGGTAACAGTCCAACAAGAATGTTGAAAGTTCTCCTTTCCATGCGGAAATTTTCCTTGAAAAAGGCATCGGAGTAATAAACCATATCGTGGCTATTGCATATATGTACATAGAATACATTATTTAATTGAAAATAGAAGATTATCTGCACTTTACTAACAGGGGTCCAAGCGCTAGGAGGACGTTGCAGTTGCAAGACGAACTGTAACTTTTGTGAGGAGCGGAGGGGCTGGGCTAGCCGCTTCAATGCACTTCAATAAATTCTCTTCATTTTGCGCCACCGCAGATAAAAGAATTAGCTCGTTTTCTGAAATATTTTGTTGATTTTTTGCACATTATTTCTTTTGTTTACCAAATTTGTCTTCCTCTTCCAAAGATGCAAAGACGCTGTAATGTAAACGGCTGTCCTGCTTTTCTGCGTCTTTTCCGATATCGATAGGTAACGCACCAAGTGTAAAAAGCCAATAAGGTGCCGTTTACACTGAGGCTGCGTCTTGATTCTTTGCGTCTTCCCAGAAACGCAGTTTTTTTTACATAGGTTTAGCATAGGGCCCTAGTGATGGCAAAAAGTTGCTTCGTATTCCGACGCAGGTGCGTTTTGGTATTTCTGTGGTATTTCTCTGCGCATAAAAGCAATTTTCGTACTTTTCTGCCTAATCAGCGGAACTATCACCACTAATAACAACAAAACACAGCAGATTAAAATTTAAATTTTGCCGCATAAAATGCTTAACTGAGTAAAAAGGGGAAAAAATTCACATAATGGTTAGAACAAATTGTTTAAACTAATTTTATTATTAAAAAAAAAGCATTTCAACAATATAGTTGATTTCAAATGTTTTGCTGCATAAAATTTTTAACTGAGTAAAAAGGGGCTAAAATTCATGTAATGGTTAGAACAAATTGTTTAAACTAATTTTATTTTTAAAAAAAGCTCCGTGATTTTCTCAGGGTAAGAAAGTCTGCTGGCAGATACTTGTCAGCGAGTTGAGCAACTACCTCGTGACAAAACTGCAGTAATATGCGGCAGACAAAAACCCTTGACACACCAAATAGACTCCCGTACGATATTCCGCAGGCGATCCTAGGCAATAAAGGGCTATGCTATGGCTATTCTCTTCTCCAGAGGGATTGTCAGTCGAAAAGGAGTTTTTTTCTTTTTGAGATTGGGCAACAGTCCAACGAGAATGTTGAAGTACTCCTTTCCATGCAGAAATTTTCCTTAAAAAAGGCATCGGAGTTCTCCACAACATCTTCCTCCCAAAATGAACCATATCGTGGCTATTGCAATGAAGAATACATTATTTAATTGAAAAGAGAGAACATTGTCTGCTCTTTACCTACAAGAGTCCAAACGCAAGGAGGACGTTGCAGTTACAAGACGAATTGCAACTTTTCTGAGGATAACTCAGCCGCTTCCATGCACTTCAAAGGATTCTCCTCACTTTGCGCCACCGCAGTTAAAAGAATCAACATTTCCGACATATTTCGTTGATTTTCGTACATTATTGTTTTGTTTCCTCTTCCAAGACGCAAAGACGCTGTAGTGTAAACGGCAGTTCTGCTTCTCTGCGTCTTTTCCGATATCGATAGGTAACGCACCAAGTGTAAAAAGCCTATATCATAACAGAACAGATAAAATAAAACTGAATTCTTTTCAATATTTATGGTATATTTGACAATTGAAATGTTATTTTTTGGTATATTGTATCTGGATGGTTTTTTTTATCGACAAATCCGCGGTCACACTGTATTCTATGTGGACATATGTGCATACATACATAGTACATTCTGTTTTATTTCGACAAAACAAACAAAAATAAACAAAAAGGTACATTTTGGCAATCAAACGTCGAAAAAACAACTATACTTCAGAAATCTGACAAAAAAATCCGAAATTGTTTCTTAATAATCAAACATATTTTTGTAGAATGACTACGGAGGAATTGCCAGCGAATCTAGATAAGTTGAAAATAACACCAACACACCCTCTTTTCAAATCTGTAAGAAGGAACCCATTCTACAATCCAGACAATAATTTTAAACTATCATATGCGAATGATTACTTTGAACAAATACGCGGCATCAAACACAAAATGATTCATCGCTGGAAATGCAGACCAAGGCGTCGATCCGAGAGCTGCCTTGAGAACTGTAAACATGACAATTCTTTTATTCAAGCGGAATCGTTTGAAATTACAAGTCCATCAAGTTATTCGCATGGTGTTAAAAAGCTTGCACAGAGAAAATATTATGTTGCCCCTACCAAGAATAATCTTTTTCGGCAACCTATATTGAAGACTTTATTTGTTTGTGAACCCGGAAGAAATCTTTTTCAAAGTCGTAAAATGTTTCTTTCAAACGCAGAAAGACAAAAAAATAGCCAAATTCAGACTAAAAACTCCAACTTTAATATAGGCGACACAAGCAGTTTCCGAGATCTTATCAGTGAAGGCAATATATTGCTGGACCAAACAAAGAAAAGAAACTTGGATAATGCGCGTAATGTACCAAACATCTGCAGTAAATATAAAACAAAAATTTGCACCAAAAAAGAAATCAATTGTGGATTGCTGTCATTTAAGAAACGCAACGCTTTTACAATATCAGCATCTAAGAGATCACTAGCAATTTCTCTTATGGGAACGACATGTTCTCAGCAAGCTTGTTATAATGTGACAACCTCCAGCCACTGCGACGATGTAACGATATCAGAACTGGCTAGCTATTTTGATACTATGGTGCATATTCCAAAAAAAATGTCTTCAATGGCTGAAATGATGTACATTTAAATTTTGTACTTATAATATATGTATATGTATAAAAACCTACATAAATATATATGTATATATATATATAAATATACCTGCATATATACTCTAGTAAGAATACATACGTATGTATATCCATATGTATAAATTATTTGTTTACTAATAAAAATACATTATTTCTCGGCTGTTTATAGCTTCAGTTGAAGAATTACATCGTATTATGTTCATTTTAGATGAGCTCGCGGAGTTTCAGTTCTCTTTTCCTACATACACTCCTCATCACTTGAATAGGACACCCCCTAAGTGCGTTTTCTATCGCTCACTGCTGGCAAACCAATCATGCTAACGACTTCATTTTTGTTTAATTATAAATGATTTTTTGCCTGAACCTTAAATTCTTAAGCGAAATCCTTCAAGTATATTGCGTCACTTGAATAGGAAACTTAAACAAAAATAGCTTTTTAGTGATTTCATTTTAACATAAATGTAACTTAAATATAGGGTAAATGATTAAATTTAGGAAGAACAAAAATGGTTCTTAATAATTCGTCGAGCCACCTTGCTGTTTCAAAACTTCAGTCATCCGCTTTTGAAGGGATAATTTAATGAAATCGAGTCTCCAGCTAATTCGATCGCTTTAATGTGGTACACTCGAATATTGCTTTCCTGAGCCATATATCTAACGTGTCAGCCATCCCCAAAAATGTTCGTTTTTTTTGTAATCGGGTGAATAGGGAGGCCAGCTTATAAGGTCCACATTTTGGCTCTGTATATAAGATTTTACAGCCCGTGCAGTATGTATCGGCGCATTATCATGTTGATATATCTGAAAAATCTAATATTTTTTAGAATTTCAAACAAGTCAAACAACTAAAGAAAGACGCGGGTTTTCTGTAATTTAATGGGTTTTATTGAACAAACGAATGCAGTGGCTTTGGGTGTACTTCGACAAGTGAAGTGCCGTCCCATTCCACTCTTTGCGCGACCCACCGTCGGCCGCACGCAACCCAATTCGCCGTCGGCGATCGTGCAGATCGGCTTGCGGGTCACCCGAAGATGGAGCGACTCTTTCGATCCTCTCTTAATATCTATTGTCTCCTCCAACATTCCGGCCCCGCTGAAGAGCTCCGGTCTTCAGCACGTTGGCAGTGGTGCCAGCTTATGGATTGGCCGTTTAATGACGCCGGCTGGCGTTCTTATTTCGGCCACCCGCACCTTGCCGTCCTCTCCAGTTATTGCGCGCGTTACGCGCCCTATTGTCCATCGTTGCGGGGGGGTGTTGTCGTCGTGCACCAGCACGACCGTCCCTTCGGCCAGATTGGCCTCGCCTCTGCTCCACTGGGCTCGCTGCTGCAGGCTGAGGAGGTAGTCGTTGGACCACTTGCGCCAAAAGCGCAGTTTGAGCTCCAACAACAGTCGCCACCGCTTCAAGTATCCGGGTGCGGGCTTGTTGTTGGGCTCTCCGGGCGTGGATCCGTGCGGCAGGCCCAGCAGAGGTTGGCCGATGAGCAAGTGCCCTGGTGTTATGGCCTCCCCGTCGTTCGGATCGCTGGTGTCCGCCACGAGGGGCCTGGAATTGAGCCACGCTTCTACCTCCACCAGGTGCGTGCTCAACTCGTCCGGCGTGAGGTTGGCGTCGCCTGCCCCTCGCACCAGCCTGTGTTTGGCAGCCTTGACTGCTGCTTCCCACAGCCCGCCGAAGTGTGGTGCTCTCGGAGGGATGAAGAACCAGGTCACTGCTCTCTCCGCTGCGTAGTCCTGCAGGCTCTCCTTGCTCCGGGTGAATGCCGCTTGGAGCTCCCTCAGCACGTTGCTCGCTCCCACGAAATTCGTTGCGTTGTCGCTGAAGACCTTCTCCGGCAGTCCCCGTCTCCCAACGAACCTTTTGAATACATTTAGAAACGCGTCAGTTGAAAGGTCTGAGACAAGTTCTAGATGGACTGCCTTTGAGGCGAAACAAACAAAAACGGCAACGTACATTTTAACGGGTGGTCTACCTCTGATTCTATAGCTTACGTAGAATGGCCCACATAAATCTACGCCAGATACTCTGAACGGCCGACCCTCACGAAGGCGGTCAGCTGGCAAATTTCCCATTATTTGCCCCAACAATTTTGGCTTGTAGCGAAAACAGTGTACGCATCTTCTAACATGCGCTGTACACACGCTTCGGGCATTGATCACCCAAACTTGCTGCCTCAGCAATCCCACAAGAACCTTTGCACCAGCATGGTAGTGCCTAAGGTGCAAATGCCTGACCAAAAGGCTGACCAATTCAGATCCCTTTGGTAGCAACAGAGGGAACTTGGCGTCGTATGCGATAGGGCCGTGTAGCAAGCGCCCTCCTACTCGAATTAACTTAAATTTGATGCGATTTTCATCAAACTCGTGGACAAATGGATTTAACGACTGCAGCATCGGAGCTAATGCTGCCGATTTTTCCAATAATCTATACTCAGCGCTGTATGTTGTGCTTTGTACGACTGCGATCAGCTTTAAAAACGCAATGTTCCTTTCTGCCGCAGATACAAGATGCGAATCACCTCTAAGCTGCTTGAAACAGAATCGAAGCACGTAGGCCATTATGCGGACCAACTTAGAAAACCTCGATTGCCGGTTGATTAATTGCACAATGCAATTAGATTCAGCATCAGCTACCCCAAGCGCACATACCACTGCCCTTTTCTTATCTTCAGAAGTTTTCACTTCTGACGCTATCTGGAACTGATGAAGTTGCGGCCATCGATCTTTTTCTGCCATTAAAAAGCTTGGCCCATTGAACCACAAGGAGCTCACAATGTCGTCAACATCTGTTCCCCTTGAAACCAAGTCTGCTGGATTAGCATCCGTTGGAACGTGACGCCATACGACTCCAGTTGACAATTCTTGGCATTCTGCGACCCGATTCGCGACGAATGTACCCAACGTACCCGAATCACGCTGCAACCAATATAGCGTGACCTGCGAATCTGACCAGAAATTTACGCTTTCTATCGTGAATTTGGTCATTGTGGTCGACACTTGTTGCCAGAGTTTGGCCAGTAATAGTGCTGCACAAAGCTCTAACCGGGGTATTGTTTTTACGCTCAGCGGAGCTACCCTCGACTTTGCCGTGAGCAATGACACGCGAACGTCTTCGTCGTTGCACGTTCGTACATTCCATTCTTAATAATATACAATATACAGCAACCGTAGGCGTGACTGGATGCGTCAGCAAAGCCGTGAATTTGAATCCCTTTGTACAGCGTCAAACATACGTAACGAGGGATTGAAATTTTGTGTAAATCCCGCAAGGTAGTGGTGAACTTATTCCACGCAGTGTGTAGACTCATAGGAATAGCCTCATCCCAATCTACCTTTAGCCTCCATAAGTCCTGCAACAGCATTTTTGCCTTAGTGACAATTGGACACAACAAACCGAGAGGGTCAAACAAACGAGAGGCTATCGACAATATATTGCGTTTTGTTGGTTTCAGTGAGGCAAAACTATCCACGTCCAGATGGTACTTAAATACAACATATTGAGGTGCCCAGCGCATTCCAAGCGTTTTGACTGAGCTTTGCTCATCAATCTTAATGCTGATTTCCTCATTGAGTCGGGCAATTGGAAGCCCACTTGGCCAATGGAAATCCTCCTGAATTCAAAATATCCCGAACCTGGCTGCAAATTGTGTCCAGTTCTTTTAAACTGTCTGCACCTGCCAGCATATCGTCGACATAAAAACAATTGCGAATCACTTCCGCACCAATGGGATGTGATTGTGCGAAACTATTTGCCAATTCGAACAAACAACGTACAGCCAAAAAGGGTGCTGACGCTGTACCGTATGTAACAGTATTCAACCTGTATGCCTGTATGTTTTGTGAAGGGTTTTCTCTCCACAAGACAAGTGTGAAGTCTCTGTCTTCCTCAGAAACATTTATCTGCCTGTACATTTTCGAAATGTCAGCAGTTACGGCATATTTGTTCAACCGAAAGTTGACCAATGTTGAATACAACTCCCTCTGAATAGTTGGCCCCACCATTAGTGTTTCGTTCAGTGAAACTGCTGTTGATGTTTTGCTGGAAGCATCGAACACAACACGAAGTTTGGTTGAGGAACTCTCAGGTCTGAGAACGCATTGATGAGGAATATAATAATGCTGTTCTAGAGGAGCAGACTTCAGAATGGACATATGTCCCAAATCCAAATACTCTTTCATGAAGTCATGGTACATAGTTTTGAGAGTGTCATCCTTTGACAGTTTGCGCTCAAGTTGCAAAAAACGCCTTTCAGCAGTTTGAAAGGACAGGCCAAGAACTTTAGGGTCGGTCTTAAAGGGAAGTTTGACTTGAAAGCGACCGGAAGACAATCGTTGTACCGTTTTTGCGAAGTACAACTCACAGGCCTGTTGTTCAGCTGTTTGGCGGACAGCTTTCGACTCAATTGGACATTGATCCAATTCCCAAAAACGGTTTACTAATGAGTCGAGAGAACAACTATACACTTGAGCTACCGAACTCTCATTACACTGTTGCCGAGGCGCCTGTCCAGTACATTTGCCTGCAACAATCCAACCGAGCAATGTTTTTTGCATAATGGGCAGCTCGGAATGTAATTTAATTTGCCCAACGCACAATAGCCCATAAAACATTTCAGCTCCCAAGAGAACATCCCACCTTAGCCGGCTTATGGAATTCGGGATCTGCCAATTGAATATTTTTTGGGATTTTCCAGCTCGATGTGGAAAGTGATTGCCCAGGCTGAGATGTGGAAATTGACTTTAGTACCCAACACTCAGCGGAAAACGTCAGGGAATTCAAACGAGAATGTATCGATGCACAAACCTTAGTTTTACTATCGGTGGTTGCACCACCCACCATAGCGATAGCAAGGGAAATTGGCTCACGTTTAAGCCGAAGCCTCTGTGCCAGGCTCTCAGACATCAAATTTATTTGAGAGCCACTATCGAGCAAAGCTCTTGCTGGATGCAACTGTCCGAATCTATCTTTGATGTTTACGATCGCGGTAGCCAGAACGACTTGATCCGCATTGAGCACGTGACCTACGTATGCCTCCGACGTTGAGGCTTGAAGTGCCGCTGCTTCACCTTGCACTGATGCAGTGTACCGATGAAGAAGCGAATGGTGAGGCTTTGAGCACACTCGACACTTCGCCGCCTTGCAACTCGATACTGTATGTCCCGTGGTCAAACAATTGAGACACAGTTTTTGAGTTTTAGCATACTCAAAACGTTGCATGACGGAAATGGCACTAAACTACGGACAAGAATATATACTGTGGTCTGCAGACCTGCAATAGGTGCATGCAGACGACGACTTTTGACCTGCATTAGCACAGGCAAAGGACGATTTCCGTTGAGGCTTCCTCACCTCGTTACGCACCCTTGACTTGTCACGAGTTGACTCTTCTGCTGCCAGGTACTGATAACTTCTATTCAGCTGTTTGGCACAGTCTTCCCAAGAAGGCAGCTTATCATAGTCAAGCTGCTCCTCAAAACGAGATTTGGTCACATGGTCGACCTTTGCCATGACCATGTGAATGATCATTGCATTCGCAATATCTTTGTCGTCACCTACAGACGACAGCGATGAATATATCGCAGACACCGTGTCTATCATCGATCTTAAACTCGATGCAGATGGCTTCGTCATGGTTGGCAAATCGAATAATTGAGCAACAGTATCGAAGAATATCAGACATTTATTGTCGTACACTGACTTCAGACTGGCAAGGGCCTTAGGATAATTACAGTCTGTCATTTGAAATGGTTTTACTACACCCAATGCTTCATCTGACAAACACGATACGAGATGATTAAACTTTTCTACGTTTGTCAAAGAAGCATCGTCGTCAATGAGGCTTTGGAACAGGCACATGCAATTTTTGTATTCCGAATGTTTGCCACTAAACTTCGGCAAACGCATTTTCGGCAGCTGCGATCGCTGGCTCGAATTCAGTGAGCAGTCATGCTGCATGTGTGTGTCGAAACGTGGATTCACTGAACAGTCATGCTGCATATGTGTGTCGGATCTTGGTTTGATTGCATTCATAAACAATGCTTTAGTGACGACACAAAGATCCTCCAACGGTCCTCTACTTTCATTGGTTGGACTCAAAATGTCCAGCTCTGCCTGTAGGTTCATAGCCTTATCGATATAACCCTCTAAAAGCTCTAGGCGACAAGCTAATTCGGTTTTGTCCGATGAAATTTGCTTCCATCTAAAGGCTGTTTGCACGCGCGCAATGTCAGCACTGACTTTGTCAAACCTTTGTTGACACAATGCCAACTTCGCATTGGTTTTAGGTACTGTTGGCCGTTCAGCTGTTGGCCGTTCCACAGTTGGCCTATCGGACTCAGACATAATTGAAATGAGAAAAAGGAACTACCTTCAATACCGTACCCAAAGTTCGCCAAACTTTTCAAGCTACCCTCGCACAAGCACTGCAGCTATGTACCGAGAAACGCCAAGCTTGCTTACCCAACCACACACACGCCCTGGCGCAATATGTGAACAAACAAACGAAAGTGGTTCAAGCGACCGAAAGTAAGCAAGCCCTATGCTCGCTGCTGCCACTTTGTGGGCAACAGAGATAGAATGCGGGGTGCGGGGGATCAAAGAGTAAGTGAGAGAATTTGGCGCGAGCGAACGCACAAGACGAAAGTAATACAGGCGCTCAAACCAAGCCTGACCTGTATGGTATGCCAAAACGGGGGAGAAGAGAGCAAGCGGTAAATTTGGCGCGAGCGCACGCACACACAAATTAATATATAAGCGATTGCAAGCACAGAAGGAGCAAGGTTAACGAACGCACGAAATATCAGCCGCTGGTGCCCAAGAACCTTTACCAAGCGTTGCGTGTATGTGCAATTGCAAGCATATGTCTGTACGTATGTATGTACGTATGTATATATGTACGCGTATTGTACGTAGCGGTTAAGTCGAAAGCGGACAACCGAAAGACACTGCGACGCTTTGCGATTGCACAAACACACGACCAGAATTATTAGAATGCAATAAATAGACCACCGTTTATGTGTACATATATTATATATGGTTGATATGTTTATATAAAGTTTTAAATGTTAAATATGTACATATGTTGCCGTTTTGGTTATGCACATTAAGTGGTGGTCAGCATGAGTATACGTATGTATGTATGGCGTAGGTATGTTCGAACAATTCTACCGAACTTATGTATTTTGTACACACGTATAACTGCGACACTTTCACTTTATGTACATTGATTTGGCCAAATAAGGTATAAAAGGGAAGGTGCCAGAAATTGAGCTGTGTTCTCTGTGTATGACTGTGTTAGCTCATACACACGCACATATGCGTATCACTGCAGTTGATCGTTTTGGTCGGACGAGCGAGCAATTTACAGCGACACAACGAAACTCAACCGGTGATGCTCAATTTTTGGCACAGAATACCTGTAGACTTTCTAGCGAATCTAGAGAAAGTAATCGTCCTGTTTTGACGTCCATCAGCACGTCGAGTTCGGCAGCGTCCAAGATGGCGAGGGTCCAAAAGGGCACGTCTGTGGCAAGGTCCGAATCGGCAACTTCTCAAATTTTTTCACACGCGAAGCCTAAGCCACTACTGAGCGAAACGAGTTCGAATAACAAAAAACCGATGTCCCTGCTCGGGCGCCAATGAAAAATCTATTATTTTTTAGAATTTCAAACAAGTCAAACAACTAAAGAAAGACGCGGGTTTTCTGTAATTTAATGGGTTTTATTGAACAAACGAATGCAGTGGCTTTGGGTGTACTTCGACAAGTGAAGTGCCGTCCCATTCCACTCTTTGCGCGACCCACCGTCGGCCGCACGCAACCCAATTCGTCGTCGGCGATCGTGCAGATCGGCTTGCGGGTCACCCGAAGATGGAGCGCAAAAATACCGTTATTTTATCATTTCGCTTTTGAGCTATAAACAATTGAAAACAGAGAGTATAGGGTGTCCTATTCAAGTGATGAGGAGTGTATGTTCATACATACATATGTATGCACGTTTCGTTTTGACCGCGGCAGCCCTGCCTATTTAGGTCCATAGGTCTAAGTCTGTCTGTCACTCACAGGCACTCACATGTTCTTAGTGCGTTTGTGTGCGCAGAAAACCGACACGAAGCAACACGATTCATTTTCTCTTCCGCGGCGCTGCCGAGCTGAATAATGAAGCCTTTTGAGCATAGGGCCGAAGCCACACGATTCACGCTGCGCCAGCCAAGCAGAAAAACGAAGCCGCCTGTTCATACGGCCGACGCTACACGAAGTTTTTACCCTGTGTGTGTGCCGACTGCGCTGCCCCGTGGTATTTTCCTATGTACAGTGCATTGGACGCTACCGACCCCTGCTTTATACCCAAGACCTAAAAATGCAGTTCTGAGTCCGCAATCGGACACTAGACTTAAGCAGGGTATCCACAGTCGAAATTGTTCGACGCACATGTTCGGTTTGATGAAATTGTCGTCGTTGGTGGTAGTGTTCGCGTCCACATTTAATGTTCGATGTTTCGTTCGACAATAAAACGATTTTATCTTGGCTGTGTTCGGGCGAACAAATTCGACTGTGAATGGCAATGTTTGCTCGTATGTACATACATTCAGTTGGGAAAAATGTTTGTTATGCAGTCGTCCGCTGACATGTTGCCTCTAAAAATTTTCTACGACTGACTGTTTGGCAAAATGTTCGCACTCGTTGGTGGACAATGAAATTCTCATTAGACGAACAATTCGTCGAGCAAATTCGACTGTGGATGGCCTGCTTTAGCTTTTTTTCACTTGTATTCAAGAAGAGGTTCATTTTCACAGGCAGTCATAAAAAGAGCATGACAGAAAATGGAATCGAAATAACGCTTCGACTTCAATTGTTCTCAATGCGCTCTTTGCTCATCCACCGACAGTATTTTTTCGCTCTCCTTGTGTGTGCGAGTGTTGCCAGTGATTGTTTTCATTGATGCCTGTGCGTCAATTGCGATGAAAAAAGGTAAATTTGTTGTTTTGTTTCCTATTTTTGCCGGCGATGTAATACAAAAGCAACAAAAAACGCTCATTAGTTGAGCGCCGAACAAAAATGTAATAGCCTGTTTACACTATGGTTGAGTTACAGGCTTTTTACACTGGGTGCGTTTCCTATCGATATCGGAAAAGACGCAGAGAAGCAGAAGAGGCGTTTACACTGAACTCGCTAGCAAGTATATGCCAGCAGAATTTCTTACCCTGAGAAGATCACGGAAACAGTGAAAGGATTCAAAGACATGGGACTTACAGCAAAATTTTTGAAATCAACCATATTGTTGAAATGCTTGATTTCATAATAAAATTAGTTTAAACAATTTGTTCTAAGCATTACATGTATTTTTGCCCCATTTTACTCAGTTAAAAATTTTACGCAGCAAAATTTAAATTTTAATCTGCTGTTTTTTATTGCTATTAGAGGTAATAGTTCCGCTGATAGGCAGAAAAGTACGACAATTGCTATTATGCGCAAAAAAAAACCAAAACCAATCGAATATAATGAATAAACGCACCTAGGGCCCTATGCTAAACCAATTTAAAAAAAACTGCGTTTCTGGGAAGACGCATAGAATCAAGACGCAGCCTCAGTGTAAACGGCACATTAGAATACGGCTCTTGTGTATGTTACCTTTAGTATAAAGTAAGGTCAGCGAAATGAATTTTTAACTTAAGAAAGAAAAGTATTCGTATTGCTTTAAATATTAATATTATTAAATGTGTGCTCCATTGTTGATAATCACTTTTAATATGCGACCTGGCATATCACCTACTCTGTCACAATTGCTTCCTTCAATGCTTTTAGGGACCCATATTGATCGCCATGACTGTAACCTTTGCTGGCGAAACTTACCCAAAAAGCGGTACGTTTCGGTCATCAAATTTTTTTGCTCTCTTGAAACGTGGATAGGCGCATTGACATGTTGAAATGTCCAGGAATAACAATACTTTTCTTGTCCAAACATAATTGTATGACTATCCAATAGCCCTGATACCCATCGGGACTGTCTAAATTAAAATTGTTCATTCCTCGAAGATGATATTTCGGCAATCCAAGACCTGAATCAACTTTTTTTCGAGGAAGTAGCTCACATTTGACGACTCTTTTTTGATGTGAAATGAATTGGTCGGCTCGTAAAATTTGTTGAACAGACGCTTAGAGAATTAATTAGTTCCTGACATATGTCTCCTTTTTGTGGTTTTTGGGGTCTGTAAAAAAGCTTCTTTTCATTTTTGATGCAATTTAACGTATTGCCATTCCTTTTTCTCGATATACCAATATCTAAGCACACTCTTCATTACAGAGAGGCATTACATTATAAAAAGAGGCAGCGAACAATTTCAATAAGATAACGGGACCATATTGCAAATTCGGCTTTATGTCAATGTATTAGGTAAAAATACTGTTATAAGTTTTATAAGGTGAATTACTTTGCTGCAATCAGTCTAGAAACAATTTTTTTGCTCTGCGTTGCCCTTTAAGAATTAATTAAATTTGATTTTAAGATCATATACTATCAAATTACCTGATTAGACAAACTTTTTTCTCAGCGGGTATTTCCATTCGATTTTGGATGCAATTTTACGAGACTTTGGGGCTTGATAAGGGAAATTCATGAATTTATTTTAAAATCGAACGGTCGTTTGGCTCATGTAAAGTCTTGCCTTGACCTTCCCGAATGTTGATGAAAAGTCTAAACTCATCGCCAAACCCTATAGTTATGTAGTCCACAGTAAATTTTAACAGTTTTTCTTCCAAGTTCAAGAGAGTTCCTTGGGGAACCATTTTACAATTTTTTATACCCGGTACTCGGAAGAGTATAGGGTTATATTAGATTTGTGGTGATAACGGATGTGTGTAACGCCCAGAAGGAAGCGTTTCCGACCCCATAAAGTATATATATTCTTGATCAGCATCAATAGCAGAGTCGATATAGCCATGTCTGTCTGTCCGTCCGTCCGTCCGTCTGTCCGTCTGTCCGTCCGTCCGTCTTCATTAGCGCCTATATCTCAGAGACTATTACAGCTAGAGCAACCAAATTTTGTATCCAGTCTTCTGTGTTATCACACTACTCCAGTGTATTTCAAAATTTCGCCCCGCCCCTTTCCGCCCGCACAAAGGACGAAAATCTGTGGCATACACAATTTTAAAGATACGAGCAAACTGAAAACGCTGAATCATAGGGGATGACCGTTTCTATCAGAGTGTTGAATCTGGATCAGATCGGCTAATTAATATAGCCAAAATGAAGAAAACCAATTCGAAAGTCATCGTTCCCCCTCGCTCTCTCTCACACGCGACAATGTCTGCTTTGCCTATTCGTTCAAATGAGGGCCTAGATCTCAGTGACTATGAGAGCTAGAGCAACCAAACTTTCTATCCAAGCTCCAGTGATATCAATTCAGCACAAGTTTATTTCAAAATTTTGCCACACCCCCTTCCGCCCCCACAAAGGACAAAAATCTGTGGAATCCACAATTATTAAGGTACAAGAAAACGAAAAACGCAGTATCATGGAAAATAACCGTATCTACCAGATTGCCGAATCTGGATCACGCCTGCCAAGCGCTGACTCATTCCCTCTCTCTCTCGCAAACACTTCCACGTCTCGAATATGTAGCTATACATGTACATATAGAAATGTAGAAGCAGATGTAAAAAGCAAATGTTAACAAAAATGGAAACATGTATAAAAATTCCAAAAATGATTTGACTTCATTTTTTGAAATATTCTTTTCTGCCCAAAATTTGATTCGGCCCTTTTGCGAACATATAATAAATTGCATAAATTGTAAGCTCATATATGTATGTATTTACTGACTGAGTACCGAGTATAAAGTAAAGTATGCTTACATTCTTGATCCGGCTGGCAATGAAATTTACTTGGAAACATGCCAATTGACGGTTTATTCGCTAGAGACTTTCTAAAAAGGATGCAATTACTAAAAAAAAAATAGTAGAACGCAGAATGCGGGTTTTCTTTTAGACGTTATTTTTATTATTTTGTTTCTTTAATTTTTTCTGGTCTGACGAGCATGTGAGATGGCTCGGAGGGGGCCTAGCTGAGGCCACCGGACGGGTCGCAGGTTGCGGATAGCGAATGACCTACCTCTTGTGGTAGGCCAGCTGCGAATAAACGGTCATCCCTAGGGAAGGCACCGAAATAAGCAGTCCCGGACAGCCAGCGGGTGTTCGCGAAGTAGCAACACTGACGATGCGCTTGTGGTGCCGCCTCATTTAAGTAGCTCACACACACCCCATCCCTACACATTACCTACCCACATCCCAACCCCCACACTCATCTCACACCGGGCCGGACTAAGTGTGTTATTCGACCCGTGCCGAGAGTCAGCCTGGCTGGGGGCCCGGTATAAAAACTAGCCCAGTCGTTAACGGAGAGCTCAGGGATTTGGCAGCCCCCTGTTCTAATGATGCCTTATCCGGGCAACGTGAATCTCTGCCCGGACGGACCGCCCTTTCTTTGCAAATCGTGGGATCAAATATGGAAAACAAACAAATCAATAACAAAAACAAAAATGAGTCTGGCGCTCCCCAACTGCCAACTGGGAGCAATCCCATACAGGGAAAGGCATCGGCCCAAAGGCCTGGCCTGACCCGCGAAATAGCTGGTAAAACCAGCGCGGCGGAAGACGCTGGGGCGAACCCGAAGGGGTCCCATCCTAGTTCCGGGGTGGGTGGCAAATCGCCGACCAAAGCCGATACCTTGGTGGAGTGGCTCTGCAACCCTGCGGCTGCCCTGCCTGCTGGTAAGGCTGCGGAGAGCGAGTTGCCATCGACTAGCGCCCAAGCCAAAACTTACACCTATGCCGAGAGAAGGAGTGCTGGCAACATACTCCGTCGGCAAAATGCAAGCACGATGTCCAGCCCGACCGACCAGTGGCGGAAAAAGGTCGAATGGGCATCAAAGGTGCTGCCCAACTTTGGCAAAGAGGCACCGAAGAGGGTTGCCCCGCCGAAGTTGACTGCCCAGCAAACAAAAAGGCAGCGCTCACAGGAGACTCCCGGACCGGCTCCGAAGCGCTCCAGAGTGCTGCCGAACGTATCGTTCGCGCAGATCGCAAAAGAAAGGACGCTGATTGGCGTCCTGGACAAAAGCAGTGCGGACTCGAAGATCCCCAGGAACCAGTGGAAGTGGGTGGAAGCGGCACTGGCCGACCGCTGCTTCGAGCTGCTGGAGAAACAGCCCGGCCCCCCTCCAGTCTGTAAAGACATGGGGTGGTACCAGGGCTGCATAAAAATTATAGCCTGCGAAGACGAGCGCTCCGTCCAGCTGTATAAAGCAGCGGTAGCGCAAGTCGGGGAGGTGTACCCAGGGGCGAAGCTTGTCGCGGTCAACTGGAACGAGGTGCCCAGTAGGCCCAGAGCAAGAGTCTGGGTGCCCGCCTCCATAAAGGAGCCTGAGCGCATATTGAAAATGCTACAGCGGTGCAACCCGGAGCTACCAACCTCCGACTGGAGGGTAGTCAAGGTGGAGGCGAGTCAAGGCCCGATGCACCAGGCAGTTTTAGTACTGAACAAGGAATCCCTAGCTCCGATTGAGGCCAAAAAAGGAGAGCTCAACTTTGGCTTCAGTGCGGTGAGCATCAGGGTCTACAAGTCGGATGCAGCGGCCGAGGCGCGTCCTGTCGACAACCCAGTCGAGCAGGACGTTGCCTCGGAGATCGAAGCACCCGATGACGACCCAGAGCCTGCCCACGACGACTACTCTTCCGACACGGCTCTTATGCGAGAGTTCGAGGCGATGTGTCGCGATGACACTATCGAGGACGACTCGGACGCCGACAATACAGTGGTGGAGATCTCTGTCGATGTCTCTAAGACTCCTTCAGATAAATCTCCACCACTGTAAAGCAGCATCCGCTGCCCTCATACTCCGCTTGGAAGCAAGCGGAGCAGACGTAGTCCTGATCCAAGAGCCTTGGGTAGTAGGAGACAAGGTCTGTGGATTAGCGACGAAGGAGCACAAGCTTATTGTAGCTCAAAAAGAAGGTAAAATACGTACCTGCATTCTTGCAAGGAAGCACTTAAATATCTTTCTGCTCCACAACTTTAGCAATGGTGACAACACAGCGGCAAGCCTTGAACTACAAGGTTCCCAAATAAGGCTGATGTCGTCCTACATGGCTCATGAGGAAAGCGATCCTCCCGGTGACCTAGTTCGCAAGCTCACCAGAGATAGCGAAAGGTCGGATATAGGCCTTGTAATAGGCTGCGACGCCAACGCCCACCACACCCAATGGGGGAGTTCGGACACAAATGTAAGGGGTGAGTCATTATTCAGCTTCATCCTAAACTCTAATCTTCTTATCTGCAATCGGGGCAATGATCCTACGTTTATAATTAAGAATAGACAAGAGGTAATTGACCTAACATTAGTGTCTCACAAACTGTCAGACATAGTAAGGAACTGGAAAGTTCTGGGAGACCATTCCTTTTCGGACCACAGGTATATCGAGACCACACTATCTCTCGAGAACCCAAAACCCACTGTCTTTGCTAACCCTAGGAAAGCCAACTGGGAAAAATATGTCACAGTCATGGAGGGACTTCTTCCCTCCAAGGCACCAATCTGCCTGAACACAGAGCACGATCTAAATCATCTAGTGGACAGGTTTACTAAAGCATGCAACACGGCCTTCACGGCAGCATGCCCATCAAACCAACACAAGGGGAAAAAGAAACCCCCTTGGTGGTCAAAACAAATAGATACCCTACGAAAAAGCTGCAGGACCCTCTTCAACAGGGCCAAACGCGCTAACGAGGAGCAACACTGGGAAGATTATAAAAATAGTCTGGCCCTATACAAGAAAGAAATCAGACAGGCAAAAAGGGCCTCTTGGCAAAGATTCTGTTCTGAAATCGAGGTAACGTCGGAAGCTGCAAGACTGCGCAAGATCCTCTCCAAAACGACCCCCTCGGTGGGATACCTTAAGAGAAGCGATGGTACGTGGACCAACTCCAGTGAGGAGTCCCTACACATTCTTCTCGATACTCATTTTCCAGGGTGCTCCATCAATGGACCGACCCACTTCCCTAGTGAGGGTTCGATCACCTCGATGGAGCACATTTTCTCGAAACGGAACATAGGCTGGGCAATAAACAGTTTCCATCCGTTCAAATCCCCTGGTCCGGACCAGATCATTCCGGCCCAACTACAGAAAGCCGGAGACACGGCCATCAACTGGCTGCGTTGTATTTTTAAGAAAATACTGGTAGTGGGGAGAATACCACACGCTTGGCTTAAGGCAAAAATAGTCTTCATCCCTAAAGCAGGTAAAGCCTCGCACTCTACACCAAAGGACTTTAGACCAATTAGTCTATCGTCCTTCCTTCTCAAAACCTTTGAGAGACTCGTCGGGCTACAACTGAGAACTACTATAAATTCTCAATTGTTGTCAGGAGCACAGCATGCCTACCGGAAAGGAAAATCCACGGAAACGGCACTTCACGAAGTAATTTCGGGGATAGAGAAATCACTATACCTCAAAGAATACTGTCTAATCGCTTTTCTAGATATCGAGGGAGCTTTCAACAACGTCATACCCGGTGCCATTACGGAAGCGCTGACTGACCTTGGGGTGGATCGTCGCTTGGTGATGCTCATCGATCAATTGCTCACATGCAGGACGGTGACATCATCGATGGGATCGTCCACTCAGTCAAGGTATGTCAGTAGAGGCACACCGCAAGGTGGTGTCCTATCCCCCCTTCTATGGAACATAGCAGTCAACAAGATTCTATGTGACCTGGAAGGGGGGGGCTGCAAAGTCGTGGCATACGCGGACGACGTAGCAATTATCTTTTCGGGCAAATACCCTCAAACACTCTGCGACTTAATGACCGCAAAGCTCGCGAGACTGTCAAGGTGGACAGAATCGCGGGGTCTTGGAGTTAATCCCTCAAAGACAGAACTTGTGCTATTTACAAGCAAATACAAGATTCCGTCTCTAAACCCCCCCACATTAAACGGATGCAGGCTCTCCTTTAGCGACAGTGCCAATTACTTAGGGTTAGTAATCGACAAAAAGCTAAACTGGAACCTGAATATCAAAGACAGAGTGAAGAAGGCCACGATAGCCCTCTACACTTGCAAAAAAGCTATCGGCTTAAAATGGGGCATGAACCCAAGTATAGTCCAATGGATATACCAAGCCATAGTTAGACCGATAATTCTTTATGGAGTTACTGTATGGTGGCCGGCCTTATCAAAAAGGACGATCACCAAACAGCTCGATAAGGTTCAGCGAGCAGCCGCCCTCTGCATCAGTGGAGCTCTTCGCACCACTCCAAACGATGCGCTAGATGCCATTCTGTGCCTCCAAAGCCTTGCCCTCGCAGGAAAAGAAAGGGCACAAATGGCAGCAATACGACTGAGAGACTCTGACCAATGGGCACCACAGCACACAGGTCACTCCTCAATACTAAACGGCAGTTCCGTCCCTACTAAAACGGACTACTGTGTTCCAAGGGAGTACACAGATACCCCCTTCGATGCAATTATCCCCCACAGAGACGAGTGGAGTGAGGGACCCCCAGGCCCAAAAGGGGCCCTAAACATCTTCACAGATGGATCAAAGCTGAACAATAGGGTCGGAGGAGGCATATACTCCGAACAGCTAAACATTAAGCACTCCTTTAGACTTCCTGATCACTGCAGTGTCTTCCAAGCGGAGGTCATTGCAATCAAGGAGGCCCTAAACTGCCTTCAGGAAACTACCGCCATGGTAACCTGCGTAAACATCTATAGTGATAGCCAAGCTGCAATCAAATCGCTTAATGCGATCTCCGCAAACTCGGCCACCGTTGCAGATTGCCGCAAATCTCTTCACGAGATGGCTCAGCAATTTGTTATTAGCCTTATATGGGTCCCGGGACATCGGGACATCGAAGGCAACTGTATTGCAGACGAGCTGGCCAGACTTGGCACTACAATCCCCCTTCTCCAAGACAAGGAGGATACTCGTATGCCGATGGCCACATGTAGGCTCATAATAAAGGAGCAATATAAGCAACTAACAGATAACAAGTGGCAATCAGTACCACGTTGTCGTATATCTCGGCAAACATGGCCGACCATAGATAGGAAGCGCACCTCTGAGCTATGCAGGCTCGGCAGACGAAGGTGCAGCGCAGTCATACGCTCCCTAACGGGGCACTGGTTAGTAGGTACCCATGCTAATAGACTGGGCGCCCCAAACAATGATTTTTGCCGTAGCTGTAGAGATGAAGAAGAGGATGAAACGGTGGAACACCTGTTCTGCTCTTGCCCAGCTCTCAGCAGAAGAAGGCTACAACACTTGGGTTCGCTCTTCTTTTCAGACATTTCGCTAATGTCCACCATATGTCCCAGAAAGATAGCTAACTTCATAAAAGCTGCAGGCTGGGACAACTGTTGACCTCGGGTCTCACAATGCGAGTAGGGGCAGATTCCCCCGCGGTATCACAACGGGCCGGAAACGGCCTAAGTGTGCTGGGCTCCCAGTGAGTCGGGCAGCCGCTGCAACCTAACCTAACCTTCTTTAATTTAAAACCATTAAATGCAAAACATCATTCGATTTTAGCACTTTAGCATTTGGCTCTACCGAACAAAAATTACATACTGCTGACTTTAATTTTGAACTTAATGTTGAAATCAGTGCGTCCCAAAAAACCTTGCAAGTCTTTGTGTTCCCATTTTTGCTTGCAATCAGACTTATTTTAATTGAAATGTTCAGGAATGGCTTGGCCGCCCAACTTTAAATTGAATTTATTTTTTGATTCGACAAAAATACCCCGATACCGCGTCGATACCCCGAATAATTTCAGTATTTTGTAAAAATACTCGAAAGAATGCTTTCGAGAGAGAGCGAGAGGGAACTATGACTTTAGAAATGGTTTTCTTCATTGTAGCTATATTAATAATCAGATCTGATCAAAATTCAACAGTTTGATAGAAATGGTCATCCCTTATGATTCTGCGTTTTTAGTTTCCTCGAATCTTTAAAATTGTGTATGCCACAGATTTTCGTCCTTTGTGCGGGCGGAAAGGGGCGGGGCGAAATTTTGAAATACACTGGAGTAGTGTGATAACACAGAAGACTGGATACAAAATTTGGTTGCTCTAGCTGTAATAGTCTCTGAGATATAGGCGCTAATGAAGACGGACGGACGGACAGACGGACAGACGGACGGACGGACGGACAGACAGACATGGCTATATCGACTCTGCTATTGATGCTGATCAAGAATATATATACTTTATGGGGTCGGAAACGCTTCCTTCTGGGCGTTACACACATCCGTTATCACCACAAATCTAATATAACCCTATACTCTTCGAGTACCGGGTATAAAAACAACTTTATTTTTTGGAAAATCTGCTTGTTTTGCTCACTTACAGACTCTCAGTAGCTGAGCGACGAACGGTTCTGCTCGTATCGAGCGGTCAGTAAGTTTCCGATTCGTGCATTACGCTCAACCCGAAATCCGAGAGCGAGAACACGAACGAAAGAAAAAACAGGGTTGCTGCTCAGGCACTGAGCACTTCAGTCTCATTTTTTTCGGTATTTTTAGTGAGCAGACCGCTCAGAAAAATTTTATTAAGCTTATTTTACAAGCTCTGCAAAAAACATATGTTTGTCAGGGCTGTCATTCAAGCGATGTAATTGAGCGTGAACAGAATTCCACCTTTTTTGTTTAAAATTTGTTTTTTTTTGTTTTCTGATTGACCGGGCTTTGATCGTAGAAAAAAATGCCACATTGATCAGATACTGATGGTTTGGGAGCATGTGCAAGACACACTCTCCTAATTGGCTGTCCTCTGGTTGAAGTCTCTAATATATGTAAATCGCAACAATATGCAGCTGGATTTGTTAATGCGTGAAAAGTGTTGTTTTCTCTACAAGTGCAATGTTGTTGTATTGTTAAGACCGCTGAAGAAGGCCATAAAACTTCCCGAGGGCGAGTTTGACAGATCGATGAAAAGATAAAAAAAAAAAAAAACAGAAACAGAAAATTTATATTATTAAGAGATAGGAAAGGATTAGTTTATGTTGGATTTGTTAATAAAAATTGCCATTTCTCTAAGATGGATAGAAGACTATTTCGGATTAGTAGTTGTTTTAAAATATTTAAATATTTTGAATTTGCGCTGTTTTGATTCAATGTAAGAAAGCTTCGTCATAAGTATGTCCTGTCATCAGTCTGTTTATGGTCTTGATGCTTTTAGCTTTGAATTTTAGGCTTCCTAGGGATGTCCCGAAAATTACACTAGTCAACACGACTTTTCCGCTGTCGCCCAACTTGACTTTTTCTGATAGATTTGGAGATTAAAATGTTTTTAAAGAAATATGGTTTGTTTTTATGGTTTAGTTTCTTATTTAAGAATTTTTTAAAAATTTGGTATTTTTCTTCAGAGGTAGTGCTTCTATTTTTTACATAACTAAAGTTTCTTATAGCTGGTTGCATTGAACGTTTGACCAAAGCATCATGTGCCGAATTTTGTTAATAAATTCCGTTAGCCGTATAACCGTTTTTTTCCTACAAAAATACCACAAATCTATTTTTGTAACAGTTTTTAACGGTAAAATGGCATTTGGGATGGTGCCAAACGGCATATGAAGTTTTGGTCAAACGGCTGTGTCTATCTAAAACCAAAAAAAATTTTTTTTTCTACTTTTTCTGAGTTTTTAAAGTCAAAATTTCGGGGAAAAATACCGAAAAAAATTATGAAAATTGAATTTGAAAGCTTAATATCTTCCAGACGTTAAGCTGCATTTGTCAGTGTTCGGTTTTGCATCACTGGTCCCAAGGTGCCAAAACTCTCCAATCTAGGCTCTCTCAGAACATTGGCGTTCGTGCGTACCCACAGCATAGGTCTTGCGAGCGACGTGCATGGGAGAGAGAGTTAATTTGCTTGCGAACGTCACCGAACACAGCATCACACCGATCTAGAAGACGCCGCTACTTACCGCTGTTGTTAAAATCATTTGAAATCATTTATCATTAAATTTTAAATTAAATATTATCAAAAGTGTTTGCACTGGCTCCGGGAACCCCTCCTCATTGCCCTCTGGATATTCTGCTTATATATTCACGGGACACAACTCTACAGTCACTCTACTTTTCAGAACTGCAAAGTTTAATACAACCACTTATAGGAAACTAAAGGTTATGTGAAAAATAAAAGCACTACTTATAATAAAAAATACCACAAAAAAACAAAAAAAACTCTACCATTAAAATAATAATAGTTTTTTAAAAAATTTTACGTCTTCAAAAAATCAAATTTTGTTCAGGTTCAAGCCTTTAGTTCTACAATTGTGCTTGTAGTCTTCATTCCTTCATTTATTTTCCATTTAGGTTCCCTTTACTTACTGCAGCTTTAGCTGCTCTATCAGCATTTTCATTGACAACCACACCCTTGTGACCTGAAATCCAAAAGATGTCCAATTGTTGAATGTCAGATATGTTTATATTGTCGTGTTTGTTTTTAACTAAATACGAGTCTGCTTGCTTGTTACTCATAAGTTTTATTGCGCCAAAACCATCGCACAGAATCACAGCTTGTTTATATCTTTTAATTAAACAGAGTTCGCTCGCCTTTTTAATCCCATACTTATACTTATACGTACTGTCACTTGGAATCTCTGCTTGAACTATACCACTGTTTTGTGTGACTGACGCATCTGCTGAAATGATGATCATGTCTTCCTTTTCATATCTGTCAAGAATTTGGGAGAACCGGGCTCTGATCTCCTCTACCGAGTACTCTTCTTTTTTTAGAAGTTGTTTATCTATAATATTTATCTTTGTTTTTAAGAAGTTGTTTATCTGTAATATTTATTTTATTACAATATTTAAAATTATTACAGTATTGTGTATTTTCAAAAAAGGATATAAAATCATTTAAGGTACGGCTTTAGCTAGTGTAAGCTTTTGACTTCTTAAATCCTCAAACATTCTTGTATTAAGGATTTTTATTTTAAAAAAGATCATTGTTTATTTGCGTCTGGTGGTACGCCTACACATCTCCTTAGCACTTCCGCTTGTGCAAATTCCATATCTTTATTGGAGCATATACCCATGTTATAGAAACTGGTGATCGCATGTTCTTGTTTTGTTCTAATGAACTTGAAAATGTTAAAAATGTTCTTTGGTTTCAGCCCTGCTTTGTTGTTGTTTTGTTGTTAACTGCAAAAGTCTGCTGGTTCGTTTCGTTTCTGCTTTAATCATTTTTACATGATTCATGTTGGACATGTTGGAACTTATTTGTCTTCGAAAGAAGTGTATACTCTTTTGAATTGGGATTTGAACCCCTCCTACCAAGTGCGTACCTAGGTGGGACAGGGGGAAGAATTATGCAAAAAATTATGAAATTTGAAATTGAAAGCTTAATATCTTTAAAACTTTAAGCTGCAGCTACAAAATGTCTGGGTCGGATTTAAAGCTGCATTTGTAAGCTTTTCAGTACTGCAAAGTTAAACAAAACCCATTATAGGTTAGGTTAGGTTAAGGCGCCTGCCAAGCTCCACAGGAGCCCGTCACACTTAGGCCGGTTTCGGCCCGTTGTGGTACCCCATGAGATCTTCCTCTCTTCCATCTCGTGAGACCTTAAAAAAGTCAGGAGTTATCCCACCCGGATGCTCTTATGAAGTTTGCGATCATTCTAGGACATATTTTTGACATTTCCGAAATGTCTGACACGTAGGGCATGCCCAGGTATTGTAGCCTTCTTCTGCTAAGAGCTGGACAGGAGCAGAACAGGTGTTTTACCGTCTCCTCCTCCTCCTCGTCTCTACAGCTTCGGCATCAATCACTGTATAGGGCACCCAGCCTGTTTGCTGATTGCCACGCATTGTCTGCTCGTCGCTTATATGGCTCTTTTATGATAATTCTACAGGTGTCCATTGGCATACAAATATTCTCGTTGTCTTGGAGAAGGGTTATTGTGGTGCCAGTCCTGGCCAGCTCGTCTGCTATGCAGTTGCCTTCGATGTCCCGATGACCCGGAACCCAAATAAGACTAATAGCAAGTTGATGAGACATATCGTGAACAGATTTGCGGCAAATTGCCACTCTGGCCAAGATCGAGAAAATCGCATGGAGTGATTTGATCACAGCTTGGCTGTCGCTGTAAATGTTTAGAAGTAGATTCCCCCTCCGATCTTGTTGTCCAACTTTGATCCATCTGTGAAGACGCTTGAGCCATTCGTCTCTGCTAGGGATGATTATATAGAAGGGGGTGTCTGTGTGTTCCCTTGGGACGCAGTAGTCCGTTTTCGTGGGGACGGTACTGCTGGTTAGTATCGATGAGTGACCCATGAGCTGTGATGTCTATTGGTCGGAGTCTCTCAGACGAATCGCTGCCATTTCTGCCCTTTCCTTTCCGGCAAGCTGGAGGCTCTGGAGACCTAAGATGGCATTTAGTGCATCATTTGGTGTGGTGCGTAGTGCTGCACTAATGCATGGGGCTGCGGTTCGCTGAACCTTGCCCAGTTGTTTGGTGATCGATCCTTTTGATACGGCCGGCCACCGCACTCTAACTACGTAGAGTAAATTTGTTCTAACTATCGCTAGATATATCCATTGGACTATGCTTGGGTTCATGCCCCACTTTAAACCAAGCTTTTTTGCATGTGTATAGGGCTATTGTAGCCTTCTTCACTCTGTCCTTTATGTTAAGGTTCCAGTTAAGCTTCTTGTCAATTACCAATCCTAGGTAACTGGCACTGTCGCTAAAGAAGAGCCTGCATCCATTTAGTATTGGAAGGTTGAGCGGTGGAACCTTGTATTTATTTGTGAATAGCACAAGTTCCGTTTTTGTGGGATTTACTCCCAGTCCACGCGATTTTGTCCATTCTGACAGTCTTGCGAGCTTTGCGCTCATTAGGTCGCAGAGTGTCTGAGGGTATTTCCCCGACAAGATAATTGCGACGTCATCCGCGTATGCCACTACCTTGCAGCCCCCCCTCCAGGTCACATAGAAATTTATTGACTGCTATGTTCCATAGAAGGGGAGACAGGACACCGCGTGGACGATCCCATCGATGATGTCACCGTCCTGCATGTGAGCAATTGATCGATGAGCATCACCAAGTGACTGTCCACTTCCAGGTCAGTCAGCGCTTCCGTAGTGACACCAGGCACGACGTTGTTGAAACCTCCCTCGATATCGAGGAAGGCTATTAGAAAATATTTCTTGAGGTGTAGAGATTTCTCTATCACTAAAACTACTTCATGGAGTGCCGTTTCCATGGATTTTCCTTTTCGGTAGGCATGTTGTGCTCTTGACAACATCTGAGGGCTAATAATTGTCCTCAGGTGTAGACCGATAAGTCTCTCAAAAGTTTTGAGAAGAAAGGACGGTAGACTGATTGGTCTGATGTCCTTTGGAGTCGAGTGCGAGGCCTTACCCGCTTTGGGGATGAAGACTATCTTTGCCTTGAGCCACTCTTGTGGTATATTCCCCCTACTAGTATCTTCTTGAATATACATTGTTGCCAGTTGATGGCCGAGTCTTCGGCCTTTTGGAGTTGGGCCGGAATGACCTGGTCCGGACCTGGCGATTTGAACGGATTTATATTCCATTTGGTAAGAATATGGTCCATCGTAATTGTCGGGCCTTCGCTATGGAGTTGCGCCGGCTTGATGATTGTGCACCCAGGGAAGTGGGTCTTGAGTAGTATATGGAACGACTCCTCACTAGAGTTAGTCCACGTTCCAACGTTTCTTTTAAGATACCCTACCGAGGGGGTGGTAGTTTTTGAAAGGATCTTGCGCAGCCTTGCGGCTATTGACGTCTCCTTTATCTCCGAGCAGAATTTTTGCCCTTTTTGCTTTCCGGGTTTCTTTTTTGTATAGGGCAAGACTGACTTTGTAGTCTGACCAATGCTTCGTTAGCGCTTTTGGCTCTGTTGAAGAGGGTCCTGCAGCTTTTACGTACGATATCGATTTGTTTCGACCACCAGAGGGGTTCTTTTTTACCCCTGGTCTTGTGTGGAAGGCAAGCTGCCGTGAAGGCCTTGTTGCATATTTTCGTGAAATTGTTCACTAGGTGATCTATTTCATCTTGAGCGTCCGGGAACGTTGGTGCTGGAGAGTAATTCCTCCATGGCTGAGCTATATTTTACCAAGTTAACTTTCCTGGGGTTAATACGTTTACGTTAATACATTTACGTTTGTATTCGGGCACCCGCATTGGGTGTGGTGAAAATTGGCGTCGCAGCCTATTAGTAGGCATATGTTAGACCTGTCGCTTTCACTGGCCAGCTTGCGAACGAGGTCGCTTGGAGGATCATTTCCTAATGGGTCATGTAGGACGACATCAGCCTCAGATGTGTCCGCTGCAGCTCTAGGCTTACTGCCGTGTTGTCGCCATTGCTAAAGTTATGGAGCAGACAGATATTTAGGTGCTTTCTTGCAAGAATGCAGGTAAGAATTTTACCTTTTGTTTGGGGTATAATGAGCTTGTACTCCCTCGTCGCTAATCCACAGACGTTATGTTCCACTATCGAAGGCTCCTGGATTAGGACAATGTCGGCTCCGCTTGCGTCCAAGCGGAGTAGAGGGCAGCAGGTGCTGCTTTACAGTGGTGGAGAATTATTTGAAGAAGTCTCAGAGACATCTTCAAGAATCCCCACCACTGTAGTGTCGGCGTCTGAGTGGTCAGAGACGTCCTCACGACACATCGCCTCGAAGTCTCTCATGAGCTCCGCGTCTGACGAATAGCCATCCTTGGCATTACTGGCTCCAGCTTGCTGTCGGGTGCTTCGACCTCCGAGGCAACATCCTGCATGACTGGGTTGTGGACAGGGCGAGACTCGGCCGAGGCTGCGTCCGACTCGTACACCTTTATGGTGACCGAGCCAAAGCCGAAGCTTAGCTCACTTTGGCTGCCTCTATCAGGGCTCTTTATTGAGATCGACCACGGCTTGGTTAGTCGCCTCCACTTTTACCAACTTCCAATCGGTGGTCGGAAAGCTTGGATTGCACCTCTGCCATATTTTGAGGATGCGTACTGGGTCCTTAAAGGTGGACGGCACCCTTATTATGGCTCTCGGTCTGCTGGGCACTTCGCTCCAGTCCACTCCAGTCCACCACCTCTCCGATCTTTACGGAACTTTACGGAGCGCTCGTCTTCGCAGGCAATAATTTTGGTGTTACCCTGGAACCAGCCCGTGTCTTTGGAGACTGCAGGTGGCCCGGGGTCTTTCTCTAGGAGCTCGAAGCAGCGGTCGGCCGCCTCCACCCACTTCCACTGGGTATCTTATCTCCACGCTGCCTTTGTCGAGGACGCCAATAAGCGTCCTCTCCAAGACCTCTTTGCAGCCAGTCCAGGAGTCTCCTGCGAGCGCTGCCTCTTTGGTTGGGAGGTCATGGTGAAGTTCGGGAGCACCGCCGTGGCCCACTCCACCTTTTTCAGCCAATCAGCTGATGGTCTGGTTTCCGTGCTCGCGTTCTGCCGATCGAGTAAGTGCCCTGCACTTCTCTTTTCAGCGTACGTAAATTTTCTGGCTTAGGCACTGGTAGATGGCAACTCATCTCCCTCCACTTTACAAGCAGGTTGGGCAGCCGCAATGTTGCTTAGCTGCCTCTCCATGGTGGCCGTGTTGGGAGGTGCTTTGCCACCCACCCCAGATTCGGGATGGGACCCGCTCGGGTTCACGCCAGCGCCTTCCGACTTGCTAGTGTGTCCTGCTGTTGAGCTGGTCGGCCCAGGCTTTAGGGCCGCTGCCTTCCCATGCGAGGGATTGCTCCCAATTGGCTCCCAATGACTTTTTCTGATAGATTTGGAGATTTAAATGTTTATAAAGAATTATGTTTATCCAGCAAACATATTCAGTATTAAAATTACGGAAAAAAAAATCCGGCCCCCCTTCACAAAATCCTGGGTACGCCCTTGTCTCCTATAATAGCTTTTCATTATCCTTGTTCATGACCGACGATTTGTTAAGGTTGTCATTTAATTTCTTTTTCATGTTGGCCAATGCAAAGTCATGGCTACGCAAAATTAGAAGAAAATCATCGGCAAACTGCATGATGTTTGTCATGTAATCGCTTACTTGATGAAGTTTTTTGTAGGCTTTTTACACTGGGTGCGTTTCCTATCGATATCGGAAAAGACGCAGAGAAGCAGAAGAGGCGGTTACAATGCGTTTTTGAGTCTTTAGAACAGCAGAAGAGAGGAAGTAAACAAAGTTAATTATATGCGAAAATCAACGGAATATATCAAAAAAATGAGTGGAGTGGCGTAAAATAAAGAGCGGCGGGGTTATCTGCAGAAAAATTGCAATATGTCTTGCAATTGCAACGTCCTCCTCGTGTTTGGACACTTGTAAGTAAAGAGTAGATAATGTTCTCTTTTCAATTAAAAAATGTATTCTAAATTGCAAAAGCCACGATATGGTTCATTTTAAGAGGAAAATGTGGTAAACAACTCCGACGCATTCTTCAAAGACAACTTCCGCAGGAGAAGAGGAGTACGTTCGACATTCTAGTGGGACTTCTGCTTAATCTCCGAAAGCAGGATACAAATTTTCGACAGGCTATCTTTTTTGGAGAAAAGGATTGCCATAGCGCTATATTACCAGGGATCCTCTGCGGAATATCGCATAATGGGGAATTTATTCGGTGTGTCCAATACCATTGTGTGTAGGATTTTGATAGAATTTTGTCAGGAAGTGATTGCTGAACTCGCTAACAAGTATAGGCCAGCAGAAGTTCTTACCCCGAGAAGATTACGGAAGCAGTGAAAGGATTCAAAGACATGGGATTTGTAGCAAAAAATTTGAAATCAACAATATTGTTGAAATTATTGATTTAAAAATAAAATTAGTTTAAACAATTTGCATTAGTTAAAACCAATAACAAGCACAACGTGATCCTTGTTTTGTTTTTGGAGGTTACTACACTGATAAACGTAAGAGCTGTAGGGTAGGTATTTTAAAATATGTAAATGATTTTCAAGCCTGACCTTGGGCTAGGATATGGGCCGGAAATTCCTAATGTCACAAAGGTGTTTGTTTATTTTGGGTATAGGCGTTAATAGAGCGCCATTCAGATCACAAGACGATACTTTCTTATTTTAAAATTTGAATAACTCAGTCTTATTATAGCCTGTTTACTCTACGGTTGAGTTATTTAGTTTTGGGAAAAACTCGAGTTTCTTTTACATGGGGAAGCATAGGGGACATAGAGGTGGCAAAATGTAGTTTTGGTTGCGTTTAGTTGAGTTTGTCCGATTTATCGAATATTTCAACCGTGATCTGCCTATAGTGGAATTTTCTCCACTAATTACAACAAAAATAAGCAGCTCAAAATTTAAATAAAATTATAAAAATTCTAAAAATTATGGCCTAGAAAAAAAATGCAAATATACATACATACAATCGTTAAAACCAATACTAATTTTGTCATTAAATCAATCAATAGACTATTAAATTATTATACATAGTTGCCAATTAAAAAAATGTTAATTTTGGTAAATATAAACCATGGTAATTAATTGAAGTACAGCATTTGCAGTGTAAATGTGCTTACCAATGTAATGAACGTATATGTACATATACAATGACTCACACGCCAATTAAACGCCAATTTGTTTTATTTTTTCTCACATTTAAAAAAGGAACATTAATTGCTGTTTAAATATTGCTCCGTTTTGAAAATAAAATAAAAACTGAAAACACATTGTTCGCTGCTGCGCTCTCCCTCTGTAAAGGGCGCTTTGCAGCCGCCGCCTCGGCTCTAGCTTTGATTAGCCGACGGTGCTAATTTTAGTAGTCTGCTAACCTCTCTGCGCATTGGTTGCATTTGGATCTCGATTATATGTACATTTATCTGGTTGTGCTAAGAGCAAGCAATCGGCTTCCGCTAGCAGCCGCCGGTATAAATAAACAGCTATTACATTTGAACAATTCGCATTATTATTCTGGATAAAAATAGGTGCCAAAAAAGCTTGGCATCTCAAACATACATATATCTTAAATAATAGTCCTAGCTTGAAAGATGCAGCCACAAACCAGTTTAATATAAGTCGAATAAAAGGTTAAACAGGTATTTTAATACTTAGTATGCATGCCCTTAACCTTTATTACGGCTCTTAAAATACTATTCATAAAAGATATCAGCTTCCGAGTAGTTTCCGGGCTTATTTTGCTCCATTCCTCCAGCAGAGCTTTTATAAGGTCCTTTTTGCTAGAAATCCTGGGATTCTGGATGTTGTTCTCCAGCGCAGCTCACAAATTTTCAGTAACATTTAAGTATGGAGACTGGGCCGGGGGAATCATCACGTGGGGGCAGTTTCAGATAAGCCAGGACTGCACAATTCCGGACGAATGTTTCGAGTCATTATCCTGGTAGAACCGGAAATCACGTCGGATTCCTAGTTTCTCGAAGCTTTGGAGTTGGTCCCCCTGCGCAAAACCATCACCACGCTGCTGGAAAAGGTGTTCCGAGAAAGGATTTTGGGTCGATTTGGTATCCCCACGAAGTTCGTTTGCGACAATGGGACCCAGTTCACGAGCCGCTCGTATCGAAACTTCTGCAAGCTGGCCGGGATAGAACTGGAACACACGGCTCCCTATTTCTAACAGCAAAATCCGATGGAGCGCGATAACCGGACATTCAGGATGATGATTGCCCAATACATTGATGAACATCAGCGGACTTGGGACGATCTACTTCCCGAACTCAGATTGGCAATCAACAGCAGCGCATCCGCCACGATGGGGTTCAGCCGGACTTTCATCGTACTCGGACGTGAGTCTCGGTTACCCGGAGCTCTATACGAAGAGACAACCCCAGGACTAGATAAAGACATAGAAACACCCCCCCACAAGACCACGAGACTACGAGACATCTTCCAAGTGGTGCGCCACCCAACGCGCATCACAAGGTCAAAGAAGTGCATACAACCTTTGACGACGCGAATGGAGACCCACGATCGAAACACTAGTCATGCTACGCCAACACATATATCTATAGCCCAAAAAAATTTTAAGTCGCACCTATAGGTAGGGCCAGGTACAACATAGCATTTAGCTAGGCAGGATCTAATCTCCAAAGGTTTCTCCCCTTAGAAACGTCGGCAGGAACCACGCACGACCAAACGACACCCAGTCTCTAGAGGCACAAGGTGGTCAGATAGGACACCCTATGAGCACGTCACCGACAGAGAAGCCCCACGAGGAACAACGCATCACCACAGCAGGATCCCCCTCGCATCAGATCTCGACCAGACCAAGTAACGCCATAGAGCTCTTGCAGGTCAAGCCAACAAACGGGACCACAGGACCACACGACGCGTTCGCTGAAGCGTGCCGTGCCACCAACCACCAACCACTACTGGGCAACATCATCGGTCCCGCGAAGCACTATAGCACCTCCACACGGCTGGAGACCGAACCGGCCGCCAACAACCAATGGCCAGCACTGCGCCCAGAGGAGTCGCGATATGGTCTCGACGAGTTGCAGGCCGAAAACTAAGCCCAACGTGAGAAGTTGGCGCGTCTGCGGAAGACATGCCAGCAGCTTTCGCAGTCCCAGCCAATGCGCCAGAAGAATCGGACCTCGAAGGAAGCGGGCACAGGGACCCCACCGTCGACACCACCTGACGAGGTCTCGCGCTACGACTACGATCGGCGGGCTAAGCTGTACCCAAAGCGGTTAAAGTCACCCCCACCAGCCATATATTTTTTTTTTATTTATTATTTTTATATATATATTTATATTTTTTGGTGTTATATATGTGGAATAAATGTTAATTTAGATGAATGCAATTCAAACTCTACTATATCATACGTTTGAGCCAAGGTATTTTTTTTCATAGGTAGTGCTTCTATTTTTCACATAACCTAAGTTTCCTACAACTGGTTTTATTGAACTTTGCAGTTTTGAAAAGCTGACAAATGCAGCTATAATTCCGACCCAGACGTTTTGTAGCTGCAAACGATACCTTAATCGACGCCTAATTAATGCGTCTATCTAAAACTAAAAATGTTAGATATAAAATATTTTTTTTTCGACTTTTCCTGAGTTTTCAAAGTCAAAATATCGGGAAAAAATACCGAAAAATATTTTGAAATTCGAAATTGAAAGCTTAATATTGTAGAAAACTTAAGGAAACTTAAACTTGCAAAACTGCAAAGTTAAATACAACTAGTTATAGGAAACTTAAGTTATGTGAAAAATAGAAGCATTATCTCTGAAGAAAAATACCAAAGTTTTAAAAAATTCTTTAAAAAAAATTAACCTGGAAAAAAAACCATAATTCTTTCAAAAAAATTTAATTCTCCAAATCTATCAGAAAAAGTCATTTTGGCGACAGCGGAAAAAAAAAGTTGAATTTTGTCGAGTAGTGTTATAAGCACAAATACCTCTGGCTCTGCATTTTCTGCTACTTTTCTTTTGCAGTCCGTGCAATCGCTGGGAATCTTTCGGCGGTAGCAGAAATGAAGAACGAAAAAGAGTAGAAGGGTATTTCACGACCATCACGAATGATTAAACAAGCTTGACTTGTTGTTTTTTGTGCACACAAACAACGCGACGCGTGAAACGATATGCTTTAATCTATTATACATGTACATTATGAAATGTAGAAGCAGATGTAAAAAGCATATGTAAACAAAAATGGAAACATGTATAAAAATTCCAAAAATGGTTTGACTTAATTTTTTTATTTTAAATATTATTTGTTGCCCTAAATTTAATTCGTCCCTTTTGCGAACATATAATAAATTTCAAAAATCGTAAGCTCATAAATGTATGTTTATACTGACTGAGTACCGGGTATAAGGTAGAGCCGCGGCAAAAGCCCCGTTCCCCTTCGTTTTTTAGTATTTTTACCTAAAATTTGTTTTATTAGCAATATGAATTGAATGGTACAATCAAGGCTATCTAAGTATTTTCCTACGATTAGCTAAGGTTGGAAGGTTTATTAAAAACAATATATTAGAGTAAGACGGCAATCTCACACGTTGTACTGAGGGCACCATACACAAGAGCCGTTATCTAAAAACAGACGAACTAGAGAGATGTAGAGAGTCTTTGTTATATAGGGGTCGTCCATTTCTTTTGACCTCCTCCTTATAAACCCAAGCACGCCCATGGCCTTATTTTCCATGGTAAATATGTTTTCTGAAAACTTTAACTTGGGATCTAATAGAACGCCAAGTTCATTCACCCGTGTAATTCTCTCAAAAGAACCACCACAAAGGCTTTAAGGAACCAGAAAGGCACTGGAGCACTGCTACCTGGATTGAAATAAAATGTCCTTATACTGGACACAGAACTAAACATCATCCGCAGACATAAGTATTCGTGAGTATTTTACTACAGAAGGCAGGTGATTTATAACGAGTGTAAAGAGTAAGGGTCCTAGATGGCTGCCCTGTGGTACATCATAATTGGTGAGGACAGGGAGTTTTTGAAAAGGACTCTTTGAGACCTGGAAGAACGGTAGCTAGAGATCCATCTCAGGAGATTGGGCGGTAACCCTAGAAGGTCAAGTTTAGGAGACAATGGTTTAAGTCGAACGCTTTACTAAAGTCAGTGTAAACAACATCCGTCTGTAAATTACCTTGAAAGCCTTTAATTATGAAGAAGGTAAACTCCAATGAATTTGTAGTAGTTGACCTCCGCCTTATAAATCCATGCTGAGCAGATGTGTTGCACTTAGATATACTGTAAAGACCCAAGGTGCTTTACAAGCTGCCGACTACAGGGGCTACCGGTTATCTGCATCGCCACTGGAAGCATACATCGATCCCTGGTTCTTTGATTATTCCTTTTCTTTTGTTTGTTATTATAATTATCATCATTACACGATTCGCCACTGAAGGCATTATTATTAGTATTCATGTAGATTTAAATTAGTAATAAGTTACGTCCTAAATACGCCCGCCAATGAAGGCCATAAAAACACAGAAAAATGAGAAACGCAGAAATGAGTCGATAGGTAAAAGCGGGGGTGGTCACACCGAGAATATCGATTGCAAAAAGAAAAAGGGGTATCGATCGCGGGATTGACGAGGCACAAAAAAAAGAATCGAGAAAGACTCGAAGCCGGACCTCGAACGAGAGCAGTCGCAAAAAATAAGAAAACCTCACGCGGAACCATCGACCAACACGTGCTCGCCTACGCCTGTTTCGTACACCTATTCGTGACACCTATTTCGTACACCTATTCGTGACAACTATTTCGTACACTTATTCGTGCCACCTATTTCGTACACGTGCTCTCACCCATCCCGGCCTGTGTGCTAGAATAAAACAAACTCAGCGCGCGACCAACGACACATGGCTATAAGGCCACGGTCTCTCGTGACCAACATTGCAAGAGCTCTCAGACGTACAAGTAAGTGGAGCTTTACACGTGATGCAGCTAGGCCCACCAGCTAGGTCCATTGGTGTAATAAAAAACTCTGAACAAAAATTACAACTACTTTTGTCTTTTATTCATTCATCCGCACATACACATTATACGTTATCCCAATACCTCCTAGCACCCCAGTAGCCTTCCGAGTCGTCGCGATTACGCACGTCTCAGTAGCATCCTCCAGTAGCTAGTGACTGTCGCGATTACGCACAGTCAATCCCTCCAAGAACTCCAGTAGCCTTACGAGGCGTCGCGATTACGCACGTCTCAGTAGTATCCTCCAGTAGCTAGTGACTGTCGCGATTACGCACAGTCAATCCCTCCAAGAACTCCAGTAGCCTTACGAGTCGTCGCGATTACGCACGTCTCAGTAGCATACTCCAGTAGCTAGGAACTGTCGCGACTACGCACAGCCCATCCCCCCCTAGAAACCCAGTCGTGGTACGAATCGTCGCGATCACGCACGGTTCCGTAACACTCCCCCCCCCCCTTGTTAGAGTTCCTCGTCTCACGAGCTGCCACTACAACGCAGGGTCCTATAAACCCCGACGGCGTGTAAACGACGGCCAGAGTCCATACGCCGTCTAGTAACGTTGGGGGCCGTAGGGTCGTAAGAGCCGTAGTGATCCCACACACCCCGGTAGAATCGCCCTGTACACCGCAGAGGTTACGGCAAAATCTCGTCACCCTGCAAACACGCCGCACGCTTGACTCTCCTGGACGTGACCCCAGTACTTTCTCTTGCCTAAGGTCTCCCAACAACTACAAATTTTCTTGTAGACGACCCTGGACAGGCTGAGCTTACCCCAGCCTGAAATAAGTTCCTTACAAGTGGCGCCCGAGCAGGGACCTGAGGTAGATTCAAGAGAAGGTAACCGTCACAGACCGCAAATCTACCGCCACAAAAACCACGTGTCTGTAGTACAGTCAGAGCTTTAGCTAGACCCACGCTTACCTACATACGCCCACGTCACCGACCGAAAATCATACATACAAACTCACACACTTTTCCCCTCCCGAATCGTGATCAAGACGACGGCGAAAACAAGTACAGTACAGTCCCAAAAAAACCATCGCAGTGCAAACACAGTGCCGTCCCAAAAATTCATCGTAGTGCGAATACGGTGCCGGTCCATAAAACCATCGCAGCGCAAACACAGTGCCGTCCCGAGAAAAAAAAAACACGACAGTGCGAACACCGTGCCCCGTTTAACTAAAACTCAAACAAGCGCAACGCTAGTTGAAAATCCTCGCGACACAGACGCAGTGCCAGTGCAACACGCCCAGTGAAGAGCCCAAAGCTAAAGCCCCTGAAAACAAAACCCCAAAGTGCAGTGCGTAAAGAAAACATTAAACGACGTCGCTGAAGGCGAAAAACAAACAAGACGATAAAACACCAGTCAAGACAGTGCAAAATAAAACCTAGCGAGCCAACTCTAGTCAGCCAGAGTTACGGTTACTCCCCGTTCGCGTATTCCCACGTCTCGAGCTCCTACTCCTTGTCATGGACCAGAATACTGACCACGATCAGAGTGAGTACTACCACACAGAACCAATACAGAATCCTGGGGTGGGTACCGGTTGGATATACCAACGCCGCCGGGATGAACTCGAAGGCTTCGCAGACGAGTTCGGGTTCGACAAAGAAGGCACAGTCGACGATCTTAGGAAGACCTTCGCTATATTCACCGAAGGTAAACTCGAACCCGCGACCTGGACTCGCCTGGCAGAGCTCGAGAAGCAGTACTCCAGATCCGCGGGGCGTGCCAGATCACCGCAACCCGCCACCAAAGCTCCGTCCGAGAAGAAGAAGGTCGTAGACCAAAAGCTCGGCTTGCTAGTCCCTCCGGCCACCGCCAGCAAAGGCAACGTGCCCCCGATTGTCTTAACGTCGGAGGGGAGCGTTCAAATATCCAGGTCAGCAGAGTCCAGTCCGGTGCAGACGAGGAGAACCTTTTCCCCGATCGACACCACACAAGGTCTCAGCGAGGTTAGGACTCAAACAAGCACTTCACCCCTCCGCACCTTCCAAGTGGCTGATAGGATTCGACACTGGGGTATTCAGTTCAACGGCCACGATGACCCATTGGCATTCGTAGAATTACTCGAAGAACGTGCCCTGTCCTACGGCGTCGACGTGAATCATCTCCCACGAGTCATGGTCGAACTTCTCACCGACCGAGCTAGCCGTTGGTTCCGAACCAGTCGACTCCAGCACGTTCCCTGGGCCGATTTTCGTCGGGAATTCCTTACCTTTTTTCTTCCGCCACGATATTTTGAGCAATTGGAAGATAAGATACGGGCCCGTAAGCAATCGACTGGCGAGTTATTCAAGGACTTTGTCATTGACATCCGTCTACTTATGCACCACGCGGGGTACGACGCGACCCAAGAACTAAAACGCATCTACGACAACGCTTTACCTGGATACCAACTGTTCGTGCGGAGACACGAACTCCAAAGTCTGGCCCAGCTCACGCAACTGGCCGTAGAGTTCGAGAGCGTTCAGAAACAACAAGAATCAGGTGGTTGGCACGCATACGCCGTCAATTCACCGCGAAGGATACCCCGACACGATCGCCATGAGTTAACCCCCGAATACAAGCGACCGGAGTCTCACCAGAATCGGAACCCGTTTCGCCAAACGCCCAACAATCACGGAGATCCCATGACCAAACCCGGCCCGGTCCAGACTACCACACCCGCGGGAGAAGTAGCCAACCGGACGATCCAACACGACGCACTGCCCATAGCCAACGCGCGCACGGCATGTCGACGATGCGGCGGAGCGGACCATTTATACGCGAATTGCCAGAACCGTCCCCTCTTATTCTGTTGGGAATGTGGCAAACGCGGCGTCAGGACCATCCAATGCTGCCGACGAGAAACCTCGGGAAACTAGCCGCGTCCTCGACTGAGATGGGATCAGCCGAGAACGACGCCAACCATAACCCACGATCAAAGAAACCTTTGCACGTGCACGACGGCCGGATAGTGGCGATGGTGACCATCGGTGGACAAACCACGGAAGCCACTATCGACACAGGAGCGACCCGAAGTTTCGTCAGTCAAGACCTGGCAAGACGATTGGCCACCGACACGAACATACAGGCAGCAGCGACGCGGATACGCCTAGCGGACGGGTCAGTGAGGGAGATTACTCAAATCTTACTTACGCCCACCCAACTGCATACACGACAGGTACAAATACCTCTTTTGATACTACCGAACATGGTCGAAAGTGTGATCCTGGGGATGGACTTTTTGTGCGCCATAGAAACCACGATCCAATGTGGCACTACGCGTCTACATCTTAAAGGTCGCTGCTTCAACGTCGACGGACCAAAGGACATCATCAGCCACACACAAACCCCCGCACCCGCGAATGAAAGCTTAAAACACGCAACAACGACCACGGCTACGACATCCCTAACCAAGAACAGGAACAAGAGACCAGCAACCGAGACCACGGCTACGACACCCCCAACCAAGAGCAAGAATCCACGACAAGCAGCAGAGAACATGCCCACGGCATCATCAACACAGAGCAAGAATCCACGACAAGCAGCAGAGAACATGCCCACGGCATCATCAACACAGAGCAAGAATCCACGACAAGCAACTGAGAACACGTCCACGACGTCGTCAACAGACAATACGGATCCCAGGCCAGCAACAGCAACCCTGGCCACGGATATAGCACCAACAAACATAACCCAAAGCCAAGCGACGGGTAATATGGCCACGAGAAGGCTAACCGAGACTACGAGCATACGGACGCCTTCAGGAAACACGAGTACGCGAATATCCACCGAGATTCAGACCACCAGAACGCCCACAGAGAACACGATTACGAGGATCGCCTCCAGGACCACGAGTTCGTGGACGACAACAGAGTCCACGCACTTCAGATCATCAACAGAATGGACGAGCGCACTAACTTCAACGGAGCTCACGAGGGTCACTACACCGACAGGGATCTCCAACTCAGCAAACACCGTCGGACCCGGGGACATGGACGCCGTCAGGCTAGTGACGCCCATGGAATCGGAGTTTCGACAAGAGCCGAGCCTAGCCATCACAGCCAACACCACGCCGGTTATCGCCAATATCACCGAATGCCCCGCTAGCACAGACCCCTCTAGTCCATTCGACATGACCATCCGCCCAGAATGCCCCGACCAAACCACCGGTCCCGAAATGGATGATTCCACGAGAGGAGACCCGACATTAGACACACAGCCCTGGCCCCCAGACATTGCACACCACATCCGTGCGTTCCTAGACGAAGAGCTACCCAAATTCGAGAATCTCCAGGGAACGACGGATCTAACAGAACACACCATTGTTATGAGGGATAGTCGTCCAATAAAACAACGGTATTATCCGAAAAACCCAGCCATGATGCGTATCATTGATAAACAGGTTGACGAACTGCTAACAGAAGGTCTCATTGAACCATCGCGAAGTCCGCACAGCGCCCCAATCGTCCTCGTCCGAAAGAAAAACGGACAATGGCGTATGTGCGTAGATTTCCGTCAGTTGAACGAACGTTCTATTCCTGATGCTTATCCGTTACCCAGGATAAATCATATCCTCGAACGTCTCAAGAACGCACGATTTATCACGACCTTGGACTTGAAAAATGGATACTGGCAAGTACCCATGGCCAGAGATAGTCGCGAAGCAACGGCTTTCACAGTACCTGGGAGAGGACTCTACCAGTGGAAAGTAATGCCATTTGGGCTACATTCGGCAGCCGCGACTTTCCAACGTACTCTCGACACAGTCATCGGCGCAGACATGGAGCCGTTCACGTTCGCATACCTGGACGATATAGTGATCGTCGGTAAGGACTATGCGGAACATTTGCAAAATCTAAAACAAGTGTTCTCGAGATTGCGCAAGGCCAACTTGCGGATCAACGCCGACAAATGTACTTTCTTCCAACGCCGAATCAAGTATCTGGGCCACGTAGTCAGCGAAGAAGGTATCCACACTGACCCTGACAAAATAGCGGCAGTGAAGGACCTGAGACCGCCAACCAACCTCAAAGAGCTTCGCCAGTGCATCGGGATGGCATCGTGGTACCGCAGATTTGTCCCGAATTTCGCCGCCGTAGTCCAGCCCATGTCCCAGCTTTTGAAGAAGGGACGTGCGTGGACATGGACCCCGGAGCAACAAGAGGCCTTTGACCACCTTAAAGTACTCCTAACCACCGCTCCCGTCCTCGCTTGCCCTGACTTCTCGGTAAAGTTTTCACTACAAACTGATGCGAGCAACCTCGGAATAGGCGCCGTTCTTACTCAAAATATCGAAGGCAAGGAACGAGTCATTGCATACGTCAGTCGGCGCCTCAGCCAGGCCGAGGAAAATTACTCCGCTACGGACAAAGAATGTCTAGCCGTAATATGGGCGATCAGGAAACTCCGTTGTTATCTCGAAGGCTACCGATTCAACGTCATCACCGACCACCTCGCGTTAAAGTGGCTTAACACCCTCGAAAGTCCCTACGGGAGAGTGGCCAGATGGGCCCTCGAACTACAGCAGTATCAGTATGACGTACAATACCGACCGGGTAAACAGAATGTGGTGGCCGACGCATTATCGAGGCACCCATTAAAAACCCTCGCGTATATGGACGCTGAAAAGACGGACTGCCGCTGGTTGAAACAAAGAATACGACAAGTACAAGACGAACCCCAGAAGTACCCGGATTATGTCTACGAAAACGGCCAACTCTACCGACACTTGGGACACCGAGCCGACGATGAAGACTACGTTTCATGGAAGCTTTGCGTACCCAAAGATAGCCGTCTGAGGGTATTACGCGAATGTCACGACCAGCCGACCGCCGGACACCTCGGCGTATGGAAAACCATCACTAGGATATCACAGAGGTATTACTGGCCCGGCATGTATCGAGACGCGCGCCAATACGTCCGAGGGTGCCTCAGCTGCCAAAAGTTCAAAATAACGCAACAGAAACCCGCCGGTAAGATGCTCACCCGTCAAGTCAACGAGCCATTTGCGACACTGTGTGCCGACTTCGTTGGACCCCTGCCACGCTCTAAAAGAGGTAACACCACCTTACTAGTGTTCTTCGATATTTTTTCAAAATGGGTCGAATTGGTTCCCCTGAGGAAAGCCACCGCAACGAACCTCGAACGGGCCTTCCGAGAGCGTATTCTCAGCCAGTTCGGAGTCCCTAAGCTGTTCGTATGCGATAATGGCACCCAATTTACCAGCCGATCCTTCAAAGCGTTCCTCAAGTCAGCCGGAGTCGCGTTACAACACATCGCGCCCTACTGCCCCCAAGAAAATCCAACCGAGAGGGCTAATAGGACTATCAAGACGATGATATCCCAATTCATCACGGAAGAACAAAGAAGCTGGGACGAACTACTACCCGAGTTGTCCCTGGCCATCAATTCCAGCGTCTCGGATACGACAGGATTCAGCCCCGCCTTCCTGATACACGGACGAGAACCCCGCTTGCCTGGCGCCTTATACGACGAGGTCACTCCCGGAACCGGGACCACACCGGAACCAGCGCTCGCTAAGGCAGCCCGGCTGAAGGAAATATTTGACATCGTCCGGAACAACAACCAACAAGCAAGCCAGGAACAAGGACGCTATTACAACCTACGTAGAAGACACTGGCGCCCGACGATCGGATCTTTGGTATTAGTACGCCAACATCACCTTTCTAACGCCGCTGATGGTTTCGCGGCTAAGTTAGCGCCAAAATTTGATGGACCCTACCGAGTCCAGTGCTTCGTCTCGCCCCACGTTATCCGTCTACAACACCAGACTAGTCGGAAGCGAAGAACCGCTAACCTGGCAGACCTCAGAGAATTTCACAGCAACGAAGACCCCGAAGACCAGACCAACCAGACCGACGACGCCCGGGAAACCGTAGAATAACCTAGCCGCTAACCCATTTACTAACTTAACACCTGATCTGTTGTATGAATATGTACCCCACAGTCAGTAAGCATATCAGAGTAGGAGTTTGCCACAACGCTGCACCACCAAGACCCGTATATATAAGCAGTTCTGTATCATTTAATACATCTATCCTTTCCGGTCTAGAGATAAGTTCCAGCCTGCACCATGGACGTGGACGAGGATTGCTGCTCCGAGACCCCACCGAGGGATGCAGGACTCGAAGTTGAAGCCGAGAGGGAGGCTTATATGGCTTCGACAGATGGCAGCTCCATCGGAGACAACCAGTGGGATTCAGGCCGCCACGGCGGCAGTCACGTCTCATCCCCGACAAGCTCTCGTCGAAGAGTAGCCGGTGAGCCCCCAGCCTGGGTAGACCTCACCTCGTCACCCATGGACACCGACGACGCCACACCAGCTCGTCCGATCTCGCCGCCGTCGGTACACCCGACGTACGACCTGCGATTTCCTCCCCAGCTATTGGCCTAGTCCGGGTCAGTCCCGAACATCGTCGCCCGACGCTTTCCTGTTTACTCGTCGGACCGACTCCGACTACCCCAGAAACTCCGATGTACCCGATACCGGTCCAGGATCAACCCTAGACCCACCCTACCGATCGCCGCAGTACACCGAGGCGTATACCAGGCGGTCACACCGGAGGCGAGCTTGGCCACATACGTACCCCCACCGCGAAACCCCTACGACGAGGAGGACAGCGACAACGACGAATATTACATACAAGACTACCTCTCAAGTTCGGAGACTTAACACTACGTGGTCACTCCACGCGGCATGCGTGTCACCCAGTTGCTGCGCACGACAGTGGACGTCTCCATACCACCAGGCCGTAACGTCGGAGAATTCTTCGGAACCTTTTGGGAACCGGCCCAGGCACTCCGAGAGACACCCGCTTACCCGGCAGGAGAACCACAGCCAGACAACTCGCCCAACAACGGCAAGCCAACCGGGGCAGACGCCCCGGAACCCGAGGACCCGAAGCCCGCAGCGTGCATCGCTCGCTGGGATTCATTATCTTCCTTGGAGGACGAAGAGGCACCTCGTTTCCGTCGGACCTACCCCACACCGAGCCTAACGAGACCAGACGAGCGGTGGGAGGTCGACACAGGGCTACCGGTCGACCAGGAAAAGCCTTCCTTCCCAATCCGGTTCCGACGTGTAAAGTCCCCGACCACAAGCACGTCGCAGGACCCCACTACCGGCACGCCGCCAGCCTATACCCCCCAAGACCCGAGGCCGCAGTCAACGAGCTCCGACAACGTCCCCATCGAGTTGTTCGACCTGATGCCCCTGCCCGAAGGTGGATCCCTAGACGGCGACTTCGAAGAGCTTCTCCAAATCATTGGCTCGGACGTGGACGTTGACGAGTTCCTGCGGGAAGCCGATCCGGAGCTCAGCAGAGATCCACACCGAGATCCCTGGAGGGAGGCCCCCAGCAGCTGGACCGTCCACACCCCAGAACGGAAGCTGCCAGCGGCTATCTTCGAGGGGATCCTCGCCAGAGGTAACCCGGGGAAACGAGCTCGTTTCACCCTCACCCACCACGGTCAAGAGTATCAAATCTCCCAAGCGAGGAGCGGCCATGTCCGTGTCTCCGTTCACCCCGGAAGAAAGGGGGGGGTGTAAAGACCCAAGGTGCTTTACAAGCTGCCGACTACAGGGGCTACCGGTTATCTGCATCGCCACTGGAAGCATACATCAATCCCTGGTTCTTTGATTATTCCTTTTCTTTTGTTTGTTATTATAATTATCACCATTACACGATTCGCCACTGAAGGCATTATTATTAGTATTCATGTAGATTTAAATTAGTAATAAGTTACGTCCTAAATACGCCCGCCAATGAAGGCCATAAAAACACAGAAAAATGAGAAACGCAGAAATGAGTCGATAGGTAAAAGCGGGGGTGGTCACACCGAGAATATCGATTGCAAAAAGAAAAAGGGGTATCGATCGCGGGATTGACGAGGCACAAAAAAAAGAATCGAGAAAGACTCGAAGCCGGACCTCGAACGAGAGCAGTCGCAAAAAATAAGAAAACCTCACGCGGAACCATCGACCAACACGTGCTCGCCTACGCCTGTTTCGTACACCTATTCGTGACACCTATTTCGTACACCTATTCGTGACAACTATTTCGTACACTTATTCGTGCCACCTATTTCGTACACGTGCTCTCACCCATCCCGGCCTGTGTGCTAGAATAAAACAAACTCAGCGCGCGACCAACGACACATGGCTATAAGGCCACGGTCTCTCGTGACCAACATTGCAAGAGCTCTCAGACGTACAAGTAAGTGGAGCTTTACACGTGATGCAGCTAGGCCCACCAGCTAGGTCCATTGGTGTAATAAAAAACTCTGAACAAAAATTACAACTACTTTTGTCTTTTATTCATTCATCCGCACATACACATTATACGTTATCCCAATCCCTCCTAGCACCCCAGTAGCCTTCCGAGTCGTCGCGATTACGCACGTCTCAGTAGCATCCTCCAGTAGCTAGTGACTGTCGCGATTACGCACAGTCAATCCCTCCAAGAACTCCAGTAGCCTTACGAGGCGTCGCGATTACGCACGTCTCAGTAGCATCCTCCAGTAGCTAGTGACTGTCGCGATTACGCACAGTCAATCTCTCCAAGAACTCCAGTAGCCTTACGAGTCGTCGCGATTACGCACGTCTCAGTAGTATCCTCCAGTAGCTAGTGACTGTCGCGATTACGCACAGTCAATCCCTCCAAGAACTCCAGTAGCCTTACGAGTCGTCGCGATTACGCACGTCTCAGTAGCATACTCCAGTAGCTAGGAACTGTCGCGACTACGCACAGCCCATCCCCCCCCTAGAAACCCAGTCGTGGTACGAATCGTCGCGATCACGCACGGTTCCGTAACACTCCCCCCCCCCCCCCCTTGTTAGAGTTCCTCGTCTCACGAGCTGCCACTACAACGCAGGGTCCTATAAACCCCGACGGCGTGTAAACGACGGCCAGAGTCCATACGCCGTCTAGTAACGTTGGGGGCCGTAGGGTCGTAAGAGCCGTAGTGATCCCACACACCCCGGTAGAATCGCCCTGTACACCGCAGAGGTTACGGCGAAATCTCGTCACCCTGCAAACACGCCGCACGCTTGACTCTCCTGGACGTGACCCCAGTACTTTCTCTTGCCTAAGGTCTCCCAACAACTACAAATTTTCTTGTAGACGACCCTGGACAGGCTGAGCTTACCCCAGCCTGAAATAGGTTCCTTACAATACCTGTATAATTCTTTGCGTCAGAGTTGCTACCTTTCTTATGGATAGGAATAATAGACGACTCCTTCCATATCGAAGAATTTATGGACAGGGTGAATTGTTTAAGCAACGGCCCACACAGAGACTCGGCACAATAAATGAGTACACAATGAGTGTGTCCAGTGCATCAAAGAAAAGTTTGTTCCTATCGTAACATTAGTGCACAAATACAAAGCGGACCAATCAAAATCCCTAATGAGGTTATTAAGCTTCGCAATCTCGGCCATACGAAAGCAGTGGACACATTGAGGTAGAGTCCGATTCAATGCAGTTGGTTTAATATCGAGCGAAACTTCGAAAGTAGGAAGGCATTTTCAGGTATAGGGAGTGGAGGGACTCGAGCTAAAACGCTTGTGTCGGATCCGTTACAAAGCACAGACCGCGCAGTCGACCCAAAGAGTTTTTGACAGGGTTATCTTGAGACAGAGACAGGTCATACAAGCCGCCAAACTCATTTTGCGACATGGGCACTAGATTATTACACTCGTTTCCCGAAGACCAAACAGTTTCGGGCAAGTTGAAGTCACCAAGCTTTATCATATGATCTTTATCTGATAGCAAGGAGGAAAGCGCGTTTAAAGCGGACAACTGCTGCTTGTACACTCCGATATCCGAAGGTTGAATATAAAAGCAAATAATGAAATTTGAAAAAGCGGGAAGAATCAGTTTTACACATAGGAATTCCAGTTCATTTTGAATCTGGACTGTGCACTATTCTGACGTTAAGTTTGAGTCCACTGCAATCAGAACCCCTACTGCATGTCGAAACGAACGGTCATTTTTAGAAGTTGTGTACCGATCTGTCGAAACTTTCGAATTAAGAATGTCCGCCTGTACCCTGGTCTCTGTAAACACAATAACGTGGGATGCAAATACGACACTATCCTGGAAAAGAGTGCTGAGCTTACTACATAAGCCTCGAGCTTTCTAATAGGTTTTTACAAAAGTAGTTATTAGTTTTTAGGACGGGTGAAGGTAGGACGAGAAGAAGTGGATGGAGCACTGGCCTGATTAGTAGTTAGAGTTGTGGGAGTTGTGCTTTGATTAAAATTTGGCAGAGAAAATGGTATCAAAGTTAGTTGGGGAGACGCTTATTTTAAAGGAAGCTGGCATAAGATAAGTTAAACTTCTTGACCTTTAAACCAACGGCTTTTATTTTGCACGTTTTCGGTTCCTTCGTTCACCAGCCCCGCGCTTTCCTTAGCCGGAACGTCCGCGTTTCGTTTCCTTTGATGCCCTTGTAGCTGGCAACTCAGTAGATCCGCACTGACTTAGTCTTGCTTCGTGAGTCTAGTGCCTCCCTGCTTGCCAGGACACTTCTGGAACTGACCGGGGAATATGCCGCATAGGTCAGGTAGCTTATAGGAAGCCCTTATTTCAAAGTTCATGCAGTATAGGCCGCCTTCGTTCATCGCCAGTGACACTTCGTAGTCAGTGACACTATTCATGTCCATGCCAATTGAACTGTGCCCGTATCTTTAAGGAGACATGTTCCCCGACGCGAATTGGTGCTGTGCTGCCTTGCCTGCAGTCAGCCTAGCGTAGACGTCCAGGGGGTCGATTCCGACAATGGTTCCCCGTTTATAATATAAAGTCTAAGAGTGACTCACCTCGGTCGTTGAGGTCGGGGCTTCCCCACACACTGTGGTGGGCATTAGCGTCCATACCAACGGTCAGTTGGTAGTCTTTGGAGTCGGTTTCTTCCAGCTCCACCAGACTCCTTAGTTCTTCAGGTGGTGCAGACCCGTCGTATTCCATGTAGCAGGAGGCTACCAAAAGGCGCTTCTCCTCACTTTCCAGCATAACTACTGTCAGATCGTCTGTACTGTAATGACAAATAAGGTAAGCGTGGATTCCTTTTCGTACTAGTACGACAGTTCTATTCCTGCCTACTGGTGTTGGGTAGAATGAGCTGTAGTTTGATAACTTTAGTCCGGCCACCGAATTGCCTGACGCAATCCAGGGCTCCTGGACCAAAGCTATGTCAGCGGGACCTTGCTTCATGGCCATGAGGAGCTCCGCTGACTGGCTTCCTTGCACTCGACGGGTTGACTACTAAGGTCACCGCCCTCTTCTTCGTTTGAGTCGTCGAGCGCCAGACTCTGGGTGGCCTCTACAATGCTGTCCAGACCGAGGTCCTTCTCCACTTCGCCTGCCTGCAGGGTGTGGGTGTCTTTATTCCCGGGCTGGCGCTTTTTGAGGTGAAGGTATATGTTACCCATGCCCCACGCTATTTTCTCGTATCTGGGGTAGAGAATGTCTTCTGCTGCTTTGTTGATCTGGAGGACCAGCATGCAATACCTTCCAGTCAGCAGTCGGTACTTCAGGGTTCTGCCGTTGAAGGAGCTTCAGCGCACGGTCCGCTTGGATGGCGATGGGGAAGAATACCTTCGCCTTTGGTATGGACGAGATTAGCTCCCTGTCCACCACCTCCAGCTTGGCCCCCTCCCACACCTCCACCATTCCAATTGGCAGACCGTTTGCGTCAGCCACTTTAGCGTCGGCTCATCATTACAATTCAGAATTTTGATCCCATTCAGCCACCCAGCACCATCGAAAGTGGGCATGGGAGCTGCTGGGTTCTCTTCCATCCGTGTAAATAGGGAGTCTACCAGCCGCGCGTGGACCGCGCTGCATTTTCATCACTTCTGTCGTTGAGAGCTACGATCAGGTGTCTCTTGGACACATCGATGATCTTTTTGCTCAACCCCTGCTTTGCCAATATAGGTGAAGGTTCCGCTCTCTTGGGCCCGCGTTGCCGCCTGCTCGCCGGAGTGACGGCATTGTCGGTCGAGCGCTGCCTCTTGGTAGCATGGAACTCTTCCACCTTGTTGGCGTGTTTACTCGTCGATGCCCTCATCTGGAGCACCTGCGCGTAGTACCTACGGCCCTCCTCTACCTTCAGCTCGGCCCAAGCTAGCTTGGATTTCTCACCCTGGGAGATATCCGCCTTGCCTTGCAGCCTGCCTACTATCTTGAGGGCCGCCGTGTACTGAGCTTTAGCCTTCATCCCCTCCCTCGAACGCTTCGGCACTTCCCTACGAGGGGAGCTGGTGCCTGGTTCAGGCGAGCGGAGAAGACTGTCTGGCGTTTCTGATGGATAGCACGCTCTCCAGGCACGAGTCTGCAGTCGACAACGACACCTGCGCGGGTCATCCTACAGCTGTGGGTTGTGGCAGTAGTGTTATTAATACTGACGTGACCTGCCCCGGCCACGTCCGAGGTGTGGTCACTGGCGACACGCAGAGAGGATTTCTCCTCCCCGTGCCCGCCGGTGGTAGCTGTACGCTTCCCACCGACGTTTGGGTTGAAATCCCAACCCGTGTTTCCTCTTTCTTCTCCATACCTTACCCGAAGGTCAATAGGTTAGGTTATCCCGGACGGCCCTCAACGGGGCCTCCCATAGGCCAAAAAGGCCCTTAGTAATCCGGATCTTTGTATGGACCTTACGAGGGTGCTTCTGAGGTTCCGAAGTCCCCCAGAATCGAGGTGTTTTTAGCAAAGGCAAGCAGTTTCCCTGGCGACCTCTTGGAGGCATCCTCCAGTGATACCAGCATCGGTGCGCCCAGGTACATTCTCCTTGCCCTTAAGAGAGCCGGACACCGGCAGATGAGATGCTCCAGGGTTTCGACAGCCCCGGGCTCATTGCATTTCCTGCAGATGTCACTGTTAGTGATGTTCAGCCTGGTTGCATGCGACGCAGCCAGGCAGTGGCCTGTTAGTATGCCCACTAACAGTCTGCAATCCTTCTGTGGAAGATGCAGCAGATAGTGGCTGAGATTATCATTGCGTTTCTTGCACATGATTTTCGAGATTCTGCAGGTGGTGGTGTTCTTCCACCTGCTATCTGTCCTCATTTTGGCCTGCTTCTCCAGGTCGCTTTGTAGCGTCCTTAGGGAGACTGGCACGCTTTCTGTCATATCGTTTGCCAGCCCGACGCCTTCCTTAGCCAGAGCGTCCGCCTCTTCGTTTCCTTCGATGCCCTGGTGACTGGGAACCCAATAGATCTGCACTGACTTAGTCGTGCTTAGTGATTCTAGTGCCTCCCTGCTTGCCAGGACACTTCTAGAACTGACCGCGGATGACTGCATGGATTTTATCGCTGCTTGGCTGTCAACGAATATGTTAACCGTATTGTGTGGTCGCTCTGTGAGCTGAGCGACCTCTGCTGCTTTCTTAATCGGTCGGGTAGCTTATACGACGCCCATAATTCAGGGTTTGTACAGTATAGGCCCGCTCCTTCTCCTTCATTCATCTTGGAGCCGTCGGTGTATATGTTGAGGTGTTGAGTTTGGTCCCGTCCCGCTTTCCAGTCTTCGGGTCCCATGAGGAGGTTTGTTTTTACTTCAAGGCACGTTTGGGGGTTCATGTAGTCGGTTGACCTGATCATGTCCATTCCAATTGAACTATGCCCGAATCTTTGAGGAGACATGTTCCCAGACGCAATCAAGCGCTGTGCTGCCTTGCTTGCAGTCAGCCTAGCGTAGATGTCGAGGGGGTCGATTCCGAGTATTGTTTCGAGTGCTTTGGTTGGCGTTGACCTCAGCGCTCCTGTTATACAGAGCAAAGCCTGCCGCTGGGAGCCAAAGCCAAAGCCACACTAGGACTCCATACAGCAGAGTTGGTCGCACTACCGAGATGTAGATCCAATGCATCAGAGCGGGCGACAGGCCCCATGTGCTACTAAGCATCTTTTTGGATGCATAAAGTGCAATGGTGGCCTTTTTCACCCGCTCTTCTACATTGGGTCACCATGCCAGCCTGCTGTCCAGAACTGTATTTGACCTGTGCTTAAGGGGTTAGCCTTGTTTGGTTGACTTTCGAGGGGACCCATGTTGGTACCTTGTATCTTTTGGTGAAGAGGATGAGGTCCGTTTTATCCGCGTTGATACTGAGTCCTACTCCATCTGCCCACTCACATATCTCCCTGAGTGTTCGTTCCATTATGGAGCTGAGAGTCGATGGACATACACCCGTGATAAGTACGCTTATGTCATCTGCATAAGCTGTTATTTTTGGGGCTTTCCTTTCGAATCTCTTGATGAGGTTGTCGACCACCAGGTTCCACAGGAGGGGTGACAGGACTCCACCCTGGGGTGTGCCCCTGTATGCACCTCTGACCATGGAGGCGGTGCCCCACTCTGATTGCACCCGTCTACAACTTAGAAGGTTTTTTATCCAGAGGTTGATTGACGGGTGGGTGCTGGTAGCTTCTAGGCAGTCCATTATTGCTTCTGTAGCGACGTTATTGAATGCTCCGGATATGTCTACGAATACTCCAAGTGCATATTTCTTAGTGTTGAGGGCTTTCTCGACGGTAGCTACTAGCGAGTGCAGTGCTGTTTCCACCGATTTTCCCTTGGTGTAGGCGTGTTGGTTGGTTGACATCAGTCCACTTACTTCGGTTCTAATATGTAGATCCAGCAGCTTTTCTAATGTTTTCAGTAAGAAAGAGGTCAGGCTTATCGGTCTGTAATCATTGGAACTCACGTGGCTGCACTTTCCTGCTTTTGGGAGGAAGACAACTCTAGAGGTTCTCCATTGGAGCGGGATATAGCCTGTTCTTAGGCATGCTGCGTATATCGCGAGAAGCCATGGGGTGATCACCTCTTTGGTCACTTGCAGCATGGCTGGGAATATTCCGTCCAGTCCAGGTGCCTTTATGCCCGTAAAAGAATCTATAGCCCATTGGATTTTCTTTGGGGTTATCAGATCTGTTGGGGGTGTTTGTTCCTCAGTTGCTAGGTCCTGATGCGTTTCGGCATCGGTGACCTCGGTGCATCCTGGGAAGTGGGCCTCCATTAGTGCCGTTAGGGCTTCTTTGCTGCCCTCCGACCACTGTCCGTTGTCTAGTTTGAGTTGACTTTGTACTGTGGGTTGCTTTGACAGCAGCTTCCTCAGCCTAGCCGTTTCAGGCACTTTCTCAATGCTGCAGCAGAAGTTTCTCCATGAGCTACGCCGTGCCTTACGTATCTCCTTCTTGTATTCCCTTAATAGGGTCTTGTATTCCTCATTGATGTTCTCGTCGTTCGCTAGTTTAGCGAGCTTGAAGAATTCCATGAGGTTGTTTCTTTGCAAAGAGAGGTCTCGATTCCACCAGAGCGTCGGGTCGTCCTTACATTTCAGGATTTTGACCCCATTCAGCCACCCAGCACCATCGAAGGTGGGCATGGGAGCTGTTGGGTTCTCATCCATCCTTGTAAACAGGGAGTCTACCAGCCGCGCGTGGACCATTTTCCACTGCGCCGCTGTTATCCTCCCTTTCTCATCACGTCTGTCGATGAGTGCTACAATCAGGTGTCTTTTGGACACATCGCTGATCTTCTCGCCTGACCCCTGCTTTGCCGCTTTTGGTGGAGGTTCCGCTCTCTTGGGTCCACGCTGCCGCTTGCTCGCCGGAATGACGGCACTTTCGGTCGAGCGCTGCCCTTTGGTACCCAGCAACTCTTCTCTGTTGGCGTGCTGGCTCGTCGATGCCTTCATTTGAGGCACCTGCGCGTAGTGCTTACGGCCCTCCTCTACCTCGGCCCAAGCTAGCTTGGATTTCTCCTCCTGGGAAATATCCGCCTTGCCTTGGAGCCGGCCTACTATCTTGAGGGCCGCCTTGTATTGGGCTTTGGCCTTCATCCCCTCCCTCGAACGCTTCGACGATTCCCTGCGCAGGGAGCTGGTACCTGGTTCAGGCGAGCGAAGAAGGCTGTCCTCTTCTGTTTTGCTGATGGGCAGCACGCTCTCCAGGTCCGAGTCTGCCTCGACAACGGCACCTGCGCGGCTCATCATACAGCGGGAAAGCACTTTCATACCAAGTAATACTCGTAAATAGTCAGTGTTTTTAAGACTTTAAATGATTTGTTAAATTATAATCTTTTCGGCGGCAATCGAACGGGCAAGAAAAAGTTCTGCCTAAGAGACTTCGTCTCTTTTCTGGGCCGTTCGCCGTGTAAATAGCACTGCTCATCGTCGGTTGAAGCGGCCTGAGGCTAAGCTTCATAGTCTTCCTGAAGAAGTTGAGCAGCAGAAATGATAAATGGTGCAAAACAGCTCAACTTGTGATTGAATTGTATCCTCCGAAAAAAACGTACCCCCCCGGTACATAGGATTTTCATGGAAAGGCCTCATCGGATTCACTTCTTGCATCGCTGAGACATGTGCGATCACGAAAGGATTTAAAGAATAGCAACTATAGTTTCGAAATGTTAGGCTTATTAGATATTAACCTTATTAACCTTAATGTTGATGATTATTTTGTTGAAAATCAGCCATCAATAGCAAATATTAAAAATTAACAAAACCACCCAAAAATAAGAATTCAAATATTATGTACCAATATATTAAAGTTAGAAAATCGAATAAAAGCGGCTAAAAATGCCATTATGATTAAAAAGAAACGTTTTTAATTTGAATTTTACAGGTAAAATATGCTCGATAATAATTTGTAACTTTGATCTTGAATATTAAAGCACCACGGATACCTGACACTTTTGACGAACATTAATTTTAAAGCTTCAGAAGTTTCATATTAAATGCTTTATACATTTTTGAATTTAGTTCATTAGTTTAGAAGTTATGATTTTTGATAAGTAAAATGAGCAAAGGCCCCACTGTGCGACGTTGCAATTATCTTCTCGGTAAAATATTCTCAAACACTCTGCGACTTAACGACCGCAAAACTTTCTAGACTGTCAGGATTGGCAGAATCGCGGGGACTGGGAGTTAATCCCTCAAAAACGGAACTTGTGCTATTCACAAAATACAAGATTCCGCTGTTCAACCCCCCAATATTAAACGGATGCAGGCTCTCCTTCAGCGACAATACTATTTACTTAGGGTTAGTAATTGACTAGAAGCTAAATTAAAACTTAAATATCAAAGACATAGTGAAGAACGCCACGATAGCCCTCTACACATGCAAAAAAGTTATTGGCTTAAAATGGGGCATGAACCCAAGCATAGTCCAATTGATATATCTATCAATAGTTAGACCAATTATACTTTACGGAGTTAAGGCGGCTACAGCACTTGGGAGCGCCCTTCATAGCAGACATTTCGGAAATGTCCACCATATGTCCCAGAAAGATAGCTAACTTTATAAAAGCTGCAGGCTGGAATAACTGTTGACATTTCCCTGCGGTACTACAACGGGACGAAAACGACCTAAGTGTGCTGGGCTCCTAGGCAGCCTGGCAGCCGCTATCATCTAACCTAACCTAACCTAGCTATTAATAAGTAAAAAATAAAAAGGCAGAAGCCAAATCAATTTAATTTTTTTTAAAAACGAAAAATATTGGTTTTTATTTTTGGTATAACAACTATATATATTTTTTATTGAAAAAAAATAAACTAGGAAAAAGTATAAACCAAATGTAACTCTCTTAATAATGAATAGAGTTGCCGTTATGTTCCCGCAGCTTCTGCAGCCTGCGGGGCATTGTAGAGTTGATAATAGTTGGCCCATTTTGCAACGATAGCTTAGTTTAACTCCTTTAAGTTATCGTACTGCTTTGTACAGGCATAAAATTTTGCTGCAAGGATTCCCCACAGATCCTTAATTGGATTTAAGTCCGGACTCATTGCCGGCCTCTTCATCAACGGTATATTGTGGGTGTCAAAAAAATCCATAGTAGCGCATGCAAACATGAATCGGCGCATTATCCTGCTGAAATGTACATTGATCAGCATGGAAATGTTCAGAAAAGGAAGTAAGCTCTCTGTCAACCAATTCTATATATGCTTGAGCATCCATCCGGTCGAAAATAAAACATGTTGGAGACTTGCCTTTAGCACTGAAGGCAGCCCATATCATAAGCGATCCACCGCCATGGTTTCGCTTCTAACAAGTTACCCGTGGATGACTCGGATCTTTCCAATGTTTAAGATGGCCGTCTGGACAGTGTAAATTATTAATTTAAATTATTAAAATATTTTTCATCACTAAAAATTATTTGTTCAAATTCGTCGTCCCAGAAGTTGTGTTTTTCATAAAAAGAAATGCGCGCTTCTTTATGACGTTTAGTTAAGCTGGGTTTCCCAAATTTGTTTTGATATTTGATGTTAAAATTTTCGTGCAAAATTTGGCTCACTCGTTGACTGGTGATTGTTAATTCGAGTTCTGCTTCGATTTTGTTTCAGCTCATCATATCTTTAGTTGATAACTGTCGCATGTGTCGTTTTGTCCGGTTGCTAATGGTTGATACTGCACCAAGGCGACGATTTATGCGGTAGCCGTGTAATGACTGCTTACGTACTAAATCAAACGATGCCTAACACTGTGACTCTTAAAACATAAATAGGCATGAATGCTCATATATCAGTTTTCTACGTAGAGCGCGACTTTGATTTCTTATCTAAGCTAATGGTACCACAAATGGTGTTCAAAGAAGAACTCTTGTCTTGTAGTAATTGAACAACACAAGAGATAAGAGATAAGAACTGCATATTCAAAACAGACAAGCAGCTATTACTTTTTACGGAAAATTTCCAAAAAAAAATGTCACATATAGTCATTTTACTAGGGTATATATATTCTTGATCAGCCATTCGTCTTCATTACCGCCTAGATCTCAGAGACTATAGAAGCTAGAGCAACCAAATTTTGTATCCAGTCTCCTGTGTAATTACAATACTAAAATTTCGCACCGCCCCTTTCCGCTCACACAAAGAACGAAAATCTATGGCACACACAATTTGAAGATACAAGAAAAATAAAAACGCAGAATCAGATCGGATCATTAATATAGCCCGGCATCTTCTCGACGTCAAGTCGGGAGAGCGGGGTCAGGGCCTAGGCTAGAAGTCCCTAGCGGGTAGGCCTAAAGGGTGGTTCCCCCGAAAAAAACCTTTGTGCCAAATATGGAGAAGAAGAAGGAAGAAGCACGGGCTGGGATGTCAACCCAAGGCCGAGCTAAAGGTAGAGGAGGTCCGTAGGTACTCCGCTCAGGTGCCCCAGATGAGGGCATCGACGAGCGAACACGCCAACAAGGTGGAAGAATTGCTTGCTACCAAGAGGTAGTGCTCGACTGACAATACCTTCACTCCCGCGAGCAAGCGGCAACGTGGGCCCAAGAGAGCGGAACCCCCACCAAAATTGGTAAGTAGATGTCGAGCGAAAAGATTAGCGATGTGTCTAAGAGACACTTGATCGTAGCTCTTATCGATAGTCGTGATGAGAATGCGAGGATGACAGCAGCGCAGTGGAAATTGGTCTACGCGCGGCTGGTAGACTCCCAATTTACACGGATGGAAGAGAACCCAACAGCTCCCATGCCCACTTTCGATGGTGCTGGGTGGCTGAATGGAGTCAAAATTCTGAAGTGTAATGATGACCCGACGCTGAAGTGGCTGACGCAAACGGTCTGCCAATTGGAAGCGATGTGGGAGTGGGCAAGCTGAAGGTGGTGGACAGGGCGAAGGTACTCTTCCCCATCGTCATCCAAGGGGACCGTGCGCTGAAGCTACTTCAACGACAGAACCCCGAAGTACCGACTGCTGACTGGAAGGTATTGCATGCTGGTAGCCCACTACCCAACGAGGGGGCCGGCATGTGATCCTCCACATCAATAAAGCAGCGGAAGACATTCTGTACACCAGATCCGGGAAAATAGCGTGGGGCATGGGTAACATATACCTTCGCCTCAAAAAGCGCCAGCCCGGGGATAAAGACACCCACACCCTGCAGGCAGGCAAAGTGGAGAAGGACCTTAGTAGTCAACCCGTCGAGTGCAAGGAAGCCAGTCAGCGGAGCTCCTCATGGCCATGAAGCAAGGTCCCGCTGACATAGCTTTGGTCCAGGAGCCCTGGATTGCGTCAGGCAATTCGGTGGCCGGACTAAAGTTATCAAACTACAGCTCATTCTACCCAACACCAGTAGGCAAGAATAGAACTGTCGTACTAGTACGAAAAGGAATCCACGCTTACCTTATTTGTCATTACAGTACAGACGATCTGACAGTAGTTATGCTGGAAAGTGAGGAGAAGCGCCTTTTGGTAGCCTCCTGCTACATGGAATACGACGGGTCTGCACCACCTGACGAACTAAGGAGTCTGGTGGAGGTGGAAGAAACCGACTCCAAAGACTGCCAACTGACCGTTGGTATGGACGCTAATGCCCACCACTCAGTTCATAGGTACATTCAATTGAGGTGCGAATTCGAATATACTCCGAAAATGAAAGTTTTTAGAAACCCCCGGAACACAAACTGGGAGAAGTTTAGAAAGAGAGTCACTTCGAAACTCGCGAGCCCGGGCTCAGTGAAATCCACGGAGGACATAGAGAGTCCTTAGAGACCCTATCTAAGGAACTGCTAGAGTCCTGCCACGCGGCATGCCCACCCTCTAGAACAAGAAATAAGTCCAAACCACTCTGGTGGAATCGGGATCTCTCTCTACGAAGAAATAACCTCATGGAATTTTTCAATCTCGCTAAAATAGCGAACGATGAGATCATCAACGAGGAATACAAAACGGTACTAAGAAACTACAAGAAGGAAATACTTAAGGCACAAGCTTATTGAGGGACTTCGGCTCCAACATTGAGAAAGTACCTGAAACGGCTAGACTGAGGAAGCTGCTGTCAAAGCAACACTCAGTACAAAATCAACTCAAACTAGACAACGGACAGTGGTCGGAGGGCAGCACAGAAGCCCTGACGGCACTAATGGAGCCCACTTGCCAGGATGCACCCAGGTCACCGACGCCGAAACGCATCAGGACCTAGCAACCGAGGAACAAACACCCCCAAAAGACCTTATAACCCCCAAGAATATCCAATAGGCTATAGATCATTTTACGGGCATATAAGCACATGGACTAGCAAGCTGGCATGGAGACCCAACGTAGTGGAGAGAGTGAAGAAGGCCACCATTGCACTTTATGCGTCTAAGAAGATGCTTAGCAGCATATGGGACCCGTCACCCGCTCTGATCCATTGTATGGATCTGCTGTATGGAGTCCTAGTGTGGTTGCAAGCTACTGAAAAGAAGACGTACGACAAGCTTCTGGAACGAACCCAGCGACAGACTCTGCTCTGCATCACAAGAGCGCTGAGGTCTACCCCAACCAAAGCACTCGAAACCATTCTCGGAATCGACCCCCTGGACGTCTACGCTAGGCTGACTGCAGGCAAGGCAGCACAGCACCAATTCGCGTCGGGGAACATGTCTCCTTAAAGATACGGGCACAGTTCAATTGGCATGGACATGAACAGTGTCACTGACTACATGATCCCCCAAACGTGCCTCGAAGTAAAAACAAATTTCTTTATGGGACCCGAAGACTGGACACATCGATATATATACTGACGGCTCCAAGATGAACGAAGCAGTCGAACCCTGAAATAAGGGCGTCCTATAAGCTAACTGACTTGAGGTCCACTCTGGCCTATGAGAGGAACCGTTGAGACCCGCCCGGGGTAACCCAACCTACCGTCCGACAAGCTGATGACATGGAAAGCCCTTGCTTCGTTTCTGGAGAAGCGATGCAGAATGATGGAGAATCAGGAAAATGATTTGGTAAAGCCTAGTCAAAATGTCCTCATTGCCTCACCTAAGAATGAAAATATTTGGATGTAGATTTTGCGGCGGAAAGTACCACATCATAACCAATTGTGGCATGTTTTTAAATTTGTGCCCTACTTTACGCTATAAGGAATCTAAGAAAATGCATCTTTGCCTCAATTGTTTGCGTAAGGGCCACGGTTTGCAGCAGTGTAAATCTGGAAGCTGCAAGCAGTGTCGTATGAAACATCATACGTTGCTCCATAAGACTTAAAGCCCGGTTCCATCCGCAATCATTGCTGCAGACGTGATCGCAATCGCAATTATCGGCCTTGGTTTCATGCTCAGCCTCTCCACCTTACCCTCCTATATCCCCATATATTCCCAATGTCTCGAACGATTACGTGTTGCTAGCTACGGCCATCGTTTTGGTTAAAAATCGTGTTGGAACGCTCGTCCCATGTCGGGCAATATTGGATTCCGCATCGCAGGTCAATTTTATTACGTTTCGTTTGGCTGGTCATTTGCAGCTAAAACATCGGCACTCGCCCGTTTCGATATCTAGCATCGGAGAATCGTCTCTTATTTTGAATCTGTGATGGGCTGTGGAAGTCGTCATGCAGTCTCAGTATGGCAGCTACAGTTCCTCATTCACGGCGGTCGTAACTAGGGTCATCACTGACTATCAGCCACACTACGATATTAATGCTGCTGAATGGGATGTACCGAAGAATATAAATTTAGCTGACCCTTTGTTTTTTAGTTCTCAGCGAATCGATATGCTGTTAGGCGCTGGTATATTTTTTGATTAGCTCAGTGTTGGGCAGATGCATTTGGCTGATACGCTGCCATCACACCAGAACACCAAACTTGGTTGGATTCTCTCTGGAGGGCTGGCTCACACCACCAACAATTGAGTCGTTTTGGCTACGGTAAGAGGAACCCACGCACCAAAGGAAGACGAGGATTCTTTGTCGGATGCTGTAAATCGTGTTTGGGAGCTTGAAAATTGTTACTCATCGGAGGCAGCTGTATCAAGTGAGGATCTACTCTGAGGATCTATTCTGTCTCGCTCTTCGTCGTTTCAAAAGTCTGGAGACAAAGCTGTCAAAAAACCTCCCGCTGAAGGCTCAATATTGCGCGTTCCTTCAGGAATATCTGGATTTAGGACACATATCGTTAGCTTCTAGCACAGTAAATTGGCCACAGTTTTTCTTGCCGCATCATTGCGTGCAAAAACTCGACAGCAGCAGTACGAAACTACGTGTTGTTTTCGCTGGAAATTGCAATGATGATGATAAAATCAACATTTACAACATTTAGTCCTACAAAGAGGACTTTTTCCCATAAGCAATTGGTGCTCCATTGAGCCTGAAGTGCTTGAAAAGGAGCCTGCGGATGACACAGAAAAGCTGCTTAAGTTCCATGATGGAACAGACATAGCATAGGCATTGGGGCTCGGATAACCCATTGTTAAATTTTTCGAAAATCACGCCAGTAGGCCCACCCTACAACCGTATTGTCCTGTATTCTATAGCCAGATTTTATGATCTGCTCGGTTTGATAGCCCCTATTCTAGCCAAAGCCAAAATATACTTGCAGAGTTTGTGGAAGGATTACTTTGGATGGGATGATGCACCTGAGCCTGCCTGAGCCTCTGTCAGTAGTGTGAGCGGACTTGATGTCGCAATTACGCATCATTTAAAATTTTAAATTTTCTCGTTGATCCAAATCCAAAAATTGACCAAGGAAATGAAGTGGCAGGAAGTTCCAACGGATCTTAACTCAGCAGATGTCGTATCGAGGGGATGCTCTCCAGAAGAGCTCTTAGATTTGGAATTGTTGCCAAATGGACCATCGTAAATTTTATCGCACTCTTCAGAATGGCCTACTCAGGCTCCACAAATTTTAGACCTGCTAGAGCGACGACAGACGGCATGGATCATGTGTAAAGGACCTCTCATGTGACAGCAAGTACACAAAATCGTTTGACAAGCTACAACGTGTCTTTGGATATATTTATCGTTTTATCTCCCTTCGAAGCAAAGAGTACGTTCAGTCTGCTGCCACGCTCATTGTGCAGGACCTTACCGGCGGCACTCATCTTTTGAGAAAAAGTATCCAGAAAATTAATCACGCTGAAGAGCTCACTGCACTAAACGCCACCAGAGAACTTCCTGCCAAGAGCAAGTTACTTTTGTTGCGCCCGACGCTTGGTAGTGACGGCCTGCTTCGTGTAGGCGGAAGGCTACAAAATTTGAATATGGTTTACGATGCAAAGCATCCAATATTGCTGCTAAAGGGTCATCCGGTTACGAAGGCAATTATAACTTTCTATCATGAAAAGTTGTAGCATGCTGGTCTCCAGGCTTTACTTGTTAAAAATATTGGCCCGTTGGAGGGCAATTTGCAAGCGTCACAAGCAAATGCGCACGGTGCTTTCAAGCAAAGCCAAGCTTAGCTGAGGACGTGAAAGGAGACTTGCCAACGGATCGCACATTCCCCTGGAATCACGGACCCCGCATTCCACACGACTAGAACCGATTTTTGTGGGCCTTTCTATCATAAGGCTGATGTTTGAAACAGACCACCCTGCAATATTTGTTTGTTTTTCAACAAAGGCCACGCATTTGGAGGTCGTCAAGGATCTTACCACAGCCTCATTCATCGTAGCGCTAAGACGCTTTATCAGCGAAAGGGCAAGCCGTGGACTTTGTGGTCGGATAACGCAACCAATTTCGTGGGTGCAAGATATGAGCTGCTGGAGCTCAAGGAGCTTTTCAACAAAAAACCAACCGTTTCCGTCATCCCTTCATCTTGCCTAGACGATGGAATCGACTGGAAATTTATCCCACCTCGTTCTCCTCATTTTGGCGGGCTATGGGAAGCGGCTGTCAAGTCGAAGCGTCGTCCTCCCAACTTCTCGGCTGTGTCGAGAAGGCCATACCAGGCAAGGATGGAATCATCAGAGTCACAATGGTTCGAACAACTATGGGTCTAATGAAGAGAGCCGTTGCGAATCTAGCCGTCCTGCCCGTCGAAGCTGGATCAGTTGAAAGCAATGTGTTTCAACGAGGGCAGGATGTTCGGAGCAGAATAATATATTGTTTAAATTAAAGTAAATGCCATCGAGCACAATTGTTTGTTTGCTATTGCCTGTTATGTTAACTGCCTCTATAGGTGCTCTCCCCGCTAAAGCTCGCGCTCTGATTTTATCTATTTGCGCTCTTTCTTGCGATCAGAGCTTTCGGCTGCTGCAGCGGGGCCGCTCTGATGAAGAGGCTTAGTGCAGCTCTGATCACCATCAAGCAATAAAGCATTAGTTTACATACAGTAAAACCAAATTAGTGCGTTATTAATCAAGCATTTAAATACAGGTTATATAGTCGATATCTTCCTTTAACAACTGTAATAAACAAAATGATTATCTTTGATAAGGCAAGCGTCTTCGAAAAGTATCAACTCTTTTTTTTGCTTATATAGAGCTACCGTATAATGTAAATTACAAGCTAGCTTAGAGTTACGGAGAAATGGCGACTGAGGCCTTCAGCTTTGGGTTATGTATTTACAGGAGGTACTTAATGAGAGATGAGTATACCGGGTGTGTATTTACAAAAGGTGCTAAATGAGATATGTGTTTAATTTGTGAACTATTATTGGGCCTGGGTTTTTAGATAATATTAGATGGAGTGGTACAAGTTTATGGTCTTTAAATAATTTAAAATAAGAGATAGATTTGAGGGTGTAGGATTGGAGAGGCGTTGCAGTGAGTTGTTGCTGCCGAGAATTTTGTATGTGTTCTATTGATAGTTGGTTGTTACAAGAGGTACGTACATATATTGGGGCTTTTATCGTAGAAGTGTAAGTGTGTGATTTTTGTGTGTCCAGGTCTAATTCGGGTTATTTTAATTTGATCCATTCAGGAAAAGTTGTGCTGGCTGAATTTATATAAGTAGTAGGAGTTGAGTTTATTTGGATGTATGTTTTAGTACCTGTTGTGAAATTCTCGGTTTAATTTCAGAGTTGAACATAGACTGCTCGGGGGAACCTTTCCGATTAATTGTGCCACAAAAAACACGAGTGTGATTATTCTAGAATTTAATGTTATATTGTATAATGAATAAGCGCGGTTGGCTGCAATTGCAGACGTGATGAAAGGTAAACGAAGACGACTTCTTTTTTGTAATCGGCTGTGCAGTTTTACCGATCTAGCATCGAAAGCACTCTCTTTTCGATGCGTGGGCGAACGTACATAGATAGAGAGCGCTCTGACCCTCTTTGGATCTGGAACCGTTGCACCGCTTTGCTGTTCGTTAATCCTAGAAAAACTGTCCAGTACCAGTTGGATGTTTTGTTTAAATTGGATTGAGTTTTGTTTTTTTTAATGTATTTTGTATATCTTGTATGCTTGTGTTATCTTTAACTGCGATCGGTTGATTGGCTGCATTTTTTGCCGTAGCATCGGCTAATTCGGTTTCTATTATACCTGTGTGTCCAGGTACACATAGGAGTTTGAATTTAGGAGACTATTTTGTAAGTATATGACGTGCTAAAAATGTATAGTGTTCGGTGTTGTTGATGTTATTTATTGCGTCTATAGCGGAGAGGGAATCTGAGCAGATGCAATATTTCCCTTTCCTTTTTTATTTCTTAGAAACAGCAGAGCTTACACGATTGCGATAATTTCAGAGGAGAATACAGAGGAATTATGTGGTAAGAAACAAGTCATGTAATAGCAAGGGTCGTAGTTCCGTTAGATTAGTATCCGTCCGTATAACTATAAAAAAGTGAGGCTTTCGTATTCGTTCTATTTTTTAATGAATTTTGAGCGGTATATTTCAGGTACTGTGTTTTTTTTACTGTAGTGCCGAAGGGATTAGTTAGCAAGGAGGTATCGTTTGCGTAACTGTGATTATAGGTCGAGTAGGTAATTTTTGTTGCAAGTAAAGTTCGATGATTCGGTCAATTATTGATTTATATTGAGCTTTTTTTAGTGGTTTTTTTAGTGGTTTTCTTATGTTTGTTTTTCCATTGAGTACTCATGTCCGTATATTTTATTGAAGTGTTATCCTAGTATTTTTAGTAATACTAGTATTACTTAGAATTCTGGAAGGTGGAGGTTTCCTGTCGGCACGTTGCATCTGCAGCTGTGTTTTCTGCAAACATTAATGTGTTTTCATTTGGGGGTTGAAAGCTATGCACCTGAGTAGTTGAACCAGTTTGAGATTGGTTCGAATATGGGCTTTACTTTTACACTTAAACTGATTTTTGGATGTTGGATGCAGAGTTTGCGGACTATTATTTTTCTGTTTGACATGAAGTTTCTAACGTAGTTGACTAGTTTTGGCCCTGTTTTCAATTCTGCAAGTTGGTCTAGTATTGAGTGAATTCGTATTCTATCGAAAGCTTTTGCGAAGTCTAGTGAAATGATTGAGATATGAGGTGTATTTTGCATTTATGCAGGCTGTTGAAAAATTGGTATCAGATTAGGCATCTGCGAAATTTTTGGAGAATAGGTCCGCAATTTCTGATTTGTTGGTGGTAAATTAGCTGGTGGATGGTTTTAGGATGCTGTGAGTGTTTTTTATTGGGTTAAGCCCATATAAGCGCCTTATGTTGTGCTAGATTGTTTTAGAGGGAGTGTATTTATTTATTTATTTCAATTAACAATTATGTGCTAATAATGCTATATAAATTAGGAAGAGAACTAAAGATAAACTATAAGAAAATTAATTATCTCCCTTCGAAGCAAAGAGTACGTTCAGTCTGCTGCCACGCTCATTGTGCAGGACCTTACCGGCGGCACTCATCTTTTGAGAAAAAGTATCCAGAAAATTAATCACGCTGAAGAGCTCACTGCACTAAACGCCACCAGAGAACTTCCTGCCAAGAGCAAGTTACTTTTGTTGCGCCCGACGCTTGGTAGTGACGGCCTGCTTCGTGTAGGCGGAAGGCTACAAAATTTGAATATGGTTTACGATGCAAAGCATCCAATATTGCTGCTAAAGGGTCATCCGGTTACGAAGGCAATTATAACTTTCTATCATGAAAAGTTGTAGCATGCTGGTCTCCAGGCTTTACTTGTTAAAAATATTGGCCCGTTGGAGGGCAATTTGCAAGCGTCACAAGCAAATGCGCACGGTGCTTTCAAGCAAAGCCAAGCTTAGCTGAGGACGTGAAAGGAGACTTGCCAACGGATCGCACATTCCCCTGGAATCACGGACCCCGCATTCCACACGACTAGAACCGATTTTTGTGGGCCTTTCTATCATAAGGCTGATGTTTGAAACAGACCACCCTGCAATATTTGTTTGTTTTTCAACAAAGGCCACGCATTTGGAGGTCGTCAAGGATCTTACCACAGCCTCATTCATCGTAGCGCTAAGACGCTTTATCAGCGAAAGGGCAAGCCGTGGACTTTGTGGTCGGATAACGCAACCAATTTCGTGGGTGCAAGATATGAGCTGCTGGAGCTCAAGGAGCTTTTCAACAAAAAACCAACCGTTTCCGTCATCCCTTCATCTTGCCTAGACGATGGAATCGACTGGAAATTTATCCCACCTCGTTCTCCTCATTTTGGCGGGCTATGGGAAGCGGCTGTCAAGTCGAAGCGTCGTCCTCCCAACTTCTCGGCTGTGTCGAGAAGGCCATACCAGGCAAGGATGGAATCATCAGAGTCACAATGGTTCGAACAACTATGGGTCTAATGAAGAGAGCCGTTGCGAATCTAGCCGTCCTGCCCGTCGAAGCTGGATCAGTTGAAAGCAATGTGTTTCAACGAGGGCAGGATGTTCGGAGCAGAATAATATATTGTTTAAATTAAAGTAAATGCCATCGAGCACAATTGTTTGTTTGCTATTGCCTGTTATGTTAACTGCCTCTATAGGTGCTCTCCCCGCTAAAGCTCGCGCTCTGATTTTATCTATTTGCGCTCTTTCTTGCGATCAGAGCTTTCGGCTGCTGCAGCGGGGCCGCTCTGATGAAGAGGCTTAGTGCAGCTCTGATCACCATCAAGCAATAAAGCATTAGTTTACATACAGTAAAACCAAATTAGTGCGTTATTAATCAAGCATTTAAATACAGGTTATATAGTCGATATCTTCCTTTAACAACTGTAATAAACAAAATGATTATCTTTGATAAGGCAAGCGTCTTCGAAAAGTATCAACTCTTTTTTTTGCTTATATAGAGCTACCGTATAATGTAAATTACAAGCTAGCTTAGAGTTACGGAGAAATGGCGACTGAGGCCTTCAGCTTTGGGTTATGTATTTACAGGAGGTACTTAATGAGAGATGAGTATACCGGGTGTGTATTTACAAAAGGTGCTAAATGAGATATGTGTTTAATTTGTGAACTATTATTGGGCCTGGGTTTTTAGATAATATTAGATGGAGTGGTACAAGTTTATGGTCTTTAAATAATTTAAAATAAGAGATAGATTTGAGGGTGTAGGATTGGAGAGGCGTTGCAGTGAGTTGTTGCTGCCGAGAATTTTGTATGTGTTCTATTGATAGTTGGTTGTTACAAGAGGTACGTACATATATTGGGGCTTTTATCGTAGAAGTGTAAGTGTGTGATTTTTGTGTGTCCAGGTCTAATTCGGGTTATTTTAATTTGATCCATTCAGGAAAAGTTGTGCTGGCTGAATTTATATAAGTAGTAGGAGTTGAGTTTATTTGGATGTATGTTTTAGTACCTGTTGTGAAATTCTCGGTTTAATTTCAGAGTTGAGCATAGACTGCTCGGGGGAACCTTTCCGATTAATTGTGCCACAAAAAACACGAGTGTGATTATTCTAGAATTTAATGTTATATTGTATAATGAATAAGCGCGGTTGGCTGCAATTGCAGACGTGATGAAAGGTAAACGAAGACGACTTCTTTTTTGTAATCGGCTGTGCAGTTTTACCGATCTAGCATCGAAAGCACTCTCTTTTCGATGCGTGGGCGAACGTACATAGATAGAGAGCGCTCTGACCCTCTTTGGATCTGGAACCGTTGCACCGCTTTGCTGTTCGTTAATCCTAGAAAAACTGTCCAGTACCAGTTGGATGTTTTGTTTAAATTGGATTGAGTTTTGTTTTTTTTAATGTATTTTGTATATCTTGTATGCTTGTGTTATCTTTAACTGCGATCGGTTGATTGGCTGCATTTTTTGCCGTAGCATCGGCTAATTCGGTTTCTATTATACCTGTGTGTCCAGGTACACATAGGAGTTTGAATTTAGGAGACTATTTTGTAAGTATATGACGTGCTAAAAATGTATAGTGTTCGGTGTTGTTGATGTTATTTATTGCGTCTATAGCGGAGAGGGAATCTGAGCAGATGCAATATTTCCCTTTCCTTTTTTATTTCTTAGAAACAGCAGAGCTTACACGATTGCGATAATTTCAGAGGAGAATACAGAGGAATTATGTGGTAAGAAACAAGTCATGTAATAGCAAGGGTCGTAGTTCCGTTAGATTAGTATCCGTCCGTATAACTATAAAAAAGTGAGGCTTTCGTATTCGTTCTATTTTTTAATGAATTTTGAGCGGTATATTTCAGGTACTGTGTTTTTTTTACTGTAGTGCCGAAGGGATTAGTTAGCAAGGAGGTATCGTTTGCGTAACTGTGATTATAGGTCGAGTAGGTAATTTTTGTTGCAAGTAAAGTTCGATGATTCGGTCAATTATTGATTTATATTGAGCTTTTTTTAGTGGTTTTTTTAGTGGTTTTCTTATGTTTGTTTTTCCATTGAGTACTCATGTCCGTATATTTTATTGAAGTGTTATCCTAGTATTTTTAGTAATACTAGTATTACTTAGAATTCTGGAAGGTGGAGGTTTCCTGTCGGCACGTTGCATCTGCAGCTGTGTTTTCTGCAAACATTAATGTGTTTTCATTTGGGGGTTGAAAGCTATGCACCTGAGTAGTTGAACCAGTTTGAGATTGGTTCGAATATGGGCTTTACTTTTACACTTAAACTGATTTTTGGATGTTGGATGCAGAGTTTGCGGACTATTATTTTTCTGTTTGACATGAAGTTTCTAACGTAGTTGACTAGTTTTGGCCCTGTTTTCAATTCTGCAAGTTGGTCTAGTATTGAGTGAATTCGTATTCTATCGAAAGCTTTTGCGAAGTCTAGTGAAATGATTGAGATATGAGGTGTATTTTGCATTTATGCAGGCTGTTGAAAAATTGGTATCAGATTAGGCATCTGCGAAATTTTTGGAGAATAGGTCCGCAATTTCTGATTTGTTGGTGGTAAATTAGCTGGTGGATGGTTTTAGGATGCTGTGAGTGTTTTTTATTGGGTTAAGCCCATATAAGCGCCTTATGTTGTGCTAGATTGTTTTAGAGGGAGTGTATTTATTTATTTATTTCAATTAACAATTATGTGCTAATAATGCTATATAAATTAGGAAGAGAACTAAAGATAAACTATAAGAAAATTAAAAAATTAAAATTACAGGTTAGCAGAGTTCAGGTGGTTGTAAATACTAAATGCTATATGTTTAAGGGTTAGTTCAGGGGACATGATATGGCAAAGGGTATTATAATTATAGCATAAAACCCTGAAAGGTGCATGCTGTGCATGTGTGACCTAAATAAGAGTAATCTGATAGGTCTAAAAGAACGAGTAGAACGAGAGGGAACCGTGAAGTCAATCTGACTCAAGAGAGTCTTTTCGTGATATGAACTTTTGGGTGCTTTCTTGTTTTGCTTCTCTTTGGGTGCGTCTAAAAAGGGCGTTTGCTCTTTTGAACTTTATAATGTTTTCAGTTGATATGTTGTTTTGAAGATTGAGCCACTTTTTCGTTTTATCGTTTCGTAACCTTTGAAGGTCTTTGTTCCACCAAGGAACCTTGTTTGCCTGTGTTGTGGGGTGAGACTGAGGGGTTGATCTGTGTGCCCTAGATACAATTATTTTGTGTATGCTAGCTGCTTCTTATGCTGGGTTGTCGCTGTATTGTGTATTTTTCTGTTTACTTAGAGAAGAGTTTCCAGTTGGCTTTTTCAGTGATGAAGTGTGGTTTTGGGGTTGTATTTTTGGCGTGTGGTGTGTTAAATCTGAAGAGGGTTATAATAATAGGGAAGTGGTCGCTTCTAAAGAGATCATCTTCCGTATTCCAAGAACTGTCAATATAAAGGGTTGGACTGGTGAAGGTTATGCAACGAACCGGTTTCGACCGTCTGATTCAGCTAGGCTGGCTCAGCGGTCGGTGGATCGATGCAACAAATTGCAAGTAAATGCACTAAGGTGAATTTATTCTGGTGTTGCTGTTCTGTATTGGCATCTTAAGGCTATCTTATGGCTATTCTGTTTGCTATGTTGGTGGTACGTAAACTATTGATCTCACCGCGGAACAGCTGCCTTCGGTTGTTGTGTGGCGGCGCAATTCCCGAATCGGCTGGGGGCTTCCGACTCGGATAACACCTCGTCCGCCACTCACACAGCTCCGCACGCAATAAGTTCACCCTTCCATTGTTCTCACCTCTGAGTCTGTCGGTATTGCTGGCCGTACTTGTTCTCTAGATCTTTTACTGTTCGCCGTGCGATGTTGCTTCTGGTCGCTCACTCTGTATAACTCCCTGTCTGATTTACATGTCCTACATGGCCTACATGGCAGATGTCGCCGGCACCATGGCCTCCGCCCTTCGGCCCAGCGCTGGCCCGACTCCGCCGTTCCCGTTCTCTCGTGGCGATGTACTCTCCACCCTCTCGCGTAACGGGACTTGCCTCGTGGTCTTCTAGGGCCATTTCGCCCAAGACCCTACTAGGGTCTAGTGGAGAATATTGATTCCTCACAGTAAGGTCGATATTTGTAAATGTGTTGTGTGTGCTTAGGTGTGTTTGGGATCAGTCGTTTAGTAGGGTGTAGTTCGATTGGGATATACATTTTCCGAGTGTTGTCCTCTTAAGTTATTCGTTTTAGAGCCCCAAGTTCTGTGCTAACCGTTTAAGTTGCCTGTGACAACGGTAGGCGCATTAAATGGTTCTAGCACGAAGTAAAGGTTTTTAAGAGAAATGCGGGGTTTGGAGCAATGAAGGCTGATATTAATCTAAATTTAAGCTTTGACGTCAATTCTGCGCATATTGCGTTGAAGTCGTCTTTAAGGTAAATTTCTCGGACTTGTATAGAGTTGTGTATTAGAAGTGAAACTCCTCCATAGGAATTGGAGTTGGATATATATAAATGGTTAGTATGTTTTATATATTTTTCTTGTAGGGAAATAGGTGTGTGCTTTTTTATTATTAATTGTAGTTCAATGTAGTCATTTGAGTATCCGTTGATGTTCCATTGAATAATTTTGATAGACATTTAATCAAAATGGATAATTACAGTTTTTGGAGCCCTCTTTTTTAATTAACTCGCTTTCGCTATCGTTTGACGTGTGGTCTTGCTTGAGGGTTTGGTTTTTCGGATAGGACTGATGTGTATGGTTTATTTACTGTGCTGGTGAGGTTGGTGTTGTCGGTATCGATTTCTTTTGGTTCGGTTGGCTTAGATCGGTGTTGCTGCAGCTAGTGTTGTGTGAGTTGTTGGTTTGAGTGTGCCTTGTCCATGGGGTAACAGAGTAGTTATGATGGCTTGGTGTTGTAAATTTGTAGTTTAAGATGAGGTTGTAGACTGGGTGTTCAGCTGTGTGTTTGGTGTTTGTGTGCTGGTTGGGTGTTGCATTGCATTAGTAATGGTTTTTGCGTAAGATGTCTTGCATGTTGTCCGTGCCGGTTGTGGTAAATACTGAGACCGGTTTTGTGGTCTACTTTTTCTGTGATTTTAATAGCAGTTATTTCTTGTTGTTTTAGGAATGCGGGGCACTTGCGGTCGAGTGGGCTGTGATGATGGGTTGTTGCTGCAGTTTAAGCAGATTTTTTGCTTACAGCATCTTCCGTTTTCGTTTCTATGTTTTACATTTGAACAGTTTATGAATGTGTCCATGCCTTTGCTGACTGGTTGGTTGACCAAAACGGAGGCCTTTTCTGCATCGCAGGGGTAGTGGTATGTATGGACGGATGCGTACTGTTTCGTAGCCGATTCTTAGTTTTTTTCAGGGAGTATGTGTATTCCAAAAGTGATTATTATGAGTCCAGTTTCTGTGAGTGTGGTGTTGTTTTTTTCGGTGTTGCTGTTTGTTGATCGTTTTAAAAAATTTGTTTGACTTCTGTTAAATTTTGTGTTTTTAGTTCTTGTAGATTTTCGATTTAGCTTATTTTTCGCAATTCGTTGCTGTATATGACTCCTTTGGTGAAGTAAAGAGTTCTGTGTTCGGTTACAGTGATATCTATAGTTGTTATTGGCTTTAGTTTCAGTAGTTTTATGGCTTGTATTGTGTTTTTCGTTTTGATTAAGAGTGCTCCGCCTTTTATTTTCGTGCATGTCTCGACTACCCCATCGCAAGTGTGGTCTATGGTTTTTTTTTTGTAATATGAAACATCGTCGAAATTGTTGTTGTCGTTTCTTCTTAACGTGATGTATTTCGGTTCGCCTGTGTTTGTGTTGTTTGTATTGTTGTCTCTACGGTGGTTGAAGTGGTACTGTGTCAACTGTGTAAACTTAAGCCCAGAAATGCAGAATCCAGAAATAATCTTCAAATGCCAGCAATTCTAAAATCTATACATAAATGCAGACTGTGAAAATATATGTACACCTAAAAAACACAAAACGAAAAAAAATTTCGCCCATCAATACTATAACACATACGCAAAGTTCGCTAAAATGCCCGTGCAACCATACACTTAAATACGCAGAAACAAAAATGAAACCAAAAATCCAGGGAAATCATAAAAACTTGCAGAAAATAAAAAAAGTTTACAATCCCATATTGTTTGCGTATTAAGCTAGGTATCCAGCACCGCGGAAACTAAAAATTACTGCCAAACTCCATATAACAAAAACTGGGCCAGGAATTTTTCGTTTGTGTTTTCCTGGCCTCAGTATCCAGCAAGTTAAACGAAATCCACGAATTCTTATCGATAGTTGTCCTATCGACAAGATTGTGGACTGAGAGAACAGCTGATATTCAGGCCAGGAATATACATATATGTGCCTCATATTACTGAAGTAAGAGTGAAAGGTGGGGGAAAAATCTGTGCGCAAAACCAAAAAGAGATATGCAAATTTTTAAAGTGAGGAGAAGATTTAACAGAAGCAGTTGAGGCAAGACCATGTCTTTGGCGGATCACGGAATATAAGCATTTTGATAATTTTGACATTTTGGCACCTCCGACTGTGCTGTAATTCTTCATACAACAATATGTGCCGCTACCAACACAATCACTTCATCGTCAGAATTACTTTTCTTCCTTTTTTTAATTTTAGTTTAATTTTCAAAATTGGCGCTGTTTACAAAACACAGCTGATTCATGAGAGTGGCAAATCACTTTTTAGGTTCTTGGTCACACTACATTAGTTGAGTTCCACACATCCGAAATAAAGAGCAGATTCCTTTCAGTGCTGGATACAGGCCTTAAAAAAAAACTACACCATTAAAAAAAAAACATTCTTATAAAAACTTTTGAACATCCAAATCTATCAGAAAAAGTCATTTTGGGCGACAGCGGAAAAGTCGTGTCGACTAGTGTAATAGGCTATAAAACGCAACCAAAACTCAACTTTTTTGCCACCTTTTGCCCCATGTAAAATAAACTCCAGTTTTGCCAGAAACTCAGGAGCTCAACCGTAGTGTAAACAGGCTATAACTGAGAAATTTCGGAGCTACAAAACCTTATATGCTTTTTACACTGGGGGCGTTTTTCCTATCGATATCGGAAAAGACGCAGGGAAGCAGAAGAGGCGTTTAGAGAGGAAGACAAATTTGTAAACAAAGTTGATTACATGTAAAAATCAACAGAATAGGTCAGAAAAAGAGTTGATTCTTTTATCTGCGGTGGTGCAAAATGAAGAGAATCTTTTTAATTGCCTGGAAGCGGTGGGGTTATCTACAGAAAATATGCAATTTGTCTTGCAACTGCGACGTCTTCCTCGCGTTTGAACCCTTGTATGTTAACAGCAGATAATGTTCTCTTTTCAATTAAATAGTGTATTCCACGATATGCAATAGCCACGATATGGTTCATTTTGGGAGGAAGATTTTGTAAACAGCTCCAACGCATTCTTTAAAGACAACTTCCGCATGAAGAGGAGTACGTTCGACATTCTAGTGGGACTGCTGCCTAATCTTCGAAAACAGGATATGAATTTTCGACAGGCCATTCCTTATGGAGAAAAAGATAGCCTTAGCGGTATATTGCCTGGGATCCTCCGCAGAATGTCGCACAACGTTTTGTTATTTTTCTTTTTAATATCTCTTTTGTTTTCACTAGTTCTTAGTATTTGACATTTATGATATTAGGTTAAGAAATAGATGGTAAGAATCTAAAGCAAATACGCATTATTAATACGGGAATCGTGACCGTTGGGCGGTTCACGGGAACCGTGACGAGCATCACTGACAAGCATCACTGACAGGCATCACTATCAGGCATCACAGAACCAGCCAACGAATAAGGGAAGAACGGCAAATAGAGAGCAGAAACCGCAGAGAGAGAGAGCAGAGACCGCAGCACAGGCCGCGGCTCTACTTTATACCCGGTCATCAGTCAGTATATACATACATATATGAGCTTACGATTTATGCAATTTATTATATGTTCCCAAAAGGGACGAATTAAATTTTAGGCAAAAAATAATATTTCAAAAAATGAAGTCAAACCAAGTCAACCACATCTGCTTCTACATTTCTACATGTACATGTATAACTACATATTCGAGACGTACAAGTGTTTGCGAGAGAGAGAGGGAATGAGAAGCGCTTGGCAGGCGTTACGTAGCCACTGAAAATTAATTTGTTTCTTCTGGTCATAACATTGATCCGACCTGATCCAGATTCGGCAATCTGGTAGATATGGTAATTTTCCATGATTCTGCGTTTTTTGTTTTCTCTTATCTTAAAAATTGTGGGTTCCACAGATTTTTGTTCTTTGTGGGGTCGGAAGGGGGCGTGTCAAAATTTTAAAATAAACTTGTACTGAATTGATTTCACAGGAGTTAAAAATTGTTGGGTCAAGTATAACACTATAATCTGCAAAGGCCATTTATTACTGTTGAGACGACGAGCTTTTTGTTGACTATAATCAATGAAAATTTCATAATATTTTAAGTTTAAACGCTATACATTTTATTATATGATTTGTATTTATATTAATACATATGTATGTAAAGGGAGTAAATACACTTGAGGCGGCAAGCGAGCCAATCTCGTGCCAAATAATAGATGGGGATAAAAAGGTCTATATTCCAACTACATCAAGCGGTAACTAACTTAGCAGACGCAGCGGCCGTCGGCTTAGCGATACCGTGTGAAAGCACAGCTAAGAAGAGCGGAGATAAGGAAGCATAGATTAGAGATAATAAGTGAGAGGCATGATGCTAAGAGAGAGAAATGGAAATAGTAAGATTAGGTTACATGCGTAGTGCAATGACCAAAATAGTACATATGTATGTATAAGCATTCAAATACAAAACTAAGAGAATTTTACTTGGGCCTCACCCGAACAATAACCTACCTCTATTATGTCATTACTATCCATAATCATGGATGACATCGCCGACGTCGCCGAAATTGGTAACAATGTCATTTCACCATCATCGTAAGTCCAAAATGGCCAGAGATTGCATCTTTGCTATTGCCTGGCCAAAATGCAATACATCGCCATGACATTACAACACTTGTGTTCAGACAAAAGTTGAAGTCTTTAATAAGTTTCATTACTAAATTTCATGTATTCGGTCCCACACGTTGCTGGCTGTATTCGGTTGAGTGGCAAAAGCGAGGATTATAGCCCACACCGCACATTTACGGGGAACGGTAGGATTTTTTAAAATATGTGAAACCTCGGTTCCCACAGGCCACCATCCACCATTCACCATCCATGGAAAACACAGCTGACAACAACAAACAAAAAATGTTTGCTCTTAATTTTTTCAAAATTTAACAACAAATATGGAATATCTAATTATTTTTCGACTGTGGCAGCAACAGTCAACAAATGATGTTGCAAAAATTGATGGTGGCGTTCGACAAATAAATGATAAGTTATTTTAATGAAGGAATGCAATGAAGGGTGTGGATAGTTGTAAGTAAAATGTAAAGTAAATTGTTATGTACAAGACTATGTTTTATCTGATTTAGAAGCGATACGGAACTTTGTGTCTTCGTCATAGACTTCCAAATTTATTCCATTTCAATTTACTTTAGATATAGATTTGCGTATATGAACATCGGCTCTACAGAAAGATGCAAAGATTCGACAATATATTAAAATTCGAGCCTAGCGCAACAGATCGAAGCGTCGGCAATATTGAAGAAAAAACGCAACACCTCCATTAATTAGGTTCTGCTTAATTTAAGTGTGCAACCTGAACAGCGCGATCTGTATTTATCTGCAGATATATTCAGATCTACAATTGCAAAAATGAATAAAAAATGTTTAAAACGACATTTTATTCTTTTTATTTATTCGCATTCTTCTCCCGAAGGAATTATAGCATCTCTAACTAAATATTGAGCATATGCTATAGAAAAACTTCCCGGCTCCTAGCCATTTGCTAAAGAATACCAGTTTTTTTTTTCAGTCATTGTTTACATATTTGTAGTGAATTCAATTTTTTCGTTGTGAATGACAATTTTTCAGAGCTGTATGGAAACGTACGGCTTATAGCCTATTCACACTGAGCACCGTTTACCGTTTTCCGTCTATTTCCTAGACGGTGCGTAAGGTTTTGCAGTTATGAAAATTTCCCAGTTAGTTCCACCGTCTATTTTGAATGTTCCTACGCCGCACGTTTCTATGCGATATTTAGCCGATGGTTTTCAAATGCGACTCTGGAAAATTGGCATTCACAACGAAAAAATGGAATTCACTGCGAATGTGTACGCAATGACAGCCAAAAAAACCAAAAAAAAAAAAAAACACAATCTAAAATGGAAGGAGCAGGAAGTTCTAGTGGTAAGTTTATACATATGTATATATTTTTAATTTAATAATTTTATTGTTAATACTTGAACACAATGCAGGAAATAAGAGACGAGCAGGCGGCGGCAGGCTGCAGTGGACAACGGAGATGGAAATCATGCTAATAGAGTACCACAAGAAGCAGATAGCTGAGCTGCTGGGTAAACGTATAGATGAATAAGTAAGCAACCAATCAAAATTCCATAATGATCTCTTGGCTTGTTTAAAACAAAGAAAAAATGAATAAATAAGTTTTTAAATTGCATTTTATTTGTTAATTATTGCGATTTACGCAATACTTTGCTATAGCAGATCGTATCTGTTCTGCTGACTGGTTATCATCAGCAGAACTATTGCAGGTATCGGGCTGTTCTTTCTGCTCTGCTGGTAAAAGCTCGTAACTATAGTTTATTGCGCTATTGTGCTTATTAAACATATTGTGCAGTATGCAACAGCACATTATTATTACGCTGTAATCGCTATCTTTATCCTTTTCGTCCAACAACATGATTAGTTGTTGCAAGAAAATATTTTGCTGTTGAACCATAGTTAAAACAATTGCAAAATCTTCCATATCCATTTTTTTTCCAAACAAAAATAAAAACATCTTCCGCTCAAAAACTCAGTTTTTGTTATTGTCATCAGTTTTTAGACGCTAACGGTAGACGGTGCCAGTGTGAATCGAAGTTTCACCGTCTATCAAAAATCCCAACGTTCCCCCTTGACGGGCTCAGTGTGCAGAGGGTATTAGGAACATCCTTAATGGATGGTGGAACTAACTGACAAATTTCGGAACGGCAAAACCTTACGGACCATCCCCGAAATGGATATCCACCATCCATTTCGGGGATGGTCCGTCTCTTGGAACAGGCTATTACCACACATTTCAGTTTGGTTAATCGACAAAAGCGTTCCTGAAGAAATCGATAGTATCATTTTTGCGGAAATTCCAGATCCGTCCACTGACCAACTGCTGTTTGATATTGTTACAGCAAACATGATCCATGGTCCATGTGGTACTCTTAATAGTTCATCGCCTTGCATGGCAGATGGAAAATGTACTATAAATTTCCTTAAAGATTTTAATAATGATACGGTCACACAATGTCGACGGATATCCAATATATCGTCGCAGAAATCCCGACAATGGCGGACAATCATTTATTAAAAAAATTAGGAACACGGACATTGACAATCGTTAGGTGGTGCAAAGTATTCACCTTTGCTGAGCAAGACAAACGCCTTGGGGCGATTATTTACAGTCAATCCAAGACACACTGAGTGCTTTTCGTCTACTTTTCGCTATGGTTTTGACTACATGTTTCCCAGCCCGAGCATATTGTGGGATAATCACAAAGATTCAATGACTGATGATATATTGCATCAACATCGTACACGTTGCCACGATCTAACCATAACATTCAGCGATGCTATGTACAATGAAGCATTGATTTCTATTGAGGATCTGTGCATTGTCATTGGCAACTTACCCCTCAGTCATTTCGATATGAATTCGCCAAGTCGAACTACATCTGATTTAAATTGATAAACACGGTGGCAATGGCGAAGAAGAAAAAAAATCAGTGGCCGTGACGATACTAGATTTAAATAATGCATATAACTGTGTTAATTTAAACTTTTTAAAAGCCATTCTGGAATCCGAAAACTTTCCAAAGGTTTTTACGGACTGGGTTCTAAATTTTATGTCTAAAAGGGTGCTAAAGCTTGGAGATGCAACTCAAACTGTACATGGTGGTATTCCTCAGGGGTCCTGTCTGTCAACTTTATTGTTCAATATGTATACAAAAAGGTTACACCAAATAAACGACAGCAAAACTCATGTTCTGCAATTTGCAGATGATTTTACAAATATTTCCTTGGGATATGATTTAAAAACAGCCACTGAAAATCTCCAAAGTAAAATAAACGACTTTAATTTACTATGTAAGGATTTAGGTTTTAGTTTTAATCCAAGTAAGTCTGCGGTTTTGAATATGGGTAAGGGAAAAAAGCAACCTACATATATGTATTAAAGTTGACAACATAAACATACCCTGCAGGAAAAGTATTACCTTTCTGGGCAGAGTTATAAATGCCAATATGTCAAACATAACTCATATAAAAGAAGTAAAAAAATTCCCAAGACAAAGTGCAAGAATTATACAGCTAGCAACGACAATAAAATCTGGACTAAAACCTAGAGTAAGCACAAATATTTTCAAATCCTTTGTACGAACGAAACAAGAATATGCTATGACCACTTTTGCAGATATGGGAATAGGTGCAACAAAGGATATGGACATTGCACAGGCGGGGGTGCTAACAAGATGTGTAGGGGTACCTCCTGACACGAGCAAACATGAAATCTTTGCGTTAGCTGGAGTAATGCCACCGTCTTTTAGGGCGAAATGGCTTACAGCCAAAGAGCTGTTTAAAATAAAAACTTTCAACAATGAGTTCTTTGAAAAATTGTTAAAGACTGAAGCTAATACAAGCTATACCTCAACTTTAAGAGAATTTAGATATTTTTTTAGTAACACGAGTATCTATTACAATTACAAAGCTAGCGGAAAAATTAATATAAAAGAAAAATTTTTAAAACAAAATAATAATGAATATGCTGACGAAGAAATTAGAGCCATGTTTTATGAAATTTTAATAAAATATAAAACAGAAGGGTGGAATATAATCTCCACAGATGCATCTGTCACCTCAAACGGCACTGGTATAGGAATAGTCGAAATGCCAAGTAGGAAAAAACACATGTATAAAACGGAAATACCATTATCATCGGTGGGGGCAGAGCTAGTTGGAATCAAGCTAGCATGTGATATAGTTAAAAAAGAGAAATACAAAAAAACCGTAATTATGTGTGATGAGTTAGGTGCGATCAAGTTAGTAAGTAAGAAAAATACAGACTCATATAATGAAAGAAATTCATGACTTAATTGAGCACTCAGAAGTAGATATTTTGGACATTTTATGGTTTCCAGGACACAAAGGAATCGATATAAATGAAAAAGCTGATAGTTTAGCGAAAGAAGCTCTAAATAGAGCAGAATATGTATGTTCGGCTAAGCGCCTACCCATGGCAGCACAGAGATAGGCATAGCTTACTCTCTTTACATTGCTCTCAATGCATCGCTGTTGCTGCTGCTGCTGCCCTACGCCCTACGCTCTCAATCGCTACATCGCCCTTTCCCTAAATTCGTCGTCCGACAAGAGCTGTGGGAGAGGCTCATCAGCAGAGCAGAACTTACTCAAAATTTGATCATCGTCGTGCGCAAACGTGATACCGCCAACCTTTCGTCTCGCATTGTTCTTTCGATAAGAAACCAATTTGAACAAAAACACATACACAATATACACACATACATTGAATCCAAACCCTTTTGTTTTTTTTTAATTAAATTTCGCATATACGCTGCTGAAGAAGCTCAGTAGCTCAACATTTTGGTGACCCTGACGTGATTAAAAAACAATAAAAAACAATTGCATTTATCCAAATTTTGTCATTGCCTTACTCGCATAAAACAACGGTTGTTCGGTTCCTCAGTTGTGCACAAGCAATAGTAACGGTTCTCGCGTCATCTGCTATACCTTCTGCTTGCTGTTGTTTCGTTACGGTTTCGGTGCTCTCAGTGTGTATGCCATTGTTGTTGTTGGCAAATTGCGAATTCTCGCTGCTGGTCTGTGCCCGTGTTTTCGAGCGCTGCGATCGATTGGGAAGTGCCTTTCAAACTGTTCGAAGCTATTCACCGGCTATTAACCTCGGCTTTTGCTTTATCAAACACACACAATGTCTTCTGATGGAACCCCCTCCCCTATCGCTGTCGATTCCCCCTTGTCTCTCAATGTGGACATTGCGTACTACAAGCGCAAGGTGCAAGCCATGCTAAGTGCAGCGCGGGGAGTTGAAAATGCCGTCGGCAAAAAGAAGATTGGGGAGCTCACGGAGGAGGAATTGAACGTCCGGTTAAAGTCTGTATTGGATCTTGTCGTATCTTTCAATGAGCATCATGATGCTCTGAAAAGAATCGATCTTGATGAGATCGGTAGTCCCTTAAGAAAAGAGTTTGACGAGTGCGTGGTTATGCTGGAGAGCAGAATTAAGCATGAGTTGAACAAGCGGCAGCCCACAATGCTCCCTTGCTCAACAATGCGGACGGACCATGTTTCAGAAGCCCCAGCTACGGTTATAATGCAGCATCGGCATCGCCTATCGGAGTTAAAGCTTCCAGAATTCAGTGGGGGCTACTCACAGTACTCCGCCTTTTGGAGCATGTTTTCCTCGATAATCGACACGGAGCCTGACTTAACGAATGTGGAGAAATTGCAGCATCTACGATCCTGCCTAAAAGGACCGGCTCTAGACACGATCTCGTCGTTGGAATTTTGCCACGCCAGCTATCCCATCGCTTTGGATTTGCTGAACAGACGGTTTAATAATAAACGGTTAATTTTTCAGGCACACGTCAATGACATTCTGGGTGTGCAGCGCGTTGAGGAGTAGTCTGTGTCTCAACTTCGGTTCTTGACAGATACCGCAATTGGCAATCTGCGAGCCTTAAAAAGTATTGGGACAAAGGAACAGATTGCTGACGTTATTATAATACACAGCCTGCTGCAGAGGGTAGATAGTGCCACACAAGCCAAGTGGGAGGACACTCCGTCACTGGATAGTATACCCACAGCCGAGCAATTCACCGAGTTTCTGGAGCAAAGATGTCAGAAGTTGGAGAATCAGGAGCACACTAGGGCAATGTATGCGCCCGGCATTCAGGCGGGAAGGAATAAAAAAACATTTAACAGCAGTAAGAGTTCTTTCGTAGCGACTGAATCGGTTGCTCTTGACTGTGTATTTTGCAATACTAATGGCCATAATATTTATACCTGCACTTTGTTTTTAAATCTCTCGCCTTCACTGCGCCAACTAGAGGTGAAGAAACTCAGTCTTTGCATGAATTGCCTGAAGCCCGGCCATCAAATTCGCACCTGCAGGTCCTCAACTTGTCGCCACTGTGGGATCAAACATCACACGTTATTGCATTTCAATGACAGACGCTCGCAATCGGAGTCTGCTGTCTCGTCGTCACCGCACCCTGAAGCCCATTCACAGGCCTCTGCCACCGCCCTGATAGCTCACAATTCTTGCAATGATGTCGTACTCTTAGCCACTGCAGTGGTTTTGTTGAAGGATCGCGCTGGATCTCTCGTGCCATGTCGGACACTCTTGGATTCCGGGTCACAAATGCACCTAATAACATCTAGTCTCGCTCAGCAGCTTAGACTAAAGAAGACCATGTCATCGGCCGCAGTATTGGGTCTTGGGGACTCTAGTTTCGCATCGGAGGGCTACACAGTGTGCCTCAATTTGCAGTCGCAAGCCTCTGATTACAGTACCAGTTTCGTCGCATTGGTAGCACCCACAATCACCGAGCAGCAGCCTAGTTTTTCAGTAGACGTTTCCGACTGGAAAATTCCGCAGAACATCCCACTGGCGGATCCGCAGTTCTTCAGGCCGCAGCGTATTGACCTGCTCATTGGGGCTAGTCTCTTCTTTGACCTTCTGTGCGTTGGCCAAATCAAATTGGCAACAGGCTTGCCATCGCTTCAGAAGACTCGCCTTGGATGGGTGGTTTCAGGAGGGGGCCAGCAACCTCGTAAAACAGCCTTGTTGGGGTCTCGGTGCTCATCCGACACAGGTCATGAGTCTCTCGATCAAGTGGAAATGCTGCTGAGGCGGTTTTGGGAGATAGAAAGTTCCACTGAAGTTTCGGTGACGGTCAAGCAGGAGGATATTGATTGTGAGGAGCACTTCAAAGCTAATTTCTCGCGCTTGTCATCTGGAGAGTTCGCTGTGAAGTTGCCCATCAAAAGAAGTTTGGATATCTTGGGTGATTCGTATATGCAAGCATATCGCCGGTTCCTCAACATGGAGCGGAAACTCGGGCGTCGGCCGCAGCTAAAGGCTCAGTACTCCTCTTTCATCCGCGAGTACCAAGAACTCAATCACATGTCGTTAGTAGAATCAGAGCTGTTCAGTCGCTGTCGATATTTTTTGCCACATCATTGCGTGCTTAAGGAAGAAAGCACAACTACCAAACTGCGGGTTGTGTTCGATGGATCTGCATCAACGTCAACGGGGTTCTCTCTAAACGAGGTTCTAATGGCTGGGCCTACTATCCAACCAAAGCTTCTACATACATTACTGCGTTTCCGTACGTTCCCAATTGCGCTGACTGGGGACATCTGCAAGATGTACAGGTGTGTCCGGGTAACTGAGCCAGATAATTACCTTCAGTGCATCTTATGGAGAGATTCGCCGCAGGAAAATGTAAAGACGTTTAAACTCGATACGGTCACGTATGGGACCAAGCCAGCTCCCTATCTTGCAATTCGTGCGATGCTCCAATTGGCCGAAGAAGAAAAATCGTCATTCCCTATTGGCTCGGAAGTGTTGGCGTCCAATTTTTATGTCGATGATTTGATGACTGGTGGAGGATCTGTAGAGGAAGTGCGTGAGAAGATGAAGCAGACATCCCAGTTGCTGGCTCGGGGAAACTTCATAATTCGGAAATGGTGCTCCAACGTTCCTGCCGTGCTTGAAGGAGTTCCTGACAACGATAAAGAAACGCTGCTAAGTTTCGACGATGGCACCGATTTTACAAAGGCCCTTGGATTGGTTTGGGAGCCTGCATCCGATGAATTTCTCTTTTCCGTAGTACCCGCACAGTTGTCTTCAAAGCCGACAAAGCACTCTATGTTGTCAACTATCGCTCGTTTTTATGATCCCCTTGGATTGATTGGGCCTGTCATTGCAAAGGCAAAGATTTTCCTTCAGCTGGTGTGGAAGGAGCGGCTCCAATGGGATGAGAGTCTACCCGAGTCTCTTTCGTCAGCGTGGATCACTTTTTGCGAGAACTTGTCTGCCCCTCAGCGTTTTAGATTTCCTCGCCTCGCATTGTGTCCCAGGTCAAAGGCGGAGGTTCATGGTTTTTGTGATGCTAGTCTAGACGCGTATGGCGCATGTATTTATATCGTCTCAAGGACCAAGAACGGCACATACGTGCAACTTTTCTGTGCGAAGTCGCGTGTCGCCCCTGTCAAGGTATTGACTGTGCCCAAATTGGAGTTATGTGGCGCTGACCTACTTTCTCAATTGATCAGTGAGATACACCAACTTAAACTATATACTGGAAGCTTCTATTGCTGGTCCGACTCCACAACTGCCTTGTCTTGGATTCGCAATGACCCATCAAGTTTTAACGTCTTCGTTGCAAATCAGCGGCCATTCAGGAGCGGACTGCTCAGATGGAATGGCGCTACGTTCCAACCACTCAGAACCCTGCGGATATCTTATCCAGAGGCGCTCTGCCATCGGAATTTTTGGAATCGCATCTTTGGTCCCAGGGGCCACTCTTTCTTCGAGATGAGAAACCGATGTGGCCATTGTCATCTACACAAGACCCGCCGATACTGGAGCTTCGCAAGAGAGTCCTCATTGCAGTTTGCCCATTCGTAGACCTCTCTGATGGCAGGAAATTTACCAATTCCTTCGGAAAGCTTCAGCGCACGTTTACATACGTATTCAAATTTGTGAGGCGCAAAAAGTCATCGGGAGTAACAGTGGATGACATCGTTGGTGGCACACGGTTACTCATTCGTTCAATACAGAGAGTGCAGTTATGGACTGACTACAAGGCTTTGCGGGATGGAGAGCAGGTGCAGCCGTCGAGCTCTATTTCGTCGCTCGCACCATTTCTGGATGAACATGGACTATTACGCGTCGGTGGACGGTTGGCGAACTCATCACTTGATTTCAACGCGCGGCATCCAGTTATTCTTCCAAGGCGTCATCCCGTCACTTCAGCTGTAGTTGTGCAGTTTCATGAGCGGAACTTGCACGCTGGACCACGAGCATTAATCGCACTAATTCGTCATGAGTATTGGCCAATTGGAGGGCGCAAGACGGTGGCAAATGTCGTAAATCGCTGCACAAGATGTTTTAAGGCCAAGCCGCGCTTACTTCAGCATATCATGGCTGACCTGCCAAAGGAGCGTGTGAATGCAACTTGCGCCTTTGCTGTTACAGGCGTGGATTTTTGTGGTCCATTCTTTTACAAGAGTGAGGTGCGGACCAGACCACCCATCAAATGCTACGTTTGCGTATTTATTTGTTTTGCCACCAAGGCCGTGCACTTGGAGCTTGTGCAGGATTTGTCAACGCCAGCGTTCATTAGCGCGCTCAAGCGGTTCATTTGTACTCGTGGTCAGCCGAGGGAGATTTGGTCTGATAATGCAACTAACTTCGTTGGAGCTAAGAACGAGTTGGCGGAGCTGAAGAAGCTGTTCCTCTCCGAAAAGCACCAGAAGACAGTTCAGGAGTTTTGCGTCGCAGATCACATCGACTGGCGCTTTATTCCCCCTCGGTCTCCCCACTTTGGCGGGCTCTGGGAGGCAGCGGTGAAGACAGGCAAGTATCACTTCTACAGTTCCGCCTCCAGCTCCGTACTTTGCTTCCCATTTCAGAGCATCCCGACGATTTGGACGTGCTAACACCTGCGCATTTCTTGGGCACGGCGCCGATCCTTATGTTTGCAGAGCCAGATGTAACCAGACTAAACTTCAATCGTCTTGATCGCTGGCAGCAGGTCAACTTTCTGCAGCAGACGTTTTGGTCCCGCTGGCGAGAGGAGTACCTCACCCTTCTTCAGGAGAGAGCTAAGTGGAGAACTGGGCAGCCTAGTCTCAGCATCGGCGACGTAGTGCTCGTAAAGAACGAGAACCTGCCTCCCCTCAAGTGGCCATTGGGAAGGGTGACTAAGTTAATCGTCGGGAAGGATGGTGTTCCCAGGGTAGCTGAGCTCAAAACGGCTACTGGGATAGCCACAAGGGCCGTTGCGAAGTTGTGTATGCTGCCAAAGAAGGATGTCGAAGACCCGTACTCTTCAACGGGGGGAGTATGTTCGGCTAAGCGCCTACCCATGGCAGCACAGAGATAGGCATAGCTTACTCTCTTTACATTGCTCTCAATGCATCGCTGTTGCTGCTGCTGCTGCCCTATGCCCTACGCTCTCAATCGCTACATCGCCCTTTCCCTAAATTCGTCGTCCGACAAGAGCTGTGGGAGAGGCTCATCAGCAGAGCAGAACTTACTCAAAATTTGATCATCGTCGTGCGCAAACGTGATACCGCCAACCTTTCGTCTCGCATTGTTCTTTCGATAAGAAACCAATTTGAACAAAAACACATACACAATATACACACATACATTGAATCCAAACCCTTTTGTTTTTTTTTAATTAAATTTCGCATATACGCTGCTGAAGAAGCTCAGTAGCTCAACAATGTATGTGTACATTTTAGCGTAAAAGAGGCATTAAGAGAAATAAATAATAAAATAAAGGAAGGCTGGAACGATGATTATATAAGCAAATGCCATGCTAGAGGCTCGACACTTTTTAAATATTTTCCGAATTTATCAAAAAAACCATGGCATCACAATTTAAAATGGAAAGCAAAAAGCATCAAAGTTATAAATAGACTAATGACAGACCACACGTATGACATGGTTTTCCTGCATCGCATCAAATTTTGCGACACAAATATCTGTGAAACATGTTATGTAGTAGAATCAGCTGAACATCTCATATTTAATTGCCAAAAACTTACAAATATCAGGAAAAATTTTAAAATCTTTAAATACTACCAGAATTTAGATCAAATTCTCTTAAAAAAAGAACCTCTACACTTGAGGGAGCTTGCCAAATTTATAAGTGCAGCTGACTGTTCCTTTTAAAAACCAATGGTCTTTGTAACACAAAACACTAACTTTCACTTTTAAAATATTCTAAATATATAATAACAATTCTTCTTTTCCGACTGCCACAAACCCACCTATAAACTCTACCAACGGAAGTCTTCTATTAATCTGTTCTATCTCTATTCTTTACTTGTCTATTCTATTATTTTCTATTCTATCCTATTCTATTCTATTCAATTCTATTCTATTCTCTCTGTTCTCCTTTTTTTCCAATCTGTACTCTTAACATAAAAAGGAAAAAAAAAGGAAGGAAAAAAAAAAAAAAAGATAAAAAACCGATAAATTTAAAAAAAAAACTAATACCAATACTAATAATAATAAAAAAAAATAGTTGTATAATAAACTTTGTTAAAAGAAAAAAAAAAAAAAAGAATAATAATAATTAAAAAAAAAAAAAAATAAATAAACAGCAAAACCAAAAGAAAGGAGAAAAAGCTTGTAAAGTCTTAGAGTGAACACCTTGAGCAAGTTGGAAACCTGCTCATGTTCTACCAGTATCTGGTCAATGCAACCTCTTAGTTGCGACCAAAACACAAATTATCTATCGGATGGTTAAAGCCAAAAAAAAAAAACATCTGATTTAATGAACACTGAAATGAATCGTGAACTGCAGTACAGCACTGTAGAAATGGCAGTGATTGTTGCCCGCAATGTCATACAATGTCATGAATGAGGAACAAAAAACCATTTATGATCGCATTTTTCTCGTGGTTTCAGCTGGACAAGGTGGGTTCTTCTTTTTGGATGCACCGGGTGGAACTGACAAAACATTCCTTATTTCGCTAATTCTTGCTGAAATATGATCAAATAATGGCATAGCATTGGCCGTTGCATCATCGGGCATTGCAGCAAATTTATTGGATGGAGGCAGAACAGCTCATTCAGTATTTAAGCTGCCACTGAATATTCAGAATAACCCTGACGAAGTATGCCACATTAAGAAACTATCGTCCATGGCCACCGTGCTGAAACAGTGTTAAATTATCATCTGGGATGAATATACTATGGCACACAAACATTCGCTTGAGGCGTTAAACAGGACATTGAAAGATATCAAAAACAGCGACAAACTATTTGGCGGCAATCTGTTGGTCATTTCAGGTGATATCAGACAAACACTTCCAGTCATTCCACGTTCAACATACACTGATGAGATCAACGCTTGCCTAAAATCATCTCCATTGTGTAATGTTGAAAAAGTACAGCTGAAAGTAAATATGCGCGTTCAAATGCTTCAAGATCCATTCGCTGAAACATTTTCGAAACAACTCTTAGGTGCCGTTTACACTGAGGCTGCGTCTTGATTCTTTGCGTCTTCCCAGAAACGCAGTTTTTTTTACATAGGTTTAGCATAGGGCCCTAGTGATGGCAAAAAGTTGCGTCGTTTTCCGACGCAACTGCGTTTTGGTATTTCTGTGGTATTTGTGTGCGCATAACAGCAATTTTCGTACTTTTCTGCCTAATCAGCGGACCTATCACCACTAATAACAACAAAAAACAGCAGATTAAAATTTAAATTTTGCCGCGTAAAATTTTGAACAGAGTAAAAAGGGGCGAAAATTCATGTAATGGTTAGAACAAATTGTTTAAACTAATTTTATTATTAAAAAAAGCATTTCAACAATATAGTTGATTTAAAATTTTTTGCTGCAAATCCCATGTCCTTAATCCTTTCACTGTTTCCGTGATCTTCTCAGGGTAAGAAAGTCTGCTTGCAGATACTTGTCAGCGAGTTGAGCAACTACCTCGCGACAAAGCTGCAGTAATATGAGGCAGACAAAAGTCCTTGACACACCAAATAGACTCCCGTACGACATTCCGCAATTTTGCAATGAAGAATACATTATTTAATTGAAAAGAGAGAACATTACTTGCTCTTTACCTACAAGAGCCCAAATGCAAGGAGGACGTTGCAGTTGCAAGGCGAATTGCAACCTTTCTGAGGATAACTCAGCCGCTTCCATGCACTTCAAAACTTCTCCTCACTTTGCGCCACCGCAGTTGAAAGAATCAACTCTATTTCCGACATATTTCGTTGATTTTCGAACATTATTTACTTTGTTTACAAAATCTGTCTTCCTCTTCCAAGACGCAAAGACGCTGTAGTGTAAACGGCAGTTCTGCTTCTCTGCGTCTTTTCTGATATCGATAGGTAACGCACCAAGTGTAAAAAGACTATTAGATATCGGTGATGGTAAAGTTGCTATAGATGAAACTGGATACGTAAAATTATCGACCGATTTCTGCACAATCGCTGATTCGCAAGATACTCTTATTGAACAAATATTTCCCGTTGTACACAAACAGTACATAAATCATGAGTGGCTTGCAGAATGAGCAAATTGAGCGGCAAAAAATGTAGACGTTGACAATTTAAATCTGAAGATACAAATGTTGTTGCCAGGGAACTTGGTATCATACACATCTATTGACACAGTTTGCGACGACAGCGAAGCAGTAAATTTTCTCACACAGTTTTTGAATTCACTGGATTTGCCAGGCATGCAACCGCATAATTTACAATTAAAGGTTGGATCTGCGATTATCTTGCTTCGTAATTTAAACCCACCCCGGCTGTGCAACGGTACGCGATTAGTCATTCAAAAATGAATGAAAAACGTGATCGAAGCATGTCTTTAATCCTTTCACTGTTTCCGTGATCTTCTCAGGGTAAGAAAGTCTGCTTGCAGATACTTGTCAGCGAGTTGAGCAACTACCTCGCGAAAATTTCGAGGTGAAAATATATGTATACTACGGATTCCTATTATACCTACAGATGTGCCAATTCAATTCAAACGTATGCAGTATCCGATTAGATTGGCATTTGCAATGACTATCAACAAATCCCAGGGCCAAACGATGCCTATTTGTGGCTTAGATTTGAGAACACCATGTTTTTCACACGGACAATTATACGTGGCATGCTCTCGAGTAGGTAAACCATCCAGTTTGTTTGTGTTAGCTAAAGATGGGCTAACAAAAAATATTGTTCACGCCATAGCAGAGATTGATATTGTTTGTTAGTATTACTGTCGTAACTAATTATTTAATGATAAATAAATAATAAATTATAATAACTTAAAAATAATATTTGGTCTTTGTTATTTTTATATTCCCTTGTGAGGAATCGATATTCCTCACAAGACCCTAGTAGAGGATGGAGCGAAATGGCCAGCGAAGAGCGCGAGGCGATCCCGTTAAGCGAGACGATGGAGCGGGCCTCGCTCCCAGAACAGGGAAACGGCGGAATTGGGCCAGCGGTGGGTCCAAGAGCCGAGGACCGGGAGGCGCCATGTGGATCCCATGTAGGCCATGTAGATCCCATGTAGGCCATGTGGATCCCATGTAGGCCATGTAATCCCATGTAGGCCATGTAGGCCGATCCCGGTGCGGAAGGCTTGGGAAGACGAAGCGGTCGATGGAAAAGTACCAAGGAAAGTACCAAGCCACGCGTTAATTCGGCCGTCGTGGCCAAGCAGGTGAGAGAGTGGTCATTTCGTTTCGACGGGACGGAAAAACCACTCGAGTTCCTGGAGCAGGTGGAATGGTCGGCCGACATGTATGGGTTGGATGTGGACCAGATACCGAGGGCGATGCCAGAACTACTAAAGGGACGAGCGGTGATGTGGTTCCTCGCTAACAATAGGCAGTGGCAGACGTGGAGGTCGTTCGTGCAAAGCTTCCAGGACTACTTCTTGCCAAGGGACTACTTCAAAAAGTTGCTCCAAGAGGTGAGGAATCGCAAGCAGAAATGGGGAGAGTCCTTCAAGGACTACATGGTGGACATGCAGACCCTCATGCGTCCCCTCAAGCGCACTCCGGAGCAACAAGCAGAGGCTATCCGGGAGAATAGCGTGCCGGATTTGCGGATTTTTATTCGGCCGCACCGATGTCAAGATCTGGACGAGATGATGAAGCTAGCGAACGAGTTCGAAGCTCTGGAAAGAGATTGGGCGGAATTCCAAAAGGAAAGCCCGTCAAGCCGGGCCAGGGCAGCCAATCCCTTCACGCGAACGACTTCGACGGAGGTGTGCCGTCGGTGTAGAGACGACCCGGCAACCGGCTTCAGCCAGAAGCCATCGATAACGCCTAGCGACCACCAAATGGAAACCAATGTGGTGGGGGGATATGTGCTGAACCCCGAGAATGCGTGCCGCCGGTGTGGAAGCAACAGACACTGGGCCCAGGCATGCACGGGCAGGCCGTTGACGTTCTGCTGGAGATGCGGCAAGGTGGGGGTGCCGACCTGGCAATGCTGTACGCCCGCGGGAAACGCACCGCGACCCAAGCCGCGGAGGGCAGTGCCAGGGTCGCAATTGGAGGCCCCGAGGTCCGAAAACACTCGAGAGAGGCCCACGCCGGCCTAGTCGGTGGACTGACCGATGAGGAAGTGCAGCTGTCCACCGTGGTAAGCATCGCCGGGCGAGAATGGAAGGCCACGGTGGACACAGGAGCGACGAGTAGCTTTGTTAGCTGTCAATTGGCGGACAAGCTGCGGGGAGTTGGAGTGGAGACGAGGACTCGCAAGAGGGTGCGACTGGCGGACGGTCATAGCCAGGACGTCAACTCTCAGCTTGAGGTAGAGGTGGCGTTCGGAAACAAGGCGATCGCAATGACGCTCCTCATATTGCCCGGAGTGATTGACGAGCTGGTTCTGGGGTGGGACTTTATAGCCGCAGTCGGAGCAGAGGTGACCTGCGCGGGGCACAGGGTGGTGATCCCTGCGAGAGGTCGACGGAACAGGCGGTTAGAGGAGAAGCTGTCAGTGGCGGTACTGGCCACGGAGGAAGCCCCAGAGTTGGCAAGCGAGTCAACTCCGGCGGCCTGCGAAATGAGAGGCATGGAGGGCGGCAGGCACAGCGAGAACTACAAGGAGTCAACGGACGAGGAGTTTTTAGACAAGGAACTAGAGGAATTCCGGAAGATGAAGGGAGTGTCCCAGGTGGCAGTTCATTCCATCACCATGAAGGATGCTGAGCCGGTCAAACAGCGGTACTATCCCAAGAACCCCAAGATGCAAGCCGAAATCAACCAACAGGTGGACGAGCTGTTGCAAACGGGACGCATTGAACCATCGAGGAGCCCGTACAGCTCGCCGATCGTGATGGTTAAGAAGAAGACGGGAAAATGGAGGTTGTGCGTGGATTTCCGCCAAATAAACGCAAAATCGATTAAGGACGCGTACGCGATGCCGAGAATAGACTACATTCTAGACCAGTTCAGAGAGGCGCGGTTCATCAGCAGTCTGGACCTAAAGGACGGATATTGGCAGATTCCACTGGAAGAAAGGAGCCGGCAGTATACCGCCTTCACGGTGCCGGGCAAAGGACTGTTCCAGTGGAAAGTGATGCCGTTCGAGTTGCACTCGGCGTCGGCGACGTTTCAGAGGGCGTTGGACCAAGTGATCGGGTCAGAAATGATGCCTCACGCGTTCGCCTATCAAGACGATTTTAAAGTCATCGGACGGACGAGGGAGGAACATCGGCGGAATTTGGAAGAGGTGTTCCGGAGACTCAAAAAGGCCAACTTGCGCTTGAATGTGGACAAGTGCCAATTCTTCCGGACGGAGCTACGGTATCTGGGCCATCTGGTGACAGGAGAGGGAATATGCACCGACCCCGAGAAGGTGGCGGCCATTGCGGAGCTTCAGCCGCCGACAAATGTCAAGGAGTTGCGGCAGTATTTGGGCGTAGCCTCCTGGTATCGGAGATTCGTGGACGGATTTGCCACGTTGGTGCAGCCTCTCAGCGCGTTACTTAGGAAGAAGGCGAAGTGGGAGTGGACGCCCGAAAGGCAGCAGGCATTTGAGGCCGTGAAAGGCCGGCTGGTGGCGGACCCGGTTTTGGCCTGTCCCGATTTCTCCAAGAGATTCGTACTCCAGATGGACGCCAGCGATTACGGATTGGGGGCCATCCTGACTCAGGAGACCGAAGAGGGAGAGAGAGTCATCTCATATGCCAGCCGATCTCTGAATGCAGCCGAAAAGAACTATTCGGCGACGGAGAAAGAGTGCCTGGCGATTGTATGGACTGTCCGAAAACTGAAGCCATATTTGGAAGGGTATCACTTTAAGGTGGTAACCGACCATATGGCATTAAAGTGGTTGAACAGCATAGAGAGCCCCACAGGGAGGATTGCGAGATGGGCACTGGAACTCCAGCAATATGACTTCGAGATTACCTACAGGAAGAGGCAGCTGAACATCGTGGCGGACGCGCTATCCCGGCAGCCAGTGACGGAGCGGTGCCGGAGAATGAACGAGGAAAAGGCCAGCCAGAAGCGGGATACCGAGTGCACGTGGATGAAGAGGATAGAGGAGAATATGGAAAAGGAGCCATTGAAGTATCCCGACTACGTGAAGGAGGTGGGCCGAATATACCGACACATACCCCACCGAGCGGGAGACGAAGAGGTGGCATCGTGGAAGCTTTGCGTCCTAAGGGATCTCCGGGAGCGGGTCATAAAAGAGAACCACAGCATCCCAGAGGCTGGACACGCGGGAAGCCGGAAAACGGCAACAAGGATAGCTGCCAGATATTACTGGCCCGGGATGCACCGCGACGTAAGAAGATTCGTGAGGAAGTGCGAAGCTTGCATGCGCTTCAAGCCGTGTCAGCGTCAGGCGGCCGGTAAAATGCTGACGCAGGTCCCCGAAGAGCCGTGGGCGACGGTTTGTGCCGATTTCGTAGGACCATTACCAAGGTCAAAGCATGGAAACGCCGTGCTGTTGGTACTGGTGGATCGGTTTTCGAAATGGACCGAGCTGGTGCCGTTGAGAAAGGCCACTGCAGAAGCATTAACGAAGGCCTTCTGGGAGAGGATTATAGCCCGGTTCGGGGTGCCAAAGGTGGTGGTCACCGACAATGGGGTCCAGTTTACCAGCAGGGCCTTTCAAAGGTTCCTGGAACACAGCGGGGTGCGGCACCAGTTCACGGCACCGTACACCCCACAGGAGAACCCAACGGAGAGAACCAACCGGACGGTGAAGACCATGATAGCCCAATTCACCGAAGGGGACCAGAGGTGCTGGGATGAGAAGTGGCCGGAGTTAATGTTGGCGGTGAACTCGGCGGTGTCAGAATCAACGGGATACTCGCCAGCGTTCATCGTGCAAGGAAGAGAGCCGAGGCTGCCGAACGCGTTGTACGACGAGGAGACACTCGGCACTGGGCAAGAAACCCACACACCGGACGAAAATGCGACCAAGTTGCGGGAGTTGTTCCAGTTGGTGCGACGCAGCTTGGAACGGGCGGCCCAGGATCAAGCAAGGCATTATAACCTGCGAAGGAGATCCTGGAAACCTAAAATAGGAGAAGTAGTGTGGGCCAAAAAGCACCATTTGTCTAAGGCAGTGGAGGGTTTCGCGGCGAAACTGGCACCGAGGTATCGGGTGGTGGACTTCACCTCGCCTGTGATATGCAGGGTGAAGAAGGAGGGCGACAAACAGGCGCGGACAGTCCACATCGCCGACTTGAAGCCGCGAGCGGAGGAAGAGGCGCAGGACGTCACGCAGGACACGGGGTGGAGCCGGCACCACCACGAGGGAGGCGCGCGGAGTTAAAAACTACGCGAGGACAACTCCCATTGGAATCGCGAACGGCCGGTGGCAGTGAGTGTCCTGAAAAGGGTAAAGATACAAATTAGTCAAGGTCCAACAGGAGGCCAGAACAGGCATCGGCCGGTCTCCGGGCGGGAAGATGTCCGGGCGAACGGGTGGGGTTCGAAAGATGAGTCGGGGGAACGCGCAAAGAAGTGCTGGTTCATGGTCCAGGATCCGTTGGCCATCTATAACCGTCGGGTTCGGCCGGGCAGAAGGCTCGCCCATGCGCTGCTTGTCGGCCGAGGAGTCGGATGATCCTCGGGTCCGGGGCGGCTGCATGGGGCAGAAGTCACGCCAGAAGCCGAACCGAAGCCCGGGAGTAGAGGGCGAGCCAGGGTCGTACCGCCGGGTGCATCCGGGCGGAAGGTCGTTTGATCTCATGGCACCGGGGAATTTCGGCGGTCGACATCCGGGGCCAGGGACGCAGGACGGGCTGTAGGAGGAGGAAATTAGTAGGAGAAGGATTCGGGTCTCGATACTCACCTGGGTTGCCGGGGGTTGGACCGGCCCGGGACCGGCGCCGCGTATGGAAGAGCAGATATAAAAAAAAAAAAAATGGAAAAAATATTAAACAAATAAATCAACAAATTATGAAAAAGGAAACAAAAAAAAAAAGGAAGGAAAAAAAGGGGGTAGGGAATATGATATTCGACACGAACAGCCACAATCGGCCAGTAAAACGTTGGTCCCAGATAGAAAAAGGGTATCGCGGCGAACAACAGAGAGGAAAGCAACGGGATCACGCGAGGGGAATAGAGGGAAGTACCGTACGATGGAACGATGGAAATACAGCGAAATAGGGCTGTCGGTGGAAGATTGTTGGAACCATCGATCACTTTGTCGCCGTAGCCGCAAGGAATACCACGTGGAAGAAGTAAAGGAAATGGCGTCGCCGCTCGGTGGGTCACCCTGGTCCCCACGGGCAACGCCGACACCGGAGGTGTCGCAAGGAGGAACAGAGGAAGAAGACAGCGACGACGTCGTATGCGTGGCTACGGCCCCGGCGCTCACGCGCGCCGAGAAAAAGGCCCTGATGGAGGCGCAGCGGAGACGGACGGCGGCGAGATCGGAGCAGCCGCCGGTAGATCCCACGCGGCCGGCATCAAGGCCAAGGCCACCGGTCCCGGCGCCGGCAGCGGAGGCCGCGCGGCCGACGTCAAAGCCACCGGCGAAGGCATCGAAGCGGGCGGAGGCGGAGTCGAAGCCAGTGGACTTGTCGGCCAAGTCGGCGGCGAAGCCGGCGAAGGCCGCCAGCCCGGCAGAGGCGGCGTCAAAACCAGCGGACGCGTTGGCCAAGTTGTCGTCAAGGCCGGCGGAAGTGGAGTTGACGCAAGCGGAGCGAGAGGAGGACAAGGTGTATATCCGGAGCATGCTGGAGGTCCTCGTCCGGGAGAGGAGGGAACAACGGCGGAAGGAAGCGCGGCGTCGGGAAGAGGAAGTGCGTCAAAGCCACCGGCAAAGGCAGCGGACTTGCCAACAAAGTCGGCGGCGAAGCCGGCGAAGGCAGCCAGCCAGGCAGAGGCGGCACCGGAGCCAGCGGGCACGTCGGTCCAGTTCACACGGCCGGCATCGAGGCCAAGGCCATCGGTCCCGGCGCCGGCAGTGGAGGCCGCGCGGCCGACGTCAAAGCCACCGGCGAAGGCATCGAAGCGGGCGGAGGCGGAGTCGAAGCCAGTGGACTTGTCGGCCAAGTCGGCGGCGAAGCCGGCGAAGGCCGCCAGCCCGGCAGAGGCGGCGTCAAAACCAGCGGACGCGTTGGCCAAGTTGTCGTCAAGGCCGGCGGAAGTGGAGTTGACGCAAGCGGAGCGAGAGGAGGACAAGGTGTATATCCGGAGCATGCTGGAGGTCCTCGTCCGGGAGAGGAGGGAACAACGGCGGAAGGAAGCGCGGCGTCGGGAAGAGGAAGTGCGTCAAAGCCACCGGCAAAGGCAGCGGACTTGCCAACAAAGTCGGCGGCGAAGCCGGCGAAGGCAGCCAGCCAGGCAGAGGCGGCACCGGCGAAAATTACTCGTGAGTCGGGCCGTTAGCTCCAAGTCAAGCGCGCACCTATCGTGCACCGCACGATCGGAACTGGTTCCAGAGCCCTATCGATGAAGGTAGATCGATAGGCCATCATCGCCATCCGCGGTAAGTCGCGAGCGATGGAACCAGCTCCAAACACCGATAGAGGGCGCCACGAGAGGGGCCGTTGAGGTGAAAAGCGCGCCGAAGGTGGAACGACAGGGCCGACACGCTCCCGGGGGGGGGGGGGAATTCTCTGACCGGTGGTATCCGGGGGTTTTGAGAATGAAGAAAGGGGGAAGTGTGAGGAATCGATATTCCTCACAAGACCCTAGTAGGGGATGGGGCGAAATGGCCAGCGAAAAGTGCGAGGCGATCCCGTTAAGCGAGAGGATAGAGCGGGCCTCGCTCCCAGAACAGGGAAACGGCGGAATTGGGCCAGCGGTGGGTCCAAGAGCCGAGGACCGGGAAGCGCCATGTGGATCCCATGTAGGCCATGTAGATCCCATGTAGGCCATGTGGATCCCATGTAGGCCATGTAATCCCATGTAGGCCATGTAGGCCGATCCCGGTGCGGAAGGCTTGGGAAGACGAAGCGGTCGATGGAAAAGTACCAAGGGAAAGAAACCGTTGCGGATGGGTAGCGACGCGGACGCTGTGCCACAGGGAGCCTATAAGAGGAGGTCCGCGGCAGTCAAGAGGAAGAGTCTAGTGCGGGAACCAAGAGCGTCACTAAGCTAACGCGGTACAAGTGTGAAACAGAATTAGTGCAGCCAGGAGGAGCAAAGACTACCAGTGTCGACAACAGAGAAGTGCACGGCATTCGAAACCAAGAAACTCACCGCGTAAAGGTGAGACCAGTGACCAGGTGAACCCACTGTGTGCGGAGCTGTGCGAGCGGCGGACGAGGCGGTAGCCAAGTCAGAACCCCCACAGCCGTAGCCCAACGGAGCTACACCAGAGGTCAGCCTCAACAACGGTCGAGTCGGGTGTTGTGCCACATAGCACACGGAGACAGCCGCGCTACGGTGAGAGGATTCACGACCAATTTAGTTAGAGATACCAAAGCCGTAAGATAGCCTTAAGATACTCAATAAAGAACCGCTATTCAGACAGAATCCACCCAAACGCATTACTTGTTTGTCGCCGAGGCAACAAATAAATTCGTTGCATCGATCCACCGACCGCTGAGCCAGCTCTGCTGAATCAGACGGACGCAAAACGGTTCATTACACCCTCATCGTTCACAGCGCTCCATGCCTATTTTACGCATATACCTCATCCTTACACACTTACAATAAGTTAGTTATTTTTTGTCTACACGAGAAATTACTTAGAAATAATTTATATGGCAAGACAACGTTTTCCGGGTCAGCTAGTATGTAATATAAACTTAACAAAATAAAACGGATACAAAAACGAAAAAAAAAATTTAAACAAAATAAAGTAATAATATAATTAAGAATAAACGTCCCCTGCAGGTTCCTGCCGGTCCGTGCGGGCTTACGGTTCGTGCAATCTAATCTTCTGCCTTCATAACATTAACTAGAATTCCACAATGAGGGCGGTAGCCCTGCTATCGGAAATGTTTGAGAACGCCCAGTCAATATGCGTATCGTAATTGGTTGAAGACGAGTCCAAACCTAAAAATGACCTACAATTCTTTTCTGAAAGGAATTCATAAATTTCTCTACAGCAGCCTGAAAGTTTATGAAGGCATAAATTAAAATCTCCTAACACTAAGCAATTTCTACCTAAAAGCTGATTTCTTTGAAATAAGTCCTCAAATTATGCTTTGAACTTTGGCAACGGATACGTGGGGGTTCTATAAATAACAACAAAACCTACAGATTTTTACTTAAACAAAGCTTACTCGAACACTGGAGACTTTTTTTTCGGAATTTGCATAAAATCGACTACTTTTAAAATTACTACAATGATCTAATTGTTCATTCCTAACAAATATTAGAATGCCTCTTTTTTGTCTAGCTCCGCTGGCTACGGAAGGGCAATCTAACCGCACTGCAGTGGAATAGCCAGGAATAAAATAAGCTTCATTTGAGTAAGTGGAAGCCTCAACGAAGCACAAAATAGAAGATTTGAGCATTAACTGATCAGAACAGACATCGATAAAATGGCAGTGCAAGCTTTCCGTATTATGGAAGAAAATATTGAGGTCGGACGGATTGAGTAAACAATCGAAGTGGGTGTGAAGAGATTTGGCAGATGGTAAGTTCTCCATCTCCTTCGCGGCAGGACAGTCCCGCTTGGATTTCGGAGGAATGAATGGTCCAACGATATAAAGTCCGTTCGCGCTGGTGGCCCTACTGCAAGCTACATACAACGCCTCTCTTTGCATATTGGATGAAGTGTGGACGACCACGTTGCTGTATGTCTTGTATGTATGTCTTCGTCCTTTTCATTATTTGGCTATAATTTGCAAAAGCGGAAAAACACAGGCCCTGAAGATCGTTTGGTCTTTGTTCATACAGCTCTAGCAATCCTTTGACGAATATGTCAGTGGAGTCCTGATTCATATTTTGTAGGATGCTTGTGGATTTGAGCATTCGCACTCATTGCTCTAGAGGGAAAGTATTGACATGAACGCATTTGTTGCTAGTTCCGGACAACGGAATGCCGGAGGCTTTGACCATTTGTGACCAATGTGCTGTAGCTTTTGCCTAATCGTAAATTTGCATGGAAAGAATGTGCTTATTATAAGCATTAAAGCTAATCTCAGCAAGCGACCTCTTTAGAAAAATTTGTGGTTTCTTCAAACCAGAACATATTGCATATTTGCAGTCCTCGTAATTGAGGCTCACTTGTTCGTGTGAAAGGAAATTCTCAAATATGCTCAAGTGATCAATCATATCAGAGGATTGATCAGAATTTAGTAGGTCGTGAATTTTCCTAAAATTTCTTTGGTGAAAATCAAGGTTTGGAGTTTCCTTCGGCAGTGGACTCAATATCTCCGTTTGGGGCATTGGAGGGTATGGAATACCGAATTTACAAACTTTTTTTCCACTTCTATTGACTTTTTTGAGACATGTCATGCTTGTATGCCTATGCTTCTTATATTCAACATACGGAGCTAATTCAGAGTCTGTGACATCTACTGTAATGGGTGTATTAATGAAGGCTTCAACTGCTGAAATTGACTCAGTACTGGTAAAATCCACTGCTGGGGCATCTTTCAGCCAATATCATAAATGGAACTCGAGGAAAAATCAGTCGTTCCTCTAATGGAGTAAGCCCCTTTAAGTAGTCCGGCAGTTTAGGAAAATCTAGATCAAAAGCTTAGGTTTATTATGCATCTTAATATTACTGTGACATGTTCTGCAGAATTTTAATGTTGGGCAATCAGAAGCAAATTCTAGCAGGCTTTCAAGAGCGAAGATCTCAGCACTAAAGTCGCAATCACTTTCTATTTGTTTGTTTGGGGAACCACAGGCTTTTACAATAGCAAACCTGATCAGCACCCAGCTTTACATTCCTATTATAAGCTACTTTTAGAGCTTCTAGGTCACTAAGCCTTATTCTGGGTCCTATATGTGTTCTATCCTCCTGTGAGATATAACAATTCTGGCAGCGTCAATTGCTGACTGTAGAGCTGCGACACGAGCAGATTGGCGTGCCAGAGTGTCTCTCGCTCGCGAGATACGCCCACGATATACTGAACTCCATTCTTGGACCCTACGAACTCTATCCTGCTCTCTTTCTATGCGTTATTGCCTCTCTGTATTTGTCCTTTGCTCCTCCCGTCTAATCTGTGGGTCTGTTCGTCTCTGTATATATCCTACTTTATTCTGTGCCTGCTCTGTAGCCCTATAGTCCTGTCTTTGTCTGGACCGACGCAGAGTATCGGTCACTTGCTCCTCACGCGTAACCTGTGCGTCTGTTCGTCGTTGTATATGTTGTGCTGTATTTGGTCCCTGTTCTGTAGACCTATAGTTTGTGTCCTGTCTTCGTCTGGACCGACGCAGAGTATCGGCCACTTGCTCCTCACGCGTAACCTGCACAACAATTTCGAAATTTTCCAAATGTCCATCTCTATTTGATTTGTATCCCCTATACTCTTCGAGTACCGGGTATAATAAGAGGCTGTCCGTCAAAGGCATACGGAATACAATTTGAAAAGGAGACGAAAGAACGTCGCTTAATTGCGACTCATACATACATATGTACATATGTGTGTATATCAGAGGCCGGCAGCGTCCTATGCACTGTGCATAGGAAAAGGCCAAGGGCCAGCGCAGTCGGCACATGCACAGTGTAAAAACTTCGTGTAGCGTCGGCCCTGCGCACACGCGGCTTCGTTATTTTGCTCGGATGTCGCAGCTTCGGTCCTATGCTCAAAAGGCTTAATTATTCTGCTCGGCAGCGCAGCGGCAGAGAAAATGAATCATGTTGCTTTGTGTCTATTGTATGCGCACACAAACGCACTAAGAACATGTGAGTGGCTGCGTTCCGACCCCTCGTGTATATGATGGGATCGTAATGGGAAAATAAAGAAGACACAGTGCGTTGTCAAAGTATACATAGTACATATTCAACACAATTAAATTTTCATTTGTGAAATTAAATTTTTCATTAGTATATACTGTATAATATTAATATTTATAGAAATATATATGTACTCTTAAATATTATAAAAATCATTTCAATGTGTGTCATGAATGATGTATGGTATTCATATTTACATATTTATATCCACTTATTATATTAGTACATTAAAAAAAATTAGCATTTAAAGCATGTATAAAATAACAATTATTTTGATATTGTAAGGGGTAAGGCAAGCGTCTTCAAAAACGGTCGACTCTAAAAATGCTAAATTTAAGGGTAAAAAAAACAAAAACATCAATACTAAATCATACACGCAAAGTAGATGAGAATGTATGCATGTTCACGCATACACTAAAATAAGCTAAAACAAGGTGAAAACAAAAACCCAAGCAAACGTTGAAATCTGCAGAAAATTAGAACACAAGCAATCAAGCGTCGGTCGGGTCGCGCCACATCATGAACGTGACGACACCAGGGCCGAATGGCTCGACAGCCCAGTCGAAGTTTCTGGTTTGCACTTAACTGCAGCTTCGCTGCGGACATCAAATTTTATGAACTGGCGTACTCATATACTGTATGGTTAATGGCTGAAGCAAAACAAAAACAAAAAAATCCAAGCAATTATTGAAACCTGCAGAAAATGAGATAAGTAAGCAACCAAGCGTCGTTCGGCTCGCGCCCCGTTATGCGCCGAGCGTGCCGACACAACAGCCGAATAGATGGGGACCCTGGGGTCGCATAGTGAAACTCGTTACAAGTTTAGTGGCACCGCGGAAGATTTGCGAAATTCGTTAGAATATGTTTATACACTACCCAATCCATTTCTTAAATATTATTATTTTGTGGAATACATCAAAGTGAGTCCCCTCAGTATAATATTTTGTTAGATCATAGAGTTCGGTCACACTAATTCTCTTATTTGATAAAATTGTCATTTAAAATTAAACATATGTCGAAATATTTCTAGTTTAACCAATGATGACGGTTTGTGTGAATTTAATTTTAAGGTTACGTAGTGATTGGCATTAACAGCATTTTTAATTGCAGTTATCACTCATACTGAAATACTTAAAGGAGAAAGATGTGCAGTGGTCGAATTATTGCGTATCAATTCTATCTAATTATTCGTTCTTCAAGTCTTTAAAGATAAACTGTAAATTCCTGGAAATATCATGTGATGGCATTGCTTGGTTATTTTCTTGGATTGCTTTCGTATGGATAATTAATTCAAAGGCATTGCTTCAAATGCAAGTAAATATGCTTTTGGGACTTACAATTGATATTGTCGTCGTAGCCGTGTTAAAAGCATCTGTGCGCCGAAAAAGACCGGTATCAATAAAAGACACGCTGGTAATAGGACCCGATAAATTTAGCTTTCCTTCAGGTCACGCATCAAGAGCATTTTATGTACTTATCTTTTTTACAAAATTATATTCCCTGCATTTTTTATTGTTAATACCTCTTACGGCTTGGGCTGTATGCGTAGCTCTATCACGACTGATTTTACAGCGACATTACATATTGGACATTTTTGCTGGAGCAATCATTGGAGTTCTTGAAGCAAGATTTCTTGAAGTCATTTGGATCAGTGAAACATTTGCAATAAATATTGCTGGTTTTGTGTCTGGTTTGGAATAAAAAAAATAACGTTTTATTTTGGGGAATATATGTATGTATGTAAATATGTACGTAATAAAAACATATGCTTACGTTAATACACATACCGACTTTTATATGTATAGTACATATATGTAAGTTAACGAGAGTTAACTGAATCTGCCACTGGATGGAGCGGACTCTGCATTATTGTCGAATAAGCAGTTTTCGTCATCTGTGGGATCGCGATCGGCGCGACCGATCGCCCGGATGCCGGCCGTCAACAAACACCACTCACGAGGCGCTGGGTCAGCACTTTGGCTGGATAGCAACCGACGTCGTGGGCGGCAGCGAAGGGCTTGCCTTTAGGAGTTTAGGATACTTCAGTTCAGTCTTTAGCGGTCAGCCGAGTGGCAGCAACATATTCGTTCTCGCCTTGCAGGGCCCTATTACTCACATTATAATATCTTTGTACTTGATTCAATCTTATCCAGTTTAATATCATTAAAGATTGTCCTTGATTTTTGGTTTTAGATATACACATTAATTACGCGTCGTTTAAGGTATCGCTTATAAAAATATAAAATCAAACGGCTAAGTTATAACCGTTTGACCAAAACGACCCAAATCTCATTTTATCTGAAAAAATACCGAAAAATACTTGAATTTATTTAAGTGTTATGATACTTAAATATTTTTATTGTTATTGCTTGTTACTATTTTTAAAATGGTTTGTCTGTCTTCTTTTGTCATTTAAGTCAGATTCTTTTATGAGAGTCCACACATAGTCGCCCAACATATTCTCATTCCAAACACCTTGATACCGTCGTTCCATAGCTTTTAGTTGTTGGTGAAATCTCTCTCCGTGTTCATCACTAACATCCCCAAGGTTTGGCGTAAAAAAGTCTAAGTGGGAGTGCAGGAAATGGATTTTGAGTGACATGTTGGCTCCAATTTGTTCATAATTCTTAAGTAGGTCTTGAACGATTTTAACGTAATCATCACTCTTTCTGTTACCAAGAAAATTTGTTGTAACCATTCGGAATGAGTTCCAGGCTGCTTTTTCATTCGTAGATAAAATATTTTCAAATCCATCATCTTTTAGTAGTTTTCGAATTTGGGGGCCATCAAATACGCCTTCTTTAACTTTTGCCAGCGACAGACGTGGAAAAACAGTTTTGAGGTAATTCATCGATTCACCTTCGTAATCCAGTGCTTTAACAAAATTTTTTATCAGTCCTAGCTTAATGTGCAATGGTGGTAATATAATGTCTTGAACTTTCACAAGAGCTGCATTTTGTACGTTGTGATGTCCCAAAGTATTTTCGTTCCGTTTTTCCCAGTTCTTTCTTGTGTAATGCTCTTTTCTATCTCGGCTATCCCATAGGCACAGGAAGCAACAGTATTTTGTATAACCGCCTTGCAATCCAGTTAACATGGCTACAACTTTTAAGTCACACGCGACCTTCCACTGGTGTTCTTTATATTTAATATTTTCAAACAATTTAGTCATTGTTTGATAGGACTCTTTCATATTAACAGCATGGGCGATGGGAATAGACGGTTTTTGATTTCCATTGTGTAGCAAAACAGCCTTTAAACTTTCTTTACTGCTGTCAACAAATAACCTCCAATCGTTTGGGTCGTAATCTTCACCCAGTGCCTTGAAGAGGCCGAAAATGTCGTGACAAACGCACATGTCATCCTTCGTCATATAAAACTGTGCGTGAACCAAGTGACGCGTCCGGAAATGAGTTATTTTGACATCTTCCTTCAATAAACGGGCATCCTTTAAAATAGATCCAAGAATCTGAGCTTTACTTTTAGGAAGTTCCAGGATCCTCACCAAATCGTTCAATTGTTCCTGTGATAATGGCTTGCAAAATTTATATTCTCCTGATTGGTCATTACTTGAATCCGTTGTTCCATACGACGAAGAAGACATCTCCTCTTTTTTGCGTTTTAATGGCGATATTTCCTTCAAAGGAGGAGCAGGAAGCGTAAAGCCTTGACGAGACTCTTGCGGGTATTTATATCTCTCACCTACCCCAAACCCTTTTTTTTCGAATAAACAAAAGAAACATTCAGTGCTGTGATTTTTTGGTTTTCTCCATAGCATTGGAGTTCCAAATCAAAATTGTTTTCTAAAGCTGAGTATCCAGCACCGCGGAAACTAAAAATTACTGCCAAACTTCATATAAAAAAAACGGGGCCAGTAATTTTTCGTTTGTGTTTTCCTGGAGTCAGTATCCAGCAACGTAAACGGGATCCACGAATTTTTATCGATAATATCGATATTCACACGAATGTGGACTGTGAGAACAGCTGATAGGGGTGCCAGTAAAATATATGTGCCTATTTTTACTGGAGTACAAGTGAGAGGTGGGGGCAAATTCTGTGCGCAAAACCAAAAAGAGATATGCAAATTTTTAAAGTGAGGAGAAGATTGCTTTAATAAAAGCAGTTGAGGCAAGACCATGTCCTTGGCGGATCACGGAAAACAAGCATTTTGATCATTTTGATATTTTGGCGCCTCCGACTGTGCTGTACTTCTTCTTACAACAATATGTGCCACTACCAACACAATCACTTCATCGTCAGAATTACTTTTCTTCCTTTTTTTAATTTTAGTTTAATTTTCAAAATTGGCGCTGTTTACAAAACACAGCTGATTCATGAGAGTGGCAAATCACTTTTTAGGCTCTTGGTCACACTACATCAGTTGAGTTCCACACATCCGAAATAATGAGCAGATTCGTTTCAGTAAAATTTCGCGGTGCTGGATACAGGCCTTAAAAAAAAAATGTGCAAGAAAAAAAGTAATGCTTAGTATTTTTTGTACACTTCATAGCTTCTGATTTAGGGTAACTTACTTTTCCTCTTTATTAAATGCTGTTAAATTCAATTTGCACGTTTTGCATATACAGCTTGGAGCCCACTCTTCGCCAATACTTTTGGGCCACATCTTATAGTTTTCCTTATACTGTTCTTGGAACTTTTCGGTAAAAACGATTTTTTCTTCTTTGCTGGTCATATACTTTCCACATATGTAGCAAAACGAGTCTGCTCGGTAAGCACATGAAATTGACCGACTTGGGTTGTCCATTTCAATTAGAAACAATTGGTATTTTTCGAAAACACACGATCGTATTCTGCTGGAAGTCAGAACTACACTGAGGCAGGGATACTATAGGTACAGAGTTATATATCCTTTTTTATGAATAGCTTGAAGGAGAAAGGTCAAATATCTGCGGGACCAGCACCTGTGAAGGAAAAAGGTCAACATTTGACCCTAACAGGTATTTATGTATATTTATCCTCACCAAGGCTTAGGTATAAGGAATAAGGAATAAAACTGTCCACAACACTTACACCCCAAATAAATATGACCAGGTAGGATATATATCCGATATATATCAATACCTAAGACTCGGTAAAACCAAAATTACAGGTCCTTTTTGTTTTTTTGCAATCCCATTTTGGAAGTTGGACCAAAAACGTACCGGACGGTATTTTTTCAGGTAAAAGTCATTTTGGGTCGTTTTGGTCAAACGGTTATAACTTAGCCGTTTGATTTTATATTTTTATAAGCGATACCTTAAACGACGCGTAATTAATGTGTCTATCTAAAACCAAAAATCAAGGCATTCATTTATTTTTTTTTTTTCGATTTTCCTGAAGTTTCAAAGTCAAAACTTCGGGTAAAAAATACCGAAAAAAAATGATGAAATTTCAATTTGGAAGCTTAATATCTGCCAGACGTTAAGTTTCTGCTACAAAGTGTCTGTGTCGGATTTATAGCTGCATTTATCAGCTTTTTTTTAACTGCAAAGTTCAGTACAACCAGTTGTATGAAATGTGAGTTATGTGAAAAATAGAAGCACTACCTATGACAAAAAATACCAGATTTTTAAAAAATTCTTTAAAAAAAAACTACTCCATGAAAAAAAAAAAACATTCTTCAAAATTTTTAAACATCCAAATCTATCAGAAAAAGTCATTTTTGGAGAGAGCGGAAAAGTCGTGTCGACTAGTGTAATCTGCTCACCCAACAAAAACAATGCGCGCAACGGTGGAGAGGCGCACGCGAAAACGAGCAAAAGCAGGCACGGCTATTGCTGCTTGTATGTATGGATGTAGGTGCGGGGAGGTGTGGATGTATGGATATGGAAAAAAATAAGTGAATATTCGGATAGATGTGTTATATATATTGGGATGCGTATGTGGATTGGTAAAATATGTGTATGTTCGGATATATATGTGCAAGAATATGCAGTATTATGTATATATATTTCGGATGTATGTATATATAAATATATATATATATATATGATGTGCAAGGATATGCGGTTGTGATATATACATATGTGCAAGAATATGCAGATATATGTACAAAAGTATATATATGGATGTAGGTGGATATGGAAGAAATAAGTGTATATTCGGATAGATGGTTTATATATATTGCGATGCGTCTGTAGATTGGTAAAATATGTGTATGTTCGGATATATATATATGTATGTATGTGCAAGAATATGCAGTTTTATGTATATATATTTCGGATATATCTATATATATGATGCGCAAGGATATGCGGTTGGGATATATGTATGTGCAAGAATGTACAGTTGTATTTATGTATGTACATATATGTATGTACATACGTCACGGAATTGGGAATCGGATGGAAAGTAATTCACGGCACTTATGCTGGTGTTGGATGAGTCAGATGTACTTATCTTGCGATTTGTTGGAGCGATCCGCCTACGCTTTGCTGGATTGAACTTCGCCTTATTTTAGCGAAGATCCGGCTCGAAGGACCAATGTTTGTAGGGGGCGGATCACCTTGTCTTCACTATCACGAAACAGTATGGCAGCAGTATTGTGTTTTCAAAATTATGTATTTCACGGTTCTTCGCTGATGGCTATTTATAGGTTAGGTTAGGTTAGGTTAACCCGGACGACCCTCCTGGGGTCTCTCATAGGCCAGTATGGCCCTTAGTAGTCCGGTTGATTATAAACCTTGTTACGCGGGTGCTAGTGATGGTTTTATATCACCTAAGATTGAGGTGTTCTTGGCGAGACCAGCAGTTCCCTTGGCGACCTCCTGGAGGCATCCTCTAGCGATGTCAGCGTCGGTGCGCCCAGGTACCTTATCCTGGCCCGTGAGAGAGCCGGGCAGCGGCAGATTAGATGTTCCAGGGTTTCGATAGCCCCAAGGTCCTCGCATTTCCTGCAGCTGCTCCTGTCGGTGATGTTTAGTTTGGCTGCGTGTGATGCGGCCAGGCAGTGACCTGTCAGTATTCCCACCAGCAGTCTGCAATCCTTCCGTGGAAGGTGCATCAGATAGTGGCTGAGTTTCTCGCTGCGTTTTTTGCACATGATTTTCGAGACTCTGCACTTGGTCGTGCTCCTCCACCTGCTCTCGTTTTCTAGTTTAGCCAGCGTTTCTAGATCGCTCTGTAGCGTTCTGAGTGAGACAGGTACATTTTCTGCTCTTTCTCTCGCCAGCCCGACGCATTCCTTAGCCAGAACGTCCGCCGCTTCATTTCCTTCAATGCCCTGGTGGCTGGGGACCCAGTAGATCCGCACTGACTTGGTCGTGCATAGTGAGTCCAATGCTTCCCTGCTCGCCAGGACACTTCTAGAACTGACCGTGGACGACTGCATGGATTTTATCGTCGCTTGGCTGTCTACGAACAGATTGACCACATTGTGTGATCGCCCTATGTGTTGTGCAACCTCCGCTGCTTTCCTGATGGCAAAGACTTCCGCCTGGAATATGCTTTCCCGACGCAATCAGGCGCTGTGCGGCCTTTCCAGCCGTCAGATGAGCGTGGATGTCCAGGGGATCAATTCCAAGTATTGTCGCGAGTGCTTTTGTTGGGGTAGATCTCAGTGCCCCCGTGATGCAGAGCAGAGCCTGTCGCTGAGTCTTTTCCTTAAGCTTGTGGTACGTCTTCCTCTCGGTAGCTTGCCACCACACTAAGACTCCATACAGCAGAGTAGGTTGCACCAGCGATATGTAGATCCAATGCATTAGAGCAGGTGACAGGCCCCATGTGCTGCTGAGCATCTTCTTTGATGCGTATAGCGCAATGGTGGCCTTCTTCACCCTTTCCACTACATTGGGTCTCCATGCCAGCTTGCTATCCAATACTGTGCCGAGGTATTTGACTTGTGTTTTTGGGGTCAGCCTTGTTTGATGACCCATGACAGTACCTTGTACCTCTTGGTGAAGACGATGAGGTCCCTCTTGAGAGACGAAAGAACGGAGAAATATAAAATGGGTGAATACACTTACGATTAAGCCATGATCTCTTTATAGCTCGACACCTTTATTAGGAACACTTCAAGTCGCCTGCTTGTGAACAGAAGGAAAGGGAAACCCCAAAAATCTATACCTGCATATTTATTGCACCTTCGTACCCTTAAGCCACATGATCATCGACAGCCGCTAGACCAAGATTTTGCTGATTCTGCTTTCTTATACATACATACATACATATGTACATACATACAAGTATATGTAACTATAAAAATTTCATTTGCAAGCAAACAGTCAGTGCATTCGGTGTCGTTCCATTCACTCCTACTTCTTTTTTGCGTTATAAGCCTTTAAATAACATAAAATAAATACACAATTTCCAAGAACAGATTACGACAATTGCCAGGGCATTGCTGGAATTTGTAATTGATACAAACAAAAAACCCCAAAAACCTACGCAATCACACATACAACGTATAAAAAGGAACCACACAATCTGTGCGCGTAAATTGTTAAAGATATTGACACAAAGTGAGTTCCTACAACATAAAGAATAGAGATATAGTAATCATCCCGTCCACTCTACAGAAATCCAAAAACCGATAATGAGCAGCCAGGAAAATAAGGCGAACTCCTCTTCCCCAAGTACCTCCAAGGACGACATTATCGACGACATCGCCAGCTTCGTCGCGGACATGGCCAGCCTCTGCATGAACCAGCCCTACTCCGACGTGGAGTTCCTGGTGGAGGGTCAGCGGCTGCCTGCCCATCGCAACATTCTGGCGACGCGTTCTGAGTACTTTTGCGCTATGCTCTTCTGCGGTATGGAGGAGTCGCACAAACGGGATGTTCCGCTGGAGGCGCCGCTGGAAGCCTTCAAGGTAATCCTCAGATATCTGTACTCCGGGACTATACCAGTCTCCACCCTGGACGTGGACACCATTTTCGATGTGTTCGATTTGGCCCATCTTTACGGGTTGCAGACCGTCGAGGCAGGCATAGAAAAGTATCTGCAGCAGAATCTGTCCATCAGTAATGTGTTCATCATCCTGGATGCAGCACGTCGCAACAATCTCAACGAGCGAGCTGAAATATGCCTCAAATATATGGACCGCAATGGATCCGATATAGTAAATCATGATTCCTTCAAAAGGCTGTCCAAGGAATCACTTGAGGAGCATTAGAGCAGCTCCGACGATAGATAGAGCGCGAGAAAGTTCCAGGAACGGAACGAAGGAGGCGGGACGGAGAGACGAAGGGTTAGGTTAACCCGGACGACCCTCCTGGGGTCTCCCATAGGCCATTATGGCCCTTAGTTATCCGTATGGTTATGGACCTTTACGCGGCTGCTGGTGAGGTTTTGATATCACCTCAAATTAAGGTGTTTTTGGCGAAGGCCAGCAGTTCCTTTGGCGTCCTCTTGGAGGCATCTTCTAGCGATGCCAGCACTGCAGTTGGTTGTTCCTCCACCTGCTCTCGTTTTCTAGTCTGGCCAGCATTTCTAGGTCGCCTTATGTCGTTCTGAGGAAGACAGGCAAATCGTCTACTCTTTCAGTCGCCAACCCGACGCCTTCCTTTGCCAGAACGTCCGCCCCTTCGTTATCTTCGATGCCCTGGTGGCTGGGAATCCAGTAGATCCGCACTGACTTGGTCGTGCATAGTGAGTCCAATGCTTCCCTGCTCGCCAGGACACTTCTAGAACTGACCGTGGACGACTGCATGGATTTTATCGTCGCTTGGCTGTCTACAAACAGATTGACCACGTTGTGTGGTCGCCCTGTTTGTTGTGCAACCTCTGCTGCTTTCCTGATGGCAAAGACTTCCGCCTGAAATATGCTGCAGTGGTCTGGTAGCTTGTATGCCAGCCCTATTTCGGGGTCTGTGCAGTATATACCAGCTCCTACTCCTCCTACCATCTTGGAGCCGTCTGTATATATATTGAGATGTTCGATCTGGCCTTTTTTCCATTCTTCCGGTCCCAGAAATGCGTTTGTGTTGATGTCGAGACACGTTCGAGGGGTCATGTAGTCAGTATTACTGATCATGTCCCTGCCGATTGAACTGTGCCCGTATGATGTGGCTGCATGTTTCCTGAGGCAATGAGGCGCTGAGCGGCCTTTCCAGCCGTCAGATGCGCGTGGATATCCAGGGGGTCAATTCCGAGAATGGTTTCGAGTGCTTTTGTTGGGGTTGATCTCAGTGCCCCCGTGATGCAGAGCAGTGCCTGTCGCTGAGTCTTTTCCATAAGCCTGTGGTACGTTTTCTTTTTAGTAGCTTGCCACCACACTAAGACTCCATACAGAATAGTTGGTCGCACCACCGATATGTAGATCCAATGCATTAGAGTAGGTGACAGGCCCCATGTGCTGCTGAGCATCTTTTTTGATGCATATAGCGCAATGGTGGCCTTCTTCACCCTTTCCACTACATTGGGTCTCCATGCCAGCTTGCTGTCCAGTACTGTGCCAAGGTATTTGACTTGTGTTTTTGGGGTTAGCCTTGTTTGATCGATTTTCGGGGGGATCCATGACGGTACCTTGTACCTCTTGGTGAAGAGGATGAGGTCCGTCTTGTCCGCGTTGAGTCTGAGTCCTTCTTCGTTCGCCCACTCGCATATCTCCCTGAGTGTTCGCTTAAGTATGCTTATGTCATCTGCATAGGCTGTTATTTTTGGGGCTTTCCTTTCGAATCTCTTGATTAGGTCGTCGACTACCAGATTCCACAGGAGGGGCGACAGTACTCCACCTTGCGGTGTGCCTCTGTGTGCCCCCTTGGCTATGGAGGCGGTACCCCATTCCGATTGAACCCGTCTACAACTTAGGAGATTCTTTATCCAGTAGTTGATTGCCGGGTGTGCGTTGGTTGCTTCTAAGCGACCCATTATTGCGCTTGTGGCCACGTTGTTGAATGCTCCGGATATATCGACAAATAGTCCTAGTGCATACCTAGTGGTATTGAAGGCTTTCTCGACATTAGCTACTAGCGAGTGTAGTGCTGTTTCTACCGATTTCCCTTTCGTGTAAGCATGCTGGTTGCTTGACATCGGTCCCCCTACTTCCTCTCTGATGTGTAGCTCCAGCAGCTTTTCTAGCGTTTTTAGTAGAAAGGAGGTGAGGCTTAACAGTCTATAGTCCTTGGGATTAACATGGCTGCACTTTCCTGCCTTCGGCAGGAAGACAACTCTTGAAGTTCTCCAATGTATAGGTATATAGCCTGTCCTCAAGCATGCCGTATATATAGCAAAAAGCCATGGGGTGATCACCTCTTTGGCCACCTGCAACATGGCTGGAAATATCCTATCCAGTCCAGGTGCTTTAATGCCTGTAAAGGAGTCTATGGCCCATTGGATTTTCTTGTGGGCTATTAGGCCTGTGGGGAGGGTTTGTTCCTCTGTTGCTAGGTCTTGTTGCGTTGTGGCATCAGTGAGCTCGGTGCATCCTGGGAAGTGAGCCTCCATTAGTGCTGTCAGGGCTTCTTCGCTGCTCTCTGACCATTGTCCATTGTTGAGCTTGAGCTGACTCTGTATGGTGGGCTGCTTGGAAGGCAGCTTCCTGAGTCTTGCCGTTTCGGGCACCTTCTCGATGTTGGAGCAGAAGTTCCTCCACGAGCTGCGTTGTGCCTTGCGTATCTCTTTCTTGTAATTTCTGAGTAGGTTCCTGCATTCCTCGTTTATGAACTCTTCATTCGCTTGTTTTGCGAGGTTGAAGAATTCCCGGAGGTTGTTTCTTAGGAGGGAGAGGTCCCTGTTCCACCAGAGTGGCTTGTTCCTCTTTTTCGTACTCGAGGGTTGGCATGCTGCACGGTAGCCATCTAGTAGCTCCTTGGATAGAGTCTCAAGAGACTTCTCTATGTCATCAGCCGATTTTACCGACCCCGGATTCGCGAGCTTTGAGGTAACCGTCTTTCTGAACTTTTCCCAGTTTGTCTTCCGGGGGTTCCTATAGACGGCTACCTTCGAGGTGTGTTTAAATTCGTATTTGAACTGGATATACCTGTGATCTGAGAAGGATGGTCTTTCGAAGACCCTCCACCCAGTCACCGCGGCGCTCCTTCCCGTTACGAGTGTTAGGTCTAGCACATTTGATGAGGTGGGACCCACGTAGGTGTAGTCCTCCTTGCTACTTCTATGTTAGTGGAAAGTATAAATTCTAGAAGAGACTCACCTCGGTCATTGGTGTCGGGGCTTCCCCATACATTGTGGTGGGCATTAGCGTCCGTACCAATGAGTATTTGGTAATCTTTGGATCCGGTTTCGTCTACCAGACTCCTTAGCTCTTCGGGTGGTGCGGGTCTGTCGTGTGCCATGTAGCAGGAGGCTACCAAGAGGCGCTTCTCCTCGCTTTCTAGCATCACTATGTTAGGTCGTCTGTGCTGTAATTAAACATAAGGTGAGCGTGGATTCCCTTTCGTACAAGTACGATGGTTCTGTTCCTGCTTACCGGTGTTGTGTAGAACGAGTTATATTTAGAGGACTTTAGTCCGGCCACAGAGTTGCCTGATGCAATCCATGGCTCTTGGACTAGAGCGATGTCGACGAGCCCTTGCTCCATGGCTATGAGGAGCTCCGTCGACGCCACCTTGCTTTTATGCAAGTTGAGCTGCAGCACACTCAGTGGCATGGGTGGCTGGCTCAACTCCGCTCGACGGGTTGACCACAATTGTCACATCACCGTCCTCTTCCTCCTCCGACTCGTCCAGCGCAAGCCCCTGGGCGGCCTCCACGATGGTGTCCAGACCTAGGTCCTTCTCCACCTCGCCTGCCTGAAGGGTGTGCGCGTCCTTGTCCCCGGGGTGGCGCTTTTTTAGGCGCAGGTATACACTGCCCATGCCCCACGCCATCTTCCCAAATCTGGGGTATAAGAGGTCCTCCGCCTCTTTATTTATTTGCAGGATTGCACACTGGCCCCCCTCGTTGGGTAACGGACTCCCAGTGTGCAGCACCTTCCAATCACCCGTTGGGATATCGGGATTTTGTCGCTGTAGGAGCCTCAGCGCCCTGTCTCCTTGGATCGCGATGGGGAAGACTACCTTCGCCTTCGGTATAGACGGGATCAGCTCCCTGTCTACCACCTCCAGCTTGGCGCCCTCCCACATCGCTTCCAGTTGGCTGACAGTTTGCGTTAGCCACCTACGCGTTGGGTCATCTTTGCATTTGAGGATCTTAACCCCATTCAGCCACCCAGCGCCATCAAAGGTGGGCATGGGGGCTGCGGGATCCTCCTCCATTCGTGCAAACAATGAGTCGACGAGCCGCGCGTGCACCAGCTTCCACTGCGCCGCCGTCATTCTCCCGTTCTCATCGCTACGGTCGATCAGCGCCACGATCAGATGTCGTCTGGCCGCATCACTCGCCGTCCGCGACTTCGGGTGTTGAGTTGGTGGGATCGCCACTTTCTGTGGTGGGGCTGCGCCCTTCGGCCCGCGTTGCCGCTTGCTCGCAGGAGTGTCCTTGCTGGCACTCTCAACGGAGCGTTGCCTCTTGCACGCCAGCATCTCCTCCACCTTGTTGGCGTACTTCCCGATAGATGCCCTCATCTGGGGCATCTGCGAGAAGTGCCTTCTGCACTCTTCCACCCGCTGTTCGGCCCAGGTTATCCTGGCTTTCTCCTCTTGGGAGATGTCGGCTTTACCCTGGAGCCGGCTCAGGATTTTTAGGGCCGCTTTGTACTGCGAGAGAGCCTTCATCCCCTCCCTGGAGCGCTTTGGCCCTTCCCTACGCGGGGAGCTGGTGCCTGGCTCCGGTGAGCGGAGAAGGCTCTCTTCCTCCGTATAGCTGATGGAAGTTACGCTCTCCAGATCCTTGTCTGCTTCGACAGCGGCATCCGTGTGGTTCAGCTTGGAGTGAGGATGTTTTTTGGCAGTCGTTGTACAACTGACGTGGCCTGCTCCCCCCACGTCCGAGGTGTGACCGCTGGCGACACGCAGAGAGGATTTCTCCTCCCCGTGCCCGCCGGTGGTAGCAGTCACGCATTCCACCGACGTTTGGACTGACATCCCAGTCCTTGTTTGACCCTTCTCGACTTCCATGTCTGGCCCGTAGGTCCATAGTGGTTAATATTTTTTCGGGGGGACCACCCCCTAGCGTTTTATGCCTGGCCGCCAGGCACCTCTAGCCATGGCCTTAACCCAGCTCTCCCGACTCGAGGTCGAGAAGACGCTAGGTCATTGCCTTAGCTAGACACTGCATTGCCCCGGACGGGGCAAGCGACAATGCATTACCCTCGTCCGGGATAATGCAGCGTCCATTGCCCAGCCGGCACCCTCGTGGAGGGTTCAGCTAGAGGATTTTTGCCAGCTATGGCTATTTATAACTATTTTAAGTAATTTAAGGTATGTATGTAATATGTACAGGAACAAGAAGCCGTGGGTATGTCGTTCGAACAGACTTTGACCGATCGTAACAGGGGTGGGAGCGAGAACTGAAACTCCCGCTCAAGCTAGTGGCCGCCCGAGCGCCGGGCGGCTCTCCTGAGTGCCGTGTGCAAGAGCGTGCGAGAGCGAGTCGGGCGCGGAGCGTTCTCCAGAGCGCTCTCCACAATGCGCTGCAGAAATTTGCGGCTGCCCTGAACATCGGAGACGGCAGAACGAAATATGGTTAAATTCGGAGCTAGACGTCGCGTAAAAGCCCACGCCTGCGCGAACATGTATGCATGTATGTACAAGTTAACACTCCCCATCAGCTGCAGGGTATCGGCAGAATTCCGAAACAGCGACTACATTGTCGCACGAGCTTCTGCTTAGGTGCCGTTGGCCTGCACTCGAGTGGCCAGCGGATCATATTTCGCTGCTGATAAACATCCGCTGTGGAGCTGATGGTCTGCACGAGGCGCTGACGGTGCAGAACGTCGGCCCGCTGCCCAAGCAGCGCTGCCGTGAGGGTGGGCAGTTTTAAGTAAAATTGTATTTCTGTATCTTTGGATTTAATCAGATTAATTCTCACTTTCAACCGAGCCAGTTGAGCCGGAAAATATACGATAAAAATTACACCGCGAGTTTCATTGCCGTCGGCCCTGCCACGGTACCGGTAATCGGGAACATCAATAACTTAATTTGCGCCCAACGGGTCTAAGAACCCACGATAAACGGTCGAGAAAAAAAGTGAGAAAAAAAGTACCGAAAAATAAAAATAAAATAAATAATAGGAAAAGTTGCAAATTTCAGAATTAAGTTTTAACGCCCTCTAACATTCGTAAGTGGCGTCGGAGAAAAACGTTCCCATGCATAAGTGGTGATTTTTTTGTTGTGTGTGTGCCGCACCAGAACATAAGCCCGCGGAAAAATAAAAGAATGAAGGGCCAAATTGAGCAACACGAAGCTGCGTCTATAAAAATAAAATAAATAATAGAAAAAATCGAAAATCTCAGGATAAAATTTTAACGTTAATTTTCCCGTGCATAAAGTGGTGATTTTTTTGTTGTTGTGTGAGTGCCGCACCAGAACATAAGCCCGTAGAAAAATAAAAGAATAAAGGGCCAAATTGAGCAACACGAAGCTGCGCCTGCTGCCACCTACAACGACAACCACAAAACAGACAAAGGAAAGAGAAGGGGCTGTAGGGAAATCCCTCGCTCCCATCAGTGATCTACAAAGGAAAAATAGGCTGAAGGGCCCTCCCTCGCCTAGGAAAATAAAATACAACAAACAACAACATACAACAAAACAACAAACAAGATACTACCAGCTAATTATATTAGATAAAGTGAATAGAGAAGAGAACAGAGTGATCTGCAAAAGAACGGCCGAACAGCCGAACAACAACAAAGCTCCCCTCCATCCCCGCTCAACCGGAGTCAACGTTAATACAGTAATTTAAAAAACATGTAAGTGAATTACTCATCGATTACAATTGTATGTCAGCTTATATTAATGTCAGCTTTTATTAGAAGCGAAGAATTATTTAAATTATAAGAAAGAGAATATTATAAAGGGAAGTAATTAAGAAAAAAAAAATATAATAATAAATAAAATAAAGTGAGATATTCCTTGGTCTGTACGAAACAGAAGAATCTTATAGGAAGATAAATAACTGGGGTGGTGCTGTCAAATCAGATCGCACCTCATGAGCTATAGGGAAGTTAGAGGAGATAGTGAAGATAGTGACGATAGCCTAAGTTCCCTGGTAGAAGGCCTCCAGTTGGACAGACGGCCACCACACAAAGAAACAGACAACATGACAGCAGGCCGCCATGGCAAGCCAGGCCGCGTTATTTCAGGACGAAATGAACCGGTTGCGAACGGAGCTACGGTCCGAAATTGGCCAATCCCAAGCACAATCTATGCCCCAAGTAGAAGTATTTAAAACAGTAGAATTTATTCCCGGGGTCGTATGCGACTACCAGCTAGACATGGTCAGCTAGACATGGTCATCCCAGATTTCGAAGGGAAACAGGTAGATTATGTGGCTTGGCGCCAGGCAGCGCTGGCGGCATTCGAGCCTTTCGCGCCATACGAAGGCAGTAGCAAACACTTCATGGCCACAGGCATAATGAGGAACAAAGTGAAAAGAGCTGCAAATAACATTTTGTCGTCTTTTAACACAGTCCTTAATTTCAAAGCCATTATTAACAGGCTAGATTGTTCATATTCTGACAAAACGCCGATAGGTGTAATGCAGCAAAGGCTGATGACCATGCGGCAGGGCAACCTCTCCTTGACAGAGTACTACAATGAGATCGGAAAGCAGCTTTCACTCATCACAAATAAAAACGTAATGGTACACACTGCAGAGGCAGCAAGTGTACTTAATAAAAGAGCCAGGGAAGACGCCTTAGAGGTTTTCATCTCAGGCCTGAGAAGGCCTCTAAAGGCAGCTGTCTTCCCGGCAAGACCAGCAGACTTGGAGACGGCCCTGGCCCTTGCCCAATCGGCTGAGTCCAGCGAAGACCGCAGCACTTGGGCTGCAAATTATGCCAGGGTCATGGAGGAGAAATCCTACCATACGAATGAGCGCAGGCACCAAGCGCCACAACAGGGTAATGGCAGGCAAAATAGGCCCCAAGACCACGCCTCTTACAAAAGCCCTCACTATGTTAGGAGTCAGGGTACGCCCAACGCCCAACAGGGCAATTCATACCGTCAGCCCAAATCTCAGGGCCAGACCCATGAGCCGATGGAGGTAGACCCTTCATCCTCTAAATTGAGACAGCCCTCGGCGTACCAGAAACCGTTTGGTTCTGGCAAACGCGATAACACCTTCGGGAAAAAGCCGAATGCGTCGGAACGCACTTCAAGAAGCTGGCGACAAAGGGTGGAGCACATGGCTACCGCTAGCGATCGTTCTCCGTCGGCATACAACGAGGCCGCTACCGAAGCAGTCGCCAAAATAGAGGCCGACGCCGAAATCGACTACGAGAGTGATTCGGTTAATTTTGTAGGGGAAGATCCCTGCTGCCATTTATATGGCGAAAAGTAGCAGGGGTCACTCGTAAATTTTCTCATCGACACGGGTTCATCAAAGAACTACATCAAGCCATTCGAAGGGCTTCCCGGTGTTACCCCTGTCGAAACACCTTTCTCCTTTTTCTCGATCAACGGTTCTAACAAGATCACAGAAAAGTGTCCCTTGTCATTTTTCGGCAAAATCACGCCGTTTTTTCTTTTGAAAACCCTAACGACTTTCGACGGCATTATTGGCCTCGACCTGCTAACGCAGGTGGGAGCTACATTGTCTCTAGAAAAAGGAACAGTCACAGTCGGTAACACTACCGAAACAATCAGGTTCCACAAATGCACAGACGTCAACCATACTAACGTTATTGACGTCGACTCACCTCCAGCCATAAAGGCAAACTTCATGCAGATGCTGAAGAGGAGAAACAAGGCGTTCGCTGACCCTAACGAGTCACTGCCTTTTAACACTTCACGAACCAATTTACTCTAAACTCTACCCCTATCCTATGGGTGTATCCGATTTTGTCGAATCCGAGGTTAAGAGCCTCTTAAAAGACAAAATCATCAAAAAATCGAGATCTCCTTATAACAATCCTATATGGGTCGTCGACAAAAAAGGCACTGATGAAAAGGGCAATAAAAAGAAACGTCTCGTAATGGACTTTCGGAAGCTGAATATCCCATGCCTAGCATCGCAATGATCCTGGCAAACCTGGGTACTGCCAAGTACTTCACAACTCTTGACCTGAAATCCGGTTACCACCAAATAACCTTGGCGGAACGCGACAGGGAAAAAACTCCCTTTTCCGTAAACGGAGGGAAGTATGAGTTTTGCCGACTGCCTTTTGGGCTAAGAAATGCTGGGAGCATTTTCCAGAGGGCAATCGATGATGTTTTGCGCGAACAGATCGGTAAAACATGTTACGTCTATGTTGATGACGTAATTATATTTTCCAAGTCTCAGGACGACCACGTCAAACATGTCGACTGGGTACTGAAAAGCCTCATGAAGCTAACATGAGAGTAGCTCAAGAGAAGTCGCAGTTCTTTAAGACGAGCGTAGAATACCTCGGCTTTATCGTAACTAGTGAAGGTACAAGGACTGACCCTGAGAAAGTGAAAGCTATCCAGGAGTACGTCGAGCCAACGACGCTGTTCGGCCTAAGATCGTTCCTAGGCCTAGCAAGCTATTACAGATGCTTCGTGAAAGATTTCGCGGCGATTGCCCGACCGCTTTCGAGCATCCTAAAAGGAGAAAACGGTTACATTAGCAAAGATAAGTCTAAAAGAACCCCCATCTCGTTCAACGAGGCGCAGAGACACGCCTTTCAGAAACTTAGGGACATTCTGGCGTCAGAAAACGTAATGCTGATGTATCCAGACTATAAAAAGCCGTTCGACTTGACAACCGACGCGTCTGCCTACGGCATTGGAGCAGTCCTCTAACAAGGGGGACGCCCAATAACGATGATCTCCAGGACCCTCAAAGACAGTGAGCTAAACTACGCTACTAACGAGCGGGAGCTTTTGGCAATTGTATGGGCCTTGGGGAAGCTGCGCCATTACATTTATGGCGTCAGGGACATAAACGTGTTCATGGACCACCAGCCACTCACATTCGCGGTTTCTGAGGGAAACCCCAATGCGAAAATCAAACGTTGGAAGGCACGCATCGACGAGATCGGTGCCAAGCTCTTCTACAAACCCGGTAAAGAAAACTTTGTCGCAGATGCATTGTCGAGACAGAATATTTGTGCGCTAGAAGGTAGCGCATCGCGGTCAGATGCTGCAACAATTCATAGCGAAGTGTCAATGACCTACACGGTAGAGACGACAGATAAGCCTGTCAATTGCTTCAGGAATCAGATCATCGTAGAGCAGGCGCAGTTTTCACTAAAACAGATTTTTGTTCTCTTTGGAGAAAAGACGCGCCATGTAATACACTTCCCAGACAAAAACGATCTCGTGGAGACCGCCAAGTCTATAGTAAACCCCCAGGTGGTAAACGCGATCCATTGAGCTCCCAATCCTAGCCTGCATACAGCATGAACTAATAAAGTCCTTTCCGTCGACTACGTTCTGGCATTGCAAAAATCTTGTCGCCGACGTTTTCGATGAGAATGAGAGAAAAGAAATAGTCACTGAAAAATCTAGGAATTTCTAGATTTTAAAACAATTTTCAAACGACTAAAGAAAGACGCGGTTTTTCTGTATTAATTGGGTTTTACTGTACAAACGAATGCAGTGGCTTTGGGCGTACTTCGACAAGTGAATTGAAGTCCCATTCCACTCTTCCCGCGAACCACCGTCGGCCGCACGCAACCCAATTCGCCGTCGGCGATTGTGAAGATCGGCTTGCGGGTTACCCGAAGATGGAGCGACTCTTTTGGCGTGCGATACTCTTAACTTCTATTTTCTCTTCCAACATTCCGGCCCCGCTGAAGAGCTCCGGTCTTCAGCACGTTGGCAGTGGTGCCAGCTTGTGGATTGGCCGTTTAATGACGCCGGCTGGCGTTCTGATTTCGGCCACCCGCACCTTTCCGTCCTCTCCAGTGATGACGCGTGTCACGCGCCCTGTTGTCCATCGTTGCGGGGGGTGTTGTCGTCGTGCACCAGCACGACCAGCATTCAGCATCAGCTACCCCAAGCGCACATACCACTGCACTTTTCTTATCTTCAGAAGTTTTCACTTCTGACGCTATCTCGAACTGATGAAGTTGAGGCCATCGATCTTTTTCTGCCATTAAAAAGCTTGGCCCATTGAACCACAAGGAGCTCACAATGTCGTCAACATCTGTTCCCCTTGAAACCAAGTCTGCTGGATTAGCATCCGTTGGAACGTGACGCCATACGACTCCAGTTGACAATTCTTGGCATTCTGCGACCCGATTCGCGACGAATGTACCCAACGTACCCGAATCACGCTGCAACCAATATAGCGTGACCTGCGAATCTGACCAGAAATTTACGCTTTCTATCGTGAATTTGGTCATTGTGGTCGACACTTGTTGCCAGAGTTTGGCCAGTAATAGTGCTGCACAAAGCTCTAACCGGGGTATTGTTTTTACGCTCAGCGGAGCTACCCTCGACTTTGCCGTGAGCAACGAAACGCAAACGTCTTCGTTGTTGCATGTTCGTTCGTATATGCAACAACAATAGGCGTGACTGGATGCGTCAGAAATGCCGTGAATTTGAACCCTTTGGTACAAAGGCAAACACACGTACCGAGGGACTGAAATTTTCTGCAAATCCCTCACGGTAGTGGTAAACTTATTCCATGCAGTGTGTAGACTCATAGGAATAGCCTCACCCCAATCTACCTTTAGCCTCCATAAGTCCTGCAATAACATTTTTGCCTTAGTGACAATTGGACACAACAAACCAAGAGGGTCAAACAAACGAGAGGCTATCGACAATATATTGCGTTTTGTTGGTTTCAGGGAGGCAAAACTGTCCACCTCCAGATGGTATTTAAATACATCATCTTGAGGTGCCCAGCGCATTCCAAGCGTTTTGACTGAGCTTTGCTCATCAATCTTAATGCTGATTTCCTCATTCTCTCCAGATTGAGTCGGGCAATTGGAAGCCCACTTGGCCAATGGAAATCCTCCTGAATTCAAAATATCCCGAACCTGGCTGCAAATTGTGTCCAGTTCTTTTAAACTGTCTGCACCTGCCAGCATATCGTCGACATAAAACAATCACTTCCGCACCAATGGGATGTGATTGTACGAAACTATTTGCCAATTCGAACAAACAACGTACAGCCAAAAAGGGTGCTGACGCTGTACCGTATGTAACAGTATTCAATCTGTATGCCTGTATTTTTTGTGAAGTGTTTTCTCTCTACAAGACAAGTTTGAAGTCTCTGTCTTCCTCAGAAACATTTACATATCTGTCTGTACATTTTCGAAATGTCAGCAGTTACGGCATATTTGTTCAACCGAAAGTTGACCAATGTTGAATATAACTCCCTCGGAATAGTTGGCCCCACCATTAGTGTTTCATTCAGAGAAACTGCTGTTGATGTTTTGCTGGAAGCATCGAACACAACAAAAAGTTTGGTTGAGGTACTCTCAGGTCTGAGGACGCATTGATGAGGAATGTAGTAATGCTGTTCTAGAGGAGCAGACTTCAGAATGGACATATGTCCCAAATCCAAATACTCTTTCATGAAGTCATGGTACATAGTTTTGAGAGTGTCATTTTTTGACAGTTTGCGCTCAAGTTGCAAAAAACGCCTTTCAGCAGTTTGAAAGGACAGGCCAAGAACTTTAGGGTCGGTCTTAAAGGGAAGTTTGACTTGAAAGCGACCGGAAGACAATCGTTGTACCGTTTTTGCGAAGTACAACTCACAGGCCTGTTGTTCAGCTGTTTGGCGGACAGCCTTCGACTCAATTGGACATTGATCCAATTCCCAAAAACGGTTTACTAATGAGTCGAGAGCACAACTATACACTTGAGCTACCGAACTCTCATTACACTGTTGCCGAGGCGCCTGTCCAGTACATTTGCCTGCAACAATCCAACCGAACCAAAACAACTTGATCCGCATTGAGCACGTGACCTACGTATGCCTCCGACGTTGAGGCTTGAAGTGCCGCTGCTTCACCTTGCACTGATGCAGTGTACCGATGAAGGAGCGAATGGTGAGGCTTTGAGCACACTTCGCCGCCTTGCAACTCGATACTGTTTGTCCCGTGGTCAAACAATTGAGACACAGTTTTTGAGTTTTAGCATACTCAAAACGTTGCATGACGGAAATGGCACTAAACGACGGACAAGAATATATATTGTGGTCTGCAGACCTGCAATAGGTGCATGCAGACGACGACTTTTGACCTGCATTAACACAGGCAAAGGACGATTTCCGTTGAGGCTTCCTCACCTCGTTACGCACCCTTGACTTGTCACGAGTTGACTCTTCTGCTGCCAGGTACTGATACCTTCTATTCAGCTGTTTGGCACAGTCTTCCCAAGAAGGCAGCTTATCATAGTCAAGCTGCTCCTCAAAACGAGATTTGGTCACATGGTCGACCTTTGCCATGACCATGTGAATGATCATTGCATTCGCAATATCTTTGTCGTCACCTACAGACGACAGCGATGAATATATCGCAGACACCGTGTCTATCATCGATCTTAAACTCGATGCAGATGGCTTCGTCATGGTTGGCAAATCGAATAATTGAGCAACAGTATCGAAGAATATTAGACATTTATTGTCGTACACTGACTTCAGACTGGCAAGGGCCTTAGGATAATTACAGTCTGTCATTTGAAATGGTTTTACTACACCCAATGCTTCATCTGACAAACACGATACGAGATGATTAAACTTTTCTACGTTTGTCAAAGAAGCTTCGTCGTCAATGAGGCTTTGGAACAGGCACATGCAATTTTTGTATTCCGAATGTTTGCCACTAAACTTCGGCAAACGCATTTTCGGCAGCTGCGATCGCTGGCTCGAATTCAGTGAGCAGTCATGCTGCATGTGTGTGTCAAACCGTGGATTCAATGAGCAGTCATGCTGCATATGTGTGTCGGATCTTGGTTTAATTGCATTCATCAACAATGCTTTAGTGACGACACACAGATCCTCCAACGGCCCTCTACTTTCATTGGTTGGACTCAAAATGTCCAACTCTGCCTGTAGGTTCATAGCTTTATCGATATAACACTCTAAAAACTCTAGGCGACAAGCTAATTCGGTTTTGTCCGATGAAATTTGCTTCAATCTAAAGGCTGTTTGCACTCGCGCAATATCAGCACTGACTTTGTCAAACCTTTGTTGACACAATGCCAACTTGGTATTTGTTTTAGTTACTGTTGGCCGTTCAGCTGTTGGCCGTTCCACAGTTGGCCTATCGGACTCAGACATAATTGAAATGAGAAAAAGGAACTACCTTCAATACCGTACCCAAAGTTCGCCAAACTTTTCAAGCTACCCTCGCACACGCACTGCAGCTATGTACCGAAAAACGCCAAGATTGCTTACCCAAACACACACACGCCCTGGCGCAATATGTGAACAAACAAACGAAAGTGGTCCAAGCGACCGAAAGTAAGCAAGCCCTATGCTCGCTGCTGTCACTTTGTGGGCAACAGAGGTAGAATGCGGGGTGCGGGGAATCAAAGAGTAAGTGAGAGAATTTGGCGCGAGCGCACGCACAAGACGAAAGTAATACAGGCGCTCGAACCAAGCCTGACCTGTATGGTATGCCAAAACGGGGGAGAAGAGAGCAAGCGGTAAATTTGGCGCGAGCGCACGCACACACAAATTAATATATAAGCGATTGCAAGCACAGAAGGAGCAAGGTTAACGAACGCACGAAATATCAGCCGCTGGGGCCCAAGAACCTTTACCAAGCGTTGCGTGTATGTGCAATTGCAAGCATATGTCTATACGTATGTATGTATGTATATATGTACGCGTATTGTACGTAGCGGTTAAGTCGAAAGCGGACAACCGAAAAGACACTGCGACGCTTTGCGATTGCACAAACACACGACCAGTATTATTAAAATGCAATAGATAGACCACCGTTTATGTGTACATATATTATATTTGGATATGTTTATATACATTTTTTGTTAAATATGTACATATGTGTTGCCGCTTTGGTTATGCACATTAAGTGGTGGTCAGCATGAGTATACGTATGTATGGCGTAGGTATGTTCGAACAATTCTACCGAACTTATGTATGTATAACTGCGACACTTTCACTTTATGCACATTAATTTGGCCAAATAAGGTATAAAAGGGAAGGTGCCAGAAATTGAGCTGTGTTCTCTGTGTATGACTGTGTTAGCACATACACACGCAAATATGCGTATCACTGCAGTTGATCGTTTTGGTCGGACGAGCAGCGACACAACGAAATTCAACCGGTGATGCTCAATTTTTGGCACAGAATACCTGTAGACTTTCTAGCGAATCTAGAGAAAGTAATCGTCCTTTTTTCTGGTCCATCAGCACGTCGAGTTCGGCAGCGTCCAAGATGGCGAGGGTCCAAAAGGGCACGTCTGTGGCAAGGTCCGAATCAGCAACTTCTTTCGAATTTCTTTCACACGCGAAGCCTAAGCCACTACTGAGCGAAACAACGAGTTCCGATGTCCCTGCTCGGGCGCCAATGAAAAATCTAGTAATTTCCAGATTTTAAAACAATTTTCAAACGACTAAAGAAAGACGCGGTTTTTCTGTATTAATTGGGTTTTATTGTACAAACGAATGCAGTGGCTTTGGGCGTACTTCGACAAGTGAATTGAAGTCCCATTCCACTCTTCCCGCGAACCACCGTCGGCCGCACGCAACCCAATTCGCCGTTGGCGATTGTGAAGATCGGCTTGCGGGTCACCCGAAGATGGAGCGACTCTTTTGGCGTGCGATACTCTTAGCTTCTATTTTCTCTTCCAACAGTCACCATTGAACACAATCGGGCCCACAGAGCCGCCCAAGAAAACGTCAAGCAAATCATGACAGACTATTACTTCCCAAAAATGACTAAGCTCGCAAACGAGGTCGTCATAAATTGCAAGGTATGCTCCAAAGCGACATACGATAGGCATCCCAAGAAACAGGAGCTGGGGCCGACACCAGTCCCCTCGTTCACGGGAGACATGCTTCATGTAGATATATTCTCTACAAAAAAAAAGTATTTCCTAACCTGCGTGGACAAATTCTCGAAATTTGCCATTGTGCAACCGATAGCTTCCCGCAATATATCAGACATCAAGACTCCACTACTGCAGCTCTTGAACATCTTCCCAAACACGAAACAAATATATTGCGACAATGAACCGTCGATGAGTTCAGAAACCATCAGGTCACTCCTCCGAAACAACTTCGGAGTACTCATTGTCAATGCTCCGCCCCTCCACAGTACCTCAAATGGACAAGTGGAGAGATTCCATAGCACTCTTGTAGAAATTGCAAGGTGCCTCAAAATGGATAGGGGAGTTACCGACACAGGCGAAAAGGTGTTAGTTAAGTCCAACAGACGCCTCGGGAATAAAATGACCCCTTTATTTGTAGAGGAAACAGTAGAGGCGGACTTGGGGACAACAGTCCTAATTAGAGGGAGGGTGGTCCATAAGGACAACCTTAGGTAGCTACACCGACTAGGTTAAGAAACACACACACGTCTGGGTACTTCACCTCCTTACAATAGTATCGGCGCGCGTCACCGATTACTCCCACTCAAGTTACATACCAATTACGGACGGAACTGTACTGGTTTGGGACGGTCTTGACTACGTCAAGCACACGGCAAACTTAACCGAATACGGCCGCATTGCTGACGAGACCGCGAAAATGACAAATCTTTTCCCAAGATCCCACATGAGACAGTTACTGGAGGCCGACTGCAACCACATTAGGGACATGTTATCCGATATCGGTGTTCACCACCGACTGGCTAGGAGCCTAGATTTCCTAGGGACGGCCCATAAGGTCGTGGCCGGGACGCCAGATGCGTCCGATTTAGAAAACATTAGGTTCACAGAAACTCAGCTAGTACAGGAAAGCAGAAGACAAATCTTGATTATTACGAAAGTTCAAAATCAGTTAAATTCCTTCACCAGTACCGTAAATAAGATCCTCAGTATAGAAAAAAAGGAAATTATAGATTCAGAGCACCTTTATGAAACCTTATTAGCCAGAAATAGAATCCTTATAACAGAGATAGGAAACCTCATGCTCACGATCACCCTGGCAAAGGCCAATATAGTGAGCCCATCCATTTTAGACCACGCTGACATAGAATCTGTTCTCGCTTACCAATTCACAGGGGTCACAATATCGAACTTGTTAGAAGTATCAAAAATAAAAATCCTACATTCCATTAATGTAATTCACTTTATAATTGAATATCCTAGAGTTAGTTTAGCTTGTAGAAAGGTCACGGTATTCCCGGTTGAGCACAGCGGAGAGATACTACAATTAACAGACAACATCGTGGCTGAATGCGGCAACCAAGTGTGGGCGCTCACAGCTTGTGTCTCCACAACCATGACCACCTTCTGCAAGAAGGAGCTGAGGGGTTCCTGCGCGCAGGGATTACACTCTGGCGGCACCACTAATTGCATCTCTCAACCAAGCCACCTAGAGCCCATCACCCTCGTTGATGATGGACTAATCATCATCAACAACAGACCAGCCACGATCAGCTGTGACTCGGACACGTTGATCACAACCGTCGGGTCGCAGTTGGTCACCTTCAACGACTTCGCAATCATCAACGGCTCTCTTTTCCGCAATCGCAACAACATCCAACAGCGACTTCCGGGCATAGCATCGGTGCCCGCCCTGAACATCACAGGGCACCAGACGGTTCTTAGCCTACCCTTCCTGCATCAGCTCAGCGAAGAGAACCTAAACTACATCAAAGAGGTCAAGCAGGCCACCATGTGCCAACTCAATCCAGCCCTTGCTTTCGGGCTCGGCATAGCTCTATGCGGGGCAATTGGAGGCATCGTATTCCTCAGGGTGCATCTTAGAAGGAGGCAAGACGAGAGACGGATCAACGAGATAATCGAGAAGTTGCGAGCGACGAGGACGACCGCTCTTTGAGAGGGGGAGTAGTAAACACTCCCCACCAGCTGCAGGGTATCGGCAGAATTCCGAAACGGAAGAATGCTGATGCCGCACTCGAGGGGTGGGGGCAGCGACTACATTGTCGCACGAGCTTCTGCTTAGAAGCCGTTGGCCTGCACTCGAGTGGCCAGATCATATTTCGCTGCTGATAAACATCCGCTGTGGAGCTGATGGTCTGCACGAGGCGCTGACGGTGCAGAACGTCGGCCCGCTGCCCAAGCAGCGCTGCCGCGAGGGTGGGCAGTTTTAAGTAAAATTGTATTTCTGGATTTAATCAGATTAATTCTCACTTTCAACCGAGCCAGTTGAGCCGAAAAATATACGATAAAAATTACACCGCGAGTTTCATTGCCGTCGGCCCTGCCACGGTACCGGTAATCGGGAACATTAATAACTTAATTTACATATATGCGGAAGCAGGTGTAGTCTGTCTGTGTGGTCTATACGCGGGGCTGGATGCGGGGCAACGAAAGCTGGGCTTTTGGCTAGAATATGTGTTATTGATCACCAAATCAGCATTCGTTCGATTCTCTTTGTAGAAGTCTGACGTGTTTTTGTTTTGCGCTCCGCTTATCTGCCTTTTATCTTTTATAAACAGCCGGTGTTTTTTGAATATACCAAAATAAACTTTAAATTGCCTGCTTGCTTAGAGCTTTTTCCTTAGACGCGAGTGCACGCCCTTTAATTGTGTTTTTAGACATAATTTAATTATTTTCCTGTGTCGGTAGTCATTGTGTTTTGTTGTTTCTTTTCGTAAGTACACACAGAATCAAAATCTGCCGCTCTCACCTAGTTGATCTGCTTTATTGCTTTTATCACTCTCTCCCTATTACCCAAACTAATCATAACTGTTCTTCCTCTCTCGCTCTCAATACGTTCTGTGTAGTAGCGCTCTCGCTCTCTCTCTCTCAACTGAAGCTGCAGTAACCGCTCTCCTCTCTTTCTTATTGCGCTTTCATCGCTTATCTGGCACACTGGTCTGATATATATTTGTTTTGAAATTTTTATATTTTTTATTTCTTATAATGGAATACACAGTTGTCTGTGCCAAGAAAACCTGCAAAAAGCAGATCACCCATGACCAGCCGAGTATCCCCTGCTGGCTATGCGATAGCGTAGTGCACGCTAAATGCGCCGGGTTCTCCGGTCTCGTGGGTGATGCCATCTCTAAAAGAAATGGCTTGCATTACAGCTGTGAGGCATGCCGTCCGGTTGAGGGGGAGATGGCAGCATTTATGAGGCAGACCCGGAAGGGCTTTAGGGAGCTGACCGTGGGCTTCAAAGAGCAGTACGATCGGCTCCTAGCCATGGAGTCTCAGTTCAGTGGTCTCAAACTATTGACTGAGTCTCCTAGGCGCAAAAAGGTCACTCCGCGGGATCTGCATGTGCCGACTGCCCCTCGACCGGCCGATGCTGACAAGCTGACTCCGACCACCCCAAAAGTGCAGCAGTTGATATCGTTCGCCACTCCAAAGGCAACGACAGCTGCTGGTGATGAAAATTCGGTAGCCGAATTTATCGCGTCGGAGAGCATGCAGCCAAGACCGTCTGTAGCGTCCGTGTCCGTAGTATCAAATTCATTAGCTGTCCCCGCAATTCCGACCCCACCAGTCAATATACGACCCGGACCACCGGGTATTACCATCACAGGTGATAGGCCTGTGGTGCCAAGATTGGTCGGGATCCCACCAAAGAGACAAGTTTTTGTCTCACGACTTGCCCCTGACTCCACAATTAAAGATGTGACGGCTTATATTCAAAGCCGCATACAAGCCGTTGATTTCAAGGGAGATAGCTTCTTTTAAAATAAGTGTCTCCCAAACTCATTTTAGCACCATCTGTTCTGCCAAATTTTGGCCGGAGCATTTGGTGGTGAAGGAGTTTAAGGCAAAGAAGAAGACTAGGCCCCTAATAACTCTGCCAACTAACCAGACCAGTGCTCCTTTGTCATCTTCCCGCTCTACCTCCACCCGTCCAAAAAACTAACAAACTCTCTTTCAGTGACCTATCAGAATGTTCGAGGCTTGCGTAGTAAGCTCAGCATTCTTTTCCTGGATAGTGTCGCATTTGCATCCAACGTTATTGTGTTTACCGAAACCTGGTTAAAGCCGGACATTCTTAGTTCCGAAGTTTTGGCAGGTCGGTACACAACTTTTAGAAAGGATCGTTCGTCTCGACGTGCAGGAGGGGTTCTGATTGCTGTGGACTCAAACTTCACGTCGGAACTTTTCACAGTCCAGATCCAGCAGGAACTGGAATTTCTGTGTGTAAAACTGATTCTTCCCGCTTTCTCAGTTTTCATAACTTGTTCGTATATTCCACCTTCTTCGGATATCGCAATTTACGAGCAGCATTTGTCCGCCTTAACCGCTATCTCTTCCTCGCTATCTGACAAAGATCACATGATAGTTCTTGGTGACTTCAACTTGCCAGGAATTGTTTGGTCTTCGGCAAATGAGTCTAATAGCCTGGTACCCATGGCACGTCATGACTTTGTTGACGGCTTGATTGACCTGTCTCTGTCTCAAGTTAACCATGTTAAAAATTCCTTGGGTCGATTTCTTGATCTGTGCTTTGTAACGGATCCGACCGTAGCGTTGTTAACTCGAGTCCCCCCGCTCTCTATACCTGAAGATGCCTACCATCCTACTTTCGAAGTGTCGCTCGACCTAGGACGAACTGTACTAGATCGGTCGGGTAGACTACCCCAATGTGTCCGCTGCTTCCGTAAAGCCGAGTTTACGAAGCTTAATAACCTCATTAGGGATTTTGATTGGTCCGCTTTATATTTGTGCAGTGATGTTACGACAGGCACAAACATTTTCTATGATGCACTGGACTCACTTTTTGTCTCTTGTGTCCCACTTTCCTGTCCGATTAGATCAAGAAAACCCCCTTGGTTTACCAAGGAGTTATCTCATCTAAAAAACTTAAAATCAAGACTTTATAAAAAATTTCAAGAAGTTGGCTCTCCTTCTTCTCTCTCTCATTATGTAATAGCTCGGTCAAACTTTTCAGCTCTTAACGCTCAATGCTATCAGAATTACCTATCTCGATGCAGGATAAGTTTTTCTAAGGACCCCAAACAGTTCTACAGCTTTGTAAACAGTAAGCGTAGAACGTCCGCACACCCATCCTCGCTATCTTTCCGTAATACGTCGGCAGATAATGATCAGGCAATTGCCGATCTTTTTGCCCGTTTTTTCCAAACTACCTATTCGCAGGATGTTTACTCTGGTCAGCCGTATCCATACAGTTTACCGCGGTCGAACGGCATTTTCTGTCCCTTGCTAAATGAAAGCTCGTTGCTTCATGATCTACGAACAGTAAAGCCGGTGTTCGCACCGGGTCCGGACGGAGTTCCCGGCTGTGTACTCAGGTATTGTGCCGAGTCTCTGTGTGGGCCGTTGCTTAAACTGTTCAACCTATCTATAACTTCTTCATGCTTTCCCCCGATATGGAAGGAGTCTTTTATAATTCCTCTCCATAAGAAAGGTAGCAAGTCTGACGCAATGAACTATAGAGGTATATCTAAGTTATCCGCTATTCCTAAAGTGTTTGAGAAAATTTTAACTCCGCACCTGCAGCACCTATGCAGATCACTTATATCTCCAACTCAACATGGATTTATAAGGCGGAGATCAACCACTACAAATTTATTGGAGTTTACCTCCTTTATAATAAAAGGCTTTCAAGGTAATTTGCAGACGGATGTTGTTTACACCGATTTTAGTAAAGCGTTCGACTCTGTAAACCATTCTCTCCTAGCACAAAAGCTCGACCTTCTAGGGTTCCCGCCCAATCTCCTGAGATGGATCTCTAGCTACCTGTGTTCTAGGTCTCAAAGAGTCCTGTTCAAAAACTCCCTGTCCTCTCCAGTTATGGTGACTTCGGGTGTACCTCAGGGCAGCCATCTAGGCCCCTTACTCTTTACTCTCTTTATAAATGACCTACCTTCTGTATTAACATACTCTCGAGTACTAATGTATGCGGATGATGTTAAGCTCTGTGTCCAGTATAAGGACATTTCTTTCCAATCCAGGTTGCAATCCGATCTCGATAGATTTCAGTCTTGGTGTTGTGCAAATTTATTAAACCTTAACGCTTCAAAATGTAAAGTAATGACTTTTCATCGCTCCAGCGCCTTTCTGGTTCCTTACACCCTTTGTGGGGGTTCTCTTGAGAGAATTACCCGGGTTGATGATCTTGGTGTTCTATTAGATCCCAAGTTAAAGTTTTCAGAACACATTTCTACCATGGTGAATAAGGCCATGGGCGTGCTTGGGTTTATAAAGAGGTGGTCAAAGGAATTTGACGACCCCTATATAACAAAGACTCTCTACACCTCTCTGGTTCGTCCGATTTTAGAATACGGCTCTTGTGTATGGTGCCCTCAGTACAACGTACACCAAGACCGTATAGAATCAGTTCAGAAAAACTTTTTACTTTTTGCTCTTCGCGGCCTCAGCTGGGATGCAAGTGTGAGACTGCCGTCTTACTCTAATAGATTGCTCTTAATAAACCTTCCAACCTTAGCTAATCGTAGGAAAATGCTTGGCGTGATTTTTGTGCACAACTTGATCAAGGGTGACGTAGATAGCCCTGACCTGTTGAGCCGCATAAGCTTCACGATTCCTATTAGAAGCACTAGGAACTATACACCGTTGTTTCTTCCGCTTTGTAGATCGAATTACTCCTTGCATGAACCATTTAGGGTCCTATGCTCGGATTATAATTCCCTCTACCATATTATATCTACCACTAACTCCCTTCCTAGTCTTAAATTACTGATACTCCTACATCTTTCCCGTAATTAGTAATTACTTTTCTTCTTTAGTTAGATTAGTTCTACTTTTCCTCGAACACTAGTCTAACACCTATCTTTCCTGCATGTCCGCGATCGGTTCGGTTTACGAGTCGCGCGTCATGCGGCAGCGCCCCTCGGTCGGTTGGGCGGGAGGTGGGCTGCGTTCTTGCCTGGGATCCGCGCGTAACAGCCATAGGCTGGTGTCGCTTGGGCCACTTGATGGTGCAGTCATTGCATATCAACGTCCAACGTAAAAAAAAAAAAAAAAAAAAAAAAATTAATCACAGGATAGTGTCTTAATTTGCAGCGTAATGATAATATATATATATATATCCATAGACACGCAAGCATGGACTGCTATATAGGCGGACCGTAGGATCTAGCTCGGATCGAGTTAACCCTTTGGAAATGTAGGGGGCCGGAGTCGGCAGAACGAAGTATGGTTAAATTTGGAGCTAGACGTCGTGTAAATGCCGACACATGCGTGTATATGTATGTGTTTGTAGGGGGCGGATCAACAGATAAACACAACGCTTCGTTTTCCTTCACTATTTATTAAGTCTAGCTTATTCTCCAGTTCGAGTAGATTTATGTGGGTATATGTATGTATTTATATTTATCGTAGTTAGATCAAGAGTATGCATGAACCGAAATCAATGTAAACGGGGGTGGAAGCGCGACTGAAAACTCGCGCTCAAGCTAGTGGCCGCCCGAGCGCCGGGCGACTCTCCTGAGTGCCGTGTGCAAGAGCGTGCGAGAGCGAGTCGGGCGCGGAGTGCTCTCCAGAGCGTTCTCTACAGTGCGCTGCAGATGTTTGCGGCTGCCCTGAACATTATGTATGTTTCCGCATACACCCCTGCTTCCGCATACATAACGGAGCGCCAAGTGACGCGCTACCTTGTATGTATGCGGAAGCAGGGGTGGTATTTCGGTGAATAAATTCACAGTGGGCATATGAAAATTTCGTCCTATATATGGCTTGTGAGTGACGTGGTAGTCATCCTTATGGAGGGCTCTGGCGATAGATCACCCGGTAGTGGCCAGAACGTATAGATGTAGTTCGCTAAATATTTTGTTAACACAGTACGACAATCGAGGATGGATAATAATATTAGATGTCGAGACACGAGGTATCAATATCGAGTCAACATATAACCTTGGAATATAGGGTAGCGTGTCACGTGGAAAGTCAACCCCGAAAACAGTATACCCTCGGAATACAGGGTAGCGCGTCACTTGGCGCTCCGTTATGTTCTAGAGCGGCACCGACGATATGTTCTCCCAACAAAGACAACGCGAGCCACGGTGGATAAGCGAACACGAAAAGAATGTACCGCTACTCTTGCCTATATGTATTTACATATGTATGTCGGGTTGGATGTAAGCGCTATGTACCGCGGATGGGATTTACGAACGACCTTTTGGCGATATTCAAATGACGAGATGGTAACAGGCCGACAGAGATTACATATGTAGATATGAATGTATCTTTTTCGGATAAATGTGCAAGAATATGCAGTTATTCTATATGAATATGTAGAGATGTAAAATATATACATATATGTAGGGACGTGTAGTTTCGGATATATGTACATATATATGTGCAAGAATATGCAGTTATTATATGTGCCAGCGATTAAATGTTTTAAGTTCCTGATGGCAAAGGCGTAGGCACAAAACAACGGAGCTAGAACAACTAGCGGATCACTTGTATCTACATACATATGTATGTACGCAGGTTGGAACGAAGGAGCGGAGAACGGCCGAAATGACCGACAATATGACATCGTCGAAAAAAAAGGTCGAGAAATGTAGCTGTCAGTTTGTATAAGTTAACGAGAGTTAACTCAATCTGCCACTGGATGGAGCGGACTCTGCATTATTGTCGAATAAGCAGTTTTCGTCATCTGTGGGATCGCGATCGGCACGACCGATCGCCCGGATGCCGGCCGTCAACAAACACCACTCAAGAGGCGCTGGGTCAGCACTTTGGCTGGATAGCAACCGGCGTCGTGGGCGGCAGTGAAGGGCTTGCCTTTAGGAGTTTAGGATACTTAAGTTCAGTCTTTAGCGGTCAGCCGAGTGGCAGCAACATATTCGTTCTCGCCTTGCGGGCCCTATTTACTCATAATTCATATTTTTGTACTTGATTCATCTTATCCAGTTTAATATCATTAAATATTGTGAAATAAATCTATACTTGTGTCCAATTAAATAATTGCTGGCGCCCAACGCGATCGGACCAAGCCCGAGAATCAATTAGCGCGGAGACAACGCCCGCTAAGCGATAAGTGCAAAGAATAACAGCAAACCAAAAAGACCAGCATAGAGTGCGGAGACAACGCCCGCTCGAAAAGTGCGAATAAAAGGTCAAAATAACAAAAACTAAAAAAAAAGAACAAGTTATAAAATATCAGCCTAGAGTGCGGAGACAACGCCCGCTCAAAAAGTGCAAAGGAAGTTTCAATCAACAAAAAGTGAACAAAAGAACAAGTTATTAAATATCAGCATAGAGTGCGGAGACAACGACCGCTCAAAAAGTGCAAAAGATATGTTCAACTAACAAAACTGAAAAAAAAAAAAAAAATAGCGAAATACAAAATATAAACAATTGAGTGCGGAGACAAAGCCCGCTAAATATAAAAAAGTAAAAGTAAAAAGGTGAAAACATAAAACCATTCTAACAAAAAGAGCGCGGAGACAACGCCCGCTCCAAGATTAGAAAATCGCAAACTGCGCCCGCGGCAGATCTACAAAGAGATCGCTGCACTTAGAAGCTCATAGCCCTGAGTATAAACAAAGGCAATTAATCAACCCAAAAAACTGTTACACCAAAGCGGACGGCTTTGGGCAGCGGCGAAGATAGACAAGAAAGAATTAATACCAACGAAACTGGAAAGAGCTACGGAACAACATCCACAGGGGATAGAGAACAGAACAAACAAGAGCATAGCAAAAAAAAGAGGAACATGTAAGTAAAACCCTTTTTCAAAAATCGCCAAATTAAAATCAAGTAAATACGTATAGAATATTACTTAGAGTGAAAAATCATTCGAAAAAATGAAAACAAAAAGAATAAAAAGAAAAGAAACAAACAAATAAAAAGTTCATGTACAAAAACGTTCAAGCCTCAAAATTTCTAAGAATATTTTTTCTTCCCCTGCCCCTTTTGTTGCGATAAGTGTAAGTGGGAAACATAACACCGCGCCACAAATACATCGTTGGGGGCGGACAATAAAAAAAATTTGTGTTTGAGGGAGCTCGAATTTGACTCTTAAAATAAACAAACAATAACAGCGGCCCGGCGCAGCTGAAATAAACCTTAGACACAGACAGAAATAAGCGGTAGGGGGAAAACTGAAAGGAATTTTTTTATGTCCATTGAAAATAACATCAACGAGTTAGAAGAGTTGTTCGAAGAACTCAATTTAGATTTTCAAATTGGACCAGAAGAAATAATAGAAATAATGAATGCGAAACAAGTCGAAGTCGCCATAACTGCGGCGGTCAGCGCTGCGTTGGCTACGCAGAGAGCCAACTTTGAGGAACGCTTACAAGCGGTAACTGACCGACTGCAGGCTGTTAGAGTTCAGGCCCCCGAGGCCCAGGCCTTCGAGCCGGTTACTCTAAAGTGAGACATACCCTGCGATGAGGCTCTGGATGCGGTTAAAACGCTGCCAGAGTTCCATGGGGCCCAGGAACAATACGTCTCCTGGCGCCAGGCAGCAAAGGCTGCCTATAAACTATACGAGGGATTTGTAGGTAGTTCAAAACATTACCAAGCGGTCCTCATAATCAGGAATAAGATTAGAGGCTCCGCTGACTCGTTCTTATCATCATTCAACACAGTGTTGAATTTTGAGGCAATCATCGATCGCCTCGATTTCACGTATGCGGACAAGCGTCCACATACGTGGACCTGCTAGAACAAGAGCTTGCCACGCTCCGACAGGGTGGCATGTCTATCACTCAATTCTATGCAGAGGTTGAGAAGAAACTCACTCTCCTCACAAACAAAACAATCATGTCACAAGACGCCGCACAGGCGCAATACATTAATGAAAAGTATAGGGCCGACGCTCTCCGTGTCTTCATTTCAGGCCTAAGAAGAGGCGTCACTGACACTGTTTGCGGCGCAGTCTAAAGATTTGCCATCAGCTCTAGCCTTGGCGCAAGAAATTGAGGCCAATCACGATAGGCACGACTTTGCGGCGAATTACGCAAGAGTGCTAGAAAACAAGGACAGAAATAGATACAAACAGGGTGCGCAAAATGAGCCCGATCACTATAAAAGACAATCAAAAAACCCTTTCTACACGAAAAATCAGGGCACTCATCAAACAAATGGTCACCGTGGCCAAGATAAGGTGGAAATGATGGATGTCGACCCATCTTCCTCTAAACTCCGTCAACCGACTAACTTTCAAAAGCAACTGGGATCCAATTTAGGCCCAACGGCTGGGACAAACCGTATTATCGGGCACCAACAGGGTGCGTTCAAGAGGCCGGCTGGATCCCAGAGACTCTCCGACCAGCGCAGACAGCGGGTTAATCACATCGTTAAGGAAGACCCAGATCAGTACGAACAAAAGTACGATCAGTTGGCGTCTGAGGCGGTGGAGGAGATCGATGATTTTTAGGGGAGAATCCCTGCTCCCGTTCGTCAAGCGAACAGTAGCGGGGAGAACAATAAATATCTTAATAGATACTGGGGCCGCGAAAAATTGCATAAAGAAAATAACTTCAGGGAATTGTCCCTGTAGAAGCCCCATTCATTGTAAAGTCCCTACACGGCTTCAACAAAGTAAATCAAAAATGTTTCCTAACCATGTTCGGCATTAAAAGCCCGTTTTTTATCTTGCCAGAGCTATCCACTTTTGATAGCATCGTAGGGCTTGACACGCTGACCAAGGCTGGCATCAATATAAACTTGGAAACAAAGAAACTCCACTTCGGGCATGAATCTGAAAAAATCTTATTCCACAAGTGCCCCAGCGTCAACTTCATGAAAACAGACGATATCATAGTTCCACCAGCAGTAAGGGACGAATTTCTCAAAATGATGTCCAACCGTATAAAGGCATTTGCTGATCCAACTGAAATGCTGCCCTTTAATACGGCAATAGTAGCCACAATTAGGACCGAGAATGAGTAGCCGATCTACTCAAAGATGTACCCCTTTCCTGTAAGGGCCACTGACTTCGTCAATTACGAAGTGAGAGACCTTTTGAGGAACAAGATCATTCGGCCATCCAGGTTTCCGTACAACAACCCCATATGGGTTGTCGGATAAAAAGGCACTGACAGTTCGGGTTCAAGCAAGAAAAGGCTAGTCATAGACTTCCGCAAGCTTAACTCAAAGACCATACCAGACAAATACCCGATGCCTTGTATCTCCATGATACTTTCTAATCTGGGGAAGGCAAGATACTTCACTACCCTTGACCTAAAGTCAGGGTACCACCAAATTAAGCTAGCTGAACGCGATCGCGAAAAGACATCATTTTCGGTAAACGGAGGTAAATATGAATTTTGCCGGTTGCCATTCGGCCTCAGGAATGCATCCAGCATTTTTCAACGGGCCATTGACGACGTATTGCGGGAGCATATCGACAAGATATGTTATGTGTACGTTGATGATGTCGTCGTGTTTTCAAGGAATGAGTCGGATCAAGTCAGAGACATTGACACCGTGCTCAGCAGCCTCCACGACGCAAAAATGAGGGTGTCAAAGGAGAAGTCCAATTCTTCAAGGGACAAGTGGAATTCCTTGGTTTTGTGGTATCAACTGAGGGCACAAGAACATGCCCCGATAAAGTCAAGGCCATTCAGGAGTTTAGACAATCCTCCACCCTGTTTGCGGTAAGATCATTCTTGGGTCTTGCCAGCTACTACAGGTGCTTCATAAAGGACTTCGCTCGGCAAAATCAGCAAGCAACGCTCGAAGTCTATTCCTATACAGTTTGACGAGGTACAAAAGCAAGCCTTTGATAAACTTAAGAATATTTTGGCGTTGGAAGACGTTATTCGCCACTACCCAGACTTTAACCAGCCATTCGACCTAACCACTGATGCCTCAGCCAGTGGCATTGGGGCGGTGCTGTCGCAAGGCAATAGACCCATAACCATGATTTCTAGGACAGGGAGCTAAACTACGCGACCAAAGAAAGGGAACTATTGGCCATAGTTTGGGCCCTAGATTCGCTTTGTCACTACCTGTATGGATATAATGACATTAACATCTACACAGACCATCAGCCATTGATATTCGCAGTCTCGGATAGAAATCCCAATTCCAAAATTAAACGTTGGAAAGCGAGAATTGATGAGTGTGGGGCGAGAGTCTTATACAAACCAGGCAGGGACAACCATGTAGCGGATACGCTGTCGAGGCAAGATATTAATGCCTTAGAGAGCCAGAGTCGATCCGACGCAGCTACAATTCACAGTGAAGCCTCGCTTACTTATGTAATTGAGGCCACAGACAAACCAGTGAAATGCTTCAGGAATCAAATAATTCTGGCAGAGGCAGACACCCCCTCGAAGCAGCTTCACATTCTCTTCACAAAATTGATTTCGTCAGTGGGGACACACTTCTTGCGTCCATCAAAGAGGTGGTAAAGCCTGGGGTCGTTAACGCCATCTATTGCACTCTACCGAAATTGGCGTCCGTGCAGAATGACCTTGTGAAGGCCTTTCCGGACACAAAGTTTCGGTATTGTAAGACCCTAGTGACAGACATTACAAACGATGGGGAACGAGGGAGATAGTAACCACCGAGCACAATCGGGCGCACAGGGCAGCCCAGGAGAATGTAAAGCAGGTGCTGCGCGATTACTACTTTCCAAAAATGGAAAGAATCGCATCAGAAGTGGTATCTAACTGCAGGATATGCCAAAAAGCTAAGTATGACAGACACCCTAGAAGGCAAGAATTAGGGGTGACGCCGATACCGGCAAGAGTAGGCGAGTTGATTCATATAGACATTTTTTCCACCGCAGGAAAACACTTCCTAACCGCGATTGACAAATTTTCAAAATTTGCAATAACGCAACAAGTCGCTTCGCGCACAATAACTGACGTTAAAATACCAATTTTGCAACTGGTGAACATCTTCCCAGGCATACAAACCATTTATTGTGACAATGAGCCAGCCTTCAATTCTGAGACCATTCGGTCCTTATTGAAGAACCAATTCAACGTCGATGTAGCAAATGCCCCACCGTTGCAGAGCACATCAAACGGACAAGTAGAGCGCTTCCCTAGCACCTTGTTAGAAATTGCCAGGTGTTTGAAGTTGCAGCGCCAGGTTGACGATACGGTCGAGCTAGTCATTCTAGCGACCATCGAATACAACCGTACCATCCACTCCGTCACAAACAAGACGCCCATGGATGTGGTCCACGCAAATTGCGACCTTGGGGAGGAGATAATGTTGAAACTGGTAAAGGCCCAGCAGGAGCAACTTGATAGAAACAACCCAAACAGACGAAATATGACCTTCGATGTGGGAGAACAAGTCCTAGTAAAAGCTAACAGGAGGTTAGGAAACAAGCTAACTCCCCTCTGCACGGAGCAAAGGGTAGAAGCAGATCTAGAGACCACCGTTCTTATTAAAGGGAGGGTGGTCCACAAAGACAATTTGAGATAGATAAGCCAAAAACAAAAGGGTTTTGTAGCGTTAAGTTCAGGTCCTCAAAGGCAATTAATAGTAAAAGTAAGAACAACCGTACGACATAATTAATAAGTGCTGTGCCTCTCGTTTCTTATAGGTCTCCCGTTCGATATCTCTACATCCTAGCAATCTTACTGCTAACAACCTTGACCGAATCAAAACTGACGGACTATTCACACGCAGACTATATCCCTGTAATTGACGGACAGACAGCGATATGGAACGAAACCTTTTTTATAAAACATGTCACGAACTTAACGGAATATGAACAGTATATTCAGGAGACAATAGAATTAACGAACATTTTCCCACAACACACATATGAGAAAAATATTAGAGACAGATACAAAACACCTACTGACACTGACTGCGGCACTGGGAGTTCACCACAGGTATGCGAGGATCCTGAACATCCTGGGGTCAGCGCTGAAAGTCATCGCAGGGACTCCGGACTTTGATGACTTACAGCAATCGAGACAGGTTGAGTACGATCTAATTAAAGCCAACAATAGACAGATAACTATCAACTCGAAAACTCAAACACACCGGTCACCGAGACCGTGAACAAATTGCTAAAAGTAAACATAAATGAGGATATAAACAATTCCCACCTATATGAGAACCTTCTAACCAGAAAAAGAATTTTAACGCTTGAATTACAGAACATAATGATCGCCACCACCTTGGTAAATATTGTAAATCCAGCTATCATCGACAGTGATGACCTAGAGGCGATTTTGAGAAAAGGTTCCACAGATATCAGCGAAACCCAACTATTGGGCGATGCAAATGTGAGGGCACAAGCTAATAAGGAATTAATCATTTTTGTAATAGAGGTACCTAGACCTAAGTTTATTTGCAAGAAAATAACCATCTTCCCAGTCGCGCACAAAGGCATAGCGATCCGGTTACCCGAGCCCATCATAGCAGAATGCGGCAACAAAGTCGTCGCCGTCTTATCATGTATGGGGCCCCCATCATTAGGCTTCTGCAAGGAGGCACCAGCGACTAGTTGCGCACAACAGCTGCACTTTGGTACTGTGGCCCAGTGCGGTACGCAACCGAACAATCTGCCACCAATCTTGGAGGTGGACGAGGGTATTGTAATAATCAATGACGCCATCGCCACCGTGGTCGCCGATGATGGTCCCGAGCGTAGCATTGCGGGAACATACCTAGTGACTTTTGACCGGGTCGCCCTCATCAACGGTACAGAGTACACCAATTTCAATAATGCGCCGAAGAGGATCCCAGGCGTCGCAGCTTCCGCGAAGATCAACGTCACCAGCCACCAAACTCTGCTGATCCTGCCGTACCTTCATAAGTTGAATGAGGAAAATCTGCAGCATCTGGCCGAGGTTCATACAAACCTTACGATCGGTCCCATACTGTCTACTGTCGTAGGTGTGGCCGTGTGCGCCGTTATAATCGGCGTTTTCTGGTGGTTGCAACGCAGGCAGGAGAAGGGAAACACCATCGCCATTCAACAGATGCTGAAGAACCTGAGCTTGACCGAGGACGGTCAAGTCTTGAAGCGGGCAGTAATTAACGAGAGTTAACTGAATCTGCCACTGGATGGAGCGGACTCTGCATTATTGTCGAATAAGCAGTTTTCGTCATCTGTGGGATCGCGATCGGCGCGACCGATCGCCCGGATGCCGGCCGTCAACAAACACCACTCACGAGGCGCTGGGTCAGCACTTTGGCTGGATAGCAACCGGCGTCGTGGGCGGCAGCGAAGGGCTTGCCTTTAAGAGTTTAGGATACTTAAGTTCAGTCTTTAGCGGTCAGCCGAGTGGCAGCAACATATTCGTTCTTGCTTGCGGGCCCTATTTACTCATAATTCATATCTTTGTACTTGATTCATCTTATCCAGTTTAATATCATTAAATATTGTGAAACAAATCTATACTTGTGTCCAATTAAATAATTACTTATATATGTACATATATGTACATATACATAAATACAGTGGCTCAGAGCCAAAACCATGCAGTGTCAAATAAAAAGTTTAAGTTTTAATACGATCTAACAGGTGGGGAAAACCCACTATTTAAGGGTCAAATATTGGTTTTGGTACCTAATGTAAATACCTATCATCGGTCATTGGAATTTTTGAAAAATAATGTGTAATAACTTTATTGCAGCCAATTTAACTTTTTATTTGACACAGCATGGTTTTGGCTCTGAGCCACTGTATATCCCGGAAACTCGGACTGGGATGAGCACTCGCACAAAACACTGCATTTGCGTTGGGTACATCCGAAAATTGGCACTTATCTTTAATTGGATCCACCGATGCTTGCTGGGGTGGCTTCTCCTTATGATGAATGCGAGTAGGGGGCGGATCACCAGATAATGACAACGCTTTGTTTTCCTTCACTATTTATTAAGTGTAGCTTATTCTCCAGGTCGAGTAAATGTATTTGTATGTAGATGTATATGTAAATCGTAGTGCGAATCGAAATCGTTGTAAACGGGGGTGGAAGCGAGACTAAATAGCCCAGCTCAAGCTAATGGCCGCCCGAGCGCCGGGTGGATCTCCAGAGTGCCGTGTGTGCGGAGCGCTCTCCACAGTGCGCTGCAGCAGTCTGCGGCTGCCCTGAACACCTCTCTTCTTGCCTTCTCGTAGAAACTTCCGCAATGATCCTACAAAATTCTTTTCTTTTGTCAATTCTAAACGTAAGTCCAATGCACTTCCTCCGTCCCTTCATTAGCTTAACAAATCTAAATCTTCTGCTGCTGACATTGCAAACTTATTTGCCACCTTTTTCCAGTCATCTTACTCCTCTCATATCTGCAACGTATCCACCCCTTATCCCTACCATTTGCCGCATGCCAACAGCATTTTTCTACCTTATTTGGGGGAAAGCGTTGTGCTTGATGGCTTGAAGTCGGCTTGAAGTCGTTGTAAATTTAATTTTCTGCGGGTCCTGATAAAGTGCCAAATTGCATTTTAAAATATTGTGCCCAGTCCCTATGCCAACCCTTAACCTTTATTTTATATCTGTTTATATCTTTAAAACAGTCTTGTCTCACAGTGATTTGAAATAAGTCCTACATCATTCCGCTTCACAAGAAAGGCTCAAGAACCAACATAGAAAGTTACCGAGGTATTGCATAGATTTCCGCCATCCATAAGCTCCTTGAGTTCCTGGTTACCCGGCATGTGCAACATCTTTTTTCTAGCTTGATATCTCCTTCATAGCATGGTTTTTTTAAACATCGGTCAAAATCTACCAATCTCCTCGAGTTTTACTCCATAATCAACAGTGGATTTCAAAGCGGTTTGAAAACCGATGTAATTTTAACGGTTTTTAGCAAGGCATTTCATTCTGTTAACCATACTCTACTAATTCAGAAGCTGTCCCTATTAGGTTTTCCTAGTAATCTTCTTGGATTTTGTCGTATCCTTCAAATCGTTCACAACGAGTCTTATTTACTAATGTTTTTTCAGAGGTCGTTTTTTATTTCCTTTTTATTTTATTTGTAAATGACCTACCCCAAGTTATAACATTCTCTCACATATTAATGTATGCGGATAACGTTCAAATGTGTCTGCCCTACGCCATCTGGAACTTGCACACACCTTCAGCTGGACCTAAATTAACTGCTATTATGGTGTTAAAATAATCTTCTTTTTTTAAACCTTTCAAAATGCAAGCTTATGACATTTTACCGTCGTGCTCCATATTTTGTATCCTTTTCTCTTGGTAATCATGTCCTGGATCGAATTTCGAGTTAAAATAATGTTGGAGTATTATTTGATCATAAACTGAGTTTCAATCTTTAGGACGTTGATATGCACCATCAAGTGGCCCAAACGACACCAGCAAATGGCTGTTACACGCGGACCCCAGGTAGGAACGCAGCCCTCCTCCCGGCCAACAGACCGAGGGGCGCTGCTGCATAACGTGCGACTCGTTAACCGAACCGATCGCGGACATTCAAGAAAGATAGGTGTTAGACTAGGGTTCGGGGAAAAGTAGAACTAGTAGAACAAGCAATTTCTAATTACGAGAGAGATATGAGAGTATCAGTAATTTAAGACTAGGAAGGGAGTTAGTAGTAGATATAATATGGTAGAGGGAATTATAATCCGAGCATAGGACCCTACACGGTTCATGCAAGGAATAATTCGACCTACAAAACGGCAGGAACAACGGTATATAGTTTCTAGTGCTTCTAATAGGAATCGTGAAGCTTATGCGGCTTAACAGGTCAGGGCTATCTACGTCGGGTGCATGTCATAACGCCCAAAAATAGTGTCGTAGCGCCCACGGGCGCTATGACATTTCGAAAAGTGTCGATTTTCAATAAAATGTAAGGTGTTATTTCCATTTTTGGCACCTTATTTCCTAAAAAATATTTAATTATGAAATAAGACCCCAAAAAAGAAATAAATAAGACTCCAGAACTATTTTATTTTAGTCTTGGGGTCTTATTTTATTTTAATTGGTAAATAAGACCCCAAAGGTTGCTTTACATAGTTCCTAGTTATATGTATATATTCAATATTTTAAATATATTTGAAATTTAATTTTAAAATTGTGTCAATCTTTCTTATCTTTATAAATAGTTTTTGAAATAAAAAATCGCGCGATTTTTTGTATTTAAATTTTCATTATTTCTTTACTTTATAAATAGTTTTTGAAATAAAATTGTTGCAAGAATCCTTTCCCAAATAAATGTTGCGGTTAAATAATAATAAATTAATATTTTATTGGTAAACTTTTTCACTTCTTTCAAGTATTTGTCTGCAATATAGGCAGAGAAATAGCGAGTTTTTATATCGTTGTGAGAAGCAACAACTTCGAATTTTTTCGAAATCCAGCAACAATTTTATAATTGTAGAAACAGCTCAATGATAAACTATTTCAGAAGATCATTGTAAAGCTTGAAAAATGCTTAGAGAGATAAGAAAATGAACGGTAAATACATATCGGTAAGCTCATTGATTCTTGATGCATTTTGCAAGTTTTAAAAAGTTGAGGGCGTTATGACACTTTTGAGAATGGGCGCTATGACACTTTTGGAAATGTCATAACACCCGTGGGCGCTATGACACTATTTTTGGGTCTCAAGAGAACCACCACAAAAGGTGTAAGGAATCAGAAAGGCGCTGGAACGATGAAAAGTCATTACTTTACATTTTGAAGCATTAAGGTTTAACAAATTTACACAACACCATGAGTGAAACCTATCGAGATCGGATTGCAACCTGGATTGAAAAGAGATGTCCTTATACTGGACACAGAGCTTAACATCATCCACATACATTTATTATAAAGAGTGTAAAGAGTAAGGGGCCTAAATGGCTGCCTTGTGGTACGCCCGAAGTCACCATAATTGGTAAGGACAGGGAGTTTTTGAAAAGGACTCTTTGAGACCTAGAACAAAAGTAGCTAGAGATCCATCGCAGGAGATTGGGTAGGAACCCTAGAGGTCAAGTTCTTGTGCTAAGAGGGAGTGGTTTACAGAGTCGAACGCATTGCTATAATCGGTGTAAACAACATCCGTCTGTAAATTACTTTGAAAGCCTTTAATTATGAAGGAGGTAAACTCCAATAAATTAGTAGTGGTTGGTCTCCGCCTTATTAATCCATGTTAAGCTGGAGATATAAGTGATCTGTATAGGTGCTGCAGGTACGGAGTTAAAATTTTCTCAAACACTTTAGGAATAGCGGATAGCTTAGATATACCTCTATAGTTCTTTGCGTCAGACATGCTACCTTTCTTATGGAGAGGAATTATAAAGGGCTTCTTCCATATCGGGGGAAAGCATGAAGAATTTATGGACAGGGTGAAAAGTTTAAGCAACGTCCCACACAGTACCTGAGTACACAGCCGGGAACTCCGTCCGGACCCGGTGAAAACACCGGCTTCACTATTCGTAGATCATAAAGCAATGAGCTTTCATTTAGCAAGGGACTAAAAATGCCGTTCGACCTCGGTAAACCGTATGGATACGGCTGACCAGAGTTAACATACTGCGAATAGGTAGTATGGAAAAATCGGGCAAAAAGATCGGCAATTGCCTGATCATTATCTGCCGACGTATTTAGGAAAGAGAGCGAGGATGGGTGTGCGGACGTTCTACGCTTACTGTTTACGAAGCTGTAGAACTGTTTAGGGTCCTTAGAAAAACGTATCCTGCATCGCGATAGGTAATTCTGATAGCATTGAGCGTTAAGAACTGAAAGGTTTGACCGAGCTATTACATAATGAGAGAGAGAAGAAGGAGAGCCAACTTCTTGAAATTTTTTATATCGTCTTGATTTTAAGTTTTTTAGATGGGATAGCTCCTTGGTAAACCAAGGGGGTTTTCTTGATCTAATCGGACAGGAAAGTGAGACACAAGAAAAAGTGAGTCCAGTGCATCATAAAAAATGTTTGTGCCTGTCGTAACATCACTGCACAAATATAAAGCGGACCAATCAAAATCCCTAATGAGGTTATTAAGCTTCGTAAACTCGGCTTTACGGAAGCAGCGGACACATTGGGGTAGTCCACCCGACCGATCCAGTACAGTTCTTCCTATGTCGAGCGACACTTCGAAAGTAGGATGGTAGGCATTTTCAGGTATAGTGAGCGGGGGGACTCGAGTTAACAACGCTAAGGTCGCATCCGTTACAAGATCGCACAGATCAAGAAATCGACCCAAGGAATTTTCAACATGGTTAACTTGAGACAGAGACAGGTCAATCAAGCCGTCAACAAAGTCATGTTGTGACATGGGTACCAGGCTATTAGACTCATTTACCGAAGACCAAACAATTCCTGGCAAGTTGAAGTCACCAAGAACTATCATATGATCTTTGTCAGATAGCGAGGAAGAGATAGCGGTTAAGGCGGACAAATGCTGCTCGTAAATTGCGATATCCGAAGAAGGTGGAATATACGAACAAGTTATGAAAACTGAGAAAGCGGGAAGAATCAGTTTTAAACACAGGAATTCCAGTTCCTGCTGGATCTGGACTGTGAGAAGTTCCGACGTGAAGTTTGAGTCCACAGCAATGAGAACCCCTCCTGCACATCGAGACGAACGATCCTTTTTAAAAGTTGTTTACCGACCTGCCAAAACTTCGGAACTAAGAATGTCCGGCTTTAACCTGGTCTCGGTAAACACAATAAGTGGGATGCAAATACGAGACTTACCTGGAAAAGAATGCTGAGGCAAGCCTGAAACATTCTGTTAAGTCACTAAAAGAGAGTTTGCTAGTTTTTTGGATGGGTGGAGGTAGAGCGGGAAGATGACGATGGAGCATTAGTCTGATTAGTTGGTAGAGTTATTAGGGGCCTAGTCTTCTTCTTTGCCTTAAACTCCTTCACCACCAAATGCTCCGGCCAAAATTTGGCCGAACAAATGGTGTTAAAATGAGTTGGGGAGACACTTATTTTGAATGAAGCCGTCTCCCTGGCATATGAGAAGTTAAACTTCTCCACCTCTATATCCACGGCTTTTATTTTGCTTTGAATATAAGCAGTCACATCCATTGTGGAGTCAGGGGCTAGCCGCTAGAGAAAAACGTGTCTCTCTGGTGGTATCCCCACCAGTCTTGGCACCACAGGCCTAACACCTGTGATGGTAATACCCGGTGGTCCGGGACTTATATTCACCGGTGGGGTCGAAATTGAAGGGACAGCTAAGGACTTTACGGACACGGACGCCGCAGACGATTCTGGCTGCATGCTCTCCGAGGTGATAAATTCGTATACCGAATTTGCATCACCAGCAGTTGGCGTTGCCTTCGGAGTGGCGAACGATATCAACTGCTGCACATTTGGTGTGGAGAGAGAGACTCCATATCTAGGAGACGATCGTATTGCTGTTTAAAGCCCACGGTCAGCTCCTTAAAGCCCTTCCGGGTCTGCCTCATAAATACCACCATTTCCTTCTCAACCAGACGGCATGCCTCACAAATATTATGCAAGCCATTCCTTTTGGAAATGGCATCACCCACGAGACCGGAAAAACCAGCTCATTTTGCGTGCACTACGCTATCGCAGAGCCAGCAGGGGATACTCGGCTGGTCATGGGTGATCTGCTTCTTGCAGGTTTTTTTTGCCACAGACCACAGAGAATTCAATAATACCAAAATAAAAATTATTTTTTTCCTTAAACAAAAACAGATATCAGACCAGTGTGCCAGATAAACGCCAAAAGATGAATCAGTAAGAATGAAAGTGATTACAGCAGCTACAATTGAGAGAGAGCGCTACTGCACAGAAAGTATCGAGAGCGAGAGAAGAACAGTTATTCAAGTTTGGTTAATAGGGAGAGAGTGATAAAGCAACAAATCTACTAGGTGAGAGCGGCTAAATATGATTTTGTGTGTACTTATGAAAAGCACAAACAAAAAGACACTGTTAAGCTATGCAAAATATAATTATTTAATTATGTTTTTGCACAGTAAACAGACATGCACACGCGATCAAGATTAGACAATATGGTAGGTGGTTAATTTAAGAATTTATGAGGGGTTATTTTAAAAAAACACCGGCTGTTTAGGCAAAATGAGTTGAAAATAAGCGGAGCGCAAAACAAAAACACGTCTGGTCGCTACAAAGGAGATCGAACGATCGGCCATATAGCCGCGACAGCTAATAAAGCAAAGGGTGTGGTAGTGTTCATCAAGCTTTGGTCCTAGGAGCTTGATGACCCGTATGTGACCAAATAATTGTACATTTTGTTAGTGCGCCCTATATTGGAGTATTGTTCCTGCGTTTGGAGTACACTGTATAAAGAGCAACAAGTTATTCTTGAATCAGTGCAGACACATTTTTTAATTTTCGCTCTTCGTAATTTACACTGAGACTCTGATAGAATCCTGATACCTTACCGATCTAGGCTAAAACTTATTGACCTACCTTTGTTAACCATCGAAGAATATGCAATGAGGTAATGTTAGTGAAGGAGCTGGGATGGAGGAATCCCAACCTCTCTTGAGTCAGATTGACTTTACGGTTCCCTCTCGTTCTACCCGTACTTTTAGGCCTATTAGATTACCCTTATTTAGGTCAAACTATGACCAGCGTGAGACTTTCAGGGTTTTATGCTATAATTATAACACCTTTTGCCATATCGTATCCCCTGAACTAGTCCTTAAAATTATTTTTATTATAATTTATTTTTATTATAGTTTATTTTTAGTTATCTTCTTAATTTTAATAGCATCATTAGCAGATAACACTACTCAACAAAATTCAACTTTTTATTTCTGCTGTGGCAAGATTATGGAAATTTAATTTTTTTTTTTAAATTATGTTTTTATTTTATGGTTTAGTATATTTTAAGAATTTTATATTTAAATATTTTCTGATGCGAATGCAAAGAAAGTAATCATGCTCTGCAAAGGAACACACATACATACTGATGAAAATTAGTTTTTTAAAAAAGATATTTTTATTTAATCTAAACTTATTGTTTAATACAATAGGTTATTAATGAGTTATCCCCGACTTTGATTTTGAAAGTCTCAAACGGAACTAATTCTTATATCTCAATCTATTTTCTAATAAGTAGGCCTCGCTTAGGAAGCTTTTGAGCAATGGTCCCAAGCTTTGATCTTCGGCTGCAGCTTTCTTCTTCGGTTGCACTTCGGTTAATCGTGGCTTTGGTTCTCGGTGCGTTGGACTACGTGCGTTGGCCGACGTATGGATGGCTTTCAGTGAATTGTCGGCTTTGATGAAAGGGTTGACTGCAGCATGTTATCTGTATCATCTTTCATCTAGGTTGGTCACATGTTTGTTATTTGTTCGCTTGGGAACCAAATTGTTTATTCTAGTAGCTTGGAATTTTGGTAATTTCCTGTTGACAGCTTATGATTCATTTGTTTTCTGGTGTTGGGGATCTTATCATTTGTTTATCCTAATATGGTATATGTGTATAAGGGTTAGTGCTGGACACATGTATAACGTGTTAATGATATGTCCACTGCTTAACGTATACATAATGTGTGTGTGGGTGTAGGGCATTATGGATATGTTACTCCCCCGGCAATTCTCATTAGCCTGTCAGGCGTCTACCTTTGGGTATAGGGATGGAGTTTCGGCTATAACGACTGGGAGTCTAATACTTCTACCTTTTCTTCTTCTTCTTTGGGTTTTAAATGTTAAATAATTATGTTTTTGGGTATTTTCTTAAATTTAATGGTTTAATATATAAATATATTTATTAAGGTTATAATAAATGCAAATATTTGTAGTACATTATACCATTTTGTATGCTCGATAATTTTTTCTTTTTCCTGTACATAAGACAATGGTTTTAATCTAGTTATGTTATTACTAATGTAGACATTCTGTGTAAAATCACGCATTGAATTGGTTACTATTAATTCATTTAATTGTATTGAGCAATTGTAAATTTTGATAATATTATTTAATTCTATAATGATCTCTTTATTTAGGCAGTTTTGGTTTATTTGGTACTTGAAGGGTTACGAGTGTTACTAAAAGGTTTGGTTCTATATAGTTCACTTGAATATTCTTATACGTTTTTGTATAAGGGCATTTTTGCCTTCGTCTTTAATTACACTAGTCGACACGACTTTTCCGCTGTCGCCAAAAATGACTTTTTCTGATACATTTGGATGTTTTAAATTTTTTAAGAAATTTTTTTTTTTTTTTTTCATGGAGTAGTTTTTTTTTAAAGAATTTTTAAAAAATTTGGTGTTTTTTGTCATAGGTAGTGCTTCTATTTTTCACATAACTTAAGTTTCCTACAACTGGTTGTATTGAACTTTGCAGTTAACAAAAGCTTACAAATGCAGCTATAAATCCGACCCAGACACTTTGTAGCTGCAACTTAACGTCTGGAAGATATTAAGCTTCCAAATTTAAATTTCATCATTTTTTTCGGTATTTTTCCCCGAAATTTTGACTTTGAAAGCTCAGGAAAAGTCGAAAAAAAAATATTTGAATGCCTTGATTTTTGGTTTTAGATAGACACATTAATTAAGCGTTGTTTAAGGTATCGCCTTTAAAAATATAAAAATAAACGGCTAAGTTATAACCGTTTGACCAAAACTACATATGCCGTTTGGCACTATTCCAAATGCCATTTTACCGTTAAAAACTGTTACAAACGCAGATTTTTGGTATTTTTGTAGGAAAAAAAACGGTTATTCGTCGGCTAACGGAATTTATCGGCGAAATTCGGCATATGAAAGTTTGGTCAAACGGTTATAACTTAGATCTCCAAATCTATCAGAAAAAGTCATTTTTGGCCACAGCGGAAAAAAAAAGTTGAATTTTGTCGAGTAGTGTTACTTGTCTAGTGTCTTTATTGAATACATTATTTTCATAAACATAATATTCTTAGGATGTTATTTCTGTTAAGATATTGTTCAGGGCAGCCGCAGACTGCTGCCGCGCACTGTGGAGTCTGCTCCGTGCCCGACTCGCTCTCGCGCGCTCTTGCGTGGGCGCTCTTGAGATCCACCCAGCGCTCGGGCGGCCACTGGCTTGAGCATGCATAATCAGTCTCGCTTCCCCCCCCGTTTACGACGTTTTCGAGTCCTACTTTCGCTCTAGCTACGATATACATAAATATACCCACATACATCTACTCGAACTGGAGAATAAACTAGAATCAACATATAGTGAAGAAACCAAAGTGTTGTCTTTATTTGGTGACTATTTTGTGATTGTAATACCTCCAAGATCCGCCCCTACAAACATTGGTATTTCGAGCCGGATCTTCGCTAAATTAAGGCGCAGTTTAAAGCAAAGCTTAGGCGGATCGCTCCAACAAATCGCAAGATAAGTATGACTCATCCAACACCAGCATAAGTGCCGTGAATTAGTTTCTATCCGATTCCAAGTTCCGTGACATACATATAAATACAACTGCACATTCTTACACATATGTATATATCCGAACCTACACATCTTTTACTTATCTACATATACATATATCACATCTGCATGTTCTTGCACATATATATCCCAACCGCATATCCTTGCACATCATATATATATATATATATGTACATCAGAGAACGGCAATGAGCCACCGCAACTAAAAGTACACCCGGTGTCTGTGAGTATTTTGGACACCCGGGTGTCTTCTGGCACTGCAAATAGGGTGCAAGCGATTGAGTCTGAGTATTGCGTCGGGTGTTTTTACGCACAAGCGTAGATCGTGTCCGAGTTATTTTTTGTATGTATACATGCTTTGATGCCGATCTCAAGTACTGATGCAATATGAATGGGTGGAAAAGAAAACACACTACTCGAGACAAAAAACGTATTGTGTGGCATGGGTGTTTTTGTTATTTCTTGTGCGTTCTTTCTGCACCCTTGTTTTTTGCTGTACCCATAATTTGCTTTATACATGCATACATTAGTATACACACATGTACATACATATGTATGTATATTGAAAATAAAAAACTATTTTTTTACAACTTCATTACGTGTTGACAAACTTTAATAACAAACTTAGAAATATAAAAAACATGATAATATTATATTTAGAGAAACAGTTCTTATAGTCTTTTTTTTTGCTTTCATTTGATTTTAATCTTAGACTAGCATCTTTGCGCCTTCAATGACAAGGTAAATATTAAAAATAATAACAAATGCTCATAATTAATCAAAATGTATGTAATAGGTAAATTAACTTTAAAAAGAAATAAAACATAAAAAATTAATTAACGAAATGAAACATGTAAATTAAAAAGAAAAAAAACGTATTCTAATTTTGTTAAATGCTTGTAATACGAGTGTAAGATTTTTAAACTGTCAACAGATTTTGGTCCCAATCTATTCCCCTTTTCTGTTTTGACATTGCCTGCTAGCGAAAATACTCTTTCAGCCGCTGCACTACTTGCAGGTATTGAAAGAAGCTGAAATGCTAACTTTGACAGAAGAGGGTAACGATTTTCACTTATTTTCCACCACTCAATTACATCGTAATCTTCACTTAAAGCTACCCTTTTATAATATTGGTCAATTTCTTCCAATGGAGATTCTTTAGAGTTATAAATAGGTGTTGCAACTAATTTTAAGAAAAAAAAATGCTGTTTTAGGCACAGAAGTTTGACTTGTTGATGCGGCTAATAAGATAGGGCTTTCTGGATTGAATGTATATGGACTTGAAACATATTCTGTACTATTGCTTCCTGTTGAACAATTTTCAAACTTAATCATTTCTGAAATGCAAGAATATTGAATATCAATTCGGTCGTTTTCTTGCAAATGCGCAGCAGGGGGATATAGAAAAAAAAGCAGCCTTGTGCCACATGCTCAAATTTGTTTGCCATATATTAACAATATTTATGTTGATTTTTTCTTTTATTAAAGCAATTGATGAGATTTTCAAGGCATTTGGTTCACAAAGCTCAAAAATTTTTGTAATTGAAGGCAGTACAAAACAAATTGAAGGCGAGCTGCAAGTTTGCAGTTCTTTAAAAATTCTTTCAAAATCTTCTAATAACCCTACTAACATTTTTAATGTAGATTTATTTAAATTCATCAAACTTTCGGCCCCTTGCTCGCTTAATATTGTGTCAATAGCCATCTGATGATTTAGCCTGATGTTATTCTCTAATGCATTCTTTATGTTTGCGCCCCTATCAGTTACAAATTTGACTTCGTCAATGTTTTCTATATTGAATTGAGAAAAGACACTTTTAATTTTACTTAAAATGTTTTCTCCGGTGGATTTTTCGAAATCCATCGATTTAAGACCTAAAATTAAATCGCAAAGGACATAATTTTTTTCATAGTGAACGGTGACACCCAAAAAATTTCGTTGGACATATTGGTCAGTCCACATGTCGACGGTGGCAGCTAGTCTTCCAGTATCCGCTGCTTCTTTTATGATGATATCAGCGATCTTTTTTCTTCAGCATCTTTCTGGGCATTCCGACTTAATGTTGGTGGACTAGGTAGCAAGTCATCCACATCTACGCTCTCCCCATAAGTGGCACCAATTTTAATCAAAAACTGCACCGTGTTTTTAAATCCGGCCCCAGTCACTGAAGAAAATGGCTGACAATCTTGCACAATCCATTGACTGCATTTTTCCAACGCTTCTTTTTTGTCTTGTTCCGACACTTTTTTCGCATCTTTTGGTTGCCTTAATGCAATGCAACATTTATGGCGAGACAAATTAGATGTTTGGTTAGCAACAAATTTCAGCACCTTTCGGCATGTGCTGCAGAATAAAAACCCTTCCAACACACTTTCATCTTCTCTTAGAATTTAGCGTAAAATGTTCCAAATTACACTTTTCCCCTTATGTGTTTGGGTGACTATGTATGTTGCTCAATCAATTTAACTTTTTATACAGGCCGACATTTCAGACATTTTTGTGCCTCTTACTCCCTTTAACGACTGAACTAGACCGCTAATATGTGTAAATCAGTGGAAAAAAAACAGTAGATCAGTGCAACAGCACTCGGGTATCTTCGTGACACCCGAGTGTCTAAAAAGCACCCAGGTAAGAAATGTGTACTTTGCCTACAACGCATTTTTGCGTATTCCTTTTTGTGCTCAATCCTTGCTTCTCCTACATTCGTTATGAGTGTAAAAATGATCGCCACGCATCTACGAAAAATATCTGGACGTCTGGTGAAATAGAAGCAACGCACAATGTGTGAGCGTGTGTCCGAAGTACAAACTCGCAAACACCGGCATGGTTTAGTGTGGGTGGCGAGTGTTTTACTTTTCTTAAGGGTAATGAGTGCCACTGCCACACAAAGTTCAATGGGTGTGAGTAGAGTGTAAAAAAGTGACACCCTTGCCGTTCTCTGATATATACATATGTATATCCGAAACTACACGTACTTACATACATATACATAAAATTGCATATTCTTGCACGTATATATCCGAATATACACTTATTTTCCATATCCACCTACATCCATATACATATATATGTATATCTGCATATTCTTGCACATATATATCCCAACCGCATATCCTTACACATCATATATATAATTAAATTTCCGATGTAGCAGTTTCGATTTTTAAAAAAGATATTTTTATTTAATCTAAACTTATAATTATTACAAAGGTGATTATTTGAGTTATCCCCGACTTCTATGTTGTAAGTCTCAAACGGAACTAACTATTCTATCTTGATCTATTTTCCAATAGGCCTCGCTTGGGAAGCTTTTGAGCTTTGGTCCCAAGCTTTGATCTTCGGCTGCAGCTTTCTTCTTCGGGTACACTTCGGCTGATCGTGGCTTTTGTTCTCGGTGCGTTGGCCGACGTGCGTTGGCCAGCGTATGGATGGTTATCAATGAATTGTCGGCTTTGATGAAAGGGTTGACTGCAGCTGGTGATCTGTATCATCTTACGTCTGTGCTGGTCACTTGTTTATACGATTGAAGTGTGGGAGCCGAATTTGTTTACTTGTGTATCTGTGATTCAATTTGGTTATGGGAACCGAATTGTTTATTCTAGTAGACTGGAATTTAGGTGATTTCCTGTTGACAGCTCATGATTTATTTGTTTTCTAGTGTTGGGGATCTTGTCATTTGTTTATCCTAATCTGTTATATGCGTATAAGGGTTAGTGCTGGTTATATGTATAACTTGTTATTGATATGTCCACTGCTTAACGTATACATAATGCGTATGTGGGCGTAGGGCATTATGGATATGTTACTCCCCCGGCATTTCTTATTAGCCTGTCCTCAGGCGTCTACCTTTGGGTATAGGGATGGAGTTTCTGTTATAACAACTGGAGAGTCAAATATTTCTACTCTTTCTTCTACCTCTTTTGGTTTTACATGCTTAATAATTATATTTTTGGGTATTTTCTTAAATTTAATGCTTAAATACGCAACTATAATTAATATTGTTATAATAAATGCAATTATAATTATTGTTTGTAGTACGTTATACAATTTTGTATGTTCTATAATTATTTCTTTTGCCTGTTCATAAGACAATGGTTGAATTCTAGTTATGTTATTACTAATGTAGACATTCTGTGAAAAATCAAGCATTGTATTGGTTACTATAAATTTATTTAATTGGATTGAACAATTGCAAACTTTAATGATATTACTTCCTTCTATAATGATCTCTTTATTTAGAAAATTTTGGTTTAGTTTGGTATTTGGAAGGTACCATGTTACTAAAATATTCGGTTCTATGTAGTTTACTTGAACGTTCTTATATGTTTTTTTATAAGGGCATTTAGTGGGTTTTTGTTGTATAATGCCATTTATGCATTCGTTGTTTATTAATTGCCTAGAGTCTTTATCGAATACATTGTTTTCATAAACACAATATTCTTCAAGTTTTATTTCTGTTAAAATACTATTTTGCTCATCTGGATAGAGAATTATTTTGTATACTGGGATGTTAATGCTTTCATTTGGAATATTGGAAATTATTAATATTTCGTTGAAATCTACTTTTAGCCATGTTGATGTTTTGATATGTAGCATTTTCTCAGAATTTACATTTTTCAAATTGTCTTGCTTTAATAATTTTGGATTGAATATACCAAGTCTAGATAGCTGCATACCTTATTCTATATCCTCAATGTATTCTGTAAAGTGTTCTTCGATAATGGAGGTTGGAGGTTAAATATCAAAATCTCTAATTGTTGATTTTTATTTTTTTCTTCGTTTAATTTGTTTTTGGCCTCAAGTCCCTTGTTTATTGTTTCTATTACGAGGTTTAACTCATTATTTTGGGTACTATTTTTGGATAGGTTACACTACTCGACCAAATTCAACTTTTTTTTCCGCTGTGGCCAAAAATGACTTTTTCTGATAGATTTGGAGAATTAAAATTTTTTAATGAATTATGGTTATTTTTTCATCGAGTAGTTTTTTTTTTTAGAATTTTTAAAAAAATTTGTATTTTTTGTCATAGGTAGTGCTTCTATTATTCACATAACTTAAGTTTCCTACAACTGGTTGTATTAAACATTGCAGTTAAAAAAAGGTGACAAATGCAGCTACAAATCCGACTCAGACACTTTGTGGCTGCAACTTAACGTCTAGAAGATATTAAGCTTCCAAATTGAAATTTCATAATTTTTTTCGGAATTTTTCCGCCGAAAATTTGGCTTTGAAAGCTCAGGAAAAGTCGAAAAAAAAATATTTGAATGCCTTGATTTTTGGTTTTAGATAGACACATTAATTAGGCATCGTTTAAGGTATCGCTTTTAAAAATATAAAAATGAACGGCTAAGTTAGGAAAACTAGGAAACTAGAAAAAAAAACTACTCCAGGAAAAATTTAAATTTATGTTTTTAAATTTAAATGTAAATTTAAAATTTTTGTCCCTGACTCTTACCGTGATAGATCTCTTGACCCTTCTATTTGGCCAGAGCATACAATTATGCATGAGTTCGTACGTAAAGCTTCGAATCAAAGTCTTAATGTTACCGGCCCTGCCAATTCTAATTCTAATCAGAGTCCTAATGTTACCTGCCCTGTCATTTCAAAAAACTAATTAACTATTTTTCCGTTCATTATCAGAATGTACGTAGTCTTTTAGGCAAATTGCGCCAACTACATACGGATAGTGCCTCTTACGATTTCGATACTATCGGTTTTTCCGAAACATGGCTCAACTCCACTATTCATGATCATGAAATTTTCGGTCACAATTTCATCATTTATCGAATGGATCGTGAATCATATGCTGGTGGAGTTCTGATTGCAGTTAAAACTGACTTCTCATCGGAGTTATTCCCTTCCCACAATATCCATGGGATTGAGTTCATTGCAGTCAAAGTCCGTGTTGGCATGGCTTGTATCTATCTAACCTGCTCATATATTCCTCCTAATTCAGATGCTGAGGTCTACTCAAAGCACCTTTCTGCTATCCGTTCTGTTGTGTCTTCGCTAGGTTGTGCTGATCAGATTGTGGTCATGGGTGACTTCAATTTACCTCTTCTTTCTTGGCTGCCCTGCGACGACGCTAACCAATTGCTTCCTAGCACTCATAACGAATTTATCAATGATCTAACGGATGTTTCCCTTGCCCAAATTAATTCTATTAAAAATAATAGGAACAGACTTCTCGACCTTATTTTCGTTATGGATACAGTTGCCAGAGTCTCACCACTATCACTTCCTGAAGACCTATACCATCCTACGCTATCTATAACTTTAGAGTGTACCAGTTCTAGTTCTGTTAACATTACCTCGACTCCTCACCGGATCAAGTGTTTTCGCAAAACTGATTTCGGCCATTTAAACATTCACCTCTCGAATGTTGATTGGTCCACTCTTCTTTCCTTACCGAATATTGATGTAACAGTCAACTCATTCTATAAAATTTTAAAAAATTCTTTTCTTTTGTCAACTCTAAACGTAAGTCCAATGCATTTCCTCCGTCCCTTCATTATCTAAGCAATTCTGAATCTTCTGCTGCTGGCATTGCAAACTTATTTGCAACCTTTTTCCAGTCGTCTTACTCCTCTCATATTTATAACGCATCCACTCCGTATCCCTACCGTTTGCCTCACTCTAATAGCATTTTTCAAACATATATTGGAAAGCGTTGTGCTTGATGGCTTGAAGTCTTTGAAGATTTCATTTTCTGCGGGTCCTGATAAAGTGCCTAGTTGCATTTTAAAACATTGTGCCCAGTCCTTATGCCAACCCTTAACCTTTCTTTTCAATCTATCCTTGGAACAGTCTTGTCTCCCCGTAATTTGGAATGAGTCGTACATAATTCCGCTTCACAAGAAGGGCTCCAGATCCAACATAGAAAATTACCGAGGCATTGCAAAGCTCTCTGCCATTCCTAAGCTCCTTGAGTTCCTGGTTACCCGGCAATTGCAACATCTTTATTCTAGCTTGATATCTCCTTCACAACATGGTTTTTTTAAACATCGGTCAACAACTACCAATCTGCTCGAGTTTTCCTCCATAATCAACCGTGGATTTCAGAGCGGTTTGCAAACTGATGTTATTTTTACGGATTTTAGCAAGGCATTTGATTCGGTTAACCATACTCTATTAATTCAGAAGCTGTCCTTATTAGGTTTCCCTAGTAATCTTCTAAGTTTGATTTCGTCGTATCTTTCTAATCGTACACAACGGGTCTTATTTACTAATGTTTTATCAGAGATCGTTAATGTTACATCTGTTGTGCCACAAGGTAGTCATTTGGGTCCGCTCCTCTTCATTTTATTTGTGAACGACCTACCCCAAGTTATAACATTATCACATATATTAATGTATGCGGATGACGTTAAAATCTGTCTGCCCTACTCCGACTGGTACTTGCACACACACCTTCAGATGGACCTGAACGAATTGCTATTGTGGTGCTCAAGAAATCTTCTATTTTTGAACCTCTCGAAATGCAAGCTTATGACATTCTACCGTCGTGCTCCACATTTTGTATGTTTTTGATCGTAAACTGTGTTTTAATAATCATATAGCTGCGACAGCTAATAAAGCTAAGGGTGTTCTAGCATTCATCAAGCGTTGGTCCAAGGAGTTTGACAACCCGTATGTGACCAAACAAATGTACATTTCGTTAGTGCGCCCGATATTGGAGTATTGTTCCTGTGTGTGGAGTCCACAGTATAAGGAGCAGCAAGCTATTCTCGAATCAGTTCAGAAACAATTTTTAATTTTCGCTCTTCGTAATTCACACTGGGACTCTGGTAGAATCCTGCCACCTTACAGATCTAGGCTAAAACTTATTGACCTACCTTCGTTACACCATCGCAGAATATGCAATGGGGTAATGTTCGTGCACAAGCTCCGTCTCGGGATGGTGGACTCCCAAACTCTCTTGAGTCAGATTGACTTTACGGTTTCCTCTCGTTCTACTCGTTCTTTTAGACCTATCAGATTACCCTTATTTATGTCAAACTATGCCCAGCATGAACCTTTCAGGGTTTTATGCTATAATTATAATACCCTTTACCATATCATATCCCCTGAACTAACCCTTAAACATATAGCATTTAGCATTTACAACCACCTAAACTCTGCTAACCTGTAATTTTAATTTTTTTGTTTCAATTTTATTATACTTTATCTTTAGTACACTTCCTAATTTATATGGCATTATTAGCAGATAATTGTTAATTAATAAATAAATAAATAAATAAAAAAAAAAAAACATTCTTGATGATCTGGATAATAGTATTTTCCTTTAAACCAATTGACTGTTTGCTCAATTCCAGGATGCAATAATTCCTTATGATATTTTACTATTAGTTCTTTAAACTTGGCGTAATTTTGAATATCAATTAGTTTTTTACTCGATTTAATTACCTCCGTTATATTTCTTGAATTAATTATTTCCAAATATGCTTGTTGGAATAAAGGAAAATCTTCATCATTATGGAAATATAAAGCACTCTTTTTCGTGCATACATATTTCTTGATTAGCTCTTTAGCTAATGTGTATGTCATTTCTTTGTACGTTACTTTAATGATTAGCTTATGAAAGTAGTGTGTTGTGTCTTCTTTATCCTCCTCTCCTTTTATTAACTCAATTTGTAATAGTTAATAGGTCTTTCGGTAATGGGGATATTGTTCTGATTATCTTCTTGCGCACTATGTATGGTTGCGCCTGCACTATCGGATACCTCACCAAGAAGGTTCTCGTTGATCTTTAAGGCCTGTATCCAGCACCGCGAAATTTTACTGAAAGGAATCTGCCCTTTATTTCGGATGTGTGGAACTCAACTAAAATAGTGTGACCAAGAACCTAAAAAGTGATTTGCCACTCTCATGAATCAGCTGTGTTTTGTAAACCATTGTGATAGTTCAATTAAAATTAAAAAAGTAAAAAATGAGCTCTGAGGTCGAAGTGATTGTGTTGGTGTCGGTGTATATTGTTGCTGAAAAACAGAAAGAAGCACAGCGCAGACGGAGGTGTCACAAATGTTGGGTAAACCCTTATTTGCAGCAGAGGAAGGAAAAGGGTAGGTTCCATAATGATGTGAGTATTCATATAATTATATTTTTACCAATTGCAGTGTCTCTTACACATTTCATAGTTTCAGAATATGCTGCAGAGCCCTACAGTGTTTCACCAGAACTTTCATATGGATGAATACCAGTTCAACTATCTATTTTCATTGGTGGAACCATTTTTAGTAGCCAAGCGCAACTCACGGCCAGACGCTATTCCACTCAAAGCTAAATTACCCATTGTTTTCGAGTAAGTCCATTGCAAGACAACAAATATATAAAATACCTACTTATTTAATCGTTTGCATTAGATTATTTGCGACTGGAGACTTACCATGTCACGTTGGCTTGACCTATAGGATTAGTAAGCAACACTTGGGCCGCACTATTGATCTTGTTTCTGACGCTATCTGCACTGCGTTGCACGGAGAGTTTCCAAAATGGAACTCTAATAACATGCTCAAGTGGGCAACGGATTTCATGGAGCAATGGAACTTTCCGAACTGCATTGGTGCTATCGATGGAAAGCACATAGCAGTCAAGGCACCACCAAACAGCGGTAGCGCATTCTACAACTATGAAGTAAGTAAAATTACCTGAGGCAACGCATAAGAATAACCCTTACCTTCGTTCGGGCTTTCACTCAATTGTGCTTATGGCTGTTTGTGACGCTTCATATAAGTTTACCTACATCGACGTTGGTGCTTACGGGAGTGAGGGCGATATAAATGCCTTTTCGTATTCGTCGCTTGGAAAAGCAATTTTATCTGGAAATATTACATTTCCAGAGGATAGTATGCTGCAGGGAGTACATACTCCATACTATATTGTTGCGGATGATACATTCCCGTTGCACAAACGTATTATGAAGCCATATGGATCTCGAAACCTTTCCGCAGCAGAGCGAATTTTCAACTACCGGCTAAGTCGAGCTCGTCGTTGCATTGAGAATGCATTAGGGATTCTGAGTAACAAGTGGCTAGCTGTTCAAGGCACGTTACGTTGTGGCCCAAACAGAGCGCAAAATATAACTGCGGCATGCTGTTATCCACACAATTTTATGATGAGAGTATGCCCAAGAGGACCCAAACTCCCCTGCAAAGGGAGTTTTAGTTTACTACTGTTATAATAAACAGGTAAATAGTACTTACATATGAATAGGCCGACGACGTGCTTGCCTCGAAGTCATCCTCTGTAAGCTCCCAGCATTCATCGTCCACATTCGCGGGAGGGCTGGAGAATGCATCGGGGCTGCATGCTGGACTCTCCACAAATGTGCTTGTGCTTGCTTTGGTTCTACAACAAAAGGTACATATACATAGGTGCAAATAGTAAAATTATAACATTATAACATACCGTCTTTCCAATGACATCACAGGCAGAAAGGACATATGTTCAGCAAACTGCCAATCAACAGTTTCGCTGACCCTATTTTCACCCAACGCGATGCCTCCCGCGCTGCCACTTTTGGCGAGCTTGCTGCGATGGTACCTAAGGCTGTCCCTCAGTCCTGTCCATGCTGTCTTACATTCATTCGCTAAAAAGCATAATTATCATTAATTATTTTAATAACTTTGAACAAATTAATATATATCTTACCTCCCTTGTTCAATTCGGCACCAACACTCTCCCACGCAATTTTCACGGAAATGTTGTCAAAATGCTTCTTCTCCGTGATCCGCCAAAGACATGGTCTTGCCTCCACTGCTTTAATCAGGGCGATCTTCACCTCTTGTTGAAAATTGGAGTCCTTCTTTGTAAATTTTCGCACTGGGTTTCCCTCCATCTTTGAACACTTCAGTAAAAATATGCACATATATTTTCCTGGCACCCATATCAGCTGTTCTCACAGTCCACATTCGTGTGGATATCGATACTATCGATAAGAATTCGTGGATTCCGTTTACGTTGCCGGATACTGACTCCAGGAAAACACAAACGAAAAATTACTGGCCCAGTTTTTTTTTATATGAAGTTTGGCAGTAACTTTAATTTCCGCTGTGCTGTATACCCAGCTTAACCCTTGACAGCGCATCTGCTACATAGTTTTCTTTACCTGGCAGGTAATTTATTTTGAAGTCGAATTCGTTTAGCTTTATTTTCCACCTTTGCAGCTTCATGTTTGGTTATTTTAAGTTGTTCAACCATACTAGTGGTTTATGGTCACTAAGTATCTCGAATGTTCTACCGAATAGGTATGATCTGAAATATTTCCCAAGTTTGTCTAGTATTTCATCCATCCTAGGAGTTGGGAATTTATCCTTGATGATGATCTTATTGAGACCTCTATAATCTACCACGAGTCGATATTTTTGCTTTCCTGAAGCCTCAATCTTTTTTGGGATCATGGAAATTGGTGAACAGTAAGGCGATTTCGACTTTCGAATAATTCCTTGCCTGATCATATCTTTTATTTGTTTGTTAACTTCCTGATCATGCATCTGCGCATATTTGTATGGCCTCCGGTATACCGGATCTTCATGATGGGTATTTATGGCATGCTTGACAGTACTCGTGAAAGTCAAATTGTCACCTTCTCTGTATACTCATATAATACCTTTTTCAGCTTTTCTTTTTCTTCATTGTTCAAATGTTCTAATCTTAACTCATTACTTTCCCTTAATTCATTATCTAATGCGGAAGTGAAGTATTGTTCCATCTCTGAAGATGGGTCAGGACATTCAGAGGTGATCATATCCTTCTTTGACGATACATCGTCACATGCAGGTTATGCTTCACTTGCTTCAATAACTTCTCCGCCTGAAATAATTGGGAATGTTCTTCCTCCTAACTTTACAGTATTATCTCTGTAACTAATTACTGCTTGACTGGCCACAAAGTATTCTCGGCCTAGCAGTATATCGTAATTGTCAGAAAAGTCAAATATGTAAAATTTTTGTTCGGACGGATATACTTTATTAGATGGTCTTATTATGCTTCTTGTAAGGTTAATAGTTCCATTTATTGTGTGGAATTTTATGTTTTCTTTATGTATCTTGTCATTCGAGAAATTTTCTTTCATGATATTAATGGAAGATCCCGAATCAACAATACATTTGTATGTTTTATTATTTAAAGTAATTTTTATATAGGATCCCCCTATATCCGAGGCTCCGAGGCTATCTGATGAAAATTTACATCCATTTTCATCTGACCGCTTTGGCTTTCCCTAGCTCTCTTAGTATGTTGATTTGGCCTACTGCCACTAGCTTGGCTATTCTGGGTTTGGTAATTCATAGGATTCTAGGATTGCCCTTGTTGCAATGAATTTCTAAATTCTTGGCGAAGTTCTTGGGTGCTATTATTATTTCGAAATGAATTGATTGATTATAATGATTATGCGAATTCTGAGATGGTTGCTGGCTATTATTACTTGCATAATTTGGGCAATAGTTTTCAGTATTCCTGCGATTTGATTGCTGTTGCTTTTGCTTATCTTTATCTACGTTCTTTTCTTCTGTTTTATTTTCTTTTTGAACTGCTTTCTTTAAATTTAATATTGTTGTAATGTCCTTTCTTGATAGTGTCATAAATAATCTATCCGGTAGTTTCCGGGAGATTACCTCTTTAACTGTATTCTTTAATGCATTGGCATAGACTAATCTATTAGATGGATCGAGGTCTAGCATTAAATTATTGCTTATAACTAACGATTTATTCTCTAATTCTTCTACGAACTTACGTAGGTTCCCGTTGTAGTTGGTGTAGTAGAGTCGTCTTTGTAGTTCTTCATATGGCGTATGGTTTTTATATTCGTTGATTAAAGCTGTCCTCAACTCGATCCATGTATTGGGCTGCACCATTTGTGACGTCCTTTGCGCGTCTCCCGTTAGTTGAACTTCTATTGCTCCGAATAGTACCCGATGCTGTCAAGCCTCTCCGGTCGGATACAGCTCCTGGATATATTCTATCCGCTTGATGAAGGAACTCAGTTTTTCAACTGATCCATCATACGCTGGCACCTGTCGTATCGACAACAGTGCTTGGTTCAAATGGATTTCACTCAGGATAGGTGTGGGTAGGACCATTTCGCAATTCTTAGTTGTTCTTTTGGTTAGGTTTCACTTTTAATATTTGTTGTGATCTCGGTGTTGATTGTTGTAGCACTTCACTTTTAATATTTGTTGTGATCTCAGTATTGATTGTTGTAACACTTCACTTTTAATATTTGTTGTGATCTCAGTGTTTATTGTTGTGTTCACTTATGTTCTTATTATTCACTTTGTCTTTAAATTGTCGATCTTGGTGTTTGCTATTTGTAACACTTGTGCATGTTGCACATAGATTCTTATGCGGATTCTGTCTTGCTAACAATTTCCCGGGATTACAATGCTTCCGGATAATCTAGTCGAAGAGATTATCTTTAGCAAATCACTACCTGAATATTTATCGCCTTAGATACTTCAGAATCTTACCGGCTGCGCCAATTAAATTTCCGATGTAGCAGTTTCGATTTTTAAAAAAGATATTTTTATTTAATCTAAACTTATAATTATTACAAAGGTGATTAGCAGCTTTCTTCTTCGGTTACACTTCAGCTGATCGTGGCTTTTGTTCTCGGTGCGTTAGCCGACGTGCGTTGGCCAGCGTATGGATGGTTATCAATGAATTGTCGACTTTGATGAAAGGGTTGACTGCAGCTGGTGATCTGTATCATCTTACGTCTGGGCTGGTCACTTGTTTATACGAATGGAGTGTGGGAGCCGAATTTGTTTACTTGTGTATCTGTGATTCAATTTGGTTATGGGAACCGAATTGTTTATTCTAGTAGTCTGGAATTTAGGTGATTTCCTGTTGACAGCTCATGATTTATTTGTTTTCTAGTGTTGGGGATCTTGTCATTTGTTTATCCTAATCTGTTATATGCGTATAAGGGTTAGTGCTGGTTATATGTATAACTTGTTATTGATATGTCCACTGCTTAACGTATACATAATGCGTGTGTGGGCGTAGGGCATTATGGATATGTTACTATATTTATATACATCCGAAATATATATACACAAAACTACATATTCTTGCACGTATATATCCGAACATACACATATTTAAACAATCTACATACGCATCCCAATATATATAACACATCTATCCGAATACACACTTATTTTTTCCATATACGCATATATATATATATTAGCTGCATATTCTTGCGTCTGTATATCCACACCTCCCCGCACCTACATCCATACATACAAGTAGCGATAGCGGTGCTTTCTTATGCTCGTTTTCCCGTTGTTTTTGGGTGTCACTTGCCACCGACTCCCAATATTAGTGCCCGATCGCCAAGCGCCTCCGACTTGCCAATCAATCAATACCAAGAGGTTGTTGGGTCCGTTCTCCGTGTCCATCTGCCCGACACTTCCGCATCCGTTTCTTTGTTCTCAGCGGGTGAGGTCCTCGTCGGTTGACGAGGATCCTGACACACAAAAGGAGATCCAAACCATGTATGGCAAGTGCTATGACGACTATGAACAGTGCATAGCTGACCTCGATGTCCAAGCTGCCAGCCCAGCAGTCCGTCTTCCTTCACAGCCGGACTCCAATGGCGGCTGTCGACTTCCCCCATGTGATATCGAAGTTTTCGGTGGGGATTACGACCGCTGGCCTATTTTTTGGGACCTGTTCACCGCAATTTATATCCAAAATCCTAGGCAGTCTCCTGTGGAGAAGCAATACTACCTCGCCACTAAGACCAGGGGTGATCCAAAAGCCATCGTGGAACAATCCCCGCTGACCAACGACGGCTTCGAGGCGGCATGGGATGCCCTTCGTGACCGATATGAGAACCGACGGCTCCTGGTGACCAACCAGATTCACCTTCTCCTCTCTTTGCCTCACATCGGGTCCGATTCAAGTCGTGCTCTGAAGGAGCTTCAAAGTATGATTCAGGAGATTCTAACCGCACTCGCCCACTCCAAGGTCTCCACTGAAAATTGGGATAGCTTGCTCGTGACCATTTGCGCTTCAAAATTGCCGAGATTAACCCGCGCATTGTGGGAAGAGTCCACAACCGACAAGAAGGAAATGCCGTCATGAAAGGAGATGGACTCCTTCCTCAGTCAGAGGTATCTGACGCTAGAGGCGATCGAGGGCCACCCTTCCACTCCACATAGTTCGAAAGGCGATCCGAATCCGCCACCTTCTAAAAATAACCCGTTCCGGTCCCAAGGGAGTCCTGTTCCTAGGAGGGTTCACTCGTTCGAGACAACAGTGAATCCGCAGAGGAGGACATGTGATCTCTTCTCCAAAGAAAATCATCCAATCCGTGATTGTCCTCGCTTCCTCCACATGACCGTTGATGCTCGTTCCAGCTAAATTAAACAGAAACAGCTATGCCTGAACTGCTTCGCATGAGGACATCAGATCCGAGAATGCCAAAGCGCCCACAACTGCGTCACTAGTGGGGAACGGCACCACACGCTGCTGCACCGTGGCAATCCAAGTTCCAACGTTCAGGCTTATTTCGCTTCCGGTACATGTGCGGTTCTTCTGAGCACGGCTATGATTAATATTTGCCATCTGGGGACCAATTTTCGCGCCCGCGCTTTGATCGACTCTGGCTCCGAGGCCACGTTCATTACGGAACGTCTAGTCAGCATGATCAAACTGCCATTCCAACCTATCCAGGCACAGGTCTCCGGCATCAATCATACTGTATCCGCTCAGTCGAAGAAGCTCTGCAATATTTCCATCCGCTCTCCGACTAAGTCGGGTTTACAATTAAACGTTACAGCTTACGTTACTCCGGAGGTGGCAGCGAATATTCCCTCGCATCCGATCTCGTAAATTTTGCTGAGAGACTTGGCTAGCCTTCCTTTTTTGAGAGCTCGATGTCCTTATTGGAGCTGACATTCTACCATCCGTACTGTTAAGCGGCTTACAGACGAACATATGTGGCTCTCTCCTCGGGCAAGAAACAGGTTTCGGTTGGGTGCTCTCTGGGCCAGTGTCTAATACGGCCGTTCAGAGAGCCCCACAAGTTGCATCCTTTTCGAGTCAGGTGTCTAGAGTACTTATCCAAAGGGTTAGCGGGCTCTCGAGTATACAAAGGCAATCCCCTTCCGGCCTGCTCCGCAGAATTGCTAGGACGGTCTCCTACGACACCTTCATCTCATCCTAGATTTCCGCATCCAGCCATGGCCCCACGCTGCCGCGCCGACCGTTTCATTGAGAGCCGACGCGCTTGTGGTCTGAACTCCTACCGGTGCCGAGTCCGCCCAGGAGTGCATCCGCTACGGACCTGCCACCACTTCCTCCGGTTGAGCCCTGTGAAGAAACGCCGAGCCGTACTTATAAATAAGTATTGCGCAAACTGCCTGGCTCATCAGCATTCCGGCGATGATTGTCGCAGTGGCGGGCTGTGCAGGGTGTGTGGCAAGAATCACCACACGCTACTTCACATACCCGCGTCACGTCGTGTAGCCCGCTCAGCATCTTCGTCGGCATCTCCTGCGTCCCGAGCTGAACGCCGCCCTCGGCGCCCCGCCAGCCAGCCTTTCGGAGGAATTGCAGCAACGTCGCCCTTGGTTGCAGCATCCCGAGCTGAGCGCCGCCCTCGTCTCCCCGTGAGCCACCCCTCGGCAGGGACACCACCGCCATCCATAGACTCTCTTCTATAATACCGGTGCCTCAACCTCCTCCCTGGATTCGGGTTCCAAAAACTTCGAGACGGCGGCGCTCCTCGACCCGTGCACGCCGGTGATCTGCATAGACGTGTCCTTGGCCAACGCCTTAAAGCTGCCCACTACTCAGGTCGGGGAAAAAAATGTGTGCTCTGCAGTCGTCCTGTCCAAGACGAGCGACTTCCAACCGGAGACGAGGCTTAAAATTGAGCAGCGTTTGGGTATCCGCAAGCCAATCCGACAACTGAGCGATTCTGTTCGGTCACGATTTGGCGGTCTCCAGCTCTCCGACGACCGGCCACCGTCCTGGGCGCCATAAGCCATTAAGCCATAAAACCCTCAATTATACTTTACAATCCTGCAAGGGGGGGGGGGAGAATGTTCAGGGCAGCCGCAGACTGCTGCCGCGCACTGTGGAGTGCGTTCCGTGCCCGACTCGCTCTTGCGCGCTCTTGCGTGGGCGCTCTTGAGATCCACCCAGCGCTCGGGCGGCCATTGGCTTGAGCATGCATAATCAGTCTCGCTTCCCCCCCCGTTTACGACGATTTCGATTCCTACTCTCGCTCTAGCTACGATATACATAAATATACCCACATACATCTACTCGAACTGGAGAATAAACTAGAATTAACATATAGTGAAGAAAATCAAAGTGTTGTCTTTATTTGGTGACTATTTTGTGATTGTGATTCCTTCGGATCCGCCCCCTACAAACAGATATTATTCTGCTCATCTGGATAGATAATTATTTTATACATTGGGGTGTTAATACTTTCGCTTGGAATATTGGAAATTATTAATATTTTATTAGAATCTACTTTTAGCCATGTTGAAGTTTTTAATGTGTAGTATTTTCTCAGAATTTATATGTTTCAAATTATCTTGTTTTAATAATTTTGGGTTGAATATACCAAGTCTTGATAGCTGCATACTCAACTCTATATCCTCAATGTATTCTGTGAAGTGTTGGAGGTTAAATATAAAAATTTCTAATTGTTGATTTTTATTTTTTTCTTCGTTTAAATTACACTAGTCGACACGACTTTTCCGCTGTCGCCAAAAATGACTTTTTCTGATACATTTGGATGTTTAAAATTTTTTAAAGAATGTTTTTTTTTTTTTCATGGAGTAGTTTTTTTTTAAAGAATTTTTAAAAAATTTGTTGGTTTTTGTCATAGGTAGTGCTTCTATTTTTTACATAACTTAAGTTTCCTACAACTGGTTGTATTGAACTTTGCAGTTAAAAAAAGCTGACAAATGCAGCTATAAATTCGACTCAGACACTTTGTAGCTGCAACTTAACGTCTGAAAGATATTAAGCTTCCAAATTGAAATTTCATAATTTTTTTCGGTATTTTTCCCCGAAATTTTGACTTTGAAAGCTCAGGAAAAGTCGAAAAAAAAATATTTGAATGCCTTGATTTTTGGTTTTAGATAGACACATTAATTAGGCGTCGTTTAAGGTATCGCTTATAGAAATATAAAAATAAACGGCTAAGTTACAACCGTTTGACCAAATTTTCATATGCCGAATTTCGCCGATAAATTCCGTTAGCCGACGTATAACCGTTTTTTTTTCCTACAAAAATACCAAAAATCTGTGTTTGTAACAGTTTTTAACGGTAAAATGGCATTTGGGATGGTGCCAATCGGCATATTTTAGACTTTTCCTGAGCTTTCAAAGTCAAAATTTCGGGGAAAAATACCGAAAAAAATTATGAAATTTCAATTTGGAAGCTTAATATCTTCCAGACGTTAAGCTGCAGCTACAAAGTGTCTGAGTCGGATTTATAGCTGCATTTGTCAGCTTTTTTTAACTGCAAAGTTCAATACAACCAGTTGTAGGAAACTTAAGTTATGTAAAAAATAGAAGCACTACCTATGACAAAAACCAACAAATTTTTTAAAATTTCTTAAAAAAAAAACTACTCCATGAAAAAAAAACCATAATTCTTTAAAAAAATTTAAATCTCCAAATCTATCAGAAAAAGTCATTTTTGGCCACAGTGGAAAAAAAAAGTTGAATTTTGTCGAGTAGTGTTATTTATGACCTCAAGTCCAATGCTTATCGTGTCTATTACCAGGTTTAACTCATTGGTTGAAATACTATTTTTAGCTGGCTGTATATTTTTCTTTCTCGTTCTTTCTTATCTTCTTGATCTATTGTTCCAAATACGTATTTGTAATCTGTACCGACTATGTTTATTAGTCCCGTCCTACTACGTTTGGCTACTTCCAGCCCTTTTATTTCTCCTGTGAGCTTGTCTACTAAATATTGTATTTGAATTACTTCTTTGAAATCGTTAGCCTTTTCTATAAGTTTTTGTTATATTTATTGTAAGGTAGTGATGTTCGTAATTAATTGGTACGTTTATTGTTTCAGTATTGAATATGAGATATCCATACGTCTATTTGATTGAGTTTATTTCGATGTTTTGTCTATTTGTCTATTATTGAATTGTATTGTATTTGCTATTATTAGTTTACTTTTTCTTTTTGAATTTTGATTTGTAATGGGTTATTTTTCTGCCTCTATTTTTGAATGGATTTGTTATTTTGAAATTTACTAATGGGGATTGTTTAAATCTTGTGTCTATTTCGTAATAATTACGTTTTTGATTCAATTTATTAATCTGCTTTTCTTTATTTAATTGTGTATTATATTCAGGTGTTCCTACATAAATGAATATGTCGGCAGGTGTCCTATTTGTAGTGTTATGCTTTGTTTTATGATTATAAGTGTATAAGATTATTTCGAATTTTGTATATTTCGTTTCAGGGTCGTTTTCGCTGGTTATTATTCTTAATTTTTCTTTAACTGTTTTATGGAATCTTCCTACATCAGATATCCCATTTTTGCTAGATGTGATTTGTATTTTCACATCTTCCGAGATTAGCCATGCTTGCAATGCTGCGCACACGAAAGCTGAATCTTGATCGGCTTTTATGTCTTGGGGCTTGCCCATTTCGTTAAAGACTTTTATAATGGCTCTTTTTGTTTCAAGCCAGTCGCGACTATTCACTTCTTTTAGAGCGGCAAATTTCTAGTAAATGTCTATACATGAAAGGAACTGCTGGTTGCCTATCATATAGAAATCCATAACATATCTTTCCCTGACGTTCCGTATTTCCGGGGTTATCTCGAATGCTAACTTAGTATCACGATATTCAGTTTTGGAAATATTACAAGTAGGGCATTCGTTTATTACGTTTTGAATTAATTTCTGATGATCTGGATAATAGTATTTTCCTTTAAACCAATTAAATGTTTTTTCATTTCCAGGATGCAATAACTCTTTTGTGATTTTTTATTATTAGCTCTTTTAACTCGGCATAATTTTGAATTTCAATTAGCTTTTTGCTCAATTTGATTACTTTTGTTAAATTTCTTGAATTAATTATCTCTAAATATGCTTGTTGGAATAAAGGAAAATCTTCATCATTATGGAAATATAAAGCACTCTTCTTCGTGCATACATATTTCTTGATTAGTTTTTTAGCTAGCGTATTTGTAATTTCTTTGTATGTTATTTTAATGATTAAAGTTTATGAAAGTAATGGGATGTGACTACCTTATCCTTCTCTCCCTTTATTAACTCAATTTGTCTGTTGTAATAGTTAATAGGTCTCTCGGTAATGGGAATATTGTTCTGATTATTTTCTTGTGCGCTATGTATGGTTGCACCTGCGCTATCGGATTCCTCACTAAGAAGGTTCTCGTTGAGCTTTACCCTTGACAACGCATCTGCTATATAGTTTTCTTTTCCTGGAAGATATTTTATTTTGAAGTCGAATTCGTTTAACTTTACCTTCCACCTTTGTATAAGTTAACGAGAGTTGACTAAATCTGCCACTGGATGGAGCGGACTCTGCATTATTGTCGAATAAGCAGTTTTCGTCATCTGTGGGATCGCGATCGGCGCGACCGATCGCCCGGATGTCGGCCGTCAACAAACACCACTCAAGAGGCGCTGGGTCAGCACTTTGCCTGGATAGCAACCGCAGTCGTGGGCGGCAGAGAAGGGCTTGCCTTAAGGAGTTTAGGAGACTTAAGTATAGTCTTTAGCGGTCAGCCAAGTGCCAGCAACATATTCGTTCTCGCCTTGCGGGCCTTAATTACTCATAATCATATCTTTGTACTTTATTCAATCTTATCCAGTTTAATATAATTAAAAATTATATTATAAATCAATACTCGTGTCCAATTAAATTATTACTGGCGCCCAACGCGATCGGACCAAGCCCGAGAATCATTAATCAAATCAATTAGTGCGGAGACAACGCCCGCTAAGCGATACGTGCAAAGAAGAAAAAGCAAACCAAAAAGACCAGCATAAAGTGCGGAGACAACGCCCGCTCGAAAATTGCACAAAAAAGGTTAGAATAACATAAAGTGAAAAAAAAGAACAATTTATAAAATATCAGCATAGAGTGCAGAGCCAACGCCCGCTTAAAAAGTGCAAAGGATAGGTTCAACTAACAAAAACTGAACAAAAAAATAACGAGATACAAAATATAAACAATTGAGTGCGGAGACAAAGCCCGCTAAATATAAAAAAGTAAAAGTAAAAAGGTGAAAACATAAAACCTTTCTAACAAAAAGAGCGCGGAGACAACCCCCGCTCCAAGATTAGAAAATCGCAAACTGCGCCCGCGGCAGATCTACAAAGAGATCGCTGCACTTAGAAGCTCATAGCCCTGAGTATAAACAAAGGCAATTAATCAACACAAAAAAACTGTTACACCAAAGCGGACGGCTTTGGGCAGCGGCGAAGATAGACAAGAAAGAATTAATACCAACGAAACTGGAAAGAGCTACGGAACAACATCCACAGGGGATAGAGAACAGAACAAACAAGAGCATAGCAAAAAAAAAAAGGAACATGTAAGTAAAACCCTTTTTCAAAAATCGCCAAATTAAAATCAAGTAAATACGTATAGAATATTACTTAGAGTGAAAAATCATTCGAAAAAATGAAAACAAAAAGAATAAAAAGAAAAGAAACAAACAAATAAAACGTTCATGTACAAAAACGTTCAAGCCTCAAAATTTCTAAGAATATTTTTTCTTCCCCTGCCCCTTTTGTCGCGATAAGTGTAAGTGGGAAACATAACACCGCGCCACAAATACATCGTTGGGGGCGGACAATAAAAAAAATTTGTGTTTGAGGGAGCTCGAATTTGACTCTTAAAATAAACAAACAATAACAGCGGCCCGGCGCAGCTGAAATAAACCTTAGACACAGACAGAAATAAGCGGTAGGGGGAAAACTGAAAGGAATTTTTTTATGTCCATTGAAAATAACATCAACGAGTTAGAAGAGTTGTTCGAAGAACTCAATTTAGATTTTCAAATTGGACCAGAAGAAATAATAGAAATAATGAATGCGAAACAAGTCGAAGTCGCCATAACTGCGGCGGTCAGCGCTGCGTTGGCTACGCAGAGAGCCAACTTTGAGGAACGCTTACAAGCGGTAACTGACCGACTGCAGGCTGTTAGAGTTCAGGCCCCCGAGGCCCAGGCCTTCGAGCCGGTTACTCTAAAGTGAGACATACCCTGCGATGAGGCTCTGGATGCGGTTAAAACGCTGCCAGAGTTCCATGGGGCCCAGGAACAATACGTCTCCTGGCGCCAGGCAGCAAAGGCTGCCTATAAACTATACGAGGGATTTGTAGGTAGTTCAAAACATTACCAAGCGGTCCTCATAATCAGGAATAAGATTAGAGGCTCCGCTGACTCGTTCTTATCATCATTCAACACAGTGTTGAATTTTGAGGCAATCATCGATCGCCTCGATTTCACGTATGCGGACAAGCGTCCACTGCACCTGCTAGAACAAGAGCTTTTTTATTTATTTATTTATTAATTAACAATTATCTGCTAATAATGCAATATAAATTAGGAAGAGAACTAAAGATAAAGTATAATAAAATTGAAACAAAAAAATTAAAATTACAGGTTAGCAGAGTTTAGGTGGTTGTAAATGCTAAATGCTATATGTTTAAGGGTTAGTTCAGGGGATATGATATGGTAAAGGGTATTATAATTATAACATAAAACCCTGAAAGGTTCATGCTGGGCATAGTTTGACCTAAATAAAGGTAATCTGATAGGTCTAAAAGAACGAGTAGAGCGAGAGGGAACCGTAAAGTCAATCTGACTCAAGAGAGTTTGGGAGTCCACCATGCCGAGAAGGAGCTTGTGCACGAACATTACTCCATTGCATATTCTGCGATGGTGTAACGAAGGTAGGTCAATAAGTTTTAGCCTAGATCTGTAAGGTGGCAGGATTCTACCAGAGTCCCAGTGTAAATTACGAAGAGCGAAAATTAAAAATTGTTTCTGAACTGATTCGAGAATAGCTTGCTGCTCCTTATACTGTGGACTCCACACACAGGAACAATACTCCAATATCGGGCGCACTAACGAAATGTACAATTGTTTGGTCACATACGGGTCGTCAAACTCCTTGGACCAACGCTTGATGAAAGCTAGAACACCCTTAGCTTTATTAGCCGTCGCAGCAATATGACTATTAAAACACAGTTTACGATCAAATAATACACCAAGATCATTTGAACTCGAAATTCGATCCAATACATGATTACCAAGAGAAAAAGATACAAAATGTGGAGTACGACGGTAGAAAGTCATAAGCTTGCATTTCGAGAGGTTCAAAAATAGAAGATTTCTTGAGCACCACAATAGCAATTCGTTTAGGTCCAGCTGAAGGTGTGTGTGCAAGTACCAGTCGGAGTAGGGCAGACAGATTTTAACGTCATCCGCATACATTAATGTATGTGAGAATGTTATAAGTTGGGGTAGGTCGTTCACAAATAAAATGAAGAGGAGCGGACCCAAATGACTACCTTGTGGCACACCAGATGTAACATTAACGATCTCTGATAAAACATTAGTAAATAAGACCCGTTGTGTACGATTAGAAAGATACGACGAAATCCAACTTAGAAGATTACTAGGGAAACCTAATAAGGACAGCTTCTGAATTAATAGAGTATGGTTAACCGAATCAAATGCCTTGCTAAAATCCGTAAAAATAACATCAGTTTGCAAACCACTCTGAAATCCACGGTTGATTATGGAGGAAAACTCGAGCAGATTGGTAGTTGTTGATCGATGTTTAAAAAAACCATGTTGTGAAGGAGATATCAAGCTAGAACAAAGATGTTGCAATTGCCGGGTAACCAGGAACTCAAGGAGCTTAGGAATGGCAGAGAGCTTTGCAATGCCTCGGTAATTTTCTATGTTGGATCTAGAGCCCTTCTTGTGAAGCGGAATTATGTACGACTCATTCCAGATTACGGGGAGACAAGACTGTTCCAAGGATAGATTGAAAAGAAAGGTTAAGGGTTGGCATAAGGACTGGGCACAATGTTTTAAAATGCAACTAGGCACTTTATCAGGACCCGCAGAAAATGAAATCTTCAAAGACTTCAAGCCATCAAGCACAACGCTTTCCTCAAAATATGGTTGAAAAATGCTATTAGAGTGAGGCAAACGGTAGGGATACGGAGTGGATGCGTTATAAATATGAGAGGAGTAAGACGACTGGAAAAAGGTTGCAAATAAGTTTGCAATGCCAGCAGCAGAAGATTCAGAATTGCTTAGATAATGAAGGGACGGAGGAAATGCATTGGACTTACGTTTAGAATTGACAAAAGAAAAGAATTTTTTAGGATCATTGCGGAAGTTTCTACTACAAGAAGAGAGATAAAGATTGTAGCACAGACTATTAGTTGTTAGGAATTGAGAGCGGGCGGAAGAATATTGTACGAAGACAAGCAAGGAGCCAGTTTTCTGGTACTTTTTGAAAAGTCTGGATTTCCTATTCTTTAAGTATGACAAATTCCTGGAGAACCAGGGAGGCTTGGACGATAATGGTACAATAATCTCCGGAACATAAGTATTAAGGGCAGAGTTTAAAATTTTATAGAATGAGTTGACTGTTACATCAATGTTCGGTAAGGAAAGAAGAGTGGACCAATCAACATTCGAGAGGTGAATGTTTAAATTGCCGAAATCAGTTTTGCGAAAACACTTGATCCGGTGAGGAGTCGAGGTAATGTTAACAGAACTAGAACTGCTACACTCTAAAGTTATAGATAGCGTAGGATGGTATAGGTCTTCAGGAAGTGATAGTGGTGAGACTCTGGCAACTGTACTTAGAGAAGCATCCATAACGAAAATAAGGTCGAGAAGTCTGTTCCTATTATTTTTAATAGAATTAATTTGGGCAAGGGAAACATCCGTTAAATCATTGATGAATTCGTTATGAGTACTAGGAAGCAATTGGTTAGCGTCGTCGCAGGGCAGCCAAGAAAGAAGAGGTAAATTGAAGTCACCCATGACCACAATCTGATCAGCACAACCTAGCGAAGACACAACAGAACGGATAGCAGAAAGGTGCTTTGAGTAGACCTCAGCATCTGAATTAGGAGGAATATATGAGAAGGTTAGATAGATACAAGCCATGCCAACATTGACTTTGACTGCAATGAACTCAATCCCATGGATATTGTGGGAAGGGAATAACTCCGATGAGAAGTCAGTTTTAACTGCAATCAGAACTCCACCAGCATATGATTCACGATCCATTCGATAAATGATGAAATTGTGACCGAAAATTTCATGATCATGAACAGTGGAGTTGAGCCATGTTTCGGAAAAACCGATAGCATCGAAATCGTAAGAGGCACTATCCGTATGTAGTTGGCGCAATTTGCCTAAAAGACTACGTACATTCTGATTGTGAACGGAAAAATAGTTAATTAGTTTTTTGAAATGACAGGGCAGGTAACATTAGGACTCTGATTAGAATTAGAATTGGCAGGGCCGGTAACATTAAGACTTTGATTCGAAGCTTTACGTACGAACTCATGCATAATTGTATGCTCTGGCCAAATAGAAGGGTCAAGAGATCTATCAAGGTAAGAGTCAGGGACAAAAATTTTAAATGAGGAAATATTACGCTTATGATTAAAAGAAAATTTGGTCACAATAATATCCTCAAGGCGAGCGCTAAGTTTTGAACAAAGATGATGCTTAACATCCTCCGTAGTGGCCTCAGGATTGAGTCGGGAAACAAAGATTGCTTTCCGAGGAACCACTCCCCTAATTTCAAGACCCGAGCGAGAGCCAGAAGGTGTAGCCATACCCCGAATAGGTCTCGGTGTGGGGGCAGTAGCGGTGCTATTAAGGTTAGGCGGCACGATTGGCATAGTGCTGGTTGAGGCGATAGCGATGGATGCCAAGTTTGAAGGGGCATCAACAGCCATCATGATAGCCGCGTCAGCATCAACAGGTGGGGGCCTAGAGGCGACAGGCATGGGTGTAGGAGTGGCAGATGCAACGGCACCATTGGCTGCAGGCACCATAGCACCAGTTACAGGTGGTGACCGAGCACGAGGTGCGGGTGGTACGACCGGCCTGGGCGCAGTGGCAGATGCAATAGCACCATTGGCTCCAGGTTCCATACCAGGAACAGGCGGTGACCGAGCAAGAGGTACAGGTGGTTCAGGGGCTGCTAGAGAAAAATCATTATTAGTATTGGGTAAATACTTATTACCCTTCTTCCTCTTCGGAGACTCAGTCAAAATTTTAAGTGTTTTGAAGTGAGACTCCGTCAAACGAAACTTATCTTGCAGCACTCGGAATCCAGCGTTTAGGGCAGCGAATTCTAGATGCGTCTGTCTCATAAAGACACGCATGTCGCTTTCGATAGCCCTGCAGTCCCAACAGGTCCAGTTGAGGCCGCAGCGAGTCGTAATAAGATCCCCAACACGACCTCCGATGTGTCCCAATCCAGCACAGTTCGTATGAGCCATGTTGTCACACAACCAGCAGTAGACATACGTTTGCCGTGTAGAGACCGAACGGTCACAGTTCTTAGCACAACAGGAACTCATATTTTTAATATAAGTCGGTGTGGGGCAGAGAGATAGTGATTTTAGCAATATATATGAAAATTAAAGAAAAAAGAAAGGTAAAATATAAGTCGGTGTGGGGCAGAGATAGTGACTTTAGCTTGTGTTACACAATTGCGCGCGCAAGAACGAAGCTTGCCACGCTCCGACAGGGTGGCATGTCCATCACTCAATTCTATGCAGAGGTTGAAAAGAAACTCACTCTCCTCACAAACAAAACAATCATGTTACAAGACGCCGCACAGGCGCAATACATTAATGAAAAGTATAGGGCCGACGCTCTCCGGGTCTTCATTTCAGGCCTAAGAAGAGGCGTCACTGACACTGTTTGCGGCGCAGTCTAAAGATTTGCCATCAGCTCTAGCCTTGGCGCAAGAAATTGAGGCCAATCACGATAGGCACGACTTTGCGGCGAATTACGCAAGAGTGCTAGAAAACAAGGGCCAGAACAGAAATAGATACAAACAGGGTGGGCAAAATGAGCCCGATCACTATAAAAAACAATCAAAAAACCCTTTCTACACGAATAATCAGGGCACTCACCAAACAAATGGTCACCGTGGCCAAGATAAGGTGGAAATGATGGATGTCGACCCATCTTCCTCTAAACTCCGTCAACCGACTAACTTTCAAAAGTAACTGGGATCCAATATAGGCCCACCGGCTAGGACAAACCGTATTATCGGGCACCAACAGGGTGCGTTCAAGAGGCCGGCTGGATCCCAGAGACTCTCCGACCAGCGCAGACAGCGGCTTAATCACATCGCTCAGGAAGACCCAGATCAGTACGAACAAAAGTACGATCAGTTGGCGTCTGAGGCGGTGGAGGAGATCGATGAGGAGAACAATGCGGGATACGAAAGTGATACTGTTAATTTTTTAGGGGAGAATCCCTGCTCCCGTTCGTCAAGCGAACAATAGCGGGAAGAACAATAAATATCTTAATAGATACTGGGGCCGCGAAAAATTGCATAAAGAAAATAACTTCAGGGAATTGTCCCTGTAGAAGCCCCATTCATTGTAAAGTCCCTACACGGCTTCAACAAAGTAAATCAAAAATGTTTCCTAACCATGTTCGGCATTAAAAGCCCGTTTTTTATCTTGCCAGAGCTATCCACTTTTGATAGCATCGTAGGGCTTGACACGCTGGCCAAGGCTGGCATCAATATAAACTTGGAAACAAAGAAACTCCACTTCGGGCATGAATCTGAAAAAATCTTATTCCACAAGTGCCCCAGCGTCAACTTCATGAAAACAGACGATATCGTAGTTCCACCAGCAGTAAGGGACGAATTTCTCAAAATGATGTCCAACCGTATAAAGGCATTTGCTGATCCAACTGAAATGCTGCCCTTTAATACGGCAATAGTAGCCACAATTAGGACCGAGAATGAGTAGCCGATCTACTCAAAGATGTACCCCTTTCCTGTAAGGGCCACTGACTTCGTCAATTACGAAGTGAGAGACCTTTTGAGGAACAAGATCATTCGGCCATCCAGGTTTCCGTACAACAACCCCATATGGGTTGTCGGATAAAAAGGCACTGACAGTTCGGGTTCAAGCAAGAAAAGGCTAGTCATAGACTTCCGCAAGCTTAACTCAAAGACCATACCAGACAAATACCCGATGCCTTGTATCTCCATGATACTTTCTAATCTGGGGAAGGCAAGATACTTCACTACCCTTGACCTAAAGTCAGGGTACCACCAAATCAAGCTAGCTGAACGCGATCGCGAAAAGACATCATTTTCGGTAAACGGAGGTAAATATGAATTTTGCCGGTTGCCATTCGGCCTCAGGAATGCATCCAGCATTTTTCAACGGGCCATTGACGACGTATTGCGGGAGCATATCGACAAGATATGTTATGTGTACGTTGATGATGTCATCGTGTTTTCAAGGAATGAGTCGGATCAAGTCAGAGACATTGACACCGTGCTCAGCAGCCTCCACGACGCAAAAATGAGGGTGTCAAAGGAGAAGTCCCAATTCTTCAAGGGACAAGTGGAATTCCTTGGTTTTGTGGTATCAACTGAGGGCACAAGAACATGCCCCGATAAAGTCAAGGCCATTCAGGAGTTTAGACAATCCTCCACCCTGTTTGCGGTAAGATCATTCTTGGGTCTTGCCAGCTACTACAGGTGCTTCATAAAGGACTTCGCTCGGCAAAATCAGCAAGCAACGCTCGAAGTCTATTCCTATACAGTTTGACGAGGTACAAAAGCAAGCCTTTGATAAACTTAAAAATATTTTGGCGTTGGAAGACGATATTCTCCACTACCCAGACTTTAACCAGCCATTCGACCTAACCACTGATGCCTCAGTCAGTGGCATTGGGGCGGTGCTGTCGCAAGGCAATAGACCCATAACCATGATTTCTAGGACAGGGAGCTAAACTACGCGACCAAAGAAAGGGAACTATTGGCCATAGTTTGGGCCCTAGATTCGCTTTGTCACTACCTGTATGGATATAATGACATTAACATCTACACAGACCATCAGCCATTGATATTCGCAGTCTCGGATAGAAATCCCAATTCCAAAATTAAACGTTGGAAAGCGAGAATTGATGAGTGTGGGGCGAGAGTCTTATACAAACCAGGCAGGGACAACCATGTAGCGGATACGCTGTCGAGGCAAGATATTAATGCCTTAGAGAGCCAGAGTCGATCCGACGCAGCTACAATTCACAGTGAAGCCTCGCTTACTTATGTAATTGAGGCCACAGACAAACCAGTGAAATGCTTCAGGAATCAAATAATTCTGGCAGAGGCAGACACCCCCTCGAAGCAGCTTCACATTCTCTTCACAAAATTGATTTCGTCAGTCGGGACACACTTCTTGCGTCCATCAAAGAAGTGGTAAAGCCTGGGGTCGTTAACGCCATCTATTGCACTCTACCGATATTGGCGTCCGTGCAGAATGACCTTGTGAAGGCCTTTCCGGACACAAAGTTTCGGTATTGTAAGACCCTAGTGACAGACATTACAAACGATGGGGAACGAGGGAGATAGTAACCACCGAGCACAATCGGGCGCACAGGGCAGCCCAGGAGAATGTAAAGCAGGTGCTGCGCGATTACTACTTTCCAAAAATGGAAAGAATCGCATCAGAAGTGTTATCTAACTGCAGGATATGCCAAAAAGCTAAGTATGACAGACACCCTAGAAGGCAAGAATTAGGGGTGACGCCGATACCGGCAAGAGTAGGCGAGTTGATTCATATCGACATTTTTTCCACCGCAGGAAAACACTTCCTAACCGCGATTGACAAATTTTCAAAATTTGCAATAACGCAACAAGTCGCTTCGCGCACAATAACTGACGTTAAAATACCAATTTTGCAACTGGTGAGCATCTTCCCAGGCATACAAACCATTTATTGTGACAATGAGCCAGCCTTCAATTCTGAGACCATTCGGTCCTTATTGAAGAACCAATTCAACGTCGATGTAGCAAATGCCCCACCGTTGCAGAGCACATCAAACGGACAAGTAGAGCGCTTCCCCAGCACCTTGTTAGAAATTGCCAGGTGTTTGAAGTTGCAGCGCCAGGTTGACGATACGGTCGAGCTAGTCATTCTAGCGACCATCGAATACAACCGTACCATCCACTCCGTCACAAACAAGACGCCCATGGATGTGGTCCACGCAAATTGCGACCTTGGGGAGGAGATAATGTTGAAACTGGTAAAGGCCCAGCAGGAGCAACTTGATAGAAACAACCCAAACAGACGAAATATGACCTTCGATGTGGGAGAACAAGTCCTAGTAAAAGCTAACAGGAGGTTAGGAAACAAGCTAACTCCCCTCTGCACGGAGCAAAGGGTAGAAGCAGATCTAGAGACCACCGTTCTTATTAAAGGGAGGGTGGTCCACAAAGACAATTTGAGGTAGATACGCATAATTCCTTACCTACCTTACCTAATAAGTGCTGTGCCTCTCGTTTCTTATAGGTCTCCCGTTCGATATCTCTATATCCTAGCAATCTTACCGCTTACAACCTTGACCGACTCAAAACTGACAGACTATTCACACGCAGACTATATCCCTATAATTGACGGACGGACAGCAATATGGAACGAAGGTTAGGTTAGGTTAGGTTGCAGCGGCTGCCCGACTCACTGGGAGCCCAGCACACTTAGGCCGTTTCCGGCCCGTTGTGATACCGCGGGGGAATCTACCCCTTCTCGCATTGTGAGACCCGAGGTCAACAGTTGTCCCAGCCTGCAGCTTTTATGAAGTTAGCTATCTTTCTGGGACATATGGTGGACATTACCGAAATGTCTGAAATGAAGGGCGAGCCCAAGTGCTGTAGCCTTCTTCTGCTGAGAGCTGGGCAAGAGCAGAACAGGTGTTCCACCGTTTCATCCTCTTCTTCATCTCTACAGCTACGGCAAAAATCATTGTTTGGGGCGCCCAGTCTATTAGCATGGGTACCTACTAACCAGTGCCCCGTTAGGGAGCGTATGACTGCGCTGCACCTTCGTCTGCCGAGCCTGCATAGCTCAGAGGTGCGCTTCCTATCTATGGTCGGCCATGTTTGCCGAGATATACGACAACGTGGTACTGATTGCCACTTGTTATCTGTTAGTTGCTTATATTGCTCCTTTATTATGAGCCTACATGTGGCCATCGGCATACGAGTATCCTCCTTGTCTTGGAGAAGGGGGATTGTAGTGCCAAGTCTGGCCAGCTCGTCTGCAATACAGTTGCCTTCGATGTCCCGATGTCCCGGGACCCATATAAGGCTAATAACAAATTGCTGAGCCATCTCGTGAAGAGATTTGCGGCAATCTGCAACGGTGGCCGAGTTTGCGGAGATCGCATTAAGCGATTTGATTGCAGCTTGGCTATCACTATAGATGTTTACGCAGGTTACCATGGCGGTAGTTTCCTGAAGGCAGTTTAGGGCCTCCTTGATTGCAATGACCTCCGCTTGGAAGACACTGCAGTGATCAGGAAGTCTAAAGGAGTGCTTAATGTTTAGCTGTTCGGAGTATATGCCTCCTCCGACCCTATTGTTCAGCTTTGATCCATCTGTGAAGATGTTTAGGGTCCCTTTTAGGCCTGGGGGTCCCTCACTCCACTCGTCTCTGTGGGGGATAATTGCATCGAAGGGGGTATCTGTGTACTCCCTTGGAACACAGTAGTCCGTTTTAGTATGAAACGAAACCTTTTATATAAAACATGTCACGAACTTAACGGAATATGAACAGTTCATTCAGGACACAATAGAATTAACGGACATTTTTCCACAGACACATATGAGAAAGATATTAGAAACAGATACAAAACACCTACTGACACTTACTGCGGCACTTGGAATTCACCACAGGTATGCGAGGAGCCTGAACATCCTGGGGTCAGCGCTGAAAGTCATCGCAGGGACTCCGGACTTTGATGACTTACAGCAAACAAGACAGGTTGAGTACGATCTAATTAAAGCCAACAATAGACAGATAACTATCAACTGGAGAACTCAAACACAAATCAATGCCCTCAGCGAGGCCGTGAACAAATTGCTAAAAGTAAACAGAAATGAGAAAATTAACAATTCCCACCTATATGAGAACATTCTAACCAGAAATAGTATTTTGACGCTTGAATTACAGAAAATAATGATCGCCACCACCTTGGCAAAAATAAATATTGTAAATCCAGCCATCATCGATAGTGATGACCTAGAGGCGATTTTGAGAAAAGAATCCACAGATATCAGCGTAGCCCAACTATTGGGCGCTGCAAATGTGAGGGCACTAGCTAATAAGAAATTAATCATTTTTGTAATAGAAGTACCTAGACCTAAGTTCATTTGCAAGAAAATAACCATAACGATCTGGTTACCCGAGCCCATCATAGCAGAATGCGGCAACAAAGTCATCGCCGTCTCATCATGTATGGGGCCCCCATCATTAGCCTTCTGCAAGGAGGCACCAGCGACTAGTTGCGCACAACAGCTGCACTTTGGTACTGTGGCCCACTACGGTACGCAACCGAACAATCTGCCCCCGATCTTGGAGGTGGACGAGGGTATTGTAATAATCAATGACGCCATCGCCACCGTGGCCGCTGATGATGGTCCCGAGCGTAGCATTGCGGGAACATACCTAGTGACTTTCAATAATTTCAATAATGCGCCGAAGAGGATCCCAGGCGTCGCAGCTTCCGCGAAGATCAACGTCACCAGCCACCAAACTCTGCTGATCCTGCCGTACCTTCATAAGTTGAATGAGGAAAATCTGCAGCATCTGGCCGAGGTTCATACAAACCTTACGATCGGTCCCATACTGTCTACTGTCGTAGGTGTGGCCGTGTGCGCCGCTATAATCGGCGTTTTCTGGTGGTTGCAACGCAGGCAGCAGAAGGGAAACACCATCGCCATTCAACAGGTGCTGAAGAACCTGAGCTTGACCGAGGACGGTCAAGTCTTGAAGCGGGGAGTAGTTAACGAGAGTTAACTGAATCTGCCACTGGATGGAGCGGACTCTGCATTTTTCTCGAATAAACAGTTTTCGTCATCTGTGGGATCGCGATCGGCGCGACCGATCGCCCGGATGCCGGCCGTCAACAAACACCACTCACGAGGCGCTGGGTCAGCACTTTGGCTGGATAGCAACCGGCGTCGTGGGCGGCAGCGAAGGGCTTGCCTTTAGGAGTTTAGGATACTTCAGTTCAGTCTTTAGCGGTCAGCCGAGTGGCAGCAACATATTCGTTCTCGCCTTGCAGGCCCTTATTACTTATTACTTTGTACTTGATTCAATCTTATCCAGTTTAATATCATTAAAGATTGTAAAACAAATCTATACTTGTGTCCAATTAAAATATTACGTGTATGTACATATGTGTCGGATCTTAAAATTGTTTGCAGCGTATTCTTGGTTATTGCTCGCTTAGCAATCGGTGCTTTATGACTTAATGACATTTAATATTATTTTGCTTGTTAAAAAGAAAACTGGTTCGGATCGACTATTTAGATTATAGAAAGCTCAACGCTTTGGCTGTCGCCAAAAATGACTTTTTCTGATAGATTTGGATGTTTAAAATTTTTTAAAGAGTAATGGTTTATGGGCCGGTATTGCTACTTTATAGCTATTTTAGCATGTGTAAAATGAAATATAGCTTTAATTTAAAATTTAAAATAGCTATTTTATAGCTAACTTCGCAACACTAATAAACAGAAAAAACCAACAACAACATGCAATTTTTGGCTTGAAAAAAGTTAAACTTTAAAAAATGTTTTAAAAAAAACTAGAAGCGACCGCCACGCCATTTTTACCAAAATTCATGATAAATCGGGGTCTATTCAGGAAAAAAATTTCGTGAATTTTGGAGAGGTTGTCCATGTATTTAACATTTACCAAGAAAAAAAACGGTTATATGACGGGTAACGGAATATAATGACAAAAATTCGGCATGCCGAATGTATACATATGTACATATGTACATATACATACATATGTACATGTTTATACCAATGAATGAATATATGAATAATTTTGAAGTGATAATATAGTGTCTTGTATAAAAATACAAGACAAAATGCTTATTGAGATGTAGTTACTCCCAAGTAAAAATAGTTGTTTTCGGCATGCTAAATTCCGGTCGGTATCATCCCAAATGCCATTTTACCGTTAAGAACAGATTCATACACAGATTACACTAGTGGACACGACTTTTCCGCTGTCGCCGCTGATAGATTTGGATGTTTAAAAATGTTTTTTTTTTTCCAGGTTTAGTTTTTTTTTAAGAATTTTTAAAAATTTGTTTTTTTTTGTCATAGTTAGTGCTTCTATTTATCACATAACTTAAGTTTTCTACAACTGGTTGTTATGAACTTTGCAGTTTTGAAAAGCTGACAAATGCAGCTATAAGTCCGACCCAGACACTTTGTAGCTGCAACTTAATGTCTGGATGATATTAAGCTATCAAATTCAAATTTCATAATTTTTTTCGGTATTTTTCCCCGAAATTTTGACTTTGAAAACTTGAAATGCCTACATTTTTGCTTTTAGGCCTGTATCCAGCACCGCGAAATTTTACTGAAACGAATCTGCTCTTTATTTCGGATGTGTGGAACTCAACTAATGTAGTGTGACCAAGAACCTAAAAAGTGATTTGCCACTCTCATGAATCAGCTGTGTTTAATAAACAGCGCCAATTTTGAAAATTAAACTAAAATTAAAAAAAGGAAGAAAAGTAATTCTGACGATGAAGTGATTGTGTTGGTAGTGGCACATATTGTTGTAAGAAGAAGTACAGCACAGTCGGAGGCGCCAAAATATCAAAATGATCAAAATGCTTATTTTCCGTGATCCGCCAAAGACATGGTCTTGCCTCAACTGCTTTTATTAAAGCAATCTTCTCCTCACTTTAAAAATTTGCATATCTCTTTTTGGTTTTGCGCACAGATTTTGCCCCCACCTCTCACTTGTACTCCAGTAAAAATAGGCACATATATTTTACTGGCACCCCTATCAGCTGTTCTCACAGTCCACATTCGTGTGAATATCGATATTATCGATACAAATTCGAGGATCCCGTTTACGTTGCTGGATACTGACTCCAGGAAAACACAAACGAAAAATTACTGGCCCCGTTTTTTTTATATGAAGTTTGGCAGTAATTTTTAGTTTCCGCGGTGCTGGATACCCAGCTTTTAGATAGACACATTAATTAGGCGTCGTTTAAGGTATCGTTTTTAAAAATCGATTGATAAACGTCCAAGCTGCAGCCGTTTGACCAAAACTTCATATGCCGTTTGGCACTATCCCAAATGCCATTTTACCGTTAAAAACTGTTACAAACACAAATTTTGGGATTTTTGTAGAAAAAAAAAACGGTTATACGTCGGCTAACGGAATTTATCGGCGAAATTCAGCATATGAAAGTTTGGTCAAACGGTTGTAACTTGGCCGTTTATCCATCGATTTTTATAAACGATTCAATACAACCAGTTGTAGGAAACTTAAGTTATGTGAAAAATAGAAGCATAGCATAGGTAGACAAAATATATCAAAGTTTTTAAAAATTCTTAAAAACAAAACTACTCTATGAAAAAAAAACCAAACCAAAAAACCATTCTTTAAAAAAATTTAAATCTCCAAATCTATTGAAAAAGTCATTTTTGGCCACAGCGGAAAAAAAAGTTGAATTTTGTCGAGTAGTGTTATCTTCACGAATATCTTTCAAAGTACGATTAAGTGCTTCCAGTGACTTCTTGTTGACCATAGTACACTCATTATCATCGGCCTACATATTATTAAAGGGCAACTTAAGGGCAGAGTGCGCCGTGTGACCACCATCCAATAATGTGGCAGCGATGCCAGATGAAGCCAGAGCCAATGCGATTCTACCCTGCGCCTGAACGGTAGCCATTCCGGTACCTCCAGATGCAACCAAAAAGAACAGTCCACTCTGAATAGTCCATGCTTTAGTCCGTTTGACGGTGCAATCGCAATGCATGTCATTCTCAAGCAAACTCTATCGTTCGCATGCTTCGCGATACGTCCCACACAATTCTTCATGAACAGTTCGCAAGGATTCAAATGGTGTTGGTCCACGAACATTTATTAGCAACAATCTCAAATAATAACACTCTTGACTGTTGGGATGAACTGTATAAATTTTCCAATCGCATCTGAGTGAAACAATAATGGCTGACCATGAACGGATTGTCCGCGTCTTCGCCTTTGGAAAACTTTAGACAAATTATTCCACGTATAATATTCGGGTACAGCAATAAATGCAGTTAATTTTTGCTGGTGGTTGCGCAGCTCTTTTCATTGCATTTCCGGGTGTGAAAAAAACGCCTTGACAGTATTCACTATGAACAGCTAAATGAACTACAATTGGATGCCTATTACACTACTCGACAAAATTCAACTTTTTTTTTCCGCTGTGGCCAAAAATGACTTTTTCTGATAGATTTGGAGATTTAAATTTTTTTAAAGAATTATGGTTTTTTTTTCATGGAGTAGTTTTTTTTTAAAGAATTTTTTAAAAATTTGTTGTTTTTTGTCATAGGTAGTGCTTCTATTTTTTACATAACTTAAGTTTCCTACAACTGGTTGTATTGAACTTTGCAGTTAAAAAAAGCTGACAAATGCAGCTATAAATCCGACTCAGACACTTTGTAGCTGCAACTTAACGTCTGGAAGATATTAAGCTTCCAAATTGAAATTTCATAATTTTTTTCGGTATTTTTCCCCGAAATTTTGACTTTGAAAGCTCAGGAAAAGTCGAAAAAAAAATATTTGAATGCCTTGATTTTTGGTTTTAGATAGACACATTAATTAGGCGTCGTTTAAGGTATCGCTTATAGAAATATAAAAATAAACGGCTAAGTTACAACCGTTTGACCAAATTTTCATATGCCGAATTTCGCCGATAAATTCCGTTAGCCGACGTATAACCGTTTTTTTTTCCTACAAAAATACCAAAAATCTGCGTTTGTAACAGTTTTTAACGGTAAAATGGCATTTGGGATGGTGCCAATCGGCATACAACCAGTTGTAGGAAACTTAAGTTATGTAAAAAATAGAAGCACTACCTATGACAAAAATCAACAAATTTTTTAAAAATTCTTTAAAAAAAAACTACTCCATGAAAAAAAAAAAACATTCTTTAAAAAATTTTAAACATCCAAATGTATCAGAAAAAGTCATTTTTGGCGACAGCGGAAAAGTCGTGTCGACTAGTGTTATTGATCGGGAATAATAATATGCGCCATATTGCTTTATTGAAACTGATTTATCTGCCCATTTGAATTGAGTGATTTCATAGCTAACATTAGCAACTGCTCCAAAAACAGCCATATCACTTCCTTTTTATTTGTATTTAATTAATTGAACTGAGTTTTAGTACTCAACAAGTATGTGCGCTTTATAAATCTTAGATAGCAACGGTGAAAATCTGCAAATCTTGATTTTGAACTCTCAAAGTTACCAAATTGCCATTATCTTCAGTTGATCGACGCCAATATTCGGGATATCCATCGTTGCAGGTCATTGTATCGGTGCCCATATTTTTTTTTTTTAAAACGATTGGAGCACTTCCCTTCAACTCTACACGGTGAATTCAAATTCAACGCACCACATGGACCACTGTCCGATCTGGCATTTCAGCCCAAATCACATCGTCAATATGATTCGGACTTATTTTTTCAATCAGCCAAATCAAAATATGCGCATGAGGCAAACATCGTTTTTGCCATTCAATTGAATCTATCCAATATTAAACAGACCCAAATGCACAGGGTCTGCCTAAAAACGCGTGCTAAAATGTCATGGATGTTTGCCCAACAGAAAAATAATTCCGAGATTTCCACCCATTGCGGATTGCACGTGCAGGTGATGAAGATGTCTGGTCATTCGTAAAGGCGAACGTACGACATCACATTTTGCGCGTACTCAAACATATGACGTGAACTTCCAACATGCGATGAAGGTAATATTATTATAGTCCCATCGTTTTGTGTATTACCATCGTCTTAATGGCATCAAATGAATATACTCTTCGGAACGTAGTTTGCCTTGGTTTAATCGAGAAAAATCAACCGTTCCGATTCAATTTTCGCATAAATGTTAACAATATACTGGTGTCTTAATTGTGCCGTATCTGCAGCCTGTATGCGCAATAATTATATCACTAATTTTCTTTGTTCCTTCTCGAAATCAATTAATTTTATTGATTTAAATTTTAATTCAAATAAAAATCAATCATAAATTGATCATCGAATTACCGTTCTGAATAAAATATACGATAGAGTAAGAGCAAAGTAAAATTTGCATAAACAAAACTATTTATTTACCTTGAACGTTTGCAAGAAGTTATCTCTTATGGTATTTGTGGCGCCAAAAGATGTCATTTAAAAACTCGAATTATATTTTTGTATATCGTTCAAAAATGATGAGACTCAACTGTCAATCCATTCAGTAATGTGCTCAATGGTTGTGGCGGGCTCCCCAATTTAGGCAATTTCACTTTACCACTAGCACAACACATCCCATCTGCTTCACCTTTAAATTTATATGCCTGGCAATGGCAACAACGTTCGTTCATTGGATCAATTATACTATGCCTATGAGAAGAGTAATCGCTGACAATATTTTATGTGAATGCAACACCTGGTAGATTTTGTATTTCACTATGTTCATTTTCAGTTGTTGTTGCATCAGTGTTCCGTTGATCTGAACGGGACCGTGCTGTGCGTAGACGATCATTTTCATTGCGATGAATAATGTCTTCGCTACTTTCACGGCTCCTTGAAGCCACAATTTTAAACGATAGCTTCACATATGTAAATCGGACTCCTCCTTATAGCTTTTTCCCACACTGCACATTTACGGGGAACCGTGGAATTTTTTGGCAGATGTGAAACCTCAATTCCCACTGACTACTATCCATGAAAAACACAGCTGACAACAACAAACAAAAAATGTATGCTCAGAATTTTGTCAAAATTTAACAACAAATATGGAAAATGTTATTATTTTCCGACTGTGGTTCAGCAACAAATGTTGTTGCAAAAATGGTGGCTTTCGACACATAAATTAATTCAATTATTTTAATGGCATACTTTAAGGCAAGAAAGGTTCAAGGTTTTCTCAAGGGCTCATGTGTCTATTGAACAGCTGATTTAAGAAACCCATATAACGAAGAAGAAATGCGTTTAATTTTAGGAAAATATGACTAAAAATGAATAGAAATAGAGTTTTTTATAACTTGGAGAGAAATTCGAGTTTGAAGATGTAGGAGGTGAGGTCAGCAGTGAAAAGGCATTTATAGACAGAACGGATTGATTTTTACTGGTTTTGTAATGAGTAACAAGCAATTTGGGCGAGCTGGTATTAATCAGCTATGGCCGGCACGAAAGTCTTCCGGCTGCTGGCTCGTCGGCAAGTGGGGTGGTGTTTAGGAGTTGCCACAGCTGATGCCCTTAATTCTCTTTATTTAAATTCAATCTTGCAAGACAAGCCAAAAATAGTTACCGGACAGAGAACACTACATAAGACCACATGACTAGAACAATTGACAATTAGACGGACGGACTATCCTCAGATGGTTTCGAGGAACACTTTGACCACCCTGTTTTGGTCACGACATTCCTCAGGAGTGTCAGTCATGACCTCTTGATATGCAGGCAAAACCTACAGAGGCTTCGGAGGGGATCATATGGAACAAATTTAGTTCATCATTATAAAGGTTTTTTTTATTAAAACTAGAGTAAACATTAAACCTACACGATAAAATTGAGCGAAATATTGGGTATTACAGAGGTTTTAAATATAGATAAAATAAAAATAATATAACTGATAACACTAGTCAACACAACAATTCCGCTGTCGCCTAAAACTACTTTTTCTGATCGATTTGGAGATTTATAAATTTTTAAAGAACCTTTTTTTTTTCTAAGTTTATTTTTTTTTAAAGAATTTTTTAAAAATTTGGTTTTTATTTCAGAGGTAGTGCTTCTATTTTTCACATAGCTTAAGTTTCCTATAACTTGTTCTACTGAACTTTGCGGTTTTGAAAAGTTGACAAATGCAGCTATAAATCCAACCCAGACACATTGTAGCTGCAGCTTAACGTCTGGAAGATATTAAGCTTTTAAGATCTGTTTTCGGAAATTCATTTCCAATTTCTGAACAGGCTGTACACACATTATCTGAAAAACAACAATATATGTATATCAGCTACGCAAATGACTACTGCTCATCCTCTTATTTAAAAAATTTAATATATTGTTACGTACCTATTTACCTTATATTTTATGAAATAAGAGTATATATCACCCTTTCTATTTGATTGTTAGCAAAATTATCGCAAATGCTACTTTCAGCAACTAGACTTTCAACAGAAGTGAACAAAATCAAAGCAGAAAGCAAGCGCACACCAAGCCTATTTTGGCACATTTTAGATTGGTCGGCATTCGCTTCCTCCGTAAATAGTCGCTGAACTAGTACAATACAATCCCCTGTAACTAGTTGCGCGCTAAACGAAGCGGAACTAGTTCGAGAGTGGTCAATTGACCCGTTTTGTTATACAGGCTAATGTCATACGCTCATAAGTGATGAACGAAAAAATCAAAGATTAGAAAGCTAACATAGCTAAATTACTTGAAGAATAACATGGATGAGTTTTTTTTATAAGTTTATATTTATAACCAAATAGTTTTCGAAGAAGTAAACTGGTATCTTTGTTAGGCTGCATATATTATATGTATATGTATGTACATAGTATATACATACATAAGTATGTTGGTAAATTTAAGCATGGTGTTAAAATATTATTTTCCTGCTGCATTTATTGCTATATTGTTTTGTACTCCCATACTGAGTCAGAATGTGAGGGGAAAGTTTTTTGTTGAAAATCCGAAGCAGCTCTCGTTTAGCACAGGAGATGACATAAACACTCCAAGCTTTGTTAGACTTGTGTTTATGCGTTTAATATACGGCATTGCATCCAGCATGGGTATTGAAGATCGGCTTGAAGACACATTGAACGGCGCTTTCGTACCTCCTAACGCCGAAGATACCCTTGGATTTGATGAATAAACAGCCTGGGGATTCATGATATTATACATTTGTATTTGATTTGATAATTATAACCACACTTATCTATTTATATTGGCTTATTGTGAATTATATTTCGATTAAGATATAATGATAACAAATTGAATAAAAAATAAAGCCTAGCCGCTCAATCAAAAATTTTTATTGAAATGAATTATACCATAATATGATATTGTTTTATATCAAGGACATATGTAAAAAGAGACGTCTGCATAAATGTCAACGAAATAATACATCAATGACAGTAGAACATATAAAAATAAAAATGCGATGCCGATCACGGATAGTACAAAAACGCAGCAAGCCTTCGTCTGGCTTCGGCACGGCCTTAGTGTATACATATGTATGTATGTATATGTATGTATTTTATTGATCAGTATCAATAGCCGAGTCGATATAGCCATGTCTGCCTGTCCGTCCGTCTTCATTAGCGCTAGGATCTCAAAGACTATAAAAGCTAGAGCAACCAAATTTTGTATCCATTATTTTGTGTTATCACACAAAACTTGTTATCCAAGCTCCCGTGATATTACTTCAATGCACATATGTATGTACATGTATGTATGAGCAACCCAGAGACTTCGGATGGGTCACTTGGTCGTGTGAAAAAAAGAAAGCAGTCATTCGGATGTTTTATTTGTATTATATAAATTATTCTAAATTAAATACATATTATGAAAAAGGATGTCGGCCTATGAATTCTTTGCTGCTTATAAAAAAGCCTTCGGCTCTCGACTTTGTCACAAATAATTTCAGAGAATATTTTTAAATATATAATTAGGCAAAAATATGGTCTCCGAAAAAAAAACATAGATACGTTATAAATCTATATATTAAAATCAATGCCACTTTTCGTTGTAATAGCCTTTTTACAAACCAATTTTATTATTAAAAACCATATAAACAATGTGATCGATATTCAAAATTCGGTCGAAAAAACTTAGCCAAACGCTAAATTGAATTATTATAAATTAATATAAATTAAATTATTATAAACAATTGCGAATTCAAAAAAGTTTAATTTTGGTACATATGTAATGTACATATACATATAGCCAAAATTCAACATATTTGCAATTGAAGCCGTACCATTTCCCTGCGGAAATTTCCTTCAAAAATGGATTCCAAGGTTATTCGCAATGTCCAAATGCGTTTCTTGGAAATTTGATCCAAATACTCCACAGTTGCTGCAAACATCGTCGCCAACTCCATACATTGCAGCGTCGTTATCTTATCTTGCTCTGCCACATAGAAAATCATTAATTCTTGGTCGTTAATATAATTAAAATAAAATAAAAAAAATTTACTATTTATACTATCACCACTAATAACAACAAAAAACAGCAGATTCAATTTTAAATTTTGCCGCGTAAAATTTTTAACTGAGTAAAAAGTGGAAAAAAATCATGTAATGGTTAGAACAAATTGTTTAAACTAATTTTATTATTAAAAAAAGCATTTCAACAATATAGTTGATTTCAAACAACTACCTCGCGACAAAACTGCAGTAATATGAGGCAGACAAAAGCCCTTGACTCCCGTGCTATATTCCGCAGGCGATCCTAGGCAATAAAGGGCTATGGCTATTCTCTTCTCCAGAGGGATTGTCAGTCGAAAAGGAGTTTTTTTCTTTTTGAGATTGGGCAACAGTCCAACGAGAATGTTGAAGTACTCCTTTCCATGCAGAAATTTTCCTTAAAAAAGGCATCGGAGTTCTCCACAACATCTTCCTCCCAAAATGAACCATATCGTAGCTATTGCAATGAAGAATACATTATTTAATTGAAAAGAGAGAACATTGTCTGCTCTTTACCTACAAGAGTCCAAACGCAAGGAGGACGTTGCAGTTGCAAGACGAATTGCAACTTTTCTGAGGATAACTCAGCCGCTTCCATGCACTTCAAAAAGTTCTCACTTTGCGCCACCCCAGTTAAAAGAATCATCTCTACTTCCGACATATTTCGTTGATTTTCGAACATTATTTACTTTGTTTACAAAATTTGTCTTCCTCTTCCAAGACGCAAAGACGCTGTAGTGTAAACGGCAAACCTGCTTCTCTGCGTCTTCTCCGATATCGATAGGTAACGCATCAAGTGTAAAAAGCCTATAAAAAGGGTATAAGTTTATTACAAAAGAACGGGTTGACCTATCGAAATCAAATATTTTGGCTTTGTTCGGACTATTTAGTAGATTAGATGGCTTGTGTGAAGTGTGCACAAAATCGTTACAGCGGTTCTTCATTTATCGCTGACAATTTGCTTTAATCGATGCACGTTCGAAATGGAATGACAGCATGAATCACATAACAACATGCTTTTACTGTCAACGCTGAAAAAGTTTCAATTTAACAGCACAATCTCCATCTGAAATGCGGACACCTTCATTGTCAAGTCGTCGAACGTGCCGCGCTACATTATCGGCGATCACGAATACGTCGTGCTATTTTGGCTGTAATGTTTTGTGTTGCTTTTAATTACAACAGTCAGATTATAGTATGTACGGATAAATTTGCATGATGATGCGGGTGGATTATATCTTTTGGATGCACCTGGTGGTACAGGCAAAACATTCGTTATATCATTGATTTTGGCGACTATTCGATCGAAACAGAAAATCGCATTGGCACTTGCATCTTCGGGAATTTCTACTACAATATTAGAAGGTGCACACTCTGCGAAAAAATTTCCATTGAATGTACAGGTGGAGTTTCAATCCAACTTGCATTTTACTAGAAATTCTGCTATAGCAAAAGTTTTCCGATTTACGTAAACTATTTTATGGGAAGAGTGTACAATGGCGAATACAAAATTTCTAGAAGCATATAATTGAACAATGCTAGTTTTATATGTCTTTGCGTCTACCCAGAGACTCCGTTTTTTTACATAGGTTTATACCCTTTTTACATTCGGCCGCATCATTGGATATTTCCGTTTTACCCTTTTTACATTAGAGCGCATCATTGGATTTTTCCGTTAAATGGAACATGCGACAATGATGCCCATAAGAGCCCTGTAGATAGAAGAAGACAATGATGCGGCCGCATTATGCAACATTCGGCGCATCATTCGAAAGTGTTACCGTGTTCTATCGAGTATTTTTACAAAATACTGAAATTATTCGGGGTATCGACGCGGTATCGGGGTAATTTTGTCGAATCAAACAATAAATTCAATTTAAAGTTGAGCGGCAAAACCATTCCTGATTGTTTCAATTAAAATAATAGGCTATTCACACTGAGCACCGTTTACCGTCTATTTCCTAGACGGTGCATAAGGTTTTGCCGTCCCGAAATTTCCCAGTTAGTTCCACCGTCTATTTTGAATGTTCCTAAACCGCACGTTTCTATGCGATATTTAGCCGACGGTTTTCAAATGCGACTCTGAAAAATTGGCATTCACAACGACAAAAATGAAATTCACTGCGAATATGTAAACAATGACCGCCAAAGAAACCAAAACAAAAACACAATCTAAAACGAGGGGGAACGTTGTGAGCCGCGGCTCTACCTTATACCCGGTACTCAGTCAGTATATACATACATACATATATGAGCTTGCGATTTATGCAATTTATTATATGTTCGCAAAAGGGACAAAATAAATTTTGGGCAAAAAATAATATTTCAAAAAATGAAGTCAAATCATTTTTGGAATATTATACATGTTTCTAATTTTATTTGCATATGCTTTTTACATCTGCTTCTACATTTCTACATGTATAACTACATATTTGAGACGTACAAGTGTTTGCGACAGAGAGAGAGGGAATGAGTTCGCGCTTGGCAGGCGTTGCGAAGCCACTGAAATTTAATTTGTTTCTTCTGTCTATAATATTGATCCGACCTGATCCATATTCGGCAATCTGGTAGATATGGTAATTTTCCATGATTCTGCGTTTTTGGTTTTCATTTATCTTAAAAATTGTGGATTCCACAGATTTTCGTCCTTTGTGGGGGTGGAAAGGGGCGTGGCAAAATTTTGAAACAAACTCGTGCTGGTTTGATATCACAGAAGTTTGGATAGAAAGTTTGGTTGCTCTAGCTCTTATAGTTTTTGAGAACTAGGCGTCAAAAAATACGAATGGGCAAAGCAGATGGGGTCGCGTGTGAGAGAGAGCGAGAGGGAACGATGACTTTCGAAATGGTTTTCTTCATTGTAGCTATAATAATGATCTGATCTGATCCAGATTTAACACTCTGATAGAAATGATCATTCGCTATAATTCTGCGTTTTTAGTTTTCTCGTATCTTCAACATTGTATACGCCACAGACTTTCGTCCTTTGTGGGGGCGGAAGGGGGCGGGGCGAAATTTTGATATACATTTGGAGTAGTGTGATCACAGAGGAGACTGGATACAAAACTTGGTTGCTCTAGCTTAAATGGTCTCTGAGATATAGGCGCAAATGAAGACGGACGGACGGACAGACGGACGGACAGACGGACGGACAGACAGACATGGCTATATCGACTCGGCTATTGATGCTGATCAAGAATATATATACTTTATGGGGTCGGAAACGCTTCCTTCTGGGCGTTACACACAACCGTTATCCCCACAAATCTAATATACCCTTATACTCTTCGAGTACCGGGTATAAAAATGGAAGGAGCGTCAGGTGGTAAGGTAATATTTGAAAACAATGCAGATAATAAGAAAAGAGCAGGCGGCGGCAGGCTACAGTGGACCACGGAAATGGAAATAATGCTGATAGACATTTGATAGACAATACTGTAACCTCTTAATTAAAACATAATTTCATGGCAGTATCCTACCTATAATCAACTGGGGCAAACAATACGGTTGAATACCAGCCTTTATAATTGTGGTGGTCGACTGCCTCAGCTGTGGGTGGTTTAATTTCGATGTGGCAGCCATCTAGATTGAAAAGGAGGTGTTCAAACCAATTTATATGCATACATATAAATACATAAGTTATTGGTTTTTTACCAATTGAACCCAGGCACTGAGGAAACCCAATTGCCTCGAATACAATTGCCTTGTATCCTGTTTCCGGCGCACTTCCAGCCGATTTACTAAAATGTTAAAGCAGGTCCTCTCCATTCTGAAGCTCTCCTTGAAAAACGCCTCGTTGTTGTCAGGCACATCTTTCTCCCAAAATGTCCCGAAGCGCTTCTACACAACATAAGACCTTGTACTTAAAACTTTGGTAGCATTTAGTATAAGTACTCACAAACGACCACAACCTTCCTGGCTTCTGTTCTTCTAAAGCGGCTGCCCAAAGATGGAGCTCCTCCTCGTCAAAGTCGCCGCTGTAATCGCTATCAAAATTAATTTCGTTCAACTACATCATTAGTTATTGCAAGAAAATATTTTGCTGTTGAACCACAGTTGCAACAACTGCTAATTTTTTTTTTAATTCCATTTTTTTCAAACACAAATAAAAATTCTTCCGCTCAAAAACTCAGTTTTTGTTATTGTCATCAGCTCTTAGACGGTAAACGGTAGACGGTGCCAGTGTGAATCGGAGTTTCACCGTCTGTCAAAAATCCCAACGTTCCCCCGTGACGGGCTCAGTGTGCAGAGGGTATAAGTTGTATTGCAAGCAACAAAATGGTAACACAAAGACTTGCAAGGTTTTTTGGGACGCGCTGATTCCTTCAAAAGTGACACTTGAAAATTAAAGTCAGCAGCACGTAATTTTTGTTCGGTGGAGCCAACAATAGCTGACAAAATGATGCGGAAATGATGCGGCCTAAGTGTAAACCCCTCGCATCATTTCTTCGCACCTTCGACAATGATGCGGTAGTGTAAAAAAGCTATTAAATGGAAAATGCGACAATGATGCCTATAAGAGCCCTGTGGATAGAAGAAGACAATCATGCTGGTCGCATATTGGAACAATCGCCGCATCATTTGCAAGTGTTACCGTATTCTGTCGAGTATTTTTACAAAATACTGAAATTACTCGGGGTATCGACGCAATTTTGGGGTATTTTAGTGGAACCAAATAATAAATTCAATTTAAAGTTGAGCGTCCAAACAATTCCTGAACATTTCAATTAAAATAAGTCTGATTGCAAGAAACAAAATGGTAACACAATGACTTGCAAGGTCTTTTGGGACGCGCTGATTCCAATTTTAAAAGTGACACTTGAAAATTAAAGTCAGCAGCACGTAATTTCTGTTCGGTGGAGCCAACAATAGCTGACAAAATGATGCGGAAATGATGCGGCTTAAGTGTAAACGCCTCGCATAATTTTTCCGCCCCTTCGATAATGATGCGGTAGTGTAAAAAGGCTAACTATTATATTCGACTGGTTATGGTTTTTCTTAGCGCATTAAAGCACATTTTCGTACTTTTCTAAATACACTAGTCGACACGACTTTTCCGCTGTCGCCAAAAAATACTTTTTCTGATAGATTTGGATGTTTAAAAATTTTTAAAGAATGTTTTTTTTTTCATGAAATAGTTTTTTTTTTAAAGAATTTTTAAAAAATTTGGTATTTTTTGTCATAGGTAGTGCTTCTATTTTTCACATAATTTAAGTTTCCTTCAACTGGTTGTATTGAATTTTGCAGCTTCCAAATTGAAATTTCATAATTTTTTTCGGTATTTTTTCCCCGAAATTTTGACTTTGAAAACTCAGGAAAAGTCGAAAAAAAAATATTTGAATGCCTTGATTTTTCGTTTTAGTCGTTTAAGGTATCGCTTATAAAAATATAAATTCCGTTAGCCGACATATGACCGTTTTTTTTTCCTACAACAATACGAAAAATCTGTGTTTGTAATAGTTTTTAACAGTTAAATGGCATTTGGGATAGTGCCAAACGTCATATGAAGTTTTGGTCAAACAATTATAACTTAGCCGTTTATTTTTATATTTTTATAAGCGATACTTTAAACGACGCCTAATTAATGTGTCTATCTAAAACCAAAAATCAAGGCATTCAAATATATTTTTTTCGACTTTTCCTGAGTTTTCAAAGTCAAAATTTCGGGGAAAAAATACCGAAAAAAATTATGAAATTTCAATTTGGAAGCTGCAAAATTCAATACAACCAGTTGAAGGAAACTTAAATTATGTGAAAAATAGAAGCACTACCTATGACAAAAAATACCAAATTTTTTAAAAATTTTTAAAAAAAACCTACTCCATGAAAAAATAAACCATAATTCTTTAAACAAATTTTAAATCTCCAAATCTATCAGTAAAAGTCATTTTTGGCCACAGCGGAAAAAAAAGTTGAAATTTGTCGAGTAGTGATATCAGCGAAACTGTCACCACTAATAACAACAAAAAACATCAGATTAAAATTTAAATTTGCCGTGTAAAATTTTTAGCTTAGTAAAAAGGGGCAAAATAACATGTAATGCTTAGAACTAATTGTTTGAACAAATTTTAGTTAGTAAATCAAGCATTTCAACAATATGGTTGATTTCAAATTTTTTGCTGCAAATCCCATATCTTTGAATCCTTTCACTGTTTCCGTGATCTTCTCAGGGTAAGAAATTCTGTTGGCATGTACTTATCACCGAGTGCAGCAATCCGATCCTGACAAAAGTCTATCAAAATCCTACACACAATGGGTTTGAACACACCGAATAAGTTCCCTATTGTGCGATATTCCGCAGACGATCGCAGGCAATATAGCGGTATGGCTTTCCTTTTCTCTAAAAGGAATGGCCAGTCGAAAATTCGAATCTTGCTTTCGGAGATTAAGCAGAGGTCCCACTAGAATGTCGAACGTACTGCTCTTCATGCGGAAGTTGTCTTTGAAGAATGCGTCGGAGTTGTTTACCACATCATCCTCCCAAAATGAACCATATCATGGCTATTGCAATTTAGAATACATTATTTAATTAAAAAGAGAACATTATCTGTTCTTTACTTCCAAGAAGAGGAGCAAAACCTGAGGAGAACGTTGTAGTTTCAAAAAAATTTTAGCTTGTTTGCAGATAACCCCGCCGTTCTCATGCACTTCAAAAGATTATCTTCATTTAGCGCCACTGCAGATAAAAGAATCAACTCTTTTTCTGACATATTCCGTTGATTTTCGCACATAATTAACTTTGTTTACAAATTTGTCTTCCTCTCGGTTGCTGTTCTAAAGACGCAAAGACGCAGTCTTAGCGCCTCTTCTGCTTATCTGCATCTTTTCCGATATCGATAGATGAATTGATTGAATGTGTATTTCCGAATGTTCTTCAGAATTACAGACATCATGATTGGTTAAGAGAACGTGCCATTTCAGCACCGACGAACATTCATATAATTGACATTAATTTTAAAATTCAAGTAAAACTGCCAGGTGTAGTCACGACATATAAATCAATTGCCAGTGTTATGAATCAAGATGAGGCAATGAATTATCTAATTGAATTTTTAAATTCATTGGAACCGGCTAGTATGTCACCGTATTATTTGAATCTGAAAGCTCAAAATGGAAAAACAAAAAATGTTGTTTATCCAAATATTTAGGATTAAGTTTTTAAATAGCTAGCAATTAATAAAATATATTTTTTTTCAATAAATGAATTTGATGCTCCAATTTCATTTTTGTAATATTTCACTTTATACGTAGTGAATCACGTACCGGTCCGCTAGTATGGATATTAGGGCGGGTCAATTTGTTCGGGACAAAAAAAAAACGTAGTAAGCGTACACCAGAATCGGATTCTACGATGAATTCTTAGAGTCTTTCACCAAGAAACTATGTCTCTAATACCCTTTTTACATTAGGCCGCATCATTGGATTTTATCGTTAAATCGAACATGCGACAATGCTGCCCATAAGAGCCCTGTGGATAGAAGAAGACAATCATGCGGGCCGCATGATAAAACATTCGTTGCATCATTTGCAAGTGTTACAGTATTCTGTCGAGTATTTTTACATAATACTGAAATTATTCGGGGTATCGACTCGGTATCGGGGTATTTTATACCCTATTTACATTAGGGCGCATCATTGGATTTTTCCGTTAAATGGAACATGCGACAACGATGCTCATAAGAACTCTGTAGATAGAAGAAGACAATGATCATGCGGTCGCATGATACAACCACTAACCATACAGTATACAGATGGCACACTTCATACATTTTTTTGTCCGCACCAAATAACCGGCATCAACTCCCGAGAGAGTCGTGAGAGAGTCGTGAGAAAGTCGTGAGAAAGTCGTGAGAGAGTCGTGAGAGTGCATGTGTGCACATGCATTCTCACGTACTTAGCGTGTTTGCATGTGTGTATGAGCGCACAACAGAAATTTGTGCTCTCTCAACTTTGTTTTGATTTTTGTGCTCGCGCAACCCATCACTTTAGCATGTTTACGCTTTTTTGAAGACGCTTGCCTTATAATACCAGAATAATTGTTATTTTGTACATGCTTTAGATGCTAACTTTGTTTAATATAGAATATACTAATATAATGAGCTGATATATGTATATATATTCACAAATATATATTTAATTGTATGGTGTATTGTATTATACAATGATATATTTGATCACATATAAAAAAGTAGTATGCGCTAAAAAAATATATATATCATCCTTGAATATGAATATTAATGAAATATAAATGGGTAGTAAATGGGTCCATACTGATTTTAGTGTCATACTTGGGCGTCAAATTTTAAATCATCTCTCGTTTTCTGATGCGAATGTTAATCCAAAGACAGAACCTGCAAGTACGTTTATATGTGTGTGTACGTGTGCAGAGCTGGCCAAATTTCGAGACACAGATTTCTTGAGGCACAAATTTATTTGCTGAGTGTTGCTTATTGACGCGACGCACTAATACCCTATAGACAATTAATATAATTTGATGTCATATCTGATATACATTTTGAATTTGTACATATTTACATTCGTTCATTATATTCGTTAATAGTACATTAAACAAAATTAGCATATAAAGGATATTAAATATATACAATTATTTTAATTTTGGGCAATCGTCGTCATAAAATCATAACTTACAATCAATTCTAAAGTAATGGGTGTTTTCTTATAGGCTTTTTACACTTGGTGCGTTACCTATCGATATCGGAGAAGACGCAGAGAAGCAGGTTTGCCGTTTACACTACAGCGTCTTTGCGTCTTGGAAGAGGAAGACAAATTTTGTAAACAAAGTAAATAATGTTCGAAAATCAACGAAATATGTCGGAAGTAGAGATGATTCTTTTAACTGGGGTGGCGCAAAGTGAGAACTTTTTGAAGTGCATGGAAGCGGCTGAGTTATCCTCAGAAAAGTTGCAATTCGTCTTGCAACTGCAACGTCCTCCTTGCGTTTGGACTCTTGTAGGTAAAGAGCAGACAATGTTCTCTCTTTTCAATTAAATAATGTATTCTTCATTGCAATAGCCACGATATGGTTCATTTTGGGAGGAAGATGTTGTGGAGAACTCCGATGCCTTTTTTAAGGAAAATTTCTGCATGGAAAGGAGTACTTCAACATTCTCGTTGGACTGTTGCCCAATCTCAAAAAGAAAAAAACTCCTTTTCGACTGACAATCCCTCTGGAGAAGAGAATAGCCATAGCCCTTTATTGCCTAGGATCGCCTGCGGAATATCGCACGGGAGTCTATTTGGTGTGTCAAGGGCTTTTGTCTGCCTCATATTACTGCAGTTTTGTCGCGAGGTAGTTGTTCAACTCGCTGACATGTGGCAAGCAGACTTTCTTACCCTGAGAAGATCACGGAAACAGTGAAAGGATTCAAAGACATGGGATTTGCAGAAAAAAATTTGAAATCAACTATATTGTTGAAATGCTTTTTTTAATAATAAAATTAGTTTAAACAATTTGTTCTAACCATTACATGAATTTTCGCCCCTTTTTACTCAGTTCAAAATTTTACGCGGCAAAATTTAAATTTTAATCTGCTGTTTTTTGTTGTTATTAGTGGTGATAGTTCCGCTGATTAGGCAGAAAAGTACGAAAATTGCTGTTATGCGCACAGAAATACCACAGAAATACCAAAACGCAGTTGCGTCGGAAAACGACGCAACTTTTTGCCATCACTAGGGCCCTATGCTAAACCTATGTAAAAAAAACTGCGTTTCTGGGAAGACGCAAAGAATCAAGACGCAGCCTCAGTGTAAACGGCACCTTAGACAGCGGCGTTGTAAAAAACCAATACAAACAAGCAGACCTACAATATGTGCACACATACAGCTAAAGCTCAGCCTCACATACAGAGCGTTTCTACTTTGCTAAGCTGAAATTTTATGTTTTCTTCTTCAGCTTGTTGACAAACTGACCTACCGCCACAAAAAAAATGAAGAATTGGCACGATGGGTGGGCGTGGGTGTGGGTTGGTGGGACACTTGGACGTGGGAAGAAAGAAATCTGTTATTATACCCGGTACTCGAAGATTATTGAGATTTGTGGTGATAACGGATGTGTGTAACGCCTAGAAGGAAGCGTTTCCGACCCCATAAAGTATATATATTCTTAATCAGCATCAATAGCCGAGTCGATATAGCCATGTCTGTCTGTCTGTCCGTCTGTCCGTCCGTCCGTCTTCATTTGCGCCTAAAATCCTGGTGTGCTCACTTCCCACTGAAGGCACCAAGGCTTCGCTAATCGCTGTTCTCAACAACATTCCGGCTAATGAACGTGGATCTGGACCGATCATTGACAACCAAGGCGCCATTCCCATAAAAGTTATTGAAATCAGCAACGCCATAATAGAAGTTGGTGATCGTTCTGTAGAGTTCGACTGCGACGCTCTACCCATCGCTTCGTGCAGCAGTGTGTCAGACAAGGAAAAATATACTGACCTGCTCACTGATTTCGATGCACACAATGAAACGCCGCAGAAAGAGGAATCGCCGATGGAAGCGGTGATGCAGAGCACCAAAAATATGTCGTTAAAATTCAAAGAAGATAACAACGGAGAGGACAACAAAGAAGAAATAGAAACAACAGAAAAAGCTAGCAGCTCCAGCCCTTTATCGATATTTAGGTCAGAAATGACCACTTTTGCAACACTGGAACAAACCATCGATAAGCTGCAACGTGAGAACGAACAGCTGCGCAACAAGTCAGCTGTTCAATTCAACGTAATAAAAGAATATGTTCCTGAGTTCAACGGAGAAGGAGATATTGAGAATTGGCTAGCCTGTGTAAAAAATGTTCAAGGCATCTTCAAAGATGACGATGACACGATGTGCTCACTTATTTGTGCGCGCATGAAAGGCAAAGCCAGCACTTGGTTTTTTATGAATTATTCACCCCTTTCTTCCGGCATCGATGAAATTCTAACTCAGCTTCGTATCATGTTTGGAAACAAAGACAACATTTTGGAGATTCGTCGCAAATTTGAACAGCGAAAATGGCAACATGACGAAAAGTTTGTAGTGTATTATCACGAAAAGTTGTTACTTGCCAAAGACCTGAACATGAGCGAAGCCGAAACCGTACAATACCTGATCGACGGAATCCCGGATCAACTAATGCAAAATTAAGCTACACTACAATGTTTTGCCTCAGCAGAGGCCATGCTTCGGGCATTCCAACATGTGAATAGACCCCGTCCACCACCGACGAAGATGCGCCCCTATTCCCTGGACAACAAGAAGTACACGGCACCCAAGTCAGAGGTAAACCAACCGGCGGCCACCACTACCTTACAGGCCACCAAATGCTACAATTGCCACAGTATGGGCCACTCTGCTGCGGAGTGCCGCAAGCCTGTACGTCCAGATGGAGCTTGCTATGCTTGTGCTCAATACGGGCATATGGCCAAGGACTGCAAGTTGTATAAGAAGAACAAATCAGACTCTAACAATGATTACGTAAGATGTTATAATGTAATTTTTCCTCATAGTTCTAACAAAGTATATTCCATAGAATGCCTCTTAGACTCGGGAAGCCCAATTACATTTTTGAAATACTCAATAGTTCCGGAAGGTCTACAAATTAGTACCAATGAAGAAAAAGGAAATTATGTTGGAATTAATAATAGTAAATTGAATATTTTTGGAAAAACATTTTGTCTTATCGAAACGTCAAATAAAACTGTTGAAATTGAAGTAATGGTCGTAAGCAACGAGTCTACAAGGCATAATATGGTACTAGGTAGAGATTTCTTAGAATTAAGCAACTTAAGATTGGTTTCAATGGACGATGTTAAAAACAAATTAATCAATGAAAAATGGAATAACAACTGTGTACAGCCAGTAAGAGACGGCTATATAAAAACAGCAAAATGTATAGGACAATGTAAAGAGTCAAATGTAGAGTCAAAAGTAGAGCCAAAAGTAGAGTCAAAAGTTGAGTCAATAGAAGCAGATTTAAAAGAAAAAGTCAATGTAGCGAGTGATCACAAAGTTATACCTAATGATAAGAACAACAGAAGAAATGCAAAGTCAGTATTACTCATAAAAGACAATGAAAATGTAGATGTCAACGTAAAAATCGCATCAAACGATTTTGAAAAAGAAATGCTTTCTATCAACGTGGTACAAGATAGCGATATTATGTACAAAGTAGAAGGAATAAATTACTAATTAAGAGAACATTTTGAACGCATGTTCAAAGAACAATATTTGCTAGCCAACAGATCCATAGAACCTAAAATAAAAACTGAATTGAAGATAACTGTGGAGAAGGAGAAACCATTCAATTGCCCACCGAGAAGATTATCATTCAAAGAGAAAGAAGAAGTACAAATAATATTAGACGAAAACTTAGAATTAGGTTATATACGTCCCAGTGAATCAGAATTTGTCTCACCAACAGTATTGATTAAGAAGAAGACTGGTGAGTTGAGATTATGTGTAGATTATCGACGCCTGAACAAAGTTACTATGAAAGACAATTATCCAATCCCTTTAATAGATGATCTTCTAGAAAAATTGGCAAACAAGAAGTTCTTTTCCAAACTAGACCTAAGGAATGGTTTTCATCATGTATTCATTCATAAGGATTCCATCAAATATACCTCGTTTACAACGCCTCTAGGAAAATTTGAATACACCAGAATGCCATTCGGTCTAAAAAATGCATCTGCCACATTTCAAAGATATATAAATAAGATTTTTACTGATATGGTAAAAGATGGTAGAAAAATCATTTATTTATACGACATTATGATCGCGACAGAAGATACTGATACACACCTGGAAATACTAAAAGAATTTTTCAAAAGAAAAGTAGACAATAGTTTAAACCTTAGACAAGATAAATGCGAATTTTTGCTATCTTCTGTTAAATACTTAGGCTATACAATCACTAACAAAGGCATCTGTGCGAATGGTATAGAAGCCGTAACTAACTTCCCAATACCAAAAAAAGTTCACGAAATTCAAAGCTTCATTGGTCTATGTTCCTATTTTAGGAGGTTCAATAATAGCAATAATTGCAATAATAGCTAAGCCATTATACGATGCCACAAGAAAAGATAAAAAGTTAAAATTCGGCGAAGTAGAGTTAGATAAATTTCATACTTTAAAGAGTAAACTGGTAGAAACTATGATTTTAGCTGTTTACCGTCCGCACGATGAAACCGAACTGCACTGTGATGCAAGCTCTTTAGGTTATGGAGCCATACTTCTACAAAGGAAGAATGATGGTAAATTTCACCCAATATTTTACTTTTCCAAAAGAACTTCAGATGTCGGGTCAAGATACCATAGCTTCGAGCTAGAAGCACTAGCGATTATAAACGCACTTAAAAGATTTCGTGTTTACCTACAAGGTATTAAATTCAAAATAGTCACCGATTGTAATTCATTAACTTTAACATTAAATAAAAAAGAGTTGAACCCTCGCATAGCGAGATGGGCACTTGAATTACAAAATTATGATTTCGATCTCGAGCACAGATCTGGCAAAAGATCTGCACTCAGTCGGAATAACAATATTTTAATAATAGAAACAAACACTTTTGAAGATAACTTAATAATATCACAAAGTAGAGACGAAAAATTAGAAAAAATTAAAAATATGTTGTTAGAAAGAGAAGATGAGTACTATGAGATGCGCAAAGGTGTAATTTAAAAAAAACATAATGAAGGACTGTTATTTTGTGTACCAGATGCAATGATTGAGAGCATTTTATACAAGTATCACAACGAATTGGGCCATGTAGGAGTAGATAAAGTAACAGATTTAATAAACAAAAGCTATTGGTTTCCACAAATAAGAAAAAAGGTTGATGCACATATCAAAAACTGTGTGAAATGCATAGCCTTCTCGTCTAAAACCGGTAAGAAGGAAGGATTTTTACATTCCATTCCCAAAGGCACAACCCCATTCAAAGTCGTCCACATTGACCACTATGGTCCCATTAACAGCGGTGATTCTAAGAAAAAACACATACTCTTAGTGATAGATGCCTGCACAAAATTTATAAGGCTTTATCCCACCAAAACAACCAGTTCCAAAGAAGCAATAGATGCGTTGAACGATTACTTCAAGGCTTAAGTCGACCTAAGCACTTAGTATCTGCTAGAGGCTCTTGTTTTACATCCCACGAGTTCCAATTATTTACAGAATCACAAAACATAAATCACATAAAAATAGCAACAGGCTCACCACAAGCAAATGGACAAGTTGAAAAATCAATAGAGATTTAGGACCAATGATTGCCAAAATACGAGATGTAGAAAAAAATGAACAATGGGATAAAGTATTGGACAAAGTAGAATTTGCAATGAACAATACAAAAAATAGAAGTATAAATGAATACCCGAGCGTAATGCTCTTTGGTGTTTTACAAAAAGGCAACAGTATAGACAGTTTAAAAGAAAACATACTCCAAGAAAATCAAAATAGCGATCAAAGGGATCTGGAACATACAAGATGCAAAGCAGCAATAGTCCAAGAGAAAGTTCAAGCGTACAATAAGAATTATGTTGACTCAAAGAGACAAAAACCTAATGTATATTCAATTGATGATTACGTTATGATCAAAAATTTCAACTCACAGCCAGGAGCGTCCAGTAAACTGGTACCAAAGTTGAAGGGATCATATAGAATTTCAAAAGTTTTAGAGAATGATAGGTATGTAGTCCGAGATATAGAAGGTTTTCAACAAACACAAATTCCCTATTCAGGAATTTCGGCTGTTCATAATATTAAACCATGGATCTGTGATAGTAATTTAAACAATGAATTAGATAACGAAAATATAAGCGATGAACAAGAAAGCGATGAAAATAATAATGATAAAGAAATACCTGGTCCTAAAAACGATATAATATCAAGCAAAAAGCAACAACAAAATACAATAAAAAGAGATGCGAAAAGAATTGCTGAGAGTAGCATAGTAACACGAGGCATGGCCAAGAGAATCAGGAGATCCTCAACGTCAGGATAGGCCGAGTTGTAGCAGTACTATCCCCATACCACTGTACATATTCCTTAGCTAACTGTAATTAACTCAAACCAATACCACTGTATATATTATTATTCTTAAGCCCACTGTACTGTACTCGCAATACATACACACTTGTAATATACTCTCCTGGTAGAGAGCGAATAGAATAAGAATAGAATAAGGAAACAAGAAGAAAACAGAAGAATAAAATGAGAGCGAGATCAGTTTGGATCGAGCAAGGAAGAAAAACAGACGTGCCGTTCAGACTACATAATCAATATTCATTAAATAATTATATTATTCATAATTAATGATATAAATAATTATTGATTTTAAAATTATTTATAATACGATTTTATTTTATTAGGTATTAGGTTAGGTTAACCCGGACGACCCTCCTGGGGTCTCCCATAGGCCAGTATGGCCCTTAGTTATCCGGATGGCTATGGACCTTTACGCGGGTGCTAGTGAGGTTTTGATATCATCTAGAATTGAGGTGTTTTTGGCGAAGGCCAGCAGTTCCTTTGGCGTCCTCTTGGAGGCATCTTCAAGCGATGCCAGCGTCAGTGCGCCCAGGTATCTTCTCCTTGCCCGTGAGAGAGCCGGGCAGCTGCAGATTAGATGTTCCAGGGTTTCGATAGCCCCGAGGTCATCACATTTCCTGCAGCTGTTTCTGTCGGTGATGTTTAGTCTGGCTGCGTGTGATGCGGCCAGGCAGTGACCTGTCAATATTCCCACTAGCAGTCTGCAGTCTTTCCGTGGAAGTTGCAGCAGATAGTGGCTGAGTTTCTCGCTACGTTTTTTGCACATGATTTTCGAGACTCTGCAGTTGGTCGTGCTCCTCCACCTGCTCTCGTTTTCTTGTCTAGCCAGCTTTTCTAGATCGCCCTGTAGCGTTCTGAGTGAGACAGGCACATTTTCTACTCTTTCAGTCGCCAGTCCGACGTCTTCCTTTGCCAGAACGTCCGCCGCTTCATTTCCTTCGATGCCTTGATGGCTGGGAACCCAATAGATCCGCACTGACATGGTCGTTCAAAGTGAGTCCAATGCTTCCCTGCTTGCCAGGACACTTCTAGAACTGACCGTGGACGACTGCATGGATTTTATCGCCGCTTGGCTGTCTACGAACAGATTGACCACATTGTGTTATCGCCCTGTGTGTTGTGCAACCTCCGCTGCTTTCCTGATGGCAAAGACTTCCGCCTGGAATATGCTGCAGTGGTCTGGTAGCTTGTCTGTGCAGTATATGCCAGCTCCTACTCCTCCTTCCATTTTGGAGCCGTCTGTGTATATGTTGAGATGTTGGGTCTGGACTTTTTTCGATTCTTGAGGTCCCAGAAATGCGTTTGTTTGATGTCGAGGCAAGTTCGAGGGGTCATGTAGTCAGTATAACTGATCATGTCCCTGCCGATTGAACTGTGCCTATATACTTGTATCCGCATGTTTCCGGACGCAATGAGGCGCGGTGCGGCCTTTCCAGCCGTGAGATGAGGGTGAATTTGCAGGGGATTAATTCCAAGTATGGTCTCGAGTGCTTTTGTTGGGGTAGATCTCAGTGCCCCCGTGATACAGAGCAGAGCCTGTCGCTGAGTCTTTTCCATAAGCTTGTGGTACGTCTTCTTCCTGGTGGCTTGCCACCACACTAAGACTCCATACAGCAGAGTTGGTCGCACCACCGATATGTAGATCCAGTGAATTAGAGCAGGTGACAGGCCCCATGTGCTGCTGAGCATCTTCTTTGATTCGTATAGCGCAATGGTGGTCTTCTTCACCGTTTCCCCTACATTGACTTGTGTTTTTGGGGTTAGCCTTGTTTGATCGATTTTCGGGGGATCCATGACGGTACCTTGTACCTCTTGGTGAAGAGGATGAGGTCCGTCTTGTCCGCGTTGATACTGAATCCTACTTCGTCCGCTTACTTACATATCTCCCTGAGTGTACGCTTAAGTATGCTTATGTCATCTGCATAGGCTGTTATTTTTGGGGCTTTCCTTTCGAATCTCTTGATTAGGTCGTCCACTACCAGATTCCACAGGAGGGGCGACAGTACTCCACCTTGCGGTGTGCCTCTGTGTGCCCCCTTGGCTATGGAGGCGGTACCCCATTCTGATTGAACCCGTCTACAACTAAGGAGGTTTTTTATCCAGTGGTTGATTGCTGGGTATGTGTTGGTTGCTTCTAAGCGACCAATTATTGCGCTTGTGGCCACGTTGTTGAATGCTCCGGATATATCCACAAATACTCCTAGTGCATATTTCTTGGTATTGAGGGCTTACTCGACGGTAGCTACTAGCGAGTGTAGTGCTGTTTTCACCGATTTTCCTTTCGTGTAGGCATGCTGGTTGCTTGACATCAGTCCCCCTACTTCCTTTCTGATGTGTAGCTCCAGCAGCTTTTCCAGCAATTTTAGTAAAAAGGAGGTGAGGCTTATCGGTCTATAATCCTTGGGAGTAACATGGCTGCACTTTCCTGCCTTCGGGAGGAAGACAACTCTGGAAGTTCTCCATTGGATAGGGATATAGCCTGTCCTTAAGCATGCCGTATATATAGCAAAAAGCCATGGGGTAATCACCTCTTTGGTCACCTGTAACATGGGAATATCTCATCCAGTCCAGGTGCTTTAATGCCCGTAAAGGAGTCTATGGCCCATTGGATTTTCTTGTGGGTTATTAGACCTGTGGGGAGGGTTTGTTGCTCTGTTGCTAGGTCATGTTGCGTTGTGGCATCAGTGACCTCGGTACATCCTGGGAAGTGAGCCTCCATTAGTGCTGTCAGGGCTTCTTCGCTGCTCTCTGACCATTGTCCATTGTTGAGCTTGAGCTGACTCTGTATGGTAGGCTGCTTGGAAAGCAGCTTCCTGAGTCTTGCCGTTTCGGGCACCTTCTCGATGTTGGAGCAGTAGTTCCTCCACGAGCTGCGTTGTGCGTATCTCTTTCTTGTAATTCCTCAGTAGGTTCTTGTATTCCTCGTTTATGAACTCTTCTTTCGCTTGTTTGGCAAGCTTGAAGAATTCCTGGAGGTTGTTTCTTAAGAGGGAGAGGTCTCTGTTCCACCAGAGTGGCTTGTTCCTCTTTTTCGTACTTGAGGGTGGGCATGCTGCGCGGTAGCCATCTAGTAGCTCCTTGGATAGAGACTCAAGAGACTTCTCTATGTCATCAGCCGATTGTACCGACCCCGGATTCGCGAGCTTCGAGGTAACCGTCTTTCTGAACTTTTCCCAGTTTGTGTTCCGGGGGTTCCTATAGACTGTTACCTTCGAAGTGTGTTTAGATTCGTATTTGAACTGGATATACCTGTGATCTGAGAAGGATGGTCTTTCGAGGAACCTCCACCCAGTCACCGCGGCACTCCTTCCCGTTACGAGAGTAAAATCCAGCACGTTTGATGAGGTGGGACCCACGTAGGTGTAGTCCTCCCCCACGTTTGCTACTTCTATGTTAGTGGAAAGTATATATTCTAGAAGTGACTCACCTCGGTCATTGATATCGGGGCTTCCCCATACATTATGGTGGGCATTAGCGTCCGTACCAATGAGTAGTTGGTAGTCCTTGGAGCCGGCTTCTTCGACCAGACTCCTTAGCTCTTCGGGTGGTGCGGGCCTGTCGTGTGCCATATAACAGAAGGCTACCAAGAGGCGCTTCTCCTCGCTTTCTAGCATCACCACTGTTAGGTCATCCGAGCTGTAATGAGGTATAAAGGTGAGCATGGATTCCCTTTCGTACGAGTACGATGGTTCTGTTCCTGCTTACCGGTGTTGTGTAGAAAGAGTTGTAGTTTGAGGACTTTAGTCCGGCCACACACGACGCCACTTTGCTTTTATGTAGGTTGAGCTGCATCACACTCAGCGGCATGGGTGGCTGGCTCAACTTCTCTCGACGGGTTGACCACTATCGTCAGATCACCGTCCTCTTCCTCCTCAGATTCGTCCAGTGCAATCCCCTGGGCGGCCTCCACGATAGTGTCCAGACCTAAGTCCTTCTATACCTCGCCTGCCTGCAGGGTATGCGCGTCTGTGTCCCCGGGGTGGCGTTTCTTCAGGCGCAGGTAAACGCTGCCCATGCCCCACGCTATCTTCCCGAATCTGGGGTACAGGAGGTCCCCCGCCTCCTTGTTTATTTGGAGAATCGCACACTGGCCCCCCTTATTGGGTAACGGGCTCCCAGTGTGTAGCACCTTCCAATTCTCCGTTGGAATCTCGGCGTTCTGACGCTGCAGGAGTCTCAGCGCCCTGTCTCCTTGGATCGCGATGGGGAAGAGTACCTTCGCCTTTGGTATAGACGGGATTAGCTCCATGTCTACCACCTCCAGCTTGGCACCATCCCACATCGCGTCCAGTTGGCCGACAGTTTGCGTCAGCCACCTGCGCGTTGGGTCGTCATTGCACTTGAGGATCTTTACCCCATTCAGCCACCCAGCAACATCGAAGGTGGGCATGGAAGCTGTGGGATCCTCCTCCATCCGTGCAAACAGTGCGTCCACGAGCCGCGCGTGCACCAGCTTCCACTGAGCTGCCATCATCTTCCCGTTTTCATCGCTACGGTCAATTAGCGCCACGATCAAGTTTCGTCTGGCCGCATCACTCGCCGTTGTTTGGGTGGGATAGCCACTTTCAGTGGGGGGGCTGTGCCTTTCGGCCCGCGTTGCCGCTTGCTCGCCGGAGTGTCTTTACTGGCACTCTCGACGGAGCATTGCCTCTTGTTGGCCAGAATCTCCTCGACCTTGTTGGCATACTTCCCGATGGATGCCCGCATTTGGGGCATCTGTGAGAAGTGTCTCCTGCCCTCCTTCACCCGCTGTTCGGCCCAGGTTAGCCTGGCTTTCTCCTCCTGAGAGATGTCGGCTTTGCTCAGGAGCCGGCTCAGGATTTTCAGGGCCGCCGTGTATTGCGAGAGAGCCTTCATCCCCTCCCTTGAACGCTTTGGCCCTTCCCTACGCGGGGAGCTGGTGCTTGGTTCCGGTGAGCACAAAAGGCTCTCTTCTGCGATAATTGCGTAAATTGCAATACAGATCAAATAGAGAAGGAAATTTGGAAAATTTAGAAATTGTTGCAAACAGGGAAGTTTTAATAAGTACAGACGCTGAGTTCGTTGAACCGGTTAGGAACCAGCAGCAAGAGAATGAGGAACAAAATCAGGTGACTGCTAGGCAGGTTTCAGGTGTAGGTCAGGAAGAGCAGGCAGCCGTCGCTGATGGACAGATTGTGAATGCTGAGGGAAATAGTGTTGCGATAAACGCACAGAACAGACGACAAGTGGCCGATACTAACCGTCGGTCCAGACGAAGACGCAACCAAAGGTATAGGGCCAGAGAGCAGAGTAAGAATACTGCCGGACATACGGACATTAGACGTGAGGAGCTAGTGGCCAATACTCTGCGTCGATCCAGACGAAGACAGGACTTGGACTATAGGGCTAGAGAGCAGGAACAAAAGACACAAGGACATGTACAACGACGAACAGACGCACAGGTTAGACGTGAGGAGCAAGTGGACGACACTCTGCGTTGGTCCAGACGAAGACAGGACTTGCACTATAGTAGACAGCAGGCACAAAATACAGTAGGACCAAAGACAATACAAACAAAAAAAACACCCTGATGTGCCGCGCCATACAAAATGTTCAGCTCGATTCCTGACGGGCTGCAATTTAAAAGTATTCCAGCTTGAAAAAGAGAGTGACAGATTGACGGAGAGACAGAGAGCGCTTTAGTGGCACACGTTCTGTACGTGAGGCTGAGCTTTAACTGTATGTGTGCACAAATTGTAGGGCTGCTTGTTTGTATTGGTTGTTGACGACGCCGCTGTCGAAGAAAACACCCATTACTTTCGAATATAATGGAGATTATTATTTTCCGATGACGCATGCCCAAAATATAAAAAGTTGTATATTGTGTATATACTTGTTTAATGTACTATAAACGAATATAATGAACGAATGTAAATATATACAAATGCAAAATGTATATCAGATATAACATCAAATTATATTAATTGTCTATAGGGTATTAGTTCGTCGCGTCAATAAGCAACACTCAGCAAATAAATTTGTGGCTCAAGAAATCTTCTCAAAAGTATTTTGCTGGCAATTTCGGCATCTCAGCACACGTACACACACATGTGTACTTACAGTTCCGTGTGTACTCATACAAGCAAGCTCATTCTATTTTGAGATCTGCGAGCGCACTGGAGTTCGTGCTAGCGGGATAGCGCTCTTCATAAAAACAACCCTCCATACAAAACAGAATTGTATGAGCGTTGGACATCTTAGTGTTTATATTGTCTTTGGTAGGACATATACAAAGACGAACAGACGCACAGGTTAGACGTGAAGAGCAAGATACCGATACTATGCGGCGTTCCAAACCAAGACAGGACCCACAAATTAGACGTGAGGAACAACGGATAAATACAGAGAGGCGACAGCTCATACGTAGATATGATGAAAGGAGACGTATATTAGAAAGAGAGCAGGATAGAGTTCGCACGGTCCAAGAAAGTAGTTTAGCTGATCGTAGGCGTATCTCGCGAGCGAGAGATACTCTGGCACGTCAATCTGCTCGTGTCGCAGCTCGACAGTCAGCAATTGACGCTGCCAGAGCTGTAAGTCAGAGAGTTAGCCAATATACATAGGAGCGATAGCAGCAAGAACGAGCAAATATCTCCCAGGATAGGACACATATAGGACCCAGAATACGGCTTAGTGGCCTAAAAGCTCTAGAAGTACCTTATAATAGGAATATAAAGCTGGGTCCTGATCAGGTTTGCCTTTCTTGTAATGGCCTGTGGTTCCCCAAAAAAATTTCCAAGATTCCTCGCGTCCTTTTAGAAAGTGATTGCGAGTAAAGTGTGTAAATCTTTGCTCTTGCAAGTCTTCTAGGATTCCCTTCTGACTGCCCAACATTAAAATTCTGCAGAACATGTCATAGCAACATTAAGAAGCGTAAAAAGCCTAAGCTTTTTTTCAATGATCTAGATTTTCCTAAACTGCCCGACTGCTTAAAGGGGCTTACTCGATTAGAGGAACGACTGATTTCTCCTCGACTTCCATTTATGATAATTAAGCCTTTATTGCCTGGGGAAAGAGGCCAAAATGCCATTAAAGGAGCAGTTGTGAACGTCCCTATTTCGGTAAGTGATATCGTGAAGGAGCTTCCACGAGCTTTCCATGAAGCCCAGGTTATTCAGCTCCACCTGAAGCGTAGAAAAGATGGCTGAAACCATTAGACCTTCCAAAATTTTTGAAGCACTTCGTTATTTAGTTAGCACAGATTTGTAGAAAAAGCACAATGTCTTAGTTAATGAGCAATGGATCTCTGGCTTCACATCCGATATTGTTCTATTCGTAGAATCTCAAGCAGACGCAGCCTTTTTAGAAAGTATCCAAAATAGAGATAGGAATGTAGACACAGAGCCAGCCCATCCCGAGGAGGAGGTAGAAGCCGAAGAGCTCAACCCTGGTGGTCAGGAAACTCTGCTTGAAAATAACGTACAATTCGATGATAGGATTATAAAAATCGCACCAGGGCAAGGCCAACGACCACTTGATATGGTCTTAGATATTGACTCGGAAGAGTTATCCTTTCCCACTATTTATGCAGGCGACAAGAGACAATCTTCAGAAAGTTTTACAACCATTGTTAGATCAGAGCTTCGAAATGTAGATAGGAGAGGTTGTAGATCTGATAAACTGTTTTTCAATTACAAGAAATTAGAACTCATTAAGATTCGCCATAATATTTCTATATGCTTACGTAAGCGGAGCACGTCCAGTGCAGTAACGGTAGCTAACGCTCTTAATGAGAATATCATTGGGGGACTTATTAACCACGATGAGGGATATAGGGTTCTTCGAGATATTCGCTCGTCTCCGGCTCATTGGGAGGAAGAAAAGAAGAAGGTTATGGCCATGATTCGTCAGTTCGGCCTGCCGACTATTTTCATCACTCTGTCTGCTGCTGAAACGGCCCGAGTTGCTTGTTTTGCTCAAAAGCAATGTAGATAGAGAGATAAATAGCGAAGAAGAAGCAATGAATCTACAGTATAACGAAAAAGAGCGTCTCATCAAGGCAGATCCAGTTACTTGTGCTAGGTATTTTGATCATAGGTATCGTGAGCTTTTGAAAGCTATGAGGAATCGGGAGGGCATTTTCGGAGAAAACTTCGTCATCAAATTTTATTGGCCTGTTGAATTTCAACAAAGAGGTTCTCCCCACATTCACGGTATGTTTTGGCTGATTCGGTATTCCATACCCTCCAATGCCCCAAACAGAGGTATTGAGTCCACTGCCGGAGGAAACTCCAAACCTTGATTTTCACTAAGGAAATTTTAGGAAAATTCAAGACCTACTAAATTCTGATCAATCCTCTGATATGATTGATCACTTGAGCATATTTGAGAATTTCCTTTCACACAAAAAAGTGAGCCTCATTACGAGGACTACAAATATGCAATATGTTCTGGTTTGAACCACAAATTTTTCTAAAGAGGTCGATTAGCGTTAATGCTTATAATATGCACATTCTTTCCATGCAAAGGGACAATTGTAGGTCATTGTTAGGCTTGGACTCGTCCACAACCAATTGCGATACGCATATTGACTGGGCGTTTTCAAACATTTCCGATAGCAGGGCCACCGCGTGAGTTACCAGCTCAGCACCTACCCTCGCCCTTCCCCCTCCGAAACCTCTACGAGCTGGCTACAATGTAGAGACCACCAACAACATCGACTCACGGCACCAACTCACATCCTCTCCAGTTGCAACAGCGGTCGCAAACCCCAACGTCAGCAGATTCTCGGCCACTCAGAATTAGGGAATCAGCACTATTGTAGAGCAACCATATCTACCCAAAGTTAAAATAAAGATCAGAATACTTTCATACTCAAAACAAATCGGACGTGTATTTATTGAACCAAGATACGGGCTATTAACATTCTTAATCGGTCAAAACCTACATTGAGCTACAACTCCAGGAAATATCTCACACTTCATCATAACTGGCGCAGTCGGAGACCTTCGTCCACGAACGGGACTCTAGTAGAAAACACCAGGAAGACCCTAGAGTTCACGAGAAGGCGGAGGAGGACCCAAAAGGATGTTCTGGAGGATTACAGTAGCGGCACTATTGTAAGAAGATATAAATACATACGTGTGTGAATAAGAATGAGAAGAGTGTTGGTGTGAAATGGAGGAAATGAATAAAACAACAAGAGAGAATTGAAAACAAAGAAGTAGTGAATAGAATGATGGAAGAAATGTGAGTAGTGAAATAAGCAGCGAAAAATTGAGGATTTAGCGACAAATCAGCCCAGTCAAAATCGTTGAAAATCGGAAAAGCATTCCAAATAAAATGAAAGAATTAATTACAAAATAAGTGCAAAAGGGGAGCAACGAAAAGGGGGCCGCAGTAGAGGCAGCCGGCAGAGGTGGTTGGCTTGGCGTACGAGCAGTCGTAGCAGCGTTTGGAACGTTGATCGGCGCGAGGCGATCGGCGGATTGAGCGGTTGGGTTGCGTTGGACGGAAGTCGGGTCGATTTGGTATGAACGAACGGCTTGACGTATGGCCGGCCGTTGGCGGCGAAGAGCGGACCAGCAGGCGGTTCGATAGAAGGTCGATTCGATTGGGACAAGGTGACCCCAACCAAGTTGGGTCGGAAGCCCGATGGCTTACGGTGAGCCCATACATGTGTGTGCAACACATAAAGACAGGGCCAGCGCGAAAACGAAGGGTGCCGGCGGGCCCGAAAAGGGCCACTACATAAAATATTAACGATATAATAAACGGAGTGCGGGGTGCTAGCGCCCACATGCATAGAGCAGAGCCCTGTAACGCACAGGGCGAAAGCTCAGTATGGGGGATAGTGGAGATACGACAATGGTGAAAAACAAGAAGAAGAATAAAGAAGCAAGAGAAAAACCTCGACCACTCACATATGTAAGGCGAAGTACTGTAACGCACAGTGCAGACGCCTAGTATGGGAGTGGTTGGAGGAAGAACGATGCTACGAGAGACACACTGTCCGCGTATGGCTGCGAATACTGTAATGCACAGTAAAGTAGCTAGCTTCAGGGTGCAGAGTAGCGTCGGAAAGAGAGAAAATAAAAGAATACCACGAGGTGTTACACTGTCCGCGTATGGCTGTGAATACTGTAACGCACAGTATAACAGTTAGCTTCAGGGTGCACAGTAGTGGAAGAAGGAAAGGAAGAAATGTCAATAAAGAATGAATAATGAATTTAAATGAAAAAGAAACCTATTTCACACCGCACTATATAGTCCTCAAATGTCAAAGAAATACTCTTTTTTTTTTTAAATAACACTACTCGACAAATTTCAACTTTTTTTTTCCGCTGTCTCCAAAAATGACTTTTTCTAATAGATTGGGAGATTTAAAATTTTTTTAAGAATTATGGGTTTTTTTTCATGGAGTAGTTTTTTTTTAAGAATTTTTAAAAAATCTGGTATTTTTTGTCATAGGTAGTGCTTCTATTTTTCACATAACTTAAGTTTCCTACAACTGGTTGTATTGAACTTTGCAGTTAAAAAAAGCTGACAAATGCAGCTATAAATCCGACTCAGACACTTTGTAGCTGCAACTTAACGTCTGGAAGATATTAAGCTTCCAAATTGAAATTTCATAATTTTTGTCGGTATTTTTCCCCGAAATTTTGACTTTGAAACTTCAGGAAAAATCGAAAAAAAAAAATAAATGAATGCCTTGATTTTTGGTTTTAGATAGACACATTAATTACGCGTCGTTTAAGGTATCGCTTATAAAAATATAAAATCAAACGGCTAAGTTATAACCGTTTGACCAAAACGACCCAAATCTCATTTTATCTGAAAAAATACCGAAAAATACTTGAATTTATTTAAGTGTTATGATACTTAAATATTTTTATTGTTGTTGCTTGTTACTATTTTTAAAATGGTTTGTCTGTCTTCTTTTGTCATTTAAGTCAGATTCTTTTATGAGAGTCCACACATAGTCGCACAACATATTCTCATTCCAAACACCTTGATACCGTCGTTCCATAGCTTTTAATTGTTGGTGAAATCTCTCTCCGTGTTCATCACTAACATCCCCAAGGTTTGGCGGAAAAAAGTCTAAGTGGGAGTGCAGGAAATGGATTTTGAGTGACATGTTGGCTCCAATTTGTTCATAATTCTTAAGTAGGTCTTGAACGATTTTAACGTAATCACCACTCTTTCTGTTACCAAGAAAATTTGGTAATTTTTTTTATCAGTCCTAGCTTAATGTGCAATGGTGGTAATATAATGTCTTGGACTTTCACAAGAGCTGCATTTTGTACGTTGTGATGTCCCAAAGTATTTTCGTTCCGTTTTTCCCAGTTCTTTCTTGTGTAATGCTCTTTTCTATCTCGGCTATCCCATAGGCACAGGAAGCAACAGTATTTTGTATAACCGCCTTGCAATCCAGTTAACATGGCTACAACTTTTAAGTCACACGCGACCTTCCACTGGTGTTCTTTATATTTAATATTTTCAAACAATTTAGTCATTGTTTGATAGGACTCTTTTATATTAACAGCATGGGCGATGGGAATAGACGGCTTTTGATTTCCATTGTGTAGCAAAACAGCCTTTAAACTTTCTTTACTGCTGTCAACAAATAACCTCCAATCGTTTGGGTCGTAATCTTCACCCAGTGCCTTGATACTATACGTACAGAGTTATATATCCTTTTTTATGAATAGCTTGAAGGAGAAAGGTCAAATATCTGCGGGAATAAGGAATAAGGAATAAAACTGTCCACAACACTTACACCCCAAATAAATTTGACCAGGTAGGATATATATCCGATATATATCAATACCTAACACTCGGTAAAACCAAAATTACAGGTCCTTTTTGTTTTTTGCAATCCCATTTTGGAAGTTGGACCAAAAACGTACCGGACGGTATTTTTTCAGGTAAAAGTCATTTTGGGTCGTTTTGGTCAAACGGTTATAACTTAGCCGTTTGATTTTATATTTTTATAAGCGATACCTTAAACGACGCGTAATTAATGTGTCTATCTAAAACCAAAAATCAAGGCATTCATTTATTTTTTTTTTTTTCGATTTTTCCTGAAGTTTCAAAGTCAAAATTTCGGGGAAAAATACCGACAAAAATTATGAAATTTCAATTTGGAAGCTTAATATCTTCCAGACGTTAAGTTGCAGCTACAAAGTGTCTGAGTCGAATTTATAGCTGCATTTGTCAGCTTTTTTTTAACTGCAAAGTTCAATACAACCAGTTGTAGGAAACTTAAGTTATGTGTAGAAGCACTACCTATGACAAAAAACACCAAATTTTTTAAAAATTCTTTAAAAAAAAACTACTCCATGAAATTAAGAAGTCCCTATTTCGGTAAGTGATATCGTGAAGGAGCTTCCACGAGCTTTCCATGAAGCCCAGGTTATTCAGCTCCACCTGAAGCGTAGAAAAGATGGCTGAAACCATTAGACCTTCCAAAATTTTTGAAGCACTTCGTTATTTAGTTAGCACAGATTTGTATAAAAAGCACAATGTCTTAGTTAATGAGCAATGGATCTCTGGCTTCACATCCGATATTGTTCTATTCGTAGAATCTCAAGCAGACGCAGCCTTTTTAGAAAGTATCCAAAATAGAGATAGGAATGTAGACACAGAGCCAGCCCATCCCGAGGAGGAGGTAGAAGCCGAAAAGCTCAACCCTGGTGGTCAGGAAACTCTGCTTGAAAATAACGTACAATTCGATGATAGGATTATAAAAATCGCACCAGGGCAAGGCCAACGACCACTTGATATGGTCTTAGATATTGACTCGGAAGAGTTATCCTTTCCCACTATTTATGCAGGCGACAAGAGACAATCTTCAGAAAGTTTTACAACCATTGTTAGATCAGAGCTTCGAAATGTAGATAGGAGAGGTTGTAGATCTGATAAACTGTTTTTCAATTACAAGAAATTAGAACTCATTAAGATTCGCCATAATATTTCTATATGCTTACGTAAGCGGAGCACGTCCAGTGCAGTAACGGCAGCTAACGCTCTTAATGAGAATATCATTGGGGGACTTATTAACCACGATGAGGGATATAGGGTTCTTCGAGATATTCGCTCGTCTCCGGCTCATTGGGAGGAAGAAAAGAAGAAGGTTATGGCCATGATTCGTCAGTTCGGCCTGCCGACTATTTTCATCACTCTGTCTGCTGCTGAAACGGCCCGAGTTGCTTGTTTTGCTCAAAAGCAATGTAGATAGATAGATAAATAGCGAAGAAGAAGCAATGAATCTACAGTATAACGAAAAAGAGCGTCTCATCAAGGCAGATCCAGTTACTTGTGCTAGGTATTTTGATCATAGGTATCGTGAGCTTTTGAAAGCTATGAGGAATCGGGAGGGCATTTTCGGAGAAAACTTCGTCATCAAATTTTATTGGCCTGTTGAATTTCAACAAAGAGGTTCTCCCCACATTCACGGTATGTTTTGGCTGATTCGGTATTCCATACCCTCCAATGCCCCAAACAGAGGTATTGAGTCCACTGCCGGAGGAAACTCCAAACCTTGATTTTCACTAAGGAAATTTTAGGAAAATTCAAGACCTACTAAATTCTGATCAATCCTCTGATATGATTGATCACTTGAGCATATTTGAGAATTTCCTTTCACACAAAAAAGTGAGCCTCATTACGAGGACTACAAATATGCAATATGTTCTGGTTTGAACCACAAATTTTTCTAAAGAGGTCGATTAGCGTTAATGCTTATAATATGCACATTCTTTCCATGCAAAGGGACAATTGTAGGTCATTGTTAGGCTTGGACTCGTCCACAACCAATTGCGATACGCATATTGACTGGGCGTTTTCAAACATTTCCGATAGCAGGGCCACCGCGTGAGTTACCAGCTCAGCACCTACCCTCGCCCTTCCCCCTCCGAAACCTCTACGAGCTGGCTACAATGTAGAGACCACCAACAACATCAACTCACGGCACCAACTCACATCCTCTCCAGTTGCAACAGCGGTCGCAAACCCCAACGTCAGCAGATTCTCGGCCACTCAGAATTAGGGAATCAGCACTATTGTAGAGCAACCATATCTACCCAAAGTTAAAATAAAGATCAGAATACTTTCATACTCAAAACAAATCGGACGTGTATTTATTGAACCAAGATACGGGCTATTAACATTCTTAATCGGTCAAAACCTACATTGAGCTACAACTCCAGGAAATATCTCACACTTCATCATAACTGGCGCAGTCGGAGACCTTCGTCCACGAACGGGACTCTAGTAGAAAACACCAGGAAGACCCTAGAGTTCACGAGAAGGCGGAGGAGGACCCAAAAGGATGTTCTGGAGGATTACAGTAGCGGCACTATTGTAAGAAGATATAAATACATACGTGTGTGAATAAGAATGAGAAGAGTGTTGGTGTGAAATGGAGGAAATGAATAAAACAACAAGAGAGAATTGAAAACAAAGAAGTAGTGAATGGAATGATGGAAGAAATGTGAGTAGTGAAATAAGCAGCGAAAAATTGAGGATTTAGCGACAAATCAGCCCAGTCAAAATCGTTGAAAATCGGAAAAGCATTCCAAATAAAATGAAAGAATTAATTACAAAATAAGTGCAAAAGGGGAGCAACGAAAAGGGGGCCGCAGTAGAGGCAGCCGGCAGAGGTGGTTGGCTTGGCGTACGAGCAGTCGTAGCAGCGTTTGGAACGTTGATCGGCGCGAGGCGATCGGCGGATTGAGCGGTTGGGTTGCGTTGGACGGAAGTCGGGTCGATTTGGTATGAACGAACGGCTTGACGTATGGCCGGCCGTTGGCGGCGAAGAGCGGACCAGCAGGCGGTTCGATAGAAGGTCGATTCGATTGGGACAAGGTGACCCCAACCAAGTTGGGTCGGAAGCCCGATGGCTTACGGTGAGCCCATACATGTGTGTGCAACACATAAAGACAGGGCCAGCGCGAAAACGAAGGGTGCCGGCGGGCCCGAAAAGGGCCACTACATAAAATATTAACGATATAATAAACGGAGTGCGGGGTGCTAGCGCCCACATGCATAGAGCAGAGCCCTGTAACGCACAGGGCGAAAGCTCAGTATGGGGGATAGTGGAGATACGACAATGGTGAAAAACAAGAAGAAGAATAAAGAAGCAAGAGAAAAACCTCGACCACTCACATATGTAAGGCGAAGTACTGTAACGCACAGTGCAGACGCCTAGTATGGGAGTGGTTGGAGGAAGAACGATGCTACGAGAGACACACTGTCCGCGTATGGCTGCGAATACTGTAATGCACAGTAAAGTAGCTAGCTTCAGGGTGCAGAGTAGCGTCGGAAAGAGAGAAAATAAAAGAATACCACGAGGTGTTACACTGTCCGCGTATGGCTGTGAATACTGTAACGCACAGTATAACAGTTAGCTTCAGGGTGCACAGTAGTGGAAGAAGGAAAGGAAGAAATGTCAATAAAGAATGAATAATGAATTTAAATGAAAAAGAAACCTATTTCACACCGCACTATATAGTCCTCAAATGTCAAAGAAATACTCTTTTTTTTTTTAAATAACACTACTCGACAAATTTCAACTTTTTTTTTCCGCTGTCTCCAAAAATGACTTTTTCTAATAGATTGGGAGATTTAAAATTTTTTTAAGAATTATGGTTTTTTTTTCATGGAGTAGTTTTTTTTTAAGAATTTTTAAAAAATCTGGTATTTTTTGTCATAGGTAGTGCTTCTATTTTTCACATAACTTAAGTTTCCTACAACTGGTTGTATTGAACTTTGCAGTTAAAAAAAGCTGACAAATGCAGCTATAAATCCGACTCAGACACTTTGTAGCTGCAACTTAACGTCTGGAAGATATTAAGCTTCCAAATTGAAATTTCATAATTTTTGTCGGTATTTTTCCCCGAAATTTTGACTTTGAAACTTCAGGAAAAATCGAAAAAAAAAAAATAAATGAATGCCTTGATTTTTGGTTTTAGATAGACACATTAATTACGCGTCGTTTAAGGTATCGCTTATAAAAATATAAAATCAAACGGCTAAGTAGAAGCACTACCTATGACAAAAAACACCAAATTTTTTAAAAATTCTTTAAAAAAAAACTACTCCATGAAAAAAAAAAAAAAACATTCTTCAAAATTTTTAAACATCCAAATCTATCAGAAAAAGTCATTTTTGGAGACAGCGGAAAAGTCGTGTCGACTAGTGTAATTGCAGACTCATTTTGCACACTACATTACATAAGGACACACCTAATAATAACTGGCACACCGTGAAACTAAATTGCTAGAATTGTAGGAGACGCCAGCAGCAAGCTGGAACTTAGCAACGCGGATTTAGATTGGGAGCAAATGACAAAGGCGTTGAAGGCTCATTTCAAAGACAAGAGACAAGAACAATGCTTAGTAATGGAACTAACCAATATTAAAGGGAAGAAGCTAGAATTTGAACCTTTGTTCGCTAAAGTGCTCGAGCTGAGAAGTGCCATTATTAGTGTGGTAAAGGCGAGTGACTTACCTACGGTGACAAAGGAGGAAAGGGTTAAATGGGTTGAAGACATGGCGCTGACAGCGTTACAGTTGGCAATAAAAGGACCGATAGGGATGACAATTAGGAATATGCACATAGAGGATATTGGAAAAGCATATGACATAGCTCGGAAAGAGAAAAATGCCTACATTCCGGAAGAACCGGAAGCGAAAGTTGAGAAACAAGAGGTAGTCGAGGAACAGGTACAAGAAAAGAAGCAACCTCCAGTACAAGAGCAGGAAAAGAAAGAGGCGGTAGTACGAGAGGAACAGCAAGGGATGGGCAATTGGCCCCAATACCAGTGGGGCCACCATGCAACCTCCGTTTGGAATGCCCTTCCCAATGCTAGATGGAAACGGATGGTCCGGTATGGGATTTGGATTCCGAATGGGAGGAAACCCTTTCATGGGATCTCCCTTTATGCAGAACAATTCAATGGGTTACACCAGGGGGTCATACAGGAACCAGCAGTTTAGAAACCCTACATGGAACCACGGTCAACAAAGCCGTGGACGACAATGAGGCCAAAACAGACATTAGGGACAACTAGCGATCCAGCCACCGCAAGATTCAAATAGAAGCGGTCAGACAAGAATGTCTAGGTTGCCCAATAATTCCGGACAGTCGTTCCAATCGAACAACTCAAGGCAATCTTTCGGCAATCAATTTGCTCCCAGTACTTCAATTAAAAGTGGAGGACGGGCAGCAGCAGACGGCAAGCTACATAATATCCAAGAGGATGACGGAAATTTTCCCCAAAGAGCCTCAAATCAACCACAGGATATTTAGGAGCAAAAAGAGAGCAATCGACGCTACCATATATAATGGTAAGGCTAGCAGCAGGCAGTTAAATTAGACTACTTATAGACACAGGTTCCACGTTTTCATTTTTAACACCAGAAGTAATACCCGAAGATTGTGCCCAAAGATTGGATGCTCCGATCACGTTAAAAACAGTTACACAAGCACACGAAGTGCATTCAGAAATACGATTGAAGATGTTTAAGGAGCTAGGAGGGGAAGGCGAGATAAGAATGCTCTTATTCAAATTCCATAATTATTTTGACGGATTAATCGGAATAGATATTTTAAAGCAGATAGGAGCAACAATCGACATACAGAAGAAACAGTTGAGAACGCCATCAATAGAAACACAGCTGTGGTTAACGCAGTATAAAGCGAAAGAATTATATACGATTGAAGCAGGCACAAAAAAAATTATACAAGTGCCAGTACAACTGCAAACTGAGGAATTTTTAATCAGCGGAACAACGGTAAAACCCGATATGGAAATATCAGAAGGAATATATAGGGCAATAGAAGGGATGAGCCTAGTGGAGGTAGCAAACTACGCAGAAGAAAATCAGCAACTGTTATTAGAAGAACCACTTATAGTGGCAGAGTTTAAGATAGACGAATATGTAGAATTGTATAACATCGAAAAAGGAGAAGGGCCTGAGACAGGAAGGGTCCCATTTGACAAAATCAGAACAGATCACCTAAATAAGGAAGAAGTCAAGGAATTAAAAAAGTTATGTAAAAAATACCCCTTATGACATTGCGGTTTATTCTAGACCGTATAGGTATGCATTCACCGAAAGAGAAGAAGTAAAGAGACAAAAAAAAAACTGCTAGAACAGAAGATCATCAGGCTCCAGTGTGGCTAGTCCCGAAGAAAAAAAATGCCTTAGGACAAAGAAAATGGAGAATGGTGGTAGATTACACTAGTCGACACGACTTTTCCGCTGTCGCCAAAAATGACTTTTTCTGATACATTTGGATGTTTAAAATTTTTTAAAGAATGTTTTTTTTTTTTTCATGGAGTAGTTTTTTTTTAAAGAATTTTTAAAACATTTTGTGTTTTTTGTCATAGGTAGTGCTTCTATATTTCACATAACTTAAGTTTCCTACAACTGGTTGTATTGAACTTTGCAGTTAAAAAAAGCTGACAAATGCAGCTATAAATTCGACTCAGAAACTTTGTAGCTGCAACTTAACGTCTGGAAGATATTAAGCTTCCAAATTGAAATTTCATAATTTTTGTCGGTATTTTTCCCCGAAATTTTGACTTTGAAACTTCAGGAAAAATCGAAAAAAAAATATTTGAATGCCTTGATTTTTGGTTTTAGATAGACACATTAATTACGCGTCGTTTAAGGTATCGCCTCTAAAAATATAAAATCAAACGGCTAAGTTATAACCGTTTGACCAAAACTACATATGCCGTCTGGCACTATTCCAAATGCCATTTTACCGTTAAAAACTGTTACAAACGCAGATTTTTGGTATTTTTGTAGGAAAAAAAAACGGTTATTCGTCGGCTAACGGAATTTATCGGCGAAATTCGGCATATGAAAGTTTGGTCAAACGGTTATAACTTAGCCGTTTATTTTTATATTTTTATAAGCGATACCTTAAACGACGCGTAATTAATGTGTCTATCTAAAACCAAAAATCAAGGCATTCAAATATTTTTTTTTCGACTTTTCCTGAGCTTTCAAAGTCAAAATTTCGGGGAAAAATACCGAAAAAAATTATGAAATTTCAATTTGGAAGCTTAATATCTTCCAGGCGTTAAGTTGCAGCTACAAAGTGTCTGAGTCGAATTTATAGCTGCATTTGTCAGCTTTTTTTAACTGCAAAGTTCAATACAACCAGTCGTAGGAAACTTAAGTTATGTGAAAAATAGAAGCACTACATATGACAAAAAACACCAAATTTTTAAAAAATTCTTTAAAAAAAAACTACACCATGAAAAAAAACCATAATTCTTTAAAAAAATTTAAATCTCCAAATCTATCAGAAAAGTTGAATTTTGTCGAGTAGTGTTATAGGAAGTTGAACGAAAAATTGATTAAGGACAGATACCCAATGCCGATAATTAACGAGCAAAATACTTCTCGACGTTGGACTTAGCCAGTGGAAGCAAAATAGAAGTAGAAGAAAGGGACATACCGAAAACGGCATTCTCAGCGGAAGGAGGCCATTTCAAATACGTGAGAATGCCCTTTGGGCTAAGTAACGCCCCTGCAACGTTCCAAAGATTAATGAACAACCTTTTCGGAGACCTATTAGGAAAATGCTGCCTTGCATATATGGATGACATCATGGTGTTCTCCGCATCACTGCAAGAGCACATGAACGATCTAAACAAGATCTTCGCAAAATTGGAAAGGGCCAATTTTAAACTCCAATTGCATAAAACAGAATTTTTGAGGAAGGAATTGGAGTACTTAGGACACGTAGTAACCTTAAGGGGAGTCAAGCCAAACCCGAAGAAGATAGAGGCAATTAAGAAATTCCCATTGCCAAAAAGTAGGAGACAGATTAAGTCATTCTTGGGGTTACTAGGGTACTATAGGAAATTCATAAAAGAAAAGTCGATGACAAAGCAACTCAAGGAGAAGAAAGCAGTGCAGGTCGACCACGAGTTTGAAGAAATATTCGAAACGTGTAAAACCTTGTTATGCAATGACTCAGTGTTGCAGTTCCCAGATTTTACTAAGCCGTTCATACTGACGACGGACGCTGGCAATTACGCCATAGGCGCTGTCTTGTCCCAAGGACACTTGGGAGCAGACAGACCGTTGGCTTATGCTAGCAGAACGTTGTCAGATGCGGAGGTAAACTACGCGACAATAGAAAAAGAAATGCTTGCCATTATTTGGGAAATAAAGCACTTTCGTCACTATGTATCTATTCGGACAAAAGTTCAAAATAGTCACGGATCACAGACCGTTGACTTGGTTAATGAGCATAAAAGAACCAGACTCCAAGTTGGTAAGATGGAATTTACAATTATTGGAATACGATTATGAGATCGTATACAAAAAGGATTCTCTTAATGTAGTGGCAGACGCCCTGAGTAGGGTACAGCCAGAACTCAATATGGTAGAGAACGATTCAGATGTAGCAACGAATGGGGAGACTATACATTCGGCGGAAGAAGACCTGCGCATCGGGTTCCCCATATCTGAAAAACCGTTGAACGATTATAACATTCAGGTAGTGGTAGAAAAAGGAAGTCCACCTAAAATAGAAAGGAAGGTTCCGTTCAGAAACAAGGTCAGGATTACATGGACAGAGGACAAGTTTGAGGAGGAGGCACTAGGCCGAACATTTAAAGAAATACTGAAACCAAATAGGACGGTGGCCATCTTCATCCCCGAAGAATTGGTGATAGTAGTGCAGAACGCGTACTGCAAATATTTTGCATATAGCAAGATATATAACGTAGTGAGATGCACAATCATATTGCCAGAGGTAACAGACAGGGCATTACAGGAAGAAGCAGTGAAAGAACACCATGAAAAGAACAACCACAGAGGGATAGAGGAAACATTGGCGCAACTGAAGAGGAAACTGTATTTCCCACATATGAAACCAATAATAACACAAACAATTAATAATTGCGACAAATGCCAGATGTTGAAGTATGATAGGAACCCCCAGAAAATCATGTATAGTGTCACAGAGACCCCGGAGAGGCCAATGGAGATACTCCACATAGACCTATATTTCATAAACAAGAAATATGTACTGACGGTCATTAATAAGTTCTCCAGATACGCCTGGGGATATACTATTCCGGCAAGGGATAGTATAAATGTAGTCAGGTCGATAAAAAACTTTATGACACTGTTTGGGATTCCGAGAAATATAGTTTGTGATCAGGGAGTAGAGTTTTCATCGAACCTGTTCAAGGACTTTTGCAAGCAATACGAAGTAGAGTTGCACATGACTTCCTTTCAACAGTCGTCAAGTAATGCTACGGTCGAGAGGCTGCACTCGACAATAACTGAAATATATAGAATAATTGTGGAACAAAAGAAAGAAAAGAAAATAGAAGTGAAACATGACGACATATTAGCTGAGACGTTTATAACTTATAATAATGCAGTACATTCGGCAACAAAGCTCACGCCCCACGAATTGTTCACAGGGAGAACGCACATTTTCTTGAGTAACGTGTCATTTAACAACGAACACGATTATCTTCAGAAAATTAATGCGTTCCAAACAGAAATCTACCCCAAAGTGAAGGAAAGAGTAGCCACTTATAGTGGCAGAGTTTAAGATAGACGAATATGTAGAATTGTATAACATCGAAAAAGGAGAAGGGCCTGAGACAGGAAGGGTCCCATTTGACAAAATCAGAACAGATCACCTAAATAAGGAAGAAGTCAAGGAATTAAAAAAGTTATGTAAAAAATACCCCTTATGACATTGCGGTTTATTTTAGACCGTATAGGTATGCATTCACCGAAAGAGAAGAAGTAAAGAGACAAAAAAAAAACTGCTAGAACAGAAGATCATCAGGCTCCAGTGTGGCTAGTCCCGAAGAAAAAAAATGCCTTAGGACAAAGAAAATGGAGAATGGTGGTAGATTACACTAGTCGACACGACTTTTCCGCTGTCGCCAAAAATGACTTTTTCTGATACATTTGGATGTTTAAAATTTTTTAAAGAATGTTTTGTTTTTTTTCATGGAGTAGTTTTTTTTTAAAGAATTTTTAAAACATTTTGTGTTTTTTGTCATAGGTAGTGCTTCTATATTTCACATAACTTAAGTTTCCTACAACTGGTTGTATTGAACTTTGCAGTTAAAAAAAGTTGACAAATGCAGCTATAAATCCGACTCAGAAACTTTGTAGCTGCAACTTAACGTCTGGAAGATATTAAGCTTCCAAATTGAAATTTCATAATTTTTGTCGGTATTTTTCCCCGAAATTTTGACTTTGAAACTTCAGGAAAAATCGAAAAAAAAAATATTTGAATGCCTTGATTTTTGGTTTTAGATAGACACATTAATTACGCGTCGTTTAAGGTATCGCTTATAAAAATATAAAATCAAACGGCTAAGTTATAACCGTTTGACCAAAACTACATATGCCGTCTGGCACTATTCCAAATGCCATTTTACCGTTAAAAACTGTTACAAACGCAGATTTTTGGTATTTTTGTAGGAAAAAAAACGGTTATTCGTCGGCTAACGGAATTTATCGGCGAAATTCGGCATATGAAAGTTTGGTCAAACGGTTATAACTTAGCCGTTTATTTTTATATTTTTATAAGCGATACCTTAAACGACGCGTAATTAATGTGTCTATCTAAAACCAAAAATCAAGGCATTCAAATATTTTTTTTTCGATTTTTCCTGAAGTTTCAAAGTCAAAATTTCGGGGAAAAATACCGAAAAAAATTATGAAATTTCAATTTGGAAGCTTAATATCTTCCAGGCGTTAAGTTGCAGCTACAAAGTGTCTGAGTCGAATTTATAGCTGCATTTGTCAGCTTTTTTTAACTGCAAAGTTCAATACAACCAGTCGTAGGAAACTTAAGTTATGTGAAAAATAGAAGCACTACATATGACAAAAAACACCAAATTTTTAAAAAATTCTTTAAAAAAAAACTACACCATGAAAAAAAACCATAATTCTTTAAAAAAATTTAAATCTCCAAATCTATCAGAAAAGTTGAATTTTGTCGAGTAGTGTTATAGGAAGTTGAACGAAAAATTGATTAAGGACAGATACCCAATGCCGATAATTAACGAGCAAAATACTTCTCGACGTTGGACTTAGCCAGTGGAAGCAAAATAGAAGTAGAAGAAAGGGACATACCGAAAACGGCATTCTCAGCGGAAGGAGGCCATTTCAAATACGTGAGAATGCCCTTTGGGCTAAGTAACGCCCCTGCAACGTTCCAAAGATTAATGAACAACCTTTTCGGAGACCTATTAGGAAAATGCTGCCTTGCATATATGGATGACATCATGGTGTTCTCCGCATCACTGCAAGAGCACATGAACGATCTAAACAAGATCTTCGCAAAATTGGAAAGGGCCAATTTTAAACTCCAATTGCATAAAACAGAATTTTTGAGGAAGGAATTGGAGTACTTAGGACACGTAGTAACCTTAAGGGGAGTCAAGCCAAACCCGAAGAAGATAGAGGCAATTAAGAAATTCCCATTGCCAAAAAGTAGGAGACAGATTAAGTCATTCTTGGGGTTACTAGGGTACTATAGGAAATTCATAAAAGAAAAGTCGATGACAAAGCAACTCAAGGAAAAGAAAGCAGTGCAGGTCGACCACGAGTTTGAAGAAATATTCGAAACGTGTAAAACCTTGTTATGCAATGACTCAGTGTTGCAGTTCCCAGATTTTACTAAGCCGTTCATACTGACGACGGACGCTGGCAATTACGCCATAGGCGCTGTCTTGTCCCAAGGACACTTGGGAGCAGACAGACCGTTGGCTTATGCTAGCAGAACGTTGTCAGATGCGGAGGTAAACTACGCGACAATAGAAAAAGAAATGCTTGCCATTATTTGGGAAATAAAGCACTTTCGTCACTATGTATCTATTCGGACAAAAGTTCAAAATAGTCACGGATCACAGACCGTTGACTTGGTTAATGAGCATAAAAGAACCAGACTCCAAGTTGGTAAGATGGAATTTACAATTATTGGAATACGATTATGAGATCGTATACAAAAAGGATTCTCTTAATGTAGTGGCAGACGCCCTGAGTAGGGTACAGCCAGAACTCAATATGGTAGAGAACGATTCAGATGTAGCAACGAATGGGGAGACTATACATTCGGCGGAAGAAGACCTGCGCATCGGGTTCCCCATATCTGAAAAACCGTTGAACGATTATAACATTCAGGTAGTGGTAGAAAAAGGAAGTCCACCTAAAATAGAAAGGAAGGTTCCGTTCAGAAACAAGGTCAGGATTACATGGACAGAGGACAAGTTTGAGGAGGAGGCACTAGGCCGAACATTTAAAGAAATACTGAAACCAAATAGGACGGTGGCCATCTTCATCCCCGAAGAATTGGTGATAGTAGTGCAGAACGCGTACTGCAAATATTTTGCATATAGCAAGATATATAACGTAGTGAGATGCACAATCATATTGCCAGAGGTAACAGACAGGGCATTACAGGAAGAAGCAGTGAAAGAACACCATGAAAAGAACAACCACAGAGGGATAGAGGAAACATTGGCGCAACTGAAGAGGAAACTGTATTTCCCACATATGAAACCAATAATAACACAAACAATTAATAATTGCGACAAATGCCAGATGTTGAAGTATGATAGGAACCCCCAGAAAATCATGTATAGTGTCACAGAGACCCCGGAGAGGCCAATGGAGATACTCCACATAGACCTATATTTCATAAACAAGAAATATGTACTGACGGTCATTAATAAGTTCTCCAGATACGCCTGGGGATATACTATTCCGGCAAGGGATAGTATAAATGTAGTCAGGTCGATAAAAAACTTTATGACACTGTTTGGGATTCCGAGAAATATAGTTTGTGATCAGGGAGTAGAGTTTTCATCGAACCTGTTCAAGGACTTTTGCAAGCAATACGAAGTAGAGTTGCACATGACTTCCTTTCAACAGTCGTCAAGTAATGCTACGGTCGAGAGGCTGCACTCGACAATAACTGAAATATATAGAATAATTGTGGAACAAAAGAAAGAAAAGAAAATAGAAGTGAAACATGACGACATATTAGCTGAGACGTTTATAACTTATAATAATGCAGTACATTCGGCAACAAAGCTCACGCCCCACGAATTGTTCACAGGGAGAACGCACATTTTCTTGAGTAACGTGTCATTTAACAACGAACACGATTATCTTCAGAAAATTAATGCGTTCCAAACAGAAATCTACCCCAAAGTGAAGGAAAGAGTAGAAAGGGAGAAGATTAGGAGAATAGAGGCAGCGAACACAGATAGGCAGGACCCAGTAATGGTGGAACCAAGCGAAACAATTTTAAGGAAAGAAAATAACACACAGATTCACCAGTCTGTACCAGTACAGACAGACAACAATATAACAATAACAACATCTAAACCGCAAAAAGTCCATAAAGAAAAGATTAGAAGATTGACAAAGAATAACGAATAACGATAATTTCAGATGGATCGCGATGACGGAGACGAAGAGAACATTCGAAATCAGGGAAATAAAAAGCGATGAGCCGATCGCGCAGATAGCATTGGGACCAGCCAGGATAATACAAACGTACAGAACGTTTGTACACATAGTCCGCCTAGAGGAGTACATAGAAAGCGTCGAGCACTTCGATCAGACGCAGAGAGTGATTCGGAAAGACGGTGAGACCAACGATTTGATTAAAGCACTTCGAGAGAAATTAAAATTAGTAAGAGGAAAGATAGAGTCGATAAGCCCCAAGAGAAGGAATAGGAGAGGGCTAGTTAATGGGTTGGGATCGGTCGTGAAGACGATCACGGGAAATTTAGACGCGGAACGTTTAGAAAGAGAGATTAGGAAGTTACATGAAGAGGGAAGAAGAATTAATGAAGAGATAGGTACACAAGAAAACATGGACAATAGGTTCATTACTATGTTTAAGAACTTGACAACATATATTAACGAGGAGCAGATTAGGGTGACCTCCGTTATAAATATTTATAAAAACGGAATAAGCAAGACATTTGTGAAGGAAGATAAGAGAATTTTCAGGTTAGAATACATCGACAGAATTTCAGTAACAATAGATATGATAGCGTTAAATCTAAACGATTTGACGGAGAGCCTGTTATTAGCAAGAATAGGAATGCTCGGGCCAGCCGCTAATCAACAGGCCTAACTTAAAACTATACATACACTACAATACAATACAATACTCAATGCACTGTAAACGCCCACGTTCGGCAGCGCTGCTGCGCTCTCCCTCTGTAAAGGGCGCTCTGCAGCCGCCGCCACGGCTCTAGCTTTGATTAGCCGACGGTGCTAATTTCAGTAATCTGCTAACCTCTCTGCGCATTGGTTGCATTTGGATCTCGTTTACACATACATATGTACATTTATCTGGTTGTGCTAAGAGCAAGCAATCGGCTTCCGCTAGCAGCCGCCGGTATAAATAAACAGTTATTACATTTGAACAATTCGCGTTATTATTTTGGATAGAAATAGGTGCCAAAAAAGCTTGGCATCTCAAACATTGGTGACCCCGACGTGATTAAAGACATTGGCTAATCGCGTTTCGTGCAAAAACATTTAAATTGAACAATATATTCGGTTCTGTGCAGTTTAACCACAAACAAATACATTGGTGCAGAATATAAACGGTTTATGCGCAAATTCAGTGAGAGTGCGGTCGTCTGAGATTCCGTTAGTTAATCGTCGAATCTCTCATTCTATGCTCAGCCGCAGACACGGTTATTGACTTTTCGTGTCTCTCATTCTCGCTCCAGCTTCTGTGCACCGTCGCATAATCTTCAAGTCTCTCATTCTCTGCACAACTGCAGCCACGGTTTCGACTTTTCGTGTCTTCACTCTCTCTTTCTCGATTCTGTACGCGGTCGCTAAACGGTTATCTATTCTCCGTTGTTTCGTTGCATTTCGCACCGTTAAACATGGAAAGCGATCCCAATACAGGCGCGGGCGAAAATGTTGTGACGGCTAATAACAGGCTGAGCCTTTATAAACGTAAAGTTCAGTCTTTGTACGATCGAATGAGCGGGCTCGGCGAATCATTCGCCGGCAATAAGATCGATAATTTGAACGCCACGGAGATCGACGTTCGTATCGACATGCTGTCAGAAATTCGAGAGGAATTTAATAAGGCCCATAATGAACTGGAAGCGCTCAATCAAGATGAGATTGGGAGTGCGATGCGCAACAACTTTGATATGCTCTTCATATCGTTGAAGGCTGAGCTACTGGCTGCTCTCGAACTAGGCCACTCGCGCGCTTCTGCCAATTCGACTACCCTACCAAACCATTCTGGACACAGTACCATCATCATGGCTCACAAGCAGCGACTTCCTGAGCTGAAAATACCCAAGTCCGGTGGATACGTCGAATATTCGGACTTTATGGCCATGTTCAATTCGATCATCGACGCGGATGCGGATCTCAGCGACATCGAGAAGTTCCAGCACCTTCGCTCTAGCCTCGCTGATGTGGCTTTGGATTCGGTTCGATCTTTGGAACTCTCCAGTGCCAATTATCGTGTGGCGCTGGATATACTTAATAAACGTTTTAGTAACAAGCGACTTGTTTTTCAGGCACACATCAAGAAGATTCTTGGGCTCAAGAGAGTGGATTCGCCATCTCCCAAAAGGCTTCGGGAGTTTTCGGATGCAGTCAATTTGCATATGCGTGCTTTGCAAACATTAGGAACGGATTTGGAGATATCCCACTGCATTATAATTAACCTGCTGCTGCAGAAGTTGGACGCTAAGACGCAAATGAAATGGGAAGAACAGCTATCGTCGGATGCCATACCTACAGCAAAGGATTTTTATGAATACTTGGAGAAGCGGTGCCAGAAAATGGAGACCTTGGAATACGCTATAGCGGCACCCGCTAGTAGCGCTCAGGTGGGAAAAACCCATAATTCTCAGTTTAAGAAAACTTTTGTTGCCTCCAACTCTTCCACCGACTCATCTGGATGCAGTTTTTGCCATTCAGCGGGACATGGTATATATTCCTGCAGGATATTCGGGAATTTGTCTCCGTTGCTGCGCCACAAAGAAGTGAAGAAGCTTTCCCTCTGTTTCAATTGCCTAAAAGCGGGGCATCGGACTCGTGCATGCAACAGTGGAAAATGTCGAGTATGCGGTGGGAGGCATCATAGTTTGTTGCATTTTGACAATCTGCAATCTACAATTCAGGGCTCCCCAGATCTTTCTCCTCCAGATCTAACGCTCCAACCAGTCGCTATTTCTGCCACTCAGGATTCTGTTAGCAGTTCACTTTCCCCTGCCTCTACCTCTCTTGCTGCCCAAGGTCTTCAATCCGATGTTGTGCTTCTGGCTACCGCTGTGGTTCTCGTAAAGAATCGGTCTGGCGTTTTAGTTCCTTGTCGTGCCATACTAGATTCAGGATCTCAGCTTCATCTCATCACATCCAGGTTCGCCCATCAGCTTCAGCTTAGGAGAACTCAATCGTCTGCACTTGTCTCTGGGCTCGGCGATACCAGCGTGGCTACTGAGGGATCCACCGTGAACATTTGTATGCATTCTCGCACAGCTGACTATACAACTACGCTTACTGCTCTTATAGCTCCTACGATCACCGATTGTCAACCAAGTCTGGCAGTCAATGTAGCCGATTGGAATATTCCGTCAAATATTCAGCTTGCTGATCCTGCATTTTTCAACCCTCAGCGAGTGGATCTTCTCATTGGTGCCAGCATTTTCTATGATCTCCTCTGCGTAGGGCAAATCAAACTCATCGATGGTCTGCCTCTTCTGCAGAAGACCCGGCTTGGGTGGATCGTATCCGGTGGTGGACAAAGGGTAGCACGCTCGGCGCTCTTGGCAACGCACAATTCTCCAGATTCGGAAGCTAGCATGGATGCAAGGTTGGACAAAACTCTTCGTATGTTTTGGGAGGTCGAGACTTATGCGGACGCCGTTTTGAATACGAAGGAAGAATTAGATTGTGAAGCGCATTTCGTAGACCACTTCTCACGTTTGCCATCAGGGGAGTATTCAGTTCGTCTTCCGTTAAAGGATAATGGCGATCGCTTAGGGGAATCTTACACTCAGGCGCATCGTCGATTCATCAATTTGGAGCGAAAGTTGGATCGTGATACTACACTCAAGGAGCGGTACTCTAACTTTATGAGGGAGTATATTGAGTTGAAGCATATGTCCCAAGTCAACCCTGATTCTCGTAGTCTCTGCAGATATTTCTTGCCTCATCACTGTGTTTTAAAGGAGGATAGTACGACGACAAAGCTTCGTGTCGTTTTCGATGGGTCGGCAGCTACATCAACTGGATGTTCCCTAAATGATGCGATGATGGCAGGCCCTGTTATTCAGCCTGCATTGTTCAGCATACTAATTCGGATTCGCACATATCCAGTCGCTCTCACTGGGGACATTTGTAAAATGTACCGCTGCGTACGAGTGTCTTCACCTGACAATTACTTTCAGTGCATTCTATGGCGAGATTCTGTCCAGTCCGAAGTTCAGGTCTACACATTAGACACCGTCACATATGGCACTAGAGCTGCATCGTTTTTAGCAGTTCGCGCAATGCACCAGCTGGCCATTGACGAGGGTGAGTCCTACCCTCTTGGCTCAGCTGCTCTGCAGCAGGATTTTTACGTGGATGATCTCATCTCGGGCGGCAGCTCTGTCGCTGAGGTCATGGAAAAGATGCATCAAACCTCCGCCATACTGTCTTGCGGTAATTTTAAGCTTAGGAAATGGTGCTCTAGCCATCAGGAAGTACTTGAGGGAACGCCTGAAGCGGACAGAGAGAAATACTTAAGGTTTCATGATGGAAGTGACATAACGAAAACTCTTGGCTTAGCATGGGACCCTGCATCAGATCAGCTGCTTTTTGCCTTTTCCGCGCTGGACACAAATTCGAAGCCCTCCAAGCGATCGGTTTTGTCTACGATTGCTCGTTTCTACGACCCTCTTGGATTGATAAATCCCGTTATTGTCAGGTGCAAAATCTTCCTTCAGCAGCTTTGGAGAGAAAATTTGGATTGGGATGAAAGCCTACCCTCAGCGTTGCATTCCTCTTGGATGGACTTGAGAAACAGTTTGTCAAGTATCACGCGGATATCATTTCCTCGCGTTGTTCATCCTTCTAATACGGTAATCGAACTTCACGGATTTTGTGACGCCAGCACAGAAGCATATGGCGCTTGCATATATGTGGTGTCCAGGGAAGGGCAGTTGTCGAGCAATATCTTGTGCTCAAAGTCTCGAGTGGCGCCACTAAAAACCTTATCGATTCCCAAGCTTGAATTAAGTGGAGCCCATTTGCTTGCGAAACTAATGAATAATTTGAAGGATATTGGAAGTTTTACAGGTCGATTTTATTGCAGGTCAGATTCATCGACAGCATTATCTTGGATACGGGATGAGCCAGCCAAATTTCAAGTCTTCGTGGCAAATCGAGTGGCAGCAATTCAGGAGTTGACGGCAGGCATGGAATGGCGCTATGTCCCCACATAGTTCTCTCTAGAGGCTCGCTTCCCCACCAACTTATCCACTCAGAGTTGTGGTTTCATGGTCCATCATTTTTGGTAGGCTCCAAGGAAGAGTGGCCTGTACCTCCTGTTCCTAAGGCAGCAACGGCAGAGCTTCGCAGGCGTGTATTGCTGATCGCGTCTCCACATGCCGATCTCACGTCAGAATGCAAATTTGCAAATTCATTCTTCGGCATGCAGCGCACATTCGCCTACATGCATAAATTTGTACATCGGCTTCGGCATTCTGGACTCACCGTTTCGGATATTCGGCAAGGAACGCATCTTCTGATCCGGCATATTCAACTGGCTGTTTTGTATATGGATATAAGGGAGATTCAACGCAATGGTCAAGTCAGGAAATCCAGTTCCATCAGCTCATAATCACTAAGAGTTGGAGGTCGTCTTGGAAACTCATCTCTGGGATTTGATGCTCAGCACCCTCTTATTCTGCCAAAGGGACATCCCATAACTTGTGCGCTGATAAGGTATTATCACAGGAACCATCAGAAGGGCCGTTACACGGCTATGTGTACTGCCCCTCAAGGAGTCTGTTGAAAGACTGGCTTCCAACGGGGGGAGTATGTTCGGGCCAGCCGCTAATCAACAGGCCTAACTTAAAACTATACATACACTACAATACAATACAATACTCAATGCACTGTAAACGCCCACGTTCGGCAGCGCTGCTGCGCTCTCCCTCTGTAAAGGGCGCTCTGCAGCCGCCGCCTCGGCTCTAGCTTTGATTAGCCGACGGTGCTAATTTCAGTAATCTGCTAACCTCTCTGCGCATTGGTTGCATTTGGATCTCGTTTACACATACATATGCACATTTATCTGGTTGTGCTAAGAGCAAGCAATCGGCTTCCGCTAGCAGCCGCCGGTATAAATAAACAGTTATTACATTTGAACAATTCGCGTTATTATTTTGGATAGAAATAGGTGCCAAAAAAGCTTGGCATCTCAAACAAGGAATAATCCCCAAATTTATTCTTAGCAGAGAGAAGGCACGAAAAATTACCCAGAAGTTAGAAGAACAAAAGATACAGATCACGTCTGAAGAACACATGTATGATTTCTTACAGTTGAAAGCTATAATGAATAAAACCGATGTAATTTTCTCGGTAGACGTGCCAATTTTTAGCAATAAAACATATTCACTACAAAGATTGCTACCATTACCAATTAATAAAACCGAATTTGTATTATTACATTATTAATGTATTAATGTATTATTACACAAAGAAATGTAATCAAATAAGAAAACTTTATATTTGTAAACACGATAGAATTGTAAACAGGGTCAATGAAGTGTGCCTGAGGAATCTTATTCAGGGGAAAGCGGCGGAATGTGGCCAAAAGGATGTAGGATTTCGCAGAGAGATCTTCCAACCTGAGAAAGGTTAGAATACAGACGGATTGTGGACCGGAAAAGTCATACGACGGGTCAGCAATAATAACCTTCGAAGAATGCGGAGTAACAATTAACAACATCCAATACGAGGCGATGGAACAATTGGACATAAAACAATTAGTTTTGGAAATTCCCGGATAAAGTCGATGAAAAATAACAGAACGACCCAAGACTTAGGGGTACATGAACTGAAGATGAATTAGAACTCCCATTGCAGCACCAACTACCACCCTCACTTCAACCATCATGCCGTTATGGTCGGTAGTTCAGACTGGGGGGAGGAGTTACCAGCTCAGCACCTACCCCCGCCCTTCCCCCTCCGAAACCTTTACGAGCTGGCTACAATGTAGAGACCACCAACAACATCGACTCACGGCACCAACTCACATCCTCTCCAATTGCAACAGCGGTCGCAAACCCCAACGTCAGCAGATTCTCGGCCACTCAGAATTAGGGAATCAGCAGTATTGTAGAGCAACCATATCTACCCAAAGTTAAAATAAAGATCAGAATACTTTCATACTCAAAACCAATTGGACGTGTATTCATTGAACCAAGATACGGGCTATTAACATTCTTAATCGGTCAAAACCTACAGCGGCCCTTGCCGCGGCTCACAACGTCCCCTCTCGTTTTTTTTTTTTTATATTTATTATATAATTTATTATTTTTATTACTGCCCATGAAAATGCCGTCCGGCTCTCGACTTTGTCAACAAATTATTTTATTTTTTTATTTATTTTTATTTATTTATTTATTTTATTTATTTTTTTATTTATTTTATGTCAGAAAAGGCTTGCAAAGCCAAGTCCAGCATGAGATCTTATATCGTGATAGCTGCCAGGGCCATCGACTACAGAGTTAATTAGATACGCATAAGTTGTAAAGCTGTATGTACAGATATATATATTATGTTTTAAATTTAATTAAGTTGATATTTCGTGGTATATATTTGTTTCTTTTAGATATTCTATTATTAGTTTGATGTTTTCTTTGGATGGATTACTTAGGTATTGGGTGGTATTTAGATTTTTAAATATTTTTTGTTTAATTTGGGTAGTTGCAGGGCATAAGTTGAGGATGTGCTCCATGGTTGCTGGAGTATGTGACTGGCAGATCGGGCAGTTTCGTTACGCTGTGGGATCCAGGTAGTGCTTGTGCGTAAGTTTTGAGTGACCCAGTCGGAGTCTGGTGAATTTAATTTGGTCGAGTCGCTTTGTTTGTTGCTGTATTAAATTTGAGTAATGGGATGTGTGTGTGTTGTTGGTGTTAATGTTTCTGTACCAAGTGTTGCATTTGGAGACAAGGTTTTTTGTGTTTTGGGCCAGTTGTTCTTTTAAAAATCTGTTACTGTTTGTAGTATTAAGGTTGTCGGTGTAAATTAGTGGCATTTTTAAGGCTGATTTTGCTTTTTTGTCTGCCAGTTCATTTCCTTTGATGTTGCTGTGTCCTGGTGACCACAGAATTGTTATTTTTGGATTGTGTGCTATGAGGATTGATCGGATGGTGGCTGGGTATGTGTTGTTGTTGCTTGTGTTGGCTATTGCCTCGATTGCGCCAAGGGAGTCTGAGCAGATTACAAACTTGCCCCTTTTTTTAGCTGTTAATTTTGTTGCTTCAAGTATGCTTATAATTTCGGCTGTTTGTATTGAAGAGTATGTTGGTAGACTTCCGTATTTTAATATGTCTGTTTCTGAGGTGACTGCGAACGTTGTAATAGAGTTATGTTGGGATCCGTCGGTGTAAATAAATTTGTGGTTATATAGTTTGTGTGTTTAGTTCGTTAAATAGTTTTTGGTATATATCGGGTGGTGTGTTATTTTTTTTGTGGATGTGCAATGATGTGTCTATTAAGTTTTTTGGTAACTGCCAAGGGGGTTTAAGTTTGAGGATTTTTTGGGGATGGTAGGGTATGTTATAGTATTGGCATTCTTTTATTGCACGCTGTATTGTTGAGGTCCATTTTTTTTTGTAAGTTTTCGCTTTTATGAGTTTATGTATTGGGGTGTCTTTGGAATGTATTAGAGATTTAAAGAGTTTTGCTGTTAAGTTATCTCGTTTTTGTTTTATTGTTGGTGTGTTGGTTTCGTACAATAGGTTGTAGATCGGTGTGGTGTGAAACGCTCCTAGTGTAGTCCGGATTGCTGAGTTAAAGGTGGTTTTTAATTTGTTTAGGTTGTTTTTTGGTGTGTGGCCGTAAATGTGTAGTCCGTAGTCGATTTTCGAGATTAATAATGCTCTTTTTACATTAAGGAGAGTGTGGGTGTTGCAGTTGAAACGTGGGCTGGCTAGACATTTTATAATGTTTAATTTGTTGGAGAGTGCTGGGATGAGGGCGTTAATGTGTGAGTTCCAGTTATATTTTTTGTTGATCCACAGTCCGAGTATTTTGAGTGATGTTGTATTGGTTATGTTGGTGCTATTGTTGCTGGTAACTGCACAGTTGCAGTTCCGCTTTCTGCATATGTGTAAATGTTGACATTTTGTTGGTGAGAGGGATGCTCCTGAGTAGGTGCACCAATTTTCTATGTCTGTGAAGAGTGGTTGTAAGTTGAAATTTGTATTTTTGAATTTGCTTAGGTTTAGGATTAAAAAGAAATCATCTGCGTAGGCGCTGAAGTTAATTTCTTTGTGAATTGCGATGGTATTGGTCAACTTGTTGAATGCTATAAGAAATATGACAACAGATATAGGAGAGCCCTGTGGTATTCCGTTTTCAAGAGGATGTATAGCCGATGTGTTTTTTCCTGTTTTCACTGTAATTTTCCTGTTTTTCATAAAGTTTTGGATGTATTTAATTATTTTTTTCCCGCATTTCCATTCCAAAAGTTGATCTATTATTGAGTGTGTACCTACTCGATCAAATGCTCTTGCAAAGTCAAGAGAGATGAGTGAGATATGTTTTTTTGCGTTGAGTGACTTCGTGATAAGATGGTCTACGTAAAGTAGACTATCTGAAGTCGATTTTCCTTTCTTGAATCCAAATTGGTTTGGGTGTAGAAGTTTATTATGGGTTAGAAACCACCACAATCTTTTAGCAATGATTTTATCCAGTACTTTTCCAATGCAACAATTTAGCGAGATGGGTCTGTAGGAAGAGATATCCGTTTTATCCTTTTTAGGTTTCAGTATGGGTATGACGAGGCTTGTTTTGTACGACTGTGGTATGTAGTTGTCGAAGATTTGGTTGAAAAGATTGATAATTCGAGCTTGGATTATTGGATTGCTGTTTTTTATCATGGGGTAGGAGATTCTGTTGAGTCCTGGTGTTGAGCCTTTTAGAGATTGTAAAGCTATGTGAAATTCTGTTTTTGTAATTAATTTTTCAATTTCTTCTGCTGATTTGGATATGGTGTAGTTTATGACTGTATCTTTGTATTTGTGAGTTTGGAAGTTTGTGCTAAAGTTGTAGTCTTTGGAGAGATCGGACCAGTGTTTTGCAAGAGTGTTGGCTATTTCCTTTGGGCTAGTTATGTTGTTGGATGGATTTGTTAGGCAATGAATCTGTTTAATTGGATTAAGACCACAGAGTCTTCGTATGTTTGCCCAGATTGTATTTGTTGGTGTGTTAGTTTGAATGGTGGAAGTAAAGGTGTTTGTTGCTTCTTTTTTTCTTATTTTTATTTATTTTTTTAAGATGGCATTAGCTTTCTATAGTTGATGATGTTTGTTTGTGTTATGTCTCTGTTTAGAGTTTTCCATGCCTTTCTTTTGTTTTGATGGAGGATTTGTAGCGTTTTGTTCCACCAAGGGACCCTGTGTGTATGTGTGTTAGGTATTGTTTGTGGGATGCTATGGTGGGCACTTTGTATTAAAATTTTGTTGATTGTAGCGGCTTCCTTGTTGATGTTTGTGCTTGGGGGGTGTGCAGTGTTGATTAGGGTGTTTAGGTTTTGGAATTTTTCCCAGTTTGCTTCTTTTATTTTGAAGTGAGGTTTGTCGTAGTTGTTGTGGGGATCAGTAGGGAAAAGGGAGGTGAGGATTGGGAAGTGGTCGCTTCCGTAGAGGTCGTCAAAGATGTTCCAGCTTGCGAAGGGTATCAACGAGGGGGAGCAGAAGGTTAGGTCGATGTGTGTGAAAGTGTTGTGTGTGGTGAAGTGTGTGGGAGATTTGTCATTTAGAAGTGTGAGCTATGATTGTTCTATAAATTTGGCTATAGTTTTTCCTCTTCCGTTGGGTATCGGGGATCCCCAATTGGGATGCCATCCATTGAGATCACCTGTTACTAATATTGTGTTGTTGTTGCTGTTTATAATGTTGTTGAGGTTGATTCGTGAGATGGTTTTGTTGGGTGGTATATGTATATATTGAGTAGATTGTAAAATTTTGTTTAGATTTGATTTCAGCAGCTATTATTTCAAAGTCATCATTTGTATTTCTCTGTGTATGTTGTATTGATGTGTGGATAAGAAGTGCTACTCCACCAAATCTGTTCGACGCGGTGTTTGAGATTAATTTGTAATTAATTGGTATGGGTAGGTGGTTTGTGTATTGTATGTGTGTTTCTTGGAGAGATATAATGTGTGGGGAATGTTTTTTAATTATGATAAGTAGTTGGTTGTAGTTGTTTACATAACCTTTTATGTTCCATTGTATTACTTTTATTGTCATATGTAATTTATGTTGTTGGCTGTGGTTGGGGGTGTTTTAATAGATTATAAATTTATGTTATTCAATTTTTGTTTAAATTGTTTTGTAAGTGCTGTGCTGGGGTTGTTTTGAATGTTGTCCTTAGCTTTTAGTGGTTTGATTAGTGTGTTGGTTTTTTCTTTGTTATGGCTTCGAAGTATTCGGTCTGATGCAGTTGAGCTGTGTTGACTGGGTTCGCTGTTGGTTTGTGTGTCCATTAAAATGTCGTCTATGTCGTAGGTTATGGGTGTCCTGTATGGTTTTTTTGAGGTCCCGGGAGTATTTTGTTCGGCGTTGGTAGGATGTTGTGGTGTTTTTTCGGTTGTCTTGATGGTGATGGGTGGTTTTTTTGGTTCGTTTGTTTCTTTGTTGGTTGCAAGATTGTTCGGTTGTGGGTTGGACAGTGTGTGGGAAAATGTTGATTGGTTAATTTATTGTGCTATGCGGTTGTTATATATTGTGAGTGCTGTTTTATGGTCGACTTTTTCCAAGATTTTAATAGTTGTTAGTTCGTATTGTTTTTTGTAAGCTGGGCATGTACGGTTTGTGGATTTGTGGCTGTTATTGCAGTTGATGCAGTTGGGTTCTACGTCTCATGATTCTTCGGGATATGTGTGTGATTTTGAGCACTTGTTGCATGTGGGTTCTTCTTGTTTGCAAGCGGGATTTGGGTGTCCGAAACGAAAACATTTTTTGCAGCGTAGAGGTTGTGGTATGTAAGGTATTACACGTACTACTTCATAGCCGATCATTATTTTATCGGGGAGATTAGGGGTAGCGAAGGTCAACGTTATTTGCCCGGTTTTAGTTTCTACATTGTTTACAAACCTTTTCCATTTGTATACTTCTACAACTTTTTGGGATTTTAGCTCGTTTAGTATTTCGCTTTCTGATATGCTAATGAGTTCTCTTGATTTGATTAGGCCTTTTGAGGAGTTTAATGTCTTATGTTCGCTTGCGGTAACATCCAGATCTCCGATTTTAGTTATTTTTAATAGTTTTGTAGCTTGAAGGGAATTTTTTGTTTGTATTAATAATGTACCGGCTCTTGTTTTTTTGCATGTTTCAACAGCACCTCCGCAGATGTAGTCAATAGATTTTTTTATTATAAATGGGTTAACGTTTTCAAATGATTGTTTATCACTTCTGTTAATTATCATAAATTTTTTATCATTAAGGGAGTTAGCGTTTTTTGTAAATAGTTTGCTTTTGTCGGGTGGGATCATTTTAACTCGCCGGGGGCGAGCCCCTGGTTTACGTTGTACGGGAACTATTCGTATTCTTGTTTGTGTAAATTCTTTTGTGTCTTCTTTGTGCACTTGTTTGTTTGTCGCCGAATTGCGGTTTACTGATAAGCGTTTGCTGCTGTGGATGTTTGTTAAGCGCTGTGTAGTTACACGTCTGTGATCATTGAGCTTTGGATTGCAACTGATTATTTTATTATTTATCCTTTTATATCTATATAATAAAATTAAAAAAAAAAACAGATTTTATTCTTCCCACGTCCAAGTGTCCCACCAACCCACACCCACCCCCACCCATCGTGCCAATTCTTCATTTATTTTGTGGCGGTAGGTCAGTTCGTCAACAAGCTGAAGAAGAACACATAAAATTTCAGCTTAGCAAAGTAGAAACGCTCTGTATGTGAGGCTGAGCTTTAGCTGTATGTGTACACATATTGTAGGTCTGCTTGTTTGTATTGGTTTTTTAAAACGCCGCTGTCTAAGAAAACATCCATTACTTTAGAATTGATTGTAAGTTATGATTTTATGACGACGATTGCCCAAAATTAAAGTAATTGTATATATTGAATATCCTTTGTATGCTCATTTTGTTTAATGTACTATTAACGAATATAATGAACGAATGTAAATATGTACAAATTCAAAATGTATATCAGATATGACATCAAATTATATTAATTGTCTATAGGGTATTAGTGCGTCGCGTCAATAAGCAACACTCAGCAAATAAATTTGTGCCTCAAGAAATCTGTGTCTCGAAATTTGGCCAGCTCTGCACACGTACACACACATATAAACGTACTTGCAGGTTCTGTCTTTGGATTAACATTCGCATCAGAAAACGAGAGATGATTTAAAATTTGACGCCCAAGTATGACACTAAAATCAGTATGGACCCATTTACTACCCATTTATATTTCATTAATATTCATATTCAAGGATGATATATATATTTTTTTAGCGCATACTACTTTTTTATATGTGATCAAATATATCATTGTATAATACAATACACCATACAATTAAATATATATTTGTGAATACCCTGTAGAACCAAAGGGGTCAATTGACCCTACTCGAACTAGTTCCGCTTCGGTTACCACGCAACTAGCTACGGAACTAGTAACGGGGGAAGCGAACATCGACCAGGCCTACGTCGACTACAATGTACTAGTTCAGCGACTAGTAACGGGGGAAGCGAAAGTCGACCAGTCTAAACAGATCCGAAATACGAAGCTGGCTTCGTTTTGTTTCCGAAGTCGACAAATAACCGTAAACTCGTGGAAATATGAAAAAACCCCGAAAAAGAGTTACAATACAGAGCGGACTCTGTGATTTTTGGCCGATGCCACGTCATGCAAAATGGACAAAAATGGTAAGTTAATCGTGATATTCTACTGTACTTGAGCTCGTGGAATGCAAGAGACAAAAAAGTACAAAAACAAAATGTATATGAACTTCGCGCGTTTTTCTTTCTGCGTAGATTTTTTTTCACTTCTGTTCAGGATTTAGTTGCTGAAAGTAGCATTTGCATTTGCTTAAAATCAAATAAAAAGTGTGAAATATACTCTTATTTCAATAAACATACGGTAATAAACAGGTACGTAACGACATATTATATTTTTAAAATAATAGGAGGAAACATAGTCATTTGTGTAGCTAATATACATGTGTAATTGTTTTCCAGAGAATGATTCTAAGTGTACAGCCTATTTGGAAATCAGAAAGGAAATGCAGAAAACAAAGGGTAAAGAGAAAATTTGTAAATATAATGAATATTGGAAAATATAAATCGAAATAAATACGTATGTATATACATATGTAACCCTAACCCTACATTAGGAGAATGCTATTATTCGTGGTAAGAGTAAAATATTAATAGAATATAATTTTTATTTTTGAACGAATTAACAATGTTTTTTTTTAGATCAATTAAAAGCAATGGTGGAAATTCTATCAAACCAAACGGTTTTAATAAAAGCGTTAATCAAAGAAAAGGAAGAATTAAGTCCTATTCGGGAATTATTCCCCATTAAAACTATAGGCGACCTTATCCGATTAAATGAACAAATTAAAATAAATAAAAGCATTTATGTAAGTAAATCTAAACTTTAAATGATGACCTTTTTCTCTGTCTAATAGTTATGTATGATTTTTATTTACAGATAGCTGCAATGAAATCCATTATACAGCCGGGAGGCATTGTCAACAATTTAAGTTATATTATAAGTGAGGAAATTGTTCTGGCGTATAATGTCGATGGAGTTCAAGGAAAGCAGTCCCTCAGGTCCCATAAAGAATTTTATGACGCTTTGCTAGGTAAAATACCATTTACACTCCTAATTAATAATAATAATTCAATTTACCAAAAATTAATTACAGAATGTATTCCGCCTGGAGACGAAGCCGGGGAGGCATTGCTTCGTAAGGCGATGCAACGCATTAAAAAACGAGTTTTTAAAAAGAAGTGCGTAAAGGACCGAGGAGGCTAAATTAATATAGTTTTAATAGAATTTTAAATTATATATGCGTAAATTTACATTGAACGAATTTGTATTTTTATTTCGAAACTAGGCTCCTAGTAACCGAAGGGGGGTCGATATGGGAACTAGTTGCTGGCTTTCTACTGGTAACTAGGTCCGAACTAGGTCCTGAGGAACTAGGCTCCTAGTAACCGAAGAGGGGTCGATATGGGAACTAGTTGCTGGCTTTCTACTGGTAACTAGGTCCGAACTAGGTCCTGAGCAACTAGTTCACAGGTAATCGAAGGGGAATCGATAGAGGACCAGGGGTGGTTCCGCCCTAGGACATGCATGTGTTAAATTCTCCGCTGAAATACATTGTCGGGGAAACGAAGTGGAACCAGGTACGTGAGAAATGCAACTAGTTCGGCACCGGTGCTGAACTAGTTGCCTGGTACTAGAGGGTATATATACATATATCAGCTCATTATATTAGTATATTCTATATTAAACAAAGTTAGCATCTAAAGCATGTACAAAATAACAATTATTCTGGTATTATAAGGCAAGCGTCTTCAAAAAGGGTCCACTCTAAACATGCTAAAGTGAAGGGTTGCGCGAGCACAAAAATCAAAACAAAGTTGAGAGAGCACAAATTTCTGTTGTGCGCTCATACACACATGCAAACACGCTAAGTACGTGAGAATGCATGTGCACACATGCACTCTCACGACTCTCTCACGACTTTCTCACGACTCTCTCACGACTTTCTCACGACTCTCTCACGACTTTCTCACGACTCTCTCACGACTCTCTCGGGAGTTGATGCCGGTTATTTGGTGCGGACAAAAAAATGTATGAAGTGTCCCATCTATACACTGTATGGTTAGTGATACAACATTAACCGAATCATTCGCAAGTGTTACTGTATTCTGACAAGTATTTTTACAAAATACTGAAATTATTCGGGATTTCGACGCGGTATCGGGATATTTTTGTCGAATCAAACAATAAATTCAATTTAAAGTTGGGCGGCCAAAACATTACTGAAAATTTCAATTAAAATAAATCTGATTGCATGCAACAATATGGTAACACAAATACTTGCAAGGTCTTTTGGGACAACAACTCTCTCTTACGCGCGACCCCGTCTGCTTTGCCCATTCGTCTTTTTTGACGCCTAGTTCTCAGAGACTATAAGAGCTAGAGCAACCAAACTTTCTATCCAAACTCCTGTGATATCAATTCAGCACAAGTTAGCCGGTTCCCTAATGCGAGCGCGACAATTGAAAGGTCCAGACGCTGCAAAGGCAGGCGGGCCGAATTGCCCGTGCTCTACTGCAAGCGAGAGTGCGGCAGATCCAGAGGAGAGAGCAATAGCGAAGACGAAGGATCAGGAGAGTGATAGAAAGTCGAAAGAAAGAAGGAAAGAATACGAGAGAACGGCTGGATAGGCTGCTGTCGTGCGGGAGCTTATATGTATATATGTGTGTACAATGTGCAGTGCAGTGGGCAGTGCAAACAACAAATAATAAAAAATGGAGTAATGCCTCCATCAAGTCTCCCAATATTGGGCTGCGGAACCCGATATATATATATTTTTTCATTAGGCTAGGTATTACCAAAACTAATTACAAACCCCTTCATAAAACAGAAAAAAGATCATACTTAACATGCAGGTAGAACAAGAAAAGGAACAATAAATAAGAAGTATTGTTTGTTTCCGACCTAATTGGCGTATGGCCAATTTTGTTGGAGATGTAGGGAGGCCTTTAGGCTATGTTAAGAAATTCAAGATTCGTCTGTTGTTATTTTGGTAATAGCTGGTTACTGGAAAATCTGTTTGTGTTTGTTATGCATTGCATAGAGTGCTAGTGCAAGCATAGTAGACATAAAAAGAATTATTATTTTGACAGATGTTCGATTCGCTCCCATATTATATTCCCATATAGACGATTCATTAAAAACTTCGCCATTTATGCACGGCACATAACCAGATTAACTAAAAATAATGTCCCATTTGAATGGACGGATGATTGTCAAAACGTTACAAAACCCAGACTTTACAAAGGAATTTTGTATAATAGCAGATGCTAATAAACAAGCAAGTGGAGCGGTTTTAACTCAAAACCACAACGGACTCCAACTTCCAGTTGCATATGCAATCAATCTATTCACCAAGGGAGAAAGTAATAAGAGTACAACGGAACAGGAACTGACAGTAATTCATTGGGAAATAACACATTTCAGACCATATATTTATGGTAGGCATTTCACTGTCAAAACGGATCATAGGCCGCTTAGATATTTATTTTCAATGGTTAATCCAAGTTCAAAATTAACACGAATGAGGCTTGAATTAGAGGAATATAATTTTACGGTAGAACAACTAAAGGGATGTGAAAGCCGGACATTCTTAGTTCCGAAGTTTTGGCAGGTCGGTACACAACTTATAGAAAGGATCGTTCGTCTCGACGTGCAGGAGGGGTTCTCATTGCTGTGGACTCAAACTTCACGTCGGAACTTCTCACAGTCCAGATCCAGCAGGAACTGGAATTCCTGTGTGTAAAACTGATTCTTCCCGCTTTCTCAGTTTTCATAATTTGTTCGTATATTCCACCTTCTTCGGATATCGCAATTTACGAGCAGCATTTGTCCGCCTTAACCGCTATCTCTTCCTCGCTATCAGACAAAGATCATATGATAGTTCTTGGGGACTTCAACTTGCCAGGAATTGTTTGGTGTTCGGTAAATGAGTCTAATAGCCTGGTACCCATGTCACGACAAAACTTTGTTGACGGCTTGGTTGACTTGTCTCTGTCTCAAGTTAACCATGTTAAAAATTCCTTGGGTCGATTTCTTGATCTGTGCTTTGTAACGGATGCGACCTTAGCGTTGTTAACTCGAGTTCCCCCGCTCACTATACCTGAAGATGCCTACCATCCTACTTTCGAAGTGTCGCTCGACCTAGGACCAACTGTATTGGATCGGTCGGGTAGACTACCCCAATGTGTCCGCTGTTTACGAAGCTTAATAACCTCATGAGGGATTTTAACTGGTCCGCTTTATATTTTTGCAGTGATGTTACGATAGGCACAAACATTTTCTATGATGCACTGGACTCACTTTTTGATTCTTGTGTCCCGCTTTCCTGTCCTATTAGATCAAGAAAAGCTCCTTGGTTTACCAAGGAGCTATCCAGTCTAAAAAACTTAAAATCAAGACATTATACAAAATTTCAAGAAAATGGCTCTCCTTCTTGTCTCTCCCACTTTGTAATAGCTCGGTCAAACTTTTCAGTTCTTAACGCTCAATGCTATCAGAATTACCTTTCTCGATGCAGGATACGTTTTTCTAAGGACCCTAAACAGTTTTACAGCTTCGTAAACAGTAAGCGTAGAACGTCCGCACACCCATCCTCGCTATCCCGCCTTAATACGTCGGCAGATAATGATCAGGCAATTGCCGATCTTTTTGCCCGTTTTTTCCAAACTACCTATTCGCAGGAAGTTTACTCCGGTCAGCCGATTCCATACGGTTTACCGAGGTCAAACGGCATTTTCAGTCCTTTGTTAAATGAAAGCTCGTTGCTTCATGATCTACGAACAGTAAAGCTGGTGTTTTCACCGGGTCTGGACGTAGTTCCCGGCTGTGTACTCAGGTACTGTGCCGAGTCTCTGTGTGGGCCGTTGCTTAAACTGTTCAACCTTTCTATAAATTCTTCATGCTTTCCCCCGATATGGAAGGAGTCTTTTATAACTCCTCTCCATAAGAAAGGTAGCAAGTCTGACGCAATGAACTATAGAGGTATATCTAAGTTATCCGCTATTCTAAAGTGTTTGAGAAAATTTTAACTCCGCACCTTCAGCACCTATGTAGATCACTTATATCTCCATCTCATCATGGATTTATAAGGCGGAGATCAACCACTACAAATTTATTGGAGTTTACCTCCTTTATAATAACAGGCTTTCAAGGTAATTTGCAGACCGATTTTAGTAAAGCGTTCGATTCTGTAAACCATTCCCTTGTAAAGACCCAAGGTGCTTTACAAGCTGCCGACTACAGGGGCTACCGGTTATCTGCATCGCCACTGGAAGCATACATCGATCCCTGGTTCTTTGATTATTCCTTTTCTTTTGTTTGTTATTATAATTATCACCATTACACGATTCGCCACTGAAGGCATTATTATTAGTATTCATGTAGATTTAAATTAGTAATAAGTTACGCCTTAAAAACACAGAAAAATGAGAAACGCAGAAATGAGTCGATAGGTAAAAGCGGGGGTGGTCACACCGAGAATATCGATTGCAAAAAGAAAAAGGGGTATCGATCGCGGGAGTGAAGAGGCACGGAAAAAAAGAGTCGAGAAAGACTCGAAGCCGGACCTCGAACGAGAGCAGTCGCAAAAAATAAGAAAACCTCACGCGGAACCATCGACCAACACGTGCTCGCCTACGCCTGTTTCGTACACCTATTCGTGACAACTATTTCGTACACTTTTTCGTGACACCTATTTCGTACACGTGCTCTCACCCATCCCGGCCTGTGTGCTAGAATAAAACAAACTCAGCGCGCGACCAACGACACATGGCTATAAGGCCACGGTCTCTCGTGACCAACATTGCAAGAGCTCTCAGACGTACAAGTAAGTGGAGCTTTACACGTGGTGCAGCTAGGGCCACCAGCTAGGTCCATTGGTGTAATAAAAAATTCTGAACAAAGATTACAACTACTTTTGTCTTTTATTCATTCATCCGCACATACACATTACACGTTATCCCAATCCCTCCCAGCATCCCAGTAGCCTTCCGAGTCGTCGCGATTACGCACGTCTCAGAAGTATCCTCCAGTAGCTAGTGACCGTCGCGATTACGCACAGTCAATCCCCCCTAGAAACCCTGTAGCCTTACGAGTCGTCGCGATTACGCACGTCTCAGTAGTATCCTCCAGTAGCTAGTGACCGTCGCGATTACGCACAGTCAATCCCTCCCAGAACTCCAGTAGCCTTACGAGTCGTCGCGATTACGCACGTCTCAGTAGTATCCTCCAGTAGCTAGTGACCGTCGCGATTACGCACAGTCAATCCCCCCTAGAAACCCTGTAGCCTTACGAGGCGTCGCGATTACGCACGTCTCAGTAGCATCCTCCAGTAGCTAGTGGCCGTCGCGATTACGCACAGTCAATCCCTCCAAGAACTCCAGTAGCCTTACGGGTCGTCGCGATTACGCACGTCTCAGTAGCATACTCCAGTAGCTAGGAACTGTCGCGATTACGCACAGCCCATCCCCTCCCTAGAAACCCAGTCGTGGTACGAATCGTCGTGATCACGCACGGTTCCGTAACACTCTCCCCCCCTTGTTAGAGTTCCTCGTCTCACGAGCTGCCACTACAACGCAGGGTCCTACAAACCCCGATGGCGTGTAAACGACGGCCCGAGTCCATACGCCGTCTGGTAACGTTAGGGGCCGTAGGGTCGTAAGAGCCGTAGTGATCCCACACACCCCGGTAGAATCGCCCTGTACACCGCAGAGGTTACGGCGAAATCTCGTCACCCTGCAAACACGCCGTACGCTTGACTCTCCTGGACGTGACCCCAGTACTTTCTCTTGCCTAAGGTCTCCCAACAACTACAAATTTTCTTGTAGACGACCCTGGACAGGCTGAGCTTACCCCAGCCTGAAATAGGTTCCTTACAAGTGGCGCCCGAGCAGGGACCTTAGGGAGTTTCAAGAGAAGGTAACCGTCACAGGCCGCAAATCTACCGCCACAAAAACCACGTGTCTGTAGTACAGTCAGAGCTTTAGCTAGACCCACGCTTACCTACATACGCCCACGTCACCGACCGAAAATCATACATACAAACTCACACACTTTTCCCCTCCCGAATCGTGATCAAGACGACGGCAAAAACTAGTACAGTACAGTCCCAAAAAAACCATCGCAGTGCAAACACAGTGCCGTCCCAAAAATTCATCGTAGCGCAAACACAGTGCCGGTCCAAAAAACCATCGCAGCGCAAGTACAGTGCCGTCCCAAAAAATCATCGCAGCGCAAACACAGTGCCGGTCCAAAAAACCATCGCAGCGCAAGTACAGTGTCGGTCCAAAAAACCATCGCAGCGCAAATACAGTGCCGTCCCAAAAAAAAAAAACACAAAACAAAAGAAAAAAATCACGACAGTGCAAACACCGCGCCCCGATTAACTAAAACCCAAGCAAGTCCAACGCCAAGTGAAAATCATCGCGACACAGACGCAGTGCCAGTGCAACACGCCCAGTGCAGAGCCCAAAGCTAAAGCCCCTGAAAACAAAACCCCAAAGTGCAGTGCGTAAAGAAAACATTAAACGACGTCACTGAAGGCGTAAAACAAACAAGACGATAAACACAGTCAAGACAGTGCAAAATAAAAACCCAGCGAGCCAGCTCTAGTCAGCCAGAGTGACGGTTACTCCCCGTTCACGTATTCCCACGTCTCGAGCTCCTACTCCTTGTCATGGACCACAGCACTGACCACGATCAGAGTGAGTACTACCACACAGAATCAATACAGAATCCTGGGGTGGGTACCGGTTGGATATACCAACGCCGCCGGGATGAACTCGAAGGCTTTGCAGACGAGTTTGGGTTCGACAAAGAAGGCACAGTCGACGATCTTAGGAAGACCTTCGCTATATTCACCGAAGGTAAACTCGAACCCGCGACCTGGACTCGCCTGGCAGAGCTCGAGAAGCAGTACTCCAGATCCGCGGGGCGTGCCAGATCACCACAACCCGCCACCAAAGCCCCGTCCGAGAAGAAGAAGGTCGTAGACCAAAAGCTCGGCTTGCTAGTCCCTCCGGCCACCGCCAGCAAAGGCAACGTGCCCCCGATTGTCTTAACGTCGGAGGGGAGCGTTCAAATATCCAGGTCAGCAGAGTCCAGTCCGGTGCAGACGAGGAGAACCTTTTCCCCGATCGACACCACACAAGGTCTCAGCGAGGCTAGGACTCAAACAAGCACTTCACCCCTCCGCACCTTCCAAGTGGCTGATAGGATTCGACACTGGGGTATTCAGTTCAACGGCCACGATGACCCATTGGCATTCGTAGAATTACTCGAAGAACGTGCCCTGTCTTACGGCGTCGACGTGAATCATCTCCCACGAGTCATGGTCGAACTTCTCACCGACCGAGCTAGCCGTTGGTTCCGAACCAGTCGACTCCAGCACGTCCCCTGGGCCGATTTTCGTCGGGAATTCCTTACCTTTTTTTCTTCCGCCACTATATTTTGAGCAATTGGAAGATAAGATACGGGCCCGTAAGCAATCGACTGGCGAGTTATTCAAGGACGACTTTGTCATTGACATCCGTCTACTTATGCACCACGCGGGGTACGACGCGACCCAAGAACTAAAACGCATCTACGACAACGCTTTACCTGGATACCAACTGTACGTGCGGAGACACGAACTCCAAAGTCTGGCCCAGCTCACGCAACTGGCCGTAGAGTTCGAGAGCGTTCAGAAACAACAAGAATCAGATGGTTGGCACGCATACGCCGTCAATTCACCGCGAAGGATACCCCGACACGATCGCCATGAGTTAACCCCCGAATACAAGCGACCGGAGTCTCACCAGAATCGGAACCCGTTTCGCCAAACGCCCAACAATCACGGAGATCCCATGACCAAACCCGGCCCGGCCCAGACTACCACACCCGCGGGAGAAGTAGCCAACCGGACGATCCAACACGACGCACTGCCCATAGCCAACGCGCGCACGGCATGTCGACGATGCGGCGGAGCGGACCATTTATACGCGAATTGCCAGAACCGTCCCCTCTTATTCTGTTGGGAATGTGGCAAACGCGGCGTCAGGACCATCCAATGCTGCCGACGAGAAACCTCGGGAAACTAGCCGCGTCCTCGACTGAGATGGGATCAGCCGAGAACGACGCCAACCATAACCCACGATCAAAGAAACCTTTGCACGTGCACGACGGCCGGATAGTGGCGATGGTGACCATCGGTGGACAAACCACGGAAGCCACTATCGACACAGGAGCGACCCGAAGTTTCGTCAGTCAAGACCTGGCAAGACGATTGGCCACCGACACGAACATACAGGCAGCAGCGACGCGGATACGCCTAGCGGACGGGTCAGTGAGGGAGATTACTCAAATCTTACTTACGCCCACCCAACTGCATACACGACAGGTACAAATACCTCTTTTGATACTATCGAACATGGTCGAAAGTGTGATCCTGGGGATGGACTTTTTGTGCGCCATAGAAACCACGATCCAATGTGGCACTACGCGTCTACATCTTAAAGGTCGCTGCATCAACGTCGACGAACCAAAGGACATCATCAGCCACACACAAACCCCCGCACCCGCGAATGAAAGCTTAAAACACGCAACAACGACCACGGCTACGACATCCCCAACCAAGAACAGGAACAAGAGACCAGCAACCGAGACCACGGCTACGACATCCCCAACCAAGAACAGGAACAAGAGACCAGCAACCGAGACCACGGCTACGACACCCCCAACCAAGAGCAAGAATCCACGACAAGCAGCAGAGAACATGCCCACGGCATCATCAACACAGAGCAAGAATCCACGACAAGCAGCAGAGAACATGCCCACGGCATCATCAACACAGAGCAAGAATCCACGACAAGCAGCAGAGAACATGCCCACGGCATCATCAACACAGAGCAAGAATCAACGACAAGCAACTGAGAACACGTCCACGACGTCGTCAACAGACAATACGGATCCCAGGCCAGCAACAGCAACCCTGGCCACGGATATAGCACCAACAAACATAACCCAAAGCCAAGCGACGAGTAATATGGCCATGAGAAGGCTAACCGAGACTACGAGCATACGGACGCCTTCAGGAAACACGAGTACGCGAATATCCACCGAGATTAAGACCACCAGAACGCCCACAGAGAACACGATTACGAGGATCGCCTCCAGGACCACGAGTTCGTGGACGACAACAGAGTCCACGCACTTCAGATCATCAACAGAATGGACGAGCGCGCTAACTTCAACGGAGCTCACGAGGGTCACTACACCGACAAGGATCTCCAACTCAGCAAACACTGTCTGACCCGGGGACATGGACGCCGTCAGGCTAGTGACGCCCATGGAATCGGAGTTTCGACAAGAGCCGAGCCTAGCCATCACAGCCAACACCACGCCGGTTATCGCCAATATCACCGAATGCCCCGCTAGCACAGACCCCTCTAGTCCATTCGACATGACCATCCGCCCAGAATGCCCCGACCAAACCACCGGTCCCGAAATGGATGATTCCACGAGAGGAGACCCGACATTAGACACACAGCCCTGGCCCCCAGACATTGCACACCACATCCGTGCGTTCCTAGACGAACTAATACCCGAGTTGTCCCTGGCCATCAATTCCAGCGTCTCGGATACGACAGGATTCAGCCCCGCCTTCCTGATACACGGATGAGAACCGCGCTTGCCTGGCGCCTTATACGACGAGGTCACTCCCGGAACCGGGACCACACCGGAACCAGCGCTCGCTAAGGCAGCCCGGCTGAAGGAAATATTTGACATCGTCCGGAAAAACAACCAACAAGCAAGCCAGGAACAAGGACGCCATTACAACCTACGTAGAAGACACTGGCGCCCGACGATCGGATCTTTGGTATTAGTACGCCAACATCACCTTTCTAACGCCGCTGATGGTTTCGCGGCTAAGTTAGCGCCAAAATTTGATGGACCCTACCGAGTCCAGTGCTTCGTCTCGCCCAACGTTATCCGTCTACAACACCAGACTAGTCGGAAGCGAAGAACCGCTAACCTGGCAGACCTCAGAGAATTTCACAGCAACGAAGACCCCGAAGACCAGACCAACCAGACCGACGACGCCCGGGAAACCGTAGAATAACCTAGCCGCTAACCCATTTACTAACTTAACACCTGATCTATTGTATGAATATGTACCCCACAGTCAGTAAGCATATCAGAGTAGGAGTTTGCCACAACGCTGCACCACCAAGACCCGTATATATAAGCAGTTCTGTATCATTTGTCCGTGTCTCCGTTCACCCCGGAAGAAAGGGGGGGGTGTAAAGACCCAAGGTGCTTTACAAGCTGCCGACTACAGGGGCTACCGGTTATCTGCATCGCCACTGGAAGCATACATCGATCCCTGGTTCTTTGATTATTCCTTTTCTTTTGTTTGTTATTATAATTATCACCATTACACGATTCGCCACTGAAGGCATTATTATTAGTATTCATGTAGATTTAAATTAGTAATAAGTTACGCCTTAAAAACACAGAAAAATGAGAAACGCAGAAATGAGTCGATAGGTAAAAGCGGGGGTGGTCACACCGAGAATATCGATTGCAAAAAGAAAAAGGGGTATCGATCGCGGGAGTGAAGAGGCACGGAAAAAAAGAGTCGAGAAAGACTCGAAGCCGGACCTCGAACGAGAGCAGTCGCAAAAAATAAGAAAACCTCACGCGGAACCATCGACCAACACGTGCTCGCCTACGCCTGTTTCGTACACCTATTCGTGACAACTATTTCGTACACTTTTTCGTGACACCTATTTCGTACACGTGCTCTCACCCATCCCGGCCTGTGTGCTAGAATAAAACAAACTCAGCGCGCGACCAACGACACATGGCTATAAGGCCACGGTCTCTCGTGACCAACATTGCAAGAGCTCTCAGACGTACAAGTAAGTGGAGCTTTACACGTGGTGCAGCTAGGGCCACCAGCTAGGTCCATTGGTGTAATAAAAAATTCTGAACAAAGATTACAACTACTTTTGTCTTTTATTCATTCATCCGCACATACACATTACACGTTATCCCAATCCCTCCCAGCATCCCAGTAGCCTTCCGAGTCGTCGCGATTACGCACGTCTCAGAAGTATCCTCCAGTAGCTAGTGACCGTCGCGATTACGCACAGTCAATCCCCCCTAGAAACCCTGTAGCCTTACGAGTCGTCGCGATTACGCACGTCTCAGTAGTATCCTCCAGTAGCTAGTGACCGTCGCGATTACGCACAGTCAATCCCTCCCAGAACTCCAGTAGCCTTAAGAGTCGTCGCGATTACGCACGTCTCAGTAGTATCCTCCAGTAGCTAGTGACCGTCGCGATTACGCACAGCCCATCCCCTCCCTAGAAACCCAGTCGTGGTACGAATCGTCGTGATCACGCACGGTTCCGTAACACTCTCCCCCCCTTGTTAGAGTTCCTCGTCTCACGAGCTTCCACTACAACGCAGGGTCCTACAAACCCCGATGGCGTGTAAACGACGGCCCGAGTCCATACGCCGTCTGGTAACGTTAGGGGCCGTAGGGTCGTAAGAGCCGTAGTGATCCCACACACCCCGGTAGAATCGCCCTGTACACCGCAGAGGTTACGGCGAAATCTCGTCACCCTGCAAACACGCCGTACGCTTGACTCTCCTGGACGTGACCCCAGTACTTTCTCTTGCCTAAGGTCTCCCAACAACTACAAATTTTCTTGTAGACGACCCTGGACAGGCTGAGCTTACCCCAGCCTGAAATAGGTTCCTTACACCCTCCTAGCACAAAAGCTCGACCTTCTAGGGTTCCCGCCCAATCTCCTGAGATGGATCTCTAGCTACTTTTGTTCTAGGTCTCAAAGAGTCCTTTTCAAAAACTCCCTGTCCTCTCCAGTTATGGTGACTTCGGGTGTACCTCAGGGCAGCCATCTAAGCCCCTTACTCTTTATACTCTTTATAAATGACCTGCCTACTGTATTAACATACTCTCGAGTACTTATGTACGCGGATGATGTAAAGCTCTGTGTCCAGTATAAGGACATTTCTTTCCAATCCAGGTTGCAATCCGATCTCGATAGATTTAAGTCTTGGTGTTGTGCAAATTTATTAAACCTTAATGCTTCAAAATGTAAAGTAATGACTTTTCATCGCTCCAGCGCCTTTCTGGTTCCTTACACCCTTTGTGGTGGTCCTCTTGAGAGAATTACCTGGGTTGATGACCTTGGTGTTCTATTAGATGCCAAGTTAAAGTTTTCAGAACACATTTCCACCATGGTGAATAAGGCCATGGGCGTGCTTGGGTTTATAAAGAGGTGGTCAAAGGAATTTGACGACCCCTATATAACAAAGACTCTCTACACCTCTCTGATTCGTCCGATGTTAGAATACGGCTCTTGTGTATGGTGCCCTCAGTACAACGTACATCAGGACCGTATAGAATCAGGTCAGAAAAACTTTTTACTCTTTGCTCTTCGCGGCCTCAACTGGGATGCAAGTGTGAGACTGCCGTCTTACTCTAATAGATTGCTTTTAATAAACCTTCCAACCTTAGCTAATCGTAGGAAAATGCTTGGTGTGATTTTCGTGCACAACTTGATCAAGGGTGACGTAGATAGCCCTGACCTTTTGAGCCGCATAAACTTCACGATTCCTATTAGAAGCACTAGGAACTATACACCGTTGTTTCTTCCGCTTTGTAGATCGAACTATTCCTTGCATGAACTATTAAGGGTCCTATGCTCAGACTATAATTCCCTCTACCATATTATATCTACCACTAACTCCCTTCCTAGTCTTAAATTACTGATACTCTTACATCTTTCCCGTAATTAGTAATTACTTAATTTCGTTAGTTAGATTAGTTCTACTTTTCCTCGAACACTAGTCTAACACCTATCTTTCCTGCATGTCCGCGATCGGTTCGGTTTACGAGTCGCGCGTTAAGCGGCAGCGCCCCTCGGTCGGTTGGGCGGGAGGTGGGCTGCGTTCTTGCCTGGGATCCGCGCGTAACAGCCATCGGCTGGTGTCGCTTGGGCCACTTGATGGTGCAGTCATTGCATATCAACGTCCTAAAGTAAAAAAAAGATAATTTTGTTGCCGATGCGTTATCAAGAATAACCATCAAAGAGCTCCAGAACATAACCGGCAGTATCAAAACAGTCACAACAAGATATCAAAGTAGACAAAAATCCTGCGCAGGAAATGAAATAGTAGAATTGCCTAGGCAATCTACAAAAAAAGCTTCAAAGCCCAACGTATACGAAGTCTTCAAGAATGACGAGGTGCGGAAAGTAGTGACATTGTGTTATGTGTGACATTTATATACTAATGGAACTCTTGACTTAGGTCAGTTTTTCCTTTGAACATGTTTCAATTGATAATTTCAAGAAAATGGGCAATAAAATATTGAAAACATTAAGAGTAGCGCTACTCAACCCGGTGACCCAAATAAAAAATGAACAAGAAAAAGAAGCTATTTTGTCTACATTCCATGACGATCCAATACAAGGAGGTCACACAGGCATTACTAAAACCTTGGCCAAAATGTCAAAAATGTCAGAAAGCTAAAACAACTAAGCACATTAAGACCCCATTAACAATAACAGAGACACCATTACATGTATTCGATAGAGTGATAGTGGACACCATAGGTCCGCTACCAAAATCTGATAATGGTAATGAATACGCAGTCACACTAATATGTGACTTAACTAAATATCTAGTTGCCGTACCAGTTGCTAATAAAAGCGCTAACACGGTAGCTAAGGCTATATTTGAATCTTTTATTCTGAAGTACGGTCCAATGAAGATTCATTACAGACATGGGAACAGAATATAAGAATTCAATCATAAATGACTTGTGCAAATATCTGAAAATAAGAAATATAACATCTTCTGCACCAGACAGTTGGAACAATCGAAAGAAGTCATAGAACTTTCAATGAATACATAAGCTCCTAAATATCAGTAGACAAAACTGATTGGGACGTATGGCTCCAATATTTCGTTTTTTGTTTCGACACGACCCCTCAATGGCACATAATTATTGTCCATATGAGTTAGTATTTGGTAAATAAAGTAATTTACCAAAACATTTTAATAGTATGTATAAGCAATATAGACGTACTATAGAATATAGACGATTATGCTAAAGAGAGTAAATACAGATTAGAAGTAGCATATAAAAGAGCTAGGAATTTGTTAGAAAAACATAAGAAGAGAAATAAGGAATTTTATGATTTAAAAATCAAAATAGATATATTAATAGGAGATAAGGTCTTATTGAAAAATGAAGTAGGACATAAATTAGACTTTAAATACACGGGTCCCTATAAGGTAGAAAGCATAGAATAAAGAGATAACATAATAATCTCTGACAAAAGAAATAAAAAACAGACAGTTCATAAAGATAGATTAAAAATTTTTTATTTATAGTACATAGCATATGCAAAAGAAACGAAACCCTTTTCACTACAATAACTGGATCTTCTGCACCACATCACCCGGACCTATAACCAAGGCTACTGAAGTCTTGGTAGCTAACCTTGTATCGATATGAGTTTGAATTTTATATAAATTAGATATGCTTTAGCACCATACTTATATTACTCTTAAACTCTCTTATAGTTTTCCGCTTGTTCTGTTGCTTTACCCAAATTTAAATCTATCGCCCACAGTCATTTGAGTCAACAGGCCTGCTGACACCGATGGACTATTAATTCAATGAAACATTGATGTGTATGTGACGCAACAATAAGCTATAGCGCAAAACTGATGGAGCGAGATTGCCTTCTTGAGGCCTCGGTAACCGATCGTTATGCACACGTGTCTTGTCAGCATACCCTGATTTGCAACAGGTTGATCTTTGCCGTAGCTTTATGATAGTAAAATCAATAGTCCCGGTGCATGGCGATCGTGATGCATGGCATATTTATGAATTCTTCCTTACTTATTAAGTCAATTAAGCTTACTATGTTATTCAACTTTCCTTTTACCATTACATATCTAAACTATTATTGGTAATTTTCTCCTAAGGAATTATCTGATTTAGTCAATGCATTACCTACTTTTATTAGCTCCTAAAATATCGATATCTTCCCATGAATTATATTAATAGATTAATATGAACTAACTTCTTCTTCTTGAGGGCACAGCAGCAATGTTTCGGGTAGGCTCGATTGAGCTCTACAGGTAGGGTGGGTATAGAAGGAGAGCCCGAACACACCGGTTCTCCAACAGAATGGGGGTATATCGCGTCTCAGTCCGGTCCCGTATTGTCTGGTTATTCCTATTTCTCTGTCTACGATTTTATTATTGTAACGCAGGTGTCGAGGCCGAACTTAATCCACGCCAATCTCGCTGAGCTAGGCCGTCCAACCAGTAGACAGAGGGTGCAGGCCGAAACGACTCCGACCGTGTCAGTTACACCCTTCACAACGGATTCACGCAAAGGATTGAAGCGTTCGTACTGCCTCAAATAATAGCTGATCAACCAGCTCAGGCACTCGATTCAGTGAATTTGAATATCAAGTAAGTTCCCACTGGCAGATTCAAGCTTCTATAAGCCAGAAAAAATCGACATGCTCATCGGGGCAGAGCATTATTATTCCCTGCTGCTTCCAAATCAACATCGCCTAAAGATAGATGGCCCGTTGATGCAGAATACAAAACTCAGATGGATTGTGGCAGGAAAAGTAAAATCTGCATACAGTTCTTCACCCATTTGTGCAACAGGAATTAACGAGCTCATGGAAAAATTCTGGACGCTGGACAATCTTGAGACAACAAACAAAGCTGCGAGTAGTATTCGATGCATCATGTAAATCATCAATTGGAAAATTTCTAAATGACATTCTGCATGCTGGACCCACAGTTCAGAGTGAGCTTTTGTCCATATTATTACGGTTTTGGACTCATAAGTACGTATTCACAGCGGACACAGAGAAAATGTATCGGCAAGTGTGGATAGATCCGGAGGATCAATTCCATCAGATGATAGTATGGAGAAACAAACCATCTGAGGACATCAAGTACTATCGCCTGAAAACTGTCACGTATGGGACAACAGCTGCTCCATTCCTGGCAACCAAATGTCTGGATCACTTGGCAAACCAAAACAAGGACAGACTACCAGTAGGATCTTCAATCCTAAAGAAGGATTCTACGTCGACGACTGTCTTACTGGAGCAAACACGATTCCAGAAGCAATTCAAGTTCAACAAGAACTTATCAAGATATTGTCACCTTTAAAGTAGGCAAATGGTGCTCCAACAATGAGTCACTTCTTCAAGGAATCCCCAAAGAAGACATTATTAACGACGTAAAACTAGGAGAGATGCTAAATTACAGCAGCCTAAAAACTCTAGGTCTCATTCGGATGCCCAAGAAGGATAAACTGTGTGGACGAACCCAAAAGAGCCAAGCTACACGTATTACCAAACGAGTGGTATGCTCCGAGCTGGCCCAAATCTTTGACTCACTAGGACTTTTCGCACCGGTGGTAGTCAAAGCAAAGATATTCATGCAGCAGCTTTGGGGGCTAAAACTAGATTGGGATCACGAATTGTAATAACAGTTTCAAAACACATGGAAAGACTACCGGGAAGATCTACATGCATTAAACGAAATTCAAACTCCCGGATACATTTATGATGACAAAGTTCCAGTTACGCAAGAACTACACACTTTTGTAGATGCTTCAGAACGAGTCTATGGCGCAGCAATATAGGCACGTGCCACATGTAAAATCAACCAAGAGTCCATACGACTGCTCTGTTCCAAATCACGTGTGGCACCTACAGCCAAACAATCACTACCACGGTTAGAACTTTTCGCAGCCGTCCTTGGTGCCGAACTCACTCATCGAATCCGAAAGGATCTTCACATGGACATTAACACGGTTCCAGGATGCTTCTGGACTGATTCTACCGATGTGCTGTCTTAGATAAACGCATCGACATCGACATTCCATACGGTTGTGGCAAATCGAATAGCCAAAATCCAAGAATTGTCTAAATAATGGCGTCATGTTTCATCGGCCAATAATGCAGGTGACGTATTGCCTAGAGGAATTGCAGCAAGCAGATTAGACGATCACAATCCTCCACAGATCCTAAGACAAATGGACTACTACAACTATCATTGAGCCTAGCAATCTCGAGAGAAAGGCTAAGCATGTCAGCCTGCCAATCGCACCAAGCGCACTTGTAGAAGAATTGTACACATGCAGACATAACAATTCATTTTACGAGCTTCAACGCATTGTGGCATACATGTTACACTTTTGCTACAAAACCAATAGAGCGGCTGAAACGATACTATCTATAATTCCGTACAACGCTAAACATCCAATTTTGTTACCATACAATGACCCCATAGTCAAAATGATTATGCGAGAACTCCATGAGGAGAACATGCATTGCGGAGCCCAAGCACTAAGGGCAATTGCAAGACAACAATATTGGATCGTCAACGACAAAACGATGGATAGAAACATCATTCACAGCTGTGTTAGATGCACCAGAGCTAGACCACAGCTAATTCACCAGATGATGGGCAATCTCCCAGCACAAGGAGTCACAAAATGCAGGCGTCGACTACTGTGGACAAATTTCGATCCACCATAAGATCCGGTGAAAACGACCAGATAAGGCATAGATCGTCGTGCTCTGCTGATTTTCCACAAAGGCAGTGGAGACCTAGGTTAGGTTAGGTTGCAGCGGCTGCCCGACTCACTGGGAGCCCAGCACACTTAGGCCGTTTCCGGCCCGTTGTGATACCGCGGGGGAATCTACCCCTTCTCGCATTGTGAGACCCGAGGTCAACAGTTGTCCCAGCCTGCAGCTTTTATGAAGTTAGCTATCTTTCTGGGACATATGGTGGACATTACCGAAATGTCTGAAATGAAGGGCGAGCCCAAGTGCTGTAGCCTTCTTCTGCTGAGAGCTGGGCAAGAGCAGAACAGGTGTTCCACCGTTTCATCCTCTTCTTCATCTCTACAGCTACGGCAAAAATCATTGTTTGGGGCGCCCAGTCTATTAGCATGGGTACCTACTAACCAGTGCCCCGTTAGGGAGCGTATGACTGCGCTGCACCTTCGTCTGCCGAGCCTGCATAGCTCAGAGGTGCGCTTCCTATCTATGGTCGGCCATGTTTGCCGAGATATACGACAACGTGGTACTGATTGCCACTTGTTATCTGTTAGTTGCTTATATTGCTCCTTTATTATGAGCCTACATGTGGCCATCGGCATACGAGTATCCTCCTTGTCTTGGAGAAGGGGGATTGTAGTGCCAAGTCTGGCCAGCTCGTCTGCAATACAGTTGCCTTCGATGTCCCGATGTCCCGGGACCCATATAAGGCTAATAACAAATTGCTGAGCCATCTCGTGAAGAGATTTGCGGCAATCTGCAACGGTGGCCGAGTTTGCGGAGATCGCATTAAGCGATTTGATTGCAGCTTGGCTATCACTATAGATGTTTACGCAGGTTACCATGGCGGTAGTTTCCTGAAGGCAGTTTAGGGCCTCCTTGATTGCAATGACCTCCGCTTGGAAGACACTGCAGTGATCAGGAAGTCTAAAGGAGTGCTTAATGTTTAGCTGTTCGGAGTATATACCTCCTCCGACCCTATTGTTCAGCTTTGATCCATCTGTGAAGATGTTTAGGGCCCCTTTTGGGCCTGGGGGTCCCTCACTCCACTCGTCTCTGTGGGGGATAATTGCATCGAAGGGGGTATCTGTGTACTCCCTTGGAACACAGTAGTCCGTTTTAGTAGGGACGGAACTGCCGTTTAGTATTGAGGAGTGACCTGTGTGCTGTGGTGCCCATTGGTCAGAGTCTCTCAGTCGTATTGCTGCCATTTGTGCCCTTTCTTTTCCTGCGAGGGCAAGGCTTTGGAGGCACAGAATGGCATCTAGCGCATCGTTTGGAGTGGTGCGAAGAGCTCCACTGATGCAGAGGGCGGCTGTTCGCTGAACCTTGTCGAGCTGTTTGGTGATCGTCCTTTTTGATAAGGCCGGCCACCATACAGTAACTCCATAAAGAATTATCGGTCTAACTATGGCTTGGTATATCCATTGGACTATACTTGGGTTCATGCCCCATTTTAAGCCGATAGCTTTTTTGCAAGTGTAGAGGGCTATCGTGGCCTTCTTCACTCTGTCTTCGATATTCAGGTTCCAGTTTAGCTTTTTGTCGATTACTAACCCTAAGTAATTGGCACTGTCGCTAAAGGAGAGCCTGCATCCGTTTAATGTGGGGGGTTTAGAGACGGAATCTTGTATTTGCTTGTAAATAGCACAAGTTCTGTCTTTGAGGGATTAACTCCAAGACCCCGCGATTCTGTCCACCTTGACAGTCTCGCGAGCTTTGCGGTCATTAAGTCGCAGAGTGTTTGAGGGTATTTGCCCGAAAAGATAATTGCTACGTCGTCCGCGTATGCCACGACTTTGCAGCCCCCCCTTCCAGGTCACATAGAATCTTGTTGACTGCTATGTTCCATAGAAGGGGGATAGGACACCACCTTGCGGTGTGCCTCTACTGACATACCTTGACTGAGTGGACGATCCCATCGATGATGTCACCGTCCTGCATGTGAGCAATTGATCGATGAGCATCACCAAGCGACGATCCACCCCAAGGTCAGTCAGCGCTTCCGTAATGGCACCGGGTATGACGTTGTTGAAAGCTCCCTCGATATCTAGAAAAGCGATTAGACAGTATTCTTTGAGGTATAGTGATTTCTCTATCCCCGAAATTACTTCGTGAAGTGCCGTTTCCGTGGATTTTCCTTTCCGGTAGGCATGCTGTGCTCCTGACAACAATTGAGAATTTATAGTAGTTCTCAGTTGTAGCCCGACGAGTCTCTCAAAGGTTTTGAGAAGGAAGGACGATAGACTAATTGGTCTAAAGTCCTTTGGTGTAGAGTGCGAGGCTTTACCTGCTTTAGGGATGAAGACTATTTTTGCCTTAAGCCAAGCGTGTGGTATTCTCCCCACTACCAGTATCTTCTTAAAAATACAACGCAGCCAGTTGATGGCCGTGTCTCCGGCTTTCTGTAGTTGGGCCGGAATGATCTGGTCCGGACCAGGGGATTTGAACGGATGGAAACTGTTTATTGCCCAGCCTATGTTCCGTTTCGAGAAAATTTGCTCCATCGAGGTGATCGAACCCTCACTAGGGAAGTGGGTCGGTCCATTGATGGAGCACCCTGGAAAATGAGTATCGAGAAGAATGTGTAGGGACTCCTCACTGGAGTTGGTCCACGTACCATCGCTTCTCTTAAGGTATCCCACCGAGGGGTCGTTTTGGAGAGGATCTTGCGCAGTCTTGCAGCTTCCGACGTTACCTCGATTTCAGAACAGAATCTTTGCCAAGAGGCCCTTTTTGCCTGTCTGATTTCTTTCTTGTATAGGGCCAGACTATTTTTATAATCTTCCCAGTGTTGCTCCTCGTTAGCGCGTTTGGCCCTGTTGAAGAGGGACCTGCAGCTTTTTCGTAGGGTATCTATTTGTTATGACCACCAAGGGGGTTTCTTTTTCCCCTTGTGTTGGTTTGATGGGCATGCTGCCGTGAAGGCCGTGTTGCATGCTTTAGTAAACCTGTCCACTAGATGATTTAGATCGTGCTCTGTGTTCAGGCAGATTGGTGCCTTGGAGGGAAGAAGTCCCTCCATGACTGTGACATATTTTTCCCAGTTGGCTTTCCTAGGGTTAGCAAAGACAGTGGGTTTTGGGTTCTCGAGAGATAGTGTGGTCTCGATATACCTGTGGTCCGAAAAGGAATGGTCTCCCAGAACTTTCCAGTTCCTTACTATGTCTGACAGTTTGTGAGACACTAATGTTAGGTCAATTACCTCTTGTCTATTCTTAATTATAAACGTAGGATCATTGCCCCGATTGCAGATAAGAAGATTAGAGTTGTATTGTCGGCGTCCGAGTCGTCCTCGATAGTGTCATCGCGACACATCGCCTCGAACTCTCGCATAAGAGCCGTGTCGGAAGAGTAGTCGTCGTGGGCAGGCTCTGGGTCGTCATCGGGTGCTTCGATCTCCGAGGCAACGTCCTGCTCGACTGGGTTGTCGACAGGACGCGCCTCGGCCGCTGCATCCGACTTGTAGACCCTGATGCTCACCGCACTGAAGCCAAAGTTGAGCTCTCCTTTTTTGGCCTCAATCGGAGCTAGGGATTCCTTGTTCAGGACTAAAACTGCCTGGTGCATCGGGCCTTGACTCGCCTCCACCTTGACTACCCTCCAGTCGGAGGTTGGTAGCTCCGGGTTGCACCGCTGTAGCATTTTCAAGATGCGCTCAGGCTCCTTTATGGAGGCGGGCACCCAGACTCTTGCTCTGGGCCTACTGGGCACCTCGTTCCAGTTGACCGCGACAAGCTTCGCCCCTGGGTACACCTCCCCGACTTGCGCTACCGCTGCTTTATACAGCTGGACGGAGCGCTCGTCTTCGCAGGCTATAATTTTTATGCAGCCCTGGTACCACCCCATGTCTTTACAGACTGGAGGGGGCCGGGCTGTTTCTCCAGCAGCTCGAAGCAGCGGTCGGCCAGTGCCGCTTCCACCCACTTCCACTGGTTCCTGGGGATCTTCGAGTCCGCGCTGCTTTTGTCCAGGACGCCAATCAGCGTCCTTTCTTTTGCGATCTGCGCGAACGATACGTTCGGCAGCACTCTGGAGCGCTTCGGAGCCGGTCCGGGAGTCTCCTGTGAGCGCTGCCTTTTTGTTTGCTGGGCAGTCAACTTCGGCGGGGCAACCCTCTTCGGTGCCTCTTTGCCAAAGTTGGGCAGCACCTTTGATGCCCATTCGACCTTTTTCCGCCACTGGTCGGTCGGGCTGGACATCGTGCTTGCATTTTGCCGACGGAGTATGTTGCCAGCACTCCTTCTCTCGGCATAGGTGTAAGTTTTGGCTTGGGCGCTAGTCGATGGCAACTCGCTCTCCGCAGCCTTACCAGCAGGCAGGGCAGCCGCAGGGTTGCAGAGCCACTCCACCAAGGTATCGGCTTTGGTCGGCGATTTGCCACCCACCCCGGAACTAGGATGGGACCCCTTCGGGTTCGCCCTAGCGTCTTCCGCCGCGCTGGTTTTACCAGCTATTTCGCGGGTCAGGCCAGGCCTTTGGGCCGATGCCTTTCCCTGTATGGGATTGCTCCCAGTTGGCAGTTGGGGAGCGCCAGACTCATTTTTGTTTTTGTTATTGATTTGTTTGTTTTCCATATTTGATCCCACGATTTGCAAAGAAAGGGCGGTCCGTCCGGGCAGAGATTCACGTTGCCCGGATAAGGCATCATTAGAACAGGGGGCTGCCAAATCCCTGAGCTCTCCGTTAACGACTGGGCTAGTTTTTATACCGGGCCCCCAGCCAGGCTGACTCTCGGCACGGGTCGAATAACACACTTAGTCCGGCCCGGTGTGAGATGAGTGTGGGGGTTGGGATGTGGGTAGGTAATGTGTAGGGATGGGGTGTGTGTGAGCTACTTAAATGAGGCGGCACCACAAGCGCATCGTCAGTGTTGCTACTTCGCGAACACCCGCTGGCTGTCCGGGACTGCTTATTTCGGTGCCTTCCCTAGGGATGACCGTTTATTCGCAGCTGGCCTACCACAAGAGGTAGGTCATTCGCTATCCGCAACCTGCGACCCGTCCGGTGGCCTCAGCTAGGCCCCCTCCGAGCCATCTCACATGCTCGTCAGACCAGGCAGTGGAGACCTAACAGCAGATGCATTCTTAGCAGCCCTTCGCCGATTTTTAAGTAGGCGTGGGAAGTGTCAGACTATTCGTGGCGACAATGCAACCAATTTTATAGGTGCAAATAACCAGCTAAAGGAATTAAAAGAAGCAATATTCTGCGAAAAGGCACATGATCTGATTAAAAATCATTGCAACAAATGACAAGTGGATTTCAAATTCATTCCTCCCCGGGCTCCATCGTTTGGCGGGCTCTGGGATGTTAAGTCAGCTAAAAGCTGCTGATTACAACCACAAATACAGCTTGAGGAACTAAACACAGTAATAATCGAAATGATTTTCATGCTTCCATTAGCGTTGTCACAGTCAATAAATGTGACAAAACTCACGAACAAGCCGGGAATATTTTATGAGAAAATTGGTACGTCAAGAATGACAACATCGGAATGGATCATATATTATTACTTGGATCTATATTGGAAGGACAAGTAATGTCCGCCGAAATGTCCGAGTTAAGACAAATGTACCCAGAACTAAAAAATGTTCCAGAAGGCAACTCCATATTTAAACACTTTCAACATTTGTACAATGAGCTACAAACAGGAAAAACGGTAATGAAAACCTCTTGAAAACGCCGATCACCACTTGATATAATAGGAAACGTGGCAAACGCTGAAAATATAACCGAAGTAATGGAAAAGATAAAAACCAACGAAGACAGCTACTATGAAATCAAACTTCGATGGTCGACTCCACAATCAATGTCGTAAGAAAAGACAAGTCAGCAACGGACAATCGCCTGAAGGTGTTAGAATGGTAAGTTGCTACCACCAACCGTTAAACCGTGACTCAGGCATACCTAGGACTCATAGCACAATTGACTCTGCTGACGAGTCTTCAACGTATGCTGTCCGACATATCTGATGTACTAATCGGTATTCAGCATCGAAAAATCCGCCAAATCTAGTCTCCCCTGAGCAATAAAAGGATCAACTAGACTAAATGCGGGATCATTTGCCACCAGATAAAATGCTGCCTGTTACAACAAACAATGTCATTCACTTATACAGAATCACGCGGGCCGAAGGAACATCGACTGAAACTCACGTCGTCTTCAAGGTAACGCTACCTCTGATCTCAACTGTTCAACTGGAAACCTTCAGTATTATCCCAATTCCCACCTGGGACTTAATAAGTTGGAGCTTGTTCAATCTCAAGACAACCATAATAACGGTAAACACACATCGAGATCAGTTCATGGGTTTTACTTCAGAGGAATTTCGACACTGCTTCAAAACTACCGAACGTGGAATTCATCTGTTTTGATCATCAAACTTTCCTTAAAGTTGATAATCGCCACAAGTTTCAGCTGTTTAACAACAAAACAGGAATATTATGTCAAGCTACTCATTCAAAGACTAACATGGTATGGTCAAGACAAACAAATGGATTTTTGCCACACATTCGACATTGAGACTACAAGCAGTCTGTGACAGATCTCCATCAACCATTCAGTTGGAAGGAACTGGCTTACTCTCGCTATCACCTAGATGTACTGCTCGCAACACAGAAATAAGCATCAGCACCTTCAGCATGACAAACAGTGAGGTAAAATCAACCTACACCACGATTTGGAGACATAAGTTCAGCGGTGACATCGCCCTCACCACAAATGGTAACACAGACAGCTGATTATCTTCAAGAACCTGATGATCTACAACAGTCAACAGCTAGTGGCAATAAGTCATTAAGAGCTGCCAGCTCTTCAGCTTTTCAGCTCCTACCCCAATGTCACGTAACTTCTCCATCAACTTAGGCGATGGTTGAACACCAGTTCAACGCCCGGGAGAATGTTCAGTCGTATAAGATAAGTATGTATAAGAAATATTATGTAAATTATGTAACATAAATACACATTTATCAAAACCAATAAAGTTTATCCATATAAAAGATAATATCACGACTCTGAAATATAGCTTAGTCAATGACAAACCGCCTCGGCGAGTTCTTCTGACAATGCGATCGTTCTTCATAAGCCAATAACACTGTGCAATTGCTGACCATCACAATTGCCCAATTTAAATCAGACAATTTATATTAAATCGACATTAATTATTATTTAATTATTTTACCATAAAATCAGCACTTTATGTACCTTTTTTTTTACCTATAAATAGAGTTAAGTTTATTGAATAAAATCAGTATTAGAAACAGTACCACAACTGCCTGTCACTCATCTTCCATTGCAAACCAACAGAGGCTGTCGCCTTGTCTTCAGACCCTCATTTTGCACACCAAAGGATACCTTCTCTATCGCAATCATCAGAGGCTGTCGCCGGTGACCGACACTGCAGTGTGGCGTGTGAGAGAGAGCGAGAGGGAACGATGACTTTCGAAATGGTTTTCTTCATTGTGGCTATATTAATGATCCCATCTGATCCGATCTCTACGATTCTGCGTTTTTAGTTTTCTTGTACTCTCAAAATTGTGTATGCTACAAAGGTTCGTTCTTTGCGTGGGCGGGGCAAAAATTATGAAAAAAATGAAATATTGTTGTAGTAGTGTGATATCACAGGAGTCTGGATAGAAAATTTGGTTGCTCTAGCTTTAATAGTCTCTGAGATATAGGCACTAGTGAAGACGGAAAAACGGACGGACGGACGGACAGACAGACATGGCTATATCGACTCGGCTATTGATGCTGATCAAGAATATTTATACTTTATGGGGTCGGAAACGCTTCCTTCTGGGCGTTACACACATCCGTTATCACCACAAATCTAATATACCCCTTACTCTTCGAGTACCGGGTATAATTACCAAAAAAACTTGCAAGTCAATTTAGTGGCTTACAACTAGTGAATGAGTCTCCCAGTCGCAAAAGGGTTACTCCGCGTGATCTGCAAGCGCCAACTGTCCCTTGGCCAACCGATGCTGATAAGCTGACTCCGATCACTCAAAAAGTTCAGCAGTTGATTTTGTTAGCTACTCCAAAGGCAACAACAGCTGCTGGTGCATGCAGCATGCAGCCAGAATCGTCTATAGCGTCCGTGTCTGTAATTTCCGCAAAGTCTTTAGCTGTCTCATCAATTCCGATTCCTCCAGCGAATATACGTCCCGGACCACTGGGTGTTACCATCAAAGGTGATAGGCCTGTGGTGCCAAGATTTGTGGGGATCCCACCTAAGCGACAAGTTTTTGTCTCACGGATAGCCCCTGACTCCACAACTAAGGATATGACTGCTTAAAAATAAAGCAAAATAAAAGCCGTTGATTTTAACTTTTAGAAAGCACCGTTCATTTCGACGTGCGGTAGGGGTTCTAATTGCTGTGGACTCAAACTTTAATTCGGAACTTTTCACAGTCCAGATTCAGCCGGAACTGGAATTCCTGTGTTTAAAACTGATTCTTCCCGCTTTCCCAGTTTTCATATTTTGCTCGTATATTCCACCTTCTTCGGATATCGCAATTTATGAGCAGCACCTGTCCGCCTTACCCGCTATTTGTTCCTCGCTATCAGACAAAGATCATATTATAGTTCTTGGTGACTTCAACTTGCCAGGAACTGTTTGGTCTTCGGTAAACGAGTCTAATAGCCTAGTGCCTATGCCACGACATGACTTTATTGACGGCTTGATTGACCTTTCTCTGTCTCAAGTTAACCATATAAAAAACTCCTGGGGTCGACTGCTTGATCATTGGTCCTCCGAGCTGGATCTTCACTAAATCAGGAGAAGCTTACGCCAGCAAAGCTTAAGCGGATCGCTCCACTAGAGGTCCGTTATATACATATGTGCATACGTCTGTACATACCTATACACAAGCAACACTACGGTGCACTTTTCGCGCCTTCCTTTTCGGCGGCTGCATATTAGCGGCTATTCTGTCCGTTCTCCGATCTTCTGCTTCTCCTACCTACGTGCGTAAGTACATACACCCAAGTGTCGCTTCATTCTTGTATTCCATCGTCTGTGCACCCACTTCCGCTACTTAACGTTATATATCAATTCCAACATGGCATCTTCTTGCACATACATATATCCCAACCGCATATTCTTGCGTTATATATATACATAAGTAGTAATCCGCAATTACACGTATCTACATCCCAATATATACTACTGCATATTCTTGCAATATATCTCTCTGAATATACACATATTTTTCCATATATATATTTCAGCTGCATATTCTTGCGTCTATATTTCCGCACGTACCCGCACCTACATCCATCTACATATATACACCTGCATATTCTTGCACATATGTATCTACCCAAATATACACATATTCTACATAATTAACATAAACGTCTTAGTGTAATCTCTAGCGTTATCGTTATATTGTCGGTCGAGTATCGCCAAAGGGCTGTTCGTTAACCCAAGCCGCCGTATAAAACGCCTATATCCAACCCGACATACATACATACAGAAGTAGCGGTGCATTCTTTTTCGACTCTCCACCGTGGCGCGAGTTGTTTTTGTTGGGAGAGTACGTTATCGTTGCCGCTCTTGCACATAACCTCCCTACATTTTGCGGGTATATTGTTTTTGGATGTCACTTGCCACTGACTCCCAATATTAGCACCCGATCGCCATAATATACCCAAGCGCCTCCGAATTGCCAATAAATCCAATTACGCCGAGTGCGATAAATTTCAAGTGTTTTTTTTGTGTTCCGTTCTCCGTGTCCATCCGCCCGACACTTCCGCATCCGTTTCTTTTTCCTCAGCGTGTGAGGTCTGAACTGCCCACTGGTGACGAGGACAGCAAGAAATGTTTGCCATTGGCCGCTCCAGGTAACAAGACACCACGCCGTTCTTCCGCCCCAGACACACCTACCTCGGTGACTAGACCAGTTAAGTTCCCAGGTACGCCCAAACCCAGTATGAGTTCCGCTGCAAAGGGTAAATCGGTCCTGTTCCCTTCGCCGGTCACGCTAAAGGTGTCTGCGCTTCCTCAAAATAGTCCCATCAGTCTCTCAGGCCCCATCTGCCGTCATCTCTGCATGGGCGAAATTGGTAGCAGCCATCGGCAGGCTGACCGTTTTGGAGGCCCGATTTACCACTTCCGGTACCACCACATCATCCCCCGCTATCTCTCAGGTCCGCAGAGACCAATTACAGAGCATGTGGGCAAAGGTGGACGCTAAGTTCGAGGCCTGTTCCATAGCGATGGTGGACGAGGATCCTTACACAGAAATGAAATCCAATCCATGTATGGCAAGTGCTGTGACGTCCATGAGCAGTGCATAGCTAATCTCGAGGCCCCAATTGCTATCCCAGCACTCCGTCCTTCCGCACAGCCAGACTCACATGGCGACATTCGACTGCCCCCTTGCGACATAGAACTTTTCGCGGGGGATCACGTCCGGTGGCCGACATTCCGGGATCTGTTAACTGCAATCTACATACAAAATTCTAGGTTGTCCCCAGTGGAGAATTTCTATCACCTAACCACTAAGACCAATGGTGATCCACGGGCCATTGTCGATAACTCCCCGCCTACCAACGACGGCTTCGAGGCTTAGAATGCCTTCCAACCGGCTCCTGGTGACCAACCAAATCAATATTCTCCTCTCGCTGTCCCCAGTTGTTTCCGAGTCGAGCGTGCTCTGAAGGAGCTCCCAGGGACGATCCATGGGGTGCTAACTGCACTGGTGCATTCCAAAGTCTCCACAGAGAACTGGGATAGCTAGCTGGTGACAATTTGCGCCTCCAAATTACCAAAGGCGATCCCAATCCGCCACCTTCTAGAAATAATCCGTTTCGGTCCCAAGGGAGTCCTGTTCCTAGGAGGGCTCACTCGTTCGAGACAACAGTGAATCCGAAGAGGAGGACATGTGATCTCTGCTCCAAAGAGAATCATCCAATCCGTATGGGTCCTCACTTCCTCCACTTGGCCGTCGATGCTCGTTCCAGCTATATTAGACAGAAACAGCTCTGTCTCAACAGTTTCGCAGGAGGACATAGAATTCGCGAATGCCAAAGTGCCCACAACTGTATCACTTGTGTGGAACGACACCACACGTTGCTGCTCAGGGTACTCCAGTTTCCAGCGAACCCTCTTCCACATCCGCACCAAATCCAAGTTCGTCCGAAACGCAATCCAGCGATCAAAACTTTTTCTCCTCCGGAAACCGGGCCGTCCTTCTCGGCTTGGCAATCATTAACATTTGTCACCTTGGCACAAATTTTCGTGCTCGCGCTATAATTGGACCGGGCTCGACGCCTCCGCATACGTTCATCCGGAACTGGCAGGCAACCTTCCATCCTATCCGATCCCGCAGGATTCGTTGCGAGACTTGCCAAATCTGCCATGGGCTGATCCCAAGTTTTACAAATCTTTACAGGTAGACGTCCTGATAAGAGCCGACCTCCTTCCATCCATCCTCCAAAATGGCACAAATACCAACATCTGTGGATCCGTCCTCGGACAGGAGACCATTTTCGGGTGGGTACTTACAGGCCCAGTATCCAATACGGCACAAGGCAATATCTTGTCCTTCTACACGCAAGTGAGCGCCAAACTTGAAGCTCCCTTAGAGGAACTCCTCAGAAGGTTTTGAGAGGTGGAGGCGAGTCCGATTCATACTGCGAGAGCAATTACCTACGAACCCCGACCAGAACATCCTTCGGAAAGTACGTAGTCACTCTACCGCTCCACGATTCAGACCATCCTGGGTCAGGTCTGGGGTATTCAAGATCGATTGCACTGGCTCAGTTTCTGAGAAACGAAACCCGTTTGTTGAGAGACTTTCCGTTAAAAGAGCAGTACGACGCCGTGATCCGAGACAACCAAGAGCTAGAGCTGGGTCGACCCCTCACTACACTATCGATACATCGAATTTTTGTGTCAGATTGACACTATCGATGTTTTGACTTCGATAGCTAACGATGGTAAACGATAGTTACAAAAACAAATTTTTTTCACATCACTTTTGGATATTTATTATAATAGGCTTTTTACACTTGGTGCGTTACCTATCGATATCGGAGAAGACGCAGAGAAGCAGGTTTGCCGTTTACACTACAGAGTCTTTGTGTCTTTGCGTCTTGGGAAGAGGAAGAAAAATGTGTAAACAAAAGAAATAATGTCTGAAAATCAACAAAATATGTCAGAAAACGAGCTAATTCTTTTATCTGCGGTGGCGCAAAATGAAGCGAATCTGTTGAAGTGCATGGAAGTGTCTGGGCTATCCTCAGAAAAGTTGCAATTCGTCTTGCAACTGCAACGTCCTCCTTGCGTTTGGACTCTTGTAGGTAAAGAGCAGACAATGTTCTCTCTTTTCAATTAAATAATGTATTCTTCATTGCAATAGGCACGATTTGGTTAGTTTTGGGAGGAAGATGTTGTGCAGAACTCCGATGCCTTTTTTAAGGAAAATTTCTGCATGGAAAGGAGTACTTCAACATTCTCGTTGGACTGTTGCCCAATCTCAAATGGAAAGACACTCCTTTTCGACTGACAATCCTTCTGGAGAAAAGAATAGCCTTTATTGCCTAGGATCGCCTGCGGAATATCGTACGGGAGTCTATTTGGTGTGCCAATGGCCATTGTCTGACGCATATTACTGCAGTTTTGTTGCGAGGTAGTTGCTCAACTCGCTGACAAGTATCTGCAAGCAGACTTTCTTACCCTGAGAAGATCACGGAAACAGTGAAAGGATTCAAAGACATGGGATTTGCAGCAAAAAATTTGAAATCAACTATATTGTTGAAATGCTTTTTTTAATAATAAAATTAGTTTAAACAATTTGTTCTAACCATTACATGAATTTTTGCCCCTTTTTACTCAGTTAAAAATTTTACGCGGCAAAATTTAAATTTGAATCTGCTGTTTTTTGTTGTTATTAGTGGTGATAGTTCCGCTGATTAGGCAGAAAAGTACGAAAATTGCTGTTATGCGCACAGAAATACCACAGAAATACCAAAACGCAGTTGCGTCGAAAAACGACGCAACTTTTTGCCATCACTAGGGCCCTATGCTAAACCTATGTAAAAAAAACTGCGTTTCTGGGAAGACGCAAAGAATCAAGACGCAGCCTCAGTGTAAACGGCACCTAAACAAACAGACGCGTGTAATTGGTGTTGGTGGCTTTAAATTTTAAAAATATTGACAAAATTTGTGCGAAGTGTAAGTGTCGAGGGAAAGTGCATAATTATTGCTATTAAATGCTCATTTTAGTTTTGATCATACGCAGATCCCGATAATAGCAGTGATGGCGAATCGCCTACATTAAAAAGATGGCGATTTGGCAAGTTCAAGGTCTAGCTTCATTTTGAGAGGCCTAAAGATGGTAAGACCGCCAGGTGCATTCACTGTTCCAATGATTATAGAACATACGTCCAATTTAAACGACCACGTAAAAAAATTGGCCTTTTGGTGCTTTTAGACTGTATTGAAAGCTGTGCCATAACAACGTACTGTTGGACTTCGCAAGCTAACCAAGCATATATTACGGGTACATTCCACTTTATTACGAAGGATTTTGTGTGCGCACAGCAGCAGGCCACAAAACCATTACTTGATAATTGAAATCAGTTAGCTCAAAACATACAGTGGCTCAAAGCTGAAACTGTGCAGTGTCAAATAAAAAGTTTAAGGTGGTACAGATTTTAAAACAAAAAATGTTTAAACGCCAATTTGTTGTATGTTTTATCACATTTAAAAAAATAACTTTATTTGCTGATTAAATATTGCTCAGTTTTAAAAATAAAATAAAAACTTAAAATATATCTCAAATACAGGTCAAAGCCAGAATGATCCATCCACAAAAAAATTAAATATTAGTCGAATAAAAGGTTAAACAGGTATTTTAATACTTAGTATGTAATCCCCTAACCTTTATTACGGCTTTTAACCTACTATTCATGGAAGAGACCAGCTTCCGAGTGCTTTCCGGGCTTATTTTTCTCCATTCCTCCAGCAGAGCTTTTTTAAGGTCGTTTTTGCTAGAAATCCTGTGTTTCTGGATGTTTTTCTCCAGCGCAGCCCACAAATTTTGGAGACTGGGCTGGGGGAATCATCAAGTGGGGGCAGTTCCAGATAAGCCAGGACTGTCCTATTCCGGACGAATATTTCGGGTCATTATCCTGGTAGAACCGGAAATCATGTCGGAATCCAAATTTCTCGGAGCTTTGGTGCAAGTTTTCCTTGAGAATATTGAGGTACATGTGTGTATCCATCGTAGACTCGATAAACACCAAGTTTCCGACGCTGGCTGCCGACATGCATGCCCATACCATGACACTTCCTCCGCCGTGCACTTAGCAAGTTAAAAAAAGAGCAACAAACCGAAAAAAAGTTCAGCTTGAAAAAAGAAGTGTCCACAAGGTGGAACAGAGCATTTTATATGATAGAGAAAATAATTTGAACAAACTATAAGTAGTAAAAGTGTTGCTTACCACTTCCAAAGCACCACCACCATTAACAGCTGATGAAATCACTTTGTTAAAAGATTTAACCTTGCTACTCGAACCGTTTGAAAGTGCTACTCGTCAGATCTCGTCAAGTCTCTCAATTACAATATCGCTGATTATACCAATTGTGTGTGGGTTGCTTCATAACTTGGATAGCGTGAAATCAAATATGAAAACTTCAGAGGTTATCGAAGTTCATCACTTTTTGATTGATCGTATTATGAAAGTCTCATGTCTTATGAAGAGCTTAGTTTTCAAATAACTGGGACGTTTCTTGACCCCAGATTTAAAAAACAAGGTTTTCAATCCCCACTTAACGCCAATAATGGACTCAAAACATTGCAAAATTAATTAATGGCCCAAGAAAATTTGGACACTGTTCCTTCGGAGCCACCAACACCAAACCATTAAGTTTCATCAAAGCAAAAACTTTTTGATTTTTCAAACACCAATATAGCCAATATGGTATGATAGCTTCGCATTCTCCCCGATGAAGGTAAGTATTTATACACATAAATTATACCTTTCTAAATTTATATAAATTATGTTTATATTATTTATTTTAGTGCGCTGAAACCAATTTCTCATTAAAATAAATTGCAAAAAGAATTTTAAGGATTCCGGCTACTTTGACTGAGTCGGAGCGAATGTTTGGCCATCGCTAAAACCAAAAAATGTGGATATGCAGACATTCCTCAACAAAAAAATGTGGATCTTCAAATAAATAAATTATATATAAGTTATATTAGCTATAACTAACTACACCTGACATGATTTACTTTTTTTGTTAAAATATAATATAAATTGTGTCTTAATATTGTTAACCCAGGCTGTCAAATGAATTTTTTTTTTTTGTTTTGGTTACAATGGTCGCAAGATACAGATGAAAAATCCTTTTTTTTTTTAAGTTTGAAGATGTTTTAACGTCGACAGACGGACACGAAGTGTGTGTTTAAAAAAAACGATACTATCGATAGTATCGACTTTTTGGTTGAAAAACCTCGAGAATATCGAATATCTCAACTATAGATGTTTTCCCAGCTCTACTTAGAGCTTGACCATATGACCGAGGTCTCTCCGGATCATGATTCAGCCAATTGCTATCTCCCGCACCATGGTGTACTCAAGCCTGAAAGGACGACCACTTAAGTCCGCGTTGTGTTCAACGCATCCAGCCCCTCGACCAACGGATTGAGCCTCAATGATCTGCTGCATGCTGGTCCGGTCCTAAAATCGGACTTAACCCTGCAGATCCTGAAGTGGCGTTATTACCGTTCAACGCGTTCGTTTTCAATGCCGACATCACCAAAATATATCGGCAGATTTGTGTTGTTCCGAAGCACACTCCTTTCCAGCGATTTCTATTCCGAGACAAGGATGGAGAAATTCGCGACTAAGAACTGAAGATAGTCACCTTTGGGGTCAACTGTGCTCCCTTCCTTGCTATCCGGGTCTTGCAACAGCTTGCGGACGATGCACAGTGGGGCCTTTGCTCATTTAGCTTATCAAAAATCATTACTTCTAAACTAATAAAGCGATTTCAAAAACTTAAAAAGCAGTTAATAGAAAACTTCTCAAGCTTTAAAATGAATGTTCGTCAAGAGTGCCAGGTATCCGTCGTGCTTTAATATTCAAGGTCAAAGATAAGAAATATTTTCGAACATATTTTACGTGTAAAATTCAAATTAAAAACGTTTGTTGTTAATCAAAACTGCAATTTTTTTTATTATTTCAATGATTATATGGTAATTTTAGTAATTTTTTTTCGATTTTCTAATTTAAATACATAAAATTTAAAATCTTAGTTTTGGGTGATTTTTTAAGGTTAATTTTTAAAATATTCTATTGATGGCTGATTTTCAACAAAATTATCATCAACAATAAAGTTGATTAATTTATTTATTAATTTAATTTAATAATTTAATATCTAATAATCTGGAGGCCTATCACGCAGCATGCCCACCCTCTAGAACAAGAAAGAAGACCAAGCCACTCTAGTGCAACTCTCTCCAAAGAAATAACCTCAAGAAATTTTTCAAGCTCTCTAAACTAGCGAACGATGAAATCATCAACGAGGAATACAAAACGCTACTAAGAAACTACAAGAAGGAAATACGTAAGGCACAACCTAGCTCATGGAGGAACTTCTGCTCCAACATTGAGAAAGTGCCTGAAACGGCTAGACTGAGGAAGCTGTCAAAGCAACAGTACACAGTCAGCTCAAACTAGACAACGGACAGTGGTCGAAGGGCAGCAAAGAAGCCCTGACGGCACTAATAGAAGCCCACTTCCCAGGATGCACCGAGGTCACCGATGCCAAAACGCATCAGGACCTAGCTACTGAGGAACAAACACCCCCAACAGACCTAATAACCCCAAGAAAATCCAATGGGCTATAGATTCCTTTACGGGCATAAAAGCACCTGGACAGAACGAAATATTCCCAGCCATGCTGCAAGTGACCAAAGAGGTGATCACCCCATGGCTTCTCTCAATATACGCAGCATGCCTAAGAACAGGCTATATCCCGATCCAATGGAGAACCTCTAGAGTTGTTTTCCTCCTAAAAGCAGGAAAGTGCAGCCATGTGAGTTCCAAGGATTAAAGACCGAAAAGCCTAACCTCCTTTCTACTTAAAACATTAGAAAAGCTGCTGGATCTACAGAAACGAACAGAAGCGAATTAGGGGACTGATGTCAACCAACCAGCACGCCTACACCAAGAGAAAATCGGTGGAAACAGCAATACACTCGCTAGCAGCTACCGTCGAGAAAGCCCTCAACAATAAAAAATATGCACTAGGAGTATATGTAGATATATCCGGAGCATTTACAACCGTCGCTACAGAAGCCATAATGGACTGCCTAGGAGCAACCAACACCCACCCAGAAATCAGCCACTAGATAAAAAAACCTTTTAAGTTGTAGACGGGTGCAATCAGAGTGGAGCACCGCTTCCATGGTCAAAGGAGCACACAGCGACACACCCCAGGGTGGAGTCCTGTCGCCCCTCCTGTGGAACCTGGTGGTCGACAACCTCATCAAGAGATTCGAGAGGAAGGCCCCAAAAATAACAGCTTATGCGAACGACAAAAGCGTACTTATTACAGGAGTATGTCCATCGCTCCTCAGCTCCATAATGAAACGATCACTCAGGGAGATGTGTGAGTGGGCAGGTGGAGTAGGACGCAGTACCAACGCGGATAAGGCGGACCTCATCCTCTTCACCAAGAGGTACAAGGTAACCGCATAGATCCACCCGAAAAATTAACATGTTCGTAGACAGCCAAGCGCCGATAAAATCCATGCAGTCGTCCACAGAGAGGCACTAGACTCGCTCAACAAGACTAAGTCAGTGCGGATCTACTGGGTTCCCAGCCACCAGGGCATCGAAGGAAACAAAGCGGCAGACGTTCTGGCTAAGTAAAGCGTAGTGCTGGCAAACGAAAGAACCGAAAATTTGCCTGTCTCGCTACCCACTACCCACACTACACCACTAACGGAAACAGCTGTAGGTAATGTGATGAACCCGGGGCTATCGAAACTCTGGAACATCTCATCTGCAGCTGCCCGGCTTTCTCACGGGCAAGGAAAAGATACATGGTAGCACTGGAAGATGCCTCCAAGAGGTCGCCAAGGGAATTGCTTGCCTTTGCCAAAAACAACTCAATAGCACCCACTAAAGGTCTGTACTAATCTGGATAACTAAGGACCTTACTGGCCTTTGAGAGGCCCGCTGAGGGCCGTCCGGAGTAACCTAACGTATACTATTGTAAGTATATTTTCTTCGTTTACAAAAATACGAAATAATCATTAATTTCGGTCCCTGTTGTTTTTAACTTTTATTAAAAAAGTTATGTACAGACTACACTAGTCGACACGACTTTTCCGCTGTCGCCAAAAATTACTTTTTCTGATAGATTTGGATGTTTAAATTTTTTAAAAGAATGTTTTTTTTTTTTTCATGGAGTAGTTTTTTTTTTAAGAATTTTTAAAACATTTTGTGTTTCTTGTCATAGGTAGTGCTTCTATTTTTCACATAACTTAAGTTTCCTACAACTGGTTGTATTGAACTTTCAACGCATCCAGCCCCTCGACCAACGGATTGAGCCTCAATGATCTGCTGCATGCTGGTCCGGTCCTAAAATCGGACTTAACCCTGCAGATCCTGAAGTGGCGTTATTACCGTTCAACGCGTTCGTTTTCAATGCCGACATCACCAAAATATATCGGCAGATTTGTGTTGTTCCGAAGCACACTCCTTTCCAGCGATTTCTATTCCGAGACAAGGATGGAGAAATTCGCGACTAAGAACTGAAGATAGTCACCTTTGGGGTCAACTGTGCTCCCTTCCTTGCTATCCGGGTCTTGCAACAGCTTGCGGACGATGCACAGTGGGGCCTTTGCTCATTTAGCTTATCAAAAATCATTACTTCTAAACTAATAAAGCGATTTCAAAAACTTAAAAAGCAGTTAATAGAAAACTTCTCAAGCTTTAAAATGAATGTTCGTCAAGAGTGCCAGGTATCCGTCGTGCTTTAATATTCAAGGTCAAAGATAAGAAATATTTTCGAACATATTTTACGTGTAAAATTCAAATTAAAAACGTTTGTTGTTAATCAAAACTGCAATTTTTTTTATTATTTCAATGATTATATGGTAATTTTAGTAATTTTTTTTCGATTTTCTAATTTAAATACATAAAATTTAAAATCTTAGTTTTGGGTGATTTTTTAAGGTTAATTTTTAAAATATTCTATTGATGGCTGATTTTCAACAAAATTATCATCAACAATAAAGTTGATTAATTTATTTATTAATTTAATTTAATAATTTAATATCTAATAATCTGGAGGCCTATCACGCAGCATGCCCACCCTCTAGAACAAGAAAGAAGACCAAGCCACTCTAGTGCAACTCTCTCCAAAGAAATAACCTCAAGAAATTTTTCAAGCTCTCTAAACTAGCGAACGATGAAATCATCAACGAGGAATACAAAACGCTACTAAGAAACTACAAGAAGGAAATACGTAAGGCACAACCTAGCTCATGGAGGAACTTCTGCTCCAACATTGAGAAAGTGCCTGAAACGGCTAGACTGAGGAAGCTGTCAAAGCAACAGTACACAGTCAGCTCAAACTAGACAACGGACAGTGGTCGAAGGGCAGCAAAGAAGCCCTGACGGCACTAATAGAAGCCCACTTCCCAGGATGCACCGAGGTCACCGATGCCAAAACGCATCAGGACCTAGCTACTGAGGAACAAACACCCCCAACAGACCTAATAACCCCCAAGAAAATCCAATGGGCTATAGATTCCTTTACGGGCATAAAAGCACCTGGACAGAACGAAATATTCCCAGCCATGCTGCAAGTGACCAAAGAGGTGATCACCCCATGGCTTCTCTCAATATACGCAGCATGCCTAAGAACAGGCTATATCCCGATCCAATGGAGAACCTCTAGAGTTGTTTTCCTCCTAAAAGCAGGAAAGTGCAGCCATGTGAGTTCCAAGGATTAAAGACCGAAAAGCCTAACCTCCTTTCTACTTAAAACATTAGAAAAGCTGCTGGATCTACAGAAACGAACAGAAGCGAATTAGGGGACTGATGTCAACCAACCAGCACGCCTACACCAAGAGAAAATCGGTGGAAACAGCAATACACTCGCTAGCAGCTACCGTCGAGAAAGCCCTCAACAATAAAAAATATGCACTAGGAGTATATGTAGATATATCCGGAGCATTTACAACCGTCGCTACAGAAGCCATAATGGACTGCCTAGGAGCAACCAACACCCACCCAGAAATCAGCCACTAGATAAAAAAACCTTTTAAGTTGTAGACGGGTGCAATCAGAGTGGAGCACCGCTTCCATGGTCAAAGGAGCACACAGCGACACACCCCAGGGTGGAGTCCTGTCGCCCCTCCTGTGGAACCTGGTGGTCGACAACCTCATCAAGAGATTCGAGAGGAAGGCCCCAAAAATAACAGCTTATGCGAACGACAAAAGCGTACTTATTACAGGAGTATGTCCATCGCTCCTCAGCTCCATAATGAAACGATCACTCAGGGAGATGTGTGAGTGGGCAGGTGGAGTAGGACGCAGTACCAACGCGGATAAGGCGGACCTCATCCTCTTCACCAAGAGGTACAAGGTAACCGCATAGATCCACCCGAAAAATTAACATGTTCGTAGACAGCCAAGCGCCGATAAAATCTATGCAGTCGTCCACAGAGAGGCACTAGACTCGCTCAACAAGACTAAGTCAGTGCGGATCTACTGGGTTCCCAGCCACCAGGGCATCGAAGGAAACAAAGCGGCAGACGTTCTGGCTAAGTAAAGCGTAGTGCTGGCAAACGAAAGAACCGAAAATTTGCCTGTCTCGCTACCCACTACCCACACTACACCACTAACGGAAACAGCTGTAGGTAATGTGATGAACCCGGGGCTATCGAAACTCTGGAACATCTCATCTGCAGCTGCCCGGCTTTCTCACGGGCAAGGAAAAGATACATGGTAGCACTGGAAGATGCCTCCAAGAGGTCGCCAAGGGAATTGCTTGCCTTTGCCAAAAACAACTCAATAGCACCCACTAAAGGTCTGTACTAATCTGGATAACTAAGGACCTTACTGGCCTTTGAGAGGCCCGCTGAGGGCCGTCCGGAGTAACCTAACGTATACTATTGTAAGTATATTTTCTTCGTTTACAAAAATACGAAATAATCATTAATTTCGGTCCCTGTTGTTTTTAACTTTTATTAAAAAAGTTATGTACAGACTACACTAGTCGACACGACTTTTCCGCTGTCGCCAAAAATTACTTTTTCTGATAGATTTGGATGTTTAAATTTTTTAAAAGAATGTTTTTTTTTTTTTCATGGAGTAGTTTTTTTTTTTAAGAATTTTTAAAACATTTTGTGTTTCTTGTCATAGGTAGTGCTTCTATTTTTCACATAACTTAAGTTTCCTACAACTGGTTGTATTGAACTTTCAACGCATCCAGCCCCTCGACCAACGGATTGAGCCTCAATGATCTGCTGCATGCTGGTCCGGTCCTAAAATCGGACTTAACCCTGCAGATCCTGAAGTGGCGTTATTACCGTTCAACGCGTTCGTTTTCAATGCCGACATCACCAAAATATATCGGCAGATTTGTGTTGTTCCGAAGCACACTCCTTTCCAGCGATTTCTATTCCGAGACAAGGATGGAGAAATTCGCGACTAAGAACTGAAGATAGTCACCTTTGGGGTCAACTGTGCTCCCTTCCTTGCTATCCGGGTCTTGCAACAGCTTGCGGACGATGCACAGTGGGGCCTTTGCTCATTTAGCTTATCAAAAATCATTACTTCTAAACTAATAAAGCGATTTCAAAAACTTAAAAAGCAGTTAATAGAAAACTTCTCAAGCTTTAAAATGAATGTTCGTCAAGAGTGCCAGGTATCCGTCGTGCTTTAATATTCAAGGTCAAAGATAAGAAATATTTTCGAACATATTTTACGTGTAAAATTCAAATTAAAAACGTTTGTTGTTAATCAAAACTGCAATTTTTTTTATTATTTCAATGATTATATGGTAATTTTAGTAATTTTTTTCGATTTTCTAATTTAAATACATAAAATTTAAAATCTTAGTTTTGGGTGATTTTTTAAGGTTAATTTTTAAAATATTCTATTGATGGCTGATTTTCAACAAAATTATCATCAACAATAAAGTTGATTAATTTATTTATTAATTTAATTTAATAATTTAATATCTAATAATCTGGAGGCCTATCACGCAGCATGCCCACCCTCTAGAACAAGAAAGAAGACCAAGCCACTCTAGTGCAACTCTCTCCAAAGAAATAACCTCAAGAAATTTTTCAAGCTCTCTAAACTAGCGAACGATGAAATCATCAACGAGGAATACAAAACGCTACTAAGAAACTACAAGAAGGAAATACGTAAGGCACAACCTAGCTCATGGAGGAACTTCTGCTCCAACATTGAGAAAGTGCCTGAAACGGCTAGACTGAGGAAGCTGTCAAAGCAACAGTACACAGTCAGCTCAAACTAGACAACGGACAGTGGTCGAAGGGCAGCAAAGAAGCCCTGACGGCACTAATAGAAGCCCACTTCCCAGGATGCACCGAGGTCACCGATGCCAAAACGCATCAGGACCTAGCTACTGAGGAACAAACACCCCAACAGACCTAATAACCCCCAAGAAAATCCAATGGGCTATAGATTCCTTTACGGGCATAAAAGCACCTGGACAGAACGAAATATTCCCAGCCATGCTGCAAGTGACCAAAGAGGTGATCACCCCATGGCTTCTCTCAATATACGCAGCATGCCTAAGAACAGGCTATATCCCGATCCAATGGAGAACCTCTAGAGTTGTTTTCCTCCTAAAAGCAGGAAAGTGCAGCCATGTGAGTTCCAAGGATTAAAGACCGAAAAGCCTAACCTCCTTTCTACTTAAAACATTAGAAAAGCTGCTGGATCTACAGAAACGAACAGAAGCGAATTAGGGGACTGATGTCAACCAACCAGCACGCCTACACCAAGAGAAAATCGGTGGAAACAGCAATACACTCGCTAGCAGCTACCGTCGAGAAAGCCCTCAACAATAAAAAATATGCACTAGGAGTATATGTAGATATATCCGGAGCATTTACAACCGTCGCTACAGAAGCCATAATGGACTGCCTAGGAGCAACCAACACCCACCCAGAAATCAGCCACTAGATAAAAAAACCTTTTAAGTTGTAGACGGGTGCAATCAGAGTGGAGCACCGCTTCCATGGTCAAAGGAGCACACAGCGACACACCCCAGGGTGGAGTCCTGTCGCCCCTCCTGTGGAACCTGGTGGTCGACAACCTCATCAAGAGATTCGAGAGGAAGGCCCCAAAAATAACAGCTTATGCGAACGACAAAAGCGTACTTATTACAGGAGTATGTCCATCGCTCCTCAGCTCCATAATGAAACGATCACTCAGGGAGATGTGTGAGTGGGCAGGTGGAGTAGGACGCAGTACCAACGCGGATAAGGCGGACCTCATCCTCTTCACCAAGAGGTACAAGGTAACCGCATAGATCCACCCGAAAAATTAACATGTTCGTAGACAGCCAAGCGCCGATAAAATCCATGCAGTCGTCCACAGAGAGGCACTAGACTCGCTCAACAAGACTAAGTCAGTGCGGATCTACTGGGTTCCCAGCCACCAGGGCATCGAAGGAAACAAAGCGGCAGACGTTCTGGCTAAGTAAAGCGTAGTGCTGGCAAACGAAAGAACCGAAAATTTGCCTGTCTCGCTACCCACTACCCACACTACACCACTAACGGAAACAGCTGTAGGTAATGTGATGAACCCGGGGCTATCGAAACTCTGGAACATCTCATCTGCAGCTGCCCGGCTTTCTCACGGGCAAGGAAAAGATACATGGTAGCACTGGAAGATGCCTCCAAGAGGTCGCCAAGGGAATTGCTTGCCTTTGCCAAAAACAACTCAATAGCACCCACTAAAGGTCTGTACTAATCTGGATAACTAAGGACCTTACTGGCCTTTGAGAGGCCCGCTGAGGGCCGTCCGGAGTAACCTAACGTATACTATTGTAAGTATATTTTCTTCGTTTACAAAAATACGAAATAATCATTAATTTCGGTCCCTGTTGTTTTTAACTTTTATTAAAAAAGTTATGTACAGACTACACTAGTCGACACGACTTTTCCGCTGTCGCCAAAAATTACTTTTTCTGATAGATTTGGATGTTTAAATTTTTTAAAAGAATGTTTTTTTTTTTTTCATGGAGTAGTTTTTTTTTTAAGAATTTTTAAAACATTTTGTGTTTCTTGTCATAGGTAGTGCTTCTATTTTTCACATAACTTAAGTTTCCTACAACTGGTTGTATTGAACTTTGCAGTTAAAAAAAGCTGACGAATGCAGCTATAAATCCGACTCAGACACTTTGTAGCTGCAACTTAGGAAACTTAAGTTATGTGAAAAATAGAAGCACTACCTATGACAAAAAACACAAAATGTTTTAAAAATTCTTAAAAAAAAAAATACTCCATGAAAAAAAAACCATAATTCTTAAAAAAATTTTAAATCTCCCAATCTATTAGAAAAAGTAATTTTTGGAGACAGCGGAAAAAAAAGTTGAATTTTGTCGAGTAGTGCTATCGGCCCGGTGCGTGTTTCTCTACGTATAAAGTGAAATATTAAAAAAATGAATTAGAACATCAAATTAATTTATTTAAACTAAAACATGTTATTAATTGCTAGCTACTTTAAAAACTAAAAATTAAAAAAAACTGGGCCAGGAGTTTTTTGTTTGAGTTTTCCTAGATTCCACAGAATCTTATTAATAGTTGTACTATCTATACGATTGTTGACTGAGAAAACAACTCACATTCAGGCCAGGAATATATACATATGTCCCTATTATAACTGAAGTAAGAGTGAAAGATGGAGGCATAAAACTATGCGCTAGACCAAAAAAACATGCAAATTTTCAACGTGAGGAGAAGATTACTTTAATAAACGCAGTTGAGGCAAGACCATGTCTAAGGTGGATCACGGAAAATAAGCATTTAAAAATTTTGACATTTTGGCGCATCCGTCTGCGCAGTACTTCTTCTTCCTATTTTTTGGTAACAATATATGCCGCCACCAACACAATCACTTCATCGACAGAGTTAATTTGTTTCCTTTTTTAATTTAAGTTGAATTTCAGCTAAATCAAGAGAGTGAACAAGCACGTTTTAGATTCTTGGTTACATTATTTTAGTTATGTTCCACACAAACGAAATAAACAGCAGATTCCTGCAGTTGCGCGCCCCTTCAGCATGCTTAGACTAGACAAAAATTATTTATTTAATTTACGCTGCTTATTTAAAAAACAATTTTTAATTGGCTAACTAGTTTAATATGAACTTCCGAATCAATGTGCTACGACTAATTAATGTGTCTATCTAAAACCACAAATCCCAGCCACAAAAAATTTGTTTTTCGATTTTTCCTAAGTTTTCAAAATCGAAATTTCCGGAAAAAATACCGTAAAAAATTATGAAATTTGAATTTGAAATCTTAATATCTTCCAAACGTTAAGCTACAGCTACAAAGTGAGTCGGACTGATAGCTGCATTTGTCAGCTTTTCAGAATTGCAAAGATCAATACAATACAAGTAATAAGAAACTTAAGCTGTATAAAAAATAGAAGTACTGCCTCTGGAAAAAACATGAAAAATTTTAAAAAAATCTTTAGAAAAACTATATCTAAAAAGAACCACATTTCTTTGAAAAAATGTATATCTTCAAATCTACTAGAAAAATTCATTTTGGGCGAGGGCGAGAAAAAAAAGTGAAATTTTGTTGAGTAGTGTTATTAAGCTCTGCCTGCAAAAGTGTTTTTGTTGTGTGCCTCTGCATTTTTTCAAAATAATATGCTGTGCTTGAGCCCATTACAAACATTGTGCAATCCAAAAATATGGACATTATTAAGTGCTTTGAGCATAAGCAGATCTTCAGCGGATGTTGTTTTTAATGAAATATTTGTAGAGCCCACTAAGGTTGCTAAAATCATTACGCCACCATTTATTCAAGAGCAGGCGAGTAGATCAAATCCTCCATTTACATCTGTGCCAATTAATTACCAGAGGGCAATATATTTACCATATGTCGACTCTCTTATATGTATGTGGAAGAAAAGATTTGAAGAGCAAAATAATCCAGCATTATATTTATTTGCTCTTTTCCCATTAATATTGAAAATTTAATCAAGGCAAAAGCTAACATTTCTGTAGCCTGTGATTTTTTAAATTTGCATGGCATTGAATATAAAAAAAATAGATGTGTGGTACTCACCACGACGAAAAAAACATTAACCGACCTGATTTGCGCATACAAAGAATCCGAATTCTACCCCAAAACTAAAATGGCCTTAGAAATTCTGCTACAGTGGAACGGTCATTCGGTACATTAAGAAGAGTTAAGACGTGGCTAAGAACGACGATGACTGAAACTCGACAGAATGGTAATTCATATATTCGAAACTAATAGCAGTTATTAAATTTGAGTTTTTCTTGCGCACTTGCTTATCCTATTAAATAATTGAAGTTAAACACAGAATTTTTCTCGAAATATTGGAAGTTGAGTTTCAATCACCTGTATATTCAATGGCAATTTTACTGCAGAGTAAAAACGGTTATAACTTAGCCGTTTATTTTTATATTCTTATAAGCGATACCTTAAACGACGCGTAATTAATGTGTCTATCTAAAACCAAAAAACAAGGCATTCAAATATTTTTTTTTCGACTTTTCCTGAGCTTTCAAAGTCAAAATTTCGGGGAAAAATACCGAAAAAAATTATGAAATTTGAATTTAAAAGCTTAATATCTTCCAGGCGTTAAGTTGCAGCTACAAAGTGTCTGAGTCGGATTTATAGCTGCATTTGTCAGCTTTTTTTAACTGCAAAGTTCAGTACAACCAGTTGTATGAAATGTGAGTTATGTGAAAAATAGAAGCACTACCTATGACAAAAATCAACAAATTTTTTAAAAATTCTTTAAAAAAAAACTACTCCATGAAAAAAAAACCATAATTCTTAAACAAATTTTAAATCTCCCAATCTATTAGAAAAAGTCATTTTTGGAGACAGCGGAAAAAAAAAGTTGAATTTTGTCGAGTAGTGTAATCAAAGCTTCGTTGTACATTTCCAAGGTAATCAACAAATCAGGATTTCTTGCATATGAATTAAAATATCTTCTGCCATATAATGTTTATATTTGTTTCATAATTCAAGTGGTATAAATGTTGCTAATACAATGGCAAATAGCATTCGTGTTTGTTATGGATGATCTGAAGCAGAGCTCGCAAATAACCGTCAACCATTTTAAAGTGTCCGAAAAAAACCGATCTTCTACGAACACTTTGAGAACGTGGAGCGAAAGAACACATCAAAAGTGTTTTTGCTCAACAACTGTTCTTCTCAGACCAAAACACTTTTTTTTGTGTTCTCTTTGGTTCGCTCCCTCAGGGACTATTTTGATCGAACACTTTCGGAAAAAAGTCTTTTTGTATGTATGCGTGCGTCTGTGTGACTGGCGAACGAGAGCAAGGTATATTTAACAAGGTAGCCGCACTGAGAGAGCCAGTACTTCTTATTTAAGTGAAGAAGAAGAAAAACAAGAAAAATCGTCCGCGGAAATGCGTCGCTCATTCTAGGAGACTGTAATTTAAGAAGTAAAAAAGAGGGCGAGAGAGCGAGTGCTTCTACCTTGTTAAATATACCTTGAACGAGAGCATCTTTGCTCAGGCATATTCTTTTCTCTTTCTCGCACACAGCAAGAAACAACCCTTTTTGAAGACACTTCTTGCGCACTGGTCTTTCAAAGACCGTTTTGCAGTGACCGCTCCCTCAAAAGTGTCCCTATCTGTGGTTATTGAGAGACCGATTCGTTTTTTCGGTTGAGCCAAACAGTCGGACCGAAACACACAAGCGAAACGAAAAAAGTGTTTCGCTCAGAGAGAGATCGTGTGTACCAAATTTTTTATGTTTTGTCTGCGTGAAGACTGCGTTGGAAAAATCGGTTGACGGTTATTTGCATGCTCTGATCTGAAGTAAATGCATCATGAAGTGTTGAATCCCAATGTATGACTATTCATTCATTGACTGTTCTCATTGACTTCTTCATTGACTATTCTCAGTTTTTGAAATGATTTTAGGCCAATCGCATTAGTTGGATGTACTGTATACATATATTCTCCAAATTGCATCTGTTTAGAAAATGCCAGGATGCCCAATGACTGCTGTTCCTTGTGTACGTCTTTGAAATTTTTTTGAAGACATATTCCATGTATAATACTGAGGCAATTTAGAATATAACAAATTTATCGCAAATGTATCAGTTTCGCATAATTGGAAAAAAGCAGTCAACGTAGTAGCTGGTGGTTGCGCTGCTCTTTCCAATACATTTGCTACATAAAATAAACACGTAGGCCATTCTCAAAATTCACAGCCAAGTGAACAACCACAGGATGTCTTTCGTGCATTGGAAACGAGATAATCCTCCAGACAGCTTTATTACTACTAATATAGCGCCCTATTTGATACTAAATAATTTTATCATTCTATTATCACCAGTGACACCGAAAACAGCCATATCGTTCCCTTAACTTATGTACATACTTGCAAATCTATTTAATGGATTTGACTGAATTACAATACTTCACATTTATATGAACATTGAATATTTTCGATAATAATGGACAATACGGAACCACCCATCCATTACCAACTTCAATGTCCTGGTTACGCTTTCAAATGGTTTCCGTTTTGCCATTACACTACTCGACAAAATTCAACTTTTTTTTTCCGCTGTGGCCAAAAATTACTTTTTCTGATAGATTTGGAGATTTACATTTTTTTAAAGAATTATGGTTTTTTTTTCATAGAGTAGTTTTTTTTTAAAGAATTTTTAAAAAATTTGGTGTTTTTTGTCGTAGGTAGTGCTTCTATTTTTCACATAACTTAAGTTTCCTACAACTGGTTGTATTGAACTTTGCAGTTAAAACCTAATTAATGTGTCTATCTAAAACCAAAAATCAAGGCATTCCAAATTTTTTTTTTCGACTTTTCCTGAGCTTTCAAAGTCAAAATTTCGGGGAAAAATACCGAAAAAAATTATGAAATTTGAATTTGAAAGCTTAATATCTTCCAGGCGTTAGGTTGCAGCTACAAAAAAAAACTACTCCATGAAAAAAAAAACATTCTTTACAAAATTTTAAACATCCAAATCTATCAGAAAAAGTCATTTTTGGCGACAGCGGAAAAGTCGTGTCGACTAGTGTTATCATTAGGTGATCTACGTCGATACAATGAATATCCGTTATAGCCCGTTATTGTGTCTAAAGTCAATGGCCTTGGGAGTCAATTCAAGCACTTTCCATCAATCATACATGTCAAACTCATATTCATGTATCATGTTTTTAACGACAACTTGAAAAAAAGGTTCAATTTGACATCAAAATCCCCCGTTTACAAAATGATTTATTGAATTCATTTGTTACAAAAAATGTGATGAATGAAGAACCGCTCCACCGATTTTGTGCAAACTTTACATAAAAATCTACTAAACAGTCAGAACAAAGCCTAAGTATTTGGTTTGGATAGGTGAGCCCGTTCTTCAGTTATAAAATTAGAACGAAAAGTGGCATTTATTTTTATATATATAGATAGGTGTTATTTTTTACTTTTATTTTAAAAGTTACAAATAAATGTTATTTTGATTTATATTAAACGAGAAGAAACGTTGTGAGCCGCGGCAAGGGCCGCGGCTCTACTTTATACCCGGTACTCAGTCAGTATAGGTGTATATGTATGAGCTTGTGACGCCCAGCACCATACGCAACGGCGCCGGCGCCATAACGTATAACACGGAATATTGAAGTATCCATATAATGTAACATATAGACTGAATATTGAAGTATGAAGTATGAATTATTGTATGTGGTTAAAATAAAAGACACATTCCGAGAGAAATCCAGCATCTTTAAAGTACGCGCCAAAACGGGCCAGTGGGACCAGCACCAGACCGTAAACGGTCACACTGCACACGAGCCAGTGTGACCGGATCACGAGCGCCAACGGGCACACTATCAGCTGGGACCCAGAAGGCGTTAGGCATGCCAGGGGCACGCACTAGCCCAAAGCCGCCGACCAACAGCTGACTTTCGGCAATATAAGAAGCCTCGCCAGTTCGAATCGGGGCAGTCCAACTCGGAACAGCCTGGGATTAACTTTCAAACATATTTTACAAACGGTGCTCGTACCAAAGGTAATATTCTCTGCCAATATTCTCCTCCCACAGAGAGTATTTACCTCTGCCAATATTCTTCTCCCCAGAGAGTATTCACCTCTGTCACCAAATCGTCTCCACAGAGAGTATTTACCTCTGCAACCACTCGTCTCCCCAGAGAGTATTCACCTCTGTCACTAAATCGTCTCCACAGAGAGTATTTACCTCTGCAACCACTCGTCTCCCCAGAGAGTATTCACTTCTGTCACCAAATCGTCTCCACAGAGAGTATTTACCTCTGAAACCATTCGTCCCCACAGAGAGTTTTCACCTCTACCACAAGTCTTCGCATCAGAGTGTATTTACTTCTGCCGCGATCCTTCCCACAGGGGCGTCCGACCGACGACCAACCACGACCTGCACGCAGCAAACAGCCACGTGCGGCCGAGTAGCCAAACAAGAAGGAAGACCCCGAAGGAAGACCCCTACCGGAGGCCCAGTACCAACCATCGGCCCTTGCCGCGGCTCACAACGTTCCCTCTCGTTTAATATAAATCAAAATAACATTTATTTGTAACTTTTAAAATAAAAGTAAAAAATAACACCTATCTATATATATAAAAATAAATGCCACTTTTCGTTCTAATTTTATAACTGAAGAACGGGCTCACCTATCCAAACCAAATACTTAGGCTTTGTTCTGACTGTTTAGTAGATTTTTATGTAAAGCACTAGCCCAAAGCCGCCGACCAACAGCTGACTTTCGGTAATATGAGAAGCCTCGCCAGCTCGAATCGGGGCAGTCCAACTCGGAACAGCCTGGGATTAACTTTCAAACATATTTTACAAACGGTGCTCGTACCAAAGGTAATATTCTCTGCCAATATTCTCCTCCCACAGAGAGTATTTACCTCTGCCAATATTCTTCTCCCCAGAGAGTATTCACCTCTGTCACCAAATCGTCTCCACAGAGAGTATTTACCTCTGCAACCACTCGTCTCCCCAGAGAGTATTCACCTCTGTCAATAATTCGTCTCCACAGAGAGTATTTACCTCTGCAACCACTCGTCTCCCCAGAGAGTATTCACCTCGGTCACCAAATCGTCCCCACAGAGAGTTTTCACCTCTACCACAAGTCTTCGCATCAGAGTGTATTTACTTCTGCCGCGATCCTTCCCACAGGGGCGTCCCACCGACGACCAACCACGACCTGCACGCAGCAAACAGCCACGTGCGGCCGAGTAGCCAAACAAGAAGGAAGACCCCGAAGGAAGACCCCTACCGGAGGCCCAGTACCAACCATCCAACCGTCCTATGTACAATTACGAACAATAAAGATAACTTTTATATACTGCTTAAACCTACGCCCTATTCTTGAACCCGAGAACATTTATTACAGCTACCACATCCAGAAATCAACCAAATTTCTGTGAACCCCGGCACGACGAGCATACCCCGGCCGAGGAACGTCACAAGCTTATGATTTACTCGTATGTAACTTATACAATATATTTGATACGTAAACGCCGCTCGACTTAGCTACCATTTTAATACATTAAATACATTAAATTGGTACCCAGGGAACACCACGGGAAGGCCATCGCGATGCAATGGGGTCACTCTAGCCAAAATATAATCTTGGGGACCTACGAGTCGACTTGAGCTGCTTTTAAAGGCATTTTTAAGCTCAATATTCCCCAAAAAATTAAAAATAGAATTCCAATCTGACAAAAAAAATATCTATACTAAAATGAATACCCAAATACGTAGAAATTATCTATACTAAAATGAATACCTAAGTACGTAAAAATGATTAATAATAAATATATTTAATATAAACTTAACAAAATAAAACGGATAAAAAAAGGAAAAAAAAAGATTAAAGAAAACAAGAGCTTACAGTAGAAAGTAATAGCTTCAGTCTTCAGTCAGCTCTCACTGCGTTCGGTCGTGTTTTCGCTATGTTGTATCAATGCTCGGAATGCGATTTGGATGTTACGGCCGCTCAGCTTCGTGGCTTTGATGCCGTACGCTGTTCGTCGTTGTGCCGCCGTGCGTTTCATCTGTCGTGCATTGATTTGCATGCTGATGCGGTGAAAATGTTGGTTAATCTGCCTAACCTTATGTGGCAGTGCGACAATTGTGTGATTGCGAATGACTCGCACTCGAAAATTGACGAACTCAACGACAAGGTTTTGAAGCTTGAGAGCCTTTATCGGGAGCTCAAGTCGGAGTTTATGGCTGCCCTCCCTGTCACTTTAAATAAGAAGGTGAAGCCGGCTGTTGCAAGGAAGAAAGCCGACAATGTCATATCTGTGGCTGAGTTGCAGTCTCCGCGGCTAGTGGCCGCCACATCGACTGCGGTTATTGACCCTGGATCAGCTGCTTCAGATGGCTTTGTCACTGTGCGGAGAAAAGTGAGAAAGACCCGCACAAAGAAGACGAAGCGTTTGCTAGGCATTGCGCCTAGCTGTGAGCAGCTAAATGTATTGCAGAGCAGAAAATACCTGCATATTGGTCGATTTTCTACTGCAACGGAGCCAGAGGCGGTGGTGAGATTTGTTGCCGATAAACTCAAGGTGTCTGAGACGGAAATTTTTTGTGCGAAATTGGTCAAGCGGGACGCTGATCTATCTGCATTGAAGTTTGTCAATTTCAAACTTGGTGTACCTGAGCCGCTGTTCCCTGACGTCTTTGAGGAGAAATTCTGGCCAGTGTCGGTAAGGGTTTCCCGTTTTGTGCATAGGCAGAGGCCGGAAGCAGATATTACGGCAGTTAATCTGTTGACAGCTGTGCCAGTACGGGCGTCCACCCCGACTACGGAAGCTCCAGCTCCAGTTCCTTCCACTTCAAAAAACCCCCAGTGAGCGGCGCCCATGGCTTCTGGTTCGCCGCCTCTTTACGACATATTCTGTATGCAATTTCTCGCCTCTACGCAGTCAGCAATGGCTCGCTGCATCACTTCTGGCGTACCTCTGCGGAACAACAACACAATACCGCTTCTTCGCTCTGCGCTTTGTGCGATATTCGCACGGCTGCTGCTGGTATAGGCGTCGACGCTCTTGCTTGCGCTCTATTTCAACGAAGTGCGCCTCTGACATCGTCGTTACAACAACATTCGACAACGCATGTCTTCGTGTGCTTGGCTTGCGCCGTTGCTGCACTCGACACTTGGGGAGAGTCAGTAGCCCGTCGTTCGCTCGCAAATGGAGAACTCTCTTCGCCCACAGTACCCAGTATGGATCTCCCCGCCGCTGCCCCGCTCAATCGTCTGGTCGAGGAAGGTGTGCTGCGGTTTCGGACTACGGCGTTTGGGCGTTTTTTACGCACGAGCCGCGCCCCTCTTGCTGATTGTGACATGCCAAGCCCTTCTCAGGATTATGCTTCCGTGCCCTCGGGCCGTTCAGCGCTGCTACCCTCCGTGATCATGCCTATGGAAGGGACCAAATCCTTAAGCATCTACTTTCAGAATGTAGCGGGCATGCGCACTAAGGCTCAGGCTGTATATTTGGCAACCGCTGTGTGCGATTTCGACGTCATCGTCGTGGTGGAAACCTGGCTCAACGATAGCTTCTTCGACAACGAGTATTTTGACCCCAACCTTTTCCAAGTGTTTCGTAAGGACAGAGATTGCGCCAAGACGAATCGCTGCAGAGGGGGTGGGGTCATTGTGGCCGTTAGACGCACGATTCAATGTGATCCCATTTGTCTCTTGGATGGAGACACTATGTTGGATCAGATTGGTGTGTTGGTGGCCGGACAGTCGGAGGCTCTGGTAGTCAGTGCTTCGTACATTCCGCCTTGTAGTAGCTATGAGGTCTACAAGGCGCATATGCGAAATATTACCAGCATGCATGCCAATTTAAAAGACCGTCAGCATCTCTGCGTTGTTGGCGACTTCAATTTGGGGTCGCTGGTGTGGTCCGCCGATCCGCAGTCGTCGGCTATGATCCCGAGCAACGTGCACTTGCAGCAGGAAATTCTTTGCTTGGATGATTGTTTTAGTGTGGGCTTATCCCAAGTCAATAATGTATTTAATAGGTTAAATAAGATTCTAGATTTAGTTTTCGTTGGACCTGATGTTGACTGCCGTGTAACGCGCTGTGAACAGCCGATTGTAGAATGCGATATGCATCATATGCCATTGCTACTAGCAGTTAAATTCATTTGTTACTCGCCTCGAGCGGAACTTGATTCTCATTATTATTTTACTGATGTAAGCCTGAATGCTATACGGGATGATATGTTTAATGTAAACTGGGCGTCTGTTCTATCGCATCCTAGTGTTGATACTTGTTATAGCGTTTTCATTGAAACTGTTCGTCATTTTGTTGGTAAAAATGCTTCCAGAAGAGTGCGTGGCTCCTATAGGTTACCGTGGTATACGAAGGGGCTCGTTAGGTACAAAAATCTGCGCAATAAGTTTTTTAAGCGTTTTAATAGGACCCGGGACCCTGGTGATTGGGACAAGTATGTGCAGCATAAACGGGAGTTTTCGTTTCTCAACAAATTTTTATATAATCAATATATTGCCGACGTTGAGAGGGGGCTCAAACTTAATCCCAGGTCATTTTGGCACTTTATAAACTCTAAGAGGTCAACGAGTGGTCTTCCCTCAGCTATGTATCTTGGTCTCTGTAGTGCTAATACTGACAGTGGCATAGCAAACCTTTTTGCTTCTTTTTTCAGGTCTAATTTTGAGCCATGTGCGACGTGGCATGATTCGGATATCCTTGACTCCATCCCTTCGGTTGTCAATATTGGCACACTTGATATATTGGAGGGGGACATCTTGGAGGCTATTGCTGACTTCGACAATTCTAATAAGCCCGACAGTGATGGTATTTCTGCCTTCCTGCTTCGCAATTGTTGTGATGCTTTTTGTGCGCCGCTGAAAATTCTTTTCATGAATTCCTTGTTAGCGGGTCGGTTTATTGGTAAGTTGAAAGCTGCCACAGTCACTCCTGTTTTTAAGAAAGGCTCGAAGAATAATATCTCTGATTATAGACCGATTGCCAAACTCAGCAATATCTCAAAGCTTTTTGAGCGTATCATTGCCAAAAAGATTACTTTCCTCACGAGGTCATACATCAGCCCAAAGCAGCATGGTTTTATGCCGGGTAGATCAACAGCTACGAACCTGATCGCCTTCAGTAATTTCTGCACACGTGCCTTTGAAAAGTACTCCCAGGTCGATGTTGTGTACACTGACTTTGCAAAGGCCTTTGATAAAGTCTCCCACTGTGCTCTAGTAGCCAAGCTACATCGGCTGGGTTTTCATTCGAGCTTGCTCAGTTGGCTCATATCATATCTGGAGCAGCGAGAGTATGTTGTATTGGTGAATGGGAAGCAGTCGGACCCATATTTGGCTACTTCCGGCCTTCCACAGGGCAGCGCTCTTGGTCCGCTGCTGTTCTCTATTTTTATTAATGACATATGTTTTAGCATTCGAGCCTCTGAGTATTTGCTTTACGCTGATGATCTCAAGATTTTTCGCTCTGTCAAATCATTAGGCGACAGTATCCTTCTTCAGCATGATCTGGATGAAGTTGCTCGTTGGTGCACACGTAATTTGCTCCCACTTAATATTAGAAAATGTTATTTGGTTTCGTATGGCAAGTGTACATTTAAAGTCCAGACCTCGTACTCGATAGATGGCCTTCCGCTCTTAAAGCAGACGGAGATACTCGATCTAGGCATCTTGTTTGATTCCAAATTTTTGTTTGTGGAACATCTGAATTACATTTTGCCGAAAGCTTATGCCATGTTTGCCTTTGTTAAGCGCAACTCATCCCAGTTTAACGATCCATACACGAGGCTAAGTCTATATTCTTTCCTCGTGCGCTCGCGCCTTGAGTATGCTTCAGTGGTTTGGAACCCTACTGGGTTGTTCAGATTGCGCGCGTCGAGAGACTGCAGAGGAAGTTTTTGAAGTTTGCACTCCAGCCTTTGCAGTTTGCAGTCCCATTGCCATCCTATGAGTGCAGATGTCGCCTTGTGCATCTCTCCTCTCTCGAGGATCGTAGGACCATTGCGGCTCAAATCTTTATTTATGACTTGGTAGTGGGGAATATTGATTGCCCTGACCTGCTTAATAGGATTGGCTTCAATACGCCTGCCAGGAGCCTTAGGGACCACGCACTCTTTGCTATTGATCTCCACCGGAGCAATTACGGAAGTAACGAACCTATATGTAGGGCTCTTCGCCAATATAATGCGCTGCCAGCTGGGATGCGGTTCGACTTCTGCCATGGGAAAGCAGCCGTTAGACGATTACTGTCTGATTTTTTCATGTTTCATTGTTAATTGTTTTTTTGTTGATTTCTTTGTATTATTTAAGATAGATGTAAGCTAGTTTAGCCAGTTAAGGTTCAACCGTTGGCCAATAAATAAATAAATAAATAAATAAATAAATAGCATAAATAAGAATACTCGTACGCGTCCCCTGCAGGTTCCTGCCGGTTCGTGCGGGCTTACGGTTCGTGCGGGGGGCGGGTCGCTGACCTATCCAAACCTATCTAAATCTAAACTCCTGCCTCCTTAACATTAACTAGAAATCCGCTATGATAACTATAGATAGTCTCAAAGGTGCGCGCGGTGGCCCTGCTATCGAAAATGTTTGAAAACGCCCAGTCAATATGCGTATCGCAATTGGTTGTGGACGAGTTCAAGCCTAAGAATGACCTACAATTCCTTTCTGAAAGGAATTCATAAATTTCCCTACAGCTGCGTGAAAGTTTATGAAGGCATAAATTAAAATCTCCTAACACTAAGCAAATTCTATCTAAAAGCTGATTTCTTTGAAATAAGTCCTCAAATTATGCTTTGAACATTGGCAACGGATACGCGGGGGTTCTATAAATAACAACAAAACCTTCAGATTTGTACTTAAACAAAGCATACTCGAACACTGGAGATGCTAAGTTTCCGGAATGTGCATAAAATCGACCACTTTTAAAATTACTACAATGATCTAATTGTTCATTCCTAACAAATATTAGAATGCCTCTTTTTTGTCTAGCTCCGCTGGCTACGGAAGGGCAATCTAACCGCACTGCAGTGGAATAGCCAGGAATAATATAAGCTTCATTTGAGTAAGTGGAAGCCTCAACGAAGCACAAAATAGAAGACTTGAGCATTAACTGATCAGAACAGACATCGATAAAATGGCAGTGCAAGCTTTCCGTATTATGGAAGAAAATATTGAGGTCGGACGGATTGAGTAAACAATCGAAGTGGGTGTGAAGAGATTTGGCAGAACGTAAGTTCTCCATCTCCTTCGCGACAGGACAGTCCCGCTTGGGTTTCGGAGGAATGAATGGTCCAACGATATAAAGTCCGTTCGCACTGGTGGCCCTACTGCAAGCAACATACAACGCCTCTCTTTGCATATTGGATGAAGTGTGGACGACCACTTTGCTGTATATAGCTCCCTGACTCTTATGAATGGTTATAGCTTCTGCAGCTACAACCGGAAACTGTTTTCGGTCAATAGTAACTTATTCGTTTTGGTGGTACTGAAAACTTTTTGTAGTTTTCTGAATTGGGGTCCATGAAGATTCGTTACTATGGCTGCGTTTCGAACGTGCGTTAGCTCCTACGCTTTCCTCAAGAAAATTTATCCAAAGAAGTTTGGGGGTATTCGAGGAGCTGAGATCTATTTGCATTAAAACACCAGTGGCTCCGTTAACAAGACCATCTGATGTATCTACATCGACTGTCATCATATATTTAGCCGTGGTTTTAAGAACCAATGAAGTACACAAACCTTGTGTATTCGAAATTTTAAAACTCTTAACAGAGTCCAGATATTTGCTTTTGGTTTCTGGGTTAAGATGTTCGGCTTTGATGCAGTCTAAAGCTATTGAAGTATATTCTGCAGTCATTATCGATGATAGCTTCTGCCTATTGTACTTATCTGTCTCGCTATTGCTATAAAATAAGTGGATCGCATCTCTGGGGGCTTGACTGCCGTCAACTATTCGGCTCCTAAGCAATTGACTATCTTCTGACGTCATTTCGGCCGATGCCATGTTATTAAGTGCGGTTGCAAACGCTTGGTCATCTCGCTGTCGCATTATCTCTGTAAGTTCGAAAAACTTGAAGCTATCCCAGAGACTAGAGCCAACTATCGCACTGTATGGATTATGCGCTCCTGATGAGGATTTAAATATCCAAGGATCACCTACAGGACATAACTGATTTAGATCGCCGAACACGATAACAGAAATGCCATCAAAAGGACTCTCGGGCCTTGAAAATATTTGTTTAAGGCGCCTATCCAAATACTAAAACATTTTTTCACCGACCATAGAAATTTCGTCAATTATAAGAATTTTAAGATCAATAAATCTTGAACGCAAGGTATTTAACAAATCTGGACCCAACTGTTTAAAGGCAAGGTTAGACTGATTGAGAGGTAAAGAAAACATGGAGTGAAGCGTGGCACCTCCAATACCGAATGCAGCTTTTCCTGTGGGAGCACACAGAAGAACCTTAACAGTTTCTGGGTTAGATCCTGTTCTACGATTAAACTCCTGGGAAATGGTCTAAAAAATTGTAGATATTGTCCTACTCTTGCCGACGCCTGCGCCGCCACCTACAAACTCATAAAAAACTGCCTTATTTCTCACATTATGCAGAACATGGGTGAGATAAGCTTTTTGCTTCAAATTAAGCGATATAATTAAACTGGCTAACAAAGTAAGAGTAACAATCGGAGGAAGCTTAACTAATCGAATACTCCAATTTTATCCGTTTCCTGGTCATTTAAGTTCAGAACATTTATTTGAGAGCTTATTTCGGGAATCGCTACAGCCCTAAACTGCTCATCAATGGTCTCATCAACTGCCTCTTCACCTAAATTTTCCTCCCTATTGCTAACGCATTGTATTTTTGGAAATTTGAACTAAATAAATCCTCTTTCTTCATCTCTCCACGGATAAAACAGCATGACTAATGCTCTAAAATAGTTAGACCTATCTGTATTTATATTAAACCTCATATATTTTAAAATGGATGGCTTGGTCCGTTCCCTAATAAAACCACTATTATCGCGGAGAGGGAGAAAGATGAATAGGACGAAGAAAATGAGGCACCAGTAGAAGCCTCATTTTCTTCGTCCTTTTCGCGCTTTTCGAAAATTCATAATTTGCTGCAAAATCGGCCAAACACAGACCCTGAAGATCGGGTGGTCTTTATTCATACCGCTCCAGCAATTCTTTGACGAATATGTCAGTGGAGTCCTGATTCATATTTTGTAGGATGCTTTTGGATTTGAGCATTCGCACTCGTTGCTCTGGAGAGAAAGTATTAACATGAACGCATTTGTTGCTAGTTCCAGACAACGGAATGCCTAGACAACAATATACGGCTTCCTGAACAGATATCTCAGTGCCAGAAATAAATTTGTGACCAATGTGCTGTAGCTTTTGCCTAATCGTATAATTGCCCCCTTGTACTTCTCTTACCGTCTCGCGCATAAGCTTAGAAATACCCCTTTGGGATTTATTTATATAATTTATTATATAGCGACAGCATGCATAAAGGTCCAAAATGAATTGGATACCCATATTGGCCCTTTGCATGGAAAGAATGTGCATATTATAAGCATTAACGCTAATCGACCTCTTTAAAAAAATTTGTGGTTTAAACCAGAACATATTGCATATTTGTAGTCCTCGTAATTGAGGCTCACTTGTTTGTGTGAAAGGAAATTCTCAAATATGCTCAAGTGATCAATCATATCAGAGGATTGATCAGAATTTAGTAGGTCTTGAATTTTCCTAAAATTTCCTTAGTGAAAATCAAGGTTTGGAGTTTCCTCCGGCAGTGGACTCAATACCTCTGTTTGGGGCATTGGAGGGTATGGAATACCGAATCAGCCAAAACATACCGTGAATGTGGGGAGAACCTCTTTGTTGAAATTCAACAGGCCAATAAAATTTGATGACGAAGTTTTCTCCGAAAATGCCCTCCCGATTCCTCATAGCTGTCAAAAGCTCACGATACCTATGATCAAAATACCTAGCACAAGTAACTGGATCTGCCTTGATGAGACGCTCCTTTTCGTTATACTGTAGATTCATTGCTTCTTCTTCGCTATTTATCTCTCTATCTACATTGCTTTTGAGCAAAACAAGCAACTCTGGCCACCGCGTTTCAGCAGCAGACAGAGTGATGAAAATAGTCGGCAGGCCGAACTGACGAATCATGGCCATAACCTTCTTCTTTTCTTCCTCCCAATGAGCCGGAGACGAGCGAATATCTCGAAGAACCTTATATCCCTCATCGTGGTTAATAAGTCCCCCAATGATATTCTCATTAAGAGCGTTAGCTGCCGTTACTGCACTGGACGTGCTCCGCTTACGTAAGCATATAGAAATATTATGGCGAATCTTAATGAGTTCTAACTTCTTGTAATTGAAAAACAGTTTATCAGATCTACAACCTCTCCTATCTACATTTCGAAGCTCTGATCTAACAATGGTTGTAAAACTTTCTGAAGATTGTCTCTTGTCGCCTGCATAAATAGTGGGAAAGGATAACTCTTCCGAGTCAATATCTAAGACCATATCAAGTGGTCGTTGGCCTTGCCCTGGTGCGATTTTTATAATCCTATCATCGAATTGTACGTTATTTTCAAGCAGAGTTTCCTGACCACCAAGGTTGAGCTCTTCGGCTTCTACCTCCTCCTCGGGATGGGCTGGCTCTGTGTCTAACTAAATAACGAAGTGCTTCAAAAATTTTGGAAGGTCTAATGGTTTCAGCCATCTTTTCTACGCTTCAGGTGGAGCTGAATAACCTGGGCTTCATGGAAAGCTTGTGGAAGCTCCTTCACGATATCACTTACCGAAATAGGGACGTTCACAACTGCTCCTTTAATGGCATTTTGGCCTCTTTCCCCAGGCAATAAAGGCTTAATTATCATAAATGGAAGTCGAGGAGAAATCAGTCGTTCCTCTAATGGAGTAAGCCCCTTTAAGCAGTCGGGCAGTTTAGGAAAATCTAGATCATTGAAAAAAAGCTTAGGCGCTTTACGCTTCTTAATGTTGCTATATATATTATATATATATATTATACTACATATATACTATATTATAAAATATGTTATAAAATAAAATATAATAAAATAAAATAAAATATAATGAAATAATACCTAATCAAATAAAATTGTATTATAAATAATTATAAAATCAATAATTATTTATATCATTAATTACACCAAAAATGACATTTTCTGATAGATTTGGAGTTTTTAAATTTTTTAAAGAATTATGGTTTTTGTTTTCATGGTGTAGTTTTTTTTTTAAAGAATTTTTGAAAAATTTGGTTTTTTTGTCATAGGTAGTGCTTCTATTTTTCACATAACTTAAGTTTCCTACAACTGGTTGTTTTGAACTTTGCAGTTAAAAAAAGCTGACAAATGCAGCTATAAATCCGACTCAGACATTTTGTAGCTGCAACTTAACGTCTGGAAGATATTAAGATTCCAAATTCAAATTTCATAATTTTTTTCGGTATTTTTCCCCGAAATTTTGACTTTGAAAGCTCAGGAAAAGTCGAAAATAAAATATTTGAATGCCTTGTTTTTTGGTTTTAGATAGACACATTAATTAGGCGTCGTTTAAGGTATCGCTTATAAAAATATAAAAATAAACGGCTAAGTTATAACCGTTTGACCAAAACTTCATATGCCGAATTTCGCCGATAAATTCCGTTAGCCGAAGTATGTATAACCGTTTTTTTTTTCCTACAAAAATACCAAAAATCTGTGTTTGGTATTGGTCAGCAGCAACACCGAAAAGCGCGCGATGCACCGTCACAGTTAGAATCTATTTGTTGAGCTACTGAGCTTCTTCAGCAGCGTATTTTTACGAACATTTATTAAAACAAATAATTGGTTTGATTTCTATGTGTATATTATATTCGTGTATGTTCAATTTAGTAGGGCTTGGTAATGCGAGCGATGCAATAAATAAACACAGATCACAGTGCCAACGAAACGAAGAATAACTATACGACGATACGAGCAAACGCTCACGAAGACGATCAATTCTGAAGTAAGTGCTGCTCCCACGCAGCTCTTGGCACACGAGGGTTATATGGCACACGAGGGTTCTCAGGTCATCGAAGCAAAGTACGGAACTGGAGGCGGAACGGTAGAAGTGATGCTTGGCTGTCTTCACCGCTGCCTCCCAGAGCCCGCCAAAGTGGGGAGACCGAGGGGGGCTGACCACGAGTACAAATGAACCGCTTGAGCGCGCTAATGAACGCTGGCGTTGACAAATCCTGCACAAGCTTCAAGTGCACGGCCTTGGTGGCAAAACAAATAAATACGCAAACGTAGCATTTAATGGGTGGTCTGGTCCGCACCTCACTCTTGTAAAAGAATGGACCACAAAAATCCACGCCTGTAACAGCAAAGGCGCAAGTTGCATTCACACGCTCCTTTGGCAGGTCAGCCATGATATGCTGAAGTAAACGCGGCTTGGCCTTAAAACATCTTGTGCAGCGATTCACGACATTTGCCACCGTCTTGCGCCCTCCAATTGGCCAATACTCATGACGAATTAGTGCGATTAATGATCGTGGTCCAGCGTGCAAGTTCCGCTCATGAAAATGCACAATTACAGCCGAAGTGACGGGATGACGCCTTGGAAGAATAACTGGATGCCGCGCGTTGAAATCAAGTGATGAGTTCGCCAACCGTCCACCGACGCGTAATAGTCCATGTTCATCCAGAAATGGTGCGAGCGACGAAATAGAGCTCGACGGCTGCACCTGCTCTCCATCCCGCAAAGCCTTGTAGTCAGTCCATAAGTGCACTCTCTGTATTGAACGAATGAGTAACCGTGTGCCACCAACGATGTCATCCACTGTTACTCCCGATGACTTTTTGCGCCTCACAAATTTGAAGACGTATGCAAACGTGCGCTGAAGTTTTCCGAAGGAATTGCTAAATTTCCGGCCATCAGAGAGGTCCACGAATGGGCAAACTGCAATGAGGACTCTCTTGCGAAGCAGGTCTTGTGTAGATGACGATGAACACATCGGTTTTTCATTTCGAAGAAAGAGTGGCCCGTGGGACCAAAGATGCGATTCTAAAAGTTCAGATGGCAGAGCGCCTCTGGACAAGATATCCGCAGGGTTCTGAGCGGTTGGAACGTAGCGCCATTCCATCTGAGCAGTCCGCTCCTGAATGGCCGAAACCCGATTTGCAACGAAGACGTTAAAACTTGATGGGTCATTGCGAATCCAGGACAAGGCAGTTGCGGAGTCGGACCAGCAATAGAAGCTTCCAGTAAATAATTTAAGTTGATGGATCTCACTGATCAATTGATAAAGTAGGTCAGCGCCACATAACTCCAACCTGGGCACCGTCAATACCTTGACAGGGGCGACACGAGACTTCGCACAGAAAAGTTGCACGTATGCGCCATTCTTGGTCCTTGAGACGATATAAATACATGCGCCATACGCGTCTAGGCTGGCATTACAAAACCCATGAACCTCCACCTTTGACCTGGGACACAATGCGAGGCGAGGAAATCTAAAACGCTGAGGGGCAGACAAATTCTCGCAGAAAGTGGTCCACGCTGACGAAAGAGACTCGGGTAGACTCTCATCCCATTGGAGCCGCTCCTTCCACACCAGCTGAAGGAAAATCTTTGCCTTTGCAATGACAGGCCCAATCAATCCAAGGGGATCATAAAAGCGAGCGATAGTTGACAACATAGAGCGCTTTGTCGGCTTTGAAGACAACTGTGCGGGTACTACGGAAAAGAGAAATTCATCGGATTCAGGCTCCCAAACCAATCCAAGGGCCTTTGTAAAATCGGTTCCATCGTCGAAACTCAGCAGCGTTTCTTTATCTTTGTCAGGAACTCCTTCAAGCACGGCAGGAACGTTGGAGCACCATTTCCGAATTGGGAAGTTTCCCCGAGCCAGCAACTGGGATGTCTGCTTCAACTTCTCACGCACTTCCTCTACAGATCCTCCACCAGTCATCAAATCGTCGACATAAAAATTGGACGCCAACACTTTCGAGCCAATAGGGAATGACGATTTTTCTTCTTCGGCCAATTGGAGCATCGCACGAATCGCAAGATAGGACGCTGGCTTGGTCCCATACGTTACCGTGTCGAGTTTAAACGTCTTTACATTTTCTCTCCTCTCTCGGCTCAGTTACCCGGACACACCTGTACATCTTGCAGATGTCCCCAGTCAGCGCAATTGGGAACGTCCGGAACCGAAGTAATGTATGTAGAAGCTTTGGTTGTATAGTAGGCCCAGCCATTAGAACCTCATTTAGAGAAAACCCCGTTGAAGTTGTTGCAGATCCATCGAACACAACCCGCAGTTTCGTAGTTGTGCTGTCTTCCTTAAGCACGCAATGGTGTGGCAAAAAATATCGACAGCGACTGGACAGTTCTGATTCTACCAACGACATGTGATTAAGTTCTTGGTACTCCCGGATGAAAGAGGAGTACTGAGATTTTAGCTCCGACCGACGCTCAAGTTTCCGCTCCAAGTTGAGGAACCGGCGATATGCTTGCATGTACGAATCACCCAAGATGTCCAAACTTCTTTTGATGGGCAACTTCACAGCGAACTCTCCAGATGACAAGCGCGAGAAATTAGCTTTGAAGTGCTCCTCACAATCGATATCCTCCTGCTTGACCGTTACCGAAACTTCAGTGGAACTTTCTATCTCCCAAAACCGCCTCAGTAGCATTTCCACTTGATCGAGGGACTCATGACCTGTGTCGGATGAGCACCGAGACCCCAACAAGGCCTTTTTACGAGGTTGCTGGCCACCTCCTGAAACCACCCATCCAAGGCGAGTCTTCTGAAGCGATGGCAAGCCTGTTGCCAATTTGATTTGGCCAACGCACAGAAGATCAAAGAATAGACTAGCCCCAATGAGCAGGTCAATACGCTGCGGCCTGAAAAACTGCGGATCCGCCAGTGAAATGTTCTGCGGAATTTTCCAGTCAGAAACGTCTACTGAAAAGCTAGGCTGCTGCTCGGTGATTGTGGGTGCTACCAATGCGACGAAACTGGTACTGTAGTCAGAGGATTGCGACTGCAAATTGAGGCACACTGTGTAGCCCTCCGATGCGAAACTAGAGTCCCCAAGACCCGATACTGCGGCCGATGACATGGTCTTCTTTAGTCTAAGTTGCTGAGCGAGACTAGATGTTATGAGGTGCATTTGTGACCCGGAATCCAAGAGTGCCCGACATGGCACGAGAGATCCAGCGCGATCCTTAAACAAAACCACGGCAGTGGCTAAGAGTACGACATCATTGCAAGAATTGTGAGCTATCAGAGCGGTGGCTGAAGCCTGTGAATGGGCTTCAGGGTGTGGTGACGACGAGACAGGAGACTCCGATTGCGAGCGTCTGTCATTGAAATGCAATAACGTGTGATGTTTGATCCCACAGTGGCGACAAGTTGAGGACCTGCAGGTGCGAATTTTATGGCCGGGCTTCAGGCAATTCATGCAAAGACTTAGTTTCTTCACCTCTAGTAGGCGCAGTGAAGGCGAGAGATCTAAAAACAAGGTGGAGGTATAAATACTATGGCCTGTAGTATTGCAAAATACACAGTCAAGAGCAACCGATTCAGTCGCTACGAAAGAACTCTTACTTTTGTTAAATGTTTTTTAATTCTTTCCCACCTGAATGCCGGGCGCATACATTGCCCTAGTGTGCTCCTGATTCTCCAACTTCTGACATCTTTGCTCCAGAAACTCGGTGAATTGCTTGGCTGTGGGTATACTATCCAGTGACGGAGTGTCCTCCCACTTGGCTTGTGTGGCACTGTCTACCCTCTGCAGCAGGCTGTGTATTATAATACAGTCAGCAATCTGTTCCTTTGTCCCAATACTTTTTAAGGCTCGCAGATTGCCAATTGCGGTATCTGTCAAGAACCGGAGCTGAGACACAGACGACTCCTCAACGCGCTGCACACCCAGAATGTCATTGACGTGTGCCTGAAAAATTAACCGTTTATTATTAAAGCGTCTGTTCAGCAAATCTAAAGCGATGGGATAGCTGGCGTGGCAAAATTCCAACGACGAGATCGTGTCTAGAGCCGGTCCTTTTAGGCAGGATCGTAGGTGCTGCAATTTTTCCACATTCGTCAAGTCAGGCTCCTTGTCGAATATCGAGGAAAACATGCTCCAAAAGGCGGAGTACTGTGAGTAGCCTCCACTGAATTCTGGAATCTTTAACTCCGGTAGGCGATGTCGATGCTGCATTATAACCGTAGCCGGGGCTTCTGAAATATGGTCCGTCCGCATTGTTGAGCAAGGGAGCATTGTGGGCTGCCGCTTGTTCAACTCATGCTTAATGCTGGTCTCCAGCATAACCACGCACTCGTCAAACTCTTTTCTTAAGGGACTACCGATCTCATCAAGATCGATTCTTTCCAGAGCATCATGATGCTCATTGAAAGACACGACAAGATCTTTATGCTGCCGTGGGCCGGCGCTAAGCCGAACACTATTATTAGCATCTAACTGACGATCGGCACAGAAAAACTAAAGCCCTATAGATTAATTTGCAAGCACTACTTGTATTTAATAAGTTAAAAGCTAAACTAGTTTAAATGTGATTAATAAACGGATTTTATCGCAATCGGCAATCGAAAAGTCTCTATCGGTCTCCTTGGCTCGATATCGACTGGTTATACCCAAAAAATTCCTACTGAAATTCGGCCGTTTTTTCCGCGAGAGTCACTCAAGAGAGAAGAGAATAGTGCAAATTGGAGCAAGGCAGAACGAATGGAGTCAAAACATGCGGGATTAATGGAAAATTATATTTTTACAGGAAAAAGTCTGTCTGAGCCGTTTCTACAGTGGCTCAAAGCTGAAACTATGCAGTGTCAAATAAAAAGTTTAAGGTGGTACAGATTTTAAACTAGAGGAAAAACAAAAAATGTTTAAACGCCAATTTGTTGTATGTTTTATCACATTTAAAAAAATAACTTTATTTGCTGATTAAATATTGCTCAGTTTTAAAAATAAAATAAAAACTTAAAATATATCTTAAATACAGGTCAAAGCCAGAATGATCCATCCACAAAAAAATTAAATATTAGTCGAATAAAAGGTTAAACAGGTATTTTAATACTTAGTATGTAATCCCCTAACCTTTATTACGGCTTTTAACCTACTATTCATGGAAGAGACCAGCTTCCGAGTGCTTTCCGAGCTTATTTTGTTCCATTCCTCCAGAAGGGCTTTTCTAAGGTCCTTTTTTCTAGAAATCCTGTGATTCTGGGTGTTTTTCTCCAGCGCAGCCCACAAATTTTGAATAACATTTAAGTTTGGAGACTGGGCTGGGGGAATTATCAAGTGGGGGCAGTTCCAGACAAGCCAGGACTGTCCTATTCCGGACGAATGTTTCGGGTCATTATCCTGGTAGAACCGGAAATCAAGTCGGATTCCTAGTTTCTGGAAGCTTTGGTGCAAGTTATCGGCCCCAAAACTTACCCAACAGGTAAAGGAAAAAATGGGGAAGGAGTGCAGAGTGGAAACTGTGCGCCGGGTTCTGCGCAACCATGACTTCAATGCCCGAGTACACCGAAAGAAGCCCTTCATAAGCCTGAAGAACAAAGGGACAAGGTTGGCGATCGCAAAAACCGACTTTTACAAGGATTTGGTGTTCTGGAATACCGTAATTTGTACACACGAGACCAAATTCAACCTTTTTGGGTCCGACGGAAGGAATTTTGTGTGGCGAAAGCCCAATACTGAGCTGGATCCCAAACACGTAAAAGCGACAGTCAAGCACGGCGGAGGAAGTGTCATGGTATGGGCATGCATGTCGGCAGCCAGCGTCGGAAACTTGGTGTTTATCGAGTCTACGATGGATACACACATGTACCTCAATATTCTCAAGGAAAACTTGCACCAAAGCTCCGAGAAATTTGGATTCCGACATGATTTCCGGTTCTACCAGGATAATGACCCGAAACATTCGTCCGGAATAGGACAGTCCTGGCTTATCTGGAACTGCCCCCACTTGATAATTCCCCCAGCCCAGTCTCCAAACTTAAATGTTATTCAAAATTTGTGGGCTGCGCTGGAGAAAAACACCCAGAATCACAGGATTTCTAGAAAAAAGGACCTTAGAAAAGCCCTTCTGGAGGAATGGAGCAAAATAAGCCCGGAAAGCACTCGGAAGCTGGTCTCTTCCATGAATAGTAGGTTAAAAGCCGTAATAAAGGTTAGGGGATTACATACTAAGTATTAAAATACCTGTTTAACCTTTTATTCGACTAATATTTAATTTTTTTGTGGATGGATCATTCTAGCTTTGACCTGTATTTGAGATATATTTTAAGTTTTTATTTTATTTTTAAAACTGAGCAATATTTAATCAGCAAATAAAGTTATTTTTTTAAATGTGATAAAACATACAACAAATTGGCGTTTAAACATTTTTTGTTTTTCCTCTAGTTTAAAATCTGTACCACCTTAAACTTTTTATTTGACACTGCACAGTTTCAGCTTTGAGACACTGTATATATACTTCTAATTCTATTTCTACTAATTACTCCTTCTAATTCTATCTATTCCCATTGTGTGGGGTAGAAGAAGGTTAATGTTTCACAAGGTGAATTTAGTGATGAGGTGACGTTGTCTGTGGGGAGGACCATCTACTCTATTTCGGCGCTCAGCATACGACAAACGAATGGTTCGCGAAAGAGAGCAGATGTTGTGACGTAAATGTTGTCACCTTATTACTAAATTCATCTTGAAGACATACGGATGAGTGTAAATAGACAGTTTCTCTATTATGAAAGCACTTGTTCAACAGGCCTAACTTAAAACTATACATACAATACAATACAATACAATACAATATTCAATGCACTGTAAACGCCCACGTTCGGCAGCGCTGCCCCTGTTGTGGGGCAGAGAGTTCTCAAGTGTTTACTGTGATTGTTTGAGATGCCAAGCTTTTTTGGCACCTATTTTTATCCAAATAATAATGCGAATTGTTCAAATGTAATAGCTGTTTATTTATACCGGCGGCTGCTAGCGGAAGCCGACTGCTTGCTCTTAGCACAACCAGATAAATGTACATATGTATAATCGAGATCCAAATGCAACCAATGCGCAGAGAGGTTAGCAGATTACTGAAATTAGCACCGTCGGCTAATCAAAGCTAGAGCCGAGGCGGCGGCTGCAGAGCGCCCTTTACAGAGGGAGAGCGCTGCCGAACGTGGGCGTTTACAGTGCATTGAATATTGTATTGTATTGTATTGTATGTATAGTTTTAAGTTAGGCCTGTTGATTAGCGGCTGGCCCGAACATACTCCCCCCGTTGGAAGCCAGTCTTCAACAGACTCCTTGAGGGGCAGTACACATAGTACTGCATAGTACTGCATACACATAGTACACATAGTACATACACATAGTACCGGGTAACGGCCCTTCTGATGGTTCCTGTGGCAGTCTTCAGCTCAGCTACGCGGCACACTCCATCCTTGCCCTTGAGGACCTCGACCACTCTAGCTAGTGGCCAACGCATTGGAGGAAGATTATCGTCCTTAATCAGAACGAGATCGTTTATGCAAAGATTTTGCGTGGGAGTCCGCCATTTCGACCGCTCTTGCAAAAGAGTTAGATACTCTTCGCGCCAGCGGCTCCATAAGATCTACTGCAGCTGAGTGACCCGTTGCCAGCCATCCAGACGATTGTAGTTCAGCTTCGTCAGATCGGGCTCGAGGATTGCCTCATGTGGACCGCCTAAAAGCAGATGAGCAGGAGTCAGGACTTCTAAGTCAGCAGGATTTTCTGAAAGCGAGAGCAAAAGGCGAGAATTAACAATTGCCATGATCTGGCAGATCAGAGTGCGCAGCTCGTCGAAGTCAAGCACAGAGGGCCCAACTGAGCGGTACAGGTGATGCTTTGCTGTCTTCACGGCCGCTTCCCACAAACCGCCAAAGTGCGGAGAGCGTGATGGGATGAAGCGCCAGTCGATCGAGTCCGCCAAGCAGGATTCATGGACCTCCTTCATATGCGAGTCGCTCATAACAAGTTTCTTGAGCTCCAAAAGCTCGTTCTTGGCGCCAACGAAGTTTGTCGCATTGTCGGACCAAATTTGTCTTGGCCTTCCTCGCGTGGAAGTGAAACACTTCAGGGCGCCTAGAAACGCTCCCTCCAAACGCTCCTTAGGCAGATCTCCCATGATGTGCTGAACCATGCGCGGCCTAGTCCTGAAGCATCTCACACACTTGCTGACTACCTTTGATACTGCCTTAATTCCGCCAATGGGCCAATATTCCAGTCGAATTTTGGCAAGTAGTGCGCGAGGTCCAGCATTAAAGTTCCTTTTGTGATAATACCTTATCAGCGCACAAGTTATGGGATGCGCCTCTGGCAGAATAAGCGGGTGCTGAGCGTCAAATCCCAGAGATGAGTTGCCAAGACGACCTCCAACTCTTAGTAATCCATACTTTTCGATGAACGAAGAGAGTGAGCTGATGGAACTGGATTTCCTGACTTGACCATTGCGTTGAATCTCCCTTATATCCATATACAAAACAGCCAGTTGAATATGCCGGATCAGAAGATGCGTTCCTTGCCGAATATCCGAAACGGTGAGTCCAGAATGCCGAAGCCGATGTACAAATTTATGCATGTAGGCGAATGTGCGCTGCATGCCGAAGAATGAATTTGCAAATTTGCATTCTGACGTGCGATCGGCATGTGGAGACGCGATCAGCAATACACGCTTGCGAAGCTCTGCCGTTGCTGCTTCAGGAACAGGAGGTACAGGCCACTCTTCCTTGGAGCCTACCAAAAATGATAGACCATGAAACCACAGCTCTGAGTGGATAAGATGGTGGGGAAGCGAGCCTCTAGAGAGAACGTCAGCAGGATTTAATGATGTGGGGAAATAGCGCCATTCCATGCCTGCCGTCAACTCCTGAATTGCTGCCACTCGATTTGCCACGAAGACTTGAAATTTGGCTGGCTCATCCCGTATCCAAGATAATGCTGTCGATGAATCTGACCAGCCATAAAACCGACCTGTAAAACTTCCAATATCCTTCAAATTATTCATTAGTTTCGCAAGCAAATGGGCTCCACTTAATTCCAGCTTGGGAATCGATAAGGGTTTTAGTGGCGCCAATCGAGAATTTGAGCACAAATTATTGCTCGACAATTGCCCTTCCCTGGACACCACATATATGCAAGCGCCATATGCTTCCATGCTGGCGTCACAAAATCCGTGAAGTTCGATTAAGGTAGCAGAAGAATGAACAACGCGAGGAAATGATATCCGCGGGATAGTTGACAAAGTGTTTCTCAAGTCCATCCAAGATGAATGCAACGCTGAGGGTAGGCTTTCATTCCAATCCAAATTTTCTCTCCAAAGCTGCTGAAGGAAGATTTTGCACCTGCCAATAACAGGATTTATCAAACCAAGAGGATCGTAGAAACGAGCAATCGAAGACAAAACCAAACGCTTGGAGGGCTTCGAATTTGTGTCCAGCGCGGTCAAGGCAAAAAGCAGCTGATCTGATGCAGGGTCCCATGCTAAGCCAAGAGTTTTCGTTATGTCACTTCCATCATGAAACCTTAAGTATTTCTCTCTGTCCGCTTCAGGCGTTCCCTCAAGTACTTCCTGATGGCTAGAGCACCATTTCCTAAGCTTAAAATTACCGCAAGACAGTATGGCGGAGGTTTGATGCATCTTTTCCATGACCTCAGCGACAGAGCTGCCGCCCGAGATGAGATCATCCACGTAAAAATCCTGTTGCAGAGCAGCTGAGCCAAGAGGGTAGGACTCGCCCTCGTCAATGGCCAGCTGGTGCATTGCGCGAACTGCTAAAAACGATGCAGCTCTAGTGCCATATGCGACGGTGTCTAATGTGTAGACCTGAGCTACGGACTGGACAGAATCTCGCCATAGAATGCACTGAAAGTAATTGTCAGGTGAAGACACTCGTACGCAGCGGTACATTTTACAAATGTCCCCAGTGAGAGCGACTGGATATGTGCGAAACCGAATTAGTATGCTGAACAATGCAGGCTGAATAACAGGGCCTGCCATCATCGCATCATTTAGGGAACATACAGTTGATGTAGCTGCCGAACCATCGAAAACGACACGAAGATTTGTCGTCGTACTATCCTCCTTTAAAACACAGTGATGAGGCAAGAAATATCTGCAGAGACTACGAGAATCAGGGTTGACTTGGGACATATGCTTCAACTCAATATACTCCCTCATAAAGGCAGAGTACCGCTCCTTGAGTGTAGTATCACGATCCACCTTTCACTCCAAATTGATGAATCGACGATGCGCCTGAGTGTAAGATTCCCCTAAGCGATCGCCATTATCCTTTAACGGGAGACGAACTGAATACTCCCCTGATGGCAAACGTGAGAAGTGGTCTACGAAATGCGCTTCACAATCTACTTCTTCCTTGGTATTCAAAACGGCGTCCGCACAAGTCTCGACCTCCCAAAACATTCGAAGAGTTTTATCCAACCTTGCATCCATGCTAGCTTCCGAATCTGGAGAATTGTGCGCTGCCAAGAGCGCCGAGCGTGCTACCCTTTGTCCACCGCCAGATACGATCCACCCAAGTCGTGTCGAGTTTGATTTGCCCTACGCAGAGGAGATCATAGAAAATGCTAGCACCAATGAGGAGATCCACTCGCTGAGGGTTGAAAAATGCAGGATCGGCAAGCTGAATATTTGATGGAATATTCCAATCGGCTACATTGACTGCCAGACTTGGTTGAAAATCGGTGATCGTAGGAGCTATAAGAGCAGTAAGCGTAGTTGTATAGTCAGCTGTGCGAGAATGCATACAAATGTTCACGGTGGATCCCTCAGTAGCCACGCTGGTATCGCCGAGCCTAGAGACAAGTGCAGACGATTGAGTTCTCCTAAGCTGAAGCTGATGGGCGAACCTGGATGTGATGAGATGAAGCTGAGATCCTGAATCCAGTATGGCACGACAAGGAACTAAAACGCCAGACCGATTCTTTACGAGAACCACAGCGGTAGCCAGAAGCACAACATCGGATTGAAGACCTTGGGCAGCAAGAGAGGTAGAGGCAGGGTAAGGTGAACTGCTAACAGAATCCTGAGTGGCAGAAATACCGTCTGGTTGGAGCGTTAGATCTGGAGGAGAAAGTTCTGGGGAGCCTTGAGTTGTAGATTGCAGATTCTCAAAATGCAACAAACTATGATGCCTCCCACCGCATACTCCCATCCGTTCCTAATGTTTGCAAAGCACGCATATGCAAATTGACTGCATCCGAAAACTCCCGAAGCCTTTTGGGAGATGGCGAATCCACTCTCTTGAGCCCAAGAATCTTCTTGATGTGTGCCTGAAAAACAAGTCGTTTGTTACTAAAACGTTTATTAAGTATGTCCAGCGCCACACGATAATTGGCACTGGAGAGTTCCAAAGATCGAACCGAATCCAAAGCCACATCAGCGAGGCTAGAGCGAAGGTGCTGGAACTTCTCGATGTCGCTGAGATCCGCATCCGCGTCGATGATCGAATGGAACATAGCCATAAAGTCCGAATATTCGACGTATCCTCCGGAAAACTTGGGTATTGTTAGCTCAGGAAGTCGCTGCTTGTGAGCCATGATGATGGTACTGTGTCCAGAATGGTTTGGTAGGGTAGTCGAATTGGCAGCAGCGCGCGAGTGGCCTAGTTCGAGAGCAGCCAGTAGCTCAGCCTTCAACGATATGAAGAGCATATCAAAGTTGTTGCGCATCGCACTCCCAATCTCATCTTGATTGAGCGCTTCCAGTTCATTATGGGCCTTATTAAATTCCTCTCGAATTTCTGACAGCATGTCGATACGAACGTCGATCTCCGTGGCGTTCAAATTATCGATCTTATTGCCGGCGAATGATTCGCCGAGCCCGCTCATTCGATCGTACAAAGACTGAACTTTACGTTTATAAAGGCTCAGCCTGTTATTAGCCGTCACAACATTTTCGCCCGCGCCTGTATTGGGATCGCTTTCCATGTTTAACGGTGCGAAATGCAACGAAACAACGGAGAATAGATAACCGTTTAGCGACCGCGTACAGAATCGAGAAAGAGAGAGTGAAGACACGAAAAGTCGAAACCGTGGCTGCAGTTGTGCTGAGAATGAGAGACTTGAAGATTATGCGACGGTGCACACAAGCTGGAGCGAAAATGAGAGACGAAAAAGTCAATAACCGTGTCTGCGGCTGAGCATAGAATGAGAGATTCGACGATTAACTAACGGAATCTCAGACAACCGCACTCTCACTGAATTTGCACATAAACCGTTTATATTTTGCACCAATGTATTTGTTTGTGGTTAAACTGCACAGAACCGAATATATTGTTCAATTTAAATGTTTTTGCACGAAACGGGATTAGCCAATGTCTTTAATCACGTCGGGGTCACCAATGTTTGAGATTCCAAGCTTTTTTGGCACCTATTTTTATCCAAATAATAATGCGAATTGTTCAAATGTAATAGCTGTTTATTTATACCGGCGGCTGCTAGCGGAAGCCGATTGCTTGCTCTTAGCACAACCAGATAAATGTACATATTTATAATCGAGATCCAAATGCAACCAATGCGCAGAGAGGTTAGCAGATTACTGAAATTAGCACCGTCGGCTAATCAAAGCTAGAGCCGAGGCGGCGGCTGCAGAGCGCCCTTTACAGAGGGAGAGCGCTGCCGAACGTGGGCGTTTACAGTGCATTGAATATTGTATTGTATTGTATTGTATGTATAGTTTTAAGTTAGGCCTGTTGATTAGCGTCTGGCCCGAACAGTGATGATGAGAGTGGAGGGGGGGACCTTGCTAAGACATGTAAACAGCGCATAGCGCATCCTTTTCTTTAATGAGAGAGGGGGTCTTGGTCAGAAATTGGAAGTTGGAAGGGAAAACAGGGAGAGAAAGAGAGGTCACGTGCTTACCAGTTTTTTTTTGATTTCGCAGTTACTCTGATGGATAATTCTCTTTCATTTCATAGAGTAACCACATGCATTTGCAGGTACCCCTCCCATACCATTAACGGCTCATTTAAACAGCACTTACACATACTATATTATGTATATTTACATATGTATGTACATATTTATTTATGTACGTATGTCCATTGGTTTTACGTATGTAGGTATATAAATCATTGCCTGGGCGGGTGGTAATTGTTTTGGACATGCTCTCTCTCTCTCTTTCTTTAGTCTCTCTCAGTGCTGCAAAATGAAATTTTTTTTTATACGTAGCTTGAACTAAAAATCTACGTATTTTTACGTAGCCAAAATTTGGTCAAATACGTAGATCTACGTATTTTTTTTTAAAGTCAAACAAAGCCAATTATAAAGGGTATTTTAATTATATATATGCCATATTTGTTTACATATAAGTTTTTATTAATAAAATTAACATTTTTTTTAATATTTAGGAGTGAATATTTTTATTAAAATAGCTTAGGTGCTCTTTCGATGGCTCAGATGATATTTGCTTTAAATGGTCTTTTGTGAATAATAATCCTTTTAGGGTTTCTGTGCCTAAACAATTCCTTTTATTCGTTTTAATTAAAGTTATCTCAGAAAAAATTCTTTCAACATTTGCGCTGCTATGCGGCAATGTTAAAATATTTTGAGCAAACTCTGACAAAAAAGGAAAAAGAAGGGAACCATCGCCTTTTTTAATATTTGCAATATACGCCCAAATCTCTACTTCCTTAGCATCTTCCCCAGTAAAGGGCAGATCTGTATTCCGTAAGATACGCCACTCCCTGTCGAGCTCATTGAAATTTCGCGTGCACAGTCCTGTCATGAAAATGCATGTTTATTAGAGGTTATATAAAACAATAAATTTTAAAGTAGTTACCTGGAAATGAAAGTGCAGCTTGTGTAATCGATGGTATGTTGCGTATTAATTTCTTGTTTAAGAATACCGCAGGATTTAAGAACTGCAATTGCTTCATTTTTTGCATGTGTTCGTTGTTAAATGGGAAGCGCTTTTTTATTTGACGAAGACTCTCAATAAAAAACTTAAGACAATTTTGCCGAAATAATAATAAATTCGCACAATCAATGGTTCCGCTTTTTTGAAGAGTTAGGGCAGCCACATTGCCTCCCAAATAAATGTAATTAAAGTCCAAGTGTAGATCGGAATTTTCAAATTCGCAATTCAAAATTTTTGATTCCAAAGCCGCTTTTTCGTTGCTATTTTGTTCGGGTTCCTCCTCAGACAATTCTATGTGTTCTGGCTTTATGAAACATTCCATTATTGTTTTATAGGCACGAAAAACGTTCTCGTAAAGCAAATACAGCTTGGGGCTTTCTGATTGCATCTCCAAATTCAGTTCGTTAAAAATTGGCAACACAAAATTCAGAAATTCTAAATAAAATTCAGTGGTTGGCTCGATGCACATTTTTAGAATAGGTTCGGCGGAACGTAATCGGTCGTTCAACACAGCTTCTTGAAAATATAACTTTAATGCCGGTAGTTGTTCCAACAGTCTTTTTACTACTTGCATCAAAGAAAGCCACCTTGTTTGACACGGTTTTAATAATTTGTGTGGCTTTACGTTCACAAAAGCTTGGAATTCTTGAAAGGCCGCAATACGTTTCGGACTGTTTTGTATAAATGTATACACTTCGCGAGCGAAGTCCTCAATATTGCGTGGAAGCTCCTTACAAGCATATGAGGCACAAAGATGAAAGGAGTGGCAAATGCACTTCATAAGAAATAAATCAGGAATATCGTCTGATAGCAATTTTGACAGAGAATGGTGTTGACCAAACATTGAATTCGTCCCATCTGCTGCAAAGCCAATCATGTTTTCTTTAAATGGAATGTTTTTTTCTTCGAAAAATGATACTAAGTCATTGTGCAAATCAGAGGCAGTGCTGCTGGAGACTTTTAAGAGGCCTAAAAAATTATCTTTAACTTTAAAGTTGATTGCAGTTCTTGCAATAAGCGCCAAATGTTTTGTGGTAGACCTGTCGGTGCTCTCGTCAACGATTAACGAGAATTTGTTGTTTTTTAAACGGTTAATTATATGATCTTCTGCCACTTGTCCAGTAACATGTGTTATAATATCATGAGCTTTACCACGTCCGAATTGTAATTTTGCAGCTATTTTTGAGTCCTTGTCGATACTTTGAATTAGATCTTGTAAATCGGTGGCCAAGGAAAATGGCAAATTATGCTTTGCCAAAAATAAAGACATTTTTATTTCGGCGCTCTTTATGTTGTTTTTAAAAGTAGTTAAAGCTGTGTCAGGCAACATAGATAAAATTGTTGGTTGATGGACGCCTTGAAATTAATGTATTAAAAATATTTATATATATGCATTAAAAATATGTATAACGTTTGTTGAATAAACACTGGGTTTAGTTCCTCCTGCACAAGGACAAGTTGTTAAAAACACATAAAAACATAAATTAAGATACAGACATAACAAACTCGAAGACAACAGACACAAATGAATAAACAAAATAAATACTTCTCTCGTTGTTCTTATGTTTTGTACAATTTACGTGATTATCTAGAACTCTTGTACCTGCACCACATTTTAAGTCTATTTTGCAAATTTTGCAAAAGAAAAAATTGCTACCTTTGACGCTTCTTTTCAGCCAGCCGCAATATTTTTTGTCGTGCTCCGAACTATCCGAATATTTCATGTCATAGTGGCGTTTCCGTTTCTTTGTGGAAGTGGTGGATTGCTCCTTATCGCTTTCACTGCTTATAGAAGAGTAGTTTTCCATTTGAGATCAATATAAAAACAACCAAACTTTAGGAACTTTTTATCGCGACAAAAATTTACATGTGCTGCACAGCTGAGAATAATGAATATCGTTGCCAGCCTGTTCTTTCTGGCAACATTAGGCAACATCTTGACTAAAGCCTGCTGCTAGCACACTGTTAGTGTTGGTAAATTGCAAATTACTCGTTTACTTTTAAATTAAACATTTAAATTCTTGTTTATATCTAAAAAAAATTTGCTAAAATTTTTTTTTGTACAATTTAAAAAAAATACGTAGATTTGGGAGCTCTATACGTAGATACGTAGATCGGGGCTGAAAATACGTAGATCTACGTAAAAATACGTAGATTTTGCAGCACTGGTCTCTCTGTATAGGGAAAGGACAGATACATTTGGTAATGTGGGTGGGCGGTGATTGTGTTAAGACATGGGCAAGCAGACTGCGCATCGCGCTTGTTTGACGGAGAGGGGTCGGAGAGGTTGGTCACAAGGTCAAAGGAGGAAAAGAGATGGAGAGAACGCCTGCCAGCGATCTTCGCGCTTGGATTGCCGGAGATCGCTATTACTCATTGCGGGGCAAAGCAGACTAGGAAAAGTGCAAAAAATAAAGAGAGCAAACGCATATCTACATATCCACTCTAAATGGTTTTCTCCATTCTGGCTATAATAATGATTCGATCTGATTGAAATTCGGCAATCTAGTTATAGACATTGTCTACGGCTCTGCTTTTTCAGTTATTATAAAATTTTGGTCGACACAGATTTTGGTGGGAGGAAGGAGGCGGGGAGAACATTTGAAATACCCTTGTAACAGTGTGATATCACAGGAGTCTTTATCCAGGAGTCTTTGCTCTAGCTTCTATAGTCTCTGAGATCTAGGCGCTAGGCGGACGAACGAGCAAAGCAGACGAGGTCCGTGTGAGAGAGAGCGAGAGGGAGCACTGCCATTCGAAATAGTTTTCTTCATTGTGGCTATATTGATCCGATCTTATCCAGATTCAACACTTTGATAAATACAGTAATTCTCTATGATTCTGCGTTTTTGATTTTCTCGTATCTTGATAATTGTGGATTCCACAGATTTTCGTCCTTTGTGGGGGCGGAAGAGGGCGTGTCAAAATTTTGAAATACACTTGTGCTGAATTGATATCACAGGAGCTTGGATACAAAGTTTGGTTGCTCTAGATCTTATAGTCTCTAAGAACTAGGCGTCAAAAAAGACGAATGGGCAAAGCAGAAGGGGTCGCGTGTGAGAGAGAGCGAGAGGGAACGATGACTTTCGAAAAGATTTTCTTTATTGTGGCTATATTAATAATCCATTCAACACTCTGATAGATATATGAATTCTCTATGATTCTGCGTTTTTAGTTTTCCCGTATCTTCAAAATTGTGTATGCCACAGACTTTTGTCCTTTGTGCGGGCGGAAGGGGGCGGGGCGAAATTTTGAAATACACTTGGAGTAGTGTGATAACACAGGAGACTGGATACATAATTAGGTTGCTCTAGTTTTAATAGTCTCTGAGATATAGGCGCTAATGAAGACGGACGGACGGACGGCTATTGATGCTGATCAAGAATATATATACTTTATGGGGTCGGAAACGCTTCCTTCTGGGCGTTACACACATCCGTTATCACCACAAATCTTATATACCCCTATACTCTTCGATTACCGGGTATAACAATATTATTATTTCAGGTTTTTTTTTTAAATAAAAATTTTAAATAAGAGTTAGAAATGATTTATATTTTTATATAAGCTGTGAATAAAAGTTATATTCACGATATATGATATCGCAAAATACGCCTAAAATATGAATTTTGGTGTATTTCGTGATGCCGTACCATATTGTCGTCACGTTGATTTGTTTTCTTAAAATTTGCGTAACTGTTATTTACGGTCCCTGAAAAAATAGGACGAACTTTTGGTGCACCAAAGAATATATGTAGAATACATTTTTATTGGAAGACTTTGTACAAATAAAACTTTTTATTTATTAGTTCGCTTCGGTTTTGGTATAGGATTCCAATCTAAGTTTAAAGACGTTGGCGATGACTCTCTGTACTGCCCAGCTAGTTTAAATAGTTTTGTTTTATAAAAGATATTAGTTTCAGCTTTTGATGAAATTTCAGACATATATTTTGTTTCCGGCTCTGAGCATTTAACGTTTGGGTTATTTAATTCGTTTCCGGACACATATTTGCTTTCATCATACTGGCTCAAAGATGAAAAATTTAATTTTGTTCCTTTAGCTGCACTGTTATTTAAAAGCTGTTGATTACGACTTATAGATTCAATAGCTTTATGAATTGATTTTTGTAGGCTCAATCGGTTTGAATTGTGATCTGTTAAGTTTGAAGTCTGAGCAATATCATAAAATTCAGAATATGATGTAGGTTCGTTCAATTCAAACTTTTTCAGTGAATTTGGTTGGTTGTAGGTTTCTTCTGAACCCGTAAAATTGTGATTTTCTTTGCATGTGTATGGTTTTTCATATTTATCTTTTTTATTATTACTTTCTGACATTGGTTTGTGTTGTGCTTGGTCATGCTTGTGTGTTTTGGCATCAGTATGTGAAACAGGATTATCTTCAAATTTTTGTTCATTGTTTTTAGTTTTATTTGAGTGTTTTGTAGTTCGAACATCTACCTCTTCTGTAGTTAAAGCATTTACTGTAATATCTTTAGTACGCTTGCATTTCCCATGTGGTTGTATTATCTTGGGCTGGTTTTTATTATAAGCTATAAATGTATTGCCAGCCAACCCAGCCACTAGATCTTTATTATTTGACAATTCCTTTTTCCCACCTACAAAAAGTTGTATGCTATTTCGGCTATTTGCTGTGGTATCTTTGACAGGGTTTTTAGGCACGTTTGATTTAACAACGGTATTAGAGGCTATAAGAGCCAATGATCGATTTCCTATATTTTGGTTAATAAGGTTTTGTTTTTCCTTTTTTGCATCATAACTTATCGGAGATTCGTATCTTTCATAAACAAATAATTCTATTTCATTGGCAAGTGATTTGATGTCAACTCCTCTATCATTATTGATTGAAACGTCAACTTCTTTTTCATAATCATTTTGCTAAAATAAAAAAAAATTTCAAAAATAACATATATGTATTTATAAATTAAAATGTGTGTAATCTTACCAATGGTAAAGGTGGTTGTGGAGCTCGCATTTTTTTCCGATATTTTTTAAAACTTATTGGAATGTTGAAATCTGCATTGACTTCGCATTCAAACGGATTAGTACTTGTTAAACTAGACTTCGATGATCTGAAAAGGTAAATTAAAAAGTCCATTACTAATAAAACCTAATACTAATACTAATAATCTAATACAGAAAGGAAGGCCACAGCTGTCCTATCGCAACCTGAGTGGTTGTAGCATAGTTTTAAGAACTTTGCAAGTCTGAAAAGATAATAAATGCTACTATCAATTGTGCCTCAAGTTTTACCAAATAAGGTCCGCTGCTAATAAGCTCGTACGATATATATATGGATATGACTGCCTTGAAAGCCATAGTAGTTAATAGAGACCGAAAAATACTAGCGCGAATACGAGTATATGAGTTTTTAGATACCAAAAACCTCTTGTTTTTAATATATGTTGAAAGTTCGAATTAAGTAGAGTCGAGCGGGTTTTAAAAATAGGGCTGGCAAAAATCCTCTAGCTGAACCCTCTTCGAGAGTGCCGGCTGGGCAATGGACACGGCATGATCCCGGACGAGGATAATGCATTGTCTCTTGCCCCTTTTCGGGCAATGCAGTGTCTAGCTAAAGCAATGACCCAGCGTCTTCTCGATCTCGAGTCGGGAGAGCCGGGTCAGGACCATGGCTAGAGGTGCCTGGCGGCTAGTATAGTGTTTCCCATTTATAACAGTTCCAATATGCTTTCGACGAGAAGACGTCAGTCTTCTCTGATGGTTCTTTATTGATTAATTCTTAGAGTTAGAGCTGTCCACTGTGAAGCAGTGAGCAGCCGTTTTACATACATGGTTTTAAGGCTTATTATATACAGCAAGAGAGTCAGAGAGAGAGTCATGCGCGCACATATGTATACAAAGCGACGGTCAAGCGTGAGAACGCTGACTTAGCTATTTGGGCGGTCGTTGCTATCAAGTGCGGATCATATTCCGTCTGCACTTGAATATGCGCAGAGGGCACTTTGCGTTGGGCGCGCTGCGACAAAGTCGCTGCTTATGTTTGCATTCTGTTGGCATAACAACAAAGTGTTGCAGCCTTATTTATATGTATGTATATACATATGTACGCATGCTACATCTCCCTCCTTTTAAAAAATAACGTAATTTATGTAGTTATTTTAAGTACTAATGTTAATATGTATGTGTAAATGTATATGTTTAAAACTATGTGTATAAAAAAATTTATGTATGTGTTAGTATTTTATTTTAAATGTTTTTTCTTTTTATAAATGAAAAGAATTTTTCTTTCTTTGTGAGTTTCCTTGTCTTAAATTCCATTTTCCTTTTTATTGTTTTGTATTATTTTGTTCGAACAATTTTCTTTGTTTATATTAGAGTTTTCAATTCAATTATTATACAATTTTAATCTATCCTTATGTACTTTTTGTTTTTTCTTTTTAGTATCCCTAATTATTATATTATCGTTATCTTCTAACTTTTCTACTGTATAGGGTCCTAAATAAGTTGGATCTAACTTATGTCCTGTTTCATTCTTAAGTAGGACTTTATCTCCTACCGATATATCTATGTTTATTATTTTTTTATCATATAATTCCTTATTATTTCTCTTATTTTCTTCTAACATAATTCTAGCTCTTTTATATGCTATTTCCAATCTATATTTACTTTCCTTAGCATAATCATCTATATTATATAAAGGTTCTATGGTGTCTGTGCTATTAAAATGTTTTAATAAATTGTTTGTTTTACCGAAAACAAGTTCATATGGACAATAGTCATGTGCCATAGATGGGGTTGTGTTGAAACAGTAAACGAAATATTGGATCCATACGTCCCAATCAGTCCCAATGTATTCATTAAAAGTTCTGTGACTTCTTTCGACTGTTCCAACTGTCTGGTGGTGGTGTGCAGTTGATGTTATGTTATTTATTTGTAAATACTTGCACAAATCATTTATTATAGAATTTTTGTATTCTGTTCCCATGTATTCATTAAAAGTTCTGTGACTTCTTTCGACTGTTCCAACTGTCTGGTGGTGGTGTGCAGTTGATGTTATGTTATTTATTTGTAAATACTTGCACAAATCATTTATTATAGAATTTTTGTATTCTGTTCCCATGTCCGTAATGAACGTCTTCATTGGACCGTACTTTAGAATAAAATTCTCAAAAATCGCTTTTGCTACTGTGTTAGCACTTTTGTTTGGAATTGGAATCGCGACTAGATATTTAGTCAGATCACAAATTAATGTGACTGCGTATTCATTTCCATTTTCAGACTTGGGTAGTGGACCAATGGTGTCTACTATAACCCTGTCGAAAGCGTGTATTGGCGTATCAGTTATTGTTAAAGGAGTTTTTATTTTTCTTGTCACTTTTGATTTTTGGCATTTTGGACATTTTCGTATGTACTCAGTAATATCTCGAGTCATACCCTTCCAATAATAATGTCTTTTGACCTTGGCCAATGTTTTTGAGATGCCTGTGTGACCTCCTTGTATTGGATCATCATGGAACGTAGACAATAGAGCTTCTCTTTCTTTTATTGTTTCTATTTGGGTCACCGGGTTGAGTAGCGCTACTCTCAATGAAATTAATATTTTATTGCCCATATTTTTGAAATTATCGATTGAAACGTGTTCAAAGATATTTTCCCACGGTGCCACTTTGAGTTGGCTGATTTTATTTATACCGGCTTGCGTTTCAAGCCTTTGGAAAAATTGACCTAAGTCAAGAGTTCCATTGGTATATAAATCGCTAACATCATATCTTGCAGTAATTTTCTTACCATGTTTAAAAAAACATAGCATATTTTTTACATGCAAGGTCACTACTTTACGTACTTCGTCACTGTTATGACTTTATATACGTTGGGCTTAGAAGCTTTTTCTGTAGATTGCCATGGCAATTCTATTTTTTCTTTTCCTGCGCAGGAATTTTGTCTACTTTGATTTCTTGTAGTGACTTTCTTTATTGATCCATTTATTTGTTGTAGCTGTTGAATGGTTATTCTTGATAACGCATCCGCTACAAAATTGTCTTTACCCTTCAGACATTCGACTGTAAAATTATACTCCTCTAGTTCAAGTCTCATACGCGTTAGCTTTGAGCTTGGATTTACCATTGAGAACAAGTATGTTAATGGTCTGTGATCTGTTTTGACATTGAAGTGTCTACCATAAATATATGGTCTGAAATAAGTTATTGCCCAATGAATTGCTGCCAATTCTTGTTCTGTTGTACTTTTATTACTTTCACCCTTAGTAAACGATCTTGATGCATAAGCAACTGGAAGTTGGAGTCCATTTTTGTTTTGAGTTAAAACTGCTCCACATGCTTGTTTACTTGCATCTGTTATTATGCAAAATTCTTTGCTGAAATCTGGGTATTGTAATAAATTCGGATTTATTAGTGCCGATTTGAGATGTTCGAAAGCATGCTGACAATCAGCCGTCCATTCGAATTTTACATCTTTTTTGCATAATCTTGTTATGTGACGAGCATAGTCGGCGAAATTTTTGATGAAACGTCTATAGTAGTTGCAGAATGCAACGAATCGTCTGGCGCTGTCCGCATCATGTGGAACTGGGTAATTTTTAATGACGTCGTATTTTTTGTCGTCAGGCAAGATTCCTTTATCCGTGCATTTGTGTCCCAAAAATGTGACTTCATGCATGAAAAATTAACATTTTTCAGGATGTAATTTAAGATTGTATTTCCTACATTTCTCAAAAACATCAGTTAAGTTTTTGAGCATATGTGTTTCGGAACAACCAATGACTATTAAATCATCCATATAAAAGAAAGCTTGAGAAGGTTCTAATCCGGAAAATGCTATAGTCATCATTCTCTGGAAAGAATTTGGCGCTATTTTTAAACCGAATGGCAATCGCGTGAAGCGATACGAGCCATTGCTTGTTAAAAAAGACGTTATATCTCTTGAACTTTTTTCGAGTTCAATTTGATGAATTCCCGACATTAAATCAAGGCATGAAAAGTATTTTGCTCTTCCTAGTTGATCCAAAATGTCTTCAATTCTAGGTAGCGGGAATTTATCCGACAACAGTTTTTTATTAATTTGACGATAGTCAATTACTAATCGCCATTTTTTCTTGTCAGAACCTGGAAGGGATTTCTTCGGAACTAACAAAAGTGGGCTGTTATAAGGGGATACAGACGGTTCGACTATTTTATTGTCGATTAATTTTTGTACTTGTACTTGTATCTCATCTATTTGACTTTGAGGGTTTCTATAATTTTTTATGTAGACCGGTTCATCATCCTTCAATCTTAGCTTTTGTTTGTAGAAATTATTGGTAGTGATCGATTCGGTTTCGAGTCCGAATACGTCACTAAACTGGGTGCATAAGTTAGTCAATTCGTTTTTGAATTGTGGTGGAAAATTTTGAGCTAATTGAGATAAGACAGTTTTTTCTCTATTTTCTGGATTGTTTTGAACTATGTCGTAGTTCGAAAGTGGTTCATATGACAAATTTTTAATATTTACTACTTGATCGGCACTGGTCGTATTCAGTAATCGGACAAATGCATTTTTGGTTGTTGCAACTGTGTTTGCAACATAAATGCCTTCTTGAATTTCCTGGTTTGGAATTAGTACACTATCTTGATCTGATGATAGGTGAATTTTTCTGACTACTTGGGATCTTGCTGGTAGTACAATGGAATTATTACCAGAACTGTATGTTATTGGAACATAAATTGGGAAATTTAGATTATTTGGTCTCATTATGAGCCAATCTTCATTTGGTTTGAAATCTAACTGGCAATTGAATTTCTTAATGAAGTCAATGCCTAATATTCCATCACAAGGTATTGCGAAATGCAAATCTACTAAGTGAAAATCGTGTGGAATTATGTATTTACTTGTCTGTATCTCTATTGAAATCAGTCCTTTGGACTGTATTATGTCTTGGCCTATGCCTTGAATATTGATCTTCTTATGTATTTGGATATCATGAAAGATATCAGAATTTTCCTTTAACAGAGATATGTCTGCACCAGTATCTATTAAAAATACAAGTTTTTTATTTGTCTTCACATTGAAAAAGTTTACAAATATATGTAAACTAAGATTATCTGAATATCTGAGGGTTGTTGAGAGTTTCCCTGATTGTTCTGGGTTACTCTAACATTGTTTGTATTATCATTATTTTGGTTGTTTCGGCCTCGGTTGAAATTGTTGTTTCCATATCCTCGGCCTCTACGGTAATTGTTGTTTTGATTACCGTAATTATTACTTCCTCTGTTTTGGTAGTTACCATTGCCTCTACCACGATAGTTACCACGATTGTTACTACCGCGGTAGTTGTTATTCCCTCTTTTAGAGTACAACACTGTATTCACACTACCAGTAAGTCTTGTACTAGTACGGATGTATGCACTATCGGCAGCATCCATGGTAGTGAAAACACCAGACTCCATAACGGATTTAATGCTTTCGTGACTAGTTTTACTAATCATTGTGTTAACGGCTTCTGTAATGCTGAGCGTGTCAGCATTCTCAGATGATATGCCTTGGTCAATATAAGCAGCTTCAAGAAGCTGTCGCAGATTTTCTAGTTCAGTTGTGAACTGAGTGGCTGTTTTGCCTTTCTGCGTTAAAGTGTCCATTTTTGCTTTTATGTTGGCGGGTGTTTCACCGACAACTACGGCTTTTAATTTTGCAATTATTCCATCTATTGTGGTTTCATTTTTTATCTTATTGAGGGTTGTGCCCGTTATTTTTGATTTAATCACCTCTATGGCAATTTCCTCATAAGTTCCCTTTGTTAAATTGACAAGTCTTAATGCCGTTAAGAATTTTTCAAGACGGATTTTCAAGACGGCAAGTCGATCTGCAGTGTGGGCTGTCCAGAGGTCCCGGGCAATCTGCTGGGCATTGCTTGACGTACTGAGGCACTTTGCATTTGGGAGGCGGTGTGGTTATTGTTTTTTCATTAAAAATTTTTATATTTGTGATATTCATTGAGTGAGTATGTGGTGTAGGGTTTTCTTTAATCTTTTTCAGCTGTTGCTGATAAAAGTCCAGCATGGCCTGTAGCCTTGCTGTTGCCTTCCACGGTGTGTTGGCCTTGGGTGAATATAATTGCCACTTAATGTGAGCAATTTCTTTATTCAATTTTTTAACCCGGCCACCGCGACCCATAACACTCACTATACTCTACTCACTCTGCCTCCTTCGTCCTCTTCAATAGTTATAGTTGTTGTCGTTGTTGTTGTAGTTGTATGATGATCTTCGCGCTCGCTCTTTCATCCATGTTGTCTGCTTGTTGCTGTTTCTCTGCTACTGTGTTGTTGTTGTTGTTGTATAGTGTCGGCTTGAGATCCGCTGTCACGGTCGCCATATAGTGTTTCCCATTTATAACAGTTCCAATATGCTTTCGACGAGAAGACGTCAGTCTTCTCTGATGGTTCTTTATTGATTAATTCTTAGAGTTAGAGCTGTCCACTGTGAAGCAGTGAGCAGCCGTTTTACATACATGGTTTTAAGGCTTATTATATACAGCAAGAGAGTCAGAGAGAGAGTCATGCGCGCACATATGTATACAAAGCGACGGTCAAGCGTGAGAACGCTGACTTAGCTATTTGGGCGGTCGTTGCTATCAAGTGCGGATCATATTCCGTCTGCACTTGAATATGCGCAGAGGGCACTTTGCGTTGGGCGCGCTGCGACAAAGTCGCTGCTTATGTTTGCATTCTGTTGTCATAACAACAAAGTGTTGCAGCCTTATTTATATGTATGTATATACATATGTACGCATGCTACATCTCCCTCCTTTTAAAAAATAACGTAATTTATGTAGTTATTTTAAGTACTAATGTTAATATGTATGTGTAAATGTATATGTTTAAAACTATGTGTATAAAAAAATTTATGTATGTGTTAGTATTTTATTTTAAATGTTTTTTCTTTTTATAAATGAAAAGAATTTTTCTTTCTTTGTGAGTTTCCTTGTCTTAAATTCCATTTTCCTTTTTATTGTTTTGTATTATTTTGTTCGAACAATTTTCTTTGTTTATATTAGAGTTTTCAATTCAATTATTATACAATTTTAATCTATCCTTATGTACTTTTTGTTTTTTCTTTTTAGTATCCCTAATTATTATATTATCGTTATCTTCTAACTTTTCTACTGTATAGGGTCCTAAATAAGTTGGATCTAACTTATGTCCTGTTTCATTCTTAAGTAGGACTTTATCTCCTACCGATATATCTATGTTTATTACTTTTTTATCATATAATTCCTTATTATTTCTCTTATTTTCTTCTAACATAATTCTAGCTCTTTTATATGCTATTTCCAATCTATATTTACTTTCCTTAGCATAATCATCTATATTATATAAAGGTTCTATGGTGTCTGTGCTATTAAAATGTTTTAATAAATTGTTTGTTTTACCGAAAACAAGTTCATATGGACAATAGTCATGTGCCATAGATGGGGTTGTGTTGAAACAGTAAACGAAATATTGGATCCATACGTCCCAATCAGTCCCAATGTATTCATTAAAAGTTCTGTGACTTCTTTCGACTGTTCCAACTGTCTGGTGGTGGTGTGCAGTTGATGTTATGTTATTTATTTGTAAATACTTGCACAAATCATTTATTATAGAATTTTTGTATTCTGTTCCCATGTATTCATTAAAAGTTCTGTGACTTCTTTCGACTGTTCCAACTGTCTGGTGGTGGTGTGCAGTTGATGTTATGTTATTTATTTGTAAATACTTGCACAAATCATTTATTATAGAATTTTTGTATTCTGTTCCCATGTCCGTAATGAACGTCTTCATTGGACCGTACTTTAGAATAAAATTCTCAAAAATCGCTTTTGCTACTGTGTTAGCACTTTTGTTTGGAATTGGAATCGCGACTAGATATTTAGTCAGATCACAAATTAATGTGACTGCGTATTCATTTCCATTTTCAGACTTGGGTAGTGGACCAATGGTGTCTACTATAACCCTGTCGAAAGCGTGTATTGGCGTATCAGTTATTGTTAAAGGAGTTTTTATTTTTCTTGTCACTTTTGATTTTTGGCATTTTGGACATTTTCGTATGTACTCAGTAATATCTCGAGTCATACCCTTCCAATAATAATGTCTTTTGACCTTGGCCAAGGTTTTTGAGATGCCTGTGTGACCTCCTTGTATTGGATCATCATGGAACGTAGACAATAGAGCTTCTCTTTCTTTTATTGTTTCTATTTGGGTCACCGGGTTGAGTAGCGCTACTCTCAATGAAATTAATATTTTATTGCCCATATTTTTGAAATTATCGATTGAAACGTGTTCAAAGATATTTTCCCACGGTGCCACTTTGAGTTGGCTGATTTTATTTATACCGGCTTGCGTTTCAAGCCTTTGGAAAAATTGACCTAAGTCAAGAGTTCCATTGGTATATAAATCGCTAACATCATATCTTGCAGTAATTTTCTTACCATGTTTAAAAAAACATAGCATATTTTTTACATGCAAGGTCACTACTTTACGTACTTCGTCACTGTTATGACTTTATATACGTTGGGCTTAGAAGCTTTTTCTGTAGATTGCCATGGCAATTCTATTTTTTCTTTTCCTGCGCAGGAATTTTGTCTACTTTGATTTCTTGTAGTGACTTTCTTTATTGATCCATTTATTTGTTGTAGCTGTTGAATGGTTATTCTTGATAACGCATCCGCTACAAAATTGTCTTTACCCTTCAGACATTCGACTGTAAAATTATACTCCTCTAGTTCAAGTCTCATACGCGTTAGCTTTGAGCTTGGATTTACCATTGAGAACAAGTATGTTAATGGTCTGTGATCTGTTTTGACATTGAAGTGTCTACCATAAATATATGGTCTGAAATAAGTTATTGCCCAATGAATTGCTGCCAATTCTTGTTCTGTTGTACTTTTATTACTTTCACCCTTAGTAAACGATCTTGATGCATAAGCAACTGGAAGTTGGAGTCCATTTTTGTTTTGAGTTAAAACTGCTCCACATGCTTGTTTACTTGCATCTGTTATTATGCAAAATTCTTTGCTGAAATCTGGGTATTGTAATAAATTCGGATTTATTAGTGCCGATTTGAGATGTTCGAAAGCATGCTGACAATCAGCCGTCCATTCGAATTTTACATCTTTTTTGCATAATCTTGTTATGTGACGAGCATAGTCGGCGAAATTTTTGATGAAACGTCTATAGTAGTTGCAGAATGCAACGAATCGTCTGGCGCTGTCCGCATCATGTGGAACTGGGTAATTTTTAATGACGTCGTATTTTTTGTCGTCAGGCAAGATTCCTTTATCCGTGCATTTGTGTCCCAAAAATGTGACTTCATGCATGAAAAATTAACATTTTTCAGGATGTAATTTAAGATTGTATTTCCTACATTTCTCAAAAACATCAGTTAAGTTTTTGAGCATATGTGTTTCGGAACAACCAATGACTATTAAATCATCCATATAAAAGAAAGCTTGAGAAGGTTCTAATCCGGAAAATGCTATAGTCATCATTCTCTGGAAAGAATTTGGCGCTATTTTTAAACCGAATGGCAATCGCGTGAAGCGATACGAGCCATTGCTTGTTAAAAAAGACGTTATATCTCTTGAACTTTTTTCGAGTTCAATTTGATGAATTCCCGACATTAAATCAAGGCATGAAAAGTATTTTGCTCTTCCTAGTTGATCCAAAATGTCTTCAATTCTAGGTAGCGGGAATTTATCCGACAACAGTTTTTTATTAATTTGACGATAGTCAATTACTAATCGCCATTTTTTCTTGTCAGAACCTGGAAGAGATTTCTTCGGAACTAACAAAAGTGGGCTGTTATAAGGGGATACAGACGGTTCGACTATTTTATTGTCGATTAATTTTTGTACTTGTACTTGTATCTCATCTATTTGACTTTGAGGGTTTCTATAATTTTTTATGTAGACCGGTTCATCATCCTTCAATCTTAGCTTTTGTTTGTAGAAATTATTGGTAGTGATCGATTCGGTTTCGAGTCCGAATACGTCACTAAACTGGGTGCATAAGTTAGTCAATTCGTTTTTGAATTGTGGTGGAAAATTTTGAGCTAATTGAGATAAGACAGTTTTTTCTCTATTTTCTGGATTGTTTTGAACTATGTCGTAGTTCGAAAGTGGTTCATATGACAAATTTTTAATATTTACTACTTGATCGGCACTGGTCGTATTCAGTAATCGGACAAATGCATTTTTGGTTGTTGCAACTGTGTTTGCAACATAAATGCCTTCTTGAATTTCCTGGTTTGGAATTAGTACACTATCTTGATCTGATGATAGGTGAATTTTTCTGACTACTTGGGATCTTGCTGGTAGTACAATGGAATTATTACCAGAACTGTATGTTATTGGAACATAAATTGGGAAATTTAGATTATTTGGTCTCATTATGAGCCAATCTTCATTTGGTTTGAAATCTAACTGGCAATTGAATTTCTTAATGAAGTCAATGCCTAATATTCCATCACAAGGTATTGCGAAATGCAAATCTACTAAGTGAAAATCGTGTGGAATTATTTATTTACTTGTCTGTATCTCTATTGAAATCAGTCCTTTGGACTGTATTATGTCTTGGCCTATGCCTTGAATATTGATCTTCTTATGTATTTGGATATCATGAAAGATATCAGAATTTTCCTTTAACAGAGATATGTCTGCACCAGTATCTATTAAAAATACAAGTTTTTTATTTGTCTTCACATTGAAAAAGTTTACAAATATATGTAAACTAAGATTATCTGAATATCTGAGGGTTGTTGAGAGTTTCCCTGATTGTTCTGGGTTACTCTAACATTGTTTGTATTATCATTATTTTGGTTGTTTCGGCCTCGGTTGAAATTGTTGTTTCCATATCCTCGGCCTCTACGGTAATTGTTGTTTTGATTACCGTAATTATTACTTCCTCTGTTTTGGTAGTTACCATTGCCTCTACCACGATAGTTACCACGATTGTTACTACCGCGGTAGTTGTTATTCCCTCTTTTAGAGTACAACACTGTATTCACACTACCAGTAAGTCTTGTACTAGTACGGATGTATGCACTATCGGCAGCATCCATGGTAGTGAAAACACCAGACTCCATAACGGATTTAATGCTTTCGTGACTAGTTTTACTAATCATTGTGTTAACGGCTTCTGTAATGCTGAGCGTGTCAGCATTCTCAGATGATATGCCTTGGTCAATATAAGCAGCTTCAAGAAGCTGTCGCAGATTTTCTAGTTCAGTTGTGAACTGAGTGGCTGTTTTGCCTTTCTGCGTTAAAGTGTCCATTTTTGCTTTTATGTTGGCGGGTGTTTCACCGACAACTACGGCTTTTAATTTTGCAATTATTCCATCTATTGTGGTTTCATTTTTTATCTTATTGAGGGTTGTGCCCGTTATTTTTGATTTAATCACCTCTATGGCAATTTCCTCATAAGTTCCCTTTGTTAAATTGACAAGTCTTAATGCCGTTAAGAATTTTTCAAGACGGATTTTCTTTCCGTCAAATTCTGGGACAGCTTGTGCAATTTCCCTAATATATGCCCTCTGGGCAGCGGCTGTGTCAACCATTATACGGCTATTATCAGCACCTTCTTCACTTTCGGATAAAATGTCTTGGGAATCCAGTGTGATAACAGCAGGGATTGTTAGATTTGTTAAATCTTCTTCTTCTAATTGGATATCCTCAGTCCGAACTTCAAGGTTTTCACCGAGTTCCAACTTTGCAGGTGTATTCAAAATAGAAGGTAGTATTAAATTTAAATTATGCTTGTCTTTAACTGTTTGTATATTATTTCTCAGTCTTATTAGCAACCTTGACGTTTCTGACCAATGTTCATTGGTGAATACATCTTTATGTTGATATATCAATAATCGAGCTTCGTTAAAGCTGTCGATCAATGTTATGGAGTGCCTATTAACTGTATCTATATGCGTTTGTCTATTTTGTGTTAGACATTTATACGCTTTATCAAATGTCGTTTTAATATTTTGGATTCGCTCAGAAAGTTCTGGCCATTCCATAATATTGACAAGCTACTTTGTTTTACTGTGTACTGTACTGTGCAAATTTAAATTTTGTCCAAGTCATTTGCTCGGCTCATGAATCTTTTCTTTAGGCATTTGTTATGCAGTTTATATATTTTATAAAAACAATTTGCACACATTATAACAACTATGATTACTAGTAATATATTTGTTAATTCTAAATCTGTGTTGTTTTGTTCAACTCTATTTATAACGTTAGCAGTGGAATCCACTGACTTAACGTCTAATAATCCCATTTTGGAGTTTTGTTCAGAATTATGATTTGATTCAATTAGGAAATCTTCGGAAAACTTACTTATTGCATTACTATTCATAAATAGAACATTTTTCCTGCCTATGGCTTTAATTTGATTCAATTTGTTTTTTTTCCTCTATTTCTGATTAAACTGACTGAACTGAAAACTTATTTTTTTTTTTCAATTTAAAATTGTCAAATTTAGTTGGAATTTAAGATTTTGGGTTCATTTATTTGCTACTGGGTAATTTACCCAGTGCCTGTGACGTGTAAAAAAATTTTTTTTTTTACATAGCAACCTGCCTAATTTTTTAGTTTGGCTTTATGGGCCTCACTTCTGATTGGGCAAAAGATTTTCTGCTCAATTTTACATAGATTGTTTTAATAATAATATATATATATTTAAAATTATGGTGGTGGCTGCTGTTCCTGTCCTTCCGCGTCAGCTGGTCATCACCAGTATGGTTGCGCTGACGCTCCCTTCGAAGGCGCAAGGGGCGGAGGTGCCTCTCGCGCTTGCTGATTTCACCGCTGCTGTTGTCCTGGGCCTATGGGCTCAGGCGGAACCGGTGCCGGTCTTCGCACAGGTTACTGCCTTAGCAGGCAAGTCGATCTGCAGTGTGGGCTGTCCAGAGGTCCCGGGCAATCTGCTGGGCATTGCTTGACGTACTGAGGCACTTTGCTTTTGGGAGGCGGTGTGGTTATTGTTTTTTCATTAAAAATTTTTATATTTGTGATATTCATTGAGTGAGTATGTGGTGTAGGGTTTTCTTTAATCTTTTTCAGCTGTTGCTGATAAAAGTCCAGCATGGCCTGTAGCCTTGCTGTTGCCTTCCACGGTGTGTTGGCCTTGGGTGAATATAATTGCCACTTAATGTGAGCAATTTCTTTATTCAATTTTTTAACCCGGCCACCGCGAGCCATAACACTCACTATACTCTACTCACTCTGCCTCCTTCGTCCTCTTCAATAGTTATAGTTGTTGTCGTTGTTGTTGTAGTTGTATGATGATCTTCGCGCTCGCTCTTTCATCCATGTTGTCTGCTTGTTGCTGTTTCTCTGCTACTGCTGCTGCTTCTGTGTTGTTGTTGTTGTTGTATAGTGTCGGCTTGAGATCCGCTGTCACGGTCGCCATATAGTGTTTCCCATTTATAACAGTTCCAATATGCTTTCGACGAGAAGACGTCAGTCTTCTCTGATGGTTCTTTATTGATTAATTCTTAGAGTTAGAGCTGTCCACTGTGAAGCAGTGAGCAGCCGTTTTACATACATGGTTTTAAGGCTTATTATATACAGCAAGAGAGTCAGAGAGAGAGTCATGCGCGCACATATGTATACAAAGCGACGGTCAAGCGTGAGAACGCTGACTTAGCTATTTGGGCGGTCGTTGCTATCAAGTGCGGATCATATTCCGTCTGCACTTGAATATGCGCAGAGGGCACTTTGCGTTGGGCGCGCTGCGACAAAGTCGCTGCTTATGTTTGCATTCTGTTGGCATAACAACAAAGTGTTGCAGCCTTATTTATATGTATGTATATACATATGTACGCATGCTACATCTCCCTCCTTTTAAAAAATAACGTAATTTATGTAGTTATTTTAAGTACTAATGTTAATATGTATGTGTAAATGTATATGTTTAAAACTATGTGTATAAAAAAATTTATGTATGTGTTAGTATTTTATTTTAAATGTTTTTTCTTTTTATAAATGAAAAGAATTTTTCTTTCTTTGTGAGTTTCCTTGTCTTAAATTCCATTTTCCTTTTTATTGTTTTGTATTATTTTGTTCGAACAATTTTCTTTGTTTATATTAGAGTTTTCAATTCAATTATTATACAATTTTAATCTATCCTTATGTACTTTTTGTTTTTTCTTTTTAGTATCCCTAATTATTATATTATCGTTATCTTCTAACTTTTCTACTGTATAGGGTCCTAAATAAGTTGGATCTAACTTATGTCCTGTTTCATTCTTAAGTAGGACTTTATCTCCTACCGATATATCTATGTTTATTACTTTTTTATCATATAATTCCTTATTATTTCTCTTATTTTCTTCTAACATAATTCTAGCTCTTTTATATGCTATTTCCAATCTATATTTACTTTCCTTAGCATAATCATCTATATTATATAAAGGTTCTATGGTGTCTGTGCTATTAAAATGTTTTAATAAATTGTTTGTTTTACCGAAAACAAGTTCATATGGACAATAGTCATGTGCCATAGATGGGGTTGTGTTGAAACAGTAAACGAAATATTGGATCCATACGTCCCAATCAGTCCCAATGTATTCATTAAAAGTTCTGTGACTTCTTTCGACTGTTCCAACTGTCTGGTGGTGGTGTGCAGTTGATGTTATGTTATTTATTTGTAAATACTTGCACAAATCATTTATTATAGAATTTTTGTATTCTGTTCCCATGTATTCATTAAAAGTTCTGTGACTTCTTTCGACTGTTCCAACTGTCTGGTGGTGGTGTGCAGTTGATGTTATGTTATTTATTTGTAAATACTTGCACAAATCATTTATTATAGAATTTTTGTATTCTGTTCCCATGTCCGTAATGAACGTCTTCATTGGACCGTACTTTAGAATAAAATTCTCAAAAATCGCTTTTGCTACTGTGTTAGCACTTTTGTTTGGAATTGGAATCGCGACTCGATATTTAGTCAGATCACAAATTAATGTGACTGCGTATTCATTTCCATTTTCAGACTTGGGTAGTGGACCAATGGTGTCTACTATAACCCTGTCGAAAGCGTGTATTGGCGTATCAGTTATTGTTAAAGGAGTTTTTATTTTTCTTGTCACTTTTGATTTTTGGCATTTTGGACATTTTCGTATGTACTCAGTAATATCTCGAGTCATACCCTTCCAATAATAATGTCTTTTGACCTTGGCCAAGGTTTTTGAGATGCCTGTGTGACCTCCTTGTATTGGATCATCATGGAACGTAGACAATAGAGCTTCTCTTTCTTTTATTGTTTCTATTTGGGTCACCGGGTTGAGTAGCGCTACTCTCAATGAAATTAATATTTTATTGCCCATATTTTTGAAATTATCGATTGAAACGTGTTCAAAGATATTTTCCCACGGTGCCACTTTGAGTTGGCTGATTTTATTTATACCGGCTTGCGTTTCAAGCCTTTGGAAAAATTGACCTAAGTCAAGAGTTCCATTGGTATATAAATCGCTAACATCATATCTTGCAGTAATTTTCTTACCATGTTTAAAAAAACATAGCATATTTTTTACATGCAAGGTCACTACTTTACGTACTTCGTCACTGTTAATGACTTTATATACGTTGGGTTTAGAAGCTTTTTCTATAGATTGCCATGGCAATTCTATTTTTTCTTTTCCTGCGCAGGAATTTTGTCTACTTTGATTTCTTGTAGTGACTTTCTTTATTGATCCATTTATTTGTTGTAGCTGTTGAATGGTTATTCTTGATAACGCATCCGCTACAAAATTGTCTTTACCCTTCAGACATTCGACTGTAAAATTATACTCCTCTAGTTCAAGTCTCATACGCGTTAGCTTTGAGCTTGGATTTACCATTGAGAACAAGTATGTTAATGGTCTGTGATCTGTTTTGACATTGAAGTGTCTACCATAAATATATGGTCTGAAATAAGTTATTGCCCAATGAATTGCTGCCAATTCTTGTTCTGTAGTACTTTTATTACTTTCACCCTTAGTAAACGATCTTGATGCATAAGCAACTGGAAGTTGGAGTCCATTTTTGTTTTGAGTTAAAACTGCTCCACATGCTTGTTTACTTGCATCTGTTATTATGCAAAATTCTTTGCTGAAATCTGGGTATTGTAATAAATTCGGATTTATTAGTGCCGATTTGAGATGTTCGAAAGCATGCTGACAATCAGCCGTCCATTCGAATTTTACATCTTTTTTGCATAATCTTGTTATGTGACGAGCATAGTCGGCGAAATTTTTGATGAAACGTCTATAGTAGTTGCAGAATGCAACGAATCGTCTGGCGCTGTCCGCATCATGTGGAACTGGGTAATTTTTAATGACGTCGTATTTTTTGTCGTCAGGCAAGATTCCTTTATCCGTGCATTTGTGTCCCAAAAATGTGACTTCATGCATGAAAAATTAACATTTTTCAGGATGTAATTTAAGATTGTATTTCCTACATTTCTCAAAAACATCAGTTAAGTTTTTGAGCATATGTGTTTCGGAACAACCAATGACTATTAAATCATCCATATAAAAGAAAGCTTGAGAAGGTTCTAATCCGGAAAATGCTATAGTCATCATTCTCTGGAAAGAATTTGGCGCTATTTTTAAACCGAATGGCAATCGCGTGAAGCGATACGAGCCATTGCTTATTAAAAAAGACGTTATATCTCTTGAACTTTTTTCGAGTTCAATTTGATGAATTCCCGACATTAAATCAAGGCATGAAAAGTATTTTGCTCTTCCTAGTTGATCCAAAATGTCTTCAATTCTAGGTAGCGGGAATTTATCCGACAACAGTTTTTTATTAATTTGACGATAGTCAATTACTAATCGCCATTTTTTCTTGTCAGAACCTGGAAGAGATTTCTTCGGAACTAACAAAAGTGGGCTGTTATAAGGGGATACAGACGGTTCGACTATTTTATTGTCGATTAATTTTTGTACTTGTACTTGTATCTCATCTATTTGACTTTGAGGGTTTCTATAATTTTTTATGTAGACCGGTTCATCATCCTTCAATCTTAGCTTTTGTTTGTAGAAATTATTGGTAGTGATCGATTCGGTTTCGAGTCCGAATACGTCACTAAACTGGGTGCATAAGTTAGTCAATTCGTTTTTGAATTTTGGTGGAAAATTTTGAGCTAATTGAGATAAGACAGTTTTTTCTCTATTTTCTGGATTGTTTTGAACTATGTCGTAGTTCGAAAGTGGTTCATATGACAAATTTTTAATATTTACTACTTGATCGGCACTGGTCGTATTCAGTAATCGGACAAATGCATTTTTGGTTGTTGCAACTGTGTTTGCAACATAAATGCCTTCTTGAATTTCCTGGTTTGGAATTAGTACACTATCTTTATCTGATGATAGGTGAATTTTTCTGACTACTTGGGATCTTGCTGGTAGTACAATGGAATTATTACCAGAACTGTATGTTATTGGAACATAAATTGGGAAATTTAGATTATTTGGTCTCATTATGAGCCAATCTTCATTTGGTTTGAAATCTAACTGGCAATTGAATTTCTTAATGAAGTCAATGCCTAATATTCCATCACAAGGTATTGCGAAATGCAAATCTACTAAGTGAAAATCGTGTGGAATTATTTATTTACTTGTCTGTATCTCTATTGAAATCAGTCCTTTGGACTGTATTATGTCTTGGCCTATGCCTTGAATATTGATCTTCTTATGTATTTGGATATCATGAAAGATATCAGAATTTTCCTTTAACAGAGATATGTCTGCACCAGTATCTATTAAAAATACAAGTTTTTTATTTGTCTTCACATTGAAAAAGTTTACAAATATATGTAAACTAAGATTGATGGTATGAACCGCATAATTTCCTACTGCTGAATATCTGAGGGTTGTTGAGAGTTTCCCTGATTGTTCTGGGTTACTCTAACATTGTTTGTATTATCATTATTTTGGTTGTTTCGGCCTCGGTTGAAATTGTTGTTTCCATATCCTCGGCCTCTACGGTAATTGTTGTTTTGATTACCGTAATTATTACTTCCTCTGTTTTGGTAGTTACCATTGCCTCTACCACGATAGTTACCACGATTGTTACTACCGCGGTAGTTGTTATTCCCTCTTTTAGAGTACAACACTGTATTCACACTACCAGTAAGTCTTGTACTAGTACGGATGTATGCACTATCGGCAGCATCCATGGTAGTGAAAACACCAGACTCCATAACGGATTTAATGCTTTCGTGACTAGTTTTACTAATCATTGTGTTAACGGCTTCTGTAATGCTGAGCGTGTCAGCATTCTCAGATGATATGCCTTGGTCAATATAAGCAGCTTCAAGAAGCTGTCGCAGATTTTCTAGTTCAGTTGTGAACTGAGTGGCTGTTTTGCCTTTCTGCGTTAAAGTGTCCATTTTTGCTTTTATGTTGGCGGGTGTTTCACCGACAACTACGGCTTTTAATTTTGCAATTATTCCATCTATTGTGGTTTCATTTTTTATCTTATTGAGGGTTGTGCCCGTTATTTTTGATTTAATCACCTCTATGGCAATTTCCTCATAAGTTCCCTTTGTTAAATTGACAAGTCTTAATGCCGTTAAGAATTTTTCAAGACGGATTTTCTTTCCGTCAAATTCTGGGACAGCTTGGGCAATTTCCCTAATATATGCCCTCTGGTCAGCGGCTGTGTCAACCATTATACGGCTATTATCAGCACCTTCTTCACTTTCGGATAAAATGTCTTGGGAATCCAGTGTGATAACAGCAGGGATTGTTAGATTTGTTAAATCTTCTTCTTCTAATTGGATATCCTCAGTCCGAACTTCAAGGTTTTCACCGAGTTCCAACTTTGCAGGTGTATTCAAAATAGAAGGTAGTATTAAATTTAAATTATGCTTGTCTTTAACTGTTTGTATATTATTTCTCAGTCTTATTAGCAACCTTGACGTTTCTGACCAATGTTCATTGGTGAATACATCTTTATGTTGATATATCAATAATCGAGCTTCGTTAAAGCTGTCGATCAATGTTATGGAGTGCCTATTAACTGTATCTATATGCGTTTGTCTATTTTGTGTTAGACATTTATACGCTTTATCAAATGTCGTTTTAATATTTTGGATTCGCTCAGAAAGTTCTGGCCATTCCATAATATTGACAAGCTACTTTGTTTTACTGTGTACTGTACTGTGCAAATTTAAATTTTGTCCAAGTCATTTGCTCGGCTCATGAATCTTTTCTTTAGGCATTTGTTATGCAGTTTATATATTTTATAAAAACAATTTGCACACATTATAACAACTATGATTACTAGTAATATATTTGTTAATTCTAAATCTGTGTTGTTTTGTTCAACTCTATTTATAACGTTAGCAGTGGAATCCACTGACTTAACGTCTAATAATCCCATTTTGGAGTTTTGTTCAGAATTATGATTTGATTCAATTAGGAAATCTTCGGAAAACTTACTTATTGCATTACTATTCATAAATAGAACATTTTTCCTGCCTATGGCTTTAATTTGATTCAATTTGTTTTTTTTCCTCTATTTCTGATTAAACTGACTGAACTGAAAACTTATTTTTTTTTTTTCAATTTAAAATTGTCAAATTTAGTTGGAATTTAAGATTTTGGGTTCATTTATTTGCTACTGGGTTGTTACCCAGTGCCTGTGACGTGTAAAAAAATTTTTTTTTTTACATAGCAACCTGCCTAATTTTTTAGTTTGGCTTTATGGGCCTCACTTCTGATTGGGCAAAAGATTTTCTGCTCAATTTTACATAGATTGTTTTAATAATAATATATATATATTTAAAATTATGGTGGTGGCTGCTGTTCCTGTCCTTCCGCGTCAGCTGGTCATCACCAGTATGGTTGCGCTGACGCTCCCTTCGAAGGCGCAAGGGGCGGAGGTGCCTCTCGCGCTTGCTGATTTCACCGCTGCTGTTGTCCTGGGCCTATGGGCTCAGGCGGAACCGGTGCCGGTCTTCGCACAGGTTACTGCCTTAGCAGGCAAGTCGATCTGCAGTGTGGGCTGTCCAGAGGTCCCGGGCAATCTGCTGGGCATTGCTTGACGTACTGAGGCACTTTGCTTTTGGGAGGCGGTGTGGTTATTGTTTTTTCATTAAAAATTTTTATATTTGTGATATTCATTGAGTGAGTATGTGGTGTAGGGTTTTCTTTAATCTTTTTCAGCTGTTGCTGATAAAAGTCCAGCATGGCCTGTAGCCTTGCTGTTGCCTTCCACGGTGTGTTGGCCTTGGGTGAATATAATTGCCACTTAATGTGAGCAATTTCTTTATTCAATTTTTTAACCCGGCCACCGCGAGCCATAACACTCACTATACTCTACTCACTCTGCCTCCTTCGTCCTCTTCAATAGTTATAGTTGTTGTCGTTGTTGTTGTAGTTGTATGATGATCTTCGCGCTCGCTCTTTCATCCATGTTGTCTGCTTGTTGCTGTTTCTCTGCTACTGCTGCTGCTTCTGTGTTGTTGTTGTTGTTGTATAGTGTCGGCTTGAGATCCGCTGTCACGGTCGCCATATAGTGTTTCCCATTTATAACAGTTCCAATATGCTTTCGACGAGAAGACGTCAGTCTTCTCTGATGGTTCTTTATTGATTAATTCTTAGAGTTAGAGCTGTCCACTGTGAAGCAGTGAGCAGCCGTTTTACATACATGGTTTTAAGGCTTATTATATACAGCAAGAGAGTCAGAGAGAGAGTCATGCGCGCACATATGTATACAAAGCGACGGTCAAGCGTGAGAACACTGACTTAGCTATTTGGGCGGTCGTTGCTATCAAGTGCGGATCATATTCCGTCTGCACTTGAATATGCGCAGAGGGCACTTTGCGTTGGGCGCGCTGCGACAAAGTCGCTGCTTATGTTTGCATTCTGTTGGCATAACAACAAAGTGTTGCAGCCTTATTTATATGTAGGTATATACATATGTACGCATGCTACACTAGGCATAAGACGCTAGGGGGTGATCCCCCGAAAAATAACAACCACTACCTTCGTGTCGGGAGCAGGCCACGTCAGCTGCAAAAAGACTGCCAGAACACTCCCTCACTCCAAGCTGAGTCGCACGGATGCCGCTTTCGAAGCAGACACGGATCTGGAGAGCGTGCTCTCAATAAGCAACACGTAAGAAGAAAGCCTTCTCCTTTCGTCGGAAGCACCAAGCACCAGGTCCCCTCGCAGGGAAAGGCCGAAGCGTTCCAGACAGGGGATGAAGGCGCTATCACAATATAACAAAGCCATCAAGAGCCGGCTGAGCCGGCTCTAGAGCAAAGCTGACATCTCCCAGGAGGAGAAAGCCAGACTGGCCTGGCCGAACAGCGTGTGGAGGAGGGCAGACGCCACTTTTCGCAGATGCCCCAAAGGCGGGCGTCAATCGTCAAATATGCCAATAAGGTGGAGGAGATGTTGGCCAACAAGAGGCAACGCTCGGTCGAGAGTGCCACCAAGGACACTCCGTCGAGCAAGCGGCACCGCGGGCCCAAGGGCGTAGCCGCCCGCCGAAAGTGGCGAACCCCCCCAAAAAGCTCCTGAAGTTGAACACGGTAAGTGACGCGGCCAAACGACATTTGATTTGACATTTGGCGCTCATTGACCGCAGCGACGAGAACGGGAAGATGACACGCGCGGCTAGTGCACACGCTGTTTGCTCGGATGGAGGAGGACCACACAGCCCCCATGCCCACCTTTGATGGTGCTGGGTGGCTTAATGATGTACAAATCCTCAAGTGCAAAGACGATTCAGCGCTTAGGTGGCTGACCCAAACTTTCGACCATCTGGACGCGATGTGGGAGGGAGCCAAGCTGGTGGTGGTGGACCGGGAGCTAATCCCGTCCATACCAAAGTCGAAGGTACTCTGCCCCATCGTGATCCAAGGAGACAGGGCGCTGAAGCTCCTACAGCGTCAGAACCCGGAGATACCCTCCGGGAACTGGAAGGTATTACACACTGGGAGCCCATTACCCAACGAGGGGGGACACTGTGTAATCCTCCAAATAAACAAGGAGGCCGAGGACCTCCTGTACCCCAGATTTGGGAAGATGGCGTGGAGCATGGGCAGTGTATACCTGCGCCGAAAAAAACGCCACCCCGGGGATAATGGCGCGAATACCCTACAGGAGGGCGAGGTGGAGAAAGACCTAGTTCTGGAGACCATCGTAGAGGCCACCTAGGAGCTTGCGCTGCATGACTCGGATGAGGAAGAGGACGGTGACCTGATGCTGGTTGTCAACCCGTCGAGTGCAGTTTAATCTTCATAAAAGAAAAATAGCGTCGGCGGAGCTCCTTACAGTCATGGAGCAAGGGCCCGTCGACATAGCTTTGGTCCAGGAGCCATAGATTGCGTGAAGTCCTCAAACTATAACTCTTATATTGCAGATGACCTGACAGTGTTGATGCTGGAAAGCGAGGAGAAGCACCTCTTGGTAGCCTCCAGGTATATGGCACACGACAGGCCCGCACCACCCGAAGTGGAAGAAGCCGACTTCAAAGACTACCAACTACTCATTGATACGGATGCGGAGGACCAAAAATGTGATCACCCCATGGCTTTTCGCTTTATACACGGTATGCTTAGAGACAGGCTATAACCGTATCCAATGGAGAACTTCTAGAGTTGTCTTCCTTCCGAAGGCAGGAAAGTGCAGCCATGTTAGTCCCAAGGATTATAGACCGATAAGCCTCACCTTTTTTCTGATAAAAACAATGAAAAAGCTGCTGGAGCTACAACTCAGGATGGAAGTAGGGGGAATGATGTCAACCAACCAGCATGCTTACACCAATGGAAAATCGGTGGAAACAGCACTACACTCGCTAGTAGCTACCGTCCAGGAGGCCCTGAACCACTGGATAAAGAACCTTCTAGATTACAGACGGGTTCAATTAGCATGGGCCACTCCTCCATGGCCAAGGGGGCACACAGAGGATTCAAAGTGGAGTCCTGTCGCGCCTCCTGTGGAATCTGGTGGTCGAAGACCTTGTCAAGAGATTTGAAAGGAAGGCCATAAGCATACTTATTACGGGAGTATGTCCATCGACCCTCAGCTCCATAATGGAACGTACACTCAGGGAAATATGTGAGTGGGCCGACGAAGTAGGACTCAGTATCAACGCGGACAAGACGGAGCTCATCCTCTTCACTAAGAGGTACAAGGTTCCGGCATGGATCCCCCCGAAAATCAACCAAACAAGGCTAGCCCCAAAAAAACAAGTCAAATACCTAGGCACATGGAGCTGGCATGGAGACCCATTGTAGTGGAAAGGGTGAAGAAGGCCACCATTACGCTATACGCATCACAGAAGATGCTCAGCAGCACAAATTCTATGTAACTCTTGCTTAAGCCGGTCGTCTTTTCACATCGTTCTTTAATTTTATGCATTTGCTCTGAATTCACTCGACATTAATTACAAATAGTTGTGTATATCTCGGAACTCATCATAACTGAATTAATTGTGTTGAATATCAGTGATTCGGTAATTGAAGGATGAGTTAATATAAATTTATAAACATGCAAGCTATTTGTTATTGCTTTTATCAATTTCGCTTTGGATCTCCACTTTCTGTGCTCACCGTTTCGTGCACTTCATCTGTTACATTGCCTACACACGCTCTGCACACTGCACATCTCTTCATCGCTTTGCTGGACCGTTCGCCGTTCGCCGTGCAAATAGCTACTGCTGATCGTCGTGTTCGCTCTGCGGCCTGCTCTCTCTCTCTCTCTCAACTTACGCTCTTCCTCTGCGCATCTTCTTTTGGACTTTGCTCCGCTGTTAAATGGTATAGCGGGATGTCAAAAACCACAGCTAAGCGCGTCCGTAGTGACTCGTCGCTTGATCTGTGATCTGGTCGTATCTCAGATACTCTTTCGCCGCAACTGATCGAGCTGATTAATAATCGATTCGATAAACAGGCGAAACATTTCAGCTGCAGCGTGAGGGAAGCTGAAGAAAGACTCCTGCGTGAGATGGCAGATAAGTTTGAGTCTAGACTTCATAGTCTTTCGGAAGAAGTAGAGCAACTTGAACCGACGAATAGAGAAGCTTGAGGATGGAAGCGGTGAAATTCGTGCGCTATGCAGCAAGGTGGAGGAGCTAGAGGCGAAACTCCAAACTAAAGCGGATGCAGATGCCGAAGCAAGCATTGCAAACGATGTAAGGGTACATGGGGTGCCCTAACTGTAAGAGGAGACCCTAAAGACTCTCTCACCACCACCAAAAGTGAAAGAGATCTTTCGGGTTAAGGTGCGGGACCATGTACAGAATGTTGTTGTTGTTGACGGGATCGTTATCATTATAAAATTTGATAGCAGGCGAGATAACGAGATCAACGAGCAGCTCTCGAAAATCAACTACGACATCTTTAGAGAGGCAATGAAGATGAAGAAGCGTAATGCTCTGTCGGCTGTCTTCACCCGCCGTTCTATGGTCTACGTTCGGCAGAGTATTTGCGGAAAATTTGTGTGCCTTAAGAGCATGCCAGGTCTCTGTGCTATACAGAGTGTGCAAGCAGTGACTGAGGATGCGACTCAATCCGCATCTGGAGGAACTGGAACTGGGCGGAGTAATTTTTGTAATTTTATTCCAGTGGTAGTGGATGATAATGCATGGTCGTCCGGCTCGAGCAGCTATAGAATGCTAAGAATACTTGGCAATCAATAGTAATTTGTTAGTAGAATGTACTGGTTATGATCTGTTTCGATCTGATCGATATAGTCACGCTAGAGGTATAGCTATATATGTGAGTAAACGTTTAAATGCTAAGCTTGTATGCGATCGTCCAAGTGAAAGTGCAGTTGAGTGGATATTTGTTTAAGTCACAAGCACAATACATTCTTCCAAAATTTTAATAGGCTTTGTGTATAGACCTCACCGATATATAGAATATCAAAGTTTAACTGACGTATTGTCTACCATGTCGCTCGCCTATACAGATGTAATATTAGCTGGGGACTTCAACAGAAATGTCCTGCGAGAAAGGCAATTATCGGACGACTTAGAATCTATGGGATTAAAGTTAGTAAATTCGTCTGCACCCACGCATTTCTCAAATTACTGTGATACCTTACTTTACTTATTTTTTGTAACCGATAGTCATAAAATTTCTACTTACAGTCAACTACACTACTCGACAAAATTCAACTTTTTTTTTCCGCTGTGGCCAAAAATGACTTTTTCTGATAGATTTGGAGATTTAAATTTTTTTAAAGAATTATGGTTTTTTTTCATAGAGTAGTTCTTTTTTTAAGAATTTTTAAAAAATTTGGTGTTTTTTGTCATAGGTAGTGCTTCTATTTTTTACATAACTTAAGTTTCCTACAACTGGTTGTATTGGTTGTATTGTTTTTAACGGTAAAATGGCATTTGGAATAGTGCCAAACGGCATATGTACCAACCAAATTTTTTAAAAATTCTTTAAAAAAAAACTACTCCATGAAAAAAAAAAAAACATTCTTTAAAAAATTTTAAACATCCAAATGTATCAGAAAAAGTCATTTTTGGCGACAGCGGAAAAGTTGTGTCGACTAGTGCTATCAATGCCAATGTTTTTGAAACACGACCTAATATTCTTGACCTATAATTTTCATGCCGACTTAACTGAAAGCAGAATAGTTTATAGAAATTTTAGAAACATTGACTATGACTTGCTAAGTGCTGACTTTATTTCATGTGACTGGGACTCTATTTATGACTATGCTAATATTAATTCACAACTGACTGTCCTAAAAAATAATATAATGTATCTATAAAACAGATCGATTCCGCTGGTGACAAAAACGGTCAACCCTCGTGGAAATCCCTGGTTCAATTCGAAAATTAAAATACTATTAATTAACAAACGTGATACCGCTTTTAAAAAATGGAAGCGTTACAGAACAGCCCACCATGCTGAACAATATAAGATAATTAGGAAAAATGTGATACAGTTAATCGACTCAGAGAAAAGAAAATACTTTTGTAACAAATTTAACTTAGCGAGATCGAATCAGCAGAAATGGGCGTATATTAAGGCATTGGGTGTTGGTAAATCCACTACTCCGCGCATCTGTGATATTGATCCTGACGAACTTAATATAACTTTTTTAGACTGTAAAGTACCTGAAGTGACTAAAACTGACTATGTTGAGTGCGTACCTCAAAATCTCTATAGAAACTGTGATGATGTACACTGCTTCTGTGATAATGGTACCTGTGATAATAGTTTTAGTTTTTCATGTGTAACTGAGTCAGATGTCCTCGAATCAATGTTAAAGGTTAAGTCAAATGCCACTGGAATTGATGATATTAATCCGAAATTCATAAAAATGCTTTTGCCAAACATATTGCCGTACATAACCTACATATACAACACAACGTTGACTTAATCTGTATTTCCTGATTCTTGGAAAGTAGCTAAAATACTTCCAATTCCAAAATCAGTCAATGAATACAGGCCAATTTCCATTCTACCTTACTTGTCAAAAATTTTAGAGCGACTTATGGCTAATCAGATGACAAATTACTTAACAACTAAAAAACTTTTGACAAATAAGCAATCAGGGCAGAAGTTGTACAACAGCAATAATAAACGTAGTTGAACGTATAAGAGAAAAATTGGACTCGGACAATATAACGTTTCTGACCCTTCTAGATTATAGTAAGGCTTTTGACACGGTTAACCCCGAAATTCTTTGTTTTAAGCTAAGTCGTCTATGTAACTTTTCGCGTGCAGCAACAAGACTAATTGTTTCGTACTTGAGTAATCGTATGCAGTTTGTGTCTATAAATAATATGTACTCGTCTTTACTTTGTGTCAAGCGTGATGTTCCTCAAGGATCCGTCCTAGGGCCATTACTGTTCTCTTTATATGTAAATGATCTACCGAGTATATTGTCATGTTGTGACGTTCATATGTATGCTGACGATGTTCAAATGTTTGTTAGTCGTCCTATTAGTAGAATTAATGACTGTATTTGTGTCTGTAATAGTGAACTGAAAAGTGTAAGTCAGTGGGCTAAAATCAATGGGCTAGCATTGAATACAAAAATTGGCTATTCAAAACATCCCCATTGAATATGTAGAACGAGCAAACAACCTAGGTTTTATCTTTAACCAAACGTTGACATGGGATGAATACAAAAATTGGCTATTCAAAACATCCCCATTGAATATCTAGAACGAGCAAACAACCTAGGTTTTATCTTTAACCAAACGTTGACATGGGATGATCACATAAACAGATCAGTCGGAAAAACTATTGGGACACTTAGAAATTTATATCTATCTAAAGATTTTCTACCAGTGAAAATCAGACAAGCAATTGCAAAAATCTACATCACACCAGTACTTTTCTACGGTATAGAAGTATTTAGCTTTAAATACAAGTACACATGCACAATAGAACAATTCTTTGTATATGCTGTTCGAGTTTGGAATCATCTTCCCCACGCCATCAAGGCAATCAATGGGGGAATGCAGTTCAAAATCGCACTAGAGAAGCATCTACGCACTACATAAGTTAAATTTGAGATAGTAGAGAGGGGTTGAACAAAGAGCGAGAGTGAAATTTCTAGAAACTTAATTAAAAGATACATTATATTATATTACTAGATGTTAGTATATAGGTTCGAATGTATTTAATTGTAATCACTCTTTAATGTTAGTAATTTAAATGTCAAATGTTACTGTTAAACTTGTTGTCACTAGCGCCCCAATTTATAAGTATAAAATGCTTGTCGCACTAGGATGGAATAATAATAAACTAAACTAATAAACATGGGGCCTGTCACCCGTCTTGATGCATTGGATCTACATCTCGGTGGTGCGACCAACTCTGCTGTATGGAGTCAGTGTGGTGGCAAGCTACCGGGAAGAAGACGTACCACAAGCTTATGGCAGGAAAGGCAGCACAGCGCCTGATTGCGTCGGGAAACATGTGGCCACAAGGATACGAGCACAGTTCAATTGGCAGGGACATGATCAGACTACATGACCCCCCAAACTTGCCTCGACATCAAAACAATCACATTTCTGGGACCCGAGGAATGGACAAATGGATGGGACCAGACTCAGCATCTAAACATATACACAGACGGCTCCAAGATGGAAGGAGGAGTAGGAGCTGGCTTATACTGAACAAACCCCAAAATAAGGCTGTCATATAAGCTACCGGACCACTGCAGCATATTCCAGGCGGAAGTCTTTGCCATCAAGAAAGCAGCGGATGTTGCAAAACACACTGGACGATCACACAATGTGGTCAACCTGTTCGTAGACAGCCAAGCGGCGATAACATCCGTGCAGTCGTCCGCCGTCGTCCGCGGACTGTAAATCGAGAGCAGGTGGAGGAGCATGACATGCAGCCAGCCTAAACATCACCAACGGAAACAGCTGCAGATTATGTGATGAGCTCGGGGTTATTGAAACCCTGGAACATATTATCTGCAGCTGCCCGGCTCTCTCACGGGCAAGGAAAAGATACCTGGGCGCACCGATGCTGGCATCACGGGAAGATGCCTCCAAGAAGACGCCAAAGGAACTATTAGCCTTTGCCAAAAACACGAATTCTAGGTGACTTCAGAACCTCACTAGCACCCTCGTAAAGGTCCTTTACCAACCGGATAACTAAGGGCCACACTGGCAATAACGTAGCCGGCTGCACAACTGGATATAATTTAAGGATTTGGCGACAAAATATCTGGTGTGGAAATCCGACATGCTCCCCAAGTTTAAAAGCTGAATTTCAACAATTTATTATTAAAAATATGTAGAGCGACGTATGCGTATGTACATATAGTTATATGGTACAGATCGATGAACAGCAATGTGATAGCCGGCAATAACGTAGCCAGCTGCACAACTGGATATAAATTAAGGATTTGGCGACAAAATATATACATATATATATATATGTGGCTTATCAGACACATCTTGTTGGAAGGCCAGACATTGCCAGGAACCCAGATGATTGATGTTTAGCCTTGTGACTGACATAGCTGACTGACTTAGCTACAACAGCTCTCGATATTCGGCGATTGACTAAATGGCTTCTAGGACCGATGATTTTAGGACTGCCATCAGCAAAGTCTAGCGAAGGTCCAGATTGAAGTTTAAAAACGTATATAGGGCGCTCGATCAGACCTGACCGTTTGATATGACTGAGCTACTAGCTCATGGCGCTGCAAAATCCATGAGCTGCCCATTTAATGTTGGGAACGAGTATTAATAAGGAATGTGTTATGTATTAAATAAATAAGAAATAAGCAATAAGCAAAATCAGCCATTTGTATTGTATAAACACATACACTAACACTATTACACCCGAATGTATGTATGCCTTCTCTCTTCAAATAAAGTGAGTTCTATGCTAGTTCTCATCATGAACACAACGTTTTCTTCGTACTCAGACACAACATATTAGCGACGAGTGAAAAAAGTGCTTCAGAATCATCATTTTGAGCATTTCGCCGCGTACTCCGTTAGCTCCGTTGAGAAGAAAAAAGCATATTTTCTGTCGTGGGTAGGCACACATGTTTTCGAACTTGTCAAGAATCTGTTCGAAAATTTGGACCAGCAGTCGTACGTGCAAATCACAGACAAATTAACAGAGCACTTCAAACAGCGTCACATTGTTGCTGCTCGCTATGAATTTTTTAAACGTCAGATGCGGGACTCACAGTCTCATAAAGAATGGGTAGCCGATCTACGTGGTATTGCTCGTGAGTGTCAGTTTTCTTGCATCGCAAATGGGTGTACATACAATTATGTTGATGAAATGATACGCGATCAAATAATTGTACACACGCCATTCGAAGCAATACGCACAGCCGCATTGCAAAAGCTTCAACCGTCCCTCGCAGACGTGCTCTCAATTGCCGAAACATACGAAGCAACATCAAAAACAGTAGCAGTCATAAAGGAGAGCGAGAAGAGAACACTGGACATGAACGCCGTACACACACATAAGAAACATCAACAGAAACGCAGTGGTATGGAAGCAAAAGGAGGCAAGAACTCTCTTAAATCTTGCTCCGGTTGTGGAAATACACATGCTCGTGAAAACTGTAAATTTCGCGATGCTATTTGCCATAAATGTGGTCGAAAGGGACACATAGCTATCGTTTGCATGTCAAAGCAGTGCAAAGATATGAAAGAGAGCGATAATAACAAATACCAGCATAAAGAGAAACACGCAGAATCAATTCAAACACTTCACACCGTCTCAAGCCTAGTGAAGTTCGAGGAAATAAAAATGTAATCAACCTGGAAATCTTCAACGAAATTATTTCTTTTCAAATGGTTTCTGGCGCAACGGTATCTATTATCAATAGTAAAACATACAAGGAACTCAAAAGTCCAAAGCTGCAGAAATGTGACCGTATATTGCAAGCGTTTGGCCAACAACAAATCCCCGTGCTGGGTGAACTGCACACTGTGGCAAAGTGTGGCAATAAATCGGCAAATGTTGTCATAATCGTGGCAAATGTAGAAAACTCAAACAATCTGTTCGGAATGGATTTGTTCAAGACATTCAATTTCGAAATTCAACAAATTTTAAATGTGAGTGAAGCGCAGGGTTCTCAATTGACTGATCTTTGTAACAAGTACAAGGGAGTATTTGAACCGGCTATTGGTACAATAAAAAACTTTAAGGCAAGCATCTACTTAAAGCAAAATTTCGTGCCAAAATTCTACAAAAGCAGACAAATTCCATTTGCTCAAATTGATTAGTTTAAGGAGGAAGTAAAGTGTCTCACAGATGCCGGTATTTTGAAAGCAGTCAAATTCAGCAGCTGGGTACTAGCACCCAAGCCAGGTGGAGCACTACGGATCTGTGGCGACTTTAAACAAGGTGTCAATTCCCAATTGGACATCGAACAATATCCGCTGCCAACACGTGAGTCTTTATTACATACAATCCGTCACGGCACTCATTTCTCCAAAATCGATCTGAAAGACGCATATCTACAAATGGAGTTAGATGATGCAGCAAAAGAATTTAAGGTCGTCAACACGCCGTTGGGCCTCTTCCAGTACCAACGTTTACCATATGGAATAGCGAGCGCCCCAGCTATATTCCAACGTCATTTGGAACAACTTCTCAGTGGCATAGAAGGTTGTGGAAATTATCTAGACGACATCATTATTTCAGCTCCAACAGTTGAACAACACCTTGCTCGCCTCGAACAAGTTCTATGCATTCTAAAAGAGAATGGCATCAAATGTAAGAGGGAGAAGTGTTTCTTCTTGAGAAACGAAATTTAATATCTCGGCAGAAGAGTAAGCATCAAGGGCATCCTCCCGGATACCACGGGTCTAGAGGCTGTCAAACAATTGAAGCCTCCCACTAATCTACAGCAGCTGGATGCTTTCATGGGAAAAGTCAACTACTACTGCAATTTCATCCCTAACTTTTCTCAGTTAGCGTCTCCGCTCAATCAGCTTCGGAGGAAAAACGTAGTCTTCAAATTCGGCCCCGATCAGCAGCAGGCTTTCACAGCATTAAAACCGCACATTCTCAATGCTACAGAGCTAGCACATTTCAACGAGCATTTACCGCTTGTTCTAGCCACCGATGCATCTTCATATGGCATTGGTGTAGTCTTGTCACACATTCAAGCAGATGGGAAGGAAAGGCCAATAGCATTCGCATCAAAAACATTAGATGTCCATCAAGTTCGATACAGCCAAATAGAAAAGGAAGCACTTTCGATTATACTTGGAGTAAAGAAATTTCATCAGTACCTTTACGGCAGGAAGTTCATTCTCATTACTTATCATAAGCCATTGGTCACCATATTCAATCCAAGCAAGCATCTGCCAACAATGACTTCTAACAGACTTCAGCGTTGGGCTATAATTTTGATGGCCTACAATTTTGAAATATCGCAGCACTACAGCTCATGGAAATGCAGACGCACTCTCACGTGTTCCTATCAGCTCAGATGAAAACTTTGACACAGAAGAGGCATGCTACAATGTCGTTGAGATGTCATGTCCCATAAATGCCGACATAATCAGCCAAAAGCTAAACAGCGACCGTATTCTGCACAAGGTCTATCAATTTGTATCTACTGGCTGGCCAGAACAACAGCATGATCTCGACATATTGCCATATTTTAATCGTAGATTTGCCCTGACGATTAACAACAACCTACTATGTCTCCATTCTGATGTGAATAGAATCATTATTCCTGCAGCACTACGGAATAATATTCTCAATCTCCTCCACGAGGGTCATTGGGGAATAGTACGAATGAAACAACTGGCACGACAACATGTGTGGTGGCCAGGTATCGACGAGGAGATCGCCACAATTGCAAAGAATTGTAGCGTGTGCAAGATAGGAAATCCAGCCCCAGTAAAGCAATTCGAGAGCTGGCCAAAAGCGACATCCGCCTGGGAAAGGATACACATCGGCTTCGCCGGTCCTATATTTGACTCCATGTGGTTAATCTGTGTCGATGCACATTCTCAGTTCCCGTTCGTAGTACAAATGACACTTTGTTGTCGACAACAACTGGAAACACTATAGCCGCACTTTCAGCCATATTTGCTATTGAGGGTTATCCGAAGACTTTAGTCAGCGATAATGGGCCTCAACTCACTTCAGACTCTTTAAACCAATTTTGTCAGCAACATGGAATAAACCACATCACAACAGCACCATTTCATCCAGCATCAAACGGACTTGCTGAGCGTTTCGTCCATTCAAAACGTCCGTCAGCAAAAATATAAAGGATGGATATCAAGTCAACACAGCCGTAACAAAGTACCTCAGTTCGTATCGTTTCACACCTAATTCAGAAGGCAAAACACCAGCAGAACTTCTTCATGGTCGTCCGGTTCGCACGATCCTAAGTCAACTCTTCGAGAAGCAAACTGAAAGCAAGGAGAAACAGCCCGCAAAATATTCTCCGAACCAGACGGTTTTTGCCAAAAACTATGCAAGGGGAGAAAAATGGATAAAAGCTATCATTGATCGGCCCATCGGTCGTATGTTATTTATCCTTCGTACATCCACAGGTTTCATCAAGCGCCACATAAATCAGATAAAGCCAAGATCTGAGCCTGATGACTGCAGTTCCAGCTCCAACGACGACAACAATCAGATTTGGTGGACACCTGAATTCTCAAGTCCGCCTACAAGTCCAACAACACTAGCCCAAGAAGAAGAACCGTCATCGAATCCGATCCAGAATTCTCAATCCAATTCTGGGTTCAACGAAGACCCGGGATCATCTCAGCAAGAGGTTCTTCAGCCACCCCAGCAACGCCGTTCGGGTATCCCCATCCGTAGCAGCACTCGCGAACGCCGAGCAACCAGCCGCTACTCTCCTCAGGATCACAGGAAGAAGAAAATTACTAACAAACCGTAATTTAAGGGGAGAGATGTGTTATGTATTAAAGAAAAAAGAAATAAGCAATAAGCAAAATCAGCCATTTGTATTGTATACACACATACACTAACACTATTACACCCGAATGTATGTATGCCTTCTCTCTTCAAATAAAGTGAGTTCTATGCTAGTTCTCATCATGAACACAACGTTTTCTCCGTACTCAGACACAACAGAATGCATGAGAAACGAAAAGTAAAAGCGTCCAGCAACAAAGGAAGGATTTTACGCCAATGCAAGCTCACCTTGCATATCCGCTGGAAATCGATGTTCCTCTTGACCAACGCATTGACTGCTAGAGCATAGTTGGGAGTCCGGCTGGAACGCGCGATACGACATTTCCGCTGTGGCCCAAAATTAATATTTCTGATAGATTTCGGGACTTAAATTTTTTTGAAGAATTATGTTTTTTTTATGACTAATTCATATCAAATATTATTTTAAGAATTTTGTAAAATCGTATATTTTTTTCATGTTTTTTTTCAGAGGTAGTGCTGCTATTTTTCACATTACTTAAGTATTATATTATTATATTGAACTTTGCAGCCCTGAAAAGACGATTAATGCAGCTACAAATCTCACTTAAACATTTTATAGTTTTAGCTTACCGTCTGGAAGATATTAGGCTTTTAAATTCCAATTTGAAAATTTTTTTCGGTATTCGATGGTTTGGTCAAACGGAGGCAGCTTAGCCGTTTATTTATCGATTCTTACAAACGATACCTTATTAACTTCTCTAGTAGTAGTAGTAGTTCTTTATTTAATTTGTATTAAAACTAAGCTGTTTGGTAACATTCGTACGAAGGCAAAACAAGTATATTAATTATGAAATTAAAATCCGAACTTTTCTGTAGGCGTGGCATGCATGCCGTTCGCCCTGTTTCTGCTTGTCGATATCGCCGACTGTTGTCGTCTCTAGAACCGCTCCCTCAGAAAGTCCTCTCTGAAGTGCAACATTTCCCTGACGAAAAGTGCGAGCTCATTCCAGCCCGTTCCGTTGAGCAGGGTAGTCAAGCCCTGGACTGCGCGTGTATATTGCACAGCGTGCATTCTGTTGCAGTGAGACTTCTGTACGGCGACGCGTGAAGAGTATTAACTTCTCTATCTAAAACTAAAATCTACGCCAAAAAATATTCTATTTTTCCAGAGTTTTCAAAGTCAAAATTTCGGCACAACATACCGCAAAAAATTCTGTAATTTTAATTATTTATACCTGCACTTATCAGCTTCTTAGAACTTCTAAATTCAATACAACCAGATATAAGAAACTTAAGTTATGTGAAAAATAGTAGCACTACCTCTCAGTATATATATGAGCTTACGATTTATATTATTTATTATATGTTCGCAAAAGGGAGATTTTAAATTTTAGCTAAAAAATGCAAATTTTAAAAAATTTAATTCGAACACTTTGGTAGTTTCTTATATATAAGACTAGTAGACCCGCGCGCTTTGCTGATTACTAAATGAATTTAATGTTTACAAAGCACAGAGTAAAATCAAATTCAACACTACACATGGACCGTGAATCCTAATTTTGGTGACCACTTTAAACAATGCAGGATTCGGTGTCCGATCTAGAATTTCAGCTGAAATCACATCTTCATTTTGATTCGGCCTTATTCTTTCAATCAGCCAAATCAAAATATGCGAATGAGGCAAACCTCAATTCTGCCATTAAATTGAATACATCCAACATTAAACAGACCCAAATGGACTGTGTCTGACTATTAAATCCATGAGTGATTTCAATTTTTATCTCTCTATGAAAGATTTCACGTGAAATGGATGCAAAGGTCTGATCGACCTAGCGGCGAACGTACGACATCGCATCTTGGACTTCCAACATACGATGATGGTAGAATTATCATAGTTCCAACGATTTGTGCATTACCATATTTTACCTTAATTATGAATAAAATAAACGATAAAATGAAATAATCTTGTGTATAAACTTATACACAGTATGTTTGTATACTGTCCAAAAAATGATTAGACTCAAGGGTCAGCCCATCTGCTTCACCTTTAAATTCATATGCCTGACAATGGCGACAACGTTCGTTCATTTCGGTGACCTATTGTACATGAACGCAACACCTTGTAGATTTTGTATTTCACGATGTTCATTTACAGTTGCTGTTGCATCAGTGTTCCGTTGATCTGAACGGGACCTTGCTGTGCGCAGACGATTATTTTCATTACGATGTGTAGTGACTTTGCTACTTTCAGGGATTCTCAAGGCCACAACTTTGACGCATTCGCGTTCGTTGACCTAAAATGGATCGTCACAACATTTAACACAACTAACCGCTCAGGTTAATTAAACACGCATACATTTTCAAAAGAAACAATTAAAATTACACACATTGAATTTTTTTCAGACAAAAATTATACATAATAACAAAAAATGAAATGAAATAGGAGTTCAAACACACAATTTTAGCCTAAATTGTGAATGTCAAATAATAGGCAAATAAGTTGCAATAAAATAATATTGTGACTATATATTAAGATATAAGTTATTCTATCTTTGAAGTTGGATGAAAAATTGGTAAAGTAGTTTCGGAGTCTATAGCGGACACGTAATTTATATATATTAAGAAGATGTTATCTGTTTCCATTTTTGTTCACATAAGTTTTTTTACATCTGCTTCTACATTTCTACATCTACACATATGTATATCTACATATATATGTATGTCATGGAAGTGTGAAAAGAAAAAGTGCGAGAGAAAAAGGATATTCTCGTATCTTAAAAATTGTGGATTCCACAGATTTTCGTTGTCTGTAGGGGCAGAAGAGGAGTTGCAATACACTTGCGTTGAAGTTGTATCACAGGATATGGTTGCTCTAGCTCTTATAGTGTCGGAGATCTAGGCACTTATCTGGACGAACGAGCAAAACAGCTGGGGTGGCGTGTGAGAGAGAGCGAGAGGGAACGATGACTTTCGAAATGGTTTTCTTCATTGTAGCTATAATAATGATCCGATCTGATCCAAATTCAACACTCTGATATAAATGGTCTTTTTCTATGATTCTGCGTTTTTAGTTTTCTTGTATCTTCAAAATTGTGTATGCCACAGACTTTCGTCCTTTGTGCGGGCGGAAAGGGGCGGGGCGAAATTTTGCAACACATTTGGAGTAGTGTGATCACACAGAAGCCTGGATACAAAATTTGGTTGCTCTAGCTTTAATAGTCTCTGAGATATAGCGCGCTAATGAAGACGGACGGACGGACAGACGGACAGACAGACAGACATGGCTATATCGACTCGGCTATTGATGCTGATCACGAATATATATACTTTATTGGGTCGGAAACGCTTCCTTCTGGGCGTTACACACATCCGTTATCACCACAAATCTAATATACCCCTATACTCTTCGAGTACCAGGTATAAAAATAATGACTAAGTTCATTATTATGTCTAAGTTTTTTAATATTACTCAAAAATAATCATTTAAAAAAAATTTTTTTTTTAATTTAAACAATCAGTATAATGTTATTTTTATAATACAAGTTATAGCGATTACGGTCCCTGGAACAAACACTCAAATTAATATATTATGGATTGCTGAATATATTATGTATTGCTATGTAAATACATTATAAATGCTGCATTGCTATTTATTGAACTTATTCTTCAAAATATTTTCCACCTTTCTCCCATCTTTCTGGTAGCCAGCGGATTTTGCGTCGAAGAACTTATACTAATAATAGCTAACAATAAATATTAACAATAATAAATATTAATAATAATAAATATTATTAATAATAAATATTATTAATAATAAATATTAATAATAATAAATATTAATAATAATAAATATTAATAATAATAAACATTAAAAATAATAATAATAAATATTAATAATAATAAATATTTATAATAATAAATATTTATAATAACAACTGCTACTTTAAAAGGGCAATAAAAAGGTTTCTGTCAAATATTTCATTTAGTTACTTTCAAATAACGTAATTCTACTCAAAATTATTGATGATTTCTTTTTGTCACGTGTCATGTTTTTTTTCACCATAACTCACCGAAATGCAAAGACCCAAAAGTGGAAATTTTCGAAGGAATCAACAGATGTCGGATTGATAATTGTTTTTAATGATACATTGACGCGAAAACGCAAAACCACGCGAAATTGGAAAAAAAAAAATTTTACGTGGATTTGATTTTTAAGATGTGTACCGTATGGGATATGAAATGCTTCCTTCTGCAAGTGTGTACTGGTACCCCTTACCACCGGAAAAGACACATACGTATCATGTTTGTGTGTGTGCACTCGCTCATCCCTGCAGTACTGGCGGTGGCGATTGATCATGCCGAAGTAACCCTTTGGTAGGCGAACGCCGAACCACTCAAAGAATAGAAAATAACTTATCTCTGTATACGCTACAACCCACCGCGTACCACCCATCGTACTAGTTCGGTGGTAGACGAAAGAAACGAAAAAAAACGAAGAGAGCAGGTAGCCTAAAATGATGCTGCGCTACTCTGTTTTCTGTTTTCTTTTATGCTTTCAAACATTCCATTGCTGGAATATTCTATTGCTTTGCTTTTGGCTTCAGTTAGTGACGAAACGCGTGTTCAACTACAAGTGCGACAAGTAAAAGTGAATAACAGATTATTATACAATAAAGTCAGTAAACCAAAGGTAAGACAAAGTCAAATTAACATAGCTTTACAATGTACAGCAGCTCAAGAAGGAACTAAAGGAGAAAAATGCAGAAAAAGTGTCGTCCGGTGAAAAAGAAAAATTTGAGGACAGCCAAATGAAAAATGTAGAGGAATTGAGAATTGCCGTGTTTAGAAATGGAAGTTCTGTAGTGTTGCTCGGCAAGCTGATTCGTTTTTTTGTTTAAATTTTTCCGCCTATTACTTATATTTATATGTTATATTTATAGATGCAATAACTGTAGGGGCAGGGTCTGGGTTATCTGAACTCCAAAACTAAAAAAAAAAATATATTTTTATATAAAATATATTGGACTTCAGTTGAGCCGGCGAACGGTTTGTTATTGTGTGTTATTGTTATTGTGTTATCGAGCAGGAGAGAGATCGATGTCCGTGCTGCGGTCGAACTTCTTTAAATATTTCTTTGTATTCTGCACCATGCGCTCAGGTTGGCCGTTCGTAGCAATATGAAAAGGAGCTGATCGGATGTGCCGGACTAAATTTTTATCCATTGAATTCGTCGGATGTAAATGCGGTTCCATTGTCCGACACAATTTCGTCTGGCAGTTCATGAGTGGCGATAAGTTGTCGCAGGAACTTAATAGCGCCAGAAGCTGCTGTTGACTTGACAACGGATACCTCGAGCCACTTAGAGTATGAGTCAACTATGAGAAAGAAGGTGTGACCTTGGAAGAGGCCAGCAAAGTCGATGTGAAGTCGGCACCATGGTCTTTTGGCAGATTCCCAGTGGTGCGGAGCTGTGTGATGTGGCTCATTCCGATTTTCCTGACACGAAGTGCAACGGTTAACAACCATTTCAATATCAGCATCGATGCTGGGCCACCATACATAGCTTCGTGCAATGGACTTCATTTTTACAATCCCTGAATGAGCAGGTCCCGGAGCAGGTATAAGTGCGCGGTTTGCTTACACTAGTTATCCTCTATTTGCTGATAGTTCATTATGTCGTGAGTAATGTGGATATAGATTATCTGAGCGTTCAATTCTGTTTCTGGGCCATCCCCTTAATAACCAGTTAAAAACTTTAGCTAAAAGAGGATCTTTTGCAGTTTGTGCAGCCAATTCGTTTGCAATCACAATAGGCGTAGTTGCCCAATCGATCATTAATATCTCTTTGGAAAGCGATGATACCTGAATATTGCGTCTGAAATATTGGTTCCCAGTCGATGAATTAGATGAAAATCATATACGTTCAGGAATACTGTTCGACGAAGCCTTTGAATGGAGATCACGTTTGGAACCGATTTCGTAGCTGTGAAGATCCCCAGTAGTGGGCGATGATCTGTAACTAAAGTAAATGGCCTTTCATACAGAAAGTTATGGAACTTCTTGGTTCCTGCGGTCAGTGCTACCGCTTCTCTGTCTTTTTGGGCATAATTCTGTTCCGTTTTCGACAAAGTTCCAGAATAGAATGCAACGGGCTTCTCTACCCCGTTGGCCAGCTGATGGCTGAGCAATGCCCTTATTCCGTAGGGCGATGCGTCGCGTATAAGTACTAGCGGAAGGTTCCCGTCATAATCTTAAATTACTGATACTCTTACATCTTTCCCGTAATTAGTAATTACTTAATTTCTTTAGTTAGATTAGTTCTACTTTTCCTCGAACACTAGTCTAACACCTATCTTTCCTGCATGTCCGCGATCGGTTCGGTTAACGAGTCGCGCGTTAAGCGGCAGCGCCTCTCGGTCGGTTGGGCGGGAGGTGGGCTGCTTTCTTGCCTGGGATCCGCGCGTAACAGCCATCGGCTGGTGTCACTTGGGCCACTTGATGGTGCAGTCATTGCATATCAACGTCCTAAAGTAAAAAAAAAAAAAAAAAAAAAAAAGAATAGTGCATGAGCACGTTGTCAGACGCGATAAGCTTCGTTAATGCGCTAAAGGATTCTTCGTGTTGCCTTTTCCATTGCCAGGGTGCATTTCTGTCCAGTAGGACAGTAGGCCGGTCAATTTTGAATCGCAGGAACTCAACTGAACTCATCTTTATGTATGCGTGAAAATACTTCATTTAACCTGTCAGCTAATTGCTCCTCCGATTTTCCTATTATCGACGACACAGATGAACGGCAGAGCTCCTAGATTATTCTGTAGGACGTTTTCGATGAAACTCCGAAATATTCCTGGCCCTGATGAAATTCCGAATTGAAGCCTGGTTACTTTAAATGCACCCTTGTGCGTAGAAATGGTTTGATTAGCGGCAAATTATCAATTGGTAATGAATTGATATGTCGATGACTCCCTTAATTGGTATTGAATACTGTTGATTATCACTAAGTTTCATGTCGCACTTAACCATATCCAGATTTCCAAGATGACAGATGTATCGGAACGTGGACTCTCTCAGTATCGACACTGGTGACCCGGAATCTACCTCGAATTTACAAGTGCGGCCTTTGATACTGATGAACACCGACTTCTTTTGATTGACCAGTGGTACTATTTGATGTACGCTGGAAACTGCACGGAATTTACTTGACCGAAATGCACCTTGTCCAGCTGACTGCGATCTTTGAGTGGGGGATGAGCATCCCGATGATTTCGAAGACGATCTTTGTGTGCTTCGGCAGACGCGTTGTATGTGGCCCCTCCGGCCACATCCATGACACACAGCGTTTTTAAAAGAACACTGCTGTCGTTCATGTGGTCCACCGCAGCCGTTACACGGCTTCCTTGTGTGGCTTCGGCTAAAGTTGCTTTGCCCCGCTCGGATGTAATGGATGTATTTGCTATGATCCGTCACTGAGTCGCTTGACGGTCTTATCGCCGATGCACTGATTGCTGCAGCTTTGCTAGTGACAGCCCGCTCTAAGACACGTTGCACTATCAGGTCTTTTTTCGCAAGAAAACATCTCTGTAACCCTTCATCCTTCATGCCACAGACAAAACGGTCTCACAACATTCGGTCCAGTGCTGATGAAAAGTTACACGGTACTGCAAGTGTTCGCAACGCTGCCATGTACTGGCCAACAGTCTCCTCAGGATGATGGTCACGTTTATGGAAATGGTAGAAAGCATCAATTTCCGAGGGGGGTGGACATAAACGGTTTGTTAGAGTCTTAAATATGTCCACCAATTTTAATTCGCTCACGGGTGTTGGTGCTGTCAATGAAACCAATACCTCAAAAAGCGGTGCGCCTGCTATTGGTAAAAACGCTGCTCTTTTTCACGTCTCATCCTGAACGTCATTAGGGAGTAGGTATAACTCGAATCGATCCTTGTACGTTGTCCATTTTCCCGGTTGACTCAGATCAAACGGTTTCAGATTACCAATAAAAGAAATGATAAAGCGCTGTTGCCGATTTTCACTGCACAATGACTATGTTTAAATGTTACTTGTTACTTGTTACTTCGTTCGAGAATGTTCTCTACAAATCGAGCCCTGTATGTACATATGTGTGTGTGTGTACATACGAGTCATACAACATTTTAACAAATCAAGATGATTAATTAGCATCCCATCCTCGTCGTTTTAAATACACACGAGTTGCTGACTAAGTTGTTTATTGGTTGAAATTCATTTTATTGACTATGACGTGAGTCAAATATGCAGCTCCGTAAAACGACGTGTGTAGCTTGACATCTGCGAGGAGCACTGATTCCGAGAGTAAGTACTTTTAATGATAGACTGAATATCAATAGAGATGTTTCACAGGTCAACGCCTGACTGAATGCTCCCTCGAACGTTATTATCTGAATAAGAACTATGGCGCGGCGTGTGTCCATATCTCTGACACCGTCACCAAAAAGTCGGATGGTGGATCTTTGTAAGCTAGACTTTAGAGTCGCTTGATGTCCATCGCGAATTCTTGAAGAGCCTCCCCTTAACGTAGTAACCTGTCTTTCAGCTCAAAGCAATGAACTTCTCACCTCTATAACGGTACTCCAGGGCACGCTTCACAGCCTCGTAATTTAATTTATCTACGTTAGGAATCGATGACAGCGTCAAAGCGGCAGCTCAGTCAGCTTCCGCCAAACTATTCCTCGACATTTCAAATTTTTTCATGAAAAAGCCAAATGTCGTTGTGCCACCAAGAATAGGTGTAGCGAATTTCGGTTAAGCTGTTGCTATGTTGTTGATAGGCACAATTAACGGATTTGATCTTCGAGCCGATCTCCGATAATTCTCGAATTCCTTCATCTAGACGTGTGATCTCTTGTTCGATAACTTTATCTAGACGCTGAACTGCTTCTGAGTTCTTCTGGAGTTTACTTTCAGCTTTGGCACATTTCTCTTCCAACTGTTGTGCCTTGATCCTTTACGTTGGCTTGTCACCTTGACCCTTCATCGCTTCACTTTCACCTTCCATTTTTATCATCACCTGTTGTTTTTGTTTTGTTCTTTATCTGTAACATCATCTAGTGCATCACCTCCAATAACTGCCCATTGGCCGCCACCTGGTTCTCCTCTACTGTCAACTTGAAGCCTTGCTTATACAAGAACTCATAATCTTCAACGTTAAGTCCTGTTCCCTCCATCGCGGCATTCAAACGCAGCTGTAGTTCGGCCTTTACGCCTCTCGTCGGTCGGCCTCGGTCGGTTAATTCTTGGAATTTCATTTGCTCAATTGCTCTTTTCCTCCAATTGCTCAACTTTGAAATCTCCGTACTTTACCATTCTCAACAGTTGTAACGTTTTTACTGTTCATATTTTCTAGGTTGAAAACATCGAAAAGGACAAATATTTTCTACAAAAATATTAAACTATTAAACTAATATTTTCAAGAATATTTGTGTGCTGTTCCAAAACAACTCTAAACCATACCCGTACATGCCCAGCTTACAAAAAACAATACGAACTAATAACTATTAAAATCTTGGAAAAAGTCGACCATAAAACAGCACTCACAATATATAACAACAACAACAACAAAAATTAAATAACATAAATCTATAATCTATTAAAACACCCATAACCACAACCAACAACATAAATTACATATGACAATAAAAGTAATACAATGGAACATAAAAGGTTATGTAAACAACTACAACCAACTACTTATCATAATTAAAAAACATTCCCCACACATTATATCCCTCCAAGAAACACACATACAATACACAAACCACCTACCCATACCAATTAATTACAAATTAATCTCAAACACCGCGTCGAACAGATTTGGTGGAGTAGCACTTCTAATCCACACATCAATACAACATACACAGAGAAATACAAATGATGACTTTGAAATAATAGCTGCTGAAATCAAATCTAAGCAAAATTTTACAATCTACTCAATATATATACCACCCAACAAAACCATCTCACGAAACAACCTCAACAACATTATAAACAGCAACAACAACACAATATTAGTAACAGGTGATCTCAATGGATGGCATCCCAATTGGAGATCCCCGATTCCCAACGGAAGAGGAAAAACTATAGCCAAATTTATAGAACAATCACAGCTCACACTTCCAAATGACAAATCTCCCACACACTTCACCACACACAACACTTTCACACACATCGACCTAACCTTCTGCTCCCCTCGTTGATACCCGTCGCAAGCTGGAACATCTTTGACGACCTTTACGGAAGCGACCACTTCCCAATCCTCAGCTCCCTTTTCCCTACTGATCCCCAAAACAACTACGACAAACCTCACTTCAAAATAAAAGCAGCAAACTGGGAAAAATTCCAAAACCTAAACACCCTAATCAACACTGCACACCCCCAAGCACAAACATCAACAAGGAAGCCGCTACAATCAACAAAATTTTAATACAAAGTGCCCACCATAGCATCCCACAAACAACACCTAACACACATACACACAGGGTCCCTTGGTGGAACAAAACGCTACAAATCCTCCATCAAAACAAAAGAAAGGCATGGAAAACTCTAAACAGAGACATAACACAAACAAGCATCATCAACTATAGAAAAGCTAATGCCATTTTAAAAAGAGAAATAAAAATAAGAAAAAAAGAAGCAACAAACATCTTTACATCCACCATTCAAACTAACACACCAACAAATACAATCTGGGCCAACATACGAAGACTCTGTGGTCTTAATCCAATAAAACAGATTCATTGCCTAACAAATCCATCCAACAACATAACTAACCCAAAGGAAATAGCCAACACTCTTGCAAAACACTGGTCCGATCTCTCCAAAGACTACAACTTTAGCACAAACTTCCAAACTCACAAATACAAAGACACAGTCATAAACTACCCCATATCCAAATCAGCAGAAGAAATTGAAAAATTAATTACAAAAACAGAATTTCACATAGCTTTACAATCCCTAAAAGGCTCAACACCAGGACTCAACAGAATCTCCTACCCCATGATAAAAAACAGCAATCCAATAATCCAAGCTCGAATTATCAATCTTTTCAACCAAATCTTCGACAACTACATACCACAGTCGTACAAAACAAGCCTCGTCATACCCATACTGAAACCTAAAAAGGATAAAACGGATATCTCTTCCTACAGACCCATCTCGCTAAATTGTTGCATTGGAAAAGTACTGGATAAAATCATTGCTAAAAGATTGTGGTGGTTTCTAACCCATAATAAACTTCTACACCCAAACCAATTTGGATTCAAGAAAGGAAAATCGACTTCAGATAGTCTACTTTACGTAGACCATCTTATCACGAAGTCACTCAACGCAGAAAAACATATCTCACTCATCTCTCTTGACTTTGCAAGAGCATTTGATCGAGTAGGTACACACTCAATAATAGATCAACTTTTGGAATGGAAATGCGGAAAAAAAATAATTAAATACATCCAAAACTTTATGAAAAACAGAAAAATTACAGTGAAAACAGGAAAAACACATCGGCTATACATCCTCTTGAAAACGGAATACCACAGGGCTCTCCTATATCTGTAGTCCTATTTCTTATAGCATTCAACAAGTTGACCAATACTATCGCACTTCACAAGGAAATTAACTTCAGCGCATACGCAGATGATTTCTTTTTAATCCTAAACCTAAGCAAAATCAAAAATACAAATTTCAACAAGAAAATACAACCACTCTTCACAGACATAGAAAATTGGTGCACCTACTCAGGAGCATCCCTCTCACCAACAAAATGTCGACATTTACACATATGCAGAAAGCGGAACTGCAACTGTGCAGTTACCAGCAACAATAGCACCAACATAACCAATACAACATCACTCAAAATACTCGGACTGTGGATCAACAATAAATATAACTGGAACTCACACATTAACGCCCCCATCCCAGCACTCTTCAACAAATTAAACAATATAAAATGTCTAGCCAGCCCACGTTTCAACTGCAACACCCACACTCTCCTTAATGTAACAAGAGCATTATTAATCTCGAAAATCAACTACGGACTACACATTTACGGCCACACACCAAAAAACAACCTAAACAAATTAAAAACCACCTTTAACTCAGCAATCCGGACTACACTAGGAGCGTTTCACACCACACCGATCTACAACCTATTGTACGAAACCAACACACCAACAATAAAACAAAAACGAGATCACTTAACAGCAAAACTCTTTAAATCTCTAATACATTCCAAAGACACCCCAATACATAAACTCATAAAAGCGAAAACTTACAAAAAAAATGGACCTCAACAATACAGCGTTAAATAAAAGAATGCCAATATTATAACATACCCTACCATCCCCAAAAAATCCTCAAACTTAAACCCCCATGGCAGTTACCAAAAAACTTAATAGACACATCATTGCACATCCACAAAAAAAATAACACACCACCCGATATATACCAAAAACTATTTAACGAACTAAACACACAAACTATATAACCACAAATTTATTTACACCGACGGATCCCAACATAACTCTATTACAACGTTCGCAGTCACCTCAGAAACAGACATATTAAAATACGGAAGTCTACCAACATACTCTTCAATACAAACAGCCGAAATTATAAGCATACTTGAAGCAACAAAATGAACAGCTAAAAAAAGGGGCAAGTTTGTAATCTGCTCAGACTCCCTTGGTGCAATCGAGGCAATAGCCAACACAAGCAACAACAACACATACCCAGCCACCATCCGATCAATCCTCATAGCACACAATCCAAAAATAAGAATTCTGTGGACACCAGGACACAGCAACATCAAAGGAAATGAACTGGCAGACAAAACAGCAAAATCAGCCCTAAAAATGCCACTAATTTACACCGACAACCTTAATACTACAGACAGTAACAGATTTTTAAAAGAACAACTGGCCCAAAACACAAAAAACCTTGTCTCCAAATGCAACACTTGGTACAGAAACATTAACACCAACAACACACACACATCCCATTACTCAAATTTAATACAGCAACAAACAAAGCGACTCGACCAAATTAAATTCACCAGACTCCGACTGGGTCACTCAAAACTTACGCACAAACACTACCTGGATTCCAGAATAGAATGCAACGGGCTTCTCTACCCCGTTGGCCAGCTGATGGCTGAGCAATGCCCTTATTCCGTAGGGCGATGCGTCGCGTATAAGTACTAGCGGAAGGTTCCCATCATAATCTTAAATTACTGATACTCTTACATCTTTCCCGTAATTAGTAATTACTTAATTTCTTTAGTTAGATTAGTTCTACTTTTCCTCGAACACTAGTCTAACACCTATCTTTCCTGCATGTCCGCGATCGGTTCGGTTAACGAGTCGCGCGTTAAGCGGCAGCGCCTCTCGGTCGGTTGAGCGGTGGGCTGCTTTCTTGCCTGGGATCCGCGCGTAACAGCCATCGGCTGGTGTCACTTGGGCCACTTGATGGTGCAGTCATTGCATATCAACGTCCTAAAAAAAAAAAAAAAAAAAAAGAATAGTGCATGAGCACGTTGTCAGACGCGATAAGCTTCGTTAATGCGCTAAAGGATTCTTCGTGTTGCCTTTTCCATTGCCAGGGTGCATTTCTGTCCAGTAGGACAGTAGGCCGGTCAATTTTGAATCGCAGGAACTCAACTGAACTCATCTTTATGTATGCGTGAAAATACTTCATTTAACCTGTCAGCTAATTGCTCCTCCGATTTTCCTATTATCGACGACACAGATGAACGGCAGAGCTCCTAGATTATTCTGTAGGACGTTTTCGATGAAACTCCGAAATATTCCTGGCCCTGATGAAATTCCGAATTGAAGCCTGGTTACTTTAAATGCACCCTTGTGCGTAGAAATGGTTTGATTAGCGGCAAATTATCAATTGGTAATGAATTGATATGTCGATGACTCCCTTAATTGGTATTGAATACTGTTGATTATCACTAAGTTTCATGTCGCACTTAACCATATCCAGATTTCCAAGATGACAGATGTATCGGAACGTGGACTCTCTCAGTATCGACACTGGTGACCCGGAATCTACCTCGAATTTACAAGTGCGGCCTTTGATACTGATGAACACCGACTTCTTTTGATTGACCAGTGGTACTATTTGATGTACGCTGGAAACTGCACGGAATTTACTTGACCGAAATGCACCTTGTCCAGCTGACTGCGATCTTTGAGTGGGGGATGAGCATCCCGATGATTTCGAAGACGATCTTTGTGTGCTTCGGCAGACGCGTTGTATGTGGCCCCTCCGGCCACATCCATGACACACAGCGTTTTTAAAAGAACACTGCTGTCGTTCATGTGGTCCACCGCAGCCGTTACACGGCTTCCTTGTGTGGCTTCGGCTAAAGTTGCTTTGCCCCGCTCGGATGTAATGGATGTATTTGCTATGATCCGTCACTGAGTCGCTTGACGGTCTTATCGCCGATGCACTGATTGCTGCAGCTTTGCTAGTGACAGCCCGCTCTAAGACACGTTGCACTATCAGGTCTTTTTTCGCAAGAAAACATCTCTGTAACCCTTCATCCTTCATGCCACAGACAAAACGGTCTCACAACATTCGGTCCAGTGCTGATGAAAAGTTACACGGTACTGCAAGTGTTCGCAACGCTGCCATGTACTGGCCAACAGTCTCCTCAGGATGATGGTCACGTTTATGGAAATGGTAGAAAGCATCAATTTCCGAGGGGGGTGGACATAAACGGTTTGTTAGAGTCTTAAATATGTCCACCAATTTTAATTCGCTCACGGGTGTTGGTGCTGTCAATGAAACCAATACCTCAAAAAGCGGTGCGCCTGCTATTGGTAAAAACGCTGCTCTTTTTCACGTCTCATCCTGAACGTCATTAGGGAGTAGGTATAACTCGAATCGATCCTTGTACGTTGTCCATTTTCCCGGTTGACTCAGATCAAACGGTTTCAGATTACCAATAAAAGAAATGATAAAGCGCTGTTGCCGATTTTCACTGCACAATGACTATGTTTAAATGTTACTTGTTACTTGTTACTTCGTTCGAGAATGTTCTCTACAAATCGAGCCCTGTATGTACATATGTGTGTGTGTGTACATACGAGTACTTACAACATTTTAACAAATCAAGATGATTAATTAGCATCCCATCCTCGTCGTTTTAAATACACACGAGTTGCTGACTAAGTTGTTTATTGGTTGAAATTCATTTTATTGACTATGACGTGAGTCAAATATGCAGCTCCGTAAAACGACGTGTGTAGCTTGACATCTGCGAGGAGCACTGATTCCGAGAGTAAGTACTTTTAATGATAGACTGAATATCAATAGAGATGTTTCACAGGTCAACGCCTGACTGAATGCTCCCTCGAACGTTATTATCTGAATAAGAACTATGGCGCGGCGTGTGTCCATATCTCTGACACCGTCACCAAAAAGTCGGATGGTGGATCTTTGTAAGCTAGACTTTAGAGTCGCTTGATGTCCATCGCGAATTCTTGAAGAGCCTCCCCTTAACGTAGTAACCTGTCTTTCAGCTCAAAGCAATGAACTTCTCACCTCTATAACGGTACTCCAGGGCACGCTTCACAGCCTCGTAATTTAATTTATCTACGTTAGGAATCGATGACAGCGTCAAAGCGGCAGCTCAGTCAGCTTCCGCCAAACTATTCCTCGACATTTCAAATTTTTTCATGAAAAAGCCAAATGTCGTTGTGCCACCAAGAATAGGTGTAGCGAATTTCGGTTAAGCTGTTGCTATGTTGTTGATAGGCACAATTAACGGATTTGATCTTCGAGCCGATCTCCGATAATTCTCGAATTCCTTCATCTAGACGTGTGATCTCTTGTTCGATAACTTTATCTAGACGCTGAACTGCTTCTGAGTTCTTCTGGAGTTTACTTTCAGCTTTGGCACATTTCTCTTCCAACTGTTGTGCCTTGATCCTTTACGTTGGCTTGTCACCTTGACCCTTCATCGCTTCACTTTCACCTTCCATTTTTATCATCACCTGTTGTTTTTGTTTTGTTCTTTATCTGTAACATCATCTAGTGCATCACCTCCAATAACTGCCCATTGGCCGCCACCTGGTTCTCCTCTACTGTCAACTTGAAGCCTTGCTTATACAAGAACTCATAATCTTCAACGTTAAGTCCTGTTCCCTCCATCGCGGCATTCAAACGCAGCTGTAGTTCGGCCTTTACGCCTCTCGTCGGTCGGCCTCGGTCGGTTAATTCTTGGAATTTCATTTGCTCAATTGCTCTTTTCCTCCAATTGCTCAACTTTGAAATCTCCGTACTTTACCATTCTCAACAGTTGTAACGTTTTTACTGTTCATATTTTCTAGGTTGAAAACATCGAAAAGGACAAATATTTTCTACAAAAATATTAAACTATTAAACTAATATTTTCAAGAATATTTGTGTGCTGTTCCAAAACAACTCTAAACCATACCCGTACATGCCCAGCTTACAAAAAACAATACGAACTAATAACTATTAAAATCTTGGAAAAAGTCGACCATAAAACAGCACTCACAATATATAACAACAACAACAACAAAAATTAAATAACATAAATCTATAATCTATTAAAACACCCATAACCACAACCAACAACATAAATTACATATGACAATAAAAGTAATACAATGGAACATAAAAGGTTATGTAAACAACTACAACCAACTACTTATCATAATTAAAAAACATTCCCCACACATTATATCCCTCCAAGAAACACACATACAATACACAAACCACCTACCCATACCAATTAATTACAAATTAATCTCAAACACCGCGTCGAACAGATTTGGTGGAGTAGCACTTCTAATCCACACATCAATACAACATACACAGAGAAATACAAATGATGACTTTGAAATAATAGCTGCTGAAATCAAATCTAAGCAAAATTTTACAATCTACTCAATATATATACCACCCAACAAAACCATCTCACGAAACAACCTCAACAACATTATAAACAGCAACAACAACACAATATTAGTAACAGGTGATCTCAATGGATGGCATCCCAATTGGAGATCCCCGATTCCCAACGGAAGAGGAAAAACTATAGCCAAATTTATAGAACAATCACAGCTCACACTTCCAAATGACAAATCTCCCACACACTTCACCACACACAACACTTTCACACACATCGACCTAACCTTCTGCTCCCCCTCGTTGATACCCGTCGCAAGCTGGAACATCTTTGACGACCTTTACGGAAGCGACCACTTCCCAATCCTCAGCTCCCTTTTCCCTACTGATCCCCAAAACAACTACGACAAACCTCACTTCAAAATAAAAGCAGCAAACTGGGAAAAATTCCAAAACCTAAACACCCTAATCAACACTGCACACCCCCCAAGCACAAACATCAACAAGGAAGCCGCTACAATCAACAAAATTTTAATACAAAGTGCCCACCATAGCATCCCACAAACAACACCTAACACACATACACACAGGGTCCCTTGGTGGAACAAAACGCTACAAATCCTCCATCAAAACAAAAGAAAGGCATGGAAAACTCTAAACAGAGACATAACACAAACAAGCATCATCAACTATAGAAAAGCTAATGCCATTTTAAAAAGAGAAATAAAAATAAGAAAAAAAGAAGCAACAAACATCTTTACATCCACCATTCAAACTAACACACCAACAAATACAATCTGGGCCAACATACGAAGACTCTGTGGTCTTAATCCAATAAAACACTATTAACTCTGTAGTCGATGGCCCTGGCAGCTAGCACGATATAAGATCTCATGCCGGACTTGGCTTTGCAAGCCATTTCTGACATCAAGTAAATAAATAAAATAAAAACTCTAAACCAAAACAGACCATTTTCAGTGAATCGTCCTAATCCTGACCCTGAAACTCGTGACTCGTGAGTGAGTGCGATACGGGACGGACGCGCGCCTACGTAGCTCCCGTCGTTGCATCGCGTCTCGTGGATCAGCGGAAGCTGCCGGAAGTGCAAAAGAGGCTGGCTTTTCGTGGAGCCGCCCCGGCGGGCTGGGATAGCGGATCTCCTCGCAGTAACCGTCTCCACTCCTAGTTTTGGGGTTTTGTCACTCAAAACTCACACATCGACCGCCCCTGCGGAGCTCCCGGAGAGAGCTCTTTTGCCTCCTCTCTCCGACTCAAGATGGTTGTCGATGGAGTAACCTGCTTGCAGCGGAGTCACCAGCACAGTGCGAGTGCGCGCACGATAGGTGGGCCTAAGGCCAAGAACTTTCCACGATTTGCCGCATTTTCGGTTAAATGCAATAAAGCTGGGTGAGCACGCTCTTAGTGACAATTATTCACAGTAGACAGTGCATCAGCTGCCAACCAGGGCTCCAAAACTACAAGACAGCGATAGTCTACCCCACCGATAGTTGGCGCTGCCATGTAGCACCTTGGAAGTCTAGCGCCGGCAGATGGCGCTACATCTTACACCCTAGAAGTAGGCCACACCTCCAAGTTCCCTTCTAGGGCATTAGCAAGAGTGCAAAATTAACTAAGCTCAGTAGCGGTACACACCCCACTAACGGCGTCCTCCAGGGCCATCTGGTACACAACGGGATCTGACTTCCTGCCAACCCCACCGCTCAGCGGCATACCCCCAAACGGGGCTCTGGCGACCGAGAAGGGGCGGTATAACTCCCAGCGGCTAAAGTCTGGAAGAAATTCCCGGCCATCGCTGGATTCCCTGGATTAGCCTACATAGTGGTCCCATGGGGGCCTTATGCTTCTATGGTTACGAGCGCCTTGGAAGGTACAATCCTACCCGTAACACTGAGACCAGTAAAGTGTTACGTACGACCAACTGGACCCCCCCTTACGAACATTGGATTTTGGGCTGACGGTGTGGGCATTCTACGACCTGAATAGGCAGGCTGAACCCCTGCTGAAATGGCTCGTAGGTCAATGTCCCCACCGCCCCCGTCTCGTTAAAACCCTGGCAGGCCTCGTGTAACGCTTTCTGGTTGTACCACTTATGCGGATGCGTAGGCTTGGTTGATCGCTATCCCAACTAGCACCGATCTGGCTCTGAATCCTGAAGCCCATAAGGCCCAGGGTCAACCCTAGCATGGACCTCACTCCACGGAAAGGCACCCATGGGATCGCGATGGTGACCAGAAACAACGAACTCGAGTTGAGATCCCTAATAACATGGAAAACACACCACACTTACATACACCGATGGGGAGAATGACTGAGGAGGCAGTCTTCGGTAAACGAAACACCAGATCCCCACCACCGTCTGCACCAGCGAAAGCTCACGGCGTGAGCACAGTCCAGCCTGGACCTGACGGTAAGAAGACGGAGCGGCTGCCGACGATCCCACTGGAGCTTCTAAAAATCCTGGGTACTCGGGCTAAAGAGCTCGTACAAAGGATGAACGAGCAGCGGCATGTGGACATCCCGATGATGGACCTAGCTCTGAGGGTGGTACCCTGCAGGCGCTCGTCCTCGGCAGCCCGGACAATCAAGCCAGGACAATCGGGACCGCCACTACTGGCACCCAAACCGTCACAAAGCCGCCTCAAGCCGGCGCAAAGAGGCTACGAGAGTCCCCGCAATTGGCTGCTGAGCCGACAAAGAGGCAGAAGGGCACAAGGGCTAAGTTACCGACGACCCAACTCGAGCTGCCTGCGCTGAACCAGGGGGACACAACCCCCTCTGGCACAGTGGACCATGGTGCCACCCCGGCCGCTAAAAAGCAACTCAGGTGGCAGCAGGTGGGTCCCAAGGCACGCAAAAAAAAAAAGAGCCCCGGGAGCGCGAGCCTAAACCGGATGCGATCATCATCCAGCCCCAAGGAGAGCTCAGCTACAGTAATATCCTGCGATAATATTAGTCCGGCATCCTTTGCTGGAACACAAATGGCGGTCGTGTGCCTGCCCTCGGTGCTCGCTAGAGCCCTCCTGGATATTGGCAAACTTAAAGTCGGCTGGACGATATGTAGGATCCGGGAGCGGACAGCCCAAAGACGCTGCTACAGATGCAATGGAGTTCGGACACTTAGCAATCAGGTGCAAGAGCACGGTGGATCGCACCGGATGCTGCCTCAGATGCGGGGCGAGCGGTCACAAAGCGGCAACCTGTCAGAGCGATCTACGCTGCTTCATCTGCGCAGCAAACAAGAGCAAGGACACGAAGCACTACGCGGGTAGCAAGAGGTGCCTAGCAACCAAGGGTGTATCCAACCTACCGCCCCAATGATGAAGATGCTACAGCTCAACCTCAAGCACTGTGCTGCGGCTCAAGACCTCCTGTGCCAGTCAGTGAGAGAACTCGCAATAGACCTTTCCATCCTCAGCGAGCCATTCAGACCTAGTGAGTCCCCTGGCTTCATACTGGATGCCTCCAAAAAGGCTACGCTATGGCTTTGCGGCGCCACACCATTGCAACTCGCCAACACAAAATCCGAGGTGGGTTTCGTACGCGCAAAAGCTGGCTGGGCATACAGCGTTTATCTCGCCCCAAGCCTAACACTCTCCGAATACACAGGAATATTGGAAAACCTAGCGGCTAATGTTAGAGATCGTCACCCAGTGGCCATCGGAGGCGACTTCAACGCGGGGGCAGAGGAATGGGGAAGCATAGCAACGAATGCGAGAGGAAGGGTCCTGCTTGAGACCATTGCACCTCTGGACATTGCGCTCCTCAACCAGGGTGTGCAACATACCTTCTCCAGAGCAGGAACAGGGTCGATAGTCGACCTAACTTTCGTCAGCAGCTCACTTTTTAACACGTCGGACTGGAGTATCTCCAACACCTACACTGCGAGTGACCACCTGGCTATCATCTGTAGCATAGGCCAGCAATCAACAAACGTCGAATTAACTGCCCCTAGGTGGAAATGCTATCGAGCGGATAGGTTCGACACGGCGCGGTTCACTGAGATGATGACCAACCTCGAGGCGGAAGGAAGTGCGGAGTGCATGGCCAACCAAGTCATGGAGAGCCTCGACACAGCATGCACCGCCACCATGACCCAGAGGAAGCATTTCGGACGCCACCACCAACCAGTGTTCTGGTGGAATGAGAGTATTGCCGAGCTACGCCGGGAATGCAATCACGCACGACGCCGACGCCAGCTCTCGAGGGCAAGCACGACCTTCTCGCAATGGCATGCTACCTTTAGAGACTGCAGAGACGGGCTCTCAAGGCTGCCATAAAGAAAAGCAAACGCCAGAGTTTCCTTTCGCTATGTGACTCTGCTGAGCAGGACCCGTAGGGAAGGGCATACAAGCTTGTGACGAAGAAGCTGGGCGTTGAGAAACAAGCTCCCCTATCGAACCCCGTCGTGGTCAGATCCATTGTGGAGGATCTTTTCCCGCGCATGGCGGATCACCTTCGGAAGATCCCCCGCCAAGTCCAGCCACCCAACCAGGCCATCGAAGAGGTGACACTCGAGAAAGTCTCAGCTGCAGCCAGGGGCATTAGCCCGAACAAGGCACCGGGGCCGGACTCCATCCCAAATCGAGCCCTCAAACTCGTCCTTTTGCTGCACCCGGAGGTGTTTGTGAAGATGCTAAGCCAGTGCCTTTGCGAGGGAGTCTTTCCGGAGAGGTGGAAGACGCAGAAGCTGGTGCTTATTCCCAAGCCAGGCAGTCCGCCAGGGACAGCGTCGTCGTACAGACCAATCTGCCTGATCGACACAGCCGGCAAGCTGCTGGAGAAAGTGGTATGCTCTCGGCTGGAACGAACCATCGCGGAGGCTGGAGACCTATCACCGCACCAATATGATTTCCGCAAGGCCAGATCCACGACTGACGCCGTCGGTAGAGTGGTGGACATTGCTTCTAGGGCGATCGCCTGTACTCGGTGGAAGGGCGGCGGTAAGGAATACTGCCTAATGGTCACGCTGGACATCAAGAACGCATTCAACACTGCGAGGTGGAGCTGTATCCTGAGGGCACTAGCGAGCATCGAGACCCCCATGTACCTCCAGCGGATAGTACGAAGTTACTTCGAGCGAAGGCTGCTCCTGTACGGCACGCAAGCTGGCACGGAGCAATACGAGGTATCGGGTGGAGTCCCGCAGGGGTCGGTGCTGGGCCCTTTGCTGTGGAACGCGATGTACGACGGCATATTGCGACTCAGCCTTCCTCACGGGTTGCACGTGGTGGGCTTCGCGGACGACGTGGCCATCTTAGTGGTGGCTAAAGACCTGGCCGCGGTAGAAGCAACCTGCGATCAGACGATCGCGCGAATCCAGCAGTGGCTTGAGCTGGTAGGGCTCGAACTTTCTCCCCACAAGACCGAGGAGGTGCTGGTGTCCAGCCGGAAGAAAGTTGAGACGTCCCAAATCACAATGGCAGGCACCTCAGTGACGTCAAAGCGGGCGATCAAGTACCTTGGCGTCATGATAGACGCCAGCATTTGGCCTACATGAACTCGAAAGCGGCTACCACCAACAGCGCATTATCTCGGATAATGCTGAACACCAGAGGTCCCAAGCAATGGCGACGTCGACTTCTGACGAGTGTGACGTGCCTTCCGAACGGTTTCGGACGAGGCAGCCCACGTGATTGCGGGTATAGCCCCGTTGGAGTGCCTAGCGGAGGAGCGGTCTACCTACTATCGGGAATCGCATGGCAGAGGAATCGAAGCGACTGAAAAGAGGCAGTTGCGTATGGCGTGCAAGCAGCAGAGCCATAGGAGTTGGCAACAAAGATGGTAGTTAAGTGTATATAAACCTAACCCTGACCAAAGACAATATAAACACTAAGATATGCCGCGCCATACAAAATTTTCACAGCAATTCCTGACTGGATGGAACTTTCAAATGTTCCAGCGTGAATTAGAGAGCGTGAGACAGAGAGCGCTTTAGTTTCACACGTTCTGTACGTGAGGCTGAGCTTTAACTGTATGTGTGCATATGTATATTGTATGGCTGCTTGTTTGTATTGGTTGTTGACGACGCCGCTGTCGAAGAAAATACCCATTACTTTAGAATTGAATGGAGATTATGATTTTCCGATGACGCATGCCCAAATTATAAAAAATTGTATATTTTGTATATCCTTTATATGCTAATTTTGTTTAATGTACTATAAACGAATATAATGAACGAATGTAAATATGTACAAATGCAAAATGTATATCAGATATAACATTAAATTATATTAATTGTCTATAGGGTATAATTATTAGCTAAGCTGTTATCGAAAATCGCAAAAAGTTGCGAATTGACTGACATCTGTAAGATTTTTACGATTTGAAATCGGTTGCTAATGAGCTAAATTGCACATAAATACAAATTTGTATAAGCGGGACGAAATAAAAATATATTGGCTATTTAAATATATCTTAATGTATTCAATTAATTTATTTCTAATGACACCTCAAATTTTACCCCACCCAATTAACAAAAACAGCTACAAATTGCGAATTCCCTGTGACATATAGAATACCGATATCAATAGTGTGCAAGTGTTGTAAAGGTACAGGGGAATAGGTTTAAAAAAAATGGAACACTTGATTAAATTCTGTATTAATTATTTAAATAAATTAAATAATAACATCAATAATGTTAACAAATTTAAGATTATTTTATATTCAAGAGAAAAAAATGTGTTGTTATACGAGTTTCATTTCCGATAGTCGCCAAGAAAATAAAATACTTTGAGCGGCAAGTCTGTCAGCTATTTACTAAAAAATCGAACATGCTAAAAACATGTTTAAAGTTTTCGCTTTGGCTCAATTAGTATGTATACGTGTTTTTTATGCTTCCCACCATTCTTACTTCCACCCTGATTCCACTCAAAATCTAATAATTATTTTGTGATTTTTAAAATATAGCTCAAATTGAGTACGGTCCCTGGTTTAATTAATATTAAATTTAAATGCATATACTATTTGTTTAAATATTATATAGGTCAATATTAAATTTCTCTTTTTACCTTGTAAGCTTCAGTGATGAATCTCCAGAAAACTGAGTAGTTTTTCGATATTCATCATTGCGATTAAAAAACTCATTTAAATCAGACTATATGAAAAAAAAATATATCCGTTAAAACATAAATTACAATCAAACAATGAATAAAATTCATTACATTTTTTGGTGTGTCGATATGCTGCAAAGACCTTCTATGAAATTCTTCACAGAAGCCTTTCAGATTTGGAGCGTTACAATCCAAATCATTTTCACGCATTTTCCAAATATTATTGTTTACATTTTTCCGCAATATCGGTGGGCTTTCGGATGTTTTATTTATGCCCAATGTGGATGATTTTTTTTGGGAAAATGAATAAGAAGACCTAAAAATGAACAATAAACATTTAAGTAAGTCAGTAAAGTATTTAAGTTTATGGGCATTCCATGATGTCGCACGCGAGCCGCGGTAAAGAACACGGCATATATGTACATATGTATGTGAGCTTACGATACATATTATATATGTTCGCAAAAGAGACAAATTGAATTTTATCCAAAAGAGAAAATTAATAAATAATAAATAAATAAAAATTAAATCGAACCCTTTGGGAGATAGGTACATATACAGTGACTCAGGGCCAAAACGATGCAGAGTCAAAAAAAAAGTTTAAGGTGCTACAGATTTTAAACTAGAAGAAAAACAAAAAATGTTTAAACGCCAATTTGTTGTATGTTTTATCACATTTAAAAAGGGAATGCTCTCGGCTGGAACGAACCATTGCGGAGGCACCAATATGATAATATGATTTCCGCAAGGCCAGATCCACGACTGACGCCGTCGGTAGAGTGGTGGACATTGCTTCTAGGGCGATCGCCTGTACTCGGTGGAAGGGCGGCGGTAAGGAATACTGCCTAATGGTCACGCTGGACATCAAGAACGCATTCAACACTGCGAGGTGGAGCTGTATCCTGAGGGCACTAGCGAGCATCGAGACCCCCATGTACCTCCAGCGGATAGTACGAAGTTACTTCGAGCGAAGGCTGCTCCTGTACGGCACGCAAGCTGGCACGGAGCAATACGAGGTATCGGGTGGAGTCCCGCAGGGGTCGGTGCTGGGCCCTTTGCTGTGGAACGCGATGTACGACGGCATATTGCGACTCAGCCTTCCTCACGGGTTGCACGTGGTGGGCTTCGCGGACGACGTGGCCATCTTAGTGGTGGCTAAAGACCTGGCCGCGGTAGAAGCAACCTGCGATCAGACGATCGCGCGAATCCAGCAGTGGCTTGAGCTGGTAGGGCTCGAACTTTCTCCCCACAAGACCGAGGAGGTGCTGGTGTCCAGCCGGAAGAAAGTTGAGACGTCCCAAATCACAATGGCAGGCACCTCAGTGACGTCAAAGCGGGCGATCAAGTACCTTGGCGTCATGATAGACGCCAGCATTTGGCCTACATGAACTCGAAAGCGGCTACCACCAACAGCGCATTATCTCGGATAATGCTGAACACCAGAGGTCCCAAGCAATGGCGACGTCGACTTCTGACGAGTGTGACGTGCCTTCCGAACGGTTTCGGACGAGGCAGCCCACGTGATTGCGGGTATAGCCCCGTTGGAGTGCCTAGCGGAGGAGCGGTCTACCTACTATCGGGAATCGCATGGCAGAGGAATCGAAGCGACTGAAAAGAGGCAGTTGCGTATGGCGTGCAAGCAGCAGAGCCATAGGAGTTGGCAACAAAGATGGTAGTTAAGTGTATATAAACCTAACCCTGACCAAAGACAATATAAACACTAAGATATGCCGCGCCATACAAAATTTTCACAGCAATTCCTGACTGGATGGAACTTTCAAATGTTCCAGCGTGAATTAGAGAGCGTGAGACAGAGAGCGCTTTAGTTTCACACGTTCTGTACGTGAGGCTGAGCTTTAACTGTATGTGTGCATATGTATATTGTATGGCTGCTTGTTTGTATTGGTTGTTGACGACGCCGCTGTCGAAGAAAATACCCATTACTTTAGAATTGAATGGAGATTATGATTTTCCGATGACGCATGCCCAAATTATAAAAAATTGTATATTTTGTATATCCTTTATATGCTAATTTTGTTTAATGTACTATAAACGAATATAATGAACGAATGTAAATATGTACAAATGCAAAATGTATATCAGATATAACATTAAATTATATTAATTGTCTATAGGGTATAATTATTAGCTAAGCTGTTATCGAAAATCGCAAAAAGTTGCGAATTGACTGACATCTGTAAGATTTTTACGATTTGAAATCGGTTGCTAATGAGCTAAATTGCACATAAATACAAATTTTTATAAGCGGGACGAAATAAAAATAAATTGGCTATTTAAATATATCTTAATGTATTCAATTAATTTATTTCTAATGACACCTCAAATTTTACCCCACCCAATTAACAAAAACAGCTACAAATTGCGAATTCCCTGTGACATATAGAATATCGATATCAATAGTGTGCAAGTGTTGTAAAGGTACAGCGGAATAGGTTTAAAAAAAATGGAACACTTGATTAAATTCTGTATTAATTATTTAAATAAATTAAATAATAACATCAATAATGTTAACAAATTTAAGATTATTTTATATTCAAGAGAAAAAAATGTGTTGTTATACGAGTTTCATTTCCGATAGTCGCCAAGAAAATAAAATACTTTGAGCGGCAAGTCTGTCAGCTATTTACTAAAAAATCGAACATGCTAAAAACATGTTTAAAGTTTTCGCTTTGGCTCAATTAGTATGTATACGTGTTTTTTATGCTTCCCACCATTCTTACTTCCACCCTGATTCCACTCAAAATCTAATAATTATTTTGTGATTTTTAAAATATAGCTCAAATTGAGTACGGTCCCTGGTTTAATTAATATTAAATTTAAATGCATATACTATTTGTTTAAATATTATATAGGTCAATATTAAATTTCTCTTTTTACCTTGTAAGCTTCAGTGATGAATCTCCAGAAAACTGAGTAGTTTTTCGATATTCATCATTGCGATTAAAAAACTCATTTAAATCAGACTATATGAAAAAAAAATATATCCGTTAAAACATAAATTACAATCAAACAATGAATAAAATTCATTACATTTTTTGGTGTGTCGATATGCTGCAAAGACCTTCTATGAAATTCTTCACAGAAGCCTTTCAGATTTGGAGCGTTACAATCCAAATCATTTTCACGCATTTTCCAAATATTATTGTTTACATTTTTCCGCAATATCGGTGGGCTTTCGGATGTTTTATTTATGCCCAATGTGGATGATTTTTTTTGGGAAAATGAATAAGAAGACCTAAAAATGAACAATAAACATTTAAGTAAGTCAGTAAAGTATTTAAGTTTATGGGCATTCCATGATGTCGCACGCGAGCCGCGGTAAAGAACACGGCATATATGTACATATGTATGTGAGCTTACGATACATATTATATATGTTCGCAAAAGAGACAAATTGAATTTTATCCAAAAGAGAAAATTAATAAATAATAAATAAATAAAAATTAAATCGAACCCTTTGGGAGATAGGTACATATACAGTGACTCAGGGCCAAAACGATGCAGAGTCAAAAAAAAAGTTTAAGGTGCTACAGATTTTAAACTAGAAGAAAAACAAAAAATGTTTAAACGCCAATTTGTTGTATGTTTTATCACATTTAAAAAGGGAATGCTCTCGGCTGGAACGAACCATTGCGGAGGCACCAATATGATAATATGATTTCCGCAAGGCCAGATCCACGACTGACGCCGTCGGTAGAGTGGTGGACATTGCTTCTAGGGCGATCGCCTGTACTCGTGGAAGGGCGGCGGTAAGGAATACTGCCTAATGGTCACGCTGGACATCAAGAACGCATTCAACACTGCGAGGTGGAGCTGTATCCTGAGGGCACTAGCGAGCATCGAGACCCCCATGTACCTCCAGCGGATAGTACGAAGTTACTTCGAGCGAAGGCTGCTCCTGTACGGCACGCAAGCTGGCACGGAGCAATACGAGGTATCGGGTGGAGTCCCGCAGGGGTCGGTGCTGGGCCCTTTGCTGTGGAACGCGATGTACGACGGCATATTGCGACTCAGCCTTCCTCACGGGTTGCACGTGGTGGGCTTCGCGGACGACGTGGCCATCTTAGTGGTGGCTAAAGACCTGGCCGCGGTAGAAGCAACCTGCGATCAGACGATCGCGCGAATCCAGCAGTGGCTTGAGCTGGTAGGGCTCGAACTTTCTCCCCACAAGACCGAGGAGGTGCTGGTGTCCAGCCGGAAGAAAGTTGAGACGTCCCAAATCACAATGGCAGGCACCTCAGTGACGTCAAAGCGGGCGATCAAGTACCTTGGCGTCATGATAGACGACAGCATTTGGCCTACATGAACTCGAAAGCGGCTACCACCAACAGCGCATTATCTCGGATAATGCTGAACACCAGAGGTCCCAAGCAATGGCGACGTCGACTTCTGACGAGTGTGACGTGCCTTCCGAACGGTTTCGGACGAGGCAGCCCACGTGATTGCGGGTATAGCCCCGTTGGAGTGCCTAGCGGAGGAGCGGTCTACCTACTATCGGGAATCGCATGGCAGAGGAATCGAAGCGACTGAAAAGAGGCAGTTGCGTATGGCGTGCAAGCAGCAGAGCCATAGGAGTTGGCAACAAAGATGGGATACGTCCACCAAGGGGCGATGGTCTCACCAGCTCATCCCATCCATCGAAGCGTGGGTGGAGAGGAAGCATGGCGAGGTCAATTTCTACCTGACCCAGCTCCTCAGAGGCCATGGGTGCTTCCGAAGCTACTTACACCGCTTCGGGCACGAGGACTCTCCTGAGTGCACATGGTTCAGACACGGGGTGGAGGAGGATGCCGAGCACATCATGTTTGCGTGCGGCAGATTTGCGGTGCAGCGGCAGCTGCTGGAAGACTCCCTGGGCCTGGTGCCGTGCATGCTATTGTCCCCGGGAAACTGGGAGGCGACCAGCAACTGCGCGGCAAACATCATGACGGAACTGCGCGCGGTTGAGCGCCAGAGAAGGGAGAACTTAGAATAAGCGACGCCTCGAACGACCCGTGCGAAGCAATGCTTCAAGGCCGTACCACACGGGTCGCGCTCGCACTTTCTAGCCTTAAGATAGTAGTTAAGTGTATATAAACCTAACCCTGACCAAAGACAATATAAACACTAAGATATGCCGCGCCATACAAAATTTTCACAGCAATTCCTGACTGGATGGAACTTTCAAATGTTCCAGCGTGAATTAGAGAGCGTGAGACAGAGAGCGCTTTAGTTTCACACGTTCTGTACGTGAGGCTGAGCTTTAACTGTATGTGTGCATATGTATATTGTATGGCTGCTTGTTTGTATTGGTTGTTGACGACGCCGCTGTCGAAGAAAATACCCATTACTTTAGAATTGAATGGAGATTATGATTTTCCGATGACGCATGCCCAAATTATAAAAAATTGTATATTTTGTATATCCTTTATATGCTAATTTTGTTTAATGTACTATAAACGAATATAATGAACGAATGTAAATATGTACAAATGCAAAATGTATATCAGATATAACATTAAATTATATTAATTGTCTATAGGGTATAATTATTAGCTAAGCTGTTATCGAAAATCGCAAAAAGTTGCGAATTGACTGACATCTGTAAGATTTTTACGATTTGAAATCGGTTGCTAATGAGCTAAATTGCACATAAATACAAATTTTTATAAGCGGGACGAAATAAAAATATATTGGCTATTTAAATATATCTTAATGTATTCAATTAATTTATTTCTAATGACACCTCAAATTTTACCCCACCCAATTAACAAAAACAGCTACAAATTGCGAATTCCCTGTGACATAGAATATCGATATCAATAGTGTGCAAGTGTTGTAAAGGTACAGGGGAATAGGTTTAAAAAAAATGGAACACTTGATTAAATTCTGTATTAATTATTTAAATAAATTAAATAATAACATCAATAATGTTAACAAATTTAAGATTATTTTATATTCAAGAGAAAAAAATGTGTTGTTATACGAGTTTCATTTCCGATAGTCGCCAAGAAAATAAAATACTTTGAGCGGCAAGTCTGTCAGCTATTTACTAAAAAATCGAACATGCTAAAAACATGTTTAAAGTTTTCGCTTTGGCTCAATTAGTATGTATACGTGTTTTTTATGCTTCCCACCATTCTTACTTCCACCCTGATTCCACTCAAAATCTAATAATTATTTTGTGATTTTTAAAATATAGCTCAAATTGAGTACGGTCCCTGGTTTAATTAATATTAAATTTAAATGCATATACTATTTGTTTAAATATTATATAGGTCAATATTAAATTTCTCTTTTTACCTTGTAAGCTTCAGTGATGAATCTCCAGAAAACTGAGTAGTTTTTCGATATTCATCATTGCGATTAAAAAACTCATTTAAATCAGACTATATGAAAAAAAAATATATCCGTTAAAACATAAATTACAATCAAACAATGAATAAAATTCATTACATTTTTTGGTGTGTCGATATGCTGCAAAGACCTTCTATGAAATTCTTCACAGAAGCCTTTCAGATTTGGAGCGTTACAATCCAAATCATTTTCACGCATTTTCCAAATATTATTGTTTACATTTTTCCGCAATATCGGTGGGCTTTCGGATGTTTTATTTATGCCCAATGTGGATGATTTTTTTTGGGAAAATGAATAAGAAGACCTAAAAATGAACAATAAACATTTAAGTAAGTCAGTAAAGTATTTAAGTTTATGGGCATTCCATGATGTCGCACGCGAGCCGCGGTAAAGAACACGGCATATATGTACATATGTATGTGAGCTTACGATACATATTATATATGTTCGCAAAAGAGACAAATTGAATTTTATCCAAAAGAGAAAATTAATAAATAATAAATAAATAAAAATTAAATCGAACCCTTTGGGAGATAGGTACATATACAGTGACTCAGGGCCAAAACGATGCAGAGTCAAAAAAAAAGTTTAAGGTGCTACAGATTTTAAACTAGAAGAAAAACAAAAAATGTTTAAACGCCAATTTGTTGTATGTTTTATCACATTTAAAAAGGGAACTTTATTTGCTGATTAAATATTGCTCCGTTTTAAAAATAAAATAAAAACTTAAAATATATCTTAAATACAAGTCCGTGCTTGGAAGATGCATCCACAAACTAGTATAATATTAGTCGAATAAAAGGTTAAACAGGTATTTTAATACTTGGTATGTAATCCCTTAACCTTTATTACGGCTCTTAACATACTATTCATGGAAGAGATCAGCTTCCGAGTGGTTTCCGGGCTTATTTTGCTCCATTCCTCCAGCAGAGCTTTTTTAAGGTCCTTTTTGTTAGAAATCCTGGGAGACTGGGTCGGGGGAATCATCACGTGGGGACAGTTCCAGATAAGCCAGGACTGTACTATTCCGGACGAATGTTTCGGGTCATTATCCTGGTAGAACCGGAAATCAAGTCGGATTCCTAGTTTCTCGGTATATATATATACCGCTATTCCTAAAATGTTTGAGAAAGTTTTAAATCCGCATCTGCAACATCTCTGCATATCACTTATATCTTCAACTCAGCATAGATTTATAAGGCAGATATCAACTACTTCAAATTTATTAGAGTTTACTTCCTTTATCTGAGATGGATTTCTAGGTACCTTTGTTCTAGGTCTCAAAGAGCCCTTTTCAAAAACTCCCTGCCCTACCAATTATGGTGACTACTCTTTACACTCTTTATAAATGACCTGCCTTCTGTATTAACGTACTCTGGAGTACTCATGTTTGCGGATGATGTTAAGCTCTGTGTCCAGTATAAGGATATTTCATTTCAATCCAGGTTGCAATCCGATCTCGATAGGTTTCAGCCATAGTGTTGTGCAAATTTGTCATACCTTAATGCTTCAAAATGTAAAGTAACGACTTTTCATCGTTCCAGCCTTTCTGGTTCCTTACACCCTTTGTGGTGATTCTCTTGAGAGAATTATCCGGGCGGATGATCTTGGTGTTCTATTAGATCCGAAGTCAAAGTTTTCAGAACACATTTCTACCATGGTAAATAAGGTTATGGGCGTGTTTGGGTTAATAAAGAGGTTGTCAACGGAATTTGACGACCCCTAGATAACAAAGACTCTCTACATCTCTCTAGTTTGTCCGATTTTAGAATACGGCTTTTGTGTATGGTGCCCTTTGGTACAAAGAACACCAGGATCGTATAGAATCAGTCCAGAAAAAATTTTGAATTTTAGCTATGCGAGGCCTCAACTGGGATGCAGGATTCCCATCTTACTGACTTATTGATCCGCAACAACATCACGATTCCTATTAGAAGGACTAGAAAGCTTACACCGTTATTTCTTCCGTTTTGTAGATCAAGTTATTCCTTGCATGAACCTAATGCTCAGATTAATATTCGCTCTACCATATCATATCTACTACTTCCTCTTCCTCTTCTTAAATTGCTAGTACTCACATACCTTTCTAAAAAAGTAATTGTAATTATTATCATATATTGCATGCATGTTCTTATAGATTTATTAGATCTGATTAAGTAAAACTATATTTCTATATTTCATGCATTTCCGTGATCGGTTCGGTTAACTAGTCGCACGTCATTTCCCAGCTCCCCTCCGTCGGTTGGGCGGAAGAAGGGCTGCGTTCCTGCCTGAGATTCGCGAGTAACAGTTATCGTCTGGTGTCCCTGAGTGCAGTCATGCATACGACCAAACAAATAACCTTCGAGTACCGGATATTTAAACACATAACAACAGTAGACGTTCTTTGTAACCATTGCATCGGTTTATTTTAGCTGTCTGTTTTGCTATTCTGCTGGCCATAGTTTTATTCTAACATCGCTTCGCTTAATAGAGGCGAAGAAGGTAGATCTTTGCCTGTAAGGTGGCCATCAAATTCGCACTTACAGGTCATCAATTTATCGCCTCTGTGGTATCATACATCGCAGTTATTACATTTTAACAGATCTCTTAAATCAAAATTAATTTTGTACTCTACATTAGGTTTAATATTTCTTAAACTCTTGCAATAGTTAGGAATCTCTTTCTCTCCACAGTGTCTCCTCTTAATACAGTCTCTTTCATTAATAATGGATAATAATGCATGGTCGTCCACAGCGTGCAGTTATACAATGCTAACGATACGTTGCAATTAAGCCGCAGGTTTCGACCTGATCAAGATAGTCACGCTAGAGATGCCGCTTTATTTGTATGTAAAGATTTAAAATTAAAATTTAAGTAAACATCCGAGCGAACGTGATCAAATGGATATTTTTACAGTGCAATAGATTCTTCCACACCAAACTACACCGATAAATTTTTTGTTTACTACGTCGTAAGCTTATACAGATGTAATACTAGCTGATAATTTCAACAGCAATATCCTGAGAGAAAGGCAATTAGACTCAACACGACAAACCTTCGTTTACCGAATATTGCCGTTCGATACCGTTAGTCGACATATAACCCTTTTTCTTTCTTACAAAAAATAAAAAAATTTGCAATGTAACACTTTTTAAACCTATCTTTAACTGTTCCTGAGGTTTGAAAGTCAACCTTTCGGGAAAATATACCGCAAAAAATGATTAAAAATGAATTTGATAGCTAATATTTTCCAAACGGTAAGCTGAAGCTAAAAAGTGAAACCCAGTGGGAAAAGTATAATTTTGCTTCAATCGTGCTTTTGCCTTATGTAAGATTTTTTTCTTTTCGAAACGTAAATATTGTTCAATAGTTTTAATTGCAAATGAAAACGAGGGGGAAAGTTCTGAGCCGCGTACTTTACCTCGGCTCTATTTTATACCCGGTACTCAGTCAGTATATATGTATGTAAATACATATGTCAGCTTACGTTTTATGTAATTTATTATATGTTTGCAAAAGGGACGAAATGAATATTATCAAAAACAGAAATTTATATTAGATGTAATCCGTTTCCATTTTTGTTTACATATGGGCATTTCTCAAAAAGGTCCAACGAGGCCAAAAAATTAAAAATCAATAAAAACGCATTTCAATATAGTTTTCTCGGGATGTTATTTTTTAAAGATATTGAAACTCCGAAAATTTAATTAATTGACATATAATTTCATTTACTTTGATCTGAAAACCTATTAAAATTAGCAAAAGTTCACTCTTTGGTATTTTTTTGTCATGTTTTTATACCCGGTACTCGAAGAGTATAGGGGTATATTAGATTTGTGGGGATAACGGTTGTGTGTAACGTCCAGAAGGAAGCGTTTCCGACCCCATAAAGTATATATATTCTTGATCAGCATCAATAGCCGAGTCGATATAGCCATGTCTGTCTGTCCGTCTGTCCGTCTGTCCGTCTTCATTTGCGCCTATATCTCATAGACTATTAAAGCTAGAGTAACCAAGTTTTGTATTCAGTCTCCTGTGCTATCACACTACTCAAAGTGTATTTCAAAATTTCGCCCCGCCCCCTTCCGCCCCCACAAAGGACGAAAGTCTGTGGCATACACAATTTTGAAGATACGGGAAAACGCAGAATCATAGAAAATGACTATTTCTATCAGAGTGTTGAATCTGGATCAGATCGGATCATTATTATAACTACAATGAAGAAAACCATTTCGAAAGTCATCGTTCCCTCTCGCTCTCTCTCACACGCCTCCCTGTCTGCTTTGCTTATTCGTTTAAATGAGCGCCTAGTTCTCAGAGACTATAAGAGCTAGAGCAACCAAACTTTCTATCCAAACTCCTGTGATATCAATTCAGCACAAGTTTATTTAAAAATTTTGCCACGCCCCTTTCCGCCCCCACAAAGGACGAAAATCTGTGGAATCCACAATTTTTAAGGTACGAGAAAACCAAAAACGCAGAATCATGGAAAATTACCATGTCTACCAGATTGCCGAATATGGATCCGGTCGAATCAATATCATGGCCGGAAGAAACAAATTAAATTTCAGTGGCTACGCAACGCCTGCCAAGCGCTGACTCATTCCCTCTCTCTAAGTCGCAAACACTTGTACGTCTCAAATATGTAGTTATATATGTCATGTAGAAATTTAGAAGCAGATGTAAAAAGCATATGCAAACAAAATTGAAAACATGTATAATATTCCAAAAATGATTTGACGTCATTTTTTGAAATATTATTTTTTGCCCAAAATTTAATTTGTCCCTTTTGCGAACATATAATAAATTGCATAAATCGCAAGCTCATATATGTATGTATATACTGACTGAGTACCGGGTATAAGGTAGAGCCGCGGCCTTTGCCGCGTCTCACAACGTTCCCCCTCGTTCATTATTATTTTCGCCTATAAGAAAGATGATTCTTGATAAAAGTTTTTCCTCAAAGTCTCTCTTACATACTGAACTATCTAAAAAAATCTCAGAAAATGTTCTCAATATCGGTTAAAGGAATTTTTGTCCCATGCGACGTGTCCCGTACGATAGAAGCTTAAATTAAATTAAAAAAAAAAAACTACAATCTACACATGCTTAAAATTATAACCATTTTAAAGAGTCATCATTGCAGCACGTTAATCAGAAATTCGCATAAATATATTGTTTATTTTTTATTGTTGTTTAAAGTTTAACAATGTACAGTTAAACTGTAAGGGTAAAATTTACATATCAACTAATTGCTCGAAAGGGCTAAGGCAAATACTCAGACCCGGTGAGGCTGACTATTGACTCAGTAGCCGTTATGGTCCCACCAACAGCCAAATTTAGGTTAGAGAAAAGCCGGTAGCCGAACAATTCCCAATTAGAGCTATTTAAATTAAGCTATTGATTAAGATAATTTTGACCTTATTAGAACTAGTATCAAAGGAAAACAGATGGAAAACAAGCTTATAGTTTCGGCAAAGGCTACAGAAAGATTCATAATCAGAGTAGTTAGAATGACAGAGTTGGAGATGAAGAGGAAAGTAATGCCTAGTCGGGCGGAAAGGGACATTTTATCTGCTGATCTTCTCGTTCTGCTGTTGATCTACATATGTATCTGCTGTTCATATCAATCTACTGTTGTTCTGCTGATATTGTTACTGCTGTTACTGCTGTTAACCGACGCTCCTTCAGTGGGCCGGCATTCCCACTCCCTCTTACATATATGTATATATGTCACGGGCTGATTACACTACTCGACAAAATTCAACTTTTTTTTCCGCTGTGGCCAAAAATGACTTTTTCTGATAGATTTGGAGATTTAAATTTTTTTTAAGAATTATGGTTTTTATTCAGGGAGTAGTTTTTTTAAAGAATTTTTTAAAAATCTGGTATTTTTTGTCATAGGTAGTGCTTCTATTTTTCACATAACTCTCGTTTCATACAACTGGTTGTATTGAACTTTGCAGTTAAAAAATGCTGATAAATGCAGCTATAAATCCGACTCAGACACTTTGTAGCAGAAACTTAACGTCTGGCAGATATTAAGCTTCCAAATTGAAATTTCATCATTTTTTTCGGTATTTTTTACCCGAAATTTTGGCTTTGAAACTTCAGGAAAAATCGAAAAAAAAAAAAATAAATGAATGCCTGGATTTTTGGTTTTAGATAGACACATTAATTACGCGTCGTTTAAGGTATCGCTTATAAAAATATAAAATCAAACGGCTAAGTTATAACCGTTTGGGGTGTAAGTGTTGTGGACAGTTTTATTCCTTATTCCTTATACCTAAGCCTTGGTGAGGATAAATATACATAAATACCTGTTAGGGTCAAATGTTGACCTTTTTCCTTCACAGGTGCTGGTCCCGCAGATATTTGACCTTTCTCCTTCAAGCTATTCATAAAAAAGGATATATAACTCTGTACCTATAGTATCCCTGCCTCAGTGTAGTTCTGACTTCCAGCAGAATACGATCGTGTGTTTTCGAAAAATACCAATTGTTTCTAATTGAAATGGACAACCCAAGTCGGTCAACTTCATGTGCTTACCGAGCAGACTCGTTTTGCTACATATGTGGAAAGTATATGACCAGCAAAGAAGAAAAAATCGTTTTTACCGAAAAGTTCCAAGAACAGTATAAGGAAAACTATAAGATGTGGCCCAAAAGTATTGGCGAAGAGTGGGCTCCAAGCTGTATATGCAAAACGTGCAAATTGAATTTAACAGCATTTAATAAAGAGGAAAAGTAAGTTACCCTAAATCAGAAGCTATGAAGTGTACAAAAAATACTAAGCATTACTTTTTTTCTTGCACATTTTTTTTTTAGAAAACAATTTCGATTTGGAACTCCAATGCTATGGAGAAAACCAAAAAATCACAGCACTGAATGTTTCTTTTGTTTATTCGAAAAAAAAGGGTTTGGGGTAGGTGAGAGATATAAATACCCGCAAGAGTCTCGTCAAGGCTTTACGCTTCCTGCTCCTCCTTTGAAGGAAATATCGCCATTAAAACGCAAAAAAAAGGAGATGTCTTCTTCGTCGTATGGAACAACGGATTCAAGTAATGACCAATCAGGAGAATATAAATTTTGCAAGCCATTATCACAGGAACAATTGAACGATTTGGTGAGGATCCTGGAACTTCCTAAAAGTAAAGCTCAGATTCTTGGATCTATTTTAAAGGATGCCCGTTTATTGAAGGAAGATGTCAACAAATTTTCTTGGCAACAGAAAGAGTGATGATTACGTTAAAATCGTTCAAGACCTACTTAAGAATTATGAACAAATTGGAGCCAACATGTCACTCAAAATCCATTTCCTGCACTCCCACTTAGACTTTTTTCCGCCAAACCTTGGGGATGTTAGTGATGAACACGGAGAGAGATTTCACCAACAATTAAAAGCTATGGAACGACGGTATCAAGGTGTTTGGAATGAGAATATGTTGGGCGACTATGTGTGGACTCTCATAAAAGAATCTGACATAAATGACAAAAGAAGACAGACAAACCATTTTAAAAATAGTAACAAGCAATAACAATAAAAATATTTAAGTATCATAACACTTAAATAAATTCAAGTATTTTTCGGTATTTTTTCAGATAAAATGAGATTTGGGTCGTTTTGGTCAAACGGTTATAACTTAGCCGTTTATTTTTATATTTTTATAAGCGATACCTTAAACGACGCCTAATTAATGTGTCTATCTAAAACCAAAAATCAAGGGATTCAAATATTTTTTTTTCGACTTTTCCTGAGCTTTCAAAGTCAAAATTTCGGGGAAAAATACCGAAAAAAATTATGAAATTTCAAATTGGAAGCTTAATATCTTCCAGACGTTAAGTTTCTGCTACAAAGTGTCTGAGTCGGATTTATAGCTGCATTTATCAGCTTTTTTTAACTGCAAAGTTCAGTACAACCAGTTGTATGAAATGTGAGTTATGTGAAAAATAGAAGCACTACCTATGACAAAAAATACCAGATTTTTAAAAAATTCTTTAAAAAAAACTACTCCATGAAAAAAAAAAAACATTCTTCAAAATTTTTAAACATCCAAATCTATCAGAAAAAGTCATTTTTGGAGACAGCGGAAAAGTCGTGTCGACTAGTGTAATCAGAGTATGAATAGAGAGATGAATAGGAAAAGAATGCCTAATAATAAATAAATAGGTTAAATAGCAAGGCACCCAGATGGCTACCTTGAGGAACCCCCGATGAGACTATAACAGGTTTAGAGAGAGAGGAGTTAAAGCAGACACTTTGAGAACGGTTACAAAGGTAAGAATTAGTCCAGTAAAGAAGCTTAGTCGAAAACCCTAGAAGAGACAGTTTATGAATAAGTAGATTGTGATTGACGGAGTCGAAGGCTTTACTAAAGTCAGTATAAACGACATCAGTTTTACACTGTTTATCGAATCCCGAAGTTAGAAAGGTGGAAAATTCAAGGAGATTAGTAGAAACTGAGCGACGTTTAACGAATCCATGCTGTGATTCAGAGAATTCAGAACTACAAAAATGTTGCAGCTGAGAAGTGATGATTTTTTCGAAGAGCTTAGGAATGGCAGATAAGTTGGAAATACAGTGGTAGTTAGAGACATCAGATTTAGATCCCTTTTTATGAATGGGAACTATATAAGATTCTTTCCAGACGGTGGGAAAGTCACCAGTCTCGAGAGACAAGTTGAAAAGTTTTAGGAGAGGCACACAAAGAGATTCTGCACAAAGTTTAAGAACAGCGCTCGGAACCGAGTCTGGCCCAGTGGAGAAATTAAATTGGTTATGAAACCATCATAGTCGATGAAGGGGGGACAGATACAACTACAACTATTTAAAGGGATAGGATATGAGTAACTGCTACTAAAGTCGTTTGATGAGGCTAGGATAGAGGGAAGGTTAATAGAAGGGACAGAGTAGCACCGTTGGAAAAAGGAAGCGAACAGTTCAGCAATATCACAATCCTTATCAGCATAACTACCATTAAAGTGTAGAGTTAAAGGAAATTGGAAGATTTACGTTTAGAGTTAACAAACCTGAAGAATTGTTTAGGGTCGCGTTTAAAGTTAAGCTTGCATATATCGCCTCAACTTTTTCTGAAATCGGAGTTTTAATTGGTCGTGCAAATACCATGGATTTTGGTAAATATCTCTGAAACGAATAGTAGCCCAAAATCGCCCTTAGCACCAGTTATAGGACTAGTGAAGTGGTGAAACATAACGGTAAACCATTTTGATTTTATGATGACGCCTGCCCAAAATACAAAAAATTGTATATTTTGTATATCCTTTATATGATAATTTTCTTTAATGTACTATAAACGAATATAATGAACGTATGTAAATATGTACAAATGCAAAATGTATATCAGATATAACATTAAATTATATTAATTGTCTATAGGGTATTCGTGCGTCGCGTCAACACTCAGCAAATAAATTTGTGTCTCAAGAAATCTTCTCAAAAGTATTTTGCTGGCAATTTCGGCAGCTCTGCACACGTACACATACATGTGTAGTTACAGTCCCGTGCGTACGCATACAAGCAAGCTCATTCTATTTTTAGATCTGCGAGCGCACTGGAGTTCGTGCGAGCGAGACAGAGCTCGTTGTAAAAACAACCCTCCCTACAAAACAGAATTGTATGAGTGTGAGACATCTTAGTGTTTAAATTGTCTTTGGTCTTTACGTATTTACGGCTCGTGAAAGTGTGTGCGAGAGAGAGAGAGGGAATGAGTGTGCTTGGAAGGTGTGGCGTAGCCTCTGAAATTTTATTTGTTTTGTCTGGCTATAATAGTAGTCCGACCTGATCCAGATTCGGCAATCTGATAGAAATAATCATTCCCTATGATTCTGTGTTTTTAGTTGATTCGCTTTTGCTTGGGTTTATTCAAAATAGTAAGAATCTCAGTTTAGATCTTGTTGAAGGCAGCAATATCGACGGACTGAACAAAGTCCTCGAACTCCTCAATCTTCTCTTGCAGAAGATCGATGGACACCTTCTCGTCCTCAATGACGCACATGATCTGCAGCTTGTTGATGCCATAGCCAACGGGCACCAATTTGGATGCGCCCCACAGCAGACCGTCCATTTCGATGGTGCGGACATTCTTCTCCATCTCCTTCATGTCGGTCTCATCATCCCATGGCTTGACATCGAGCAGCACCGACGACTTGGCAATAAGGGCGGGTTTCTTTGATTTCTTGGCAGCGTAGGCAGCAACACGCTCCTGCTTGATGCGCTCGGCCTCAGCGTCGTCCTCCTCGTCGTCGGAGCCGAATAGATCGACATCGTCATCGTCGTCAGCAGCTGGCTTGGCCGGAGCAGCCACTGTGGGTTTGCCACCAGCCAACTGAGGCAGGGGGGCGCCGGGCCAAGCGGAGCGCTCGCCGGCCTCAAAGGAGGCAATATGGCGGTACCAACGTGCAGCGTGGGCGTAGTCTCCAGCTGGAGCCTTGCCCAGGGCATCGAACACAGACAAATCGGCCTTGCTGGGTGTGTAGCCGCTGATGTAGCTGCTGTCGGCCAGGAAGTTGTCCAACTCCTTCAGTCCTTGTGGGGTCTTTACATCACCGAAAGCCATTTTAGTTGATTTGTTGATCTGAATTCGTGTTTAAAAAAATTAAATAAACGCCCGCGTGCAATTACGACGAAAGAGAAAAAAGCTTTCTCGAATCTTCAAAATTAAAGATTAAAACGAGGGGGAACGTTGGGAGCCGCGGCAAAGGCCGCGGCTCTACCTTATACCCGGTACTCAGTCGTATACACATATGTACATACATATGTATATGAGCTTGCGATTTATGCAATTTATTATATGTTCGCAAATGGGAGAAATTAAATTTTGGGCAAAAAATAATATTTCAAAAAATGAAGTCAAATCATTTTTGGAATATTATACATGTTTTCAATTTTGTTTGCATATGCTTTTTACATCTGCTTCTAAATTTCTACATGACATGTATAACTACATATTTGAGACGTACAAGTGTTTGCGACAGAGAGAGAGGGAATGAGTCAGCGCTTGGCAGGCGTTGCGTAGCTACTGAAATTTAATTTGTTTGTTCTGGCCATAATATTGATTTGACCTGATCCATATTCGGCAATCTGGTAGATATGGTAATTTTCCATGATTCTGCGTTTTTGGTTTTCATTTATCTTTAAAATTGTGGATTCCACAGATTTTCGTCCATTGTGGGGGCGGAAAGGGGCGTGGCAAAATTTTGAAATACACTTGTACTGGTTCGATATCACAGGAGCTTGGATAGAAAGTTTGGTTGCTCTAGCTCTTATAGTCTCTGAGATCTAGGCGCTCATTTAGACGAATAGGCAAAACAGACAGGGTCGCGTGTGAGAGAGAGCGAGAGGGAATGATGACTTTCGAAATGGTTTTCTTCATTGTAGCTATAATAATGATCCGATCTGATCCAGATTCAACACTCTGATAGAAATGGTCATTCTCTATGATTCTGCGTATTTAGTTTTCTTGTATCTTTAAAATTGTGCATGCCACAGACTTTCGTCCTTTGTGGGGGCGAAAGGGGGCGGGGCGAAATTTTGAAATACATTTGGAGTAGTGTGATCACAGAGGAGACTGGATACAAAACTTGGTTGGTCTAGCTTAAATGGTCTCTGAGATATAGGCGCAAATGAAGACGGACAGACGGACAGACCGACAGACGGACGGACGGACAGACGGACAGACAGACATGGCTATATCGACTCGGCTATTGATGCTGATCAAGAATATATATACTTTATGGGGTCGGAAACGCTTCCTTCTGGGCGTTACACACAACCGTTGTCCCCACAAATCTAATATACCCTTAAACTCTTTGAGTACCGGGTATAAAAAATATGAGCTCCTTCTTCTTGCCTTTGTTTAGTCGTTCGCTGATAGTCATCATATGGAATTCGTTGTATCGGTCTTCATACACACACCTACATATTGAGCATACACATACCAATATATGTTCATACGCATACGCCACTCTACATATAATATCACAAGAAGGAGAGTGTAAAAGTGTTTTTCATGTGTGCTCCAGCGCGAAAGGCAAACGACCAAGAAACCTGCTGGAAAAAGCCCAAACGTACTTAGTAGTCCTTAACATACTGAGGGGCCATCCAAGAAAACACTACGAGACACAACGAAACCCAGGTCGTTAGCCAGGGGCGAGGAGTGCGAATTACTCACTCTGTGTCTCCTGTTCCACCTGTCACTTTGTTGTAGTTTTTAATTGTCATTTTCCATTCCGACTGTGCTGTCTGTCCCTATTACAATTTACACTGGTCATATAAAAAGGCTGGGGATCGGTGTTCGGCAACGATGCAATAGAGCAAAAAAGGGTAATCACAGAGATCGCAAGCAGCGCCAACCTAGAGACCCACTTATTCAACACGGGCACATAATTCAAGGAAAGAAACAGCATGGAAAGGAATAACTCCCAAAGATCAAACGTAGGGAGAAACTTATGGCCAGCGCTGGACCAGATAGAAAACATACGAAACGGCCACCATTAAGTTGGTTGTGTAGGTTTAGTTGATTCAAACCCAATCAACACCGATCTGGCTCTCTACCCTCGCATGGACCTCACTCTTGAAAAGGTACACACACACGGATTAAGTAGGTGACTAAGCACTACAGCTGATGATAGCGAACTACAGTTCTACCTAAATTTGCACCGGCGGCAGAAAGAAGACAGACAAGCTCGAAACACTAACCAATCTAGGCGATCGTGCAATCAAGAATATGAAAACTATGAACGAGTAGGATCACGCAAACATCAACATGAAGGAGCTAGTGGCAAGACACTAGTCTATGCAAAATGTTGCGCGAGCTCGACAAAAGAAAAGTCTGGCATAGAAGAAAACTCGTCGTTGGACAGACGGTAGAGAGTACATCACAGGCCTCGATCTAGAGCGACGCCTTCAAGAGAAGAAGAAGCATAAAAAGGATAAGCGATGAGACGCAGCAACACAGGACCTAATCACCTAAATGGCATAGGGAACTGCCGCAAGTCCGAGTCACCCATCAGGTGGTGCCGCCTGACCCAGGCCGCAGTGGCGAGTGGCAACGGCATGCCAACCACCGCAATGTCAACTAACGCGGCTAACAACGCTAATACAACGCTAATAAGCAGTATAATTTGCATCTCGTGCGAAAAACAGAAAAGGGAGAACTGCTGCTTGAGTTGAGGGACGTATGTATTAGTAGCAGCGAAAAAATCGAAGAGGATATCCACAAGGCGTTGGGGGAAAACGTGGCCACAAAGCAACAACGTGCCAAGGGGAACCATAGTGCTTCCTTTGCTGTGAACAAAGCATGCAGGATACCAACCATTATGCAGGCAGCAGGAGATGCTCAATGACACAGGGCGGCATTCGTACCCTGCGTAAACACTGAAGTTCCTCCAAATAAACCTTAACCATTGCGCGGAAGCTGGAGACTTTTTGAGCTAAACGGTAAGAGAAACCAATGTGGGCATTACTATTCTTAGCGAGCCATATAAGAAAAGTGTTTAGCTAGTGAGCTTTTTCACTAGCTGTTGCGATTAAGAAAGACGATTGCAATTAGGATTTGGTTGTATATAGGCGATTTAATGCCAGGTTTATTTATCTAGATGTATATATGGAGATATGCGTATACGACGAGAGATGATGCGTTGGTTTCGAGTATTAGCTCCAGACTGGCTGCAAGGGCTGACGGCGTACTTGCCGTGCCCTATGAGGCAACGCTTACCGAGCGGGAGAGAGTGCAATTATAAGAGAGCTTGAGCAGTTCGGGCTGCTGCTAAGTCGAGTACAAAGAATGCTTATATGTACATAAGTATGCGAACGAAAGCCGCTGCCATGCGTAGGCATATGCGGTGACAAAATATTTTACAGTGGGCAATAGTTGACATCGAGATGTGCATTTACATTATTGTTTTGGTTTATGCTGCTTGACCCGACATACTCCCCCCGTTGAAACCCTGTCCTTCAACAGCATCCTTAAGGGGCAGCAGACACAACTTGTTGACGGCTCGTTTTATAAGTCCAGATGATGTCTTCAGCACGGCGACTCGGGAAATGCCATCTCTTCCTGGTACAAGCTCAACCACCCTCGCCAGTGGCCACTTCATGGGAGGAAGATTCTCGTCCTTGACAAGGACCATATCAGCGACTGCCAAACTGGGCTTCGCAGTGCGCCATTTTGAGCGTTGCTGTAGCGAAGTGATGTACTCCTCCTTCCACCGGGACCAGAAGAGCTGCTGCAGGTATGAAACGCGCTGCCAGCCATCCAAACGATCGAATTTAAGCCGTGTTACGTCTGGCTCAGCAAACGAAGCAGGAGGGCCACCATTCAAGAAATGCGCTGGAGTTAAAACATCAAGATCGGCAGGGCTCTCTGAAATGGACACTAAGGGTCTTGAATCAATTACAGCCGTGATGTGGCATAACAACGTCCGCAGTTCGTCAAATCCAAGAATCGAGCTGCCTATCGCACGGTAGAAGTGGTACTTGGCCGTCTTAACTGCCGCTTCCCATAGGCCACCAAAATGCGGGGAGCGCGGAGGAATGAAGTGCCAGTCTATAGACTCAACCAAGCAAAAATCCAGCACAGCCTTCTGATGGTCATCGCTGAGGACCAGGCGCTTTAATTCCATCAGCTCATTCCTAGCGCCGACAAAATTGGTTGCGTTGTCCGACCAAATTTGTCGCGGCTTCCGTCGAGTGCATATGAAGCGCTTTAGTCCATGAAGAAAGGCAAGTGTAGACAGGTCCTTAATCAGCTCCAGATGAACAGCCTTGGTAGCGAAGCAAATGTAGAAAAATGGCCCATTTTTGTAGAAAAATGGCCCACAAAAGTCGACGCCTGTGATCTCAAAGGCATGAGAACCGTCGAGCCGCTCCTTTGGAAGATCCGCCATAATATGCTCCAATACTCTAGGCTTCATTCGAAAGCATCTTATGCACTTATTCACTGCCTTGTTTACCGTCTTCCTCCCCCCAATGGGCCAATATTGGGATCGAATGAGTCCAAGCAAAGCTCGAGGTCCAGCGTGCAGATTCCGCTCATGAAAGTGAGAGATTATGGAAAGAGTTAGTGGATGGCGGCTAGGCAAGATAATTGGATGACGGCCATCAAAATCCAACGTAGAGTTCTTCAATCGACCATCAACCCTGAGCAGACCAAACTGATCCATGAACGGCGACAACGAAGCAAGTGAGCTAGATGGGGGAACCGATCCCCTGGACCGCAGCGACTTCATGTCCTCCCATAGCTGAGTGCGCTGGACTAGTCGCAGCAATAACTGGGTTCCATGCTCAATGTCCGAGACAATCAGTCCGGGATGCCGAATGCGATTGCAAAACTTGTAAATGTATCCGAACACGCGTTGCAAGGAACCAAACGAGTTTGCATACTTGGAATCAGCTACAATGTCAATATAGGGAGACTTTACCAGAAGAGCACTCCGGCGAAGCTCAAGGGCTGGCCTATCCGGTAGTACCGTGGCCGGCCAGTCATCTGAAAGGCCACAAAGAAATGGAGGTCCATGAGCCCAAAGGGAACACTCCTTCAGCTCAGTCGGAAGAGCCCCTCGAGAGAGAATGTCGGCTGGGTTTAACGCTGTGGGAACATAGCGCCATGTCATGTTGTCAGTCATTTCCTGAATCGTTGCTACTCTGTTTGCAACAAATACGTTAAATCTTGACGATTCGTCCCGCATCCAGGAAGGTGCAACCGCAGAATCACACCAACAGTAACACCTTCCCTTGAAGACATTCATTCCGGATATTTCAGATATGAGCCTAGCCAGCAACTCCGCTCCACAAAGCTCCAACTTTGGCACCGTAAGTGTCTTCAAAGGAGCAAAACGAGATTTGGCACAAAGTAAGTGACTGCTGGCATGCTGACCCTTTGACACGACATATATGCATGCACCATAAGCCTCGATGCTGGCATCGCAGAATCCGTGAATTTCTAGCTCAGAGTCTGGAAGGAGGACAAGACGAGGAAACTCAAGTCGACGAATCTGGCCAAAACTGCTGCATATTTCATGCCACTCTGTACTCAGTGAGGCTGGGAGACTTTCATCCCAGGGTAACTTCTCCTTGCACAAACGCTGAAGAAAGATTTTTGATTTCGTAATTACAGGACCAGCCAGTCCGAGAGGATCGTAGAACCGCGCTATGGTTGATAACACAGAGCGCCTGCAGGGATTCGGAGACGATTCTAGTGCCGAGAACGAAAATAAAAGTTGATCAGAAATCGGATCCCAAGCGAGTCCTAGTGTCTTAGTAAAATGGCTGCCATCATCGAACTTTAAGTACGTTTCCTTGTCCTCATCAGGAATTCCATCCAGCACAGTGGGAACGTTCGAGCACCATTTCCTCAATCTGAACTGACCCCTAGACAGGATTCCAGCAGTTTGCTCACGAATGCGGATGGCCTTTACCTGAGATCTGGCGCCAGATATCAAATCATCCACGTAGAAGTCACGGCGAAGAACTTCAGCTCCAACTGGAAAATCTGCCTGCTCGTCGGTTGCCAACTGGTGCATCGCTCGCACAGATAAATAGGAGGCAGGCTTCGTCCCATAAGTAACGGTGTCCAGTTGAAACACGCTCAAGTCATCTTGTGTGGAGTTTCTCCACAGAATACACTGCAAGTTGCTGTCCTCGGGCGAAACTCGTACACACCGATACATCTTACAGATATCTCCCGTAATCGCAACTGCGAATGAACGAAATCGAGCAATAATCTGAAAGAGTTTAGGTTGTATTACGGGGCCAGCCATTAAAACATCATTCAAGGAATAGCCAGATGACGTAGAAGCGGATCCATCAAAAACGACTCGAAGCTTGGTCGTAGAACTATCCTCTTTCATGACGCAATGGTGAGGTAGAAAATACCGGCAGTTGCTGATTGAATGGGCAGGAACAGGAGACATATGACCTAAGTCAAGATACTCGTTTATGAAGGCAGCATACTGAGCCTTCACCTCAGGGCGACGATTTAACTTCCGCTCAAGGGACAGGAATCTGCGACGCGCTTGATTGTAAGATTCTCCCAGGAGATCCAAACTATATTTAGTTGGCAGCCGAACGCAATAATCGCCATTTTCTAGACGACGGACATGCTGAACAAAATGCGCTTCACAATCCAGCTCTTCCTTGGTAGATTTTACTATGGGTTCGACGCAACTCTCAACCTCCCAAAACCTCCAAAGGAGCACTTCAAGTTGCTGATCTGGATTGTTATCCTCGGCAATAACGGCTGGCGCGTGAGCTACCATTAAAGACGACCCATTTGAACGAGAGCAACCTCCAGACACGACCCATCCCAAGCGAGTTTTCTGAATTGAAGGCAATCCTGGCAGTAGTTTAATCTGACCCACACAAAGGAGATCGTAAAACAGACTTGCTCCAATTAATAGATCGACGCGCTGAGGCCTATAGAACTCCGGATCCGCTAGGGGTATGTTCGCTGGAATGTTCCAGTTATGAGTGTCAATTCCAAAGCATGGCTGACGATCAGTTATGTTAGAAGCTACGATAGCAGTGATGAAAGCTGATAAATCCGATGAGCGAGAGTGCAAGCTAACACTGACCGAACATCCATCGGTGACGAAGCTGGAGTCGCCAATTCCAGAAACTGCGGTTGATGATTTCCTTTTCCGAAGCTGAAGCTGATTGGCGAAACGAGAAGTTATCAGATGCAACTGGGAGCCGGAATCCAGCAATGCTCTGCAGGGAACTAAAACTCCGGAACGATTTTTTACCAAAACTGTGGCAGTGGCAAGTAGAACAACATTATTACTGAGACCTTGGGCTATAAGTGCAGACGAAGTAGACGCTGAAGCGAAGGATTCAGTGTTAAGCTGAGACGGATTAGAAGGAGGGGGCGCAAACGGAGACTGAGCATCAGTTGACTGACATTGGACTGCAGCCGAATCAGGGTTACCGAAATGAAGCGTAGTATGATGCTTGCAGCCGCAGATACGACAGTGGCTCGAGGTGCACTGGCTTAATCGGTGTCCTGTTCTAAGGCAATTAATGCAAAGGGCCAGTCGTTTGGCCTCTTTATGGCGATTTTCGGGGGACAGTGCCTTGAACTTCGGACAGTACTGGACTTCGTGAGCGCCGGAACTGCAGAGCACGCAGCTTGAGAAAGTTTGGCTAGTTGCGATTAAGGTGGACCTGGAATTGTTATATCTCTTATTCTTGCCCACCTGACTGCTCGGCGCATAGTTTGCCCTAGCAAAATCCACTGTCTCCAAAGATCTGCATCGCTGTTCCAGGAACGAGGCCATATACTCCCATGACGGAATCGAGTTGGCATACGCTGGCTCCTCAAATCGCTCCTCCCACTTGGCTTGGCTCACTGGATCGAGTTTACGGAGCAGCTCCTGCACGATGATGCATCCTGCGATCTGCTCAGAAGTGCCCAAACTCTGAAGCGCACGCATATGAGCGTTGAATCCGTCCGACAGCTCTCGAAGCATTACCACTGAACCATTTTCGACAGCCGGAAGCCCCAGGATCTCATTAATGTGTGCCTGAAATACTAAGCGTCGATTATTAAACCTTCTTTCCAATAATTCTAACGCCACGTTATAATTGCCATCCGAAATCTCCAGTGAACGCACAGTCTCCAAAGCAGCATCACGCCGACAGGAACGCAAATGCTGAAACTTCTCTACATTAGTTAGATCAGGATGATTATCTATGATGGTTACAAACGTGGAGTAGAAGTCGTTCCATTTAGCATATCCTCCGCCGAAAGTTGGAAGTTGTATAGGAGGCAGAGATGGTACCTGTCTACGTCGAGGCACAAATTGCGAGCCGGCACAATCAGCGGTGAGGTTTCCTCCAGCCATGGTAGAATGAAGAGGCATGTGTCCGCTACTCTTAGCTATTTCCCGCAGAATTGACGCCTTCGCAGTACTGGCAAGCGATTCGAACACATCACCTAATCCACTGTGAATCTCGGCTTGATCCAATTCCTCAAGCTCGTTGTGGAGCAGCTCAAACTTTCCGATCAGCTTATCGAGTTGCTCTTGTTGTACCACGAGCATATAATAGTCGGCTACTAGCGACTCATTCTGGCACTCAGCAACTAACCTTTTCATTTTTCCGCATAGCTCCGTGGATTTGAGCCTTAAAAATGACACCCTGGTTTGCTCCCTGGCAATTGGCATTTCATTAGCAGCGTCGGCAACGTTGGCAGCATCAGCAACGTTGGCAGCAACAGCAGCGTTGGCAGCATCCATTTCCATAGCGGCAGCAGCTTAGCAAACGTTTACTGCGGGAAGATGACCGCAAAGAGTGAAGCGCGTAATAAACGTCGCTAGCGGGAAGACGAGCACAAAGAGGAACGAACGCACTTAGGAGCAATGAACAATAATCGTTGCGTTGCTTGAACGCTAGGTGCAATACCAATATGCGAGGGCAGCCGGTGTGGGAAGAGAAGAGCAAAGAGCACCGAGCGTAACTGTAATAACAAGCACCGTAAGCCGACAGCTGCAAGGGAGGCCGGTATATGTAGTATATTATACAGTCGATGACACTGGCCAAATTGGCAATTCAAATAATGTTTTTTTATATTTCGTAATTGCACAGAAATAGTTATTCTTGCACGATCACGTCGGGGTCACCAAATGTTTAGCTAGTGAGCTTTTTCACTAGCTGTTGCGATTAAGAAAGACGATTGCAATTAGGATTTGGTTGTATATAGGCGATTTAATGCCAGGTTTATTTATCTAGATGTATATATGGAGATATGCGTATAAGACGAGAGATGATGCGTTGGTTTCGAGTATTAGCTCCAGACTGGCTGCAAGGGCTGACGGCGTACTTGCCGTGCCCTATGAGGCAACGCTTACCGAGCGGGAGAGAGTGCAATTATAAGAGAGCTTGAGCAGTTCGGGCTGCTGCTAAGTCGAGTACAAAGAATGCTTATACGAGTATGTACATAAGTATGCGAACGAAAGCCGCTGCCATGCGTAGGCATATGCGGTGACAAAATATTTTACAGTGGGCAATAGTTGACATCGAGATGTGCATTTACATTATAGTTTTGGTTTATGCTGCTTGACCCGACAAAAAGGAAAGACGCAAATTATGCAATGGACAGCACAGGAAAGGCGGCACTCTGGGTGTGTGGAGAAATAGCTGTCGGAAGCTGCCGGCAACTCTGACTCCACATTTAACAAAACTATTCTCCGTTGTTGGGTTTTAGGGTTTGTGTTTATTTTCGATGGTTTATTTTTAATACTAAAGGCCGTGGCCGTAAACTTCGCTTATTTTAGTGATAAACAAAATGTATAGGTATGAAGTTAAGAACCGTTTTAGTGCGATTAGACAAATTTACGGCTGGTATATAACAATGATAGGCGATGCTACGTTCAACGACTTGTAACAAGAGTGTCCCAAGTTAACCGACGCACTGCCATATAACCAGTACGCACGGCGAACATGGGTGTGTGTGTGCTTATGCACCGAGAGCGTGAGAGTAGATGAGCGTACAATCGATAACTTAAGATATAACTGAGCTAGTTAGAATTCTTAAGAGCTACTGACGGCTGCTGCTCCGAACAATAACGATACGGATGGAATCAATCGAAACCGTAAACCACTTCCGTACGAGAAAAAATTGATGAATTCTGGATCTACAGCTTCTACCTCCCACCAAATCTGCGCATCAACCAGTTCACAGCGGCCATTGATAAAATAGCGGAGGATCACAGAGGCATTAACGTGGTATTGGCGGACGACATAAACGCTTGGGCAGATTGGGGCTGTCCCTCAACCAACCAACAACATGTCTAGATATGTCTATTGGACACCGCGGGAAAAGTCCTGAAGCGGATTATATGCACGAGGCTAGAACAATCTATCCAGAGAGGGGATGACCTGTCACCAAGAGACTCGACTTATAGGGTTTGCGGACGAAGTCGCACTAGTGGCGGTTGCAAAGGAGCTCAAGGATGCAGAAGAATAGTGCGACACCTACATCCGGATAATCAGGTACCTAGGTGTTATGCTGGACACACGTCTATGCTTTCGGGAGCACCTTGATCGGGTGAGCAAAAGAGCGGCAGAACTTGGCAGAGCATTAAACCCAATAATGCTTAATATAAGAGGACCCAAGCAAAGGCGAAGGATCCTACCGCAGAATGTGCTGAGGGCAACAATTCTCAGCGGAGCCCCAGTCTGGGAAAAGGTGGCAAACACCAGTCCATGCATGTGGGGCATCCAATCAACCTACTGGCTGGGAGCCCTGTGGGTATGCAGCGCGTTCTGCATGAACGTTCAGACAATGCAGCCCTGAAAATCGCTGGGACGATACCGATCAACCTGCTGGCAATGAAAGCGGCGGAAGTGTACTCCGAGGAAGTGTAACCGAGGTAGTATCCGTCGTCAAGTGCGGCTCAAAACAATGGTACTCCCTCATACCGAACCTGGAAGCTTGGTGTACGCGACGGCATGGCGAGGTGAACTTTTATCTGACGCAGCTCCTGAGCGGACATGGCTGCTTCAAATCGTATCTTCACCGTTTTGGGCACGAGAATACAGGGTAGTTAATTTGCGGGAAAGCTGCTTTGATAGATTCTGTGCGGAATATGTTAAAACAATTCCAAAAGGAGAAGACTCGGCGATCTGATGCTCATCGTAAGCCGTACCGTTCGGATGATAAGTTGGTAAAGCCTGGCTATTTGGACCCAAAACTTGAAGGGCGGTGAAGTGCAACCAAATGAGTCAGCCAGAGCAACTGGTGTTGTCGAGTCAGGGCCAACCGTGGTGGAAGAAGCTAAGTTGTTTGAAGCTCGGGTCCATAATTGCCCTAGACTCACAGATTTGTCCCACAATCATTACATATAGGAGCGCATTTCCCACGTCGGGCGATGAATTGATGCAGTGGTCCAATAAATACGGTCGATGTCAAGTCCCCCACCGGTTCACCGGTTCACCCACCTTCAGCAGCAAATTTTGGAGGTCTTTGAGAGGCGGGTGTTAAATCGATGAAATACCATCTGAAGAAGACGATCGGAGATCGTACACTTATATATGAGGAGTTGGCTACTGTGTCAGCTCAAATCGAGGCTTGCTTAACCAGTGGGGGACTTGACATCGACCGTATTTACTGGACCACTGCATCGATTCATCGCCCGACGTGGGAAAGGCGCTCCCATATATAGTGATTGTGGGACAAATTTTGTCAGAGCAAATCGAAAGCTACAAGCTGATAAGGTGGGAGACAGATGGTACATTGAAAGTACGATCCCCTCAAAATTGACAGATGATGGCGTCACGTAGCATTTAACCCACCTTCAGCAGCACATTTTGGAGTTCTTTGAGAGGCGGGTGTTAAATCGATGAATACCATCTGAAGAGGACGATCGGAGATCATACACTTGCATGTGATGAGTTGGATACTGTGCTGGTTCAAATCGAGGCTAACTTAAATTCTCGCCCACTATGACCTCTGAGCGATGATTCAGAAGACCTAATTGTATTAACTCCTGTTAATTTTTAAATAGGGGACTCGTTACTTGATCTACCCGAGGGTCCGGTTGCTAACATTAGCCACACAAAACGATGGAGAAACTTTCAACATATGGTTCAGCAATTCTGGAAACGATGGAGCTCGGATTATTTAATGCGCTTGCAACGGAGGCCAAAATGGTTTGATAGGATGGAGAATTTAACTATCGGCGACATAGTTATTGTTAAGGATGAGCGGCAGCCGTCTAACTGCTGATTAAACGACCGGTTTCAAAGCTTTGCCCTCTACCTATACAAGACAGTTGGCAAAATCCTGACATAGAACATCCACAACAATCATAAATTGCACTTTCTCGTTACAGCGTATGTTTGAGTTTTTCGTTTGCAGTTCCATTGGCATGAAGGAGGTCACGGAGTTTGGAGAGAAGACGAGTCTGTATTGGACGATGCAGAAGCTATCGTCGAGGGGGGAGAATTTTTGGGCACAGCACAGGCTATGTCAAAGCAGCGCATACAACGATGCGCTAATGTTTTTGGAGTATGCCTTTTGCAGCTCTTTCGCAGTTATTTTGGGAGCTAGAGCGATCGACGAAAGTTTACCGAACCATTCGTAACGCTCTTATACGGGGCTCTTGTTACGCTCTCGTCGGGTCGCGAAGCGTAGTTAAGCCTAGCATGAAGTTAGTTCATACTTCAAGATCCACATCGGCGGCAATGAGCGACAAGCCGACGTTGACGGTCCAATGAAGCAGAACGGTGCGCCGTCGAAGCGCAGCTTTATCCAACAACTCCGTAGCATTAAAAGCTATAAGCTGCATCATAAGCTGCAGCAATAAAAACAGCAAAAAACGATTTGAACGTTGTAAGCCGCTGCTCTACTTTATACCCGGTAATAAGTCAGTATATACATGTGTGAGCTTATGATTTATGTAATTTATCCAACTAATTTTATTCATTATTCTTATAAAAAAAAATTTCAAAATATTAAGATTAGGTCAGCTGCGAATAAGCGGGCATCCCTAGGGAGAGTACCGAAAATAAGCAGTCCAGGACAGCCAGCGAGTGTTCGCGAAGCAGCAACACTGACGATGCGCTTGACGATGCACACTCCTATCACTTTACACTACCTACCCACATCCCAAACCCCCACACTGACCTCAGGCCGGACTAAGTGTGTTATTCGACACGTGCCGAGAATCAGCTTGGCTGGGGGCCCGGTATAAAAACTAGTTCAGTCGTTAACGGGAAGCTCAGCGACTTGTCAGCCCATTGTTCTAATGATGCCTTATCCGGGCCACGTGAATCTCTAACCAGATGGATAACCCCTTCATTGAAAATCGTGGGATTACAAATGGAAAATATAAACAAACAAAAAAAACAAACGAGTCTAGAACTCCCCAATTGCCAACAGGGAGCCATCCCGTCCAGGGAAAGGCAACGGTCCAACGGCCTGGCCTGACCCGCTACTCAGCAGGTAAAATCAGCTTGGCTGAAAACACTTGGGCGAAATCAAAGAGGTCCCATCCTAATCTTTAGCTGCAATCCTGCAGATGCTTTAACTGTGTGTAATGTGGGGGCGATTGGCGCCCAAGCCAAAGCTTACACATATGCCGAAAGAAGGAGATGTTGCTGTCAACATACTTCGCCGGCAAAATTCAGGCCAAATGTCCAGCCCGACCGATAAGTGGCTTTTTCAGCCTTTTTCGGTCGAGCGGGCAGCAAAGGTGCTCCCCAACTTCGGTAAAGAGGCGCGGAAAACGGCAGCTCCGCAAACGAAAATGCAGCGTGCTGCCAAATATCATTCGCGCAGATCTCCAAAAAAAAGGACGCCCACCACACCCAATGGGGAGCTCGGACACAGATGTAAGGGGTGAGTCACTTTTTAGGTTCAGCCTGCACTGTAATCGAATAATCTGCAATCGGGAAAAAGACCCTACCTATAAGGCCCGTATCCAGCACCGCAGAAAATTACTGACAGGAATCTGCTCTTTATTTCGGTTGTGTGGAACTTAACTGAAATAGTGTGACCAAGAACCTAAAAAGTGATTTGCCACTCTCATGAATCAGCTGTGTTTGGTAAACAGCGCCAATTTTGAAAATTAAACCTTAAAAGAAACGGTAAGTGGATTTACTCTAGTGAGGAGTCACTATACTTTCTACTCGACTCCCATTTTCCTCTCAGGCGCACAGCATGCCTACCAGAAAAGAAAATATTAAAAATGGCACCTCATGAAGTAAGTCTCTGTGATAGAGAAATAACTACAACTCAAAGAATACTAATTAATAGCTTTTCTTCATATTAAAGGAGCCTTCAACAATGTCGTGCCGGGTGCCATCGCAGAAGCTCTGACTGACTTGGGGGTGGACCGTCATGCTCATCAATCAATTGCTCATATGCAGGACGGCGAGATCATCGATGAGGGCGTCTACCCAGTCAATGTATGTCAACAGAGTCATCTTGCAAGTCGGTGTCCTGTCTGCTCTTCTATGGACTATAGCAGTAAGCAGGGCACAAGTGTTTTCTGTCGGTCTGTCCGACACAGATTTACATCGACTTCACTACCTCAAAAACTTCCTTTCAGAAGACGCAAAAAGTTACTACAACATCCTTACTCTAATCAAATAGAATTACAATGTATCTTGAAAAATGTTATTCCAATTTTATAATAATAAGCGAGTGTTGTTTAAGTGGGTCGCTAAAAAAGTTTCTGCAAACGTGTCGTTCGTGCATCAAATCTCTGGAAAAGTGGGGGTGAATCTCACTCAACAGAGCCACATTTTGGTGTACCTGATGACGAAGAAGCTGCCCCCGCAGATAAGATTGGATTGGGAAAAATCTGTAGATCACTCGCGAGAACTACCAACGTTTGAAGAGCTAGCGACACAGCTCGATGGTCAATATAGGACCATGGTTGCGACTGAAAGAGTGCTGTCACCGAATAAGGGGAGCACGGGCGCCTCGGGGCCCACCGGGATGTCAGATCTTCATTTGTTACCCGATCGCTGCATCGATGTGCAGTGTGCGGAACTGAAGGTCTTTCACTATACGGCTGCAAGGTATTTGAGGGCATGAACGGCGGGCTTCGGCTATGAAACAGCGCTTGTGTTTCAATACCTTGGGTAGCAGCCATCAGTCCCGCAGATGTATGCTATAAAAAATTTTACGATTTGCCCAGACCGATATCATATGCTCATCCATGTGCATCGTTCGTGTCAAGCCAAAGTTTCTGGGGATCAGATTCAGCAGATAGCGTCGAACGTAATAAATGGCGCTCACGCCACAGGAACGTACAAGTGTGAGGTACTGCTGCCAACAGCGCTGTTCACTGTTGAGTTAGCAGACGGTTTACCGTTACACTTCGAGCATTTTTGGACCAATGATCGCAAGCTTCGTTTGTATCGGAGAACGCAGCGCAAATACTAGTATTGTGTCGACAAAATACACACATAAAGGTGCATGGGTTGTCAAATGCGCGAATTACTCCCGTTTTGAGCCTCAGGTGAAGTACAGTATTACAGCGCACGTCTAGCCGAAGGTTAGTAAGCGGGCGCCGGATTGGCGGATATTGGTGGAAAAATGGGTTCATTTCAAACATCTATGTTTAGCAGATCCCAATTATTTTGCACCGCATGGAGTGGATATCTTACTGGGCAGTGACATACATATATGATGAATTGATGTTGAACGAGATATATCGTGGACCGGCGGGCACGCCTATCGCACAGAACACCCGGTTGCTTCGACAGTTTTGAGAACTTGAGCTGTATTATCAGGAATCTGTAGGGTTGTCGAACGAAAAGCAGTGGTGTGAGGAACATTTTCTAAAACATACAAAAGGTTGTCGTATGGGAAATATGTAGTGCGGCTCCCATTGCTATCGACATTAGACCCTATCGACTTGATGTAAAGAGGTTATGCCATCAGGACAAACGTTTGCGTAATGATGCCAATTTGAAGGAGCTATATACGCAAACCATTAGGGAATATTTAGAATAAGGTCAAATGAAAAGGCTCTCCTCCCATTGGGATAATGCTGCAGAGCACGGGGTATTGTTGAACAAGGAGGGAGCTACACATTGCTACTTACCACACTATCCCATAATTAAAGAAAGCTCGAAGACAACGAAAGTGCGCGTTGTATTCGATGAATCATTGAAAACGAGCAATGGGAAATCATTAAATGCCAATACTTATTGGCAATCGGGCCAAAGCCCGGGATATGCCAAGCGTTCTGATTAATTGGAGGTCATCGAAATACGTATTCATGGCAGATGTTGAAAAGATGTACCGATGCATCAATGTTCATGAGAGGGATTCTCAGTATCAAAGGATTCTGTGGAAACCGGATGATGGCGATCGAGTTAAGGAATTCGCCTGTTGTACAGTTATGTTTGGCACGAGCTGTGCTCCGTATTTGGCCATAAGGGTTATGAAAAAATTGTCCCAAGATGAAGCTCACAACTACCCACTGGCTGCAGATGTGCTCAGACGTCAAATGTATGTGGATGACGTTTTATCAGGAGCGGATGATGAGAAGTGGAACGTTTGAGTTACGAAAATGGGCTAGCAATTGCCCACAGCTGCTAGACAGGATACCTCTGGAGCACATGGAGACAATGGAACTGTTGCATACCTGCGATTGAGGAAAGGAGAGGACTCTTTCCATGCGGAGTTAGTGTTAGCCAAGTATGAGGTATCGCCTATAAAGCCGCAGCTTACCATCCCACGAGCAGAGTTTGTTGCAGCAGTTATGGGTGCCAAAATATTCAAATGTCTAAAGAAGCAAAAGACTATACAAGTTGATTTTTCAGAAACAGTTTTCGTCGGACTCAATGATCGTTCTGAGCTGGATTCGAGGAGGAGCTACGAGATGGAAGATGTTCGTTGCCAACCCAATTAGCAAGATTTTGGAGCTAACAGATGGGAAAAAATGGAGACACGTTTCCTCGAAGGATAATACGGCCGATTGTTTAAGCCGTGGAGTCAGTGGGACGAAGTTGTCGTCCTGCCAATTGTGGCATGGGCCGCGATTGCTGCAATCGCTCGAAACAGGATAGCCGATCACTGCAGTAGATCATAAAATGGACACAGAAGTGAGCAGCAAAATGAAGAAGGTTGCATGCAACATAATATCGATCACGGAAGAGAGCTTCTCCTCAATACTGGACCGATTTTCGTCACTTACACGTCTAATCGGCATCCTTGCATTCCTGAATCGATTTGTAAAGAATTGCCGTGTAATCCGGGCTGATCGGAAGACTTGCTTCCTCAATGTAGACAGTTAAGCGGAGGACTCGCGTCTGCAGTCCGAATGTGTTGCTAAGGAATGGAAAATGTTATCGGACGGGAAAGGTGCAACCAAGGACAGTTCGCTGCTGCCGCTCAACCCGTATTTTGATAAGAATGAAAAGCTGAATCGGCTGAGGGATGCATTACTGCCTATGTCGGAGAAACACCCGTATATTCTTCCCTACAAGCATCCATTCACAACGTTGGTTAGACGTTTTAGCCACGTCAGCCCTCTGCATAGGGGCACTGCGCTTACACTAAGCCATATCCGGAAAAGGTTATTGATAATTATCAATTATATCAATTATAATTAATTAATGCTGTGCGGATGGAAATTCACCAATGTATCGCTTGCTACCGGTTGAATCCCAAGACCACTTGTCAGCGAATATGGGATTTGCTCGCGGTTAGGATTCGGCCAGAACGAGCATTTGAAGCCACTGGAATTGATTACGCAGGACCGTTTAATATATCCCCTTCTAAAGGAAGAGGTCGGACAGCGATCAAAGGCTACATCGCTATGCCTGGTGATCACCGGTGAACCGGTGGGGGACTTGACATCGACCGTATTTATTGGACCACTGCATCGATTCATCGCCCGACGTGGGAAATGCGCTCCTATATGTAATGATTGTGGGACAAATTTTTGTTGGCGCAAATCGAAAGCTGCAAGCTGATAAGGTGGCATACAGACGGTACATCGGAAGTACGATCCACTCAAAATTGACCGATGATGGCGTCACGTGGCATTTTAACCCACCTTCAGCAGCAAATTTTGGAGGTCTTTGAGAGGCGGGTGTTAAATCGATGAAATACCATCTGAAGAAGACGATCGGAGATCGTACACTTATATATGAGGAGTTGGCTACTGTGTCAGCTCAAATCGAGGCTTGCTTAACCAGTGGGGGACTTGACATCGACCGTATTTACTGGACCACTGCATCGATTCATCGCCCGACGTGGGAAAGGCGCTCCCATATATAGTGATTGTGGGACAAATTTTGTCAGAGCAAATCGAAAGCTACAAGCTGATAAGGTGGGAGACAGATGGTACATTGAAAGTACGATCCCCTCAAAATTGACAGATGATGGCGTCACGTAGCATTTAACCCACCTTCAGCAGCACATTTTGGAGTTCTTTGAGAGGCGGGTGTTAAATCGATGAATACCATCTGAAGAGGACGATCGGAGATCATACACTTGCATGTGATGAGTTGGATACTGTGCTGGTTCAAATCGAGGCTAACTTAAATTCTCGCCCACTATGACCTCTGAGCGATGATTCAGAAGACCTAATTGTATTAACTCCTGTTAATTTTTAAATAGGGGACTCGTTACTTGATCTACCCGAGGGTCCGGTTGCTAACATTAGCCACACAAAACGATGGAGAAACTTTCAACATATGGTTCAGCAATTCTGGAAACGATGGAGCTCGGATTATTTAATGCGCTTGCAACGGAGGCCAAAATGGTTTGATAGGATGGAGAATTTAACTATCGGCGACATAGTTATTGTTAAGGATGAGCGGCAGCCGTCTAACTGCTGATTAAACGACCGGTTTCAAAGCTTTGCCCTCTACCTATACAAGACAGTTGGCAAAATCCTGACATAGAACATCCACAACAATCATAAATTGCACTTTCTCGTTACAGCGTATGTTTGAGTTTTTCGTTTGCAGTTCCATTGGCATGAAGGAGGTCACGGAGTTTGGAGAGAAGACGAGTCTGTATTGGACGATGCAGAAGCTATCGTCGAGGGGGGAGAATTTTTGGGCACAGCACAGGCTATGTCAAAGCAGCGCATACAACGATGCGCTAATGTTTTTGGAGTATGCCTTTTGCAGCTCTTTCGCAGTTATTTTGGGAGCTAGAGCGATCGACGAAAGTTTACCGAACCATTCGTAACGCTCTTATACGGGGCTCTTGTTACGCTCTCGTCGGGTCGCGAAGCGTAGTTAAGCCTAGCATGAAGTTAGTTCATACTTCAAGATCCACATCGGCGGCAATGAGCGACAAGCCGACGTTGACGGTCCAATGAAGCAGAACGGTGCGCCGTCGAAGCGCAGCTTTATCCAACAACTCCGTAGCATTAAAAGCTATAAGCTGCATCATAAGCTGCAGCAATAAAAACAGCAAAAAACGATTTGAACGTTGTAAGCCGCTGCTCTACTTTATACCCGGTAATAAGTCAGTATATACATGTGTGAGCTTATGATTTATGTAATTTATCCAACTAATTTTATTCATTATTCTTATAAAAAAAAATTTCAAAATATTAAGATTAGGTCAGCTGCGAATAAGCGGGCATCCCTAGGGAGAGTACCGAAAATAAGCAGTCCAGGACAGCCAGCGAGTGTTCGCGAAGCAGCAACACTGACGATGCGCTTGACGATGCACACTCCTATCACTTTACACTACCTACCCACATCCCAAACCCCCACACTGACCTCAGGCCGGACTAAGTGTGTTATTCGACACGTGCCGAGAATCAGCTTGGCTGGGGGCCCGGTATAAAAACTAGTTCAGTCGTTAACGGGAAGCTCAGCGACTTGTCAGCCCATTGTTCTAATGATGCCTTATCCGGGCCACGTGAATCTCTAACCAGATGGATAACCCCTTCATTGAAAATCGTGGGATTACAAATGGAAAATATAAACAAACAAAAAAAACAAACGAGTCTAGAACTCCCCAATTGCCAACAGGGAGCCATCCCGTCCAGGGAAAGGCAACGGTCCAACGGCCTGGCCTGACCCGCTACTCAGCAGGTAAAATCAGCTTGGCTGAAAACACTTGGGCGAAATCAAAGAGGTCCCATCCTAATCTTTAGCTGCAATCCTGCAGATGCTTTAACTGTGTGTAATGTGGGGGCGATTGGCGCCCAAGCCAAAGCTTACACATATGCCGAAAGAAGGAGATGTTGCTGTCAACATACTTCGCCGGCAAAATTCAGGCCAAATGTCCAGCCCGACCGATAAGTGGCTTTTTCAGCCTTTTTCGGTCGAGCGGGCAGCAAAGGTGCTCCCCAACTTCGGTAAAGAGGCGCGGAAAACGGCAGCTCCGCAAACGAAAATGCAGCGTGCTGCCAAATATCATTCGCGCAGATCTCCAAAAAAAAGGACGCCCACCACACCCAATGGGGGAGCTCGGACACAGATGTAAGGGGTGAGTCACTTTTTAGGTTCAGCCTGCACTGTAATCGAATAATCTGCAATCGGGAAAAAGACCCTACCTATAAGGCCCGTATCCAGCACCGCAGAAAATTACTGACAGGAATCTGCTCTTTATTTCGGTTGTGTGGAACTTAACTGAAATAGTGTGACCAAGAACCTAAAAAGTGATTTGCCACTCTCATGAATCAGCTGTGTTTGGTAAACAGCGCCAATTTTGAAAATTAAACCTTAAAAGAAACGGTAAGTGGATTTACTCTAGTGAGGAGTCACTATACTTTCTACTCGACTCCCATTTTCCTCTCAGGCGCACAGCATGCCTACCAGAAAAGAAAATATTAAAAATGGCACCTCATGAAGTAAGTCTCTGTGATAGAGAAATAACTACAACTCAAAGAATACTAATTAATAGCTTTTCTTCATATTAAAGGAGCCTTCAACAATGTCGTGCCGGGTGCCATCGCAGAAGCTCTGACTGACTTGGGGGTGGACCGTCATGCTCATCAATCAATTGCTCATATGCAGGACGGCGAGATCATCGATGAGGGCGTCTACCCAGTCAATGTATGTCAACAGAGTCATCTTGCAAGTCGGTGTCCTGTCTGCTCTTCTATGGACTATAGCAGTAAGCAGGGCACAAGTGTTTTCTGTCGGTCTGTCCGACACAGATTTACATCGACTTCACTACCTCAAAAACTTCCTTTCAGAAGACGCAAAAAGTTACTACAACATCCTTACTCTAATCAAATAGAATTACAATGTATCTTGAAAAATGTTATTCCAATTTTATAATAATAAGCGAGTGTTGTTTAAGTGGGTCGCTAAAAAAGTTTCTGCAAACGTGTCGTTCGTGCATCAAATCTCTGGAAAAGTGGGGGTGAATCTCACTCAACAGAGCCACATTTTGGTGTACCTGATGACGAAGAAGCTGCCCCCGCAGATAAGATTGGATTGGGAAAAATCTGTAGATCACTCGCGAGAACTACCAACGTTTGAAGAGCTAGCGACACAGCTCGATGGTCAATATAGGACCATGGTTGCGACTGAAAGAGTGCTGTCACCGAATAAGGGGAGCACGGGCGCCTCGGGGCCCACCGGGATGTCAGATCTTCATTTGTTACCCGATCGCTGCATCGATGTGCAGTGTGCGGAACTGAAGGTCTTTCACTATACGGCTGCAAGGTATTTGAGGGCATGAACGGCGGCTTCGGCTATGAAACAGCGCTTGTGTTTCAATACCTTGGGTAGCAGCCATCAGTCCCGCAGATGTATGCTATAAAAAATTTTACGATTTGCCCAGACCGATATCATATGCTCATCCATGTGCATCGTTCGTGTCAAGCCAAAGTTTCTGGGGATCAGATTCAGCAGATAGCGTCGAACGTAATAAATGGCGCTCACGCCACAGGAACGTACAAGTGTGAGGTACTGCTGCCAACAGCGCTGTTCACTGTTGAGTTAGCAGACGGTTTACCGTTACACTTCGAGCATTTTTGGACCAATGATCGCAAGCTTCGTTTGTATCGGAGAACGCAGCGCAAATACTAGTATTGTGTCGACAAAATACACACATAAAGGTGCATGGGTTGTCAAATGCGCGAATTACTCCCGTTTTGAGCCTCAGGTGAAGTACAGTATTACAGCGCACGTCTAGCCGAAGGTTAGTAAGCGGGCGCCGGATTGGCGGATATTGGTGGAAAAATGGGTTCATTTCAAACATCTATGTTTAGCAGATCCCAATTATTTTGCACCGCATGGAGTGGATATCTTACTGGGCAGTGACATACATATATGATGAATTGATGTTGAACGAGATATATCGTGGACCGGCGGGCACGCCTATCGCACAGAACACCCGGTTGCTTCGACAGTTTTGAGAACTTGAGCTGTATTATCAGGAATCTGTAGGGTTGTCGAACGAAAAGCAGTGGTGTGAGGAACATTTTCTAAAACATACAAAAGGTTGTCGTATGGGAAATATGTAGTGCGGCTCCCATTGCTATCGACATTAGACCCTATCGACTTGATGTAAAGAGGTTATGCCATCAGGACAAACGTTTGCGTAATGATGCCAATTTGAAGGAGCTATATACGCAAACCATTAGGGAATATTTAGAATAAGGTCAAATGAAAAGGCTCTCCTCCCATTGGGATAATGCTGCAGAGCACGGGGTATTGTTGAACAAGGAGGGAGCTACACATTGCTACTTACCACACTATCCCATAATTAAAGAAAGCTCGAAGACAACGAAAGTGCGCGTTGTATTCGATGAATCATTGAAAACGAGCAATGGGAAATCATTAAATGCCAATACTTATTGGCAATCGGGCCAAAGCCCGGGATATGCCAAGCGTTCTGATTAATTGGAGGTCATCGAAATACGTATTCATGGCAGATGTTGAAAAGATGTACCGATGCATCAATGTTCATGAGAGGGATTCTCAGTATCAAAGGATTCTGTGGAAACCGGATGATGGCGATCGAGTTAAGGAATTCGCCTGTTGTACAGTTATGTTTGGCACGAGCTGTGCTCCGTATTTGGCCATAAGGGTTATGAAAAAATTGTCCCAAGATGAAGCTCACAACTACCCACTGGCTGCAGATGTGCTCAGACGTCAAATGTATGTGGATGACGTTTTATCAGGAGCGGATGATGAGAAGTGGAACGTTTGAGTTACGAAAATGGGCTAGCAATTGCCCACAGCTGCTAGACAGGATACCTCTGGAGCACATGGAGACAATGGAACTGTTGCATACCTGCGATTGAGGAAAGGAGAGGACTCTTTCCATGCGGAGTTAGTGTTAGCCAAGTATGAGGTATCGCCTATAAAGCCGCAGCTTACCATCCCACGAGCAGAGTTTGTTGCAGCAGTTATGGGTGCCAAAATATTCAAATGTCTAAAGAAGCAAAAGACTATACAAGTTGATTTTTCAGAAACAGTTTTCGTCGGACTCAATGATCGTTCTGAGCTGGATTCGAGGAGGAGCTACGAGATGGAAGATGTTCGTTGCCAACCCAATTAGCAAGATTTTGGAGCTAACAGATGGGAAAAAATGGAGACACGTTTCCTCGAAGGATAATACGGCCGATTGTTTAAGCCGTGGAGTCAGTGGGACGAAGTTGTCGTCCTGCCAATTGTGGCATGGGCCGCGATTGCTGCAATCGCTCGAAACAGGATAGCCGATCACTGCAGTAGATCATAAAATGGACACAGAAGTGAGCAGCAAAATGAAGAAGGTTGCATGCAACATAATATCGATCACGGAAGAGAGCTTCTCCTCAATACTGGACCGATTTTCGTCACTTACACGTCTAATCGGCATCCTTGCATTCCTGAATCGATTTGTAAAGAATTGCCGTGTAATCCGGGCTGATCGGAAGACTTGCTTCCTCAATGTAGACAGTTAAGCGGAGGACTCGCGTCTGCAGTCCGAATGTGTTGCTAAGGAATGGAAAATGTTATCGGACGGGAAAGGTGCAACCAAGGACAGTTCGCTGCTGCCGCTCAACCCGTATTTTGATAAGAATGAAAAGCTGAATCGGCTGAGGGATGCATTACTGCCTATGTCGGAGAAACACCCGTATATTCTTCCCTACAAGCATCCATTCACAACGTTGGTTAGACGTTTTAGCCACGTCAGCCCTCTGCATAGGGGCACTGCGCTTACACTAAGCCATATCCGGAAAAGGTTATTGATAATTATCAATTATATCAATTATAATTAATTAATGCTGTGCGGATGGAAATTCACCAATGTATCGCTTGCTACCGGTTGAATCCCAAGACCACTTGTCAGCGAATATGGGATTTGCTCGCGGTTAGGATTCGGCCAGAACGAGCATTTGAAGCCACTGGAATTGATTACGCAGGACCGTTTAATATATCCCCTTCTAAAGGAAGAGGTCGGACAGCGATCAAAGGCTACATCGCTATGCCTGGTGATCACCGGTGAACCGGTGGGGGACTTGACATCGACCGTATTTATTGGACCACTGCATCGATTCATCGCCCGACGTGGGAAATGCGCTCCTATATGTAATGATTGTGGGACAAATTTTTGTTGGCGCAAATCGAAAGCTGCAAGCTGATAAGGTGGCATACAGACGGTACATCGGAAGTACGATCCACTCAAAATTGACCGATGATGGCGTCACGTGGCATTTTAACCCACCTTCAGCAGCAAATTTTGGAGGTCTTTGAGAGGCGGGTGTTAAATCGATGAAATACCATCTGAAGAAGACGATCGGAGATCGTACACTTATATATGAGGAGTTGGCTACTGTGTCAGCTCAAATCGAGGCTTGCTTAACCAGTGGGGGACTTGACATCGACCGTATTTACTGGACCACTGCATCGATTCATCGCCCGACGTGGGAAAGGCGCTCCCATATATAGTGATTGTGGGACAAATTTTGTCAGAGCAAATCGAAAGCTACAAGCTGATAAGGTGGGAGACAGATGGTACATTGAAAGTACGATCCCCTCAAAATTGACAGATGATGGCGTCACGTAGCATTTAACCCACCTTCAGCAGCACATTTTGGAGTTCTTTGAGAGGCGGGTGTTAAATCGATGAATACCATCTGAAGAGGACGATCGGAGATCATACACTTGCATGTGATGAGTTGGATACTGTGCTGGTTCAAATCGAGGCTAACTTAAATTCTCGCCCACTATGACCTCTGAGCGATGATTCAGAAGACCTAATTGTATTAACTCCTGTTAATTTTTAAATAGGGGACTCGTTACTTGATCTACCCGAGGGTCCGGTTGCTAACATTAGCCACACAAAACGATGGAGAAACTTTCAACATATGGTTCAGCAATTCTGGAAACGATGGAGCTCGGATTATTTAATGCGCTTGCAACGGAGGCCAAAATGGTTTGATAGGATGGAGAATTTAACTATCGGCGACATAGTTATTGTTAAGGATGAGCGGCAGCCGTCTAACTGCTGATTAAACGACCGGTTTCAAAGCTTTGCCCTCTACCTATACAAGACAGTTGGCAAAATCCTGACATAGAACATCCACAACAATCATAAATTGCACTTTCTCGTTACAGCGTATGTTTGAGTTTTTCGTTTGCAGTTCCATTGGCATGAAGGAGGTCACGGAGTTTGGAGAGAAGACGAGTCTGTATTGGACGATGCAGAAGCTATCGTCGAGGGGGGAGAATTTTTGGGCACAGCACAGGCTATGTCAAAGCAGCGCATACAACGATGCGCTAATGTTTTTGGAGTATGCCTTTTGCAGCTCTTTCGCAGTTATTTTGGGAGCTAGAGCGATCGACGAAAGTTTACCGAACCATTCGTAACGCTCTTATACGGGGCTCTTGTTACGCTCTCGTCGGGTCGCGAAGCGTAGTTAAGCCTAGCATGAAGTTAGTTCATACTTCAAGATCCACATCGGCGGCAATGAGCGACAAGCCGACGTTGACGGTCCAATGAAGCAGAACGGTGCGCCGTCGAAGCGCAGCTTTATCCAACAACTCCGTAGCATTAAAAGCTATAAGCTGCATCATAAGCTGCAGCAATAAAAACAGCAAAAAAACGATTTGAACGTTGTAAGCCGCTGCTCTACTTTATACCCGGTAATAAGTCAGTATATACATGTGTGAGCTTATGATTTATGTAATTTATCCAACTAATTTTATTCATTATTCTTATAAAAAAAAATTTCAAAATATTAAGATTAGGTCAGCTGCGAATAAGCGGGCATCCCTAGGGAGAGTACCGAAAATAAGCAGTCCAGGACAGCCAGCGAGTGTTCGCGAAGCAGCAACACTGACGATGCGCTTGACGATGCACACTCCTATCACTTTACACTACCTACCCACATCCCAAACCCCCACACTGACCTCAGGCCGGACTAAGTGTGTTATTCGACACGTGCCGAGAATCAGCTTGGCTGGGGGCCCGGTATAAAAACTAGTTCAGTCGTTAACGGGAAGCTCAGCGACTTGTCAGCCCATTGTTCTAATGATGCCTTATCCGGGCCACGTGAATCTCTAACCAGATGGATAACCCCTTCATTGAAAATCGTGGGATTACAAATGGAAAATATAAACAAACAAAAAAAACAAACGAGTCTAGAACTCCCCAATTGCCAACAGGGAGCCATCCCGTCCAGGGAAAGGCAACGGTCCAACGGCCTGGCCTGACCCGCTACTCAGCAGGTAAAATCAGCTTGGCTGAAAACACTTGGGCGAAATCAAAGAGGTCCCATCCTAATCTTTAGCTGCAATCCTGCAGATGCTTTAACTGTGTGTAATGTGGGGGCGATTGGCGCCCAAGCCAAAGCTTACACATATGCCGAAAGAAGGAGATGTTGCTGTCAACATACTTCGCCGGCAAAATTCAGGCCAAATGTCCAGCCCGACCGATAAGTGGCTTTTTCAGCCTTTTTCGGTCGAGCGGGCAGCAAAGGTGCTCCCCAACTTCGGTAAAGAGGCGCGGAAAACGGCAGCTCCGCAAACGAAAATGCAGCGTGCTGCCAAATATCATTCGCGCAGATCTCCAAAAAAAAGGACGCCCACCACACCCAATGGGGGAGCTCGGACACAGATGTAAGGGGTGAGTCACTTTTTAGGTTCAGCCTGCACTGTAATCGAATAATCTGCAATCGGGAAAAAGACCCTACCTATAAGGCCCGTATCCAGCACCGCAGAAAATTACTGACAGGAATCTGCTCTTTATTTCGGTTGTGTGGAACTTAACTGAAATAGTGTGACCAAGAACCTAAAAAGTGATTTGCCACTCTCATGAATCAGCTGTGTTTGGTAAACAGCGCCAATTTTGAAAATTAAACCTTAAAAGAAACGGTAAGTGGATTTACTCTAGTGAGGAGTCACTATACTTTCTACTCGACTCCCATTTTCCTCTCAGGCGCACAGCATGCCTACCAGAAAAGAAAATATTAAAAATGGCACCTCATGAAGTAAGTCTCTGTGATAGAGAAATAACTACAACTCAAAGAATACTAATTAATAGCTTTTCTTCATATTAAAGGAGCCTTCAACAATGTCGTGCCGGGTGCCATCGCAGAAGCTCTGACTGACTTGGGGGTGGACCGTCATGCTCATCAATCAATTGCTCATATGCAGGACGGCGAGATCATCGATGAGGGCGTCTACCCAGTCAATGTATGTCAACAGAGTCATCTTGCAAGTCGGTGTCCTGTCTGCCCTTCTATGGACTATAGCAGTCAGCAGGGCACAAGTGTTTTCTGTCGGTCTGTCCGGTTCCCGTGTCCAGGTACAAAAGACTTTACCGTGTCTAGCGGCACAACCATTCCAATGCAGGCTCCATCGGCAAGCGCATTACGGGCACTTATTGACATGGCACCTGCCATATATGAATCGTTACTGTATTTTGGTGATAATAAGGTTATTGCTCACGCCCTGCTAATACACCTCGTTCTGTCGAAAGTTGACACAAAAACTCATTCAAGATGGAAGGAAAATTTGGATTACCAAAAGGTTCAGCATTTGTCGGCTGAAGAATCTCCTTCCGGGCGGTTAAGGCGTCTAAAAATCTCGCAAGAAACGAAAAATAAGCAATCTGGAAAAACAGCGTTAGCTGTATCCCAAGCAAAAAAATGTCAAAAAACAAATTGTGCATTTTGAAAATCATCTAATCATTGCATTACGAGTTGTTCGTCATTCTCAGCTGGGTCTGTCATGACTCGATTAAGATTTGTCAAAGGATTTCCCTTTTGTATTAATTGCTTGCGAAAAGGACATAATGTCTCAGCCTTCAAGTCTAAACTTTGCAGAATATGCTCAAAGCCCCACCACACATTAGTGCACCGCTTCAATATTGACTCGGGGGCAACGTCAACGGCCAGTAAGGCGCTTGGTTCTCAGGGAGCGTTGGCTGCTGAAAGTTCGAAGCAGTGGATTCTGATCAGGTATTTCTGGCCACACCAATTGTGGATATTAAAGGTGGTTCCTGTCAGAGACAACCAGCCAGGGTACTACTGGATTTGTGCTCGCAAGTAAAATTTATTAGCGAGGAGCACACTTGAAATTTGCAATTAAAACGCAATCCCAAAGATATAAACTTATTGGGAATCGGAAAGGCTGGCATTTCTGCACACCAAGTGGTGCAAACAACAGTCTGCTCTCGCGTTCAACAATTTGAAATAGCCACTGACTTCGTCATTTTAAAATCGATTTCGTCGTACCATCCTGTGAAAGCCGTTCAGTCAGACTTGCTGACAATTCCAAAAGATTTCCCACTGGCCGATCCAGGTTTCCATAAACCCCAAAAAGTGGATCTGCTGCTAGGAGCTGACGCATTCTTTGAGATATTGAAAGATGGCCAATTCAAACAACAAAACACGCTGACGTTGCAAAATACGGTCTTTGGGTGGGTGGTGTCTGGTCGTTGCAGATCCAACGGACCCCGAAGCAACGAAGCATGCTCTATGGTGAGCACGTTGCAGAAGTTTTGCCCTCTACAAAACCTCGTCAAACGTTTCTGGGAGTTGGAAAATGTTCCAAATGCGTCTATAGAGAGACTGTATACCCCCGAAGAAACTATGTGTGAAAAATCGTTCGTTGACTCCATCACACGATTACCCTCCGGTCGCTTGCAAGTTTCTTTGCCATTCAAGTCAAGCCCGACATCTCTCGGTTCGTCATTTGAGACAGCCAGAAGACGATTTTTGTCTTTAGAAAGGCGATTATGCCAAAAACCTGCCATGAAATCCATGTTTATGGAATTCATGGAGGAATATGTGTCGTTAGGCCATATGACGGCAGTAGAAAACTCAATTCCGGTAGAGCCGCATTGTTTCATACCGTATCAGTGCGTGGAACGACCTCAAAGTACAACCACTAAGCTCAGAGTGGTCTTTGATGCGTCGTGCAAAACTACGAGCCAAGTGGCGCTCAATGATTTGCTCATGGTTGGAGCAACCATCCAGCCGTGCCTATATGCCACGTTGCTGAGATTTCGCTGTCGCAAATACGCTCTTACAGCAGACATAACAAAGATGTACCGTCAAGTCCAAGTTGACGAGGCGCAGCGCCAATTCCAATTAATTATTTGGAGACGGACAAGTTCGGACCCGTTGCAAGTGTTCCGACTCAATACAGTGACGTATGGTACTGCCAGCGCACCATTTCTTGCTGTACGGTGTTTGAAGTATCTGAGCGACACTCATGCAAATTCGCATCCAATTGGCGCGAAGTCTCTTGCGTCGGATTTTTATGTGGATGATCTCCTTACAGGAGCAGACACAAAATCCGAGCTAAGTATATTGCGTCAACAATTGGTTGAAATCCTAGAGCCATCAGGATTTGTGCTGACTAAATGGGCTGCCAACTGTCAACAAGAAAATATGGTCATTTCGAATGGAGATCAGCAAGATTGTAAAACTCTTGGTCTGATATGGAACCCTCAGACAGACATTTTCAAATATAGTCTGAAGCCAATTGTCTCGTCCGAAACCACAACCAAGAGAGCAATATTATCTGTCATAGCCAGTCTTTTTGATCCCTTAGGCCTGCTATGTCCAGTAATTACAAATGCAAAGATATTCTTGCAGGAAATTTGGCTATTAAACCTTGGTTGGGACGATCCCATTCCCTCGAACGTACATAAAAAGTGGGAATCGATGGCCTTAGATATGCAAAAATTGCATGACGTCACCGTTCCACGATTTATAGGAGCCAGCGCAAACACTCGATGTCAAATACATGGGTTTGCAGATGCGTCCACGCGAGCATATGGCTGTTGTGTGTACGTTCGGGTTTCCCATGCTAATGGAGTGTCCGTTAAACTACTAACGGCAAAATCTAGGGTGGCACCCTTAAAGACCAAAACAATTCCAAGATTAGAGCTATGTGCAGCTCATCTTTTAGCAAAGTTGTGGGAGGAGGTTCGGTCCATAATAGACTGTCCCATAGAGAAGGTCGTGTTGTGGTCAGATTCGGAAGTAGTTCTACATTGGCTACAAACTCATCCCTCCCAACTAACAACATTTGTGTCGAATCGAGTTGCTGAGATACAGGACATTACTTCGGCAGCCCTATGGAGACATGTGCCCACCAAAGAAAATCCTGCAGACCTAGTATCTCGAGGATCATCAGTGGCCGACTAAACTTCGCTGTTATGGTTCAATGGCCCGTCGTTCTTGCAACAAGAATCCAAACATTGGCCTCAAAATCCTCATTTACAGTTGACGGAAGCGAATGCGTTATTGGAGAAAAAGAAGGTAGCCACTGCGCTCATCGCGACCGATGTCGAGAAAAATCCCATTTTCACAATCATAGAAAATTCTTCGTCATATATGAAAGTGGTAAGCACAATTGCATATATCCGCCGGTTCATCATTAGAAGTAAGGGAGTCACTTGGAGTAGTACTTGCCCGTCATCAGACGAGCTAGGCGAAGCGTTTCTAGCAGCAGTAGAAGTTGTTCAAAGAGACGCATTTTCGCAGGAGATCCAAATAATGAAGTCAGTAAAGTTGCAGGCATCACTTCAAAAACTAAATCCCTTCATGTCGGAAGAACAAGTGGGCTTATGCTCATTTTCGTTGGTTCAAGTAGGCGGTCGTCTATTAAATGCACCCCTAGCCCATAATGTTAAAATTCCATTATTAATGCTAAAAAATTTTAGATTTGTTACTCTCTACCCTAGCTTTTTACAGCGAGCCAAATAGCAAGCTGGTCCCCGTGAACTAGTGAGATTACTAAGGCAATCCATTTGGATAATAAATGCACAAAGAGAGTGCCATTGTCCGGAGATGCGTACACTGATCCCACTACAAGCCGAAGCCTCTCGACTCTTTGAGATTAGCGGAGTTGATTTGTTTGGACCGGTTCGTGTATCGCTTGGCATTCGAAGCCAGCAGCCTCTAAAGCGAATCGTTGCAACTTTCTGGAGATTCTATGTTCACATATTCAAATCTATATCTGAAGTAAATTGAAATGGGAAAAATTTTAAAGACAATGATTTACATTTAAAAACATTTTCATTTACGTACAACTATCCACACCTTTCTTGACATAATTTCATTAAAATAATTTAGCATTGCAAAAAAATTCTTCTTCATCGAATTAATCTGTTTGTCGAGCGCCACCATCAATTTTTGCAACAACATTTGTTGTTTTTGTCACAGTTAAAAAAAATAATTACATACTCCATATTTTTTAATTGTAACAAAAATCAGAGCACAAGTTTTTTGTTTTTGTTATGTCGGAAAAGGAGGCTATACGATTTTGTTCTATATTGTTATTTTGTGAAAAACACATAACAAATAAGCAAAAAGCTATTTATACTCATTTTACAGTGCGTAACTTGAACTTTAGTGTACGCAATTTATTTCAAGAATTTCTGTCTATTTGTGAAAATTGTAAATTTTTTGCTCCGGGTGCAAATTGGCACCAAAATTGTTTTATGAGAGCGTACAACTCTATAAATATTGATTAAAATTAAGATTAATAGCTGATCGTCAAGGATTTTCATTTAGACATAAGTATAAATTCGAAAAAAGTAGACAGCAAAGAAAATTTGCTTGGTAGTTTTTAAAACATTTTCAATATACAAAACAGCATTTCAGTTCTCCAAAAATATGATGAAGTCGTAGAACAGATGATCCATAAGAATTATCAATCATCTTCAGTTTCCAAGATGTATTGTCTCATACAGCTGACTATAAGACCAGATGGAGTTCTCAAGTCGTTTCCTCACTTGCCACGCCGTCTCTCTATAGACGCAGAAGATGCAAAGAATCAGGTCAAGGAGTGACTGGACCAAAGCATCGTTCAAAAAACGATGTCCAATGTAGCAAACAGGGTTATCGTAGTTAAAAAGAAGGATGGTAGACCGCAAATATGTGTAGACTACAGACAATTGAATATCATGGTTTTGCTTGAATTTTTTCCAGTACTTTACGGAAGATTATTTTTAAAAGTTGCAGAGTTCGAATATACACAATGAATCTCGTAAATGGATTTTTTCATGTACATATTTAAGAACTTAGTAGAGCCTATACAGCGTTCGTCAACAAAGAGGGACATTTTGAGTTTTTTAGACCACCATTCAAATTTCGAAACTCAGCAACAGCGTTTATTCGTTTCGTAAATCACATCTTCCAGAATTGTATTAACAAGAATGACATTAATATTTTTGCGGACACATAAAATGAAACGTATAGGAAAAATGAAACAGGTTCTTTGTCGCGCTGCAGGCGTTTGTGTTATATATTTAATCCAGAGAAGCAGCAACAGAACCACACACAGACGCGTTGAAAGAAGGATACGGCGACGTTTTCTTACAAGATTTCAAAAACAGGCTTCATCCAGAATACTTTTGGCGCAAGAAAACAACAATAACAGAATTAAAAAGGTGATCATATATTCTGGAGGTGAATGATGCTTATTTGGCATTAAATAAATTCCGAAACTGATAGTTGAGAATTCTTTCCTGAACTTTTCTGCCTTTCCACTCGTGCTGCAATAAATTTTCCTCTCCCGCCACCAGAGCGTACTTAAGCCTCCGAGTTCTTTCCTACCTCCGAACATATATGTATGGCAATTTACGGGATCGTCAGCATCTGCGTGGTAGAGACTTCCATTTGGGTTCGTTGGTGTGGTCCGCCGATCCACAGTCGTCGGTTATGATGCCGAGCAACGTGCATTTGCCCCATGAAAATTTTCCAGATGATTGTTTGAGATGGGGCTTAACACTATATAATTTGTTATAAAATAGGATTTTCACACTGGGCGCGTTTCCAATCGATATCGGAAAAAACGTAAAGAAGCTGAAGAAGTGTTTACATTGGCAGATGTGCGTCTTTGCGTTTTGAGAACAGCTGATGACAGCAACACAAATTTATAAAGCAATTATGTGTAACAACAAGAGGAAAATAACAGAAAAAGCCTTGATTCTTTTATCGGCGGTGGTGCAAATTGAAGACAATGTATTGAAATGCATGGAAGCGGCAGCGTTATCTGCAGACAAGTTACAATTTGTCTTGAAACTAAAACGTCCTCCTTGCGTTTGGACCCTTGTAAGTGAAGAGCATTCTAAATTGCAATAGCCACGATATGGTTCATTTTGGGAAGAAGGTGCTGTAATCAACTCCGACGAGTTTTTTAAATACAACTTCCGCATGAACGGGAGTACTTTCGACATCTTTGTGAGACTGAGCAATCCCTTTGAAGAAAAGGATAGCCATAGCGCGATACTGCCTGGGATCCTCTGCGGAACATCGCACAATAGGGAAGTCTAAAGCCATTTTGGGGAGGATATTGATGGAATTTCGTCGAGAAGTGACTGCTGAACTCGCTGACGAGTAATTACCACTTTTTACATTTTTTATACGACAAAATTTAAATATTGATAAAACACCTGTGAAAGACTTAAAGAATCAAGACTCAGTAAACGGCACTTAAGATTCTAGATTTAGTTTTTGTTAATTCGATTGTTGTGTTTCGTGTTGAGAACTGCCTATCGCAGAATGTGACATTCATCATATGCCATTGGTATTCGCTAAATTCTCGATTTTGTTTGTTACTTTTTTTTGTTACTCGACTTGTGCGGAGCCATATTCTGAACACTGTTTTACCGGCGTAAGCCTGAAAGCTATACGTGATAACATGTTTAATGTAAACTGGGCTTCTGTTCTCTCGCATCCTAGTGTTGCATTTTCTTATAGTATGTATATTGTAGAAAATAATGCTTCCAGAAGACTGCATGGCTCTTATAAGCTACCGTGGTATACGAAGACGTAAGATACGATCTGAGTAATATGTTTTTAAAACGTTTTAGTAACACCCGTGACCCTGTTGATTGCGCGAGTTATGTGCAGCATAAGAGTGCACAAATTTAAAAAAAAAATTTTGTTCAACCAGTATATAGTCGACGTTGAAAAGGGTCTTAAAGTCAATCCCATGATGTTTTGAAGAAGAGACCCCAAAAGAAGCCAAGCCCTCCAGCTATATATGTAAGCCCGGGAGAAGAGCTCCAGCGCTATAGTTAAGGAAGTTTCTGAACTCATTGAAAATAGCATTTTAAAACTGTAGGAAGTCTGATTTGGTTGAATTGGGCGGATTCCGTTGCGGGGCGAAGCCACATTCAAAAATCGTTCAATTCGTTCGTTTAATAGATATTACACTTTATTCCACTTGTTTAGAAACTTCCGCCGGCTTCGAACGCTGCACCAAAGTGAGCCCTATCTATCGAGACTCTCTTCACGATATCTGTTGTCGATATCCCTATCGGTATCTCCCATCGAGGGTATCGATGGTGCGGGAGATACCGACGCGCGCTCTATCATATTTAAATACAAAATTGCTTACGTTGCTACTTATGTCTCTAAATATACTGCTACAAAACTAAACTAAAATAACTGTACGTACCGACTAGAATTTTTACCGGCATTTTTAGTCCCTTGCTAAATAAAAGCTCATTGCTTTATGATCTACGAATAGTGAAGCCAGTGTTTTCAGCCGAAAGCTTTCAGGCTTTCAAGGAAATTTACGGACGGACATTGATTACACTGATTTCAGTAAAGCGTTCGACTCTTTAAACCATTCTCTCCTAGTACAAAAACTTGACCTTCTAGGGTTCCCGTCCAATCTCCTGAGATGGATCTCTAGCTAGCTCTAGCTAGCTCACAAAGAGACCTTTTCGAAAACTCCCTGTCCTCACCAATTATGGTGACTTCGGGTGTACCACAGGGCAGCCATATAGGCCCTTACTCTTTACTCTCTTCATAAATGACCTGCTTTCTGTATTAATATACTATCGAGTACTCATGTATGTGGATGATGTTAAGCTCTGTGTCCAGTATAAAGACATTTCTTTGCAATCCAGGTTGCAATCTGACCTCGATAGGTTTCAGTCATGTCGTTGTAAAAATTTGTTAAACCTTAATGCTTCAAAATATAAAGTAATGACTTTTCATCGTTCCAGCGCCTTTTTGGTTCCTTACACCCTTTGTGGTGGTTTTCTTAAGAAAATTAACCGTGTTGAAGATCTTGATGTTCTATTAGATCCCAAATTAAAGATTTCAGAACACATTTCTACCATGGTAAATAAGGCCATGGGCGTTCTTGGGTTTATAAAGAGGTGGTCAAAGGAATTTGACGACCCCTATATAACAAAGACTCTCTACGCCTCTCTAGTTCGTCCGATTGAGGGCACGTCAGTACAACGTACTCCAGGACCGTATAGAATCAGTTCAGAAAAACTTTTTGCTCTGCGCGACCTCAACTGGGGTGCAGATGTGAGATTGCCGTCTTAACCTAATAGATTGCTTGTAATAAACCTTCCAACCTTAGCTAATCGTAGAAAATGCTTGGTGTGATTTTTGTGCACAACTTGATCAAGGGTGACGTAGATAGCCCTGATCTGTTGAGCCGCATAAGCTTCACGATTCCTATTAGAAGCACTAGAGACTATATACCCCTACTTCTTCCGCTACTGTCATATCTTTCTCGTAATTAGAAATTGTTTAGTTTTTTTAGTTAGATTAGTTCTTCTTTTCCTCGAGCACTAGTCTAACACCTATCTTTCCTGCATGTCCGCGATCGGTTCGGTTAACGAGTCACGCGTTATGCGGCAGCGCTCCTCGGTCGGTTGGGCGGGAGGAGGGCTGCGTTCTTGCCTGGGATCCGCGCGTAACAGCCATCTGCTGGTGTCGTTTGGGCCACTTGATGGTGCATTCATTGCAACGTCCTAAAAAAAATCCTCTACGTCTTCTACACGGTGGATATCCCTACAATTAACCAGGTAACAAGCTCAACGTGTGCTGATGACACCGCTATTCTTAGACGCTCCAGATACCCTTAAATGCAACTGCTCAACTAGCCCATTTAACTTTGGATAGACGGCTGCATATTGCGCCTGTAAATATTAATACTTACTAACTAGTTTTACAAAAAAATTAGAATAAGATTTGATTGCTAGATATAAGTTCCTAATTTAAAAATGGAGATGCAATAAATAAATTAAAAAAAAAACTTACCATATATTTCTCAAATTTCCAATTGAAAAGCTTCTTCCTTTATGGTTCCCCTCTTTGCTAAAATTCCAAAATCGAAGACGTTTATGATTATCATTTTCGTAAAACGGATTTAAGTGTTCAGGATAGTTATGTATTGATATTTCACTAGTATTTCGGCGGTTCCCATTCATCGCAAGTCAGTCTTTCAGCATTGATAGGTTTAATCTATGTTTATTTATAGATGTACCGTTAAAATCTATTAAATAAATTTCCGTAAAAGGTATAAACAGTCAGCATTACATTTTTTGTTTTCTTTTAATACCTTAAATTAAAAGAGAATTAAGAATTAAATTTAAATGTCTCTTAAGAACTGCAAGTTCAGTACAACCAGTTATAAGGTACTTAAGTTATGTAAAAAAAACAAGCAATACCTTTAAAAAAAATGAACAAAAAATACAACATTTCAAAAATTCTTTTAAAAAAAAACAACCTAGAAAAAAAACCATAATACTTTGAAAAATTGTAAATCTCTAAATCTATCAGAAAATATAATTTTGGGCCACATCAGAAATTTCGTGTCGACTAGTGTTATTAAAACATTGTACGAAATTTATTTGGATTCGACTTGGATAAAACAAATATTGAGCTTAAAGGTATTGATTTTATTTCTACAATAAAACTTATGGATAATAGGTGCTTTATTTTGTTTAAGTTTGTTTTGTTTGTTTTTTTATAAACGTAAGCTTCTGTGTTTTATTTTGTTTCGACTTTCATGGTTTTCGTTACTGTTTTAAGTTTTTGTCCCTCCTCTTACCTCTAAAAATTATATCTAAAATCTAAAAATTAGTTATATTTTTATTTAAAAATAAACATATTAAACGCATTAATAAGTTACGATTATACAAATATTAAGTACTCGAAGAGTATACGGGTATATTAGATTTGTGGTGATAACGGTTGTTTGTAACGCCCAGAAGGAAGCGTTTCCGACCCCATAAAGTATATATATTCTTGATCAGCATCAATAGCCGAGTCGATATAGCCATGTCTGTCTGTCCGTCCGTCCGTCCGTCTGTCCGTCTGTCCGTCCGTCTTCATTTGCGCCTATATCTCAGAGACTATTTAAGCTAGAGCAACCAAGTTTTGTATCCAGTCTCCTGTGTGATCACACTACTCCAAATGTAATTCAAAATTTCGCCCCGCCCCTTTCCGCCCACACAAAGAACGAAAGTCTGTGGCGTACACAATGTTGAAGATACAAGAAAACTAAAAACGCAGAGTCATAGAGAATGCCCATTTCTATCAGAGTGTTGAATCTGGATCCGATCGGATCATTATTATAACTACAATGAAGAAAACCATTTCGAAAGTCATCGTTCCCTCTCGCTCTCTCTCACACGCGACCCCATCCACTTTGCCCATTCGTATTTTGTGTCGCCTAGTTCTCAGAGACTATAAGAGCTAGAGCAACCAAACTTTCTATCCAAACTCCTGTGATATCAAACCAGCACGAGTTTGTTTCAAAATTTTGCCTTGCCTCCTTCCGCCCCCACAAAGGACGAAAATCTGTGGCATCCACAATTTGTAAGATACGAGAAAACCAAAAACGCAGAATCATGGAAAATAACCGTATCTACCAGATTGCCGAATCTGGATCAGGTCGGATCATTATTTTGGCCAGAAGGAACAAATTAAATTTCGGTGGCTACGCAACGCCTTTCAAGCGCTTACTCATTCCCTCTCTCTCGCAAACACTTCCACGTCTCAAATATGTAGTTATACATGTACATGTAGAAATGTAGAAGCAGATGTAAATAGAACATGTAAACAAAAATGGAAAAAATTCCAAAAATGTTTTGACTTCATTTTTTGAAATATTATTTTTTGCCCAAAATTTAATTTTTTTTTTTGCGAACATATAATAACACTAGTCGACACGACTTTTCCGCTGTTGCCCAAAACTACTTTTTCTGATAGATTTGGATGTTTAAAAATTTTTAAAGAATGTTTTTTTTTCTAGGCTTAGTTTTTTTTTAAGAATTTTTTTGCAGCTGCAGCTGCAAAGTGTCTGGGTCGGATTTATAGCTGCATTTGTCAGCTTTTCAAAACTATAAAGTTCAATAGAACAAGTTATAGGAAACTTAAGTTATGTGAAAAAAAGAGCCCTAACGCTGACAACAATACCACATTTTTAAAAATTCTTAAAAAAAAAACTAAACCTAGAAAAAAAAACATAATTCTTTAAAAAAATTTAAATCTCCAAATCTATCAGAAAAAGTCATTTTGGGCGACAGCGGAAAAAAAAAGTTGAATTTTGTTGAGTAGTGTTATTGACGCTACATGATTTCAGTAAAGCTTTTGACACGGTAGACCACGACATACTACTCACCAAGCTAAGTAGAATGTACAATTGTAGTGCAACTGCCACTAAACTAATGTCCTCTTATTTAAAGCAACGAAGACAAGCCATTGTTTCCTCGAACAAAACATCAGACTTGCTAATAGTGCCCCGTGGTGTTGCGCAGGGATCAATATTAAGCCCGCTGCTATTCACTATTTATATTAATGATCTACCATCTAGTCTGTCTAACTGTAATGTTCATATGTATGCTGATGATATCCAATTGTATGTGAGTACTAAGCTTAGTCAACTAAATAATTGTATTGATTTGTGAAATATTGATCTCTTACGTGTTAGTAAATGGGCATGTGATAATGGCTCATGTATTAATCCGTCTAAGTCTAAGTGTCTTGTAATTTATAAGAAGAACCTAAATACCGAAAATTTTACCAATTGATTTCGTAAATAAGGCAGAAAATCTTGGCATAACCTTTAACAAGACCCTGTCGTGGAATGACCAGGTTATCAAACCGGTGGGCAAAATGTATGGCACACTTAGACAATTATCAATAACCAAACATTATGTTCCTGTGCAAACAAAAATTATTATTGCTAGGGCAGTAGTTTTACCAATAGTTTTTTATGGGATTGAAATTTTTGGAAGCTGCGATGCTGTTAGCGTAGGCTTAAAGTGGCTTTCAATAGTGCGGCTCGATATGTGTATGGCCTGAATAGGACGGACCACGTTACAGGCTATGCCAACAAACTGTTCGGCTTAAATTTATCGTCGTTGGTTAATGTAAAAATTCTTATTTTTTTACATAAAATAAGAGTTACACAAAAGCCTGAGTATTTATTTAATAACATTAAATGTACCTCCTCCCCAAGACTAAAAAAATTTAGTTTGCTTGAGAACCCGGTTAGCATGTGCAGAGAAACAATTTTATATTTATGCTGTTCGACTGTGGTAAAGTCTTCCTGACGTACTTAAATCCATCAAAGGCGCAAACCAATTTAAAAGTTTTGTTATAGCACACTTTACAAATCTTAATCAATTATAATAATTCAAATAAAACAAAAAAAAAATAATAATAATAAATAAAAAAAAAAAAAAAAAGATTAGAAAAATAAAACTAAAAAAATAAATAAATTAATTAAATTAAATTAAATAGTAACAAAATATATATGTTGTGAAAGAGCGTACGCTCCCCCACATATTTTCCCTTTTTTCTCTATTCCACGTTAACATTTCATTTATTATTAGGATTAAGGCCATGGAGGCTCTGTTATTAATCATTATTATTTAGGTTTAAGCGTATTTTCCCCGAAATCTTTAGTTTATTACACGGCCCGAAGCGCCAATAAGAATTAGAACCGTTTCTTGTTTTGTTGGAGGGAGGGCGCCACGATCACGGTCACGAGCACTGTCATAAAAGTGCCATCCCTAGCCAACGCCAACGACGGAGAGAGAGCCCAGCCCAGCCAACACCAACGACAGAGAGAGAGCCCATCCCTAGCCAACACCAACGACAGAGAGACAGCCCAGCCGCACACCCACACCGACGACAGAGAGCGCCCAGCCACGCAGCCAACGCCAACGAGAGAGAGAACACGGCAACGCACCCACGCCACCAAGGGAGAGAGCGATCCCATCGACTCGCCCACGCTGAAATAGAAAGAAAGGTCTGCGAACAGACAGAGACCGACAGAGGACAGGAAAAGAGAACGCCGTTATACAGCGGCCCATGAACAGCACGGAGAGGACAGACGAGAGATCAGACAGAGACCGGCAGAGCACAGGAAGAACGCCGTTATACAGCGGCCCATGAACAGCACGGAGAGGACAGACGAGAGATCAGACAGAGACCGGCAGAGGACAGGAAGAACGCCGTTATACAGCTGCCCATGAACAGCACGGAGAGGACAGACAAAACGAGAGGGAACGTTGTGAGCCGCGGCAAAGGCCGCGGCTCTACCTTATACCCGGTACTCAGTCAGTATATACATACATACATTTATGAGCCTACGATTTATGAAATTTATTATATGTTCTCAAAAGGGACGAAAATAATATTTAAATTAAAAAAATGAATTTTTTGGAATTTTTATACATGTTTCCATTTTTGTTTACATATGCTTTGTATATCTGCGCCTACATTTCTACATGACATGTATAACTAAATATTTGAGACGTACAAGTGTTTACGACAGAGAGAGAGAGGGAATGAGTCAGCGCTTGGCAGGCGTTGCGTAGCCACTGAAATTTAATTTGTTTCTTCTGGCCATAATATTGATCCGATCTGATCCAGATTCGGTAATCTGGTAGATATGGTAATTTTTCATGATTCTGCGTTTTTGGTTTTCATTTATCTTAAAAATTGTGGATTCCACAGATATTCGTCTTTTGTGGGGGCGGAAGGGGGCGTGGAAAAATTTTAAAACAAACTCGTGCTGGTTTGGTATCACAGGAGCTTGGATAGGAAGTTTGGTTGCTCTAGCTTTTATAGTCTCTGAGAACTAGGCGACACAAAATACGAATGGGCAAAGTGGATGGGGTCGCGTGTGAGAGAGAGCGAGAGGGAACGATGACTTTCGAAATGGTTTTCTTCATTGTAGTTATAATAATGATCCGATCGGATCCAGATTCAACACTCTGATAGAAATGGGCATTCTCTATGACTCTGCGTTTTTAGTTTTCTTGTATCTTCAACATTGTGTACGCCACAGACTTTCGTTCTTTGTGTGGGCGGAAAGGGGCGGGGCGAAATTTTGAATTACATTTGGAGTAGTGTGATCACACAGGAGACTGGATACAAAACTTGGTTGCTCTAGCTTAAATAGTCTCTGAGATATAGGCGCAAATGAAGACGGACGGACAGACGAACGGACGGACAGACAGACATGGCTATATCGACTCGGCTATTGATGCTGATCAAGAATATATATACTTTATGGGGTCGGAAACGCTTCCTTCTGGGCGTTACACACAACCGTTATCCCCACAAATCTAATATACCCCTATACTCTTCGAGTACCGGGTATAAAAATATTTTATATCTAACATTTCTAGTTTTAGATAGACACATTAATTAGGCGTCGTTTAAGATAGTTGGAGCCGTTTGACCAAAACTTCATATGCCATTTTACCGCTAAAAACGCTAAAAAAAAAGAGCCCTAGCTCTGAAAACAATACCACATTTTTAAAAAATTCTTAAAAAAAAAACTAAACCTAGAAAAAAAAACCATAATTCTTTAAAAAAATTTAAATCTCCAAATCTATCAGAAAAAGTCATTTTGGGCGACAGCGGAAAAAAAAAGTTGAATTTTGTTGAGTAGTGTTATTGACGCTACATGATTTCAGTAAAGCTTTTGACACGGTAGACCACGACATACTACTCACCAAGCTAAGTAGAATGTACAATTTTAGTGCAACTGCCACTAAACTAATGTCCTCTTATTTAAAGCAACGAAGACAAGCCATTGTTTCCTCGAACAAAACATCAGACTTGCTAATAGTGCCCCGTGGTGTTGCGCAGGGATCAATATTAAGCCCGCTGCTATTCACTATTTATATTAATGATCTCCCATCTAGTCTGTCTAACTGTAATGTTCATATGTATGCTGATGATATCCAATTGTATGTGAGTACTTAGCTTAGTCAACTAAATAATTGTATTGATTTGTGAAATATTGATCTCTTACGTGTTAGTAAATGGGCATGTGATAATGGCTCATGTATTAATCCGTCTAAGTCTAAGTGTCTTGTAATTTATAAGAAGAACCTAAATACCGAAAATTTTACCAATTGATTTCGTAAATAAGGCAGAAAATCTTGGCATAACCTTTAACAAGACCCTGTCGTGGAATGACCAGGTTATCAAACCGGTGGGCAAAATGTATGGCACACTTAGACAATTATCAATAACCAAACATTATGTTCCTGTGCAAACAAAAATTATTATTGCTAAGGCAGTAGTTTTACCAATAGTTTTTTATGGGATTGAAATTTTTGGAAGCTGCGATGCTGTTAGCGTAGGCTTAAAGTGGCTTTCAATAGTGCGGCTCGATATGTGTATGGCCTGAATAGGACGGACCACGTTACAGGCTATGCCAACAAACTGTTCGGCTTAAATTTATCGTCGTTGGTTAATGTAAAAATTCTTATTTTTTTACATAAAATAAGAGTTACACAAAAGCCTGAGTATTTATTTAATAACATTAAATGTACCTCCTCCCCAAGACTAAAAAAATTTAGTTTGCTTGAGAACCCGGTTAGCATGTGCAGAGAAACAATTTTATATTTATGCTGTTCGACTGTGGTAAAGTCTTCCTGACGTACTTAAATCCATCAAAGGCGCACACCAATTTAAAAGTTTTGTTATAGCACACTATACAAATCTTAATCAATTATAACAATTCAAATAAAACAACAAAAAAATAATAATAATAAATAAAAAATAAAAAAAAAGATTAGAAAAATAAAACTAAAAAAATAAATAAATTAATTAAATTAAATTAAATAGTAACAAAATATATATGTTGTGAAAGAGCGTACGCTCCCCCACATATTTTTCCCTTTTTTCTCTATTCCACGTTAACATTTCATTTATTATTAGGATTAAGGCCATGGAGGCTCTGTTATTAATCATTATTATTTAGGTTTAAGCGTATTTTCCCCGAAATCTTTAGTATATTACACGGCCCGAAGCGCCAATAAGAATTAGAACCGTTTCTTGTTTTGTTGGAGGGAGGGCGCCACGATCACGGTCACGAGCACTGTCATAAAAGTGCCATCCCTAGCCAACGCCAACGACGGAGAGAGAGCCCAGCCCAGCCAACACCAACGACAGAGAGAAAGCCCATCCCTAGCCAACACCAACGACAGAGAGACAGCCCAGCCGCACACCCACACCGACGACAGAGAGCGCCCAGCCACGCAGCCAACGCCAACGAGAGAGAGAACACGGCAACGCACCCACGCCACCAAGGGAGAGAGCGATCCCATCGACTCGCCCACGCTGAAATAGAAAGAAAGGTCTGCGAACAGACAGAGACCGACAGAGGACAGGAAAAGAGAACGCCGTTATACAGCGGCCCATGAACAGCACGGAGAGGACAGACGAGAGATCAGACAGAGACCGGCAGAGGACAGGAAGAACGCCGTTATACAGCGGCCCATGAACAGCACGGAGAGGACAGACAAAAAAATATTTTATATCTAACATTTCTAGTTTTAGATAGACACATTAATTAGGCGTCGTTTAAGATAGTTGCAGCCGTTTGACCAAAACTTCATATGCCATTTTACCGCTAAAAACGCTAAAAAAAAAAGAGCCCTAGCTCTGAAAACAATACCACATTTTTAAAAAATTCTTAAAAAAAAAACTAAACCAAGAAAAAAAAACCATAATTCTTTAAAAAAATTTAAATCTCCAAATCTATCAGAAAAAGTCATTTTGGGCGACAGCGGAAAAAAAAAGTTAATTTTGTTGAGTAGTGTTATTGACGCTACATGATTTCAGTAAAGCTTTTGACACGGTAGACCACGACATACTACTCACCAAGCTAAGTAGAATGTACAATTTTAGTGCAACTGCCACTAAACTAATGTCCTCTTATTTAAAGCAACGAAGACAAGCCATTGTTTCCTCGAACAAAACATCAGACTTGCTAATAGTGCCCCGTGGTGTTGCGCAGGGATCAATATTAAGCCCGCTGCTATTCACTATTTATGTTAATGATCTACCATCTAGTCTGTCTATCTGTAATATTCATATGTATGCTGATGATATCCAATTGTATGTGAGTACTAAGCTTAGTCAACTAAATAATTGTATTGATTTGTGTAATATTGATCTCTTACGTGTTAGTAAATGGGCATGTGATAATGGCTCATGTATTAATCCGTCTAAGTCTAAGTGTCTTGTGATTTATAAGAAGAACCTAAATACCGAAAATTTTACCAATTGATTTCGTAAATAAGGCAGAAAATCTTGGCATAACCTTTAACAAGACCCTGTCGTGGAATGACCAGGTTATCAAACCGGTGGGCAAAATGTATGGCACACTTAGACAATTATCAATAACCAAACATTATGTTCCTGTGCAAACAAAAATTATTATTGCTAAGGCAGTAGTTTTACCAATAGTTTTTTATGGGATTGAAATTTTTGGAAGCTGCGATGCTGTTAGCGTAGGCTTAAAGTGGCTTTTAATAGTGCGGCTCGATATGTGTATGGCCTGAATAGGACGGACCACGTTACAGGCTATGCCAACAAACTGTTCGGCTTAAATTTATCGTCGTTGGTTAATGTAAAAATTCTTATTTTTTTACATAAAATAAGAGTTACACAAAAGCCTGAGTATTTATTTAATAATATTAAATGTACCTCCTCCCCAAGACTAAAAAAATTTAGTTTGCTTGAGAACCCGGTTAGCATGTGCAGAGAAACAATTTTATATTTATGCTGTTCGACTGTGGTAAAGTCTTCCTGACGTACTTAAATCCATCAGAGGCGCACACCAATTTAAAAGTTTTGTTATAGCACACTATACAAATCTTAATCAATTGTAACAATTCAAATAAAACAAAAAAAAAATAATAATAATAAATAAAAAATAAAAAAAAAGATTAGAAAAATAAAACTAAAAAAATAAATAAATAAATTAATTAAATTAAATTAAATAGTAACAAAATATATATGTTGTGAAAGAGCGTACGCTCCCCCACATATTTTTCCCTTTTTTCTCTATTCCACGTTAACATTTCATTTATTATTAGGATTAAGGCCATGGAGGCTCTGTTATTAATCATTATTATTTAGGTTTAAGCGTATTTTCCCCGAAATCTTTAGTATATTACACGGCCCGAAGCGCCAATAAGAATTAGAACCGTTTCTTGTTTTGTTGGAGGGAGGGCGCCACGATCACGGTCACGAGCACTGTCATAAAAGTGCCATCCCTAGCCAACGCCAACGACGGAGAGAGAGCCCAGCCCAGCCAACACCAACGACAGAGAGAAAGCCCATCCCTAGCCAACACCAACGACAGAGAGACAGCCCAGCCGCACACCCACACCGACGACAGAGAGCGCCCAGCCACGCAGCCAACGCCAACGAGAGAGAGAACACGGCAACGCACCCACGCCACCAAGGGAGAGAGCGATCCCATCGACTCGCCCACGCTGAAATAGAAAGAAAGGTCTGCGAACAGACAGAGACCGACAGAGGACAGGAAAAGAGAACGCCGTTATACAGCGGCCCATGAACAGCACGGAGAGGACAGACGAGAGATCAGACAGAGACCGGCAGAGGACAGGAAGAACGCCGTTATACAGCGGCCCATGAACAGCACGGAGAGGACAGACAAAAAAATATTTTATATCTAACATTTCTAGTTTTAGATAGACACATTAATTAGGCGTCGTTTAAGATAGTTGCAGCCGTTTGACCAAAACTTCATATGCCATTTTACCGCTAAAAACGCTAAAAAAAAAAGAGCCCTAGCTCTGAAAACAATACCACATTTTTAAAAAATTCTTAAAAAAAAACTAAACCAAGAAAAAAAAACCATAATTCTTTAAAAAAATTTAAATCTCCAAATCTATCAGAAAAAGTCATTTTGGGCGACAGCGGAAAAAAAAAGTTAATTTTGTTGAGTAGTGTTATTGACGCTACATGATTTCAGTAAAGCTTTTGACACGGTAGACCACGACATACTACTCACCAAGCTAAGTAGAATGTACAATTTTAGTGCAACTGCCACTAAACTAATGTCCTCTTATTTAAAGCAACGAAGACAAGCCATTGTTTCCTCGAACAAAACATCAGACTTGCTAATAGTGCCCCGTGGTGTTGCGCAGGGATCAATATTAAGCCCGCTGCTATTCACTATTTATGTTAATGATCTACCATCTAGTCTGTCTATCTGTAATATTCATATGTATGCTGATGATATCCAATTGTATGTGAGTACTAAGCTTAGTCAACTAAATAATTGTATTGATTTGTGTAATATTGATCTCTTACGTGTTAGTAAATGGGCATGTGATAATGGCTCATGTATTAATCCGTCTAAGTCTAAGTGTCTTGTGATTTATAAGAAGAACCTAAATACCGAAAATTTTACCAATTGATTTCGTAAATAAGGCAGAAAATCTTGGCATAACCTTTAACAAGACCCTGTCGTGGAATGACCAGGTTATCAAACCGGTGGGCAAAATGTATGGCACACTTAGACAATTATCAATAACCAAACATTATGTTCCTGTGCAAACAAAAATTATTATTGCTAAGGCAGTAGTTTTACCAATAGTTTTTTATGGGATTGAAATTTTTGGAAGCTGCGATGCTGTTAGCGTAGGCTTAAAGTGGCTTTTAATAGTGCGGCTCGATATGTGTATGGCCTGAATAGGACGGACCACGTTACAGGCTATGCCAACAAACTGTTCGGCTTAAATTTATCGTCGTTGGTTAATGTAAAAATTCTTATTTTTTTACATAAAATAAGAGTTACACAAAAGCCTGAGTATTTATTTAATAATATTAAATGTACCTCCTCCCCAAGACTAAAAAAATTTAGTTTGCTTGAGAACCCGGTTAGCATGTGCAGAGAAACAATTTTATATTTATGCTGTTCGACTGTGGTAAAGTCTTCCTGACGTACTTAAATCCATCAGAGGCGCACACCAATTTAAAAGTTTTGTTATAGCACACTATACAAATCTTAATCAATTGTAACAATTCAAATAAAACAAAAAAAAAATAATAATAATAAATAAAAAATAAAAAAAAAGATTAGAAAAATAAAACTAAAAAAATAAATAAATAAATTAATTAAATTAAATTAAATAGTAACAAAATATATATGTTGTGAAAGAGCGTACGCTCCCCCACATATTTTTCCCTTTTTTCTCTATTCCACGTTAACATTTCATTTATTATTAGGATTAAGGCCATGGAGGCTCTGTTATTAATCATTATTATTTAGGTTTAAGCGTATTTTCCCCGAAATCTTTAGTATATTACACGGCCCGAAGCGCCAATAAGAATTAGAACCGTTTCTTGTTTTGTTGGAGGGAGGGCGCCACGATCACGGTCACGAGCACTGTCATAAAAGTGCCATCCCTAGCCAACGCCAACGACGGAGAGAGAGCCCAGCCCAGCCAACACCAACGACAGAGAGAAAGCCCATCCCTAGCCAACACCAACGACAGAGAGACAGCCCAGCCGCACACCCACACCGACGACAGAGAGCGCCCAGCCACGCAGCCAACGCCAACGAGAGAGAGAACACGGCAACGCACCCACGCCACCAAGGGAGAGAGCGATCCCATCGACTCGCCCACGCTGAAATAGAAAGAAAGGTCTGCGAACAGACAGAGACCGACAGAGGACAGGAAAAGAGAACGCCGTTATACAGCGGCCCATGAACAGCACGGAGAGGACAGACGAGAGATCAGACAGAGACCGGCAGAGGACAGGAAGAACGCCGTTATACAGCGGCCCATGAACAGCACGGAGAGGACAGACAAAAAAATATTTTATATCTAACATTTCTAGTTTTAGATAGACACATTAATTAGGCGTCGTTTAAGATAGTTGCAGCCGTTTGACCAAAACTTCATATGCCATTTTACCGCTAAAAACGCTAAAAAAAAAAGAGCCCTAGCTCTGAAAACAATACCACATGTTTAAAAAATTCTTAAAAAAAAAACTAAACCTAGAAAAAAAAACCATAATTCTTTAAAAAAATTTAAATCTCCAAATCTATCAGAAAAAGTCATTTTGGGCGACAGCGGAAAAAAAAAGTTAATTTTGTTGAGTAGTGTTATTGACGCTACATGATTTCAGTAAAGCTTTTGACACGGTAGACCACGACATACTACTCACCAAGCTAAGTAGAATGTACAATTTTAGTGCAACTGCCACTAAACTAATGTCCTCTTATTTAAAGCAACGAAGACAAGCCATTGTTTCCTCGAACAAAACATCAGACTTGCTAATAGTGCCCCGTGGTGTTGCGCAGGGATCAATATTAAGCCCGCTGCTATTCACTATTTATGTTAATGATCTACCATCTAGTCTGTCTATCTGTAATATTCATATGTATGCTGATGATATCCAATTGTATGTGAGTACTAAGCTTAGTCAACTAAATAATTGTATTGATTTGTGTAATATTGATCTCTTACGTGTTAGTAAATGGGCATGTGATAATGGCTCATGTATTAATCCGTCTAAGTCTAAGTGTCTTGTGATTTATAAGAAGAACCTAAATACCGAAAATTTTACCAATTGATTTCGTAAATAAGGCAGAAAATTTTGGCATAACCTTTAACAAGACCCTGTCGTGGAATGACCAGGTTATCAAACCGGTGGGCAAAATGTATGGCACACTTAGACAATTATCAATAACCAAACATTATGTTCCTGTGCAAACAAAAATTATTATTGCTAAGGCAGTAGTTTTACCAATAGTTTTTTATGGGATTGAAATTTTTGGAAGCTGCGATGCTGTTAGCGTAGGCTTAAAGTGGCTTTTAATAGTGCGGCTCGATATGTGTATGGCCTGAATAGGACGGACCACGTTACAGGCTATGCCAACAAACTGTTCGGCTTAAATTTATCGTCGTTGGTTAATGTAAAAATTCTTATTTTTTTACATAAAATAAGAGTTACACAAAAGCCTGAGTATTTATTTAATAACATTAAATGTACCTCCTCCCCAAGACTAAAAAAATCTAGTTTGCTTGAGAACCCGGTTAGCATGTGAAGAGAAACAATTTTATATTTATGCTGTTCGACTGTGGTATAGTCTTCCTGACGTACTTAAATTTAATTAAATTAAATAGTAACAAAATATATATATTGTGAAAGAGCGTACGCTCCCCCACATATTTTTCCCTTTTTTCTCTATTCCACGTTAACATTTCATTTATTATTAGGATTAAGGCCATGGAGACTCTGTTATTAATCATTATTATTTAGGTTTAAGCGTATTTTCCCCGAAATATTTAGCTTATTACACGGCCCGAAGCGCCAATAAGAATTGAAACCGTTTCTTGTTTTGTTGGAGGGAGGGCGCCACGATCACGGTCACGAGCACTGTCATAAAAGTACCATCCCTAGCCAACGCCAACGACGGAGAGAGAGCCCAGCCCAGCCAACACCAACGACAGAGAGAGAGCCCATCCCTAGCCAACACCAACGACAGAGAGACAGCCCAGCCGCACACCCACACCGACGACAGAGAGCGCCCAGCCACGCAGCCAACGCCAACGAGAGAGAGAACACGGCAACGCACCCACGCCGCCAAGGGAGGGAGCGATCCCATCGACTCGCCCACGCTGAAATAGAAAGAAAGCTCAGCGAACAGACAGAGACCGACAGAGGACAGGAAAAGAGAACGCCGTTATACAGCGGCCCATGAACAGCACGGAGAGGACAGACGAGAGATCAGACAGAGACCGGCAGAGGACAGGAAGAACGCCGTTATACAGCGGCCCATGAACAGCACGGAGAGGACAGACGAGAGATCAGACAGAGACCGGCAGAGGACAGGAAGAACGCCGTTATATAGCTGCCCATGAACAGCACGGAGAGGACAGACGGGAGAGCAGACAGAAACCGGCAGAGGACAAAAAAAAAGCCGTATCCAGCGGCTCATGAACAGACGAGAGAACGAACAGAGACTGGCAGAGGACGGGAAAAACACCGTTACCCAATGGATCATGGCCAGCGCGAGGAGAGCGACAGAACACCGACCTGGAAAGAGCAGAGGCTCGTTGGCAGAGCGTGGGCATAAATATATCTGTTGGTCACTCGAGTCCGGTTTTAGTGGGCCCGGGAGTATAGGGGATACATTATAGGTTAATATCTCTCCTGTTGGCCTCTTCCTTTCCCGTAGTGTCTCTTAGTATTGTGGGTGCTCGGAAGTGTCTGGCGCTGACTGGCGTCCCCGCATGTTCCTCTCCTCGTATAAGTAGCTCACACACCCCCATTCCTACACACCACCTACCCACATCCCAACCAGCCACACTCATCTTACACCCGACCGGTCTAAGTGTGTTATTCGATCCCTGCCGAGAGTCAGCTTGTCTGGGGGCCCCGTTTAACAACAAGCTTAGTCGTTAACGGAAAGCTCTGGGACTTGGCAGCCCCCTGTTCTAATGATTCCTTATCCGGTCAACGTGAATCTCTACCCGGATGGACTACACTTCTTTGCAAATTGTAAGATTAGAAATGGAAAATATAAACAACGAGGGGGAGCGTTTGGAGCCGCGGGTTTTGCCGCTTTACTACTTTATACCCGGTACCCGGTATGTATGTGTAAATATATGAGCTTACGATTTATATAATTTATTATATGTATGTAAAAGGGACGAATTCAATTTTGGGCAAAAAAGAAAATTTCAAACATGTCAAACCCTATAGGCGATTTTTATAGGTATATGTATTAGATGTTATCTGTTTCCATTTTTGTTTAGATATGATTTTTACATCTGCTTCTGCATTTCTGCATGTACATGTATAACTACATATAAGAAACGCGGAAGTGTGTGCAAGAGAGAGAGGATATGAGTAAGCGCTTGGAAGGCGTTCCGTAGCCACTGAAATTTAATTTGTTCCTTCTGGCCATAATAGTGGTTCGACCTGATCAAGATTCGGCAATCTTGTAGATACGGGTATTTTCCATGATTATGCGTTTTTGGTTTTCTCGTATCTTAAAAATTGTGGATTCCACAGATTTCCGTCCTTTTTGGGGCCGGAAGAGGGAGTGGCAAATTTTTAAAATACACTTGTAGTATTGTGATAACACAGGAAAAAATAGAAAATTTGGTTGCTCTAGATTTTATAGTCTCTGAGATCTAAGCGGTAATGAAGACGGACGGACGGCTGCTCAAGAATATATGTACATACCTTACATACAAACCTTAGTAAAATGACTATATGTGCAACATTTTTTTTAAACGGTCAAACTTTTCAGTTCATTACGCTCAATGCTATAAGAACTACCTATCTCGATGCAGGATACGTTTTTCTAAGGACCCTAAACAGTTCTACAGCTTCGTAAACAGTAAGCGTAGAATGTCCTCACACCCATTCTCACTATCCTACCTTAATATGTCGGCAGATAATGATCAGACAATTGCCGACCTTTTTGCCCGTTTTTTCCATACTACCTATTCGCAGGATGTTAACTCTGGTCAGCCGTATCCATACGGTTTACCGAGGTCGAACGTCATTTTCAGTCCCTTGCTAAATGAAAGCTCATTACTTCATGATCTACGAATAGTGAAGCCGGTGTTTTCACCAGGTCCGGACGGAGTTCACGGCTGTGTACTCAGGTACTGTGCCTAATCTCAGCGTGGGCCGTTGGGTGCATGTCATAACGCCCAGTGTCATAACGCCCGTGGGCATAATGACACCAAAAATAGTGTCATAGCGCATATGTGCGGGCCTTATGTGGGCCTTATGACACTATAACGCCCGAAGCTTATAAAAATTAAATAATAATATGATACAGACTCTGCGAAATAACAAAAATCGCGCGATTTTTTGTATACAAATTTTCATTATTTCTTTACTTTATAAATAGTTTTTGAAATAAAATTGTTGCAAGCATCCTTTCTCAAATAAATGTTGTTGTTAAATAATAATAAATTCATATTTTATTGGTAAACTTTTTCCCTACTTTCAAGTATTTGTCTGCAATATGGGCAGAGAAATAGCGAGTTTTTGTATCGTTGTGAGAAGCAACAACTTCGAATTTTTTCGAAATCCAGCAACAATTTTATAATTGTAAGAAACAGCTCAATGATAAAATAACTCAGAAGATCATTGTAAAGCTTGAAAAATGCTTAGAGAGATAAGAAAATGAACGGTAAATTCATATCGGTAAGCTCATTGATTCTTGATGCAATTTGCAAGTTTTAAAAATTTGAGGGCGTTATGACACTTTTGAAAGTGTCGTAACGCCCACGGGCGCTACGACACTTTGAGAATGGGCGCTATGACACTTTTGGAAATGTCATAACACCCGTGGGCGCTATTACACTATTTTTGGTGTCATAACGCCCACGGGCGTTATGACACTGGGCGTTATGACATGCACCCTGGGCCGTTACTTAAACTATTCACCCTGTCCATAAATTCTTCATGCTTCCCCCGATATGGAAGGAGTCCTTCATAATTCCTCTCCATAAGAAAGGTAGCAAGTCTGATGCAAAGAACTATAGAGGTATATCTAAGTTATCCGCTATTCCTAAAGTGTTTTGAGAAAATTTGAACTCCGCACCTGCAGCACCTATGCAGATCACTTATATCTCCAGCTGAACATGGATTTATAAGGCGGAGATCAACCCCTACATATTTATTGGAGTTTACCTCCTTTATAATTAAAGGCTTTCAAGGAAATTTAAAGACGAATGTTGTTTACACCGATTTTAGTAAAGCGTTTGACTCTGTAAACCATTCCCTCCTAGCACAAGAACTTGACCTTCTAGGGTTCCCGCCCAATCTGCTGAGGGCTACCTTTACCTAGCTACCTTTGTTCTAAGTTTCAGAGTCCTTTTCTAAAACTCCCTGACCTACCAATTATGGTGACTTCGGGTGTACCACAGGGCAACCATATAGGCCCCTTACTCTTTACTCTCTTCATAAATGACCTGCCATCTGTATTAATATATTATCGAGTACCCATGTATGTGGATGATGTTAAGCTCTTTGTCCAGTATATGGACATCTCTTTTCAATCCAGGTTGCAATCCGATCTCGATAGGTTTCAGTCATGGCGTTGCGCAAATTTGTTGAACCTTAATGCTTCAAAATGTAAAGTAACGACTTTTCATCGTTCCAGCGCCTTTCTGGTTCCTTACACCCTTTGTGGTGGTTCTCCTTAGAAAATTACCCAGAACACATTTCTACCATGGTAAATAAGGCCTTGGGCGTTCTTGGGTTTATAAAGAGGTGGTCAAAGGAATTTGACGACCCCTGTATAAGAAAGACTCTCTACACCTCTCTGGTTCGTCTGATTTTAGAATACGGTTCTTGTGTATGGTGCCCTCAGTAAAACGTACACCAGGACCGTATAGAATCAGTTCAGAAAAACTTTTTGCTCTGCGCGACCTCAACTGGGATGCAGATGTGAGATTGCCGTCTTACCCTAAAAGATTGCTTGTAATAAACCTTCCAACCTTAGCTAATCGTAGAAAATGCTCGGTGTAATTTTTGTGCACAACTTGATCAAGGGTGACGTAGATAGCCCTGACCTGTTGAGCCGCATAAACTTCACGATTCCTATAAGAAGCACTAGAAACTATGTACCGTTGTTCCTGCCGTAGATGCCGTGTAGATCGAATGCATGAATACTCTACCATATTATATCTAACTCCCTTCCTGGTCTTAAATTACTGATAATGTCATGTCTTTCTCTTAGTTAGAAATTGCTTAGTTTTTTAGTTAGATTAGTTCTTCTTTTCCTCGAACACTAGTCTAACACCTATCTTTCCTGCATGTCCGCGATCGGTTCGGTTAACGAGTCGCGCGTTATGCGGCAGCGCCCCTCGGTCGGTTGGGCGGGAGGAGGGCTGCGTTCTTGCCTGGGATCCGCGCGTAACAGCCATCTGCTGGGGTCGCTTGATGGTACAGTCATTGCATATCAACGTCCTAAAGTAAAACGAGGGGGAACGTTGTGAGCCGCGGCAAAGGCTAATGAAGACGGACAGACGGACGGACGGACAGACAGACATGGCTATATCGACTTGGCTCTTGATGCTGATCAAGAATATATATACTTTATGGGGTCGGAAACGCTTCCTTCTGGGCGTTACACACATCCGTTATCACCACAAATCTAATATACCCCTATACTCTTCGAGTACCGGGTATAAAAAGTAATAGCTGCTTGTTTGTTTTGAATATGCAGTTCTTATCTCTTATTGTTGTGTTCAATTACTACAAGACAAGAGGTCTTCTTTGAACACCATTTGTGGTACCGGTAGCTTAGATAAGAAACAAAAGTCGCGCTCTACGTAGAAAATTGATATACGTGTGCATTCATGCCAAATTATGTTTTGAGAGAATGAAACTAGCCGGCATGAAACTGGTCGAATCGCTTCACTATTGAATCGTCATCGAAATACTACTTCGAAATGTTTAAAGGATCTAGACGGTTACCGCATAAATCGTCCAGTATCAACCATTAGCAACCGTACAAAACTACACATGCGACAATTAGCATCTAAAGATTTGTTGAGCTGCAACAAAATCAAAGCAGAACTCGGATTAACAATCACCAGGCAAAGTGTGAGCCAAATTTGGCGCGAAAATTTTAAATTTAATTTAATTTAACTTTAAATAAAATTTTAACACATATAAAAACAACATTGGCAAACCCTGCTCAACAAAACGTCATAAAAATGAGCGCATTGCTTTATATGAAAAACACAAGTTCTGGGACGTCGAATTCAAAAATATAATTTTTAGTGATGAAAAAATTTAGACAATCCAGACGGCCATTATAAATATTGGAGAGACCCGCGTCATCCACAAACTACTTGTTACAAGCGGAACCATGGCGGTAGATCGATTATGATATGGGCTGCCTTTAGTGCTAAAGGCAGGTATATTTTTTATATCCGGCCAGGTCAATGCTCAAGCATATATAGAATTGCTTGATTGTGAGCTTATTCCATTTGCTGAGCATTTCCATAGTGATCAATGAACATTTCAGCAGGATAATGCGCAGATTCATGTTGCCCGGGCTACAATGGATTTTTTCGACACCCACAGTATACCGTTGTTGAAAAGGCCGGCAATGAGTACTGACTTAAATCCGATTGAGAATCTGTGGCGCATCCTTGCAGCAAAAGTTTTTGCCTAAACAAGGCAGTACGAAACTTTGAAGGAGTTGCAACAAGCTATCGTTGCAGAATGGGCCAAGATTGAGTTATCAACTCTACAAAACTTGGCAGGTTCAATGCCACGCAGGCTGCAGAAGCTGCAGGAACATAAGGGCAACTCCATTCATTATCGAGAGAGTTAAATTATCTTTATAATTTTTCCTTGGAAATATTTTTCCATAAAAAATATATACTTATATTTTTTACTTATTATGAGCTAACCAAATAAAAATATAAAATAATTAAAAAAATAGGTGTTGAAAACGTCATAACGTCCAGTGTCATAACTCTTTGAGAGTGTGCGCTATGACGCTTTTTTTTGGTGCCCACGGCCGTTATGACACTGGGCGTTATGACATTCACCCAGTGCATATAGTCATACCCGCTGGCTGTATCTTACTAAGGACTTTATGGGGTCGGAAACACTTTCTTCTGGGTGTTACACATATCCTCTATCACCACAAATCTAAAATACCCTTATACTCTTTCAGTACCGGGTATAAAAATGCAGGTGCACCCTAAGTTCTAGTTTACTAATTTGCAATCGGGGAAATGACCCTACTTTTACAATAAGAACCCGTCGAACTGTCAAGAGCTAGAAAGTCCTGGAGTAGAATTCCCTCTCTGAATACAGGTGTGGCAGTCACCGTAGTACCCTTAACACATGACAACAATACCAGCGATCGATAGGAAACTATCGATAGCTCGCTACGGCTACTACATCAGGGTGACCGAATATGGTATTTTAAATACTTTTTGGTATTTAATTAACTCAAATTTTGCCCAATTGTATATTTGTGGTATATTGGTATATTGTAGTCTTTTTGGGGGAAAATGTGGTATTTAATAGTATATTGATTGTATTTGTGGTTATATTTAATAGTATATTGGCCATTCTGTGCATATCAGGTCTTTCGCGAAAGAATTCAGCACTGCAATTTTTTCTATTGGAAAGTATATCGCTTGAAAACACGGGTTATTGGGTTTGGCTGCTGACGAACAAAATGTTAGAAATCAACCACATTGTTATTATGGTTGAACTAATAAAGAAATTATTTTTAAGTATATGCCTTTTCCTTTGTGAGGAGTTTCAAAATGTGCAAAATACAAAATTTATTACGTTATAGAGCAGCTTGGAAAACAGTATTTTTTTATTAATCAAGGGAAAAGAGGTATAAAAGAGTCGATACTACCGATTAATGACGTGACATTCCATCCTCACTTACGTTTTCTTACGGCGGATATCATGCTCACCTACGTTTTATGCCTTGACCTTGATATATGCCTTGATTGTATGCCTCACTTGATTCTCATTATATATTATAATAAATATTTTTTGTTTTAAGTCAATAAAAAGTTAAATAAAATTGTATAAAAAGGATAAAAAAACACTTTCTTTTTAAACCCCCGATCAATTGCATTTATTAATTTATTCTTTTTATAAATTGCAAAAATAAATTCAAATTTTAAAGCCTTTTAGCTGCAATTCTTTTTGGTATTTTCGTGGTATTAAATGAATATTCAAATAGTATATTTTTGTATTATTTCGGGCCCAAAATAGTATATTTCGTTATTGCCGGCGCGGTCACCCTGTACTACATACATATTCGATCGACTCACCCGTTCTCACGAGCATCATCCAGGCGTGGCACATATGATCACAAACATAATTATTGATTGTTAAGTGAAGTTCTTATTAATAAAGTTATTTATTATAAACCTCACATTGGTGACCCCGCACGTAAACAAACAAAACTCACAGAAACACACAATTCATTCGATATTGCACAATTTTCCACACAAAAACACCCGCACATGAGTGTATGCAAGATATACTTAGCAAGGTAGAAAGCCACTACTTCTTATTTCAGTGAAGAAAAAGAACAAGAAAAAATCGTCCGCGGAAATGCTTCGCTCCCAACTGCTGCAGGCAGACTGAAATTTAAAAAGTAAAAAAGAGGGCGAGAGAGCGAGTGCGGCTACCTTGTTAAGTATACCTTGAGTATACATAACCAAAAATCTTGAAATCCAACTGCAGCGCAACCAAACTCCATGAAAATGGCTCTTCCACAACCAATCAATCAACCAGGCCCGTCTGAACAACCAATAAGGAGCAAGACATTTTCCGTGTGAGCATTAAGCCGCCAGCGCTGACTAAGGAGCAGCCGGATCTATATTTTCTTCAGCAGACATAATTCATAACCCGCCAGCGCTCAATAAGTACAACTCAATAAAAACGGCTCTTGTCAAGGAGTACACAGACTCCGATCAACGAAAACTGAGCAGGCTCTTGCACGAGATCCATGTGGGTGATCTCAAGCCTTCGCAGTTGCTCAAACGCATGAAGGAATTAGCCAAGCATTTCTGACGATATTATAAAAACTCTGTGGCTAGAGCGACTTTCAGGCAACGTTCGCTCGATAATATTAATCCTCAATGGCGACTCCTCAAAACTCAACTACAGGCAGACAAAAGAACGGAGGCTCAGAGCTAATGCAGACGAACGCCAACAACACGCTGCAAGAGGAAATCGATGCTCCCCGTAAGAAAATTAGGCAGCTGAATCCAGAGGCTCCTAGCCTTCTGCTCGCGCTCCAATTTGCTACTACTATAGTAGGTTTGGAGACCAGGCCAATAAATGCACGGAGCCCTGTGACTTCCCAAAATGCACGCAGGAAAACTAAAGGCCGCCTTATCTCCGACGACACATAACGGAGGCCTCACTCAAAGTCGTCGCTTGTTTGTCACGGACAAAACAACAAAAGTTCGATACCTCATAGATACAGGCGCCGACCTTTCTTTCCTGCCGCCGAAAAATCGCAATACTCAGTTCACAAACAAACTATAGTGCAAACGGCACTCCAATAAAAATGTATGGCACAAAAATGACCACAATCAACTTCGGCATACACAAACAAATGGACTGGAAATTCGTTGTCGCATACGTTACCAAACCAATAATAGGGGCAGACTTCCTGCACACATCCGGTCTTGTCGTGACCTACGCAAGAAACTTCTCATCGATAGCTCTACAAAGCTATTCGTACTAGGCGCAGCATACAGCATTGAATTCGGCAAACTATACCCTGTCTCCCCAGTGAGCAACGATCGTTTCGAATCACTTCATCTGCACCAAAAACAAGCCAGTGGTCTCCAAACCACGTCGATTAAATCCAGAAAAATTAGCAAGTGCTAAAAGGGAGTTCGACTACATGCTCACACATGGGATTTGTAAACTCAATGGAAAATCTGTTTCTCAACAATCGATCTCGAACGAGCATATCACCAACACCGATACCAAACTGCCATCATAACACCATTCGGCCTATACGAATTCAAAGTTATGACGTTTGGCCTTTGTAACGGCGGACAAACATTTCAACGATTCATGGACCAGACATCCCGAGACATGGATTATGTCACAGTCTACGTGGACGACATATGCATAGCATCCGAAACCGCAGAGCAACATTATCAGCACGTAAAAACGTCTTCGAAAGACAATACGGGCTGGGCATAAACGAAATCGGTTTTTTGGGATACCACGTGACAAAAGATGGCATCACTCCAACAAAAGATCGTATTCAAGCAATCACAACATTCAAAAAGCCAAACGTATACCGACGCTGTCTGCCTCTCTCGGCCTAAAGCTTATAATAGGCAACAAGAAGAAGGATAAGACCACAATCGTTTGGAACGCTGACTCATAGAGAATGTTTGAACAATATAAAACAGACCTAGCAAATATTACGACTCTAACGCATCTCTCGGCAAATGATAAACTTGGCCCCTAACCTTGGTGTCCCCCTCATCGGCGATGTTGTCAACGCACAAGCAGAAAAATATATCGCCAAACGCGGAAATCACCCCAACGGGCTAGCGAGAAGACTCGCCAGAGCCTCTCATCGACGACGGCTTCGACGGATCCACCCTATCGACCTACCTGATAGGATTATATGAAGACCTTACACGTAGCATAGACACCTAAGAAATGAAGACCCAAAGACCGCACCATACCTGGATTATGCTTAATCCCATCAGTTTTGTTATATTTCTCTATTGCATAAGTAGCTATTTAGTTACAGTAAGCAATTACAAATTATTATTATGTTGTGATATAAGTAGTCATAGTAATGAAATAAAATCATCCAACCAACAAAAAAAAACCATTGTCTTGCAATGCAGTCCAGTTATGGAGGAACTACTTCCCTCCAAAACACCAATATGCCAAAAAGGGGCCTCTTGGCAAACATTTTTCTCTGAAATCGAGGAAACGTCAGAAGCTGCAAGACCCTCTTTAAAACGACACCGTCGGTGTGGTACCTCAAAAGACACGATGGTAAGTGGACTAACTCCAGTGAGGAGTCCCTACACATTCTATTCGACTCTCATTTCGTTGTAAAACGGAACATAAGCTGGGCAATAAACAGCTTCAATCCGTTCAAATCTCCTGGTCCGGACCACGTCATTCCGAAGACACGGCCATCAAATGGCTGCAAAATATCTTCAAGAAGATACTAGTAGTGGGAAAAATACGACACGCTCGGCTAATAGTCTTCATCCCCAAAGCGAGTAAGGCTTCGCACTCAACTCCCAAGGACTTTAGACCAATCAGTCTATCGTCCTTTCGTCTCAAAACTGTTGAGAGACGTCGGGCTGGACAACAATAAGTTCCCAGATGCTGTCAGGCGCACAACATGCCTACCGGAAAGGAAAATGCACGGAAACGGCACTTCATGAAGTAGTTTCGATGGTAGAAAAATCACTACAGCTCAAAGAATACTCTTTTATAGCTTTTCTTGACATCGAGGATACATTGGATACAGGATGCTCTTTCACCAACAGTGCCAGTTACTTAAGGTTGGTAATTGACAAGAAGCTAAATTGAAACTTGAATATAAAAGACAAAGAAAAGAAGGCCACGATAGCCCTCTACACTTGCAAAAAAGCTATTGGCTTAAAATGAGGCATGAAAATCTAGCAAGGTCCAATGGATGTATCTAGCAATAAAGAGACTAATACTAATCTATGGAGTTACAGTGTCCTCCTATCAAAAAGGACGATCACCAAACAACTGGGCAAAGTTCAACGAACTGCCGCCCTATGCATCAGTGGAACTCGATCAAACCGCCTAATGAAATTTCCTCGAACTTCCTTTTTATAGCTACATGTAAATTAACATATACGGCTCGTGGAAGTGTGTGCGAGAGAGTGAGTTACAGCGAGTAACCGCTTCGTTGCTATCGACCGAAATTTCATTTGTTCCTTCTGGCTATAATAATAGTCCGACCTGATCCAGATTCGTTAAGTTGGTAGATACGGTCATTTTCCATGATTCTGTGTTTTTGGTTTTCTGGTTAGCCGGTTTTCAGCTATAGTGGTACCAGAACTATTGTAGTTTATCCATCAAGCTATCTCTCTCACCGCAGAAAATTTAGCAAATCACACTGTCATACATCTATAAATAGGATATTTTTATAGCATTTGAACAGAGTATTCTTAATGCTTTGGAAATTGCGTCACATTAGTGGACTGTTGACCAAAACAATACTTATATGTCTAAATTTAGACATATATACATACATACATATACATATGTTCATGCATTATTCATATTACTTTTTATCGGTAATTACATAGGTAATACATATACATATACATATAGGTAACATATGTATATGTAATTACCGATAAAAAGTAATATGAATAATGCATGAACATATGTATACATATGTATGTATGTATATATGTCTAAATGTGAATACATGTGTACTCTTTTTGCGAAAATATCGTAAGCAACGTAAAGTGCTCTACTATTTTAATGGATGATGTGTTAATGATTTTAAAACAATTCTTCATCAAAAAGAATATTTCAGAAAAAAATGTATTACGATAACGCAAACTTAGTGGTTGATGTGCACATACAATGTAGATTTGTATGGTTGATGAGAATATTTCACTTTTTTTTGTTATTTTATTATTTATTGCACATTTGCAAGTGTGTTTCGTCCATAACTAAGTTCACGATGTACAAACAGTTTTTAAAAAAATGTTAGCATGTCTTGGTTCCTAAAAAGATCTGTATGTACGAGGGCGGTCCGAAAAGTTTCCAGCCTGAAAATGAAAACGACCTCTTACGTTAACCAAGTTTTGGTATTATGATTAGGCATCTTTTATAGCCTTTTTACACTACAGTAAGTTACCACATTTATCGATAGGTAACTCAATAACTCAGAATTTGGATTGAGTTATTGAGTTTCGGCTGCTGTCACGTGCTTGTCTCCGAAAATTTGTTTTATTTAATTTTATTAATATGAATACCCAAGAATTAATGATGCTCTATGTGGCAGAGCAAGAGACGATAACGACGCTGCCATGTATAAAGTTGGCGACGATGTCTGCAGCAACTGTGGAGTATTTGGGTCATATTTCCAAGAAACGCATTTGGACATTACGAATAACCTTGGAATCCATTTTTTAAGGAAAATTTCCGCAGGGAAATTGCACGGCTGCAATTACAAATATGTTGAACTTTGGCTATATGTATATGTACATTACATACATACATATGTACAAAAATTAAAATTTTTTAAATTGGCAATTGTTTATAATAATTTAATTTATATTAATTTATAATAATTCAATTTAGCGTTTGGCTAAGTTTTTCCGACCGAATTTTAGAAATCGACTACATTGTTTATATGGTTTTTAATAATAAAATTGGTTTAAAGTATTGGTTTTAACAATTGTATGTACCTTTTTCCCCTGCCATATTGTTTACGCGCCAAATTTTAAATATTGAGCTGCCAATTTTTGTTGTAACTAGTGGTGATAATTCCACGACAGGCAGATCAGGGTTGAAATATTCGAAAAATCGGACAAACTCAACTAAACGCAACCAAAACTCAACTTTTTTGCCACCTCTAGGTCCCCTATGCTTCCCCATGTAAACGAAACTCGATTTTTGCCCGAAACTCAATAACTCCACCGTAGTGTAAATAGGCTATAACTCAACCGTAGTGTAAATAGGCTATTAATGCGTTCCCGCAAAAATTTCAGCCACATCGATATTGCAGTTATCGATAAACAATCGATTAACTAAATCGGTATCAGTGCTTTTGTAAGAGGGAAAAAGTTGAATGTCGTGCGGTCATAAGATATTTGTTTTTGAAGGGCAATACGCAAATCAAAACTGAGATGGACGCTGTCTATGGGGACTCTTCCCCATCATTTCCAACAGTAAAGTTCTGGGCTGCTGAATTCAAGCCTGGACGTACGAGATTAGAAGATGAGACACGTCCTGCGACCACTGACTAAAACATCGCCAAAATTCACCAAATTGTTCTGGACGATCGCCGAATCAAAGCAAGAGAGATAGCTAATATCACCAAGATGTCTAAAGACCTCATTTGCCATATTTTTAACAACGAATTGGACATGGAAAAGCTCTCGGCCCGTTGGGTGCCGCGTTTGCTCACGTCAGATCAAAAGCGTGTTCCCGTGGTCTCTCTTGGCGATGTTTACGAGTATTAAATCAGAGTTTTGGCGCCCACTCATAACTGTGGATGAAACATGGATACACCACTATACGCCAGAAACAAAATCCCAATCAAAAAAGTAGATTGCAAAGGGGTATCCGCCACCAAAAGAAGCGAAAACTGTTATTTCAGCTGGGAAAGTGATAGCAACAGTTTTTTGGGATAGTCGTGGAGTTATATGTATCGATTATCTGGGGAAAGGAAAAACGATCACGAGGGTGTACTACGCATCGCTTTTGGATAAGCTTATTACGGAAATTGCGGAAAAACGGCCCCACTTGCAGAGAAAAAAAATAATTTTTTTTCACCAGGATAATGCACCTTCGCATACATCAGCAGTTTCAATGGCAAAAATCCATGATTTACGCTTTGAATTGCATCACCCTCCTTACTCTCCAGACCTAGCAGCAAGTGACTTCTTTTTATTCCCTAAGCTTAAAGTTGCGCTTGGCGGACAGAAATTTTCGTCAAATGAGGAGGCTATAACTTTTGTAAACAGCCATTTTAAAGAGCAGGAGGGGCTGAAGAGGTGGGAGAAGTGTGTTGATATATAAGGAACCTATGCTAAAAAATAAAATTTTAAAAAAATTGTAAGGCTGCTGTATCATGGTCAGGCTGGAAACTTTTCGGACCGCCCTCGTATGTACATACATATATGTATGTACATATGTATGCATTCACAAATAAAAATGTACGCTCATAACAACGAAGAAACGTTTCTTCATGTTTTTTTGTGTTATTAGCCTTAAGGTTATTTGCGATACGTAATACGTAAATTCATTCAAAGGTATTTATATAGGTCTAGCATTGCTATTGGTTTTAATATATATATAAGACATATATATGTGTACATACATATTCCTATGTATTAAACATTTGGCTATGTACAAATGTATGCAAATATGGACGTATGGATGTATATACATATATACTCAGAATGTTCCGTTGACGTTGGTTCGCTACGAAATAAATGTGTCGAAATATGTATATAAAATCATGAAGTAGTGTCTAATAAATGGTAGCTTTCATTTCTAGTATGGATATTAAGGAATGTACTATCATAGGCTTTCACCAGAACACAAAACATGGTAGATGTCACATGATGCATGATTCAATGTGCTCGTAAATGCGCCCGTTGATATACGATGTACCCCTATATTCCCACCGATTACCTTTTCTTGACTAGCTCCGTACTCAGATCCAAAAGAAGTAGCCGCGAGCTAAATCAGTGTTGATATTCGTATGAAACCGATTAGACAATTTTGCTAGCGGCATTACGGAGGTAGTACTCAGATCGAAGAAATTAAATGCCGATATATACTGGAAAAAAAATACATTTCATATCTGGTATTATGCTGGTATCGCGATTAATATATGATATTGATACAATGATGGGATGGTGTGCGCAAATGTGTGTGTCTAAGTCAGGTACTCAGTTCCAAAAAAATTTGCGTCCACAGAAAGTAGCATATATGCTCTGTGACTAGTGTGACCAGATGTGCATGATCTACTGTTACACTGTTTTGAATTTGTTTATAAATGAAATCAGTTCATAGATGTGAGCATTTAAATTTTTTTTAAAGAATTTGGTTTTTTTTACGGTCTAGTGTTTTGACCAATTCTTCGTATGCAGAATTTCGCCGATAAATTCCCTTTGGTACCATCTCAAATTCTATTTTAAGCTTAGTACTCAGATCCGAAAACACGTTTCCTAGCAAAATTTGCCACATAAAACTACGAGCGGCCGAGTGTGACCAGATGTGCATGCCCAACGGTAACACTGTATAGAAATAAATCCGTCAAAAATTGGAATGTAAAATTTGTGGGCACTGTGCCGCCGGAGAACAAGAGATAACGCATAAATAAATCCGATGTCCCTCAACAGAAATGGAATCAACTAATTTTTTATTCCATTTTTAAACTCTACATTTGATAGCAATTCCTTCTTCTCGACAGCCTTTTCGTTATGTCGTCGTCGCAAAATTCTCCTTGTAGCTTGTTTGGTTTCTTTATTTTTCGCTACTCTCACACATTCACGCTCACAACCTCAATTAAATCTATTTGATTTAAAATTCTTGGGATCCAGAATTACCTCAAATTCTTTAAACTAATTTTATTATTAAACCAACCATTTTAACAATATGGTTGGTTTCTAAATTTTTGTTGGAAATTCCAATATCGATAGGAAACGCGCCCGGTGTAAAAAGCCTATTAGTCGGCTTTTTTTCTGAAATGAGTACTTGTTGCAAAGTGCTCGCAGAAAAAAAGTGTGTTGAAAGAATTTCAGGCAGAACTGAGTACCTAGCTTTATAGCCTTTTTACACTACCGCATCATTGTCGAAGGTGCGGAAAAATAATGCGAGGCGTTTACACTTAGGCCGCATAATTTCCGCATCATTTTGTTAGCTATTGTTGGCTCCACCGAACCAAAATTACGTGCTGCTGACTTTAATTTTCAAGTCTTTGTGTTACCATTTTGTTGCTTGCAATCAGACTTATTTTAATTGAAATGTTCAGGAATGGTTTGGCTGCTCAACTTTAAATTGAATTTATTGTTTGATTCGACAAAAATACCATGATACCGTGTCGAAGCCCCGAATAATTTCAATATTTTGTAAAAATAGAATGTCAGAATACGGTAACACTTGCAAATGATGCGGCGCATCTTCCAACATGCGACCCGCATTTGTGTCTTCTTCTATCCACAGGGTTCTTATGGGCATCATTGTCGCATGATCCATTTAACGGATTATCCAATGATGCGCCCTAATGTAAAAAGGGTATTACAAGAAAAACAAAAACCAAACAGACTATTGGGAGTCGAGTACTCAGCAAAAGAGGGCATACTCAGTTAAGGAAAAAAATGGCCGACTAAAACTGGAAAGAAAACGATACATACTAGAAAACAAAGATGGTATGTATTTGCTGGGCAGGGAGCAGAATATAGAATTATTCTATATTTCGTTGCCACTCGATCATGGAAGGCAGCAAGAAAACAAATAACACACAAAACAATAAGGATATTTGCAAATTGGAAAATTTAAAGTTCAATTTTTTTAAATTGGAACAACAACATGAACTTTATGATAATTAATATTGTTTTGGCTCAACCGAAAGAAAAAATCGGTCTCTCAACTCAAAACTGTCTTTGAAAAACCACTGCATAATTAGAGTTCAAAAGGGGTTCTTCTTGCTGTGTGCGAGAAAGCGAGGCCTGAACAAGAACAAGAAAAAATAGCATAGATTTTTTTTATTCTTAATTAAGTTTAACAATCAATAAAGAATTCGTGTTTTCGGCACTTAGAGAGCTGCGCCTCTCATTTTAAATAAAATGCAGGGCGGAGAATGCTCTTTCTACGGATATTTGAGTGGCCGGACAAATAGAAAAAGCGAAAAATGCACGGCGCGATCGAAAGCTCACATTGGGAGAAATATTCATTTGAAAGTGTGCAGTTTCTTTTCGGTACATTCCTTTCAAACAATTTTGATTTTAAATGCTTGTCGTTTCTTGGCTCTGCTTGGGTTTGGGACACCGATTAAACTCCATCCAAATATGCAGCCAACAGCGATTTTTCCTCTGAGCTAGTTGTAGCGACAGATGGTTGATCTTCTCAGTTACTTGTTAATTCTTCTCCAGATTGTGATGCCAATTTCTATTAATACCAAAAAAATGTTAAATAAGTATAAAGTATTCTTTAGGATCTAAGTATTGAAGTTTTGTAAGTTATTAGTTAATGACAGACACAATTTAATATCTTTAAAACACTTACTACAAAAAACACACAAATAAAAATGATGTAACAGCAATAGAAGAGACTCTTTCAACGTACTGGCTTATTTGATACTTGCTCACTGGATTCAGTTGGTAAATGCGGAGTGCAATTTGTTTTACATTTTGTTTCACACACATTTTGTTTCACATTTTTTTAATGTTGGTTAAAATCAAACATATTTTCACTGTTTTCACACTTTAATCTAAGTTGTATCCATAAGATGAAAATGTTATGTCCTTAAATGCATCAACATAAAGCTCGATCCAGTTCCAGTTGATAGTAATGGTTGCAATCGATTCCTCTACAAGGCATTCTCTTAGTGTTGAGGCAATTACGTTGCCTATAGTGTTAATCGTAGTAATAGAAAGAGAATAGAAATGTTATGCTGAAATTTTATTGTCTCTTATACCAACGGAGCTCATGCTGGCAGCGGCCGCTCATGAAGAGGGCGACGCTGCTAGAATAAAACACTCTTATTCTGAAGTCGAAACAGCGCACAAGTGTTTTCTGTCGGTCTGTCCGGCTCCCGTGTCCCGAAATATTCAATTCATCTGTGCTTAACGGCACAAACAGTGTTTAAGTGCAACATTTGGATTTGCCCCAAACATTTTGGCGCCCCCGGGTGGACTCTGGATCTCGTACTGGATAGAACTGGACTGGATCAAACTTGGCGCTTTGTTGGATATCTCCATTGGATATCATCCCTCGCTCGTTGTTGTTGCTGTTCCTGCTCGTCATTGGACCCCTGGACCGTCGCACCGTCGCATCGTCGCAAATTCTTGGTGCTGATCTTTGGTATTGCTAGTTGGTATGGACATGCATCGTTGTTCAAATTACCCTCAACAAATGCCACAGGTAAATTAAAGTGCCCAATAAATTACCAACATTAAAACGGCCTGTTAATAAAGTATTTAACAAAGAGAAAGGCCCGTTATATGTATGTATGTATACCTTCATATATATATTCAATTTACATATATTGTTTAATTTGAGTGATCACTGTACTTGTGGTCAACGACACCTCAAAGAGGAGCCGACAAGCAAAGAAGAAACAGCAATAGTTTCGCGCGCAAGCTCTGACCGCTGCGCATCATTCCCCCCCCCTCGCCCGTCGTCGTCACAGATTTTCGTTTCTGCTTTGCACGAACGGTTTATGCTAGCACTTTCGTTTTATGCATACTTCTGTGCTCTCTCGTTCTCTCGCTCTCGTAACGGCCAGTATAGCCGATCATAGCAACGTATTGCATCGCATAGCAGAGCATAGCCAGCAGAGCCGAGCCCCTAAGTTTTATGCTTGCTGCGGCTATTTCGTTTCGCTCTCTCTATCTCTCGGCAATAAACCACAGCATAGCAGCCAGAGAGCTAAGTCTCCAATTTGAGATCGGTAAATCTTGTTCGTGGAGCCTTTCTCACTCAGTTTAGAAACTGTTCCCTTCACATCATCTGTCCTCATCTTTGGAGTGCACATTTGCATTAGCTCCTCTCACTCAACTAGAAACTGTTCCCATCACAGCGTCCGTTCTCATATTTGGAGCGAACATAGACTTGAGTGATTTTTCACATTCGCTCGTCTCCTTCAACCAGAACTGTTCCCATCACAGCGTCCGTTCTCATATTTGGAGCGAACATAGACTTGAGTGATTTTTTGCATTCGCGCATCTCACTCAATCCAGCAGCTTGTCCCATCGCATCAGCTGTTCTAATCGTTTAACAGAGCCTAATAAAGGTTGAGTGATTCTTGAGTGGAATCTACTGTTTAATAAAAACAATTATAAAGCAGCTTCACAATGACTGGAAAACGTCGTGGTGGTTCCGGTAGCAATACTTCTATCGTCGAAGAAGACGATTCAGGTGTGCTTCTGAGGAAGTTAAACGCAGTCAAACGGGATATTGACAGAACTGCGAAAGCAGTACAAAACAACAATATCTCGGCCAATCAATTCGAGCTGGAATGTCGCTTAAATATATTAGATGGCTACATAGATCGCGCATTCTCTTTGCAGTTGCAAATCGATGATATCGATCCAGATTTAGCATCGCGTTCCGAGCTCGAAGAATTGTGCGTGTCAACTAAAGCGTTGTTAATGGCTATTAAAAGACCAAATCCGCCTACTTGTTTGAACGAATCAGTTCTAAATACCACCATGTCACATACAAGGAACCTGCCCAAGATGAAATTGCCCAAGTTTGGTGGGAATTATTCTGAATTCAAAAATTTCATTGGTTTGTTTTCAAGCATCATTGATAGTGACATGTCTTTAAGTAACGTCGAAAAGTTCAACCATCTCTTGAATTGTTTAGAGAACGAAGCATTAGGCACTGTTAAGGCTTTCCCGGTGACAGATCAGAACTATTGCAAGGCTCTTGAGGCTCTAAAGCAGGTTTATGACAACGAGTGTCTCATGTTCCTTGATGGCGTAGCTAAACTGTTTGAGTTACAGGCGATGCAGGCGCCGTCGGCAAGTGCATTACCGTCACTTGTTGACACGGTTCACCTCGTTCTGTCGAAAGTTGACACAAAAACCCATTCAAGATGGAAGGAAAATTTGGATTACCAAAAGGTTCCGTCGTGGTCCGAATTTGTAGCCGCATTAAACAAGCGCTATCAGCATTTGTCGGCTGAAGAATCCACGTCCGGGCGGTTAAGGGGTCGTAAAGGCTCGCAAGAGACAAAAAATAGGCATTCTGGGAAAAAAGCGTTGGCTGTAGCCCAAGCAAGCAGAGGCCAGGACACAAATTGTGCGTTCTGCAAATCAGCTGATCATGGCATCTCGAATTGTTCGTCTTTCTCAGCAGCGTCTGTCATGACTCGATTCAGATTTGCCAAGGGATTTCCCCTGTGCATTAATTGCTTGCGAAGAGGGCATAGTGTCTCAGCCTGCAAGTCGATACACTGCAGAGTATGCTCAAAGCCCCACCACACATTGTTGCATCGCTACAATGTTGACTCGGCGACAACGCCAACCGCCCGTGATTTGCTTGGGTCTCAGGGAGCCGTGGCAGCTGAAAGGTCGAATCAGTTGTCGTCAAATCATGCCATGGCAGCTTACTCTGATCAGGTAGTTCTGGCCACAGCAATTGTGGACATCAAAGGTGGCTCAAGTCAGCGACAGCCAGCCAGGGTACTGCTGGATTCTGGCTCACAAGTAAATTTCATTACCGAGGAGCTCGCTCGGAATTTACAACTTAAACGAATTCGCAAAGACATAAGCTTATTGGGAATCGGAAAGGCGAGCATGTCTGCACACCAAGTGGTGCAAACAACAGTCTGCTCTCGAGTTCAACAATTCGAAATAGCCACTGACTTCGTTGTTTTAAAGTCGATTACGTCGTACCATCCTGAAAAAGCGGTTCCGTCAGACTTGCTGACAATTCCTAACGATTTCCCACTGGCCGATCCAGGTTTCCATAAACCCCAAAAAGTGGATCTGCTGCTAGGAGCTGACGCATTCTTTGAGATATTGAAAGATGGCCAATTCAAACAACAAAACACGCTGACGTTGCAAAATACGGTCTTTGGGTGGGTGGTGTCTGGTCGTTGCAGATCCAACGGACCCCGAAGCAACGAAGCATGCTCTATGGTGAGCACGTTGCAGGAGTTTTGCCCTCTACAAAACCTCGTCAAACGTTTCTGGGAGTTGGAAAATGTTCCAAATGCGTCTATAGAGAGACTGTATACCCCGAAGAAACTATGTGTGAAAAATCGTTCGTTGACTCCATCACACGATTACCCTCCGGTCGCTTGCAAGTTTCTTTGCCATTCAAGTCAAGCCCGACATCTCTCGGTTCGTCATTTGAGACAGCCAGAAGACGATTTTTGTCTTTAGAAAGGCGATTATGCCAAAAACCTGCCATGAAATCCATGTTTATGGAATTCATGGAGGAATATGTGTCGTTAGGCCATATGACGGCAGTAGAAAACTCAATTCCGGTAGAGCCGCATTGTTTCATACCGTATCAGTGCGTGGAACGACCTCAAAGTACAACCACTAAGCTTAGAGTGGTCTTTGATGCGTCGTGCAAAACTACGAGCCAAGTGGCGCTCAATGATTTGCTCATGGTTGGAGCAACCATCCAGCCGTGCCTATATGCCACGTTGCTGAGATTTCGCTGTCGCAAATACGCTCTTACAGCAGACATAACAAAGATGTACCGTCAAGTCCAAGTTGACGAGGCGCAGCGCCAATTCCAATTAATTATTTGGAGACGGACAAGTTCGGACCCGTTGCAAGTGTTCCGACTCAATACAGTGACGTATGGTACTGCCAGCGCACCATTTCTTGCTGTACGGTGTTTGAAGTATCTGAGCGACACTCATGCAAATTCGCATCCAATTGGCGCGAAGTCTCTTGCGTCGGATTTTTATGTGGATGATCTCCTTACAGGAGCAGACACAAAATCCGAGCTAAGTATATTGCGTCAACAATTGGTTGAAATCCTAGAGCCATCAGGATTTGTGCTGACTAAATGGGCTGCCAACTGTCAACAAGAAAATATGGTCATTTCGAATGGAGATCAGCAAGATTGTAAAACTCTTGGTCTGATATGGAACCCTCAGACAGACATTTTCAAATATAGTCTGAAGCCAATTGTCTCGTCCGAAACCACAACCAAGAGAGCAATATTATCTGTCATAGCCAGTCTTTTTGATCCCTTAGGCCTGCTATGTCCAGTAATTACAAATGCAAAGATATTCTTGCAGGAAATTTGGCTATTAAACCTTGGTTGGGACGATCCCATTCCCTCGAACGTACATAAAAAGTGGGAATCGATGGCCTTAGATATGCAAAAATTGCATGACGTCACCGTTCCACGATTTATAGGAGCCAGCGCAAACACTCGATGTCAAATACATGGGTTTGCAGATGCGTCCACGCGAGCATATGGCTGTTGTGTGTACGTTCGGGTTTCCCATGCTAATGGAGTGTCCGTTAAACTACTAACGGCAAAATCTAGGGTGGCACCCTTAAAGACCAAAACAATTCCAAGATTAGAGCTATGTGCAGCTCATCTTTTAGCAAAGTTGTGGGAGGAGGTTCGGTCCATAATAGACTGTCCCATAGAGAAGGTCGTGTTGTGGTCAGATTCGGAAGTAGTTCTACATTGGCTACAAACTCATCCCTCCCAACTAACAACATTTGTGTCGAATCGAGTTGCTGAGATACAGGACATTACTTCGGCAGCCCTATGGAGACATGTGCCCACCAAAGAAAATCCTGCAGATCTCGTATCTCGAGGATCATCGGTGGCCGACTTAAATTCGCTGTTGTGGTTCAATGGCCCGTCGTTCTTGCAACAAGAATCCAGACATTGGCCTCAAAATCCTCATTTACAGTTGACGGAAGCGAATGCGTTATTGGAGAAAAAGAAGGTAGCCACGGCGCTTATCGCGGCCGATGTTGAGAAAAATCCCATTCTCACAATCATACAGAATTCGTCGTCATACATGAAAGTGGTTAGCACAATTGCGTATATCCGCCGGTTCGTCAATAGAAGAAAGGGAGTCACTTGGAGTAGTACCTGCCCGTCATCTGACGAGCTCGGCGCAGCGTTTTTAACAGCAGTTGAAGTAGTTCAAAGAGACGCATTTTCGCAGGAAATCGACAAATTAAAGAAGTCATCCAAGTTGCAGGCATCACTGCAAAAGCTAAATCCCTTCATGTCGGAAGAAAAAGTGGGCTCATGCTCATTTTCGCTGATGCGAGTAGGCGGTCGACTACTAAATGCACCCCTAGCCCATAATGCTAAATTCCCAATTTGAATGCCAAAAAATTGTAGATTTGTTACTCTCTACCTTAGCTATCTACATCGAGCCAATTGTCACGCTGGACCCCGTGCACTAGTGGGATTCCTAAGGCAATCCATTTGGCTAATAAATGCACGGAGAGAGTGCAGTGCCATTGTCTGTTTCCATTACAAGCCAAAGCTTCTCTCACAAATCATGGGGAACCTTCCTGCTGATCGATTGCGTGGGAATCAACCTTTTGAGATTAGCGGAGTTGATTTGTTCGGACCGGTTCGTGTATCGCTTGGCATTCGAGGCAAGCAGCCTCTCAAAATGTACATAGCAGTGTTCGTCTGCTTCGCATCTAAGGCTGTACACCTAGAAATTGTGAGAGACTTGACAGCTAATACTTTCATTTTATGTTTATCCAGGTTTATTGGACGTCGTTGCCCGCTTGTCCGGCTATATTGCGACAACGCGACCAATTTTGTTGGTGCAGCTCGCATACTCAAGGAGCGTATGGAGAGCTGGGATGCCAAGGACGAGGCCCTCAAGGCGTATGCTGCGGCTCACCGTTTTTCGGTGGAGTTTATCCCGCCCCGAGCCCCGCACATTGGAGGCCTGTGGGAGTCGGCGGTGAAGTCCGCCAAGCATTTGTTGCTCAGGGCCATGGGCAGCGCAGTGCTCAAGGAGGACGAGCTGCACACGGTGCTCGTGGACGTCGAGGCCGTGCTGAACTCCAGGCCACTGGTGGTCGACAGCGGCAGTCCCAACCAAGGGGAGGTGCTGACTCCCGCGCACTTACTCGTCGGCAGAACGCTAATTTCGCTGCCGCCCGAATCAAAGCTGCCCAGACCAGACAACCTGTCGTCTCTGCAACGATGGCAGCTCGTGTCTGCCATCAAGCAAAAGTTTTGGAGAGACTGGTCCAGAGACTATCTGCTCAGCCTTCAGCAGCGAGGGAAGTGGTGCCAAGAGGTCGCCAATCTGGAGCCATGCAAAGTGGTGGCAATCCACGAGGACAACGTGCCACCAAAAATGTGGCTAATAGGAGTAGTGGAGGAGGCAATCCCAGGAGCGGACGGGAAGGTTCGCGTGGCCGTAGTGAGGACTAAGGCCGGCCTATATAGGCGATCCATCCATCGGATGGCGCCCATCCCAATGGATTGAAGCCTTTGCATAGGCTGTCAACGCGGCCGATGTTGAGGCAATTACGTTGCCTATAGTGTTAATCGTAGTAATAGAAAGAGAATAGAAATGTTATGCTGAAATGTTATTGTCTCTTATACCAACGGAGCTCATGCTGGCAGCGGCCGCTCATGAAGAGGGCGACGCTGCTAGAATAAAACACTCTTATTCTGAAGTCGAAACAGCGCACAAGTGTTTTCTGTCGGTCTGTCCGGTTCCCGTGTCCCGAAATATTCAATTCATCTGTGCTTAACGGCACAAACAGTGTTTAAGTGCAACATTTGGATTTGCACCAAACACTTAGTTTCAACATGGTAAATATTGAATTCCATCTTGTGAACTTATATAAGGTTGTCAAAAAAGTCTTGCGGTATTTCCGCAAGCTTGTCTTTGCAAGCGCGTAGTTCTAGTTGTATTCGTCGCATCGGTTCACGCTAGAGCTTTTTGGAAAGCTCTTTTCACGTGCTAACACGTGTTTGATTAATTGTTGTTTGCTTTTAGTGGTTCGTGAGTTATAGCGTCGCAAACATGGAGCAAAATAAAGAGAAAATACGGCATATTTTACAGTACTACTACGATAAAGGCAAAAATGCATCTCATGCTGCCAATAAAATTTGTGCAGTTTATGGACCCGATACAGTTTCCATTTCCACCGCACAACGATGGTTTCAACGTTTCCGTTCTGGTGCAGAGGTGATCGAAGATGCGCCACGGTCCGGAAGGCCTGTTGTCGAAAATTGCGATAAAATCGCTGAATTGATCGAAAGAGACCGGCATAGTAGCAGCCGTAGCATCGGCCAAGAGCTGGGCATGAGTCATCAAACCGTTATAAACCATTTGAAGAAGCTTGGATTGAAAAAGAAGCTCGATGTATGGGTGCCACACGACTTGACGCAAAAACACATTTTTGACCGTATGGATGCGTGCGAATCGCTTCTGAATCGCAACAAAATCGAAGCGGATGGTGACTGGCGATGAAAAGTGGGCCACTTACGACAACGTGAAGCGCAAACGGTCGTGGTCGAAAAGCGGTGAAGCTGCCCAGACGGTGGCCAAGCCTGGATTGACGGCCAGGAAGGTTCTTCTGTGTGTTTGGTGGGATTGGCAGGGAATCATCCACTATGAGCTGCTCCCCTATGGCCAAACGCTCAATTCGGACCTGTACTGCCAACAACTGGACCGCTTGAATGCAGCACTCATGCAGAAGAGGCCATCTTTGATCAACAGAGGCCGAATTGTCTTCCATCAGGACAACGCCAGGCCACACACATCTTTGGTGACGCGCCAGAAGCTCCGGGAGCTCGGATTGGAGGTTCTTTTGCATCCACCGTATAGTCCGGATCTCGCACCAAGTGATTACCACCTATTTCTGTCCATGTCGAACGAGCTTGGTAGTCGGAAGTTGTCCACAAGAGAGTCCTGTGAAAATTGGCTCTCCGAGTTTTTTGACAATAGGGAAGCGAGCTTCTATAAGAGGGGCATTATGAAGTTGGCATCTCGTTGGGAACTCGTCATCGAACAAAACGGCGCATATTTGACCTAAATCGCATTATTATAACCAATTTTATGAACAATTGAAAATTTAATAAAAATACCGCAAGACTTTTTTGACAACCTTATATATATTTTCTAATTTTATATTTTTTACCTACACCTACACCTAAAATTTTCGCTGATTTGACTTCTCTTGTTAACATCATAAACGCACAATTGAAGTATATGTATGTACAACGTATCGTACGTTTATGAAAACAGGGATTGTTCTGTAGCCTCATCATTTAAGATTTCTATGGCCTTGATCATGTTTTTGCCATTGTCTGAAGTTATGCTGAAAAATTTAAATTTTTTTAAAACTTGTATTGAAGAGAACTATAACTCGGAGTTCTAAAAGTAGTACGACGTGATTTCCGGTTCTACCAGGATAATGACCCGAAACATTCGTCCGGAATAGTGCAGTCCTGGCTTATCTGGAACTGCCAACACGTGATGATTCCCCCGGCCCAGTCTCCATACTTAAATGTTATTCAAAATTTGTGGGCTGCGCTGGAGAAAAACACCTAGAATCACAGGATTTCTAGCAAAACCGACCTTAAAAAAGCTCTGCTGGAGGAATGGAGCAAAATGAGGCCGGAAAGCACTCGGAAGCTGATCTCTTCCATGAATAGTAGGTTAAGAGCCGTGATAAAGGTTAAGGGATTACATACTAAGTATTAAAATACCTGTTAAACCTTTTATTAGACTAATATTAAACTAGTTTGTGGCCACATCTTTCAAGATGGGACTTGTATTTAAGATATATTTTAAGTTTTTATTTTATTTTTAAAACGGAGCAATATTTAAGCAGCAAATAAAATTCCTTTTTTAAATGTGATAAAACATAACACAAATTGGCGTATAAACATTTTTTGTTTTTCCTCTAGTATAAAATCTGTAGCACTGTATGTTCGTAATGATTACACTAGTCAGCACGACATTTCAACTGTGGTCCAAAAAGATAGATTTCCGATAGATCTGGAGACTTAATTTTCTTTTTAGAATTATGGATTCTTTCTAGATTTTTATACCCGGTACTCGAAGAGTATAGGGGTATATTAGATTTGTGGTGATAACGGATGTGTGTAACGCCCAGAAGGAATCTTTTCCGACCCCATAAAGTATATATATTGTTGATCAGCATCAATAGCCGAGTCGATATAGCCATGTCTGTCTGTCCGTCCGTCCGTCTGTCCGTCATCATTAGCGCCTAGATCTCAGAGACTATTAAAGCTAGAGCAACCAAATTTTGTATCCAGTCTCCTGTGCTATCACACTGTTACAATTGTATTTTAAAATTTCGCCCCGCTCCCTTCCGCCCACACAGAATCATAGAGGATGACCATTTCTATCAGAGTGTTGAATCTGGATCAGATCGGATTATTAATATAGCCACAATGAAGAAAACCATTTCGAAAGTCATCGATCCCTCTCGCTCTCTCTCACACGCAACCCCGTCTGCTTTGCGCGGTCGTCCAGATGAGCGCCTAGATCTCAGAGACTATAAGAGCTAGAGCTACCAAACTTTCTATCCATCATCATGATATCAAAATTTTGACACGCCCCCTTCCGCCCCCACAAAGGACGAAAATCTGTGGAATCCAAAATTTTTAAGGTACACATAGTGTACCAGCAGGAATAAGAAACCGTAATGCAAAGAGATTTAGACAACAACATTTTAAAAACACCTTTATATTTTTTTATATGTATTTTCTTTTTTTTAATTTTATGTTTTTGATGGAGCACAATTTATTTATATTGATATAATTTTAACGAAATTTTATTTAAACTTTAGTCGTTCCGGAAAGTGACCATTAATTTGTACCAATTTCTCGTCTCTTGTAAGTCTTGAAACTTTTTCGTAAAAGAGCGGAAAGTACTGTATACCAAAGAATACAGTTAACAAATAAAAACCTATTAAAATAGTGAGGAAAATATCAAAAATAGCTGGTTTAACTCTGTAAACATTCAGTTTGATATCATTTTCGTTGTAGAACATAAAATCAGGATCTCGACTGTCAGCTTTATCATATATGATTTTAACATTGTTAAGATACTTTTCAAAAGCATCTTTAACATCATTGTTATGCAACACTGATTTGATTCCAAAATATGGCAAGACATTTTCTTCTTTTATAGCCTGCAAATTTAAGCACAAAAAAACAAATATTTATTAAATAATATGAAGTTTCTCGTAAATGGCATGAACTTACAAATTGACCATAAAAAATACTCGACTTTGGTTCCATTTTATACATGTAACAAGCCAGGGCTTCTGCAATTATTTTTGAGGCGTTCAGTGTATGTGTCAAAATACGTGTTTCATCATCCTTGAATATTGTGGTTCGCAATGGGCTTCTATGACTTTTCAGTGAAGATAACGTAAAAGAAGGATATCGTTTTATGCTGAATCGCTCATGCTCCCATGCAAGTTTTGCATCAGCTAAATTTATCTTCTTGTGGACACCTTCTACCGTGATGTTATATTTTTCTGCCGTTGATTTAAGTAGCTTGAAAAAGTAGCTTAATGAAGTTTTTTCTTTGGGTGGCTTAGAAACGTGCATATACATAGCCAAATCTGGATTGGAGGATAAACTTTCTATGATCGTATCCAAGCAAAGCACGAATTCCACATTCTGTATAAAAATAATCAATTTAAAAAATATTATATTTAAGAAAAATATTTAAAAAAAATTAATATTTAATATAGTAATATTTCAGTAGTATAGTCTATATTTAGCAGTCGTAGTCTCCTACTGTTTTACAAGACCGAAAAATATATTTTTAAGTTTCCGATGCAGTACATTTTTACACATTTTGTTTAATATCTTTCAATATTAATTTACTATTACTACAGAAGGTAAAAATGTCATATTTACAATAATTACAAATGTAGGGATCCTTAATGAGCTCCCTGCAAGTAAGTAAAAGTCTGCTCCAGAAACTCCGTTAATAAAAACAGCACACGTCGTCGTATTATTCGACGAAGTACAATGTTTATTCTTTGTGTTAATTAGGTTAAAGTATAGTTTTTCCATATCTTTTGCACACACGTCTTTTCGCTTCCGAAGTCAAACTCTTTCTGCCTTCTCCTTTATCGATAAACCTTCTTAGCCTATCCTGTACTACCCATATCGATAGTTCATAGAATGAACTCTTTCTCCTTAGATGGTCTCTATTATGTACCCGAAAAAATTAACCTTGCGCTGTAACACCTGGGATTTCTCCTATTTTATACGCAATCCTGACATCTTTGCGATACGCAACCCCTGCTGTAACTTTTCAAGTCCTTCTTGATCATCCTTTGACGGAATAATAATATCGTCCATATACAAGATCAAAAACCCATTAGCCAAATCCAATGTAGTAAAAACACAGCAAGTAATCGCAGCAAAGTCTCTTTGAGGCATCTTTCTTTGGCGACAAGCACTACCGGGGAAGAGTATTTGGAAACACTATGACGAATTATTCCCTCCTTTAACCAATGCCTGATCTGCTTATCAACTTTCTCATTGTCCACGTAAGGTAGACGTCTAGGTCTTTGACGGACTGGTTCTTTATTTCAACAGGGCTGTTTTCTGGTTTTACGGGATTATAATTTTCAACCAATCTGCCTATTACACTACTCGACAAAATTCAACTTTTTTTTTCCGCTGTGTCCAAAAATGACTTTTTCTGATAGATTTGGAGATTTAAATTTTTTTAAAGAATTATGGTTTTTTTTTCATGGAGTAGTTTTTTTTTTAAGAATTTTTAAAAAATGTGTTTTTTGTCATAGGTAGTGCTTCTATTTTTTACATAACTTAAGTTTCCTACAACTGGTTGTATTGAACTTTGCAGTTAAAAAAAGCTGACAAATGCAGCTATAAATCCGACTCAGACACTTTGTAGCTGCAACTTAACGTCTGGAAGATATTAAGCTTCCAAATTGAAATTTCATAATTTTTTTCGGTATTTTTCCCCGAAATTTTGACTTTGAAAGCTCAGGAAAAGTCGAAAAAAAAATATTTGAATGCCTTGATTTTTGGTTTTAGATAGACACATTAATTAGGCGTCGTTTAAGGTATCGCTTATAAAAATATAAAAATAAACGGCTAAGTTATAACCGTTTGACAAACAGTTTTTATTTGGCTTGGAATCTGGAATGTCCTCATTCAATATTCAATAATACTTTCTTCATCTAGCCTGGATTGGCTTGGAAAAGTACACATACTATACAAATTTTAAATTAAGCTCTCCTTATGACTTATGATTTATGCACTTACTTTGCTTAACTTTTCATTAAATTTACGTTTCAGTGCTTCCTTCAAGGAATTTCAATCATTAATACCAGATTGACTGCTCAAAAATAATTTTGCTGCACCTTTCACTAATGTCCTGTCGTAAATAAACTTTTGCAAATTATTCCAATTCACTGTTAAAGCATTAAGCTCGAAATCGCGTAGCCAGTCATCAACATCCGGAGAGCCATTGCCTGTGAATGCTGAAAGGGAATCTTCAACGTCTCTCAATGTGAACGCCATGTTTACCGAACTACCAAATAAATAAAGTGAATCTGCTTTAAGACCTGAATTCTGCAAATCTAGCTCTTTCAATTTTTCTTTCAACTCTGCTACTGTTAAGATTAAAATTTCGCTGCGTTGCATATTACTGCTGCCGGCTTAATTTGCAACACCATGCACCTATTCCATATATTCAATACTTGCGTATTAAAACTGAGTTCCATGAGTGCGTTCTTCTTCTTGGTCTTCTTTGCATCGTCTTCGTTCGCTGGGTATACGAGCCGCACGTGGCCATGTCCGTGCGAAATGCTAGTGTTGTTGTTTCGTCGTTTGGTTCCAGCCTCTACTTCCTTCTTTGCGCCGTTTTCGTTCGCAGGTTATACAAGCTGCACGTGGCCGTGCGAAGGACCAGTGTTGTTGTTTCTTCGTTTTCTGCTTTCTCCTACGTTCGCAATGTGAACGAAAACGTCTTTCAAGTCTTCCTTGCTTTGTATATTCGTCGTTTCCTCCATCCCCTTTGTTTGCAACCTGAACGAAAACGAATTGTGTCGTTTCAGTCCTTTTGCTCTACTGACTCGGCAATTCTTCTTCTCCTCTTCGTTCGCAATCTGGATGGAAACTAATGGTGTCGTTTGAATCCTTTTTGCACTTTACTTTCGTCGTAGCCTTCTTTCTCTTTTCGTTTGACTTGCTCTCTTCATTCTTTTTACACCTTGCACAAAAACGAATGTCGTCGTTTTCTGTCCTCTTTACTGCGTTTTACGATGTTAATTCTGAACATCTGCTTTCGCCTGATTTTCGTTGTGTCGTTAGTCCTAATTTCACAATGTTTCCCACAACTTAGTGGAATTGGCAACGTGTACATGCATACATACACATTCTATGCTTAATTTGTAGTGGTATTTTAGAATTTTCACATTCACTTGATGTTATATCCGGTCGAACCACCAAAATTGTTGGGATCTTTAATGAGTTTAAAGACCACGACCCCCTCGTTTGTAATTATAATTTATACAATATATTTTATCAGACATGATCAGGTTTTCGAACATTTTTTAAATCGAATTGAAATCTGAGTGCTTTGATTTTCGCGATAATTTTCGATAACTCACTTCATAAAAAAACAAGTTTTTCTTTTGGAAATTGAAATATTTCAGTTAAATATGCAATAGCATTATATGAAAAAAAAAAACCGAAATATTCGTGAATTAAAGAACAAACGACATCTGTAACCCATGCCAACTATTGATATTGAGATTGTATCTGTCAACGAGAATTTGGAATTTGTTGTATATTTAAGCGCTTTGTGCACTTCTTTTTTGAAATCGCTAGCTCAATAGCAACCGGTTTTAAATCTTAGAAATCTTACGATTTACGAAAACCATGGAGCGCACTTTTGCGATGTCAGTCAATTTGCAACTTTTTACGATTTGCGATAACCGGAGCTGTCTTTATGAGGAAATTGGCGTGAAAACTGAAAAATTCACTTTAAGGAGATGTTCTCATCTAGATTTTCAAAAGAAATTTTTTCAATTAAAGCCACATATTTGTAGGACATGTTTGTGAAAGAATTTTGTTTGATCCGATAGATATTTCTCGAGTTAGTGCGTTTTGAACGATTACCACAGGATTCCACCATCCATGGAAAACACAGCTGACAACAACAAACAAAAAATTTGTGCTCTGAATTTTGTCAAAATTAAACAACAAATATGCAAAATGTAATTATTTCTTCGACTATGGTTAAACAGCAACAAATTTTGTTGCAAAAATGTATGGTGGCGTTCGACAAATAAATTAATTCGACGAGGAAGAATTTTTTACAATGCTAAATTATTTTAATGAAAGTATGCTAAGAAGGGTGTGGATAGTTGTAAGTTGCAATCGAAGTAAAATTTCATATACAAGACTATGTTTTATCTGTTTTAGAAGCGGTACGGACCTTTTTTTCCTTGTCATAGTCTTCCAAATTTATTCCATTTCAATTTACTCAAGATAAAGATTTGCATATGTGAACATCGGCTCTCCAGAAAGTTGCAACGATTCGACAATATATCAAAATTCGTGCAATATTAAAGGAAAAATCCCAAGAAATTTGCGGTACCAGTAGTGCTAATCGGGGACTCGGCTTTCAGGTTTTCAAAAAAAACGTATGAAGTCATTCCAAACCTAAACAGCCCATTTAGAGTAACACTTCTGATCAATTTAATCAGTCTGCATAAATAACACTACTCGACAAAATTCAACTTTTTTTTTCCGCTGTCGCCCAAAATGACTTTTTCTGATAGATTTCGAGATTTAAAATTATTTAAAGAATTATGGTTTTTTTTTCCAAATTATGAAATTTGGAATCTTAATATCTTCCAGACGTTAAGTTGCAGCTACAAAGAGTTTGGGTCGTATTTAAAGCTGCATTTGTCAGCTTTTCAAAACTGCAAAGTTCAATATAACCAGTTGTAGGAAACTTAAGTTATGTGAAAAATAGAAGCACTACCTATGAAAAAAAATACCAAATCTTAAAAAAATTCTTTAAAAAAAACTAAACCTGGAAAAAAAAAACATTCTTTAAAGATTTTTAAACATCAAAATCTATCAGAAAAAGTCATTTTGAGCGACAGGGGAAAAGTCGTGTCGACTAGTGTAATCAGACCTGCCATGGCAAAACATTGCTTAAACATTTAAAAAAATGTTTAAAACTGCACTTGTTTCTTTTTATTTATTCGCCTTCTTCTCCCGAAGAAATTGTAGCATCAAAATATAATGAAAAACCGCATAGGACACCCCCTAAGTGCGTTTTCTATCGCTCACTGCTCGCAAACCAATGATGCGAGACTTTTTTTTAATTTAAAATCATTTAATACAGTTGCTTTAACCAAATGGAACTCTTCGGGAATCATCTTTAATTACACTAGTGTGATTTTGTGTCGTTTCAGTCCTTTTGCTCTACTGACTCGGCAATTCTTCTTCTCCTCTTCGTTCGCAATCTGGATGGAGACTAATGGTGTCGTTTGAATCCTTTTTGCACTTTACTTTCGTCGTAGCCTTCTTTCTCTTTTCGTTTGACTTGCTCTCTTCATTCTTTTTACACCTTGCACAAAAACGAATGTCGTCGTTTTCTGTCCTCTTTACTGCGTTTTACGATGTTAATTCTATACCAACTATACCCCAAATACGGGAAAATGGCGTGGGGTATGGGAAGCGTATACTTGCGCCTTAAAAAGCGTCAGCCCAGCGACAAGGACGCACACACCCTGCAGGCAGGCGAAGTGGAGAAGGACCTCGGTCTGGATACCATCGTAGAGGCCGCCCAAGGTATGGCGCTGGACGACACGCTAGAAGACGAGGACGGTGACATGACCATTGTAGTCAACCCGTCGTATGCAGGGGAGCCAGCTGCTCATGAAACTGAGTGTGCTGCAGCTCAACTTGCATAAGAGCAAGACAGCATCAGCGGAGCTCCACATTGCCATGGAGCAAGGGCCCGCTTACATAGCCTTGGTCCAGGTCCTTCGATGGCCGGACTAAAGTTCTCAAATTACAGCTCATTCCACCCAACACCGGTAAGCAGGAATAGAACTGTCGTACTATTCCTCTAGCTGAACCCTCCACGAGGGTGCCGGCTGGGCAATGGGCACTGCATTATCCCGGACAAGGCTAATGCATTGTCGCTTGCTCCGTCCGAGGCAATGCTGTGTCTAGCTAAGGCAATGGCCCAGCGTCTTCTCGACCTCGAGTCGGGGGAGCGGGGTCAGGGCCATGGCTAGAGGTGCCTGGCGGGTAGGCCTAAAACGCTAGGGGGTGGTTCCCCCGAAAAACATTAACCACGTATGGACCTTCGGGCCAAATATGGAGCGGAAAGAGGAGCAAACACGGGTTGGGATGTCAACCCAAACGTCGGTGGGAAGCGTGGCTGCTACCACCGGCGGGCACGGGGAGGAGCAATCCTCTCTGCGTGTCGCCAGTGGCCACACCTCGGACGTGACGGGAGCAGGTCACGTCAGTTGCAACACTACTGCCACAACCACCCGCTGTAGGATGAGCCGCGCAGGTGCCGTTGTCGAGGCAGACTCGGACCTGGAGAGCGTGCTGTCCATCAGTAAAACAGAAGAGGACAGCCTTCTTCGCTCGCCTGAACCAGGTACCAGCTCCCTGCGCAGGGAAGGGCCGAAGCGTTCGAGGGAGGGGATGAAGGCCAAATCCCAATACAAGGCGGCCCTCAAGATAGTAGGCAGGCTCCAAGGCAAGGCGGGTATCTCCCAGGAAGAGAAATCCAAGCTAGCTTGGGCCGAGCTGAAGGTAGAGGAGGGCCGTAAATACTACGCGCAGGTGCCTCAGATGAAGGCATCGACAAGTCAGCACGCCAACAAGGTGGAAGAGTTGCTGGCTACCAAAAGGCAGCGCTCGACCGACAGTGCCGTCACTCCGGCGAGCAAGCGGCAACGCGGGCCCAAGAGAGCGGAACCTCCACCTAAACAGGCAAAGCAGGGGTCAAGCGAAAGGATCAGTGATGTGTCCAAGAGACACCTGATCGTAGCTCTCATCGACAGACGTGATGAGAATGGGAGGATGACAGCGGCGCAGTGGAAAATGGTCCACGCGCGGCTGGTAAACTCCCTATTTACACGGATGGAGGAGAACCCAACAGCTCCCATGCCCACCTTCGATGGTGCTGGGTGGCTGAATGGGGTCAAAATCCTGAAATGTAAAGATGACCCGACGCTGAAGTGGCTGACGCAAACGGTCTTCCAACTGGAAGCGATTTGGGAGGGGGCCAAGCTGGAGGTGGTGGACAGGGAGCTAATCCCGTCCATACCAAAGGCGAAGGTGCTCTTTTTCATCGCATTCCAAGGGGACCGCGCGCTGAAGCTCCTTCAGCGACAAAACCCCGAGATACCGACCGCTGACTGGAAGGTATTGCATGCTGGTAGCCCACTACCCAACGAGGGGGGCCAGCATGTAATCCTCCAGATAAACAAAGCAGCGGAGGACCAACTACTGGAGTATGGGGATTGTATACTTGCGCCTCAAAAAGTGTCAGCCCAGCGACAAGGACGCACACACCCTGCAGGCAGGCGAAGTGGAGGAAGACCTCGGTCTGGATACCATTGTAGAGGCCGCCCAGGGTATGGCGCTAGACGACACGCTAGAAGAAGAGGACGGTGACCTGACCATTGTAGTCAACCCGTCGTATGCAGGGTAGCCAGCTGCTCATGAAACTGAGCGTGCTGCAGCTCAACTTGCATAGGAGCAAGACAGCATCAGCGGAGCTCCACATTGCCACGGAGCAAGGGCCCGCTGACATAGCTTTGGTCCAGGAGCCCTGGATTGCATCAGGCAATTCGGTGGCCGGACTAAAGCTCTCAAATTACAGCTCATTCTACCCAACACCGGTAAGCAGGAATAGAACTGTCGTACTAGTACGGAAAGGAATCCACACTTACCTTATGTCTCATTACAGCACAGACGACCTGACAGTAGTTATGCTGGAAAGTGAGGAGAAGCGCCTTCTGGTAGCCTCCTGCTACATGGCACACGACAGGTCCGCACCGCCAGAAGAACTAAGGAGTCTGGTGGAAGAAGCCGACTCCAAAGACTACCAACTGATCGTTGGCACGGATGCTAATGCCCACCATAGTGTGTGGGGAAGCCCTGACATTAACGACCGAGGTGAGTCACTCCTAGACTTTATATTAACAAATAACACAGATATAGCAAACGTGGGAGAGGAACACACTTACGTGGGTCCCACCTCGTCAAACGTGCTAGATCTAACTCTCGTAACGGGAAAGAGTACCAACATATCTGGATGGAAGGTCCTTGAAAGACCTTCCTCCTCAGACCACAGGTAGATTCAATTCAAGTGCGAATATGAATACACTTCGAAAGTGAAAGTCTATAGAAACCCCCGGAACACAAACTGGGAGAAGTTTAGACAGACAGTCACTTCAAAACTCGCGAGCCCGGGCTCAGTGAAATCCGCGGAGGATATAGAGAAGTCCCTAGAGACCCTATCTACGGAACTGCTAGAGGCATACCACACAGCATGCCCACCCTCTAGAACTAGAAAGAAGTCCAAACCACTCTGGTGGAATCGAGACCTCTCTCTACAAAGAAACAACCTCATGGAATTTTTCAAGCTCGCTAAACTAGCGAACGATGAGAACGTCAACGAGGAATACAAAATGCTACTAAGAAAGTACAAGAAGGAAATACGTAAAGCACAACGCAGCTCAGGGGGGAACTTCTGCTCCAACATTGAGAAAAAGCCTGAAACGGCTAGACTGAGGAAGCTGCTGTCAAAGCAACCCACAGTGCAAAGTCAACTCAAACTGGACAACGGACAGTGGTCGGAAGGCAGCAAAGGAGGCCCACTTCCCAGGATGCACCGAGGTCACCGATGCTGAAACGCATCAGGACCTAGCAACTGAGGAACAAACACCCCCAACAGACCTCATAACCCCAAAGAAAATCCAATGGGCTATAGATTCCTTCACGGGCATAAACCCACCTGGACTGGACGGAGTATTCCCAGCCATGCTGCAAGTGACCAAAGAGGTGATCACCCCATGGCTTCTTGCAATATACGCAGCATGCCTAAGAACAGGCTATATCCCGATCCAATGGAGAACCTCTAGAGTTGTCTTCCTCCCAAAAGCAGGAAAGTGCAGCCATGTGAGTTCCAAGGATTACAGACTGATAAGCCTAACCTCGTTCCTACTGAAAACATTAGAAAAGCTGCTGGATCTACACATCAGAGCCGAAGTAAGAGGACTGATGTCAACCAACCAACACGCCTACACCAAGGGAAAATCGGTTGAAACAGCACTACACTAGTAGCTACCGTCGAGAACGCCCTCAACACTAAGAAATATGCACTTGGAGTATTCGTAGACGCATTTAATAACGTTGCTACAGAAGCCATAATGGATTGCCTAGAAGCCACCAGCACCCACCCGTCAATCAACCTCTGGATAAAAAACCTTCTAAGTTGTAGACGGGTGCAATCAGAGTGGGGCACCGCCTCCATGGTCAGAGGAGCTCACAGGGGCACACCCCAGGGTGGAGTCCTGTCACCCCTCCTGTGGAACTTGGTGGTCGACAACCTCATCAAGAGATTCGAAAGGAAAGCCCCAAAAATAACAGCTTATGCGGACGACATAAGCGTACTTATCACGGGTGTATGTCCGTCGACTCTCAGCTCCATAATGGAACGAACACTCAGATATATGAGATATGTGAGTGGGCAGATGGAGTAGGACTCAGTATCAACGCGGACAAAACGGACCTCATCCTCTTCACCAAGAGATACAAGGTACCAGCATGGATCCCCCCGAAAGTCAAACAAACAAGGCTAACCCCAACTGCGACCAACTCTGTTGTATGGAACCCTAGTGTGGTGGCAAGCTACTGAAAAGAAGACGTATCACAAGCTAATGGAACGAACCCAGCGGCAGGCTCTGCTCTGCATAACAGGAGCGCTGAGGTCAACGCCAACCAAAGCACTCCAAACTATACTCGGAATCGACCCCCTCGACATCTACGCTAGGCTGACTGCAGGCAAGGCAGCACAGCGCTTGATTGCGTCGGGGAACATGTCTCCCCAAAGATTCGGGCATAGTTCAATTGGAATGGACTTGATCAGTTCAACCGACTACATGATCCCCCAAACGTGGCTTGAAGTAAAAACAAACCTCTTCATGGGACCCGAAGACTGGAAAGCGGGACGGGACCAGACTCAACACCTCAACATATACACTGACGGTTCCAAGATGAATGAAGGAGTAGGAGCAGGCCTATACTGTACGAACCCCGAAATAAGGGCGTCGTATAAGCTACCCGACCGATGCAGCATATTCCAGGCGGAAGTCTTCGCCATCAAGAAGGCAGCAGAGGTCGCTCAGCTCACAGAGCGACCACACAATACGGTTAACATATTCGTTGACAGCCAAGCAGCGATAAAATCCATGCAGTCGTCCGCGGTCAGTTTCAGAAGTGTCCTGGCAAGCAGGGAGGCACTAGACTCACTAAGCACGACTAAGTCAGTGGGTTCCCAGTCACCAGGGCATCGAAGGAAACGAAGAGGCGGACGTTCTGGCTAAGGAAGGCGTCGGGCTGGCAAACGAGAGGACCGAAAGCGTGCTGGTCTCCCTAAGGACGCTACAAAGCGACCTGGAGAAGCAGGCCAAAATGAGGACAGACAACAGGTGGAAGAACACCACCGCCTGCAGAATCTCGAAAATCATGTGCAAGGAACGCAATGATAATCTCAGCCACTATCTTCTGCATCTTCCACGAAAGGATTGCAGACTGTTAGTGGGCATACTAACGGGTCACTGCCTGGCTGCGTCGCATGCAACCAGGCTGAACATCACCAACAGTGACATCTGCAGGTAATGCAATGAACCCGGGGCTGTCGAAACCCTGGAACATCTCATCTGCCGGTGTCCGGCTCTCTCAAGGGCAAGGAGAATATAGCTGGGAGCACCGATGCTGGTATCACTGGAGGATGCCTCCAAGAAGTCGCCAGGGAAACTGCTTGCCTTTGCTAAAAACACCTCGATTCTGGGGGACTTCGGAACCTCAGAAACACCCTCGTAAGGTCCATACAAAGATCCGGATAACTAAGGGCCATTCTGGCCTATGAGAGGCCCCGTCGAGGGCCGTCTAACCTAACCTATCTTAATCGGGTCTGAAGAGCTAGTGAGGTGGCTCAAAAGGGGCGCAGCTGAGGCCACCGCACGTGTCCCGGAATGCAAATAGCGAACGGCCTACCGCGGTAGGTAGGACAGACAGGGCGTTGCGTTGGCGTTGCGCTTATGGTGCCGCCTTGTATAAGGCGCTCAGGGATTTGGGATCCTTAACCAGATCTTTGCCCGGGCTAAACGTTCCCCGTCTCTGCATCTCGTAGGGAGAAGAGAGAGACAGAAAACGAAATCATAAAAAATAAAAAACAAAATAAAACGGATAATACTGGCAATCCCCAAACGCCAACTGGGAGTTATCGCAAAGTCCGGTTCAAACTGGCTCAACACGAACTCGAGGGTCCCATCCAGAATCCTGGGTGGGTGGCAAAGCACCTCCAAAAACGGACAGCACGAAGAGGCAGCTAATAAGCAATACAGCTGTTGCCCGACCCTTTAATAATGTAACAGGAGATGATATCTACCCAAACCAAAAAGTTCACCTGTGCCGAAAAGAGAAGTGAGGGAATATACTCTGTCGGCAGAATGCGAACACAAAAGCCAGCCGACTAGCCAGTGTGTGCTCTCACTCAACAGTTAAGGAGTCGCTGGCCCCGATAGAGGCATCCAAAAGACACTAATAGTAGGGAAAATACCACACACTTGGCTTAAGGCAAAGATAGTCTTCATCACCAAAGCGCGAAAAGCCTTGCACTCAACTCAAAAATACTTCAGAGAGACTTTTTTTTCGGGCTACTAATGAGGACAACTATAAATCCTTAGATGCTGTCAGGCGCACAACATGGCTACCGGGAAGGCAAAGCCTTGATTATTGACCTGGGGGTGGACCGTTTTCCCAAATTGAACAACACGAAATCCAACTTTTGCAATGAGTTTATGGAAAACCAACCACTGGGCGGAGACTCGATCTCGGCTGAATCTCTGCTTTTTTATGTTGATTCAGTTCTGCTGTTCCAGCTATTACTGCAGCTCCGCTCCCTCAATTGACTAGCTGGCCCATTCCCTCAAAAATCCTTCTAAATATCCCTTCGGAAACACTATGTCGCATGCTATTCGCATATCCTGCCGTAACTCTGTATTTTGAAAATGTAAGCCAAAAAACTAGTTAAAACACGCGGCAGGTATAAGGAAGAGCGCATACAAATTAGGCTGTAGCGTGTGTGTTGTTAATTGATAACATTGCTAAATGTTGTATTATAAGTACTACCAGACTATATGTATATTGTATATCTCTTTAAGAAATGTTGCATTTACAATTAACTGCTTACCTGCTTGGTGGCAGGTAAATATAATTTTACTTACTATAAAGTTGGGCTACTATTTCCCCGATTACCTATTTAAATGAAATACCTAATGTTTATTTTGTTTTTTACCTAACTAATTGGAAAAGGGTTATACAAATTTTTATTTCTTAGCCAACTGAAACCTACTGGTTTTCAAAACAAGAGTGGAAAAACATCCACGGTTAAGTTTGATTTCTTCCTGACAATGATTGATGGAAAAGTCTTAAATAAAGGTGTCCCATTTGTAAAAAAAACCTCAAAAAAACTTTCACAGTTTAGACGACTGAACGGGTGAGGAGAACTGCTACGAATGTGGAATTTCTCCGTTGCATTGCAGAATAAGGTATATAGAATTTATTATGAAGCCTACACACTTCCTCGGCCAGGAGAAACAAAAACGAATAATACACATCGTGAGGATATTTTAGAAGCCCGGGATCTTAGAAGCTAGTATTAAAAGTTGACCGCCCAAACCACGGATACGGAAATACGAATAATGGAAATACTTCGAGGAGTTTTTTTGAAAATGATAAAATTACATCTTTGATAACAGGTGTTAATCATAAGATCATTAAAAGGTTGGCTGTTATCCTAAATGTTATAAACTTCAAAGAAATGATAAATGGTGCAAAATTTGCCAAATATGCATCAAAAACAGCTCAACTTTTCACTGAATTGTATCCTCAGAAAAAACTTACGTCCGCAGTACATAGGATTTTGCGTCATGGAAATGACTTAATAGAGTATCAGTGCTTACCAATTGGATAACTGTCCGAAGAAGCACAGGAATGTAAAAACAAGGACTACAAAAGGTTCAGATACACTAATACGTGCAAAATTTCTCGGGTTCTACAAAATGAAGACCTTTTTAGCATGCTGGCAGCCTCATCGGATCCACTTCTTGCATCGCTGAGACATGATCGCACATGATCGAAAGGATTTAGAAGATAGCAACTATAGTTCCGAAATGTTAAGTTTATTATATTATTATATTACCCTCTTATTAACCTTAATGTTGATGATATTTTTTTTGAAAATCAATAGCAAAATAGCATCAATCAGTTCTGCTGTTCCAGATATTACTGCTGCTCCGCTCCCTCAATGGACTAGCTGCCCCATTCCCTCAAAAATCCTTCTAAAAATCCCTTCGGAAACACTATGTCGCATGCTATTCGCATATCCTTTGTAGGGTAGTGTAGTAAATAAGTGTCCTCCCTTATCCGTTTTTTCCCGACCCGGAACACATTAGTATTTTTGCTTTAATTGCTTTTGTATTGAAAAAAATGAACAAAAACGGTGAATATTCAAAATGAAAAACAGTTTAATGGATGAAGTACACATTGTTGTATCCATGCCAAAATAAAACAGCAGCGGGACACAGTGCAAAGAAAAATTTCAAACGCTACAACTTTTGTCAATTTTAGATTTCGATCTTGAAATACCGCAAAGCTTTCGCATCAATTTAATAAATTTAAAATTAGATCAATTTCAACATTTTTGTTATAAGACTGAAAGGGGCCCGAAAATCGTAAAATTATACAAAGGTATACAAAATGACGTTAACGTCAGATGTACTTTATAATTTAAACGGTATTAATTAGTGTTTTGTTTGCCAAGGAATTTCTTTTTTTCTTTTATGATACGAAGTATGATTTTTTTAATCATTTATGTATGCATGTATGTATGTAAGTACAGTGAGTCAGTGAGCTTTGAGAATCAGCGCCGAAAACCCTCTCGACAGCCCTGCCTGTTCGTTGCTGAAAAAAAACGTAGTCGCCTGAAATTTTCTTTTCACAGATACAAATGTATCGCACGTAATAAGTGTGTTACCTGTAGAGCGGAATTATCGTCTATTTCAAGCCATTTCTTCGAACCTTGAAAGTTAAGAAGTAGACCGCTATCCGAAATCAAAAAAAGCAGACGGTAGTTTGGAGCCATATTTGTCGTAGAATGCAGCTTACTAAACATTTCTATGAGTGCCAGTAAGACCGTTATATCAGCATTAACCGGATAATCCTGAAAATAAAAAAAAACCTTTATATTAACTAACAAAAATAAAGTCAAAGTCGTATTTATAGAATAATATGTATTCTGTATGTATATGTATTCGGACTTATAACACTAGGCAAAAAAATTGAACTTTTTTTGCCGCTGTGAACCAAACTGACTTTTTCCGATAAATTTTAAGTTTAAAAATTTTGTAATCGAACTATGGTTACTTTTTTGTAGACTAAAGGCCTGTATCCAGCACCGCGAAATTTTACTGAAAGGAATCTGCTCTTTATTTCGGATGTGTGGAACTCAACTAATGTAGTGTGACCAAGTACCTAAAAAGTGATTTGCCACTCTCATGAATCAGCTGTGTTTTGTAAACAGCGCCAATTTTGAAAATTAAACTAAAATTAAAAAAAGGAAGAAAAGTAATTCTGACGAAGTGATTGTGTTGGTAGTGGCACATATTGTTGTAAGAAGAAGTACAGCACAGTCGGAGGCGCCAAAATGTCAAAATTATCAAAATGCTTACATTCCGTGATCCGCCAAGGACATGGTCTTGCCTCAACTGCTTTAATTAAAGCAATCTTCTCCTCACTTTAAAAATTTGCATATCTCTTTTTGGTTTTGCGCTCAGATTTTGCCCCCACCTCTCACTTGTACTCCAGTAAAAATATGCACATATATTTTCCTGGCACCCATATCAGCTGTTCTCACAGTCCACATTCGTGTGGATATCGATACTATCGATAAGAATTCGTGGATTCCGTTTACGTTGCTGGATACTGAGGCCAGGAAAACACAAACGAAAAATTACTGTACTGTTTTATATATGAAGTTTGGCAGTAATATTTTGTTTCCGCGGTGCTGGATACCAAGCTTTAGGAAAAGTCGAAAACAAATTATTTTGTAGATTTTCTTTTTGTTCTTAGATAGGTACATCAATTAGACGTCACACAGTAGGGCCTCTGCCCGAATAGCTTATCAAAAATCATTTTTTCATGAACTCGTTGGGCAAAAATAAAATATGTAATCGATAGAGAATACTTCCAAGATTATGAATCCGAAAGATTTTTTAAATCGGTTAATAATTATAAGTGCTCCTCAAAGTTGAGAAATTATTCGTGAGGACGAATAAATGACAATTTTTACGAAAGTTCATCACTTTCAAACTGAATATTGGGCGATTTTATAAATTGTTAATATAACTGAAATACTTATTAAATTAGAAACGTTTAAAAAATACACTAAATTTTGGTATAAAAAGTACATATATCAAAGAGTCGAGGCGGGACCACATACTCGTGATAGTCTAAATTGCCGTAACTCTGCATTTTGAAAACGTAAGCCAAAAAACTAGTTAAAACACGCGGCAGGTATAAGGAAGAAGAGCGCATACAAATTAGGCTGTAGCGTGTGTGTTGTTAATTGATAACATTGCTAAATGTTGTATTATAAGTACTACCAGACTATATGTATATTGTATATCTCTTTAAAAAATGTTGAATTTACAATTAACTGCTTACCTGCTTGGTGGCAGGTAAATATAATTTTAGTTATTATAAAGTTGGGCTACTATTTCCCCGATTACCTATTTAAATCAAATACCTAATGTTTATTTTGTTTTTTACCTAACTCATTGGAAAAGGGTTATAAAAAATTTGGATTTCTTAGCCAACTGAAACCTACTGGTTTTCAAAACAAGAGTGGAAAAACATTCACGGTTAAGTTTGATTTCTTCCTGACAATGATTGATGGAAAAGTCTTAAATAAAGGTGTCCCATTTGTAAAAAAAAACTCAAAAAAACTTTCACAGTTTAGACGACTGAACGGGTGAGGAGAACTGCCACGAATGTGGAATTTCTCCGTTGCATTGCAGAATAAAGTATATTGAATTTATTCTGAAGCTAGCCTACACACTTCCTCGGCCAGGAGAAACAAAAACGGATAATACACATCGTGAGGATATTTTAGAAGCCCGGGATCTTAGAAGCTAATATTAAAAGTTGACCGCCCAAACCACGGATACGGAAATACGAATAATGGAAATACTTCGAGGAGTTTTTTTGAAAATGATAAAATTACATCTTTGATAACAGGTGTTAATCATAAGATCATTAAAAGGTTGGCTGTTATCCTAAATGTTATAAACTTCAAAGAAATAATAAATGGTGCAAAATTTGCCAAATATGCATCAAAAACAGCTCAACTTTTCACTGAATTGTATCCTCAGAAAAAACTTACGTCCGCAGTACATAGGATTTTGCGTCATGGAAATGACTTAATAGAGTATCAGTGCTTACCAATTGGATAACTGTCCGAAGAAGCACAGGAATGTAAAAACAAGGACTACAAAAGGTTCAGATACACTAATACGTGCAAAATTTCTCGGGTTCTACAAAATGAAGACCTTTTTAGCATGCTGGCAGCCTCATCGGATCCACTTCTTGCATCGCTGAGACATGATCGCACATGATCGAAAAGATTTAGAAGATAGCAACTATAGTTCCGAAATGTTAAGTTTATTATATTATTGTATTACCCTTATTAACCTTAATGTTGATGATTATTTTTTTGAAAATCAGTCATCAATAGCAAATATTAAAAATTAACCATAAAAAATCACATTTAAATAAGAATTTAAATATTATGTATTTAAGTTAGAAAGTCGAATAAAAACAACTAAAACTGCCATATAGTCATTGAAATTAAAAAAAAACTCAGGTATGATTAAAAACAACGTTTTTAATTTGAATTTTACAGGTGAAATATGCTAAAATATTTCTTCACTTTGACTTTGAATATGAAAGCACCACGGATACCTGTCACTCTTGACGAACATTAATTTTAAAGATGAAGAAGTTTTTTAAACATTTGACCAAACCTTTCAGTTTGAAGTTAGTTTGTGAAGGCGCTAGGATGAGCGCCCTCACATAATATATATTTAAATATATATAGACATACATATAACCTTTGAAATGTTAACATAACAAAGTATATCTAAGTAGAATTAAGTTACGCAAAGAGTATTTCAGTTTTTCCTTCAATGGAGCGGAATGAATTAATTTTTTGCGGTGGGCAACCCCTGAAGAAGCCTTGTTTATAATTTTCCCTGCAGAAAAACGAATATTAACCCACGGTGCCGCGTGCAAGAGGATGGCAGCACAAAAGGGAGTAAGAGAGACCGACGACTGCGTTCAGACCATTGTTTAACGGTGTACCAACAGAAGCCAGCTAGCTGCGCCGCTTGCATGATGATGGCAGCACAAAAGGGAGTAAGGGAGAGACCGACGACTGCGTTCAGTCCATGGTTTAACGGCGTACCAACAGAAGCCAGCTCGATGCTCCGCGCTCAAGAGGATGACAGCACAAAAGCGAGTAAGGGAGAGACTGGCGATGGGGCTCAAACCCGTGATTAAACGACGGACCATCAGGAATTGACCCACCGTGCTGCGCGCAAGAGTATGGCAACACAAAAGAGATGGTAAAGGAAGTTCGGTTAGCGAAGATCGCTGCCCACGCAGTTGGATAAGCTAGCCCGGATCGAATTCGAGACAACGGTACAGGGCCGAAAGCTCAGCAAAAGCTTTAGACCGAAATGGGTCTGGAAAAGAGGAGAGATCACTTTGCAGTAAAAATATAGTGAGAACACGAAGTTCGAGAGCATAGGCTGAGAATCATACGAGGGGTAAGCGAAGCGATAAAGATTAGAGATCTGGTGCGGCCCAGGCCCACGACATAAGTAGATTATATCACTCGAATAAAGAATACAATTTTATCCGAAACTCATTGGAGTAATGTTATTTGGCGGTGTGATCACACGTGTATGCCCTGGCAGTCTGGTAGTATAGACAAAGGAACGCCTTCTAGACGAATTCTCCCTTGTGTCCCCACACTCCGACCCGGGTCTCAGCCAAGTGTTCCCCGACTTACCCCCTTCAAGAATATTCAAACTTCGGTAGCGTACTGGTAAACTTGTGCTCACAGGTTTTTACCGTGACACGCTTACACGTACATAGTCAAACATAGTCCGAGACACACAGACGAGAACTCCAATCGGTCTCCACATAGTCCCCATCAGTAGCTAGGAATCTCGAGACCCCTGGAGGCGTACTGGTGCATCCGTGCTTACAGGTTCCTACCGTGACACGTTTACACGCGTACAGACCAACAGCCAGGTCGAACTCTCAGGTCTTTACCGAGCCGCGCATATAAGGATCCCAATTAGTACTCACCCAATCCACATCAGTAGCCGACAATCCCAAGACCCCAGGAGGCGTTCCGGTACAGTTGTGCTCACAGGTTCTTACCGCGCCTACACGTGCATGCGCCTACACGTGCATGGTCCAACAGATAGGGGGTGCTATAAGGTCTTTACCAAGACACGTGGATAGGGGTCTCGATCAATAATTCTCAAGGTTCCGAGTTGCGTCTAGACATAGTCGCGTCGATCATTCAGTCTTCATTCCCTGTCGAGACGTACTCTACTAGGTACGACACCTTCTAAACATACCTATTCTCCTCTTGCCAACTCCTCTTGCCCTCTGTTTGACATATTTCTTGTAAAGGACCCTATGCAACCCTGAGTTATTACCCCAGCCTTAGGAACTACTTTACAAGTTTTCGAAGTCAACATTTTTAAATACCGTAAACAATTATCAATTATCATAACTTAAAATATATGTAATTGCTATTTTTAACGTTTTGCAATTGTGCTGAGCTCTCTCTGTTACAGGGCGCCCTGTATCCGCCGCTTCGGCTCTTTCTTGATCTACTGACGTTGCTTAAATCAGTTCTATGCTAATCTACCTCCGCATAGGTTAATTACAATAGTCGACAAAATTTAATTTTTTTTTCAGCTGTGGCCCAAAATAATTTGGATAGATTTGGCGATTAAAATTAAAAGGATTTAATTTAAAAGAATTATGGTTTTTTTTAGGTTTATTTTTTTTTAAGAGTTTTTTAAAATCTGGTATTTTTTTCATGTTTTTTTTCAGTGGTAGTGCTTCCATTTTTCACACTACTTAAGTTTCTTATATCTGGTTGTATTGAATTTTAAATTCTGATAAGCTGATAAAGCTGATTTTTCAACTTTTCCCGAGTTTTCATAGTCAAAACTTAAGGGAAAAATTTGTATTTCATGGCGCCTCCGGGTGGACTGTAAAATTCACAAAAGGCAACAACTAAAGTGACAGCGACGCAATAGAATAGTGCAGAGTGCAGTGTATAATACATACAGATATCATATATGTACATATGTACATACATAGATAAACATACAGTGACTCACACCCTCGATGATGCAGTGTCAAATAAAAAGTTTAAGGTGCGTCAGATTTTAAACTAGAGGAAAAACAAAAAATGTTTTATGTTTTATCACATTTAAAAAAGGAACTTTATTTGCTGTTTAAATATTGCTCCGTTTTAAAATTAAAAAAAAAAACTTTAATTATATCTTAAATATGTACAAGTCATAGCTTGAAAGATGCAGCCACAAACCAGTTTAATATTAGTCGAATAAAAGGTTAAACAGGTATTTTAATACTTAGTATGCAAGCCCTTAATCTTTATTACGGCTCTTAACCTACTATTCATAGAAGAGATCAGCTTCCGAGTGGTTTCCGGGCTTATTTTGCTCCATTTTTCTAGAAATCCTGTTATTCTGGGTTTTTTTCTCCAGCGCAGTCACAAATTTTCAATAACATTTAAGTCTAGAGACTGGGCTGGGGGAATCATCACGTGGGAACAGTTCCAGAACAGTTCTGCACTATTACGGACGAATGTTTCGGGTCATGTATATTTAAAGTTTTAATTTTATTTTTAAAGCGGAGCAATATTTAAACAGCAAAAAAAGTTCCTTTTTTAAATGTGATAAAACATAAAACAAATTGGCGTTTTAACATTTTTTGTTTTTCCTTTAGTTTAAAATCTGTAGCACCTTAAACTTTTTATTTGACACTGCGTCATCTAGGGTGTGAGTCACTGTATATATACATATAAAGCGTGGGCCATTGAAAAGCTTTGATTTAAAAACGAAATAAAACAAAAACGGTATGAGATTTTACCAACTTTATTTTTTGTTTTGAAGTAGAATTGTTCCGCTTAGAAATGGAATATTATTTCAGTCAATTGGCTGCCGCGGCTGGCCTCAACTTGGCTGGTCGGAACAATTTGCGAGCACTTTTTCGAGTGTTTGGGGCTTTCAAATGGTCAATTATCTCTGGATGGTGGACATAGCACTTATATTTAATGGCGCCCTACAGGAAATAGTCCAACGGTGTCAAGTCGCAGCTTCTTGGCGGCCAATTGAGATCACCATTTCCTCTGAAATCGTCGTTTTTCGTATAGCAACTCGATTGTCTACTTTTTATAGTTATTTGGCTTAAATACAATAGTGAGAGTCTAAAATAGCTTAGTTTTCAATCCCTATAAGCATCCTGCCCTTAGTTTTTAGTCAAATTCTTAGGTCTTCTCTTCTGGACCCAGCAATGATTTCTTATATACTCCAAAACAAAAAGTACCGCTATGTTCAAAAATGTATTTTATCAAAATATTCAATAAGTAAATAAAGCTTACTGATGGTGACTTTTTTAAATTAATTTGTTTCGTTTTTCATTTTTGAAACAAATTTTTATCCCCGCACTGCTATTTCAGTCAACAGCAGATTTCCTGGGTAATTATCTAAAGTAATGAAAAGCAAGAAGATGGAATGCAAATGTAATGCTTACATTCCAGGCTTTCTCAATTTGGAAGACTAGAAATATCTCTAATACGAGTTTGAAGGAAGTGACGTGCAGCACTGCTATTTCCATGAACGCAGCTGTATGTAAACCAAAATGGAAACAGATAAAATTTAATATATGTACATATACAAATTTGCAGAATGGTTCAACTTAACTTTCGGAAATTTCTTTTGGCAAAAATGTAATAATTTCTTTTTGCCAATTTAAATCATAAGTACCGGATATAAAGTAGAGCCGCAGCCTTTACCGCGGCTCACAACGTTCTCCCTCGTTGAATATTTATTTTTTATTTATACTATAATACTGGTTTTTGTTATTTTGTTTCTCAAAAATTATAAATAAATAAATATGGCAGAAGAGAATACATAGGTCTTTTCTTGAAGACTTGAAAAGTAAGCTTAAGAGTCGAGTCAAAAGCATTCGCCGCTTAGAAGAACGATTAGATCAAGGTTCGATTCCTATACAGTTAACCGAATTACAAACGAAGGCTAGATGTTTTAAATACTTCAATCGAATAGTCTAACCAAAAGCAAGATAAAATAGAAGAAATAGATGGCAACGATGAATTTGCAGCTGACTTGGAAGAATTATCCATAGTAACTAAGGCAAAGATATTGTCGCTTATCGGTGCCTTTGATGTATCAAGCGATGCAGACAGTATCAGCCTCTAGTACCCCAACTCGTACTCGACTTCCGAAATTGGCATTACCAAAATTTAGTGGTAAACATTCGGAGTTTAAATATTTCATCAGGCTTTTTTCGTTCCTCTCGGATGAAGTATTAGAAACAATAAAGGCGTTCCAAGTCACCGAAGCCATCGATAGCCTCAAACGAGTATATGATAACGAGTATTTGATTTTTACGAACAATATTTTTACAATGTTTAATCTGCCAATAATCTCGCAGTAGTCCGCCTCGTCTCTAAGGATCCTCATCAACACTGTTTCATCGATTTAAGGTTCATTACTATCGATAGGAAACGATACAAAAATCCCGAATCATTCATCTCGTTTTGAGCAGAGAACAGTGACTAAAAAAAACTGGGACGAACATCTGACTTATGAGAAGTTGCCGCTTTGGTACGAACTTTAATGTCTTGAATCGTCGATACCAGCATCTGTCTACTGAAGAGTCGACTAAGCCAAGACAAAATTGTGCCAAGAAATCAACCTAATCGCAGTTCATTTTCTTGTTCTTCCGCTTTCACTTCCACCAACAGTAGAGTTCAGCTCAGTCTGCACCCTTATGAATCGATTTTCTGCGAAAAGGCAACGCTGTTGTAAAATGCAAAGCTAATAAGTGTCGAATGTGTGCCAACTCACATCACACCTAATTGCATCGATACACAGTGTCTGCTAATAGTCTCGCGTTGTCACCACTCCAAGAGAGAGCTTTTCCTCCGTTAAAGCAGGATCAACCTTCGACGTCCCATGCTATGCATGTGTAGGTATGTTTCCAAGAGTTTTGCTCTCAATGTTTTGCTTACAAATAGTGTGAGTTGCAGCAAAGAGTTGCTAGTGTCCAGTGAAAAAACCTTGCAAAAAGTTTTGGTGAAATGCCATCTCCAAAGAAAATTGCTACACGTGAGCACCAGTTGTTTGAAGATCACTATCGCAAGACTACTCAGATGTTGCCATCAGGTCGGTTTGAATTAAGGCTGCCGTTTAAATCAGATACAATCTGTTTGGGCAACTCCTTCGAGGTTGATAAAAGGCGGTTTTTCTCGCTCGAAAGAAGTTTGCATCGTGACCCTGAGTTGAAGAATTTATGGATGAGTACCTCTCCTTAAACCATATGTCTCCTACTGACAATACGATTCCTTCTACTCCACACTTCGTATTTCCACATCAATTTGTTCTTAGGCCCCAAAGTACGTCTACCAAGCTCCGCGTCGTGTACGATGCGTCGTCCAAGACGTCCTCTCAGGTGGCCTTGAAGTATATATATTCTGATTCAAGAGGAGCTATACTCGATCCTTCTCCGCTTTCGTCTGCACAGGTTTGCCCTGACTGCCGATGTCAAAACGATGTATCGCCAAGTGATGGTGAAGGAAGCTGATGGGCAGTTTCAACTCATAGTGTGCAGAAGAGACCCATCTGATGCCTTGATTGTACAAGCTTAACACCGTAACCTACGAGACTGGACCAGCCCCATTTTTGGCTATCCGGTGTTTGAAAAGGTTGATGGAATTTGCAAAGGCCTCATTCCCTAAAGCTGCTGACGTTATCGGGTCCGACTTTTACGTCGATGACATGTTGACTGGTGCTGCATGCGTAAAGAAGCTAAGGGCAATTAAGTCCTAAGTGTCTCAGGTTCTTCAAGCCTCTGGGTTTGAGTTGGCAAAGTGGTTTTCCAACTCACCCGAGATCACCGTATCTGAGACCACAGTCAAGCCGATAACGATTTCAGATTCAGAGTCGACTAAGGCATTAGGAATCTCGTGGTTGCCTAATGAAGATGCCTTCAAATTTAATATTGGCAATTCAGTAGTGGCTCTCCAAGCGACAAAACGGAACATTTTATCGGTGACATCTAAGTTTTTCGACCCCCTTGGTTTGCTAAGCCCTATCATCATAACAGGCAAGATCCTATTGCAGAAACTTTGGCTTAACAAATTAGATTGGGATGAGTCGATTCCGCTGCAATTAGAAACAGTGTGGAAGATGTTAAAAAATACACTGTCCCAATTGGAAGAGATATCCATACCTACGTTTGTGTATGTCGATCCGATGTCACTGGTGCAAATACATGCTTTTGCTGACGCCACCAAGATACGCTTCTGTGTACGTAGCAAAACTGCAGAAGGTTTAAAAATATCGCTGTTGACTTCAAAGTCCAAAGTAGCGCCGCTCAATACCAAAACACTCCCAAGGCTTGAGCCGCACACCTCGCAGATCTCTGTCACAGATCTCTGTCACAGCCCCTATTAAAGGTCCCTATCGAACGAACTGTTTATTGGTCTGATTCAGAAGTATCTCTTTATCGTTGTCGACGTTCGTTTCGAATAGAGTGGTTAAGATTCAAGAGTGATGAGATAAAGCTACTTGGCGGCATGTACCCAAGAAACAGAACCCAGCAGATATTGTATCAAGAGGTTGTGACGGCAACGAAATCGTCCAGTCAATCTGGTTCGAAGGACCATCATTTTTGAAGGATCACGAAGAAAACTGGCCCAAGAACTCTCATTTCGAGCCTACAGAAGATAACACTAGTCGACACGACTTTTCCGCTGTCGCCCAAAATGACTTTTTCTGATAGATTTGGATGTTTAACAATTTTTAAAGAATGTTTTTTTTTTCCAGGTTTAGTTTTTTTTTTTTTAAGAATTTTTAAAAAATTTGGTATTTTTTTTCATATGTAGTGCTTTTATTTTTAACATAACGTAAGTTTTCTACAACTAGTTGTATTGAACTTTGCAGTTTTGCAAAGCTGACAAATGCAGGTATAAATCCGACCCAGACACTTTGCAGCTGCAACTTAACGTCTGGAAGATATTAAGCTTTCAAATTCAAATTTCATAATTTTTTTTCGGTATTTTTTCCTAAAATGTTGAATTTGAAAACTCAAGAAAAGTCGAAAAAAAAATATTTATATGCCTAAATTTGCTTTTAGATAGACACATTAATTAGGCGTCGTTTAAGGTATCGTTTTTAAAAATCGATGGATAAACGGCCAAGCTGCAGCCGTTTGACCAAAACTGAAATAGAAGCACTACCTATGACAAAAATTTTTAAATTTTGTCGAGTAGTGTAATCAGCTAGAGAAGAAGAAGACTGCGGTCGGGCTGACTGCTGCTGTGCAAAGATCGGAGCTGGTGGAGGTCATCGAGGGATTTTCGTTACACCTCAAGCTGCTTAATAAGAAAATGCAAATAATAAGAAATGTCAAATTTCAAAAAACTCTCTCATCGTCCGAGTATAATAAAGCATTCCAGAAAATTGTTTAGATCATACAACATCACGAGCATCAAAAAGAAATAGAAAATGTTTGGAAAAGGTCTAGAGTTGGTCCTAGTCTTCAGCGGTTGAACCCATTCATCCATGAAAAAAAAGGTACTTGGTGTACTTTTTCGTTGTTGCGAGCAGGGGGGCGACTAGCTAAAGCTTTTATATCATACAATGCCAAGTTTTCTCTGCTTTTGACAATGCGCTCCCAATTTGTGCGGAGCTACGTTCGTCATCTGTATCATTCCAGTTTTCATGTCGGTCCCGAGCACTGGTGAGTATCCTTCAGGTCTGATCATGTATGCGCTGCTTTAAATGCAAGCCGCTGACGCAACTTATGGGAAATTTACCAGCAGATCGACTCCGTGCTCTCCGCCCGTTTTCAATTTGCGGCGACGATTTTTGTGGACCAGTTTATACGACACTGACACACGACACTTTTTGTTTGTTTGGTGTCCAAAGCGGTTCACTTAGGAATAGCTTTTGTCTTACTGACTCTTTTTTATCGGCTTTCCAAAGGTTCGTTGGGCAGCGAGGATATCCCCAAGCCATCGCTGCGCTCTGCGCTTGAGACTTGAAATTCGCGTCAAAAAGCGGAAGCCAATTTGCACTCATATCGCCTCGAGCCCCTCACAAGGAAGGTGTAAAAAATACCAAGAACCTACTCCTACGAACGGAAGAGCTCGTCGGTATCCTCGTCGGGATCGAGGCAGTAATGAACTTAAGGCCGCTGGGAGCCCTCAGCCAGGACCCAAGCCACGGCGAGGCTATAACGCCCGGGCACCTGCTAATAGGCGGGTCGCTAATCGCCCCCCCAGCACTGCAGACTCCGGACCAGGAGAGTCTCAGCTGCTTGCGGCGATGGCAACTGGTCTCGTCAGTCAGACAAGCGTTCTGGCGGCAATGGTCCCGCGAATATGTCCTGAGGATGCAAATTCGGGGGAAATGGCACCAGCGGCAGCCGAACGTGAACAAAAGGCTCACTCCCGGCCGAAGACTATCTTCCGCCGCAGAAGTGGCTCGTCGGGAGGTCGGAGCCGTCGACATCCGGAGGAGTGATGGAGCGTAGTTTCGGTGGACCATCCGAAACTAGAAGGCGGGAGCGCCATTAAAGCACAATTCGCCCTGCTTTGCCACCGTAGGTTAGGTAGGCTAGACATAAGACACTGAATTATAATAGTCGTTGAACAATCTGATCGAGCGCAAGAGTGTTAAAACCTTCTTCCGTCGCCTTTAAATATACATTTTTCAGCCACGCAAGTTTTCTTCCACTGAAGAAGTTTATTGGCAATATCGAATTGAAAATTTATTAGAGTTTAACTGCGAGAATTTCTGAAATAGTAGATGAGACCAGATCCAGGCAAAGGCCGCGGCTCTACTTTATACCCGGTACTTAGTCAGAATATATGTGATCTTACGATTTATGTAATTTATTATATGTTGGAATGGAAAACTTCAAAAAATTAGGTCGAACCCTATGCTAGATTTTTAAAAGTTATCTGCTTCCATTTTTGTCTACATATAATTTTTACATCAGCTTCTACATTTCTACATGTACATGTAGAACTACTCATACGAGACGTGTAAGTGTGTGCGAGAGAGAGAGAGGGAATGAGTAAGTGCTTGGCAGTCGTTGCGTAGCGACTGCAATTTCATTGATTCCATTTGTCTATAATATTGATCCGACCTGATCCAGATTTGGTAGTCTGGTAGATACGTTTATTTTCCATTATTCTGCGTTTTTGCTGTTCTTTTATCTTAAAAATTGTGGATTCGACATATTTTCGTCCTTTGTGGGGGCGGAAGGGGGCGTGGCAAAATTTTGAAATAAACCTGTGCTGAATTGCTATCACAGGAGCTTGGATAGAAATTTTCGTTGCTCTAGCTCTTATAGTCTCTGAGATAGGACGAATAGGCAAAACAGACAGGGTCGTGTGTGAGATAGAGCGAGAGGGAACGATGCCTTTCGAAATGGTTTTCTTCATTGTGGCTATATTAATAATTCGATCTGATTCAGATTCAACACTCTGATGGAAATGGTCATCCTCTATGGTTCTGCGTATTTAGTTTTCTCGTTTCTTCAAAATTGTGTGTGCCACAGACTTTTGTCTTTTGTGTGGGCGGAAAGGGGCGGGACGAAACAGGAGACTGGATACAAAACTTGGTTGATGTAGCTTTAATAGTCTCTGAGATATAGGCGCTAATGAAGACGAACGGACGGACAGACAGACATGGCTATATCGACTCGGCTATTGATGCTGATCAAGGATATATATACTTTATGGGGTCGGAAAAGCTTCCTTCTGGGCGTTATACACATCCGTTATCATCACTAATCTAATATACCCCTATACTCTTCGAGTATCGGGTATTAAAATCTGTAACGGCTGTTTTGTCATTTGAATACAATGTTGCCTATAGGCAAAACTAGTCCTGAAAGGGTTAATGGGTTGAGAAATATTGATCAAAGACGGAAAGCCGTTTTTGTTTCTGGAGAGTTAAGAGTTTCGGGAGATATTAATCTCTTAAATCGATGTCGCCGCAATTATGGAAAAATCTATTATAGGTCTAAACCTTCAACACTGATGAACACTGAACACTTAAGTATTTCTAAAGCAGGGGTCGTTGTGAAGACATTGGGCATGCTAAAGCTCCATCGTTCACACATAAGGATTTATACATATGTATATAAGGAGAAAGTTATTAATGAAATCTGCAAGTAAAAACCAATTTACAGAACAAACAAATAACGAACATTTGTTTTTGTTATTAAAAACTTTAATAAGATTTCAACTTGCATTACATCTGATGATGGGAAGAACATGGTAAAAGCCATTCAAATTCTAAATGTTGCTACGTAAGAGACTGTTTTTGACGATGACACTAAAGCAGAGGCCGGCAGCGTCCTATGCCCTGTGCATAGGAAAAGGCCACAAAGCAGCGCAGTCGGCACACACATAGTGTAAAAACTTTGTGTAGCGTCGGCCCTAAGCACACGCGGCTTCGTTTTTCTTATCTGCTGTCTCATCAGCAGAGAAAATGAATCGTGTGGCTTCGGCCCTATGCTCAAAAGGCTTTATTATTCTGCTCGACAGCGCCGCGGCAGAGAAAATGAATCGTGTTGCTTCGTGTCTCTTGTCTGCGCACACAAACGCACTAAAAACATGTGAGTGTCTGCGTGCCGACCCCTGCACTAAAGGCCTGTATCCAGCACCTCGGAAACTAAAAATTACTGCCAAACTTCATATAAACTAAACTCGGCCAGAAATTTTTCGTTTGTGTTTTACTGGCCTCAGTATCCAGAAAGCTAAACGAAATCCACAGATGGAGGATTCTTCCTCTATCTTTCATTTCATTCATTATTATTCACGCACATATGAACATATGTATGTATATACATATGTACATATATGTATGTACATATATGCCTGGCCTGACCCTGCAGTACGGGCCATCGCTTACAAATGTGCTCACACATCGATTTCAGCGTGAGCACCCCCGATGACATAAGTGATGTCGCGCGGAACGATGAACTGCTCACGTTAACATTGCGATGTCCTAGGAGCATAGGGGATGACATGGTCATCGAGAAGTGCGAAAATATAAGGCATACTATAAGTGATGATTTTCTCAAAAAAATAAGGCACATAATAAGTGATGATTTTCTCAAAAAAATACGGCACATAATAAGTGATGATTTTCTCAAAAAAAAATAAGGTATACTATAAGTGATGATTTTCTCGAAAAAATAAGGCACATAATAAGTGAAGATTTTCTCGAAAAAATAAGGCACATAATAAGTGAAGATTTTCTCGAAAAAATAAGGCACATAATAAGTGAAGATTTTAGCCGAAAAAAAAGGCATACAGCAAAGTATGATTTTCTCGAAAAACTAAGCGATATAATAAGTGAAGATTTTAGGTGAAAAAGTAAGGCGTATATAAGTAAGCAGTATATTCATTTATTTTCTTTTGCTTTTATTTAAAATTACAATTATGTACATATGTCATATGTCATATACATATGTACATATGTCAGTTTTGGGGATCCCTGAGGCTCTTTCGGTAGCTTCAATTGCATTGCCACTGAAATAATATGGGTTAATTTATTATGTTTTTGTTTAATTTTTTGACTTGTAAAGACTTACTTTCCATGTCCTTCCAGGATGTGCCCGTCCCCATTGTGTTCCGTATTTTGTTAATCTATCAATAAAATTATTATTCTATAAAATACTATTAATTTGGTCGCAATTATATAAGGAAAGATCGAAATTTTAGAAATATGTTCGATTTGTAAAAGAGTTGTTTAAACCATAGCTCGCAAATAACTGTTAACCGAGTCGTGCGGTCACAAAATAAGAGTTCTTCACTGAGACTTTGAGCAAAGGGTCCGAGAGCAACCGATTGCATTGTTCGTACAAAAATTCTGCTCGCGCTCAGTCGACGAGCAGTTTTTTTCGGTCTCTTTTGCTCTGCTCATTCCAGGACCGTTTGCCCTCGAACGACGATCCAAAAAGTCTTTTGCGAATGTATGTGTGTATGTGAAGTCTCGAAGGTTCTACGCGTCACTTTGCTTTGTGAATTTCGATGGTACAGTGATCGTAGGTCGAGATTTTTGACAAAATGTATAGTCGCTTACCACTAAACGAAGACATATTAAATTTTTTTTTAGAAATGTAATGCTGAAATCGCCACACTTGAGTACTTGAGTACACAAAAACTAAACTCAATATTTATTATTATTTATTTATAAGTTGTTAGCTTAATTCAAAATAAACTAATTATAAAGAAACTATTCATTTTTTAATACAAAAATTAGTTTGAAATATAAAAATTCATGTTTAAAATTTCAAGAAAATTTAACGTGAAAATCGAATCTCACAATGTTACACAACGTACCACTGTGCATTGAAAAGGAGACAAATTATTGAAAAGACCGTTTGGGGTGACTTTTTCAGTCAATCGGTCTTTTAGTGAGTCTCTCTGTGCGAGCATAACTCGTATCTCTCATTGTGCGATGCTCGGTAAAAGACCGTTTCACGAACAGCTCAACGTAAATCGGTCAACCGAAAACCGAAACGAAAAGAAACGAAGTCTGCTGCTCAGAGAGAGATCGAGGGTGGTTTTTTTTTCGGTTGCTCTCGCGAGCAGAGCGTTAGCAAACCAAACGGTCAACAGTTATTTGCGAGCTATGGTTTAAACAAAAAGTAATGCTCACTGTAGATCTGCGGTGGTCTGTGCATTTACTCCTACAGAAAAAACAAATCACGAGCCAAAATATGTACTTGCTTGACTCAGGCCTCGCATATAAGGGTTGCTTTTCTGTTTTTGTTGTTGGACTGCCTCAAATTGAAATTTCGTGCCCACTGCAGCGATACATTGAACTCAGTTTTTTCACAATTTCACATTATATACAACTGATATTTTCATTATTTACAACGCGTACATCACATTTGGTTTATTTAAACAATGCACTTACCTGGTAGTAATAAATAATATAGATATTTTTCACTAAACCACTGCATTTTCGCTTCGAACTCTTTCCGCACAATTGTAACAATGTAACGTAAAAGTCAAATGCAAGGCGAACAAAGCAAGAATGCTCTGCCGACGCAGGCGCAAAAGAGAAGAAAAGAAAAAAAAAAAACCAAATTTGTTGTACTTCGAACGATCGGCAGAGCCGATCTATCACGATAGCGCGGAAAAGAAAGAAACAGAGAGAAAATAAAGGGTTCGGCTTAGCGGGCGTCAACGCCTAGATGACATTGTCGTAGACATTCGTCATCGCTCACGGCTGGTACTGCAGGGGAATGTCAGCTGTTCTATTATTCCACAATCGTGTCGATAGGACAACTATCGATAAGAATTAGTGGATTTCATTTAGCTTGCTGGATACTGAGGCGAGTATAACTCGTCATTTTGAGTATATTCAGGTGAAAACAAAAAAAATAACATAATACTTACATTAAATACACCAAATGTTTTGAGAGTTGCCGTTATTAATATTACAGGTAATTTTTGTCCATCGACAGCGTTATCATTGGCCTTTAAAAGTAATTGATTCGATAACAACTCGCCGTAGACAATAGGTAGTTTGCTGTTTTTGTTTGCGGCTTTATTGGTACCCCCTACAGTTGCATGATATCCATTGGCTGAAACTGACATAATCAATTGTGCAACCGATGTGCGATTTTTGCTAGGAGCTTTTATTGTTGTATAAGTGATCTCGTCAATTATTTTTTCCAAATGTATATTATGGGGGGCGAAATAAATTGGCACTGCCCCAGTATGTGTGAGCATTGCTTGTTCTAAGATGGTAATATGTTCCTTAGTTTCATAGTCCAATTTCAAGATATTCGGTGGCAACATAATAATAAGGCCTCCTGCACTTTGGCGTATTTTGTCAAAATCATTTATAGACAAATTAATGAATCTGTAATATAAAATGCATAAATGGATATTAATATAATTATTTTAATTATTAAAAGAAATAATTATTAATATAAATAAATTCTAAATATTACTATAGCAAGCCCCTTCTCACTCGCTTCGCTGGTTTGCCAACCCCAGGTCTTTAAAAGATTTTTATTTTTCCTTATTAAAAAGTTATTTTTGTTTTATGTTTGTATCATTTCAGTTATATTAATCGTTAACAATATTTTCTGAGTACCGGGTATAAAGTAGAGCCGCGGCAAAGGCCGCACAACGTACTCTCTCGTTTAATCTCCAATCGTGTGCCATTACATAGACGTGATGGGTTCAAATTTCAAGTAAAATAACCGGTGATTCAACATTAAGTTGTAGAAGGTGTGGTGGCGGCATCCATTGAATTCTAGAGTCTTGTTGGATAATTTAAAACTTCGTTCTCTTCGCAAACTTTAAACTTAACTTTACCATTAGCGTGTACCATTTTTACGCGCATGTATTTTTGTAGCAGTACTTTTTCAACATTTTGCCAAAATTCCGATGATTTCAAGCAACCGTTTATCTTATCTTCGTACGTTGAACGTGGAATGACGGGAAGAGTTTGTGTGAAATTCACTGAAAGGAGTAACAGAGTCCCGCCTAATATCTTTCTTTCAGTGTTCTGTTTAACTCCCCTAGAGAATATTTGTGTGCCATAGTACATTCATCCCAGATGATAATTTTGCATTGTTTTAGTTCTGTTGCCATTAACATTTCTTTTATGTTGCACACTGCGTCTGGGTTATTACGAATATTTAGGGGCAGCTTAAATTCTGAATGAGCTGTTCTGCTTTCATCAAAAAAGGTTGCTGCAATGCCAGATGATGCATCGGTCAATGCAATTATCTTTCTGGATTTTATTTTGGAAAGAATTATCGAAATGATATATGTGTTCCCAGTTCCTACTGGTGCCAGCATAATGCGTTCATAAATAATTTGTTGTTCTTTCAGTAATGGAACATTGCGTGTAACAATCGCTTTAGTTTCTGATGTATTGTACTGCAGTTCACGATATAGCTAATAGTAAACAAATTTGTGTTACTGTACAGCCCAATGCTCATTCAGCAAGCAAATCGTCCAATGGTTATCGTTTTCAAGCAATCCGAGTGTAAAGCATGTATTTCTATAAATTGGTTGCTGCTGTCCATGCACCTGGCGTATATTTTAAAAAGACAATGGTCCGGTGGCCAACAAAAATCGAGGATGGTAAAACTCAGTCAGTCTTGGATACAAAGTTTTGATCAAACGGGTGCAACTTAACCGTTTATCCATCGATTCTTACAAACGATACCTTAGGTTAGGTTAAGGCGGCTGCCAGGCTCCACAGGAGCCCGTCACACTTAAGCCGGTTTCGGCCCGTTGTGGTACCGCATGGGATCTTCCCAGGAGTAGAACTGTTGTTTCACCGTCTCCTTCTTCTCGTCTCTACTGCTTCGGCAAAAATCATTGTATTTGGCGCCTGTTTGCGTGTGAGCCTATTAGCTAATGTCCCGTGAGGGGACGGATGACTGCGCTGCCCCTTCTTCTGCCGAGCTCCGAGATGCGTTTTTTGTCTATGTTCAGCCATGTTTGCCAAGTTATGGAACATCGTGGTGCTGATTGCCACGCATTATCACCTAGTCGCTTATATAGCTTTTTTATGATAAGCCTACACGTGGCCATTGACATAAAAATATCCTCCTTGTCTTGGAATAATGGTATTGTGGTCCCACATCTGGCCAGCTCGTCTGCTATGCAGTTGCCTTCGATGTCCCGGTGGGCCGAGACCCAAATAAGGCTAATAACAAATTGCTGAGAAATCTCGTGAAGAGATTTTCGGCAGTTTGCCACTGTCGCTGAGTTCGAGGAAATCGCATGGAGTGATTTGATCGCATCTTGTATGGAACCTATTTCTAGGCTGGGGTAAGCTCAGCCTATCCAGGGTCGTCTACAAGAAATTTGTATTTGATAGAGACCTTAGGCAGGGGGTGTGAACGGTACCGTGGCAGGGGGTGTGTACGGGGGCGGTCGTACGACGTGGTTACAGGGCTCGTGGGGGGATCGAAGATCAGCGTGACGGAGGGAACGGGGCGGGCGACTATTGGCACAGTTAGCGTGAGTGCAGCTAACTGACGGAGGGGAAGTGGTAGCAGACGATGCGTTGTAGCACCAACTCGACAAATTTCTGGGCAAACGAGGAGACAGTGCGTCATCGCGACAGCCAACTAGATACGGGGAATCTACGGAGCAGCGCGTCGTCGCGACAGCCCGGTAAACTACGGGATTTCTAGAAAGAAACGATTTCGTAGTGTTTGTATTTTTTTATCCGACACTTAATTAATAATGGAGAGAAAGTTGACTTGCTTGAATATATATATACGCTGTTGAGGAAAGGTTAGATCTGCGGGCTATCGTGTGCGTTCTTTCGTGGTCAGCGTCACAGTGTCGTTCTTGACGTGGCGTGGTTTCTTTTCCACCCCCGCTTTCTATCCTCTTTTTTGATCAATAGTGATCAGAGTGTCCGCTCAACTTCTTTAATATATCGATTGTCTTATTTTTAAGCGCTAGCGCCTTCATTGGTGGGTTTATTTGAATTTTAACTTAATACGTAAAGGGACCCCGGCTTTAAAACTACAAAGACACTTAAGATCTAAATCGGGGCCTTCAGTGGCGAACATCAGTAAAGAAGAAATATAGAAATTATAATAATCAAAAAGTAACAAACTGGTCTGCCTTCAGCGGCGGTACGGAAACTACATGATGTAGATGGCGGACGTAGGGTGTATATCAGGCTGGAGCTCGTAAAGCCTAATTGGGTATTTACAAGCTTGGCACTGTAAATGTTTACCTGAGTTACCATGATGGTAGCTTTTTGAAGGTAGTTCAGTGCTTCCCTGAACGCAGTGACTTGCACTTGGAAGACGCTTCAGTGATCTGAGAGCCTGAAGGAGTGCCGTATGTCTAGATGTTCGAGGTAGATTCCTACTTCGATCTTGTTGTCCAGCTTCAATCCATCTGTGAAGATGATTATGGCCTTACCTGGGCCTGGAGGTCCCTCAAGCCATTCGTCTCTGCTAGGGATGATTATATTGAGCGTAGTAGTCCGTTTTCGTGGGGTCGGTACTGCTGATTAGTATCTATGAGTGACCCATGAGATGTGATGTCCATTGGTCGGAGTTTCTCAGACGTGTCGCTGCCATTTCTGCCTTTTTCTTTCCCGCAAACTCAAGGCTGTGGAGGCCTAGGATGGCGTTTAGTGCATCAGTGTTTAGTGCATAGCGCCACTAATGCATAGGGCTGCAGTTGGCTTAACTTAGATTTGAATTGGTTTAACTATCACTAGATATATCCATTGGACTACGTTTGGGTTCATGCCCCATGAAGGTTCATGAGGGCATTTACCCTAGAAGATAATCACGACTTTGCAGCCCCCCCTTCCAGGTCACATAGAATCTCGTTGACTGCTATGTTCCATGGAAGGGGAGACAGGGCACCACCTTGCGTAGTGCTTCTGTTGCCATACCTTGACTCACCGTCCTGCATATGAGCAATTGATCGATGAGCGTCACTAAGTGACGGTCCACTCCCAGGTCAGTCATGTTGTGCTCCTGCCAACATCTGAGGGCTTATAAAAGGAGGATAGACTGATTAGTCTGAAGTGCTTTGAAGTTGAGTGTGAGGCTTTAACCGCTTTGGGGATGAAGACTATCTTTGCCTTGAGACTCTCTTATGGTATTTTCCCCACTACTAGTATCTTTCTTCTGATACCTTAAACGATGTCTAATTAATGTGCCTATCTAAAACCAAATTCAGACCAAAAAATATTTGTTTTTTTTTCGACTTTTCCTGAGTTTTTAAAGTCAGGAAAATATACCGAACAAAAATTATCGAATTTGAAAGCCTAATATCTTCCAGACGGTAAGCTGAAACTACAAAATGTTTGGGTGCTTTTCGAACTGCGAAGTTCAATACAACCAGTTATAAGAAAATTATGTTATGTGTAAAATTGCATTACCTCTGAAAAAAAAAATTAACATTTTAAAAAATTTAAAAAAAAATACTAAATCTAAAATAAAACATATTCCTTTAAACTTTATTAAATCTCCAAATCTATTAGAAAGTCATTTTATGCGAGAGCTGAAATTTCGAGTTTACTAGTGTATAGGTGTCCCGGCGAACCATTTAACGCATTATTGTGAACTTTTTCTGCTAATCCGAACGCTGCCACTTGGGAGCATAAATTGAATGTAGTAATGGACTTCAGGAACAGGTTTGAATCTGGATCCGTGTAGATCGCCAAGCAGTTCATAGTTCTGATGGTACCTCAATTTTAAGTAGATACCCCATTCCTGATGCGCAAAACATACCATCTTACAACAAAACATATACACCCAGCGACAAAAAAAAAGCCGAAGTCCGAAATTTCATGAATTTTTTACTTCTCTAGCGTGGGATATCCCGAAATGTTATTCGATTCGTCTAATTTTTTTTTTTGTGAGTCCCTGTGAATGTTTTTTTCTTTTTACGTGCGTTTCTTGTCGTCTCAGTTTCTGGAAACATTTTTTGCAAAACATTTTACTTAGGAGTCTTTAAGAAGTATGCCTAAAGGAAAACAGATGACGGTGACTGAAAAGTCAACAATTATTGCCTCGGCTGAACAAAATTTCTCCATTCGAAAAATAGCGGATCGAACTAAGTTCAATGAAAGCTAGGTGCGACGATTTTTGAAAAAATTTCGTGAGACTGGACAAGTGGAGAGGACAAAAGGATCGGGAAGAGAAAAGTGTACATGTGCAAGGGAAAATCTGATTATTAAGAAAACGAACCGACATGATCGATTCAAAAATGCTGTAGAGATAGCTTCTGAAGTGCAGCAATGTTTTGCCAAAAAAAAAACTTTCATATGCCGTTTGGCACTATCCCAAATGCCATTTTACCGTTAAAAACTGTTACAAACACAGATTTTTGGTATTTTTGTAGGAAAAAAAAACGGTTATTCGTCGGCTAACGGAATTTATCGGCGAAATTCGGCATATGAAAGTTTGGTCAAACGGTTATAACTTAGCCGTTTATTTTTATATTTTTATAAGCGATACCTTAAACGACGCCTAATTAATGTGTCTATCTAAAACCAAAAATCAAGGCATTCAAATATTTTTTTTTCGACTTTTCCTGAGCTTTCAAAGTCAAAATTTCGGGGAAAAATACCGAAAAAAATTATGAAATTTGAATTTGAAAGCTTAATATCTTCCAGGCGTTAAGATGCAGCTACAAAGTGTCTGAGTCTGATTTATAGCTGCATTTGTCAGCTTGATTTAACTGCAAAGTTCAATACAACCAGTTGTAGGAAACTTAAGCAAATTTTTTAAAAATTCTTTAAAAAAAAACTACTCTGTGAAAAAAAACCATAATTCTTTAAAAAAATTTAAATCTCCAAATCTATCAGAAAAAGTCATTTTTGGCCACAGCGGAAAAAAAAAGTTGAATTTTGTCGAGTAGTGTTATTAAGGGTATGGTGAATTCAAAAAAATATGAAGTGGAGTTATTCGTAGTGGAGTTGTGTCCAGTATGGAATCATTTAGTGAGAGAGAAGATCCCATCTTTCAGGACGATTCTGTACCTTGCCATCGATCGCGCTCTGTAAGAGATTCTCTGACGTTTTATTATTTTTAAAAATGTAGTCAACTAGTTTCAACTATTTTTCACAGACAGGTTAACATTTTGAAGGTGGAATGGGGCATAAAGTCCTTAGATTGGCCTGGTAACAGCCCCGATGGAAGCAATCCGATGGAAAACGTCTGGGCCCTTATGACTGCCAAAATAAGAAAGCGGAAGACAAAAACTATGGTTGAGCTAGGGGAGGTTATAGAAAAAGTTTGGTTTGAGAAGATAACGGAGGGCTTTATGCGATTCGATGCCCAATAGGGTTAAATGTGTAATAAAAGCCAAGGGAGGTACCATCAACTATTAATTAATATATAATTTGAAAACAAAAATTCTGAAATATGTTTGTTTATTACACTAGTCGACACGACTTTTCCGCTGTCGCCAAAAATGACTTTTTCTGATTGATTTGGATGTTTCAAAATTTAAAAAAAATGTTTTTTTTTCATGCAGTAGTTTTTTTTTTAAGAATTTTTAAAAAATTTGGTATTTTTTTTCATAGGTAGTGCTTCTATTTTTCACATAACTTAAGTTTCCTACAACTGGTTGTATTGAACTTTGCAGTTAAAAAAAGCTGACAAATGCAGCTATAAATCCGTTATAACCAAAACATCATATGCCGAATTTCGCCGATAAATTCCGTTAGCCGACGAATAACCGTTTTTTTTTCCTACAAAAATACCAAAAATCTGTGTTTGTAACAGTTTTTAATGGTAAAATGGCATTTGGGATAGTGCCAAACGGCATATGAAGTTTTGGTCAAACGGTTATAGCTTAGCCGTTTATTTTTATATTTTTTTACCTTAATACCTTAAACGACGCCTAATTAATGTGTCTATCTAAACCTAAAAATCAAGGCATTCAAATATTTTTTTTTCGACATTTCCTGAGCCTTCAAAATCAAAATCTCGGGAAAAAATACCGAAAAAAATATGAAATTTCAATTTGGAGGCTTAATATCTTCCAGACGTTAAGTTGCAGCTACAAAGTGCCTGAGTCGGATTTATAGCTGAATTTGTCAGCCTTTTTTAACTGCAAAGTTCAATACAACCAGTTGTAGGAAACTTAAGTTATGTGAAAAATAGAAGCACTACCTATGACATAAAATACCAAATTTTTTAAAAATTCTTAAAAAAAAACTACTTCATGAAAAAAAAACCATAATTCTATAAAAAAATTTAAATCTCCAAATCTATCAGAAAAAGTCATTTTTGGCCACAGCGGAAAAAAAAAGTTGAAATTTTTCGAGTAGTGTTATTAGACTATAGAAAATGAAATAACCTATTGGAAAAAATTTTGTTTTTGCTGAAAAAATCGATTTGATAATTTTACGAAATTTTTTTCCTGTGTTTGGTCAAAATACTAAATGACCGTTCAGAAAAGTGTGATTGAAAAAAATATTTATTTTTAATTATATGAATATGATATCAAAAAACGTAGTATGCACTTTTGTTAGAAATTGATTTATTGACTCAAAAAAATGAAAACTTTTAGTATCGAATAACATTTGGGGAAACCCCACGCTAGAGAAGTCAAAAATGCATGAAATTTCGGAGTGCGGCTTTTTTTTTGTCGCTGGGTGTACCATGGTACGGAATTTCACCCGTGCGAATGCGTAACGAGGGAACGAAGCGGATGTAAATGATCGTTGTAACCTAATCCCTTACTGTTTCATGGGCGCTGTGTGTACCGTGAACTTACCGTGTAAGAACACAATGTCGTGAGGTATTCCATGAATATAATGATCTCGCCTCTAGGGAAATTAAAGATAGCCGGCTACCTAAAAATTAAAATTTAATAATTTATTAATCACATACTGTTTGTAAAGAATATTTAAGTTTTTAATGTTATACACTGGTTGATAAAATAAAGATATAAATTTACCATATTAGTAATAAGGTACTAGGTAGATTAGCACTAATATTTTAAGAAGAGAACAACTAACTCAGTTGATATGATGTGTCTACTGTAGTGAGATCATACAACATTTATTGGCATTTATTGGTGCCAACCATTGTTATACACGAGTACGCACATAAGATAGGGCCTTCCCACTGTTGCTCTACAATACGGAAGAACCAAAGACAATATAAACACTAAGATGTCTCACGCTCATACAACTCTTTTTTGTAGGGAGCAATGTTTTTACAAAGAGAAAAAACGCGCTGTCTCGCTCGCTCGTAGACATAAAAATACAATGAGCTTGCTTGTATGCGTACGCACGGAACTGTAAGTACACATGTGTGTGTACGTGTTTGTGTTTATTTGCTGAGTGTTGCTTATTGACGCGACGCATTAATACCCTATAGACAATTAATATAATTTGATGTTTATCTGATATACATTTTGCATTTGTAAATATTTACATTCGTTCATTATATTCGTTTATAGTACATTAAACAAAATTAGCATATAAAGGATATACAATATATAAAATTTTTTGTATTTTGGGCAGGCGTCATCATAAGATCATAATCTCCATTCAATTCTAAAGTAATGGTTGTTTTTGTCTTGTACAAAACAAGAAGCCCTACAATATGTGCACACATACAGCTAAAGCTCAGCCGCACATACAGAGCGTTTCTACTTTGCTAAGCTGACGTATAGAGCGTTTGCCACTAGAGCGCTCTTTGCCTCTCCGTCTGTCTCTCTCTTTATCCGGCAGGAATACTTTAAAACTCCTGACCGCCAAAAATGGAACTGAAAATTTTGTATGGCGCGGCACATCTTAGTGTTTATATTGCCTTTGGAAGAACCCATGAATACATACAGTTAAGATTCGCTTTAGCCTGAAAATTGGACGATACTTCAAAAAATTAATTTTGACAAAACTATTAAAGAAGCGACTAAAAATGAGCCACGGCCTTTGCTTATTTAAAAATCCGGTACTCAGTTAGTATATATGTGAGCTTACGATTTATATAATTTCTAAAATGTTCGCCAAAGGGACAAATTGAATTTTATCTGTCTTCTCCCTATCTACATCTTTACATATGTATGTATAGACGGCTCGTAAAAGTGGGTGCGAGGGAGGGAATGGTAAGCACTTGGAAGGATTTGCACAGCCACTGAAATTTAATTTGTTTCTTCTGACCATAATAATGATCCGAACTGGTCCAGATTCAGACATCTGGTAAATACGGTCATTTCCCATGATTCTGCGTTTTTGGTTTTCTTTTATCTTAAAAATTGTGGATTCCACCAATTTTCGTTCATTGTGGAGGTGGAGAGGGGCGTGTCAAAATTTTGAAATACACTTGTATTGAAGTGATATCACAGGAGCGGGGTCGGGATTGACCCGTGTCTATGAAATGGTGTGTTATGTTGGTTGGCAAAGGCCTTGCGATAACGATGGAGCAGCTTCTCGAGCGGCGCCCTTGCTTCGAGCTCGACGTAACTTAGCAGGGGATTCCAATCTATGGAGTCCTCCCTTGCGTCCGCCTGCCTACACACTTTATTTGCCGCTTCCAGCTCGCCCAACACAATAAGTGGTGGCAAGCTCCATTCTTGGTCGTTGGAATTAACAATTTGTACCGCCAGGCTGCTATTGGTATCGTTTTCGGTGGTGCTACCCGTAGCCATGCCCGAGGGTAGGACCGATATCTCTTGCTGCTGCGCCGTCCCCGGTATGCACCTCAAGCCATGCTGTGCGTCGCTCCTAGGCGGTCTACATGCTGTCAAATGGAGCGCGTTCCCTCGCATGGCGCCTGCGACATGTAATGGCACCGTACCCCAGGTGAACTTGAGCAGTAGAGCGCTAAGGTCCACCGTGGCTCCATGCAGAAGCAGAAAGTCGACTCCCAGTAGACTGGCCGGGGCACCGTCCACAAGCAGGAAGTCTTGCAGCACCGAGCGGTTGCCGATCCGAACAGTTGCGGAGACGCGTTGCGTCGCAGCAAAGGTCTCGGATGTCGGTCCGCGCAGCACTACATGACAAGCGGTGGTTTGCAGTGCTCTCGCTCCGCGGAGCTGACTTCAATTAGTTTCTCGATGCGACCTCTTCCTGTGGTTTTGGCGCCGAGTGTACTGCAGCTTCTCGACCCCGAACTCGAGGTGCGGCGGCTGATCCTTGGACACTAGGGGCGTCGGCCACATAAAAGATGGGTCGGCCGGAGTTTCGCACCCCCAGGGTCTGGAGCTTGACGGCCATGTCCCGGGCTTCGGAGAAACGCTTTCTTCTGCGTGTTACACACATGCAATATCACCACAAATCTATACTCTTCGAGTACTGAGTGTAAAAATGTTGGTCAATAGGGTTCAGATAAAAATTGTGCTGTTCAGCATGTAAATTCTCTAGAAAAACTGCCTCTCAGCTCTCAGTTTTCAATACTCTCGCATACTTTCAATACTATCGCATATTTTTACAAAATACTGAAATTAGTCGGGGTATCGATAGCATACAGCGGCTTTTTTCGCATCAAACAATAAATTTAATTTAAAGTATAGCGGCCAAATCGTTCCTAAACGTTTAAATTATAATATGTCTGACTGCAAACATCAAAATGGTAATAAAAATACTTACAAGGGTTCACAAAGATCTTTTGGGATGCACTGAATCCAACATTCAAGACGGCAGCACGTAATTTTTGTTTGCTGGAATCTTCGATACCTTCACATACAACAGACTCATGCTTAATAAGCTCCATAAAAAATTGGGTGCTGGTAGTAAAATTCCCAAATGCACCGTTTTCCACATTTAAAAATAAATCGCTCATTATTTTAGTAATTTCTTGAAACTTCAATAAAAATGCGTTTGATCTCTTCTTCTTGCTCAATGCGTTTGTTTACATTAGCAGGCCGAACAGCTAATAAATGATGCGAGAAAAAATGCGGCTTTGGTGTAAACGCCTCGTATCATTTTTCCGCTCCTTCGACAATGATGCGGCAGTGAAAAAGGGTATAAAGTATATATAGTATAGTATATATATATATTATTGATCAGCATCAATAGCCGAGTCGAAATATCCATATGTATCTATCTGCCCGGCTGTCCGGACTATCTCTCAAAAACTATGAAAGCCAGAGCAGCCAAATTTTTGTATCCAGACACTTCAATACAAGTGAATTTAAAAATTTTGACACGCCCCTTTCCGCCCCCACAAAGAACGAAAATCTGTGGCATGCACAGTTTTGAAGATACGACAAAACTAAAAACGAAGATTCTTAGAAAATTACCGTATCTACCAGATTGCCGAATCTGGACCAGTTCGGATCATTATTATGACCAGAAGATATAAATTAAATTTCAGTGGCTAAGCAACGCTTTTCAATCACTTACTCATTCCTTCTCACTCTCTCGCATACACTTCCACGAACCGTATTCATATATGTAAAGACGAATATGTAGATGTGAAATGTAGAGTAGACAGATGTAAAAAACAAATGTTAACAAAAATGGAAACAGATAACATTTTGTGACGCCCAGCGCCATATCCAACAGCGCCGGCGCCACAATATAGCTGACCTACATTCCTAAGTTACTTATAAAACAACTTAAGGTATTCGATTCTAAAATACGCGCCAAAACCACCAGTGGGACCAACACCAGACAGTAAACGGTCACACTAGCCAACGATCATGCCAGTGTGACCGGAGCACGATCGCCAACGGCCACACTATCAGCTGGAACCCAGAACGCGTTACGATCCAAGGCAGGCGCTAGCCCTAACTCCACGGGCCAACAGCTGACTTTCAGGAATAAAAGGAGCATCGTCAGCTCGATTCGGGGCAGTCCATCCGGACTCGCCAGCTCGGCAGTCCAACTCGGAACAGCCTGGGATTAACTTCCTAACACATTTTATGAACGGTGCTCACAGGTAAAAGCCTTGCTTTCTCCACTTGCCCGTTCCCGAATACATTTCCCCGTCCTGAACTTTTCTCTACAGAGAGTATTTACCTCTGCACTACCCTTCTCCACAGAGAGTATTTATCTCTGCCCTATCTTTCTCTACAGAGAGTATTTACCTCTGCAACTATTCGTCTCCCCAGAGAATTCACCTCTGTCATAACACGTCTCTACAGAGAGTGTTTACCTCTGCAACTAATCGTCTCCCCAGAGAATTCACCTCTGTCATAACCCGTCTCTACAGAGAGTATTTACCTCTGCAACTATTCGTCTCCCCAAAGAATTCACCTCTGTCATAACACGTCTCTACAGAGAGTATTTACCTCTGCAACTATTCGTCTCCCCAGAGCGTATTCACCTCTGTCCTAACACGTCTCTACAGAGAGTTTTTACCTCTGCAACTATTCGTCTCCCCAGAGAGTATTCACCTCTATCCTAACACGTTCCCACAGAGAGTATTCACCTCTGCACCAGCCATCCCCTCAGAGAGTTTTCACCTCTACCACAAGCCTTCGCCTCAGAGTGTAGTTACCTCTGCCGCGATTCTTCCCCTAGGAGCGGCCAATCGACGACCATCCACGATCTGCACGCAGCAAACAGCCACGTGCGGCCGAGTAGCCAAGCAAGAAGGAAGACCCCGAAGGAAGATCTCGAGGGAAGACCCCCTACCATAGCCCTAGTGCCATCTCTGCCGACATTCCTGTATCAATTACGAACAATAAAGTTAATTTTATTATACTGCTTAACCCTCCCTACGCCTTATTCTTGAACCCAAAGCATTACAGCTACCACATCCAGAAATCAACCTAAATTTCTGTGAACCCGGCACGACGAGCATACCCCGGCCGCGGAACGTCACAGTGGCGCCCGAGCAGGTTGCGGGAGCATAATAGTGTCTCAGAAGTGGTCAAGATGGCAAAGCAGGGGATTAACCAAGCAACGAAGGCAGAGCTACAAGGCTACTGCGAGGAATTCGGCTTGGAGAAGCCAGGAAAAGTAGAAATCCTAAGGAAGCAGTTATCACAATTCATGGAGAGAACAGACCTCCCGGCTCAGGTACAATAGAGACTGGAACAGCTGGCAGCAGTGCAAACCAAAAAGAGCCCAAGGCAACAATCGCCGCAAAAATGTGCTTAGTTACAAATCACGACGAAGGAACCTCAAGGAGACACCAGATCAGGAAGAAAAAAAAAGCACTATTCCCGAAGCAGTGTAGTAGTCACAGACCACCAAGCGCTCAGATTGCTCAATTCAATCGAAAGCCCATCCGCCGAATAGCAAGATGTTCGTTGGGATTGCAGCCGTTCACCTTTGAGATTCGGTATTGGAAAGGGAAGTGGAACGCAATGGCGGACGGTATATCCCGCTTACCACGCGTAGATATCACGATTTCCAAGGTCGGGGCAGGTGCTTGGGGTCAAATAAAGGGAAAACAAGTGCAAACAACTCCAAAAGAAACACCCGACTACTTCAGCAAACACTAGCGACTATAAAGACACATACCAAACGAAACAGACAAAGACGAATAAAATAGCGGATACATCTCTGACCACGTACACACGGGACCTGGTTCCAAGCCACGGCAAAGAAAGACGACGACCGCCTAGGAGAGGAGGCGGGAGTGTGACGCCCAGCGCCATATCCAACAGCGCCGGCGCCACAATATAGCTGACCTACATTTCTAAATTACTTATAAAACAACTTAAGGTATTCGATTCCAAAATACACGCCAAAACCACCAGTGGGACCAACACCAGACAGTAAACGGTCACACTAGCCAACGATCATGCCAGTGTGACCGGAGCACGATCGCCAACGGCCACACTATCAGCTGGAACCCAGAACGCGTTACGATCCAAGGCAGGCGCTAGCCCTAACTCCACGGGCCAACAGCTGACTTTCAGGAATAAAAGGAGCATCGCCAGCTCGATTCGGGGCAGTCCATCCGGACTCGCCAGCTCGGCAGTCTAACTCGGAACAGCCTGGGATTAACTTCCTAACACATTTTATGAACGGTGCTCACAGGTAAAAGCCTTGCTTTCTCCACTTGCCCGTTCCCGAATACATTTCCCCGTCCTGAACTTTTCTCTACAGAGAGTATTTACCTCTGCACTACCCTTCTCCACAGAGAGTATTTATCTCTGCCCTATCTTTCTCTACAGAGAGTATTTACCTCTGCAACTATTCGTCTCCCCAGAGAATTCACCTCTGTCATAACACGTCTCTACAGAGAGTGTTTACCTCTGCAACTAATCGTCTCCCCAGAGAATTCACCTCTGTCATAACCCGTCTCTACAGAGAGTATTTACCTCTGCAACTATTCGTCTCCCCAGAGAATTCTCCTCTGTCATAACACGTCTCTACAGAGAGTATTTACCTCTGCAACTATTCGTCTCCCCAGAGCGTATTCACCTCTGTCCTAACACGTTCCCACAGAGAGTATTCACCTCTGCACCAGCCATCCCCTCAGAGAGTTTTCACCTCTACCACAAGCCTTTGCCTCAGAGTGTAGTTACCTCTGCCGCGATTCTTCCCCTAGGAGCGGCCAATCGACGACCATCCATGATCTGCACGCAGCAAACAGCCACGTGCGGCCGAGTAGCCAAGCAAGAAGGAAGACCCCGAAGGAAGACCTCGAGGGAAGACCCCCTACCATAGCCCTAGTGCCATCTCTGCCGACATTCCTGTATCAATTACGAACAATAAAGTTAATTTTATTATACTGCTTAACCCTCTCTACGCCTTGTTCTTGAACCCAAAGCATTATTACAGCTACCACATCCAGAAATCAACCTAAATTTCTGTGAACCCGGCACGACGAGCATACCCCGGCCGCGGAACGTCACAATTTAATATATGCAAATTTCAAAAATGGTTCGACTTAATTTTTATACCCGGTACTCGAAGAGTATATGGTTATATTAGATTTTTGATGATACTGAATGTGTGTAACACCCAGAAGAAAGCGTTTCTGCTTTGAAGCATTAATTTGAAGCATTTACACATTTCTTACATTCTGCATTGCATAACTCTTTAAAGATTATGACTAGATAGTTAATATGTTGTAAACTTTTAATGGCTCGTTGTAATATGCGTCTTTATTCCGTGATCGTCCAACTTAGAGTGAGTGTGCCCTTGTCGTCGACTCGTATCGATATGTAGAGTGCACACGATATACATTCGTATAATAGTATCTGTTCATGCCGAAAAGCATGCACCATGCGACCACGTAAACTCCAACCAACAGCAACATCGACTTCGAACCGAAAGCTCAAGGGCAATGTTGCAGAGCGGCGAAGCGGTGTTCTAGAGTTAAGCTCTTGTAAATATTTTAGTCTAAGAAATAAAGTGAATATCGAAACACGCACATTTCTTTGTTTGGTCGGCCCATACACCGATCACTAATTACCAGACCACAAGAAGCCGACCCCCACATATCCACCACAACTCAGGAAAACTACTGGCAGGAACTCCCACTACAATCATTTGGTCCTTCGAGCCGGATCAACTTGTTTGGATTTTCATCAAAAGAAGAAATCACGGATATTATCCCCCCATCCGCTCGCCCCAGCTTGTTCCTGAGAAACTGCCAGCTAAGTACCTAAAATTCCGATTACAGTAACGAAATCGTTGGGTGAAGGCTCTGTGTGTGAATTGTGTGAGAAATTCTATAAAAGAAAATTGCAAGTGAAAAGAAGAAAGGGCAAAGAGGGAAAGAAGGAACGCCATTTTTCCCATTTGCATATACATAAGAGAACTCTCCAATATTTCTCCTCCAAAAATCGGCAAGTGCAGTGAACCTCCAATATACATATGCATGTACATAAATTCTCCAATTTGTTCCCCTCCGCGTCTACACTCGAACTTCGAACATAGTGCTTCAAAGCGATCGCATCGAACCTCGAACTTCGAACCTAGAGATCGAACCCGATCGCAGCGACCGTACGAAACGGGCTTACCTACATACATATGTACATACATACATCCATACATATTTTCATACCTTGATTTTTTCCTTCGCTTTTCTTTAATCAAAGTACACACAGTTTTTTTTCCTATCCAAAAAAAATCCACACCGTTTACATCAACGAACAGAGCCTTCCCAAAACAGGAAAAAAAAAGGAATTAAATTTACGTTCATTATTTGTGTAATCCGTATTACCTGCATACATATCCATATACATACATATACTGTAGTTAATGTTTGCATGCGTCGTTCTCTATTAACACACAAGAGTAATATCCAAAATATAAAAACTGGTAGTTCGCATATATGTATGTTTGGATTATTTATTTCCTGAATTCCAAAACGAGCGCGCCCAACGCATTCTGCATCACATACCTACATACATATATACGTCCATACTTGCATACATATGAACATATATGACAGTACGAGCATATGAGTGAAGCTATTGTTGCGTGTTCCTCTTTGTGCATTAGCGTGTGATACCCAGCATAAAGCGGGTATATGCTATTTTGACAAGGTTCGGCACGTCGAATATTTTTTGCAACATTTATATATGTATATTATTTTTTGAAGTAGTGAGTTGAACATTACTGAGCATTCCATTCCAGCATTCCTCCGACAAATAAAATAAAAAGTAATATAACAAAAAATTCCAATACGATATTGATGATTAATATTAATATTAATTAATTATTAATTAATATTTACATAGTTGTTTTATTGCTTTGCTAAATTCTCTAAGATAGCCATTCGATCCGTACGTGTTCCATTCCGCCATTCCACTATTGTTTTGTACTCAAGATTTATTTCGGGTGGGCAAAGCAAACCTTATAGATTGTTGCTGGCCCCATTAGAATTCTCCACTATAATTCCATCGTTCCTCTACTTCATTCACCGCGTGTACCCAGACTATTATGTCAAGTGATCGCGAGGCGGAGCATCTTCTCACAGTTCCAGGCTCGTTACCTCTATCGCCCTCCGTAGAAGAAGCCCCTTCGGTTTCGGAACACGGGTATTCCAAAGGACGAAAAAGTCCTGTTTCACGTACCACTCGTACCGTCACACAGAAGATCTCCGAGTCAAAAAAAATGGCTTTGGATGATTTTATAGCCGCATCAGACCGTCTCAGTAAATTCGAGGCAAAAATCAGCGCTCCATCCTCCGTAGAGGTCTCGCTATTCACTCTCAAGATTCGCCTGGAAGAGGTAAAGACCTTATGGGACAAAGTACGAGTGGAATGTGAGAACTGCACCAAGGCTCTCAATCTGGCAGAACCTGATGGTGAGACGATCCACTCCATGAGCGCAAAATACGATCACTGTTATGCAGTGTATGAAAGATGCGCGTCCGCTCTGCAGGAGCGAATCGAGAACGGGACGAACCCAGCTCCGGTATCAGTACCGAATTTCCAGCAACGAGGTTGCAGGCTCCCACCCCTTGAAACAGAGGTGTTCTCCGGAGATTATCTGAAATGGCCCACTTTCCGGGACCTATTCACTGCAATCTACGTGAACAATCCAAATTTATCGCAGGTGGAAAAACTTTATCACCTGACCCACAAGACTCGCGGGGAAGCGAAAGCTATCGTGGAGAAGGCTCCGCTCACAAATGAGGGTTTTGAGTCCGCATGGACCGCCCTCAAAGAGCGTTTTGAGAACAAGCGAACGCTGGTCAATAGCCAGCTGAAGATCCTTTTCAGTTTCCCCCCTATCCAAAAAGAGTCCGGAGCTGCTCTAAAAGATCTCCAGAGGGCGGTCCAAGGATGCCTAACGGCCCTTGAACACTCCGACGTCCCCATTGATAACCGCTTCGCGGACGGCGTGCTGGTGTTCATAGTCTCCTCCAAGTTGCCTCAGATAACCTTATCGCTGTGGGAACAATCTCTGCCCAGCAAAAGCGAAATTCCGACGTGGGCAGCCATGAATAAATTCCTTAGTGAGCGACATCTATCGCTCGAAGCGATTGAGAATGCAAGCACCTCCATGTTTTTGCTTTCCACATCTGAAAAGAAAGAAACCTCTTCCAAGAAGGTTAATTCCTTTGAGGCAAAAGTTAGCGTCAAAACGCGAACATGCAACCTTTGCTCAAAGGAACCTCATTCCGTGCGTCAATGTCCTCGCTTTCTAAAAATGTCTGCTTATGATAGGTCTAACTACATAAAACAGCAAAGGCTATGCATGAACTGTTTTGCTAGGGGGCATCAAATTAAAGACTGCACGAGTCAGCATAACTGCTTCACGTGCAAGGGGCGCCACCACACACTTCTGCACCGTGGTCACCCCCCTCCAGAGCCCTCTACATCAGCTCCCTCGAATCCAAATCCAAGTCCAATAATACAGTCCACTTCATCCTCTAATGTCCAAAATTATTTCACAGCAAGCACACAGGGTGTTCTGCTAGGCACGGCTGTTATAAATATATGCCATTTGGGCACTAGCTATAAAGCACGTGCCTTGATCGATTCTGGGTCAGAAGCAACGTTCATCTCAGAACGCTTGTTCAGAATCATCAAGCTTCCTTTCAAGCCAGTTCAAGTGCAAGTATCGGGCTTGAACCAAGCAATAGCTGCGAGGCCTCAAAAGATATGCCACTTTCAAATAGGCTCCCCAACAAAGCCGAGAATACACATAGAAACCTCGGCCTTTGTTCTTCCAAATGTGGCAGGCACCTTACCCTCGTATCCAATTTCTCAAGATTTTCTAAAGGACCTGCCAAATATTCCTCTGGCTGACCCTTCTTTTCATAAGAGCTCGCAGATAGATGTACTTTTAGGTGCAGATATCATTCCGTCCATTTTACTAGGCGGCTCCCTTCCCAATATTTGTGGATCACTACTTGGCCAAGAGACCATCTTTGGATGGATTCTCACTGGACCTGTAGCCGATTCGACTCGCACCTCAATTTCTTCCTTTGCGACAAGGATAAACGTCAGCTCTGAGCAGCGTTTAGAAAAACTTCTAACAAAGTTTTGGGAGGTGGAGGATCTTCCAGCCAAGCTGGTAGAAGATTCTTCTGAGTCTGTCTGCGAAGACAATTTCATTCGAACCACCCGTAGAGATCCAAAGGGCAGATATATGGTATCTTTGCCTTTTCGGAATCCTGAAGGCATCAACTTAGGTCATTCAAGATCAATCGCACTAGCTCAATTCCTCAAAAACGAAGGTCGTTTAAAACGAAACATTCCTTTGAAAGAGCAGTATGATCGCGTCCTCCAGGAGTACTTGGACTTAGGTCATATGCGACAAGTAGCTCCAAGTAACGATTCCGATAATTTCTATCTGCCCCATCATGCTGTTCAAAAACCGGACAGCACCACTACAAAGCTACGGGTAGTCTTTAATGCCTCCTGTCCGACCTCAAATGGCAAGAGTCTGAACGACATTCTCTATCCAGGACCGGTTCTCCAATCAGACCTGACGGTTCAGATTCTCAAATGGCGGTTCTTCCAATATGTCTTTAATGCGGACATCACAAAAATGTATCGGCAGATTACCCTCGATCCTTCACACACAAGATTCCAAAGGATCCTTTTCAGAAACGTAAATGGCGAGCTCTGTGATTATGAGCTTACCACCGTTACGTTCGGGGTAAATTGTGCTCCATTCTTGGCCATTCGGGTGCTAAAAGAACTTGCGAAAGATGTCCTAAAGCGATTCCCACTGGCAAGTGACATCATATCCAATTCAATGTATGTTGACGATGTACTTGCTGGCGCTCACACAATACAAGGTGCAATCACAGCGATAAAGGAACTTCGTGCTGCTCTAGAGGGTGCGGGGTTTCCTTTGAGGAAATGGGCTTCCAACGCGAAGCAAGTCCTCGTGAATATTCCTAAGGAGCATTTATTATGTGCCGATTTTCTTGAAATGGAGGACGCTAGCTCAGCAAAAACTCTGGGTATCCGATGGCAAGCGGATAGTGATAAATTCCTTTTCAAACCATCCGAGGTAGCCTTAAGTTCCTCTTACACAAAAAGGGAAGTCCTATCCCAAATATCAAAACTATTCGATCCAGCAGGATGGCTCGCTCCATTCATAGTCCGAGCTAAGATCTTTATGCAAGAGATCTGGCTTCAAGAGCTAAAGTGGGATGACTCTTTGCCAACAGACCTCCTGAAGAGATGGCAGGAATTTCTCCTGAGCTATCCTGCTCTCCAAGAGATTCGTATACCAAGATGGGTGCAGTATCACCCCAGAGTAAATTTGCAGTTCCACGGCTTTTGTGATGCATCCCAACGCGCTTTCGGCGCAGCCATTTACGTCCGTGTAGAGAGTGAACAACAGGTCTCTGTCCATCTACTCTCGGCAAAGACCAGAGTTGCTCCGGTGAAGACCGTGTCCTTACCACGTTTGGAATTGTGCGGGGCGGTTCTCCTCGCTGAACTGTCCTCGTCTCTCCTTCCCCAACTGTCCCTTGATAGCTACGAATGCTTTTATTGGACAGACTCCACCATAGTGTTAGCGTGGCTGAACAAGCCACCATGCAGATGGACGACATTTGTAGCTAACCGAGTGACTAAGATCACACAGTCCGTCAGCAAGGGAACATGGTCTCACGTCAGATCGGAGCACAACCCTGCTGATCTGGCTAGCAGAGGTGTTTCAGCCCAAGAATTGGCTAGCAGCAATCTGTGGTGGCATGGGCCAGACTGGCTAACACTGACAAAAGACCAATGGCCAATCCCATCAGAATCTCCGCACGAGACGGAGTTGGAGCAACGCACGGTGAAGTGCAACGTATCCAAGTCTTCACCGGAGTCCAGTATCGTAGACCGCTTCTCAGAATTCGGGAAGGCTATTAGAGTTTTAGCCTATGTTTTTCGTTTTCTCAAGAGGTGTCAGAAATCTGACACTCAATTTCCAGTCGAGCTCAGTAGCCGTGAACTATCCGAGACGCAAGAGCGTATGATCATCCATACTCAACGCGCAGAGTACGCAAAAGAGTTTCAGCGCTTGCTAAATAAGCAGCAACTTTTACCGTCGAGCTGCATCAATAACTTAAATCCATTTCTGGACCAAAAAGGGGTCATCCGAGCATGCGGTCGTGTGAGGACATCCGAGTCCCTAAGTTATGATGAAAAGCACCCGATCATTCTACCTTACGCAAGCGGGTTCACACGTCTACTTGTACGGTTCACGCATCGGATCTCAATGCATGGTGGAAACCAACTTGTGATTCGGCTCATCCGATCCAAATACTGGATCCCGAAACTTCGGACCCTAGTCAAAACGACTATCAATTCCTGTCGAGTGTGTGTGGTCCATCGACGGAAGTTGCAAGCCCAGCTTATGGGAGACTTGCCCAGGGAGAGGACCACGTTCTCTCGTCCATTCACTCGAACGGGGGTCGATTTCGCTGGACCATTCGACATCAAGACCTACACAGGTCGAGCTTGCCGCATCACAAAGGGGTATGTTTGTGTCTTCGTGTGTTTCAGCACGAGGGCGATCCATCTGGAAGCAACCTCAGACCTCACGACCGAAAAGTTCCTTGCAGCTTTCAATCGTTTCGTGACGAGGCGGGGGTGCCCTCAGCAAATGGTTTCTGACAATGGAAAGACGTTTGTAGGAGCCGCAAAAGCCCTGTCCCATGATTTCCTGGTCGCTACGAGAAACCGCATTATCGCCGCATATCCTCAACAACGTCTAGAGTGGCGTTTCAATCCTCCAAGCGCACCTCACATGGGTGGCTTGTGGGAAGCGGGAGTGAAAAGTTTCAAGACGCTTTTCTACAAGTCCACGTCGACATGCAAATACACATTTGAAGAATTGTCGACCCTCCTCTCCAAAATAGAAGCGTGCTTGAACTCGCGGCCAATTTCGCCTATGTCAGAAGATCCCACTGACCTGCTAGCCCTCAGTCCAGGTCACTTCCTGATTGGCGGCCCGCTGATTTCCATTGAGGAGCCCGAAATCAGAGAGGACGCAGGGTCAATCATCAACAGATGGCAGCGTCTTAAGGCTCAAAACCAGCAGTTATGTTTGCGTTGGAAAGAAGAATACCTTAAGGAGTTACACAAAAGGAACAAGTGGCAACTCCCAACGCGAAACCTTCAAGCAGGCGATATGGTTGTCGTCAAGGAAGACAACCTACCACTAAATGAATGGCGCCTAGGGAGAATTGAGCACACTTATCCAGGTGTCGATGGCATGGTCCGCGTGGTTGACGTTTTGACGGTCCGTGGCACCATTAAGCGGCCAGTCGCAAAGCTCATTCTCCTTCCTATAGAAAACACTGTCCACGTCCAAGTGTCCAACTAACACATATGTTTTTTGTCGTTCGATGCATATAACCCAATCACTTATATCTCACGTTCTTTTTCCTTCCAAGCATGACACCTCGCCAACGTCCAGTGGAGCGCAGCCGTCCGCGGGGAACCAACAGCTTCCGCTGTCGGGTCTGCCGCGGAGTCCACGCATTGCGCAAATGCCAGCGCTTTCTGCAGCTCAAGGTGGAGAAACGACTACAGGCAGTCCTCATCAACAAATACTGCCACAACTGCCTGGCTCACCAACACTCCGGGCGCTCGTGCCGAAGCGGCGACACGTGTCGAGTGTGCGGGCAGAACCACCATACCCTCCTCCACATGGGAGGAAAGCACCGATCCTCACGTCCGAAGCCCCGCTCTCTACCATCGAGGGCATCCTCGCCACCAGCGAGATCGACCTCCCGATCCCCTGCTCCTCCGACGACGCTGGCATCGCTCCTGCAGTCCAGGAGCACCAGCATTCTGCCAACGGCATGGGTCGTAATCGACGCAGGCCACAAGTCCTTCGAGGTGGGTGCACTAATCGATCCGTGCAGCCCAACCAGTCGCATCAACGCATCTTTGGCAACGGCCTTCGGGCTTTCCGTCACTCGCGTTGGTGCGGAAGGTGCCTGTACCGCCGTCATACAATCGAGGAACAGGAGCGATGTCAGGCTGGAGGTTGTGCTGAGCGTGCAGCCTCAACTCCTGATAAGGACCCCCGAACGGCTCTTGGGCGACCATATAAAGGAGCATTTCGCCAATATGGCCTTGGCGGACGAAAATTTCCATCGGCCGAGCACCGTGTCATTGGTGCTGGGGGCCGATTTATATCATAAGATCATTCTGCCAGGAGTGATCCCAAGCACCGAAGGCTTCCCGATGGCGCAGAACACGGTGTTCGGGTGGACCCTCTCCGGCACATGCAGTACCGCATAAATTCAACCCACATTCTCTCCCCCCGTTCCTGGGCGCACAACTTTTTTGTTGCAATTATATTGCAAGGGGGGGAGGATGTTCATGCCGAAAAGCATGCACCATGCGACCACGTAAACTCCAACCAACAGCAACATCGACTTCGAACCGAAAGCTCAAGGGCAATGTTGCAGAGCGGCGAAGCGGTGTTCTAGAGTTAAGCTCTTGTAAATATTTTAGTCTAAGAAATAAAGTGAATATCGAAACACGCACATTTCTTTGTTTGGTCGGCCCATACACCGATCACTAATTACCAGACCACAAGAAGCCGACCCCCACATATCCACCACAACTCAGGAAAACTACTGGCAGGAACTCCCACTACAATCAGTATCGATCAGTAAATCTTAACATGATATTTATATCTTACATTCGGCCAACCTGACTATAGATCGCCTCCGATCTACATACTAAGGCATACAATTTGTAGAACTTTTCATACAAATTTTCATGTTGGGTATTGTTTTACTCAACTAAATTATTTGTCTACTAACAGCATGAGGTTACGGTTTTATCCTTACACTCTACCCATGGTTTAAGCCTTGCTGGTTCAAGTACACTTCGGAATGGCATCTGTGTTAATAGACAGTCCTCAATGGCGAAAACCTCATAACGATCATTATTCAATGTTTTTGTATTTTTGTAGGAAAAAAAACGGTTATACGTCGGCTAACGGAATTTATCGGCGAAATTCGGCATATGAAATTTTGGTCAAACGGTTATGACTTAGAAGTTTGTTTTTATATTTTTAAAAGCGATACCTTAAACGACGCCTAATTAATGTGTCTATCTAAAACCAAAAATTAAGGCATTCAAAATTTTTTTTTCGAATTTTCCTGAGCTTTCAAAGTCAAAATTTCGGGGAAAAATACCGAAAAAAAATTATGAAATTTCAATTTGGAAGCTTTATATCTTCCAGACGTTAAGTTACAGCTACAAAGTGCCTGAGTCGGATTTATAGCTGAATTTGTCAGCCTTTTTTAACTGCAAAGTTCAATACAACCAGTTGTAGGAAACTTAAGTTATGTGTAAAATAGAAGCACTACCTATGACAAAAAAAACCACACTTTTTAAAAATTCTTAAAAAAAAAAACTACTCCATGAAAAAAAAAAACATTCTTTCAAAATTTTTAAACATTAAACCAAATCTATCAGAAAGTCATTTTTGGGACAGCGGAAAAAAAAGTTGAATTTTATCGAGTAGTGTATTCAGCCCCACCGGGTCTGAGTATTTGCCTTAGCCCTTTCGATTAATTAGTTGACATGTAATTTAACCCTTACAGTTAACCTGTACATGTTCTTCAAGGTCCACTTAAGGGCAGAGTGTGCCGTGCTACCACAATCTAATAATGTGGCAGCGATGCTTTACGAAGCCAGTGCAAATGCGATTCTACCTTGTGTAAGAACGTTTTTCCGGCACCTCCAGGTGCACCCAAAAAGAACAGTTCACCATGTTGTTCTTAGATAGCTCGCAATACTTGGTCGTAAACTGCACAAGTCTCAAAGCTCTTGTTGCTCCACGCATATTTTGATATATTCAAATGGAAAATGCCATCCAATATCCGCCTTGCTGACCCGAATTTCAATAAATCTCAGCGCATCAATGTGCTTATTGGAGCCAGTTTATTTTATGAAATCTTATGGGTTGAACAGATTAAGTTGGACAAAGGCTTTCCTATTACACAAAAAACGCGTCTCGGTTGGGTTGTCACAGGTGGAGGTCATTATTCCCACAGTTCTGTGCTCTTAGCTGCCTCTAGTTCGACTGAATTGAGTCATAATCCTACTGTTGGTAAGGATGAGCTAGTAAGACGGTAACGCCATAGAGGCAACACAGGAAGAAATTGCTTGCGAGGAAAATTTTAAAAAACATTTCTGTCGGCTGCCAAGTGGCGAGTACAGCGTTCAATTGCCCCTTAAGATGAGTGACAGTCTTCTTGGAGATTCATATCAACAAGCATATCGTAGATTTCTTAATTTAGAACGCAAGCTGGGACGCAAGCCACTTCTTAGGGCCCAATACGCCGAATTTATAAAGGAGTACCTCGACTTAAATCATATGTCCCCTGTTAAGAGCGACTAAAACAATGCAAAGAGAGGACAAAACCACCACAAATCTCCGAGTAGTTTCGACGGATCCGCATGTACATCTACAGGATATTCCCTAAACGATATATTGATGTCGGGCCCAACTATTCAGCCGAAATCAGTTACGACTCTTTTCCGATTTCTGACCTTTCCTGTAGCCTTGACTGGTGACATTTGTAAAATTTATAGGTGCGTCCGCGTCTTGCCCCAGGACAGTTTTCTGCAGTGCATACTGTGGCGTGATACGGGGGATACGAACATTTAAACTGGATACTGTCACCTATGGAATGAAACCAGCATCATTTCTAGCCGTCCGTTCCATGCACCAACTAGCAGCCGACGAGCGTGCGCCAGCACGTGATGCCAGCATGAGTGAATATGGAGCATGTATTTACAGTTTTTCGCAAGGCGTCTATTTAGTAAAGGCAAATCGTCTATGTTCCAGATCTCGTGTAGCGCCACTGAAGACTATTACTATACACAAGTTGGAATTATGCGGGGCAGCGCTACTCGCTCAGCTTATGCATGAAGTCTCTTTAATGAACTTCAATTGCTTGTATTATTGTTGGTTTGACTCTACCGCCGTATTGGCCTGGATCAAAAACCAGCCATCTAACTTTAATGTATCTGTTGCTAATCGACTGTCTGTTATTCAGGAACTCACATCTGGAATGTCCAAACGCTTCGCTTTCTCAGATTTTAGATGATTGCGGTTTGTTTCGAGTTGGAGGAAGCCTTAAGAACTCCACGCTGGATTTTGAAGCACGACATCCCATAATACTGCTCGGAAATCATTCCATCACTTCTGCTTTGACACGGCACCTACACGAAAAGCAGCTTCACGCAGGACACCAGTCACTATTAGACATCATTCGGCAAACTTACGGGCCAATTGGTGGTCGAAAGACCGTAGCTCACGTAATACAGAAGTGTTTCAGATGCTTTCGAGTGAAGCCTCGAACTCTAGAGCAAATAATGACATCTTCCGGTGTATAGAGTTAGCGAATCTCGGGCATTTATATTTACCGGTGTGGACTACTGCCCGTTCCTGTATAAGTTAGAAATTCAAAATCGGCCCCCAATTAAATGCTACATGAGCATTTGTATATGCTTCTCCACTAAAGCGGTTCACATCGAGCTAGTGAAGGATCTCACATTGTCCGCGTTCCTGTCTGCTCTTCACCGTTCTATTTGCACACGTGGAAGACCGATTCGTATTTGGTTAGATAATGCCACAAATTTTGTTAGAGCTCGGAACGAGCTGGCACAACTCAAGTGGCTATTCCTACATCAAGCTATTCGCCGTACATCATGCTTGCCTCAACGATTGCATCGATTGGCGTTTCACTCCTCCAAGATCACCACATTTTGGAGGATTATGGGAGGCTTCAGTCAAGGCCGCCAAACATCATTATCGCCGTGCCCTTGGATCCTCGCTTCTTGGATTTGATGAGCTGCGCACACTTGCGTGCAATATTAGCGCAATCATTAATTAAAGGCCATTGTTTCCTCTTTCAGAGATCACGGCAGATCTCGTTGTACTCACGCCAGCTCATTTCTTGGTTGGCGCCACAACCGTCTTAGAGCCTGTCTTGGTAAATTTAACCGTCGATCGCCTAGACCGTTGGCAGAAGGTCACACAGCTGCAGCAAATCTTTTGGTCTCGATGGCGCCATATGTGCCGTTTACACTGAGGCTGCGTCTTGATTCTTTGCGTCTTCCCAGAAACGCAGTTTTCTTTACATAGGTTTAGCATAGGGCCCAAGTGGTGGCAAAAAGTTGCGTTGTTTTCAGACGCAGGTGCGTTTTCGTGTTTTTTTGCCTTTTAGCGGAACTATCACAACTAATAACAACAAAAAACAGTATATTAAAATTTAAATATTGCCTCTTAAAATTTTTAGCTGAGTAAAAAGGGTCAAAAATTCATGTAATGCTTAGAACAAATTGTTTAAACTAATTTTATTATTAAAAAAAAGCATCTCAACAATAAACTTGAATTCAAACTTTTTGCTGCAAATCCCATATCTTTGAATCCTTTCACTGTTTCCGTGATCTTTTCAGGGTAAGAAAGTCTGCTGGCTGATACTTGTCAGCGAGTTGAGCAACTACCTGGATTGTCAGTCGAAAAGGAGACTTTCTTTTTGAGATTGGGCAACAGTCCAACAAGAATGTTCAAATTACTCCCTTCCATGCGGAAATTTTCCTTAAAAAAGGCATCGGAGTTCTCCACAACATCTTTCTCCCAAAATGTGGCTGTTGGGTTGCCCAGCCTGATATTTAGTCGACATAAGTTAAATCATAGTCAGTGGTGCAGCAGTAAAATAAAATGCCTATTATTGTTTGCTATTTGTACTGCCCACTGTATCACATTGTACATCGACATAAGCTCCCGCACTGCAGCACCCTATCCAGCCGTACTCTCTCGTCTTCTTTAATACTTTCGCCTTCGTCGCTCTCTCGATCTTTCACCATCGCTCTCTCGGATCATCGCTCGCTTGCTTACATTAGGGCACGGGCAATTCGGCCCGCCTGCCCTTAATTCAGTCTGAATCGATCACTCATATAGTCGGCATCTATCACTCACATAGTCTGCACCTAGCACCCATACTGTCTTGAGCTGATCTTCGTGGCCATAAGACCGTCTTTCGTCATTATTAAATCGCATCGATCGTTCCCCCTCATACATATATGTACATACGCAATACGTCGGTCTACTTATGTATAGTCTTGAGCTGATCGTATCGCATCATAGCTCATTCGCTGCATCGATCTTTAATCGGTCTTTCATACATAATTCGCCTAAATATACATATGTACATACGCCTTTGTCGGTCTAAATATCTCCCAATAAACTGTACCTATTATTAATTTAACCGCTCGATCCTTTATTTAAACAACACATCGCAACAGCTAGTGAAAAAGCTCATTAGCTTAACTGTGGCTATTGCAATTAAGAATAAATTATTTAATTGAAAAGAGAGAACATTATCTGCTCTTTACTTACAAAGGTCCAAACGCAAGGAGGACGTTGCAGTAGCAAGACGAATTGCAACTTTGCTGAGGATAACTCAGCCGCTTCCATGCACTTCAAAAGATTTCCCTCACTTTGCGCCACCGCAGTTAAAAGAATCAACTATATTTCCGACATATTTCGTTGATTTTCGAACATTATTTACTTTGTTTACAAAATTTGTCTTCCTCTTCCAAGACGGAAAGACGCTGTGGTGTAAACGCCTCTTCTGCTTCTCTGCTTCTTTTCCGATATCGATAGGTAACGAACCCCGTGTAAAAAGCCTATAATTTAACCAGTCTTCAGGAGCGAGCTAAGTGGCGCACCCGGAATCCTGAGCTGAGAACGATGTGGTTCTTGTTAAGGACGAGAACTACCCTCCGCTAAAGTGGCCGTCAGCGAATCGTCGAACTCATCCCAGGAGCTGATGGCGTATCTCGAGTCGCCTTGATCAGGATGGCTACAGGTGTTAATCGAAGGGCACTTGCCAAATTGTGTCTCTTACACAAGGGAGTAATTCCTATTGGTACCATTCTGTTTCCATACTCTTACTGTCTTGCTTTCTCTCACCATCATGCTCTCACTTATCATCTTTTATCTATGCTTCTTAACTCTCGCTTTTCTTATCTATGCTTCCACACGGCGCAGCTAAGCGGACGACAGCTGCGTCTGCTAAAATCAGTTACCGCTTGATGTAGTTGGAGCACAGACCTCTTTGTCCCAATCTATTATTTGGCCCGAGATTGGCTCGCTTGCCTCCCCAAGTTTATTTAACTCTCTTTACAAACATACATTGTTAAAGGCTCTGGCGGCTTTGGCCACCCTCACCATTGAAATTAAACTTTTTGTGAAATTCTTTGATATATAGTCAACGAAAAAGCTCGTTGTCTCAACTGTCTTTATGATACAATTGGGGCTTAAATTCATGGGTCACATGTAGCGCAAAAAGAATACGGTCCAATGATAAGTAAAGTATGCACTAGTCGCATTCACAACATGATCAAGGCGATATTTCAACACGCCTGACACCTGTGTCATATTTTATTCCCAAAACCCGTGTTGGGCAGTGTGATGCATTAATAGAAAACATACTAAATTAATTACGCAGGCTACTTTTTAAAAAGAACGAATGTTCCTGTTCGAAATGAAAAGTGAACTGTTTTTTTATACAACAAAACTAATCTTAGTTGGAAAAGGAAAAAAATAAATGACTTATTGAACCAATAAGATACATTTTACCCTATTACCCGGGTAATTTAGCTTTTACCTTCTATTTATATTTTGTTTAACCCAACCTCAAATTTTAGTCGGGAAAAATGGTCAGGGCAATAACACTTTTCGTTTTAGTGCTAACAGCTGACGCAAGGTACACTTATAAAGGTAGCCGCACTTAAGTTATCGCCCTCTTTGCTTCCTTTTTAAATTTCAGTCTGTTGTGAGCAGTTGTGAGCGACGCATCTCCGCGGACGATTTTTTCGTGTTCCTTTTGACTTTTCTTATTTTTGCAATGGCGCCGCCATATTGCTTTTTATGCAAGATTTCTTGTGAAATTAGTTTAAAATATGTGCATGTGCCTAAAGACGATTTAAAAAGAAAATTGTGGATTGGTTCAGTGGGAGTTGACCTAAAACCAAATCATACAATTTGTGACAATCATTTTAACCCAAATGATTTTTATTTTGAAAAGCAAAGTAAACGACGTCTACTGCGCGCAGGCGAAATTCCTATAAATATTAAAAAAAATGTATTCAATTCCATTCATTGCCATTGTAAATTTGCGCCTGCAAATTAAAGTTAAGGCTTTGGAGAAGGAAATATATAATCTCAAGCAACAGCTGAAACAGGCTAACAATTTAAATGCCTGTGTCAGCAAACTTTTTACTGCAAACCAGGTGCAGCAACTAACGATTGGAGGACAAGCCCGTTGGACCCAGGAGGACATCTCTGAAGCCATTTGCCTTCACGCAGCAGGGCTACGCGCATATCGGCACCTTTATAAAAAAGGGTTTCCACTTCCCCACACTGCAAAAATGGTGTCAGTATATCGAAATCAGTCCAGGGGCATTAGATTTTGTTATAAATCTGATGGGGAACTCAAATGATATGGATGACACAGACAGAGTGTGCACCCTGATGTTTGACAAAATGAAAGTGGCTTCATCTTTTGAGTGGGATGCTTCGCAGAGTGCAGTTTAAACGCAAAAAGAATATGTGCAAGTTGCAATGGTGCAGGGCGTATTCAAGTCGTGGAAACAGCTCTTTACTACGATTTTGACGAGCCGATGACTGAAACCATTATAAAATCATTAATAAAAAACTGCACGATGCTGGCACTGTGTCGCGGCAATTGTGTCGAACATGGGACATGTACATGGGACATATACATGTAAGCTCCCGCACGGCAGCAGCCTATCCAGCCGTTCTCTCGTCTTCTTTCCTTCTTTCTTTCGACTTTTCTAACACTCTCTCGATCTTTCGTCAGAATGTATCTGATCTCACAGATTTATTTAACGTGGCATATTCCACAGGCAGGGATTAAAACCACGGTGTCTATTATATAAAATATAAACACAGGAATCTGGTACAATGCGCCAATTAACGCCCTAGAATAAGAAGCTATAGCTATGTACATAGCGACTCATCCTAGTACCAATTGATTGTATGTTTTGTCGGACATACAATCCCCCTTGGTAGGGGCAAGGTGTACCTAACACCTCTTCCGATCTATGGGTCTCGGCACCCGGTTGAGATCGCAACTCCACGACGAACCTAACGGTTCTACCCGCGTATATTTGGGTTTCAAACCACAGCCACCACGAACTCCCACAAGGGGGCCTACCTCAATGGGCAGCCTTGGACACTGCCCAACCCGTGGACGAAATTAAGGGATCGATCGCCCTCCCTTTTGGCCCCGACAAGCACCGGATAGGGAATCCATGGGGTGTCAGTTTTGACTCTACTAGTCCGGGACTGACGGCCCATGCGCCGCCATAAAGTCCAGCAGTTGTCGCTTCCTGGAGAACGCCTCTCCTGCGAATCGATCCAGCAACTGCATCCTCTCCTGAGTAGCCACCACTTCGGAAAAGTTCCATTCGCCATCTGTGTGCTGCACTCCAAGTCCATCGAGGTCTCGCAAATCTGCATAGAGGGGACAGTCACATAAGAAGTGCTGCCAATCCTCGCGCTCTGCGCCGCATAGACATGCAGGCGTGTCGCTTAGCCTTCTCTGATGCAGAAATGCATTGAGCGATCCATGGCCAGTCAGCAGGAATCCAGCGCGCAGCGTGAAGCCAAATCTTCGCTCGCTGTAGACGAAGCTTACGTTCGGAATGAAGCGGTGCGTCACCCGTCCTGGGGAGCTACCATCATCCCATCTGCGTTGCCACACGCACAGCAGGCATTCGTCTAGTCGCGTCATCTTCTGCTTCCAGCTAAGATTTGCCAAATCTTCGCCGTATAGCCAATCGCTCTCCTCCAGCGGGTAGTCACGCTTTAGTTTGAATCTGATTGCCAGACGTCTGGCGACCAGATCAAACGGGGGGCTCCAGCAAGTACTTGCAGTGCCACGGAGGACACTGTTCGGCATACCGGTAGGCATCCAATCAGGATGGCTCTTTGGCACGCAATCAGCTTCGTGATCGCTTGCGCCGTCATGGCGACTGACCAAACCGAGGCACCAAATAGTGCACATGGCACCATGAGTCCGGCATATATTGTTCGCTTTGCGCGGGGACTGAGTCCCCAGTCGACCCGCAGCACGCGCGACAATGCCCCTACGACTCCAGTCAGCTTATCGCGTAGGCCAGCGATGTGCGGGAGAAAACTCAACCGTTCGCCGACCGTGATGCCCAGGTACCGATACTTACGCCTGTATGGCAGGCTTGCTCCAGCAAACCGTACCACTGGCGGCCGTCTAAGATTGCCTTTGAGCAGCATGATCGCCGTCTTGCTAGTTGAAACGGCCACGCCGACTTCAACTCCCCAAGCGCCTACGATGGACATCAGGTCCGCTCCTTTATGCTCCAGCTCTGAGCGGGCATTTCCCTCGATGAGGAGGAGCAAATCATCAGCATACGCGCTGAGCGCACCAAGTGGCTCCAAGCGCTGAAGCAGCACGTCCATCAAGATGTTCCATATGAATGGACCACTTATGGACCCCTGTGGGCAACCTCTTGTCACCGGAACAGTGGCTTCTTCATACCTGCTGACGATGCTCGCACTCCGGCCGGAGAAGAAACTTCGCCACAAGCTTGCTTCTCGGCATCCCAGCTCAAGGAGACGGTGTAATGCAGCATTCCACTCAACGTTGTCGAAGGCTCCCTTGAAGTCCACGAATATCCCGAGCACGTATTTCGACCGGCTGGCCGAGACTGTACTCGTGACGTGGTTCCAAGCATCCTCGACACAGCGTCCTTGGCGAAATCCAAATTGCCATCTGCAGCCATCCGGTATGGTATCCTTCAGACGATTCACCATGATCCCCTCTAGCACTTTGCCCAGCACTGGCAACAGACAGATACCCCGATATGAGGTAGGATCGGTCCGGTCCTTATCGGGTCCCTTCAAGAGTGGAACCACACGAGGATGCTTCCATCTCCTGGGAAAGTACCCTGTCTCCAGGCAGCGGGAATACAACGCTGTCATGTGCTGAGGGATGGCACGCCACACTGCCTTGCAAATGGCACCTGTGATGCCGTCCATGCCGGGAGAGCGCCTGCTCTTCAACCTGGCGACGCATGCATCAACCTCGAAAGCTTCGAGGGCCGGTGGAGCCTCGGACTCAATGGCAATGTGAGCATTCGACTGCGCAACAGGGAAAAAGTTGCGGAGGAGCTCACTCGCACAGTCACGCCATGTTGTGACCAGCTCACCATCTATCCGGAGGCCTCCAATCTCCGTGCTCTTTTTGCGGCCTCGGCAAATCCTGTAGACGTGCCCCCATGGATCATCTCTGTTCTCTCCCACGAAGCATCGCCAGTTGTCCTCCTTCGTCGTCAGGATGAGCTTCTTGTATTGCGCTGAGGAGATCCTCAACGCAACCACGAGCTGCTCCGCGTCATCGGTCTCATGCCGACGAGCGCTCTGGAGCTGTCGCCTCAGTCTCCTGACCTCTTGGCGTTTGGATTGTAGTTCGGCGGTCCACCAAACTACTTTCCTGACGGCTCTCGGCGTACTGCGTCCCAGCACTCTGTCGCACACTCTGTGCACTAAGGAGTGCAGTGCAGTCACCTGGTCATCCAGCGGCGATTCGGCGATGTTTTCCGGCAATTCGGCTGTCTCCCTTGTCACTTCGTCCTCGAACAATCGCCAGCGCGCATTGGAAAGCTTCCAGGACGGCACAGGAGCAATGTGCTCGACTGCATCGGTAACACCAGGCGTGACTTCAACATGTATCATGTTGTGGTCACTGGTGTCCCATTCCCTCACTTCCCAATCGTATGTGGCCCACATAGTCGCTGCTTGGTTGACGATTGTTACGTCGATGTCGCTTTGGCCTCTGCGGTTATCGAATGTAAACACCCGACTGGCTAGATTGAGCACGCCGGCTCGGTTCTCCAGTATCCACTCAGACAGCAGCTCACCCCGCGCATAGCTAGCTTGCCTCTGAGCTTGCTCAGAAAGTTTGCTAAACCACGCCGGAGATACTGCATTCGCGTCTAGCCCAAAGATGACGGGAGTGCGGCTGCCTAGCAGCAGCACCGCATCTAAGTACCTGAGGTACGGCGCCAAGTCGGTGTCGAATTGGCAGTATGCGGAGCATAGAAAGATTGAGCCGAATCTTCCCGTAACTCTGACGCATACTCCAAAATCCGTGACAAGGGGTTCCATTGGCATGCAGATGGCTTCCGGTTCGTCGACGATGATAGCAGCTTTCCCGCGGCCGATCTTTCGTCAGTAGGGCACGGGCAATTCGGCCCGCCTGCCCTCAAATCAGTCTGGATATCGTCGCGCTAGCATAAGGGCATGGGCAATTCGGCCCGCCGGCCTTTACAGCGTCTGGCCCTAGCTCTTCAACCCGACACTGTCGTTGAACCGAACCCTCGCGTCTTCAATTTGACCCCGTCTTGAATCGAGCTAAACAGACTCGTCGTGCATTTCCAGTATTCTTTCGACTCGCTATCCTATTACATACATATATACCCCACAGTAAACTGTATCAAACTAAACTCCCGTGTTTAATCTATCGCAAATTACGCTGCCGAAAAAGCTCGGCAGTTCAACATAAAGTTTAGGAGCCTAGCAACGCAGCCGACGACAGAAGAGAGAGCCCAGCAACACAACCAACGCCACCAAGAGAGAACGCGATCCCATCGACTCGCCCACGCCGAAATAGAGCAAAAGCTCAGCGAACAGACAGAGACTGGCAGAGGACAGAAGAAAACGCCGTTATCCAGATGAGGGAACGGACAGAGACCGGCAGAGGACAGGAAAAGAAAACGCCGTTATCCAGCGGCCCATGAACAGACGAGAGAACGAACAGAGACCGGCAGAGGACGGGAAAAACACCGTTACCCAGTGGATCATGGCCAGCGCGAAGAGAGCGACAGAGCACCGACCTGGAAAGAGCAGAGGCTCGTCGGCAGAGCGTGGGCAGCGCGAGACCGCCAGAGAGGGCTTGCGATCAGGAAGCTGGAGGAACCAAAAAAAAAAGTCCGGCCTGAGACACAAGCGAGTACAGACGTGCTGGGCGATCGCGGAATATTTTCTAAAATAAAACACGAGTGTTTCGTAACGGCGAGTCGTAACGGGGCTAGTGAAAACCGAGCGCGAGGACATAATCTGACCGGGAAACGCTGCTCCCGGAGGACAACACCAACCAGGAGGACGGAGACACGGGTGCTGAGGCAACATCCGGAGCTGGGGTAAGCGAGTCTCACGTCGTGAGTGTAGGGTTGCTGAGCGGTGCGATAGGCAGGGTAAATAAAGAATAAATATTAAAGCTAATGCTCTGTTGGTCACTCGAGTCCGATTTTGTGGGCCCAGGAGTACAGGGGATACATTATAGGTTAATATCTCTCCTGTTTGGCTCTTCCCTTCCCGTAGTGTTACTTAGTATGGAGGGTTCTCGGAAGTGTCGTCCGACGATTGTCTCGGCCTTTCGCTGACGCTGACTGGCGTCGGCCGACCCCCCAAAGTTGCCGTCTGGCGATTGCCTCGAGCCCTTGGCGGTCCGGACGCTGACCGTGTATTCGGATTTCCGTTTCCAGCAATGATCCTCAAGCAGGATCACCAGGACCCCTGCCCAGGATACCAAGGCGCTTCGACAATACAGATCACCGACCAGGACCTCGTGCAGATTCAATCGGTACCCCGCGGCCGCGACCCAGTGTGAAAGTATTCCCCCGCACGTTTAACCTCGAGCGTTTTCGATATCCAGCTATCGGCATGGGCGTGCAGTGGATCTCGTATCGACGCAAGGACGAACTGCAGAATATCGCTGCAGAGTTCGGCCTCATCGAGACAGGGACCGTGGACGAGCTGCGCAGTCGAATAGCGGCTTTCATCTCACACGGAGAACAATCGACAGCGATCGAAAAGCGGATCGAGGAGCTAGGCACCCTCTACGCTAGTGCACCCAGCCCCAAGAGCCCGAGGACGGTATCCCCGTCACCAGGATCTAGCCGTCGAGAGCAGAAGGACGGCATCCAGGTGGAACAACCTCTATCTATAGTAATCCCTGAGCTCCCCCGAGAAGCCTCGGCTAAACGACAGTTCAGCGACGGCAGCTACTCGCACCGCTTCGCCGAAGGATCCAGAACTTCGCGACCCGGTAGAGAAGAAATCCCTTATGCCATATTGGCCGATAAATTGCGCAATTGGGGACTGAAGTTCGATGGACACTCGGGTGCCTTAGCGTTCATAGAACTGGCTGGAAGATCGTGTGGAGTCTTATGGCGGCAGCCCGGAACAACTTCCTCGTGCTATTTCTGGTTTGTTAACCAACAAGGCGGAGGGATGGTTTCGAACATTCAAGATGCAGGGCAAGCCTTGGGCCGAATTCCGAAAGGAGTTCTTCCTGCCTATCCGAAGCCGATATCAACGACCCGGAGAGGCATTTCAGGATTATCTGATTGATCTCCGACTCATGATGCAGCGAGCCCCATATACGCAGGAAAGAGAATTAGACAGGATCTATGAATATCTTAGACCCGAATACCAATTATTCACCCGGAGCAATGAGTTCGAGACGCTGAGAGAGCTCACACAGTTGGTAGTGGCGTACGAGGCGACTCGGGATCGCGGACAGACCTACCCAGCCAGCAATTCCCCGGATACCAAACCAAGGTTACCCCCATACCGACGTACCACTGCAGACGAGGCAATACCTTGCCGGAATGCCCAGACAGCTAACCGCGTGACGACCCAGGACGGAGACCGACCCGTAGATGTGCGCCGGGCCTGCCGGAATTGCGGAGAGGAGGGTCACTTCCACGGCTCCTGTAGGAATCGACGATTGTTGTTCTGCTGGGAGTGCGGCCGCCGCGGCATACGAACAATTGACTGCTGCCGTCAATCGATGACGGGAAACGGATTGAGTCTCCGCCCAGTAGTGACCCGAGCGGAGACGTACACCCAGGACCCCCAGGAGTAACGCATCCTCTAAACTTGGAGGGTGGCAGGATCGCCGCGCTAGTCACCATCGGAGAATTACCCTTGACAGCGACCCTGGATACCGGAGTGACCCGATCGTTTATCAGCCATCGAATGGTGAGGGAGCTAAGGACAGAAGAAAGCATGCTGAATGTAAGGATCCAGGTCCGCCTGGCGGATGGAACCACGAAGGAAGTGACGCAAGCTGTGAGAGTTACGGTACGGCTTGATCAATGAGAAACGCACGTGACCCTATTGGTACTACCCATAGTGGTCGATGACGTCATACTAGGGCTCGATTTTCTTTGCGGGATTCAGGCGATAATCCTGTGCGGACGCGCATACTTGCAACTGACCCGGGAAATCGACCCCATCTCCGTATTATCGCCGTCTCTGCCGCACACAGCGACATCCTATGACAATCCTTCCCCGACCATGCCGCTCGTGACCCCGCCCTCGACCAGCTCTGCGACGAACACTAAGACACCGCTATCGAACACCGAACACGCCAAGCACAGCCGCCCTACCTGGACAACGCCATCGAACACCGAACACGCCGAACACAGCCGCACTACCAGGACAACGAAACCAAACATCGAATACGCCGAACACAGCCGCACTACTAGGACAACATCAGCCAGCCCCGACCGCACCAGACCTAGCAACAGAACTTGGACGGAGACGACTGCGACACCGCTGGGCACACCCAGGGCCAGTCGGTCTGCCGCCAAATCATCGACAGACGCAAGCAGGATCAACAAGACCTTGACGGAGACGACTGCGACACCGCTGGACACACCCAGGGCCAGTCCGTCTGCCGCCAAATCAGCGACACCGCTGGATATTACCAGGGCCAGACGGTCTACTCTGAAGACGACACGAAACGACGCCATCCGGACCACGAATCATAGCCTCGACCACGCCAGACCCAGCAGCATCAACAGGATAACGAGTCAAAGCCTCGACCACGCCAGACCCAGCAGCTCTATTAGGACAATGCACCCAAGCCTCAATCATGATGGACCTAACAGCAGTACCAGGTACCAGCCACGCATCGAGTTGGACCACAGGCGCCCAGCTATTCTGCCGCAACGACACGGAAAACCCCGCTGAAGTAGCATCGCCACTTACTGCAGCGAGCCCTGCTCGAAGCGGGATGGGTTGCGCAAGGTCAGTAACCTCGAACCTAGTTTTCCCACTGACTATCAGCTAGCGCCATTAGCCGACGCCGTCACTGCTCGCCAACGTAATATTTTTTTGAAAACGGACCGGACCACGCACCTCACGGTGAACCTAGCCATCATAGCTTCGACCCTGTCCGAGGAACTCTCGCCGCAGATGCCCCCAGAGGCCGAACCACCGCTCGCGCCATGGGTGTCCGCGTTCTTGGAACAAGAGTTGGCCAAATTCGAAGGGCTGAGTGGCGTCTCGCACATAACCCAGCACACGATCATTATGAAAGACGATAAGCCACTGAAACAGAGGTATTTCCCCAAGAACCCGGCCATGCAGAAGATCATCAACGCGCAGGTCGACGAGCAATTAAGGGACGGACGCATCAAAGCTTCCAAAAGTCCGCATAGCGTCCCGATCGTGCTAGTAGGGAAGAAAACGGGAGACATGCGTATGTGTGTGGACTACCGGGAACGCGCTACAACGTTGAACCTCAAAAATGGGTACTGGCAGATCCCCCTGGCGGAAGGAAGTAGGGAGTGCACCGCGTTCACGGTTCCGGGCAGAGGCCTCTTCCATTGGAAGAAGATGCCGTTCGGGCTTCATTCTGCATCAGCGACGTTTCAGAGGGCACTGGATAGTGTTATCGGACCCCAGATGGAGCCCCATGCTTTTGCGTATCTCGACGACATCATGGCGTCTTGGTATCGCAGGTTCGTACCGAATTTCGCAACTATCGTACAGCCCATGTCAAGCCTCCTAAAGAAGGACAAAAAGTGGATCTGGAGTGAGAAACAGCAAGCAGCATTCGAGGAGTTGAAGGAGAAATTAACTCAAGCACCCGTCCTAGCTTGCCCAGACTCCTCGGAGACGTTCACGTTGCAAACGGATGCAAGCGACTACGGTCTTGGAGCAGTTTTGACACCGGAGATATCCGGAGAGGAGAGGGTCATAGCTTACGCCAGTCGACGACTCCTAAAAGCGGAGGAGAACTACTCGGCAACGGAGAAAGAGTGCTTAGCCATCGTCTGGGCCATAAGAAAGTTACGATGTTACCTGGAGGGCTACCATTTTGACGTCATCACCGACCATCTCGCTCTAAAGTGGTTGAACTCTATCAATAACCCAACCGGACGCATCGCTCGATGGGCTCTAGAGGTCCAACAGTATCGCTTTGACATTCATTACCGGCGAGGGAGCCAAAATGTCGTAGCAGATGCCCTTTCCCGGCAGCCCATCGAAGCCCTACGACGAGCACTGGAGCATCCACCCACGTGCCCATGGTTGCAGAGGTTACTCAAGCGGATCCGATCGCAGCCCGAGAAGTGCGCCGAATTCACAATCGAAAACGGCCAAGAGGACAGAGAACCGACCCGCCGAAGAGGAATCTCATCAGTGGAAGTTGTGCGTTGCCAGTGACCACCGACGCCGAGTACTCCAAGAATGCCATGACCACCCGACAGCAGGCCACCAAGGAATACGGAAGACTACTAACCGCGTGGTCCAACGATATTACTGGCCTGGTCTCTACCGGGACGTGGTGCGATACGTGCAGCGATGTGAGAGCTGTCAGAAGTTTAAGGTGAGCCAATGTAAACCATCAGGGCAAATGTACACGCGTCAGGCAAAGGGCCCTTTCCGAGAGAGGATCCTCAGTTGATTTGGAGTCCCACGGAAATTCGTGTGCGATAACAGCACGCAATTCACAAGCCGATCCTTCCGGAAGTTCTGCGGATTAGCAGGCATGGAACTGGAACACACTGCTCCATATACACCCCAACAAAACCCGACGGAACGGGCAAACAGAACTATCAAAACAATGATAGCACAGTACATTGAGACGGACCAACGGACCTGGGACGACCTACTCCCAGAATTGAGCTTAGCCGTGAATAGCAGCCCCTCAGATACCACCGGCTTCAGCCCTGCGTTCCTGGTACTCGGAAGGGAACCAAAACTCCCTGGCGCATTGCACGACGAGATGACCCCGGGAGTAGCAGGAGAACTCGAACCCGCGCACGACAAGGCCACCCGATTGCAGGAAATCTACAAGGTAGTGCAAGCAAAAAACCCAGCAGGCATCCCAAACCCAGAAGAAGACGTATGACTTACGCAGACGAGATTGGCGTCCCGAACTGGGAACGCTGGTCCTTCTGCGTCAGCACCACCAATCCAAGGCAGCTGATGGTTTCGCCGCGAAATTGACCCCTAAATATGAAGGGCCTTACAAAGTGGTTAAATTCTTATCCCTCAACATAGGCAAGCTGCAGATAAACCAGGGTCGACAAAGAAAGACCGTAAGCTTGGCGGACTTGAAGGCGTTCCACGGAGCTGACAACGACGAGGACGAACCGCAGCCGGCGCCGGAGACACCAGAATGAACTACAGATTCCACGAGGGGCACTTGTAGTAGCGCGCTGCTTCAACGTCCTTGCCCCGAAAGGGGCAAAACTCAAGAGTCGTAAGCCATGTATAAGTTCCCCTTATGGGAATAGTTAAGAAAACATGTATAAATCGTTTCACACTCACCGCTCAAGCAAGATAGGGGGGATGGTATGATTTCTTTGTTAAGGCAGGCAGGCACTAATCTATAGGAGTTTCCTCCCTAGATTCGACGAAGATGAAGCGACAGAGCGACGGAAGCATGGTCCGATCGAACGGCAGACGCTACGACCACGAAGGACCATCAACGTCGAGACAAGCCGATTTCCTTCGGGCCCATCAGCTGATCGCCACCCGGCACGACCGACTCCCACAGGAGCAACGGCTGCTATCTGTCCAAGGTTGGCTTGATCGGCAGCAACCCGCTGCCCCCGCGAGAGTTTCACCCGAGGAGATGGTACCAGAAGTACGCTTCGCAGTAGCTGGGGCCCCCACAGGCACAAGACCACGACGCCGCTGCTCGAGATCAGTCCTGGTTCGGGAATTATGGCCCAGCAGTGGACGACGACAACTTCACCACGGACGCAGACGACCGCGAGACCATACTGCGTAGCTCCGGGACCAGGCGTCCTCGCTTATGGACGAAGGTTCGGTTGAACTTCTGGTGGGCCCTGCAGCCTGCGATGGAAACGCCACTCACCGTCATGCGGATTGGGCAGCCGACTGGGACCTAGTGAGTTTACGCCCGGCCGAGGCCAGATCGAACGAGGAGGTCGACGCGGAAGCCAATGAGGCGGGGCCCCATTACTCCGACATATCAGAGGCCGGACTACGAGAGGAAAACTCAGCACCCCGTCCTCATGAATCCGAGACCAACCAATGGTCTTTGATGAGCCTGAGCTTTGCTCCTCAAGGAGGCCAAACGGAAGCGGCAGCACGCCCGCACCCATCCAGCGATACACCGCCGCCACAAGCCGCGCCCGTAGTCGACCACAGTCCCCATCCACTACATGATATCGACGAGTTGGAGTTGCTCGGCTCGGAACGCAGCCTTCCGCTGAGTATCGAGGAAACAGCCGATCTACTGCAGCTTTTCCGTCTCCATCCAGAGATAGCAGTAGTGCAGGACGAGGCGGGCTGGGCCGTGGCCCCACCGGAATGTCGGACCAACACCTTCGACCATCGACTACCGATGGACCTGATCGACAACATTACCGTGTACTTACGGAACCCCATGTCACGATTGGGCATACGACGGTTGGATATACATGACGGACGATGCTTCCGCATAAAAATCACCTGACGCCGGTTGGTCACGGTTGCTCTTCGGACCACCCGAAGTATGGAGGGGGTGTGAAGGAGCGTACGCTACCCCACATTTTTTTTCCTTTGTTCTCCCTTTTACTTTATCATTTCATTTATTATTAGGATTAAGGCCATGGAGGCTCTGTTATTAATCATTATTATTTAGGTTTAAGCGTATTTTCCCCGAAACCTTTAGTTTATTACACGGCCCGAAGCGCCAATAAGAATTAGTACCGTTTCTTGTTTTGTTGGAGGGAGGGCGCCACGATCACGGTCACGAGCACAATCATAAAAGTGTCATCCCTAGCCAACGCCAACGACGGAGAGAGAGCCCAGCCCAGCCAACACCAACGACAGAGAGAGAGCCCATCCCTAGCCAACACCAACGACAGAGAGACAGCCCAGCCGCACAGCCAACACCAACGATGGATAGAGAGCCTAGCAACGCAGCCGACGACAGAAGAGAGAGCCCAGCAACACAGCCAACGCCGCCAAGAGAGAACGCGATCCCATCGACTCGCCCACGCCGAAATAGAGCGAAAGCTCAGCGAACAGACAGAGACTGGCAGAAGACAGGAAAAAAACGCCGTTATCCAGCGGCCCATGAACAGCACAGAGAGGACAGACGAGAGAGCAGACAGAGACCGGCAGAGGACGGGAAAAACACCGTTACCCAGTGGATCATGGCCAGCGCGCAGAGAGCGACAAAGCACCAACATGGAGAGAGCGAAATCTCGTCGGCAGAGCGTGGGCAGCGCGAGACCGGAAGAAAGGGCTTGCCATCAGGAAGCTGGAGTAAAAAAAGTCCGGCCTAAGACGTGAGATAGTGCAGACGTGACCACGGCGATCGCGGAGTATTTGAATCGAGCAACTCGAGTGTTAGACTACTGAGAGTCGCAACCAAATAACGGAACTAGCGTAACCGTGTATTTGTATTTCTGTGTATTTCTTCCCCCCTTGCCAACTGTCGTAGTGCGTAGTCCAGCAGACGCCCAAAGGTACCGTCCGGCGATTGCCTCGACTCCCTTGGCGGCTCTGTTGGGTCCCAGAAGCTAAGCCTTTTGGAGACGCTGACTGGCGTCGCCTTATCTCCCTCCCTCCTACCGTAGTGTGTAGGCCTCCAGGCATCCCCGCAGTGTCCCGAATCGTCGTACCTCGTGTCTCGTATTGTCGTGGTCAAGGAATCATCAAAGCCCCCGTGGGTTGTGGTCGTGTCTATGTGTGTTTTCCCCAGCCCGCTATCTCAGTCATAAATCCCCGCCCCTGGCCGTCCCTTAACTCGGAGTCCCGGAAAATTATAAATTTTTCTGTAATTTCGACCCTGGTGTGACTGAGAGTTGTACCCCGGCCCGGACCGCTTCCTTACAAGATTTTTTTAAAGCATTTTTTTTAAATTTGGTATTTTTCTTCAAAGGTAGTGCTTCTATTTTTCACATACCTTAAGTTTCCTATAACTTGTTCTATTGAACTTTGACATAAAAATATGAATCGAATAACACTCGGGGAAACCCAGGTTGGAGAAGTTAACAATGCATGACAATTCTGATGACAGTGGATGTGTGTAACACTCAGAAGGAACCGACCCACTAAAGTATAGGGGAGTGTAAGGTATGATGCTCTCCAATATCCAATACTTTAAGGGAGTGTAAGGTATCGTGGCGTGTAAGGTATGGTGGCGGACCTGTCATAAATGGCATGTAACGTCACATCTAAAACTTTTGATCACTGTGGTCGATGTCTCTTATCGTGCTGACATTTTATATGCAGTAGTATTAACGAGGGGACGTGTGCTTTGAACTCTAAGTGATTTTAAATAAAAAAGTAGTGAAAAAAAATACATAAATTTTTTTTGGATGTGTTTTGACAGTGACAGAGTGAAGATTTTTTTAAACTTGAGTCAGGGAAGTATTCGGAACGTATATTTAGGCCTTTACCAACAGTAAAAAAAGTATGACAGTGACAACGTCATATTTCCACCAATAGCTTGTAAGGTCTGATGGCGGACTTTTTGTTAGGTATAGTGGCGGATCATTTTTTAGCACGAGTTTTAATTGTCTTTGCCTTTTTGTGTACAGAAGTTAACACTCAGTGGCGGAGATTTGCATTTTGGGCACCGGGTTTTTGTCTTTAGACAAGAAAGGAAAAAAGAGCGTCTAAAAGAAGAACAACATCGGAGCAATCCACAGGCAAAAGAGTGAAGCTCGAAAAAGAAGAAGAAGATGCTGATCGAGATTTTCAATATAAGTTTTTTCTTGTTCTGTTATTTTTCATTAGTTGCAATAGTTTAAATAAATGATATTCAGATCTACATAATGTTTTAGTTCATCCGCCACCATACCTTACAATTTTCAAAAATGCAAAAAATTAATGGTTTGCGCGAAGAGCTGCAAAATTGCATTCCATTTAAATTTAAGCAACCGCTTCTGACAGAAATATGCTCAATAGATGTCAGCAGCTGCCTGCTTTTGAAATTTTGAAAAATATTGATTTTTGAGAGAGGGAGATGCAAAAATCAAAGTGTCCGCCACTATAACTTACACTCCCCTAAATATATTCCTAATCAGCATCAATAGCCGAGTCGATATAGCCATGTCTGCCTGTCCGTCCTTATGAGCGCCTTGATCTCAGAGACTACACTACTCCACAAAATTCAACTTTTTTTTCCGCTGTCGCCCAAAATGACTTTTTCTGATAGATTTGGAGATTTAAATTTTTTTTAAGAATTATGGGTTTTTTTTTCTAGGTTTAGTTTTTTTTTAAAGAATTTTTTAAAAATGTATTATTTTTTTTCATAGGTAGTGCTTCTACTTTTCACATAACTTGAGTTTCCTACAACTGGTTGTATTGAGCTTTGCAGTTTTGCAAGCAACTTTTTGCTGCAACTTAACGTCTGGAAGAATCAAATTTCATAATTTTTTTCGGTATTTTTCCCCGAAATTTTGACGTTGAAAACTCAGGAAAAGTCGAAAAAAAAATATTTCAATGCCTACATTTTTGGTTTTAGATAGACAAATTAAGTAGGCGTCGTTTACGGTATCATTTTTAAAAGTCGATGGATAAACGGCCAAGTTGCAGCCGTTTGACCAAAACTTCATATGGCTTCAAAAAAGTTGAATTTTGTCGAGTAGTGTAATTTGAGTTTCGGTGGTGCAGCCTCCAGGTTTTTTTACCTGAGCGTGATGTAAACATTGGAAAGTGCTCGATTCCATCGTAGCGAACGTCTTGAGACGGTATATATGATTGTACCTATTTTCTTAGGAGCTAGGCGTGGGCGTCCTGGACCTTTTGGCAACGAAGGACATACGCGACCTCTGCTCGAAAATTTGGCAGCTGGTATCGCACTGCCTTATTAATTGACCAGAGTGATAAAGAAAGTTCGACACCATTAGCAGATCCACAAAATTTAATATCATTGTCAGTTGGCAGCTTACCAGCTTACCATTCGGAATTCGGTTTGAACGAATAGTCCCCAAGGAATGAATTCCGCATGACTTGAGATAAACAAGAAGTGGCAGTGACGTGTAATAGTTGTCGAAATAAACTATATGGTTTTTATAATCTGGAATGTTGCGTGATAATCGAACGACAACGTTTGCTAATGCTCCAAGGTCTGGGCAGCCAGTTTGGATGATATTGTCTCCTGCGCAGCAATATATTTCGAAATTAAACAATATCCCAAGGTGTCACATAATACAAATAGTTTTATTCCCCATTTGGCATCTTCTTTATCTTCTTTCTTTATCTGGCATATATTGCCGAAGGAACGTCTTCATCTTCGTCGCGCACATTTGTTCATCTACACATATGCGTTAAGTCATTGGAATAGACAGAAATTTTTCATTAAAATGGTTTACGATTGGTCATATTTTATACAAAGGATCATGGTGTGCAGCATCCTTGGCGGGCGACATACTATTATCATTTAAATGTATATCCATCCGTATTTGCTCAAATTTATTCCTTGACATTGTATTATTGTTTGGAACGCATATTCGCCCCAATAGGATCAGACGATAGGATAATAGAAAGCCGACATAAAAAATAAACTACCAATATATTGACGGATAACGGAATTGGTTGTGCAAAAAGAAGTTGTGATATTTTTTTTGGTTGCATATAAATTTGATTGTTGAACAATGTAATCGATAATAGTGTCTCCCAGAAAAGATTCAAAGCACTTGAAAGGCGTATCAAGCTTTTTGAAATCTTCTCCTAGATCGTGCTCAGCAAATGCAATTTCAGATGTGTCCAGCACCAAGTTTTTTTTTCGCCACAAGATTTGAAACTTGAAAACTTTTTGAAAATCTGAGATTTCGGATCTATATCCATAACAGATCCGATAAACTTCCCTGCTTCGCTTACAAAGCTGTCTTCAGAGTGAATGTTATCCTGCTCAGCATGTGTATTATATTTGCGTTTCAGTGATCGAGGAGTATTTGATGCAATCGAATTGGAGGGAGATAGCAAAATTTGCAAGCGACGCAGGACTTCCCCTTGATACTAGCATTGAATCGGACAGATTTATCGCTCTATTAATTGCCTCATCATTTCATTGTTGCCAGAAAACACTGTTTCGCAAGTATCATGATCGAAATCATCATCCACACCTGTTTCTACGTCCAAAATTTTTCCAATCTCCCTATCCGAAAGCGACGATAACTTATGTGATCCTTGGCGTGCCATGACTATTGAAAGCGAACATTTTACAATTCTAGCTCTTGAAATATTTCACTCCCAAACTTACCCAATAAATTTTTTTTCTGGAAGTTACCCAAGACCGCCTCTTGACGGGCATCCGTTGAAGATCAATAAAGTTAGTAAGGAAAACCTTTTTTTTTTTGGAATTGAATCAAGTTTTAATTCAATTCGCCAATAATTTTTGTTTCGAGCTGCGATCACTTTTAATATTTTCTTATTTTTTTAAAATCACATTTGTTGCAAAATAATTAATTTTTGCAAAAATCACAATTTATCAACATCAAATCACCGCGACAGCCTACGAAAGCATTTGTATGTGTTGTAAACGCAACGATATTTTTGGGATTTTTTGGGATTCCCCGAATTGGGTAGAACAAAAAAGCAAAGCGAAAAAAAAAATTCAAAGCGTCCAGAGGCGGTCTTGGGCACCAGAGGGTTAACTGAGGTTGTGTGCGTGAATGTGCGTGAGTACGATAACACAGTGCAAAAGTTAAAACCAAACAAGCTGTAAAGAGAATTTAGCGACGACGACATAGTAAACTTAATAAAGGCTGAAGAGGAAATTGTAAAAAAAAGGGCTAAATATGAAATAAAAAATAGTTGATTGCATTTCTGCTCAGTAAAAACTGATTTATCCTATATTGCAGCAACAATTACACTGGGTGCGTTACCTATCGATATCGGAAAAGACGCAGAGAAGCAGAAGAGGCGTTTACACCACAGCGTCTTTGTGTCTTGGAAGAGAAAGACAAAGTAAATAATGTTCGAAAATCAACGAAATATGTCGGAAATAGAGTTGATTCTTTTAACTTCGGTGGCGCAAAGTGAGGAGAATCTTTTGAAGTGCATGAAAGTGTCCGAGTTATCCTCAGAAAAGTTGCAATTCGTCTTGCAACTGCACCGTCCTCCCCGCGTTTGGACCCTTTAAGTAAAGAGCAGATAATGTTCTCTCTTTTCAATTAAATAATGAATTCTAAATTGCAATAGCCACGATATGGTTCATTTTGGAGGAATATGTTGTGGACAACTCCGATGCCTTTTTTAAGCAAAATTTCCGCATGGAAAGGAGTACTTTCAACATTCTTGTTTGACTCTTGCCTAGGATCGTCTGCGGAATATCGTACGGTAAGGAGTCCATTTGGTGTGTCAAGGGCCATTGTCTGCCGCATATTACTCGAGTTTTGTCGCGAGGTAGTTGCTCAACTCGCTGACAAGTACCTGCCAGCACACTTTCTTACCCTGAGAAGATCACGGAAATAGTGAATGGATTCCAAGACATGGGATTTGCAGCAACAAATTTGAAATCAACCATATTGTTGAAATGCTTGATTTAATAATAAAATTAGTTTTAACAATTTGTTCTAAGCATTACATAATTTTTGCCCCTTTTTACTTAGCTAAAAATTTTACGAGGCAATATTTAAATTTTAATAAACTGTTTTTTGTTGTTATTAGTTGTGATAGTTTCGCTAAAAGGCAAAAAACTACGAAAATTGCTGTTATGCGCAAAGAAAAACCAAAACCAATCGAATACAACGAATAAACGCACCTGCGTCGGAAAACAACGCAACTTTTTGCCACCACTAGGGCCCTATGCTAAACATATGTAAAGAAAACTGCGTTTCTGGGAAGACGCAAAGAATCAAGACGCAGCCTCAGTGTAAACAGCACGTAATTGATCTTATAACAATTAAGAAATCCTTTTTTTTTTTTACTTTTCCTGAGTTTTCAAAGTTAAAATTTCGACAAAATATACCGCAAAAAATTATTAAATTTGAAAGCTTCATAATTTTCAGACAGTAAGCTAAAGCTACGAAGTGATTGGGTCCGATTTACATCTACATTTATCAGATTTGATCGGCTTTCCGAAAAATTGTCTGCACCAAGTATTTGGAATAATAGGCCCGTGGAAAACTCTCAGCAACTAAACCAGAAGTAAATATGCTCCCGAGACATTGCACTGGTCGAGCGGAAAAATGAGCAGACGGTTCAGTTAATTTTCGCATGAGCCCTTGGGAAAGGTGGGAAACCGGTCTTACATACAGTGGCTCAAAGCTGAAACTATGCAGTGTCAAATAAAAAGTTTAAGGTGGTACAGATTTTAAACTAGAGGAAAAAAAAAAATGTTTAAACGCCAATTTGTTGTATGTTTTATAACATTTAAAAAAATAACTTTTTTTGCTGATTAAATATTGCTCAGTTTTAAAAATAAAATAAAAACTTAAAATATATCTTAAATACAGGTCAAAGCCAGAATGATCCATCCACAAAAAAATTAAATATTAGTCGAATAAAAGGTTAAACAGGTATTTTAATACTTAGTATGTAATCCCCTAACCTTTATTAAGGCTTTTAACCTACTATTCATGGAAGAGACCAGCTTCCGAGTGCTTTCCGGGCTTATTTTGCTCCATTCCTCCAGAAGAGCTTTTTTAAGGTCGTTTTTGCTAGAAATCCTGTGATTCTAGGTGTTTTTCTCCAGCGCAGCCCACAAATTTTGAATAACATTTAAGTCTGGAGACTGGGCTGGGGGAATCATCACGTGGGGGCAGTTCCAGATAAGCCAGGACTGCACTATTCCGGACGAATGTTTCGGGTCATTATCCTGGTAGAACAGGAAATCATGTCGGATTCCAAATTTCTCGGAGCTTTGGTGCAAGTTTTCTTTTAGAATATTGAGGTACATGTGCTTATCTATCGTAGACTCGATAAACACCAAGTTTCCTCCGCCGGCTGCCGACATGCATGCCCATACCATGACACTTCCTCCGCCGTGCTTGACTGTCGCTTTTACGTGTTTGGGATCCAGCTCAGTATTGGGCTTTCGCCACACAAAATTCCTTCCGTCGGACCCAAAAAGGTTGAATTTGGTCTCGTGTGTACAAATTACGGTATTCCAGAACACCAAATCCTTGTAAAAGTCGGTTTTTGCGATCGCCAACCTTGTCCCTTTGTTCTTCAGGCTTATGAAGGGCTTCTTTCGGGGTACTCGGGCATGGAAGTCATGGTTGCGCAGAACCCGGCGCACAGTTTCCACTCTGCACTCCTTCCCCATTTTGTCCTTTACCTGTTGGGTAAGTTTTGGGGCCGATAACTTGCACCAAAGCTTCCAGAAACTATGAATCCGACTTGATTTCCGGTTCTACCAGGATAATGACCCGAAACATTCGTCCGGAATAGTACAGTCCTGGCTTATCTGGAACTGCCCCCACGTGATGATTCCCCCAGCCCAGTCTCCAGACTTAAATGTTATTCAAAATTTGTGGGCTGCGCTGGAGAAAAACACCCAGAATCACAGGATTTCTAGCAAAAACGACCTTAAAAAAGCTCTTCTGGAGGAATGGAGCAAAATAAGCCCGGAAAGCACTCAGAAGCTGGTCTCTTCCATGAATAGTAGGTTAAAAGCCTTAATAAAGGTTAGGGGATTACATACTAAGTATTAAAATACCTGTTTAACCTTTTATTCGACTAATATTTAATTTTTTTGTGGATGGATCATTCTGGCTTTGACCTGTATTTAAGATATATTTTAAGTTTTTATTTTATTTTTAAAACTGAGCAATATTTAATCAGCAAAAAAAGTTATTTTTTTAAATGTTATAAAACATACAACAAATTGGCGTTTAAACATTTTTTTTTTTCCTCTAGTTTAAAATCTGTATCACCTTAAACTTTTTATTTGACACTGCATAGTTTCAGCTTTGAGCCACTGTACATAGGTGTACCAATACTTTTACTCGCCTAACTTCACAAAAAATTATATAAAAAAAAAACCCTATAAAAATGTCTTAATCTTCTGGAAAATTGCTCAATTTTCCTTCATAATATAAAAAATTGAAAATTTTCTTAAAACTACTGCAATAAACTGTTATAAAATTGCAGTGCTAATATTTTTATACATATATAAAGATATGTATGTACACTGTACATATGCATGTACGTACATATAAATTAAACAAAATCAACAAGATATACCACATACAGGTGTATGTGTAATTAATAAACGGTTCAAATATTAATAAACTTTTCAAAATTTACGTAAATATAATAGAATATATGTAAATATAATATGTCTAAATATTACATATAAACATACCAAAATGTTGCCCATTGACGTCGAATTTAGACATAGACATAACTTCGAATTCGCTTGCCATTACAAGTGAACAAGAAATTAACACGGGTAGGGCTATTAGAAAAAAAAAATTAGACATTTTGCTATCTATCTCGCGCAATATCCTACTCATGTAGATTAAACAAATTAATACAATTATAAATTAAGCCGGGTCAAACAGGAGCTATGACCAACGAAAACTCCAATGTCAAAATAGCGTCAACCCTATCGAAGATCGAATTGAAACGAATTGAAAAAAATTGAAACATCATTAAAAAAGCCAGTTTTTACTAAACAGCAGCGCATTTTTATTTTTAGAAATCGCGAATTAAATATTCCCGATGGTCTTCCATTTATAAAATACTTACGTGCAGAAACTATTTTGCAGGCGGTGTTAATTTTTGGTAAATTGAAAACCAAAAAGATATATGCAAATTTTTAAGGTGAGGAGAAGATTGCCTTAATAAAAGCAGTTGAGGCAAGACCATGTCTTTAGCGGATCATGGAAATAAGGATTTTGGTCATTTTGACACTTTGGCGCCTCTGACTGCGCTGTACTTCTCCTTCCTATTTTTTGGCAACAATTTATGCTGCTACCAACACAATCACTTCATCGTTAGACTTATAAAATTTCCTGTTTTTAATTTCAGTTGAATTTTCAAAATTGGCGCTGTTTACAAAAAACAGCTGATTTATGAGAGTGGCAAATCACTTTTTAGGTTCTTGGTCACACTATTTCAGTTAAATTCCACACAACCGAAATAAAGAGCAGATTCCTGCATGTCAGCTGTTCTCTCAGTCCACATTCGTGTCGATAGGACAACTATCGATAAGAATTCGTGGATTTAGTTTACCTTGCTGGATACTGAGGATACCTTGCTGGACACAAACGAAAAAATCCTGGCCCAGTTTTTTTTATATGGAGTTTGACAGTAATTTTTAGTTTCCGCGCTGCTGGATACCTAGCTTATGTGAACATTATTAATGAAGTGATTTGTTTGAAAGATGGAGGCGAAAAATTCGCGCATAAAAAGGGGTATCAATTTTCAAAGAGATGAGAAGATAGTTTTAATAAATGCTGTTCAGAAAAGCCCCTGCCTTTGGTTTATTACCGAAAAGAGGCATTTCGACAATGTTTTAGTGCAAAGTGAATGGGAAAGTGTTGGTGCCGAGATAAACAAGGAAGGTAAGATATATGTTAATTTGTTCACAGTTATTAAAATAATTAAAGATAATTATGCTTTGTAGCGAATGAATGTAAGACGGCCTGGACCTGCCTTCTATACCATCGCAGCAAGCTCCCTCATTTTTATCTTTTTTAATTTGAATTGAACTATCACAATTGGCGCTGTTTACAAATCACAGCTGATTCATGAGAGTGGCAAATCATTTTTTAAGGTTTAGGGTTTAGGTTCTACCTACAGCACATTTACGGGGAACGATGGTATTTTTGGAAATATGTGAAACCTCAATTCCCCCAGGCCACCATCCACTATCCATAAAAAACAGTTGACAAAAACAAATAAAAATTTGTTTATTGTTGTTTATTGTTTATTTTGTTTAAAGTTTAACAATGTACAGTTAAACTGTAAGGGTAAAATGACATATCAACTAATTAAACTAAAGGGCCAATGCCAATACTCAGACCCGGTGGGGCTGATTATCGGCTCAGTAGTCGATAAGATCCCACCAACAGCCAAATTTAGGTAAGAGAAGAGCCGGTAGCCGAACAATTCCCAATTAAAGCAATTTAAATTAAATTAAGTTATTGATTAAGATAATTTTGACCATATTAGAACTAGTATCAAAGGAAAACAGATGGAAAAATTGGTTATAGTTACGGCAAAGGCTACGGAAAGATTCATAATCCGAGTAGTTAGAGAGACAGAGTTGGAGATGAAGAGGGAAGTAATGCCTAGTCGGGCGGAAAGGAACAGCAATACTAATAAGGTTGATGAGGGCAGTTGATTCGACCTCACCAGAGAGAAGCTTATGGAGGAAGAGAACACCTTGGCAGGTTCTACGGGATTTAAGAGAGTGGAGATTAATTAGGCGCAACCTACTTTCATAAGAAGGGAGATGAATCGAAGGGTCCCAATTGAGTCCCCGGAGGGCAAAGATGAGGAACTGTTTTTGTACTGATTCGAGCATATCCTGAAATTTTTGGTAATGAGGAGACCAGACACAAGAACCATATTCCAAGATAGGCCGGACCAGAGAAACATACAGAAGTTTTGTAGTATACGGGTCGGTAAATTCCTTAGACCATCTTTTGACAAATCCAAGGACTCCTTTGGCTTTGTTAGAGATAGTAGAGATATGAGAGTTGAAACATAGGTTAGGTACAAAGGTAATGCCCAAGTCGTTAACTTTGAAAAGGCGTTGAAGGATAGAGTTATTGATAGAGTAGTCGAAAAGGTATGGCTTATTGCGGTGAAAAGTCATTATATAGCATTTAGAAATGTTAAGAGGTAGAATGTTGATTAGGCACCAGTTGTTAAGGGCATCAAGATCAGATTGCAAAGATAGTGGGGACAAGGGGTCACTGTAGGAAAAACATAGCTTAACGTCATCAGCATACATTAGGACACGGGAGTGAGATAACATTTGTGGAAGATCGTTAATAAATAGGTTAAATAGCAAGGGACCCAGATGGCTACCTTGAGGAACCCCCGATGAGACAATAACAGGTTTAGAGAGAGAGGAGTTAAAGCAGACACGTTGTGAGCGGTTACAAAGGTAGGAATTAGTCCAATATAGAAGCTTAGTCGGGAACCCTAGAAGAGACAGTTTATGAATAAGTAGATTATGATTGACAGAGTCGAAGGCTTTACTAAAGTCAGTATAAACGACATCAGTTTGACACTGTTTAGCAAAACCCGAAGTTACAAAGGTGGAAAATTCAAGGAGATTAGTGGAAACTGAGCGACGTTTAATGAATCCATGCTGAGATTCAGAGAATACAGAACTACAAAAATGTTGCAGCTGAGAAGTGATGATTTTTTCAAAGAGTTTAGGAATGGCAGATAAATTGGAAATACAGCGGTAGTTAGAGACATCAGATTTAGATCCCTTCTTATGAAAGGGTACTATATAGGATTCTTTCCAGACGGTGGGAAAGTCACCAGTCTTGAGAGACAAGTTGAAAAGTTTTAGGAGAGGCACACAAAGAGATTCAGCACAAAGTTTTAGAACAGCACTCGGAACCGAGTCTGGCCCAGTGGAGAACGAAAACTTGCACGATTTTAAATTTGTTAGGAGACCATCATAGTCGATGAAGGGGGGAAGGATACAGTTAGAACTATTTATAGGGATAGGATAAGAGTAACTACTACTAAAGTCGTTCGATGAGGCTAGGATAGAGGGAAAGTTAATGGAAGGGACAGAGTAGCAACGTTGGAAGAAGGAAGCGAACAGATCAGCAATATCACAATCCTTATCAGCATAACTACCATTTAAGTGTAGAGAAGAAGGAAATCGGGAAGATTTACGTTTAGAATTTACAAACCTGAAGAATTGTTTAGGGTCACGTTTAAAGTTAAGCTTGCATTGGGTCAAGTATCTGTTGTAGCACAATGTATTAAATAAGGAAAATTTCGATTTTGCAATTGAGTACTTCGAAAAGTCTGATTGCAAACCGGATTTTTTAAACTTCTTGTACATACGGGATTTAAAATTCTTCAGATTTATCAATCTAGGGGTGAACCAGATAGGACCAGAAAGATTTCTGGAGGGGGTAACTAAAGGAACATGCATGGGAAAGATGGAAAAAATAGAGCTATAGAATGCATTCGTGGCAGACTCGATTTCCTGGAAATCATCAAGGAATGACCAATCCATCTGAGATAGGGCAGTATTCAAGGAGAGTACTCCTCATTTTGTCAAAATTTAAAAACAAATATGTAAAATTTAATTATTTTTTTCGACTGTGGTTAAACAGCAACAAGTGATGTTGCAAAAATTGATTGCGGCGTTCGAAAAAATAAAAGAAATCGACGAGGATTCAATGCTAAATTTGCAATGCTAAATTATTTTAATTAAAGTATGCCAAGAACGGTGTGGATGGTAGGTTAATGGCAATTCACGTAAAATGTTATGTACAAGACTATGTTTTATCTGTTTAGAAGTGGTACGGAACTTTTTGGCTTTCTTCCAAATTTATTCTATTTCAATTTTCTTCAGATATAGATTTGCGTATGCGAACATTGGCTCTCCAGAGTGCAGCAGCGATTGGACAAGATATCAAAATTCGAGCCTTGCTTAAAAGATCGAAGCGTTTTCAATATTGGAGGAATATTCGCCTTCTCCCGAAGTAATTATAGCATCTCTAACTGAAAATTGTGCATCTGCTATTGAGAAACCTCCTGGCTCCTTGCCATTTTCTGAAGAATATCAGTTATTTTTGTCATTCATTGTTTACATTTTTGCAGGAATTCCATTTTGTCGTTGTGAATGACAATTCAATTTCAGAGTTGGATTTGAAAACCATCGTCTAAATATCGCATAGAAACGTGCGATTTAGGAACATCGATGGAACATGGATTGAACATGGATGGTGGAACTTACTGGGAAATTTCAGAACAGCAAAACCTTACGGACCATCACCGAAGTGTATGGTGAATTTGGTTACCATTTCTTCGCACCAATTGACAAGTTGTATTTACAAGAAAAATTCTTCTTCACGTCCAAGTAGTCGTGTCATATTTAATGTATTGTAACGAACATGCGAACCGAACCCAGCAGGCTATAAATGCTAGGACAGATTATAGAAAAATAGTTAGCATTGGCCTCAGAGTCGTTGAAAACAACTCATAGATTCTCGGAAAACAAAGTCTCATTGAGGATGGTTAAATAATAATATAATAATAATAAATAAAATGAATTGTTTATGGTACAGGACAATCAGGAAAAGTGTATGAACTTTTTAAATGTTGAAGCAGAGGCAATGTACATTTTGACGCAATAAAAGAAAATAGAATAACGCGAAACTTAACAGTACCATATACACCGCAACAAAACAGAGCTGCAGAAAGGGGCAACAGAAAATTTGTAGAAATGGCAAGAAGTATGCTCTTGCATGCTGTGTTGAGTGAATGCTTTTGGGCAGGAGAAATTCAAAGTGCCGCGTATTTACGAAATTGAGTGGTAAGCAGCTCTCTGAATGGTGTGACACCATTTGAAAATCGCATTTAAGAGGTTTAATCTCAGTAAAACAAAGAAATGTAAGTTCGCCAAAAAAAAGCTGGTTTAGAATTGTGGCCAAAGCATACCATTTGGTCAGTAAGAAAACCGGCAAACTCGTAGAAAGTAAAGATGTAATTTTTGTAGAACCTGAAGCGGGCAAACTAGAGGCATCATTTGAGGTTAAGCAAAAGCAGTATTCTGAATCCGATACAGAAGTCGAGCACTCTATATATCCAGAAAATGAGCCAGAAAATCATATGGTCTATTAGATATATTTTTGCAATTCCAGGACCAAACACAAAATTTGGAAAAAAAATACAAATTTCAAACACTGTTAAAACAAAAAACTACACCCAGACAAAAAAACCTATAGTCCTTTAAAAATGTAGATCCGTGAGCGCTCTTGACTTCTAACGAGCGAGACTGCGCGTATTTGGACTCTTAAGAAAAAAACGTCGCTGCAAACAGCACAGAATTGTATGGGTATTATTCATCTTAGTGTTTATATTGTCTTTGGTATCAACGTTTATGATTAAAAAAAATCAATAAATACAACACCCATCTCTTAAAAGACATCCGAACTGCAACGAAATCGTAACACTCACTCTGCATCTATCTCGTGGGTACAACTCACTTTAAACAACGGCCAACATAAATAGACAAGCCAAAAAAACATTTTAACTAAAGCAATCCCATTAACATCACTTCCACCACGACGAACCAGAAGAAATAGAAACTGACTACGCTAATCCAACCGGCACACAAAACAAAAAACCATATGGGTCACAGCGCACTGAAGAACTAAAAATAAGAATCTTCCCTAAAGATAAGTTCAACCCTCTTTCTGCCTCAAACAAAAACAACCGCACTATCAATAGCAACAGCGGATCCATATAAAAGTAACACGACATTTCCGCTGTGGGCCAAAATAACTTTTTCTGACGTTGATAATTTTTTTGCGGTATATTTAATATTGACTTTAAAAACTCAGGAAAAACAACGACCACAGCGGAACAGGTGGACGACAACAAACCCGGTCAATAAGCAACGAAAATAAGCGAGGAACGGCTCACCGATCGCGGAGTGCGTGTTTGTTCCCACAAGGCTAGCCAGACGAGAATTCTAGAGCAACGATCCCCCCGATACGATCCAAACGACCAGGCTAGAAGCAAAAGATGACCACGCCAGATGAGCACGATGAGTAAAGACGTCAGACCTATGAGTTTGCGGGGGCCACTTGCCCCCCGATTCAGGCCTTTAGAGTTCGAGTAGGAGTTGCTCCGATGGGAAAAGCTCCGCTCACGACCTCAGGCCAATTGACGGTTTCGGCATCACCACCGAGGTTTTCGAATTCCCAGACATCAGCGTCCTCGACGCAGTCCTACATTCTAAAGCCACTGGAACCTAGAAATCCGAGACTATAATCATCAACATTAAACTTATAGTTGCTTTCTTCCAAGTTCTGCCAGCATGTTAAGACCTTTTCATTTTATCGAACCCGAAAAATTTTGCACGTATTAGTGTATCTGAACCTTTTGTAGTCCATGTTTTTACATTCCTGTGCTTTTTCGCACTGATACTCTATTAAGTCCTTCCCATGAGCCAAAATCCTATGTACTGTGGGGGTAAGTTTTTGTTGAGGATACAATTCAGTCAAAAGTTGAGCTGTTTTTGATGCGTATTCGGCATATTTTGCAGCATTTATCATATCTTTGCAGTTTATATAGAAATTTTCCATCTTTTTGGGAAGCCGGTCGTCTTTCCGCGTCGCTGCTGCATTTTCTGCATTTACTCTGAATTCACTCAACATTAATTGCCAATAGTTGTGTATATCTCGGAACTTATCATAACTGAACAATAATTGTGTTGAATATCAGTGATTCGGTAGTTGCAGGTTGAGCAAATAAATTTAAAGACGCGCAAGCTATCTATTATTGCTTTTGTCCATTCCTCTTTGGATCTCCCCTCTCTGTGCTCACCGTTTCGTGCACATCATCTGTTACATTGCCTACACACTGCTCATCGTTTCGTCGCTTTGCTGGACCATTCGCCGTTCGCCGTGCAAATAGCTACTGCTGATCGTCGTGTTCGCTCTTAGGCCTACTCCCTCTCTCAACTAACGCTCGCTCTCTCTCTGTGCATCTCTTTTGGACCTTGCTCCGCTGTTAAACGGCAAAGATGTCAAAAACCGCAGCAAAGCGCGTCCGCAGTGACTCGTCGCTCGATTTGAGATCTGGTCGCATATCGGATACGCTTTCGCCGCAGCTGATCGAACTGATAAATAATCGATTCGATGAACAGGCAAAACACATCAGCTGCAGCGTGAGGGAAGCTGAAGAAAGAATTCTGCGTGAGATGGCAGATAAGTTTGAGGCTAGACTTCATAGTATTTCGGAAGAAGTAGAGCAACTTGAACCGACGAATAGAGAAGCTTGAGGATGGAAGCTGTGAAATTCGTGCGCTATGCAGCAAGGTGGAGGAACTGGAGGCGAAACTCAAAGCCAAAGAGGATGCAGATGCCGAAGCAAGCATTACAAACGATGTCAGAGTGCATGGGGTGCCCTTACTGGGAGAGGAGAACCTAAAGACTCTCTTCAACAGCCTCTGTTACTCATTAGGCCTCACACCAGCACCAAAAGTGAAGGAGATCTTTCGGGTTAAGGAGCGGGACCATGCACAGAATGTCGTTGTAGATCCCGTCGTTATTATAAAATTTCAGTGGGCTAAAATCAATGGGCTAGCATTGAATACAAATATTGGCTATTCAAAACATCCCCATTGAATATCTAGAACGAGCAAACAACCTAGGTTTTATCTTTAACCAAACGTTGAAATGGGATGATCACATAAACAGATTAGTCGGAAAAACTATTGGGATACTTAGAAATTTATATCTATCTAAAGATTTTCTACCAGTGAAAATCAGACAAGCAATTGCAAAAATGTACATCACACCAGTACTTTTCTAGGGTATAGAAGTATTTAGTGACTATAACTCCGCCAGCCAATGCAAGCTGCAAGTTGCTTTTAATAATATCGCGAGATATATTTATAACAGACGTAGAACTGACCATATTTCGGACGTAATGATAAAAATTTTCGGTATGCCACTTAAATCCTGGATAGACTTTAGGGTCTTAGTATTACTGCACAAAGTTATATATACCAAAGAGCCATCTTACTTATATGAACGACTTAAGTTTAGCACGTCAAGACGGACTAAAAATATTATTTGCTTTGAATACAAGTACACATGCACAATGAAACAGTTCTTTGTATATGCTGTTCGAGTTTGGAATCATCTTCCCCACGCCATCAAGGCAATCAGTGGGGGGGAGCGCAGTTCAAAATCGCACTGGAGAATCATCTACGCACTACATAATTTGAATTTGAGATAGTAGGGAGGGGTTGAACGGAGAGTAAGAGTAAAATTCTTAGAAACTAAATTAAAACTAAACTAAATATTATATTATTAAAATGTTAGTATATAAGTTCGAATGTATGTAATTGTAATCACTTCTTAATGTTAGTAATTTAAATGTCAAAAGTTAATGTTACTCTTGTTGTGACTAGCGCCCTAATTTATAAGTATAAAATGCTTGTCGCGCTAGGATGAAATAAATAAATAAATAAATATAACATTTAGGATAACAGCCAAAATTTTAATGATTTTATGATTAACACCTGTTATCAAAGATGTAATTTATTTATTTTCAAAAAATCTCCTCGAAGTATTTCCATTATTCGTATTTCCGTATCCGTGGTTTGGGCAGTCAACTTTTAATGATCTCATGATTAAAACCTGTTATCAAAGATGTAATTTTATCATTTTCAAAAAATCTTCTCGAAGTATTCTATTATTCGTATATCCGTATCCGTGGTTTGGGCAGTCAACTTTTAATACTAGCTTCTAAGATACCGGGCTTTTAAAATATCCTCACGATGTGTATTATCCGTTTTTGTTTCTCCTGGCCGAGGAAGTGTGTAGGCTTCAGAATAAATTCAATATATTTTATTCTGCAATGCAACGGAGAAATTCCACATTCGTAGCAGTTCTCCTCACTTATTCAGTCGTCTAAACTGTGAAAGTTTTTTTGAGTTTTTTTTACAAATGGGACACCTTTATTTAAGACTTTTCCATCAATCATTGTCAGGAAGAAATCAAACTTAACCGTGAATGTTTTTCCACTCTTGTTTTGAAAACCAGTAGGTTTCCGTTTCCTAAGAAATCTAAATTTGTATTACTCTTTTCCAATTAGTTAGGTTAGGTTAGGTTAGGTTAGGTTAGGTTAAGGCGGCTGTTAAGCTCCACAGGAGCCAGTCACACTTGGGCCGGTTTCGGCCCGTTGTAATACCGCGGGAGGTGTTCCCCTTATCCATCTCATGAGACCCGAACATGTCAGCAGTTATCCCATCCTGACGCTCTTATGAAGTTTGCAATCTTTCTGGGACAGATTTTGGACATTTCTGAAATGTCTGAGACATACGGCATGCCCAGGTATTGTAGCCTTCTCCTGCTGAGAGCTGGACAGGAGCAGAACAGGTGTTCCACCGTTTCCTCCTCCTCCTCATCTCTACAGCTTCGGCAGAATTCATTGTAAGGGGCTCCCAGCCTGTTGGCGTGGAAGCCTATCAGCCAGTGCCCCGTGAGGGAGCGGATGACAACGCTGCACCTTTTCCTGCCGAGCTTACAAAGCTCTAGTGTGCGTTTCCTGTCAATAGTGGGCCATGTTTGCCTGGATATGCGACATAGTGGTGCTGACCGCCACGCATCGTTTGCTCGTCGCTTATATAGTTCTTTTATGATAAGCCTACAGGTGGCCATTGGCATGCAAATATCCTCCTTCTCTTGGAGAAGGGGTATTGTGGTACCCGATCTGGCCAGCTCGTCTGCCTTGCAGTTGCCCTCAATATCCCGGTGACCCGGGACCCAAATAAGGCTGATGGCAAATTGTTGGGCCATCTCGTGAAGAGATTTGCGGCAATTTGCCACTGTGGCCGAGTTCGAGGAAATCGCAAGAAGTGATTTGATCGCAGCTTGGCTGTCGCTGTAAATGTTTACAGTTGTTTTTGCCAGTGAAGCCGTTGTGGCTGTTTGAAGGAGCTTCAGTGCTTCCGTGATCGCAATGACTTCCGCTTGGAACACACTGCAGTGATCTGGGAGCCTAAAGGAGTGCCTGATTTCGAGTTGTTCGGAGTAAATCCCTCCTCCAACTTTGTTATCCAGCTTCGAGCCATCTGTAAAGATGCTTATGGCCATGTCTTGGCCTGGTGGTCCCTCTAGCCACTCGTCTCTGCTAGGGATGATTACATTGAAGGGGGTACCAGTGTATTCCTTTGGGACGCAGTAGTCCGTCTTCGTAGGGACGGTGCTGCTGATAAGTATAGATGAGTGACCCCTGATATGTGACGTCCATTGTCCGGAGTCTCTCAGACGTATCGCTGCAATTTCTGCCCTCTCCTTTCCCGCAAGCTCGAGGGTGGTACGTAATGCTCCACTAATGCATAAAGCTGTGGTTCGCTGAACCTTGCCAAGTTGTTTGGTACTCGATCCTTTTGATAAGGCCGGCCACCAAACTGTAACTCCATAGAGTAAGATTGGACTTACTATTGCTTGGTATATCCATTGGACTACGCTTGGGTTCATGCCCCACTTCAAGCCAATAGCTTTTTTGCAAGAGTATAGGGCTATCGTAGCCTTCTTCACTCTGTCTTTTACGTTCAGGTTCCAGTTAAGCTTCTTATCAATTACCAACCCTAGGTAACTAGCGCTGTCGCTGAAGGAGAGCCTGCATCCATTTAGTATAGGAGGGTTAAGGGGCGGAACCTTGTACTTGCGTGAGAATAGCACGAGTTCCGTTTTTGTGGGATTTACTCCCAATCCTCGCGATTTTGTCCATTCTGACAGTCTCGCGAGCTTAGTGCTCATAAGGTCACAGAGTGTGTGAGGGTATTTCCCCGAGAAACTGATTGCAACGTCATCCGCGTATGCCACTATTTTACAGCCCCCTCCCCTCCAGATCACATAGAATATTATTGACTGCCATGTTCCATAGAAGGGGAGACAGGACACCACCTTGCGGAGTGCCTCTGTTGACATACCTAGATTGCGTGGACGATCCCATCGTTGATGTCACCGTCCTGCATGTGAGCAATTGATCGATGAGCAGCACCAAGTGACCGTCCACACCCAGGTCAGTCAGTGCTTCCGTAATGGCACTTGGGACGACGTTGTTAAAGGCTCCCTCGATATCGAGGAAGGCTATAAGAGAGTATTCCTTGAGGTGTAGGGATTTCTCTATTATTGAGACTACTTCGTGGAGTGCCGTTTCAGTGGATCTTCCTTTCCGGTTGGCATGTTGAGCTCCTGACAACATTTGAGGACTAATAATTGTTTTCAGATGTAGTCCGACAAGTCTTTCGAAAGTTTTGAGAAGAAAGGACGATAGGCTGATTGGTCTGAAGTCCTTTGGAGTCGAGTGCGAGGTCTTTCCCGCTTTGGGGATAAAGACTATTTTCGCCTTGAGCCATTCTTGTGGTATGGTCCCCACAGCTAGTATCTTCCTGAAGATACATTGTAGCCAGTTAATGGCTGAGTCTCCAGCCTTTTGCAGTTGGGCCGGAATGACCTGGTCTGGACCTGGTGATTTGAACGGATCAAAGCTGTTTACCGCCCAGCTTATGTTCCGTTTGGTAAAAATATGGTCCATCGTGGCTGTTTGGCCTCCCCTTTGGGTTTGCGCCGGCTTGATGGTTGTGCACCCAGGGAAGTGGGTTACAAGCAGTACGTGGAGCGACTCCTCCCTGGAGTTGGTCCACGTACCGTTGTTCCTTTTAAGATACCCTACCGAGGGGGTGGTTTTTGAGAGGAGCTTGCGCAGCCTTGCGGCTACTGACGTCTCCTCTATTTCTGAGCAGAATTTTTGCAAAGAGGCCCTTTTTGCTCTTCGTGTTTCTTTTTTGTATTGGGCGAGACTGACTTTGTAGTCTGCCCAATGTTTCCCCTCGTTAGCGCTTTTGGCTCTGTTGAAGAGATTCCTACAGCTCTTACGTAGGATGTCGATTTGTTTCGACCACCAGGGGGGTTTCTTTTTACCCCTTGTCTTGTGTGGCAGGCAAGCCACCGTGAAAGCCTTATTGCATGCATCCGTGAACCTGTACACTATACGATCTAAATCGTCTAGAGTGTCTGGGCTCATTGGTGCCTTGTTGGGGAGTAGCTCCTCCAAAACCGAGCTATATTTAACCCAGTTTGTTTTCCTGGGGTTAGTGTAGTCGGTGGGTTTGGGGCTCTCGAGGGATAAAATCGTTTCGATATACCTGTGGTCGGAGAAGGAATGGTCCTCTAGGACTCTCCATCTTTCCACTTTGTCTGACAGATTATGAGACACTAGAGTGAGGTCAATAACCTCCTGTCGGTTTTTTATAATAAATGTGGGGTCGTTACCCCGGTTACATATGGTTAAGTTCGAGTTTAGGATAAAGCTATAAAGTGACTCACCCCTTACATTTGTGTCCGTGCTCCCCCATTGAGTGTGGTGAGCATTGGCATCGCAGCCTATTAGTAGGCTTGTGTTGGACCTCTCGCTGTCGCTGGCGAGCTTGCAGACGAGGTCATTGGGAGGGTCGCTTTCCTCATGGGCCATGTAGGACGACATCAGCCTCAGATGTGTCCGTTTCAGCTCTAGGCTTACTGTTGTATTGTCGCCATTGCTGAAGTTATGGAGCAGAAAGATATTAAGGTGCTTTCTTGCGAGAATGCAGGTACGAATTTTACCTTCGGTTTGGGGTACAATGAGCTTGTACTCCCTCGTCGCTAACCCACAGACCTTGGCTCCGACTATCCAAGGCTCCTGGATTAGGACCACGTCGGTTCCGCTTGCATCCAAGCGGAGTATGAGTGCAGCAGATGCTGCTTTACAGTGGTGGAGATTTATCTGAAGGAGTCTCAGAGAAATGTTCATGGATCTCCACCACTGTAGTGTCGGCGTCCGAGTCGTCGGATATTTCGTCTCGACACATCGCCTCAAAATCGCGCACTAGCTCTGCGTCAGAGGAGTAGCCTTCTTTCGGCTCCAGCTCGTTGTCGGGTACCTCGATCTCCGAGGCCACATCCTGCACGACTGGGTTGTCGACAGGACGAGCCTCGGCCGTGGCAGCGTCCGACTTGTACACCTTTATGGTGACCGAGCTGAAGCCAAAATTCAGCTCTCCTTTAGCTGCCTCTATGGGGGCCAGCGATTCCTTGTTTAGGATAATGACGGCCTGGTTTGTCGGCCCCTTTGACTCCTCAACCTTGACCACCTTCCAGTCATGAGTTGGAAGTGTCGGGTTGCACCTCTGCAACATTTTGAGGATGCGCTCAGGCTCCTTGAAGGTAGCCGGCACCCATAATCTGGCCCTCGGTCTACTGGGCACCTCGCTCCAGTCTACCGCGACGAGCTTCGCCCCAGCGTAGACCTCTCCGATCTGCGCCACCGCTGCTTTGTATAGCTTTACGGAGCGCTCGTCATCGCAGGCAACAACTTTGATGCTACCCTGGAACCACCCCATGTCTTTGCAGACTGGAGGTGGCCCTGGGTCTTTGTCGAGCAACTCGAAGCAGGGATCGGCCAGTGCCGCCTCCACCCACTTCCATTGGCTCCTCGGGATCTTGCCCTCCGCGTTGCCTTTGTCGAGGACGCCAATTAGCGTCCTCTCCTTGGCAATCTGCGCGAAGGAGATATTGGCCACCACCCTCGACCTTTTTGCGGCCGGACCGGGTGTTTCTTGCGACCGTTGTCTCTTTGGTTGAGAGACCATTGCGAAGTTTGGGAGCACCGATGTGGCCCACTCCACCTTCTTGAGCCAGTCCGCTGAAGGACTGACCTCAGTGTTGGCATTTTGCCGACGGAGTATGTGCCCTGCACTCCTCCTTTCGGCATAGGTATGCTTTCTGGCCTGGGCGCTGGTCGAAGGCAAATCATCACCTTCCACCTTACCAGAAGGTCGGGCAGCCGCAATATTGCTTAGCTGCCTCTCCATGGTGTCGGTGTTGGGAGCTGGTCCGCCCCCCACCTCAGATTCGGGATGGGACCCACTCGGGTTCACCCCAGCGCTTTCCGCCTTACAGGTCTGTCCTGCTGTTGAGCTGGTCAGGCCGGGCCTTTGGGCCGAAGCCTTCCCATGCGGGGAATTGCTCCCATTTGACATTTGGGGAGTGTCAGACTCTTTTTGGTTTTTTTGGTTTTTTTGTTTTTTTAATAAATTTTTATGTATTGTACATCCCACGAGATGCAGAGAAAGGGAACGGTCAGCCCGGGCAGAGATCCACGTTGCCCGGGTAAGGCATCATTAGAACAGGGGGCTGCCAAGTCCCTGAGCTCTCCGTTCGAGACTGGGCTAGTTTTTGAACCGGGCCCCCAGCCAGGCTGACTCTCGGCACGGGTTGAATGACACCTTAGCCCAGCCCGGTGTGAGGTGAGTGTGGGGGATGGGATGTGGGTAGGTAGTGTGTGGGGGGGAAGGGGAGTGTGTGAGCTACTTATACGAGGCGGCACCACAAGCGCATCGTCAGTGTTGCTGCTTCGCGAACACCCGCTGGCTGTCCGGGACTGCTTATTTTCGGTGATCTCCCTAAAGTGAACCGATTATTCACAGCTGACCTACCTTTTTTATGGGTAGGCCTTTCGCTATCCGCAACCTGCGACTCGTCCGGTGGCCTCAGCTAGGCCCCCTCTGAGCCACCTCACACGCTCATCAGACCAGATTATTTAGGTTAACAAAACAAAATAAACATAAGGTATTTCATTCAAAATAGGTAAACGGGGAAATAAAAAAAAAAAATAATAATAATAATCTGTAAATATAAATAAATAAATAATAGATAAATAAATAAAATAATAAATAAATAAATTGCGCTACTAACTTTCCATTAACTAAAGTTATATTTACCTGCCACCAAGCAGGTGGCAACATTGCTGCTCCAACATTGAGAAAGTGCCTGAAACGGCTAGACTTAGTAAGCTGCTGTCAAAGCAACCTACAGAACAAAGTCAGCTCAAAATAGACAACGGACAGTGGTCGGAGGGCATCAAAGAAGCCCTGACGGCACTAATGGAAGCCCACTTCTCAGGATGCACCGAGGTCATCGATGCCGAAAGGCATCAGGACCTAGCAACTGAGGAACAAATCCCCCCCAACAGACCTAATAACCCCTTAGAGAATGGGCTATAGATTCCCTTACGGGCATAAAAGCACCTGGACTGTACGGAATATTCCCAGCCATGCTGAAAGCGACCAAAGAGGTGATCACCCCATGGCTTCTCGCAATATACGCAGCATGTCTAAGAATAGGCTATCTCCCGATCCAATGGAGACCCTCTAGAGTTGTCTTCCTGCCTGTCCCAAGGATTATAGATTGATAAGCCTAACCTCCTTTCTATTGAAAACCCTAGAAAATCTGCTGGATCTACACATCAAAAACGAACGGGGGGCTGATGTCAATCAACCAGCACGCCTACTCCAAGGGAAAATTGGTGGAACAGCACTACACTCGTTAGAAGCTATCGTCGAGAAAGCACTCAACATCAAAAAATATGCACCAGAAGTTTTTGTAGATATATCCGGAGCATTTTATAGCGTGGCCACAAAAGTCATAATGTACTGCCTAGGAGCAACCAACACTCACCCAGCAATCAACCTCTGGATAAATAACCATCTAAGTTGTTTATTGTTTTTTGTTGTTTAACGTTTAAGAATGTAAAGTTAAACTGTAAGGGTAAAATTACATGTCAACTAATTAAACGAAAGGGCTAATGCAAATACTCAGACCCGGTGGGGCTGATTATCGGCTCTGTAGCTGATAAGATCCCACCAACAGCAAAATTTAGGTAAGAGAAGAGCCGGTAGCCGAACAATTCCCAATTAGAGCTATTTAAATTAAATTTAGTTATTGATTAAGATAATTTTGACCATATTAGAACTAGTATCAAAGGAAAACAGATGGAAAATTTGGTTATAGTTACGTCAAAGGGTACGGAAAGATTCATAATCAGAGTAGTTAGAAAGACAGAGTTGGAGATGAAGAGGAAAGTAATGCCCAGTCGGACGGGAAGGAACAGCAATACTAATTAGGCTGATGAGGGCAGTCGATTCGACCTCACCAGAGAGAAGCTTATGGAGGAAGAGAGCTCCTTGGCAGATTCTACGGGATTTAAGAGAGTGGAGGTTAATTAAGCGCAACCTACTTTCATAAGAAGGGAGATGGATCGAAGGGTCCCAATTGAGTCCGCGGAGAGCAAAGATGAGGAACTGTTTTTGTACTGATTCTAGCATATCCTGAAATTTTTGGTAGTGAGGAGACCAGACACAAGAACCATATTCTAAGATAGGCCGGACCAGAGAAAAAATCCAAGGACTCCTTTGGCTTTGTTAGAGATAGTAGAGATATGAGAGTTGAAACATAGATTAGGTACAGAGGTAATGCCCAAGTCGTTAACTTTGAAGAGGCGTTTTAGGATAATGTTATTGATTGAGTAATCGAAAAGGTATGGCTTATTGCGGTGAAAAGTCATAATATTGCATTTAGAAATGTTAAGAGATAGAACGTTGATTAAGCACCAGTTGTTAAGAGCATCATGATCTGATTGCAAAGATAGTGGGGACAAGGGGTCACTGTAGGAAAAACATTGCTTAACGTCATCAGCAAACATTAGGACACGGGAATGAGAGAACATTTGAGGAAGATCGTTAGTAAATAGGTTAAATAGCAAGGGACCCAGATGGCTACCTTGAGGAAGCCCCGATGAGACAATATCAGGTTTAGAGAGAGAGGAGTTAAAGCAGACACGTTGAGAACGGTTACAAAGGTAAGAATTAGTCCAGTATAGAAGCCTAGTTGGAAACCCTAGAAGAGACAGTTTATGAATAAGTAGATTATGATTGACGGAGTCGAAGGCTTTACTAAAGTCAGTATAAACGACATCAGTTTGACACTGTTTAGCAAATCCCGAAGTTAAAAAGGTGGAAAATTCAAGGAGATTAGTAGAAACTGAGCGACGTTTAACAAATTCATGCTGTGATTCAGAGAATACAGAACTACAAAAATGTTGCAGCTGAGAAGTGAAGATTTTTTCGAAGAGTTTAGGAATGGCAGATAAGTTGGAAATACAGCGGTAGTTAGAGACATCAGATTTAGATCCCTTTTAATGAAAGGGAACTATATAGGATTCTTTCCAGACGGTGGGAAAGTCACCAGTCTCGAGAGACAAGTTGAAAAGTTTTAGGAGAGGCACACAAAGAGATTCTGCACAAAGTTTGAGAACAGCACTCGGAACCGAGTCTGGCCCAGTGGAGAACGAAAACTTGAACGATTTTAAATTTGTTAAGAGACCATCATAGTCGATGAAGGGGGATCTGAGTATATGGATATGATTTGAGGATATGAGTAACTACTACTTAAATCGTTCGATGAGGCTAGGATGGAGGGAAAGTTAATAGAAGGGACAGAGTAGCAACGTTGGAAAACGGAAGCGAACAGATCAGCAATATCACAATCCCTATCAGCATAACTACCATTTAAGTGTAGAGAAGAAGGAAATTGGGAAGATTTACGATTATAATTAACTAACCTGAAGAATTGTTTAGGGTCGCGCTTAAAGTTAAGCTTGCATTTAGTCAAGTATCTATTGTAGCACAATGTATTTAATTTTGTATTTAATTAAACGTATATTTGGCTGCTTCAACAGCCGCCTCCTACAAGCCCCAAAAGTGTGGTGATCGACTGGGGATGAACTTCCAATCGATCCCACTGGAAACGCATAGATTTGATACAGCTGACGTATGAGGATCGCTGAGAAACAGCTGCCGAAGTTCCAAAAGCTCATTTGTTGCTCCTACAAAATTTGTCGCATTGTCTGACCAGATGATTCGAAGTTTGGGACGCAAACTTATGAATCGCCTTAATGCCGCCAAAAAAGATGCTGTGGAAAAATCCCGAACAACTTCCAAATGAGCCGCCTTGGTGCTGAAACATACGAAGACAGCTATATAGCATTTGATGGGAGGCCTTCTTCTGACTTCCGACTTGTGATAAAAGGGTCCGCAAAAATCCACGCCCGTTGTTTGAAATGCTGGATTAGCCCTTACGCGATCCTCAGGCAAACTTCCCATGATATGCTCCCTCAGCACTGGCTTCAATCGAAAACAACGAACACATTTGCGGATGATGCCTGCCACATATTTACGCCCGCCAATAGGCCAGAATTTTTGACGAAGCAATCCGAGCAATCCTTGCGCTCCTGCGTGTAGAAATTTTTCATGGAAAAAAACGATAATAGAGACGGTGACAGGATGTCCCTTGGGAAGCAAAATTGGGTGCCTTGCGTCGTAGTCCAATGCGGAATTTTGGAGTCGGCCTCCAACCCGAATCAATCCAAAACCGTCCAGAAATAGATCCAGTGCGGCCATCGCGCTTTTTGGTGATAAAACCTGCTTTCTGGTGAGGGCTCTTATCTCTTCCGAAAATTGCTGCTGCTGTATTGCCCTTATGAGTAGGTGCGTGCCATTTTTGACGTCATTTACGGTAAGTTGACCTTTCGCCCGCAGTAAGCCTTTATCCTTGAGGCTGTAAAAACCATAAATATAAGCAAAGACACGATGCATTGATCCGAATGTGTTTTGAAACTTGCAATCATACGATATATCCCAATCCTTTGAAACAATCAATGATACATGACGACGTTCTGGCACTTCAACCGGCAATGGCGAGCCTGTAGGCCAATCAGAGCTCTCATAAAGCAAAAATGGTGGACCAGAAATCCAAAGGCTGTTATTCATTAGTTCAGTAGGCGTAGAACCACGCGATATGATGTCGGCCGGGTTAAACTTCGTGGGCACGTGACGCCAAGTTATTCCAGCATTGAGCTCCTGAATCCGCTCAACTCGATTAGAGACAAATATATTGAAATTCATGGACAATTTCCGAATCCAAGCAAGGACTATGGAAGAATCCGACCAGCAATGCACTTGGTATGGAACTGATAATCCTTTAACTATGGTGGAAACCAGCTCGGCTAATACGAGGGCAGCCGATAGCTCAAGCTTTGGGATAGTCATCTTTTTGAAGGGTGCGACCTGGACTTGGAGCATAAGAGATGGCTCTGCACACTACCACCAGGTTCAGACCGCATGTACACACACGCACCATATGCTGACTGGCTCGCATCACAAAACGCATGCATTTCCACTCTGGATTTCTGACGAAGCACTTAACGTGGTAATTTGAAGTTCCTAACGACAGCTGCGAAGTTAGCTCGCTTCACGTCGTATGAAGATCCTGGGGCAGACTTTCCTTTGTGATAATTTGAGAGATGAGTGCTAAAGGATCGTAGAACCTAACTAGTGTAGATAGGGCCGAACGCTTCGATATTGGGCTTGCAGCGGCCGCGACGTGAACGAAACTGAACAGAAGATTGTCCGTGGTCGTCCGAAGATTGGCCAAGAGCCTTAGTTACCTCTGTCCCGTCGTGAAAGTTCGATAGTGGGTCCAGTCATTTAATTATATTCCAGACGCTGTTTCGGCAGAACCATCGAACACTACACGTAGTTTGGTGGTTGTACTCTCCAGCTATTGGACGCAATGGTGAGGCAAGAAGTACTGAGGGAGGTCTGACTGACGTACAGTTGGCGACATATGTGTTTTAAATCCTGAAGAAATTTCGAATATTTTGTCTGAAGTTCCGGATTTTTTGCTAGCCTTCTCTCCAAATTTAGAAATCTACGTAGCGCTTGCTGATATGATTCTCCTAACTCCTCTAAACTGATTTTAGTTGGTAACCGTACGGAATAAGCTCCGGAATCTAGGCTACAATATGCTGCTCACACTGAACATCCTCCTCCGAAATTGATGAGGGCGAATAATCTCCGTCTACTTCCCAAAACCGTCTTACGACGGTGCGTCTTACATATATGCTCAGTTCTGGTATGCTACAGTACCAATGATCAGTTGGTAGTCTTTGGAGTCTGCTTCTTCCACCAGACTCCTTAGTTCTTCGCGTGGTGCAGACCTGTCGTTTGCCATGTAGTAGGAGGCTACCAAAAGGCGCTTCTCCTCACTTTCCAGCATAACTACTGGCAAGTCGTCTGTGCTGTAATGAGACATGGTAAGCGTGGATTCCTTTTCGTATGAGTACGATAGTTCTATTCCCGCTTATTTATCTATTGCCCGACGCAATCTAGGCTCCTGGACCAAAGCTATGTCTTTGCTATGTCTTTGCTCCATGGCCATGTGGAACTCCGCTGACGCTAACTTGCTCTTATGCAAGTTGATCTGCAGCACACTCAGTGTCATGAGCGGCTGGCTCCCTTGCACTTGACGGGTTGACTACTAACGTAAGGTCACCGTATTCTTCTTCTATAGATTCATCGAGCGCCAGACTCTGGGCGGCTTCTACGGCCTCTACCTCTAGGTCCTTCTCCACATCGCCTGCCTGCAGTGTGTGGGTGTCTTAATCCCCGGGCTGTTACTTTTTGAGGCGCAGGTACACACGTCCCATGCCCCACGCCATTTTCCCGTATTTAGGGTATAGAATATCCTCCGCTGCTTTGTTGATCTGGAAGATCACATACTGGCCCCCCTCGTTGTTTAGTGGGCTACCAGCATGCAATATCTTCCAGTTTGTAGTCGGTACGTCTTGGTTTTGTCGTTGAAGGAGCTTCAGCGCACGGTCCCCTAGGATGGCGATGGGGAAGAGTACCTTCGCCTTTGTTATGGACGGGATTAGCTCCCTGTCCACCACTTCCAGCTTGGCCCCCTCCCACATCGCTTCCAATTGGCAGACCGTTTGGGTCAGCCACTTTATCGTCAGGGCATCATTACACTTCAGAATTTTGATCCCATTCAGCCAAACAGCACCATCGAAAGTGGGCGTGGAAGCAGTTGGGTTATCTTCCATCCGTATAAATAGGGAGTCTACCAACCGCGCGTGGACCAATTTCCATTGCGCCGCTGTCATCCTCCCATTCTCAACACGTCTGTCGATGAGAGCTACGATCAGGTGTTGCTTGGACACATCATTAATCCTTTCGCTTGACCCCTGCTTTGCCGTTTTGGGTGGGGGAGGCTCTCTTGGGCCCGCGTTGCCGCTTGCTTGCCGGAGTCGGTTGAGCTCTGCCTCTTGGTAGCCAGCAACTCTTTCACCTTGTTGGCGTGCTCGCTCGTCGATGCCTTCATCTGGGACACCTGCGCGTAGTACCAACGGCCCTTCTCTACCTTCAACTCGGCTCAAGTTAGCTTGGATTTCTTCTCCTGGGAAGAAAGGCCTTGCCTTGCAGCCTGCCTATGCTTACCACCACAAAATATTGTAATCAAATATCTAAAACCGAAAATAGCTAAAACAAATCAGGAACATAATGTAGAAATACCTGAAAACATAGTTGAAATTCCACAATCAATTCCACAATTATACCTAAACATTTACGCTTGAGAACAAGCTAAAGCCTAAGGTGGGGAAGTAACATATCCGCAACACAAATAACATGTTTTCAATATGTTAACGTACAGCCAATGATCTTTTGAAAAGCCTCACTTTGCAAAAGCTCATCACCCAAACTAAAGTTAAAGCTTGTAGAAAATTGAAGTTCATCAAATACACAAACCATACATCAAATACACAAACCATGTTAAGCTTAATGTTCGGCTTAACGACGGCCCACGGAAGCATAAAGAGCGCATCTCTCTTAATCATTGTTGCTTACTGTTGCCCTGCACTCTCTATCGCAGCATCGCCCTTTCTCCGTCGTTCATCGTCCAAAAAGAGTTACGTGGGAGGCACATCTTCGGAGCAGCACTTACTTAAAAATTGATCGTCTTCGTGAGCAAAAGTCTCTAATAAACAAATGTATTGGTAAATGGAAAGCAGTCGGACCCATATTTGGCTACTTCCGGCCTTCCACAGGGCAGGGCTCTTGGTCCGCTCCTGTTCTCTATTTTTATTAATGACATATGTCTCAGCATTCAAGCTTCTAAGCATTTGCTTTACGCTGATGATCTCAAAATGTTTCTGGACGGAGTTGCTCCTTGGTGCACACTTAACTTGCTCCCTCTCAACTTTAGCAAATGTTATTTTGTTTCGTATGCACCAGGCGGTGCTCGTCCTGAATAAGGAATCCCTAGCTCCAATTGGGGCCAAAAAAGGAGAGCTGAACTTCGGCTTCAGCGCGGTGAGCATCAGGGTCTACAAGTCGGATGCAGCGGCCGAGGCACGTCCTGTCGACAACCCAGTCGAGCAGGACGTTGCCTCGGAGATCGAAGCACCCGATGACGACCCAGAGCCTGCCCATGACGGCTACTCTTCTGATACGGCCCTAATGCGCGAGTTTGAGGCGATGTGTCGCGACGACACTATCGAGGACGACTCGGACGCCGACAACACAGTGGTGGAGAACTCTGTCGATGTCTCTAAGACTCCTACAGATAAATCTCCACCACTGTAAAGCAGCATCCGCTGCCCTTATACTCCGCTTGGAAGCGAGCGGAGCAGATGTAGTCCTGATCCAAGAGCCTTGGGTAGTAGGAGACAAGGTCTGTGGATTAGCGACGAAGGAGCACAAGCTTATTGTAGCTCAGAAAGAAGGTAAAATACGTACCTGCATTCTTGCAAGGAAGCACTTAAATATCTTTCTGCTCCACAACTTTAGCAATGGTGACAACACGGCGGCAAGCCTTGAACTACAAGGTTCTCACATAAGGCTGATGTCGTCCTACATGGCTCACGAGGAAAGCGATCCTCCCGGTGACCTAGTTCGCAAGCTCACCAGAGATAGCGAAAGGTCGGATATAGGCCTTGTAATAGGCTGCGACGCCAACGCCCACCACACTCAATGGGGGAGTTTGGACACAAATGTAAGGGGTGAGTCATTATTCAGCTTCATCCTAAACTCTAATCTTCTCATCTGCAATCGGGGCAATGATCCTACGTTTATAATTAAGAATAGACAAGAGGTAATTGATCTAACATTAGTGTCTCACAAACTGTCAGACATAGTAATGAACTGGAAAGTTCTGGGGGACCATTCCTTTTCGGACCACAGGTATATCGAGACCACACTATCTCTCGAGAGCCCAAAACCCACTGTCTTTGCTAACCCTAGGAAAGCCAACTGGGAGAAATATGTCTCAGTAATGGAGGGACTTCTTCCCTCCAAGGCACCAATCTGCCTGAACACAGAGCACGATCTAAATCATCTAGTGGACAGGTTTACTAAAGCATGCAACACGGCTTTCACGGCAGCATGCCCATCAAACCAACACAAGGGGAAAAAGAAACCCCCTTGGTGGTCAAAACAAATAGATACCCTACGAAAAAGCTGCAGGTCCCTCTTCAACAGGGCCAAAAGCGCTAACGAGGAGCAACACTGGGCGGATTATAAAAATAGTCTGGCCCTATACAAGAAAGAAATCAGACAGGCAAAAAGGGCCTCTTGGTAAAGATTTTGTTCTGAAATCGAGGTAACGTCGGAAGCTGCAAGACTGCGCAAGATCCTCTCCAAAACGACCCCCTCGGTGGGATACCTTAAGAGAAGCGATGGTACGTGGACCAACTCCAGTGAGGAGTCCCTACACATTCTTTCCGACACTCATTTTCCAGGGTGCTCCATCAATGGACCGACTCATCTCCCTAGTGAGGGTTCGATCGCCTCAATGGAGCATATTTTCTCAAAACGGAACATAAGCTGGGCAATAATCAGTTTCCATCCGTTCAAATCCCCTGGTCCGGATCAGATCATTCCGGCCCAATTACAAAAAGCCGGAGACACGGCCATCAACTGGCTGCGATGTATCTTTAAGAAGATACTGGTAGGAGAATACCACACGCTTGGCTTAAGGCAAAAATAGTCTTCATCCCTAAAGCAGGTAAAGCCTCGCACTCGACACCAAAGGACTTTAGACCAATCAGTCTATCATCTTTCCTTCTCAAAACCTTTGAGAGACTCGTCGGGCTACAACTGAGAACTACCATAAATTCTCAATTGTTGTCAGGAACACAACATGCCTACCGGAAAGGAAAATCCACGGAAACGGCACTTCACGAAGTAATTTCAGGGATAGAGAAATCACTATACCTCAAAGAATACTCTCTAATCGACTTTCTAGATATCGAGGGAGCTTTCAACAACGTCATACCCGGTGCCATTACGGAAGCGCTGACTGACCTTGGGGTGGATCGTCACTTGGTGATGCTCATTGATCAATTGCTCACATGCAGGACGGTGACATCATCGATGGGATCGTCCACTCAGACAAGGTATGTCAGTAGAGGCACACCGCAAGGTGGTGTCCTATCCCCCCTTCTATGGAACATAGCAGTCAACAAGATTCTATGTGACCTGGAAGGGGGGGGCTGCAAAGTCGTGGCATACGCGGACGACGTAGCAATTATCTTCTCGGGCAAATACCCTCAAACACTCTGCGACTTAATGACCGCAAAGCTCACGAGACTGTCAAGGTGGACAGAATCGCGAGGTCTTGCAGTTAATCCCTCAAAGACAGAACTTGTGCTATTTACAAGCAAATACAAGATTCCGTCTCTGAACCCCCCACATTAAACGGATGCAGGCTCCCCTTTAGCGACAGTGTCAATTACTTAGGGTTAGTAATCGACAAAAAGCTAAACTGGAACCTGAATATCAAAGACAGAGTGAAGAAGGCCACGATAGCCCTCTACACTTGCAAAAAAGCTATTGGCTTGAAATGGGGCATGAACCCAAGTATAGTCCAATGGATATACCAAGCCATAGTTAGACCGATAATACTTTATGGAGTTACTGTATGGTGGCCGGCCTTATCAAAAAGGACGATCACCAGACAACTCGACAAAGTTCAACGAACAGCCGCCCTTTGCATCAGCGGAGCTCTTCGCACCACTCCAAATGATGCGCTAGATGCCATTCTGTGCCTCCAAAGCCTTGCCCTCGCAGGAAAAGAAAGGGCACAAATGGCAGCAATACGACTGAGAGACTCCGACCAATGGGCACCACAGCACACAGGTCACTCCTCAATACTAAACGGCAGTTCCGTCCCTACTAAAACGGACTACTGTGTTCCAAGGGAATACACAGATACCCCCTTCGATGCAATTATCCCCCACAGAGACGAGTGGAGTGAGGGACCCCCAGGCCCAAAAGGGGCCCTAAACATCTTCACAGATGGATCAAAGCTGAACAATAGGGTCGGAGGAGGTTTATACTCCGAACAGCTAAACATTAAGCACTCCTTTAGACTTCCTGATCACTGCAGCGTCTTCCAAGCGGAGGTCATTGCAATCAAGGAAGCCCTAAACTGCCTTCAGGAAACTACCGCCATGGTAACCGGCGTAAATATCTATAGTGATAGCCAAGCTGCAATCAAATCGCTTAATGTGATCTCCGCAAACTCGGCCACCGTTGCAGATTGCCGCAAATCTCTTCACGAGATGGCTCAGCAATTTGTTATCAGCCTTATATGGGTCCCGGGCCATCGGGACATCGAAGGCAACTGTATTGCAGACGAGCTGGCCAGACTTGGCACTACAATCCCCCTTCTCCTAGACAAGGAGGATACTTGTATGCCGATGGCCACATGTAGGCTCATAATAAAGGAGCAATATAAGCAACTAACAGACAACAAGTGGCAATCAGTACCACGTTGTCGTATAACTCGGCAAACATGGCCGACCATAGATAGGAAGCGCACCTCGGAGTTATGCAAGCTCGGCAGACGAAGGTGCAGCGCAGTCATACGCTCCCTAACGGGGCACTGGTTAATAGGTACCCAGGCCAATAGACTGGGCGCCCCATACAATGATTTTTGCCATAACTGCAGAGACGAAGAAGAGGAGGAAACGGTGGAACACCTGTTCTGCTCTTGCCCAGCTCTCAGCAGAAGAAGGCTACAGCACTTGGGCTCGCCCTTCATTTCAGACATTTCGGTAATGTCCACCATATGTCCCAGAAAGATAGCTAACTTCATAAAAGCTGCAGGCTGTGACAACTGTTGACCTTAGGTCTCACAATGCGAGAAGGGGTAGATTCCCCCGCGGTACCACAACGGGCCGGAAACGGCCTAAGTGTGCTGGGCTCCCAGTGAGTCGGGCAGCCGCTGTAACCTAACCTAACCTTCCTATGGCAAGTATGCATTTAAAGTTCAGACCTCGTATTCAATAGGTGGTCTTCCGCTCTTAAAGCAGACGGAGAAACTCGACCTAGGCAACTTGTTTGATTCAAAATTTCTGTTTGTCAAGCATTTGAGCTACATTTTGTTTGCACTCCAGCCTTTGCAGTTTTCAATTCCATTGCCATACTATGAGTGCAGATGCCGCCTCGTTCATTTCTCCTCTCTCGAGGATCGTAGTTGTTTTTGACTTATTAGTGGATAACAATGATTGCCCTGACCTGCTTAGTAAGATTGGCTTCAATACGCCAGCCTGGAGCCTCAGGGACCAAGCACTCCTTTCTATTGATCTCCAACGGACCAACTACGGAAATAACGAGCCAATATTTAGGGCTCTTCGCCAGTATAATGCGCTGCCAACTGGGATGCGGTCCGACTTTTGCCAGGGGAAAGCAGTCGTTAGACGATTTTTTCCTGTTTCATTGTTAATTACTTTTGTTTGATTTCTTTTTATTGTGCAATATAGATGTAAGTAAGCTAAGCCAGTTAAGGTTTATTCGTTGGCGAATAATAAAATGTAAAAGCTCAATACAATTTCACGATCTACAGAGCTCAGACCAAAGATGTTTAATTCAGTCTGGAAGTACCTTTATTCAAACTATTACAATAAATCAAACCAAATAAAAAATATTAAATGAGTGTTTTTTTTCAATCAAATAAAACCCAAATATTGAAATAGAATCATTATTTCTGAATTTTAAATTGCTTTGCTCAAAAAAAATTAATAATGGTTAGTTATTATTATTACACTAGTCAACACGAAATTTCTGCTGTCGCCTAAAATAACTTTTACTGATAGATTAAAAAATGTTTAAAGAATTATGGTTTTTTTCTATGTTTAGTTTCCTTTTTTTAAAAAATTTTTTAAAAATGTGTAATGTACAAATTTTAGTTCATAGGTAGTAACTGATATTCTTCAGAAAATGGCAAGGAGCCAGGAGGTTTTTTAATAGCAATTCATTTTCAGTTGGAGATACTATAATTATTTCGGGAGAAGAATGCGAGTAAATAAAACAAATTAAATGTAGTTTTAAAATTTTTTTATTAATTTAAGCACTTTTTTGCAATGCCGGATCTGAATATTTATGCAGACTGATTAAATTCAGCAGAAGTGTTCCTTTAATCGGGCTGTTTAGGTTTGGTATGGCTTCATACGTTTTTTCTTGAAAACTGAAAGCCGAGTCCCTATCAGCATTACTGGTACCGCAAATTTGGATTTTTCCTCTAATATTGCTCGAGTTTTGATATATTTTCAAATCGTTGCGCTTTCCTAGAGAAGGTGAAGAGACAAAGTTCATAAAATTCACAATTTTCTCAAAATTCAGAGAACACATTTTTTTCTATTATTTATTGTTGGTAGTTGGTTTTTCAAAGGATGGTGGATTTTGGCCTGTGCGAACCGAGGCTTCCAATCTGTCTAAATATCTCACCCTCCTCGTTAATTTTCTATTTGGGAAAAGTCTATTAAGAATTCGAAGACTGAGCACAACCCAGCGAATTACAGATTTAAAACGCCGATTCGCACTGGCACCATACATCATCCGTCAAAAAGCAGCTGATGAGCAGCTGAAAATGAAAAAGGACGTTAAAACCAAAAGCTGCTTACCGACCAAAAAATAAAATTTTCGTCGACGCTATTCCTAACCCATTTCAACTAATATAGAGATAATGGCGCTCTTTACAAAAAACAGCTGATTTATGAGAGTGGCAAATCACTTTTTAGGTTCTTGGTCACACTATTTCAGTTAAATTCCACACAACCGAAATAAAGAGCAGATTCCTGTCAGTAATTTTCCGCAGTGCTGGAGACAGGCCTATATATATTCCTGGCCTGCATGTCAGCTGTTCTCTCAGTCCACATTCGTGTCGATAGGACAACTATCGATAAGAATTCGTGGATTTAGTTTACCTTGCTGGATACTGAGGATACCTTGCTGGACACAAACGAAAAAATCCTGGCCCAGTTTTTTTTATATGGAGTTTGACAGTAATTTTTAGTTTCCGCGCTGCTGGATACCTAGCTTATGTGAACATTATTAATGAAGTGATTTGTTTGAAAGATGGAGGCGAAAAATGCGCGCATAAAAAGGGGTATCAATTTTCAAAGAGATGAGAAGATAGTTTTAATAAATGCTGTTCAGAAAAGCCCCTGCCTTTGGTTTATTACCGAAAAGAGGCATTTCGACAATGTTTTAGTGCAAAGTGCATGGGAAAGTGTTGGTGCCGAGATAAACAAGGAAGGTAAGATATATGTTAATTTGTTCACAGTTATTAAAATAATTAAAGATAATTATGCTTTGTAGCGAATGAATGTAAGACGGCCTGGACCTGCCTTCTATACCATCGCAGCAAGCTCCCTCATTTTTATCTTTTTTAATTTGAATTGAACTATCACAATTGGCGCTGTTTACAAATCACAGCTGATTCATGAGAGTGGCAAATCATTTTTTAAGGTTTAGGGTTTAGGTTCTACCTACAGCACATTTACGGGGAACGATGGTATTTTTGGAAATATGTGAAACCTCAATTCCCCCAGGCCACCATCCACTATCCATAAAAAACAGTTGACAAAAACAAATAAAAATTTGTACTCCGCATTTTGTCAAAATTTAAAAACAAATATGTAAAATTTAATTATTTTTTTTCGACTGTGGTTAAACAGCAACAAGTGATGTTGAAAAATTGATTGCGGCGTTCGAAAAAATAAAAGAAATCGACGAGGATGCAATGCTAAATTTGCAATGCTAAATTATTTTAATTAAAGTATGCCAAGAACGGTGTGGATGGTAGGTTAATGGCAATGCACGTAAAATGTTATGTACAAGACTATGTTTTATCTGTTTAGAAGTGGTACGGAACTTTTTGGCTTTCTTCCAAATTTATTCTATTTCAATTTTCTTCAGATATAGATTTGCGTATGCGAACATTGGCTCTCCAGAGTGCAGCAGCGATTGGACAAGATATCAAAATTCGAGCCTTGCTTAAAAGATCGAAGCGTTTTCAATATTGGAGGAATATTCGCCTTCTCCCGAAGTAATTATAGCATCTCTAACTGAAAATTGTGCATCTGCTATTGAGAAACCTCCTGGCTCCTTGCCATTTTCTGAAGAATATCAGTTATTTTTGTCATTCATTGTTTACATTTTTGCAGGAATTCCATTTTGTCGTTGTGAATGACAATTCAATTTCAGAGTTGGATTTGAAAACCATCGTCTAAATATCGCATTGAAACGTGCGATTTAGGAACATCGATGGAACATGGATGGAACATGGATGGTGGAATTTACTGGGAAATTTCAGAACAGCAAAACCTTACGGACCATCACCGAAGTGTATGGTGAATTTGGTTACCATTTCTTCGCACCAATTGACAAGTTGTATTTACAAGAAAAATTCTTCTTCACGTCCAAGTAGTCGTGTCATATTTAATGTATTGTAACGAACATGCGAACCGAACCCAGCAGGCTATAAATGCTAGGACAGATTATAGAAAAATAGTTAGCATTGGCCTCAGAGTCGTTGAAAACAACTCATAGATTCTCGGAAAACAAAGTCTCATTGAGGATGGTTAAATAATAATATAATAATAATAAATAAAATGAATTGTTTATGGTACAGGACAATCAGGAAAAGTGTATGAACTTTTTAAATGTTGAAGCAGAGGCAATGTACATTTTGACGCAATAAAGGAAAATAGAATAACGCGAAACTTAACAGTACCATATACACCGCAACAAAACAGAGCTGCAGAAAGGGGCAACAGAAAATTTGTAGAAATGGCAAGAAGTATGCTCTTGCATGCTGTGTTGAGTGAATGCTTTTGGGCAGGAGAAATTCAAAGTGCCGCGTATTTACGAAATTGAGTGGTAAGCAGCTCTCTGAATGGTGTGACACCATTTGAAAATCGCATTTAAGAGGTTTTATCTCAGTAAAACAAAGAAATGTAGGTTCGCCAAAAAAAAGCTGGTTTAGAATTGTGGCCAAAGCATACCGTTTGGTCAGTAAGAAAACCGGCAAACTCGTAGAAAGTAAAGATGTAATTTTTGTAGAAACTGAAGCGGGCAAACTAGAGGCATCATTTGAGGTTAAGCAAAAGCAGTATTCTGAATCCGATACAGAAGTCGAGCACTCTATATATCCAGAAAATGAGCCAGAAAATCATATGGTCTATTAGATATATTTTTGCAATTCCAGGACCAAACACAAAATTTGGAAAAAAATACAAATTTCAAACATTGTTAAAACAAAAAATTACACCTAGACAAAAAAACCTATAGTCCTTTTAAAATTTAGATCCGTGAGCGCTCTTGACTTCTAACGAGCGAGACTGCGCGTATTTGGACTCTTAAGAAAAAAACGTCGCTGCAAACAGCACAGAATTATATGGGTATTATTCATCTTAGTGTTTATATTGTCTTTGGTATCAACGTTTATGATTAAAAAAAATCAATAAATACAACACCCATCTCTTAAAAGACATCCGAACTGCAACGAAATCGTAACACTCACTCTGCATCTATCTCGTGGGTACAACTCACTTTAAACAACGGCCAACATAAATAGACAAGCCAAAAAAACATTTTAACTAAAGCAATCCCATTAACATCACTTCCACCACGACGAACCAGAAGAAATAGAAACTGACTACGCTAATCCAACCGGCACACAAAACAAAAAACCATATGGGTCACAGCGCACTGAAGAACTAAAAATAAGAATCTTCCCTAAAGATAAGTTCAACCCTCTTTCTGCCTCAAACAAAAACAACCGCACTATCAATAGCAACAGCGGATCCATATAAAAGTAACACGACATTTCCGCTGTGGGCCAAAATAACTTTTTCTGACGTTGATAATTTTTTTGCGGTATATTTAATATTGACTTTAAAAACTCAGGAAAAACAACGACCACAGCGGAACAGGTGGACGACAACAAACCCAGTCAATAAGCAACGAAAATAAGCGAGGAACGGCTCACCGATCGCGGAGTGCGTGTTTGTTCCCACAAGGCTAGCCAGACGACGACAATGCACGAGAATTCTAGAGCAACGATCCCCCCGATACGATCCAAACGACCAGGCTAGAAGCAAAAGATGACCACGCCAGATGAGCACGATGAGTAAAGACGTCAGACCTATGAGTTTGCGGGGGCCACTTGCTGGTAGGCGCGCTTACCCAACGTCCCTGCGGCACTTCGGGTTAACACTCAAGGGGGCTCACACACTCTCTAACGCTGCGGACCAGACTGACCACCGCCCCATAAAACCCTAAGGCTACCCAAAATATCTGGTCTAATCCTTTGTAAATTAACATTAACTTAACATTTACATTAACGCCACACTCGTAGGGTATTACCGCCCACGATTCAAGCCTTCAGAGTTCGAGTAGGAGTTGCTCCGCTGGGAAGAGCTCCGCTCAGGACCCTCTTTGGTGTCTGTTATGTATGTGTGTGCACAACGCTATGTCGTCCTGTTCGCTCTCGGAACCAGTTCTCCGCACAGATGTAAATCTATACACGTCGTTTTACGGACCTGCATATTTGTGTCACGTCTAAGTCAATAATAATAGTCAATAAAAGACACACATTTCAACATAGTCATTGTGCAGTGGAAATCGGCAACAGCGCATTATCATTTATTTTATTGGTAATCTGGAACCGTTTGATCTGAGTCAACCAGGAAAATGGACAACGTACAAGGATCGATTCGAGTTATACTTACTCCCTAATGATGTCCAGGATGAGACGCGAAAAAGGGCAGTGTTTTTAACAATAGCAGGCGCACCGCTTTTTGAGCTATTGGTTTCTGTTCAGGACAGCCTCAAACTTCTGCAGCGCACTCTGGAGAGCGCTCCGCGCCCGACTCACTTTCGCGCGCTCTTGCACACGGCACTCGGGAGAGCCGCCCGGCGCTCGGGCGGCCACTAGCTTGAGCTGGGCTGTTTAGTTACGCTCGCACCCCCGATTACAACGATTTCGATTCTTGCATACTTTCTTTTTAACTACGAGTCCGTAAATACTTATGTACATATACCCACATAAACCTACTCGAGCTGGAGAATCAGCTAGACAAATAAATAAGTGAAGGAAAACAAATCGTTGTGAATACCTGGTGATCCGCCCCCTATAGACAGTTTCATTGACAAAGCCAACACCCATGAGCGACTTAAAATTGGTGGACATATTTAAGACTCTAACAAACCATTTATCTCCACCCCCCTCGGAAATTGCTATTTTCTGCCATTTCCATAAACGTGACCAACATCCTGAGGAGACTGTTGGCCAGTACATGGCAGCGTTGCGAACACTTGCAGTACCGTGTAACTTTGCCTCAGCACTGGACCGAATGTTGCGAGACCGTTTTGTCTGTGGCATGAAGGATGAAGGGTTACAGAGATGTTTTCTTGCGGAAAAGACCTGACAGTGCAACGTGTCTTAGAGCGTGCTTTCACTAGCGAAGCTGCAGCAATTAGTGCATCAGCGATAAGACAGTCAAGCGACTCAGTGACGGAGCATGGCGAATACATCCATGACATCCGAGCGGGTCAATGCAACTCTATGCGAAGCCACACAAGAAGCCGTGTAACGGCTGCGGTGGACCACACGAACGACAGCAGTGTCCTTTAAAAAACGCTGTGTGTCATGGATGTGGCCGGAAGGGCCACATACAACGCGTCTGCCGAAGCACACAAAGATCGTCTTCGAAATCATCGGGATGCTCATCCCCCACTCAAAGTTCGCAGTCAGCTGGACAAGGTGCATTTCGGTCAAGTCAATTCCATGCAGATTCCAGCGTACATCAAATAGTACCACTGGTCAATCAAAAGAAGTCGGTGTCCATCAGTGTCAATGGCCGCACTTGTAAATTCGAGGTAGATTCCGGATCACCAGTGTCGATTCTGAGAGAGTCCACGTTGCGATACATCTGGCCTCGAGGAAATCTGGATATGGTTAAGTGCGACATGAAACTTAGTGATTATCAACAGTATTCAATACCAATTAAGGGAGTCATCGACACATCAATTCATTATCATAGGCGTAAAATTGATAAGTTGCCGCTAATCATTGTACCTGGAAGCGGAGGTAACCTTCTGGGGTGCAATTGGTTTAAGCCCTTAGGCATACGCATTGAAGGCATTCATTCCATCACCTGTGGAAGCAGTATCAAGTCAATCCTCAATAAGTACGAGCACTTATTTTCATCAGAACTGGGGCGTTATACGGGGCCTCTAGTGTCATTGAAGCTTGATGCTCAAGCACAGCCAGTGAGGTTGCCTCGACGTCGCGTTCCGTTCGCTATCAAGGGAATCTACTAAGAGGAACTTAGCTGCCTCTGTTCACAAGGAATTCTCGAACCAGTGGAATACTCTGAGTGTGCCACTCCCACTGTTCCAGTAATCAAAAAAGATGGATCTATTCGCATTTGTGGAGACTACAAATAAACCCTCAACCGCGCCTTTAAACCACATGGAGATCAAATTCCAGCAATCAATACATTTCTAGCTTCAATAGAAGGTGGTTCAATTTTCGCAAAAATGTATCTAGCTCAAACATACCAGCAACTCGTGGTCGATGAGCGCTCTGCGCTATTACAAACCATTTCTACGCACAAGGGTGCATTTAAAGTAACCAGGCTTCAATTCGGAATTTCATCAGTACCAGGAATATTTCAGAGTTTCATCGAAAACATGCTACAGAATATTCCAGGAGTTCTGCCGTACTTCGACGACATAGTAACAATGGGAAAATCGGAGGAGCAGTGAGCTGACAGGTTAAATGAAGTATTTTCACGCATAGATAAAGCGGGACCACGTTTACGCAAGGAGAAAGGTGAGTTTGGTGCTTCATCAGCTGAGTTCCTGAGATTCAAAATTGACGCTCTCGGCATACGGCCGTCCACTGAAAAAGTTAAGGCAATTCACAACGCACCAGCTCCGAAAGACAAAAAACAACTGCAGGCATTCATAGATCTGATTAATTCTACCATTTATATCTTCCACATATACAACGGTGCAAAATGCACCCTGGCAATGAAAAAGGCAACACGAAGAATCCTTTAGCGCATTAACGAAGCTTATCGCGTCTGACGATGTGCTCATGCATTATGACGGGAACCTTTCACTAGTTCTTACAAACGACGCATCGCCCCACGGAATCGGGGCAGTGCTCAGCCATCAGCTGTTCAACGGGGTAGAGAAGCCCGTTGCATTCTATTCTGGAACTTTGTCGAAAACGGAACAGAATTATGCCCAAAAAGACAGAGAAGCGGTAACACTGACCGCAGTAGTCAAGAAGTTACATAACTATCTGTATGCAAGGCCATTTACTTTAGTTACAAATCATCGCCCACTACTGGGCATCTTCACAACTACGAAATCGGTTCCAAACGTGATCTCCATTCAAAGGCTTCGTCGAACAGTATTCCTGAACGCATATGATTTTCTTCTAATTCATCGACCGGGAACCAAGATTGGAAATGCAGACTTCTTGAGCCAATACCATCGGATCAGGTATCATCGCTTTCCAAGGAGATATTAATGATCGATTGGGCAACTACGCCTATTGTGAGTGCAAACAAATTGGCTGCACAAACTGCAAAATATCCCATTTTAGCTAAAGTTATAAACTGGGTATTAAGGGGATGGCCCATCAACAGAATTGAACGCTCAGATAATCTATATGCGTATTACTCACGACAAATTGAACTATCAGCAAATAGAGGAGTACTAGTTTGGGGAAACCGCGCAGTTATACCTGCTCCGGCCAGACAAATTATTTTGAAGGCCCTACATGCCCATCATCCAAGGATCGTAAAAATGAAGTCCATTGCACGAAGCTATGTATGGTGGCCCAACATTGATGCCGATGTTGAAATGGTTGTTAAGCGTTGCAGTTCGTGTCAGGAAACTCGAAATGAGCCACATCACACAACTCATCAACACTGGGAATCTGCCAAAAGACCATGGTCCCGAAAAAATTGCCAACTGTAATATTAGGGGTTTGATATCTACTATCGCTCTTAATTCTATTGGCTGTACTATGGTGAGTTTTGAAAATTTATCAATACAAGTGAGGATAAATTGATATGAAGTATTTCTGCAGCATAAGATGGAAAAGGCGTTTGGCCGAGTGCCTGTTGTGTTGGATGTTTTGTATTTAGCCATACGCCTCTCATAGGCCACCATGGCCCTTAGTTATCCGAATGGTTATGAACCTTTACGAGGGTGCTAGTGAGGCTTTGAAGTCACCTAGAATTGAGTCCTTCCGTGGAAGGTGCAGCAGTTGTGCTGCTCCACATGCTGTCGATTTTCAATCTTCCCTGCTTTTCTAGGTCGCCTTGTAGCGTTCTAAGGGAGACAGGCACATTTTCTATTCTTTCATTCGCCAGCCCGACCACTTTCTTGGCCAGAGCGTCCACCGCTTTGTTTCCGTCGATGCCCTGGTGGCTGGGAACCCAATAGATCCGCACTGACTTAGTCATGCAAAGTGAGTCCAATGATATTTATCGCCACTTGGCTGTCTACGATCAGGTTGACCACATTGTGTGATTTTTCTGTGGGTTGAGCAACCTGCGCTGCTTTCCTGATGGCAAAGACTTCCGCCTGGAATATGCTGCAGTGGTCCGGTAGCTTATATGACATCCTTATTTCGGGTTCTGTGCAGTATAAGCCAGCTTCATTTCTTCCATTCTTCTTGGAGCCGTCTGTGTATATGTTTAGGTGCTGAATCTGAGCCCGTCCATTTGCTGTTCCCAGAAATGTGTTTGTTTTAATTTCGAGGCAAGTTTTGCGGGTCATGTATTCAGAATAACTGATCATGACTCTGCCAATTGAACTGCGCCCGTATCCTTGTGGCAGTATGTTTCCCGATGCACTCAGGCGCTGTGCTGCCTTTCCTGCTGTCAGACAAGCGTGGATGTCCAGGGGATCAATTCCAAGTATGGTCTCGAGTGCTTTTGTTGGGGTTGACTTCAGCGCCTCCGTGAAACAGATCAGAGCCTGTCGCTGAGTCTTTTCCATAAGCTTGTGGTACGTCTTTTTTTCAGTAGCTTGCCACCACACTAGGACTCCATACAGCAGAGTTTGTTGCACCACCGAGATGTAGATCAAATGCATCAAGGCGGTTGACAGGCCCCATGCGCTGCTAAGCATCTTGGATGCGTAAAGTGCAATGGTGGCCGTCTTCACCCGTTGCACTACGTTGAGTCTCCATGCCAGTAATAAGTACGCTTATGTCTTCCGCATAAGCTGTTGTTATTGGGGCCTTTCTTTCGAAACTCTTGTTGAGGTTGTCGACCACCAGATTCCACAGGAGGGGCGACAGGACTCTACCTTGGGGTATACACCTGTGTTCGGAGCAGACCTCCGCCGAATAGTGGCTTGCCAAATAGCCGCAAATTTCAATTGCTGCATAAAATTGTTCTTTTAAATTCTTGCACTTGCTTGCCCTACTAAACGCTCTCTCAAAGCTCGCTCTTCTCTTCGTTATCTATGCTCGGCGTTATCTATGTTTGCCGAGCGAAGCGAAGCTGCGCCCAGCGATCGGAGCGGGAATGTTGGAAATGAGAAGGGCAAGAAAGCGCCACTCGCCGTTTAGACACCAATAAAGAATCACTCGTAAAACGCGTTTTATTTAGTTGAAATAATTATACGGCCGATCGGGGATAAAAATCATTATCCCCAAATAAAATTTGGTGACCCCGACGTGATCGTCGGAATAGCGGAGTCAAATATATAACATATATAACATTCGAAAGCCTCAACAAATTTTTTGGCGTTTTGCGCATGATTCGGTGCCAAAACATATATACATACATACTTACACCGTTGCTGGCTATACAGTTATTCGTCGCGGCAGTTCGGTCAGTGCAGTGCACTGAAGCACTTGGGCAGTGCAGTGAACTAACCAATGCATACAAACGTAGCACAAAGCGGAATCGGACAGCTCGCACAGCTAGATCGATTAGTTGTAGTCCCTTTGCTTGCGGTTCTCGCGGTTTTCGTTTATACGTATACAGGGTGCTTTTTCTCTCGTACTAAGTGATTTCGTAAAGGCCCAACATGGCAGAAATTGAGCCAAATAATGTAGCGAACACGGTAATGCCTAGTGATATTGATTTTTATAGGCATAAGGCGGAGGCAATCGTGCGTCACCAAGGAAGAGCTGGCCGATTTGGATGAAACGCAGCTTAGAGCTCGCATAGAGCAGATCGAGCAAATGAATGCGGATTTCGATGCAGTTCAAACGAGCTTTGAAAGGCTGGATTTGCTGCAGTTGGCCAATGACGCCCAAATGGACTTCGCCAGTATTTACATCAAGGTCAGGTCCAAGCTGTCACGGGAGTCGGCGGCTGCTCGCACGGTTAATGCTGCGCATTCCACGGCGCGGCATCCTCTCGAGGAGCATTCATCTGCGTTTGCCTATGACGTTATTGGCCGTTCTCGACTGCCTGAGTTGCAGCTTCCGCGATTTGGTGGGGACTATGGATTGGCCAGAATTCCACTCGATGTTTACGACAATGGTGCACAATGATTCATGTATACCGATCATCGAGAAATTCCAATATATACGTGGATGCCTAGATGGAGCTGCGCTGGATACGATTCGTTCTTAGGGTCTTTCTCAGGAAAATTATGAAGAGGCGTTAAATTTATTAAAGTTGCGATTCGATAACAAGCTTATGCATTTTAAGGCACACATAAAGGCTATTTTCGTGCTGCAAGGGGTGTAGAAGGGCTCGGCCATCGGTCTGCGTGCGCTCAGCGACAAAATCAACGCGCATTAACGTGCCCTTTGGACTTTGGCAACACCTCAGGAGATTTCGGATGGGTTGCTCGTTTGCATCGTAAGCAGGAAATTGGATCACAAGTGAAATGGGAGGAGAGCCTTCCGACCTCAAGATAGCCTCTCTGGTCAGACATGTCCTCATTCTTGGAGAAGAAGTGTCAGATGTTGGAAAATCTGGTATCGGCTATGGTAACAAATCAGACCCATCAGGTGGGAGAAAACAAACCTATCACCCTTATCACCTGCATTAACGACCATACTAACGCCGCATGCTATTATTGCAAATCCTCCGATCATTCCATATCCCGATGTCAAGCTTTTCTAAACCTCCCTGTTTTTTCGCGATACAAGGAGGCAAAGAAGAGCCACTTATGCCTAAACTGCCTCAAAAAAGTCATCCATTGCAGCGTTGCAGGTCAGGGACATGTAGGAAGTGTCAGGCCAAGCATCACACACTGCTCCACATGCAATCGGGCGCTGATGCTGAGTTGCCGTCACCGACCGTGGTATCGAACGAGAATGAGCCTGCAAGTTCCCCAGTAGCAAGCAAATCTTCCAGCCCTCCTCCCTCAAGCTCCAAATCTCTGCCTAGCCAACATGTGTTGCTAGCTACCGCAATCGTATACATCAAAGGCCGTTGTGGATCGTTTATCCCATGTCGTGCCATTTTGGATTCCGCTTCTCAGGTTAACTTTGTAACATTGAGGCTCGCAAATCAGCTCCAGTTGGATCCTCATCCGTCGCATGTTCAAATTGTCGGCATTGGAGAATCAATTCTACCTTCGAGCAAGGCTGTAAACATCGTTCTGCAATCTCAAGACGCAAAGTATCGCGGTTCTCTCTCTGCAATTATAACTTCCTCAGTCACAGGAATGCAGCCTAACTTTGGGCTAGACGCAAAGGATTGGCCAATGCCAAATAATTTAAAGCTAGCTGACCCTAACTTCTCTAAGCCCCAGCGGGTCGATTTGTTGATAGGTGCTGGTTTGTTTTTCGAGTTAATGTGCGTCGGGCAGATTCGACTGTCAGATTAATTACCAACATTGCAGAAGACGAAACTTGGCTGGATAGTGTCAGGAAGCATTAATAGCAACGGGAATAGTCGTGCGGCGCTAGCAGTTGTTAAAAATTCCCCTAACATCTTCGCTGATGCGGTGCGCACCAGTATGTAATCAAATATATGGGCCCTCGATATCAGCAGATGACATTGACTGAACTTAAGGACGGCGTACAGATAAGTTTGGTAGTGTGCATTCTCGCTATGCTCAGGTCTAGCTCACCGGATCGGTCGGGGTTCTTCCTCACCGAACTGTACTATTGTACTCTACTGTATTTAATAGTGCACTTTTACGGACACCATAAATGGGTATTTATTGAATAAATACAAACAACAAGGATGTCTTGATAGCGCCGACACGCCAAATGAACCCGCTACTAATGGGAGGGAACGTAGGTGTTGGTTGTCCCTCTCTTAACTACCCACCCTACCATGACAATGCGTTAGAATTGCTGCATTGTCCCCTGATGAACTCCAAATAAGATTCATCACATATTATAATATCCTGGCACGCATACTCGGCAGACCATTTCAATCAGATTATAGATTCATATCGACTTCAAAACGTTTCATATTTTAATAGAACGCAAAACTCCAAATTGATTAAACATGTTTGATGTTGAAAAAGAACTATCGTTAAACCTTAAAACTTATATGGGGGGTAATATTTTCTTAATTATACTTGGGATGTAAATATAGTAATAAATTCATTTTTTAATACACGTTAAACATTGGATATAGAGGTTTGTATATATATGTATATATATAGGTAAAGCAGGCTTATAATAAGTGAAAAGATAACAAAGACAAGAGAACACTGGGGTTTTCTTTATACACTGAGCAGACGAGGTTACATTATTTTATATGCATTCATATGTCAAGCATGGCTCGAATATTAATCAGCTTATACCTCGCTTGGTAATAATTACTCACTCCGGCTTTTTACTTTCTTACGCTGATCGTTGGGCCCAAGGATGTCGCAGATTGTTGAACGCCGCTGTTTAAAATATGAAAATAATAATTACATATACTGCATATAACACAACCATGGTACAAACACCCGTTGCATAGCTATCAGCCAGTGTTTTTGTTTTACATATTACATATCGCAACTAATTTTTAGAGAGGCAAAAGCTTAGAGAGGGGTGTCAATAAAGTTTCAATTTAATTTCAGTTACGTTAGACTTTTGATATCTATGCGTAGGGATTTGATAATGAATTAAATGTAATATCGGATTCAGGCCGTACGGCAGAATTGTCTGGCATGAGGTTACTCTGTACTTCCGAACTTGAGTAGTGGCCAGATTTGTGGTTGATTGGAGTAGACCTGAACCCCGTTGGATCTATGCACAGCACGACTACGGCGTTGATTTAGGGTCCAGAAAATATTAACGTTGTAGTTGGAGAAAACTCGACAACCGTACGCCTAAGTCTGCTCCTAGGGTAGTCTTCTCAAGACTGTACTACGATGGGGCAGAATTGAGCAATTACTAGGTATCTTGTAGGCAATAGCACTTCCGAGTATATGCTCCCAATATATGTATGTAAGTCAGAATATATAGTCGGAATTATGTATAAGTGCAGCACTGGGTTTAAATACCAAAAATTGTTCGCCTTTCACTAACGTCGTCTTTATTGCTTGATCAATTTTCTTTGAATGTCCAAAGCAGTAACAGACGATGGCTAAGTTACAGCAGAGCTTTTGGTTCTCGTTTAACTGTTCAATCGTATGATCTCGAACTTTCGCAGCAGAGCTAGACGACCGCCTAGTGCACAGCATAGATTAACTGTGTAATCATACGATTGCCGTCTATGCTTCCCACCGTTCGTCGCTTGCATGCGTGGGTGTTCCACTTAAGAGCGTCTAAAGCTTTAAAGAGAACTTAAGAGTGGCTAAAGCTTGGCCCTAGTAAAAATCGTAGGGCGTCTCACGACGTGAACGACACATTCGTTCGATTCTCTTTGTAGCAATCAGACGTGTTTTTGTTTTGCGCTCCGCTTACTTTCTACCTATTTTGCTTAAACAGCCGGTGTTTTATGAAAATAACCCTTAAAAAATTCATAAATTAACAACCTACTATATCATCTATTTCTTGATCGCGAGTGCATGCCTGTTTACTGTGAAAAACATAATTTTAAATTATTGTTTTTGCATCGCCTAACAGTGTGTTTTTGTTTGTGCTTTTCGTAAGTACACACAGTATCATATTTACAGCTCTCACCTATTAGTTTTGCTGATTTATCACTCTCTCCCTATTACCCACACTTAAATAACTGTTCTTCCTCTCTCGCTCTCAATACGTTCTGTGTAGTAGCGCTCTCGCTCTCTCTCTCTCAACTGAAGCTGCAGTAACCGCTCTCCTCTCTTTCTTATTGCGCTTTCATCGCTTATCTGGCACACTGGTCTGATATATATTTGTTTTTGAAATTTTATATTTTTTATTTCTCATAATGGAATACACAGTTGTCTGTGCCAAGAAAACCTGCAAAAAGCAGATCACCCATGACCAGCCGAGTATCCCCTGCTGGCTATGCGATAGCGTAGTGCACGCTAAATGCGCCGGGTTCTCCGGTCTCGTGGGTGATGCCATCTCTAAAAGAAATGGCTTGCATTACAGCTGTGAGGCATGCCGTCCGGTTGAGGGGGAGATGGCAGCATTTATGAGGCAGACCCGGAAGGGCTTTAGGGAGCTGACCGTGGGCTTCAAAGAGCAGTACGATCGGCTCCTAGCCATGGAGTCTCAGTTCAGTGGTCTCAAACTATTGACTGAGTCTCCTAGGCGCAAAAAGGTCACTCCGCGGGATCTGCATGTGCCGACTGCCCCTCGACCGGCCGATGCTGACAAGCTGACTCCGACCACCCCAAAAGTGCAGCAGTTGATATCGTTCGCCACTCCAAAGGCAACGACAGCTGCTGGTGATGAAAATTCGGTAGCCGAATTTATCGCGTCGGAGAGCATGCAGCCAAGACCGTCTGTAGCGTCCGTGTCCGTAGTATCAAATTCATTAGCTGTCCCCGCAATTCCGACCCCACCAGTCAATATACGACCCGGACCACCGGGTATTACCATCACAGGTGATAGGCCTGTGGTGCCAAGATTGGTCGGGATCCCACCAAAGAGACAAGTTTTTGTCTCACGGCTTGCCCCTGACTCCACAATTAAAGATGTGACGGCTTATATTCAAAGCCGCATACAAGCCGTTGATTTCAAGGTGGAAAAGTTCAACTTTTCTTATGCCAGGGAGATAGCTTCTTTTAAAATAAGTGTCTCCCAAACTCATTTTAGCACCATCTGTTCTGCCAAATTTTGGCCGGAGCATTTGGTGGTGAAGGAGTTTAAGGCAAAGAAGAAGACTAGGCCCCAATAACTCTGCCAACTAACCAGACCAGTGCTCCTTTGTCATCTTCCCGCTCTACCTCCACCCGTCCAAAAAACTAACAAACTCTCTTTCAGTGACCTATCAGAATGTTCGAGGCTTGCGTAGTAAGCTCAGCATTCTTTTCCTGGATAGTGTCGCATTTGCATCCAACGTTATTGTGTTTACCGAAACCTGGTTAAAGCCGGACATTCTTAGTTCCGAAGTTTTGGCAGGTCGGTACACAACTTTTAGAAAGGATCGTTCGTCTCGACGTGCAGGGGGGGTTCTGATTGCTGTGGACTCAAACTTCACGTCGGAACTTTTCACAGTCCAGATCCAGCAGGAACTGGAATTTCTGTGTGTAAAACTGATTCTTCCTGCTTTCTCAGTTTTCATAACTTGTTCGTATATTCCACCTTCTTCGGATATCGCAATTTACGAGCAGCATCTGTCCGCCTTAACCGCTATCTCTTCCTCGCTATCTGACAAAGATCACATGATAGTTCTTGGTGACTTCAACTTGCCAGGAATTGTTTGGTCTTCGGCAAATGAGTCTAATAGCCTGGTACCCATGGCACGTCATGACTTTGTTGACGGCTTGATTGACCTGTCTCTGTCTCAAGTTAACCATGTTAAAAATTCCTTGGGTCGTTTTCTTGATCTGTGCTTTGTAACGGATCCGACCGTAGCGTTGTTAACTCGAGTCCCCCCGCTCTCTATACCTGAAGATGCCTACCATCCTACTTTCGAAGTGTCGCTCGACCTAGGACGAACTGTACTAGATCGGTCGGGTAGACTACCCCAATGTGTCCGCTGCTTCCGTAAAGCCGAGTTTACGAAGCTTAATAACCTCATTAGGGATTTTGATTGGTCCGCTTTATATTTGTGCAGTGATGTTACGACAGGCACAAACATTTTCTATGATGCACTGGACTCACTTTTTGTCTCTTGTGTCCCACTTTCCTGTCCGATTAGATCAAGAAAACCCCCTTGGTTTACCAAGGAGTTATCTCATCTAAAAAACTTAAAATCAAGACTTTATAAAAAATTTCAAGAAGTTGGCTCTCCTTCTTCTCTCTCTCATTATGTAATAGCTCGGTCAAACTTTTCAGTTCTTAACGCTCAATGCTATCAGAATTACCTATCTCGATGCAGGATAAGTTTTTCTAAGGACCCCAAACAGTTCTACAGCTTTGTAAACAGTAAGCGTAGAACGTCCGCACACCCATCCTCGCTATCTTTCCGTAATACGTCGGCAGATAATGATCAGGCAATTGCCGATCTTTTTGCCCGTTTTTTCCAAACTACCTATTCGCAGGATGTTTACTCTGGTCAGCCGTATCCATACAGTTTACCGCGGTCGAACGGCATTTTCTGTCCCTTGCTAAATGAAAGCTCGTTGCTTCATGATCTACGAACAGTAAAGCCGGTGTTCTCACCGGGTCCGGACGGAGTTCCCGGCTGTGTACTCAGGTATTGTGCCGAGTCTCTGTGTGGGCCGTTGCTTAAACTGTTCAACCTATCTATAACTTCTTCATGCTTTCCCCCGATATGGAAGGAGTCTTTTATAATTCCTCTCCATAAGAAAGGTAGCAAGTCTGACGCAATGAACTATAGAGGTATATCTAAGTTATCCGCTATTCCTAAAGTGTTTGAGAAAATTTTAACTCCGCACCTGCAGCACCTATGCAGATCACTTATATCTCCAACTCAACATGGATTTATAAGGCGGAGATCAACCACTACAAATTTATTGGAGTTTACCTCCTTTATAATAAAAGGCTTTCAAGGTAATTTGCAGACGGATGTTGTTTACACCGATTTTAGTAAAGCGTTCGACTCTGTAAACCATTCTCTCCTAGCACAAAAGCTCGACCTTCTAGGGTTCCCGCCCAATCTCCTGAGATGGATCTCTAGCTACCTGTGTTCTAGGTCTCAAAGAGTCCTGTTCAAAAACTCCCTGTCCTCTCCAGTTATGGTGACTTCGGGTGTACCTCAGGGCAGCCATTTAGGCCCCTTACTCTTTACTCTCTTTATAAATGACCTACCTTCTGTATTAACATACTCTCGAGTACTAATGTATGCGGATGATGTTAAGCTCTGTGTCCAGTATAAGGACATTTCTTTCCAATCCAGGTTGCAATCCGATCTCGATAGATTTCAGTCTTGGTGTTGTGCAAATTTATTAAACCTTAACGCTTCAAAATGTAAAGTAATGACTTTTCATCGCTCCAGTGCCTTTCTGGTTCCTTACACCCTTTGTGGGGGTTCTCTTGAGAGAATTACCCGGGTTGATGATCTTGGTGTTCTATTAGATCCCAAGTTAAAGTTTTCAGAACACATTTCTACCATGGTGAATAAGGCCATGGGCGTGCTTGGGTTTATAAAGAGGTGGTCAAAGGAATTTGACGACCCCTATATAACAAAGACTCTCTACACCTCCCTGGTTCGTCCGATTTTAGAATACGGCTCTTGTGTATGGTGCCCTCAGTACAACGTACACCAAGACCGTATAGAATCAGTTCAGAAAAACTTTTTACTTTTTGCTCTTCGCGGCCTCAGCTGGGATGCAAGTGTGAGACTGCCGTCTTACTCTAATAGATTGCTCTTAATAAACCTTCCAACCTTAGCTAATCGTAGGAAAATGCTTGGCGTGATTTTTGTGCACAACTTGATCAAGGGTGATGTAGATAGCCCTGACCTGTTGAGCCGCATAAACTTCACGATTCCTATCAGAAGCACTAGGAACTATACACCGTTGTTTCTTCCGCTTTGTAGATCGAATTACTCCTTGCATGAACCATTTAGGGTCCTATGCTCGGATTATAATTCCCTCTACCATATTATATCTACCACTAACTCCCTTCCTAGTCTTAAATTACTGATACTCCTACATCTTTCCCGTAATTAGTAATTACTTTTCTTCTTTAGTTAGATTAGTTCTACTTTTCCTCGAACACTAGTCTAACACCTATCTTTCCTGCATGTCCGCGATCGGTTCGGTTTACGAGTCGCGCGTCATGCGACAGCGCCCCTCGGTCGGTTGGGCGGGAGGTGGGCTGCGTTCTTGCCTGGGATCCGCGCGTAACAGCCATAGGCTGGTGTCGCTTGGGCCACTTGATGGTGCAGTCATTGCATATCAACGTCCTAAAGTAATAAAAAAAAATAATCTTCAAAGAAATTCCCTTCAATTTGCTGATTAGTACAGTACGGACGCTAATGCCCACCACAGTGTGTGGGGAAGCCCCGACATCAACGACCGAGGTGAGTCACTCTTAGACTTTTTATTATCAACTAACATAGATGTAGCAAACGTGGGAGAGGAACACACCTACGTGGGTCCTACCTCGTCAAACGTGCTAGATCTAACCTTCGAAAAGGGAAAGAGTACCTATATATCTGGATGGAGGGTCCTCGAAAGACCACCATAAAAACGCATCAGGACCTAGCCACTGAGAAACAAACACCCCCAACAGACCCAATAACCCCCAAGAAAATGCAATGGGCCATAGATTCCTTTATGGGCATAAAAGCACCTGGACTGGACAGAATATTCCCAGCCATGTTTCAGGTGACTAAAGAGGTGATCACCCCATGGCTTTTCGCAACACACTCAGCATGCCTAAGAACAGGCTATATCCCGATTTAATGGGGGACCTCTAGAGTTGTCTTCCTGCCTGTGCCAAGGATTTTAGATTGATAAGCCTAACCTCCTTTCAATTGAAATCCCTAGAAAATCTGCTGGATCTACACATCAAAAACGAAGTGGGGAGACTGATGTCAACCAACAGCACGCCTACTCCAAGGAAAAATTGGTGGAACAGCACTTGTTATGATTACTCAATTAAACTCAATCCGTTCCAATGGTTTGTTTGTTTATTTAAAATAATTCTCTTAGTAAATCAAAATTTGTTCAAAAATTAGTTTTCTGCTCGTATGTCTTTTCTAGATGTTCGCTTAGTAATGCCCGTATTATTATCGAAATGCAAAATATCGCATATAACTATCATATATGTATATAATATATCAACTTAAAATATCGCTTTCATGTGTTACGTCAGGGCTGATCTGGATTTAGGGTAGCAGAACCAACGCATTCAAAAACAATCAGTTAGGTTTAAATAATGAGTATCTATAACATTCCACCCACCGTAAAACGACTACGGAGTTTTACCCAATACATCGAGAATAGCTAACTTTGAAAAGGGTCGTTTCAAAATGCCTTTTGACATTTGGATCTCTGCAAATCTGACTTGTCCATCCTTTGCTTTTATGGGTCGCACAACTATTCCCCTCTTCCAGTTACCTCTTGGCTCGTTCTCATCGCAGATCAATACCACGTCTCCAGCTTTGATTGGCTTTACAGGTGCAAATCATTTCGTTCGCCTAGTTAGTACAGGCAAGTATTCCCTAATCCAGCGGCGCCAAAAAATTTCCTTTAATTGTTGTGATATCCGGTATTGCTTATGATGACAAAAGTTTACACTATCATTAGAACGTTGTGTTGGGTTCATGGTGCCCAATAAGAAGTGATTGGGTGTAAGTGGTTCCGGCTCATCCATAGTGACAGGAACGTGGGTTAAAGGTATACTGTTTATAATGTTTTGTGCTTCTCTAATTAGGCTTCTCAGTGTTTCGACTCTGGGAGCCTGTTCTTTTAATGTTACTGCCAGAACTCGTTTCACCGATTGTACCATACGCTTCCAGCATCCACCTGAGCTTGGATTGGCTGGGCAATTAAACTTCCATTGAATCCCTTCAATTGATAGCTTGGCCTTGATTTGTTCCGTATCCAGTAGATCCTTTACTCTTTTTGTCCACGCCAACAAAATTTGTGCCCATGTTAGATCTTATAGAATACGGTATGCCTCTTCGGTTAACAACATTTTTTATAACCATTATGCACGCATCGGTTGACAGATCCTCCGCAAGCTCCAGATGAATAGCTCTGATTGTCAAACAGGTAAACAATTCCACCCACCGTTTCTCATGGCGTCTCCCAATCGTGACAATTACGGGCTCAAAATAGTCGAATCCTGTAAAGGTGAATGGTCGATTATAAGACGTAACTCGATCTGAGGGCAACTGTCCCATTAGAGTCGGGATTGGTCTCACATTTTGATTCTTGCAATATTGACATGAGGACTTAACGCGTTTGATGGCATTTCGCAGGCCGGTTATCCAGAATTTTCGGCGTATTTTGTTCACTATGAAGTCGTCATTTTGATGATGATATATTTTGTGGTAATGATGTACTATCAGATTGGTTAATAGGTGCCCTCTTGGGAGAATGATTGGCTGACGTGTCGTTTGAGGCAATATTATGGCGTAGTCAAGCCTGCCGTGCACAACTAAAACTCCTTCTTTACTTAATTCAGGGGACAATGAATATATAGGACTACTCTTCGGAAACGGTTGGCATTTTTCTAAAATATCGATTTCTTCCTGGAAGACCTCCAATTGTACCAATCTGCATATTGTCAACTTGGCCTTCCGCATCTCATTGAAGGATAATTCACCAGTTACTTTTAAATCTTTTAATCCGGACAAGTTATTTATAAATCTTTTTATCCAGCCTATTGCTCTAACAAGGCGTACATAATTCGAGAATCGTTCAACATTTATAAATTGCTCCTGTACTGTTGTCATATATACCTTTCTTTTCTCGTTGCTATCATCAGTTGATGGTTTTAATATTTTCTGACATGTCCATAAATTCTCTTCATCTTTTAAAAATGTAGATCCCTTTGTCCAGACTTTTTTGTGGTTTGTATTCAATGTTTTTGTACGTTTTCGTAGCCTTGTCCGCTGAGTTTAAGTACGTCGGCACCCAGCGCCAGTCGTTTTCATTTGTCGTTTCCAGGATCTCACTTATCCGATGTGCTACAAACTATTTATATTGTCTATGGTCAGAGCGAATCCAAGCAATAACGGTACGTGAATCGGACTATAGAATGGTTCTGGATACAGTTACTTCATGGCTCTTCATGGCTCTTCAGTATCGAGTTTCTCAGTCGAACGCTGAGCACAGCGGCTTGTAGCTCCAACCTTGGCACCGATAGTAGTTTCAATGGAACGCATCTAGCCTTGCCAGCTACAAAGGTTACTTTGACATTATTTTCAAAACTAATGGGCAGTGGCCTATGCGCCGAATTCCTGTTCGCTAGCATCAACAAAAACGTGAAGTTCTAAGTTCGCATTTGGAGACAAAAATTTTGAAGAATAACAATGGGAATTTTTAAATTTTTTACATTATTTAGTTGCTGGATCCACAGTATAAAGCGTTCAAATATGTTTATAGGGATTAAGTCGTTCCAATTTACGCCAGAGCGCCATACATCCTGCACCGAATTTTTTCCGTATATCATAAGATCAGACAGCATTCCGAGCGGGTCATAGACAGACATGATCAGGCTTAATAGCTGTCGTTTTGTGGGGCACTTTTCCCCCTTTACTATATTGGGATGCACTCGATTCATTTTCAGGTCAAATATGAAAACATCTTCTTGATTCTCCCAGTACATCCCCAAAATCTTGTCGACTGCCATGTTATTCATTTTGAGAGGTTCGCCAGTATTCTTACTACGTTCTCCATTGTTAGTTTGCGTTGGATTTCTGCTCAATTAGAAATGAAACCTCTCAAGTCAAAGTTGGCAATCTTATGCACTATCTTAACTTCCTTGCTTATTTCATAAGCCTCGTCATCAGTGGTAAAACTTGCCACATAATCATCCACATAGTGCTTTGTCGTTATTGCCTTTATCACATCCTCTTTTTTCCTTGTAGCATTCAGCGCATTCAGATTTTTAACATACTGAGCACAACATGGGGATCATGTAGCTCCGAAGATCATTACTTGCATCTTGTACACATCTACTTCTGCGTTTGAATCGTCTCGCCTCCATAGAAATCGTAACGAATCCTGATCACATTCCCTGATCCGCACCTGCAAAAACATTTCCTTGATGTTCGCGCATACTGCCACCTCACCCTGTTGAAACTGAAACAAAATCTGAATTAGCGGTTGGTTTTCGTCAGGACCTTTAAGTAATTTAGAATTCAGCGAAATCCCATCCAACATTGCGGCGGCGTCGAAAACGAGTCTCATCTTTTTTGGCTTATTTATATTATAAACACCAAAATGCGACAAATACCAGGTGCGCCAGGTAGTGACCGATTCTGACCGCGACAATTTTACAGCATATCCCTTTTCAACGAAACTCTCTATAGCGTTTGCGTATTCGTACTGCAGACCGGTGCTACGTATCTTATTTTCTATTGCTCGGAGTCTTTTTAGGGCATTTTGATAGCTGTCAGGTAATTTTATGTCATCATTCGACCACAGAAGTGCTGTTTCATAAGCACCGTCGACCTTCTTAGTTTCTTCAGCTAGTATTTTAGGGCTCTGATTATATCTTTTGATTCTAACGGTTTCTCGGCGATCTTAACACCAAAGTTTTCTATTGTGAAGTACTCCTCAATAAGTTTATGCATTTCATCATCTTGGTTTGCAGGCTCTAAGTTTATGTGAGTTATGGACATCATAGGGGTGCCTTTTTCTGGAACGTGTGGGTCGATCCGTTGTAAGGGTGCGAGAAGTCAGGATTGTGTGTTGCCTCAGACATGTACATATATGTATGTATAGGCATGTATGTATATGGGACTGGCTCACTTTTTACGGAGGCGACTGTGATAAGTGCATATGTTGCACAGCCAGGCATGTTGTCGGGGAAGCCACTGTAAAGCTTATCGCAAGCCCTACTTGCATGAACACGCATGCTGACCGTTCTGGTAAAAGCTTTCCAAGATCAAAGCTCGGGAATTTTTCTCTCCCACTCTATGCTCATGAGCTTTACGCTCAACCTTCTGCAAGGTAAGTTCTTCTCTAAACGTGCAATCTCCAACTTCAAAGCTCATGGGACTTGCACTCTGAGCTTGCATTTATTCTTCTGCAAACCACGGCCAAGTGAAGTATAGTTACAAAAATTCACGGAAACTCATTTCGGCACACCACGTGTGGAAAATTTTCACCAGTTACATAACCTGGGAGAGGTTGGACATCCGGATGGAACCTCAACGCTTTCAGCTCCCAAGTAACTGTTCCCCACACCTGTGCGACTGCGTGTACCCAGCGCCAGAATAATTTCCCTCGGAATTTCACATTTTCGTGAACCCAGCAGTGCGTGTTGATTAGCGGTGCTGGTGGGCATTGATCAAACAGTGAGTGTGCGAAGTTTGTGCCTGGAGCAGGTGCGTGCAGCGGAACACACAACTGCACGCACGTACCCTTCCGTTGCCCTTCACACCTTCACAGTGATAGCGTGAGTAGTACATGGTAGTTCGTGGGTGCGCTCTCTAAGCTGCCTTTGTTTTTGATCATAGCCCCTCTCTAGATCGCCAAAACCTGACAAGATCAGAATCAGAGGACGGGCAGACACAAGAGTGCTACGCGAGGCAGTGAGTCACATAACCTCGAAGCTACTGCAGGCTCCCGGGCCACGTGTCTCGATCTCGGATCATCCCCCTAGAATACACGACCGAGGCATTGGTCGGCATTGGTCGACCTAACCTCGAAGCACGTGCCGTTTCTCGTGATACCCATCCCGTGGCGGGACCACATCACCCGGACCTACAACCAAGGCTACTGCAGTCTTGGTAGCTAACCTTGTATCGACATGAGTTTGAATATTGTATAAATTAGATATGCTGTAGCACCATACTTATATTACTTTTAAACTCTCTTATAGTTTTGCGCTTGTTCTGTTGCTTTACCCATATTTAAATCTATCGCCTACAGTCATTTGAGTCATCAGGCCTGCTGACACCGATGGACTAGTAATACAAAGAGGTCGTAAGTACGGCATAGCCGCCAAAATTGATGTGTGAGTGACGCAACGATAAACTATAGCGCAAAGCTGATAGGGCTAGATTGCCTTGTTGAGGCCTCGGTAACCGATCGTTATGCACATGGGTCTTGTCAACATACCCTGATTTGCAACAGGTTGATCTTTGCCGTAGCTTTATGAAAGTCAATTAGATAATCCCGGTGCATGGCGATCGTGACGTGTGGCATATTTATGAATTCCTTCTAGTTTCTTAAGTCAATCAAGCTCTTTATGTCATACAAACTCATGTTACCATTACTTGTCTAAGCCATCACGGTTATATTTTTCTCTTAATGAATTATCTATCTTAGTCAATGCCTTATCTACTCTTCTTAGCTCCTAGGATATTGATATCTTCACCTGAATTATATTAACAGATCAACATGAACTAGCTTCTTATTATTGAGGGAACCTCAAGTACTTCGCGCCACAGCAATGTTTTGGGTAGGCTCGATTGAGTTCTGCAGGTAGGGTGGGTACAGAAGGAGAACCAGAACACACCGGTTCTCCAACAGAATGGGGGTATGTCGCATCTCAGTCCGTTCCCGTATTGTCTGGTAGTTCCCATTTCTCTGTCTACGATTTTGATATTGTAACGCAGGTGTCTAGGCCGCACTGAATCCACGCCAATCTCCCTGAGCTAGGCCGTCCAACTAGTAGACAGAGGGTGCAGGCCGAAACGACTCCGACCATGTCTGTTACACCGTAAACCAGCCAACCAAGTGGGGACTTAGCTGCAACGAGATTACTATCTAGGAATACACTTTTAATAATTTTCGATAAATGGCAATTATCTATTCCAATAAGAATCGACGGCTTAACACTGCTATAGTCCCTGATCTGAAGATTTTTTAATTGGTTACATTTAGCCCTTATTATTTCAGTGTTCAATGACTGTAATGGTAGCTCCAAGCTGTTGCCAATTAGTTTCATCCAATATTTTTTATTATCCACATTCCGTACCTTAAGTTCACATTTCATCGTAGAGATTTGTTTTGAATGATTATTTATCCAATTTAATGATAACTTTTCTTTATCCTCATCTACACCCAAGCTCTTTGCTAACTTCTCATCAATTAGAGTCGCTGATGATCCTTCATCGAGAAATGCAAATACTTGGACGTTCGGGCCAAGTACTTCAATTGGCAGAATTTTGAAGAGCAATCTTGATGTTTTGCCGGTCACTGTCACTGCTCTCTATCTTGATGCAACATGCGACTATGATACGATTTGCAGTCACCTATTTTACATTTTCGTTTGCCCCCGCACTTATTGTTTGCATTAGGATCTTCTCATTGCCATAGTTTTTTATATTTTGTTGACTCGGTGCGGCAGCGAGAAGAGCCTGTCGATGTATTCGACCTTGGCGGGGTTGATCAACATTCCAGAGACCTCTTCCCTAGCTTGTCCCTTTAAACCCTTTTGAAGCCTCAAAAAATTCTCCAGATTGGAATACCCAAATGCAGCTGAAGTCTCGGAATACATACTGATAAATAGGGGACAGTCTTCTGGCTTACCGTCAAACGTGAGCAGGTCGATTATCTTATCTCCTCTATACCGAGCTTGCCTACCACCTGTATCAAATGCGTTGTAGTCCCGCAAACCCGAAGCTCAAAACAGACTCACCTTGTAACATACCACCTTGAGCATCTCCAAAGTACGCACTGTTTCCAGACAATTTAGCGTAGAATCCACCAGCTATACCCTGTGTGTTGCCGGAGCCATAGATACTGCCTTGAACGGCACGAAGAGTCGGTGCGCCACAAGTCGATGTAGCGCCAAATCCATCAGCCACACCCTGTGCGTTGCCGGAGCCATAATTGCTTCCTTGAACGCCGCGCCACAACCCGACTTTGCGCCAAGTCCATCAGCAACATTCCATTTGTTGCTGGAGCCATAGCCGTGATGATCAGGAACATTCGCTGCGCTACATGACGATGCAGCGCCAAAACCATCAGCTACACCCTGTGTGTTACCGGAACGAACATTCTTTGCACCACCAGACGATGCACCTCCAAATCCATCAGCGACACCCTGTGCGTTGCCGGATCCATAGATACTGCCTTGAACAGCACGAAGAGTCGGTGCGCCACAAGCTGATGTAGCGCCAAATCCATCAGCAGCACCCTGTGCGTTACCGAAACGAACATTCGCTGCACCACCAGACGATGCAACTCCAAATCCATCAGCGGCACCCTGTGCGTTGCCGAAGCCATAATTGCTTCCTTGAACGGCACGAAAAGTCGCAGCGCCACAAGCCGATGTTGCGCCAAGTCCATCAGCAACATTTCATTTGTTGCTGGAGCCATAGCCGTGGTGATCAGGAACATGCGCTGCGCTACAAGACGCCAAAACCATCAGCAACACCCTGGTGTTGCCGGAACCTGGTGTCACTGCACCACCAGACGATGGATCAGCGACACCCTGTGTGTCGCCGGCAAAAGCATTCGCTGGTCGTTTTCTCTCCGCCAATTCCTCTCTGATGCTGTCTATTTGTTGTTGCTGTTGTTGCAGTAGTTGCATAATGTTTTCCATCACACTCTGCATATCTACTTGGCTTTCTTTTTTCTCCAACATGGTTTCGTTTAAAGTTTCGTCATCCATTGTTTCTTCAGTCGATTCGGAAGGCTCTGGCGTTGATGTTTTGTTTTCCATTTTTTCCAGAAGTTTCGTCTTGCTTCTTGTCTCCATTTTGTACGCCTATGTATACTGACGCCGAGAACACACACTCACATTCGCCTGAACCGTTTCAACTCTTTTACTTGGCCATCGAGCAGTTTTCTTATAATTTTTGAAACTGTTATGATTACTCAATCAAACTCAATCCGTTCCAATGGTTTGTTTGTTTATTTAAAATAATTCTCTTAGTAAATCAAAATTTGTTCAAAAATTAGTTTTCTGCTCGTACGTCTTTTCTAGATCTTCGCTTAGCCCGTATTATTATCGAAATGCAAAATGTCGCATATAACTATCATATATGTATATAATATATCAACTAAAAATATCACTTTCATGTGTTACGTCAGGGCTGATCTGGATTCAGGGTAGCAGAACCAACGCATTCAAAAACAGGCAGTTAGGTTTAAATAATGACTATCTATAACAGCACTACACTCGTTAGCAGCTACCGTCGAGAAAGCCCTCAACAATAAAAAGTATGCACTAGGAGTATTTTTTGATATATCCGGAGCATTTAAAAACGTCGCTACAGAAGCCATGATGGACTGCCTAGGAGCAACCAACACCCACCAAGCAATCAACCTTTGGATATCAGAGTGGGGCACCGCTTCTATGGACAAAGGAGCACACAGGGGCACACCCCAAGATGGAGTCCTGTCGCCCCTCCTGTGGAATCTGGTGGTCGACAACCTCATCAACAGATTCGAGAAGTCCCCAATAATAACAGCTTATGCGGAAGACATAAGCGTACTTATGTCCATCGAATTTCAGCTTTGTAATGGAACGAGCACTCAGATATATGAGATATGTGAGTGGGCAGATGGAGTAGGACTCAGTATCAACGCGGATAAGACGGACCTCATCCTCTTCACCTAGAGGTACAAGGTACCAGCATGGATCCCACCATAAATCAACCAGACAAGGCTAACCCCTAAAGCACAGTTAAATAGCTCGGCATAGTACTGGACAGCAAACTGGCATGGAGACCCAATGTAGTGGAACGGGTGAAAAAGGCCACCACTGCACTTAATGCATCCAAGAAGATGCCTAGAAGCACCGCGGGCCTTTCACCCGCTCTGATGCATTGGATCTACATCTCGGTGGAGCGACCAACTCTGCTGTATGGAGTCCTAGTGTGGTGGCAAGCTACTGAAAAGAAGACGTACCACAAGCTCATGGATCGAACCCAGCGACAGGCTCTGCTCTGCATAGCAGGAGCGCTGAGGTCAACGCCAACTAAAGCACTCGAAATCATACTCGGAATGTTTGCAGGCAAGGCAGCACAGCGCCTGTTCGCTTCGGGGAACATGTCTCCTGAAGGATACGCGCACAGTTTAATTGGTATGGACATGATCAGTGTTATTAACTACATGATCCCCCAAACGTGCCTCGAAGTGAAAACAAACTTTTTTATGGGACCCAAATGGAAAACAGGACGGGACGAGACTCAACACCTCAATATATGTACTGACGGCTCCAAGAACCCTGAAATAAGAGCGTCTTATAAGCTACCTGTCCGATGCAGCATATTCCAGGTGGAAGTTTTCACCATCAAGAAAGCGGCTGAGGTCGCTCAGCTCGCAGAGCGACCACACAATGTGGTCAACATATTCGCCTATACTGCACAAACCCTGAAATAAGGGCGTCTTATAAGCTACCTGACCGGTGCAGCATATTCCAGGCCGAAGTTTTCACCATCAAGAAGGCGGCAGAGGTCGCTCAGCTCGCAGAGCGACCACACAATGCGGTTAACATATTCGTTGACAGCCAAGCGGCGATAAAATCCATGCAGTCGTCTGCGGTCAGTTCCAGAAGTGTCATGGCAAGCAGGGAGGCACTAGACACAATAAAAATGACAAAGTCAGTGCAAATCTATAGGGTTCCCAGGGCATCGAATAAAGCGGCGGACGAATGATAGAACCGAAAACGTGCCTGTCTACCTTAAAACGCTATAAAGCGACTTGGAGAAGCAGGCCGAACGACAGACAGACAGCAGGTGGAAGAACACCACCACCTGTAGAATCTCGAAAATGATGTGGAAGGAACGCAATGATAAACTCCGCCACTATCTGCTGCACCTTCCACGATAGGAAAGCAGACTTTGTGGGTATATTAAAAGGTCACTGCCTGGCTGCGTCGCATGCAACCAAGCTAAACATCACCAACACTCGAAACCAACCAACCAACTGTCGAAACCCTGGAACATCTCATTTGCCGCTGTCCGGCTCTCGAACGGGCAAGGAGAAGATACCTGGGCGCACCGACTCTGGAATCACTGGATGATGCATTCAAAAGGTCGACAGAGAAACTGCTTGCCTTTGCCAAAAACACCTCGACTCTAGGGGACTTCAAAACCTCAGAAACAGCCTCGTTAAGGTCCATACGAAATCCGGATAACTAAGGGCCATTCTGGCCTATGAAAGGTTCATTTGAGTGCCGTCCGGATTAACCTAACCTAACCTAACCTTTGTTATTCTACTGGGTTATTGGTGTTGTCAGTCTGACTAGTATGGTCTTGGGTGTCTTCGTTGCTGTGGAACCCTTTGAGGTCTGCTAAACTAGCGGTTCTTCGCTTCCGGATCGTCTGGTGCTGAAGGCGGACGACATTTGTCGAGACGAAGCACTGGACTCGGTAGGGTCCATCCAACTTTGGTGCTAGCTTCGCAGCAAAGGCATCATCTGCGTTCGAAAGCTGATGTTTGCGTACCAATACCAGGGATCCGATCGTCGGGCGCCATTGTCTTCTACGTAGGTTATAGTGTCGTCCTTGTTCCTGTCTTGCTTGTTGATTGTATGTCGAATACTTTCTTCAGCCGGGCTTCTTTAGAGAACGCTGGTTCCGCGGTGCTTCCGGTTCCGGGAGTGACCTCTTCATATAAAGCGCCAGGCACGCGGGGCTCTCGGCCGTATAGCAAGAAGGCGGGGCTGAATCCAGTTGTATCCGAGACATTAGGTATGCTATTGACATCTCGGGCAGTAGCTCATCCCAAGTGCTATCATCGTTTTGATAGTCCTATTAGCCCTCTCTGTGGGATTTTCTTGGGGACAGTAGGGCGTGGTGTGTTGGAAAGCTACCCCAGCTGACTTGAGAAAAGCTTTAAAGGAACGGTTGGAAAATTGGGTGGTTGTCACAACTTCGTCTTCGTCGTCGGCTGGATGTCCCAGGTGTCGGTAGAGTTGTCCGTTTGCGAACGCGTAGTCCGGGTACTTCTGGGGTTCGTCTCATACTTGTCGTATCTTTTGTTTTAGCCAAAAGCAGTCCGTCTTTTCCCCTTCGATCCACGCGAGAGTTTCTAAGGGGTGTCTCGACAATGCATCGGCCACCACGTTTTGTTTTTCTGGTCGATACTGCACATCGTACTGTTACTGTTTTAGTTCGAGTGCCCATCTTGCCATTCTCCCGTAGGGACTTTGGAGGGTGTTTAACCACTTTAACGCGAGGTGGTCGGTGATGACGTTGAATAGGTAGCATTCGAGGTAACAGCGGAGTTTTCTGATTGCCCATATCACGGCTAGACATTCTTTATCCGTGGCGGATTAATTTTCTTCAGCCTTAGTAACGCGCCGACTAATGTAAGCGATGACTCGTTCCTTGCCTTCGATGTCTTGAGTAAGGATGGCGCCCATTCTGAGTTTGCTTGCGTCGGTTTGTAGGGACAACTTGGCAGCGAAGTCCGGACAAGCGAGGACAGGGGTTCTTTCAGTTTGTCAAGGGAATCCTGTTGCTCCGGGGTTTATGTCCACACACGTCCCTTTTTCAACAGTTGGGACATGGGTTGGACTACGACGGCGAAGTTTGGGACATACCTGCGGTACCACGATGCCATCCCAATGCATTGGCGAAGCTCTTTGAGGTTGGTGGGTGGCCTGAGGTCCTTCACTGCTGCTATTTTGTCAGGGTCAGTATGGATACCTTCCTCGCTAGCCACATGGCCCAAATACTTGATCCGGCGCTGGAAGAAAGCACATTTGTCGGCTTTGATCCGTAAGTTGGTCTTGCGCAGTCGCGAGAAAACTTGCTTTAGATTGTGCAAATGTTCTGTATAGTCCTTCCCGACGATCATTATATCGTCCAAGTAGGCGAACGCGAAGGGCTCCATGTCTGCGCCGGTGACTGTGTCGAGGGTACGTTGAAAGTTCACGGATGCCGAATGTAATCCAAAAGGCATTACTTTCCACTGGTAGAGTCTTCTCCCAGGTACCGTGAAAGCCCTTGTTTCACGACTATCTTTGGCCATGGTCACTTGCCAATATCCATTTTTCAAGTCCAGGGTCGTGATAAACCGTGCGTTCTTGAGGCGTTCGAGAATGTGGTTTATCCTGACTAACGGATAAAGCATCCGGAATAGAGCGATCGTTCAATTGACGAAAGTCCACGCACGTCCGCCATTCTCCGTTCTTCTTGCGGACTAGGACGATCGGGGCGCTGTGAAGGCTTCGGGATGGTTCGATAAGACCTTCCACTAGCAACTCGTTGACCTGTTTGTCTATAATACGGATCATGGCTGGATTTTTCGGGTAATATCGTTGCTTTATTGGACGACTATCTCTCATAATAGTAGTGTGTTCTGTTAGATCTGTCGTTCCCCGTAGGTCCTCAAATTTATGTAATTCTTCGTCTAAGAACTCGCGGATGTGATGCGCAATGTCGGCGGGCCAGGGCTGTATGTCTAATGCCGGTTCGTCTTCCGTGGGGTCATCCATTTTGGGGTCGGAGGTTTGATCGGGGTACTTTGGAAGGATGGTCATGTCGAATAGCCTGGAGAGTCTGATCTAGCGGAGTATATTAGCGATGACAGGCGTGATGTTGGCCATGATGGCCGGATAACTCGGATCCGGGGCTCGACAAAATTCCGACTTTATTTCCTGTTGGTGTTCGTGTGCTCGTAGTCTCTGTTGATATTCTCGTGGCCGTATTCTCTGTCGCTTGTCCTGGAATTATGTAGGTTCTCTGTTGCTTGTCTTGGATTCCTGTTCTCTGCTGATAATCTCGTAGTCCTGGTTCATGTTGATGGTCTGGGATTCTTGTTCTTTGTTGAGAACGCCGTGGGCATGTTCTCTGTTGCTTGTCTTGGATGCGTTGATTATGTAGTGGCCGTGTTTTCCGTTGCTTGCTTTTTGTTCCTGTTCTCGGTGTGTGATGTCGTGGGCGTGGTCTCTGTCGCTTGTTTTAAATTCTTGTTCCGGGATCCGTCATTTTGTAAGTGGCTGGGGGTGACCACTGGTTCGTCGGCGTTGATGCAGCGACCTCGTAGATGTAGACGCGTAGTGCCACACTGAATCGTGGTTTCAATGGCACACAAGAAGTCCATTCCTGAAATCTCGCTTTCGACCAAGTTCGGCAGTATTAAGAGAGGTATTCGTACCTTGCGTATATGCAATTGGGTGGACGCGAGTAAGATTTGAGTAATCTCCCTCACTGATCCGTCCGCTAGTCGTATCCGCATCGCTGCCTCATGTACATTCGTGTGGGTGGCCAATCGTCCGGCGAGGTCTTGACTGACGAAACTTCGGGTCGCTCCCGTGTCAATGGTAGCCTTCGTGGTTCGTCCTTCGATTGTCACCATTGCCACTATCCGGCCATCGTGCACGTGCAATAGTCTTTTAGATCTGGGGTTCCCTGTGGCGTCGTTCTCGGCTGATCCCTTCTCAGTCGAGGACGCGACTAGTTTCCCGGGGCTTCTCGTTGACAGCGTTGGATGGTCCTAACGTTGCGTTTGCCACATTCCCAACAGAATAAGATTGGACTATTTTGACAACTCGCAGCCAAATGGTCTGATTCACCGCACCGTCGGCATGCCGTGCGTGCTTTAGAGATGGGTGGTACATCGTGCTGGTTCGTCTTGTTTGACGCCTCTCCAACGGGTGTACTAGTCTGGGCCAGGCCGAGCTTGCTCGTGAGTTCTACCCGATTGCCGGGCGTTTGGCGAAACGGATTCCGAATCTGGTGGGACTCCGGTTGCTTGTTTTCGGGGGTCGAGTCAGGGCGATCGCGTCGGGGTATCCCCCGAAGGGAAGTCGTTAAGGATGGGTGCCAGCTTCCTGTGTTGTTTGGCTCCTGAATGCTATCGAACTAGTTGCGTAAGCTGAGCCAGACTATGGAGTTCGTGTCTCCTCACGTACAATTGATAGCCTTGATAGCCTTCTTGAGTCGCGTCATACCCAGCGGATTTCAATGACGAAGTCCTTGAATAACTCGCCCACAGATTGCTTGGGATCTTATCCTCCAATTTTTCAAAATGGAAGAAAAAAAGTGAAGAGTTCTCGACGAAAATTGGCCCACGATGTGCTTTGCAGCCGGCTGGTCAGGAACCAACGACTTGCTCGGTCGGTGAGAATTTTGACCATGCTCGCGGGAGATGATTTACATCGACACCGTATGACAGAGCACGTTCTTCAAGTAATTCTACAAATGCCAGCGGGTCATCGCCCTGAAACGCCCTGCAGATTTTGAGTACTGCCTTTCGAGTTCCGCTAGGCCATGGTGAAATTATTAATTTCACCATGCGCTTGGCGAGTCCAAATCGAAGGTTCGAATTTGTCTTCGATGAATGTAGCAAAGGTTCTCCTCAGGTCGATGACGGTGCCTTCTTTGTCGAATCCGAACTCGTCTGCGAATCCGTCGAGTTCGTCGCGACGGCGTTGGTATGTCCAACCCGTACCCACCACAGGATTTTGTACTTATTCTGCGGTGTAATACTCACTCTGATCCTGGTCAGCGCTTTGGTCAATGACGGTGCGTAACAGTAGCGCTGGCTAACTAGAGTTGGTTTGCTGGGTTTTTTTCTTTTGCACTGTCTTGAATATGCTTGTTAACTCGTTTGTTCTCGTCTTTAGTGGCGTTGGGTGGTTTTTTTTTATGCACTGCACTTAGGGATTTTGTTTTCAGGGGCTTTTTTCTTTTGGGCTCTGCACTGGGCGTGTTTTGTGGTCCTTTCTACCTTAGGCAAGAGGGTATAACTGTACCATGGCCGGGGGGGTCGATCGTGCGGAGTGGTCACAGGGCTTTTATGAGGATCGAAAATTATCGTAGCGGAACTTCGCCGTGGCCTTCGAGGAGACGGGGGAATCTATGAAGCAGCGGGCCGTCGCGACAGTTCGTTGGACTATATGAATAAAGAAACGACTTCACAATATTTGTATTTTTATTCAGAACTTTATTAATAAAAAACCCTCACTTGTTTCCCTGGATACACCACGAGAAAAGCTTGGATAGATCAACGCTGTTGGGGAAACTCGGGGTCTGCGGGTACCGACAGTGATGCACGTATAGCCATAGACACTGGACGACGCAATAGATTTAACCCGTATATGGCGCGGTCAGATAACTCGTGGATCGTGGTAGACGATGGCGCGTTGAACGAATTAAGGAGGGTCTAGTCGGAGACAGTGTACGGTTGCGGAAGCCGGAGATTCGAGTCAATTGCGAGCGCGTTAGTTCGAGGTCTGCGTTCGAGTGTCGTTCTTCGTGTCGCGTGGGTGCCTTCTCACCCCCGCTTTCGTTCTTTTTTCTAGTCGATAGTGATCAGAGTGACCGCCCCTGTCTCTTACGTATCGATAGTCTCAATTTTGCGCTTTAGTGCCTTCGTTGGCAGGTGTATTTGAATTAGAACTTATTACTACATGAACCTTGACCTTAAAACTACATGAATAACGAGAGGGAACGTTGTAAACCGCGGCAAAGGCCGGGGCTCTACTTTATACCCGGTACCCAGGCAGAATATACATATGTAATCTTATGATTTATGTAATATATTACATGTTCGCAATATATTATATGTTCGCAAAAAGGATGAATGTTGGCCCAAAAGCAAAATTTCAAAAACTTAGGTCGAACTCTATGCAATTGTTATATATTAAAAGTTATCTGTTTCCATTTTTGTTTACATATAATTTTTACATCAGCTTCTACATTTTTACATGTTCATGTAGAACAACTCATACGAGATGTGTAAGTGTGTGCGAGAGAGAGACAGGAATGAGTAAGCGCTTGGCAGGCGTTGCGTTGCGACTGAAATTTAATTTGTTCCTTCTGGCTATAATAGTAGTTCGACCTGATCAAGATTCGGAAATCTGGTAGATACTGTTATTTTTCATGATTATGCGTTTTTGGTTTTCTTTTATCTTAAAAATTGTGGATTCCATAGATTTTCGTCCTTTGTGGGGGCGGAAAGGGGCGTGGCAAATTTTTAAAATACACTTGTATTGAAGTGATATCACAGGAGCTTGGATAGAAAGTTTGGTTGTTCTAGCTTTTTTAAGTCTCTGAGATCTAGGCGCTCATTTGGACGAATAGGCAAAGCAGACAGGGTCGCGTGTGAGATAGAGCGAGAGGGAACGATGCCTTTCGAAATGGTTTTCTTCATTGTGGCTATATTAATAATCCGATCTGATTCAGATTCTAATCTCTGATAGAAACGGTCATCTTCTATGATTCTGCGTATTTAGTTTTCTCGTTTCTTCAAAATTGTGTGTGCCACAGACTTTTGCCCTTTGTGGGGGCGGAAGGAGGCGGGGCGAAATTTTGAAATACACTTGGAGTAGTGTGATAACACAAGAGACTGGATACAAAATTTGGATGCTCCAGCTTTAATAGTCTCTGAGATAAAGGCGCTAATGAAGACGGACAGACGGACGGACACACAGACATGGCTATATCGACTCGGCTATTGATGCTGATCAAGAATATATATACTTTATGGGGTCGGAAACGCTTACTTCTGGGCGTTACACACATCCGTTATCACCACAAATCTAATATACCCCTATACTCTTCGAGTACCGGGTATAATAAAGAATCGAAATTGGGGCCTTCATTCATTGGGTATAATAGTAATATAACATAATAATAATATAACACAATAATAATATAACGGAAGGTAATTCGAGGGTCTGCCTCCAAAGGCGGTGTGTATATATGTATTTAATGTTAACTACGTGATGTAGATCTAGTCGGTGATTGTTTGGAGCCTGTAAAGCCCTGCTATTGATGGCTGATTTTCAATAAAATAATCATCAATATCTAATAAACTTAACATTTCGGAACTATAGTTGCTATCTTCCAACTCCTTTTATGATCGCACATGTCTCAGAGATGCAAGAAGTGGATCCGATGATGAGGCTGCCAGCATGTTAAAAAGGTCTTCATTTTGTCGAACCCGAGAAATTTTGTACGTATTCTGAACCTATTCACGTGTACCTGAACCTTTTTTAGTCCTTGTTTTTACATTCCTGTGCTTCTTCGGACAGCTCTCCAATTGGTAACCACTGATACTCTATAAAGTCCCCGCCATGAGTCAAAATCCTATGTACAGGGGTGGTAAGTTTTTTCTGAGGAAAAAAGTTGTGCTGTTTTTGATGCGTATTCGGCACATTTTGCACCATTTATCATTTCTTTGCAGTTTATATTTTTTAGGATTACATTTAGGATAACAGCCAACCTTTTGTAGCTTTTGTAGCTGCAGCTTAACGTTTGGAAGATATTAAGATTTCAAATTTAAATTTCATAATTTGTTGTGGTATTTTTTTACGAAAACTCAGGAAAAGTCGAAAAAAAAATATTTCATGTCTAACATTTAAATACACCTTCATATGCCGATACATTTTATTAGCCGCCGTATAATCGTTTTTTCACCTACAAAAATACCAAAAATCTGAGTTTGTATTAGTTTTTAAAGGTAAAATGGCATTTAGGATGGTGAAAAACGGCATATGAAGGTTTGATCAAACGGCTGCACCTTAGCCGTTTATCCATCGATTCTTAAACGATGCCTTATTAATGTGCCTATCTAATAGCCTTTTTACACTACAGTGAGTTACCACATTTATCGATAGGTAACTCAATAACTCAGAATTTGGATTTACACTATGCCAAAGTTGAGTTATTGAGTTTCGGCTTGCTGGCACGTGCTTGTCCACGAAAATTTTGTTTTTTCATTTTTATTAATATGAATACCGAGGAATTAATGATGCTCTATGTGGCAGAGCAAGAGATGATAACGAGGCTGCAATGTATGGAGTTGGCGACGATGTCTGCAGCAACTGTGGAGTATTTGGATAAAATTTCCAAGAAACGCATTTGGACATTGCGAATAACCTTGGAATCCATTTTTTAAGGAACATTTCCGCAGGGAAATTGCACGGCTGCAATTACAAATATGTTGAATTTTGGCTATATGTATATGTACATTACATACATACATATGTACAAAAATTAAAATTTTGTATATTGGCAATTGTTTATAATAATTTAATTTAGTTTAATTTATTATAATTCAATTTAGCGTTTGGCTAAGTTTTTCCGACCGAATTTTAGAAATCGACCACATTGTTTATTTGGTTTTTAATAATAAAATTGGTTTAAAGTATTGGTTTTAACAATTGTATGTATCTTTTTCCCCAGCCATATTGTTTACGCGCCAAAATTTAAATTTTGAGCTGCCAATTTTTGTTGTAACTAGTGGTGATAATTCCACGACAGGCAGATCAGAGTTGAAATATTCGGAAAATCGGACAAACTCAACTAAACGCAACTAAAACTCAACTTTTTTGCCACCTCTAGGTCGCCTATGCTTCCCCATGTAAACGAAACTCGAGTTTTGCCCGAAACTCAATAACTCAATAACTCAACCCTAGTGTAAAAAGGCTATAATACCCTCTGCACACTGAGCCCGTCAAGGGGGAACGTTGGGATTTTTGACAGACGGTGAAACTTCGATTCACACTGGCACCGTCTACCGTTTACCGTCTAACAGCTGATGACAATAACAAAAACTGAGTTTTTGAGCGGAAGATGTTTTTATTTTTGTTTGGAAAAAAATGGATATGGAAGATTAAGCAATTGTTTTAACTATGGTTCAACAGCAAAATATTTTCTTGCAACAACTAATCATGTTGTTGGACGAAAAGGATAAAGATAGCGATTACAGCGGAATAATAATGTGCTGTTGCATACTGCACAACATGTTTAATAAGCACAATAGCGAAATAATCTATAGTTGGGGGCTTTTACCAGCAGAGCAGAAAGAACAGCCCGATACCTGCAATAGTTCTGCTGATGATAACCAGTCAGCAGAACAGATACGATCTGCTATAGCAAAGTATTGCGTAAATCGCAATAATTAACAAATAAAATGCAATTTAAAAACTTATTTTTTGTTCATTTTTTCTTTGTTTTAAACAAGCCAAGAGATCATTATGGAATTTTGATTGGTTGCTTACTTATTCATCTATACGTTTACCCAGCAGCTCAGCTATCTGCTTCTTGTGGTACTCTATTAGCATGATTTCCATCTCTGTTGTCCACTGCAGCCTGCCGCCGCCTGCTCGTCTCTGATTTCCTGCATTGTGTTCAAGTATTAACAATAAAATTATTTAATTAAAAATATATACATATATATACATATGTATAAACTTACCACTAGAACTTCCTGCTCCTTCCATTTTAGATAGTTTTTTTTTTTTTTTTTTTTTTTTTGTGATTTTTTGGCTGTCATTGCGTACATATTTGCAGTGAATTCCATTTTTTCGTTGTGAATGCCAATTTTCCGGAGTCGCATTTGAAAACCATCGGCTAAATATCGCATAGAAACGTGCGGCTTAGGAACATTCAAAATAGACGGTGGAACTAACTGGGAAATTTTCGGAACTGCAAAACCTTACGCACCGTCTAGGAAATAGACGGCAAACGGTAAACGGTGCTCAGTGTGAATAGGCTATAAAACTAGAAATTGTAGAATTGTAGAAATTGTAATTTTTGATTTTAGATAGACACATTAATTAGGCGTCGTTTAAGGTATCGTTTATAAAAATATAAAAATAAACGCCTAAGTTACAACCGTTTGACCAAACCTAACTTTCACTTATAGCTGCATTTGTCAGCTTTTTTTAACTGCAAAGTTCAATACAACCAGTTGTAGGAAACTTAAGTTATGTGAAAAATAGAAGCACTACCTATGACAAAAAACACAAATTTTTTTAAAAATTCTTTAAAAAAAAACTACTCCATGAAAAAAAAACCATAATTCTTAAAAAAATTTTAAACATCCAAATCTATCAGAAAAAGTCATTTTTGGCGACAGCGGAAAAGTCGTGTCGACTAGTGTTATCGGCTCTGTAGCTGATAAGATCCCACCAACAGCCAAATTTAGGTAAGAGAAGAGCCGGTAGCCGAACAGTACCCAATTAAAGCTATTTAAATTAATTTAAGTTATTGAGTAAGATAATTTTTACCATATTAGAACTAGTATCAAAGGAAAACAGATGGAAAAATAGGTTATAGTTATGGCAAAGGCTACGGAAAGATTCATAATCAGAGTAGTTAGAAAGACCGAGTTGGAGATGAAGAGGAGAGTAATGCCTAGTCGGGCGGAAAGGAACAGCAATACTGATAAGGTTGATGAGGGCAGTCGATTCGACCTCACCAGAGAGAAGCTTATGGAGGAAGAGAACTCCTTGGCAGGTTCTACGGGATTTAAGGGAGTGGAGGTTAATTAAGCGCAACCTACTTTCATAAGAAGGAAGATATATGACCAAGGATCTCGTGTTCGTTTGTCACGACATTTTTCGGACTCTCCAAGCAACTGGGTGAAGCTAACGACCGAAAAGATTGGAAGTAATTTGTTGACAGCAGTAAAAAAAGTGTAAAAGTTCTTTTGCTACAAAATGGATTTTTATAAAATAGATCCACTTTTGATCCATTATTATTATTATTAATATTATATTTTTATTTTTTTTAATTAACTGACTTTGAGGGTGTGCAAACCTTCACGGCTGCCCCTTTATGTGGGGCGGAAGGGGGCCATTGTGTGTATGTTATTGATGGAATTTCGTCGGGAAGTGACTGCTGAATTTCTTACTCGGGAGAAAATCACGCACACAAAGACATGTGATTTCAATCAAAAATTGTTAAAATGCTTGATTTAATAATAAAATCAGTTGAAGTTTAAGTTTAAATGACCTGTAAGTTTTACCAGGTCCTAGATATGGATATATCTCGGAAATATGTATACTCTACCTGTTCATGTCCATTTGGGATTCAAATGTTGTTTTTATTCCTTATACCCAAGCCTTATGTATAATGTTGTTAAATGTTGACCTGTTCCTTCGTACGTGCTGGTCCCGCAAAAATTGTACCTTTTTTCCTTCTAGCTATTCATATAAAAGGATATATAACTCCCTGCCCCAGTGTAGTTCTGACTTCCATCAGAATACTTTCGTGTGGTTTCCAAAAATGCCCCTTGCATCTTATTGAAATGGATAACCTAAACCGTTCATTTTCATGTGTTTACCAAGCAGACTAGTTTTGCTTCATATGTATGTGGGAAGTATATGGTCAGAAAGGAACAAAAATTCGTTTTTACCAGGAAGTTTCAAGAACAGTATGAAGAAAACTTTAAAATCAAACCCAAAAGTATTGGCGAAAAATATTGTAATGCTCCTATTTCCGGCTGAGGTTAGCTCAGTCTTCCCAGGATCCTACTACAAGAATTTCTAGATTGCAGGAACCTCTACTGGAAACGGGGGTCGGCCCAAACTAAGTTAGAGACGAGAATAGGAAAGAATGGGACGTAATCGCGCCCGTGAAACTTGGACAGAGATGGTTTGCGAGGCGTAGTCACACTCGCGGGGCTGACGATGGTATCGGGCGCGAGGCGTAGTCACACTCGCGGGGTCGAGAAGAGAAGGGGATACGAGGCGTTATCACACTCGAAGGACCTAACGAAAGATTAAGAGTGAATTGGGACCTGAACGTGGGACCTGAACCGCGGTATTCTTGGTTGCTGTGTTAACGTTAGTATTTCCTCCCGGTAAATGGACTTACTCATTGGGTTTTTGGTTTTGTTGTATTTTTTCTTTAACAGTTTATTGAGGTTTATTACAAGTGAATTAAGTGTATAATTACACTACTCGACAAAATTCAACTTTTTTTTCCGCTGTGGCCAAAAATGACTTTTTCTGATAGATTTGGAGATTTAAATTTTTGTTAAGAATTATGGTTTTTTTTTCATGGAGTAGTTTTTTTTTAAAGAATTTTTAAAAAATTTTGTGTTTTTTGTCATATGTAGTGCTTCTATTTTTCACATAACTTAAGTTTCCTACAACTGGTTGTATTGAATTTTGCAGTTAAAAAAAGCTGACAAATGCAGCTATAAGTGAAAGTTAGGTTTGGTCAAACGGTTATAACTTAGCCGTTTATTTTTATGTTTTTATAAGCGATACTTTAAACGACGCCTAATTAATGTGTCTATCTAAAACCAAAAATCAAGGCATTCAAATATTTTTTTTTCGACTTTTCCTGAGCTTTCAAAGTCAAAATTTCGGGGAAAAATACCGAAAAAAATTATGAAATTTGAATTTGAAAGCTTAATATCTTCCAGGCGTTAAGTTGCAGCTACAAAATGTCTGAGTCGGATTTATAGCTGCATTTGTCAGCTTTTTTTAACTGCAAAGTTCAATACAACCAGTTGTAGGAAACTTAAGTTATGTGAAAAATAGAAGCACTACATATGACAAAAAACACAAATTTTTTTAAAAATTCTTTAAAAAAAAACTACTCCATGAAAAAAAAACCATAATTCTTAAAAAAATTTTAAACATCCAAATCTATCAGAAAAAGTCATTTTTGGCGACAGCGGAAAAGTCGTGTCGACTAGTGTTATCGGCTCTGTAGCTGATAAGATCCCACCAACAGCCAAATTTAGGTAAGAGAAGAGCCGGTAGCCGAACAGTACCCAATTAAAGCTATTTAAATTAATTTAAGTTATTGAGTAAGATAATTTTTACCATATTAGAACTAGTATCAAAGGAAAACAGATGGAAAAATAGGTTATAGTTATGGCAAAGGCTACGGAAAGATTCATAATCAGAGTAGTTAGAAAGACCGAGTTGGAGATGAAGAGGAGAGTAATGCCTAGTCGGGCGGAAAGGAACAGCAATACTGATAAGGTTGATGAGGGCAGTCGATTCGACCTCACCAGAGAGAAGCTTATGGAGGAAGAGAACTCCTTGGCAGGTTCTACGGGATTTAAGGGAGTGGAGGTTAATTAAGCGCAACCTACTTTCATAAGAAGGAAGATATATGACCAAGGATCTCGTGTTCGTTTGTCACGACATTTTTCGGACTCTCCAAGCAACTGGGTGAAGCTAACGACCGAAAAGATTGGAAGTAATTTGTTGACAGCAGTAAAAAAAGTGTAAAAGTTCTTTTGCTACAAAATGGATTTTTATAAAATAGATCCACTTTTGATCCATTATTATTATTATTAATATTATATTTTTATTTTTTTTAATTAACTGACTTTGAGGGTGTGCAAACCTTCACGGCTGCCCCTTTATGTGGGGCGGAAGGGGGCTGGTCGAAGTTTTGAAATACACTTGTGACAGTGCGATATCATAGGAGTGTGGATACAAAATTTTGTTGCTCTAGCTCTTATAGTCTTCCAGAGATAGGCGCTCATCGGGACGGCTGGACAGCCGGTCATGGCTATATCGACTCGGCTATTGATGCTGATCACGAATATATATAATGGTGTCAAAGTTGTGGAATACGCGGCTGACGGTGCAATAATCTTCTCGGGGAAACACCCTCAAACACTCCGCAACTCAATAACCGCGCAACTGTCAGAATTGACAGAATCGCGAGGACTGGTAGTTAATCCCTTGAAAACGGAGCTCGTGCTATTTACAAATAGATACAACATTCCGCCCCTCAACCCCCCTATAATAAACGGATTCAGGTTCTCCTTCAGTGAAAATGCCAGTTACTTATTTTTTATACTTTAGGAGGTTGATATGCAATGACTGCGCCATCAAGTGGCCCAAGCGACACCAGCAGAAGGCTGTTATGCGCAGATACCCGGCAAGAACCTCCTTCCGCCCAACCGACCCAGGAGCGCTGCTGCATAACGCGTGACTCGTTAACCCAACCGATCGCGGACTAGCGATCTACATATTGGAAGAAATAACGCTATATAGTTTCTAGTGCTTCTAATAGGAATAGTGAAGTTAATGCAGCTCAACAAGCCAGGGCTATCTACATATGTCACCCTTGATGAAGTTGTGCAAAAAAATCAGACCAACCATTTTTCTACGATTATCTAAGATTGGAATGTTTATTAAAAGCAAGTAATACCTGTATACCAGTTGAGGCCGCGCAAAGCAAAAAAAGTTTTTCTACACTGATTCTATTCGGTCCTGGTATCCGAATTCTAAAATCGGACGAACTAGAGAGATGTAGAGAGTCTTTGTTATATAAGGGTCGTCAAATTCCTTTGACTTTGGAAGGTTCAGCAGATAGTGGCTGAGTTTCTCGCTACGTTTTTTGCACATGATTTTCGATACTCTGCAGTTGGTCGTTCTCCTCCACCTGCTCTCGTTTTCTAGTCTAGCCAGCTTTTCTAGATCGCCCTGTAGCGTTCTGAGTGAGACAGGCACATTTTCTGCTCTTTCAGTCGCCAAACCGACGCCTTCCTTTGCCAGAACGTCCGCCGCTTCATTTCCTTCGATGCCCTGATGGCTGGGAACCCAATAGATCCGCACTAACTTGGTCGTGCAAAGTGAGTTCAATGCTTCCCTGCTTGCCAGGACACTTCTAGAACTGACCGTGGACGACTGCATGGATTTTATCGCCGCTTGGCTGTCTACGAACAGATTGACCACATTTTGTGATCGCCCTGTGTGTTGTGCAACCTCCGCTGCTTTCCTGATGGCAAAGACTTCCGCCTGGAATATGCTGCAGTGGTCTGGTAGCTTGTATGACAGCCCTATTTCGGGGTCTGTGCAGTATATGCCAGCTCCTACTCCTCCTTCCATTTTGGAGCCGTCTGTGCATATGTTGAGATGTGGGGTCTGGACTTTTTTCCATTCTTGAGGTCCCAGAAATGCGTTTGTATTTATGTCGAGGCAAGTTCGAGGGGTCATGTAGTCAGTATAACTGATCATGTCCCTGCCGATTGAACTGTGCCCGTATACTTGTATCCGCATGTTTCCCGACGCAATGAGGCGCTGTGCGGTCTTTCCAGCCGTCAGATGAGCGTGGATGTCCAGGGGTCAATTCCGAGTATGGTCTCGAGTGCTTTTGTTGGGGTAGATCTCAGTGCCCCCGTGATACAGAGCAGAGCCTGTCGCTGAGTCTTTTCCATAAGCTTGTGGTACGTCTTCTTCCTGGTAGCTTGCCACCACACTAAGACTCCATACAGCAGAGTTGGTCGCACCACCGATATGTAGATCCAGTGAATTAGAGCAGGTGACAGGCCCCATGTGCTGCTGAGCATCTTCTTTGATGCGTATAGCGCAATGGTGGCCTTCTTCACCGTTTCCACTACATTGACTTGTGTTTTTGGGGTTAGCCTTGTTTGATCGATTTTGGGGGTATCCATGCTTGTACCTCTAGGAGAAGAGGATGATGTCCGTCTTATCCGCGTTGATACTGAGTCCTACTCCATCTGCCCACTCACATATCTCATATATCTGAGTGTTCGTTCCATTATGGAGCTGAAAGTCGATGGACATACACCCGTAATAAGTACGCTTATGTCGTCCGCATAAGCTTTTATTATTGGGGACTTCTCGGATCTGTTGATGAGGTTGTCGACCACCAGATTCCACAGGAGGGGCGACAGGACTCCATCTTGGGCTGTGCCCCTGTGTGCTCCTTTGCCCATTGAAGCGGTGCCCCACTCTGATATCCAGAGGTTGATTGCTTGGTGGGTGTTGGTTGCTCCTAGGCAGTCCATCATGGCTTCTGTAGCGACGTTCTTAAATGCTCCGGATATATAAAAAAATACTCCTAGTGCATACTTTTTATTGTTGAGGGCTTACTCGACGGTAGCTTCTAGCGAGTGTAGTGCTGTTTCCACCGATTTTCCTTTTTTGTAGGCATGCTGGTTGCTTGACATCAGTCCCCCTACTTCCTTCCTGATGTGTAGCTCCAGCAGCTTTTCCAGCGTTTTTAGTAAAAAGGAGGTGAGGCTGATCGGTCTATAATCCTTGGGACTAACATGGCTGCACTTTCCTGCCTTCGGGAGGAAGACAACTCTGGAAGTTCTCCATTGGATAGGGATATAGCCTGTCCTTAAGCATGCCGTATATATAGCAAAAAGCCATGGGGTAATCACCTCTTTGGTCACCTGTAACATGGCTGGAAATATCCCATCCAGTCCAGGTGTTTTAATGCCCGTAAAGGAGTCTATGGCCCATTTGATTTTCTTGTGGGTTATTAGACCTGTGGGGAGAGGAACACTGTTGCTAGGTCCTGTTGCGTTGCGGCATCAGTGACCTCGGTGCATCCTGGGAAGTGAGCCTCCATTAGTGCTGTCAGGGCTTCTTCGCTGCTCTCTGACCATTGTCCATTGTTGAGCTTGAGCTGACTCTGTATGGTTGGAAAGCTGCTTGGCTGCTTGGAAAGCAGCTTCCTGAGTCTTGCCGTTTTGGGCACCTTCTCGATGTTGGAGCAGAAGTTCCTCCACGAGTTGCGTTGTGCCGTGCGTCTTTCTTTCTTATTATTTTTGAGTAGGTTCTTGTATTCCTCGTTTATGAATTCTTCGTTCGCTTGTTGGCGAGCTTGAAGAATTCCCGGAGGTTGTTTCTAAGGAGGGAGAGGTCCCTGTTCCACCAGAGTGGCTTGTTCCTCTTTTTCGTACTTGAGGGCGGGCATGCTGCGCGGTAGCCATCTAGTAGCTCCTTGGATAGAGACTCAAGAGACTTCTCTATGTCATCCGCCGATTGCACCGACCCCGGACCGACCGCGAGCTTCGAGGTAACTGTCTTTCTGAACTTTTCCCAGTTTGTGTTCCGGGGGTTCCTATAGACTGTTACCTTAGAGGTGGGTTCAAATTCGTATTTAAACTGGATATACCTGTGATCAGAGAAGGATGGTCTTTCGAGGACCCTCCACCCAGTCACCGCGGCACTCCTTCCCGTTACGAGAGTAAGATCTAGCACGTTTGATGAGGTGGGACCCACGTAGGTGTAGTCCTCCCCCACGTTTGCTACTTCTATGTTAGTGGAAAGTATAAATTCTAGAAGTGATTAACCTCGGTCACCTCGGGTGGCTGGCTCAACTTCTCTCGACGGGTTGACCACTATCGTCAGATCACCGTCCTCTTCCTCCTCAGATTCGTCCAGCGCAAGCCCCTGGGCGGCCTCCACGATAGTGTCCAGACGTAAGTCCTTCTCTACCTCGCCTGCCTGCAGGGTATACGCGTCTGTGTCCTACGCCATCTTCCCGAATCTGGGGTACAGGAGCACACTGGTTCCTGTTGTATGGGGAGGGCGGCCAAAAATACTTCTAGTTGAGGTAGAGGCTTGAAACTTACCAATTTTTGTAAATTTATAGTAAGATCATGTATAAAAATCAGGCGGATCGGACCACTATATCATATAGCTGTCATATGAACGATCGGTTGTGATAACAAAAAAAATAGACCAAAATAAATAAAGTGGTAGATTTTCGGTTTGAAACTTTCATTTTATAATTATTAGATTAAAATTAAAATTTTGTGGAAAGGAGCGTAGTTCATTCTCAGTACGCCCACATGCAGTAAGTAATTTGGTGTAATTCTATTATGTAATTCTACTTTTATATGAAAATAACAAAAATAATAAATTATTATATGAAAATAACAAAAATAATAAATAAAAAAAAAAAACTTAAAAATGGATAATAACATATTAATATAAATTTAATCGAATAAATTTGTCCCATCTAAAAGATCAAATGCTGATTTTAATAAAACTGACTTTTTTGTGCATGGGAGTTTTCTTTGGCCAGTAAGAAATGGATCTGAGCTCAGAAGCAATCTATTTATCAAGTCCGTATTTGTAGCAATGCGTGACATCTTCCGAGTGTGCTGCCTTCTGAACATTTTAATGTCCTTATTTTTTGATTCTGCAACTTCTTCAGATAACTCCCCGATTGGCAAAAGTGCATAATTTATTACATCTTGAGCATGAACCAAAATTTTGTGTATTGAGGGTGGAAGATAGTACCAGGGATACAACTCAATAAGTTCTTTGGCAGTGTCAAGTGCAAATTCTCCAAATTTGTTTGCGTTGATCTTATAACCAGATGCCATACATTGCAGCAATGTTGCACACCGGACTATAACATTTTCATTGATTCCTGTAATTTCGGCTGCTATTTTCGGGTTATTGAAAAATGCTCTGGCCGTATTGCCATCATTTGAAGTGCCACTTCCTCCACTTCTGGGTATGTCCACCAAGACCCATTTTTAAACGAAAATCTTTTTGCATTTGGGCTTTTCTATTCAGCATGGCTTCTTTTCCTTCTGCAGTACTAATTCGCCAACTTTTCAAATCAAGTCTGTAGGAGACGTGCAAAAAATATTCAAAGAATCTTATGTATGAATGCAATGGCGATAATCCAAATTCGAAACGTGTTTTTCTTTGTGTTTTCTTCTTTGTCAAACACTTCTCCAAATTATTCATCTCTATTGGCTTCGCTTCACATATATAGCACTTAGAAGATGATTTTTTAAACGAAAATCTTTTTGCATTTGGGCTTTTCTATTCAGCATGGCTTCTTTTCCTTCTGCAGTACTAATTCGCCAACTTTTCAAATCAAGTCTGTAGGAGACGTGCAAAAAATATTCAAAGAATCTTATGTATGAATGCAATGGCGATAATCCAAATTCGAAACGTGTTTTTCTTTGTGTTTTCTTCTTTGTCAAACACTTCTCCAAATTATTCATCTCTATTGGCTTCGCTTCACATATATAGCACTTAGAAGATGATGTGCTGCTAAGGGCACAACAAATTTTGCCATCAACCATGGTTAACTGCAAACGATGTTCAATTTGAATTTGTTTTGCAGATATTGAACATTTTGTTGGCTGTAACAGCTCAATTTTGGTTTTGTAATTGATTGTAGTGGGAGTTCCTGCCAGTAGTTTTCTTGAGTTGTGGTGGATATGTGGGGGTCGGCTTCTTGTGGTCTGGTACTTAGTGATCGGTGTATGGGCCGACCAAACAAAGAATGTGCGTGCTTCGGTATTCACTTTATTTCTCAGACTAAAATATTTACAAGAGCTTAACTCTAGAACACCGCTTCGCCGCTCTGCAACATTGCCCTTGAGCTTTCGGTTCGAAGTCGATGTTGCTGTTGGTTGGAGTTTAAGTGGTCGCATGGTGCATGCTTTTCGGCATGAACAGTAATATTTCTCTTCATTTAGAGCTAACTGAGTAGTTTCTTTTTTAAACTGAAATCTTAGTGGTCGGCAGTAACGTGTTGATGAAGGCCGCGGATTTTTCCAAATTATCTGGCTGTGCTTAGGATCATCTGCTATTGTTAAAAGTTGCAATGGCACATATGATGTCACAAAAAGGCTGGAATCGTTCATATCGATATTGAGGACTTTTTGCTTATATTCTGAATATCCAGTGCTGCCGTCAAATCCCCATTTTCCAATTAAAACTAGGTTATCAACAAAATCATTTGTAAGACTGCCAAAAACATCACGCTGAAGTCTTACAATCCGCGACGCCGTGTGATCGAGCAAGCTCTGCAGCTCGACTTCAGCTTGTGATTCCCTCACACTTATTTTGTCGGGGTAGCTGAATGCTTTCGCTTTTAGCAATAGCTTGTAGCTTGGTAACAAATTGAATGACAATTTGGAATTTATAAAGCTTTGTATTAGCAGATATTGATGTTTGCTCATTTTTGCTTCTATGAACAGTGCTAAGACCTCATCGACATCAGCTTTGGTACACATTTGATTTGTTGGAATGTTAGACGATCGTAAAGCAGATGCAGCAGATTCATCGGCTTTTGATACCTCACCAATTCTTCGTCGCTTTGTTCTTTTGGATGAATCACCAAAATCACCTTTCGGATGTCCACGCTTGGCACTTTTACCCATTTCTTGAGATCTACTTTCGGTGCGTTCTATTGAAATAGTTTCGTTTGCATTTAACCAATCCGATTTATTTTGAAGAACGGTTGCTTTTTTACGTTTGTATTGAATCCAAAATGATGCAACTTTTTTACATATGTATCCAATACATTTCGTAAGCTCGCTCATCTCGGGCACATAGCCGATATTTTCAATATTGCTTTGTACATGATCCACAGCCTTCTGTAACTTTTCTGCATTGGTACCTATTTCTGTGCACCAACGATTGAAAATGTATAATCGTGTAAAGACACAGCGATAAGAGCCACCATTAATACCAAATTTGAAAAATAACATTAATAAATATAATTTTAACTCAATAAGAACACAAAACACGAAAGACGAAAACACAGACAAAGCACAACAACAAGACAAAGCAGCCGCTTTGCAGGGAAAATTTAACCTTGAAAAAAAAAAGACGGCGTTAGTATTTTGTAGATTATGCACACATCTGCAAATATCTGCAGCTAAAATAAACTCTCTTATTACCTTAAGACACACACAAATACACTGAAAAAAAACAGAATGGGGGAATCGTGAGGGAACACAACTAAAACTTTAAGTAAACACAAAAAAGACGCACACAAAATGTACAAAAACAGGGTAAACTAAAACATTCATTTTAAAACAACTACAACACAAATTAGTATTTTTTCAATTTAAGAACATAAAATAAATACCTTCAACTTTAAAATCCATTTTAAATAACACAAATTCATAAACTGTACTAAGTGACTGAACTGATTGAAGTGCGCTTTTGCTGTGAAATTTTCGCAATGCGTGCAGCAGCGCTTTAAAAATGAACACGTGTTCACATCTTCAATGCTATTTTTAGAAAGTCCCGTAAGATTTCCAGAAAAAACCGGTTTGCCATTAAAAAGTTTGGACATTTTAGAGACAGTTTGTGTACTTTTTGTAATTTTTTTTTTGCACGCATTTTTTGAATTTTGGCCTATGGAGGGAACCACTGTGAGGAGGTCCTCCGCCTCCTTGTTTATTTGGAAAATCGCACACTGGCCCCCCTCATTGCGTAACGGGCTCCCAGTGTGTAGCACCTTCCAATTCTCCGTTGGAATCTCGGGGTTCTGACGCTGCAGGAGCCTCAGCGCCCTGTCTCCTTGGATCGCGATGGGGAAGAGTACCTTCGCCTTACTGATCGAAGTCACGCTCTCCAGATCCGTGTCTGCTTCGACAGCGGCATCCGTGCGGTTCAGCTTGTGAGGGGGTTTCTTGGCAGTTTATTTATTTATTTATTTATTTATTGGCCAACGGTTGAACCTTAACTGGCTAAACAAGCTTACATCTATCTTAAATAATACAAAGAAATCAACAAAAAAACAATTAACAATGAAACATGAAAAAATCAGACAGTAATCGTCTAACGGCTGCTTTCCCATGGCAGAAGTCGAACCGCATCCCAGCTGGCAGCGCATTATATTGGCGAAGAGCCCTACATATAGGTTCGTTACTTCCGTAATTGCTCCGGTGGAGATCAAGAGCAAAGAGTGCGTGGTCCCTAAGGCTCCTGGCAGGCGTATTGAAGCCAATCCTATTAAGCAGGTCAGGGCAATCAATATTCCCCACTACCAAGTCATAAATAAAGATTTGACCCGCAATGGTCCTACGATCCTCGAGAGAGGAGAGATGCACAAGGCGACATCTGCACTCATAGGATGGCAATGGGACTGCAAACTGCAAAGGCTGGAGTGCAAACTTCAAAAACTTCCTCTGCAGTCTCTCGACGCGCGCAATCTGACCAACCCCAGTAGGGTTCCAAACCACTGAAGCATATTCAAGGCGCGAGCGCACGAGGAAAGAATATAGACTTAACCTCGTGTATGGATCGTTGAACTGGGATGAGTTGCGCGTAACAAAGGCAAACATGGCATAAGCTTTCGGCAAAATATAATTCAGATGTTCCACAAACAAAAATTTGGAATCAAACAAGATGCCTAGATCGAGTATCTCCGTCTGCTTTAAGAGCGGAAGGCCATCTATCGAGTACGAGGTCAGGACTTTAAAGGTACACTTGCCATACGAAACGAAATAACATTTTCTAATATTAAGTGGGAGCAAATTACGTGAGCACCAACGAGCAACTTCATCCAGGTCATGCTGAAGAAGGATACTGTCTCCTAATGATTTGACAGAGCGAAAAATCTTGAGATCATCAGCGTAAAGCAAATACTCAGAGGCTCGAATGCTAAGACATATGTCATTGATGAAAATAGAGAACAGCAGCGGACCAAGAGCGCTGCCCTGTGGAAGGCCGGAAGTAGCCAAATATGGGTCCGACTGCTTCCCATTCACCAATACAACATACTCTCGCTGCTCAAGATATGATATGAGCCAACTGAGCAAGCTCGAATGAAAACCCAGCCGATGTAGCTTGGCTACTAGAGCACAGTGGGAGACTTTATCAAAGGCCTTAGCAAAGTCAGTGTACACAACATCGACCTGGGAGTACTTTGCAAAGGCACGTGTGCAGAAATTACTGAAGGCGATCAGGTTCGTAGCTGTTGATCTACCCGGCATAAAACCATGCTGCTTTGGGCTGATGTATGACCTCGTGAGAAAAGTAATCTTTTTGGCAATGATACGCTCAAAAAGCTTTGAGATATTGCTGAGTTTGGCAATTGGTCTATAATCAGAGATATTATTCTTCGAGCCTTTCTTAAAAACAGGAGTGACTGTGGCAGCTTTCAATTTACCAATAAACCGACCCGCTAACAAGGAATTCATGAAAAGAATTTTCAGCGGCGCACAAAAAGCATCACAACAATTGCGAAGCAGGAAGGCAGAAATACCATCACTGTCGGGCTTATTAGAATTGTCGAAGTCAGCAATAGCCTCCAAGATGTCCCCCTCCAATATATCAAGTGTGCCAATATTGACAACCGAAGGGATGGAGTCAAGGATATCCGAATCATGCCACGTCGCACATGGCTCAAAATTAGATCTGAAAAAAGAAGCAAGAAGGTTTGCTATGCCACTGTCAGTATTAGCGCTACAGAGACCAAGATACATAGCTGAGGGAAGACCACTCGTTGACCTCTTAGAGTTTATAAAGTGCCAAAATGACCTGGGATTAAGTTTGAGCCCCCTCTCAACGTCAGCAATATATTGATTATATACAAATTTGTTGAGAAACGAAAACTCCCGTTTATGTTGCACATACCTGTCCCAATCAACAGGGTCCCGGGTCCTATTAAAACGCTTAAAAAACTTATTGCGCAGATTTTTGTACCTAACGAGCCCCTTCGTATACCACGGTAACCTATAGGAGCCACGCACTCTTCTGGAAGCATTTTTACCAACAAAATGACGAACAGTTTCAATGAAAACGCTATAACAAGTATCAACACTAGGATGCGATAGAACAGACGCCCAGTTTACATTAAACATATCATCCCGTATAGCATTCAGGCTTACATCAGTAAAATAATAATGAGAATCAAGTTCCGCTCGAGGCGAGTAACAAATGAATTTAACTGATAGTAGCAATGGCATATGATGCATATCGCATTCTGCAATCGGCTGTTCACAGCGCGTTACACGGCAGTCAACATCAGGTCCAACGAAAACTAAATCTAGAATCTTATTTAACCTATTAAATACATTATTGACTTGGGATAAGCCCACACTAAAACAATCATCCAAGCAAAGAATTTCCTGCTGCAAGTGCACGTTGCTCGGGATCATAGCCGACGACTGCGGATCGGCGGACCACACCAGCGACCCCAAATTGAAGTCGCCAACAACGCAGAGATGCTGTCTTTTAAATTCGCATGCATGCTGGTAATATTTCGCATATGCGCCTTGTAGACCTCATAGCTGCTACACGGCGGAATGTACGATGCACTGACTACCAGAGCCTCCGACTGTCCGGCCACCAACACACCAATCTGATCCAACATAGTGTCTCCATCCAAGAGACAAATGGGATCACATTGAATCGTGCGTCTAACGGCCACAATGACCCCACCCCCTCTGCAGCGATTCGTCTTGTCACAATCTCTGTCCTTACGAAACACTTGGAAAAGGTTGGGGTCAAAATACTCGCTGTCGAAGAAGCTATCGCCAGGTTTCAACCACGACGATGACATCGAAATCGCACACAGCGGTTGCCAAATATACAGCCTGAGCCTTAGTGCGCATGCCCCCTACATTCTGAAAGTAGATGCTTAAGGATTTGGTCCCTTCCATAGGCATGATCACGGAGGGTAGCAGCGCTGAACGGCCCGAGGGCACGGAAGCATAATCCTGAGAAGGGCTTGGCATGTCACAATCAGCAAGAGGGGCGCGGCTCGTGCGTAAAAAACGCCCAAACGTCGTAGTCCGAAACCGCAGCACACCTTCCTCGACCAGACGATTGAGCGGGGCAGTTGTTGTACAGCTGACGTGGCCTGCTCCCGCCACGTCCGAGGTGTGACCGCTGGCGACACGCAGAGAGGATGGCTCCTCCCCGTGCCGCCGGTGGTAGCAGTCACGCATTCCACCGACGTTTGGGCTGACATCCCAGCCCTTGCTTCATCTTTCTTCGCCTCCATGTTTGGCCCGAAGGTCCATAGTAGTTATTATTTTTCGGGGGAACCACCACCTAGCGTTTTATGCCTGGCCGCCAGGCCCCTCTAGCCATGGCCCTAACCCAGCTCTCCCGACTCGAGGTCGAGAAGACGCTAGGTCATTGCCCTAGCTAGACACTGCATTGCCCCGGACGGGGCAAGCGACAATTCATTACCCTCGTCCGGGATAATGCAGTGTCTATTGCCCAGCCGGCACCCTCGTGGAGGGTTCAGCTAGACGATTTTTTCCCAGCCGATGAAGGAGATAAACTTCAATACATTTGTTGTAGTTGATCTTCGCCCATATTGAGCAGGAGATAAAACTGATCTGCAGAGCTGTTGCAGATGCGGAGTTAAAATTTTCTCAAACACTTTAGAAATAGCGGATTACTTAGATATACCTCTATAGTTCTTTGCGTCAGACTTCCTTCATTTCTTATGGAGATGATTTATAAACGACTCCCTCCATAACGGGGCGGAGCAAAAAGAATTTATGGACAGGATGAATAGTTCGAGCACCGGCCCACACAGAGACTTGGCACAGCACCTGAGTACACAGCCGCGAACTCGGTCAAGACCCGGTGAAAACACCGGCTTCACTATTCGTAGACCATGAAGCACCGAGCTGGGCTTTTTTTTAGAAAAGGTAGTTTGAAAAAAATGGCCAAAAAGATCGGCGATCGCCTGATCATTATTTGCCGACGAATTCAGGAATGATAGCGAGGATGGGGGTGCGGATGTTCTACGCTGTTTACGAAGCTGTAAAACTGTTTAGGGTCCTGAGGAAAACGTATCCTGCATCGAGATAGGTAAATCTTGAAGCGTTGAGAGCTAAGAACTGAAAAGCTTGACCGAGCCATAACATAGCGAGACAGAGAAGAAGGAGAGGCAACTTCTTGAAATTTTTTATAAATTCTTGATTTTAACTTTTTTAGACTGTGTTCGGAGCAGACCCTCGCTGAATAGTGGCTTGCCAAATAGCAGCCATTTATTGGCCTTCAGCCGCATATTTCCATTCCTGCATAAAATGTATTTGTAAATTCATGCACTTGCTTGCCTTACTAAACGCTCTCTCAAAGATCGCTCTTCTCTTTGTTATCGATGCTCGACGTTATCTATGTTTGCCGAGCAAAGCGAAGCTGCACTCAGCAATCGGAGCGGCAATGCTGGCAATGGGAAGGGCAGGCAAGCGGCACTCGCCGTTTAGACATCACTCAATAAAGAATTAATCGCAATATTTTTTCTGCGCCGTGTATTATTTTTTCGAGTTAATTATTCGGCCGATCGGGGATAAAAACCATTATCCCCACAGACTGGATAACTCCTTGGTAAGCCAAGGGGGTTTCCCCGATCTAATCGGACAGGAAAGCAGGACACAAGAATCAAAAAGTGAGTCAAGTGCATCATAGAAAATAGACGTGCCTATCGTTACATCAGTGCACAAGTACAAAGCGGACCAATCAAAACCCCTAATAAGGTTATTAAGCTTCGCAAACTTGGCCTTACGCAGTTGGTTCAATATCGAGCGACGCTTTGAAGTAGGATGGTAGGACTCTTCAGGAGGGACTCGCGTTAACAACGCTATGGTTGGATCCGTTACAAAGCACAGATGAAGCAGTCGACCCAAGGAATTTTTAACATGGTTAACTTGAGACAGAGACAGGTTAAACAAGCCGTCCAAAAGTCGTGTCGCAACATGGGCACTAAGTTATTAGACTCGTTTTTTGAAGACCAAATAGTTCCAGGTAAGTTGAAGTCACCAAAAACTATCATATGATCTTTATCTGAGAGCGAGAAAAAACCCGCGTTTAAAGCGAACCAGTGCTGTTCGTAGACTCCGATATTCGAAGAAGGCGGAATATACGTGCAGGTAATGAAGATAAAACCCCTCCTGCACGTCGAGACCAACGGCCATTCTAAAAGTTGTGTACCGATCCGTCAAAACTTTGGACTAAGAATGTCTAGTTTCATTCAGGTCTCGGTAAACACATGCAAATGCGACACTATCCTGGAAAAGAGTGCTGAGCTTACTAAGTAAACCTCGAACATTCTGATAGGTCACTCATAGAGAAGTTATTAATTTTTTGGACGGGTGGGGGTAAAGCGGGAACATGAAGATAGAGCATTGGTCTGATTAGTTGTAAGAGTTATTGGGGACCTAGTCGTCTTCTTAGCCTTAAACTTGTAACGAACCGGTTTTCGTCCGTCTGATTCAGCGGGGCTGGCTCAGTGGCCGGTGGATCGATGCAACGAATTTATTTGTTGCCCCGGCGACAAGTAAGTAATGCACTTGGGTGGGTTTTGATTGATTAGCGGTTCTTTATTGGTATCTTAAAGTTATCTTACGGCTATGGTATTTGCTAAATTAAATGTACGCAAAGCCTCACAACGCAGTATCGCTGCCTCCGGGTGTTGTGCAACGCAATTCCCGAATCGACCGTTGCTAAGGTTGACTTCAGGTGTAGCTCCGTTGGGCGGGGCTGCGGGGGTTCTGACTTGGCTACCGCCTCGTCCGCCACTCACACAGCTCCGCACGCAATGGGTTCACCTTTCAACAGACTGACCGCGTAAAGGTGAGAACAATGGGTTCACCTTTCCATTGTTCTCACCTTTACGCGGTCAGTCTGTTGGTATTGCCGGTTGTACACTTGTCCTTTGGATTCCGCTGTCGACGCTGTAAGCCGTTGCTCCTGTTGGTTCACTGTTTAACACTCTCTTGTACCGTTTGCGTGACGGTCTGCGTCTACGTCTGCGTGACTCAGCTTCGCTGAGTGTGCTGCAGCTCAACTTGCATAAAAGCAAGGTGGCGTCGACGGAGCTCCTCATAGCCATGGAGCAAGGGCCCGTCGACATAGCTCTAGTCCAAGAGCCATGGATTGCATCAGGCAACTCTGTGGCCGGACTAAAGTCCTCTAAATATAACTCGTTCTACACAACATCGGTAAGCAGGAACAGAACCATCGTACTTGTACGAAAGGGAATCCACGCTCACCTTATGTCTAATTACAGCACAGACGACCTAACAGTAGTGATGCTAGAAAGCGAGGAGAAGCGCCTCTTGGTAGCCTCCTGCTACATGGCACACGACAGACCCGCACCACCCGAAGAGCTAAGGAGTCTGGTAGACGAAACCGGATCCAAAGATTACCAAATACTCATTGGTACGGACGCTAATGCCCACCACAATGTATGGGGAAGCCCCGACACCAATGACCGAGGTGAGTCTCTTCTAGAATTTATACTTTCCACTAACATAGAAGTAGCAAACGTGGGGGCGGACTACACATACGTGGGTCCAACCTCATCAAATGTGCTAGACCTTACACTCGTAACGGGAAGGAGCGCCGCGGTGACTGGGTGGAGGGTCCTCGAAAGACCATCCTTCTCAGATCACAGGTATATCCAGTTTAAATACGAATTTAAACACACCTCGAAGGTAGCCGTCTATAGGAACCCCCGGAAGACAAACTGGGAAAAGTTCAAAAAGACGGTTACCTCGAAGCTCGCGGTCGGTCCGGGGTCGGTGCAATGGGCGGATGACATAGAGAAGTCTCTTGGGACTCTATCCAAGGAGCTACTGGGCGGGTACCGTGCAGCATGCCCACCCTCGAGTACGAAAAAGAAGAACAAGCCACTCTGGTGGAACAGAGAGCTCTCCCTCCTTAGAAACAACCTCCGGGAATTCTTCAAGCTCGCCAAATAAGCGAATGAAGAGTTTATAAACGAGGAATACAGGAACCTACTCAGAAACTACAAGAAAGAGATACGCAAGGCACAACGCAGCTCGTGGAGGAACTTCTGCTCCAACATCGAGAAGGTGCCCGAAACGGCAAGACTCAGGAAGCTGTTCTCCAAGCAGCCCACCATACAGAGTCAGCTCAAGCTCAACAATGGACAATGGTCAGAGAGCAGCGAAGAAGCCCTCACAGCACTAATGGAGGCACACTTCCCTGGATGCACCGAGGTCACTGATGCCACAACGCAACATGCCCCAGCGACAGAGGAACAAACCATCCCCACAGGACTAGTAACTCACAAGAAAATCCAATGGGCCATAGACTCCTTTACAGGCATTAAAGCACCTGGACTGGATGGGATATTTCCAGCCATGTTGCAGGTGGCCAAAGAGGTGATCACCCCATGGCTTTTTGCTATATATACGGCATGCTTGAGGACAGGCTATATACCTATACATTGGAGAACTTCAAGAGTTGTCTTCCTGCCGAAGGCAGGAAAGTGCAGCCATGTTAATCCCAAGGACTATAGATCGATAAGCCTCACCTCCTTTCTACTCAAAACGCTAGAAAAGCTGCTGGAGCTACACATCAGAGAGGAAGTAGGGGGACTGATGTCAAGCAACCAGCATGCTTACACGAAAGGGAAATCGGTAGAAACAGCACTACACTCGCTAGTAGCTAATGTCGAGAAAGCCCTCAATACCAAGAAATATGCACTAGGAGTATTTGTCGATATATCCGGAGCATTCAACAACGTGGCCACAAGCGCAATAATGGGTCGCTTAGAAGCAACCAACGCACACCCGGCAATCAACTACTGGATAAAGAATCTCCTAAGTTGTAGACGGGTTCAATCGGAATGGGGTACCGCCTCCATAGTAAGAGGGGCACACAGAGGCACACCACAGGGTGGAGTACTGTCGCCCCTCCTGTGGAACCTGGTGGTTGACGACCTAATTAAGAGATTCGAAAGAAGAGCCCCAAAAATAACAGCCTATGCAGATGACATAAGCATACTTATTACGGGTGTATGTCCATCGACACTCAGCTCCATAATGGAAAACACACTCAGGGAGATATGTGAGTGGGCGAACGAAGTAGGACTCAGTATCAACGCGGACAAGACGGACCTCATCCTCTTCACCAAGAGGTACAATGTACTGTCATGGATCCCCCCGAAAATCGATCAAACAAGGCTAACCCCAAAAACACAAGTCAAATACCTTGGCACAGTACTGGACAGCAAGCTGGCATGGAGACTCAATGTAGTGGAAAGGGTGAAGAAGGCCACCATTGCGCTATATGCATCAAAAAAGAAGCTCAGCAGCACATGGGGCCTGTCACCTACTCTAATGCATTGGATTTACATATCGGTGGTGCGACCAACTCTGCTGTATGGAGTCTTAGTGTGGTGGCAAGCTACCAGGAGGAAGACGTACCACAAGCTAATGGAAAAGACTCAGCGACAGGCACTGCTCTGCATCACGGGGGCACTGAGATCTACCCCAACAAAAGCACTCGAAACCATTCTCGGAATTGACCCCTTGGATATCCACGCGCATCTGACAGGTGGAAAGGCCGCTCAGCGCCTCATTGCCTCAGGAAACATGCAGCCACAAGCATACGGGCACAGTTCAATCGGCAGGGACATGATCAGTTATACTGACTACATGACCCCTCGGACGTGTCTCGACATCAACACAAACGCATTTCTGGGACCGGAAGAATGGAAAAAAGGCCAGATCGAACATCTCAATATATATACAGACGGCTCCAAGATGGTAGGAGGAGTAGGAGCTGGTATATACTGCACAGACCCCGAAATAGGGCTGGCATACAAGCTACCAGACCACTGCAGCATATTTCAGGCGGAAGTCTTTGCCATCAGGAAAGCAACAGAGGTTGCACAACAAACAGGGCGACCACACAACGTGGTCAATCTGTTTGTAGACAGCCAAGCGGCGATAAAATCCATGCAGTCGTCCACGGTCAGTTCTAGAAGTGTCCTGGCGAGCAGGGAAGCATTGGACTCACTATGCACGACCAAGTCAGTGCGGATCTACTGGGTCGCCAGCCACCAGGGCATTGAAGGAAATGAAGCGGCGGACGTTCTGGCTAAGGAAGGCGTGGGGCTGGCGAGAGAAAGAGCAGAAAATGTACCTGTCTCACTCAGAACGCTACAGAGCGATCTAGAAACGCTGGCTAAACTAGAAAACGAGAGCAGGTGGAGGAGCACGACCAACTGCAGAGTCTCGAAAATCATGTGCAAAAAACGCAGCGAGAAACTCAGCTACTATCTGCTGCACCTTCCACGGAAGGATTGCAGACTGCTGGTGGGAATACTGACAGGTCACTGCCTGGCCGCATCACACGCAGCCAAACTAAACATCACCGACAGGAGCAGCTGCAGGAAATGCGAGGACCTTGGGGCTATCGAAACCCTGGAACATCTAATCTGCAGCTGCCCGGCTCTCTCACGGGCCAGGATAAGGTACCTGGGCGCACCGACGCTGACATCGCTAGAGGATGCCTCCAGGAGGTCGCCAAGGGAACTGCTGGCCTTCGCCAAGAACACCTCAATCTTAGGTGATATAAAACCATCACTAGCACCCGCGTAACAAGGTTCATAATCAACCGGACTACTAAGGGCCATACTGGCCCATGAGAGACCCCAGGAGGGTTGTCCGGGTTAACCTAACCTAACCTGTACCGTCTGCGTTTAGTGACGCTTTTGGCTCCCGCACTTGACTGTCCTCCTCCACTGCCGCGGACCTCCTCTAATAGGCTCCCCCGGCCCAGCGTCCGCGTCGTTGCCCTTCCGCAACGGTTCCTTTCCCTTGGTATTTTTCATTGACCACTTCGACTTCCCACGCCATCCATAACGGGATCGGCCTACATGGCCCTTCGGCCCACCGCTGGCTCAATTCGACCATTCCCGTACTCTTGGGGCGATGCCCGCTCCATCCTCTCACGTAGCGGGATCGCCTCGCGCTCTTTGCAGGCCATTTTGCCTCATCCCCTACTAGGGTCTTGTGAGGAATATCGATTCCTGACACTTCCCCCTTTCTTTACTCCCACAACCCCGGATACCTCCGGCCAGATCATCCCCCCGGGCGCCCGTCGGCACTTCCACTCCAACTTTTACGCTTGGTGTGCACGATAGGTGCGCGCGCGACTTGGAGCTGACGGCTCACGTCTCACGAGTAGTTTCCGCCGGTATTTCGCGTAAATTTGCGCCGCCCGCGTGAGTTTTCTTCTCACCGGCGCTTGCCACCATCCAGGTGCGGGCCGCGCTTTTCACTCAATCGGCGGTTTGCCTCCATCCCACCCAATGAGGCCAACACCTACCCAGGTATGTTGTATTTCATTTATTCATCTTTCATTCTTCATTCATGTTCCTTTCTATGCTCCTCTTCTTCCTCATGGCCCCATTCAGACCTCTATAAACACTTCGGCGCTGCCATCTGCCACCGATACCCGACGAGCCGCCTAACTTGCCGCCCTACTGGACGGGTGTCCTCCACGGCCCGGATCACCGCCTCGGGCCAATCTTCCGCTGCCACCCGCCACCAGCGCTGTTGCTCTGCCGTCTGCCCATCCATCATGGAGTGCTGCTGCTGAAGCCGCGGCCGGCCGACGTCACCTCTTGGCTCCGGACAGGAGGCCTGCCTCGCCAGGACCGGCCGTTCCTGCGCTTTCACAGGTGGGGGCCATTCCCACGACTGCACTCCAACACCTCCTCCTCGGTTGCTCTCTCCGTTGTCGGCACGCTCGAAACTCATGCACATCACTCACCCCTGCCACCGTGGGTGCGGCTCCGGATCCCGCTGGCTTTTCCGCAGCCGGTTCTGGGGCATCCGTTGTTGCGTCCTGACCACCCGCTTTTTCGTCAGCTGGCGCTGGCTCCTCCGGCACTGCTGCGGGTACTCCTCCCTGTGCCTGTGGTCGGTTTCGCCTCGGGTCGCGCTCGTTACTGCTCTTCGGCGGCTCCTCCTCCCACAGCTTCGGCTCTTCGGCCTCGCGCGGCGTACCCGCAAGCCTTTCGGTGGCGGCGGAGCCTCGTCCTCGCTTCTTGCTCGCGCCTTCGCCTCGCCCTTCCGCTCCTCCGGCTGCGATAGCGTTTGTGGCTGCGACTGCGGCGGTTGCTGCGACTGCACTGGGGCTTGCGCCTGGGGCCGTGGCTGCTGCTGGGGCTCTGGCTGCTGTGACTGCCGTGACCGCTGCTGCTGCTCGCCTCCGCACAGCTCCGTCGGTGCCCTTACCCGCAAGACTTTTGGTATCGGTGGAACCTCGTCCTCGATCCCTGCTCGCGCCTTCGCCTTGCCCTTCCGCTCTTCCGACCCGCGTGCCTTGCTTTCCGATCGGCGTCGGCGTTGTTCGCGAACCTCCCGCCGGACCTCCCCGTGTCGCGTGGCCTTGCGGGCCTTTCTGCGCTCGCGGTCTTCCTTGCGCCGCCGTTCGCCCACCCCGCCGATGGCTTTGATGCCGGCCGCGCCGACTTCGATGTCGGCTTCGGGACCGGTGGCATTGGCCTTGATGCCGGCCGCGTGGGCTCTACCTGCGGCTGCGCCGACCTCGTCGAGGCCCGTCTCCGCTCTCCTTCGTCCCTCCGGGCGGACCAGGGTGACCCACCGAGCGGCGATGCCATCAGCTCGAGCTCCGGCGTCTCGCTGCGAGTCCACCGCTCTCCACGCGAGAGCTCCGCCCGTCGCTGGCGGTGTACTCTGGCTTCTGCGATTTTTGCCTGCTGCCCTAAATATTTCTGCATTAATTCTTGCATTTTTTTTTTCACTTTTTATTTGTCCACACTCCGTGTTCTTCCTTGCTGCTATGGCGGCCAAGTGATCAAAGGTTCACAAAATGTTCCACCAACAGCCATGCTTTCGTTGCGCTTCCTACCGTTCCACCGTACGGTACTTCCCTCTGTTTCTCTCGCGACTTTCCACCTTGAAGTGATACCTTTCCAAATATGGCTTCAGCTTTCGGATGGCCCACACAATAGCCAGGCACTCTTTCTCCATCGCTGGCGTTCGTCTGAAGTACGAATCTCTTGGAGAAATCGGGACAGGCCAAACCGAGTCCGCCACCAGGAGGCCTTTCACGGCCTCAAATGCCTGCTGTCTTTCGGGCGTCCACTCCCACTTGGCCTTCTTCCTCAGCAACGCGCTGAAAGGCTGCACTAAAGTGGCAAAGCCGTCCACGAATCGCCTGTACCATGAAGCTACGCCCAAATACTGACGTAACTCCTTAACGTTTGTCGGCGGCTGTAGCTCCGCAATGGCCGCAACTTTTTTGGGGTCGGTGCCTTTTCCCTCTCCTGTCATCAGGTAGTCCAGGGACCGCAGCTCCGTCCGCAAGAATTGGCACTTGTCCACAGTCAGCCGCAAGTTGGCCTCTTTAAGTCTCCGGAACACATCCTCCAGATTCCGCCGATGTTCTTCCCTCGTCCGCCCGATGACTATAATGTCGTCTTCGTAGGCGAACGCGTGAGGCATCAATTCTGGCCCAATCCCTTGGTGCAACGCCCTCTGAAACGTCGACGACGCCGAGTGCAAGCCGAATGGCATCACTTTTCATTGGAACAGTCCCTTGATCGGCACCGTGAATGCGGTGTACTGCCGGCTACTTTAGGTCCTTTAGGGCGAACTGTACGGGCTCCTCGATGGTTCAATGCGTCCCGTTTCCAACAGCTCGTCCACCTGTTGGTTGATGCACTTATGCTCCTATTTCAGGCTGAGGTAAGCTCAGTCTTCCCTACAAGAAATTTGTAGATTGCAGGCACCTCTACTGGAAACGGGGGTCGGCCCTAACTAGACTAGGGACAAGAATGGAGGGGAATGAGGCGTAATCGTGCCAGTAAGATTTGGACTGAGAGGATAATAGGATAATGAGGATAATGAAGGGCACGAGGCGTGGTCACACTCGTGGGGTCGAGAAGGATAAGGGGTACGAGGCGTTGTCACACTCGTGGGACCTAACAGAAGATCAAGAGTAAATTAAGAATTGAAGTGGGCCCGTACCGCGGTATTCTTGACTGCAAATTAATGTATAAGTTCCCGCCCGACAAATAGACTTACTCAGTGGGTTCTCTTTGAATTAGTTGACACATTATTGGATTTCGGTATGTTTATTAGCTTAAGCGTACGACGTATGGTGTATGATAACTAACTGTGAGTTGCTGCGCGGAGCAACGTCTATCTTGCGGCCGGGTTCCCGAGTAAGTGTCTTGCACTTCTTTCGCTTGAACGCTCGGAACCTAGAATCCGCGGATCAAGCTAGCTAGCTTAACACTATGGGTGGGGGGATATGTGCTGACGTTGCATCAATGGTCAATTTCTTTTGTCGAAAAGAAAACCATCGCATCGAACCTTAGTGGGAAAATTTTGGGTTATAATAGTGGGGAGGTGGGGGTGCTATGCAGGGGTGTAGGAGGGATAGTCACGTGGCCAAAAGGCGCGCGTGTGGCGGAAGAAAAGTGGGTGGTTTGGAAAGTATTCGTGTATTTTATGGTAAAGAAGACATGTCTTATATTTATACAAATAGAATTCTTAAATTATGATGGCCTATATCTTATCCATTACCGGTGCGGCATGGCGAACTGTAACGTCCACTTGTGGTTCGTTACAATTTCGGCATGCATCTTGGGATTCTTGGGATAGTACCGCTGTTTGACCGGCTCAGCGTCCTTCATGGTGATTGAATGAACCGCAACCTGGTACACTCCCTTCATTTTCCGGAATTCCTCTAGTTCCTTGTCCAAAAACTCCTCATCCGTTGAATCCTTATAGATCTCGCTTCGCCTGCCGCCCTCCATGCCTCTAATTTCACAGACCGCCCGGGTCGTCTCGCTCGCCAGCTCTGGGGCTTCCTCCGTGGCTAGTACCGCCACTGATAACTTCTCCTCTAACCGCCTGTTCCGTCGACTTCTCGCAGGGCTCACCACCCTGTGCCCCGCACAGGTCACCTCTGCTCCGACTGCGACTCTGGGCAATATGAGGAGCGTCATTGAGATCACCCTGTTACCGAACGCCACCTCCACCTCGAGCTGGGAGTTGGAGTCCTGGCTATGACCGTCCGCCAGGCACACCCTCTTGCGTCCGCGTCTGCACTCCAACTCCCCGCCGCCTGTCCGTCAATTCGCAGCTAACAATGCTACTTGTCGCGCCTGTGTCCACCGTGGCCTTTCACTCGCGCCCGGCGATGCTTACCATGGCGGACAGCTGCACCTCCTCATCGGTCAGTCCACCGATTAGGCCGAGGTGGGCTTTTCTCGAGTGTCTTCGGTCCTGGGGGCCTCCGCTTGCGACCCTGGCACGGCCCTCCGCGGCTTGGGTCGTGGCGCGTTTCCCGCGTGCCTGCAACATTGCAAGGTCGGCACACCCACCTTGCCGCACCTCCAGCAGAAGGTCAACGGCCTGCCCGTGCATTCCACACCGGCGGCACGCATTTTCTGGGTTCAACACATATCCCCCACCACATTGGTTTCCATTTGATGATCGCTTGGCGTTATCAACTGCTTTTGCTTAAAGCCGGCTGCCGGGTCGTCTCTACACCGGCGGCACACCTTCGTCGCAGTCGTTCGCGTGAATGGATTTGCTGCCCTGGCCCGGCTTGACGGGCTTTCCTTTTGGAATTCCGCCCGATCCCTTTCCAGGGCTTCAAACTCGTCCGCTAGTTTCATCATCTCGTCCAGATCTTGACATCGGTGCGGCCGAATGAAAATTCGCAAATCCGGCACGCTATTCGCCCGAATAACTTCTGCTTGTTGCTCCGGAGTGCGCTTGAGGGGACGCATGAGGGTCTGCATTTCTACCATGTAGTCCTTGAAAGACTCCCCCCACTTCTGCTTACGGTTTGCAGTCACCTTTTGCAGCAACTTTTCCAAGTAGTCCCTTGGCGGGAAGTAGTCCTGGAAGTTTTGCACGAACGACCGCCACGTCTTCCACTGTCTATTGTTCGCGATGAACCACATCAGCGCTCGCCCCCTTAGCAGTTCTGGCATCGCCCTCGGTATCTGGTCCACATCTAATCCGTACATGTCGGCTGACCATTCCACCTGCTCCAGGAACTCGAGTGGCTTCTCCGTCCCGTCAAAGCGGAAAGACCACTCTCTCACCTGCTTGCCCACGACGGCCAAATTAACGCGTGGCTGCCTCGTGGCCTCTTCCTGGGGCCTTCGTCGCTCCTCTTCCGTCCTCTCATATTCCGACCGATGCGCATTTTGTCCCTGGGCTTCTGACCCGGGCGGTCTCTCCCCACTCTTGGCCCGCTGCTGACTGGGTGTCTAGACCTTTCACGGGATCGCCTGGCTCGCTATAAGTTCTTCTTAAAACTTTGACGGCGTCCTCCATAGCGTTGACCGCTCTGCACCACCCGGTGGCATCAGGCGTTCGTATGCGTCTGTCCCGTCCTCAGCCTGCGCCGCCGGCAAGATCCTGCCCGTTTTTAGTTCCCACGTCTCAATCACGTCGGCAAACTCCGGTTCCATCCCATGCTTCTCGACCCAGATTTTAAACGCCTTCCGCATTTCGTCCACTGAGCCTTCCAACTGAAATCCGCATGCCTTGGCGCATTGCATCAGTTTCTCCTTCCTCAGCGAATGAATCCACTGCCGGCTCCTAATCTTGATACCCTTCTTGATACCCCGCTCAGTAACGTCCTTCCCAATGCACTCTCCTTTTCTTGCTTGTCGTAAGACCCCACGTTGGGCGCCAGTTGTAACAAACCGGGGCTGGCTCAGCGGCCGGTCAATCGATGCAACGAATTTATTTGTTGCCCCGGCGACACTTGTGTGCACTTGGAAGGATTTTGACTGATTGGCGGTTCTTTATTGATATCTTAAAGGTTTCTTACGGCTATGGTATTTGCTAAATTAAATGTACGCAAAGCCTCTCACCGCAGTATCGCTGCCTCCGGGTGTTGTGCGGCGCAATTCCCGAATCGACCGTTGTTGAGGTTGACTTCAGGTGTAGCTCCGTTGGGCCACGGCTGCGGGGGTTCTGACTCGGCTACCGCCGCGTCCGCCACTCACACAGCTCCGCACGCAATGGGTTCACCTTTCCATTGTTCTCACCTTTACGCGGTGAGTCTGTTGGTATTGCCGGTTGTACACTTATCCTTTGGATTCCGCTGTCGACGCTGTAAGCCGTTGCTCCTGTTGGTTCACTGTTTAACACTCTCTTGTACCGTCTGCGTTTAGTGACGCTTTTGGCTCCCGCACTTGACTGTCCTCCTCTACTGCCGCGGACCTCCTCTAATAGGCTCCCCCGGCCCAGCGTCCGCGTCGTTGCCCATCCGCAACGGTTCCTTTCCCTTGGTATTTTTCATCGACCACTTCGACTTCCCACGCCATCCATAACGGGATCGGCCTACATGGCCCTTCGGCCCACCGCTGGCTCAATTCGGCCATTCCCGTACTCTTGGGGCGATGCCCGCTCCATCCTCTCACGTAGCGGGATCGCCTCGCGCTCTTTGCAGGCCATTTCGTCTCATCCCCTACTAGGATCTTGTGAGGAATATCGATTCCTCACAAACTCCTTCACCACCAAATGCTCCGGGCAATGTTCCGGTGGGATCCCTACCAGTCTTTGCACCACAGACCTATCACCTGTGATGGTTGTACCCGGTGGTCCGGGACGTATATTTGCTGGTGGGGTCGGAATTGAAGGGACAGCTAAAGGCTTTGCGGACATTACGGACACGGACGATACAGATGATTCTTGCTGCATGCTCTCTGAGGTGATAATTTCGGCTACCGAATTTTCAGCACCAGCTGTCGTTTGCCTTTGGAGTAGCGAACGAAATCAACTGATGTACGTTGGGAGTGGTCGGGGTCAGCATTTCAGCATCGGTTGGCCGAGGGACAGTTGGCACTTGCAGATCACGCGGAGACTTATTCAGTAGTTGTAAGCCACTAAATTGAGGCTTCATGGCTAGGAGCCGATCGTATTTCGATCGTTTAAAGCTCACGGTTAGCTCCTTAAAGCCCTTCCGGGTCTGCATCATAAGCGTGACCATGTCTTTCTCGACTATCCGGCATGCCTCACAGCTGTAATGCCAGCCATTTCGTTTAGAACTAGCATTGCTCACGAGGCCTGTGATCCTAGCGCATTTTGCGTGCAATACGCTTTTGCAGAGCCAGCAGGGCACACTCGGCTGATCATAGGTGATACTTTTCTTGCAGGTTTTTATGGCACAGGCAACATTCCATCATGAATAAAAAATAAAATATATGTAAAAAACGAGAGGGAACGTTGTGAGCCGCGGCTATGGCCGCGGCTCTACTTTATACCCGGTACTCAGTTAGTATAGGTGTATATGTATGAGCTTGTGACGCCCAGCACCATACGCAACGGCGCCGGCGCCACAACGTATAACACGGAATATTGAAGTATCCATATAATGTAACATATAGACTGAATATTGAAGTATGAAGTATGAATTATTGTATGTGGTTAAAATAAAAGACACATTCCGAGAGAAATCCAGCATCTTTAAAGTACGCGCCAAAACGGGCCAGTGGGACCAGCACCAGACCGTAAACGGTCACACTGCACACGAGCCAGTGTGACCGGATCACGAGAGCCAACGGGCACACTATCAGCTGGGACCCAGAAGGCGTTAGGCATGCCAGGGGCACGCACTAGCCCAAAGCCGCCGACCAACAGCTGACTTTCGGCAATATAAGAAGCCTCGCCAGCTCGAATCGGGGCAGTCCAACTCGGAACAGCCTGGGATTAACTTCCCAACATATTTTACAAACGGTGCTCGTACCAAAGGTAATATTCTCTGCCAATATTCTCCTCCCACAGAGAGTATTTACCTCTGCCAATATTCTTCTCCCCAGAGAGTATTCACCTCTGTCACCAAATCGTCTCCACAGAGAGTATTTACCTCTGAAACCATTCGTCCCCACAGAGAGTTTTCACCTCTACCACAAGTCTTCGCATCAGAGTGTATTTACTTCTGCCGCGATCCTTCCCACAGGGGCGTCCCACCGACGACCAACCACGACCTGCACGCAGCAAACAGCCACGTGCGGCCGAGTAGCCAAACAAGAAGGAAGACCCCGAAGGAAGACCCCTACCGGAGGCCCAGTACCAACCATCCAACCGTCCATGTACAATTACGAACAATAAAGATAACTTTTATATACTGCTTAAACCTACGCCCTATTCTTGAACCCGAGAACATTTATTACAGCTACCACATCCAGAAATCAACCAAATTTCTGTGAACCCCGGCACGACGAGCATACCCCGGCCGAGGAACGTCACAAGCTTATGATTTACTCGTATGTAACTTATACAATATATTTGATACGTAAACGCCGCTCGACTTAGCTACCATTTTAATACATTAAATACATTAAATTGGTACCCAGGGAACACCACGGGAAGGCCATCGCGATGCAATGGGGTCACTCTAGCCAAAATATAATCTTGGGGACCTACGAGTCGACTTTTGAGCTGCTTTTAATAGCATTTTTAAGCTCCATATTCCCCAAAAAATTAAAAATAGGATTCCAATCCTTCAAAAAAATATCTATACTAAAATGAATACCTAAATACGTAAAAAAAATGATCTATACTAAAATGAAAATACCTAAATACGTAAAAATGATTAATAATAAATATATTTAATATAAACTTAACAAAATAAAACGGAAAACGGATAAAAAAACGGAAAAAAAAAATTTAAACAAAATAAAAGATTAAATTTAAAAGTAATAATATAATTAAGAATACGCGTCCCCTGCAGGTTCCTGCCGGTTCGTGCGGGCTTACGGTTCGTGCGGGGGGCGGGTCGCTGACCTATCCAAACCTATCTAAATCTAAATTCCTGCCTCCTTAACATTAACTAGAATTCCACTATGATAACTATAGACAGTCTCAAAGCTGCGCGCGGTGGCCCTGCTATCGGAAATGTTTGAAAACGCCCAGTCAATATGCGTATCGCAATTGGTTGTGGACGAGTCCAAGCCTAACAACGACCTACAATTCCTTTCTGAAAGGAATTCATAAATTTCCCTACAGCAGCCAGAAAGATTATGAAGGCATAAATTAAAGTCTCCTAACACTAAGCAATTTCTATCTAAAAGCTGATTTCTCTGAAATAAGTCCTCAAATTCTGCTTTGAACTTTGGCAACGGATACGCGGGGGTTCTATAAATAACAACAAAACCTACAGATTTGCACTTAAACAAAGCATACTCAAACACTGGAGATGCTAAGTTTCCGGAATTTGCATAAAATCGACCACTTTCAAAATTACTACAATGATCTAAAAGTTCATTCCTAACAAATATTAGAATGCCCCTTTTCTGTCTAGCTCCGCTGGCTACGGAAGGGCAATCTAACCGCACTGCAGTGGAAAAGCCAGGAATATTATAAGCTTCATTTGAGTAAGTGGAAGCCTCAACGAAGCACAAAAAAGAAGAATTGAGCATTAATTGATCAGAACAGACATAAAATGGCAGTGCAAGCTTTCCGTATTATGGAAGAAAATATTGAGGTCGGACGGATTGAGTAAACAATCGAAGTGGGTTTGAAGTGATTTGGCAGAACGTAAGTTCTCCATCTCCTTCGCGACAGGACAGTCCCGCTTGGGTTTCGGAGGAATGAATGGTCAAACGATGTAAATTCCGTTCGCACTAGTGGCCCTACTGCAAGCTTCATACAACGCCTCTCTTTGCATATTGGATGAAGTGTGGACGACCACTTTGCTGTATGTAGCTCCCTGACTCTTATGAATAGTTATAGCTTCTGCAGCTACAACCGGAAACTGTTTTCGGTCAATAGTAACTTGTTCGTTTTGGTGGTACTGAAAACTTTTTGTAGTTTTCTGAATTGGGGTCCATGAAGATTCGTTACTATGGCTGCGTTTCGACCGTGCGTTAACTCCTACGCTTTCCTCAAGAAAATGTATCCAAAGAAGTTCGGGGGTATTGGAGGAGCTGAGATCTACCTGCATTAAAACACCAGTGGCTCCGTTAACAAGACCATCTGATGTATATACATTGACTGTCATCATATATTTAGCCGTGGTTTTAAGGACCAATGAAGTACACAAACCTTGTGTATTCGAAGTTTTGAAACTCTTAACAGACTCCAGATATTTGCTTTTGGTTTCTGGGTTAAGATGTTCGGCTTTGATGCAGTCTAAAGCTATTGAAGTATATTCTGCAGTCATTATCGATGATAGCTTCTCCCTATTGTACTTATCTGTCTCGCTATTGCTATAAAATAAGTGGATCGCATCTCTGGGGGCTTGACCGCCGTCAACTATTCGGCTCCTAAGCAATTGACTATCTTCTGACGTCATTTCGGCCGATGCCATGTAATTAAGTGCGGTTGCAAACGCTTGGTCATCTCGCTGTCGCATTATCTCTGTAAGTTCGAAAAACTTAAAGCTATCCCAGAGACTAGAGCCAACTATCGCACTGTAGGGATTATGCGCTCCTGATGAGGATTTAAATATCCAACGATCACCTACTGGACATAACTGCCTTAGATCGCCGAACACGATAACAGAAATGCCACCAAAAAGACTCTCGGGCCTTGAAAATATTTGTTTTTAGCGCCTATCCAAATACGAAAACATTTTTTCACCAACCATAGAAATTTCGTCAATTATAAGAATTTTAAGATCAATAAATCTTGAACGCAAGGTATTTAACAAATCTGGACCCAACTGTTTAAAGGCAGGGTTAGACTGATTGAGAGGTAAAGAAAACATGGAGTGAAGTGTGGCACCTCCAATACCGAATGCAGCTTTTCCTGTGGGAGCACACAGAAGAACCTTAACAGTTTCTGGGTTAGATCCTGGTCTACGATTAAACTCCTGGGAAATGGTCTGAAAAATGGTAGATATTGTCCTACTCTTGCCGACGCCTGCGCCGCCACCTACAAACTCATAAAAAACTGCCTTATTTCTCACATTATGCAGAACATGGGTGAGATAAGCTTTTTGCTTCAAATTAAGCGATCTAATTAAACTGGCTAACAAAGTAGGGGAAACAATCGGAGGAAGCTTAACTAATCGAATACTCCTATCTTCCTCCGTTACCTGGTCATTCAAGTTCAGAACATTTATTTGAGAACTTATTTCGGGAATCGCTAAAGCCCTAAACTGCTCATCAATGGTCTCATCAACCGCCTCTTCAACTACATTTTCCTCCCTATTGGCTTCGGCTTCCATGGCCCTCCTAAGCACGTCTTCTAAATCTGCTAACGCATTGTATTTTTGGAAATTTGAACTAACTAAATCCTGATGATTGTTATAAACATCCTCGCAATTAACGCTCACTAAATCTCTTATTTCATCTCTCCACGGATAAAACAGCATGACTAATGCTCTAAAATAGTTAGACCTATCTGTATTTATATTAAACCTCATATACTTTAAAATGGATGGCTTGGTCCGTTCCCTAATAAAACCACTATTATCGCGGAGAGGAAGAAAGACTTCTACTTCTACCTCATTTTCTTCGTCCTCTTCATCATCGCTATTTTGGCTAACTCTTTTCCCGCTTTTACTAAATTCATAATTTGCTGCAAAATCGGCCAAACACAGGCTCTGAAGATTGATTGGTCTCTGTTCATACCGCTCCAGCAATCCTTTGACGAATATGTCAGTGGAGTCCTGATTCATATTTTGTAGGATGCTTTTGGATTTGAGCATTCGCACTCGTTGCTGTGGAGGGAAAGTATTAACGTGAACGCATTTGTTGCTAGTTCCGGACAAAGGAATACCTAGACAACAATAAACGGCTTCCTGAGCAGCAATCTCAGTGCCAGAAATAAAATAAATTTGTGACCAATGTGCTGTAGCTTTTGCCTAATCGTATAATTGCCCCCTTGCACCTCTCTTACCGCCTCGCGCATAAGCTTAGAAATACCCCTTTGGGATTTATTTATATAATTTATTATATAGCTACAGCATGCATAAGGGTCCAAAATGAATTGGATATCCATATTGGCCCTTTGCATTGAAAGAATGAGCATATTATAAGCATTAACGCTAATCGACCTCTTTTGAAAAATTTGTGGTTCAAACCAGAACATATTGCATATTTGTAGTCCTCGTAATTGAGGCTCACTTGTTTGTGTGAAAGGAAATTCTCAAATATGCTCAAGTGATTAATCATATCAGAGGATTGATCAGAATTTAGTAGGTCTTGAATTTTCCTAAAATTTCCTTAGTGAAAATCAAGGTTTGGAGTTTCCTCCGGCAGTGGACTCAATACCTCTGTTTGGGGCATTGGAGGGTATGGAATACCGAATCAGCCAAAACATACCGTGAATGTGGGGAGAACCTCTTTGTTGAAATTCAACACGCCAATAAAATTTGATGACGAAGTTTTCTCCGAAAATGCCCTCCCGATTCCTCATAGCTTTCAAAAGCTCACGATACCTATGATCAAAATACCTAGCACAAGTAACTGGATCTGCCTTGATGAGACGCTCCTTTTCGTTATACTGTAGATTCATTGCTTCTTCTTCGCTATTTATCTCTCTTTTGCTTTTGCTTTTGAGCAAAACAAGCAACTCTGGCCACCGCGTTTCAGCAGCAGACAGAGTGATGAAAATAGTCGGCAGGCCGAACTGACGAATCATGGCCATAACCTTCTTCTTTTCTTCCTCCCAATGAGCCGGAGACGAGCGAATATCTCGAAGAACCCTATATCCCTCATCGTGGTTAATAAGTCCCCCAATGATATTCTCATTAAGAGCGTTAGCTGCCGTTACTGCACTGGACGTGCTCCGCTTACGTAAGCATATAGAAATATTATGGCGAATCTTAATGAGTTCTAACTTCTTGTAATTGAAAAACAGTTTATCAGATCTACAACCTCTCCTATCTACATTTCGAAGCTCTGATCTAACAATGGTTGTAAGACTTTCTGAAGATTGTCTCTTGACGCCTGCATAAATAGTGGGAAAAGATAACTCTTCCGAGTCAATATCTAAGACCATATCAAGAGGTCGTTGTCCTTGCCCTGGTGCGATTTTTATAATCCTATCATCGAATGGTACGTTATTTTCAAGCAGAGTTTCCTGACCACCAGGGTTGAGCTCTTCGGCCACTACCTCGTCGTCGGGATGGGCTGGCTCTGTGTCTACATTCCTATCTCTATTTTGGATACTTTCTAAAAAGGCTGCGTCTGCTTGAGAGGCTACGAAAGGAACAATATCGGATGTGAAGCCAGAGATCCATTGCTCATTAGCTATGACATTGTGCTTTTTATACAAATCTGTGCTAACTAAATAACGAAGTGCTTCAAAAATTTTGGAAGGTCTAATGGTTTCAGCCATGAAGGCATGAAGATACTCTTGTCTACGCTTCAGGTGGAGCTGAATAACCTGAGCTTCATGGAATGCTCGTGGAAGCTCCTTCACGATATCACTAACGGAAATAGGGACGTTTACAACTGCTCCTTTAATGGCATTTTGGCCTCTTCCCCCAGGCAATAATGGCTTAATTATCATAAATGGAAGTCGAGGAGAAATCAGTCGTTCCTCTAATGGAGTAAGCCCCTTTAAGCAGTCGGGCAGTTTAGGGAAATCTAATTCAATGAAGAAAAGCTTAGGCTTTTTACGCTTCTTAATGTTGGTATAACATGTTCTGCAGAATTTTAATGTTGGGCAGTCAGAAGGGAATTCTAGAAGACTTTCAAGAGCGAAAATTTCAGCACTAAACTCGCAATCACTTTCTAAAAGGACACGAGGAATCTTGGAAATTTGTTTGGGGAACCACAGGCCTTTACAAGAAAGGCAGACCTGATCAGGACCCAGCTTTACATTCCTATTATAAGCTACTTTTAGAGCTTCTAGGCCACTAAGCCTGATTCTGGGTCCGACATGTGCCCTATCCTCCTGGGAGATATTTGCTCGTTCTTGCTGCATTCGGGAGGCGTTCCTTAAATTTTGCTCAGCTCTATTACTGCTATCGCTCCTATATTGGCTAACTCTCTGACTTGTAGCTCTAGAAGCGTCAATTGCCGACTGTCGAGCTGCGACACGAGCAGATTGGCGTGCCAGAGTGTCTCTCGCTCGCGAGATACGCCTACGAACTCTATCCTGCTCTCTTTCTAATATACGTCTCCTTTCATTATTTCTACGTATGCGCTGTCGCCTCTCTGTATTTGTCCTTTGCTCCTCACGTCTAATCTGTGGGTCTAATCGTATAACTATATGTCCTACTGTATTTTGTTCCTGTTCTCTAGCCCTATATTCCAAGTCCTGCCTTCGTGTGGAGCGTCGCACAGTATTGGCAACTTGCTCCTCACGTCTAATCTGTGGGTCCGTTCGTCTTTGCATATGTCCTACTGTATTTTGTTCCTGCTCTCTAGCCCTATATTCCCTGTCCTGTCTTCGGGTGGAGCGACGCACAGTATTAGCAACTTGCTCCTCACTTCTAATTTGTGGGTCCATTCGTCTAACTATATGTTCTATTGTATTTTGCTCCTGCTCTCTAGCCCTATATTCCAAGTCCTGTCTTCGTGTGGAGCGACGCACAGTATCGGCCACTTGCTCCTCACTTCTAATCTGTGGGTCTGTTCGTCTTTGTGTATGTCCTACTGTATTCTGTGCCTGCTCTGTAGCCCTATAGTCCAAGTCCTGTCTTCGTCTGGACCGACGCATGGTATTGGTCGCTTGCTCCTGACTTCTAACCTGTGCGTCTTCTCGTCTAAATGTATGTCCGGCAGTATTCTGACTCTGTTCTCTGGCCCTATATCTTTGGTTACGTCTACGTCTGGACCGACGGTTAGTATCGGCCACTTGTCGTCTGTTCTGTGAATTTCCTACAGCATTCAATAATTGTTCGCCAGCGACGGCTGCCTGCTCTTCCTGACCTACACCTGAAGCCTGCCTAGCAGTCACCTGACTTTGTCCCTCATTCTCTTGCTGCTGATTCCTAGCCGGTTCAACGAACTCAACGTCTGTACTTATGAAAACATCCCTGTTTTCAACAACTACTAAAGTTTCAAAATTTCTATTTCTATTTGATCTGTTTCGCAATTTACGTCTCTGAGACTGTTGAGAAGCAGATTGTCTATTCCTTTGAGGCATTATAAAATATGTTATAAAATAAAATGAAATATAATAAAATAAAATATAATGAAATAATACCTAATAAAATAAAATCGTATTATAAATAATTATAAAATCAATAATTAATTATATCATTAATTATTAATAATATAATTAATTAATTAATAATATAATTAATTAATTAATATTAATTATTGAATATATATAATTATATAATATAAACAGAATTATTATATATAATTACACAAAAACTACAAAAGAAGAAAATATAATTGATTAAATATTACGACTTTAAGCGAAGCAGCGACGTCCCCTGGCGAGAGCAGCGACGTTCGTCCTCAGCCGCTATAGAAGCAGCGACGTCCGGCCTCAGTCTCCAGAAAAGCAGCGACGTCAGCAGCAACACCAAAAAGCGCGCGATGCACCGTCATAGTTAGCAACTATTATGAGCTTCTAACTGACGATCGGCACAGAAAAACTAAAGCCCTATATCTTAATTTGCAAGCACTACTTGTATTTAATAAGTTAAAAGCTAAACTAGTTTAAATTTGATCAATAAACGGATTTTTTCGCAATCGGCAATCGAAAAGTCTCTATCGCTCTCCTTGGCTCGATATCGACTGGTTATACCCAAAAAATGCCTACTGAAATTCGGCCGTTTTTTCCGCGAGAGTCACTCAAGAGAGAAGAGAATAGAGCAATTTGGAACAAGGCAAAACGAATGGAGTCAAAACATGCGGGACTAACGGAAAATTGAATTTTTACAGGAAAAAGTCTGTCTGAGCTGTTTCTATATACATATACTTCTAATTCTATTCCTACTAATTACTCCTTCTAATTCTATTCCCATTGCGTGGGGTAGTAGAAGGTTAATGTTTTGGTTTCAAACATATGATTTTGCGAGGGCGCTTTCTCAGCTTCTCTATATCTCTCTCTCTCTCTCTAATTGACACTGTTCACAAAAGAGACATACAAGGTGAACTTAGTGATGAGGTGACGTTGTCTGTGGGGTGGACCATCTACTCTATTTCGGCGCACAGCATACGACAAACGGATGGTTCGCGAAAGAGAGCAGATTTTGTGACGTAGATATTGTCACCTTATTACTAAATTCATCTTGAAGTCATACGGATGAGTGTAAATAGAGAGTTGCTCTAGTGAGAGAGCACTTGTTCAGATAGTGGGGCAGAGAGTTCTCAAGTGCAATGAGAGGGATAGAGAGAAAAACTCAAACTAATGTAACGGCTATTTCTCTCATTCCTTCCATATGCATTTTTGGAGCGAAAACATTTACGTTTCCCCCTCCCCTTCCTGTAACGGTTAAAAAACTGTTTACTGTGATGATGAGAGTGGAGGGGGGGATCTTGCTAAGACATGTCAACAGCGCATCGCGCATCCCTTTTGTTTAATGAGAGAGTGGGTCATGGTCAGAAGAAATAGAGCGCACGTGCTTGCCAGTTTTGTTTTGATTTCGCAGTTTCTTTGATGGACAATTCTTTTTTTTTTCACAGAGTGAACACATGCAATCGCAGGTACCCCTCCCCTACCTATAACGGCTCATCCAATCAGAATATGCAAATATGTACTATATTATGTATATTTTCATATGAATGTACATATGTTCATTGGTTTTAAAATATATACATCCATACATATAAATACATGCATAGATATTAATACATACATATGTATATACATTCATATATTTATGTAAATAAATCATTGCCTGGGCGGGCGCTTATTGTTTTGGACATGTGATATTGTTAGTCATCTTCTCTCTCTCTCTTTCTTTGGGTGAAAGCGACAGATTGAGTTGTTTTTGGAGGTGGGTGGTGATTGTGGTAAGACATGGAAAAGCAGACAGCGCATCGCATTTGATTGATGGAGAGGGGGGTTACAAGGTCAAAGCGGGAAAGAGAAAGGGAGAACACTTGCCAGCAGCTAGTATAGGGTTCGCGCTAGGATCGCTATTACTCATTGCGTGGCAAGGCAGCGAGGAAGACTTAAGAGAGAGAGAGAGAGGGAACGTACATATGTATATCTTATCTACGTAGCCACTCTAAATGATTTTCTTTATTGTGGCTATAATAATAATCCGATATGATCCAGATTCGGCAATCTGGTAGATATGGTCATTTTCCATGATTCTGCGTTTTTGGTTTTCTCGTATCTTAAAAATTGTGAATTCCACAGATTTTCGTCCTTTGTGGGGGCAAAAGCGGGCGGGGAAAAATTTTTAAATACACTTGTGTTGAATTAATATCACAGGAGCTTGGATAGAAAGTTTGGTTGCTCTAGCTTTAATAGTCTCTGAGAACTGAGAACATGTATAACAACATATTCGAGACGTACAAGTGTTTGCGACAGAGAGAGAGGGAATGAGTCAGCGCTTGGCAGGCGTTGCGTAGCCACTTAAATTTAATTTGTTCCTACTGGCCAAAATAATGATCCGATATGATCCAGATTCGGCAATCTGGTAGATATGGTAATTTTCCATGATTCTGCGTTTTTGGTTTTCATTTATCTTAAAAATTGTGGATTCCACAGATTTTCGTCCTTTGTGAAGGCGGAAGGAGGCGTGTCAAAATTTTGAAATACACTTGTATTGAAGTGATATCACAGGAGCTTGGATAGAAAGTTTGGTTGCTCTAGCTTTAATAGTTTCTGAGATCTAGGCGCTCATTTGGACGAATAGGCAAAACAGACAGGGTCGCGTGTGTTGTGTATGCCACAGACTTTCGTCCTTTGTGGGGGCGGAAAGAGGCGGGGCGAAATTTTGAAATACACTTAGAGTAGTGTGATAACACAGGAGACTGGATACAAAACTTGGTTGCTCTAGCGTTAACAGTCTCTGAGATATAGGCGCTAATAAAGACGGACGGACGGACAGACGGACGGACGGACGGACGGACAGACAGACATGGCTATATCGACTCGGCTATTGATGCTGATCAAGAATATATATACTTTATGGGGTCGGAAACGCTTCCTTCTGGACGTTACACACATCCGTTATCACCACAAATCTAATATACCCCTATACTCTTCGAGTACCGGGTATAATAAAATTTCAAAACAAATAGATTTCAGACCAGTGTGCCAGATAAAAAACGCAATCAATAAAAACTGAGAGGTGAACAGTTACAGCAGCTGCAACTAAGTGAGGAAGAACAGTTATTTTTGTGTTAATTGGCACCTGATTATTAAAGGCAGAGTAAGGAAGATCACGATAGCCCTCTAAAAAAGTGGGGCATGAACCCAAGCAAAGCAAAAAAGTTACAGTGTGGGGGCTGGCCCTATAAAAAAGGACAATCACCAAACAACTGGGCAAAGTGCAGCGAACTGCAGCGCTATACATCAGTGGAGCTCTTTGAACCATTCGAAATGATGCACTCAATGCCATCGTATGCCTCCAGAGCCTCGATCTTGCGGTTAGAAACGGCAGCAATAAGTCTTAGAGGCTCCGCAACTCATGCTCACACATCAATATTAATAACAGTACCGCCCCCACGAAAACGGACTATTGCGTCCCAAGGGACTATACAGCAGACGAGTTGTTTAGATCTGGTACGACAATCTCCCTTTTCCCAGATATGGAAGATATTCGTAGGCCAATGCATTGGCCACATGGGCATGTCATAAAGCTTACCATAAAAAAACGAGGGGGAACGTTGTAAGCCGCGGCAAAGGCCGCGGCTCTACCTTATACCCGGTACTCAGTCAGTGTATACATATGAACATACATTTATGAGCCTACGATTTATGAAATTTATTATATGTTCGCAAAAGGGGAGAATAAAATTTTGGGCAAAAAATAATATTTCAAAAAATAAAGTCAAACCATTTTTGGAATTTTTATACATTTTTCCATTTTTGTTTACATATTGTTCGGAGTAGGTGCTATCAGTAGCTCTTAAGAATTCCCATAATCTTAGTTATCTCTTAAGTTATTGTCGCTCATCTATTCTCACGCTCTCGGTGCATACGCACACACACTCATGTTCGCCGTGCGTAGTGCTTATATTGCAGTGCGTCGGTCAACTTGGGTACATTTCGGTCAAATTCGTCGTCGAACGCAGCAGCGCGCATCATTACATACCGGCCGTCAAAATTGTCTAACCGCGCTATAACGGTTTCTTTGATTTGCTACATACACTATTGTACACTGAAAACCACGAAGTTTACGGCCACGGCCTTTAATATTGAAAATAAACATAGAAAATAAACACAAACCCTAAACCCCAAAAACGGAGTATAATTTTTGTAAATGTGGAGCCGAAAAAGCCGAAAAAGCTCGGCAGCTTCCAACATTTTGGTGACCCCGACGTGATCCCGTGAGCTTATCGTGTGGAAAAAGTGTTCAAATATATAGTTAAACTTGTGTCGAAGGTTTAACTAAACATTTGTCGAAAAAGTAGCGAACCAAAACTCGTTGTGGCCGACCGTGACAGTTCTAACGGCCCGCTATTCGTTTTCGCATTCTCTTTCACCGTCTGCTTCAGCCTGCCCAGCGCACTGTCGAGACCGGCTGCATAGAGTTCAAGCCGTTATATTTTCGTCTCTTCTTTCGTCGGTTGCTTCAGCCAGCGCTCGCGAGCGGCTGCATTGACCTCTCTCTGGAATTTCGAATTCGAAATCAGAGTAAATTCTCGATCGTTCGCTTGTTCATAACTGTTGGTTTCGGTCGTCTCCTCGTCGCATTATCGGTCTGCGCTTTAACCTCTCTGTGCCGGTGCAGTGCATACATATACATACATATACATTTTTTCGCCTTCGCGTTCGTATATCGTTGCATTCCTCTTGCATTCGTTGCCGTTGATAAAAATAAAGTACGCAACGTTAGATCTGCGCAGCCGGCGTGAAAAGTTTAGCGGCAAATAAAACATTAAAACTCTACACAGTTAAAATGAGTGACGACAATTTAAGTATCGGGTCCGCCTCGGGTGGCACACCGTCGACTGGTGCTTCGCCTGGTGAATTGTTGGCCAGTGCTGATCCAGCTACTAGCCGGATCGCTTTTTTGAAGCTGAAAACAACGGCTATTTTCAACAGACTGCAGGGACTCATCACCCAATTGGATTTCGAAAAGCTGCGCCAAATGGATGAGTACGACCTGAAAGGAATGTTGGAATCACTGACTAAACTGGAAGCTAACTTTATTGTGGCACACACCAGTTTGGAGGAAGTGGATTTTGAATCAGTGTCCAGTGAAATACCTGTGCAATTCGATTCGTCTCTATTATCATTGAGAACGGCTCTTCAGCGGGAGTTGGGCAAGCGCTCTCAGCCGGCGCATTGTTCGACGATTCGCATGAATCCAAACGAATCCCAATCCCTGATATACATGGCAAATCGATCGCGCCTTCCACAACTGCAGCTGCTCAAGTTCAGCGGAGAGTATACGAAGTGGACAAGTTTCTACTCTATGTTCACAGCGGTCATCGATAGTGAAGCGGAGCTTACTTCTACTGAGAAGCTACAGAACTTGCGGTCCTGTTTGAACGGAGTGGCCCTGGACACCATCAGTTTGTTAGAGATGACCGAGGATAACTATCGCACAGCTTTAGACATTCTAAAAGCCAGATTTTCTAACAAACGTCTCATTTTACAGGCACACATCACAGCGGTATTTGGGCTGACTCGTGGGCTGACTCAAACCAAATGGTTTTCTCTTCGAATCAAGGTCTTCCATCCTGCGAGAAATTGTCTACTTTTCTTAACAACAGATGTCGCACCCTTGAGGGCATTCAACACGCCATGCAAGGGCAAGATGGTCAGATTGGCAAGGCTGAAAAAACCGTGAGTACGAAACACAAAAAAGCGTTCGTAGCATCGAGCGCTCCCGCTCCGGTTTCTTGTGTGCTGTGTGATGGCACGAGCCATACAATTACAAATATTGAGCGCTTTAAGGGTCTATCGCCCGATGAACGCCACAAAAAATCAAGGAAGCTAGGGTTATTCGTAAACTGCCTACGAAAGGGCGATCACGTGAAAGATTGCAGATCAGGTCCCTGCCGAACTTGCCGTTCGTTCATCAGAGACCGTTCAATCTGGTTCCCCAAGTGAAGCCTCACAAGCACAACCAAGTCATACCGCCATGGTTGCATTGTCGCTCTCCTTGCCGCAAGCCCTCATATCCCAAAGTCCGTCTGATGCTGTGTTATTAGCCACTGTCGTCGTTCTCGTCAAAAACAGCTCTGGAACTTTCGTCCCTTGTCGTGCACTTTTGGACTCGGGATCTAAATTGCATTTCGTAACTAGCAGAGCTCGCAAATAACTGTTGACACTTTTTTCTTATATGCTCAGCTTCGTAACATAACCGAAAAGATTTTGCAGACACGATCTCGCTCTGAGCGGCTCTCTTTGTTTTGCTTTGAACCGGTTTTGGTCAGACGCTTTGCATTGACTCATTCGTGTGACGCTCTCAAATGAGTGTCGCGTAAAGAGTAATACGATTTTCGCTCTCACAAAGACCCTCAGCAAAAGACAATTTGACTAAAAAACTCAACAGAAATGATCTTTGCCTTCGTGTGCATGTAAATACATACATACATACATGCATACATACATGCATACATACATACATTTTAATGTAAATGAGGCAACAATCGCGTGTGTTTACCCATACATACGCAAAAGACAATTTGCTTCATTTAACTCAAGCAAACGATCAGTGAATGACTTGAGCGAAATGAAATCAGAAATAACTGTCTCGCTCAGAGCGCGAGCGAGCTAAGCCAGACGCGACAAAAACAGTTTCTGTCTGAGTATTTTTTATTGTGTGAGTGAAAGACACTTATTTGCAGACAACGAAAAAGTGTCAACAGTTATTTGCGAGCTCTGGTAACTAGTCGTCTAGCCAATCAACTTAAACTTCGAAAAACTAAATCGCACACCGCAGTCTCTGGCATAGGAGATGCTAGCTTCTCAACTGAAGGTATCTCAATGGATCTCGTTCTGACATCTCGGATTTCAGAGTTCACCACTAGCATCACAGCCGTCGTTGCCCAGAAGATCACGGATCATCAACCCTGCACGTCGATTAGCACAGCTAATTGGCGTATGCCTCGCATATCGAGCTTGCTGACCCTTTGTTCTACCAGCCGCAGCGGATTGATCTGCTCTTCGGAGCCGGATTTTTCTTCGAGCTGCTGTGTGTCCCACACAACAACTCAGTTGGCGCCTGGATTACCCTTGCTACAGAAGACCCATTTTGGAAGGATTCTATCTAGTGGCGGGCACTCGACCCCCATTCTCTCGTCGTTCATCGCAACCCAATCTTCGGATGACATCAATCACAGCACTCGGCTCGATGACTTAGTTCTTCACTTTTGGGAAATGGAGCACATCTTTGAGCCGATCGCTAGGGCAACAAAAGAGGAGCTTCATTACGAAGAGCATTTCGTTAGCACTTACACTCGTTAACCCTCCGGGGAGTACTCAGTCCGCTTGCCTTTAAAGCGAAGTGTGGAGTCCCTGGGCGGTTCCTATTTGCAAGCAAAGTGGCGTCTGGAAAACTTGGAGCGCAAATTCGTGCGTAATCCAGCTGTCTACACAAATTACTCGGCATTCATGAAGGAGTACCTGTCCCTCAATCATATGTGATAGTGCCAAACGAAGATAGGCACAAGTGCAAATATTTCTTACCACATCACTGCGTCATCAAAGAGGACAGCTCCACCACAAAGCTGAGGGTCGTATTCGACGGCTCGGCAGCCACCACATCTGGTCTTTCGTTAAATGATCTGCTCATGTCAGGTTCCACCATTCAATCCAAGCTATTTCACACTCATTCGTTTTCGTACATTTTTCATTGCTCTTACAGGTGATATCGGTAAAATGTATAGGTGTGTGCGTGTCTCAATGCCTGACACCATGCTCCAATGCATATTATGGCGGGACACTCTTGACGATGACATACAGATCTTCAAATTAAACACAGTCACTTATGGGAGTAAGCCTGCATCGTTTTTAGCTATTCGAGCTATGCATCCGCTGGCCATGGATGAGTCAGTTTCGTATCCATTGGGGTCGGAAACCATTCGACATAACTTCTGCGTGGATGACATGGAGGAAATTCGGATGGAGGAAATTCGGTCGAGGACGTACTGGACATTATGCGTCAAACCACGGAACTTCTTGCTCGAGGCAATTTTCAATTGCGGAAATGGGGCTCCAACTCTCTCGATGTGCTGCGTACAGTACCAGAGGCCGAAAGGGAAAGCTTTCCGAAGCTGGATGATGGCAGTGATGTAACTAAGGCGCTTGGGCTCATTTGGGAGCCCCATAAGGACTGCTTTCTTTTTACATTTGCTCCACAAATCGGTGTTGGCAAGCACACTAAGCGTTCGGTATTGTCGACCATTGCACGCTGCTATGACCCTATGGAATTGATCGGACCTACTCTGACCAGAGCGAAAATCATCATGCAGCGCATGTGGAGAGACAAGCTGCATTGGGATGAGAGCCTTTCTCAGTCGTTGGACTCGGCTTGGACTGAGTTTGGAAGGACTTCGCCACTGTGGGTCACGCCACATTTCCTCGCTATGTACTTCAACCCAGGGCAAGGTTTGAATTTCATGCGTTTTGTGATGCCAGCCTCCAGGCGTATGGGGCTTGCATCTATGCTCGATCGTTTACAGATACATCCGCTGAAGTTCACTTGCTTTGTTCGAAGGCAAGGGTTGCCCCACTAAAAACCCTCACGGTTCCCAAGCTTGAGCTATGCGCAGCGTTCCTATTAGCAAATTTACTTTGCGAAATCAGGAAAATGGATACCTTTGATTGCCCAATCAATTGTTGGTCTAATTCCACTGTGGTCCTGTCTTGGTTGCGAGAGGAGCCATCCAAGTTCAACGTATTTGTCTCCAACAAAATCGCCGGAATTCAACAACTTACAAGAGGCATGGATTGGCGCTATGTGCCAACTGAGATGAACCCGGCTGACATTCTTTCAAAGAGAGCAGCGCCGCAGGATCTCTTGCATTCTAGGTTGTGGATGAATGGACCTACTTTCTTGCAAGGCGAACGAAGTTGCTGGCCTGAACGGTGCTCGCCAGAAATCAACCTTCCGGAAATTCGACACCGGGTATTGCTGTCGGTTGAGCGCCGACATCTCGCTTTCGTTTAAGCACATCAACTCATTTGGAGTCATGCTGCGCATCTTCGGCTACGACCGCAGTCGTTACTTGTAGCAATTCGCTTACAGTTCTGGCCCAAAGACTGTGGCTCGTGCCTTGAGGAAATGCGTCATCTGCTGCAGATCCCGACCTCGTCTTGCTGAACACATCATGGCTGACCTACCGAAGGATCGAATACAGGATTCGCCTGCATTCAGTGTCACTGGAATTGACTATTGTGGCCCCTTCTACTACAAACCAGATGGCCGCAATCGAACTCCCATGAAATGCTATATTAGCGTCTTCATCTGTTTTACCACAAAGGCAGTCTGGTTGGAATTGGTAAAGGATCTGTCAACTGCAGCTTTCTTGAGTGCCCTCAAACGCTTCGTCGCGACTCGCGGCATTCCCCGATGCATTTGGTCGGACAATGCCACCAACTTTGTGGGCGCAAGGAACGAGTTGGATGACCTTCGTCGGCTGTTCATGAGCGAGAAGCATCGCGCTGAAGTCCATAATCACTGCCTCAACAACGGCTTCGATTGGAAGTTCATACCGCCCCGCTCGCCTCACTTCGGGGGCTTGTGGGAGGCAGCAGTGAAGATGGCCAAACAGCACTTCTATCGCTCCGTGGGATCGTCACTGTTTCGCTTCGACGAGCTGCGGACATTGGTCTGCCAAATCCAGGCGATAATCAACTCTCGTCCTCTTATTTCAATTTCAGAAAACCCTGAAGATCTTGGCGTCCTCACACCGGGACATTTCTTGATTGGTCGTCCACTGATGGAGTTTCCCGAGCCAGACGTTACGGCTCTCAACTTCAATCGACTCGATCGTTGGGAACGAGTCACCTGTGCCCAGCAGATCTTTTGGAAGCGTTGGAGTGAGGAGTACTTGACTCTGCTCCAACAACGTGCCAAATGGCGCACGCCACAACCTCCGATCCAGATCAATGACGTTGTCTGTATCAAGGACGAAAACTTGCCGCCACTGAAGTGGCCATTAGCACGAGAGATCGAGGTCATCACTGGAGCCGATGAGGCCGTGCGAGTTGCCATCCTGCGGACACCCTCTGGAACCACTCGTCGAGCTGTCAACAAGCTGTGCGTCCTTCCCGTTAAGGATTCTGTTAAAAGCCCTGGTCTTTCAACGGGTGGGAGTATGTTCGGAGCAGCAGCTGTCAGTAGCTCTTAAGAATTCCCATAATCTTAGTTATCTCTTAAGTTATTGTCGCTCATCTATTCTCACGCTCTCGGTGCATACGCACACACACTCATGTTCGCCGTGCGTAGTGCTTATATTGCAGTGCGTCGGTCAACTTGGGTACATTTCGGTCAAATTCGTCGTCGAACGCAGCAGCGCGCATCATTACATACCGGCCGTCAAAATTGTCTAACCGCGCTATAACGGTTTCTTTGATTTGCTACATACACTATTGTACACTGAAAACCACGAAGTTTACGGCCACGGCCTTTAATATTGAAAATAAACATAGAAAATAAACACAAACCATAAACCCCAAAAACGGAGTATAATTTTTGTAAATGTGGAGCCGAAAAAGCCGAAAAAGCTCGGCAGCTTCCAACATTTTGGTGACCCCTACGTGATCCCGTGAGCTTATCGTGTGGAAAAAGTGTTCAAATATATAGTTAAACTTGTGTCGAAGGTTTAACTAAACATTTGTCGAAAAAGTAGCGAACCAAAACTCGTTGTGGCCGACCGTGACAGTTCTAACGGCCCGCTATTCGTTTTCGCATTCTCTTTCACCGTCTGCTTCAGCCTGCCCAGCGCACTGTCGAGACCGGCTGCATAGAGTTCAAGCCGTTATATTTTCGTCTCTTCTTTCGTCGGTTGCTTCAGCCAGCGCTCGCGAGCGGCTGCATTGACCTCTCTCTGGAATTTCGAATTCGAAATCAGAGTAAATTCTCGATCGTTCGCTTGTTCATAACTGTTGGTTTCGGTCGTCTCCTCGTCGCATTATCGGTCTGCGCTTTAACCTCTCTGTGCCGGTGCAGTGCATACATATACATACATATACATTTTTTCGCCTTCGCGTTCGTATATCGTTGCATTCCTCTTGCATTCGTTGCCGTTGATAAAAATAAAGTACGCAACGTTAGATCTGCGCAGCCGGCGTGAAAAGTTTAGCGGCAAATAAAACATTAAAACTCTACACAGTTAAAATGAGTGACGACAATTTAAGTATCGGGTCCGCCTCGGGTGGCACACCGTCGACTGGTGCTTCGCCTGGTGAATTGTTGGCCAGTGCTGATCCAGCTACTAGCCGGATCGCTTTTTTGAAGCTGAAAACAACGGCTATTTTCAACAGACTGCAGGGACTCATCACCCAATTGGATTTCGAAAAGCTGCGCCAAATGGATGAGTACGACCTGAAAGGAATGTTGGAATCACTGACTAAACTGGAAGCTAACTTTATTGTGGCACACACCAGTTTGGAGGAAGTGGATTTTGAATCAGTGTCCAGTGAAATACCTGTGCAATTCGATTCGTCTCTATTATCATTGAGAACGGCTCTTCAGCGGGAGTTGGGCAAGCGCTCTCAGCCGGCGCATTGTTCGACGATTCGCATGAATCCAAACGAATCCCAATCCCTGATATACATGGCAAATCGATCGCGCCTTCCACAACTGCAGCTGCTCAAGTTCAGCGGAGAGTATACGAAGTGGACAAGTTTCTACTCTATGTTCACAGCGGTCATCGATAGTGAAGCGGAGCTTACTTCTACTGAGAAGCTACAGAACTTGCGGTCCTGTTTGAACGGAGTGGCCCTGGACACCATCAGTTTGTTAGAGATGACCGAGGATAACTATCGCACAGCTTTAGACATTCTAAAAGCCAGATTTTCTAACAAACGTCTCATTTTACAGGCACACATCACAGCGGTATTTGGGCTGACTCGTGGGCTGACTCAAACCAAATGGTTTTCTCTTCGAATCAAGGTCTTCCATCCTGCGAGAAATTGTCTACTTTTCTTAACAACAGATGTCGCACCCTTGAGGGCATTCAACACGCCATGCAAGGGCAAGATGGTCAGATTGGCAAGGCTGAAAAAACCGTGAGTACGAAACACAAAAAAGCGTTCGTAGCATCGAGCGCTCCCGCTCCGGTTTCTTGTGTGCTGTGTGATGGCACGAGCCATACAATTACAAATATTGAGCGCTTTAAGGGTCTATCGCCCGATGAACGCCACAAAAAATCAAGGAAGCTAGGGTTATTCGTAAACTGCCTACGAAAGGGCGATCACGTGAAAGATTGCAGATCAGGTCCCTGCCGAACTTGCCGTTCGTTCATCAGAGACCGTTCAATCTGGTTCCCCAAGTGAAGCCTCACAAGCACAACCAAGTCATACCGCCATGGTTGCATTGTCGCTCTCCTTGCCGCAAGCCCTCATATCCCAAAGTCCGTCTGATGCTGTGTTATTAGCCACTGTCGTCGTTCTCGTCAAAAACAGCTCTGGAACTTTCGTCCCTTGTCGTGCACTTTTGGACTCGGGATCTAAATTGCATTTCGTAACTAGTCGTCTAGCCAATCAACTTAAACTTCGAAAAACTAAATCGCACACCGCAGTCTCTGGCATAGGAGATGCTAGCTTCTCAACTGAAGGTATCTCGGTGGATCTCGTTCTGACATCTCGGATTTCAGAGTTCACCACTAGCATCACAGCCGTCGTTGCCCAGAAGATCACGGATCATCAACCCTGCACGTCGATTAGCACAGCTAATTGGCGTATGCCTCGCATATCGAGCTTGCTGACCCTTTGTTCTACCAGCCGCAGCGGATTGATCTGCTCTTCGGAGCCGGATTTTTCTTCGAGCTGCTGTGTGTCCCACACAACAACTCAGTTGGCGCCTGGATTACCCTTGCTACAGAAGACCCATTTTGGAAGGATTCTATCTAGTGGCGGGCACTCGACCCCCATTCTCTCGTCGTTCATCGCAACCCAATCTTCGGATGACATCAATCACAGCACTCGGCTCGATGACTTAGTTCGTCACTTTTGGGAAATGGAGCACATCTTTGAGCCGATCGCTAGGGCAACAAAAGAGGAGCTTCATTACGAAGAGCATTTCGTTAGCACTTACACTCGTTTACCCTCCGGGGAGTACTCAGTCCGCTTGCCTTTAAAGCGAAATGTGGAGTCCCTGGGCGGTTCCTATTTGCAAGCAAAGTGGCGTCTGGAAAACTTGGAGCGCAAATTCGTGCGTAATCCAGCTGTCTACACAAAATACTCGGCATTCATGAAGGAGTACCTGTCCCTCAATCATATGTGATAGTGCCAAACGAAGATAGGCACAAGTGCAAATATTTCTTACCACATCACTGCGTCATCAAAGAGGACAGCTCCACCACAAAGCTGAGGGTCGTATTCGACGGCTCGGCAGCCACCACATCTGGTCTTTCGTTAAATAATCTGCTCATGTCAGGTTCTACCATTCAATCCAAGCTATTTCACACTCATTCGTTTTCGTACATTTTTCATTGCTCTTACAGGTGATATCGGTAAAATGTATAGGTGTGTGCGTGTCTCAATGCCTGACACCATGCTCCAATGCATATTATGGCGGGACACTCTTGACGATGACATACAGATCTTCAAATTAAACACAGTCACTTATGGGAGTAAGCCTGCATCGTTTTTAGCTATTCGAGCTATGCATCCGCTGGCCATGGATGAGTCAGCTTCGTATCCATTGGGGTCGGAAACCATTCGACATAACTTCTGCGTGGATGACATGGAGGAAATTCGGATGGAGGAAATTCGGTCGAGGACATAATGGACATTATGCGTCAAACCACGGAACTTCTTGCTCGAGGCAATTTTCAATTGCGGAAATGGGGCTCCAACTCTCTCGATGTGCTGCGTACAGTACCAGAGGCCGAAAGGGAAAGCTTTCCGAAGCTGGATGATGGCAGTGATGTAACTAAGGCGCTTGGGCTCATTTGGGAGCCCCATAAGGACTGCTTTCTTTTTACATTTGCTCCACAAATCGGTGTTGGCAAGCACACTAAGCGTTCGGTATTGTCGACCATTGCACGCTGCTATGACCCTATGGGATTGATCGGACCTACTCTGACCAGAGCGAAAATCATCATGCAGCGCATGTGGAGAGACAAGCGGCATTGGGATGAGAGCCTTTCTCAGTCGTTGGACTCGGCTTGGACTGAGTTTGGAAGGACTTCGCCACTGTGGGTCACGCCACATTTCCTCGCTATGTACTTCAACCCAGGGCAAGGTTTGAATTTCATGCGTTTTGTGATGCCAGCCTCCAGGCGTATGGGGCTTGCATCTATGCTCGATCGTTTACAGATACATCCGCTGAGGTTCACTTGCTTTGTTCGAAGGCAAGGGTTGCCCCACTAAAAACCCTCACGGTTCCCAAGCTTGAGCTATGCGCAGCGTTCCTATTAGCAAATTTACTTTGCGAAATCAGGAAAATGGATACCTTTGATTGCCCAATCAATTGTTGGTCTAATTCCACTGTGGTCCTGTCTTGGTTGCGAGAGGAGCCATCCAAGTTCAACGTATTTGTCTCCAACAAAATCGCCGGAATTCAACAACTTACAAGAGGCATGGATTGGCGCTATGTGCCAACTGAGATGAACCCGGCTGACATTCTTTCAAAGAGAGCAGCGCCGCAGGATCTCTTGCATTCTAGGTTGTGGATGAATGGACCTACTTTCTTGCAAGGCGAACGAAGTTGCTGGCCTGAACGGTGCTCGCCAGAAATCAACCTTCCGGAAATTCGACACCGGGTATTGCTGTCGGTTGAGCGCCGACATCTCGCTTTCGTTTAAGCACATCAACTCATTTGGAGTCATGCTGCGCATCTTCGGCTACGACCGCAGTCGTTACTTGTAGCAATTCGCTTACAGTTCTGGCCCAAAGACTGTGGCTCGTGCCTTGAGGAAATGCGTAATCTGCTGCAGATCCCGACCTCGTCTTGCTGAACACATCATGGCTGACCTACCGAAGGATCGAATACAGGATTCGCCTGCATTCAGTGTCACTGGAATTGACTATTGTGGCCCCTTCTACTACAAACCAGATGGCCGCAATCGAACTCCCATGAAATTCTATATTAGCGTCTTCATCTGTTTTACCACAAAGGCAGTCTGGTTGGAATTGGTAAAGGATCTGTCAACTGCAGCTTTCTTGAGTGCCCTCAAACGCTTCGTCGCGACTCGCGGCATTCCCCGATGCATTTGGTCGGACAATGCCACCAACTTTGTGGGCGCAAGGAACGAGTTGGATGACCTTCGTCGGCTGTTCATGAGCGAGAAGCATCGCGCTGAAGTCCATAATCACTGCCTCAACAACGGCTTCGATTGGAAGTTCATACCGCCCCGCTCGCCTCACTTCGGGGGCTTGTGGGAGGCAGCAGTGAAGATGGCCAAACAGCACTTCTATCGCTCCGTGGGATCGTCACTGTTTCGCTTCGACGAGCTGCGGACATTGGTCTGCCAAATCCAGGCGATAATCAACTCTCGTCCTCTTATTTCAATTTCAGAAAACCCTGAAGATCTTGGCGTCCTCACACCGGGACATTTCTTGATTGGTCGTCCACTGATGGAGTTTCCCGAGCCAGACGTTACGGCTCTCAACTTCAATCGACTCGATCGTTGGGAACGAGTCACCTGTGCCCAGCAGATCTTTTGGAAGCGTTGGAGTGAGGAGTACTTGACTCTGCTCCAACAACGTGCCAAATGGCGCACGCCACAACCTCCGATCCAGATCAATGACGTTGTCTGTATCAAGGACGAAAACTTGCCGCCACTGAAGTGGCCATTAGCACGAGAGATCGAGGTCATCACTGGAGCCGATGAGGCCGTGCGAGTTGCCATCCTGCGGACACCCTCTGGAACCACTCGTGGAGCTGTCAACAAGCTGTGCGTCCTTCCCGTTAAGGATTCTGTTAAAAGCCCTGGTCTTTCAACGGGTGGGAGTATGTTCGGAGCAGCAGCTGTCAGTAGCTCTTAAGAATTCCCATAATCTTAGTTATCTCTTAAGTTATTGTCGCTCATCTATTCTCACGCTCTCGGTGCATACGCACACACACTCATGTTCGCCAAGCGTAGTGCTTATATTGCAGTGCGTCGGTCAACTTGGGTACATTTCGGTCAAATTCGTCGTCGAACGCAGCAGCGCGCATCATTACATACCGGCCGTCAAAATTGTCTAACCGCGCTATAACGGTTTCTTTGATTTGCTACATACACTATTGTACACTGAAAACCACGAAGTTTACGGCCACGGCCTTTAATATTGAAAATAAACATAGAAAATAAACACAAACCCTAAACCCCAAAAACGGAGTATAATTTTTGTAAATGTGGAGTCAAAGTTGCCGAAAAAGCTCGGCAGCTTCCAACACATATGCTTTTTACATCTGTTCTACATTTCATATTGTACATGTATAATTACGTATTCGAGACGTAGTTATAGAGAGAGAATGAGTCAGCGCTTGGCAGGCGTTTTCCATAATAATGATTTGATCTGATCCAGATTCGGCAATCTGTTAGACACGGTCATTTTCCATGATTCTGCGTTTTTCGTTTTCTCGTACCTTAAAAATTGTGGATTCCACAGATTTTCGTTCTTTGTGGGGGTGGAAAGGGGCGTGTCAAAAATTTGAAATAAACTCGTGCTGGTTTTATATCACAGGAGTTTGCATAGAAAGTTTGGTCGCTCTAGCTCTTATAGTCTCTGAGAACTAGGCGTCAAAAAATACGAATGGGCAAAGCAGATGGGGTCGCGTGTGAGAGAGAGCGAGAGGGAACGATGACTTTTGAAATGGTTTTCTTCATTGTGGCTATAATAATAATCCGATCTGATTCAGATTCAACACTCTGATAGAAATGGTCACTCTCTATGATTCTGCGTTTTTAGTTTTCTTGTATCTTCAAAATTGTGTACGCAACAGACTTTCGTCTTTTGTGCGGGCGGAAAGGGGCGGGGCGAAATTTTGCAACACATTTGGAGTAGTGTGATCACACAGGAGAGTGTGATCGGTACTGAGATCTGAGATCTAGGCGCAAAAGAAGACGGACAGACGGACGGACGGACAGACAGACATGGCTATATCGACTCGGCTGTTAATGCTGATCAAGAATATATATACTTTATGGGGTCGGAAACGCTTCCTTCTGGGCGTTACACACAACCGTTATCACCACAAATCTAATATACCCTATACTCTTCGAGTACCGGGTATAATAATATAACCGACTAATAGACAAAAAGTGGCAATCAGTACCACGATGTCAAATAAGTCAGCATAATAACAACAACCGGCCGAAATCAAAAACTTTCTCTTTCCATCACCCATGCTGTTAATATGAAAGAATCAATGACTAAATTGTTTAAAAATATTAAATATAAAGAAATATAAAGTTCAGGTGTCACTTAAAAGTGGTAGCCTTGTTAACTAGATTGCAAGACGGTTTTACAAAATACTGCTGCTTCCTGTGCCTGAGCATTACTCAGAAAAGAACTGGGAAAAACGGAACGAATATACTTTGGGACATCACAACATTAGTCCAAGTCCAAGACATTATATTACCACCATTGCACATTAAGCTAGAACTGATAACAAAATTTGTTAAAGCACTGGATCATCGATGTGTTACCTAAAAACTGTTTTCCCATGTCTGTCTCTGGCAAAAGTTTAAGAAGGCGTATTTAATGGGACCCAAATTCGAAAACTACTTCAAGATGATGGATTTGAAAATATTTTATCTACGAAAGAAAAAGCAGCCTGGAACTCATTACAGCTGGATACAAAAAATTTTCTTGGTTACAGCAAGAGTGATGATTACGCTAATATCGTTCAAGACCTTATTAAGAATTAAGCTAGGTATCTAGCACCGTGGAAACTAAAAATTACTGTCAAACTCCATGTAAAAAAAACTGGGCCAGGAATTTTTCGTTTGTGTTTTCCTGGCCTCAGTATCCAGCAACGTAAACGAAATCCACGAATTCTTATCGATAGTATCGATATCACGAATGTGGACTGTGAGAACAAATGACATGCAGGCCAGGAATATATATGTGCCTATTATTACTAAAGTAGAAGTGAAAGGTGGGGGCAAAATCTGTGCGCAAAACCAAAAAGAGATACGCAAAATTTCAACGTGAGGAGAAGATTGCTTTAATAAAAGCACTTGAGGCAAGACCATATCTTTGGCGGATCATGGAAAATAAGGATTTTGATAATTTTGACATTTTGGCGACTCCGACTGCGCTGTACTTCTTTTTACAACAATATGTGCCACTACCAACACAATCACTTCATCGTCAGAATTACGTTTCTTCCTTTTTTTAATTTTAGTTTAAATTTCAAAATTGGCACTGTTTACAAAACACAGTTGATTCATGAGAGTGGTAAATCACTTAGTAGGTTCTCGGTCACACTACATTAGTTGAACTCCACACAACCGAAATATAGAGCAGATTCCTGTCAGTAATTTTCCGTGGTGCTGGATACAGGTTTTTAGATGTTTGAGGTGTGACACGTATCTCTCGATTACATTCATTAAATCGTTGTCTTCCTGGTTTCCATCTTCAGCTTTTCTTCTGAAAGCTCGAAGAGTAGTTTCATCCAAACCTCCTCTACGTCAAACCTCTACTGGGTTCTTATTTTAGGCACATTCTCAGCGAATTTTTACTACTTTGTTCGTAACGAAAGTTAACAATCCAATGAAGGGTCAACAACTCACCAACGAGAACATGAAACCTTCTGAAGTCTTTCTACGGACATGTGTAGACCTATGTTGCTCAAAATGCAGCTTAAGCTTGCATTTACGCTGCGGCAAAGGCATGTATTTGAATCGGTGACATTCCAATTGACCCAAGGATTTTTTTTTCGAAAGTTCCATGCTATAATAACCTATAATAACCTGTTTATTAACGATCTTCCCCAAATGTTATCTCACACCGGTGTCCTAATGTATGCTGATGATGTAAAGCTATGTTTTTCCTATAATGACGCCTTGTCCCCGCTATCCCTGCAATCGGATCACGACGCTCTTAACAATTGGTGCTTAATTAACGTTCTACCTCTTAACATTTCTATATGCAATATCATGACTTTTCATCGCAATAAGCCATACCTTTTCGATTACTCAATCAATAACATTATCCTACAACGCCTGTTCAAAGTTATCGACTTGAGCATTACCTTTGTACCTAATCTATGTTTTAACTCTCATATATCCACTATCTCTAACAAAGCCAAAAGAGTCCTAGGATTTGTCAAAAGATGGTCTAAGGAATTTACAGACCCGTATACTACGTTTCTCTGGTCTGGCCTATCTTGGAATATGGTTCTTGTGTCTGGTCTCCTCACTACCAAACATTTCTCTCGTCCGGCCTATCTTGGAACTCAAAAATTTCAAGATATGCTCGAATCAGTACAAAAACAATTCCTCATCTTCCTTCCTCTTCCTCTCCCTTCTTATGAAAGTAGGTTGCGTCTAATTAACCTCCACTCTCTTAAATCCCGTAGAATCTGCCATGGAGTTCTCTTCCTCCACAAGCTTCTCTCTGGTGAGGTCAAATCGACTGCCCTCATCAGCCTTATTAGTATTGCTGTCCCTTCCCGCCCGACTAGGCACTACTTTCCTCTTCATCTCCAATTCTGTCGTTCTAACTACTCTGATTATGAATCTTTCCGTAGCCTTTGCCGAAACGATAACCTATTTTTCCATCTGTTTTCCTTTGATACTAGTTCTAATAAGGTAAACATTATCTTAATGAATAACTTAATTTAAATTGCTTTAATTGGAAATTTTTCGGGTACCGGCTTTTCTCTAACCTAAATTTGGCTGTTGTTGTGACCATATCGGTGAGTCAATAACACTACTCGACTAAATTCAACTTTTTTTTTCCGCTGTGGCCAAAAATGACTTTTTCTGATAGATTTGGAGATTTAATTTTTTTTAAAGAACTATGGTTTTTTTTTCATGGAGTAGTCTTTTTTTTTAAAGAATTTTTTTGAAATTTTGAATTTTTTGTCATAGGTAGTGCTTCTATTTTTCACATAACTTAAGTTTCCTACAACTGGTTGTATTGAACTTTGCAGTTAAAAAAAGCTGACAAATGCAGCTATAAATCCGACTCAGACACTTTTTAGCTGCAACTTAACGTCTGGAAGATATTAAGCTTCCAAATTGAAATTTCATAATTTTGTTCGCTATTTTTCCCCCCAAATTTTGACTTTAAAAGCTCAGGAAAAGTCGAAAAAAAAATAGTTGAATGCCTTGATTTTTGGTTTAAGATAGACACATTAATTAGGCGTCGTTTACGTTATCCTGGTAGAAATGGAAATCAAGTCGGATTCCTAGTTTCTCGGAGCTTTGGTGCAAGTTATCGGCCCCAAAACTTACCCAACAGGTAAAGGACAAAATGGGGAAGGAGTGCAGTGTGGAAACTGTGCGCCGGGTTCTGCGCAACCATGACTTCAATGCCCGAGTACCCCGAAAGATGCCCTTTATAAGCCCGAAGAACAAAGGGACAAGGTTGGCGATCGCAAAAACCAACTTTGACAAGGATTTGGTGTTCTGAAATACCGTACTTTGTGCACACGAGACCAGATTCAACCTTTTTGGGTCGTACGGAAGGAATTTTGTGTGGCGACAGCCGAGTACTGAGCTGGATCACAAACATGTAAAGGCAACAGTCAAGCACGTCGGAGGAAGTGTCATGGTATGGGTATGTATTTTCCGCAGCCGGCGTCGGAAACTTGGCGTTTATTGACTCTACGATGGATAAGCTCACATACTTCAATATTCTCAAAGAAAATTTGCACCAAAGCTCCGAGAAACTAGGAATCCGACTTGATTTCCGGTTCTACCAGTATAATGACCCGAAACATTCGTCCGGAATAGTGCAGTCCTGGCTTATCTGGAACTACCCCCACTTGATGATTCCCCCAGCCCAGTCTCCAGACTTAAATATTATTCAAAATTTGTGGGCTGCGCTGGAGAAAAACACCCAGAATCACAGGATTTCTAGCAAAAACGACCTTAAAAAAGCTCTGCTGGAGGAATGGAGCAAAATAAACCCGGAAAGCACTCGGAAGCTGGTCTCTTCCATGAATAGTAGGTTAAAAGCCGTAATAAAGGTTAAGGGATTGCATACTAAGTATTAAAATACCTGTTTAACCTTTTATTCGACTAATATTAAACTAGTTTGTGGCTGCATAGTGTTAGCTCGGACCTGTATTTAAGATATATTTTAAGTTTTTATTTTTTTTTTAAACTGAGCAATATTTAATCAGCAATTTGGTAAGGCAGCAGCTAAGGGGAGGTAGCAGCTGTGGTGCCGTCGTGACAATTAAACTTTCTAGTACTTTTATTGCTCTTTCTTTACTTTATTTCTGAACCTAACCTTTTTAGGCACGTTGTTCTAACTTTTCACAAATTCAATGTCTCTTCTTCTTCTTCTTGTTTCTCCGTCTCTTCGTTTTCTTTTTCTCCTCTTTCTTCTTACCGCTCAAAGTCCAGCCGATCGATGTAGCACCTAACTATCGATAAGACTGGTCAAGGGCTCTAAGGGCGAATTTTCGAACTTTCGTTACATTGCCCCCCTCTTAGAGTCGAGTCGCCTGGCCGACTTATTCGGAGACTGGTCCTTTGTAGGCAGCGAGGCGGTTACCGTTTATCGTCTTGGTGATGCGTTTTCCGGAAGACGTATTTCGAAGACTAGGTCGGAATGACTGCGAATCACCGTGGCCGGTCCTATCCAGTCCGATTGGAGTTTTGGGCATCGTCCCACTTTTCTGACAGGAGTGTACAGCCATACGAAATCGCCTGGTTCGAATTGTACGGCATGGGAGCGTAGATCATATCGGATCTTTTTTTGTTCTGCTGCGGCCTTCAGGTGTTCCCATGCGGTACGATGCGTATCTCGCAAGTGAGATTCGAGCTTATCCACGAAGGTCGGGTAGGTTTCCACGCCGGGCGTTGGCTGGCCATACAGCAGCTCGCAAGGCAAGCGGATCTCCCTCCCGAGGGTCAATTTCGCAGGAGAGAATCCAGTGACCTCATGAGGGGCGGCTCGGTAGCTGAGCAGACTCAAAAGTCCGTCCTTGGTCCGAGTGAAGGACGAATTTTACTCCATATCGGCAAAACACCTCTTCCGTTAAGGCGCGTGCCACAGTTTCTGCCGTTTGATCCGGTAGAGCTAAGCATTCTGGCCCCTTTGTAAAGTAGCACATGACGACAGCTATGAATCGGTTGAAGCTTGGCCTTAGCCAAAGTGTTCTTCACGCCGAAGTCTCCTCCCGTGGTGACTGGTATACGTTTTGTAGTATTTCTGCACTGCAGACGGAATGACAGGCAGCTGACCGGCATCTCGGATGGTCACCGTGAGCACTCGATTTTCAACTACAAATGAGAAAATTGATGCCAGTAAGCTTTGACGTCAGGGCTCTCAACCAAAATTGTACTCTTCGGTGGCCTCTTTCTTTGCACAATCCATTCGTAGACTACTGCTTGGTCACGGTCTTTCTTCTGGTGCTCGTCTAAAGGCTCTGGTTCTACTCCTAAGTAAAGTATCCGACCAGCCTTTTCTTCCACTTTCTCGCATACGCGACAATTGTTACAGAGTCAGCGAGACAGTCCGTCCGCACTACCGTGGCGTTTCAATATCGTTCTGCTGCAGCCTCTCGAGCTATCTTGCGACTTGGCCTTCCGGCTCCCGGTAAGTGAGAAGCCACGTAAGCGAGGCGTGATCCGTCCGTACAACAAATTTCTGGCTGGTTGACCGAACTACCGCCCGTAGTTCTCTTCGAGTTACGCAATAGTTGCATTCTGCTGTGATGAAAGTCTTGCTGTAATATTCGATGACCACTTCTTGACCGTTCTGTATCTGACTTAGCACGGCGCCCACTCCATGATCCGAAGCGTCGGTGTCCAACACGAAAAGGCCGCTTGGCTCGGGAAAGGCTAGAATCGGGGCTGTCGTCAACTTAGTTTTCAGTGTGTCGAAAGACAGTTCCGTTTCCGTAGTCCAAGCAAAAGCACGACGAGCCTCTGTCAACTCGTGGAGCGGTTTGGCGATCGTCGAGAAGTCGGGGATGAATTTACGGTAGTATGAGCAGAGCCTAATCAGTGACCTTAGATATCTTCGACGGGCAAGTCCGCAAGCCTTGACTACCCACGACGTGTCCCAGAAAGTTTACTTCGCTTTTGAAAAAGTGGCATTTCTTCGGACTCAGTCTTAATGCCACTACTAATAGCCGTTCGAAAAATCTTTCCAAATGCTTTAGGTGCTCTTCCGTCGTACGGGAATGAACGATAATGTCATCTTAGTATACGAGCGTTGAACTCCAGGTTGGGCCAGCGAACAATCCGTCCATAAGCCTCTCGAACGTTGCCGAGGCTCTAATCAACCCAAATAGCATTACGTTAAACTCGAACAATCCAGCCGCACAGGCGGCTAGGCACAGGGCCTAGAGAGCTCGACCATCTCCACTTGCCAGTAACCGCTCTACAATTCCATGGTACAGAACCAATTGGAGCCGTGAAGGGTAGCCAGAACATCCTCTGTTCTCGGTAAGGGTTATGAGTCTTTAACTGTGACGTCATTGAGCCGCCGATAGTCCATACAAAATCTAGTCGATCCGTCCTTCTTTTGGACTAATACAACCGGCAAGGCCCAGGGGCTGTTGGAGGGGAGTACCACTCCGTATCTCCGCCAACAAGCGCTCCACTTAGTGACGTTGCTTCGGCCAGGGTATGCTCGCAGCGCCGGGGTTCACAGAAATTTGTTGGTTTCTGGGTGTGGTAACTATAACGAGTGATCCCGGGTTCAAGAAGAAGGCGTATGTTTAAGCAGTATAACAAATTGGTCTCTTTATTATTCTTAAGTTTACAAAGGTGACGTTAGATGTGTGGTACTGGGTCTCCGGTATGGGTCTCTGAGGAGAAGATTTGTTGCAGAGGTAAACACTCTCTGAGGAGAAGATTTGTTGCAGAAGTAAACACTCTCTGGGGAGAAGAATCGTTGCAGAGGTAAACACTCTCTGAGGAGAAGAATCGTTGCAGAGGTAAACACTCTCTGAAGAGAAGAATCATTGCAGAGGTAAACACTCTCTGAGGAGAAGATTTGTTGCAGAGGTAAACACTCTCTGTGGAGAAGAATCGTTGCAGAGGTAAACATTCTCTGAGGAGCAGAATCGTTGCTGAGGTAAACACTCTCTGAGGATAAGAGGATCAGGGGTATACACTCTCTGAGGTTAGGAGGTTCCAGAGGTAAACACTCGCTGAGGTTAGGAAGTTCCAGAGGTAAACACTCTCTGAGGTTAGGAGGTTAGGGCGGGGAAATGTATTAAGTGGGCAAGTGTAAAAGCAGAGCTCCACTTTTTGCACCAGCGCCGTTTTAAAATGTTGAGAAGTTAATCTCAGGGCTGTTCCGTGAGGGACTACCCAGTCGGAGTACCCAGACTACTACGTGCCGTGGTTCGTAACGCCTTCTGGGTCTGATAGCTGATAGTGTTTCCGCAGGCGCTTGTGTTCCGGTCACACTGGCATGATCGTGGGCTAGTGTGGCCGTTTACTGTCCGGTGATGGCCCCACTAGCGTTTCTTTGGCGCGTACTTTGAATGTGACTCATGGCTTTGTTCTTGAAATGTTTATTTCGAAAAATGAGGTACTTTATGGCTTTCTCGTCGCTTATCCTAGTAATATAACGTCGATTATATCCATGAAAACAGTATCACATCAATCTCTCGAGAGATAAGACGTGCTGCAATTGTATAAAAAACCGCTACGCAAACGCAAAAGCTTATCAGCAAGCGCGCGTCAAACAAATATTAAAAACAAAAGAGAAAACAAAAAAACAAAAACAAACACACAACACACAACACAAACAGTTACACCGGGCTTGAGCCCAAAAGCAATAACCATGCACAAGCCACCTGATATAAGCAAATTCATCAAAAAAACCAACAAAGCACAACTAAATGAACCTAAATATATTGTCTTAAAACGAAATGTCAACGAATCGTTCGAAAAAATATCACCATTTGTTATAAAAAAAACCATAGAATATGCCTGTGGAGAGGAAGTTGAAATGTATAAAAAAATAAGAGACGGCCCTCTCCTTATCAAAACTAAAACTAAACTGCAAGCGTTCAAATTACTTAGACTTACCAAAATGACAGACATAGACATTACCGCAACAGAACACAAACACTAAACTTTACTAAGGGCGTTATATACTGCAATGTACTATGTTACATAACTGAGAACGAAATCCTACAAGAACTAAAAACGCAGCAAGTAACTGAAGTACGAAAAGTTCTGAAAAACAACCAAACAACACAAACCAAGGCAACGCACTCACAGAAACGGGACTTATTTTAGTAACATTCGCAACACACAAATTACCCGAAAAAATTAACATCAGATACGAAATCGTCAAAGTGCGACCTTATATCCCCCTTCCACTTCGATGCAAAACTTGTCTTCGTTTTAGTCACCCTGCCACCATCTGTAAGAGTTCAGAAACATGCAAAAACTGCTCAGAAGGAAAGCACACAAGCGAAAGAGAACTTTGCAAAAACATGGGGAACTGCTTAAACTGCAAAAATAACCCTGAAGTTGACTACCAACATAGCGATCTCGACCGCAAATGCCCTACATTCCTTAAGCAACAGGAATTAACTGTAATAAAAATCACCGAACAAGTCGATCACAAAACTGCGCTAGATATATACCACAATAGACACAACCAACAGATGAATAAAACCTACGCTAAAACAGCTGCACAATCAACATCACTTACAACAACAACACACGCTCCAAAACACACATCATCCAATTCCCTATGCACACACACACAAACCAGCGCCTCGCAGCAACTAAGAAACTCCCAATCTACTTCTACATCCCATAACCATAACGCATCCACAACACAATCAACCACAGCACGATCAACCGAAACAACACAGCTACAAAAAAAAACATCAACAACACCATATTGAAGCAGAAGACATGGAAACAGACAGTAACATTCCCAACACGGAAAACAAGTCTCATACATCGCAGCCCACCGAAGATCTGAAACTAAGAATATTTTCTAAAGATAAGTCTAATCCCCTATCTACTAACTTTAAGCCCCCCAAAACAAAAACAAACACCAAACCCCCACACAAGAACCGACACAGCGACAGCGAATCTATTTAAAACAAACACCCTAAACTTTAGCTCAAACTCAAAACAAAATCAGATACCCAATTTTAAACACATAAACTTCAAACTATAGCAATGCTTAAAGTACTACAATGGAACATTAGAGGATACACAAACAACTACAATGAACTCTTAATTATTATAAAAAACGAGGGGTAACGTTGTGAGCCGCGGCTCTACCTTATACCCGGTACTCAGTCAGTATATACATATGTACATATATGAGCTTACGATTTATGCAAATTATTATATGTTCGCAAAAGGGACGAATTAAAATTTAATATTTCAAAAAATGAAGTCAAATAATTTTTGGAATATTATACATGTTTCCAATTTTGTTTGCATATGCTTTTTACATCTGCTTCTACATTTCTACATGTATAACTACATATTTGAGACGTACAAGTGTTTGCGACAGAGAGAGGGAGGGAATGAGTAAGCGCTTGGCAGGCGTTGCGTAGCCACTGAAATTTAATTTGTTTCTTCTGGCCATAATATTGTTCCGACCTGATCCATATTCGGCAATCTGGTAGATATGGTAATTTTCCATTTTCCATTCTGCGTTTTTGGTTTTCATTTATCTTAAAAATTGTGTATTCTACAGATTTTCGTCCATTGTGGGGGCGGAAAGGGGCGTGGCAAAATTTTGAAATACACTTGTGCTGGTTTGATATCACAGAAGTTTGGATAGAAAGTTTGGTTGCTCTAGCACTTATAGTCTCTCAGATCTAGGCGCTCATTTGGACTAATGGGTAAAGCAGACAGGGTCGCGTGTGAGAGAGAGCGAGGGGGAACGATGATTTTCGAAATGGTTTTCTTCATTGTAGCTATAATAATGATCCGATCTGATCCAGATTCAACACTCTGATAGAAATGGTTTTTCTCTATGATTCTATGATTTAGTTTTCTTGTATCTTCAAAATTGTGTATGCCACAGACTTTCGTCCTTTGTGGGGGCGGGGCGAAATTTTGAAATACACTTGGAGTAGTGTGATATCATGGGAGACTGAATACAAAACTTGGTTACTCTAGCTTTAATAGTCTATGAGTTATAGGCGCAAATGAATACGGACGGACAGACGGACGGACAGACAGACATGGCTATATCGACTCGGCTATTGATGCTGATCAAGAACATATATACTTTATGAGGTCGGAAACGCTTCCTTCTGGGCGTTACACACAACCGTTATCCCCCCAAATCTAATATACCCCTTACTCTTCGAGTACCGGGTATAAATACTCTCCACAAATCATATGTCTCCAAGAAACTCACCATTTTAACACAAATTCCCCCTCCTCCGTCCCAGTAAATTACCATATTTATTCCAACACAGCATTCAACCGATTTGGTGGAGTAGCCACATTAGTCCACAAATCCATACAACATTCTCAATCAAACCAATCTCGACACCTAGAAACACTCGGAATAGAAATTATATCAAAAACAAAAATTAACATCCTTTCAACATACATCCCTCCTAAAAAATCTTGTTCACTTAAGTGCTTAAACGACCACTTTGAAACACAATACCAACCAAATTAGCCTAGGCGACTTCAACAGCTGGCATCACAGTTGGGGATCACCCCAGGACAATAGAAGAGGCAGAATACTAGCTAAATTTTTCCAAGCCGCCAACCTCACTACACTCAACGACGGCTCCCTAACCCACTTTTGCACTCACAATACATTCACCCACATAGACCTTTCGTTATGCTCTCCCGAACTCACTCCCTTCACTAACTGGAAAATAGTCGATGACCTTCATGGAAGCGATCATTTCCCAATCCTAATATCCTTGATCCCACAGTCACAAACAGCAAACTTTTTTCGACCCTTTTTCTAAATAAAAGAAGCAGATTGGCCACTATTCACAAAATTAACTAATGATTTAAGTGATCTTATACCCAAAAGCTCGAACATCAATAAAGAAGCCGCAATCATAAACAAAATAATTCTACAAGCCGCACACCACAGTATACCACAGACAACCCCACATCGCTTCAGCAAAAACACCCCCTGGTGGAATAAGGCCCTGACCAAACTTAGGGCAAATAAATTTAAAACCTGGCAGAACTTTAAACGCTTCAACAGCACCAAAAATCTCCTCAAATATAAACGAGCAAACGCACTCTTCCGAAGAGAGCTAAAACATTAAAAAACTAAAGCCATGACAGATTTCACGTCCGCAATCGACTCCAATACCCCCTCAGACAAAATCAGACGTCTCTGCGGACTTAACCCCACTAAAACCATACATTGTATCACAGATACAACCAACAACTTGCTCACGACAGAAACAACCCACATAGCTCATCTTTTTGCTTAACACTGGTCAGACCACTCCAAAGACGAAAACTTTAACCAAAACTTCACTGCCAACAAATACTCAGACTCAACTACTACCTTTATACCCTGTTCGACAGCACAAACAATAGAATCAGATATTACACAAATAGAACTACTATCTGCATTACACTCCCTTAAAGGAGCAACTCCTGGCCTTAACCGAATATCGTACCCTATGATTAAAAACACCTCCTACGTACTTAAAACAAGAATCACTAACCTATTTAATATTATTTTCAACAACATCATCCCGCAATCCTACAAAACCAACCTAGTCATCCCCATACTAAAGCCCATTTCAAATAAAACAATAATAGCCAACTATAGACCAAACTCACTAAACTGCTGCCTATCCAAAACATTAGAAAAAATAATAGCCAAACGCCTATTGTGGTTTGTAACACAAAATAACTTTATCCATCCCAATCAATCAGGATTAAAGCACGGCAAATCGGTTGCAGACCTGATAACCAGATCGCAGAGATCCAAAAAGCACACATCTGTCATTGCCCTTGACTTCTCAAAGGCTTTCGACAGAGTCGGAGTGCACACCATAATTGACCAGCTAAACACCTGGAAAGTTGGACCAAAAATAACAAACTTCGTTAAAAACTGTATGTCTAACAGGAAAATAAGAACAAAAGTTAAAAATATAACAAGCTGCCCACATCCACTCTACAATGGTATCCCCCAAGGATCACCAATATCGGTCATTCTTTTCATAATTGCCTACAACAAACTCTCACACATCATCAGCCTACAAAAAGAAATACAATTCAGCGCTTACGCCGACGATTTATTATTATATAATTATTCCCCTCAATAGACAAAAAAACCAAACATACAACCTAAACAACCTCTTCTCTAACATTCATGAATGGTGCTCATATTCAGGAGCATCACTATCCCTACAAAAATGCCAACACCTCCACATTTGCCGAAAGCAGAACTGCACCTGCAACATATCGTGCAACAATACCCCGATCCCCTCAGTCACTAGCCTAAAAATCTTAGGATTAACAATTATATTATGCACTTTTTATCTACGGCCACGCCCCTAAATCAACTATTAATAAACTTAAATCTTTATTTAACGCCGCAATTCGCATATCCCTTGGAGCACTACGCTCAACCCCTATACCCAATGTGCTCTTGAATCAAACATAGCCACAATAGAACAAAAAAGAGACCTTATCACAACCAAAACCTACAAAACAGTACTAAACAGTTCAAACTCACAACTTCACAAATACATTAAAAAAAACGGAAACAAAAATATTAGCAAATTAACGTCAACACTGGAAAAAGTCATTATCTCATGCAAAGAACACAACATTCCCTACCTCCCACTTCCAAACAAAACAATCACCCCCCAATGGCAATTTCCCCCTTCCCTTAACAACACTACACTACAAAAATTTAGCAAATCCAACACACCACCAAGCACATACAGACAACAATTTCTTGAACTCAAAGACAAATACAACAATCACAAATTCATATACACAGACGGATCCTTACAAAACAGCACAGCCAATTTTTCCATTACCACCGAAAAGGAAATCCTTAAAAGATGCAATAAAACTAGTTCCAAAAAGAAAAGAAAAATACATCATTTGCTCCGACTCCCTGTCATCGATTAAATCCATCTCCAACATCAACAACCATAATTTATATCCTATTACCATTAGAACCCTCCTCACCAAAACTGCCCCTAAAATAAAACTCCTTTGGATACCTAGCCACTGTGGTATTGAAGGTAACGAGCTAGCCGACACTACAATCAAATCCACATTTCATATGCCCCTACATTACACTCTCAACCTTAACACAACAGACATAAACAAATTCCTTGCTAATGAACTAGCAGAAAAAATCAAACGAAACATAGATCTCTGCAACAGATGGTACCAACAACTAAACCCAAACCTAACATACAAAAACCTGTACCTAAAAAATATGAACCAAAAAAGGATCACACGCAGTGACTAAATTAAAATAATTTGGCTCAGACTAGGACACACACGATTTACACAACAACACTACTACAACCCTGGCAACATCCTACCCTGCCCTAACTGCCACACAACAGATGACCTCACTATTAAACATATCCTCACTAACTGCACCGCAACTTCCCACCTAAAAAACCAAATCTTCCAAAACACATGCCCCATATCCATCCTCGAAAACCCAACCATAGAAAACATCTCCAAAGTTATCGAATTCCTAAAAAAAACTAACACATATCACCTCCTTTAATCCTAATTAAATTAAACGTAATTTATATGTAAATATGTAAATATACAAATAAATATATATCCTAATCCTAGTTCTTAAATAGCTCTAACAAGCCGAAGGCCTTTGCAGCCAGCGCTTTAGATATTAAGTTAGTGTTAATTTAAATTCTAGCTAACTATTATTAGCTATTAACTATAATAACTAAATAAATATCTATAAAAATTAAGAATATGAGTTCAATTGTGGCGCCGACGCTGTGGGATATGGCGCTGGGCGTCACACTCCCCCCTCCTCTTCTAGGCGGTTGTCATCCTTCTTGTCGCTCCTCCGGCGGCGGTGCTGGTCCGAGGTCCAGGACGTCGCTGTCCTCGTCTTCTTCCTCGACCTGTTGGGCTCATGTAAGATTCGTGGGTGGGGTTGGCTGTGTAACTTCCGGCACCGCTGAATTCACCCTGCTTACTCGCTTCTTTCTCGGGCATTCGTAATATTCCAGCGCCGTGTTTTGCTCTCGTTGGTGGGCTGCTGCCTGTGACGTGCTTATAGGCGACGCCACCTTCGTGCCGGAAACTCTCATCCGAGCTCCTATCGGCGGCGTGTATGCTAGTGCTTTCGTCCTTCTTCCCTTGGCTTTGCCGGCCAGCATCTGCTCCTTGAAGTCGCCTCGAACATCTTGTCCATATCCCTGAAAAGATAGAGAGATGGTCTCGTTATTTTGTCTGCTGTTTCTGTACTTGCAGTTTTTAGCTGAGAGACATGCGCTCTTATCTTTTTGTTATTATTTTTGTCTTGCACTGTTACTATTACTGGAGATATTAGTTTGAGGATCTGTCAGGGGCCGTCGTATTTCGGTTCTAATTTTGCTGTTGTTTTATCGAAAAAAATCGATAAAATCGGTGTGTTCTCACCCATATCATGTCCCCTACTTTTAGTTTCCATTCTCGTTTCCTTAAATTGTAATGTCTGGTTTGTTCTCCGTATCCGATGTTTTGTTCTCCGTATGCCTAGGTGTCCGGCCGTTGAGTTTGAATGGTTCTCTTCCAGCACCCGGATGCGTTCGTGTTTTGGTACACAAAACTTCCATGATTGCTTGTCTTCGTCGGTGTGGTTAGGTATGTGCCTGTAAAGGCTTTCATGCATTATGATGAAATCGGGTATTTCCTTCGGGTTTGTTTGTACTTGTCTCCACTTTCCTTGATACCAAGTGCATTCCATGACGGTTGAAATTCGTACTTCTTCGCGTGGTAAGCGGTATAAACCGTCCACCACTGCGTTCAACTTCGTGTTTCTTCGCTTTTTAGCTTGCGACTTGCATATGCGATCACGTGCTCTCTTTTTGAGCAAGTTTTGTAGCGCCTTTGCTCGTTCGGTGAAGGCCGGCACGAATCTTCGGTACCAATTTGTTAGCCCCAAGACGCTGTGTACTTGCTTAAGTGTCGTTGGAGCTGCTAATTCTCGTACCGCCGCAATTTTATCTGGATCCGTGTGAATTCCGTCTTCACTAACCATGTGTCCTAAATAATTCAGTTTCCTCTGGAAGAAGTGGCATTTCTTTTCATTAATCCGTAGATTCGCCCTTCTCAGCCTCTCCAAGACTTGCAGTTTCTGTCGGTGTTCCTCCTTCGTCCGCCCGATCACGACTATGTCGTCTAGGTATGCGAAGGCAAACGGTTCCATGTCTGGTCCGATTACTGCATCCAAGGCTCTCTGGAAAGTTGCTGGAGCTGTCGTAATTCCGAATGGCATTACTTTCCATTGAAACAAACCTCGCTCTGGCGCAGTGAACGCGGTGTATGGTCGGCTGCGTCTTTTCATCGGTATCTTCCAGTACCCTGACTTCAGGTCTAGGGTGCTAATATATTTTGCCTCCCTGAGTTGGTTTAGTATGAAGTCCATCCTGGGCATTGAGAATGCGTCTTTTTCCGTTTTCTCGTTGAGTAACCTGTAGTCCACACAGAGTCTCCATTGATCCTATTCTTTTTTGTTTACTAAGACCTCTGGTGCGCTGTATGGGCTTTGTGATGGGTCTATGAGTATGAATTGCAAGGGTAATATCTCTGTATGATAGGTCTGTCGTCTTTTAAGTAGATTCTGTGTGTCGTTATGTTGCTTACTGCTTCCAGTGTTTCGAATTTTTGTACTTCTGACGAAATCCCATCCTCCAGTTCTTCGTCCATTGGCTCAGGCTGTGTGCTCCTTACATGTTCTTCCGTCTGTACTGTGAGGAATCGATATTCCTCATAAGACCCTAGTAGGGGATGCGGCGAAATGGCCATCGAAGAGTGCGGGGCGATCCCGTTAAGCGAGAGGATGGAGCGGGCCTCGCTCCCAGAACAGGGAAACGGCGGAATTGGGCCAGCGGCGTGTCCAAGAGCCGAGGACCGGGATTCGCCATGTGGATCCCATGTAGGCCATGTAGATCCCATGTAGCCCATGGGGATTCCATGTAGGCCATGTAATCCCATGTAGGCCGTGTAGGCCGATCCCGGTGCGGAAGGTTTGGGAAGACGAAGCGGTCAATGGAAAAGTACCAAGGGAAAGGAACCGTTGCGGATAGGCCGCGACGCGGACGTAATCCCATGTAGGCCATGTAGGCCGATCCCGGTGCGGAAGGCTTGGGAATACGAAGCGGTCGATGGAAAAGTACCAAGGGAAAGGAACCGTTGCGGATGGGCAGCGACGCGGACGCTGTGCCACAGGGAGCCTATAAGAGGAGGTCCGCGGCAGTCAACGGGGACAGTCAAGTGCGGGAACCAAGAGCGTCACCAAGCTAACGCGGTACAAGTGTGAAACGGAATTAGTGCAGCCAGGAGGAGCAACGACTACCAGTGTCGACAACAGAGAAGTGCACGGCATTCGAAACCAAGAAACTCACCGCGTAAAGGTGAGACCAGTGACCAGGTGAACCCACTGTGTGCGGAGCTGTGCGAGCGGCGGACGAGGCGGTAGCCAAGTGAGAACCCCCACAGCCGTAGCCCAACGGAGCTACACCTGAGGTCAGCCTCAACAACGGTCGAGTCGGGTGTTGTGCCACATAGCACACGGAGACAGCCGCGCTACGGTGAGAGGATTCACGACCAATTTAGTTAGAGATACCATAGCCGTAAGATAGCCTTAAGATACTCAAGAAAGAACCGCTATTCAGACCAAAATCCACCCAAACGCATTACTTGCTTGTCGCCGAGGCAACAAATAAATTCGTTGCATCGATCCACCGACCGCTGAGCCAGCTCTGCTGAATCAGACGGACGCAAAACGGTTCGTTACAACTGGCGCCCAACGTAGGGCCTCAAGACAAGCAAGAAAAGGAGAGTGCATTGGGAAGGACGGTGCTGAGCGGGGTATCAAGAGGAGTATCAAGATGAAGAGCCGGCAGTGGATTCATTCGCTGAGGAAGGAGGAACTGATGCAGTGCGCCAAGGCATGCGGGCTTCAGTTGGAAGGATCAGTGGACGAGATGCGAAAGGCGTTTAAGATCTGGGTCGAGAAGCATGGGACGGAACCGGAGTTTGCCGACGTAATTGAGACGTGGGAGATGAAAACGGGCAGGGTCTCGCCGGCGGCGTAGACTGAGGACAAGGAAGGTGCATATGAACGCCTGACGCCGCGGGGAGGTGCAGAGCGATCGACGCTATGGAAGACGCCGTCAAAGTTTCAAGAGGAACTGATAGCGAGCCTGGCGGTCCCACTAAAGGTCCAGACACCCGGTCGGCAGCGGGCCAGGAGTGGGGAGAGACCGGCCGGGTCGGAAGCCCGGGAACAAAATGCGCGTCGGTCGGAGTATGAGAGGACGGAGGAGGATCGACGAAGGCCCCAGGAAGAGGCCGCGAGGCAGCCACGAGTCAATTCGGCAGTCGTGGCCAAACAGGTGAGAGAGTGGTCATTTCGTTTCGACGGGACGGAAAAGCCACTCGAGTTCCTGGAGCAGGTGGAATGGTCGGCCGACATGTACGGGTTGGATGTAGACCAGATACCGAGGGCGATGCCAGAACTGCTAAAAGGGCGAGCGCTGATGTGGTTCCTCGCTATCAATAGGCAGTGGCAGACGTGGAGGTCGTTCGTGCAAAGCTTCCAGGACTACTTCTTGCCAAGGGACTACTTTGAAAAGTTGCTCCAAGAGGTGAGGAATCGCAAGCAGAAATGGGGAGAGTCCTTCAAGGACTACATGGTAAAAATGCAGACCCTCATGCGTCCCCTCAAGCGCACTCCGGAGCAACAAGCAGAGGCTATCCGGGAGAATAGCGTGCAGGATTTGCGGATTTTCATGCGGCCGCACCGATGTCAGGATCTGGACGAGATGATGAAGCTAGCGGACGAGTTCGAAGCCCTGGAAAGAGATCGGGCGGAATTCCAAAAGGAAAGCCCGTCAGGCCGGGCCAGGGCAGCCAATCCCTTCACGCGAACGACTTCGATAGAGGTGTGCCGTCGGTGTAGAGACGACCCGGCAACCGGCTTTAACCAGAAGCCATCGATGACGCCTAGCGACCACCAAATGGAAACCAATGTGGTGGGGGGATATTTGCTGAACCCCGAGAATTCGTGCCGCCGGTGTGGAAGCAATAGACACTGGGCCCAGGCATGCACGGGCTTGCCATTGACGTTCTGCTGGAGATGCGGCAAGGTGGGGGTGCCGACCTGGCAATGCTGTAAGCCCGCGGGAAACGCACCGCGACCCAAGCCGCGGAGGGCCGTGCCAGGGTCGCAATTGGAGGCCCCGAGGTCCGAAGACACTCGAGAGAGGCCCACATCGGCCTAGTCGGTGGACTGACCGATGAGGAAGTGTAGCTGTCCGCCGTGGTAAACATCGCCGGGCGAGAGGGGAAGGCCACGGTGGACACAGAAGATACGAGTAGCTTCGTTAGCTGCGAATTGGCGGACAAGCTGCGGGGAGTTGGAGGGGAGACGAGGACTCGCAAGAGGGTGCGACTGGCGGACGGTCATAGCCAGGACGTCAACTCTCAGCTTGAGGTAGAGGTGGCGTTCGGAAACAAGGCGATCGCAATGACGCTCCTCATATTGCCTGGAGTGATTGACGAGCTGGTTCTGGGGTGGGACTTTATAGCCGCAGTCGGAGCAGAGGTGACCTGTGCGGGGCACAGGGTGGTGATCCCTGCGAGAGGTCGACGGAAAAGGCGGTTAGAGGAGAAGTTGTCAGTGGCGGTACTGGCCAAGGAGGAAGCCCCAGAGCCGGCAAGCGAGTCAACCCCGGCGCCCTGCGAAATGAGAGGCATGGAGGGCGGCAGGCACAGCGAGAAGGAGTCAACGGATGAAGAGTTTTTAGACAAGGAACTAGAGGAATTCCGGAAGATGAAGGGAGTGTCCCAGGTGGCAGTTCATTCCATCACCATGAAGGATGCTGAGCCGGTCAAACAGCGGTACTATCCCAAGAACCCCAAGATGCAAGCCGAAATCAACCAACAGGTGGACGAGCTGTTGCAAACGGGACGCATTGAACCATCGAGGAGCCCGTACAGCTCGCCGATCGTGATGGTTAAGAAGAAGACGGGAAAATGGAGGTTGTGCGTGGATTTCCGCCAAATAAACGCAAAATCGATTAAGGACGCGTACGCGATGCCGAGAATAGACTACATTCTAGACCAGTTCAGAGAGGCGCGGTTCATCAGCAGTCTGGACCTAAAGGACGGATATTGGCAGATTCCACTGGAAGAAAGGAGCCGGCAGTATACCGCCTTCACGGTGCCGGGCAAAGGACTGTTCCAGTGGAAAGTGATGCCGTTCGGGTTGCACTCGGCGTCGGCGACGTTTCAGAGGGCGTTGAACCAAGTGATCGGGCCAGAAATGCCTCACGCGTTCGCCTATCAAGACGATATCATAGTCATCGGGCGGACGAGGGAGGAAATTCGGCGGAATCTAGAAGAGGTGTTTCGGAGACTCAAAAAGGCCAACTTGCGCTTGAATGTGGATAAGTGCCAATTCTTCCGGACGAAGCTACGATATCTGGGCCATCTGGTGACAGGAGAGGGAATATGCACCGACCCCGAGAAGGTGGCGGCCATCGCGGAGCTTCAGCCGCCGACAAATGTCAAGGAGTTGCGGCAGTATTTGGGCGTAGCCTCCTGGTATCGGAGATTCGTGGACGGATTTGCCACGTTGGTGCAGCCTCTCAGCGCGTTACTTAGGAAGAAGGCGAAGTGGGAGTGAATGCCCGAAAGGCAGCAGGCATTTGAGGCCGTGAAAGGCCGGCTGGTGGCGGACCCGGTGTTGGCCTGTCCCGATTTCTCCAAGAGATTCGTACTCCAGACGGACGCCAGCGATTACGGATTGGGGGCCATCCTGACTCAGGAAACCGAAGAGGGAGAGAGAGTCATCTCAAATGCCAGCCGATCACTGAATGCAGCCGAAAAGAACTATTCGGCGACGGAGAAAGAGTGCCTGGCGATTGTATGGGCTGTCCGAAAACTGAAGCCATATTTGGAAGGGTACCACTTTAAGGTGGTCACCGACCATATGGCATTGAAGTGGTTGAACAATATAGAGAGCCCCACAGGAAGGATTGCGAGATGGGCACTGGAACTCCAGAAATACGACTTCGAGATTGCCTACAGGAAAAGGCTGCTGAACATCGTGGCGGACGCGCTATCCCGGCAGCCAGTGACGGAGCGGTGCCGGAGAATGAACGAGGAAAAGGCCAGCCAGAAGCGGGATATCGAGTGCACGTGGATGAAGAGGATAGAGGAGAACATGGAAAAGGAGCCATTGAAGTATCCCGACTACGTGAAGGAGGCGGGCCGAATATACCGACACATACCCCACCGAGCGGGAGACGAAGAGGTGGCGTCGTGGAAGCTTTGCGTCCCAAGGGATCTCCGGGAGCGGGTCATAAAAGAGAACCACAGCATCCCAGAGGCTGGGCACGCGGGAAGCCGGAAAACGGCAACGAGGATAGCGGCCAGATATTACTGGCCCGGGATGCACCGCGACGTAAGAAGATTCGTGAGGAAGTGCGAAGCTTGCATGCGCTTCAAGCCGTGTCAGCGTCAGGCGGCCGGAAAAATGCTGACGCAGGTCCCCGTAGAGCCGTGGGCGACGGTTTGTGCAGATTTCGTAGGACCATTACCAAGGTCAAAGCATGGAAACGCCATGCTGTTGGTACTGGTGGATCGGTTTTCGAAATGGACCGAGCTGGTGCCGTTGAGAAAGGCCACTGCAGAAGCGTTAACGAAGGCCTTCCGGGAGAGGATTATCGCCCGGTTCGGGGTGCCAAAGGTGGTGGTCACCGACAATGGGGTCCAGTTTACCAGCAGGGCGTTTAAGAGATTCCTGAAACACAGCGGGGTGCGGCACCAGTTCACGGCACCGTACACCCCACAGGAGAACCCAACGGAGAGAACCAACCGGACGGTGAAGACCATGATAGCCCAATTCACCGAAGGGGACCAGAGGTGCTGGGATGAGAAGTGGCCGGAGTTAATGTTGGCGGTGAACTCGGCGGTGTCAGAATCAACGGGATACTCGCCAGCGTTCATCGTGCAAGGAAGAGAGCCGAGGCTGCCGAACGCGTTGTACGACGAGGAGACACTCGGCACTGGGCAAGAAACCCACACACCGGACGAAAATGCGACCAAGTTGCGGGAGCTGTTCCAGTTGGTGCGACGCAACTTGGAACGGGCGGCCCAGGATCAAGCAAGGCATTATAACTTGCGAAGGAGATCCTGGAAACCTAAAATAGGAGAAGTAGTGTGGGCCAAGAAGCACCACTTGTCTAACGCAGTGGAGGGTTTCGCGGCGAAGCTGGCACCGAGGTACGACGGGCCGTATCGGGTGGTAGACTTCACCTCGCCTGTGATATGCAGGGTGAAGAAGGAGGGCGACAAACAGGCGCGGACAGTCCACATCGCCGACGTGAAGCCGCGAGCGGAGGAAGAGGCGACAGAGGAGCGTAGAGACGCGGCGAAGGACCCAGAGGAGTAGTAGGCTGAGTATGGCTACCAACGAGAACGACCGACTCCAGGAGGTGTCACGCAGGACACGGAGTGGAGCCGGCACCACCACGAGGGAGGCACGCGGAGTTAGAAACTACGGGAGGACAAATCCCATTGGAATCGCGAACGGCCGGTGGCAGTGAGTGTCCTGAAAAGGGGAAAGATACAAATTAGTCAAGGTCCAACAGGAGGTTAAGACTCACCTGTCGGCCAGAACAGGCATCGGCCGGTCTCCGGGCGGGAAGATGTCCGGGCGAACGGGTGGGGTTCGAGAGATGAGTCGGGGGAACGCGCAGAGAAGTCCTGGTTCATGGTCCAGGATACGTTGGCCATCTATAACCGTCGGGTTCGGGCGGGCAGAAGGCTCGCCCATGCGCTGCTTGTCGGCCGAGGAGTCGGATGATCCTCGGGTCCGGGGCGGCTGCATGGCGCAGAAGTCACGCCAGAAGCCGAACCGAAGGCCGGGAGGAGAGGGCGAGCCAGGGTCGTACCGCCGGGTGCATCCGGGCGAAAGGTCGTTTGATCTCGTAGCACCGGGGAATTTCGGCGGTCGCCATCCGGGACCAGGGACGCAGGACGGGCTGTAGGAGGAGGAAATTAGTAGGAGAAGGACTGGGGTCTCGACACTCACCTGGGTTGCCGGGGGTTGGCCCTGAAGATGGAGCAGAAAGAAAAAACAAAAAGAAAAAATATTAAACAAATAAATAAACAAATCATGAAAAAAAAACAAAAATGTAGGGAATATGATATTCGACACGAACAGCCGCAATCGGCCAGGAAAACGTTGGTCCCAGATAGAAAAAGGGTATCGCGGCGAACAACAGAGAGGAAAGCAACGGGATCACGCGAGAGGAATAGAGGGAAGTACCGTACGATGGAACGATGGAAATACAGCGAAATAGGGCTGTCGGTGGAAGATTGTTGGAACCATCGATCACTTTGTCGCCGTAGCCGCAGGGAATACCACGTGAAGAAGTAAAGCAAATTTCGAGAGCAAAAAAATGAAAGTGAAGGAAGTGAAAAAAGTGATGGAAGAGCAGGACGAGAAGAAAATCAAAGGGGAGTTGATAAAAAAATATGTGGAGGAGCAGAACGAGAGGTTGAAAGCCCAAGCCCATCGCCAGCGACGGGCGGAGCTCTCGCGTGGAGAGCGGTGGACTCGGGGCGAGACGCCGGAGCTCGAGCTCATGGCGTCGCCGCTCGGTGGGTCACCCTGGTCCCCACGGGCAACGCCGACGCCGGAGGTGTCGCAAGGAGGAACAGAGGAAGAAGACAGCGACGACGTCGTGTGCGTGGCTACGGCCCCGGCGCTCACGCGCGCCGAGAAAAAGGCCCTGATGGAGGCGCAGCGGAGACGGACGGCGGCGAGATCGGAGCAGCCGCCGGTAGAGCCCACGCGGCCGGCATCAAGGCCAAGGCCACCGGTCCCGGTGCCGGCAGCGGAGGCCGCTCGTCTGGCGTCAAAACCACCGGCGAAGGCAGCGGAGGCCGCGCGTCCGGCGTCAAAGCCACCGGCGAAGGCAGCGGACATACCGACCAAGTCGGCGGCGAAGCCGTCAAAGGCAGCCAGCCCGGCAGAGGCGGCACCGGAGCCCGCGCGCACGTCGGTCAAGTCCACACGGCCGGCATCGAGGCCAAGGCCATCGGTCCCGGCGCCGGCAGTGGAGGCCGCGCGACCGGCGCCAAAGCCACCGGCGAAGGCATCGAAGATGGCGGAGGCGGAATCGAAGCCAGTGGCGGCGAAGCCGGCGAAAGCCGCCAGCCCGGCAGAGGCGCCGTCAAAGCCAGCAGACGCGTCGGCTAAGTTGTCGTCAAGGCCGGCGGAAGTGGATTTGACGCAAGCGGAGCGAGAGGAGGACAAGGTGTATATCCGGAGCATGCTGGAGGTCCTCGTCCGAGAGAGGAGGGAACAACGGCGGAAGGAAGCGCGGCGTCGGGAAGAGGAGGCACGGCGACGTCGTAAGGAAGAGGCGCGGCGGGAAGAGGAGGCGTCTCGGCGACGAGAGGTGGAGGCTCGTCGGCAGAAGGAGGAGAGGAGACGGCAACGGCGGAAGGAGGACGACCGGCGGCGCAAGGAAGACCGCGAGCGCAGGAGGACCCGAGGCGACACCGGCAACCACGAGGATGCACGGCGAAAGGCTCGCAAGCATCATGGACGTCGATCGGAGGCGCGAGCAGGGAGCGAAGGCGAGGCGCCGCCGCCCCCAAAGGTTGCACGGGTGAAGACACCAGCGGAGAGGTGCGGAAGCGGGCACCGGCAGCCCCAGCCGCCGACACAGCTGCAGTCGCCGTCGCAGCCAGAGTCTCAGCCGCCGACTCAGCCGCAGCCGCAGCCGCGGTCACAGCCACAGGCGCCGACGCAGCCGCAGTCGCCGTCGCAGCCAGAGGCCCAGCCGCCAGAGCCGCAGTCGCTAGCGCAGCCAGAGTCCCAGCCGCTGACGCAGCCGCAGGCACCGACGCAGCCGCAGCCGCCGCCGCAGTCACTGCCACAGTCACAGCCGCCGCCGTGTGGTATCACCAGACCATCCACATCACGTGGGCGTCCGGACCAGCGCCGCGCGAGGCCGAGGAGCCCCAGTTATGGGAGGAGGAGCCGCCGCGGAGCAGCAACGCGCGCGACCCGAGGCGAGACCGGCAACCAGGAGGAGGACCAGTACCGGAGGGGCCAGTACCCCGGCAGAACACACCGGCGGAAGGCACGGGACCGGCGACGGAGGAGCATACGGGAACGACACCGGCAGGGATGTGTCAGCCCGATGAGACGAGGGCCGAGGAGCCAGCCGCAATGCCGGCAACGGAGGCAACCGAGGAGGAGGAGATACTGAAGCGCGGTCCGTGGGAGTGGCCCTCACCGGCTAAGGCGCAGGAACGGCCGGTCCTGGCAAGGCAGGCCTCCTGTCCGGAGCCGAGGAGTGAGGTCGGCCGGCCGCGGCTTCAGCGACAGCACTCCATGCCAGAGCGGCAGCCGGCAGAGCCACAGCGCTGGCGGCGGGTGGAAGCCGAGGAGTGGCCCGAGGTGGTGAGGCGGGCCGTGGAAGACACCCGTCCAATAGGGCGGCGGGTGAAGCGGCTCGTTCGAGTGCGCGGGGTACGATACCGGGTGTCGGTGGCAGAGGGCAGCGCCGAGGTGTTTATAGAGGCTTGAAGGGAAAGCATGAATGAAATGATAAAAGTTGAATAAAACGATAAAACGTACCTGGGTAGGTGTTGGGCCTCATTGGGTGAGAGGAAGGCAGACCACCGAGAGGGGGGAAAGCGCGGTCCACGCCTGGATCGAGGGTGCAAGTGCTGGTGGAAAGAAATCACACGCGGGCGGTGGAAATTTACGCGAGATACCGGCGGAAACTACTCGTGAGTCGTGAGTCGTGCCGTCAGCTCCAAGTCGAGCGCGCACCTATCGTGCACCGCACGATCGGAACTGGTTCCAGAGCCCTATCGATATAGGTGGATCGATAGGCCATCATCGCCATCCGCGGTAAGTCGCGAGCGATGGAACCAGCTCCAAACACCGATAGAGGGCGCCACGAGAGGGGCCGTTAAGGTGAAAAGCGCGCCGAAGGTGGAGTGGCAGGGCCGACAGGCTCCCGGGGGGAATTCTCTGACCGGTGGTATCCGGGGGTTTTGAGAATGAAGAAAGGGGGAAGTGTGAGGAATCGATATTCCTCACAAGACCCCAGTAGGGGATGCGGCGAAATGGCCAGCGAAGAGCGCGGGGCGATCCCGTTAAGCGAGAGGATGGAGCGGGCCTCGCTCCCAGAACAGGGAAACGGCGGAATTGGGACAGCGGCGGGCCCAAGAGCCGAGGACCGGGAGGCGCCATGTGGATCCCATGTAGGCCATGTAGAGCCCATGTAGGCCATGTGGATTCCATGTAGGCCGTGTAGGCCGATCCCGGTGCGGAAGGTTTGGGAAGACGAAGCGGTCAATGGAAAAGTACCAAGGGAAAGGAACCGTTGCGGATAGGCCGCGACGCGGACGTAATCCCATGTAGGCCATATAGGCCGATCCCGGTGCGGAAGGCTTGGGAAGACGAAGCGGTCGATGGAAAAGTACCAAGGGAAAGGAACCGTTGCGGATGGGCAGCGACGCGGACGCTGTGCCACAGGGAGCCTATAAGAGGAGGTCCGCGGCAGTCAACGGGGACAGTCAAGTGCGGGAACCAAGAGCGTCACCAAGCTAACGCGGTACAAGTGTGAAACGGAATTAGTGCAGCCAGGAGGAGCAACGACTACCAGTGTCGACAACAGAGAAGTGCACGGCATTCGAAACCAAGAAACTCACCGCGTAAAGGTGAGACCAGTGACCAGGTGAACCCACTGTGTGCGGAGCTGTGCGAGCGGCGGACGAGGCGGTAGCCAAGTCAGAACCCCCACAGCCGTAGCCCAACGGAGCTACACCTGAGGTCAGCCTCAACAACGGTCGAGTCGGGTGTTGTGCCACATAGCACACGGAGACAGCCGCGCTACGGTGAGAGGATTCACGACCAATTTAGTTAGAGATACCATAGCCGTAAGATAACCTTAAGATACTCAATAAAGAACCGCTATTCAGACCAAAATCCACCCAAACGCATTACTTGCTTGTCGCCGAGGCAACAAATAAATTCGTTGCATCGATCCACCGACCGCTAAGCCAGCTCTGCTGAATCAGACGGACGCAAAACGGTTCGTTACAGTACCGGGATGGGACCCTCGCCGATGACTATTGATGATTTCCCGCACGTTATTGTTGTACCTGTGCTTTCTAGAGAATCCATTCCTAGTATCGGGTTGTCTGGTACTCCGGTCGTTATAAGAAATGCTTGCTTGGACGCTCGTCCTCCTGATCACCTCCATCATATTCCTGCCGATCTTTGCCCAGCCTAGGAGTTCCTTGTCCTTGTATATTAGATGGGTTGTATCCCGCTTGTGTTGTTCTGGGCTTCGGGGGCTTGGCGGGTCTCTCCCGAGCCCTGCGCGTTTCCCTGCGGCTTTCTACAGCATTCTTTTGTCCGGACCCCTTGTTTGTTACAAGTCCAGCAATATAAGGTCGGTTCTCTATTGCATGTCCTGGCTTCGTGCCCGTTCTGTCCGCACCTCCGGCATTTTTGTCCCCATTGTGGTCGATGTTCAGTTGTGATGTACTGTGGTTGGTTGTTCCATTGTCGTCCGGTAACCTTTGATAGTCCCGCCTCCGTTTCTAGTTTTTTAAATTCCTCTGCCGTGATCATGAATTCTGTCAGTGTTTTGAATTCGCTTCTTTTCACGTAGAGTTTGATGGGTAGCCGGCAGTTCTGGTATGTAATCTCCAGTTTCTGCTGCTCTGTGTACGTTCCGAATCTCATCAATTTCTTTAGATTTTGTACATATTCCCTCACTGTCTCCGTTTGCTTGGGGTCTGCCAAGAATCGTTGCAGAGGTAAACACTCTCTGAGGATAGGAGGATCAGAGGTATACACTCTCTGAGGTTAGGAGGTTCCAGAGGTAAACACTCTCTGAGGTTAGGAAGTTCCAGAGGTAAACACTCTCTGAGGTTAGGAGGTTAGGGCGGGGAAATGTATTAAGCGGGCAAGTGAAAAAGCAGAGCTCTACTTCTTGCACCAGCGCCGTTTTAAAATGTTGAGAAGTTAATCTTAGGGCTGTTCCGTGAGGGACTACTCAGTTGGCGACTCCGGATGGACTGCCCCGATTCGAGCTGGCGATGCTCCTTTTATCCCCAAAAGTCAGCTGTTGGTGCGCGGATTTGGGACTAGCGCGTGCCCTGGATCGTAACGCCTTCTGGGTCCCAGCTGATAGTGTGCCCGTTGGCGCTTGTGTTCCGGTCACACTGGCACGATCGTGAGCTAGTGTGGCCGTTTACTGTCCGGTTATGGTCCCACTGGCGTTTCTTTGGCGCGTACTTTGTGAGTCATGGTTTTGTTCTTGGAATGTTTATTTCGAAAAATGAGGTACTTCATGGTATTCCCGTCGCTTATCCTAGTAATATAAAGTCGATTATATCTATGAAAATTAAGAATATGAGTTCACAACTTCTTCACGGGTAACCGTACCCCAGGCGAACTTGAGCAGTAGCATGCGTAGGTCCACCGTGGCTTCGTGTCGAAGGAGAAAGTCGACTCCTTGGAGACTGGGCGGGGCACCGAGCGGTCGCCGATCCATACAGTTGCGGAGACGCGTTGCGTTGCAGTAAAGGTCTCGGATGTCGGTCCGCTATTCCCAGGCACCGCTCAGCGTCGCTCCACTGCTAATTCTCCGCCACCATTTCCAGAATGCGCACGAAATCGGACCAAGATGTTGAGCCGTCGTTCGAAGGCAGCGTTCCCGGTTAAAAGGCAGAGACTCGGCCGCTTGATGGTCGCAAGGTGGAAGCGGCCTGCAGACTCTCGAGGTACACAGTCGCACCGTTTTCCCTAGCATTTGCCGCATTCGCCCATGGTGCGGGGGGTCTAGCCAGTGTTTCTCTTCTTCTTGTTTCTCTGTCTTTTTGTTTTCTTTTTCTCCTCTTTCTTTTTACTCTTCTTAAACTCTCTAGTACTTTTATTGCTCTGTCTTCACTTTATTTCTGAACCTAACCTTTTTAGGCACGTTGTTCTAACTTTTCACAAATACAATGTCTCTTCTTCTTGTTTCTCTGTCTTTTTGTTTTCTTTTTCTCCTCTTTCTTTTTAATGTTTAATGTTTAATGAGAATATTTTGGGCGACTATGTATATACTCTTATAAGAGAATCTGACTCTAATGACAAAGGAAGACAGCCAAGTTACCATTCTAAAAAGAGTAAAGAGGAGTATCAAAACCAATACATCACATCTTAAAAATAACATAACAGTAACATAACACTTAAATACAAAATTATTTATTGTATTCAAACTTACTGAAAAGACTGAAATTTACTGATGGTAGTATAGGTTAAAGCGTGAAATCTTATATCTTAGCTACTTATGGGGAGCTCGACTAGCAACCCGGCCAAAAAAATGATCAAATTTGAATTTGAAAGCTTAATACATATGTATCTTCCAGAAGTTAAGCTGCAGCTACAAAGCTTCTGGGTCTGAAAAAGTTTCTGAAAAACTCTGAAAAAAATACCGAAATTAAATAATTCTTAAAAAAACTTAAACCTAGAAAAAAAATACAAGGCTGCATCAAAATGTATGAAACTAAAGTGTATACAAGTATTGTTGAGAAATTAGCCGCTGAGTTAATCGATATTCTGAGTTAATTCGATAAATTATGCCCTATTTATATGCTCATAATTGTATTGCACCGCTTAAGCAACTATTTGAACACGCATGGGTGTGATGTTGTTGCTTGTACCCCAAACAAAACTGTTACGCTCGCCCACGCATAGCATAATTGGCTGAGCTCGGTCGAATGGAACGAACCACTACCCCAGCAGTTATGTGCACGTTGGCAGCAGTTTGTTGCTGAGGTTCACTTATTGGAAACTTGTCGCATGGCTCGCTAATTATCCTCACCACTTCAAGCAATGGAGTTGCATGGATTTGCCGATGCGTCGTCTCATGCATACGCTGCTGTTACTAACAGTCGCGTGCAACTCAATAGCGACTATGTTGTCAGACTGATCGTCGCAAAAACCCGTGTTGCGCCCATCAAACCTATATCCATCCCCCGGCTCGAATTGAATGCAGCCCATCTTCTTTCCAAATTGATGTCTCTAGTTAAGCAATCACTAACTATTCATATTTCTAGTACTTCCTGTTGGTCTGACTCAGAAATCGTATTGCATTGGCTCTCATCACCCCCTCGTAACTGGAATACTTATGTTTGCAACCGCACTGCTGAGATTCTGGAAGCTTGTCCACGTAGCTGCTGGCAGCACATTCGCACAGAGGACAATACTGCCGCTTGTGCATCACGCGGACTTCTGCCAAGGGATCTGGTAGACCATCAACTGTGGTGGAATGGACCCCTGTGGCTTTCTCAATCACGTCTCACTTGGCCACCTGCTAAGGCAAAATTCGCACTGTCGACTGAGGAGGCTGCGCGCATGGAAGTAAAGGTCAAGCCTCAAGATAATCTACACATTTCCGATGAAGGAAATGATCTTCAATGAATGATCAACAAGGCTTCCTTCTGGTCACATCTCTTGCGGACAATTAGCTACTGCCTTCGCTTCGTACATCGCCTTCCTTGCAAGGACCGCCAGTCATAGTTTTAATCGTCATGGGAGTTTCCATATGCACGCTCTAGGATAATCAAACATGTTCAGATGGAGTTCAAGTGGAGCACAAGCAGCTGACTTTATGTTTCACACTTTGAGACAGAAGTATTGGATTCTCGGTGCCCACAACAGAGTCCGGAGTTGTATTCAACTGCAAGATTTATTTCCTCCAGCACAAAGGTACAAGTTCACAGCTTATAGCTGATCTTCCCGCTTTTCGAGTTCAGCCCACCAACTGTTTTCTACATTCTGGATTGGGTTACGCTGGACCAGTTACCATCAAGACATCGGCAGGTCGGATACCGAAGTTTGGCAAAGCTTGGTTTGCTATCTTTGTTTGTATGTCCACCAAAGAAATTCATATTGAGCTCGTCAGTGACTTGACGACTCCCGCATTTATCGCCGCAGTCAAACGATTCTGGTCTCGACGTGGCCCTATATCCGATTTATACTCAGACAATGGCACAACATTCCATGGAGCCAGAAAGGAACTAACGAAAATGCAACGGATCGCTGTATCTCAAAGTCAGGACGACGAGATTGCGAGTTTTCTGACGAGTCAGGAAATCAATCAAATCAACAAGAGGGATATCACCAACATTTCTGTGCTTCCCTTGAACTGAACAGTCGTTCAGGGGGGCCGGTATGTTGAGAAATTAGCCGCTTAGTTAATCTAGATATTCATTAATATTATTACTTGCCCTATTCATATGCTCATAATTGTATTGCCCCGCTTAAGCACCTATTTGTACGCGAATAGGTGTGTTGTTATTGCTTGTACCCAAAACATAACTGTTACGCTCTCCCACGTATAACCAGCACGCGGCGCTGCGCACGCATACATCGATGTGCACCGTTATTGCATTGGACTGTTGCATCGCATGATCTTCTCAATTCCCTTTTGCTCTACTTCTTTTCGTGGAGTCGATTTAGTAGAAAATTCCAGTCGCAAAGAGCCGCACGCATATCGTTGTGACGCCGCATATCGATCCCTTCGCTATTCATATAAACCACGTTGTAAACCACCAATATTACATAATCTCCTATATTAAATATATCAAATAAAACCTATATAAAATTATACAGTCCATTCATTCGTAACCAAGTATGTATTCGCGATTACAAATTAATTGTTGTTTAAATGAAGATGAAAAATAAATTATAAACGAGAGGGAACGTTGTGAGCCGCGGCTCTACTTTATACCCGGTACTCAGTCAGAATATATGTGATCTTATGATTTATGTAATTTATTAGATGTTCGCAAAAGGGACGAATTAAATTTTGGCCCAAATAGAAAATTTCAAAAAATTAGGTCGAACCCTATGCTAGTTTTTGATATATTAAAAGTTATCTGTTTCCATTTTTGTTTGCATATGATTTTTACATGTGCTTCTACATTTCTACATGTACATGTATAACTACATATTCGAGACGTGTTTGCGAGAGAAAGAGAGGGAATGAATAAGCGCTTGGCAGGCGTTGCGTAGCGATTGAAATTAAATTTGTTCCTTCTGGCTATAATAGTAGTTCGACCTGATCAAGATTCGGCAATCTGGTAGATACGGTTATTTTCCATGATTAGCCGTTTTCTTTTATCTTAAAAATTGTGGATTCCACATTCGTCCTTTGTGGGTGCGGAAGGGGTCGTGTCAAAATTTTGAAATACACTTGTATTGAAGTGATATCACAGCTTGGATAGAAAGTTTGGTTGCTCTAGCTGTTATATTCTCTGAGATCAAGGCGCTCATTTGGACGAATAGGCAAAGCAGACAGGGTCGCGTGTGAGAGAGAGCGAGAGGGAACGATGACTTTCGAAATGGTTTTTTTTTTTATTATGGCTATATTAATAATCCGATCTGATCCAGATTCAAGACCCTGATAGAAATGGTCATTCTCTATGATTCTGCGTGCATGCCACAGATTTTCGTCCTTTGTGGGGGGAAAGGGATGGGGCGAAATTTTTAAATACACTCGTAGTAGTGTGATAACACAGGAGCTTGGATACAAAATGTGGTTGCTCTAGCTTTTATAGTCTCTGAGATCTAGGCGCTCATGAAGACGGACGGACGGACAGACGGACAGACAGACATGGCTATATCGACTCTGCTATTGATGCTGATCAAGAATATATATTTATCATGGTGTCAAAATTGTGGCATACGCGGATGACGTTGCAATTACCTTCTCGGGGAAATACCGCAATACCTCAATTGCCGCAAAGCTCGCCCCACTGTTAGAATAGACAGAATCTCGAGGACTGGGAGTTAATCCCTCGAAAACGGAGCTTACAAATAAATACAACATTCCGCCCCTCAACCCCCCTATAATAAACGGATGCAGGCTCTCCTTCAGCGAAAGTGCCAGTTCTTTGGGTTTGTAATTAAAAAGAAAGTTAACTGGAACCTGAATATAAAAGAAAGAATAAGGAAGGTCACGAAAGACTTCTACAAAAGTGGGGCATGAACCCAAGGATAGCACAAAAGTTACAGTGTGGTGGCCGGCCCAATCAAAAAGGAAAATTACCAAACAACTGGGCAAAATTCAGCGAACTGCCCCCTAAGAATCAGTGGAGCTCTTTGCACCATTCCAAATGATGCACTCCGTGCCTCGTAGGCCTCCAGAGCCTCTACCTTGCTAGAAATGAGTCGTTAGAAACGGCAGAAATACGTCTAAGAGACTCCGACCAATGGGCTCCGAAACTCATAGGTCACACATCGATACTAATTAACAGTACCGGCCCCACGAAAACATACTATTGCGTCCCAAGCAGCAGACGAGTTGTCTAGATCTGGTACGATAATCTCCCTTTTCCCGGATAAGGAAGATATTCTTAGACCAATAAAAGAGCAATATAAGCGACTAATAGACAAAACGTGGCAATCAGTACTATCATAATAACCACAACGTGCCGAAACTATTCTAATAGTGATGGGCTCCTAGCGAGCCTGGCAATCGCCTTTACCTAACCTAACCTACATAAATTAAAAAAAGTTAGTTTTATTAATTTGACCATTTTTCTTTTTCGTATAACTGCGGCAGAACCTTTTTGTTAGTTTTTTTAATAATAATGATGCCAGAGTTTTATTGGATTTTGCATTGTGTTCTTTCTGAATGGCCCGCTAGAACATAAGAGCATGACTTTTATGAAAATACCAAAAGAGTGAGTTTCAAACAGAAATGCAAAATAAAGTTATCGATATCATCAAAAAAGTCTTACAAGATAATACCAAAACCTAGTCTATAGTCACGGAGCAACCCGCAGTAGGGGAAACATCCAATTTAGCGTATACATATTAGTTCCATTTTGGAATTTTTAATTAGGTTTTTGCTTTTGGAACCTAATAAAAAACCTTTATAACCAGAATATGATTCTGAATAATATTAAATATTGTGTTACTAGAAAAAATTTGATGTATTTATGTATTCATTTTTTATTATTATTTAAAAAGTAAAAAACTAACGAATAAAAATCACCTCCAAAGATAATATGATCTACATAATACATATGGGCCGATTCTCATTTTGTACTCTCGACGATATCTGCTTTTATGAGCTATATTTTTGCACTCACTGTACAACGTTCCCAAGTAACAATAACAAATTGGTAATTCATATTAGTTTATTTCACAATACAATTTTTTCGTTTAATGTTAATAACAAAAAACTGACTGCACATAAAATACATACAGATATAGCAATATTAGCCAAAATAGATTGAATAATTGTAAAAATATAGTTGAACTTCTGAATTTTGGTGCCACAGTTTTTACCCAAGGACAACAAAAAAAACGACATGGTTTTTGCCGCTATATTCCGATTTAGATATTTGCAAAAGACTAATTCCAAAGATGTAAAAAAAATGACCGGAAAAAAAAAACTGCCTTCTGTGTAAAAAGCTAATAAGTATCCCCAGCAAGATGCTAGGAATATATGACCTTTTCTTTTTATTATCAAATTTAACTTTCCAGTATTTGAAGGTTTGCCATCAGGTAAAAAAATATGTCCATTTGGGATATTTGGTTCAACCTCTGGATCAGAATAGAGTACAGTTGATGTTCCTTCGTCTGAAAGAAAGAAACGAAATGAATTAATTATTACTTGTGTCCCCGCGACCTATCCCCTGCATAAAATATCGCAAAATTAAAACTGTGGCAAAGGGCCGCAATTATTTTAATATACGTTTTTTATAGGCACTAGGGGGCAAGTAGTTGACTCACTCGCTTCGATCGTTCGCCGACCCCCAGGCCTTTTAAAATGATTTATTTTTCTTTTTTAAAAAATTTTTTTGTGTTTTAAATTTTTATCATTTCAGTCATAGCAATAAAATAACCTAGATGGTTAGCCTACACGAGAACATGCCACGTATAATTGTCCGTTTGAAAAACATGGTGCTTCTAAAGTTACTCCGCAAACGGACCTTGCAGCCTTGCGACTTATTAATGTTCATTATTAGTGTTATTTTATATTTCGAGACAAATAACGAATATTTTATAAAGAACATTTTTCATTTCGGTGTGCAAAAAATTAAAATTTTAATATAAAGTACAAACCCAAACAAAAAATGGCCTCCTTGGCCAAGGAGACTCTCCTGGCCTCGGATTCAAACATACAACAGCGAAAAAAGCAAGACTATCCAATAATAGAGGAAAACGTGTTGTTATTAGTGAAGACAGCAGTGAATATGAAGAAACAGAAAGGATGGAAACAGAAACGCCGGATTTAAAACGGATTCTGGAAAAAAATTGTTTGTAGCAAAAAAAAATTCTAAGGTTATGTATGAAGAAAAAAAGATGGCGGCAGTAGTGACAGAAAGTTCTGGAAAAAACACGAATATAGAGAAGAAAGCAAATGAAGAATCAACAAAGAAGGATGAAAAAATTGAGTACGATGACAGGCATAAGGGACCCTACATAGTTTATGTAGACAAAATAAGAGGAAAAGAAAATGAAATTGAAAATGCAATTGAATCAAAAAGATTCCCGATTAATCCCATTGAGCTTAGCTGTTTGTTGATGAAAGTAAAGGTTGATGGTGTGGTGACTGTATCAAAGATAGGTTTTGGCAGATGCAAAATTGAATTTAAAAATTCATCGAGTGCAAATAATTTTATGATTTGTAATTTGAAGACACATGGATATGAACCAAAAATTTTTCCTCATTTTGTTTTTAAAACGGGTTTAATCTTTAATATTCCGACATCGATCTCAGACGAAATGCTGGCAGAATATATTGATTCTCCAGTGCCCATTGAAAAATTCATCAGAATTAAAACGAGAGATAAAAATAACAAAGAAATAATGATACCCACCTCAAGAGTCAAGCTCTTGTTTAGGGGTGCACAAATACCATCTGAAATTTCCTTTTTATACACAAAAGTTCCTGTTATTCACTTTGTTCCCTTTAGCCAATGTTATAGGTGCTACAGATTTGGTCATTTTGCTCAACACTGCAAGCAGGCAGAGCAAAAGTGTTTTAAATGTTCGCATAGCCATTCAAAAGAGGTTGTCTGTACCGAGCTTATTTGTGTTAATTGTAAGGAAAATCATGTTGCTACCTTCGTTTCGTGCCCTGCGAGGAAAAAAGCATATGCTATCCAAAAATGCATGACAGTAGAAAACTTAACTAGATTGGAAGTCAAAGCCAGATATCCGGCTCTGTTTGGCAAAACAGACTCGTTTAATTCTTTTGACCACGAAGCTTTCCCTCGTCCTTTTTGGCAGAAATCGTCTAATAATAATATAGAACTTCAAAACAACATGTCATCTACAGCAGAAACAATTCATATTTACAAACCATATAACAAAATCGTGAAAAATACTAAAAATCAAAACACTGAAAATGCCAATGCTCGTAACACAATAAAAGAGTGGCAAAACGCATTGAAGGAACATGAATACGTATCAAGTGAACGGTTCATCCCCTCACACTCCATTTATAGTACCCAGCCTCAGACAACAGAAAATTTAGCAGAACAAAGACTTAACAAAATTTCTTTCAATATCTCTCATTTCCTTACAGATACCAAAAACTATAGTATTAACGTAGAAACCAGAAAATTCCTAGAAAGAATGAACTCCGAAATAGCGCAAACAAATTGCACAATTGATCTAAATAAAATTATTAATTAATTTTAATTTTTCTTTTTTTTTTCTTTAATATATTTATATTTATTAATTTTATTTTTATTTTTTCTACTTATTCTTACACTTTCCTTTTAGTTCATTTTTTCTTTTTTTTTTCTGTTTTTTTTTGTTTTTGTTTTCTTATTTTCTAGAAATTTCCTTTAAATATTTCGAATGAAATTATTACAGTATAATATTCAAAGTTTAACTTCTAATAATAACAAACAATTACTAGAAATATTCTTAGTTCAGAATAATATTGATGTTGCAATCTTGTCGGAAATTTTGGTGAAAAATAACGCAATGTGCAGCCTATTAAATTACAACTTTATCGGTAAGGAACGGGAGGATGGTTACGGAGGAGTTGGTATTTATATTAGAAAGGATATTCGTTTTAAGATATTGAAATGTAATTCTAGTTTAGAAGTTGTCGGATTAAGTACGGAGAATCTATCTCTTAACATAAATATTTTTAGTATTTACTGTCCTCCAAACATTGATTTAAATACTTTTGAATCAGGATGCGAGGATCTTTTTCTGCAGTTTCTTTGTTAAATGGTTTCACGTTGATAGGTGGTGATCTTAATGCCAAATCTTCCATATGGGGAAATGCACGTCAGAACGCAAGAGGTAACTGTTTGGAAAGAAATATTCTGAATTCAAGTTTTTGCTGCTTAAATAATGGATCTCCAACGTATTCATCAAATCCTAACTACTTTTCTGCATTAGACATAACTTTTGTAAGCAGATCCAATCAAAATATAAATTGGTCTGTGCAAAACAGCAAAATTTCGAACAGTAACCATTTCCCCATCGTTGAAATTTCTAATATAATTCCTAAATCTAATTATAAAATATTACATAAAAAAGTAGCCGATGATTTTTATAAAATTAAAATCTCAACTTTAGAAGCTTTAAACCACTCCTCTAAGAACATATTATCCAAAAATACAATAAAATTATCGCCTAACAACAAGTATTTCTCCAAAAAGTATTGGGACGAGTCATGTGAAAGGCTTTTCAGACTGAGAAATGCTAAAAGACAAAAATATTTCAAGACTAAACTTATTTCAGATGCCAATGAATACGTTAAAGCAAACAAAACTCTAAATAATTACTTATATCAAATGAGAAAACAAAATATGAATACTCTACTTGACGAACTATCTAATCCATCCTCTCCAAAAGAAATGTGGCACAAAATTAAAAATTTAAAGCTTTATAGACAAATCAAACCAATAAAAAGTGCCTGGAATGATTCTGAGCATAACGAATTTCTGGACAAAATTGTAGACATACCTGACACGGATTCTTGTGAGCCTGCTACTATTCCATTGCAATGGGATCATTCATCCATTAGGTCAAATTTTAAAGTAGATGAGCTCCTATCTTTTCTAAATTCTAGAAACCCAGAATCGGCCAAAGGTTTAGATAATATTTCTTATAAAATGGTACTTTCTCTTCCTATGGATCAAATTGAAAATCTTCTCTCGCTGTTAAATTAAATATTCTTTAGTGGAAAAATTCCAGATAGTTGGAAATTCATAAAGGTGATCCCTGTACCAAAAAAAAAATTTAGATACAACTATGGTGGCGAACAACAGACCTATCTGCCTTTTGAGTGTTCTTTTTAAGAGTTTAGAAGGTATGATAAAGTTTCGTATAGAAACATTTATTATTAAAAACAAGTTACTTCCAGATAGATGTTATGCCTTTAGAAAAAACCATTCTACTGCACACTGCATTAATGACGTTATAAATAACGTAGCTAATCTCAAAGCTAAAAATTTTCAGGTCGTGGCGGCTGTTCTGGATATTAGCAAGGCGTTTGATTCAGTCAATATACCTCTGCTATGTCAGAAGCTGATTTATTTGGAGTTTGATATGGACTTTATTAGCTTAGCTGCCTAAGTCCAATACTCTTTAATATTTATACATCTGACTTTCACACTATAAATGATGAAAACTGTACTCTATTCCAGTATGCAGATGATTTTTTTATCTTATGCTTTGACAAAGATTTCAATACGGCTAGAAACATTTTAGAACAGAAGATTTATGATTTCAACCAAGTGTGTAATACTAACAATTTGACTTTCAATTCGTTTAAATCTACTGTAATTCATTTTAGTAACAGAAGACGTCCATTAAATATAGTTATTAACAATGAAATTCTAAAAGAAGTAGACAAAGTTAATTACCTTGGCAGAATAATTTCTGCCAATAATTCCTCGGTACAGCACATAGATGAAATAATATCCAAATCTAACAGGTCAAATATGTTTCTGCAAATGCTCAGTGGATGTCACTTCGGAGTGCATCCAAGTAAATCTCTAAATTTTTATAAAGCATTCGTGCGTTCTAAACTAGAATACTCCTGTTCCTCTTTTGCAAATATTTCAAACGTAGTAACAAAGAAAATCAAAGTCCACTTAAACTTCTATCTTAGACGTTCACTTGGATTAATAAAATCTACTCCAGTAAACATAATATATAATTTGGCTTCCGAGCTTCCACCTGAATATAGACTGAAGTTCATTGCGGCAAAGGAGTTGGCAAAGGTTTTTGCCTATGGTCTTCCAGCGGCATCGCTTTTGGCCGATTCCTTCGTGGCAAGGAACACTAGCTACGCCAAAGTCTATGAGGAATTTAAGAATATTTTCAATGCAATTGTACCGATCACAGATGTTACTAGTCCAAACCGTAAAGTTACAACCGATACAGATTTTTTCAAGGGCTCATGCCCCAACAAAAGATCTGCGAATAACGATCTCATAAAGTCTTTAGTAAAAGAAAAATTTTCGTACTTATATTCTAAACATTTTGATTTGATTTTCACAGATGGATCGGTATCAGACAATTACGTGGGTTGTGCTTTCTTTCATAAGGAATCTAAATCGGTTAGAAGCTTCTTTACAAACAAGAAATTATCATCACTCACAGCTGAGCTGATAGCCATTAGTAGGGCCATTGATTTTGCCATTACCGAAAACCTCTATAAAATTGCAATATTAACGGATAGTATCAATGGGATTTTAAATTTTAAAAAAATGTACCCTGATAATTACATTGCAAAAGAAATAATACACAAAATTGAAAACGCTCCATGTCTATTTGCTGTGGAATTTCACTACATTCCAAGCCATGTACAAATAGAGGAAAACGAAATAGCAGATATGGCTGCTAAAAATGCAAGAAGCAATGGTACATTCTTTGTAGCTCTCTGGCCTCTTAAAGACGCCATTACATATTTCGTTAACCATATTAAAGAAGAATGGGAAAGGGAATATATTGAATACGCCACAGAAAGAAACAAAGGCTACACTAATCTTTTCCCGTATATAAGGGAAAATCCATGGTTTAAAAACAAGAACTGCAAACTTAACTGCATAGAAATTAAACAAATCAATAGACTACTAAGTGGTCACGGAATCGACAAAGTTTCTTTGGCAAGAATGAAAGTATTAAATAATAATTTATGTGATATATGTAATATACCAGAAGATTCCTCACATCTGATTTTCAATTGTCCCGCCTACTCTGATAAGCGTAATCGTTTTCCATTACTAAATTCTTATAACGATATATTTCGGTTTTTTGAGAAAGAACCTATCTTACAAAAACATTGTTGACTTCATACGCATCGCTAATATCAAATTGTAATGCAAGAAAACATACATACTTACCCTGCTAACAAATTTCTCATCATAAAAATCATCACCGCATAGAATTCTTACATACTAATTCATCAATTTTTAACATATAACCACGCAAAGAAAGTTATTTAATAACACAAACAGGAGGTGGCGTTAACCAGTCAATGACGTGGGAGGCCAAATAATTCTTTCAGCTGTGATAACTCAGCTAAAAGTAACTTAATAACAAAAAAAAAAAAAAAAAAAAAAAAACGCGTTTGAATTCAATTGGCACATTTCTGTTCATTTCTGTTTCTCCAAACGATGTCAATTGGAAGCATGACATGAATTTGCGCATGGACTTTAGGAAGATGTTTCAATCTGTGGCTATGCCGATGAGCAAGCTGTTCAATGTGGTGTCTCTATTTAAAGTAGTTTCACTTTTCTTTATTAGCAACACATATCATTTGTGTTTTGTTTATATTTGAGCGTGTGACAATCTTTATCCATAGCACCAATAAACACATTCTGATATGCGGAATATTGAATCTGGCTCATATGCGAATGCGATTCGAAGGAACGAAGCGGATGTGAATACTCTATGTACTTGTTGGCGTGTTCGGTAATTTCCTCTGATATTGTGAATTTTGTAGAGTCGTTAACGTCTCCGTTCCAATTGTCTTTGCTCATTTCGTTTATTTCGTTTTTCTGGCTCCACTATGTCGCATTATTGTTGCGGTATTTGTAGGTCGGTCAACTGGGCCCCTTGCGTCTTTCTGGCACACTGTACACTGTTATACACTGTATAACAAACAAAATTTATCAAATTCACAAAAAAACATAAAAAACCTACAGATAAATATTAATTTGAGATTAATGTCAAAAAACTGACAACATAAATCAATAATTTACTTGATACAAAAACACTTACTTTTGCGTTTTAATTTTTTAACCAAAACGTTTACTTTACATTTTAAGGGGCTCCCTTGAATTAAATTTGATTTTCTGTTACACGGCTGTTGCGAGCACAGTCCAAGCTGTTATTTAGTATTATTTGAGCTGTTTTTTTACTTAATTTGTGATGTTATGCGCGAATATATATTTTTACAACCGTTTGACCAAACTTTCATATGCCGAGTTTCGCCGATAAATTCCGTTAGCCGACGTATAACTGTTTTTTTTTCCTACAAAAATACCAAAAATCTGTGTTTGTAACAGTTTTTAACGGTAAAATGGCATTTGGGATAGTGCCAAACGGCATATGAAGATTTGGTCAAACGGCTGCAGCTTGGCCGTTTATCCTTCGATTTTTAAAAACGATACCTTAAACGACGCCTAATTAATGTGTCTATCTAAAACCAAAAATCAAGGCATTCAAATATTTTTTTTTTACTTTTCCTGAGCTTTTAAAGTCAAAATTTGGGGGGAAAAATAGCGAACAAAATTATGAAATTTCAATTTAAAAGCTTAATATCTTCCAGACGTTAAGTTGCAGCCACAAAGTGTCTGGGTCGGATTTATAGCTTCATTTGTCAGCTGCAAAGTTCAATACAGTTGTAGGAAACTTTGGTTATGTGAAAAATAGAAGCACTACCTATGACAAAAAATACCAAATTTTTTACAAATTCTTAAAAAAAAAACTAAACCTGAAAAAAAAACTATAATTCTTAAAAAAAATGTATATCTCCAAATCTATCAGAAAAAGTCATTTTGGGCGACAGCGGAAAAAAAAAGTTTAATTTTGTCGAGTAGTGTAGTATAAGCAAAGAATTTTGAGGTACGTATGCATGCATGTATGTATGTGTGTTTATACGTAAACATACGTGTGCAGTGAAGACAATTTGATTAAATTTCTTGAAAGTCAGTTGTTGTATAGGGGTTTCAATTAACGATTGAACAGTGTGGGTTAGATATAATCATTATAATTATTCATATTATCTATTATCCGAAAATAATAATTATTTTGTAGATCTGTAGCCGAAAAGATCATCGACTTATAAAAGCCAAACAGAAGAACTAAATATACCAATCGACTGCTCTAAGGATGACACTAGTCAACACGACATTTCCTCTGTGGCCATATTTTTTTTCACAGAGAGCGCTTCTATTTTCCACACAACTTAAATTTTCTTATATCTGGTTATATTGTATTTGGCAGATCTAAAAAGCTGACAAATAAAGTTATGAATCAGTCCCAATTACTTTGTAGCTGCAGTTTACTGTCTGGAAATTATTAAGCTTTCAAATTGAAATTTGAACATTTTTTGCGGTATTTTACCCAAAATTTTTAAAATAAAAAAAAATTTGGGAAAAGTCGAAAAAAAATATTTTTGTCAAAATTTTTATTGTTTTAGGTAGGGTTAAGGTATCGCTTGAAAGAATCGATGGATAAACGGGTAAGGTGCAACCGCTTGACCAAACCCTATGCCAATTTTTGTCGTTAATTTCCGTTCAGTACCATGAAAAATGGCATTTTATCGTTACAACTACAGATCTTTTGTCATTTTTGTTAGAAATTGTAAGAATTTAACAGCAAAATTTTGCATACGAAGGTTTGGTAGTATCAAATTCGTGGTCGTTTGCACGATCTTTGAATGCAGCGAATTATAAGAAATTCATAAGGAACAATTTGGTTCTAGCCATTGAGCATCATTTATGCTATGCCCCGGACGCAATTTTCAGGACGATTCTGGACCTCGCCACGATAGAATTTATAGCCTTTTTACACTACCGCATCATTGTGGAAGGTGCAGAAAAATGATGCGAGGCATTTACACCTAAGCTCCATCTTTTCTCGCATCATTTTGTCAGCTGTTCTGCCTGCTAAAGTAAACAAACGCATTGAGTAAGAAGAAGAGAGCACACGCATTTTTATTGAAATTAAAAGAAATTACCCTAATAATGAGCGAATCATTTTTAAATGGAAAAAACGGTGCATTTAAGAGTTTCACTACCAGCACCCAACTGTTTATGGAGGAGTCAGATGTATGTGAAGCTATCGTTGGCTCCACCAAACAAAAATTAGGTGCTGCTGACTTTAATTTTCAAGTAACACTTTAAAAGTTGGAATCATCTATGATGCGCCCTAGTGTAAAAAGGCTTTTAGTAAATTCTTTTATTCGTCTCTAGTTTAATTTTATCAAACTTTAAATAAGAAAACAAAACATAAATATAAGGCTTCGTTTTATTAATAAAAATCATTATATAGTAACATATCCGCAACACAAATACAATACAGCCAATGAACAGCACTACACTCGTTAGCAGCTACCGTCGAGAAAGCCCTCAACAATAAAAAGTATGCACTAGGAGTATTTTTTGATATATCCGGAGCATTTAAGAACGTCGCTACAGAAGCCATGATGGACTGCCTAGGAGCAACCAACACCTACCAAGCAATCAACCTCTGGATATCAGAGTGGGGCACCGCTTCAATGGGCAAAGGAGCACACAGGGGCACACCCCAAGATGGAGTCCTGTCGCCCCTCCTGTGGAATCTGGTGGTCGACAACCTCATCAAGAGATTCGAGAAGTCCCCAATAATAACAGCTGATGCGGACGACATAAGCGTACTTATTACGGGTTTATGTCCATCGAATTTCAGCTCCATAATCGAACGAACACTCAGATATATGAGATATGTCAGTGGGCAGATGGAGTAGGACTCAGTATCAACGCGGATAAGACGGACCTCATCCTCTTCTCCTAGAGGTACAAGGTACCAGCATGGATCCCCCCATAAATCAACCAGACAAGGCTAACCCCTAAAGCACAGTCAAATAGCTCGGCATAGTACTGGACAGCAAACTGGCATGGAGACCCAATGTAGTGGAGCGGGTGAAAAAGGCCACCACTGCACTTAATGCATCCAAGAAGATGCCTAGAAGCACATGGGGCCTCGTAATCGACCCACTTGACATCTACGCAAGGCTGACTGCAGGCAAGGCAGCACAGCGCCTGATCGCTTCGGGGAACATGTCTCCTGAAGGATACGCGCACAGTTCAATTGGTATGGACATGATCAGTGTTATTAACTACATGATTCCCCAAACGTGCCTCGAAGTGAACACAAACTTTTTTAAAAAATTTGGTATTTTTTGTCATAGGTAGTGCTTCTATTTTTCACATAACTTAAGTTTCCTACAACTAGTTGTATTGAAGTTGTATTGAAGTTAAAAAAAGCTGACAAATGCAGTTATAAATCCGACTCAGACACTTTGTAGCTGCAACTTAACGTCTGGAAGATATTAAGCTTTCAAATTCAAATTTCATAATATTTTTCGGTATTTTTTCCCGAAATTTTAACTTTGAAAACTCAGGAAAAGTCGAAAAAAAAATATTTAAAATTTTTAGTTTCAGATAGACACATTAATTAGGCGTCGTTTAACTGCAAAGTTAAATACAACTAGTCATAGCACTATCTCTGAAGAAAAATATATTTTTACAAATTCTTAAACGAGGGGGAACGTTGTGAGCCGCGGCAAAGGCCGCGGCTCTACCTTATACCCGGTACTCCGTCAGTATATACATACATACATATATGAGCTTACGATTTATGCAATTTATTATATGTTCGCAAAAGGGATGAATTAAATTTTAATATTTCAAAAATTGAAGTCAAACCATTTTAGGAATATTTATACATGTTTCCAATTTTGTTTGCATATGATTTGTATACTGCTTCTACATTTCTACATGTATAACTACATATTTGAGACGTAAAAGTGTTTGCGACAGAGAGAGAGGGAATGAGTCAGCGCTTGTCAGGCGTTGCGTAGCCACTGAAATTTAATTTGTTTCTTCTGGCCATAATATTGTTCCGACCTGATCCATATTCGGCAATCTGGTAGATATGGTAATTTTCCATGATTCTGCGTTTTTGGCTTTCATTTATCTTAAAAATTGTGGATTCCACAGATTTTCGTCCATTGTGGGGGCGGAAAGGGGCGTGGCAAAATTTTGAAATACACTTGTGCTGGTTTGATATCCCAGAAGTTTGGATAGAAAGTTTGGTTGCTCTAGCTCTTATAGTCCCTGAGAACTAGGCGCTCATTTAAGCGAATAAGCAAAGCAGACAGGGTGGCGTGTGAGAGAGAGCGAGAGGGAACGATGACTTTCGAAATGGTTTTCTTCATTGTAGCTATAATAATTTTCCGATCTGATCCAGATTCAACACTCTGATAGAAATGGTCATTCTCTATGATTCTGCGTTTTTAGTTTTCTCGTATCTTCAACATTGTGTACGCCACAGACTTTCGTCCTTTGTGCGGGCGGAAAGGGGCGGGGCGAAATTTTGCAACACATTTGGAGTAGTGTGATCACACAGGAGACTGGATACAAAACTTGGTTGCTCTAGCTTTTGTAGTCTCTGAGATCTAGGCGCAAATGAAGACGGACAGACGGACAGACGGACGGACGGACGGACGGACGGACGGACGGACGGACAGACAGACATGGCTATATCGACTGGGCTATTGATGCTGATCGAGAATATATATACTTTATGGGGTCGGAAACGCTTCCTTCTGGGCGTTACACACAACCGTTATCCCCACAAATCTAATATACCCCTATACTCTTCGAGTACCGGGTATAATAAAATTGTAAATCTCCAAATCTATCAGAAAAAGTCATTTTGGTCCAGAGCAGAAATAAAAAGTTGAATTTGGTTGAGTAGTGTTATGGATAATTATTTTCATTTATGATTATCCTTAAAACTCAAAATATAATAATTATAAGATTTTTAAAATATAGCTCATAATGATTACCGTCACTATTACTATCATATTATTATCACAATAACCCAGAAGCAGTTTGCAACATACAAAAATATCTTCAATGGCAACTGTACTAAAACAATGCAAAATTATGATGAATGAACTATGGTGGATTTCAGACAAACACTCATTATACGTTCAACGTACGAAGATGAGACGTTTGCTTGAAATGTTCTGAGCTGTGACATATTTTTGAAAAAGTACAGCTACGAGCAAACATGCACGTACAAATTGTTCCAGATCAATTCTCAAAATTATCTCATTGAACTCGTATGAGATACTCGTACTCCCAGATGGAAAAGCACAGTACTTCATTCATGCATTGCTAACAGAAAGATCCATTTGGCAGCAAACAATTTGGAAGGCAACGATTTTAACTTTAAAATAGTGAAGTTGTTACCAGGCGAGCTGATATTAAATAAATTGATGGATACAGTTTGCGATAAGTGCGAAGCTGTCGATGGATTTGTTAGGAATGCCACCACAAATTTTAAAACTTAAAGTAGGATCACCGGTTATTTTATTTCGAAATTTTAACTATCCACAATCCTTTGCATACTTCACTATTACGTCGTCTACTCAATCATACACAGGCTCAGAGATTGGGGATCTTATGAGTTCTCTTGTTGCAGCTTCATTACCATGCTTTCTTCCTGTTCAGAATTTTATCTCAGACGTAGCTATTCTAGCCACGAGTCATTATGATTAAGAATCGATTTAGTGATCTTCTTCGTTGCTTGGCTTTTCTGGAATCAGGCTCTCAGATCAATTTATAACATCTCGTTTTGCGTAGATGCTTCAGCTGAAACTATCCAAAGGGTGGGTGTCAATACCCGGTATTGGTGCTGAGTGCTCAAAATCACACGGAAGGTAAGTTAATTTGGTATTTCGTTCTAGGGTTTCAGATTACTGCATGAGTCTCACAGCTCTGGTTCCTCCACGCATCACAGGAAATCAGCTGACACACACTTTAAAAAAGAGAGAGACTATCGACGTTCTTATCGGAGAAAGTTTGTTTTATGAGATTTTGTGCGTTAGACAGATAAAGTTAGAGAACGGACTTAAAATATTACAAATATAATACGGTTATGTTTTCACAGTTGGAGGTCATTATTCCCAGAACTCTGTGCTCCTAGCTGTCTCTTGTTCGATGGAATTGAGTCACACGTCTACAGTTGGTCTGGATGAGCTAGTGCGGAGGTTCTGAGATGTGGAAAATTGCTACGGTATCGCCACAGAGGCAACAAAAAAGGAAGTCGCTTGCAAGGAATATTTTAAAAAACATTTCTGTCGGCTTTCAAGTAGCAAGTACTTCGTTCAATTTCCTATAAAGGAGAGTGACAATCTTCTTGGAGGATTCATATCAACAAGCACGTCGCAGATTTCTCAATTTAGATTGCAAGCTGTATCGCAAGTCACTTTTTAAGGACCAAAAGGCCGCTATTGTATAGGAATACCTTGACTTAAAACGATTTACTTATAGAATGCGAATTTTTTCTTCCTCCTCAAAGTGTCTAGTTTTTGACGGATCCGCTTGTACATCTACAGGATATTCCCGTAACGATATATTGATGTCGGGCCAAAACCAATCTCCCTGACGCTTAGCGGCATGCCATCATTATCTAGTTTTATCTATACTCGCTTTTGTTATCTTTTTTTTTCCTACAGCGTCTTTAAGTCGGCGGCAGCTGCGTCTTTTCTTTTTAGTTACCGCTTGATATAGTCGGACTAAAAACCTTTTATTACTAAAAAATGTATTGGCTCGCTTGCCACCAATGTATATTACGCTAAACTTACATTATTAAAGGCTTCTTCGGTCGCCCTATACAAATAAAGTATTTTGAATATTGAACCACATACATAGTGGAAGAAATAGCTTTTTGTCTCAAAAAATATAAGTAATAAAGGAAGTGATCCTACTTTAGCAACTTTGGCTTCGAGTAGATTCCAATGAATTTGAAAATTGTTTATTGTTGTTTAAAGATTAACCATGCACAGTTAAACTGTAACGGTAAAATAATGTCAAGTAATTAATCGAAGGGACTATGGCAAAAATCTCTGACCCGGTGGGGCTGATTACACTAGTCGACACGACTTTTCCGCTGTCGCCGAAAATGACTTTTTCTGATAGATTTGGATGTTTAAAAATTTTTAAAGAATGTTTTTTTTTTTCACGAAGTAGTTTTTTTAAAGAATTTTTAAAAAATTTGGGCTTTTTTTGTCGTAAGTAGTGCTTCTATTTTTCACATAACTTAAGTTTCCTACAACTGGTTGTATTGAACTTTGCAGTTAAAAAAAGCTGACTAATGCAGCTATAAATCCGACTCAGACACTTTGTAGCTGCGACTTAACGTCTGGAAGATATTAAGCTTCCAAATTGAAATTTCATAATTTTTTTTCGGTATTTTTCCCCCGAAATTTTGACTTTGAAAGCTCAGGAAAAGTCGAAAAAAAAATATTTGAATGCCTTGATTTTTGGTTTTAGATAGACACATTAATTAGGCGTCGTTTAAGGTATCGCTTATAAAAATATAAAAATAAACGGCTAAGTTATAACCGTTTGACCAAAACTTCAGCTTTTTTTAACTGCAAAGTTCAATACAACCAGTTGTAGGAAACTTAAGTTATGTGAAAAATAGAAGCACTACCTATGACAAAAAATTCCAAATTTCATAAAAATTCTTTAAAAAAAAGACTACTCCATGAAAAAAAAACCATAGTTCTTTAAAAAAAATTAAATTTCCAAATCTATCAGAAAAAGTCATTTTTGGCCACAGCGGAAAAAAAAAGTTGAATTTAGTCGAGTAGTGTTATTGATTCACTAGCCGATATGGTCACAACAACAGCCAAATTTAGGTTAGAGAAAAGCCGGTACCCGAAAAATTTCCAATTAAAGCAATTTAAATTAAGTTATTCTTTAAGATAATGTTTACCTTATTAGAACTAGTATCAAAGGAAAACAGATGGAAAAATAGGTTATCGTTTCGGCAAAGGCTACGGAAAGATCCATAATCAGAGTAGTTAGAACGACAGAATTGGAGATGAAGAGGAAAGTAGTGCCTAGTCGGGCGGGAAGGGACAGCAATACTAATAAGGCTGATGAGGGCAGTCGATTCGACCTCACCAGAGAGAAGCTTGTGGAGGAAGAGAACTCCATGGCAGATTCAACGGGATTTAAGAGAGTGGAGGTTAATTAGACGCAACCTACTTTCATAAGAAGGGAGAGGAAGAGGAAGGAAGATGAGGAATTGTTTTTGTACTGATTCGAGCATATCTTGAAATTTTTGAGTTCCAAGATAGGCCGGACGAGAGAAATGTTTGGTAGTGAGGAGACCAGACACAAGAACCATATTCCAAGATAGGCCAGACCAGAGAAACGTAGTATACGGGTCTGTAAATTCCTTAGACCATCTTTTGACAAATCCTAGGACTCTTTTGGCTTTGTTAGAGATAGTGGATATATGAGAGTTAAAACATAGATTAGGTACAAAGGTAATGCTCAAGTCGATAACTTTGAACAGGCGTTGTAGGATAATGTTATTGATTGAGTAATCGAAAAGGTATGGCTTATTGCGATGAAAAGTCATGATATTGCATATAGAAATGTTAAGAGGTAGAACGTTAATTAAGCACCAATTGTTAAGAGCGTCGTGATCCGATTGCAGGGATAGCGGGGACAAGGCGTCATTATAGGAAAAACATAGCTTTACATCATCAGCATACATTAGGACACCGGTGTGAGATAACATTTGGGGAAGATCGTTAATAAACAGGTTATTATAGGTTATTATAGCATGGAACTTTCGAAAAAAAAATCCTTGGGTCAATTGGAATGTCACCGATTCAAATACATGCCTTTGCCGCAGCGTAAATGCAAGCTTAAGCTGCATTTTGAGCAACATAGGTCTACACATGTCCGTAGAAAGACTACAGAAGGTTTCATGTTCTCGTTGGTGAGTTGTTGACCCTTCATTGGATTGTTAACTTTCGTTACGAACAAAGTAGTAAAAATTCGCTGAGAATGTGCCTAAAATAAGAACCCAGTAGAGGTTTGACGTAGAGGAGGTTTGGATGAAACTACTCTTCGAGCTTTCAGAAGAATAGCTGAAGATGGAAACCAGGAAGACAACGATTTAATGAATGTAATCGAGAGATATGTGTCACACCTCAAACATCTAAAAACCTGTATCCAGCACCACGGAAAATTACTGACAGGAATCTGCTCTATATTTCGTTTGTGCGGAACTTAACTGAAATAGTGTGCCCAAGAACCTAAAAAGTGATTTGCCACTCTCATGAATCAGCTGTTTTTTGTAAACAGCGCCAATTTTGAAAATTCAACTGAAATTAAAAAAAAAGGAAAATATATAAGTCTGACGATAAAGTGATTGTGTTGGTAGCGGCACATATTGTTGTAAGAAGAAGTACAGCACAGTCGGAGGCGCCAAAATGTCAAAATGCTTATTTTCCGTGATCCGCCAAAGACATGGTCTTGACTCAACTGCTTTTATTAAAGCAATCTTCTCCTCACTTTCAATATTTGCATATCTCTTTTTGGTTTTGCGCACAGATTTTGCTCCACCTCTCACTTGTACTTCAGTAATAATAAGCACATACAGTCGCTCAAAGCCAAAACTATGCAGTGTCAAATAAAAAGTTTAAGGTGGTACAGATTTTAAACTTCCTCTTCCTCCAAAAAATGTTTAAACGCCAATTTGTTGTAAGTTTTATCACATTTAAAAAGGTAACTTTATTTGTTTGATTAAATATTGCTCAGTTTTAAAAATAAAATAAAATCTTAAAATATATCTTAAATACAGGTCAAAGCCAGAATGATCCATCCACAAAAAAAATTAAATATTAGTCGAATTAAAGGTTAAACAGGTATTTTAATACTTAGTATGCAATCCCTTAACCTTTATTACGGCTTTTAACCTACAATTCATGGAAGAGACCAGCTTCCGAGTGCTTTCCGGGCTTATTTTGCTCCATTCCTCCAGCAGAGCTTTTTTAAGGTCGTTTTTGCTAGAAATCCTGTGTTTCTGGATGTTTTTCTCCAGCGCAGCCCACAAATTTAAATGTATTATGCACACAAACAATCTTTAGAGGCGTTAAATTGAACACTAAATATGGGCATTTCTCTGATGTCGAACGGGACGTTCGTACGCATTTCAAGTTCTGACAGTCTCGCGAGCTTTGCGGTCATTAAGTCGCAGAGCGATTGAGGGTATTTCCCCGAGAAGATAACCGCCACATCGTCCGCGTATGCCATCACTTCGCAGCTCCCCACCAGGTCACACAGAATCTTGTTCACTGCTATGTTCCATAAAAGAGGAGATAGGACACCCCTTTGCGGGGTGCCTCTCTTGACATACTTTGACTGGGTGGACGATACCATCGATGATGTCACCGACCTGCATGTGAGCAATTAATCGATGAGCATCACCAAGTGACGGTCCACCCAGAAACGCAGTGTTTTTTTACATAGGTTTAGCATAGGGCCCAAGTGATGGCAACAAGTTTCGTCGTTTTCCGTATTTCTGTGCGCATTCTCTTCTCCAGAGGGATTTTCAGTCGAAAAGGAGTGTCTTTCTTTTTGAGATTGGGCAACAGTCCAACGAGAATGTTGAAGTACTCCATGCAGAAATTTTCCTTAAAAAGGCATCGGAGTTCTCAACAACATACATTATTTAATTAAAAAGAGAGAACATTATCTGCTCTTTACCTACAATAGTCCAAACGAAAGGAGGACATTGCAGTTGCAAGACGAATTGCAACCTTTCTGAGTATAGCTCAGCCGCTTCCATGCACTTCAAAAGATTCTCCGTGGATTTCGTTTAAGTTGCTGGATACTGAGGCCAGGAAAACACAAACGAAAAATTCCTGGCCCAGTTTTTTTTATATGGAGTTTGACAGTAATTCTTAGTTTCCGCGGTGCTGGATACCTAGATCAAGCAAAGAAAATATAAACACTGTTTATAAATTTATATAAACATCCTTATATATAAGGGTGTTCGTTTTCGTGTTCCGTTTTATCCGAAAATGTAAAGACAGAATTCTCAATCTCGGTATCTCAATCGGTATCTCAATCTCAATACCTAATGTATTCGTATTCTACATGGTACTAGTAGAATACGACACGTCTATCAGTAATTGTATCCAGGTTGGGCCCCTGTCTTCAGCGTTTGAATTCGAGGTACTTGCTGCTTCTTTTCGTTGTTACGAAAAATTTGAAGTTTGGCAGTAAACAGGCCTTTAAAGGCCTGTATCCAGCACCTCGGAAACTAACAATTACTGCCTCATTACTGAGTCCAAAAACTTCATAATTATTTTTTATTTAACATACGAGTACATATGTATATATTTGTATCGACATAAATATTATACGGTATTTACTATAAACATATACACAAATGTATATGGTTAGTGGTGAAACGCAAACGAAAAATTCCTGCCCCATTTTTGTACCCGGTACTCGAAGGGTAAATGTTAAATACATGGACAACCTCTCCAAAATTCACGAAATTTTTTTCCTGGATAGACCCCAATTTATCATGAATTTTTGGTAAAAAATTTCGTGGCGGTCGTTTCTAGTTAAACTTTATATATTTAAAAAAAAAACGAGAGGGAACGTTGTGAGCCGCGGCAAAGGCCGCGGCTCTACCTTATACCCGGTACTCAGTCAGTATACACATATGTACATACATATATGAGCTTGAGATTTATGCAATTTATTATATGTTCTCAAAAGGGACAAATTAAATTTTGGGCAAAAAATAATATTTCAAAAAATGAAGTCAAATCATTTTTGGAATATTATACATGTTTTCAATTTTGTTTGCATATGCTTTTTACATCTGCTTCTAAATTTCTACATGACATGTATAACTACATATTTGAGACGTACAAGTGTTTGCGAGAGAGAGAGAGGGAATGAGAAGCGCTTGGCAGGCGTTGCGTAGCCACTGAAATTTAATTTGTTCCTTCTGGCGATAATAATAATCCGACCTGATACAAACTCGACAATCTGGTAGATATGGTAATTTTCCATGATTCTGCGTTTTTGGTTTTCATTTATCTTAAAAATTGTGGATTCCAGAGATTTTCGTCCTTTGTGGGGTCGGAAAGGGGCGTGGCAAAATTTTAAAACAAACTCGTGCTGGTTTGGTATCACAGGAGCTTGGATAGAAAGTTTGGTTGCTCTAGCTTTTATAGTCTCTGAGAACTAGGCGTCAAAAAATACGAATAGGCAAAACAGATAGGGTCGAGTGTAAGAGAGAGCGAGAGGGAACGATGACTTTCGAAATGGTTTTCTTAATTGTAGCTATAATAATGATCCGATCTGATTCAGATTCAACACTCTGATAGAAATGGTCATTCTCTATGATTCTGCGTTTCTAGTTTTTTCGTATCTTCAACATTGTGTATGCCACAGACTTTCGTTCTTTGTGCGGTCGGAAAGGGGCGGGGCGAAATTTTGCAACACATTTGGAGTAGTGTGATCACACAGGAGACTGGATACAAAACTTGGTTGCTCTAGCTTTTGTAGTCTCTGAGATCTAGGCGCAAATGAAGACGGACAGACGGACGGACGGAGGTAAATGTTAAATACATGGACAACCTCTCCAAAATGCACGAATTTTTTTTCCTGAGTAGACCCCGATTTATCATGAATTTTGGTAAAAAAATTTCATGGCGGTCGGTTCTAGTTTTTATACCCGGTACTCGAAGAGTTTAAGGGTATATTAGATTTGTGGGGATAACGGTTGTGTGTAACGCCCAGAAGGAAGCGTTTCCGACCCCATAAAGTATATATATTCTTGATCAGCATCAATAGCCGAGTCGATATAGCTATGTCTGTCTGTCCGTCCGTCCGTCCGTCCGTCTGTCCGTCTTCATTTGCCCCTATATCTCAGAGACTATTAAAGCTAGAGCAACCAAGTTTTGTATCCAGTCTCCTGCGTGATCACACTACTCAAATGTGTTTCAAAATTTCGCCCCGCCCCTTTTCGCCCGCATAAAGGACGAAAGTTTGTGGCGTACACAATTTTGAAAATACGAGAAAACTAAAAACGCAGAATCATAGAGAATGACCATTTCTATCAGAGTGTTGAATCTGGATCAGATCGGATCATTATTATAGCTACAATGAAGAAAACCATTTCGAAAGTCATTGTTCCCTCTCGCTCTCTCTCACACGCCACCCTGTCTGCTTTGCTTATTCGTTTAAATGAGCGCCTAGATCTCAGAGACTATAAGAGCTAGAGCAACCAAACTTTCTATCTAAACTCCTGTGATATCAATTCAGCACAAGTTTATTTCAAAATTTTGCCACGCCCCTTTCCGCCCCCACAAAAGACGAAAATCTGTGGAATCCACAATTTTTAAGAAAAATTAAAACCAAAAACGCAGAATCATGGAAAATTACCATATCTACCAGATTGCCGAATATGGATCAGGTCGGATCAATATTATGGCCAGAAGAAACAAATTAAATTTCAGTGGCTACGCAACGCCTGCCAAGCGCTGACTCATTCCCTCTCTCTCTGTCGCAAACACTTGTACGTCTCAAATATGTAGTTATACATGTCATGTAGAAATTTAGAAGCAGTTGAAAAAAGCATATGCAAACAAAATTGGAAACATGTATAAATATTCCAAAAATGGTTTGACTCCAATTTTTGAAATTTTATTTTTTGCCCAAAATTTAATTCGTTCCTTTTGCGAACATATAATAAATTGCATAAATCGCAAGCTCATATATGTATGTATGTATATACTGACTGAGTACCGGGTATAAGGTAGAGCCGCGGCCTTTGCCGCGGCCTTTGCCGCGGCTCACAACATTCCCCCTCGTTTTTTATTATTTAGTTTGGCAGTAATTTTTAGTTTCCGCGCTGCTGGATATTTATCAATTTTTCTAAAAATGGCAACAAGTCAGTCAACAAAATTGTACTTGAAATAATTTGGACAACCCAAGCCATTAAAAATTAACTTAAAATTAAGGGTATAGATATTGAAATATTTTTCCGCACAACAATAAAAATAAAACGACTGTCTTTTAAAAGAACGTGGGAGTCAATATGTATTTTGGAGTGCATATACATACATATGTACCTATGTTCGCATTTATGTATGAATGTACGTAAACACATGTACATATATTTATAATAATGAACTATAAACAATTACCGAAAAGTTCCGTTTCGCATGAAGTAGCTCTGCCATTTAACTTATCAAGACGTATTTTAGCATGATCCAAAACTTTTTTTCTGCGAAGATCGCGCCTCATATAGGCATTATTTTTATCAGCTGCATGACTAATTAAAGGATCCATTTCGAACGAAATATATGTTATTTATTTTAACTAGGGTGCAAATCTATTTATGGCACTATCGATAATAGATAAGGTTTTGGAACTGTGCGATAAGTCTAACACCAATTTATATATCGTTTGGGAGTAATAGCCTTTTCCCACACAGCACACTTACGGGGAACGGTGGGTTTTTTTGCAATATGTGAAACCTCGATTCCCACAGGCCACCATCCACCATCTACCATCCATGGAAAACTCAGCTGACAACAACAAACAAAAAATTGTTGCTCCTAATTTGTCAAAATTTAACAACAAATATGGAATATGTAATTATTTTTCGAATGTGGTTCTCAGCAACAAATGATGTTGCAAAAATTGATGGTGGCTTTCGACAAATAAATAAATTCGATGGGGAAGAATTTTTTGCAATGCCAAATTATTTTAATGAAAGTATGCCAAGAAGGGTGTGGATGGTTGTAAATAAATTGCAATCCAAGAAAAATTGTTATGTATATGTACATAACTATGTTTTATCTGTTTTAGAAGCTGTACGGAACTTTTTGTCTTCGTCATAGTTTTCCAAATTTATTCCATTTCAATTAACTTCAGGTATAGATTTGCGAAGCGTCGCCAATATTGAAGGAAAAACGCAACAGCTTCATTAATGAGAATTGGGTTCTGCTTAATTTAAGTGAGCAACCTGAACAGCGCGTTTTTCATTTACCTGCAGATATATTCCGATCTGTCATTGCTGAACAAGTAAAAATAAATAAAAAAATTTTAAAACAACATTTTATTCCTTTTATTTATTTGCGTTCTTCTCCCAAAGGAATCATAGCATCTCTAATAGAAAATTGAGCAACAGCTTTTGAAAAACCACCTGGCTCCTTGCCCTTTTCTGGAGAATATCAGTCATTTTTGTCAGTCATTTTTTACATATTCGCAATGAATTTCATTTTTTTGTTGTGAATGAAAATTTTTCAGAGTTGTATTTTAAAACCATCGGCTAAGTATCGCATAGAAACGTGCGATTTAGAAACATCCTAAATGGATGGTGGAACTAACTGAGAATTTGCGCAACGGCAAAACCTTACGGACCATCCCCGAAATGGATGGTGGATGGTCGTCTGTGGGAACAGGCTATAAAGGTATGATTTCGAGGACTAGAAAATGAAGAAGAAGTACAGCACAGTCGGAGGCGCCAAAATGTCAAAATGCTTATTTTCCGTGATCCGCCAAAGACATGGTCTTGACTCAACTGCTTTTATTAAAGCAATCTTCTCCTCACTTTCAATATTTGCATATCTCTTTTTGGTTTTGCGCACAGATTTTGCTCCACCTCTCACTTGTACTTCAGTAATAATAAGCACATACAGTCGCTCAAAGCCAAAACTATGCAGTGTCAAATAAAAAGTTTAAGGTGGTACAGATTTTAAACTTCCTCTTCCTCCAAAAAATGTTTAAACGCCAATTTGTTGTAAGTTTTATCACATTTAAAAAGGTAACTTTATTTGTTTGATTAAATATTGCTCAGTTTTAAAAATAAAATAAAATCTTAAAATATATCTTAAATACAGGTCAAAGCCAGAATGATCCATCCACAAAAAAATTAAATATTAGTCGAATTAAAGGTTAAACAGGTATTTTAATACTTAGTATGCAATCCCTTAACCTTTATTACGGCTTTTAACCTACAATTCATGGAAGAGACCAGCTTCCGAGTGCTTTCCGGGCTTATTTTGCTCCATTCCTCCAGCAGAGCTTTTTAAGGTCGTTTTTGCTAGAAATCCTGTGTTTCTGGATGTTTTTCTCCAGCGCAGCCCACAAATTCAAATGTATTATGCACACAAACAATCTTTAGAGGCGTTAAATTGAACACTAAATATGGGCATTTCTCTGATGTCGAACGGGACGTTCGTACGCATTTCAAGTTCTGACAGTCTCGCGAGCTTTGCGGTCATTAAGTCGCAGAGCGATTGAGGGTATTTCCCCGAGAAGATAACCGCCACATCGTCCGCGTATGCCATCACTTCGCAGCTCCCCACCAGGTCACACAGAATCTTGTTCACTGCTATGTTCCATAAAAGAGGAGATAGGACACCCCTTTGCGGGGTGCCTCTCTTGACATACTTTGACTGGGTGGACGATCCCATCGATGATGTCACCGACCTGCATGTGAGCAATTAATCGATGAGCATCACCAAGTAACGGTCCACCCAGAAACGCAGTGTTTTTTTTACATAGGTTTAGCATAGGGCCCTAGTGATGGCAACAAGTTTCGTCGTTTTCCGTATTTCTGTGCGCATAACAGCAATTTTCGTACTTTTCTGCCTAATCAGCGGAACTATCACCACTAACCACTATCACCACTAACAACAAAAAACAGCAGATAAAATTAAAAATTTTGCCACGTAAAATTTTTAACTGAGTAAAAAAAGGCAAAAATTCATGTAATGGTTAGAAAAAATTGTTTAAACTAATTTTATTATTAAACAAGCATTTCAACAATATAGTTGATTTCAAATTTTTTGCTGCACTGTTTCCGTGATCTTCTCAGGGTAAGAAAGTCAGCTGGCAGATACTTGTCAGCGAGTTGAGCAACTACCTCGTGACAAAACTGCAGTAATATGTGGCAGACAAAAGCCCTCGACACACCAAATAGACTCCCGTACGATATTCCGCAGGCGATCCTAGGCAGTAAAGGGCTATTCTCTTCTCCAGAGGGATTTTCAGTCGAAAAGGAGTGTCTTTCTTTTTGAGATTGGGCAACAGTCCAACGAGAATGTTGAAGTACTCCATGCAGAAATTTTCCTTAAAAAGGCATCGGAGTTCTCAACAACATACATTATTTAATTAAAAAGAGAGAACATTATCTGCTCTTTACCTACAATAGTCCAAACGAAAGGAGGACATTGCAGTTGCAAGACGAATTGCAACCTTTCTGAGTATAGCTCAGCCGCTTCCATGCACTTCAAAAGATTCTCCGTGGATTTCGTTTAAGTTGCTGGATACTGAGGCCAGGAAAACACAAACGAAAAATTCCTGGCCCAGTTTTTTTTATATGGAGTTTGACAGTAATTTTTAGTTTCCGCGGTGCTGGATACCTAGATCAAGCAAAGAAAATATAAACACTGTTTATAAATTTATATAAACATCCTTATATATAAGGGTGTTCGTTTTCGTGTTCCGTTTTATCCGAAAATGTAAAGACAGAATTCTCAATCTCGGTATCTCAATCGGTATCTCAATCTCAATACCTAATGTATTCGTATTCTACATGGTACTAGTAGAATACGACACGTCTATCAGTAATTGTATCCAGGTTGGGCCCCTGTCTTCAGCGTTTGAATTCGAGGTACTTGCTGCTTCTTTTCGTTGTTACGAAAAATTTGAAGTTTGGCAGTAAACAGGCCTTTAAAGGCCTGTATCCAGCACCTCGGAAACTAACAATTACTGCCTCATTACTGAGTCCAAAAACTTCATAATTATTTTTTATTTAACATACGAGTACATATGTATATATTTGTATCGACATAAATATTATACGGTATTTACTATAAACATATACACAAATGTATATGGTTAGTGGTGAAACGCAAACGAAAAATTCCTGCCCCATTTTTGTACCCGGTACTCGAAGGGTAAATGTTAAATACATGGACAACCTCTCCAAAATTCACGAAATTTTTTTCCTGGATAGACCCCAATTTATCATGAGTTTTTGGTAAAAAATTTCGTGGCGGTCGTTTCTAGTTAAACTTTATATATTTAAAAAAAAAAAAACTAGAACCGACCGCCATGAAATTTTTTTACCAAAATTCATGATAAATCGGGGTCTACTCAGGAAAAAAAATTCGTGCATTTTGGAGAGGTTGTCCATGTATTTAACATTTACCTCCGTCCGTCCGTCTGTCCGTCTTCATTTGCGCCTAGATCTCAGAGACTACAAAAGCTAGAGCAACCAAGTTTTGTATCCAGTCTCCTGTGTGATCACACTACTCCAAATGTGTTGCAAAATTTCGCCCCGCCCCTTTCCGACCGCACAAAGAACGAAAGTCTGTGGCATACACAATGTTGAAGATACGAAAAAACTAGAAACGCAGAATCATAGAGAATGACCATTTCTATCAGAGTGTTGAATCTGGATCAGATCGGATCATTATTATAGCTACAATGAAGAAAACCATTTCGAAAGTCATTGTTCCCTCTCGCTCTCTCTCACACGCCACCCTGTCTGCTTTGCTTATTCGTTTAAATGAGCGCCTAGATCTCAGAGACTATAAGAGCTAGAGCAACCAAACTTTCTATCTAAACTCCTGTGATATCAATTCAGCACAAGTTTATTTCAAAATTTTGCCACGCCCCTTTCCGCCCCCACAAAAGACGAAAATCTGTGGAATCCACAATTTTTAATATAAAAGTAAACCAAAAACGCAGAATCATGGGAAATTACTGTATCTATCAGATTGCCGAATCTGGATCAGGTCGGATCAATATTATGGCCAGAAGAAACAAATTAAATTTCAGTAGCTACGCAACGCCTGCCAAGCGCTGACTCATTCCCTCTCTCTCTCTCGCAAACACTTGTATGTCTCGAAAATGTAGTTATACATGTAGAAATGTAGACGCAGATGTAAAAAGCATATGCAAACAAAATTGGAAACATGTATAAATATTCCAAAAATGGTTTGACTCCAATTTTTGAAATTTTATTTTTTGCCCAAAATTTAATTCGTTCCTTTTGCGAACATATAATAAATTGCATAAATCGCAAGCTCATACATATATGTATGTATGTATATACTGACTGAGTACCGGGTATAAGGTAGAGCCGCGGCCTTTGCCGCGGCTCACAACATTCCCCCTCGTTTTTTATTATTTAGTTTGGCAGTAATTTTTAGTTTCCGCGCTGCTGGATATTTATCCATTTTTCCTAAAAATGGCAACAAGTCAGTCAACAAAATTGTACTTGAAATAATTTGGACAACCCAAGCCATTAAAAATTAACTTAAAATTAAGGGTATAGATATTGAAATATTTTTCCGCACAACAATAAAAATAAAACGACTGTCTTTTAAAAGAACGTGGGAGTCAATATGTATTTTGGAGTGCATATACATACATATGTACCTATGTTCGCATTTATGTATGAATGTACGTAAACACATGTACATATATTTATAATAATGAACTATAAACAATTACCGAAAAGTTCCGTTTCGCATGAAGTAGCTCTGCCATTTAACTTATCAAGACGTATTTTAGCATGATCCAAAACCTTTTTTCTGCGAAGATCGCGCCTCATATAGGCATTATTTTTATCAGCTGCATGACTAATTAAAGGATCCATTTCGAACGAAATATATGTTATTTATTTTAACTAGGGTGCAAATCTATTTATGGCACTATCGATAATAGATAAGGTTTTGGAACTGTGCGATAAGTCTAACACCAAAATATATATTGTTTGGGAGTAATAGCCTTTTCCCACACAGCACACTTACGGGGAACGGTGGGTTTTTTTGCAATATGTGAAACCTCGATTCCCACAGGCCACCATCCACCATCTACCATCCATGGAAAACTCAGCTGACAACAACAAACAAAAAATTGTTGCTCCTAATTTGTCAAAATTTAACAACAAATATGGAATATGTAATTATTTTTCGAATGTGGTTCTCAGCAACAAATGATGTTGCAAAAATTGATGGTGGCTTTCGACAAATAAATAAATTCGATGGGGAAGAATTTTTTGCAATGCCAAATTATTTTAATGAAAGTATGCCAAGAAGGGTGTGGATGGTTGTAAATAAATTGCAATCCAAGAAAAATTGTTATGTATATGTACATAACTATGTTTTATCTGTTTTAGAAGCTGTACGGAACTTTTTGTCTTCGTCATAGTTTTCCAAATTTATTCCATTTCAATTAACTTCAGGTATAGATTTGCGAAGCGTCGCCAATATTGGAGGAAAAACGCAACAGCTTCATTAATGAGAATTGGGTTCTGCTTAATTTAAGTGAGCAACCTGAACAGCGCGTTTTTCATTTACCTGCAGATAAATTCCGATCTGTCATTGCTGAACAAGTAAAATTAAATAAAAAAATTTTAAAACAACATTTTATTCCTTTTATTTATTTGCGTTCTTCTCCCAAAGGAATCATAGCATCTCTAATAGAAAATTGAGCAACAGCTTTTGAAAAACCACCTGGCTCCTTGCCCTTTTCTGGAGAATATCAGTCATTTTTGTCAGTCATTTTTTACATATTCGCAATGAATTTCATTTTTTTGTTGTGAATGAAAATTTTTCAGAGTTGTATTTTAAAACCATCGGCTAAGTATCGCATAGAAACGTGCGATTTAGAAACATCCTAAATGGATGGTGGAACTAACTGAGAATTTGCGCAACGGCAAAACCTTACGGACCATCCCCGAAATGGATGGTGGATGGTCGTCTGTGGGAACAGGCTATAAAGGTATGATTTCGAGGACTAGAAAATGAAGAAGAAGTACAGCACAGTCGGAGGCGCCAAAATGTCAAAATGCTTATTTTCCGTGATCCGCCAAAGACATGGTCTTGACTCAACTGCTTTTATTAAAGCAATCTTCTCCTCACTTTCAATATTTGCATATCTCTTTTTGGTTTTGCGCACAGATTTTGCTCCACCTCTCACTTGTACTTCAGTAATAATAAGCACATACAGTCGCTCAAAGCCAAAACTATGCAGTGTCAAATAAAAAGTTTAAGGTGGTACAGATTTTAAACTTCCTCTTCCTCCAAAAAATGTTTAAACGCCAATTTGTTGTAAGTTTTATCACATTTAAAAAGGTAACTTTATTTGTTTGATTAAATATTGCTCAGTTTTAAAAATAAAATAAAATCTTAAAATATATCTTAAATACAGGTCAAAGCCAGAATGATCCATCCACAAAAAAATTAAATATTAGTCGAATTAAAGGTTAAACAGGTATTTTAATACTTAGTATGCAATCCCTTAACCTTTATTACGGCTTTTAACCTACAATTCATGGAAGAGACCAGCTTCCGAGTGCTTTCCGGGCTTATTTTGCTCCATTCCTCCAGCAGAGCTTTTTTAAGGTCGTTTTTGCTAGAAATCCTGTGTTTCTGGATGTTTTTCTCCAGCGCAGCCCACAAATTTAAATGTATTATGCACACAAACAATCTTTAGAGGCGTTAAATTGAACACTAAATATGGGCATTTCTCTGATGTCGAACGGGACGTTCGTACGCATTTCAAGTTCTGACAGTCTCGCGAGCTTTGCGGTCATTAAGTCGCAGAGCGATTGAGGGTATTTCCCCGAGAAGATAACCGCCACATCGTCCGCGTATGCCATCACTTCGCAGCTCCCCACCAGGTCACACAGAATCTTGTTCACTGCTATGTTCCATAAAAGAGGAGATAGGACACCCCTTTGCGGGGTGCCTCTCTTGACATACTTTGACTGGGTGGACGATCCCATCGATGATGTCACCGACCTGCATGTGAGCAATTAATCGATGAGCATCACCAAGTAACGGTCCACCCAGAAACGCAGTGTTTTTTTTACATAGGTTTAGCATAGGGCCCTAGTGATGGCAACAAGTTTCGTCGTTTTCCGTATTTCTGTGCGCATAACAGCAATTTTCGTACTTTTCTGCCTAATCAGCGGAACTATCACCACTAACCACTATCACCACTAACAACAAAAAACAGCAGATAAAATTAAAAATTTTGCCACGTAAAATTTTTAACTGAGTAAAAAAAGGCAAAAATTCATGTAATGGTTAGAAAAAATTGTTTAAACTAATTTTATTATTAAACAAGCATTTCAACAATATAGTTGATTTCAAATTTTTTGCTGCACTGTTTCCGTGATCTTCTCAGGGTAAGAAAGTCAGCTGGCAGATACTTGTCAGCGAGTTGAGCAACTACCTCGTGACAAAACTGCAGTAATATGTGGCAGACAAAAGCCCTCGACACACCAAATAGACTCCCGTACGATATTCCGCAGGCGATCCTAGGCAGTAAAGGGCTATTCTCTTCTCCAGAGGGATTTTCAGTCGAAAAGGAGTGTCTTTCTTTTTGAGATTGGGCAACAGTCCAACGAGAATGTTGAAGTACTCCATGCAGAAATTTTCCTTAAAAAGGCATCGGAGTTCTCAACAACATACATTATTTAATTAAAAAGAGAGAACATTATCTGCTCTTTACCTACAATAGTCCAAACGAAAGGAGGACATTGCAGTTGCAAGACGAATTGCAACCTTTCTGAGTATAGCTCAGCCGCTTCCATGCACTTCAAAAGATTCTCCGTGGATTTCGTTTAAGTTGCTGGATACTGAGGCCAGGAAAACACAAACGAAAAATTCCTGGCCCAGTTTTTTTTATATGGAGTTTGACAGTAATTTTTAGTTTCCGCGGTGCTGGATACCTAGATCAAGCAAAGAAAATATAAACACTGTTTATAAATTTATATAAACATCCTTATATATAAGGGTGTTCGTTTTCGTGTTCCGTTTTATCCGAAAATGTAAAGACAGAATTCTCAATCTCGGTATCTCAATCGGTATCTCAATCTCAATACCTAATGTATTCGTATTCTACATGGTACTAGTAGAATACGACACGTCTATCAGTAATTGTATCCAGGTTGGGCCCCTGTCTTCAGCGTTTGAATTCGAGGTACTTGCTGCTTCTTTTCGTTGTTACGAAAAATTTGAAGTTTGGCAGTAAACAGGCCTTTAAAGGCCTGTATCCAGCACCTCGGAAACTAACAATTACTGCCTCATTACTGAGTCCAAAAACTTCATAATTATTTTTTATTTAACATACGAGTACATATGTATATATTTGTATCGACATAAATATTATACGGTATTTACTATAAACATATACACAAATGTATATGGTTAGTGGTGAAACGCAAACGAAAAATTCCTGCCCCATTTTTGTACCCGGTACTCGAAGGGTAAATGTTAAATACATGGACAACCTCTCCAAAATTCACGAAATTTTTTTCCTGGATAGACCCCAATTTATCATGAGTTTTTGGTAAAAAATTTCGTGGCGGTCGTTTCTAGTTAAACTTTATATATTTAAAAAAAAAAAAAACTAGAACCGACCGCCATGAAATTTTTTTACCAAAATTCATGATAAATCGGGGTCTACTCAGGAAAAAAAATTCGTGCATTTTGGAGAGGTTGTCCATGTATTTAACATTTACCTCCGTCCGTCCGTCTGTCCGTCTTCATTTGCGCCTAGATCTCAGAGACTACAAAAGCTAGAGCAACCAAGTTTTGTATCCAGTCTCCTGTGTGATCACACTACTCCAAATGTGTTGCAAAATTTCGCCCCGCCCCTTTCCGACCGCACAAAGAACGAAAGTCTGTGGCATACACAATGTTGAAGATACGAAAAAACTAGAAACGCAGAATCATAGAGAATGACCATTTCTATCAGAGTGTTGAATCTGGATCAGATCGGATCATTATTATAGCTACAATGAAGAAAACCATTTCGAAAGTCATTGTTCCCTCTCGCTCTCTCTCACACGCCACCCTGTCTGCTTTGCTTATTCGTTTAAATGAGCGCCTAGATCTCAGAGACTATAAGAGCTAGAGCAACCAAACTTTCTATCTAAACTCCTGTGATATCAATTCAGCACAAGTTTATTTCAAAATTTTGCCACGCCCCTTTCCGCCCCCACAAAAGACGAAAATCTGTGGAATCCACAATTTTTAATATAAAAGTAAACCAAAAACGCAGAATCATGGGAAATTACTGTATCTATCAGATTGCCGAATCTGGATCAGGTCGGATCAATATTATGGCCAGAAGAAACAAATTAAATTTCAGTAGCTACGCAACGCCTGCCAAGCGCTGACTCATTCCCTCTCTCTCTCTCGCAAACACTTGTATGTCTCGAAAATGTAGTTATACATGTAGAAATGTAGACGCAGATGTAAAAAGCATATGCAAACAAAATTGGAAACATGTATAAATATTCCAAAAATGGTTTGACTCCAATTTTTGAAATTTTATTTTTTGCCCAAAATTTAATTCGTTCCTTTTGCGAACATATAATAAATTGCATAAATCGCAAGCTCATACATATATGTATGTATGTATATACTGACTGAGTACCGGGTATAAGGTAGAGCCGCGGCCTTTGCCGCGGCTCACAACATTCCCCCTCGTTTTTTATTATTTAGTTTGGCAGTAATTTTTAGTTTCCGCGCTGCTGGATATTTATCCATTTTTCCTAAAAATGGCAACAAGTCAGTCAACAAAATTGTACTTGAAATAATTTGGACAACCCAAGCCATTAAAAATTAACTTAAAATTAAGGGTATAGATATTGAAATATTTTTCCGCACAACAATAAAAATAAAACGACTGTCTTTTAAAAGAACGTGGGAGTCAATATGTATTTTGGAGTGCATATACATACATATGTACCTATGTTCGCATTTATGTATGAATGTACGTAAACACATGTACATATATTTATAATAATGAACTATAAACAATTACCGAAAAGTTCCGTTTCGCATGAAGTAGCTCTGCCATTTAACTTATCAAGACGTATTTTAGCATGATCCAAAACCTTTTTTCTGCGAAGATCGCGCCTCATATAGGCATTATTTTTATCAGCTGCATGACTAATTAAAGGATCCATTTCGAACGAAATATATGTTATTTATTTTAACTAGGGTGCAAATCTATTTATGGCACTATCGATAATAGATAAGGTTTTGGAACTGTGCGATAAGTCTAACACCAAAATATATATTGTTTGGGAGTAATAGCCTTTTCCCACACAGCACACTTACGGGGAACGGTGGGTTTTTTTGCAATATGTGAAACCTCGATTCCCACAGGCCACCATCCACCATCTACCATCCATGGAAAACTCAGCTGACAACAACAAACAAAAAATTGTTGCTCCTAATTTGTCAAAATTTAACAACAAATATGGAATATGTAATTATTTTTCGAATGTGGTTCTCAGCAACAAATGATGTTGCAAAAATTGATGGTGGCTTTCGACAAATAAATAAATTCGATGGGGAAGAATTTTTTGCAATGCCAAATTATTTTAATGAAAGTATGCCAAGAAGGGTGTGGATGGTTGTAAATAAATTGCAATCCAAGAAAAATTGTTATGTATATGTACATAACTATGTTTTATCTGTTTTAGAAGCTGTACGGAACTTTTTGTCTTCGTCATAGTTTTCCAAATTTATTCCATTTCAATTAACTTCAGGTATAGATTTGCGAAGCGTCGCCAATATTGGAGGAAAAACGCAACAGCTTCATTAATGAGAATTGGGTTCTGCTTAATTTAAGTGAGCAACCTGAACAGCGCGTTTTTCATTTACCTGCAGATAAATTCCGATCTGTCATTGCTGAACAAGTAAAATTAAATAAAAAAATTTTAAAACAACATTTTATTCCTTTTATTTATTTGCGTTCTTCTCCCAAAGGAATCATAGCATCTCTAATAGAAAATTGAGCAACAGCTTTTGAAAAACCACCTGGCTCCTTGCCCTTTTCTGGAGAATATCAGTCATTTTTGTCAGTCATTTTTTACATATTCGCAATGAATTTCATTTTTTTGTTGTGAATGAAAATTTTTCAGAGTTGTATTTTAAAACCATCGGCTAAGTATCGCATAGAAACGTGCGATTTAGAAACATCCTAAATGGATGGTGGAACTAACTGAGAATTTGCGCAACGGCAAAACCTTACGGACCATCCCCGAAATGGATGGTGGATGGTCGTCTGTGGGAACAGGCTATAAAGGTATGATTTCGAGGACTAGAAAATGAAGAAGAAGTACAGCACAGTCGGAGGCGCCAAAATGTCAAAATGCTTATTTTCCGTGATCCGCCAAAGACATGGTCTTGACTCAACTGCTTTTATTAAAGCAATCTTCTCCTCACTTTCAATATTTGCATATCTCTTTTTGGTTTTGCGCACAGATTTTGCTCCACCTCTCACTTGTACTTCAGTAATAATAAGCACATACAGTCGCTCAAAGCCAAAACTATGCAGTGTCAAATAAAAAGTTTAAGGTGGTACAGATTTTAAACTTCCTCTTCCTCCAAAAAATGTTTAAACGCCAATTTGTTGTAAGTTTTATCACATTTAAAAAGGTAACTTTATTTGTTTGATTAAATATTGCTCAGTTTTAAAAATAAAATAAAATCTTAAAATATATCTTAAATACAGGTCAAAGCCAGAATGATCCATCCACAAAAAAATTAAATATTAGTCGAATTAAAGGTTAAACAGGTATTTTAATACTTAGTATGCAATCCCTTAACCTTTATTACGGCTTTTAACCTACAATTCATGGAAGAGACCAGCTTCCGAGTGCTTTCCGGGCTTATTTTGCTCCATTCCTCCAGCAGAGCTTTTTTAAGGTCGTTTTTGCTAGAAATCCTGTGTTTCTGGATGTTTTTCTCCAGCGCAGCCCACAAATTTAAATGTATTATGCACACAAACAATCTTTAGAGGCGTTAAATTGAACACTAAATATGGGCATTTCTCTGATGTCGAACGGGACGTTCGTACGCATTTCAAGTTCTGACAGTCTCGCGAGCTTTGCGGTCATTAAGTCGCAGAGCGATTGAGGGTATTTCCCCGAGAAGATAACCGCCACATCGTCCGCGTATGCCATCACTTCGCAGCTCCCCACCAGGTCACACAGAATCTTGTTCACTGCTATGTTCCATAAAAGAGGAGATAGGACACCCCTTTGCGGGGTGCCTCTCTTGACATACTTTGACTGGGTGGACGATCCCATCGATGATGTCACCGACCTGCATGTGAGCAATTAATCGATGAGCATCACCAAGTAACGGTCCACCCAGAAACGCAGTGTTTTTTTTACATAGGTTTAGCATAGGGCCCTAGTGATGGCAACAAGTTTCGTCGTTTTCCGTATTTCTGTGCGCATAACAGCAATTTTCGTACTTTTCTGCCTAATCAGCGGAACTATCACCACTAACCACTATCACCACTAACAACAAAAAACAGCAGATAAAATTAAAAATTTTGCCACGTAAAATTTTTAACTGAGTAAAAAAAGGCAAAAATTCATGTAATGGTTAGAAAAAATTGTTTAAACTAATTTTATTATTAAACAAGCATTTCAACAATATAGTTGATTTCAAATTTTTTGCTGCACTGTTTCCGTGATCTTCTCAGGGTAAGAAAGTCAGCTGGCAGATACTTGTCAGCGAGTTGAGCAACTACCTCGTGACAAAACTGCAGTAATATGTGGCAGACAAAAGCCCTCGACACACCAAATAGACTCCCGTACGATATTCCGCAGGCGATCCTAGGCAGTAAAGGGCTATTCTCTTCTCCAGAGGGATTTTCAGTCGAAAAGGAGTGTCTTTCTTTTTGAGATTGGGCAACAGTCCAACGAGAATGTTGAAGTACTCCATGCAGAAATTTTCCTTAAAAAGGCATCGGAGTTCTCAACAACATACATTATTTAATTAAAAAGAGAGAACATTATCTGCTCTTTACCTACAATAGTCCAAACGAAAGGAGGACATTGCAGTTGCAAGACGAATTGCAACCTTTCTGAGTATAGCTCAGCCGCTTCCATGCACTTCAAAAGATTCTCCGTGGATTTCGTTTAAGTTGCTGGATACTGAGGCCAGGAAAACACAAACGAAAAATTCCTGGCCCAGTTTTTTTTATATGGAGTTTGACAGTAATTTTTAGTTTCCGCGGTGCTGGATACCTGATCAAGCAAAGAAAATATAAACACTGTTTATAAATTTATATAAACATCCTTATATATAAGGGTGTTCGTTTTCGTGTTCCGTTTTATCCGAAAATGTAAAGACAGAATTCTCAATCTCGGTATCTCAATCGGTATCTCAATCTCAATATCTAATGTATTCGTATTCTACATGGTACTAGTAGAATACGACACGTCTATCAGTAATTGTATCCAGGTTGGGCCCCTGTCTTCAGCGTTTGAATTCGAGGTACTTGCTGCTTCTTTTCGTTGTTACGAAAAATTTGAAGTTTGGCAGTAAACAGGCCTTTAAAGGCCTGTATCCAGCACCTCGGAAACTAACAATTACTGCCTCATTACTGAGTCCAAAAACTTCATAATTATTTTTTATTTAACATACGAGTACATATGTATATATTTGTATCGACATAAATATTATACGGTATTTACTATAAACATATACACAAATGTATATGGTTAGTGGTGAAACGCAAACGAAAAATTCCTGCCCCATTTTTGTACCCGGTACTCGAAGGGTAAATGTTAAATACATGGACAACCTCTCCAAAATTCACGAAATTTTTTTCCTGGATAGACCCCAATTTATCATGAATTTTTGGTAAAAAATTTCGTGGCGGTCGTTTCTAGTTAAACTTTATATATTTAAAAAAAAAAAAACTAGAACCGACCGCCATCAAATTTTTTTACCAAAATTCATGATAAATCGGGGTCTACTCAGGAAAAAAAATTCGTGCATTTTGGAGAGGTTGTCCATGTATTTAACATTTACCTCCGTCCGTCCGTCTGTCCGTCTTCATTTGCGCCTAGATCTCAGAGACTACAAAAGCTAGAGCAACCAAGTTTTGTATCCAGTCTCCTGTGTGATCACACTACTCCAAATGTGTTGCAAAATTTCGCCCCGCCCCTTTCCGACCGCACAAAGAACGAAAGTCTGTGGCATACACAATGTTGAAGATACGAAAAAACTAGAAACGCAGAATCATAGAGAATGACCATTTCTATCAGAGTGTTGAATCTGGATCAGATCGGATCATTATTATAGCTACAATGAAGAAAACCATTTCGAAAGTCATTGTTCCCTCTCGCTCTCTCTCACACGCCACCCTGTCTGCTTTGCTTATTCGTTTAAATGAGCGCCTAGATCTCAGAGACTATAAGAGCTAGAGCAACCAAACTTTCTATCTAAACTCCTGTGATATCAATTCAGCACAAGTTTATTTCAAAATTTTGCCACGCCCCTTTCCGCCCCCACAAAAGACGAAAATCTGTGGAATCCACAATTTTTAATATAAAAGTAAACCAAAAACGCAGAATCATGGGAAATTACTGTATCTATCAGATTGCCGAATCTGGATCAGGTCGGATCAATATTATGGCCAGAAGAAACAAATTAAATTTCAGTAGCTACGCAACGCCTGCCAAGCGCTGACTCATTCCCTCTCTCTCTCTCGCAAACACTTGTATGTCTCGAAAATGTAGTTATACATGTAGAAATGTAGACGCAGATGTAAAAAGCATATGCAAACAAAATTGGAAACATGTATAAATATTCCAAAAATGGTTTGACTCCAATTTTTGAAATTTTATTTTTTGCCCAAAATTTAATTCGTTCCTTTTGCGAACATATAATAAATTGCATAAATCGCAAGCTCATATATGTATGTATGTATATACTGACTGAGTACCGGGTATAAGGTAGAGCCGCGGCCTTTGCCGCGGCCTTTGCCGCGGCTCACAACATTCCCCCTCGTTTTTTATTATTTAGTTTGGCAGTAATTTTTAGTTTCCGCGCTGCTGGATATTTATCCATTTTTCCTAAAAATGGCAACAAGTCAGTCAACAAAATTGTACTTGAAATAATTTGGACAACCCAAGCCATTAAAAATTAACTTAAAATTAAGGGTATAGATATTGAAATATTTTTCCGCACAACAATAAAAATAAAACGACTGTCTTTTAAAAGAACGTGGGAGTCAATATGTATTTTGGAGTGCATATACATACATATGTACCTATGTTCGCATTTATGTATGAATGTACGTAAACACATGTACATATATTTATAATAATGAACTATAAACAATTACCGAAAAGTTCCGTTTCGCATGAAGTAGCTCTGCCATTTAACTTATCAAGACGTATTTTAGCATGATCCAAAACCTTTTTTCTGCGAAGATCGCGCCTCATATAGGCATTATTTTTATCAGCTGCATGACTAATTAAAGGATCCATTTCGAACGAAATATATGTTATTTATTTTAACTAGGGTGCAAATCTATTTATGGCACTATCGATAATAGATAAGGTTTTGGAACTGTGCGATAAGTCTAACACCAAAATATATATTGTTTGGGAGTAATAGCCTTTTCCCACACAGCACACTTACGGGGAACGGTGGGTTTTTTTGCAATATGTGAAACCTCGATTCCCACAGGCCACCATCCACCATCTACCATCCATGGAAAACTCAGCTGACAACAACAAACAAAAAATTGTTGCTCCTAATTTGTCAAAATTTAACAACAAATATGGAATATGTAATTATTTTTCGAATGTGGTTCTCAGCAACAAATGATGTTGCAAAAATTGATGGTGGCTTTCGACAAATAAATAAATTCGATGGGGAAGAATTTTTTGCAATGCCAAATTATTTTAATGAAAGTATGCCAAGAAGGGTGTGGATGGTTGTAAATAAATTGCAATCCAAGAAAAATTGTTATGTATATGTACATAACTATGTTTTATCTGTTTTAGAAGCTGTACGGAACTTTTTGTCTTCGTCATAGTTTTCCAAATTTATTCCATTTCAATTAACTTCAGGTATAGATTTGCGAAGCGTCGCCAATATTGGAGGAAAAACGCAACAGCTTCATTAATGAGAATTGGGTTCTGCTTAATTTAAGTGAGCAACCTGAACAGCGCGTTTTTCATTTACCTGCAGATAAATTCCGATCTGTCATTGCTGAACAAGTAAAATTAAATAAAAAAATTTTAAAACAACATTTTATTCCTTTTATTTATTTGCGTTCTTCTCCCAAAGGAATCATAGCATCTCTAATAGAAAATTGAGCAACAGCTTTTGAAAAACCACCTGGCTCCTTGCCCTTTTCTGGAGAATATCAGTCATTTTTGTCAGTCATTTTTTACATATTCGCAATGAATTTCATTTTTTTGTTGTGAATGAAAATTTTTCAGAGTTGTATTTTAAAACCATCGGCTAAGTATCGCATAGAAACGTGCGATTTAGAAACATCCTAAATGGATGGTGGAACTAACTGAGAATTTGCGCAACGGCAAAACCTTACGGACCATCCCCGAAATGGATGGTGGATGGTCGTCTGTGGGAACAGGCTATAAAGGTATGATTTCGAGGACTAGAAAATGAAGAAGAAGTACAGCACAGTCGGAGGCGCCAAAATGTCAAAATGCTTATTTTCCGTGATCCGCCAAAGACATGGTCTTGACTCAACTGCTTTTATTAAAGCAATCTTCTCCTCACTTTCAATATTTGCATATCTCTTTTTGGTTTTGCGCACAGATTTTGCTCCACCTCTCACTTGTACTTCAGTAATAATAAGCACATACAGTCGCTCAAAGCCAAAACTATGCAGTGTCAAATAAAAAGTTTAAGGTGGTACAGATTTTAAACTTCCTCTTCCTCCAAAAAATGTTTAAACGCCAATTTGTTGTAAGTTTTATCACATTTAAAAAGGTAACTTTAATTGCTGATTAAATATTGCTCAGTTTAAAAAAAAAATAAAAACTTAAAATATATCTTAAATACAGGTCCGAGCTAAAACTATGCAGCCACAAACTAGTTTAATATTAGTCGAATAAAAGGTTAAACAGGTATTTTAATACTTAGTATGCAATCCCTTAACCTTTATTACGGCTTTTAACCTACTATTCATGGAAGAGACCAGCTTCCGAGTGCTTTCCGGGCTTATTTTGCTCCATTCCTCCAGCAGAGCTTTTTTAAGGTCGTTTTTGCTAGAAATCCTGTGTTTCTGGATGTTTTTCTCCAGCGCAGCCTACAAATTTAAATGTATTATGCACACAAACAATCTTTAGAGGCGTTAAATTGAACACTAAATATGGGCATTTCTCTGATGTCGAACGGGACGTTCGTACGCATTTCAAGTTCTGACAGTCTCGCGAGCTTTGCGGTCATTAAGTCGCAGAGCGATTGAGGGTATTTCCCCGAGAAGATAACCGCCACATCGTCCGCGTATGCCATCACTTCGCAGCTCCCCACCAGGTCACACAGAATCTTGTTCACTGCTATGTTCCATAAAAGAGGAGATAGGACACCCCTTTGCGGGGTGCCTCTCTTGAAATACTTTGACTGGGTGGACGATCCCATCGATGATGTCACCGACCTGCATGTGAGCAATTAATCGATGAGCATCACCAAGTAACGGTCCACCCAGAAACGCAGTGTTTTTTTTACATAGGTTTAGCATAGGGCCCTAGTGATGGCAACAAGTTTCGTCGTTTTCCGTATTTCTGTGCGCATAACAGCAATTTTCGTACTTTTCTGCCTAATCAGCGGAACTATCACTGTTTAGCTACTGAGCTTTTTCACTAGCTGTTGCGATTAAAAGACGATTGCAATTGGGCTTTGGTTGTATATAGGCGATTTAATGCCAGGTTTATTTAACTAGATGTATATATGTAGATATGCGTATACGACGAGATATGATGCGTTGATTTCGAGTATTCGCTCCAGACTCAAATGCAAGGGCTGACGGCGTACTTGCCGTGCCCTATGAGGCAACGCTTACCGAGCGGGAGAGAGTGCAATTACAAGAGAGCTTGAGCAGTTCGGGCTGCTGCTAAGTCGAGTACAAAGAATGCTTATATGTACATAAGTATGCGAACGAAAGCCGCTGCCATGCGTAGGCATATGCGGTAACAAAATATTTTAAGGTGGGCAATAGTTGACATCGAGATGTGCATTTACATTATGGTTTTGGTTTATACTGCTTGACCCGACATACTCCCCCCGTTGAAACCCTGTCCTTCAACATCATCCTTAAGGGGCAGCAGACACAACTTGTTGACGGCTCGTTTTATAAGTCCAGATGATGTCTTCAGCACGGCGACTCGGGAAATGCCATCTCTTCCTGGTACAAGCTCAACCACCCTCGCCAGTGGCCATTTCATGGGAGGAAGATTCTCGTCCTTGACAAGGACCATATCGGCGACTGCCAAACTGGGCTTCGCAGTGCGCCATTTTGAGCGTTGCTGTAGCGAAGTGATGTACTCTTCCTTCCACCGGGACCAGAAGAGCTGCTGCAGGTATGAAACGCGCTGCCAGCCGTCCAAGCGATCGAATTTAAGCCGTGTTACGTCTGGCTCAGCGAACGAAGCAGGAGGGCCACCATTCAAGAAGTGCGCTGGAGTTAAAACATCAAGATCGGCAGGGCTCTCTGAAATGGAGACTAAGGGTCTTGAATTAATTACAGCCGTGATGTGGCATAACAACGTCCGCAGTTCGTCAAATCCAAGAATCGAGCTGCCTATCGCACGGTAGAAGTGGTACTTGGCCGTCTTAACTGCCGCTTCCCATAGGCCACCAAAATGCGGGGAGCGCGGAGGAATGAAGTGCCAGTCTATAGACTCAACCAAGCAAAAATCCAGCACAGCCTTCTGATGGTCATCGCTGAGGACCAGGCGCTTTAATTCCATCAGCTCATTCCTAGCGCCGACAAAATTGGTTGCGTTGTCCGACCAAATTTGTCGCGGCTTCCGTCGAGTGCATATGAAGCGCTTTAGTCCATGAAGAAAGGCAAGTGTAGACAGGTCCTTAATCAGCTCCAGATGAACAGCCTTGGTAGCGAAGCAAATGAAGACACAGACGTAACACTTGATTGGGCCCTTATTGCGTGCCTCCGGTTTGTAGAAAAATGGCCCACAAAAGTCGACGCCTGTGATCTCAAAGGCATGAGAACCGTCGAGCCGCTCCTTTGGAAGATCCGCCATAATATGCTCCAATACTCTAGGCTTCATTCGAAAGCATCTTATGCACTTATTCACTGCCTTGTTTACCGTCTTCCTCCCCCCAATGGGCCAATATTGGGATCGAATGAGTCCAAGCAAAGCTCGAGGTCCAGCGTGCAGATTCCGCTCATGAAAGTGAGAGATTATGGAAAGAGTTAGTGGATGGCGGCTAGGCAAGATAATTGGATGACGGCCATTAAAATCCAACGTAGAGTTCTTCAATCGACCATCAACCCTGAGCAGACCAAACTGATCCATAAACGGCGACAACGAAGCAAGTGAGCTAGATGGGGGAACCGATCCCCTGGACCGCAGCGACTTCATGTCCTCCCATAGCTGAGTGCGCTGGACTAGTCGCAGCAATAACTGGGTTCCATGCTCAATGTCCGAGACAATCAGTCCGGGATGCCGAATGCGATTGCAAAACTTGTAAATGTATCCGAACACGCGTTGCAAGGAACCAAACGAGTTTGCATACTTGGAATCAGCTACAATGTCAATATAGGGAGACTTTACCAGAAGAGCACTCCGGCGAAGCTCAAGGGCTGGCTTATCCGGTAGTACAGTGGCCGGCCAGTCATCTGAAAGGCCACAAAGAAATGGAGGTCCATGAGCCCAAAGGGAACACTTCTTCAGCTCAGTCGGAAGAGTCCCTCGAGAGAGAATGTCGGCTGGGTTTAACGCTGTGGGAACATAGCGCCATGTCATGTTGTCAGTCATTTCCTGAATCGTTGCTACTCTGTTTGCAACAAATACGTTAAATCTTGATGACTCGTCCCGAATCCAGGAAAGTGCAACCGCAGAATCACACCAACAGTAACACCTTCCCTTGAAGACATTCATTCCGGATATTTCAGACATGAGCCTAGCCAGCAACTCCGCTCCACAAAGCTCCAACTTTGGCACCGTAAGTGTCTTCAAAGGAGCAACACGAGATTTGGCACAAAGTAAGTGACTGCTGGCATGCTGACCCTTTGACACGACATATATGCATGCACCATAAGCCTCGATGCTGGCATCGCAGAATCCGTGAATTTCTAGCTCAGAGCCTGGAAGGAGGACAAGACGAGGAAACTCAAGTCGACGAATCTGGCCAAAACTGCTGCATATTTCATGCCACTCTGTACTCAGTGAGGCTGGGAGACTTTCATCCCAGGCTAACTTCTCCTTGCACAAACGCTGAAGAAAGATTTTTGATTTCGTAATTACAGGACCAGCCAGTCCGAGAGGATCGTAGAACCGCGCTATGGTTGATAACACAGAGCGCCTGCAGGGGTTCGGAGACGATTCTAGGGCAGAGAACGAAAATAAAAGTTTATCAGAAATCGGATCCCAAGCGAGTCCTAGTGTCTTAGTAAAATGGCTGCCATCATCGAACTTTAAGTACGTTTCCTTGTCCTCATCAGGAATTCCATCCAGCACAGTGGGAACGTTCGAGCACCATTTCCTCAATCTGAACTGACCCCTAGACAGAATTCCAGCAGTTTGCTCACGAATGCGGATGGCCTCTTCCTGAGATCTGGCGCCAGATATCAAATCGTCCACGTAGAAGTCACGGCGAAGAACTTCAGCTCCAACTGGAAAATCTGCCTGCTCGTCGGTTGCCAACTGGTGCATCGCTCGCACAGATAAATAGGAGGCAGGCTTCGTCCCATAAGTAACGGTGTCCAGTTGAAACACGCTCAAGTCATCTTGTGTGGAGTTTCTCCACAGAATACACTGCAAGTTGCTGTCCTCGGGCGAAACTCGTACACACCGATACATCTTACAGATATCTCCCGTAATCGCAACTGCGTATGAACGAAATCGAGCAATAATCTGAAAGAGTTTAGGTTGTATTACGGGGCCAGCCATTAAAACATCATTCAAGGAATAGCCAGATGACGTAGAAGCGGATCCATCAAAAACGACTCGAAGCTTGGTCGTAGAACTATCCTCTTTCATGACGCAATGGTGAGGCAGAAAATACCGGCAGTTGCTGATTGAATGGGCAGGAACAGGAGACATGTGACCTAAGTCAAGATACTCGTTTATGAAGGCAGCATATTGAGCCTTCACCTCAGGGTGACGATTTAACTTCCGCTCAAGGGACAGGAATCTGCGACGCGCTTGATTGTAAGATTCTCCCAGGAGATCCAAACTATATTTAGTTGGCAGCCGAACACAATAATCGCCATTTTCTAGACGACGGATATGCTGAACAAAATGCGCTTCACAATCCAGCTCTTCCTTGGTAGATTTTACTATGGGTTCGACGCAACTCTCAACCTCCCAAAACCTCCGAAGGAGCACTTCAAGTTGCTGATCTGGATTGTTATCCTCGGCAATAACGGCCGGCGCATGAGCCACCATTAAAGACGACCCATTTGAACGAGAGCAACCTCCAGACACGACCCATCCCAAGCGAGTCTTCTGAATTGAAGGCAATCCTGGCAGTAGTTTAATCTGACCCACACAAAGGAGATCGTAGAACAGACTTGCTCCAATTAATAGATCGACGCGCTGAGGCCTATAGAACTCCGGATCCGCTAGGGGTATGTTCGCTGGAATGTTCCAGTTATGCGTGTCAATTCCAAAGCATGGCTGACGATCAGTTATGTTAGAAGCTACGATAGCCGTGATGAAAGCTGAGAAATCCGATGAGCGAGAGTGCAAGCTAACACTGACCGAACATCCATCGGTGACGAAGCTGGAGTCGCCAATTCCAGAAACTGCGGTTGATGATTTCCTTTTCCGAAGCTGAAGCTGATTGGCGAAACGAGAAGTTATCAGATGCAACTGGGAGCCGGAATCCAGCAATGCTCTGCAGGGAACTAAAACTCCGGAACGATTTTTTACCAAAACTGTGGCAGTGGCAAGTAGAACGACATTATTACTGAGACCTTGGGCTATAAATGCAGACGAAGTAGACGCTGAAGTAGGGGGTTCAGTGGTAAGCTGAGCCGGATTAGAAGAAGGGGGCGCAAACGGAGACTGAGCATCAGTTGACTGACCTTGGACTGCAGCCGAATCAGGGTTACCGAAATGAAGCGTAGTATGATGCTTGCAGCCGCAGATACGACAGTGGCTCGAGGTGCACTGGCTTAATCGGTGTCCTGTTCTAAGGCAATTAATGCAAAGGGCCAGTCGTTTGGCCTCTTTATGGCGATTTTCGGGGGACAGTGCCTTGAACTTCGGACAGTACTGGACTTCGTGAGCGCCGGAACTGCAGAGCACGCAGCTTAAGAAAGCTTGGCTAGTTGCAATTAAGGTGGACCTGGAATTGTTGTATCGTTTATTCTTGCCCACCTGAGTGCCGGGCGCATACATTGCCCTAATGTGCTCCTGATTCTCCAACTTCTGACATCTTTGTTCCAGAAACTCGGTGAATTGCTCGGCTGTGGGTATGCTATCCAGTGACGGAGTGTCCTCCCACTTGGCTTGTGTGGCACTGTCTACCCTCTGCAGCAGGCTGTGTATTATAATACAGTCAGCAATCTGTTCCTTTGTCCCAATACTTTTTAAGGCTCGCAGATTGCCAATTGCGGTATCTGTCAAGAATCGGAGCTGAGAAACAGACGACTCCTCAACGCGCTGCACACCCAGAATGTCATTGACGTGTGCCTGAAAAATTAACCGTTTATTATTAAAGCGTCTGTTCAGCAAATCTAAAGCGATGGGATAACTGGCGTGGCTAAATTCCAACGACGAGATCGTGTCTAGAGCCGGTCCTTTTAGGCAGGATCGTAGGTGCTGCAATTTTTCCACATTCGTCAAGTCAGGCTCCTTGTCGATTATCGAGGAAAACATGCTCCAAAAGGCGGAGTACTGTGAGTAGCCTCCACTGAATTCTGGAAGCTTTAACTCCGGTAGGCGATGTCGATGCTGCATTATAACCGTAGCCGGAGCTTCTGAAATATGGTCCGTCCGCATTGTTGAGCAAGGGAGCATTGTGGGCTGCCGCTTGTTCAACTCATGCTTAATGCTGGTCTCCAGCATAACCACGCACTCGTCAAACTCTTCTCTTAAGGGACCACTGATCTCATCAAGATCGATTCTTTCCAGAGCATCATGATGCTCATTGAAAGACACGACAAGATCCAATACAGACTTTAAGCGGACGTTCAATTCCTCCTCCTTGAGCTCACCAATCTTCTCTTCGCCGACGGCATTTTCAATTCTCCGTGCTGCACTTAGCAGAGCTTGAACCTTACGCTTGTAGTAAGAAAGGTCTGCATTGAGGGACACGGGGGAATTGAGAGCGTTAGGGGAGGGTGTGCTATCAGAAGCCATTTCTTGTATTTGATACGGCAAACACAGAGGTCAATAGCCGGTGAATAACCTCGAACAGTTTTAAAGGCACTTCAAATCGATCGCAGCGTTCGAACACACGAGCACAGACCAGCAGCGAGAGTTCGCAATTTGCCAAAAAAACCAACAATGTCAAACACACTGGGTGCACCGAAAACGAAACGAAACAACAGCAAGCAGAACGTAAAGCAGATGACGCGAGAACCGTTACTGTTTGTGCACAACCGGCGAACCGAACAACTGTGTTTTATGCAAATTAGGGAACGATATATGTAATTGGCTTTTTGTTTATATGTTTATGCTTGTTTATATTGATGTAATTGTTTATCACGTCTGGGGTCACCAAAATGTTTAGCTACTGAGCTTTTTCACTAGCTGTTGCGATTAAAAGACGATTGCAATTGGGCTTTGGTTGTATATAGGCGATTTAATGCCAGGTTTATTTAACTAGATGTATATATGTAGATATGCGTATACGACGAGATATGATGCGTTGATTTCGAGTATTCGCTCCAGACTCAAATGCAAGGGCTGACGGCGTACTTGCCGTGCCCTATGAGGCAACGCTTACCGAGCGGGAGAGAGTGCAATTACAAGAGAGCTTGAGCAGTTCGGGCTGCTGCTAAGTCGAGTACAAAGAATGCTTATATGTACATAAGTATGCGAACGAAAGCCGCTGCCATGCGTAGGCATATGCGGTAACAAAATATTTTAAGGTGGGCAATAGTTGACATCGAGATGTGCATTTACATTATGGTTTTGGTTTATACTGCTTGACCCGACAATCACCACTAACCACTATCACCACTAACAACAAAAAACAGCAGATAAAATTAAAAATTTTGCCACGTAAAATTTTTAACTGAGTAAAAAAAGGCAAAAATTCATGTAATGGTTAGAAAAAATTGTTTAAACTAATTTTATTATTAAACAAGCATTTCAACAATATAGTTGATTTCAAATTTTTTGCTGCACTGTTTCCGTGATCTTCTCAGGGTAAGAAAGTCAGCTGGCAGATACTTGTCAGCGAGTTGAGCAACTACCTCGTGACAAAACTGCAGTAATATGTGGCAGACAAAAGCCCTCGACACACCAAATAGACTCCCGTACGATATTCCGCAGGCGATCCTAGGCAGTAAAGGGCTATTCTCTTCTCCAGAGGGATTTTCAGTCGAAAAGGAGTGTCTTTCTTTTTGAGATTGGGCAACAGTCCAACGAGAATGTTGAAGTACTCCATGCAGAAATTTTCCTTAAAAAGGCATCGGAGTTCTCAACAACATACATTATTTAATTAAAAAGAGAGAACATTATCTGCTCTTTACCTACAATAGTCCAAACGAAAGGAGGACATTGCAGTTGCAAGACGAATTGCAACCTTTCTGAGTATAGCTCAGCCGCTTCCATGCACTTCAAAAGATTCTCCGTGGATTTCGTTTAAGTTGCTGGATACTGAGGCCAGGAAAACACAAACGAAAAATTCCTGGCCCAGTTTTTTTTATATGGAGTTTGACAGTAATTTTTAGTTTCCGCGGTGCTGGATACCTGATCAAGCAAAGAAAATATAAACACTGTTTATAAATTTATATAAACATCCTTATATATAAGGGTGTTCGTTTTCGTGTTCCGTTTTATCCGAAAATGTAAAGACAGAATTCTCAATCTCGGTATCTCAATCGGTATCTCAATCTCAATACCTAATGTATTCGTATTCTACATGGTACTAGTAGAATACGACACGTCTATCAGTAATTGTATCCAGGTTGGGCCCCTGTCTTCAGCGTTTGAATTCGAGGTACTTGCTGCTTCTTTTCGTTGTTACGAAAAATTTGAAGTTTGGCAGTAAACAGGCCTTTAAAGGCCTGTATCCAGCACCTCGGAAACTAACAATTACTGCCTCATTACTGAGTCCAAAAACTTCATAATTATTTTTTATTTAACATACGAGTACATATGTATATATTTGTATCGACATAAATATTATACGGTATTTACTATAAACATATACACAAATGTATATGGTTAGTGGTGAAACGCAAACGAAAAATTCCTGCCCCATTTTTGTACCCGGTACTCGAAGGGTAAATGTTAAATACATGGACAACCTCTCCAAAATTCACGAAATTTTTTTCCTGGATAGACCCCAATTTATCATGAATTTTTGGTAAAAAATTTCGTGGCGGTCGTTTCTAGTTAAACTTTATATATTTAAAAAAAAAAAAACTAGAACCGACCGCCATGAAATTTTTTTACCAAAACGCAGAATCATGGGAAATTACTGTATCTATCAGATTGCCGAATCTGGATCAGGTCGGATCAATATTATGGCCAGAAGAAACAAATTAAATTTCAGTAGCTACGCAACGCCTGCCAAGCGCTGACTCATTCCCTCTCTCTCTCTCGCAAACACTTGTATGTCTCGAAAATGTAGTTATACATGTAGAAATGTCGACGCAGATGTAAAAAGCATATGCAAACAAAATTGGAAACATGTATAAATATTCCAAAAATGGTTTGACTCCAATTTTTGAAATTTTATTTTTTGCCCAAAATTTAATTCGTTCCTTTTGCGAACATATAATAAATTGCATAAATCGCAAGCTCATATATGTATGTATGTATAAGTTAACGAGAGTTAACTGAATCTGCCACTGGATGGAGCGGACTCTGCATTATTGTCGAATAAGCAGTTTTCGTCATCTGTGGGATCGCGATCGGCGCGACCGATCGCCCGGATGTCGGCCGTCAACAAACACCACTCAAGAGGCGCTGGGTCAGCACTTTGGCTGGATAGCAACCGGCGTCGTGGGCGGCAGCGAAGGGCTTGCCTTTAGGAGTTTAGGATACTTAAGTTGAGTCTTTAGCGGTCAGCCGAGTGGCAGCAACATATTCGTTCTCGCCTTGCGGGCCTTAATTACTCATTATAATATCTTTGTGCTTGATTCCATCTTATCCAGTTTAATATCATTAAAGATTGTGAAACAAATCTATACTTGTGTTAAATTAAATTATTACTGGCGCCCAACACGATCGGACCAAGCCCGAGAATCAATTAGCGCGGAGACAACGCCCGCTAAGCGATAAGTGCAAAGAATAATAGCAAACAAAAAAGACCAGCATAGAGTGCGGAGACAACGCCCGCTCGAAAAGTGCGAATAAAAGGTCAAAATAACAAAAACTAAAAAAAAAGAACAAGTTATAAAATATCAGCATAGAGTGCGGAGACAACGCCCGCTCAAAAAGTGCAAAGGATAGCTTCAATCAACAAAAAATGAACAAAAGAACAAGTTATTAAATATCAGCATAGAGTGCGGAGACAACGCCCGCTCAAAAAGTGCAAAAGATATGTTCAACTAACAAAACTAAAAAAAAACAAAAATAACGAAATACAAAATATAAACACTTGAGTGCGGAGACAAAGCCCGCTCAATATAAAAAAGGTGAAAACATAAAACCATTCTAACAAAAGAGCGCGGAGACAACGCCCGCTCCAAGATTAGAAAATCGCAAACTGCGCCCGCGGGCCAGATCTACAAAGAGATCGCTGCACTTAGAAGCTCATAGCCCTGAGTATAAACAAAGGCAATTAATCAACCCAAAAAACTGTTACACCAAAGCGGACGGCTTTGGGCAGCGGCGAAGATAGACAAGGAAGAATTAATACCAACGAAACTGGAAAGACCTACGGAACAACATCCACAGGGGATAGAGAACACAACAAACAAGAGCATAGAAAAAAAAGAGGAACATGTAAGTGAAACCCTTTTTCAAAAATCGACAAATTAAAATCAAGTAAATTCGTATAGAATATTACTTAGAGTGAAACATCATTCGAAAAAACGAAAACAAAAAGAATAAAAAGAAAAGAAAAAACAAAAACGTTCAAGCCTCAAAATTTCTCAGAATATTTTTTCTTCCCCTGCCCCTTTTGTCGCGATAAGTGTAAGTGGGAAACATAACACCGCGCCACAAATACATCGTTGGGGGCGGACAATAAAAAAATGTGTGTTTGAGGGAGCTCGAATTTGACTCTTAAAATAAACAAACAATAACAGCGGCCCGGCGCAGCTGAAATAAACCTAAGACACAGACAGAAATAATCGGTAGGGGGAAAACTGAAAGGAATTTTTTTTATGTCCGTTGAAAATAACATCAACGAGTTAGAAGAGTTGTTCGTAGAACTCAATTTAGATTTTCAAATTGGACCAGAAGAAATAATAGAAATAATGAATGCGGAACAAGTCCAAGCCGCCATAACTGCGGCGGTCAGCGCTGCGTTGGCTACGCAGAGAGCCAACTTTGAGGAACGCTTACAAGCGGTAACTGACCGACTGCAGGCTGTTAGAGTTCAGGCCCCCGAGGCCCAGGCCTACGAGCCGGTTACTCTAAATCGAGACATACCTTGCGATGAGGCTCTGGATGCGGTTAAAACGCTGCCAGAGTTCCATGGGGCCCAGGAACAGTACGTCTCCTGGCGCCAGGCAGCAAAGGCTGCCTATAAACTATATGAGGGATTTGTAGGTAGTTCAAAACATTACCAAGCGGTTCTCATAATCAGGAATAAGATTAGAGGCTCCGCTGACTCGTTCTTATCATCATTCAACACAGTGTTGAACTTTGAGGCAATCATCAATCGCCTCGATTTCACGTATGCGGACAAGCGTCCACTGCACCTGCTAGAACAAGAGCTTGCCACGCTCCGACAGGGTGGCATGTCCATCACTCAATTCTATGCAGAGGTTGAGAAGAAACTCACTCTCCTCACAAACAAGACAATCATGTCACAAGACGCCGCACAGGCGCAATATATTAATGAAAAGTATAGGGCCGACGCTCTCCGTGTCTTCATTTCAGGCCTAAGAAGAGGCGTCACTGACACACTGTTTGCGGCGCAGCCTAAAGATTTGCCATCAGCTCTAGCCTTGGCGCAAGAAATTGAGGCCAATCACGATAGGCACGACTTTGCGGCGAATTACGCAAGAGTGCTAGAAAACAAGGGCCAGAACAGAAATAGATACAAACAGGGTGGGCAAAATGAGCCCGATCACTATAAAAAACAATCAAAAAACCCTTTCTACACGAATAATCAGGGCACTCACCAAACAAATGGTCACCGTGGCCAAAATAAGGTGGAAATGATGGATGTCGACCCATCTTCCTCTAAACTCCGTCAACCGACTAACTTTCAAAAGCAACTGGGATCCAATTTAGGCCCACCGGCTGGGACAAACCGTATTATCGGACACCAACAGGGTGAGTTCAAGAGGCCGGCTGGATCCCAGAGACTCTCCGACCAGCGCAGACAGCAGGTTAATCACATCGCTCAGGAAGACCCAGATCAGTACGAACAAAAGTACGATCAGTTGGCGTCTGAGGCGGTGGAGGAGATCGATGAGGATAACAATCCGGGATATGAAAGTGATACTGTTCATTTTTTAGGGGAGAATCCCTGCTTCCGTTCGTCAAGCGAACAGTAGCGGGGAGAACAATAAATATCTTAATAGATACTGGGGCCGCAAAAAATTACATAAAGCCACTAAAAGAACTTCAGGGAATTGGCCCTGTAGAAGCCCCATTCATTGTAAAGTCCCTACACGGCTTCAACAAAGTAAATCGAAAATGTTCCCTAACCATGTTCGGCATTAAAAGCCCGTTTTTTATCTTGCCAGAGCTATCAACTTTTGATGGCATCGTAGGGCTTGACACGCTGACCAAGGCTGGCGTCAATATAAACTTGGAAACAAAGAAACTCCACTTTGGGCATGAATCTGAAAAAATCTTATTCCACAAGTGCCCCAGCGTCAACTTCATGAAAATAGACGATATCGAAGTTCCACCAGCAGTAAGGGACGAATTTCTCAAAATGATGTCCAACCGTATAAAGGCATTTGCAGATCCAACTGAGATGCTGCCCTTTAATACGGCAATAGTAGCCACAATTAGGACCGAGGATGAGGAGCCGATCTACTCAAAGATGTACCCTTTTCCTGTAGGGGCCACTGCCTTCGTCAATGACGAAGTGAAAGACCTTTTGAAGAACAAGATCATTCGGCCATCCAGGTCTCCGTTCAACAACCCCATATGGGTTGTCGGAAAAAAAGGCACTGACAGTTCGGGTTCAAGCAAGAAACGGCTAATCATAGACTTCCGCAAGCTTAACTCAAAGACCATACCAGACAAGTACCCGATGCCTTGTATCTCCATGATACTTTCAAATCTGGGGAAGGCAACATACTTTACTACCCTTGACCTAAAGTCAGGGTACCACCAAATCACGCTAGCTGAGCGCGATCGCGAAAAGACATCATTTTCGGTAAACGGAGGTAAATATGAATTTTGCCGGTTGCCATTCGGCCTCAGGAATGCCTCCAGCATTTTTCAACGTGCCATTGACGACGTATTGCGGGAGCATATCGGCAAGATATGTTATGTGTACGTTGATGATGTCATCGTGTTTTCAAGGAGTGAGTCGGATCATGTCAGAGACATTGACACCGTGCTCAGCAGCCTCCACGACGCAAACATGAGGGTGTCAAAGGAGAAGTCCCAATTCTTCAAGAGACAAGTGGAATTCCTTGGCTTTGTGGTATCAACTGAGGGCACAAGAACAAGCCCCGATAAAGTCAAGGCCATTCAGGAGTTTAGGCAACCCTCCACCCTGTTTGCGGTAAGATCATTCTTGGGTCTTGCCAGCTACTACAGGTGCTTCATAAAGGACATCGCTCAGATAGCAAGGCCAATTTCCAGTATTTTGAAAGGAGAAAACGGCAAAATCAGCAAGCAACGCTCGAAGTCTGTTCCTATACAGTTTGACGAGGTACAAAAGCAAGCCTTTGATAAACTTAGGAATATTTTGGCGTCGGAAGACGTTATTCTCCACTACCCAGACTTCAACCAGCCATTCGACCTAACCACTGATGCCTCAGCCAGTGGCATTGGGGCGGTGCTGTCGCAAGGCAATAGACCCATAACCATGATTTCTAGGACTCTGAAGGACAGGGAGCTAAACTACGCGACCAATGAAAGAGAACTGTTGGCCATAGTTTGGGCCCTATATTCGCTTCGTCACTACCTATATGGAAAGAGTGACATTAACATCTACACGGACCATCAGCCATTGATATTCGCAGTCTCGGATAGAAATCCCAATTCCAAAATAAAGCGTTGGCGGGAGAGTCTTATACAAACCAGGCAGGGACAACCATGTAGCGGATGCGCTGTCGAGGCAAGATATTAATGCCTTAGAGAGCCAGAGTCGATCCGACGCAGCTACAATTCACAGTGAAGCCTCGCTTACTTATGTAATTGAGGGCACAGACAAACCAGTGAACTGCTTCAGGAATCAAATAATCCTGGAAGAGGCAGACATCCCCTCGAAGCAGCTTCACATTCTCTTCGCTGAAAAAACCCGTCACAAAATTGATTTCGTCAGTCGGGACACACTTCTTGCGTCCATCAAAGAGGTGGTAAAGCCTGGGGTCGTTAACGCCATCTATTGCACTCTACCGATTTTGGCGTTCGTGCAGAATGACCTTGTGAAGGCCTTTCCGGACACAAAGTTTCGGTATTGTAAGACCCTAGTGACAGACATTACAAACGATGGGGAACGCAGGGAGATAGTAACCACCGAGCACAATCGGGCGCACAGGGCAGCCCAGGAGAATGTAAAGCAGGTGCTGCGCGATTACTACTTTCCAAAAATGGAAAGAATCGCATCAGAAGTGGTATCTAACTGCAGGATATGCCAAAAAGCTAAGTATGACAGACACCCTAGAAGGCAAGAATTAGGGGTGACGCCGATACCGGCAAGAGTAGGCGAGTTGATTTATATCGACATTTTTTCCACCGCAGGAAAACACTTCCTAACCGCGATTGACAAGTTTTCAAAATTTGCAATAACGCAACAAGTCGCTTCGCGCACAATAACAGACGTTAAAATACCAATTTTGCAACTGGTGAACATCTTCCCAGCCATAAAGACCATTTATTGTGACAATGAGCCAGCCTTCAATTCTGAGACCATTCGGTCCTTATTGAAGAACCAATTCAACGTCGATGTAGCAAATGCCCCACCGTTGCACAGCACATCAAACGGACAAGTAGAACGCTTCCACAGCACCTTGTTAGAAATTGCCAGGTGTTTGAAGTTGCAGCGCCAGGTTGACGATACGGTCGAGCTAGTCATTCTAGCGACCATCGAATACAACCGTACCATCCACTCCGTCACAAACAAGACGCCCATGGATGTGGTCCACGCAAATTGCGACCTTGGGGAGGAGATAATGTTGAAACTGGTAAAGGCCCAGCAGGAGCAACTTGATAGAAACAACTCAAACAGACGAAATAGGACCTTCGATGTGGGAGAACAAGTCCTAGTAAAAGCTAACAGGAGGTTAGGAAACAAGCTAACTCCCCTCTGCACGGAGCAAAGGGTAGAAGCAGATCTAGGGTCCACCGTTCTTATTAAAGGGAGGGTGGTCCACAAAGACAATTTGAGATAGATAAGCAAAAAAAAAAGGGGTTTTGTAGCGTTAAGTTCAGGTCCTCAAAGACAATTAATAGTAAAAGTAAGAACAACCGTACAACATAATTAATAAGTGCTGTGCCTCTCGTTTCTTATAGGTCTCCCGTTCGATATCTCTACATCCTAGCAATCTTACTGCTAACAACCTTGACCGACTCAAAACTGACGGACTATTCACACGCAGACTATATCCCTGTAATTGACGGACAGACAGCAATATGGAAAGAAACCTTTTATATAAAACATGTCACGAACTTAACGGAATATGAACAGTACATTCAGGAGACAATAGAATTAACGAATATTTTCCCACAAACACATATGAGAAAAATATTAGAGACAGATACAAAACACCTACTGACACTGACTGCGGCACTGGGAGTTCACCACAGGTATGCGAGGAGCCTGAACATCCTGGGGTCAGCGCTGAAAGTCATCGCAGGGACTCCGGACTTTGACGACTTACAGCAATCGAGACAGGTTGAGTACGATCTAATTAAAGCCAACAATAGACAGATAACTATCAACTCGAGAACTCAAACACAAATCAATGCCCTCACCGAGACCGTAAACAAATTGCTAAAAGTAAACATAAATGAGGAAATAAACAATTCCCACCTATATGAGAACCTTCTAACCAGAAATAGAATTTTGACGCTTGAATTACAGAACATAATGATCGCCACCACTTTGGCAAAAGTAAATATTGTAAATCCAGCTATCATCGACAGTGATGACCTAGAGGCGATTTTGAGAAAAGGTTCCACAGATATCAGCGTAACCCAACTATTGGGCGCTGCAAATGTGAGGGCACTAGCTAATAAGGAATTAATCATTTTTGTAATAGAAGTACCTAGACCTAAGTTTATTTGCAAGAAAATAACCATCTTCCCAGTCGCGCACAAAGGCATAGCGATCCGGTTGCCCGAGCCCATCATAGCAGAATGCGGCAACAAAGTCATCGCCGTCTCATCATGTATGGGGCCCCCATCATTAGCCTTCTGCAAGGAGGCACCAGCGACTAGTTGCGCACAACAGCTGCACTTTGGTACTGTGGCCCACTGCGGTACCAACGTCACCAGCCACCAAACTCTGCTGAGCCTGCCGTACCTTCATAAGTTGAATGAGGAAAATCTGCAGCAGCTGGCCGATGTTCATACAAACCTTACGATCGGTCCCATACTGTCTACTGTCGTAGGTGTGGCCGTGTGCGCCGTTCTAATCGACGTTTTCTGGTGGTTGCGACGCAGGCAGCAGAAGGGAAACACCATCGCCATTCAACAGATGCTGAAGAACCTGAGCTTGACCGAGGACGGTCAAGTCTTGAAGGGGGGAGTAGTTAACGAGAGTTAACTGAATCTGCCACTGGATGGAGCGGACTCTGCATTATTGTCGAATAAGCAGTTTTCGTCATCTGTGGGATCGCGATCGGCGCGACCGATCGCCCGGATGTCGGCCGTCAACAAACACCACTCAAGAGGCGCTGGGTCAGCACTTTGGCTGGATAGCAACCGGCGTCGTGGGCGGCAGCGAAGGGCTTGCCTTTAGGAGTTTAGGATACTTAAGTTGAGTCTTTAGCGGTCAGCCGAGTGGCAGCAACATATTCGTTCTCGCCTTGCGGGCCTTAATTACTCATTATAATATCTTTGTGCTTGATTCCATCTTATCCAGTTTAATATCATTAAAGATTGTGAAACAAATCTATACTTGTGTTAAATTAAATTATTACTTATATACTGACTGAGTACCGGGTATAAGGTAGAGCCGCGGCCTTTGCCGCGGCTCACAACATTCTCCCTCGTTTTTTATTATTTAGTTTGGCAGTAATTTTTAGTTTCCGCGCTGCTGGATATTTATCCATTTTTCCTAAAAATGGCAACAAGTCAGTCAACAAAATTGTACTTGAAATAATTTGGACAACCCAAGCCATTAAAAATTAACTTAAAATTAAGGGTATAGATATTGAAATATTTTTCCGCACAACAATAAAAATAAAACGACTGTCTTTTAAAAGAACGTGGGAGTCAATATGTATTTTGGAGTGCATATACATACATATGTACCTATGTTCGCATTTATGTATGAATGTACGTAAACACATGTACATATATTTATAATAATGAACTATAAACAATTACCGAAAAGTTCCGTTTCGCATGAAGTAGCTCTGCCATTTAACTTATCAAGACGTATTTTAGCATGATCCAAAACCTTTTTTCTGCGAAGATCGCGCCTCATATAGGCATTATTTTTATCAGCTGCATGACTAATTAAAGGATCCATTTCGAACGAAATATATGTTATTTATTTTAACTAGGGTGCAAATCTATTTATGGCACTATCGATAATAGATAAGGTTTTGGAACTGTGCGATAAGTCTAACACCAAAATATATATTGTTTGGGAGTAATAGCCTTTTCCCACACAGCACACTTACGGGGAACGGTGGGTTTTTTTGCAATATGTGAAACCTCGATTCCCACAGGCCACCATCCACCATCTACCATCCATGGAAAACTCAGCTGACAACAACAAACAAAAAATTGTTGCTCCTAATTTGTCAAAATTTAACAACAAATATGGAATATGTAATTATTTTTCGAATGTGGTTCTCAGCAACAAATGATGTTGCAAAAATTGATGGTGGCTTTCGACAAATAAATAAATTCGATGGGGAAGAATTTTTTGCAATGCCAAATTATTTTAATGAAAGTATGCCAAGAAGGGTGTGGATGGTTGTAAATAAATTGCAATCCAAGAAAAATTGTTATGTATATGTACATAACTATGTTTTATCTGTTTTAGAAGCTGTACGGAACTTTTTGTCTTCGTCATAGTTTTCCAAATTTATTCCATTTCAATTAACTTCAGGTATAGATTTGCGAAGCGTCGCCAATATTGGAGGAAAAACGCAACAGCTTCATTAATGAGAATTGGGTTCTGCTTAATTTAAGTGAGCAACCTGAACAGCGCGTTTTTCATTTACCTGCAGATATATTCCGATCTGTCGTTGCTGAACAAGTAAAAATAAATAAAAACATTTTAAAACAACATTTTATAACATTTTATCTTTATTTATAAGGATAGCAGCTACTAAAAGTAGTCGCAGGAGTGAAGAGATGGTATATCGAGGCCACGGTCAGTGGGGATCCTATGGTTCCGTGCTCATTCGGTAACTTGAGGGGGGTTCGTTGGACCGCGTCTCGTCTCCTTACTACATATAATTTTATTAGAATCCCCTTAAACTGTACAGGAGCTAACTCCGAAAACAAAAAAAAACTTATGTGCAAAAGGCACAATCGAATTAATTGGGTACACAACTATACCACGGACTCTTGCCGGCTGCTTCCAAAAGATTGCAGGCGTGAGGTCTTAAGATGGGAGTCGACCCACGCGATTCTGCACCCACCCTATCATGATTTCCAGTAATAGATGTGTGTTGGAAATCCCTTGTACTCCCACCCTACCCTCCTTTATGTCACCATGTCACCCAACTAGAACTTTATCCTTTCATATTCATGCTTCAATACTTCATATATTTATACATTCCTTAGAACTAGACATTCTTCTATATAGTTATGAAAACTAAGGGTGGTAAACAAAAGAACTAAAAAATGTTGGGTACTAATTAAGATAAAAGGAAAAAAATAATTATAACTCTAAAGATGATTAGCACAAAGTATATAGATAGATAGATGAAAAAGATAATATAAAAATTTAAAGGGATATAGACATAGGTATGTGTTTAAATAAGAAAAATTATATATATGTATGTATTCAAATGAACGTAAAGAAAATCAGTTTAACAATTGCAATCCGCAATACCCGTTCATCATTTTTTTTTTGTTTGGCTGGTTAGTGTAAATTCATGGCATTAGAAGGAACCCAAAAGGCAAGAATGCGATCAGCTCAATGCCCCTACTACCGACTAAACCAATGAACAGCTGCGAATACTGATAAGCATAAGCAGCCAAGCACCGGTTTAGCGGTGACCGCTGATCGTGGGAGCAAGCGTGAAGTTAGGCGAATATAGGCACAAAGGAGAAATTAATAAAAATTCGGTCACTTACGTGGTCTCACAGTGTTCCCTCGCTGAAAGGCGCCTTTCGCTGTGGAAGCTGTGGAAAAAACAGGGGGGGAGGGATTTTTCTTGTTCTTTTTTTTTTTTTTTTTTTTTTTTTTTTTAACCCGTTTTCCGAACGCGTGGTAGTTTTACAGAAAATTTTTTATAGAGACTTCACTTGACCAGATCCAGGGTTTTTAATATGCAAAAGAGATCGACTGAAGCTTTTGCACTGCTTAAATAGGATCTAAAGCAGATCTAAAACTCTGATGCAAAAGCTCCTCTGCGATGCGCTGCATAGCACTAATCAAAGCTTCGCTCAGCTGTTCTGGAACCAGAGCTTACTGGCAGACACCGCAAACTATGCTTCAAATGACATATATATATATAATTACTTAGCCCAAGGTTATTGCATGCGATATATTCGAGCACTATAGCAATAACCTTCTTGCGATCTGTATTGCTCAACGGTAACCGTTACACCACCCGATAATATCTCAACGTTAGGCAGAATATTAGCGGGAATCAGGCTTTGATGTCTTTCGCATGAAAAGTTCCTATTTCTCTGCCCTGCAAATTTTCTAGAAGGTAGAAACAATTACCAAGTTTTTTCCGAATTCGAGATTTAAGAAACTTGGGAGCTAATTTTGCATTAAAATTTTGCGTAAATTTACTTAAGGCAAAATTACGGTGAAAAACTTCCTGACCTTCTCGGAAAGAAACGGGCTTGGCTCGTAAATTGTAGTGGGCAACGTTCCGCTCATACGCTTTCTTAATATTGGCCTGAATATCTTTTCGAATTAAGGCTAAATTTTCAGATCTAGATATCGGCACAACGGGTTCTTCCAGCAAGTCTAACTCTTTTAGAAGCTTATAATCCGACCCATGAGTGAGCATATCTAAGCCAAATAAGGCTCGATATGGTGAACAACCTAAGGACTGATGTAGGGACGATCGAAGCGAGCAAGAAATACTAGTGAGATGCTGATCCCAGCATGTCTGATCCTGTTCGAGATATGATCGCACCGCCGCTAACAATGAACGATTAACTCGTTCCGCAGCGTTACTCTGAGGAGAGTAATGTGCCGTGTACATGTGTTTGATTCCCAGCTCCGTCAAGAATGCATTGAATTCAGTAGCTTTAAATTGCTTTCCATTGTCGCTAACAATAGTTTCCGGCACACCATATGCATGGAATATATGCTTTAGTAGAAACTCTTGGATTGCCACGGACGTACATTTCTTCAATGGATGCAGCCAATGGTATTTGCTGAAGTGGTCTGAAACAATTAGCAAGCCTACATGTCCATTCTTGCTGCGTGGATAGGGTCCAAGCAGATCTATATATAAACGTTGAAATGGTCGACAAGTTGGCATGTGGTTTCCCATGGGTGGGCGCAGAGTATAATTGGGAGCTTTGCTTGCTTTGCAAACCTCGCAATTACGAATATACTCTCGAACATCTTTAGCTAGACCGGGCCAAAACAAACTTCTACGGACTTTTTCTATGGTCTTTTGCATGCCGCCATGCGCGGAAATAGGATTGTCATGAGCTTGTTTAAGAACGTCAGCCTTCAATCGCTCAGGGACCCATAATTTCCACGTTCGACTGTCTTCCGCCGCATTTCCAACTGCATGCTCGGTTCGAATGTATAGGAAATTATTTACAATTTTCAGGTCGGGCAACTTAGCGGAATTTTTCTTGAACTGTTCTTTTAACTGCTGGTAGTTCCCCTCCTGAAATGCATCGGACTCGAGATCTATCACAGGACTCATTTCTAGTCCGGATAATTCAGGTTCATGTAATCGTGACAAAGCATCGGGGACAATATGATCTTTTCCTTTTCTGTGCGATATCGAGAATTTAAATTGCTGCAATCTAAAGATCCAGCGAGCTAATCTTCCTGACACATTTTGCTGGCGCATTAGCCACAACAAACTGGAATGATCGGTAACCACCTCGAATTCTTGAAGTTCCAAATAGCAACGGAACTTCTCGATGGCCAAAATGACTGCCAAGCACTCTCGCTCTGTAACGCTGTAGTTACGTTGCGCACGACTGAGCTTCTTGGACATAAAGGCGATTGGCTTTTCCTGCTGATCCACCAATTGCACGAGCACAGCTCCAATGCCAAAATCACTAGCATCACAGTGAAGGTAAAATTTTTGTTCAAAATCAGGGTTTTCGAGCACAGGAGCAGAAGTCAAAATGGTTTTTAAAGAGTCCATTGCGACTTGCGCTTCCGGGGTCCAAACAAATTTCTTTTTATTGGATAAAAGCTCTGTGAAAGGACATGATAGCTCCGAGAAATTCTGAATGAATCTACGGTACCAGCCACATACACCAAGGAAGCCTCGAACCTGCTTTAGATTCTTCGGCGGGGGCCAGTTGACTATACACGCTATTTTGGAAGGATCGGTGCAAATACCTCCATTGCTGAAAACGTATCCCAGATAATTCACACTTGTAACACAGAACTGACTCTTAGCAATGTTCAGAGTAAGGTTTGCCCTTCGTAACTGTTCCGCAAGTCGTACAAGGACTGAAAGATGGGACGGGAAATCCTCAGATACGATACAGAGATCGTCCAAGTATCCAAAAACACAGTACCGCAGATCCGGGGGAATGATTTCATCCATCAAACGACACATGGTAGACGGAGCATTACACAGGCCAAAAGGCATAACCTTAAACTGGTATAACGGCCTTCCAGGGATAGTAAAAGCAGTTAGTGGCTTGGATTCCTCTGAGAGTTCGATCTGCCAATATGCATCTTTCAGATCGAGCTTGGTTACGATATTTGCCTTGGGCAATCGTGCAAAAATACCATCGATATTCGGTAATGGATATGCATCCTTACGGGTGACTTCATTGAGTCGTCGAGCATCGAGGCAAAGACGGATTTTGTTCGGCTTGAGAACAAGTCTCATTGGCGAACTCCACGCACTGGAGGACGGCTCAATTACGCCTAGTTGCAGCATGCGATCTACCTCGGCATACACCAACTTTTCCACCGCTGGGCTAACTGGGTAAAATCGTTGTTTTACGGGGGCGGCCTGACCTACATCGATGTAATGCTTGAGCAATGCCGTGCGTCCTAATCCATCAGCCGCATTAGGAAATAATTGCTTGACAACATCGAGTTGTTGTTTTTGCTGCCTTGTTAAGGGATAACCTAATGGGTCTGACTCAGGTTCTTCATCGGGCTTCGAGCTTAACTCAACGGATGCAATAATGTCGGGTGCTAACGAAAAGGATCGCCAAAAATCGTGACCGAGAATCAGATTTTGTTTTAGGGATGGAATTATATATAATTTCATGGGTTTCTCGACAGTTTGATACCGCATGCTTACATTCACCACCCCCAGGATCGTTTGACTTTGACCATCTGCCGTTTTCGCAGTGGCTTTGATGGGTTTAAATTCAGCAAAAGACGAAAAATCAGTCTGAGCTACCTCAGCACCTATACAACTTATACTTGCGCCAGTGTCTAACAAACCCTGTTCTTTTCTACCCAGGAAGGACACTTCGGCATAACTGCGCATATCCTTGGGATTGCTAATAATGGCAGAAACTAACAGTCTACGGTTACTTCTAACATTAGTGTAATATTTTTTTAATCGCTGTAATCGTTTTGAGATTTGATGTTCTTCGGCATTGAATATTTGTTTTCGAACCTCTTAATCCGTTCATGATACGGCAAAAACCGACAACTATTCTTTTTCATTGACTTCTTCCTTAAATTGGGAGTATCCGAAGCCAATTTCTGAGTATCTTGCTCCACGACAACAGGCAAGACTAGTTTTGGTTTTGCGGGGGCATCCGGTTGTTGTTGGATGCACCCTTCTGCCGGTTTTCCGACGCTCTACGAATGCATTTTTGGCACTGCGGCTTATAGACATTCGGAGTTCCACAGCCGTAACAGAATATACGCCTATCTGAGAGACAATTTTCCCACACATGCCCAAGTTCTTCACAATTCCAACACGGCCGCTTGGCCATCGAACTCTGAATGGCTTCTATGCTGGGGTCTTCGTCCGGCTCGGTTTCTGTACGCTCTTCCTCCAAGCTATATATGGGACGACGAGCTACTGTTTGCTTAGGTTTTTCCGACCTCTGTAACTCTTGCACCAGATTTTCATGCATCTGCACGAGTCGTCTCAATTGACCGACTGAGCTAATTGATTGGTATAGAATTTTGTGACGAGTTTCGGGAAGCAAATTTGCTTTTAATATCTCTATTAGTTCCTCTTCGTCCATTTTAATGCCAAACTTATCAATCAAACCCGCCACAGTGTCATGAAAAGCAACAAAGGGTTCTCCGACTTTTTGCTTACGAGATCTAATCAATTCCTTGCTCATGAACTCGGAACGGTAGTCTTTATATTGCTGTCGAAGAGCGGCGCAAAACTCCGACCAAACAATGCGATCGACCTGCTTGTGGTATCTCCAATACCAATCACGTGCTTTACCTACTAGCAAAATGTGCAAATGTTTGCAAAGGCCTAGAAAGTCGCTATCCAAGGTTTCGTCTGTCAATACCTTGACTCGATAGAGAAATTCTTCCACCCCTAAACCTTCGGTAGAGCCATCAAAAGGAACATTCCATTTTTGCATTATCTCCGCAGTTGTAGCCTTTCGCAAGCTAGAACTACTGGCTATATAAGAAACGGGTGTTGGTATATTCGACCCAGCATACTCTTCTGGCGAGCTAGCTTGTGGCCGAATATGTAATGCGGACATGGCTCTGGCAACAGTGCGTTCGATCATCTGTTGCAGCACATCTAAATCCAGACCCTGGCTTGTAGGGGCTGTTCGCGCATTGGGAGCTTCAAAATTACTTGAGTGGGCAGTGACATTGGCTGACGGAGCTGCCGTTGGATTAGAGCTTTGGCTAGCCTCTAGTCCCGATAAACAAACTACTTCAGACCCTGAAGATTGACCTGCTGGTATATTCGGAAACTGAGTTCGGTGTCGTGGCCGACCTCTTTTCGAACGAGTGGGCCTGGTGGTCTGAGCGACCGGAACTGACCCTGCAGGCGGAATTTGCCTCAGTTCAGTATGGTTGCCATTTCCCTTAGCTTCCGTTCCAGTCTCTGGCTGACTATTTCCTGGAATCTGCGTTAGCTCCAAGGCTTTTGCGAGGCTTCGAGTGGTGATTCCCGAAGGACCTGGTAATTCTGTTGGTACTATCGGCCTCTTGTTCGGTGAACAATTGCCAACGACTAATTTCGCTTGGGACAGTGTACATAGCCGACTACAATTAGGACAATTATCATGAAGAGGGAACCATTCTTCCAGACATGCTTTATGAAACACATGATTGCAAGGGGTACAAAAACATAGCTGGGTATCGGACATCTCAGAGTGACAAATCCCACAAAAGTTTTCCGAACTCTGCGGATTGTTTTGTGGACTATGTCGTAAAGGCATTTTTAAAAAAAAATCTTTTCTTGTACTTTATTTGATTTTGTTATCTTTTAACTGGTGACATTTAATTGGTGACATAATAAGGGCGGGCTACGAGTATCAAATCTTTTGGAACGACGACAATTTATTTAGTTTGGGCTATTGATACTACTGCTAATTGTTTTGGCATCACTGCTCCGGCTTAAGCTGCACCATATGATTCGGCAAGGATACGCAAAACAGCATAAACGCTAGTTCCAGGCAACCATATGCAGCCACCGCTGCCGTTACAATAACACCTGTAACAACTCAATGGTATGAGTGAAAACTAATCCGGAATCGCAATCTCTGAGCTTCCATAACCCATACAGTGACAATCAGTACTGATATCCAGTCTCAACTAAATATGCAATATTCTGGAATTGTATGTACCCGTATGTTCCACACAAAGACTTACAAAACCCCTCAGTAATCATTCTCATAAGCAAACTAAACCTGAACCTAAAATCCTTTGCATGGACTATAGCTATGCAAACGCGACCTAGACTAATCTTCAATGTTCGGTAAGGATACGCAAGCAGCATATTCACAATTCCAGACAACAATTTTGACTAGCCATATATGATGCGACAACAATGAAACTATAATATTACTTTAGGACTATACTTAAACTTGATTTCGTCTTCGAATGACCCCCAACTAACAATCAGTATTGGGATCCAAACAGAAACCGCAATATTCTGAAATTGTATCTGAACGCTGGTAGGATCTTTTCGACACGACTGCTGTCAGGTTTAAGCATTTGAAAACAAACGAGCAAAAGGTGGGACGAGCAGTAGCGGATGTTTTTGCTAAAGTTTCTATTAGTTTACAGTTGGGCGCCAAGATTTATGTAACAACGTTACACGTAGGCGTCCAACTGGGTATAAACAGTAATTCCGATTCGATAAACAACCTGCCCCACGTTGGGCGCCAAAAATTTTATGTAACATTTTATCTTTATTTATAAGGATAGCAGCTACTAAAAGTAGTCGCAGGAGTGGAGAGATGGTATATCGAGGCCACGGTCAGTGGGGATCCTATGGTTCCGTGCTCATTCGGTAACTTGAGGGGGGTTCGTTGGACCGCGTCTCGTCTCCTTACTACATATAATTTTATTATAATCCCCTTAAACTGTACAGGAGCTAACTCCGAAAACAAAAAAAAACTTATGTGCAAAAGGCACAATCGAATTAATTGGGTACACAACTATACCACGGACTCTTGCCGGCTGCTTCCAAAAGATTGCAGGCGTGAGGTCTTAAGATGGGAGTCGACCCACGCGATTCTGCACCCACCCTATCATGATTTCCAGTAATAGATGTGTGTTGGAAATCCCTTGTACTCCCACCCTACCCTCCTTTATGTCACCATGTCACCCAACTAGAACTTTATCCTTCCATATTCATGCTTCAATACTTCATATATTTATACTTTCCTTAGAACTAGACATTCTTCTATATAGTTATGAAAACTAAGGGTGGTAAACAAAAGAACTAAAAAATGTTGGGTACTAATTAAGATAAAAGGAAAAAAATAATTATAACTCTAAAGATGATTAGCACAAAGTATATAGATATAGATGAAAAAGATAATATAAAAATTTAAAGGGATATAGACATAGGTATGTGTTTAAATAAGAAAAATTATATATATGTATGTATTCAAATGAACGTAAAGAAAATCAGTTTAACAATTGCAATCCGCAATACCCGTTCATCATTTTTTTTTTTTGTTTGGCTGGTTAGTGTAAATTCATGGCATTAGAAGGAACCCAAAAGGCAAGAATGCGATCAGCTCAATGCACCTACTACCGACTAAACCAATGAACAGCTGCGAATACTGATAAGCATAAGCAGCCAAGCACCGGTTTAGCGGTGACCGCTGATCGTGGGAGCAAGCGTGAAGTTAGGCGAATATAGGCACAAAGGAGAAATTAATAAAAATTCGGTCACTTACGTGGTCTCACAGTGTTCCCTCGCTGAAAGGCGCCTTTCGCTGTGGAAGCTGTGGAAAAAACAGGGGGGGGAGGGATTTTTCTTGTTCTTTTTTTTTTTTTTTTTTTAACCCGTTTTCCGAACACGTGGTAGTTTTACAGAAAATTTTTTATAGAGACTTCACTTGACCAGATCCAGGGTTTTTAATATGCAAAAGAGATCGACTGAAGCTTTTGCACTGCTTAAATAGGATCTAAAGCAGATCTAAAACTCTGATGCAAAAGCTCCTCTGCGATGCGCTGCATAGCACTAATCAAAGCTTCGCTCAGCTGTTCTGGAACCAGAGCTTACTGGCAGACACCGCAAACTATGCTTCAAATGACATATATATATAATTACTTAGCCCAAGGTTATTGCATGCGATATATTCGAGCACTATAGCAATAACCTTCTTGCGATCTGTATTGCTCAACGGTAACCGTTACAATTTTATTCCTTTTATTTATTTGCGTTCTTCTCCCAAAGGAATCATAGCATCTCTAATAGAAAATTGAGCAACAGCTTTGGAAAACCACCTGGCTCCTTGCCCTTTTCTGGAGAATATCAGTCATTTTTGTCAGTCATTTTTTACATATTCGCAATGAATTTCATTTTTTTGTTGTGAATGCAAATTTTTCAGAGTTGTATTTTAAAACCATCGGCTAAGTATCGCATAGAAACGTGCGATTTAGAAACATCCTAAATGGATGGTGGAACTAACTGAGAATTTGCGCAACGGCAAAACCTTACGGACCATCCCCGAAATGGATGGTGGATGGTCGTCTGTGGGAACAGGCTATAAAGGTATGATTTCGAGGACTAGAAAATGAATTAACAGCCTATTCCCATATTCCACCATCTATTTCGGGGATGGTACGTACGGTTTTGACGTTTCGAAAATTCCCCAGCCCAGTTATTCCACCACCCATATGGGATGTTCCTGAACCACTCCTTTCTATGATATATCTAGCCCATGTTTTTTTAAATAAAACCTAATAGCCTGTTCCCACCGTACCTGGTCCCATAAAGAAATACTCGCCCAGACGCGATCCCGCTCAAAGCCAAGTTGTTCATTGTCTTGGAGTAAATGTTCTGTATACCCATGATTTAATGCACATTATATCGTTTGTTTGATTAGATTCCTTGCTTCCGATGAATTGTAGCGCCACATTAGTAGAACATACCGCATAAGCAAGCAACATTTTGGGGTTATTATCAACCATGTGTTTGGCGCTATATGCACTGCCCTGGTGAATGAATTTCCCAGATGGAGCATAGACAACATGCTGCAGTAGGCTGGAGAGTTTGAGGAGAAGTGGAATTTTCCAAACTGCGTTGGAGCCGTTGACGGAAGACATGTGGCGATAAAAGCACCACCTAATAGCGGGAGCTGCTTCTATAACTATAAAGTATGTCGTTTATTTATTTTTATTAAAAATAATATTAATGCCTCCCTTCATCTTTAGGGATTTTACTCAATTGTTCTAATGGCGATCTGCGATGCACAATACAGATTCACATACATAGATGTCGGCGCGTATGGTAGTGAGGGCGACATGAATGCTTTCTCCCACTGCAAGCTTGGGAAAGCGCTTTTAGAGGAAAGTCTTCAGTTTCCAGAGAAATAATAATAATAATATTTCAATAAGATAAGAAATGGAGAGCGTACTCCATATTTCATTGTTGGAGATGATGCATTCCCCCTGGCTAAACGTATCATGAGGCCGTTCGGGTCCCAAAATTTGGCTGTGGGCGATTGCATCTTTAATTACAGACTCAGCAGAGCTCGTCGTTGTATTGAAAATACTTTCGTTATTTTAGGCTCCAGGTGGATGGTAGTCCAACGTACTATGCTGGATCGACCGGAGAAGGCGCAGCAGATGGAGCCGCCAGTGGTTCGCTTCACAATTTTTTAATGCGAAAGAGTCCCAGTAGTTATGAAATAAATGAACATTTTCTTATTCAACCTGAGACCGTTTTAAATGATCTCCGATATTTTTACCGCGGTCGTCAGCAGGACCACTGCAAAGAAATAAGAAAGAACTTAAAAAATTTTGTTAACAGTCCCGCTGGGTCGGTCGCTTGGCAGCATGAAGCTGCTGGCGTCCAAAGAAATGACACAACTTAAAATTCAATTTATGTATTTCAATTTAATATAGACAATATATAATATATAACTTAAGTAATTACACGACTAAAATCTAATCTTCATTTTTTTTATTTTTATTGTGTAAAATCTCTAACTCGTCGAGCTTTGTAATCTTCCGCTCCACCCTTTCCGCATCAAATTTTTTGAGGCACTTTTCCCAATAAAGGAGTGTGGGCCGAGATTAGTTTTCGGTGATCTTCTCCAAGATGTCCACAACATGGGATGTTGATGAGCTCCTCTCCTTCTTTGCTTTCTTTGCTTTTGTCTCCTGTGAAAAAAAGTTTAGTTCATATAATGAGTGTGTATCAATTGAAGTTCTTCTACTTATATATGAATACGACGATACGGAACTAAGCTCCCTTTTCAAGCCCTTCTCATTCTCGACCCAGCTGCTTTCATCTAGATCGATCACAATATCCTCCTGACGCTGGCATTCGAAGCTTGAAACGAATGTGGTCACGCTCGTACTCTGAAATTGTGAAGGGAAAATATGCGTACATAATAAAAGTAAAGTTAATATACACCGCCTTTGCGAGGAACTGTCTGGCAAGAAAGCCATGCGTGCAGCAAATTTGCAATCCACACCGTCACTCGTCCATGGATTCTGTAATGCGATCTCCCCATCACTTCCACTCCTGGCCGTTCTCTTCTTATGATACTTGTAACTGTCCCTCCAAGACTTCCAAGCTGTTTTGCAAGTATCATCTGGAATACATACGTATGCATGCATTTCGATTTTAAAATTAATTTACATTTAACTGACCGTCTCTATGCTTCTCAGCAGCCATAGAATCTCATGCGCCTTTTACTGCTATTGTATCGAAATGTTTCCGATCCGCCAAATTCCAAATTAACTTCCTCTTCTCGACACTCTTTATTAGTTTTATTATATTCTCGTCGCAAAGCTGCCCCAATCTTTTATTTGTATTTTTATTCGCCATTTCTTGCTGTGTGTTCATCATATGTTCATGTTGTATTTAAAACTCAAAAATTGTCAAGAAAACTCTAGGGAGTTAAAAAAATACTAAAAATACAACGAAATACTCTGAATACAACTTTCGATCTGCCCTAACAAATTCATTTTGCATTCAAACATTTTTTTTTCGGTTTCATACGAATATCAATCCTGATTCTGTTTGCCAGCACTTTTTTCGGATCTCGGAACAGCCCTTTAATTACAATGACTGACAAAATCAACTAATATTCTCCAGAAAAGGGCAAGAAGCCAGGTGGTTTTTCAATAGCTGTTGCTCAATTTTCAATTAGAGATGCTATGATTCCTTTGGGAGAAGAATGCAAATAAATAAAAGGAATAAAATGTTGTTTTAAAATTTTTTCTATTTTTTTTTTACTTGTTTAGCAATGACAGATCAGAATATATCAGCAGGTAAATGAAGAACGCGCTGTTCAGGTTGCTCACTTAAATTAAGCAGAACCCAATTCTCATTAAAGGTAAGTACATTTAAATGGAATACATTTGGAAGACTATGACGAAGACAAAAAGTTCCATACAGCTTCTAGAACAGATAAAACATAGTCTTGTATATAAAATTTTACTTGGATTGCAACTTAAAAGTATCTACACCCTTCTTGGTATACTTTCATTAAAATAATGAAAATGCTTGTGTACATAAATTTTGTTTTATTTAAAGGCCTGTATCCAGCACCGCGAAATTTTACTGAAACGAATCTGCTCTTTATTTCGGATGTGTGGAACTCAACTAATGTAGTGTGACCAAGAACCTAAAAAGTGATTTGCCACTCTCATGAATCAGCTGTGTTTAATAAACAGCGCCAATTTTGAAAATTAAACTAAAATTAAAAAAAGGAAGAAAAGTAATTCTGACGATGAAGTGATTGTGTTGGTAGTGGCACATATTGTTGTAAGAAGAAGTACAGCACAGTCGGAGGCGCCAAAATATCAAAATGATCAAAATGCTTGTTTTCCGTGATCCGCCAAAGACATGGTCTTGCCTCAACTGCTTTTATTAAAGCAATCTTCTCCTCACTTTAAAAATTTGCATATCTCTTTTTGGTTTTGCGCACAGATTTTGCCCCCACCTCTCACTTGTACTCCAGTAAAAATAGGCACATATATTTTACTGGCACCCCTATCAGCTGTTCTCACAGTCCACATTCGTGTGAATATCGATACTATCGATAAAAATTCGTGGATCCCGTTTACATTGCTGGATACTGACTCCAGGAAAACACAAACGAAAAATTACTGGCCCCGTTTTTTTTATATGAAGTTTGGCAGTAATTTTTAGTTTCCGCGGTGCTGGATACTCAGCTTAATTATACCCGGTACTCGAAGAGTATAGGGGTATATTAGATTTGTGGGGATAACGGTTGTGCGTAACGCCCAGAAGGAAGCGTTTCCGACCCCATAAAGTATATATATTCTTGATCAGCATCAATAGCCGAGTCGATATAGCCATGTCTGTCTGTCCGTCCGTCTGTCCGTCCGTCTGTCCGTCCGTCTGTCCGTCTTCATTTGCGCCTATATCTCAGAGACCATTTAAGCTAGAGCAACCAAGTTTTGTATCCAGTCCAGTCTCCTGTGTGATCACACTACTCCAAATGTGTTGCAAAATTTCGTCCCGCCCCTTTCCGCCCGCACAAAGGACGAAAGTCTGTGGCATACACAATGTTGAAGATACGAGAAAACTAGAAACGCAGAATCATAGAGAATGACCATTTCTATCAGAGTGTTGAATCTGGATCAGATCGGATCATTATTATAGCTACAATGAAGAAAACCATTTCGAAAGTCATTGTGCCCTCTCGCTCTCTCTCACACGCCACCCTGTCTGCTTTGCTTATTCGTTTAAATGAGCGCCTAGATCTCAGAGACTATAAGAGCTAGAGCAACCAAACTTTCTATCTAAACTCCTGTGATATCAATTCAGCACAAGTTTATTTCAAAATTTTGCCACGCCCCTTTCCGCCCCCACAAAAGACGAAAATCTGTGGAATCCACAATTTTTAATATAAAAGTAAACCAAAAACGCAGAATCATGGGAAATTACTGTATCTATCAGATTGCCGAATCTGGATCAGGTCGGATCAATATTATGGCTAGAAGAAACAAATTAAATTTCAGTGGCTACGCAACGCCTGCCAAGCGCTGACTCATTCCCTCTCTCTCTGTCGCAAACACTTGTACGTCTCAAATACGTAGTTACACATGTAGAAAGGTAGAAGCAGATGTTAAAAGCATATGGAAAAATGTATAATATTCCAAAATTGTTTGACTTAATTTTTTGAAATATTATTTTTTGCCTAAAATTTAATTCGTCCCTTTTGCGAATATATGATAAATTGTATAAATCGTAAGCTCATATATGTATGTATGTATGTATATACTGACTGAGTACCGGGTATAAAGTAGAGCCGCGGCCTTTGCCGCGGCTCACAACATTCCCCCTCGTTTTATTAATATGAACGACGAAAAATTAATGATGATCTATGTGGCAGAGCAAGATACGATACGACGCTGCAGTGTATAGAGGCGACGATGGCGACGATGTCTGCAGCAACTGTGGAGTTTTGAATAAAATTTCCTAGAAACGCATTTGGACTCTGGTAAGGAATTGGCATTTCAATTTCTAGTGCTTCTCTTATATATTATAATGCAACCAGCACGCTTACACGAAAGGGAAATCGGTAGAAACAGCACTACACTCGCTAGTAGCTAACGTCGAGAAAGCCCTCAATACCAAGAAATATGCACTGGGAGTATTTGTCGATATATCCGGAGCATTCAACAACGTGGCCACAAGCGCAATAATGGGTCGCTTAGAAGCAACCAACGCACACCCGGCAATCAACCACTGGATAAAGAATCTCCTCAGTTGTAGACGGGTTCAATCGGAATGGGGTACCGCCTCCATAGTAAGAGGGGCACACAGAGGCACACCACAGGGTGGAGTACTGTCGCCCCTCCTGTGGAACCTGGTGGTCGACGACCTAATTAAGAGATTCGAAAGGAGAGCCCCAAAAATAACAGCCTATGCAGATGACATAAGCATACTTATTACGGGTGTATGTCCATCGACACTCAGCTCCATAATGGAAAACACACTCAGGGAGATATGTGAGTGGGCGAACGAAGTAGGACTCAGTATCAACGCGGACAAGACGGACCTCATCCTCTTCACCAAGAGGTACAAGGTACCGTCATGGATCCCCCCGAAAATCGATCAAACAAGGCTAACCCCAAAAACACAAGTCAAATACCTTGGCACAGTACTGGACAGCAAGCTGGCATGGAGACCCAATGTAGTGGAAAGGGTGAAGAAGGCCACCATTGCGCTATATGCATCAACAAAGATGCTCAGCAGCACATGGGGCCTGTCACCTGCTCTAATGCATTGGATCTACATATCGGTGGTGCGACCAACTCTGCTGTATGGAGTCTTAGTGTGGTGGCAAGCTACTAAAAAGAAAACGTACCACAAGCTTATGGAAAAGACTCAGCGACAGGCACTGCTCTGCATCACGGGGGCACTGAGATCAACCCCAACAAAAGCACTCGAAACCATTCTCGGAATTGACCACCTGGATATCCACGCGCACCTGACGGCTGGAAAGGCCGCTCAGCGCCTCATTGCCTCAGGAAACATGCAGCCACAAGCATACGGGCACAGTTCAATCGGCAGGGACATGATCAGTAATACTGACTACATGACCCCTCGAACGTGTCTCGACATCAACACAAACGCATTTCTGGGACCGGAAGAATGGAAAAAAGGCCAGATCGAACATCTCAATATATATACAGACGGCTCCAAGATGGTAGGAGGAGTAGGAGCCGGCATATACTGCACAGACCCCGAAATAGGGCTGTCATACAAGCTACCAGACCACTGCAGCATATTCCAGGCGGAAGTCTTTGCCATCAGGAAAGCAGCAGAGGTTGCACAACAAGCAGGGCGATCACATGACGTGGTCAATCTGTTTGTAGACAGCCAAGCGGCGATAAAATCCATGCAGTCGTCCACGGTCAGTTCTAGAAGTGTCCTGGCGAGCAGGGAAGCATTAGACTCACTAAGCACGACCAAGTCAGTGCGGATCTACTGGGTTCCCAGCCATCAGGGCATTGAAGGAAATGAAGCGGCGGACGTTCTGGCTAAGGAAGGCGTCGGGCTGGCGAGAGAAAGAGCAGAAAACGTGCCTGTCTCACTCAGAACGCTACAGAGCGATCTAGAAAAGCTGGCTAGACTAGAAAACGAGAGCAGGTGGAGGAGCACGACCAACTGCAGAGTCTCGAAAATCATGTGCAAAACACGCAGCGAGAAACTCAGCCACTATCTGCTGCACCTTCCACGGAAAGATTGCAGACTGCTGGTGGGAATACTGACAGGTCACTGCCTGGCCGCATCACACGCAGCCAAACTAAACATCACCGACAGGAGCAGCTGCAGGAAATGTGAGGACCTTGGGGCTATCGAAACCCTGGAACATCTGATCTGCAGCTGCCCGGCTCTCTCACGGGCCAGGATAAGGTACCTGGGCGCACCGACGCTGACATCGCTAGAAGATGCCTCCAGGAGGTCGCCAAGGGAACTGCTGGCCTTCGCCAAGAACACCTCAATCTTAGGTGATATAAAACCATCACTAGCACCCGCGTAACAAGGTCCATAATAAACCGGATTACTAAGGGCCATACTGGCCTATGAGAGACCCCAGGAGGGTCGTCCGGGTTAACCTAACCTTATATATTAAATAATGTATCCCAAATAATAATAGCCGCGATATACATCTTTTTTGGAGGAGGTCGTTGCGAACTAACTTGGAATCCTTTTTTAAGCAAAATTTCTGCATGTACATATGTAAATTGCACGGCTGCAATTGCAAATATGTTGTATTTCGGTTGTATGTACATATGTATATGTACATTACATATGTAAATACAATTGCAATGCAAATGCTGTACTTCAATTAATTACTATGGTTTTTATTTACCAAAATTAAAATTTTTAATTGGCAATTGTTTATAATAATTTAAATTAGCTTTTGGCTGCGCGTGTCCAACCGAATTTCAGAAATCAACCACATGGTTAATATGGTTCTTTAATAATAAAATTAGTTTAAAGTATTGGTTTTAACGATTGCATGTATGTATGTATACAGTGGCTCAAAGCCAAATCGATCCAGTGGCAAATAAAAAGTTTAAAGTGCTACAAATTTTAAAATAGACGAAAAACCAAAAATGTTTAAACGCCAATTTGTTGTATGTTTTATCACATTTAAAAAAATAACTTTATTTGCTGATTAAATATTGCTCAGTTTTAAAAATAAAATAAAAACTTAAAATATATCTTAAATACAGGTCAAGGCCAGAATGATCCATCCACAAAAAAATTAAATATTAGTCGAATAAAAGGTTAAACAGGTATTTTAATACTTAGTTTGTAATCCCCTAACCTTTATTACGGCTTTTAACCTACTATTCATGGAAGAGACCAGCTTCCGAGTGCTTTCCGGGCTTATTTTGCTCCATTCCTCCAGCAGAGCTTTTTTAAGGTCGAAATCCTGGGATTCTGGGTGTTTTTCTCCAGCGCAGCCCACACATTTTGAATAACATTTAAGTCTGGAGACTGGGCTGGGGGAATCATCAAGTGGGGGCAGTTCCAGATAAGCCAGGACTGCACTATTCCGGACGAATGTTTCGGGTCATTAATCTGGTAGAACCGGAAATCAAGTCGGATTCCTAGTTTCTCGGAGCTTTGGTGCAAGTTATCGGCCCCAAAACTTACCCAAGAGGCAAAGGACGAAATGGGGAAGGAGTGCAGTGTGGAAACTGAGCGCCGGGTTCTGCGCAACCATGGCTTCAATGGCCGAGTACCCCGAAAGAAGCCCTTCATAAGCCCGAAGAACAAAGGGACGAGGTTGGCGTTCGCAAAAACCAACTTGGACAAGGATTTGGAGTTCTGGAACACCGTGATTTTTGCAGACGAGTCCAAATTCAACCTTTTTGGGTCCGACGGAAGGAACTTTGTGTGGCGAAAGCCCAATACTGAGCTGGATCCCAAACACGTTAAAGCGACAGTCAAGCACGGCGGAGGAAGTGTCATGGTATGGGCATGCATGTCGGCAGCCGGAGTCGGAAACTTGGTGTTTATCGAGACTACGATGGATAAGTACATGTACCTCAATATTCTAAAAGAAAACTTGCACCAAAGCTCCGAGAAATTAGGAATCCGACATGATTTCCGGATCTACCAGGATAATGATCCGAAGCATAAGTCCAAAATTGTGCAGGTCTGGCTTAACGAGAACTGCCCCCACATGATGAATCCCCGGCCCAGTCTCCAGACTTAAATGTAATTGAAAATTTGTGGGCTGTCCTGGAGAACAACATTCGGAATCACAGGATTTCGAACAAACAGGACCTGAAAAATGCTCTGCTGGAGGAATGGAGCAAAAAAAGCCCGGAAAGCACTCGGAAGCTGGTCTCTTCCATGAATAGTAGGTTAAAAGCCGTAATAAAGGTTAGGGGATTACATACTAAGTATTAAAATACCTGTTTAACCTTTTATTCGACTAATATTTAATTTTTTTGTGGATGGATCATTCCGGCTTTGACCTGTATTTAAGATATATTTTAAGTATTTATTTTATTTTTAAAACTGAGCAATATTTAATCAGCAAATAAAGTTCCTGTTTTAACTGTGATAAAACATACAACAAACTGGCGTTTAAACATTTTTGGTTTTTCATCTATTTTAAAATTTGTAGCACTTTAAACTTTTTATTTGCCACTGGATCGTTTTGGCTTTGAGCCACTGTATTTGCACCTTTTTCCCTGAGCCATAACTTTTAGGCGCCAAAATTTAAATTTTGAGCTGCCAATTTTTGTTGTAATTAGTGGTGATAATTCCACGATAGGCAGATCATGGTTGAAATATTCAGAAAATCTGACAAACTCAACTAAAGGCAACCAAAGTCAACTTTTTTGGCACCTCTAGGTTCCCTATGCTTCCCCATGTACACGAAACTCGAGTTTTTCCCGAAACTCAATAACTCAAAAACTCAACCGTAGAGTAAACAGGCTATTAAATGTATATGTGTGAAGGGTAGAATGATTAACCGATAGTGTAGAAATGATTTGGTGGATTAATGTTAATCGATACATATATTTTGTTTTTTTCTGTTTTCTAGCTAAAGAGTTGTAATTCTAGTAGCCTTCAGAATTATATTTAGTTATATATTTATATACATAATAATATTCCGTTTTTTCCCAGTGCTGATCTTGTGCGCTACACGAGTCAAAATTCAACCTACAACGAGGGCTTACAGATACATACAAAGCGCGCTCACGTTTATTCGACTCACTCATGTTGTTTTTCCATCGGGGAAAGATTGATCTCCCGACGGTGAAATCTGTAATTGAAAAGTTATGTAGGGTGCAGGTGTTCTGCTAGCCGCTCGTGCAGAACTATCCTTGACTGATTTAGGGCAACTTTCGGGTAGACAACAGACCACGTTCGCGGATAAGTCTGCACTTCACGTCAGACTCTGATCCCTACACTTCACAATAATTTGCTTATGCCTCTTTACACATTGTTACATTTCATTTCTACGTGAAACGTCAGCTAAACTAGACTGCACTTTCTTAAGATGCAGGATCGACTATCAGGTTCCGTGCTCCAGGCTACCTTGGCTTTAGTTATTAGGCGTGTGAGCGAAACTAGATAGCTAAAAGGTAGGTGCTTCCAGGTTCCTCGACTCGAAGGGCTCGACGTCATGAACGAGTAGTTACTGGGGAAGAACTAAGCTGATACATGGGACGCTATCTGTTGCCAGTTTGGGTGTTTGTGGACAGCGTGCGGTAGGGCGGATCGCAGCCACGAGATTAACAGCTGCTCCTCGGCTGAATACGCCCGTTAGATGCGGAACGTAGCCCTGTCAGAATCTTGGGATGCTGGCGAACGCGTGTATGGGACGCGGATCGAAATCGTGAGATCCCCTAAAGAGACCAGGTTAGGTTAGGTTAGGGCGGCTGCCAGGATCCCCAGGAGCCCGTCACACTTAGGCCGGTTTCGGCCCGTTGTGGTACCGCATGGGATCTTCCTCTCTTCCATTTCGTGAGACCTGAAAAAGTCAACAGTTATCCCAACCGGATGCTCTTATGAGTTTGCAATCTTTTTAGAACATATATTGGACATTTCCGAAATGTCTGTTACGTAGGGCCTGCCCAGGTATTCTAGCCTTCTTCTGCTGAGAGCTGGGCATGAGCAGAACAAGTGTTCCACCGTTTTCACAAAAGTCGTTTTATGGGGCGCCCAGTCTATTTGCGTGGGTACCTATTAGTCAGTGTCCCGTTAGGAAACGTATGACAGCGCTGCACCTTCGTCTGCCGAGCTTGCATAGCTCTGAGGTGCGTTTCTTGTCTGTGTTCGGCAATGTTTGCCGAGTTATACGACATTGTGGTGCTGATTGCCACTCATTGTCTGCATGTCGCTTATATAGCTCTTTTATGATAAGCCTAGAGGTGGCCATTGGCATACAAATATACTCCTTGTCTTGGAGAAGGTATATTGGGGTGCCAGATCTGGCCAGCTCGTCTGCTATGCAGTTGCCTTCGATGTCCCGTGGCCCGGGACCCACATGAGGCTGATAACAAATTGCTGAGCCATCTCGTGAAGAGATTTGCGGCAATTTGCCACAGTGGCATGAAGAGACTTGATCGCAGCTTGGCTGTCGATGTAACTGTTTACCCGAGATACCATGGCGGAAGATAGTTCAGTGCTTCCCTGATCGCAATGACTTCCGCTTGGAAGACGCCACAGTGATCTGGGAGCCTGAAGGAGCGTCGTATGTCTAACTGTTAGGAATAGATTTCTCCTCCGACCCTGTTGTCCAGTCTCGATCCATCTGTGAATATGCTTATGGCCTTATCTGGGCCTGGAGGTCCCTCGAGCCATTCGTCTCTGCTAGAGATGATTACATTAAAGGGGTGTCTGTGTATTCCCTTGGGACCCAGTATTCCGTTTTCGTGGGGACGGTACTGCTATTTAGTATCGATGAGTGACCTATGTGCTGTGGTTCCGCTGGTCGGAGTATCGCTGCCATTTCTGCCCTCTCCTTTTCCGCAAGCTCAAGGCACTATAGGCCTAGGATGGCGTTTAGTGCATCAGTCGGAGTGCTGCGAAGTGCTCCACTAATGCAAAGAGCTGCTGTTCGTTGAACCTTGCCCAGTTGTTTAGTGATCGTCCTCTTTGATAGGGCCGGCCACGACATGGTAACTCCGTAGTGTAGAATTGGTCTAACTATCGCTAGATACATATATCCATTGGACTATGCTTGGGTTCATGCCCCACTTCAAGCCAATAGCTTTTTTGCATGTGTAGAGGGCAATCGTAGCCTTCTTCACTCTGTCTTTTATGTTCAGGTTCCAGGTCAGCTTCTTGTCAATTACCAACCCTAAATAACTGGCACTGTCACTGAAGGAGAGCCTGTACCCATTTAGTTTTGGGGGGTTTAGGGGCGGAACCTTGTATTTTTTTGTGAATAACACGAGTTTCGTTTTTGAAGGAATAAACTCGCAGTCCGCGGGACTCTGTCCATTCTGACAGTCTCGCGAGCTTTGCGGTCATTAAGTCGCAGAGCGATTGAGGGTATTTCCCCGAGAAGATAACCGCCACATCGTCCGCGTATGCCATCACTTCGCAGCTCCCCACCAGGTCACACAGAATCTTGTTCACTGCTATGTTCCATAAAAGAGGAGATAGGACACCCCTTTGCGGGGTGCCTCTCTTGACATACCTTGACTGGGTGGACGATCCCATCGATGATGTCACCGACCTGCATGTGAGCAATTAATCGATGAGCATCACCAAGTGACGGTCCACCCCCCGGTCAGTCAGCACTTCCGTAATGGCACCAAGCACGACCTTGCTAAAGGCTCTCTAGATATCGGGGAAGGCGCAGCCTTGCAGATTCGGACGACTCCTCTATCTCCGAGCAGAATTTTTGCAAAGAGGCCCTTTTTGCTTTTCGGGTTTCTTTTTTGTATAGGGCAAGACTGATTTTGTAGTCTGCCCAATGCTTCTCCTCGTTAGCGGATAAAGCGACTCATTCCTTACATTTGTATCCGAGCTTCTCCATTGAGTGTGGTAAGCATTGGCGTCGCAGACTAATAGGCATATGTTAGACCTCTCGCTGTCACTGGCCACTTTCCTCATGGGCCGTGTAGGACGACATATGTCTTAGATGTGTCCCCTGCTGCTCTAGGCTTTCGGCCGTGTTATCGCCATTGCTAAAGTTATGGCGCAGCAAGAAATATAGGTACTTTCTCGCAAGAATGCAGGTACGAATTTTACCTTCATTTTGGGTCACAATAAGCTTGTACTCCTTGGTCGCTGATTGTAGGGGGCGGATCACCAGGTATTCACAACGCTTTTCTTTCTTTCACTTAACTATATTTTCGGTAATGTAGGTATAGTAGGTAATAACAAAACTTATGTCTTCGAATTCATATGTATGTAGGTAGGCCGAGAAAGACGGCGAACGAGCGTAACGGGGGGTGGGAGCGTAACTGAACTCCCGCTCAAGCTAGTGGCCGCCCGAGCGCCGGGCGGCTCTCCTGAGGGCCGTGTGCAAGAGCGTACGAGAGCGAGTCGGGCGCGGAGCGCTCTCCACAGTGCGCTACGGAAGTTTGCGGCTGCCCTGAACATCCTCCCCCCCCTTGCAGGATTGCAAAGTATAATTGACGGTTTTGTATAATAGAAGAGAATCTACGGATGGCGGCGGTATCCCTGGATGCTGGTATGCCGAAACCAAGGGCGACGCTGCTGCAATTCCTCCGAAAGGCTGGCCGGCGGGGCTACGAGGGTGGCGTTTAGCTCGGGACGCAGGAGATGGCGACGAAGATGCTGAGGCTGAGCGGGCTGCACGACGAGACGCAGGGATGTGAAGTAGCGTGTGGTGATTCTTGCCACACTCCCTGCACAGCCCGCCACTGCGACAATCACCTCCGGAATGCTGATGAGCCAGGCAGTTCGTGCAATACTTATTTGTAAGTACGGCTCGGAGCCTCTTCACAGGGCTCAACCGTAGGAAGTGGTGGCAGGTCCGTAGCGGATGCACTCCTGAGCAGACTCGGCATCGGTAGGAGTTCAGACCGCAAGCGCGTCGGCTCTCAATGATACGGTCGGCGCGGGAATGTGGGCCCAAGGCTGGATGCGGAAATCTAGGATGAGATGAAGGTGTCGACGAAGCATTATTACGAAAGTTGTAACGGGTTAAAGGCCCCCCTTGGGCATTGGACATTGTCATGTGGTTACATTGAACTAAGTTCAAGCTTGGGCGTGAACTTGGCACGGAGTTCTGATCGCCAACACAGTGATTCTTACGAATATCTTCCCGTTGGTCAACCGTAGGAGACCGTCCTCGCAATTCTGCGGAGAAAGCCGGAAGGGGATTGCTTTTGTACACTCGAGAGCCCGCGTCTCTTACCCTTTGGATAGGTGCTCTAGACACCTGACTCGAAAAGGATGCAACTTGTGGAGCTCTCTGAACGGCCGTGTTAGACACTGGCCCAGAGAGCACCCAACCGAAAACTGTTTCTTGCCCGAGGAGAGAGCCACATATGTTCGTCTGTAAGCCGCTTAACAGTACGGATGGTAGTATGTCAGCTCCAATCAGGACATCGATTGGTGAGCTCTCAAAAAATGTAGGATCCGCCAACGGAAGGCTAGGCAAGTCTCTCAGCAAATTTTGAGAGATCGGATGCGAGGGGATATTCGCTGCCACCTCCGGAATAACGTAAGCTGTAACGTTTAATTGTAACCCCGACTTAGTCGGAGCGCGGATGGAAAAATTGCAGAGCTTCTTCGACTGAGCGGATACAGTATGATTAATGCCGGAGACCTGTGTCTGGATAGGTTGGAACGGCAGTTTGATCATGCTGACTAGACGTTCCGTAATGAACGTGGCCTCGGAGCCCGAGTCGATCAAAGCGCGGGCGCGAAAATTGGTCCCCAGATGGCAAATATTAATCATAGCCGTGCTCAGGAGGACCGCACTTGTACCGGAAGCGAAATAAGACTGAACGTTGGACAAGGATGCGGAAGAACTCGGGTGTTGTACGGATGTGGAAGTCGGCTCGCTGGAACTTGGATAGCCACGGTGCAGCAGCGTGTGGTGCCGTTCCCCACAAGTGACGCAGTTGTGGGCGCTTTGGCATTCTCGGATCTGATGTCCTCGTGCGAAACAGTTCAGGCATAGCTGTTTATGTTTAATATAGCTGGAACGAGCATCAACAGTCATGTGGAGGAAGCGAGGACAATCACGGATTGGATGATTCTCTTTGGAGCAGAGATCACATGTCCTCCTCTGCGGATTCACTGTTGTCTCAAACGAGTGAACCCTCCTAGGAACAGGACTCCCTTGGGACCGGAACGGGTTATTTCTAGAAGGTGGCGGATTCGGATCGCCTTTCGAACTATGTGCATGGGACGGGTTGCCCTCGATGGCCACCAAGGTCAGATACCTCTGACTCAGGAAGGAGTCCATCTCCTTCCATGGGGGCATCTCCTTCTTCGTGGTGACGGAGTCTTCCCACGAGGCCCGGGTCAACTTGGGCAATTTGGAGGCGCAAATCGTTACCAACAAACTGTCCCAGTTTTCGGTAGAGACCTTGGAATGCGCCAGTGCGGTTAGCACCCCGTGGATCGTCCCCTGGAGCTCCTTCAGAGCACGACTCGATTCGGAAACAACTGGGGACAGCGAGAGGAGAATATTTATCTGGTTGGTCACCAGGAGCCAGTTGTTCTCATACCGGTCACGGAGGGAATTCCATGCCGCCTCGTAGCCGTCGTTGGTCAACGGGGATTTTTCTACGATGGCTTTTGGGTCGCCACTGGTCTTCGTGGTTAAGTGGTACAGCTTTTCTACGGGTGAGAGCCTCGGATTATAGATGTAAATGGCTGTGAAGAGGTCCCGAAAAGTGGGCCAGCGAACGTAATCCCCCGTGAACACTTCGATGTCACAGGGTGGCAGTCGACAGCCGCCATTGGAGCCCGGCTGTGCAGGAAGACGGACTACTGGGCTGGCCGATTGGACCGTAAGGTCTTCTAGGCCCCGTTCATAATCGTCATAGCACGTGTCGTACATGGCTTGGATCTCTAGTTGGGTGTCAGGATCCTCGTCCACCGACGCAATTGAACAGGCCTCGAATTCAGCATCCACCTTTGCCCACATGCTCTGTAAGCGGTCTCTACGAACCTGAGCGATAGCGGGGGATGGCGTGCTGGTACCGGAAGCGGTAAAGCGGTCTTTCAAACTGGTCAGCCTGCCGATGGCTGCTACCAATTTCGCACGTGCGGAGAGGAATGCTGTTTGGGCCATTGGAGAAGTGCGTCGAGAGCTGATGGGACTGGTAGGTGGAAGAGCTGGCACCTTTAACGTGACTGGCGAAGGGAACAGGACCGATTTGCCCTTTGCCGCGGAACTCGTACTCGGTTTAGGCGTACCGGGTAACCTTATCGGTTTAGTCACCGAGGTAGGTGTTCCTGGGGTGGAACTACTGTGTGGTGTCCTACTACCGGGAGCGGGCAAAAGTTTTTTGCTGTCCTCGTCACCAGTGGGCATGTTCTGACCTCACTCGCTGAGAACAACGAAACGGATGCTGAAGCGTCGGGCGGATGGACACGGAAAATGGACCCAACAACCCTTTGGTATGGACTTGTTGGCAAATCGGAGGCGCTTGGGTATACTAAGGCGATCGGGCCCTAATATTGGGAGTCGGTGGCAAGTGACACCCAAAAACAATATACCCGCCGAAAGTAGGGTAGCGCGTCACCGGACAAGCCACCACCAAAAACGATACACCCTCAAAATACAGGGTAGCGAGTCGCTTGGCGCTCCGCTATGCGCAAGAGCGGCGCCGGTAATCTGCTCTCCCAACAAAAAAACAACGCGCGCAACGGTGGAGAGGCGAACGCGAAAACGAGCAAAAGCAGGCACCGCTATTGCTGCTTGTGTGTATGGATGTCGGTGCGGGGAGGTATGGATGTACAGACGCAAGAATATGCAGCTAATATATACAAATGTATGTATGAGGGTATGGAAAAAATAAGTGTAGATTCGGATAAATGGTTTATATATGTTGGGCTGCGTATGTAGATGGGTAAAATATGTATGTATGTTCGGATGTGCAAGAATATGCAGTTTTACGGATGTGCAAGAATATGCAGTTTTACGGATGTGCAAGAATATGCAGTTTTATGTGTATATAGTTCGGATATATGTACATATATATATATATATATGATGCGCAAGGATATGCGGTTGGGATATATGTATATACGTGCAAGAATATGCAGCTGTGATATATACGGATGTAGGTGCGCTTCAGTGCGGATTAGTACATATATGTACATATATATATGCAGACGCAAGAATATGCAGTCAATATATAGGTAAATACATATGTATGCGGATATGGATAAAGGCGGGCAAGAATATGCAGTTAAATATGTACGGATGTAGCGTAGTTAGGAGGAGCGGAAGATCGGAGAACGGACAGAATAGCCGCTTGGCATTGGACGGAAAAACCAAGATCGTACTTATCTTAATAGAGCGATCCGCCTATGCTTGCTGGGGTGCGCTTCTCCTTGTTGGGGAAGATCCGGCTCGAAGGACCAATGATTTTAGGGGGCGGATCATCAGGTATTCACAACGCTTTTCTTTCTTTCACTTAACTATATTTTCGGTAATGTAGGTATAGTAGGTAATAACAAAACTTATGTCTTCGAATTCGTATGTATGTAGGTAGGCCGAGAAAGACGGCGAACGAGCGTAACGGGGGGTGGGAGCGTAACTGAACTCCCGCTCAAGCTAGTGGTCGCCCGAGCGCCGGGCGGCTCTCCTGAGGGCCGTGTGCAAGAGCGTAAGAGAGCGAGTCGGGCGCGGAGCGCTCTCCAGAGCGCTCTCCACAGTGCGCTACGGAAGTTTGCGGCTGCCCTGAACAGTCGCTAATCCACAGACCTTGTCACCCTCGCATCCAAGCGGAGTGTAAGGGCAGCAGATGCTGCTTTACAGTGGTGGAGATTTATTTGAAGGAGTCTCAGAGACATCTTCATGTATCCCCACCACTGTAGAATCGGCATCTGACTCTTCGGAAACGTCCTCACGACACATTGCCTCAAAGTCGCGCAAAAGTTCTGCCTGTATTCTTTCGCTGCCTGTATTGGCGCTAGCGACTCTTTGTTGAGAACGACCACTGCCTGGTTAGTCGGACCCTGTGTTGCCTCAACTTTTACCACCTTCCAATCGGTGGTCGGAAGGCTCGGATTGCACCTCTGCAGCATTTAAAGGATGCGTTCTGGCTCCTTGAAGGTAGCCGGCACCATATTCTGGCCCTCGGTCTGCTGGGCACCTAGCTCCAGTCCTGTCTGTCCGTCCGTCCGTCTTTCCGTCTTCATTACCGCATAGATCTCAGAGACTATAAGAGATAGAGCAACCAAACTTTCTATCCAAGCTCCTGTGAAATCACTTCAATACAATTGTATTTCAAAATTTTGAAACGCCCCCCTCCGCCCCAAAAAAAAACGAGCATCTGTGGAGTCCACAATTTTTAAGATATGAGAAAATCAAAAACGCAGAATAATAGGAAATGACCGTATCTACCAGGTTGCCCAATCTGGATCAGGTCGGATCAATATTATAGACAAATGGAACCAATGAAATTGCAGTCGCTACGCAACGCCTGCCAAGCGCTTACTCATTCCCTCTTTCTCTTGCAAACACTTCCCCGTCTCGAATATGAAGTTATACATGTACATGTAGAAATGTAGAAGTAGATGTAAAAAGCATATGTAAACAAAAATGGAAACATATATACAAATTTCAAAACTGGTTTTTCATGTTTTGAAATTTTTTTTTTTTTTTTTTTTTTTTTGGTTATTAAGTTACTTTTAGCTGAGTTATCACAGCTGAAAGAATTATTTGGCCTCCCACGTCATTGACTGGTTAACGCCACCTCCTGTTTGTGTTATTAAATAACTTTCTTTGCGTGGTTATATGTTAAAAATTGATGAATTAGTATGTAAGAATTCTATGCGGTGATGATTTTTATGATGAGAAATTTGTTAGCAGGGTAAGTATGTATGTTTTCTTGCATTACAATTTGATATTAGCGATGCGTATGAAGTCAACAATGTTTTTGTAAGATTCGATAGGTTCTTTCTCAAAAAACCGAAATATATCGTTATAAGAATTTAGTAATGGAAAACGATTACGCTTATCAGAGTAGGCGGGACAATTGAAAATCAGATGTGAGGAATCTTCTGGTATATTACATATATCACATAAATTATTATTTAATACTTTCATTCTTGCCAAAGAAACTTTGTCGATTCCGTGACCACTTAGTAGTCTATTGATTTGTTTAATTTCTATGCAGTTAAGTTTGCAGTTCTTGTTTTTAAACCATGGATTTTCCCTTATATACGGGAAAAGATTAGTGTAGCCTTTGTTTCTTTCTGTGGCGTATTCAATATATTCCCTTTCCCATTCTTCTTTAATATGGTTAACGAAATATGTAATGGCGTCTTTAAGAGGCCAGAGAGCTACAAAGAATGTACCATTGCTTCTTGCATTTTTAGCAGCCATATCTGCTATTTCGTTTTCCTCTATTTGTACATGGCTTGGAATGTAGTGAAATTCCACAGCAAATAGACATGGAGCGTTTTCAATTTTGTGTATTATTTCTTTTGCAATGTAATTATCAGGGTACATTTTTTTTAAATTTAAAATCCCATTGATACTATCCGTTAATATTGCAATTTTATAGAGGTTTTCGGTAATGGCAAAATCAATGGCCCTACTAATGGCTATCAGCTCAGCTGTGAGTGATGATAATTTCTTGTTTGTAAAGAAGCTTCTAACCGATTTAGATTCCTTATGAAAGAAAGCACAACCCACGTAATTGTCTGATACCGATCCATCTGTGAAAATCAAATCAAAATGTTTAGAATATAAGTACGAACATTTTTCTTTTACTAAAGACTTTATGAGATCGTTATTCGCAGATCTTTTGTTGGGGCATGAGCCCTTGAAAAAATCTGTATCGGTTGTAACTTTACGGTTTGGACTAGTAACATCTGTGATCGGTACAATTGCATTGAAAATATTCTTAAATTCCTCATAGACTTTGGCGTAGCTAGTGTTCCTTGCCACGAAGGAATCGGCCAAAAGCGATGCCGCTGGAAGACCATAGGCAAAAACCTTTGCCAACTCCTTTGCCGCAATGAACTTCAGTCTATATTCAGGTGGAAGCCCGGAAGCCAAATTATATATTATGTTTACTGGAGTAGATTTTATTAATCCAAGTGAACGTCTAAGATAGAAGTTTAAGTGGACTTTGATTTTCTTTGTTACTACGTTTGAAATATTTGCAAAAGAGGAACAGGAGTATTCTAGTTTAGAACGCACGAATGCTTTATAAAAATTTAGAGATTTACTTGGATGCACTCCGAAGTGACATCCACTGAGCATTTGCAGAAACATATTTGACCTGTTAGATTTGGATATTATTTCATCTATGTGCTGTACCGAGGAATTATTGGCAGAAATTATTCTGCCAAGGTAATTAACTTTGTCTACTTCTTTTAGAATTTCATTGTTAATAACTATATTTAATGGACGTCTTCTGTTACTAAAATGAATTACAGTAGATTTAAACGAATTGAAAGTCAAATTGTTAGTATTACACACTTGGTTGAAATCATAAATCTTCTGTTCTAAAATGTTTCTAGCCGTATTGAAATCTTTGTCAAAGCATAAGATAAAAAAATCATCTGCATACTGGAATAGAGTACAGTTTTCATCAGTTATAGTGTGAAAGTCAGATGTATAAATATTAAAGAGTATTGGACTTAGGCAGCTAAGCTAATAAAGTCCATATCAAACTCCAAATAAATCAGCTTCTGACATAGCAGAGGTATATTGACTGAATCAAACGCCTTGCTAATATCCAGAACAGCCGCCACGACCTGAAAATTTTTAGCTTTGAGATTAGCTACGTTATTTATAACGTCATTAATGCAGTGTGCAGTAGAATGGTTTTTTCTAAAGGCATAACATCTATCTGGAAGTAACTTGTTTTTAATAATAAATGTTTCTATACGAAACTTTATCATACCTTCTAAACTCTTAAAAAGAACACTCAAAAGGCAGATAGGTCTGTTGTTCGCCACCATAGTTGTATCTAAATTTTTTTTTGGTACAGGGATCACCTTTATGAATCTCCAACTATCTGGAATTTTTCCACTAAAGAATATTTAATTTAACAGCGAGAGAAGATTTTCAATTTGATCCATAGGAAGAGAAAGTACCATTTTATAAGAAATATTATCTAAACCTTTGGCCGATTCTGGGTTTCTAGAATTTAGAAAAGATAGGAGCTCATCTACTTTAAAATTTGACCTAATGGATGAATGATCCCATTGCAATGGAATAGTAGCAGGCTCACAAGAATCCGTGTCAGGTATGTCTACAATTTTGTCCAGAAATTCGTTATGCTCAGAATCATTCCAGGCACTTTTTATTGGTTTGATTTGTCTATAAAGCTTTAAATTTTTAATTTTGTGCCACATTTCTTTTGGAGAGGATGGATTAGATAGTTCGTCAAGTAGAGTATTCATATTTTGTTTTCTCATTTGATATAAGTAATTATTTAGAGTTTTGTTTGCTTTAACGTATTCATTGGCATCTGAAATAAGTTTAGTCTTGAAATATTTTTGTCTTTTAGCATTTCTCAGTCTGAAAAGCCTTTCACATGACTCGTCCCAATACTTTTTGGAGATATACTTGTTGTTAGGCGATAATTTTATTGTATTTTTGGATAATATGTTCTTAGAGGAGTGGTTTAAAGCTTCTAAAGTTGAGATTTTAATTTTAGAAAAATCATCGGCTACTTTTTTATGTAATATTTTATAATTAGATTTAGGAATTATATTAGAAATTTCAACGACTATGGGGAAATGGTTACTGTTCGATTTTGCTGTTTTGCACAGACCAATTTATATTTTGATTGGATCTGTTTACAAAAGTTATGTCTAATGCAGAAAAGTAGTTAGGATTTGATGAATACGTTGGAGATCCATTATTTAAGCAGCAAAAACTTGAATTCAGAATATTTCTTTCCAAACAGTTACCTTTTGCGTTCTGACGTGCATTTCCCCATATGGAAGATTTGGCATTAAGATCACCACCTATCAACGTGAAACCATTTAACAAAGAAACTGCAGAAAAAAGATCCTCGCATCCTGATTCAAAAGTATTTAAATCAATGTTTGGAGGACAGTAAATACTAAAAATATTTATGTTAAGAGATAGATTCTCCGTACTTAATCCGACAACTTCTAAACTAGAATTACATTTCAATATCTTAAAACGAATATCCTTTCTAATATAAATACCAACTCCTCCGTAACCATCCTCCCGTTCCTTACCGATAAAGTTGTAATTTAATAGGCTGCACATTGCGTTATTTTTCACCAAAATTTCCGACAAGATTGCAACATCAATATTATTCTGAACTAAGAATATTTCTAGTAATTGTTTGTTATTATTAGAAGTTAAACTTTGAATATTATACTGTAATAATTTCATTTGAAATATTTAAAGGAAAGTTCTAGAAAATAAGAAAACAAAAACAAAAAAAACAGAAAAAAAAAGAAAAAATGAACTAAAAGGAAAGTGTAAGAATAAGTAGAAAAAATAAAAATAAAATTAATAAATATAAATATATTAAAGAAAAAAAAAAGAAAAATTAAAATTAATTAATAATTTTATTTAGATCAATTGTGCAATTTGTTTGCGCTATTTCGGAGTTCATTCTTTCTAGGAATTTTCTGGTTTCTACGTTAATACTATAGTTTTTGGTATCTGTAAGGAAATGAGAGATATTGAAAGAAATTTTGTTAAGTCTTTGTTCTGCTAAATTTTCTGTTGTCTGAGGCTGGGTACTATAAATGGAGTGTGAGGGGATGAACCGTTCACTTGATACGTATTCATGTTCCTTCAATGCGTTTTGCCACTCTTTTATTGTGTTACGAGCATTGGCATTTTCAGTGTTTTGATTTTTAGTATTTTTCACGATTTTGTTATATGGTTTGTAAATATGAATTGTTTCTGCTGTAGATGACATGTTGTTTTGAAGTTCTATATTATTATTAGACGATTTCTGCCAAAAAGGACGAGGGAAAGCTTCGTGGTCAAAAGAATTAAACGAGTCTGTTTTGCCAAACAGAGCCGGATATCTGGCTTTGACTTCCAATCTAGTTAAGTTTTCTACTGTCATGCATTTTTGGATAGCATATGCTTTTTTCCTCGCAGGGCACGAAACGAAGGTAGCAACATGATTTTCCTTACAATTAACACAAATAAGCTCGGTACAGACAACCTCTTTTGAATGGCTATGCGAACATTTAAAACACTTTTGCTCTGCCTGCTTGCAGTGTTGAGCAAAATGACCAAATCTGTAGCACCTATAACATTGGCTAAAGGGAACAAAGTGAATAACAGGAACTTTTGTGTATAAAAAGGAAATTTCAGATGGTATTTGTGCACCCCTAAACAAGAGCTTGACTCTTGAGGTGGGTATCATTATTTCTTTGTTATTTTTATCTCTCGTTTTAATTCTGATGAATTTTTCAATGGGCACTGGAGAATCAATATATTCTGCCAGCATTTCGTCTGAGATCGATGTCGGAATATTAAAGATTAAACCCGTTTTAAAAACAAAATGAGGAAAAATTTTTGGTTCATATCCATGTGTCTTCAAATTACAAATCATAAAATTATTTGCACTCGATGAATTTTTAAATTCAATTTTGCATCTGCCAAAACCTATCTTTGATACAGTCACCACACCATCAACCTTTAATTTCATCAACAAACAGCTAAGCTCAATGGGATTAATCGGGAATCTTTTTGATTCAATTGCATTTTCAATTTCATTTTCTTTTCCTCTTATTTTGTCTACATAAACTATGTAGGGTCCCTTATGCCTGTCATCGTACTCAATTTTTTCATCCTTCTTTGTTGATTCTTCATTTGCTTTCTTCTCTATATTCGTGTTTTTTCCAGAACTTTCTGTCACTACTGCCGCCATCTTTTTTTCTTCATACATAACCTTAGAATTTTTTTTTGCTGCCATGGTTTAAAAACAAGAACTGCAAACTTAACTGCATAGAAATTAAACAAATCAATAGACTACTAAGTGGTCACGGAATCGACAAAGTTTCTTTGGCAAGAATGAAAGTATTAAATAATAATTTATGTGATATATGTAATATACCAGAAGATTCCTCACATCTGATTTTCAATTGTCCCGCCTACTCTGATAAGCGTAATCGTTTTCCATTACTAAATTCTTATAACGATATATTTCGGTTTTTTGAGAAAGAACCTATCGAATCTTACAAAAACATTGTTGACTTCATACGCATCGCTAATATCAAATTGTAATGCAAGAAAACATACATACTTACCCTGCTATCAAATTTCTCATCATAAAAATCATCACCGCATAGAATTCTTACATACTAATTCATCAATTTTTAACATATAACCACGCAAAGAAAGTTATTTAATAACACAAACAGGAGGTGGCGTTAACCAGTCAATGACGTGGGAGGCCAAATAATTCTTTCAGCTGTGATAACTCAGCTAAAAGTAACTTAATAACCAAAAAAAAAAAAAAAAAAAATTTCAAAACTGGTTTTTCATGTTTTGAAATTTTCTTTTTTGCCCAAAATTTAATTCGTCCCTTTTGCGAACATATAATAAATACATATATATAATAATATACAGTGGCTCAAAGCTGAAACTATGCAGTGTCAAATAAAAAGTTTAAGGTGGTACAGATTTTAAACTAGAGGAAAAACAAAAAATGTTTAAACGCCAATTTGTTGTATGTTTTATCACATTTAAAAAAATAACTTTATTTGCTTGATTAAATATTGCTCAGTTTTAAAAATAAAATAAAAACTTAAAATATATCTTAAATACAGGTCAAAGCCAGAATGATCCATCCACAAAAAAATTAAATATTAGTCGAATAAAAGGTTAAACAGGTATTTTAATACTTAGTATGCAATCGCTTAGCCTTTATTACGGCTTTTAACCTACAATTCATGGAAGAGACCAGCTTCCGAGTGCTTTCCGGGCTTATTTTGCTCCATTCCTCCAGCAGAGCTTTTTTAAGGTAGTTTTTGCTAGAAATCTTGTGTTTCTGGATGTTTTTCTCCAGCGCAGCCCACAAATTTAAATGTATTATGCACACAAACAATCTTTAGAGGCGTTAAATTGAACACTAAATATGGGCATTTCTCTGATGTCGAACGGGACGTTCGTACGCATTTCAAGTTCTGACAGTCTCGCGAGCTTTGCGGTCATTAAGTCGCAGAGCGATTGAGGGTATTTCCCCGAGAAGATAACCGCCACATCGTCCGCGTATGCCATCACTTCGCAGCTCCCCACCAGGTCACACAGAATCTTGTTCACTGCTATGTTCCATAAAAGAGGAGATAGGACACCCCTTTGCGGGGTGCCTCTCTTGACATACCTTGACTGGGTGGACGATCCCATCGATGATGTCACCGACCTGCATGTGAGCAATTAATCGATGAGCATCACCAAGTGACGGTCCACCCCCCGGTCAGTCAGCACTTCCGTAATGGCACCAAGCACGACCTTGCTAAAGGCTCTCTAGATATCGGGGAAGGCGCAGCCTTGCAGATTCGGACGACTCCTCTATCTCCCAGCAGAATTTTTGCAAAGAGGCCCTTTTTGCTTTTCGGGTTTCTTTTTTGTATAGGGCAAGACTGATTTTGTAGTCTGCCCAATGCTTCTCCTCGTTAGCGGATAAAGCGACTCATTCCTTACATTTGTATCCGAGCTTCTCCATTGAGTGTGGTAAGCATTGGCGTCGCAGACTAATAGGCATATGTTAGACCTCTCGCTGTCACTGGCCACTTTCCTCATGGGCCGTGTAGGACGACATATGTCTTAGATGTGTCCCCTGCTGCTCTAGGCTTTCGGCCGTGTTATCGCCATTGCTAAAGTTATGGCGCAGCAAGAAATATAGGTACTTTCTCGCAAGAATGCAGGTACGAATTTTACCTTCATTTTGGGTCACAATAAGCTTGTACTCCTTGGTCGCTAATCCACAGACCTTGTCACCCTCGCATCCAAGCGGAGTGTAAGGGCAGCAGATGCTGCTTTACAGTGGTGGAGATTTATTTGAAGGAGTCTCAGAGACATCTTCATGTATCCCCACCACTGTAGAATCGGCATCTGACTCTTCGGAAACGTCCTCACGACACATTGCCTCAAAGTCGCGCAAAAGTTCTGCCTGTATTCTTTCGCTGCCTGTATTGGCGCTAGCGACTCTTTGTTGAGAACGACCACTGCCTGGTTAGTCGGACCCTGTGTTGCCTCAACTTTTACCACCTTCCAATCGGTGGTCGGAAGGCTCGGATTGCACCTCTGCAGCATTTAAAGGATGCGTTCTGGCTCCTTGAAGGTAGCCGGCACCATATTCTGGCCCTCGGTCTGCTGGGCACCTAGCTCCAGTCCTGTCTGTCCGTCCGTCCGTCTTTCCGTCTTCATTACCGCATAGATCTCAGAGACTATAAGAGATAGAGCAACCAAACTTTCTATCCAAGCTCCTGTTAAATCACTTCAATACAATTGTATTTCAAAATTTTGAAACGCCCCCCTCCGCCCCAAAAAAAAACGAGCATCTGTGGAGTCCACAATTTTTAAGATATGAGAAAATCAAAAACGCAGAATAATAGGAAATGACCGTATCTACCAGGTTGCCCAATCTGGATCAGGTCGGATCAATATTATAGACAAATGGAACCAATGAAATTGCAGTCGCTACGCAACGCCTGCCAAGCGCTTACTCATTCCCTCTTTCTCTTGCAAACACTTCCCCGTCTCGAATATGAAGTTATACATGTACATGTAGAAATGTAGAAGTAGATGTAAAAAGCATATGTAAACAAAAATGGAAACATATATACAAATTTCAAAACTGGTTTTTCATGTTTTGAAATTTTTTTTTTTTTTTTTTTTTTTTGGTTATTAAGTTACTTTTAGCTGAGTTATCACAGCTGAAAGAATTATTTGGCCTCCCACGTCATTGACTGGTTAACGCCACCTCCTGTTTGTGTTATTAAATAACTTTCTTTGCGTGGTTATATGTCAAAAATTGATGAATTAGTATGTAAGAATTCTATGCGGTGATGATTTTTATGATGAGAAATTTGTTAGCAGGGTAAGTATGTATGTTTTCTTGCATTACAATTTGATATTAGCGATGCGTATGAAGTCAACAATGTTTTTGTAAGATTCGATAGGTTCTTTCTCAAAAAACCGAAATATATCGTTATAAGAATTTAGTAATGGAAAACGATTACGCTTATCAGAGTAGGCGGGACAATTGAAAATCAGATGTGAGGAATCTTCTGGTATATTACATATATCACATAAATTATTATTTAATACTTTCATTCTTGCCAAAGAAACTTTGTCGATTCCGTGACCACTTAGTAGTCTATTGATTTGTTTAATTTCTATGCAGTTAAGTTTGCAGTTCTTGTTTTTAAACCATGGATTTTCCCTTATATACGGGAAAAGATTAGTGTAGCCTTTGTTTCTTTCTGTGGCGTATTCAATATATTCCCTTTCCCATTCTTCTTTAATATGGTTAACGAAATATGTAATGGCGTCTTTAAGAGGCCAGAGAGCTACAAAGAATGTACCATTGCTTCTTGCATTTTTAGCAGCCATATCTGCTATTTCGTTTTCCTCTATTTGTACATGGCTTGGAATGTAGTGAAATTCCACAGCAAATAGACATGGAGCGTTTTCAATTTTGTGTATTATTTCTTTTGCAATGTAATTATCAGGGTACATTTTTTTTAAATTTAAAATCCCATTGATACTATCCGTTAATATTGCAATTTTATAGAGGTTTTCGGTAATGGCAAAATCAATGGCCCTACTAATGGCTATCAGCTCAGCTGTGAGTGATGATAATTTCTTGTTTGTAAAGAAGCTTCTAACCGATTTAGATTCCTTATGAAAGAAAGCACAACCCACGTAATTGTCTGATACCGATCCATCTGTGAAAATCAAATCAAAATGTTTAGAATATAAGTACGAACATTTTTCTTTTACTAAAGACTTTATGAGATCGTTATTCGCAGATCTTTTGTTGGGGCATGAGCCCTTGAAAAAATCTGTATCGGTTGTAACTTTACGGTTTGGACTAGTAACATCTGTGATCGGTACAATTGCATTGAAAATATTCTTAAATTCCTCATAGACTTTGGCGTAGCTAGTGTTCCTTGCCACGAAGGAATCGGCCAAAAGCGATGCCGCTGGAAGACCATAGGCAAAAACCTTTGCCAACTCCTTTGCCGCAATGAACTTCAGTCTATATTCAGGTGGAAGCCCGGAAGCCAAATTATATATTATGTTTACTGGAGTAGATTTTATTAATCCAAGTGAACGTCTAAGATAGAAGTTTAAGTGGACTTTGATTTTCTTTGTTACTACGTTTGAAATATTTGCAAAAGAGGAACAGGAGTATTCTAGTTTAGAACGCACGAATGCTTTATAAAAATTTAGAGATTTACTTGGATGCACTCCGAAGTGACATCCACTGAGCATTTGCAGAAACATATTTGACCTGTTAGATTTGGATATTATTTCATCTATGTGCTGTACCGAGGAATTATTGGCAGAAATTATTCTGCCAAGGTAATTAACTTTGTCTACTTCTTTTAGAATTTCATTGTTAATAACTATATTTAATGGACGTCTTCTGTTACTAAAATGAATTACAGTAGATTTAAACGAATTGAAAGTCAAATTGTTAGTATTACACACTTGGTTGAAATCATAAATCTTCTGTTCTAAAATGTTTCTAGCCGTATTGAAATCTTTGTCAAAGCATAAGATAAAAAAATCATCTGCATACTGGAATAGAGTACAGTTTTCATCAGTTATAGTGTGAAAGTCAGATGTATAAATATTAAAGAGTATTGGACTTAGGCAGCTAAGCTAATAAAGTCCATATCAAACTCCAAATAAATCAGCTTCTGACATAGCAGAGGTATATTGACTGAATCAAACGCCTTGCTAATATCCAGAACAGCCGCCACGACCTGAAAATTTTTAGCTTTGAGATTAGCTACGTTATTTATAACGTCATTAATGCAGTGTGCAGTAGAATGGTTTTTTCTAAAGGCATAACATCTATCTGGAAGTAACTTGTTTTTAATAATAAATGTTTCTATACGAAACTTTATCATACCTTCTAAACTCTTAAAAAGAACACTCAAAAGGCAGATAGGTCTGTTGTTCGCCACCATAGTTGTATCTAAATTTTTTTTTGGTACAGGGATCACCTTTATGAATCTCCAACTATCTGGAATTTTTCCACTAAAGAATATTTAATTTAACAGCGAGAGAAGATTTTCAATTTGATCCATAGGAAGAGAAAGTACCATTTTATAAGAAATATTATCTAAACCTTTGGCCGATTCTGGGTTTCTAGAATTTAGAAAAGATAGGAGCTCATCTACTTTAAAATTTGACCTAATGGATGAATGATCCCATTGCAATGGAATAGTAGCAGGCTCACAAGAATCCGTGTCAGGTATGTCTACAATTTTGTCCAGAAATTCGTTATGCTCAGAATCATTCCAGGCACTTTTTATTGGTTTGATTTGTCTATAAAGCTTTAAATTTTTAATTTTGTGCCACATTTCTTTTGGAGAGGATGGATTAGATAGTTCGTCAAGTAGAGTATTCATATTTTGTTTTCTCATTTGATATAAGTAATTATTTAGAGTTTTGTTTGCTTTAACGTATTCATTGGCATCTGAAATAAGTTTAGTCTTGAAATATTTTTGTCTTTTAGCATTTCTCAGTCTGAAAAGCCTTTCACATGACTCGTCCCAATACTTTTTGGAGATATACTTGTTGTTAGGCGATAATTTTATTGTATTTTTGGATAATATGTTCTTAGAGGAGTGGTTTAAAGCTTCTAAAGTTGAGATTTTAATTTTAGAAAAATCATCGGCTACTTTTTTATGTAATATTTTATAATTAGATTTAGGAATTATATTAGAAATTTCAACGACTATGGGGAAATGGTTACTGTTCGATTTTGCTGTTTTGCACAGACCAATTTATATTTTGATTGGATCTGTTTACAAAAGTTATGTCTAATGCAGAAAAGTAGTTAGGATTTGATGAATACGTTGGAGATCCATTATTTAAGCAGCAAAAACTTGAATTCAGAATATTTCTTTCCAAACAGTTACCTTTTGCGTTCTGACGTGCATTTCCCCATATGGAAGATTTGGCATTAAGATCACCACCTATCAACGTGAAACCATTTAACAAAGAAACTGCAGAAAAAAGATCCTCGCATCCTGATTCAAAAGTATTTAAATCAATGTTTGGAGGACAGTAAATACTAAAAATATTTATGTTAAGAGATAGATTCTCCGTACTTAATCCGACAACTTCTAAACTAGAATTACATTTCAATATCTTAAAACGAATATCCTTTCTAATATAAATACCAACTCCTCCGTAACCATCCTCCCGTTCCTTACCGATAAAGTTGTAATTTAATAGGCTGCACATTGCGTTATTTTTCACCAAAATTTCCGACAAGATTGCAACATCAATATTATTCTGAACTAAGAATATTTCTAGTAATTGTTTGTTATTATTAGAAGTTAAACTTTGAATATTATACTGTAATAATTTCATTTGAAATATTTAAAGGAAAGTTCTAGAAAATAAGAAAACAAAAACAAAAAAAACAGAAAAAAAAAGAAAAAATGAACTAAAAGGAAAGTGTAAGAATAAGTAGAAAAAATAAAAATAAAATTAATAAATATAAATATATTAAAGAAAAAAAAAAGAAAAATTAAAATTAATTAATAATTTTATTTAGATCAATTGTGCAATTTGTTTGCGCTATTTCGGAGTTCATTCTTTCTAGGAATTTTCTGGTTTCTACGTTAATACTATAGTTTTTGGTATCTGTAAGGAAATGAGAGATATTGAAAGAAATTTTGTTAAGTCTTTGTTCTGCTAAATTTTCTGTTGTCTGAGGCTGGGTACTATAAATGGAGTGTGAGGGGATGAACCGTTCACTTGATACGTATTCATGTTCCTTCAATGCGTTTTGCCACTCTTTTATTGTGTTACGAGCATTGGCATTTTCAGTGTTTTGATTTTTAGTATTTTTCACGATTTTGTTATATGGTTTGTAAATATGAATTGTTTCTGCTGTAGATGACATGTTGTTTTGAAGTTCTATATTATTATTAGACGATTTCTGCCAAAAAGGACGAGGGAAAGCTTCGTGGTCAAAAGAATTAAACGAGTCTGTTTTGCCAAACAGAGCCGGATATCTGGCTTTGACTTCCAATCTAGTTAAGTTTTCTACTGTCATGCATTTTTGGATAGCATATGCTTTTTTCCTCGCAGGGCACGAAACGAAGGTAGCAACATGATTTTCCTTACAATTAACACAAATAAGCTCGGTACAGACAACCTCTTTTGAATGGCTATGCGAACATTTAAAACACTTTTGCTCTGCCTGCTTGCAGTGTTGAGCAAAATGACCAAATCTGTAGCACCTATAACATTGGCTAAAGGGAACAAAGTGAATAACAGGAACTTTTGTGTATAAAAAGGAAATTTCAGATGGTATTTGTGCACCCCTAAACAAGAGCTTGACTCTTGAGGTGGGTATCATTATTTCTTTGTTATTTTTATCTCTCGTTTTAATTCTGATGAATTTTTCAATGGGCACTGGAGAATCAATATATTCTGCCAGCATTTCGTCTGAGATCGATGTCGGAATATTAAAGATTAAACCCGTTTTAAAAACAAAATGAGGAAAAATTTTTGGTTCATATCCATGTGTCTTCAAATTACAAATCATAAAATTATTTGCACTCGATGAATTTTTAAATTCAATTTTGCATCTGCCAAAACCTATCTTTGATACAGTCACCACACCATCAACCTTTAATTTCATCAACAAACAGCTAAGCTCAATGGGATTAATCGGGAATCTTTTTGATTCAATTGCATTTTCAATTTCATTTTCTTTTCCTCTTATTTTGTCTACATAAACTATGTAGGGTCCCTTATGCCTGTCATCGTACTCAATTTTTTCATCCTTCTTTGTTGATTCTTCATTTGCTTTCTTCTCTATATTCGTGTTTTTTCCAGAACTTTCTGTCACTACTGCCGCCATCTTTTTTTCTTCATACATAACCTTAGAATTTTTTTTTGCTGCCATGGTTTAAAAACAAGAACTGCAAACTTAACTGCATAGAAATTAAACAAATCAATAGACTACTAAGTGGTCACGGAATCGACAAAGTTTCTTTGGCAAGAATGAAAGTATTAAATAATAATTTATGTGATATATGTAATATACCAGAAGATTCCTCACATCTGATTTTCAATTGTCCCGCCTACTCTGATAAGCGTAATCGTTTTCCATTACTAAATTCTTATAACGATATATTTCGGTTTTTTGAGAAAGAACCTATCGAATCTTACAAAAACATTGTTGACTTCATACGCATCGCTAATATCAAATTGTAATGCAAGAAAACATACATACTTACCCTGCTATCAAATTTCTCATCATAAAAATCATCACCGCATAGAATTCTTACATACTAATTCATCAATTTTTAACATATAACCACGCAAAGAAAGTTATTTAATAACACAAACAGGAGGTGGCGTTAACCAGTCAATGACGTGGGAGGCCAAATAATTCTTTCAGCTGTGATAACTCAGCTAAAAGTAACTTAATAACCAAAAAAAAAAAAAAAAAAAAATTTCAAAACTGGTTTTTCATGTTTTGAAATTTTCTTTTTTGCCCAAAATTTAATTCGTCCCTTTTGCGAACATATAATAAATACATATATATAATAATATACAGTGGCTCAAAGCTGAAACTATGCAGTGTCAAATAAAAAGTTTAAGGTGGTACAGATTTTAAACTAGAGGAAAAACAAAAAATGTTTAAACGCCAATTTGTTGTATGTTTTATCACATTTAAAAAAATAACTTTATTTGCTTGATTAAATATTGCTCAGTTTTAAAAATAAAATAAAAACTTAAAATATATCTTAAATACAGGTCAAAGCCAGAATGATCCATCCACAAAAAAATTAAATATTAGTCGAATAAAAGGTTAAACAGGTATTTTAATACTTAGTATGCAATCGCTTAGCCTTTATTACGGCTTTTAACCTACAATTCATGGAAGAGACCAGCTTCCGAGTGCTTTCCGGGCTTATTTTGCTCCATTCCTCCAGCAGAGCTTTTTTAAGGTAGTTTTTGCTAGAAATCTTGTGTTTCTGGATGTTTTTCTCCAGCGCAGCCCACAAATTTAAATGTATTATGCACACAAACAATCTTTAGAGGCGTTAAATTGAACACTAAATATGGGCATTTCTCTGATGTCGAACGGGACGTTCGTACGCATTTCAAGTTCTGACAGTCTCGCGAGCTTTGCGGTCATTAAGTCGCAGAGCGATTGAGGGTATTTCCCCGAGAAGATAACCGCCACATCGTCCGCGTATGCCATCACTTCGCAGCTCCCCACCAGGTCACACAGAATCTTGTTCACTGCTATGTTCCATAAAAGAGGAGATAGGACACCCCTTTGCGGGGTGCCTCTCTTGACATACCTTGACTGGGTGGACGATCCCATCGATGATGTCACCGACCTGCATGTGAGCAATTAATCGATGAGCATCACCAAGTGACGGTCCACCCCCCGGTCAGTCAGCACTTCCGTAATGGCACCAAGCACGACCTTGCTAAAGGCTCTCTAGATATCGGGGAAGGCGCAGCCCTGCAGATTCGGACGACTCCTCTATCTCCGAGCAGAATTTTTGCAAAGAGGCCCTTTTTGCTTTTCGGGTTTCTTTTTTGTATAGGGCAAGACTGATTTTGTAGTCTGCCCAATGCTTCTCCTCGTTAGCGGATAAAGCGACTCATTCCTTACATTTGTATCCGAGCTTCTCCATTGAGTGTGGTAAGCATTGGCGTCGCAGACTAATAGGCATATGTTAGACCTCTCGCTGTCACTGGCCACTTTCCTCATGGGCCGTGTAGGACGACATATGTCTTAGATGTGTCCCCTGCTGCTCTAGGCTTTCGGCCGTGTTATCGCCATTGCTAAAGTTATGGCGCAGCAAGAAATATAGGTACTTTCTCGCAAGAATGCAGGTACGAATTTTACCTTCATTTTGGGTCACAATAAGCTTGTACTCCTTGGTCGCTAATCCACAGACCTTGTCACCCTCGCATCCAAGCGGAGTGTAAGGGCAGCAGATGCTGCTTTACAGTGGTGGAGATTTATTTGAAGGAGTCTCAGAGACATCTTCATGTATCCCCACCACTGTAGAATCGGCATCTGACTCTTCGGAAACGTCCTCACGACACATTGCCTCAAAGTCGCGCAAAAGTTCTGCCTGTATTCTTTCGCTGCCTGTATTGGCGCTAGCGACTCTTTGTTGAGAACGACCACTGCCTGGTTAGTCGGACCCTGTGTTGCCTCAACTTTTACCACCTTCCAATCGGTGGTCGGAAGGCTCGGATTGCTTCTGGCTCCTTGAAGGTAGCCGGCACCATATTCTGGCCCTCGGTCTGCTGGGCACCTCGCTCCAGTCCTGTCTGTCCGTCCGTCCGTATTTCCGTCTTCATTACCGCATAGATCTCAGAGACTATAAGAGATAGAGCAACCAAACTTTCTATCCAAGCTCCTGTGAAATCACTTCAATACAATTGTATTTCAAAATTTTGAAACGCCCCCCTCCGCCCCAAAAAAAACGAGCATTTGTGGAGTCCACAATTTTTAAGATATGAGAAAATCAAAAACGCAGAATAATAGGAAATGACCGTATCTACCAGGTTGCCCAATCTGGATCAGGTCGGATCAATATTATAGACAAATGGAACCAATGAAATTGCAGTCGCTACGCAACGCCTGCCAAGCGCTTACTCATTCCCTCTTTCTCTTGCAAACACTTCCCCGTCTCGAATATGAAGTTATACATGTACATGTACATGTAGAAATGTAGAAGTAGATGTAAAAAGCATATGTAAACAAAAATGGAAACATATATACAAATTTCAAAACTGGTTTTTCATGTTTTGAAATTTTCTTTTTTGCCCAAAATTTAATTCGTCCCTTTTGCGAACATATAATAAATATATATAATAATATACAGTGGCTCAAAGCTGAAACTATGCAGTGTCAAATAAAATGTTTAAGGTGGTACAGATTTTAAACTAGAGGAAAAACAAAAAGTGTTTAAACGCCAATTTGTTGTATGTTTTATCACATTTAAAAAAATAACTTTGTTTGATTAAATATTGCTCAGTTTTAAAAATAAAATAAAATCTTAAAATATATCTTAAATACAGGTCAAAGCCAGAATGATCCATCCACAAAAAAATTAAATATAAGTCGAATTAAAGGTTAAACAGGTATTTTAATACTTAGTATGCAATCCCTTAACCTTTATTACGGCTTTTAACCTACAATTCATGGAAGAGACCAGCTTCCGAGTGCTTTCCGGGCTTATTTTGCTCCATTCCTCCAGCAGAGCTTTTTTAAGGTCGTTTTTGCTAGAAATCCTGTGTTTCTGGATGTTTTTCTCCAGCGCAGCCCACAAATTTAAATGTATTATGCACACAAACAATCTTTAGAGGCGTTAAATTGAACATTCGTACGCATTTCAAGTTCTGACAGTCTCGCGAGCTTTGCGGTCATTAAGTCGCAGAGCGATTGAGGGTATTTCCTCGAGAAGATAACCGCCACATCGTCCGCGTATGCCATCACTTCGCAGCTCCCCACCAGGTCACACAGAATCTTGTTCACTGCTATGTTCCATAAAAGAGGAGATAGGACACCCCTTTGCGGGGTGCCTCTCTTGACATACCTTGACTGGGTGGACGATCCCATCGATGATGTCACCGACCTGCATGTGAGCAATTAATCGATGAGCATCACCAAGTGACGGTCCACCCCCCGGTCAGTCAGCATTTCCGTAATGGCACCAAGCACGACCTTGCTAAAGGCTCTCTAGATATCGGGGAAGGCGCAGCCTTGCAGATTCGGACGACTCCTCTATCTCCCAGCAGAATTTTTGCAAAGAGGCCCTTTTTGCTTTTCGGGTTTCTTTTTTGTATAGGGCAAGACTGATTTTGTAGTCTGCCCAATGCTTCTCCTCGTTAGCGGATAAAGCGACTCATTCCTTACATTTGTATCCGAGCTTCTCCATTGAGTGTGGTAAGCATTGGCGTCGCAGACTAATAGGCATATGTTAGACCTCTCGCTGTCACTGGCCACTTTCCTCATGGGCCGTGTAGGACGACATATGTCTTAGATGTGTCCCCTGCTGCTCTAGGCTTTCGGCCGTGTTATCGCCATTGCTAAAGTTATGGCGCAGCAAGAAATATAGGTACTTTCTCGCAAGAATGCAGGTACGAATTTTACCTTCATTTTGGGTCACAATAAGCTTGTACTCCTTGGTCGCTAATCCACAGACCTTGTCACCCTCGCATCCAAGCGGAGTGTAAGGGCAGCAGATGCTGCTTTACAGTGGTGGAGATTTATTTGAAGGAGTCTCAGAGATATCTTCATGTATCCCCACCACTGTAGAATCGGCATCTGACTCTTCGGAAACGTCCTCACGACACATTGCCTCAAAGTCGCGCAAAAGTTCTGCCTGTATTCTTTCGCTGCCTGTATTGGCGCTAGCGACTCTTTGTTGAGAACGACCACTGCCTGGTTAGTCGGACCCTGTGTTGCCTCAACTTTTACCACCTTCCAATCGGTGGTCGGAAGGCTCGGATTGCACCTCTGCAGCATTTAAAGGATGCGTTCTGGCTCCTTGAAGGTAGCCGGCACCATATTCTGGCCCTCGGTCTGCTGGGCACCTCGCTCCAGTCCTGTCTGTCCGTCCGTCCGTATTTCCGTCTTCATTACCGCATAGATCTCAGAGACTATAAGAGATAGAGCAACCAAACTTTCTATCCAAGCTCCTGTGAAATCACTTCAATACAATTGTATTTCAAAATTTTGAAACGCCCCCTCCGCCCCAAAAAAAACGAGCATCTGTGGAGTCCACAATTTTTAAGATATGAGAAAATCAAAAACGCAGAATAATAGGAAATGACCGTATCTACCAGGTTGCCCAATCTGGATCAGGTCGGATCAATATTATAGACAAATGGAACCAATGAAATTGCAGTCGCTACGCAACGCCTGCCAAGCGCTCACTCATTCCCTCTTTCTCTTGCAAACACTTCCCCGTCTCGAATATGAAGTTATACATGTACATGTACATGTAGAAATGTAGAAGTAGATGTAAAAAGCATATGAAAACAAAAATGGAAACATATATACAAATTTCAAAACTGGTTTTTCATGTTTTGAAATTTTCTTTTTTGCCCAAAATTTAATTCGTCCCTTTTGCGAACATATAATAAATATATGTATATAATAATATACAGTGGCTCAAAGCTGAAACTATGCAGTGTCAAATAAAAAGTTTAAGGTGGTACAGATTTGAAACTAGAGGAAAAACAAAAAATGTTTAAACGCCAATTTGTTGTATGTTTTATCACATTTAAAAAAATAACTTTATTTGCTGATTAAATATTGCTCAGTTTTAAAAATAAAATAAAAACTTAAAATATATCTTAAATACAGGTCAAAGCCAGAATGATCCATCTACAAAAAAATTAAATATTAGTCGAATTAAAGGTTAAACAGGTATTTTAATACTTAGTATGCAATCCCTTAACCTTTATTACGGCTTTTAACCTACAATTAATGGAAGAGACCAGCTTCCGAGTGCTTTCCGGGCTTATTTTGCTCCATTCCTCCAGCAGAGCTTTTTTAAGGTAGTTTTTGCTAGAAATCCTGTGTTTCTGGATGTTTTTCTCCAGCGCAGCCCACAAATTTAAATGTATTATGCACACAAACAATCTTTAGAGGCGTTAAATTGAACACTAAATATGGGCATTTCTCTGATGTCGAACGGGACGTTCGTACGCATTTCAAGTTCTGACAGTCTCGCGAGCTTTGCGGTCATTAAGTCGCAGAGCGATTGAGGGTATTTCCTCGAGAAGATAACCGCCACATCGTCCGCGTATGCCATCACTTCGCAGCTCCCCACCAGGTCACACAGAATCTTGTTCACTGCTATGTTCCATAAAAGAGGAGATAGGACACCCCTTTGCGGGGTGCCTCTCTTGACATACCTTGACTGGGTGGACGATCCCATCGATGATGTCACCGACCTGCATGTGAGCAATTAATCGATGAGCATCACCAAGTGACGGTCCACCCCCCGGTCAGTCAGCACTTCCGTAATGGCACCAAGCACGACCTTGCTAAAGGCTCTCTAGATATCGGGAAGGCGCAGCCTTGCAGATTCGGACGACTCCTCTATCTCCGAGCAGAATTTTTGCAAAGAGGCCCTTTTTGCTTTTCGGGTTTCTTTTTTGTATAGGGCAAGACTGATTTTGTAGTCTGCCCAATGCTTCTCCTCGTTAGCGGATAAAGCGACTCATTCCTTACATTTGTATCCGAGCTTCTCCATTGAGTGTGGTAAGCATTGGCGTCGCAGACTAATAGGCATATGTTAGACCTCTCGCTGTCACTGGCCACTTTCCTCATGGGCCGTGTAGGACGACATATGTCTTAGATGTGTCCCCTGCTGCTCTAGGCTTTCGGCCGTGTTATCGCCATTGCTAAAGTTATGGCGCAGCAAGAAATATAGGTACTTTCTCGCAAGAATGCAGGTACGAATTTTACCTTCATTTTGGGTCACAATAAGCTTGTACTCCTTGGTCGCTAATCCACAGACCTTGTCACCCTCGCATCCAAGCGGAGTGTAAGGGCAGCAGATGCTGCTTTACAGTGGTGGAGATTTATTTGAAGGAGTCTCAGAGACATCTTCATGTATCCCCACCACTGTAGAATCGGCATCTGACTCTTCGGAAACGTCCTCACGACACATTGCCTCAAAGTCGCGCAAAAGTTCTGCCTGTATTCTTTCGCTGCCTGTATTGGCGCTAGCGACTCTTTGTTGAGAACGACCACTGCCTGGTTAGTCGGACCCTGTGTTGCCTCAACTTTTACCACCTTCCAATCGGTGGTCGGAAGGCTCGGATTGCACCTCTGCAGCATTTAAAGGATGCGTTCTGGCTCCTTGAAGGTAGCCGGCACCATATTCTGGCCCTCGGTCTGCTGGGCACCTCGCTCCAGTCCTGTCTGTCCGTCCGTCCGTCTTTCCGTCTTCATTACCGCATAGATCTCAGAGACTATAAGAGATGGAGCAACCAAACTTTCTATCCAAGCTCCTGTGAAATCACTTCAATACAATTGTATTTCAAAATTTTGAAACGCCCCCCTCCGCCCCAAAAAAAACGAGCATCTGTGGAGTCCACAATTTTTAAGATATGAGAAAATCAAAAACGCAGAATAATAGGAAATGACCGTATCTACCAGGTTGCCCAATCTGGATCAGGTCGGATCAATATTATAGACAAATGGAACCAATGAAATTGCAGTCGCTACGCAACGCCTGCCAAGCGCTTACTCATTCCCTCTTTCTCTTGCAAACACTTCCCCGTCTCGAATATGAAGTTATACATGTACATGTACATGTAGAAATGTAGAAGTAGATGTAAAAAGCATATGAAAACAAAAATGGAAACATATATACAAATTTCCAAACTGGTTTTTCATGTTTTGAAATTTTCTTTTTTGCCCAAAATTTAATTCGTCCCTTTTGCGAACATATAATAAATATATATAATAATATACAGTGGCTCAAAGCTGAAACTATGCAGTGTCAAATAAAAAGTTTAAGGTGGTACAGATTTTAAACTAGAGGAAAAACAAAAAATGTTTAAACGCCAATTTGTTGTATGTTTTATCACATTTAAAAAAATAACTTTATTTGCTTGATTAAATATTGCTCAGTTTTAAAAATAAAATAAAATCTTAAAATATATCTTAAATACAGGTCAAAGCCAGAATGATCCATCCACAAAAAAATTAAATATTAGTCGAATTAAAGGTTAAACAGGTATTTTAATACTTAGTATGCAATCCCTTAACCTTTATTACGGCTTTTAACCTACAATTCATGGAAGAGACCAGCTTCCGAGTGCTTTCCGGGCTTATTTTGCTCCATTCCTCCAGCAGAGCTTTTTTAAGGTAGTTTTTGCTAGAAATCCTGTGTTTCTGGATGTTTTTCTCCAGCGCAGCCCACAAATTTAAATGTATTATGCACACAAACAATCTTTAGAGGCGTTAAATTGAACACTAAATATGGGCATTTCTCTGATGTCGAACGGGACGTTCGTACGCATTTCAAGTTCTGACAGTCTCGCGAGCTTTGCGGTCATTAAGTCGCAGAGCGATTGAGGGTATTTCCTCGAGAAGATAACCGCCACATCGTCCGCGTATGCCATCACTTCGCAGCTCCCCACCAGGTCACACAGAATCTTGTTCACTGCTATGTTCCATAAAAGAGGAGATAGGACACCCCTTTGCGGGGTGCCTCTCTTGACATACCTTGACTGGGTGGACGATCCCATCGATGATGTCACCGACCTGCATGTGAGCAATTAATCGATGAGCATCACCAAGTGACGGTCCACCCCCCGGTCAGTCAGCACTTCCGTAATGGCACCAAGCACGACCTTGCTAAAGGCTCTCTAGATATCGGGGAAGGCGCAGCCTTGCAGATTCGGACGACTCCTCTATCTCCGAGCAGAATTTTTGCAAAGAGGCCCTTTTTGCTTTTCGGGTTTCTTTTTTGTATAGGGCAAGACTGATTTTGTAGTCTGCCCAATGCTTCTCCTCGTAAGCGGATAAAGCGACTCATTCCTTACATTTGTATCCGAGCTTCTCCATTGAGTGTGGTAAGCATTGGCGTCGCAGACTAATAGGCATATGTTAGACCTCTCGCTGTCACTGGCCACTTTCCTCATGGGCCGTGTAGGACGACATATGTCTTAGATGTGTCCCCTGCTGCTCTAGGCTTTCGGCCGTGTTATCGCCATTGCTAAAGTTATGGCGCAGCAAGAAATATAGGTACTTTCTCGCAAGAATGCAGGTACGAATTTTACCTTCATTTTGGGTCACAATAAGCTTGTACTCCTTGGTCGCTAATCCACAGACCTTGTCACCCTCGCATCCAAGCGGAGTGTAAGGGCAGCAGATGCTGCTTTACAGTGGTGGAGATTTATTTGAAGGAGTCTCAGAGACATCTTCATGTATCCCCACCACTGTAGAATCGGCATCTGACTCTTCGGAAACGTCCTCACGACACATTGCCTCAAAGTCGCGCAAAAGTTCTGCCTGTATTCTTTCGCTGCCTGTATTGGCGCTAGCGACTCTTTGTTGAGAACGACCACTGCCTGGTTAGTCGGACCCTGTGTTGCCTCAACTTTTACCACCTTCCAATCGGTGGTCGGAAGGCTCGGATTGCACCTCTGCAGCATTTAAAGGATGCGTTCTGGCTCCTTGAAGGTAGCCGGCACCATATTCTGGCCCTCGGTCTGCTGGGCACCTCGCTCCAGTCCTGTCTGTCCGTCCGTCCGTATTTCCGTCTTCATTACCGCATAGATCTCAGAGACTATAAGAGTTAGAGCAACCAAACTTTCTATCCAAGCTCCTGTGAAATCACTTCAATACAATTGTATTTCAAAGTTTTGAAACGCCCCCCTCCGCCCCAAAAAAAACGAGCATCTGTGGAGTCCACAATTTTTAAGATATGAGAAAACCAAAAACGCAGAATAATAGGAAATGACCGTATCTACCAGGTTGCCCAATCTGGATCAGGTCGGATCAATATTATAGACAAATGGAACCAATGAAATTGCAGTCGCTACGCAACGCCTGCCAAGCGCTCACTCATTCCCTCTTTCTCTTGCAAACACTTCCCCGTCTCGAATATGAAGTTATACATGTACATGTACATGTACATGTAGAAATGTAGAAGTAGATGTAAAAAGCATATGAAAACAAAAATGGAAACATATATACAAATTTCAAAACTGGTTTTTCATGTTTTGAAATTTTCTTTTTTGCCCAAAATTTAATTCGTCCCTTTTGCGAACATATAATAAATATATGTATATAATAATATACAGTGGCTCAAAGCTGAAACTATGCAGTGTCAAATAAAAAGTTTAAGGTGGTACAGATTTGAAACTAGAGGAAAAACAAAAAATGTTTAAACGCCAATTTGTTGTATGTTTTATCACATTTAAAAAAATAACTTTATTTGCTGATTAAATATTGCTCAGTTTTAAAAATAAAATAAAAACTTAAAATATATCTTAAATACAGGTCAAAGCCAGAATGATCCATCTACAAAAAAATTAAATATTAGTCGAATTAAAGGTTAAACAGGTATTTTAATACTTAGTATGCAATCCCTTAACCTTTATTACGGCTTTTAACCTACAATTCATGGAAGAGACCAGCTTCCGAGTGCTTTCCGGGCTTATTTTGCTCCATTCCTCCAGCAGAGCTTTTTTAAGGTCGTTTTTGCTAGAAATCCTGTGTTTCTGGATGTTTTTCTCCAGCGCAGCCCACAAATTTAAATGTATTATGCACACAAACAATCTTTAGAGGCGTTAAATTGAACACTAAATATGGGCATTTCTCTGATGTCGAACGGGACGTTCGTACGCATTTCAAGTTCTGACAGTCTCGCGAGCTTTGCGGTCATTAAGTCGCAGAGCGATTGAGGGTATTTCCCCGAGAAGATAACCGCCACATCGTCCGCGTATGCCATCACTTCGCAGCTCCCCACCAGGTCACACAGAATCTTGTTCACTGCTATGTCCCATAAAAGAGGAGATAGGACACCCCTTTGCGGGGTGCCTCTCTTGACATACCTTGACTGGGTGGACGATCCCATCGATGATGTCACCGACCTGCATGTGAGCAATTAATCGATGAGCATCACCAAGTGACGGTCCACCCCCCGGTCAGTCAGCACTTCCGTAATGGCACCAAGCACGACCTTGCTAAAGGCTCTCTAGATATCGGGGAAGGCGCAGCCTTGCAGATTCGGACGACTCCTCTATCTCCGAGCAGAATTTTTGCAAAGAGGCCCTTTTTGCTTTTCGGGTTTCTTTTTTGTATAGGGCAAGACTGATTTTGTAGTCTGCCCAATGCTTCTCCTCGTAAGCGGATAAAGCGACTCATTCCTTACATTTGTATCCGAGCTTCTCCATTGAGTGTGGTAAGCATTGGCGTCGCAGACTAATAGGCATATGTTAGACCTCTCGCTGTCACTGGCCACTTTCCTCATGGGCCGTGTAGGACGACATATGTCTTAGATGTGTCCCCTGCTGCTCTAGGCTTTCGGCCGTGTTATCGCCATTGCTAAAGTTATGGCGCAGCAAGAAATATAGGTACTTTCTCGCAAGAATGCAGGTACGAATTTTACCTTCATTTTGGGTCACAATAAGCTTGTACTCCTTGGTCGCTAATCCACAGACCTTGTCACCCTCGCATCCAAGCGGAGTGTAAGGGCAGCAGATGCTGCTTTACAGTGGTGGAGATTTATTTGAAGGAGTCTCAGAGACATCTTCATGTATCCCCACCACTGTAGAATCGGCATCTGACTCTTCGGAAACGTCCTCACGACACATTGCCTCAAAGTCGCGCAAAAGTTCTGCCTGTATTCTTTCGCTGCCTGTATTGGCGCTAGCGACTCTTTGTTGAGAACGACCACTGCCTGGTTAGTCGGACCCTGTGTTGCCTCAACTTTTACCACCTTCCAATCGGTGGTCGGAAGGCTCGGATTGCACCTCTGCAGCATTTAAAGGATGCGTTCTGGCTCCTTGAAGGTAGCCGGCACCATATTCTGGCCCTCGGTCTGCTGGGCACCTCGCTCCAGTCCTGTCTGTCCGTCCGTCCGTCTTTCCGTCTTCATTACCGCATAGATCTCAGAGACTATAAGAGATGGAGCAACCAAACTTTCTATCCAAGCTCCTGTGAAATCACTTCAATACAATTGTATTTCAAAATTTTGAAACGCCCCCTCCGCCCCAAAAAAAACGAGCATCTGTGGAGTCCACAATTTTTAAGATATGAGAAAATCAAAAACGCAGAATAATAGGAAATGACCGTATCTACCAGGTTGCCCAATCTGGATCAGGTCGGATCAATATTATAGACAAATGGAACCAATGAAATTGCAGTCGCTACGCAACGCCTGCCAAGCGCTTACTCATTCCCTCTTTCTCTTGCAAACACTTCCCCGTCTCGAATATGAAGTTATACATGTACATGTACATGTAGAAATGTAGAAGTAGATGTAAAAAGCATATGAAAACAAAAATGGAAACATATATACAAATTTCCAAACTGGTTTTTCATGTTTTGAAATTTTCTTTTTTGCCCAAAATTTAATTCGTCCCTTTTGCGAACATATAATAAATATATGTATATAATAATATACAGTGGCTCAAAGCTGAAACTATGCAGTGTCAAATAAAAAGTTTAAGGTGGTACAGATTTTAAACTAGAGGAAAAACAAAAAATGTTTAAACGCCAATTTGTTGAATGTTTTATCACATTTAAAAAAATAACTTTATTTGCTTGATTAAATATTGCTCAGTTTTAAAAATAAAATAAAATCTTAAAATATATCTTAAATACAGGTCAAAGCCAGAATGCTCCATCCACAAAAAAATTAAATATTAGTCGAATTAAAGGTTAAACAGGTATTTTAATACTTAGTATGCAATCCCTTAACCTTTATTACGGCTTTTAACCTACTATTCATGGAAGAGACCAGCTTCCGAGTGCTTTCCGGGCTTATTTTGCTCCATTCCTCCAGCAGAGCTTTTTTAAGGTCGTTTTTGCTAGAAATCCTGTGTTTCTGGATGTTTTTCTCCAGCGCAGCCCACAAATTTAAATGTATTATGCACACAAACAATCTTTAGAGGCGTTAAATTGAACACTAAATATGGGCATTTCTCTGATGTCGAACGGGACGTTCGTACGCATTTCAAGTTCTGACAGTCTCGCGAGCTTTGCGGTCATTAAGTCGCAGAGCGATTGAGGGTATTTCCCCGAGAAGATAACAGCCACATCGTCCGCGTATGCCATCACTTCGCAGCTCCCCACCAGGTCACACAGAATCTTGTTCACTGCTATGTCCCATAAAAGAGGAGATAGGACACCCCTTTGCGGGGTGCCTCTCTTGACATACCTTGACTGGGTGGACGATCCCATCGATGATGTCACCGACCTGCATGTGAGCAATTAATCGATGAGCATCACCAAGTGACGGTCCACCCCCCGGTCAGTCAGCACTTCCGTAATGGCACCAAGCACGACCTTGCTAAAGGCTCTCTAGATATCGGGGAAGGCGCAGCCTTGCAGATTCGGACGACTCCTCTATCTCCGAGCAGAATTTTTGCAAAGAGGCCCTTTTTGCTTTTCGGGTTTCTTTTTTGTATAGGGCAAGACTGATTTTGTAGTCTGCCCAATGCTTCTCCTCGTTAGCGGATAAAGCGACTCATTCCTTACATTTGTATCCGAGCTTCTCCATTGAGTGTGGTAAGCATTGGCGTCGCAGACTAATAGGCATATGTTAGACCTCTCGCTGTCACTGGCCACTTTCCTCATGGGCCGTGTAGGACGACATATGTCTTAGATGTGTCCCCTGCTGCTCTAGGCTTTCGGCCGTGTTATCGCCATTGCTAAAGTTATGGCGCAGCAAGAAATATAGGTACTTTCTCGCAAGAATGCAGGTACGAATTTTACCTTCATTTTGGGTCACAATAAGCTTGTACTCCTTGGTCGCTAATCCACAGACCTTGTCACCCTCGCATCCAAGCGGAGTGTAAGGGCAGCAGATGCTGCTTTACAGTGGTGGAGATTTATTTGAAGGAGTCTCAGAGACATCTTCATGTATCCCCACCACTGTAGAATCGGCATCTGACTCTTCGGAAACGTCCTCACGACACATTGCCTCAAAGTCGCGCAAAAGTTCTGCCTGTATTCTTTCGCTGCCTGTATTGGCGCTAGCGACTCTTTGTTGAGAACGACCACTGCCTGGTTAGTCGGACCCTGTGTTGCCTCAACTTTTACCACCTTCCAATCGGTGGTCGGAAGGCTCGGATTGCACCTCTGCAGCATTTAAAGGATGCGTTCTGGCTCCTTGAAGGTAGCCGGCACCATATTCTGGCCCTCGGTCTGCTGGGCACCTCGCTCCAGTCCTGTCTGTCCGTCCGTCCGTCTTTCCGTCTTCATTACCGCATAGATCTCAGAGACTATAAGAGTTAGAGCAACCAAACTTTCTATCCAAGCTCCTGTGAAATCACTTCAATACAATTGTATTTCAAAATTTTGAAACGCCCCCCTCCGCCCCAAAAAAAACGAGCATCTGTGGAGTCCACAATTTTTAAGATATGAGAAAATCAAAAACGCAGAATAATAGGAAATGACCGTATCTACCAGGTTGCCCAATCTGGATCAGGTCGGATAAATATTATAGACAAATGGAACCAATGAAATTGCAGTCGCTACGCAACGCCTGCCAAGCGCTTACTCATTCCCTCTTTCTCTTGCAAACACTTCCCCGTCTCGAATATGAAGTTATACATGTACATGTACATGTAGAAATGTAGAAGTAGATGTAAAAAGCATATGTAAACAAAAATGGAAACATATATACAAATTTCAAAACTGGTTTTTCATGTTTTGAAATTTTCTTTTTTGCCCAAAATTTAATTTGTCCCTTTTGCGAACATATAATAAATATATATAATAATATACATATATATACTGACTGAGTACCGAGTATAAAGTAGAGCCGCGGCAAAGGCCACAACGTTCCCCCTCGTTTTGTTGTTTCTTTAATTTTCCAGAGAAGCAGTGAAGGGGAACGGTCAGCCCAGGCACAGATGCATCAAGTGTAGCACTATGCGCTATGCATCATTAGAACAGGGGGCTGCCAAGTCCCTGAGCTCTCCGTTCAAGACTGGGCTAGTTTTTTAGAGCGGGCCCCCAGCCAGGCTGACTCTCGGCACGGGTCGAATGACACCTTAGTCCGGCCCGGTGTGAGGTGTGTGTGGGGGTTAGGATGTAGGTAGGTTTTGTGCAGGGAATTGGAGTGTGTGAGCTACTTATACGGGGCGGCACCACAAGCGCATCGTCAGTGTTTCTGCTTCTCGAGCACCCGCTGGCTGTCTGGGACTGCTTATTTTCGGTACTCTCCCTGAGGATGCCCGCTACCGCTGACCTACCTACTGTGGTAGGCCTTTCGCTATCCGCAACCTGCGACCCGTCCGGTGGCCTCAGCTAGGACCCCTCTGAGCCATCTCACGCGCTCATCAGACCAGACTATCCAGGTTGTAATTCTCGGCCGATCCCCTGATGCAACCTTGGGTGCGACGCGGAAAGCAGCCCCGTGTAAAGCTTGGGTGAGGACGCACGGCGTATATGGGACGCGCTCACGAATACGAGATGTTGGAAGGAGACCGTCTTGTCTCGGATTATCAGCAAATCCTCTGGTGATGTCGTGTCTAGACCGTTCCTTTGGCCGTCTCGCCTTATTCCGCTCGGGATCAGTCTAGTGCGAGCTGAGCCAATGGTCAGAACCTCCTTTCGTACCCTTTTCACTCGAACTCACCCCAGATGTCCGTTATTCTGTGACCGGATACTAATACTCGCACTGATGCACTGTTCACATGTTATGATGAGCACGGATGGCAGGAAAGGTGGCAGACTTTCGTAGTTTGTCCTCACCTTTATTCATATACCCTGCACCTGTCAGTTTGACCAAAAGCAACCCTGCGTAAGCCACACCTTTTAATTTTCCTTAATATTTCATGGAGCTGTCACGTCAGTCAAAGCGACCCTGCAAACTACGTTATACAATTAAACCTCACCTTTATTCATATACCCTGCACCTGTCAGTTTGACCAAAAGCAACCCTGCGTAAGCCACACCTTTTATTTTCCTTAATATTTCATGGAGCTGTCACGTCAGTCAAAGCGACCCTGCAAACTACGTTATACAATTAAACGTTCGTACGTTTCGAAATACTACTCGGCCGCTTCAGGCCCCGCTACACTTTTTGTAGATTATAATTACACTTTACTAATTAAAAGATCTCTTGTGTTTAGAAACGTATTTGTATTGTCAAGCACAACGGTCGGTACGATTGAAGAGAGAAAAATTGCAGCTTGAAGCTATGTCTGTCGTGGAACCGGGTTCCCGACTAAGTGTTTTCCTTTTCGTTTTCCCGCTCGGAACCTCGCAGCCGCCGACAGGTGGGGGGATATGTGCTGTCACAGCATTGGTAGTCAGTTTTGCAAAACCTTCGCACCACTGTGAATGAAAGGGGGCGGGTTTCTTCAAAATTAAGCGTGCAGGGGGAAAAGGGACTGACGAGTAAATTTGAGAGGTGTGGATGGCTGTAAGGTTGACGAAATTTCCCTCGTGAAGAGTAGAAATGTGGTGGGGGTTCTTATGGAGTATTCGTGTATTTAGGTTCATATTAGAGTCTTGCAGGAATCCATTTTAAACAGTGAACGAGACATTTATACACTTGTACACACCGATACCACAATATACCCGTCTGAGCAAGTACAACCAAGCAGGTATAATTTTTCTACTTGTGAGTACTAGTAATATGCATAGGTTTGAATTACGGTTACGAAGCAAATATCGAATACATATGGTACTTGGTTTTGGTTTTGTTCGTTGGAAGCTAATTTGACGGTAGCAAACAAGTACCGAGTATAGAGTTATTTTGAAGTAGACGAAAACGAGTGCATTTGTGCAGGACTCTAGTTCATATGTGTAATACTTACATATGTCTAGACAAAAAAGAGTACAAATCATAGATTTACTCAGAACCTCTTAATATTTGGAGTCGGTGTTGGTCCACTTGTGGTTCGTTACCACCTAAATAAAACCTGACCTGCAGTACTCATTTTTCATTTCGATAATTCTTGCCGAAATAAGATCAAGAGAGGGAATAGCGTCATCTGACATTACAGCAACTTTATTGGCTGGAGGCAGAATAGCTCATTCAGCATTTAAGCTTCCCCAAAAATTTCAAAATAACCCAGAAGCATTGGCAACAGTACTATAACAGTGCAAAATTATCATATGTTGGGAATATACTAAATGTAAATGTATGCACACAAACAATCTTTAGAGGCGTTAAATTTAACAATAAATATGGGCATTTCTCTGATGTCGAACGGGACGTTCGTACGCATTTCATATTGTAAAAATGTAAAAAAAAAACCGATTTTCAAAATTGTTTTACCGTTATGATTCACCACTTAACTAGCCCTATAGCTGGTGCTAAGGACTATTTTGGGCTACTGTTCGTTTTCGAGATATTTGCAAAAAAGCTTGGTATTCGCACGGGACAAATATAGAAGTGGTTTTCGCGGCAACCAATTCAAACTCCGATTTCAGCGAAAGTTGAGACGATATATTTATGAGAATTTCTGATTAATGTTCAGCATTGATGACTCTTTAAAATGGTTATAAATTTAAGCATGTATGGCTTGTAGTTTTTTTTAAATTAAATTTAAACCTCTGTCGCACGGGACATGTCGCACGAGACAAAAATTTCTTGGCTTTATAAATGTTACAAAAATTCCGTTAACCGATATTGAGACAATTTTCTGGGATTTTTTTTAGATAGTTCAATATGTAAGGGAGACTTTGAAGAAAAACTTTTATCAAGAATTATCTTTCTTATAGGCGAAACAAATAATGGAAAACATGACAAAAATACCAAAAAGTACAAAAAAAGTGAACTTTTGCTAATTTTAATAGGTTTTCAGATCAAAGTTAATGAAATTATATGTCAATTAATTAAATTGGCGGATTTCCAATATCTTAAAAAAAAAAATCCCGAGAAAACTATATTCAAATGCGTTTTTATTGAATTTTAATTTTTTGGCCTCGGTGGACCTCGTGAGAGAAATGCCCATGTACAAAAAACTCCTTTACTCTTTTCAGACGATTTCAGACAAACACTTCCCGTCAACGTTCAGCGTACTCAGATGAGATAAATGTTACGTTGAATTCATTGCAACTGTGGCATATTGTTGGATTTCGCTGTGCGGCGCACAGACGCGGGCAGCTGCGTTGCCAGCATTGTGTCCACGAGCAGAAGCGCCAGTGTAAGAACATCTCCCTCGTTGAGACTGCCGCTGACTACAATGAGTGGCCTTGGTCGTCTTTCTTGGGAATGGCCGTTTCGCACTACCTTGAGCATGAGGTGCTTGCTCAACTTAACGGCTGGCTCCCACAGGCCACCAATGAGTGGCGCTCTCAAAGGAATGAAGGCAATGTTGAATCGCTGTGAAGCAGCAGCACCCACAAAGTTGAGCAAAGCATACGAAAACAGCTTGTAGGCTGCTTTTTACGAATGCGAAGTGAATCTTTCAATTGACCGAATAGATCCAATCCACTTACTTCAAGGATCCATTGGTTTATAGTGGGCTGCCCATTATTTGTGAAAGCAGCTTTGGCTTATAGTGAAAACAATAAACTTATTTCCGATTGATGGCACTGCATTCTCGACAAGAGGTTCTTATGCAAATAGTTTGTCTAAGAAGTCCGACCAGTGTCTTTTGCCCTGCAAGACAGTTGGCTCGATGTAAGTGCCTTAAATACAGGGTCCCTAATTTGCAGTTCGTTGGCAGTAAGAGGTAAAGTTAGCGACCTCCAACTTGCAACAACGAGAACAACAAACATTTCCCTCTGTTTAACAGCTTTATATTTCTCTCTGTTAAACAAGTTTATAATTTTGTTTAACAGAGCGAAATGGGCTTAACTTTTGATGATTTTTTAAGATTTATAATATCTTCGATAAATTGGCTTCGAAATGGGCTTTACTTTTGATGATTTTTTAAGATTTATAATATCTTTGATAAATTCCACCACTCGCAGATTAATTGAATTGATTGAATACGCTTGATAAAAGAGGATCCGAGTAATTCATTGCTCTCTCTTTGGAAAACATCAGTCATATTATTTACCCCATGTGAAATCCTGTCTTCTTATAAAATTTGTTTAGCGCTTCTGACGCAAGACAACTTATTGGCAGTACTGATTTTTCTATAATTTGAAATCCGTGTATTAAGACTTTATGTACAGTAGCTGACAAAAGAAACCATGGGTTCTTGACAATATTCTTTAAATTTATGAGCATTCATTGGAAGCTGACAGGACACTGCTATTAAGATGTTGTGAAAGCTTTCTAATATAGAAAAATCAAGCCATAGGATATTTGCAAATAGTAAAGAATTGGAAAACGCTCTCCTTCGTGTATTGCCATCATTGGTGTTTCCACTCCCATTCTGTTTGGACTTCTCTACATGAAGGGCCATATCCAGTGGATGCTGTTGACGCACTCTTTGATTCTTTTTTCAATCTTTTTTTCCGTTCCCAAGTTATTTTCCTCTTATTTCTCATATAAATAGCTCCAACAGCAGATGCAAAAAGAAAAAAAGTGCAACGGTCGCGAATGGTCGCAGTTAATTGAATATATGTACTTCAGCTAACAGACACTTTTTATATTAATTTATTATGGCTAGTAAGTGGCACAAGACGGCACGAAAAAAATTGTGAGCCACAATAGACAGGCAAGTTGGTCAAGTTTTCTCTAATTTTGAAAGGCCCAAAAACACACACAACAAACAAGCTAACAAATATGAATGAAATCTATTTTTATATTCACATTCTACATACCCCGGCCCTTCTGATCCATTTATACATTCACTTCTTATTTAAACTTACAACATTTACAAACAAATAAACTCAAGAAAAAGTTTCGCGCCTTTTAACATCAGCTCGTAGAAGATTGAACATCTGATTTTGAAGGGCTGCAAAATTAGAAATGCAGTTATACTAGCCAGAACTCAGTTTCCTTTTTGCAAGAAATTTGGGCCATTGTACCAAAACAATGTGTTAAGCTCATCCACCAAGCATCCTCGAGACACTATATTCGCCGGATTTTTCTCTCTCGGTACATGTCACCACACAGCAGATGAAATAATGTCTTGTATGTCTGCAACAAGATTAGATAAAAATTTAGTGAGCTTAGATTTTTTTTAAAGAAGCCATCCTTGATTTGGCAGTTGATAAATATACTGACACTCTACTTGTGTCAACCACTCAAACACGAAACAACCATAGGCTCGTGTAGACACGTCTGAGAAACCGTGAAGCTTGGCACAATGCTATGTGATTGCTTCTTATGAATCTTGGCATGGTTACCCTATCCAAGAGTTCAAAAACGTTTTGGTCATGAGCATGCACCTACAAATGTATATCAAGCTCCCTTGGAACGGAATCGTCCCAGTTGATCCTGAGAAGCCAAGCCTCCTGCAGAAATATTGTAGATCTAATTACAAACGGACACAAAAATAAGTGTTGAAAATTGCCAAAAAAAACCAATTCTAAAAAGTGTGCGCAGATAAATACTGAGAGTATAAATAGTGTGGCTCGAAATATACCGAGTAATAATCTAGAGTGTGGCCGTAAACGATACAAACGGAAAATTGATGAGCGCGCCAAACCATACAAGCTTGATAACATTCAAAGTCCAGTGAAATTGAATCGAGTGGACACGATGGATGCCACTCAGCAGCATCCCATGGATCCAGAATTGCCTTGTGACGAATCTGAGCCTGAATTTATTGATTTTGGTGAAGTGAACACCCCCTCTCGCTCCCATGGCTTAACAAACCAGTCAAGGGATGGAGCTCGGTGGCAGAATACCATGGGCCCCCCAACCACAACTACAACGACAGACACAACAACAACGACTGCAACTTCTTTACTAATGAAGTATGGATTATCAAACCCTTGCGTAAGGATGGTCACCTCACCGTCAACGATCGCGGACACTGGTGAATCTTCTAGGCCGATCAGCTCAGTGGCTACCCTAGACTCTGTCTTAACACAAAGTCTGGCCTGTGTAGAGGCACCTACCTTGGCGGCAAACAAGCAAACAGGCAAACTAACTGAACTCCTAGCTTCATGGAGTGAGAATTCAACCCAACCACAGCAAGCCTACCAGCCTTCCATTGTTAGCTTGGAGCTGGTGGCAGCCGAGAATAGGAGAGGCACCAATCTCTTAGCTGAAGGACCTGAAAAGGGTCAGAACAAACATTCTTCTCATTCACTGATGACGTCTCTGCAGAGCAGCCGCTTTGCCCTTCTGGTTGAGACTGACATGGACTTACCTCAAGCAGGTAGCAGCGCAGATGACATGAGTCAAGCGGCTATGTCTACTTTAGCAGCATCAACCACCTATTCTGCAGCACCAGCCTCCTCCGCTGCAGCCAAAGCAACAGAAACTGAAACGTCCACCAAGAAGACACTGGTGGTTAGCCCCATAACCATCCCTGGAGTTCTTGATTTGGCTGCAGTTGAGGCTGCTCTGTCCCCTCCTATCTTGGAACTACGAATTCAAATCGTCGCCTTCAGGAGAGCTTCGTGTATACGAAAAAGATGCAGACGTATACGTACGCATCGTATGATTATTAGGATCCTGATCGACTTACGTGTCCAGTGTGTCCACACTCATTTCTGCCTCTCCGAGAACAGGAAGTTCAGATTAGTAGCTATTGCAGCATCAACGCCCAAGGAGGTAATGAGCCTGGCTTTCGAAAGGTTGGGTCATAAGGTTGTCAACCTCTACAACCCAAAGTTAAGAGGGAGCCCTATTATTAATGCCAGTGGGGTGAAGCAGGACCCACCTAACCAGAACATTTGGTTTATCGACCTTGACAAGGCAGAAAACAATAAGGAGGCATTAAAAATTGCCAAGATAGGCAGACAGCAGGTGCAAATGGAGCTGGAAAGGCAATGCTACCGTTGTTTCGAGTTCTCCCACACCAAGAACGACTTCATGAAGCAACCAGTCTACGTCAGATGTGCAGAGTTTCACTAGACAGGAAATGCAGAGTGCAAGGCTACAACCGTCAATGACCTCCGCTGCACCAACTGTGGAGGAAATCATGCAGCGTTTGACAGAAATTGTAAGATTTTCAGAATGATGTTGAACCACTGGTAAAACAACTCGAAAAAACCCAGCCGGCGTCAAATAACAATGAAAGAGGGATTTGTCTCCTCTGAAGCCGTGCAAAACGGTATCACCTTTGCCGACGTCTTCCGAAGAAACCACTCACAACAGGCCAATAATGGAGCTAACCAGCGCAATGAACGACAGAACGACTACAACAGTATGTTTCCGACTCTCCAGGGCAGTCGCAGGACTTCAGCTTGACCAACATACGTACAGCGCACGCCCCCACAACCTCAGAGGGACTTGAGTTCCATTACTCAAGTACTTGTCGAGCTCCAGAAGTCGGTTTTGGAGTTAACAACGGCAGTAGCAGGAAACCTGCAGACATTTGACCAGCTGCGTAATGCTAGTTCTCCACAACCTTCTCAGACCCATACAAACCAGCACAATGCCTGAATTACGTATAGGCCTCTGGAATGCACGTAGACTAACTCATAACACCAACGTGTTGGCTCTCTTCATACAACGCCATGAAATCGACGTAATGTTAATTTCAGAAACACACCTGTACCCTACGAGGGGTTACGTTCTACAAGGATACGTTACGTACCGAGCAGATCACCCGAGTGGTCAAGAGGTGGAGCAGCTCACACTATCACCTCCATTGGATGAAATTCAGCTAGCGGCTGTCATGGTCTCTACACAGAGTGGGGAGATCCTTATAGCTGCAACTTATCTGCCTCCAACATCCCACTGGTAAAGCGCCGACTTTGATCAACTACTTGCCTCGCTGGGCAGTATTCATCATCATCAGTATTCATCATTGGAGGTGACTTCAACGCCAAACACAGGCTCTGGGGAAGTTTCAGACGTGATGGCAGCCTAATGGCACCTAATGGCACTGCATGACGCCCTAACCAGCTGTTCGGCCCAGGTACTGGCCACTGGCAGCCCAACATTTTATCCTCACCTGGGCCAGATCAGCCGCTGATCGTGTGGAAGCCTTTGCTAAAAATCTAGAAGAGAGATTCCAACCGTTCCAGACAGCATCAGGGAGCAGAGTGGCTAAAGTCACGGAAATCCTGGAAGAGGCCTGAAAAATCTAATCATTTTTAGACCTTCAAACAATTCAAACCAAATCAAGTCAAATCAATACGCGGTTTTTCTTTCGATTAATAGGTTTTTATTGTTCACAAAAACGAGTGCAGTGGCTTTGGGCGTACTTCGACTAGTGTCCGACGTCCACATACCACCATTCCCCCGAGCCACAGTCGGCCGCACGCAACCCAATTCGCCGTCGCCGATTGCCGGTCGGCTTGCGGGTCACCCGAAGATGTCTTAGAAAGACTCCACTACTTTCTCTTAACTAGTTATTTACTTCAATGATTTCCTCTTAACGCTATCTATTCTAACAAGGCCCACCAAATGGCGCTACCGGTGGTGCCTATCACTGTACAGGAAATATCGAAGGATATAAAGAATCTCAAAGCGAACAAGGCCCCTACCGAAAAGGCAATCCTATTCCTGCTACTCATCTTCAATGCGTCCTTAAGGCTGGGCTACTTTCCAAAACATTGGAAATTAGCCAGCGTCATAATGATACCGAAACCAAGGAAACCTCACGAAAAGCTTGACAACCATCGACCCATTAGCCTCTTGCCATCATTTAGCAAGCTATGGATGAGCAAGATCATCACCAATTTGGATTTAAACTTTGTCATGGAGCACCCGAGCAACTTCACAGGGTCGTTGAGCAGATCCTTGACGGCTTCCAAAGAAAGCAGTACACCATCGCTGCTTATTTGGACATCCAGCAGGCGTTTGATCGAGTCTGGCACGAAGGGCTCCTAGCAAAGATTAAAATGCTGATCAACCCCCAGCTTTTTTAAATTGTCAAAAGCTTCCTGACAGCTAGGAGCTTTAGTGTACTAGGCTTTAGTGTACTAGGTAGTGTACAAAGGCAATCAGAGCAGGCGTACCGCAGGGAAGTGTCCTCGGGCCAACGCTATAAGCTATATATTTACTCATGATTTGCCAAAACCAGGAAATACCCATCGGCGTAGGGAGCAGCCAGTTATGGTGGCAATCTTCGCGGACGACACGGCAGTCTTGTCAAGGGCCAATTGTGTACACAGAGCCAGAGACAACCTCCAAAAATTCCTGAAACGCTTCTGGAACATTTCGGTCAACCCAGAGAAGTGTGCAGTGGTGACGCAATCACTCAGAAGACAAACCAGCACAGGTGTATTTCTTCATGGCGAGCTCTTCAAACAATGCAGAAGCCATACCTATCTGGGTGTTGAGCTGGACTCCAGAGTCACGTTCGCTAACCACATTAAGACTCTAAAAGGCAAGCTTGAGGGGAAGCCCAGAAAACTTCACTGGCTGCTCAAAGCCAACAACAAGTTGACATCATCTACCTGGATAACGTTTAATTCTTTCCATATTTTTCATTATAACCAAAACACAAAACTTTTCCAAGCGCACACACAAGACGAATGTAATACAGGCGCTCGAACCAAGCCTGACCCGTATGGTATGTAAAAAGGGGGAGAAAAGAGCAAGCGGTAAATTTGGCGCGAGCGCACGCACACACAAACTAATATATAACCGATGCAAGCACAGAGCGAGGAAGGTTAACGAACGCACGAAAAATCAGCCGTTGGTGCCCAAGAACCTTAACCAAGTGTTGCGTGTATGTGCAATTGCAAGCATATGGCGTATGTATGTACGCGTATTTGTACGTAGCGGTTAAATCGAAAGCGGAAAACCGAAAAGACACTGCGACGCTTTGCGATTGCACAAACACACGAACAGTATTATTAAAATGCAATAGATAGACCACTGTTTATACTTTTATATTTTGATATATATTTATGTTGCTTTCTGGTTGTTCTTATCAAATATGTATGTGTTGCCGTTTTGGTTATGTACATTAAGTGGTGGTCAGCACGAGTATACGGATGTATGGCGTAGGTATGTATGTTTGAACAATTTTACCGAACCTATGATTGTACACACGTATAATTGCGACACTTTTACTTTATTATGCACATTAATTTGGCCAATAAGGTAAAGGCCGCGGCTCTACTTTATACCCGGTACTCAGTCAGTATATACATACATATATGAGCTAACGATTTACACTATTTATTATATGTTCGCACAAATTAAATTTTGGGCAAAAAAGAATATTTCTAAAAATTTTTTCTTACATATGCTTTTTACATCTGCTACTACATTTCTACAGGTACATATATAAATACATATTCGAGACGTATAAGAGAGAGGGAATGAGTAAGCGCTTGGCAGGCGTTGCGTAGCCACTGAAATTTAATTTGTTTCTTCTGGCCATAATATTGATCCGACCTAATCCAGATTCGGCAATCTGTTAGACACGGTCATTTTCCATGATAATGCGTTTTTGGTTTTCTCTTATCTTAAAAATTGTGGATTCCACAGATTTTCGTCCTTTGTGGGGGCGGAAGGGGGCGTGGCAAAATTTTGAAATACAATTGTATTGAAGTGATTTCACAGGAGCTTGGATAGAAAGTTTGGTTGCTCTATCTCTTATAGTCTCTGAGATCTATGCGGTAATGAAGACGGAAAGACGGACGGACGGACAGACAGGACTGGAGCGAGGTGCCCAGCAGACCGACGGCCAGAATATGGTGCCGGCTACCTTCAAGGAGCCAGAACGCATCCTTTAAATGCTGCAGAGGTGCAATCCGAGCCTTCCGACCACCGATTGGAAGGTGGTAAAAGTTGAGGCAACACAGGGTCCGACTAACCAGGCAGTGGTCGTTCTCAACAAAGAGTCGCTAGCGCCAATACAGGCAGCGAAAGAATACAGGCAGAACTTTTGCGCGACTTTGAGGCAATGTGTCGTGAGGACGTTTCCGAAGAGTCAGATGCCGATTCTACAGTGGTGGGGATACATGAAGATGTCTCTGAGACTCCTTCAAATAAATCTCCACCACTGTAAAGCAGCATCTGCTGCCCTTACACTCCGCTTGGATGCGAGGGTGACAAGGTCTGTGGATTAGCGACCAAGGAGTACAAGCTTATTGTGACCCAAAATGAAGGTAAAATTCGTACCTGCATTCTTGCGAGAAAGTACCTATATTTCTTGCTGCGCCATAACTTTAGCGATGGCGATAACACGGCCGAAAGCCTAGAGCAGCAGGGGACACATCTAAGACATATGTCGTCCTACACGGCCCATGAGGAAAGTGGCCAGTGACAGCGAGAGGTCTAACATATGCCTATTAGTCTGCGACGCCAATGCTTACCACACTCAATGGAGAAGCTCGGATACAAATGTAAGGAATGAGTCGCTTTATCCGCTAACGAGGAGAAGCATTGGGCAGACTACAAAATCAGTCTTGCCCTATACAAAAAAGAAACCCGAAAAGCAAAAAGGGCCTCTTTGCAAAAATTCTGCTCGGAGATAGAGGAGTCGTCCGAATCTGCAAGGCTGCGCCTTCCCCGATATCTAGAGAGCCTTTAGCAAGGTCGTGCTTGGTGCCATTACGGAAGTGCTGACTGACCGGGGGGTGGACCGTCACTTGGTGATGCTCATCGATTAATTGCTCACATGCAGGTCGGTGACATCATCGATGGGATCGTCCACCCAGTCAAGGTATGTCAAGAGAGGCACCCCGCAAAGGGGTGTCCCATCTCCTCTTTTATGGAACATAGCAGTGAACAAGATTCTGTGTGACCTGGTGGGGAGCTGCGAAGTGATGGCATACGCGGACGATGTGGCGGTTATCTTCTCGGGGAAATACCCTCAATCGCTCTGCGACTTAATGACCGCAAAGCTCGCGAGACTGTCAGAACTTGAAATGCGTACGAACGTCCCGTTCGACATCAGAGAAATGCCCATATTTAGTGTTCAATTTAACGCCTCTAAAGATTGTTTGTGTGTATAATACATTTAAATTTGTGGGCTGCGCTGGAGAAAAACACCCAGAATCACAGGATTTCTAGCAAAAACGACCTTAAAAAAGCTGTGCTGGAGGAATGGAGCAAAATAAGCCCGGAAAGCACTCGGAAGCTGGTCTCTTCCATGAATTGTAGGGTCAAAGCCGTAATAAAGGTTAAGGGATTGCATACTAAGTATTAAAATACCTGTTTAACCTTTTATTCGACTAATATTTAATTTTTTTGTTGATGGATCATTCTGGCTTTGACCTGTATTTAAGATATATTTTAAGTTTTTATTTTATTTTTAAAACTGAGCAATATTTAATCAGCAAATAAAGTTATTTTTTTAAATGTGATAAAACATACAACAAATTGGCGTTTAAACATTTTTTGTTTTTCCTCTAGTTTAAAATCTGTACCACCTTAAACTTTTTATTTGACACTGCATAGTTTCAGCTTTGAGCCACTGTATATTATTATATATATTTATTATATGTTCGCAAAAGGGACGAATTAAATTTTGGGCAAAAAAGAAAATTTCAAAACATGAAAAACCAGTTTGGAAATTTGTATATATGTTTCCATTTTTGTTTTCATATGCTTTTTACATCTACTTCTACATTTCTACATGTACATGTACATGTATAACTTCATATTCGAGACGGGGAAGTGTTTGCAAGAGAAAGAGGGAATGAGTAAGCGCTTGGCAGGCGTTGCGTAGCGACTGCAATTTCATTGGTTCCATTTGTCTATAATATTGATCCGACCTGATCCAGATTGGGCAACCTGGTAGATACGGTCATTTCCTATTATTCTGCGTTTTTGATTTTCTCATATCTTAAAAATTGTGGACTCCACAGATGCTCGTTTTTTTTGGGGCGGAGGGGGGCGTTTCAAAATTTTGAAATACAATTGTATTGAAGTGATTTCACAGGAGCTTGGATAGAAAGTATGGTTGCTCTATCTCTTATAGTCCTGAGATCTATGCGGTTATGAAGACGGAAAGACGGACGGATGGACAGACAGGACTGGAGCGAGGTGCCCAGCAGACCGAGGGCCAGAATATGGTGCCGGCTACCTTCAAGGAGCCAGAACGCATCCTTTAAATGCTGCAGAGGTGCAATCCGAGCCTTCCGACCACCGATTGGAAGGTGGTAAAAGTTGAGGCAACACAGGGTCCGACTAACCAGGCAGTGGTCGTTCTCAACAAAGAGTCGCTAGCGCCAATACAGGCAGCGAAAGAATACAGGCAGAACTTTTGCGCGACTTTGAGGCAATGTGTCGTGAGGACGTTTCCGAAGAGTCAGATGCCGATTCTACATGAAGATGTCTCTGAGACTCCTTCAAATAAATCTCCACCACTGTAAAGCAGCATCTGCTGCCCTTACACTCCGCTTGGATGCGAGGGTGACAAGGTCTGTGGATTAGCGACCAAGGAGTACAAGCTTATTGTGACCCAAAATGAAGGTAAAATTCGTACCTGCATTCTTGCGAGAAAGTACCTATATTTCTTGCTGCGCCATAACTTTAGCAATGGCGATAACACGGCCGAAAGCCTAGAGCAGCAGGGGACACATCTAAGACATATGTCGTCCTACACGGCCCATGAGGAAAGTGGCCAGTGACAGCGAGAGGTCTAACATATGCCTATTAGTCTGCGACGCCAATGCTTACCACACTCAATGGAGAAGCTCGGATACAAATGTAAGAAATGAGTCGCTTTATCCGCTAACGAGGAGAAGCATTGGGCAGACTACAAAATCAGTCTTGCCCTATACAAAAAAGAAACCCGAAAAGCAAAAAGGGCCTCTTTGCAAAAATTCTGCTCGGAGATAGAGGAGTCGTCCGAATCTGCAAGGCTGCGCCTTCCCCGATATCTAGAGAGCCTTTAGCAAGGTCGTGCTTGGTGCCATTACGGAAGTGCTGACTGACCGGGGGGTGGACCGTCACTTGGTGATGCTCATCGATTAATTGCTCACATGCAGGTCGGTGACATCATCGATGGGATCGTCCACCCAGTCAAGGTATGTCAAGAGAGGCACCCCGCAAAGGGGTGTCCTATCTCCTCTTTTATGGAACATAGCAGTGAACAAGATTCTGTGTGACCTGGTGGGGAGCTGCGAAGTGATGGCATACGCGGACGATGTGGCGGTTATCTTCTCGGGGAAATACCCTCAATCGCTCTGCGACTTAATGACCGCAAAGCTCGCGAGACTGTCAGAACTTGAAATGCGTACGAACGTCCCGTTCGACATTAGAGAAATGCCCATATTTAGTGTTCAATTTTACGCCTCTAAAGATTGTTTGTGTGCATAATACATTTAAATTTGTGGGCTGCGCTGGAGAAAAACACCCAGAATCACAGGATTTCTAGCAAAAACGACCTTAAAAAAGCTCTGCTGGAGGAATGGAGCAAAATAAGCCCGGAAAGCACTCGGAAGCTGGTCTCTTCCATGAATAGTAGGTTAAAAGCCGTAATAAAGGTTAGGGGATTACATACTAAGTATTAAAATACCTGTTTAACCTTTTATTCGACTAATATTTAATTTTTTTGTGGATGGATCGTTCTGGCTTTGACCTGTATTTAAGATATATTTTAAGTTTTTATTTTATTTTTTAAACTGAGCTATATTTAATCATCAAATAAAGTTCATTTTTTAACTGTGATAAAACATACAACAAACTGGAGTTTAAACATTTTTGGTTTTTCGTCTATTTTAAAAATTGTAGCACTTTAAACTTTTTATTTGCCACTGGACCGTTTTGACGTTGAGCCACTGTATGTATATCAAGCTTGGAACGGGATCGTCCCAGTTGATTCTGAGAAGCCAAGCCTCCTTCAGAAATATTGTAGATCTAATTACAAACGGACACAACAAACCCTATGGAGCAAAGAGACTGGCAATGAACGATGTATCACTCAAACCAAAAATAAGTGTTGAAAATTGCCATTCTAGTAGCCTTCAGAATTATTTTTAGTTCTATATTTATATACATAATAATATTCCGTTTTTTCCCAGTGCTGATCTTGTGCGCTACACGAGTCAAAATTCAACCTACAACGAGGGCTTACAGATACATACAAAGCGCGCTCACGTTTATTCGACTCACTCATTTTGTTTTTCCATCGGGGAAAGATCGATCTCCCGACGGTGAAATCTGTAATTGAAAAGTTATGTAAGGTACAGGTGTTCTGCTAGCCGCTCGTGCTGAACTATCCTTGACTGATTTAGGGCAACTTTCGGGTAGACAACAGACCACGTTCGCGGATAAGTCTGCACTCCACGTCAGACTCTGATCCCTACACTTCACAATAATTTGCTTATGCCTCTTTACACATTGTTACATTTCATTTCTACGTGAAACGTCAGCTAAACTAGACTGCACTTTCTTAAGATGCGAGATCGACTATCAGGTTCCGTGCTCCAGGCTACCTTGGCTTTAGTTATTAGGCGTGTGAGCGAAACTAGATAGCTAAAAGGTAGGTGCTTCCAGGTTCCTCGACTCGAAGGGCTCGACGTCATGAACGAGTAGTTACTGGGGAAGAACTAAGCTGATACATGGCACGCTATCGGTTGCCAGTTTGGGTGTTTGTGGACAGCGTGCGGTAGGGCGGATCGCAGCCACGAGATTAACAGCTGCTCCTCGGCTGAATACGCCCGTTAGATGCGGAACGTAGCCCTGTCAGAATCTTGGGATGCTGGCGAACGCGTGTATGGGACGCGGATCGAAACCGTGAGATCCCCTAAAGAGACCAGGTTAGGTTAGGTTAGGGCGGCTGCCAGGATCCCCAGGAGCCCGTCACACTTAGGCCGGTTTCGGCCCGTTGTGGTACCGCATGGGATCTTCCTCTCTTCCATTTCGTGAGACCTGAAAAAGTCAACAGTTATCCCAACCGGATGCTCTTATGAGTTTGCAATCTTTTTAGAACATATATTGGACATTTCCGAAATGTCTGTTACGTAGGGCCTGCCCAGGTATTCTAGCCTTCTTCTGCTGAGAGCTGGGCATGAGCAGAACAAGTGTTCCACCGTTTTCACAAAAGTCGTTTTATGGGGCGCCCAGTCTATTTGCGTGGGTACCTATTAGTCAGTGTCCCGTTAGGAAACGTATGACAGCGCTGCACCTTCGTCTGCCGAGCTTGCATAGCTCTGAGGTGCGTTTCTTGTCTGTGTTCGGCAATGTTTGCCGAGTTATACGACATTGTGGTGCTGATTGCCACTCATTGTCTGCATGTCGCTTATATAGCTCTTTTATGATAAGCCTAGAGGTGGCCATTGGCATACAAATATACTCCTTGTCTTGGAGAAGGTATATTGGGGTGCCAGATCTGGCCAGCTCGTCTGCTATGCAGTTGCCTTCGATGTCCCGTGGCCCGGGACCCACATGAGGCTGATAACAAATTGCTGAGCCATCTCGTGAAGAGATTTGCGGCAATTTGCCACAGTGGCATGAAGAGACTTGATCGCAGCTTGGCTGTCGATGTAACTGTTTACCCGAGATACCATGGCGGAAGATAGTTCAGTGCTTCCCTGATCGCAATGACTTCCGCTTGGAAGACGCCACAGTGATCTGGGAGCCTGAAGGAGCGTCGTATGTCTAACTGTTAGGAATAGATTTCTCCTCCGACCCTGTTGTCCAGTCTCGATCCATCTGTGAATATGCTTATGGCCTTATCTGGGCCTGGAGGTCCCTCGAGCCATTCGTCTCTGCTAGAGATGATTACATTAAAGGGGTGTCTGTGTATTCCCTTGGGACCCAGTATTCCGTTTTCGTAGGGACGGTACTGCTATTTAGTATCGATGAGTGACCTATGTGCTGTGGTTCCGCTGGTCGGAGTATCGCTGCCATTTCTGCCCTCTCCTTTTCCGCAAGCTCAAGGCACTATAGGCCTAGGATGGCGTTTAGTGCATCAGTCGGAGTGTTGCGAAGTGCTCCACTAATGAAAAGAGCTGCTGTTCGTTGAACCTTGCCCAGTTGTTTAGTGATCGTCCTCTTTGATAGGGCCGGCCACCACATGGTAACTCCGTAGTGTAGAATTGGTCTAACTATCGCTAGATACATATATCCATTGGACTATGCTTGGGTTCATGCCCCACTTCAAGCCAATAGCTTTTTTGCATGTGTAGAGGGCAATCGTAGCCTTCTTCACTCTGTCTTTTATGTTCAGGTTCCAGGTCAGCTTCTTGTCAATTACCAACCCTAAATAACTGGCACTGTCACTGAAGGAGAGCCTGCACCCATTTAGTTTTGGGGGGTTAAGGGGCGGAACCTTGTATTTTTTTGTGAATAACACGAGTTTCGTTTTTGAAGGAATAAACTCGCAGTCCGCGGGACTCTGTCCATTCTGACAGTCTCGCGAGCTTTGCGGTCATTAAGTCGCAGAGCGATTGAGGGTATTTCCCCGAGAAGATAATCGCCACATCGTCCGCGTATCACTCCGCATCACTTCGCAGCTCCCCACCTGGTCACACAGAATCTTGTTCCCTGCTATGTTCCATAAATAAGGAGATAGGACACCCCTTTGCGGGGTGCCTCTCTTGACATACCTTGACTGGTTGGACGATCCCATCGATGATGTCACCGACCTGCATGTGAGCAATTAATCGATGAGCATCACCAAGTGACGGTCCACCCCCTGGTCAGTCAGCGCTTCCGTAATGGCACCAAGCACGACCTTGCTAAAGGCTCTCTAGATATCGAGGAAGGTACAGCCTTGCAGATTCGGACGACTCCTCTATCTCCGAGCAGAATTTTTGCAAAGAGGCCCTTTTTGCTTTTCGGGTTTCTTTTTTTTATAGGGCAAGACTGATTTTGTAAATGCATTATTGTCTCATGAACTTGATTAATATCGGACCATCTAAATGCTCTTGGAACAACTGGCAAAGATCGAGTTCTGCCATTTCTCTGTATTTTCCGATAAATTATTCCTGCTCTTAGTTCGTAAGTTTTTGCAATGTCCTCGGCAAGAGAATTGTCTTTTAGTTTATTCACAATATTAATTATATCGGAATCCTTGCGCTGTTCAGCCATCAGCCAATCACTAGATATCTCTGCCAGATTAATTCTTTTTTCAGAAACTTTACGAGTATCAATTGCATCAGCAGATGGGAGATTTCTTGAAAAGAAATCAGCATGAGCCATTCGTTTACCCTCTCTATACTGTAATTCAAATGAGAACGACTGTAAATAAGCCCACCATCTTTGTGCTCTGGGCGATAGGTCACGTTTATTTCCTGATGCTTTAAGCGAATTGCAATCGGTAAAGACAACAAAATCTCTGCCTGTCAAATAATGACGAAAATGCTTAATGGCCATGACAACCGCGAGAGTCTCCAATTCGTAAGAATTGTGTCTTGACTCAGCAGGTGAGGCAGCCTTACTGAAGAACTCAACGACATGGGGCTTGTTATCTATTCTATGCAACAAGATGGCACCGTATCCACGAGCACTTGCATCAGTATGCAACTCGATTGGATATTGCGGGTCAAAAGTAACCAAAACTGGCTTCTGTGTAAGAACAAATATAACTTTTTGTCTTATTTCTTCATGTTCTGGCTTCCAAATAAACTCGTTCTTTTCCAATGTCAACATATACAAAGGCTTCAAGAAACAAGAAAATCCTTGAATAAATTGCCGAAAGTAAGACGCAAGTCTAATAAATTGTCTTAAAGCAGAAACCGACTGAGGAGGTGGCAAGGCAGTTAATGCAGAAATTTTTTTAGAATTTGGACGAATTTGACCCTCGCTCACTTCATATCCGAAATATTGAACAGTTGACTTCAGAAACGAACACTTTTTAATATTGAACAAAAAACCAGCTTTCGTGAGAACATCAAGTGTAACCTGTAGTCTTTCCAAAGCCACATTTTTCTTTGCAGCCACCACTAACACGTCATCCATATAGACAACCACAAAAGTATTTGCCAGTTCTCCAAGTGTATGCATCACTGTACGCTGAAAAACTGAAGGTGCATTTTTCAGACCAAACGGCATTGACAAAAACTCGTACTGGCCATCTGGGGTGACGAAAACCGTACACTCTATTGATTCTTCATGCAATGGGATTTGGTAATATCCGCTTGCCATATCCAAACAAGTGAAATATTTAGCACCATGAAACTGGCTATCTGATCTGCTATAAGGGGTAAAGGATATCTATCTGAAACTGTGTTAGAATTCAATTCACGGTAATCAACACACAAACGATGAGAACCGTCTTTTTTTTTTACTAACATCATAGGACTTGCAAAGGGAGAGCAGCTTGGCCTTATGACATTGCATTCCAAAAGCTCTTTAAACTTGTCGCGTACCAATTCTCCTTCATTTGGACTAAGCCTGTATGGTCTTCTTTGAACAATTTTTCTATTGTCTACTAATTTAATCTTCATTTCACCTGTACTGACAGTAGATGAAGGAATTCCCTTTGTAAAAGATTTTGAATAGTTTTCCAATAAATTGTTAAATTTATCTTCACCGACAAGATCAGTATTTAATTAGAAAATACATCATCATTTGAACAAAAGTTAACAGATTTTGATCTAACAATTTCAAATTTTCCAGGTGACATAATGACAATCCTTGCGACAGTATTTCTCTACCAATCATAATATCATTTTTCAAATATTCGTCACCCAAAACATGGAATAACATTTCAATACAATGGTTGTTAATTTGTACCTTGCAAAGTATTTGCAATGTACTACAAATGCTGTCATTTCCAATACCTTTCAACATTACTGTATTGTTAATTCTTTTACCAACTAACTTAGCACTTATCTTTTGTTTAACTAATGAACATTCCGCTCCAGAGTCAAACGTTGTCGTGAAAGTCTCGCCATGGTGAATCATCTCTCCTTTGGGCACATCAACTTCGCATAGCTGCACTCAAAGCCATCACCAACGCACTGCCTTTTATGTTGTTTTCTGCCAAAATTATATTTACTGTAGCGCACCACGCCGATGCGTCGGCGCCTACAAGATCCGCGTTGAATTTCGGCAAAACTACTGCATTATTATTCTTTGTTTCGGAAGCCGTTGATTTCAATGCTTTCACAAGTTCAATAAAATTTTTATTTTGTACTTCCATTAACACTCGCCATGGATCAATTGACGTATTAGGTAGCGAGCCAGATCCCACTTCTGATGTTGCAGCGTCGTTATTTTCATTATTTTCAGCCATCGTTTTAAGCGCAGCGAGTTTCGGTCGCACCGGGAACATTTACACAACTCAACTCAACTGACTTTGTGTCTTCCCTTTTTCTCATGCCTCTCTACCGAACCACACTCGGCGACAGCTACAAACGCTGTCGCCCGCCAAAACGGAACTTTCCTAAACTACATAGTGAAACAGACAACAAAATTGACACACCGAACGTACGTACAAAACGGACACACAAACAGGCCATGTACTTGCAATTCAGGTAGAATACCCAAACACACACTAACACAAGCTCAACACAACTCTCACATACATTTCTAGCACACGTTGCTAACATATTTAAACTGCTTATGCTTCCACATATACAAATTTCAAAACTGGTTTTTCATTTTTTGAAATTTTCTTTTTTGCCCAAAATTTAATTCGTCCCTTTTGCGAACATATAATAAATATATGTAATAATATATATATATACTAACTGAGTACCGAGTATAAAGTAGAGCCGCGGCAATGGCCATAACGTTCCCCCTCGTTTTGTTGTTTATTTAATTTTCCAGAGAAGCAGTGAAGGGGAACGGTCAGCCCAGGCACAGATCCACTTTGCTTCATTAGAACAGGGGGCTACCAAGTCCCTGAGCTCTTCGTTCTAGACTGGGCTAGTTTTTTAGAGCGGGCCCCCAGCCAGGCTGACTCTCGGCACGGGTCGAATGACACCTTAGTCCGGCCCGGTGTGAGGTGTGTGTGGGGGTTAGGATGTAGGTAGGTTTTGTGCAGGGAATTGGAGTGTGTGAGCTACTTATACGGGGCGGCACCACAAGCGCATCGTCAGTGTTTCTGCTTCTCGAGCACCCGCTGGCTGTCTGGGACTGCTTATTTTCGGTACTCTCCCTGAGGATGCCCGCTACCGCTGACCTACCTACTGTGGTAGGCCTTTCGCTATCCGCAACCTGCGACCCGTCCGGTGGCCTCAGCTAGGACCCCTCTGAGCCATCTCACGCGCTCATCAGACCAGACTATCCAGGTTGTAATTCTCGGCCGATCCCCTGATGCAACCTTGGGTGCGACGCGGAAAGCAGCCCCGTGTAAAGCTTGGGTGAGGACGCACGGCGTATATGGGACGCGCTCACGAATACGAGATGTTGGAAGGAGACCGTCTTGTCTCGGATTATCAGCAAATCCTCTGGTGATGTCGTGTCTAGACCGTTCCTTTGGCCGTCTCGCCTTATTCCGCTCGGGATTAGTCTAGTGCGAGCTGAGCCAATGGTCAGAACCTCCTTTCGTACCCTTTTCACTCTAACTCACCCCAGATGTTATGATGAGCACGGATGGCAGGAAAGATGGCAGACTTTCATAGTTTGTCCTCACCTTTATTCATATACCCTGCACCTGTCAGTTTGACCAAAAGCAACCCTGCGTAAGCCACACCTTTTAATTTTCCTTAATATTTCATGGAGCTGTCACGTCAGTCAAAGCGACCCTGCAAACTACGTTATACAATTAAACGTTCGTACGTTTTGAAATACTACTCGGCCGCTTCGGGCCCCGCTACACTTTTTGTAGATTATAATTACACTTTACTAATTAAAAGATCTCTTGTGTTTAGAAACGTATTTGTATTGTCAAGCACAACGGTCGGTACGATTGAAGAGAGAAAAATTGCAGCTTGAAGCTATGTCTGTCGTGGAACCGGGTTCCCGACTAAGTGTTTTCCTTTTCGTTTTCCCGCTCGGAACCTCGCAGCCGCCGACAGGTGGGGGGATATGTGCTGTCACAGCATTGTTAGTCAGTTTTGCAAAACCTTCGCAACCTGTGAATGGAAAGGGGGCGGGTTTCTTCAAAATTAAGCGTGCAGGGGGAAAAGGGACTGACGAGTAAATTTGAGAGCTGTGGATGGCTGTAAGGTTGATGACCACTCGACGAAATTTCCCACGCGAAGAGTAGAAATGTGGTGGGGGCTCTTATGGAGTATTCGTGTATTTAGGTTCATATTAGAGTCTTGCAGAAATCCATTTTAAACAGTAAACGAGACATTTATACACTTGTACACACTGATACCACAATATACCCGTCTGAGCAAGTACAACCAAGCAGGTATAATTTTTCTACTTGCGAGTACGAGTAATATGCATAGGTTTGAATTACGGTTACGAAGCAAATACCGAATACATATGGTACTTGGTATTGGTTTTGTTCGTTGGAAGCTAATTTGACGGTAGCAAACAAGTGCCGAGTATAGAGTTATTTTGAAGTAGACGAAAACGAGTGCATTTGTGCAGGACTCTAGTTCATATGTGTAATACTTACATATGTCTAGACAAAAAAGAGTACAAATCATAGATTTACTCAGAACCTCTTAATATTTGGAGTCGGTGTTGGTCCACTTGTGGTTCGTTACCACCTAAATAAAACCTGACCTGCAGTACTCATTTTTCATTTCGATAATTCTTGCCGAAATAAGATCAAGAGAGGGAATAGCGTCATCTGACATTACAGCAACTTTATTGGCTGGAGGCAGAATAGCTCATTCAGCATTTAAGCTTCCCCAAAAATTTCAAAATAACCCAGAAGCATTGGCAACAGTACTATAACAGTGCAAAATTATCATATGTTGGGAATATACTAAATGTAAATGTATTATGCACACAAACAATCTTTAGAGGCGTTAAATTGAACACTAAATATGGGCATTTCTCTGATGTCGAACGGGACGTTCGTACGCATTTCAAGTTGTAAAAATGTAAAAAAAAAACCGATTTTCAAAATTGTTTTACCGTTATGATTCACCACTTAACTAGCCCTAAAGCTGGTGCTAAAGACTATTTTGGGCTACTGTTCGTTTTCGAGATATTTGCAAAAAAGCATGGTATTCGCACGGGACAAATATAGAAGTGGTTTTCGCGGCAACCAATTCAAACTCCGATTTCAGCGAAAGTTGAGAAAGTTGAGTTTCTTGGCTTTATAAATGTTACAAAAATTCCGTTAACCGATATTGAGACAATTTTCTGGGATTTTTTTTAGATAGTTCAATATGTAAGGGAGACTTTGAGGAAAAACTTTTATCAAGAATTATCTTTCTTATAGGCCTGTATCCAGCACCGCGAAATTTTACTGAAACGAATCTGCTCTTTATTTCGGATGTGTGTGACCAAGAACCTAAAAAGTGATTTGCCACTCTCATGAATCTGCTGTGTTTAATAAACAGCTCCAATTTTGAAAATTAAACTAAAATTTAAAAAAGGAAGAAAAGTAATTCTGACGATGAAGTGATTGTGTTGGTAGTGGCACATATTGTTGTAAGAAGAAGTACAGCACAGTCGGAGGCGCCAAAATATCAAAATGATCAAAATGCTTGTTTTCCGTGATCCGCCAAAGACATGGTCTTGCCTCAACTGCTTTTATTAAAGCAATCTTCTCCTCACTTTAAAAATTTGCATATCTCTTTTTGGTTTTGCGCACAGATTTTGCCCCCACCTCTCACTTGTACTCCAGTAAAAATAGGCACATATATTTTACTGGCACCCCTATCAGCTGTTCTCACAGTCCACATTCGTGTGAATATCGATATTATCGATAAAAATTCGTGGATCCCGTTTACGTTGCTGGATACTGACTCCAGGAAAACACAAACGAAAAATTACTGGCCCCGTTTTTTTATATGAAGTTTGGCAGTAATTTTTAGTTTCCGCGGTGCTGGATACCCAGCTTATAGGCGAAACAAATAATGGAAAACATGACAAAAATACCAAAAAGTACAAAAAAAGTGAACTTTTGCTAATTTTAATAGGTTTTCAGATCAAAGTTAATGAAATTATATGTCAATTAATTAAATTGGCGGATTTTCAATATCTTTAAAAAAAAAATCCCGAGAAAACTTTATTCAAATGCGTTTTTATTGAATTTTAATTTTTTTGCCTCGGTGGACCTCGTGAGAGAAATGCCCATGTACAAAAAACTCCTTTACTCTTTTCAGACGATTTCAGACAAACACTTCCCGTCATTCCACGTTCAGCGTACTCAGATGAGATAAATGCAATGTTGAATTCATTGCAACAGTGGCATATTGTTGGATTTCGCTGTGCGGCGCACAGACGCGGGCAGCTGCGTTGCCAGCATTGTGTCCACGAGCAGAAGCGCCAGTGTAAGAACATCTCCCTCGTTGAGACTGCCGCTGACTACAATGAGTGGCCTTTGTCGTCTTTCTTGGGAATGGCCGTTTCGCACTACCTTGAGCATGAGGTGCTTGCTCAACTTCACGGCTGGCTCCCACAGGCCACCTATGAGTGGCGCTTTTAGAGGAATGAAGGCAATGTTGAATCGCTGTGAAGCAGAAGCACCCACAAAGTTGAGCAAAGCATACGAAAACAGCTTGTAGGCTGCTTTTCACGAATGCGAAGTGAATCTTTCAATTGACCGAATAGATCCAATAGGTCCATTCTCGACAAGAGTTGCTTATGCAAATAGTTTGTCTAAGAAGTCCGACCAGTGTCTTTTGCCCTGCAAGACAGTTGGCTCGATGTAAGTGCCTTAAATACAGGGTCTCTAATTTGCAGTTCGTTGGCAGTAAGAGGTAAAGTTAGCGACCTCCAACTTGCAACAACGAGAACAACAAACATTTCCCTCTGTTTAACAGCTTTATATTTCTCTCTGTTAAACAAGTTTATAATTTTGTTTAACAGAGCGAAATGGGCTTAACTTTTGATGATTTTTTAAGATTTATAATATCTTCAATAAATTGGCTTCAAAATGGGCTTAACTTTTGATGATTTTTTAAGATTTATAATATCTTTGATAAATTCCACCGCTCGCAGATTGATTAAATTGATTGAATACGCTTGATACAAGAGGATCCGAGTAATTCATTGCTCTCTCTTTGGAAAACATCAGTCATATTATTTACCCCATGTGAAATCCTGTCTTCTTATAAAATTTGTTTAGCGCTTCTGACGCAAGACAACTTATTGGCAGTACTGATTTTTCTATAATTTGAAATCCGTGTATTAAGACTTTATGTACAGTAGCTGACAAAAGAAACCATGGGTTCTTGACAATATTCTTTAAATTTATGAGCATTCATTGGAAGCTGACAGGACACTGCTATTAAGATGTTGTGAAAGCTTTCTAATATAGAAAAATCAAGCCATAGGATTTTTGCAAATAGCAAAGAATTGGAAAACGCTCTCCTTCGTGTATTGCCATCATTGGTGTTTCCACTCCCATTCTGTTTGGACTTCTCTACATGAAGGGCCATATCCAGTGGATGCTGTTGACGCACTCTTTGATTCTTTTTTCAATCTTTTTTTCCGTTCCCAAGTTATTTTCCTCTTATTTCTCATATAAATAGCTCCAACAGCAGATGCAAAAAGAAAAAAAGTGCAACGGTCGCGAATGGTCGCAGTTAATTGAATATATGTACATCAGCTAACAGACACTTTTTATATTAATTTATTATTGCTAGTAAGTGGCACAAGACGGCACGAAAAAAATTGTGAGCCACAATAGACAGGCAAGTTGGTCAAGTTTTCTCTAATTTTGAAAGGCCCAAAAACACACACAACAAACAAGCTAACAAATATGAATGAAATCTATTTTTATATTCACATTCTACATACCCCGGCCCTTCTGATCCATTTATACATTCACTTCTTATTTAAACTTACAACATTTACAAACAAATAAACTCAAGAAAAAGTTTCGCGCCTTTTAACATCAGCTCGTAGAAGATTGAACATCTGATTTTGAAGGGCTGCAAAATTAGAAATGCAGTTATACTAGCCAGAACTCAGTTTCCTTTTTGCAAGAAATTTGGGCCATTGTACCAAAACAATGTGTTAAGCTCATCCACCAAGCATCCTCGAGACACTATATTCGCCGGATTTTTCTCTCTCGGTACATGTCACCACACAGCAGATGAAATAATGTCTTGTATGTCTGCAACAAGATTAGATAAAAATTTAGTGAGCTTAGATTTTTTTTAAAGAAGCCATCCTTGATTTGGCAGTTGATAAATATACTGACACTCTACTTGTGTCAACCACTCAAACACGAAACAACCATAGGCTCGTGTAGACACGTCTGAGAAACCGTGAAGCTTGGCACAATGCTATGTGATTGCTTCTTATGAATCTTGGCATGGTTACCCTATCCAAGAGTTCAAAAACGTTTTGGTCATGAGCATGCACCTACAAATGTATATCAAGCTCCCTTGGAACGGAATCGTCCCAGTTGATCCTGAGAAGCCAAGCCTCCTGCAGAAATATTGTAGATCTAATTACAAACGGACACAAAAATAAGTGTTGAAAATTGCCAAAAAAAACCAATTCTAAAAAGTGTGCGCAGATAAATACTGAGAGTATAAATAGTGTGGCTCGAAATATACCGAGTAATAATCTAGAGTGTGGCCGTAAACGATACATTACTAATCGGAAAATTGATGAGCGCGCCAAACCATACAAGCTTGATAACATTCAAAGTCCAGTGAAATTGAATCGAGTGGACACGATGGATGCCACTCAGCAGCATCCCATGGATCCAGAATTGCCTTGTGACGAATCTGAGCCTGAATTTATTGATTTTGGTGAAGTGAACACCCCCTCTCGCTCCCATGGCTTAACAAACCAGTCAAGGGATGGAGCTCGGTGGCAGAATACCATGGGCCCCCCAACCACAACTACAACGACAGACACAACAACAACGACTGCAACTTCTGTACTAATGAAGTATGGATTATCAAACCCTTGCGTAAGGATGGTCACCTCACCGTCAACGATCGCGGACACTGGTGAATCTTCTAGGCCGATCAGCTCAGTGGCTACCCTAGACTCTGTCTTAACACAAAGTCTGGCCTGTGTAGAGGCACCTACCTTGGCGGCAAACAAGCAAACAGGCAAACTAACTGAACTCCTAGCTTCATGGAGTGAGAATTCAACCCAACCACAGCAAGCCTACCAGCCTTCCATTGTAAGGCAGATGTCAGAGTGCGCGCGAGAAGCGAAGCAAAGCGAGGCGAGATGCGATGAGCAAAGCGAGAAGATGGCAGGGTGGGAGCTTTGCGAGAAGCGAGCTACATTGCTCTCTTTTAGTTATTAATGTGAACGTGATGGATTCGGACGAAGACTTTTTTGCTTCAAGTGCGACAATTAACTTTGTATTAAAAAAAAAAACTGGCGTCCACCCGCTAAACTGCAATAGGAATGTAAAAGGAGAATTCCATATATTATTTGAAGACCTACGAAACCACCCAGAAAAGTTTTTTAACTATTCACGGATGTCTATTTCGACTTTTGATTATATATTAAATAAAATAAGTAGTCGGCTGGAGAAGCGTTGGCCAAATTTTGTGACACATCCCATACTGCCTTGCCAAAAATTAATAATAACACTGAGGTTCGTTTTTATATATATTTGAATTTTATTACTTATTTATTTAATTATATTTTTATTTATTTGATTCATTATCATTATTATTATTGAATGAAAAATTAAAAATTGTCTTTTGGATTTCCATCCTGCATAACAATTTCTTTTTGGGATCCATATTCCTCATGTACGGAATAAGGCTATCAAAAAATGCCTCGTCGTCGTCTTTCTCCTTGCTTTTATTTATTTTCTGTTCCAGCAACAATAATTTTTTTTGCTCAATAGCAACTAACTCCTCTGACGCATTAAGCTTTTGTTTTTTTTTGGGTAGATGAATTTGATCATCTTCTTCAATAACTTCTTGAATTTCTTCCGAAATGGTCTCATCTAGAGACATTTCAGAAAGAAATCCATGAGATGATGCGTCCATGCTAACTTCTGCAGAAGTATTCACCGAGGCAAAATTTCCACATGACTTACGCGGCTTCATTTGGTCTTTTAAAAAGAGAAGACTTTTAAAATGAGGCCATGTAGTATAATTCGTGTAAGCCTCTTCTGAAATTCCAGCGTCTCCAGATTTCGGAACTGGAATTTTTCTCCACTCGTTGCGGAATTGGTCCCGGATATTCTTCCATTTTTTTTTTAAGCAGTCTTCTAAAAAAAAAATTTTATTTATTAATTACACTTATGTCGAAAATGATTTGTAATTACAGATTTTTAGCTACTGGAGCATCTTTCTCATCATTGGCATATTCATTTAAAATGGGAAGGACTACTGTTTCACTTGTAGTGAAAGAGACTGTAATAGTACTTTGGGAGGAGCTACAACCTCTACATATGCCTCAGCCCACGAAGGAAATAATTAGCCAGGCGGCAGACAAATTTTGGAAGCAGTGGAACTTTCCTAATTGTGCTGGAGCAATTGATGGAAAACACATTCGTATTAAGTGTCCAGCGCATTCTGGGTCTATGTTTTATAATTATAAAAAGTTCTTTTCAATAGTACTGCAAGGAGTAGCAGATGCCAATTGTAAATTTATTGCCATAGAAGTTGGAGGCTATGGAAAACAAAGTGATGGCGGAACATTTAATGCATCACAACTCTATATGCACCTAAGAACTCGTCAATTCTTTCCGCCAGATTCTTGCTTGCCTGGAACAAACATTAAGATGCCATATGTTTTTGTAGGTGATGAGGCTTATCCACTTCTCGAAAATCTTTTAAGGCCATATTCAAGAAGAGATATAAATGCAAACAACGAATATTTTAACAGTAGACTTTCCAGAGCTAGAAGATGCATTGAATGTGCCTTTGGTATCATAACATCCAAATGGCGTCTTCTCTGGAAGCCTATTGAGACAGATCCCGATTTTGTTGATGCTATTGTAAAGAGTATATGCATTTTGCATAATACAATCATTGACCTTGAAGGGCCTTATGATGTCAATATAGAATCGCAACACTTTCATATTGACAACGAAAATCATAACTACGCCGAAACTTTCAATCATGTCAATTTAAGAACAGGCCAAATAATTAGAAACGCTTTTCGCGACTTTGTTTGCACACACAGACACACCGAATAAAAATATGTAAATACAAATAATGTGCAGGTATTAATAAATGTATACTTACTTTGTGTCTCCAGTATGCTTTCAATTTCTGTCCAATTTTTTTCGACCAAAATTCTATTATGATAATTTCGGCTCTTTTGGTCCCATAGCGCTGGGCGTTATTAAATTTTCTACATTTACTTCCATTCTGTTCAGGCGTTCTCTCACAAATGACACCAAATGCAAAAACAAAAGAAACAAAATAGCCATATGAGCTTTCAAACACGCGTGTTTTGAAAACAAACGGTAATTAAAGCACAGAATGCAACAGAATGCAAGAAAACAATTGCACTCTCTCAGAGAGTTGAAGCGATAAAGCAGGTTGCAAACCGCTTTCTCGCTTTGCTCTCGCTTTATCGCTTGAACTCGCAACTCGCTTCGCTCTCACTCTGACATCTTTCGAGCGATTGCACTTGAAAAAGCTTGCAGTGCTTTATCGCTCAATCTCGCCCAATATTATCGCTTCGCTTCTCGCGCGCACTCTGACATCTACCTTAGCTGGGAGCTGGTGGCAGCAGAGAATAGGAGAGGCACCAATCTCTTAGCTGAAGGACCTGAAAAGGGTCAGAACAAACATTCTTCTCATTCACTGATGACGTCCCTGCAGAGCAACCGCTTTGCCCTTCTGGTTGAGACTGACATGGACTTACCTCAAGCAGGTAGCAGCGCAGATGACATGAGTCAAGCGGCTATGTCTACTTTAGCAGCATCAACCACCTATTCTGCAGCACCAGCCTCCTCCGCTGCAGCCAAAGCAACGGAAACTGAAACGTCCACCAAGAAGACACTGGTGGTTAGCCCCATAACCATCCCTGGAGTCCTTGATTTGGCTGCAGTTGAGGCTGCTCTGTCCCCTCCTATCTTGGAACTACGAATTCAAATCGTCGCCTTCAGGAGAGCTTCGTGTATACGAAAAAGATGCAGACGTATACGTACGCATCGTATGATTATTAGGATCCTGATCGACTTACGTGTCCAGTGTGTCCACACTCATTTCTGCCTCTCCGAGAACAGGAAGTTCAGATTAGTAGCTATTGCAGCATCAACGCCCAAGGAGGTAATGAGCCTGGCTTTCGAAAGGTTGGGTCATAAGGTTGTCAACCTCTACAACCCAATGTTAAGAGGGAGCCCTATTATTAATGCCAGTGGGGTGAAGCAGGACCCACCTAACCAGAACATTTGGTTTATCGACCTTGACAAGGCAGAAAACAATAAGGAGGCATTAAAAATTGCCAAGATAGGCAGACAGCAGGTGCAAATGGAGCTGGAAAGGCAATGCTACCGTTGTTTCGAGTTCTCCCACACCAAGAACGACTTCATGAAGCAACCAGTCTACGTCAGATGTGCAGAGTTTCACTAGACAGGAAATGCAGAGTGCAAGGCTACAACCGTCAATGACCTCCGCTGCACCAACTGTGGAGGAAATCATGCAGCGTTTGACAGAAATTATAAGATTTTCAGAATGATGTTGAACCACTGGTAAAACAACTCGAAAAAACCCAGCCGGCGTCAAATAACAAGGAAAGAGGGATTTGTCTCCTCTGAAGCCGTGCAAAACGGTATCACCTTTGCCGACGTCTTCCGAAGAAACCACTCACAACAGGCCAATAATGGAGCTAACCAGCGCAATGAACGACAGAACGACTACAACAGTATGTTTCCGACTCTCCAGGGCAGTCGCAGGACTTCAGTTTGACCAACATACGTACAGCGCACGCCCCCACAACCTCAGAGGGACTTGAGTTCCATTACTCAAGTACTTGTCGAGCTCCAGAAGTCGGTTTTGGAGTTAACAACGGCAGTAGCAGGAAACCTGCAGACATTTGACCAGCTGCGTAATGCTAGTTCTCTACAACCTTCTCAGACCCATACAAACCAGCACAATGCCTGAATTACGTATAGGCCTCTGGAATGCACGTAGACTGACTCATAACACCAACGTGTTGGCTCTCTTCATATAACGCCATGAAATCGACGTAATGTTAATTTCGGAAACACACCTGTACCCTACGAGGAGTTACGTTCTACAAGGATACGATACGTACCGAGCAGATCACCCGAGTGGTCAAGAGGTGGAGCAGCTCACACTATCACCTCCATTGGATGAAATTCAGCTAGCGGCTGTCATGGTCTCTACACAGAGTGGGGAGATCCTTATAGCTGCAACTTATCTGCCTCCAACATCCCACTGGTAAAGCGCCGACTTTGATCAACTACTTGCCTCGCTGGGCAGTATTCATCATCATCAGTATTCATCATTGGAGGTGACTTCAACGCCAAACACAGGCTCTGGGGAAGTTTCAGACGTGATGGCAGCCTAATGGCACCTAATGGCACTGCATGACGCCCTAACCAGCTGTTCGGCCCAGGTACTGGCCACTGGCAGCCCAACATTTTATCCTCACCTGGGCCAGATCAGCCGCTGATCGTGTGGAAGCCTTTGCTAAAAATCTAGAAGAGAGATTCCAACCGTTCCAGACAGCATCAGGGAGCAGAGTGGCTAAAGTCACGGAAATCCTGGAAGAGGCCTGAAAAATCTAATCATTTTTAGACCTTCAAACAATTCAAACCAAATCAAGTCAAATCAATACGCGGTTTTTCTTTCGATTAATAGGTTTTTATTGTTCACAAAAACGAGTGCAGTGGCTTTGGGCGTACTTCGACTAGTGTCCGACGTCCACATACCACCATTCCCCCGAGCCACAGTCGGCCGCACGCAACCCAATTCGCCGTCGCCGATTGCCGGTCGGCTTGCGGGTCACCCGAAGATGTCTTAGAAAGACTCCACTACTTTCTCTTAACTAGTTATTTACTTCAATGATTTCCTCTTAACGCTATCTATTCTAACAAGGCCCACCAAATGGCGCTACCGGTGGTGCCTATCACTGTACAGGAAATATCGAAGGATATAAAGAATCTCAAAGCGAACAAGGCCCCTACCGAAAAGGCAATCCTATTCCTGCTACTCATCTTCAATGCGTCCTTAAGGCTGGGCTACTTTCCAAAACATTGGAAATTAGCCAGCGTCATAATGATACCGAAACCAAGGAAACCTCACGAAAAGCTTGACAACCATCAACCCATTAGCCTCTTGCCATCATTTAGCAAGCTATGGATGAGCAAGATCATCACCAATTTGGATTTAAACTTTGTCATGGAGCACCCGAGCAACTTCACAGGGTCGTTGAGCAGATCCTTGACGGCTTCCAAAGAAAGCAGTACACCATCGCTGCTTATTTGGACATCCAGCAGGCGTTTGATCGAGTCTGGCACGAAGGGCTCCTAGCAAAGATTAAAATGCTGATCAACCCCCAGCTTTTTTAAATTGTCAAAAGCTTCCTGACAGCTAGGAGCTTTAGTGTACTAGGCTTTAGTGTACTAGGTAGTGTACAAAGGCAATCAGAGCAGGCGTACCGCAGGGAAGTGTCCTCGGGCCAACGCTATAAGCTATATATTTACTCATGATTTGCCAAAACCAGGAAATACCCATCGGCGTAGGGAGCAGCCAGTTATGGTGGCAATCTTCGCGGACGACACGGCAGTCTTGTCAAGGGCCAATTGTGTACACAGAGCCAGAGACAACCTCCTTTTGGAGGAGCCGAAACCTCCTGAAACGCTTCTGGAACATTTCGGTCAACCCAGAGAAGTGTGCAGTGGTGACGCAATCACTCAGAAGACAAACCAGCACAGGTGTATTTCTTCATGGCGAGCTCTTCAAACAATGCAGAAGCCATACCTATCTGGGTGTTGAGCTGGACTCCAGAGTCACGTTCGCTAACCACATTAAGACTCTAAAAGGCAAGCTTGAGGGAAGCCCAGAAAACTTCACTGGCTGCTCAAAGCCAACAACAAGTTGACATCATCTACCTGGATAACGTTTAATTCTTTCCATATTTTTCATTATAACCAAAACACAAAACTTTTCCAAGCGCACACACAAGACGAATGTAATACAGGCGCTCGAACCAAGCCTGACCCGTATGGTATGTAAAAAGGGGGAGAAAAGAGCAAGCGGTAAATTTGGCGCGAGCGCACGCACACACAAACTAATATATAACCGATGCAAGCACAGAGCGAGGAAGGTTAACGAACGCACGAAAAATCAGCCGTTGGTGCCCAAGAACCTTAACCAAGTGTTGCGTGTATGTGCAATTGCAAGCATATGGCGTATGTATGTACGCGTATTTGTACGTAGCGGTTAAATCGAAAGCGGAAAACCGAAAAGACACTGCGACGCTTTGCGATTGCACAAACACACGAACAGTATTATTAAAATGCAATAGATAGACCACTGTTTGTACTTTTATATTTTGATATATATTTATGTTGCTTTCTGGTTGTTCTTATCAAATATGTATGTGTTGCCGTTTTGGTTATGTACATTAAGTGGTAGTCAGCACGAGTATACGGATGTATGGCGTAGGTATGTATGTTTGAACAATTTTACCGAACCTATGATTGTACATACGTATAATTGCGACACTTTTACTTTATTATGCACATTAATTTGGCCAATAAGGTAAAGGCCGCGGCTCTACTTTATACCCGGTACTCAGTCAGTATATACATACATACAGTGGCTCAAAGCTGAAACTGTGCAGTGTCAAATAAAAAGTTTAAGGTGGTACAGATTTTAAACTAGAGGAAAAACAAAAAATGTTTAAACGCCAATTTGTTGTATGTTTTATCACATTTAAAAAAATAACTTTATTTGCTGATTAAATATTGCTCAGTTTTAAAAATAAAATAAAAACTTAAAATATATCTCAAATACAGGTCAAAGCTAGAATGATCCATCCACAAAAAAATTAAATATTAGTCGAATAAAAGGTTAAACAGGTATTTTAATACTTAGTATGTAATCCCCTAACCTTTATTACGGCTTTTAACCTACTATTCATGGAAGAGACCAGCTTCCGAGTGCTTTCCGGGCTTATTTTGCTCCATTCCTCCAGCAGAGCTTTTTTAAGGTCGGTTTTGCTAGAAATCCTGTGTTTCTGGATGTTTTTCTCCAGCGCAGCCCACAATTTTTGAATAACATTTAAGTTTGGAGACTGGGCTGGGGGAATCATCAAGGGGGGGCAGTTCCAGATACTTGCACCAAAGCTTCCAGAAACTAGGAATCCGACTTGATTTCCGGTTCTACCAGGATAATGACCCGAAACATTCGTCCGGAATAGGACAGTCTTGGCTTATCTGGAACTGCCCCCACTTGATAATTCCCCCAGCCCAGTCACCAAACTTAAATGTTATTCAAAATTTGTGGGCTGCGCTGGAGAAAAACATCCAGAAACACAGGATTTCTAGCAAAAACGACCTTAAAAAAGCTCTGCTGGAGGAATGGAGCAAAATAAGCCCGGAAAGCACTCGGAAGCTGGTCTCTTCCATGAATAGTAGGTTAAAAGCCGTAATAAAGGTTAGGGGATTACATACTAAGTATTAAAATACCTGTTTAACCTTTTATTCGACTAATATTTAATTTTTTTGTGGATGGATCATTCTAGCTTTGACCTGTATTTGAGATATATTTTAAGTTTTTATTTTATTTTTAAAACTGAGCAATATTTAATCAGCAAATAAAGTTATTTTTTTAAATGTGATAAAACATACAACAAATTGGCGTTTAAACATTTTTTGTTTTTCCTCTAGTTTAAAATCTGTACCACCTTAAACTTTTTATTTGACACTGCACAGTTTCAGCTTTGAGCCACTGTATATAAGCTAACGATTTACGCTATTTATTATATGTTCGCACAAATTAAATTTTGGGCAAAAAAGAATATTTCTAAAAAAATTTGTTTACATATGCTTTTTACATCTGCTACTACATTTCTACAGGTACATATATAAATACATATTCGAGACGTATAAGAGAGAGGGAATGAGTAAGCGCTTGGCAGGCGTTGCGTAGCAACTGAAATTTAATTTGTTTCTTCTGGCCATAATATTGATCCGACCTAATCCAGATTCGGCAATCTGTTAGACACGGTCATTTTCCATGATAATGCGTTTTTGGATTCCTCTTATCTTAAAAATTGTGGATTCCACAGATTTTCGTCCTTTGTGGCGGCGGAAGGGGGCGTGGCAAAATTTTGAAATACACTCGTAGTAGTGTGATAACACAGGAGACTGAATACAAAATTTGGTTGCTCTAGCTTTAAAAGTCTCTGAGATATAGGCGCTAATGAAGACGGACGGACGGACGGACAGACAGACATGGCTATATCGACTCGGCTATTGATGCTGATCAAGAATATATATACTTTATGGGGTCGGAAACGCTTCCTTCTGGGCGTTACACACAACCGTTATCCCCACAAATCTAATATACCCCTATACTCTTCGAGGGCCGGGTATAATAAGGTGCCAGAAATTGAGCTGTGTTCTCTGTGTATGACCGTTGGTGCATACACACACACATATGTATGTACATATGTATATCACTACAGTTTGATCATTTTGGTCGAACAAGCGAACAATATACTGCGACACAACGAGATTTAACCGGGGATGCTCAATTTTTGGCACAGAATACCTGCAAACTTTCTAGGGAATCTAAAGAAAGTGATCTTCCTTTCTGACGGTCCATCAGCACTATAATTTCGGCAGCCCCCTAGATGGCGAGAGTCCAAAAGGGCAAGTCCGTGGCAATATCCAAATTAGTGACGGATAACTTGGTTTTTCACAACCGAAGCCTAAGCCACCAATACGCGATAACAAACAAATTCAAGTAAAAAAAAAACCGATGTCCCTGCTCGGGCGCCAATGAAAAATCTAATCTTTTGTAGACCTTCAAACAATTCAAACAAAATCAAGTCAAATCAATACGCGGTTTTTCTTTCGATTAATAGGTTTTTATTGTTCACAAAAACGAGTGCAGTGGCTTTGGGCGTACTTCGACTAGTGTCCGACGTCCACATACCACCATTCCCCCGAGCCACAGTCGGCCGCACGCAACCCAATTCGCCGTCGCCGATTGCCGGTCGGCTTGCGGGTCACCCGAAGATGCTTTAGAAAGACTCCACTACTTTCTCTTAACTAGTTATTTACTTCAATGATTTCCTCTTAACGCGATCTACTCCAACATTCCGGCCCCTTCGACGAGCTCCGGTCTTTAACAAGTTGGAAGTGGCGCCAGCTTATGTACTGGCCACTTAATCACGCCAGCCGGCGTTCTGATTTCGGCCACCCGCACCTTGCCGTCCTCTCCAGCTATTGCGCGTGTTACGCGCCCTGTTGTCCATCGTTGCGGGGGGGTGTTGTCGTCGTGCCTCAGGACGACCGCCCCTTCGGCCAGATTGGCCTCGCCTCTGCTCTTCTGGGCTCGCTGCTGCTGGCTGAGGAGGTAGTCCCTGGACCACTTGCGCCAAAAGCGCAGTTTGAGGTCCAACAACAGTTGCCACCGCTTCAATTATGCAGGTGCGGGCTTGTTGTTGGGCTTTCCGGGCGTGGATCCGTGCGGCAGCCCCAGCAGAGGTTGGCCGATGAGCAAATGCCCTGGCCTCTCCGTCGTTCGGATCGCTGGTGTCCGCCACGAGGGGCCTGGAATTGAGCAACGCTTCGACCTCCACCAGGTGCGTGCTCAATTCGTCCGGCGTGAGATTGGCGTCGCCTGCCCCTCGCACCAGCCTGTGTTTGGTAGCCTTAACTGCTGCTTCTCACAGCCCGCCGAAGTGTGGTGCCCTCGGAGGGATAAAGCACCAGGTGACCGCTCTTTCCGCTGCGTACTCCTGCAGTTCCTCCTTGCTCTGGAGAAACGCCGCTTGGAGCTCCCTCAGCACGTTGCTCGCTCCCACGAAATTCGTCGCGTTGTCGCTGAACATCTTCTCCGGCAGCCCTCGTCTCCCAACGAACCTTTTAAATACATTTAAGAAAGCGTCAGTGGAAAGGTCTGAGACATATTCTAGATGGACTGCCTTTGAGGCGAAACAAACAAAAAAGGCAACGTACATTTTAACATAGAACGGGCCACAGAAATCTACGCCAGATACTCTGAATGGCCGACCTTCACGAAGGCGGTCTGCTAGCAAATTTCCCATTATTTGCCCCAACAACTGTGGCTTATAGCGAAAACAGTGTACGCATCTTCTAACATGCGCTGTACATACCCTTCGGAAATTGATCACCCAAACTTGCTGCCCCAGCAATCCCGCAAGAACCTTTGCACCAGCATGGTAGTGCCTAAGGTGCAAATGCCTGACAAAAAGGCTGACCAATTCAGACCCCCTTTGGTAGCAACAGAGGGAACTTAGCATCGTATTCGATAGGGCAGTGTAGCAAACGCCCTCCTACTCGAATTAACTTAAATGTAATGCCATTTTCATCAAACTCGTGGATAAATTGATTTAAAGACTGCAGCTTCGGAGCTAATACTGTCCAACAATCTGTACTCAGTGCTGAATGTTGTGCTTTGTACGACTGCGATCAGCTTTAAGAATGCAATGTTTCTTTCTGACGCAGATACAAGATGCGAATCACCTCTAAGCTGCCTGAATCAGAATCGAGCTCACAATGTCGTTAACATCGGTTTCCCTTGAAACCAAGTCTGCTGGATTATCATCCGTTGAAACGTGACGCCATACGACTCCAGTTGACAACTCTTGACATTCTGCGACTCGATTCGCGACAAATGTACCCAACGTACCCGAATCACGCTCCAATAATATAACGTGACCTGCGAATCTGACCAGAAATTTACGCTTTCTATCGTGAATTTGGTCATTGTGCTCGACACTTGTTGCCAGCAATAGTACTTCACAAAGCTCTAACCGGGGTATTGGAGCTACCCTCGACTTTGCCGTGAGCAATGAAACGCGAACGTCTTCGTCGTTGCATGTTCGTACGTATATGCAACAACCGTAGGCGTGACTGGATGCATCAGCAAAGCCGTGTATTTGAACCCCTTGGTACAACGTCACACACACGTAACGAGGGATTGCAATTTTGTGCAAATCCCGCAAGGTAGTTGTGAACTTATTCCATGCAGTGTGTAGACTCATAGAAATAGCCTCATCCCAATCTGCCTTAGTGACAATTGGACACAACAGACCAAGAGGGTCAAACAAACGAGAGACTATTGACAATATATTCCGTTTTGTTGGTTTCAGGGAGGCAAAGCTATCCATGTCCAGATGGTATTTAAATACATCCTCTTGAGGTGCCCAGCGCATTCCAAGCGTCTTAACTGAGCTTTGCTCATCAATTTTGATGCTGATTTCCTCACTTTTACCAGATTGAGTCGGGCGATCAGGAAGACCACTTGGCCAATGGAAAACCTCCTGAGCGCAATATATCACGAACCTGGCTGCAAATTGTGTCCAGTTCTTTTAGACTGCCTGCACCTGCCAGCATATCGTCGAAATAAAAACAATTGCGAATCACTTCCGCACCAATGGGATGTCATTGTGCGAAAATATTTGCCAATTCGAACAAGCAACGTACAGCCAGAAAGGGTGCTGACGCTGTACCGTATGTAACAGTATTCAATCTGTATGCCTGTATGTTTTGTGAAGTGTTTTCTCTCTACAAGACAAGTTGGAAGTCTCTGTCTTCCTCAGAAACATTTACATATCTGCCTGTACATTTTCGAAATGTCGGCAGTAACGGCATATTTGTTCAACCGAAAGTTGACCAATGTTGAATATAACTCCCTCTGAATAGTTGGCCTCACCATTAGTGTTTCATTCAGCGAAACTGCTGTTGATGTTTTGCTGGAAGCATCGAACACAACAAAAAGTTTGGTTGAGGTACTCTCAGGTCTGAGGACGCATTGATGAGGAATGTAGTAATGCTGTTCTAAAGGAGCAGACTTCAGAATGGACATATGCCCCAAATCCAAATACTCTTTCGTGAAGTCATGGTACATATTTCTGAGAGTGCGTCCTTTGATAGTTTGCGCTCAAGCTGCAAAAAACTTCTATTCAGCTGTTTAGCACAGTCTTCCCAAGAAAGTAGCTTATCATAGTCAAGCTACTCCTTAAAACGAGATTTAATCACATGGTCGACCATTGCCATGACCATATGAATAAACATTGCATTCGCAATATCTTTGTCATCACCTACAGACGACAGCGATGAATATATCGCAGACACCGTATCTATCATCGACCTTAAACTCGATGCAGATGGTCATGCTTGGCATTTATTGTCGTACACTGACTTCAGACTGGCAAGGGCCTTAGGATAATTACAGTCTGTCATTTGAAATGGCTTAACTACACCCAATGCTTCATCTCACAAATACGATACTAGATGAATGAATTTTTCTACGTTTGTCAAAGAAGCATCGTCGTCTATAAGGCTTTGGAACAGGAACATGAGTTTTTGTATTCCGAATGTTTGCCTCTAAACTTCGGCAAACGCATTTTCGGCAGCTGCGATCGCTGGCTCGAATTCATTGAGCAGTCAAGTTGCATATGTGTGTCAGATCTTGGTTTAATTGCATTCATAAACAATGCTTTAGTTACGACGCACAGATCCTCCAACAGCCCTCTACTTTCATTATTTGTTCATAGCTTTATCAATATAACTCTCTAAAAGTTCTAGGCGACAAGCTAATTCGTTTTTGTCCGATGAAATTTGCTTCAATCTAAAGGCTGTTTGCACGCGCGCAATATCAGCACTGACCTTGTCAAACCTTTGTTGACATAATGCCAACTTGGTATTTGTCTTACTGTTGGCCGTTCCACTGTTGGCCTTTCCAATACCTGCCAATCGGACTCAGACATAATTAAATTAAGAGACAGAAACTACCTTACACAACGAACCCATAGTTTAACAAACTTTTCAAGCTACCCTCGCACACGCACTGCAGCTATGTACCGAAAACGCCAAGCTTGCTTACTCAAACACACACACGCCCTGGCGCAATATATGAACAAACAAACGAAAGCGGTCCAAGCGACCGAAAGTAAGCAAGTCAGATGCTCGCTGCTGCTACTTTGTGGGCAACAGGGGTAGAATGCGGGGTGCGGGGGGTTAAAAGAGTAAGTGAGAAAATTTGTCGCGAGCGCACACACAAGACGAATGTAATACAGGCGCTCGAACCAAGCCTGACCCGTATGGTATGTAAAAAGGGGGAGAAAAGAGCAAGCGGTAAATTTGGCGCGAGCGCACGCACACACAAACTAATATATAACCGATGCAAGCACAGAGCGAGGAAGGTTAACGAACGCACGAAAAATCAGCCGTTGGTGCCCAAGAACCTTAACCAAGTGTTGCGTGTATGTGCAATTGCAAGCATATGGCGTATGTATGTACGCGTATTTGTACGTAGCGGTTAAATCGAAAGCGGAAAACCGAAAAGACACTGCGACGCTTTGCGATTGCACAAACACACGAACAGTATTATTAAAATGCAATAGATAGACCACTGTTTGTACTTTTATATTTTGATATATATTTATGTTGCTTTCTGGTTGTTCTTATCAAATATGTTCTTATCAATATGTTGCCGTTTTGGTTATGTACATTAAGTGGTAGTCAGCACGAGTATACGGATGTATGGCGTAGGTATGTATGTTTGAACAATTTTACCGAACCTATGATTGTACATACGTATAATTGCGACACTTTTACTTTATTATGCACATTAATTTGGCCAATAAGGTAAAGGCCGCGGCTCTACTTTATACCCGGTACTCAGTCAGTATATACATACATATATGAGCTAACGATTTACGCTATTTATTATATGTTCGCACAAATTAAATTTTGGGCAAAAACGAATATTTCTAAAAAAATTTTTTTACATATGCTTTTTACATCTGCTACTACATTTCTACAGGTACATATATAAATACATATTCGAGACGTATAAGAGAGAGGGAATGAGTAAGCGCTTGGCAGGCGTTGCGTAGCCACTGAAATTTAATTTGTTTCTTCTGGCCATAATATTGATCCGACCTAATCCAGATTCGGCAATCTGTTAGACACGGTCATTTTCCATGATAATGCGTTTTTGGTTTTCTCTTATCTTAAAAATTGTGGATTCCACAGATTTTCGTTCTTTGTGGGGGCGGAAGGGGGCGTGGCAAAATTTTGAAATACACTCGTAGTAGTGTGATAACACAGGAGACTGAATACAAAATTTGGTTGCTCTAGCTTTAAAAGTCTCTGAGATATAGGCGCTAATGAAGACGGACGGACGGACGGACAGACAGACATGGCTATATCGACTCGGCTATTGATGCTGATCAAGAATATATATACTTTATGGGGTCGGAAACGCTTCCTTCTGGGCGTTACACACAACCGTTATCCCCACAAATCTAATATACCCCTATACTCTTCGAGGACCGGGTATAATAAGGTGCCAGAAATTGAGCTGTGTTCTCTGTGTTGGTGCATACACACACACATATGTATGTACATATGTATATCACTACAGTTTGATCATTTTGGCGAACAATATACTGCGACACAACGAGATTTAACCGGGGATGCTCAATTTTTGGCACAGAATAACTGCAAACTTTCTAGGGAATCTAAAGAAAGTGATCTTCCTTTCTGACGGTCCATCAGCACTATAATTTCGGCAGCCTCCTAGATGGCGAGAGTCCAAAAGGGCAAGTCCGTGGCAATATCCAAATTAGTGACGGATAACTTGGTTTTTCACAACCGAAGCCTAAGCCACCAATACGCGATAACAAACAAATTCAAGTAAAAAAAAAACCGATGTCCCTGTTCGGGCGCCAATGAAAAATCTAATCTTTTGTAGACCTTCAAACAATTCAAACAAAATCAAGTCAAATCAATACGCGGTTTTTCTTTCGATTAATAGGTTTTTATTGTTCACAAAAACGAGTGCAGTGGCTTTGGGCGTACTTCGACTAGTGTCCGACGTCAACATAACGTTTAATTCTTTCCATATTTTTCATTTTAACCAAAACACAAAACTTTTCCAAATCTTCTCTGAAAATGTATGTAGATCACATTTTTTATTATTACACGAACTGCCTGTCACACAAATTTTTTTCAAAATCTCTTCAACACAAATATCAATAATTGTTATAGAAAGTAGGAAAAAGTTTATTGTATTTTCTGTGATAGCTTTAATTGAATACATATAAATATATCACTATACAAAAAAAGTAAAAAACAAAAAATAAGGAAATGAGCATGCAACTATTTTCTCGCTCCTCATCTCAGTGAAGCTTGAGAAGCCAAGTCTCATGCTAAAATATTTTTGATCTAGTTACGAGCGGCCATAAAAGACCCAATGGTTAGATGCGATTCTACATGGTTGTCACTTAGATAATTTAAGCAATGAACTGCTAGAAATGATGCGCATGGGATGGGACTCGTAACGCATCGTCTCCAAACAACAAGGTGAAAGTTTCGATGCGCCTCGTCAACTTCAACTTGATACATTCTGGTTATGTCTGCATCAAGTGCGTATTTCCACGACAAAATCTGAGCAGAAAAGAATAAAGGTTCTAATACAGATTGTATTGTTGGTCCTACAAGTAGTTCAAAATTCAGGGATACTTGCGAATTGGGTTTGCAAGATGAATCGAAAACCACTCAAAGTTTTTTTGATTTTCTCTGGTGGCGTTCCACGTATTGCTATGTGTTGGCTTCACGACAAAAACAAAAACAAGTTGAAATTGCTGATGCAATAATTCTAAATTTTTTTTTTTTGTTTTGGGTTGTGTGATTACAGGAAAGCTCATGCCGACCTAGCCGAAGCCAGAGTGAGGGACTCTAGCCGCTCCAAAACCAAAAACACCTATCCCGGATCCCGGCTAGCCTGTCTACCAGCAGATATTACTCCGCCGGGGGGGAATGCGCGTAGGGCTTGTCGTTTTTTAATGATTTTTATCTTTTTTCTTTGCGTGCTCTTTCCTCGCGACGCAGTTTGATGGTCATTGTTGCGGCTATATTGCTTATTGCAGCCCAGTTTTCTTCCGAGTCTATTAGGCATTCTGCCAGGTTTGCCACAGTTGGTGTCCTTCCTAGCTTGGTGCTTAGGACTACCTGATCTTGCTGGAATCATGGACATTTGAAGAAACAATTTTCAAAATCTTCGACAATCCCCGTTCAGAGCACACAGAAGAGGTCGTCCTCATGCTTCAACCTATGGAGATAAGCTTAAAACATCCATGTCCCGTCAATAGCTCCATGTCCATGGCGGCGGCTCAGACAGCTCTGCAGGTCTGGGACTAGCCTATGTTTCCAACGTTATTTGTTGCTATTATCCCACGAGTCTTGCCATTGCATTATTGTGTATTGCTTTGCTGCGTATCTTGTCTCCTGATCACCAGTCTCCTGTTCTCGCTGTGTCCCGATCCCTGTGGCTTCTCTTGCCAGCAGCTGGATTGGGATCATTCCTGATTTAACTAGTGCGGCCTCCTGGGATACCGTGGCGTCCTGGGATACCGTGGCGTCCTGGGATACCGTTCTGTATGCGCACCACACTCTCAATGCACACAGTATTTGGACTGCCTTGCATTCTCGGGCATATGTCTGTTGCTTCGTTGCGTCCGCCCATATTGACGCAGAATACATAAGCGTCGAGTTACCTACGCTCGCTACGAGCTTTCGCCCCAGATGCTTCAGACCTCCAGTGTTTGGCATGATGCGCGATAGGGCAACTGCCGTTTTGCCAGCTTTGCTACTGGCATACGCCATGTGGTGCTTGAAGCTGAGCCTATGGTCAATCATTACCCCCAGATACTTCAAGCTTGGGCCGGAGCTCATAGTGGATTCACCTACTCGGATCGTGGCCGTCTCCACTACCTTCCTGCTGCTTATGAGCACCGCCTCTGTTTTGTGGGTGGCTAGTGTTAGCTCCCTCCCGGATAGCTATGTTCTGGCTCGCTCTACTGCGTCATTGAAGATTTCTTCTGCCTCTGCTTTGTGTTTTGCCAATGTGACAATTGCGATGTCCTCGGCAACATTTATCACCGTGGCACCCATTGGCATATCCATAGTTAGGATTCCATTATACATGATGTTCCACAGTAGCGGGCCGATACCGATTCTTAGGGAACTTCTCCAGTGATTTGGTGTTCACATGGACCTTTATCTGTCTCGTATATGAGCACTCGGTCTCTAAGATAGTCAGCGGTGATTATCTGCAAATACGGCAGTACTTGGAATTTTGCCAATGCTTCAAGTACGTGGTAACTATTGGCCGAGTGTTGCCGCTATGCAGTACTCTTTGGTCCCGTACATCTATCGGGTGCCATGTATAGCTCGTTTCGCTATCTCATATACCTCGCCGATTGCGTCTACCGTATAGCTGCCTTTGCGGAACCCATACTGTCTCGGTGAGAGTTGACACGTTACCGCTTCCTCTAGCCTCGTGTGGATTATTCACTCGAGGATCTTACCTACTGTATCCAGCATGCACAGCGGTCTGAAGGATGATGGCTCCTCGGTAGTGTGTTTCCTTTATGGGCTGGAGAAGATTCCTTCGGATATGCACGCATTGAATAGTCCCACATATGTTTGTGGGCTTGTCTCAATGGCAGTACGAAGTACGGCATTTGGAACCCAATCCAGACCCGGTGCTTTACTGTCCTTGGTCCGATTTAGAGGACTTCGAGGACTTGTGCTTCTATGGTGGCTTCTATTTTCACTGGCGAAATTCCATCCAACACCCTCTGGGCTACCACTTGCTCTGGAAATAGAGTTTCCACTATGTTTTTCAGCACACATTGACGGTGGAGAACTGAACAGTCGCAGTCTCTTCATTATCAGCCTGTATGCGTAGCCCTAAGGGTTCGCATCTGGTTCGTCGCAGAGCTTTCCAAAGCATTTGCGCTTACTCTCCTTGATCTGCTTCTGCAAACGGCGTCTGCTTTCCTTAAATTCTCCTTGGAGCCTCTCGAATTCCGGGGAAACTCTCGAGCGTTGGTATATTTGTCTTTTGCGTTGGCACTCCTGCCTGGCGCCAGCTATAGCTGCATTCCACCAGTATGTTGGCGTGCGTTTGCCAGGGCTCGGTATATTCCTTTGCATGGAGGCGTCACATTCTGCCATCGTGTGTGTGGCCAGTTGTCGTGCTCTTTCCTCGGCCGTGCCGCTGGTCTCGTACCCCTCGAGCATGGCTCGGACCATATCCGGCTCTAGCGTGTTGGCCTTGTACCCTGCCTGCCTGCCCAGGAACAAGTTGCTTGCGCCAGCATCCTGGATTTCGCAAATCAGAGCTTGGTGGTCGCTTCCGGTGTATAGGCCGCTATTCCTCCAAGTCGTCCTTGGGCTAAGGCAGCTGCTCACGAACGTTGGGTCTATTATAGACCCGGTTCCTGCTCTTCCGAACCGGGCTCTCAGCAAGTGGTAACAATGACTATTGCATCGCTACGTGGCTGTCTTGGTCTTGGTTGCTGCTTTGGCTTCGGTCTTTGTTTAGCCGCGAACATTACCCACCCGTCAGCTTTATCTTTAGGGATTGCCTCTAGTCTCTTTTGGGCTACGGCGTCACTCATTGGGGCTTCCAGCGGCTTCTTAGCATTTTGGGTTTTTTGGACCCATGTTTAGCCTTCTTCGGTGTAGGGGACTGATGGGTGGTGTTCCTGGGCTTTGTTCGGCTCTTCCCCCCCTCTCCGACTCTTCCGGCTGCGTGGACGACGTTGCGCGCTCCCTCAATGGTGGATTTGGCTGTGCTCGTGATCGAGCCAGCCTTCTCCTTGCGAAGGGATTCTCATCCCAGGCAAATGAGCTTGTCAGCGGGGTGCTACAAGCCGCAGCTTGTTCCTGCTGATCGCTCATGTCTGGGCCGATCCTTTCCCGTCGATCTGGCAACTACGGTTTCTTTGCGGCGCCCTCAGCTAAATCAGCTGTTGAGCGCTGCGATCGCTTTTCCTGTGATGTGCAAAACAAGCACGGATCAAACTGTAGTAATGCGTTGGAGAGGGACAACCATCGTATACAGCAACGTGTGTGTCTATTCACAATCTACCGGTCTTCTGCTGGTTTTTATCGGAGCTTATCTCACTCTCTTTTAAAATGGTAAATCGGTATCAAAAGAAGAAAATAATAAATTGGAATACTAAATACAAGTCGACTTGCGACTCTTCATTTCACAAAAAACTGACTTCGAAAACCAACAGGTTAAGGGTCCAGTCACACTGGAGTGCAAAATAAATAATTAAAACAAAGAGTTTATAAAAAAGATGGACATTAACAAAAAAAACAAATTGCGTTGGATTGTTAAAAAGCAGGACCGACCGCTGTATCTGTGAGTGTGTGCTTGCGCGTATCTGTTCTTGAGCTGTGTTTATGTGAAGAAGCAGAATGAAAAAAGGAAAATGAAATATAAAACCGTTTGACGGCGAGAAATAATAAATCTGCAAATTTCGACGAAAAGCACTGTTGACCGTACACGATGTTCTGAAAGTAATTGATAATAATAAAGCAGTGATAAGCAGTGGGCGACAATGATGATTGGATAACGAAGAGCGAAAAGCCTAGTATTTGCGTTTCTATCAAATTCGTATCTTCATCTCGCAGCTTCTGACAATACAGCAAAAAATTTCTATCCCATTTAGACGCACTTACGGAAGAAACAGTGTGAAAACAATTAATATCATTAAAATTGAAACCCGGTTTCTCATGAGTCATTTCAACGTATTTTTCGATTTGGTAACAGAATTAATTGCTTCGGGTGCTAAACTTGACAAGGTGGATAAGGTAGCTAATTTTTTGATGACAGTACTTCCGACCTATGACGGATTCGTGACTGCTGTAGAGACATTTTCTGAGTCAATATTAAATTTGGGTTTCGTTAAAAATCGTCTATTGGACCATGAGAATAAATTGAGGAATGTGAGTAGAGATACGAGCTCAAAAATTCTTCAAGCTGTAGGGAGAAACCAGCAAAGGAACAGAAAAATGTTGAAGAATATCAAAACCAAAAATAAGAACAGTTTTAAAGAAAAAATAGATAAAAAGAATATGAAATGTCACCATTGCAATAAGAAGGGCCATTTAAAAGAAGATTGCTATGCATTTAAGAAAGATCAGACGAGACAAGCACAGATAGACGCCGCAGTTCAGCAGGATGTCGCTTTCGCCTTCATGTTACAAAGATACCAACACATGCAAAGCAAAGAACATGTCTCTTTTGTTTTGGATTCTGGTGCGTCTGACTATATGGTCAATGATAAGAGCATTTTTGAAAGATGTGATGTTTTGGAGCAACATATACGCCACAGCAATGGGTGTTGTTTCAGTTTATAATAAAGCAAAGTAACTAAATAAATTAAAAGAAATTACACAACTCAACTCAACTCAACAAAAGTCCAATTTTTATTTCTTCTGTGGCCAAAAATTACTTTTGCTGATAGATTTAGAGATTTGTCCAGTTTTAATTTTTTTTTAAACTTTTTTTAATTGTTTATGTTTTTTCTAGTAGTGCTCTATTTTCCACATAACTTAAGTTTCTTATATCTAGCTGCATTGAATTTGACAGTTCTGCAAAGCTGATAAATGCTAAACTCTATACCGCTATACAACTTACTGTCTGGAAGGTATAAGCCTTTCAAATTTCATAATTTTTATAACCGGTACTCGAAGAGTATAGGGGTATATTAGATTTGTGGGGATAACGGTTGTGTGTAACACCCAGAAGGAAGCGTTTCCGACCCCATAAAGTATATATATTCTTGATCAGCATCAATAGCCGACTCGATATAGCCATGTCTGTCTGTCCGTCCGTCTGTCCGTCCGTCCGTCCGTCTTCATTTGCGCCTATATCTCATAGACTATTAAAGCTAGAGTAACCAAGTTTTGTATTCAGTCTCCTATGTTATCACACTACTCAAAGTGTATTTCAAAATTTCGCCCCGCTCCCTTCCACCCTCACAAAGAACGAAAGTCTGTGGCGTACACTACTTTGAAGATACAAGAAAACTAAAAACGCAGAATCATAGAGAATGACCATTTCTATTGTTGTGTTGAATCTGGATCAGATCGGATCATTATTATAGCTACAGTGAAGAAAACCATTTCGAAAGTCATCATTCCCTCTCGCTCTCTCTCACACGCGACCCCATCTGCTTTGCCCATTCGTATTTCTTGACGCCTAGTTCTCAGAGACTATAAAAGCTAGAGCAACCAAACTTTCTATCCAAACTGCTGTGATATCAAACCAGCACGAGTTTGTTTCAACATTTTTCCACGCCCCTTTCCGCCCCCACAAAGGACGAAAATCTGTGGAATTCACAATTTTTAAGATAAATGAAAACCAAAAACGCAGAATCATGGAAAATTACCATATCTACCAGATTGCCGAATATGGATCAGGTCGAATCAATATTATAGACAGAAGAAACAAATTAAATTTCAGTGGCTACGCAACGCCTGCCAAGCGCTGACTCTTTCCCTCTCTCTCTGTCGCAAACAGTTGTACGTCTCAAATATGTAGTTATACATGTAGAAATGTAGAAGAAGCTGTAAAAAGCATATGCAAACAAAATTAGAAACATGTATAATATTCCAAAAATGATTTGACTTCATTTTTTGAAATATTATTTTTTGCCCAAAATTTATTATGTCCCTTTTGCGAACATATAATAAATTGCATAAATCGCAAGCTCATATATGTATGTATGTATGTATATACTGACTGAGTACCGGGTATAAGGTAGAGCCGCGGCAAAGGCCGCGGCTCACAACGTTCCCCCTCGTTTTGTACTTTGTTATTAGCTTATTTTCCATCTTGTTCCCACGAGCAGCAGAGAAGTGGAACGGTCAGACCGGGCACAGATCAGAGTTGCCCGGGTAAGGCATCATTAGAAAAGAAGGCTGCTAAGTACCTGAGCTCTCCGTTCGCGACTGGGCTAATTTTCAAACTGGGCCCAGCCAGGCTGATTCTCGGCACGGGTCGAGTGACACCTTAGTCCGGCCCGATGTGAGATGAGTGTGGGGATTGGGATTATACTTACCTATATGTAACGGCACCACATCGTCAGTGTTGCTGCTTCATGAACACCCGCTGGCTGTTAGGTTAGGTTAGGTTAACCCGGACGACCCTCCTGGGGTCTCCCATAGGCCAGTATGGCCCTTAGTTATCCGGATGGTTATGGACCTTTGCGCGGGTGCTAGTGAGGTTTTGATATCATCTAGAATTGAGGTGTTTTTGGCGAAGGCCAGCAGTTCCTTTGGCGTCCTCTTGGAGGCATCTTCTAGCGATGCCAGCGTCGATCCGCCCAGGTATCTTCTCCTTGCCCGTGAGAGAGCCGGGCAGCTGCAGATTAGATGTTCCAGGGGTTTGATAGCTCCAAGGTCATCACATTTCCTGCACATGTTTCTGTTGGTGATGTTTAGTCTGGCTGCGTGTAATGCGGCCAGGCAGTGACCTGTCAATATTCCCACTAGCAGTCTGCAGTCTTTCCGTGGAAAATGCAGCAGATAGTGGCTGAGTTTCTCGCTACGTTTTTGCACATGATTTTCGAGACTCTGCAGTTGGTCGTGCTCCTCCACCTGCTCTCGTTTTCTAGTCTAGCCAGCTTTTCTAGATCACCATGTAGCGTTCTGAGGGAGACAGGCACATTTTCTACTCTTTCAGTCGCCTACCCGATGCCTTCCTTTGCCAGAACGTCCGCCGCCTCATTTCCTTTGATGCCCTGGTAGCTGGGAACCCAATAGATCCGCACTGACTTGGTCGTGCAAAGTGAGTCCAATGCTTCCCTGCTTGCCAGGACACTTCTAGAACTGACCGTGGACAACTGCATAGATTAAATCGCCGCTTGGCAGTCTACGAACAGATTGACCACATTGTGTGATAGCCCAGTGTGTTGTGCAACCTCCGCTGCTTTCCTGATGGCAAAGACTTCCGCCTGGAATATGCTGCTGTGGTCTGGTAGCTTGTATGACAGTCCTATTTCGGGGTCTGTGCAGTATAGGCCAGCTCCTACTCCTCCTTCCATCTAGGAGCCGTCTGTGTATGTGTTGAGACGTTGGGTCTGGCCCCGTCCTTTTTTCCATTCTTCAGGTCCCACAAATGCGTTTGTAATGATGTCGACGCAAGTTCGAGGGGTCATGTAGTCAGAATAACTGATCATATCCCTGCCAATTGAACTGTGCCCGTATACTTGTGGCCGCATGTTTCCCGACGCAATGAGGCGCTGTGCGGCCTTTCCAGCAGTCAGATGAGCGTGGATGTCCAGGGGGTCAATTCCGAGTATGGTCTCGAGTGCTTTTGTTGGGGTAGATCTCAGTGCCCCCGTGATATAGAGCAGAGCCTGTCGCTGAGTCTTTTCCATAAGCTTGTGGTTCTTCTTCTTCCCGGTAGCTTGCCACCACACTAAGACTTCATACAGCAGAGTTCGTCGCACCACCGATATGTAGATCCAGTGCATTAGAGCAGGTGACAGGCCCCATGTGCTGCTGAGCATCTTCTTTGATGCATATAGCAATGGTGGCCTTCTTCACCCTTTCCACTACATTGGGTCTCCATGCCAGCTTGCTATCCAATACTGTGCCGAGGTATTTGACTAGTGTTTTTGGGGTTAGCGTTGTTTGATTGATTTTCGGGGGATCCATGACGGTACCTTGTACCTCTTGGTGAAGAGCATGAGGTCCGTCTTGACCGCGTTGATGCTGAGTCCTACTTCGTTCGCCCACTCACATATCTCCCTGAGTGTGTTTTCCATTATGGAGCTGAGTGACGATTGACATACACCCGTAATAAGTATGCATATGTCATCTGCATAGGCTGTTATTTTTGGGGCTCTCCTTTCGAATCTCTTGATTAGATCATCGACCACCAGGTTCCACAGGAGCGGCGACAGTACTCCACCTTGCGGTGTGCCTCTGTGTGCCCCCTTGGCTATGGAGGCGGTACCCCATTCTGATTGAACCCGTCTACAACTGAGGAGGTTTTTTATCCAGTGGTTGATTGCTGGGTGTGTGTTGGTTGCTTCTAAGCGAACCATTATTGCGCTTGTGGCCACGTTGTTAAATGCTCCGGATATATCTACAAATACTCCTAGTGCATATTTCTTGGTATTGAGGGCTTTCTCAACGGTAGCTACTAGCGAGTGTTGTGCTGTTTCCACCAATTTTCCTTTCGTGTAGGTATGCTGGTTGCTTGACATCAGTCCCCTTACTTCCATCCTGATGTGTAGCTCCAGCAGCTTTTCCATCGTTTTTAGTAAAAAGGAGGTGAGGCTTATCGGTCCATAATCCCTGGGACTAACATGGCTGCACTTTCCTGCCTTCGGGAGGAAGACAACTCTGGAAATTCTCCATTGGATAGGGATATAGCCTGTCCTTAAGCATGCCGTATATATAGCAAAAAGCCAAGGGGTGATCATTTCTTTGGTCACTTGTAACATGGCTGGAAATATCCCATCCAGTCCAGGTGCTTTAATGCCCATAAAGGTGTCTATGGCCCATTGGATTTTTTTGTGGGTTATTAGTCCTGTGGGGAGGGTTTGTTCCTCTGTTGCTAGGTTATGTTGGGTTTTGGCATCAGTGACCTCTGTGGATCCTTGGAAGTGAGCTTCCATTAGTGCCGTCAGGGCTTCTTTGCTGCCCTCATCTCTATTGTCCGTTGTCTAGTTTGAGCTGACCCTATACTGTGGGTTGCTTTGACAGGAGCTTCTCGAGTGTAGCCGTTTCAGACACTTTCTCAATGTTGGGGCAGAAGTTCATCCACGAGCTACGTTGTGCTTTACGTATTTCCTTCTTGTAATTTCTTAGTAGCGTTTTGTGTTCCTCGTTGATGAACTCTTCTTTCCGATTCCACCAGAGTGGTTTCGACTTCTTTCTTGTTCTTGAGGGTGGGCATGCTGCGTGGTAGGCATCGAGCAGTTCCGTAGATAGGGTCTCTAAGGACTTCTCTATATCGTCTGCGGATTTCACTGAGCCTGGGTTCGCGAGCTTCGAAGTGACTGTCTTTCTAAACTTCTTCCAGTTTGTGTTCCGGAGGTTTCAATAGACTTTTACTTTCGGAGTGTATTCGAATTCGCACTTTGATGGAATGTACCTATGATCTGACAATTATGGTCTTTCGAGGACTCTCAATCTAGGTATTAAAGTACTGTTTCCCGTTACTTTAGCACGTTTGACGAGGTGGGACCTATAATCCTTGGGACTAACATGACTGCACTTTCCTGCTTTCGGGAGGAAGACAACTCTGAAAGTTCTCCATTGGATAGGGATATAGCCTGTCCATAAGCATGCCGTATATTGTATAGCGAGAAGCCATGGGGTGATCACCTCTTTGGTCACCTGCAACATGGCTGGGAATATTCCATCCAGTCCAGGTGCTTTAATGCCCATAACGGAATCTATGGACCATTGGATTTTCTTGTGGGCTATTAGGCCTGTGGGGAGGGTTTGTTCCTCTGTTGCTAGGTCCTGTTGCGTTGCGGCATCAGTGACCTCGGTGCATCCTGGGAAGTGAGCCTCCATTAGTGCTGTCAGGGCTTCTTCGCTGCTCTCTAACCATTGTCCATTGTTGAGCTTGAGCTGACTCTGTATGGTAGGCTGCTTGGAAAGCAGCTTCCTGAGTCTTGCCGTTTTGCGCACCTTCTCGATGTTGGAGCAGAAGTTCCTCCACGAGTTGCGTTGTGCCGTGCGTCTTTCTTTCTTATTATTTTTGAGTAGGTTCTTGTATTCCTCGTTTATGAATTCTTCGTTCGCTTGTTTGGCGAGCTTGAATAATTCCCGGAGGTTGTTTCTTAAGAGGGAGAGGTCCCTGTTCCACCAGAGTGGCTTGTTTCTCTTTTTCGTACTTGAGGGCGGGCATGCTGCGCGGTAGCCATCTAGTAGCTCCTTGGATAGAGACTCAAGAGACTTCTCTATGTCATCAGCCGATTGCACCGACCCCGGATTCACGAGCTTCGAGGTAACCGTCTTTCTGAACTTTTCCCAGTTTGTGTTCCGGGGGTTCCTATAGACTGTTACCTTAGAGGTGGGTTTAAATTCGTATTTGAACTGGATATACCTGTGATCTGAGAAGGATGGTCTTTCGAGGACCCTCCACCCAGTCCCCGCGGCACTCCTTCCCGTTACGAGAGTAAGATCTAGCCCGTCTGATAAGGTGGGACCCACGTAGGTGTAGTCCTCCCCCACGTTTGCTACTTCTATGTTAGTGGAAAGTATAAATTCTAGAAGTGATTCACCTCGGTCACCTCGGGTGGCTGGCTCAACTACTCTCGACGGGTTGACCACTATCGTCAGATCACCGTCCTCTTCCTCCTCAGATTCGTCCAGCGCAAGCCCCTGGGCGGCCTCCACGATAGTGTCCAGACCTAAGTCCTTCTCTACCTCGCCTGCCTGCAGGGTGTACGCGTCTGTGTCCCACGCCATCTTCCCGAATCTGGGGTACAGGAGGTCCTCCGCCTCCTTGTTTATTTGAAAAATCGCACACTGGCCCCTCTCATTGCGTAACGGGCTCCCAGTGTGTAGCACCTTCCAATTCTCCGTTGGAATCTCGGGGTTCTGACGCTGCAGGAGCCTCAGCGCCCTGTCTCCTTGGATCGCGATGGGGAAGAGTACCTTCGCCTTTGGTATAAACGGGATTAGCTCCCTGTCTACCACCTCCAGCATGGCACCATCCCACATCGCGTCCAGTTGGCCGACAGTTTGCGTCAGCCACCTACGCGTTGGGTCGTCATTGCACTTGAGGATATTTAACCCATTCAGCCTTTATCCCCTCCCTGGAACGCTTTGGCCTTTCCCTACGCGGGGAGCTGGTGCCTGGTTTCGGTGAGCGGAGAAGGCTCTCTTCCTCCGTGTTACTGATCGAAGTCACGCTCTCCAGATCCGTGTCTGCTTCGACAGCGGCATCCGTGCGGTTCAGCTTGTGAGGGTGTTTCTTGGCAGTTGTTGTACAGCTGACGTGGCCTGCTCCCGCCACGTCCGAGGTGTGACCGCTGGCGACACGCAGAGAGGATGGCTCCTCCCCGTGCCCGCCGGTGGTAGCAGTCACGCATTCCACCGACGTTTGGACTGACATGCCAGTCCTTGCTTCAACTGTCTTGCCCTCCATAGTTGGCCCTAAGTTCCATAATGGTTATTATTTTTCGGGGGGACCACCCCCTAACGTTTTATGCCTGGCCGCCAGGCACCTCTAGCCATGGCCCTAACCCAGCTCTCCCGACTCGAGGTTGAGAAGACGCTAGGTCATTGCCTTAGCTAGACACTGCATTGCCCCGGACGGGGCAAGCGACAATGCATTACCCTCGTCCGGGATAATGCAGTATACATTGCCCAGCCGGCACCCTCGTTGAGTGTTCAGCTAGAGGATTTTTGCCGCTGGCTGTCAGGGACTGCTTATTTCGGTACTCTCTCCAAAGGTGCCCGGTTATACACAGCTGCCCTAATTACCAAGGTAGTCCGTTTGCCACCTGAGATCGGTCCGGTACCCACAGCTGGGCCCCCTCTGAGCTACCAGGCAGGTAAGTATGTTACGTTTGACACATAGCTTCTGAAATATGGTTCTATGGTTCACGGATGGTCATCTTAGTGGATGGTTATGGGGTTAAGGCCTATTCCTCAAGTTGGTGCTTGCCTCAGTGGCCCATGCCTGACCTTAGGCCAGGGGAATATGTTGGCAACGAACTATCTCCGGTGCCGGCAGCAATCACCACTTCCATAGAAAAAATACGAAACTGGTTTTGGTGATGCCCAAAAAGCAACGGCTTTAGGAGAACACATCTTAAGAACTGTGTGATAGATAATGTTGAGACCCAATTTTAGCATTACACTCCTACATACCACATCCTGAAGCTATATCAAATCAAACTCTTTCAAAATTTTGGCAGATATATATGTATATAGGGGAACACTTTTCAAGTGCATGTACGACCTTAGTTCACGCTTTTATTTGAGCGGATGAGTTTCTTTGGCCGAAAGTTGCTTGGATTAAATTCTCAGCACATGCAGACATATGAGTAAGGCACACGAGGCTTCGACAGAGTTACTTTAATTATAGGGCACTGATAATAATGGCATCTGCACTTGGCCACAGTCGAAATTGAAAAAAAGACTCAGGCAGTTTAGTGCAGCTCAGGCGTGCATTAAGCTTTCCAAAGCCCATGTGCATAGAGATGCACAGAGCTTTCCAAAGCACATTGATCAAATGATCATACGACATGAAAGCTTTTGTGGATGATAAATACAGTGGAGTCTGAAATAATGTGCACACTGTGCGGCCGATAATTAAAAAAAAACTGTTTTCAAAGGATAAAATATAAAATATAATTATTCTTGATCAGCATCCATAGCCGGGTCGATATAGCTATGTCTGTCCATCCGCCCGTCTGGCCGTCTTTATGAGCGCCTAGATCTCAAAGACTATAAAAGCTAAAGCTATCAATTTTGTATCCAGACAGACTTCTGTGATAACACACTGTTACAAATGTATTTCTAAATTTCTCCCCGCCGTTTTCCGCATACACCAAAGACATTTCAGCTATACTAATATATATAATTTATAAAAACTCCTTGGAATTTGGCGCGCCCTTAAATTTGACGCCCAGATTTATCCATTCGACTTGGTTTGACAAAGACTAAGACTGACGGTACGTTTCCACTCATTTCCTCACATTGCAACTGAGTACGTGCACCATCGATATGTTAAAGAAGAGACAGAGGATAAATAGATGAGTCCACTTCTGGTGTTCTTTGTCACTCCGCTACCACTACCACATCCTAGATTAATATTGTGTGGTCCTCATCATCTTCTGGATCCTTCAACTGTAGATCGATTCGTAAGTTAAATTTCTGAACTTCTCTCTATGTCCCAGAAAACATATTTCTTCCTTCTCCGTCCATTTGAAGCATGACTTCTTGCCACATTTGGGAAACCAGGAACAAATCCCATTGCCATCCTATGATGTCGCTCCGTGCATCTCCTCTCTCGAGGATCGTAGGACCATTGCGGCTCAAATCTTTGTTTTTGATTTGATAGTGGGGAATATTGATTGCCCTGACCTGCTTAGTAGGATTGGCTTCAATATGCCTGCCAGGGGCCTTAGGGACCATGCACTCTTTGCTATTGATCTCCACCGGAGCAACTACGAAAGTTACGAGCCTATATGTACGGCTCTTCGCCAGTATAATGCGCTACCAACTGGGATGCGGTTCGACTTTTGCCAGGGGAAAGCAGCCGTTAGACTATTGCTTTCTGCTTTCTTATTGTTTAAGAAAGATGTGAGTTAGTTTAGCCAGTTAAGGTTTATCCGTTGGCGAATAAATAAATAAATAAATCTGCGATAATACGTGCAAAGTCCCAAAAACGGCGGCTACTTCATCATTAAACGCTTGGACGCCGTCCCTAGTTACTTGATTTAACAAAAATTTAACTTCTATATGGAAAATTTAGCTTTCATTAGATTTAGTTGTAGTCTTTTTCGATCCGCTTAAATACCTCCTGTGGCTTTTTTAAGTTATCGAAATAATTTCCCATCATTATAATGCCATCCATGTAAACTAGGCATGTCTTTCAGTGTGATCCATAGCTCACACGCTCCATTAATCGCTTAAAAGTAGCCGGAACATTACGGAGGCCGAAAGGCATTACTGAGAATTGCCATAGCCCATCATGCAGTTTTTTATACCCGGTCACGAAGAGTATAGGGGTATATTAGATTTGTGGTGATAGTGGATGTGTGTAACACCCAGAAGAAAGCGTTTCCAACCACATAAAATCTGTATATTTTTGATCAGCATCCATAGCCAAGTCGATATAGCTATGTCTGGCCATCCGCTCGTCTGGCCGTCTTCATGAGCGCCTAGATCTCAGAGACTATAAAAGCTAAAGCTAAATTTTGTATCCAGACTTCTGTGATGTAATTCAAAATTTCGCCCCACCCTTTTGCGCCCACAAAAAAGTTGAAAACCTGTGTCATGCACAATTCTTAAGATACGAGAAAACTAAAAACGCCGAGTCATAGAGGATGACCATATCTATAAGAGTGTTGGATCTGAATCTGGATCAGATCGAATCATTAATAAAGCCCCAATGAAGGAAACCATTTCGAAAGGCAACGTTCCCTCTCGATCTCTCTCACACGCGACCCCGTCTGCTTTCCTCGTTCGTCCAGATGAGCGCCTAGATCTCAGAGACTATAAAAGCTAGAGCAACCAAACTTTCTATCCAAGCTCCTGTGATATCCTAAATCTGGACCAGGTCGGATTATTCTTATAGCCTGAAGGAACTAATTAAACTTCAGTAGCTACGCAACGCCTGCCAACCGCTTACTCATTCTCTCTCATTCTTGCACATACTTCCACGAGCCTTAGATATAAATATATAAATATAAATATTAATGTATATTTAGATGTAGAAATGTATAAAGCAGATGTAAAAAACATACATATGTAATCAAAAACGGAAACAGATCATTTCTAGTATATACAAATCTATCAAAGGATTCAATTTAAATTTTAATTCATATCATAAATTACATAAATTGTAAATTCACATATGTATGTATATACTGACTGGATACCTTTGCTTCAGACTTTGCCACGGCTCACAACGTTCCCCCTCGTTTTTGTAAGGGCTTTTACTTGAACCATTTTAATTTTAATTTCAAGGTTCTCGTCGAAAAATGCTCGATCAGCGAAAGCTGCTTGAGCACATGAAAAAGTAGACGATCAAACAAAACGTATGTTGTACATACTATGTATTCTATTTAAGTGACACGAAAATGTTGACTCAATTTTAAGCAAATTCCAACATAAAGCAAACAAAAATTTTGAAGGATTTTTCACAGAGGTTGCAGTTTGTTGTTAAGAGATACAAATAGTTGCACAAAAAGAACGTGCAAAAATAGTTTGTAAAGGGTGTCCTATTCAAGTGATGAGTATACTCGCTTTGTTTATAAGATTTATTTAACAGAGTCGATGTGTATACGAACAATGAACAACCAGAACCATTTAAAGGCTGACATTGGGCAACGTCTCTGCGCTCTACTTGTAAAGGGCACTCCGCACTTGCCACTTCGGCTTTTGTTTAGATAGGCCGTCGAAGCTTAAATCGCTTCTATGCTTATCTCTCTCCGCATTAGTCGCATATCGATCTCATTTGTGAACATTTATCTGGTCGGGCATAAGAGCGAGCAATCGGCCAAGCCGCGGGTGTACATATTTTGTACATATTATAAAGTTTAAGCCAAACTTGTATATTTGGTTATGGCCATAAATAGTTTTCAAAAACTCTTGGCATCTCAATCAGTAGCACCATTTCATAGTTGAAAACGAGGAGGAACGTTGTGAGCCACGGCACAAGTCGCGGATCTACTTTATACCCGGTACCCAGTCAGTATATATGTACATACATATATGAGCTTACGATTTATGCAATTTATTATATGTTCGCAAAAGGAACGAATTAAATTTTGGGCAAAAAATAATATTTCAAAAAATAAAGTCAAACCATTTTTGGAATTTTTATACAAGTTTCCATTTTTGTTTGCATATCCTTTTTACATCTGCTTCTACATTTCTACATGACATGTATAACTATATATTCGAGACGTGGAAGTGTTTGCGAGAGAGAGAGAAGTAATCAGTAAGCGCTTGGCAGGCATTGCGTAGCTACTGAAATTTAATTTGTTTCTTCTGGCCATAATATTGATCCGACCTGATCCAGATTTGGCAATCTAGTAAACATGGTAATTTCCCATGATTCTGCGTTTTTGGTTTTCTTTTATTTTAAAAATTGTGGATTCCACAGATTTTCGTTCTTTGTGGGGGCGGTAGGGGGCGTGCCAAAATTTTGAAATAAACTTGTACTGAATTCATATCACAGAAGTTTGGATAGAAAGTTTGGTTGCTCTATCTCTTATAGTCTCTGAGATCTAGGAGCTCATTTTGACGAATAGGCAAAGCAGACAGGGTCGCGTGTGAGAGAGAGCGAGAGGGAACGATGACTTTCGAAATGGTTTTCTTCATTGTGGCTATATTAATAATCCGATCTGATCCAGATTCAACACTCTGATAGAAATGGTCATTCTCTATGATTCTGCGTTTTATCGTATCTTTAAAATTGTGTATGCCACAGACTTTCGTCCTTTATGGGGGCGGAAGGGGGCAGGGCGAAATTTTAAAATACACTTGGAGTAGTGTGATAACAGAGGAGACTGGATACAAAATTTGGTTGCTCTAGCTTTAATAGTCTTTGAGATATAGGCGCTAATGAAGACGGACGGACGGACGGACAGACAGACATCGCTATATAGATTCGGCTACTGATGCTGATCAAGAATATATATACTTATGGGGTCGGAAATTCTTCCTTGTGGGCGTTACACACTTCCGTTATCACCACAAATCTAATATACCCCTATGGGGTATACGAGAAGGAACGTTGTGAGACGCGGCAAAGGCCGCGGCACTACTTTATACCCGGTACTCAGTCAGTATATATGTATATGTATAAGCTTACGATTTATACAATTTAATATACATATGTTCGCAAAAGGGACGAATTTAATTTTGGCCCAAATGGAAAATTAGGTCGAACCCTATGCTAGATTTTTATATATTAAAAGTTATCTGTTTCCATTTTTGTTTGCATATAATTTTTACATCAGCTTCTACATTTCTACATGTACATGTATACATAACTACATATTCGAGACGTGTAAGTGTTTGCCAGAGAGAGAGGTAATGAGTAAGCGCTTCGCAGGCGTTGCATAGCCACTGAAATTTAATTTGTGCCTTCTGGCTATAATAGTAGTTCGACCTGATCCAGATTTGGCTATCTGGTAGATACGCCTATTTTCTAAGATTAGCCGTTTTTGATTTTCTCTTATCTTAAAAATTGTCGAATCCACATATTTTCGTTCTTTGTGAGGGCGGAAGGGGGCGTGTAAAAATTTTGAAATACACTTGTATTGAAGTGATATCACAGGAGCTTGGATAGAAAGTTTGGTTCCTGTAGCTCTTATAGTCTGTGAGATCTAGGCGCTCATTTGGAAGAATAGGCAAAGCAGACAGGGTCGCGTGTGAGAGAGAGCGAGAGGGAACGATGTCTTTCGAAATGGTTTTCTTCATTGTGGCTACATTAATAATCCGATCTTATCCAGATTCAACACTCTGATAGAAATGGTCTTTCTCTATGATTCTGCGTTTTTAGTTTTCTCTTATCTGCAAAATTGTGTATGCCACAGATTTTTGTCTTTTGTGTGGGCGGAAGGGAGTAGGGCGAAATTTTGAAATACACTTGGAGTAGTGTGATAACACAGGAGACTGAAAACAAAATTTGGTTGCTCTAGCTTTTATAGTCTCTGAGATCTAGGCGCTAATAAAGACGGACAGACGGACGGACAGACAGACGGACGGACAGACAGACGCAGCTATATCGACTTGGCTATTGATGCTGATCAAGAATATATATACTTTATGGAGTCGGAAACGCTTCAATCTGGGCGTTACACACATCCGTTATCCCCTATACCCCTGTACTCTTCGAGTACCGGGTATAATAACAATGGACAACCAATCATTCTTTAGAAATGTTTAATTTTGTAAAGCGGATTTTATGAAATTTTCTTTTTGAACTTCAATGTTGAGCAAAAATACTCGGAGAACTTGTATGCTTAATTTTTGTAAACGGCACGACATGGCTATTATAGCTTTACTTCAAATCATATTTTCAGGTTACTTACATATGTATCTGTAACCACCGTTAAACGAGGCCAGCTGCAACTTCCGCCACGCCTCTAGATTCTTAGGATGTTTCTCACTCGTACGGAGGCCCATGCTTTCTCAGTCATATTCAAAGTCCACTTGTCGATCCCTCTCTGTAGATGTTCCCTGGATGCTGCTTCCCACTCGTACGAAATTCTACAGGCGAATATCATGGATAAAGAAGTACCGCTGAGAACAGCCAAGCTTGTGACGAATATTATTTAAATTATTGTTATTATTATTATTATAGGTTAGGTTAGGTTGTCCCGGACGGCCCTCAACGGGGCCTCTCATAGGCCAAAAAGGCCCTTAGTAATCCGGATCTTTGTATGGACCTTACGAGGGTGCTTCTGAGGTTCCGAAGTCCCCCAGTATCGAGGTGTTTTTAGCAAAGGCAAGCAGTTTCCCTGGCGACCTCTTGGAGGCATCCTCCAGTGATGCCAGCATCGGTGCGCCCAGGTACATCCTCCTTGCCCTTAAGAGAGCCGGACACCGGCAGATGAGATGCTCCAGGGTTTCGATAGCCCCGGGCTCATTGCATTTCCTGCAGATGTCACTGTTAGTGATGTTCAGCCTGGTTGCATGCGACGCAGCCAAGCAGTGGCCTGTTAGTATGCCCACTAACAGTCTGCAATCCTTCCGTGGAAGATGCAGCAGATAGTGGCTGAGATTATCATTGCGTTCCTTGCACATGATTTTCGAGATTCTGCAGGTGGTGGTGTTCTTCCACCTGCAATCTGTCCTTATTTTGGCCTGCTTCTCCAGGTCGCTTTGTAGCGTCCTTAGGGAGACCGGCACGCTTTCTGTCATATCGTTTGCCAGCCCGACACCTTCCTTAGCCAGAACGTCCGCCTCTTCGTTTCCTTCGATGCCCTGGTGACTGGGAACCCAATAGATCTGCACTGACTTAGTCGTGCTTAGTGATTCTAGTGCCTCCCTGCTTGCCAGGACACTTCTAGAACTGACCGCGGATGACTGCATGGATTTTATCGCTGCTTGGCTGTCAACGAATATGTTAACCGTATTGTGTGGTCGCTCTGTGAGCTGAGCGACCTCTGCTGCCTTCTTGATGGCGAAGACTTCCGCCTGGAATATGCTGCATCGGTCGGGTAACTTATACGACGCCCTTATTTCAGGGTTTGTACAGTATAGGCCTGCTCCTACTCCTTCATTCATCTTGGAGCCGTCGGTGTATATGTTGAGGTGTTGAGTCTGGTCCCGTCCCGCTTTCCAGTCTTCGGGTCCCATGAAGAGGTTTGTTTTTACTTCAAGGCACGTTTGGGGGATCATGTAGTCGGTTGAACTGATCATGTCCGTTCCAATTGAACTATGCCCGAATCTTTGAGGAGACATGTTCCCCGACGCAATCAAGCGCTGTGCCGCCTTGCTTGCAGTCAGCCTAGCGTAGATGTCGAGGGGGTCGATTCCGAGTATTGTTTCGAGTGCTTTGGTTGGCGTTGACCTCAGCGCTCCCGTTATACAGAGCAAAGCCTGCCGCTGGGTTCGTTCCATTAGCTTGTGGTACGTCTTCTTTTCAGTGGCTTTCCACCACACTAGGACTCCAGGGCGACAGGCCCCATGTGCTACTAAGCATCTTCTTGGATGCATATAGTGCATTGGTGGCCTTTTTCACCCGCTCTACTACATTGGGTCTCCATGCCAGCTTACTGTCCAGTACTGTGCCGAGGTATTTGACCTGTGCTTTAGGGGTTAGCCTTGTTTGGTTGACTTTCGGGGGGACCCATGTTGGTACCTTGTATCTCTTGGTGAAGAGGATGAGGTCCGTTTTGTCCGCGTTGATACTGAGTCCTACTCCATCTGCCCACTCACATATCTCCCTGAGTGTTCGTTCCATTATGGAGCTGAGAGTCGATGGACATACACCCGTGATAAGTACGCTTATGTCGTCTGCATAAGCTGTTATTTTTGGTGCTTTCCTTTCGAATTTCTTGATGAGGTTGTCGACCACCAGGTTCCATAGCAGGGGTGACAGGACTCCACCCTGGGGTGTGCCCCTGTGTGCACCTCTGACCATGGAGGCGGTGCCCCACTCTGATTGCACCCGTCTGCAACCTAGAAGGTTCTTTATCCAGAGGTTGATTGACGGGTGGGTGCTGGTAGCTTCTAGGCAGTCCATTATTGCTTCTGTAGCGACGTTGTTGAATGCTCCGGATATGTCTACGAATACTCCAAGTGCATATTTCTTAGTGTTGAGGGCTTTCTCGACGGTAGCTACTAGCGAGTGCAGTGCTGTTTCCACCGATTTTCCCTTGGTGTAGGCGTGCTGGTTGGTTGACATTAGTCCGTTTACTTTGGTTCTAATATGCAGATCCAGCAGCTTTTCTAATGTTTTCAGTAAGAAAGAGGTTAGGCTTATCGGTCTGTAATCCTTGGAACTCACATGGCTGCACTTTCCTGCTTTTGGGAGGAAGACAACTCTAGAGGTTCTCCATTGGATCGGGATATAGCCTGTTCTTAGGCATGCTGCGTATATCGCGAGAAGCCATGGGGTGATCACCTCTTTGGTCACTTGCAGCATGGCTGGGAATATTCCGTCCAGTCCAGGTGCCTTTATGCCCGTGAAGGAATCTATAGCCCATTGGATTTTCTTTGGGGTTATCAGATCTGTTGGGGGTGTTTGTTCCTCAGTTGCTAGGTCCTGATGCGTTTCGGCATCGGTGACCTCGGTGCATCCTGGGAAGTGGGCCTCCATTAGTGCCGTTAGGGCTTCTTTGCTGCCCTCCGACCACTGTCCGTTGTCTAGTTTGAGTTGGCTCTGTACTGTGGGTTGCTTTGACAGCAGCTTCCTCAGCCTAGCCGTTTCAGACACTTTCTCAATGCTGGAGCAGAAGTTTCTCCATGAGCTACGCCGTGCCTTACGTATTTCCTTCTTGTATTCCCTTAATAGGGTCTTGTATTCCTCATTGATGTTCTCGTCGTTCGCTAGTTTAGCGAGCTTGAAAAATTCCATGAGGTTGTTTCTTTGCAGAGAGAGGTCTCGATTCCACCAGAGTGGTTTGGACTTCTTCCTTGTTCTAGATGGTGGGCATGCTGTGTGGTATGCCTGTAGCAGTTCCGTAGATAGGGTCTCTAAGGACTTCTCTATATCATCCGCGGATTTCACTGAGCCCGGGCTCGCGAGTTTCGAGGTGACTGTCTTTCTAAACTTCTCCCAGTTTGTGTTCCGGGGGTTTCTATAGACTATCACTTTCGGAGTGTATTCAAATTCGCACTTGAATTGAATGTACCTATGGTCTGAGAAGGAAGGTCTTTCGAGGACCTTCCATCCAGATATGTTGGTACTCTTTCCCGTTGCGAGAGTTAGATCTAGCACGTTTGACGAGGTGGGACCCACGTAGGTGTATTCCTCCCCCACGTTTGCTACATCGATGTTATTTGTTAGTATAAAGTCTAGGAGTGACTCACCTCGGTCGTTAATATCAGGGCTTCCCCACACACTATGGTGGGCATTAGCATCTGTGCCAACGATCAGTTGGTAGTCTTTGGAGTCGGCTTCTTCCACCAGACTCCTTAGTTCTTCTGGCGGTGCGGACCTGTCGTGCGCCATGTAGCAGGAGGCTACCAGAAGGCGCTTCTCCTCACTTTCCAGCATAACTACTGTCAGGTCGTCTGTGCTGTAATGAGACATAAGGTAAGCGTGGATTCCTTTCCGTACTAGTACGGCAGTTCTATTCCTGCTTACCGGTGTTGAGTAGAGTGTGTTGTAATTTGAGAGCTTTAGCCCGGCCACCGAATTGCCTGATGCAATCCAGGGCTCCTGGACCAAAGCTATGTCAGCGGGCCCTTGCTCCATGGCAGTGTGGAGCTCCGCTGATGCTGTCTTGCTCTTATGCAAGTTGAGCTGCAGCACACTCAGTTTCATGAGCAGCTGGCTCCCCTGCATACGACGGGTTGACTACTACGGTCAGGTCACCGTCCTCTTCTTCGAGCGTGTCGTCCAACGCCATACCCTGGGCGGCCTCTATGATGGTATCCAGACCGAGGTCCTTCTCCACTTCGCCTGCCTGCAGGGTGTGTGCGTCCTTGTCGCTGGGCTGACGCTTTTTGAGGCGCAGGTAAACGCTCCCCATACCCCACGCCATTTTCCCGTACTTGGGGTAAAGTTGATCCTCCGCTGCTTTGTTGATCTGGAGGATCACATGCTGGCCCCCTCGTTGGGTAATGGGCTACCAGCATGCAATACCTTCCAGTCAGCGGTCGGTATCTCAGGGTTTTGTCGCTGAAGGAGCTTCAGCGCACGGTCCCCTTGGATTGCGATGGGGAAGAGCACCTTCGCCTTTGGTATGGACGGGATTAGCTCCCTGTCCACCACCTCCAGCTTGGCCCCCTCCCACATCGCTTCCAGTTGGCAGACCGTTTGCGTCAGCCACTTCAGCGTCGGGTCGTCCTTACATTTCAGGATTTTGACCCCATTCAGCCACCCAGCACCATCGAAGGTGGGCATGGGAGCTGTTGGGTTCTCATCCATCCTTGTAAACAGGGAGTCTACCAGCCGCGCGTGGACCATTTTCCACTGCGCTGCTGTTATCCTCCCATTCTCATCACGTCTGTCGATGAGTGCTACAATCAGGTGTCTCTTGGACACATCGCTGATCTTCTCGCCTGACCCCTGCTTTGCCGCTTTAGGTGGTGGTTCCGCTCTCTTGGGTCCACGCTGCCGCTTGCTCGCCGGAGTGACGGCACTGTCGGTCGAGCGCTGCCTTTTGGTAGCCAGCAACTCTTCCACCTTGTTGGCGTGCTGACTTGTCGATGCCTTCATCTGAGGCACCTGCGCGTAGTATTTACGGCCCTCCTCTACCTTCAGCTCGGCCCAAGCTAGCTTGGATTTCTCTTCCTGGGAGATATCCGCCTTGCCTTGGAGCCTGCCTACTATCTTGAGGGCCGCCTTGTATTGGGCTTTGGCCTTCATCCCCTCCCTCGAACGCTTCGGCCCTTCCCTGCGCAGGGAGCTGGTACCTGGTTCAGGCGAGCGAAGAAGGCTGTCCTCTTCTGTTTTACTGATGGACAGCACGCTCTCCAGGTCCGAGTCTGCCTCGACAACGGCACCTGCGCGGCTCATCCTACAGCGGGTGGTTGTGGCAGTAGTGTTGCAACTGACGTGACCTGCTCCCGTCACGTCCGAGGTGTGGCCACTGGCGACACGCAGAGAGGATTGCTCCTCCCCGTGCCCGCCGGTGGTAGCAGCCACGCTTCCCACCGACGTTTGGGTTGACATCCCAACCCGTGTTTGCTCCTCTTTCCGCTCCATATTTGGCCCGAAGGTCCATACGTGGTTAATGTTTTTCGGGGGAACCACCCCCTAGCGTTTTAGGCCTACCCGCCAGGCACCTCTAGCCATGGCCCTGACCCCGCTCCCCCGACTCGAGGTCGAGAAGACGCAGGGCCATTGCCTTAGCTAGACACTGCATTGCCTCGGACGGAGCAAGCGACAATGCATTACCCTTGTCCGGGATAATGCAGTGCCCATTGCCCAGCCGGCACCCTCGTGGAGGGTTCAGCTAGAGGATTTTCGCCAGCCTATTATTATTATCATATAAGATATTTATATTTATTGGTTCTCTTGTGTATACAATTTTATGCAACATATGTACATAATTAAAGTTCGGGTGTTTACAGTTCATGTTAATTTGTTGCGCCATAAAGTTTTCGAATGCCTTTAATAATAATAATATAATAGTAATAATAAAAGTTAGCCTTAGCTCTAATGGAAGGGTATAGGCAAGACCAACATGCAAATATTACCAAACAAAACCCAATCCGCGACACGTGCGCCATGTCAACGAATTCCAGCGAACACCAAAGCGTGGAACAGTCTGTATTGCGACCGTCCCATGCAATAGGAAACCAGCGGCAGCACCAAGAGCGGCTACAGCAGCAGCGGCTTCAGCGGGTAGAGCTAAGGTAGAATTTACATTTTTATTTTTAAGATGAATCATTCAAAAAATAAAGTTTCAAATGGAACCGTAGTTCCCGAGAAAATAAAAATCTTAACTGACACACAAACTCGTAACGTGCAATAAAGTACCTAACATAACGTCAAGTCAATGATAGTTATATCCGCCAAAACCCACTGGTTTATCCTCGCGAGTTATAAACGTCGGTAAAAAACGTCGCCGAACGACCTGTAGTATTCGTTCGCAGATCACGCGAATCTGGTATCCCAGAGGAGCCTCAGTAACCCGTTGCTACCAAGCCGCTTCGGCGATGCACCAAGGGATAAACAGGATATTATCCCAAGAATCATCGCGCGGTTCGGCGAAAGAATGATTATATAAATGTAACATATTTAAATGATTTTTATTACGAAAAAATTGTGTACAAAATTGTGTAGTGATTACGAAACTGAATGTTATTTAAGAGATCAAAATTTGAACTTATTAAATTAAACTAAAAGTACAAATTTCATGATTAATTTACTCCTAAACGTTAACCGTATATAACAATTTACAATAACAAAAAAAAATCAACAAAAACGAAAATTTCTAAACAATTTGATATTTCCAACTTCTTGTCTGTTTTAATATTGGCAATGCAGTTGCAATCCAAAGCTCAATGAGCAAAGACGTGTAACTACACAGCGCTTAGCAAACACCCACAGCAGCAAACGCTTATCAGCAAGCCGCAATTCGGTGACAAACAAACAAGTGCGCAAAGAAGACACAAAAGAATTTACACAAAAAATAATACGAATAGTTCCCGTACAACGAAAACCAGGGGCTCGCCCCCCGTGAGTTAAAATGATCCCACCCGACAAAAACAAACTATTTACAAAAAACGCCAACTCCCTTAATGATCAAAAATTTATGATAATTAACAGAAGTGACAAACAATCATTTGAAAATGTAAACCCATTTATTATAAAAAAATCTATTGACTACATCTGCGGAGGTGCAGTTGAAACGTGCAAAAAAACAAGAGCCGGTACATTATTAATTCAAACAAAAAATTCCCTTCAAGCTACAAAACTATTAAAAATAACTAAAATCGGAGGTCTGGATGTTACCGCAAGCGAACATAAGACATTAAACTCCTCAAAAGGTCTAATCAAATCAAGAGAACTCATTAGCATTTCAGAAAGCGAAATACTAAACGAGCTAAAATCCCAAAAAGTTATTGAAGTATATAAATGGAAAAGGTTTGTAAACAATGTAGAAACTATAACCGGGCAAATATCCTTGACGTTCGCTACCCCTAATCTCCCTGATAAAATAATGATCGGCTATGAAGTTGTACGTGTAATACCTTACATACCACAACCTCTACGCTGCAAAAAATGTCTTCGTTTCGGACACCCAACGCCCGCTTGCAAACAAGAAGAACCCACATGCAACAAGTGATCAAAACCACACTCATATTCCGAAGAAGCATGCGACGTAGAACTCAACTGCATCAACTGCAATAACAGCCACAAATCCACAGACCGTACCTGCCCAGCCTACAAAAAACAATATGAACTAACAACTATCAAAATCTTGGAGAAAGTCGACCACAAAACAGCACTCACAATATATAATAACCGCATAACACAATCAATCAACCAAACAACATTTGCCCACACACTGACCAACCCACAACCCAACAATCTTGCAACCAACAAAGAAACAAACGATCCAAAAAAACCAGCCATCACCGTCAAGACAACCGAAAAAACACCACAACATCCTACCAACGCCGAACAAAATACTCCCGGGACCTCAAAAAAACCATACAGGACACCCATAACCTACGACATAGACGACATTTTAATGGACACACAAACCAACAGCGAACCCAGTCAACACAGCTCAACTGCATCAGACCGAATACTTCGAAGCCATAACAAAGAAAAAACCAACACACTAATCAAACCACTAAAAGCTAAGGACAACATTCAAAACAACCCCAGCACAGCACTTACAAAACAATTTAAACAAAAATTGAATAACATAAATTTATAATCTATTAAAACACCCCCAACCACAGCCAACAACATAAATTACATATGACAATAAAAGTAATACAATGGAACATAAAAGGTTATGTAAACAACTACAACCAACTACTTATCATAATTAAAAAACATTCCCCACACATTATATCCCTCCAAGAAACACACATACAATACACAAGCCACCTACCCATACCAATTAATTACAAATTAATCTCAAACACCGCGTCGAACAGATTTGGTGGAGTAGCACTTCTAATCCACACATCAATACAACATACACAGAGTAATACAAATGACGACTTTGAAATAATAGGTGCTGAAATCAAGTCTAAACAAATTTTACAATCTACTCATTATATATACCACCCAACAAAACCATCTCACGAAACAACCTCAACAACATTATAAACAGCAACAACAACACAATATTAGTAACAGGTGATCTCAACGGATGGCATCCCAATTGGGGATCCCCGACTCCTAACAGAAGAGGAAAAACTATAGCCAAATTTATAGAACAATCACAGCTCACACTTCTGAATGACAAATCTCCCACACACTTCACCACACACAACACTTTCACACATATCGACCTAACCTTCTGCTCCCCCTCCTTGATACCCTTCGCAAGCTGGAACATCTTTGACGACCTTTGCGGAAGCGATCACTTCCCAATCCTCACCTCCCTTTTCCCTACTGATCCCCACAACAACTACGACAAACCTCACTTCAAAATAAAAGAGGCAAACTGGGAAAAGTTCCAAAACTTAAACACCCTCATCAACACCGCACACCCCCCAAGTACAAACATCAACAAGGAAGCCGCTACAATCAACAAAATCTTAATACAAAGTGCCCACCACAGCATCCCACAAACAACACCTAACACACATACACACAGGGTCCCTTGGTGGAACAAAAAGCTTCAAATACTCCATCAAAACAAAAGAAAGACATGGAAAACCCTAAACAGAGACATAACACAAACAAACATCATCAACTATAGAAAAGCTAATGCCATTTTAAAAAGAGAAATAAAAATAAGGAAAAAAGAAGCAACAAACATCTTTACATCCACCATCCAAACTAACACACCAACAAACACAATCTGGACCAACATACGTAGACTCTGTGGTCTCAATCCAATAAAACAGATTCATTGCCTAACAACTCCATCCAACAACATAACTAACCCAAAGGAAATAGCCAACACTCTTGCAAAACACTGGTCCGATCTCTCCAAAGACTACAACTTTAGCACAAACTTCCAGACTCACAAATACAAAGACACAGTCATAAGCTACACCATATCCAAATCAGCAGAAGAAATTGAAAAATTAATTACAAAAACAAAATTTCACTTAGCTTTACAATCTCTTAAAGGCTCAACACCAGGACTCAACAGAATCTCTTACCCCATGATTAAAAACAGCAATCCTATAATCCAAGCTCGAATAATCAATCTTTTCAACCAAATCTTCGACAACTACATACCACAGTCATACAAAACAAGTCTCGTCATACCCATACTAAAACCAAACAAGGACAAAACGGATATCTCTTCCTACAGACCCATCTCACTAAATTGCTGCATTGGAAAAGTGATGGATAAAATCATTTCTAAAAGATTGTGGTGGTTTCTAACCCATAACAAACTTCTTCACCCAAACCAATTTGGATTCAAAAAAGGAAAATCGACTTCAGATAGTCTACTTTACGTAGACCATCTTATCACGAAGTCACTCAACGCAAAAAAACATATCTCACTCATCTCTCTTGACTTTGCAAGAGCATTTGATCGAGTAGGTATACACACAATAATAGATCAACTTTTGGAATGGAAATGCGGGGAAAAAATAATCAAATACATCCAAAACTTTATGAATAACAGAAAAATTACAGTGAAAACAGGAAAAAACACATCGGCTATACACCCAATTGAAAACGGAATACCACAGGGCTCTCCTATATCTGTCGTTCTATTTCTTATAGCATACAATAGGTTGGCCAATATCATCGCACTTCACAAGGAAATTAACTTCAGCGCATACGCAGATGATTTCTTTTTAATCCTAAACCTAAACAAAATAAAAAATACAAATTTCAACCTTCAACCACTCTTCACAGACATAGAAAATTGGTGCACCTACTCAGGAGCATCCCTCTCACCAACAAAATGTCAACATTTACACATATGCAGAAAGCGGAACTGTAACTGTGTAGTTACCTGCAACAATAACACCAACATAAACAACACAACATCACTCAAAATACTCGGACTGTGGATCAACAATAAATATAACTGGAACTCACACATTAACGCCCTCATCCCAGCACTCTCCAACAAATTAAACATTATAAAATGTCTAGCCAGCCCACGTTTCCACTGCAACACCCACACTCTCCTTAATGTAACAAGAGCATTATTAATCGCGAAAATCGACTACGGACTACACATTTACGGACACACACCAAAAAACAACCTAAACAAACTAAAAACCACCTTTAACTCAGCCATCCGGACTACACTAGGAGCGTTTCACACCACACCGATCTACAACCTATTGTACGAAACCAACACACCAACAATAGAACAAAAACGAGATCACTTAACAGCAAAACTCTTTAAATCTCTAATACATTCCAAAAACACCCCAATACATAAATTCATAAAAGCGAAAACTTACAAAAAAAAATGGACCTCAACAATACAGCGTGCAATAAAAGTATGCCAATATCATAACATACCCTACCGTCCCCAAAAAATCCTCAAACTAAAACCACCATGGCAGTTACCAAAAAACTTAATAGACACATCATTGCACATCCACAAAAAAAATAACACACCACCCGATATATACCAAAAACTATTTCACGAACTAAAACACAAACTAAACAACCACAAATTTATTTACACCGACAGATCCCAACAAAACTCTATTACAACGTTTGCAGTCACCTCAGAAACAGACATATTAAAATACGGAAGTCTACCAACATACTCTTCAATACAAACAGCCGAAATTATAAGCATACTTGAAGCAGCAAAATTAACAGCAAAAAAAAGTGGCAAGTTTGTAATCTGCTCAGACTCCCTTGGTGCAATCGAGGCAATAGCCAACACAAGCAACAACAACACATACCCAGCCACCATCCGATCAATCCTCATAGCACACAATCCAAAAATAAAAATTCTGTGGACACCAGGACACAGTAACATCAAAGGAAATGAACTGGCAGACAAAACAGCAAAATCAGCCTTAAAAATGCCACTAATTTACACCGACAACCTTAATACTACAGATATTAACAGATTTTTAAAAGAACAACTAGCCCAAAACACAAAAAACCTTGTCTCGAAATGCAACAGTTGGTACCGAAACATTAACACCAACAACACACACACATCCCATTACTCAAACTTAATACAGCAACAAACAAAGCGACTCGACCAAATAAAATTCACCAGACTCCGACTGGGTCACACAAAACTTACACACAAACACTACCTGGATCCCACAGCGTCACGAAACTGCCCGATCTGCCAGTCACATACTCCAGCAACCATGGAGCACATCCTCAACCTATGCCCTGCAACTACCCAAATTAAACTAAAAATATTTAAAAATCCAAATATCACCCAGTATCTAACTAACCCATCCAAAGAAAACATCAAACTAATAATAGAATATCTAAAAGAAACAAATGTATATCACGAAATCTAAACTTAAATTTAAAACATAATATATATCTGTACATATCATAGCATAATAGCATAACATAATATATATCTGTACATATCTTAACTTTAAAACTTATACACACCCAATTAACTCTGTAGTCGATGGCCCCCGCAGCTAGCACTATATAAGATCTCATGCCGGACTTGGCTTTGCAAGCCATTTCTGACATCAAATAAATAAATAAAATATTGGCAATGCCAATAGAAGTCAACCTCCCCAACCAACATCACAACCGGTGACAACCACACCCACAACCAGTCCAGAGCTTAGGGAAGTTATAGCTGGTATGATAATGGTAGTCATAGACTCCAATTCAAATAGAGAATTAATAGTAGATGTCCCATAAGTAAGGCGCAACATGGACCAACAGCAAAAAATCCCTGAGGTAGAGAAATTAATTCGGGATGTTAAGCTAATGAGCTTTTTCACTAGCTGTTGCGATGTGTTGTTTAAATAAAGGGTCGAGCGGTTAAATTTATAATAGGTACAGTTTATTGGGATATATGTAGACCGACGAAGGCGTATGTACATATGTATATTTCGGCGAATTATGTATGAAAATGATGAAATTATGTATGAAATTATGTATTAAGAATCGATGCAGCGAATATGGTATGATGCGATACGATCAGCTCCAGACTATATGTAGACCGACGTATTGCGTATGTAACGACGAAATACGGTCCGATGGCCACGAAGATCAGCTCAAGACAGAATGAGTGCTAGGTGCAGACTATATGAGTGATAGATGCAGACTATATAGTGATAGATTCAGACTATATTAAGGGCAGGAGGGCCGAATTGCCCGTGCCCTAATGTAAGCAAGTGAGCGATGATCCGAGAGATGGTGAAAGATCGAGAGAGCGACGAAGGCGAAAGTATTAAAGAAGACGAGAGAGTACGGCTGGATAGGGTGCTGCAGCGCGGGAGCTTATGTCGATGTACAATGTGATACAGTGGGCAGTACAAATAGCAAACAATTTTACTGACCTACTGACTATGATTTAACTTATGTCGACTAAATATCGAGCTGGGAAACCCAACACGGGATTTTTCAGGCGGCCGCACTTCGTTTGGGTCATGGAAAAAGAACGTAGATAGAATTATGAGCATCTATGAGGGTCAAGAAAACACATACAACTATTACCTAGTCACGTTAGCAATACGTAACAAAGTATTCGTAGAGGCTGACAAGGTGCTGGAGTCCTACAACAACCCAATGAATTGGAAAGCTATTTGCCAATGCCTTAAAGCCCACTATGCGGATAAGCGCGATCTCAAGACCCTGGAATATTAGATATTACTTTTATCCCAGGGACGTTCCACCATAAACATGTTTTATCAAGCCGTTTACCACCAGCTCTTTTTGATAATAAATCAAATAAGTATCCAAGAGCAGTCAAAGGAATGCGCTCGAGCTCTTACTAAAAGCTCACATAAAAAAAAATACCAAAAATCTGTGATTGTAGCAGTTTTTTAACGGTAAAATGGTATTAGGGATGGTGCCAAGCGATCCGTGAATTGCAAACTTGGTTCTAAAATGGACATGTAGCCATTTGTGGTATTTATCTGACGAAAATATCGTACTTGCATTGTTTGACGATAAAGTTACATTAATGGAGGAACGAAAAATGGCGGAGCAACTCTTGGCACTTTTTGTTAACGATGATGACGTCGAAACCTCTGCAAAACGTCTAATTATATAATACAACGATTTGCCAACGTTTTTTACAAACAAAACAAGACTATCTGATTTTGTGACACCTTGTTCTGCTAAATTTTTCAATCGGTTCAATATTTCCAGATCCTTTTTGAATGGCATTGTAATGCAGCTCTAATATTAAAACGTTTAGTTAATGATAAAGCTGTGCTGTTTAGCTTATACAAGACTATAATCAAATATTAACCCAAAAATATCAGATTCAGAAGTTGCTAAACGTTGCAAAAGAATATGCTAGTCAAGATCCATTGAATATTAAAAATGCCTTAATTTAATATAAAATGGGAGTGTAAACTATTTATTGTTTTCTTAATTATTATCCAATCGAGCTGAAATTTTGGAAGTTGAATTTTATTTTAATATTCTAAATCACAAAACTTCAATCCGATCAGAGCGATATATAGTATAGCTACCATAGGAACCATTGGACAAATAACGTATTTTTCAACTGTGACCTTAGAACACCCCCTCTAAACGTCGAATCGCGCAAAAACTTTTTATTTTATTGTATTATACCAAAAGGAACATTTTTTTGAGCCCTTACACATAAGCGCAACCCTAATATACATATGTACGTACATACAGACGTACATATCAACACATGAATCCAATACGATGTGCCAATTAACGCCCCAGGAAAAGACGCTATAGCTATGTACATAGCGACTCATCGCAGTACCAATTGAAAGTATACTTGTCGGGCATACAATCCCCCTTGGTAGGGGCAAGGTGTACCTAACACCTCTTCCGATCTATGGGTCTCGGCACCCGGTTAAGAGCGCAACTTCACGACAAACCTAGTGGTTCTCCCCGCGTATATTTGGGTGTCAAACCACAGCCAACACGAAATACCACAAGGGGGCCTCACAAGGAGGCCTCACAAGGGGGCCTCAACCTCAATGGGCAGTCTTGGACCACTGCTCAACCCGTGGTTCGATATTAAGAGATCGATCGCCCTCTCTTTTAGCCCCGACAGGCATCGCATAATGAATCCACGGGGGCAGTGGAAAGAACAAACTGTAATAGCAATTTACTTTACTACTGCACTGGCTATAACCCAACATCTTTTTTGATTTGATTGATTTGGTTGATCGTTTAAGCTTTAATCTAAGGGTAACACTAGTCAACACGACAATTCCGCTGTGGCCCAAAATGACTTTTTCCGATAGATTTGGAGATTATTATACCCGGTACTCGAAGAGTAAAGGGGTATATTAGATTTGTGGTGATAACGGTTGTGTGTAACACCCAGAAGGAAGCGTTTCCGACCCCATAAAGTATATATATTCTTGATCAGCATGAATAGCCGAGTCGATATAGCCATGTCTGTCTGTCCGTCTGTCCGTCTTCATTTGCGCCTATATCTCAGAGACTATAAAAGCTAGAGCAACCAAATTTTGTATCCAGTTTCCTGTGTGATCACACTAGTCCAAGTGTGTTGCAAAATTTCGCCCCGCCCCTTTCCACCCGCACAAAGAACGAAAGTCTGTGGCGTACACAATTTTGAAGATACGAGAAAACTAAGAACGCAGAATCATAGAGAATGACCATTTCTATCAGAGTGTTGAATCTGGATCAGATCGGATCATTATTATAGTTACAATGAAGAAAACCATTTCGAAAGTCATCGTTCCCTCTCGCTCTCTCTCACACGCGACCCCATCTGCTTTGCCCATTCGTATTTTTTGACGCCTAGTTCTCAGAGACTATAAAAGCTAGAGCAACCAAACTTTCTATCTAAACTCCTGTGATATCAAACCAGCACGAGTTTATTTCAAAATTTTGGCACGCCCCCTTCCGCCCCCACAAAGGACGAAAATCTGTGGAATCCACAATTTTTAAGGTACGAGAAAACGAAAAACGCAGAATCATGGAAAATGACCGTGTCTAACAGATTGTCGAATCTGGATCAGGTTGGATCATTATTATGGACAGAAGGAACAAATTAAATTTCAGTGGCTACGCAACGCCTGCCAAGCGCTTACTCATTCCCTCTCTCTCTCTCTGTCGCAAACACTTGTACGTCTCAAATATGTAGTTATACATGTAGAAATGTAGAAGCAGATGTAAAAAGCATATGCAAACAAAATTGGAAACATGTATAATATTCCAAAAATGATTTGACTTCATTTTTTGAAATATTATTTTTTTCCCAAAATTTAGTTTGTCCCTTTTGAGAACATATAATAAATTGCATAAATCGCAAGCTCATATATGTATGTACATACATATGTATATACTGACTGAGTACCGGGTATAAGGTAGACGTTCCCCTCGTTTTTTTTCTAGGTTTAGTTTTTTTTTAGAGTTTTTTAATATTTGTCATGTTTTTTCCAGAGGATGTGCTTCTTTTTTCACATAACTTAAGTTTCTTATAACAGGTTGTGTTGAACTTTGCGGTTCTGGAAAGCTGACAAATGCAGCTATAAATCCGACCCAGACGTTTTGTAGCTGCAGCTTAACGTTTGGAAGATATTAAGCTTTCAAATTCAAATTTTATAATTTTTTGCGATATTTTTTCCCGAAATTATTACTTTGAAAACTTAGGAAAAGTAAAAAAAACATATTTCGTGGCTGGGATTATTGGTTTTAGACACATTAATTAAGCGTAAGGGCCCCTCACAGGGGCCACGCATAGGCAAGTATAGCTTTTAGTTTTCTGGATGTGTGGTATGGAAAGGGCTCGGAAGTCGAGGTGTTTTTGGCAAAGGCAAGTAGTTCCCCTGGCATCCTCTTGGAGGCATCTTCCAGTGATGCCAGCGTCGGGGCGCCCAGGTATCTTTTCCTTGCCTGTGAGAGAGCCGGTAAGTTGCATATGTGATGTTCCAGGGTTTCGATAGACCCGGGTTCATCGCATTTCCTACAGCTGTCTCGGTAGGTGATGCCTAGCTTGACTGCATTGGCCACAGCCAGACAGTGACCTGCAAATATTCACACTTGCAGTTTGCAGTCCTTCCGTGGTAGGTGCAGTAGATAGTAAGCGAGTATTCCATTGAGTTCTTTGCACATGGTGTAGTGGCGCTGGTAGTAGCAGTTGGGATCCATGTAGTTGGGATCCACTAAAACGATATCGCATGTGATTAGCTTCGGCCAATTATGCTGACAGAGTCACCGTGCATTATTTTGGGGAGAAAGCAGAGCTTAGCTTCCAGAACAGCTGTGCTCGCGAAGCTTTCGCTAGTGACACTTGTCAAAAATATGCTTTCAGAACTTTTGATTCTGCTGCTTTTGTTCTGCTGACCCCATATAAACGGTTCGACCCTCAGGAAAGTTATTTTTTCTGAAACGTGAATGTTGGAAAATCGGTGGGTAAATCGCCAAAATTGAGTGAAAAGTTTGCAACAACCACCACGTGGCTTAACTAAAACCATAAAGAAAAACCATAAAACAAAACTTCGAATTCATACCGAGCGACGAAGGCGAAAGTATTAAAGAAGACGAGAGAGTACGGCTGGATAGGGTGCTGCAGCGCGGGAGCTTATGTCGATGTACAATGTGATACAGTGGGCAGTACAAATAGCAAACAATTTTACTGACCTACTGACTATGATTTAACTTATGTCGACTAAATATCGAGCTGGGAAACCCAACACGGAATTTTTCAGGCGGCCGCACTGCGTTTGGGTCATGGAAAAAGAACGTAGATAGAATTATGAGCATCTATGAGGGTCAAGAAAACACATACAACTATTACCTAGTCACGTTAGCAATACGTAACAAGGTATTCGTAGAGGCTGACAAGGTGCTGGAGTCCTACAACAACCCAATGAATTGGAAAGCTATTTGCCAATGCCTTAAAGCCCACTATGCGGATAAGCGCGATCTCAAGACCCTGGAATATTAGATATTACTTTTATCCCAGGGACGTTCCACCATAAACATGTTTTATCAAGCCGTTTACCACCAGCTCTTTTTGATAATAAATCAAATAAGTATCCAAGAGCAGTCAAAGGAATGCGCTCGAGCTCTTACTAAAAGCTCACATAAAAAAAAATACCAAAAATCTGTGATTGTAGCAGTTTTTAACGGTAAAATGGTATTAGGGATGGTGCCAAGCGATCCGTGAATTGCAAACTTGGTTCTAAAATGGACATGTAGCCATTTGTGGTATTTATCTGACGAAAATATCGTACTTGCATTGTTTGACGATAAAGTTACATTAATGGAGGAACGAAAAATGGCGGAGCAACTCTTGGCACTTTTTGTTAACGATGATGACGTCGAAACCTCTGCAAAACGTCTAATTATATAATAAAACGATTTGCCAACGTTTTTTACAAACAAAACAAGACTATCTGATTTTGTGACACCTTGTTCTGCTAAATTTTTCAATCGGTTCAATATTTCCAGATCCTTTTTGAATGGCATTGTAATGCAGCTCTAATATTAAAACGTTTAGTTAATGATAAAGCTGTGCTGTTTAGCTTATACAAGACTATAATCAAATATTAACCCAAAAATATCAGATTCAGAAGTTGCTAAACGTTGCAAAAGAATATGCTAGTCAAGATCCATTGAATATTAAAAATGCCTTAATTTAATATAAAATGGGAGTGTAAACTATTTATTGTTTTCTTAAATATTATCCAATCGAGCTGAAATTTTGGAAGTTGAATTTTATTTTAATATTCTAAATCACAAAACTTCAATCCGATCAGAGCGATATATAGTATAGCTACCATAGGAACCATTGGACAAATAACGTATTTTTCAACTGTGACCTTAGAACACCCCCTCTAAACGTCGAATCGCGCAAAAACTTTTTATTTTATTGTATTATACCAAAAGGAACATTTTTTTGAGCCCTTACACATAAGCGCAACCCTAATATACATATGTACGTACATACAGACGTACATATCAACACATGAATCCAATACGATGTGCCAATTAACGCCCCAGGAAAAGACGCTATAGCTATGTACATAGCGACTCATCCCAGTACCAATTGAAAGTATACTTGTCGGGCATACAATCCCCCTTGGTAGGGGCAAGGTGTACCTAACACCTCTTCCGATCTATGGGTCTCGGCACCCGGTTAAGAGCGCAACTTCACGACAAACCTAGTGGTTCTCCCCGCGTATATTTGGGTGTCAAACCACAGCCAACACGAAATACCACAAGGGGGCCTCACAAGGAGGCCTCACAAGGGGGCCTCAACCTCAATGGGCAGTCTTGGACCACTGCTCAACCCGTGGTTCGATATTAAGAGATCGATCGCCCTCTCTTTTAGCCCCGACAGGCATCGCATAATGAATCCACGGGGGCAGTGGAAAGAACAAACTGTAATAGCAATTTACTTTACTACTGCACTGGCTATAACCCAACATCTTTTTTGATTTGATTGATTTGGTTGATCGTTTAAGCTTTAATCTAAGGGTAACACTAGTCAACACGACAATTCCGCTGTGGCCCAAAATGACTTTTTCCGATAGATTTGGAGATTATTATACCCGGTACTCGAAGAGTAAAGGGGTATATTAGATTTGTGGTGATAACGGTTGTGTGTAACACCCAGAAGGAAGCGTTTCCGACCCCATAAAGTATATATATTCTTGATCAGCATGAATAGCCGAGTCGATATAGCCATGTCTGTCTGTCCGTCCGTCCGTCTGTCCGTCTGTCCGTCTTCATTTGCGCCTATATCTCAGAGACTATAAAAGCTAGAGCAACCAAATTTTGTATCCAGTTTCCTGTGTGATCACACTACTCCAAGTGTGTTGCAAAATTTCGCCCCGCCCCTTTCCACCCGCACAAAGAACGAAAGTCTGTGGCGTACACAATTTTGAAGATACGAGAAAACTAAGAACGCAGAATCATAGAGAATGACCATTTCTATCAGAGTGTTGAATCTGGATCAGATCGGATCATTATTATAGTTACAATGAAGAAAACCATTTCGAAAGTCATCGTTCCCTCTCGCTCTCTCTCACACGCGACCCCATCTGCTTTGCCCATTCGTATTTTTTGACGCCTAGTTCTCAGAGACTATAAAAGCTAGAGCAACCAAACTTTCTATCTAAGCTCCTGTGATATCAAACCAGCACGAGTTTATTTCAAAATTTTGGCACGCCCCCTTCCGCCCCCACAAAAGACGAAAATCTGTGGAATCCACAATTTTTAATATAAAAGTAAACCAAAAACGCAGAATCATGGGAAATTACTGTATCTATCAGATTGCCGAATCTGGATCAGGTTGGATCATTATTATGGACAGAAGGAACAAATTAAATTTCAGTGGCTACGCAACGCCTGCCAAGCGCTTACTCATTCCCTCTCTCTCTCTGTCGCAAACACTTGTACGTCTCAAATATGTAGTTATACATGTAGAAATGTAGAAGCAGATGTAAAAAGCATATGCAAACAAAATTGGAAACATGTATAATATTCCAAAAATGATTTGACTTCATTTTTTGAAATATTATTTTTTTCCCAAAATTTAGTTTGTCCCTTTTGAGAACATATAATAAATTGCATAAATCGCAAGCTCATATATGTATGTATGTATATACTGACTTAGTACCGGGTATAAGGTAGACGTTCCCCCTCGTTTTTTTTCTAGGTTTAGTTTTTTTTTAGAGTTTTTTAATATTTGTCATGTTTTTTCCAGAGGATGTGCTTCTTTTTTCACATAACTTAAGTTTCTTATAACAGGTTGTGTTGAACTTTGCGGTTCTGGAAAGCTGACAAATGCAGCTATAAATCCGACCCAAACGTTTTGTAGCTGCAGCTTAACGTTTGGAAGATATTAAGCTTTCAAATTCAAATTTTATAATTTTTTGCGATATTTTTTCCCGAAATTATTACTTTGAAAACTTAGGAAAAGTAAAAAAAACATATTTCGTGGCTGGGATTATTGGTTTTAGACACATTAATTAAGCGTAAGGGCCCCCTCACAGGGGCCACGCATAGGCAAGTATAGCTTTTAGTTTTCTGGATGTGTGGTATGGAAAGGGCTCGGAAGTCGAGGTGTTTTTGGCAAAGGCAAGTAGTTCCCCTGGCATCCTCTTGGAGGCATCTTCCAGTGATGCCAGCGTCGGGGCGCCCAGGTATCTTTTCCTTGCCTGTGAGAGAGCCGGTAAGTTGCATATGTGATGTTCCAGGGTTTCGATAGACCCGGGTTCATCGCATTTCCTACAGCTGTCTCGGTAGGTGATGCCTAGCTTGACTGCATTGGCCACAGCCAGACAGTGACCTGCAAATATTCACACTTGCAGTTTGCAGTCCTTCCGTGGTAGGTGCAGTAGATAGTAAGCGAGTATTCCATTGAGTTCTTTGCACATGGTGTAGTGGCGCTGGTAGTAGCAGTTGGGATCCATGTAGTTGGGATCCACTAAAACGATATCGCATGTGATTAGCTTCGGCCAATTATGCTGACAGAGTCACCGTGCATTATTTTGGGGAGAAAGCAGAGCTTAGCTTCCAGAACAGCTGTGCTCGCGAAGCTTTCGCTAGTGACACTTGTCAAAAATATGCTTTCAGAACTTTTGATTCTGCTGCTTTTGTTCTTTTGTTTCCATATAAACGTGAATGTTGGAAAATCGGTGGGTAAATCGCCAAAATTGAGTGAAAAGTTTGCAACAACCACCACGTGGCTTAACTAAAACCATAAAGAAAAACCATAAAACAAAACTTCGAATTCATACCGAGCGACGAAGGCGAAAGTATTAAAGAAGACGAGAGAGTACGGCTGGATAGGGTGCTGCAGCGCGGGAGCTTATGTCGATGTACAATGTGATACAGTGGGCAGTACAAATAGCAAACAATTTTACTGACCTACTGACTATGATTTAACTTATGTCGACTAAATATCGAGCTGGGAAACCCAACACGGGATTTTTCAGGCGGCCGCACTTCGTTTGGGTCATGGAAAAAGAACGTAGATAGAATTATGAGCATCTATGAGGGTCAAGAAAACACATACAACTATTACCTAGTCACGTTAGCAATACGTAACAAGGTATTCGTAGAGGCTGACAAGGTGCTGGAGTCCTACAACAACCCAATGAATTGGAAAGCTATTTGCCAATGCCTTAAAGCCCACTATGCGGATAAGCGCGATCTCAAGACCCTGGAATATTAGATATTACTTTTATCCCAGGGACGTTCCACCATAAACATGTTTTATCAAGCCGTTTACCACCAGCTCTTTTTGATAATAAATCAAATAAGTATCCAAGAGCAGTCAAAGGAATGCGCTCGAGCTCTTACTAAAAGCTCACATAAAAAAAAATACCAAAAATCTGTGATTGTAGCAGTTTTTAACGGTAAAATGGTATTAGGGATGGTGCCAAGCGATCCGTGAATTGCAAACTTGGTTCTAAAATGGACATGTAGCCATTTGTGGTATTTATCTGACGAAAATATCGTACTTGCATTGTTTGACGATAAAGTTACATTAATGGAGGAACGAAAAATGGCGGAGCAACTCTTGGCACTTTTTGTTAACGATGATGACGTCGAAACCTCTGCAAAACGTCTAATTATATAATAAAACGATTTGCCAACGTTTTTTACAAACAAAACAAGACTATCTGATTTTGTGACACCTTGTTCTGCTAAATTTTTCAATCGGTTCAATATTTCCAGATCCTTTTTGAATGGCATTGTAATGCAGCTCTAATATTAAAACGTTTAGTTAATGATAAAGCCAAACTTGCTGTTTAGCTTATACAAGACTATAATCAAATATTAACCCAAAAATATCAGATTCAGAAGTTGCTAAACGTTGCAAAAGAATATGCTAGTCAAGATCCATTGAATATTAAAAATGCCTTAATTTAATATAAAATGTGAGTGTAAACTATTTATTGTTTTCTTAAATCTTATCCAAACGAGCTGAAATTTTGGAAGTTGAATTTTATTTTAATATTCTAAATCACAAAACTTCAATCCGATCAGAGCGATATATAGTATAGCTACCATAGGAACCATTGGACAAATAACGTATTTTTCAACTGTGACCTTAGAACACCCCTCTAAACGTCGAATCGCGCAAAAACTTTTTATTTTATTGTATTATACCAAAAGGAACATTTTTTTGAGCCCTTACACATAAGCGCAACCCTAATATACATATGTACGTACATACAGACGTACATATCAACACATGAATCCAATACGATGTGCCAATTAACGCCCCAGGAAAAGACGCTATAGCTATGTACATAGCGACTCATCGCAGTACCAATTGAAAGTATACTTGTCGGGCATACAATCCCCCTTAGTAGGGGCAAGGTGTACCTAACACCTCTTCCGATCTATGGGTCTCGGCACCCGGTTAAGAGCGCAACTTCACGACAAACCTAGTGGTTCTCCCCGCGTATATTTGGGTGTCAAACCACAGCCAACACGAAATACCACAAGGGGGCCTCACAAGGAGGCCTCACAAGGGGGCCTCAACCTCAATGGGCAGTCTTGGACCACTGCTCAACCCGTGGTTCGATATTAAGAGATCGATCGCCCTCTCTTTTAGCCCCGACAGGCATCGCATAATGAATCCACGGGGGCAGTGGAAAGAACAAACTGTAATAGCAATTTACTTTACTACTGCACTGGCTATAACCCAACATCTTTTTTGATTTGATTGATTTGGTTGATCGTTTAAGCTTTAATCTAAGGGTAACACTAGTCAACACGACAATTCCGCTGTGGCCCAAAATGACTTTTTCCGATAGATTTGGAGATTATTATACCCGGTACTCGAAGAGTAAAGGGGTATATTAGATTTGTGGTGATAACGGTTGTGTGTAACACCCAGAAGGAAGCGTTTCCGACCCCATAAAGTATATATATTCTTGATCAGCATGAATAGCCGAGTCGATATAGCCATGTCTGTCTGTCCGTCCGTCCGTCTGTCCGTCTGTCCGTCTTCATTTGCGCCTATATCTCAGAGACTATAAAAGCTAGAGCAACGAAATTTTGTTTCCAGTCTCCTGTGTGATCACACTACTCCAAGTGTGTTGCAAAATTTCGCCCCGCCCCTTTCCGCCCGCACAAAGAACGAAAGTCTGTGGCGTACATAATTTTGAAGATACGAGAAAACTAAGAACGCAGAATCATAGAGAATGACCATTTCTATCAGAGTGTTGAATCTGGATCAGATCGGATCATTATTATAGTTACAATGAAGAAAACCATTTCGAAAGTCATCGTTCCCTCTCGCTCTCTCTCACACGCGACCCCATCTGCTTTGCCCATTCGTATTTTTTGACGCCTAGTTCTCAGAGACTATAAAAGCTAGAGCAACCAAACTTTCTATCTAAACTCCTGTGATATCAAACCAGCACGAGTTTATTTCAAAATTTTGGCACGCCCCCTTCCGCCCCCACAAAGGACGAAAATCTGTGGAATCCACAATTTTTAAGGTACGAGAAAACGAAAAACGCAGAATCATGGAAAATGACCGTGTCTAACAGATTGTCGAATCTGGATCAGGTTGGATCATTATTATGGACAGAAGGAACAAATTAAATTTCAGTGGCTACGCAACGCCTGCCAAGCGCTTACTCATTCCCTCTCTCTCTCTGTCGCAAACACTTGTACGTCTCAAATATGTAGTTATACATGTAGAAATGTAGAAGCAGATGTAAAAAGCATATGCAAACAAAATTGGAAACATGTATAATATTCCAAAAATGATTTGACTTCATTTTTTGAAATATTATTTTTTTCCCAAAATTTAGTTTGTCCCTTTTGAGAACATATAATAAATTGCATAAATCGCAAGCTCATATATGTATGTACATACATATGTATATACTGACTGAGTACCGGGTATAAGGTAGACGTTCCCCCTCGTTTTTTTTCTAGGTTTAGTTTTTTTTTAGAGTTTTTTAATATTTGTCATGTTTTTTCCAGAGGATGTGCTTCTTTTTTCACATAACTTAAGTTTCTTATAACAGGTTGTGTTGAACTTTGCGGTTCTGGAAAGCTGACAAATGCAGCTATAAATCCGACCCAGACGTTTTGTAGCTGCAGCTTAACGTTTGGAAGATATTAAGCTTTCAATTTCAAATTTTATAATTTTTTGCGATATTTTTTCCCGAAATTATTACTTTGAAAACTTAGGAAAAGTAAAAAAAACATATTTCGTGGCTGGGATTATTGGTTTTAGACACATTAATTAAGCGTAAGGGCCCCCTCACAGGGGCCACGCATAGGCAAGTATAGCTTTTAGTTTTCTGGATGTGTGGTATGGAAAGGGCTCGGAAGTCGAGGTGTTTTTGGCAAAGGCAAGTAGTTCCCCTGGCATCCTCTTGGAGGCATCTTCCAGTGATGCCAGCGTCGGGGCGCCCAGGTATCTTTTCCTTGCCTGTGAGAGAGCCGGTAAGTTGCATATGTGATGTTCCAGGGTTTCGATAGACCCGGGTTCATCGCATTTCCAACAGCTGTCTCGGTAGGTGATGCCTAGCTTGACTGCATTGGCCACAGCCAGACAGTGACCTGCAAATATTCACACTTGCAGTTTACAGTCCTTCCGTGGTAGGTGCAGTAGATAGTAAGCGAGTATTCCATTGAGTTCTTTGCACATGGTGTAGTGGCGCTGGTAGTAGCAGTTGGGATCCATGTAGTTGGGATCCACTAAAACGATATCGCATGTGATTAGCTTCGGCCAATTATGCTGACAGAGTCACCGTGCATTATTTTGGGGAGAAAGCAGAGCTTAGCTTCCAGAACAGCTGTGCTCGCGAAGCTTTCGCTAGTGACACTTGTCAAAAATATGCTTTCAGAACTTTTGATTCTGCTGCTTTTGTTCTTTTGTTTCCATATAAACGTGAATGTTGGAAAATCGGTGGGTAAATCGCCAAAATTGAGTGAAAAGTTTGCAACAACCACCACGTGGCTTAACTAAAACCATAAAGAAAAACCATAAAACAAAACTTCGAATTCATACCGAGCGACGAAGGCGAAAGTATTAAAGAAGACGAGAGAGTACGGCTGGATAGGGTGCTGCAGCGCGGGAGCTTATGTCGATGTACAATGTGATACAGTGGGCAGTACAAATAGCAAACAATTTTACTGACCTACTGACTATGATTTAACTTATGTCGACTAAATATCGAGCTGGGAAACCCAACACGGGATTTTTCAGGCGGCCGCACTTCGTTTGGGTCATGGAAAAAGAACGTAGATAGAATTATGAGCATCTATGAGGGTCAAGAAAACACATACAACTATTACCTAGTCACGTTAGCAATACGTAACAAGGTATTCGTAGAGGCTGACAAGGTGCTGGAGTCCTGCAACAACCCAATGAATTGGAAAGCTATTTGCCAATGCCTTAAAGCCCACTATGCGGATAAGCGCGATCTCAAGACCCTGGAATATTAGATATTACTTTTATCCCAGGGACGTTCCACCATAAACATGTTTTATCAAGCCGTTTACCACCAGCTCTTTTTGATAATAAATCAAATAAGTATCCAAGAGCAGTCAAAGGAATGCGCTCGAGCTCTTACTAAAAGCTCACATAAAAAAAAATACCAAAAATCTGTGATTGTAGCAGTTTTTAACGGTAAAATGGTATTAGGGATGGTGCCAAGCGATCCGTGAATTGCAAACTTGGTTCTAAAATGGACATGTAGCCATTTGTGGTATTTATCTGACGAAAATATCGTACTTGCATTGTTTGACGATAAAGTTACATTAATGGAGGAACGAAAAATGGCGGAGCAACTCTTGGCACTTTTTGTTAACGATGATGACGTCGAAACCTCTGCAAAACGTCTAATTATATAATAAAACGATTTGCCAACGTTTTTTACAAACAAAACAAGACTATCTGATTTTGTGACACCTTGTTCTGCTAAATTTTTCAATCGGTTCAATATTTCCAGATCCTTTTTGAATGGCATTGTAATGCAGCTCTAATATTAAAACGTTTAGTTAATGATAAAGCCAAACGTGCTGTTTAGCTTATACAAGACTATAATCAAATATTAACCCAAAAATATCAGATTCAGAAGTTGCTAAACGTTGCAAAAGAATATGCTAGTCAAGATCCATTGAATATTAAAAATGCCTTAATTTAATATAAAATGGGAGTGTAAACTATTTATTGTTTTCTTAAATCTTATCCAAACGAGCTGAAATTTTGGAAGTTGAATTTTATTTTAATATTCTAAATCACAAAACTTCAATCCGATCAGAGCGATATATAGTATAGCTACCATAGGAACCATTGGACAAATAACGTATTTTTCAACTGTGACCTTAGAACACCCCCTCTAAACGTCGAATCGCGCAAAAACTTTTTATTTTATTGTATTATACCAAAAGGAACATTTTTTTGAGCCCTTACACATAAGCGCAACCCTAATATACATATGTACGTACATACAGACGTACATATCAACACATGAATCCAATACGATGTGCCAATTAACGCCCCAGGAAAAGACGCTATAGCTATGTACATAGCGACTCATCCCAGTACCAATTGAAAGTATACTTGTCGGGCATACAATCCCCCTTGGTAGAGGCAAGGTGTACCTAACACCTCTTCCGATCTATGGGTCTCGGCACCCGGTTAAGAGCGCAACTTCACGACAAACCTAGTGGTTCTCCCCGCGTATATTTGGGTGTCAAACCACAGCCAACACGAAATACCACAAGGGGGCCTCACAAGGAGGCCTCACAAGGGGGCCTCAACCTCAATGGGCAGTCTTGGACCACTGCTCAACCCGTGGTTCGATATTAAGAGATCGATCGCCCTCTCTTTTAGCCCCGACAGGCATCGCATAATGAATCGGGGGCAGTGGAAAGAACAAACTGTAATAGCAATTTACTTTACTACTGCACTGGCTATAACCCAACATCTTTTTTGATTTGATTGATTTGGTTGATCGTTTAAGCTTTAATCTAAGGGTAACACTAGTCAACACGACAATTCCGCTGTGGCCCAAAATGACTTTTTCCGATAGATTTGGAGATTATTATACCCGGTACTCGAAGAGTAAAGGGGTATATTAGATTTGTGGTGATAACGGTTGTGTGTAACACCCAGAAGGAAGCGTTTCCGACCCCATAAAGTATATATATTCTTGATCAGCATGAATAGCCGAGTCGATATAGCCATGTCTGTCTGTCCGTCCGTCCGTCTGTCCGTCTGTCCGTCTTCATTTGCGCCTATATCTCAGAGACTATAAAAGCTAGAGCAACCAAATTTTGTATCCAGTCTCCTGTGTGATCACACTACTCCAAGTGTGTTGCAAAATTTCGCCCCGCCCCTTTCCGCCCGCACAAAGAACGAAAGTCTGTGGCGTACATAATTTTGAAGATACGAGAAAACTAAGAACGCAGAATCATAGAGAATGACCATTTCTATCAGAGTGTTGAATCTGGATCAGATCGGATCATTATTATAGTTACAATGAAGAAAACCATTTCGAAAGTCATCGTTCCCTCTCGCTCTCTCTCACACGCGACCCCATCTGCTTTGCCCATTCGTATTTTTTGACGCCTAGTTCTCAGAGACTATAAAAGCTAGAGCAACCAAACTTTCTATCTAAACTCCTGTGATATCAAACCAGCACGAGTTTATTTCAAAATTTTGGCACGCCCCCTTCCGCCCCCACAAAGGACGAAAATCTGTGGAATCCACAATTTTTAAGGTACGAGAAAACGAAAAACGCAGAATCATGGAAAATGACCGTGTCTAACAGATTGTCGAATCTGGATCAGGTTGGATCATTATTATGGACAGAAGGAACAAATTAAATTTCAGTGGCTACGCAACGCCTGCCAAGCGCTTACTCATTCCCTCTCTCTCTCTGTCGCAAACACTTGTACGTCTCAAATATGTAGTTATACATGTAGAAATGTAAAAGCAGATGTAAAAAGCATATGCAAACAAAATTGGAAACATGTATAATATTCCAAAAATGATTTGACTTCATTTTTTGAAATATTATTTTTTTCCCAAAATTTAGTTTGTCCCTTTTGAGAACATATAATAAATTGCATAAATCGCAAGCTCATATATGTATGTATGTATATACTGACTGAGTACCGGGTATAAGGTAGACGTTCCCCCTCGTTTTTTTTCTAGGTTTAGTTTTTTTTTAGAGTTTTTTAATATTTGTCATGTTTTTTCCAGAGGATGTGCTTCTTTTTTCACATAACTTAAGTTTCTTATAACAGGTTGTGTTGAACTTTGCGGTTCTGGAAAGCTGACAAATGCAGCTATAAATCCGACCCAGACGTTTTCTAGCTGCAGCTTAACGTTTGGAAGATATTAAGCTTTCAAATTCAAATTTTATAATTTTTTGCGATATTTTTTCCCGAAATTATTACTTTGAAAACTTAGGAAAAGTAAAAAAAACATATTTCGTGGCTGGGATTATTGGTTTTAGACACATTAATTAAGCGTAAGGGCCCCCTCACAGGGGCCACGCATAGGCAAGTATAGCTTTTAGTTTTCTGGATGTGTGGTATGGAAAGGGCTCGGAAGTCGAGGTGTTTTTGGCAAAGGCAAGTAGTTCCCCTGGCATCCTCTTGGAGGCATCTTCCAGTGATGCCAGCGTCGGGGCGCCCAGGTATCTTTTCCTTGCCTGTGAGAGAGCCGGTAAGTTGCATATGTGATGTTCCAGGTTTTCGATAGACCCGGGTTCATCGCATTTCCTACAGCTGTCTCGGTAGGTGATGCCTAGCTTGACTGCATTGGCCACAGCCAGACAGTGATCTGCAAATATTCACACTTGCAGTTTGCAGTCCTTCCGTGGTAGGTGCAGTAGATAGTAAGCGAGTATTCCATTGAGTTCTTTGCACATGGTGTAGTGGCGCTGGTAGTAGCAGTTGGGATCCATGTAGTTGGGATCCACTAAAACGATATCGCATGTGATTAGCTTCGGCCAATTATGCTGACAGAGTCACCGTGCATTATTTTGGGGAGAAAGCAGAGCTTAGCTTCCAGAACAGCTGTGCTCGCGAAGCTTTCGCTAGTGACACTTGTCAAAAATATGCTTTCAGAACTTTTGATTCTGCTGCTTTTGTTCTGCTGACCCCATATAAACGGTTCGACCCTCAGGAAAGTTATTTTTTCTGAAACGTGAATGTTGGAAAATCGGTGGGTAAATCGCCAAAATTGAGTGAAAAGTTTGCAACAACCACCACGTGGCTTGACTAAAACCATAAAGAAAAACCATAAAACAAAACTTCGAATTTATACCGAGCGACGAAGGCGAAAGTATTAAAGAAGACGAGAGAGTACGGCTGGATAGGGTGCTGCAGCGCGGGAGCTTATGTCGATGTACAATGTGATACAGTGGGCAGTACAAATAGCAAACAATTTTACTGACCTACTGACTATGATTTAACTTATGTCGACTAAATATCGAGCTGGGAAACCCAACACGGGATTTTTCAGGCGGCCGCACTTCGTTTGGGTCATGGAAAAAGAACGTAGATAGAATTATGAGCATCTATGAGGGTCAAGAAAACACATACAACTATTACCTAGTCACGTTAGCAATACGTAACAAGGTATTCGTAGAGGCTGACAAGGTGCTGGAGTCCTACAACAACCCAATGAATTGGAAAGCTATTTGCCAATGCCTTAAAGCCCACTATGCGGATAAGCGCGATCTCAAGACCCTGGAATATTAGATATTACTTTTATCCCAGGGACGTTCCACCATAAACATGTTTTATCAAGCCGATTACCACCAGCTCTTTTTGATAATAAATCAAATAAGTATAGTGATAGACAGTGATATACAGTGATAGACAGTGAAAGTAAAATTCGAAAGGCCAAGAGCCATATTGAGACCTTTGGTTTGGCGTGCACTCCCGTCCACGCCCAGAGATCAACCCTACACTCCCTACACGTCCCGGAAAGAAAGAAGAAGAAACCCGAATTCTGCCAGGGAAAGCCGAAAAACTGGTATGTGCCCTGTGCCAACGAACGAAGCTTCCAGAAATAGCCTAGGGTTCTTTTCTTTTTCTTTCACCCGATAGGCCGCCTCCGCCAACTTGTGGACCCCACTCCCCGCCAGAGCAGCAGCGTTTAACCCGGTCGTATTGCTATTCTGATCTTGGGGCGGGGGGCAGTTTTTCTATGGAACCTGGAACACCCGGCTCCCACACTTTGCTGGAAATCCCATCGCCATAACTTAACCTTGCCATAACCTCTGCGCAGGCACCATTGCACAGTGGTCGCCCCCATAGGCCAAAAATAAAAAAAAAAAAGTTAAAATTATTACTTAAAATGTGGCAACGCTGTTTCATAAGAGATCAAACTTTTTAAATCAGCTGTGTTCATGCCGAAAAGCATGCACCATGCGACCACCCAACCTCCAACCAACAGCAACATCAACCTCGAACAGAAAGCTCAAGGGCAATGTTGCAGAGCGGCGAAGCGGTGTTCTAGATTTAAGCTTCTTGTAAATATGGTAGTCTTAGCAATAAACTGAAAACCGAAGCACGCACATTTTTTGTTTGGTCGGCCTATGCACGACCGATCACCACTACGTATCAACCGCAAGAAGCCGACCCCCACATATCCACCACAACCGAAAACTCAAAAAACTACTGGCAGGAACTCCCACTACAATCATTTGGTCCTTCGATCCGGATTACTTGTTTGGATTTTTCATCTATAAAAAAATCACGGATATCATCCCCCCATCCGCTCGACCCAGCTTGTTCCTGAGAAACTGCCAGGTAAGTACCTAGAATTCCGAACTAAAGTAACAAAATCTTTGGGTCAAGGCTCTGTGTGTGAATTGTGTAAAAAAAATTCTACAAAAGAAAAGTGCAAGTGAAAGGAAGAAAGGGCGAAGAGGGAAAGAAGGAACGCCTTTTTTTCCATTTGCATATATGTACATAAGAGAACTCTCTATTATTTCTCCTCCAAAAATCGCCAAGTGCAGTGAACCTCCAATATACATATGCATGTACATAAATTCTCCAATTTGTTCCCCTCCGCGTCTACACTCGAACTTCGAACCTAGTGCATCAAACCGATCGCATCGAACCTCGAACTTCGAACCTAGTGATCGAACCCGATCGCAGCGACCGTACGAAACGGACTTACCTACATACATATGTGCATACATACATCCATACATATTTTCATACCTTGATTTTTTCCTTCGCTTTTCTTTAATCAAAGTACACACAGTTTTTTTTTTCCTATCCAAAAATTCACACCGTTTATATCAAGGAACAGAGCCTTCCCAAAACAGAAAAAAAAAGAATTAAATTTACGTTCATTTTTTGTGTAATCCGTATTACCTGCATACATATCCATATACATACATATACTGTAGTTAATGTTTGCATGCGTCGTTCTCTATTAACACAAAAGAGTGATATCCAAAATATAAAAACTATTAGTTCGCATATATGTATGTGGACACATCCATATTATTTATTTTTTGAATTCCAAAACGAGCGCGCTCATCGCATTCGGCAGCACATACCTACATACATATATACGTCCATACTTGCATACATATGTACATATATGACAGTACGAATATATGAGTGAAGCTATTGTTGCGTGTTCCTCTTTGTGCATTGGCGTGTGATACCCAGCCCTAAGCGGGTATATGCTATTTTGACAAGGTTCGGCATGTCGAATATTTTTTGCAACATTTATATATACGTATATTATTTTTTTAAGTTGTAATGCTCCTATTTCAGGCTGAGGTAAGCTCAGTCTTCTCCAGGATCCTACTACAAGAAATTTGTAGTCTGCAGGAACCTCTACAAGAAACGGGGTCGGCCCTAACTAGGCTAAAAACAAGAGTGGAGGAGAATAAGGCGTAACCGTACCCGTGTGAGTTGGATCGAGAAGATAGTGAAGGGCACGAGGCGTTGTCACACTCGTGGGGTCGAGAAGGATAAGGGATACGAGGCGTTGTCACACTCGTTGGGTCGAGGAGGATAAGGGATACGAGGCGTTGTCACACTCGTGGCACCTATCAGAGGACCAAGAATAATTTGGGAATTGGATTGGCCCGTACCGCGATATTCTCGGTTGCGAATTGATGCCGTAGTTCCCACCCGGAAAATAGACTTACTCGGTGGGTTTGTTTGGATTTATTTATTTATTATTTATTTATTTATTTATTTGGTTGGATATCTCTTTTTGCTTGGTTTGGCTTAACGTATGGCGTAAAGTACTTTGTCGTAAGTTGCTGCGCGGAGCAACGTCTATTTCGCGGCCGTGTTCCCGAGTAAGTGTCTTGCACTTCTTTCGCTAGAACGCTCGGAACCTAGTATCCGCAGATCGAACTAGCTAACTTAAACTTATGGGTGGGGGGATATGTGCTGACGATGCACCGATGGTCAATTTCTTTTGTCGAAAAGAAAACCGTCGCATCGAACCTTAGTGGGAGGGGAAAGTTTTTGGGTCACAATTGAGGTAGTGGTAGGAGAGTTATGGATGGGTGTAGGAGGGGTAGTCACGTGGCCGAACGGCGCGCGTGCGGTGGAAGAAAAGTGGGTGGTTCGGAGAGTTTTCGTGTATTGTATAACATGGCTTATTTTTATACAAAGGTAATTCTTAATCTTAAGCTTATTACTCCTCCATTGCCGGTGCGGCGTGGTGAACTGTAACGCAGCCTTGGGGTTCGTTACACCCCCCCCTTTCTTCCGGGAGGAGGCGGACGCAGACCGGTCCGGCGAGGACGAGGGAAGGGGTAGGTACGTGTGGCTTGAGTTTGCCGAATTTTAGGGGGGGCGACGGTGGCATACATGGGGTCCTTACCGCTGGTCGGTGTCGATACCTCGGCCGGGCGGGCGTCAGTAGGAAGGTGGGGCGACACGGCCTCTACATCTTGGGACGCATTTTGTTCACCTTGGATTTTAAGGCGACGGTATAATATCCATATAATGGAACAGAGAGGTAAGGCCACGGCGAGCGTGAGGAGGTAGGAAGCGGTACTTTTTACCGTCAGCATTTCGTTTAGGCTGTGGATTTGATTGAGATTATTCATGCTTAGTTCCCGTAGAAAAGGTAGACTAAGTTTTTCTTTGTGGACCGTTATGTTGACTTTCGTCATTGCGGACACCACTGCCTTCCTCTTAGAGTCGCCGAGGTGGTTAATGTACCAGGTCCCGTTAAGAGAGACGCGGTGGGAGTACGTCACTAAGTACGAGCCCGAAATCTTTTGGCTGGTCCCGGCATCATCAACAACGGTCATGTTCGCGTCGTTGATGACGAGAGTGCCGTGGTCGACGATAGTTACAGGGTCTAGGTGTTCCGGTAGGGTAGCACAATGTGCGATAGACCCGGCTACCATTTGTTGGGCGCAGGTGCTTCCCCCTCGTTCCCTGCAGAACGTAGCCCCAAAGGTTGTCTCGCAGGCCCCGATGTTGAGGGTCTGTGTACCGCAGTCTGCCACTATGTCTCCCTGAGTGAAATCCAATATTCTGTGGTGGCGATGAACCGGGAATATGAGCAACTTCCTACAATTTAATTTGGGTTGAGGGAACTTTATAAGAAAGTGGAGTAGGTCGGGAGTTTGAAAAACGCTGATGTTCGAGACCTCTAATAGCTCCACCAAGGTTATGTTGACTAACTGTTGCTCATTGAATTCGTTTATATCGGCGTTTATTTTGGCTAAAGTTAGCCCAAGGATAAGACTTTCTAGGTCCGTTATGATTATTCTATTTTTGGCGAGGACTGTCTCTACTATCTGGGCCTTCTCGGCCTCGTCCGACTTCTGGATCGTGTTGAAAAAGTGCGTCAGTTCGTTAAGTCGGTTTTGCATCTCCCCCTGTCGGTGTTCGGATTCTATCAGTTGTGCTTGTTTGAACCTAATTTGCTCCCAGTCATTGAAGTCGGGCGTTCCCGCTACTACTTTCAACGCTGTACCGAGCAGGTTTATGCTCCTGGCTTCCCTACGGTGGACTTTTAGCATGGCTATTAAATTGCAGATGTGGTCCAAGTCGGTTGCTAATACCTAGGCCAGGCGGGTGTCCGTGAACGTCTCAGCAGCGCGCTCGGTCTGGGCGACGTAGACCTCATAAGAAGTGACGTTGGCGGTGTGGTGGAGGCATCCTGGCTTCTCCCAGATTACTGCGTCTCCGTCCACGATCGGGATATAGTCGGCATTGGTGTAGTCATTTACTTTTACGGCGTCCTGTGCAGAGGTGACTAGGGCAAGTAGGACCAGCAGGGGTGACATGGTGTGGGGGGGATTATTGTTGGCGGCGGCAGGATTAAAGGTGATTGTTTTGCTCTTAATTGCCTGGGTTGTTGTTGTCCTTTAACTCCGGTTGGTTAAGTAGTCCTTGATGCACTTTGGGGTAGATTTATCCTTGATAGGAGTCGGAATTTAATTTTGGGTTTTGATTGTTTTATTTTTATTTAATTCGATTTTTTCTTCCTTTTGAGTTGGTTGATTTGGTCTGGTCTATTCCGTGGGTAGTGGCGTACTGATCGACGAAAGCCAGGGCATCGATTAATATAGGTGTCGATCCCCGGTCAAGCTCGGGATTATGTCGCCGTGGCATCCGTGTCGTCAGCTGGATTATCGAGTTCGGGGTCGTTGAATTCTTTCAGATCGTTGACATTGGCGACCTTGTGCTTCCGGCTGCTTGAGTGTTGTAATTTCACGATGTTTGACGACGGGATACCTTTTACCCGGTATGGTCCGTCAAACTTTGGGGCCAGTTTGGCTGCAAAACCCTCGGATGCATTTGACAGGTGGTGTTGTCGTACGAGGACCAATGAGCCGATCGTAGGGCGCCATTGCCTGCGACGGAGATTGTAGTGTGGCGCTTGCTCTTGACTTTCCCTTTGGATGTTACTCCGGACGATGGAAAAGATCTCTTTCAGTCTCGACGCTTTGTCAGTAGCCGTCTCCGGGGTGCTCCCTGTTCCTGGTGTGACTTCATCGTATAGAGCGCCGGGCAACCTATGTTCTCTAACGTGTTAAAGGAAAGCAGGGCTGAATCTAGTAGTCTCGGAGACGGTAGAGTTTATGGCCAATGACATTTCATCCCACGTATTCTGGTGGTCGTCGATGAATTGGGCGGTCATTGTCTTCACGGTTCTAGTCGCCCTTTCCGTGGGATTTTCCTGGTTGCAATATGGAGCGGTGTGCTGCAGTTTGACGCCTGCGATTTGGAGGAACATTCGGAACGAGCGACTGGTGAACTGGGTGCCGTTATCGCAGACGAATAATTTCGGTACCCCAAAACTGCTGAGGATTCGTTCGCGGAACGCTCGTTCGAGGTTAGCCGTGGTTGCCTTTTTGAGGGGTATTAGTTCGACCCACTTAGAGAAGGTGTCGAAAAATACTAGCAGCATCGTATTCCCTCGTTTGGACCGTGGCAGTGGTCCGATGAAATCTGCGCACAAGGTAACAAACTGCTCCTCCACCTTGCGAGTGAGCATCTTGCCCACTAGTTTGCGTTGCATGGCCTTGAACTTCTGACAACTTACGCAGTTGCGAATGTAACGTCTTACGTCTCGATAGAACCCGGGCCAGTAATACCGTTGGGAAACCCTGGCGATGGTCTTCCGTATGCCGAGGTGACCAGCTGTTGGTTGATCGTGGCATTCGTGGAGTACCCTCGTCCGGCGATCTTTTGGGACGCAGAGCTTCCAAGACTCCGTTCCGATAGGTCCGTGGCCGAGATTTCGGTAAAGTTGACCGTTCTCGTAGGTGTAGTACGGATATTTTTGGGGCTCGTCGTGGACTTGTTGTATCCTTCGTTGAAGCCAGGGACAACTGTCGGGTTCCTCTCCGACGCGTGCGAGTGTTTCCAAGGGCTGCCTGGACAGTGCGTCCGCCACTACGTTTTGTTTTCCGGCGCGATAATGCACGTCGTATTGGTATTGTTCTCTACCGTGTGGACTTTCCAGGGTGTTTAACCATTTCAGCGCGAGATGGTCAGTTACCACGTCAAAGCGGTAACCCTCTAGATAACATCGTAGTTTACGTATTGCCCATATGACGGCTAGGCATTCTTTGTCGGTGGCAGAGTAGTTCTCTTCCGCCTTGTTGAGTCATCGGCTGACGTATGCGATGACTCGCTCTTTCCTTTCAATCTCCTGTGTGAGGACTGCGCCCACGCCTACGTTACCGGCGTCCGTTTGTAAAGAGAATTTGACGTTAAAATCTGGGCAGGCGAGTACGGGGGCGGTAGTAAGTAACTCTTTTAGCTTTTCGAAGGCGTCTTGTTGTTCCTGTTCCCATGTCCATGTTTGTCCCTTCTTTAGCAGTTGTGACATTGGTTAGACCACTGTGGCGAAATTGGGAACAAACCTTCGGTACCATGACGCCATTCCTATGCATTGTCGGAGTTCCTTCAAGTTGGTGGGCGGTCTCAAGTCTCTTACGGCGGCTACCTTGTCGGGGTCGGTATGGATACCTTCCTCACTGATCATGTGTCCCAAATATTTGATGCGTCGTTGGAAGAAAGTACACTTTTCTGCGTTGATTCGCAGGTTTGCCTTGAGAAGTCGAGAGAAGACCTCTTTTACGTTGTGGAGGTGTTCCGTGTAATCCTTTCCGATGATGACAATGTCATCTAAGTACGCGAAGGCGTAAGGTTCCATATCTGCGCTGATGACCGTGTCTAACGTTCGTTGGAACGTTGCCGATGCGGAGTGTAATCCAAAGGGCATCACCTTCCATTGGTAAAGACCTCTTCCTGGCACCGTGAAAGCGGTGGCCTCCCTACTGTCGAGGGCCATAGGTATTTGCCAATACCCATTCTTCAGGTCTAGAGTGGTGATAAAACGCGCATTCTTCAGGCGTTCTAGGATGTAATTGATCCTCGGTAATGGATAGGCGTTGAGCTGGCGATAGTCTACGCACATACACCATTTGTCGTTCTTTTTGCGCACGAGAACAATTGGTGCGCTGTGAGGGCTTCGAGAAGGTTCGATGAGTCCTTCGGCTATTAGTTGGTCGACTTGCTCGTCGATAATTCACCTCATGGCGGGGTTCTTGGGGTAATACCTCTGTTTTATTGGCCGGTTGTCCCGCATGACGATGGTGTGCTCCGTAAGGTCTGTGGTACCTCGAAGCTTTTCGAACTTTGGCAGTTCCTCATCCAGGAATTCCTGGATTCCAGGATAGGGATCGTTGGTTCGTTCTGGCTCGTCTTCAAGTTGTTCGTCCATCTCTAAGCTGAAAGCTCGACTCGGGTCTTCCGGGAGGATGGTCGTGTCGAACGCGCTCGGTGGTTCCGCCCCTCGAGGGTGTTCCCTCATGTTGGCGACGACTGGGGTGGTATCGTTTAGAGAAGGGGTGCTTGCGGGGGTTTGGTTGGATACCTGGGCCAGGGGTTGGGACGCTAGTTGAGGAGTCATTTGTGTTGGGAAGATAGCGTGGTTGCTATTGTTGGCCCCGGAGTCTACGCCGACCACCCGTCTGGGCGCTTGGTCGTTAGGCGGAGGCCTTGGTTGTGGAGGCAATCGTTCGCCTGTGGGGAGGCGGCTCTGGTTTCCATAACCTTTATGGGGATCGCCGCGCCGTAGGCTTCAGTTGATCTCCGTACATTCCGCATTGCTACGTGGGAGCTTGTGTCACCTATCGTTGGCCTGGGAATCGGGTGCTCCGCGGCGGGCCTAAGGTTTGTGCTTCTCGTATTTGGCCTAGGAATCGGACGTTCCGTTGCAGCCTTAGAATTTTTGCTGGGCGCTCGTTGCTTAGCCGTGGTATCTGTCGTAGTTTTCCTGGGACGCGAGTTTTCCGGGTCTGTCCTTGGTCTCGGATTTTCCGTTCCTGTGGTGGGGACTGGACTGGCAGTGACCACCGGGGGGTTTGCCACGGGGTGCCGGCCTCGGAGTTGTAGGAGGGTGGTGCCGCATTTGATCGTTGTTTCGATCGCGCACACGAAATCCAGGCCCACAATGACTTGTTCCAACATGTTGGGTAAGACTAGGAGAGGTATCTGGACTTCCCGTATGTCTAAACGGATGTAAGCCAGGAGGATTTGCGTGATCTCGCGCACTGAGCCGTCGGCCAGTCGGATTTGCACGCATGCCTCCCGAAGATTGGTGTTATTGTCCAGTTGTCGGGCGAGGTCAGCACTGACGAAGCTCCGGGACGCCCCGGTGTCAATAGTGGCCTCCGCGTCTTGTCCTCCTATGGTCACTCTCGCCACTATCCGGCCATCGTGTAGGTGTAGGGGTTTAGCTAGTTCCGGGTTTGAGAGGGCGTCGTTCCCGACTGTTCCCGTGTCAGTCGAGGACGCGTGTCGTTTCCCGACGTGTCCCGGCGACAACACTCGATCGTTCGTACACCACGCTTGCCGCATTCCCAGCAAAACAGAATCGAAGGGTTGGTACAGTTCGGAGAAGCGTGGCCAGTTTCGCCAAAGCGGCGGCATGTCATGCGCGGATTCACGATGGGGGTGGTTACCATGCGATGCGCGACTTCCGGAGCCGGAGCGTTGCTTCGGTTCATAGGTTGGCTCCTTGCTAATTCGGTTGAGTCCCACGGGGGTCTCCGGAACGGTGTCCGGTTGGATTCACCTTCCTTGGGGGCCTGATTCGCCGTCGGCCTAGTGTAACGCGGCGTGTTCCGCGAGGGGAGGGGAATTACCGGTGCATTCCGTTCCTGGATGCTCTCGAACTCCGTGGCCAATGCCGTGAGCTGCGTCAGGCTTCGTAGTTCGTGTCTCCGCACATACAGCTGGTAAGCCGGTAAAATGTTGTCGTAGATCCTGTAGAGTTCCTTGGTGGTGTCGTACCCGGCGTGGTGCATGATCAACCGCAGCTCGATAACGAAGTCTTTGAAGGGTTCGCCTACCGCTTGCTTGCGGTCTTGGATCTGGTCCTCCAATTGTTCAAAATATCGCGGTGGCAAGAAGAATGCCAAGAATTCCCTGCGGAAATCCACCCATGGGACGCCTTGTAGTCGGCTGGTCCGGAACCAGCGACTGGCTCGGTCGGTGAGGATTTCCGCCATGGCCCGAGGTAAATGGTTCATGTCTACCCCGTATGAAAGCGCGCGCTCTTCGAGAAGGTCGATGAATGACAGCGGATCGTCCTGTCCGTTGAACTGGATTCCCCACTTCCGTATGCGTTCCGCCATTTGGGCGGCGTGGCTACATTGGTATCCCCCTGCGGGTTCGCTTCCCGCCTGGGGTCCCTCGTTCGTAGGTCGGATTCTCCTCGCGGCTGGAGTACGTTGTTCTGGAGACGGAGGTCTTGGTGACTCGGCCACTATCCCGACGCTGGAGGTAACGCCGGCTTGGTTTTCTGGGTTTTCGGGGACTTTTAACCAGAGCTTGGGTTCCTCCGTACGCCCTTCCGCCTGTGTGGAAGTACTGGGTTGAGGTGACTTGGATCGTGCTGGGGACTTGGCATATTGTCGTTCGAGCTCGGCGAGTCGAACCCAGGCTTCTTGTTCGAGGGTCCCCTCAAACAATGCGGCGAAGCTTCTCCGCATGTCTTCTACAGTGCCCTCACTGCTGAACCCGAATTTGACCGCGAACCTTTCTAACTCTTCTCGTCGGCGCTTGTGGACCCAGCCGGTGCCTACCCCTGGATTAGAGACAAACTCCCCAGAGTAGTACTCACCTGAAATTTTCTCAGTGTTGGGATCCATGGTAGTGTATGGTTTTGTGTTTTACTTTTTCCCTCTACTTTTCTTTCACTCCCTTTTTGGGTACTGCTGTATTTGGCGTCACTCGCGTATTATGAAAGGGATCGGCCCTTGTGCGACACTCCGTGTGTATTTATGTCGTTAACGCGACCCGCACCGTTGGAGTTGTGGGGTTTTCGTAGAGGTTTTGCGCGGCGCAGTACTGTTTTATAGCGCTCGGAGTTTGAGTTCGAGGGTACGCGGGGATCGTGAGATGGATCCGTCCAGCCTATGCCTTAGATTTTAGTGGCCGTGGGTTTTTAATCCACACCCCTTGCTAAAGTTTCCTACAGGTCCCTGCTCGGGCGCCACTTGTAATGCTCCTATTTCAGGCTGAGGTAAGCTCAGTCTTCTCCAGGATCCTACTACAAGAAATTTGTAGTCTGCAGGAACCTCTACAAGAAACGGGGTCGGCCCTAACTAGGCTAAAAACAAGAGTGGAGGAGAATGAGGCGTAACCGTACCCGTATGAGTTGGATCGAGAAGATAGTGAAGGGCACGAGGCGTTGTCACACTCGTGGGGTCGAGAAGGATAAGGGATACGAGGCGTTGTCACACTCGTTGGGTCGAGGAGGATAAGGGATACGAGGCGTTGTCACACTCGTGGCACCTATCAGAGGACCAAGAATAATTTGGGAATTGGATTGGCCCGTACCGCGATATTCTCGGTTGCGAATTGATGCCGTAGTTCCCACCCGGAAAATAGACTTACTCGGTGGGTTTGTTTGGATTTATTTATTTATTATTTATTTATTTATTTATTTGGTTGGATATCTCTTTTTGCTTGGTTTGGCTTAACGTATGGCGTAAAGTACTTTGTCGTAAGTTGCTGCGCGGAGCAACGTCTATTTCGCGGCCGGGTTCCCGAGTAAGTGTCTTGCACTTCTTTCGCTAGAACGCTCGGAACCTAGTATCCGCGGATCGAACTAGCTAACTTAAACTTATGGGTGGGGGGATATGTGCTGACGATGCACCGATGGTCAATTTCTTTTGTCGAAAAGAAAACAGTCGCATCGAACCTTAGTGGGAGGGGAAAGTTTTTGGGTCACAATTGAGGTAGTGGTAGGAGAGTTATGGATGGGTGTAGGAGTGGTAGTCACGTGGCCGAACGGCGCGCGCGCGGTGGAAGAAAAGTGGGTGGTTCGGAGAGTTTTCGTGTATTGTATAACATGGCTTATTTTTATACAAAGGTAATTCTTAATCTTAAGCTTATTACTCTTCCATTGCCGGTGCGGCGTGGTGAACTGTAACGCAGCCTTGGGGTTCGTTACAAAGTAGTGAATTGAACATTACTGAGCATTCCATTCCAGCATTCCGCCGACAAATAAAATAAAAAGTAATATAACAAAAAATTCCAATGCGATATTAATATCCATATTTACACATGTGTTTTATTGCTTTGCTAAATTCTCCAAGATAACCATTCGACCTGTACGTGTTCCATTCCGCAATTGAACTTTTTTTTTGTACTCAATATTTATTTCGGGTGTGCAAAGCAAACCTTATAGATGGTTGCTGGCCCCATTAGAATTCTCCAATATAATTCCATCGTTCCTTTACTTCATTCACCGCGTTTACCCAGACTATTATATCAAGTGATCGCGAGGCAGAGCATCTTCTCACAGTTCCATGCTCATTACCTCTATCGCCCTCCGTAGAAGAAGCACCTTCGGTTTCGAACACGGGTATTCCAAAGGACGAAAAAGTCCGGTTTCACACACCACTCGTACCGTCACACAGAAGATCTCCGAGTCAAAAAAAAATGGCTTTGGATGATTTTATAGCTGCATCAGACCGTCTCAGTAAATTCGAGGCAAAAATCAGCGCTCCATCCTCCGTAGAGGTCTCGCCATTCACTCTCAAGATGCGCCTGGAAGAGGTAAAGACCTTATGGGACAAAGTACGAGTGGAATGTGAGAACTGCACCAAGGCTCTCAGTCTGGCAGAACCTGATGGTGAGACGATCCACTCCATGAGCGCAAAATACGATCACTGCTATGCAGTGTATGAAAGATGCGCGTCCGCTCTGCAGGAGCGAATCGAGAACGGGACAAACCCAGCTCCGGTATCAGTACCGAATTTCCAGCAACGAGGTTGCAGGCTCCCACCCCTTGAAACCTAGGTGTTCTCCGGAGATTATCTGAAATGGCCCTCTTTCCGGGACCTATTCACTGCAATCTACGCGAAAAATCCTAATATATCGCAGGTGGAAAAACTTTATCACCTGAGCCACAAGACTCGCGGGGAAGCGAAAGCTATCGTGGAGAAGGCTCCGGTCACAAATGAGGGTTTCGAGTCCGCATGGACCGCCCTCAAAGAGCGTTTTGAGAACAAGCGAACGCTGGTCAATAGCCAGCTGAAGATCCTTTTCAGTTTCCCCCCTATCCAAAAAGAGTCCGGAGCTGCTCTAAAAGATCTCCAGAGTGTGGTCCAAGGATGCCTTACGGCCCTTGAACACTCCGACGTCCCCATTGATAATCGCTTCGCGGACGGCGTGCATAGTCTCCTCCAAGTTGCCTCAGATAACCTTATCGCTGTGGGAACAATCTCTGCCCAGCAAAAGCGAAATTCCGACGTGGGCAGCCATGAATAAATTCCTTAGTGAACGACATCTATCCCTCGAAGCGATTGAGAATGCAGGCACCTCCATGTTTTTGCTTTCCAGATCTGAAAAGAAAGAAACCTCTTCCAAGAAAGTTAATTCCTTTGAGGCAAAGGTCAGCGTCAAAACGCGAACATGTAACCTTTGCTCAAAGGAACCTCATTCCGTGCTCGCTCAACCTCAATGTCCTCGCTTTCTAAAAATGTCTGCTTATGATAGGTCCAACTACATGAAACAGCAAAGGCTATGCATGAACTGTTTCGCTATGGGGCATCAAATTAAAGACTGCACGAGTCAGCATAACTGCTTCACGTGCAAGGGGCGCCACCACACACTTCTGCACCGTGGTCACCCCCCTCCAGAGCCCTCTACATCAGTTCCCTCGAATCCAAATCCAAGTCCAATAATATAGTCCACTTCATCCTCTAATGTCCAAAACTATTTCACAGCAAGCACACAGGGTGTTCTGCTAGGCACGGCTGTTATAAATATATGCCATTTTGGCACTAGCTATAAAGCACGTGCATTGATCGATTCTGGGTCAGAAGCAACGTTCATCTCAGAACGCTTGTTCAGAATCATCAAGCTTCCTTTCAATCCAGTTCAAGTGCAAGTATCGGGCTTGAACCAAGCAATAGCTGCAAGGCCTCAAAAGATATGCCACTTCCAAATAGGCTCCCCAACAAAGCCGAGAATACACATAGAAACCTCGGCCTTTGTTCTTCCAAATGTGGCAGGCACCTTACCCTCGTATCCAATTTCTCAAGATTTTCTAAAGGACCTGCCAAATATTCCTCTGGCTGACCCTTCTTTTCATAAGAGCTCGCAGATAGATGTACTTTTAGGTGCAGATATCCTTCCGTCCATTTTACTAGGCGGCTCCCTTCCCAATATTTGTGGATCACTACTTGGCCAAGAGACCATCTTTGGATGGATTCTCACTGGACCTGTAGCCGATTCGACTCGCACCTCAATTTCTTCCTTTGCGACAAGGATAAGCGTCAGCTCTAAACAGCGTTTAGAAAAACTTCTAACAAAGTTTTGGGAAGTGGAGGATCTTCCAGCCAAGCTGGTAGAAGATTCTTCTGAGTCTGTCTGCGAAGACAATTTCGATCGAACCACCCGTAGAGATCCAAAGGGCAGGTATATGGTATCTTTGCCTTTTCGGAATCCTGAAGGCAAAAACTTAGGTCATTCCAGATCAATCGCACTAGCTCAATTCCTCAAAAACGAAGGTCGCTTAAAACGGAACATTCCATTGAAAGAGCAGTATGATCGCGTCCTCCGGGAGTACTTGGACTTAGGTCATATGCGACAAGTAGCTCCAAGTAACGATTCCGATAATTTCTATCTGCCCCATCATGCTGTTCAAAAACCGGACAGCACCACTACAAAGCTACGGGTAGTCTTTAATGCCTCCAGTCCGTCCTCAAATGGCAAGAGTCTGAACGACACTCTCTATCCAGGACCGGTTCTCCAATCAGACCTGACGATTCAGATTCTCAAATGGCGGTTCTTCCAATATGTCTTTAATGCGGACATCACAAAAATGTATCGGCAGATTACCCTCGATCCTTCACACACAAGATTCCAAAGGATCCTTTTCAGGAACGTAAATGGCGAGCTCTGTGATTATGAGCTTACCACCGTTACGATCGGGGTAAATTGTGCTCCATTCTTGGCCATTCGGGTGCTAAAAGAACTTGCGAAAGATGTCCTAAAGCGATTCCCACTGGCAAGTGACATCATATCCAATTCAATGTATGTTGACGATGTACTTGCTGGCGCTCACACAATACAAGGTGCAATCACAGCGATAAAGGAACTTCGTGCTGCTCTAGAGGGTGCGGGGTTCCCTTTGAGGAAATGGACTTCAAACGCGAAGCAAGTCCTCGTGGATATTCCTAAGGTGCATTTGTTATGTGCCGATTTTCTTGAAATGGAGGACGCTAGCTCAGCAAAAACGCTGGGTATCCGATGGCAAGCGGATAGTGATAAATTCCTTTTCAAACCATCCGAGGTAGCCATAAGTTCCTCTTACACAAAAAGGGAAGTCCTATCCCAAATATCAAAACTATTCGATCCAGCAGGATGGCTCGCTCCATTCATAGTCCGAGCTAAGATCTTTATGCAAGAAATCTGGCTTAAAGAGCTAGAGTGGGATGACTCTTTGCCAACAGACCTCCTGAAGAGATGGCAATAATTTCTCCTTAGCTATCCTGCTCTCCAAGAAATTCGTATAACAAGATGGGTGCAGTATCACCCCAGAGTAAACTTGCAGTTCCACTGCTTTTGTGACGCGCTTTCGGCGCAGCCATCTATGTCCGTGTAGAGAGTGAACAACAGGTCTCTATCCATCTACTCTCGGCAAAGACCAGAGTTGCTCCGGTGAAGACCGTGTCCTTACCACGTTTGGAATTGTGCGGGGTGGTTCTCCTCGCTGAACTGTCCGCGTCTCTCCTCCCCAACTGTTCCTTGATAGCAACGAATGCTTTTATTGGACAGACTCCACCATAGTGTTAGCGTGGCTAAACAAGCCACCATGCAGATGGACGACATTTGTAGCTAACCGAGTGACTAAGATCACACAGTCCGTTAGCAAGGGAACATGGTCTCACGTCAGATCGGAGCACAACCCTGCTGATCTGGCTAGCAGAGGTGTTTCATCCCAAGAATTGGCTAGCAGCAATCTGTGGTGGCATGAGCCAGACTGGCTAACACTGGCAAAAGACCAATGGCCAATCCCATCAGAATCTCCGCACGAGACAGAGTTGGAGCAACGCACGGTGAAGTGCAACGTATCCAAGTCTTCACCGGAGTCCAGTATCGTAGACCGCTTCTCAGAATTCGGGAAGGCTATTAGAGTTTTAGCCTATGTTTTTCGTTATCTCAAGAGGTGTCAGAAATCTGACACTCAATTTCCAGTCGAGCTCAGTAGCCGTGAACTATTCGAAGCACAAGAGCGTCTGATCATCCATACTCAACGCGCGGAGTACGCAAAAGAGCGCTTGCTAAATAAGCAGCCACTTTCACCGTCGAGCTGCATCAATAACTTAAATCCATTTCTGGACCAAAAAGGGGTGATCCGAGCATGCGGTCGTGTGAGGACATCCGAGTCTCTAAGTTATGATGAAAAGCACCCGATCATTCTACTTTACGCAAGCGGGTTCACACGTCTACTTGTACGGTTCACTCATCGGATCTCAATGCATGGTGGAAACCAACTTGTGATTCGGCTCATCCGATCCAAATACTGGATCCCGAAACTTCGGACCCTAGTCAAAGCGACTATCAATTCCTGTCGAGTGTGCGTGGTCCATCGACGGAAGTTGCAAGCCCAGCTTATGGGAGACTTGCCCAGGGAGAGGATCCTGTTCTCTCGTCCATTCACTCGAACGGGGGTCGATTTCGCTAGACCATTCGACATCAAGACCTACACAGGTCGAGCTTGCCGCATCACAAAGGGGTATGTTTGTGTCTTCGTGTGTTTCAGCACGAGGGCGATCCATCTGGAAGCAACCTCAGACCTCACGACCGAAAAGTTCCTTGCAGCTTTCAAGCGTTTCGTGGCGAGGCGGGGGTGCCCTCAGCAAATGGTTTCTGACAATGGAAAGACGTTTGAAGGAGCCGCAAAAGCCCTGTCCCATGATTTTCTGGTCGCTACAAGAAACCGCATTATCGCCGCATATCCTCAACAACATCTAAAATGGCGTTTCAATCCTCCAAGCGCACCTCACATGGGTGGCTTGTGGGAAGCGGGAGTGAAAAGTTTCAAGACGCTTTTCTACAAGTCCACGTCGACATGCAAATACACATTTGAAGAATTGTCGACCCTCCTCTCCAAAATAGAAGCGTGCTTGAACTCGCGGCCAATTTCGCCTATGTCAGAAGATCCCACTGACCTGCTAGCCCTCAGTCCAGGCCATTTCCTGGTTGGCGGCCCGCTGATTTCCATTGACGAGCCCGAAATCAGGGAGGACGCAGGGTCAATCATCAACAGATGGCAGCGTCTTAAGGCTCAAAACCAGCAGTTCTGTTTGCGTTGGAAAGAAGAATACCTTAAGGAGTTACACAAAAGGAACAAGTGGCAACTCCCAACGCGAAACCTTCAAGCAGGCGATATGGTTGTCGTCAAGGAAGACAACCTTCCATTAAAGGTGGGGGGGAATTCATTTGAATGGCGCCTAGGAAGAATTGAGCAAACTTATCCAGGTGTCGATGGCATGGTCCGCGTGGTTGACGTTTTGACGGTCCGTGGCACCATTAAGCGGCCAGTCGCAAAGCTCATTCTTCTTCCTATAGAAAATACTGTCCACGTCCAAGTGTCCAACTAACCCATATGTTTTTTGTCGTTCGGTGCATATGACCCAATCACTAATATCTCACGTTCTTTTTCTTTCCAAGCATGACACCTCGCCAACGTCCAGTAGAGCACAGCCGTCCGCGGGGAACCAACAGCTTCCGCTGTCGGGTCTGCCGCGGAGTCCACGCATTGCGAAAATGCCAGCGGTTTCTGCAGCTCAAGGTGGAGAAACGATTACGGGCAGTCCTCATCAATAAGTACTGCCACAACTGCCTGGCTCACCAACACTCCGGGCGCTCGTGCCGAAGCGGCGACACGTGTCGAGTGTGCGGGCAGAACCACCACACCCTCTTCCACATGGGAGGAAAGCACCGATCCTCACGTCCGAAGCCCCGCTCTCTACCATCGAGGGCATCCTCGCCACCAGCGAGATCGACCTCCCGATCCGCTGCTCCTCCGACGACGCTGGCATCGCTCCTGCAGTCCAGGAGCACCAGCATTCTGCCAACGGCATGGGTCGTAATCGACGCAGGCCACAAGTCTTTCGAGGTGGGTGCACTCATCGATCCTAGCAGCCCAACCAGTCGCATCAACGCATCTTTGGCAAAGGCCTTCGGGCTTTCCGTCACTCGCGTTGGTGCGGAAGGTGCCTGTACCGCCGTCATTCAATAGAGGAACAGGAGCGATGTCAGGCTGGAGGTTGTGCTGAGCGTGCAGCCTCAACTCCTGATAAGGACACCCGAACGACCCTTGGGCGGCCATGTAAAGGAGCACTTCGCCAATATCGCCTTGGCGGACGAGAATTTCCATCGGCCGAGCACCGTGTCATTGGTATCATTGGTGTCATTGTATCATAAAATCATTCTGTCAGGAGTGATCCCAAGCACCGAAGGCTTCCCGATGGCTCAGAACACGGTGTTCGGGTGGACCCTCTCCGGCACATGCAGTACCGCATGAATGCAACCCACATTCTCTCCCCCCGTTCCTGGGCGCAAAACCTTTTTGTTGCAATTATATTGCAAGGGGGGGAGGATGTTCATGCCGAAAAGCATGCACCATGCGACCACCCAACCTCCAACCAACAGCAACATCAACCTCGAACAGAAAGCTCAAGGGCAATGTTGCAGAGCGGCGAAGCGGTGTTCTAGATTTAAGCTTCTTGTAAATATGGTAGTCTTAGCAATAAACTGAAAACCGAAGCACGCACATTTTTTGTTTGGTCGGCCTATGCACGACCGATCACCACTACGTATCAACCGCAAGAAGCCGACCCCCACATATCCACCACAACCGAAAACTCAAAAAACTACTGGCAGGAACTCCCACTAAAATCAAGCTGTTCTTTTTGTTTTGTTCCCGCTATCCAAGAATAACTGTTAAACATAGGGAAACAAAATTTATTAGTTTTGAGGCGCACGCAACTTGCAAGTGAAGTTAGAAGTAAAGCAATTAAATCAATTTAAATTAAGGTTGATCGAACAATGGAAGTCTTTAATATTTTAAATAAAGGTATTAACTACTATATTTAATTATTTTCATGAACTCAGTATTTTGAGTATATTTTTAATAATTAATTTAATATATGTATAATTTCACTAACAATTTATATATAAACTTTAATTTTACTTAGACTTTTAACTGTGAAGTTAATCGAAGTTAACGATCAAACTTATACTGAAATATTAATTTATATGTACAAATTATTTTGAGCAAATTTCAGCTGCTAGTTTTTGCTAGCCGCTGCGTAACCTTGGAAAAACCAAAGCAGTCTCGCCGTTTTCGCGCTACTTTTTTCGTTTGTGTAACTGTGCTTTTTGTGATGTGTATTGCAATTATCTTTGTCTTCGCCTTCGTCTCTGTTTTCTTTTTTGTGAGTTTTGTTGTGTTGTTTTGTGATTGTCATTTTTATTTATTTGTTCATTTTCTTTTATTTATTTATACATATTATTAATTTAAATTTATATTATTACTTATTACTATATTTTTATAGGAGCTTCATACAAAATCGAATTTAACCGTATTTATATATTTAATAAGTGGTGTTCCGAGACAGGTGCAAATCCAATCAAGATTCAAAGCATTTTCCAATCTTTGAAATTAAGAATAGAGAATGATGGCTATATAGTGGGAGCAGAATATTTGGACCACTTAGAAAAACGCATTAATTACTGCTGCAAGAGAATTGCTATATTTTGGCGTGACTGCAAACGAAATAAAGCATTCGTTTTGGAAAAGCATACGGATTGGCTTTCGACAAATGAACAGTTTTCATTTAAAGCCGATGTACTTACTACACCTGACCGTAGTATTGAGCGTGGCCGTCCAAAAATTAGTTTCTCTGAGTGTTCAACCCGAACCAAGAGAAGACGGATTGCCGAGATTGCTGATTTGGATGAGTCTGCTGCTGAGTATTTGCGTTCTGCTGCTGTTGAAGAAAAAATCTTGCCTGCAAGTGCTAATGAGGTTATTTCGCTTATAATGGAAGCACCAATACATCCTCATTAGAGAGTTTGTCAATAGCAAAATTTCTTCTGAGCTGTTTTGCAGCTATGATAATGTTTTAAAAGAAAAAAAGAAATGTTATCCGGAAAAAATTACAATTAGTGAAGCACATGCAGAAGTGGAGCTTCAAAGTTTATTGGACCATACAACAAAGCGCATTATCGAGTTGCAAGAAAGTGTAATAAGTGATGTAGTCGCCGATCCTATTTCCAACCTAAAACTAATAGGGAAATGTGGCTTCGACGGCAGCTCTGGGTACAGCGAATATGAGCAGAAAGTGGAGAACAATAATTTGGAAGACAGTCACTTGTTCCGCTTGCCCAAATAGCAACTGACCATACGTCCAAAATTGTATGGAAAAACCCACGACCAGCATCCACACGATATTGTCGACCTGTGCGATTTCAATTTATTAAGGAATCAACTGAGTTAAGTATAGAAGAGGAAAAATATTTCAAGGACAAAATTAAGAACCTTGTTCCGACGAGCATATTTTGCAACTCACAATGGTTGATGGCAAAATTTGTAATGCCTTAACCCAAACATCATCCTCAAAATGCTATATATGCAACGCCAAACCCACAGAGATGAACAATATTCAGAAAAGTTTGCAAAGGGAAGTTCATCAGGATCGGTTTCATTTCGGGTTGTCACCACTTCATGCATATATACGATTTTTTGAATATTTCATTCATTTGTCCTACAGACTTGATATTCAAGTCTGGCAAGTTAGAGGAGACGAAGGAAAAGTTAAATTTTTGGATAGAAAAAGAAAAATTCAAACAGAATTCCGTATAAAAATGGGATTGATTGTTGATAAGCCGAAGGTTGGTGGATTTGGAATATCGAACGATGGAAACACTGCCAGAAAATTCTTTAGAAATCCTGGGTTATCCGCCGAAATAACAGGACTAAATGAAGACCTTATTGAACGGTGTGCAACAATATTGCAAGCACTCTGTTCAGGATACAAAATTAATGTGGACAAATTTAAGACATTTGCACTCCAAATAGCGACTGATCTTACAGGGACTTACTCATGGTATTATCTTCCGCCTACTGTTCATAAAATTTTAATTCATGGACCATCCATAATTGAAAACGCTCTGGTGTCGATTGGGGAGTTGTCAGAGGAAGCTGCTGAGTCAAGAAAAAAGGACATAAAGAAATTTCGTCTAAATCATACAAGAAAAAAAACTCGAGTAGCAACAAATGAAGATCTACTCAATCTTCTTCGGATCCTTTCATAACGGGACAACGAAAGTTACCCCCTAAAAATAAGTCTGTTTTTAATAAAAATGTTTTTCATCTTTTAGAATAATATATTAAATAACAACGTACCTTATGTGAAAAAAATTACAAGCAAAATCATTATTATTTTTTTTTATATGAAGATTTTTAGTAGGGGGCTGAATATGAATTATTTTTTATTTATTATATTTTTATTAAATTTAAGAAAAAGTTTCAGATTTTTAACACCACTAGAAGTATTTCTGGCCGCACGCTCCATACAAGCCCGACCACTGTGCATTGCCGTAATGCCTACCGTGAAGCACCCCTAAGAGGGACCTTCGCCTGAGGCCACGTCGGCTAATGAGCCGTCGACACAATTTCACCCTAGTTTAGAGGTTTTCGTTTTTCCTTTACATTTCCTTTTTTTTTTAATTTTTCATTACTAAAGTTAAAGTCTATTTTCCTTAAACCATATTTAAAAGAAAAAAAGAAAAAACAAAAACCTATCCGAAATACCTGCACCACATTATGCACTCGGTGGAAGCCAACAGGGAGCACTAAAAATTTAATTCCCTAGATCCGCGACACCGAACCCAGCAAAAGGCGCCTTTCTGCGTAGGAGGACTGTATGCCTGCATACCGGCATAAACGGTGAGCGAGAAAGAACGATTTTTATCATGTTCCCTTTGGTGCTTTCTTCCCGCTAGCAGAATCCGCATGCGCCAGCTTCCATGCATTCGCTTACATGGAATATGTAAAAAAAAACTACACCTGCCAACAAAAAAAAAATTCTTTTTTTTGCTTAATGCTATTTATAAGAAGTATTCCTTCATTAACTTTAATTTCATGCACTATTAATTCCTAATAACTCTCCCATCTATATTCACAACTTATTTTACTTAAATACACACATATGTACATATATTATATTATTTCTCGATACCTTCTATATTTTCATTTTTATACCCGGTACTCGAAGAGTATAGGGGTATATTAGATTTGTGGGGATAACGGTTGTGTGTAACGCCCAGAAGGAAGCGTTTCCGACCCTATAAAGTATATATATTCTTGATCAGCATCAAAAACCGAGTCGATATAGCCATGTCTTTCTGTCCGTCCGTCCGTCCGTCTGTCCGTCTTCATTAGCGCCTATATCTCAGAGACTGTTAAAGCTAGAGCAACCAAATTTTGAATCCAGTCTCCTGTGTTATCACACTACTCCAAGTGTATTTCAAAATACAAAATTACTGCCGAACTCCATATAAAAACGAGGAGGAACGTTGTGAGCCGCGGCAAAGGACGCGGCTCTACCTTATACCCGGTACTCAGTCAGTATATACATACATTTATGAGCTTACGATTTATGAAATTTATTATATGTTCGCAAAAGGGACGAATTAAATTTTGGGCAAAAAATAATATTTAAAATATAAAAAAATTAAGTCAAAAATTTTTTGAAATTTTTATACATGTATCCATATTTGTTTACATATGCTTTTTGCATCTGCTTCTACATTTCTACATGACATGTATGACTACATATTCGAGACGTACAAGTGTTTGCGACAGAGAGAGAGAGGGAATGAGTAAGCGCTTGGCAGGCGTTGCGTAGCCACTGAAATTTAATTTGTTCCTTCTGTCCATAATAATGATCCAACCTGATCCAGATTCGACAATCTGTTAGACACGGTCATTTTCCATGATTAGTGTTTTTCGTTTTCTCGTACCTTAAAAATTGTGGATTCCACAGATTTTCGTCCTTTGTGGGGGCGGAAGGGGGCGTGCCAAAATTTTGAAATAAACTTGTGCTGGTTTGATATCACAGGAGTTTAGATAGAAAGTTTGGTTGCTCTAGCTTTTATAGTCTCTGAGAACTAGGCGTCAAAAAATACGAATGGGCAAAGCAGATGGGGTCGCGTGTGAGAGAGAGCGAGAGGGAACGATGACTTTCGAAATGGTTTTCTTCATTGTAGCTATAATAATGATCCGATCTGATCCAGATTCAACACAACAATAGAAATGGTCATTCTCTATGATTCTGCGTTCTTAGTTTTCTCGTATCTTCAAAATTGTGTACGCCACAGACTTTCGTCCTTTGTGCGGGCGGAAAGGGGCAGGGCGAAATTTTGAAATACACTTGGAGTAGTGTGATAACAAAGGAGACTGGATACAAAACTTGGTTGCTCTAGCTTTAATAGTCTCTGAGATATAGGCGCTAATGAAGACGGACGGACGGACAGACGGACAGACAGACAAGGCTATATCGACTCGGCTATTGATGCTGATCAAGAATATATATACTTTATGGGGTCGGAAACGCTTCCTTCTGGGCGTTACATACAACCGTTATCACCACAAATCTAATATACCCCTATACTCTTCGAGTACCGGGTATAAAAACTGGGCCAGGAATTTTTCGTTTGTGTTTTCTTAGCCTCAGTATCCAGCAAGGTAAACGAAATCCACGAATTCTTATCGATAGTTTGTCTATTGACACGATTGTGGACTAAGAGAACAGTTTATATTCCCGCCAAGAATATATATGTGCCTATTATTACTGAAGTAAAAGTGAAAGATGGAGGAAAAAGCTGTGCGCATATCCAAAAAGAGATATGCAAATTTTCAACGCTAGGAGAAGATTGCTTTAATAAAAGCAGTTGATGCAAGACCATGTCTTTGCCGGACGCAAAATAAGCATTTTGATATATTTGACATTTTGGCAGCTCCCACTGCGCTATACTTCTTCATCCTATTTTTTGGCAACAATATATGCCGCTACCAACACAATCACTTCATCGTCAGAATTACTCTTCTGCCTTTTTTTAATTTCAGTTTAATTTTCAAAATTGGCGCTGTTTACAAAACACAGCTGAATCATGAGAGTGACCAAGCAAATTTTATGTTCTTGGTCACACTATTTTAATTAAGTTCCACACAACCGAAATAAAGAGCAGATTACTGTCAGTAATTTTCGGCGGTGCTGCAGACAGGCCTTTACCAGGATACTTCTGGAACTAACTGCGGACGACTGCATGGATCTTTTCGCCTCTAGGCTGTTAACGAATAAGTTGATCATGTAATGTGATCGCTCTATAAGTTGAGCGACCTCTGCTGCCTTCTTGAGGGCGATGACTGCCGCCTGGAATATGCTGCATCGATGCGGTAGCTTATATGACAGTCTTATTTCCGGGTTGTGCAGTATATGCCCGCTCCTACTCCTCCGTCCATCGTGGAGCCGTCTTTATATATGTATGTTGAGCTGCTGAATCTCGTCCCGTTCTGTATTCGTTTTTACCTCGAGGCAAGTCGATTAGAAAACTGTAAAGAATCAGATCGAGGAGTAGTTGGTCCAAGGCATCGTTCAATAATTGGTGTCCAAGCAGGGTTGTCGTAGTCAAAAAGAAGGATGGTAGACTGTGAACGTGTGTAGACTATAGACAAGTGAACAGCATGGTTCTAGTTCATTGCTTCCCAGTACCCGTGTTTGAAGATATTTTTGAAAAGTTGCTAAGTGCAAAGATATAACCGATATAATAGATCTCGAAATGGGATTTTTTCATGTACATATCGAATAAGGAAGCAGAGCTTGCACAGCGTTCATCACCAAAGGACATTTTAAGACTTGTTTATACCATTCGGACTAGGAAACTTTTAAGGAATATAAGAACATAACATTAGAACATACGATTTTTTTAAAATAACGTATACATATGTATATATGTATGTACATACATATATAATTACAACGTCATCCTTTATTATTATTCGCATTGAAGACATTGATCGATTTTTTTGTATATGTACATATGTATGTAGGTATGTAGATAAGTTTATTAAAAATGTCAGTTTAATCAATAACCACATAAAAATCAGATTTATTTCTATATACACATGTACATATTTTGTAATCGGTGAATATGTTTTGTATCCAATTTGAATGTAGTTTTGAGATCAATACTGCTTGTGAAGTTACAAAATAGGTAGTGTTAAGTTAGAGATTTGCATGGCTCCATTCAAAACATGTGTACATACATAAGTCCAATAGAATGCATTCGAATTGAATTGTGTTGAATGAGTGCGGCGCACACAATAAATTGAGTTGAATGACTGCCAAGGCGTGTTGGCTTCATAGTTTTCGGTATTCAGTTGTATAAAAATTACTGCCGAACTTCATATAAAAAAACTGGGCCAGGAATTTTTGGTTTTCGTTTTCCCGGCCTCAGTATCCAGCAATCTAAACGAAACCCACAGATTCTTTTCGATATTTGTCCTATCGACAGCTGACTGTCGACTGAGAGAACAGCTGACATTCAGGCCAGGAATATATATTTGCCTATAACATATTATTATTATTATTATTATTACTGAAGTAAAAGTGAAAGATGGAAGCAAAAACTGTGCCAAAAATCAAAAAGAGATATGCATATTTTAGATTGATTGATAGATTGATAAGAAGATTGCCTTGATAAAAGCAGTTGAGGCTAGACCATGTCTAATACCCTTTTTACATTAGGGTGCATCATTGGATTTTTCCGTTAAATGGAACATGCGACAATGATGCCCATAAGAACCCTGTAGATAGAAGAAGACAATGATGCGGCCGCATGATACAACATTCGGCGCATCATTCGCAAGTTTTACCGTATTCTAAGTATTTTTACAAAATACTGAAATTATTCGGGTTTCGACGAGGTATCGGGGTATTTTTGTCGAATCAAACAATAAATTCAATTTCATGTTGAGCGGCCAAACCATTCCTAAACATTTCAATTAAAATAAGTCTGATTGCAAGCAACAAAATGGTAACACATAGACTTGTAAGGTCTTTTGGGACGCACTGATTCCAACTTTAAAAGTGCCACTTGAAAATTAAAGTTAGCAGTGATGCGGAAATGATGCGGCCTAAGTGTAAACGCCTCGCATAATTTTTCCGCACCTTCGACAATGATGCGGTAGTGTAAAAATGCTGTTGAGCTACTGAGCATCTTCAGCAGCGTATTTTTTCGAAATTTAATTAAGACACAAAATGGGTTGGGTTCAATGTATATATGTATATTCGTGTATGTTAGATTTGTTTTCCTTTATGTACGTAGCGAGAGATGCAACAATAGACACGAAACGAAAATTAACGATACGACGATACGAGCAAACGCTAACGAAGACGATCAATTCTAAAAGTGTCTTCTGCTCTGCTGATGAGCCTCCCTCACAGCTCTTGTCGGACGACGAATTTAGGGAAAGGGCAATGTAGCGATTGAGAGCGTAGGGCGTAGGGCAGCAGCAGCGACGATGCATTGAGAGTAATGTAAAGAAAGTAAACTATGCCTATCTTTGTGATGCCATGGGCAGGCGCTTAGCCGAACAAAGGCTATAAGACGGATCATGGAAAATAAGCATTTTGATCATTTTGACATTTTGGCGCCTCCGTCTGCGCAGTACTTCTACTTCCTATTTTTTGGCAAAAATATATGCCGCCCCCAACACAATAACTTTTTCGTCAGAGTTATTTTTTATTTTCTTTTTTTTAATTTCGATTGATTTTGCAAAATTGGCGCTGTTTTAAAAACACAGCTGAATCATGAGAGCGACCAGGCACGTTTTATGTTCTTGGTGACACTATTTTAGTTACGTTCCACACAAACGAAATAAATAGCTGGATACAGGCTTATAGGCCGTGGAAAATAAAAATTACTGCCAAACTTCATATAAAAAAAACTGGGCCAGGAATTTTTCGTTTATGATTCCCTGGCCTCAGTATCCAGCAAGCTAAACGAAATCCACAGATTCGAATCGATAGTTGTCCTATCGACACGATTGTGGACTGAGAGAAAAGCTGACATTCAGGACAGGAATATGGGCATTTCTCTGATGTCGAACTGGACAGTCATACGCATTTCAAGTTGTAAGTTGTACTGTTCGTTTTCGAGATATTTGCAAAAAACGACGGTATTCGCACGGGACAAATATTGATGACTCTTCAAAATGGTTTTAATTTTAAGCATGTATGGTTTGAAGTTTTTTTTTTTAATTTAATTTAAGCTTCTGACGCACGGGAAATGTCTCACGGGACAAAAATTTCTTGACTTTATAAATGTTACAAAAATTCCGTTAGCCGATATTGAGAAAAATGGCTGGGATTGTTTTAAGATATTTCAATACGTAAGGTAGACTTCGAGGAAAAACTTTTATCAAGAATCATCTTTCTTATAGGCGAAAAAAATAATAGAAAACATGACAAAAAAATACCAAAAAAGTGAACTTATGCTAATTTTAATAGGTTTTCAGATCAAAGTAATGAAATTATATGTCAATTAATTAAATTGGCGGATTTTCAATATCTTTTAAAAATAAAATCCCGAGAAAACTATATTCAAATGCGTTTTTATTGAATTTTAATTTTTTAGCCTCGGTGGACCTCTTGAGAGAAATGCCCATATATACATATGTGTATATTATTACTGAAGTAAAAGTGAAAGATGGAGGAGAAAACTGTGTGCAAAATCAAACAAGAGATATGCAAATTTTCAACGTGAATTGAAGATTGCTTTAATAAAAGCAGTTGAGGCAAGACCATGTCTTTGTCGGATCGCGGAAATTAAGCATTTTAACAATTTTGATACTTTGGCCCCTCCGTCTGCGCTGTACTTCTTCCTATTTTTTGGCAACAATATATGTATGCCGCCACTTCTCCGGCAGAGTTTTTTCCGCAGTGCTGGATACAGGCCTTTTTAATAAAAACTGGGCCAGTAATTCTTTGTTTGCGTTTTAAAGCCTACATCCAGAACCACGGAAACTAAAAATGTGTAAAAAGAAGCACTACCTCTGGAAGAAACATGACAAATTTTAAAAAATTAAAAAAAAAAAACTTTATTCTTCAATAACTAAATCTAGAATATAAAAAACCATTATTCTTTAATTTTAAACCTCCAAATCTATCAGAAAGTCATTTTGGGCCACAGCGGAAGTCGTGTTCACTAGTTTAGTCGGCATATCAACACGATTGTAGACTGAGAGCACAGATAATAAACAGCTCAGGAATATATGATTGGCACCTAAAACGTGCTTGGTCACTCTCATGTATCAGCTGTGTTTTACAAACAGCGCGAATTTGAAAGTTCAACTGAAATTAAGAAAGTAAAAAGATGAACTCTGACGATGAAGTGATTGTGTTGATGGCGGCATATGTACATAGTTGAAAAAAAAGGAGAACTATAGATTGAATTTTTTAAGGCACCTTAAAATTTCGCATTTTGCATTGCTGAATACTAAGGACGGTAAACCGCAAACTAAATATTTCTGGTACAGTTTTTATATTCGATACTCAAAGAGGCTATATGGTCATTTGTGATGACAGTGGATGTGTGTAACTCCCAAGAGGAAGCGTTTTCGAATATATTATTAATCAGCATCAATAACCGAGTCGAGCTCCTGTGATATCACTTCAATACATGTGCATTCCAAAATTTTTCTAGACCCCTTTCCGCCACCACAAGTGACGAAAATCTGTGGAATACACACATTTTATGATGCCAGAACCCAGGATCATGGAGAATGACCGCAGATCATTGCCAAGCGATCGGACCAGGTCGGATCATTATTGTAGCTAGAAGGAGCAAATAAAGTTTCAGTGTCTACGCAAGGCCTTCCAAGCGCTTAATCACTCCCTCTCTCTCCCGCTCACACTTTCACTAGCCGTATATGTAGATATATACACACAGTGACAGAAAAAATGCCGCACTCTAAAATTTAATGAATTTTGCTCTTCTCTATCGTGGGGTTTCCCGAAATAATATTCGATTCGTCCAATTTTTTTTGGGACTCCCCGCGAATGTTTACCCGTTTTGCATGCGCTTTCTGTTGTCGCAGTTGCTGGAAACAATTATTGCAAAACATTTTACTTATGAGTTGTCAAGAAGAATGCCCAAAAGAAAAAAGGTGATGGTGAAATTGCTTGATTCGAAAAATAGCGGATCGAAAGTTCAATGAAGAAAGCTCAGTGCGACGATTTTTGATTTTTTGTCATGAGACTGGAAAAGTGGAGAGGACGGAAGGATCGGGAAGAAAAAAGTGCACAAGTGCAAGGTAAAATCTGACTATTATGAAAACGAGCCTTTATGATCGATTAAAAAATGCTGTAAAGGTAGCTTCTGAAACGCAGCAGCGATTCGCCAAAGAAATTTCAGCTCGAACTATTTAGCGTCGTCTAAAGGAGATGGGATTAATGGCAAGGACATCGGCCAAAAGCCACTTCTTAATAGCCGAATGAAGAAAGCACGCACGGTTGGCCAATATGTTCATCACGGCCTCAGTAGGAAAGGGGTTAGTAAACTATACTACTCTCTGGTCTCAGCTCACCGGATGAGGTCAGGGTCGTTCGTGCTTTACTATACTTTTTTCTATCCCTACTTCCTTGTGCTCGCCATATTATAAAAATATTGTTGTTGTTGTTTATTGTTGTTTAAAGTTTAACAATGTACAGTTAAACTGTAAGGGTAAAAAGAAAGCTACCAACACAATCACTTCATCGTCAGAATTACTTTTCTTCCTTTTTTTAATTTCAGTTTAATTTTCAAAATTGGCGCTGTTTACAAAACACAGCTGAATCATGAGAGTGACCAAGCAAGTTTTAGGTTCTTGGTCACACTATTTTAATTAAGTTCCACACAACCGAAATAGAGAGCAGATTAATGTCAGTAATTTTCGGCGGTGCTGCAGACAGGCCTTTACCAGGATACTTCTGGAACTAACTGCGGACGACTGCATGGATCTTTTCGCCTCTAGGCTGTTAACGAATAAGTTGATCATGTAATGTGATCGCTCTATAAGTTGAGCGACCTCTGCTGCCTTCTTGAGGGCGATGACTGCCGCCTGGAATATGCTGCATCGATGCGGTAGCTTATATGACAGTCTTATTTCCGGGCTGTGCAGTATATGCCCGCTCCTACTCCTCCGTCCATCGTGGAGCCGTCTTTATATATGTATGTTGAGCTGCTGAATCTCGTCCCGTTCTGTATTCGTTTTTACCTCGAGGCAAGTCGATTAGAAAACTGTAAAGAATCAGATCGAGGAGTAGTTGGTCCAAGGCATCGTTCAATAATTGGTGTCCAAGCAGGGTTGTCGTAGTCAAAAAGAAGGATGGTAGACTGTGAACGTGTGTAGACTATAGACAAGTGAACAGCATGGTTCTAGTTCATTGCTTCCCAGTACCCGTGTTTGAAGATATTTTTGAAAAGTTGCTAAGTGCAAAGATATAACCGATATAATAGATCTCGAAATGGGATTTTTTCATGTACCTATCGAATAAGGAAGCAGAGCTTGCACAGCGTTCATCACCAAAGGACATTTTAAGACTTGTTTGTACCATTCGGACTAGGAAACTCATCAGCAACATTTATTCGTTTCATAAATCACATCTTCCAAAATCGTATTAACAATAATGTAATGCAGGTGTACATGGACGACATTATCATCTTTGAGGGCACCGTTAAATGCTGAAACAGTTTCTGGAAACAGTAGCATAGTATAATATAAAAATTACAAAATTAAGGTTTCTTTAGTTGCGCATATATTATATTTTTTTGACCATTTTATAGAAGATCTTTGACAATTGATTATAACTTGTGCAGACTAATTTTTGAATGTCCCACTTTGCGTCGAGCGAAAAATTGGTCTGCTGCTCGGTGATTCTGGGCTTTCACATTCACTTGTCTTCTTTTTTTATTCATACTAGAGGCCTACACGAGTGCACACTAAACAAAAAATTATCCCATTTCGTTCAACTGAACCATGGGCACTCACACACTATCAATATTTCATTATCAAGTATGAGCTAGACTCTAGCTGCTAGAGTCATGGTCCAGTCGAACAGTCGATTCAGCGCAAATGATTTTTATCCATAGCACAGTAAAAACAGAAAGGCTACAATGCTACTGAACTGGGCACCAGGGATGGCCATATCGACATTATATCGTTACTGAAATGCGAGATTTAAAACGATATTTTATGTGCCGTTTACACTGAGGCTGCGTCTTGATTCTTTGCGTCTTCCCAGAAACGCAGTTTTTTTTACATAGGTTTAGCATAGGGCCCTAGTGGTGGCAAAAAGTTGCGTCGTTTTCCGACGCAGGTGCGTTTATTCGTTATGTTCGACTGGTTTTGGTTTTTCTTTGCGCATAACAGCAATTTTCGTACTTTTCTGCCTATCTGCGGAAATATCACCGCTATCAGCAGATTAAAATTCAAATTTACCGCGTAAAATTTTTACCTGAGTAAAAAGGGGCAAGAATACATGTAATGCTTAGAACTAATTGTTTAAACTAATTTTATTATTAAATCAAGCATTTCAACAATATGGTTGATTTCAAATTGTTTGCTGCAAATCCCATGTCTTTGAATCCCTTCACTGTTTCCGTGATCTTCGCAGGGTATGAAAGTGTGCTGGCAGATACTTGTCAGCGAGTTGAGCAAGTCCATCGCGACAAAACTCCAGTAATATGCTGCAGACAATGGCCCTTGGCACACCAAATAGACTCCCTACAGAAGATCCTAGGCAATAAAGGGCTATGCTATGGCTATTCTCTTCTCCAGAGGGATTGTAAGGAGTGTCTTTCTTTTTGAGATTGGGCAACAGTCCAACAAGAATGTTGAAAGTACTCCTTTCCAAGCGGAAAGGCTTGGAAAAAAGGCATCGGAGTTGTCCACAACATCTTCCTCCCAAAATGAACCAAATCGTGGCTATTGCAATTCAGAATACATTATTTAATTGAAAAGAGAGAACATTATCTGCTCTTTACTTATAAGCGTCCAAACGCTATGAGGACGTCGCAGTTGCAAGACGAATTGAAACTTTTCTGAGGATAACTCAGACACTTCCATGCACTTCAAAAGATTCTTCTCACTTTGCGCCACCACAGTTAAAAGAATCAACTCTTTTCTGAAATATTTCGTTGATTTTCGCACATTATTTACTTTGTTTACAAAAATTATGTTCGTCTTCCAAAGACGCAAAGACGTTGTGGTTTAAACGCCTCTTCTGCTTCTCTGCGTCTTTTCCGATATCAATAGGTAACGCACCCAGTGTAAAGAACCTATAAGTTAAAAATGATTTCCGGATAATTTTCTTGTCTCTCATCCCTGAGAAAAGAGGCACATTCCTTCTGTTCAGCAATAACACTACTCAACAATATTCAACTTTTTATTTCTGCTGTGGCCCAAATGACTGTTTCTGATAGATTTGGAGATTTAAAAATGTTTAAAGAATTATGGTTTTTTTTGTATGGTTTCGTTTTTTTTTTAAGAATTTTTTAAAATTTGTCATTTTTTTCCAGAGGTAGTGCTTCTATTTTAAACATAACTTAAGTTTCTTATAACTGCTTGTATTGAATTTGCTTTAAAAAAAGGTAAATCTCCAAATTTTTTTAGTTAGATTAGTTCTACTTTTCCTTGAACACTAGTCTAACACCTATCTTTCCTGCATGTCCACGATCAGTTCGGTTACCAAGTTGCGCGTTATGCGGCAGCGCCCCTCGGTCGGTTGGGCAGGAGGAGGGCTGCGTTCTTGCCTGGGATCTGCGCGTAACAGCCATCTGCTGGTGTCGCTTGGGCCACTTGTGGTGCAGTCATTGCATATAAACGTCTTAAAGAAAATCGATCAGAAAAAGTCATTTTGAGCAACAGCGGAAATAAAAAATTTAATTTTGTTGAGTAGTGTTATCATTTCATTGGACTTTATTTCTAACTATAGAGAAGCAAACACAATGGCTCTGGCGGATGCGTCGGCCCAGCCGTTCACATTGATGAAATACACTAAATTTTTTATTACATTTTAAGATTAATAAATTTCAAAATGATTAATTTTTTCATAGAGCAGAATATAATTAGTTTTCACTTAAAACTTCACTTGAACGTTTTTCTGGACTTTGTTTTTATAAAATTGTTGAGGCAAATACGTTGACTGTAGTTATTATGCTAAATTCATGTTAAAGTCTCGCTTGAACTGAAATGTTATGTTGAAATGAAAATGTCTCTTATACGGACGAGCTCATGCTGGCAGCGGCCGCTCATGAAGAGGGCGACACTGCCAGAATAAAAACACTTATAATTTGAAGTCGAAACAGCGCACAAGTGTTTTCTGTCGATATGTCCGGTTCCCGTGTCCCTCTAAAAACGAATTGACTGTGCTTAGTGACAAACCGAATTTAGTGCATTATTAGATTTGCACCAAAGCAAATTAAAATTTTTTTTTGTAAAACGACATTGCGTCAATTTCTGATAAAATGCTACTCCAAGCAAACAAAAGGCATATAAAATGTAAATTCTTTGTTTGTTTCATCGAGCTCTTACCACCTCGATAAGTTCCTTTATTTTTCTTTATTACCATTAGCTCTTCTAACACTTTTAGGCCCTTGCCAACTTATTATATAATGCATTTTCAGCGTGATATTTAGTTGAGCAGAACATATCAGAATAATTGTTTAATTAAATTGTCAAACCATTCATGAGAGTGTCCCAACATTCAGTAGACGAACGTTTACCCTTATATTCTTCTAGTACCGGGTATAACAAGCGAATTCGTTCACAGCAATAATTCTAGCTTGCACAGCTTAACATATACCAGCCATATTTACATTATTATCATAGCATTTTTCAATTTGCTGTAAAAAACTGTTTTTGTCAATCCTTTGCCAGTTTTTGCTTTGTTTCAATTAAATTGATATAATGCATTCATATTCTTAGATAAAACACTTGTATATTAAAGCCCGTTTACACTACGGTTGAGTTATTGAGTTTCGTGCAAAACTCGAGTTTCGTTTACATGGGGAAGCAAAGAGGGCCTAGAGCAAAGCTGGCAAAAAAGTTGAGTTTTGGTTGCCTTTAGTTGAGTGTCAGATTTTCCGAATATTTGAACCCTGATCTGCCTGTCGTGGAACTATCACGACTAGTTACAACAAAAATTGGCAGCTCAAAATTTAAATTTTGGCGCGTAAGAAATATGGCTGGGGAAAAAGGTGCAAATATACATACATACAATCGTTAAAACCAATACTTTAAACCATAGCTCGCAAATAACTGTTGACCGTTTGTTTTGCTTACGCTCTGCTCGCGAGAACAACCGAAAAAAAAAACCACCCTCGATCTCTCTCTGAGCAGCAGACTTCGTTTCTTTTCGTTTCGGTTTTCTGTTGACCGATTTACGTTGAGCTGTTCGTGAGACGGTCTTTTACCGAACATCGCACAATGAGAGATACGAGTGATGCTCGCACAGAGAGACTCACTAAAAGACCGATTGACTGAAAAAGCCCACCCCAAACGGTCTTTTCAATAATTTGTCTCCTTTTCGATGCACAGTGGTTCGCTGTGTAACATTGTAAGATTCGATTTTCATGTTACATTTTCTTGAAATTTTAAACATGAATTTTTATATTTCTCCGTCGTTCGCTTAAAATAAAATGCAATGATGAAAATGCTCTTTCAACGGACATTTGAGTAGGTGTGGCCAATACAACCTGTGCCAGCGTACTAAGGTGCGGCGACTTCATCATTACATTTCTGAAACAAATTTAAAATATTTTCCTTTAATGGTAAGCGACTATACATTTTGTCGAAATTCTCGACCTCAAAATATATTTTGACAAGTTTGTCAGAAACAGGCTCTTCTTTCGCTTCTGGAACAGTCTGCACGTCATCCAAAAATGCTGAGAAAAGCGACTTTTCTTCTGATGAGGATGAGAGTGAGGAGTCCAAATGCATGTTAACTTCATCAGTTGTCTGCGATGCAACAGTTTGTGCGAAGTGAAACTTTAATAATAAAGCGAAACTATGCTGTAATTTATTGTTTGCAATAATAACTTAAAACAGGTGTTAGTGTATGACGAGGACAATTTTACTTATTAAAACTAAGAACACGTATCTAAAAGCAGCTATAAAGGAAACAGGACCTAAACTTCAATCATCTTCCGTCTTACGTGTCTCAGCTCAAACAGGCGAAAAGCAATTTTTTTTTAAATTCTGCTTTGCCAACCATTTTTGGTGATCTGTTAAAATGCAACTCACTCGCGGATCCATATATATAGCAGATAATAATGCTTCGTTTTCGAGCAACAATTTTTTTTTATAAAATTTTGGCTGTTTTTAAAATTTCAGTTCCATCCATATAATGAAGAATTCACTATAAACTAAATTTTCATTCTGCAACTTTAAAGTCGCATCATATGCGTCCTTGAACGCGTCGACATGCGTCTCCATCCAGTCCCATTCTATGTCGGTATTAATGATACGCTGAGTGGCCAGGAACTCTTTTAGCTAAAGTAGTTTTTTAACCATTGAGTACGTTGAATTCCACCTTGTGACAACGTCGAGCGATGGTATATTTTTGTTGTGCTCGATTAAGATACGTCTGCGCAGGTAACATGTACAAAAATATATCAAAAAATATATTTATATTTGTACTTTACTTACCTATAAGTTTCAGTGCGCAATGTTTTGTATAATTTGCGGCAGATACTAATTTTTTCGCTAATCTCATTCAGCTTATTGACATCATAGACGCACAGTTGAAGAGTGTGCGCAGCACACCGAAAAAGATGAATATTCGCTAAATCCAGTTCATCTAGCTTTCCCATCAAATTTTCCCCTTCTGTGTCATCTTCAAAAAGGGACTCCTCCGTATCGTCATTTAGTATTTGCATGGCTTTGACCATGTTTCTCCCATTATCAGAGGTAACACTATGTGTATAGATTTTATTTTCTTTTATAACAAACATTAAAAATTAACTTAAATTAAATGTTTACCTTAAGATTTGATCAAGAGTTATGCCATAATAATCAAAAATTTCTAAATTTTTTTTTTAATATATGCCCCAGTGTGTGCATAGGTGAGCTCTATCATGCCCAATGTCTTTACCACGATCTCTGTCTTATTTACACTAGTGTGAATCATTTGCAGATTCACACCTAGAATAGCTTTATCCATTCTAGTCGCCACGTCGATTTTTAGCGAAACCAGCTTTCCCTTTACTAAAACCCTTATGCCGTCTTTGATGGCCTGCTCTCTTACGGACACGAAACTCGACACGAAATGTTCCTCGATGTGATTGGGTTCATACCAAGAGCATTATAAATTGGATCAACAATTTCTTTGAATCCCTCGCTGTCCAAGAATAAAAATGGCTTTCCGTAGGTAGTAACAATTTTGATAAGTGAATTTACCATTGCTTCTTCACTTGTTTCTTATGTAATTTTGATCTTCTTTGCAACTTTATTTTGGGTAGCCTCTTCGCTGTCGCACTCTCTAAATATTTAAAAACTGCTCGTCGACTGAGTTCGAGCAGAATTTTTGTACGAACAATGCAATCGGTTGCTCTCAGACTTTTTGCTTAAAGTCTCACTGAAGAACTCTTATTTTGCGACCGCACGAATCGGTTAACAGTTATTTGCGAGCTCTGATTTAAACTAATTTTATTATTAAAGAACCATATTAACCATGTGGTTGATTTCTGAAATTCGGTTGGACACGCGCAGCCAAACGCTGAACTAAATTACTATAATTTAAACTAAATTAACAAATCGCCAAAGAGAGGACGCTGATCGGCGTCCTGGATAAAGGCAGTGCGGGCTCTAAAATCCCCAGACATCAGTGGATGGAAATGCTGGAAATGCTGCAGCGATGCAACCCAGGGCTACCCACCTCCGATTGGAGGGTAGTCAAAGTTGAGGCGACACAAGGTCCTATGAACCAGGAGGTGCTCGTACTCAACAAAGAGCCCCAATAGAGGCTACAAAAGGGGAGCTGAACTTCGGCTTCAGTGCGGTAAGCATAAAAGTTTCCAAGTCGGATGCAGCGGCCGAGGCACGTTCTGTCGACGACCCAGTGAAATGGGACGTTGCCTCAGAGATCGAAGCACCTGACGACGAACTGGAGCCAGCCCATGACGGCTATAGCTCTGACACGACTCTGATGCGCGAGTTCGAGGCGATGTGTCGCGACGACACCATCGAAGACGACTCCGACGCCGACAACACAGTGGTGGAGAACTCTGACGATGTCTCTAAGACTCCTGCAGATCAATCTCCATCACTATAAAGCAGCATCCGCTGCCCTTATACTCCGCTTGGATGTGAGCGGAGCAGATGTAGTCCTGATCGAAGAGCCTTGGGTAGTAGGAAACAAGGTCTGTGGATTAGCGACGAAAGGGCACAAGCTTATTGTAGCTCAGAAAGAAGGTAAAATCCGAACCTGCGTTCTTGCAAGGAAGCACTTAAATATCTTTCTGCTCCACAACTTTAGCAATGGCGACAACACGGCGGTAAGAATTGATCTCAAAGGATCACACATAAGGCTGATGTCGTCCTATATGCCTCATGAGAAAAGCGATCCTTCAGGTGACCTAGTTCGCAAGCTGACCAGAGATAACGAAAGGTCGGATATAGGCCTAATAATTGGCTGCGACGCCAACGCCCACCACATCCAATGGGGGAGCTCGGACACAAATGTAAGGGGTGAGTCACTTTTCAGATTCATCCTAAACTCCAATCTACTTATATGCAATCGGGGAAATAATCCTACGTTTATAATTAAGAATAGAGAAGAGGTAATTGACCTAACATTAGTGTCTCACAAACTGTCAGACATAGCTAAGAGCTGGAAAGTTCTAGGGGACCATTCCTTCTCAGACCACAGGTACATCGAGATTTGCTATTCACAAATAAATACAAGATTCCGTCTCTAAACCCCCCAATATTAAATGGATGCAGGCTTTCCTTCAGCGACAGTACTAGTTACTTACGGTTGGTAATTGACAAGAAGCTAATTGGAACCTGAACATCAAAGACAGAGTGAAAAAATCCACGATAGCCTTCTACACTTCCAAAAAAGATATTGGGTTAAAATGGGGCATGAACCCAAGTATAGTCCAATGGATATATCTAGCAATAGTAAGACCAATAATACTCTACGGAGTTACAGTGTGGTGGCCGGCCTTATCAAAAAAGACGATCACCAGACAACTCGACAAAGTTCAACGAACAGCCGCCCTTTGCATCAGTGGAGCTCTTTGCACCACTCCAAATGATGCGCTAGATGCCATTCTATGCCTCCAAAGCCTTGCCCTCGCAGGAAAAAAAAAGGGCAGAGATGGCAGCAATACGTCTGAGAGACTCCGACCAATAGGCCCCTCAGCACACAGGTCACTCCTCAATACTAAACAGCAGTTCCGTCCCCATGAAAACGGACTACTGTGTCCCAAGGGAATACACAGACACCCCTTTCGATGTAATTATCCCTCACAGAGACGAGTGGAGTGAGGGACCTCCAGACGGGAGGCACAGAAGGGGCCATAACCATCTTCCCAGATGGGTCAAAGCTGAACGATAGGGTCGGAGGAGGAATATACTCCGAACAGCTAAACATTAGGCACTCCTTTAGGCTCCCTGATCACTGTAGCGCCTTCCAATCAAGGAAGCACTGAACTGCCTTCAGGAAACTACCGCCATGGTAACTCGCATAAATATATATAGTGATAGCCAAGCTGCAATCAGACATCGAAGGCAACTATACTGCAGACGAGCTGGGCAGACTTGGCACTCATAATATAATATAAATTATAATATAAGCGACTAATAGAAAACAAGTGGCAATCAGTACCACATTGTCGAATAACTCGGCAAACATGGCCAACCATAGATAGGAAGCGCACCTCTGAGCTATGCAAGCTCGGTAAACGAAGGTGCAGCGAAGTCATACGTTCCCTAACGGGACACTGGGACACAATAGGTACCCACGCAAATAGGCTGGGCGCCCCATACAACGACTTTTGCTGAAGCTGTAGAGACGAGGAAGAGGAGGAAACGGTGGAACACTTGTTCTGCTCATGCCCAGCTCTCAGCAGAAGAAGGCTACAGTACTTGGGCTCGTCCTTCATAGCAGACATTTCGGAAATGTCCACCATATGTCCCATAAAGATAGCTAACTTTATAAGAGCTGCAGGTTGGGATAACTGTTGACATTAAGGTCTCACGATGCGAAAATAGGGGAGATCCCCTGCGGTACTACAACGGGCCGGAAACGGCCTAAGTGTGCTGGGCTCCCAGTGAGATTGGCAGCCGCTATCACCTAACCTAACCTAACGTAAACTAAATTAAATTATTATAAAACACTGTAAATTAAAAAAAATTTTGGTTTGGTAAACAACAACCATGGTAATTAATTGAGGCACCGCATTTTCATTGCAATTGTGCTTACATATGTAATGTACATATCAGAGAACGACACTCTAATCACACCCATTGAACTTTGTGTGCCGGTGCCACTCATTACCGGCAAGAAAAGTAAAAGACCATACAAAACCATGCCGGTGTTTGCGAGTTTGTACTTCGGGCACACGCTCTCACATTGTGCGTTGCTTCTATTTCACCAGACACCCAGATATTTTTCGTAGACGAGTGTTGATCATTTTCGTACTCATAACGAATGTAGCAGAAGCAAGGATTGAGAACAAAAAAGAATACGCAAAATGCGTTGTGGGCAAAGTACACATTTTTTACCCGGGTGCCTTTAAGACACTCGGGTGTCACGAAGATACCCGAGTGCTCTTGCACTGATCGACTGCTTTTTCTTTCAGTTATTTACAAATATTAGCGGTCTAGTTCAGTCATTAAACGTCGGCCTGCATTTCTAAGTTTTTTATTAAAGTTTATCAACATCCAATGAAGCTGTAAAAAAATAGTTGTTTTTTTAAATATACATATGTACATATGTACTAATGTATGCATGTATAAAGCAAATTATGGGTACAGCAAAGAACAAGGGTGGAGAAAGAACGCTCAAGAAATAACAAAAACACCCATGCCACGCAATACGTTTTTTGTCTCGAGTAGTGTGTTTTCTTTTCCACCCATTCATATTGCATCAGTACTTGAGATCGGCATCAACGCATGTATACATACAAAAAATCACTCGGACACGATCTACGCTTGTGCGTAAAAACACCCAACACAATACTCAGACTCAATCGCTTGCACCCTATTTGCTGTGCCAGAAGACACCCGGGAGTCTAAAATACTCACAGATACCGGGTGTACTTTTAGTTGCGGTGGCTCATTGCCGTTCTCTGGTACATATACATATAACAGAAATACAACATATTTGCAATTGCAGCAATTTTTCCTTAAAAAAGGATTCTAAGGTTTTTTGCAACGTCCTCCTCCCAAAAAGATCCATATCGCGGCTATTACAATTTGTGCAACATTATTTAATATAAAATAGAAGCACTAGAAATTGAAATGCCAATTCCCTCCCAGGGTCTAAATGCGTTTCTTGGAAATTTTATCCAAATACTCCACAGTTGCTGCAGACATCGTCGTCAACTTTATACACAGCAGCGTCGTTATCGTATCTTTCTCTGCCCCATAGAGCAAACAAAATTTATGCACACAAGCACGTGCAAGCAGCCAAAACTCGCGAAACTATGAAATCCGCGAACAAAAATTACGTGCTGCTGACTTTAATTTTCAGGTGGCACTTTTAAAGATGTATTCAGTGCATCCCAAAAGATCTGTGTGGACCTTTGCAAGTATGTGTGTTACCATTTTATTGCTTGCAATCAGACTTATTTTAATTCAAATGTTTAAGAATGGTTTGGCCGCTCATCTTGAAATTGAATTTATTGTTTGATTCGACAAAAATACCCCGATACCGCGTCGAAACCCCGAATAATTTCAGTATTTTGTAAAAATACTTTTCAGGATAAGGTAACACTTGCAAATGATGCGCCTCATGATTTGTCATGGGACGCACTGATTCCAACTTTGAAAGTGCCACTTGAAAATTAAAGTCTGCAGCACGTAATTTTTGTTCGGTGGAGTCAACGATATACCCTTTTTACATTAGTGCGCATCATTAGATTTTTCCGTTAAATGAATCATGCGACAATGATGCCCATAAGAGCCCTGTAGATAGAAGAAGACAAGGGAGCGGCCGCATGACACAACATTCGGCGCATCCTTTGCAAGTTTTACCGTATTTTAAAAAGTATTTTTACAAAATACTGAAATTATTCGCGGTATCGACGCGGTTTAGGGGTTTTTTTGTCGAATCAAACAATAAATTCAATTTCAAGTTGAGCGGCCAAACCATTGCTGAACATTTCGATTAAAATAAGTCTGATTGCAAGCAACAAAATGGTAACACAAACACTTGCAAGGTCTTTTGGTCTTGAAAGTTAAAGTCAGCAGCACGTAATTTTTGTTCGGTGGAGCCAACAATATATGACCAAATGATGCGGCCTAACGCCTGGCATCATTTTTCGGCACCTTCGACAATGATGCGGTAGTGTAAAAAGGCTAATAGCTGACAAAATGATGCAGAAATGCTGCGGCTTCCGCACCTTCGACAATTTAGCGGTGGTGTAAAAAGCTATTAACAATTGCAGAACGTTGGTGTTATGAAATGTTCCAGTTATTTGTTTTAAACTCTGGTCACACCATTCATTAAATACATTGATATCAAACTTAAATAAAGGAGCTACATCCATAGTCAAATATTTTGAGATGTACTTACAAAAAATTATTTTTTTCGTTTGATAAAATTGTATCAACACATATTTGTAGTATTAAAAAGAGCAGTACCGGTTTATATATGTATATTACATCATAAAAAGAAATCGATATATAATTTCCTAAAGATTTACAGTTTTAGTGGTCAAATTTTAAATGTGTTTAAATGTGTAAGTTAAGTGTTATTCTACAAATATTTAAAGATTCTTGTGCTGGTAAGTTGTCCACTTACTATTAATTTAAAGTTTGTCTTGCTTGATTATCTATATATGTGAATTTATTTTCTTTTATGTATCTATATTTTTACGTATGTACTTAGATTTGTTAAATTAGAATATAAGAACATAACATTAGAACATACGATTTTTTTAAAATAACGTATACATATGTATATGTGTATGTACATACATATATAATTACAACGTCATCCTTTATTATTATTCGCATTGAAGACATTGATCGATTTTTTTGTATATGTACATATGTATGTAGGTATGTAGATAAGTTTATTAAAAATGTCAGTTTAATCAATAACCACATACAAATCAGATTTATTTCTATATACACATGTACATATTTTGTAATCGGTGAATATGTTTTGTATCCAATTTGAATGTAGTTTTGAGATCAATACTGCTTGTGAAGTTACAAAATAGGTAGTGTTAAGTTAGAGATTTGCATGGCTCCATTCAAAACATGTGTACATACATAAGTCCAATAGAATGCATTCGAATTGAATTGTGTTGAATGAGTGCGGCGCACACAATAAATTGAGTTGAATGACTGCCAAGGCGTGTTGGCTTCATAGTTTTCGGCATTCAGTTGTATAAGTTAGAATGCGACGGAATAGCCTCAGACATTCGAATTACGCGAATTTTTTCCTGCGTAGAGTACGCATTAATTCGTTGCACGGGCTTTTCGTTCTTGTTCTTTTTTTTCTTACGCACAGCAAAGCAACAATCAATTTAGATTGATTGAAAGGCTATTTCTGCCATTGTTCGCAAATCAGATATTTTATGGATAGTTCAGAACAATTTTAAAGTTCCATGTCTATAAAGCCGGGTATCCGTCACAGCAGAAACTAAAAATTACTGCCGAACTTCATATAAAAAAACTGGGCCAGGAATTTTTGGTTATCGTTTTCCCGGCCTCAGTATCCAGCAATCTAAACGAAACCCACAGATTCTTTTCGATATTTGTCCTATCGACAGCTGACTGTCGACTGAGAGAACAGCTGACATTCAGGCCAGGAATATATATTTGCCTATAACATATTATTATTATTATTATTATTACTGAAGTAAAAGTGAAAGATGGAAGCAAAAACTGTGCCAAAAATCAAAAAGAGATATGCATATTTTAGATTGATTGATAGATTGATAAGAAGATTGCCTTGATAAAAGCAGTTGAGGCTAGACCATGTCTAATACCCTTTTTACATTAGGGTGCATCATTGGATTTTTCCGTTAAATGGAACATGCGACAATGATGCCCATAAGAACCCTGTAGATAGAAGAAGACAATGATGCGGCCGCATGATACAACATTCGGCGCATCATTCGCAAGTTTTACCGTATTCTAAGTATTTTTACAAAATACTGAAATTATTCGGGTTTCGACGAGGTATCGGGGTATTTTTGTCGAATCAAACAATAAATTCAATTTCATGTTGAGCGGCCAAACCATTCCTAAACATTTCAATTAAAATAAGTCTGATTGCAAGCAACAAAATGGTAACACATAGACTTGTAAGGTCTTTTGGGACGCACTGATTCCAACTTTAAAAGTGCCACTTGAAAATTAAAGTTAGCAGTGATGCGGAAATGATGCGGCCTAAGTGTAAACGCCTCGCATAATTTTTCCGCACCTTCGACAATGATGCGGTAGTGTAAAAATGCTGTTGAGCTACTGAGCATCTTCAGCAGCGTATTTTTTCGAAATTTAATTAAGACACAAAATGGGTTGGGTTCAATGTATATATGTATATTCGTGTATGTTAGATTTGTTTTCCTTTATGTACGTAGCGAGAGATGCAACAATAGACACGAAACGAAAATTAACGATACGACGATACGAGCAAACGCTAACGAAGACGATCAATTCTAAAAGTGTCTTCTGCTCTGCTGATGAGCCTCCCTCACAGCTCTTGTCGGACGACGAATTTAGGGAAAGGGCAATGTAGCGATTGAGAGCGTAGGGCGTAGGGCAGCAGCAGCGACGATGCATTGAGAGTAATGTAAAGAAAGTAAACTATGCCTATCTTTGTGATGCCATGGGCAGGCGCTTAGCCGAACAAAGGCTATAAGACGGATCATGGAAAATAAGCATTTTGATCATTTTGACATTTTGGCGCCTCCGTCTGCGCAGTACTTCTACTTCCTATTTTTTGGCAAAAATATATGCCGCCCCCAACACAATAAATTTTTCGTCGGAGTTATTTTTTATTTTCTTTTTTTTAATTTCGATTGATTTTGCAAAATTGGCGCTGTTTTAAAAACACAGCTGAATCATGAGAGCGACCAGGCACGTTTTATGTTCTTGGTGACACTATTTTAGTTACGTTCCACACAAACGAAATAAATAGCTGGATACAGGCTTATAGGCCGTGGAAAATAAAAATTACTGCCAAACTTCATATAAAAAAAACTGGGCCAGGAATTTTTCGTTTATGATTCCCTGGCCTCAGTATCCAGCAAGCTAAACGAAATCCACAGATTCGTATCGATAGTTGTCCTATCGACACGATTGTGGACTGAGAGAAAAGCTGACATTCAGGACAGGAATATGGGCATTTCTCTGATGTCGAACTGGACAGTCATACGCATTTCAAGTTGTAAGTTGTACTGTTCGTTTTCGAGATATTTGCAAAAAACGACGGTATTCGCACGGGACAAATATAAAAGTAGTTTTCGCGGCGACCAATTCAAACTCAGATTTCTGCGAAAGTTGAGGCGATATATTGATGCGAATTTCAGATTAATGTTCTGCATTGATGACTCTTTAAAATGGTTATAATTTTAAGCATGTATAGTGTGTAGTTTTTTTTTAAATTGAATTAAAGCTTCTGACGCACGGGACATGTCTCACGGGACAAAAATTTCTTGGCTTTATAAATGTTACAAAAATTCCGTTAGCCGATATTGAGAAAATTGGCTGGGATTGATTTTAGATAGTTCAATACGTAAGGTAGACTTCGAGGAAAAACTTTTATCAAGAATCATCTTTCTTATAGGCGAAAAAAATAATAGAAAACATGACAAAAAAAATACCAAAAAAGTGAACTTATGCTAATTTTAATAGGTTTTCAGATCAAAGTAATGAAATTATATGTCAATTAATTAAATTGGCGGATTTTCAATATCTTTTAAAAATAAAATCCCGAGAAAACTATATTCAAATGCGTTTTTATTGAATTTTAATTTTTTAGCCTCGGTGGACCTCTTGAGAGAAATGCCCATATATACATATGTGTATATTATTACTGAAGTAAAAGTGAAAGATGGAGGAGAAAACTGTGTGCAAAATGAAACAAGAGATATGCAAATTTTCAACGTGAATTGAAGATTGCTTTAATAAAAGCAGTTGAGGCAAGACCATGTCTTTGTCGGATCGCGGAAATTAAGCATTTTAACAATTTTGATACTTTGGCCCCTCCGTCTGCGCTGTACTTCTTCCTATTTTTTGGCAACAATATATGTATGCCGCCACTTCTCCGGCAGAGTTTTTTCCGCAGTGCTGGATACAGGCCTTTTTAATAAAAACTGGGCCAGTAATTCTTTGTTTGCGTTTTAAAGCCTACATCCAGAACCACGGCAACTAAAAATGTGTAAAAAGAAGCACTACCTCTGGAAGAAACATGACAAATTTTAAAAAATTGAAAAAAAAAACTTTATTCTTCAATAACTAAATCTAGAATATAAAAAACCATTATTCTTTAATTTTCAACCTCCAAATCTATCATAAAGTAATTTTGGGCCACAGCGGAAGTCGTGTTCACTAGTTTAGTCGGCATATCAACACGATTGTAGACTGAGAGCACAGATAATAAACAGCTCAGGAATATATGATTAGCACCTAAAACGTGCTTGGTCACTCTCATGTATCAGCTGTGTTTTACAAACAGCGCGAATTTGAAAGTTCAACTGAAATTAAGAAAGTAAAAAGATGAACTCTGACGATGAAGTGATTGTGTTGATGGCGGACTATAGATTGAATTTTTTAAGGCACCTTAAAATTTCGCATTTTGCATTGCTGAATACTAAGGACGGTAAACCGCAAACTAAATATTTCTGGTACAGTTTTTATATTCGATACTCAAAGAGGCTATATGGTCATTTGTGATGACAGTGGATGTGTGTAACTCCCAAGAGGAAGCGTTTTCGAATATATTATTAATCAGCATCAATAACCGAGTCGAGCTCCTGTGATATCACTTCAATACATGTGCATTCCAAAATTTTTCTAGACCCCTTTCCGCCACCACAAGTGACGAAAATCTGTGGAATACACACATTTTATGATGCCAGAACCCAGGATCATGGAGAATGACCGCAGATCATTGCCAAGCGATCGGACCAGGTCGGATCATTATTGTAGCTAGAAGGAGCAAATAAAGTTTCAGTGTCTACGCAAGGCCTTCCAAGCGCTTAATCACTCCCTCTCTCTCCCGCACACACTTTCACTAGCCGTATATGTAGATATATACACACAGTGACAGAAGAAATGCCGCACTCTAAAATTTAATGAATTTTGCTCTTCTCTATCGTGGGGTTTCCCGAAATAATATTCGATTCGTCCAATTTTTTTTGGGACTCCCGCGAATGTTTACCCGTTTTGCATGCGCTTTCTGTTGTCGCAGTTGCTGGAAACAATTATTGCAAAACATTTTACTTATGAGTTGTCAAGAAGAATGCCCAAAAGAAAAAAGGTGATGGTGAAATTGCTTGATTCGAAAAATAGCGGATCGAAAGTTCAATGAAGAAAGCTCAGTGCGACGATTTTTGATTTTTTGTCATGAGACTGGAAAAGTGGAGAGGACGGAAGGATCGGGAAGAAAAAAGTGCACAAGTGCAAGGTAAAATCTGACTATTATGAAAACGAGCCTTTATGATCGATTAAAAAATGCTGTAAAGGTAGCTTCTGAAACGCAGCAGCGATTCGCCAAAGAAATTTCAGCTCGAACTATTTAGCGTCGTCTAAAGGAGATGGGATTAATGGCAAGGACACCGGCCAAAAGCCACTTCTTAATAGCCGAATGAAGAAAGCACGCACGGTTGGCCAATATGTTCGTCACGGCCTCAGTAGGAAAGGGGTTAGTAAACTAGTTATAACCGTTTGACCAAACTTTCATATGCCGAATTTCGCCGATAAATTCCGTTAGCCGTCGAATAACCGTTTTTTTTTCCTACAAAAATACCAAAAATCTGCGTTTGTAACATTTTTAACGGTAAAATGGCATTTGGAATAGTGCCAAACGGCATATGTAGTTTTGGTCAAACGGTTATAACTAAGCCGTTTATTTTTATATTTTTATAAGCGATACCTTAAACGACGCCTAATTAATGTGTCTATCTAAAACCAAAAATCAAGGCATTCAAATATTTTTTTTTCGACTTTTCCTGAGCTTTCAAAGTCAACATTTCGGGGAAAAAATACCGAAAAAAATGATGAAATTTCAATTTAGAAGCTTAATATCTTCCAGACGTTAAGTTGCAGCATTTTTGGTGACAGCGGTAAAGTCGTGTCGACTAGTGTTATCGGCTCAGTAGCCGATATGGTCCCACCAACAGCCACATTTAGGTTAGAGAAAAGCCGGTAGACCGGTAAGTTATTGATTAAGATAATTTTGACCTTATTAGAACTAGTATCAAAGGAAAACAGATGGAAAAATTGGTTATAGTTTCGGAAAAAGCTACGGAAAGATTCATAATCAGAGTAGTTAGAAAGACAGAGTTGGAGATGAAGAGGAAAATAATGCCTAGACGGGCGGGAAGGGACAGCAATACTAATAAGGCTGATAAGGGTAGTCGATTCGACCTCACCAGAGAGAAGCTTATGGAGGAAGAGAACTCCTTGGCAGATTCTACGGGATTTAAGAGAGCGGATGTTAATTAGGCGCAACCTACTTTCATAAGGAGGGAGATTAATCGAAGGGTCCCAATTGAGTCCGCGGAGAGCAAAGATGAGGAACTGTTTTTGTACTGATTCGATCATATCCTGAAATTTTTGGTAGTGAGGAGACCAGACACAAGAACCATATTTCAAGATAGGCCGGACCAGAGAAACGTACAGAAGTTTTGTAGTATACGGGTCTGTAAATTCCTTAGACCATCTTTTGACAGATCCTAGGACTCCTTTGGCATTGTTAGAGATAGTAGAGATATGAGAGTTGAAACATAGATTGGGTACAAAGGTAATGCCCAAGTCGTTAACTTTGAAGAGGCGTTGTAGGATAATGTTGTTGATTGAGTAATCGAAGAGGTATGGCTTACTGCGGTGAAAAGTCATAATATTGCATTTAGAAATGTTAAGAGCATCAAGATCTGATTGCAAAGACAGTGGGGACAAGGGGTCACTGTAGGAAAAACATAGCTTAACGTCATCAGCATACATTAGGACACGGGAATGAGATAACATTTGAGGAAGATCGTTAATAAATAGGTTAAATAGCAAGGGACCCAGATGGCTACCTTGAGGAACCCCCGATGAGACAATAACAGGTTTAAAGAGAGAGGAGTTAAAGCAGACACGTTGAGAACGGTTACAAAGGTAAGAATTAGTCCAGTATAGAAGCTTAGTCGGAAACCCTAGAAGAGACAGTTTATGAATAAGTAGATTATGATTGACGGAGTCAAAGACTTTACTAAAGTCAGTATAAACGACATCAGTTTGACACTGTTTAGCAAATCCCGAAGTTACAAAGGTGGAAAATTCAAGGAGATTAGTAGAAACTGAGCGACGTTTAATGAATCCATGCTGTGAATCAGAGAATACAGAACTACAGAAATGTTGCAGCTGAGAAGTGATGATTTTTTCGAAGAGTTTAGGAATGGCAGATAAGTTGGAAATACAGCGGTAGTTAGAGACATCACATTTAGATCCCTTTTTATGAAAGGGAACTATATAGGATTCTTTCCAGACGGTGGGAAAGTCACCAGTCTCGAGAGACAAGTTGAAAAGTTTTAGGAGAGGCACACAAAGAGATTCTGCACAAAGTTTAAGAACAGCACTCGAAACCGAGTCTGGCCCAGTGGAGAACGAAAACTTGCACGATTTTAAATTTTTTAAGAGACCATCATAGTCGATGAAGGGGGGACGGATACAGTTAGAACTATTTAAAGGGATAGGATAAGAGTAACTACCACTAAAGTCGTTCGATGAGGCTAGGATAGAGGGAAGGTTAATAGAAAGGACAGAGTAGCAACGTTGGAAAAAGGAAGCGAACAGGTCAGGAACAGGTTTAGAATTAACAAACCTGAAGAATCGTTTAGGGTCTCGTTTAAAGTTAAGCTTGCATTTGGTCAAGTATCTGTTGTAGCACAATGTATTAAATTTGTTTTGCTTGTTATTTGATTAAAGTAGAGTCAGTTTAAGTGCACCTATATCGATATATCGTTATCGATATATGTAGGAAAATTTTGATTTTGCAATTGAGTACTTCGAAAAGTCTGATTGCAAACCGGATTTTTTGAACTTCTGGTACATACGGGATTTTAAATTCTTCAGATTTATTAATCTCGGGGTGAACCAGATAGGACCAGAAAGATTTCTGGAGGGGGTGACTAAAGGAACATGCATGGGAAAGATGGAAAAAATAGAGCTATAGAATGCATTCGTGGCAGACTCAATTTCCTGGAAATCGTCAAGGAATGACCAATCCATCTGAGATAGGGCAGTATTCAAGTAGAGAAAATCAGCCTTCTTAAAGCAATAGATATTCGAAGGCTTAATAAACGACTTTTATTGTTTATTGTTTATTTTTGTTTAAAGTTTAACAATGAACAGTTAAACTGTAAGGGTAAAATTACATATCAACTAATTAAACTAAATGGCCAATGCCAATACTCAGACCCGGTGGGGCTGATTATAATCAGATAATTATCGGCTCTGTAGCCGATAAGATCCCACCAACAGCCAAATTTAGGTAAGAGAAGAGCCGGTAGCCGAACAATTCCCAATTAAAGCAATTTAAATTAAATTAAGTTATTGATTAAGATAATTTTGACCATATTAGAACTAGTATCAAAGAAAAACAGATGGAAAAATAGGTTATAGTTACGGCAAAGGCTACGGAAAGATTCATAATCCGAGTAGTTAGAAAGACAGAGTTGGAGATGAAGAGGGAAGTAATGCCTAGTCGGGCGGAAAGGAACAGCAATACTAATAAGGTTGATGAGGGCAGTCGATTCGACCTCACCAGAGAGAAGCTTATGGAGGAAGAGAACTCCTTGGCAGGTTCTACGGGATTTAAGAGAGTGGAGGTTAATTAAGCGCAACCTACTTTCATAAGAAGGAAGATGGATCGAAGGGTCCCAATTGAGTCCCCGGAGGGCAAAGATGAGGAACTGTTTTTGTTTTTCGAGCATATCCTGAAATTTTTGGTAGTGAGGAGACCAGACACAAGAACCATATTCCAAGATAGGCCGGACCGGGTCTGTAAATTCCTTAGACCATCTTTTGACAGATCCTAGGACTCCTTTGGCATTGTTAGAGATAGTAGAGATATGAGAGTTGAAACATAGATTGGGTACAAAGGTAATGCCCAAGTCGTTAACTTTGAAGAGGCGTTGTAGGATAATGTTGTTGATTGAGTAATCGAAGAGGTATGGCTTACTGCGGTGAAAAGTCATAATATTGCATTTAGAAATGTTAAGAGCATCAAGATCTGATTGCAAAGACAGTGGGGACAAGGGGTCACTGTAGGAAAAACATAGCTTAACGTCATCAGCATACATTAGGACACGGGAATGAGATAACATTTGAGGAAGATCGTTAATAAATAGGTTAAATAGCAAGGGACCCAGATGGCTACCTTGAGGAACCCCCGATGAGACAATAACAGGTTTAAAGAGAGAGGAGTTAAAGCAGACACGTTGAGAACGGTTACAAAGGTAAGAATTAGTCCAGTATAGAAGCTTAGTCGGAAACCCTAGAAGAGACAGTTTATGAATAAGTAGATTATGATTGACGGAGTCAAAGACTTTACTAAAGTCAGTATAAACGACATCAGTTTGACACTGTTTAGCAAATCCCGAAGTTACAAAGGTGGAAAATTCAAGGAGATTAGTAGAAACTGAGCGACGTTTAATGAATCCATGCTGTGAATCAGAGAATACAGAACTACAGAAATGTTGCAGCTGAGAAGTGATGATTTTTTCGAAGAGTTTAGGAATGGCAGATAAGTTGGAAATACAGCGGTAGTTAGAGACATCACATTTAGATCCCTTTTTATGAAAGGGAACTATATAGGATTCTTTCCAGACGGTGGGAAAGTCACCAGTCTCGAGAGACAAGTTGAAAAGTTTTAGGAGAGGCACACAAAGAGATTCTGCACAAAGTTTAAGAACAGCACTCGAAACCGAGTCTGGCCCAGTGGAGAACGAAAACTTGCACGATTTTAAATTTTTTAAGAGACCATCATAGTCGATGAAGGGGGGACGGATACAGTTAGAACTATTTAAAGGGATAGGATAAGAGTAACTACCACTAAAGTCGTTCGATGAGGCTAGGATAGAGGGAAGGTTAATAGAAAGGACAGAGTAGCAACGTTGGAAAAAGGAAGCGAACAGGTCAGGAACAGGTTTAGAATTAACAAACCTGAAGAATCGTTTAGGGTCTCGTTTAAAGTTAAGCTTGCATTTGGTCAAGTATCTGTTGTAGCACAATGTATTAAATTTGTTTTGCTTGTTATTTGATTAAAGTAGAGTCAGTTTAAGTGCACCTATATCGATATATCGTTATCGATATATGTAGGAAAATTTTGATTTTGCAATTGAGTACTTCGAAAAGTCTGATTGCAAACCGGATTTTTTGAACTTCTGGTACATACGGGATTTTAAATTCTTCAGATTTATTAATCTCGGGGTGAACCAGATAGGACCAGAAAGATTTCTGGAGGGGTGACTAAAGGAACATGCATGGGAAAGATGGAAAAAATAGAGCTATAGAATGCATTCGTGGCAGACTCAATTTCCTGGAAATCGTCAAGGAATGACCAATCCATCTGAGATAGGGCAGTATTCAAGTAGAGAAAATCAGCCTTCTTAAAGCAATAGATATTCGAAGGCTTAATAAACGACTTTTATTGTTTATTGTTTATTTTTGTTTAAAGTTTAACAATGAACAGTTAAACTGTAAGGGTAAAATTACATATCAACTAATTAAACTAAATGGCCAATGCCAATACTCAGACCCGGTGGGGCTGATTATAATCAGATAATTATCGGCTCTGTAGCCGATAAGATCCCACCAACAGCCAAATTTAGGTAAGAGAAGAGCCGGTAGCCGAACAATTCCCAATTAAAGCAATTTAAATTAAATTAAGTTATTGATTAAGATAATTTTGACCATATTAGAACTAGTATCAAAGAAAAACAGATGGAAAAATAGGTTATAGTTACGGCAAAGGCTACGGAAAGATTCATAATCCGAGTAGTTAGAAAGACAGAGTTGGAGATGAAGAGGGAAGTAATGCCTAGTCGGGCGGAAAGGAACAGCAATACTAATAAGGTTGATGAGGGCAGTCGATTCGACCTCACCAGAGAGAAGCTTATGGAGGAAGAGAACTCCTTGGCAGGTTCTACGGGATTTAAGAGAGTGGAGGTTAATTAAGCGCAACCTACTTTCATAAGAAGGAAGATGGATCGAAGGGTCCCAATTGAGTCCCCGGAGGGCAAAGATGAGGAACTGTTTTTGTTTTTCGAGCATATCCTGAAATTTTTGGTAGTGAGGAGACCAGACACAAGAACCATATTCCAAGATAGGCCGGACCGGGTCTGTAAATTCCTTAGACCATCTTTTGACAAATCCAAGGACTCCTTTGGCTTTGTTAGAGATAGTAGAGATATGAGAGTTGAAACATAGATTGGGTACAAAGGTAATGCCCAAGTCATTAACTTTGAAAAGGCATTGAAGGATAATGTTATTAATAGAGTAATCGAAAAGGTATGGCTTATTGCGGTGAAAAGTCATTATATTGCATTTAGAAATGTTAAGAGGTAGAATGTTAATTAGGCACCAGTTGTTAAGGGCATCAAGATCTGATTGCAAAGATAGTGGGGACAAGGGGTCACTGTAGGAAAAACATAGCTTAACTTAACTAACATTAACATTTATAGGGCATGAAGAGGGCAACAGGAAATCCATTGAAAGTGTGGGATGGTATGGGTCTTCAGGGAATGATAGCGGTGATCCTCGACATACCAAAGTGCTCGAAGCATCGGTAGTGAAGACGAGATCAAGGGTCCTACACATGCCATTACGTATGCCATTTCCCTGGCCTAACGATGTATCGGACAGAGAATCAACGAAGTCATGCTGCATAGATGGGAACATTAAGTTTGAGTCATTGGATGGAGATCAAGTGATATTTGGGAGATTAGAGTCACCAAGGACAATAAAACGATCAGAGCCACTAAGCTGAGACAAAACGGACTGAAGATGGGCAGCGTGAAGCATATAAGTTGTAAATTCAGAGGACGGTGGGATGTAAGAGCATGATATGAATAAATTAAAAGAACACAGACGAATTTTAACTACGATAATTTCAATAGTGTTGAGCTCATCGATGGAAAAGAATTGGGAAGTTAAGTCGGAACGAACAGCAATTAGGACGCCGCCACCTCGAGATGGTCGATCAGATCTATTTATATTAAAATTGTCTACAAAAATCTCGGAATCCGAGATTGAGGAATTGAGCCATGTTTCAGAGAAGTTGCACTATCAGCATGTAATTTGGTGAGCTTACTGCACAGGCCACGTACATTCTGATAAGTGATCTTTAGAGGTAGGGAAAAAATTAGTTTTTTGAAGTAGATGGCAAATCAGTAGAAGGTGTTGGAAGGATTCCTACCCAAGAAGCGGATTGCGAAGATCGAGATCGACTATTGAAGATGTGACAGATAGTGTGTTCGGGCCACAAAGAGGGTTCCAACACAGTCTTGACAAACTTGTCCGGGACAAGAATTTTGAAGGAGGAAATACTACGTAAATTTAGTTACTACTATGCCAGAGGAGCTATAGATGTTTAGTTTAGAGAAAATATACTCTCGAACCATTACATCCGTAGCCGATTCCATAAGACGCGAGACAAATATAGATTTTAGAGGAGCGACAGCGAATAGAGTAGATCGGTCAAGAGGGGTCACATGGTTTATGGGTGAGGCAGAGGCGGGTTCTACCCAAGGAGCAGGTCCGGATGGGATAGCGCTGGCTGAGGAGCCAGTGCAAGCCGGTGTGAAAGGAACTACCTCAACTTCCATGCTGACAGCAGTATCGACGGCTTCCTTAGGGGGCACAGTGATGCCGACAACTGGATGATCATTAATGTCTGGTTGGACAGCCTGGGCAAACACAGGCACGGAATGATCATTACTGTCCAGTTAGACTTCCTTGGCAGACACGGGCACAAGTGAACAGACAGCAGGTGAAGAGCCAGCCGTCGATTTCCTTGGCGCCAAAGTCGATCAAGGCTGGCGAACTGATTGGAGGAGCGTGTGAGTCTTTAGCTGCAAGAAAATTGGAACTGTGAACACTGGGCAGACTAGGTGTAACCTTTCTTCTCTTTGGAGACTCATTTATAATTTTGAGATTTTGAAAATGAGTTTCCACTGAGGAAAACTTATCCTGCAATTTCCAGAATTCAGAGTGGACAGCAACGAATTCGTTATGAGTCTGTCTCATAAATGTTCGCATATCGGCTTCAACTGCCCTGCAATCCCAACAAGTCCAGTTGAGACCGCAGCGGGTCTTTATCAGATCGACAACGCGACCACCAATATGACCAAAACCCGCGCAGCTAGAGTGAGCCGTGTTGTCACACAACCAGCAGAAAATAAATGTTTGACGTGTAGCTACCGAACGGTGACCGTCACAGCGTTTAGCACAACTGGTGCTCATTGTTTGATATTAAAAACCAAACAAACAAACTATTAAAAACGAAAGGTAAAATATAAGTCGGTGTGGGGCAGAGATAGTGACTTTAGCTTGTGTTACACAATTAAGCGCGCAAGAACGAACAAAACAATCACAATAACGGCAAGTGAACGGAGAGACACAGAGAGACGATAGAAACACAGAGAGACAAGCACAGAGCAGCGGCCAACGCAGTGCGTGTGTGTTGGAATGAAAACAGATAAGCTGAGGGTAGATAAAAACAGAGAGCGGTTCAAAGAGAGCAAGCACACCGCACTAGAATAGGCAACAACAAAACGGCTGCGATTAAGAAAGTGCAGAGAAGGTAAGAATGCAAAATAGGAGTTGAAAATTGAAAATAAATACACAAAAGTAAGCGTAATGCGTATGCACTAAAATCGAACAGGTTGCACGATCGGTTAGGAACACCAGAACATGGTAAAAAACACAAATTACTTTCCTTTAACAGAAGATTGACAATTTTTAACAATTATTCAAGCACGTGCGAAATAGAGCACGACCGTCTGCAACGATATATCGATAACGATATATCGATATAGGTGCACTTAAACTGACTCTACTTTAATCAAATAACAAGCAAAACAAATGTAACAAATCCCCGATCGGCATAGATGGCAAGAACAAGACAATATAAACACTAAGATGAGTAACTCCATACAACATTTTCAGTTCGGTTTTTATATACATTTTACCCTGAGAAAGAGAGAGACATATGTATAGACAGAGAGCGCTCTAGAGGCAACCGCTCTATACGTAAGGCTAAGCTTTAACTGTACGTGTGAACATATTTTAGGTCTGCTTGTTTGCATTGGCAATTACTTTAGAATTGATGGGAGATAATAAAACATCGATTTTATAATGACGCTTGCCCACACTACAAAAAAGTAATATTTAGTATATCCTTTATATGCTAACTTTGTTTAATGTACTATAAACGAATAAAATGAACAAAGCTTCCTATGTAAAAATACATAAATTATGTCATACATGACTTCACATTAGAATAATTGTTTGTAGGGTATTCCTTCGTCGCGTCAATAAGCAACACTCAGTAAATATATTTCGTCTCGAAAATTTGGCAGCTCTACACACACACATGTTTTTCTATCCCATGGATAGGCCCGTACCATTGCCATGGCCCGTGCCATTGGCACGCACGATTTCTTTCTCGAGTCAAGGGATACATACATACATACGTACTAAAACCATCCCCCTACAACTGCATCACCGTTAAGTAGAACGGGGGAGCGGGGCCTATTATAGACTGCTACATGCCGCTCCTTTTCATATCGTCTCAGGTCATCCTGTAGGCGCCTAATGAGACGGTAAATGTATATATATGTATATATAAATGTTTGTACAGCTGTGAAAAAATATTAGCACCACCACCGCAAGCAATTTTTAAATAGTCGCCAAACTCACATTCTTAACTTTAAGGAAACTTTAAGCACATTTTTTAGAAATGGAAGACTCTTATAAACATATGAATATAAAAAAAATCTTCTTCCTTTTTAACGTTTTTAAGTTATTTTTTTAGGAAAATTCCTTGAAAGTGATCAAATTAGGCGAAAAAAATAATAGCACCAATATGTATGTATATGTAGATATGTTTATATAGACAATTACATTTCTAAAAATTACCAACGGCTCCGCTGGGGGAATATTTTCCGTCCATGCTGTGTATGTCTTACAGGCGTAAAGGACATGCTGTGGGTCTTCCACTGAGGTTGAGCACGTCGGGAAGAATGGGCTGATATCGTGCTTGTACATACATTCATATATAAGTAGCTTCGATAGCTTACCGTGTGCAGTTAGGAACTAGAGCCCTGCACAAATGTACTTGTTTTCGTCTACTTCCAAATAACTATACTCGGTACTCGCTTGCTACCGACTACTATCGAGTATCGATCTCTCACTTCTTGCTACATCTTTTTCTGAAATTCTGAAAATTGGAGCGAACAGAAGCGCAGGTGTTCGGTCTGTAAAAATGGAAAACAATTGCAGGAAATCTCTTAGTCGAGCTCAACTGACTGCGTCCTTCTTTCTAATGTATATTACATATGACTTATACTATGTATGTAGTATAAGCGTGTGTGGTTTTTTTTTTTTTTTTTGTGTTTTGTGATTACAGGAATGCTCATGCCGACCCAGCCGAAGCCAGAGTGAGGGACTCTAACCGCTCTAAAACCAAACACACCTATCCCGGATCCCGGCTGGCCTGTCTACCAGTAGATATTACTCCGCCGGGGGGGAATGCTCGTAGGGCTCGTCAATCTTCAACGATTTTTATCTTCTTTCTTTGCGTGCTCTTTCCTCGCGACGCAGTTTGATAGGCATTCTGCCAGGTTTGTCACAGTTGGTGTCCTTCCTAGCTTGGTGCTTAGGACTACCCGATCTTGCTGGAATCGTGGACATTTGAAGAAACATTGTTCAACATCCTCGACAATCCCCGTGCTCATGCTTAAACCTATAGAGATAAGCTTAAAAGCATCATTGTCAGGTCGATAGCTGGGTCAGGTGGTACTTCACTTGTCCATGGTGGCGGCTCAGCCAGCTCTGCAGGTCTGGGATTAGCCTATGTTTAGAACGTTCTTTGTTGCTAGTATCCCACGAGTCTTGCCATTGCAATATTGTGTAGTTCTTTGCTGCGTATCTTGTCTCCTGATCAGCAGTCTCCTGTTCTCGCTGTGTCCCGATCCCTGCGGCTTCTCTTGTCAGCAGCTGGATTGGGATCATTCCTGATTTAACTAGTGCGGCGTCCTGGGATACCGTTCTGTATGCGCACCACACTCTCAATGCACACAGTATTTGGACTGCCTTGCATTCTCGGGCATATGTCTGTTGCTTCGTTGCGTCCGCCCATATTGGCGGTGGTGATAGTGGATTCACCTACTCGGATCGTGGCCGTCTCCACTACCTTCCTGCTGCTTATGAGCACCGCCTCTGTTTTGTGGGTGGCTAGTGTTAGCTCCCTCCCGGATAGCTATGTTCTGGCTCGCTCTGCTGCGTCATTGCAGATTTCTTGCCTCTGCTGGCATATCCATCACTAGGATTCCATCGTATATGACCATTACCGCTTCCTCCAGCGTCGTGTGGATAATGCGCTCGAGGATCTTACTTACTGTGTCCAGCATGCACAGCGGTCTGTAGGACGATGGCTCCTCGGTAGGCTTGTTTCCTTTAGGTTTAAGGACTAGCCGCTGTCGTTTCCATGGGCTGGGGAAGATTCCTTCGGACATGCCCCCATTCGGTCCAGGTGCTTTACCGTCCTTGGTCCGTTTTAGATTTTCGTGGACTTCTGCTTACCTGGTGGCTTCTATTTCCAGTGGCGAAATTCCATTCACCACCATCTGGGCTACCACTTGCTCTGGAAATAGAGTTTCCACTATGTTTTTCAGCAGATCTGCACACATTGACGGTGGAGGACTGAACTCTCGCAGTCTTCATTACCAGCCAGTATGCGTAGCCCCAAGGGTTCGCATCTGCTGCGTCGCAGAGCTTTCCAAAGCATTTGCGCTTACTCTCCTTGACCTACTGCAAGCGGCGTCTGCTTTCCTTAAATTCTCCCTAGAGTCTTTTGAATTCCGGGGAGCCGGAGTGCGTTGGCATTCCCGCCTGGGGCCAGCTATAGCTGCATTCCACCAGTATGTTGGCGTGCGTTTGCCAGGGCTCGGTATATTCCTTTGCATGGAGGCGTCACATTCTGCCATCGTATGAGTGGCCAGTTGTCGTGCTCTTTCCTCGGCCGTCCCGCTGGTCTCGTACCCCTCGAACATGGCTCGGACCATATCCGGCTCTAGCGTGTTGGCCTTGTACCCTGCCTGCCTGCCCAGGAACAAGTTGCTTGCGCCAGCATCCTGGATTTCGCAAATCAGGGCTTGGTGGTCGCTTCCGGTGTATATGCCGCTATGCCTCCAAGTCGTCCTTGCGCTAAGGCTGCTGCTCACGAACGTTGGGTCTATTATAGACCCGGTTCCTGCTCTTCCGAATGTATGTTGCGTGCCTGTGTTGAGCAGCACGGCGTCGAGCGTCGCGAAGCATTCCAGGAGCGCCTGTCCCTTTGGGTTGGTTCTCGGGCATCCCCATTCCCCATGCTATGAGCGTAGGGTGTTTCTCCCGTTCATCATCAACTATGTTTTTCAATGCCACCGTCGCCTGCTGCAGCGTGAGGCTCGGTAGCAGATAGCAGCTATAAATGTATAGCCCATTCAGTCGGGCTCTAGCAAATCCTTCTCCAACGCGTGTTTGCAGTAGCTGATATTTAGGGCTTCCACAGCTCCATACCGCTGCCTTTTTGCTAACGTCCGCTATCCAATCTCCAGAGTTGCGATTGCGGTATTGCTCGGTTATGACCGCAACGTAAATGCGGTGCTCCAATAGTTGCTGTGCAACCTCACAGTGGTTCAGAGTTATTTCGATGATTTTCATCTATCCCTCATCTGTTTTATCGCCTTTTGGTACTGCGGGCACCTCGAACTTGTCGTTTGGTGCTTTGGGACCTTTGCCCGAAAGCGCTTGCAGAGAATGTAAGTTGGCTCGGCCTTGCACTTTTTGGCCAGGTGATCCATTCCTGTGCAGCGGCTTCTTCGCATTTTGGGTTTTTTGGGCCCATGTTTAGCCTTCTTCGGCGTAGGGGACTGGTGGGTGGTGTTCCTGGGCTCTCTTCCCCGCTCTCCGTCTCTTCCGGCTGCGTGGTCCTCGCTACGGCCTGCTCCTCAGCGGCCCCCCGCAGGTACGATTCCACCTGTCGCTGAAGGCAGTCAATCTCGTCCACCATGACTCGCATAGGGTTTGTGATGGACCGCCTTGGGGCCGCCATCAGCTTCGTCAGCTCTCTGGTCCACCTGCCAATCCTCTCCAATAGCGCGAAGGCTCCCTCCTTCGGGTTCGAATACGCCACTTCCGGGCTTTTTGCGAGTGAAGGCTCTTTGGCCGCAGGAGAGGCCTCCAGTGATCAAAAGATTCTGTAACGAATTCGGGAGTCAGCGTAGGCACAGAAATGAATTCCTATATAATTACCTTCTATCTACCATATGTAGCACTTTTCACTTTTCACACAAACACTGTAGCTCTGCTGATCAATTAGCGATATAAATCAGATCCTCTGCAGACGTGCAAAGTTATGCAACTTGGTTGGGTATTATGTAATACGGGAACACGTGTAATTACACCTGAAAAATGAGCACAGAGCATAATGTGATCCAGTCTCGAAAGACGAAAAGAGAACTTTCGATAGCGAGCAACTAAAGCTTCATATTCAAAGTAACTGTCTTTAAAGCATTTTTTTTTTTTTTTGAACTAATCTAGTTGGGTGCTAGTTTTGAATATGGGATAAATTATTAGGAATTTAATGTTGTGTTGGTTCACTGGGCACAAAGCCGACAGCCTCCACCAGCAGATTACGTCCCGGAGTATTCGACATGGATCGTAATCGAAAATCCTTTACATGATATACTCTCATTTTCCATAAGTCCATAAACAGGACTTAGCTTTTTGTTACACTTGCTGTGGCAAACACCTGCACTAATTTATGACTGCATGACTCATTCAACCTTTGATCCCAAGTGGTGTGTTCTTTACGCACGGATCGCAGCCAAAACCGATCGGTTTAAGCGCTCGTTCGCTTTCGCTTGAGGCGAATAAACAGCGGTACAAATATGTTTAATAGAGAAACTAGTAAGAAAAGCTTCAACGAATCCTGATCAGAATTGAGAACCGTTTTCCGTTAAGATGGATTCCGGCACGCCAAAATTAAATAAACAGAATTTTCCAAGTATTCACAAATCTTTTCGGAAGTGAATCTTTTTAATGGATAGTGGAAATGGAATTTTGTAAAGTGATCCACGATTATCAACAATCCAATATTTCCTGCCTTTGAACGAGGGTACGGACCTAACAGATCTATTCAGAGTCGTTGAAACGGTCGCTCTGATTACCTTATAGTTCCCAATGGTGGTCGGAACACTATGTTTGGACATTTTGTCTGTTTACAAGTGACATAATTACTCACATACTCTCGGATTTGAATCAGCATCTTGGGCCAAAACAGAAATCTATTAAGTTTTTCCGCGGTTTTACCTATTCCGCCAAAAGACGCGCTAGGAGAGTCATGAACTTGTTGGATCACACGAGTTACACGAGCAAAAGAATAATTATTAATATGGTATCGGGAATTATAATCCGAGCATTAGAAACTAAACGGTTCATCCAAGGAATAATTCGACGTACAAAACCGAAGGGACAACGGTACATAGTTTCTAGTGGATCTACTAGCAATCGTGAAGTTTATGCTGCTCAACAAACTGTGACCACCCCTGAGTGCGCCCTGAAACATAGTTGAGGACACACTGAGCAAAAAGTAAAGTTTTTTAATTTGATCCTAAACGGTCATGGTGTACTTTATACTGAAGGCGCCAAGGCATCAAATTACTTTGACCACAAGAACGCCCATGAAACAAGGAACAACAAGGTTACGCCCTATATTGTTAAAAATATTTTAAGACGTGAACTTTAAAAATATCGCATCAAATAAAAAAATTTAACGGGTCACTAGAAACAAGTGCTGCAGGGAGTATCCCAAAATACTTGCTAATCTTCTCTTGCTTTTTTCTCGAAACTACATTTTTATACCCGGTACTCGAAGAGTATAGGGGGATTATTAGATTTGTGGTGATAACGAATGTGTGTAACGCCCAGAAGGAAGCGTTTCCGACCCCATAAAGTATATATATTCTTGATCAGCATCAATAGCCGAGTCGATATAGCCATGTCTGTCTGTCCGTCCGTCTGTCTGTCCGTCCGTCTGTCCGTCTGTCCGTCTGTCCGTCCGTCTGTCCGTCCGTCTGTCCGTCTTCATTAGCGCCTATATCTAAGAGACTATTAAAGTAAGAGCAACCAAATGTTGTATCCAGTCTCCCGCCCCTTTCCGCCCGTACAAAGGACGAAAATCTGTGGCATACATAATTTTAAAGATACGAGGAAACTAAAAACGCAGAATCATAGAAGATAACTATTTCTATCAGGGTGTTGAATTTTGATCAGATCTGATTATTAATATAGCCACAATGAAGAAAACCATTTCGAAAATCATCGTTCCCTCTCGCTATCTCTCACACGCGACCCTGTCTGCGTGCCCTATTCGTTCAAATGAGCGACTAGATCTCAGAGACTATAAGAGCTAGAGCAACCAAACTTTCTATCCAAGCTCCTGTGATATCAATTCAGCACAAGTTCATTTCAAAATTTTGCCACACCCTCCCCCGCAGAATCATGGCAAATGACCGTGTCTAACAGACTGCCGAGTCTGGATCAGGTCGGATCATTATTTTGGCCAGAAGGAACAAATTAAATTTCGGTGGCTACGAAACGCCTTTCAAGCGCTTACTCATTCCCTCTCTCTCTCTCTCACACACATCCACGTATCGTATGAGTAGTTCTACATGTACAGGTAGAAATTTAGAAGCTGATGTAAAAGTTATATGTAAACAAAAATGGAAACAGATAACTTTTAATATATCAAAATCTAGCATAGGGTTCAACCCAATTTTTTTTTAATTTTCCATTTGGGCCAAAATTTAGTTCGTCCCTTTTGCGAACATATAATAAATTACATAAATCATAAGATCACATATATTCTGACTGAGTACCGGGTATAAAGTAGAGCCGCGGCCTTTGCCGCGGCTCACTACGTTCCCCCTCGTTTGTTGCTACATATGTATGTGGAAGCATAAGTAGTTTGAATATGTTGGCGCCGTGTCGGCGTGTGCTAGAAATGTATGTGAGAATTGTATTGAGTTTGTGTTAGTTCGTATTTGGGTATTTCACCAGAATCGCAAGTACATTGCGATATTGCGTCAGCCTGTTTGTGTGTCTGTTTTGTTATCTGTTTTACTATGTAGTTTAGGAAAGTCCCGTTTTGGCGGGCGACAGCGTTTGTAGCTGTCGCCGAGTGCGGTTCGGTAGAGAGGCACGAGAAAAAGGGAAGACACAAAGTCAGTTGTGTTTAGGATCCCGGTGCGACCGAAACTCGCTGCGCCTAAAACGATGGCAACTAATAACGAAAATAATGACGCTGCAACATCAGAAGTGGGATCTGGCTACCTAATACGTCAATTGATCCATGGCGAGTGTTAATGGAAGTACAAAATAAAAATTTAATTGAACTTGTAAAAGCATTGAAATCAACGGCTTCCGAAACAAAGAATAATAATGCGGTAGTTTTGCCGAAATTTAACGCGGATCTTGTAGGCGCCGACGCATCGGCGTGGTGCGCTACAGTAAATATAATTTTGGCAGAAAACAACATAAAAGGCAGTGCGTTGGTGATGGCTTTGAGTGCAGCATTGGAAGGCAGTGCGTCGCAGTGGCTCTCACAAATATGTTATCCTGACATAAATTGGGCTGATTTTAAGGAACTTTTTCTTCAGCGCTTTACCAGTGTTGAGACACCAGCAGCTATGTTGTTAACAATGTTATCAACTTGCCCGACTGAAGGAGAATGTCTCTCCAATTATGCTAGTCGCATGGTGACGTCACTTATCACCAATGGCGTGAGATGGATTTGGAGAAGATTGCTGTTTCCGTGACGCTTGCTCAGCTGGCTCATATTGATAGCAGATTGCAACGTCTTACTTTTACATCAAACGTGCGCACCAAGAGTGAACTACAGACAGAGCTAAAAGCTTTTACGTTCAACAAACGGAAGAAATCCTCACAAGAAGAAACAGCGGCATCCGACTCGAAACGACAGAAATTTTCAACAATAAAATGTCATTACTGTGGAAAGTTGGGTCACAAGATGGTTGAATGCAGAGCTAGACAGCAGCAAAATCTTCCTCCCCGTGCTACTGAGCGTAGCGGCAAGAGCGAGTTTGGTCAATCAAATTTAACCTGCTTCAAGTGTGGAGAGGTTGGACACATTTCAACCCATTGCAGTAAGCCCAAAATGGACAAATTCAAAGATACGCATCAGGTGAAAAGAGTGCAGCTATGCGAAGTTGATGTGCCCAAAGGAGAGATGATTCACCATGGCGAGACTTTCACGACAACGTTTGACTCTGGAGCGGAATGTTCATTGGTTAAACAAAAGATAAGTGCTAAGTTAGTTGGTAAAAGAATTAACAATACAGTAATGTTGAAAGGTATTGGAAATGACAGCATTTGTAGTACATTGCAAATACTTTGCAAGGTACAAATTAACAATCATTGTATTGAAATGTTATTCCATGTGTGACGTTCCGCGGCCGGGGTATGCTCGTCGTGTCGGGTTCACAGAAATTTAGGTTGATTTCTGGATGTGGTAGCTGTAATAATGCTTTGGGTTCAAGAATAAGGCGTAGGGAGGGTTAAGCAGTATAATAAAATTAACTTTATTGTTCGTAATTGATACAGGAATGTCGGCAGAGATGGCACTAGGGCTATGGTAGGGGGTCTTCTCTCGAGGTCTTCCTTCGGGGTCTTCCTTCTTGGCTGTTTGCTGCGTGCAGATCGTGGATGGTCGTCGATTGGCCGCTCCTAGGGGAAGAATCGCGGCAGAGGTAACTACACTCTGAGGCGAAGGCTTGTGGTAGTGGTGAAAACTCTCTGAGGGGATGGCTGGTGCAGAGGTGAATACTCTCTGTGGGAACGTGTTAGGATAGAGGTGAATACTCTCTGGGGATACGAATAGTTGCAGAGGTAAAAACTCTCTGTAGAGACGTGTTAGGACAGAGGTGAATACGCTCTGGGGAGACGAATAGTTGCAGAGGTAAATACTCTCTGTAGAGACGTGTTATGACAGAGGTGAATTCTTTGGGGAGACGAATAGTTGCAGAGGTAAATACTCTCTGTAGAGACGGGTTATGACAGAGATGAATTCTCTGGGGAGACGATTAGTTGCAGAGGTAAATACTCTCTGTAGAGACGTGTTATGACAGAGGTGAATTCTCTGGGGAGACGAATAGTTGCAGAGGTAAATACTCTCTGTAGAGAAAGATAGGGCAGAGATAAATACTCTCTGTGGAGAAGGGTAGTGCAGAGGTAAATACTCTCTGTGGAGAAAAGTTCAGGACGGGGAAATGTATTCGGGAACGGGCAAGTGGAGAAAGCAAGGCTTTTACCTGTGAGCACCGTTCATAAAATGTGTTAGGAAGTTAATCCCAGGCTGTTCCGAGTTGGACTACCGAGCTGGCGAGTCCGGATGGACTGCCCCGAATCGAGCTGGCGATGCTCCTTTTATTCCTGAAAGTCAGCTGTTGGCCCGTGGAGTTAGGGCTAACGCCTGCCTTGGATCGTAACGCGTTCTGGGTTCCAGCTGATAGTGTGGCCGTTGGCGATCGTGCTCCGGTCACACTGGCATGATCGTTGGCTAGTGTGACCGTTTACTGTCTGGTGTTGGTCCCACTGGTGGTTTTGGCGCGTATTTTGGAATCGAATACCTTAAGTTGTTTTATAAGTAACTTAGGAATGTATGTCAGCTATATTGTGGCGCCGGCGCTGTTGGATATGGCGCTGGGCGTCACACATGTTTTGGGTGATGAATATTTGAAAAATGATATTATGATTGGTAGAGAAATACTGTCGCAAGGATTTTATGTTATTATGTCACCTGGAAAATTTGAAATTGTTAGATCAAAATCTGTTAACTTTTGTTCAAATGATGATGTATTTTCTAATTGAATACTGATCTTGTCGGTGAAGATAAATTAAACAATTTATTGGAAAACTATTCATTCGGTTCTCATCGTTTGTGTGTTGATTACCGTGAATTGAATTCTAACACAGTTTCAGATAGATATCCTTTACCCCTTATAGCAGATCAGATAGCCAGACTTCATGGTGCTAAATATTTCACTTGTTTGGATATGGCAAGCGGATATTACCAAATTCCATTGCATGAAGAATCAATAGAGTGTACGGCTTTTGTCACCCCAGATGGCCAGTACGAGTTTTTGTCAATGCCGTTTGGTCTGAAAAATGCACCTTCAGTTTTTCAGCGTACAGTGATGCACTTGGAGAACTGGCAAATTTTGTGGTTGTCTATATGGATGACGTGTTAGTGGTGGCTGCAACGAAAAGTGAGGCTTTGGAAAGACTACAGGTTACCCTTGATGTTCTCACGAAAGCTGGTTTCTTGTTCAATATTAAAAAGTGTTCGTTTCTGAAGTCAACTGTTCAATATTTGGGATATGAAGTGAGCGAAGGCCAAATTCGTCCAAATTCTAAAAAAAATTCTGCCTTACCACCTCCTCAGTCGGTTTCTGCTTTAAGACAATTTATTGGACTTGCGTCTTACTTTCGGCAATTTATACAAGGTTTTTCTTGTTTCTTGAAGCCTTTGTATTTGTTGACATCGAAAAAGAACGAGTTTATTTGGAAGCGAGAACATGAAGAAATAAGACAAAAAGTTATATTTGTTCTTACACAGAAGCCAGTTTTGGTTATTTTATCCAATATCCAATCGAGTTGCATACTGATGCAAGTGCTCGTGGATACGGTGCCATCTTGTTGCATAGAATAGATAACAAGCCCCATGTCGTTGAGTTCTTCAGTAAGGCTGCCTCACCTGCTGAGTCAAGATACCATTCTTACGAATTGGAGACTCTCGCGGTTGTCATGGCCATTAAGCATTTTCGTCATTATTTGACAGGCAGAGATTTTGTTGTCTTTACCGATTGCAATTCGCTTAAAGCATCAAGAAATAAACGTGACCTATCGCCCAGAGCACAAAGATGGTGGGCTTATTTACAGTCGTTCTCATTTGAATTACAGTATAGAGAGGGTAAACGAATGGCTCATGCTGATTTCTTTTCAAGAAATCTCCCATATGCTGATGCAATTGATACTCGTAAAGTTTCTGAAAAAAGAATTAATCTGGCAGAGATATCTAGTGATTGGCTGATGGCTGAACAGCGCAAGGATTCCGATATAATTAATATTGTGAATAAACTAAAAGACAATTCTCTTGCCGAGGACATTGCAAAAACTTACGAACTAAGAGCAGGAATAATTTATCGGAAAATACAGAGAAATGGCAGAACTCGATCTTTGCCAGTTGTTCCAAGAGCATTTAGATGGTCCGTTATTAATCAAGTTCATGAGACAATTATGCATTTGGGTTGGGAAAAAACATTGGACAAAGCCTACGATTTTTACTGGTTTGAAAATATGTCAAAATTTGTAAGGAAATTTGTTGAAAACTGTATAACTTGCAAGATGTCAAAGTCATCCTCAGGTAAAGTTCAGGCTAGACTTTTTCCAATACCAAAGGTCGACACACCTTGGCATACAATACACATAGACATAACAGGCAAGTTAAGTGGCAAGAGTGATCAAAAAGAGTATGTTATTGTTCAAGTGGACGCTTTTACTAAATTTGTTTACTTAACACACACACTCAAGATTGATGCTGACAATTGCATAGGTGCTGTGACATCGGCTGTATCCTTGTTTGGAGTACCAAACCGCATAATAGCAGATCAGGGTAGGTGTTTTGCCAGCTCTAAATTTAGTGAATTCTGTTCTAAACAAAATATAAGTTTGCACTTAATTGCGACAGGTGCAAGTAGAGCTAACGGACAGGTAGAACGCATTATGAGCACTTTGAAAAACTTATTAACGGCAGTTGAAACTAGCAGCAGATCTTGGCAAGACGCATTGGGCGAGGTACAGCTAGCCTTAAATTGTACTGTAAGTCGAGTGACAAAGGCAAGCCCGTTGGAATTGTTCATTGGCAAGGTTGCTCGTCCGTTGGGGTTGCTTCCACCATGTGACGTGGCGCAAGAAGTTGATTTGGCAGAATCAAGAGCTCGAGCAGTGCAAAATATATCAGCGGCGGCAGCATATAGCAAAGGGCAATTTGATAAAACTAAGGCTAAGGTTGTTGGGTATGAAGTAAGGAGACTTTGTGTTGTTGAAGAATGAAAAAAGGCATCAAACAAAGTTAAGTCCAAAGTATAGAGGACCTTTGCAAATTGTTCAAGTACTAGACGGAGATAGATATATCCTCAAGTCGTTGACAAATAATAGGAAGTTCAATTACGCTTATGAAGATATAAGGAAATTGCCAGAGGGATATGTTCCAGATGATTTAGAAAGTTGTGATGAGGATTTGAATGATATTGAAAAGGAAGCTGTTGCAAGAGACAGTAATGAAATGATAGAAAAAGAAACTGTTGAAAGAGACAGTAATGAATTGATTGATAAGGAAGCTGTTGAAAGAGACAGTATTGGAATGATGGAAAGTCAAACTGTTGAAAGAGACAGTATGGATGCCTGAAAGGCTGATAATAAAACTTGAATAAATTTGTCATATCTGTAATGCAAGCACAAGTGCAAAACAAATGTCTTGATCATGGCGTGTGGTGCATAAAATAATGTAATGCGAAACCAAGTGGGTTTATGATAATGAAGAGAATTATTAAGAAAGTTTAATTAAGTAAAAGATGAATTTTATATTAGTTTAAGAACTAAGAATGGATGGTTAAATTCTGCATGAAGCTATGAAGTTTAAAAAAAAAAAAGTAAAATAAAATAAATAAGTTGTAATTGAGAAATTTATAAGAAAAAGGAAATGTTAATGTTACATTTTATTTGATGATTTATAAATAAAATAATTTAGGAAGCTAAGCATTTTTTTAGAATTACACGAGGTTGTGTTATGGTCAGCTTGGCCGTGTGGAAGCATAAGTAGTTTGAATATGTTGGCGCCGTGGCGGCGTGTGCTAGAAATGTATGTGAGAATTGTATTGAGTTTGTGTTAGTTCGTATTTGGGTATTTCACCAGAATCGCAAGTACATTGCGATATTGCGTCAGCCTGTTTGTGTGTCTGTTTTGTTATCTATTTTACTATGTAGTTTAGGAAAGTCCCGTTTTGGCGGGCGACAGCGTTTGTAGCTGTCGCCGAGTGCGGTTCGGTAGAGAGGCACGAGAAAAAGGGAAGAAACAAAGTCAGTTGTGTTTAGGATCCCGGTGCGACCGAAACTCGCTGCGCCTAAAACGATGGTAACTAATAACGAAAATAATGACGCTGCAACATGTACAAGATTCCTCAGAACCTACTCGACCGATTCTTTTGAAAATGTGTTCAAAACTTCCAAACAGTATTCTCTATGGCGTCACGTAAGATTTTGTATATAATTAAAAAAAAAAATGTTTGTACATTTTTAAAGATAACACTGCTCGATGAAATTGAACTTTTTGTCCCGCAGTGGCCCAAAATGACTTTCTGACTTTTTTTTGGGCAACAGCAGAAATGTCGTTGACTAGTGATATTAGTGAACCCAATTTTGTTATTATATGCAATTTTTATAGCCGGTACTCGAAGAGTATAGGGGTATATTAGATTTGTGGTGATAGTGGATGTGTGTAACACCCTGAAGGAAGCGTTTCCGACCAATTAATTTATATATAATATATTCTTGATCATAGCCATGTCCGTCCGTCTGTCCGTCCGTCTTCATGAGAGCCTAGAACACAGAGACTCCTGCGTACCCTGTGTTCCCAGAATATAGATAGAATATAAAAATAAACGGCTAAGTTATAACCCTTTGACCAAAACTTCATATGCCGAATTTCGCCGATAAATTCCGTTAGCCGACATATAACCGTTTTCTTTCTTACAAAAAATACCAAAAATCTGTGTTTGTGACAGTTTTTAACGGAAAAATGTCATTTGGGATGGTACCAAACGGCATTGGAAGATTTGGTCAAACGGCTGCAACTTAGCCGCTTATCGATCGATCCTTACAAACCATACCTAATACCCTCTGCACACTGAGCCCGTCACGGTGGATTTTTTTCACAGACGGTGAAACTTCAATTCACACTGGCACCGTCTAACGTCTAAAAGCTGATGAGTTTTTGTGTAACGCCCAGAAGGAAGCGTTTCCGACCCCATAAAGTATATAGTATAAAGTCATCGTTCCCTCTCGCTCTCTCTCACACGCAACCCCGTCTGCTTTGCGCGTTCGTCCAACGAGCGCCTAGATCTCAGAGACTATAAGAGCTAGAGCAACCAAAGTTTCTATCCAAGCTCCTGTGATTTTAATTAGAATAGAAGGTAATCTAAAGTGTATTTCAAAATTTTGACACGTCCCTTTTCCGCCCCAACAAAGGACAAAAATCTTTGGAATCCACTATTTTTAAGATACGAGAAAATCAAAACACAGAATCATGGAAAATTACCGTTTTGCCGAGTATTGATCAGGTCGGATCATTATTATTGTCAGAAAATTACCGTTTTGCCGAATATGGATCAGGTCGGATCATTATTATTGTCAGAAGGAACAAATTAAATTTCAGTGGTGCTTACTCTAGTGCTTACTCATACCCTTTCTCGCACACACTTCCACGAGCCATAGATATGTATGCAGGCCTTTGCCGCGGCTCACAGCGTTGACCTCGTTTCTTCTCTATTCTGTTGCAGCAGTAAAATAAATACCGACACATACTAAAATACCAAAAAAAATACTACAAAATTCAAAATTACAAAATAAAAAAGTAGTTTAACGGATTCCATTCAATACACGCCGGTACACCCAGCGACAAAAAAAAAGCCGCACTCCGAAATTTCATGAATTTTTGACTTTTCTAGCGTGGGATATCCCGAAATGTTATTCGATTCGTCTAATTTTTTTTTGTGAGTCCCTGTGAATGTTTTTTTCTTTTTGCGTGCGTTTCCTGTCGCCTCAGTTTCTGGAAACATTTCTTGCAAAACATTTTATTTAGGAGTCTTTAAGAAGTATGCCTAAAGGAAAACAGATGACGGTGACTGAAAAGTCAAAAATTATTGCCTCGACTGAACGAAATGTCTCCATTCGAAAAATAGCGGATCGAACTAAGTTCAATGAAAGCTCAGTGCGACGATTTTTGAAAAAATTTCGTGAGACTGGACAAGTGGAGAGGACAAAAGGATCGGGAAGAGAAAAGTGTACATGTGCAAGGGAAAATCGGATTATTAAGAAAACGAACCGACATGATCGATTCAAAAATACTGTAGAGATAGCTTCTGAAGTGCAGCAATGATTTGCCAAAGAAATTTCAGCTATAACTATACAGCGTCGTCAAAAGGAGATGGGATTAATGGCAAGGACACCTGCCAAAAAGCCACTTCTTAATAGTCGAATGAAGAAAGCACGCGTAAATTGAGCTAAAGAAAAAGCAAATTGGGGTTAATCTGAGTGGTCACGAATCATATTCTCGGATGAGTCAAAATTTAACCTCATTAGACCCGATGGTTCCCGCACAGTTCGCCGCAGAAAAGGGTAACGCTATTCCGAAAATTGCTGCATTGCCAGAGTGAAGCATTATCCTTATATTATTTTATGGGGATGCATATCTAAATATAAAACAGAATCCCTAATAATTATTAAGGGTATGGTGAATTCAAAAAAGTATGAAGTGGAGTTATTCGCAGTGGATTTGTGTCCAGTATGGAATCACTTAGTGAGAGAGAAGATCACATCTTTCAGGACGATTCTGTACCTTGCCATCGAGCGCGCTCTGTAAGAGAATCTCTAACGTTTTATTATTTTTAAAAATGTAGTCAACTAGTTTCAACTATTTTTTACAGACAGGTTAACATTTTGAAGGCGGAATTGGGCATAAAGTCCCTAGATTGGCCAGGTAACAGCCCCGACCTCAATCCGATGGAAAACGTCTGGGCCCTTATGACTGCCAAAATGAGAAAGCGGAAGCCCAAAACTATGGTTGAGTTAGGGGAGGTTATAGAAAAAGTTTGGTTTGAGGAGATAACGGAGGAATATTTGAGGGCTTGATGCGATTCGATGCCCAATAGGGTTAAATGTGTAATAAAAGCCAAGGAAGGTACCACCAACTATTAATTTATATATAATTTGAAAAAAAAATTCTGAAATATGTTTGTTTATTTATTAGACTATAGCAAATGAAATAACCTATTGGAAAAAATTTTGTTTTTGCTGAAAAAATTTTGTAATTTTACTAAATTTTTTTCCTGTGTTTGGTCAAAATACTAAATCACCGTTCAGAAAAGTGTGATTGAAAAAAATATTTATTTTTAATTATATGAAAATGATATCAAAAAACCTAGTATGCACTTTTGTTAGAAATTGATTTATTGAATTAAAAAAATGAAAACTTTTATTATCGCATAACATTTGGGGAAACCCCACGCTAGAGAAGTCAAAAATGAATGAAATTTCAGAGTGCGGCTTTTTTTTTGTAGCTGGGTGTATATCTTGCACGCAGTCTTATTTTTTGCCGATTCAAAATTGAATGAAGTCGGTCTAAAGAACCAAAAACCGTCTGGTGCAGGGTGTGTATGCATATGCGGAAAACATGAACATTTTTCGTTTATCCAAATATATTTCATATATATATCTTATCACACATTCTGTAGCCAAACAAATTATTATAACGCTCGTTAGTCAGGATATTTAAATTTAAAACCAAATAAATAATGTATTTAACTTCCTATACAATAAAATACACACACGCAACTGTAAACCGTATAAGTATTTACTCTACAAGATCTGGCAAAAGCCAGATAGCTTTTTTTTTGGTGTCCACTAGATATTTGGATATTTTTAAGGCAATTCCCCCCACTTGGTTATCGTCGGTTGGGGTCACACTATGTCGACTACACATTCGCCACGGCCCCCGAACTAGAAAGATTAGAGTTACATCAGCTGAGACCACCAAGGCAGCATCAACTGGCATCCCGACCACTATTACGAGTAAGGTTGGTGGAACGACGCAGCTGCCACAAACTCCCAAGGAGGGTGGATTACAAGGAAGGAATCTGAGTGTGGCTGTACCGCCTGACGGATCAGGTCAGAGCACGAACCCCACCAACGGCCAAGTTGCGGCACTAATGACGAAGATCGCAACTTTCGAGAAGGAACTGGAAAAGACAAGTGCAAATGAAGGACAGAAGGAAGTCGCTAAGAAACCCGTTGGAAACGGAGTCGTGTTGGAGTAAGCGGTGCGCCACCATGTTTTAGTGTTGAAGGTCAGCAGTGTAATGCCACACCGGAACCTAAGCTGCGTCGATTCGGATTCTGATATGTCGTGTTTTGCCCGGCGCGATTTTAACTTTGCAGCAGGAAGTCACTTCCGTCATACTGAGAGGGTCAAAGTCAGTGAAAGAGCACGTTACCTGCCGCACTTCTGAGTCGAGAACCCACATAAGCCCGGGATAAATAAGCCAGAAAAATTAACAGTAAAAATCTCTGCCAGCCGTGGATTTCCATTTTCAGGAAGGAAAATGCACACGCGCGGAAACGATAGGATTTCTGTTAGTATTTTTTCAGAAAATTATGTATTTGTTCATCTGCAGTCATACTGAGTGGGTCAAAGTCAAGCTACCCTTCCCGCTTCGGATTTATTCCGATTGGCGAAACCAAATAGAGTGTGACGCAAGACTGCGGTATATAATTTCTGATCACTCTATTCTAGGTTAAACTAATGTATTTAACTTCCTATAGAAGAAAAAACACAAACGCAATTGAAAATCTCATCGAGTTTAATTATTTACGCAAAAAGATCTGCATATTTCTTGTTTCGGTGTCGAATCGGTATTTGGATGTGTTGAAGACAACTCTCACTTGGTCATCTTCGCATTTCGCATTTATTACTCATTCTTGTTGACAGATAAAGTCAATATCATCGGTTACATACTCATGTCGCCAGTCCCCTAAGGCTAAAGAAACACTATATTTTCGACTGAAAAAAACCAGAATTAATTTTGTACGAGTTAAGTCAGTTATTAGAAAAACGTCGATTTTTGTAACAAAAAATATCGCGCAGTTTTGACAAGCCGATATGGTTTGATACAAGTTCATTTATTATTATATTATTATTTTTATCATATTATTAAAGCCAGTTCTTTTTTCAGGCTAATTTGGTCATTGATTGATATTGAAAGGAATCACACATATATATGCAATTTAAAATGGCAGCTCAACACCAACACTATACCGTAGAAGTAGGCGATACTAATTTTACTATTCATAGTCGCTACATTAACCTAAGACCCATAGGATCTGGTGCCCAAGGAATAGTATGGTAAGTTGATTTAAATAAATTGAAACAGTACAGATTTTAATATCTTTGCTTACCTTTAATAGCAATGATTGAGCTATATAAATCTAATTTTAATACATTAAACCCCAATTAAAACCTTTCACAAGTCTTTATCGTTTCTTCGCCCGCATTATGTATATTATAGTGGTTTGATTGAGATATCTTCGTTTTGTTAAAGCTTGGGATAGCCAACAGAAGAACAATCACTATAAAAAAGATTGATAAAAACCATTTTTGAAGATAAGAGGTACTCCAAGAGTTTAGAGAAATATTAGCTTTGTGATGTGGATCAGAGAACTGCAATAAGCAACCGGAAAATTTCAACCAATGGCAAATGACAACCACCATTAACCACCGGAGAACTGAGTATAATCGCTAACAATAATTACAATAATATATGAGTGTTTCGGCACACAAGCAACAAAAGGGAGTAGCTAGTGTATGTGCGTATGGCACATATCGCCGGATCGACGTCGAATGAAGGATGGGTGAAATGGGAAGCACAAAAATTGAGATATAAAATGTATCGAGTGCTTGGAGTGTTACGGTTCCTTTTGTGCAAGCTAAGGCTGTGTTGCTTTTTTTGAAGTACCAGCTGCTGACAAGCACAAAAAATACCTTCGCTTTTACCGCATTCTCCAAACTGAACGTATAATACAAAATAATATTTAACTTAAGAAATTATAATTTACCTGTTAATTTTTAAGTTAAAATGCATTAGGTTAGGATACCCCGGACGCCCCGCAGCGGAGCCTTTCATAGGCCAGCATAGCCCTTAGTTATCCGGATTTCGTATGGACCTTTTTGAGGGTGTTTCTGAGGTTTTGAAGACCCCTAGAATCGAGGTGTTTTTGGCAAAGCCAAACAGTGCCTCCCTGCTTGCCAGGACACTTCTGGAACTAACCGCGGACAACTGCATGGATTTTATCGCCTCTTGGCTGTCAACGAATATGTTAACCGCATTGTGTGATCGCTCTGCAAGCTGAGCGACCTCTGCTGCCATATTGATGGCGAAAACTTCGGCCTGGAATATGCTGCATCGGTCGGGTAGCTTATAAGACGCCCTTATTTCAGGGTTCGTGCAGTACAGACCCGCTCCTACGCCTCCTTCCATCTTTGAGCCGCCAGTGTATATGTACATACATATGTATGTATGTATATGTGTATACGTCAGTGTATATGCATTGGTCCATGCTAAAAATTCCCTGCAGTACTGGCGGTTGCGATTGACCATGCCGAACTACCCACTTGGGTGATTCGTACATGGGTACCTTCCGAAGTAACCCTTTGGTAGGCGAACGCCGAACCACTCAATAGAATAATTCCTTCGTTTTTTTTCGTTTCTTTCGTCTACTGGTGTGACGCTGCAGCCCACCGAACTAGTACGATGGGTGGTACGCGGTGGGTTGTAGAGTATACAGAGATAAGTTATTTTCTATTCTTTGAGTGGTTCGGCGTTCGCCTACCAAAGGGTTACTTCGGAAGGTACCCATGTACGAACCACCCAAGTGGGTAGTTCGGCATGATCAATCGCCACCGCCAGTACTGCAGGGATGAGCGAGTGCACACACACAAACATGATACGTATGTGTCTTTTCCGGTGGTAAGGGGTACCAGTACACACTTGCAGTTCTCTTATGTGGATATAAATATGTAAAACTCAGAAGAAAGCGTTTCATATCCCATACGGTACACATCTTAAAAAACAAATCCACGTAAAACTTTTTTTTTTTTCCAATTTCGCGTGTTTTTGAACATTTTTTTTTACACTGGCCTCAATGTATCATTAAAAACAATTATCAACCCGACATCTGTAGATTCTTTCGAAAATTTCCACTTTTGGGTCTTTGCATTTCGGTGAGTTATGGTGAAAAAAAACATGACACGTGACAAAAAGAAATCATCAATAATTTTGAGTAGAATTACGTTATTTGAAAGTAACTAAATGAAATATTTGACAGAAACCTTTTTATTGCCCTTTTAATGACAAAGAATTTTACCGCAATTTGTGGTGTAAAGTAGCAGTTGTTATTATAAATATTTATTATTATTATTTTTAATGTTTATTATTATTAATATTTATTATTAATAATATTTATTATTATTAATATTTATTATTGTTAATATTTATTGTTAGTTATTATTAGTATAAGTTCTTCGACGCAAAATCCGCTGGCTACCAGAAAGATGGGAGAAAGGTGGAAAATATTTTGAAGAATAAGTTCAATAAATAGCAATGCAGCATTTATAATGCATTTACATAGCAATACATAATATATTCTGCAATCCATAATATATTAATTTGAGTGTTTGTTCCAGGGACCGTAATCGCTATAACTTGTATTATAAAAATAACATTATACTGATTGTTTCAATTAAAAAAAAAAATTTTTTTAAATGATTATTTTTGAGTAATATTAAAAAACTTAGACATAATAATGAACTTAGTCAATCTTTTTATACCTGGTACTCGAAGAGTATAGGGGTATATTAGATTTGTGGTGATAACGGATGTGTGTAACGCCCAGAAGGAAGCGTTTCCGACCCCATAAAGTATATATATTCTTGATCAGCATCAATAGCCGAGTCGATATAGCCATGTCTGTCTGTCCGTCCGTCCGTCTGTCCGTCATCATTAGCGCCTAGATCTCAGAGACTATAAAAGCTAGAGCAACCAAATTTTGTATCCAGTCTCCTGTGCTATCACACTAGTCCAAGCGTATTTTAAAGTTTCGCCCCGCCCCCTTCCGCCCCCACAAAGGACGAAAGTCTGTGGCATACACAATTCTGAAGATAAGAGAAAACTAAATACGCAGAATCATAGAGGATGACCATTTCTATCAGAGTGTTGAATCAGAATAAGATCGGATTATTAATATAGCCACAATGAAGAAAACCATTTCGAAAGTCATCGTTCCCTCTCGCTCTCTCACACACGACACTGTCTAATTTGCCTATTCGCCCAAAGGAGCGCCTAGATCTAAGAATATAAGAGCTAGAGCAACCAAACTTTCTATCCAAGCTACTGTGATATTAATTCAGTACAAGTTTTTTTTTCCAAATTTTGACACGCCCCCTTCCGCTCTCACAAAGGACGAAAATCTGTGGAATCCAAAATTTTTAAGATAAAATAAAACCAAAAACGCAGAATCATGGAAAATAACCGTATCTACCAGATTGCCGAGTCTTGATCTGGTTGAACTACTATTATATCCAGAAGGGACAAATTAAATTTCTGTCGCTACGCAACGCCTCCCCTTTGCGAACATATCATAAATTACATAAATCTTAAGACCACATATATTCTGACTGAGTACCGGGTATAAAGTAGAGCCGCGGCCTTTGCCGCGGCTTACAACGTTCTCTCTCGTTTAGTTTAATTTTTTTTTATTACATTCGGCATTAGAAGGTCTGGTCAAAGGGTTGCAACATAGCCGTTTATTCATTGGTTCTTACAAACAATACATTAAACGACGCCCAATTAATGTATATCTAAAACCAAAAATGCTGCCCAAAGGAACATTTTTTTAGAGGTTTCCTGATTGTTTACCAAAATAAAAAAAATGTCCTCATCTCTGCGGCTTTGGCAGAAATAATTTTAGAGGTCACCCAGCTCGTTTGCCATGTTTAGACAATGTTCTCCGACCTCTGCTTGGAACACACTAGCGTGATCCGACAGTGTAAGATAAAAACTGATGATAGTGGAATATACTGACTTGACTTGCGACACACTAATCTGATCGTCTTCAAGCGTTGAAATCAAACGTAGAGGTTGCCAAGTAGTCAGACCTTAGTGCGCATAACTACTATATTTTGGGATTCTATTGTCCATCGGCACAGTCTCACTAAGTGGCGGTATCATCATGATGGAGGATCCAGAGCAGGATCAGGAATAACTCAATGAACAATAGGGGCCATGCATAAAACCTGATTCTCACCAATAGTGGTGACGCGATAATTCGTTGCGACCGAACGTAGTGAGAGCTGATTGATCACTGATCATAATTTCTTTCTAACAATTGACAACAGTCATTGATTTTACTAATGCATCATTTGTTTTATGCAGCGAAGGAGTCAACGATTACCGGTTTATCGCCGTGACAATACATGGTGCCTGATTGCTAAAAATTTAAAATTAATACGCACTCCTACCTTGTAACAAACATCGAAACTGCGAATAATATTGCGCTAATATTTTCTAAATCAAATGAAAGTTAACTTATTTACCCAATTAACATACAATCGGAAAAATCATTAAAATAAAATAAAGTTCACTTTTTCGGTATATTTTGGTATTTTTATAGTCATGTTTTCCCTTAATATTATCTCAGACAAGAAATATATTCGTACTCAGTCAGAATATATGTGATCTTATGATTTATGTAATTTATTATATTTTCGTAAAAGGGACGAATTAAATTTTGGCCAAAATAGAAAATTTTAAAAAATTAGGTCGAACCCTTTGGGAGTTTTTTATATATTAGATGTTATCTGCTTCTATTTTTACATATATTTTTTACATCTGTCCTCTACATTTCTACATCTACATGTATGTATAACTACATATTCGAGACTTGTAAGTGTTTGCCAGAGAGAGAGGTAATGAGTAAGCGCTTGGCAGGCGTTGCATAGCCACTGAAATTTAATTTGTTCCTTCTGGCTATAATAGTAGTTCGACCTGATCCAGATTTGGCTATCTGTACATGTACATGTAGAACTACTCATCCGATACGTGGAAGTGTGTGAGAGAGAGAGAGAGAGAGGGAATGAGTAAGCGCTTGAAAGGCGTTTCGTAGCCACCGAAATTTAATTTGTTCCTTCTGGCCAAAATAATAATCCGACCTGATCCAGACTCGGCAGTCTGTTAGACACGGTCATTTGCCATGATTCTGTGTTTTTGGTTTTCTTTTATCATAAAAATTGTGGATTCTACAGTTTTTCGTCCTTTGTGGGGCGGAAGGGGGCGTGGCAAAATTTCGAAATAAACTTGTGCTGAATTGATATCACAGGAGTTTGGATAGAGAGATTGGTTGCTCTAGTTCTTATAGTCTATGAAAACTAGGCGTCAAAAAAAAAAAAATGGGCAAATCAGACGGGGTCGCGTTTGAGAGAGCGAGAGGGAACGATGACTTTCGAAATGGTTTTCTTCATTGTGGCTATATTAATGATGCGATCTGATCCAGATTTAACGCTATGATAGAAATGGTCATTTTCTATGATTCTGCGTTTTTAGTTTTCTTGTACTATCACAATTTTGCATGCCACAGATTTTCGTCCTTTGTGTGGGCGGAAAGGCGAAATTTTGAAATAAACTCGTAGTAGTGTGACAATACAGGAGACTGGATACAAAAATTGGTTGCTCTAGCTTTTGTGGTCTCTGAGATCTAGGCGCTAATGAAGACAGACAGACGGACGGACGGACAGACAGACATTCATGGCTGTATGATGCTGATCAAGAATATATATGCTTTATGGGGTCGGAAACGCTTCCTTCTGGGCGTTACACACATCCGTTATCACCACAAATCTAATATACCCCTATACTCTTCGAGTACCGGGTATAAAAATTCGAGAGGATTGGTCCAGTCTTGTCTTCCGGTATATTTTAAACCTTTTAGTAACGTACGTCAATGCTTCCGCGGACTTATAAAAAAAAACGGGAAATGTTTTGACATTTAATATCTTGGAAATTATACGCTTATTACTTCATATATTAGCAATTATATACAAATAGTCATACCCAATTTGCAGATTTTTGCAATTTTGTACCACAACTTCAACTTTTGTTGTATAGGCCTGTATTCAGCACTGGAGGAAGCTGCTATTTATGTATTTTGTTTGTGTGGAACGTAACTAAAATAGTGTGACCATGAACCTAAAACGGGCTTGGTCACACTCATGATTCAGCTGTGTTTTGCAAACAATTTTGAAAATTCCCCTGAAATTAAAAAAAGAAAAAAATTTAACTCTGACGATGAAGTGATTGTGTTGGTGGCGGCATATATTGTTGCCAAAAAAATAGGAAGAAGAAGTACTGCGCAGGCGGAGGCGCCAAAATGTCCGTGATCCGCCAAAGACATAGTCTTGCCTCAAGTGGTTTTATTTTTTTGCTCCATCATTCACTTCTACTTCGATAATAATATTCACATATATATTCCTGGCCTGAATGTCAGCTGTTCTCTCAGTCCACAATCGTGTCGATAGGACAACTATCGATAAAAATCTGTGGATTTTGCTTAGCTTGCTGGATACTGAGGCCAGGAAAACACAAACGAAAAATTCCTGGCCCAGTTTTTTTTTATATGAAGTTTGCTGGATACAGGCCTTATACATCTTTAAAATACTTCATTTTTTTAAACGATTCGGCTGATCCGAAAATATTTATCTTTTATTCTCATATCGCTTGGTCAGCAATACTCTTTGCTTCACCTTTTATCACGAATTTTTAAATAATTTAATTTTGAAGATGTACTTAGACCATCTCTGTAATTAATTATTTCACTGAATACACCCAGCGACAAAAAAAAGCCGTACTCCGAAATTTCATGCATTTTTGACTTCTCTAGCCTGGGGTTTCCCCAAATGTTATTCGATACTAAAAGTTTTCATTTTTTTTGAGTCAATAAATCAATTTCTAACAAAAGTGCATACTACGTTTTTTGATATCATATTCATATAATTAAAAATAAATAATTTTTTCAATCACACTTATCTCAACGGTCATTTAGTATTTTGACATAAACACCGGAAAAAAATTAAGTTAAATTATAAAATCGATTTATTCAGCAAAAACAAAATTTGTACAATATGTTATTTTATTTCCTATAGTCTAATAATAAACAAACATATTTCAGAATTTTTGTTTTCAAATTATATATTAATTAATAACACTACTCGACAAAATTAAACTTTTTTTTCCGCTGTGGCCAAAAATGACTTTTTCTGATAGATTTGGAGATTTAATTTTTTTTGCAGAATTATGTTTTTTTTTCATGAAATAGTTTTTTTTTTAAGAATTTTTAAAAAATTTGGTATTTTTTGTCATAGGTAGCGCTTCTATTTTTCACACAACTTAAGTTTCCTACAACTGGTTGTATTGAACTTTGCAGTTAAAAGCTTAAGAGCTTTCAAAGACAAAATTTCGGGGAAAAAAATACCGAAAAAAATTATGAAATTTTAATTTGGAAGCTTAATATCTTCCAGACGTTAAGTTGCAGCTACAAAGTGTCTGAGTCGGATTTATAGCTGCATTTGTCAGCTTTTTTAACTGCAAAGTTTAATACAACCAGTTGTAGGAAACTTAAGTTATGTGAAAAATGTAAGCACTACCTTTGACAAAAAATACCAAATTTTTTAAAAATTCTTTAAAAAAAACTACTCCATAAAAAAAAAAAAACATTCTTTAAAAATTTATAAACATCGAAATCTATCAGAAAAAATCATTTTTGGCGACAGCGGAAAAGTCGTGTCGACTAGTGTAATTGGTGGTACCCCCTATTCGGCATCGTATCGTATAAAGCCCTCAAATATTGATCCGATATATCCTCAAACCAAACTTTTTCTTTAATCTCCCCTAACTCAACCATAGTTTTGGTCTTCCGCTTTCTCATTTTGGCAGTCATAAGGGCCCAGACGTTTTCCATCGGATTGAGGTCGGGGCTGTTACCTGGCCAATCTAGGGACTTTATGTCCCATTCCACCTTCAAAATGTTAACCTGTCTGTAAAAAATAGTTGAAACTAGTTGACTACATTTTTAAAAATAACAAAACGTTAGAGAATCTCTTACAGAGCGCGCTCGATGGCAAGGTACATAATTGTCCTGAAAGATGGGATCTTCTCTCTCACTAAATGATTCCATACTGGACACAACTCCACTGCGAATAACTCCACTTCATACTTTTTTGAATTCACCATACCCTTAATAATTACACTAGTCGACACGACTTTTCCGCTGCCGCCAAAAATGACTTTATCTGATACATTTGGATGTTTAAAATTTTTTAAAGAATGTTTTTTTTTTTTTTCATGGAGTAGTTTTTTTTAAAAGAATTTTTAAAAAATTTTGTGTTTTTTGTCATAGGTAGTGCTTCTATTTTTTACATAACTTAAGTTTCCTACAACTGGTTGTATTGAACTTTGCAGTTAAAAAAAGCTGACAAATGCAGCTATAAATTTGACTCAGAAACTTTGTAGCTGCAGCTTAACGTCTGGAAGATATTAAGCTTCCAAATTGAAATTTCATAATTTTTTTCGGTATTTTTCCCCGAAATTTTGACTTTGAAAGCTCAAGAAAAGTCGAAAAAAAAATATTTGAATGCCTTGATTTTTGGTTTTAGATAGACACATTAATTAGGCGTCGTTTAGGGTATCGCTTATAAAAATATAAAAATAAACGGCTTAGTTATAACCGTTTGACCAAAACTACATATGCCGTTTGGCACTATTCCAAATGCCATTTTACCGTTAAAAACTGTTACAAACTCAGATTTTTGGTATTTTTGTAGGAAAAAAAACGGTTATATGTCGGCTAACGGAATTTATCGGCGAAATTCGGCATATGAAAATTTGGTCAAACGGTTATAACTTAGCCGTTTATTTTTATATTTTTATAAGCGATACCTTAAACGACGCCTAATTAATGTGTCTATCTAAAACCAAAAATCCAGGCATTCAAATATTTTTTTTCGACTTTTCTTGAGCTTTCAAAGTCAAAATTTCGGGGAAAAATACCGAAAAAAATTATGAAATTTCAATTTTGAAGCTTAATATCTTCCAGACGTTAAGTTGCAGCATTTTTGGTGACAGCGGTAAAGTCGTGTCGACTAGTGTTATCGGCTCAGTAGCCGATATGGTCCCACCAACAGCCACATTTAGATTAGAGAAAAGCCGGTAGACCGGTAAGTTATTGATTAAGATAATTTTGACCTTATTAGAACTAGTATCAAAGGAAAACAGATGGAAAAATTGGTTATAGTTTCGGAAAAAGCTACGGAAAGATTCATAATCAGAGTAGTTAGAAAGACAGAGTTGGAGATGAAGAGGAAAATAATGCCTAGACGGGCGGGAAGGGAAAGCAATACTAATAAGGCTGATAAGAGTAGTCGATTCGACCTCACCAGAGAGAAGCTTATGGAGGAAGAGAACTCCTTGGCAGATTCTACGGGATTTAAGAGAGTGGATGTTAATTAGGCGCAACCTACTTTCATAAGGAGGGAGATTGATCGAAGGGTCCCAATTGAGTCCGCGGAGAGCAAAGATGAGGAACTGTTTTTGTACTGATTCGATCATATCCTGAAATTTTTGGTAGTGAGGAGACCAGACACAAGAACCATATTTCAAGATAGGCCGGACCAGAGAAACGTACAGAAGTTTTGTAGTATACGGGTCTGTAAATTCCTTAGACCATCTTTTGACAGATCCTAGGACTCCTTTGGCATTGTTAGAGATAGTAGAGATATGAGAGTTGAAACATAGATTGGGTACAAAGGTAATGCCCAAGTCGTTAACTTTGAAGAGGCGTTGTAGGATAATGTTGTTGATTGAGTAATCGAAGAGGTATGGCTTACTGCGGTGAAAAGTCATAATATTGCATTTAGAAATGTTAAGAGGCAGAACGTTGATTAAGCACCAGTTGTTAAGAGCATCAAGATCTGATTGCAAAGACAGTGGGGACAAGGGGTCACTGTAGGAAAAACATAGCTTAACGTCATCAGCATACATTAGGACACGGGAATGAGATAACATTTGAGGAAGATCGTTAATAAATAGGTTAAATAGCAAGGGACCCAGATGGCTACCTTGAGAAACCCCCGATGAGACAATAACAGGTTTAGAGAGAGAGAGGAGTTAAAGCAGACACGTTGAGAACGGTTACAAAGTTAAGAATTAGTCCAGTATAGAAGCTTAGTCCGAAACACTAGAAGAGACAGTTTACGAATAAGTAGATTATGATTGACGGAGTCGAAGGCTTTACTAAAGTCAGTATAAACGACATCAGTTTGACACTGTTTAGCAAAACCCGAAGTTACGAAGGTGGAAAATTCTAGGAGATTAGTGGAAACTGAGCGACGTTTAATGAATCCATGCTGAGATTCAGAGAATACAGAACTACAAAAATGTTGCAGCTGAGAAGTGATGATTTTTTCAAAGAGTTTAGGAATGGCAGATAAATTGGAAATGCAGCGGTAGTTAGAGACATCAGATTTAGATCCCTTCTTATGAAAGGGTACTATATAGGATTCTTTCCAGACGGTGGGAAAGTCACCAGTCTTGAGAGACAAGTTGAAAAGTTTTAGGAGAGGCACACAAAGAGATTCAGCACAAAGTTTTAGAACAGCACTCGGAACCGAGTCTGGCCCAGTGGAGAACAAAAACTTGCACGATTTTAAATTTGTTAGGAGACCATCATAGTCGATGAAGGGGGGAAGGATACAGTTAGAACTATTTATAGGGATAGGATAAGAGTTACTACTACTAAAGTCGTTCGATGAGGCTAGGATAGAGGGAAAGTTAATGGAAGGGACAGAGTAGCAACGTTGGAAGAAGGAAGCGAACAGATCAGCAATATCACAATCCTTATCAGCATAACTACCATTTAAGTGTAGAGAAGAAGGAAATCGGGAAGATTTACGTTTAGAATTAACAAACCTGAAGAATTGTTTAGGGTCACGTTTAAAGTTAAGCTTGCATTGGGTCAAGTATCTGTTGTAGCACAATGTATTAAATAAGGAAAATTTCGATTTTGCAATTGAGTACTTCGAAAAGTCTGATTGCAAACCGGATTTTTTAAACTTCTTGTACATACGGGATTTTAAATTCTTCAGATTTATTAATCTAGGGGTGAACCAGATAGGACCAGAAAGATTTCTGGAGGGGGTAACTAAAGGAACATGCATGGGAAAGATGGAAAAAATAGAGCTATAGAATGCATTCGTGGCAGACTCGATTTCCTGGAAATCGTCAAGGAATGACCAATCCATCTGAGATAGGGCAGTATTCAAGGAGAGGAAATCAGCCTTCTTGAAGCAATAAATATTTGAAGGCTTAATAAACGACTTTATAGGGCTTGAAGATGGTAACATGAAATCAATTGAAAGTGTGGGATGGTATGGATCTTCAGGGAATGATAGAGGTGATCCTCGACATACCAAAGTGCTCGAAGCATCGGTAGTGAAGACGAGATCAAGGGTCCTACTCATGCTATTGCGTATGCCATTTACCTGGCCTAACGATGTATCGGACAGAGAATCAACAAAGTCATGCTGTATAGATGGGAACATTAAGTTTGAGTCATTGGATGGGGAGTGACATTAGGGAGATTAAAGTCACCGAGGACAATAAGACGATCAGAATCACCAAGCTGAGACAAAACGGACTGGAGATGGGCAGCGTGAAGCATATAAGTTGTAAATTCAGAGGACGGTGGGATGTAAGAGCATGATATGAATAAATTAAAAGAACACAGACGAATTTTAACTACGATAATTTCAATAGTGTTGAGCTCATCGATGGAAAAGAGTTGGGAAGTTAAGTCGGAACGAACAGCAATTAGGACGCCGCCACCTCGAGATGGTCGATCAGATCTATATATGTTAAAGTTATCTACAAAAATCTCGGAATCCGAGATTGATGAATTGAGCCATGTTTCAGAGAAGGCGATAATGTCGAAATCAAAAGTTGCACTATCAGCATGTAATTTGGTGAGCTTACTGCACAGGCCACTGCACATTCTGATAAGTGATCTTTAGAGGTGGGGAAGAATTCAGTTTTTTGAAGTGGATGGAAGATCAGTAGAAGGAGTTGGAAGGATTCCTACCCGAGGAGCGGGTTGCGAAGGCCATGATCGACTATTGAAAATATGACAGATAGTGTGCTCTGGCCAGAAAGAGGGTTCAAGCACTTTAAAAAAAATTAAATCTCTAAATCTATCAGAAAAAGTCATTTTTAGCCACAGCGGAAAAAAAAACGTTGAATTTTGTCGAGTAGTGTTATTAGGGATTCTGTTTTATATTTAGATATACATCCCCATATCTTACTGTAAGGATAATGCTTCACTGTGGCAATGCAGCAATTTTCGGAATAGCGTTACCCTTTTCTGCGGCGAACTGTGCGGGAACCATCGGGTCTAATGAGGTTAAATTTTGACTCATCCGAGAATATGATTCGTGACCACTCAGATTAACCCCAATTTGCTTTTTCTTTAGCTCAATTTACGCGTGCTTTCTTCATTCGACTATTAAGAAGTGGCTTTTTGGCAGGTGTCCTTGCCATTAATCCCATCTCCTTTAAACGACGCTGTATGGTTCGAGCTAAAATTTCTTTGGCAAATCATTGCTGAACTTCAGAAGCTATCTCTACAGCATTTTTGAATCGATCATGTCGGTTCGTTTTCTTAATAATCCGATTTTCCCTTGCACTTGTACACATTTTTCTTCCCGATCCTTTCGTCCTCTCCACTTGTCCAGTCTCACGAAATTTTTTCAAAAATCGTCGCACTGAGCTTTCATTGACCTTAGTTCGATCCGCTATTTTTCAAATGGAGACATTTCGTTCAATAATAATTGACAATTGACGAGGCAATAATTATTGACTTTTCAGTCACCGTCCCAGGGACTCACAAAAAAAAAAGTAGAGGAATCGAATAACATTTCGAGAAACCCCATGCTAGAGAAGTCAAAAATTCATGACATTTCGGTGTGCGGCTTTTTTTTTGTCGCTGGTGGTAATTGCGAAAACCTTCCCACTCTCTATCGATTTCCATGGTACTCTATGGATTTGTCAAGCCTGTGCGCTCGATAATATAAAGACTGAATTCGACGCTAATAAAGACAATCTGTTATTAGCCATCGCCATATTTCCGCCCGCTGCTGTATTCGGATTAGAGGCCTGAATACAAAGAATTCATAAAATCACAGCTCAATATATGCCTCATCAATGCTTTAGAATAATACCAATCCTGCCTTCAGTCAGAATCACCCCGAATCACTGAAAACCGAATCGTAGTACTGCGAATCAATATCAGCAAGATTGATTCACATGTTTCTGAAGTGATTCGACATATATACCACTCAGAAAGCCTTTTGAGTATGCATATACATGTGAAGTATGCATGTAAAACATTTTTGCACACACGGAGATGGGTGTCTTGTATGCACAAACATGTTATCTGCTCGGCACCCATGACGCACACACACAGGGAAGTATGGTGCTTCGCGGCGACCTCGAGCTAAAACCAACTGGAACGCTCGCTGAAATTCAGCTGCGGAAGGCAGACGGAGTAACCCAGACGGCCACAATCAGGCTTCCAGTGGAGAGCGCTCAAAATGCTCTGAAAGTAGGAGTTTTTAAGGTAGTAGGATTGGTAAGATTCAGACTACGTGAGCGAATAAGCGTCACTTCAGATTCCTCGATTTCGGCCACATTGCCAGATAGTGCACTAGCGAGACAGACAGATCTAAGCTGTGCCGGAGATGTGGAAAGAAGGGCTACCTGGCAGAGGATTGCAGCCCGGAGTGCATGCTTTGCAAGGGGAAGATCGCCGACTTTAAGCACGTGGCCGGTAATGGTAGATGCTCCTGTTTAAGTGCGCCCTGTCAAAAAGAATAGCATGAGATGCACTCAGCTGAACCTGAACCGCTGCGAAGCTGCTCAGTCTCTCCTGAAATAAGCAGAAATAAGCAAATAAGCAGAAATAAGCAAATAAGCTGAAGACGGACGTAGTGCTGATATGCGAGCCATTCAAGTCAATACCGGGAGGCGGTTGGTCTAGCAGCAGATGCGGAAAAGCAGCCATTTGGGCGTTACAATCCCCCGGAATATAGCACAAATCATGAAAAAGGCATGCGATGCGGCAATGCCAAGAAGGAAGCCGTGCAGACGAGGTGCACCCTGCTACTGGTGGAACGCCGAGATCAACCACCTTAGGAAAACCTGCCTACGGGCAAGCAGGTGCTACCAGAGAGCACGGGTTTGCCCTGAGTTCGATACCAGGGGTGAGGAACTTCGAGCAGCAAAGCGAGCTATAAAGGATACTGCCTGCTTCAGGCAGAAATACGAGAAGGCAGATATAAACCCTTCGAGAACTGCATACAAGGTCGTCACCAAGAAGATCAGGAGCCAGTCAACGCCGGAAGTGAGTAACCGATTCTGCTTCGTAGCATTGTGGAGGCTCTATTCACTCAGCACCTTCATCACAAAACGGAGGCTTTAGTCATCACGTATCGGAAGAAGGTGGAGTTGGCGACGATTTAGGTTGGTCATGCGATGATCAAATCGCAGGAGTCAATCAGATACCTAGGCGCCCAGGATACAGGCAACCCTATGAAAGAAGCCTACTAATATTGGTGAACATAAAGCAGGGCGCAGGCTACCTTCAGGCTTCCTGACGGGACATTGAGGTTACAAGAATTCTCCTCATAGGTTCAAACACGGAGATACTCCCGAGCACTGCTGCCAATTTAGCTTTTTTCCCGTCAAATCTGGCTTTTTTCAAAGCCCAATTGCGGGAAAATTTTGTGAATTGCGGGAAGCGGGAATTCTGGATTTTTTTAAAATTAATTAGGCTTTTTTTCGCTTTTTTTTTTGCAAAAAAGAAAAGTTTGGTATCAAAATATACCATTATCGATAAATCTGTGAAAAAAGTATACTAGTTTTGGTAGAAATATACCAAATGTGTGTAAGAGTGGCAGCTCTATCTTACGTTTATCTCGATATTTGCCAATATCACCAACACTACTTTACGCAAACTGTCATCCCAATCACAATAAATAGTGCGTTGCTTAAGTGGGATTTTTTCGGGGACAAATTTCGCCATGCCAAATATATATACAATCAAAATTGCCGTGATGCTTGGATGAAGAAGATGAAGGGATGACCCCGACGACAAAAGGGTCTATTGCAGCTACTGCAAGACTACAATAACTGCAAAGCCGAATTTCGCCGATAAATTCCGTTAGCCGACGTATAACCGTTTTTTTTCCTACAAAAATACAAAAATTTGTTTTTGTAACAGTTTCTAACGGTAAAAATGGCATTTGGGATGGTGCCAAACTGCGCTTGAAGCTTTGGTCAAACGGCTGTAACTTATCCGTTTATTCATCGATTCTTACAAACGATACCTTAAACGACGCATAATTAATGTGTCTATCTAAAACTAAAAATGTTAGCCATAAAATATTTTTGACTTTTCCTGAGTTTTCAAAGTCAACATTTCGGGAAAAAATACCGCAAAAAATTATGGAATTTGAATTTGAAATCTGTTGAGCTACTGAGCTTTTTCAGCAGCGTATTTTGCGAAATTTAATTAAAACACAAATGGGTTTGGTTTAAATGTATGTATGTATATTGTGTATATGTGTATGTTCAATTTGTTTTCTTAGCGAGCGAAAACACGATACGAAATTTGGCGATATGCAGGTTCAAAGTGTTTGGGTTGAATTTATAGCTGCTTTTTCAGCTTTTCAGAGCTGCAATACAACTAAGAAACTTAAGTTATGTGAAAAATAGAAGCACTACCTCTGAAGAAAAATACCAAATTTTTAAAAAATTCTTAAATAAACTTAACCATAAAAAAAACAAATTTCTTTAAAAATTTTATATTTTTAAATCTATCAGAAAAAGTCATTTCGGGCGACTGCGGAAAAAAAAAAGTTTAATTCTGTTGAGTAGTGTTATTTATTTTAATATAACAGACAAATATGGTTTGCGAAGACTGGGCAAATGCTGCTATGAATATAAAGTCCCTTCAAATTATTTTCGCAAGATCGGTACGAACATGTCGTACGATTGTGAAACCGATGCTAGTCGCGAAGAATTAGACGACGTGCTAAAAATCTTATAAATAAAACAAAGCAAAAAAGTCATTCAGAATGAGTTGTGTAGGAATGCATGGGCTTCTTTGAATGGTATGGGCCGGTCACATATCTTAGAGATTCTCATCCACAGTGGCGTAGCCATAAAAAAAAAGATTACACATAAATACATATTTTCAAGCAGACGACGTATCAAAAAACCGTATCAAAAACCGAAATGTGTGTATTGCTTTCTCGTTATCTATCAGAAAATCAAAGGGAGAGTGAGAGTAAAAATGACAAGACTAGTTTAAGTCAGTCCGTTTGAAGAAAATTATCAAAATCTATAAGAAAAACGAATCGCTGATTCGGCGGAGCGAACGAAGCAAATCCCGCATCTCACCGAATCAATTCGGTTTCCCGTTCATGCAGTGCTCTAATACAGACACAGTGGCTGGATGTCGATTAGTGCAATAGGGGTATATTAAATTTGTGGTGATAGTGTATGTGTGCAACACCAAGAAGAAAGCGTTTGTAACTGAAACGGTAGGAGTCGTTTCGGCTTGCACCCTCTGTCTTCTGGTTGGACGGCCTAGCTCATGGAGATTGGCGTGGATTCAGTGCGGCCTCGACACCTGCGTTACAATAATAAAATCGTAGACATAGAAATAGGAATAACCAGACAATACGGGAACGGACAGAGACACGATATACCCCCATTCTGTTGGAGAACCGGTGTGTTCGGGTTCTCCTTCTATACCCACCCTACCTGTAGAACTCAATCGAGCCTACCCAAAACATTTCTGCGGCGCGAAGTACTTGAGGTGCCCTCAAGAAGATGAAGTTAGTTCATGTTAATCTATTAATATAATTCATGGGAAGATATCGATATTTTAGGAACTAATAAAAGTAGGTAATGCATTGACTAAATCAGATAATTCATTAGGAGAAAATTAACAATAATAGTTTAGATATGTAATGGTAACAGGAAAGTTAAATAACATAGTGAGCTTAATTGACTTAATAAGTTAGGAAGAATTCATAAATATGCCATGCATCACGATCGCCATGCACCGGGACTATTGATTTGACTATCATAAAGCTACGGCAAAGATCAAACTGTTGCAAATCAGGGTATGCTGACACGACACGTGTGCATAACGATCGGTTACCGAGGCCTCAAGAAGGCAAGACTGCGAAAGTCTTGGTTGTAGGTCCGGGTGATCTGATCCCGCCGAGGATGGTTGGATGGTACGAGAACCGGCACGTGCTTCAAGGTTATGTAGATCAATGCCAATCGCAGCCCTTGGTGTCGGCCTACTTCCAGCGCGGATCTAGCTTATGATAATGACAAGACTGCGGTATCCTTGGTTGTGGATCCGAGTAATATGATTCGGGGTCGGGACAAGTGGCACGGGAGCCTGCAGGTGCTTCAAGGTTATGTTGGTCAATGCCTCACAAGGTACCCTTGTGTCTGCCCGTCCTCTAACTCGGGTCTCGTCAAGTTTTGGCGATCTAGAGAGTGCTGTGATCGAAGAGCAGACCCACCAACTAACATATCTAATAACTACTCACGGCTATTACGGTGAAAGGGTGTGAAGGACAACGACGAAGAGTTGGCTGGTGATGGCGATATGGCCAGTTCGTGAGTGGGGTGGATGGTGTGGGTATGGTTGTATGTACTGCTGGGTCGATCAGCCAATTTATACCGGTTATGTGCTCTGCTATACGCACCTGGTCCAGGGACAGCCTTCACACACTCACTGTTGAATTAATCGCCACCAGCACCGCCAACAACTCACACTGCTGGGTTTCCAACCTCGGCATGGTTATGTAACAAGTTAAAATTTTCCACACGTGGTGTGCCGAAATGTAACAAAACTTCACTTGGCCATAGCTGGCAGAAGAATAAAATGCAAGCTCAGAGCTCAAACCTAATGAGCTTTGAATTTGGAGATAGCTTTAATCTTGGTACGTGAAGAGAAGTAATTAACTTGCAGAGGCGTGAGATGCATGCTCAGAGCGCTAGTCATGAACTTAGAGAGTGGGAGACTTAAACTAAATAGCTTTGATCTTGCAAGGCTTTCATCAAAACAGTATGCAAGTAGGCTTGCGATAAAGGTTTTAAAGTAGCGTCCGTAATAATATGTCTAGCTGTGAAACATGTGCAAGCTTTACCGTCGCATCCGTAAAGAGTGGCATGATTCTGTACATAAGCAGATGGCTGCAACGAATTTACCTGTCGCCCCGGCGACAAGCAAGTAATGCACTTGGGTGGATTTATTTTGGTATTACAGTTCTTTCATGGTATCTTAGGGCTATCTTATGGCTATTCTATTCGCTAGGTTAGGGGTACATAAAGCTACGTGCCGGTGTTGTGCGGTGGCGCAATTCCTGACTCGACCGTTGCTGAGGCTAACTTTAGGTGTACCTCCGTTGGGCTACGGCTGGGGGGTTCTGACTCGGCTACCACCTCGTACGCCACTCACACAGCTCCTCACGCACTGGGTTCACCCTTCTACTGTTCTCAGCTCTACGCAGTAAGTCTTTCGGTATAGCCGGCTGTCCACTTGTCCTCTAGATCCTTTATCGTTCGCCGTGCGACGTTGCTCCTGGTAGTTCACTCTGTATAACTGCACTTCGGTAATTCCGCTCTTAGCTCCCGTTTTTGACTGTCCTCCTTCACTCCAGTGGACCTCCTCTTATAGGTTCCCTGTAGACGAGCTCGCGTAGCGTCGCTGCTTAGCCGCACCGGTTAATTCCTCTGGTAACTTTCCATCGGCCTCTTCCACTTCCCACGCCATTCTTAGCGGGATCGGCCTACATGGTCCACATGGTCTACATGGTAGATGCCGCCGGCTACATGGCCTCCGCCCTTCGGCCCAGCGCTGGCCCGATTCCACCGTTCCCGTTCTTTCGCGGCAGTTTTGCTCAACGGAAAAATCTCTTTTGTCATCTTCTTGACCAATCTCGAACGTCCGTACCATCGAACGTAGGTTATACGTGCTGTGGTTTTTGTCAAACGACTTTTCTAATGCTTATCAATATCCGCCCGTATTCGTTAGAACTCATCTAGTCTTGGGAGGTTAGCGGTGCCCTCGGTTAGCAATTCGAGTCTTCTCAACAGGTCATAATCATCACCATAGGAAATCATTAGCTGGCCAAATACTATAAAATACGGCGAGACACCAACCGACTGAGGAATAGAACTTCGAAGGACACTATTAACACTGCTCAAGAAGGTATCCCATTCCCAATATAAGCTCTCAAAGCGGCATTTAGCAAGCGATTTTCTCTTTCCGCGGCGTTCGATTGTGGTGCATATGCACCAGTGCACATATGTTGAACACCAGAAATCGAGAACCCTTATAAGTGCGGAGGAATGGGCCAATAAATTCGAGATACAAACGCTGAAACAGTTATTCGCTGGTAACTCGAGCACCCATAGAAGGTGGAAGGAATTTAGTGGAGTACTTCGACGTCTTATAAGCCTCGACCTCATCACTGTGTTTGCGAACATCCACCACCATCCCAGGCCAATGCAAACGACGTCGAATTCGTTGCAGGCACTGTGCAGTTCCACAATGCGCGGAGGATGGTTGATCATGCGTTGATCTGATCACGCTTTTGTGCAAGGATTCAGGAACAACTAATTTTCAACTGTTGTCCATTTGATACATGTATCCATCAACCACGCGATAGTCGGGTAAATTTGCTGCGGTCATCTTGTCTCGCAGAATACCATACTCCACCGACTGACAGGCTTCTGAATGAAAATCTATCTCTGGCAATACTTCACAGTTTAGACTCGCTATTTCGTCTGACTAAAATGAGCGAGATAGGGCATATGTCACAACATTTTGACAACCCTTGCGGTGTTCGATATTGAAACCGTAACCCTGAAGATTAATCGCCTATCTGGCTAATCTACCACTTAAATCAGATTGGTTCATCCACCAGCGAAGACTAACGTGATCTGTAACGACAGTGAAAGGGTGACCCTCGATATAAATGCGATTCGTTTTCTGAAACGTTAGTTTCTCCAAGAAGGAAATACATATGCCAAACTTCTGCCAAAAATGCATACCACATATTAGGTCGGTTATCGAGAAAACTACCAAGAACTCAAAGTCATCCTGAATATAATTATATGTCAGAAAAATAGTGATAGTCCCAGTGACAGACTGAGTTTCTCCATCGGCCGTACGCATAACGTCTTTCATTTTGACAAATTTCACTTCCTCCGACATAATTCGCTTGGTAAGGTATCTACCATTGATATTTTGATTGGGTAAATAGTCTTGACCGAAAATTTCGATGCTGATAAAATGAATGTAGAATGTCATTGCAAGATTTGCATGAAACATTTACGTCGGTGTTGAATTTTTCTGTCCTTTTTTAGCACGGCAGACATCTCGCGTCGAGTTTTCCGAAACCGTTTTGCTTTTGTCACACCTTGGCTTGTATGTATCCAGATTACCGCAACCGTAACAAAAGACACGACGGAGTTTGACACAATCCTGGTATCCTGGTATAATTTCGTGATGATCGATAAACCGCATAGATTTCTGCAGTAGCTTCGTCTTCCACATGGCCCTCTCCTTCTCATGTATGCTCGTGTAGAACAGTGTTTACAGACGCTCGGGATACGTTCGGACGAGGAACTTTCTTTGAACGAGACCTGCGAAAGAACTCTTCGTGTCGATGGCACTCTCTACACAAACTGGCTAAATGTGGAGTATCGATATGCAATAACTCTAGTTTCAAATCAGGCTTAAGATTATGCCTAATTTCGATCGCTAAGTCGCTATCCAACATGGGTTCACGAAAATAATCTGCTATCGCTAAAAACGCATCTAAGTCCTCATAAAAAGTTGCATTCCTATTTTGTTGGCGTCGACTCATGGCATCCTTGATGTCACGATCAGTTCGCTAAGCCTGATATCGCTCCTGCAGTTGATTACACAGTTCATGGCAAGTCATGTGTGCAGCTGTTCTAGCACCTGAGAACAAAAAATGGGCTAACTGAGCTAAAAGATTAAAATTCCCATTCAGACATTGAGAAGTCAAAAAATTTACTCTGTGAACGAAGTCTTCTATTGCAAGATTATTCGCTAAGCCACTGAACTTTATGCGCCAATTTGAAATAAGGTTCGAGATCTTTCAGGATGCTCAACCATCGAATTATTCAAATTAGTCCGAGCACTGAAATTTGCAGGCCTCTAGCCAGGCCTCTAGCTAGCTTCGAGCATTACTAGCACTGCTATATCGTAAGTAGAGGAGGTAGCAGAATATCGCTCTCCCAAACAAGCTGACCCTCCTCTCTAACGTCACGAATGTAATGCATGTCACGAGCCTGAGTGGACAACGTTAGGCTTCGTACTGTGTATAACTTTTCACTGTGCTCTATAGTAAGGACGTGAAAATTCAAATAAGATTTTTGTTTTGCAACAACATAGTCGATAATAAACAAAATTCTATTAGGTTTCGATATCAAGATCTAACAAGAGGGACTTTTCCTTAAGCACTCGCTCTGCAGCAATAGTTAAATAGTTAATAGTCAAAAGTTAAAGAAGTATACCAATAGAAATATCTCAAAATCCGTGAAGGAAATCTACTACAAACAAGATGAATTTCTTGTCTGACTAAAAGAGGAACAGACCGAGAAAATCTCAAATCTGAGCAAATTTAACTTCCAGTCAGACAGATGCAAATTTTCTAAATATTTATTACTCGGCATAAATCCGCCTTGAATCAGAAATAATATTCCTGCACAATGAAATACTAGTACTATACTATCATACGAAAAGAAACAACTAATATAAAATTAAGAAATTGTAACAACTCTATCTCCTGGTCTGGCCTGCTTAAGTGGCTAAAAATTACAAGAAGATAGAGGATAATAATAGATAATAATAATAGATGATAATAATAGATGATAATAATAGATGATAATAATAGATGATAATAATATGTGAAAATGTGTATGGGTTTTGTTATACAAGTATAGGGACACAATTACTCTATCACAATTCGTTAAGTCCATTGAGTCCATAGAGTCTATCAGACTTTTTACACTACAGCATCATTGTCAAAGGTGCGGACAAAATTTGCGAGGCGCTTACACTTAAGCCGCATCATATTGTCAGCTATCGTTGGCTCCACCGAACGAAAATTACGTGCTGCTGACTTCAGTGCGTCCCAAAAGACCTCGCAAGTCTTTGTGTTACCATTTTGTTGCTTGCAATCCGAATTATTATACCCGGTACTCGAAGAGTATAGGGGTATATTAGATTTGTGGTGATAACGGATGTGTGTAACGCCCAGAAGGAAGCGTTTCCGACTCCATAAAGTATATATAATATATTTTTGATCAGCATCAATAGCCGAGTCGATATAGCCGTGTCTGTCTGTCCGTCCGTCTGTCCGTCTTCATTAGCGCCTAGATCTCAGAGACTATAAAAGCTAGACCAATCAAATTTTGTATCCAGTCTCCTGTATTATCACACTACTACAAGTGTATTTCAAAATTTCGCCCCGCCCCCTTTCACCCACACAAAGGACGAAAATCTGTGGCATACACAATTTTTGAAGATAAGAGAAAACTAAAAACGCAGGATGACCATTTCTATCAGAGTGTTGAATTTTGATCAGATCGGATTATTAATATAGCCACAATGAAGAAAACCATTTCAAAAGTCATCGTTCCCTCTCGCTCTCTCTCACACGCAACCCCGTCTGCTTTGCGCGTTCGTCCAGATGAGCGCCTAGTTCTCAGAGACTATAAGAGCAAGCCAACTTTCTATCCAAGATCCGGTGATATCACTTTAATACAAATGTATTTAAAATTTTTGCTACGCCCTGTCGCCCCACAAAGAACGAAAATCTGCAGAATCCATATTTTTAAAGGTACCAAAAACGCAGAATCTGGATTAGGTCATCATTATAGCCAAATAACAATTAGTTCTCTTATCGACCCCTCTTCGGCTACCAGGAGCCTAGTTCCTCAAGAGCTGGTTCCGACCTAGTTCCCAGCAACTAGTAGTAAAAAAATTTAAAAAAAAAATGAATTTTTGTGTTAAAAATGTATACTATAATAATATTTTACATATATAAATAAGGCTAAATTAAGTGTATGTATGTACATACCTGTAATTAGAATTATTAAAATAGAAGGATAAGAAAAAAGTCATATATGTAATTTGGTTCAGAAATATGTACTTACATAAGCTCTTTTATTGAGTTTCATTTGTTCATTAAATCCCTTCAGCTGTTCCACAGTTTTAATGGCAATTTCAATTGATCTAAAAGCAGTGTTGGTAATAAACAAAAATGTTCTATTAATCTTTTAGTCTTACAACGAATAATAGCATTCTCCTAATGTAGGGTTTCTGAAAGTATATATCTACGTATTTATTTCGATTTATATTTTCCATTATTCATTCCAATATTTACAAATTTTCTCTACCCTTTGTTTTCTGCATTTCCTTTCTGATTTCCGAACAGGCTGTACACTTAGAATCATTCTCTAGAAAACAATTACATATCTATATTAGCTACGCAAATGACTATTTTTCATCCTATTTTTAAAAAAATATAATATGTCGCTAAGTACCTGTTTATTACCGTACAGGCTGGCTTGTTCTAGCCGTCTACGAATTGTTGGAGCCTCAACTTCTTGTCCTATTTCTGCTGCATTACTCTTTGACAACTTATATCGGTCCTTTTTGCTCAAGGAAACCATGTAGTGGTCAAGTGTTTGGATTGTTTTCTGTGGCCTTACCCGAGTTTCCTGACTATATTTCCATTTTAACACATTTCTAACAAAATTATGAGATATTTGCATTAGTTTGGCAAATGTCCCGAAGAGATTTGCCTTCTTTTTACAGACTAATAGCAAATCGTGCTTCTTCCTGTTTACAATGAAACTTTTGAAAAAATTATTTGTTTATATTTTGACTGTAGTTAAATGAAATGTATCTTAAATGGCTAAAAAAGAAAGAATTTCAAAATTATTCACTTAATATAGAAGAGATACTGACACTGTACCTATTATTTTGATCAGCCTGACATTGACTCTGAGTAAGAAATTGATCTATTTCTGAAATTAGCATGATCCTACATTATATTAAAGCTTATTTTATTGAAAACAAATACTAAAAGAATAACTGAGAACAAATTTTAGGTTTAAAATATTGAATACAAAAATGTTCTGTTATGTCAAACTTTACGTAGATGGGTGTACTTATTATTATGATCAGGTGTGTATATTTAATGAAATAAGTGTATATTTTACACTTTTTATTTGATCAACTAGATCCACTAGATCTTGAACAGAAGTGAAAAAAAAAATATACGCAGAAAGAAAAACGCGCGAAGTACATATACATTTTGTTTTTGTACTTTTTTGTCTCTTGCATTCCACGAGCTCAAGTACAGTAGAATATCACGATTAACTTAACATTTGGTCCATTTAGAATGACGTGGCATCGGCCAAAAATCACAGAGTTCACACTGTATTGTAACTCTTTTTCGCGGTTTCTTCATATTTCCACGAGTTTACGGTTATTTGTCGACTTCGAAAACAAAACGAAGCCAGCTTCGTATTTCGGATCTGTTTAGACTGGTCGACGTTCGCTTCCCCCGTAACTAGTCGCTGAACTAGTACATTGTAGTCGACGTAGACCTGGTCAATGTTCTCTCTCCCCGTTACTAGTTGTGTAGCTAGTTGCGCGGTAACCGAAGCGGAACTAGTTCGAGAAGGGTCAACTGACCCCTTTGGTTCTACACGGAAGATATATATGTAGGAGTAGAAATGTAGAAGATAGACAAGAGATAGACAAAAATGGAACCAGGCAACATCTTATTTATAAAAATCTTCCAAAGGGTTAGACTTAATTTGTTTTATAAACTGTCTTTTTTGGCTGAAATTAAATTTTTCCCTCTTGCCAACATATAATAAATTACATAAATCGTAAGCTCACATGTACATTTGTAAACTGACTGAGTACCGGGTAAGTAACGCTCTTTATATGCTAGGTTTTTTATACCCGGTACTCGAAGAGTATAGGGGTATGTGGGATTTGAATCTGGCGGGCAACCACAAAAGGGGCACACTAGAAGCGGGGCAAGCTATATGGCAACCTTCTGATCATAACAAGACTACTTTAACACAATAATTATAAGCACCTATTGTAACATCTTTAACCACACACCACAAAATCAAAAACATTATAAATAAACATTGGAACACGTAATTTCCTACAGGTATATTAGATTTGTGTTGATATTGGATGTGTGTAACGCCCTGAAGAAAGCGGTTCCGACCCCATAAAGTATAAATATTCTTGATCAGTATTAATAGCCGAGTCTATATAGCCATGTTTGTCTGTCCGTCCGTTGGTCCGTCCATACGTCTCTCCGTCTTCATAAGCGCCTAGATCTCAGAGACTATAAAAGCTAGAGCAACCAAATTTTGTATCTAATCTTCTGTGTTATCACACTGCTACAAGAGTATTTCAAAATTTCGCCCCGCCCCCTTCCGCCCACACAAAGGACGAAAATCTGTGGCATACACAATTTTTAAGATACGAGAAAACTAAAAATGCAAAATCATAGAGGATGACCGTATCTTGCCGAACCTGGATCAGGTCATAACATTAATATAGCCAAAATGAAGAAAACCATTTTCAAAGTCATCGTTCCCTATCGCTCTCTCTCACACGCCACCCCGTCTGTTTCGGATCATTATTATATTCATTATTATACTAAGTCCCTCTTTCTCTCGCACACACATCCACAACATATTTATGTAGATATACATACAGGTATGTAGATGTAGAAATGTAGAGGACTGATGTAAAAAATATATGTAAACAAAAATAGAAGCAGATAACATCTAATATATAAAAAACTCCCAAAGGGTTCGATTTAAATTTTGTAAATTTTCTTTTTTGGCTAAAATTTAATTGTTCCCTTTTGCGAACATATAATAAATTACATAAATCGTAAGCACACATATACATACACTGACTGAGTATAGGGTATAAAGTATAGTCGCGGCCATTGTAGCGGCTTTTTTTTTTTTCATGCTGACCATGTCCGCGAACATCAGTTTTTTATGACTTTCTGCAAAAAGGGTCCACTTCTTGCATAACAAAAGCCAGCAGACTTTTGCGTCTTTATGTAGCAAGCAGTTTCCCGACAACAAATTTAAAAATATTGTCTAATTTTATTATGAATGTTTACGTACCGATGTATTTCAATATCAAATTTTACAACTCGGTGGTATATGGCAGCAAGCTTTTATTTTATTATATTCAGTCAACGCGATTCTTGCGACTAAATTTTCGAGAAATTGTAAACAAAGCTATCCAAAACAATGCATTTTTGGCACTCACTTAAAATATTTATGCTATTCGATGAGAGGAAATCTGTCCGCAAAACGGCCATTAAACAAAATTTTGTGTTATCGCGAAAAATTAAATGACCCAACGAAACTCAAAAGTTACAAGAAGAACAGCATTAATTTCGACTGCACAGATTACATACATTTAGTTGAATTGGGTACTGACGAAATTTCATTTGAACCTCCATTTACCGCAAGTATCTCACACGAACATTTACTGGTGTATATAAATTCGGCTGACATATCTCTGCCAGATCCAGGAATTGCATTAGTACGTTCAGGGAACCGAACAATGTGTGCAATTGTTAACTCAAGTCTCACGGCGCGTAATGCCGCAGAATCGGGATGACGTTATGTCAGTAACTTTAGAAAATCGTTCCAAAAATCCTCAAATGGAGTTTAAACGAGGGAGAACGTTGTGAGCCGCGGCAAAGGCCGCGGCTCTACTTTATACCCGGTACTCAGTCAGTATATACATACATACATATATAAGCTTACGATTTATACAATTTATTATATGGTCGCAAAAAAATAATATTTTTAAAAATTGAAGTCAAACCATTTTTTGAATATTTATACATGTTTCCAATTTTGTTTGCATATGATTTTTACATCTGCTTCTACATCTCTACATGTATAACTACATATTTGAGACGTACAAGTGTTTGCGACAGAGAGAGAGAGAATGAGTCAGCGCTTGGCAGGCGTTGCGTAGCCACTAAAATTTAATTTGTTTCTTCTGGCCATAATATTAATCCGACCTGATCCAGATTTAACAATCTGGTAGATATGGTAATTTTCCATGATTCTGCGTTTTTGGTTTTCTTTTATCTTAAAAATTGTGGATTCCATAGATTTTCGTCCTTTGTGGGGGCGGAAAGGTGCGTGGCAAAATTTTGAAATACACTTGTGCTGGTTTGATATCACAGGAGTTTGGATAGAAAGTTTGGTTGCTCTAGCTTTTATAGTATCTGAGAACTAGGCGTCAAAAAATTCGAATGGGCAAAGCAGATGGGGTCGCGTGTTAGAGAGAGCGAGAGGGAACGATGACTTTCGAAATGGTTTTCTTCATTTTAGCTATAATAATGATACGATCTGATCTAGATTTAACACTCTGATAGAAATGGTCATTCTATATGATTCTGCATATTTAGTTTTCTTGTATCTTTAAAATTGTGTATGCCACAGACTTTCGTCCTTTGTGGGGGCGGAAGGGAGCAGGGCGAAATTTTGAAATACACTTGGAGTAGTGTGATAACAAAGGATACTGGATACAAAACTTAGTTGCTCTAGCTTTAATAGTCTGAGATATAGGTGCAAATGAAGACGGACAGACGGACAGACGGACGGACGGACGGACAGACAGACATGGCTATATCGACTCGGCTATTGATGCTAATCAAGAATATATATACTTTATGGGGTCGGAAACGCTTCCTTCTGGGCGTTACACACAACCTTTATCCCCACAAATCTAATATACCCCTATACTCTTCGAGTACCGGGTATAAAAAGACTTTAAAAGTTGACAAATAAGTAATTTTTTCTTTTAGAATGTTTCTTATTTCCATTGAAAAAATAAAACATAAAGTTTAAAAAATATAAAAAGAACATTGTATTTTTCTTTTTCCATTTTAGCGTTTGACCGTTAATTTAATTTCATTTAATTTTATTAAGGACAAATTCTTAGTGCTACAGTATTACTACTATAAATTAGAGCACTAATCACTATGACAAATTGTCAAAACAAATATATGTATATGAATTTATAAATATCAAAATAAATAAAAAATTAAAATCTTAGGAATAGTAACATTGAACAGTAAGATAAGGTATTTTGAACTTTAAACATTGGATGACTTTTATGTAGTTTAAGACTGTGTATATATACATATATATATTTTGTTATTATTTTATTTAATTTAATTTATTTATTATATTTTTTAGTTTTTCTATTATTATTATTTATTATTTTTTTTTTTTTTTTGTATTATTTGAATTATTAGAATTGATTAAGATTTTTATAGTGTGCTATATTAATACGTATAAATTGGTATGCTCCTTTTATGGATTTAAATACGTTAGGAAGACTATTCCACAGTTGAACAGCATAAATATAAAATTGTTTCTCTGCACATGCTAACCTGGTTCTCAAGCAAACTAGCTTTTTTAGTCTTGGGGAGGAGGTAAATTTAATGTTATCAAGCTAGTAAAGCGTTCGACTCTGTAAACCATTCCCTCCTAGCACAAAAGCTCGACCTTCTAGGGTTCCCGTCCAATCTCTTGAGATGGATCTCTAGCTACCTTTGTTCCCTGTCCTCACCAGTTATGGTGACTTCGGGTGTACCACAGGGCAGCCATCTAGGCCCCTTACTTTTTACACTCTTTATAAATGACCTGCCTTCTGTATTAACATACTCTCGAGTACTTATGTATGCGGATGATGTTAAGCTCTGTGTCCAGTATAAGGACATTTCTTTTCAATCCAGGTTGCAATCTGATCTCGATAGATTTCAGTCATGGTGTTGTGCAAATTTATTAAACCTTAATTCTTCAAAATGTAAAGTAATGACTTTTCATTGCTCCAGCGCCTTTCTGGTTCCTTACACCCTTTGTGGTGGTTCTCTTGAGAGAATTACCCGGGTTGATGATCTTGGTGTTCTATTAGATCCCAAGTTAAAGTTTTCAAAACACATTTCTACCATGGTGAATAAGGCCATGGGCGTGCTTGGGTTTATAAAGAGGTGGTCAAAGGAATTTGACGACCCCTATATAACAAAGACTCTCTACACCTCTCTGGTTCGTCCGATTTTAGAATACGGCTCTTGTGTATGGTGCCCTCAGTACAACGTACACCAGGACCGAATAGAATCAGTTCAGAAAAGCTTTTTACTTTTTGCTCTACGCGGCCTCAGCTGGGATGCAGGTGTGAGACTGCCGTCTTACCCTAATAGCTTTCTTTTAATAAACCTTCCAACCTTAGCTAATCGTAGGAAAATGCTTGGTGTGATTTTTGTGCACAACTTGATCAAGGGTGACGTAGATAGCCCTGACCTGTTGAGTCGCATAAACTTCACGATTCCTATTAGAAGCACTAGACATTATACACCGTTGTTTCTTCCGCTTTGTAGATCGAATTATTCCTTGCATGAACCGTTTAGGGTCCTATGCTCGGATTATAATTCCCTCTACCATATTATATCTACTACTAACTCCCTTCCTAATCTTAAATTACTGATACTCTTATATCTTTCCCGTAATTAGAAATTGCTTAGTTTTTTTAGTTAGATTAGTTCTACTTTTCCTCGAACACTAGTCTAACACCTATCTTTCCTGAATGTCCGCGATCGGTTCGGTTAACGAGTCGCGCGTTATGCGGCAGCGCCCCTCGGTCGGTTGGGTGGGAGGTGGGCTGCGTTCTTGCCTGGGATCCGCGCGTAATGGTGGTGTCATTACATATCAACGTCCTAAAGTAAATAAATACTCAGGCTTTTGTGTAACTAATATTTTATGTAAAAAAATAAAAATTGTTACATTTACCAACGACGATAAATTTAAGCCGAACAGTTTGTTGGCATAGCCTGTAACGTGGTCCGTCCTTTTAGGCTATACACGTATCGAGCCATACTATTGAAAGCCACTTTGAGCCGCCTACGCTGACTTACAGCATCGCAGCTTCCAAAAAGTTCAATCCCATAAAAAACTATTGGTAATACTACTTAGCACCCTAATATGTTTGGCACCACCCTAACATTCTTGGGCCAACTTCTCACTCAGATTGCTGATGCAGCAAAGGTCGCTGTAGTGGGCTGCGCCCCAACATCATTGGCTACCAGCGATCACCTGACTTTTGCATGGTCAGCATTTTTCGAATATGTGTGGCCGGGTCGCTGGCTATGTTTCTAGATATTAGTTTTCAGTTTTGGTATCAACATTTAAATTGAGCACTTGACTCCAAATAAAGTACTACTCCGGCTAGAGCCGTTAAATATCATTGTTTTACTTTGCCGAGCCACAACTCCAGCAAAAAGGAAGGTAGTCCCCTTCTAACATAATCTTCTAATAAGAAGCAGCGGAGTCGCCGACACGCACCACTCCTGCAACAACCGCACTGCCGCCGCCACCCCGTGTGGCGTGCAGTAGACTAACGTCGGCCCATCCCAGCAGACCTCCCGCCTGCGGAGTAAACTGACACACAGCCGTCGCCCTCCGCCAACGTGATCGGAGGATCAGCGCCCCCCAGCTTCAGCCGCCTGTTCCCGACGAAACCGATGGGCTCAGCCGCGAGGCACACGATATAATTATAATTTGCACAGGAACATAATGTTTGGGTATCGACAATTGTCTAAGTGTGCCATACATTTTGCCCACCGCTTTGATAACCTGGTCATTCCACGACAGGGTCTTGTTAAAGGTTATGCCAAGATTTTCTGCCTTATTTACGAAATCAATTGTTACATCATTGAACATCATCAGCATACATACATATGTATAAACTACTATTTTGACAATTCTTAAAAGACTCTGAACCCATATAGCGGTTACATAGAGATACAGGGACATTAACATTAACAAATTTGTTTTTTAAACAATGAACATCAATACTATCATTTATCACACTTCGAACTTTCCCAATCCCCAATTTTTTAATATCTTTCCATTGTCTGCTGTCGATTGCCCTCGTAAACCTATTACTAAAATAAGTACGCTTGGCCCTATAAATCAAGTCATTTACAGATCGTCTGTTTGTAATAAATATGCTGTGTAGATGATCAGTCTTATATCTCTGCCATTTTTTGTATGCCTTATCTCTTAATATTATTGCACTTTGTATATCTTTGTTAAACCAAGATTTTATTGAAGGCTTTATAACTTTGGTTTTGATTGGTACATGTTTGTTAAACAACAAGTCAATGAAGTATTGTACATGATGGATTTGGGTTCGGGTGTCAACTGGATGGAAGGAAAAAATGAGATCAAGATCAGAGTTGTAACAATCATCGTATAAACTGGCAAAGTCTATGTTATTAAAATCCCGGTATTTAATGGTTTGTTTGCAATAATTTAAAGGCGGCAGGTCATACGTCATGAATATTAAGTCGTGTTTTCAGAAAGCAGCTACAGAAATTTGATCATAAAGTAATACTAGGTCCCTCTTATTAATTAAGGTTATTAGTCGTTTTTGAGAAATGTGTCGGTACTGATGTGTTCACCAGTACTAAGCCGAGAGATTCCATACCATCCGCCAAGTGTCTTTCAGTGAATAGGTTACTATTCATGTCACCTGTCAAAATAATATTAGTATAATTTAGTGTTAAGTTAGCTATTAAGTCAATTATGTCTGAGCAGTCTATGTTTTTATGAGGCCTGTAAATGCAGCCAATAAGCATTTTTGTATCACAAATTGGATTAATTATTTCTAGGAATATGTATTCTATTAGGCTATCGTTGGGCAGCTTAAGAATAACTTTACCCTTACTTGTTTGCTCAGATACATTTCTACACCCCCAGCATGACTACGACGATCAGAACGAAACACATCATAACCATCACAACTAATTAACATGTTACTAAGTTCAGGTACAAACCACGTTTCGGATACACATACAACATCTACTTGGGAATTAAAAAACAGATAAGGAAACTCTTCAAACTTATTTACTAAGCTCTGAGCATTTATATGACAAATCTTGAGCCCAATTTTCTGCTTGCTTAGGACTTTAATCATTGCGTGGCTGTTCGCTGTAGAGTTGAGGCTAGAGGTCATCAATATTGAAATTAGTTTTTCCATAGAGATAGACACCAAATGCATAGAAAATTATGTAGAGAGCACACTGAATACACCACTCAACAAAATTCAACTTTTTTTCCGCGGTCGCCCAAAATGACTTTCTGATAGATTTGGAGATTTAAAAATTTTAAAGAATTATGGTTTATTTTTCTAAGTGTAGTTTTTTTTTAAAGATTTTTTTTTAAAATGTATTTTTTTCAGAGGTAGTGCCTCTATGTTTCATATAACTTAAGTTTCCTATAACTTGTTCTATTGAACTTTGCAGTTTTGAAAAGCTGACAAATGCTGCTATAAATCCGACGCAGACACTTTGTAGCTGCAGCTTAACGTTAGGAAGATATTAAGCTTTCAAATTCAAATTTCATAATTTTTTTCAGTATTTTAAAGAAAATATTGCTAAAAAAAATTTGTAATATTAAAATTCAAAGGAGTAATAAAAGTACAAACTACACAAGCAGTCGTTAGTTAGTCACCAATCATACGTTTTTGGTAGTAGACGATTAGCACATCGCTTTCGACGCAATCTTGGGTTATGATTTCACACAGAAATTCCGATTAAAAGCCGATCGTAAGGATTTTTATTTACAAGTATACATTCGGAAAAAGACGGTTAGGTAAGGTTAGCCCGAACGGCCCTCATAGGGGCCACGCATAGGCAAGTATAGCTTTTAGTTATCTGGATGGGTGGTATGAACCTTTACGAGGGTTCTTATGAGGTTGGAAAGGGCTCGGAAGTCGAGGTGTTTTTGGCAAAGGCAAGTAATTCCCTTGGCATCCTCTTGGAGTCATCTTCCAGTGATGCCAGCGCCGGGGCGCCCAGGTATTTTTTCCGTGCCTATGAGAGAGCCGGTAAGTTGCATAGGAGATGTTCCAGGGTTTATCGCATTTCCTACAGCTGTCTCGGTAGGTGATGCCTAGCTTGACTGCATTGGCCGCAGCCAGACACTGACCTGCAAATATTCTCACTTGCAGTTTGCAGTCCTTCCGTGGTAGGTGCAGTAGATAGTAAGCGAGTATTCCATTGAGTTATTTGCACATGGTTCTCGAGGTTCTGCAAGTGGTGGTGTTCCTCCACCTGTTTTCGGTCTGCAGTCCGACCTGCTTCTCTTTGTAGCTTTGTACCGTTCTAAGATAGACAGGCAAGTTTTCGGTTCTATCATTCGTCCGCCGCTTTATTCGATGCCCTGGTGGTTGTAAACCCTATAGTTTTGTACTGACTTTGTCATGTTTATTGTGTCTAGTGTCTCCCTGCTTACTAGGAGACTTCTGGAACTAACCGCGGACGACTGCAAGGATCGCCTCTTGGCTGTCAACGAATAAGTTGATCATGTAATGTGATCGCTCTATAAGTTGAGCGACCTCTGCTGCCTTCTTGATGGCGATGACTGCCGCCAGGAATATGCTGCATCGATGTGGTAGCTTATATAACAGTCTTATTTCCGGGTTGTGCAGTATAAGCCCGCTCCTACTCCTCCGTCCTTCGTGGAGCCATCTTTTTATATGTATGTTGAGCTGCTGAATCTCGTCCCGTTCTGTATTCGTTTTTACCTCGAGGCAAGTCGATTAGAAAACTATATAGAATCAGATCGAGGAGTAGTTGGTCCAAGGCATCGTTCAAAAATTGGTGTCCAAGCAGGGTTGGTTTCTTTAGTTGCGCATATATTTTTTTGACCATTTTATAGAAGATCTTTGACAATTGATTATAACTTGTGCAGACTAATTTTTGAATGTCCCACTTTGCGTCGAGCGAAAAATTGGTCTGCTGCTCGGTGATTCTGGGTTTTCACAGTCACTTGTCTTCTTTTTTTATTCATACTAGAGGCCTACACGAGTGCACACTAAACAAAAAATTATCCCATTTTGTTCAACTGAACCATGTGCACTCACACACTATCAATATTTCATTATCAAGTATGAGCTAGACTCTAGCTGCTAGAGTCACGATCCAGTCGAACAGTCGATTCAGCGCAAATGATTTATATCCATAGCACAGTAAAAGCAGAAAAACTACACTGCTACTGAACTGGGCACCAGTGATGGCCGTATCGACATTATATCGATACTGAAATGCGATATTTAAGTTAAAAATTATTTCCGAACAATTTTCTCGTCTCTCATCCCTGAGAAAAGAGGCACATTCCTTCTGTTCAGCAATAACACTACTCAACAAAATTCAACTTTTTATTTCTGCTGTGGCCCAAAATTACTTTTTCTGATAGATTTGGAGATTTAAAAATGTTTAAAGAACCATGGTTTTTTATGGTTTAGTTTTTTTTTAAAGAATTTTTTAGAATTTGTAATTTTTTTTTCCAGAAGTAGTGCTTCACTAGAGGTAGCACTCTGATTTCAGCGAAAGTTGAGGCGATATATTTATGAGAATTTCTGATTAATGTTCTGCATTGATGACTCTTTAAAATGGATTTAATTTTAAGCATGTATGGTTTGTAGTTTTTTTTAAATTCAATTTAAGCCTCTGTCGCACGGGATATGTTGCACGGGACTAAAATTTCTTGGCTTTATAAATGTCACAAAAATTCCGTTAACCGATATTGAGAAAAATTTCTGGAATTTTTTTTAGATAGTTCAATATGTAAGAGAGACTTTGAGGAAAAACTTGTATCAAGAATTATCATCAAGCGAAAAAAATAATGGAAAACATGGCAAAAAAATACCAAAAAAGTGAACTTTTGCTAATTTGAATAGGTTTTCAGATCAAAGTAATGAAATTATATGTCAATTAATTAAATTGGCGGATTTTCAATATCTTTTAAAAATAAAATCCCGAGAAAACTATATTCAAATGCGTTTTTATTGAATTTTAATTTTTTAGCCTCTGTGAACCTCGTCTGAGAAATGCCCATATGTATATACCATACCGTCTGGAAGATATTAGGCTTTCAAATTCAAATTTCATAATTTTTTGCTGTATTATTAGCCGTTTATTCATCGATTCTTACAAACGATACCTTAAACGATGCCTAATTAATGTTTAATTAATAAATCTAAAACTAAAAATTTTAGCAATAAAATATTTTTGATTAATGCGTTTTAGAGACATAGTTTCTTGGTGAAACATTCTTAGAATTCATCGTAGATTCCGATTCTTCAATATTCATAGAATTAATCGTAATAACAGACAATTTTTATTTACTGACAAAAAACCTAGAATGAACTTTCGCGTAGAATCCGAAGTGAATACTTCTTGACTTATGGATTCGTTTGAAAACAAGGACATTTGGGTTCAAACTTTTGGTGTTTTTCGTTAACCTATTATATTATTAACTTAGTTTAATATGTTTTATCGTCAGAAAAAAACCCAAGCTTTTATAAACACACAAAAAGTGACACACACAGACTGTCCGTTATTGTATATGCAAAAGTTATACAGATAGTCCTACCCAATTCACAGAGTTTTCAAATTTTGTATCCCAAAAAACTATCCCTGTTTTTGATATTATAACGTATATTTTGGTTAAATCTTTAAACCGTACGTTCAATTCTGACTTTTTTTTATTGAATATCGCCAATTACTATTTAAATGGAACAATCTTTTTTTTCCATACATAGCGGGTACAAAAGTAAAGTAGCGGCTCTTACCGCTCCTTAATGCTTCGAACATTGGCCGGACACTAATGGTGTGGATAAAAGAAATTAATAATTTACTTGTTTATGGCACCATCTATAAATCGATTAATAATCTTGGCATTACCAACTGGTTATAAATGATAAATAATAACATAAATGTAAAAGGTAGTGGGAATGACGGCACACTGAAGGAGCGTCGGTTAACAGCAGTAACAGCAGTAAAAACAGTAGCAGCAGAGTAACAGCAGATTAACAACGTTAACAGCAGTACCAGCAGCAACAACAGCAGAACGAGAAGAACAGCAGATAAAGCAGGAGAGAAGCAGCAACGGCAGAAGGAGAACGGACAGCAGTAAGGAGAAGAGTACAACAACAGACAGACAGAGTTCAGCAGCAGCAGCCGAGCCGTGACATCCAACTATACTTATGTACTTTATATGCCTTTCGCGATTTAATAATCTAATAAACAATATATAAATAATATCTTACATAAATTTCGGAGCTTCGAAATTTTCTTTTTAATGCCTTTTAAATACTCTTTAAATTATGTTGCTTAATTTGTAATACAAATTTAAATTTTTTCTAGTGCTGCTTACGATACTGTTACTGAGCAAAACGTGGCTATTAAGAAGTTGTCGCGACCATTCCAAAATGTCACCCATGCTAAGCGAGCATATAGAGAATTCAAACTAATGAAGCTTGTAAACCATAAAAACGTAAATACACAACTTTAGAAATTTCGCAAACAATAAGTAAAAAATAATTTTCCTATTAGATTATTGGCTTACTTAATGCCTTCACTCCGCAACGAAATTTAGAGGATTTTCAAGACGTTTACCTTGTCATGGAGCTAATGGACGCTAATCTCTGCCAAGTTATTCAAATGGATTTGGATCATGACAGAATGTCATATTTACTATATCAAATGTTGTGTGGAATTAAACATTTGCATTCAGCTGGAATTATACATAGAGTACAGTATAAATATATAATTTAGAGAGTATAAAGATAAAAAAAAGAATACAAATTAGAGTGGGTCAATTTTTTTTTTTCGCGCCTAAGCGGTTTTCAAAATAATAATCTACATCAAATTATAAGAAGGTTTGCCGAAGAAACCATGGGTCAAAAACAATTTGGAGCTTCCCTTTTTTTAAAGGGTATTCGTATTTTATACTGTAAAAACACCCCTAGCTCGAACGCCTGTAACTTGTCTTCCCATTTTCCACAGAAAAGTCGGTTTTATTCCCTCTAAGTAAAAAGTTCGATTTTGTTGCATAGTGTAATTTAACCAAACGTTCGGAACTTTAGTATTACTTGTGGACTAGGGGTAGACTGCGCCAACCTCCATGTCACTTACTTAAGCCATAAAAACATATTCTTGATGGAGCGCGATTTATCAAGAATTTACGTGTATAAACAATTGTGATTCAAATCTCCCTGCTGTACTACTAACTACTTATAATACCATTACACGTGTCACTATCAAAAGAAACAAAAAACGAGGGGGAACGTTGTGAGCCGCGGCAAAGGCCGCGGCTCTACCTTATACCCGGTACTCAGTCAGTATACACATATGTATGTACATACATATATGAGCTTGCGATTTATGCAATTTATTATATGTTCGCAAAAGGGACAAATTAAATTTTGGGCAAAAAATAATATTTCAAAAAATGAAGTCAAATCATTTTTGGAATATTATACATGTTTTCAATTTTGTTTGCATATGCTTTTTACATCTGCTTCTAAATTTCTACATGACATGTATAACTACATATTTGAGACGTACAAGTGTTTGCGACAGGCAGACGTTGCGTAGCCACTGAAATTTAATTTGTTTCTTCTGGCCATGATAATGATCCGATCTGATCCAAACTCGACAATCTGGTAGATATGGTAATTTTCCATGATTCTGCGTTTTTGGTTTTCATTTATCTTAAAAATTGTGGATTCCACAGATTTTCGTTCTTTGTGGGGGCGGAAGAAGGCGTGGCAAAATTTTGAAATAAACTCGTGCTGGTTTGATATCACAGGAGTTTGGATAGAAAGTTTGGTTGCTCTAGCTCTTATAATCTCTGAGAACTAGGCGTCAAAAAATACGAATGGCCAAAGCAGATGGGGTCGCGTGTGAGAGAGAGCGAGAGGGAACGATGACTTTCGAAATGGTTTTCTTCATTGTAGCTATAATAATGATCCGATCTGATCCAGATTCAACACTCTGATAGAAATAGTCATTCTCTATGATTCTGCGTTTTTAGTTTTCCCGTATTTTGAAAATTGTGTATGCCACAGACTTTCGTCCTTTGTGGGGGCGGAAGGGGGCGGGGCGAAATTTTGAAATACACTTTGAGTAGTGTGATAACACAGGAGACTGGATACAAAACTTGGTTACTCTAGCTTAAATGGTCTCTGAGATATAGGCGCAAATGAAGACGGACGGACGGACAGACGGACGGACAGACAGACATGGCTATATCGACTCGGCTATTGATGCTGATCAAGAATATATATACTTTATGGGGTCGGAAACGCTTCCTTCTGGGCGTTACACACAACCGTTATCCCCACAAATCTAATATACCCCTATACTCTTCGAGTACCGGGTATAAAAATACTCTCGATGGACTGCGATTAATGAAGAGTTTACGTTTAGAACATGCTATTATATAAAAAGTAAATATGGGGCGACGATGATGGCCCAAAACTCTTTAAATATTATACAGAGATAATATGCTAAAATGATTCTTCATAGTATCAGGATATTCTAGAAAAGCTATGCTGTCTGGTTTTATGTATCAAGGCTAAGCCAAATTGTATAAAAATATATATTTTACTAGCGAACCTGGCGAACTGTTTCGCCGTAATTTAACGCCGTCAGATAAAGTGAAATCAACTCAACGTGCCGGACATCCGTAATTCCGGATGTTCCCGTAATGGCGGATGCTTAAAACATACAGAAGCGCCAAAAACAATAGTAGTGCCCATACAAGTTTTCATTTTTCCCTCAATAACAAGACAAAAGGAGCGCTTCCCCGAAAATTGGTTAATTTTTATAGTAATTTAGTTTATTACAGATTACACTACTCAACAAAATTAAAAATTTTTCCGCTGTCGCCCATAATGACTTTTTCCAATAGATTTAGAGATTTAAATTTTTTTAAAGAATTATGGTTTTTTTTCCTTAAAATCCTTTTCCAGAGGTAACTTCTTATAACTGCTTCAATTTTTCAAATAACTTAAGTATTTTATAACTGGTTGTACAGAACTTTGCAGTACTGAAAATCTGGCAAATGCTTCCCGATGCTCATGGACCTCCAAACAGATGAATGTCCTATGAGACATAACTCAGCATCATACCGGACAATATTCATACTTATAAATGACGATCAATTATGTTTTTATCACATACATATACTGTTCAAGTCTTAAAAAACTCGGCCAAACGATTATTGAAAACCCGCCGTATTTTACAGTTTTTGCAACATTTTTTGGTGAAAATTCATTAAGTCGTGGTTGTCTTAACGTAGGTGGAATGAAATACAAACAAAATTGAACATGTTCTCAAATATTTCCAATAATTGACAGAGCAAAACAAAACGCACAATAATAAATTGTACTATTCCAGCATGTATTGCAACAAAAATTAGCCTTCTAAATAAATGTGTAATTGCTGAAATGTCTCTAAGCCCAGCTGAGCGTCGAAAATTGATTTGCACATATTGCGCAAATAACCCATCTCAGCCGAAATATGAAATTTTTCATTACTTTTTCTGCTATGGGCTTTAAGAAAACTTTTCTTTGTAACGTAATTTCTGATGTTAGGAATGGAAAAAAAATGAATAGATGGATGGAAATGGAATGGAAAATGGAGGGGTCCGCAAAGAAATGTCCATTACAGTAGTCTGAAGTTAGAGCCAAATTAAAGGCTGAATTTGTGAGTAGCACAGCTAAGTAGTATCGCGCGCTTGCCAAAAAATACAATGTGAGCGACAAATCTGTTAAAAAGTATGTAAAAGACATCAAAGAGTGATGAAATGTTCTAAAAAAAAAATCTTTCCTAATGTCACAGTAGTACAGAGAGAGCCAATAAAACTTCGCCTGAGTGCGCTTTCTAGAATGTTTTTTCTGCAAGCTGCTCAAAGGTTCGCATAATGGATGATGAGACATATTTCACAGTGGAAGGTCATGAATGGACTCCAAAATATTACTTTAAGCTTCCCAATACTCAACCACCTAAAAATGTCACTGAAATTACAAAAACAAAGTTTCCTGAAAAGGTTTTATTGTGGCTGGCCATAAGCGAGCGTGGAATCAGTGATCCTGTATTTTTTAAGGCAGAATTGGCTGTGAATGCGCAAAATTACATAGACAATTGTCTTCCGGCGCTTAAAAAATATATTGATAAATATCATGCGAATGATACTTAGCGTCTTCTCATTATGCTAAATCAACTCTGGATCAAATCAAACCCTCAATTGTGCTTCAGGCCAATTTAAAAGTTTTGGGCAAATTTGAAAATACATGTTTACACGAGGAATATATAAATAGTTTACGCTCCCATATTCTTTTGCCACGTCTAGCAACTTCTGAAACTGATCTTCTTTTTGGGTTGATATTTGATTATAGTCTTAGATAAGCTTAACAGCACGTTCGACTTTATCATTAACTAAACGTTTTAATATTTCAGAGCTGCATTACAATGCCATTCTAAAGGATCTGGAAATATTAAACCGATTGAAAAAATTTGGCAGAACAAGGTGTCACAAAATCAGATAGTCTTGTTTTGTTTGTAATAAACGTTGGAAAATCATTTTATTTTACAATTAGACGTTTTGCAGAGGTTTCTACGTTATCATCGTTAACAAAAAGTGCCAAGAGTTGTTCCGCCATTTCTCGTTGCTCCATTAATGTAACTTTATCGTCAAACAATGCAAGTACGATATTTTCGTCAGATAAATACCACAAATGGCTACAAGTCCATTTTAGAACCAAGTTTGCAATTCACGGATCGACTTTATATTTTTACATTTCGCATATAAATTGAAGGTCCTGTTTTAGAGCTTCAACAGCTAATGTTGACAATAATTTATATAAAAGCGCACTATAAAAATAGATACATCAGCAAATATTTATCTTCTCGACTTGTCAATTTAAACTCCTTTCTAAAAATATATTTTTTAAGGTATAAATCGCCTTAGACATCCAGCGTGCATAGCGTATTAGTGTAGGGAGGCGGAAACGATGACCTTTCGGAACCGATCCCAAACAAATGAAAGTTAACTCTAACAATTGAACGCATGATGTTTTGTCAATTTAAATTGACATAAAAATAAATGATTTCATTTTTTCGGTCAATTAAATACGTTGCAACGTACTCTTTAGCCACATGTCTCAAATGATTTCCGCAAGTATATTTCACTGATGTTATATCTGCACGGGAGCTTTCGGTCTAACAGCTGCTCTAGGCGGAATACAGCGCCATTAAGTCGTCCAGCATTGGATGCAGTTGTATCATAACAAGCAGCTTTGATTTTGTCAACTATTCCTCATTACGTCAACAAGTTAAAAGTTGCGTTTGATATTTCTACTCTCGTAGGAGCACTTAATTGTAAATTGTAATTGAAATTGTTCGCGTTCCATATGTGATATAATATGTGACCAGTCAGTTCAGAAAGCATTTTACCATCCTAATAAACCTCAGCTGACATCTGAGAATAAACGAGACTAAGTTGTACAAAAATATATACATTAATACAATAAAGTTTTTTTTTTACAAAATTTTGACTTTTTTTTTGCCTACACAGATGTTGTCTGTTTTCTTCTCAGCCGCTGAATTGTTCTCCTATTAAAAACAGTTAATAAAGTGTCTTAAAGCTTCAGTTATAGCACAAACCTGTTGAATAATGATCATCTCTAGCAATGCACTCATGTATTGACATACATATGTATGAATATGTAAGCGTATGAGTAAGAGACGTGACGAGACGACGTTATGTTATCTCCTTTTGATTTTCCTTCTTTCGGTCTCTATCTGCCTGCGAGCAGAGCATTGTATCTAGTCACAAAAAACCTTACAAATGAATGGTTGCGGCTTTACTTTTCGTTACAAAAAACTTCCCTTGCTACGGCAGCGTAATTCTGTCCAACAAAACCAAGTGCATGGCTGCATTAGTGATCCTCCAATTATCTAAACAAGATAAAAGCCTCTGGGTAAAGACATTTTTCCTTCCTCTTTTCTCTGGAGACGGTTCAGTTTCGTTTTCAATTTCCAGATCCAATTTCCATTTCAAATAATCGGTGAATTCGCACTCACTTCCAGAATATGTAAAACGTCCCTATAGATATGCATGGTTGAAATAAAATGTTATAAAATATAATGTCGGCATTGACTGAAACGATCTCAGTAGCGATTCGTGCACTCTATTTTCGCTTTCGGTCTTGGAATAAGTACCCAACGCCATTTAGTACGAATATAAGACAAGGGTTGCATTGCGATATTTTCTTGCTGATCTAAATACTTGGCTTGGCTATCAAATAATTTTAATTAATGGTTAAAATAAAGAATAACTTAGTATTTTACCCAAACATACATTGGCCATGTAACGATATATACACGAAACATTTCAGCTATACTAATATATATAATTTATAAAAACTCCTTGGAATTTGGCGCGCCCTTAAATTTGACGCCCAGAATTATCCATTCGACTTGGTTTGACTAAGACTAAGACTGACGGTACGTTTCCACTCATTTCCTCACAACTAAGTACGTGCACCATCGATATGTTAAAGAAGAGACAGAGGATAAATAGATGAGTCCACTTCTGGTGTTCTTTGTCACTCCGCTACCACTACCACATCCTAGATTAATATTGTGTGGTCCTCATCATCTTCTGGATCCTTCAACTGTAGATCGATTCGTAAGTTAAATTTCTGAACTTCTCTCTATGTCCCAGAAAACATATTTCTTCCTTCTCTGTCCATTTGAAGCATGACTTCTTGCCACATTTGGGAAACCAGGAACAAATCCCATTGCCATCCTATGAGTGCAGATGTCGCTCCGTGCATCTCCTCTCTCGAGGATCGTAGGACCATTGCGGCTCAAATCTTTGTTTTTGATTTGATAGTGGGGAATATTGATTGCCCTGACCTGCTTAGTAGGATTGGCTTCAATATGCCTGCCAGGGGCCTTAGGGACCATGCACTCTTTGCTATTGATCTCCACTGGAGCAACTACGAAAGTGACGAGCCTATATGTACGGCTCTTCGCCAGTATAATGCGCTACCAACTGGGATGCGGTTCGACTTTTGCCAGGGGAAAGCAGCCGTTAGACTATTGCTTTCTGAGTTGTTCCTATTTCATCGTTAATTGTTTCTGTTTGATTTCTTTCTTTCTTTTTATTGTTTAAGATAGATGTGAGTTAGTTTAGCTAGTTAAGGTTTAACCGTTGGCGAATAAATAAATAAATAAATCTGCGATAATACGTGTAAAGTCCCAAAAACATTTTAGCTCGTGTAAGTTTTTTGTACGGCGGCTACTTCATCATTAAACGCTTGGACGCCGTCCCTAGTTACTTGATTTAAAAAAAATGTAACTTCTATATGGAAAATTTAGCTTTTCATTAGATTTAGTTGTAGTCTTTTTCGATCCGCTTAAATACCTTCTGTGGCTTGTTAAAGTTATCGAAATAATTTCCCATCATTATAATGCCATCCATGTAAACTAGGCATGTCTTTCAGTGTGATCAATAGCTCACACGATCCATTAATCGCTTAAAAGTAGCCGGAGCATTACGGAGGCCGAAAGGCATTACTGAGAATTGCCATAGCCCATCATGCAGTTTTTTATACCCGGTCACGAAGAGTATAGGGGTATATTAGATTTGTGATGATAGTGGATGTGTGTAACACCCAGAAGAAAGCGTTTCCGACCACATAAAATCTATATATTTTTGATCAGCATCCATAGCCGAGTCGATATAGCTATGTCTGGCCATCCGCCAGTCTGGCCGTCTTCATGAGCGCCTAGATCTCAGAGACTATAAAAGCTAAAGCTAAATTTTGTATCCAGACTTCTGTGATGTATTTCAAAATTTCGCCCCGCCCTTTTGCGCCCACAAAAAAGTCGAAAACCTGTGGCATGCACAATTCTTAAGAGTGTTAATCTGAATCTGGATCAGATCGAATCATTAATATAGCCCCAATGAAGGAAACCATTTCGCAAGGCAACGCGACCCCGTCTGCTTTCCTTGTTCGTCCAGATGAGCGCCTAGATCTCAGAGACTATAAAAGCTAGAGCAACCAAACTTTCTATCCAAGCTCCTGTGATATCAATTCAGCACAAGTTTATTTCAAAATTTTGACACGCCCCCTTCCGCCCCCACAAAAAACGGAAATCTGTGGAATCCATAATTTTTAAGATAAAATAAAACCAAAAACGCAGAATCATGGAAAATAACCGTATCTACCAGATTGCCGAATCTGGATCAGGTCGGATCATTATTTTGGCCAGAAGGAACAAATTAAATTTCGGTGGCTACGCAACGCCTTTCAAGCGCTTACTCATTCCCTCTCTCTCTCTCGCACACACTTCCACGTCTCGTATGAGTAGTTCTACATGTACATGTCGAAATGTAGATGCTGATGTAAAAATTATATGTAATCAAAAATGGAAACTGATAACTTTTAATATATCAAAATCTAGCATAGGGTTCAACCCAATTTTTTTTTAATTTTCCATTTGGGCCAAAATTTAATTCGTCCCTTTTGCGAACACATAATAAATTACATAAATTATAAGATCACATACATATATTCTGACTGAGTACCGGGTATAAAGTAGAGACGCGAACTTTGCCGCGGCTCACTACTTTCCCTCTCGTTTTGTTTTTAAACTGTACAATTTTTCCTTATATTTCGTGTAATTTTGTTTGGTTTGGCTGGTATCATTTTGTGACAAAAATTTTTCTTTAAACAGGCCTAAAAAATGAGTGAAACCTATTCCTACCATAAGATTTGATACATATTGTAGAGAATTCAATTTTCGTTCCAATGCATTTCATATTAATGTGTACTTAACCTAAAGGCAAAGCACACAGGGGGGCGCGTGAGAGAGAGCGAGAGGGAACGATGCCTTTTAAACTTGTTTTCTTCATTGTGGTTATATTATTAATCCGAACTGATCCAGATTCAACATTCTGATAGAAATAGTCATCCTCTATTATTCTGTGTTTTTAGTTTTCTCGTACCATCCAAATTGTGTATGCCACAGATTTTCGTCCTTTGTGTGGGCGGAATAGGGCGGGGCGAAATTTGTAACTACACTTGTTACAGTGTTATATAACAGGAGCTTAGATACAAAATTTGGTTCATCCAGCTTTTATAGTCTCTGAGATCTAAGCGCTCATAAAGACGGTACTCTCGAGTACCGGGTATAGAAAAGAGCTACCACGCCAATTTTTTCAAAATATCTTCCTCTTACTATTATTAACTCATATCAAAAAACCAAACCAAAAAATATTGCTTCGTTTGGAAGTTATAAATTAATGCCACAAAAAGTGGTCAAATTTAAATTCATTCTTTAGAAATGTTAAATTTATTCGACATTTTTCTTAATGTGCTATTTTCTTTTCGAACTTCAATGTTGAGCAAAACTACTCGGAGAACTTGTATGCTTAATTTTTGTAAACAGCACGACAGGTTACATACATACCTGTAACCACCGTTAAACGAGGCCAGCTACAACTACCGCCACGCCTCTAGATGCTTAGGATGTTTCTTACTCGTACGGATGCCCGTGCTTCCTCAGTCGTATTCAAAAGTCCACTTGTCCACTTGTTCCCTGGATGCTGCTTCCCACTCGTACGGATGCCAATTTCCGCTTCTGCCATCTTTATGAGGAATCTTTTCGATACTTTAATGCACCACAATGCTCGCAAACAACGCCCATTTGATAATACGAAGCGTATTTATATTATTTTATTTATTCACTTAACACAATCATGAAAATACAATTATTCGAATGATTTGGATAACCTATGTAACTTATTTTTGACATTTTAACATTCATTCTATTTTTTTATACCTCGAACATTTTTAAGTTTAAGTTACATATGTACTTAAAAAAAAAGTTTCATTTTTCCCTAAATATCTAATAGATAAATATAATGGATAAGCAAGTGCCGCTCAGAACAGCCAAGCTTCTGACGAATATTATTTATATTATTGGTTTAAAGTTCGAGTGTTTACAGTACTAGTAAATTTGTTGCGCCATAAGGTTTTCGAATGCCTTTTATAGAAATATATATTGGTTATATTGGTCACTTTGGCCAATTTCCAAAGATCGGGGCCACGCGATGTAGTAAGCACTGTGTTGCATTTATGCGTTGAATGATTAATTATCTTTGGTAAAATAATTTTAATTAATTGCGGATGCAGATTATCCATTATCCAGTCCTGGACAGCATCCAGCGGCGTGTCGTTACATCTTCTCCTCAACAAGCTATGTCCCGAATCTGTTAGGTCAGGAGAACTTATCTTGGGCAACCAAAAGCTTTAAGCCGTACAAGTCTGCAGAAATAGATGTCGAGATCCCGGCCCAACTGATCCATGCTGGCCCAAGGCCTTTGCTGGCTCGAAAGGATTTACGAGGGTGTTTTCTCCCACGGACATTCCTTCCGCCTGGCTTCAGACCAAAGTCGTCTTCATTCCAAAGGCAAGCCTTCGCACACCACCCCCAAAAGATTTCAGACTCATAAGTCTCTCTGCATCACATAGCGAGTATTCTGCTCAGTCTAATCTCAGACTCTCAGCATGGCTACCGGAAGGGAGGATCCACCGAAACGGCCCTACACACGATTACAACGACCATCGAAGCGTCTCTTAACTACAAGGAGTACACTCTGGTTACTTTCCTAGACATAGAATGCGCCATCACGGGTGCACTGACAGACTTGATGCTTGACTCCCGGACGATGAGTCTTATCGATTAGATGCTAAAATGCAGGACCGTTGAGACCTCACTGGGGACGTCTACCAGGTTTGTTAGCAGAGGCACACTGCATGTTGGAGTCTGGATGATGGCTTTGATCTATGGGTCTGACTATATGTATCTTATGATTTTGGGATCTCTAAATCCGAATCCGAAGTCCGTTTTTCACTAGGTCATCACGATTTTTAGATAACCTTAAAAAACCATCATGGTGGAAACTTATTGAAAAAATGCATCTGATTCACTTGAAACTCTTTACTTGGAGGTTTTTGGCGTAGCTAATTATCAAAATGGCGAATCCAATATGTCCAATTTATTTATAGCCGTATGACATTAAACTTTGAAGCTTGACTAGCTGCAAAAACAGAGATAGTCTTAGAGGAAATGAATGCAGTGAGATCTACATATATGCATGCAGTTGGTTTTCCAATTGAGCTGTGAGCAGCGCTGCAACAGTGACTATCGATTGCTATTGTTGGAAAACACAATGTATTATTATATTAATATTAATACTATTTTTATAAATATACTTTGTAAGTTAATTTTCCATTAATATTATAAAAGCTAATAAGAGTTCAACAGCATAGACAAAAATTTCGAACTGGTCAACATTTGGTTAAAGAATCATTAAACACATTAAACAATTCCTGTATACATATATGTATGTATATTAAATAAATATTAATTTTTTAAATTATTTTCCACAGGACTTAAAACCATCCAATATAGTTGTAAAGGCCGACTGTACTCTAAAAATATTAGATTTTGGACTTGCTCGCACCGCAGGAACTACCTTTATGATGACTCCATATGTTGTAACACGCTACTACAGGGCACCAGAAGTCATTTTGGGAATGGGCTATACTGAGAATGTCGATATATGGTCCGTCGGGTGCATTATGGGTGAAATGATACGAGGTGGAGTACTCTTTCCTGGAACAGATCATATAGATCAGTGGAATAAAATTATTGGTAAATATAAATGTGAAAATATTTTTTTTAGTTATTAGGGACTGAAATTTTTTTTCATTATTTTAGAGCAATTAGGTACACCATCTCCATCATTTATGCAACGTTTACAACCAACTGTACGAAATTATGTGGAAAATCGTCCTAGATACACTGGATATTCATTTGATAGACTCTTTCCCGATGGATTATTTCCAAATGATAATAATCAGAATAGTCGAAGGAAAGCTGCAGACGCCAGAGATCTCCTTAGTAAAATGCTTGTAATTGATCCAGAACAGCGTATATCTGTAGACAAGGCATTAAAACATGAATATATAAATGTCTGGTACGATGCAGAGGAAGTAGACGCTGTGAGTAACGCCCATACAAAATTATCACTAATAGGGCAGTCGAACTAAAAAAGTTATATGCACAATAATACTCCTTTTTTTTATACTAATTACTCAATGTTGCAAATATGCCAAAAAAAATTAACTTTTTGTTCCTGTCTGATAGGCTTAAAGAAGATTCTTTTTTTAAGAATTCTGTGATTTTGAAAAGCTTATCAATGAAGCTCAATCCGAAACATTTTTGGCTTTCAAATGCAAAATATTTATTTATTTATTATTTACAAATGTAAGATACTTGAGTTATGAGAAAAAAGCTACTTCTGAAAAAAAAACGTGAAAAAAATACCTGATTAAAAAAATTCCTTCAACATTTTTAAATTATCATATCTATCAGAAACAGTTACCTTGGGCCACAGCGAAAATATCGTGTTGATTCGGACAGACGGAATAAGAACACTTCTGTGCACTTTAATTTCCGATTTGAAAGTAACTTCAGCTCGTGAGCCATGTGACTGTAAGCGAGCGAGCGATTTTAAATCATCTTAAAATATGAAATCGTGGTATTACTAGCTCATAATAGTTTAACTACAATTTCTTTAAATGAGAAAATTCAATTATTTTTCTAATGAAAACTCAAGGCAACTGAATTGCCTGAATAATAGCTATACTCTATTTCTCCTCAGAGAAGATTTAAGAAATTACCATCGTAACTTTATGTTGCTGAGAGCAATGCAGCAATAGAAAGGTGTTCTATGCGTTCCTTCTCATCTCTGCGGCTTTGGCAGAAATAATTTTAGAGCCCACCCAGCTTGTTTGCAGTGTTTAAACAATCTTCGCCCACCTCTGCTTGGAACACACTAGCGTGATCCGACCGTATAAGATAGTGACTGATGTTCATTTCTGCAGAGTAGGCTTCGAAATATTTTGTGTGTGCTCCTTATAGATTTCATAAATGCTGTTTAGTGGTGCTTTTGACTTGCGACACACTAATCTGATCGTCTCCAAGCACAATGAGTCCAAGCGATTCTTTGTGCTTAAAAAACATTTGTAAAAGTTTGGCATCAAAGTACTGTTGCAAAGTAATAGTGTTGAAATCAAACGTAGAGGTTGCCAAGTAGTCAGACCTTAGTGCGCATAACTACTATATTTTGGGATTCTATTGTCCATCGGCACAGTCTCACAAAGTGGCGGTAGCATCATGATGGAGGATCCAGAGCAGGATCAGGAATAACTCAATGAACAATAGGGGCCATGCATAAAACCTGATTCTCACCAATAGTGGTGACGCGATAATTCGTTGCGACCGAACGTAGTGAGAGCTGATTGATCACTGATCATAATTTCTTTCTAACAATTGACAGCAGTCATGGATTTTTCTGATGCATCATTTTTTTTATGCAGTGAAGGAGTCAACGATTACACTACTCGACAAATTTCAACTTTTTTTTTCCGCTGTCTCCAAAAATGACTTTTTCTAATATATTGGGAGATTTAAAATTTTTTTAAGAATTATGGTTTTTTTTCATGGAGTAGTTTTTTTTTAAAGAATTTTTTAAAAATTTTGTGTTTTTTGTCATAGGTAGTGCCTCTATTTTTCACATAACTTAAGTTTCCTACAACTGGTTGTATTGAACTTTGCAGTTAAAAAAAGCTGATAAATGCAGCTATAAATCCAACTCAGACACTTTGTAGCTGCAACTTAACGTCTGGAAGATCTTAAGCTTCCAAATTGAAATTTCATAATTTTTTTCGGTATTTTTCCCTGAAATTTTGACTTTGAAAGCTCAGGAAAAGTCAAAAAAAAAATATTTGAATGTCTTGATTTTTGGTTTTAGATAGACACATTAATTAGGCGTCGTTTAAGGTATCGCTTATAGAAATATAAAAATAAACGGCTAAGTTACAACCGTTTGACCAAACTTTCATATGCCGAATTTCGCCGATAAATTCCGTTAGCCGACGAATAACCGTTTTTTTTCCTACAAAAATACCAAAAATCTGCGTTTGTAACAGTTTTTAACGGTAAAATGGCATTTGGGATAGTGCCAAACGGCATATGAAGTTTTGGTCAAACGGTTATAACTTAGCTGTTTGATTTTATATTTTTATAAGCGATACCTTAAACGACGCGTAATTAATGTGTCTATCTAAAACCAAAAATCAAGGCATTCATTTATTTTTTTTTCGATTTTTCCTGAAGTTTCAAAGTCAAAATTTCGGGTAAAAAATACCGAAAAAAATGATGAAATTTCAATTTGGAAGCTTAATATCTGGCAGACGTTAAGTTTCTGCTACAAAATGTCTGAGTCGGATTTATAGCTGCATTTATCAGCTTTTTTTAACTGCAAAGTTCAATACAACCAGTTGTAGGAAACTTAAGTTATGTGAAAAATAGAGGCACTACCTATGACAAAAAGCACAACATTTTTTAAAAATTCTTTAAAAAAAAACTACTCCATGAAAAAAAAAAAAAACATTCTTCAAAATCTTTAAACATCCAAATCTATCAGAAAAAGTCATTTTTGGAGACAGCGGAAAAGTCGTGTCGACTAGTGTTACCGGTTTATCGCCGTGACAATACATGGTGCCTGATTGCTAAAAATGTAACATTAATACGCACTCCTACCTTGTAACAGACATCAAAACTGCGAATAATATTGCGTTAATATTTTCTAAATCAAATGAAAGTTAACTTATTTACCCAATTAACATACAATCGGAAAAATTATTAAAATAAGTAAAAGTTCTCTTTTTCGGTATATTTTTATAGTCATGTTTTCCTTTAATATTACCTCAGACAAGAAATATGATTCTTAATTAAAATTTCTCCTAAAAATGTTTCTAAGATATTTAATTATTTAAAAAAAATTTGAGAGGATTGGTCCAGTCTTGTCTTCCGGTATATTTTACAACATTTATTACCAGGAAATTATTAAACGGAAAATAGCTTGGAAAAATAACGCTCATTACTTCCAATTACACTACTCGACAAATTTTAACTTTTTTCTTCCGCTGTCTCCAAAAATGACTTTTTTGGTTTTTTGGTTTTTTTTTCATGGAGTAGTTTTTTTTTTTAAGAATTTTTAAAAAATCTGGTATTTTTTGTCATAGGTAGTGCTTCTATTTTTCACATAACTCTCGTTTCATACAACTGGTTATATTGAACTTTGCAGTTAAAAAATGCTGATAAATGCAGCTATAAATCCGACTCAGACACTTTGTAGCAGAAACTTAACGTCTGGCAGATATTAAGCTTCCAAATTGAAATTTCATCATTTTTTTCGGTATTTTTTACCCGAAATTTTGACTTTGAAACTTCAGGAAAAATCGAAAAAAAATAAATGAATGTTTGAGATGCCAAGCTTTTTTGGCACCTATTTCTATCCAAAATAATAACGCGAATTGTTCAAATGTAATAACTGTTTATTTATACCGGCGGCTGCTAGCGGAAACCGATTGCTTGCTCTTAGCACAACCAGATAAATGTACATATGTGTAAACGAGATCCAAATGCAACCAATGCGCAGAGAGGTTAGCAGATTACTGAAATTAGCACCGTCGGCTAATCAAAGCTAGAGCCGAGGCGGCGGCTGCAGAGCGCCCTTTACAGAGGGAGAGCGCAGCAGCGCTGCCGAACGTGGGCGTTTACAGTATTGCAGTATATTGTATTGTATTTTATGTATAGTTTTAAGTTAGGCCTGTTGATTAGCGGCTGGCCCGAACATACTCCCCCCGTTGGAAGCCAGTCTTTCAACAGACTCCTTGAGGGGCAGTACACATAGCCGTGAAACGGCCCTTCTGATGGTTCCTGTGGCAGTCTTCAAGTCAGCTACGCGGCACACTCCATCCTTGCCCTTGACGACCTCGACCACTCTAGCTAGTGGCCAACGCATTGGAGGAAGATTCTCGTCCTTAATCAGAACGAGATCGTTTACGCAAAGATTTTGCGTGGGAGTCCGCCATTTCGACCGTTCTTGCAAAAGAGTTAGATACTCTTCGCGCCAGCGGCTCCAGAATATCTGCTGCAGTTGAGTGACCCGTTGCCAGCCATCCAGACGATTATAGTTCAGCTTCGTCAGATCGGGCTCGAGGATTGCTTCGTGTGGACCGCCTAAAAGCAGATGATCAGGAGTCAGGACATCCAAATCAGCAGGATTTTCTGAAAGCGAGAGCAAAGGGCGAGAATTAACAATTGCCGTGATCTGGCAGATCAGAGTGCGCAGCTCGTCGAAGTCAAGCACAGAGGGCCCAACTGAGCGGTACAGGTGATGCTTTGCTGTCTTCACGGCCGCTTCCCACAAACCGCCAAAGTGCGGAGAGCGTGGTGGGATGAAGCGCCAGTCGATCGAGTCCGCCAAGCAGGATTCATGGACCTCCTTCATATGCGAGTCGCTCATAAAGAGTTTCTTGAGCTCCAAAAGCTCGTTCTTCGCGCCAACGAAGTTTGTCGCATTGTCAGACCAAATTTGACTTGGCCTTCCTCGCGTGGAAGTGAAACGATTTAAGGCGCCTAGAAACGAAGCGGTGGTCAGGTCCTTTACGAGCTCCATGTGTATAGCCTTAGAAGTGAAGCAAATGAATACACTGATGTAGCACTTGATGGGTGGCCTCGTGCGGATTTCTGATCTATACAAAAAAGGCCCACAGTAATCCACTCTAGTGACTTCAAAAGGTCGAGTTCCCTCCAAACGCTCCTTAGGCAGATCTCCCATGATGTGCTGAACCATGCGCGGCCTAGTCCTGAAGCATCTCACACACTTGCTGACTACCTTTGATACTGCCTTGATTCCGCCAATGGGCCAATATTCCAGTCGAATTTTGGCATGTAGTGCGCGAGGTCCAGCATGAAGGTTCCTTTCGTGACAATACCTTATTAGCGCACAAGTTATGGGATGTCCCTTTGGCAGAATAAGAGGGTGCTGAGCATCAAATCCCAGAGATGAGTTTCCAAGACGACCTCCAACTCTTAGTAATCCATACTGATCGATGAACGGAGAGAGTGAGCTGATTGAACTGGATTTCCTGACTTGACCATTGCGTTGAATCTCCCTTATATCCATATACAAAACAGCCAGTTGAATATGCCGGATCAGAAGATGCGTTCCTTGCCGAATATCCGAAACGGTGAGTCCAGAATGCCGAAGCCGATGTACAAATTTATGCATGTAGGCGAATGTGCGCTGCATGCCGAAGAATGAATTTGCAAATTTGCATTCTGACGTGAGATCGGCATGTGGAGACGCGATCAGCAATACACGCCTGCGAAGCTCTGCCGTTGCTGCTTCAGGAACAGGAGGTACAGTCCACTCTTCCTTGGAGCCTACCAAAAATGATGGACCATGAAACCACAGCTCTGAGTGGATAAGTTGGTGGGGAAGCGAGCCTCTAGAGAGAACGTCAGCAGGATTTAATGATGTGGGGACATAGCGCCATTCCATGCCTGCCGTCAACTCCTGAATTGCTGCCACTCGATTTGCCACGAAGACTTGAAATTTGGCTGGCTCATCCCGTATCCAAGATAATGCTGTCGATGAATCTGACCAGCAATAAAATCGACCTGTAAAACTTCCAATATCCTTCAAATTATTCATTAGTTTCGCAAGCAAATGGGCTCCACTTAATTCAAGCTTGGGAATCGATAAGGTTTTTAGCGGCGCCACTCGAGACTTTGAGCACAAGATATTGCTCGACAACTGCCCTTCCCTGGACACCACATATATGCAAGCGCCATATGCTTCCGTGCTGGCGTCACAAAATCCGTGAAGTTCGATTACCGCATTAGAAGGATGAACAACGCGAGGAAATGATATCCGCGGGATAGTTGACAAAGTGTTTCTCAAGTCCATCCAAGAGGAATGCAACGCTGAGGGTAGGCTTTCATCCCAATCCAAATTTTCTTTCCAAAGCTGCTGAAGGAAGATTTTGCACCTGACAATAACGGGATTTATCAGTCCAAGAGGGTCGTAGAAATGAGCAATCGTAGACAAAACCGATCGCTTGGAGGGCTTCGAATTTGTGTCCAGCGTGGACAAGGCAAAAAGCAGCTGATCTGATGCAGGGTCCCATGCTAAGCCAAGAGTTTTCGTTATGTCACTTCCATCATGAAACCTTAAGTATTTCTCTCTGTCCGCTTCAGGCGTTCCCTCAAGTACTTCCTGATGGCTAGAGCACCATTTCCTAAGCTTAAAATTACCGCAAGACAGTATGGCGGTGGTTTGATGCATCTTTTCCATGACCTCAGCGACAGAGCTGCCGCCCGAGATGAGATCATCCACGTAAAAATCCTGCTGCAGAGCAGCTGAGCCAAGAGGGTAGGACTCACCCTCGTCAATGGCCAGCTGGTGCATTGCGCGAACTGCTAAAAACGATGCAGCTCTAGTGCCATATGTGACGGTGTCTAATGTGTAGACCTGAACTTCGGACTGGACAGAATCTCGCCATAGAATGCACTGAAAGTAATTGTCAGGTGAAGACACTCGCACGCAGCGGTACATTTTACAAATGTCCCCAGTGAGAGCGACTGGATATGTGCGAAACCGAATTAGTATGCTGAACAATGCAGGCTGAATAACAGGGCCTGCCATCATCGCATCATTTAGGGAACATCCAGTTGATGTAGCTGCCGAACCATCGAAAACAACACGAAGCTTTGTCGTCGTACTATCCTCCTTTAAAACACAGTGATGAGGCAAGAAATATCTGCAGAGACTACGAGAATCAGGGTTGACTGGGGACATATGCTTCAACTCAATATACTCCCTCATAAAGGCAGAGTACCGCTCCTTGAATGTAGTATCACGATCCAACTTTCGCTCCAAATTGATGAATCGACGATGCGCCTGAGTGTAAGATTCCCCTAAGCGATCGCCATTATCCTTTAACGGGAGACGAACTGAATACTCCCCTGATGGCAAACGTGAGAAGTGGTCTACGAAATGCGCTTCACAATCTAATTCTTCCTTCGTATTCAAGACGGCGTCCGCACAAGTCTCGACCTCCCAAAACATACGAAGAGTTTTGTCCAACCTTGCATCCATGCTAGCTTCCGAATCTGGAGAATTGTGCGTTGCCAAGAGCGCCGAGCGTGCTACCCTTTGTCCACCACCGGATACGTTCCACCCAAGCCGGGTCTTCTGCAGAAGAGGCAGACCATCGATGAGTTTGATTTGCCCTACGCAGAGGAGATCATAGAAAATGCTGGCACCAATGAGAAGATCCACTCGCTGAGGGTTGAAAAATGCAGGATCAGCAAGCTGAATATTTGACGGAATATTCCAATCGGCTACATTGACTGCCAGACTTGGTTGACAATCGGTGATCGTAGGAGCTATAAGAGCAGTAAGCGTAGTTGTATAGTCAGCTGTGCGAGAATGCATACAAATGTTCACGGTGGATCCCTCAGTAGCCACGCTGGTATCGCCGAGCCCAGAGACAAGTGCAGACGATTGTGTTTTCCTAAGCTGAAGCTGATGGGCGAACCTGGATGTGATGAGATGAAGCTGAGATCCTGAATCTAGTATGGCTCGACAAGGAACTAAAACGCCAGACCGATTCTTTACGAGCACCACAGCGGTAGCCAGAAGCACAACATCGGATTGTAGACCTTGGGCAGCAAGAGAGGTAGAGGCAGGGGAAGGTGAACTGCTAACAGAATCCTGAGTGGCAGAAATAGCGACTGGTTGGAGCGTTAGATCTGGAGGAGAAAGATCTGGGGAGCCTTGAATTGTAGATTGCAGATTCTCAAAATGCAACAAACTATGATGCCTCCCACCGCATACTAGACATTTTCCACTGTTGCATGCACGAGTCCGATGCCCCGCTTTCAGGCAATTGAAACAGAGGGAAAGCTTCTTCACTTCTTTGTGGCGCAGCAACGGAGACAAATTCCCGAATATCCTGCAGGAATATATACCATGTCCCGCTGAATGGCAAAAACTGCATCCAGATGAGTCGGTGGAAGAATTGGAGGCAACAAAAGTTTTCTTAAACTGAGAATTATGGGTTTTTCCCACCTGAGCGCTACTAGCGGGTGCCGCTGTAGCGTATTCCAAGGTCTCCATTTTCTGGCACCGCTTCTCCAAGTATTCATAAAAATCCTTTGCTGTAGGTATGGCATCCGACGACAGGTGTTCTTCCCATTTCATTTGCGTCTTAGCGTCCAACTTCTGCAGCAGCAGGTTAATTATCATACAGTGGGATATCTCCAAATCCGTTCCTAATGTTTGCAAAGCACGCATATGCAAATTGACTGCATCCGAAAACTCCCGAAGCCTTTTGGGAGATGGCGAATCCACTCTCTTGAGCCCAAGAATCTTCTTGATGTGTGCCTGAAAAACAAGTCGTTTGTTACTAAAACGTTTATTAAGTATATCCAGCGCCACACGATAATTGGCACTGGAGAGTTCCAAAGATCGAACCGAATCCAAAGCCACATCAGCGAGGCTAGAGCGAAGGTGCTGGAACTTCTCGATGTCGCTGGATCCTCATCCGCGTCGATGATCGAATTGAACATGGCCATAAAGTCCGAATATTCGACGTATCCACCGGAAAACTTGGGTATTTTCAGCTCAGGAAGTCGCTGCTTGTGAGCCATGATGATGGTACTGTGTCCAGAATGGTTTGGTAGGGTAGTTGAATTGGCAGCAGCGCGCGAGTGGCCTAGTTCGAGAGCAGCCAGTAGCTCAGCCTCTAACGATATGAAGAGCATATCAAAGTTGTTCCGCATCGCACTCCCAATCTCATCTTGATTGAGCGCTTCCAGTTCATTATGGGCCTTATTAAATTCCTCTCGAATTTTTGACAGCATGTCGATACGAACGTCGATCTCCGTGGCGTTCAAATTATCGATCTTATTGCCAGCGAATGCTTCGCCGAGCCCGCTCATTCGATCGTACAAAGACTGAACTTTACGTTTATAAAGACTCAGCCTGTTATTAGCCGTCACAACATTTTCGCCCGCGCCTGTATTGGGATCGCTTTCCATGTTTAACGGTGCGAAATGCAACGAAACAACGGAGAATAGATAACCGTTTAGCGACGGCGTACAGAATCGAGAAAGAGAGAGTGAAGACACGAAAAGTCGAAACCGTGGCTGCAGTTGTGCAGAGAATGAAAGACTTGACGATTATGCGACGGTGCACAGAAGCTGGAGCGAGAATGAGAGACACGAAAGGTCAATAACCGTGTCTGCGGCTGAGCATAGAATGAGAGATTCGACGATTAACTAACGGAATCTCAGACGACCGCACTCTCACTGAATTTGCACATAAACCGTTTATATGTATTCTGCACCAATGTATTTGTTTGTGGTTAAACTGCACAGAACCGAATATATTGTTCAATTTAAATGTTTTTGCACGAAACGCGATTAGCCAATGTCTTTAATCACGTCGGGGTCACCAATGTTTGAGATGCCAAGCTTTTTTGGCACCTATTTCTATCCAAAATAATAACGCGAATTGTTCAAATGTAATAACTGTTTATTTATACCGGCGGCTGCTAGCGGAAACCGATTGCTTGCTCTTAGCACAACCAGATAAATGTACATATGTGTAAACGAGATCCAAATGCAACCAATGCGCAGAGAGGTTAGCAGATTACTGAAATTAGCACCGTCGGCTAATCAAAGCTAGAGCCGAGGCGGCGGCTGCAGAGCGCCCTTTACAGAGGGAGAGCGCAGCAGCGCTGCCGAACGTGGGCGTTTACAGTATTGCAGTATATTGAATTGTATTTTATGTATAGTTTTAAGTTAGGCCTGTTGATTAGCGGCTGGCCCGAACAAATGCCTTGATTTTTGGTTTTAGATAGACACATTAATTACGCGTCGTTTAAGGTATCGCTTATAAAAATATAAAATCAAACGGCTAAGTTATAACCGTTTGACCAAAACGACCCAAAATATATATCGGATATATATCCTACCTGGTCATATTTATTTGGGGTGTAAGTGTTGTGGACAGTTTTATTCCTTATACCTAAGCCTTGGTGAGGATAAATATACATAAATACCTGTTAGGGTCAAATGTTGACCTTTTTCCTTCACAGGTGCTGGTCCCGCAGATATTTGACCTTTCTCCTTCAAGCTATTCATAAAAAAGGATATATAACTCTGTACCTATAGTATCCCTGCCTCAGTGTAGTTCTGACTTCCAGCAGAATACGATCGTGTGTTTTCGAAAATTACCAATTGTTTCTAATTGAAATGGACAACCCAAGTCGGTCAACTTCATGTGCTTACCGAGCAGACTTGTTTTGCTACATATGTGGAAAGTATATAACCAGCAAAGAAGAAAAAATCGTTTTTACCGAAAAGTTCCAAGAACAGTATAAGGAAAACTATAAGATGTGGCCCAAAAGTATTGGCGAAGCTGTATATGCAAAACGTGCAAATTGAATTTAACAGCATTTAATAAAGAGGAAAAGTAAGTTACCCTAAATCAGAAGCTATGAAGTGTACAAAAAATACTAAGCATTACTTTTTTTCTTGAACTTTTTTTTTTAGAAAACAATTTCGATTTGGAACTCCAATGCTATGGAGAAAACCAAAAAATCACAGCACTGAATGTTTCTTTTGTTTATTCGAAAAAAAAGGGTTTGGGGTAGGTGAGAGATATAAATACCCGCAAGAGTCTCGTCAAGGCTTTACGCTTCCTGCTCCTCCTTTGAAGGAAATATCCGCCATTAAAACGCAAAAAAGAGGAGATGTCTTCTTCGTCGTATGGAACAACGGATTCAAGTAATGACCAATCAGGAGAATATAAATTTTGCAAGCCATTATCACAGGAACAATTGAACGATTTGGTGAGGATCCTGGAACTTCCTAAAAGTAAAGCTCAGATTCTTGGATCTATTTTAAAGGATGCCCGTTTATTGAAGGAAGATGTCAAAATAACTCATTTCCGGACGCGTCACTTGGTTCACGCACAGTTTTATATGACGAAGGATGACATGTGCGTTTGTCACGACATTTTCGGCCTCTTCAAGGCACTGGGTGAAGATTACGACCCAAACGATTGGAGGTTATTTGTTGACAGCAGTAAAGAAAGTTTAAAGGCTGTTTTGCTACACAATGGAAATCAAAAGCCGTCTATTCCCATCGCCCATGCTGTTAATATGAAAGAGTCCTATCAAACAATGACTAAATTGTTTGAAAATATTAAATATAAAGAACACCAGTGGAAGGTCGCGTGTGACTTAAAAGTTGTAGCCATGTTAACTGGATTGCAAGGCGGTTATACAAAATACTGTTGCTTCCTGTGCATATGGGATAGCCGAGATAGAAAAGAGCATTACACAAGAAAGAACTGGGAAAAACGGAACAAAAATACTTTGGGACATCACAACGTACAAAATGCAGCTCTTGTGAAAGTCCAAGACATTATATTACCACCATTGCACATTAAGCTAGGACTGATAAAAATTTTGTTAAAGCACTGGATTACGAAGGTGAATCGATGAATTACCTCAAAACTGTTTTTCCACTTCTGTCGCTGGCAAAAGTTAAAGAAGGCGTATTTGATGGCCCCCAAATTCGAAAACTACTAAAAGATGATGGATTTGAAAATATTTTATCTACGAATGAAAAAGCAGCCTGGAACTCATTCCGAATGGTTACAACAAATTTTCTTGGTAACAGAAAGAGTGATGATTACGTTAAAATCGTTCAAGACCTACTTAAGAATTATGAACAAATTGGAGCCAACATGTCACTCAAAATCCATTTCCTGCACTCCCACTTAGACTTTTTTCCGCCAAACCTTGGGGATGTTAGTGATGAACACGGAGAGAGATTTCACCAACAATTAAAAGCTATGGAACGACGGTATCAAGGTGTTTGGAATGAGAATATGTTGGGCGACTATGTGTGGACTCTCATAAAAAAATCTGACTTAAATGACAAAAGAAGACAGACAAACCATTTTAAAAATAGTAACAAGCAATAACAATAAAAATATTTAAGTATCATAACACTTAAATAAATTCAAGTATTTTTCGGTATTTTTTCAGATAAAATGAGATTTGGGTCGTTTTGGTCAAACGGTTATAACTTAGCCGTTTGATTTTATATTTTTATAAGCGATACCTTAAACGACGCGTAATTAATGTGTCTATCTAAAACCAACAATCAAGGCATTCATTTATTTTTTTTTCGATTTTTCCTGAAGTTTTTAAGTCAAAATTTCGGGTAAAAAATACCGAAAAAAATGATGAAATTTCAATTTGGAAGCTTGATATCTGCTAGACGTTAAGTTTCTGCTACAAAGTGTCTAAGTCGGATTTATAGCTGCATTTATCAGCTTTTTTTAACTGCAAAGTTCAGTACAACCAGTTGTATGAAATGTGAGTTATGTGAAAAATAGAAGCACTACCTATTACAAAAAATACCAGATTTTTAAAAAATTCTTAAAAAAAAAACTACTCCATGAAAAAAAAAAAAACATTCTTCAAAATTTTTAAACATCCAAATCTATCAGAAAAAGTCATTTTTGGAGACAGCGGAAAAGTCGTGTCGACTAGTGTTATTAATGATTAATTAATAATTACATCCAATTCGCACCTTTTTAAAATTTTTTACAACTTCAAAACTAACTTCGGATTTATGTAACGTAACGTCAGGTCATGTTTTGGCTTATATCTTTAAACAGTTCGGTAAATATGGCGCTACCAAATTAAGATTAAACTAAAATAATTTTTTTTTTAAATTTGACTTTTTTATAATATTTTTTTAAATGTTATTGTACGAATGTATTGTTAAGTCAGGATGGAACTGCATGTACATACTTTTACTTGTAAAAAAAATATACAAACAGGCTGTGGATTCGCATATCTTTGTGACTTAGATTTGCTCTGCGGTTTACCGAAAATGTTGCACTCGATAGTATGCCAAATAGTTTTGCTATGTTTCACTTGATAAATACCGTTGTTATAGTAAGTATAGGGGTTTATTAGATTTGTGGTGATAACGGTTGTGTGTAACGCCCAGAAGGAAGCGTTTCCGACCCCATAAAGTATATATATTCTTGATCAGCATCAATAGCCGAGTCGATATAGCCATGTCTGTCTGTCCGTCCATCCGTCCGTCTGTCCGTCTTCATTTGCGCGTAGATCTCAGAGACTATAAAAGCTAGAGCAACCAAGTTTTGTATCCAGTCTCCTGTGTGATCACACTACTCCAAATGCGTTAAAAAATTTCGCTCCGCTCCTTTCCGCCCGCACAAAGGACGAAAATCTGTGGTATGCACAATTAGTACAAGAAAACTAAAAACGCAGAATCATAGAGAATGATCATTTCTATCAGAGTGTTGAATCTGGATCAGATCGGATCATTATTATAGTTACAATGAAGAAAACCATTTCGAAAGTCATCGTTCCCTCTCGCTCTCTCTCACACGCGACCCCATCTGCTTTGCCCATTCGCCTGCCAAGCGCTTACTCATTCCCTCTCTCTCTCTGTCGCAAACACTTGTACGTCTCGAATATGTAGTTATACATGTACATTATGAAATGTAGAAGCAGATGTAAAAAGCATATGCAAACAAAAATGGAAACATGTATAAAAATTCCAAATATGATTTGACTTAATTTTTAAATATTATTTTTTGCCCAAAATTTAATTCGTCCCTTTTGCGAACATATAATAAATTTCATAAATCGTAAGCTCATAAATTTATGTATATACTGACTGAGTACCGGGTATAAGGTAGAGCCGCGGCCTTTGCCGCGGCTCACAACGTTCCCCCTCGTTTTTCTTTTGGTAACAATAGTCGACACGACATTTCCGCTGTGTCCCAAAATGACTTTTTCGGATAGATTTCGGGATTTTTATTTTATTTAAGAATAATGCTTTTTTTTAAGGTTAGTTTTTTTTTTAAGAATTGTTTAAAATTAATATTTTTTGTCATATTTTATTCAGAGGTAGTTCTTCTATTTTTCACATTGCTTGAGTTTCTTATAACTAGTTGTATTGAATTTCGCAGTTCTGAAAACGTGTTAAATGCTGCTATGAATCGCAGCCAAACATTTTGTAGTTTCAGCTTACCGTCTGAAAGATATTAGGTTTTCAAATTTGTTATTTTTTTTTGGCAATATGCCTTTCCGACATTTTTTCTTTAAAAGCTCAAGAAAAGTCCGATGTAATACCGTGATACAGTGTATTTCAGACTTTCGCCCCGCTCCCTTCCGCTCCTACAAAATACAAAATTCTGTGACATTCACAATTTTGTAGATACGAGGAAACCAGAACGTTGGAGAATGACCATATCTACCAGATTGCAGAATATGAATCATATTGGATCATTAATATAGCCAGACGGAACAAATTAAGTTATAGTGGCTACGATAGTGTAAGCACGCGCTTACTAACTATTAGAACACCTATATCTCAAACAATCAGTTTCATTTTGTTGGCTACAAAACTGAAAGTGGGACATTTAAATATTATATCCAAAATTTTTGGCGCTTTCCGATGCATTTACCAATCTAAAACCAAAAGATAAGAACGGTATGAACGGTAAGGTTTTTGTATGAGCCGGTTTAAGCACCCTTGACAGTATTGCCAATGCTCCGACGAATTGCTGCAATATCAGCTGGCGTTGGTGGAGTTAGTTTCACCTTGGCGTATTTCAAGAAAACATCCAGCTAAGGCTGACTTCCGCCCAACAGACCGAGGAGCGCTGCCGCATAACGCGCGACTCGTTAACCGAACCGATCGCGGACATGTAGACAAGATAGGTGTTAAACTAGTGTTCGAGGAAAAGTGGAAAAAATTCAACATGTCAGGGCTATCTACGTCACCCTTGATAAAGTTGTGCACAAAAATCACACAAAGCATTTTCCTACGACTAGCTAAGGTTGGAAGGTTTATTAAAAGCAATCTATTAGGGTAAGACGGCGATCTCACACCTGCATCCCAGCTGAGACCGCGTAGAGCAAAAAGTAAAAAGTTTTTATGAACTGATTCTATTCGGTCCTGGTGTACGTTGTACTGAGGGCATCATACAGAAAAGCCGTATTCTAAAATCGGACGAACTAGAGAGGTGAAGAGAGTCTTTGTTATATAGGGGTCGTCTAATTCTTTTGACTACCTCTTTATAAACCCAAACATGCCCATGGCCCTATTTACCATGGTTGAAATGTGTTCTGAAAACTTAAACTTGGGATCTAATAGATCACCAAGATCATCAACCGGGTAATTGTTTCAAGAGAACCATCACAAAGGGTGCAAGGAGCCAGAAGGACGCTGGTGCGATGAAGTTATTTTTATACATTTCGAAGCGTTAGGGTTTAACAAATTTGCACAACACCATGACTGAAACCTATCGAGATCTGATTACAACCTGGATTGAAATGAAGTGTCCTTATGCTGGAGACACTGGAGACACAGAGCTTAACATCATCCGCATACATGAGTACTCGATAGTATATTCATACAGAAGGCAGGTCATTTATGAAGAGAGTAAAGAGTAAGGGACCTATATGGCTGCCTTGTGGCACGCCCGTCGTCACCATAATTGGTGAGGACAGGGAGTTTTTGAAAATAACTCTTTAAGACCTGGAACAAAGGTAGCTAGAGATCTATCTCAGGAGATTGGCCGGAAACCCTAGAAGGTCAAGTTTGTGTGCTAGAAGAGAATGGTTTACAGAATCGAACGTTTTACTGAAACAGGTGTAAAAACAGGTTTTAGATAGACACATTAATTAGGCGTCGTTTAAGGTAGCGCTTATAAAAATATAAAAATAAGCGGCTAAGTTACAACCGTTTGACCAAAACTTCATATAACCGTTTTTTTTCGTACAAAAATACCAAAAATCTGTGTTTGTAACAGTTTTTAACGGTAAAATGGCATTAGGAATAGAGCCAAACGGCTCTGGTCACCATAATTCTTTAAAAAAATTGAAATCTCCAAATCTATCAGAAAAAGTCATTTTTGGTCACAGCGGAAAAAAAAAGTTGAATTTTGTCGAGTAGTGTTATTAGTTTAAGAGAAAAATTTCTGTCTATTTGCGAAAGTTGTACATTTTTTTGCAAATTGGCACCGAAAACTTATATATGTATATTTTGAGCGCGTAAAACCAAAGACGATATGAGCTTGCATGTGTGAGTAGGCACAGAACTGTAAGTAGGTACATATGTATATATGTATGTGTACTTGTGCAAAGCAGCACATATTCGAGCCGAAAAATTGACAAGACTTCTTGAGCCAGAGATTTTTTTTCTGGGAGTTGGGCCAAAAAAATCCGTTTGCGATTGACATTTGGATAATAAAATTGCAATACTAATTCAAATAATAAAAATATTATAATTCATCAATATAAATAGGTATAGAAAAACGCACAAACCCATGGGTACCCGTCTAAAGAGTGGTCAGAGACTGCGTAGCCAGTTTACGCCAGCGATAACGTGTCCCACAGCACTAACAAGGATCATTGAGGCTCAATTCCCGCGACTCCCTACTGATCGGCTGGCATACTCTGCCACGACGATTAACGTGTTTCTCTAGAAGAAGTCTTAAAGAAGCCGGGTGTAGAGGAGTGGGGAATGCTAAGACACCAGGGCCTGACGGTGTTCCAAACATAACCATCAAACTGGCACCCACCCCGAAAAAATTACTGTGCAGTAGTAACCCTCGACGGACGGAACGCGTTTAATACTGCACTCTGGGAAGCTCTCCTGAGCTCCCAGGAGAACGCTGGACTACCGAATTACCTGTTGATGATAATCTCGAGCTACCTCCCGACTGGGTAGGACGATTAGGTTAGTAGGATTTGTAGACGACCTAGCGCATGTTGTGGTAGCTAAACACGTACTGGAAGTGTAAACAGCCGAATGGCTTGAAATGGCCGGACTTGATATTCAGCAGGAAAACCATGGAGCTCATGACAGTCCGTCATGTAGGACATCAGCTCCTTGAGTGGTAGAACAAGCTCTGTTCTTAAGCGGGATCTCGTGCTGTGGTAAATCACATGCTTCGGATTCTCGCTAGCATTTGGAGATTCAGGACACTCTGGAGTATCCTTATGCTTGAATCTACGCACGTACCCACTGTATCCTCCGTGCCTCGTAAGGAATTGGGTAAGTTGGTAATTTACCTCCCCGCTGATCCGCGGGGAGCTATCCGCGGGTGGGCAACATAAGTATTGTATAGGCTCCATGAATCAAGTCTTGGAGTGATCATAGATAACCGAGTTTTCGGAGCCACATAGAGTATGCAAGCAAAAAAGCGGTACGTTTGCAGATTGCACTACCGCTTATGATGCCCAACATCGGTCCATCCAGGGTTGGAAGTAGGAAACTCCTTTCTCACATCCGGATTCCTAAAGGGTCTTCGATTACTCTTCGCTGGTACTAGCGATAAACAGAAGGAAGACAGACGAAGGCTCATGAGGCCCATGAGCAAAGAACGCGATCGATAGAAACGTGGCAAAAGAGATGGGGCACGGCCTCCAATGACTCATCGAAGGATTCCAAACATCGAGTAGTGAATAGGGCGGATCAGCGGGGAGGTAAATTACCAACTTACCCAATTCCTTACGAGGCACGGAGGATACAGTGGGTACGTGCGTAGATTCAAGCATAAGGATACTCCAGAGTGTCCTGAATCTCCAAATGCTAGCGAGAATCCGAAGCATGTGATTTACCACAGCACGAGATCCCGCTTAAGAACAGAGCTTGTTCTACCACTCAAGGAGCTGATGTCCTACATGACGGACTCAGACGAAAACTAGACGGGCGTCTGCAACACCCTAAGGCTGCAAACATAGTGCGGGCTGAGACGAAGACGAAGATGAAGATGAAGCTGAAGAGAAATTGCTTGCGTTGCGAGTAAGCTAATAGGTTGCATAGTGCAAGAAGAATTTTCAATTTTATTGTTATTTCATTTTGATTAAAATTAATTAAATTACTTACCATAAAAATTTAATTCGTTTGAAATTTCGTTCTAATTTTGGTCAACTATTTGCCTATTGTGGTATAGTTTGTTTTGCTGGTCCCATAAACAGCGTTTTTTAAATACTGCCGCAATTAATTCCTCGTTATTTGCAGATATTTTTACAAAACATACATATGCGTCAGTCAAATCACAAATTACAACTAAATTTTAACATGCTCGGCGCCAAAGCATAGACAGAAAAACAAAAAAAAACGGTTAAATAGCAAACGATTCGATCAGTACAGCAGCGTTTGAAGATGATTGCTTGCGTTTCGTCTTCATCTTCGTCTTCGTCTCAGCGCGCATTATGCGTGCGGTCGAGCGAATTCATATAATTTGTTCTGCACTGTTTTTCGTCTTCAGCTTCGTTTTCATCGTCGTCTTCGTCTCAGCCCGCACTATGTTTGCAGCCTAATAGCCATCCAGAGCGATCTGAGAGGATGCGAAAGGGAGCGACGCTTTGCGGAGAGTGCCGAAAGTAGGCAGTCCACCCCCGCGAACTAATACCTAGCTGTAATACATAGTTCTTTGACTGTTAGCGACCGGACATCTTTCTTAGACAAAGGAAAGAACCCTAGGAATAGCTACCAAAGCTGAAAAAACTCAGCCTCCATTCCAAACAGATGTACACCGGATTCGTTACAGTGATGCTGTAAAAGTCAATTGGACCATTGAAGGGGCATTTGTTAAAGACGGTGAACAGCAGTAATATCAGATCAAAAGTAAAACGAGATCAATAGCAGAGGGGCAGCAAACGGCAGGGGGAGAGCACATCAGAGAAGAAGAGCAGCAGAAGATCGAGTCGTTAGAAGAGAATCACAGCAGCCCGACGTAATTTCAGCAGTTGAGAACAAGCCGTGATATTAAATCCCAATTGTTCTTAAACTTAGCTGATTACTGCGATTTTATATTATCTATAAACTATATAGTATCTTACATATATAGTGTATAAGTTTTGAAAATAAAAAAGTTATGACTCGACTCATCAACAATTGAAATTGATATGTAATACGATTTTTAAAATCCTGGATATTAAAAGATAGTTTGCCTGCATATTTATTTGCACTTTGACTTTAATATAGTGTAATATTTTAATTTTGTATAAAAAATTCATGAGTTAATTCCATTGATCGGACATGGATTGCAACGGAGACTAAGGCTTAACTGGCTAGCCAGCATTGTGATGTTATACATCATGGTAGTCCCGCAAGTCTGGATGACGAATTAATAAAGCTTTGTTTTATATTGTTGCTTGTGTAAATTAGAACCCTGTACGAGTCCACATTAAATCGGGATAATGGCCAAGAATCACACTGTGCACAGTATCAAAACGATTTATGTTTATTTTTCACAATATAAGTTCAATTAATATCGTTCCTTTTATTTGCTGAATAATTAACTCAAGCAACTATAGTTTGACTACTTTCATTTCGTATGACACACTGTTATGACAGTCATTGTGACAGAGAGAGGGACTGTTGTGTCTTTCTCGATCGATTTATTGAGCTAGTGAGCATTTTCAGCAGCGTAGTTTGCGATATATTTAATAATAACTCGGTAATTGTTCAGTTTAGTACATATGGTTTGTAGTGGGGGATGGTATATATTGCGATAAAGAGTCGAAAAGATAGCGAAAGGTTCGAGTTAAGTTTATGACGAAAGCACGACGAGTCTGTTAAATGGTTATCTCGATTCAAGATGGGGTCAGATTGACGATGCGAGGGGTTGGTCAATTCAAGACGGTGTCGGATTCAAGAACTATTCGCAATAGACGTGCAAGAACGGCTGCATAGGCTGCTGCCGTGCGGGAGCTTATGTACATATATGTACAATGTGGTAAAGTGAGAAGTGCAAATAACGAACAATAATAGGGTTCTACTCTGGTGGTGCACCACTGACTATAATGTAATCTGATTAATCTGTAAATATATATCGTGGTCAAAATTCCCTTATTTTTTCTTTTTGTTTCGAAGCAAAACGACGGCAGAAAGTGCCCGTACGTAAATCAAGATATCTGAGATGCAATGCTTGTATGTATATTTAATATGTCTGACGAACCGTAAGTAACAGCATGAAACTGCTAATTGTCAAACAATTTATTTGTTGCACTTACATTTTGAATTAAATGTGGCGGAAATCATGTCTTTTTCCCAGCTTTTCTGTTACGCGCATGTTGCGAGCACAATGCGAGCTGTTAGGTACACAATTTAGTATTATTTAGTATTATTTGTGCTGTTATGCGCAAAAATGTATTGCCAACGTTGCCAACTGTCCGTTAATCGAATCGTGCAGTGTCATAGGCTTTTTACACTTGGTGCGTTACCTATCGATATCGGAAAAGACGCAGAGAAGCAGAACTGCCGTTTACACTACAGCGTCTTTGCGTCTTGGAAGAGGAAGAACAATTTTGTAAGCAAAGTAAATAATGTTCGAAAATCAACGAAATATGTCGGAAATAGAGTTGATTCTTTTAACTGCGGTGGTGCGAAGTGAGGAGAATCTTTTGAAGTGCATGGAAGCGGCTGAGTTATCCTCAGAAAGGTTGCAATTCGTCTTGCAACTGCAACGTCCTCCTTGCATTTGGGCTCTTGTAGGTAAAGAGCAGATAATGTTCTCTCTTTTCAATTAAATAATGTATTCTTCATTGCAAAATTGCGGAATGTCGTACGGGAGTCTATTTGGTGTGTCAAGGACTTTTGTCTGCCTCATATTACTGCAGTTTTGTCGCGAGGTAGTTGCTCAACTCGCTGACAAGTATCTGCAAGCAGACTTTCTTACCCTGAGAAGATCACGGAAACAGTGAAAGGTTTCAAAGACATGGGATTTGCAGCAAAAAATTTGAAATCAACTATATTGCTGAAATGCTTTTTTTAATAATAAAATTAGTTTAAACAATTTGTTCTAACCATTACATAAATTTTTGTGCCTTTTTACTCAGTTCAAAATTTTACGCGGCAAAATTTAAATTTGAATCTGCTGTTTTTTGTTGTTATTAGTGGTGATTGCTCCGCTGATTAGGCAGAAAAGTACGAAAATGGCTGTTATGCGCACAGAAATACCACAGAAATTCCAAAACGCACCTGCGTCGGAAAACGACGAAACTTTTTGCCATCACTAGGGCCCTATGCTAAACCTATATATAAAAAACCGCGTTTCTGGGAAGACGCAAAGAATCAAGACGCAGCCCGCAGCCTCAGTGTAAACGGCACCTCATATGTTAGCACAAATATGAATAGTGAATTTACCCTGACTAACTACACTGTGATAGTTTAAAAAAAAAAAAAAAAGACAAGACCAAACTCAACGGTTTCCCCCTATTTTGGGTCCTACGAATCGAACTGCATCATTACTTTTTTGAGTTACAATCATGGTTTCATACAAAATTTTTTGTTGAAGTTTTTCATCAAAGTGGCCCATTGTAAGAGAAAGGCACATTTTTCTTCGGTCTCTAACTTTTGTAATGTTGACTTTTTTGGTAAACTTTCTTTGGCAAAGCTTCTCAGAATAAGTCCGTCTTTAAGTTCTTAGAAGACTGTAAACCCCAAAATCAATGTTTTGGGTGTCCTTAAAGCCAATATGTCGAAAAAACTGAAATATAACCCATTTTTATACCCGGTACTTGAAGAGTATAGGGGTATATTAGATTTGTGGGGATAACGGTTGTGTGTAACGCACAGAAGGAAGCGTTTCCGACCCCATAAAGTATATATATTCTTGATCAGCATCAATAGCCGAGTCGATATAGCCATGTCTGTCTGTCCGTCCGTCCGTCCGTCCGTCTGTCCGTCTTCATTTGCGCCTATATCTCAGAGACTATTAAAGCTAGAGCAACCAAGTTTTGTATCCAGTCTCCTGTGTGATCACACTACTCCAAATGTAATTCAAAATTTCGCCCCGCCCCTTTCCGCCCACACAAAGTACGAAAGTCTGTGGCGTACACAATGTTGAAGATACAAGAAAACTAAAAACGCAGAGTCATAGAGAATGCCCATTTCTATCAGAGTGTTGAATCTGGATCAGATCGGATCATTATTATAGCTACAATGAAGAAAACCATTTCGAAAGTCATCGTTCCCTCTCGCTCTCTCTCACACGCGACCCCATCTGCTTTGCTTATTCGTATAAATGAGCGCCTAGTTCTCAGAGACTATAAGAGCTAGATCAACCAAACTTTCTATCCAAGCTCCTGTGATACCGAACCAGCACAAGTTTGTTTTAAAATTTTGCCACGCCCCCTTCCGCCCCCACAAAAGACGAAAATCTGTGGAATCCACAATTTTTAAGATAAATGAAAACCAAAAACGCAGAATCATGAAAAATTATCATATCTACCAGATTACCGAATCTGGATCAGATCGGATCAATATTATGGCCAGAAGAAACAAATTAAATTTCAGTGGCTACGCAACGCCTGCCAAGCGCTGACTCATTCCCTCTCTCTCTCTGTCGTAAACACTTGTACGTCTCAAATATGTAGTTATACATGTCATGTAGAAATGTAGGCGCAGATATACAAAGCATATGTAAACAAAAATGGAAACATGTATAAAAATTCCAAAAAATTCATTTTTTTTTAATTTAAATATTATTTTCGTCCCTTTTGAGAACATATAATAAATTTCATAAATCGTAGGCTCATAAATGTATGTATGTATATACTGACTGAGTACCGGGTATAAGGTAGAGCCGCGGCCTTTGCCGCGGCTCACAACGTTCCCTCTCGTTTAAAATGTTTTTTCCCTCACGTTTCGTCAATATTTTAATTTACCCTTTGATACTTATACATTAAGTGACATCTTGTAATAGTAAGAAACTTAAGCAAAGACAACGTTTTGAGCAAACTAACCATTAGATAAAAAAAACTTAACAAAATTTGAATTGTTTTAAAAAGCTACTCTAACTATGTTTGTGTGCTGTTTTATTATACCCGGTACTCGAAGAGTATAAGGGTATATTAGATTTGTGGGGATAACGGTTGTGTGTAACGCCCAGGTAGAAGCGTTTCCGACCCCATAAAGTATATATATTCTTGATCAGCATCAATAGCCGAGTCGATATAGCCATGTCTGTCTGTCCGTCCGTCCGTCTGTCCGTCTGTCCGTCTTCATTTGCGCCAATATCTCAGAGACTATAAAAGCTAGAGATACCAAGTTTTGTATCCAGTCTCCTCTGTGATCACACTACTCCAAATGTATTTCAAAATTTCGCCCCGCCCCCTTCCGCCCCCACAAAGGACGAAAGTCTGTGGCGTATACAATGTTGAAGATACGAGAAAACTAAAAACGCAGAATTATAGCGAATGATCATTTCTATCAGAATGTTGAATCTGGATCAGATCGGATCATTATTATAGCTACAATGAAGAAAACCATTTCGAAAGTCATCGTTCCCTCTCGCTCTCTCTCACACGCGACCCTGTCTGCTTTGCTTATTCGTTTAAATGAGCGCCTAGATCTCAGAGACTATAAGAGCTAGAGCAACCAAACTTTCTATCTAAGCTCCTGTGATATCAAACCAGCACAAGTGTATTTCAAAATTTTGCCACGCCCCTTTCCGCCCCCACAAAAGACGAAAATCTGTGGAATCCACAATTTTTAAGAAAAAATCAGCTCCTTGAGTGGTAGAACAAGCTCTGTTCTTAAGCGGGATCTCGTGCTGTGGTAAATCACATGCTTCGGATTCTCGCTAGCATTTGGAGATTCAGGACACTCTGGAGTATCCTTATGCTTGAATCTACGCACGTACCCACTGTATCCTCCGTGCCTCGTAAGGAATTGGGTAAGTTGGTAATTTACCTCCCCGCTGATCCGCGGGGAGCTATCCGCGGGTGGGCAACATAAGTATTGTATAGGCTCCATGAATCAAGTCTTGGAGTGATCATAGATAACCGAGTTTTCGGAGCCACATAGAGTATGCAAGCAAAAAAGCGGTACGTTTGCAGATTGCACTACCGCTTATGATGCCCAACATCGGTCCATCCAGGGTTGGAAGTAGGAAACTCCTTTCTCACATCCGGATTCCTAAAGGGTCTTCGATTACTCTTCGCTGGTACTAGCGATAAACAGAAGGAAGACAGACGAAGGCTCATGAGGCCCATGAGCAAAGAACGCGATCGATAGAAACGTGGCAAAAGAGATGGGGCACGGCCTCCAATGACTCATCGAAGGATTCCAAACATCGAGTAGTGAATAGGGCGGATCAGCGGGGAGGTAAATTACCAACTTACCCAATTCCTTACGAGGCACGGAGGATACAGTGGGTACGTGCGTAGATTCAAGCATAAGGATACTCCAGAGTGTCCTGAATCTCCAAATGCTAGCGAGAATCCGAAGCATGTGATTTACCACAGCACGAGATCCCGCTTAAGAACAGAGCTTGTTCTACCACTCAAGGAGCTGATGTCCTACATGACGGACTCAGACGAAAACTAGACGGGCGTCTGCAACACCCTAAGGCTGCAAACATAATGCGGGCTGAGACGAAGACGAAGATGAAGATGAAGCTGAAGAGAAATTGCTTGCGTTGCGAGTAAGCTAATAGGTTGCATAGTGCAAGAAGAATTTTCAATTTTATTGTTATTTCATTTTGATTAAAATTAATTAAATTACTTACCATAAAAATTTAATTCGTTTGAAATTTCGTTCTAATTTTGGTCAACTATTTGCCTATTGTGGTATAGTTTGTTTTGCTGGTCCCATAAACAGCGTTTTTTAAATACTGCCGCAATTAATTCCTCGTTATTTGCAGATATTTTTACAAAACATACATATGCGTCAGTCAAATCACAAATTACAACTAAATTTTAACATGCTCGGCGCCAAAGCATAGACAGAAAAACAAAAAAAAAACGGTTAAATAGCAAACGATTCGATCAGTACAGCAGCGTTTGAAGATGATTGCTTGCGTTTCGTCTTCATCTTCGTCTTCGTCTCAGCGCGCATTATGCGTGCGGTCGAGCGAATTCATATAATTTGTTCTGCACTGTTTTTCGTCTTCAGCTTCGTTTTCATCGTCGTCTTCGTCTCAGCCCGCACTATGTTTGCAGCCTAATAGCCATCCAGAGCGATCTGAGAGGATGCGAAAGGGAGCGACGCTTTGCGGAGAGTGCCGAAAGTAGGCAGTCCACCCCCGCGAACTAATACCTAGCTGTAATACATAGTTCTTTGACTGTTAGCGACCGGACATCTTTCTTAGACAAAGGAAAGAACCCTAGGAATAGCTACCAAAGCTGAAAAAACTCAGCCTCCATTCCAAACAGATGTACACCGGATTCGTTACAGTGATGCTGTAAAAGTCAATTGGACCATTGAAGGGGCATTTGTTAAAGACGGTGAACAGCAGTAATATCAGATCAAAAGTAAAACGAGATCAATAGCAGAGGGGCAGCAAACGGCAGGGGGAGAGCACATCAGAGAAGAAGAGCAGCAGAAGATCGAGTCGTTAGAAGAGAATCACAGCAGCCCGACGTAATTTCAGCAGTTGAGAACAAGCCGTGATATTAAATCCCAATTGTTCTTAAACTTAGCTGATTACTGCGATTTTATATTATCTATAAACTATATAGTATCTTACATATATAGTGTATAAGTTTTGAAAATAAAAAAGTTATGACTCGACTCATCAACAATTGAAATTGATATGTAATACGATTTTTAAAATCCTGGATATTAAAAGATAGTTTGCCTGCATATTTATTTGCACTTTGACTTTAATATAGTGTAATATTTTAATTTTGTATAAAAAATTCATGAGTTAATTCCATTGATCGGACATGGATTGCAACGGAGACTAAGGCTTAACTGGCTAGCCAGCATTGTGATGTTATACATCATGGTAGTCCCGCAAGTCTGGATGACGAATTAATAAAGCTTTGTTTTATATTGTTGCTTGTGTAAATTAGAACCCTGTACGAGTCCACATTAAATCGGGATAATGGCCAAGAATCACACTGTGCACAGTATCAAAACGATTTATGTTTATTTTTCACAATATAAGTTCAATTAATATCGTTCCTTTTATTTGCTGAATAATTAACTCAAGCAACTATAGTTTGACTACTTTCATTTCGTATGACACACTGTTATGACAGTCATTGTGACAGAGAGAGGGACTGTTGTGTCTTTCTCGATCGATTTATTGAGCTAGTGAGCATTTTCAGCAGCGTAGTTTGCGATATATTTAATAATAACTCGGTAATTGTTCAGTTTAGTACATATGGTTTGTAGTGGGGGATGGTATATATTGCGATAAAGAGTCGAAAAGATAGCGAAAGGTTCGAGTTAAGTTTATGACGAAAGCACGACGAGTCTGTTAAATGGTTATCTCGATTCAAGATGGGGTCAGATTGACGATGCGAGGGGTTGGTCAATTCAAGACGGTGTCGGATTCAAGAACTATTCGCAATAGACGTGCAAGAACGGCTGCATAGGCTGCTGCCGTGCGGGAGCTTATGTACATATATGTACAATGTGGTAAAGTGAGAAGTGCAAATAACGAACAATAATAGGGTTCTACTCTGGTGGTGCACCACTGACTATAATGTAATCTGATTAATCTGTAAATATATATCGTGGTCAAAATTCCCTTATTTTTTCTTTTTGTTTCGAAGCAAAACGACGGCAGAAAGTGCCCGTACGTAAATCAAGATATCTGAGATGCAATGCTTGTATGTATATTTAATATGTCTGACGAACCGTAAGTAACAGCATGAAACTGCTAATTGTCAAACAATTTATTTGTTGCACTTACATTTTGAATTAAATGTGGCGGAAATCATGTCTTTTTCCCAGCTTTTCTGTTACGCGCATGTTGCGAGCACAATGCGAGCTGTTAGGTACACAATTTAGTATTATTTAGTATTATTTGTGCTGTTATGCGCAAAAATGTATTGCCAACGTTGCCAACTGTCCGTTAATCGAATCGTGCAGTGTCATAGGCTTTTTACACTTGGTGCGTTACCTATCGATATCGGAAAAGACGCAGAGAAGCAGAACTGCCGTTTACACTACAGCGTCTTTGCGTCTTGGAAGAGGAAGAACAATTTTGTAAGCAAAGTAAATAATGTTCGAAAATCAACGAAATATGTCGGAAATAGAGTTGATTCTTTTAACTGCGGTGGTGCGAAGTGAGGAGAATCTTTTGAAGTGCATGGAAGCGGCTGAGTTATCCTCAGAAAGGTTGCAATTCGTCTTGCAACTGCAACGTCCTCCTTGCATTTGGGCTCTTGTAGGTAAAGAGCAGATAATGTTCTCTCTTTTCAATTAAATAATGTATTCTTCATTGCAAAATTGCGGAATGTCGTACGGGAGTCTATTTGGTGTGTCAAGGACTTTTGTCTGCCTCATATTACTGCAGTTTTGTCGCGAGGTAGTTGCTCAACTCGCTGACAAGTATCTGCAAGCAGACTTTCTTACCCTGAGAAGATCACGGAAACAGTGAAAGGTTTCAAAGACATGGGATTTGCAGCAAAAAATTTGAAATCAACTATATTGCTGAAATGCTTTTTTTAATAATAAAATTAGTTTAAACAATTTGTTCTAACCATTACATAAATTTTTGTGCCTTTTTACTCAGTTCAAAATTTTACGCGGCAAAATTTAAATTTGAATCTGCTGTTTTTTGTTGTTATTAGTGGTGATTGCTCCGCTGATTAGGCAGAAAAGTACGAAAATGGCTGTTATGCGCACAGAAATACCACAGAAATTCCAAAACGCACCTGCGTCGGAAAACGACGAAACTTTTTGCCATCACTAGGGCCCTATGCTAAACCTATATATAAAAAACCGCGTTTCTGGGAAGACGCAAAGAATCAAGACGCAGCCCGCAGCCTCAGTGTAAACGGCACCTCATATGTTAGCACAAATATGAATAGTGAATTTACCCTGACTAACTACACTGTGATAGTTTAAAAAAAAAAAAAAAAGACAAGACCAAACTCAACGGTTTCCCCCTATTTTGGGTCCTACGAATCGAACTGCATCATTACTTTTTTGAGTTACAATCATGGTTTCATACAAAATTTTTTGTTGAAGTTTTTCATCAAAGTGGCCCATTGTAAGAGAAAGGCACATTTTTCTTCGGTCTCTAACTTTTGTAATGTTGACTTTTTTGGTAAACTTTCTTTGGCAAAGCTTCTCAGAATAAGTCCGTCTTTAAGTTCTTAGAAGACTGTAAACCCCAAAATCAATGTTTTGGGTGTCCTTAAAGCCAATATGTCGAAAAAACTGAAATATAACCCATTTTTATACCCGGTACTCGAAGAGTATAGGGGTATATTAGATTTGTGGGGATAACGGTTGTGTGTAACGCACAGAAGGAAGCGTTTCCGACCCCATAAAGTATATATATTCTTGATCAGCATCAATAGCCGAGTCGATATAGCCATGTCTGTCTGTCCGTCCGTCCGTCCGTCCGTCCGTCTGTCCGTCTTCATTTGCGCCTATATCTCAGAGACTATTAAAGCTAGAGCAACCAAGTTTTGTATCCAGTCTCCTGTGTGATCACACTACTCCAAATGTAATTCAAAATTTCGCCCCGCCCCTTTCCGCCCACACAAAGTACGAAAGTCTGTGGCGTACACAATGTTGAAGATACAAGAAAACTAAAAACGCAGAGTCATAGAGAATGCCCATTTCTATCAGAGTGTTGAATCTGGATCAGATCGGATCATTATTATAGCTACAATGAAGAAAACCATTTCGAAAGTCATCGTTCCCTCTCGCTCTCTCTCACACGCGACCCCATCTGCTTTGCTTATTCGTATAAATGAGCGCCTAGTTCTCAGAGACTATAAGAGCTAGATCAACCAAACTTTCTATCCAAGCTCCTGTGATACCGAACCAGCACAAGTTTGTTTTAAAATTTTGCCACGCCCCCTTCCGCCCCCACAAAAGACGAAAATCTGTGGAATCCACAATTTTTAAGATAAATGAAAACCAAAAACGCAGAATCATGAAAAATTATCATATCTACCAGATTACCGAATCTGGATCAGATCGGATCAATATTATGGCCAGAAGAAACAAATTAAATTTCAGTGGCTACGCAACGCCTGCCAAGCGCTGACTCATTCCCTCTCTCTCTCTGTCGTAAACACTTGTACGTCTCAAATATGTAGTTATACATGTCATGTAGAAATGTAGGCGCAGATATACAAAGCATATGTAAACAAAAATGGAAACATGTATAAAAATTCCAAAAAATTCATTTTTTTTAAATTTAAATATTATTTTCGTCCCTTTTGAGAACATATAATAAATTTCATAAATCGTAGGCTCATAAATGTATGTATGTATATACTGACTGAGTACCGGGTATAAGGTAGAGCCGCGGCCTTTGGCGCGGCTCACAACGTTCCCTCTCGTTTAAAATGTTTTTTCCCTCACGTTTCGTCAATATTTTAATTTACCCTTTGATACTTATACATTAAGTGACATCTTGTAATAGTAAGAAACTTAAGCAAAGACAACGTTTTGAGCAAACTAACCATTAGATAAAAAAAACTTAACAAAATTTGAATTGTTTTAAAAAGCTACTCTAACTATGTTTGTGTGCTGTTTTATTATACCCGGTACTCGAAGAGTATAAGGGTATATTAGATTTGTGGGGATAACGGTTGTGTGTAACGCCCAGGTAGAAGCGTTTCCGACCCCATAAAGTATATATATTCTTGATCAGCATCAATAGCCGAGTCGATATAGCCATGTCTGTCTGTCCGTCCGTCCGTCTGTCCGTCTGTCCGTCTTCATTTGCGCCAATATCTCAGAGACTATAAAAGCTAGAGATACCAAGTTTTGTATCCAGTCTCCTCTGTGATCACACTACTCCAAATGTATTTCAAAATTTCGCCCCGCCCCTTCCGCCCCCACAAAGGACGAAAGTCTGTGGCGTATACAATGTTGAAGATACGAGAAAACTAAAAACGCAGAATTATAGCGAATGATCATTTCTATCAGAATGTTGAATCTGGATCAGATCGGATCATTATTATAGCTACAATGAAGAAAACCATTTCGAAAGTCATCGTTCCCTCTCGCTCTCTCTCACACGCGACCCTGTCTGCTTTGCTTATTCGTTTAAATGAGCGCCTAGATCTCAGAGACTATAAGAGCTAGAGCAACCAAACTTTCTATCTAAGCTCCTGTGATATCAAACCAGCACAAGTGTATTTCAAAATTTTGCCACGCCCCTTTCCGCCCCCACAAAAGACGAAAATCTGTGGAATCCACAATTTTTAAGAAAAATTAAAACCAAAAACGCAGAATCATGGAAAATTACCATATCTACCAGATTGCCGAATATGGATCAGGTCGGATCAATATTATAGACAGAAGAAACAAATTAAATTTCAGTGGCTACGCAACGCCTGCCAAGCGCTGACTCATTCCCTCTCTCTCTGTCGCAAACACTTGTACGTCTCAAATATGTAGTTATACATGTCATGTAGAAATTTAGAAGCAGTTGTAAAAAGCATATGCAAACAAAATTGAAAACATGTATAATATTCCAAAAATGATTTGACTTCATTTTTTTGAAATATTATTTTTTGCCCAAAATTTAATTTGTCCCTTTTGCGAACATTGCTCATATATGTATGTATGTGTATACTGACTGAGTACCGGGTATAAGGTAGAGCCGCGGCCTTTGCCGCGGCTCACAACGTTCCCCCTCGTTTTTTTTTGTATCTTTTAAGTGTTATTAATAAGTATCATAAATATTTAATATACACAATATTTAAAAATTGCCTGGAACTCCGTTATGACCGTTATAAACCATTGCTTAGGAGTGCACCGGTCTGAAGGTTGGAAAAAATATGTGGATGACATGTTAGACGCTTTTAAAGAAATAGGTGTGAATATGTCCTTAAAAATTCATTTCCTTCATCATCACAAGGACCATTTTGAGCAGCAAGTTCCGACTGAATCCGATGAGCATGGAGAACGATTTCACCAAGTCGCCGCTCCCCTTGAGCATTGGTACAGCGGCAAAAAGCTTGACTCGTTGCTTGCTGATTTGTGTTGGACATTGGTAGATGTGTCTTATTAAATTTAATTTAAATATTGTGTACAAATTTATGATACTTATTAAAAGATACAAAAAAAAATAAAACAGCACACAAACATAGTTAGAGTAGCTTTTTAAAACAATTCAAATGTTGTTAAGTTTTTTTTATCTAATGGTTAGTTTGCTCAAAACGTTGTCTTTGCTTAAGTTTCTTACTATTACAAGATGTCACTTAATGTATAAGTATCAAAGGGTAAATTAAAATATTGACGAAACGTGAGGGAAAAAACATTTTAAAAAATGGGTTATATTTCAGTTTTTTCGACATATTGGCTATAAGGACACCCAAAATCAATGTTTTGGGTATATTGGGTATATTGGCTATAAGGACACCCAAAACATTGATTTTGGGGTTTACAGTCTTCTAAGAACATAAAGACGGACTTATTCTGAGAAGCTTTGCCAAAGAAAGTTTACCAAAAAAGTCAACATTACAAAAGTTAGAGACCGAAGAAAAATGTGCCTTTCTCTTACAATGAGCCACTTTGATGAAAAACTTCAACAAAAAATTTTGTATGAAACCATGATTGTAACTCAAAAAAGTAATGATGCAGTTCGATTCGTAGGACCCGAAATAGGGGGAAACCGTCGAGTTTGGTCTTGTCTTTTTTTTGACTATCACAGTGTTATTTTCGAGTAAAATTTGTTGTTGGGTTACAAACAATTATTTTTAAAGAAATCCCAAGCTAAATTGGTAAAATTTATCTTAATGGATCAATAAGTCATCCATTTGTTCCCTTTTGAAATAATGATTTAGTTTTGATGTAAAAAAACGTTTACTTTTCATATCTTTTATAAATTGGGAATGCCAATTTATGTGTTTTCAAAAGTAATAGTAAAAATAATAAATAAAGTAATAAAGTGAAACCCGGAGCCTACTTGAATAATTCGAGTGATTGTTATGCTGATTGTGTAAGTATAGTGGAAAAATGTATTTGTACCCAATTAGATAGATGTAATTAAAAGATTTGTATAACTTATATTGTATAAGATTTTTTCGTTTTGTGTTATTGCTTCCCCTCGCTGGAGTTAGTTAGTCCGCTAGTTAGTGGATTTTCTTGGTGCTATTGAAAATGAAAACATATCTGAATATACATATGTATGTAAATTTCAATCACATCTGGCGTGGTATTACCAGTCGGAATAAAAGCCAAAATAATGGGTTCTAGTTCCAATAATAGACTTTTTCTGATAGATTTGGAAATTTAATAGTTTTTAAAGAATTATGGTTTTTTTTATGGTTTATGTTTTTTTTTTAAGAATTTTTCTTCAGAGGTAATGCTTATATTTTTTACATAACTTAATTTTCTTATAACTGGTTGTATTGAAATTTGCAGTTCTGAAAACCTGACAAATTCAGCTATAAATTCGACCCAGACACTTTGTAGCTGCAGCTTAACGTCTGGAAGATATAAGGCTTTCAAATTCAAATTTCATAATTTTTTGCTGTAATTTTTCCCCAAATTTTTAAAACTTATAGCCTATTTACACTACGGTTGAGTTATTGAGTTTCGGGCGAAACTCGAGTTTCGTTTACATGGGGAAGCATAGGGGACCTAGAGGTGGCAAAAAAGTTGAGTTTTGGTTGCGTTTAGTTGAGTTTGTCCGATTTTCCGAATATTTCAACACTGATCTGCCTGTCGTGGAATTATCACCACTAGTTACAACAAAAATTGGCAGCTCAAAATTTAAATTTTGGCGCATAAACAATATGGCTGGGGAAAAAGATACATACAATTGTTAAAACCAATACTTTAAACCAATTTTATTATTAAAAACCATATAAACAATGTGGTCGATTTCTAAAATCGCTAAATTAAATTATTATAAATTAAAATAAATTATTATAATCAATTGCCAATGTAAAAAATTTTAATTTTTGTACATATGTATGTATGTAATGTACATATACATATAGCCAAAATTCAACTCAATAACTCAACTTTGGCATAGTGTAATTCCAAATTCTGAGTTATTGAGTTACCTATCGATAAATGTGGTAACTCACTGTAGTGTAAAAAGGCTATTAGGAAAAGTCGGAAAAAATATTTTTTTGCTAACATTTTTAGTTTTAGATAGGCACATTATACAAAAATATTTTATTGCTAATATTTTTAGTCTTAGATTTATTAATTAAACATTAATTTGGCGTCGTTTAAGGTATAGTTTGTAAGAATCGATGAATAAACGGCTAAGTTACAGCCGTTTGACCAAACCTTCATATGCCGAATTTCGCCGATAAATTCCGTTAGTCGACGTATAACCGTTTTTTGTCCTACAAAAAATCCAAAAATCTGTGTTTGTTTTTAACGGTAAAATGGCATTTGGAATGGTGCCAAACGGCATATGAAATTTTGGTCAAAAGGCTGCAACTTAGCCGTTTAGTTATTGATTCCTACAAACGATACCTTAAACGACGCCTAATTAATGTTTAATTAATTAATCTAAAACTAAAAATGTTATCAAAAAAATATTTTTTTCCGACTTTTCCTGAGTTTTAAAAATTTGGGGAAAAAATACAGCAAAAAATTATGAAATTTGAATTTGAAAGCCTAATATCTTCCAGACGGTATGGTATATACATATGGGCATTTCTCTGACGAGGTTCACAGAGGCTAAAAAATTAAAATTCAATAAAAACGCATTTGAATATAGTTTTCTCGGGATTTTATTTTTAAAAGATATTGAAAATCCGCCAATTTAATTAATTGACATATAATTTCATTACATTGATCTGAAAACCTATTCAAATTAGCAAAAGTTCACTTTTTTTTGTATTTTTTTGTCATGTTTTCCATTATTTTTTTCGCTTGATGATAATTCTTGATAAAAGTTTTTCCTCAAAGTCTCTCTTACATATTGAACTATCTAAAAAAAATCCCAGAAATTTTTCTCAATATCGGTTAACGGAATTTTTGTAACATTTATAAAGCCAAGAAATTTTAGTCCCGTGCGACATGTCCCGTGCGACAGAGGCTTAAATTGAATTAAAAAAAAACTACATACCATACATGCTTAAAATTAAAACCATTTTAAAGAGTCATCAATGCAGAACATTAATCAGAAATTCTCATAAATATATCGCCTTAACTTTCGCTGAAATCTGAGTGCTACCATGCTTTTTTGCAAATATCTCGAAAACGAACAGTAGCCCAAAATCGCCTTTAGCACCAGCTATAGGGCTAGTCAAGTGGTGAATCATAACGGTAATCATAACGGTAATCATAACGGTGAACCATAACGGTAAAATTTTTAAAATCGGTTTTGTTTTTACATTTTTACAACTTGAAATGCGTGCGATCTGATCCCGTTCAACATCAGAGAAATGCCCATATGTATATATCTGTATAGCGGTATAGCTGCATTTATCAGCTTTTCAGAACTGTCAAATTCAATACAACCAGATATAAGAAACTTAAGTTATGTTTAAAATAGAAGCACTACCTCTGGAAAAAAAAAATTAAAAATTCTAAAAAATTCTTTAAAAAAAAACTAAACCATAAAAAACCATAATTCTTTAAACATTTTTAAATCTCCAAATCTATCAGAAAAAGTAATTTTGGGCCACAGCAGAAATAAAAAGTTGAATTTTGTTGAGTAGTGTTATTGCTGAACAGAAGGAATGTGCCTCTTTTCTCAGGGATGAGAGACGAGAAAATTGTTCGGAAATAATTTTTAACTTAAATATCGCATTTCAGTATCGATATAATGTCGATACGGCCATCACTGGTGCCCAGTTCAGTAGCAGTGTAGTTTTTCTGCTTTTACTGTGCTATGGATATAAATCATTTGCGCTGAATCGACTGTTCGACTGGATCGTGACTCTAGCAGCTAGAGTCTAGCTCATACTTGATAATGAAATATTGATAGTGTGTGAGTGCACATGGTTCAGTTGAACAAAATGGGATAATTTTTTGTTTAGTGTGCACTCGTGTAGGCCTCTAGTATGAATAAAAAAAGAAGACAAGTGACTGTGAAAACCCAGAATCACCGAGCAGCAGACCAATTTTTCGCTCGACGCAAAGTGGGACATTCAAAAATTAGTCTGCACAAGTTATAATCAATTGTCAAAGATCTTCTATAAAATGGTCAAAAAAATATATGCGCAACTAAAGAAACCTTAATTTTGTAATTTTTATATTATACTATGCTACTGTTTCCAGAAACTGTTTCAGCATTTAACGGTGCCCTCAAAGATGATAATGTCGTCCATGTACACCTGCATTACATTATTGTTAATACGATTTTGGAAGATGTGATTTATGAAACGAATAAATGTTGCTGATGAGTTTCCTAGTCCGAATGGTACGAACAAGTCTTAAAATGTCCTTTGGTGAGGAACGCTGTGCAAGCTCTGCTTCCTTATTCGATAGGTACATGAAAAAATCCCATTTCGAGATCTATTATATCGGTTATATCTTTGCACTTAGAAACTTTTCAAAAATATCTTCAAACACGGGTACTGGGAAGCAATGAACTAGAACCATGCTGTTCACTTGTCTATAGTCTACACACGTTCACAGTCTACCATCCTTCTTTTTGACTACGACAACCCTGCTTGGACACCAATTTTTGAACGATGCCTTGGACCAACTACTCCTCGATCTGATTCTTTACAGTTTTCTAATCGACTTGCCTCGAGGTAAAAACGAATACAGAACGGGACGAGATTCAGCAGCTCAACATACATATATAAAGACGGCCCCACGAAGGACGGAGGAGTAGGAGCGGGCTTATACTGCACAACCCGGAAATAAGACTGTTATATAAGCTACCACATCGATGCAGCATATTCCTGGCGGCAGTCATCGCCATCAAGAAGGCAGCAGAGGTCGCTCAACTTATAGAGCGATCACATTACATGATCAACTTATTCGTTGACAGCCAAGAGGCGATCCTTGCAGTCGTCCGCGGTTAGTTCCAGAAGTCTCCTAGTAAGCAGGGAGACACTAGACACAATAAACATGACAAAGTCAGTACAAAACTATAGGGTTTACAACCACCAGGGCATCGAATAAAGCGGCGGACGAATGATAGAACCGATGCAACTTACCGGCTCTCTCACAGGCAAGGAAAAGATACCTGGTCGCCCCGGCGCTGGCATCACTGGAAGATGACTCCAAGAGGATGCCAGGGGAACTACTTTCCTTTGCCAAAAACACCTCGACTTCCGAGCCCTTTCCATACCACCCATCCAGAAAACTAAAAGCTATACTTGCCTATGCGTGGCCCCTGTGAGGGGGCCTTTACGCTTAATTAATGTGTCTAAAACCAATAATCCCAGCCACGAAATATGTTTTTTTTTACTTTTCCTAAGTTTTCAAAGTAATAATTTCGGGAAAAAATATCGCAAAAAATTATAAAATTTGAATTTGAAAGCTTAATATCTTCCAAACGTTAAGCTGCAGCTACAAAACGTCTGGGTCGGATTTATAGCTGCATTTGTCAGCTTTCCAGAACCGCAAAGTTCAACATAACCTGTTATAAGAAACTTAAGTTATGTGAAAAAAGAAGCACATCCTCTGGAAAAAACGTGACAAATATTAAAAAACTCTTTAAAAAAAAACTAAACCTAGAAAAAAAACAAGGGGGAACGTTGTGAGACGCGGCAAAGGCCGCGGCTCTACCTTATACCCGGTACTCAGTCAGTATATACATACATACATATATGAGCTTGCGATTTATGCAATTTATTATATGTTCGCAAAAGGGACAAACTAAATTTTGGGAAAAAAATAATATTTCAAAAAATGAAGTCAAATCATTTTTGGAATATTATACATGTTTCCAATTTTGTTTGCATATGCTTTTTACATCTGCTTCTAAATTTCTACATGACATGTATAACTACATATTTGAGACGTACAAGTGTTTGCGACAGAGAGAGAGAGGGAATGAGTAAGCGCTTGGCAGGCGTTGCGTAGCCACTGAAATTTAATTTGTTCCTTCTGTCCATAATAATGATCCAACCTGATCCAGATTCGACAATCTGTTAGACACGGTCATTTTCCATGATTCTGCGTTTTTCGTTTTCTCGTACCTTAAAAATTGTGGATTCCACAGATTTTCGTCCTTTGTGGGGGCGGAAGGGGGCGTGCCGAAATTTTGAAATAAACTCGTGCTGGTTTGATATCACAGGAGTTCAGATAGAAAGTTTGGTTGCTCTAGCTATTATAGTCTCTGAGAACTAGGCGTCAAAAAATACGAATGGGCAAAGCAGACGGGGTCGCGTGTGAGAGAGAGCGAGAGGGAACGATGACTTTCGAAATGGTTTTCTTCATTGTAACTATAATAATGATCCGATCTGATCCAGATTCAACACTCTGATAGAAATGGTCATTCTCTATGATTCTGCGTTCTTAGTTTTCTCGTATCTTCAAAATTGTGTACGCCACAGACTTTCATTCTTTGTGCGGGCGGAAAGGGGCGGGGCGAAATTTTGCAACACACTTGGAGTAGTGTGATCACACAGGAGACTGGATACAAAATTTGGTTGCTCTAGCTTTTATAGTCTCTGAGATATAGGCGCAAATGAAGACGGACAGACAGAATTGGCTATATCGACTCGGCTATTCATGCTGATCAAGAATATATATACTTTATGGGGTCGGAAACGCTTCCTTCTGGGTGTTACACACAACCGTTATCACCACAAATCTAATATACCCCTTTACTCTTCGAGTACCGGGTATAATAATCTCCAAATCTATCGGAAAAAGTCATTTTGGGCCACAGCGGAATTGTCGTGTTGACTAGTGTTACCCTTAGATTAAAGCTTAAACGATCAACCAAATCAATCAAATCAAAAAAGATGTTGGGTTATAGCCAGTGCAGTAGTAAAGTAAATTGCTATTACAGTTTGTTCTTTCCACTGCCCCCGTGGATTCATTATGCGATGCCTGTCGGGGCTAAAAGAGAGGGCGATCGATCCCTTAATATCGAACCACGGGTTGAGCAGTGGTCGAAGACTGCCCATTGAGGTTGAGGCCCCCTTGTGAGGCCCCCTTGTGGGATTTCGTGTTGGCTGTGGTTTGACACCCAAATATACGCGGGGAGAACCGCTAGGTTTGTCGTGAAGTTGCGCTCTCAACCGGGTGCCGAGACCCATAGATCGGAAGAGGTAGGTTAGGTACACCTTGCCCCTACCAAGGGAGATTGTATGCCCGACAAGTATACTTTCAATTGGTACTGGGATGAGTCGCTATGTACATAGCTATAGCGTCTTATCCTGGGGCGTTAATTGGCGCATCGTATTGGATTCATGTGTTAATATGTACGGGTGTATGTACGTCTGTATATTAGGGTTGCGCTTTTGTGTATGGGCGCAAAAAAATGTGTCTAAAAATGTTCCTTTTGGTATAAAACAATAAAATAAAAAGTTTTTGCGCGATTCGACGTTCAGAGGCGGTGTTCTAAGGTCACAGTTGAAAAATACGTTATTTGTCCAATGGTTCCTATGGTAGCTATACTATATATCGCTCTGATCGGATTGAATTTTTGTGATTTAGAATATTAAAATAAAATTCAACTTCCAAAATTTCAGCTCGATTGGATAATATTTAAGCCAACAATAAATAGTTTACACTCCCATTTTTAGCAACTTCTGAATCTGATCTTCTTTTTGGGTTAATATTTGTTATAGTATTGTATAAGCTTAACAGCACGTTTTATCATTAACTAAACGTTTTAATATTTCAGAGCTGCATTACAATGCCATTCTGAAGGTTCTGGAAATATCAAACCGATTGAAAAATTTAGCAGAACAAGGTGTCACAAAATCAGATAGTCTTGTTTTGTTTGTAATAAACGTTGGCAAATCGTTTTATTTTATAATTAGACGTTTTGCAGAGGTTTCTACGTCATCATCGTTAACAAAAAGTGCCAAGAGTTGTTCCGCCATTTCTCGTTGCTCCATTAATGTAACTTTATCGTCAAACAATGCAAGTACGATATTTTCGTCAGATAAATACCACAAATGGCTACATGTCCATTTTAGAACCAAGTTTGCAATTCACGGGTCGCTTGGCACCATCCCTAATACCATTTTACCGTTAAAAACTGCTACAAACACAGATTTTTGGTATTTTTTGTATGAAAAAAAAAACTGTTATATGTCGGCTAACTGAATTTATCGCAAAATCGGCTGAAACTTAGCCGTTTATCCATCGATTCTAACAACGATTCTTAAACGAAATATTCTTTTTTCGACTTTTCCTGAGTTTTTAAATCCAAATTTCGAGAAAAAATACCGCAAACATTTTGAAATTTGAATTTTAAAGCTTAATATCTTCCAGACGTTAAGCTGCAGCTACAAGGTGTCTGGGTCGGATTAATAGCTGCATTTGTCAGCTTTTTAAAACTGCAAAGTTCAATACAGTTACATGTAAGAAACTTAAGTTTTGTGGAAAATAGGAGCACTACTTCTGAAAACAAATACCAAGTTTTTTTTTTAGATTCTTTAAAAAGAAACGAGGGGAACGTTGTGAGCCGCGGCAAAGGCCGGTATACATACAATAACGAGCTTACGATTTATGCAAGTTATTATATGTTCGCAAAAGGGACGAGTTAAATGAGTAAGCGCTTGGCACGCGTTGCGTAGCCACTGATATTTTTTTTTGTTCCTTCTGGCCATACTAATGATCCAGATTCGGCAGTCTGGTAGACACGATCATTTTCCATGATTCTGCGTTTTTGGTTTTCTTTTATCTGAAAAATTGTGGATTCCACAGACTTTCGTCCTTTGTGTGGGCGGAAAGGGGGCGTGCCGAAATTATAAAACATACTTGTAGTAGTGTGAAAACACAGGATACTGGATACAAAATTTGGTTGCTCTAGATTTCATAGTCTCTGAGATCTAGGCGCTAATGAAGGCGGACAGACAGACATGGCTATATCGACTCGGCTATTGATCCTGATCAAGAATATATATTCTTTATGGGGTCGGAAACGCTTTCTTCTGGGCGTTGCACACATTCACTATCACCACAAATCTAACATACCCCTACACTCATCGAGTACCGGGTATAAAAATTATTTTGGGCGACAGGAGAAATGTCGTGTTGACTAGTGCAATTTGTTGCGGTATATTTTCCCGAAATCTTAATTTCCAAATCTCAGGCAAAGTAAACAAAAAAAAATTATTACCTGGGCTGTATTTGTGTTTGAAGATAAACAGTCCAGTCTTTGAAAGGAAAAAATGGTCGAATTCCGACTAATTTTCCGAAAATTTCATTTTGTCGCACAGTGTACTGAATCTGAATCTACACAAATAAAGTGTAATTTTGCAATCTTGTAAGAATTCCTGCAAGAGAAATATTTTATTTTGATCGTCATAAATCTTTAGTTTTAAGCCTGGCGCTTCCATTCATTCCATTCCGTTTCATACCAAAGAAGTGGTACATTTCTGAGCTTAGTTATTTTAAGTAGTCGTACAATAAGATTAAACACACGGAATTTTTCTAAAAGAAATATTTCGGATTAAAACTCAGAACACAAACAAAATTTCTTAATATTTGTGGTCTCTTTTTACATTACAGCCTGCTCCAGAGCCATACGATCATAGCGTTGATGAAAGAGAACATACTGTGGAACAATGGAAGGAATTAATTTATGAAGAAGTTATGGACTACGAAGCACACAATGCTAATAATAGAACACGGTAGAGATGGATGTTGTCATGTGTTAGGCAGTCACATTACCTCCAGCTAAACAAAATTTCTTCTTAAATGTTAAATTATTATAGGAATGATAAGAATATTCAACTTGTATTTAAATATATTGTAGCCCTTTAAATAAAAATAAAATAAACATGCATTAAAAATACTCTCAGAAGTTATAATGATTTTGACAACGCACAGGGGCATGAAGATATTTCATACAATAAATTGTATTTAAAAGAAGATTCAAATTTTTATTCTGATTCGGTGCACTTGTTACTTTATGATTCACAATACTTTGTGAAACTTTGACATTGTTGCCGGTGCATATTTCTTAAAATTTCAAAATGCTAAGATTTCATTTTTATCGTTAAACTTTAAAACGAACGTTAAAAATACACTGAAAAATGTATACATCGCAAAACTTGAGAAACGGCTGGGCCGATTTGAACGAAATTTTATCCAGATGTTTGTATTTGCCAGGAGAAGAAAATTTTAAAACTACCCGCAATCGCAATCAAAGATCTTATGCTGCTCTATGGAAATACATTTCAATAAAATAATTACCTCCTTGAAAGCCGGAGTTATTGATTAAGGGCAAAGTCACCATCGAATTCCGAATCTTCCAATTGACCTTCTATTCCAATTCACGAGGATTCAGTTCCCCGTTCGATTGGCTTTTGCGATGACAATCAATAAATTGCAAAGCCAAACGTTAAAAGACTGGGATTAATCTCGTATTTCCCGTTTATTCGATCGTTGCCTGTTCGTTGTCTTCGTTGTTTGTTTTTTCGCCGGAAAGCAGATTTTAAACCATAGGTTATAATATCGCTCTGATTTCGGTTGCAATGAAATAAATCATAATGAAATTTGAACTACCTCTGTTTAATTATTAGCCTGGAGTTTATCTAAAGGCGTTTAATAGCCAATTTACACTACGGTTGTGTTATTGAGTTTCGGGCAAAACTCGAGTTTCGTTTACATGGGGAAGCATAGGGGACTTAGAGGTGGCAAAAAAGTTGAGTTTTGGTTGCGTTGAGTTGAGTTTGTCCGATTTTCCGAATATTTCAACCCTGATCTGCCTGTCGTGGAATTATCACGACTAGTTACAACAAAAATTTGCAGCTCAAAATTTAAATTTTGGCGCGTAAAAAATATGACTGGGAAAAAAGGTGCAAATATACATACAATTGTTAAAACCAATACTTTAAACCAATTTTATTATTATAAACCATATACAAAATGTGGTCGATTTCTAAAATCGCTAAATTAAATTATTATAAATTAAAATAAATTATTATAAACAATTGCCAATTTAAAAAATTTCAATTTTTGTACATATGCAATGTACATATAACCGAAATTCAACATATTTGCAATTGCAGCCGTGCAATTTACCTGCGGAAATTTTCCTTAAAAATTGGATTGGAGGTTATTTGCAACGTGCTCTTCCCAAAAAGATCCATATCGCGGCTATTATAATTTGGGATACATTATTTAATATACAAGAAATTGAAATGCCAATTCCTTACCAGGGTCCAAATGCGTTTCTTTGACATTTTATCCAAATACTCCACAGTTGCTGCAGACATCGGCGTGCCAAATTTTCGTACACAAGCACGTGCCAGCAGCCGAAACTCAATAACTCAACTTTTGCATAGTGTAAACGCCAGCTCTGAGTTATTGAGTTACCTATCGATTAATGACTTAACTCACTGTAGTGTAAATAAGCTATAATTGGGGCGAGACAAAGTTCGCCGGGTCCGCTATTAATTTTATATTATATTTTCAATTAAATCTTTGAAACTTCGAATAATTTTTCTAAATATATAAAACAGAACACTTGGGTGGCTCCAAATTAATTTATATATTTAACGAGATTACATTATATTGTTTTCACAAATATGTATCTGCGGTGGCGAAGTGGGGCGAATTTGACAAGGGCGAGTGAGAGCATTATTGCTCTCCCGCTTCGACCTTAATTATCTTATACTAGACTTCAAAGAATTCAAACTTAAAAAAAAAAAAAGGTACAATATTGTGGCGCGCCTTGAAGCTTAGTTCCGTGGCACAGTAGGGCCTTCGGCCCTAAACGAAATAGGTATCTTAATGAAATAAACAGCATTTTAAGAGAAAATCATCAAGAATTTTGTCTGTACGTAAACATGGTTATATTTTATTTTATATTTATTTTGTAATTAGATTAATTCGATTTTATAAAAATCATTTTTGCTGTATGTTGGTTCATTATTTGAATTCAGTATTCTTCTCATATGGTAGTGCGAGGTTGCGACAAATATCTCTCAAGAAGGCTCTATTGCTCAAAGCTGCGCTCGTTCTCTTTCGTAGTGACCTGACGTGTTTTTGTCTTGCACTCCGTTTTTTCTTTTCTTATATATTCTTGATCAGCATCAATAGCCGAGTCGATATAGCCATGTCTGTGTGTCCGTCTGTCTGTCCGTCCGTCTTCATTAGCGCCTAGATCTCAGAGACTATGAAAGCTATCCAGTCTCCTGTGTTATTACATTACTAAAAGAGTTTTTTTTTTTAATTTCGCCCCGCCCTCTTCCGCCCACACAAAGGACGAAAATCTGTGGCATGCACAATTTTAAAGATACGAGAAAACTATAAACGCAGAATCATAGAGAATAATCATATCTATCAGAGTGTTGAATCTGGATCAGATCTGATTTCACTACTCGACAAAATTCAACTTTTTTTCCGCTGTCGCCCAAAATGACTTTTTCTGATAGATTTAGAGATTTAACTTTTTTTTAAAGAATTATGGTTTTTTTTTACACATTTAGTTTTTTTTTGTAAGAATTTTTAAAAAATGTGGTATTTTTCTTCAGAGGTAATGCTTATATTTTTTACATAACTTAAGTTTCTTATAACTGGTTGTATTGAAATTCTGAAAACCTGACAAATTCAGCTATAAATTCGACCCAGACACTTTGTAGCTGCAGCTTAACGTCTGGAAGATATAAGGCTTTCAAATTCAAATTTCATAATTTTTTGCTGTAATTTTTCCCCAAATTTTTAAAACTTATAGCCTATTTACACTACGGTTGAGTTATTGAGTTTCGGGCGAAACTCGAGTTTCGTTTACATGGGGAAGCATAGGGGACCTAGAGGTGGCAAAAAAGTTGAGTTTTGGTTGCGTTTAGTTGAGTTTGTCCGATTTTCCGAATATTTCAACACTGATCTGCCTGTCGTGGAATTATCACCACTAGTTACAACAAAAATTGGCAGCTCAAAATTTAAATTTTGGCGCATAAACAATATGGCTGGGGAAAAAGATACATACAATTGTTAAAACCAATACTTTAAACCAATTTTATTATTAAAAACCATATAAACAATGTGGTCGATTTCTAAAATCGCTAAATTAAATTATTATAAATTAAAATAAATTATTATAATCAATTGCCAATTTAAAAAATTTCAATTTTTGTACATATGCAATGTACATATAACCGAAATTCAACATATTTGCAATTGCAGCCGTGCAATTTACCTGCGGAAATTTTCCTTAAAAATTGGATTGGAGGTTATTTGCAACGTGCTCTTCCCAAAAAGATCCATATCGCGGCTATTATAATTTGGGATACATTATTTAATATACAAGAAATTGAAATGCCAATTCCTTACCAGGGTCCAAATGCGTTTCTTTGACATTTTATCCAAATACTCCACAGTTGCTGCAGACATCGGCGTGCCAAATTTTCGTACACAAGCACGTGCCAGCAGCCGAAACTCAATAACTCAACTTTTGCATAGTGTAAACGCCAGCTCTGAGTTATTGAGTTACCTATCGATTAATGACTTAACTCACTGTAGTGTAAATAAGCTATAATTGGGGCGAGACAAAGTTCGCCGGGTCCGCTATTAATTTTATATTATATTTTCAATTAAATCTTTGAAACTTCGAATAATTTTTCTAAATATATAAAACAGAACACTTGGGTGGCTCCAAATTAATTTATATATTTAACGAGATTACATTATATTGTTTTCACAAATATGTATCTGCGGTGGCGAAGTGGGGCGAATTTGACAAGGGCGAGTGAGAGCATTATTGCTCTCCCGCTTCGACCTTAATTATCTTATACTAGACTTCAAAGAATTCAAACTTAAAAAAAAAAAAGGTACAATATTGTGGCGCGCCTTGAAGCTTAGTTCCGTGGCACAGTAGGGCCTTCGGCCCTAAACGAAATAGGTATCTTAATGAAATAAACAGCATTTTAAGAGAAAATCATCAAGAATTTTGTCTGTACGTAAACATGGTTATATTTTATTTTATATTTATTTTGTAATTAGATTAATTCGATTTTATAAAAATCATTTTTGCTGTATGTTGGTTCATTATTTGAATTCAGTATTCTTCTCATATGGTAGTGCGAGGTTGCGACAAATATCTCTCAAGAAGGCTCTATTGCTCAAAGCTGCGCTCGTTCTCTTTCGTAGTGACCTGACGTGTTTTTGTCTTGCACTCCGTTTTTTCTTTTCTTATATATTCTTGATCAGCATCAATAGCCGAGTCGATATAGCCATGTCTGTGTGTCCGTCTGTCTGTCCGTCCGTCTTCATTAGCGCCTAGATCTCAGAGACTATGAAAGCTATCCAGTCTCCTGTGTTATTACATTACTAAAAGAGTTTTTTTTTTAATTTCGCCCCGCCCTCTTCCGCCCACACAAAGGACGAAAATCTGTGGCATGCACAATTTTAAAGATACGAGAAAACTATAAACGCAGAATCATAGAGAATAATCATATCTATCAGAGTGTTGAATCTGGATCAGATCTGATTTCACTACTCGACAAAATTCAACTTTTTTTCCGCTGTCGCCCAAAATGACTTTTTCTGATAGATTTAGAGATTTAACTTTTTTTTAAAGAATTATGGTTTTTTTTTACACATTTAGTTTTTTTTTGTAAGAATTTTAAAAAAATGTGGTATTTTTCTTCAGAGGTAATGCTTATATTTTTTACATAACTTAAGTTTCTTATAACTGGTTGTATTGAAATTCTGAAAACCTGACAAATTCAGCTATAAATTCGACCCAGACACTTTGTAGCTGCAGCTTAACGTCTGGAAGATATAAGGCTTTCAAATTCAAATTTCATAATTTTTTGCTGTAATTTTTCCCCAAATTTTTAAAACTTATAGCCTATTTACACTACGGTTGAGTTATTGAGTTTCGGGCGAAACTCGAGTTTCGTTTACATGGGGAAGCATAGGGGACCTAGAGGTGGCAAAAAAGTTGAGTTTTGGTTGCGTTTAGTTGAGTTTGTCCGATTTTCCGAATATTTCAACACTGATCTGCCTGTCGTGGAATTATCACCACTAGTTACAACAAAAATTGGCAGCTCAAAATTTAAATTTTGGCGCATAAACAATATGGCTGGGGAAAAAGATACATACAATTGTTAAAACCAATACTTTAAACCAATTTTATTATTAAAAACCATATAAACAATGTGGTCGATTTCTAAAATCGCTAAATTAAATTATTATAAATTAAAATAAATTATTATAATCAATTGCCAATGTAAAAAATTTTAATTTTTGTACATATGTATGTATGTAATGTTCATATACATATAGCCAAAATTCAACTCAATAACTCAACTTTGGCATAGTGTAAATCCAAATTCTGAGTTATTGAGTTACCTATCGATAAATGTGGTAACTCACTGTAGTGTAAAAAGGCTATTAGGAAAAGTCGGAAAAAATATTTGCTAACATTTTTAGTTTTATAGGCTTTTTACACTTGGTGCGTTACCTATCGATATCGGAGAAGACGCAGAGAAGCAGGTTTGCCGTTTACACTACAGCGTCTTTGCGTCTTTGCGTCTTGGGAAGAGGAAGAAAAATTTGTAAACAAAAGAAATAATGTCTGAAAATCAACAAAATATGTCCGAAAACGAGCTAATTCTTTTATCTGCGGTGGCGCAAAATGAAGCGAATCTGTTGGACTGTTGAAGTGCATGGAAGTGTCTGGGCTATCCTCAGAAAAGTTGCAGTTCGTCTTGCAACTGCAACGTCATCCTCGTGTTTGGACCCTTGTTAGTAAAGTGCAGATAATCTTCTATTTTCAATTAAATAATGTATTTTATGTATATTCAATAGCCACGATATGGTTCATTTTGGGAAGAAGATGTTGTGCAGAACTCCAATGCCTTCTTTAAGGAAAATTTCCGCATGGAATGGAGTACTTTTAACATTCTGGTTAACCTGTTGCCCAATTTAAAACGAGGGGGAACGTAGTGAGCCGCGGCCTTTGCCTTATACCCGGTACTCAGTCAGTATATATGTATATACATACATATATGAGCTTACGATTTATGCAATTTATTATATGTTCGCAAAAGGGACGAATTAAATTTTGGGCAAAAAATAATATTTCAAAAATTGAAGTCAAACCATTTTAGGAATATTTATACATGCTTCCAATTTTGTTTGCATATGATTTGTATACTGCTTCTACATTTCTACATGTATAACTACATATTTGAGACGTAAAAGTGTTTGCGACAGAGAGAGAGTGAATGAGTCGGCGCTTGGCAGGCGTTGCGTAGCCACTGAAATTTAATTTGTTTCTTCTGGCCATAATATTGTTCCGACCTGATCCATATTCGGCAATCTGGTAGATATGGTAATTTTTCATGTTTCTGCGTTTTTGGTTTTCATTTATCTTAAAAATTGTGTATTGTACAGATTTTCGTCCATTGTGGGGGCGGAAAGGGGCGTGGCAAAATTTTGAAATACACTTGTGCTGGTTTGATATCACAGAAGCTTGGATAGAAAGTTTGGTTGCTCTAGCTCTTATAGTCTCTGAGATCTAGGCGCTCATTTGGACGAATAGGTAAAGCAGACAGGGTCGCGTGTGAGAGAGAGCGAGAGGGAACGATGACTTTCGAAATGGTTTTCTTCATTGTAGCTATAATAATGATCCGATCTGATCCAGACTCAACACTCTGATAGAAATGGTCATTCTCTATGATTCTGCGTTTTTAGTTTTCTTGTATCTTCAAAATTGTGTATGCCACAGACTTTCGTCCTTTGTGGGGGCGGAAGGGGGCGGGGCGAAATTTTGAAATACACTTTGAGTAGTGTGATAACATAGGAGACTGAATACAAAACTTGGTTACTCTAGCTTTAATAGTCTATGAGATATAGGCGCAAATGAAGACGGACAGACAGACGGACAGACGGACGGACGGACAGACAGACATGGCTATATCGACTCGGCTGTTGATGCTGATCAAGAATATATATACTTTATGGGGTCGGAAACGCTTCCTTCCGGGCGTTACACACAACCGTTATCCCCACAAATCTAATATAACCCTTTACTCTTCGAGTACCGGGTATAAAAAAAAAAAATACACTCCAATCCCTCTGGAGAAGAGAATAGCCATAGCTCTTTATTGTCTAGGATCGCCTGCGGAATATCGTACGGGAGTCTATTTGGTGTGTCAAGGGCCATTGTCTGCCGGATATTGCTGGAGTTTTGTCGCGAGGTAGTAGCTCAACTCGCTGACAAGTATCTACCAAGAGCCTTTCTTACCCTGAGAAGATCACGGAAACAGTGAAAGGATTCAAAGACATGGGATTTGCAGCAAAAAATTTGAAATCAACTATATTGTTGAAATGCTTTTTTTTAATAATAAAATTAGTTTAAACAATTTGTTCTAACCATTACATGAATTTTTTCCCCTTTTTACTCAGTTCAAAATTTTACGCGGCAAAATTTAAATTTGAATCTGCTGTTTTTTGTTGTTATTAGTGGTGATAGTTCCGCTGATTAGGCAGAAAAGTACGAAAATTGCTGTTATGCGCACAGAAATACCACAGAAATACCAAAACGCAGTTGCGTCGGAAAACGACGCAACTTTTTGCCATCACTAGGGCCCTATGCTAAACCTATGTAAAAAAAACTGCGTTTCTGGGAAGACGCAAAGAATCAAGACGCAGCCTCAGTGTAAACGGCACCTTAGATAGACACATTATACAAAAATATTTTATTGCTAATATTTTTAGTCTTAGATTTATTAATTAAAAATTAATTTGGCGTCGTTTAAGGTATCGTTTGTAAGAATCGATGAATAAACGGCTAAATTACAGCCGTTTGACCAAACCTTCATATGCCGAATTTCGCCGATAAATTCCGTTAGCCGACGTATAGCTGTTTTTTTTTCCTACAAAAATACCAAAATTCTGTGTTTGTAACAGTTTTTAACGGTAAAATGGCATTTAGAATGGTGCCAAACGGCATATGAAGTATTGGTCAAACACCTGCAACTTGGCCGTTTATCCATCGATTTTTTAAAGCGATACCTTAAACGACGACAAATTAAAGTGTCTATATAAAACCAAAAATGTAGGCATTTAAATATTTTTTTTTTCGACTTTTCCTGAGCTTTTAAAGTCAAAATTTCGGGAAAAAATACCGAAAAAAAGTATGAAATTTAAATTTGAAAGCTTAATATCTTCCAGAAGTTAAGTGCCTTAAACGACGCCTTATTAATGTGTCTATCTAAAACCAAAAATGTAAGCATTTAAATATTTTTTTTTCGACTTTTCCTGCGTTTTCAAAGTCCAAATTTCGGGAAAAAATACCGAAACAAATTATGAAATTTGAATTTGAAAGCTTAATATCTTCCAGACGTTATGTTGCAGCTACAACGTGTCTGAGTCGGATTTATAGCTGCATTTATCAGCTTTTTTTAACTGCAAAGTTCAATACAACCAGTTGTAGGAAACTTAAGCTATGTGAAAAATAGAAGCACTACCTATGATAAAAAATACAACATATTTTAAAAATTCTTAAAAAAAAAACTACCCCATGAAAAAACAAAAACATTCTTTAAAAATTTTTAAACATCCAAATCTATCAGAAAAAGTCATATTTGGCGACAGCGGAAAAGTCGTGTCAACTAGTTTAATCAGTGGATGTCAGTTCGGAGTGCATCCAAGTAAATCTCTTAACTTTTATAAAGCTTTCGTGCGTTCTAAACTGGAGTTCTCCTGTTCCTCCTGTGCAAATATTTCAAACGTAGTAACAAAGAAAATCAAAGTCCACTTTAATTTATATTTCAGACGTTCAATTGGATTAATGAAATCCACTCCAGTAAACATAATTTATAACTTAGCTTCCGAGCTTCCGCCTGAATATAGACTTAAGTTCATGGCGGCGAAGGACTTGGCAAAGGTTTTTGCTTATGGTCTTCCAGCGGCATCGCTTTTGGTCGATTCCTTCGGGGCAAGGAAGACCAGCTACGCCAAAGTCTACGAGGAATTTAAGGATATTTTCAATGCAGTTGTACCGATCACAGATGTAATTAGTCCAAACCGTAAAGCTAAAACTGATACAGACTTTTTCAAGGGCTCGTGCCCCAACAAAAGATCTGCGAATAATGATCTCATAAACTCTTTAGTGCAAGAAAAGATTACGTATTTGTATTCCAGACATTTTGATTTGATTTTCACGGACGGATCAGTCTCCGATAATCACGTGGGTTGTGGAAGGAACCAAAATCGGTTGCAAGCTTCTATACAAACAAGAAATTAACGTCACTCACAGCCGAGCTGGTAGCCATTAATAGGGCCATTCATTTTGCCATTACCGAAAATATCTTTAAAATTGTAGTATTAACAGATAGTCTTAATGGGATTTTAAATTTAAAAAAATGTACCCTGATAATTACATTGCAAAAGAAATAATAAACAAAATTGAAAACGCTCCCTGTCTATTTGCTGTGGAATTTCACTACATTCCAAGCCATGTACTAATAGAAGAAAACGAAATAGCAGATATGGCTGCTAAAAACACAAGAAGCAATGGTACATTCTTTGTAGCTCTCTGGCCTCTCAAAGACCCCATTACACATATATTAACTCTATTAAAGAAGATTGGGGAAGATTGAACACGCCATAGAAAGAAACAAAGGTTACACTAATCTTTTTCCGTATTTAAGGGAAAATTCATGGTTTAAAAACAAGAACTGCAACCTCAACCGCTTAGAAATCAAACAAATCAATAGACTACTAAGTGGTCACGGAATCGACAAAGTTTCTTTGGCAAGAATAATAGTATCAAATAATAATTTGTGTGATATATGTAGCATACCAGAAGATTCCTCACATCTGATTTTCAATTGTCCCGCCTACTCTGATAAGCGAAATCGTTTTCCATTACTAAAATCTTATACCGATATATTTCGATTTTTTGAGAAAGAACATATCGAATCATACAAACACATTATTGACATTGTGTATGACATACATAGCTTATATTATATTAAATTGTAATTCAAGAAAACATACCTACCCTTCTAACAAAATTTCATCATTAACAAAAAGCGTCACCGCATGGAAACCTTACTGACACATTCATTCATAAAATTCGAACATATAACATGTTATTTAATAACACAAACATGAGGTGGCGTCAACCAGTCGTGGGAGACCAAATAATTCTTTCAGATGTGATAATTCAGGTAAAAGTAACATAATAACAAAAAAAAACGAGGGGGAACGCGGCAAAGGCCACGGCTCTACTTTATACCCGGTACTCAGTCAGTATATACATATGTACATATATATATGAGCTTACGATTTATGCAATTTATTATATATTCGCAAAAGGGACGAATTTAATCATGTTAATTAAATTTTGGGCATAAAATAATATTTCAAAAAATGAAGTCAAACCATTTTTGGAATTTTTATACATGTTTCCATTTTTGTTTGCATATGATTTTTACATCTGCTTTTACATTTCTACATGTACAGTTATAACTACATATTCGAGACGTGGAAGTGTTTGCGAGAGAGAGAGGGAATGAGTCAGCGCTTGGCAGGCGTTGCGTAGCCACTGAAATTTAATTTGTTCCTTCTGTCCATAATAATTATCCGACCTGATCCAGATTCGGCAGTCTGGTAGATATGGTAATTTTCCATGATTCTGCGTTTTTAGTTTTCTTTTATCCTAAAAATTGTGGATTCCACAGATTTTCGTTCTTTGTGGGGGCGGAAGGGGTCGTGGCAAAATTTTGAAATACACTTATGCTGGATTGATATCATAGGAGTTTGGATAGAAAGTTTGGTTGCTCTAGCTTTTATAGTCTCTGAGATCTAGGCGCTCATTTGGACGAATAGTCAAAACAGACAGGGTCGCGTGTGAGAGAGAGCGAGAGGGAACGATGACTTTCGAAATGGTTTTCTTCATTGTAGCTATAATAATGATCCGATCTGATCCAGATTCAACACTCTGATAGAAATGGTCATTCTCTATGATTCTGCTCTGATTGCTATGATACTGATTTTTAGTTTTCTCGTATGTTCAAAATTGTGTACGCCACAGACTTTCGTCCTTTGTGGGGGCGGAAAGGGGCGGGCGAAATTTTGCAACACATTTGGAGTAGTGTGATCACACAGGAAACTGGATACAAAATTTGGTTGCTCTAGCTTTTATAGTCTCTGAGATCTAGGCGCAAATGAAGACGGACAGACAGACGGACCGACGGACGGACGGACGGACGGACGGACGGACAGACAGATATGGCTATATCGACTCGGCTATTGATGCTGATCAAAAATATATATACTTTATGGGGTCGGAAACGCTTCCTTCTGGGCGTTACACACAACCGTTATCACCACAAATTTAATATACCCCTATACTCTTCGAGTACCGGGTATAAAAAGAAATTCTCTTCAGCTTTTAGTTGTGTCCCTCACCGAATCCCAGGTCCATACTTGTTATGATCATACGTGTAGATGCATAACGGAGTGCAACAGCTACAGTGACTCAGGGCCAAAACGATGCAGTGTCAAATAAAAAGTTTAAGGTGCTACAGATTTTAAACTAGAGGAAAAACAAAAAATGTTTAAACTCCAATTTGTTAAAAAAAGAACTTTATTTGCTGATTAAATATTGCTCAGTTTTAAAAATAAAATAAAAACTTAAAATATATCTTAAATACAAGTCCGAGCTTGAAAGATGCAGCCACAAACCAGTTTAATATTAGTCTAATAAAAGGTTGAACAGGTATTTTAATACTTAGTATGCAATCCCTTTACCTTTATTACGGCTTTTAACCTACTATTCATGGAAGAGACCAGCTTCCGAGTGCTTTCCGAGCTTATTTTGTTCCATTCCTCCAGCAGAGCTTTTCTAAGGTCCTTTTTGCTAGAAATCCTGGGATTCTGGGTGTTTTTCTCCAGCACAGCCCACAAATTTTCAATAACATTTAAGTATGGAGACTGGGCCGGGGGAATCATCAAGTGGGGGCGGTTCCAGATAAGCCAGGACTGTACTATTCCGGACGAATGTTTCGGGTCATTATCCTGGTAGAACCGAAAATCAAGTCGGATTCCTAGTTTCTGGAAGCTTTGGTGCAAGCTATCGGCCCCAAAACTTACCCAACAGGTGAAGGACAAATTGGGGAAGGAGTGCAGTGTGGAAACTGTGCGCCGGGTTCTGCGCAACCATGACTTCAATGCCCGAGTACCCCGAAAGAAGCCCTTTATAGGCCCGAAAAAGAAAGGGTCAAGGTTGGCGATTGAAAAAACCAACTTTGACAAGGATTTGGTGTTCTGGAATACCGTAATTTGTGCACACGAGACCAAATTCAACTTTTTTGGGTCGGACGGAAGGAATTTTGTGTGGCGACAGCCCAATACTGAGCTGGATCCCAAACATGTAAAAGCGACAGTCAAGCACGGCGGAGGAAGTGTCATGGTATGGGTATGTACAGGCCGCAGCCGGCATCGGAAACTTGGCGTTTATTGACTCTACGATGGATAAGCTCACGTACTTCAATATTCTCAAAGAAAATTTTCACCAAAGCTCCGAGAAACTAGGAATCCGACGTGATTTCCGGTTCTACCAGGATAATGACCCGAAACATTCGTCCGGAATAGTACAGTCCTGGCTTATCTGGAACCGCCCCCACTTGATGATTCCCCCGGCCCAGTCTCCATACTTAAATGTTATTGAAAATTTGTGGGCTGTGCTGGAGAAAAATACCCAGAATCACAGGATTTCTAGAAAAATGGAGCAAAATAAGCCCGGAAACCACTTGGAAGCTGATCTCTTCCATGAATAGTAGGTTAAGAGCCGTAATAAAGGCTAAGGGCTTGCATACTAAGTATTAAAATACCTGTTTAACCTTTTATTCAACTAATATTAAACTGGTTTGTGGCTGCATCTTTCAAGCTGGGACTTGTATTTAAGATATATTTTAAGTTTTTATTTTATTTTTAAAACTGAGCAATATTTTATCAGCAAAAAAAGTTCCTTTTTTAAATGTGATAAAACATACAACAAATTGGCGTTTAAACATTTTTTATTTTTACTCTAGTTTAAAATCTGTAGCACCTTAAACTTTTTATTTGACATTGCATCGTTTTGGCCCTGAGTCACTGTATTTGTTTCTGTTTTTTGTGCTTTTCGGGTTAGTTGCTCTTTTATTTGTGTTTTTATTGTTTATTTGTGTTTTAAATGTCAAATTTGTATTTTTTCCTTATAATTCTTATTATTATTCTTTTTTTAATAGGCTTTTCTTTTCAATGTAACATTCGGACATGTTATTTTTTCAAGCGTGGTGCACTTATGCTGAAAAAGTTGTATTTTTCGTTGAGTCGATACAGTTGGAAACTAAACTGGAACGATATGTTCCAGATTTACTCCTAGATACTTCGAGCCCTTTGCAATGTAATGTCGTGTCTGCCGACCAACACTTTAGCTGTCTCCACTTTCTTCCTACTGTTGATCAAAACGGGATCGGTCTTTTGGGCCACCAGCTGCAGTCCTTCTATTGCGAGACACGTCGCCACGCCACGTGCCTCGTTTAACGCTGCTGCTAGGCCCGTGGCCACCCTACGATCGTTGTGTCCTCGGGTAGGTTCACTTGGAGAACTCCGTCATACATAGTATTCCACAGAAGCGGCCCTATCAGCGACCCGTGAGGAACTCCGGCTATTACTTCGTAAGTTATCGGTGTTGAAAGCATGATTTATATCCAGGGTGATCAGCAGGCAGTACTGCTTCTTACCCCCTTTCGTTTTCAGCTATGGTTGTGACCTTTGCGATAGAATCTAGCGTCGATCTGTCTTTCTGTAAACCATACTGGTTTGGCGATAGGCCCCCGTCTTCTTCTATGGCGTGGTTGAGCCTACATGCATGTAGCTTTTTGCACAACTTCCCCGCGTTGTCTAGCAGACATTCCCTACTACTCTGTAGTGCTACGAGCCCCAACCACTATTAATTCGTACGGCAAGCTTTTTTACCCGTATGCAATTTTTAACAGACGATATTTTCAATACAAAAGTAGATAACACATGCAAACCTATTTTTTTTTTTAATCATTTATTCTTTAAATTTTAGAAAAAATCTTTTTTTTTTACTTTAACAACAACAACAACATATTTCTTTGAATGCTTTGCTTAGCTGATAAGAACAATTTGACCAGTATTAATTTGTACGGTGCGTTAGCTTGACTTAGAATTGAAAGAAGATCAAAACAAAAGAAATAACAATAATAACGATCTAGTCATAATCTGGAAATAGTTATGCAACGCACAATGTAAGAAATGTGTTAATGCTTCAAATTATTCAAAGTTTAGCAAGTTTAGGAAAGATTAAAAAGTTTAGGTCGAGATTATTATAAATCTGGAAACTCTTTTGGTGAAATAGCCAAGCAATTAAATCTGGCTAAGTCGTCCGTTCAAGGAAAATAATACCTACATTTTAAGAAAAATCGGAATTTTGAAAATAATAACCCAAATAGAGGCCGAACATAAGCAATAACAGCTCGTGATAAAAGAGCTCTGGCCACAATTGTGAAGGTTAATCGTCGCCAAAGTTTAAGAAATTTAGCATCAGAAGCGTGAGTGGGCGCGCCTGCAGATGCGATATATTGGATCTATCTATCTATCTATGTTAAATACTCAATATTTTAAATTACTCTTAGGCCTAAGAAAAACCATTGCTTACGCTTCGCCAAAAGAAGAAACGTTTACAATGGTCTCGGGAACGGATGTCTTGGACTCAGAGGCAATGGACCTCCATAATATTTAGCGATGAAGCTAAATTTGATGTGAGTGTTGGTGATGCACGAAGGAGAGTGATCCGTAACAAAACTGAAGCGTACGATAAAGACTGCCTTAAAAGGACAGTTAAGTTCCCGGCAAGCATAATAGTGTGGGGTTGTATGTCTGCCATAGGGGTAGGACAACTGCACTTTATTGATGGGATGGTCAACGCTGAAAAATATATTAATATACTAGAAAAAAGTTTGCTGCCATCAATTCCAAAAATGGCTGATTGTGGTGAATACACGTTTCAACAGGACGGAGCATCATCTTATACTGCCAAACGAACCAATCGAGAATATAATGAATAATGAAAAGAAACCTAAAAAATGAGCCTCAAAGAACAGTTTCTGACTTCTAAACAAAATTGCAAGAGATGAGGGACTCTATTTCAACAGAACAATGCTAGAATTTATTAAAATCTGTACGAAAGCGTGCAGAACGTAGCGCTTGTCCCGCTTTGTTTTGAGACGTTGTGTTTTAGCGGGTGGTTGTGTATTAGCGGTGTTTCGTGTATATTTGGCTGCTTCACAAAGATATTACTTCCAATTGGGGTATTCTGAAGTGCCTGCTGTGCTTGATGGAGCTCCAGACTTTCAGGAATCTCATTGGAAGTTAGACATTAGCAGTGATGTCTCCACACTATTCGAACAATCTCCAGAACCGGCTACTGATCAACATATGTTCACGTTTTCGAGCCATCAATCATCGTCGCGCCCCTGCAGACGCTCCGTTTCTGACTTGCCAAAGAGCAGCCCTACGTCAAGGTTAACGTTCTGTATCCGGCTGATAGTTCTTCGCATGGGACTCTTCCGGCTGATCTGAACAAGCCCACACGCTTGGCTTATGGACCTCAATCTTCGTTGAACTCTGCTGGCTTGAACTAAGCTGAATCTTCGCTCTGGAAATAAAGCTTTTCTTGAACTATCCCAATATTGGTCTATTGGTTCACTAGTTGACACGATATTTCCGCTGTGGCCCAAAATGACTTTTTCTGATAGATTTGGAAACTTAACATTTTTAACGGCCAAATTCAATACAACCAGATATATTTATTTATTATTTTTTTTAATAGCTTAAAATAAGGTTTAAGCCTTATAGTAAGTCGGGCTTAACTAGCATGGCTGCTATGGCCTTCAGCTAGGTTAAGTATTAATTCTACATATTTGATTCTTTTTTTTTTACTTAAGACTAGAAAATTATATATGTATTTCTAAATATATTATTTGTAAGCTGTTGAACTGCCGAGCTTTTTCGGCAGCGTAGTTTGCGATATATTAAACACGAGAGTTTAGTTTGATACAGTTTTATTGTCAATAGCAAAAGTTGAGCGGATAGGATAGCGAAAGCGAGATTAGCGATGTAGAGTTAGCCGGTTCAAGAGGTCAAAACTGCAAGAGGGGGCGGGCCGAATTGCCCGTTCCCTAATGCGAGTGCGACGATTGAAGGGTCCAGACGCTGCAAAGGCAGGCGGGCCGAATTGCCCGTGTCCTAATGCGAGCGCGACGATATCCAGACTATTTGAGGGCAAGCGGGCCGAATTGCCCGTGCCCTACTGCAAGCGAGAGTGCGACAGATCCAGAGGAGAGCGCAATAGCGAAGACGAAAGATCGATAGAGTGATAGAAAAGTCGAAAGAAAGAAGGAAAGAAGTAAAGAAGACGAGAGAACGGCTGTGTAGGCTGCTGCCGTGCGGGAGCTTATATGTATATATGTGTGTACAATGTGCAGTGCAGTGGGCAGTACAAACAACAAATAATAAAAAAGGGAATTTAATTTACTGCTGCACCACTGGCTATAATGTTTCCATTAAGTCTCCCAATATTGGGCTGCGGAACCCGACATAAACCTTAGATCAAATTGTAAAGCTGCGATTAAAAAAAACTAAAAATTTTAATTATGTTGTTCTCTGTAGGGTCTTCTAAGAAATCTAGGGGGTTGTTGTCGTTGAATATTTTATTCGTAAGCGTGATACCAGACAACCAGATATTAAAAACTAAAGTCATGTGAAAAATAGAAGCATTACCTCTGAAAAAAAAACAAAACGTAGAAAAAAAACCATAATTCTTAAAAGAAATTTAAATCTTCATTTTGGGCCAAAGCTGGAAAATAAAGTTCAATTTTGTCGAGTAGTGTATTCAAACCTAGTATTCAGTTCTGAAAAATGTTTCATCGATGGAAAATTGCGGTCCGATCCTAAACGGTTCGTACGATTGTGATGATATTTTAATATGTTTGCCAGGGCGGCCAAGTAGTTGATAGGGACCATCAACAATTTCTTTCCTGTACGAACATCTGAGATATAGTATGGTATTTAAATACCAAAATATTCTTTTCTGAAAAAAAAGGTTACTATTTTTATACCCGGTACTCGAAGATTATAGGGGTATATTAGATTTCTTTAGGACGTTGATTTGCAATGACTGCACCATCAAGTGGCCCAAGCGACACCAGCCGATTGCTGTTACGCGCGGATCCCAGGCAAGAACGCAGCCCACCTCCCGCCCAACCAACCGAGGGACGCTGCCGCATAACGCGCGACTCGTTAACCGGTGTTAACCGGACTCGATAGGTGTTAGACTAGTGTTCGAGGAAAAGTAGAACTAATCTAACTAAAAAAACTAAGCAATTTCTAATTACGGGAAAGATATAAGAGTATCAGTAATTTAAGATTAGGAAGGGAGTTAGTAGTAGATATAATATGGTAGAGGGAATTATAATCCGAGCATAGGACCCTAAACGGTTCATGCAAGGAATAATTCGATCTACAAAGCGGAAGAAACAACGGTGTATAATGTCTAGTGCTGCTAATAGGAATCGTGAAGTTTATGCGACTCAACAGGTCAGGGCTATCTACGTCACCCTTGATCAAGTTGTGCACAAAAATCACACCAAGCATTTTCCTACGATTAGCTAAGGTTGGAAGGTTTATTAAAAGAAAGCTATTAGGATAAGACGGCAGTCTCACACCTGCATCCCAGCTGAGGCCGCGTAGAGCAAAAAGTAAAAAGCTTTTCTGAACTGATTCTATTCGGTCCTGGTGTACGTTGTACTGAGGGCACCATACACAAGAGCCGTATTCTAAAATTGGACGAACCAGAGAGGTGTAGAGAGTCTTTGTTATATAGGGGTCGTCAAATTCCTTTGACCACCTCTTTATAAACCCAAGCACGCCCATGGCCTTATTCACCATGGTAGAAATGTGTTTTGAAAACTTTAACTTGGGATCTAATAGAACACCAAGATCATCAACCCGGGTAATTCTCTCAAGAGAACCATTACAAAGGGTGTAAGGAACCAGAAATGCGCTGGAGCAATGAAAAGTCATTACTTTACATTTTGAAGCATTAAGGTTTAATAAATTTGCACAACACCAAGACTGAAATCTATCGAGATCGGATTGCAACCTGGATTGAAAAGAAATGTCCTTATACTGGACACAGAGCATAACATCATCCGCACACATACATAAGTACTCGAGAGTATGTTAATACAGAAGGCAGGTCATTTATAAAGAGTGTAAAAAGTAAGGGGCCTAGATGGCTGCCCTGTGGTACGCCCGAAATCACCATAATTGGTGAGGACAGGGAGTTTTTGAAAAGGAATCTTTGCGACCTAGAACAAAGGTAGCTAGAGATCCATCTCAAGAGATTGGGTTGGAACGATAGAAGGTCGAGCTTTTGTGCTAGGAGGGAATGGTTTACAGAGTCGAACGCTTCACTAAAATCGGTGTAAACAACATCCGTCTGCAAATTACCTTGAAATCCTTTTATTATAAAGGAGGTAAACTCCAATAAATTAGTAGTGGTTGATCTCCGCCTTATAAATCCATGTTGAGATGGATATATAAGTGATCTGCATAGGTGCTGCAGGTGCGGAGTTAAAATTTTCTCAAACACTTTAGGAATAGCGGATAACTTAGATATACCTCTATAGTTTATTGCGTCAGACTTGCTACCTTTCTTATGGAGAGGAATTATAAAGGACTCCTTCCATATCGGGGGAAAGCATGAAGAATTTATGGACAGGTTGAATAGTCTAAGCAACGGCCCACACAGAGACTCGGCACAGTACCTGAGTACACAGCCGGGAACTCCGTCCGGACCTGGTGAGAACACCGGCTTTACTGTTCGTAGATCATGAAGCAACGAGCTTTCATTTAGCAAAGGACTGAAAATGCCGTTCGACCTCGGTAAACCGTATGGATACGGCTGACCAGAGTAAACGTCGTGCGAATAGGTAGTTTGGAAAAAGCGGGCAAAAAGATCGGCAATTGCCTGATCATTATCTGCCGACGAATTAAGGAAGGATAACGATGATGGGTGTGCGGACGTTCTACGCTTACTGTTTACGAAGCTGTAGAACTGTTTAGGGTCCTTCGAAAAACGTATCCTGCATCGAGATAGGTAATTCTGATAGCATTGAGCGTTAAGAACTGAAAAGTTTGACCGAGTTTGGTTACAGTGGATGTATGTAACGCCCAGAAGGAAGCGTTTCCGACCCCATAAAGTATACATATTCTTGATCAGAATCAATAGCCGAGTCGATATAGCCATGTCTGTCTGTCCGTCCGTCCGTCTTCATTAGCGCCTAGATCTCAGAGACTATGAGAGCTAGAGCAACCTAATTTTGTAACCAGACTCCTGTGATATCACACTACTCCAAGTGCATTTCAAAATTTCGCCCCGCCCCCTTCCGCCCACACAAAGGACGGCTCTTCCGTTTCTTCCGTTTTGTAGATCGAAATATTCCTAGCAGCAACCGTTTAGGGCCTTATGCTCGGATTATAATTCCCTCTACCATATCATATCTTTTACTAATTACACTACTCGAAAAAATTTAACTTTTTTTTTCCGCTGTGGCCAAAAATGACTTTTTCTGTCTAAGAGATTACCGATTCTGGATCAGGTCGGATCACTATTTTGGCCAGAAGGATCAAATTAAATTTCCACGTCTCTTGTATGACATCATTTATGGATAAGAAGATTGTGATTAACGGAGTCGAAGGCTTTACTAAAGTCAGTATATACTACATCAGTTTGACACTGTTTAGCAAAGTAAGTAACGTTTTACGAATCCATGCTGAGATTTAGAGAATACGGAACTACAAAAATGTTAGAGGTGAGAAATGATGATTTTTTCGAAGAGTTTAGGAATGGCATATAGATTGGAAATACAGCGAGGTTAGAGGCATCAGATTAAGATCCCTTTAGTTATCCCCTTAGAGTTAACAAACCTGAAGAATTGTTTAGGATCGCGTTTAAAGTTAAGCTTGCATATTGTCAAGTATCTATGGTAGCACAATATATTAAATAAGGAAAATTTCGATTTTGCAATTGAGTACTTTGAAAAGTCTGATTGCAAACCAGATTTTTTTAACTTCTTGACCATACGGGATTTACAATTCCTCAGATTTATTAATCTCGGGGTGAACCAGATAGGACCAGAAAGATTTCTGGATGGGGTGACTAAAGGAACATACGTGGAATGTATAGAACGTATAGAATGCAATAGCGGCAGCCTCAATTTCCTGAAAAAGGCAACATTAAAAAAAATGTGAAGTGTGGGTCTTCAGGGCATAATAGAGGTGATCCTCGACTTACCAAGGTGCTCGAAACATCGGTAGTAAAGACGAGATCTAAATATTGTTACATATACCATTTACCTGACCCAACGAAGTATAGGACAGAGAATCAACGAAATCATGATGCATGGATGGACTTTAGGACACCAAGTGATATTTGGGAGATTAAAATCACCAAGGACAATAAGAAGATCAGAATCAATAAGCTGGGACGAAACAGACTGAAGATGGGCAGCGTAAAGCATATTAGTTGAAAATTCAGAAGACGGTGGGATTTAAGAGCATGATATGAATAAATTAAAAGAACACAGACGAATTTTAACTACGATTATTTCAAAAGTGTTGAGCTCGTCGATGGAAAAGAATTGGGAAGTTAAGTCGGAACGAACAGCAATTAGGACGCCGCCATCTCGAGATGGACAATCAGATATGTATATATATATGTTATAATTGTCTACAAAAATATTGATTAATTGAGCCAATTAAAGGCATATTTGATGTATAACTATACATGTGAATGTAGAAATGTGGCAGCCGATGTTAAAATTATATGTAAACAAAAAAAAATTTTCTTATTTGGCCAAAATTTAATTCGTCCCTCTTGCGAACATACATATAATAAATTACAAAAATCGTAAGCTCATACATATATGTATGTACATACATATGTATATACTGACTGAGTAGAGGTAATTCTTCTATTTTTCACATAACTTAAGTTTCCTATAACTTGTATGGACTTTTGCAGTTTTAAAGCTGACAAATGCAGCTATAAATCCGACCCAGACACTTTGTAGCTGCAGCTTAACGTCTGGAAGGTATTAAGCTTTCCAATTCAAATTTCATAATTTTTTTCGGTATTTTTTCCCGAAATTTTGACTTTGAAAACTCAGGAAATGTCGAAAAAAAAATTATTTTATGGCTAACATTTTTAGTTTGATATAGACACATGTATTAGGCGTCGTTTAAGGTATTGTTTTTATCTATTGATTAAAGGCCAACTTGCAGCCGTTTGACCAAAACTTCATATGCCGTTTGGCACCATCCCAAATGCCATTTACCGTTAAAAACTGTTACAAGCACAGATTTTTGGTATTTTTGTCGGAAAATGAAACGGTTATACATACGTTGGCTAACGGAATTTATCGACGAAATTCAGCAAATGAAGGTTTGGTCAAACGGATGTAACTTAGCCGTTTATTCATCGATTCTTACAAACGATACCTTAAACGACGCCTAATTAATGTGTCTATCTAAAACTAAAAATGTTGGCAATAAAATATTTTTAATTAATATTTAAAATATATTTTTATCTAAAATATTTTTTTTTGAACTTTTCCTGAGTTTTCAAAATTTTGGGAAAAAATACAGCAAAAAATTATAAAATTTGAATTTGAAAGTCTTATATCTTCCAGACGGTAAGCTGTATATACAATATATCAATACAACCAGTTAAAGGAAACTAAAGTTATGTCAAAAATAGGAGCACTACCTATGACAAAAAATATCACATTTTTAAAAAATTCTTTAAAAAAAAACTAAACTTAGAAAAAAAACCACAATCCTTTAAAAAATTTTAAATCTCAAAATCTATCAGAAAAAGTCATTTTGGGCGACAGCGGAAAAAAAAAGTTGAATTTTGTTGAGTAGTGTAATGTGTTAAATTTACCTTTTCACATTCTTCATCTTTACAACCAACGTGAAAACCTTGGTCATGTGGTGTTGCGAATGGATGGCAATCCTGCATAGCAAAAGTATTCAAAACGGAATACCGAAAGTATTTTAAACGCTTTCTGGCATAACTTGAGGTTGTTTGCCTTCTCGAAGAATTTCTATGCCTAGGAAAATGTTGAGCTGACGTCCATCTTTCATCTGAAATACGAATGCATAACGTCTGTCTTATAACATATCACTGGAAAATATATCTCCCAGTAGTTAACGTAAAACTGCTGGCTACATCCTTGTACCACAAGTCTCGACTTAAGCTTTTCAATGTCACCGTTTTTATTGCGTGTGATTGCGAAGACCAATTTTGAACCTGTGGCCTTCTTTCCGGCGGAAGATTGACAGGAGTCCATGTATTATATGACACGAGTGCATCGAATTCGTTTTGCATCGAATTTTTTCAAATTTCTGCATCGTGACTTCGCAAAGCCTCTGGATTGTTCCGTGGAGTCTCAATGTCAGTGGAGCAGCTAAGATTGTGGAGACATTGTAATGCTTCTTTGGTCGGCCACGTATTTCTTCTTCATCTGAGCTGCGGCTCTGTTCTTGCACTTACGAAGTACTCCTCTTCCTCATCATCGCTGATGATGTTTCCGTTTGACTCATAGCTTATTATGATTTTAGCAAGATCTTCAGTATATCCATTTTCGTAAATAAAATTACCTCCATTGACGACCACACCCTCCACAATCTTGACGTCTCCGCGATCCAATACCATTCGCCTTTCTTGGTCATACAAACAATATGCTTTTTTTGCAAAAGAGTAGCCAACAGAAATGTACTCCTTTCCCTTGGCAACAAATTTTCCTTGTTTGGTTTTGTCCAGTGCAAATTCGCGTGATCCAAATATTTTCATATATTTATGAAATATTTTAAAATTCTGTTAAATTTGCGTGAATTAACTTACTCCTGGCCATTTAACGATTGTACGATTTGCGCATTATTCTGCACGCATTTAAAAACGTAAATTCATTTTCTTATGTACTAAATACCGCTATCGCTTTGCAAAGCTTTCATTGTTTTTTCAGTATTTTTTTCGACATATTTGTTATGCTTAAAATATACACACGTGAGTTGTTCGCTGTAGATGTAACAAAACGGTTTTCAGACAGAGATTTAACATTCTGCCTTTTGTGGGAACGGTAATGCACATATTTTAGCCTTATTGCATGTGTCGCAATTTGTGTCTAGGGCTACGTTTTTAATTTACATTCCCACCACACGTTCTTTCTCTCAAAGAGTCTTAAAGTTTTGCAAATTTATATGACCGTACAGCCTAAGCCATTCTTCTTCAAATGTAGTGCATAACTGGTTTTTTCAATTGGGTTTTCCACTCCATATACCTACAAATGTTTTCTTGCACCGCACGCAAAATTATAGTCGTATGTTTGTTTCGCACTAAAGGTTCTGCATTTCCGAATGTTGTGATATTCTCGATTTCGGCTGCTTTGCACATCGACAAAAAATATAATTTTAGATCCGGCACATACAACACGTTATGCAATTCTATATTTATTTCATTTAATTTAATTTTCAGACTTCAAATACCTAGGAACTCAATATACTTTTCTGCAGCCAACATAATGCTTGTTGTAAAAAATTTTGAATTTTAAGCCTAATTAATTGGCTTTGGACACTGGGACTCGCGGGGTGGACCACATAATTGTTGCTTATAGTAGGTATGGGTATATGTTAGGCGGTAATAACATCTACCTATGTACATGTAGTTTCCGGTTTTCCTCTTCAACTATATTTTTCAAGTTTTTCTTCTACCGCTGTACCAACATTCCGGTCGCCTTGAACGACCGCACGTCAGTCTTCAACAAACATGAACCAGGGCCAATTTATGGATTGGGCGCTTGATGACTCCCCCTCCTGCCCGCACCTCGGGCATCCTGACTTTTCCATCCCCTCCTTCGACGACGCTGATTATCCTGCCGGTGATCCACTGTTGCGCCGGCGTATGATCTTCGTGGACCACCATGGCCCTGACCTCGATTTTGGGCTCTGGAGTTTGCCCCTTGCTACGAGCTTTGAGCTTTGGGAAAAGTTGGTAAATATATTACCGCTGCTCAGTGAGCCCGCCTCGTACTTTTGCGGCACCGAACAAAGGGCCTATCCCATTAGAAAGTGGTCTGGCGTGAGCACATCTCTGTCGCTGCTGGCCGGAGTGAGGGGCCTGGAGGGGATTACCCCTGCCTCGCCATCATCGCTTGCTGTTTTTGTTTTAAAGCCATATCTGAACTATGGCTGATGGCGATGATGGCGGAGGCTTTCAGAAAAAATTAAATGGCGACATGTGCCAGCGCTGTCAAATCTAGCGGACTTGGCATCTCGCCATAGTTCAGGTATGGCTTTAAAACAAAAACAGCAAGCGATGATGGCGGAGGCTTTAACTAATGTAGCGTTATTTGAGAGTCTGTCCAAATACACGCTCTCAATTCTACATTTGTCAAGAAATTTTGTGACATTTGAACAAAATTGGGCCAACAGAGTGTCGGCGCATAGTTGAAGCTTTGGTATCGTTTATTTTTTTAGTGAAGCCACTCTTGATTTCGTTGCCAGGAACCGACAAGAGACTTGACCCTTTTCGCGAGTACAACGACAGCATTGTTGCAAATTATGTCGGAACCATTAAAATGTGTGTCGCTATGACGGACTCCAAGTTCCTGCAAGCAACGGATGGCAAGAAATAGAGCCGACGCCGTTAACCAGACGTCTTTTCGTTTTGCGTTCCGCTTATTTTCCTTTTATTTTCCCTAAACAGCCGGTGTTTTTTCAAAATGAACCTTAATAAATTCCCAAATTAACCTACTACCATAATATCCATTCTTAATCGCGAGTGCATGCCTTTTAATTGTGTACAAACATAGTTTAATAATTCTTTGTTGCTTCGGTTAATAGTGTGTTTTTGTTTGTGCTTTTCGTATGCACACATTACATTATATTTAGCCGCTCTCATCTAGTAGTTTTGTTGTTATATTACTCTCTCCCTACTACCTAAACTTAAATAACTGTTATTCCTCTCTCGATCCCGTTTATTCTGTGCAGTAGCGCTCTCTATCGCTTAGCAACTGCTTCAACTGCTCTCCATTCAATTGTTAATGATTGCGCTTTTAGTATTTGTCTGGCACAGTGGTCTGATATCTAATTGATTTGAAATTTTGTTTTATTTTATTTATTTATGTTTATACAAATAATGAAATTTTCTGGCTAAGAAAATTTGCAAGACGGAGATCAGCCGAGTATGCCCTGCTGGCTTTATGAAGGCGTAGTGCACGAAAAATGAGCTGGGCTTTCAGGCCTCGTGGGTGATGGCATCTCAAAACGGTATGGTTTGCATTATAGCTGTGACGCATGTCGCGTGGTTTAGAAAGACATGGTCACGTTTATGCCGCAGACCCGGAAGGACTTTAAGGGCTTTAAACAGCAATAAGATTGGCCTCTAACTATGGAGTCTCATAGAGTGGGGAAGGAGTTTAAGGCTAAGAAGAAGACTAGGCCCCCAACAACCCTTACAATTAATCAGACCAATGCTCCATCTTCATCTTCCCGGTCTACCTCCACCCAAAAAACTAATAACTTCACTTTTAGTGCACTCTCAGCACTCTTTTCCAGGATAGTGTCGCATTTGCATCCCACGTTATTGTGTTTACCGAGACCTGGTTAAAGCCCGACATTCTTAGTTCCGAAGTTTTGGCACAAAGTTTTTTGGCACGAAGTTTTGGTCGGTACACAACTTTAAAAAAAGCACCGTTCGTCTCGACGTGCAGGAGGAGTTTTGATTGCTGTGGACGCAAACTTCACATCGGAACAGTTCACAGCCAGATTCAGCAGAATCTGGAATTCCTGTGTGTAAAACTGGTTCTTGCCGCTTTCTCAGTTTTCATAACTTGCTCGTATATTCCACCTTTTTCAGATATCGCAATTTACAAGCAGCATTTGTCCGCCTTAACCGCTATTTCTTCCTCGCTATCAGACAAAGATCATATGATAGTTCTTGGTGACTTACAGTAAGCAATAACAAATTATTATTATGTTGCGATATAAGTAGACATAGTAATAAATTACAACCATCCTGAGAAAAAAAAAAAGGTCAGCCGTATCCATACGGTTGAACGAGGTCGAACGGCATTTTCAGTTCCTTGTTAAATGCTTCATGATCTACGAATGGTAAAGCCGGTGTTTTCACCGGGTCCGGACGGAGCTCCCGGCTGTGTACTCAGGTACTGTGTGGGCCGTTTCTTAAACTATTCACCCTGTCCATAAATTCTTCATGCTCCACCCCGATATGGAAGGAGTCCTTTATAATTCCTCTCCATAAGAAAGGTAGTAAGTCTGACGCAAAGAACTAAAGAGGTATATCTAAGTTATCACCTATTCCTAAAGTGTTTGAGAAAATTTTAACTCCGCACCTGCAACACCTATGCAGATCACTTATATCTCCATCTCAACATGGATTAATAAGGCGGAGATAAACTACTACAAATCTATTGGAGTTCATCATTAAAGGCTTTTAAGGTAATTGTCGGGTTCCGCAGCCCAATATTGGGAGACTTGATGGAAACATTATAGCCAGTGGTGCAGCAGTAAATTAAATTCCCTTTTTTATTGTTTGTTGTTTGTACTGCCCACTGCACTGCACATTGTACACACATATATACATATAAGCTCCCGCACGGCAGCAGCCTACCCAGCCGTTCTCTCGTGGTCTTTCCTTCTTTCTTTCGACTTTTCTATCACTCTATCGATCTTTCGTCTTCGCTATTGCTCTCTCCTCTGGATCTGTCGCACTCTCGTTTGCAGTAGGGCACGGGCAATTCGGCCCGCCTGCCCTCAAATCAGTCTGGATATCGTCGCGCTCGCATTAGGGCACGGGCAATTCGGCCCGCCTGCCTTTGCAGCGTCTGGACCCTTCAATCGTCGCGCTCGCATTAGGGAACGGGCAATTCGGCCCGCCTCCTCTTGCAGTTTTGGACTCTTGAACCGGCTAACTCTACATCGCTAATCTCGCTTTCGCTATCCTATCCGCTCAACTTTCGCTATTGACAATAAAACTGTATCAAACTAAACTCTCGTGTTTAATATATCGCAAACTATGCTGCCGAAAAAGCTCGGCAGTTCAACATTTGGTGACCCCGACGTGATCGTCTGAATAGCGGAGTCAAACATATATAACATTCGAAAGCCTCAACACAATTTTCGGCGTTTTGCGCATAATTCGGTGCCAAAACATACATACTTACTTTCTTACACCGTTGCTGGCTATACAGTTATTCGTCGCGGTAGTTCGGTCAGTGCAGTGCATTGGGCAGTGCAGTGAACCAACCAATACATACGAACGTAGCACAAAGCGGAATCGGACAGCTCGCACAGCTAGATCGATTAGCTGTAATACCTTTGCTTGCGGTTCTCGCGGTTTTCGTTTTATACGTATACAGGGTGTCTTTTTCTCTCGTGACTTTGAAAAGCTCCAACCTGAGCCAAATAATGTCGCGAACGCAGTAATGCCTAGGGACATCGATTTTTATAGGAAAAAGGCGGAGGCAATCGCGCGTCAATTAAATACCCTGGACAGGTTTCTCACCAAGGAAGAGCTGGCCGATTTGGATGAAACGGAGCTTCAAGCTCGCATGGAGCAGATCGAGCAAATGAATGCGGATTTCGATGCAGCTCAAACGAGCTTTGAAAGGCTGGATTTGCTGCAGTTGGCTAAGGATGCCCGACTGGACTTCGCTAATATCTATATCAAGGTCAGGACCAAGCTGTCACGGGAGTTGGCGGCTGCTCGCACGGTTAATGCTGCGCATTCCACGGCCCGGCACCCTCTCGAGGAGCAGTCATCTGCGTTTGCCTATGATATTATAGGCCGTTCTCGACTGCCCGAGTTGCAGCTTCCTCAATTTAGTGGAGACTATATGGATTGGCCAGAATTCCACTCGATGTTTACGACCATGGTGCACAAGGAGTCGCGAATACCGGTCATCGAGAAATTCCAGTATCTCCGTGGATGCCTAGATGGAGCTGCGCTGGACACGATTCGATCTTTGGAATTGTCTGAGGAGAATTACGACGAGGCGTTCAATTTATTAAAGTTGCGATTTGATAATAAGCTTATGCATTTTCAGGCACACGTCAAGGCTATTTTCGGTCTGCAAGGGGTGGAGAAGGGCTCAGCCAGCGGTTTGCGTGCGCTCAGCGACAAGATCAATTCGCACTTACGTGCTCTTCGGACCTTGGCAACGCCTCAGGAGATTTCGGATGGGTTGCTGGTTTGCATCATAAGCAAGAAATTGGACCACAAGACGCAGGTGAAATGGGAGGAGAGCCTGCCAACCTCAAGATTGCCTCTCTGGTCAGACATGTCCTCATTCTTGGAAGCGAAGTGTCGGATGCTGGAGAATTTGGCATCGGCTATGGTAACAAGTCCTAGCCAGCAGGTGGGAGAAAATGAACTTAGCACCCTTATCGCCACTAGCGACCATCCTAACCCTACATGTACCTATTGCAATTCCTGTCAGCATTACATATCTAGATGTCAGGCATTCCTAAATCTCACTGCTTATGATCGATATAAAGAAGCAAAGAAGCGGCACTTGTGTTTAAACTGCCTCAACAAGGGCCATGAATTGCAGAGGTGCAGGTCAGGAACTTGCAGGCATTGCCAGTACAAGCATCATACGCTGCTCCACATCCAATCGAGCGCTGCTGCATCATCTTCCTCATCACCGACCGAGGAATCGAGCCAGCAACGCGCCACAGCTGTCCTTCTAGCAAGCGGTTCTTCTAGCCCTCCCCCCTCCAACCAGAAATCGCAGCCTTGCCAAAACGTGTTGCTACCTACCGCCCTCGTCCATGTCACAGATCGTTATGGAAAGCTGATCCCATGTCGTGCCATCTTAGATTCTGCATCGCAGGCAAATTTCATAACGTCAAGACTCGCTAATCAGTTGCAATTATCTCATCACTCGTCTCATTTTAACATCTCCGGTATTGGGAGATCTATTCTACCTTCGACCAACTCTGTGCATATAGTTGTACAATCCCAGGACGCAAGCTATCGCGATTCGCTCTCTGCAATTGTCACCAACTCAATAACGGAAAGGCAGCCCAACTTTAACCTGGATGCAAAGGATTGGCCAATTCCGAAAAATGTGGAGCTAGCTGACCCAAAGTTCTTCAAGCCCCAACAAGTCGATTTGCTGATAGGAGCTGGCCTATTCTTCGACCTATTGTGCGTCGAACAGATACGACCGTCGACGCAACTGCCAATATTTCAAAGGACAAAGCTTGGTTGGATAGCGTCAGGAAGCATAAGCAGCTCAGAGGTTAATAAAACAGCGTTAGCTGTTTCTGAGAGTTCCCCTCACATCTTCGCTCACTATTTTAGTCCCACAATGCTGGACTACCGCAAGCTGGCTCAACGGCGCCAGGAGTCGGCCGATCGAGATCAGCAACGCGGGCAGCAGTTGTACGAGTGCCAGGGGCAGGCGGAAAAATTGCGATCGAAGAATCAGGAGCTTAAGGCCAAGTTAGGGACGAAGTTGGCGCAGATCGGTCTCGTTCAGGACATTGCTCTATATAAGCGCCAAATTCAGGAACTGCAGCGCGACCTTACCGATACAGCAAATGGTTTTATATCCATACTTAACGAAATTCGAACATCAACTTCTAAAATTTCTACCTTCCTAAATTCCCCGCCATTTCATGAAATTACAGAAATTCCCGATGACTTGGACGTGCCCTCCACAAACCATTTTCGACATGAAGCGCCGATTGCTGCATTCGACGATCTATACGGGACTCATCGCAGCATCAGTCAATATCAAGGCCGTCATCCACGCCCAAAGAGGACTCTTCAAAAAGGCCGTTAGAAAGATAGCGGTCCTGCCCCTTCAGGATGGATCTGTTGAAAGCCTTTGCCTTCCAACGGGGGGTGAATGTTCGGGGCAGATCCCCACCGAAATGCGGCTGGCCAAACAGCAGCTATTTATTGGCCTTCAGCCGCATATTTGCACTGCTACATATTCATACATATATACATATTCTGTAAATTCTTGCACTTGCTTGCCCTGCTAAACGTTCTCTCAAAGCTCGCTCTTCTCTTCGTTATCTATGCTCGGCGTTATCTATGTTTGCCGAACGAAGAGAAGCTGCACTCAGCGATCGGAGCGGCAATGCTAGCAATGGGAAGGGCAAGCAAGGGCCACTCGCCGTTTAGACATCACACATTAAAGAACATTCGCAATTTTATTTCTGCGCCGCATTTTATTTAATCGAAATAATTATTCGGCCGATCGGGGATAAAAAGCATTATCCCCACATAAAATTTGGTGACCCCGACGTGATCTAACATAAACATTTTAATCACAAAAACCTTACAAATTCGATCGGAAACAATTTAGAGTGGCCCCACGGTTAATTTGTTCGGTTTTTCACAAGCAAAAGTAACAGTTGTTGCGTAGTCTGCCTTGCGATTATCTTAGGGTTCTTGCTGCGCTTATTGCAAGCGCTACTCTTTTCGGTCATCTTCCCGCTACGAAGTTTATTGCAAGCGTTCCTCTTTGCGGTCATCTTCCCGCTAGAAACGTTTCTACCGAAGCTGCCCATATGGACGCGCGAATCGACGCTGTGACTGCTGCTGGAAACAGGGTGGCTTATTTGAAGCGGAAAGCACCGGCATTATCGGCGAGGCTCAAGCAGATCGACGAGCTGCACGACACATTCAAAACCGTGCACAACGAGCTATTCTTCGCCTCTTCGTCTTCTGTCGCCGAGCCTTACAAGACATGGCTCAACTCCGTCCGACTAGGCGTCGGTCAGCGCGCTGCCTACTTGCAGCGACTCTACACTTCTCCATGGAAGGAAGAATTGCCCCAACTTCAACGCGCTATAGCTGCTGAACCCTGTATTCTGTTGGAAGCTGTTGAAAGTCAGGCTTTCAACGGGGGGAGTATGTCGGGTTCCGCAGCCCAATATTGGGAGACTTGATGGAAACATTATAGCCAGTGGTGCAGCAGTAAATTAAATTCCCTTTTTTATTGTTTGTTGTTTGTACTGCCCACTGCACTGCACATTGTACACACATATATACATATAAGCTCCCGCACGGCAGCAGCCTACCCAGCCGTTCTCTCGTGGTCTTTCCTTCTTTCTTTCGACTTTTCTATCACTCTATCGATCTTTCGTCTTCGCTATTGCTCTCTCCTCTGGATCTGTCGCACACTCGTTTGCAGTAGGGCACGGGCAATTCGGCCCGCCTGCCCTCAAATCAGTCTGGATATCGTCGCGCTCGCATTAGGGCACGGGCAATTCGGCCCGCCTGCCTTTGCAGCGTCTGGACCCTTCAATCGTCGCGCTCGCATTAGGGAACGGGCAATTCGGCCCGCCTCCTCTTGCAGTTTTGGACTCTTGAACCGGCTAACTCTACATCGCTAATCTCGCTTTCGCTATCCTATCCGCTCAACTTTCGCTATTGACAATAAAACTGTATCAAACTAAACTCTCGTGTTTAATATATCGCAAACTACGCTGCCGAAAAAGCTCGGCAGTTCAACAGTAATCTTAAACGATTTCAGTAAAGCGTTCGATAAAAATAATGGCATTGGCAGCAGTGAGCCCATTTTATGATAAACTTGGCCTCTGACTTGGATTTTGCCTGTTGTCGTAGTTGGTCATTTGTTCTGCGTCTATTGACTATGAAACGGCGTGATTGTCGTTGTTCTAATCTTATTACTTCATTGCGTTCAGCTCGTGTATCTTCTGACTCTTCTTGTCGCAATTGCGTCATTCTTACACGTGCATCATTATGTTGTTGCTGGATTTGTTCTTCGGTTCTTTCGGATCTTCTATTTCCCAAGCTTCTACACTTATTTGTATTATGGCTCAAATCAGCTCTTTGCGTTTTCTTGGCATTGCTCACGCAGTCTTGAAATAATTTGTTTGAATTTATGAAATTATAGCAAAAGTATTTTTTCGGTAATGTCAAAAACTTGACAGGATTAATTGTAAAATTTAAAAATGAAATTAAAAAAAGATGTTTTAAAAACAGCATTAATTAATTGACAGCATTAATTGTAAAATGTTAAAATGTTTATGGTGGACAACCCTTATCACTAAGGGGTATGAAAAATAGATGTTGGTCGATTCTCAGACCTACTCAATATGCTCCCAAAATTTCATGAGAATTTCATGAGAGCGAACATTGTGACACGAGAATTTTATATATATAGATATGTAAATATATATCTATATATGTACATATCTAATACTCTTCTTAAATTACTGATACTCTTATATCTTTCACGCAATTAGAAATTGCTTAGTTCTTTTAGTCCGATTTGTTCTAACTTTTCTCGAATATTAGTTTAACATTTATCTGTTTTTCCTGCATGTCTACGATCGGTTCGGTTATCGACTCGTATGTCATGCGGCAGCACTCCTCGGTCGGTTGGGCGAGAGGAGGGCTGCGTTCTTGCCTGCGATCTGCGTGTAACAGCCTTCTGCTGGTGTCGCTTGAGTCAATTGATGGTGCAGTCATATCATAAAACGTACTTAACAATTAAACTGAAATTGGATAATTACACTACTCGACAAAATTCAACTTTTTTTTCCGCTGTCGCCCAAAGTTACTTTTTCTGATAGATTTGGAGATTAAAATTTTTTTTAATAATTATGGTGTTTTCCAGGTTTAGTTTTTTTTTAAAGAATATTTAAAGTTTTGGTATTTTTTTTCAGAGGTAGTACTTCTATTTTTCACATAATTAACTTAAGTTTCCTACAACTGGTTGTATTGAACTTTGCAGTTTTAAAAAGCTGACAAATGCAGCTATAAATCCGACCCACGTTGTAGTTGCAACTTAACGTCTGGAATATATTAAGCTTTCAAATTTAAATTTCATAATTTTTTTCGGTATTTTTTCCCAAAATTTTGACTTTGAAAACTCAGGAAAAGTCGAAAAAAAAATATTTTATTGCTAACATTTTTAGTTTTAGATCAGGGGTCGGCAGCGTCCTATCCCATGTGCATAGCAAAAAGGCCACGGGGCAGCGCAGTCGGCACACGCATAGCGTAAAAACTTCGAGTACCGTCGGCCTTACTGCTCGGGTCCCGCGGCGGCAGAGAAAATGAATCGTGTTTCTTCGGGCCTATGCACATGCGGCTTCGGTATTCTGATCGTCAGCGTTGTGGCAACTGGTGTGGCAAATGGTGAAGACCACGCTGCGCAACTTTATGATTTTTCTGCGCAAATTAAATTGTACACTGACAAAAATGTTCAATATAATGTGGGAACATGATTTTTTCTTTTTAGAAAATATGGATGGCGGGCGCAATGTTTTTTTTTCTTGTTTTAGTTGTTTATGATGCTGTTTCTTTCGTTTTTTTATTACTACGATTTTTTTCCCATGGTTATTTTTTCTTTTGTTTGGCGTAAAACATTTTTCCTTATCTGGATTCATTTCTTTCAGTGCAAAGCAAGAAACGTTTTGCCTTCGTGTTGCTTCGTGTCTCTTGTCTGCGCACACAAGCGCACAAAACATGTGAGTGTATTGCGTGCCGACCCCTGTTTTAGATAGACACATTAATTAGGCGTCGTTTACGGTATCGTTTTTAAATGTCGATGGATAAACGGCCAAGTTGCAGACGTTTGACCAAAACTTCATATGCCGATTGGCACCATCCCAAATGCCATTTTACCGTTAAAAAATGTTACAAACACAGATTTTTGGTATTTTTGTAGGGAAAAAAACGGTTATACGTCGGCTAACGGAATTTATCAGCAAAATTCGGCATATGAAAAATTGGTCAAACGGTTGTAACTTAGCCGTTTATTCATCGATTTTTAAAAACGGTACCTTAAATGACGCATGTACATACCTTACCTCACATGTTCTTCGTGCGTTTGTGTGCGCAGACAACAGACACGAAGCAACAAGATTCATTTTCTCTGCCGTGGCGCTGCCGAGCAAAACAATGAAGCTTTTTGAGCATTTTTGTAAGGAAGTTCCTGTCTCAGGCCGGGGTACAGCCTCTCAGTCTGTCCAGGGCTCGGTCCCTATACAGAATCATTTGTATTTGGGGACCACAGAGAGGGATCGGACGGACCCGTGCATGGCGCAAGATTCACTCCGCTTGGGGGGAAACGGATATGAACTCGCCCCAGGTGCGACTCCCCAGTGGTGCGTGGACACTTGTGGGGAGGGAGGCCGCGCGCGGGGCGTAAGGGCCCGCCGCGACCGAGGTGTAGGCGAGGGGCGAGTGGTGATTGGTGTGCGTACTGCGTGCGGTGCAGGCGTATGCCTTGGCCGGGGCCTAGACTTGGGGCGTGCTGCGGAATGGCGTGGTCGGTGGGGAACAGAAATGCACGCAGCCTGCAGGAGGTGGTACCCTCCACTCGTAGCCAGCGAATGCGGCGCAGGGTACACCGGGCCTGGGCATAGGCACGTGTTGCGGATGACGTGGCTGCTGCGGGGCAGGGATACGCGGAGCACGTGGGCGGTGGTACCCCCCACTCATGGCTAACGAGTGCGGTGCAGCATACACCTTGGCCTGGGCATAGGTGGAAGGGGCGTGTTGCGGATGGCGTGGCTGCTGGGGGGCAGGGATACCCGAAGCACGTGGGCGGTGGTACCCCCCACTCGTGGCTAGCGAGTGCGGTGCAACATACACCTTGACATGGACATAGGCGAGAGGGGCGTGTTGCGGATGGCGTGGCCGAGGTGTTGTACCGGGAGGGAAGGAAAAGGAGATAAGGGGGCATTCAACGGGAAGGGGCAACCACCGGCTTGGCAAATTGCGTGGCGTCCGCGTACACGCTTGCCAACCGGTGATCCCCAAGGATGAGAAATAGGCTACGAGGAGGTGTTACTACGGGAGGGGAATCTCAGTCCGTGGAAGTCGTGGCATCCGCATACAACTCCACTGGCTGAGTTCCCGGCATGCAAAGGGAGCATCAAGTCGGCACACAATACGGAGGGGGGGGGGGGGGGGGGGGTTAAAATCGCAGGGCTTTCGGGTTACTCAAATTTTTTGCTTAAAATTATTGGCCTTTATTGGCCTGCCTTTTCTAACTATGGAATTGTTTTGTTACTAAGGGTCCCTGTCGCACTTTTCTACTCCCCAGCTCGCTTACGCGAGAGCAGCTTACCCGCTATCTTCCCCTGTAATCTTGAGCAGCACAATCCCGTCGGTTAGCTCCTGTGGATCTTTGTTCCTCGTTGGCACTTCGAATATATATTTTTTGTTCTCACGCACTTCTGGTTCTGTTCACTGCTAATTTTCGACTCCTGATCTCGTTTTTCGGCCGGCGACTCCAGGCCTTAAAGCTCGAGCCTCTGCCCGTAGACTCTGCCGGCATTTGTCGCTTGGCTTGCCGTTACGTGTGTGGCCGGCGGGCGCTCTCTGCGGTCTTCCCTCTCGCTCACTCTGGTATATCTGCCACCCTCGGCGGCTGCTTCTGTTTCCCGTTATTCGTTGGCGCGGTATTGCGTTGTGGCGATCTCTCTGCTGCGGCGATCCCTCTGCTGCGGTCTCTGCTCTCTCTCTCTCTGCGGTTTTTTGATCTCTCTTTGCTATTCTCCCGTTATTCGTTGGCGGGGTTCTGTGATAGAGATGCCTGTCAGTGATGCTCGTCAGTGATGCTCGTTACGGTTTCCGTGAACCGCCCCCACGGTCACGATTCCCGCATTAATTACGCTCATTTGCTTTGGATTTTTACCATCTATTTCTTAACCTAATAATATAATTGTCAAATACTACGAACTAGGGAAAACAAAAGAGGTAAATAAAAATAAAATAACATAACGTTCATATCGAGTTCGCCCGACTTGTGTCGGTGTCATGTGTGTTGTGAGGGGGCTCTGCCCTTTCACAGGCCGAAGCCCCACGAAGCCCCACAAACAATGCGTGCACAGGGGCGACGCTACACGAAGTTTTTACACTGTGCGTGTACCGACTGCGCTGTCCCGTGGCCTTTTCTTATGCACATTGCATAGAACACCGCCGGCTGAAGAAAAGCAACAAAAAATAAAACGATCGAGCCCAGGGCTGGAACCTACGACAGGTTTTATTCGAAAAAATTCCTATTTTACCCATCTTTGGTTGAAGCATTCGGAATAGGTTCGTTAGTTGACAGCCTTAGCCCAAGAGCAACAATTTACCAAAAAAATCAAGTAGCTGTTTGATGTACGATGTTGATTTACAAAAAAGACTATAGAAATATATTGTATTGCTTAGCTGAAGCAGTGCCCGTTGGCAATGCCTTCTTGCACTCTTCGAGTCGATGGTTTAAGAAGTATATAGCGTTGAGGTGTTCAGCATACATATAAATATGTTCTAGCAATATGGCTTTGCTCCGTAAGAATGACTGACGTCATACATATGTACATTCTTCAACACGTTTCATACCCAAGTAGTGGTACATTTCTAAACTAAGTCACTTTAAGTAGTCGTACAATAAGTTTGAACACATGGAGTGTTCCTACAACAAACATTTCGGATTAATACTCATAGGACCAAATAAAATTTTCTTAATATTTGTTGATTCTTTTTATATTACAGCCTGCTCCAGAACCGTACGATCATAGCGTTGATGAAAGAGAACATACTGTGGAACAATGGAAGGAGTTAATTTATGAAGAAGAGCACTATGAACACTATGAATAAGAAAACTAATTCCACTATATGCCATCACTAACTTGAGAATTAAACCTTCATTTTATCATAAATTTAAAGTCTTTTTGCATAATTAATACTAGTCAAAAAATGTTCCATTTTTTTCCTAAAGGCCTGTTTCTAGAACTGCGGAAAATCGCTGACAAAAATCTGCTATTTATTTCGTTTTGTGGAACGTAACTAAAATAGTGTGACCAAGAACCTAACACGGTTTGATTCAACTGTGCTTGGCAAATAGCGCCAATTTTGAAAATTCAACTGAAATTAAAAAAAGGATAAAATATAACTCTGTTGATGAAGTGATTGTGTTGGTAGCGGCATAAATTGTTGCCAACAATTAGGAAGAAGAATTACAGTACAGTACAGACGGAGGCACCAAAATTTCAAATTTATCAAAATGCTTACTTTCCGTGATCCGACAAAGACATGGTCTTGCCTCAACTGCTTTTATTAAAGCAATCTTCTCCCCACGTTAAAAATTTCCATATATCGTTTATAAAAATCGATGAATAAACGGCCAAGTTGCAGCCGTTTGACCAAAACTTCATATGCCGTTTGGCACCATCGTTTCATCGTTTCATCATTTTTTCGACTTTTCCTGAGTTTTCAAAGTCAAAATTTCGGAAAAAAATACCGTAAAAAAAGTATAAAATTTGAATTTGAAAGCTAAATATCTTCCAGACGTTAAGCGGCCGCTACAAAATATCTGAGTCGGACTTATAGCTGAATTTGTCAGCTTTCCAGCACTGCAAAGTTCAATACAACCAGTTATAAGAAACTTAAGTTATGTGAAAAATAGAAGCACTACCTCTGAAGAATAAAACAAATTTTTAAAAAATACTTAAAAAAAAACTAGGCCATAAAAAAACCATAATTCTTTAAAAAATTATTATATCTCCAAATCTATCAGAAAAAGTCATTTTGGGCGACAACGGAAATAAAAAGTTGAATTTTGTTGAGTAGTGTAATAGGCACATATGTATATATTCCTAGCCTGTCAGCTGTTCTCTCAGTCCACAATCGTGTCGATAAGAATTCGTGTTAGCTTGCTGGATACTGAGACCAGGAAAACACAAACGAAAAATTCCTGGCCCAGTTTTTTTTATATATAGTTTGGCAGTAATTTGTAGTTTCCGCGGTGCTGGCTACAGGCCTTAACTTCCTAAAAACTTTGTAGCTTATTTAATAAAGGAAATATAAAGCTTTCACATGAAAAACTGTTAATTTTTCGCTTTATTTTGTATTAAAATTGTTTTGAAACGGGTACTTAAAGATTATATTAGTATATTAGACTTGTGGTGATAGTGGATGTATGTAACACACAGAAGGAAGTTTTCGACCCTATAAAATACATACCAGTATATCCTATATCACAATCAATAGCCGAGTCTATATTGGCATGTTTGTCTATCCGTCTTCATAAGCGCCTCCTCCTTCAGACTCCTGAAATACAACACTATTACAAGTGTGTTTCCAAATTTCGCCCCGCCTCTTTCAGCTCCTAAAAAAGACACAAATTTGTGGCATGCACAATTTTAAAGATACGAGAAAACTAAAAGGAAAATCACTATATCCAGCAGATTTTCGAATCTGGATCAGATCGGATCATTATCGTAGCCACAATGAAGAAAACTATTTAGAGAAGCAACGTTTCCTTTCGCTTTCTATCACACTCTTCCTCGTCTGCCTATCTGGTTCGTCCAGATGAGAGCCTAGGTCTCAGAGACTATAAGAGCTAAAGCTACCAAACGTTCTTTGCAAAACGTTGCCACGCCACCTTCCGCCCCTCTAACGACGAAGATCTGTGGCATTCACAATTTTTAACAACAGCAATACAAGCCGAAATATAAAAAATATTGTATAAATAACATAGATCGTAAGCTCACATATATGTATACTGAGTGAGTACCGGGTATTCGATTATTGTATTTATTTTACAAATGTATGGCTAAACGACTTAGCTGCAGACGTTTGAGCAACCCCGCCTAATTCACATTATACAGTTACAGTCAGTTACCCTTGAATGCGTTGGAAATTTAGTATTTAAAAGGGAAGGGTCGCGTCCTGAATAATATAATAACTACACTGCCTTGAGGAGGAGATTTAGGTAAGAAATTTGGACATGTAGGTCAATTGGTGGAAAGATGATAATCGGAGGGCAAAATTTCCATTAGAACATACATAGCTGCAGTTCGTATTGCTCTCTCTCTCTCTTTCTCTCTATGCTTTCCCAACACTCCTCTGTCTCTCTCTTTCTACTAAAAATGATTTTAACAGTAATAACAATCGGATCAGATCAGTGATTCGCCAATCTGGTAGATGAAATTATTCTCTATGACTCTGCGTTATCGGTTTTCGTATCTTACAATTTGTTGGATGCCACAGATTTTCGATCGTTGTGAGGGTTATTCAGTATGATATCAGAGAACCAACATTTGGTTTCTCTGGCGGAGGTCTAGGCGTCAAACAAGACGGTCAGACAGACTGATAGACATGGTAATATCGACTTGGCTATTGATGCTCATCAAGAATATATATAATTTAATGGGTCAGAATCGCTTTCTTCTGAGTGTTACAAACACTCTTCGAGTACCAAATAAAAATAAAATTTGAAGCCCAAAATCTATCAAGAAAAATCAATCGGATGCTTTGTATGTTTTGGCTGTTGCGTAGTGTAATTTAGTTTAGCGTTTATTCCAAAGTTTGATTGAACCCGAAACTTTGAATTCAGATTAAGTTTGAAGTTTCAGTAGAATTTGATACCATATAAGCTGAATAAACTATACAGGGGTGCCCAGAAATCTCGTTCGCTTGAATTTCTCCTCAAATCCATTTAGCGGTACCACGCCCCGTTTTTAAGCTGTTTCGAAATCGTGCACTATTTATTCAACTATTTGATTAAATACATCCATAAAACACACTTAAAACATTACGAATCTTACTTTGACATAAAGGGTGTGATTAACCCACATCCAAATAATTTAACAATAGACATGTTAAGATAATTAAATAAGCATTTTATTAAATGCATTCCAAGCCGCAGCCTCAATTTTCACATAATGATTCCGGTCGCAAAGAGGGGAGACGTCCGATGGTGCTAATTAGTCTGATTCTTACTCTCGAAGTTAGAGCAATAATTAAATTATATAGAAAGTAATCAGTTTTTCTTTTTAATGACGCATTAGAAAAAATAGCTCATTGCAGTAAAACTTGCTTTACTTCAAATGTTCTCCTACTTGTTGTACGAATTGCGAATTGTACGTACGAATTGTAGTTATACCAGGCGGGCAGCGTTTCTTTTCTTATTGTTATACATTTTGTGCTTTTTTTTAAGGGGAAAGCATCGTAAGCCGTCCAGGACGGTGTTATTTTGACCTTTATGAAGGATCACACAAACATTGCCCGCAACTTTACCGAAGGGAACAGGGTGGCTGTAGCTGAAGCATGGGAAGACTTAGCACTCCAGCTGAATGTTTTGGGTGCTTCAATTAAAACTGCAGAGTAGTGTCAAAATGTGTCAATGTGTCAAAATGTTTAAATAGCAGCTATGAGCAGCAGGAGGTGGGCCTTTCAAGCAGCTGGTGCCTTCTTCCACTGAGGAAGAGATAGCCTTTCTCTGTAATATGTTTGAGGCGGTGGATGGCGGGACCGACTCCAGAACGTTTGGAATCTTGCAGTCCGCCGACAAGAAAGAAAACAAACCTTCCTAAGAAGACCATGGACGGTCCATTCCATGCTGCCAGTTGCAGCAAGGAAAAAGCGCCAGCCAAAATCAGGCTGACTGTAATGGGGTCAGACGAGAATGTGGTCTTGAGGAAGATTAAGGACGCGCTGGTGGAACTGAGGAAAAAGGAGTAGGAGATTTTGGAAGAGCGTAGAAATACTAATCAAATCTTAGAAATAAAGTCGAAATTTAATTAATTAATGTAGAAATAATAAAAGTACATACATATGTACATAACACTAGTCGACAAGACTTTTCCGCTGTCGCCAAAAATGACTTTTTCTGATAGATTTGAATGTTGAACAATTGAACAAACTGTTACAAACTCCGATTTTTGGTATTTTTGTAGGAAAAAAAACGGTTATATGTCGGCTAACGGAATTTATCGGCGAAATTCGGCATATGAAGTTTTGGTCAAACGGTTATAACTTAGCCATTTATTTTTATATTCTTATAAGCAATTCCTTAAACGAGGCCTAATTGATGTGTCTATCTTAAACCAAAAATCAAGGCATTCAAATATTTTTTTTTCGACTTTTCCTGAGCTTTCAAAGTCAAAATTTCGGGGAAAAAATACCGAAAAAAATGATGAAATTTAAATTTGGAAGCTTAATATCTTCCAGACGTTAAGTTGCAGCTACAAAACGTCTGAGTCGGATTTATAGCTGCATTTGTCAGCTTTTTTTAACTGCAAAGTTCAATACAACCAGTTGTAGGAAACTTAAGTTATGTGAAAAATAGAAGCACTACCTATGACAAAAAACACCAAATTTTTAAAAAATTCTTTAAAAAAAAACTACTTCATGAAAAAAAAACCATAATTCTTAAAAAAATTTTAAATCTCCCAATCTATTAGAAAAAGTCATTTTTGGAGACAGCGGAAAAAAAAAGTTGAAATTTGTCGAGTAGTGTAATTGACAAAACTGAATAAATGTATTTATTAAAAATGAAATTTACATAAGAAAGCCTTAACGTACTCTTAAAAATGCTTCTATATTATCCCGAATTTGTGAAGTTGGTTCAGACTAATTATAATTTGGTAAAGAGTTAATTTCGTCGCGATATTCATTAACTTCGACAACACGAAACTCCTTAATTTAGGTTGCGCGCTGTGCTGCCTTTCCTGCAGTCAGACGAGCGTGTATGTCCAGCGGATCGATTCCTATTATGGTGTGTTTGTTGTTTATTATTATTCCATCCTAGGGCGATAAGCATACATATATATGGAATTATACTTATAAAATAAGGCGTTAAATTACTAGAACTAGAACAAAAAATTGTTTCATTGTGCGTTTGTACTTGAATTTAATGCTAATAATATTTTAGGTTCGTCCTGACGTGCTAAACTTAAGTGGTTCATATAGGTAAGATGGCTCTTTGGTGTAGATAACTTTTTGTAGTAATATTAGGACTCTAAGCTCTATCCAGTGCCTTTCTAAAGTGGCATATCGAAAATTTTTATCATTACGTCGGAACACCGGTCAATTCTATGTCTTTATTGAAAGCAACTTTAGCTTGCGTTAGCTGGCGGAGTTACATTCACTAAATGCTTCTATACCATTAAAAAGTACTGGTGTAATGTATATTTTCGCAATTGTTTGTATGATTTTCACTGGTAAAAAGTCTTTAGTTAAGCTGGGTATCCAGCACCGCGGCAACTAAAAATTACTGCCAAACTTCATATAAAAAAAACGGGGCCAGTAATTTTTCGTTTGTGTTTTCCTGGAGTCAGTATCCAGCAACGTAAACGGGATCCACGAATTTTTTCGATAGTATCGATATTCACACGAATGTGGACTGTGAGAACAGCTGATAGGGGTGCCAGTAAAATATATGTGCCTATTTTTACTGGAGTACAAGTAAGAGGTGGGGGCAAAATCTGTGCGCAAACCCAAAAAGAGATATGCAAATTTTTAAAGTGAGGAGAAGATTTCTTAAAAAAAGCAGTTGAGGCAAGACCATGTCTTTAGCGAATCACGGATAAAGAGCATTTTGATAATTTGGACATTTTGGCGCCTCCAACTGCGCTGTACTTCTTCTTACAGCAATATGTGCCACTACCAACACAATCACTTCATCGTCAGTATTACTTTCCTTCCTTTTTTAAATTTTAGTTTAATTTTCAAAATTGGCGCTGTTTACAAAACACAGCTGATTCATGAGAGTGGCAAATCACTTTTTAGGCTCTTGGTCACACTATCTTAATTGAGTTCCACACATCCGAAATAATGAGCAGTTTCCTTTCAGTAAAATTTCGCGGTGCTGGATACAGGCCTTTACATAAAAATTTCGAAGTATTGAATAAGTTTTTCGGACTGATTTGTTTAAGTGATCTTCTCATGTCAACGTTTGGTCAAAGATAAAACCTAAGTTGTTTGCCCGTTTTACATATTCCATGGGAATATTTTCAATAGACAATTTTTATAGTGCATTAGTGTCGAACTTTCTATTATCTATGACTATACATTTTGACTTCTTTGGGTTTAATTCTAGCCCATTGATATTAGCCCACTGAATTACACTTTTCAATTCACTGTTCCAGGCACGAATACAGTCATTAATTAATAGGACTAATAGGACGACTAACAAACATTTGATCATCATCAGCTTACATATGAACGTCACAACTTGATAATATACTCGGTAGATCATTAACATACGCAGAGGATAGTAATGGTCCTATGGCGGATCCATGAATAACGCCACGCTTGACACAAAGTAAAGACGATTTTTTTTATATATATTATATTATTATAAAGACACATCATTTATAGACACAGATTGCCTACAACTACTCAAGTACGAAAAAATAAGTCTTGTTGCTGCACGCGACAAATTACATAGACGATTAAGCTTACAGCAAAGAATTACGTCGCTTATTCTGTCAAAAGCTGTAGTATAATCTAAAAGTTTCAGAAATAATCAATAATAATCACAATAATCACAGAAGAAGTTAATATCACCACAGTTTCTATAGTGATTTCAACATGACAAACAAAGTGACGTCAATATTCCGTACGGGTTTTGAGGTCTGAATAATTTTGTCCAATTCGAACACTGCACGCCATTTGTTTTCGGACATTGCAGGAGTTGGTACTGATCCCACTTCTGATGTCGTATTATTGTTTTGCTTGAGATTGCCGTCAGGGTTCGTTATTAAAATCCATTGTCGGGTTACGTTTTCGTATAGCAGACGCAAAAATAGCTGAATTGCTGAATTGCTGAATTGTTAGCAATTGCCTTGGCAAGCTTCCAAAAATCGACTATACTGAGAGCATAGCCGTATAATCTGGTTAGCATTCGTTGCGACCAAACGTGCCCTTATTTTGTTATGACTTCCCATTCCTGTTCTCAGTGCAGTGTCGACGTTACACCGGCGCAGCTTCGCGGATTCGAGGCGGTTCACTGTTCATCGCTCTGCCGTCGCACTTTCCACAATCCGTGTGTTGATTTGCCTGTAGATTGGAAACTAATTTGCCGAATCTACTCTGTCAATGTGATAGTTGCGTAGTGAGCATTGATTCGCACTCAAAAACGAATGAGATCATGGATGAACTTACTAAACTTAAAAGCCTTTATTTGAATCTAAATGCAAAGTTTGAAGTCGGATCTGCAGATGCCCCAGCTAATGTTAATGTCACACAGCGGAAGAAGGAGAATGCACCTAGCAAACCTGCGTCTACTTCCCATCACAATCCCAATCCCGCTGTGATAGACCATAAATTTCCATCAGTTGGCTTTAAGGTTGTTCTCAAGAAAAATAAAAACAATTGCAACAACAAGAAGCTCATAATTGGTTTGGCACCAACTTGTGATCAATTCGAAGTTTTGCCCAGAAAAAGACACAAATCCAGAAGCGGTGTGCAAGTTTGTTGCTGATAAGCTGGAAGTGAATGCTAAGAGCATAACATGCCCTGGCATGTTATGTTTAAATACCTTGAAATTCGTCAATTTTAAGCTTGGATTCCCGGAGCAGTATTATCTAACTTTCTTCAGCAATTCTGGCCACAATCAGTTAAAGTGAGCCGGTTCATCCACAAGGAAAGACAGCACTTGAATTCGACTGTTGTGAACATAAGGGGGTGTTGAGCCACTTAATCCTTAATAATCGGCGTCACTGGCTCGTAAACCTTGCTGAATTTACTAATTCTAGTTGTTTTGTTCATCATAAGCTTTTATGCCTTAATATTGAATTTTTACATTTTTTACCAGCCGTTATCGAAGCTTGGGGTTACCCTAGATTCCGAAGCTGTATAAAAGGTACCACTTATCAGAAGCCATATAAAAGGTACTACTTATCAGCTGATGGCAAAAGGCAGCAATCTGAACTGGTTGCTAAACCCTAAAAGTAAATTATCATTTAAAAAAAAAGCAAAACCCATCGCAGGATCTCTGGAGCTGAGTGGTTCCTGCGAAATAAAGACATCGCCAGAGACCTTGGATTCCCTCATCGGCGATGTTGTCAACGCATAAGCTATATCTATAGCTAAATATATGTATATATGTATATCGAAAAACTCGGAAATCACCCCAACGCGCAAGCGAGGAGACTCGCCTGAGCCTCTCACCAGCGACGGCTTCGACAGATCCACCCTATCGACCTACCTGACAGGATTATATGAAGACCTTACACGTAGCATAGACACCTAAGAAATGAAGACCCAAAACCCGCACCATACCTGGATTATGCTTAATCCTTTCAGTTTTGTTATCTTTCTCTATTGCGTAAGTAGCTATTTAGTTACAGTAAGCAATAACAAATTATTATTATGTTGTGATATAAGTAGTCATAGTAATAAATTACAACCAACCTGAAAAAAAACAAAAACAAAAAAAAGTTTTTGATCATTCCACCTTCTATGCCGTAAGTGATTGCCTCATGTCTTTGGATTGGGTTTTCTTGCTATAGAATGCTTGTACCGAGACTAATTATAATAACTTCCTTGTTGCCTTTACGAATACTATCAAAGTCCAATCCTAATGTATTCTGGCGCTTCATAAATGTAAAAAAAATCATCGTCATCTTAAAATGTCTTTATTCCAATCTGAGGTACGCTCGGTCTGCCCAGGATCCTACTACAAGAAATTTGAAGTTTGCTGGAACCTCTAGAAGAAACCGTGCCGTCCCGAGGTCAGGTTTGGGAAGAGCATGGGGGAATACGGGGCGTAAGATTTAGATAGAGATGGAAAGCGAGGCGTGGTCACACTCGCGGTGTCAAGAGAAGGATTAGGCCCGAGGCGTGGTCACACTCGCGGAGTCGAGGGTGGTATGGGACACGGGCCGTGGTCACACTCGCGGGTCGAGGGTGGTATAGGACGTTTGCTCACGAAGACGATCAATTCTTAAGTCAGTGCTGCTCCCACGCTGCTCTTGTTGGACGACGAATGACGAAGAAAGGGCGATGCTGCGATAGAGAGTGCAGGGCAACAGTAAGCAACAATGATTAAGAGAGATGCGCTCTTTATGTTACCGTGGGCCGGCGCTAAGCCGAACAGCTAATGTTGGAGACCTCTAATAGTTCCACCAAGGTTATGTTGGGATATCTTAGCCAGACTAATCATGTTTTTCTTGGCTAGAGTTATGCCAAGGATAAGGTTTTTTAAGTGTATTATGTTGATTCTGTTTTTAGCGAGGATCGATTTTTACTATCTGGGACCTCTCGGCCTCGTCCGACTTGTGGATTGTATTTAAAAATTGCCTCAGTTCGTTCAGTCGGTCTTGTGTTTTGGAGTTGATCTTCATCTGTTGGTATTCGGATTCGCTATGGTGGACTTTGATTATATCTATTAAGTTACGGATATGATCTAAATCGGTCGTTAATACCAGAGCCATGCGGGTGTCTCTGAACATTCCGGCAGCCCGCTCCGTCTGGTCAACGTAGACCTCATACGACTTGACGTTGGTGGTATGATGGAGGTATCCCGGCTTCTCCCAGATCACGGCGTCGGCGTCCACGACCGGGATATAGTCGGCGTTAGTGTAGTCATTTAACTTAAATAAAGCCTGCGCCGTGCTCCGATTAAGACTAGTAGAGCTAACAGCAGTAACGACGAGAGATCTAGCGGGACTTAGACGTTATTATTTGCTCTAAATTGACTCGGTGTGCGACCGGAAGGATGAATTGTTGGATTTGATTTACTCGTAGGTTTATTGGATAGAAGTTGACTGTTATCCTTGATCGGAGTTGACTTTTTGTTGGTTAGGCTTAAGTTTTTGTTCTTGATGTACTGCTAGATTGGTTTTGTGCTTGAGTTTATTGGATAGGGGTTGACTTGATCGGAGTTTATTTTTGTTTGCTGGGGCTAGCTTTTGTTTTGATGCACTGCTGGGTTGGGTTTATCCTTGATAGGAGTTGGAAGTTGACTTTATTCTCTAGTTTATTCTCTAGAAAGTCCGAGCGTTGATTGATATAGTTGTCGGTTACTGTCCGCGCTGGGGGTCGGTTTGTGTCCTCACACCGTTTCTGCAAAGACAATATAAACACTAAGATGTGCCACGCCATAGCGAGACAGCACGTATTTTCTCTCTTTGTAAAAAACGTCGCTCCATACAAAACAGAATTGTATAAGCGTTAAACATCTTAGTGCTTATATTGTCTTTCGTTTCTATATCATGCCGTCGTAGCGTTTGCGTCGTCAGCCGGATTGTCTAGCTTTGGGCCTTGGAAGCCTTCAGATCGTTGATATTAGCGACCTTTTGTTTCCGGTTGCCGGAGTGTTGTAATTTTACGATATTTGGTGATGAAACATTTCTGACCCGATATGGTCCGTCAAATTTGCAAATCTGCAAAACCCTCGGCTGCATTTGAAAGGTGATGTTGCCGTACGAGGACCAACGAGCCGATCGTACGATGCCATTTTCTGCGACGGAGATTGTAATGTCGTGTTTACTCGCCCTTTGAATGTTACTCTGGATGATAGAAAACATCTCCTTCAGCCTTGAGGCTTTATCTGTAGCCGTGTTCTGGGTATTTCCAGTCCCTGGTGTGACTTCGTCGTACAGAACTCCGGGCAACCTAGGTTCTCTAACGTTTTAAAGGAAAGCAGGGCTGAATCTAGTAGTCTCGGAGACGCTAGAGTTTATGGCCAATGACATTTCGGGTAAAAGTTCATCCCACGTATTCTGGTGGTCGTCGATGAATTGGGCGGTCATTGTCTTCACGGTTCTAGTCGCCCTTTCCGTGGGATTTTCCTGGTTGCAATAGGCCGCGATTTGGAGGAATGTTCGAAACGAGCGACTGGTGAACTGGGGGCCATTATCGCAGACGAATAATTTCGGTACACCAAAGCTACTGAGGAAAAATACCAGTAGCATCGTATTCCCTCGTTTGGACCGTGGCAGTGGTCCGACGAAACCTGCACACAAGGTTGCAAACGGCTCCTCTGCCTTGCGTTGCATAGCCAGGAACTTCTGACAACTTACGCAGTTACGAATGTAGCGTCTTATGTTTCTGTAGAGCCCTGGCCAATAATACCGTTGAGATATCCTGGTAATGGTCTTCCGTATGCCGAGGTGGCCGGCTGTTGGTTGATAGTGGCATTCGTGGAGTACCCTTTTTCAGAAAGCATAGTTTCCAGGACTTCGTTCCATCGGGTCTGTGGCCAAGATTTCGGTAAAGTTGATCGTTCTCGTAGGTGTAGTCACGGTACTTTTGAGGTTCGTCGTGGACTTGCTGTTAAGCTAGGAACAAATGTTAGTCTCCTCTTCAACACGTGCGAGTATTTCCAAGGGCTGCCTACCACGTCAAAATGGTAGCCCTTTAGTTTTCGTATTGCCCATATAACTGATAGGCATTCATTGTCAGTGGCAGAGTAATTTTCTTCCGCTTTGTTAAGGCGTCAGCTGACATACGCTGACGTTGTTTCCCCTCAATCTCATGAGGGAGGACTGCGCCCACGCCTACGTTACTTGCATCCGTTTGCAAGGAGAATTTGACGTTGAAATCTGGGCAAGCGAGTACGGGGTCTGTAGTAAGTAATTTTTTTAGTTTTTCGAAGGCGTCTCCTTCTTTAGAAATTGTGACATTGGTAAGACCACGATGGCGAAATTTGAGTTTCCATATCTGCGCTGATGACCGTGTCTAGCGTCTGTTGGAAAGTTGCCGATGCGGAATGTAATCCGAAGGGCATAACCTTCTTTTGATGAAGACCTCTTCCGGCTACCGTGAAAGCTGTAGCTTCCCTACTGCCGAGGGCCTAAGGTACTTGCCAATACCCATTTTTCAGATCTAGAGTGGTGATAAAATGCGCATTCTTGAGGCGTTCCAAGATATAATTAAACCTTGGTAACGGATAGGCGTCTGGGATGGAACTATTGTTGAGCTGGCGATAGTCCACGCACATACGCCATTTGTTATTCTTTTTACGAACGAGAACAATTGGCGCGCTGTGGGGACTTCGGGAAGGTTCGATGTGTCCTTCAGATTTTCAAACTTCGGCAGTTCTTCGTCCAGGAATTCCTGGATCTCCACCGCGAGGTCAGGTGGACAAGGATCGTTTGTTGGTTCCGGCTCGTCCTCAATTAGTTCGTCGGTCCCTAAGTTGAAACTTCGATTCGCATCTTTGGGGAGGATGGTCGGGTCAAACGCGCTAGGAGGTTCCGTCTCCCAAGTGTATTCCCTTATGTTGTCGACGACCGGGGTGGTGTCGGTCAGGAGAAGGGTGTTCGCGTGGGTTTGGCTGCGATCGGTCTGGCACTGACAATTGCACCAATTCCAATTCCGGGCCCCGGCTGGTGTCTCCGAAGGCTACCAACCTTCTTTCCGATTCCTGTAGGGGAGGACTCTGCGCCAGTGGTTGGAGCGCTAGTTCAGGTACTCCTTCGTGTTGAGGAGGCAGCGTGATTGCTGGTGGTGGTCTACGTTGGTCACCCTTCTTGGTGCTTGGTTGTTGGGCGACGGCCTTGGTTTTCTAGGGGCTATTGCCTTTTGGGAGGCTATTCTGATTTCCATTTCACAATGGGGCGACGGCCTCGGAGCTGTAGGAGTTGGGTGCCACATTGGATCGTTGTTTCGTTCGCGCATAGGAAATCCATGACTCGGAGGGGTATCTGGACTTCTCGTCTGTCTAACCGGATGTACGCCATGAGGATCTGCATGATCTCACGCACTGAGCTGGCGGCCAAGCAGATCTGCACACTTGGCAAATAACCAAGTTGTCTTCAAGCGTGTTGGTTTCTACTATGAGAACATTTTTGCATCTACTAAGCGCATCTCTTGTGTTGCATTCTGCTGCATTTTCAATGGTTCAGCTCTTAATGATATTTTCATATCTAGAAATACGTGGGTTGATTTACCTTGAGCTTATCAGCAATTAATATCACCACCGCTTCTGTCTCCGTCGCGGTAGCAAATTTACCAATATGCAGGTAATTTCTGCTCTTCAATACATTTAGTTGCTCTCAGCTCGGAGCATTTTTATTAGTGTGATCACACAGGACTCTGGATACTGGATTGCTCTGGCTTTTATAGTCTCAGAGATCTAGGCGCAAATAAAGACGGACGGACAGACGGACGGACAGACAGACATGACTATATCGACTCGGCTATTAATGCTGATCAAAAATATATATACTTTATGGGGTCGGAAACGCTTCCTTCTGGGCGTTACACACATCCGTTTTCACCACAAATCTAATATACCCCTATACTTTTTGAGTACCGGGTATAAAAACTTTCCAATCCCAGATAAGGTACAAGTGGTGCACTGTTTTCTCGGTCTATGCTCTTACTTCAGAATATTTTTATAAGATTTTTCAACTGTCGCCAAACCGCTTTACGATCTTTTAAGAAAAGATACAACATTTCAATTGGAAAAAACGAACTAAATTGCTCCACGATGCTTAAGGAAATATTAATGCAGGCACCCATTTTAGCAATTTATAATCACAAGAACGAGATATAAGTACACTGTGATGCAAGCGCTCTTGGTTTCGGGGCAGTATTACTTCCAATTTCTAAGCAAACAACTGCAGCGGAATCAAAATATCACAGCTTTGAGCTGGAAACAATGGCAATAATTTAAGCATTAAGCAGGCTTTGTATATATGTATTTATATGGAAAACGTTTCAAAATTGTTACTGACTCCCTTACGATAACGCTCAAAAAAAAAAGTTTAAATCAACCCACGTATTTCTAGATATGAAAATATCATTAAGAGCTGAACCATTGAAAATGCAGCAGAATGCAACACAAGAGATGCGCTTAGTAGATGCAAAAATGTTCTCATAGTAGAAACCAACACGCTTGAAGACAACTTGGTTATTTGCCAAGTGTGCAGATCTGCTTGGCCGCCAGCTCAGTGCGTGAGATCATGCAGATCCTCATGGCGTACATCCGGTTAGACAGACGAGAAGTCCAGATACCCCTCCGAGTCATGGATTTCCTATGCGCGAACGAAACAACGATCCAATGTGGCACCCAACTCCTACAGCTCCGAGGCCGTCGCCCCATTGTGAAATGGAAATCAGAATAGCCTCCCAAAAGGCAATAGCCCCTAGAAAACCAAGGCCGTCGCCCAACAACCAAGCACCAAGAAGGGTGACCAACGTAGACCACCACCAGCAATCACGCTGCCTCCTCAACACGAAGGAGTACCTGAACTAGCGCTCCAACCACTGGCGCAGAGTCCTCCCCTACAGGAATCGGAAAGAAGGTTGGTAGCCTTCGGAGACACCAGCCGGGGCCCGGAATTGGAATTGGTGCAATTGTCAGTGCCAGACCGATCGCAGCCAAACCCACGCGAACACCCTTCTCCTGACCGACACCACCCCGGTCGTCGACAACATAAGGGAATACACTTGGGAGACGGAACCTCCTAGCGCGTTTGACCCGACCATCCTCCCCAAAGATGCGAATCGAAGTTTCAACTTAGGGACCGACGAACTAATTGAGGACGAGCCGGAACCAACAAACGATCCTTGTCCACCTGACCTCGCGGTGGAGATCCAGGAATTCCTGGACGAAGAACTGCCGAAGTTTGAAAATCTGAAGGACACATCGAACCTTCCCGAAGTCCCCACAGCGCGCCAATTGTTCTCGTTCGTAAAAAGAATAACAAATGGCGTATGTGCGTGGACTATCGCCAGCTCAACAATAGTTCCATCCCAGACGCCTATCCGTTACCAAGGATTAATTATATCTTGGAACGCCTCAAGAATGCGCATTTTATCACCACTCTAGATCTGAAAAATGGGTATTGGCAAGTACCTTAGGCCCTCGGCAGTAGGGAAGCTACAGCTTTCACGGTAGCCGGAAGAGGTCTTCATCAAAAGAAGGTTATTCCCTTCGGATTACATTCCGCATCGGCAACTTTCCAACAGACGCTAGACACGGTCATCAGCGCAGATATGGAAACTCAAATTTCGCCATCGTGGTCTTACCAATGTCACAATTTCTAAAGAAGGAGACGCCTTCGAAAAACTAAAAAAATTACTTACTACAGACCCCGTACTCGCTTGCCCAGATTTCAACGTCAAATTCTCCTTGCAAACGGATGCAAGTAACGTAGGCGTGGGCGCAGTCCTCCCTCATGAGATTGAGGGGAAACAACGTCAGCGTATGTCAGCTGACGCCTTAACAAAGCGGAAGAAAATTACTCTGCCACTGACAATGAATGCCTATCAGTTATATGGGCAATACGAAAACTAAAGGGCTACCATTTTGACGTGGTAGGCAGCCCTTGGAAATACTCGCACGTGTTGAAGAGGAGACTAACATTTGTTCCTAGCTTAACAGCAAGTCCACGACGAACCTCAAAAGTACCGTGACTACACCTACGAGAACGATCAACTTTACCGAAATCTTGGCCACAGACCCGATGGAACGAAGTCCTGGAAACTATGCTTTCTGAAAAAGGGTACTCCACGAATGCCACTATCAACCAACAGCCGGCCACCTCGGCATACGGAAGACCATTACCAGGATATCTCAACGGTATTATTGGCCAGGGCTCTACAGAAACATAAGACGCTACATTCGTAACTGCGTAAGTTGTCAGAAGTTCCTGGCTATGCAACGCAAGGCAGAGGAGCCGTTTGCAACCTTGTGTGCAGGTTTCGTCGGACCACTGCCACGGTCCAAACGAGGGAATACGATGCTACTGGTATTTTTCCTCAGTAGCTTTGGTGTACCGAAATTATTCGTCTGCGATAATGGCCCCCAGTTCACCAGTCGCTCGTTTCGAACATTCCTCCAAATCGCGGCCTATTGCAACCAGGAAAATCCCACGGAAAGGGCGACTAGAACCGTGAAGACAATGACCGCCCAATTCATCGACGACCACCAGAATACGTGGGATGAACTTTTACCCGAAATGTCATTGGCCATAAACTCTAGCGTCTCCGAGACTACTAGATTCAGCCCTGCTTTCCTTTAAAACGTTAGAGAACCTAGGTTGCCCGGAGTTCTGTACGACGAAGTCACACCAGGGACTGGAAATACCCAGAACACGGCTACAGATAAAGCCTCAAGGCTGAAGGAGATGTTTTCTATCATCCAGAGTAACATTCAAAGGGCGAGTAAACACGACATTACAATCTCCGTCGCAGAAAATGGCATCGTACGATCGGCTCGTTGGTCCTCGTACGGCAACATCACCTTTCAAATGCAGCCGAGGGTTTTGCAGATTTGCAAATTTGACGGACCATATCGGGTCAGAAATGTTTCATCACCAAATATCGTAAAATTACAACACTCCGGCAACCGGAAACAAAAGGTCGCTAATATCAACGATCTGAAGGCTTCCAAGGCCCAAAGCTAGACAATCCGGCTGACGACGCAAACGCTACGACGGCATGATATAGAAACGAAAGACAATATAAGCACTAAGATGTTTAACGCTTATACAATTCTGTTTTGTATGGAGCGACGTTTTTTACAAAGAGAGAAAATACGTGCTGTCTCGCTATGGCGTGGCACATCTTAGTGTTTATATTGTCTTTGCAGAAACGGTGTGAGGACACAAACCGACCCCCAGCGCGGACAGTAACCGACAACTATATCAATCAACGCTCGGACTTTCTAGAGAATAAACTAGAGAATAAAGTCAACTTCCAACTCCTATCAAGGATAAACCCAACCCAGCAGTGCATCAAAACAAAAGTTAGCCCCAGCAAACAAAAATAAACTCCGATCAAGTCAACCCCTATCCAATAAACTCAAGCACAAAACCAATCTAGCAGTACATCAAGAACAAAAACTTAAGCCTAACCAACAAAAAGTCAACTCCGATCAAGGATAACAGTCAACTTCTATCCAATAAACCTACGAGTAAATCAAATCCAACAATTCATCCTTCCGGTCGCACACCGAGTCAATTTAGAGCAAATAATAACGTCTAAGTCCCGCTAGATCTCTCGTCGTTACTGCTGTTAGCTCTACTAGTCTTAATCGGAGCACGGCGCAGGCTTTAGTTAAGTTAAATGACTACACTAACGCCGACTATATCCCGGTCGTGGACGCCGACGCCGTGATCTGGGAGAAGCCGGGATACCTCCATCATACCACCAACGTCAAGTCGTATGAGGTCTACGTTGACCAGACGGAGCGGGCTGCCGGAATGTTCAGAGACACCCGCATGGCTCTGGTATTAACGACCGATTTAGATCATATCCGTAACTTAATAGATATAATCAAAGTCCACAATAGCGAATCCGAATACCAACAGATGAAGATCAACTCCAAAACACAAGACCGACTGAACGAACTGAGGCAATTTTTAAATACAATCCACAAGTCGGACGAGGCCGAGAGGTCCCAGATAGTAAAAATCGATCCTCGCTAAAAACAGAATCAACATAATACACTTAAAAAACCTTATCCTTGGCATAACTCTAGCCAAGAAAAACATGATTAGTCTGGCTAAGATATCCCAACATAACCTTGGTGGAACTATTAGAGGTCTCCAACATTAGCTGTTCGGCTTAGCGCCGGCCCACGGTAACATAAAGAGCGCATCTCTCTTAATCATTGTTGCTTACTGTTGCCCTGCACTCTCTATCGCAGCATCGCCCTTTCTTCGTCATTCGTCGTCCAACAAGAGCAGCGTGGGAGCAGCACTGACTTAAGAATTGATCGTCTTCGTGAGCAAACGTCCTATACCACCCTCGACCCCGCGAGTGTGACCACGGCCCGTGTCCCATACCACCCTCGACTCCGCGAGTGTGACCACGCCTCGGGCCTAATCCTTCTCTTGACACCGCGAGTGTGACCACGCCTCGCTTTCCATCTCTATCTAAATCTTACGCCCCGTATTCCCCCATGCTCTTCCCAAACCTGACCTCGGGACGGCACGGTTTCTTCTAGAGGTTCCAGCAAACTTCAAATTTCTTGTAGTAGGATCCTGGGCAGACCGAGCGTACCTCAGATTGGAATAAAGACATTTTAAGATGACGATGATTTTTTTTACATTTATGAAGCGCCAGAATACATTAGGATTGGACTTTGATAGTATTCGTAAAGGCAACAAGGAAGTTATTATAATTAGTCTCGGTACAAGCATTCTATAGCAAGAAAACCCAATCCAAAGACATGAGGCAATCACTTACGGCATAGAAGGTGGAATGATCAAAAACTTTTTTTTGTTTTTGTTTTTTTTCAGGTTGGTTGTAATTTATTACTATGACTACTTATATCACAACATAATAATAATTTGTTATTGCTTACTGTAACTAAATAGCTACTTACGCAATAGAGAAAGATAACAAAACTGAAAGGATTAAGCATAATCCAGGTATGGTGCGGGTTTTGGGTCTTCATTTCTTAGGTGTCTATGCTACGTGTAAGGTCTTCATATAATCCTGTCAGGTAGGTCGATAGGGTGGATCTGTCGAAGCCGTCGCTGGTGAGAGGCTCAGGCGAGTCTCCTCGCTTGCGCGTTGGGGTGATTTCCGAGTTTTTCGATATACATATATACATATATTTAGCTATAGATATAGCTTATGCGTTGACAACATCGCCGATGAGGGGAATCCAAGGTCTCTGGCGATGTCTTTATTTCGCAGGAACCACTCAGCTCCAGAGATCCTGCGATGGGTTTTGCTTTTTTTTTAAATGATAATTTACTTTTAGGGTTTAGCAACCAGTTCAGATTGCTGCCTTTTGCCATCAGCTGATAAGTAGTACCTTTTATATGGCTTCTGATAAGTGGTACCTTTTATACAGCTTCGGAATCTAGGGTAACCCCAAGCTTCGATAACGGCTGGTAAAAAATGTAAAAATTCAATATTAAGGCATAAAAGCTTATGATGAACAAAACAACTAGAATTAGTAAATTCAGCAAGGTTTACGAGCCAGTGACGCCGATTATTAAGGATTAAGTGGCTCAACACCCCCTTATGTTCACAACAGTCGAATTCAAGTGCTGTCTTTCCCTGTGGATGAACCGGCTCACTTTAACTGATTGTGGCCAGAATTGCTGAAGAAAGTTAGATAATACTGCTCCGGGAATCCAAGCTTAAAATTGACGAATTTCAAGGTATTTAAACATAACATGCCAGGGCATGTTATGCTCTTAGCATTCACTTCCAGCTTATCAGCAACAAACTTGCACACCGCTTCTGGATTTGTGTCTTTTTCTGGGCAAAACTTCGAATTGATCACAAGTTGGTGCCAAACCAATTATGAGCTTCTTGTTGTTGCAATTGTTTTTATTTTTCTTGAGAACAACCTTAAAGCCAACTGATGGAAATTTATGGTCTATCACAGCGGGATTGGGATTGTGATGGGAAGTAGACGCAGGTTTGCTAGGTGCATTCTCCTTCTTCCGCTGTGTGACATTAACATTAGCTGGGGCATCTGCAGATCCGACTTCAAACTTTGCATTTAGATTCAAATAAAGGCTTTTAAGTTTAGTAAGTTCATCCATGATCTCATTCGTTTTTGAGTGCGAATCAATGCTCACTACGCAACTATCACATTGACAGAGTAGATTCGGCAAATTAGTTTCCAATCTACAGGCAAATCAACACACGGATTGTGGAAAGTGCGACGGCAGAGCGATGAACAGTGAACCGCCTCGAATCCGCGAAGCTGCGCCGGTGTAACGTCGACACTGCACTGAGAACAGGAATGGGAAGTCATAACAAAATAAGGGCACGTTTGGTCGCAACGAATGCTAACCAGATTATACGGCTATGCTCTCAGTATAGTCGATTTTTGGAAGCTTGCCAAGGAAATTGCTAACAATTCAGCAATTCAGCAATTCAGCTATTTTTGCGTCTGCTATACGAAAACGTAACCCGACAATGGATTTTAATAACGAACCCTGACGGCAATCTCAAGCAAAACAATAATACGACATCAGAAGTGGGATCAGTACCAACTCCTGCAATGTCCGAAAACAAATGGCGTGCAGTGTTCGAATTGGACAAAATTATTCAGACCTCAAAACCCGTACGGAATATTGACGTCACTTTGTTTGTCATGTTGAAATCACTATAGAAACTGTGGTGATATTAACTTCTTCTGTGATTATTGTGATTATTATTGATTATTTCTGAAACTTTTAGATTATACTACAGCTTTTGACAGAATAAGCGACGTAATTCTTTGCTGTAAGCTTAATCGTCTATGTAATTTGTCGCGTGCAGCAACAAGACTTATTTTTTCGTACTTGAGTAGTTGTAGGCAATCTGTGTCTATAAATGATGTGTCTTTATAATAATATAATATATATAAAAAAAATCGTCTTTACTTTGTGTCAAGCGTGGCGTTATTCATGGATCCGCCATAGGACCATTACTATCCTCTGCGTATGTTAATGATCTACCGAGTATATTATCAAGTTGTGACGTTCATATGTAAGCTGATGATGATCAAATGTTTGTTAGTCGTCCTATTAGTCCTATTAATTAATGACTGTATTCGTGCCTGGAACAGTGAATTGAAAAGTGTAATTCAGTGGGCTAATATCAATGGGCAATTATGTAAAGGCCTTTATCCAGCACCGCGAAATTTTACTGAAAGGAAACTGCTCATTATTTCGGATGTGTGGAACTCAATTAAGATAGTGTGACCAAGAGCCTAAAAAGTGATTTGCCACTCTCATGAATCAGCTGTGTTTTGTAAACAGCGCCAATTTTGAAAATTAAACTAAAATTTAAAAAAGGAAGAAAAGTAATACTGACGATGAAGTGATTGTGTTGGTAGCGGCACATATTGCTGTAAGAAGAAGTACAGCGCAGTTGGAGGCGCCAAAATGTCCAAATTATCAAAATGCTCTTTATCCGTGATTCGCTAAAGACATGGTCTTGCCTCAACTGCTTTTTTTAAGCAATCTTCTCCTCACTTTAAAAATTTGCATATCTCTTTTTGGTTTTGCGCACAGATTTTGCCCCCACCTCTTACTTGTACTCCAGTAAAAATAGGCACATATATTTTACTGGCACCCCTATCAGCTGTTCTCACAGTCCACATTCGTGTGAATATCGATACTATCGAAAAAATTCGTGGATCCCGTTTACGTTGCTGGATACTGACTCCAGGAAAACACAAACGAAAAATTACTGGCCCCGTTTTTTTTATATGAAGTTTGGCAGTAATTTTTAGTTGCCGCGGTGCAACAATTGCGAAAATATACATTACACCAGTACTTTTTAATGGTATAGAAGCATTTAGTGAATGTAACTCCGCCAGCTAACGCAAGCTAAAGTTGCTTTCAATAAAGACAGAGAATTGACCGGTGTTCCGACGTAATGATAAAAATTTTCGATATGCCACTTTAGAAAGGCACTGGATAGAGCTTAGAGTCGTAATATTACTACAAAAAGTTATCTACACCAAAGAGTCATCTTACCTATATGAACCACTTAAGTTTAGCACGTCAGGACGAACCTAAAATATTATTAGCATTAAATTCAAGTACAAACGCACAATGAAACAATTTTTTGTTCTAGTTCTAGTAATTTAACGCCTTATTTTATAAGTATAATTCCATATATATGTATGCTTATCGCCCTAGGATGGAATAATAATAAACAATAAACACACCATAATAGGAATCGATCCGCTGGACATACACGCTCGTCTGACTGCAGGAAAGGCAGCACAGCGCGCAACCTAAATTAAGGAGTTTCGTGTTGTCGAAGTTAATGAATATCGCGACGAAATTAACTCTTTACCAAATTATAATTAGTCTGAACCAACTTCACAAATTCGGGATAATATAGAAGCATTTTTAAGAGTACGTTAAGGCTTTCTTATGTAAATTTCATTTTTAATAAATACATTTATTCAGTTTTGTCAATTACACTACTCGACAAATTTCAACTTTTTTTTTCCGCTGTCTCCAAAAATGACTTTTTCTAATAGATTGGGAGATTTAAAATTTTTTTAAGAATTATGGTTTTTTTTTCATGGAGTAGTTTTTTTTTAAAGAATTTTTTAAAAATTTGGTGTTTTTTGTCAAAGGTAGTGCTTCTATTTTTCACATAACTTAAGTTTCCTACAACTGGTTGTATTGAACTTTGCAGTTAAAAAAAGCTGACAAATGCAGCTATAAATCCGACTCAGACGTTTTGTAGCTGCAACTTAACGTCTGGAAGATATTAAGCTTCCAAATTTAAATTTCATCATTTTTTTCGGTATTTTTTCCCCGAAATTTTGACTTTGAAAGCTCAGGAAAAGTCGAAAAAAAAATATTTGAATGCCTTGATTTTTGGTTTAAGATAGACACATTAATTAGGCGTCGTTTAAGGTATCGCTTATAAAAATATAAAAATAAACGGCTAAGTTATAACCGTTTGACCAAACTTTCATATGCCGAATTTCGCCGATAAATTCCGTTAGCCGACGAATAACCGTTTTTTTTCCTACAAAAATACCAAAAATCTGCGTTTGTAACAGTTTTTAACGGTAAAATGGCATTTGGAATAGTGCCAAACGGCATATGTAGTTTTGGTCAAACGGTTATAACTAAGCCGTTTATCTTGATCAGCATCAATAGCCGAGTCGATATAGCCATGTCTGTCTGTCCGTCCGTCTTCATTAGCGCCTAGATCTCAGAGACTATGAAATCTAGAGCAACCAAATTTTGTATCCAGTATCCTGTGTTCTCACACTACTACAAGTATATTTTAAAATTTCGCCCCGCCCCCTTTTCCGCCCCACAAAGGACGAAAATCTGTGGAACGCGTGCCAAGCGCTTACTCATTTCCTCTCTCTCTCGCAAACACATGTACGTCTCGAATATGTAGTTATCCATGTACATGTACAAATGTAGAAGCAGATGTAAAAAGCAAACAAAAATTGAAACATGTATAAAAATTCCAAAAATGGTTTGACTTCAATGTCATCAAAATGGTTTGACTCCGCGGCCTTTGCCGCGGCTCACAACGTTCCCCCTCGTTGATTCTAATCTTGTGTCATCCGCTTTTTTACCTTGCCCATGTTTTATAAATCCCAAATATTTGACGTTCGATTGTAAAAACTCTCATTTGTCTATTCGCAACTCTAACTTGTTTTTCGCTAACCTAATAGAGACTTCCTTTAGCGTTAAGTGTTCCTGTGTGCTTCTGCTGGCAACCATAAAGTCGTCCATGTAGATAATAACTTTGTCACCTCTGATTAAATCATCGAATATCTTGTGAATGAACCTTTGAAAAACTGCTGATGCCTTTTTCAAACCCTGCGGCATTCTGAGGAACTCGAGTTGTCCTAAAGGTATCACAAACGATGTTATTTATTTATTTATCTTAGAGTTAGGACTTATTAAAATTAGTCGGAACTTAATTTTTATTGAAAGCGCTAGCTGCTTGGGCCTTCGGCTTGGCTTGTGTGTATTTACATATTTACATAATTTACATTTATAATGGTAGTATATAGTATATATAATGTGGTAGTAGTTTGTTTTTTTGAGGTAGTTTATTATCATGGAGAGGTTTGTTGGAGTTGGGCTTGCAAGGATTGTTATGGGGCATAATTTTTCGAAGATTTCTTCCCTAATATGGGAGGTTGCAGTGCAGTTTTTTAGTACGTGTTCTATGTATGTTTTAGTCGGATGTTGAGTTGCAGTTTGGACAGGGTGTTATGTCGTTCGGGTTGATGTATTGTTGTTGAGTGAATCTTGTGTGTCCTAATCTAAGTGTTAGAATTTATATTTGGTCTATCCGTGTTATGTCTTTTTGCTTAGTGTTTTTGAGATGGTGTCCTGTGTGTGTTAGATTGCTGTTTAACTGTTAGTACCATGTGTTGCAGCGATCTATGTTGTTTTTAAGTTTTTGGAATAAGTTATTTTCAAGGAATTTGTTTATATCGGCACAGTTAAAGTTGGGAGTGTAGTGGAGGGGGATATACATATATTGTGGATTTGGCGGTTTGGTCGGCAAGTTCGTTGCCTTTTATGCCACAGTGGCTGGGGATCCAGAGGAGTTTTATTTTGGTGTTGGTTTTTGTTATGATTGATCTTATTAGTGTGGGGTAGAAATTGTTGTTGTTGATGTTGCTTATAGATTTGATAGCTGATAGGGAGTCGGAGCATATTACGAATTTACCTTTCTTGCTTCTTGTTAGATTTATTGCTTCAAGAATGGCTATTGTTTCTGCGGAGAGGATGTAGGAGTAGTGTGGTAGGATGCCTGTTTTTAGGATTACAGTATCGGTGGTTATGGCGAATGTGGCAGTTTTATGTTGCAGGGAGCCATCGGTGAATATATATATTTGTGTTGTTTGTGTTTGTCTTTATGTTCTAGGAACATTTTTTGGTATATTTCTGGTGATGTGTTGGGCTTACTAAAGTTGTATAGGGAGATGTTGATAGTGGAAGGTGGAAATAGCCATGGGGGTGTGGTTGTTTGTTTGTTGGGTGGTGGAAGGTAGGGGATGTTGAGTTATTTGCAAAATGAAATGATTTTTTCTAATGTGGATTTTAGTTTCTTATTGTTTTTGTGTTTTATTTGATTGGTGAATTTGTGGATTGGAGAGTTAGCTCTAAGGAGGATTTGGATGCTTTGGCTGCCATTAGGTCTCTTTTTTGCTCCATTGCACATTGGGCCAGCGACCCCGATTTTCGACGTAAATTCAAAAATGTTGATGAAAATAAAACTTAATTTCGTTATACAATTTAAATAGCATATACTTTAATTAAACAAAAACCAAAAGAAATTTTCTATTTAATGCACCCCTGGCATTTATGCAACTTTTCAAAGTCAGCTGTTTGATCAGCTGCAAACGATAGTAAAAAACGCGGGAAACTGTTTGTTTACTTTGACAGCTTACCAATTTAAAGCCAAATAACAAATTTGAAATCCAAGAAATGGAAAAGAAGGGCCATGGTATGTAGAATCATTATAATAAAAATAATGTTGCTCATGTTTGTTTTTATGTTTTTGTGTGCATTAATTTGTGTCGTCCAAAGGTAGTGAAATTTTAACCAACGTGTCCGTCTATTGTGGTTAATAACTATTTTTGTACGCAATTGTGCCAAAAAGTAATTATGTGTCATTGTAGTGCAAACTGTATATAAATTAATCCTAAAAACAGTTTTTGCGGAAATTTGCGGCTTTGCGCGTATATTCTTCTTTTGTAGCTGAGGTTGAGTTCGCTAATGAAAAGCTGCTCAGTATATACATTGAGAATAATCGAAGCGCCGCTGCAGTTTCGAGTTGGATTTTTGATGAACTGAAGGCACACAACGTAAGCACGGAGAAAAGGGATGAAATAAATAATAAATTAAGGTGCTTTCATCTATACATACAAAAGAATTTGGCAAAATGCGGCAGAAATATGTCTACATTTAAAAAAAGCATAACAAATGGCTTTTGTCCAAGATGGTTATCAAAGTTGAAATAACATCGTCATCTAAGAGTTCAACATCAAGATCAGTTGGACGCCCACCAATTGAATATGTAAATGCTGGACCTCGTCAGAAGAGAAAATTGGCATCCGATTTGGCTGACAATCAAGGTCACAACACATCTCTTCTTCTGCATGCTGCTGCTCTTTCGGCCGAAAAATCGAACGAAAAAGACACCGCTCATTTGTTGAAAGACACATTTCTCACTCCGGGCTCACTTGCCGTAAAGAATGAGTCGGTATCACTAAATTCGGATGAGGCTTTAGCTTTTCTGCTGGAAAATTCGTTAACAAAAAGGCTCACAGTAACTTTCGTGAGCTCAGCAATAGCAAATCTCAAAGAAAAATCAAGTTTGGACGATCAAATAAAAGATTTGTCTTCATATCTGTACTGTTGTAAATGTAAGAATCATAACAGTTAAATATGATCTGCATATGACACTTTTAGACGGGAAAATTGTGAACATTTTGACTGAAACTAAATCTTGCCAATTGTGTCCCATCTGTGGAGCAAGCCCAAAAGATTTCATGGAAAGTGGAAACATGGATTCACCAAAATTTAAGGCAAGACGTGGATCATTGCAATATGGAATGAGCCCACTTCATGCGTGGATTCGATTTTTTGAATTTGTTCTTAAAATTGCTTATAGATCTGGACTCAGAAAATATTGGCAAGAAACAACAACACTTGTACTCATGGTTTCCGATGTCGGCAACGGTTCATAAAGTTTTAATGCATGGATTCCAAATAATAGAAGCAATATGGCAGATGTTTTCCAAAGAGCAATGGATTCCTCAGATCCTCTTGTATCGAGCATCTATATAAAAAAACAATTGGGTGGAAATAAATAAGTGAAAGTGAAGAATCGGATTCCGAAACTGAAAATTCGTTTTCAATAGAAATAGATGTAGAAGAAGATTTTGAATAAATTTGTTGTTACATACTTAAAAACCTTCAACCAATTTTTTTCTTTAAGTATAAAGTATAAAAGTACAAATATTTTATTGAAAGAATTTTATTAACGTACTCTAGCATAACAGACTACGGGATAAAAAACAATAGAAACGAATAGTATCGTGTATGGGCGGTAGGAGTAGGCGTGGTCAGATCGGTCCAAAATTAAGATATATATATATATATATCGCTGCTATCATGTGTACCAAATTTCAAGTCTCTAGCTTTATTATTTTAATTTTCGTCGAAAATCGGGGTCGCTGGCCCAATGTGCATTGTAGGTAGGTTGGCTTCGAAAAGTAGGTTGGGGATGGGTTTTGAGGGAGGAGCGCCAAGGGCTGTGCGTATTCCTGCATTATATGTTGTTTTTAATTTGTTTAGCGTAGACCTAGGCGCGTCCCCATAAATGAATATGGCGTAGTCTATTTTGGCTATGAGTGCTGCCTTTGTTATGTTAACAAGTGTGTGGGTGTTGCAGTTGATCTTAGGGCTTGCTAAACATTTTATTATGTTCAGTTTGTTCTTAAAAAACCTGTTCTTAAAAAACCTCTGGTCTGATGAGCGCGTGAGGTGGCTCAGATGGGGCCTAGCTGAGGCTACCGGACGGGTCGCAGGTTGCGGATAGCGAAAGGCCTACCCCTAAAAAAGGTAGGTCAGCTGCGAATAATCGGTTCTCTTTAGGGAGACCACCGAAAATAAGCAGTCCCGGACAGCCAGCGGGTGTTCGCGAAGCAGCAACACTGACGATGCGCTTGTGGTGCCGCCTCGTATAAGTAGCTCACACACTCCCCCTTCCCCCCACACACTACCTACCCACATCCCATCCCCCACACTCACCTCACACCGGGCTGGGCTAAGGTGTCATTCGACCCGTGCCGAGAGTCAGCCTGGCTGGGGGCCCGGTCTAAAAACTAGCCCAGTCTCGAACGGAGAGCTCAGGGACTTGGCAGCCCCCTGTTCTAATGATGCCTTACCCGGGCAACGTGGATCTCTGCCCGGGCTGACCGTTCCCTTTCTCTGCATCTCGTGGGATGTATAATGTATAAAAATCAATTCAAAAACAAAAAACAACAAAAAAACCAAACAGAGTCTGACACTCCCCAAACGTCAACTGGGAGCAATCCCCCGCATGGGAAGGCATCGGCCCAAAGGCCCGGCCCGACCAGCTCTACAGCAGGACAGACCTGCAAGGCGGAAAGCGCTGGGGTGAACCCGAGTGGGTCCCATCCCGAATCTGGGGTGGGGGGCGGACCAGCTCCCAACACCGACACCTTGGAGAGGCAGCTAAGCAATATTGCGGCTGCCCGACCTTCTGGTAAGGTGGTGGGTGATGATTTGCCTTCAACCAGCGCCCAGGCCAGAAAGCACACTTATGCCGAAAGGAGAAGTGCAGGGCACATACTCCGTCGGCAAAATGCCAACACAGAGGTCAGTCCCTCAGCAGACTGGCTCAAGAAGGTGGAGTGGGCCACATCGGTGCTCCCAAACTTCGAAATGGTCTCTCAACCAAAGAGACAACGGTCGCAAGAGACACCCGGCCCGGTCGCGAAAAGGTCGAGGGTGGTGGCCAATATCTCCTTCGCGCAGATTGCCAAGGAGAGGACGCTAATTGGCGTCCTCAACAAAGGCAGCGCGGAGGGAAAGATCCCAAGGAGCAAATGGAAGTGGGTGGAGGCGGCACTTGCCGACCGCTGCTTCGAGTTGCTCGAAAAGGACCCAGGGCCACCTCCAGTCTGCAAAGACATGGGGTGGTTCCAGGGCAGCATCAAAGTTGTTGCCTGCGATGACGAGCGCTCCGTAAAGCTATATAAAGCAGCGGTGGCGCAGATCGGAGAGGTCTACGCCGGGGCGAAGCTCGTCGCGGTAGACTGGAGCGAGGTGCCCAGTAGACCGAGGGCAAGACTATGGGTGCCGGCTACCTTTAAGGAGCCTGAGCGCATCCTCAAAATGTTGCAGAGGTGCAATCCGACACTTCCAACTCATGACTGGAAGGTGGTCAAGGTTGAGGAGTCAAAGGGGCCGACAAACCAGGCCGTCATCATCCTTAACAAGGAATCGCTGGCCCCCATAGAGGCAGCTAAAGGAGAGCTGAACTTTGGCTTCAGCTCGGTCACCATAAAGGTGTATAAGTCGGACGCTGCCACGGCCGAGGCTCGTCCTGTCGACAACCCAGTCGTGCAGGATGTGGCCTCGGAGATCGAGGCACCCGACAACGAGCTGGAGCCGAAGGAAGGCTACTCCTCCGACGCAGACTTAATGCGTGATTTTGAGGCGATGTGTCGAGACGAAGTTTCCGACGACTCGGACGCCGACACTACAGTGGTGGAGATCCATGAAGATGTCTCTGAGACTCCTTCAAATAAATCTCCACCACTGTAAAGCAGCATCCGCTGCACTCATACTCCGCTTGGATGCAAGCGGAGCCGACGTTGTCCTAATCCAGGAGCCTTGGATAGTCGGACCCAAGGTCTGTGGGTTAGCGACGAGGGAGTACAAGCTCATTGTACCCCAAACCGAAGGTAAAATTCGTACCTGCATTCTCGCAAGAAAGCACTTTAATATCTTTCTGCTCCATAACTTCAGCAATGGCGACAATACAACGGTAAGCCTAGAGCTAAAGCGGACACATCTGAGGCTGATGTCGTCCTACATGGCCCATGAGGAAAGCGATCCTCCCAACGACCTCGTCCGCAAGCTCACTAGCGACAGCGAGAGGTCCAACACAAGCCTACTAATAGGCTGCGATGCCAATGCTCACCACACTCAATGGGGAGCATGGACACAAATGTAAGGGGTGAGTCACTTTTCAGCTTTATCCTGAACTCGAACTTAACCATATGTAACCGGGGTAACGACCCCACATTTATTATAAAAAACCGACAGGAGGTTATTGACCTCACTCTAGTGTCTCACAATCTGTCAGACAAAGTGGAAAGATGGAGAGTCCTAGAGGACCATTCCTTCTCCGACCACAGGTACATCGAAACGATCCTATCCTTCGAGAGCCCAAACCCACAGACTACACTAACCCCAGGAAAACCAACTGGGTTAAATATAGCTCGGTTTTGGAGGAAATACTCCCCAACAAGGCACCAATGAGCCCAGACACTCAAGACGATTTAGATCGTATAGTGTACAGGTTCACGGATGCATGCAATAAGGCTTTCACGGCGGCTCGCCTGCCACACAAGACAAGGGTAAAAAGAAACCCCCCTGGTGGTCGAAACAAATCGACATCCTACGTAAGAGCTGTAGGACTCTCTTCAACAGAGCTAAAAGCGCTAACGAGGAGGAACATTGGGCAGACTACAAAGTCAGTCTCGCCCAATACAAAAAAGAAACACGAAGAGCAAAAAGGGCCTCTTGGCAAAAATTCTGCTCAGAAATAGAGGAGACGTCAGAAGCCGCAAGGCTGCGCAAGCTCCTCTCAAAAACCACCCCCTCGGTAGGGTACCTTAAAAGGAACGACGGTACGTGGACCAACTCCAGTGGGGAGTCGCTCCACGTACTGCTTGAAACCCACTTCCCTGGGTGCACAACCATCAGGCCGGCGCTAACCCAAAGGGGAGGCCAAACAGCCACGATGGACCATATTTTTACCAAACGGAACATAAGCTGGGCGGTAAACAGCTTTGACCCGTTCAAATCGCCAGGTCCGGACCAGGTCATTCCGGCCCAACTGCAAAAGGCCGGAGACTCAGCCATTAACTGGCTACAATGTATCTTCAGGAAGATACTGGCTGTGGGGACCATACCACAAGAATGGCTCAAGGCGAAAATAGTCTTTATCCCCAAAGCGGGAAAGGCCTCGCACTCGACTCCAAAGGACTTTAGACCAATCAGCCTATCGTCCTTTCTTCTCAAAACTTTCGAGAGACTTGTCGGACTACATCTGAGGACAATTATTAGTCCTCAAATGCTGTCAGGAGCACAACATGCCTACCGAAAAGGAAGATCCACGGAAACGGCGCTCCACGAAGTAGTCTCAATTGTAGAGAAATCCCTACACCTCAAGGAATACTCTCTTATAGCCTTCCTCGATATCGAAGGAGCCTTTAACAACGTCGTCCCAAGTGCCATTACGGAAGCACTGACTGACCTGGGTGTGGACGGTCACTTGGTGCTGCTCATCGATCAATTGCTCACATGCAGGACGGTGACATCATCGATGGGATCGTCCACGCAATCTAGGTATGTCAACAGAGGCACTCCGCAAGGTGGTGTCCTGTCTCCCCTTCTATGGAACATGGCAGTCAATAAGATTCTATGTGATCTGGAGGGGGGGGCTGTAAAATAGTGGCATACGCGGATGACGTTGCTATCAGTTTCTCGGGGAAATACCCTCAAACACTGTGCGACCTCATGAGCACTAAGCTCGCGAAACTGTCAGAATGGACAAAATCGCGAGGATTGGGAGTAAATCCCACACAAACGGAACTCGTGCTATTCTCACACAAGTACAAGGTTCCGCCCCTCAACCCTCCTATACTAAATGGATGCAGGCTCTCTTTCAGCGACAGTGCTAGTTACCTAGGGTTGGTAATTGATAAGAAGCTGAACTGGAACCTGAACGTAAAGGACAGAGTAAAGAAGGCTACGATAGCCCTATACTCCTGTAAAAAAGCTATTGGCTTGAAGTGGGGCATGAACCCAAGCGTAGTCCAATGGATATACCAAGCAATAGTAAGACCAATCTTACTCTATGGTGTTACAGTTTGGTGGCCGACCTTATCTAAAGGGTCGACAACCAAACAACTTGGCAAGGTTCAGCGAACCGCAGCTTTATGTATTAGTGGAGCATTACGCACCACCCCGAACGATGCACTAAACGCCATCCTAAATCTCCAAAGCCTCGAACTTGAGGGAAAAGAGAGGGCAGAAATTGCCGCGATACGTCTGAGAGACTCCGGACAATGGACGTCACATACCAGGGGTCACTCATCTATACTTATCAGTAGTACCATCCCAACGAAGACGGACTACTGCGTTCCAAGGGAACACACTGGTACCCCCTTCAATGTAATCATCCCTAGCAGAGACGAGTGGCTTGAGGGACCACCAGGCCAGGACACGGCCATAAGCATCTTTACAGATGGCTCGAAGCTGGATAACAAAGTTGGAGGAGGGATTTACTCCGAACAACTCGAAATCAGGCACTCCTTTAGGCTCCCAGATCACTGCAGTGTGTTCCAAGCGGAAGTCATTGCGATCATGGAAGCACTGAAGCTCCTGCAAACAGCCGCAACGGCAACAACAACCGTAAACATTTACAGCGACAGCCAAGCTGCGATCAAATCGCTTCATGCGATTTCCTCGAACTCGGCCACAGTGGCAAATTGCCGCAAATCTCTTCACGAGATGGCCCAACAATTTGCCATCAGCCTTATTTGGGTCCCGGGTCACCGGGACATTGAGGGCAACTGCAAAGCAGACGAGCTGGCCAGATATGGTACCACAATACCCCTTCTCCAAGAGAAGGAGGATATTTGCATGCCAATGGCCACCTGTAGGCTTATTATAAAAGAGCTATATAAGCGACGAGCAGACAATGCGTGGCGGTCAGCACCACTATGTCGCATATCCAGGCAAACATGGCCTACCATTGACAGGAAACGCACACTAGAGCTATGTAAGCTCGGCAGGAAAAGGTGCAGCGTTGTCATCCGCTCCCTCACGGGGCACTGGCTGATAGGCTCCCACGCTAACAGGCTGGGAGCCCCATACAATGATTTCTGCCGAAGCTGTAGAGATGAGGAGGAGGAGGAAACGGTGGAACACCTGTTCTGCTCCTGTCCGGCTCTCAGCAGGAGAAGGCTACAATACCTGGGCATGCCCTATGTCTCAGACATTTCAGAAATGTCCAAAATCTGTCCCAGAAAGATTGCAAACTTCGTAAGAGCGTCAGGATGGGATAACTGCTGATATGTTCGGGTCTCATGAGATGGCTAAGGGGAACACCTCCCGCGGTATTACAACGGGCCGAAACCGGCCCAAGTGTGACTGGCTCCTGTGGAGCTTGACAGCCGCCTTAACCTAACCTTGTTCTTAAAGGATGGTTGGATGTGTTTTATGTGTGCGTCCCATCTGTATTTATTGTTTATTGTTAGTCCTAGTATTTTGAGTTGGGTTACTTGGGGGATTGCAATATTGTTGGAGGATAGGGTACAATTGCAGTTTTGTTTCCTGCAAATGTGTAGGTGCTGGCATTTGTTAAGAGATAATGATGCTCCAGAGTATGAGCACCATTCTTGGATTTTTGCAAAAAGGGAGTCTAGATTGAACGTTTGGTTTTTTTCTCTATTGAGTGGGACTATAAGGAAATAATCATCTGCATAGGCACTAAAATGTATTTCTTTATGTAAGCTGATTATATTTGTAAGTTTGTTGTAGGCGATTAGGAAGAGGATAACTGATATTGGTGAACCCTGGGGGATGCCATTAAGGACTGGGAAGGGGGAACTGATTGTAGTATTAATTTTTATTTTAATTTTCCTGTTGGACATAATGTTTTTTATGAAGTTAATAATTTTGGGGCCCAATTTCCAATCTATTAGTTGGTCGATTATGGAGTGCACTCCGACTTTGTCAAAAGCCTTTGAGAAGTCAAGGGCAATGACAGCACAGTGCTTTTTTTTGCGCAGCGATTTGGTTATTAGGAAGTCTGCTGTGAGCAGACCGTCTGACACCGACTTGCCACGTTTGAATCCGGATTGATTGGGGTGGATTAGAATATTTTTGGTGACAAACCACCAAAGGCATTTGGCTATGATTTTTTCGAGGGTTTTTGATAGGCAGCAGCTTAAGGAGATTGGTCTATAGTTGGTTATTGATGTTTTGTTGGAGGTAGGCTTGAGAATGGGGATAACTAGACTGGTTTTAAATGACTGTGGGATGAAATTTTTAAATATATTGTTAAAAAGGTGCGTAATTCTTGTTTTGACTGTGTTGGAGGTGTTTTTTATCATAGGGTATGATATTCTATTGAGGCCAGGTGTGGTCCCTTTAAGGGAGTGTAGTGCGGATAGGAGTTCAATTTGGGTTATGTCGGATTCTATTGTTTGGGCTGAGGGATGGAGTGTATAGTTTAATGGTTTATTTGAGTGTTTGTTTGCGATGAAGGTTTGGCTGAATTGTTGTGAATTGTTGATTGGATTTTTTATGCAGTGGATGTGTTTGATTGGGTTGAGTCCGCAAAAGCGTCGGATATTGGCCCAGATTTTGTGGGAGGGGGTGTTCTGTTCTATTGTGGAGGTGAATTCGGTTGTAGCTTTAGTTTTGGATATTTTGAGTTCCCTTCGAAAGAGAGCGTTGGCTTTTTCGTTGTTAATTAGGTTGTCAGTGTTATTGTTACGTTAAGTTCTCTAAGTTCGGTGAGAGTTTTATTCCACCATGGTGTATTTTTATTGAAACGGTTGGGGGAGGGTTGTGGTATGCTATGGTGTGCAGTTTGAGTAGTGATTTTGCAAATGTTTGAAGTTTCTTTGTTTATGTTTAGGCTAATTTGTATTTTCTCACTTATATTGTGTGTTGATTGGGTGAAGGTTGGCCAGGGACGAAAGAAGTTGTTGTTTGATTTTGATTCCGTGAAGGTCGTCGATAATTTCCCAATTAGTGAATGGAGTAAGCTGGGGAGAACATAGTGACCGGTCGGTGTGTGTGAATGTGTTGTGTGTTGAGAAGTGTGTTGGGGAGCCGTCGTTAAGGATGTGTAGGTTAGCGTTTTGTAGGAATTTGTGAAGGGTTTTTCGTCTTTTGTTTGGATGTGGTGAACCCCAGCTGTTGTGCCAGCTGTTGAAGTCCCCTACGATAATCTGATTGGTATTGTTGGTTGGGTTGATGTTGTCGTTTAAGGATTTAAGGGAGAAAGTCTTGTTGGGGGAAATGTAAATTGAGGTAATTTGGATTTTTAATTTAGATTCTATTTCTACGCTAAAGGATTCAAAATGATCGGGTTGGTTTATCTGGGAGTTTTGGATGGATTTGTGGACCAATAGGGCTGTGCCGCCAAACCTGTTGGAAGCTGTATTGGTAAAAATTTGGTAGTTAATTGGGATGGGTATGGGTATGTGTGTGTTATAATAGTGTGTCTCTTGAAGGCATATTATTTGTGGTGAGTATTTTTTTACAATGGTTAAGAGTTCGTTATAGTTATTAGTGTACCCTTTTATGTTCTATTGTATTATTTTTAGCATATTTCTTTAGGCTAAGAAGGGCTTAGTTTAATGAAGCTTATTGTTTATATAGTTTCGCTGTCGCTGTTGTTGGTCTGTAGTCTTTTGGTTGGGGGTTTGATTTTGTTTTTGTTTTTGTGGGTTTGAAACTGTTAGAAAGGGGGTTAGTTTTAGGGTCTTTGGCAAAAATTCTTAATTTTAAATCTTTAGTTTGTTGTGTTCATGTCATGTTTCCATGACCTCTGGTGTAGCTTGGTTTTTATCTTGGGTTTGTTGTAGTGTTGGTGACTCTGTTAATATTTTTGAATTGGTTGGTAGGTTGTGTCCGGAGGATGATGCGGGGGTGGGTTGTTGTTGCGTGCTGCTTTGTGACTGTGTGCAAAGATTCCTGGGTAGTGTGTTGATTGGAGTATGGGTATTAGTTGTGTGCGGAGTGGGACGTCTGAGTATGTTGGCGTATGTGCTCCCCTATTGTTGGCTGTGTCTTGTAGAGTATATGTTAAGTGCTGTTTTGTGGTCTACCTTTTCGATGATTTTTATTGCTGTTAATTCCTGTTGTTTGCGGAATGTGGGGCATTGGCGGTCAAGCGGGGAGTGTTGATGGTCTTTTTCTGGGTTATTTATGCAGTTAAGGCATTTTTTGTTGTTTGTGCAATATTCGATTCCGTCTGTATGGTTTGGTTCTGAGCAGTTTTTGCATGACTCCGGACTTTTGCAAAAAGATGTAGGATGTCCGAAGCGAAGGCACTTTTTGCATCTGAGTGGAAGAGGGATGTATGGCCGGAAGAGTACGGTTTCGTATCCGATTTTGATGGCTTCTGGTAGTTTGAGCGTGGCGAATGTTAGGGTAATGAGTCCGGTTTCGGTAAGTATGACATTATTGTTTCCATTGTTATTTGTTTGTTGTGTTGTATTTGGTTGTTTTTTAAATATTTTTTTAACTTCTGTTACATTTTGTGGTTTTAGTTCTTGTAGGATATCGTTTTAATCTGTGCCTCGTAGTTCGTTTCAGTAGGTAACTCATTTTGTGAAGTTTAATGTGTTGTGTTCTGACGCGGAAATATTGATATCTGTCATTTTTGTTAGTTTTAATAGTTTTAATGCTTGTAGTTTGTTTTTTGTGTTTATTAGAAGTGAGCCATCCCTTGCTTTTTTGCAAGATTCGACTTCGCCTCCGCAAGTGTAGTCAATTGTTTTTTTTATTATAAACGGTGACACTTTTTCAAATGTGCAGTTGTCATTTCGTTTTAATATTATGTATTTTGGTTCGCCCAAATGTTTGTTGTTTTGTCGGTTGGGCGGGAGGTGGGCTGCGTTCTTGCCTGGGATCCGCGCGTAACAGCCATTGGCTGGTGTCGCTTGGGCCACTTGATGGTGCAGTCATTGCATATCAACGTCCTAAAGAGATGAGTGTTTTGTTTTTGTTTATTGTTTTGACTTGTGCGTGAACCTCGTTTGTCGAGTTTTAATTTTGTTGTTGTTTGTTTTTGTTGCGTAGAGCGAGGTTTCGTTTGCTGTGACACGTCTTATCTCTGTGGAGGTTGAAGTGTGACTGTGACAAACGATGTATATTTAATCGATTTCTCATTAACAAATGTGCGAAAGACACAGTCGTAAAGACTGTTTCGTCAGCTAATTTGTCGAGCAGAGCATCGTTGAGGAGTATGGGATAGTTGTCCTTAATCAAAGTCTTGTTAAGATTTCTGAAATCTACACATAACCTCAAATCTCCTGTTTTCTTTTTAACTAACACGATAGGTGAACCATGTTCGGAATCACTTGGTCGTATTATTCCACTCATATGAAAATTATTCTTTTTCGCTGACAGTCACCTTGGAGCACAACTAAACAGTTTTGATATTTCTAAATTAAGTTTAATCTCACATTTGACCAAAGGTTCCTTTGGCTTTACTGTATTTGTATAATAGTGTTCGATTGTTTGTCTTAGCTGACATTTTATACCCTCTGCACACTGAGCCCGTCACGGGGGAACGTTGGGATTTTTGACAGACGGTGAAACTCCGATTCACACTGGCACCGTCTACCGTTTACCGTCTAACAGCTGATGACAATAACAAAAAGTGAGTTTTTGAGCGGAAGATTTTTTTATTTTTGTTTGGAAAAAAATGGATATGGAAGATTTTGCAATTGTTTTAACTGTGGTTCAACAGCAAAAAATAATTTCTTGCAACAACTAATCATGTTGTTGGACGAAAAAACTAAAGATAGCGATCACAGCGGAATAATTATGTGCTGTTGCATACTGCACAATATGTTAAATATGTACAATAGCGCAATAAACTATAGTTGGGAGCTTTTACCAGCAGAGCAGAAAGAACAGCGCGATATCAGCAATAGTTCTGCTGATGATAGCCAGTCAGCAGAACAGATACGATCTGCTATAGCAAAGTATTGCGAAAGTCGCAATTAATAAGAAATAAAATACAATTTAAAAACTTATTTATTCATTTTTTCTTTGTTTTAAACAAGCCAAGAGATCATTCTGGAATTTTGATTGGTTGCTTACTTATTCATCTATACGTTTACCCAGCAGCTCAGTTATCTCAAGCTGCTTCTAGTGGTACTCTATTAGCATGATTTCCATCTCCGTGGTCCACTGCAGCCTGCCGCCGCCTGCTCTTCTCTTAATTCCTGCATTGTGTTCAAATATTAACAATAAAATTATTAAATTAAAAATATATATATGTATGAACTTACCACCAGATGCTCCTTCCATTTTAGATTGTGATTTTTTTTGGGTATTTTTGGCTGTCATTGCGTACATATTCGCAGTGAATTCCATTTTTTCATTGTGAATGCCAATTTTCCAGAGTCGCATTCGATAACCATCGGCTAAATATCGCATAGAAACGTGCGGTTTAGGAACATTTAAAATAGACGGTGGAACAAACTGGGAAATTTTCGGAACGGCAAAACCTTACGCACCGTCTAGGAAATAGACGGTAAACGGTGCTCAGTGTGAATAGGCTATTAGCTTGTAACTAATATTTTCTCCGCAGATGTACTCAATTTTTTCGTCTTCCATATAATTTCTGGAGCAATAATATCATTGTTTGCGTCCTCATCTGTGCTTGTAACGATTTCATCAATGACCACAGCATCGTTATATATCGACATAGCTGTTTCCTTTTCATAATGTATTGGTCTTGTATGATCGCCTAAATGTTCACTAATAGCTACATAAACTACTTCCATAACCATTTTACAAAAATGTAAATTTTCCTCTTTGCCAACATATTCTGACTGAGTACCGGGTATACAGTAGGCGGCAAAGGCCGCGGCTCATATCGTTCCCCCTCGTATTTTTATCGAAGTATGTGGCGAAACTTTCTTCTGAGCGCCATTGACGATCTTGGAATTTGGCTCTCTGTTCTCACTTGGTCGTTGTTGCTCCAAATGCCACGCTCCATTGCTCACATAGGTGATCAGCTGATTCCAAAATACGTGCAGAATCTGCATGGAGCCAGCTCTGAGCTTTTCCTTTGAGCATGGCAACCAGGAGCATTGGCTTTACAATGTAGTCCAGATTGTGATTTGGGGAATATTCTTCAGTTGTATGACCCAGTTTTTAGCCCGTCCCGTCGTATTCCATGGTCACTTCCTTTGCCAAACTTAGCGATGCTGACGGAGATCCCCATATGTTGTTTACCTTTGTGTTCTGTTGCTTCACAACATCGTTTGCATTGTCGACTTTTCCATCACTGCTGTCAGGGGTGCTTTTAACATTGGTGCTGTTAGCGGTTCTTCAGTTGTATGACCCAGTTTTTAGCCCGTCCCGTCGTATTCCATGGTCACTTCCTTTGCCAAAGCTAGCGATGCTGACGGAGATCCCCATATGTTGTTTACCTTTGTGTTCGGTTGTTTTACAACACCGTTTGCATTGTCGACTTTTCCATCACTGCTGTCAGGGGTGCTTTTAACATTGGTGCTGTTAGCAGTGTCGCTGTTGTCGATCTCACTGCTTTCGTTGATGACGTCACTGGTTTAGCCGACATATACGATCTTGTTTATTTCGTCATGAATTTTCTGCAGCTTAACTCTGCCTGCTTCTACCTCTGCGCGAGTTATGAATATGGACCAAATAAGCCACGATAATTTTGGATATAGATTGAGAAGCGTTAAATCAACTGTCTTTATACTTTGCTTTTTTTTTGGTTAGTTCACTTATGTATTAGCTTAGCGTTGCCGATTGCTGTACTATCTTCTTCGAGAGTCAAAAATCAAGTGGGGTGGTAGATGTTTTTGCACTCGAGTCTTTGGTTTTCTCTCTCTCTCTTTTCGTTCTGTACTCTCTTTCTGTGTTCAAATGTTCTTGTTCTCTTCGTCTTTGGCATTGTGTATCTACTAATTCGGCTTTCGTGCCTTGGGTTGATATCCCTATTCCAGACAGCCACCTCTTTAATTGGACTACCGAGCATTGATTTAATTTAATGTCGCTCATTGTGAGTAGGGCCCACTTCTGATATTGAGAGAGTGTAATAACTGTGAGAGTATAATAACGTTTTTATCTTTTTTTTATATATTTTCTGACTGTTCGCTTTCGATGCTACACAAAAAGTGATCAGGCGTCGGTCTACAAATTTTTAATATGGTCGTGTATTTGGTATTCTTATGTACTAGTGTTGCCGTATTGGCTGATAGATGTTATTATAATATGGGCTATTATAACATGGGGCTGCCGCAATGGCTAATATAGCTTATCCTACCACAACTATTGTTGCGATGATCAATGCTGAATGTCTAGTTACATGATAGAATTTAGGTCCTTTTAATAGATGATGACCTTCTTTTAACAATTAATTTTTGAGGTTATCATCCATCCTTTGGTCTACTTTAAGATATTCCTAACTCTTGCAGTAACTCTATCAACTCTTTTTACTTTTTGCTTTGCGCGGCCTCAACTGGGATGCGGGTGTGTGATTACCATCTCACCCTAATATATTGCCCTCAATAACCCTTTCATCCTAAGTTAATCGTAGATAAATGCTTGGTGTGATTTTTGTGCACAACTTGATCAGGGGTGACGTAGATAGTCCTACACCATTTACCAATTCATTCACCAATTCCGTCGACCATATTGTTGGAAGCTGCCGAGCTTTTTCGGCAACTCTGACTACACATTTATAAATTATATCCTCCGTTGTTGGTTTTAGGGGTTGTGCTTATTTTCTATGTTTATTTTTAATCTTAAAGGACGTGACCGTAAACTTCGTGATTTTAGTGTATATGTTGTGAGGAACCTATTTCAGGCTGGGGTAAGCTCAGCCTGTCCAGGGTCTTCTACAAGAAATATGTAGTTGATAAGGAGACCTTAGGCAAGCGGGTGTAACTGTACCATGGCCGGGAGGGTTTGTAACATACAACGAGGATGAGGCATGTTAAGGCAACGAGCTGCTGTTGAGTGTAGCGACCAGAGGAGCACGCGCTGGGGGTGAAAATTTACCACTGTGCTACCTGCTCGCACGGCCATATACATAATTACATTAAAATTCGCGTGCTTTTTTGATTCTAACACAAGATCGACCGGACAGAACAGAAAAGATACGGAAAACAAGGTGAGGTTGACTAGATGTTTAACTACATAAATGATTCAGCCTAGCTGAGGTTGTGGGATTATGCTGAGCTGATGTTGTTACGCCAGCTGAGTGCCCACCCTAACATGATCACCGGAGCCTCAATACCACCATAGTGGCCGATGATCCCTTAAACAACCACAAGAGTTATTTTACTTCCATAATTCGACGAGGCATGGCTTCCACAACACGACACAATCTAAAACATCTTAAACTTCCATCAAAAACGTATTTATTACAAGACAAATACTCATGGCTCCTCACTAATTCTAAACTCCAATAATTATACACTCAGATGGCTATAGCTTAAAAAGGAAACTTAAATGATAAGGCAAAATGTTTTAAAATATAAAGAAATAAATATAAATATAAAGAATATATATAAATATAAAGAATAAAGAATACAATAAATCATCGACTGTGCCAATTTACCAGACGACACTGTTACGGCTATGGCTATGCCAATAATTGGACATGATAATCACATATATCAGCATGGGATGAATATTAAGATAATGCATGCAAAAATAAATATAAACCAAATATAGTTGATAACTCACTTTTTGCCGCGATCCACCGTTGAAAGTCCCAAAAAAGATTGATGCTTCAGGAAAGCAAAAATTTCGACTCGTGGTAGATTATAGAGGTCTCAATGAGATCACCATCAAGGATAAATTCCCAACTCCTAGGATGGATGAAATACTAGACAAACTTAGGAAATGTCAGTATTTCACAACGATTGATTTGGCAAAAGGGTTCCATCAAATTCCAATGGAACCCAATTCAATCACAAAAACGGCATTTTCCACTAAACATGGCCATTACGAATACACTCGGACGCCATTCGGGCTGACAAACGCAGCCGCAACTTTTCAAAGATGCATGAATAATCTATTAGAAGACCTGATCTTCACAGATTGTTTAGTATATTTAGATGACGTAATAATTTTCTCCACATCATTGGATGAACACTTGTTATCTTTAAGAAAAGTATTCGGAAAGTTAAGGGACGCAAACCTAAAGTTGCAAATGGATAAGTGTGAATTCATGAAGAAGTAAATAGAGTTCCTTGGTCATGTAGTCACACCAGAGGGAATAATACCGAATCCAAACAAGATTTCAGCAATAGTTAGGTTCCCAATACCTGAAACATCCAAGAAAATCAAATCATTCTTAGGACTATGTGGCTTCTATAGGAAATTCATTCCTAAATTCGCAAACATAGCAAAACCTATGACACTCAAGCTGAAGAAACGAGCCGTCATAGATCCTAAAGAAGAGAAATATTTCGAGGCATTTGAGAGGCTGAAAGTACTCATTACCTCAGACCCCATTCTCAGCTACCCAGATTTTAATAAAATGTTTTCTGTAACATCAGACGCTAATAACGTGGCAATAGGTGCTGTTCTCAGCACCTCACCTATGGTCTCAAGACCATAAACCAATATGTTATGCCAGCAGAACACTAAATGAACATGAAGTAAATTACTCCGCCATCGAGAAAGAATTGTTAGCTATAGTGTGGGCGACTAAATATTTCAGATCATACCTATTCGGTAGAACATTCGAGATACTTAGTGACCATAAACCACTAGTATGGTTAAACAACTTATTAGAACCAAACATGAAGCTGCAAAGGTGGAAAATAAAGCTAAGCGAATTCGACTTCAAAATAAAGTACCTGCCAGGTAAAGAAAACTATGTAGCAGATGCGCTCACAAGGGTAAAAATCAACGAGAACCTTCTTGGTGAGGTATCCGATAGTGCAGGCGCAACAATACATAGTGCGCAAGAAGATAATCAGAACAATATTCCAATTACCGAAAGACCTATTAGCTATTACAACAGACAAATTGAGTTAATAAAAGGAGAGGAGGATAAAGAAGACACAACACGCTACTTTCATAAGCTAATCATTAAAGTAACGTACAAAGAAATGAAAAGCACATTAGCTAAAGAGCTAATCAAGAAATATGTATGCATATTATATTTCCATAATGATGAAGATTTTCCTTTATTCCAACAAACATATTTGGAAATAATTAATTCAAGAAATATAACTAAGGTAATTAAATCGAGTAAAAAACTAATTGCTATTCGAAATTACGCCAAATTTAAAGAACTAATAGTAAAAAATCATAAGGAGTTATTGCATCCTGGAATTGAGAAAACAGTCAATTGGTTTAAAGGAAAATACTATTATCCAGATCATCAAAAATTAATTCAAAATATAATAAACGAATGCCATACTTGTAATATTGCCAAGACCGAACATCGTGACACTAAGTTAGCATTCGAATTAACCCCAGAAATACAGAACGTCAGAGAAAGATATGTTATGGATTTCTATATGATAGGCAACCAGCAGTTCCTATCATGTATAGACATTTACTCAAAATTGGCCACTCTAATAGAAGTAAATAGTCGCGACTGGCTCGAAACAAAAAGAGCCATTATAAAAGTCTTCAACGAAATGGGCAAGCCCCAAGAAATAAAAGCCGATAAAGATTCAGCTTTCATGTGTGCAGCATTGCAAGCATGGCTAATCTCGGAAGATGTGAAAATACAGATTACATCTAGCAAAAATGGGATATCAGACGTAGAAAGATTTCATAAAACAGTTAATGAAAAATTAAGAATAATAACCAGCGAAAACGACCCTGAAACGAAATATACAAAATTCGAAATAATCTTATACACGTATAATCATAAAACAAAACATAACACTACAAACAGGACACCTGCCGACATATTCATTTATGCAGGAACACCTGAATATAATACACAATTAAATAAAGAGAAAAAAATTAATAATTTAAATCAAAAACGTAATGATTACGAAATAGACACGCGATTTAGGCAATCCCCATTAGTAAAATCTAAAATAACGAATCCATTCAAAAAGACTTGAGAAATAACTAAACTTGATGAAAAGCATTACGAGGAGAAAAATAGAGGCAAGAAAATTATACATTATAAATCCAAATTTAAAAAGAAAAAGAAAATTTATAAAAGTAAATACAATAATTACAGAGAATCGGAGGACAGTAACGGGAATGTTGAACCGGAACCTGATTAGATCAATGATCATCATCATGTTCGCGATTCTATTGACAAAAGGACAAAACGTCGAGATAAACCCAATTAAATCCCCGTATGGATATTTTATATTCAATACCGGAACCATAAACATACCAATTAATTATGAATATCACTATCTAACGATAAATATCACAAAAACTGAAGAAACATATGCGAGCCTTTTAAAAAAGACAGACAATTTCAAAGAAATAATTCAAATACAGTGCTTAGTAGACAAGCTAAACGGGCTTAAAATAGCCAAACGCAGTAAGAGAGGACTAATAAACATTGTTGGTACAGCATACAAATACTTATTTGGAACATTAGACCAAGAAGATAAGAAAGAATTAGAGAACAAAATAGATAACCTATCCAAAAATAGTATCCAAAATTTTTGGGATAATGCTTTTTATCCCCGATCGGCCGAATAATTATTTCAACTAAATAAAACGCGGCGCAGAAATAAAATTACGAATGTTCTTTAATGATGTCTGAACGGCGAGTGGCCCTTGCTTGCCCTTCTCATTTCGAGCATTGCTGCTCCGATCACTGGGCGCAGCTTCGCTTCGCTCGGCAAACATAGATAAAAAAACAGAGCGAGCTTTGAGAGAGCGTTTAGTAGGGCAAGCAAGCGCAAGAATTTACAATAACAATTTTGTTTATTTGCGGCTATTTGGCAAGCCACTATTCGGCGGGGGTCTGCTCCGAACATTCACCCGGAAGGCAACGGCTTTCAACAGAACCATCCTGGAGGGGCAGGACCGCTATCTTTCCAACGGCCCGTTTGATGGTTCTACTGTTTGATGTACTCTGATGGTTCCATCTTTCCCTGGGATGACGCTCTCGATGCGGCCGAGTGGCCACTTTAACGGTGGAAGCGTTTCTTACTTGATCATGACGAGCGCTCCTGACTTGATGTTTGGAGACGAGGAGCGCCACTTGCTCCGTTCCTGAAGAAACGAGAGATATGCAGTACTCCATTTTCTCCAAAATGCCTGCTTCATTTGGCACAAACGCTGCCATCGACTCAGGAGGCTGAACTGGAGATGCGTCACGTCTGGCTCGTCGAATGCAGCAGTCGGTGCCCCATTAAGAAAGTGGTTTGGCGTGAGCACATCCAGATCGCCCGGACTTTCTGTAATTGCATAAAGTGGCCGGGAATTTAGTAAAGCAGAGATTTCACAGGTCAAGGTCTGAATTTCATCAAGGGTGAAAATGAAAGTGCCAACGATGCGATAAAAATGATGTTTAGCTGCTTTAACAGCCGCCTCCCACAAGCCCCAAAGTGAGGCGATCGAGGGGGGATGAACTTCCAATCGATCCCACTGGAAACGCATAAATTTGATACAGCCGACGTATGAGGATCGCTGAGGAACAGCTGCCGAAGTTCCAAAAGTTCATTCTTTGCTCCTACAAAATTTGTCGCATTATCTGACCAGATGATCCGAGGTTTTGGACGCAGACTTATGAATCGCCTTAATGCCGCCAAAAAAGATGCTGTGGACAAATCCCGAACAACTTCCAAATGAGCCGCCTTGGTGCTGAAACATACGAAGACAGCTATATAGCATTTGATGGGAGGCCTTCTTCTGACTTCCGACTTGTGATAAAAGGGTCCGCAAAAATCCACGCCCGTTGTTTGAAATGCTGGATTAGCCCTTACGCGATCCTCAGACAAACTTCCCATGATATGCTCCCTCAGCACTGGCTTCAATCGAAAACAACGAACACATTTGCGGATGATGCCTGCCACATATTTACGCCCGCCAATAGGCCAGAATTTTTGACGAAGCAATCCGAGCAATCCTTGCGCTCCTGCGTGTAGAAATTTTTCATGGAAAAAAACGATAATAGAGACGGTGACAGGATGTCCCTTGGGAAGCAAAATTGGGTGCCTTGCGTCGTAGTCCAATTCGGAATTTTGGAGTCGGCCTCCAACCCGAATCAATCCAAAACCGTCCAGAAATAGATCCAGTGCGGCCATCGCGCTTTTTGGTGATAAAACCTGCTTTCTGGTGAGGGCTCTTATCTCTTCCGAAAATTGCTGCTGCTGTATTGCCCTTATGAGTAGGTGCGTGCCATTTTTGACGTCATTTACGGTAAGTTGACCTTTCGCCCGCAGCAAGCCTTTATCCTTGAGGCTGTAAAAACGATAGATATAAGCAAAGACACGCTGCATTGATCCGAATGAGTTTTGAAATTTGCAATCGTACGATGTATCCCTATCCTTTGAAACAATCAATGATACATGACGACGTTCTGGCACTTCAGCCGGCAATGGCGAGCCTGTAGGCCAATCAGAGCTCCCATGAAGCAAAAATGGTGGACCAGAAATCCAAAGGTTGTTATCCATTAGTTCAGTAGGCGTGGAACCACGCGATATGATGTCGGCCGGGTTCAACTTCGTGGGCACGTGACGTCATTCCAGCAGTGAGCTCCTGAATCCGCTCAACTCGATTAGAGACAAATATATTAAAATTCCAGGGCGATTCCCGAATCCAAGCAAGGGCTATGGAAGAATCCGACCAGCAATGCACTTGGTATGGAACTGATAATCCTTTAACTATGGTGGAAACCTGCTCAGCTAATACGAGGGCAGCCGATAGCTCAAGCTTTGGGATAGTCATCTTTTTCAAGGGTGCAACTCTGGACTTGGAGCATAAGAGATGGCTCTGCACACTACCACCAGCTTCAGACCGCATGTAAACACACGCACCATATGCTGACTGGCTCGCATCACAAAACGCATGAATTTCCACTCTGGATTTCTGACAAAGCACGTAACGTGGAAATTTGAAATTCCTAACCATCGACAGCTGCGAGGTCAGCTCGCTCCACGACGTATGAAGATCCTGGGGCAGACTTTCGTCCCAGTCAAACTTGAGGTTTTCGTTCCATAACGACTGCATAAATATCTTTGCCTTTGTGATAATGGGAGAAATGAGTCCTAAAGGATCGTAGAACCTGGCTATTGTGGACAGAACCGACCGCTTCGATATTGGACCCGCAGCGGCCGCGACGTGAACGAAATTGAACAGAAGATTGTCCGTGGTGGGATCCCAAACTAGGCCAAGAGCCTTAGTTACCTCTGTCCCGTCGTGAAAAGTAAAGCACTTCTCGAGGTCCGCCTCAGATTCGCCTTCTAAAGCAGCGATTTCATTCGAACACCATTTACGTATGGGAAAACATCCTTTCGAGAGTAGCTTTTTCACCTGATGACGAATCTTGATGACCGAATCGATGCTGTCGCCTCCTGATATGAGATCATCGACATAAAAATCTCTTCGAACGGTATCAGCACCAAGCGGAAACAATGACTCTTCATCATTTGCCAATTGATGCATAGCTCGAATTGCCAAAAAGGCGGCAGGCTTGGTCCCTTAAGTAACTGTCTCCAACTTGAACACCTGAACTTCTTCCTTTGGGTCGTTGCGCCATAGGATGCATTGCACATGCTGATCGGGATGGGAAACGCGTACGCAGCGGTACATTTTGCAGATGTCGCCACACAAGGCGACTTTGAAAAGACGGAAACGAAGCAGTGCTATCAGAATTTTGGGTTGGATAGTGGGTCCAGCCATTAGCGCATCATTTAATGATATCCCAGAAGCTGTTTTGGCAGAACCATCGAACACTACACTTAGTTTGGTGGTTGTACTGTCCAGCTTATGGACGCAATGGTGAGGCAAGAAGTACTGAGGGAGGTCTGACTGACGTGTAGTTGGCGACATGTGTCCCAAATCCAGATACTCCTGAAGAAATTTCGAATATTTTGTCTTAAGTTCCAGATTTTTTGCTAGCCTTCTCTCCAAATTTAGAAATCTACGTAACGCTTGCTGATATGATTCTCCTAACTCCTCCAAACTGATTCTAGTTGGCAACCGTACGGAATAAGCTCCGGAATTTAGGCGAACGTAGTTCGCAACAAAATGCTGTTCACACTGAACATCCTCCTCCGAAATCGATGAGGGCGAATAATCTCCGTCTACTTCCCAAAACCGTCTTACGATTTCGCACAAATTGACCTCGTCAGCGAAGATACTAGGGGAATTTTCAACAACTGCTAGCGCCGCACGACTATTCCCGTTGCTATTAATGCTTACTGACACTATTCAGCCAAGTTTCGTCTTCTGCAATGTTGGTAATTGGTCCGACAGTCGAATCTGCCCGACGCACATTAACTCGAAAAACAAACCATCACCTATCAACAGATCGACCCGCTGGGGCTTAGAGAAGTTGGGGTCCGCCAGCTTGACATTATTCGGCATTGGCCAATCCTTTGCGTCTAGTCCGAAGTTAGGCTGCATTCCTGTGATTGAGGAGGTTATAATCGCAGAGAGAGAACCGCGATACTTTGCGTCTTGAGATTGCAGAACGATGTTTACAGCCTTGCTCGAAGGTAGAATTGATTCTCCAATGCCGACAATTTGAACATGCGACGGATGAGGATGATGCTTGGCCCGACACTGCCTACATGTCCCCGACCTGCAACGCTGCAATGGATGACCTTTTTTGAGGCAGTTTAGGCATAAGTGGCTCTTCTTTGCCTCCTTGTTTCGCGAAAAAACAGGGAGGTTTAGAAAAGCTTGACATCGGGATATAGAATGATCGGAGGATTTGCAATAATTGCATGCGGCGTTAGTATGGTCGTTAATGGAGGTGATAAGGGTGATAGGTTTGTTTTCTCCCACCTGCTTCCAGATTCCAGATTTTCCAACATCCGACACTTCTTCTCCAAGAATGAGGACATGTCCGACCAGAGAGGCAATCTTGAGGTCGGAAGGCTTTCCTTCCATTTCACCTGCGTCTTGTGATCCAATTTCCTGCTTACGATGCAAACGAGCAATCCATCCGAGATTTCCTGAGGTCTTGCCAAAGTCCGAAGGGCACGTAAATGCGCGTTGATTTTGTCGCTGAGCGCCCGCAGACCGATGGCCGAGCCCTTCTCCACCCCTTGCAGCCCGAAAATAGCCTTTATGTGTGCCTGAAAATGCATAAGCTTATTATCGAATCGCAACTTTAATAAATTTAACGCCTCTTCATAATTTTCCTGAGAAAGACCCAAAGAACGAATCGTATCCAGCGCAGCTCTGTCTAGTCATCCACGCAAATATTGGAATTTCTCGATGACTGGTATTCGTGAATCATTGTGCATCATTGTCGTAAACATCAAGTGGAATTATGGCCAATCCATATAGTCCCCGCCAAATCGCGGGAGCTGCAACTCAGGCAGCCGAGAACGGCCAATAACGTCATAGGCAAACGCAGATGAATGCTCCTCGAGAGGGTGCCGAGCCGTGGATTGCGCAGCATTAACCGTGCGAGAAACCGCCAACTCCCGTGACAGCTTGGACCTGACCTTGATGTAAATATTGGCGAAGTCCAGTCGGGCGTCATTGGCTAACTGCAGTAAGTCTAGCCTTTCAAGGCTCGTTTGAGCGGCACCAAAATCCGCATTCATTTGCTCGATCTGCTCTAGGCGAACTTGAAGCTCCGTTTCATCCAGATCAGCCAGCTCTTCCTTGGTGAGAAACCTGTCCATGGCATTTAATTGACGCGCGATTGCCTCCGCCTATTGCCTATAAAAATCAATGTCACTAGGCACGACCGCGTTCGCGACATTATTTGGCTCAGGTTCTGCCATGTTGGGGTTTTTCAAGTCACGAGAGAAAAGACACCCTGTATACGTATAAAACGAAAACCGCGAGAACCGCAAGCAAAGGGAATTCAGCTAACCGATGTAGCTGTGCGAGCTGTCCGATTCCGCTTTGTGCTGCGTTTGTATGTGTTGGTTAGTTCACTGCACTGCCCAATGCACTGCACTGCCGCGACGAAAAACTGTAAAGCCAGCAACGGTGTAAATGTGTATATATGTTTTGGCACCGAATTGTGCGCAAAACACCGAAAATTTTTCTGAGGCTTTCGAATGCTATATCTGACTCCGCTATTTAGACGATCACGTCGGGGTCACCAAATTTTATGTGGGGATATTGCTTTTTATCCCCGATCGGCCGAATAATTATTTTAAATAAATAAAACGCGGCGCAGAAATAAAATTACGAATGTTCTTTAATGATGTCTGAACGGCGAGTGGCCCTTGCTTGCCCTTCTCATTTCGAGCATCGCTGCTCCGATCGCTGGGCGCAGCTTCGCTTCGCTCGGCAAACATAGATAACATAGATAAAAGAGCAGAGCGAGCTTTGAGAGAGCGTTTAGTAGGGCAAGCAAGCGTAAGAATTTACAATAACAATTTTGTTTATTTGCGGCTATTTGGCAAGCCACTATTCGGCGGGGGTCTGCTCCGAACAAAAATAATGAGTTAAACCTAGTAATAGAAACAATAAACAAGGGACTTGAGGCCATAAACAAATTAAACGAAGAAAAAGATAAAAATCAACAATTAGAGATTTTGATTTTTAACCTCCAACACTTTACAGAATACATTGAGGATATAGAATTAGGTATGCAGCTATCTAGACTTGGTATATTCAATCCAAAATTATTAAAGCAAGACAATTTGAAAAATGTAAATTCTGAGAAAATGCTACATATTAAAACATCAACATGGCTAAAAGTAGATTCTAATGAAATATAAATAATTTCCAATATTCCAAACGACAGCATTAACAGATGAGCAAAAAAAGTCGAAAAAAAAATATTTGAATGCCTTGATTTTTGGTTTTAGATAGACACATTAATTAGGCGTCGTTTAAGGTATCGCTTATAAAAATGTAAAAATAAACGGCTTAGTTATAACCGTTTGACCAAAACTACATATGCCGTTTGGCACTATTCCAAATGCCATTTTACCGTTAAAAACTGTTACAAACGCAGATTTTTGGTATTTTTGTAGGAAAAAAAACGGTTATTCGTCGGCTAACGGAATTTATCGGCGAAATTCGGCATATGAAAGTTTGGTCAAACGGTTATAACTTAGCCGTTTATTTTTATATTTTTATAAGCGATACCTTAAACGACGCCTAATTAATGTGTCTATCTAAAAACAAAAATCAAGGCATTCAAATATTTTTTGTTCGACTTTTCCTGAGCTTTCAAAGTCAAAATTTCGGGGAAAAATACCGAAAAAAATTATGAAATTTCAATTTGGAAGCTTAAGATCTTCCAGACGTTAAGTTGCAGCTACAAAGTGTCTCAATCGGATTTATAGCTGCATTTGTCAGCTTTTTTTAACTGCAAAGTTCAATACAACCAGTTGTAGGAAACTTAAGTTATGTAAAAAATAGAAGCACTACCTATGACAAAAAACACAAAATTTTTTACAAATTCTTTAAAAAAAAACTACTCCATGAAAAAAAAACCATAATTCTTTAAAAAAATTTAAATCTCCAAATCTATCAGAAAAAGTCATTTTTGGTCACAGCGGAAAAAAAAGTTGAATTTTGTCGAGTAGTGTAATCATTTCCGTTTGAGACTTACAACATAGAAGTCGGGGATAACTCAAATAATCACCTTTGTAAAAATTATAAGTTTAGATTAAATAAAAATATCTTTTTTAAAAATCTAAACTGCTACATCGGAAATTTAATGATATATATGTATATTTTTTGTTTTTTTTTTTTTTTTTTTTTTTTGGACTTTATTCTAAGACTGCAGGTTTCTTAATCTATGTATATTTAAATGTTTCCATTGATTTCTTCTTTCTTGATCTTTTGCTTTTTCGCACCTACTCTTAACTTAATCTACCCGCTCATTCTCTTAATCTCTTAATCGGGTTCTTCCTATCCCCTCTGCTCCACTACTCGGTCGTCAGCGTCGCTTTTGCTTGCTCACTCCATACGGGATCGCTGCTTATGTCTTTTGCCCTTTCCTTCTTTTACGTCTGCTCCCAAAAATTCCAGAGCACTCTCACTTTTCGCTCTCTCTTTCGCTCTAACTATAGGGCTGATAAATCGCTACGCAACCGCTTAACTTCTTTGTCTTCTGGGTGCAGTTCTTGTTGTTTTTGGCACTTTAAGACTTTCTTCCGAGCACAATAACTTTGGACGATTTTCCCGGTTGGCCTACACACTTTCCAGAGGCTGTCACTGCTTTACATCCCACCCATATCGACACTTATCTTTGCCTACAAAATTTTCGGCGGGGTTGAGGTTATGTTTATACAGGGGTTATGAAGGTCCAAAATTGAGTCGTTTTCCACTTTTTTTTTACATCACCCTTCGTTCTGGCTTCCTTAGAAGAGGGTTAAAACTTAAATTTCGCGCTTTTCCCTGGTTTTCCCGTCGTTCGCACACCGAGAGGAAAGCAGCCGCTCCAGCGACGTCGATCTGGCTGCGCGCGAGCCTTTGTACTGAAGTAACCTTTTAATTCCGTCTCCTTTCCTCTATCTTTTGCCGTTCGGAGATCAGCTGTGCGTTGCTTAGCGGCTCCCACTAAGCAACGTTGGGTGCCAAATCTATTGGTGCGGGAAAACGATAATCTGAAGCCAAAAACTAACAAAAATATGGGATATCCCATTTGTTTGCACTCACCCACGGGATTTGGCACCAAGGTCTGAAATAATGAGGTTCTCTTGGAACCTTGGAACCGTCCAATGACGAGAGATGATGAGAGCAGCGATCGCTTTATTAATTATGCTTTCTTTTAGATGCAAAAATCGAGAAAAAAACTCTCTGATCAGTAATTTGACATTTAAGGCACTATCGCGGAGCAGACGGTGTTACTCGTTTAAGAGCTAAATTCAAAATGGAAGATGGACACGATCCGAGCTACCAATAGCCTTGTCGGATCTCCCAAATGCCGTCCAAATGTCAATCCCTTTGTCATCGCTTTCTTCTTTTTCACCGCCTTTCTCTACCTCTGTCATTCGGTTATGATCACCCACAGAGGGAGCCAAAATTCCTACCTCCACAGTTTTAGAACCCCTGACTCTAAAACCGCCGTAGCAGAGCCCCCACAGTTTTCCGACCACTGGTCGGACACTACAGGTCGATCGTGCGGCGTGGTCACAAGGCTCATATGGGATCGAAGGTTATCATGACGGGACTCCGCCGTAGCCTTCGAGGGGGACAGGGGAATCTACGGGGCCATGCGTTGTCGCTACGGCTCGTAGGACTACAGGATCTCTAGTGAGGATTGATTGCACGTTGTCGCGAAAGTCACTACGTGCTGGGGAACCTACGGAACCGTGCGTTATCGCGACAGCTCGTAGGACAACGGGGTTTCTAACGGGGATTGGCTGTGCGTTATCGCGACAGTCATTAGCTCCTAGAGAAACTACGGAACCATGCGTTATCGCGACAGTTCGTAGGACAAAGGGACTTCTAATGGGGATTGGCTGTGCGATATCAAGACAGTCACTAGTTACCGGGGATACTACGGAACCATCCGTTATCGCGACAGCTCGTAGGGCTACAGGATTCCTAATGGGGATTGACTATGCGTTATCACGACAGTCACTAGCTACTGGGGATACTACGGATAAATGCGTTATCGCGTCAAATCGTAGGACTACGGGATTTCAAGTGGGGGAGGTTTGGGTATAACGTATAATGTGTATATATATAAGAATAAAGAAAAGACTTTACAATATTCGTATTTTGTTCAGAATCTTTATTTTTAAACGGCTGCACCACGAGAAAAGCTCAACTTACTTGGGGGAAGCGACGCTGTTGGGGAAATTTGGGATCTGATGGCTACCGACAATTGAGATCGTATAGCCATATATAGTGGGCGACGCGTTGGATTAACTCCGTACGTCAGACATTAGGAAAACTCGTGGGACGTGATAGTCGATGACGCGTTGTACGAATTAAGCGAAGCCTACTCGAAGCTCGTGTAAAGCTGCGGACGCCGGCGATTTGTTTTACGTTGCTTCGTTGCGTACGCGTTTGCTCGTGGTCTGGCTAAGAGTGTCGTTCTTCTCGTCGCGTGGGTGCTTTCTCACCCCCGCTACCGATATTTTTCTTGCAATCGATAGTGATCAGTGTGACCGCCCCCATCTTTTATCTATCGATGTTCTCATTTTTGCGTTTTTAGTGCCTTCGTTGGCGGATGTATTTGAAATATAACTCATTACTAGCTTAAAACTACATGTATGCTAAAGAAACGGGATAGGGGCCTTCAGTAGCGGATAATGAAGCACAAAAGGAATAATAATAAAGTAGTATAAGAAATTATAAATGGGTCTGCCTCCAGTGGCGGTGTGTCTGTCCTGATTATTAGCTTCATGATGTAGCCCTTGTTGAATATCGTCGCGTGCTTGTACAGCCCCGTTGGGTCTTTACACCAAGCCTTTGGGTCCTCTCTGTGGGATTTTCTTGGGGACAGTAGGGCGCGGTGTATTGTAAAGCTGCCCCAGCTGACTGGAGATTGGGTGCCGTTGTCGCAACTTAAACGCGAGGTGGTCGGTGACGACGTTGAATCGGTAGCCTTCGAGGTAACAGCGGAGTTTTCTGATTGCCCATATCACGGCTAGACATTCTTTATCCGTGGCGGAGTAATTTTCTTCGGCCTGATTGAGGCGCCGACTGACGTATGCAATGACTCGTTCTTTGCCGTCGATGTCTTGAGTAAGGACAGCTCCTATTTCGAGGTTGCTCTCGTCGGTTTGTAGGGAAAACTTAGCAGCGAAGTTTGAACAAGCGAGGACGGGGGCGGTGGTTAGGTTGGGTTAGGTTAGGTTCAGGTTGTCGAAAGACTCTTGTTGCTCCGGGGTCCTTGTCCACGCACGTCCCTTCTTCAACAGTTGGGACATGGGCTGGACTACGGCGGCGAAGTTTGGGACAAATCTGCGGTACCACGATGCCATCTTGATGCATTGGCGAAGCTCTTTAAGGTTGGTGGGCGGTCTCAGGTCCTTCACTGCCGCTATTTTGTCAGGGTCAGTGTGAATACCTTCCTCGCTAACCACGTGGCCCAGATACTTGATCCGGCGTTGGAAGAAAGCGCATGTGTCGGCGTTGATACGGTACTTGCCAATATCCGTTTTTCAAGTCCAGGGTCGAGATAAACCGTGCGTTCTTGAGGCGTTTAAGAATATGGTTTTTCCTGGGTAACGGGTAAGCATCCGGAATAGAGCGTTCGTTTAATTGATAAAAGTGCACGGACATACATGATCATGAAATTTTTGCTCACAATTTCATCATTTATCGAATGGATCGTGCATCTTATGCTGGTGGAGTTCTGATTGCAGTCAAAACTGACTTCTCATCGGAGTTATTCCCTTTCAACAATATCCATGGGATTGAGTTCATTGCAGTCAAAGTCCGTGTTGGCATGGCTTTTATCTATCTAACCTGCTCATATATTCCTCCTAATTCTGATGCTGAGGTCTACTCAAAACACCTTTCTGCTATCCATTGTGTTGTGTCTTCGTTATGTTGTGCTGATCAGATTGTGGTCATGGGTGACTTCAATTTACCTCTTCTTTTTTGGCTGCCCTGCGACGACGCTAACCAATTGCTTCCTAGTACTCATAACGAATTTATCAATGAGCTAACGGATGTTTCCCTTGCCCAAATTAATTCTATTAAAAATAATAGGAACAGACTTCTCGACCTTATTTTCGTTATGGATACTTCTTTAGGTACAGTTGCCAGAGTCTCCCCACTATCACTTCTGAAGAGCTTTACCATCCTACGCTATCTATAACTTTAGAGTGTACCAGTTCTAGTTGTGTTAACATTACCTCGACTCCTCACCGGATGAAGTGTTTTCGCAAAACTGATTTCGACAATTTAAACATTCACCTCTCGAATGTCGATTGGTCCACTCTTCATTCCTTACCGGATATTGACGTAACAGTCAACTCATTCTATAACATTTTAAACTCTGTCCTTAATACTTATGTTCCGGAGATTATTGTACCATTATCGTCCAAGCCTCCCTGATTCTCCAGGAATTTGTCATACTTAAAGAATAGGAAATCCAGACTTTTCAAGAAGTACCAGAAAACTGGCTCCTTGCTTGTCTTTGTACAATATTCTTCCGGCCGCTCTCAATTCCTAAAAACTAATAGTCTGTGCTACAATCTTTACCTCTCTTCTTGTAGTAGAAACTTCCGCAATGATCCTAAAAAATTCTTTTCTTTTGTCAACTCTAAACGTAAGTCCAATGCATTTTCTCCGTCCCTTATTTATCTAAACAATTCTGAATCTTCTGCTGCTGGCATTGCAAACTTATTTGCAACCTTTTTCCAGTCGCCTTACTCCTCTCATATTTAAAACACATCCACTCCGTATCCCTACCATTTGCCTCACTTTAATAGCATTTTTAAACCATATTTTGAGGAAAGCGTTGTGCTTGGTGGCTTGAAGTCTTTGAAAATTTCATTTTCTGCGGGTCCTGATAAAGTTCCTAGTTGCATTTTAAAACATTGTGCCCAGTCCGTATGCCAACCCTTAACCTTTCTTTTCAATCTATCCTTGGAACAGTCTTGTCTCCCCGTAATTTGGAATGAGTCGTACATAATTCCGCTTCACAAGAAGGGCTCCAGATCCAACATAGAAAATTACCGAGCCATTGCAAAGCTCTCTGCCATTCCTAAGCTCGTTGAGTTCCTGGTTATCCGGCCATTGCAACATCTTTGTTCTAGCTTGATATCTCCTTCACAACATGGTTTTTTTAAACATCGGTCAACAACTACCAATCTGCTCGAGTTTTCCTCCATAATCAACCGTGGATTTCAGAGCGGTTTGCAAACTGACGCTATTTTTACGGATTTTAGCAAGGCATTTGATTCGGTTAACCATACTCTATTAATTCAGAAGCTGTCCTTATTAGGTTTCCCTAGTACTCTTCTAAGTTGGATTTCGTCGTATCTTTCTAATCGTACACAACGGGTCTTATTTACTAAAGTTTTATCAGAGATCGTTAACGTTACATCTGGTGTGCCACAAGGTAGTCATTTGGGTCCGCTCCTCTTCATTTTATTTGTGAACGACCTACCCCAAGTTATAACATTCTCTCATACATTAATGTATGCGGATGACGTTAAAATCTTCTGCCCTACTCCGACTGGTACTTGCACACACACCTTCAGCTGGACCTAAATGAATTGCTATTGTGGTGCTCAAGTAATCTTCTATTTTTGAACCTCTCGAAATGCAAGCTTATTCTACCGTCGTGCTCCACATTTTGTATCTTTTTCTCTTAGTAATCATGTATTTGATCGAATTTCGAGTTCAAATGATCTTGGAGTATTATTTGATCGTAAACTGGGTTTTAATAGTCATATAGCTGCGACAGCTAATAAAGCTAAGGGTGTTCTAGCATTCATCAAGCGTTGGTCCAAGGAGTTTGACGACCCGTATGTTACCAAACAATTGTACATTTCGTTAGTGCGCCCGATATTGGAGTATTGTTCCTGTGTGTGGAGCCCACAGTATAAGGAGCAGCAAGCTATTTTCGAATTTACACTGGGACTCTGGTAGAATCCTGCCACCTTACCGATCTAGGCTAAAACTTATTGACCTACCTTCGTTATAGCATCGCAGAATAAGCAATGGGGTAATGTTCGTGCACAAGCTCCTTCTCGGGATGGTGGACTCCCAAACTCTCTTGAGTCAGATTGTCTTTACGGTTCCCTCTCGTTCTACTCGTTCTTTTAGACCTATCAGATTACCCTTATTTAGGTCAAACTATGCCCAGCATGAACCTTTCAGGGTTTTATGCTATAATTATAATACCCTTTGCCATATCTTATCTCCTGAACTAACCCTTAAACATATAGCAGTTAGTATTTACAACCACCTGAACTCTGCTAAACTGTAATTTTAATATTTTTAATTTTATTATAGTTTATCTTTAGTTCTCTTCCTAATTTATATAGCATTATAAGCAGATAATTGTTAATTGAATAAATAAATAAATACGCCATTGTCCGTTTTTCTTGCGGACGAGGACGATCGGGGCGCTGTGAGGGCTTCGCGATGGTTCGATGAGACCTTCTGCTAGCAGCTCGTCGACCAGTTTATCTATAAAAAGCATCATGGCTGGGTTTTTCGGGTAATATCGTTGCTTTATTGGAGGACTATCTCTCATAACAATAGTGTGTTCTATTAGATCTGTAGTTCCCCGGAGGTACTCGAATTTAGGTAATTCTTCGTCTAAGAACTTGCGGATGTGATGCGCAATGTCGGCGGGCTAGGGCTGTATGTCTAATGCCGGTTCGTCTTCTGTGGGGTCATCCATTTCGGGGTCGGAGATTTCATCGGGGTACTCTGGAAGGATGGTCATGTCGAATGGGCTGGAGGGGTCTGAGCTAGCGGAGTATTCGGCGATATTAGCGATGACAGGCGTGGTGTTGGCCATGATGGCCGGATAGCTCGGCTCCGGAGCTCGAGGAAATTCCGACTCTATGGGCGTCACCAGCCCAAAGGCGTCCGTGTCCCCTGGCTCGGCTGTGGTTCCAAGGTTGGGGATTTCTGTTGGCTTTGTGGCTCTTGTGATCTCCGTCGAGTTACCGTGCTCGTCCACTCCGTTGATGGTCTACCGTGCGTGGCCTCTGTTGTCCTTGAACTCGTGGTCCTAGAGGAGATCCTCGTAATCGTGTTCTCTGTGGGCGTTCTGGTGGCCGTGATCTCTGTTGATATACTCGTAATCGTATTTCCCGTGGGTGTTCGTGTGCTTGTAGTCTCTGGTAGCCTCCTCGTGGCCGTATTCTCCGTTGCTGGGCTTTGAATTGGGTCCTCTGGTGATAGTCTTGTAGCCCAGGTCTTAGTTGGCGGTCTGGGATTCTCGTTCTCTGTTGGTGACGCCGTTGGCGTGTTCTCTGTTGCTTGTCGTGGATTTTTGCTCTGCGTCGATGATGCCGTGGGCATGTTCTCCGTTGCTTGTCTTTTGTTCTGGTGGCCGTGGTCTCCGTTGCTGATCTCTTGTTCCTGTTCTTAGTGTGTGATGTCGTAGCCGTAGTTTCTGTTGGTTGTTTTATGTTCTCGTTTCGGGGTCTGTAAGGATTTGTAAGTGGCTGGTGGTTACCACTGGTTCGTCGGCGTTGATGCAGCGACCTCGTAGATGTAGACGCGTAGTGCCGCATTGAAACGTGGTTTCTATGGCACATAAGAAGTCCATTCCTAATATCACGCTTTCGACCATGTTTGGCAGTATTTGGGGTATTCGTACCTTGCGTATATGCAGTTGGGTGGGCGCAAGTAAGATTTGAGTAATCTCCCTCACTGATCCGTCCGCTAGTCGTATCCGCATCGCTGCCTCATGTACATTCGTGCCGGTGGCCAAAGGTCGGGCCAGGTCTTGACTGACAAAACTCCGGTCGCTCCCGTGTCAATAGTAGCTTCCGTGGTTTGTCCACCGATTGTCAGGTTAGGTTAGGTTAGGTGATAGCGGCTGCCAGGATCACTGGGAGCCCAGGACACTTAGGCCGTTTCCGGTCCGTTGTAATACCGCAGGGAATCTCCTCCATTATCTCATCGGGAGACCTAAAAGTCAACAGTTATCCCAGCCTGCAGCTCTTATGAAGTTAGCTATCTTTCTGGGACATATGGTGGACATTTTCGAAATGTCTGCTATGAAGGGCGAGCCCAAGTACTGTAGCCTTCTTCTGCTGAGAGCTGAGCATGAGCAGAACAAGTGTTCCACCGTTTCCTCCTCTTCCTCGTCTCTACAGCTTCGGCAAAAATCGTTGTATGGGGCGCCCAGTCTATTAGCGTGGGTTCTTATTAGCCAGTGTCCCGTTAGGGACCGTATGACTGCGCTTCCTATCTATGGTTGGCCATGTTTGCCGAGTTATTCGACAACATGGTACTGATTGCCACTTGTTTTCTATTAGTCGCTTATACTTCTCCATTATTAGGAGCCTACATCGGCATACGAGTATCCTTTATATCTTGGAGAAGGGGGATTGTAGTGCCAAGTCTGGCCAGCTCGTCTGCAATACAGTTGCCTTCGATATCCCGGTGGCCCGGGACCCAAATAAGGCTGGTAACAAATTGCTGAGCCATCTCGTGAAGAGATTTGCGGCAATCTGCAACGGTGGCCGAGTTTTCAGAAATAGCATTAAGCGATTTGATTGCAGCTTGGCTATCACTATAAAAATTTATGCGGGTTACCATGGCGGTAGTTTCCAGAAGGCAGTTTAGGGCTTCCTTGATTGCAATGACCTCCGCTTGGAAGACGCTGCGAATGTTCAGCTGTTCGGAGTATATTCCTCCTCCGACCCTGATGTTCAGCTTTGACCCATCTGTGAAGATGTTTAAAGCCCCTTCTGGGCCTGCGGGTCCCTCACTCCACTCGTCTCTGTGAGAGGGATAATTACATCTGTGTATTCTTTTGGAACACAGTAGTCCGTTTTAGTGGGAACGGAACTGCTGTTTAATATTGAGGAGTGACCTGTGTGCTGTGGTGCCCATTGGTCGGAGTCTCTCAGACGTATTGCTGCCATCTGTGCCCTTTCTTTTCCAGCAAGGGCAAGGCTTTGGAGGCATAGAATGGCATCAAGCGCATCATTTGGAGTGGTGCGAAGAGCTCCGCTGATGCAAAGGGCGGCTGTTCGTTGAACTTTGTCGAGTTGTCTGGTGATCGTCCTTTTTGATAAGGCCGGCCACCACACTGCAACTCCATAAAGTATTATTGGTCTAGCTATAGCTAGATATATCCATTGGACTATACTTGGGTTCATGCCCCATTTCAGGCCAATAGCTTTTTTGCAAGAGTAGAGGGCTATTGTGGCCTTCTTCACTCTGTCTTTGATGTTCAGGTTCCAATTTAGCTTCTTGTCAATTACCAACCCTAAGTAACTGGCACTGTCGCTAAAGGAGAGTGTGGGGATAATGCTTTTTATCCCCGATCGGCCGAATAATTATTTCCAAAAATCAAACGCGGCGCAGAAATAAAATTGCGAATGTTCTTTAATGTGTGATGACTAAACGGCGAGTGGCCCTTGCTTGCCCTTCTCAATTCGCGCATTGCTGCTCCGATCGCTGGGCGCAGCTTCGCTTCGCTCGGCAAACATAGATAACGTAGATAAAAGAGCAGAGCGAGCTTTGAGAGAGCGTTTAGTAGGGCAAGCAAGCGCAAGAATTTACAATAACAATTTTGTTTATTTGCGGCTATTTGGCAAGCCACTATTCGGCGGGGGTCTGCTCCGAACATTCACCCCCCGTTGGAAGGCAACGGCTTTCAACAGAACCATCCTGGAGGGGCAGGACCGCTATCTTTCCAACGGCCCGTTTGAAGAGGCCCTTTTGGGTGCGGATGACGGCTACTCTGATGGTTCCATCTTTCCCTGGGATGACGCTCTCGATGCGGCCGAGTGGCCACTTTAACGGTGGAAGCGTTTCTTACTTGATCATGACGAGCGCTCCTGACTTGATGTTTGGAGACGAGGAGCGCCACTTGCTCCGTTCCTGAAGAAACGAGAGATATGCAGTACTCCATTTTCTCCAAAATGCCTGCTTCATTTGGCACAAACGCTGCCATCGACTCAGGAGGCTGAACTGGAGATGCGTCACGTCTGGCTCGTCGAATGCAGCAGTCGGTGCCCCATTAAGAAAGTGGTTTGGCGTGAGCACATCCAGATCGCCCGGACTTTCTGTAATTGCATAAAGTGGCCGGGAATTTAGTAAAGCAGAGATTTCACAGGTCAAGGTCTGAATTTCATCAAGGGTGAAAATGAAAGTGCCAACGATGCGATAAAAATGATGTTTAGCTGCTTTAACAGCCGCCTCCCACAAGCCCCCAAAGTGAGGCGATCGAGGGGGATGAACTTCCAATCGATCCCACTGGAAACGCATAAATTTGATACAGCCGACGTATGAGGATCGCTGAGGAACAGCTGCCGAAGTTCCAAAAGTTCATTCTTTGCTCCTACAAAATTTGTCGCATTATCTGACCAGATGATCCGAGGTTTTGGACGCAGACTTATGAATCGCCTTAATGCCGCCAAAAAAGATGCTGTGGACAAATCCCGAACAACTTCCAAATGAGCCGCCTTGGTGCTGAAACATACGAAGACAGCTATATAGCATTTGATGGGAGGCCTTCTTCTGACTTCCGACTTGTGATAAAAGGGTCCGCAAAAATCCACGCCCGTTGTTTGAAATGCTGGATTAGCCCTTACGCGATCCTCAGACAAACTTCCCATGATATGCTCCCTCAGCACTGGCTTCAATCGAAAACAACGAACACATTTGCGGATGATGCCTGCCACATATTTACGCCCGCCAATAGGCCAGAATTTTTGACGAAGCAATCCGAGCAATCCTTGCGCTCCTGCGTGTAGAAATTTTTCATGGAAAAAAACGATAATAGAGACGGTGACAGGATGTCCCTTGGGAAGCAAAATTGGGTGCCTTGCGTCGTAGTCCAATTCGGAATTTTGGAGTCGGCCTCCAACCCGAATCAATCCAAAACCGTCCAGAAATAGATCCAGTGCGGCCATCGCGCTTTTTGGTGATAAAACCTGCTTTCTGGTGAGGGCTCTTATCTCTTCCGAAAATTGCTGCTGCTGTATTGCCCTTATGAGTAGGTGCGTGCCATTTTTGACGTCATTTACGGTAAGTTGACCTTTCGCCCGCAGCAAGCCTTTATCCTTGAGGCTGTAAAAACGATAGATATAAGCAAAGACACGCTGCATTGATCCGAATGAGTTTTGAAATTTGCAATCGTACGATGTATCCCTATCCTTTGAAACAATCAATGATACATGACGACGTTCTGGCACTTCAGCCGGCAATGGCGAGCCTGTAGGCCAATCAGAGCTCCCATGAAGCAAAAATGGTGGACCAGAAATCCAAAGGTTGTTATCCATTAGTTCAGTAGGCGTGGAACCACGCGATATGATGTCGGCCGGGTTCAACTTCGTGGGCACGTGACGTCATTCCAGCAGTGAGCTCCTGAATCCGCTCAACTCGATTAGAGACAAATATATTAAAATTCCAGGGCGATTCCCGAATCCAAGCAAGGGCTATGGAAGAATCCGACCAGCAATGCACTTGGTATGGAACTGATAATCCTTTAACTATGGTGGAAACCTGCTCAGCTAATACGAGGGCAGCCGATAGCTCAAGCTTTGGGATAGTCATCTTTTTCAAGGGTGCAACTCTGGACTTGGAGCATAAGAGATGGCTCTGCACACTACCACCAGCTTCAGACCGCATGTAAACACACGCACCATATGCTGACTGGCTCGCATCACAAAACGCATGAATTTCCACTCTGGATTTCTGACAAAGCACGTAACGTGGAAATTTGAAATTCCTAACCATCGACAGCTGCGAGGTCAGCTCGCTCCACGACGTATGAAGATCCTGGGGCAGACTTTCGTCCCAGTCCAACTTGAGGTTTTCGTTCCATAACGACTGCATAAATATCTTTGCCTTTGTGATAATGGGAGAAATGAGTCCTAAAGGATCGTAGAACCTGGCTATTGTGGACAGAACCGACCGCTTCGATATTGGACCCGCAGCGGCCGCGACGTGAACGAAATTGAACAGAAGATTGTCCGTGGTGGGATCCCAAACTAGGCCAAGAGCCTTAGTTACCTCTGTCCCGTCGTGAAAAGTAAAGCACTTCTCGAGGTCCGCCTCAGATTCGCCTTCTAAAGCAGCGATTTCATTCGAACACCATTTACGTATGGGAAAACATCCTTTCGAGAGTAGCTTTTTCACCTGATGACGAATCTCGATGACCGAATCGATGCTGTCGCCTCCTGATATGAGATCATCGACATAAAAATCTCTTCGAACGGTATCAGCACCAAGCGGAAACAATGACTCTTCATCATTTGCCAATTGATGCATAGCTCGAATTGCCAAAAAGGCGGCAGGCTTGGTCCCGTAAGTAACTGTCTCCAACTTGAACACCTGAACTTCTTCCTTTGGGTCGTTGCGCCATAGGATGCATTGCACATGCTGATCGGGATGGGAAACGCGTACGCAGCGGTACATTTTGCAGATGTCGCCACACAAGGCGACTTTGAAAAGACGGAAACGAAGCAGTGCTATCAGAATTTTGGGTTGGATAGTGGGTCCAGCCATTAGCGCATCATTTAATGATATCCCAGACGCTGTTTTGGCAGAACCATTGAACACTACACGTAGTTTGGTGGTTGTACTGTCCAGCTTATGGACGCAATGGTGAAGCAAGAAGTACTGAGGGAGGTCTGACTGACGTGTAGTTGGCGACATGTGTCCCAAATCCAGATACTCCTGAAGAAATTTCGAATATTTTGTCTTAAGTTCCGAATTTTTTGCTAGCCTTCTCTCCAAATTTAGAAATCTACGTAACGCTTGCTGATATGATTCTCCTAACTCCTCCAAACTGATTCTAGTTGGCAACCGTACGGAATAAGCTCCGGAATTTAGGCGAACGTAGTTCGCATCAAAATGCTGTTCACACTGAACATCCTCCTCCGAAATCGATGAGGGCGAATAATCTCCGTCTACTTCCCAAAACCGTCTTACGATTTCGCACAAATTGACCTCGTCAGCGAAGATACTAGGGGAATTTTCAACAACTGCTAGCGCTGCACGACTATTCCCGCTGCTATTAATGCTTCCTGACACTATCCAGCCAAGTTTCGTCTTCTGCAATGTTGGTAATTGGGCCGACAGTCAGCCAGCACCTATCAACAGATCGACCCGCTGGGGTTTAGAGAAGTTGGGGTCCGCCAGCTTGACATTATTCGGCATTGGCCAATCCTTTGCGTCTAGTCCGAAGTTAGGCTGCATTCCTGTGATTGAGGAGGTTATAATCGCAGAGAGAGAACCGCGATACTTTGCGTCTTGAGATTGCAGAACGATATTTACAGCCTTGCTCGAAGGTAGAATTGATTCTCCAATGCCGACAATTTGAACATGCGACGGATGAGGATGATGCTTGGCCCGACACTGCCTACATGTCCCCGACCTGCAACGCTGCAATGGATGACCTTTTTTGAGGCAGTTTAGGCATAAGTGGCTCTTCTTTGCCTCCTTGTTTCGCGAAAAAACAGGGAGGTTTAGAAAAGCTTGACATCGGGATATAGAATGATCGGAGGATTTGCAATAATTGCATGCGGCGTTAGTATGGTCGTTAATGGAGGTGATAAGGGTGATAGGTTTGTTTTCTCCCACCTGCTTCCAGATTCCAGATTTTCCAACATCCGACACTTCTTCTCCAAGAATGAGGACATGTCCGACCAGAGAGGCAATCTTGAGGTCGGAAGGCTTTCCTTCCATTTCACCTGCGTCTTGTGATCCAATTTCCTGCTTACGATGCAAACGAGCAATCCATCCGAGATTTCCTGAGGTCTTGCCAAAGTCCGAAGGGCACGTAAATGCGCGTTGATTTTGTCGCTGAGCGCCCGCAGACCGATGGCCGAGCCCTTCTCCACCCCTTGCAGCCCGAAAATAGCCTTTATGTGTGCCTGAAAATGCATAAGCTTATTATCGAATCGCAACTTTAATAAATTTAACGCCTCTTCATAATTTTCCTGAGAAAGACCCAAAGAACGAATCGTATCCAGCGCAGCTCTGTCTAGGCATCCACGCAAATATTGGAATTTCTCGATGACTGGTATACGTGAGTCATTGTGCACCATTGTCGTAAACATCGAGTGGAATTCTGGCCAATCCATGTAGTCCCCGCCAAATCGCGGGAGCTGCAACTCAGGCAGCCGAGAACTGCCAATAACGTCATAGGCAAACGCAGATGAATGCTCCTCGAGAGGGTGCCGAGCCGTGGAATGCGCAGCATTAACCGTGCGAGAAACCGCCAACTCCCGTGACAGCTTGGACCTGACCTTGATGTAAATATTGGCGAAGTCCAGTCGGGCGTCATTAGCTAACTGCAGTAAGTCTAGCCTTTCAAGGCTCGTTTGAGCGGCACCAAAATCCGCATTCATTTGCTCGATCTGCTCTAGGCGAGCTTGAAGCTCCGTTTCATCCAGATCAACCAGCTCTTCCTTGGTGAGAAACCTGTCCATGGCATTTAATTGACGCGCGATTGCCTCCGCCTTTTGCCTATAAAAATCAATGTCACTAGGCATGACCGCGTTCGCGACATTATTTGGTTCAGGTTCTGCCATGTTGGGGTTTTTCAAGTCACGAGAAGAGACACCCTGTATACGTATAAAACGAAAACCGCGAGAACCGCAAGCAAAGGGATTACAGCTAACCGATGTAGCTGTGCGAGCTGTCCGATTCCGCTTTGTGCTGCGTTTGTATGTGTTGGTTAGTTCACTGCACTGCCCAATGCACTGCACTGAACTGCCGCGACGAAAAACTGTAAAGCCAGCAACGGTGTAAATGTGTATATAAGTTTTGGCACCGAAAATTTTTTCTGAGGCTTTCGAATTCTATATCTGACTCCGCTATTTAGACAATCACGTCGGGGTCACCAAATGTTGAGCTGCCGAGCTTTTTCGGCAGCGTAGTTTGCGATATATTAAACACGAGAGTTTAGTTTGATACAGTTTTATTGTCAATAGCGAAAGTTGAGTGGATAGGATAGCGAAAGCGAGATTAGCGATGTAGAGTTAGCCGGTTCAAGAGTCCAAAACTGCAAGAGGAGGCGGGCCGAATTGCCCGTTCCCTAATGCGAGCGCGACGATTGAAGGGTCCAGACGCTGCAAAGGCAGGCGGGCCGAATTGCCCGTGCCCTAATGCGAGCGCGACGATATCCAGACTATTTGAGGGCAAGCGGGCCGAATTGCCCGTGCCCTACTGCAAGCGAGAGTGCGACAGATCCAGAGGAGAGCGCAATAGCGAAGACGAAAGATCGATAGAGTGATAGAAAAGTCGAAAGAAAGAAGGAAAGAAGTAAAGAAGACGAGAGAACGGCTGGGTAGGCTGCTGCCGTGCGGGAGCTTATATGTATATATGTGTGTACAATGTGCAGTGCAGTGGGCAGTACAAACAACAAACAATAAAAAAGGGAATTTAATTTACTGCTGCACCACTGGCTGAAATTGGGGCAATTCTTCCTTCCATGAGAAGTGTAGAGTCGCTGCAAGTAGGCAGCGCGCTGACCGACGCCTAGTCGGACGGAGTTGAGCCATGTCTTGTAAGGCTCGGCGACAGAAGACGAAGAGGCGAAGAATAGCTCGTTGTGCACGGTTTTGAATGTGCCGTGCAGCTCGTCGATCTGCTTGAGCCTCGCCGATAATGCCGGTGCTTTCCGCTTCAAATAAACCACCCTGTTTCCAGCAGCAGTCACAGCGTCGATTCGCGCGTCCATATGGGCAGCTTCGGTAGAAACGTTTCAAGCGGGAAGATGACCGCAAAGAGGAACGCTTGCAATAAACTTCGAAGCGGGAAGATGACCGAAAAGAGTAGCGCTTGCAATAAGCGCAGCAAGATAATCGCAAGGCAGACTACGCAACAACTGTTACTTTTGCTTGTGAAAAACCGAACAAATTAACCGTGGGGCCACTCGAAATTGTTTCCGATCGAATTTGTAAGGTTTTTGTGATTAAAATGTTTATGTTAGATCACGTCGGGGTCACCAAATTTTATGTGGGGATAATGCTTTTTATCTGCGATCGGCCGAATAATTATTTCCAAAAATAAAACGCGGCGCAGAAATAAAATTGCGAATGTTCTTTAATGTGTGATGTCTAAACGGCGAGTGGCCCTTGCTTGCCCTTCTCAATTCGCGCATTGCTGCTCCGATCGCTGGGCGCAGCTTCGCTTCGCTCGGCAAACATAGATAACGTAGATAAAAGAGCAGAGCGAGCTTTGAGAGAGCGTTTAGTAGGGCAAGCAAGCGCAAGAATTTACAATAACAATTTTGTTTATTTGCGGCTATTTGGCAAGCCACTATTCGGCGGGGGTCTGCTCCGAACAGAGAGCCTGCATCCATTTAATATGGGGGGGTTCAGAGACGGAATCTTGTATTTACTTGTGAATAGCACAAGTTCTGTCTTTGAGGGATTAACTCCAAGACCTCGCGATTCTGTCCATCTTGACAGTCTCGCGAGATTTGCGGTCATTAAGTCGCAGAGTGTTTGAGGGTATTTTCCCGAGAAGATAATTGCCACGTCGTCCGCGTATGCCACGAATTTACAGCGCCCTCTCCTCCAGGTCACATAGAATCTTGTTGACTGCTATGTTCCATAGAAGGGGGATAGGACACCACCTTGCGGTGTGCCTCTACTGACATACCTCGACTGAATGGACGATCCCATCGATGATGTCACCTTCCTGCATGTGAGCAATTGATCAATGAGCACCACCAAGTGACGGTCCACCCCCAGGTCAGTCAGCGCTTCCGTAATGGCACCCGGTACGACGTTGTTGAAAGCTCCCTCGATATCTAGAAAAGCGATTAGAGAGTATTCTTTGAGGTATAGTGATTTCTCTATCCCCGAAATTACTTCGTGAAGGCATGCTGTGCGCCTGACAACAATTGAGAACTTATAGTTGTTCTCAATTGTAACCCGACGGGTCTCTCAAAAGTTTTAAGAAGGAAGGATGATAGACTGATTGGTCTAGTGGAGTGGAATGTGTAGGGACTCCTCACTAGAGTTACACGTACTCCTCACACGTACTTCACTTCTCTTTAGGTATCCCACCGAGGGGGCCGTTTTGGAGAGGATCTTGCGCAGTCTTGCAGCTTCCGACGTTTCCTCGATTTCAGAACAAAATTTTTGCCATGAGGCCCTTTTTGCCTGTCTAGTTTCTTTTTTGAATAGGGCCAGACTATTTTTGTTATCTGCCCAGTGTTCTTCCTCGCTAGAGCTTTTGGCCCTGTTGAAGAGGGTCCTGCAGCTTTTCCGTAGGATATCTATGTGTTTTGACCACCAGGGGGGTTTCTTTTTCTCCTTGTGTTGGTTTAATGGGAATGCTTTCGTGAAAGCCGTGTTGCATGCTTTGGTGAACCTGTCCACTAGACGATTTATGGCGTCCTCTGTGTTCAGGCATATTGGTGCTTTGGAGGGAAGTAGTCCCTCCATTTCTGTTGCAAATTTTTCCCAGTTGGCTTTCCTAGGGTTAACAAAGACAGTAAGTTTTGGGCTCTCGAGAGATAATATAGTCTCGATGTACCTGTGGTCTGAAAAGGAATGGTCTCCCAGAACTTTCCAGCTCTTTACTATGACTGACAGTTTGTGAGACACTAAAGCTAGGTCAATTACCTCTTGTCTATTCTTAATTATAAACGTAAGATCATTGCCCCAATTGCAGATTAGAAGATTAGAGTTAAGGATGAAGCTGAAAAGTGACTCACCCCTTATATTTGTATCCGAGCTCCCCCATTGGGTGTGGTGGGCGTTGGTGTCGCAGCCTATTCTAAGGCCTATATCCGACCTTTCGCTATCTCTGGTGAGCTTGCGAACTATGTAACCGGGAGGATCCCTTTCCTCATGAGCCATGTAGGACAACATCAGCCTTATGTGAGCACCTTGTAGCTCAAGGCTTGTTGCTGTGTTGTCACCATTGCTAAAGCTGTGGAGCAGAAAGATATTTAAGTGCTTTCTTGCAAGAATGCAGGTACGGATTTTACCTTCTTTCTGAGCTACAATAAGCTCGCTCCTTCGTTGCTAATCCACAAACCTTGTCTCCTACTACCCAAGGCTCTTGGATCAGTCTTAGAGACATTGACAGAGTTCTCCACCACTGTGTTGTCGGCGTCCGAGTCGTCTTCGATGGTGTCTTTGCGACACATCGCCTCAAACTCGCGCATCAGAGCCGTGTCGGAGGAGTAGCCGTCATGGGCTGGCTCCAAGTCGTCATGAGGTGCTTCGATCTCCGAGGTAACGTCCTGTTCGACTGGGTTGTCGACAGGATGTGCCTCGACCGCTGCATCCGACTTGTAAACCTTGATGCTTACCGCACTGAAGCCAAAGTTTAATTCTCCGTAAAGACTCCTTGTTGAGGACGAGCATCGCCTGGTTCATAGGACCTTGTGTCGCCTCAACCTTGACTACATCTGCATCTGCAGCTGCATCGCTGCAGCATTTTGAGGATGCGATCCGTCTCCTTTATAGAGGCGGGAACCCAAACCCTAGCCCTAGGCCTACTAGGCACCTCGCTCCAGTCGACTGCGACAAGCTTCGCCCCTGGGTAGACTTCTCCGACTTGCGCTCTATACAGCTGGACGGAGCGCTCGTCTTCGCAGGCTATTAACTTGATGCAGCCCTGGCACCACCCCATGTTTTTACAGACTGGGGGGGGGGGGGGGGGGCCGGGTTGCTTATCCAGCTCGAAGCAGCGGTCGGACAGTGCCGCTTCTACCCACTTCCCCTGGTTCCTGGGAATCTTCGAGTCCATGCTACCTTAATCCAGGACGCCGATCAGCGTCCTTTCCTTGGCGATCTGCGCGAACGACACATTGGGCAGCACTCTGGAGCGCTTTGGAGCCGGTCCAGGAGTCTCCTGTGAGCGCTGCCTTTTTGGTTGCGGGGCTGTCGTCTTCGGCGGGGCAACCCTTTGGTGCCTCTTTGCCGAAGTTGGGCAGCACCTTTGATGCCAATAGAACTTTTTCCGCCACTGGTCGGTCGGGCTGGACATCTTGCTCGCGTTTTGCCGACGGAGTATGTTGCCAGCACTCCTCCTCTCGGCATACGTGAAAGCTTTGGCTTGGGCGCTAGTCGATGGCAACTCACCCCCCGGGGGTTGCATAGCCACTCTACCAAGGTATCAGCTTTAGGAGGCGATTTGCCACCCACCCCAGAACTGGGATGGGACCCCTTATGGTTCGCCCTAGCGTCTTCCACCGCGCAGGTTTTACCTGCTATATCGCGGGTCAGGCCAGGCCTTTGGGCCGATGCCTTTCCCTGTATGGGATTACTCCCAGTTGGCAGTTGGGGAGCGCAACCTTCGTCCCGTCCGGTGGCCTCAGCTAGGCGCCCTGTGAGCCATCTCACCAGGTCATTAGACCAGATAGGCCAGGCCTTCGGACCACTGCCTTTCCCTGAACGGGAGGGCTCCCTGTTGGCAGTTGGGGAGTGCCAGACTAGTTTTTGTTTATGTTTTTCGTTTCTTTTAAATTGTCCATTTCTGATCCCACGATTTTCAAAGAATGGGCGTTCCGTACGCGCAGACCTTCACGTTACCCGGATAAGGCATCATTAGAACACGGGGCCTGCCAAATCCCTGAGCTCTCCGTTAACGACTGGGCTAGTTTTTATACCGGGCCCCCAGCCAGGCTGACTTTCGGCACGGGTCGAATAACACACTTAGTCCGGCCCGGTGTGAGGTGAGTGTGAGGGTTGGGATGTGGGTAGGTAATGTGTAGGGTTGGGAGGTTGTGTGAGCTACTTAAACGAGGCGGCACCACAAGCGCATCGTCAGTGTTGCTACTTCGCAAACACCCTCTGGCTGTCCGGGACTGCTTATTTCGGTGCTTTCCCTAGGGATGACCGCTTATTCGAAGCTGGCCTACTTTCAAAGGTAGGTCATTCGCTATCCGCAACCTACGACCCGTCCGGTGGTCTCAGCTAGGCCCCCTTTGAGCCATCTCACCAGGTCATTAGACCAGATAGACCAGGCCTTTGGGCCACTGCCTTTCCCTGAACGGGAGGGCTACCTGTTTGCAGTTGGGGAGTGCCAGACTAGTTTTTGTTTATGTTTTTCGTTTCTTTTCAATTTTCCATTTCTGATCCCACGATTTTCAAAGAATAGCCGTTCTGTACGGGCAGACATTCACGTTACCCGGATAAGGCATCATTAGAACAGGGGGCTCCTTGAGCTCTCTGTTAACGACTGCGCTAGTTTTTATACCGGGTCCCCAGCCAGGCTGACTCTGGGCACGGGTCGAATAACATTCTTAGTCCGGCCCGGTGTGAGATGAGTGTGGGGGTTGGGATGTGGGTAGGTAATGTGTAGGGAGGGGGTTGTGTGAGCTACTTATACGAGGTGGTCACTAACTCATTTAAAAAAAATTAAGTTAGATTAAGGCAAAGAAAAAGTGCTCCATCCTCATCTTCCCGCTCTACCTCTACTCGTCAAAAAAAAAAAAACGAGAGGGAACGTTGTGAGTCGCGGCAAAGGCCGCGGCTTTACTTTATACCCAGTACTCTGTCAGTATATACATACATATATGAACTTACGGTTTATGTCATTTTTATATGTTCACAAAAGAGACGAATAAAACTTTGGACAAAATGGAAAATTTTTAAAAATTAGGTCGAACTATATGCTAGATTTTTATATAATAAATGTTATCTGTTTCCATTCTTTTTTAAAAATAAAATTTTTACATCAGCTTCTACATTTCTACATGTTCATGTATAACTTTGATAAAAATGGACATCCTCTATGATTCGGCGTTTTTAGTTTTTTTGTATCTTGAAATTGTGTATGTGTATTGTGAATCGGTCATAGATTTTTGACCTTTGAAATACATTTGTAACAGTGTGAAATCACAGGAGTCTGGATACAAATTTGGTTGCTCTAGCTTTTATAGTCTCTTAGATCTAGTCGTTAATTAAGACGGACAGATGGACGAACGGACAGACTGACATGGCTATATGGACTTGGCTATTGATGCTGATCAAGAATATGCATACTTTATGGGGTCGGAAACGCTTCCCTCTGGGCGTTACACACATCCACTATCACCACAAATATAATATACTCCTATACTCTTCGAGTACCGGGTATAACTAAAAACTTCTCTTTTAGTGAGCTATCAGAATGTTAGAGGCTAACGCAGTAATCTTTACATTCTTTTTCGGGATAGTGTCACATTTGCAAGAAGTTGATTTTTCTCTCTCTCGTTATGTAATGGCTCGTTCAAAATGTTCAGTTCGCTCAAACGCTCAATGCTATAAGAACTACCTATCTCGATGCAGGATACGTTTTTCTAAGGACCCTAAACAGTTCAACAGCTTCGTAAACAGCACACCCATCCTAGCTTTCCTTCCTTAATACGTCGGCAGATAATGATCATACAATTGCCGGAGTTCCCGGCTGTGTACACAAGTACTGTGCCGAGTCCCTGTGTTGGCCATTGCTTTACCTATTTACCCTGTCCATATATTTTACATGCTTCCCCCCGGTATAGAAGGAGTCCTTTATAATTCCTCTCCATTTATAAGGCGGAGATCAACTTCTACAAATCTATTGGAGCTTACCTCCTTCATCATTAAAAGCTTTTAAGGTAATCTACAGACGGATGCTGTTTACACATATTTCAGTAAAGCGTTCGATTCTGTAAACCATTGTCTCCTAGCACATAAACTTGACCTTCTAGGGTTCTCACCCAATCTCCTGAGAGGGATTACTAGCTACCTTTGTTCCAGATCTCAAAGATTCCTTTTCAATAACGCCCTGTCTTCACCAATTATGATTACTTTGGGCGTACCACAGGCTAGCCTATAGGCCCCTTACTCTTTACACTCTTCATAAGAGACCTGCCTTTTGTATTAACATATTCTCGACTACTCATGTATGCGGATGATGTTAGGCTCTGTGTCCAGCATAAGGAAACTTCATTTCAGTCCAGGCTGCAATGCGATTGCGATAGGTTTCAGTCATGGTGTTGTGCAAATTTGTTAAGCCCTAACGCTTCGAAATGTAAAGTAATAACTTTTCATTGCTCCAGCGCCTTTCCGGTTCCTTACACCCTTTGTGGTGGTTCTCTTGAGAGAATTATCCGGTTTGATGATCTTGGTGATCTATTACATCCCAAGTTAAAGTTTTCAGAACTCATTTCTACCATGGTAAATAAGGCCATGGACATGTTTGGGTTTAAAAAGAGGTTGTCAAAGGAATTTGTCGACCCCTATATAACAAAGACTCTCTACACCTCTCTAGCTTGTCCGATATTAGAATACGGTTCATATGTATGGTGACCTAAGTACAACGAGAATCAGCTCAGAAAAACTTTTTTCTTTAGGAAAAAGCTTGGTGTGATATTTGTGCACAACTTGCTCAAGGGTGACGTGGATAGCCCTAACTTGTTGAGCCGCATAAAGATGATAATTACATACATAAATCTACATATATCTGAGGTAAATTGAAATGAAATACATTTGGAAGACTATGATGAAGATAAAAAGAGCCATATCGCTTCTAAAACACATAAAAAATAGTTTTGTACATACAATTTTACTTTTTTACACCTTTCTGTCATACTTTCAAAATAACAAAAATGTTTCCTCGTCGAATTAATTTATTTGGTTTTCCTTTCTGTCGAACGCCACCATCAATTTTTTCAATACATTTGTTATTGTTGAACCTCAGTCGAAAAAATAATTATATTTTCCATATTTGCTGTTTAATTTTGACAAAATTCAGAGCACAAATTTGTTGTTTGTTGTTGTCTGCTATGTTTTCCATGGATAGTGGAGGGTGCCCTTTGAAATCGAGGAGCAATTTCAACATATACTGATCACCATCAAGCGCCTCCAATACAATGGACGGGCCTTTAAACTTTGCATCCAACTTTATCTGATGCCTTTCTTCAATTTTCAGTGAAACATAGACACATACTTTGTGTCTGTATACAGTTGCACTACTCTTATCAAATCTAGATTTATCATAACTAGCCATATCTCTCATGTTCTTAGATGTTTGAGTTTTCCCACATTCTAGATCAACCTGATCTTCTGTATCGTATGGTGAAATCAAACACGTAGGGCAAGCCTATTTGCCAGTTGGAATCTAAAGGACTGAGTCCAGCTGCACTGCTGACTGTACAATTTAGAGCCAGTTGTGTTTCTCAAGATAGTTGGCTTGATTCAACTACAGTTTCACATTTCTTATGAAACAATTATCTTTCGATAGTAATTACTTAACATGTCTCTTTTCCCTTCGCCGACATTGGCTTTATATTGTCTGCACACTGAACACATCACGGGGAAAGTTGAGATTTTTGACAGAAGGTGAAACTCCGATTCACACTGGCAGCGTCTACAGTCTAACATCTGATAATGATAATAAAGTGAGTATTTGAACGGATCACATGGACGCATTAAGCGGCTAAGTTTCAGCCGTCTGACCAAACCTTTATATGCCGAATTTTGCCGATAAATCCCGTTAGCCGACATATAACAGTTTTTTATAACAGTTCGCGCGTTGTCGCGACAGTCACTACGTGCTGTCGGAACTTACGGAACCATGTGTTGTCGCGCCAGCTCGTAAGACAAAGGGGTTTCTAACGGGGATCTGGCCATGCGTTATCGCGACAGTCATTAACTACTAGGGGATACTACTAAAACGTGCGTGATCGCGACGATTCGTGAGGCTACAAAATGTCTAGTGAGGATTGACTGTGCGCTATCGCGACAGTCACTAGCTACGAGAGGATGTTACTGAACCGTGCGTGATCGCAACGATTCGTAAGGTTACGGGATTTCTAGTGGGGATTGACTGCGTTATCGCGACAGTCACTAACTACGAGAGGAAGCTACTGAACCGTGCGTGATCGCGACGATTCGTAAGGCTATAAATTTTCTAGTGAGGATTGACTGTGCGTTATCGCGACAGACACCAGCTACGAGAGGATACTACTGAATTGTGCGTGATCGCGACGATTCGTAAGGTTACGGGACTTCTAGTGAGGATTGACTGTGCGTTATCGCGACAGTCACTAGCTACGAGAGGATGCTACTGAACCGTCTACTCATTTCTGCGTTTTTATGGCCTTCGTTGGCGGGTGTATTTAAAAATGTAACTTATTACTAACTTAAATCTACATGGATATTATAGTAGGGCTTTCAGTGGCGAATCATGAAATAATAATATTAATAATAAAAGAAAAGGAATACAGAAATCAATATATGCCTCCAGTGGCAGTGTGTATGTTTTCAATCTTAACTACGTGATGTAGATCCGGTTGATGGTCGTTGGGTGCTTGTAAAGCCCCATTAGGTCTTTACACCCCCGCTTTTCTTCCGGTGTGAACAGCGATGCGTATGTGGCCTCTCTTGGCTCAGGAGACTTGGTCCCGTAGGAACTCTTCGACATCTACGTCCGAGCCGCTGATCTGTAATAGCTCATCAAAGTCAACGTCCAGAGATTCCCCTTCGGGCAGGAGCGTCGCGTCGCACAGTTCGCTGGGGACGTCACTCCGGATTGCCGATTGTGACCTCGGGTCCTGGGGCGTGTATGCCGGTGGTGACCTCTGGTCCTGCGGCGTGATTGGCGTCGATGACTTTGGGTCCTGGAGCGTGATTGGCGCCGATGACTTCGGGCCCTAGGACGTGGGTGGCGGCGAAGTCTTTGTCCGCCGGAATAGGATCGGAAAGGAAGGTTTCTCGGGTCCGACAAGAACTCCCACTTCGACTTCCTATAGTTCGTTGGACCTTTTCAGGCTCGGTGTGGGATACGTGCGTCGGAATCGTGCGGATTCTTCGTCCTCTAGCGACGATACGGAGTCCCAGCGGGCGATGTTCGCCGTTGGCTCCTGGTTCAGGACACTGGTCATGCGCTGCCGTTTGGAGGGTTTTGCGGCACAGAGTGGTTCTTCCAGCTCGGGGTCAGCAGTAGGATGACCGACTGGGTCAGGGGCTTACGGAACCATGCGTTGTCGCGCCAGCTCGTAAGACAAAGGGGTTTTTAACGGGGATCTGGCCGTGCGTTATCTCGGGGTCAGCAGTAGAATGACCGACTGGGTCAGGGGCGTCTGTGGTTTCGGTCCTCTTGTCGTTACGAGGGGAGTCGCCTAGTCCTTTCTCGACTTCCGGGTGCGCGGGTACCTCTCGGAGGGCCTCTGCTGGTTCCCAGAATGTGTCATAGCACTGGCCGACGTTGCGACTTGGAGGGATGGTGACGTCCACTGTCGTGCGTAAGAGCTGCGTGACCCGCATGCCACGTGGTGTGACTACGTAGTGTTAGGTCTCCGAGCTGGAGACATAATCTTGCACGTAGTAGTCGTCATCGTCGTTCTCTTCATCGTATGGGTCTCGAGGCGAAGGCTTATACGTGGTCAGGCTCATCTCTGGCGTGGCCGCCCGATATACTCCTCGGCCGAGGCGGGGGTCACGGCTCTGGTGTTGGGGCGCAGTGGGTTCCTTAGTGTACTGCGGCGACCGGTATGGTGGGTCTGGAGTTGATCCTGGGCCGGCGTCGGGGGCACCCGTTGCTCCGGCGTAGCACGACCATAGGTCCGCCGAGTACGAAGAAGACCCGGGGTCGGTATGTCGGGAAAAAAGGTATATATATACGTCGGGCGACGACGTGTGGCTATGGCCCGGTGGACTCGGCGAATAGTTCGGGGGTGAGTCGTAGGCCGTCCGTCGGGTGAAAAGCAACGGCGAGAACGGGCGAGCTTGGAAGACATCATCAGTGTCCATGGGCGACGACGTGAGGTTGATCTTGTTGTTGAGCTTGTTGGGGGTGAGGCACGATTATTCCCGTGGCGCCCTGAAGCTGGCGTGTCGTCTCCAATGGAGCTGGCGTCGGTCGAGCCCATGTACGCCTTGTTGATTGCTGTTGCGGACGATGTTGAATACTTCCTTCAGCCGGGCTTCTTTAGATAACGCTGGTTCCGCGGTGCTTCCGGTTCCGGGGGTGACCTCGTCATATAAAGCGCCAGGCAAGCGGGGCTCTTGGCCGTGTAGCAAGAAGGCGGGGCTGAATCCAGTTGTATCCGAGACACTAGAATTTATGGCTAGTGACATCTCGGGCAGTAGCTCGTCCCAGGTGCTATCATCGTTTTGATAGTCCTATTAGCCCTCTCTGTGGGATTTTCTTGGGGACAGTAGGGCGCAGTGTATTGTAAAGCTGCCCCAGCTGACTTGAGAAATGCTTTAAAGGAACCGCTGGTAAATTGGGTGCCGTTGTCACAACTTCGAAACTCCAAACTGGCTGAGAATTCGCTCTCAGAAGGCCCGTTCGAGGTTCGCTGCGGTGGCTTTCCTCAGTGGAACCAATTCGACCCACTTTGAAAAGACTTCGAAGAACACTAGTAAGGTGATGTTACCTATTTTAGAGCGTGGCAGAGGTCCAACAAAGTCGGCACACAGTGTTACGAATAGCTCGTTGACTTGGCGGGTAAGCTCGATCCACGCGAGGGTTTCTAAGGGGTGCCTCGACAATGCGTCGGCCACCACGTTCTGTTTTCCCGGTCGGTACTGTACATCGCACTGGTACTGTTGTAGTTCGAGTGCCCATCTTGCCACTCTCCCGTAGGGACTTTCGAGGGTGTTCAGCCACTTAAACGCGAGGTGGTCGGTGACGACGTTGAATCGGTAGCCTTCGAGGTAACAGCGGAGTTTTCTGATTGCCCATATCACGGCTAGACATTCTTTATCCGTGGCGGAGTAATTTTCCTCGGCCTGATTGAGGCGCCGACTGACGTATGCAATGACTCGTTTTTCGCCGTCGATGTCTTGAGTAAGGACAGCTCCTATTCCGAGGTTGCTCTCGTCGGTTTGTAGGGAAAACTTAGCAGCGAAGTTTGAACAAGCGAGGACGGGGGCGGTGGTTAGGTTGGGTTAGGTTAGGTTCAGGTTGTCGAAAGACTCTTGTTGCTCCGGGGTCCTTGTCCACGCACGTCCCTTCTTCAACAGTTGGGACATGGGCTGGATATTCTTATACTCGTGTTTCCTGTAGGCGTCCGTATGCTAGTAGTCTCGGTTAGCTTTCTCGTGGCCGTATTATGGCTTTGGTATATATGGCTTTGAATTATGTTTTCTGGGGTTATTCCCGTAGCCAGGGTCTCTGTTGCTGGTCTGGGATACTCGTTGTCTGTTGACGATGTCGTGGGCGTGTTCTCGGTTGCGTGTCGTGGATTCTTACTCTGCGTTGATGATTGGTTGGGGATGCCTGTTGGCTTTGTGGCTCTTGTGATCTCCGTCGAGTTACCGTGCTCGTCCACTCCGTTGATGGTCTACCATGCGTGGCCTCTGTTGTTGCCCTTGAACTCGTGGTCCTAGAGGAGATCCTCGTAATCGTGTTCTCTGTGGGCGTTCTGGTGGCCGTGATCTCTGTTGATATACTCGTAATCGTATTTCCCGTGGGTGTTCGTGTGCTTGTAGTCTCTGGTAGCCTCCTCGTGGCCGTATTCTCCGTTGCTGGGCTTTGAATTGGGTCCTCTGGTGATAGTCTTGTAGCCCGGGTCTTAGTTGGCGGTCTGGGACTCTCGTTCTCTGTTGGTGATGCCGTTGGCGTGTTCTCTGTTGCTTGTCGTGGATTTTTGCTCTGCGTCGATGATGCCGTGGGCATGTTCTCCGTTGCTTGTCTTTTGTTCTGGTGGCCGTGGTCTCCGTTGCTGATCTCTTGTTCCTGTTCTTAGTGTGTGATGTCGTAGCCGTAGTTTCTGTTGGTTGTTTTAGGTTCTCGTTTCGGGGTCTGTAAGGATTTGTAAGTGGCTGGTGGTTACCACTGGTTCGTCGGCGTTGATGCAGCGACCTCGTAGATGTAGACGCGTAGTGCCGCATTGAATCGTAGTTTCTATGGCACACAAGATGTCCATTCCTAGAATCACGCCACTTGGAAGGTGCGGAGGGATGAAGCGCTTGCTTGAGCTCCAGCCTCGACGTGTCCTTGTATCTACCGGAGGAAAGGTTCTCCTCGTATGCACCGGACTGAACTCAGATGACCGGAACATTTGTATGCTGCCCTCGGTCGTCAAGACAATCGGGGGCACGTTGCTTTTGCTTGTTGCGTCGGGGGGACTTGCAGGCCGAGCTTTAGGTCTACGATTTTCTTATTCTCTGACGGGGCTTTGACGGCGGGTTGCGGCGATCTGGCACGCCCCGCGTATCTAGAGTACTGCCTTTCGAGTTCTGCTAGGCGAGTCCAAATCGCAGGTTCGAGTTTGCCTTCGGTGAATATAGCGAAGGCCTTTCTCAGATTGTCGACGGTGCCTTCCTTGTCGAATCCGAACTCGTCTGCGAAACCTTCGAGTTCGTCCCAACGGCGTTGGTATATCCAACCGGTACCCACCCCAGGATTTTGTACTGATTCTGACCACTCTGATCATGGTCAGCGCTTTGGTCCATGACGGGGAGTAGAAGCTCGAGTCGTGGGAAATCGTGAGCGGGGCGTAACCGTAACTCTGGCTGACTAGAGCTGGCTCGCTGGGTTTTTATTTTGCATGGTCTTGACTGTGTTTATTATCTTGCTTGTTTTTCGCCTTCAGTGACGTCGTATAATATTTTCTTTACGCACTGCACTTGGAGGCTTGGTTTTCAGGAGCTTAAGTTTTGGGCTCTGCACTGGGCGTGTTGCACTGGCACTGCGTCCGCGTCCCGATGGTTTTCAACTGGCGTTGCACTTGTTTGGGCTTTAGTTAATCGTGGCACGGTATTTGCACTGTCGTGGTTTTCTAGGACGGCACTGTGTTTGCACTGCGAGGGTTGTTTTATTTGACGTGGCACTGTATTTGCGCTGCGAGGGTTTTTTAGACCGGCACTGTATTTGGGTCGACACTGTACTTGTTGTCGCAGTCGTCTCGATCACGATATTTGTTTTTTTTTTGTATTCATTTACTTTTATTCAATACTTAGAACTATGTAAAAGCAAAAAATAAACCTATAACTATGGGATTAAGCTTTAACTACGGGAGACGGGCCCCTTGGCGCGCGGTATTGGCTGCTACGCATTGCTTTGCGCGCTTGGGCCTTTTCTCCTACTCCAACTGCGTCAGACTATTCCGCCTCCTCTCCAGCGGCCTGAGCGTTTTCATAACGATTGCGGCGAAGTCCGCGGTCGCTTTCCACGTATTTGGGTCCTCCAGCATCAGAGGTAGCAGGGACCCGATGCCTATATGCGCTCCTGCTACTGCCTCCAGCGCCTGCCGCTCGTGGTCGAATCTGTGGCACTCGAAGAGGATGTGGTGTGCATCCTCCACTATGCCCGAACCACACTCGGGGCAACTGTCCTCTGCTTCGTGCCCGAACCGCTTCAGGTAGCTCCGGAAGCACCCGTGGCCGCTAAGCAACTGGGTGAGGTAGAAATCCACCTGGACCTCCGTCCTTTCCCGGATCATCTCCCGGATTACAACGAGCCCGGCGATGACCAGCGTTGCATCGTCCGAGATGGTCCGGAACGAGCACGCTGTTCTCATGGCGCACAGCCTGTGCACCGACTCCATCCCTCGCACGTACGATTGTACTTTGGCTCCTTCCGCCCACACTGGCGCGGTGTAGAGCAGCTGCGACGTGACCACGCTCGTGAGTAGCCTCCTCGTTGCCTGCTTTGGCCCCCTGGTGTTTAAGAGCATCCTCGCCAGCGCGGCTGCTGTCCCGCTGGCTTTTCTGGCCGTGTAATCCAGGTGCTCCTTAAAAGACAGGCGCGTGTCAAGCATGACCCCGAGGTACTTAATCGTCCTCTGCGATGCTATCGTGGTCCCCCCGACCTGCACTCTAGCGGTCTCTACCACCTTCCTGCTTGTTATCAGGACCGCCTCCGTTTTTTGGGCCGCCAGCTCCAGTCCCGCGACGGCTAGCCACTCCTCGATGGCGCGTATGGCCGCGTTAGCCAGATGCTCCGCAGCAACGAGCTCCTTGGCTACCACCACGATTGCCACGTCGTCGGCGAAACCAACCATCCTGGTGTTCGCTGGCATCGGGAGCCTAAGCACGCCGTCGTACATGGCGTTCCAGAGCAGGGGTCCCAAAACGGAGCCCTCGGGGACTCCGGCTGAGACTTCGTATGTTCTGGAACCCATGGTCGTGTCCATCGTGAGCACTCTGTTGCTGAGGTAACTGGCCGCTATGTTGAGCAGGTAGCCCGGGATGCGGAAGGAACGAAGTGCATCCAGCGTACGGCCCCAATCGGCCGAGTTGAAGGCGTTCCTTACGTCCAGAGTCACCACCAGACACTAGGACTTCGCCCCTCCCCTCCAACGGGTCCCTGCAATGGCCTCCCTCGCCGATTCCACCAGTCTGGAGATAGCGTCCACCGTCGACCTACCCTTCCGGAAACCGTACTGGCTTTCGGAGAGACCGCCGGCGGCGTCAATTGCTGCGCTGAGCCTCGATCCAATCCTCCTCTCCAGTACCTTGCCCAAAGAATCCAGAAGGCATATGGGCCTGTAGGAGGAGGCCTCCCCCGGCGGCTTACCCGGCTTGGCAAGTAGGAGGAGTCGCTGCCTCTTCCACCTGTCCGGGAATGTCCCCTCATGGAGGCACCTGTTGAATAGGCCTGCCACCTCGCGCGGAAGGAGCGCTAGAGTCAGCCTTGACGCTATGTTGGGGATCGCATCTGGTCCCGGAGCCTTCTTGGGGTTCATCTCCCAGCCGGCCTGCAGCACCTCGTCCTCCGTGACCTCGCGGACTTCGCCGGGGCTAGCTTCCACTCGTGGGAATCCAGTGACCGGTCGGCCTCGCGGAAACAGCACCCTGACTATCCCCTCCAGGGCCGCAGGATCAGAAGGGGCTTTGCTGCCCGCGCTTATCCGCTTCGCGACCATCCCAGGCGCCTCCCCATGGGTCCTCTTCGGCGGCGTCACATAGCTGGAGGAAGCACTCGCGTTTGCTGTCCCTGATGGCATGCTTCAGCTCCTTCTTCGCTGCTTTATAAGATGCGTCGCGGTCCGCTAGACGCGGTGAGCCCCGAGCTCTCTGGAGCAGCCTTCTGGCGCGGAAGCACGATCGGCGGAGCTCAGCTATCTCCTCACTCCACCAGAACACCGGCTTATGGTGCGACCGGAACGCCCTCCTCTGCTGCATGCTCTGGTCGCAGGCCTCCTCCACAGCGGCGACCAGGTTGTTGGCCCACTCGTTGGCTCCCGCTGCCTCGCTTGAGTTAGAGCCCTGCAGTGCTCTAGCGAAGGCCTGGGGCCTCAGAGTGTCCTGGCGGTACGCCTTCTCCCGTCGAGGTGGGACTCCTCTCCCTCGGGTAGGCCTCACCAGAGAGCACTGGATAGCCTCGTGGTCGCTGGCGGTGAAAGTCTCGCAGATCCTCCAATGGGCGTGGCGAGCCAGCGCACTGCTGGCGTATGTCAGGTCGATTACCGACCCTGCTCCTGCCCTGTTGAAGGTCTCCTGGGATCCTTCGTTCATAGAGACGAGGTCCAGCGTCGCAAAGGGCTCCAGCACTACGCGCCCTCTGGCGTTTGTGCGAGTGGATCCCCACTCCGTGGCCCAGGCGTTGAAGTCACCCCCTACCACCACCTTATACGGCTCGCTGAGGATTGCCACCTCGGAGCCCAGGTCGCGTACCGTTTGGGACAGGAGATCCTGCGCGGCCCTGCAGTGATTCAAGTTTAGTTGGATCAACTGCATGGCGGTCTGGGTTTAACGTCCCCGCCATTGGATGCTGGGCAGCTTCTGCCGCCTGCCTGATGTCTAGTCTGCTCCTTCCCTGCTGCAGAGCAGATGAAGCACGATGGCTCGCTGCTGCAGTCCGCTGCCTTGTGGCCCTGCGCTCCGCATCTGATGCAGCATCCACTCCGGTCCACTGTACTCCTGCAGTTGCTCGCGATGTGTCCGGGTTCCAAACACCTGTAACACCGCGGCCGGCCTTCCCTCTCTCTAATCCTGCACATGGACCATCCGACCCGCACCTCGCCGCGCTGAATGACAGCTTTGCCCAGGGTGTAGGGCAGGCTGACCACTGCGACCTGAGATTCCGCAAATCCCTGGCGAAGACTCCGCACTCGTATCCAGCCCTCATCAAGCTGGAATTGGCCCGCTATGGCGGCGCAAAGCTCCCGCTACGTGGCGAGGGAGTCGAGGTCACGAATCTCCAGCACCACCACTTTGGACTCCTCTGTCGTGACGCGCACAGATGCAGCGTCGCCCAATACTCGCGCAATGCTCGCCATCATGGACTCAGCGCTCTCTGTGCTGCCTTTGGCCACTTCCAGCAGAAGGTTTCCATTGGTGGTACGGCGTACCTTCTTGACGCTCTTGCCAAGGCCCACCAACTGGTCATCGTCCCTCCTGGTGACCATCGCCAGCACCTCGCTATACGACTTCCCGTTCGCGTGTACTATAACCGCGTCGGGACGGGTACGGCGTGTGGTCCTCGTCCGCTTCTCCACTACGGTCCATCCTCCCTCCGCGTTCCCTGACCCGGTCGGCCTGCTGGGCTTGCTCTCGGCGCTGCTCGCCGCCTCTTCTGCTCGCGGCCGAACAGTGGGTTTGCTCGGCGGCTTCCTGGCCTTTGCGCCTATCGGCTGCTCCTTGCGCATGCGGGGCAGTCCGGGTACCGCTGGCGTGTCCTCCGTCGCGGCCTGCTGGCTCAGCCTACGCCACGGTTCCGTCTGCGATGCTGCCTCCTTCTTCCAGACGACAGGTGTTTGGGTCATCTGCGCCTTCCCTTCAGCCTTCGTGCTCTGTGCGCAGCTTGGGCACACGAACTCTGCCGCGGGGCCCTCCTGCCTCGCGCTGGTGCCCGTGGCACTACCTCTGCTCGCCTCATCGATTTTCCCATGCAGCTCCTTCAGCCGCAGGAACAACGTTCTCGTTGCGACATTGATGTGCCGCGTCTGCTTGTCCAGCATCCTCTCCGTGACTTCTTCCAGGAGCCTCCCCATCTCCTCGAGGTTTTCGAGGCATGATGCCTCCTGGTACGCCTTGCTCCTCTTGGGCGGCGTCTCTCTCTGCCCACTAGCTGGGCTGGCAGGGTCGCGCACCCTCTTGGGAGTCTCCCTAGCGTCCGAGCCCGTGCTCTGTCCTGCTGGTGGAGCTGACGTAGGTGCCGGCGATCGAGTGAGCTTGCTGCCCGCCCTGAACACCGACGCGTAGTCAGCTTCGGAAGCAACTCCTACTCCTACCTCCATTCGGTCCGCACAAGGGGGGGTCCCGCGTTGGCCACGGATTTCCCCTTGGCTGATCGATGGGGGATATACTGCCCCTCCCCGGTCCCCGACGACCCTGTTGACCGGGGCACCGCCTGAGCGCGGGATCGGAGGTTGGTCGGTTCCGTGACCTTTCCCAGTCCCCCCTATGCGGCCTCCTGCGCCTGTAATAGCGCTGTAACCTTTCCGTTTCTCGCTCAGCCTGCAAGTATGCAGTGAGTTGCGGGATTACTCTCGCAATTTGTTGCACTCAGGCAGTAGCTGCTTGCTACGGGGGTGTTGTTGCCGATGGATCGCTTGGCGCCAGCTGGCGGCTTACGGCCCCTTCCAGCACTGTTGGGCCAGTCAGCTGATTGGCAAAGGGCCGAACAACTGCAATTTGCGCGTGGAAAATTTTTGTTTTTGCCCACTAAGCAGAGTGTGGAAACTGGATCTGGGTGTCCCCCTCGCCCCTCCTCTCGGGATGGAGCACCGCCTTCGTTCTGGTAAAAAAAACGCTCCCAAAGGTTCGCCTTTTAGCGCAGAGCACAATTAGGTACGTACCCTCCTTTTGGGGTCCTCTTGTTAAACTGCTACCAATTTTCTAGGGTGGCACACCGCTTGGGAATTGGATAACGACTAGAGGAAAACTTTCGCGCGTCCGTTCACTTTCGTACACTCCCTATCGATCACGATATGGGGGGAGTGTGTGTGTGTGTGTGAGTCTGCACGTGTAATTTTCGGTCAGTGGCGTGGGCGTATGTATGTATGCGTGGGTCTAGCTAAGGCTCTGACTGTACTTTAGGCACGTGGTTTTGTGGCGGTAGATTTGCGGTCTGTGACTGTTTCTTCCCTTGAATAATATCTCCCTAAGGTCTCCCTATTTCAGGCTGGAGTAAGCTCAGCCTGTCCAGGGTCGTCTACAAGAAATTTGTAGTTGATAGTGAGACCTTAGGCAAGGGAAGGTAACTGTATCACGACCGGGAGGGTCAAACGTGCGGCGTGGTTGCAGAGCTCGTACGTGGTCCGATGTTACCGTGACGGGATTTCGCCGTAGCCTCCAAGGGAAATAGGGGAATCTACAGGGCCGTGCGTTGTCGCTACGGCTCGTAGGTCTATGAGGTCTCAGGCGACGATTGATCGCGTGTTGTCGCGACAGTCACTACGTGCTGTCGGAACTTACGGAACCATGCGTTGTCGCGACAGCTCGTAGAACAAAGGGGTTTCTGACGGAGATCTGGCCGTGCGTTATCGCGACAGTCATTAACTACTAGGGAATACTACTGAAACGTGCGTGATCACGTCGATTCGTGAGGCTACGTGATTTCTAGTGAGGATTGACTGTGCGTTAACGCGACAGTCACTAGCTACGAGAGGATACTACTGAAACGTGCGTGATCGCGTCGATTCGTGAGGCTACGTGATTTCTAGTGAGGATTGACTGTGCGTTATTGCGACAGTCACTAGCTACGAGAGGCTGCTACTGAACCGTGCGTGATCGCGACGATTCATAAGGTTACGGGATTTCAGGTGGAGGAGGTTCGGATATGTCGGATAAAGTGTATCAGAATAAAGAAAAGACTTTATGACGTTCGTGGTTTTGTACAAGATCTTTATTGTTAAAAAGTAAACCCTCACTGTTTTCCCTGGCTGCACCACGAGAAAAGCTCCACTTACTTGTGGGAAACGACGTTGTTAGGGGAATCTTTGAGGTGATGACTACGGACAGTCGGGGTCGTATAGCCATATGTAATAAGCGGTGCGATGAGTAAGGTTCGTACGTCGGGCACTATGGAACCACGTGGACCAGGATAGACAATGGCGCGTGTACGAAACAAGTGTCGCACGAGTCGAGTAATCTCCACGAATTTTATCGTTGCTGTGTCGCGTCTGCGTTCGTTCGGGGTCTGGCTTCGAGTCTCGTTCGTTTCCTCGCGTGGGTGCCTTCTCACCTCCGATATCGATCTTTCTTTTCTTGAAAACGATAGTGCTCAGTGTGACCACCCCTGCTTTTGCCTATCGATCTACTCATTTCTACGTTTTTATGGCCTTCGTTGGCGGGTGTATTTAAAAATGTAACTTACTACTAACTTAAATCTACATGGATATTATAGTAGGGCCTTCAGTGGCGAATCATGAAATAATAATATTAATAATAAAAGAAAAGGAATACAGAAATCAATATATGCCTCCAGTGGCAGTGTGTATGTTTTCAATCTTAACTACGTGATGTAGATCTGGTTGATGGTCGTTGGGTGCTTGTAAAGCCCCATTGGGTCTTTACAAAGGGTTGGTTACAAAGCTACTTATCTATTCCAGCCCAATCTATATCAACATATGCAGTAAACATATTATCATAGTTTAAAACTTATACAAAACCTAATTTCAGACTCATTGTACCCTTTTGGTATCTAATAGCCTTTTCCCACTCAGCACATTTACGGGGAACGGTGAGATTCTTTAAAATATGTGAAACCTCGATTCCCACATTCCACCACCACCAGACATGAAAACACAGCTGACAACAAACAAAAACTTTGTGCTCCTAATTTTGCTAAAACTTAACAAAAAATATGGAAAATGTATTTATTTTTCGGCTGTGGTTGAACAGCAACAAATGATGTTGCAAAAATTGATGGTGGCTAATAAATATATTCGATGTCGCAGAATTTTTTGCAATTCTAAATTATTTTAATGAAGGTATGCCAAAAAGGGTGTGGATAGTTGGAAGTAAAATGCAATCAAAGTAAATTGTTATGTACAAGACTATGTTGTATTTGTTTTAGAAGCGGTACGGAACTTTTCTTCTTCGTCATAGTCTTCCAAATTTATTCCATTTCAATTAACTTCAGGTATAGATTTGCGTATGTGAATATCGGATCTCCAGAAAGTTGCAACGATTCGACAATATATCACAATTCGAGCCTTGCACAACAGATCGAAGCGTCGCCAATATTGGAGGAAAAACAAAACAGCTCCATTAATGAGAATTGGATTCTGCTTAATTAAAGTCAGCAACATGAACAGCGGGATTTGCATTTGTCTGCATATATATTCAAATTTGCCATTGCAAAACAAATATAAAATTTTTAAAACTACATTTGATGCTTTTTATTTATTTGCATTCTTCTCCCGAAGGAATTATAGCATTTCTAACTTAATATTGAGTATATGCTAGAGAAAAACTTCCTGGCTCCTAGCCATTTGCTAGAGAATACAAGTTATTTTTGTCAGTCATTGTTTACATATTTGCAGTTAATTACATTTTTCGTTGTGAATGACAATTTTTCAGAGTTGTATTTGAAAACCATCGGCTTAATTTCGCATAGAAACGTTCGATTTAGTAACATCCAAAATGGATGCTGGAACTAACTGAGAATTTTCGGAACGGCAAAAGCTTACGGCCCATCCCCGAACCGGCTGGGAACAGGCTATAAGCACTCTTTTCAGACACTGCTATAGCTCTCTATAATTTTTGTTCGTATATCTACTCAGGATTCCAACCGATGTGCTTAAATCTGGACGAGTACATAGCATTATGTACATTACACAACCAAGTATGCTTTGAAATGGAGCATCATAAAAGTTGTCTGAATTCAGTGTTTCATAGTTTACTTTGCTTGGGAGATGTGTAGAAACAATTATTACAATATTGCATATTAAATTTAATTAAAACATTATTTATGTATCGCCCAAAATGATTTTTTGTGATAAGTTTGGAATTTTTTTTTTTTAATAATGGTTTTTTTGTTGTTGTTGAGAAATTAGCCGCTCAGTAAATCGCTTAGTTAATATTTATTAATATTATAACTTGCCCTATTCATATGCTCATAATTGTATTGCCCCGCTTAAGCACGTATTTGTACGTGCATAGGTGTGTTGTTATTGCTTGTACCCAAAACCTAACTGTTACGCTCTCACACGTATCGCCAGCACCCGCCGCTGCTTACGCATACATCGATGTACACCGTTATCGCATTTAACCGTCGCATCGCATGCTCTTCTCAATTCCCTTTTGCTCGACTTCTTTTCGTGGAGTTGATTTAGTAGAAAATTCTAGTCGCAAAGAACTGCACGCATATCGTTGTACCGCCGCATATCGATCCCCCGCTATTCATATAAACCACGTAGTAAGCCGCCAATATTACATATCAACTTTATCAAATATATCAAATAAAACCTATCTAAAATTATACAGTCCACTCATTCATAACTATAGCAAATTTTGGTCCTTCGAGCTGAATCGCCGCGTCCAATTTAATTGAAATACATATACTGAGTGATATTGTGACCGCTGTTCGTCATGAAGGCCAACGTACTTCGCATAATTCAGTATCGTGGTGCGTGCAAATCCGAACAGACTCTCGCATCTACGAAGGCTTCAGACTTTGTGCAGTCATGTACTTCTGTGCAAACAGAAGAACACAAGAAGGCCTGATTGGTTCCAATTTTCAACCGCTTTATGGAGCTCGCTGACGACCTTGTCCAATATAATGAGAAAGAGAAATGTTGGAAGCTGCCGAGCTTTTTCGGAAACTCTGACTCCACACTTACAAATTATACACCGTTGTTGAGTTTTAGGTTTTTCCAGATGGTTTATTTTCGATGTCTTATTTTTAATGTTAAAGGCCGTGGCCGTAATCTTTGTGTTTTTCAGTGCACAAATGTGTATGTAGTAAATCAAGAAAACCGTTGTAGCGCGATTAGACAATTTTGACGGCCGGTATGTAATGATGATACGCGATGCTGAGTTCGACGACGAATTTGACCAAATGTACCCAAGTTAGCCGATGCACTGCCATATAAGCAGTACGCGCGGCGAACATGAGTGTGTGAGTGTGTGCGTATGCACCGAGAGCATGAGATCAGATGATCATAGATAACTTAAGAGATACATAACTGAGCTAATAAGAATTTTTAAGAGCTACTGACGGGTACTGCTCCGAACAAGGAATTTGTCGACCCGAATTTGGATATCGCAGAATATGAGAGAAAGTTCTTTAGTGCCCATGCCATTTTCAATGGAGCCATAAGTGAGCGAGGCAGTCACGATAATGGTCACGTCACGTGGTGGAACGTCTATTTGAGGGACAAACACAACTTCTGGAGAAGATTCGAGATACAGTGGGACCCGCAGAACTGCATTTTGAGAAAATACGCATTCCAACTATTTCTGGAAGGTACGAGGATTGGTTACAGTTTAGTGACCTGTTCCTCGGATCAGTCAACAAGAAGGGCAGTCTTTCCAAATGTCAAAAGTTCCATTATTTGAAATATTATCTAGATGGTGAAGCTTTGTCTCTTATTAAACATATTCCCATTACTGATGATAATTACGAGGACGCATGGGAGAGGCTCAAAAACCGTTATAACAAAAAATCACTGATTACTCGGTCATTCATTCAAAAGTTTTTTTCGTTGCCAAATGCAAAAGGTTCAAACATAATTGAGTTGCGTAAAATAGTCGACACCGTAGACGAGAGTATAGCGGTCTACACGCGCTGAAATGTGACAACCGCGATGTGTGGCTGATCCATATTTTGTTATCAAAACTAAACCCTGAATGCAGGGATGCTTGGGCTTTATCTACTGAATCGTGCAATCGGTGCTGCTGTCAGTACATCTGCTGACCCAAATCTACGCTCGCCTATGCATTCTGCTGATGCTGATCCGGCCGTGGTCAGCCATCATACATTGCAGAGGGGATTTTGACCAATAGTCAAACCATATTGCCAACGATTCTAGCCACTATAGTCGACGCCTGGGGCACCGAAACAAGCTGCAAAATACTTCTGGATACTATTTCAACTATAACGATGTTCGCTGAGTCGTTTATTCAACGGACCGGATTGCCGCGCACGTATGCTCGTATACCAGTGGCTGGCCTAGGCGCAAACCCTGCTAGGGTTACTCGAGGTCGCGCCACGTTCACGCTGCTCTCCCGCACAAGCGCTGCATCAGTGGCGGTAACAGGTCTGATAATGCATACTTTAACCTCCTCCATTCGAGCCCAAAAGATCGAGTCGAACACTCCGATGTGGGAACAGATTTGTGACCTACCCTTATCGGGGTATTTGGGAAACCAGGCGAAATCGACGTGATTTTAGGAGCTGATCAACTTTGGACCATTTACACTGGACAACGTAAAGAGTTTGGTTTAGAATATCCTGTTGCACATCATACTAATTTTGGTTGGGTCATTACAGACAGCTACCATCCCTGTAGTGATGCTCACACCCACGCATTAGCACATCACGTTCACGAGGATCTGGATACCTTAGTTCGATTGTTCATGGACACGAAACGAGTTCAACCAAGTAACGCTACCATTGACGCTAGTGATCCCGCTGAGCAGCACTTCGTTCGATCGCATACCCGCAGAGGCGATGGCGTGTACATAGTCCAATATCCGTTCAAGGATTCTGCTTACAAACAACGAGGACGCATGGAGTTGATTCCGTCTATTAGCTTAGACGAGGGTCCCGCCAATCACAACTACTTAGCCCACCACGAAGTATTTAAGCCAGATAGCACCACCACGCGATGCCGAGTTGTATTCGATGGCTCTGGAGAGGACTGTTAGGGATATTTTCTCAATTCACGACTACACATTGGACCACCTATTCAAAGGTATTTTTATTTATTTATTTAATTAACAATTATCTGCTAATAATGCTATATAAATTAGGGAGAGAACTAAAGATAAACTATAATAAAATTTAGAAAAAATTAAAATTACAGGATAGCAGAGTTCAGGTGGTTGTAAATGCTAAATGCTATATGTTTAAGGGTTAGTTCAGGGGATATGATATAGTAAAGGGTATTATAATTATAGCATAACACCCTGAAAGGTTCATGCTGGGCATAGTTTGACCTAAATAAAGGTAATCTTATAGGTCTAAAAGAACGAGTAGAACGAGAGGGAACCGTAAAGTCAATCTGACTCAAGAGAGTTTGGGAGTCCACCATCCCGAAAAGGAGCTTGTGCACGAACATTACCCCATTGCATATTCTGCGATGGTGTAACGAAGGTAGGTCAATAAGTTTTAGCCTAGATCGGTAAGGTGGCAGGATTCTACCAGAGTCCCAGTGTAAATTACGAAGAGTGAAAATTAAAAACTGTTTCTGAACTGATTCGAGAATAGCTTGCTGCTCCTTATACTGTGGGCTCCACACACAGGAACAATACTCCAATATCGGGCGCACTAACGAAATGTACAATTGTTTGGTAACATACGGGTCGTCAAACTCCTTGGACCAACGCTTGATGAATGCTAGAACACTCTTAGCTTTATTAGCTGTCGCAGCTATATGACTATTAAAACCCAGTTTACGATCAAATAATACTCCAAGATCATTTGAACTCGAAATTCGATCAAATACATGATTACTAAGAGAAAAAGATACAAAATGTGGAGCACGACGGTAGAATAAGCTTGCATTTCGAGAGGTTCAAAAATAGAAGATTACTTGAGCACCACAATAGCAATTCATTTAGGTCCAGCTGAAGGTGTGTGTGCAAGTACCAGTCGGAGTAGTGCAGAAGATTTTAACGTCATCCGCATACATTAATGTATGAGAGAATGTTATAACTTGGGGTAGGTCGTTCACAAATAAAATGAAGAGGAGCGGACCCAAATGACTACCTTGTGGCACACCAGATGTAACGTTAACGATCTCTGATAAAACTTTAGTAAATAAGACCCGTTGTGTACGATTAGAAAGATACGACGAAATCCAACTTAGAAGAGTACTAGGGAAACCTAATAAGGACAGCTTCTGAATTAATAGAGTATGGTTAACCGAATCAAATGCCTTGCTAAAATCCGTAAAAATAACGTCAGTTTGCAAACCGCTCTGAAATCCACGGTTGATTATGGAGGAAAACTCGAGTAGATTGGTAGTTGTTGACCGATGTTTAAAAAAACCATGTTGTGAAGGAGATATCAAGCTAGAACAAAGATGTTGCAATGGCCGGATAACCAGGAACTCAACGAGCTTAGGAATGGCAGAGAGCTTTGCAATGGCTCGGTAATTTTCTATGTTGGATCTGGAGCCCTTCTTGTGAAGCGGAATTATGTACGACTCATTCCAAATTACGGGGAGACAAGACTGTTCCAAGGATAGATTGAAAAGAAAGGTTAAGGGTTGGCATACGGACTGGGCACAATGTTTTAAAATGCAACTAGGAACTTTATCAGGACCCGCAGAAAATGAAATTTTCAAAGACTTCAAGCCACCAAGCACAACGCTTTCCTCAAAATATGGTTTAAAAATGCTATTAGAGTGAGGCAAATGGTAGGGATACGGAGTGGATGCGTTTTAAATATGAGAGGAGTAAGGCGACTGGAAAAAGGTTGCAAATAAGTTTGCAATGCCAGCAGCAGAAGATTCAGAATTGTTTAGATAAATAAGGGACGGAGGAAATGCATTGGACTTACGTTTGGAGTTGACAAAAGAAAAGAATTTTTTAGGATCATTGCGGAAGTTTCTACTACAAGAAGAGAGGTAAAGATTGTAGCACAGACTATTAGTTGTTAGGAATTGAGAGCGGGCGGAAGAATATTGTACAAAGACAAGCAAGGAGCCAGTTTTTTGGTACTTTTTGAAAAGTCTGGATTTCCTATTCTTTAAGTATGACAAATTCCTGGAGAATCAGGGAGGCTTGGACGATAATGGTACAATAATCTCCGGAACATAAGTATTAAGGACAGAGTTTAAAATGTTATAGAATGAGTTGACTGTTACGTCAATATCCGGTAAGGAATGAAGAGTGGACCAATCGACATTCGAGAGGTGAATGTTTAAATTGTCGAAATCAGTTTTGCGAAAACACTTCATCCGGTGAGGAGTCGAGGTAATGTTAACACAACTAGAACTGGTACACTCTAAAGTTATAGATAGCGTAGGATGGTAAAGCTCTTCAGAAGTGATAGTGGGGAGACTCTGGCAACTGTACCTAGAGAAGTATCCATAACGAAAATAAGGTCGAGAAGTCTGTTCCTATTATTTTTAATAGAATTAATTTGGGCAAGGGAAACATCCGTTAGCTCATTGATAAATTCGTTATGAGTACTAGGAAGCAATTGGTTAGCGTCGTCGCAGGGCAGCCAAAAAAAGAAGAGGTAAATTGAAGTCACCCATGACCACAATCTGATCAGCACAACATAACGAAGATACAACACAATGGATAGCAGAAAGGTGTTTTGAGTAGACCTCAGCATCAGAATTAGGAGGAATATATGAGCAAGTTAGATAGATAAAAGCCATGCCAACACGGACTTTGACTGCAATGAACTCAATCCCATGGATATTGTTGAAAGGGAATAACTCCGATGAGAAGTCAGTTTTGACTGCAATCAGAACTCCACCAGCATAAGATGCACGATCCATTCGATAAATGATCAAATTGTGACCAAAAATTTCATGATCATGAACAGTGGAGTTGAGCCATGTTTCGGAAAAACCGATAGCATCGAAATCGTAAAAGGCACTATCCGTATGTAGTTGGCGCAATTTGCCTAAAAGACTACGTACATTCTGATAGTGAACGGAAAAATAGTTAATTAGTTTTTTGAAATGACAGGGCAGGTAACATTAGGACTCTGATTAGAATTAGAATTAGCAGGGTAACATTAAGATTCGAAACTTTCCGCACGAACTTTACTTGGAGTATTTCTACGCTTCCGTCAGCATCGCTATGTGTTCTGTACGGACATTGAGAAGATGTTGAGATGCATCCTGGTCTCAGAAGATCACACGCAGTACCAACGTATCGTATTTTTTGAAACATGTAAAACCTCGATTCCCACAGGCCACCATTCACCATCCATGGAAAACACAGCTGACAACAACAAACAAAATATTTGTACCCTGCATTTTGTCAAAATTTAACAACACATTTGGAAAATGTATTTATTTTTCGACTGTGGTTCGACAAATAAATAAATTCGATGAGGAAGAATTTTTGGGCAATGCTAAATTATTTTAATGAAAGTAGGCCCAGAAGGGTGTGAGTGGTTGTAAGTAAATCCAAGTAAAATGTTATTTACAAGACTATCTTTTATCTGTTTTAGAAGACGTACGGAATTTTTTGTCTTCGTCATAGTCTTCCAAATTTATTCCATTTCAATTTACTTCATGTATAGATTTGCCTATGTGAAGTTACAACGATTCTACAATATATCACAATTCGATCCTTGCACAACAGATCGAAGCGTCGGCAATATTGAAGGAAAAACGCAGGAACTCCATTAATGAGAATTGGGTTCTGCTTAATTAAAAAGAGAAACCTGAACAGCGCGTTTTGCATTTACATGCTGACATATTCTGATCTGTCATTGCAAAACAAGTAAAACAAATAAAAAATGTTTTAAACTACATTTGATTATTTTTATACTTCTCTCGCATACTTCTCTCGAAGGAATTATAGCATCTCTAACTAAAAATTAAGCGTATGCTATCATGGAATGGAATGGAAAATATGGAAATGGAATGGAAATGTGGAAAATATGGAAAATATCAGTTATTTTTGTCAGTCATTGTTGACATATTCGCAGTGAATTCCATTTTTTCGTTGTAAATGACATTTTTTCAGAGTTGGATTTGAAAACCATCGGCCAAGTATCGAATAGAAACGTGCGGCTTAGAAACATCCAAAATGGATGGTGGAACTAACTGAGATATTTCGGAACGGCCAACCTTACGAACCATCCCCGAATTGGATGGTGGATGGTCGTCTGTGGGAACAGGCTATAAGGGACGCGTATGTGGATGATATTCCTACTGACTGCGATAATATCGACGATCTCATTGCACTCAAGGATGTTGTGCTCTCTCATCCGCCGGTGGCTTATCCGCCCCTCTCAGTGGCGAGAGCACGCGGCGAATTGGCGGCCTCCGGATATCCGTGGCGGCTGAATCGTCATCCTTATCCGGTCACGGATTCCGGATTCCGGCACACGGTTCCTCACAACATAATTATTAACAGACTGCAGCGTTGAATACAACTTCAAGGTTCAAGGGTTCTGGAAACGTGGGAGTCTTCATTGCAATCGCGCACGAATTGGCAGTAGAAGAGCAACAATCTAACCGTGGATACTCTTGTGGTACTGAAGGAGCCTAATCAACCGCCTAGCAAGTGGTTGCTTGGCCGAATCACCGAAGTTCATCCTGGTAAAGACGAGAGAGTTCGATTGGTCACCGTATAAACTGCCCGAGGAGTGTACAAGAGACCTATCACCAACATTTCTGTGCTTCCCTTGAAGAAATGAACAGTCGTTCAGGGGAGCCGGTATGTTGAGAAATTAGCCCCTTAGTTAATCGATATTCATTAATATTATTACTTGTCCTATTCATATGCTCATAATTGTATTGCCCCGCTTAAGCACCTGTTTGTACGCGCATAGGTGTGTTGTTATTGCTTGTACCCAAAACCTAACTGTTACGCTCTCCCACGTATAGCCAGCACCCGGCGCTGCGCACGCATACATCGATGTGCACCGTTATTTCATTGGACTGTTGCATCGCATGATCTTTTCAATTCCCTTTTGCTCGACTTCTTTTCGTGGAGTCGATTTAGTAGAAAATTCTAGTCGCAAAGACCCGCACGCATATCGTTGTACCGCCGCATGCGATCTCTCGCATTCCTATAAACCACGTAGTAAACCGCTAATATTTCATAATCACCTATATCTAATCAAACCTATATAAAATTATACAGTCTACTCATTCATAGCCAACGGTTTCTATTTTCTATTTTTCACATAACTTAAGTTTCCTATAACTGGTTGTATTGAACTTTGCAGTTCTGAAAATTAAGTTTTAAGTTTAAGTTTTCATCATTCTTGATTGTGAAACCCCATTTGCAGTCAACAATATTTTTATTTTCTGGCCTTTCAACCAATGCCCAAGTCCCATTGAGAATGTGAGAATCTAACTCTTCTTTCATTGCTTGTTCCCATTTTAACTTATCATCGACATTTTATTTTGCATATGAATTTGGTATATGGCAAAAGATATTTTGGGAACGTAGAAAACTACCATTTAATATCCCATAAGATATTTGAGGTTTCTCTTGCACTCTATTTCTTCGTCTGACTTCAAGATTCTCATTTTCTTCATTTTCGTACTACATATCTTCCGTGCTCTCTGTCAAGAAATTGCCGACCGTACTCTAATTCAAGAAATTTATACCATCCGTACTTTTTTTCGGGACATTATTTTGTACACTTTCCTTACTCTCAGTCGGAAAATCTTTACCGTTTGTACTTTCATTCAGGATATTACAACGTATATCTTTCTTCCTTACTCTCTTTAAGGATATTTATACTATCCGTACTCTCATTCTCATACTTTCATTCTTGGCATCAATTTCTTGTTCTACACTCTCGTTTGGAAAAATCATGTCAACGTCAGAACTTGTAGTTTTTAGGAAGTCAGCATCCGATTTATATACATACAATTCATCCACAACAACAACTCTGGCTACTATGAATTTTTTATCTTCGCTGGCCCATATTTTATAACCATTTGCGGCATATCCACTTAGTATACCACTAATTGATTTGTCGTCAAATTTTCTTTTTCTTTCTTGTTGTGAATGACTACTTTAGAACCAAATAATTTTAAGTACTTTAAATTAGGCTTCTTCTTATGGCACATTTCAAAAGGTGTTGCGGCCGTCTAATTGTTTAATCGCGCTTCAACGGTTCTTGAGTTCATAAATAAACATTTAGTTAACAACTAAAAAACATGAAAATTACGGCCTTGGCCTTTAGTATTGAAAATAAAACCATCGAAGATAAACACAAACTCTAAAACCAACAACGGAGAATAATTTTGTTAAATGTGGAGTCTGAGTTGCGAAAAAAGCTCGGCAGCTTCCAACATTTTGGTGACCTCGACGTGATCTCCGTGAGCTTATCGTGTGAAAAAAGTGTTCAAATATATAGTTAAATCTGTGTCTAAGGTTTAACTAAGCATTTGTCGAAAAAGTAGCGAGCCAAAAGTCGTTGTGGCCGACCGTGACAGTTCTAACGGCCCGCTATTCGTTTTCGCATTCTCTTTCACCGTCTGCTTCAGCCTGCCCAACGCACTGTCGAGAACGGCTGCATAGAGTTTAAGCCGTTATCTTTTTCGTCTCTTCTTTCGTCAGTTGCTTCAGCCAACGCTCGCGAGCGGCTGCATTGACCTCTCTCTGGAATTTCGAACTCGAAATCAGAGTAAATTCTCGATCGTTCGCTTGTGCATAATTGTTGGTTTCGGTCGTCGCCTCGTCGCATTATCGGTCTGCGCTTTAACCTCTCTGTGCTGGTGCAGTGCATACATATACATATACATTTTTTCGCCTTCGCTTTCGTATATCGTTGCATCCCTCTACTGGCATTCGTTGCCGTTGAGAACAATAAAGTACGCAACGTTAGATCTGCGCAGCCGGCGTGAAAAGGTTAGCGGGAAATAAAACATTAAAACTCTACACAGTTAAAATGAGTGACGACAATATAAGTATCGGGTCCGCCTCGGGTGGCACACCGTCGACTGGCGCTTCGCTTGGTGAATTGTTGGCCAGTGATGATCCAGCTACTAGCCGGATTGCTTTTTTGAAGCTGAAAACAACGGCTATTTTCAACAGACTGCAGGGACTCGTCACCCAATTGCGCCAAATGGATGAGTACGACCTGAAAGGAATGTTGGAATCACTGACGGAGCTGAAAGCTAACTTTATTGTGGCACACACCAGTTTGGAGGAAGTGGATTTTGAATCAATGTCCAGTGAAATACCTGTGCAATTCGATTCGTCTCTATTATCATTGAGGACGGCTCTTCAGCGGGAGTTGGGCAAGCGTTCTCAGCCCGAGCATTGTTCGACGTTTCGCATGAATCCCTGATATACATGGCAAATCGATCGCGCCTGCCACAACTGCAGCTGCCCAAGTTCAGTGGAGAGTATACGGAGTGGACCGGAGCTTACTTCTATCGAGAAGCTACAGCACTTGCGGTCCTGTTTGAGCGGAGTGGCCCTGGACACCATCAGTTTGTTGGACATGACCGAAGATAACTATAACACAGCTGTAGACATTTTAAAGGCTAGATTTTCTAACAAACGTCTCATCCTACAGGCACACATCAGAGCGGTATTTGGGCTGACTCGTGGCGACTCATCAGTGGTCAAGTTGCGGGCGTTTGTGGATGCCGGCACCTCACATCTTCGCGCGTTGCAAGCGCTGGGATCAAAGGAGGAAATTGCAGACGCTATAATCGTCTATGCAATTTGGCGGAATTTGGACAGGGCAACGCAAACCAGATGGGAAGAAGTCTCGTCTAACCAAGGTCTTCCATCCTGGGAAAAATTGTCTACTTTTCTTAACAACAGATGTCGCACCCTTGAGGGCATTCAGCACGTCATGCAAGGGCAAGATGGTCACGTTGGCAAGCGTGAAAAAATCGTGAGTACGAATCACAGAAAAACGTTCGTAGCATCGAGCGCTCCCGCCACAAGGAATCAAGGAGGCTAGGCTTATGCGTGAATTGCCTACGAAGGGGACATCATGTGAAAGATTGCCGATCAGGTCTCTGCCATACCTGCTGATTGAAGCACCATTCCCTTTTGCATTTCGGTCATTCATCAGAGACCGTTCAATTTGGTTCCCCGAATGAAGCCTCGCAAGCACAGCCAAGCCATACCGCCATGGTTGCGTTGTCACCCCATTGCCGCAAGCCCTCATATCCCAAAGTCCGTCTGATGCTGTGTTATTAGCCACTGTCGTCGTTCTCGTCAAAAACAGCTCTGGAACTTTCGTCCCTTGTCGTGCACTTTTGGACTCGGGATCTAAATTGCATTTCGTAACTAGTCGTCTAGCCAATCAACTTAAACTTCGAAAACTAAATCGCACACCGCAGTCTCTGGCATAGGCGATGCTAGCTCCTCAACAGAAGGTATCTCGGTGGATCTCGTTCTGAAATCTCGGATTTCAGAGTTCACCACTAGCATCACAGCCGTCGTTGCCCAGAAGATTACGGATCATCAACCTCGCTCGTTGATTAGCACAGCAAATTGGCGTATACCTTCGCATATCCAGCTTGCTGACCCTTCGTTCTACCAGCCGGAGCGGATTGATCTGCTCATCGGAGCCAGACTATCCTTCGAGCTGCTGTGTGTGGGACAAATTCAGCTGGCGCCTGGATTACCCTTGCTAAAGAAGACCCATTTTGGATGGATTCTATCTGGTGGCGGGCACTCGACCCCCATTCTCTCGTCGTTCATCGCAACCCAATCTTCGGATGACATCAATCACAGCACTCGGATCGATGACTTAGTTCGTCACTTTTGGGAAATGGAGCACATCTTTGAGCCGATCGCTAGGGCAACAAAAGAGGAGCTTCATGACGAGGAGCATTTCGTTAGCACTCACACAGCCACCACATCTGGTCTTTCGTTAAATGATCTGCTCATGTCAGGTCCCACCATTCAAGCCAAGCTATTTCACACACTCATTCGTTTTCGTACATTCCATTGCTCTTACAGGTGATATCGGTAAAATGTATAGGTGTGTGCGTGTCTCAATACCTGACACCATGCTCCAATGCATATTATGGCGGGACTCTCTTGACGATGACATACAGGTCTTCAAGCTAAACACAGTTACCTATGGGACTAAGCCTGCATCGTTTTTAGCTATTCGAGCTTTGCATCAGCTGGCCATGGATGAGTCATCATCGTATCCATTGGGGTCGGAAACCATTCTACAGAACTTCTACGTGGATGACATGATATCTGGAGGGAATTCGGTCGAGGACGTACTGGATATCATGCATCAAACCACGGATCTTCTTGCTCGAGGTAATTTTCAATTGCGGAAACGGTGCTCCAACTCCCTCGATGTACTTCGAGCAGTCCCAGACGCCGAAAGGGAAAGCTTTCTGAAGCTGGATGATGGCAGCGATGTAACTAAGGCGCTTGGGCTCATTTGGGAGCCCCATAAGAACTGCTTTCTTTTTACATTGTCTCCACAAATCGGTGTAGGCAAGCACACTAAACGTTCAGTATTGTCAACCATTACACGCTGCCATGATCCTATGGGGTTAATCGGACCTACGTTGACCAGAGCGAAAATCATCATGCAGCGCATGTGGAGAGACAAGCTGCATTGGGATGAGAGCCTTCCCCAGTCAATGGATTCGGCATGGACTGAGTTTTGCAAGGACTTCGCCACTGTGGGCCACGCCACATTTCCTCGCTATGTACTACAGCCCAAGGCAAGGTTTGAATTTCATGCCTTTTGCGATGGCAGCCTCCCGCCCTATGGGGCTTGCATCTATGCTCGTTCGTTTACGGATACAGCCGCTGAGGTTCACTTGCTTTGTTCGAAGGCAAGGGTTGCCCCACTAAAAACTCTCACGGTTCCCAAGCTTGAGCTATGCGCAGCGTTCCTATTAGCCAATTTATTTCGCGAAATCAGGAAAATGGATACCTTTGACTGCCCAATCCATTGTTGGTCGGAGATGAACCCCGCCGACATTCTTTCGAAGGGAGCAGCACCGCAGGATCTCTTGCATTCTAGGTTGTGGATGAATGGACCTTTCTTCTTGCAAGGCGAACCAAGTTGCTGGCCTGAACGGTGCTCGCCAGAAATCAACCTTCCGGAAATTCGACACCGGGTATTGCTGTCATCTGAGCGTGCCGACTTCTCGCTGTCGTTTAAGCATATGAACTCATTTGGAGTTATGATGCGCATCTACGGCTACGTTCAGAAGTTCATCAGTCGTAAGAAGACACCGGAGCTCTCCTATTTATTGTGTCACATCGTTCATCGGTCCCATCTGTACCCTGAGTACCTTGCTCTGCGGAAAGGGAATTGCGTACAGTCATCCAGCAGTATCACATCGCTTTCGCTCTTCATAGATGACTTTGGTCTAGTGCGTGTTGGTGGTCGCCTGCTGCACTCAACTCTTGGCTTCGATGCACGCCACCCAATCATTTTGCCCAGGGATCATCCACTGAGATTCGCTATCATAACGAATTTTCATCGGAAGCATCACCATGCTGGTCCGCAGTCGTTGCTTGGAGCAATTCGGTTGCATCGGCGGCCTGAAGACTGTGACTCGTGCTTTGAGGAAATGCGTCATCTGCTGCAGATCCAGACCTCGTCTTGCTAAACACATCATGGCCGACCTACCGAAGGATCGAATACAGTATTCGCCTGCATTCAGTGTCACTGGAATTGACTATTGCGGTCCCTTCTACTACAAGCCAGATGGGCGCAATCGAATGCCAATGAAATGTTATATCAGCGTCTTCATCTGTTTTGCCACAAAGGCAGTCTGGTTGGAATTGGTGACGAATCTATCAACTGCAGCTTTCTGGAGTGCCCTCAAACGATTAGTTGCTACTTCCGGCATTCCCCGATGTATTTGGTCGGACAATGCCACCAATTTTGTGGGCGCAAGGAACGAGTTGGAGGACCTTCGTCCACTATTCATGAGCGAGAAGCATCGTGCTGAAGTCCATAATCACTGCCTCAACAACGGCTTCGATTGGAAATTCATACCGCCCCGCTTGCCTCATTTTGGGGGCTTGTGGGAGGCAGCAATGCAGATGGCCAATCAGCTCTTCTATCGCTTTTCTTATTTTAATTTCAGAAAACCTTGAAGATCTTGGCGTCCTTACGCCGGGACACTTCTTAATTGGTCGTCTACTGATGGAGTTTCCCGAGCCAGACGTTATGGCTCTTAACTTCAATCGACTCGATCGTTGATTCCTTGATTCCTTACCTATTGTACGCTCTTCTGTTCTCACGTTCTCGGTGCTATATATACTGCTATATAAGCAGTACGCCCGTAACATGAGTGAGCAGTAACATGAGTGAGTTGGTTAACTTGGGTCACTTTTGTCCAATTCGTCGTCGCACGACGACGGTCAAATCGGTACTATAGCGGTTGGTTTAATACATTGTAAAGACCCAACGGGGCTTTAGAAGCACGCGACGATATTCAACAAGGGCTACATCATGAAGCTAATAATCAGGACAGACACACCGCCACTGGAAGCAGACCCATTTATAATTTCTTATACTACTTTATTATTATTCCTTTTGTGCATCATTATCCGCTACTGAAGGCCCCTATCCCGTTTCTTTAGCATACATGTAGTTTTAAGCTAGTAATGAGTTATATTTCAAATACATCCGCCAACGAAGGCACTAAAAACGCAAAAATGAGAACATCGATAGATAAAAGATGGGGGCGGTCGTACTGATCACTATCGATTGCAAGAAAAATATCGGTAGCGGGGGTGAGAAAGCACCCACGCGACGAGAAGAGCGACACTCTAAGCCAGACCACGAGCAAACGCGTACGCAACGAAGCAACGTAAAACAGATCGCCGGCGTCCGCAACTTTACACGTGCTTCGAGTAGGCTTCGCTTAATTCGTACAACGCGTCATCGACTATCACGTCCCACGAGTTTTCCTAATGTCTGACGTACGTAGTTAATCCAACGCGTCGCCCACTATATATGGCTATACGATCTCAACTGTCGGTAGCCATCAGAACCCAAATTTCCCCAACAGCGTCGATTCCCCCAAGTAAGTTGAGCTTTTCTCGTGGTGCAGCCGTTTAAAAATAAAGATTCTGAACAAAATACGAATATTGTAAAGTCTTTTCTTTATTCTTATACATATGCACATTATACGTTATACCCAAACTTCCCCCACTTGAAATCCCGTAGTCCTACGAACTGTCGCGATAACGCATGGTTACGTAGTATCCCCAGTAACTAGTGACTGTCGTGATAACGCACAGACAATCCTCATTAGAAGTCCTGTAGTCCTACGAACTGTCGCGATAAGGCATGGTTCCGTAGTTTCTTTAGGAACTAATGACTGTCGCGATAGCGCACAGTCAATCCTCACTAGAAATTTTGTAGCCGGTTCAGTAACATCCTCTCGTAGCTAGTGACTGTCGCAATAACGCACAGTCAATCCTAGAAATTTTGTAGCCTCACGAGTCGTCGCGATCACGCACGATTCAGTAGTATCCTCTCGTAGCTGGTGTCTGTCGCGATAACGCACAGTCAATCCTCACTAGAAATCACGTAGCCTCACGAATCGACGCGATCACGCACGTTTCAGTAGTATTCCCTAGTAGTTAATGACTGTCGCGATAACGCACGGCCAGATCTCCGTCAGAAACCCCTTTGTCCTACGAGCTGTCGCGACAACGCATGGTTCCGTAAGTTCCGACAGCACGTAGTGACTGTCGCGACAACGCGCGATCAATCGTCGCCTGAGACCTCATAGACCTACGAGCCGTAGCGACAACGCACGGCCCTGTAGATTCCCCTATTTCCTTTGGAGGCTACGGCGAAATCCCGTCACGGTAGCATCGGACCACGTACGAGCTCTGCAACAACGCCGCACGTTTGACCGTCCCGGTCGTGATACAGTTACCTTCCCTTGCCTAAGGTCTCACTATCAACTACAAATTTCTTGTAGACGACCCTGGACAGGCTGAGCTTAATCCAGCCTGAAATTGGGAGACCTTAGGGAGATATTATTCAAGGGAAGAAACAGTCACAGACCGCAAATCTACCGCCACAAAACCACGTGCCTAAAGTACAGTCAGAGCCTTAGCTAGACCCACGCATACATACATACGCCCACGCCACTGACCGAAAATTACACGTGCAGACTCACATACCCCCCATATCGTGATCGAGACGACTGCGACAACAAGTACAGTGTCGACCCAAATACAGTGCCGGTCTAAAAAACCCTCGCAGCGCAAATACAGTGCCACGTCAAAAAAAAACAACCCTCGCAGTGCAAACACAGTGCCGTCCTAGAAAACCACGACAGTGCAAATACCGTGCCACGATTGACTTAAGCCCAAACAAGTGCAACGCCAGTTGAAAACCATCGGGACGCAGACGCAGTGCCAGTGCAACACGCCCAGTGCAGAGCCCAAAACTTAAGCTCCTGAAAACCAAGCCTCCAAGTGCAGTGCGTAAAGAAAATATTATACGACGTCACTGAAGGCGAAAAACAAGCAAGATAATAAACACAGTCAAGACCATGCAAAATAAAAACCCAGCGAGCCAGCTCTAGTCAGCCAGAGTTACGGTTACGCCCCGCTCACGATTTCCCACGACTCGAGCTTCTACTCCCCGTCATGGACCAAAGCGCTGACCATGATCAGAGTGGTCAGAATCAGTACAAAATCCTGGGGTGGGTACCGGTTGGATATACCAACGCCGTTGGGACGAACTCGAAGGTTTCGCAGACGAGTTCGGATTCGACAAGGAAGGCACCGTCGACGATCTGAGAAAGGCCTTCGCTATATTCACCGAAGGCAAACTCGAACCTGCGATTTGGACTCGCCTAGCAGAACTCGAAAGGCAGTACTCTAGATACGCGGGGCGTGCCAGATCGCCGCAACCCGCCGTCAAAGCCCCGTCAGAGAATAAGAAAATCGTAGACCTAAAGCTCGGCCTGCAAGTCCCCCCGACGCAACAAGCAAAAGCAACGTGCCCCCGATTGTCTTGACGACCGAGGGCAGCATACAAATGTTCCGGTCATCTGAGTTCAGTCCGGTGCATACGAGGAGAACCTTTCCTCCGGTAGATACAAGGACACGTCGAGGCTGGAGCTCAAGCAAGCGCTTCATCCCTCCGCACCTTCCAAGTGGCGTGATTCTAGGAATGGACATCTTGTGTGCCATTGAAACTACGATTCAATGCGGCACTACGCGTCTACATCTACGAGGTCGCTGCATCAACGCCGACGAACCAGTGGTAACCACCAGCCACTTACAAATCCTTACAGACCCCGAAACGAGAACCTAAAACAACCAACAGAAACTACGGCTACGACATCACACACTAAGAACAGGAACAAGAGATCAGCAACGGAGACCACGGCCACCAGAACAAAAGACAAGCAACGGAGAACATGCCCACGGCATCATCGACGCAGAGCAAAAATCCACGACAAGCAACAGAGAACACGCCAACGGCGTCACCAACAGAGAACGAGAATCCCAGACCGCCAACTAAGACCCGGGCTACAAGACTATCACCAGAGGACCCAATTCAAAGCCCAGCAACGGAGAATACGGCCACGAGGAGGCTACCAGAGACTACAAGCACACGAACACCCACGGGAAATACGATTACGAGTATATCAACAGAGATCACGGCCACCAGAACGCCCACAGAGAACACGATTACGAGGATCTCCTCTAGGACCACGAGTTCAAGGACAACAACAGAGGCCACGCACGGTAGACCATCAACGGAGTGGACGAGCACGGTAACTCGACGGAGATCACAAGAGCCACAAAGCCAACAGGCATCCCCAACCAATCATCAACGCAGAGTAAGAATCCACGACACGCAACCGAGAACACGCCCACGACATCGTCAACAGACAACGAGTATCCCAGACCAGCAACAGAGACCCTGGCTACGGGAATAACCCCAGAAAACATAATTCAAAGCCATATATACCAAAGCCATAATACGGCCACGAGAAAGCTAACCGAGACTACTAGCATACGGACGCCTACAGGAAACACGAGTATAAGAATATCCACCGAGATCACGGCCACCAGAACGCCCACAGAGAACACGATTACATGGATCTCTTCTAGGACCACGAGTTCGTGGATGACAACAGTGGCCACGCACAGTAGATCATCAACGGAGCGGACGAGTACGATAATTCCCCAACTTTGGAAACACAGCCGAGCCAGGGGACACGGACGCCGTTGGGCTAGTGACGCCCACGGGCTAGTGACGCCCACGGCGTCCGGAATTTCGACGAGTCCCGGATCCGAGCTATCTGGCCATCACGGCCAACACCACCCCGGTTATCGCCAATGTCGCCAAATACTCCGCTAGCTTAGGCCATTCCAGCCCATTCGACACGACCATCCTCCCAGAGCACCCCGATCAAACCACTGGCCCCGAAATGGATGATTCCACGGGAGACGAACCGACCTTGGACATACAGCCCTGGCCCTCTGACATTGCGCATCACATCCGCGCATTCCTATACGAACAGCTACCTAAATTCGGGAATCTCTGGGGAACGACAGATCTAACAGAACACACTATTGACTTCCGTCAATTCAACGAACGCTCTATTCCGGATGTTTACCCGTTACCCAGGATAAACCATATTCTCGAACGCCTCAAGAACGCACGGTTTATCACGACCCTGGACTTGAAAAACGGATACCGGCAAGTACCCATGGCCAAAGATAGTCGCGAAGCAACGGCTTTCACGGTTCCTGGGAGAGGACTCTACCAATGGAAAGTAATGCCATTTGGATTAAATTCGGCAGCCGCGACTTTTCAACGTACCCTCGACACAGTCATCGGCGCAGACACAGCCTTTCGCGTTCGCATACCTGGACGATATAGTGATCGTCGGGAAGGACTATACATTTGCAAAATCTAAAGCAAGTTTTCTCGCGGTTGCGCAAGGCTAAGTTACGGATCAACGCTGACAAATGTGCTTTCTTCCAACGCCTGATCAAGTATCTGGGCCACGTGGTTAGCGAGGAAGGTATCCACACTGACCCTGACAAAATAGTGGCAGTGAAGGACCTGAGACCGCCCACCAACCTCAAAGAGCTTCGCCAGTGCATTGGGACTTCGCCGCCGTAGTCCAGCTCATGTCCCAACTTTTCAAGAAGGACGTGCGTGGACATGGACCCCGTAGCAACAACCTGAACCTAACCTAACCCAACCTAACCACCGCCCCCGTCCTCGCTTGTTCAAACTTCGCTGCTAAGTTTTCCCTACAAACCGACGAGAGCAACCTCGGAATAGGAGCTGTCCTTACTCAAGACATCGACGGCAAAGAACGAGTCATTGCATACGTCAGTCGGCGCCTCAATCAGGCCGAGGAAAATTACTCCGCCACGGATAAAGAATGTCTAGCCGTGATATGGGCAATCAGAAAACTCCGCTGTTACCTCGAAGGCTACCGATTCAACGTCGTCACCGACCACCTCGCGTTTAAGTGGCTGAACACCCTCGAAAGTCCCTACGGGAGAGTGGCAAGATGGGCACTCGAACTACAACAGTACCAGTGCGATGTACAGTACCGACCGGGAAAACAGAACGAGGTGGCCGACGCATTGTCGAGGCACCCCTTAGAAACCCTCGCGTGGATCGAGCTTACCCGCCAAGTCAACGAGCTATTCGTAACACTGTGTGCCGACTTTGTTGGACCTCTGCCACGCTCTAAAATAGGTAACATCACCTTACTAGTGTTCTTCGAAGTTTTTTCAAAGTGGGTCGAATTGGTTCCACTGAGGAAAGCCACCGCAGCGAACCTCGAACGGGCCTTCTGAGAGCGAATTCTCAGCCAGTTTGGAGTTTCGAAGTTGTGACAACGGCACCCAATTTACCAGCGGTTCCTTCAAAGCATTTCTCAAGTCAGCTGGGGCAGCTTTACAATACACTGCGCCCTACTGTCCCCAAGAAAATCCCACAGAGAGGGCTAATAGGACTATCAAAACGATGATAGCACCTGGGACGAGCTACTGCCCGAGATGTCACTAGCCATAAATTCTAGTGTCTCGGATACAACTGGATTCAGCCCCGCCTTCTTGCTACACGGCCAAGAGCCCCGCTTGCCTGGCGCTTTATATGACGAGGTCACCCCCGGAACCGGAAGCACCGCGGAACCAGCGTTATCTAAAGAAGCCCGGCTGAAGGAAGTATTCAACATCGTCCGCAACAGCAATCAACAAGGCGTACATGGGCTCGACCGACGCCAGCTCCATTGGAGACGACACGCCAGCTTCAGGGCGCCACGGGAATAATCGTGCCTCACCCCCAACAAGCTCAACAACAAGATCAACCTCACGTCGTCGCCCATGGACACTGATGATGTCTTCCAAGCTCGCCCGTTCTCGCCGTTGCTTTTCACCCGACGGACGGCCTACGACTCACCCCCGAACTATTCGCCGAGTCCACCGGGCCATAGCCACACGTCGTCGCCCGACGTATATATATACCTTTTTTCCCGACATACCGACCCGGGTCTTCTTCGTACTCGGCGGACCTATGGTCGTGCTACGCCGGAGCAACGGGTGCCCCCGACGCCGGCCCAGGATCAACTCCAGACCCACCATACCGGTCGCCGCAGTACACTAAGGAACCCACTGCGCCCCAACACCAGAGCCGTGACCCCCGCCTCGGCCGAGGAGTATATCGGGCGGCCACGCCAGAGATGAGCCTGACCACGTATAAGCCTTCGCCTCGAGACCCATACGATGAGGAGAACGACGATGACGACTACTACGTGCAAGATTATGTCTCCAGCTCGGAGACCTAACACTACGTAGTCACACCACGTGGCATGCGGGTCACGCAGCTCTTACGCACGACAGTGGACGTCACCATCCCTCCAAGTCGCAACGTCGGCCAGTGCTATGACACATTCTGGGAACCAGCAGAGGCCCTCCGAGAGGTACCCGCGCACCCGGAAGTCGAGAAAGGACTAGGCGACTCCCCTCGTAACGACAAGAGGACCGAAACCACAGACGCCCCTGACCCAGTCGGTCATTCTACTGCTGACCCCGAGATAACGCACGGCCAGATCCCCGTTAAAAACCCCTTTGTCTTACGAGCTGGCGCGACAACGCATGGTTCCGTAAGCCCCTGACCCAGTCGGTCATCCTACTGCTGACCCCGAGCTGGAAGAACCACTCTGTGCCGCAAAACCCTCCAAACGGCAGCGCATGACCAGTGTCCTGAACCAGGAGCCAACGGCGAACATCGCCCGCTGGGACTCCGTATCGTCGCTAGAGGACGAAGAATCCGCACGATTCCGACGCACGTATCCCACACCGAGCCTGAAAAGGTCCAACGAACTATAGGAAGTCGAAGTGGGAGTTCTTGTCGGACCCGAGAAACCTTCCTTTCCGATCCTATTCCGGCGGACAAAGACTTCGCCGCCACCCACGTCCTAGGGCCCGAAGTCATCGGCGCCAATCACGCTCCAGGACCCAAAGTCATCGACGCCAATCACGCCGCAGGACCAGAGGTCACCACCGGCATACACGCCCCAGGACCCGAGGTCACAATCGGCAATCCGGAGTGACGTCCCCAGCGAACTGTGCGACGCGACGCTCCTGCCCGAAGGGGAATCTCTGGACGTTGACTTTGATGAGCTATTACAGATCAGCGGCTCGGACGTAGATGTCGAAGAGTTCCTACGGGACCAAGTCTCCTGAGCCAAGAGAGGCCACATACGCATCGCTGTTCACACCGGAAGAAAAGCGGGGGTGTAAAGACCTAATGGGGCTTTACAAGCACCCAACGACCATCAACCGGATCTACATCACGTAGTTAAGATTGAAAACATACACACTGCCACTGGAGGCATATATTGATTTCTGTATTCCTTTTCTTTTATTATTAATATTATTATTTCATGATTCGCCACTGAAAGCCCTACTATAATATCCATGTAGATTTAAGTTAGTAATAAGTTACATTTTTAAATACACCCGCCAACGAAGGCCATAAAAACGCAGAAATGAGTAGACGGTTCAGTAGCATCCTCTCGTAGCTAGTGACTGTCGCGATAACGCACAGTCAATCCTCACTAGAAGTCCCGTAACCTTACGAATCGTCGCGATCACGCACAATTCAGTAGTATCCTCTCGTAGCTGGTGTCTGTCGCGATAACGCACAGTCAATCCTCACTAGAAAATTTATAGCCTTACGAATCGTCGCGATCACGCACGGTTCAGTAGCTTCCTCTCGTAGTTAGTGACTGTCGCGATAACGCACAGTCAATCCCCACTAGAAATCCCGTAACCTTACGAATCGTTGCGATCACGCACGGTTCAGTAACATCCTCTCGTAGCTAGTGACTGTCGCGATAGCGCACAGTCAATCCTCACTAGACATTTTGTAGCCTCACGAATCGTCGCGATCACGCACGTTTTAGTAGTATCCCCTAGTAGTTAATGACTGTCGCGATAACGCATGGCCAGATCCCCGTTAGAAACCCCTTTGTCTTACGAGCTGGCGCGACAACACATGGTTCCGTAAGTTCCGACAGCACGTAGTGACTGTCGCGACAACGCGCGAACTGTTATAAAAAACTGTTATATGTCGGCTAACGGGATGTATCGGCAAAATTCGGCATATAAAGGTTTGGTCAGACGGCTGAAACTTAGCCGCTTAATGCGTCCATGTGATCCGTTCAAATACTCACTTTATTATCATTATCAGATGTTAGACTGTAGACGCTGCCAGTGTGAATCGGAGTTTCACCTTCTGTCAAAAATCTCAACTTTCCCCCGTGATGTGTTCAGTGTGCAGACAATATAAAGCCAATGTCGGCGAAGGGAAAAGAGACATGTTAAGTAATTACTACCGAAAGATAATTGTTTCATAAGAAATGTGAAACTGTAGTTGAAGCAAGCCAACTATCTTGAGAAACACAACTGGCTCTAAATTGTACAGTCAGCAGTGCAGCTGGACTCAGTCCTTTAGATTCCAACTGGCAAATAGGCTTGCCCTACGTGTTTGATTTCACCATACGATACAGAAGATCAGGTTGATCTAGAATGTGGGAAAACTCAAACATCTAAGAACATGAGAGATATGGCTAGTTATGATAAATCTAGATTTGATAAGAGTAGTGCAACTGTATACAGACACAAAGTATGTGTCTATGTTTCACTGAAAATTGAAGAAAGGCATCAGATAAAGTTGGATGCAAAGTTTAAAGGCCCGTCCATTGTATTGGAGGCGCTTGATGGTGATCGGTATATGTTGAAATTGCTCCTCGATTGCAAAGGGCACCCTCCACTATCCATGGAAAACATAGCAGACAACAACAAACAACAAATTTGTGCTCTGAATTTTGTCAAAATTAAACAGCAAATATGGAAAATATAATTATTTTTTCGACTGAGGTTCAACAATAACAAATGTATTGAAAAAATTGATGGTGGCGTTCGACAGAAAGGAAAACCAAATAAATTAATTCGATGAGGAAACATTTTTTGCAATGCCACATTTTTGTTATTTTGAAAGTATGGCAGAAAGGTGTAAAAAAGTAAAATTGTATGTACAAAACTATTTTTTATGTGTTTTAGAAGCGATATGGCTCTTTTTATCTTCATCATAGTCTTCCAAATTTATTTCATTTCAATTTACCTCAGATATATGTAGATTTATGTATGTAATCATCATCTTTATGCGGCTCAACAAGTTAGGGCTATCCACGTCACCCTTGAGCAAGTTGTGCACAAATATCACACCAAGCTTTTTCCTAAAGAAAAAAGTTTTTCTGAGCTGATTCTCGTTGTACTTAGGTCACCATACATATGAACCGTATTCTAATATCGGACAAGCTAGAGAGGTGTAGAGAGTCTTTGTTATATAGGGGTCGACAAATTCCTTTGACAACCTCTTTTTAAACCCAAACATGTCCATGGCCTTATTTACCATGGTAGAAATGAGTTCTGAAAACTTTAACTTGGGATGTAATAGATCACCAAGATCATCAAACCGGATAATTCTCTCAAGAGAACCACCACAAAGGGTGTAAGGAACCGGAAAGGCGCTGGAGCAATGAAAAGTTATTACTTTACATTTCGAAGCGTTAGGGCTTAACAAATTTGCACAACACCATGACTGAAACCTATCGCAATCGCATTGCAGCCTGGACTGAAATGAAGTTTCCTTATGCTGGACACAGAGCCTAACATCATCCGCATACATGAGTAGTCGAGAATATGTTAATACAAAAGGCAGGTCTCTTATGAAGAGTGTAAAGAGTAAGGGGCCTATAGGCTAGTCTGTGGTACGCCCAAAGTAATCATAATTGGTGAAGACAGGGCGTTATTGAAAAGGAATCTTTGAGATCTGGAACAAAGGTAGCTAGTAATCCCTCTCAGGAGATTGGGTGAGAACCCTAGAAGGTCAAGTTTATGTGCTAGGAGACAATGGTTTACAGAATCGAACGCTTTACTGAAATATGTGTAAACAGCATCCGTCTGTAGATTACCTTAAAAGCTTTTAATGATGAAGGAGGTAAGCTCCAATAGATTTGTAGAAGTTGATATCCGCCTTATAAATGGAGAGGAATTATAAAGGACTCCTTCTATACCGGGGGGAAGCATGTAAAATATATGGACAGGGTAAATAGGTAAAGCAATGGCCAACACAGGGACTCGGCACAGTACTTATGTACACAGCCGGAAACTCCGGCAATTGTATGATCATTATCTGCCGACGTATTAAGGAAGGAAAGCTAGGATGGGTGTGCTGTTTACGAAGCTGTTGAACTGTTTAGGGTCCTTAGAAAAACGTATCCTGCATCGAGATAGGTAGTTCTTATAGCATTGAGCGTTTGAGCGAACTGAACATTTTGAACGAGCCATTACATAACGAGAGAGAGAAAAATCAACTTCTTGCAAATGTGACACTATCCCGAAAAAGAATGTAAAGATTACTGCGTTAGCCTCTAACATTCTGATAGCTCACTAAAAGAGAAGTTGTTAGTTATACCCGGTACTCGAAGAGTATAGGAGTATATTATATTTGTGGTGATAGTGGATGTGTGTAACGCCCAGAGGGAAGCGTTTCCGACCCCATAAAGTATGCATATTCTTGATCAGCATCAATAGCCAAGTCCATATAGCCATGTCAGTCTGTCCGTTCGTCCATCTGTCCGTCTTAATTAACGACTAGATCCAAGAGACTATAAAAGCTAGAGCAACCAAATTTGTATCCAGACTCCTGTGATTTCACACTGTTACAAATGTATTTCAAAGGTCAAAAATCTATGACCGATTCACAATACACATACACAATTTCAAGATACAAAAAAACTAAAAACGCCGAATCATAGAGGATGTCCATTTTTATCAAAGTTAAACATGAACATGTAGAAATGTAGAAGCTGATGTAAAAATTTTATTTTTAAAAAAGAATGGAAACAGCTAACATTTATTATATAAAAATCTAGCATATAGTTCGACCTAATTTTTAAAAATTTTCCATTTTGGCCAAAGTTTTATTCGTCTCTTTTGCGAACATATAAAAATGACATAAACCGTAAGTCCATATATGTATATACTGACAGAGTACTGGGTATAAAGTAAAGCCGCGGCCTTTGCCGCGACTCACAACGTTCCCTCTCGTTTTTTTTTTTTGACGAGTGGAGGTAGAGCGGGAAGATGAGGATGGAGCACTTTTTCTTTGCCTTAATCTAACTTAATTTTTTTTAAATGAGTTAGTGACCACCTCGTATAAGTAGCTCACACAACCCCCTCCCTACACATTACCTACCCACATACCAACCCCCACACTCATCTCACACCGGGCCGGACTAAGAGTGTTATTCGACCCGTGCCCAGAGTCAGCCTGGCTGGGGACCCGGTATAAAAACTAGCGCAGTCGGAAATGGAAATGGAAAATTGAAAAGAAACGAAAAACATAAACAAAAACTAGTCTGGCACTCCCCAACTGCCAACAGGGAGCCCTCCCGTTCAGGGAAAGGCAGTGGCCTAAAGGCCTGGCCTGGCTCAAAGGGGGCCAAGCTGAGGCCACCGGACGGGACGAAGGTTGCGGATATAGAACGACCAACCTCTATAGGAAGGTCAGCTGCGAATAAGTGGGCAACCCTAGGGAGAGTACCGAAAATAAGCAGTTCCGCACAGCCAGTGGGTGTTCGCAAAGTAGCAACACTGACGATGCGCATGTGGTACCGCCTCGTATAAGTAGCTCACAAAAACACCTCCCTTCACACAACCTACCCATGTCCCAACCCCCACACTCATCTCACACCGGGCCGGACTAAGTGTGTTATTCGACCCGTGCTAAGAGTCAGCATGGCTGGGGGCCCGTTTAAAAAACTAGCCCAGTCGTTAACGGAGAGCTCAGGGATTTGGCAGCCCCCTGTTCTAATGATGCCTTTTCTTTTCAAAGCAGGTAAAACTTGCGTATTGGAAGACGCTAGGGCGAACTGATCCTAGTCTAGGGGTGGGTGGCAAATTGCCTCCCAAAGCTGATACCGTATGCCGAAAGACGGAGTGCAAGTCAGATGTCGAGCCCGACCGACCAGTGGTTGCGAAAAAGGTTGCCCCGCTGAAGACGACAGCCCCGCAACCAAAAAGGCAGCGTCTCACAGGAGACTATTGGACCGGCTCCAAAGCGCTCCAGAGTGTTGCCAAACGTTTTATTCGCGCAAATCGACAGCGGCAGAATGCTGATCGGCGTCCTGGACAAAGGCAGCGCGGATTCTTAAATTCCGAGGAACTAGTGGAAGTACTGCTTCGAGCTGCTGGAGACACAGCCCGGGCCCCCCTGTCCGCAAAGACATGTGGTATCAGGGCTGCATCAAATAATAGCTTGCGAAGACGAGCCCAGCTTTATAAAGCTCGGCAAAGCCCGTCGCAGTCGACTGAAGCGAGGTACCCAGTAGACCAACGGCGAGTGGGTGCCCGCTTCCATAAAGGAGCCGGATCGCATGCTAAAAATGCTGCAGCGATGTATCCCAGGGCTACCGACCTCCGATTGGAGGGAAGTCAAAGTTGAGGCGACACAACGTCCGATGAACCAAGCAGTGCTTGTGCTCAACAAGGAGTCGCTGGCCCCAATAGAAGCAGCAAAAGGAGAGCTGAACTTCGGCTTCAGTGCAGTCACCATAAAAGTGTGTAAGTCAGATGCAGCGGCCGAGGCACGTCCTGCCTACAACCCAGTAGAGCAGGACGTCGCCTCGGAGATCGAAGCACCTGATGAAGAATTGGAGCCAGCCCAGGAAGGCTACTCCTCCGACCCCATGTTGATGCCGAAGCCGACAGCACAGACGTGGAGAACTGTGACGATGTCTCTAAGCCTCTTACAGAGTAAGACTCTCCCTAGTAAAGGTTCGGACACCTCGACGACGCATATCCTTACAAAACGGAACATTAGCTGGGCAATAAACAGTTTCGATCCGTTCAAATCCCCTGGTCCGGAACAGGTCATTCCGGCCCAACTACGACCGGAGACACGGCCATTAACTGGCTGCAATATATCTGCAAGAGGATACTAGTAGTGGGGAAAATACCACACGCCTGGCTTAAGGCAAAAATAGTCTTCATCCCCAAAACAAGAAATGCGTTGCACTCAACTACAAAGGACTTTGGACCAATCAGTCTATCATTTTTCCTTCTCAAAACTTTTGAAAGGCTTGTCGGGATACAACTGAGAACAACTATAAGTTCCCAAATGCTGTCAGGCACACAACATGCTTGCCGGAAAGGAAAATCCACGGAAACGGCACTCAATGAAGTAGTTTCGGGGATAGCGAAATCACTACACCTCAAAGAATACTTTTTAATAGCCTTCCTCGATATCCTGGGACTGGGAGACTGAGTGTTAATCCCTCAAAAACGGAACTTGCGCTATTTACAAATAAATACAAAATTCCGCCTCTCTCATATTAAACGGATGCAGGCGACAGTTCCAGTTACTTAGGGTTAGTAATTGACAAGAAGCTAAATGGGAACGTAAATATCAAAGACAGAGTGAAGAAGACCATGATAGCCCTCTACATATGCAAAAAAGCAATTGGCTTAAAATGGGCCATGAACCCAAGCATATTCCAATGGATATATCTAGCAATAGTTAGACCAATAATACTCTACGGAGTAACAGTGTGGTGGGCAGCCTTATCAAAAAAGACGATCACCAAACAACTTGGCAAAGTTCAACGAACTGCAGCCCTATGCATCAGTGGGGCCCTTCGCATCACTCCAAATGATGCGTTAGATGCCATTCTATGCCTTCAGAGCCTTGCCCTCGCCGGAAAAGTGCAGGCAGAGATGGCAGCAATGGCTCCGACCAATGGGCACCACAGCACATAGGTCACTCTTCAATATTAAACAGCAGTACCGTCCCCATGAAAACGGATTACTGTGTACCAAGGGAATACACAGACACCCCTTTCAATGTAATCATCCCTCACAGAGACGAATGGATAGAGGGACCCCCAGGCACAGAAGGGGCCATAAAAATCTTTACAGATGGATCAAAGCTGGACAATAGGGTAGGAGGAGGAGTCTACTCCGAACAGCTAAACATAAGGCACTTTTTCAGGCTCCCAGATCAGTGTAGCGTCTTCCAAGCGGAGGTCATTGCAATCAAGCTCTGAACTGCCTTCAAGAACTTACCGCCATGGTAAATATATATAGTGACAGCCAAGCTGCGATCAAATCGCTAAATGCGATCTCCGCGAACTCGGCCATCGATGCGGACTGCCGCAAATCTTATCAAATCTATCAGCCTTATATTGATCTCGGGCCACCGGGACATCGAAGGCAACTGTATGGCAGACGAGCTTGCCAGATCTGGCACTACAATCCCCCTTCTCCAAGATAAGGAGATAAGGATACCAACCAAGATAAGGATACCAACCAAGATAAGGATACCAACCAAGATAAAGATACCAACCAAGATAAGGATACCAACCAGATAGAAAGCGCACTTCTGAGCTATGCAAGCTCGGCAGACGAAGGTGCAGCGCAGTCACACGTTCCCTCATGGGAAATTGGCCACGCAAACAGACTGGGCGCCCCACATAATGATTTTTGCCGAATCTGTAGAGATGAGGAAGAGGAGCAACCGGTGGAACAACTGTTCTGCTCATGCTCAGCTCTCAGCAGAAGAAGGCTACAGTACTTGGGCTCGCCCTTCATAGCAGATATTTCGAAAATGTCCACCATATGTCCCAGAAAGATAGCTAACTTCATAAGAGCTGCAGGCTGGGATAACTGTTGACTTTTAGGTCTCCCGATGCGATAATGGAGGAGATTCCCTGCGGTATTACAACGGGCCGAAACCGGCCTAAGTGTGCTGGGCTCCCAGTGATCCTGGCAGCCTCTATCACCTAACCTAACCTAACCTATCTCCCTAGCATAAGAGAAGTTTAAGTTCTCCACCTTTAAATCAACGGCTTTAATTTTGCTTTGTATATGTATAAGCAGTCATATCTTAAGTTCTGGAGCCAGGGGCAAGCCTTGAAACATAGTCGATGGCAGCTGTCATTGCCTTTGAAGTAGCGAACGAAATAAACTTTTGGAGTGGTCGGAGTCAGTTTTTCAGCATCGGTTGCCTAAGGGACAGCTGGCCCTTGCAGATCCCGCGGAATGAAACTTTTGCGCCAAGGTAACTCATTCAGTAGTTGTAAGCCACTGAATTAAGACTCCAAGGCTAGGAGCCGATCGTATTGCTGTTTAAAGCTTACGTTCAGCTCTTCTAAAGACCTTCCGGGTGTGCGTCATAAACATGACAATTTCTTTCTCCACTACCCGGCATACCTCACATCTATAATGCAAACCATATCGTTTAGAAATAGCATTACTCACGAGGCCAGTAAACCCAGCGCATTTTACGTGCACTACGCTTTTGCAGATTTCAAAACAAATAGATATCAGACCAGTGTGCCAGATAAACACTGAAAGCAGAATGAATAAGAACGGAGAACGGTTAAAGCAGCTGCAATTGAGAGAGAGAGCGCTACTGCACAGAAAGTATCGAGAGCGAGAGAGGAATAACAGTTATTTCAGTGGATAATAGGGAGAGAGTAATAAAACAACAAATCTAGTAGATGAGAGCGGCTAAATATGATTTTAAGTACACATTACGAAAAGCACAAACAAAAACACACTATTTACCGATGCAAAAAAATAATGATTTAACTATATTGTTATGTTTTTGTTATGTTCTTACACAGATAACAGGCATGCAGTCACGATTAAAAATAGATAATATGGTAGATGGTTAATTAAGGAATTTATTTGGTTTAATTTACAAAAAACACCGGCTTTTTAGGCAAAATAAAATGAAAACAAGCGGAGCTCAAAATTAAAAAAACGTCTGGTCACTACAAAAGATATCGAACAAAAAAAAATTTAATTTTCTGAGTCAGTATATCACTTGTAGTCCTTCAAATTTGGAATTCAGCATCAAAAAGGAAAACTAATTGTCCAAGTTGATGGCTTGTCGAGACGTCCCATTCCTGAAAAGAGAGTACGATTGACATATTTCAAGTGATTCTGAATAGCAAATCCGATTAATATTGTCAACAAATTCAATGTTAGTGAGCTTGCTTGTTATTGATTTGACAGAGGCGTATGAGTTGAGAAAGGGCGTATTGTTTCGCAAAATGTAAAGGAATATTAATATTGCTTGAGAGTAGTTATAAGGTTAGGTTATAAGAAATAGATTGATAGAGTTTATTGTTTTAAGAAAATGAATAAGTGTGTACGAATATTTGTTGATAACATTAGAAAACATTTCGCTGAATAAACGGCTAAGTTGCAGTCGTTTGACCAAACCTTCATATGAAGTTTTGGTACCATCCCAAATGCCATTTTACCTCAGATATATGTAGATTTATGTATGTAATCATCATCTTTAAGTAAGGTGCCTATAGGCTAGCCTGTGGTACGCCCAAAGTAATCATAATTGGTGAAGACAGGGCGTCATTGAAAAGGAATCTTTGAGACCTGGAACAAAGGTAGCTAGTAATCCCTCTCAGGAGATTGGGTGAGAACCCTAGAAGGTCAAGTTTATGTGCTAGGAGACAATGGTTTACAGAATCGAACGCTTTACTGAAATATGTGTAAACAGCATCCGTCTGTAGATTACCTTAAAAGCTTTTAATGATGAAGGAGGTAAACTACAATAGATTTGTAGAAGTTGATCTCCGCCTTATAAATGGAGAGGAATTATAAAGGACTCCTTCCATATCGGGGGGAAGCATGTAAAATATATGGACAGGGTAAATAGGTAAAGCAATGGCCAACACAGGGACTCGGCACAGTACTTGTGTACTGGGAACTCCGTTAACTATTTATAGATTATGAATCAATGAGCTTTCATTCAACAAAGGACTGAAAATGCCGTCCGACCTCGGTAAGTCGTATGGATACGGATGAGAAGAGTAACTTTCCTGCGAATAGGTAGTTTGGAAGAAACAGGCAAAAAGATCTCCAATTGTATGATCATTATCTGCCGACGTATTAAGGAAGGATAGCTAGGATGGGTGTGCGTACGTTCTACGCTCACTGTTTACCAATCTGTAGAACAGTTTAGGGTCCTTAGAAAAACATATCCTGCATTAAAATAGGTAGTGCTATGGCATTGAGCGTTAAAAACTGAAAGGTTTGATCGAGCCGTTACACAACGAGAGAAATAGAGGAAGAAGAGCCAATTTCTGGAAATTTTGTATAAAGTCTTGATTTTAAGTTTCTTAGACTGGATAGTTCCTTGGTAATCCAAGGGGGTTTCCCCGATCTAATAGGACAGGAAAGCTGGATACAAAAAGCAAAAAGTGAGTCCGATGCATCACAGAAAATGTTTGTGCCTATCGTAACATCAGTGCACAAATACAAAGCGGAAGAATCCAAATCCCTAAGGGGATTATCAACGCTTTGGTCGCATCCGTTACAAAGCACAGATCAAGAAATCGACCCAAGGAATTTTTAACATGGTTAACTGGAGACAGAGACAGGTCAATCAAGCCGTCAACAAAGTAATGTCGTGACATGGGTACCAGGCTATTAGACTCATTTGCCGAAGACCAAACAATTCCTGGCAAGTTGAAGTCACCAAGAACTATCATGTGATCTTTGTCAGATAGCGAGGAAGAAATAGCGGTTAAGGCGGACAAATGCTGTTCGTAAATTGCGATATCCGAAGAAGGTGGAATATACGAACAAGTTATGAAAACTGAGAAAGCGGGAAGAATCAGTCTTACACACAGAAATTCCAGTTCCTGCTGGATCTGGACTGTGAAAAGTTCCGACGTGAAGTTTGAGTCCACAGCAATCAGAACCCCTCCTGCACGTCGAGACGAACGATCCTTTCTATAAGTTGTGTACCGACCTGCCAAAACTTCGGAACTAAGAATGTCGGGCTTTAACCAGGTTTCGGTAAGCACAATATCGTGAGATGCAAATGTGACACCATCCCGGAAAAGAATGTTGAGCTTACTGCGTAAGCCTTTAACATTCTGGTAGCTCACAACAAGAGAAGTAGCTAGTTTTTTCGACGGGTGAAGGTAGAGTGGGAAGATGAGGATGGTGCACTGGGCTGATTTGTTATGAAGTTTATTGGGGGCCTATTCTTCTTTTTTGCCTTAAACTCATTCACCACCAGATTCTCCTGCCTAAATTTGGCTGATTAAATCGTGTTAAAATGAGTTGTGGTGACGCTTATCTTAAAGGACGCTATCTCCCTAAAATAAGAGGAGTTAAATTTCTCCACCGTTAAGTCAACGGCTTTTATTTTGCTTTGAATATAAGTCACATCCTTAGTTGTGGAGTCCGGAGCCAGCCGAGAGACAAAAACTTGTCGCTTCGATCGGATCCCCGCAAATCTTGGCACCCACGACCTATCACCTGTGATGGTAATACCCGGTTTTCCAGGACATATATTCGCTGGCAGGATCAGAACGGACGGGACAGCTAAAGAATTTGCGGACACTACAGACACAGACCCGCGGAGTGACCCTTTTGCGCCTAGGAGACTCGGCAGTTGCAAACAACTAAATTGAGACTCTATGGCTAGGGGCCGATCGTATTGCTGTTTAAAGCTCACGGTCAGCTCCTTAAACCCCTTCCGGGTCTGCGTCATAAACATGATGATGTCTTTCTCAACTACCCGGCATGCCTCACAGCTGTAATGCTGCAATGTAAACGGAAGGGCTTCGTTTTGAAATAACATCACTTACGAGGCCTGTGAACCCAGCGCATTTTGCGTGCACTACGCTTTCGCAGAGCCAGCAGGGGATACTCGGCTGATCATGAGTGATATTTTTCTTTCAAGTTTTTTGGGCACAGACAACAGAGTATTCCATTATGTATTAAAAAAAAAATATATGAAATAAAAAAAAAAAATTTCAAAACAAATAGATGTTAGATCAGTGTGCCAGATAAACGCTTAAAGCGGAATCGATAAGAATTTAGAGGAGAGCGGTTACAGCAGCTGCAGTTGAGAGAGAAAGCACTACTGCACAGAAAGTATCGAGAGCGAGAGAGGAATAACAGTTATTTAAGTTTGGGTAATAGGGAGAAAGTAATAAAGCCACAAATCTACTAGGTAAGAGCGGCTAAATATGATTTTAAGTACACATTACGAAAAGCACAAACAAAAACACACTATTTACCGATGCAAAAAAATAATGATTTAACTATATTGTTATGTTTTTGTTATGTTCTTACACAGATAACAGGCATGCAGTCACGATTAAGAATAGATAATATGGTAGATGGTTAATTAAGGAATTTATTTGGTTTAATTTACAAAAAACACCGGCTTTTTAGGCAAAATAAAATGAAAACAAGCGGAGCTCAAAATTAAAAAAACGTCTGGTCACTACAAAAGATATCGAACAAAAAAAAATTTAATTTTCTGAGTCAGTATATCACTTGTAGTCCTTCAAATTTGGAATTCAGCATCAAAAAGGAAAACTAATTGTCCAAGTTGATGGCTTGTCGAGACGTCCCATTCCTGAAAAGAGAGTACGATTGACATATTTCAAGTGATTCTGAATAGCAAATCCGATTAATATTGTCAACAAATTCAATGTTAGTGAGCTTGCTTGTTATTGATTTGACAGAGGCGTATGAGTTGAGAAAGGGCGTATTGTTTCGCAAAATGTAAAGGAATATTAATATTGCTTGAGAGTAGTTATAAGGTTAGGTTATAAGAAATAGATTGATAGAGTTTATTGTTTTAAGAAAATGAATAAGTGTGTACGAATATTTGTTGATAACATTAGAAAACATTTCGCTGAATAAACGGCTAAGTTGCAGTCGTTTGACCAAACCTTCATATGAAGTTTTGGTACCATCCCAAATGCCATTTTACCTCAGATATATGTAGATTTATGTATGTAATCATCATCTTTAAGTAAGGTGCCTATAGGCTAGCCTGTGGTACGCCCAAAGTAATCATAATTGGTGAAGACAGGGCGTCATTGAAAAGGAATCTTTGAGACCTGGAACAAAGGTAGCTAGTAATCCCTCTCAGGAGATTGGGTGAGAACCCTAGAAGGTCAAGTTTATGTGCTAGGAGACAATGGTTTACAGAATCGAACGCTTTACTGAAATATGTGTAAACAGCATCCGTCTGTAGATTACCTTAAAAGCTTTTAATGATGAAGGGGGTAAACTACAATAGATTTGTAGAAGTTGATCTCCGCCTTATAAATGGAGAGGAATTATAAAGGACTCCTTCCATATCGGGGGGAAGCATGTAAAATATATGGACAGGGTAAATAGGTAAAGCAATGGCCAACACAGGGACTCGGCACAGTACTTGTGTACTGGGAACTCCGTTAACTATTTATAGATTATGAATCAATGAGCTTTCATTCAACAAAGGACTGAAAATGCCGTCCGACCTCGGTAAGTCGTATGGATACGGATGAGAAGAGTAACTTTCCTGCGAATAGGTAGTTTGGAAGAAACAGGCAAAAAGATCTCCAATTGTATGATCATTATCTGCCGACGTATTAAGGAAGGATAGCTAGGATGGGTGTGCGTACGTTCTACGCTCACTGTTTACCAATCTGTAGAACAGTTTAGGGTCCTTAGAAAAACATATCCTGCATTAAAATAGGTAGTGCTATGGCATTGAGCGTTAAAAACTGAAAGGTTTGATCGAGCCGTTACACAACGAGAGAAATAGAGGAAGAAGAGCCAATTTCTGGAAATTTTGTATAAAGTCTTGATTTTAAGTTTCTTAGACTGGATAGTTCCTTGGTAATCCAAGGGGGTTTCCCCGATCTAATAGGACAGGAAAGCTGGATACAAAAAGCAAAAAGTGAGTCCGATGCATCACAGAAAATGTTTGTGCCTATCGTAACATCAGTGCACAAATACAAAGCGGAAGAATCCAAATCCCTAAGGGGATTATCAACGCTTTGGTCGCATCCGTTACAAAGCACAGATCAAGAAATCGACCCAAGGAATTTTTAACATGGTTAACTGGAGACAGAGACAGGTCAATCAAGCCGTCAACAAAGTAATGTCGTGACATGGGTACCAGGCTATTAGACTCATTTGCCGAAGACCAAACAATTCCTGGCAAGTTGAAGTCACCAAGAACTATCATGTGATCTTTGTCAGATAGCGAGGAAGAAATAGCGGTTAAGGCGGACAAATGCTGTTCGTAAATTGCGATATCCGAAGAAGGTGGAATATACGAACAAGTTATGAAAACTGAGAAAGCGGGAAGAATCAGTCTTACACACAGAAATTCCAGTTCCTGCTGGATCTGGACTGTGAAAAGTTCCGACGTGAAGTTTGAGTCCACAGCAATCAGAACCCCTCCTGCACGTCGAGACGAACGATCCTTTCTATAAGTTGTGTACCGACCTGCCAAAACTTCGGAACTAAGAATGTCGGGCTTTGACCAGGTTTCGGTAAGCACAATATCGTAAGATGCAAATGTGACACCATCCCGGAAAAGAATGTTGAGCTTACTGCGTAAGCCTTTAACATTCTGGTAGCTCACAACAAGAGAAGTAGCTAGTTTTTTCGACGGGTGAAGGTAGAGTGGGAAGATGAGGATGGTGCACTGGGCTGATTTGTTATGAAGTTTATTGGGGGCCTATTCTTCTTTTTTGCCTTAAACTCATTCACCACCAGATTCTCCTGCCTAAATTTGGCTGATTAAATCGTGTTAAAATGAGTTGTGGTGACGCTTATCTTAAAGGACGCTATCTCCCTAAAATAAGAGGAGTTAAATTTCTCCACCGTTAAGTCAACGGCTTTTATTTTGCTTTGAATATAAGTCACATCCTTAGTTGTGGAGTCCGGAGCCAGCCGAGAGACAAAAACTTGTCGCTTCGATCGGATCCCCGCAAATCTTGGCACCCACGACCTATCACCTGTGATGGTAATACCCGGTTTTCCAGGACATATATTCGCTGGCAGGATCAGAACGGACGGGACAGCTAAAGAATTTGCGGACACTACAGACACAGACCCGCGGAGTGACCCTTTTGCGCCTAGGAGACTCGGCAGTTGCAAACAACTAAATTGAGACTCTATGGCTAGGGGCCGATCGTATTGCTGTTTAAAGCTCACGGTCAGCTCCTTAAACCCCTTCCGGGTCTGCGTCATAAACATGATGATGTCTTTCTCAACTACCCGGCATGCCTCACAGCTGTAATGCTGCAATGTAAACGGAAGGGCTTCGTTTTGAAATAACATCACTTACGAGGCCTGTGAACCCAGCGCATTTTGCGTGCACTACGCTTTCGCAGAGCCAGCAGGGGATACTCGGCTGATCATGAGTGATATTTTTCTTTCAAGTTTTTTGGGCACAGACAACAGAGTATTCCATTATGTATTAAAAAAAAAATATATGAAATAAAAAAAAAAAATTTCAAAACAAATAGATGTTAGATCAGTGTGCCAGATAAACGCTTAAAGCGGAATCGATAAGAATTTAGAGGAGAGCGGTTACAGCAGCTGCAGTTGAGAGAGAAAGCACTACTGCACAGAAAGTATCGAGAGCGAGAGAGGAATAACAGTTATTTAAGTTTGGGTAATAGGGAGAAAGTAATAAAGCCACAAATCTACTAGGTAAGAGCGGCTAAATATGATGTTGTGTGTACTTGCGAAAAGCACAAACAAAAACACACTGTTAACTGATGCAAAAAATAATTCTTTAATTATATTTTTACACAGTAAACAGGCATGCAGCCACGATCAAGAACAGATAATATGGTAGATGGTTAATTAAGGAAATTATTAGGGTTTATTTTCCAAAAACACCGGCTGTTTAGGAAAAATAAAAGGAAAATGAGCGGGGCGCAAAATAAAAACACGTCTGGTCACTACGAAAAAGATTGAACAGATAGATACATTTTTTTTAGTAATAGAACAACGAAATACGGAACACAATGAGACGGGCACATCCTGCAAAGACATGGAATGTAAGTTTTAACAATCCAAAAAACTAAGCAAAAACATACAAAAAAAAATTAGTAAGGTCAGAAGTGCCGTGTCGGATCTTAATATTGTTTGCAGTATACTCTTTGGTATACACTCAAAAAGTGCTTGCGGTGGTCCCCTCCGTTTTGTTTTTTGCACTTTGCCGCTTGTTATTGTTCACTGCTTGTCCGACTGCTATGCTTCAGCAGTTGCAGGACAATTCAGCTATTTGTGAGTTTGATCTACGAAAACGTAACTGGACAATGGAGTTTAATAACGACGCGAACCCTGATGGGAATCCTAACCAAATCAGTAATCAGACATACTGAAATAGTCACCCGCAGGAACGATGTATCCGTTCCGTGGGTCTATAATAATAGAATATAAAAGTTTACCCCATGCATGCATGTAAAATCACATATATAGCTCGGATTTTAAGAATAAGTTTAACTTCGATTTTGCAACTCAACTCACAAATGTCTAGACATTTCTTTTAAGGTCTTAAAAGAGAAAGTGATTTCCAAATCTTGAGTCCATTATATTGTGAGGAATCGAGATGGAGCGGGCATCGCCCCAAGAGTACGAGGACGGTGGAATTGGGCCAGCGGTGGGCCGAGTCGGTGGAGTCGGCAACGTGATCCCATGTAGGCCATGTAGACCCGGTAGATCATGTAGGCCATGTAGGCCATGGAGACCATGTAGGCCATGTAGGCCATGTAGGCCATGTATGCCATGTAGGCCGATCCCGCTATGGATGGCGTGGGAAGTCGACGTTGCCGATGGAAAAATACCGAGGGAAGGAACCGTTGCGGATAGACAACGACGCGGACGCTGGGCCACAGGAAGCCTATAAGAGGAGGTCCGCTGGAGTGGAGGAGTCAAGTGCGGGAGCCAAAAGCGTCACTAAGCGCAGACGGTATAAGAGAGTGTTAAACGGTTAACCAACAGGAGCAACGGATTACAGCGTCGACAACGGAATCCAGAGGACAAGTGTACAACCGGCAATACCAACAGACTCACCGCGTAAAGGTGAGAACAATGGAAAGGTGAACCCACTACGTGTGGACCTGTGTGAGTGGCGGACGAGGCGGTAGCCAAGTCAGAACCCCCGCAGCCGTGGCCCAACGGAGCTACACCTGAAGTCAACCTCAACAATGGTCGAGTCGGGAATTGCGCCGCACAACACCCGGAGGCAACGGTACTGCGGTGAGAGGCTTTGCGTACATTTAACCTAGCAAATAAAATAGCCGTAAAATAACTTTAAGATACCAATAAAGAACCGCAAACACAAGTCGACACGACTTTTCCGCTGTCACCCAAAATGAATTTTTCTGATAGATTTGGATGTTAAAATTTTTTTTAGTTTTTTTTATAAGAATTTGGTATTTTTTGTCATAGGTAGTGCTTCTATTGCCAAGAGTGAAGGGTCAGAAGTCCGGGGACAAAACGCGCATCGGTCGGAATATGAGAGGACGGAGGAGGAGCGACGAAGGCCCCAGGAAGAGGCCACGAGGCAGCCACGCGTTAATTCGGCCGTCGTGGCCAAGCAGGTGAGAGAGTGGTCTGATGTGGTTCATCGCGAACAATAGACAGTGGCAGACGTGGCGGTCGTTCGTGCAAAGCTTCCAGGACTACTTCCTGCCAAGGGACTACTTCGAAAAGTTGACTGCAAAAGGTGACTGCAAACCGTAAGCAGAAGAGGGGGAAGTCTTTCAAGGACTACATGGTAGAAATGCAGACCATCATGCGTCCCCTCAAGCGCACTCCGGAGCAACAAGCAGAAGTTATTCGGGAGAATAGCGTGCCGGATTTGCGAATTTTTATTCGGCCGCACCGATGTCAAGATCTGGACGACATGATGAAACTAGCGCACGAGTTTGAAGCCCTGAAAAGGGATCGGGCGGAATTCCAAAAGGAAAGCCCGTTAGGCCGGGCCAGGGCAGCAAATCCATTCACGCGAACGACTGCCGCCGGTGTAGAGACGACCCGGCAGCCGGCTCCAAGAAAAAACAGTCGATAACGCCAAGCGAGCATCAAATGGAAATCAATGTGGTGGGGAGATATGTGTTGAACCCAGAAAATGCGTGCCGCCGGTGTGGAAGCAATAATCACTGGGTCCAGGCGTGCACGGGCAGGCTGGAGCACCTTCTGCTGGAGGTGAGGCAAGGTGGGTGTGCCGACCAACCCAAGCCGCGGAGGGCCGTGCCAGGGTCGCAAGCGGAGGCCCCAGGACCGAAGACACTCCTGAAAAGCCAACATCGGCCTAATCGGTGGACCGAAGAGGAGTTGCAGCTGTCCGCCATGGTAAGCATCGCCGGACGCGAGTGGAAGGCCAAGGTGGACACAGGCGCGACAAGTAGCTTCGTTAGCTGCGAATTGGCGGACAGGCTGCGGGGAGGTGGAGTGGAGACGAGGATACGGTAGAGAGTGCGGCTGGCGGACGGTCATAGTCAGGCAGTCAACTCCCAACTCGAGGTGGAGGTGGAGTTCGGGAACATGGTGATCTCAATGACGCTCCTCATATTGCCCAGAGTGATTGACGCGCTAGATTTGGGGTGACACTTTATAGCCGCAGTCGGAGCAGAGGTGACCTGTGCGGGGCACAGGGTTGTGATCCCTGCGAGAGGTCGACGGAACAGGCGCACAGTGGTCGATTTCATAGGCCAAAAATAAAAAACAAAAAGTCTGAAATATACCACTGTATGTATCAAAACTATTTCTTATAAGAACCATAAAACATACGGTAAATTCATTTTTGCTACATCCCATTCGCACGCGCTACGAATAGCGTGAGAAAGGAGACAATAAAGACAGGCGGACTGTGCAGTGAACGGAGCTTTGAGGTTATCTCTCCTAAAAAAATTAAAATTATAGTATTAAATTGCATTTAATCGCCGTAAATTATAGTGAATATTGAAAAAAAAGGTATAGACTATACAACTAAGCTATTTGTATGTAATAATAAGTTGAACTATTGCTTTAAATTATTGTTTTACCAGTGACCTTTTGAGTAGTGACTTTCTCAATATATATATTGATTAAAGTTATAGAAAAAGTTGTGATCCCCATCACGCCCTCAAATGAAACTTGTTTGTTAATACTAGTTAATGTTTTCTTAGTCTTTATTTTGAATTTCAGCTGCCACCTCTTGCCCCCCCCCTGTGCTATTCGTGTTATTCCACCAAGCATTTTTTGAATATTTTCTTCACGTTTCTTATAGACTTGAAATTAAACAATGGCAAATAAGGGGACTAGAAGATAAAGATACATTTCTGAGAAGGAAACAAAATATTCAGTACGAGTTTCGTAAAAAAATGGGTCTAATTGTCGACAAACCAAAAACAGGTGGTAGTGGATCCTCAAATGATGGGAACACTGCAAGAAAGTTTTTCAATGAAGCCCATTTAACTGCTGAAATAACTGGCTTAGAAAAACACCTAATAGAAAATTGTGCCACATTACTGCAAGCCTCATCATCAAGGTATAAAATGAATGTGGAAACATTCAGAAAACTTGCGCTAGATACTGCAAGAGAACTAACGTCTAAGTATTCTTGGTATTATCTTCTTCCGTCAGCTCATATAATTTTAATTCACGCTCCCGATACTATTCAAAGTGCACTAGTTTCAATTGGAAAGCTGTCAGAAGAAGCTGCTGAGTCAAGACATAAAGACGTAAAGATGTACCGACTCCATCATACACGAAAGAACTGTCGTATGTAACCGATTACTTTTTAGCTCATATCCTTTTATCACTGGTTAACGAAAATTACATTGCAAAAATAAATCGATTTTACTAAAATTAGTTTTTGATTTACTTGAATAATTTTTAATATTAATATATTAATATATTAATATATATATTTAATATTAATAAATATTTTTTTATAAATTAAAAATCGCTAAATTAAAATCATTATTATTATCATATCATTAAAATTTAATTTTCCTAAATTTTGTTACTTTAATTAACTTGTCAAAAGCAAAACAAAATTTTTTTTTTTACAAAGTATGTATTTTCCAATCAGCGGGAGGCGACGTTGAAGGTGGGAGAGGGGTTCGGAGCGTTTTATTTATGTTCATATTTTTGTTTATAGCTTATTATAATTTTAAAAAGCTCAGAAAAAAATTTCACTTTGATATAGGCAGTGGAATTAATTTTGGCCGCTGATTCCATACAAAAAGAAGTTATCAGTGGCGGTACTGGCTACGGAGGAAGCCCCAGAGCTGGCGAGCGAGACGACCCAGGCGGTCTGCGAAGTTAGAGGCATGGAGGGCGGCAAGCGAAGCGAAATCTACAAGGAGTCAACGGATGAGGAGTTTTTGGACAAGGAGCTGGAGGAATTCCGGAAAAATGAAGGGAGTGTCCCAGGTGGCAGTTCATTCAATCACCATGAAAGACGCTGAGCCGGTCAAACAGCGGTACTATCCCAAGAATCTCAAGATGCAGGCCAAAATCAACCAACAGGTGGACGAGCTGCTGGAAACGGGACGCATTAAAACCATCGAGGAGCCCGTACAGTTCGGCCATTGTGATGGTTAAGAAGAAGACGGGAAAATGGAGGTTATGCGTGGATTTCCGCCAAATAAGAGGGCGTTGGACCATTGAAATATGCACCGACCCCGAAAGCTGAGAAAGAAGGCCAAGTGGGAGTGGACTCCCGAAAGACAGCAGGCATTCGAGGCCGTGAAAGGCCGCCTGGCTGCGGACCCGGTTTTGGCCTGTCCCGATTTCTCCAAAAGATTCGTACTCCAGACGGACGCCAGCGATTATGGACTGGGAGAGTCATGAGAGTCATCTCATATGCCAGCAGATCCCTGAATGCAGCCTAAAAGAACTATTCAGCGACGGAGAAAGAATGCCTGGCTATTGTATGGGCCATCCGAAAGCTGAAGACATATTTGGAAGGGTATCACTTCAAGGTGGTCACCCACCACATGGCATTGAAGTGGCTGAACAGCATAGAGAGCCCCACAGGAAGGATCGCGAGATGGGCACTGGAACTACAGCAATATGATTTCGAGATTGCCTACAGAAAAGGCAGCTGAACATCGTGGCGGACGCGCTATCCCGGCAGCCGGTGACGGAGCGGTAAGGTAAAGGAAAAAGGTAAAGGAGAACATGGAAAAGGAGCCGTTAAAAGTTATAAAAGTGAACCACAGCATCCCAGAGGCTGGGCACGCGGAAAGCCTAAAGACTGCGACGAGGATAGCGGCCAGATATTACTGGCCCGGGATGCACCGCGACGTAAGGAGATTTGTGAGGAAGTGCGAAGTGCATGCGCTTCAAGCCGTGTCAACTTCAGGCGGCCGGCAAAATGCTGACGCAGGTTCCCAAAGAGGGCGACGGTTTGCGCAGATTTTGTAGGACCATTACCAAGGTCAAAGCATGGGAACGCCATGCTGTTGGTACTGGTGGATCGGTTGGATCGAAATGGACCGAGCTGGTGCCTTTCAGAAAGGCCACTGCCGAAGCATTAACGAAGGCATTCAGGGAGAGGATTGTGCCAGAGTTGATGTTGGCTGTGAACTCGGCGAAGTCGGAATCCACTGGATACTCACCAGCGTTCATCGTGCAAGGAAGGGAGCCGAGGCTGCCGTATGCGTTGTACGATGAAGAGACCCTCGGCACTGGGCAAGAAACTCGCACCCCAGACGAAAACGCGACCTAGTTGCGGGAGCTGTTCCAGTTGGTAAGGCGCAATTTGGAGCGGGCGGCCCAGGATCAAGCAAGGCATTATAACTTGCGAAGGAGATCCTGGAAACCCAAAATAGGAGAAATGGTGTGGGCCAAACAGCACCATTTATTTAACGCAGCGATGCTGGCTCCGAGGTACGACCGGCCGTATCGGGTAGTGGACTTCACCTCGCCGGTAATATGCAGGTTGAAGAAGGAGGGCGACAAACATACGCGGACAGCCCACATCGCCGATTTGAAGCCGCAACCGGAGGAAGATGAGGAAGAAGCGTCAGAGGAGCTTGGAGAGGCGGGGAAGGTCCCAGAGGAGCAGTAGGCGGAGGATGACTACCAATGAGAAATACCGGCTTCACGGTGTGGCACGCAGGGCACGGTATGGAGCCGGAACTAACACGAAAAGGTACATTTCCCCAGTGGAACACGCGAACGGCCGATGGCGGTGAGGTGCCTGAGAAGTAAACAGCACAAATTAAACAAGTTCCAACCGAAAGGCAAGACGTACCTGACGGCCAGAACGTACATCGGCCGGTCTCCGGGCGGGAAGATGTCCAGGCGAACGGGTTGGGCTTGGAAGACGAGTCGAGAGAAGTTCTGGTCCATGGTCCAGGATACGCTGGCCATCTATAACCGTCGGGTTCGGAAGGCTCGCCCATGCGCTGCTTGTCGGGCGAGGAGTCGGATGATCCTCGGGTCCGGGGCGGCTGCATGGAGCAGAAGTCACGCCAGAAGCCGAACCGAAGGCCGGGAGGAGAAGGCGAGCCAGGGTCGTACCACCGTGTGCATCCGGGCGGGAGATCGGCTGATCTCGTAGCAGCGGGCAAATGCGGCGGTCGACATCCAGGACCAGCGACGCGGGACGGGCTGGAAGAGGGGCCGAAGTTAGTAGGAGAAGGACTCGGATCTGGATACTCACCTGGGCTGCCGGGGGGCCGACCGGTCAGGGCCCGGCGCCACGTATGGAATGCTATGATCAAAGGAGATGGAGCAACAGGATTAAAATATTTAAAAATAAAAAAAAATAAAAATAAAAGGGGATAGGGTAGTCGACACGAGCAACCATAATTGGCTAGGAAAACGTCGGTCCCAGCTAGAGAAGGGTATCGTGGTGAACAAAAGAGAGGGAAGCAACGGAATCCAGCGAGGGAAACAGAGGGAAGTACCGTACGGTGGAACGGTGGGAAGCGCAGCGAAAGCATGGCTGCTGGTGGAAACTTTTTTGAACCTTCGCTCACTTGGCCGCCATAGCAGCAAGGAAGAACACGGAGTGTGAAAAAAAGAAGTGAAAAAAAAATGCAAAATTAATGCAGAAATATTTGGCGCAGCAGGCCAAAAGCGCAGAAGCCAGAGTACACCGCCAGCGACGGTCGGAGCTCTCGCGTGGAGAGCGGTGGACTCGCAGCGAGACGCCGGAGCTCGAGCTGATGGCATCGCCGCTCGGTGGGTCACCCTGGTCCGCCCGGAGGGACGGAGGAGAGCGGAGACGGGCCTCGACGAGGTCGGCGCAACCGCAGGTAGAGCCCTCGCGGCCGGCATCAAGGTCAATGCCACCGGTCCCGAAGCCGACATCGAAGTCGGCACGGCCGGCATCAAAGCCGTCGGCGGGGCCGGCGAAGTCGTCGTCGAAGCCGGCGGAGGCGGCAGCGAAGATTGCGGACTCGTCGGCAAAGTCGTCGTCGCAGCTGGCGGAGGCGTCATCGAAGCCGGCGGAGGCGTCATCGAGGCCGATGGAGTCAACGCCGACGGAGGGGGAGGGGGACAAGGCATACATCAGGCGTACGCTGGAGGTTCTCGTCCTCGAGCGGAGGGAGCTGCGGCGTAGGGAGGCACGACGGGAAGAGGAGGCGTGTCGCCGTCGAGAGGAGGAGGCATGACTGGAAGAGGAGGCGGGTCGTCGACGAGAGGAGGAGGCTCGTCAGCAAAAGGAGGAGAAGAGACAGCAGCGCCGGAAGGAGGAAAACGGCGGCGCAATGAAGACCGCGAACGCAGAAAGGCCCGCAAGGCCGCGCGACACGGGGAGGCCCGGCGGCCCAGCAGCAGTCACGGCCCCAGGCGCAAGCCCCATGGCAGTCGCAGCCAAAGTCGCAGCCACAGTCGCAGCCACAGTCGCAGCCACAGTCGCAGCCACAGTCGCAGCCGCAGCCGCAGTCGCAGAAGCCAAAGTCCCAGCCGTAGTCGTAGCCACAGTCGCAGCAGGAGGCGCCGCGGGATCCGGAGCCGCAGTCACAGTGGCAGGGACCCGAGAATGCTGTATGCGGGCCATACGTGTCGCAAAGCGTGCACATGGCGGTCCGTGATGGGATGGTGTGGCATCACCAAACCATACACATCACGTGGGCGTCCGGTCCAGCGCCGCGCGAGGCCGAAGAGCCGAAGCTGTGGGAGGAGGAGCCGCCGAAGAGCAGAAATGAGCGCGAACCGAGGCGAAACCGACCACAGGCACAGGGGGGAGTACCCGCAGCAGTGACGAAGGAGCCAGCGCCAGCTGACGAAAAAGCGGGTGGTCAAGACGCACCATCGGATGCCCCAGAACCGGCTGCGAAAAAGCCGGAGGGATCTGAAGCCGCAGCCACGGTGGCAAGGGTGAGTGTTGCGCTGGAGTTTCCAGGAGCCGGCCGCGGTGCCGACAACGGAGACAGCAACCGAGGAGGAGGTGTTGGAGCGCGGTCCGTGGGAATGGCCCTCACCTTTGAAGACGCAGGAGCGGCCGATCCTGGCAAGGCAGGCCTGCTGTCCGGAGCCAAGAGGTGAGGTCGGCCGGACGCGGCTTCAGCGGCAGCACTCCATGCCGGATGGGCAGCCGGCAGAGCATCAGCGCTGGGGGCGGGTTGCAGCGGAAGATTTGCCCGAGGCGGTGATCCGGGCCGTGGAGGGCACCCGTCCAGTAGGGCGGCGAGTGAAGCGGCTCGTCCGAGTGCGCGGGGTGCGTTATCAGGTGTCGATGGTAGATGGCAGACCCGAAGAGTTTATAGAGGCCTGAATGGGGCCATGAGGAAGAAGAGGAGCATAGAGAGGAACATGAATGAAGAACGAAAATATGAATAAATTATATATAACATACCTCGGTATGTGTTGGCCTCATTGGGTGGGATGGAGGCAACCCGCCGATGGGCTAGAAAGCGCGGCCCGCACCTGGATCGGAGGGGCAAGCGAGATACCGGCGGAAATTACTCGTGAGTCGGGCCGTCAGCTCCAAGTCGCGCGCGCACCTATCGTGCACAGCACAATCGGAACTGGTTCCGGAGCCCTATCGACGCAGGGGTATCGATAGGCTTTCGTCGCCATCCGCGGTAAGTCGCGAGCGATGGAACCAGCACCAAATACCGATTAAGGGCGCCATGGGAGTGGCCGTTAAGGTGGAAAGCGCGCAGAAGTTGAAGTGAAAAAGCCGACGGGCTCCCGGGAGGATCCTCTGGCCGGAGATATCCGGGGTTGTGGGAGTAAAGAAAGAAGGAAGTGTGAGGAATCGATATTCCTCACAAGACTCTAGTAGGGGATGAGGCAAAATGGCCTGCAAAGAGAGCGAGGCGATCCCGCTACACGAGAGGATGGAGCGGGCATCGCCCCAAGATTACGAGGACGGCGGAATTGGGCCAGCGGTGGGCCGAAGGGCCGAGGCCCTGGAGTCGGCAACGTGATCCCATGTAGGCCATATAGACCCGATCGACCATACATATATGCATTGTAGGCCGAACCCGCTGTGGATGGCGTGGGAAGTCGAGGTGGCCGATGGAAAAATACCGAGGGAAAGAACCGTTGCAGATATACAACGATGCGGACGCTGGGCTACAGGAAGCCTATAAGAGGAGGTCCGCTGATGTGGAGGAGGACAGTCAAGTGCAGGAGCCAAAAGCGTCATTAAGCGCAGACGGTACAAGAAAGTGAGAACAATGGAAAGGTGAACCCATTGCGTGCGGAGCTGTGTGAGTGGCGGACGCGGTTGGCATCATTGGATTTTTCCGTAAATGGAACATGCGACAATGATGCCCATAAGAACCCTGTGGATAGAAGAACACAAACATGCGGAATCGGGGTATTTTTGTCGAATCAAACAATAAACAATAATTCAATGTGAGGTTGAGCGGCCAAACCATTCGTGAACATTTCAATTAAAATAAGCCTGATTGCAAACAACAAAATGGTAACACAAATACTTGCAAGGGTCCACAAAGATCATTTGGGATGCACTGATGATAACTTTTAAGCCGCCAATTCAAAATTAAAAGAAGCAGCACGTAAAGTTCGTTCGGTGGAGCAAATGATAGCTTCACTGACATCGGACTCCTCCTTAACAAGCTATTGGGTGCTCATGATGAAACTCCCAAATGCACCGTTTTCCACATTTAAAAATAAATGGGTAATTTCTTTTAATATCAACAAAAATGCGTGTGCTCTCTTCTTCTTATACAATTGGTTTGTTTACGTTTGTTGGCCGAACGGCTGACAAAATGATGCGGAAATGATGCGGCCTAAGTGTAAACGCCTCGCATAATTTTTCCGCATATTCCCCAATGATGCGGTAGTGTAAAAAGGGTATTATATGATGATATATTTGATCACATATAAAAAAGTAGCATGCGCTAAAAAGAATTTTCCGAAAGAATTTTGCTGATTTTTATTCGCAATGCTCGCACACAATTTTTGTGATTCGGGGCGAATCATTTAAGATGGAAAAAACTTAAGCACTATGACTATATCTGTGATTTCATAAATACAGAGGACTTACTTCGAGCTCTTAAAAATAAAAGAAAATGTAATTTCGAACGGAGATATGGATCTCTTCAAGCTAGGTATCCAGCACCGCGGAAACTAAAAATTACTGTCAAACCCCATATAAAAAAAACTGGGATAGGAATTTTTCGTTTGTGTTTCCTGGCCTCAGTATCCAGCAAGGTAAACGAAATCCACGAATTCTTATCGATAGTTGGTCAATCGACACGATTGTGGACTGAAAGAACAGCTGATATTCCCGCCAGGAAAATATATGAGCCTATTATAACTGAAGTAAAAGTGAAAGATGGAGGAAAAAGCTGTGCGCATATCCAAAAAGTGATATGCAAATTTTCAACGCGAGGAGAAGATTGCTTTAATAAAAGCAGTTGATGCAAGACCATGTTTTTGGCGGATCACGGACAATAAGCATTTTGATAATTTTGACATTTTGGAGCCTCCGACTGTGCTGTACTTCTTCTTACAACAATATGTGCCACTACCAACACAATCACTTCATCGTCAGAATTACTTTTCTTCCTTTTTTCCTTTTTTTTAATTTTAGTTTAATTTTCAAAATTGGCGCTGTTTACAAAACACAGCTGATTCATGAGAGTGGCAAATCACTTTTTAGGTTCTTGGTCACACTACATTAGTTGAGTTCCACACATCCGAAATAAAGAGCAGATTCCTTTCAGTAAAATTTCGCGGTGCTGGATACAGGCCTTTACAAAAGAGAGAAGGCCTTTGGGAGTTCTCACTGAAAATATTTTGGTACCTTATCGTAGAATGAACTGGTGCATGAACTTGTCATCTTGACTCATATATTTCACTGCTTTATAACTCTAAAATCAGTCCACGTACATGTTAAAATTATAAATTTTCAAAAAATGAGTTTATTAAGGGTTGTTCGAAATAATTGGAAAAAATGTGCATTTGCCGCTACTCTTTCGGGATATGCACTCAGCTCGCTTAAGACACATATCGAGTATGTACATTCCAATGTACATTGACTTACCATCCGAATTTTTATCCTTATAACCATCTAAATTTCAGAATTACTCAACATATGAGGCAATTTTCTAAGGACCTATTTTCTAACTGTGAAAATATAGGACCATCAAAGAAAGTTTTGGTTGTGATAAATCCCATCGCCAACCAAAAAAAATCGGAGAAAACTGTAATTAATTAATATAATTTTGCGGTTATTGGCTATTTTTTACGTTATCTTTTCTAGTTCAAGAAGTATTGTGAACCGATATTGCATTTAGCTGGCTATTCGATTGAGATACTTCGAACCAATCACATCGGGCACGCCAAAGCTTATGTTGAAGAAATGGCAATTTTACCAGATGCAATTGTTATTGCAGGTGGAGATGGCACCTCATCAGAGGTTGTAACGGGCTTAATGCGAAGAAATGAAAATGTATGCCCAATCACAATTCTTCCACTGGGACGCACAAATCAATCCAAACATAAATATTTTCATATTAATGTTCAAAGTGAGCTTGATTATATAAAATCTTTATGTTGTGCATTATTGCCAATGCTTAAAGATGAATTCATGTATCAGAGCGTAATCCGTTATGATGTTATTAATGAGGATGATGACAGTGAGAATCATTTAAAGCCGATATACGGACTAATTGGATTTTCATGGGGTCTGTTGCAGGATATTGAGTCTACAAAAGAAAAATATTGGTACTTCGGTCCAATAAGACACTATATTTCTGCCGTTTCAAAATTATTTTCGAATAATTGGAGCTTTGTGACTGATTATGTGTACACGCCTCCTTGCGCAGGATGCGTAGACTGTATAGAGGTTCGGAACGAAGAAAGCACATTTCTAAATCAGTTTTTTTTTGGAAAAATTGTCAATTACAAACGCAGAAACGTAGAATCTGAAAAGCAGCTCGTTAAAAATAGCGAGTGCAGTAATAAGCTACAAGGAAAGATGGAAGCCAATCAATTAAACATTGCGTGTATTCGAAACAATGAGAACTTTTCCGAGTTAGAAACTCAATTCATATGCTCATTACAGCCAGGTTGGGATTTCATTAAAACTATTCCAAGCATTACATGTAGCACAATTGTACCACAATTAGTACTGAAAAGTCGAACAATTCAGTTATATCCGAACGGAAAAAAGACCAAAGATTTTTATTCAATTGATGGAGAGGAATATGATGCAAGACCCATTAAGTTATCTGTTGTTCCAAACGCTATTAAAGTCTTTTGTTAAACAATTTAAATTTTAATGTGAATTCTATTAAACAGAGCTATAAGTATAGCATAACACATTCACAGCAAAAATTAACAGCTATTTCCTCCCAAATCCAGAGCTGCGTGTAATCATTTTTAAATTTTTCTGCAGTAATTAAAACTAATTTATCGTTTATTTGAATGCATGAACCATTTTTTCGACGCAAAACTTTAACGGTAAATGATTTTGGTTTACAATTAAAGTGCCCATACCAACATTTTCTAGAAACACACTCAATCGAGCGGATATAACGTGGAAAATAATTTAATCCCAAATCAATCCATTTAATCTTCGATGAGCACTCCCACGGACGGTGTTTAAAAACGTCAATCTTTGGATTTCCACCTCTTTCAACAACAGCACTTCTTAGGCGGATCTTCCTGCCTGTTATAGTTTCGTCTCTTTTTTCAAAATATGCAAAATGGTTTGTCTCCCAAGCCGGAAAGTTTCCCAATGAAACTACATCACTGTCTGCATAAAATGGTATTTCATATGAAGATCTTTTATATCCCAAATTGTAACTTTCTTCATGTGGCCCTCCTGGCGGATCAATACTCATATAGCGCGGGTTAAAAGCTTGACCCAAAATTCGGCTTAGTGATTGTGTAGAAAGCTCTGCACAATAGTCCTCTTGCTTTGACGTGCCAACTGTGCTTAGAGCAAAATATATGCAAAACCAATTAAACTTTGTGAAGAATTTCATCTTTTTACATAGTATTTATAAACACAGGTTAACAAAAATAGGGTTGCTTTATTTTGTGAACCATTGCATAAGGTATTAATTTTTTCAGGATCTTACAATATTAAGGGTAGGTTCCGTCAAAATCTATGACAAATCGAAAATGCCTCAAAATTCCCTGATATCCCGTAGATACCCCTAATAATTGCAGTATTTTGTAAAAATACTTGACAGAATACGAACAAAGAATGCGGCGGCATCATTGTCTTCTTTTATCCACAGGACTCTTATGGGCATCATTGTCGCATGTTCTATTTAACTGAAAAATCCAATGATACGGCCTAATAGCCGATAACAAACCGATTAAATAAAAAGAAGAGAGCACACGAATTTTTGTTGAAATTAAAAGAATTACCCAAACAATGAGCGATTTATTTTTAATGTGGAAAACGTAGAATTTGGGAGTTTCACTACGAGCACCCAATTGTTTATGGAGCTTCTTAAGGAGGAGTCCGATGTAAGTGAAGCTATCATTGGCTGCACCGATCAAAATTTACGTGCTGATTATAAAAGTTATTATCAGTGTTCCCAAAAGATCTTTGTGGACCCCTGCAAGTATTTGTGTTACCATTTTGTTGTTTACAATTTTTTAATTGACATGTTCAGGAATGGTTTGGCCGCTAATCTTTAAATTGAATTTATTGTTTAACTCGACAAAAATACCCCGATACCGCGTCGATACCCCGAATAATTTCAGTATTTTGTAAAAATACTTGTCAGAATACGGTAACACCGGCAGATGAATCTTAAAACATACGGCCGCATGTTTGTCTTCTTCTATCCACAGGGTTCTTATGGGCATCATTGTCGTATGTTCCATTTAACGGAAAAATCCTAAGATGCGCCCTGATGTAAAAAGGGTATAATGTAAGAAGGGTATAATATATCGTTTCCTATCGATATCGGAAAACAAGCAAAGAAGAGACGTTTACATTGGGAGCCACGCTTCTTTGCGTCTTGAGAACAGCTGACGAGAGTAAGACAATTTTAATAAATTAAATTAATTATGTAAAAATATCAAAGGGAAGTAACAGAATTGATTCTTTTATCTGCGGTGGCGCCAAATGAAGACAATGTTTTGAAATGCATGGAGACGACAAAAAGTTAGAATTTGTCTTGAAACTGCAACGTCCTCCTCACGTTTTGGGTAATGACCCGATGATGTTCTCTTTTTAATTAAATAATGTATTCTAAATTGCAATATCCACGATATGGTTCTTTTTGGGAGGAAGGTGTTGTAAACAACTCCGACGCATTCTTTAAAGACAACTTCCGCAACATTACATGTATTTTTGCCTCTTTTTACTCAGTTGAAAATTTTACGCTGCAAAATTTAAACTTTAATCTGCTGCTTTTTGGTGTTATTAGTAGGGGAGTGTAAGGTATAGTGGCGGACACTTTGATTTTTGCATCTCCCTCTCTCAAAAATCAATATTTTTCAAAATTTCAAAAGCAGGCAGTTGCTGACATCTATTGAGCATATTTCTGTCAGAAGCGGTTGCTTAAATTTAAGTGGAATGCAATTTTGCAGCTCTTTGCGCAAACCATTAATTTTTTGCATTTTTGAAAATTGTAAGGTATGGTGGCGGATGAACTAAAACATTATGTAGATCTGAAAATCATTTATTTAAACTATTGGAAATAATGAAAAATAACAGAACAAGAAAGAACTTATATTGAAAATCTCGAGCAACATCTTCTTTTTCGAGCTTCACTCTTTTGCCTGTGGATTGCTCCGATGTTGTTCTTCTTTTAGACGCTCTTTTTTCCTTTCTTTTTTCCCGGTGCCCAAAATGCAAATCTCCACCACTGAGTGTTAACTTATACACTCCTGTACACAAAAAGGCAAAGACAATTGAAACTCGTGCTAAAAAATGATATACCACTGTACCTAACAAAGAGTCCGCCATCATACCTTACAAGCTATTGGTGGAAATATGACGTCACTGTCATACTTCGCAAATAAAAAAAAATTTAAAATATCAAAAACTGTTGGCAAAGGCCTAAATATACGTTCCAAATACTTCCCTGACTCAAGTTTAAAAAAATCTTCATTCTGTCACGGTCAAAACACATATCCAAATAAAATTTATGTATTTTTTTTCACTACTTTTTTATTTAAAATCACTTAGAGTTCAAAGCACACGTCCCCTCATTAATACTACTGCATATAAAATGTCAGAACGATAAAATATATCGACCACACTGATCAAAAGTTTTAGATGTGACGTTACATGCCAGATATGACAAGTCCGCCACCATACCTTACACGCCACGATACCTTACACTCCCCTAATAACCCTAGTCGACACGACTTTTCCGCTGTCGCCAAAAATGACTTTCTGATAGATTTGGATGTTTAAAATTTTTTAAAGAATGTTTTTTTTTTTTTCATGGAGTAGTTTTTTTTTAAAGAATTTTTTAAAAATTTGTTGTTTTTTGTCATAGGTAGTGCTTCTATTTTTCACATAACTTAAGTTTCCTGCAACTGGTTGCGGTTGTATACCAGCTCTTGCAATTGTGGTGGTCGACTGCCTCATCTGCGGGTGGCTTTATTTTGATGTGGTAGTCATCTAGAATGAAAAAGAAATATTAATACCAATTTATATAGAAATATGTTATTGATTTCTTACCAATTGCAGCTAGGCACCGGGGGAACCTATTTGCCTCGAATACCTGCACACACATCAATTCGTCCTATGCTATGCAAACTCACTCAACCTATTCAAACACCGAATACCTAAAAATGGGACTGGTCCCGTCCCGTATGTTAAGGTGTTGAGCTGGTATATTCTCAAGGACTCAGAAGGGTCTCGCGTCCACACTATGAGCTAAAATTGTCGATCCGCATCATCGACCAAGATGACCAAGATGGCGATACATCTTTTTAACATGGGCTGCCAAGGCGTACCTGTGTAGTCTCCTGTGAACCAAGGAGAGGTTCTCTTCGATGAACTCCAAGTACATCTTATGCATCTCAGGGTCACGAGGCAATCTTTTTCCGATTCTTCGGCCGAAATGTGCTGATGTCTGCGATTAAGCAAACTTTCGCAGTCCGTCCAAAGTGGCAGCTTCTCCTAATCGAGTTGTTCTTCCTATTTCTCTTTGGTTACCGAATCAAATCTGCTCAAGACGAGATGACTAATAATGGAATTCGAAATCTTTTTGTCATCGCCTATCGACAACAATTAACCATATATCGCTGAGGCGGTAATTTTCCCTCTATTACAATGGACTTAATCTCGACTCCAAGTTCATCGTCACCATCTATCTCTTCGATTTCCTCCTGAAGTTGGCTTGCTCTGTCTGCGATTCGAGTCTGCACTTGAGCTCCGTGAATTCCAGTGGAATATCCCCAACTTCTAAACGGCTTTCGGCATGGCTATTGCGCTTTTTCTGTAGCTCTTCAAGGACAGGTTTTTGATAGATAAGGTCATATTGATTGTAAACACTAGCAACTGACAACGAAAGATCATATCGAATAGTTTTATTAAATGCCGAGGCACCAAATTTAAGGTCGAAGGTCAAAGGAATGTTAATAGCCTGTTCCCACAGACCAGAGCCTGTTCCACCATCCTTTTTCGTTCCGCAATTTTTTAATTAGTTCCACCATCCATTTTAGATGTTCCTAAGCCGCACGTTTCTATGCGAGCCAATGGTTTTCAAATACAACTCTGAAAAATTGTCATTCGCAACGATAAAATGGCATTCACTGCGAACATGTAAACAATTAATGCCAAAAAAAACTGATTTTTTTCAGCAAATGGCAAGAAGCCAGAGAATAATATAAGAGAGAATAAATTCTTTTATTTAAACTTACTGAGTAATCGTTCTAACAGCCGGTCGTCTTTCCGCGTCGCTCCTGCATTTTCTGCTTTTAATCTGAATTCACTCGACATTAATTGCCAATAGTTCTGTATATCTCGGAGCTTGTCATAACTGAACAATAATTGTGTTGAATATCAGTGATTTGGTAGTTGCAGGTTGAGCAAATAAATAAATAAATAAATTTAAAGACGCGCAAGCTATTTGTTATTGCTTTTGCCCATTCCTCTCTGGATCTCCGCTCCCTGTGCTCACCGTTTCGTGCACTTCATCTGTCGCATTGCCTACGCACTGCTCATCGCTTCGTCGCTTTGCTGGATCGTTCGCCGTTCGCCGTGCAAATAGCTACTGCTGATCGTCGTGTTCGCTCTGAGGCCTACTCCCTCTCTCAACCTACGCTCTCTCTCTCTGTGCATCTCTTTTGGACCTTGCTCCGCTGTTAAACGGCAAAGCGGGATGTCAAAAACCGCAGCAAAGCGCGTCCGCAGTGACTCGTCGCTGGACCTAAGATCTGGTCGCATCTCAGATACGCTTTCGCCGCAGCTGATCGAGCTAATTAATAATCGATTCGATGAGCAGGCGAAACACATCAGCTGCAGCGTGAGGGAAGCTGAGGAAAGAATTCTGCGTGAGATGGCAGATAAGTTTGAGGCTAGACTTCATAGTCTTTCGGAGGAAGTAGAGCTGCTTGGCCGACGCATAGAGAAGCTTGAGGATGGAAGCTGCGAAATTCGTGCGCTATGCAGCAAGGTAGAGAAACTGGAGGCGAAACTCCAAGCCAAAGAGGATGCAGATGCCGAAGCAAGCATTGCAAATGATGTCAGAGTGCATGGGGTGCCCGTACTGGAAGAGGAGAACCTAAAGACTCTCTTCAACAGCCTCTGTTATTCATTAGGCCTCACACCACCACCAAAAGTGAAGGAGATTTTTCGGGTTAAGGTGCGGGACCATGCACAGAACGCCGTTGTAGATCCCGTTGTTATCATAAAATTTGATAGCAGGCGTGAAAAAATCATGCTGCTGCAACGGGCTGGAGAACATCGACGACAGACCAAGCAGCCACTTAGCTTGGAGTTGTTTGGAATCCAGTCCAAACAACCCTTCTACATCAACGAACAGCTCTCTAAAACCAACTACGACATCTTCAGAGAGGCAATGAGGATGAAGAAGCGTAATGCTCTGTCGGCTGTCTTCACCCGCCGTGCAATGGTTTACGTTCGGCAGAGTGTTCGCGGCGAATTTGTGTGCCTTAAGAGCATGGCTGAGCTCTGTGCCCTACAGAGAGTGGAAGCTGTGGCTGAGGTGGCGACTCAATCTGCATCTGGAGGAACTGGAACTGGGCGGAGTAATTTTCGATAGAATAGAATTAATTTTTGTCCCCTACTTTATGTTTCTCATTAGGTTTAATATTTCTACTCATCTTGTCCTCTACTTTATGTTTCTCATTAGGTTTAATATTTCTACTCATCTTGTAATAGTCTCCGTTAGGAATCTCACTCTCTTTACATCATCTCCCCGTACTCTTAAAACAGTGGTGTTTGGATTATCTTCTCTAATTTGTTTATATTCCAGTGATTATGGATGATAATGCATGGTCGTCCGGCTCGAGCAGCTATACAATGCTAAGAATACTTGGCAACCAAGGGGAAGGTCTGCGTGTATGCCATATTAATGCCCAAAGCCTAACTAAGAAAATCGAGGAATTTAGGTATCTATTTGTCAAGTCCAATATTGATGTCATATGTGTGTCAGAAACGTGGTTTTCGTCTCATGTTAGTAATTTGTTAGTAGAGTGTACTGGTTATGATTTGTTTCGATCTGATCGAGATAGTCATGCTGGAGGTGTAGCTACATATATATGTAAGTAAACGTTTGAATGCTAAACTTGTATGTAATCACCCAAGTGAAAGTGCAGTTGAGTGGATATTTGTTCAAGTCACAAGCACAATACATTCTTCCAAAATTTTAATAGGCTGCGTGTATAGACCTGACGTATTGTCTACCATGTCGCTTGCCTATACAGATGTAATATTAGCTGGGGACTTCAACAGCAATGTCATGCGAGAAAGGCAATTATCGGACGACATAGAATCTATGGGATTAAAGTTAGTAAATTCGTCTGCACCCACGCATTTCTCAAATCACTGTGATACCTTACTTGACTTATTTTTTGTAACCGACTGTCATAAAATTTCTACTTACAGTCAACTATCAATGCCAATGTTTTCGAAACACGACCTAATATTCTTGACCTATAATTTTCATACTGACTTAACTGAAAGCAGAATAGTTTATAGAAATTTTAGAAACATTGACTATGCCTTGTTAAGTGCTGACTTTATTTCATGTGACTGGGACTCTATTTATGACTATGCTAATATTAATTCACAACTGACTGTCCTACAAAATAATATAACGTATCTATATAACAGATCGATTCCGCTGGTGACAAAAACGGTCAACCCTCGTGGAAATCCCTGGTTCAATTCGAACATTAAAATATTAATTAACAAACGTGATATCGCTTTTAAAAAATGGAAGCGGTACAGAACAGCCCACCATGCTGCACAATATAAGATAATTAGGAAAAATGTGATACAGTTAATCAACTCAGAGAAAAGAAAATACTTTTGTAACAAATTTAACTTAGCGAGATCGAATCAGCAGAAATGGGCATACATTAAAGAACTGGGTGTTGGTAAATCCACTGCTCCGCGCATCTGTGATATAGATCCTGACGAACGTAATAGAATTTTTTTAGACTGTAAAGTACCTGAAGTGACTAAAACTAACTATGTTGAGTGCGTGCCTCAAAATCTCTATAGTAACTGTGATGATGTACACTGCTTCTGTGATAATGGTACCTGTGATAATAGTTTTAGTTTTTCATGTGTAACTGAGTCAGATGTCCTCGAATCGATGTTAAAGTCAAATGCCACTGGAATTGATGATATTAATCCGAAATTCATAAAAATGCTTTTGCCTAACATATTGCCGTATATAACCTACATATACAACACAGCGTTGACTCAATCCGTATTTCCTGATTCTTGGAAAGTTGCTAAAATACTTCCAATTCCAAAATCAGTCAATGAATACAGGCCAATTTCCATTCTACCCTACTTGTCAAAAATTTTAGAGCGACTTATGGCTAATCAAATGACAAATTACTTGACAACTAAAAAACTTTTGACAAATAAGCAATCAGGTTTTCGAGTGGGCAGAAGTTGTACAACAGCAATAATAAACGTAGTTGAACGTATAAGAGAAAAATTGGACTCGGACAATATAACGTTTCTGACTCTTCTAGATTATAGTAAGGCTTTTGACACGGTTAACCACGAAACCGTGGTTGGGCCGAGGCCCATGCCCTGTGCGCATATTTATGAAGTCTGACAGATAAGCCCCCAACAGAGCAGAAACGATGACTTCATTGTAGCGAAATTAAATCAATTAACATAAGCAAAGGTGCGAGAGCGAGAGTCAAACCCACCTGCGTCTCTGTCTCTCTCTCTCTTCGTGTCTGTAATAGTGAATTGAAAAGTGTAAGTCAGTGGGCTAAAATGAATGGGCTAGGATTAAATCGAATTAAGTCGAAATGTATAGTCATAGGTAAAAGAAAGTTCGACACTAATGCAATACAAAAATTGACTATTGAAAACATCCCTATCGAATATGTAGAACGTGCAAACAACTTAGGTTTTATGTTTAACCAAACTTTGACATGGGATGATCACATAAACAGATCAGTCGGAAAAGCTATTGGGATCCTTAGAAATTTATACCTAACTAAAGATTTTCTCCCAGTGAAAATAAGACAAACAATTGCCAAAATGTACATCACACCAGTTCTTTTCTATGGTATAGAAGTATTTAGTGACAGTAACTCTGCCAGCCAACGCAAGCTGCAAGTTGCTTTTAATAATATCGCGAGATATATTTATAACAGACGTAGAACTGACCATATTTCGGACGTAATGATAAAAATTTTCGATATGCCACTTAAATCCTGGATAGAATTTAGGGTCTTAGTACTACTGCACAAAGTTATATATACCAAAGAGCCATCTTACTTATATGAACGACTTAAGTTTAGCACGTCAAGAAGGACGAAAAATATAATTTGCTTTAAATACAGGTACACATGCACAATGAAACAGTTCTTTGTATATGCTGTTCGAGTTTGGAATCATCTTCCCCACGCCATCAAGGCAATCAGTGGGGGAGTGCAGTTCAAAATCGCACTGGGGAATCATCTACGCACTACATAATTTGAATTTGTGATAGTAGAGAGATGTTGAACGGAGAGTAGGAGGAACTAAATTAAAACTAAACTAAAAATTATAAAAAATTATATTATATTATTAAAATGATAGTATATAAGTTCGAATGTATGTAATTGTAATTGTAATCACTTCTTAATGTTAGTAATTTAAATATCAAAAGTTAATATTACACTTGTGACTAGCGCCCTAATTTATAAGTATAAAATGCTTGTCGCGCTAGGATGAAATAAATAAATAAATAAATAAAATAAAAAAAAAAAGAATCAAATGTACTTTCAAACATTTTTTATTTATTTAAGCAATGTTTTTTAGTGGCAGATCGGAATATTTCTGCAGATACATGCAGATGACGTTGTTCAGGTTGCTCACTTAAATAAAGTTAAACTTAATTCTCATTAATGGACCTGTTGCCTTTTTCATCCAATATCCAATCGACGCTTCGATCTGTTTTGCAAAGCTCGAGTTTTCATATATTGTCGAATCACTGCTACTTTCTGGAGAGCCGATGCTTACAAACGCAAATCTATATCTGAAGTTAATTGAATAGTCTTGTACATAATATTTTACTTGGATTGCAATTTACTTACATCTATCCACACCCTTCTCGGCATACTTTCATTAAAATAATTTGCAATTGCAAAAACGAATTCATCGAATTCATTTATTTTTTGAAAGACACCATCAATTTTTGCAATATCATCTGTTGCTGTTGAACCACAGTCGAAAAAATAATTACATTTTCCGTATTTGTTGTTAAATTTTGACAAAATCAAGAGCACAAATTTTTTTTGTATGGTGTCAATTGTGTTTTGCATGGATGGTGGCGGCCTAAGGGAATCGAGGTTCCACATTTGTCAGAAAATCCCACCGTTCCTCGTAAATGGGCTTTTTTTCTACATACAGATGTGATATAATCGTAACGACTAACAGGTTAAATAACGTTTTGAGAGTCATTTTTTATATTGATGAGTGAGTTAGGAGGAAGTTAAAGTGTTTTGCATTGTTTGTATTTTATATTATTGTTTGTAGGGGGCGGATCCGGGATATTCTTATAAGCACAACCGGAAAGAATAGGTCAACAGGTCGATTTTCTTCCGTAACTTAGGCACTTATGTTTATTAACATTTATTTCTAAATTAGGTAGCATTCACAATGTATAGTTCGATGACGTATGTAGTGCTATAAATGGTGCATATTGATCTGGTAATGGCTGCGTGCACGACCCGGATGCGATCCATCCGAACACGGTGCTCTGGGCCACCGGAAAGCCGTCTTCCCGTGCAAGTAGTCCGGGCAGGATCACCGTCGGGTACACGTCCGCTCCCAGGATAAGCGAGATGCTTGCCGGTGGATGGAACTGCTCGTCGGCAATCTTGAGGCCGCCAACTCGAGCACGAAGGGGATCGCTCAGCTGTCGGTTCGGTGTGCGGATGCGCAAGCGGTGGCGACGAAGATGCCGGGGCTGAGCGAGCTGCACGACGAGACGGGAAGATGTAAAGTACCGTGTGTCGTTTCCGAAATGCTGATGATCCAGGCAGTTTGTGCAATACTTACTTATAAGTACAGCTCGGAGCCTCTTCACAGGGCTCAACCGAAGGAAGTGGGGCAAGTTCGAAGCGGATGCACTCCTGGGCAGACTCGGCACCGGTAGGAGTTCAGACCGCGAGCGCGCCGGCTCTCTATAATGCGGTTGACTCGGGAAGGTGGGGCCATATATGGATGGAAGAAAACTAGGAGAGGATAAAAGGTCGAAGAGTGTTAGTATTGAGCTGGTAACGGATAAATAAAACACAGTAATTTTATTGTTGGACGGAACTACGAGGTGCTATTGGAGGAAAAACGACCTTAACAACAGGACCCCGCGGCCAGTAAGGATGGCTACCACAGGGCCCTTATCATCGGCGCCGTGATAAACGCACTGGATTCTCCCGAGCCGCTCTTCATTAGACGGCTCGTTGTCTTTTTTAACGACAACCATTCCTCTTTCCACCTCTGGCAAAGCTGTTGGTTGAGAGCTTTCAAATGCTGCCATCGATTTATTATCGATTTTATGTCCCTCTTCATTTCGGGTTCAGCCGTAGACGTCAATAGTCCCCTAATAAGGAAATGTCCGAGGCCGTCGTTCAGCTCTGGATGCTGCAGGTGGCGACGCAGATGCCGAGGGCTAACAATTCGGTCGGATCTTTGGACATAGGCGAGAGCGGCCTAGAATTGAGGCATGCCTCGATCTTCGCGAGAATTGTAGACAGTTCTCCAAACGTACACTTCCACTCTTCACTCCGTCTTCCCACCTATCTCCAATATGTAGAGCTCCTGGAGGGATTAAACGCCACGAAACGAAACCGGTTGAGAGGTCGGACAAGGCCTCCAAGTGGATCGATTTAGTGGAAAAGCAGACGAATACACACACATACCACTTGGTGATGAGACACGATCTCCCTGTAAAGTTTCGTATTTTCAACGGACCCGCGTAGTCTATCCCTGTATGCGTGAACGGTCGGGAAAAGGAAGTCCGCTCCGTTGGATGGTCTCCCATCATTTGAGTTTGCAACCTGTTTTTGTAAAAGGTGCTTACCTTGGAGGAGTTCACGACTCCTTTCATCAGATTTTGGAGCCCTGGGATCCAATGCTTATATCGAAAAAGGCGCACCATTAGTCGGTTACCGCCGTGGAGCGTTATCCGGTGTGTGAATTGAGCGAGAAGGCGACTGTACGGAAGGATAATTGGATGCCGTTCGTCATACTGCAGAGATACGGTAACTGCGACACGGCCGCATGCTCTTATGAGTCCTTGTAGATCTAGGAACGGGTTAACTTCAGGATAGAATTTGACCTTGGTACAGGCATTTATACTTCTTGGGGTATTCTCGGCGTTGAATCTATAGGATAAGAGATCTCTCCGCTTCGGTAAGGTCTCCGCTGGTAAGATGGCCTTCTCGTGCGGTATCTAACTTACGACAGCGTTTTCTGAAGCGAAGGACATACGCGCAAACTCGCATACTCCGAGAACCGTTCAAGGAACTCTTCGGAGAAAATGGACCCTTACCGCACGTAGCTCTAGAGGCATAACTCCTTAATCTCGGTAGCTTGAGCTGTCCTTGTTACCTGGTTTTCTACTAAGGTAGCCTAGTGGCACGCGGGCCATTCAAAAGGGCCTTGTGATTGCAAGTCCACTTTCTCAGGGGAAAACCTGCAGAACAAAGCGCATCCTACAGCTTGCGGATAGCTAACTGAGCCTCACTTGTGAAATCTGACCCTGCTAGGATGTCGACGACATACAAAAAGGACCGAATAAACTGACTTGCCCTACTGAAACGGAGCCGAACGTCGTCTGCAAGCTGTTCAAAACCCGGATGGTAAGAAAGGGAGCACGTTGACCCCAAAAGTGACCGTTTTCAGTTGGTTGTCTCGGAATAGAATTCGCTGGAAAGGAGTGTGTTTCACATCAACCCAAATCTGCCGATACATTTTGCTGATGTCGGCATTGAAAAGAACGCATTGAACGGTAATCGGACTCGTCTACTATCTTAATAGGTAGGTTCTCCACCTCCCAAAACCTTGTGAGGAGTTCCTCTAAGGGAGCTCCAAGTTTGGCGCTCACTTGCGTGGAGAAGGACGAGATATTGCCTTGTGCCGTATTGGATACTGGACCTGTAAGTAGCCACCCGATACAGCCAGGATACAGTCAGATTTAGGCCCCATATCTGTGCCTGGATTCTTCGGAAAGGCAACGTAATAATATTGCAAAGACGTTCTGTAATGAACGTCACCTCGGAGCCCGGGTCAATTTGAGCGCGGGCGCGAAGATTTGTGCCGAGTTGACAAATGTTAATGATTGCCGTGCTGAGATTGCCGTGCCGGCCCCGTTGCCGGAGGCGAAGAAGTTTTGTACGCTGGATTGCATTTTGGAAGAACTTGGATTTGGTGCGGATGTGGAAGAGGTTCACTGGGAACTAGAGTGCCTCGGTGCAACGTGTGGTGTCGTTCCCCACAAGTGATACAGTTGTGGGGGCTTTGGCATTCACGAATTTTATGTCCTCGTGCGAAGCAGTTCAGACAGAGCTGTTTCTGTCTAATATAGCTGGAACGAGCATCGACGATCTTGTGAAGGAATCGAGGACAGTCACGGATTGGAAGATTCTATTTGGAGCAGAGATCACATGTCCTCCTCTTCGGATTCACTGTTGTCTCAAACGAGTGAACCCTCCTAGGAACAGGACTCCCTTGGGACCGGAACGGATTATTTCTAGAAGGTGGCGGATTCGGGTCGCCTTTCGAACCGTGTGGATTGGAAGGGTTGCCCTCGATGGCTTCTAGTCAGAAACCTCTGACTCAGGAAGGAGTCCATCTCCTTCCATGGCGACATTTATTTCTTCGTGGTTACGGAGTCTTTCCCAGCGGGGGCTTTTCAACGATGGTCCGTGGATCGCCACTGGTCTTCGTGGTCAGATGATACAACTTTTCCACGGGCTATATTCTGGGATTATGGATATAAATCGCTGTAAAGAGTTCCCGAAAATTGGGCCAGTGGACGTAAACCCCAGCGAAATCTTCAATATCGCAGGGGTGAAGTCGAAAGCCGCCATGGAAGTCTAGCTGTCCGGAACGATGGACTGCTGGGCTTGCAGCTTTTACAATAAGATCAGCTATGCACTCATAGCCTCCATAGCATTCGCGATACATGGCATTGACCTCCCTTTTCGCCTCCGGACCCTCGTCAACTATCTCTATGGAACAGGCCTAGTATTCAGCGTCCACCTTTGTCCATATACTCTGTAATTGGTCTCGGCGGACCTGTGAGATAGCGGATGATGGTGTGTTGATACTGAGATGCGATGAAGCCGGAGTGACCGGCGAAGGGAACAGGACCGATTTGCCCTTTGCAGCGGAGCTCGTACTGGATTTGGGCGTACCTATGGACTTAACTGGTCTATTCACCGAGGGAGGTGTTTTTGGGGCGGAAGCAGAGCGGTAACGATAACGTGCTCTCCCAACAAAGTCGTACTTATCTGTAATCTAGTAGAGCGATCCACCTAAGCTTTGCTGGCGTGAGCTTCTCCTTATTTGGTGAAGATCCGGGTCGAAGGACCAATGTTTTTAGGGGACGGATCAGGGAGATTCTCAGAAGCACAACACCGAAAAAAATAAGTCAATAGGTCGATTTTTATTAGGACGTTGATATGCAATGACTGCACCATCAAGTGGCCCAAGCGACACCAGCCTATGGCTGTTACGCGCGGATCCCAGGCAAGAACGCAGCCCACCTCCCGCCCAACCGACCGAGGGGCGCAGCCGCTTAACGCGCGACTCGTTAACCGAACCGATCGCGGGCATGCATGAAAGATATGTGTTAGACTAGTGTTCGAGGAAAAGTAGAACTAATCTAACTAAAGAAACGAAGTAATTACTAATTACGGGAAAGATATAAGAGTATAAGTAATTTAAGACTAGGAAGTGAGTTAGTGGTAGATATAATATGATAGAGGGAATTATAATCCGAGCATAGAACCCTAAATGGCTCATGCAAGGAGTAATTCGATCTACAAAGCGGAAGAAACAAGGGTGTATAATTTCTAGTGCTTCTAATAGGAATCGTGAAGTTTATGCGGCTCAACAGGTCAGGGCTATCTACATCACCCTTGATCAAGTTGTGCACAAAAATCACGCCAAGCATTTTCCTACGATTAGCTAAGGTTGGAAGGTTTATTAAGAGCAATCTATTAGAGTAAGACGGCAGTCTCACACTTGCATCCCAGCTGAGGCCGCGAAGAGCAAAAAGTAAAAAGTTTTTCTGAACTGATTCTATACGGTCTTGGTGTACGTTGTACTGAGGGCACCATACACAAGAGCCGTATTCTAAAATCGGACGAACCAGAGAGGTGTAGAGAGTCTTTGTTATATAGGGGTCGTCAAATTCCTTTGACCACCTCTTTATAAACCCAAGCACGCCCATGGCCTTATTCACCATGGTAGAAATGTGTTCTGAAAACTTTAACTTGGGATCTAATAGAACACCAAGATCATCAACCCGGGTAATTCTCTCAAGAGAACCCCCACAAAGGGTGTAAGGAACCAGAAAGGCGCTGGAGCGATGAAAAGTCATTACTTTACATTTTGAAGCGTTAAGGTTTAATAAATTTGCACAACACCAAGACTGAAATCTATCGAGATCGGATTGCAACCTGGATTGGAAAGAAATGTCCTTATACTGGACACAGAGCTTAACATCATCCGCATACATTAGTACTCGAGAGTATGTTAATACAGAAGGTAGGTCATTTATAAAGAGAGTAAAGAGTAAGGGGCCTAGATGGCTGCCCTGAGGTACACCCGAAGTCACCATAACTGGAGAGGACAGGGAGTTTTTGAACAGGACTCTTTGAGACCTAGAACACAGGTAGCTAGAGATCCATCTCAGGAGATTGGGCGGGAACCCTAGAAGGTCGAGCTTTTGTGCTAGGAGAGAATGGTTTACAGAGTCGAACGCTTTACTAAAATCGGTGTAAACAACATCCGTCTGCAAATTACCTTGAAAGCCTTTTATTATAAAGGAGGTAAACTCCAATAAATTTGTAGTGGTTGATCTCCGCCTTATAAATCCATGTTGAGTTGGAGATATAAGTGATCTGCATAGGTGCTGCAGGTGCGGAGTTAAAATTTTCTCAAACACTTTAGGAATAGCGGATAACTTAGATATACCTCTATAGTTCATTGCGTCAGACTTGCTACCTTTCTTATGGAGAGGAATTATAAAAGACTCCTTCCATATCGGGGGAAAGCATGAAGAAGTTATAGATAGGTTGAACAGTTTAAGCAACGGCCCGTATGCTTAAAAATTGCCAATCTTCTCTTAAAGGAAAGTAATTTGTGTTTTTTACCTTGTTCTGGTGTTCCTAACCGATCGTGGAATGTGTTCGTTTTTAGTGCATACGCATTACGCTTACTTCTGTGTATTTATTTTCAATTTTCAATTCCTATTGTGCATTCTTAACTTCTCTGCACTTTCTTAATCGCAGCCGTTTTGTTGTTGCCTATTTCTAGTGCGGTGCGCTTGCTCTCTTTGCACCGCTCTCTGTTTTATCTACCCTCAGCTTATCTGTTTTCATTCTAACACACACGCACTGCGTCGGCCGCCGCTCTGTGCTTGACTGTCTGTGTTTTGTAACGAACCCCAAGGCCCCGTTACAATTCACCACGCCGCACCGGCAATGGATAAGATATAAGCCATCCTAATCTAAGAATTCTATTTGTATAAATATAAGATATGTCTTCTCTACCATACAATACACGAATACTTTTCAAACCACCCACTTTTCTTCCACCGCACGCGCGCCGTTCGGCCACGTGACTACCCCTCCTACACCCATCCATAACTCTCCTACCACTACCTCAATTGTGACCCAAAAACTTTCCCCTCCCACTAAGGTTCGATGCGACGGTTTTCTTTTCGGCAAAAGAAATTGACCATCGGTGCATCGTCAGCACATACCCCCCCACCCATAAGTTTAAGTTTGCTAGTTCGATCCGCGGATGCTAGGTTCCGAGCGTTCTAGCGAAAGAAGTGCAAGACACTTACTCGGGAACCCGGCCGCGAGATAGACGTTGCTCCGCGCAGCAACTTACGATAAAGTAACATACGCCGTACGTTAAGTAAAACAAATTAAAAGGAGATACCCAATAAACGAACATTGAATCAAAATAAACTCACCGAGTAAGTCTATTTTTTCCGGGTGGGAACTACGACATCAATTCACAACCGAGAGTATCGCGGCACGGGCCAATCTAATTCCAATCTTATCCTTCTCGACCCCACGAGTGTGACAACGCCTCGTATCCCTTATCCTTCTCGACCCCACGAGTGTGACAACGCCTCGTGCCCCTCACTATCTTCTCGATCCAACTCGTACGGGCACGGTTACGCCTCATTCTCCTCCACTCTTGCTTCTAGCCTAGTTAGGGCCGACCCCGCTTCCTGTAGAGGTTCCTGCAAACTACAAATTTCTTGTAGTAGGATCCTGGAGAAGACTGAGCTTACCTCAGCCTGAAATAGGAGCATTACAAGTGGCGCCCGAGCAGGGACCTGAAGGAAACTTTAGCAAGGGGTGTGGATTAAAAACCCACGGCCACTAAAATCTAAGGCATAGGCTGGACAGATCCATCTCACGATCTCCGCGTACCCTCGAACTCAAACTCCGAGCGCTACAAAACAATACTGCGCCGCGCAAAACCTCTACGAAAACCCCACAACTCCAACGGTGCGGGTCGCGTTAACGACATAAATACACACGGAGTGTCGGTCCACATAAAGGCCGATCCCTTTCATAATACGCGAGTGACGCCAAATACGGAAATACCCAACACGGGAGTGATAGAAAAGTAGGAAAAAAAAAGACACAAAAACCATACACTACCATGGATCTCAACACTGAGAAAACTTCAGGTGAGTACTACTCTGGGGAGTTTGTCTCTAATCCAGGGGTAGGCACCGGCTGGGTCCACAAGCGCCGACGAGAAGAGTTAGAAAGGTTTGCGATCGAATTCGGGTTCAGCAGTGAGGGCACTGTAGAAGACATGCGGAGAAGCTTTGCCGCATTGTTTAAGGGGACCCTCGAACAAGAGGCCTGGGTTCGACTCGCCGAGCTCGAACGACAATATGCCAAGTCACCAGCGCGATCCAAGTCACCTCAACCCAGTACTTCCACACCGGCGGAAGGGCGTACGGAGGAACCCAAGCTCTGGTTAAAAGTCCCCGAAAACCCAGAAAACCAAACCGGCGTTCCCTCCAGCGTCGGGATAGTGGCCGAACCACCAAGACCTCCGTCTCCAGAACAACGTACTCCAGCCGCGAGAAGAATCCGACCTACGAGTGAGGGACCCCAGGCGGGAAGCGAACCCGCAGGGGGATACCAATGTAGCCACGCCGCCCAAATGGCGGAACGCATACGGAAGTGGGGGATCCAGTTCAACGGACAGGACGATCCGCCGTCATTCATCGACCTTCTCGAAGAGCGCGCGCTTTCATACGGGGCAGACATGAACCATTTACCTCGGGCCATGGCGGAAATCCTCACCGACAGAGCTAGTCGCTGGTTCCGGACCAGCCGACTACAAAGCGTCCCATGGGTCGATTTCCGCAGGGAATTCTTGGCATTCTTCTTGCCACCGCGATATTTTGAACAATTGGAGGATCAGATCCGGGACCGCAAGCAAGCGGTAGGCGAACCCTTTAAAGACTTTGTAATCGAGCTCCGGTTACTCATGCACCATGCCGGATACGACACCACCAAGGAGCTCTACAGGATCTACGACAATATTTTGCCGGCGTACCAACTGTACGTGCGGAGACACGAACTACGAAGCCTGACGCAGCTCACGACATTGGCCACGGAGTTCGAGAGCATCCAGGAACGGAATGCACCAGTAATTCCCCTCCCCCCGCGGAATATGCCGCGTTACACTAGGCCGACGGCGAATCAGGCCCCCAAGGAAGGTGAATCCAACCGGACACCGTTCCGGAGACCCCCGTGGGACTCAACCGAACTAGCAAGGAACCAACCTATGAACCGAAGCACCGCTCCGGCTCAGGAAGTCGCGCTTCGCATGGTAACCACCCCCATCGTGAATCCGCGCACGGCATGCCGCCGCTGTGGCGAAACTGGCCACGCTTCTCCGAACTGCACCAACCCTTCGATTCTGTTCTGCTGGGAATGCGGTAAGTGCGGTGTACGGACGATCGAGTGTTGTCGCCGAGACACGTCGGGAAACGACACGCGTCCTCGACTGACACGGGAACAGTCGGGAACGACGCCCTCTCAAACCTGGAACTAGCTAAACCCCTACACCTACACGATGGCCGGATAGTGGCGAGAGTGACCATAGGAGGACAAGACGCGGAGGCCACTATTGACACCGGGGCGTCCCGGACAACTGGACAATAACACCAATCTTCGGGAGGCAAGCGTGCAGATCCGACTGGCCGACGGCTCAGTGCGCGAGATCACGCAAATCCTCCTGGCTTACATCCGCTTAGACAGACGGGAAGTCCAGATACCTCTCCTAGTCTTACCCAACATGTTGGAACAAGTCTTTGTGGGCCTGGATTTCTTATGCGCGATCGGAACAACGATCAAATGCGGCACCACCCTCCTACAACTCCGAAGCCGTCGCCCCATGGCAAACTCCCCAGTGGTCACTACCAGTCAAGTTCCCACCACAGGAACGGAAAAACCGAGATCCAGGGCAGCCCCGGAAAACTCGCGTACGAGGAAAACTACGACGGACACCATGTCCAAGCAACGAGCGCCCAGCACAAATTCTAAGGCCGCAACGGAACGCACGATTCCCAGGCCAAATACGAAAAGCACGAACCTTAGGCCCGCCACGGAACGCACGATTCCCAGGCCAACGATAGGTGACACGAGCTCCCACGCAGCGGCGCAGAATGTAAGGAGATCAACCAAAGCCCACGGCACGGTGATCCCCATAGAGACTAAGGAAACCAGAGCAGCCTCCCCACAGGCAATCGTTCCTTCACAACCGAGGTCTTCGCCTAACGACCCAGCGCCCAGACGGGTGATCGACGTAGACACCGGGGTCTACAATAGCAACCACGCTATCTCCCCAACACAATTGACTCCTCAACTAGCGTCCCAACCCCTGGCCCAGGTATCCAACCAAACCCCCGCAAGCACCCCTTCTCTAAACGATACCACCCCAGTCGTCGCCAACATGAGGGAACACCCTCGAGGGGCGGAACCACCGAGCGCATTCGACACGACCCTCCTGCCGGAAGACCCGAGTCAAGCTTTCAGCTTAGAGAGGGACGAAGAACTTGAAGACGAGCCGGAACGAACCAACGATCCCTGGCCACCCGAACTGGCGTCACAGATCCAGGAATTCCTGGACGAGGAACTGCCGAAGTTCGAAAAGCTTCGAGGTACCACAGACCTAACGGAGCACACCATCGTCATGCGGGACAACCGGCCAATAAAACAAAGGTATTACCCCAAGAACCCCGCCATGAGGCGAATTATCGACGAGCAAGTCGACCAACTAATAGCCGAAGGACTCATCGAACCTTCTCGAAGCCCTCACAGCGCACCAATTGTTCTCGTGCGCAAAAAGAACGACAAATGGCGTATGTGCGTAGACTATCGCCAGCTCAACGAACGCTCTATCCCGGACGCCTATCCATTACCGAGGATCAATTACATCCTAGAACGCCTGAAGAATGCACGTTTTATCACCACGCTAGATCTGAAGAATGGGTATTGGCAAATACGTATGGCCCACGACAGTAGGGAAGCCACCGCTTTCACGGTGCCAGGAAGAGGTCTGTACCAATGGAAGGTAATGCCCTTCGGATTACACTCCGCAGGGGCAACGTTTCAACGGACGTTAGACACGGTCATCAGCGCAGATATGGAACCTTACGCCTTCGCGTACTTAGATGACATTGTCATCATCGGAAAGGATTACACGGAACACCTCCACAACGTAAAAGAGGTCTTCTCTCGACTCCTCAAGGCAAACCTGCGAATCAACGCAGAAAAGTGTACTTTCTTCCAACGACGCATCAAATATTTGGGACACATGATCAGTGAGGAAGGTATCCATACCGACCCCGACAAGGTAGCCGCCGTAAGAGGCTTGAGACCGCCCACCAACTTGAAGGAACTCCGACAATGCATAGGGATGGCGTCATGGTACCTCAGGTTTGTTCCCAATTTCGCCACTGTGGTCCAACCAATGTCACAACTGTTAAAAAAAGGACAAACATGGACATGGGAACAGGAACAACAAGACGCCTTCGGAAAGCTAAAAGAGTTACTCACTACCGCCCCCGTACTCGCCTGCCCCGATTTCAACGTCAAATTCTCTTTACAAACGGACGCCAGTAACGTAGGCGTGGGCGCAGTCCTCACCCAAGAGATTGAAGGGGAAGAGCGCGTCATCGCGTACGTCAGCCGACGACTCAACAAGGCGGAAGAGAACTACTCTGCCACCGACAAAGAATGCCTAGCCGTCATATGGGCAATACGAAAACTAAGATGCTACCTAGAGGGCTACCGCTTTGACGTGGTAACTGACCATCTCGCGCTGAAATGGTTAAACACCCTGGAAAGTCCATACGGTAGAGTGGCACGTTGGGCACTCGAGCTACAACAATACCAATACGACGTGCATTATCGCGCCGTAAAACAAAACGTAGTGGCGGACGCACTGTCCAGGCAGCCCTTGGAAACACTCGCACGCGTCGGAGAGGAACCTGACAGTTGTCCCTGGCTTCAACGAAGGATACAACAAGTCCACGACGAGCCCCAAAAATATCCGGACTACACCTACGAGAACGGTCAACTTTACCGAAATCTCGGCCACGGACCTGTCGGAACGGAGTCTTGGAAGCTCTGCGTCCCAAAAGATCGGCGGACGAGGGTACTCCACGAATGCCACGATCAACCAACAGCCGGTCACCTCGGCATACGGAAGACCATCGCCAGGGTTTCCCAACGGTATTATTGGCCCGGGTTCTATCGAGACATAAAACGTTACATTCGCAACTGCGTAAGTTGTCAGAAGTTCAAGGCCATGCAACGCAAACCAGTGGGCAAGATGCTCACTCGCAAGGCGGAGGAGCCGTTTGTTACCTTGTGCGCAGATTTCGTCGGACCACTGCCACGGTCCAAACGAGGGAATACGATGCTGTTAGTATTTTTCGACACCTTCTCCAAGTGGGTCGAACTAATACCCCTCAAAAAGGCAACCACGGCTAACCTCGAACGAGCGTTCCGCGAACGAATCCTCAGCAGTTTTGGGGTACCGAAATTATTCGTCTGCGATAACGGCACCCAGTTCACCAGTCGCTCGTTCCGAACGTTCCTCCAAATCGCAGGCGTCAAACTGCAGCACACCGCTCCATATTGTCCCCAGGAAAATCCCACAGAAAGGGCGAACAGAACTGTGAAAACGATGATCGCCCAATTCATCGACGACCACCAGAACACGTGGGACGAACTGTTACCCGAAATGTCGTTGGCCATAAATTCTAGCGTCTCTGAGACAACCGGATTCAGCCCCGCGTTCCTTTTACACGGAAGAGAGCCTAGGCTGCCCGGCGCTCTATACGATGAAGTCACACCAGGAACAGAGAGCACCCCGGAGACGGCTACTGACAAAGCGTCGAGACTGAAAGAGATCTTTTCCATCGTCCGAAGTAACATCCAAAGGGCAAGTCAAGAGCAAGCGCGACACTACAATCTGCGTCGCAGGCAATGGCGGCCTACGATCGGCTCATTGGTCCTCGTACGACAACACCACCTGTCAAATGCAGCCGAGGGTTTTGCAGCCAAACTGGCCCCAAAGTTTGACGGACCATACCGGGTAAAAGGTTTCCCGTCGCCAAACATCGCGAAATTACAACACACAAGCAGCCGGAAGCACAAGGTCGCCAATATCAACGATCTGAAAGAGTTCAACGACCCCGAACTCGATAATCCAGCCGACGACACGGATGCCACGGCGACATAATACCGAGCTTGACCAGGGATCGACACCTATATTAATCGATGCCCTGGCCTTCGTCGATCAGTACGCCACTACCCACGGAACAGACCAGACCAAATCAACCAACCCAAAAGGAACAAATAAAACAATCAAAACCCAAAATTAAATTCCGACTCCTATCAAGGATAAATCCACCCCAAAGTACATCAAGGACTACGAATCAAACTTAACCAACCGGAGTTAAAGGACAACAACAACCCAGGCAATTAAGAGCAAAACAATCACCTTTAATCCTGCCACCGCCAACAATAATCCCCCCCACACCATGTCACCCCTGCTGGTCCTACTTGCCCTAGTCACCTCTGCACAGGCCGCCGTAAAAGTAAATGACTACACCAACGCCGACTATATCCCGATCGTGGACGGGGACGCAGTAATCTGGGAGAAGCCAGGATACCTCCACCACACCACCAACGTCACTTCTTATGAGGTCTACGTCGCCCAGACCGAGCGCGCTGCTGAGATGTTCACGGACACCCGCCTGGCCCAGGTATTAGCAACCGACTTGGACCACATCCGAAATTTAATAGCCATGCTAAAAGTCCACCGTAGGGAAGCCAGGAGCATAAACCTGCTCGGTACAGCGTTGAAAGTAGTAGCGAAAACGCCCGATTTCAATGACTGGGAGCAAATTAGGTTCAAACAAGCGCAACTGATAGAATCCGAACACCGACAGGGGGAGATTAACTCCAAAATGCAAAACCGACTCAACGAACTGACGCACTTTTTCAACACGATCCAGAAGTCGGACGAGGCCGAGAAGGCCCAGATAGTAGAGACAGTCCTCGCCAAAAACAGAATAATCATAACGGACCTAGAAAGTCTTATCCTTGGGCTAACTTTAGCCAAAATAAACATGATCAGTCCGGCCCTCTTAGATGGCGCCGATATAAACGAATTCAATGAACAACAGTTAGGCAACATAACCGTGGTGGAGCTATTAGAGGTCTCGAACATCAGCGTTTTTCAAACTCCCGACCTACTCCACTTTCTTATAAAGTTACCTCAACCCAAATGAAATTGTAGGAAATTGCTCATATTCCCGGTTCAACGCCACCACAGAATATTGGATTTCACTCAGGGAGACATAGTGGCAGACTGCGGTACACAGACCCTCAACATCGGGGCCTGCGAGACAACCGTCGGGGCTACGTTCTGCAGGGAACGAGGGGGAAGCACCTGCGCCCAACAAATGGTAGCCGGGTCTATCGCACATTGTGCTACCCTACCGGGACACCTAGACCCTGTAACCATCGTCGACCACGGCACTCTCGTCATCAACGACGCGAACATGACCGTTGTTGATGATGCCGGGACCAGCCAAAAGATTTCGGGCTCGTACTTAGTGACGTACTCCCACCGGGTCTCTCTGGTACGGGACCTGGTACATTAACCACCTCGGCGACTCTAAGAGGAAGGCAGTGGTGCCCGCAATGACGCAAGTCAACATAACGGCCCACAAAGAAAAACTTAGTCTACCGTTTCTACGGGAACTAAGCATGAACAATCTCGATCAAATCGACAGCCTAAACGAAAAGCTGACGATAAAAAGTACCGCTTCCTACCTCCTCACGCTCGCCGTGGCATTACCTCTCTGCTCCATTATATGGATATTGTACCGCCGCCTTAAAATGCAAGGTGAACAAAATGCGTCCCAAGACGTAGAGGCCGTGTCGCCCCACCTTCCTACTGAAGCCCGCCCGGCCGAGGTATCGACACCGACCAGCGGTAAGGCCCCAATGTACGCCACCGTCGCCCCCCCTAAAATTCGGCGAACTCAAGCCACACGTACCTACCCCATACCTCGTCCACGGGAGTACGGATCGGGTGACGAGTGAAGAAAGCAAACTGGACTCAGCAAAAAACAAAAAAAAAAAAAATATATATATAAAAAAAAAATATAATAAAAAAATTAAATATATATCGCAAACACACACCAAAACAAAAAAAAACATATTTTTCTTATTCAATTCTTTTCCGCTTACACTTATACCTAAGTTTACGTAATCTACACTTGCTGACACTGTATTTCTGTAACTGTGCCGACCTAAGGCATCGAACCCTTCAAAAGCTTAAAAAAACAAAAAAAAACATATATTTCTTATTCAATTCTTTTCCGCTTACACTTATACCTAAGTTTACGTAATCTACACTTGCTGACACTATATTTCTGTAACTGTGCCGACCTAAGGCATCGAACTCTTTAAAGGCCTAAATAATATCCGTATTATAACTCAAACGAGAAATAGCACCGCTACCCTCAACACCCAAAACTTCATTAAGCCAACCCACCATGGATCCGCAAGAAGCCGCACCACCCGCAGAGACACCCGAGGTCATCTACATCGATGACTCTACAGACTCTGAAGGCTCAGAGTCTGGGGCACCCACGATCGGGAGAACCAAAGCCCCACCGCAGTCCAAGAATGGAGACCATCGTCCGCCCCACGACATCCCAGAACCCAACTATGAACCGTCGTGGTCAACCGCCAGCACCCCTATCCGCGACGAAGAGCAAGACGACGTCCCAATCTCCAACGGAGGCGCATACGCCGACATAAGGCAGGACGCCCACCAAGAGCGGCCAAACCGCAACGATGCGGCCGAGTCAAGCGGCGAATCGGACGACGAACTCTCGGACATAGAGAACTCCGAAGGCCCTCGGGATAGCCCTCCACTGTTTTCGCGACGACCATCCAGATTTCGACGCGAAAATCTGTGGTCGCCACCACTATTCCGCCGCCGAGACCCCCGGACCTACTACTCGCCGAGCCCCGAACCACCATCATTCGAACCGATGTTCGAACCGATGTTCGGACTCGCGCACCCGTATTTCGACCCCCGAGACTGTGACCAGCAGAACAAGACCCTGAAACACTACTACCCGGAATACACGCCCACGTACTCTGACGACGAGGAGAACGAGGAGGAAGAGCCCTCCGCCCGCCGGCTCGTGGCCGATGAGGAGACGTTCCACTATACGGTCACACCGTATGGCCTGCGCGTCACACGAGTCCATCTCATGACGGTGGATCTGCTCGTCCCGCCAGGCCGGAACGTCCATGCGTCGTTCCGAACGTTTCGGGAGCCCGCGGAAGCCCTCGACAACCGGCCCGCCTTCTCCGTCCCAGACCCGGTTGAACCTCCCTCCGAGGAGGTGGAGACACCGATGCCAACATCAACAACGACAGCAACGTCAGCCACATCGCCACTGACGTCGCCGACCACGAAAACGAGCGAAAGGGCAACGGAACGACGAAAACACTCTGACCCCCCAGCAACGGCGCGCACCCAGCGCGAACCAGCGCGAACTACGGCAAAGCACGCCAAGGTACTCCGTACTGACCCGAGCCCGGCTCGGGGGTCGGGAAAAGAAGGCCCTCCCATCGGTACCCCCGACTCTAAGTCAGGAACCGAGAACGCCCCTCCAGTTCAACAAGCGGAGCTGACCGAACATATGGAGAGGTGGGAAACGGGGCAGAAGAGCGACTACGCTACCCCAACCCTGCTGGGGCTAGAGCCGCAACACATACTAAACACACCGGAAAGCCTCTCGCCCCCGGTAGCGACCAGAGGGTTCGACGATATATCCATCGAGGAGCTACTGACGGTACCTACCGGACACCAATGCGAAGTGGACGACGAAGACCTCGAGGAGCTTCTAGGCTTCTTACAGGAGGACTTCCCGCTGGTCGACCGAAGGCCAGAAGATGACAGCCTGATCGAAGAAATCGGAAGGGACGCCGGCTGGGTAGTCGCTCCGCCAGATTGGCAGGTCGACACCCCGGGCCGAGTAGTGCCTACTGGCTTGGTCGAGGAGGTGCAATACCGCATGAAACGGGCGGACAGGATCCGCTGCAGCGGTTGGTTCTGGAACCGGAAATACCAGGTCCACAAGCGATCACTCGCCGGACCGGTCTGCGTCCGCCTCCTCCCGGAAGAAAGGGGGGGGGTGTAACGAACCCCAAGGCTCCGTTACAATTCAACACGCCGCACCGGCAATGGATAAGATATAAGCCATCCTAATCTAAGAATTCTATTTGTATAAATATAAGATATGTCTTCTCTACCATACAATACACGAATACTTTTCAAACCACCCACTTTTCTTCCACCGCACGCGCGCCGTTCGGCCACGTGACTACCCCTCCTACACCCATCCATAACTCTCCTACCACTACCTCAATTGTGACCCAAAAACTTTCCCCTCCCACTAAGGTTCGATGCGACGGTTTTCTTTTCGGCAAAAGAAATTGACCATCGGTGCATCGTCAGCACATACCCCCCACCCATAAGTTTAAGTTTGCTAGTTCGATCCGCGGATGCTAGGATCCGAGCGTTCTAGCGAAAGAAGTGCAAGACACTTACTCGGGAACCCAGCCGCGAAATAGACGTTGCTCCGCGCAGCAACTTACGATAAAGTAACATACGCCGTACGTTAAGTAAAACAAATTAAAAGGAGATACCCAATAAACGAACATTGAATCAAAATAAACTCACCGAGTAAGTCTATTTTTTCCGGGTGGGAACTACGACATCAATTCACAACCGAGAGTATCGCGGCACGGGCCAATCTAATTCCAATCTTATCCTTCTCGACCCCACGAGTGTGACAACGCCTCGTATCCCTTATCCTTCTCGACCCCACGAGTGTGACAACGCCTCGTGCCCCTCACTATCTTCTCGATCCAACTCGTACGGGCACGGTTACGCCTCATTCTCCTCCACTCTTGCTTCTAGCCTAGTTAGGGCCGACCCCGCTTCCTGTAGAGGTTCCTGCAAACTACAAATTTCTTGTAGTAGGATCCTGGAGAAGACTGAGCTTACCTCAGCCTGAAATAGGAGCATTACAGTTTCTATCGTCTCTATGTGTCTCTCCGCTTACTTGCCGTTATTGTGTTTGTTTTGTTCGTTCTTGCGCGCGCAATTGTGTAACACAAGCTAAAATCACTATCTCTGCCCCACACCGACTTATATTTTACCTTTCTTTTTTCTTTAATTTTCATATATATTGTTTTAATATCAAACAATGAGCTCCAGTTGTGCTAAACGCTGTGACGGTCACCGTTCGGTAGCTACACGTCAAACTTTTATTTTCTGCTGGTTGTGTGACAACACGGCTCACTCTAGCTGCGCGGGTTTTGGTCATATCGGTGGTCGCGTTGTCGATCTGATTAAGACCCGCTGCGGTCTCAACTGGACTTGTTGGGATTGCAGGGCAGTTGAAGCCGATATGCGAACATTTATGAGACAGACTCATAACGAATTCGCTGCTGTCCACTCTGAATTCCGGAAATTGCAGGATAAGTTTACCTCAATGGAAGCTCATTTTAAAAATCTTAAAATTATAAATGAGTCTCCAAAGAGAAGAAAGGTTACACCTAGTCTGCCCAGTGCTCATAGTTCTAATTTTCTTGCAGCTAAAGACTCTGACGTTCCTCCAATCAGTTCGCCAGCTCTGATCGACTTTGGCGCCAAAGAAATCGAGGTACAGGCAACCACATCGAAAAAGACGTCTGGCTCCTCACATGTCGGCTGTTCACCTGTGCCTGTGTCTGCCAAGGATGTCCAACTGGACATTAATGTTCATCCAGTGCCTGTGATTGCCCAGGTTGTCCAACCGGACAGTAATGGTCCTACAGATGTCGGCATCACAGTGCCCCCTACGGAAGTCGATACTGCTGTCAGCATGGAAGTTGAAGCAGTACCCTCCATACCGGCTCGCACTGGCTCAGAAGTTGATACTGCTGTCAGCATGGAAGTTGAAGTAGTTCCTTCCACACCGGCTCGCACTGGCTCCTCAGCCAGCGCTATCCCATCTGCTCCTCGGGTAGAACCCGCCTCTGCCTCACCCACAAACCATGTGACCCCTCTCGACCGATCTACTCTCTTCGCTGTTGCTCCTCTAAAATCTATCTTTGTCTCACGTCTTATGGAATCGGCTACGGATGCAATGGTTCGAGAGTATATTTTCTCTAAACTAAACATCAATAGTTCCTCTGACATAGTAGTTACTAAATTTTCTTTTAAAGAAAAACGTAATATTTCCTCCTTTAAAATTCTTGTTCCGGAGAAGTTTGTTAAGACTGTTTTGGAACCCTCTTTCTGGCCTGAGCACACTATCTGTCATATTTTCAATAGTCGATCACGATGTTCGCAGCCCGCTCCTCGGGTAGGAATCCTTCCGACTCCTTCTACTGATTTTCCATCTACTTCAAAAAACTGAATTCTTCCCCACCTCTAAAGATTGCTTATCAGAATGTACGTGGCCTGTGTAGTAAGCTCACCAAATTACATGCTGATAGTGCAACTTTTGATTTCGACATTATCGCCTTCTCTGAAACATGGCTCAATTCCTCAATCTCGGATTCCGAGATTTTTGTAGATAATTTTAACATATATAGGTCTGATCGACCATCTCGAGGTGGCGGCGTTCTAATTGCTGTTCGTTCCGACTTAACTTCCCAACTCTTTTCCATCGATGAGCTCAACACTATTGAAATTATCGTAGTTAAAATTCGTCTATGTTCTTTTAATTTATTCATATCATGCTCTTACATCCCACCGTCTTCTGAATTTACAACTTATATGCTTCACGCTGCCCATCTCCAGTCCGTTTTGTCTCAGCTTTGTGATTCTGATCGTCTTATTGTCCTCGGTGACTTTAATCTCCCTAATGTCACTTGGTCCCCATCCAATGACTCAAACTTAATGTTCCCATCTATGCAGCATGACTTCGTTGATTCTCTGTCCGATACATCACTAGGCCAGGTAAATGGCAAACGCAATAGCATGTGTAGGACCCTTGATCTCGTCTTCACTACCGATGCTTCGAGCACGTTGGTATGTCGAGGATCATTCCTCATCATTCCTCTATCATTCCCTGAAGATCCATACTATCCCACACTTTCAATTGATTTCATGTTACCATCTTCAAGCCCAATAAAGTCGTTTATTAAGCCTTCAAATATCTATTGCTTCAAGAAGGCTGATTTCCTCTACTTGAATACTGCCTGTTCGGGCCAGCCGCTAATCAACAGGCCTAACTTAAAACTATACATACACTACAATACAATACAATATACTGTAATACTGTAAACGCCCACGTTCGGCAGCGCTGCTGCGCTCTCCCTCTGTAAGGGGCGCTCTGCAGCCGCCGCCTCGGCTCTAGCTTTGATTAGCCGACGGTGCTAATTTCAGTAATCTGCTAACCTCTCTGCGCATTGGTTGCATTTGGATCTCGATATACATTTATCTGGTTGTGCTAAGAGCAAGCAATCGGCTTCCGCTATCAGCCGCCGGTATTAATAAACGGCTATTAAATTTGGAACAATTCGCATTATTATTTTGGATAAAAATAGGTGCCAAAAAAGCTTGGCATCTCAAACATTGGTGACCCCGACGTGATTAAAGACATTGGCTAATCTCGTTTCGTGCAAAAACATTTAAATTGAACAATATATTCGGTTCTGTGCAGTTTAACCACAAACAAATACATTGGTGCAGAATATAAACGGCTTATGCGCAAATTCAGTGAGAGTGCGGTCGTCTGAGATTCCGTTAGTTAATCGTCGAATCTCTCATTCTATGCTCAGCCGCAGACACGGTTATTGACCTTTCGTGTCTCTCATTCTCGCTCCAGCTTCTGTGCACCGTCGCATAATCGTCAAGTCTTTCATTCTCTGCACAACTGCAGCCACGGTTTCGACTTTTCGTGTCTTCACTCTCTCTTTCTCGATTCTGTACGCCGTCGCTAAACGGTTATCTATTCTCCGTTGTTTCGTTGCATTTCGCACCGTTAAACATGGAAAGCGATCCCAATACAGGCGCGGGCGAAAATGTTGTGACGGCTAATAACAGGCTGAGTCTTTATAAACGTAAAGTTCAGTCTTTGTACGATCGAATGAGCGGGCTCGGCGAATCATTCGCTGGCAATAAGATCGATAATTTGAACGCCACGGAGATCGACGTTCGTATCGACATGCTGTCAGAAATTCGAGAGGAATTTAATAAGGCCCATAATGAACTGGTAGCGCTCAATCAAGATGAGATTGGGAGTGCGATGCGGAACAACTTTGATATGCTCTTCATATCGTTAGAGGCTGAGCTACTGGCTGCTCTCGAACTAGGCCACTCGCGCGCTGCTGCCAATTCAACTACCCTACCAAACCATTCTGGACACAGTACCATCATCATGGCTCACAAGCAGCGACTTCCTGAGCTGAAAATACCCAAGTTTTCCGGTGGATACGTCGAATATTCTGACTTTATGGCTATGTTCAATTCGATCATCGACGCGGATGCGGATCTCAGCGACATCGAGAAGTTCCAGCACCTTCGCTCTAGCCTCGCTGATGTGGCTTTGGATTCGGTTCGATCTTTGGAACTCTCCAGTGCCAATTATCGTGTGGCGCTGGATATACTTAATAAACGTTTTAGTAACAAACGACTTGTTTTTCAGGCACACATCAAGAAGATTCTTGGGCTCAAGAGAGTGGATTCGCCATCTCCCAAAAGGCTTCGGGAGTTTTCGGATGCAGTCAATTTGCATATGCGTGCTTTGCAAACATTAGGAACGGATTTGGAGATATCCCACTGCATTATAATTAACCTGCTGCTGCAGAAGTTTGACGCTAAGACGCAAATGAAATGGGAAGAACACCTGTCGTCGGATGCCATACCTACAGCAAAGGATTTTTATGAATACTTGGAGAAGCGGTGCCAGAAAATGGAGACCTTGGAATACGCTACAGCGGCACCAGCTAGTAGCGCTCAGGTGGGAAAAACCCATAATTCTCAGTTTAAGAAAACTTTTAATGCCTCCAATTCTTCCACCGACTCATTTGGATGCAGTTTTTGCCATTCAGCGGGACATGGTATATATTCCTGCAGGATATTCGGGAATTTGTCTCCGTTGCTGCGCCACAAAGAAGTGAAGAAGCTTTCCCTCTGTTTCAACTGCCTAAAAGCGGGGCATCGGACTTGTGCATGCAACAGTGGAAAATGTCGAGTATGCGGTGGGAGGCATCATAGTTTGTTGCATTTTGAGAATCTGCAATCTACAATTCAAGGCTCCCCAGATCTTTCTCCTCCAGATCTAACGCTCCAACCAGTCGCTATTTCTGCCACTCAGGATTCTGTTAGCAGTTCACCTTCCCCTGCCTCTACCTCTCTTGCTGCCCAAGGTCTTCAATCCGATGTTGTGCTTCTGGCTACCGCTGTGGTTCTCGTAAAGAATCGGTCTGGCGTTTTAGTTCCTTGTCGTGCCATACTAGATTCAGGATCTCAGCTTCATCTCATCACATCCAGGTTTGCCCATCAGCTTCAGCTTAGGAGAACTCAATCGTCTGCACTTGTCTCTGGGCTCGGCGATACCAGCGTGGCTACTGAGGGATCCACCGTGAACATTTGTATGCATTCTCGCACAGCTGACTATACAACTACGCTTACTGCTCTTATAGCTCCTACGATCACCGATTGTCAACCAAGTCTGGCAGTCAATGTAGCCGATTGGAATATTCCGTCAAATATTCAGCTTGCTGATCCTGCATTTTTCAACCCTCAGCGAGTGGATCTTCTCATTGGTGCCAGCATTTTCTATGATCTCCTCTGCGTAGGGCAAATCAAACTCATCGATGGTCTGCCTCTTCTGCAGAAGACCCGGCTTGGGTGGATCGTATCCGGTGGTGGACAAAGGGTAGCACGCTCGGCGCTCTTGGCAACGCACAATTCTCCAGATTCGGAAGCTAGCATGGATGCAAGGTTGGACAAAACTCTTCGTATGTTTTGGGAGGTCGAGACTTGTGCGGACGCCGTTTTGAATACGAAGGAAGAATTAGATTGTGAAGCGCATTTCGTAGACCACTTCTCACGTTTGCCATCAGGGGAGTATTCAGTTCGTCTCCCGTTAAAGGATAATGGCGATCGCTTAGGGGAATCTTACACTCAGGCGCATCGTCGATTCATCAATTTGGAGCGAAAGTTGGATCGTGATACTACACTCAAGGAGCGGTACTCTGCCTTTATGAGGGAGTATATTGAGTTGAAGCATATGTCCCCAGTCAACCCTGATTCTCGTAGTCTCTGCAGATATTTCTTGCCTCATCACTGTATTTTAAAGGAGGATAGTACGACGACAAAGCTTCGTGTCGTTTTCGATGGTTCGGCAGCTACATCAACTGGATGTTCCCTAAATGATGCGATGATGGCAGGCCCTGTTATTCAGCCTGCATTGTTCAGCATACTAATTCGGTTTCGCACATATCCAGTCGCTCTCACTGGGGACATTTGTAAAATGTACCGCTGCGTACGAGTGTCTTCACCTGACAATTACTTTCAGTGCATTCTATGGCGAGATTCTGTCCAGTCCGAAGTTCAGGTCTACACATTAGACACCGTCACATATGGCACTAGAGCTGCATCCTTTTTAGCAGTTCGCGCAATGCACCAGCTGGCCATTGACGAGGGTGAGTCCTACCCTCTTGGCTCAGCTGCTCTGCAGCAGGATTTTTACGTGGATGATCTCATCTCGGGCGGCAGCTCTGTCGCTGAGGTCATGGAAAAGATGCATCAAACCTCCGCCATACTGTCTTGCGGTAATTTTAAGCTTAGGAAATGGTGCTCTAGCCATCAGGAAGTACTTGAGGGAACGCCTGAAGAGGACAGAGAGAAATACTTAAGGTTTCATGATGGAAGTGACATAACGAAAACTCTTGGCTTAGCATGGGACCCTGCATCAGATCAGCTGCTTTTTGCCTTGTCCGTGCTGGACACAAATTCGAAGCCCGCCTTGCTCGTTTCTACGACCCTCTTGGATTGATAAATCCCGTTATTGTCAGGTGCAAAATCTTCCTTCAGCAGCTTTGGAGAGAAAATTTGGATTGGGATGAAAGCCTACCCTCAGCGTTGCATTCCTCTTGGATGGACTTGAGAAACAGTTTGTCAAGTATCACGCGGATATCATTTCCTTGCGTTGTTCATCCTTCTAATGCGGTAATCGAACTTCACGGATTTTGTGACGCCACCACGGAAGCATATGGCGCTTGCATATATGTGGTGTCCAGGGAAGGGCAGTTGTCGAGCAATATCTTGTGCTCAAAGTCTCGAGTGGCGCCGCTAAAAACCTTATCGATTCCCAAGCTTGAATTAAGTGGAGCCCATTTGCTTGCGAAACTAATGAATAATTTGAAGGATATTGGAAGTTTTACAGGTCGATTTTATTGCTGGTCAGATTCATCGACAGCATTATCTTGGATACGGGATGAGCCAGCCAAATTTCAAGTCTTCGTGGCAAATCGAGTGGCAGCAATTCAGGAGTTGACGGCAGGCATGGAATGGCGCTATGTCCCCACATCATTAAATCCTGCTGACGTTCTCTCTAGAGGCTCGCTTCCCCACCAACTTATCCACTCAGAGCTGTGGTTTCATGGTCCATCATTTTTGGTAGGCTCCAAGGAAGAGTGGCCTGTACCTCCTGTTCCTGAAGCAGCAACGGCAGAGCTTCGCAAGCGTGTATTGCTGATCGCGTCCCCACATGCCGATCTTACGTCAGAATGCAAATTTGCAAATTCATTCTTCGGCATGCAGCGCACATTCGCCTACATGCATAAATTTGTACATCGGCTTCGGCATTCTGGACTCACTGTTTCGGATATTCGGCAAGGAACGCATCTTCTGATCCGGCATATTCAACTGGCTATTTTGTATATGGATATAAGAGAGATTCAACGCAATGGTCAAGTCAGGAAATCCAGTTCAATCAGCTCACTCTCTCCGTTCATCGATCAGTATGGATTACTAAGAGTTGGAGGTCGTCTTGGAAACTCATCTCTGGGATTTGATGCTCAGCACCCTCTTATTCTGCCAAAGGGACATCCCATAACTTGTGCGCTGATAAGGTATTATCACGAAAGGAACCTTCATGCTGGACCTCGCGCACTACTTGCCAAAATTCGACTGGAATATTGGCCCATTGGCGGAATCAAGGCAGTATCAAAGGTAGTCAGCAAGTGTGTGAGATGCTTCAGGACTAGGCCGCGCATGGTTCAGCACATCATGGGAGATCTGCCTAAGGAGCGTTTGGAGGGAACTCGACCTTTTGAAGTCACTGGAGTGGATTACTGTGGGCCCTTTTTGTATAGATCAGAAATCCGCACGAGGCCACCCATCAAGTGCTACATCAGTGTATTCATTTGCTTCACTTCTAAGGCTATACACATGGAGCTCGTAAAGGACCTGACCACCGCTTCGTTTCTAGGCGCCTTAAAGCGTTTCACTTCCACGCGAGGAAGGCCAAGTCAAATTTGGTCTGACAATGCGACAAACTTCGTTGGCGCGAAGAACGAGCTTTTGGAGCTCAAGAAACTCTTTATGAGCGACTCGCATATGAAGGAGGTCCATGAATCCTGCTTGGCGGACTCGATCGACTGGCGCTTCATCCCACCACGCTCTCCGCACTTTGGCGGATTGTGGGAAGCGGCCGTGAAGACAGCAAAGCATCACCTGTACCGCTCAGTTGGGCCCTCTGTGCTTGACTTCGACGAGCTGCGCACTCTGATCTGCCAGATCACGGCAATTGTTAATTCTCGCCCTTTGCTCTCGCTTTCAGAAAATCCTGCTGATTTGGATGTCCTGACTCCTGCTCATCTGCTTTTAGGCGGTCCACACGAAGCAATCCTCGAGCCCGATCTGACGAAGCTGAACTATAATCGTCTGGATGGCTGGCAACGGGTCACTCAACTGCAGCAGATATTCTGGAGCCGCTGGCGCGAAGAGTATCTAACTCTTTTGCAAGAACGGTCGAAATGGCGGACTCCCACGCAAAATCTTTGCGTAAACGATCTCGTTCTGATTAAGGACGAGAATCTTCCTCCAATGCGTTGACCACTAGCTAGAGTGGTCGAGGTCGTCAAAGGCAAGGATGGAGTGTGCCGCGTAGCTGATTTGAAGACTGCCACAGGAACCATCAGAAGGGCCGTTACACGGCTATGTGTACTGCCCCTCAAGGAGTCTGTTGAAAGACTGGCTTCCAACGGGGGGAGTATGTTCGGGCCAGCCGCTAATCAACAGGCCTAACTTAAAACTATACATACACTACAATACAATACAATATACTGTAATACTGTAAACGGATGTCCTGACTCCTGCTCATCTGCTTTTAGGCGGTCCACACGAAGCAATCCTCGAGCCCGATCTGACGAAGCTGAACTATAATCGTCTGGATGGCTGGCAACGGGTCACTCAACTGCAGCAGATATTCTGGAGCCGCTGGCGCGAAGAGTATCTAACTCTTTTGCAAGAACGGTCGAAATGGCGGACTCCCACGCAAAATCTTTGCGTAAACGATCTCGTTCTGATTAAGGACGAGAATCTTCCTCCAATGCGTTGACCACTAGCTAGAGTGGTCGAGGTCGTCAAGGGCAAGGATGGAGTGTGCCGCGTAGCTGATTTGAAGACTGCCACAGGAACCATCAGAAGGGCCGTTACACGGCTATGTGTACTGCCCCTCAAGGAGTCTGTTGAAAGACTGGCTTCCAACGGGGGGAGTATGTTCGGGCCAGCCGCTAATCAACAGGCCTAACTTAAAACTATACATACAATACAATATACTGCAATACTGTAAACGCCCACGTTCGGCAGCGCTGCTGCGCTCTCCCTCTGTAAAGGGCGCTCTGCAGCCGCCGCCTCAGCTCTAGCTTTGATTAGCCGACGGTGCTAATTTCAGTAATCTGCTAACCTCTCTGCGCATTGGTTGCATTTGGATCTCGTTTACACATATGTACATTTATCTGGTTGTGCTAAGAGCAAGCAATCGGCCTCCGCTATCAGCCGCCGGTATAAATAAACGGCTATTAAATTTGGAACAATTCGCATTATTATTTTGGATAAAAATAGGTGCCAAAAAAGCTTGGCATCTCAAACACTGCCCTATCTCAGATGGATTGGTCATTCCTTGACGATCTCCAGGAAATTGAGTCTGCCACGAATGCATTCTATAGCACTATTTTTTCCATCTTTCCCATGCATGTTCCTTTAGTCACCCCCTCCAGAAATCTTTCTGGTCCTATCTGGTTCACGCCGAGATTAATAAATCTGAAGAATTTAAAATCCCGTATGTACAAGAAGTTTAAAAAATCCGGTTTGCAATCAGACTTTTCGAAGTACTCAATTGCAAAATCGAAATTTTCCTTATTTAATACATTGTGCTACAACAGATACTTGACCAAATGCAAGCTTAACTTTAAACGCGACCCTAAACAATTCTTCAGGTTTGTTAATTCTAAACGTAAATCTTCCCGATTTCCCTCTTCTTTGCACTTAAATGGTAGTTATGCTGATAGCAATAGCGATATTGCTGATCTGTTCGCTTCCTTTTTCCAACGCTGATACTCTGTCCTGTCTATTAACTTTCCCTCTATCCTAGCTTCATCGAATGACTTTAGTAGTAGTCACTCTTATCATATCCCTATAAATAGTTCTAACTGTATCCTTCCCCCCTTCATCGACTATGATGGTCTCCTAACAAATTTAAAATCGTGCAAGTTTTCGTTCTCCACTGGGCCAGACTCGGTTCCGAGTGCTGTTCTTAAACTTTGTGCAGAATCTCTTTGTGTGCCTCTCCTAAAACTTTTTAACTTGTCTCTCGAGACTGGTGACTTTCCCACCGTCTGGAAAGAATCCTATAGTTCCCTTTCATAAAAAGGGATCTAAATCTGATGTCTCTAACTACCGCTGTATTTCCAATTTATCTGCCATTCCTAAACTCTTTGAAAAAATCATCACTTCTCAGCTGCAACATTTCTGTAGTTCTGTATTCTCTGATTCACAGCATGGATTCATTAAACGTCGCTCAGTTTCTACTAATCTCCTTGAATTTTTCACCTTTGTTAATTCGGGATTTGCTAAACAGTGTCAAACTGATGTCGTTTATACTGACTTTAGTAAAGCCTTTGACTCCGTCAATCATAATCTACTTATTCATAAACTGTCTCTTCTAGGGTTTCCGACTAAGCTTCTATACTGGACTAATTCTTAACTTTGTAACCGTTCTCAACGTGTCTGCTTCAACTCCTCTCTCTCTAAGCCTGTTGTTGTCTCATCGGGGGTTCCTCAAGGTAGCCACCTGGGTCCCTTGCTATTTAACCTATTTATTAACGATCTTCCTCAAATGTTATCTCATTCCCGCGTCCTAATGTATGCTGATGACGTTAAGCTATGTTTTTCCTACAGTGACCCCTTGTCCCCACTGTCTTTGCAATCAGATCTTGATGCCCTTAACAACTGGTGCCTACCAGGACATACATACCTCTTAACATTTCTAAATGCAATATAATGACTTTTCACCGCAATAAGCCATACCTTTTCGATTACTCTATTAATAACATTATCCTTCAACGCCTTTTCAAAGTTAACGACTTGGGCATTACCTTTGTACCCAATCTATGTTTCAACTCTCATATCTCTACTATCTCTAACAAAGCCAAAGGAGTCCTTGGATTTGTCAAAAGATGGTCTAAGGAATTTACAGACCCGTATACTACATGTTTATGTTACTATGTTACTAACATGTTACTATGTTTCCAAGATAGGCCGGACCAGAGAAACATACAGAAGTTTTGTAGTATACGGGTCTGTAAAGATATAGATATATAAAGATATATATATAGATATATATATATATATGTATATATATATTATATCTATATATATATATATATATATATATATATATCTATGTACGACAACAGCACAGGAACAATTTATAGATGTTGAACGATTTGTGAATTATGTACGCCTTGTTAGAGCAATAGGCTGGATAAAAAAATTTATAAATAACTTGTCCGGACTAAAAGATTTAAAAGCAACTGGAGAATTATCCTTCAATGAGATGCGGAAGGCCGAGTTGACAATATGCAGATTGGTACAATTGGAGGTCTTCCAGGAAGAAATCGATATTTTAGAAAAATGTCATAATATTGCATTTAGAAATGTTAAGAGGTAGAACGTTGATTAAGCACCAGTTGTTAAGAGCATCAAGATCTGATTGCAAAGATAGTGGGGACAAGGGGTCACTGTAGGAAAAACATAGCTTAACGTCATCAGCATACATTAGGACACGGGAATGAGATAACATTTGAGGAAGATCGTTAATAAATAGGTTAAATAGCAAGGGACCCAGATGGCTACCTTGAGGAACCCCCGATGAGACAACAACAGGCTTAGAGAGAGAGGAGTTGAAGCAGACACGTTGAGAACGGTTACAAAGTTAAGAATTAGTCCAGTGTAGAAGCTTAGTCGGAAACCCTAGAAGAGACAGTTTATGAATAAGTAGATTATGATTGACGGAGTCAAAGGCTTTACTAAAGTCAGTATAAACGACATCAGTTTGACACTGTTTAGCAAATCCCGAAGTTACAAAGGTGAAAAATTCAAGGAGATTAGTAGAAACTGAGCGACGTTTAATGAATCCATGCTGTGAATCAGAGAATACAGAACTACAGAAATGTTGCAGCTGAGAAGTGATGATTTTTTCAAAGAGTTTAGAAATGGCAGATAAATTGGAAATACAGCGGTAGTTAGAGACATCAGATTTAGATCCCTTTTTATGAAAGGGAACTATAGGATTCTTTCCAGACGGTGGGAAGTCACCAGTCTTGAGAGACAAGTTGAAAAGTTTTAGGAGAGGCACACAAAGAGATTCTGCACAAAGTTTAAGAACAGCACTCGGAACCGAGTCTGGCCCAGTGGAGAACGAAAACTTGCACGATTTTAAATTTGTTAGGAGACCATCATAGTCGATGAAGGGGGGAAGGATACAGTTAAAACTATTTATAGGGATAGGATAAGAGTAACTACTACTAAAGTCATTCGATGAAGCTAGGATAGAGGGAAAGTTAATAGACGGGACAGAGTAGCAACGTTGGAAAAAGGAAGCGAATAGATCAGCAATATCGCAATCCCTATCAGCATAACTACCATTTAAGTGCAAAGAAGAAGGAAATCGGGAAGATTTACGTTTAGAATTAACAAACCTGAAGAATTGTTTAGGGTCGCGTTTAAAGTTAAGCTTGCATTTGGTCAAGTATCTGTTGTAGCACAATGTATTAAATAAGGAAAATTTCGATTTTGCAATTGAGTACTTCGAAAAGTCTGATTGCAAACCGGATTCTTTGAACTTCTGGTACATACGGGATTTTAAATTCTTCAGATTTATTAATCTCGTGGTGAACCAGATAGGACCAGAAAGATTTCTGGAGGGGGTGACTAAAGGAACATGCATGGGAAAGATGGAAAAAATAGTGCTATAGAATGCACTCGTGGCAGACTCAATTTCCTGGAAATCGTCAAGGAATGACCAATCCATCTGAGATAGGGCAGTATTCAAGTAGAGAAAATCAGCCTTCTTAAAGCAATAGATATTCGAAGGCTTAATAAACGACTTTATAGGGCATGAAGAGGGCAACAGGAAATCCATTGAAAGTGTGGGATGGTATGGGTCTTCAGGGAATGATAGAGGTGATCCTCGACATACCAAAGTGCTCGAAGCATCGGTAGTGAAGACGAGATCAAGGATCCTACACATGCTATTGCGTATGCCATTTACCTGGCCTAACGATGTATCGGACAGAGAATCAACGAAGTAATGCTGCATAGATGGGAACATTAAGTTTGAGTCATTGGATGGAGACCAAGTGATATTTGGGAGATTAAAGTCACCAAGGACAATAAGACGATCAGAATCACTAAGCTGAGACAAAACGGACTGAAGATGGGCAGCGTGAAGCTTATAAGTTGTAAATTCAGAGGACGGTGGGATGTAAGAGCATGATATGAATAAATTAAAAGAACACAGACGAATTTTAGTTACGATAATTTCAATAGTGTTGAGCTCATCGATGGAAAAGAATTGGGAAGTTAAGTCGGAACGAACAGCAATTAGGACAATTAGTCAAATTGGCGGCTAAGGTTGGTTTCAGCATTGCCACAATTATTTAATAGTACTTTGTTTATCTTCTTTATCTTAACGACAAACAAATTACATCCATCGGGTCATAAGTACCAATATAAATAAAATGGCAACGGCAAGCATTAATGTTGTACTGGACAGGCAACTGGCCACAGGCGAAGAGATCCAGAACGTTAGAAGAAATTATATGAAGGATCCCACTGAGATATGTTAAAACTCGGCTGGAGAGGTTAACAAATCTCTGGGAAATGTTTTTAAAGAAGGAAACTATTTTCCAAAATATAATTCAAGGCTCAAAAATTGAGCACCATTATTTCAACAATCAATATTTTAAAGAAATTGATTTGGTTTTAAAATACAAGGATGAATTTACGAAAGAATTATCTTTCACAGAAACACAGAGGGAGACAGGATCCATAACTTCTGTGGAGGATGAGCTCGAAATAGTGCCGTGATTTGAGAGCAAAGGGAATTGCTTGATAGTCTTCAACGGATAATGAATAAAATGACGGATGAGACCAGAAAGGATTTCAAACCAATAATAATTAAATATTGGGATGAGATTAGATCTATTCACATCCAAATTTATAGGAACGGTACTTATCCTACGAGCATGGGATATAATGAAGACGCACTTTTGTCAATTCAAGCATTGACGATACCGAACGCTGTTCAGCAATTCAACGCTACTCCTCATATGAGCAATGCGTTACCTCTGCCAAAGGTTGCCATCCCTAAATTTGATGGAGATTACCTTAAATGGCAACAGTTTCATGACATTTTAAAGAAAATGATCTATGAAGCGCATGTACCCGTCATTCAGAAAATGTGGTATTTAAAAACCAACGTTTCGAGAGAAGCAGTTGTGTCTTCACTTCGCTCCGCCTAAATAATTTTATTTTTGTGATCAAAGGAAAGTAATTGTGTTGTAAAATCGCTTACTGTGTTTTAAACTGATCGTGCAACTAAATTACTATCCGTGTTTATTCTTTTATCGTGCTTTTGTGCAGGGAATTCCAATTGCAATTGCAATTTTGCAATTTTTGTGCATTCTTTCTAGCCCCACTCGTTCTTATGCTCAGCTGATTTGTTGTTGCTATATGCATTGTATGCTGCACTCTCCCTGAGCCGCTGTCTAATTTTATACGACTACTTTGTCTATCATCCGCTTATTTTTCTTACATATTAACATACATACATATAACGGGCCTGCCAAATTCTGTGTTTCTCGGTGTTATTTGTATTCTGTTCTTTTCTCAAATTTTGTTACTTTTGTGAATTTATTTTCAATTTTTCAATTCCTACTGCGAATTCTTAACTTCTCTGCACTTATTCGCAGCAGTTTTGTTGTTGCCTATTCTAGTGCGGTGCGCTTGCTCTCTCTGTACCGCTCTCTGTTTTTATCCACCCTCTGCTTATCTGTTATCTGTCTCTCCGTACACTTTCCGTTACTGTGATTGCTTTGTTCGTTCTTGCGCGCGCAATTGTGTAACACAAGCTAAAATCACTATCTCTGCCCCACACCGACTTATATTTTACCTTTCTTTTTTCTTTTTTTTTTTACATATTTATTGTTTCTACTATCGAACAATGAGCACCTGTTGCGCTTAACGCTGTGACGGTCACCGCTCGGTAGCTACACGTCAAACATTTATTTTCTGCTGGTTGTGTGACAACACGGCTCACTCTAGCTGCGCGGGTTTTGGTCATATCGGTGGTCGCGTTGTCGATCTGATTAAGACCCGCTGCGGTCTCAACTGGACTTGGGATTGCAGGGCAGTTGAAGCCGATATGCGAACATTTATGAGACAGACTCATAACGAATTCGCTGCTGTCCACTATGAATTCCGGAAATTGCAGGATAAGTTTACCTCAATGGAAGCTCATTTTAAAAATCTTAAAATTATAAATGAGTCTCCAAAGAGAAGAAAGGTTACACCTAGTCTGCCCAGTGCTCATAGTTCTAATTTTCTTGCAGCTAAAGACTCTGACGTTCCTCCAATCAGTTCGCCAGCTCTGATCGACTTTGGCGCCAAAGAAATCGAGGTACAGGCAACCACATCGAAAAAGACGTCTGGCTCCTCACATGTCGGCTGTTCACCTGTGCCTGTGTCTGCCAAGGATGTCCAACTGGACATTAATGTTCATCCAGTGCCTGTGATTGCCCAGGTTGTCCAACCGGACAGTAATGGTCCTACAGATGTCGGCATCACAGTGCCCCCTACGGAAGTCGATACTGCTGTCAGCATGGAAGTTGAAGCAGTACCCTCCATACCGGCTCGCACTGGCTCAGAAGTTGATACTGCTGTCAGCATGGAAGTTGAAGTAGTTCCTTCCACACCGGCTCGCACTGGCTCCTCAGCCAGCGCTATCCCATCTGCTCCTCGGGTAGAACCCGCCTCTGCCTCACCCACAAACCATGTGACCCCTCTCGACCGATCTACTCTCTTCGCTGTTGCTCCTCTAAAATCTATCTTTGTCTCACGTCTTATGGAATCGGCTACGGATGCAATGGTTCGAGAGTATATTTTCTCTAAACTAAACATCAATAGTTCCTCTGACATAGTAGTTACTAAATTTTCTTTTAAAGAAAAACGTAATATTTCCTCCTTTAAAATTCTTGTTCCGGAGAAGTTTGTTAAGACTGTGTTGGAACCCTCTTTCTGGCCTGAGCACACTATCTGTCATATTTTCAATAGTCGATCACGATCTTCGCAGCCCGCTCCTCGGGTAGGAATCCTTGCAACTCCTTCTACTGATTTTCCATCTACTTCAAAAAACTGAATTCTTCCCCACCTCTAAAGATTTCTTATCAGAATGTACGTGGCCTGTGTAGTAAGCTCACCAAATTACATGCTTATAGTGCAACTTTCGATTTCGACATTATCGCCTTCACTGAAACATGGCTCAATTCCTCAATCTCGGATTCCGAGATTTTTGTAGATAATTTTAACATATATAGATCTGATCGACCATCTCGAGGTGGCGGCGTCCTAATTGCTGTTCGTTCTGACTTAACTTCCCAACTCTTTTCCATCGATAAGCTCAACTCTATTGAACTTATCGTTGTCAAAATTCGTCTGTGTTCTTTTAATTTATTCATATCATGCTCTTACATCCCACCGTCTTCTGAATTTACAACTTATATGCTTCACGCTGCCCATCTCCAGTCCGTTTTGTCTCAGCTTTGTGATTCTGATCGTCTTATTGTCCTCGGTGACTTTAATCTCCCTAATGTCACTTGGTCCCCATTCAAGGACTCAAACTTAATGTTCCCATCTCTGTATGCAGCATGACTTCGTTGATTCTCTGTCCGATACATCGTTAGGCCAGGTAAATGGCATACGCAATAGCATGTGTAGGATCCTTGATCTCGTCTTCACTACCGATGCTTCGAGCACGTCGGTATGTCGAGGATAACCTCTATCATTCCCTGAAGATCCATACCATCCCACACTTTCAATTGATTTCATGTTACCATCTTCAAGCCGTATAAAGTCGTTTATTAAGCCTTCAAATATCTATTGCTTCAAGAAGGCTGATTTCCTCTACTTGAATACTGCCCTATCTCAGATGGATTGGTCATTCCTTGACGATCTCCAGGAAATTGAGTCTGGCACGAATGCATTCTATAGCACTATTTTTTCCATCTTTCCCATGCATGTTCCTTTAGTCACCCCCTCCAGAAATCTTTCTGGTCCTATCTGGTTCACCCCGAGATTAATAAATCTGAAGAATTTAAAATCCCGTATGTACAAGAAGTTTAAAAAATCCGGTTTGCAATCAGACTTTTCTAAGTACTCAATTGCAAAATCGAAATTTTCCTTATTTAATACATTGTGCTACAACAGATACTTGACCAAATGCAAGCTTAACTTTAAACGCGACCCTAAACAATTCGTCAGGTTTGTTAATTCTAAACGTAAATCTTCCCGAATTCCCTCTTCTTTGCACTTAAATGGTAGTTATGCTGATAGGGATTGCGATATTGCTGATCTGTTCGCTTCCTTTTTCCAACGCTGCTACTCTGTCCCGTCTATTAACTTTCCCTCTATGCTAGCTTCATCGAATGACTTTAGTAGTAGTTACTCTTATCCTATCCCTATAAATAGTTCTAACTGTATCCTTCCCCCCTTCATCGACTATGATGGTCTCCTAACAAATTTAAAATCGTGCAAGTTTTCGTTCTCCACTGGGCCAGACTCGGTTCCGAGTGCTGTTCTTAAACTTTGTGCAGAATCTCTTTGTGTGCCTCTGCTAAAACTTTTCAACTTGTCTCTCGAGACTGGTGACTTTCCCACCGTCTCGAAAGAATCCTATAGTTCCCTTTCATAAAAAGGGATCTAAATCTGATGTCTCTAACTACCGCTGTATTTCCAATTTATCTGCCATTCCTATATATATATATATATATATATATATATCTATATATACCAAAATTTATTCCAAGATAGGCCGGACCAGAGAAACATACAGAAGTTTTTTAGTATACGGGTCTGTAAATTCCTTAGACCATCTTTTGACAAATCCAAGGACTCCTTTGGCTTTGTTAGAGATAGTAGAGATATGAGAGTTGAAACATAGATTGGGTACAAAGGTAATGCCCAAGTCGTTAACTTTGAAAAGGCGTTGAAGGATAATGTTATTAATAGAGTAATCGAAAAGGTATGGCTTATTGCGGTGAAAAGTCATTATATTGCATTTAGAAATGTTAAGAGGTAGAATGTTAATTAGGCACCAGTTGTTAAGGGCATCAAGATCTGATTGCAAAGATAGTGGGGACAAGGGGTCACTGTAGGAAAAACATAGCTTAACGTCATCAGCATACATTAGGACGCGGGAATGAGATAACATTTGAGGAAGATCGTTAATAAATAGGTTAAATAGCAAGGGACCCAGGTGGCTACCTTGAGGAACCCCCGATGAGACAACAACAGGCTTAGAGAGAGAGGAGTTGAAGCCGACACGTTGAGAACGGTTACAAAGGTAAGAATTAGTCCAGTATAGAAGCTTAGTCGGAAACCCTAGAAGAGACAGTTTATGAATAAGTAGATTATGATTGACGGAGTCAAAGGCTTTACTAAAGTCAGTATAAACGACATCAGTTTGACACTGTTTAGCAAATCCCGAAGTTACAAAGGTGAAAAATTCAAGGAGATTAGTAAAAACTGAGCGACGTTTAATGAATCCATGCTGTGAATCAGAGAATACAGAACTACAGAAATGTTGCAGCTGAGAAGTGATGATTTTTTCGAAGAGTTTAGGAATGGCAGATAAATTGGAAATACAGCGGTAGTTAGAGACATCAGATTTAGATATATATATATATATATATATATATATATATATATATATAGATATATATATATGTATGTATATATGTATGTATATATATATGTATATATATATATGTATATATATGTACGACAACAGTACAGGAACAATTTATAGATGTTGAACGATTTGTGATTATGTACGCCTTGTTAGAGCAATAGGCTGGATAAAAAGATTTATAAATAACTTGTCCGGACTAAAAGATTTAAAAGCAACTGGAGAATTATCCTTCAATGAGATGCGGAAGGCCGAGTTGACAATATGCAGATTGGTACAATTGGAGGTCTTCCAGGAAGAAATCGATATTTTAGAAAAATGCCAACCGCTTCCGAAGAGTAGCCCTATGTATTCATTGTCCCCTGAAATAAGTAAAGAAGGAGTTTTAGTTGTGCACGGCAGGCTTGATTATGCCATAATATTGCCTCAAACGGCACGTCAGCCAATAATTCTCCCAAGAGGGCACCCGTTAACCAATCTGATAGTACATCATTACCACAAAATATATCATCATCAAAATGACGACCTCATAGTAAACGAAATACCCCGAAAATTCTGGATAACCGGCCTGCGAAATGCCGTCAAACGCGTTAAGTCCTCATGTCAATATTGCAAGAATCAAAATGTGAGACCAATCCCGACTCTAATGGGACAGTTGCCCTCAGATCGAGTTACGCCTTATAATCGACCTTATAATCGACCATTCACCTTTACAGGATTGGACTATTAGGGGCCCGTAATTGTCACGATTGGGAGACGCAATGAGAAACGGTGGGTGGCATTTGACAATCAGAGCTATTCATCTGGAGCTTGCGGAAGCATAATGCTTAATAATGGTTATAAAAAATGTTGTTAACCGAAGAGGCATACCGTATTGTATTAGATCTGACATGGGCACAAATTTTGTTGGCGTGGACAATCAACTTAGAAGAGTAAAGGATCTACTGGATACGGAACAAATCAAGGCCAAGCTATGAATTGATGATAGTGGAAACTTTTGTCATCATAAGCAATACCGGATATCAAAACAATTAAAGGACATTTTTTGGCGCCGCTGTATTAGGGAATACTTGCCAGTACTAACTAGGCGAACGTAATGGTTTGCACCTATAAAACCAATCAAAGCTGGAGACGTGGTATTAATCTGCGATGAGAATGAGCCAAGAGGTAACTGCAAAAGGGGAATAGTTGTGCGACCCATAAAAGCAAAGGATGGACAAGTCAGAGTTGGAGAGATCGAAACGTCAAAGGGCATTTTGAAACGACCCTTATCAAAGTTAGCTATTCTCGATGTATTGGGAAAAACTCCGTAGTCGATTTACGGGGGGTGGAATGTTATAAATACTCATTATTTAAACCTAACTGCCTGTTTTTGAATGCGTTGGTTCTGCTGCCCTGAATACAGAGCAGCCCTGACGTAACACGTGAAATTGATATTTTTAGTTGATATCTTATATATTGATCGTTATAAGCGATATTTTGCGTTTCGATAATGATACTGGAATTAGTAGGCGAAGGTTAAGAAAGACGAACTCCAGAAATCTTTCTGGTCCTATCTGGTTCACCCCGAGATTAATAAATCTGAAGAATTTAAAATCCCGTATGTACAAGAAGTTTAAAAAATCCGGTTTGCAATCAGACTTTTCTAAGTACTCAATTGCAAAATCGAAATTTTCCTTATTTAATACATTGTGCTACAACAGATACTTGACCAAATGCAAGCTTAACTTTAAACGCGACCCTAAACAATTCTTCAGGTTTGTTAATTCTAAACGTAAATCTTCCCGATTTCCTTCTTCTTTGCACTTAAATGGTAGTTATGCTGATAGGTATTGCGATATTGCTGATCTGTTCGCTTCCTTTTTCCAACGTTGCTACTCTGTCCCGTCTATTAACTTTCCCTCTATCCTAGCTTCATCGAATGACTTTAGTAGTAGTTACTCTTATCCTATCCCTATAAATAGTTCTAACTGTATCCTTCCCCCCTTCATCGACTATGATGGTCTCCTAACAAATTTAAAATCGTGCAAGATTTCGTTCTCCACTGGGCCAGACTCGGTTCCGAGTGCTGTTCTTAAACTTTGTGCAGAATCTCTTTGTGTGCCTCTCCTAAAACTTTTCAACTTGTCTCTCAAGACTGGTGACTTTCCCACCGTCTGGAAAGAATCCTATAGTTCCCTTTCATAAAAAGGTATCTAAATCTGATGTCTCTAACTACCGCTGTATTTCCAATTTATCTGCCATTCCTAAACTCTTCGAAAAAATCATCACTTCTCAGCTGCAACATTTCTGTAGTTCTGTATTCTCTGATTCACAGCATGGATTCATTAAACGTCGCTCAGTTTCTACTAATCTCCTTGAATTTTTCACCTTTGTAACTTCGGGATTTGCTAAACAGTGTCAAACTGATGTCGTTTATACTGACTGTTGAGCTACTGAGCTTCTTCAGCAGCTTATTTTGCGAGATTTAATTAAAACACAAAAGAGGTTTGGATTCAATGTGTGTGTGTATATTGTGTATTATGCCTGTTTGAGATGCCAAGCTTTTTTGGCACCTATTTCTATCCAAAATAATAACGCGAATTGTTCAATGTAATAACTGTTTATTTATACCGGCGGCTGCTAGCGGAAGCCGATTGCTTGCTCTTAGCACAACCAGATAAATGTACATATGTGTAAACGAGATCCAAATGCAACCAATGCGCAGAGAGGTTAGCAGATTACTGAAATTAGCACCGTCGGCTAATCAAAGCTAGAGCCGAGGCGGCGGCTGCAGAGCGCCCTTTACAGAGGGAGAGCAGCAGCGCTGCCGAACGTGGGCGTTTACAGTATTGCAGTATATTGTATTGTATTGTAGTGTATGTATAGTTTTAAGTTAGGCCTGTTGATTAGCGGCTGGCCCGAACATACTCCCCCCGTTGGAAGCCAGTCTTTCAACAGACTCCTTGAGGGGCAGTACACATAGCCGTGTAACGGCCCTTCTGATGGTTCCTGTGGCAGTCTTCAAGTCAGCTACGCGGCACACTCCATCCTTGCCCTTGACGACCTCGACCACTCTAGCTAGTGGCCAACGCATTGGAGGAAGATTCTCGTCCTTAATCAGAACGAGATCGTTTACGCAAAGATTTTGCGTGGTAGTCCGCCATTTCGACCGTTCTTGCAAAAGAGTTAGATACTCTTCGCGCCAGCGGCTCCAGAATATCTGCTGCAGTTGAGTGACCCGTTGCCAGCCATCCAGACGATTATAGTTCAGCTTCGTCAGATCGGGCTCGAGGATTGCTTCGTGTGGACCGCCTAAAAGCAGATGAGCAGGAGTCAGGACATCCAAATCAGCAGGATTTTCTGAAAGCGAGAGCAAAGGGCGAGAATTAACAATTGCCGTGATCTGGCAGATTAGAGTGCGCAGCTCGTCGAAGTCAAGCACAGAGGGCCCAACTGAGCGGTACAGGTGATGCTTTGCTGTCTTCACGGCCGCTTCCCACAAACCGCCAAAGTGCGGAGAGCGTGGTGGGATGAAGCGCCAGTCGATCGAGTCCGCCAAGCAGGATTCATGGACCTCCTTCATATGCGAGTCGCTCATAAAGAGTTTCTTGAGCTCCAAAAGCTCGTTCTTCGCGCCAACGAAGTTTGTCGCATTGTCAGACCAAATTTGACTTGGCCTTCCTCGCGTGGAAGTGAAACGCTTTAAGGCGCCTAGAAACGAAGCGGTGGTCAGGTCCTTTACGAGCTCCATGTGTATAGCCTTAGAAGTGAAGCAAATGAATACACTGATGTAGCACTTGATGGGTGGCCTCGTGCGGATTTCTGATCTATACAAAAAGGGCCCACAGTAATCCACTCCAGTTACTTCAAAAGGTCGAGTCCCCTCCAAACGCTCCTTAGGCAGATCTCCCATGATGTGCTGAACCATGCGCGGCCTAGTCCTGAAGCATCTCACACACTTGCTGACTACCTTTGATACTGCCTTGATTCCGCCAATGGGCCAATATTCCAGTCGAATTTTGGCAAGTAGTGCGCGAGGTCCAGCATGAAGGTTCCTTTCGTGATAATACCTTATCAGCGCACAAGTTATGGGATGTCCCTTTGGCAGAATAAGAGGGTGCTGAGCATCAAATCCCAGAGATGAGTTTCCAAGACGACCTCCAACTCTTAGTAATCCATACTGATCGATGAACGGAGAGAGTGAGCTGATTGAACTGGATTTCCTGACTTGACCATTGCGTTGAATCTCTCTTATATCCATATACAAAATAGCCAGTTGAATATGCCGGATCAGAAGATGCGTTCCTTGCCGAATATCCGAAACAGTGAGTCCAGAATGCCGAAGCCGATGTACAAATTTATGCATGTAGGCGAATGTGCGCTGCATGCCGAAGAATGAATTTGCAAATTTGCATTCTGACGTAAGATCGGCATGTGGGGACGCGATCAGCAATACACGCTTGCGAAGCTCTGCCGTTGCTGCTTCAGGAACAGGAGGTACAGGCCACTCTTCCTTGGAGCCTACCAAAAATGATGGACCATGAAACCACAGCTCTGAGTGGATAAGTTGGTGGGGAAGCGAGCCTCTAGAGAGAACGTCAGCAGGATTTAATGATGTGGGGACATAGCGCCATTCCATGCCTGCCGTCAACTCCTGAATTGCTGCCACTCGATTTGCCACGAAGACTTGAAATTTGGCTGGCTCATCCCGTATCCAAGATAATGCTGTCGATGAATCTGACCAGCAATAAAATCGACCTGTAAAACTTCCAATATCCTTCAAATTATTCATTAGTTTCGCAAGCAAATGGGCTCCACTTAATTCAAGCTTGGGAATCGATAAGGTTTTTAGCGGCGCCACTCGAGACTTTGAGCACAAGATATTGCTCGACAACTGCCCTTCCCTGGACACCACATATATGCAAGCGCCATATGCTTCCGTGCTGGCGTCACAAAATCCGTGAAGTTCGATTACCGTATTAGAAGGATGAACAACGCAAGGAAATGATATCCGCGTGATACTTGACAAACTGTTTCTCAAGTCCATCCAAGAGGAATGCAACGCTGAGGGTAGGCTTTCATCCCAATCCAAATTTTCTCTCCAAAGCTGCTGAATGAAGATTTTGCACCTGACAATAACGGGATTTATCAATCCAAGAGGGTCGTAGAAACGAGCAATCGTAGACAAAACCGATCGCTTGGAGGGCTTCGAATTTGTGTCCAGCGCGGACAGGGCAAAAGACAGCTGATCTGATGCAGGGTCCCATGCTAAGCCAAGAGTTTTCGTTATGTCACTTCCATCATGAAACCTTAAGTATTTCTCTCTGTCCTCTTCAGGCGTTCCCTCAAGTACTTCCTGATGGCTAGAGCACCATTTCCTAAGCTTAAAATTACCGCAAGACAGTATGGCGGAGGTTTGATGCATCTTTTCCATGACCTCAGCGACAGAGCTGCCGCCCGAGATGAGATCATCCACGTAAAAATCCTGCTGCAGAGCAGCTGAGCCAAGAGGGTAGGACTCACGGACTCACTCACTCGTCAATGGCCAGCTGGTGCATTGCGCGAACTGCTAAAAACGATGCAGCTCTAGTGCCATATGTGACGGTGTCTAATGTGTAGACCTGAACTTCGGACTGGACAGAATCTCGCCATAGAATGCACTGAAAGTAATTGTCAGGTGAAGACACTCGCACGCAGCGGTACATTTTACAAATGTCCCCAGTGAGAGCGACTGGATATGTGCGAAACCGAATTAGTATGCTGAACAATGCAGGCTGAATAACAGGGCCTGCCATCATCGCATCATTTAGGGAACATCCAGTTGATGTAGCTGCCGAACCATCGAAAACAACACGAAGCTTTGTCGTCGTACTATCCTCCTTTAAAACACAGTGATGAGGCAAGAAATATCTGCAGAGACTACGAGAATCAGGGTTGACTGGGGACATATGCTTCAACTCAATATACTCCCTCATAAAGGCAGAGTACCGCTCCTTGAGTGTAGTATCACGATCCAACTTTCGCTCCAAATTGATGAATCGACGATGCGCCTGAGTGTAAGATTCCCCTAAACGATCGCCATTATCCTTTAACGGAAGACGAACTGAATACTCCCCTGATGGCAAACGTGAGAAGTGGTCTACGAAATGCGCTTCACAATCTAATTCTTCCTTCGTATTCAAAACGGCGTCCGCACAAGTCTCGACCTCCCAAAACATACGAAGAGTTTTGTCCAACCTTGCATCCATGCTAGCTTCCGAATCTGGAGAATTGTGCGTTGCCAAGAGCGCCGAGCGTGCTACCCTTTGTCCACCACCGGATACGATCCACCCAAGCCGGGTCTTCTGCAGAAGAGGCAGACCATCGATGAGTTTGATTTGCCCTACGCAGAGGAGATCATAGAAAATGCTGGCACCAATGAGAAAATCCACTCGCTGAGGGTTGAAAAATGCAGGATCAGCAAGCTGAATATTTGACGGAATATTCCAATCGGCTACATTGACTGCCTGACTTGGTTGACAATCGGTGATCGTAGGAGCTATAAGAGCAGTAAGCGTAGTTGTATAGTCAGCTGTGCGAGAATGCATACAAATGTTCACGGTGGATCCCTCAGTAGCCACGCTGGTATCGCCGAGCCCAGAGACAAGTGCAGACGATTGAGTTCTCCTAAGCTGAAGCTGATGGGCGAACCTGGATGTGATGAGATGAAGCTGAGATCCTGAATCTAGTATGGCACGACAAGGAACTAAAACGCCAGACCGATTCTTTACGAGAACCACAGCGGTAGCCAGAAACACAACATCGGATTGAAGACCTTGGGCAGCAAGAGAGGTAGAGGCAGGGGAAGGTGAACTGCTAACAGAATCCTGAGTGGCAGAAATAGCGTCTGGTTGGAGGGTTAGATCTGGAGGAGAAAGATCTGGGGAGCCTTGAGTTGTGGATTGCAGATTCTCGAAATGCAACAAACTATGATGCCTCCCACCGCATACTCGACATTTTCCACTGTTGCATGCACGAGTCCGATGCCCCGCTTTTAGGCAGTTGAAACAGAGGGAAAGCTTCTTCACTTCTTTGTGGCGCAGCAACGGAGACAAATTCCCGAATATCCTGCAGGAATATATACCATGTCCCGCTGAATGGCAAAAACTGCATCCAGATGAGTCGGTGGAAGAATTGGAGGCAACAAAAGTTTTCTTAAACTGAGAATTATGGGTTTTTCCCACCTGAGCGCTACTAGCGGGTGCCGCTATAGCGTATTCCAAGGTCTCCATTTTCTGGCACCGCTTCTCCAAGTATTCATAAAAATCCTTTGCTGTAGGTATGGCATCCGACGACAGGTGTTCTTCCCATTTCATTTGCGTCTTAGCGTCAAACTTCTGCAGCAGCAGGTTAATTATCATACAGTGGGATATCTCCAAATCCGTTCCTAATGTTTGCAAAGCACGCATATGCAAATTGACGGCATCCGAAAACTCCCGAAGCCTTTTAGGAGATGGCGAATCCACTCTCTTGAGCCCAAGAATCTTCTTGATGTGTGCCTGAAAAACAAGTCGCTTGCTAATAAAACGTTTATTAAGTATATCCAGCGCCACGCGATAATTGGCACTGGAGAGTTCCAAAGATCGAACCGAATCCAAAGCCACATCAGCGAGGCTAGAGCGAAGGTGCTGGAACTTCTCGATGTCGCTGAGATCCGCATCCGCGTCGATGATCGAATTCGACGTATTCGACGTATCCACCGGAAAACTTGGGTATTTTCAGCTCAGGAAGTCGCTGCTTGTGAGCCATGATGATGGTACTGTGTCCAGAATGGTTTGGTAGGGTAGTCGAATTGGCAGCAGCGCGCGAGTGGCCTAGTTCGAGAGCAGCCAGTAGCTCAGCCTTCAACGATATGAAGAGCATATCAAAGTTGTTGCGCATCGCACTCCCAATCTCATCTTGATTGAGCGCTTCCAGTTCATTATGGGCCTTATTAAATTCCTCTCGAATTTCTGACAGCATGTCGATACGAACGTCGATCTCCGTGGCGTTCAAATTATCGATCTTATTGCCAGCGAATGATTCGCCGAGCCCGCTCATTCGATCGTACAAAGACTGAACTTTACGTTTATAAAGACTCAGCCTGTTATTAGCCGTCACAACATTTTCGCCCGCGCCTGTATTGGGATCGCTTTCCATGTTTAGCGGTGCGAAATGCAACGAAACAACGGAGAATAGATAACCGTTTAGCGACGGCGTACAGAATCGAGAAAGAGAGAGTGAAGACACGAAAAGTCGAAACCGTGGCTGCAGTTGTGCAGAGAATGAAAGACTTGACGATTATGCGACGGTGCACAGAAGCTGGAGCGAGAATGAGAGACACGAAAGGTCAATAACCGTGTCTGCGGCTGAGCATAGAATGAGAGATTCGACGATTAACTAACGGAATCTCAGACGACCGCACTCTCACTGAATTTGCGCATAAGCCGTTTATATTCTGCACCAATGTATTTGTTTGTGGTTAAACTGCACAGAACCGAATATATTGTTCAATTTAAATGTTTTTGCACGAAACGCGATTAGCCAATGTCTTTAATCACGTCGGGGTCACCAATGTTTGAGATGCCAAGCTTTTTTGGCACCTATTTCTATCCAAAATAATAACGCGAATTGTTCAATGTAATAACTATTTATTTATACCGGCGGCTGCTAGCGGAAGCCGATTGCTTGCTCTTAGCACAACCAGATAAATGTACATATGTGTAAACGAGATCCAAATGCAACCAATGCGCAGAGAGGTTAGCAGATTACTGAAATTAGCACCGTCGGCTAATCAAAGCTAGAGCCGAGGCGGCGGCTGCAGAGCGCCCTTTACAGAGGGAGAGCAGCAGCGCTGCCGAACGTGGGCGTTTACAGTATTGCAGTATATTGTATTGTATTGTAGTGTATGTATAGTTTTAAGTTAGGCCTGTTGATTAGCGGCTGGCCCGAACAATGCCTATGTTCAATTTGGTTTCTTAGCGAAAGAAAATACGATACGAAAGGTTGGCGATATGACGTTTGCGCACGACGATGATCCAATTTTGAGTAAAAACTGCTCCGAAGATGTGCCTCCCACGCAGCTCTTGTTGGACGACGAACGACGAAGAAAGGGCGATGTTGCGATAGAGAGTGCATAGCGACAGCAAGCAACAAATAACTAAGACAGATGCGCTCTTTATGCTGCCGTGGGCCGGCGCTAAGCCGAACATACTCCCCCCGTTGAAGAGTACGGGTCTTCGACATCCTTCTTTGGCAGCATTCACAGCTTCGCGACGGCCCTTGTGGCAATCCCAGTAGCCGTTTTTAGCTCAGCTACCCTGGGAACACCATCCTTCCCGACGATTAGCTTAGTCACCCTTCCCAATGGCCACTTGAGGGGAGGCAGGTTCTCGTTCTTTACGAGCACTACGTCGCCGACGCTAAGACTAGGCTGCCTAGTTCTCCACTTAGCTCTCTCCTGAAGAAGGGTGAGGTACTCCTCTCGCCAGCGGGACCAAAACGTCTGCTGCAGATAGTTGACCTGCTGCCAGCGATCAAGACGATTGAAGTTTAGTCTGGTTACATCTGGCTCTGCAAACATAAGGATCGGCGCCGTACTCAAGAAATGCGCTGGTGTTAGCACGTCCAAGTCGTCGGGATGCTCTGAAATGCGAAGCAATGGTCTTGAGTTGACTATAGCAGTTATATGGCACACGAGAGTTCTCAGGTCATCGAAGCAAAGTACGGAACTGGAGGCAGAACGGTAGAAGTGATGCTTGGCTGTCTTCACCGCTGCCTCCCAGAGCCCGCCAAAGTGGGGAGACCGAGGGGGAATGAAGCGCCGGTCGATGTGATCTGCGACGCAAAACTCTTGAACTGTCTTCTGGTGCTTTTCGGAGAGGAACAGCTTCTTCAGCTCCGCCAACTCGTTCTTAGCTCCAACGAAGTTAGTTGCGTTATCAGACCAAATCTCCCTTGACTGACCACGAGTACAAATGAACCGCTTGAGCGCGCTAATGAACGCTGGCGTTGACAAATCCTGCACAAGCTCCAGGTGTACGGCCTTGGTGGCAAAACAAATAAATACGCAAATGTAGCATTTGATGGGTGGTCTGGTCCGCACCTCACTCTTGTAAAAGAATGGACCACAAAAATCCACGCCTGTAACAGCAAAGGCGCAAGTTGCATTTACACGCTCCTTTGGCAGGTCAGCCATGATATGCTGAAGTAAACGCGGCTTGGCCTTAAAACATCTTGTGCAGCGATTTACGACATTTGCCACAGTCTTGCGCCCTCCAATTGGCCAATACTCATGACGAATTAGTGCGATTAATGATCGTGGTCCAGCGTGCAAGTTCCGCTCATGAAAATGCACAATTACAGCCGAAGTGACGGGATGACGCCTTGGAAGAATAACTGGATGCCGCGCGTTGAAATCAAGAGATGAGTTCGCCAACCGTCCACCGACGCATAATAGTCCATGTTCATCCAGAAATGGTGCGAGCGACGAAATAGAGCTCGACGGCTGCACCTGCTCTCCATCCCGCAAAGCCTTGTAGTCAGTCCATAAGTGCACTCTCTGTATTGAACGAATGAGTAACCGTGTGCCACCAACGATGTCATCCACTGTTACTCCCGATGACTTTTTGCGCCTCACAAATTTGAAGACGTATGCAAACGTGCGCTGAAGTTTTCCGAAGGAATTGCTAAATTTCCGGCCATCAGAGAGGTCCACGAATGGGCAAACTGCAATGAGGACTCTCTTGCGAAGCTCCAGTGTCGGCAGGTCTTGTGTAGATGACGATGGCCACATCGGTTTTTCATTTCGAAGAAAGAGTGGCCCGTGGGACCAAAGATGCGATTCTAAAAGTTCAGATGGCAGAGCGCCTCTGGACAAGATATCCGCAGGGTTCTGAGCGGTTGGAACGTGGCGCCCTTCCATCTGAGCAGTCCGCTCCTGAATGGCCGAAACCCGATTTGCAACGAAGACGTTAAAACTTGATGGGTCATTGCGAATCCAGGACAAGGCAGTTGTGGAGTCGGACCAGCAATAGAAGCTTCCAGTAAATAATTTAAGTTGATGGATCTCACTGATCAATTGAGAAAGTAGGTCAGCGCCACATAACTCCAACTTGGGCACCGTCAATACCTTGACAGGGGCGACACGAGACTTCGCACAGAAAAGTTGCACGTATGCGCCATTCTTGGTCCTTGAGACGATATAAATACATGCGCCATACGCGTCTAGGCTGGCATCACAAAACCCATGAACCTCCACCTTTGACCTGGGACTTAATACGAGGCGAGGAAATCTAAAACGCTGAGGGGCAGACAAATTCTCGCAGAAAGTGGTCCACGCTGACGAAAGAGACTCGGGTAGACTCTCATCCCATTGGAGCCGCTCCTTCCACACCAGCTGAAGGAAAATCTTTGCCTTTGCAATGACAGGCCCAATCAATCCAAGGGGATCATAAAAGCGAGCGATAGTTGACAACATAGAGCGCTTTGTCGGCTTTGAAGACAACTGTGCGGGTACTACGGAAAAGAGAAATTCATCGGATTCAGGCTCCCAAACCAATCCAAGGGCCTTTGTAAAATCGGTTCCATCGTCGAAACTCAGCAGCGTTTCTTTATCTTTGTCAGGAACTCCTTCAAGCACGGCAGGAACGTTGGAGCACCATTTCCGAATTGGGAAGTTTCCCCGAGCCAGCAACTGGGATGTCTGCTTCAACTTCTCACGCACTTCCTCTACAGATCCTCCCCCAGTCATCAAATCGTCGACATAAAAATTGGACGCCAACACTTTCGAGCCAATAGGGAATGACGATTTTTCTTCTTCGGCCAATTGGAGCATCGCACGAATCGCAAGATAGGACGCTGGCTTGGTCCCATACGTTACCGTGTCGAGTTTAAACGTCTTTACATTTTCCTGAGGTGAATCTCTCCATAAGATGCACTGAAGGTAATTATCCGGCTCAGTTACCCGGACACACCTGTACATCTTGCAGATGTCCCCAGTCAGCGCAATTGGGAACGTCCGGAACCGAAGTAATGTATGTAGAAGCTTTGGTTGTATAGTAGGCCCAGCCATTAGAACCTCATTTAGAGAAAACCCCGTTGAAGTTGTTGCAGATCCATCGAACACAACCCGCAGTTTGGTAGTTGTGCTGTCTTCCTTAAGCACGCAATGGTGTGGCAAAAAATATCGACAGCGACTGGACAGTTCTGATTCTACCAACGACATGTGATTAAGTTCTTGGTACTCCCGGATGAAAGAGGAGTACTGAGATTTTAGCTCCGACCGACGCTCAAATTTCCGCTCCAAGTTGAGGAACCGGCGATATGCTTGCATGTACGAATCACCCAAGATGTCCAAACTTCTTTTGATGAGCAACTTCACAGCGAACTCTCCAGATGACAAGCGCGAGAAATTAGCTTTGAAGTGCTCCTCACAATCGATACCCTCCGGCTTGACCGCCACCGACACTTCAGTGGAACTTTCTATCTCCCAAAACCGCCTCAGTAGCATTTCCACTTGATCGAGGGACTCATGACCTGTGTCGGATGAGCACCGAGACCCCAACAAGGCCTTTTTACGAGGTTGCTGGCCACCTCCTGAAACCACCCATCCAAGGCGAGTGTTCTGAAGCGATGGCAAGCCTGTTGCCAATTTGATTTGGCCAACGCACAGAAGATCAAAGAATAGACTAGCCCCAATGAGCAGGTCAATACGCTGCGGCCTGAAGAACTGCGGATCCGCCAGTGAAATGTTCTGCGGAATATTCCAGTCGGAAACGTCTACTGAAAAGCTAGGCTGCTGCTCGGTGATTGTGGGTGCTACCAATGCGACGAAACTGGTACTGTAGTCAGAGGATTGCGACTGCAAATTGAGGCACACTGTGTAGCCCTCCGATGCGAAACTAGAGTCCCCAAGACCCGATACTGCGGCCGATGACATGGTCTTTTTTAGTCTAAGTTGCTGAGCGAGACTAGATGTTATGAGGTGCATTTGTGACCCGGAATCCAAGAGTGCCCGACATGGCACGAGAGATCCAGCGCGATCTTTCAACAAAACCACTGCAGTGGCTAAGAGTACGACATCATTGCAAGAATTGTGAGCTATCAGAGCGGTGGCTGAAGGCTGTGAATGGGCTTCAGGGTGCGGTGACGACGAGACAGCAGACTCCGATTGCGAGCGTCTGTCATTGAAATGCAATAACGTGTGATGTTTGATCCCACAGTGGCGACAAGTTGAGGACCTGCAGGTGCGAATTTGATGGCCGGGCTTCAGGCAATTCATGCAAAGACTTAGTTTCTTCACCTCTAGTAGGCGCAGTGAAGGCGAGAGATTTAAAAACAAGGTGCAGGTATAAATACTATGGCCAGTAGTATTGCAAAATACACAGTCAAGAGCAACCGATTCAGTCGCTACGAAAGAACTCTTACTGTTGTTAAATGTTTTTTTATTCTCTTCCACCTGAATGCCGGGCGCATATATTGCCCTAGTGTGCTCCTGATTCTCCAACTTCTGACATCTTTGCTCCAGAATCTCGGTGAATTGCTCGGCTGTGGGTATACTATCCAGTGACGGAGTGTCCTCCCACTTGGCTTGTGTGGCACTGTCTACCCTCTGCAGCAGGCTGTGTATTATAATACAGTCAGCAATCTGTTCCTTTGTCCCAATACTTTTTAAGGCTCGCAGATTGCCAATTGCGGTATCTGTCAAGAACCGGAGCTGAGAAAAAGACGACTCCTCAGCCGGTCCTTTTAGGCAGGATCGTAGGTGCTGCAATTTTTCCACATTCGTCAAGTCAGGGTCCTTGTCGATTATCGAGGAAAACATGCTCCAAAAGGCGGAGTACTGTGAGTAGCCTCCACTGAATTCTGGAAGCTTTAACTCCGGTAGGCGATGTCGATGCTGCATTATAGCCGTAGCCGGGGCTTCTGAAATATGGTCCGTCCGCATTGTTGAGCAAGGGAGCATTGTGGGCTGCCGCTTGTTCAACTCATGCTTAATGCTGGTCTCCAGCATAACCACGCACTCGTCAAACTCTTCTCTTAAGGGACTACCGATCTCATCAAGATCGATTCTTTCCAGAGCATCATGATGCTCATTGAAAGACACGACAAGATCCAATACAGACTTTAAGCGGACGTTCAATTCCTCCTCCTTGAGCTCACCAATCTTCTCTTCGCCGACGGCATTTTCAATTCTCCGTGCTGCACTTAGCATAGCTTGAACCTTACGCTTGTAGTAAGAAAGGTCTGCATTGAGGGACACGGGGGAATTGAGAGCGTTAGGGGAGGGTGTGCTATCAGAAGCCATTTCTTGTATTTGATACGGCAAACACAGAGGTCAATAGCCGGTGAATAACCTCGTACAGTTTGAAGGGAACTGCAAAATCGATCGCAGCGTTCGAACACACGGGCACAGACCAGCAGCGAGAGTTCGCAAATTTGCCAAAAAACCAACAATGTCAAACACACTGAGTGCACCGAAAACGAAACGAAACAACAGCAAGCAGAACGTAAAGCGGATGACGTGAGAACCGTTACTGTTTGTGCACAACCGCCGAACCGAACAACTGTGTTTTATGCAAATTAGGGAACGATATATGTAATTGGCTTTTTGTTTATATGCTTATGCTTGTTTATATTGATGTAATTGTTTATCACGTCTGGGGTCACCAATGTTGAGCTACTGAGCTTCTTCAGCAGCTTATTTTGCGAGATTAATTTAAAACACAAAAGGGGTTTGGATTCAATGTATGTGTGTATATTGTGTATTATGCCTATGTTCAATTTGGTTTCTTAGCGAAAGAAAATACGATACGAAAGGTTGGCGATATGACGTTTGCGCACGACGATGATCCAATTTTGAGTAAAAACTGCTCCGAAGATGTGCCTCCCACGCAGCTCTTGTTGGACGACGAATGACGAAGAAAGGGCGATGTTGCGATAGAGAGTGCAGGGCGACAGCAAGCAACAAATAACTAAGACAGATGCGCTCTTTATGCTGCCGTGGGCCGGCGCTAAGCCGAACACTGACTTTAGTAAAGCCTTTGACTCCGTCAATTATAATCTACTTATTCATAAACTGTCTCTTCTAGGGTTTCCGACTAAGCTTCTATACTGGACTAATTCTTACCTTTGTAACCGCTCTCAACGTGTCTGCTTCAACTCCTCTCTCTCTAAGCCTGTTGTTGTCTCATCGGGGGTTCCTCAAGGTAGCCACCTACATATGTCCCTTGCTATTTAACCTATTTATTAACGATCGTCCTCAAATGTTATCTCATTCCCGCGTCCTAATGTATGCTGATGACGTTAAGCTATGTTTTTCCTACAGTGACCCCTTGTCCCCACTATCTTTGCAATCAGATCTTGATGCCCTTAACAACTGGTGCCTAATTAACATTCTACCTCTTAGCATTTCTAAATGCAATATAATGACTTTTCACCGCAATAAGCCATACCTTTTCGATTACTCTATTAATAACATTATCCTTCAACGCCTTTTCAAAGTTAACGACTTGGACATTACCTTTGTACCCAATCTATGTTTCAACTCTAATATCTCTACTATCTCTAACAAAGCCAAAGGAGTCCTTGGATTTGTCAAAAGATGGTCAAAGGAATTTACAGACCCGTATACTACAAAACTTCTGTATGTTTCTCTGGTCCGGCCTATCTTGGAATAAATTTTGGTATATATAGATATATATATATATATATATATGTACGACAACAGTACAGGAACAATTTATAGATGTTGAACGATTTGTGATTATGTACGCCTTGTTAGAGCAATAGGCAATATATATATATATATATATATATATATATATATAGATATATATATATATATATATATATATATGTACGACAACAGTACAGGAACAATTTATAGATGTTGAACGATTTGTGATTATGTACGCCTAGTTAGAGCAATAGGCTGGATAAAAAGATTTATAAATAACTTGTCCGGACTAAAAGATTTAAAAGCAACTGGAGAATTATCCTTCAATGAGATGCGGAAGGCCGAGTTGACAATATGCAGATTGGTACAATTGGAGGTCTTCCAGGAAGAAATCGATATTTTAGAAAAATGTCATAATATTGCATTTAGAAATGTTAAGAGGTAGAACGTTGATTAAGCACCAGTTGTTAAGAGCATCAAGATCTGAATGCAAAGACAGTGGGGACAAGGGGTCACTGTAGGAAAAACATAGCTTAACGTCATCAGCATACATTAGGACACGGGAATGAGATAACATTTGAGGAAGATCGTTAATAAATAGGTTAAATAGCAAGGGACCCAGATGGCTACCTTGAGGAACCCCCGATGAGACAATAACAGGTTTAAAGAGAGAGGAGTTAAAGCAGACACGTTGAGAACGGTTACAAAGGTAAGAATTAGTCCAGTATAGAAGCTTAGTCGGAAACCCTAGAAGAGACAGTTTATGAATAAGTAGATTATGATTGACGGAGTCAAAGACTTCACTAAAGTCAGTATAAACGACATCAGTTTGACACTGTTTAGCAAATCCCGAAGTTACAAAGGTGGAAAATTCAAGGAGATTAGTAGAAACTGAGCGACGTTTAATGAATCCATGCTGTGAATCAGAGAATACAGAACTACAGAAATGTTGCAGCTGAGAAGTGATGATTTTTTCGAAGAGTTTAGGAATGCCAGATAAATTGGAAATACAGCGGTAGTTAGAGACATCAGATTTAGATCCCTTTTTATGAAAGGGAACTATATAGGATTCTTTCCAGACGGTGGGAAAGTCACCAGTCTCGAGAGACAAGTTGAAAAGTTTTAGGAGAGGCACACAAAGAGATTCTGCACAAAGTTTAAGAACAGCACTCGGAACCGAGTCTGGCCCAGTGGAGAACGAAAACTTGCACGATTTTAAATTTGTTAGGAGACCATCATAGTCGATGAAGGGGGGAAGGATACAGTTAGAACTATTTATAGGGATAGGATAAGAGTAACTACTACTAAAGTCATTCGATGAAGCTAGGATAGAGGGAAAGTTAATAGACGGGACAGAGTAGCAACGTTGGAAAAAGGAAGCGAACAGATCAGCAATATCGCAATCCCTATCAGCATAACTACCATTTAAGTGCAAAGAAGAAGGAAATCGGGAAGATTTACGTTTAGAATTAACAAAACTGAAGAATCGTTTAGGGTCTCGTTTAAAGTTAAGCTTGCATTTGTTCAAGTATCTATTGTATCACAATGTATTAAATAAGGAAAATTTCGATTTTGCAATTGAGTACTTCGAAAAGTCTGATTGCAAACCGGATTTTTTGAACTTCTGGTACATACGGGAATTTAAATTCTTCAGATTTATTAATCTCGGGGTGAACCAGATAGGACCAGAAAGATTTCTGGAGGGGGTGACTAAAGGAACATGCATGGGAAAGATGGAAAAAATAGAGCTATAGAATGCATTCGAGGCAGACTCAATTTCCTGGAAATCGTCAAGGAATGACCAATCCATCTGAGATAGGGCAGTATTCAAGGAGAGAAAATCAGCCTTCTTAAAGCAATAGATATTCGAAGGCTTAATAAACGACTTTATAGGGCATGAAGAGGGCAACAGGAAAGCCATTGAAAGTGTGGGATGGTATGGGTCTTCAGGGAATGATAGAGGTGATCCTCGACATACCAAAGTGCTCGAAGCATCGGTAGTGAAGACGAGATCAAGGGTCCTACACATGCCGTTACGTATGCCATTTACCTGGCCTAACGATGTATCGAGAATCAACGAAGTCATGCTGCATAGATGGGAACATTAAGTTTGAGTCATTGGATGGAGACCAAGTGATATTTGGGAGATTAAAGTCACCAAGGACAATAAGACGATCAGAATCACTAAGCTGAGACAAAACGGACTGAAGATGGGCAGCGTGAAGCTTATAAGTTGTAAATTCAGAGGACGGTGGGATGTAAGAGCATGATATGAATAAATTAAAAGAACACAGACGAATTTTAATTACGATAATTTCAATAGTGTTGAGCTCATCGATGGAAAAGAATTGGGAAGTTAAGTCGGAACGAACAGCAATTAGGACAATTAGTCAAATTGTCCGGCTTGACCGCCACCGACACTTCAGTGGAACTTTCTATCTCCCAAAACCGCCTCAGTAGCATTTCCACTTGATCGAGGGACTCATGACCTGTGTCGGATGAGCACCGAGACCCCAACAAGGCCTTTTTACGAGGTTGCTGGCCACCTCCTGAAACCACCCATCCAAGGCGAGTGTTCTGAAGCGATGGCAAGCCTGTTGCCAATTTGATTTGGCCAACGCACAGAAGATCAAAGAATAGACTAGCCCCAATGAGCAGGTCAATACGCTGCGGCCTGAAGAACTGCGGATCCGCCAGTGAAATGTTCTGCGGAATATTCCAGTCGGAAACGTCTACTGAAAAGCTAGGCTGCTGCTCGGTGATTGTGGGTGCTACCAATGCGACGAAACTGGTACTGTAGTCAGAGGATTGCGACTGCAAATTGAGGCACACTGTGTAGCCCTCCGATGCGAAACTAGAGTCCCCAAGACCCGATACTGCGGCCGATGACATGGTCTTTTTTAGTCTAAGTTGCTGAGCGAGACTAGATGTTATGAGGTGCATTTGTGACCCGGAATCCAAGAGTGCCCGACATGGCACGAGAGATCCAGCGCGATCTTTCAACAAAACCACTGCAGTGGCTAAGAGTACGACATCATTGCAAGAATTGTGAGCTATCAGAGCGGTGGCTGAAGGCTGTGAATGGGCTTCAGGGTGCGGTGACGACGAGACAGCAGACTCCGATTGCGAGCGTCTGTCATTGAAATGCAATAACGTGTGATGTTTGATCCCACAGTGGCGACAAGTTGAGGACCTGCAGGTGCGAATTTGATGGCCGGGCTTCAGGCAATTCATGCAAAGACTTAGTTTCTTCACCTCTAGTAGGCGCAGTGAAGGCGAGAGATTTAAAAACAAGGTGCAGGTATAAATACTATGGCCAGTAGTATTGCAAAATACACAGTCAAGAGCAACCGATTCAGTCGCTACGAAAGAACTCTTACTGTTGTTAAATGTTTTTTTATTCTCTTCCACCTGAATGCCGGGCGCATATATTGCCCTAGTGTGCTCCTGATTCTCCAACTTCTGACATCTTTGCTCCAGAATCTCGGTGAATTGCTCGGCTGTGGGTATACTATCCAGTGACGGAGTGTCCTCCCACTTGGCTTGTGTGGCACTGTCTACCCTCTGCAGCAGGCTGTGTATTATAATACAGTCAGCAATCTGTTCCTTTGTCCCAATACTTTTTAAGGCTCGCAGATTGCCAATTGCGGTATCTGTCAAGAACCGGAGCTGAGAAAAAGACGACTCCTCAGCCGGTCCTTTTAGGCAGGATCGTAGGTGCTGCAATTTTTCCACATTCGTCAAGTCAGGGTCCTTGTCGATTATCGAGGAAAACATGCTCCAAAAGGCGGAGTACTGTGAGTAGCCTCCACTGAATTCTGGAAGCTTTAACTCCGGTAGGCGATGTCGATGCTGCATTATAGCCGTAGCCGGGGCTTCTGAAATATGGTCCGTCCGCATTGTTGAGCAAGGGAGCATTGTGGGCTGCCGCTTGTTCAACTCATGCTTAATGCTGGTCTCCAGCATAACCACGCACTCGTCAAACTCTTCTCTTAAGGGACTACCGATCTCATCAAGATCGATTCTTTCCAGAGCATCATGATGCTCATTGAAAGACACGACAAGATCCAATACAGACTTTAAGCGGACGTTCAATTCCTCCTCCTTGAGCTCACCAATCTTCTCTTCGCCGACGGCATTTTCAATTCTCCGTGCTGCACTTAGCATAGCTTGAACCTTACGCTTGTAGTAAGAAAGGTCTGCATTGAGGGACACGGGGGAATTGAGAGCGTTAGGGGAGGGTGTGCTATCAGAAGCCATTTCTTGTATTTGATACGGCAAACACAGAGGTCAATAGCCGGTGAATAACCTCGTACAGTTTGAAGGGAACTGCAAAATCGATCGCAGCGTTCGAACACACGGGCACAGACCAGCAGCGAGAGTTCGCAAATTTGCCAAAAAACCAACAATGTCAAACACACTGAGTGCACCGAAAACGAAACGAAACAACAGCAAGCAGAACGTAAAGCGGATGACGTGAGAACCGTTACTGTTTGTGCACAACCGCCGAACCGAACAACTGTGTTTTATGCAAATTAGGGAACGATATATGTAATTGGCTTTTTGTTTATATGCTTATGCTTGTTTATATTGATGTAATTGTTTATCACGTCTGGGGTCACCAATGTTGAGCTACTGAGCTTCTTCAGCAGCTTATTTTGCGAGATTAATTTAAAACACAAAAGGGGTTTGGATTCAATGTATGTGTGTATATTGTGTATTATGCCTATGTTCAATTTGGTTTCTTAGCGAAAGAAAATACGATACGAAAGGTTGGCGATATGACGTTTGCGCACGACGATGATCCAATTTTGAGTAAAAACTGCTCCGAAGATGTGCCTCCCACGCAGCTCTTGTTGGACGACGAATGACGAAGAAAGGGCGATGTTGCGATAGAGAGTGCAGGGCGACAGCAAGCAACAAATAACTAAGACAGATGCGCTCTTTATGCTGCCGTGGGCCGGCGCTAAGCCGAACACTGACTTTAGTAAAGCCTTTGACTCCGTCAATTATAATCTACTTATTCATAAACTGTCTCTTCTAGGGTTTCCGACTAAGCTTCTATACTGGACTAATTCTTACCTTTGTAACCGCTCTCAACGTGTCTGCTTCAACTCCTCTCTCTCTAAGCCTGTTGTTGTCTCATCGGGGGTTCCTCAAGGTAGCCACCTACATATGTCCCTTGCTATTTAACCTATTTATTAACGATCGTCCTCAAATGTTATCTCATTCCCGCGTCCTAATGTATGCTGATGACGTTAAGCTATGTTTTTCCTACAGTGACCCCTTGTCCCCACTATCTTTGCAATCAGATCTTGATGCCCTTAACAACTGGTGCCTAATTAACATTCTACCTCTTAGCATTTCTAAATGCAATATAATGACTTTTCACCGCAATAAGCCATACCTTTTCGATTACTCTATTAATAACATTATCCTTCAACGCCTTTTCAAAGTTAACGACTTGGACATTACCTTTGTACCCAATCTATGTTTCAACTCTAATATCTCTACTATCTCTAACAAAGCCAAAGGAGTCCTTGGATTTGTCAAAAGATGGTCAAAGGAATTTACAGACCCGTATACTACAAAACTTCTGTATGTTTCTCTGGTCCGGCCTATCTTGGAATAAATTTTGGTATATATAGATATATATATATATATATATATGTACGACAACAGTACAGGAACAATTTATAGATGTTGAACGATTTGTGATTATGTACGCCTTGTTAGAGCAATAGGCAATATATATATATATATATATATATATATATATAGATATATATATATATATATATATAGATATATATATATATATATATATATATATGTACGACAACAGTACAGGAACAATTTATAGATGTTGAACGATTTGTGATTATGTACGCCTAGTTAGAGCAATAGGCTGGATAAAAAGATTTATAAATAACTTGTCCGGACTAAAAGATTTAAAAGCAACTGGAGAATTATCCTTCAATGAGATGCGGAAGGCCGAGTTGACAATATGCAGATTGGTACAATTGGAGGTCTTCCAGGAAGAAATCGATATTTTAGAAAAATGTCATAATATTGCATTTAGAAATGTTAAGAGGTAGAACGTTGATTAAGCACCAGTTGTTAAGAGCATCAAGATCTGAATGCAAAGACAGTGGGGACAAGGGGTCACTGTAGGAAAAACATAGCTTAACGTCATCAGCATACATTAGGACACGGGAATGAGATAACATTTGAGGAAGATCGTTAATAAATAGGTTAAATAGCAAGGGACCCAGATGGCTACCTTGAGGAACCCCCGATGAGACAATAACAGGTTTAAAGAGAGAGGAGTTAAAGCAGACACGTTGAGAACGGTTACAAAGGTAAGAATTAGTCCAGTATAGAAGCTTAGTCGGAAACCCTAGAAGAGACAGTTTATGAATAAGTAGATTATGATTGACGGAGTCAAAGACTTCACTAAAGTCAGTATAAACGACATCAGTTTGACACTGTTTAGCAAATCCCGAAGTTACAAAGGTGGAAAATTCAAGGAGATTAGTAGAAACTGAGCGACGTTTAATGAATCCATGCTGTGAATCAGAGAATACAGAACTACAGAAATGTTGCAGCTGAGAAGTGATGATTTTTTCGAAGAGTTTAGGAATGCCAGATAAATTGGAAATACAGCGGTAGTTAGAGACATCAGATTTAGATCCTTTTTATGAAAGGGAACTATATAGGATTCTTTCCAGACGGTGGGAAAGTCACCAGTCTCGAGAGACAAGTTGAAAAGTTTTAGGAGAGGCACACAAAGAGATTCTGCACAAAGTTTAAGAACAGCACTCGGAACCGAGTCTGGCCCAGTGGAGAACGAAAACTTGCACGATTTTAAATTTGTTAGGAGACCATCATAGTCGATGAAGGGGGAAGGATACAGTTAGAACTATTTATAGGGATAGGATAAGAGTAACTACTACTAAAGTCATTCGATGAAGCTAGGATAGAGGGAAAGTTAATAGACGGGACAGAGTAGCAACGTTAGAAAAAGGAAGCGAACAGATCAGCAATATCGCAATCCCTATCAGCATAACTACCATTTAAGTGCAAAGAAGAAGGAAATCGGGAAGATTTACGTTTAGAATTAACAAAACTGAAGAATCGTTTAGGGTCTCGTTTAAAGTTAAGCTTGCATTTGTTCAAGTATCTATTGTATCACAATGTATTAAATAAGGAAAATTTCGATTTTGCAATTGAGTACTTCGAAAAGTCTGATTGCAAACCGGATTTTTTGAACTTCTGGTACATACGGGAATTTAAATTCTTCAGATTTATTAATCTCGGGGTGAACCAGATAGGACCAGAAAGATTTCTGGAGGGGGTGACTAAAGGAACATGCATGGGAAAGATGGAAAAAATAGAGCTATAGAATGCATTCGAGGCAGACTCAATTTCCTGGAAATCGTCAAGGAATGACCAATCCATCTGAGATAGGGCAGTATTCAAGGAGAGAAAATCAGCCTTCTTAAAGCAATAGATATTCGAAGGCTTAATAAACGACTTTATAGGGCATGAAGAGGGCAACAGGAAAGCCATTGAAAGTGTGGGATGGTATGGGTCTTCAGGGAATGATAGAGGTGATCCTCGACATACCAAAGTGCTCGAAGCATCGGTAGTGAAGACGAGATCAAGGGTCCTACACATGCCGTTACGTATGCCATTTACCTGGCCTAACGATGTATCGAGAATCAACGAAGTCATGCTGCATAGATGGGAACATTAAGTTTGAGTCATTGGATGGAGACCAAGTGATATTTGGGAGATTAAAGTCACCAAGGACAATAAGACGATCAGAATCACTAAGCTGAGACAAAACGGACTGAAGATGGGCAGCGTGAAGCTTATAAGTTGTAAATTCAGAGGACGGTGGGATGTAAGAGCATGATATGAATAAATTAAAAGAACACAGACGAATTTTAATTACGATAATTTCAATAGTGTTGAGCTCATCGATGGAAAAGAATTGGGAAGTTAAGTCGGAACGAACAGCAATTAGGACAATTAGTCAAATTGGCGGCTAAGGTTGGTTTCAGCATTGCCACAATTATTTAATAGTACTTTGTTTATCTTCTTTATCTTAACGACAAACAAATTACATCCATCGGGTCATAAGTACCAATATAAATAAAATGGCAACGGCAAGCATTAATGTTGTAGCACATCTAGTGATGCCAAATCAATAAAGGCATTACATGATAACATAAAAGAAACATTAGCAGCGCTAAACAACATAAATATACAGACGAATAAATGGGATAAGATTCTCTTATGTTTGCTTACGTTGTATGAGCAATCTGTTATTATTACTCAATCAAACTCGTAGCAATTCAAAATTCGTTCAAAAATTAGTTTCTGCTCGTTCGTCTTTCTTGACCTTCGCTTACTAATTCCAGTATCATTATCGAAACGCCAAATATCGCTTATAACGATCAATATATAAGATATCAACTACAAATATCAATTTCACGTGTTACGTCAGGGCTGCTCTGGATTCAGGGCAGCAGAACCAACGCATTCAAAAACAGGCAGTTAGGTTTAAATAATGAGTATTTATAACATTCCACACCCCGTAAATCGACTACGGAGTTTTTCCCAATACATCGAGAATAGCTAACTTTGATAAGGGTCGTTTCAAAATGCCCTTTGACGTTTCGATCTCTCCAACTCTGACTTGTCCATCCTTTGCTTTTATGGGTCGCACAACTATTCCCCTTTTGCAGTTACCTCTTGGCTCATTCTCATCGCAGATTAATACCACGTCTCCAGCTTTGATTGGTTTTATAGGTGCAAACCATTACGTTCGCCTAGTTAGTACTGGCAAGTATTCCCTAATTCAGCGGCGCCAAAAAATGTCCTTTAATTGTTTTGATATCCGGTATTGCTTATGATGACAAAAGTTTCCACTATCATCAATTCATAGCTTGGCCTTGATTTGTTCCGTATCCAGTAGATCCTTTACTCTTCTAAGTTGATTGTCCACGCCAACAAAATTTGTGCCCATGTCAGATCTAATACAATACGGTATGCCTCTTCGGTTAACAACATTTTTTATAACCATTATTAAGCATTATGCTTCCGCAAGCTCCAGATGAATAGCTCTGATTGTCAAATGCCACCCACCGTTTCTCATTGCGTCTCCCAATCGTGACAATTACGGGCCCCTAATAGTCCAATCCTGTAAAGGTGAATGGTCGATTATAAGGTCGATTATAAGGCGTAACTCGATCTGAGGGCAACTGTCCCATTAGAGTCGGGATTGGTCTCACATTTTGATTCTTGCAATATTGACATGAGGACTTAATGCGTTTCGCAGGCCGGTTATCCAGAATTTTCGGGGTATTTCGTTTACTATGAGGTCGTCATTTTGATGATGATATATTTTGTGGTAATGATGTACTATCAGATTGGTTAACGTCACAAATCGTTCAACATCTATAAATTGTTCCTGTACTGTTGTCGTACATATATATATATATATATATATATATAGGCTGGATAAAAAGATTTATAAATAACTTGTCCGGACTAAAAGATTTAAAAGCAACTGGAGAATTATCCTTCAATGAGATGCGGAAGGCCGAGTTGACAATATGCAGATTGGTACAATTGGAGGTCTTCCAGGAAGAAATCGATATTATAGAAAAATGTCATAATATTGCATTTAGAAATGTTAAGAGGTAGAACGTTGATTAAGCACCAGTTGTTAAGAGCATCAAGATCTGAATGCAAAGACAGTGGGGACAAGGGGTCACTGTAGGAAAAACATAGCTTAACGTCATCAGCATACATTAGGACACGGGAATGAGATAACATTTGAGGAAGATCGTTAATAAATAGGTTAAATAGCAAGGGACCCAGATGGCTACCTTGAGGAACCCCCGATGAGACAATAACAGGTTTAAAGAGAGAGGAGTTAAAGCAGACACGTTGAGAACGGTTACAAAGGTAAGAATTAGTCCAGTATAGAAGCTTAGTCGGAAACCCTAGAAGAGACGGTTTATGAATAAGTAGATTATGATTGACGGAGTCAAAGACTTCACTAAAGTCAGTATAAACGACATCAGTTTGACACTGTTTAGCAAATCCCGAAGTTACAAAGGTGGAAAATTCAAGGAGATTAGTAGAAACTGAGCGACGTTTAATGAATCCATGCTGTGAATCAGAGAATACAGAACTACAGAAATGTTGCAGCTGAGAAGTGATGATTTTTTCGAAGAGTTTAGGAATGGCAGATAAATTGGAAATACAGCGGTAGTTAGAGACATCAGATTTAGATCCCTTTTTATGAAAGGGAACTATATAGGATTCTTTCCAGACGGTGGGAAAGTCACCAGTCTCGAGAGACAAGTTGAAAAGTTTTAGGAGAGGCACACAAAGAGATTCTGCACAAAGTTTAAGAACAGCACTTTGAACCGAGTCTGGCCCAGTGGAGAACGAAAACTTGCACGATTTTAAATTTGTTAGGAGACCATCATAGTCGATGAAGGGGGGAAGGATACAGTTAGAACTATTTATAGGGATAGGATAAGAGTAACTACTACTAAAGTCATTCGATGAAGCTAGGATAGAGGGAAAGTTAATAGACGGGACAGAGAAGCAACGTTGGAAAAAGGAAGCGAACAGATCAGCAATATCGCAATCCCTATCAGCATAACTACCATTTAAGTGCAAAGAAGAAGGAAATCGGGAAGATTTACGTTTAGAATTAACAAAACTGAAGAATCGTTTAGGGTCGCGTTTAAAGTTAAGCTTGCATTTGTTCAAGTATCTATTGTATCACAATGTATTAAATAAGGAAAATTTCGATTTTGCAATTGAGTACTTCGAAAAGTCTGATTGCAAACCGGATTTTTTGAACTTCTGGTACATACGGGAATTTAAATTCTTCAGATTTATTAATCTCGGGGTGAACCAGATAGGACCAGAAAGATTTCTGGAGGGGGTGACTAAAGGAACATGCATGGGAAAGATGGAAAAAATAGAGCTATAGAATGCATTCGAGGCAGACTCAATTTCCTGGAAATCGTCAAGGAATGACCAATCCATCTGAGATAGGGCAGTATTCAAGGAGAGAAAATCAGCCTTCTTAAAGCAATAGATATTCGAAGGCTTAATAAACGACTTTATAGGGCATGAAGAGGGCAACAGGAAAGCCATTGAAAGTGTGGGATGGTATGGGTCTTCAGGGAATGATAGAGGTGATCCTCGACATACCAAAGTGCTCGAAGCATCGGTAGTGAAGACGAGATCAAGGGTCCTACACATGCCGTTACGTATGCCATTTACCTGGCCTAACGATGTATCGAGAATCAACGAAGTCATGCTGCATAGATGGGAACATTAAGTTTGAGTCATTGGATGGAGACCAAGTGATATTTGGGAGATTAAAGTCACCAAGGACAATAAGACGATCAGAATCACTAAGCTGAGACAAAACGGACTGGAGATGGGCAGCGTGAAGCTTATAAGTTGTAAATTCAGAGGACGGTGGGATGTAAGAGCATGATATGAATAAATTAAAAGAACACAGACGAATTTTAATTACGATAATTTCAATAGTGTTGAGCTCATCGATGGAAAAGAATTGGGAAGTTAAGTCGGAACGAACAGCAATTAGGACAATTAGTCAAATTGGCGGCTAAGGTTGGTTTCAGCATTGCCACAATTATTTAATAGTACTTTGTTTATCTTCTTTATCTTAACGACAAACAAATTACATCCATCGGGTCATAAGTACCAATATAAATAAAATGGCAACGGCAAGCATTAATGTTGTAGCACATCTAGTGATGCCAAATCAATAAAGGCATTACATGATAACATAAAAGAAACATTAGCAGCGCTAAACAACATAAATATACAGACGAATAAATGGGATAAGATTCTCTTATGTTTGCTTACGTTGTATGAGCAATCTGTTATTATTACTCAATCAAACTCGTAGCAATTCAAAATTCGTTCAAAAATTAGTTTCTGCTCGTTCGTCTTTCTTGACCTTCGCTTACTAATTCCAGTATCATTATCGAAACGCAAAATATCGCTTATAACGATCAATATATAAGATATCAACTAAAAATATCAATTTCACGTGTTACGTCAGGGCTGCTCTGGATTCAGGGCAGCAGAACCAACGCATTCAAAAACAGGCAGTTAGGTTTAAATAATGAGTATTTATAACATTCCACACCCCGTAAATCGACTACGGAGTTTTTCCCAATACATCGAGAATAGCTAACTTTGATAAGGGTCGTTTCAAAATGCCCTTTGACGTTTCGATCTCTCCAACTCTGACTTGTCCATCCTTTGCTTTTATGGGTCGCACAACTATTCCCCTTTTGCAGTTACCTCTTGGCTCATTCTCATCGCAGATTAATACCACGTCTCCAGCTTTGATTGGTTTTATAGGTGCAAACCATTACGTTCGCCTAGTTAGTACTGGCAAGTATTCCCTAATACAGCGGCGCCAAAAAATGTCCTTTAATTGTTTTGATATCCGGTATTGCTTATGATGACAAAAGTTTCCACTATCATCAATTCATAGCTTGGCCTTGATTTGTTCCGTATCCAGTAGATCCTTTACTCTTCTAAGTTGATTGTCCACGCCAACAAAATTTGTGCCCATGTCAGATCTAATACAATACGGTATGCCTCTTCGGTTAACAACATTTTTTATAACCATTATTAAGCATTATGCTTCCGCAAGCTCCAGATGAATAGCTCTGATTGTCAAATGCCACCCACCGTTTCTCATTGCGTCTCCCAATCGTGACAATTACGGGCCCCTAATAGTCCAATCCTGTAAAGGTGAATGGTCGATTATAAGGTCGATTATAAGGCGTAACTCGATCTGAGGGCAACTGTCCCATTAGAGTCGGGATTGGTCTCACATTTTGATTCTTGCAATATTGACATGAGGACTTAATGCGTTTCGCAGGCCGGTTATCCAGAATTTTCGGGGTATTTCGTTTACTATGAGGTCGTCATTTTGATGATGATATATTTTGTGGTAATGATGTACTATCAGATTGGTTAACGTCACAAATCGTTCAACATCTATAAATTGTTCCTGTACTGTTGTCGTACATATATATATATATATATATATATATATATATATATCTATATATCTATATATATCTATATCTATATATATATATATACATCTATATATACCAAAATTTATTCCAAGATAGGCCGGACCAGAGAAACATACAGAAGTTTTGTAGTATACGGGTCTGTAAAGATATAGATATATATAGATGTATATATAGATATATATATATATATATATATATATATATATATGTACGACAACAGTACAGGAACAATTTATAGATGTTGAACGATTTGTGAATTATGTACGCCTTGTTAGAGCAATAGGCTGGATAAAAAGATTTATAAATAACTTGTCCGGACTAAAAGATTTAAAAGCAACTGGAGAATTATCCTTCAATGAGATGCGGAAGGCCGAGTTGACAATATGCAGATTGGTACAATTGGAGGTCTTCCAGGAAGAAATCGATATTATAGAAAAATGTCATAATATTGCATTTAGAAATGTTAAGAGGTAGAACGTTGATTAAGCACCAGTTGTTAAGAGCATCAAGATCTGAATGCAAAGACAGTGGGGACAAGGGGTCACTGTAGGAAAAACATAGCTTAACGTCATCAGCATACATTTGGACACGGGAATGAGATAACATTTGAGGAAGATCGTTAATAAATAGGTTAAATAGCAAGGGACCCAGATGGCTACCTTGAGGAACCCCCGATGAGACAATAACAGGTTTAAAGAGAGAGGAGTTAAAGCAGACACGTTGAGAACGGTTACAAAGGTAAGAATTAGTCCAGTATAGAAGCTTAGTCGGAAACCCTAGAAGAGACGGTTTATGAATAAGTAGATTATGATTGACGGAGTCAAAGACTTCACTAAAGTCAGTATAAACGACATCAGTTTGACACTGTTTAGCAAATCCCGAAGTTACAAAGGTGGAAAATTCAAGGAGATTAGTAGAAACTGAGCGACGTTTAATGAATCCATGCTGTGAATCAGAGAATACAGAACTACAGAAATGTTGCAGCTGAGAAGTGATGATTTTTTCGAAGAGTTTAGGAATGGCAGATAAATTGGAAATACAGCGGTAGTTAGAGACATCAGATTTAGATCCCTTTTTATGAAAGGGAACTATATAGGATTCTTTCCAGACGGTGGGAAAGTCACCAGTCTCGAGAGACAAGTTGAAAAGTTTTAGGAGAGGCACACAAAGAGATTCTGCACAAAGTTTAAGAACAGCACTCGGAACCGAGTCTGGCCCAGTGGAGAACGAAAACTTGCACGATTTTAAATTTGTTAGTCGATGAAGGGGGGAAGGATACAGTTAGAACTATTTATAGGGATAGGATAAGAGTAACTACTACTAAAGTCATTCGATGAAGCTAGGATAGAGGGAAAGTTAATAGACGGGACAGAGTAGCAACGTTGGAAAAAGGAAGCGAACAGATCAGCAATATCGCAATCCCTATCAGCATAACTACCATTTAAGTGCAAAGAAGAAGGAAATCGGGAAGATTTACGTTTAGAATTAACAAAACTGAAGAATCGTTTAGGGTCGCGTTTAAAGTTAAGCTTGCATTTGTTCAAGTATCTATTGTATCACAATGTATTAAATAAGGAAAATTTCGATTTTGCAATTGAGTACTTCGAAAAGTCTGATTGCAAACCGGATTTTTTGAACTTCTGGTACATACGGGAATTTAAATTCTTCAGATTTATTAATCTCGGGGTGAACCAGATAGGACCAGAAAGATTTCTGGAGGGGGTGACTAAAGGAACATGCATGGGAAAGATGGAAAAAATAGAGCTATAGAATGCATTCGAGGCAGACTCAATTTCCTGGAAATCGTCAAGGAATGACCAATCCATCTGAGATAGGGCAGTATTCAAGGAGAGAAAATCAGCCTTCTTAAAGCAATAGATATTCGAAGGCTTAATAAACGACTTTATAGGGCATGAAGAGGGCAACAGGAAAGCCATTGAAAGTGTGGGATGGTATGGGTCTTCAGGGAATGATAGAGGTGATCCTCGACATACCAAAGTGCTCGAAGCATCGGTAGTGAAGACGAGATCAAGGGTCCTACACATGCCGTTACGTATGCCATTTACCTGGCCTAACGATGTATCGAGAATCAACGAAGTCATGCTGCATAGATGGGAACATTAAGTTTGAGTCATTGGATGGAGACCAAGTGATATTTGGGAGATTAAAGTCACCAAGGACAATAAGACGATCAGAATCACTAAGCTGAGACAAAACGGACTGGAGATGGGCAGCGTGAAGCTTATAAGTTGTAAATTCAGAGGATGGTGGGATGTAAGAGCATGATATGAATAAATTAAAAGAACACAGACGAATTTTAATTACGATAATTTCAATAGTGTTGAGCTCATCGATGGAAAAGAATTGGGAAGTTAAGTCGGAACGAACAGCAATTAGGACAATTAGTCAAATTGGCGGCTAAGGTTGGTTTCAGCATTGCCACAATTATTTAATAGTACTTTGTTTATCTTCTTTATCTTAACGACAAACAAATTACATCCATAAAATAAAATGGCAACGGCAAGCATTAATGTTGTAGCACATCTAGTGATGCCAAATCAATAAAGGCATTACATGATAACATAAAAGAAACATTAGCAGCGCTAAACAACATAAATATACAGACGAATAAATGGGATAAGATTCTCTTATGTTTGCTTACGTTGTATGAGCAATCTGTTATTATTACTCAATCAAACTCGTAGCAATTCAAAATTCGTTCAAAAATTAGTTTCTGCTCGTTCGTCTTTCTTGACCTTCGCTTACTAATTCCAGTATCATTATCGAAACGCAAAATATCGCTTATAACGATCAATATATAAGATATCAACTAAAAATATCAATTTCACGTGTTACGTCAGGGCTGCTCTGGATTCAGGGCAGCAGAACCAACGCATTCAAAAACAGGCAGTTAGGTTTAAATAATGAGTATTTATAACATTCCACACCCCGTAAATCGACTACGGAGTTTTTCCCAATACATCGAGAATAGCTAACTTTGATAAGGGTCGTTTCAAAATGCCCTTTGACGTTTCGATCTCTCCAACTCTGACTTGTCCATCCTTTGCTTTTATGGGTCGCACAACTATTCCCCTTTTGCAGTTACCTCTTGGCTCATTCTCATCGCAGATTAATACCACGTCTCCAGCTTTGATTGGTTTTATAGGTGCAAACCATTACGTTCGCCTAGTTAGTACTGGCAAGTATTCCCTAATACAGCGGCGCCAAAAAATGTCCTTTAATTGTTTTGATATCCGGTATTGCTTATGATGACAAAAGTTTCCACTATCATCAATTCATAGCTTGGCCTTGATTTGTTCCGTATCCAGTAGATCCTTTACTCTTCTAAGTTGATTGTCCACGCCAACAAAATTTGTGCCCATGTCAGATCTAATACAATACGGTATGCCTCTTCGGTTAACAACATTTTTTATAACCATTATTAAGCATTATGCTTCCGCAAGCTCCAGATGAATAGCTCTGATTGTCAAATGCCACCCACCGTTTCTCATTGCGTCTCCCAATCGTGACAATTACGGGCCCCTAATAGTCCAATCCTGTAAAGGTGAATGGTCGATTATAAGGTCGATTATAAGGCGTAACTCGATCTGAGGGCAACTGTCCCATTAGAGTCGGGATTGGTCTCACATTTTGATTCTTGCAATATTGACATGAGGACTTAATGCGTTTCGCAGGCCGGTTATCCAGAATTTTCGGGGTATTTCGTTTACTATGAGGTCGTCATTTTGATGATGATATATTTTGTGGTAATGATGTACTATCAGATTGGTTAACGTCACAAATCGTTCAACATCTATAAATTGTTCCTGTACTGTTGTCGTACATATATATATATATATATCTATATATATCTATATCTATATATATATATATACATCTATATATACCAAAATTTATTCCAAGATAGGCCGGACCAGAGAAACATACAGAAGTTTTGTAGTATACGGGTCTGTAAAGATATAGATATATATATAGATATATATATATATATATATATGTACGACAATAGTACAGGAACAATTTATAGATGTTGAACGATTTGTGAATTATGTACGCCTTGTTAGAGCAATAGGCTGGATAAAAAGATTTATAAATAACTTGTCCGGACTAAAAGATTTAAAAGCAACTGGAGAATTATCCTTCAATGAGATGGGGAAGGCCGAGTTGACAATATGCAGATTGGTACAATTGGAGGTCTTCCAGGAAGAAATCGATATTATAGAAAAATGTCATAATATTGCATTTAGAAATGTTAAGAGGTAGAACGTTGATTAAGCACCAGTTGTTAAGAGCATCAAGATCTGAATGCAAAGACAGTGGGGACAAGGGGTCACTGTAGGAAAAACATAGCTTAACGTCATCAGCATACATTAGGACACGGGAATGAGATAACATTTGAGGAAGATCGTTAATAAATAGGTTAAATAGCAAGGGACCCAGATGGCTACCTTGAGGAACCCCGATGAGACAATAACAGGTTTAAAGAGAGAGGAGTTAAAGCAGACACGTTGAGAACGGTTACAAAGGTAAGAATTAGTCCAGTATAGAAGCTTAGTCGGAAACCCTAGAAGAGACAGTTTATGAATAAGTAGATTATGATTGACGGAGTCAAAGACTTTACTAAAGTCAGTATAAACGACATCAGTTTGACACTGTTTAGCAAATCCCGCAGTTACAAAGGTGGAAAATTCAAGGAGATTAGTAAAAACTGAGCGACGTTTAATGAATCCATGCTGTGAATCAGAGAATACAGAACTACAGAAATGTTGCAGCTGAGAAGTGATGATTTTTTCGAAGAGTTTAGGAATGGCAGATAAATTGGAAATACAGCGGTAGTTAGAGACATCAGATTTAGATCCCTTTTTATGAAAGGGAACTATATAGGATTCTTTCCAGACGGTGGGAAAGTCACCAGTCTCGAGAGACAAGTTGAAAAGTTTTAGGAGAGGCACACAAAGAGATTCTGCACAAAGTTTAAGGACAGCACTCGGAACCGAGTCTGGCCCAGTGGAGAACGAAAACTTGCACGATTTTAAATTTGTTAGGAGACCATCATAGTCGATGAAGGGGGGAAGGATACAGTTAGAACTATTTATAGGGATAGGATAAGAGTAACTACTACTAAAGTCATTCGATGAAGCTAGGATAGAGGGAAAGTTAATAGACGGGACAGAGTAGCAACGTTGGAAAAAGGAAGCGAACAGATCAGCAATATCGCAATCCCTATCAGCATAACTACCATTTAAGTGCAAAGAAGAAGGAAATCGGGAAGATTTACGTTTAGAATTAACAAACCTGAAGAATCGTTTAGGGTCGCGTTTAAAGTTAAGCTTGCATTTGTTCAAGTATCTATTGTATCACAATGTATTAAATAAGGAAAATTTCGATTTTGCAATTGAGTACTTCGAAAAGTCTGATTGCAAACCGGATTTTTTGAACTTCTGGTACATACGGGATTTTAAATTCTTCAGATTTATTAATCTCGGGGTGAACCAGATAGGACCAGAAAGATTTCTGGAGGGGGTGACTAAAGGAACATGCATGGGAAAGATGGAAAAAATAGAGCTATAGAATGCATTCGTGGCAGACTCAATTTCCTGGAAATCGTCAAGGAATGACCAATCCATCTGAGATAGGGCAGTATTCAAGTAGAGAAAATCAGCCTTCTTAAAGCAATAGATATTCGAAGGCTTAATAAACGACTTTATAGGGCATGAAGAGGGCAACAGGAAATCCATTGAAAGTGTGGGATGGTATGGGTCTTCAGGGAATGATAGAGGTGATCCTCGACATACCAAAGTGCTCGAAGCATCGGTAGTGAAGACGAGATCAAGGGTCCTACACATGCCATTACGTATGCCATTTACCTGGCCTAACGATGTATCGAGAATCAACGAAGTCATGCTGCATAGATGGGAACATTAAGTTTGAGTCATTGGATGGAGACCAAGTGATATTTGGGAGATTAAAGTCACCAAGGACAATAAGACGATCAGAATCACTAAGCTGAGACAAAACGGACTGAAGATGGGCAGCGTGAAGCTTATAAGTTGTAAATTCAGAGGACGGTGGGATGTAAGAGCATGATATGAATAAATTAAAAGAACACAGACGAATTTTAATTACGATAATTTCAATAGTGTTGAGCTCATCGATGGAAAAGAATTGGAAGTTAAGTCGGAACGAACAGCAATTAGGACAATTAGTCAAATTGGCGGCTAAGGTTGGTTTCAGCATTGCCACAATTATTTAATAGTACTTTGTTTATCTTCTTTATCTTAACGACAAACAAATTACATCCATCGGGTCATAAGTACCAATATAAATAAAATGGCAACGGCAAGCATTAATGTTGTAGCACATCTAGTGATGCCAAATCAATAAAGGCATTACATGATAACATAAAAGAAACATTAGCAGCGCTAAACAACATAAATATACAGACGAATAAATGGGATAAGATTCTCTTATGTTTGCTTACGTTGTATGAGCAATCTGTTATTATTACTCAATCAAACTCGTAGCAATTCAAAATTCGTTCAAAAATTAGTTTCTGCTCGTTCGTCTTTCTTGACCTTCGCTTACTAATTCCAGTATCATTATCGAAACGCAAAATATCGCTTATAACGATCAATATATAAGATATCAACTAAAAATATCAATTTCACGTGTTACGTCAGGGCTGCTCTGGATTCAGGGCAGCAGAACCAACGCATTCAAAAACAGGCAGTTAGGTTTAAATAATGAGTATTTATAACATTCCACACCCCGTAAATCGACTACGGAGTTTTTCCCAATACATCGAGAATAGCTAACTTTGATAAGGGTCGTTTCAAAATGCCCTTTGACGTTTCGATCTCTCCAACTCTGACTTGTCCATCCTTTGCTTTTATGGGTCGCACAACTATTCCCCTTTTGCAGTTACCTCTTGGCTCATTCTCATCGCAGATTAATACCACGTCTCCAGCTTTGATTGGTTTTATAGGTGCAAACCATTACGTTCGCCTAGTTAGTACTGGCAAGTATTCCCTAATACAGCGGCGCCAAAAAATGTCCTTTAATTGTTTTGATATCCGGTATTGCTTATGATGACAAAAGTTTCCACTATCATCAATTCATAGCTTGGCCTTGATTTGTTCCGTATCCAGTAGATCCTTTACTCTTCTAAGTTGATTGTCCACGCCAACAAAATTTGTGCCCATGTCAGATCTAATACAATACGGTATGCCTCTTCGGTTAACAACATTTTTTATAACCATTATTAAGCATTATGCTTCCGCAAGCTCCAGATGAATAGCTCTGATTGTCAAATGCCACCCACCGTTTCTCATTGCGTCTCCCAATCGTGACAATTACGGGCCCCTAATAGTCCAATCCTGTAAAGGTGAATGGTCGATTATAAGGTCGATTATAAGGCGTAACTCGATCTGAGGGCAACTGTCCCATTAGAGTCGGGATTGGTCTCACATTTTGATTCTTGCAATATTGACATGAGGACTTAATGCGTTTCGCAGGCCGGTTATCCAGAATTTTCGGGGTATTTCGTTTACTATGAGGTCGTCATTTTGATGATGATATATTTTGTGGTAATGATGTACTATCAGATTGGTTAACGTCACAAATCGTTCAACATCTATAAATTGTTCCTGTACTGTTGTCGTACATACATATATATATATATATATATATATATATATATATATATATATCTATATATATCTATATCTATATATATATATATATACATCTTTATATACCAAAATTTATTCCAAGATTGGCCGGACCAGAGAAACATACAGAAGTTTTGTAGTATACGGGTCTGTAAAGATATAGATATATATAGATATATATATAGATATATATATATATATGTATATATATATGTACGACAACAGTACAGGAACAATTTATAGATGTTGAACGATTTGTGAATTATGTACGCCTTGTTAGAGCAATAGGCTGGATAAAAAGATTTATAAATAACTTGTCCGGACTAAAAGATTTAAAAGCAACTGGAGAATTATCCTTCAATGAGATGCGGAAGGCCGAGTTGACAATATGCAGTGTGAGGAATCGATATTCCTCACAAAACGCTAGTAGAGGATACGGCGAAATGGCCAGAGAAGAGCGCGGCTTTTCCCGTTAAGCGAGAGGATGGAGCGGGTCTCGCTCCCAGAACAGGGAAACGGCGGAATTGGGCCAGCGGCGGGTCCAAGAGCCGAGCACCGGGAGGCGCCATGTAGATCCCACGTAGCCCATGTGGATTCCATGTAGGCCATGTAATTCCATGTAGGCCATGTAATTCCATGTAGGCCATGTAATTCCATGTGGGCCATGTAGGCCGATCCCGGTGCGGAAGGCTTGGGAAGACGAAGCGGCCGATGGAAAAGTACCAAGGGAAAGGAACCGTTGCGGATAGGCGGCGACGCGGACGCTGTGCCGCAGGGAGCCTATAAGAGGAGGTCCGCGGCAGTGAATCGGGAGAGACAGTCAAGTGCGGGAACCAAGTGTGTCACCAAGCGAACGTGTACGAGTGAAAACCGAAGTAGTGCAACCAGGAGGAACAAAGGTTACCAGTGAATACTATAGAGACGTGCACGGCAATCAAAACCCAGAAACTCACCGCGTAAAGGTGAGATCATTGGCCAGGTGAACCCATTGCGTGCGGAGCTGTGTGAGCGGCGGACGAGGCGGTAGCCCAGTCAGAACCCCCACAGCCGTAGCCCAACGGAGCTACACCTGCGATCAGCCTCAACAACGGTGGAGTCGGGTATTGCGCCACATAACACACGCAGACAGCCGCGCTACGGTGAGAGGATTCACGAGATACTTAGCACGTAGAAATACCATAGCCGTAAGATAGCCTTAAGATACTCAATAAAGAAACGCTATTTAGACCAAAATCCACCCAAACTCATTACTTGCTTGTCGCCGAGGCAACAAATAAATTCGTTGCATCGATCCACCGACCGCTGAGCCAGCTCTGCTGAATCAGACGGACACAAAACGGTTCGTTAGCTGCGAATTGGCGGACAAGCGGCGGGTCCAAGAGCCGAGCACCGGGAGGCGCCATGTAGATCCCACGTAGCCCATGTGGATTCCATGTAGGCCATGTAATTCCATGTAGGCCATGTAATTCCATGTAGGCCATGTAATTCCATGTGGGCCATGTAGGCCGATCCCGGTGCGGAAGGCTTGGGAAGACGAAGCGGCCGATGGAAAAGTACCAAGGGAAAGGAACCGTTGCGGATAGGCGGCGACGCGGACGCTGTGCCGCAGGGAGCCTATAAGAGGAGGTCCGCGGCAGTGAATCGGGAGAGACAGTCAAGTGCGGGAACCAAGTGTGTCACCAAGCGAACGTGTACAAGTGAAAACCGGAGTAGTGCAACCAGGAGGAACAACGATTACCAGTGAATACTACAGAGACGTGCACGGCAATCAAAACCCAGAAACTCACCGCGTAAAGGTGAGATCATTGGCCAGGTGAACCCATTGCGTGCGGAGCTGTGTGAGCGGCGGACGAGGCGGTAGCCCAGTCAGAACCCCCACAGCCGTAGCCCAACGGAGCTACACCTGCGATCAGCCTCAACAACGGTGGAGTCGGGTATTGCGCCACATAACACACGCAGACAGCCGCGCTACGGTGAGAGGATTCACGAGATACTTAGCACGTAGAAATACCATAGCCGTAAGATAGCCTTAAGATACTCAATAAAGAAACGCTATTCAGACCAAAATCCACCCAAACTCATTACTTGCTTGTCGCCGAGGCAACAAATAAATTCGTTGCATCGATCCACCGACCGCTGAGCCAGCTCTGCTGAATCAGACGGACACAAAACGGTACGTTACAACTGGCGCCCAACGTGGGGCCTCAAGACAAGCAAGAAAAGGAGAGTGCATTGGGAAGGACGGTGCTGAGCGGAGTATCAAGAAAGGTATCAAGATGATGAGCCGGCAATGGATTCATTCGCTGAGGAAGGAGGAACTGATGCAGTGCGCCAAGGCATGCGGGCTTCAGTTGGAAGGATCAGTGGACGAGATGCGTAAGGCGTTCAAGATCTGGGTCGAGAAGCATGGGACGGAACCGGAGTTTGCCGACGTGATTGAGACGTGGGAGATAAAAACGGGGAGGATATCGCCGGCAGCGCAGACTGAGGACAAGGAAGGTGCATATGAACGCCTGATGCCGAGGGGAGGTGCAGAGCGATCGACGCTATGGAAGACGCCGTCAAAATTTCAGGAGGAACTGATAGCGAGCCTGGCGGTCCCACTAAAAGTCCAGACACCCAGTCGGCAGCGGGCCAGTAGTGGGGAGAGACCGGCCGGGTCGGAAGCCCGGGAACAAAACGCGCGTCGAGCGGAGTATGAGAGGACGGAGGAGGATCGACGAAGGCCCCAGGAAGAGGCCGCGAGACAGCCACGAGTAAATTCGGCCGTCGTGGCAAAACAGGTTAGAGAGTGGTCGTTTCGTTTCGACGGGACGGAAAAGCCACTCGAGTTCCTGGAGCAGGTGGAATGGTCGGCCGACATGTACGGGTTGGATGTGGACCAGATACCGAGGGCGATGCCAGAACTGCTAAAAGGGCGAGCGCTGATGTGGTTCCTCGCGAACAATAGGCAGTGGCAGACGTGGAGGTCTTTCGTGCAAAGCTTCCAGGACTACTTCTTGCCAAGGGACTACTTTGAAAAGTTGCTCCAAGAGGTGAGGAATCGCAGGCAGAAGTGGGGAGAATCCTTCAAGGACTACATGGTGGACATGCAGACCCTCATGCGTCCCCTCAAGCGCACGCCGGAACAACAAGCAGAGGCCATCCGGGAGAATAGCGTGCCGGATTTGCGGATTTTTATGCGGCCGCACCGGTGTTGGGATTTGGACGAGATGATGAAATTGGCGGACGAATTCGAAGCCCTGGAAAGAGATCGGGCGGAATTCCAAAAGGAAAGCCCGTCAGGCCGGGCCAGGGCAGCCAATCCCTTCACGCGAACGACTTCGACGGAGGTGTGCCGTCGGTGTAGAGACGACCCGGCAACCGGTTTCAACCCGAAACCATCGGTAACGCCTAGCGACCACCAAACGGAAACCAATGTGGTGGGGGGATATGTGCTGAACCCCGAGAACGCGTGCCGCCGGTGTGGAAGCAATAGACACTGGGCACAGGCGTGCACGGGCCGGCCATTGACGTTCTGCTGGAGATGCGGCAAGGTGGGGGTGCCGACCTGGCAATGCTGTAAGCCCGCGGGAAACGCACCGCGACCCAAGCCGCGGAGGGCCGTGCCCGGGTGGCAATTGGAGGCCCCGAGGTCCGAAGACACTCGAGAGAGGCACACGTCGGCCTAGTCGGTGGATTGACCGACGAGGAAGTGCAGCTGTCCGCCCTGGTAAGCATCGCCGGGCGAGAGTGGAAGGCCACGGTGGACACAGGAGCGACGAGTAGCTTTGTTAGCTGCGAATTGGCGGACAAGCTGCGGGGAGTTGGAGTGGAGACGAGGACTCGCAAGAGGGTGCGACTGGCGGACGGTCATAGCCAGGAAGTCAACGCTCAACTCGAAGTAGAGGTGGCGTTCGGGAACAAGGCGATCGCAATGACGCTCCTCATATTGCCCGGAGTGATTGACGAGCTGGTTCTGGGGTGGGACTTTATAGCCGCAGTCGGAGCAGAGGTGACCTGTGCGGGGCACAGGGTGGTAATCCCTGCGAGAGGTCGACGGAACAGGCGGTCAGAGGAGAAGCTGTCAGTGGCGATACTGGCCACGGAGGAAGTCCCAGAGCCGGCAAGCGAGTCGACTCCGGCGGCCTGCGAAACAAGTGGCATGGAAGGCGGCAGGCTCAGAGAGAACTACAAGGAGTCAACGGATGATGAGTTTTTGGACAAGGAACTAGAGGAATTTCGGAAGATGAAGGGAGTGTCCCAGGTGGCAGTTCATTCCATCACCATGAAGGACGCTGAGCCGGTCAAGCAGCGGTACTACCCCAAGAACCCCAAGATGCAAGCCGAAATCAACGAACAGGTGGACGAGCTGTTGAAAACGGGACGCATTGAACCGTCGAGGAGCCCGTACAGCTCGCCTATCGTGATGGTCAGGAAGAAGACGGGAAAATGGAGGTTGTGTGTGGATTTCCGCCAAATAAATGCGAAATCAATTAAGGACGCGTACCCGATGCCGAGAATAGACTACATTCTGGACCAGCTCAGAGAGGCGCGGTTCATCAGCAGTCTGGACCTAAAGGACGGATATTGGCAGATTCCGCTGGAGGAAAATAGCCGGCAGTATACCGCCTTCACGGTGCCGGGCAAAGGACTGTTCCAGTGGAAGGTGATGCCGTTCGGGCTGCACTCAGCGTCGGCGACGTTCCAGAGGGCGTTGGACCAAGTGATCGGGCCGGAAATGATGCCTCACGCGTTCGCCTATCAAGATGATATAATAGTCATCGGACGGACGAGGGAGGAACATCGGCAAAATCTGGAAGAGGTGTTTCGAAGACTCAAGAAGGCCAACTTGCGCCTGAATGTGGACAAGTGCCAATTCTTCCGGACGGAGCTCCGGTATCTGGGACATTTGGTGACAGGAGAGGGAATATGCACCGACCCCGAGAAGGTGGCGGCCATTGCGGAGCTTCAGCCGCCGACAAATGTCAAGGAGTTGCGGCAATATTTGGGCGTGGCCTCCTGGTATCGGAGATTCGTGGACGGATTTGCCACGTTGGTGCAGCCTCTCAGCGCTTTACTTAAGAAGAAGGCGAAGTGGGAGTGGACGCCCGAAAGGCAACAGGCATTTGAGGCTGTGAAAGGCCGGTTGGTGGCGGACCCGGTTTTGGCCTGTCCTGATTTCTCCAGGAGATTCGTACTCCAGACGGACGCCAGCGATTACGGACTGGGGGCCATCCTGACGCAGGAGACCGAAGAGGGCGAGAGGGTCATCTCATATGCCAGCCGATCTCTGAATGCAGCCGAAAAGAATTATTCGGCGACGGAGAAAGAGTGCCTGGCGATTGTGTGGGCGGTCCGAAAACTGAAGCCATATTTGGAAGGGTATCACTTTAAGGTGGTCACCGACCATATGGCATTAAAATGGTTAAACAGTATAGAGAGCCCCACAGGAAGGATCGCGAGATGGGCACTGGAACTCCAGCAATACGACTTCGAGATTGCATACAGGAAAGGGCAGCTGAACATCGTGGCGGACGCACTATCTCGGCAGCCAGTGACGGAGCGGTGCCGGAGGACGACCGAGGAAAAGGCCAGCCCGGAGCGGGGTACCGAGTGCACATGGCTGAAGAAGATAGAGGAGAAAATGGAAAAGGAGCCGTTGAAGTATCCCGACTACGTAAAGGAGGCGGGCCGGATATACCGACACATACCCCACCGAGCGGGAGACGAAGAGGTGGCGTCGTGGAAGCTTTGCGTCCCAAGGGATCTCCGGGAGCGGGTCATGAGGGAGAACCACAGCATCCCAGAAGCTGGTCACGCGGGAAGCCGGAAAACGGCAACGAGGATAGCGGCTAGATATTACTGGCCCGGAATGCACCGCGACGTAAGAAGGTTCGTGAGGAAGTGCGAAACGTGCATGCGCTACAAGCCGTGTCAGCGGCAGGCGGCCGGCAAAATGCTGACGCAGGTCCCGAAGAGCCGTGGGCGACGGTGTGTGCAGACTTCGTAGGACCATTACCAAGGTCAAAGCATGGAAACGCCATGCTGTTGGTGCTGGTGGATCGATTTTCAAAATGGACCGAGCTAGTGCCGTTGAGAAAGGCCACTGCGGAAGCATTAACGAAGGCCTTCCGGGAGAGGATTATAGCCCGGTTCGGGGTGCCGAAGGTGGTGGTCACCGATAATGGGGTCCAATTTACCAGCAGGGCTTTTCAAAGGTTCCTGGAACACAGCGGGGTGCGGCACCAGTTCACGGCACCGTACACCCCACAGGAGAACCCAACGGAGAGAACCAACCGGACGGTGAAGACCATTATAGCCCAATTCACCGAAGGGGACCAGAGGAGCTGGGATGAGAAGTGGCCGGAGTTAATGTTGGCGGTGAACTCGGCGGTATCAGAATCAACGGGATACTCGCCAGCGTTCATCGTACAAGGAAGAGAACCGAGGCTACCGAACGCGTTGTACGACGAGGAGACACTTGGCACGGGGCAAGAAACCCACACACCGGACGAAAACGCGACCAAGTTGCGGGAGTTGTTCCAGTTGGTGCGACGCAACTTGGAACGGGCGGCCCAGGATCAAGCGAGGCATTATAACTTGCGGAGGAGATCCTGGAAACCGAAAATAGGAGAGGTAGTGTGGGCCAAAAAGCACCATTTGTCGAACGCAGCAGAGGGCTTCGCGGCGAAACTGGCACCGAGGTATGACGGGCCGTATCGGGTGGTAGAATTCACCTCGCCTGTGATATGCAGGGTGAAGAAGGAGGGCGACAAACAGGCGCGGACAGTCCACATCGCCGACTTAAAGCCGCAAGCGGAGGAAGGGGCGACGGAGGAGCGTAGAGACACGGCGAAGGACCCAGAGGGAGAGTAGGCCGAGTCTGGCTACCAACGGGAAGGACCGACTCCAGGAAGTGACACGCAGGACACAGAGTGGAGCCGGCACCACCACGAGGAAGGCGCGCGGAGTTAAAAACTACGGGAGGACAACTCCCAATTGGAATCGCGAACGGCCGGTGACAGGAATTGTCCTGAAAAAGATAAATGCGAATTATTCAAGGCCCAACAGGAGACTAAGACTTACCTGTCGGCCAGAACAGGCATCGGCCGGTCTCCGGTCGGGAAGATGTCCGAGCGAACAGGTGAGGTTCGGAAGATGAGTCGGGTGAACGAGCAGAGAAGTCCGGGTTCATGGTCCACGATACGTTGGCCATCTCCACCAGTCGGGTTTGGCCGGGCAGAAGGCTCGCCCATGCGCTGCTTGTCGGCCGAGGAGTCGGATGATCCTCGGGTCCGGGGCGGCTGCATGGGGCAGAAGTTACGCCAGAAGCCGAACCGAAGGCCGGGTGGAGAGGGCGAGCCAGGGTCGTACCGCCGGGTGCAGCCGGGCGGAAGGTCGGTTGATCTCATAGCACCGGGGAATTTCGGCGGTCGACATCCAGGACCAGGGACGCAGGACGGGCTGTAGGATGAGGAAATTAGTGGGAGAAGGACTCGGACCTCGATACTCACCTGGGTTGCCGGGGGTTGGACCGGGCCGGGACCGGCGCCGATTATGGAAGGCCGGAGAAAAAAAATGTATATGGAAAAAAAAAATATAAAAAAAAAAAAAAAAAAAAAAAAAAATATATAATAAAAAGGAAAAAGGGGGAAAAGGAAAAAAATATATAAACAAAAGGAATAAATATTATTAAAAAAAAAAAATAAAAAAAAAAGGGTAGGGAATATGATAGTCGACACGAACAGCCACAATCAGCCTGGTAAACGTGGGTCCCGGATAGAAAAGGGTATCGCGGCGAACAACAGAGAGGAAAGCAACGGGATCACGCGAGAGGAATAGAGGGAAGTACCGTACGATGGAACGATGGAAATACAACGGAGGAGGGCTGTCGGTGGAGGATTGTTGGATCCATCGATCACTTTGTCGCCGCAGCAGCAGAGGTCACACGTGTTTTAAAACGAAAAAAAATTCAAAAAAAAAAATTATGAAAACGGAGCAAGTGGAAAAAGTGATGGAAGGCTAGGACGAGAAGAAAATCAAAGGGGAGTTGATTAAAAAGTATGTGGAGGAGCAGAACGGGAGGTTGAAAGCCCAAGCCCATCGCCAGCGACGGGCGGAGCTCTCGCGTGGAGAGCGGTGGACTCGGGGCGAGACGCCGGAGCTCGAGCTCATGGCGTCGCCGCTCGGGGGGTCACCCTGGTCCCCACGGGCAACGCCGACGCCGGAGGTGTCGCAAGGAGGAACAGAGGAAGAAGTCAGCGACGACGTCGTGTGCGTGGCTACGGCCCCGGCGCTCACGCGCGCCGAGAAAAAGGTCCTGATGGAGGCGCAGCGGAGATGATCGGAGGCGAGTCTCTGCAGTCCCAGCCGCCGACGCAGCAGCAGTCGCAGTCGCCGTCGCAGCCAGAGGCCCAGCCGCCAGAGCCGCAGTCGCTAGCGCAGCCAGAGTCCCAGCCGCTGACGCAGCCGCAGGCACCGAGGGGACTGCGGGTAAGGGCACCGGCGGAGATGATCGGAGGCGAGCCTCTGCGGTCCCAGCCGCCGACGCAGCAGCAGTCGCAGTCGCAGCCGCAGCAACCAGAGGCCCAGCCGCAGCCGCAGCCCCAGCCGCCGACGCAGCAGCAGTCGCAGTCGCAGCCGCAGCAACCAGAGGCCCAGCCGCAGCCGCAGCCCCAGCCGCCGACGCAGCAGCGGTCACCGTCACAGCAGCATTCGCAGTCGCCGCAGCAGCAGCCGGAGGCTACACCACCGCCGCAGTCGCAGCAGGAGCAGAAGGTGGACCCGGAGCCGCAGCCCCAGTGGCAGGGGCCCGAGAGTGCGGTGGTGGGACCGTTTGTGTCCCAGAGCGTGCACACGGCGGTCCGGGATGGTCTGGTGTGGCATCACCAGACCATCCACATCACGTGGGCGTCCGGACCAGCGCCGCGCGAGGCCGAGGAGCCCCAGTTATGGGAGGAGGAGCCGCCGCGGAGCAGCAACGCGCGCGACCCGAGGCGAGACCGGCAACCAGGAGGAGGACCAGTACCGGAGGGGCCAGTTCCCCGGCAGAACACACCGGCGGAAGGCACGGGACCGGCGACGGAGGAGCCTACGGGGACGACACCGGCAGGGATGGGTCAGCCCGATGAGACGAGGGCCGAGGAGCCAGCCGCAATGCCGGCAACGGAGGCAACCGAGGAGGAGGAGATACTGGAGCGCGGTCCGTGGGAGTGGCCCTCACCGGCTAAGGCGCAGGAACGGCCGGTCCTGGCCAGGCAGGCCTCCTGTCCGGAGCCGAGGAGTGAGGTCGGCCGGCCGCGGCTTCAGCGACAGCACTCCATGCCAGAGCGGCAGCCGGCAGAGCCACAGCGCTGGCGGCGGGTGGAAGCCGAGGAGTGGCCCGAGGTGGTGAGGCGGGCCGTGGAAGACACCCGTCCAATAGGGCGGCGGGTGAAGCGGCTCGTTCGAGTGCGCGGGGTTCGATACCGGGTGTCGGTGGCAGAGGGCAGCGCCGAGGTGTTTATAGAGGCTTGAAGGGAAAGCATGAATGAAATGGTAAAAGTTGAATAAAACGATGAAACGTACCTGGGTATGTGTTGGGCCTCATTGGGTGGGAAGAAGGCAGACCATCGGTGGGGTGGAAAGCGCGGTCCACGCGTGGATTGGCGGTGTAAGAACCAGTTGGTAAGGAATCACACGCGGGCGGCGGAAATTTACGCGAGATACCGGCGGAAACAAATCGTGAGTCGTGAGTCGTGCCGTCAGCTCCAAGGCGAGCGCGCACCTATCGTGCACCGCACGATCGGAACTGGTTCCAGAGCCCTATCGATATAAATGGATCGATAGGCCATCATCGCCATCCGCGGTAAATCGCGAGCGATGGAACCAGCTCCAAACAGCGATAGAGGGCGCCACGGGAGGAGCCGTTAAGGTGACTGCGCGCCAAAGGTGGAGTGACAGCGCCGACAGGCTTCCGGGGGGAAACTCTCTGACCGGTGGTATCCGGGAGTTTTGAGGGTGAAGAAAGGGGGAAGTGTGAGGAATCGATATTCCTCACGAAACGCTAGTAGAGGATACGGCGAAATGGCCAGAGAAGAGCGCGGCTTTTCCCGTTAAGCGAGAGGATGGAGCGGGCCTCGCTCCCAGAACAGGGAAACGGCGGAATTGGGCCAGCGGCGGGTCCAAGAGCCGAGCACCGGGAGGCGCCATGTAGATCCCACGTAGCCCATGTGGATTCCATGCAGGCCATGTAATTCCATGTAGGCCATGTAATTCCATGTAGGCCATGTAATTCCATGTGGGCCATGTAGGCCGATCCCGGTGCGGAAGGCTTGGGAAGACGAAGCGGCCGATGGAAAAGTACCAAGGGAAAGGAACCGTTGCGGATAGGCGGCGACGCGGACGCTGTGCCGCAGGGAGCCTATAAGAGGAGGTCCGCGGCAGTGAATCGGGAGAGACAGTCAAGTGCGGGAACCAAGTGTGTCACCAAGCGAACGTGTACAAGTGAAAACCGGAGTAGTGCAACCAGGAGGAACAACGATTACCAGTGAATACTACAGAGACGTGCACGGCAATCAAAACCCAGAAACTCACCGCGTAAAGGTGAGATCATTGGCCAGGTGAACCCATTGCGTGCGGAGCTGTGTGAGCGGCGGACGAGGCGGTAGCCCAGTCAGAACCCCCACAGCCGTAGCCCAACGGAGCTACACCTGCGATCAGCCTCAACAACGGTGGAGTCGGGTATTGCGCCACATAACACACGCAGACAGCCGCGCTACGGTGAGAGGATTCACGAGATACTTAGCACGTAGAAATACCATAGCCGTAAGATAGCCTTAAGATACTCAATAAAGAAACGCTATTCAGACCAAAATCCACCCAAACTCATTACTTGCTTGTCGCCGAGGCAACAAATAAATTCGTTGCATCGATCCACCGACCGCTGAGCCAGCTCTGCTGAATCAGACGGACACAAAACGGTACGTTACAGCAGATTGGTACAATTGGAGGTCTTCCAGGAAGAAATCGATATTTTAGAAAAATGTCATAATATTGCATTTAGAAATGTTAAGAGGTAGAACGTTGATTAAGCACCAGTTGTTAAGAGCATCAAGATCTGAATGCAAAGACAGTGGGGACAAGGGGTCACTGTAGGAAAAACATAGCTTAACGTCATCAGCATACATTAGGACACGGGAATGAGATAACATTTGAGGAAGATCGTTAATAAATAGGTTAAATAGCAAGGGACCCAGATGGCTACCTTGAGGAACCCCCGATGAGACAATAACAGGTTTAAAGAGAGAGGAGTTAAAGCAGACACGTTGAGAACGGTTACAAAGGTAAGAATTAGTCCAGTATAGAAGCTTAGTCGGAAACCCTAGAAGAGACAGTTTATGAATAAGTAGATTATGATTGACGGAGTCAAAGGCTTTACTAAAGTCAGTATAAACGACATCAGTTTGACACTGTTTAGCAAATCCCGCAGTTACAAAGGTGGAAAATTCAAGGAGATTAGTAAAAACTGAGCGACGTTTAATGAATCCATGCTGTGAATCAGAGAATACAGAACTACAGAAATGTTGCAGCTGAGAAGTGATGATTTTTTCGAAGAGTTTAGGAATGGCAGATAAATTGGAAATACAGCGGTAGTTAGAGACATCAGATTTAGATCCCTTTTTATGAAAGGGAACTATATAGGATTCTTTCCAGACGGTGGGAAAGTCACCAGGCTCGAGAGACAAGTTGAAAAGTTTTAGGAGAGGCACACAAAGAGATTCTGCACAAACTTTAAGGACAGCACTCGGAACCGAGTCTGGCCCAGTGGAGAACGAAAACTTGCACGATTTTAAATTTGTTAGGAGACCATCATAGTCGATGAAGGGGGGAAGGATACAGTTAGAACTATTTATAGGGATAGGATAAGAGTAACTACTACTAAAGTCATTCGATGAAGCTAGGATAGAGGGAAAGTTAATAGACGGGACAGAGTAGCAACGTTGGAAAAAGGAAGCGAACAGATCAGCAATATCGCAATCCCTATCAGCATAACTACCATTTAAGTGCAAAGAAGAAGGAAATCGGGAAGATTTACGTTTAGAATTAACAAACCTGAAGAATCGTTTAGGGTCGCGTTTAAAGTTAAGCTTGCATTTGTTCAAGTATCTATTGTATCACAATGTATTAAATAAGGAAAATTTCGATTTTGCAATTGAGCACTTCGAAAAGTCTGATTGCAAACCGGATTTTTTGAACTTCTGGTACATACGGGATTTTAAATTCTTCAGATTTATTAATCTCGGGGTGAACCAGATAGGACCAGAAAGATTTCTGGAGGGGGTGACTAAAGGAACATGCATGGGAAAGATGGAAAAAATAGAGCTATAGAATGCATTCGTGGCAGACTCAATTTCCTGGAAATCGTCAAGGAATGACCAATCCATCTGAGATAGGGCAGTATTCAAGGAGAGAAAATCAGCCTTCTTAAAGCAATAGATATTCGAAGGCTTAATAAACGACTTTATAGGGCATGAAGAGGGCAACAGGAAATCCATTGAAAGTGTGGGATGGTATATGTCTTCAGGGAATGATAGAGGTGATCCTCGACATACCAAAGTGCTCGAAGCATCGGTAGTGAAGACGAGATCAAGGGTCCTACACATGCCATTACGTATGCCATTTACCTGGCCTAACGATGTATCGAGAATCAACGAAGTCATGCTGCATAGATGGGAACATTAAGTTTGAGTCATTGGATGGAGACCAAGTGATATTTGGGAGATTAAAGTCACCAAGGACAATAAGACGATCAGAATCACTAAGCTGAGACAAAACGGACTGAAGATGGGCAGCGTGAAGCTTATAAGTTGTAAATTCAGAGGACGGTGGGATGTAAGAGCATGATATGAATAAATTAAAAGAACACAGACGAATTTTAATTACGATAATTTCAATAGTGTTGAGCTCATCGATGGAAAAGAATTGGGAAGTTAAGTCGGAACGAACAGCAATTAGGACAATTAGTCAAATTGGCGGCTAAGGTTGGTTTCAGCATTGCCACAATTATTTAATAGTACTTTGTTTATCTTCTTTATCTTAACGACAAACAAATTACATCCATCGGGTCATAAGTACCAATATAAATAAAATGGCAACGGCAAGCATTAATGTTGTACTGGACAGGCAACTGGCCACAGGCCAAGAGATCCAGAACGTTATAAGAAATTATATGAAGGATCCCACTGAGATATGTTAAAACTCGGCTGGAGAGGTTAACAAATCTCTGGGAAATGTTTTTAAAGGAGGAAACTATTTTCCAAAATATAATTCAAGGCTCAAAAATTGAGCACCATTATTTCAACAATCAATATTTTAAAGAAATTGATTTGGTTTTAAAATACAAGGATGAATTTACGAAAGAATTATCTTTCACAGAAATAAAGAGGGAGACAGGATCCATAACTTCTGTGGAGGATGAGCTCGAAATAGTGCCGTGATTTGAGAGCAAAGGGAATTGCTTGATAGTCTTCAACGGATAATGAATAAAATGACGGATGAGACCAGAAAGGATTTCAAACCAATAATAATTAAATATTGGGATGAGATTAGATCTATTCACATCCAAATTTATAGGAACGGTACTTATCCTACGAGCATGGGAGATAATGAAGACGCACTTTTGTCAATTCAAGCATTGACGATACCGAACACTGTTCAGCAATTCAACGCTACTCCTCATATGAGCAATGCGTTACCTCTGCCAAAGGTTGCCATCCCTAAATTTGATGGAGATTACCTTAAATGGCAACAGTTTCATGACATTTTAAAGAAAATGATCTATGAAGCGCATGTACCCGTCATTCAGAAAATGTGGTATTTAAAAACCAACGTTTCGAGAGAAGCAGAAAACTTAATGCGCCATCTCTTGCTAACAGAAGGAAATTATGTAACAGCATAGAATCTGCTACAAGAGGGTTTAAGCAACAAAAGAGTGCTAAGCAATGCGTTGATTCAAAGGATGTTGGATCACTCAAGCACATCTAGTGATGCCAAATCAATAAAGGCATTACATGATAACATAAAAGAAACATTAGCAGCGCTAAACAACATAAATATACAGACGAATAAATGGGATAAGATTCTCTTATGTTTGCTTACAAAAAAATTAGATCGTCGAACACAGACGTTGTATGAGCAATCTGTTATTATTACTCAATCAAACTCGTAGCAATTCAAAATTCGTTCAAAAATTAGTTTCTGCTCATTCGTCTTTCTTGACCTTCGCTTACTAATTCCAGTATCATTATCGAAACGCAAAATATCGCTTATAACGATCAATATATAAGATATCAACTAAAAATATCAATTTCACGTGTTACGTCAGGGCTGCTCTGGATTCAGGGCAGCAGAACCAACGCATTCAAAAACAGGCAGTTAGGTTTAAATAATGAGTATTTATAACATTCCACACCCCGTAAATCGACTACGGAGTTTTTCCCAATACATCGAGAATAGCTAACTTTGATAAGGGTCGTTTCAAAATGCCCTTTGACGTTTCGATCTCTCCAACTCTGACTTGTCCATCCTTTGCTTTTATGGGTCGCACAACTATTCCCCTTTTGCAGTTACCTCTTGGCTCATTCTCATCGCAGATTAATACCACGTCTCCAGCTTTGATTGGTTTTATAGGTGCAAACCATTACGTTCGCCTAGTTAGTACTGGCAAGTATTCCCTAATACAGCGGCGCCAAAAAATGTCCTTTAATTGTTTTGATATCCGGTATTGCTTATGATGACAAAAGTTTCCACTATCATCAATTCATAGCTTGGCCTTGATTTGTTCCGTATCCAGTAGATCCTTTACTCTTCTAAGTTGATTGTCCACGCCAACAAAATTTGTGCCCATGTCAGATCTAATACAATACGGTATGCCTCTTCGGTTAACAACATTTTTTATAACCATTATTAAGCATTATGCTTCCGCAAGCTCCAGATGAATAGCTCTGATTGTCAAATGCCACCCACCGTTTCTCATTGCGTCTCCCAATCGTGACAATTACGGGCCCCTAATAGTCCAATCCTGTAAAGGTGAATGGACGATTATAAGGTCGATTATAAGGCGTAACACGATCTGAGGGCAACTGTCCCATTAGAGTCGGGATTGGTCTCACATTTTGATTCTTGCAATATTGACATGAGGACTTAATGCGTTTGACGGCATTTCGCAGGCCGGTTATCCAGAATTTTCGGGGTATTTCGTTTACTATGAGGTCGTCATTTTGATGATGATATATTTTGTGGTAATGATGTACTATCAGATTGGTTAACGGGTGCCCTCTTGGGAGAATTATTGGCTGACGTGCCGTTTGAGGCAATATTATGGCATAATCAAGCCTGCCGTGCACAACTAAAACTCCTTCTTTACTTATTTCAGGGGACAATGAATACATAGGGCTACTCTTCGGAAGCGGTTGGCATTTTTCTAAAATATCGATTTCTTCCTGGAACAACATATATATTTCAACATATATAGATCTATATATATAGATATATATATATATATATATATGTACGACAACAGTACAGGAACAATTTATAGATGTTGAACGATTTGTGATTATGTACGCCTTGTTAGAGCAATAGGCTGGATAAAAAGATTTATAAATAACTTGTCCGGACTAAAAGATTTAAAAGCAACTGGAGAATTATCCTTCAGTGAGATGCGGAAGGCCGAGTTGACAATATATATATGTATATATATATATATATATATATATATATATAGATATATGTACGACAACAGTACAGGAACAATTTATATATATTTATATATATGTAAATATATATTTTTTTTTTTTGAAATGGCCATAAATTCTTTTCTTTTTCTTGTATTCTATGTTTTTGTACGTTTTCGTAGCCTTGTCCGTTGAGTTTAAGTGCGTCGGTACCCAGCGCCAGTCGTTTTCATTTATCGTTTCCAGGATCTCACTTCTCCGATGTGCTAAAAACTGTTTGTATTGTCTATGATCAGAGCGAATCCACGCAATAACGGAACGTAAATCGGACTATAGAATGGTTCTGGATACAGTTACTTCATGGCTCTTCAGTATCGAGTTTCTTAGTCGAACGCCGAGCACAGCGGCTTGTAGCTCCAATCTTGGCACCGATAGTAATTTCAATGGAGCGCATCTAGCCTTGCCAGCTACAAAGGTTACTTCGACATAATTTTCATTAGATCAGACAGCATTCCGAGCGGGTCATTGACAGACATGATCAGGCTTAATAGCTGTCGTTTTGTGGGGCGCTTTTCCCCCATTACTATATTGGGATCCACTCGATTCATTTTCAGGTCAAATATGAATACATCTTCTTGATTCTCCCAGTACATCCCCAAAATTTTGTCGATTGCCATATTATTCATTTTGAGAGGCTCGCTAGTATTCTTACTGCGTTCTCCATTGTTTAGTTTACGCTGGACTTCTGCTGAATTAGAAATGAAACCTCTCAAGTCAAAGTTGGCAATCTTATGCACTATCTTAACTTCCTTGCTTATTTCATAAGCCTCGTCATCAGTGGTAAAACTTGCCACATAATCATCCACATAGTGCTTCGTCGTAATTTCCTTTATCACAAATTCTTTTTTCCTTGTAGCATTCAGCGCATTCAGATTTTTAACGTATTGAGCACAACATGGGGAACATGTAGCTTCGAAGATCATTACTTGCATCTTGTACACATCTACTTCTGCGTTTGAATCGTCTCGCCTCCATAGAAATCGTAACGAATCCTGATCACGTTCCCTGATCCGCACCTGCAAAAACATTTCCTTGATATCTGCGCATACTGCCACCTCACCTTGTCGAAACTGAAAGAAAATCTGAATTAGCGGTGGGTTTTCGTCTGGACCTTTAAGTAATTTAGAATTCAGCGAAATTCCATCCAACATTGCGGCGGCGTCGAAAACGAGTCTCATCTTTTTTGGCTTATTTATATTATAAACACCAAAATGCGGCAAATACCAGGTGCGCGGGGTAGTGTTAACCGATTCTGACCGCGACAATTTTACAGCATATCCCTTTTCGACGAAACTCTCTATAGCGTTCGCGAATTCGTCCTTCAGACCTGTGGAACGTATCTTATTTTCTTATGCTCGGAGTCTTTTTAGGGCATTTTGATGGCTGTCAGACAACTTTACGTCATCACTCGACCACAGAAGTGCTGTTTCATAAGCACTGTCGACCTTCTTAGTTTCTTCAGCTAGTATTTTACGGACTCTGATTATATTTTTTGATTGTAACGGTTTCTTGGCGATCTTAACACCAAAGTTTTCTATTGTGACTACTCCTTTTTCGTTGTTTCTTCTATCCAGACTTCAAAATGGCTTAAATCGGGATATGGGTGTATGTTTGACGCATATGCTGTCCAATCTTTACGGGTCCTCATGGAAAGTTTGCTTACGAGATCGCTTAACAGTACCGGATTCTGTAAATGCTGTAACGCATTCGCTGATCTGAGAAATATGGTCAAATTAGCAATTTTCGACGCGAATGGTACAATTTTCACCTGAACCTGAATCTGTTACCGGAACGAACATTCTTTGCACCACCAGACGATGCACCTCCAAATCCATCAGCGACACCCTGTGCGTTGCCGGAGCCATAATTACTTCCTTGAACGGCACGAAAAGTCGCAACGCCACAAGCCGATGTTGCGCTAAGTCCATCAGCATTCCATTTGTTGCTGGAGCCATAGCCGTGATGATCAGGAACATTCGCTGCGCTACAAGACGATGCAGCGCCAAAACCATCAGCAACACCCTGTGTGTCGCCGGCACAAACATTCGCTGGTCGTTTTCTCTCCGCCAATTCCTCTCTGATGCTGGCTATTTGTTGTTGCTGTTGTTGCAGTAGTTGCCTAATGTTTTCCATCACACTCTGCATATCTACTTGGCTTTCTTTTTTCTCCACTATGGTTTCGTTTAAAGTTTCGTCATCGATTGTTGCTTCAGTCGATTCGGAAGGCTCTGGCGTTGATGTCTTGTTTTCCATTTTTTCCAGAAGTTTCGTCTTGCTTCTTGTCTCCATTTTGTACGTCTATGTATGCTGACGTTGAGAACACACACTCACATTCGCCTGCACCGTCTCAACTCTTTTACTTGGCCATCGAGCAGTTTTCTTATAAATTTTGAAACTGTTATGATTACTCAATCAAACTCGGCATCCGCTCCAATCGTTTGTTCGTTTTTTTTTTTTCTCGTAGCAATTCAAAATTCGTTCAAAAATTAGTTTCTGCTCGTCCATCTTTTCTTGATCTTCGCTTACTAATTCCAGTATCATTATCGAAACGCAAAATATCGCTTATAACTATCAATATATAAAATATCAACCAAAAATATCGATTTCACGTGTTACGTCAGGATTCAGGGCAGCAGAACCAACGTATTCAAAAACAGGCAGTTAGGTTTAAATAATGGGTATCTATAAGACAATCTATACAAAATAAACAGGAATTACAACCTTTGAGCGGACCATGCAATTCCTCGAGAAAAGGTTGCTTACTCTAGAAGCGATTGGATGAAAAGTCTGAGAAATCTATTACTTGCGCATCAGCAGTAGCTGAGAATCATCATATGTACATACATATATGTAATTTCCAATTCACGCCATCTATAAATGTACCCGGTTTCAAAAGAAAACGGCTGCTGATAGATTAAATTTTGTTCAAAAGAATCAACTATGTGTCAAATTTGTCATATCGTTCGATTCTCTTTGTAGTGATCAGACGTGTTTTTGTTTTACGCTCCGCTTAACTGCCTTTGTTACGAACCTCTTGGTGGTGAGGCAAGGCCGGCTAGCCAGTCATCCCAGGGCTAGTTGTTTCCCAAGGCCTTGTTGGCCAATAAGCCAACAAATTGGACATCTCAGACTCAAAAAAAAGGAACAAACAACAATACGTATATAAACAACACGGATTCTACTCAACACATGATCTACATAATTCACAAATAGACGTGGAGCTGGCGAAGTGTAGATATTTTACCTCCGACGTACCCTCCCTGACTGAAATTCATATCCTGTCAGCGTCTCGAATCTCCCTGCCATGTGCAGCGGTATCTCACTCCCCCGTGGTGTTGGTTCCCCTTCCCCCCATTATAAACACTTAGCCTTCCATTCTCAACGTAATAATTTTCATACGAATACTAGGGGGTTATACATAATTTTTTTACTTAGTTAATTCTCCTAATTTCCCTTCCTACCTATCCTAGATGGTGATTTTTCCGCCTACAAATCCCCCTCCCCCATGATAAATAAATAAATAAATATAAATATGTATAAATATAAATAAATATAACACTAATAATTACATATAGGAGAACACAATTAAATAAATGGGAACAGGGACTATAATAATATAATATAATATGTATAAATATAAATAAATATAACACTAATAATTACATATAGGAGAACACAATTAAATAAATAGGAACAGGGACTATAATAAATTAATATAAATTATAAGATGCTTTGGGGACCTCTGCCGAACTCAAGTTTTTCGATCTGCTTCTCTTTAGGCCACTCCCGAGCAGAGCTGGGGAACAGGCCAGGAATAATGGTACAAGAGGGCTATCCTGAGACCCAAAAAGGGTGATCCGGAGGAAGGAACCGGACACGATCTCCTATTAGTTTCCAAGAAAAAAAATATAAAATTTCTCCCCTTTATTCCCCTTCCTATGGAGCGGACTCACTTGACTATTTTGTTGGATCGACTCCTTTTTCCTCCTGGTCAGCTCTGAATCCTCCTCTTTTCCTGATAGTAAGGTTAAGGGCCACTACTCCATCCTCATCCCACTCACTTTGGAAACTTTCACTTTCACTTTTAAGTTTTACTTCCGCGCAACACTAGAAGCACCTCCGTCTGGGTCTACGCTGACTGATTTTTTTATCTTTGCTTCCACTAGGCTTAGTCTCTCCTATATTTTTTTCCTCGATGACCGGCCGCTAGTCTACTCTCTTCTATTGCCCTTGAACTTGGTTCAAGGGCATGGCCTACTCTCTGTGGGAGTATCTGCACCGGGACTCCGCTTGTGGGTGAGATTTTCTCTCCCGAACGGGATCACAGAGCGCGGGCCTCTCCTACTTCTTCTAGGATCACCCGACGCTATTCCCAGGTTCCCCGTGAGAGCGTCTGATCTACTGTTTCTTCTTCTTCTTCCAGACTTTATTTATAACTTGAGATCTTTGGCGTGAAAAATCCCCACAGGTCTCCCCGCCAGATCCTCCAGCTCGAACGCATTGTTCCCTACTGGGCGCACGACGCGACACCTTATGTATTTGCGAGCGAACTTAGCATTGTAATTTTTGCTGAAGTTACTGAGGGTGAAGTTGCGCCTGTAGACTTCCTGCCCAGGTTTGGCAAAGAACATGCGGGCCGGTTTGTTGTAGCGGTGGCTGCTGCGCTCATATGCTTGGTGAAGGTTTTGTTTTATGTGCTAGCGAATGATCTGACGCATGTCCGCGGGATCTAGAGCTTGTAGAGCATGCTCCGTCAAGGACTACAGCTTCCTCGCCAATTTGTAACAATTTCCATTCAGGAACATTTGCTGCCCGAACACCGCGAAAAACGGTGTAACGCCGGTGGCTTCGTGTACCGAGTCGCGGATGGATACTTCGATCTCCGGTAAGTACATATCCCAGTCTCGGTGATCCTTCTCTAAGTATGTCCTTATCGCAGCCAATACCGTCCGGTTCACCCTCTCAGCTGCATTGCTTTGCGGCGAGTAGACTATGTCCTGGAACGTCTTCGACAGGAACTGCTTCCCGTTGTCCGAGTGTATCACCTCGGGTACCCCAAATTTGTAAAAAACTTCCTGTACCAGGAATTTCACTACATTCGCCACGTTCGCTTCCCTCATGGCTTTCAGGAAAGTGAACTTTGAGAAGTGGTGGACGAAAATCCAGGCCTCTCCCTTTTTAGATCGTGGATACTTTCCCAGAAAGTCAGCCTGCTCAAGGTGTGGGCATAGGTAGAATAAAACCTCCTTACTTTTTCCATTGTACTCTACTGGAAGTTTTATCCTCCCAATTATGGGCTTATCTTCTCCCGAGGCTGTCTTAACAATAGAAACATAATTTTGAAATTCTGTTCCTAGATCGGCCAGGAGCTCCCGGCTACCCTTTCCTAAGACACTTACTGAGGCTCCAGTGTCTAGGAGTCCCACAATTCGATATCCTCGGATTTGCACCTCGGCAAATGCTCTAGGATCGCTCCCTGTTCCTCGTCGAACGGCCGCGGCCACCTCCTTGCGGGTCTGTCTACTTTGCGTGAAGCGTGCACGTGCCTTTTGGAGTCTTCCTTCCAGCTGCCTACCGTGGAATATCCGGTTTCGCACCTCCAAATACCTCCTCTTCCTCTCTTCGCCCGGTAAGAATTTTAAATTATTGCTGCTTAAACTATTTACTTTATCTAAGTTTACTTCCATTTTTATATTGCTAATTATTTTTTTGCGGGTCTCTGTACCGAGCGCTGATTGCCCGCCTTCATCACGCTCGCTCGTGAGTTTCCCGAACAATTGGGACACGTTGGTGTGAACATGTCCGGCTTCCCGCAGCGGTAACAAAATATCCTCCGTTCCTTCGCCACGAAGTCCCGAAACCATGGTCGACCTGGCCGCAGCTCCAGCAACTCAGTCGGGGTTTATTTGCCAGGTGAGCTTCCTCTACCAACACCGCTTCCTCTTCTTCCACCAGCTCGGATTCGGGCTCGATCTCCTCCACTCGCTTCCCGACTGATTCGGAACTGGACGAAAAGCCGACTTCTGTTCCCGTCTTCGAAAGTGGAACTCCACCTCCAAGCACTCTTCTCTGAGTTGCTCCAAGCTATGGACTCTAATCGCATAGACATATCGAGCGATCTCATCCTCGAGTCCCTTTTTTACAACTCTGACCATTTCTGACTCCGTTAGTGGTGTGGTGAGTTTAGCCGCCAGCCTGCGCATCGCCCTGAAATAGTCCTCCACGGATTCGCCAGATTTTTGGCGACGCTCATGTAAAACGCGTAGCCGCTCAAATTCGCCGCCCACGGCTCGAAAACGGGACACCAACTCATCCTTCAGGTCATCCCATACCTCCGGGGGTCGCTCTCATACAAATACCAAATACCATTCGGCAGCATGTCCTTGGACGAGATGGTGGAAATTGTCTAGGACTTCGTCCCACGAGCGTCTATTTTGCCTCCGAAGAAACTCGACCCTAAAGGCAAAATCCTCTACCTACACCTTTATTCGGGTCTCCGTCGATACGTTCGATTCTCTTTGTAGAAGTCTGACGTGTTTTTGTTTTGCACTCCGCTTATCTGCCTTTTATCTTTTATAAACAGCCGGTGTTTTTTGAATATACCAATATAAATAAACTTTAAATTGCCTGCTTGCTTAGAGCTTTTCCTCAAAACGCGAGTGCACGCCCTTTAATTGTGTTTTTAGACATAATTTAATTATTTTCCTATGTCGGTAGTCATTGTGTTTTGTTGTTTCTTTTCGTAAGTACACACAGAATCAAAATCTGCCGCTCTCACCTAGTTGATCTGCTTTATCGCTTTTATCACTCTCTCCCTCTTACCCAAACTAACATAACTGTTCTTCCTCTCTCGCTCTCAATACGTTCTGTGTAGTAGCGCTCTCTCTCTCTCTCTCTCTCAACTGAAGCTGCAGTAACCGCTCTCCTCTCTTTCTTATTGCGCTTTCATTGCTTATCTGGCACACTGGTCTGATATATATTTGTTTTGAAATTTTATTTTTTTTTATTTCTCATTATGGAATACACAGTTGTCTGTGCCAAGAAAACCTGCAAGAATCAGATCACCCATGACCAGCCGAGTATCCCCTGCTGGCTATGCGATAGCGTAGTGCACGCTAAATGCGTCGGGTTCTCCGGTCTCGTGGGTGATGCCATCTCTAAAAGAAATGGCTTGCATTACAGCTGTGAGACATGCCGTCCGGTTGAAGGGGAGATGGCAGCATTTATGAGGCAGACCCGGAAGGGCTTTAGGGAGCTGACCGTGGGCTTCAAAGAGCAGTACGATCGGCTCCTAGCCATGGAGTCTCAGTTCAGTGGTCTCAAACTATTGACTGAGTCTCCTAGGCGCAAAAAGGTCACTCCGCGGGATCTGCATGTGCCGACCGCCCCTCGACCGGCCGATGCTGACAAGCTGACTCCGACCACCCCAATAGTGCAGCAGTTGATTTCGTTCGCTACTCCGAAGGCAACGACAGCTGCTGGCGATGAAAATTCGGTAGCCGAATTTATCGCGTCGGAGAGCATGCAGCCAAGACCGTCTGTAGCGTCCGTGTCCGTAGTGTCAAATTCATTAGCTGTCCCCGCAATTCGGACCCCACCAGTCAATATACGTCCCGGACCACCGGGTATTACCATCACAGGTGATAGGCCTGTGGTGCCAAGATTGGTCGGGATCCCACCATAAAGACAAGTTTTTTTCTCACGACTTGCCCCTGACTCCACAATTAAAGATGTGACGGCTTATATCCAAAGCCGCATACAAGCCGTTGATTTCAAGGTGGAAAAGTTCAACTTTTCTTATGCCAGGGAGATAGCTTCTTTTAAAATAAGTGTCTCCCAAACTCACTTTAACACCATCTGTTCTGCCAAATTTTGGCCGGAGCATTTGGTGGTGAAGGAGTTTAAGGCAAAGAAGAAGACTAGGCCCCCAAAAACTCTGCCAACTAATCAGACCAGTGCTCCTTCGTCATCTTCCCGCTCTACCTCCACCCGTCCAAAAAACTAATAAACTCTCTTTTAGTGACCTATCAAAATGTTTGAGGCTTGCGTAGTAAGCTCAGCATTCTTTTCCAAGATAGTGTCGCATTTGCATCCCACGTTATTGTGTTTACCGAAACCTGGTTAAAACCGGACATTCTTAGTTCCGAAGTTTTGTCAGGTCGGTACATAACTTATAGAAAGGATCGTTCGTCTCGACGTGCAGGAGGGGTTCTGATTGCTGTGGACTCAAACTTCACGTCGGAACTTTTCACAGTCCAGATCCAGCAGGAGCTGGAATTTCTGTGTGTAAAACTGATTCTTCCCGCTTTCTCAGTTTTCATAACTTGTTCGTATATTCCACCTTCTTCGGATATCGCAATTTACGAGCAGCATTTGTCCGCCTTAACCGCTATCTCTTCCTCGCTATCTGACAAAGATCACTTCAAGTTCTTGGTGACTTCAACTTGCCAGGAATTGTTTGGTCTTCGGCAAATTAGTCTAATAGCCTGGTACCCATGTCACGTCATGACTTTGTTGACGGCTTGATTGACCTGTCTCTGTCTCAAGTTAACCATGTTAAAAATTCCTTGAGTCGATTTCTTGATCTGTGCTTTGTAACGGATGCGACCTTAGCGTTGTTAACTCGAGTCCCCCCGCTCACTATACCTGAAGATGCCTACCATCCTACTTTTGAAGTGTCGCTCGACCTAGGACGAAGCGTACTGGATCGGTCGGGTAGACTACCCCAATGTGTCCGCTGCTTCCGTAAAGCCGAGTTTACGAAGCTTAATAACATCATTAGGGATTTTGATTGGTCCGCTTTATATTTGTGCAGTGATGTTACGACAGGCACAAACATTTTTTATGATGCACTGGACTCACTTTTTGTCTCTTGTGTCCCACTTTCCTGTCCGATTAGATCAAGAAAACCCCCTTGGTTTATTAAGGAGTTATCCCATCTAAAAAACTTAAAATCAAGACGAGATATAAAATTTCAAGAAGTTGGCTCTCCTTCTTCTCTTTCTCATTATGTATTGGCTTGGTCAAACTTTTCAGTTCTTAACGCTCAATGCTATCAGAATTACCTATCTCGATGCAGGATACGTTTTTCTAAGGACCCTAAACAGTTCTACAGCTTCGCAAACAGTAAGCGTAGAACGTGCGCTCACCCATCCTCGCTATCCTTCCTTAATAAGTGACAGATAATGATCAGGCAATTGCCGATTTTTTTGCCCGTTTTTTCCAAACTACCTATTCGCAGGACAGATCACTTATGCAGATCACTTATATCTCCAGCTCAACATGGATTTATAAGGCGGAGATCAACCACTACTAATTTATTGGAGTTTACCTCCTTTATAATTAAAGGCTTTCAAGGTAATTCACAGACGGATGTTGTTAACACCGATTTTAGTGAAGCGTTCGACTCTGTAAACCATTCCCTCCTATCACAAAAACTTGACCTTCTAGGGCTCCCGCCCAATCTCCTGAGATGGATCTCTAGCTACCTTTGGTTTAGGTCTCAAAGAGTCCTTTTCAAAAACTCCCTGTTCTTACTAGTTATGGTGACTTCGGGCGTACCACAGGGCAGCCATCTAGGCCCCTTACTCTATACACTCTTTATAAACGTCTTCAGTCTTCAGTCAGCTCTCACTGCGTTCGGTCGTGTTTTCGCTATGTTGTATCAATGCTCGGAATGCGATTTGGATGTTACGGCCGCTCAGCTTCGTGGCTTTGATGCCCTACGCTGTTCGTCGTTGTGCCGCCGTGCGTTTCATCTGTCGTGCATTGATTTGCATGCTGATGCGGTGAAAATGTTGGTTAATCTGCCTAACCTTATGTGGCAGTGCGACAATTGTGTGATTGCGAATGACTCGCACTCGAAAATTGACGAACTCAACGACAAGGTTTTGAAGCTTGAGAGCCTTTATCGGGAGCTCAAGTCGGAGTTTATGGCTGCCCTCCCTGTCACTTTAAATAAGAAGGTGAAGCCGGCTGTTGCAAGGAAGAAAGCCGACAATGTCATATCTGTGGCTGAGTTGCAGTCTCCGCGGCTAGTGGCCGCCACATCGACTGCGGTTATTGACCCTGGATCAGCTGCTTCAGATGGCTTTGTCACTGTGCGGAGAAAAGTGAGAAAGACCCGCACAAAGAAGACGAAGCGTTTGCTAGGCATTGCGCCGAGCTGTGAGCAGCTAAATGTTTTGCAGAGCAGAAAATACCTGCATATTGGTCGATTTTCTACTGCAACGGAGCCAGAGGCGGTGGTGAGATTTGTTGCCGATAAACTCAAGGTGTCTGAGACGGAAATTTTTTGTGCGAAATTGGTCAAGCGGGACGCTGATCTATCTGCATTGAAGTTTGTCAATTTCAAACTTGGTGTACCTGAGCCGCTGTTCCCTGACGTCTTTGAGGAGAAATTCTGGCCAGTGTCGGTAAGGGTTTCCCGTTTTGTGCATAGGCAGAGGCCGGAAGCAGATATTACGGCAGTTAATCTGTTGACAGCTGTGCCAGTACGGACGTCCACCCCGACTACGGAAGCTCCAGCTCCAGTTCCTTCCACTTCAAAAAACCCCCAGTGAGCGGCGCCCATGGCTTCTGGTTCGCCGCCTCTTTACGACATATTCTGTATGCAATTTCTCGCCTCTACGCAGTCAGCAATGGCTCGCTGCATCACTTCTGGCGTACCTCTGCGGAACAACAACACAGTACCGCTTCTTCGCTCTGCGCTTTGTGCGATATTCGCACGGCTGCTGCTGGTATAGGCGTCGACGCTCTTGCTTGCGCTCTATTTCAACGAAGTGCGCCTCTGACATCGTCGTTACAACAACATTCGACAACGCATGTCTTCGTGTGCTTGGCTTGCGCCGTTGCTGCACTCGACACTTGGGGAGAGTCAGTAGCCCGTCGTTCGCTCGCAAATGGAGAACTCTCTTTGCCCACAGTACCCAGTATGGATCTCCCCGCCGCTGCCCCGCTCAATCGTCTGGTCGAGGAAGGTGTGCTGCGGTTTCGGACTACGGCGTTTGGGCGTTTTTTACGCACGAGCCGCGCCCCTCTTGCAGATTGTGACATGCCAAGCCCTTCTCAGGATTATGCTTCCGTGCCCTCGGGCCGTTCAGCGCTGCTACCCTCCGTGATCATGCCTATGGAAGGGACCAAATCCTTAAGCATCTACTTTCAGAATGTAGCGGGCATGCGCACTAAGGCTCAGGCTGTATATTTGGCAACCGCTGTGTGCGATTTCGACGTCATCGTCGTGGTGGAAACCTGGCTCAACGATAGCTTCTTCGACAACGAGTATTTTGACCCCAACCTTTTCCAAGTGTTTCGTAAGGACAGAGATTGTGCCAAGACGAATCGCTGCAGAGGGGGTGGGGTCATTGTGGCCGTTAGACGCACGATTCAATGTGATCCCATTTGTCTCTTGGATGGAGACACTATGTTGGATCAGATTGGTGTGTTGGTGGCCGGACAGTCGGAGGCTCTGGTAGTCAGTGCTTCGTACATTCCGCCTTGTAGTAGCTATGAGGTCTACAAGGCGCATATGCGAAATATTACCAGCATGCATGCCAATTTAAAAGACCGTCAGCATCTCTGCGTTGTTGGCGACTTCAATTTGGGGTCGCTGGTGTGGTCCGCCGATCCGCAGTCGTCGGCTATGATCCCGAGCAACGTGCACTTGCAGCAGGAAATTCTTTGCTTGGATGATTGTTTTAGTGTGGGCTTATCCCAAGTCAATAATGTATTTAATAGGTTAAATAAGATTCTAGATTTAGTTTTCGTTGGACCTGATGTTGACTGCCGTGTAACGCGCTGTGAACAGCCGATTGTAGAATGTGATATGCATCATATGCCATTGCTACTAGCAGTTAAATTCATTTGTTACTCGCCTCGAGCGGAACTTGATTCTCATTATTATTTTACTGATGTAAGCCTGATGATATGTTTAATGTAAACTGGGCGTCTGTTCTATCGCATCCTAGTGTTGATACTTGTTATAGCGTTTTCATTGAAACTGTTCGTCATTTTGTTGGTAAAAATGCTTCCAGAAGAGTGCGTGGCTCCTATAGGTTACCGTGGTATACGAAGGGGCTCGTTAGGTACAAAAATCTGCGCAATAAGTTTTTTAAGCGTTTTAATAGGACCCGGGACCCTGGTGATTGGGACAAGTATGTGCAGCATAAACGGGAGTTTTCGTTTCTCAACAAATTTTTATATAATCAATATATTGCCGACGTTGAGAGGGGGCTCAAACTTAATCCCAGGTCATTTTGGCACTTTATAAACTCTAAGAGGTCAACGAGTGGTCTTCCCTCAGCTATGTATCTTGGTCTCTGTAGCGCTAATACTGACTGTGGCATAGCAAACCTTTTTGCTTCTTTTTTCAGGTCTAATTTTGAGCCATGTGCGACGTGGCATGATTCGGATATCCTTGACTCCATCCCTTCGGTTGTCAATATTGGCACACTTGATATATTGGAGGGGGACATCTTGGAGGCTATTGCTGACTTCGACAATTCTAATAAGCCCGACAGTGATGGTATTTCTGCCTTCCTGCTTCGCAATTGTTGTGATGCTTTTTGTGCGCCGTTGAAAATTCTTTTCATGAATTCCTTGTTAGCGGGTCGGTTTATTGGTAAGTTGAAAGCTGCCACAGTCACTCCTGTTTTTAAGAAAGGCTCGAAGAATAATATCTCTGATTATAGACCGATTGCCAAACTCAGCAATATCTCAAAGCTTTTTGAGCGTATCATTGCCAAAAAGATTACTTTCCTCACGAGGTCATACATCAGCCCAAAGCAGCATGGTTTTATGCCGGGTAGATCAACAGCTACGAACCTGATCGCCTTCAGTAATTTCTGCACACGTGCCTTTGAAAAGTACTCCCAGGTCGATGTTGTGTACACTGACTTTGCTAAGGCCTTTGATAAAGTCTCCCACTGTGCTCTAGTAGCCAAGCTACATCGGCTGGGTTTTCATTCGAGCTTGCTCAGTTGGCTCATATCATATCTGGAGCAGCGAGAGTATGTTGTATTGGTGAATGGGAAGCAGTCGGACCCATATTTGGCTACTTTCGGCCTTCCACAGGGCAGTGCTCTTGGTCCGCTGCTGTTCTCTATTTTTATTAATGACATATGTTTTAGCATTCGAGCCTCTGAGTATTTGCTTTACGCTGATGATCTCAAGATTTTTCGCTCTGTTAAATCATTAGGCGACAGTATCCTTCTTCAGCGTGACCTGGATGAAGTTGCTCGTTGGTGCACACGTAATTTGCTCCCACTTAATATTAGAAAATGTTATTTGGTTTCGTATGGAAAGTGTACATTTAAAGTCCAGACCTCGTACTCGATAGATGGCCTTCCGCTCTTAAAGCAGACGGAGATACTCGATCTAGGCATCTTGTTTGATTCCAAATTTTTGTTTGTGGAACATCTGAATTACATTTTGCCGAAAGCTTATGCCATGTTTGCCTTTGTTAAGCGCAACTCATCCCAGTTTAACGATCCATACACGAGGCTAAGTCTATATTCTTTCCTCGTGCGCTCGCGCCTTGAGTATGCTTCAGTGGTTTGGAACCCTACTGGGGTTGTTCAGATTGCGCGCGTCGAGAGACTGCAGAGGAAGTTTTTGAAGTTTGCACTCCAGCCGTTGCAGTTTGCAGTCCCATTGCCATCCTATGAGTGCAGATGTCGCCTTGTGCATCTCTCCTCTCTCGAGGATCGTAGGACCATTGCGGCTCAAATCTTTATTTATGACTTGGTAGTGGGGAATATTGATTGCCCTGACCTGCTTAATAGGATTGGCTTCAATACGCCTGCCAGGAGCCTTAGGGACCACGCACTCTTTGCTATTGATCTCCACCGGAGCAATTACGGAAGTAACGAACCTATATGTAGGGCTCTTCGCCAATATAATGCGCTGCCAGCTGGGATGCGGTTCGACTTCTGCCATGGGAAAGCAGCCGTTAGACGATTACTGTCTGATTTTTTCATGTTTCATTGTTAATTGTTTTTTTGTTGATTTCTTTGTATTATTTAAGATAGATGTGAGCTAGTTTAGCCAGTTAAGGTTCAACCGTTGGCCAATAAATAAAAAAAAAAAATAAATAAATAAACGACCTGCATTCTGCGTTCTTGCCTGGGATTCGCGCGTAACAGACATTGGCTGCTGTCGCTTGGGCCACTTGATGGTGCAGTCATTGCATATCAACGTCCTAAAGATTCTGTATTAACATACACTCGAGTACTTATGTATGCGGATGATGTTAAGCTCTGTGTCCAGTATAAGGACACTTCTTTTCAATCCAGGTTGCATTCCGATCTCGATAGATTTCAGTCTTGGTGTTGTGCAAATTTACTAAACCTTAATGCTCAAAAGTGTAAAGTAATGACTTTTCATCGCTCCAGCGCCTTTCTGGTCCCTTCCACCCTTTGTGGTGGTTTTTTTTGAGAGAATTACCCGGGTTGTTGGTCTTGGTGTTCTATTATATCCCAAGTTAAAGTTTTCAAAACACATTTCTACCATGGTGAATAAGGCCATGGGCGTGCTTGGGTTTATAAAGAGGTGGTCAAAGGAATTTGACGACCCCTATATAACAAAGACTCTCTACACCTCTCTGGTTCGTCCGATTTTAGAATACGGCTCTTGTGTACGGTGCCCTCAGTACAACGTACACCAGGACCGAATAGAATCAGTTCAGAAAAGCTTTTTACCTTTTGCTTTACGCGGCCTCAGCTGGGATGCAGGTGTGAGACTGCCGTCTTACCCTAATAGATTTCTTTTAATAAACCTTCCAACCTTAGCTAATCGTAGGAAAATGCTTGGTGTGATTTTTGTGCACAACTTGATCAAGGGTGACGTAGATAGCCCTGACCTGTTGAGTCGCATAAACTTCACGATTCCTATTAGAAGCACTAGACATTATACACCGTTGTTTCTTCCGCTTTGTAGATCGAATTATTCCTTGCATGAACCGTTTAGGGTCCTATGCTCGGATTATAATTCCCTCTACCATATTATATCTACTACTAACACCCTTCCTAATCTTAAATTACTGATACTCTTATATCTTTCCCGTAATTAGAAATTGCTTAGTTTTTTTAGTTAGATTAGTTCTACTTTTCCTCGAACACTAGTCTAACACCTATCTTTCCTGAATGTCCGCGATCGGTTCGGTTAACGAGTCGCGCGTTATGTGGCAGCGCCCCTCGGTCGGTTGGGCGGGAGTTGGGCTGCGTTCTTGCCTGGGATCCGCGCGTAACAGCCATCGGCTGGCGTCGCTTGGGCCACTTGATGGTGCAGAGATTGCGTATCAACGTCCGAAAGAAAAAATGTTTCAAACGCGACCACACTGCCAAAAATTGCCAAAGGCGAGATTGTTTGAAGTGCAATAAAGGACACAATACTCTTCTTCATGTAGAACCCAAGACTGACGCCAAAACTGCAGCATCGTCAAACAGTGTACACAACAGTTATGTACTATTAGCTACTGCTCGAGTAATCATAAAAGGCAACAATGGACAAATGGGTGAATTCAGAGCCTTGCTTGATTCTGGCTCTCAAGTGAATATTATTTCGGAAAGAGCATTTAAAATGTTAGATCAGAAAATACACAAATCAGAGCTACAAATAAATGGAATTGTTGGACGACCACAAACATCAAAGGCGAGAGTCAATGGGACTCTCAAATCACAGGAAAATAATTTCAAGATTGGAGGTAATACAATATACCATACATAGTTAATCGCACCGTCTCGTTGGAAGCTACCAAAGAACATCACATTAGCGGACCCTAATTTCGACAAAGCGGGAAGAATAGACAATCTGTTGGGAGCAGAACACTACTTCGAAATCATGCAAAACAGACATGTATCCATTAGAAGCGGATTGCCCATGTTACAGAAAACCAAATCAGGTTGGATTGTAAATGGAAAATTAAAGGACTCATCTAAAACTGCAGTCACATGTGCTGTGATGACTGAGGAAGAAAAAGTTGATCAGCAAATCGGAAGGTTTTGGGAATTGGACTCATTCCCAAATAACTCATGTTTTTCACCATTGGAGAAACGATGTGGGCAGGCAAGGCAAATTACGTGCAATTCATGAAAGAATATGAGGCACTGGGGCATATGAAAGAAATGCATACAACGAAAATAGCAAGATCACGCTATTTCATCCCACATCATTGTATGTTAAGTCGCGGACACTGGGATCCGGTATGAATTGTTAAAATCATAGCTCGCAAATAACTGTTGACCGTTTGGTTTGCTAACGCTCTGCTCGCGAGAGCAACCGAAAAAAAAAACCACCCTCGATCTCGCTCTGAGCAGGAGACTTCGTTTCTTTTCGTTTCGGTTTTCGGTTGACCGATTGACGATGAGCGGTTCGTGAAACGGTCTTTTACCGAGCATCGCACAATGAGAGATACGAGTTATGCTCGCACAGAGAGACTCACTAAAAGACCGATTGACTGAAAAAGTCACCCCAAACGGTCTTTTCAATAATATGTCTCTTTTTCGATGCACAGTGGTACGTTGTGTAACATTGTGAAATTCGATTTTCATGTTAAATTTTCTTGAAATTTTAAACATGAATTTTTATATTTCAAACTAATTTTCTGATTAAAAAATAAATAATTTCTTTATAATTATTTTATTTTGCTTAAGCTTAAGCTTAACAACTAATAACGCGTTTAGGTTTTGTGTGGCCAATACTACCAGTGTCAGCGTACTCAAGTGTGACGATTTCAGCATTACATTTCTAAAAAAAATTTAATATGTCTTCGTTTAATGTTTGATATTTTGTCAATATTCTCGACCTACGATCACTGTACCATCGAAATTCACAAAGCAAAGTGACGCGTAGAACCTTCTAGACTTCACATAGACACATACATTCGCAAAAGACTTTTTGGATCGTCGTTCGAGGGCAAACGGTCCTGGAATGAGCAGAGCAAAAGAGACCGAAAAAAACTGCTCGTCGACTGAGCGCGAGCAGAATTTTTGAACGAACAATGCAATCGGTTGCTCTCGGACCCTTTGCTCAAAGTCTCAGTGAAGAACTGTTATTCTGCGACCGCACGAATCGGTTAACAGTTATTTGCGAGCTCTGGTTAAAATATGACTATCGGTGTAATTAGATATTTCAATAAATCGAACTACTAATTGTAGGAGGAGTAACGATGGGGTCAATGGAAGAGAATAAAAGGTAGTTTGCAAAAACAACGGTTTATTTCGGGTTTTTTCTGATTCGTGGTGCTATAATCGGATGGAGCCCGCAATCGGAAAACTTCTTTTAGGTGTCGACGTAATAATTTCATATGATGTTTATTAATTTTCATACGGACATCAACGTGGACCTATGAATATCGGACAAATAGCAGTTTTTATATTGCTTATGTGAACTATTTCCCATGACAGTTTTTATTGTGGTGTTATTGTCTTCTTTTATTATTTCTTTTTTTAATCTTAGAGACATTGACCACATCTTCCGTACTGTAGACATCTTTGTCTCATAAATCATACTTGAGAACACACGTAGAACTGGGACCATTTCAGTAAGTCTTCATCAAACTTTGGAATTCTGATGCGTGGAAGCTGCGCGCCAAACCTTAAGCTGTAGCTACAAAACGTCTGGGTCGGATTAATAGCCGCATTTTTCAGCTTTTTAAAACTCTTCAGTCACAAATAAATACCACAAAGAACTAAACGTAGAAAAAAAAACCATAATTCTTAAAAACATTTTTAATTTCCAAATCTATCAGAAAAAGTCATTTTGGGCGAGAGCGGGGCAACTACGACACGAATTATTCAAAAGCAAGCTAATAGATCAAATTCTCCATTTGCATCTGTGCCAGTTTATTACCAGGGAGTAATGTATTTTCCATATGTATGAACACTCTCTTATATGTGCGCTGAAGGAAAGATTTGCAGAGCAAAATAATCTCGAATTTTATTTATCTGATTTGAGCTACAAAGAGTACGTTGAGTATGTTGAGTGCACTCAGTCGTTTGGAAAAGGAGAAGAATGCGGTATTCCAAGAAGATGTCTTGGAAGAGTTTGGGGCAAAATCCGAGACGTCTTGTATTTTAATAATAATTTATTAAACAAATAACTTTATATAGTAAATGCCTTCCAACGCACATATCGAGTATTAAATTTACTTATTTTTTCATGGAGATTCGTCACAGACTGCTTGAAGTCTCATTGTCGAATGTGTGGCAAAAATCCATTTGTTTGTTTGCTGAGTTCTTAACCACACCATGTCAGCCTTTAAAAGAGTAACTTGACATAATGTTGCTGTTTTGTTGTTAAACAGCTGAAACTCGCAGCGGTTATCAATGTTAAATACCGTTTGATGATCAAAACAGAAGAATTCCTCGTTGGGCAGTTTGAAGCAGAGTCGAAATTTCTCCGGAACTGATCTCGATGTGTGTTTACCGTTATTATGGTTGTCTTGAGGGTAAACAAGCTCCAACTTGTTCAGTCCCAGGTGGAAATCGGGATAATACTGAATGTTTCAAGCTGAACGGTTGAAACCAGAGGTAGCGTTACCTTGAAGACGACGTGTGTTGTAGTCGGTGTTCCTTCGGCCCGCATGGTTCTGTATAGATGAATGACATTTTTTGTTGTAACAGGCAGCATTTGATCGGGTGGCAAATGATCCCGTGTTTGGTCTAGTGTATCCCTTAATTTCTCAGGGGAGACCAGAGTTGGGCTGATTGTTCGATAGTGAATAGCGATAAGTACATCAGATATATCGGACTGCATACGTTGAAGACTCGTTGTCAGCAGAGTCGATTGTGCTGTGAGTCCGAGGTATCTCTGAGTCAAATGATCGCCATGATATGTTCCTCTTTCTCGTTTGATGGTAGCAACTTGCCGTTCTAACACCTTTAGGCGGTTGTCCGTTACTGACTGGTCTTTCCTGACGACATTGATTGTGGAATCGACAAGCGAAGTTTGATTTCGTAGTAGATGTAGCAGAAAGTCTTCCCATCAGTCTTTGCAATGTTGTTGATGGCATCGCTGGATCGTTTGGTTGCCACATCTTCTGGAAATAGTAACGCAAGACGAGTGATGGAGCGCTTATACACGCCTGATGCTGTTTTAACATCGACCACTCGCACGTGGTTGTCTTGGCCAGGATAGGTGTTAATGATACGACCCATTAGCCACTTAATGACTGGAAGGTTGTCTTCCTTCACCAACACAAGTAGTCCTTCGGGCACGTTTGGTGAGGCGGTTTTCCACTTATACCGACTTTGTAGTTCTTGGAGATATTCCGTATACCATTGTTTCCAGAATGAATGTTTTTCTCAGCGCTTTACCAAGAGTGATCAGTATTGACTTCAGGTGGCGTTGTCAATGGTTCACCATTAAAGAAGTGTCCTGCGGTGAGCGTCATTTGGGTCGGTTGACATTGGAGTAATGGGACGAGAATTGAGAATTGCTTCAATTTCGATTATTACTGCGTTTAGTTCCTCAAATGTTAAAATGCTGTACTTGTGGTTGTAATCAGCAGATTTTTTGTTGACTTAACTGCAGCTTCCCAGAGCCCGCCAAACGATAGAGCCCGCGGAGGAATGAATTTGAAATCCACTTGTCGTTTATTGCAATGATTTTTAATCAGATCATGTGCCTTTTCGCTGAAGATGGTTTCTTAGTCTGACACTTCCCACGTCTGCTTAAGAATTGGCGGAGGGCTGCCTTTGTGGAAAAGCAGCAGAACACGGCGATGTATGCCTAGTCGGATCTTTTCCTCGGATCTTGTGATGTTGGCTAGCTGACATACTTAGCCTTTCTCTCGAGATTGCTAGGCTCAATGATAGATAGATTCATTTGTCTCGAGATCCTTGGAGAGCTGAAGAACGTGGCGACAGAAAATAAATCTGAGTTAATAGTTTGTGGAGTAGTCGATCATGACCACTTCAATAAAAGGCAGTTCGAAAACATTTAAAAAAATATATACGACATAGAAAAGAGTTATGTCGAAGTAAATACTGCAGAAACTGTAAATGTACAGGTGGAGACTGGAACCTTGAAGAGAGACTTGGAGCCAAAAGTTGATCATAGAAGTAATTGAGGATTTCGGCAGATTGGAAGAATATCTGAGATTTAATATAAAAAAAGCTCAAAAAGAGTTAGAAAAGGCTGGCTGTTGCGAGTGCCAAATAAAAAAGGAGAGAATGGAATACCATAGGAAAAAACTCTGTAAAAATTAAATTTCAAATTCGACGATGAGGTCGCCGATTTGGATTTTGAATTTCAGTGCTTATTAAGAGCCATTAAAACGAGGATGCAGGATATTACTGATGAAAAAAGTAGCGTCAGTAAAGAGGCAGGAGTTAAAAAGGAAAATAAAGATTTTCCATTTCTACCAAAGGCAGAAGTACCCACATTCTCAGGAGTAGATAAGGAGTGGGACGGTTTTTCACAATTATTTAGTGATATTATACATAATAGAGATGGTCTAAGTACATCTCTAAAATTTACGTATTTGAAAATGGCAACAAAGGGTGAAGCAAGGAGTATGGTTGCTCACCTATTGACAGGTCCAGTCGAGAATTATAATGCCGCTTGGGAATTGCAGACCAAGCGGTATGAAAATAAACGAAAAATATTTCCGGATCAGCTGAATCGTTTGCTAGATTTACCAATGCTAGACAACGATTCAGCAAAACAAATTAAGATGTTTTCGGACTCAATAAATGAGGCGATTCATCTTATCAAATTAAAGTCACAATTAACAGAAGAAGTTGATGTGATATTTGCCCACGTTTATGAAAATAAACGAAAAATATTTCCGGATCAGCTGAATCGTTTGCTAGATTTACCAATGCTAGACAACGATTCAGCAAAACAAATTAAGATGTTTTCGGACTCAATAAATGAGGCGATTCATCTTATCAAATTAAAGTCACAATTAACAGAAGAAGTTGATGTGATATTTGCCCACATTATATTGAAAAAATTCAATAAAAATTCCTTAAAATTATATGAAAGTCATATTAAAAAGACTAAAGAAATTCAAAGATTGCCCGATGTAATGGAATTTCTAGAGCAACGGTACACTTCTCTTTACTTATCGCAGGAGAAAGAGAAGAAGCCGTTGAAAAAAGGAGTGCAATATAGTAGCAGCATTAAAGAAAATTTTCCGCTATGTAAAATGGCAGGCCATACAATAAGGCAATGCTATAGGTTTAAGAGAATGAGTCCGATAGAAAGAGGCAAGGCTATACAAAAACAGCGCCTATGCAATAGATGCTGTAGGCATGATATGTATAAGAAATGCTCATCGGAAATGTTTTGTGGGATTTGTAAAAAACCCCATCTTACGATGCTCCATATTCGCTACAAAAAATGGAAAATGTTAACACTTGTTTGACAAAAAAACAAGCGTTCTTAGCCACGGCAATTATAAAAGTAAGAGCGCTAAATGGTGGCTATGAAAATCTTAGGGCATTGATTGATTGTGGGTCGCAATGTACCATAATTTCAGAGGAAGCAGCGCAAGCATTAAAATTAGCGCAAAAAAGAGTCAACACCGAAGTTAGTGAAACGTCATCTACAGATTCTTGCACTTCTAAATACAAGGTTACTTTAACTGTAAAAACTCGGGATGTTGGTAAAAAACCTCTTAATATTGAAGCAATCACTCTCCCAAAACTAATGAAATCTTTACCTATAGAGTCTTTCAATATTGACAAAACAAAATGGCAAAATTATGTGTTGGCTGACCCTAGCTTTAGTTGGGGTAATTGATTGGTAATTGGGGTAATTGAATTGATTGTGGCGACAACCATTGAAGTCAGGGACTTAGAGCGTTTCTGGGAAATGGAAAGCGAAAGTTCTGATGGTTTCTTGGAAACCACAAAAAGAGATGAGAATGAAAGATATGTGGTAAAAATAACATTTAAAAAAGATAAAGATCCCGGAGATTCAAAAACACAAGCTATGGCGCGATTTTATTATTTAGAAAAGAAACTCGCCCCTCGTTCGGTTGGGCGGGAGGTGGGCTGCGCGTTTTTGCCTGGGATCCGCGTGTAACAGCCATCGGCTGGTGTCGCTTGGGCCACTTGATGGTGCAGTCATTGCATATCAACGTCCTAAAGAAAAAACAAAAAAAATGAAAATAAAAAAAAACCCATAAAAAATGAAAAATTAAGAGAAAATAATATAAAATTAATGCAAGAATATATCAATTTAGGACATATGGTAGAGTAAAACGAGGGGGAACGTTGTGAGCCGCGGAAAAGGCCGCGGCTCTACCTTATACCCGGTACTCAGTCGTATACACATATGTACATACATATTATATATGAGCTTGCGATTTATGCAATTTATTATATGTTCGCAAAAGGGACAAATTAAATTTTGGGCAAAAAATAATATTTCAAAAAATGAAGTCAAATCATTTTTGGAATATTATACATGTTTCTAATTTTGTTTGCATATGCTTTTTACATTTGCTTCTACATTTCTACATGTATAACTACATATTTGAGACGTACAAGTGTTTGCGACAGAGAGAGAGGGAATGAGTCAGCGCTTGGCAGGCGTTGCGTAGCCACTGAAATTTAATTTGTTTCTTCTGTCTATAATATTGATCCGACCTGATCCATATTCGGCAATCTGGTAGATATGGTAATTTTCCATGATTCTGCGTTTTTGGTTTTCATTTATCTTAAAAATTGTGGATTCCACAGATTTTCGTTCTTTGTGGGGGCGGAAAGAGGCGTGGCAAAATTTTGAAATACACTTGTGCTGGTTCGATATCACAGGAGCTTGGATAGAAAGTTTGGTTGCTCTAGCTCTTATAGTCTCTGAGATCTAGGCGCTCATTTAGACGAATAGGCAAAACAGACAGGGTCGCGTGTGAGAGAGAGCGAGAGGGAATGATGACTTTCGAAATGGTTTTCTTCATTGTAGCTATAATAATGATCCGATCTGATCCAGATTCAACACTCTGATAGAAATGGTCATTCTCTATGATTCTGCGTATTTAGTTTTCTTGTATCTTCAAAATTGTGCATGCCACAGACTTTCGTCCTTTGTGGGGGCGGAAGGGGGCGGGGTTAAATTTTGAAATACATTTGGAGTAGTGTGATCACAGAGGAGACTGGATACAAAACTTGGTTGCTCTAGCTTAAATGGTCTCTGAGATATAGGCGCAAATGAAGACGGACAGACGGACGGACGGACAGACGGACGGACGGACAGACAGACATGGCTATATCGACTCGGCTATTGATGCTGATCAAGAATATATATACTTTATGGGGTCGGAAACGCTTCCTTCTGGGCGTTACACACAACCGTTATCCCCACAAATCTAATATACCCTTAAACTCTTCGAGTACCGGGTATAAAAAAGAGGAAAAATATTATTTGCCCCATCAAGGAGTCATAAGAGATTCCAGTCTAATGACAAAACTCAGAGTGGTTTTTGATGCGCCAGCAAAAACCACATATAACAAAAAATTAAATTATGTCATGTGGGTTGGACCAAGAGTCCAAAAAGACATCTTCGACATTATGGTAAAATGGCGAAAGTGGCCATATATAGTATCTGCGGACATTGAAAAAATGTACCGGCAAATTAAGGTTGATGAAGAAGATCAACATTATTTGCCTATAATCTAGAGACACTCCAAACAAAAAATTAAAAGAATATAAACTTAAATCCGTTACGTACGGTACAGCTTCAGCACCCTACTTAGCTACTAGAGTGCTTGTTGCGATAGCAGATAATTGCGAAAATAAAGCAATTAAAGAAATCATGAAAAATGATTTTTATATGGAAGACCTGATGACAGGTGCCGATTCCATATTAGATGCTAAAAGGCATGTAAAGGAAGTTTGATAAGGTTGGGTTTAACTTAAGAAAGTGGATAACAAATATCCCAGAGATTGTTGAGGGCGTTAAAGATAACGAAGAAAACGAGGGGGAACTTTGTGAGCCGCGGCAAAGGCCGTGGTTCTACTTTATACCCGGTACTCAGTCAGTATATACACACATATACATATGAGCTTACGCATTATGCAATTTATTATATGTTCGCAAAAGGGACGAATTACATTTTGGGCAAAAAAGAATATTTCGAAAAATGAAGTCAAACCATTTTTGGAATATTATACATGTTTCCAATTTTGTTTGCATATGCTTTTAACATCTGCTTCTACATTTCATAATGTACATGTAAACCTACATATTCGAGACGTACAAGTGTTTGCGAGAGAGAGAGGGAATGAGTCAGCGCTTGGCAGGCGTTGGGTAGCCCCTGAAATTTAATTTGTTCCTTCTGTCCATAATAATGATCCGACCTGATCCAGATTCGGCAATCTGGTAGATACGGTTATTTTCCATTATTCTGCGCTTTTGGTTTTTTATCTTAAAAATTGTGGATTCCACAGATTTTCGTCCTTTGTGGGAGCGGAAGGGGGCTTGGCAAAATTTTGAAATAAACTTGTGCTGAATTGATATCACAGGAGCTTGGAAAAAAAGTTTGGTTGTTCTAGCTCTTATAGTCCTTGAGATCTAGGCGCTCATCTGGACGAATAGGCAAAGCAGACAGGGTCGCGTGTGAGAGAGAGCGAGAGGAAACGATGCTTTACGAAATGGTTTTCTTCATTGTGGCTATATTAATAACACTAGTCGACACGACTTTTCCGCTGTCGCCAAAAATGACTTTTTCTGATACATTTGGATGTTTAAAATTTTTTAAAGAATGTTTTTTTTTTTTCATGGATTATTTTTTTTAACAGAATTTTTAAAAAATTTGGTGTTTTTTGTCATAGGTAGTGCTTCTATTTTTTACATAACTTAAGTTTCCTACAACTGGTTGTATTGAACTTTGAGTTAAAAAAAGCTGACAAATGCAGCTATAAATCCGACTCAGACACTTTGTAGTGTCCCCGAAATTTTGACTTTGAAAGCTCAGGAAAAGTCGAAAAAAAAATATTTGAATGCCTTGATTTTTGGTTTTAGATAGACACATTAATTAAGCGTCGTTTAAGGTATCGCTTATAAAAATATAAAAATAAACGGCTTAGTTATAACCGTTTTAAAAATTTAAATCTCCAAATCTATCAGAAAAAGTCATTTTTGGCCACAGCGGAAAAAAAAAGTTGAATTTTGTCGAGTAGTGTAATCAGATCTGATCAAAATTCAAATCTCTGATAGAAATAGTTATCCTCTATTATTCTGCATATTCTGTTTCCTCGAATCTTTAAAATTGTGTATGCCACAGATTTTCGTTCTTTGTGCGGACGGGGCGGGGCGAAATTTTGAAATACACTTGGAGTAGTGTGATAACACAGGAGACTGGATACAAAATTTGGTTGGACAGACGGACAGACGGACGGACGGACAGACGGACGGACGTACAGACAGACGGACGGACAGACAGACATGGCTATATCGACTGGGCTATTGATGCTGATCAAGAATATATATACTTTATGGGGTCGGAAACGCTTCCTTCTGGGCTTTACACAAAACCGTTAGCCCCACAAATCTAATATACCCCTATACTCTTCGAGTACCGGGTATAATAAGGTATTAACCATTGAGGAGAATGAATCCGTCAAAACATTAGGACTTCAATGGGAGCCAGTTAGAGACGAGTTTAGGTTCAATTTCCATTATGGACCTATTAAGAAAACTAACAAGAGAATAGTTTTATCCAGCTTAGCTAAAATGTACGACCCCTTAGGTTGGTTGTCCCCAGTTACAATTGTCGGGAAATTGTTTATGCAAAAACTTAGGCTATCAGACAAAAATTGGGATGAAGAACTATCAGATCAGGATACTCGTGAATGGAATGCATTTAAAGAAAATTTAACGGCGCTAGAGAGCATTCGGATACCAAGATGGCTTAATTCTTAGCATAGTAATTCGATGCAAATTCATGGGTTTGCCGATGCGTCCGAAAAAGCTTATGCTGCCGTAGTGTATGCCAAAGTAGATGGTGCTTCAATTATAATAGCCAGCAAAAGCAAGGTTAATCCGAAGAAGAATCGGAAAACCATTCCAAAATTAGAACTTTGTGCTGCTCATCTTCTAACGACATTGATGCAACGAGTAAAAATAGCGGTTGGAAGTGATGCAGAAAGTTACGCTTGGAGTGATTCTACGATCACTCTAGCCTGGATAAAAAACGGAGACAATAAAAACAAGTTCATTAGACGTCGAATGGACGAAATTAGGAAAGTTAAAGAAATTAAATGGAGACATGTTAAGTCTGAAGACAATCCAGCAGATGTAGCATCAAAGGGAATTATTGCAGATAAGCTGAAAGATTTTGAAATTTGGTGGAACGGTCCTCAATGGTTGGTAAAATCTAAGGAATATTGGCCAAAAGAGGAAACTTTGGAGGTATTTGGGAAGCTGGGGTAAAATCAGTGAAATATCACTTGAAAAGAGTGATTGGGGATAATAATTTAACCTATGAGGAAATGGCAACCCTCTTATGTCAAATTGAAGCTGTACTAAATTCACGACCGTTGTATACAGCTACAAATGATATTGAGGATTTGGATGTATCAACACCAGGTAATTTTATTATTGGAAGGCCAATATATGGCCCCATAGAAACAATATTAAATGAAAGAATTGGATATCTGGATAGATGGAAATTAATTCAAAAAATGAAGAGAGAATTTTGGATTAAATGGAAAAATGATTTTTTACACACTCTGCAACAAAGAAATAAATGCTGTCATCCAGCTAGATGGCCTTTGGGGAAGATATAAAGGTAAGGACGATAGAGTCAGAGTAGTCACTATTAAACATCAAGACGGGTCAATTAAAAGACCTATCACTAAAATTTGTCCATTAGCTGGAATTGAGTCTGAAGAAAAGGACTCAGAAAAGCCTCCAATGGAAACCAGAAGTACTCTCGGCACACCTCGAATACCCAAGCTAGGTCTCATGGCAGTAATGTTAATGCTTATGTTATTTTGACAAGCATTAAATGCAAACATAGCGGCCAGAATCAAAGAGAAGTGGTCAATTGAAAAAATGAACAGTTCCGCGTCAATATATTTGGACCCGATGGGAGACGTAGAAATAATAGCCTCATCTTGGGATCTGATTGTCTATTATAATATGGTGTAACGAACCGTTTTGCGTCCGTCTGATTCAGCAGAGCTGGCTCAGCGGTCGGTGGATCGATGCAACGAATTTATTTGTTGCCTCGGCGACAAGCAAGTAATGCGTTTGGGTGGATTTTGGTCTGAATAGCGGTTCTTTATTGAGTATCTTAAGGCTATCTTAGGGCTATGGTATCTCTAAGTAAGTTGGTCGTGAATCCTCTCACCGTAGCGCGGCTGTCTCCGTGTGCTATATGGCGCAATACCCGACTCCACCGTTGTTTACGCGGTGAGTTTCTTGGTTTTGATTGCCGTGCACGTCTCTGTAGTCGCCACTGGTAGTCGTTGCTCCTCCTGGCTGCACTAATTCCGTTTTCACTCGTAACACGCACGCTTGGTGACGCACTTGGTTCCCGCACTTGACTGTCCCGATTCACTGCCGCGGACCTCCTCTTATAGGCTCCCTGCGGCAGCGTCCGCGTCGCCGCCTATCCGCAACGGTTCCTTTCCCTTGGTACTTTTCCATCGACCGCTTCGTCTTCCCAAGCCTTCCGCACCGGGATCGGCCTACATGGCCTACATGGGATCACGTCCGCGTCGCTGCCCATCCGCAACGGTTCCTTTCTCTTGGTACTTTTCCATCGACCGCTTCGTCTTAACAAGCCTTCCGCACCGGGATCGGCCTACATGGCCTACATGGCCTACATGGAACTACATGGCCTACATGGAATCCACATGGGCTACATGGGATCTACATGGCCTACATGGGATCCACATGGCGCCTCCCGGTCCTCGGCTCTTGGACCCGCCGCTGGCCCAATTCCACCGTTTCCCTGTTCTGGGAGCGAGGCCCGCTCCATCCTCTCGCTTAACGGGATCGCCCCGCGCTCTTCTCTGGCCATTTCGCCGCATCCTCTACTAGAGTCTTGTGAGGAATATCGATTCCTCACACTTCCCCCTTTCTTCATTCTCAAAACCCCCGGATACCACCGGTCAGAGAGTTCCCCCCCGGGAGCCTGTCGGCGCTGTCACTCCACCTTCGGCGCGCCTTTCACCTTAACGGCCCCTCTCGTGGCGCCCTCTATCGCTGTTTGGAGCTGGTTCCATTGCTCGCGACTTACCGCGGATGGCGATGATGGCCTATCGATCTACCTAATCGATAGGGCTCCGGAACCAGTTCCGTTCGTGCGGTGCACGATAGGTGCGCGCTTGACTTGGAGCTGACGGCCCGACTCACTACTCACGAACAATTTCCGCCGGTATCTCGCGTAAATTTCCGCCGCCCGCGTGTGATTTCTTACAACCTGGTTCTTGCACCTCCAATCCAGGCGTGGACCGCGCTTTCCACCCAATCGATGGTCTGCCTTCTTCCCACCCAATGAGGCCCAACACCTACCCAGGTATGTTTCATCGTTTTATTTGTCTTTTACTTTTCATTGATGACTTTTTCTTCAGGTCTCTATAAATACCTCGGCGCTGCCCTCTGCCACCGACACCCGGTACCGAACCCCGCGCACTCGAACGAGCCGCTTCACCCGCCGCCCTATTGGACGGGTGTCCTCCACGGCCCGCCTCACCTCCTCGGGCCACTCCTCGGCTTCCACCCGCCGCCATCGCTGGGGCTCTCCCGGCTGCCGCTCTGGCACGGAGTGCTGTCGCTGAAGCCGCGGCCGGCCGACCTCCCCCCTCGGCTCCGGACAGGAGGTCTGCCTTGCCAGGACCGGCCGTTCCTGCGCCTTAGACGGTGAGGGCCACACCCACGGACCGCGCTCCAGTGTCTCCTCCTCCGCGGTTGCCTCCGTTGCCGGCCTCGCGGCTGGCTCCTCGGAACTCGTGTCATCGGGCTGACCCATTCCTGCCGCTGTCGTTCCCGAAGGTTCTTCCGTCGCCGGTCCCGTGCCTTCCGCCGGTACGTCCTGCCGGGGTACTGGCCCCTCCGGTACTGGTCCTTCTCCTGGTCGCCGGCCTCGCCTCGGATCGCGCGCGTTGCTGCTCCGCGGCGGCTCCTCTTCCCATACCTGTGGCTCCTCGGCCTCGCGCGGCGCTGGTCCGGACGACCACGTGATGTGGATGGTCTGGTGGTGCCACACCAACCCATCCCGGACCGCCGTGTGCACGCTCTGCGACACGAACGTCCCCACCACCGGCTGAGACGGTGACTGCGGCTGCGACGGCTGCTGCGACGGTGGCTGGGGCTGCGGCTGCGGCTGAGCTTCTGGTTGCTGCGGCTGCGTCGGTGCCTGCTGCTGCGCCGGCGGCTGGGACCGCAGAGGCTCGCCTCCGATCATCTCTGCCGGTGCCCTTACTCGCAGTCCCCTCGGTGGCGGCGGCGCCCCGTCCTTACCTCTCCGCTCCTCCGGCTGTGACGGCGGTGGCGGCTGCGACTGCGGCAGTGACTGCGGCGGCGGCTGCGGCTGCGTCGCTGCCTGCTGCTGTGACCGCGGCCGTGACTGAGGCTCTGTCGGCTGGGACTCTGGCTGAGTCGGCGGCTGAGGCTCTGGCGGCTGGGACTCTGGCTGCGATGGCGACTGCGGCTGCGTCGGCGCCTGTGGCTGTGGCCGCGGCTGCGACTGCGGCTGAGTCGGTGGCTGAGGCTCTGGCGGCTGGGACTCCGGCTGCGACGGCGATTGCGGCTGTGACCGCGGCTGCGACTGCGGCTGAGTCGGTGGCTGAGGTTCTGGCGGCTGGGACTCCGGCTGCGACGGCGATTGCGGCTGTGACCGCGGCTGCGGCTGAGTCGGCGGCTGAGGCTCTGGCGGCTGAGACTCTGGCTGCGACGGCGACTGCGGCTGTGTCGGCGGCTGGGCGTGCCGGTGCCCGCCTCCGCACTTCTCCGCTGGTGTTTTTCCCCGCGCAACCTTTGGGGGCGGCGGCGCCTCGCCCTCGCTCCCTGCTCGCGCCTCCGATCGACGTCCGCGCTGCTCACGAGCCTTTCGCCGTGCATCCTCGTGGTTGCCGGTTTCGCCTCGGGTCCTCCTGCGCTCGCGGTCTTCCTCGCGCCGCCGGTCGTCCTCATTCCGCCGTTGCCGCCGCCTCTCTTCCTTCTGTCGACGCGCCTCCACCTCTCGTCGCCGAGACGCCTCCTCTTCCCGCCGCGCCTCTTCCTCGCGACGTCGCCGTGCCTCCTCTTCCCGACGCCGCGCTTCCTCTTCCCGACGCCGCGCTTCTTTCCGCCGTTGTTCTCTCCTCTCCCGAACGAGGACCTCCAGCATGCTCCGGACATACGCCTTGTCCTCCTCTCGCTCCGCAACTCCCCTTCCGCCGGCCTTGACGACAACTTGGCCGACGCCTCCGCTGGCTTTGACGCCAACTTGGCCGACGCCTCCGCTGGCTTTGACGCCAACTTGGCCGACGCCCCCGCTGGCTTTGACGCCGCATCTGCAAGGCTGGCGACCTTCGCCGGCTTCGCCGCCGGCTTGGCTGACAAGTCCACTGGCTTTGACTCCGCCAGCTTCGATGCCTTCGCCGGTGGCTTTGCCGTCGGCCGCGCGGCCTCCCCTGCCGGCGCCGGGACCGATGGCCTTGGCCTCGATGCCGGTCGCGTGTGCTCTACCGGCGGCTGCTCCGATCTCGCCGCCGCCCGTCTCCGCTGCGACTCCAACAGCGCCTTTTTCTCGGCGCGCGTAAGTGCCGGGGCCGCGGCCACACACACGACGTCGTCGCTGTCTCCTTCCTCCGAGGTTCCTTGCGACACCTCCGGCGTCGGCGTTGCCCGTGGGGACCAGGATGACCCGTCGAGCGACCACGCCATCAGCTCGAGCTCCGGAGTCTCGCCCTGAGTCCACCGCTCTCCACGCGAGAGCTCCGCCCGTCGCTGGCGGTGGGCTCGGGCCTTCAACCTCTCGTTCTGCTCCTCCACATATTTTGTTATAAACTCCTTCTTGACTTTTTTCTCGTCCTGCTCTTTCATCACTTTTTTTACTTCCTCCGTTTTCATTTTTTTTTTTTTTTTTTTTTTAAATTTCCTTAAACACGTGTTATTCTCTGCGGCTACGGCGACTCTGAGCTGGTCCAGAATGTAGTCTATTCTCGGCATCGGGTACGCGTCCTTAATTGATTTTGCATTTATTTGGCGGAAATCCACACACAACCTCCATTTTCCCGTCTTCTTCTTGACCATCACGATGGGCGAGCTGTACGGGCTCCTCGACGGTTCAATGCGTCCCGTTTTCAACAGCTCGTCCACCTGTTGGTTGATTTCGGCTTGCATCTTGGGGTTCTTGGGATAGTACCGCTGTTTGACCGGCTCAGCGTCCTTCATGGTGATGGTATGAACTGCCACCTGGGACACTACCTTCATCTTCCGAAATTCCTCTAGTTCCTTGTCCAAAAACTCCTCATCCGTTGACTCCTTGAATTTCTCGCTGTGCCTGCCGCCCTCCATGCCACTTGTTTCGCAGGCCGCCGGAGTTGACTCACTTGCCGGCTCTGGGGCTTCCTCCGTGACCAGTACCGCCACTGACAGCTTCTCCTCTGACCGCCTGTTCCGTCGACCTCTCGCAGGGATTACCACCCTGTGCCCCGCACAGGTCACCTCTGCTCCGACTGCGGCTATAAAGTCCCACCCCAGAACCAGCTCGTCAATCACTCCGGGCAATATGACGAGCGTCATTGCGATCGCCTTGTTCCCGAACGCCACCTCTACTTCAAGTTGAGAGTTGACGTCCTGGCTATGACCGTCCGCCAGTCGCACCCTCTTGCGAGTCCTCGTCTCCCCTCCAACTCCCCGCAGCTTGTCCGCCAATTCGCAGCTAACAAAGCTACTCGTCGCTTCTGTGTCCACCTTGGCCTTCCACTCTCGCCCGGCGATGTTTACCCGGGCGGACAGCTGCACTTCCTCATCGGTCAGTCCACCGACTAGGCCGATGTGGGCCTCTCTCGAGAGTCTTCGGACCTCGGGGCCTCCAATTGCGACCCGGGCACGGCCCTCCGCGGCTTGGGTCGCGGTGCGTTTCTCGCGGGCCTACAGCATTGCCAGGTCGGCACCCCCACCTTGCCGCATCTCCAGCAGAACGTCAATGGCCGGCCCGTGCACGCCTGGGCCCAGTGTCTATTGCTTTCACACCGGCGGCACGCGTTCTCGGGGTTCAGCACATATCCCCCCACCACACTAGTTTCCATTTGGTGGTCGCTAGGCGTTACCGATGGTTTCGGGTTGAAGCCGGTTGCCGGGTCGTCTCTACACCGACGGCACACCTCCGTCGAAGTCGTTCGCGTGAAGGGATTGGCTGCCCTGGCCCGGCTTGACGGGCTTTCCTTTTGAAATTCCGCCCGATCCCTTTTCAGGGCCGATCCCTTTCCAGGCTCGTCCGCTAGCTTCATCATCTCGTCCAGATCTTGACATCGGTGCGGCCGAATGAAAATCCGCAAATCCGGCACGCCATTCTCCTGGATAACCTCTGCTTGTTGCTCCGGAGTGCGCTTGAGGGGACGCATGAGGGTCTGCATGTCCATGTAGTCCTTGAAGGACTCTCCCCATTTCTGCTTGCGATTCCTCACCTCTTGGAGCAACTTTTCAAAGTAGTCCCTTGGCAAGAAGTAGTCCTGGAAGCTTTGCACGAACCACCTCCACGTCTGCCACTGCCTATTGTTAGCGAGGAACCACATCAGCGCTCGCCCCTTTAGCAGTTCTGGCATCGCCCTCGGTATCTGGTCCACATCCAACCCATACATGTCGGCCGACCATTCCACCTGCTCCAGGAACTCGAGTGGCTTTTCCGTCCCGTCGAAACGAAATGACCACTCTCTCACCTGCTTGGCCACGACGGCCGAATTAACGCGTGGCTGCCTCGCGGCCTCTTCCTGGGGCCTTCGTCGATCCTCCTCCGTCCTCTCACACTCCGACCGACGCGCGTTTTGTCCCCGGGCTTCCGACTCGGCCGGTCTCTCCCCACTATTGGCCCGCTGCCGACTGGGTGTCTGGACCTTTAGTGGGACCGCCAGGCTCGCTATCAGTTCTTCTTGGAACTTTGACGGCATCTTCCATAGCGTCGACCGCTTTGCACCCTCCCGCGGCATCAGGCGTTCATATGCACCTTCCTTGTCCTCAGTCTGCGCCGCCGGCGAGATCCTGCCCGTTTTTATCTTCCACGTCTCAATCACGTCGGCAAACTCCGGTTCCGTCCCATGCTTCTCGACCCAGATCTTAAACGCCTTTCGCATCTCGTCCACTGATCCTTCCAACTGAAGCCCGCATGCCTTGGCGCACTGCATCAGTTCCTCCTTCCTCAGCGAATGAATCCACTGCCGGCTCTTCATCTTGATACCTTTCTTGATACTCCGCTCAGCACCGTCCTTCCCAATGCACTCTCCTTTTCTTGCTTGTCTTGAGGCCCCACGTTGGGCGCCAGTTGTAACGAACCGTTTTGCGTCCGTCTGATTCAGCAGAGCTGGCTCAGCGGTCGGTGGATCGATGCAACGAATTTATTTGTTGCCTCGGCGACAAGCAAGTAATGCGTTTGGGTGGATTTTGGTCTGAATAGCGGTTCTTTATTGAGTATCTTAAGGCTATCTTACGGCTATGGTATCTCTAAGTAAGTTGGTCGTGAATCCTCTCACCGTAGCGCGGCTGTCTCCGTGTGCTATATGGCGCAATACCCGACTCCACCGTTGTTGAGTCTGACCGCAGGTGTAGCTCCGTTGGGCTACGTCTGTGGGGGTTCTGACTTGGCTACCGCCTCGTCCGCCGCTCGCACAGCTCCGCACGCAATGGGTTCACCAGGCCAATGGTCTCACCTTTACGCGGTGAGTTTCTTGGTTTTGATTGCCGTGCACGTCTCTGTAGTCGCCACTGGTAGTCGTTGCTCCTCCTGGCTGCACTAATTCCGTTTTCACTCGTAACACGCACGCTTGGTGACGCACTTGGTTCCCGCACTTGACTGTCCCGATTCACTGCCGCGGACCTCCTCTTATAGGCTCCCTGCGGCAGCGTCCGCGTCGCCGCCTATCCGCAACGGTTCCTTTCCCTTGGTACTTTTCCATCGACCGCTTCGTCCTCCCAAGCCTTCCGCACCGGGATCGGCCTACATGGCCTACATGGAACTACATGGCCTACATGGAATCCACATGGGCTACATGGGATCTACATGGCGCCTCCCGGTCCTCGGCTCTTGGACCCGCCGCTGGCCCAATTCCGCCGTTTCCCTGTTCTGGGAGCGAGGCCCGCTCCATCCTCTCGCTTAACGGGATCGCCCCGCGCTCTTCTCTGGCCATTTCGCCGCATCCTCTACTAGAGTCTTGTGAGGAATATCGATTCCTCAAAATGGACCCATATTTTCAAATGATAAGAAAGGGGAAAGAATTGGTTGGGAAAATGAGAATTGTGTGCGGTAAACTTTACACCTTTGAAGAACAATGCAATAATGTTTTAGATAGCACTGACAGACAAATTGCAGATCTAGAGGAAAATAATAAAATTTTTATGGCTCAGGATAACAAAAGAAAGAGACGAGCACCATTTGAGTTTATGGGGTCACTTTATCATATATTATTCGGAATAATGGACGCCGAAGATAGGGAAACTATGGAAGGAAATATGAAAAATTTATTAAAAAAACAACATAATCTAGACGATTTAATTAAAAGACAATCGTCGGTGGTAGAGTCAACAGTAAATATTCTCAAAAGAACTACTGAGGAAATAAATGTCAACTTTAGAAGTATGAGCACCAGAGTAGAGAACATAACGGAGGCTTTAAAAGAAAGTTACTATGTATACAAAGAATCTATTAACTTCTTTTTGGTAACAAAGCAACTAGTTTCAATGATTGATGATTGCGATAAAATCCAAGCAGGAGTAATAAGCCTGCTTATAGATATTAATCATGGTAGACTAAATCCAAATATCTTAAAACCGATGCAGTTAAAAACAGAAATAACAAAAATAAAGGAACAGAAAGAAACACTAGTTCTTCCAGGAAAAAGAACAGGACGGAACTGAAGGAAATTTACAGCCTATTAACCGCAAAAGGAATTTTCGTAGATAACAAGTTAATTTTAAATGTGAAGATCCCACTGTTTGGTAGACACCCATCCCATTTGTTTAGGATTATTCCAATGCCAGTGGAGCATGAAAGGGAGTTGATCAGGGTAGATTTGAGCTCCAGGCACTTAGTATACAATTTCGAAATGGATTCCTATCATTCGATGACTGAAGCTACTTTGAACAAATGCCAAAAATGGCAAACGAATAAAAGAGTATGTGAAGGTAATTGGCCTTGGAGTAGCGTGCTTGTGAGATAACTCCGTTCAAAGCCAATAGTCATTCAACTTGTGTCTATAAAAGAATGCCAAAGACAGGGTCATTTTGGGTCGAATTAGAAAAGAAAGGTTGTTGGCTCTTCAAACACTAAACACTAATGCCAGAATTCAATGCATTAGTTCAAATCAAGAAATAATTGATCTACCTCATCAAGGAATTTTAACTATAATGAATGGTTGCACTGTTCGAACAGATGATAAGATATTAATACCTCATCACAGTCTTCATTCAGAAGACTATGAGACAATTTCATCTTCTTATATAAGTAATATAAGTAAAATACCGAAAATTGTTTGGAATCCAATATCTCTACCGTTAATTAACCATACGAATCAAATTGATAAGTTACAAAACGAATTAAAATTGTTAAAAGAAGGCCATCATGAATTAAACGGACTTTAGTTCCACTATGTGTCTGGACATGAAGCCTTGATTAGCGGAATAAAAATTGTTAATATTATTAATATATGCCATGAGGTAGCGCGAAGACTGCAAACAATAGCACTTCCCCATTTATTGTATTGTTATTGTTATTATTGTACTTTAAGATAACACTACTCGACAAAATTCAACTTTTTTTTTCCGCTGTCGCCAAAAATACCTTTTTCTGATAGGTTTGGAATTTAAATTTTTTTAAAGAATTATGGTTTTTTTTCATTATGAGGTTTTTTTAAAAAGAAATTGAAATTTTTTTCGGTATTTTTCCCCGAAATGTTGACTTTAAAAGCTCAGGAAAAGTCGAAAAAAAAATATTTCAATGCCTTGATTTTTGGTTTAAGATAGACACATTAATAAGGCGTCGTTTAAGATATCGCTTATAAAAATATAAAGATAAACGGCTTCAAAATGTCAAAATTATCAAAATGCTTATTTTCCGTGATCCGCAAAAGACATGGTCTTGCCTCAACTGCTTTTATTAAAGCAATCTTCTCCTCACTTTAAAAATTTGAATATATCATTTTGGTTTTGCGCACAGATTTTGCCCCCACCTCTCACTTGTACTTCAGTAAAAATATGCACATATATTTTCCTGGCACCCATATCAGCTATTCTCACAGTCCACATTCGTGTGGATATCGATAATATCGATAAGAATTCGTGGATTCCGTTTACGTTTCTGGATACTGAGGCCAGGAAAACACAAACGAAAAATTACTGGCCCAGTTTTTTTTAAATGAAGTTTGGCAGTAATTTTTAGTTTCCGCGGTGCTGGTACCCAGCTTAAGTAAAAAACATACATAAAGTACATAAGGTATAGAATTTATGACTGTTAGGGTGCGAGCAAAGATTTGATGTGTCAACTCATTAACAAACACGACATCTCAAAGTCAAGTGCAGTAAGCAATCAAGACCCTAATTTAGTCCAAAATTCTGATGTCCGAATTCTGATGCTTGCATGCAATCAGTTGGTCACTCACAGTAGCGTTGTAGCCGATCCGTGGGTCTAGCGATAAGAATAGAATACAAAATTGTCCCCATCCCATATTGTAAAATTACATATAAGGCCCGACGTTGATGAAATAAAGTCAGATTGAATTTACAACTCATCTCACAAGTGTATAGACTTTTCTTTTAAGGTGTGAACATCAGGTAAGCTCGTCGTTTGCTATTACTAATCCGTATTTTACACTTTGTTATATTTCTGGCCACAAAATAACTAACTGTATGCAGTTCAAGGCAATGAACAGAAACCTAAGGTTCGACAATGTTAAACGCCTCGGTATCTTCATCAACTGTCTTGGGAACGGCCATAGAATGGCGCAATGTGCATCGTCTCATCGTTGCCGAACCTGTAATCGGACTCATCACTCAACTTTGCATCACTCGCAGCTATAACAGCCATCTCAATCGTCAGCAGGACAATCGTCAAATACGGAGCGGATAAGTCAACCGTCGCAACCTTCTTGGCAAACAGCTGATACTTATACTAATCAAGCTGATTCACATTCTCATATGGATATCGCTGCAGCTGATCAAATTTTATTTTCAACAGCCATGGCATGGCCATAAAGTCACGTACATCTAGCTACTAGGTTACTCTTCTAGCTAGATAGCGAGATCGATATATCGAACTGAACCTACCTGCCAATACTTCAGTGGCAGGTGAATCGTTTTATATGACTAGGCGTATTGATCTTCTACTGGGAACCGAAGCCTTCTATGGAGCACTAGCTGTTGGACAGATTCGTATTGGTCCCAACGGTCCCAATGGTCGCCACTTAACAAAAGACTCTGTTTGGTTGGGTTGTTGCAGTAGAGGAGCCGGCCACTGTAGAGGAGTCGATCGACGAAAACCTGCAGAAATTATGGAAAGATGACTCGATTGTTGACCGACATGCGTCGATTCTACCAAATCATCATCGCTGTGAGGACCACTACCGGGTTACAACACTGTGAGGAACCGTCTGCCTCACAGTACAAAGAATGCTGACGGACCGGATAAGGCTGATGGACCGGATAAGGCTGACGGGTCGGTCGCCACGGATATCCGGAGGCCGCCAATTCGCCGCGGGCGCTCGCTCAGAGAGGGGCGCTCGCTCAGAGAGGGGCGGATAAGCCACAAGCAGAGGAGAGGAAATAACGGTGAGAGGGAGGGGCCCTCACCGGGAACCACGGGATCGGACCAACAGCGGCCCGACGCAGGCCCAAATATGGACATGTCGACGGGTCACCGCCCAGATCCCGTTACGAAGGGCGTGGGGACCCCCAGAAGCCCGATGGAAAGTCACTGGCGGCGGAGGTCCCGTTAGGTTCGGCCTATATAAGGAGGCTGGCGCCTACAGCGGGTCTCTTTTTACGCACGCGCGACTGTACGGGAGTGATCGACGTCGGGCAGTAGTGACACAGTGTCGAATCCGCGAGTGAAAAGTGACGAGAGTCAAAGTGAGGAGAGTCAACCAAGGAAACCAAGGAAAACCAGGACAGGAACAAGTCCTACACAGGAGCAACGAGTGAGTCGAATACGGAGAACAGGAATCAAGGGCAGTCAGTGGTGGTATAAGTGAAGGGCGAACCGTTGAGTGCGAGTTCAGAGTGGCGGATCGAAGCGTTGGCCAAGATCATTGGCCCCTGAGCACTGGCATCGACGCCGCTACGCCTGGAGACAGCCACGCGTCTGACAGATTCCTCCGTGCGATATAAAAACTATAATATAAGCCCTAGCCATAAGCCATAGTCCGTAGAGTAGCCCTAAGAACGCTTAAAAACCTTAAGAATAAACAAAGTGTCAAACAGAAAACCCCGTCTTATTACTTGTCGTAGAGGCAACATTTACAAATTCGTTGCATTGAGCCCAGTGACCGCTGAGCGAGCCCAGCTACCGCAAGCGGACACGAAAACGGTTCGTTACAACTGGCGCCCAACGTGGGGCCCGAACCCACGACCCTGAGATTAAGAGTCTCATGCTCTACCGACTGAGAACCGGAAGCGGCGGCAGGGAGCGTTCCCGCAGAAGCCGAGGTCGAGAGCTCCATGGGTGAAGAGCCGGTGGCGGAGTTCCTGGCCCGGGAACTGGCAGAATTTGCCAAGATGAAGGGAGTGTCAAACGTGGCCGTGCATACAATCACTATGAGTGATCCACGGCCGATAAAGCAACGATACTACCCAAAGAATCCCAAGATGCAGGCGGAAATAAACCAGAAGGTGGATGAGCTGCTGGAAATGGGATGCATCGAGCCATCAAAGAGTCCGTACAGCTCACCGATAGTAATGGTGAGGAAGAAGTGTGGCAAGTGGAGGCTGTGCGTGGATTTTCGGCAGATAAATGCGAAGTCCATAAAGGACGCGTATCCGATGCCAAGGATTGATTATATCCTCGACCAGTTGCGGGAGGCGCGGTACATTAGCAGCCTCGACTTGAAGGATGGATATTGGCAAATTCCTCTGGAGGAGAGCAGCAGGGCGGTCACAGCGTTCACGGTACCGGGCAAGGGGCTATACCAGTGGAAGGTGATGCCGTTCGGGCTGCACTCGGCCTCGGCCACCTTCCAGCGAGCACTGGACCAGGTAATCGGCCCGGAGATGATGCCTCACGCCTTCGCCTACCAAGATGACATTATCGTCATTGGAAGGACAGAAAAGGAGCACAGGGAGAACTTGAAGGAAGTGTTCCACCGCCTACGGGGAGCGAATTTGAGGCTAAACGCCGAGAAGTGCCAGTTTTTCCGGAAGGAGCTGCGATACCTGGGCCATAAGGTGACGGGCGAAGGAATCTGCACGGACCCCGAGAAGGTTGCTGCCATCGCCGAATTGAAGCCACCAACAAATGTGAAGGAATTGCGGCAGTATCTGGGGGTGGCATCGTGGTACCGGCGGTTCGTGCCAGGGTTCGCGACATTGGTACAACCACTCACCGCGCTAATGAAGAAGAAAGCGGAGTGGGTGTGGACTCAGGAGCGGCAAAGCGCTTTCGAGGCAGTGAGGGATCGCTTGGTGGCTGACCCCGTGCTGACATGTCCCGATTTCTCCAAGAAGTTCGTGCTCCAAACAGATGCCAGCGATTATGGGCTGGGGGCGATCCTCACGCAGGAAACGGACAGGGGAGAAAGGGTGATCTCGTACGCCAGCAGGTCACTAAATGCGGCCGAAAGGAATTACTCGGCTACCGAGAAGGAGTGTCTGGCCATAGTGTGGGCCGTCAGGAAGTTGAAGCCGTACTTGGAGGGATACCGTTTCAAGGTGATCACGGACCACATGGCTCTAAAGTGGCTGAACAGCATCGAAAGCCCGTCGGGCAGAGTGGCTCGGTGGGCATTAGAGTTACAGCAGTACGACTTTGAGGTGTCGTATCGGAAGGGGCAGCTGAACGTCGTAGCGGACGCGCTCTCTCGAGAACCGCTGGAGGAGAAGTGCCTAAGGACCAAGGGAGGGGAGGATGGCGAGAGAAAGACGGAGCTGCCGTGTAAGTGGCTCGAGAACTTACAGGAAAGGATTCGAAAGGAGCCTCAGAAGTATCCGGACTACGTGGAGAAGGGAGCGAGCCTATATCGCCATATCCCGCATCAGGCGGGAAGCGAAGAGGTCGTCTCCTGGAAGCTTTGCGTGCCAAAGGAGTCACGAGAGAGGGTGCTGCAGGAGAACCACGATGAGCCAGGAGCGGGTCATGCCGGCGGGAGGAGGACAGCAGCCCGGGTCGCAGCAAGGTATTACTGGCCGGGAATGCACCGAGACGTAAGGCGGTATGTCCGAAAGTGCGAGCGGTGTCTACGCTACAAGCCGAGTCAGTTGCAAGCCGCGGGGAAGATGTTGACACGGATCCCGGAGGAGCCGTGGGCAACAGTGTGTGCCGATTTTGTGGGACCGTTGCCAAGGTCGAAACACGGGAACTCGATGCTGCTGGTCATGGTGGATCGCTTCTCTAAATGGACAGAATTGGTGCCAATGCGCAAAGCTACGGCGGAGGCCCTAACAAAGGCCTTCCGAGAGCGGATAGTAGCCCGGTTCGGGGTGCCCAAGGTGGTCATTACCGACAACGGGGTGCAGTTCGCCAGCAGGGGCTTCAAGAGATTCCTCGAGCAGATGGGAGTGCGCCATCAATTCACGGCACCATACACGCCGCAAGAGAACCCGACAGAGCGCGCGAATAGGACTGTGAAGACGATGATAGCGCAGTTCTGCGAGCGAGATCAAAGGTGCTGGGATGAGAGTTGGCCGGAGTTGATGCTGGCGATGAACACGGGGGTGTCAGAATCGACCGGATATTCCCCGGCGTTCATCGTGCAGGGAAGGGAGCCCCGCCTACCAAGGGCTTTGTACGACGAGGAGACGGTCGGTACAGGGCAGGAGGTGCAGACGCCCGAAGAGAATGCTCAACGGTTGAAGGAGTTATTCCAGCTGGTGCGGCGTAATTTGGAAAGAGCCGCGCAAGACCAGGCGCGCCACTATAACTTGAGGCGAAGGCCTTGGAAACCAAAGATAGGAGAGGTGGTGTGGGCCAAGCAACATCATCTCTCAAACGCGGCGGAGGGATTTGCGGCCAAGCTGGCATCAAAGTATGAAGGGCCCTACCAGATAGTGGATTTTGTGTCGCCCGTGATCTGCAAACTAAAAAAGGAAGGAGACAAGAGGACGAGGACCGCGCACATAGGGGACTTGAAGCCGCAGCCAAGGGAAGAGAATGGCGCCGCGCAGGACGGGGAGGAATAAGGACACCTGTTTGGAGTGCCACGCAGGACACATTTTGGGGGGTGCCACGCAGGACACCGTCTAAGGAGTACCAAGGAATAAAATCGGCTCGAGCAAGCGGTGACGGAGGTGGTGAGAATACCTGGAAAAAGGAATGCAGGTGAGTGGCGTGAAACGAAATTTAATATATAAACCAGACAAACCAGAAGGGGAGGGGGAGCCCCAAAGCGCGTTGCGCTGGGAGGGGAGTTCCGAGGCCCGGTGGGGGCATGGTCGGCGGTGATAGGGAGGCATCCAGGCTCACGCTTCTATGCGAGAACCCAGGCCAACTAGGAGCGTCGGACCCGACAGAGCAGGTGTCGCTCATGCGTGGTCTACCGGGCGAGGAGTCGGATGATCCTCGCGTCCGAGCCTCTGCATGAGGGTGACATCTCGCCAGATTCGGGCCGAGGGCGTGAGAAGCTGGCCTGGGGAGGGTCTGCCAAGAAGCCATGCCCGGGCGAAAGGTCAAAGAACCTATTGATCGCGGGTGGGTTCGAGGCGGACGGCTCATGTCGAAGGCAGAGGGCGAGCTGGAAATGGGGAAGTCAGTAGATGTCACACCGATCGAGCATACTCACCGGGAAGAAGGGGCGAACTGACCAGCGTGCGGGGCGGACGGGTTTCGCCAAGCCAGATGGGGAGTCGAGAGCCCAGAAGCGGCATTTATTTGTTTCACGAACGGGAGGTGGGTCCATGCGTCATTCATTTGTTTCACGAACGGGAGGTGGGTCCATCAGGAGATGGATAACGCGGCACAGTCCATCAGACGGATAACACAACAACAAGAAAAAAAATTTTTAAGTAACATAGCGCTGTAAACAATAACAGACACGACAACGGCGCGGCGAAAGCGGATAATGAGAGACGGAATACAAGGAGGAAAGCCGTTATTCTTGTAGATGAGAGCGGTGAGAACACACAAGAAAGAAAGCAGTTATTCCCGTAGGTGAGAGCGGTGAGAAGGGATTTACCGTTACAGGGAACGATGGAACCGGCAATATAGCAACGGGCACACGGCGGTAAGTGAGCACTTTGCGAAACCACGCGGTGAGTAAGGCACGGAAAGAAAAAAAAAACCGAAGACCGAAGATGGACCAGCGCCCAGCGACCCTAACCATAGAAAATGTGAGACGTCACGGAGAAGCCCAGGAGGGCAGCATCCCCCAGGAAGAGCGCGTATACCGTTTCGTAGACAGCCAGAATTTTGTGCTGAGGTGCGGCGGATACGGCAGCGGGCCCGCACGCCAGCGATGGGCGGCCATGCCCTCGCGTGAAGGCGTGGAGGAGCGGCGGGGAGGATCGCCGGAGCTGCAGGTGATGGCGTCGCCCCTGGTGTCACCGGAGCCGACGGAGAGGGCCACGGTAACGCCGGTGGTCTCGTCGAGCGGGAGCGAGGCCGCGCCAGAGAGCGAGGACGACGACGTCGTCGACTGGCAGTCAGGGGCGGCGGTGAAGCAGGCGGGCCGGGAGGCAGAACGGCAGCACGCCGAAAAACAGCGCGTGCGAGAGGCCACCAGGAAGCTGCAGCAACGGATCGAGGAGATCCGCGAAGCGAGGCGGCTGAGAGAGGCGGTGAGCAGCGGCAGTGAGAGCGACAGCGTGGAGCGGGAGGAGGAGGAGCCCCAACCGCCGGAAGAAGCGCAGCCCCAACCGCCGGAAGAAGCGCAGCCCCGACCGATAGAACCGATCGTGGATCCGGAGGAGGAGTGGCAGCGGAGGCTTCGGCAGGCTGAGGCAGAGGAGGATGAGATGTGGGAGCCGGCCCCAACGGAGCAGACCGAGGAAGGGGAAGCGGACCCCATTCCTGAGCCCGAGGAGGTGCTTTTCACGCGCAGGCGGGATGGCCCACGGCCATCACAGCCGCAGCAGAACCAGCAGGAGCAGCGGTGGGACCAGCAGCAGCACCAACAGCATCAGCAGCCACGGCCGGAGCCGCAGCAGCACCACCAGCATCAGTGGGCAGGGCCAGAACGGGCGGTGGTCGGCCCGTTCGTGTCTCAGGAGGTGCGAACGGCGGTCCGGGGGGGAATGGTGTGGCACCACCAGGTGCTCCACATAACATGGGCGTCGGCCAAGGCACCTGATGGCGAGCCACCGTCGGAGGAGGCCCGGGTGTGGGAGGAGGCGGCGCGGACTAGTAACTCGCGGGACCCAAGAGGGCGGTCCGCAGCAGCGAGCCATATGGGCCAGGCGGCGGCACCAACGGCAACGGCAGCGGAGACGACGACGGCAGCGACGGCAACGGCAGCGGAGACGGCGGCAGCGACGGCAACGGCAGCGGAGACGACGACGGCAGCGATGGCAACGGCAGCGGAGACGACGACGGCAGCGATGGCAACGGCAGCGGAGACGACGACGGCAGCGATGGCAACGGCAGCGGAGACGGCGGCAGCGACGGCAACGGCAGCGGAGATGACGACGGCAGCGACGGCAACGGCAGCGGAGACGGCGGCAGCGACGGCCTCGAAGGCGGCAGCGACGGCAGCGATGGCGACGGCCCCGAAGGCGGCAGCGACGGCAACAGCAGCGGAGACGGCGGCAGCGATGGCCACACCGAGGACAGCGGCAGTACCGGCAGCGGCGGTACCGGCGGCGACGGTGCCAACGAGGACGGCGGCGACGGCGACCAGGACACCGACGGGCCCGGAGTTGGAGCCAGCCCCCGCGACGAAGGAGCCGTGGGAACGCGGGCCATGGCAGTGGCCAGCCCCGGTCGTGGCGTCCGACGGGCCACCGGCGCTAAAGCGTCAGCGGTCGTGCCCCGAACCGCGCAGGGATGTGAAGCGACCACTGTTGCAGCGGCAGGGCTCGGCGCCCGCCCGAGTGGACTGGGTGCCCATCCCCCGGGAGGAGTGGCCCGCCTCGGTGGCGCGCGCCCAGGCACGGATCCGATTTCACGGGAGGAGGATAAAGAAGCTGGTGAGTGAGCGGGGCGTGCGATATCGGATCGCGATGTCGGCCGCCCGCACGGAGGTGTTCCGTGAGGGACGGTAGGGAGCAAGCGGAAGGAGAAGAACGCCGTGGCTGAGAGGGAAAAAAATAATATAATAAATGATAAAATCAAACCTCAAAATTTGAAAAGTCAAGTACTTACCTGGGGAGGGAAGGGGGCGATGCGAGGCTAAGGAAGCAGCGGTAGCCGGCAAGAGAAGCCCGAAAGAAAATTATAACGCGCTGAGGCCGATCCGAATTGGGCAGACACGAGGCAAGGGGTCTATACACGAAACGACCCGCGGGATCGAGAGGGTCAGAGAGCACCTCTGGGTCGCAGACCGGCATCATCTGGCAACCTCGGGCCTGAAAGGGCGCTAGAGGGCGCCAGAGAGCGAGCGATCGCAGAGGGCGCGCGCGCCACCAGGTTCGAATTCAAATTCGGTCGAAGGAGGGCCAACCGGAGTTCCGCGGAAAAGGAAGTTTTCCGCTTCCGAAAGAAGGAGGGGAGTGTGAGGAACCGTCTGCCTCACAGTACAAAGAATGCTGACGGACCGGATAAGGCTGATGGACCGGATAAGGCTGACGGGTCGGTCGCCACGGATATCCGGAGGCCGCCAATTCGCCGCGGGCGCTCGCTCAGAGAGGGGCGCTCGCTCAGAGAGGGGCGGATAAGCCACAAGCAGAGGAGAGGAAATAACGGTGAGAGGGAGCGGCCCTCACCGGGAACCACGGGATCGGACCAACAGCGGCCCGACGCAGGCCCAAATATGGACATGTCGACGGGTCACCGCCCAGATCCCGTTACGAAGGGCGTGGGGACCCCCAGAAGCCCGATGGAAAGTCACTGGCGGCGGAGGTCCCGTTAGGTTCGGCCTATATAAGGAGGCTGGCGCCTACAGCGGGTCTCTTTTTACGCACGCGCGACTGTACGGGAGTGATCGACGTCGGGCAGTAGTGACACAGTGTCGAATCCGCGAGTGAAAAGTGACGAGAGTCAAAGTGAGGAGAGTCAACCAAGGAAACCAAGGAAAACCAGGACAGGAACAAGTCCTACACAGGAGCAACGAGTGAGTCGAATACGGAGAACAGGAATCAAGGGCAGTCAGTGGTGGTATAAGTGAAGGGCGAACCGTTGAGTGCGAGTTCAGAGTGGCGGATCGAAGCGTTGGCCAAGATCATTGGCCCCTGAGCACTGGCATCGACGCCGCTACGCCTGGAGACAGCCACGCGTCTGACAGATTCCTCCGTGCGATATAAAAACTATAATATAAGCCCTAGCCATAAGCCATAGTCCGTAGAGTAGCCCTAAGAACGCTTAAAAACCTTAAGAATAAACAAAGTGTCAAACAGAAAACCCCGTCTTATTACTTGTCGTAGAGGCAACATTTACAAATTCGTTGCATTGAGCCCAGTGACCGCTGAGCGAGCCCAGCTACCGCAAGCGGACACGAAAACGGTTCGTTACAACACATAAGGATGCCAGTGGCCGAATTATCGTTCGCTTACCATTTCAGGAAGACCCAGGATGCCTTGGAAATTCGGTAGACACAGCTCGAATATGTCCCTCGTATCGAATCCTAACTTGGAGGAACCGCATTATTATATACCTCACCATTTCGTTCTCAAATCAAGCAGTACCTTTACGAAGCTCAGAGTCGACTTTGACGCGTCTTGCCGTATGTCATCTCAAAATTTTTTTTTCAGGATAAATGGCCCTTCAGAAGCAGCGGCTGTTAGAACTGCGTTTTATGTTGATGATCTTTTGTGTGGGGCTGATGACATAGACACACTTCTCAAACTGAAAAAAGAAATCACATCGACCCAAGCTAGTGGTCATTTTCCGTTATGCAAATAGCATTCGAATCATCCAGGTGTAATGAAAGATGAATCTACTAGTGAAATAAACATTTCAGTAAACTCAGTTAGTAGCACACTCGGCGTAACTTGGCATCAAAAAAGTGAGTTTCACACCCAAAGGAAGTCTATCCTTCTACCTCAAAACGAGCACTTTTGTCCACTGCGTCATCGCTATTCGATCCCATCGGTCTGCTGTCACCTTTAGTCATTGTCTCTAAGATCATTCTCTCGGAGTTATGGCTCTTGAAACTCGACTGGGACGAGTCTGTCCCTCAAAATCTAAACTGCGCATAGAGCAATTGTTTGGATTCGTTAAACTCACTATCGTCACTAGCGGTACCTCGTTTTTGTTTGCAGCCCGACGCTAGGATTATTCAAATACATGGATTTTGCGACTCATCGATTCGGGCATATGGCTGCTGTCTATATGTGCGCACTGAAAGTATCAACCTTTGTTGGAAACAGAGTGTGCGATATTCAGACTCTGACTTCGGATGGAAGGTTGCGCTACGTGCCAACACAGCAAAATCCGGCTGATCTTCTGTCGCGAGGCTGCAACGTGAACGAGTTGATCCAATCTACATGGTTTTCAGGTGTGGGTCGCCACAGGGGAACGACAAGATATTAACATGGACGTAGTCAACTCGGAGAAGCGAAAAAGTATTTTCACTGCCGTACAGGAGGAATTACATCCTCAAGATCGTCGATAATATCGGTTCATATTTACATAGCCTTCGTCTGATTGCTTGGATGATAAGGATCATACGGATATGTAGGAAGCAAGCGACGTTTACCACAACCTCGCCGAGACCCGATGAACTTCGTTTTGCTTCGCATTGGAATATTCAACAAATCCATTTTGCAGAGGATATTCGCTTACTTCAGAAGCAAAAATATTTAAAGAGTAGCTTAAAGTTTCTTACTTCCTTTCTTGATAATGTGAACGGATTTGAACTCATCAAAGTAGGCGGACGATTGGAACACTCAACCCTACCTGACGGCCAAAAACATCCGTTGCTTCTGCCGAGCCAGTCTCAATTTGTTTGGAGTAATGTTCGACATTTGCATCTTCGGAATTATCACGCTGGACCTAAAGCGTTAGTCGCACTCATTCGCTTGGAGTAATGGATTGTTAACGCCAGAGACTTGGCACGTCGAATTGTGCGCTCCTGTGTACACTGCGTTCGCTACAGACCAAAGTTGCTGCAAATACCTCCCGGGCTCACTACCACCTACTCGACTTTCTCCTGCTCGACCTTTTGAACGCTGTGGAATTGACTTTTGTGGACCCATCAATACGTATCTACGCATTCAAGGAAAGGGACCTACTAAATCGTACATAGCCGTGTTCGTGTGCCTCAGCACCAAGGCTGTTCACATCGAAGGAGTCTCTCTTGTCAACGAAGGCGTTCTTAAACGCATTAAAACGAATGGGAGGTCGTCGCAAGCAGCTGGAAGACATATTCTGCGAAAATGCCACTAATTTTGTAGGGGCATCGAATCAAATGCAGGAGTTAAAATGGTTTTTGTTCTTGAAGGAGGTCTGATGAGCGCGTGAGGTGGCTCAGAGGGGGCCCAGCTGAGGCCACCGGACGGGTCGCAGGTTGCGGATAGCGGATAGCGAAAGGCCTACCGCTAAAAAAAGGTAGGTCAGCTGTGAATAATCGGTTCTCTTTAGAGAGATCACCGAAAATAAGCAGTCCCGGACAGCCAGCGGGTGTTCGCGAAGCAGCAACACTGACGATGCGCTTGTGGTGCCGCCTCGTATAAGTAGCTCACACACTCCCCTTCCCCCCACACACTACCTACCCACATCCCATCCCCCACACTCACCTCACACCGGGCTGGGCTAAGGTGTCATTCGACCCGTGCCGAGAGTCAGCCTGGCTGGGGGCCCGGTTTAAAAACTAGCCCAGTCTCGAACGGAGAGCTCAGGGACTTGGCAGCCCCCTGTTCTAATGATGCCTTACCCGGGCAACGTGGATCTCTGCCCGGGCTGATCGTTCCCTTTCTCTGCATCTCGTGGGATGTATAATGTATAAAAATCAAATTAAAAACAAAAAACAACAAAAAAACCAAACAGAGTCTGACACTCCCCAAATGTCAAATGGGAGCAATCCCCCGCATGGGAAGGCATCGGCCCAAAGGCCCGGCCCAACCAGCTCAACAGCAGGGCAGACCTGTAAGGCGGAAAGCGCTGGGGTGAACCCGAGTGGGTCCCATCCCGAATCTGGGGTGGGGGCGGACCAGCTCCCAACACCGACACCTTGGAGAGGCAGCTAAGCAATATTGCGGCTGCCCGACCTTCTGGTAAGGTGGAGGGTGATGATCTGCCTTCGACCAGCGCCCAGGCCAAAAAGCATACTTATGCCGAAAGGAGGAGTGCCGGGCACATACTCCGTCGGCAAAATGCCAGCACTGAAGTCAGTCCATCAGCGGACTGGCTCAAGAAGGTGGAGTGGGCCACATCGGTGCTCCCAAACTTCGCAATGGTCTCTCAACCAAAGAGACAACGGTCGCAAAAGACACCCGGTCCGGCCGCGAAAAGGTCGAGGGTGGTGACTAACATCTCCTTCGCGCAGATTGCCAAGGAGAGGACGCTAATTGGCGTCCTCGACAAAGGCAGCGCGGAGGGCAAGATCCCGAGGAGCCAATGGAAGTGGGTGGAGGCGGCACTGGCCGACCGCTGCTTCGAGTTGCTCGACAAAGACCCAGGGCCACCTCCAGTCTGCAAAGACATGGGGTGGTTCCAGGGCAACATAAAAGTAGTAGCCTGCGAAGACGAGCGCTCCGTAAAGCTGTACAAAGCAGCGGTGGCGCAGATCGGAGAGGTCTACGCTGGGGCGAAGCTCGTCGCGGTAGACTGGAGCGAGGTGCCCAGCAGACCGAGGGCCAGATTATGGGTGCCGGCTACTTTCAAGGAGCCTGAGCGCATCCTCAAAATGTTGCAGAGGTGCAACCCGACACTTCCAACTCAAGACTGGAAGGTGGTCAAGGTTGAGGAAACAAAGGGGCCGACGAACCAGGCCGTCATTATCCTCAATAAAGAGTTGCTGGCCCCCATAGAGGCAGCTAAGGGAGAGCTGAATTTTGGCTTCAGCTCGGTCACCATAAAGGTGTACAAGTCGGACGCTGCCTCGGCCGAGGCTCGTCCTGTCGACAACCCAGTCGTGCAGGATGTTGCCTCGGAGATCGAGGCACCCGACAACGAGCTGGAGCCGAAAGAAGACTACTCCTCTGACGCAGAGCTGATGCGCGACTTTGAGGCGATGTGTCGAGATGATATATCTGACGACTCGGACGCCGACACTACAGTGGTGGAGATCCATGAAGATGTCTCTGAGACTCCTTCAAATAAATCTCCACCACTGTAAAGCAGCATCTGCTGCACTTATACTCCGCTTGGATGCAAGCGGAGCCGACGTGGTCCTAATCCAGGAGCCTTGGATAGTCGGAGCCAAGGTCTGTGGGTTAGCGACGAGGGAGTACAAGCTCATTGTACCCCAAACCGAAGGTAAAACTCGTACCTGCATTCTTGCAAGAAAGCACCTAAATATCTTTCTGCTCCATAACTTCAGCAATGGCGATAATACAACAGTAAGCCTAGAGCTAAAGCGGACACATCTGAGGCTGATGTCGTCCTATATGGCCCATGAGGAAAGCGATCCTCCCAACGACCTCGTCTGCAAGCTCGCCAGCGACAGCGAGGGGTCCAACACAAGCCTACTAATAGGCTGCGATGCCAATGCTCACCACACTCAATGGGGGAGCACGGATACAAATGTACGGGGTGAGTCACTCTTTAGCTTTATCCTGAACTCGAATTTAACCATATGTAACCGGGGTAACGACCCCACATTTATTATAAAAAACCGACAGGAGGTTATTGACCTCACTCTAGTGTCTCACAATCTGTCAGATAAAGTGAAAAGATGGAGAGTCCTAGAGGACCACTCCTTCTCCGACCACAGGTACATCGAAACGATTTTATCCCTCGAGAGCCCCAAACCCACCGACTACACTAACCCCAGGAAAACCAACTGGGTTAAATATAGCTCGGTTTTAGAGGAACTACTCCCCAACAAAGCACCAATGAGCCCAGACACTCAAGACGATTTAGATCGTATAGTGTACAGGTTCACGGATGCATGCAATAAGGCTTTCACGGCGGCTCGCCTGCCACACAAGACAAGGGGTAAAAAGAAACCCCCCTGGTGGTCGAAACAAATCGACATCCTACGTAAGAGCTGTAGGACTCTCTTCAACAGAGCTAAAAGCGCTAACGAGGAGGAACATTGGGCAGACTACAAAGTCAGTCTCGCCCAATACAAAAAAGAAACACGAAGAGCAAAAAGGGCCTCTTGGCAAAAATTCTGCTCAGAAATAGAGGAGACGTCAGAAGCCGCAAGGCTGCGCAAGCTCCTCTCAAAAACCACCCCCTCGGTAGGGTACCTTAAAAGGAACGACGGTACGTGGACCAACTCCAGTGGGGAGTCGCTCCACGTACTGCTTGAAACCCACTTCCCTGGGTGCACAACCATCAGGCCGGCGCTAACCCAAAGGGGAGGCCAAACAGCCACGATGGACCATATTTTTACCAAACGGAACATAAGCTGGGCGGTAAACAGCTTTGACCCGTTCAAATCGCCAGGTCCGGACCAGGTCATTCCGGCCCAACTGCAAAAGGCCGGAGACTCAGCCATTAACTGGCTACAATGTATCTTCAGGAAGATACTGGCTGTGGGGACCATACCACAAGAATGGCTCAAGGCGAAAATAGTCTTTATCCCCAAAGCGGGAAAGGCCTCGCACTCAACTCCAAAGGACTTTAGACCAATCAGCCTATCGTCCTTTCTTCTCAAAACTTTCGAGAGACTTGTCGGACTACATCTGAGGACAATTATTAGTCCTCAAATGCTGTCAGGAGCACAACATGCCTACCGGAAAGGAAGATCCACGGAAACGGCGCTCCACGAAGTAGTCTCAATTGTAGAGAAATCCCTACACCTCAAGGAATACTCTCTTATAGCCTTCCTCGATATCGAAGGAGCCTTTAACAACGTCGTCCCAAGTGCCATTACGGAAGCACTGACTGACCTGGGTGTGGACGGTCACTTGGTGCTGCTCATCGATCAATTGCTCACATGCAGGACGGTGACATCATCGATGGGATCGTCCACGCAATCTAGGTATGTCAACAGAGGCACTCCGCAAGGTGGTGTCCTGTCTCCCCTTCTATGGAACATGGCAGTCAATAAGATTCTATGTGATCTGGAGGGGGGTGTAAAATAGTGGCATACGCGGATGACGTTGCAATCAGTTTCTCGGGAAAATATCCTCAAACACTCTGTGACCTTATGAGCACTAAGCTCGCGAGACTGTCAGAATGGACAAAATCGCGAGGATTGGGAGTAAATCCCACAAAAACGGAACTCGTGCTATTCTCACGCAAGTACAAGGTTCCGCCCCTCAACCCTCCTATACTAAATGGATGCAGGCTCTCTTTCAGCGACAGTGCTAGTTACCTAGGGTTGGTAATTGATAAGAAGCTGAACTGGAACCTGAACGTAAGGGACAGAGTAAAGAAGGCTACGATAGCCCTATACTCCTGCAAAAAAGCTATTGGCTTGAAGTGGGGCATGAACCCGAGCGTAGTCCAATGGATATACCAAGCAATAGTAAGACCAATCCTACTCTATGGAGTTACAGTTTGGTGGCCGGCCTTATCAAAAGGATCGACAACCAAACAACTTGGCAAGGTTCAGCGAACCGCAGCTTTATGCATTAGTGGAGCATTACGCACCACCCCGAACGATGCACTAAACGCCATCCTAAATCTCCAGAGCCTCGAGCTTGCGGGAAAAGAGAGGGCAGAAATTGCAGCGATACGTCTGAGAGACTCCGGACAATGGACGTCACATCTCAGGGGTCACTCATCTATACTTATCAGCAGTACCGTCCCTACGAAGACGGACTACTGCGTTCCAAGGGAACACACTGGTACCCCCTTCAATGTAATCATCCCTAGCAGAGACGAGTGGCTTGAGGGACCACCAGGCCAAGACATGGCCATAAGCATCTTTACAGATGGCTCGAAGCTGGATAACAAAGTTGGAGGAGGGATTTACTCCGAACAACTCGAAATCAGGCACTCCTTTAGGCTCCCAGATCACTGCAGTGTGTTCCAAGCGGAAGTCATTGCGATCATGGAAGCACTGAAGCTCCTTCAAACAGCCACAACGGCTTCACTGGCAACAACAACTGTAAACATTTACAGCGACAGCCAAGCTGCGATCAAATCACTTCACGCGATTTCCTCGAACTCGGCCACAGTGGCAAATTGCCGCAAATCTCTTCACGAGATGGCCCAACAATTTGCCATCAGCCTTATTTGGGTCCCGGGTCACCGGGATATTGAGGGCAACTGCAAGGCAGACGAGCTGGCCAGATCTGGTACCACAATACCCCTTCTCCAAGAGAAGGAGGATATTTGCATGCCAATAGCCACCTGTAGGCTTATTATAAAAGAGCTATATAAGCGACGAGCAGACAATGCGTGGCGGTCAGCGCCACTATGTCGCATATCCAGGCAAACATGGCCTACCATTGACAGGAAGCGCACACTAGAGCTATGTAAGCTCGGCAGGAAAAGGTGCAGCGTTGTCATCCGCTCCCTCACGGGGCACTGGCTGATAGGCTCCCACGCTAACAGGCTGGGAGCCCCATACAATGATTTCTGCCGAAGCTGTAGAGATGAAGAGGAGGAGGAAACGGTGGAACACCTGTTCTGCTCCTGTCCGGCTCTCAGCAGGAGAAGGCTACAATACCTGGGCATGCCCTATGTCTCAGACATTTCAGAAATGTCCAAAATCTGTCCCAGAAAGATTGCAAACTTCGTAAGAGCGTCAGGATGGGATAACTGCTGACATGTTCGGGTCTCATGAGATGGATAAGGGGAACACCTCCCGCGGTATTACAACGGGCCGAAACCGGCCTAAGTGTGACTGGCTCCTGTGGAGCTAGACAGCCGCCTAAACCTAACCTAACCTAACCTAACGCCAGAGACTTGGCACGTCGAATTGTGCGCTCCTGTGTACACTGCGTTCGCCACAGACCAAAGTTGCTGCAACAACTCACGGGCTCACTACCACCTACTCGACTTTCTCCTGCTCGACCTTTTGAACGCTGTGGAATTGACTTTTGTGGACCCATCAATACGTATCTACGCATTCAAGGAAAGGGACCTACTAAATCGTACATAGCCGTGTTCGTGTGCCTCAGCACCAAGGCTGTTCACATCGAAGGAGTCTCTCTTGTCAACGAAGGCGTTCTTAAACGCATTAAAACGAATGGGAGGTCGTCGCAAGCAGCTGGAAGACATATTCTGCGAAAATGCCACTAATTTTGTAGGGGCATCGAATCAAATGCAGGAGTTAAAATGGTTTTTGTTCTTGAAGGAGACACAGGATGAAATTTACAAATATTGCGCATCCGACTTTATTAATTTGCATTTTATTCCCCCAGAGCACCTCATTTCGGAGGACTTTGGGAAGCGGCAGTCAAGAGTGCCAAAGGACTGTTAAATCGTACGTTGGCTAGCACCAGATTCACCTTTGAAGAACTGAGCACTGTCGTCGTCGAAATAGAAGCAATCCTCAACTCACGACCACTATCACTGCTTTCGTCAGACCCGAACGACTATAGCGCTCTCACGGTCATCTCTTGGTTGGTAAATCATTACGATCACTTGCTGAGAGATCTCTGGAACACAACAAGCTGACAAATTTGGACCGCTACGATATGATTGCGGCCGTCAAGCAACGTTTTTGGAAGAAATGGTCGGGTGATTACGTCAACGAGTTGCGATCGCTGACGAAGTCGACAGCACCCTCAACGAACCTCACAGAGGGTACGTTGGTCATCATCCATGAGGACAATCTGCCCCCCCTACGCTGGAAGCTAGGCCGAGTGCAGTCTACTGTGTTTGGGAAGGATGGTCGTGAACGAGTGGTGCACCTCCGCACAGCAAATGCAACACATTGCCGGTCATACAAACTGGCAATTCTTCCGGTAGTTTAAAAGCAGTCCTTACAACGGTCAAATTTCATCTAGCTAAATAAGTTAGAAATAGCTAAACACCTCTCGCAGTCAAAGCGTACTTCTCGATTATGCTCGGTGCTCATGCATTAAGAGCCCAATAAAGTAGTCGTCGACAGATATTCAACAGCACCTAATCGTCTTGTCGTTATTATTATTATTTTCAATTCGGTTTTAATTCGCTTTCTTTGGATTTGACACACCCCCATAACTAAAACGAGGGGGAACGTTGTGAGCCGCGGCAAAGGCCGCGGCTCTACCTTATACCCGGTACTCAGTCGTATACACATATGTACATACATATTATATATGAGCTTGCGATTTATGCAATTTATTATATGTTCGCAAATGGGACAAATTAAATTTTGGGCAAAAAATAATATTTCAAAAAATGAAGTCAAATCATTTTTGGAATATTATACATGTTTCTAATTTTGTTTGCATATGCTTTTTACATCTGCTTCTACATTTCTACATGTATAACTACATATTTGAGACGTACAAGTGTTTGCGACAGAGAGAGAGGGAATGAGTCAGCGCTTGGCAGGCGTTGCGTAGCCACTGAAATTTAATTTGTTTCTTCTGTCTATAATATTGATCCGACCTGATCCATATTCGGCAATCTGGTAGATATGGTAATTTTCCATGATTCTGCGTTTTTGGTTTTCATTTATCTTAAAAATTCTGGATTCCACAGATTTTCTTTCTTTGTGGGGGCGGAAAGAGGCGTGGCAAAATTTTGAAATACACTTGTGCTGGTTCGATATCACAGGAGCTTGGATAGAAAGTTTGGTTGCTCTAGCTCTTATAGTCTCTGAGATCTAGGCGCTCATTTAGACGAATAGGCAAAACAGACAGGGTCGCGTGTGAGAGAGAGCGAGAGGGAACGATGACTTTCTAAATGGGTTTCATCATTGTGGCTATAATAATGGTCCGATCTGATCCAGATTCAACACTCTGATAGAAATGGTCATTCTCTATGATTCTGCGTATTTAGTTTTCTTGTATCTTCAAAATTGTGCATGCCACAGACTTTCGTCCTTTGTGGGGGCGGAAGGGGGCGGGGTTAAATTTTGAAATACATTTGGAGTAGTGTGATCACAGAGGAGACTGGATACAAAACTTGGTTGCTCTAGCTTAAATGGTCTCTGAGATATAGGCGCAAATGAAGACGGACAGACGGACAGACGGACAGACGGACGGACGGACAGACGGACAGACAGACATGGCTATATCGACTCGGCTATTGATGCTGATCAAGAATATATATACTTTATGGGGTCGGAAACGCTTCCTTCTGGGCGTTACACACAACCGTTATCCCCACAAATCTAATATACCCTTAAACTCTTCGAGTACCGGGTATAAAAAATAAATATATACAAGAATTGGGTTGCGCTTCTTATTGATTTAGGGTTGTGAGGAAGCATTAAAGAAAAACTGCCTCTTCGAGCAAAGCGTTTGAATTCTAGGGCATAAATAATTGTTTGTTCGTTGTGATGTAGCCGGGGTTTGCGGTATAGGTAAATCGGATTTTTTGTCATTGTTCGGGCCAGCCGCTAATCAACAGGCCTAACTTAAAACTATACATACACTACAATACAATACAATATACTGCAATACTGTAAACGCCCACGTTCGGCAGCGCTGCTGCGCTCCCTCTGTAAAGGGCGCTCTGCAGCCGCCGCCTCGGCTCTAGCTTTGATTAGCCGACGGTGCAAATTTCAGTAATCTGCTAACCTCTCTGCGCATTGGTTGCATTTGGATCTCGATATACATTTATCTGGTTGTGCTAAGAGCAAGCAATCGGCTTCCGCTAGCAGCCGCCGGTATAAATAAACGGTTATTAAATTTGGAACAATTCGCATTATTATTTTGGATAAAAATAGGTGCCAAAAAAGCTTGGCATCTCAAACATTGGTGACCCCGACGTGATTAAAGACATTGGCTAATCGCGTTTCGTGCAAAAACATTTAAATTGAACAATATATTCGGTTCTGTGCAGTTTAACCATAAACAAATACATTGGTGCAGAATATAAACGGTTTATGCGCAAATTCAGTGAGAGTGCGGTCGTCTGAGATTCCGTTAGTTAATCGTCGAATCTCTCATTCTATGCTCAGCCGCAGACACGGTTATTGACTTTTCGTGTCTCTCATTCTCGCTCCAGCTTCTGTGCACCGTCGCATAATCTTCAAGTCTCTCATTCTCTGCACAACTGCAGCCACGGTTTCGACTTTTCGTGTCTTCACTCTCTCTTTCTCGATTCTGTACGCGGTCGCTAAACGGTTATCTATTCTCCGTTGTTTCGTTGCATTTCGCACCGTTAAACATGGAAAGCGATCTCAATACAGGCGCGGGCGAAAATGTTGTGACGGCTAATAACAGGCTGAGCCTTTATAAACGTAAAGTTCAGTCTTTGTACGATCGAATGAGCGGGCTCGGCGAATCATTCGCCGGCAATAAGATCGATAATTTGAACGCCACGGAGATCGACGTTCGTATCGACATGCTGTCAGAAATTCGAGAGGAATTTAATAAGGCCCATAATGAACTGGAAGCGCTCAATCAAGATGAGATTGGGAGTGCGATGCGCAACAACTTTGATATGCTCTTCATATCGTTGAAGGCTGAGCTACTGGCTGCTCTCGAACTAGGCCCGAACTAGGCTCTCGAACTACGCGCGCTTCTGCCAATTCGACTACCCTACCAAACCATTCTGGACACAGTACCATCATCATGGCTCACAAGCAGCGACTTCCTGAGCTGAAAATACCCAAGTTTTCCGGTGGATACGTCGAATATTCGGACTTTATGGCCATGTTCAATTCGATCATCTCAGCGACATCGAGAAGTTCCAGCACCTTCGCTCTAGCCTCGCTGATGTGGCTTTGGATTCGGTTCGATCTTTGGAACTCTCCAGTGCCAATTATCGTGTGGCGCTGGATATACTTAATAAACGTTTTAGTAACAAGCGACTTGTTTTTCAGGCACACATCAAGAAGATTCTTGGGCTCAAGAGAGTGGATTCGCCATCTCCCAAAAGGCTTCGGGAGTTTTCGGATGCAGTCAATTTGCATATGCGTGCTTTGCAAACATTAGGAACGGATTTGGAGATATCCCACTGCATTATAATTAACCTGCTGCTGCAGAAGTTGGACGCTAAGACGCAAATGAAATGGGAAGAACAGCTATCGTCGGATGCCATACCTACAGCAAAGGATTTTTATGAATACTTGGAGAAGCGGTGCCAGAAAATGGAGACCTTGGAATACGCTATAGCGGCACCCGCTAGTAGCGCTCAGGTGGGAAAAACCCATAATTCTCAGTTTAAGAAAACTTTTGTTGCCTCCAACTCTTCCACCGACTCATCTGGATGCAGTTTTTGCCATTCAGCGGGACATGGTATATATTCCTGCAGGATATTCGGGAATTTGTCTCCGTTGCTGCGCCACAAAGAAGTGAAGAAGCTTTCCCTCTGTTTCAACTGCCTAAAAGCGGGGCATCGGACTCGTGCATGCAACAGTGGAAAATGTCGAGTATGCGGTGGGAGGCATCATAGTTTGTTGCATTTTGACAATCTGCAATCTACAATTCAGGGCTCCCCAGATCTTTCTCCTCCAGATCTAACGCTCCAACCAGTCACTATTTCTGCCACTCAGGATTCTGTTAGCAGTTCACCTTCCCCTGCCTCTACCTCTCTTGCTGCCCAAGGTCTTCAATCCGATGTTGTGCTTCTGGCTACCGCTGTGGTTCTCGTAAAGAATCGGTCTGGCGTTTTAGTTCCTTGTCGTGCCATACTAGATTCAGGATCTCAGCTTCATCTCATCACATCCAGGTTCGCCCATCAGCTTCAGCTTAGGAGAACTCAATCGTCTGCACTTGTCTATGGGCTCGGCGATACCAGCGTGGCTACTGAGGGATCCACCGTGAACATTTGTATGCATTCTCGCACAGCTGACTATACAACTACGCTTACTGCTCTTATAGCTCCTACGATCACCGATTGTCAACCAAGTCTGGCAGTCAATGTAGCCGATTGGAATATTCCGTCAAATATTCAGCTTGCTGATCCTGCATTTTTCAACCCTCAGCGAGTGGATCTTCTCATTGGTGCCAGCATTTTCTATGATCTCCTCTGCGTAGGGCAAATCAAACTCATCGATGGTCTGCCTCTTCTGCAGAAGACCCGGCTTGGGTGGATCGTATCCGGTGGTGGACAAAGGGTAGCACGCTCGGCGCTCTTGGCAACGCACAATTCTCCAGATTCGGAAGCTAGCATGGATGCAAGGTTGGACAAAACTCTTCGTATGTTTTGGGAGGTCGAGACTTGTGCGGACGCCGTTTTGAATACGAAGGAAGAATTAGATTGTGAAGCGCATTTCGTAGACCACTTCTCACGTTTGCCATCAGGGGAGTATTCAGTTCGTCTTCCGTTAAAGGATAATGGCAATCGCTTAGGGGAATCTTACACTCAGGCGCATCGTCGATTCATCAATTTGGAGCGAAAGTTGGATCGTGATACTACACTCAAGGAGCGGTACTCTAACTTTATGAGGGAGTATATTGAGTTGAAGCATATGTCCCCAGTCAACCCTGATTCTCGTAGTCTCTGCAGATATTTCTTGCCTCATCACTGTATTTTAAAGGAGGATAGTACGACGACAAAGCTTCGTGTCGTTTTCGATGGGTCGGCAGCTACATCAACTGGATGTTCCCTAAATGATGCGATGATGGCAGGCCCTGTTATTCAGCCTGCATTGTTCAGCATACTAATTCGGTTTCGCACATATCCAGTCGCTCTCACTGGGGACATTTGTAAAATGTACCGCTGCCTGCGAGTGTCTTCACCTGACAATTACTTTCAGTGCATTCTATGGCGAGATTCTGTCCAGTCCGAAGTTCAGGTCTACACATTAGACACCGTCACATATGGCACTAGAGCTGCATCGTTTTTAGCAGTTCGCGCAATGCACCAGCTGGCCATTGACGAGGGTGAGACCTACCCTCTTGGCTCAGCTGCTCTGCAGCAGGATTTTTACGTGGATGATCTCATCTCGGGCGGCAGCTCTGTCGCTGAGGTCATGGAAAAGATGCATCAAACCTCCGCCATACTGTCTTGCGGTAATTTTAAGCTTAGGAAATGGTGCTCTATCCATCAGGAAGTACTTGAGGGAACGCCTGAAGCGGACAGAGAGAAATACTTAAGGTTTCATGATGGAAGTGACATAACGAAAACTCTTGGCTTAGCATGGGACCCTGCATCAGATCAGCTGCTTTTTGCCTTGTCCGCGCTGGACACAAATTCGAAGCCCTCCAAGCGATCGGTTTTGTCTACGATTGCTCGTTTCTACGACCCTCTTGGATTGATAAATCCCGTTATTGTCAGGTGCAAAATCTTCCTTCAGCAGCTTTGGAGAGAAAATTTGGATTGGGATGAAAGCCTACCCTCAGCGTTGCATTCCTCTTGGATGGATTTGAGAAACAGTTTGTCAAGTATCACGCGGATATCATTTCCTCGCGTTGTTCATCCTTCTAATACGGTAATCGAACTTCACGGATTTTGTGACGCCAGCACGGAAGCATATGGCGCTTGCATATATGTGGTGTCCAGGGAAGGGCAGTTGTCGAGCAATATCTTGTGCTCAAAGTCTCGAGTGGCGCCGCTAAAAACCTTATCGATTCCCAAGCTTGAATTAAGTGGAGCCCATTTGCTTGCGAAACTAATGAATAATTTAAAGGATATTGGAAGTTTTACAGGTCGATTTTATTGCTGGTCAGATTCATCGACAGCATTATCTTGGATACGGGATGAGCCAGCCAAATTTCAAGTCTTCGTGGCAAATCGAGTGGCAGCAATTCAGGAGTTGACGGCAGGCATGGAATGGCGCTATGTCCCCACATCATTAAATCCTGCTGATGTTCTCTCTAGAGGCTCGCTTCCCCACCAACTTATCCACTCAGAGCTGTGGTTTCATGGTCCATCATTTTTGGTAGGCTCCAAGGAAGAGTGGCCTGTACCTCCTGTTCCTGAAGCAGCAACGGCAGAGCTTCGCAAGCGTGTATTGCTGATCGCGTCCCCACATGCCGATCTTACGTCAGAATGCAAATTTGCAAATTCATTCTTCGGCATGCAGCGCACATTCGCCTACATGCATAAATTTGTACATCGGCTTCGGCATTCTGGACTCACTGTTTCGGATATTCGGCAAGGAACGCATCTTCTGATCCGGCATATTCAACTGGCTATTTTGTATATGGATATAAGAGAGATTCAACGCAATGGTCAAGTCAGGAAATCCAGTTCAATCAGCTCACTCTCTCCGTTCATCGATCAGTATGGATTACTAAGAGTTGGAGGTCGTCTTGGAAACTCATCTCTGGGATTTGATGCTCAGCACCCTCTTATTCTGCCAAAGGGACATCCCATAACTTGTGCGCTGATAAGGTATTATCACGAAAGGAACCTTCATGCTGGACCTCGCGCACTACTTGCCAAAATTCGACTGGAATATTGGCCCATTGGCGGAATCAAGGCAGTATCAAAGGTAGTCAGCAAGTGTGTGAGATGCTTCAGGACTAGGCCGCGCATGGTTCAGCACATCATGGGAGATCTGCCTAAGGAGCGTTTGGAGGGAACTCGACCTTTTGAAGTCAATGGAGTGGATTACTGTGGGCCCTTTTTGTATAGATCAGAAATCCGCACGAGGCCACCCATCAAGTGCTACATCAGTGTATTCATTTGCTTCACTTCTAAGGCTATACACATGGAGCTCGTAAAGGACCTGACCACCGCTTCGTTTCTAGGCGCCTTAAAGCGTTTCACTTCCACGCGAGGAAGGCCAAGTCAAATTTGGTCTGACAATGCGAAAAACTTCGTTGGCGCGAAGAACGAGCTTTTGGAGCTCAAGAAACTCTTTATGAGCGACTCGCATATGAAGGAGGTCCATGAATCCTGCTTGGCGGACTCGATCGACTGGCGCTTCATCCCACCACGCTCTCCGCACTTTGGCGGATTGTGGGAAGCGGCCGTGAAGACAGCAAAGCATCACCTGTACCGCTCAGTTGGGCCCTCTGTGCTTGACTTCGACGAGCTGCGCACTCTAATCTGCCAGATCACGGCAATTGTTAATTCTCGCCCTTTGCTCTCGCTTTCAGAAAATCCTGCTGATTTGGATGTCCTGACTCCTGCTCATCTGCTTTTAGGCGGTCCACACGAAGCAATCCTCGAGCCCGATCTGACGAAGCTGAACTATAATCGTCTGGATGGCTGGCAACGGGTCACTCAACTGCAGCAGATATTCTGGAGCCGCTGGCGCGAAGAGTATCTAACTCTTTTGCAAAAACGGTCGAAATGGCGGACTCCCACGCAAAATCTTTGCGTAAACGATCTCGTTCTGATTAAGGACGAGAATCTTCCTCCAATGCGTTGGCCACTAGCTAGAGTGGTCGAGGTCGTCAAGGGCAAGAATGGAGTGTGCCGCGTAGCTGACCTGAAGACTGCCACAGGAACCATCAGAAGGGCTGTTACACGGCTATGTGTACTGCCCCTCAAGGAGTCTGTTGAAAGACTGGCTTCCAACGGGGGGAGTATGTTCGGGCCAGCCGCTAATCAACAGGCCTAACTTAAAACTATACATACACTACAATACAATACAATATACTGCAATACTGTAAACGCCCACGTTCGGCAGCGCTGCTGCGCTCCCTCTGTAAAGGGCGCTCTGCAGCCGCCGCCTCGGCTCTAGCTTTGATTAGCCGACGGTGCAAATTTCAGTAATCTGCTAACCTCTCTGCGCATTGGTTGCATTTGGATCTCGATATACATTTATCTGGTTGTGCTAAGAGCAAGCAATCGGCTTCCGCTAGCAGCCGCCGGTATAAATAAACGGTTATTAAATTTGGAACAATTCGCATTATTATTTTGGATAAAAATAGGTGCCAAAAAAGCTTGGCATCTCAAACAGTCATCACATTTTTAAGAAAATAAAACTACGGTTCTACTATCTTTCCAAATCTATACATGATCAAAACTTCTTAAATTAAACACATATTGGACAATTGCGTTAAAAGCTACTACTAAAGTGCGCATGCCACTAGCGTCACAATGGCCAAATATTTCACCACCAAAAACTAAAGTGGGAATGAGTATGACTTTCGAAATTGAAAGTATTATTTCTTCTGGGGGGAAAGTTTTAGACGCTGATAGTTGGCGCAAAAGATCATAAGTACGTCCTGTTACTTTTGATACTTGTTTGTTCCAAGACAGTGTGCTACTGAAGGTTATCCCCAGATTAACTGCATGGTCTTCATAGGAAATAAGTGTCTATGTATAATTTCTCCAGATTGTTTGCATCAATTCTTTTATTTGCAATTACCTTACCAGGCGTTTTTTAGGATTTATACCCAAGCCATTCTCTTTTGCCCACTTCTCTTCATAAGCATAAAGGCCAAAATTGTGCAGAGTATTTTATTTAACGGAGTCAAATTTCTTGCTGTCGTCAAGAAGTGTTAGAAACGTAGCCCAGCTCTTGTTAGGTTGCTGTCTTTTACAATGTCCGTTATAACAATTATAAAACTTGGTTTTTTCCGAAACCCTAATTGCTTTTGACTCAATAGCGAGTTTTGAGTTAAAAAGTTTTCAATTTGCAAGGACACTCGATTTTCAAACAACTTTAGAAGGAACGAAATTGTTGAAATAGGCCTGAAGTCATTGTTGGGTATTTTTGTAGTATTTTTGCTATTTTCCATACAGTCGAAAACGAGCAAGTAGTAATAGCCGAGTCGAACCCTTTGGGAGATTTTTATATTTTAATCTAAACTCATCGATTTTCCTTAACCAATTTTGTGTATTTATAATACACATTGCTGGTTGCTAATAATTTTAATCAAGCCACCGCCTGAGGAACTACCTATCTCACCATTCATTGATATAGTGAGAAGTTATTAGGAGCATAATCTCAATATCTGAAAACCAATTGGTTAAGTTAAAGTAAAAGCTATTATTATAAAATAATAATATAAATGACCTTACTATTAAAACTAAGATAAAAACTTAAGAGCGAAAACTATTTGAGATGCCTGCTGCGTCTTTCGATTCAGTCGAACCGTCGGCGGGGTATTCGGGGAGAGGCTCGGTGGGCTCTCTAGGTGGTGCGAGCGCCAAAGGCTCCTTAATGTGTTCTAAAACGCCCTCTCTCTCGTTACCACGCACGTGCACAAGGATGCGCCGAGTGAAGACTGCTGAGAGATTTCGATGCTTCTTGATTCTCATAGTCTCTTTATATGACGCCATGATCTTAAACTCACAACGAGCACGTAGTAATCACACACCAACGACTCCTTCACCCAAGTGGAATTTTATCTTGTCAAACTCTCACATAAGTCCGTGGCGTTCAGCTTCAGAAAACAGACTTTTTTGCTCCCTGGTCATTGAAATTTCGTTAGCAGCATCCATTTCCATAGCAGCGGCAGCGTTAGCAGCATCCATTCTCGATAGCAGCGAAAGCTTAGCAAACGTTTATTGCGGGAAGATGACAGGAAAGAGTCCCACGAGTAATAAACGTCTCTAGCGGGAAGACCGTCGCAAAGAGTAGCACGCGCAATAAACGTAAATAACTGCGAACACCACAAAGCTTACAGCTGTGTGCAATCCCTATATGCAAGTGCGGTCGGTGTTCTTGCGGAGAGCCGCGCGTAATAAACGGGAAGAAACGATAACTATAAGCCAAAAGCTATGCGTAATGGTTGAAATGTTAATTAGTTTATAATTGCTAATGTTATATTGTAGTTTTTGACTGCACACATATATTAACTATTATTGCCCAACCACGTCGGGATCACCAAATGTTAAGCTTTAGAAGTTTTTAATAACTTTTCCAATTTTGATTTAGTAAGAAATACATATATATACCATATACATATTGTGGGCACTATTTATTTGTTTCCTATGTATAACAATTTGTGTGAGTACGACCGATGCATAACAATTTTATTCCGATAGCTGCGAAGATCAGTTTAAGACTGATTGCAAGGGCTGACGGACTAGAAACGCTTAGAACGCTGAACGCTTAGAGAAGAAGGAGAGAGATAGAGCAGCTCAGGGCTGCCGAGTACGAAAGATCGATAAAGGCGATATAAAGAGACGCAAGAAGGCCGCTGCCGTTCCAGTAGCTTTGATTTATGTACGCTTGGCCCTCGCTTAACACGAACTCCTTTAGCACGAACTCGGTCTTACATGGTTAGAAATTCCCTTCCCCCTTTTGACACGCTGAAAACCTCGTTCTTACACAATTGCGAAATATGAATATAATTTTTTTTCGATTAATGCGTAAGAGCTTTTTCATATGCATCAATACGCAATACGACTACCACATTTAAAAAGTAAAGCTCGGAGTAAAGGAGGCGTATTGCGTATTGATGCATACAAAAAAGCTCTCACGCATTAATCGAAATTATAAAATTTGAATTTGAAAAATTACTATCTTCCAGACGTAAAGCTGCAGCTACAAAGTGTCTGGGTCGGATTTATAGCTGCATTTGTCAGCTTTTCAAAACTGCAAAACAGTTATAAGAAACATAAGTTATGTGAAAAATAAAAGCAGTACCTCTGAAAAAAAACCTAATTTTTTTTTTAAATTCTTTAAAATAAAACTAAACCTAGAAAAAAAAACATAGTTCTTTCAAAATTTTAAAATCTCCAAATCTATAAAAAAAAGTCACTTGGGCGACAGCAGAAATGTCGTGTTTAGTGTTATGGAAACGAAAAAAAACTTTAAGATGAATTCAAGGCAAGCAGCTTGGAATCGTAAGTCGTATATATAGATTCACTCATCGAAAGATAACTTGAAGTAAGAATACATTTAAAAATGTTTGACTTTTTAAAAAGTCTAATCTATTAATGATAATATAAAATATGGTTAACTTTGAAAATGTTTATAATACTTTAATAAAAATAGACCAAATTTTAGCTCGCAAATAACAGTCAACAGTTGTTGACACTTTTTCGTTGTCTGCAAATAAGTATATTTCACTCACACAATAAAAAAGACTCAGGCAGAAACTGTTTTTGTTGCGTCTGGCTTAGCGCTCTGAGCGAGACAGTTATTTCTGTTTTCGTTTCGCTCAAGTCAAACACTGATTGTTTGCTTGAGTTAAATGAAGCAAGTTGTCTTCTGCGTATGTATGGGTAAACACACGCGATTGTTGCGTTCTCCTTTACATTTATATGTATGTATGTATTTACATGCACACGAAGGCAAAGATCATTTCTGTTGAGTTTTTTAGTCAAACTGCCTTTTGCTGAGAGTCTTTGTGTGAGCGAAAATCGTATAACTCTTTACGCGACACTCATTTGAGAGCGTCACACGAATGAGTCAATGCAAAGCGCTTGACCAAAACCGATTCAAAAAAAACAAAGACAGCCGCTCAGAGTGAGATAGTGTCTGCACAATCTTTTCGGTTATGTTACGAAGCAGAGCAAATATGAAAAAACGATCAACTGTCATTTGCGAGCTATGCACGTAACTTAATGTTAGAACTAGTTGTATTGAAATGAATTCTCGAGCAAATTTGAAAAGTTGATAAATGCAGCTATAAATCAGACTAAATACTTTGTAGCTGCAACTTAGCGTTTGGAAATTATCAATCTTTCACGTTCAAATATAACTTATGCGCTATATTTTCCCGAAATTTTAATTGTGGAAAAGTAGAAAAAAATATTTCTTGTACTGTATTTTTGTTTTGAGATGGGTACATTACACTAGTCGACACGACTTTTCCGCTGTCGCCCAAAATGACTTTTTGTGATAGATTTGGATGTTTAAAAATGTTTAAAGAATGTTTTTTTTTCCAGGTTTAGTTTTTTTTTTAAGAATTTTTTTAAAATTTGGTATTCTTTTTTAGAGGTTGTTTGAGATGCCAAGCTTTTTTGGCACCTATTTCTATCCAAAATAATAACGCGAATTGTTCAAATGTAATAACTGTTTATTTATACCGGCGGCTGCTAGCGGAAGCCGATTGCTTGCTCTTAGCACAACCAGATAAATGTACATATGTGTAAACGAGATCCAAATGCAACCAATGCGCAGAGAGGTTAGCAGATTACTGAAATTAGCACCGTCGGCTAATCAAAGCTAGAGCTGAGGCGGCGGCTGCAGAGCGCCCTTTACAGAGGGAGAGCGCAGCAGCGCTGCCGAACGTGGGCGTTTACAGTATTGCAGTATATTGTATTGTATGTATAGTTTTAAGTTAGGCCTGTTGATTAGCGGCTGGCCCGAACATACTCCCCCCGTTGGAAGCCAGTCTTTCAACAGACTCCTTGAGGGGCAGTACACATAGCCGTGTAACGGCCCTTCTGATGGTTCCTGTGGCAGTCTTCAGGTCAGCTACGCGGCACACTCCATTCTTGCCCTTGACGACCTCGACCACTCTAGCTAGTGGCCAACGCATTGGAGGAAGATTCTCGTCCTTAATCAGAACGAGATCGTTTACGCAAAGATTTTGCGTGGGAGTCCGCCATTTCGACCGTTTTTGCAAAAGAGTTAGATACTCTTCGCGCCAGCGGCTCCAGAATATCTGCTGCAGTTGAGTGACCCGTTGCCAGCCATCCAGACGATTATAGTTCAGCTTCGTCAGATCGGGCTCGAGGATTGCTTCGTGTGGACCGCCTAAAAGCAGATGAGCAGGAGTCAGGACATCCAAATCAGCAGGATTTTCTGAAAGCGAGAGCAAAGGGCGAGAATTAACAATTGCCGTGATCTGGCAGATTAGAGTGCGCAGCTCGTCGAAGTCAAGCACAGAGGGCCCAACTGAGCGGTACAGGTGATGCTTTGCTGTCTTCACGGCCGCTTCCCACAATCCGCCAAAGTGCGGAGAGCGTGGTGGGATGAAGCGCCAGTCGATCGAGTCCGCCAAGCAGGATTCATGGACCTCCTTCATATGCGAGTCGCTCATAAAGAGTTTCTTGAGCTCCAAAAGCTCGTTCTTCGCGCCAACGAAGTTTTTCGCATTGTCAGACCAAATTTGACTTGGCCTTCCTCGCGTGGAAGTGAAACGCTTTAAGGCGCCTAGAAACGAAGCGGTGGTCAGGTCCTTTACGAGCTCCATGTGTATAGCCTTAGAAGTGAAGCAAATGAATACACTGATGTAGCACTTGATGGGTGGCCTCGTGCGGATTTCTGATCTATACAAAAAGGGCCCACAGTAATCCACTCCAGTTACTTCAAAAGGTCGAGTCCCCTCCAAACGCTCCTTAGGCAGATCTCCCATGATGTGCTGAACCATGCGCGGCCTAGTCCTGAAGCATCTCACACACTTGCTGACTACCTTTGATACTGCCTTGATTCCGCCAATGGTCCAATATTCCAGTCGAATTTTGGCAAGTAGTGCGCGAGGTCCAGCATGAAGGTTCCTTTCGTGATAATACCTTATCAGCGCACAAGTTATGGGATGTCCCTTTGGCAGAATAAGAGGGTGCTGAGCATCAAATCCCAGAGATGAGTTTCCAAGACGACCTCCAACTCTTAGTAATCCATACTGATCGATGAACGGAGAGAGTGAGCTGATTGAACTGGATTTCCTGACTTGACCATTGCGTTGAATCTCTCTTATATCCATATACAAAATAGCCAGTTGAATATGCCGGATCAGAAGATGCGTTCCTTGCCGAATATCCGAAACAGTGAGTCCAGAATGCCGAAGCCGATGTACAAATTTATGCATGTAGGCGAATGTGCGCTGCATGCCGAAGAATGAATTTGCAAATTTGCATTCTGACGTAAGATCGGCATGTGGGGACGCGATCAGCAATACACGCTTGCGAAGCTCTGCCGTTGCTGCTTCAGGAACAGGAGGTACAGGCCACTCTTCCTTGGAGCCTACCAAAAATGATGGACCATGAAACCACAGCTCTGAGTGGATAAGTTGGTGGGGAAGCGAGCCTCTAGAGAGAACGTCAGCAGGATTTAATGATGTGGGGACATAGCGCCATTCCATGCCTGCCGTCAACTCCTGAATTGCTGCCACTCGATTTGCCACGAAGACTTGAAATTTGGCTGGCTCATCCCGTATCCAAGATAATGCTGTCGATGAATCTGACCAGCAATAAAATCGACCTGTAAAACTTCCAATATCCTTCAAATTATTCATTAGTTTCGCAAGCAAATGGGCTCCACTTAATTCAAGCTTGGGAATCGATAAAGTTTTTAGTGGTGCTCGACAACTGCCCTTCCCTGGACACCACATATATGCAAGCGCCATATGCTTCTGTGCTGGCGTCACAAAATCCGTGAAGTTCGATTACCGTATTAGAAGGATGAACAACGCGAGGAAATGATATCCGCGTGATACTTGACAAACTGTTTCTCAAATCCATCCAAGAGGAATGCAACGCTGAGGGTAGGCTTTCATCCCAATCCAAATTTTCTCTCCAAAGCTGCTGAAGGAAGATTTTGCACCTGACAATAACGGGATTTATCAATCCAAGAGGGTCGTAGAAACGAGCAATCGTAGACAAAACCGATCGCTTGGAGGGCTTCGAATTTGTGTCCAGCGCGGACAAGGCAAAAAGCAGCTGATCTGATGCAGGGTCCCATGCTAAGCCAAGAGTTTTCGTTATGTCACTTCCATCATGAAACCTTAAGTATTTCTCTCTGTCCGCTTCAGGCGTTCCCTCAAGTACTTCCTGATGGCTAGAGCACCATTTCCTAAGCTTAAAATTACCGCAAGACAGTATGGCGGAGGTTTGATGCATCTTTTCCATGACCTCAGCGACAGAGCTGCCGCCCGAGATGAGATCATCCACGTAAAAATCCTGCTGCAGAGCAGCTGAGCCAAGAGGGTAGGACTCACCCTCGTCAAAGGCCAGCTGGTGCATTGCGCGAACTGCTAAAAACGATGCAGCTCTAGTGCCATATGCGACGGTGTCTAATGTGTAGACCTGAACTTCGGACTGGACAGAATCTCGCCATAGAATGCACTGAAAGTAATTGTCAGGTGAAGACACTCGCACGCAGCGGTACATTTTACAAATGACCCCAGTGAGAGCGACTGGATATGTGCGAAACCGAATTAATATGCTGAACAATGCAGGCTGAATAACAGGGCCTGCCATCATCGCATCATTTAGGGAACATCCAGTTGATGTAGCTGCCGAACCATCGAAAACGACACGAAGCTTTGTCGTCGTACTATCCTCCTTTAAAACACAGTGATGAGGCAAGAAATATCTGCAGAGACTACGAGAATCAGGGTTGACTGGGGACATATGCTTCAACTCAATATACTCCCTCATAAAGGCAGAGTACCGCTCCTTGAGTGTAGTATCACGATCCAACTTTCGCTCCAAATTGAGGAATCGACGATGCGCCTGAGTGTAAGATTCCCCTAAGCGATCGCCATTATCCTTTAACGGGAGACGAACTGAATACTCCCCTGATGGCAAACGTGAGAAGTGGTCCACGAAATGCGCTTCACAATCTAATTCTTCCTTCGTTTTCAAAACGGCGTCCGCACAAGTCTCGACCTCCCAAAACATACGAAGAGTTTTGTCCAACCTTGCATCCATGCTAGCTTCCGAATCTGGAGAATTGTGCGTTGCCAAGAGCGCCGAGCGTGCTACCCTTTGTCCACCACCGGATACGATCCACCCAAGCCGGGTCTTCTGCAGAAGAGGCAGACCATCGATGAGTTTGATTTGCCCTACGCAGAGGAGATCATAGAAAATGCTGGCACCAATGAGAAGATCCACTCGCTGAGGGTTGAAAAATGCAGGATCAGCAAGCTGAATATTTGACGGAATATTCCAATCGGCTACATTGACTGCCAGACTTGGTTGACAATCGGTGATCGTAGGAGCTATAAGAGCAGTAAGCGTAGTTGTATAGTCAGCTGTGCGAGAATGCATACAAATGTTCACGGTGGATCCCTCAGTAGCCACGCTGGTATCGCCGAGCCCATAGACAAGTGCAGACGATTGAGTTCTCCTAAGCTGAAGCTGATGGGCGAACCTGGATGTGATGAGATGAAGCTGAGATCCTGAATCTAGTATGGCACGACAAGGAACTAAAACGCCAGACCGATTCTTTACGAGAACCACAGCGGTAGCCAGAAACACAACATCGGATTGAAGACCTTGGGCAGCAAGAGAGGTAGAGGCAGGGGAAGGTGAACTGCTAACAGAATCCTGAGTGGCAGAAATAGCGTCTGGTTGGAGGGTTAGATCTGGAGGAGAAAGATCTGGGGAGCCTTGAGTTGTGGATTGCAGATTCTCGAAATGCAACAAACTATGATGCCTCCCACCGCATACTCGACATTTTCCACTGTTGCATGCACGAGTCCGATGCCCCGCTTTTAGGCAGTTGAAACAGAGGGAAAGCTTCTTCACTTCTTTGTGGCGCAGCAACGGAGACAAATTTCCGAATATCCTGCAGGAATATATACCATGTCCCGCTGAATGGCAAAAACTGCATCCAGATGAGTCGGTGGAAGAATTGGAAGCAACAAAAGTTTTCTTAAACTGAGAATTATGGGTTTTTCCCACCTGAGCGCTACTAGCGGGTGCAGCTGTAGCGTATTCCAAGGTCTCCATTTTCTGGCACCGCTTCTCCAAGTATTCATAAAAATCCTTTGCTGTAGGTATGGCATCCGACGACAGGTGTTCTTCCCATTTCATTTGCGTCTTAGCGTCCAACTTCTGCAGCAGCAGGTTAATTATAATACAGTGGGATATCTCCAAATCAGTTCCTAATGTTTGCAAAGCACGCATATGCAAATTGACGGCATCCGAAAACTCCCGAAGCCTTTTAGGAGATGGCGAATCCACTCTCTTGAGCCCAAGAATCTTCTTGATGTGTGCCTGAAAAACAAGTCGTTTGTTACTAAAACGTTTATTAAGTATATCCAGCGCCACACGATAATTGGCACTGGAGAGTTCCAAAGATCGAACCGAATCCAAAGCCACATCAGCGAGGCTAGAGCGAAGGTGCTGGAACTTCTCGATGTCGCTGAGATCCGCATCCGCGTCGATGATCGAATTGAACATGGCCATAAAGTCCGAATATTCGACGTATCCACCGGAAAACTTGGGTATTTTCAGCTCAGGAAGTCGCTGCTTGTGAGCCATGATGATGGTACTGTGTCCAGAATGGTTTGGTAGGGTAGTCGAATTGGCAGCAGCGCGCGAGTGGCCTAGTTCGAGAGCAGCCAGTAGCTCAGCCTTCAACGATATGAAGAGCATATCAAAGTTGTTGCGCATCGCACTCCCAATCTCATCTTGATTGAGCGCTTCCAGTTCATTATGGGCCTTATTAAATTCCTCTCGAATTTCTGACAGCATGTCGATACGAACGTCGATCTCCGTGGCGTTCAAATTATCGATCTTATTGCCGGCGAATGATTCGCCGAGCCCGCTCATTCGATCGTACAAAGACTGAACTTTACGTTTATAAAGGCTCAGCCTGTTATTAGCCGTCACAACATTTTCGCCCGCGCCTGTATTGGGATCGCTTTCCATGTTTAACGGTGCGAAATGCAACGAAACAACGGAGAATAGATAACCGTTTAGCGACGGCGTACAGAATCGAGAAAGAGAGAGTGAAGACACGAAAAGTCGAAACCGTGGCTGCAGTTGTGCAGAGAATGAGAGACTTGAAGATTATGCGACGGTGCACAGAAGCTGGAGCGAGAATGAGAGACACGAAAAGTCAATAACCGTGTCTGCGGCTGAGCATAGAATGAGAGATTCGACGATTAACTAACGGAATCTCAGACGACCGCACTCTCACTGAATTTGCGCATAAACCGTTTATATTCTGCACCAATGTATTTGTTTATGGTTAAACTGCACAGAACCGAATATATTGTTCAATTTAAATGTTTTTGCACGAAACGCGATTAGCCAATGTCTTTAATCACGTCGGGGTCACCAATGTTTGAGATGCCAAGCTTTTTTGGCACCTATTTCTATCCAAAATAATAACGCGAATTGTTCAAATGTAATAACTGTTTATTTATACCGGCGGCTGCTAGCGGAAGCCGATTGCTTGCTCTTAGCACAACCAGATAAATGTACATATGTGTAAACGAGATCCAAATGCAACCAATGCGCAGAGAGGTTAGCAGATTACTGAAATTAGCACCGTCGGCTAGTCAAAGCTAGAGCCGAGGCGGCGGCTGCAGAGCGCCCTTTACAGAGGGAGAGCGCAGCAGCGCTGCCGAACGTGGGCGTTTACAGTATTGCAGTATATTGTATTGTATGTATAGTTTTAAGTTAGGCCTGTTGATTAGCGGCTGGCCCAAACAAGGGGTATATTAGATTTGTGGTGATAACGGATGTGTGTAACGCCCAGACGGAAGCGTTTCCGACCCCATAAAGTATTTATATTCTTGATCAGCATCAATAGCCAAGTCGATATAGCCCTGTCTGTCTGTCCGTCCGTCCGTCCGTCTTCATCAGCGCCTATATCTCAGAGACTATTAAAGCTAGAGCAACCAAGTGTTGTATCCAGTTTCCTCTGTTATCACACTACTCCAAATGTATTTCAAATTTCGCCCCACCCCCTTCCGATCCCACAAAAGACGAAAGTCTGTGGCATACACAGTTTGAAGATACGAGAAAACTAAAAACGCAGAATCATAGAAGATGACCATTTCTATCAGAATGTTGAATCTGAATCAGATCGAATTTTTTATATAGCTACAATGAAGAAAACCACTTCGAAAGTCATCGTTTCCTCTCGCTCTCTCTCACACGCAACCACGTCTGTTTTGCCTATTCGCCCAAATGAGCGCCTAGTTCTCAGAGACTATAAGAATCCAAACTCCTGTGATATCGTTTTAGCACAAGTTTATTTCAAAATTTTTCCACGCCCCTTCCCGCCCCCACAATGGACGAAAATCTGTGGAATCCAAAATTTTTAATTTAAAAGAAAAAAACCAAAAAGAAGAAGAATGGGGAAGAATTCAGTTTTTTGAAGTAGATGGCAAATCAGTAGAAGGAGTTGGAAGGATTCCTACCCGAGGAGCGGGTTGCGAAGATCGAGATCGACTATTGAAAATGTGACAGATAGTGTGTTCGGGCCACAAATAGGGTTCCAACACAGTCTTGACAAACTTGTCCGGGACAAGAATTTTGAAGGAGGAAATACTACGTTTTTCTTTAAAAGAAAATTTAGTTACTTCTATGCCAGAGGAGCTATTGATGTTTAGTTTAGAGAAAATATACTCTCGAACCATTGCATCCGTAGCCGATTCCATAAGACGTGAGACAAAAATAGATTTTAGAGGAGCGACAGCGAATAGAGTAGATCGGTCAAGAGGGGTCACATGGTTTATGGGTGAGGCAGAGGCGGGTTCTACCCGAGGAGCAGGTCCGGATGGGATAGCGCTGGCTGAGGAGGCTGTGAACAGTGGGCAGACTAGGTGTAACCTTTTTTCTCTTTGGAGACTCATTTATAATTTTGAGATTTTTAAAATGAGTTTCCATTGAGGAAAACTTATCCTGCAATTTCCTGAATTCAGAGTGGACAGCAGCGAATTCGTTATGAGTCTGTCTCATAAATGTTCGCATATCGGCTTCAACTGCCATGCATTCCCAACAAGTCCAGTTGAGACCGCAGCGGGTCTTAATCAGATCGACAACGCGACCACCGATATGACCAAAACCCGCGCAGCTAGAGTGAGCCGTGTTGTCACACAACCAGCAGAAAATAAAAGTTTGACGGTTAGCTACCGAACGGTGACCGTCACAGCGTTTAGCACAACAGGTGCTCATTGTTTGATATTAAAAACCATATATATGAAAATAAAAAAGAAAGGAAAGGTAAAATATAAGTCGGTGTGGGGCAGAGATAGTGACATTAAATTGTGTTACACAATTGCGCGCGCAAGAACGAACAAAACAATCACATTAACGGCAAGTGAACGGAGAGGCACAGAGAGACGATAGAAACACAGAGAGTCAAGCACAGAGCGGCGGCTAACGCAGTGCGTGTGTGTTGGAAATGAAGACAGATAAGCAGAGGGTGGATAAAAACAGAGAGCGGTACAGAGAGAGCAAGCGCACCGCACTAGAATATTTATATTTATTCATTTATTCGCCAACGGTTAAACCTTAACTGGCTAAACTAACTTACATCTATCTTAAACAATAAAAAGAAATCAACCAAAAACAATTTAAAATAAAACATGAAAAAATCAGAGAGCAATCGCCTAACGGCTGCTTTCCCATGGCAAAAGTCGAACCGCATCCCAGCTGGCAGCGCATTATACTGCCGAAGAGCCCTACATATTGGCTCGTTACTTCCGTAATTGCTCCGGTGGAGATCAATAGGCAACAAGATAGAATAGGCAACAACAAAACTGCTGCGATTAAGAAAGTGCAGAGAAGTTAAGAATGCACAATAGGAGTTGAAAATTGAAAATAAATACACATAAGTAACAAAAATTTCAGAAAAGAATACAAATAATAATAATAATATGTATGTTAATATGTATGAAAATAATCAGATGATAGACAAAATAGACGTATAAAATTAGACAGCGGCTCAGGGAGAGTGCAGCATACAATGCATATAGCAACAACAAATCAGCTGAGCATAAGAACGAGTGGGGCTAGAAAGAATGCACAAAAATTGCAAAATTGCATTTGCAATTGCAATTGGAATTAACTGCACAAAAGCACGATAAACAAATAAACACGGATAGTAATTTAGTTGCACGATCAGTTTAAAACACAGTAAGAAATAATACAACACAATTACTTTCCTTTGGGCACAAAAATAAAATTTTTTAGGCGGAGCGAAGTGAAGAACGACTGTCGACTGGCCAGAAGGAACAAATTAAATTTCAGAGGCTACGCAACGCCTGCCAAGCGCTTAGTCATTCCCTCTCTCTCTCTGTCGCAAACACTTGTACGTCTCGAATATGTAGTTATACATGTACATTATGAAATGTAGAAGCAGATGTAAAAAGCATATGCAAACAAAAATGGAAACATGTATAAAAATTCCAAATATGATTTGACTTAATTTTTAAATATTATTTTTTGCCCAAAATTTAATTCGTCCCTTTTGCGAACATATAATAAATTTCATAAATCGTAAGCTCATAAATTTATGTATATACTGACTGAGTACCGGGTATAAGGTAGAGCCGCGGCCTTTGCCGCGGCTCACAACGTTCCCCCTCGTTTTTTTAATAAAATCGGAAAGCTATTAAAAAAATCTTTATATGAAATTCCTAAAGAATCAGGCAATCTCGAAAAATTTCGTATAATCAATTTTCTATATCTTCTTTTCTTTTCTTTTATGTAAGTTTCTTTATTGGCACATTTTCGCACCGCAAGAATACACGCACGCGCAACGACATATATAATTATGATGCCGCTTAAAGAATGAGACAGAGAGAGACAATGACTTATGGCGTTCAGCAATCAGATCAGCCGACATTGTGCCACTTGACGGCTGATTCTGTCTGAAATAAACAGTGTTTTTAGATCAGTTCGACTTTCAGCTATAGTCTGCACGCCCCTTATTTCTGTGAATACCGTAAGATTGTACATATGTATGTACATATCTACATGAGAGACCGACCTAGGGGCTCATAAGTCAAGCTGTTTACAGATTTCAAACAATCGTAAGACGCTCGTTGTGGATTTCGTTTATACTTACTGACGGCCACTTTGTATTAGTTTTTATTAATTGATTGAAAAAATGCCAAAAATGTTTTTTTTATCAAACTTCTTTCGCTTATATAAAAAAATTTTCCTTGACTGACCATTAAATTTCCTTGAAGACATTTTATATGTATTAAAGATTATGACGCATTCCATTTTATTAAAATCGCCTATTTCTAGAATTCGATTTAGTGTAGTCTGAATTTAAGGTATGACTTAAAATATCGTTTCTTAATAGTTTTCTACGTTAACTTAAGTATTAAGTGCTTGCAAATGTAATCTTTAGATCCTAATCAACGCATGTTCATTTAATATCGTAAAATAAATAATTGAACGATTATCAAAGCTACACATTTTTCAAAGGGACTGATCGAAAACGATCATAGGCTAAATTTTTAAATATTTCCAGTATTACTTTAAATTTAATATTTACGCATAGTACTATAATGCCAATAGTAGTCGCGTCTTCAGATATTTTTAGAATCTGTGATTTCCCACTGGAGAACGAGATCTAAAACGGCATCCTCCTTGTCCACCACTACGACCATAGCTCGTGCTGTTGCTACTATAGCGACTGCCATCGCGACCTCCACCATAGACATCACGACGACTGAAGCCGTTACTACCGTTATCTCTTCCGCTATAGCCAGCACCAGATCGCCCAGAGCTATAACCACGCTCCGCATGTCGACCACTGGAACCACTCGAACCACGTACTTGTCTAAATCCACCGTTGCTACTGTTTATGCTGTGCCTGCCGAAATCACCACGACGACCGCGTTCACTGGATCCACCACGCCTGCTTTGTCGTGGCCGCCCTTTTGAGATTTCCACACGCAATTGGGAACCTAAAAGTTCTGAACCGTTCAAAATATCACACGCTTTTTCGGCGTCATCCCGATGTTCAAATTCCACAAATGCGAAGCCAGGCGGATTGAACGCAATCCAAACAGAATTTAGCTTCCCATACTTGGTAAATTCTCCTTCAAGGTCATCCTTTTTGACTTTGTCAGTTAAATTACCGACATATACTCTAGTCCCACGTTGATCGGTCATACTAGTCATTGCACAGCGATATTTAATATACCTTCTATACAAAAAAATCAATACGATTTCTGAACCCTGCAAAAGAGCGTTTGTATGTACATCAAGTTTTAAGCTAGAGTAATTCCACTACATAAATAATAGGCGTTTGAACATACAAAAACGACATATTTGGAACACCGAAATCGGAGAAGAAAATATATTTTCTTTTGAACAATCTTTACACTACGGTTGAGTTAGTAAGATTCGGGCACAACTAGAGTTTCAATTAAATGGGAAGCATAGGGGTCCTGGAGGTGGAAAAAAAGTTAAGTTTTGGCTGTTGCAGACATCGTCGTTATCATCATATCATATCAGCATATCAGCATCGATATGGTATCTTGTTCTGCCACATAAAGCAGCATTAATTCTTGTTCGTTCATTTAATAAAACGAAATAAGCCAAATTTATATACACAAGTATCCCAAACTAAATAACTCAAGTATGGTATGGTGTAGACGACAGCTGTGAGTTATTGAGTTTTTTCATTTATCGATAGGTATCACTGTAATGAAATAGAAGAGTTAACTCAATAACAAAGAATTGCTATATTTGAAGAGTTAACTCAATAACTCAGAATTGCCGTTTACACTGGAAAACCCGGGTTATTGAGTTTGTCTATGTGTTTTACTCCCAACCTTAGAAATCAACCAAATTGATAAAATGGTTGATTTCATTATAAAATAAAAGTATTGATTTTTGCGATTGTATGTATATACCTTATGTATATATATGTATGGCTGTACCCACAGCCATAATTTTTACTGGCTTGATTTTGTTGTAACTAGCCGTTATAGTTCCTACGATAGGCGAACTGGGTTGAAATATCGTACAAACGCAACCACAACTAATAGGGCCCCTATTATGGGAGGCCCCATGTAAAATAATTTCGAGTTTTGTCTGAAACTCAATTCCTCAACCGTAATGTAAACAGGCTATAAATTAGGTGTCTCGGTTGCTTACTCATGAGTCTTAACCAAAAAACTCTGTTTTCATATTCGAAAAATAAGAAGAACAAGACGTCTTAGATGAAACACCTATCTATTTAATATGTCTGATGAAAAGTCAGTTACGTGCACAAAAGTGCGTAATAGCCTTTTCCCACACAGCAAATTACGGGGAACGGTGGGATTTTTAGAAATATGTGAAGCCTCCATTCCCAAAGGCCACCATCCGCCATCCATGGAAAACACAGTTGACAACAACCACAAAAAATGTATGCTCTTAATTTTGTCAAAATTTAACAACTAACATGGAAAATGTAATTATTTTTTCGACTGTGATTCAACAGCAACAAATGATGTTGCAAAAATTGAGAGTGGCGTTCGACCAATAAATAAATTCGATGAGAAAGAATTTTTTGCAATGCTAAATTTTTTTAATGAAGGTATGCCAAGAAGGGTGTGGATAGTTGTAAGTAAAATGCAATCAAGGTAAAATGTTGTTTGCATGACTTTATCTGTTATAGACTTCCAAATTTATTCCATTTCAATTTACTTCAGATATAGATTTGCGTTTGTGAACATCAGCTCTCCAGAAAGTTGCAGCTATTCGACAATATGTCAAAATTAGGGCCTACCACAACAGATCGAAGCGTCGGCAATATTGGAGAAAAAACGTTACAGCTCCATTAATTGGGTGTTGCTTAATTTAAGTGTGCAGCCTGAACAGGGCGATCTGCATTTATCTGCAGATACATTCAGAGCTTCCATTGCAAATTTAAAACTACATTTTATGCCTTTTATTTATTTGCATTCTTCTCCCGAAGGAATTATAGCATCTCTAACTAAATATTGAGCACATGCTATAGAAAAACTTCCTGGCTCCTACCCATTTGCTAGAGAATATCAGTTATTTTTGTTAGTCATTGTTTAGATACATATTTGCAGTGAATTTTATTTTTTCGTTGTGAATGGCAAATTTTCAGAGTTGTATTTGAAAACCATCGGCTAAGTATCGCATAGAAACGTGCGACTTTGGAACATTCAAAATGTTTGGTTGAACTAACTGAGAAATTTCGAAACGGCAAAACCATACGGACCATCCCCGAATTGGATGGTGGATAGTCGTCTGTAGGAACAGGCTATTACAAGAAAAAAATAAACAACAACAAAAACACTGCCTGCAAATTTAAATGTCACAGAAAAGTTGTAAGAGAGAGAACAAAATAGAAGGGGGAGTAGAAAAATCTGGTGGTAGGAAGTTTAATGTATATATGTATTTATGTGTAATATACCAATTTCATATTAATATATAATGAGGTGATCTACAGAGACGGAGATATCAATCAAATACATATTTGGCAGGAGAGCATGGACGAATTGCGGGGAGCATGCAAAACCCCATGTTGATAAGGAGATGGCAGATTCGGTAATTGATAGCTTTCATTCACAGATGCAGATTTTCTTTGAAGGACAAATGAGCGGGGTCGAATTGTACAGGTCCTGCAGCTCCAGCATATTTTCTGCCATCAATGGGCCCCTGCCCATTAGCACCAAGGTAGGAGCCTTGACTTGCGGATATAGCAAAAGAACGTCTAGAAGAGCAGAAGGAGCACCATAGAAAGTATGATGAGGAAGCTGAAAGGCGGAAAAAGCTGATCCAGGAGTTAATAAACAGCCAAACAAAATTCCAGAGCGATCTTATACGATTTTTAAATGATGGAAATAAATAAATAAATGTCACCATCAAACAACGTGAATAATTTTGAAGCACGGTTAAGTAAGTCGCTTTAATTATGCATTTTCCAAACAAAAATAAAAATATCTTCCGCTCAAAACTTTAGTAATTGTTATTGTCGTCTGCTGTTAGACGGTAAACGGTAGACGGTGCCAGTGTGAATCGGAGTTCCCCGTGACGGGCTCAGTGTGCAGAAAGTATTAGATAGACACATTAATTAGGCGTCGTTTAATAGGCTTTTTACACTGGTTGCGTTGCCAATCAATATCGGAAAAGACGCAGAGAAGCAGAAGAGGCGTTTACACCACTGCTTCTTTGCGTCTTTGGAAGAGCAAGACAAATTTTGTAAGCAAAGTCAATAAGGTTCGAAAATCAACAAACTATGACGGAAAAAGAGTTGATTCTTCTAACTGCAGTGGCGCAAAGTGAGGAGAAACTTTTGAAGTGCATGGAAGTGTCTGAGTTATCCTCAGAAAAGTTGTAATTCGTCTTGCAACTACAACGTCCTCCTCGCGTTTGGACCCTTGTAAATAAAGAGCAGATAATGTTCTCTCTTTTCAATTAAATAATGTATTCTAAATTGCAATAGCCACGATATGGTTCATTTTGGGAGGAAGATGTTGTGGAAAACTCCGATGCCTTTTCAAGGAAAATTTCCGCATGGAAAGGAGTACTTTCAACATTCTTGTTGGACTGTTGCCCAATCTCAAAAAGAAAGACACTTCTTTTCGACTGACAATCCCTCTGGAGAAGTGAATATCCATAGCATAGCCCTTTATTGCCTAGGATCTTCTGTAGGGAGTCTTTTTGGTGTGCCAAGGTCCATTGTCTGCCGCATATTACTGGAGTTTTGTCGCGAAGTAGTTGGTCAACTCGCTGACAAGTATCTGCCAGCATACTTTCTTACCCTGAGACGATCACGGAAAGAGTGAATGGATTCAAAGACATGGGATTTGTAGCAAACAATTTGAAATCAACCATATTGTTGAAATGCTTGATTTAATAATAAAATTAGTTTAAACAATTTGTTCTAAGAATTACATGAATTTTTCCCCTTTTTACTCAGTTAAAAATTTTACGCGGCAAAATTTAAAGTTAAATCTGCTGTTTTTTTGTTTTTATTAGTGGTGATAGCTCCGCTAAAAGGCAGAAAAATACGAAAATTGCTGTTGTGCGCAAAGAAAAGCCAAAACCAATAGAATATAACGAAAAAACGCACCTGCGTCGGAAAACGACGCAACTTTTTGCCACCACTAGTGCCCTATGCTACACCTATGTACAAAAAACTGCGTTTCTGGGAAGACGCAAAGAATCAAGACGCAGCCTCAGTGTAATAGCCTATTTACACTACGGTTGAGTTATTGAGTTTCGGGGAAAACTCTAGTTTCGTTTACATGGGGAAGCATAGGGGACCTAGAGGTGGCAAAAAAGTTGAGTTTTGGTTGCGTTTAGTTGAGTTTGTCCGATTTTCCGAATAATTCAACCCTGATCTGCCCGTCGTGGAATTATCACCACTAGTTACAACAAAAATTGGCAGCTCAAAATTTAAATTTTGGCGCGTAAACAATATGGCTGGGGAAAAAGATACATACAATTGTTAAAGCCAATACTTTAACCCAATTTTATTATTAAAAACCATATAAACAATGTGGTCGATTTCTAAAATTCGGTCGGAAAATCTTAGCCAAAAGCTAAATTGAATTATTATAAATTGATATAAATTAAATTATTATAAACAATTGCCAATTTAAAAAATTTTAATTTTTGTACATATGTATGTATGTAATGTACATATACATTTAGCCAAAATTCAACATATTTGTAATTGCAGCCGTGCAATTTCCCTACGGAAATTTTCCTTAAACAATGGATTCCAAGGTTATTCGCAATGTCCAAATGCGTTTCTTGGAAATTTGATCCAAATACTCTACAGTTGCTGCAGACATCGTCGCCAACTCCATACATTGCAGCGTCGTTATCGTCTCCTGCTATGCCACATAGAGCATCATTAGTTCTTGGGTATTCATATTAATAAAATTAAATAAAACAAATTTTCGGAGACAAGCACGTGCCAGCAGCCGAAACTCAATAACTCAACTTTGGCATAGTGTAAATCCAAATTCTGAGTTATTGAGTTACCTATCGATAAATGTGGTAACTCACTGTAGTGTAAAAAGGCTATTACAAACACAAATTTTTGGTATTTTTTTTTAAGAAAAAAAACGGTCATATATCGACTAAAGGAATTTATCGGCAGACTCGGCATATGATCATCGGCATCGATTCTTACAAGCGATACTTATGTGCCGTTTATAGCCTTTTTATACCCTCTGCACACTGAGCCCGTCACGGGGGAACGTTGGGATTTTTGACAGACGGTGAATCTCAGATTCACACTGGCACTGTCTACCGTTTACCATCTAACAGCTGATGATAATAACAAAAACTGAGTTTTTGAGCGGAATATATTTTTATTTTTGTTCGGAAAAAATGAATATGGAAGATTGCAAATGCAAATGTTTTAACTGTGGTTCAACAACAAAATATTTTCTTGCAACAACTAATCATCTAATCATGTTGGACGAAAAGGATAAAGATAGCGATTACAGTGGAATAATTATGTGCTGTTGCATACTGCACAATATGCTAAATATGCACAATAGCGCAATAAACTATAGTTGGGAGCTTTTACCAGCAGAGCAGAAAGAACAGACCGATACCAGCAATAGTTCTGGTGATGATAACCAGTCAGCAGAACAGATACGATCTGCTATAGCAAAGTATTGCGTAAATCACAATAATTAAGAAATTAAATGCACTTTAAAAACTTATTTATTCATTTTTTTTTTGTTTTAAACAAGCCAAGAGATCATTCTGGAATTTTGATTGGTTGCTTACTAATTAATCTATACGTTTACCCAGCAGCTCAGCTATCTCAAGCTGCTTCTTGTGGTACTCTACTAGCATGATTTCCATCTCCGTGGTCCACTTCAGCCTGCCGCCGCTTGCTTTTCTCATATTTCCTGCATTGTGTTCAAATATTAACAATAAAATTATTAAATTAAAAATATATATATGTATAAACTTACCACTAGAACTTTCTGCTCCTTCCATTTTAGATTGTGTTTCTTTTTTTTTTGGTTTTTTGGCTGTCATTGCATACATATTCGCAGTGAATCCCATTTTTTTGTTGTGAATGCCAATTTTCCAGAGTCGCATTTGAAAACCATCGGCTATATATCGCATAGAAACGTGCGGTTTAGGAACATTCAAAATAGACGGTGGAACTAACTGGGAAATTTTCGGAACGGCAAAACCTTACGAACCGTCTAGGAAATAGACGGTAAACGGTAAACGGTGCTCAGTGTGAATAGGCTATTACACCACAGTGAGTTACCACATTTATCGATAGGTAACTCAATAACTCAGAATTTGGATTTACACTATGCCAAAGTTGAGTTATTGAGTTTCGGCTGCTGGCACGTGCTTGTCTCCGAAAATTTGTTTTATTTAATTTTATTAATATGAATACCCAAGAACTAATGATGCTCTATGTGGCATAGCAGGAGACGATAACGACGCTGCAATGTATGGAGTTGGCGACGATGTCTGCAGCAACTGTGGAGTATTTGGATCAAATTTCCAAGAAACGCATTTGGACATTGCGAATAACCTTGGAATCCATTGTTTAAGGAAAATTTCCGTAGGGAAATTGCACGGCTGCAATTACAAATATGTTGAATTTTGGCTAAATGTATATGTACATTACATACATACATATGTACAAAAATTAAAATTTTTTAAATTGGCAATTGTTTATAATAATTTAATTTATATCAATTTATAATAATTCAATTTAGCTTTTGGCTAAGATTTTCCGACCGAATTTTAGAAATCGACCACATTGTTTATATGGTTTTTAATAATAAAATTGGGTTAAAGTATTGGCTTTAACAATTGTATGTATCTTTTTCCCCAGCCATATTGTTTACGCGCCAAAATTTAAATTTTGAGCTGCCAATTTTTGTTGTAACTAGTGGTGATAATTTCACGGCAGGCAGATCAGGGTTGAAATATTCGGAAAATCGGACAAACTCAACTAAACGCAACCAAAACTCAACTTTTTTGCCACCTCTAAGTCCCCTATGCTTCCCCATGTAAACGAAACTAGAGTTTTGCCCGAAACTCAATAACTCAATAACTCAACCGTAGTATAAATAGGCTATAACAGTTTTCAATGGTAAATGATAAATAATGAACTATTTTATTTAGAAGTTGTATAATCAGGAACCGTAAATATTAATTCAAATTTCGACTAAATAAATCAATGTGAAGGAAAAATTTTACGGCAACAATGAATACACCAAAATTCATATTTCAGTAGAACTTAGCGATATCAGAAAAATACCATTGACGATTTATATGATATAAATTAACTTTGATTTGCTATTTTAAATTTATAATTAAAAAATAAGAAATAATAATTAAATATAATGGAGTGTAAGGTATCGTGGGGTGTAAGGTAAGGCGGACTTGTCAAGTCTGGCATGTAACGTCACATCTAAAACTTTGTTTCACTGTGGGCGATGTCTTTTATCGTGCTGACATTTTATATGCATTAGTATTAATGAGGGGACGTGTGATTTGAACTCTAAGTGATTTTTAATAAAAAAAAGTAGTGAAAAAAAAAGAAAAAGATTTTATTGGATATTTGTGTTAACAGTGACAGAGTGAAGATTTTTTGAAACTTGAGTCAGGGAAGAATTCGGAACGTATATTTAGGCCTTTGCCATCCGTTTTTGTTATTTAAAATTTTTTTTTACCTGCGAATTATGACAGTGACAACGTCATATTTCCACCAATAGCTTTCAAGGTATGATGGCGGACTTTATGTAAGGTATAGTGGCGGATCATTTTTTAGCACGAGTTTCAATTTTCTTTGCTTTTTTGTGTACAGAAGTGTACAAGTTAACACTAGGTATCGGAGATTTGCAAAATGGGCACCAGGCTTTTGTTTTTAGACAAGAAAGGAAAAAAGAGCGTCTTAAAGAAGAACAACATCGGAGCAATCCACAGGCAAAAAGTGAAGCTCGAAAAAGAAGAAGAAGATGCTGATCGAGATTTTCAATATAAGTTCTTTCTTGTTCTGTTATTTTTCATTATTTCCAATAGTTTAAATAAATGATTTTCAGATCTACATAATGTTTTAGTTCATCCGCCACCATACCTTACAATTTTCAAAAATGCAAAAAATTAATGGTTTGCGCAAAGAGCTGCAAAATTGCATTCCACTTAAATATAAGCAACCGCTTCTGACAGAAATATGCTCAATAGATGTCAGCAACTGCCTGCTTGTGAAATTTTGAAAAATATTGATTTTTGAGAGAGGGAGATGCAAAAATCAAAGTGTCCGCCACTATACCTTACACTCCCCTACCATATATCTGTTCTTGATCGCGGGTGCATGCCTAATTACTGTGTAAAAATATAATTAAATAATTCTTTTTTGCATCGGTAAACAGTGAGTTTTTGGTCGTGATTTTCGTAAGTACACGCAACATCATATTTAGCCGTTCTCACCTAGAAGTTTTGTTGTTTAATTACTCTCTCTCTATTACCCAAACTTCTTCTGTTCTTCCTCTCTCGCTCTCGATACTTTCTGTGCAGTAGCACTATCTCTCTCAACTGCAGCTGCTGTAAACGCTCTCCTCTCAGTTCTTATTGATTCCGCTTTTAGTGTTTATCTGGCACACTGGTCCGATATCTATTTGTTTTTTGCTGGTGATGAAAATTCGGTAGCCGAATTTATCACACAGGAGAGCATGCTGCCAGAATCGTCTGTATCGTCCGTGTCTGTAGTGTCCGCAAATTCTTTAGCTGTCCCGTCGATTCCGACCCCACCAGTGAATATATGTACGTCCCGGACCACCGGGTATTACCCTAACAGGTGATAGGCCTGTGGTGCCAAGATTGGTCGGGATCCCCCCTAAGAGACAAGTTTTTGTCTCATGGCTAGCCCCTGACTCCACAACTAACCATGTGACTGCTTATATTCCAAACAAGGTAAAAGCCGTTGATTTAAAGGTGGAGAAGTTTAACTTCTCTTATGCCAGGGAGATAGCTTCATTCAAAATAGGTGTCTGCCCAACTCATTTTAACACCATTTGTTCGTCCAAATTTTGGCCGCAGCATTTGGTGGTGAAGGAGTTTAAGGCAAAGAAAAAGACTAGGCCCCCAATAACTCTGCCAACAAATCAGACCAATGCGCCATCTTCGTCTTCCCGCTCTACCTCTACCCGTCCAAAAAACTAGTAAACTCTCTTTTAGTGACCTATCAGAATGTTCGAGGCTTGCGTAGTAAGCTCAGCATTCTTTTCCAGGATAGTGTCGCATTTGCATCCCACGTTATTGTGTTTACCGAGACCTGGTTAAAGCCAAAGGACATTCTTAGTTCCGAAGTTTTGGCAGAAGTTCCTTTTAGAAAGGATCGTTCGTCTCGACGTGCAGGAGGGGTTCTAATAGCTGTGAACTTAAACTTCACGTCGGAACTTTTCCCAGTCCACATTCAGCAGAAACTGGAATTCCTGTGTGTAAAACTGATTCTTTCCGCTTTCTCAGTTTTCATAACTTGCTCGTATACTCCACCTTCTTCGGATATCGCAATTTACGAGCATTATTTGTCCGCCTTAACCGCTATTTCTTCCTCGCTATCAGACAAAGATCATATGATAGTTCTTGGTGACTTCAACTTGCTAGAAATTGTTTGGTCTTCTGTAAACGAGTCTAATAGCGTGGTACCCATGTCACGACATGACTTTGTTGCCGGCTTGATTGACCTTTCTCTGTCTCAAGTTAACCATGTTAAAAATTCCTTGGGTCGATTTCTTGATCTGTGTTTTGTAACGGATGCGACCTTAGCGTTGTTAACTCGAGTCCCCCCGCTCACTATACCTGAAGATGCCTACCATCCTACTTTCGAAGTATCACTCGACCTAGGACCAACTGTATTGGATCGGTCGGGTAGACTACCCCCATGTGTCCGCTGCTTCCGTAAAGCCGAGTTTACGAAGCTTAATAACATCATTAGGGATTTTGATTGGTCCGCTTTATATTTGTGCAGTGATGTTACGATAGGCACAAGCATTTTCTATGATGCACAGGACTCACTTTTTGACTCCTGTGTCCCACTTTCCTGTCCTATTAGATCGAGAAAACCCCCTTGGTTTACCAAGGAGCTATCCACTCTAAAAAACTTAAAATCAAGACTTTATAAAAACTTTCAAGAAGTTGGCTCTCCTTCTTCTCTTTCTCATTATGTATTGGCTTGGTCAAACTTTTCAGTTCTTAACGCTCAATGCTATCAGAATTACCTATCTCGATGCAGGATACGTTTTTCTAAGGACCCTAAACAGTTCTACAGCTTCGCAAACAGTAAGCGTAGAACGTCCGCTCACCCATCCTCGCTATCCTTCCTTAATAAGTGACAGATAATGATCAGGCAATTGCCGATTTTTTTGCCCGTTTTTTCCAAACTACCTATTCGCAGGACGTTTACTCTGGTCAGCCGTATCCATACGGTTTACCGAGGTCGAATGGCATTCTCAGTTCTTTGTTAAATGAAAGCTCGTTGCTTCATGATCTACGAACAGTAAAGCCGGTGTTTTCACCGGGTCCGGACAGAGTTCCCGGCTGTGTACTCGGGTACTGTGCAGAGTCTCTGTGTGGGCCGTTGCTTAAACTATTCACCCTGTCCATAAATTCTTCATGCTTTCCTGTCCCGTCGATTCCGACCCCACCAGTGAATATATGTACGTCCCGGACCACCGGGTATTACCCTAACAGGTGATAGGCCTGTGGTGCCAAGATTGGTCGGGATCCCCCCTAAGAGACAAGTTTTTGTCTCATGGCTAGCCCCTGACTCCACAACTAACCATGTGACTGCTTATATTCCAAACAAGGTAAAAGCCGTTGATTTAAAGGTGGAGAAGTTTAACTTCTCTTATGCCAGGGAGATAGCTTCATTCAAAATAGGTGTCTGCCCAACTCATTTTAACACCATTTGTTCGTCCAAATTTTGGCCGCAGCATTTGGTGGTGAAGGAGTTTAAGGCAAAGAAAAAGACTAGGCCCCCAATAACTCTGCCAACAAATCAGACCAATGCGCCATCTTCGTCTTCCCGCTCTACCTCTACCCGTCCAAAAAACTAGTAAACTCTCTTTTAGTGACCTATCAGAATGTTCGAGGCTTGCGTAGTAAGCTCAGCATTCTTTTCCAGGATAGTGTCGCATTTGCATCCCACGTTATTGTGTTTACCGAGACCTGGTTAAAGCCAAAGGACATTCTTAGTTCCGAAGTTTTGGCAGAAGTTCCTTTTAGAAAGGATCGTTCGTCTCGACGTGCAGGAGGGGTTCTAATAGCTGTGAACTTAAACTTCACGTCGGAACTTTTCCCAGTCCACATTCAGCAGAAACTGGAATTCCTGTGTGTAAAACTGATTCTTTCCGCTTTCTCAGTTTTCATAACTTGCTCGTATACTCCACCTTCTTCGGATATCGCAATTTACGAGCATTATTTGTCCGCCTTAACCGCTATTTCTTCCTCGCTATCAGACAAAGATCATATGATAGTTCTTGGTGACTTCAACTTGCTAGAAATTGTTTGGTCTTCTGTAAACGAGTCTAATAGCCTGGTACCCATGTCACGACATGACTTTGTTGCCGGCTTGATTGACCTTTCTCTGTCTCAAGTTAACCATGTTAAAAATTCCTTGGGTCGATTTCTTGATCTGTGTTTTGTAACGGATGCGACCTTAGCGTTGTTAACTCGAGTCCCCCCGCTCACTATACCTGAAGATGCCTACCATCCTACTTTCGAAGTATCACTCGACCTAGGACCAACTGTATTGGATCGGTCGGGTAGACTACCCCCATGTGTCCGCTGCTTCCGTAAAGCCGAGTTTACGAAGCTTAATAACATCATTAGGGATTTTGATTGGTCCGCTTTATATTTGTGCAGTGATGTTACGATAGGCACAAGCATTTTCTATGATGCACAGGACTCACTTTTTGACTCCTGTGTCCCACTTTCCTGTCCTATTAGATCGAGAAAACCCCCTTGGTTTACCAAGGAGCTATCCACTCTAAAAAACTTAAAATCAAGACTTTATAAAAAATTTCAAGAAGTTGGCTCTCCTTCTTCTCTTTCTCATTATGTATTGGCTTGGTCAAACTTTTCAGTTCTTAACGCTCAATGCTATCAGAATTTCCTATCTCGATGCAGGATACGTTTTTCTAAGGACCCTAAACAGTTCTACAGCTTCGCAAACAGTAAGCGTAGAACGTCCGCTCACCCATCCTCGCTATCCTTCCTTAATAAGTGACAGATAATGATCAGGCAATTGCCGATTTTTTTGCCCGTTTTTTCCAAACTACCTATTCGCAGGACGTTTACTCTGGTCAGCCGTATCCATACGGTTTACCGAGGTCGAATGGCATTCTCAGTTCTTTGTTAAATGAAAGCTCGTTGCTTCATGATCTACGAACAGTAAAGCCGGTGTTTTCACCGGGTCCGGACAGAGTTCCCGGCTGTGTACTCGGGTACTGTGCAGAGTCTCTGTGTGGGCCGTTGCTTAAACTATTCACCCTGTCCATAAATTCTTCATGCTTTCCTCCGATATGGAAGGAGTCCTTTATATTTCCTCTCCATAAGAAAGGCAGCAAGTCTGACGCAATGAACCATAGAGAAATATCTATGCAGATCACTTATATCTCCAGCTCAACATGGATTTATAAGGCGGAGATCAAACACTACTAATTTATTGGAGTTTACCTCCTTTATAATTAAAGGCTTTCAAGGTAATTCACAGACGGATGTTGCTTACACAGATTTTAGTAAAGCGTTCGACTCTGTAAGCCATTCCCTCCTATCACAAAAACTTGACCTTCTAGGGCTCCCGCCGAATCTCCTGAGATGGATCTCTAGCTACCTTTGTTTTAGGTCTCAAAGAGTCCTTTTCAAAAACTCCCTGTCCTCACTAGTTATGGTGACTTCGGGCGTACCACAGGGCAGCCATCTAGGCCCCTTACTCTATACACTCTTTATAAATGACCTGCCTTCTGCGTTCTTGCCTGGGATGCGCGCGTAACAGACATTGGCTGCTGTCGCTTGGGCCACTTGATGGTGCTTATGTATGCGGATGATGTTAAGCTCTGTGTCCAGTATAAGGACACTTCTTTTCAATCCAGGTTGCATTCCGATCTCGATAGATTTCAGTCATGGTGTAGTGCAAATTCATTAAACCTTAATGCTTCAAAATGTAAAGTAATGACTTTTCATCGATCCAGCGCCTTTCTGGTTCCTTACACCCTTCGTGGGGGTTCTTTTGAGAGAATTACCCAGGCAGATGATCTTGGTGATCTATAAGATCCTAAGTTAAAGTTTTCAGAACACATTACTACCATGGTTAATAACGACCTCTATAAATTTTTGAAATATTATTTTTTGCCCAAAACTTAATTTGTCCAAATAACAAAGATTCTCTACACCTCTCTAATTCGTCAGATTTTGAATTACGGCTCTTGTGTATGGTGGTCTTCCCTGTACCATATCATATCTATTACTAACTCCATTCCTAGTCTTAAATTACTGAAATGCTAAATTAAATTTTTGCAAAAAAAAAAATTAACAAAGAAAAAATCGGTTGAAACGTTTGGGAGAATTTTATATATTCAGTCAGGCTTCGGTTTTCGCTTTCAAAAACATTTACAAAACCTTTTCCTAATAAAAATGTCAAGTAAACGGCTTTTGATACAACAAAACGATTCTTAATTGTAATAGAAAACGAGGGGGAACGTTGTGAGCTCTACTTGATACCCGGTACTCAGTCAGTATATACATACATACATATGTACATATATGAGCTTACGATTTATACAATTTATCATATGTTCGCAAAAGGGACAAATTAAGTTTTGGGCAAAAAATAATATTTCAAAAATTTAAGTCAAACCATTTTTGGATTATTTATACATGTTTCCAATTTTGTTTGCATATGCTTTTTACATCTGCTTCTACATTTCTACATGTATAACTACATATTTGAGACGTACAAGTGTTTGCGACTGAGAGAGAGGGAATGAGTCAGCGCTTTACAATTCAATATTCAATTTCTGAAAAACAAAAGCGCTGATCTGGTTGTTTCGTAAAAATACAGAGTGCTATTTTTCAACTACTTGTTGTAGTAAATTCAATTACTTGTTTCGAGGGACAACGGCTGCAGAAAGTGCGCGACTTAGAAAGATAAAGACATCTAAGATGCAACACTTGTGAATATAACATGCCACAGTGAGAAATAGCATTCAAATTGAATATTGAATTGTAAATGGTGAAACAATTAATTTGATTAATTAATTAAAAAACATTTGTCCTTACCCAGCTGTTGAGCTACTGAGTCGACGATTTTTCGGCTTAACATGGTGTTTATTGTGCGTTATGGTATATATTTTGTTGAAAAATAGTGAAAGAGTCTTATGCAATATCGAAAGCGACGAGTACGCGGCAAGGCCTTCAGATGCTTAGCTCTACATATTTAATACGGGGTCAGATTAATATTTGGGCAATATTGTCACGCTCATATTGAGAGCATAATCCGAGCTGTTATTCAATATTATTTGTAATGTTATACGCAAAAATGTATTCTTTTAAAGTCGAGTTTGAGTTGGGTTATTGAAAAAAAGTTGTTTAAAAGTTATATTGGCTTGGTAATGGTGTCAAGTTTATGTTTATGGGTCTATAAGTCATCTATTTTTATACCCGGTACTCGAAGAGTATAGGGGTATATTAGATTTGTGGTGATAACGGATGTGTGTAACGCCCAGAAGGAAGCGTTTCCGACCCCATAAAGTATATATATTCTTGATCAGCATCAATAGCCGAGTCGATATAGCCATGTCTGTCTGTCCGTCCGTCCGTCCGTCCGTCCGTCTGTCCGTCTTCATTAGCGCCTATATCTCAGAGACTATTAAAGCTAGAGCAACCAAGTTTTGTATCCAGTATCCTTTGTTATCACACTACTCCAAGTGTATTTCAAAATTTCGCCCTGCTCCCTTCCGCCCCCACAAAGAACGAAAGTCTGTGGCATACACAATTTTAAAGATACAAGAAAACTAAATATGCAGAATCATAGAGAATGATCATTTCTATCAAAGTGTTAAATCTGGGTCAGATCGGATCATTATTATAGCTACAATGAAGAAAACTATTTCGAAAGACATCATTCCCTCTCGCTCTCTCTCACACGCCACCCTGTCTGCTTTGCCCATTCGAATTTTTTTGCGCCTAGTTCTCAGATACTATAAAAGCTAGAGCAACCAAACTTTCTATCCAAACTCCTGTGATATCAAACCAGCACAAGTGTATTTCAAAATTTTGCCACGCCCCCTTCCGCCCCACAAAAGACGAAATTCTGTGGAATCCACAATTTTTAAGTTAAATGAAAATCAAAAACGCAGAATCATGGAAAATAGCCAAATCTACCAGATTGCCGAATCTGGATCAGGTCGAATTATTATTATAGACAGAAGGAACAAAGCCACGAATTTTTATCGATAGTATCGATATTCACACGAATGTGGACTGTGAGAACAGCTGATAGGGGTGCCAGTAAAATATATGTGCCTATTTTTACTGAAGTCAAAGTGAACCAAAAAAACCAAAAAGAGATATGCAAATGTTTAAAGTGAGGAGAAGATTGCTTTAATAAAATCAGTTGAGGCAATACCATGTCTTTAGCGAATCACGGAAAATGAGCATTTTGATAATTTGGACATTTTGGCGCCTCCAACTGTGCTGTACTTCTTCTTACAGAAATATGTGCCGCTACCAACACAATTTCGCGGTGCTGGATACAGGCCTTAAGGCGGACAAATGCTGCTCGTAAATTGCGATATCCGAAGAAGGTGGAGTATACGAGCAAGTTATAAAAACTGAGAAAGCGGAAAGTATCAGTTTTACACACAGGAATTCCAGTTTCTGCTGAATCTGGACTGGGAAAAGTTCCGACGTGAAGTTTAAGTTCACAGCTATTAGAACCCCTCCTGCACGTCGAGACGAACGATCCTTTCTAAAAGGAACTTCTGCCAAAACTTCGGAACTAAGAATGTCCTTTGGCTTTAACGAGGTCTCGGTAAACACAATAACGTGGGATGCAAATGCGACACTATCCAGGAAAAGAATGCTGAGCTTACTACGCAAGCCTCGAACATTCTGATAGGTCACTAAAAGAGAGTTTACTAGTTTTTTGGACGGGTAGAGGTAGAGCGGGAAGACGAAGATGGCGCATTGGTCTGATTTGTTGGCAGAGTTATTGGGGGCCTAGTCTTTTTCTTTGCCTTAAACTCCTTCACCACCAAATGCTGCGGCCAAAATTTGGACGAACAAATGGTGTTAAAATGAGTTGGGCAGACACCTATTTTGAATGAAGCTATCTCCCTGGCATAAGAGAAGTTAAACTTCTCCACCTTTAAATCAACGGCTTTTACCTTGTTTGGAATATAAGCAGTCACATGGTTAGTTGTGGAGTCAGGGGCTAGCCATGAGACAAAAACTTGTCTCTTAGGGGGGATCCCGACCAATCTTGGCACCACAGGCCTATCACCTGTTAGGGTAATACCCGGTGGTCCGGGACGTACATATATTCACTGGTGGGGTCGGAATCGACGGGACAGCTAAAGAATTTGCGGACACTACAGACACCGAATTTTCATCACCAGCAAAAAACAAATAGATATCGGACCAGTGTGCCAGATAAACGCTAAAAGCGGAATCAATAAGAACTGAGAGGAGAGCGGTTACAGCAGCTGCAGTTGAGAGAGATAGTGCTACTGCACAGAAAGTATCGAGAGCGAGAGAGGAAGAACAGAAGAAGTAATTAAACAACAAAACTTCTAGGTGAGAACGGCTAAATATGATGTTGCGTGTACTTACGAAAATCACAACCAAAAACTCACTGTTTACCGATGCAAAAAAGAATTATTTAATTATATTTTTACACAGTAATTAGGCATGCACCCGCGATCAAGAACAGATATATGGTAGGGGAGTGTAAGGTATAGTGGCGGACACTTTGATTTTTGCATCTCCCTCTCTCAAAAATCAATATTTTTCAAAATTTCACAAGCAGGCAGTTGCTGACATCTATTGAGCATATTTCTGTCAGAAGCGGTTGCTTATATTTAAGTGGAATGCAATTTTGCAGCTCTTTGCGCAAACCATTAATTTTTTGCATTTTTGAAAATTGTAAGGTATGGTGGCGGATGAACTAAAACATTATGTAGATCTGAAAATCATTTATTTAAACTATTGGAAATAATGAAAAATAACAGAACAAGAAAGAACTTATATTGAAAATCTCGATCAGCATCTTCTTCTTCTTTTTCGAGCTTCACTTTTTGCCTGTGGATTGCTCCGATGTTGTTCTTCTTTAAGACGCTCTTTTTTCCTTTCTTGTCTAAAAACAAAAGCCTGGTGCCCATTTTGCAAATCTCCGATACCTAGTGTTAACTTATACACTTCTGTACACAAAAAGGCAAAGAAAATTGAAACTCGTGCTAAAAAATGATCCGCCACTATACCTTACAAAAAGTCCGCCATCATACCTTACAAGCTATTGGTGGAAATATGACGTTGTCACTGTCATACTTCGCATATAAAACAAAATTTAAAAAATCAAAAACTGTTGGCAAAGGCCTAAATATACGCTCCAAATAGTTCCCTGACTCAAGTTTGAAAAAATCTTCACTCTGTCATTGTCTTTTTTTTCACTACTTTTTTATTAAAAATCACTTAGAGTTCAAAGCACACGTCCCCTCATTAATACTACTGCATATAAAATGTCAGAACGATAAAAGATATCGACCACAGTGATCAAAAGTTTTAGATGTGACGTTACATGCCATTTATGACAAGTCCGCCACCATACCTTACACGCCACGATACCTTACACTCCCCTACATGGTTAAGTTAGAAATTTATGAGGGGTTATTTTTAAAAAACACCGGCTGCTTAGGCAAAATAAACTGAAAATAAGCTGAGCGCAAAATAAAAACACGTCTGGTCACTAAAAGAGAGATCGAACAGTCACAGGCGACTTTAACGGTTGGCACAGAAATTGGGGCTCAAAATCGAATAACTTTAGAATCACAACACTCGAAAAATGTATATCCCAATCTAATTACACCGTACTAAACGACGGAGCACCAACACACCCAACACACAGCACATTTAAAAATATTGAGCTTACCTTCACCAGCCCAAACCTTTATATTGACAATACTTGGAATACGGAAGATGAGCTTTTTGGCAGCGACCACTTCCCTATTATTATAACCGTCTTCACATCTAACACATCACACACCAAACCTACAACCCCAAAACCACACTTCATCACCGAAAAAGACAACTGGAAACTCTTTTCTGAGTTAACTGAAAAATACACAATACAGCGACAAAGCAGCACAAACATGAACCAGGAAGTAGCCACCATACACAAAATAATTGTTTTTAGGGAACCCAAATCAATTCCCCAATTTCACCCCACAACACAGGCAAACAAGGTTCCTTGGAACAAAGGCCTTCAATGGTTACGAAACGATAAAACGAAAAAGTGGCGCAAACTTAAAAACAATATATCAACTGAAAACATTTTAGAGTTCAAAAGAGCAAAGCCCTTTAGACGCACCCTAAGAGCCGCAAAAAAAAAAATCACCCAAAAGTTCACATAACAAATAGCCCCAGACACTCCCTCTAAAACAATCTGGCACCACATGCGCTTCTGTGGTCTTAATCCAATAAAAACACTCACAGCATCCTAATCCTATACACCAGCCAATTTACCACAAACAAATCAGAAATAGCGAACTTGTTCTCATCATCAACCTGCATAAATGCAAAACACACCTCACTTACCAGCAGCCATAACCACACCGACACCCCTAGAAAAAAGCAATCGAAATAGAAAAAGAAATAACATATATTGACTTCTCAGCAGCACTCAACTCTCTAAAAGGAAACACCACAGGACTATACAGAGTAGACTACACAATGATTGAAAACCTTGACAAAAGAACCAAACTTCGAATTATCAACCAACAAAACGCAACCCTTGATAACTACATCCTACAAGCTTACAAAACCAGCATAATTATCCCAATCCCGCAACCAGACACAAACAAAACCACACTTAACGCATACCGTCCCATAGCTCTTAACCCATGCTTGTACAAAGTCCTTGACAAAATAGTAGCCAAACGACTGTGGTGGTTTGTCACAAACGATAAACTCAACCACATCAGTCAAACAGGATTCAAGAAGGGGAAATAATCTTTTGACAGTCTATTGTTTATTGTTTATTGTTGTTTAAAGTTTAACAATGTACAGTTAAACTGTAAAGGTAAAATTACGTGTCAACTAATTAATCGAAAGGACTAAGGCAATTACTCTGACCCGGTGGGGCTAATTATAATTAGTCGATAATTATCGACTCAGTAACCGATATGGTCCCACCAACAGCTAAATTTAGGTTAGAGAAAAGCCGGTAGCCGAACAATTCCCAATTATAGCTATTTAAATTATGTTATTGATTAAGATAATTTTGACCTTATTAGAACTTGTATAAAAGGAAAACAGATGGAAAAGTTGGTTATAGTTTCGGCAAAGGCTACGGAAAGATTCGTAATCAGAGTAGTTAGAAAGACAGAGTTGGAGCTGAAGAGGAAAGTAATGCCTAGTCGGGCGGGAAGGGACAGTAATACTAATAAGGCTGATGAGGGCAGTCGATTCGACCTCACCAGAGAGAAGCTTATGGAGGAAGACAACTCCTTGGCAGATTCTACGGGATTTAAGAGAGTGGATGTTAATTAGGCGCAACATACTTTCATAAGAAGGCAGATTGATCGAAGGGTCCCAATTGAGTCCGCGGAGAGCAAAGATGAAGAACTGTTTTTGTACTGATTCGAGCATATCCTGAAATTTTTGGTAGTGAGGAGACCAGACACAAGAACCATATTTCAAGATAGGCCGGACCAGAGAAACGTACAGAAGTTTTGTAGTATATGGTGTTTGTAGGGGGCGGATCACCTTATCTTCACAATCACGGAAAAGTATTGCAGCAGTATTGTATTCTCAAGGTTATAACTATCGTAAGTAATTTAAGGTAAACTCCCACTCAAGCTTGTGGCCGCCCGAGCGCCGGGCGGCTCTCCCGAGTGCCGTGTGCAAGAGCGCCCGAGAGCGAGTCGTGCGCGGAGCGCTCTCCACAGTGCGCTGCAGAAGTTTGCGGCTGCCCTGAACATCCTCCCCCCCCCCCTTTGCAGCATTGCAAAGTATAATTGAGGGTTTTGTATAATAGAAGAGAGTCTACGGATGGCGGCGGTATCCCTGGATGCTGGGATGCTGAAACCAAGGGCGACGCTGCTGCAATTCCTCCGACAGGCCGGCTGGAGCTCAGGGAGCTCGGGACGCAGGAGATGGCGACTAAGATGCTGAGGCTGAACGGGCTGCACGACGAGACGCGGGTATGTGAAGTAGCATGTGGTGATTCTTGCCACACTCCCTGCACAGCCCGCCACTCCGACAATCACCGCTGGAATGCTGATGAGCCAGGCAGTTCGCGCAATACTTTTTTATAAGTACGGCTCGAAGCCTCTTCACAAGGGTCAACCGGAGGAAGTGGTGGCAGGTCCGTAGCGGGTGCGCGTCGGCTCTCAATGATACGGTCGGCGTGGGACTGTGGGCCCAAGGCTAGATGCGGAAAGCTAGGATGATATGAAGGTGTCGACGAAGCATTAGTACAAAAGTTGTAACGGGTTAAAGGCCCACTTTGGGCATTGGACATTGTCACGTGATTACATTGAACTAAGTTCAAATTTGGGCTTGAACTTGGCACGGAGTTCTGATCGCCAAAACAGTGATTATTACGGATATCTTCCCGTCGGTCCACCGTAGGAGACCGTCCTAGCAATTCTGCGGAGAAGGCCGGAAGGGGATTGCTTTTGTATACTCGAAAGCCCGCGTCGCCTACCCTTTGGATAGGTTCTCTGGACACCTGACTCGAAAAGGATGCAACTTGTGGGACTTTCTGAACGGCCGTATTAGACACTGGCCCAGAGAGCACCCAACCGAAAACTGTTTCTTGCCCGAGGAGAGAGCCACATATGTTCGTCTGTAAGCCGCTTAACAGTACGGATGGTAGAATGTCAGCTCCAATCAGGACATCGATTGGTGAGCTCTCAAAAAATGTAGGATCCGCCAACGAAAGGCTAGCCAAGTCTCTCAGCAAAATTTGAGAGATCGGATGCGAGGGAATATTCGCTGCCACCTCCGGAATAACGTAAGCTGTAACGTTTAATTGTAAAACCGACTTAGTCGGAGAGCGGATGGAAAAATTGCAGAGCTTCTTCGACTGAGCGGATACAGTATGATTGATGCCGGAGACCTGTGCCTGGATGGGTTGGAATGACAGTTTGATCATGCTGACGTTCCGTAATGAACGTGGCCTCGGAGCCAGAGTCGATCAAAGCGCGGGCTCGAAAATTGGTCCCCAGATGGCAAATATTAATCATGGCCGTGCTCAGAAGAACCGCACTTTTACCGGACGCGAAATAAGCCTGAACGTTGGACAAGGATTCGGAAGTACTCGGATGTTGTACGGATGTGGAAGTCGGCTCGCTGGAACTTTGATTGCCACGGTGCAGCAGCGTGTAATGCCGTTCCCCACAAGTGACGCAGTTGTGGGCGCTTTGGCATTCTCGGATCTGATGTCCTCGTGCGAAGCAGTTCAGGCATAGCTGCTTCTGTTTAATGTAGCTGGAACGAGCATCAACGGTCATGTGGAGGAAGCGAGGACAATCACGGATTGGATGATTCTCTTTAAAGCAGAGATCACATGTCCTCCTCTGCGGATTCACTGTTGTCTCAAATGAGTAAACCCTCCTAGGATCAGGACTCCCTTGGGACCGGAACGGGTTATTTTTAGAAGGTGGTGGATTCGGATCGCCTTTCGAACTATGTGGATTGGAAGGGTGGCCCTCGATCACCTCTAGCGTCAGATACCGCTGACTGAGGAACGAGTCCATCTCCTTACATGACGGCATTTCCTTCTTGTCGGTTATGGACTCTTCCCACAACGCGCGGGTTAATCTCGGCAATTTTGAAGCGCAAATGGTCACGAGCAAGCTATCCAAATTTTCTGTGGAGACCTTGGAGTGGGCGAGTGCGGTAAGAACCCCCTGGATCGTACTTTGAAGCTCTTTCAGAGCACGACTCGAATCGGACCCGATGTGAGGCAAAAAGAGGAGAAGTTGAATCTGGTTGGTCACCAGGAGCCGTCGGTTCTCATATCGGTCACGAAGGGCATCCCATGCCGCCTCGAAGCCGTAGTTGGTCAGCGGGGACTTTTCAACGATGGCCTTTGGATCGCCACTGGTCTAAGTAGTACAGCTTCTCCACAGGAGACAGTCTGGGATTTTGCATGTAGATCGCGGTAAAAAGATCCCGGAATGTAAGCCAACGGACGTAATCCCCAGCGAAAATTACGATATCACAGGGTGGCAGTCGACAGCCGCCAGTGGAGTCTGGCTGTGCAGGAGGACGGACTACTGGGCTGGCCGATTGGACCGTAAGGTCAGCTAGGCACATCGTACATAGCTTGGATCTCTCGTTGGGTGTCAGGATCCTCGTCAACCGACGCTATGGAACAGGCCTCGAATTCAGCATCCACCTTTGCCCACATGCTCTGTAAGTGGTCTCTGCGGACCTGAGCGATAGCGGAAGATGGCGTGCTGGTACCGGAAGCGGTAAATCGGTCTTCCAAACTGGTCAGCCTGCCGATGGCTGTTACCAATTTCGCACGTGCGGAGATGAAGGCTGTTTGGGCCATTGGAGAAGTGCATCGAGAGCTGATGGGGCTGGTAGGTGGAAGAGCTGGCACCTTTAGCGTGACTGGCGAAGGGAACAGGACCGGATTGCTTTTTGCAGCAGAGCTTGTACTCGGCTTAGGCGTACCGGGTATTTTTATTGGTCTAGTCACCGAGGTAGGTGTTCTTGGGGCGGAACCACTGCGTGGTGTCCTATTACCTGGAGCGGGCAATGGCAAAAGTTTCTTGCTGTCCTCGTCACCAGTGGGCATGTTCTGACCTCACCCGCTGAGAACAACGAAATGGTAGCGGAAGTGTCGAGCGGATGGACACGAAGAATGGACCCAACAACCTTTTGGTATTGATTTGTTTGCAAGTCGGAGGCGCTTGGGTATACTATGGCGATCGGGCACTAATATTGGGAGTCGGTGGCAAGTGAACCCAAAAACAATATACCCGCTGAAAGTAGGATAGCGCGTCACTGGACAAGCCACCACCGAAAACAATACACCCTCAAAATACAGGGTAGCGAGTCGCTTGGCGCTCCGTTATGCGCAAGAGCGGCAACGATAATCTGCTCTCCCAACAAAAACAACGCGCGCAACGGTGGAGAGGCGAACGCGAAAACGAGCAAAAGCAGGCACCGCTATTGCTGCTTGTATGTATGTATGCAGGTACGGGGAGGTGTGGACGCAAGAATATGCAGCTAATATATATGAATGTATGCGGGTATGAAAAAAATAAGTGTAGATTCGGATAGATGGTTTATATTTGTTGGGATGCGTATGTAGATTGTTAAAATATGTATGTTCGGATATATAAGTGCAAGAATATGCAGTTTTATGTATATATATTTCGGATATATATATATATATATGATGCGCAAGGATATGCGGTTGGGATATATATGTGCAAGAAAATGCAGTTGTGATATATATGGATGTAGGTGCGTTTAATTGCGGATTAGTACATATACATATATATATATAGACGCAAGAATATGCAGCCAATATATATGTTTATATGTATGCGGATATGGATAAATGCGGGCAAGAATATGCAGTTAAATCTGATCGTGTGTGTACTGATGTATGTAGTTAGGAGGAGCGGAAGATCGGGCAACGGACAGAATAGCCGCTTGGACTTGGACGGAAAAACAAGGTCACGGCATTTATGCTGATGTTTTATGAGTCAAATGTTTTTATCTTGCGATTTGTTGGAGCGATCCGCCTATGCTTTGCTGGATTGAACTTCGCCTTATTTTAGCGAAGATCCGGCTCGAAGGACCAATGTTTATAGGGGCGGCTCACCTTATCTTCACAATCACGGAACAGTATTGCAGCAGTATTGTATTCTCAAGGCGGGATATTTCACGAGTATTCGCTTATGGTTAGTTATAACTATCGTAAGTAATTTATGGTATGTAAGTATATACATATGTGTCGGAGTCAACGGGATTTCTTGGTGTTTGTCAGGGTTCGCAGTATTCATTTTCTTGATTTTTACTCGTGATGACGCACAAATAGCCGAATTACTCTGCTTGACAACTGCCTGGGCAGACTTCCAAAAACTGAGTGTACATCAAGAATCGAGGGCAAGCTCTTTCAGCCTCTCATTATCTGTAACAAAATTGCCTGTACCTCTCTCAATTTATCTATCTCTCTTTATCTACCGAGGCCAGCTACAGAGTAACACGCTCATGCGCCTCTCTCTCAATTCCGTCCCTCCTTCATTCCACATCATCTCTCTCTCTAACACCAATACAAATATGAGACAGCCCGTGTCTGAAACGGAGCGTCGAAGCTAGGAGACAAGCAGTAACCGATAACCAACGGTAAAGTGCAAAAAAGACACGAAAGGGACTCAGCGAGCAAGCTGACAGAGAATAACTGAAATACACTGCAAACAATTCCAAGACCCGACACGGTCATCCTGACCTTTTCACGTCCCCTGTAATCATTTCAATGCAGCAATAAATAGATTGGGCATAACATAATACGATTTTTCATCATTCAATAACAATTATTGGTTACTGTAATATCATTAAAACTATTAGGACATAGATCATCATGCATTTCTTTCCCTCTAAATTGCTTTATTTTCATTTTCTCTTGTAAGTTCTTATCCAATACCAATTACATTTCTTTTTCTTCCACACAGTTTCACCGACTCTTCTTGTTTTCTTAACATTACATTTTTATCTTTACCAGAACATAAAATGACTTTACTAAAAACTCACAATTGCCACCTTATAGACCTTTGCCCGATACTCAATTCAGACCTCATGGCTGACAGATAATCATTATTCATTTTTCAAGTCACACCCAGACTCTTCGCCCCACCTGGACGGAACTATGTACAGTCACACCTGGACTCTTCGTCCCACCTAAACGGAACTCTTTACAGTCACACCTGACTCTTCATCCCACCTGGACGGAACACTTTCATATAACATCATTTCATCGTCTCAACTAGACGGCACTCTTCAAACATAACATATTTTCATCGTCTCAACTAGACGGCACTCTTCAAACATAACATATTTTCATCGTCTCAACTAGACGGCACTCTCCAAACATAACATACTTTCATCGTCTCAACTAGACGGCACTCACCAAACATAAGATATTTTCATCGTTATTCGTAACGGACAAATCATCGCACTTTTCAGACGGCTCACATTCAGTCTCCACTGGACTCTTGGGCAGATTCAACTCATCTTCATTACAGTCTAGTTCATTGGGAATACGCCCCTCTGGCATTTTACGAATATCATCGTGGCAATACTTATAAGTTCGCTTACTACTTAGCGATTTCAAAACATAACGATCTCCCTCAAGTACCTCCACTACGAGAAACGGACCTTTAAACTTTGCATCTAACTTAGTCTGATGCCTTTCTTCATTCTTCAATAAAACATAATCGCCTACTTTATTTCTGTGAACTGCTGCCCTATTCTTATCAAATCGGAACTTGTCATACCTGGCCGATTCCTTCATAGTTTTAGATGCTTGAGTTCTCACACTCTCCATATCAATCTGATCTTCAGTATCATACGGTGTAACCAAACCCATGGGACGAGCCTCTTTGCCGATTAGAAGCTCTAAAGGACTCACTCCAGCTGCACGGCTCACTGTACAATTTGGGGCCAACTGTGTTGCTCCCAGAGCGTCTTGCCAAGATCGTTGACCTGATTCCACCACAGCTAACAAGTTCTTTAGTACGCTCATCACGCGCTCAACTTGACCGTTAGCACGACTCGCACCCGTAGCGATCAAATGAAGCTTAATATTTTGAGACAAACAAAACTCAGAAAACCTTGAGCTAGTGAAACATCTACCTTGATCGGCAATGATTCGATTCGGGACTCCAAACAATGAAATAGATGACTTCATGGCTGCCACTCAACTATCAGTATCTAACTTGAGAGTATGGAACAAATAAACAAACTTAGTGAAACCGTCAATCTGCACGATAAGATACTCCTTTAAATCGCTTTTGCCACTCAGCTTTCCAGTGATGTCAATATGTACTGTATGCCAAGGTATATTGACTTTTGGAATCGAATGAAGCTCTGCCTGAACTTTCCCCGAAGAACCCTTTACAGTCTTGCAGGTGATGCAATTGTCAACGAATTTGCGAACATACTTGTTCATTTTGTCAAACCAATAATACTGATACATTTTATCAAGTGTCATCTGCCAACCTAAATGCATAATCGATTCATGGACCTGATTAATTACTGACCATCTAAACGCTAGGGGTACCACTGGCAGCCAACGGGTTCTACTATTCCTTTGAATTTTCCGAAACAATACACCCTTTCTCAACTCGTACGTTCCTGTCAAATCATCCGAAAGCTCGTTTTCATTGAGTTTGGTAACAATGTTTACCAGATCCGCGTCAAGTTGCTGCTCAGCCAACAACCAGTCGCTGGATACCTCCGTCAAACTCACTCTCTTTTCAAGAATATTGCTTGTTATTAGGTCAGGTTTGGTTTGCAAATGATTCCTTGATAGGAAATCAACGTGAGCCATACGTTTCCCTTCGCAATACTGAATGTCAAAGTTAAAAGACTGCAGATAGGCCCACCAGCGCTGCACTCGAGGAGTCAATTCCAATTTAGTGCGAGAAGCCTTTAAGACGTTAAATTCAGTATAAACTACAAACTCACGGCCCAACAGATAGTGACGAAAACGCTTTATAGCTTTCACTACAACAAACGTTTCTAGTTCATAAGAATGATATCTTGATTCAGCGGAGGAGGTTGTCTTACTAAAGTATTCCACCACATGAGGGCGTTCTTCATTCCGAACGGCATTTTCAAAAACTCATATTGCCCTTCAGGCGTTACAAACGCAGTATACTCTATAGAATCTGGGTTAATGGGTATTTGATAATATCCACTAGCCATGTCTAGACTTGTTAAATAATTGGCACCACTCAATCTGGCAATCTGGTCATCAGTAAGTGGCAAGGGGTATTTGTTTGATACTGTATTTGAGTTGAGTTCCCTATAATCAACACAGAGTCGATCCGAACCATTTTTTTTTTCACGAGCAAAATAGGACTGGCATACGGTGAACAACTGGGTCGAATGATGTTACATTTCATTAACTCACTTATCTGTGACCGAACTATTTCTTTTTCTTCAGGGGCGAGCCTATATGATCGCCTCTGCACCGTCTTGTTAGGGTCAATTAATCTTATTTTCATTTCACCAGTCTCCACAGTGGTGAAAGCCGCAGAATAATGTTCAAGTAATTCAATCAACTTATCTCTATTCTTATCGATTAAATCAGTATTAACATTAGTGGGGTGGTATGGCATTTCATATGCTGCACATGTATTGACTACTTTAGACTTTATGCTTTCAAACTTATCAGACGAAAGTAAAACGTTAAAACCTTGTATGAGAATCTCGCGTCCAACCATGACATCGTTTTGCAGCTCCCTGTCCCGCACTGCATGGAGCAACATCTCGATAGCGCTTTCATTTATAATGACATCACTTTGAATTTGCAATGTACTGTATATGCCTGAATTATCAATACTTCTTAACATTACAATATTATTAATGCGGTTCCCTGATAATTTGATACAAACACACTCTCTTCTCAGAGAACATTCAGCTCCCGAATCAAAACAAATCGGATAGATCATACCTCGCTGTGTCATACTTCTCTTCGGCCCTGACACGAAGCACTGATTGATACTCTTCTGTTGGATAGGTCCAGATTTGATCAACAAAATGGCGGCCGGCGTCTCTTCGCTCTCATACCGCTGCTTGAACCGTTGCTTGAACTGCTCCCACTGAATGCCAGCGTAACACACTTGGGTTAGCCACTTCGAAGCACTGCCCTCCATACAGTTACTAAGCGCCATGATAAGCTCGCTTCCAGTTAGCGGCTGCTCTGCCAGAATAATATCGTCGCCACTTCTGATGTCGGAGTCAACGGGATTTCTTGGTTTTTGTCAGGGTTCGCAGTATTCATTTTTTTGATATTTACTCGTGATGACGCACAAATAGCCGAATTGCTCTGCTTGACAACTGCCTGGGCAGACTTCCAAAAACTGAGTGTACAGCTAGAATCGAGAACAAGCTCTTTCAGCCTCTCATTATCTGTAACACAATTGCCTGTACCTCTCTCAATTTATCTATCTCTCTTTATCTACCCAGGCCAGCTACAGAGTAACACGCTCATGCGCCTCTCTCTCAATTCCGTCCCTCCTTCATTCCACATCATCTCTCTCTCTAACACCAATACAAATATGAGACAGCCCGTGTCTGAAACGAAGCGTCGAAGCTAGAAGATGTAACGAACCCCAAGGCTGCGTTACAGTTCACCACGCCGCACCGGCAATGGATAAGATATAAGCCATCCTAATCTAAGAATTCTATTTGTATAAATATAAGATATGTGTTCTCTACCATACAATACACGAATACTTTTCAAACCACCCACTTTTCTTCCACCGCACGCGCGCCGTTCGGCCACGTGACTACCCCTTCCACACCCATCCATAACTCTCCTACCACTACCTCAATTGTGACCCAAAAACTTTCCCCTCCCACTAAGGTTCGATGCGACGGTTTTCTTTTCGGCAAAAGAAATTGACCATCGGTGCATCGTCAGCACATATCCCCCCCACCCATAAGTTTAAGTTAGCTAGTTCGATCCGCGGATGCTAGGTTCCGAGCGTTCTAGCGAAAGAAGTGCAAGACACTTACTCGGGAACCCGGCCGCGAGATAGACGTTGCTCCGCGCAGCAACTTACGATAAAGTACCATACGCCGTACGTTAAGCAAAACAAATTGAAAGGAGATACCCAATAAACGAACATTGAATCAAAATAAACTCACCGAGTAAGTCTATTTTTCCGGGCGGGAACTACGGCATCAATTCACAACCGAGAGTATCGCGGTACGGGCCAATCCAATTCCCAAATTACTCTTGATCCTCTGATAGGTCCCACGAGTGTGACAACGCCTCGTATCCCTTATCCTTCTCGACCCCACGAGTGTGACAACGCCTCGTATCCCTTATCCTTCTCAACCCCACGAGTGTGACAACGCCTCGTGCCCCTCACTATCTTCTCGATCCAACTCGTACGGGCACGGTTACGCCTCATTCTCCTCCACTCTTGCTTCTAGCCTAGTTAGGGCCGACCCCGCTTCCTGTAGAGGTTCCTGCAAACTACAAATTTCTTGTAGTAGGATCCTGGAGAAGACTGAGCTTACCTCAGCCTAAAATAGGAGCATTACAAGTGGCGCCCGAGCAGGGACCTCGACCAAGCCAGTAGGCACTACTCGGCCCGGGGTGTCGACCTGCCAATCTGGCGGAGCGACTACCCAGCCGGCATCCCTTCCGATTTCTTCGACCAGGCTGTCATCTTCTGGCCTTCGGTCGACCAGCGGGAAGTCCTCCTGTAAGAAGCCTAGAAGCTCCTCGAGGTCTTCGTCGTCCCTGCTCGGGCGCCACTTGTAATGCTCCTATTTTAGGCGGAGGTAAGCTCAGTCTTCTCCAGGATCCTACTACAAGAAATTACGGCGTATGGTACTTTATCGTAAGTTGCTGCGCGGAGCAACGTCTATCTCGCGGCCGGGTTCCCGAGTAAGTGTCTTGCACTTCTTTCGCTAGAACGCTCGGAACCTAGCATCCGCGGATCGAACTAGCTAACTTAAACTTATGGGTGGGGGGGATATGTGCTGATGATGCACCGATGGTCAATTTCTTTTGCCGAAAAGAAAACCGTCGCATTGAACCTTAGTGGGAGGGGAAAGTTTTTGGGTCACAATTGAGGTAGTGGTAGGAGAGTTATGGATGGGTGTGGGAGGGGTAGTCACGTGGCCGAACGGCGCGCGTGCGGTGGAAGAAAAGTGGGTGGTTTGAAAAGTATTCGTGTATTGTATGGTAGAGAAGACATATCTTATATTTATACAAATAGAATTCTTAGATTAGGATGGCTTATATCTTATCCATTGCCGGTGCGGCGTGGTGAACTGTAACGCAGCCTTGGGGTTCGTTACACCCCCCCCTTTCTTCCGGGAGGAGGCGGACGCAGACCGGTCCGGCGAGTGATCGCTTGTGGACCTGGTATTTCCGGTTCCAGAACCAACCGCTGCAGCGGATCCTGTCCGCCCGTTTCATGCGGTATTGCACCTCCTCGAACAAGCCAGTAGGCACTACTCGGCCTGGGGTGTCGACCTGCCAATCTGGCGGAGCGACTACCCAGCCGGCATCCCTTCCGATTTCTTCGACCAGGCTGTCATCTTCTGGCCTTCGGTCGACCAGCGGGAAGTCCTCCTGTAAGAAGCCTAGAAGCTCCTCGAGGTCTTCGTCGTCCACTTCGCATTGGTGTCCGGTAGCTACCGTCAGTAGCTCCTCGATGGATATATGGTCGAACCCTCTGGTCGCTACCGGGGGCGAGAGGCTTTCCGGTGTGTTTAGTATGTGTTGCGGCTCTAGCCCCAGCAGGGTTGGGGTAGCGTAGTCGCTTTTCTGCCCCGTTTCCCACCTCTCCATATGTTCGGTCAGCTCCGCTTGTTGAACTGGAGGGGCGTTTTCGGTTCCTGACGTGGAGTCGGGGGTACCGATGGGAGGGTCTTCTTTTCCCGACCCCCGAGCCGGGCTCGGGTCAGTACGGAGTACCTTGGCGTGTTTTGCCGTAGTTTGCGCTGGTTCGCGCTGGGTGCGCGCCTTTGCTGGGGGGTCAGGGTGTTTTCGTCGTTCCGTTGCCCTTTCGCTCGTTTTCGGGGTCGGCGACGTCAGTGGCGATGTGGCTGACGTTGCTGCTGTTGTTGTTGATGCTGGAATCGGTGTCTCCACCTCTTCGGAGGGAGGTTCAACCGGGTCTGGGACGGAGAAGGCGGGCCGGTTGTCGAGGGCTTCCGCGGGCTCCCGAAACGTTCGGAACGACGCATGGACATTCCGGCCTTGCGGGGCGAGCAGATCCACCGTCATGAGATGGACTCGTGTGACGCGCAGGCCATACGGTGTGACCGTATAGTGGAACGTCTCCTCATCGGCCACGAGCCGGCGGGCGGAGGGCTCTTCCTCCTCGTTCTCCTCGTCGTCAGAGTACGTGGGCGTGTACTCCGGGTAGTAGTGTTCCAGGGTCTTGTTCTGCTGGTCACAGTCTCGGGGGTCGAAATGCGGGTGCGCGAGTCCGAACATCGGTTCGAACATCGGTTCGAATGATGGTGGTTCGGGACTCGGCGAGTAGTAGGTCCAGGGGTCCCGGCGGCGGAATAGTGGTGGCGACCACAGATTTTCGCGTCGAAATCTGGATGGTCGTCGCGAAAACAGTGGGGGACTATCTCGAGGGCCTTCGGAGTTCTCTGTGTCCGAGAGTTCGTCGTCCGATTCGCCGCTTGACTCGGCCGCATCGTTGCAGTTTGGCCGCTCTTGGTGGGCGTCCCGCCTTATGTCGGCGTATGCGCCTCCGTTGGAGATTGGGACGTCGTCTTGCTCTTTGTCGCGGATAGGGGTGCTGGCGGTTGACCACGACGGTTCATTGTTGGGTTCTGGGATGTCGTGGGGCGGACGATGGTCTCCATTCTTCGACTGCGGTGGGGCTTTGGTTCTTCCGAACGTAGGTGCCCCAGACTCTGAGCCTTCAGAGTCTGTAGAGTCATCGATGTAGATGATCTCGGGTGTCTCTGCGGGTGGTGCGGCTTCTTGCGGATCCATGGTGGGTTGGCTTAATGAAGTTTTGGGTGTTAAGGGGAGCGGTGCTAGTTCTCGTTTGAGTTATAATACGGATATTACTTAGGCTTTTAAAGGGTTCGATGCCTTAGGTCGGCACAGTTACAGAAAGTAACTAAGTACGAGCCCGAAATCTTTTGGCTGGTCCCGACATCATCAACAACGGTCATGTTCGCGTCGTTGATGACGAGAGTGCCGTGGTCGACGATGGTTACAGGGTCTAGGTGTCCCGGTAGGGTAGCACAATGTGCGATAGACCCGGCTACCATTTGTTGGGCGCAGGTGCTTCCTCTTCGTTCCCTGCAGAACGTAGCCCCGACGGTTGTCTCGCAGGCCCCGATGTTGAGGGTCTGTGTACCGCAGTCCGCCACTATGTCTCCCTGAGTGAAATCCAATATTCTGTGGTGGCGTTGAACCGGGAAAATGAGCAACTTCCTACAATTTAATTTGGGTTGAGGGAACTTTATAAGAAAGTGGAGTAGGTCGGTAGTTTGAAAAACGCTGATGTTCGAGACCTCTAGTAGCTCCACCAAGGTTATGTTGACTAACTGTTGCTCATTGAATTCGTTTATATCGGCGCCATCTAAGAGGGCCGGACTGATCATGTTTATTTTGGCTAAAGTTAGCCCAAGGATAAGGCTTTCTAGGTCCATTATGATTATTCTATTTTTGGCGAGGACTGTCTCTACTATCTGGGCCTTCTCGGCCTCGTCCGTCTTCTGGATCGTGTTGAAAAAGTGCGTCAGTTCGTTGAGTCGGTTTTGCATTTTGGAGTTAAACTCCGCCTGTCGGTGTTCGGATTCTATCAGTTGTGCTTGTTTGAACCTAATTTGCTCCCAGTCATTGAAATCGGGCGTTCCCGCTACTACTTTCAACGCTGTACCGAGCAGGTTTATGCTCCTGGCTTCCCTACTGTCGTGGGCCATAGGTATTTGCCAATACCCGTTCTTCAGATCTAGCGTGGTGATAAAACGTGCGTTCTTCAGGCGTTCTAGGATGTAATTGAACCTCGGTAATGGATAGGCGTTCGGGATAGAGCGTTCGTTGAGCTGGCGATAGTCTACGCACATACGCCATTTGTCGTTCTTTTTGCGCACGAGAACAATGCGCTGTGCGCTGTGAGGGCTTCGAGAAGGTTCGATGAGTCCTTCGGCTATTAGTTGGTCGACTTGCTCGTCGATAATTCGCCTCATGGCGGGGTTCTTGGGGTAATACCTCTGTTTTATTGGCCGGTTGTCCCGCATGACGATGGTGTGCTCCGTAAGGTCTGTGGTACCTCGAAGCTTTTCGAACTTCGGCAGTTCCTCATCCAGGAATTCCTGGATCTGTGACGCAAGTTCGGGTCTCCAGGGATCGTTGGTTCGTTCTGGCTCGTCTTCCAGTTGTTCGTCCCTCTCTAAGCTGAAAGCTTGACTCGGGTCTTCCGGCAGGAGGGTCGTGTCGAATGCGCTCGGTGGTTCCGCCCCTCGAGGGTGTTCCCTCATGTTGGCGACGACTGGGGTGGTATCGTTTAGAGAAGGGGTGCTTGCGGGGGTTTGGTTGGATACCTGGGCCAGGGGTTGGGACGCTAGTTGAGGAGTCAATTGTGTTGGGGAGATAGCGTGGTTGCTATCGTAGACCCCGGTGTCTACGTCGATCACCCGTCTGGGCGCTTGGTCGTTAGGCGAAGACCTCGGTTGTGAAGGAACGATTGCCTGTGGGGAGGCTGCTCTGGTTTCCTTAGTCTCTATGGGGATCACCGCGCCGTCGGCTTCGGCTTATCTCCTTACATTCTGCGCCGCTGCGTGGGAGCTCGTGTCACCTATCGTTGGCCTGGGAATCGTGCGTTCCGTGGCGGGCCTAAGGTTTGTGCTTCTCGTATTTGGCCTGGGAATCGTGCGTTCCGTTGTGGCCTTAGAATTTGTGCTGGGCGCTCGTTGCTTGGACATGGTGTCCGTCGTAGTTTTCCCTGCCCTGGATCTCGGTTTTTCCGTTCCTGTGGTGGGAACTTGACTGGCAGTGACCACTGGGGGGTTTGCCATGGGGCGACGGCTTCGGAGTTGTAGGAGGGTGGTGCCGCATTTGATCGTTGTTCCGATCGCGCATAAGAAATCCAGACCCACAATGACTTGTTCCAACATGTTGGGTAAGACTAGGAGAGGTATCTGGACTTCCCGTCTGTCTAACCGAATGTAAGCCAGGAGGATTTGCGTGATATCGCGCACTGAGCCGTCGGCCAGTCGGATCTGCACGCATGCCTCCCGAAGATTGGTGTTATTGTCCAGTGGTCGGGCGAGGTCAGCACTGACGAAACTCCGGGACGCCCCGGTGTCAATAGTGGCCTCCGCGTCTTGTCCTCCTATGGTCACTCTCGCCACTATCCGGCCATCGTGTAGGTGTAGGGGTGTAGCTAGTTCCGGGTTTGAGAGGGCGACCGGCGACAACACTCGATCGTCTGTACACCGCGCTTGCCGCATTCCCAGCAGAACAGAATCGATGGGTTGGTGCAGTTCGGAGAAGCGTGGCCAGTTTCTCCACAGCGGCGGCATGCCATGCGCGGATTCACGATGATGGTGGTTACCATGCGATGCGCGACTTCCTGAGCCGGAGCGTTGCTTCGGTTCATAGGTTGGCTCCTTGCTAATTCGGTTGAGTCCCACGGGGGTCTCCGGAACGGTGTCCGGTTGGATTCACCTTCCTTGGGGGCCTGATTCGCCGTCCGCTTAGTGTAACGCGGCATGTTCCGCGGGGGGAGGGGAATTACTGGTGCATTCCGTTCCTGGATGCTCTCGAACTCCGTGGCCAATGCCGTGAGCTGCGTCAGGCTTCGTAGTTCGTGTCTCCGCACGTACAGTTGGTACGCCGGCAAAATGTTGTCGTAGATCCTGTAGAGTTCCTTGGCGGTGGCAAGAAGAATGCCAAGAATTCCCTGCGGAAATCGACCCATGGGACGCTTTGTAGTCGGCTGGTCCGGAACCAGCGACTGGCTCTGTCGGTGAGGATTTCCGCCATGGCCCGAGGTAAATGGTTCATGTCTACCCCGTATGAAAGCGCGCGCTCTTCGAGAAGGTCGATGAATGACAGCGGATCGTCCTGTCCGTTGAACTGGATTCCCCACTTCCGTATGCGTTCCGCCATTTGGGCGGCGTGGCTACATTGGTATCCTCCTGTGGGTTCGCTTCCGGCCTGGGGTCCCTCACTCGTAGGTCAGATTCTTCTCGCGGCTGGAGTACGTTGTTCTGGAGACGGAGGTCTTGGTGGCTCGGCCACTATCCCGACGCTGGAGGGAACGCCGGTTTGGTTTTCTGGGTTTTCGGGGACTTTTAACCAGAGCTTGGGTTCCTCCGTACGCCCTTCCGCCTGTGTGGAAGTACTGGGTTGAGGTGACTTGGATCGCGCTGGGGACTTGGCATATTGTCGTTCGAGCTCGGCGAGTCGAACCCAGGCTTCTTGTTCGAGGGTCCCCTCAAACAATGCGGCGAAGCTTCTCCGCATGTCTTCTACAGTGCCCTCACTGCTGAACCCGAATTCGATCGCGAACCTTTCTAACTCTTCTCGTCGGCGCTTGTGGACCCAGCCGGTGCCTACCCCTGGATTAGAGACAAACTCCCCAGAGTAGTACTCACCTGAAGTTTTCTCAGTGTTGAGATCCATGGTAGTGTATGGTTTTTGTGTCCTTTTTTTTTTCCCCCACCTTTCCTATCACTCCCTTGTTGGGTATTTCCGTATTTGGCGTCACTCGCGTATTATGAAAGGGATCGGCCCTTGTGTGGACCGACACTCCGTGTGTATTTATGTCGTTAACGCGACCCGTACCGTTGGAGTTGTGGGGTTTTCGTAGAGGTTTTGCGCGGCGCAGTATTGTTTTATAGCGCTCGGAGTTTGAGTTCGAGGGTACGCGGGGATCGTGAGATGGATCTGTCCAGCCTATGCCTTAGATTTTAGTGGCCGTGGGTTTTTAATCCACACCCCTTGCTAAAGTTTCCTTCATGTCCCTGCTCGGGCGCCACTTGTAATGCTCCTATTTCAGGCTGAGGTAAGCTCAGTCTTCTCCAGGATCCTACTACAAGAAATTTGTAGTTTGCAGGAACCTCTACAGGAAGCGGGGTCGGCCCTAACTAGGCTAGAAGCAAGAGTGGAGGAGAATGAGGCGTAACCGTGCCCGTACGAGTTGGATCGAGAAGATAGTGAGGGGCACGAGGCGTTGTCACACTCGTGGGGTCGAGAAGGATAAGGGATACGAGGCGTTGTCACACTCGTGGGGTCGAGAAGGATAAGGGATACGAGGCGTTGTCACACTCGTGGGACCTATCAGAAGATCAAGAGTAATTTGGGAATTGGATTGGCCCGTACCGCGATACTCTCGGTTGTGAATTGATGCCGTAGTTCCCGCCCGGAAAAATAGACTTACTCGGTGAGTTTATTTTGATTCAATGTTCGTTTATTGGGTATCTCCTTTCAATTTGTTTTGCTTAACGTACGGCGTATGGTACTTTATCGTAAGTTGCTGCGCGGAGCAACGTCTATCTCGCGGCCGGGTTCCCGAGTAAGTGTCTTGCACTTCTTTCGCTAGAACGCTCGGAACCTAGCATCCGCGGATTGAACTAGCTAACTTAAACTTATGGGTGGAGGGGAAATGTGCTGACGATGCACCGATGGTCAATTTCTTTTGCCGAAAAGAAAACCGTCGCATCGAACCTTAGTGGGAGGGGAAAGTTTTTGGGTCACGATTGAGGTAGTGGTAGGAGAGTTATGGATGGGTGTGGGAGGGGTAGTCACGTGGCCGAACGGCGCGCGTGCGGTGGAAGAAAAGTGGGTGGTTTGAAAAGTATTCGTGTATTGTATGGTAGAGAAGACATATCTTATATTTATACAAATAGAATTCTTAGATTAGGATGGCTTATATCTTATCCATTGCCGGTGCGGCGTGGTGAACTGTAACGCAGCCTTGGGGTTCGTTACAAAGACAAGCAGTAACCGATAACCAACGGTAAAGTGCAAAGAAGACACGAAAGGGACTCAGCGAGCAAGCTGACAGAGAATAACTGAAATACACTGCAAACAATTCCAAGACCCGACACGGTCATCCTGACCTTTACACGTCCCCGTGTAATCATTTCAATGCAGCAATAAATAGATTGGGCATAACATAATACAATTTTTCATCATTCAATAACAATTATTGGTTACTGTAATATCATTAAAACTATTAGGACATAGATCATCATGCATTTCTTTCCCTCTAAATTGCTTTATTTTCATTTTCTCTTGTAAGTTCTTATCCAATACCAATTACATTTCTTTTTCTTCCACACAGTTTCACCGACTCTTCTTGTTTTCTTTACATTACATGTTTATCTTTACCAGAACATAAAATGACTTTACTAAAAACTCACAATTGCCACCTTATAGACCTTTGCCCGATACTCAATTCAGACCTCATGGCTGACAGATAATCATTATTCATTTTTCAAGTCACACCCATACTCTTCGTCCCACCTGGACGGAACTATGTACAGTCACACCTGAACTCTTCGTCCCACCTAAACGGAACTCTTTACAGTCACACCTGACTCTTCATCCCACCTGGACGCTCTTTACAGTCACACCCGACTCTTCATCCCACATGGACGGAACTCTTTACAGTCACACCTGACTCTTCATCCCACCTGGACGGAACTCTTTCATATAACATCATTTCATCGTCTCAACTAGACGGCACTCTTCAAACATAACATATTTTCATCGTCTCAACTAGACGGCACTCTCCAAACATAACATACTTTCATCGTCTCAACTAGGCGGCACTCACCAAACATAAGATATTTTCATCGTTATTCGTAACGGACAAATCATCGCCCTTTTCAGACGGCTCACATTCAGTCCCCACTGGACTCTTGGGCAGATTCAACTCATCTTCATTACAGTCTAGTTCATTGGGAATACGCCCCTCTGGCCTTTTACGAATATCATCGTGGCAATACTTATAAGTTCGCTTACTACTTAGCGATTTCAAAACATAACGATCTCCCTCAAGTACCTCCACTACGAGAAACGGACCTTTAAACTTTGCTTCCAACTTAGTCTGATGCCTTTCTTCATTCTTCAATAAAACATAATCGCCTACTTTATTTCTGTGAACTGCTGCCCTATTATTATCAAATCGGAACTTGTCATACCTGGCCGATTCCTTCATAGTTTTAGATGCTTGAGTTCTCACACTCTCCATATCAATCTGATCTTCAGTATCATACGGTGTAACCAAACCCATGGGACGAGCCTCTTTGCCGATTAGAAGCTCTAAAGGACTCACTCCAGCTGCACGGCTCACTGTACAATTTGGGGCCAACTGTGTTTCTCCCAGAGCGTCTTGCCAAGATCGTTGACCTGATTCCACCACAGCTAACAAGTTCTTTAGTACGCTCATCACGCGCTCAACTTGACCGTTAGCACGACTCGCACCCGTAGCGATCAAATGAAGCTTAATATTTTGAGACAAACAAACTCAAAAAACCTTGAGCTAGTGAAACATCTACCTTGATCGGCAATGATTCGATTCGGGACTCCAAACAATGAAATAGATGACTTCATGGCTGCCACACAACTATCAGTATCTAACTTGAGAGTATGGAACAAATAAACAAACTTAGTGAAACCGTCAATCTGCACGATAAGATACTCCTTTAAATCGCTTTTGCCACTCAGCTTTCCAGTGATGTCAATATGTACTGTATGCCAAGGTATATTGACTTTTGGAATCGAATGAAGCTCTGCCTGAACTTTCCCCGAAGAACCCTTTACAGTCTTGCAGGTGATGCAATTGTCAACGAACATACTTGCGAACATACTTGTTCATACTGATAAACTTTATCAAGTGTCTTCTGCCAACCTAAATGCATAATCGATTCATGGACCTGATTAATTACTGACCATCTAAACGCTAGGGGTACCACTGGCAGCCAACGAGTTCTACTATTCCTTTGAATTTTCCGAAACAATACACCCTTTCTCAACTCGTACGTTCCTGTCAAATCATCCGAAAGCTCGTTTTCATTGAGTTTGGTAACAATGTTTACCAGATCCGCGTCAAGTTGCTGCTCTGCCAACAACCAGTCGCTGGATACCTCCGTCAAACTCACTCTCTTTTCAAGAATATTGCTTGTTATTAGGTCAGGTTTGGTTTGCAAATGATTCCTTGATAGGAAATCAACGTGAGCCATACGTTTCCCTTCGCAATACTGAATGTCAAAGTTAAAAGACTGCAGATAGGCCCACCAGCGATGCACTCGAGGAGTCAATTCCAATTTAGTGCGAGAAGCCTTTAAGACGTTACAATCAGTATAAACTACAAACTCACGGCCCAACAGATAGTGACGAAAACGCCTTATAGCTTTCACTACAACAAACGTTTCTAGTTCATAAGAATGATATCTTGATTCAGCGGAGGAGGTTGTCTTACTAAAGTATTCCACCACATGAGGGCTACCATCGATTTTATGTAGCAGTATAGCTCCATAACCACTGGAATTTGCATCGGTATGCAATTCGATTGGATATTTTGAGTTGAAGATAACAAGAACTGGCTCACTAGTGAGGATGAGGATAGCTTTGCATTCCAAACAAAAATTTCCTTCCTTTTACTTGAATTTGGCCTTATCTCCCCAGCACTCACCTCATATCCTAAGTACTGTACAGCCGTTTTCAGAAAGCTACACTTTTTAATATTGAACAAGAATCCGGCCTTACTTACAACATCCAAAACATTTCTCAACCTCTCCAAACCTAGCTCAACTGTAGGTGACACCACCATGATATCGTCCAAATAAATTATGATAAATGAAAACCTGCACGCTGAAAACAGGAGGGGCGTTCTTCATTCCGAACGGCATTTTCAAAAACTCATATTGCCCTTCAGGCGTTACAAACGCAGTATACTCTATAGAATCTGGGTTAATGGGTATTTGATAATATCCACTAGCCATGTCTAGACATGTTAAATAATTGGCACCACTCAATCTGGCAATCTGGTCATCAGTAAGTGGCAAGGGGTATTTGTCTGATACTGTATTTGAGTTGAGTTCCCTATAATCAACACAGAGTCGATCCGAACCATTTTTTTTTTCACGAGCAAAATAGGACTGGCATACGGTGAACAACTGGGTCGAATGATGTTACATTTCATTAACTCACTTATCTGTGACCGAACTATTTCTTTTTCTTCAGGGGCGAGCCTATATGGTCGCCTCTGCACCGTCTTGTTAGGGTCAATTAATCTTATTTTCATTTCACCAGTCTCCACAGTGGTGAAAGCCGCAGAATAATGTTCAAGTAATTCAATCAACTTATCTCTATTCTTATCGATTAAATCAGTATTAACATTAGTGGGGTGGTATGGCATTTCATATGCTGCACATGTATTGACTACTTTGGACTTTATGCTTTCAAACTTATCAGACGAAAGTAAAACGTTAAAACCTTGTATGAGAATCTCGCGTCCAACCATGACTTCCTTTTGCAGCTCCCTGTCCCGCACTGCATGGAGCAACATCTCGATAGCACTTTCATTTATAATGACATCACTTAGAATTTGCAATGTACTGTATATGCCTGAATTATCAATACTTCTTAACATTACAATATTATTAATGCGGTTCCCTGATAATTTGATACAAACACACTCTCTTATCAGAGAACATTCAGCTCCCGAATCAAAACAAATCGGATAGAACATACCTCGCTGTGTCATACTTCTCTTCGGCCCTGACACGAAGCACTGATTGATACTCTTCTGTTGGATAGGTCCAGATTTGATCAACAAAATGGCAGCCGGCGTCTCTTCACTCTCATACCGCTGCTTGAACAGTTGCTTGAACTGCTCCCACTGAATGCCAGCGTAACACACTTGGGTTAGCCACTTCGAAGCACTGCCCTCCATACAATTGCTTAGCGCCATGATAAGCCCGCTTCCAGTTAGTGGCTGCTCTGCCAGAATAATATCGTCGCCACTTCTGATGTCGGAGTCAACGGGATTTCTTGGTTTTTGTCAGGGTTCGCAGTATTCATTTTCTTGATTTTTACTCGTGATGACGCACAAATAGCCGAATTGCTCTGCTTGACAACTGCCTGGGCAGACTTCCAAAAACTTAGTGTACAGCAAGAATCGAGGGCAAGCTCTTTCAGCCTCTCATTATCTGTAACACAATTGCCTGTACCTCTCTCAATTTATCTATCTCTCTTTATCTACCCAGGCCAGCTACAGAGTAACACGCTCATGCGCCTCTCTCTCAATTCCGTCCCTCCTTCATTCCACATCATCTCTCTCTCTAACACCAATACAAATATGAGACAGCCCGTGTCTGAAACGGAGCATCGAAGCTAGGAGACAAGCAGTAACCGATAACCAACGGTAAAGTGCAAAGAAGACACGAAAGGGACTCAGCGAGCAAGCTGACAGAGAATAACTGAAATACACTGCAAACAATTCCAAGACCCGACATATGTATAGAAACAAGAATCCGTGGGTATGTCGTTCGCTCAGACTTTGACCGATCGTAACGGGGGTGGGAGCGAGAGCTGAAAACTCCCGCTCAAGCTTGTGGCCGCCCGAGCGCCGGGCGGCTCTCTCGAGTGCCGTGTGCAAGAGCGCGCGAGAGCGAGTAGGGCGCGGAGCGCTCTCCAGAACGCTCTCCACAGGGCGCTGCAGAAGTTTGCGGCTGCCTTGAACATACGGGTCAGTAAATTCCTTAGACCATCTTTTGTCAAATCCTAGGACTCCTTTGGCTTTGTTAGAGATAGTAGAGATATGAGAGTTGAAATATAGATTGGGTACAAAGGTAATGCCCAAGTCGTTAACTTTGAAGAGGCGTTGTAGGATTGATTGAGTAATCGAAAAGGTATGGCTTATTGCGTTGAAAAGTCTTGATATTGTATTTAGAAATGTTAAGAGGTAGAACGTTAATTAAGCACCATGTAATGCTCCTATTTCAGGCTGAGGTAAGCTCAGTCTTCCCAGGATCCTACTACAAGAAATTTATAGATTGCAGGAACCTCTACTGGAAGCGGGGGTCAGCCCTAACTAAACTAGAGACGGGAGTGGGGGAGAACGTGGCGTAATCGTGTCTGTAAGATTTGGACTGAGATAGTTTGCGAGGCGTAGTCTTACTCGCAGGGTCGAAGATGGTATCGGGTGCGAGGCGTGATCACACTCGTGGGGTCGAGAGGGGTAGGGGATACGAGGCGTTATCACACTCGTGGGACCTAACAGAAGATCAAGAGTAAATTGAAAGCTGAAGTGGGCCCGTACCGTGGTATTCTTGGCTGCAAGTTAATGTGTATATTCCCGCCCGGCAGTGGGTTCTCTTTGTATTCGTTGACACTTTTATTGAATTTGTATAATTATCGACTTAAACGTATGACGTATGACAATAAGGTATAAGTTGCTGCGCGGAGCAACGTCTATCTCGCGGCCGGGTTCCCGAGTCAGTGTCTTGCACTTCTTTTGCTTGAACGCTCGGAACCTAGAATCCACGGATCAATCTAGCTAGCTTAACACTATGGGTGCGGGGATATGCGCTGACGCTGCATCGATGGTCAATTTCTTTTGTTGAGAAAAAAAACGTCGCATCGAACCTAAGTGGGAGGGGAAAGTTTTGGGTTATATTTGAGGAGAGGTGGGGGGGCCATGGAGGGGTGTAGGAGGGATAGTCACGTGGCCGAAAGGCGCGCGTGTGGCGGAAGAAAAGTGGATGGTTTGAAAAGTATTCGTGTATTGTATTGTAATAAAGAAAAGTCTTATATCTATACAAACGTAATTCTTAAATTATGATGACTCTTATCTATCCGTTGTCGGTGCGGCGCGGCGAGCTGTAACGTCCACTTATGGTTCGTTATACCCCCGCCCTTTCTTCCGGGAGGAGGCGGACGCAGACCGGCCAAGCTCGTGAACGTTTATGGACCTGGCATTTCCTGTCCCAGAACCAACAGCTGAAGCGAATCCTGTTCGCTCGTTGTATGCGATGTTGTACCTCCTCGCCCAGGCCTGTAGGCACCGGGGTGTCGACTGGCCAATCTGTCGGTGCGAATACCCAGCTGGCGTCCCTTCCAATTTCGTCGACCAGGCTGGCTTCCTCTTTGCCCTGGTCGACCATCGGGAAGTCTTCCTGTAAGAAGCTTAGCAGCTCCTCGAGGCCTTCGCCGTCCACTTCCTCTTGGTCTCCGGCAGCTACCACCAGTAGCTCCTCAATGGATATGTCTTCGAGCATTTTTTCGTACCCTCCGGTCACTACTGGGGCCGGGAGGCGCACCGGTGTTTCCATAATGGGTGGCGGCTTTGGGGTAGAGCAGTCAATAATCGGCACCCGACCAGGGCTCGATTCGGTGCGGAGTATCTCGGAAGAACGCGTTATTGTTCCGGCCTGGCGGAACGAATAGGTCCACCGACATGTGGTGGACCCGGGTGACACGCATGCCCCAGGGCGTGACCGTGTGGTGGAACGTCTCGGTCTCAGCCACGAGTTGTCGAGCGAAGGGCTCCTCATCCTCGCTTTCTTCATCGTCATAGTATGTGTAGTGGTACCCCGGGACATAACGCTCCAGGCCCCTTTCGGGCCTGTATATGCCCCGGCCAGCACGGGGGTCGCGGCGACGGAACTCTTGTTCGAACATAGGTTCGAACGATGGAGGTTCAGGGCTCGGCGAGTAGTAAGCCCGGGGCTCGCGGAGACCGAGGCGTTTTCTGCCTTTTCGTCGTGTGGAGAGATGGCGGCGGTGGGCCGCGTTGGTTCGTCGTAGGGTCCTGGTACGCTCCGGGACGGACGTCTGTTCCGGTTCTTGGCCTGCTACGGGGCTTCGATTCTCCTGCCCGCGTGTGCCCCAGGTTCTGGGCCTTCGAAATCGGTGGAGTCATCGATGTAGATGATCTCGGGTGCTTCTGCGGATGTTGCGGCTTCCTGGTTGTTCATCTTGGATTGGCTTAAAGCTACATGAAGGGCGTATAATTAAAAAAATAGTTCTTAATTCTACTTTATTACGTGTTGCTTACTCTTTTCTTTTTTGTTCGGGGGAGAGCGATGGTTGTCCTTTAAGGTGTAATTTTGGTAGACTTAAGTTTAAGGGAGTTCGCTGCCTTCGGTCGGCACACTTACAAAAATATAGTGTCAGCAAATGTATGTAATGTGAGCTTATGAATAAGTGTATGAAAAAAATATATATATATGCGTTTAATGTGGTTATATTTTGTCTTTATTTATGCTGTTTATTATACATTTTTTTTCTCTTTTTTTTTGCTCCCGTGAACGAGGTATGGGGTGAGTACGTGTGGCTTGAGTTCGCCGAATTTTAAGGGGGGCGAACGTGGCATACATGGGGGCTTACCGCTGGTCGTTGTCGATACCTCGGCCGGGCGGGCGTCGGTAGGAAGGTGGGGAGAAACGGCCATTTTGTTCGCCTTGGATTTTAAGGCGGCGGTATAATATCCATATAATGGAGCAGAGAGGTAATGCAACGGCGAGCGTGAGGAGGTAGGAGGCGGTACTTTTTACCGTCAGCATTACGCTTAAGTTGTCGATCTGATTGAGATTTTTCAGGCTTAGTTCTCGTAGAAATGGTAGACTAAGATTTTCTTTGTGGGCCGTTATATTGACTTGCGTCATTGCGGACACCACTGCCTTCCTCTTAGAGTCGCCGAGATGGCTAATGTACCAGGTCCCGTTAAGAGAGACCCGTTGGGAATACGTCACTAAGTACGATCCCGAAATCTTTTGGCTGGCCCCGGCATCATCAAGAACGGTCATGTTCGCGTCGTTGATGATGAGAGTGCCATGATCGACAACGGTTATGGGGTGTGTCCCGGTAGGGTAGCACAATGTGCGATAGACCCGGCTACCATTTGTTGGGCGCAGGTGCTTCCTCTTCGTTCCCTGCAGAACGTAGCCCCGACGGTGGTCACCAAGGTTATGTTGGCTAGTTGTTGTTCGTGGAATTCGCTTATATCGGCTCCATCTAAGAGGGCCGGACTGATCATGTTTATTTTGGCTAGAGTTAGCGCAAGGATTGTTGGCGAGGATTGTTTTTACTATCTGGGTCTTCTCGGCCTCGTCCGACTTATGGATCGTGTTAAAAAAGTGCGTCAGTTCGTTTAGTCGGTTTTGCATTTTTGAGTTAATCTCCATCTGACGGTGTTCGGTTTCTATCAGTTGCCCCTGATTGAATCTAATCTGCTCCCAGTCATTGAAGTCGGGCGTTCCCGTTTATAATCCTCTCGGCAGCGCGCTCCGTCTGGTCGACCTCATAAGACGTGACGTTGGTGGTTTGGTGGAGGTATCCTGGCCTCGCCCAGATCACGGCGTCTCCGTCCACGACCGGGATATAGTCGGCGTTGGTGTAGTCATTTACTTTCACAGCGGCCTGTGCAGCGGTGAGTAGGGCGAGTAGAACCAATAGGGGTGACATGGCGTGGGGGGACTATTGTTGATAGCGGCAGATACAGCGATTCTTAGAGGTGATTATTTTGCCCTCAATTGCCTCGGGTCGAATGGATTTATTGTTGGCTTTGGATTTGGCTTTTGGATGCTCGGTTGGTTGGGTTTGAGTTGTAGTTCCGGATACACGGTAAGGTGGGTTTATCCTTAATAGGAGTCGATATTTGATTTTGTTTGGATTGCTCTATTTTTATTTATTTATTATTATTTTTTTTTTTTTGAGTTGGGTTGGTTGCTCTGGTCCGTTACGTAGGTAGTGGCGTACTGACCGAAGAAGGCCAGGGCATCGATTGATATAGGTGTCGATCCCCGATCGAACTGGGAATCGGACTTTTGAATCATCACTCGTGTCTAGCTTCGCGTCCTCACCTCCGTATTATGTCGTCGTGGCGTCTGCGTCGTTGGCCGGATTATCGAGCTCGGGGTCGTGGAACTCCTTCAGATCGTTGATATTGGCGACCTTTTGCTTCCGGCTGCCTGGGTGTTGTAATTTTACGATATTTGGCGACGGAAAACTTTTGACCCGATATGAAAACCCACGGCTGCATTTGACAGGTGGTGCTGCCGTACGAGGACCAATGACCCGATCGTAGGGCGCCATTGTCTGCGACGGAGATTGTAGTGTCGCGCTTGCTCTTGGCTTGCCCTTTGGATGTTACTTCGAACGATGGAAAATACCTCTTTTAATCTTGACGCTTTGTCAGTAGCCGTCTCCTGGGTGTTCCCTGTTCCTGGTGTAACTTCGTCTTATAGAGCGCCGGGCAGCCTAGGCTCTCTTCCATGTAAGAGGAACGCAGGGCAGAATCCTGTGGTCTCGGAGACGCTAGAGTTTATGGCCAACGACATTTCGGGTAAAAGTTCATCCCACGTGTTCTGGTGGTCGTCGATGAATTGGGCGATCATTGTCTTCACAGTTCTGTTCGCCCTTTCTGTGGGATTTTCCTGGGGACAATATGGAGCGGTGTGCTGCAGTTTGACGCCTGCGATTTGGAGGAACGTTCGGAACGAGCGACTGGTGAATTGGGTGCCATTATCGCAGACGAATGATTTCGGTACCCCAAAGCTACTGAGGTCCGTTCGCGGAACGATCGTTCGAGGTTGGCCGTGGTTGCCTTCTTGAGGGGTATTAGTTCTACCCACTTGGAAAAAGTGTCAAAAATACTGGTAGCTCGTATTCCTTCGTTTCGACCGTCACAGTGGTCCGACGAAATCTGCGCACAAGGTAACAAACGGCTCCTCCGCCTTGCGAGTGAGCATCTTGCCCACTGGCTTGCGTTGCATGGCCTTGAACTTCTGACAACTTACGCAGTTACGAATGTAACGTCTTACGTCTCGGTAGAACCCTGGCCAATAATACCGTTGGGAAACCCTGGCAATGGTCTTCCGTATGCCGAGGCTGCCAGCTGTTGGTTGATCGTGGCATTCGTGGAGTACCCTCGTCCGGCGATCTTTTGGGACGCAGAGCTTCCAAGACTCCGTTCCGACGGGTGCGTGGCCGAGATTTCGGTAAAGTTGACCGTTCTCGTAGGTGTAGTCCGGGTATTTTTGGGGCTCGTCGTGGACTTGTTGTATCCTTCGTTTAAGCCAGGGACAACTGTCGGGTTCGTCTTCAACACGTGCGAGTGTTTCCAAGGGCTGCCTGGATAATGCGGCCGCCACTACGTGTTGTTTCCCGCCGCGATAATGCACGTCGTATTGATATTGTTGTAACTCGAATACCCAACGTGCCACTCTACCGTACGGGCTTTCCAGGGTGTTCAACCATTTCAGCGCGAGTTGGTCAGCTACCACGTCAAAGCGGTAGCCCTCTAGATAGCATCGTAGTTTACGTATTGCCCATATGACGGCTAGGCATTCTTTGTCAGTGGCAGAGTAGTTTTCTTCCGCCTTGTTAAGTCGTCGGCTGACGTACGCGATGACTTGCTCTTTCTCTTCAATCTCTTGGGTGAGGACTGCGCCCACGCCTACGTTACTGGCGTCCGTTTGTAAGCGTCCGTTTTGACGTTGAAATCTGGGCAAGCGAGTACGGGGGCGGTACTCGAAGAAGGTACACTTTTCTGCGTTGATTCGTAGGTTTGCCTTGAGAAGTCGAGAGAAGACCTCTTTTTCGTTGTTTAGGTGTTCCGTGTAATTCTTTCCTATGATGACAATATCGTCTTAGTATGCAAATGCATAACGCTCCATATCTGCGCTGATGACCGTGTCTAACGTCCGTTGAAACGTTTCCGATGCGGAGTGTAATCCGAAGGGTATTACCTTCCATTGGTAAAGACCTTTTCCTGGCACCGTGAAAGCGGTAGCTTCTCTACTTTTTTGCGCACGAGAACAATTAGTGCGCTGTGAGGGCTTCGGGAAGGTTCGATGAGTCCTTCGGATATTAATTGATCGACTTGCTCGTCGAAAATTCATCTCATTGCGGGGTTCCTGGGGTAATAATTTTGTTTTATTGGTCGGTTGTCCCGCATGACGATGGTGTGCTCCGTTAGGTCTGTTGTACCTCGGAGATTTTCGAACTTTGGCAGTTCCTCGTTGGTGGTGGCCAAGGATCGTTGGTTCGATCCGGTTCGTCCTCAATTTGTTAGTCCGTCCCTAAGCTGAAAGTTCGATTCGGATCTTCCGGGAGGATGGTCGTGTCGAACGCGCTCAGTGGTTCCGTCTCCCGTGGGTATTTCCTTATGTTGGCGACAACTGGGGTGGTATCGGTTAGGGAAAGGGTGCTTGCGTGGATTTGGTTGGATACTTGGGTAGAGTCGTATTCTGCATGGTGCAAAATCGTATGGGTCTCGGTGACACCGGTGGCGTTGGACCAATGGCTTGTTCGAGTGATGAACGTGTGGGACGTGGTCCTAGGCGTTGCTGGAGGATTTATGAGGGTTTCGTATGTGGGAACCCCCGGGGAGTACTCCCTAAGATTGGCGGCGATCGGTCTGGCACTGGCATTTGGTACATCCGGGCCCCGGTTGGTGTCTCTGAAGTCTACCAGCCTTCTTTCCAGATCCTGGAGGGGGGGACTCTGGGCCAGTGGTTGGAACGCTAGATCAGGAGTAATTCGTTTTGGAGAGGTAGCGTGATTGCTAGTGGTGGCCCCGGTGTCTACGTCGGTCACCCGTCTTGGCGCTTGCTCGTTAGGCGACGACCTTGGTTGTAGAGGGACGGTTGTCTCTTTGGAGGCTGCTCTGGTTTCCTTATCCTTTATGGGTATCACCGCGCCGTAGGCTTCGGTTGATCTCCTTAAATTCTGCGTTGCTACGTGGGAGCTTGTGTCACCTGTCGTTGGCCTGGGAGTCGTGTGTTCCGTTGCGGCTCTAAGGTTTGTGTTACTCGTATTTGGCCTGGGAATCGTGCGTTCCGTTGCGGCCTGGGAATTTGTGTTTTGTTTTTGTTGTTTGGACGTTGTTTCCGTTGTAGTTTTCCTTGGATGCGAGTTTCTCGGGGCTGTCTTGGGTCTCGGGTTTTTCGGTCCTGTGGTGTGCACTTGACTGGCAGTGACCACGGGGGGGTTTGCCATGGGGCGACGGCCTCGGAGTTGTTGGAGTGTGGTGCCGCATTCGAGCGTTATTTCGATCGCGCATAGGAAATCCAGACCCACAATGACTTGTTCCAACATGTTGGGTAAGACTAGGAGAGGTATCTGGACTTCCCGTCTGTCTAACCGAATGTAAGCCAGGAGGATTTGCGTGATATCGCGCACTGAGCCGTCGGCCAGTCGGATCTGCACGCATGCCTCCCGAAGATTGGTGTTATTGTCAAGTTGTCGGGCAAGGTCGGCACTGACGAAGCTCCGGGACGCCCCAGTGTCAATTGTGGCCTCCGCGTCTTGTCCTCCTATGGTCACTCTCGCCACTATCCGGCCATCGCGTATGGCCTGTTCCCGTGTCAGTCGGGGACGCCTGTCGTTTCCCCACGTGTCCCGGCGACAACAGTCGATCGTCCGCAAAGCTCGCAAATAACTGTTGACACTTTTTCGTTGTCTGCAAATAAGTGTCTTTCGCTCACACAATAAAAAAGACTCAGACAGAAACTGTTTTTGTCGCGTCTGACTTAGCTCGCTGGCGCTCTGAGCGAGACAGTTATTTCTGGTTTCGTTTCGCTCAAGTCAAACACTGATCGTTTTGCTTGAGTTGAATGAAGCAAATTGGGTAAACACACGCGATTGTTGCGTTTTTTTTGTTTGCATTATACATATTAATTGCGTTTGTGAATTCAGTGTGTGCGGAGCATTGAGCATTATATATTTTGTGTGTATGTGTATATTCTATGTGTAATGTTTGCGGTTTTAAAATGTCTGGGAGATATTTAACAAATTTAAGACGGCATTTGACATTAAAACATGCTGACATTTTTAATAAGTGGAGCAAGAGCGGGGACTCCCAATTACAATTACCTCACGAGTGAAGAATCCATTGTTTCTTCAATTATCAAAATAGTGACTACGGATGGAAAACCATTTCTTTTTTTGGACAGTGAAGGCTTTAAGGATATAATGGATCCAATTTATAGTTCACTAGGCATGAACCCAATTACCTCGCGCAATGTTATACATTTTTTAAAAGTCAAAGAGCAGTCAATTAAAGAAAACATAAAGGCTTTAGTTAAAGATAAACTGGTGTCGCTCAAAATCGGTGTTGCCACTAGAATGGATAAATCCATTTTAGGTCTAAATTTGCAGTTAATCAATGTAAGCCTTTATACAACTGAAATCGTTGTAAAAACGTTGGGCATGATCCAACTCGCGGATTCCCACACAGGTGTATACATAAGGCAGAACATTTTAGAAATTTTAATGGATTATGAAATAAAAGTGGAACAAATTTTCAGGTAAAATTTGAATTACAGAAAATATATGTGTGTTTTAAAATAATATTACATTTATGCATACAGCATAACAGCTGACAACGGAAGAAATATGATAAAGGCAGTTCAAGTTTTAAACGATGCTACAGAGGAATCTCTTTTTAACGATGATACGCAAGGTGAAACTGTTATGGAAGAACTAGAAACCATTGATTTGGCCAATATTCACCTAGTGAGATGTGCTGCACACACGTTGCAATTGTGTGTAATTGATGTAAATAAGGTGAACGAGATTAACGATAAAATTTTTTCTTATCGCACATTATGCAAAATGCTGCGCACAGAAACTAATAGGTAAGTAATGTTTAGTTATTTCATAAATATATATAACAACATCTTTGTATATATGTTACCTGTACAGACGTTTCTTAATCGAACACAAAAAAAACATACCATCGCTTGACGTCATAACAAGATGGAATTCAACTTATTTGATGATGACAAAATTGGTTGATTTAAAGGAGTTTCTGACTACCGAGTCTTATATTTATGTTGATGCTGATTGGGACTGGATGGAGTCTTATATTGACGCCTTTAAGGAAACATATGAAGCTACCTTACAGTTACAAGATAAAGATCTAGTTTTTTGTGAGTTTTTAATCATTTGGATGGAACTTAAATTGGCATGCGAAAAAAGTCAAAATTTCATAAAAAAGAAACTATTGGCCCAGATTAAGATAAGAGAGATAAAACTTTTAGAAAATGATAAGATAAGAGAGATAAAACTTTTAGAAAATGAAGGCTGGTGAAAATCCTCTAGCTGAACCCTCCACGAGGGTGCTGGCTGGGCAATGGGCACTGCATTATACTGGACAAGGGTAATGCATTGTCGCTTGCTCCGTCCGGGGCAATGCAGTGCCTAGCTAAGGCAATGGCCCAGCGTCTTCTCGACCTCGAGTCGGGGGAGCGGGGTCAGGGCCATGGCTAGACACTGCATTACCCCAGACAGAGCAAGCGACAGTGCATTACCCTTGTCCGGTATAATGCAGTGCCCATTTCCCAGCCGGCACCCTGATGGCCTAAAACGCTAGGGGGTGGTCCCCCGAAAAACATCAACCACGTATGGACCTTCGGGCCAGTTATGGAAGTGAACAAGGATGAAGCACGGGTTGGGATGTCAACCCAAACGTCGGTAGGAAGCGTGGCTGCTACCACCGGCGGGCACGAGGAGGAGCAATCCTCTCTGCGTGTCGCCAGTGGCCACACCTCGGACGTGACGGACTGCCACAACCCCCCGCAGTAGGATCAGCCGCGCAGGTGCCGTTGTCGAGGCAGACTCGGACCTGGAGAACGTGTTATCCTTCAGTAAAACAGAAGAGGATAGCCTTCTTTGCTCGCCTGAACCAGGCACCAGCTCCCTGCGCAGGGAAGGGCCGAAACGTTCGAGGGTGGGAATGAAGGCCAAAGCCCAATGCAAGGCGTCCCTCAAGATAGTAGGCAGGCTCCAAGAAAAGGCGGATATCTCCCAGGAGGAGAAATCCAAGCTAGCTTGGGCCGAGCTGAAGGTAGAGGAGTAGAGTGCCGTCACTCCGGCGAGCAAGCGGCAACGCGGGCCCAAGAGAGCGGAACCTCCACCTAAACAGGCAAAGCAGGGGTCAAGCGAAAGGATCAGTGATGTGTCCAAGAGACACCTGATCGTAGCTCTCATCGACAGACGTGATGAGAATGGGAGGATGACAGCGGCGCAGTGGAAAATGGTCCACGCGCGGCTGGTAAACTCCCTATTTACACGGATGGAGGAGAACCCAACAGCTCCCATGCCCACCTTCGATGGTGCTGGGTGGCTGAATGGGGTCAAAATCCTGAAATGTAAAGATGACCCGACGCTGAAGTGGCTGACGCAAACGGTCTTCCAACTGGAAGCGATTTGGGAGGGGGCCAAGCTGGAGGTGGTGGACAGGGAGCTAATCCCGTCCATACCAAAGGCGAAGGTGCTCTTTTTCATCGCATTCCAAGGGGACCGCGCGCTGAAGCTCCTTCAGCGACAAAACCCCGAGATACCGACCGCTGACTGGAAGGTATTGCATGCTGGTAGCCCACTACCCAACGAGGGGGGCCAGCATGTAATCCTCCAGATAAACAAAGCAGCGGAGGACCAACTACTGGAGTATGGGGATTGTATACTTGCGCCTCAAAAAGTGTCAGCCCAGCGACAAGGACGCACACACCCTGCAGGCAGGCGAAGTGGAGGAAGACCTCGGTCTGGATACCATTGTAGAGGCCGCCCAGGGTATGGCGCTAGACGACACGCTAGAAGAAGAGGACGGTGACCTGACCATTGTAGTCAACCCGTCGTATGCAGGGTAGCCAGCTGCTCATGAAACTGAGCGTGCTGCAGCTCAACTTGCATAGGAGCAAGACAGCATCAGCGGAGCTCCACATTGCCATAGAGCAAGGGCCCGCTGACATATCTTTGGTCCAGGAGCCCTGGATTGCATCAAGCAATTCGGTGGCCGGACTAAAGCTCTCAAATTACAGCTCATTCTACCCAACACCGGTGAGCAGGAATAGAACTGTCGTACTAGTACGGAAAGGAATCCACGCTTACCTTATGTCTCATTACAGCACAGACGACCTGACAGTAGTTATGCTGGAAAGTGGGGAGTAGCGCCTTCTGGTAGCCTCCTGCTACATGGCACACGACAGGTCCGCACCGCCAGAAGAACTTAGGAGTCTGGTGGAAGAAGCCGACTCCAAAGACTACCAACTGATCGTTGGCACAGATGCTAATGCCCACCATAATGTGTGGGGAAGCCCTGACATCAACGACCGAGATGAGTCACTCCTAGACTTTATACTAACAAATAACTTAGATGTAGCAAACGTGGGAGAGGAATATACTTACGTGGGTCCCACCTCGTCAAACGTGCTAGATCTAACTCTCGTAACGGGAAAGAGTACCTACATATCTGGATGGAAGGTCCTTGAAAGACCTTCCTTCTTAGACCACAGGTACATTCAATTCAAGTGCGAATTTGAATACACTCCGAAAGTGAAAGTCTATAGAAACCCCCGGAACACAAACTGGGAGAAGTTTAGAAAGACAGTCACTTCGAAACTCGCGAACCCGGGCTCAGTGAAATCCGCGGAGGACATAGAGAAGTCCCTAGAGACCCTATCTACGGAACTGCTAGAGGCATATCACACAGCATGCCCACCCACTAGAACTAGAAAGAAGTCCAAACCACTCTGGTGAAATCGGGACCTCTCTCTACAAAGAAATAACCTCATGGAATTTTTCAAGCTTGCTAAACTAGCGAGCGATGAGAACATCAACGAGGAATACAAGACGCTACTAAATAAGTACAAGAAGGAAATACGTAAGGCACAGCGCAGCTCATGGAGGAACTTCTGCTCCAATATTGAGAAAGTGCCTAAAACGGCTAGACTGAGGAAGCTGCTGTCAAAGCAACCCACAGTACAAAGTCAATTCAAATGAAACAACGGACAGTGGTCGGAGGGCAGCAAAGAAGCCCTGACGGCACTAATGGAGGCCCACTTCCCAGGATGCACCGAGGTCACCGATGCCGAAACGCATCAGGACCTAGCAACTGAGGAACAAACAACCCCAACAGACCTAATAACCCCCAAGAAAATCCAATGGGCTATAGATTCCTTTACGGGTATAAAGGCACCTGGACTGGACGGAATATACCCAGCCATGCTGCAAGTGACCAAAGAGGTGATCACCACATGGCTTCTCGCAATATACGCACCATGCCTAAGAACAGGCTATATCCCGATCCAATGGAGAACCTCTAGAGTTGTCTTCCTCCCATAAGCAGGAAAGTGCAGCCATGTGAGTTCCAAGGATTACAGACCGAAAAGCCTAACCTCTTTCCTACTGAAAACACTAGAAAAGCTGCTGGATCTACACATCAGAACCGAAGTAAGGGGACTGATTTCAAGGGAAAATCGGTGGAAAAAGCACTAGAGCACGGAGCGCTTAATAACGTCGCTACAGAAGCCATAATGGACTGCCTAGTCCTTCTAGTCCTAGTCCAACCTTCTAAGTTGTAAACGGGTGCAATCGGAGTGGGGCACCGCCTCCATGGTCAGAGGTGCACACAGGGGCACACCCCAGGGTGGAGTCCTGTCACCCCTCTTGTGGAACCTGGTGGTCGACAACCTCATTAAGAGAATCGAAAGGAAGGCCCCGAAAATAACAGCTTATGCGGACGACATAAGCGTACTTATCACGGGTGTATGTCCGTCGACTCTCAGCTCCATAATGGAACGAACACTCAAGGAGATATGTGAGTGGGCAGATGGAGCAGGACTCAGTATCAACGCGGATAAGACGGACCTCATCCTCTTCACCAAGAGATACAAGGTACCAGCATGGATCCCCCCGAAAGTCCACCAAACAAGGCTAACCCCTAAAGCATAGGTCAAATACCTCGGCATAGTACTGGACAGCAAGCTAGCATGGAGACCCAATGTAGTAGAGCGGGTGAAAAAGGCCACCACTGCACTTTATGCATCCAAGAAGATGCTTAGTAGCACATCTACATCTCGGTGGTGCGACCAACTCTGCTGTATGGAGTCCTAGTGTGGTGGCAAGCTACGGAAAAGAAGACGTATCACAAGCTAATGGAACGAGCCCAGCGGCAGGCTCTGCTCTGTATAACAGGAGCGCTGTGGTCAACGCCAACCAAAGCACTCGAAACTATACTCGGAATCGACCCCCTCGACATCTACTCTAGGCTGACTGCAGGCAAGGCAGCACAGCGCTTGATTGCGTCGGGGAACATGTCTCCCCAAAGATTCGGGCATAGTTCAATTGGAATGGACATGATCAGTTCAACCGACTACATGATCCCCCAAACGTGCCTTGAAGTAAAAACAAACCTCTTCATGGGACCCGAAGACTGGAAAGCGGGACGGGACCAGACTCAACACCTCAACATATACACTGACGGCTCCAAGATGAATGAAGGAGTAGGAGCAGTCCTATACTGTACGAACCCTGAAATAAGGGCGTCGTATAAGCTACCCGACCGATGCAGCATATTCCAGGCGGAAGTCTTCGCCATCAAGAAGGCAGCAGAGGTCGCTCAGCTCACAGAGCGACCACGCAATGCAGTTAACATATTCGTTGACAGCCAAGCAGCGATAAAATCCATGCAGTCGTCCTCGGTCAGTTCCAGAAGTGTCCTGGCAAGCAGGGAGGCACTAGACTCACTAAGCACGACTAAGTCAGTGCATATCTATTGGGTTCCCAGTCACCAGGGCATCGAAGGAAACGAAGCGGCGGACGTTTTGGCTAAGGAAGGCGTCGGGCAGGTAAACGAGAGAACCGAAAGCGTGCCGGTTTCCCTAAGGACGCTACAAAGCGACCTGGAGAAGCAGGACAAAATGAGGACAGACAGCAGGTGGAAGAACACCACCACCTGCAGAATCTCGAAAATCATGTGCAAGGAACGCAATGATAAACTCAGCCACTATCTGCTGCATCTTCCCTGGAAGGATTGCAGACTGTTAGTGGGCATACTAACAGGCCACTGCCTGGCTGCGTCGCATGCAACCAGGCTAAACATCACCAACAGCGACATCTGCAGGAAATGAAATGAACCCGGGGCTGTCGAAACCCTGGAACATCTCATCTGCCGCTGTCCGGCTCTCTCAAGGGCAATGGGAAGATACCTGGGCGCACCGATGCAGGAATCACTGGACGATGCCTCCAAGAGGTCGCCAGGGAAACTGCTTGCCTTTGCCAAAAACACCTCGATTCTGAGGGACTTCGGAACCTCAAAAACACCCTCGTAAGGTCCATACAAAGATCCGGATTACTATGGGCCATTCTGGCCCATGAGAGAGGCCCATATGAGAGGCCCCGTCGAGGGCCGTTCGGGGCAACCTAACCTAACTGTTCGGGCCAGCCGCTAATCAACAGGCCTAACTTAAAACTATACATACACTACAATACAATACAATATACTGCAATACTGTAAACGCCCACGTTCGGCAGCGCTGCTGCGCTCTCCCTCTGTAAAGGGCGCTCTGCAGCCGCTGCCTCGGCTCTAGCTTTGATTAGCCGACGGTGCTAATTTCAGTAATCTGCTAACCTCTCTGCGCATTGGTTGCATTTTGATCTCGTTTACACATATGTATGTACATTTATCTGGTTGTGCTAAGAGCAAGCAATCGGCTTCCGCTAGCAGCCGCCGGTATAAATAAACAGTTATTACATTGAACAATTTGCGTTATTATTTTGGATAGAAATAGGTGCCAAAAAAGCTTGGCATCTCAAACATTGGTGACCCCGACGTGATTAAAGACATTGGCTAATCGCGTTTCGTGCAAAAACATTTAAATTGAACAATATATTCGGTTCTGTGCAGTTTAACCACAAACAAATACATTGGTGCAGAATACATATAAACGGTTTATGTGCAAATTCAGTCAGAGTGCGGTCGTCTGAGATTCCGTTAGTTAATCGTCGAATCTCTCATTCTATGCTCAGCCGCAGACACGGTTATTGACCTTTCGTGTCTCTCATTCTCGCTCCAGCTTCTGTGCACCGTCGCATAATCGTCAAGTCTTTCATTCTCTGCACAACTGCAGCCACGGTTTCGACTTTTCGTGTCTTCACTCTCTCTTTCTCGATTCTGTACGCCGTCGCTAAACGGTTATCTATTCGCACCGTTAAACATGGAAAGCGATCCCAATACAGGCGCGGGCGAAAATATTGTGACGGCTAATAACAGGCTGAGTCTTTATAAACGTAAAGTTCAGTCTTTGTACGATCGAATGAGCGGGCTCGGCGAATCATTCGCTGGCAATAAGATCGATAATTTGAACGCCACGGAGATCGACGTTCGTATCGACATGCTGTCAGAAATTCGAGAGGAATTTAATAAGGCCCATAATGAACTGGAAGCGCTCAATCAAGACGAGATTGGGAGTGAGATGCGCAACAACTTTGATATGCTCTTCATATCGTTGAAGGCTGAGCTACTGGCTGCTCTCGAACTAGGCCACTCGCGCGCTGCTGCCAATTCAACCACCCTACCAAACCATTCTGGACACAGTACCATCATCATGGCTCACAAGCAGCGACTTCCTGAGCTGAAAATACCCAAGTTTTCCGGTGGATACGTCGAATATTCGGACTTTATGGCCATGTTCAATTCGATCATCGACGCGGATGCGGATCTCAGCGACATCGAGAAGTTCCAGCACCTTCGCTCTAGCCTCGCTGATGTGGCTTTGGATTCGGTTTGATCTTTGGAACTCTCCAGTGCCAATTATCGTGTGGCGCTGGATATACTTAATAAACGTTTTAGTAACAAACGACTTGTTTTTCAGGCACACATCAAGAAGATTCTTGGGCTCAAGAGAGTGGATTCGCCATCTCCCAAAAGGCTTCGGGAGTTTTCGGATGCAGTCAATTTGCATATGCGTGCTTTGCAAACATTAGGAACGGATTTGGAGATATCCCACTGTATGATAATTAACCTGCTGCTGCAGAAGTTGGACGCTAAGACGCAAATGAAATGGGAAGAACACCTGTCGTCGGATGCCATACCTACATCAAAGGATTTTTATGAATACTTGGAGAAGCGGTGTCAGAAAATGGAGACCTTGGAATACGCTACAGCGGCACCCGCTAGTAGCGCTCAGGTGGGAAAAACCCATAGTTCTCAGTTTAAGAAAACTTTTGTTGCCTCCAACTCTTCCACCGACTCATCTGGATGCAGTTTTTGCCATTCAGCGGGACATGGTATATATTCCTGCAGGATATTCGGGAATTTGTCTCCGTTGCTGCGCCACAAAGAAGTGAAGAAGCTTTCCCTCTGTTTCAATTGCCTAAAAGCGGGGCATCGGACTCGTGCATGCAACAGTGGAAAATGTCGAGTATGCGGTGGGAGGCATCATAGTTTGTTGCATTTTGAGAATCTGCAATCTACAATTCAAGGCTCCCCAGATCTTTCTCCTCCAGATCTAACGCTCCAACCAGTCGCTATTTCTGCCACTCAGGATTCTGTTAGCAGTTCACCCTCCCCTGCCTCTACCTCTCTTGCTGCCCAAGGTCTTCAATCCGATGTTGTGCTTCTGGCTACCGCTGTGGTGCTCGTAAAGAATCGGTCTGGCGTTTTAGTTCCTTGTCGTGCCATACTAGATTCAGGATCTCAGCTTCATCTCATCACATCCCGATTCGCCCATCAGCTTCAGCTTAGGAAAACTCAATCGTCTGCACTTGTCTCTGGGCTCGGCGATACCAGCGTGGCTACTGAGGGATCCACCGTGAACATTTGTATGCATTCTCGCACAGCTGACTATACAACTACGCTTACTGCTCTTATAGCTCCTACGATCACCGATTGTCAACCAAGTCTGGCAGTCAATGTAGCCGATTGGAATATTCCGTCAAATATTCAGCTTGCTGATCCTGCATTTTTCAACCCTCAGCGAGTGGATCTTCTCATTGGTGCCAGCATTTTCTATGATCTCCTCTGCGTAGGGCAAATCAAACTCATCGATGGTCTGCCTCTTCTGCAGAAGACCCGGCTTGGGTGGATCGTATCCGGTGGTGGACAAAGGGTAGCACGCTCGGCGCTCTTGGCAACGCACAATTCTCCAGATTCGGAAGCTAGCATGGATGCAAGGTTGGACAAAACTCTTCGTATGTTTTGGGAGGTCGAGACTTGTGCGGACGCCGTTTTGAATACGAAGGAAGAATTAGATTGTGAAGCGCATTTCGTAGACCACTTCTCACGTTTGCCATCAGGGGAGTATTCAGTTCGTCTCCCGTTAAAGGATAATGGCGATCGCTTAGGGGAATCTTACACTCAGGCGCATCGTCGATTCATCAATTTGGAGCGAAAGTTGGATCGTGATACTACACTCAAGGAGCGGTACTCTGCCTTTATAAGGGAGTATATTGAGTTGAAGCATATGTCCCCAGTCAACCCTGATTCTCGTAGTCTCTGCAGATATTTCTTGCCTCATCACTGTGTTTTAAAGGAGGATAGTACGACGACAAAGCTTCGTGTTGTTTTCGATGGTTCGGCAGCTACATCAACTGGATGTTCCCTAAATGATGCGATGATGGCAGGCCCTGTTATTCAGCCTGCATTGTTCAGCATACTAATTCGGTTTCGCACATATCCAGTCGCTCTCACTGGGGACATTTGTAAAATGTACCGCTGCGTGCGAGTGTCTTCACCTGACAATTACTTTGACGTTTTTAGCAGTTCGCGCAATGCACCAGCTGGCCATTGACGAGGGTGAGTCCTACCCTCTTGGCTCAGCTGCTCTGCAGCAGGATTTTTACGTGGATGATCTCATCTCGGGCGGCAGCTCTGTCGCTGAGGTCATGGAAAAGATGCATCAAACCTCCGCCATACTGTCTTGCGGTAATTTTAAGCTTAGGAAATGGTGCTCTAGCCATCAGGAAGTACTTGAGGGAACGCCTGAAGAGGACAGAGAGAAATACTTAAGGTTTCATGATGGAAGTGACATAACGAAAACTCTTGGCTTAGCATGGGACCCTGCATCAGATCAGCTGCTTTTTGCCTTGTCCGTGCTGGACACAAATTCGAAGCCCTCCAAGCGATCGGTTTTGTCTACGATTGCTCGTTTCTACGACCCTCTTGGATTGATAAATCCCGTTATTGTCAGGTGCAAAATCTTCCTTCAGCAGCTTTGGAGAGAAAATTTGTATTGGGATGAAAGCCTACCCTCAGCGTTGCATTCCTCTTGGATGGACTTGAGAAACAGTTTGTCAAGTATCACGCGGATATCATTTCCTCGCGTTGTTCATCCTTCTAATGCGGTAATCGAACTTCACGGATTTTGTGACGCCAGCACGGAAGCATATGGCGCTTGCATATATGTGGTGTCCAGGGAAGGGCAGTTGTCGAGCAATATCTTGTGCTCAAAGTCTCGAGTGGCGCCGCTAAAAACCTTATCGATTCCCAAGCTTGAATTAAGTGGAGCCCATTTGCTTGCGAAACTAATGAATAATTTGAAGGATATTGAAGTTTTACAGGTCGATTTTATTGCTGGTCAGATTCATCGACAGCATTATCTTGGATACGGGATGAGCCAGCCAAATTTCAAGTCTTCGTGGCAAATCGAGTGGCAGCAATTCAGGAGTTGACGGCAGGCATGGAATGGCGCTATGTCCCCACATCATTAAATCCTGCTGACGTTCTCTCTAGAGGCTCGCTTCCCCACCAACTTATCCACTCAGAGCTGTGGTTTCATGGTCCATCATTTTTGGTAGGCTCCAAGGAAGAGTGGCCTGTACCTCCTGTTCCTAAGGCAGCAACGGCAGAGCTTCGCAGGCGTGTATTGCTGATCGCGTCTCCACATGCCGATCTCACGTCAGAATGCAAATTTGCAAATTCATTCGGCATGCAGCGCACATTCGCCTACATGCATAAATTTGTACATCGGCTTCGGCATTCTGGACTCACCGTTTCGGATATTCGGCAAGGAACGCATCTTCTGATCCGGCATATTCAACTGGCTGTTTTGTATATGGATATAAGGGAGATTCAACGCAATGGTCAAGTCAGGAAATCCAGTTCCATCAGCTCACTCTCTCCGTTCATCGATCGGTATGAATTACTAAGAGTTGGAGGTCGTCTGGGCAACTCATCTCTGGGATTTGACGCTCAGCACTCGCTTATTCTGCCAAAGGAACCATCAGAAGGGCCGTTACACGGCTATGTGTACTGCCCCTCAAGGAGTCTGTTGAAAGACTGGCTTCCAACGGGGGGAGTATGTTCGGGCCAGCCGCTAATCAACAGGCCTAACTTAAAACTATACATACACTACAATACAATACAATATACTGCAATACTGTAAACGCCCACGTTCGGCAGCGCTGCTGCGCTCTCCCTCTGTAAAGGGCGCTCTGCAGCCGCTGCCTCGGCTCTAGCTTTGATTAGCCGACGGTGCTAATTTCAGTAATCTGCTAACCTCTCTGCGCATTGGTTGCATTTGGATCTCGTTTACACATATGTATGTACATTTATCTGGTTGTGCTAAGAGCAAGCAATCGGCTTCCGCTAGCAGCCGCCGGTATAAATAAACAGTTATTACATTGAACAATTCGCGTTATTATTTTGGATAGAAATAGGTGCCAAAAAAGTTTGGCATCTCAAACACTAACCTTAGAAAATGAAGCATTGTTAGCTGCGATTTTCATGGACCCAAGAGTTAATTGCATATTGAGTAATGATCAAAAACGGCTGGCAAAGTTAAATTTAAAAAAAATTGCATATATGTAGGTTAGTCGAGTTAAGTTGCAGAATGGTTAAAATTGTTGTCCTGTGTCATTTATGTTTCATGTTAGTAGTTACTTATATTAACAATTAAAATTGTATTTGTGAAAAAGTAATATAAAACTAAAATCAAAAAAAGATGTTTAAATTATTATCGCTCTATTGTTACAGACAGCACAAAATGTTCTAGCGCTTGAAGCTCCTGCATCTGAAGATATGAACTTATCATTATCTTCAACTTTTTCGACTGAATCCTCGGCTGAAGAGAAGACGCTCTTGTCGGCATATTTGGATGATGTCCAGACAGTGACAGAAATCAAAGAAGATAATGTCTCTGCAAAACTTATAAAAATGTATGCTGACATTGAAAGTTTTTACGCAGTATATGGTCGTTTACCATTAAACGCCAATATTTTTGAGTTTTTTAATGATCTCAGACTTAAGTTGCCACATTTGAGTGCACTCGCGCAGGTTGTTCTAGCAACACCGGCAACTCAGGTATCTGTAGAGCGAGCATTTTCTGGCCTTCATTTTATTTTAAGTGAAAGACGAAGCTCTATATCTGCAGAAAATCTTAATGCGTTATTAGTTGTTAAACTCCATTTAAAAAAAATAAATATTATTAAAAACAAAATAAAAATTTTATTATTTTTATTCTCATTTACATTTATATGTATGTATGTATTTACATGCACACGACGGCAAAGATCATTTCTGTTGAGTTTTCTAGTCAAACTGTCTTTTGCTGAGAGTCTTTGTGTGAGCGAAAATCGTATTACTGTTTACGCGACACTCATTTGAGAGCGTCACACGAATGAGTCAATGCAAAGCGCTTGACCAAATCCGATTCAAAACAAAAATAAGAGAGCCGCTCAGAGCGAGATCGTGTCTGCACAATCTTTTCGGTTATGTTACGAAGCAGAGCATATAAGAAAAAACGATCAACTGTCATTTGCGAGCTATGATCGTCCGTATACCGCGCTTGCCACATTCCCAGCAAAACAGAATCGAAGGGTTGGTGCAGTTCGGAGAAGCGTGGCCGGCTTCGCCACAGCGGTGGCATGCCATGCGCGGATTTACGATGGGGGTGCTTTTCATGCGATGCGCGACTTCCGGAGCCGGAGCGTTAGTTTGGTTCGTAGATTGTCTTCTTGCTGATTCGGTTGAGTCCCACGGGGGACTCGCCTTCCTTGGGTGCTTGATTCTCCGCCGGCCTAGTGTAGCTCGGCATGTTCCGCGGGGGGAGGGGGATTACCGGTGCATTCCGTTCCTGGATGCTCTCGAACTCCGTGGACAATGACGTGAGTTGCGTCAGGCTTCGTAGTTCGTGTCTCCGCACATACAGCTGGAACGCCGGTAAAATGTTGTCGTAGATCCTGTAGAGCTTCTTGGTGGTGTCGTACCCGGCGTGGTGAATGAGTAAACGGAGCTCGACGACGAAGTCTTTAAAAGATTCGCCTACCGCTTGCTTGCGGTCTCGGATCTGGTCATTCAACTGTTCGAAATACCGCGGGGGCAAGAAGAAAGCCAAGAATTCCTTACGGAAATCAACTCATGGGACGTTTTGCAGTCGGCTGGTCCAGAACCAGCGACTGGCTCTGTCGGTGAGGATTTCTGCCATGGCGTTAAATGAAGTTAAAATATCACCCTCGTATGAAAGCGCGCGCTCTTCGAGAAGTTCGATGTATGACAGAAGATCGCCCTGTCCGTCGAACTGGATTCCCCACTTCCGTATGCGTTCCGCCATCTGGGCGGCGTGGCTACACTGGTATCCTTCTGCGGGGTCACTTCCCGCCTGGGGTCTTTCGTTCGTCGGACTCTCCTCGCGGATGGAGTACGTTGTTCTAGAGACGGAGGTCTTTGTGGCTCGGCCACTGTCCCGATGCTGGAGGGACCGCCGGTTTGGTTTTCTGAGTTTTCAGGGACTTTTAGCCAGAGTTTGGGTTCCTCCGTACGCCCTTCCACCTGGGTGGAAGTACTGGGTTGAGGTAACTTGGCACGCGCTGGGGCTCGGCCTGTCGAACCCAGGCTTATTGTCCGAGGATCCCCTCAAACAATGCGGCGAAGCTCCTCCGCATCTCTTCTACAGTGCCCTCGCTGCTGAACCCGAATTTGACCGCGAACATTTCTAACTCTTCCGGGTGGCGCTTGTGAATCCAGCCGGTGCCTACCCCCGGATTAGTGACAAAATCCCCAAAGTAGTACTCACCTGAATTTTTCTCCGCGTTGGGGTCCATGGTAATGTGTTTTTTTTTTTTTTGTTCCGCTTTCCTTTACTCCCTTTTTGGGTATTTCTTTCTTTGGAGTCACACGCGTATTATGGAAGGGATCGGCCCTTGGGCGAACGGACACTCCGTGTGTATCTACTGTCGTTCACGCGAACCCCACCGTTGGAATTGTGGGGTTTTTGTTGAGGATTTGCGCTGCGCAATACGGTCATACATCTGTCGCGGTCGGTGTTTGAGTTTGCGGGTACGCGGGGATCGTGAGGCTGATCTTTCCCACCTATTCCTTGGATTTTAGTGGCCGTGGGGTTTTAATCCACACCCCTTTGCTAAAGTTTCCTACAGGTCCCTGCTCGGGCGCCACTTGTAATGCTCCTATTTCAGGCTGAGGTAAACTCAGTCTTCCCAGGATCCTACTACAAGAAATTTGTAGATTGCAGGAACCTCTACTGGAAGCGTGGGTCAGCCCTAACTAAACTAGAGACGGGAGTGGGGGAGAACGTGGCGTAATCGTGTCTGTAAGATTTGGACTGAGATAGTTTGCGAGGCGTAGTCTTACTCGCAGGGTCGAAGATGGTATCGGGTGCGAGGCGTGGTCACACTCACGGGGGCTGAGGATAATGAGGGGCACTAGGCGTGATCACACTCGTGGGGTCGAGAGGGGTAGGGGATACGAGGCGTTATCACACTCGTGGGACCTAACAGAAGATCAAGAGTAAATTGAAAGCTGAAGTGGGCCCGTACCGTGGTATTCTTGGCTGCAAGTTAATGTGTATATTCCCGCCCGGCAGTGGGTTCTCTTTGTATTCGTTGACACTTTTATTGAATTTGTATAATTATCGACTTAAACGTATGACGTATGACAATAAGGTATAAGTTGCTGCGCGGAGCAACGTCTATCTCGCGGCCGGGTTCCCGAGCCAGTGTCTTGCACTTCTTTTGCTTGAACGCTCGGAACCTAGAATCCACGGATCAATCTAGCTAGCTTAACACTATGGGTGCGGGGATATGCGCTGACGCTGCATCGATGGTCAATTTCTTTTGTTGAGAAAAAAAACGTCGCATCGAACCTAAGTGGGAGGGGAAAGTTTTTGGTTATATTTGAGGAGAGGTGGGGGAGCTATGGAGGGGTGTAGGAGGGATAGTCAAGTGGCCGAAAGGCGCGCGTGTGGCGGAAGAAAAGTTGGTGATTTGAAAAGTATTCGTGTATTGTATTGTAATAAAGAAAAGTCTTATATCTATACAAACGTAATTCTTAAACTATGATGACTCTTATCTATCCGTTGTCGGTGCGGCGCGGCGAGCTGGTTCGTTAAACCAATTGTTAAGAGCGTCAAGATCCGATTGCAGATATAGCATACATTATTACACGGGAATGAGATAACATATGAGGAAGATCGTTAATAAATAGGTTAAATAGCAAGGGACCCAGATGGCTACCTTGAGGAACCCCCGATGAGACTATAACAGGTTTAGAGAGAGAGGAGTTAAAGCAGACACGTTGAAAATGGTTACAAAGGTAAGAATTAGTCCAGTATAGAAGCTTAGTCGGAAAACCTAGAAGAGACAGTTTATGGATTAGAAGATTGTGATTGACGGAGTCGAAGGCTTTACTAAAGGCAGTATAAACGACATCAGTTTGACACTGTTTAGCAAATCCCGTAGTTACAAAGGTGGAAAATTCAAGGAGATTAATAGAAACTGAGCGACGTTTAACGAATCCATGCTGTGATTCAGAGAATACAGAACTACAAAAATGTTGCAGCTGAGAAGTGAAGAATTTTTCGAAGAGTTTAGGAATGGCAGATAAATTGGAAATACAGCGGTAGTTAGAGACATCTGATTTAGATCCCTTTTTATGAAAGGGAGCTATATAGGATTCTTTCCAGACGAAGCGAAAGCTCCAGTCTCGAGAGACAAGTTGAATAGTTTTAGGAAAGGCACACAAAGAGGACTTCAATCTTATAGTAAAAGTAAAAAACAGGAAAAACGTTAGCATCGACATTCAGCCCATATTCAAAACAATATCAAACTGGTGCTGTTACTCAGTTGCACAGCTTTCAACAACCAAATGCAAACACATGCATGTCTGCAGAATGCACAACTGCAGATGCAACGTGGCCACAGAAAACCTCCAACTTTAAGACATAACTTCGCTAAAAATTCTGGGAATACACTAAAAAAACAAAAAAGTATGGCAATCACACACAAACAACTAACATTAGCATTCAATCGAAAAATAAACATAATAAAATGGCAATACCACTTCCCTTATAAACGTCACAAAAGCAATCATAACCCCAAAAGCAGAATACGCCCTTCCCATTTACAGCTTTATCCCAAAGACCACTATCGGCCCAATAAAATCAGCAATAAACACAGCATTTACACTAGCCCTTGGAGCATTCAGAATAACACCAACAAACAATATCCATTACGAAGCTCGAATGGCCTCTATAGAATATAGATGCAAACTACTTACGGCAAACCTCTTTAAATCCCTGATTACTGCGAGAAACTAACCTATTTTTAAAATACTTAAAACATACAAATCACCAAAAAAACCTCATTACAAATCAACAACTGACCGAATCATCGAATTCAGCTTGCAACTCAACATACCTATTCACCCTACAATTACGCATACAATTCCTCCTTGAAATCGAAAGCATGCCTCAATAGACACATATTTTCGGAACTCCAGTAAAAAAAAACACAGCAATTTAAATATTCCGCTCAAAATTCATTAAAAAACAAAACGAATACGAGAACCTAACTTTTATAGATACAGGCAGATATCTATAGGAACTACGACCCTTGCTATCACAACGGAACAAGAATCCCTAAAGACATGTCTCTTACCACACTATTCTTCTGTATGCTCCTCTGAAATTATCGAAATCGTGGAAGCTCTGCTGTTTCTAAAAAATAAAAAACAAAATTCTGCATGTACTTAGATTCCCTCTCCGCTATAGACGCAATTAACAATATCAACAAAACCGAACATTATACATACTTAGCACGTAACATACTTACAACATCGTATCCTAACTTCAAACTCTTATGGGTATCTGGACACACAGGTATAATAGGAAACGAATTAGCCGATGCTACGACAAAAAACGCAGGCAATCAACCGATCACAGTTAAAGAAAACATAAGCATACAAGACATACAAATATACATTAAAAATACTCAACTAACCAAAGTTCAAACCTATTTAAACAAAACATCCAACTGGTACCAAAAAAAATCCTAATAAACTCAACTCCAAATACTTACTTAAATGCAACCAGTAAAACTTCTCTCGATTGGACCAAATCAAAATAACCCGACTTCGATATACAAAAATCAAACACTTACACTACATAGGTAAAAGCCCCAATATATGTACCTCTTGTAACAACCAACTATCAATAGAACACATACTAGACCCTCAAACATTTGTCTTATTTTAAATTATTTAAAGATTCTCATATCTCATTAGTTATGAAGCGATCCATGCCGGGGTACAACTCTCAGTCACAGCAGGGTCGAAATTACAGAAATATTAATAATTTGCCGGAACTCCCAGTTAAGGCACGGCCAGGGGGCGGGAATTAAACCTCTGGGTGGGGGGAAAAAAGCACAAAGGCGTGTTCATGACCCGCGTGGGACTGGGTCAAAGAGTCAGACCACGGAAAAACGATACTATCCTGGTACTGCTGCTGGGTCCGTCATGGTCGAGGCTCAGTCTCGTGGTCCTCATAATTCTGCTGGGTCTGGCGTGGTCGAGGCTTAGATTCGTTTTCCTGGTAATGCTGCTGGGTCTTGCGTGGTCGAGGCTTAGCTCTGTGGTCCTGGTAATGCTTCTGGATCTGGAGTGGGCGATGCTTAGTGGTCCTGATAGTGTGGTTTCGTGTCGTCTTCAGAATACACCGACTGGCCCTGGTAATATCCAGCGGTGTCGCAATCAACCAGACCGAAGACCTTTGGTTCGTGGCGTTGCCAAAGATGGACTGGTACTGGGAGTGACCAGCGGTGGCGCAGTCGTCTTCGCCGTTGTCCCATCGATCCCATTTGCGTCTGTCGTTGAGTTGTAGGCAGATAGACTGGCCCTGGGAGTGACCAGCGGTGTCGCAGTCATCTTCGCCGTTGTCCCATTGATCCCATTTGCGTACGGCGTTGATTTGGCGGCAGACAAATCCTCAGCATTCGATAGCTGGAAAACGATCGGGTCGCTCCGGTATTCAGGGTCGCTGACAATGGTATTCCTCCGATGGTGACTAGAGCGTCGACCCTGCCAACTTCCAAGTTTAGAAGATGCGTTACTCCTGGGGACCCTGGGACTCAGTCCGTTTCCCGTGATCGATAGACGGCAGCAGTCGATTGTTCATATGCCGCGGCGGCCACACTCTCAGCAGAACAACACTCGTCGATCCCGTCGGTCTTCATCTTCATCGACCGTTCGGTCGTCACGCGGTTAGCTGCCTCAGCATTTCGGGAAGGTATTGCCTCGTTTGTAGCGGTACGTTGCAGGGCCGATGGTCCGCATCCTTGGGATGGGGATACTCTTGGTTTGGTATCCGTTGAATTTCTGGCTGGGTGGGTCTGTCCGAGATTCCGAGTCGTCTACTACGAACTGAGTGGTCAGCATCTCGAACTCATGCCTCCTGGTGAATAGTTGGCACTCGGCCCCCCACAATTTTCATAGATCCTGTCTAATTCCCTTTTCGGCGTATATTGGGCTCGCTGCATCATGAGTCAGAGATCAATCATCCTTCAGCCTTGTTGGTTAACAACCCAGAAATAGCTCGAGCAAGTTGCTCCGGGCTCCCTCCATAAGACTCCACACGCTCTTCCAGCCGTTCGATGAATGCCAACGCATCCGAATGTCCGTCGAACTTCAGTCCCTAGTTGCGCAATTTGTCGGCCAAGTTCTGGATTCTTCGGCGGAGCGGTGCGGGTAGCTGCCGTCGCTGAATTGTCAATCAGCTGAGGCTGAACATCCGAGGGGAAGCTTGGGAATTACTATTGGTAGAAGTTGTTCCACCTGGATGCTTTCCTTCTGCTCTCGATGGCTAGGTCCTGGTGACGGGGATGCCGTCTTCTGGTTCCTCGGTCTGGGTGCACTAGCGTAGAGGATTCCTAGCTACTCGATCCACTTTTCGATCGCTGTCGGGTGTTCTCCGTATGAAATAAAAGCCGCTATTCTGCTGCGCAACGCGTCCACAGTCCCTGTAGCGCTGAGGCCGAACTCTGCAGCAATATTCTGCAGTTCATCCTTGCGTCGATACGAAATAAGCTGCACGGCCAAACGGAATCGTTAATGTTTGAGCCCTAAGAGCTAGGTATTGAAGACTCTTGGGATTAATCGTACGGGTGAATATATGCACACTGGGTCGCGGCCGCGGGGTACCGATTGAATCTGCAGGATGGCCTGGTTGATGATATATATTGTCGAGGCGCCTTGGTATCCTGTGCGAGGGTCCTGGTGATCCTGCTTGTGGATCCTCACTGTCGTTGGTCTTTGGTATGCTGATCGATGACACCAGGGATCATTGGTCGTTGGGACGGTCTTTGTTATCTATATTTACTTAGAATGGTCCTTATTGTAGTCCTTGCCTAAGGAGGGTCTTGGTCGTCGATCCTTGGCGAGGTGTCCTGGTCGTTGATCCTGATTATTTTTTTCGGCATTGGGGTTTTTATGCACTGGTTGCGTTTTAGTTCGATGCTGCGTATACACTGTCAGCCGTCTCGATCGGAAGCTGCACTGTAGCTCTCCTCCTTTACGCTCGGGGTCCGTTGGCGTCGGCCCAGCTCCAAATCCACACCCTCTCTCTCTCTGCTGCTGGGCTGCGTTTCTCTGCTGCTGGCCACGTGCTGATGCTATGGCTATGGAGGTTAGGGAAGTCAGCCTCGGCTGTACTGGAATAATGGGCCACTGTACGTGCGTTTTGCAAAATCAATAACTGTTTGCTATTAACGCTGTTTTCTGCTCTTCCGTGATTCTGCTCCTCTACTTCTCCGCTTTCTGCTTTTCTATTCTGCTTTCGACGCTGCTCGACTGTGTTTGCTTATCTTATTTCGGACACCACGAGGGGCCACTCGAAAATACACAGGGACGCCGATCAGCGTCCAATCCACTAAGGGCTCGAGACAATCGCCGGACATCACCTTTGGGAATCGGCTGGACTACACACTACGACAGGGGACGGGGGGGAAAAAACACACAGCGACGCCAGTCAGCGTCTAAAAAAGGCCGAGACAATCGTCGGGCAGCGCTTTTGGGAACCTGCGTGTCTGCTAATTACTACAAAAGGAGAGAGGGGGGTGAAGAAAGCAACATGCGGGACCGCTAGTCAGCGTCAGCAAAGGGCCGAGACAATCGTCGGACGGCACTTTCGAGAACCCACAATACTACGTGTCACTGCGAAAAGAGAAGAGGAAGAGTCAAAAGGAGGAGGACAACCCATAATATATAAATATAAAAGTACTGTTTCGCATCTTACTTCTTTTTTTTGTCGCTTGTTAGCTTCCTGCTTGCAGGCCCTATTTGCCGGTCTCACGCTGCCCATGCTCTGCCGACGTGCCCTTGCCCTTTCTATGTCGGTACTATGTCGCTCTCTTCGTGCTGTTCATGATCCACTTGATAGCGGCGTTTTTCCCATTTTTTGTCTCCGCCCGATGAGCGTGAGTTCTGTTTGATGGGCTTTCGCTCTGTTTTGGCGTGGGAGCTCGATGGGATCGCTCTCTCTCTCGGTGACATGGATGTGTTGCTGGGTTTTTTTACGTTGGGGTCTGCGCGCTGGTTCCTTGTTCTCTCTCCGGCGTGGGTGCGTTACCGGGTTCTCTCTCCCGTCGGCGTTGGCTAGAAATGGCACTATTAAGATTCCGCGATCGTGACCCCCTCCCTCCAACAAAATCACGAAACGGCTTGAATCTTCTTATTGGCACTTTGGGCCGTTTAATTAAAGTAAAAATTCGTGGAAAACGCTCTTAAATCTAAATAATAGCATCAATTAACGAAATCTTCATGATCAACCATAACCATAACAAGAAATAAATGAAGGGGAAAAAAATGACGAAAAATGTGGGGGAGCTCCTTCACACATTAAGCACCTTCTGTAAATACACACCCATTATACTTATGTCTTACTAAGCACCTCCTGTAAATAAATAACCCAGAGCTGAAGGCCTCAGTCGCCATTGCTCAACATAAGCTCAAAAAAGTTTTGGGTTATCGTCATCGCCCGATATTTTACTTTGGGACGTCGCTAGATTTTTTAGCTTCATCAGTTTGAATTCTCGATATGCTAAATAATATGCTAAAATGTTTCTTCATAGAGATCAGTATGTCTTATGTATGTATAGGTGTTCCATACGGTCGGGCGAACAACGTTTTTTTTATATCAAGATATTCTATTCTCATGGCTAAGCCGAATTGTATGAAAATAATCTCTCAAGAGGTCCACCGAGGCCAAACAATTGAAAATAAATAAAAAAGTTTTGAATATAGTTTTCTCGAGATGTTATTTTTAAAAGATATTGAAAATCCGCCAATTTAATTAATTGACATACATATAATTTCATTAATTTTGATCTGAAAACCTATTAAAATATGCAAAAGTTAACTTTTTTTGGTATTTTTTTGTCATGTTTTCCATTATTATTTTCGCCTATAAGAAAGATGATTCTTGATACAAGTTTTTCCTCAAAGTCTCCCTTACATATTGAACTATCTAAAAAAAATCTCAGAAAATGTCCGGTTAACGGAATTTTTGTAACATTTATAAAGCCAATACATTTTTGTCCCGTGCGATAGAAGCTTAAATTAAATTGGAAAAAAACTACAAGCCATACATGCTTAAAATGTTAACCATTTAAGTCATCAATGCAGAACATTAATTTGAAATTCACATCAATATATCGCCTCAACTTTCGCTGAAATCTGAGTTTGAATTGGTCGCCGCGAACACCACTTCTATATTTATTCCGTGCGAATGCCGTGGTTTTTTGCAAATATCTCGAAAACGAACATCTAAAGCCTAACGAGCCTAAAATCGCCCTTAGCACCAGCTATAGGGTTAGTCAAGTGGTGAATCATAAAGTTAAAACAATTTTGAATTGAATTGAATTTTTATTTTTATTTTTATACATTCTTACAACTTGAAATGCGTACGAACGTCCAGTTCGACATCAGAGAAATGCCCATATATCGTTTATTACCGGATCTGGTGAACTTAGTTTCTCTGTAATTTAACGCCGTCAAATAAAGTGAGATAAACTGATCGTGATAAATAAATCCGGATGTCCGTAATTCCTCACTTACGGCATCGCGTCATGGTACGGGCTTAAAACATATAGCTGCGTCCAACATTATAGAAGTGCCCATTCAAATTTTAATTTTCCCTCAATAAAAAGTAGAAAAAGGACTTAGGAGAGCTTCCCCGAAAATGGGTTAAGTATATATGTAAGATACTTAAGTTAAGCATAGTATTCAGATCGGAAAATACGTTTTCAAGCAAAACGTGCAATATAAAAATACTGGCGGCCGATTGTGACCAAGTGTACATGCCCTGCCGTAACACTGCACGGTCAGATGTGGTTTTTTTACGTTTTTCAATTTTGGCGCAAAGTAAGAATTGAATTCACAGCATAGCAATGAGTGTATATTATGGCATTGGCGGTCTTTTACGTGGCGGAGGAGGAGGACAACAGTCGCACAAAAAGTAGACAACATTGAGTAAATCCATATGTTAAGTTAATGAGCTTTTTCACTAGCTGTTGCCATTCAGTTAAATAAAAGTTCAAGTGGTTAAATCAATAGTAGCTATAGTTTATTGGTATATAAGTATGTAGACCGACGAATGCGTATGTACATATGGATGTTTAAGCGAGGTGCGTAAAGACCGATTAAAGACCGATGCAACGAATGAGATATGATGCGATACGATCAGCTCCAGACTATATGCAGACCGGCGTATTGCGCTTGTGAAACGATCGATGCGATAACGATGATAGACTGATGGCCACGAAGATCAGCTCAAGACAGTATGAGTGCTAGGTGCAGACTATATGAGTGATAGATTCAGACTTAATTAAAGGCAGGTGGGCCGAATTGCCCGTGCCCTAATGTAAGCAAGCGAGCGATGATACGAGAGAGCGATGGTGAAAGATCGAGAGAGAGGCGAAGGCGAACGCATTAAGGAAGACGAGAGAGTACGGCTGAATATGCTGCTGCCGTGAGGGAGCTTATGTCGATGTACAATGTGATACAGTGGGCAGTACAAATAACAAACAGTAATAGGCATTTAGTTTTACTGCTGCACCACTGACTAAATTTTACTTATGTCGACTAAATATCGGGCTGGGAAACACAACATACCCCCCCGTTGAAAGGCTGACTTTCAACAAACTCGAAAGGGTTTTGCAGCAGCTTGCTCGTAGGCCAGGCATCGACACGAATCCAGATGATTGATGTTTAGCCTTGGTATGAGTGATTGAGCGGACAAAGCAGGCAGATCGCTATTCAAACAATGCAGCGGCGCTATGTCATCGGGCCCGACTTGGCACTCTGAAATTAAGAATAAAGTATTTGCATTAGCAACGGCCAAGATGTGGCCCAAAAGCGCCTTCAGCTCGTTCATTCCAAATGTTCCGGAGTAGCTCCTAGTGCAATAGAAGATTTGGCTATCTTCACTGAAGAACCTCACCACTCAATTGAGCACAATTTGGATGGACTTAGCTCCAACAGCTCTCGAAATTTGGGGATAATGTTGACTAGATGGCTTCTAGGAACGATGAGTGTAGGACTGCCATCAGCGAATTCCAGCGAAGGTCTAGATGCAAGTTTACAGGTGGATATAGGGCACTCGTTCGGTCCACTCGGGAGAGCCCATCTCGTTGTTTGGTTGGTTTGGTTTGGTTGGCTGAACGCTGACCGTCTGACATAACTGAGTTATCAGCACAATAAGACTCGATGCCGTCGCAGCAAAATCCGTGATCTTCCCAATCAGTTTCGGGAACGAGTACTAGTAAGGAATACATGAGCAACGAAGCGTAAACGAGATTCCGTGCAGAGTCCAGCGCCGAAGTAAGGCTGTCATCCCAATGCAGGTTCATCTTGCATATACGCTGAAGATCGACTTTCGACTTGGCCAATGCATCGAAGCCTAAACCAAGGTGAGGAGTGCGCTTTGAGAGCAGCAGCAGCGATGAAATGTTGTCTTCCTTCCATCGCAACCAGAAGATCTGCTGCAAGTAGGTAACGCATTGCCTGAGACCTGACCGATTGGTACTCAGCTTGATAACGTTAGGCTCTGCAAACTGCGAGAGGGGGTTGACATTCAATCAAGCTCGAATGGGCACATCCAGATAGGCAGGGCTCTCTGTAATTGCAACTAAAAATATATAATTATTCAGGGCCAAGATGTGGCCTAAACTTTTCCTCAGTTCATTCAATTTACTCAGTGGTACTGTAGTCTTGATTGCAGCTCCACTTCCCCCAATAGACCAATATTGGGATGAACCTAGTCCAAGAAAAGCTTGATTTCCAGCGTGAAGATTCAGCTTATTAGCGTTGACCAAAGTAGATTTGGTTATGAGCTGAACTGGATGCTTCCTGGGTGGCATGATTTGATAACGGCCAGCAAAATTTGACGAAGATTGAAGTCCATGAGCCAAGTGTGTCGGTTTGTTCGGATCAGCCGGAAGAGTCCCATGTGAAGAACTATCAGCCGGATGCAGAACGCTAACCTTGACGTAAGGCTGCTCTTTCGTTGACAAGTCAGAAACTGAGCATCTGCAGAGAGGCGACGATGATTGATGGCTCGAAAATACGAACATATGTTGATCACTAGCCGGTTCTGGAGGTTCGAATGGTGAGGAGACATCAGTGCTAATGTCTAACTTCCAATGAGTTTCAGTAGCTGGTTCTGGAGCTGGTTTGAATGGTGTGGAGTTATCACTGCTAATGTCTACCTTCCAATGCGATTTCTGGAAGTCTGGCGGAGCTCCATCAAGCACGGCAGGCACCTCAGGAAGCAATCTCTTGGCGAAGGTCCAGATTGTTTCTCCTTCTGAGAGTGTCAGCGAGAATCCGAGACATCTATGTATTTCGGATTGGGTTGGATTTCGGCATCAACAGGCTGCGCTGCCTGCTCATATCTTGCCAACTGCTGAGTTGGCCTCTCAGATAAGCATGAGTCAGGCTCGATCGAATCCGACGCAATATCCTTCTTGCGGATGCACACGACTTCTTGAGTGGAGTTCCCCCATCGATTGAACTGGAGATTGCTGTCCACTTTCGATACCCTTGGTGGTTGCATATCGCTTGGACTGGGGGCCGGCATACGCTGAGGTGGATGGTGCCAGCCGACAATGTTAGCGATGACAACTTTGGCAGAAACCGTGAAAGAAATAAGCTTGCGAGGAAAACGAGTGGCGATGACATCCCGAATCGAAGCATTCAGAGTCATGAACTGATAATTAAAGCTGTCCAACATTCCACTGCGCGTCTTGTCATAGTCCAACTCCTGGAGCTCATTATGCAGGGTTTTAAGAGTGCCCTGAAGCTTCTCGATAACTTCTAACTTTACAACGAGCATATAGTAAGAGCATAAGTGTTCAAATATCTGAGCTACTTTCAATTTCAGGAAAGTCACCCTGTTTTTAGCAGCGGCCACTACAATGTAATTTCCAGCATTCACTTCCATGGCAACGACAATATTAGCAAAACGTTTGTAGCGGGAAGACGACTGCAAAGAGTAACACGCGAATTAACTTCTGTATTGGGAAGACGACCGAACAGAGTAGCCCGCGTAATAAACGGCTCTAGCGGGAAGACGAACGCAAAGAGTAGCGAACGCTATAGAACGCAACGTCCAAAAACCGCAAGGATAGCTATGTGCAATACCAATATGCAAGGGCAGCCGGTATGGGAACCGTTTCTTGCGGGAAGATGAACGCAAAGAGTACCCCGCGCCGTACGCCAACAGCTACATGCAAGGCAGCCGGTGCATATATGCATGTATGGATTCACTTATGCAGCCGATGACACGGGTGGAATTAGCAATTATCTTATAGTTTTTAATGTTTTATTGTAGTTTGTGATTGCACTGATATAAATTATTGCACAAATCACGTCGGGGTCACCAAATGTTAAGCTTATGAGCTTTTTCACTAGCTGTTGCGATTCAGTTAAATAAAAGTTCAAGTGGTTAAATCAATAGTAGCTATAGTTTATTGGTATATAAGTATGTAGACTGACGAATGCGTATGTACATATGGATATTTAAGCGAGGTGCGTAAAGACCGATTAAAGACCCATGCAACGAATGAGATATGATGTGATACGATCAGCTCCAGACTATATGCAGACCGACGTATTGCGTTTGTTCATATATGTATGTGGGTGAAACGATCGATGCGATAACGATAATAGACTGATGTGCACGAAGATCAGCTCAAGACAGTATGAGTGCTAGGTGCAGACTATATGAGTGATAGATTCAGACTATATGAGTGATAGATTCAGACTTAATTAAAGGCAGGTGGGCCGAATTGCTCGTGCCCTAATGTAAGCAAGCGAGCGATGATCCGAGAGAGCGATGGTGAAAGATCGAGAGAGCGACGAAGGCGAACGCATTAAAGAAGACGAGAGAGTACGGCTGTGTTTAAAGGGGGCGGATCACCAGGTTTTCCCAATCACAAGCCAGTCAAATGTCTTCCACTTCGTTCACTTAAGTTTATTTTTCAGTATATAATGGTAGTATGTTCAGTATGTTATAAACGTTCACACAATGTACATATGTAGTCGAAAGCCTATGTGTATTTTCGAACAAGACGGCGAACGATCGAAACGGGGGTGGGCGCGTAACTAAAAACTCCCGCTCAAGCTTGTGGTCGCCTGAGCGCCGGTCGGCTCTCCCGAGTGCCGTGTGCAAGAGCGCGAGAGAGTGAGCGAGCCACAGTGCGCTGCAGAAGTTTGCGGCTGCTCTCAACATCCTCCACCCCCCTTGCAGGATTGCAAAACATTTGGTCGGGCTATGGTTGCGTGCACTCCCCGGAGACTGTCCATCCAAACACGGTGCTCTGGGCCACTGGAAAGCCGTCTTCCCGTGCCAGGAGCCCGGGTTGGATCACCTTCGGGTATACGTCTGCCCCCAGGATGACAGCGTTGCACACCTTCTCGTCACCGACGTGGGTAGTCGGCAACTTGAAGGCGTTGGCCAACGATTCGTCGACGCAGCTCACGGGGGTGCACGGGTCGATGAGCGCCGCCGTCTTGAAGGTTTTGGAACCCGTATCCAGGACCACCAGCGCCGTTTGAAGGAGGTTGAGGCTCCGATGCTGTAAAAGCGAGTCCACGGATGGCGCCGGGGCCCCTGCCATGGGTAGGCTCACGGGAAGTCGAGGGCGGCACTCAGCTCGGGATGCTGGAACTGAAGGCGACGGTGCTGGGGTCCGTTCAGCGGGGCGGCTGGCGGGGCGCCGAGGGCGGCGCTCCGTTCGGGATGCGGATCCTGAAGGCGTCGAAGCTGGAGTCCTTGCAGCAGGGCGGCTGGCGGGGCGCCGAGGGCGTCGCTCCGTTCGGGATGCGGACCCTGAAGGCGACGGAGCTGGAGTTCTTGCAGCAGGGCGGCTGGCGGGGCGCCGATGGCGGCGCTCCGCTTGGGATGCTGCAGATGGCGATGAAGCTGCCGAGGCCGAGCGGGCTGAACGCCGAGACGGGGGGATGTGAAGTAGCGTGTGGTGGTTTTTCCCACACACCCTGCACAGCCCGCCACTGCGACAATCCCTTCCGGAGTGCTGATGAGCCAGGCAGTTTGCGCAGTACTTATTAATAAGAACTGCTCGAAGTCTCTTCTCTGGGCTTAAGCGGAGGAAATGATGGCTGGTTCGAAGAGGATGCACATCTGGCAGACTCGGCACCGGTAGGAGTTTAGACTGCGAGCGCGCCGGCTCTCCATAATGCGGTCGGCGCGGGAACGTGGAGCCATGTCTGGATGGATGAAAACTAGGAGAGGATACAAGAGAAACCGAAGAGTATTAGCATGGAGTTGGTAACGGATAAGACAAAAAAACAAACACAACACACAGTCATGTTATGGTTTGACGGAACCACGGGGTTCTATTGGCAGAAGAACGACCTTAACAACAGGTCTTTTGAGGACTCCGCGAGCAGTAAGGATGTCCACCACACGGACCTTATCGTCGGCGCCGGGATATACGGACTGGATTCTCCCGAGCCGCCATTCATTAGACGGCACGTTGTCCTCTCTGACAACGACCATATCGCCCACCTGAAGATTTGGCGTAGGCGTCTGCCACTTGGTGCGTTTGTGGAGCTCTTTGAGGTATTCCTCTTTCCACCTTTGGCAAAACTGGCCAATGCCTTCATGTGGCCTTCAAATGCTGCCATCGATTAATTATCGATTTGATGTCTCCTTTAATTTCGGGCTCGGCCGTAGCCATCAAGGGTCCCCCAATAAGAAAATGTCCGGGGGTGAGGGCTAACAGTTCGTTCGGATCTTCGGATATAGGCGAGAGCGGAATTGAGGCATGCCTCTATCTTCGCGAGAAACCTCTTCAAATGTGTACTTTCGAATGGACGTGGCCATATAGAAGAGGGTTTTGAAACTCTTCACCCCGGCCTCCCACAGACCTCCCATTAGTGGAGCTCCTGGAGGGATGAAACGCCAAGAAACCCGTTGATGGCTATACGCATCCGTCACCGAGTCCTTAAATGCATCTAGGAAGTCACGGGAAAGGGTGGTCGCCGCACCCACGAAAGTTTTCCCGTTGTCGGAATGGATGCGCTGTGGACACCCGCGTCTTGCGACAAATCGAGCGAAAGCCGCGAGAAACTTCTCGGTTGTGAGGTCGGACGTGGCCTCCAAATGGATGGCCTTAGTGGAAAAGCACACGAACACGCACACATACCCCTTGGTAATGAGACGCGCTCTCCCGGTAAAATTCCGTATTTCGAACGGGCCCGCGATGCGTAGTATCGCATCGATATATCGTTGCGGACGGTCGTGTTATATTTCGCTCGTGCTTGAAAAATTATTAAAAATTGCCAATCTTCTCTTAAAGGAAAGTAATTTGTGTTTTTTACCTTGTTCTGGTGTTCCTAACCGATCGTGCAACGTGTTCGTTTTTAGTGCATACGCATTAATCTTACTTCTGTGTATTTATTTTCAATTTTCAATTCCTATTGTGCATTCTTAACTTCTCTGCACTTTCTTAATCGCAGCCGTTTTTTTGTTGCCTTTTTTCTAGTGTGGTGCGCTTGCTCTCTTTGAACCGCTCTCTGTTTTATCTACCCTCAGCTTATCTGTTTTCATTCTAACACACACGCACTGCGTTGGCCGCCGCTCTGTGCTTGACTCTCTGTGTTTCTATCGTCTCTCTGTGTCTCTCCGCTTACTTGCCGTTATTGTGTTTGTTTTGTTCGTTCTTGCGCGCGCAATTGTGTAACACAATTTAATGTCACTATCTCTGCCCCACACCGACTTATATTTTACCTATCTTTTTTCTTTTCTTTTTTACATATTTATTGTTTCTAATATCAAACAATGACCACCTGTTGTGCTAAACGCTGTGACGCTCTCCGTTCGGTAGCTACACGGCAAACATTTATTTTCTGCTGGTTGTGTGACAACACGGCTCACTCTAGCTGCGCGGGTTTTGGTCATATCGGTGGTCGCGTTGTCGATCTGATTAAGACCCGCTGCGGTCTCAACTGGACTTGTTGGGATTGCAAGGCAGTAGAAGCTGATACGCGAACTTTTATGAGACAGACTCATAACGAATTAGCTGCTGTCCACTCGGAATTCCGGAAATGACAGGATAAGTTTACCTCAATGGAAGCTCATTTCAAAAATCTTAGAATTTTAAATGAGTCTCCAAAGAGAAAAAAGGTTACACCTAGTTTGCCCAGCGTTCACAGTTCTAATTCTCTTGCAGCTAAAGACTCTGACGTTCCTCCAATCAGTTCGCCAGCCTTGATCGACTTTGGCGCCAAGGTAATCGATGTACACGCAACTACATCGAAAAAGACGGCTGGCTCTTCACATGTTGGCTGTTCACCTGTGCCTGTGTCTGTCAAGGATGTCCAACCGGATAGTATTGTTCATCCAGTGCCTGTGATTGCCCAGGCTGTCCAACCGGGCAGTTATGATCATACTGATGTCTGCATCACTGTTCCCCCTATGGAAGTTGATACTGCTGTCAGCATGGAAGTCGAAGTAGTTCCTTCCTCACCCGCTCGCACTGGCTCCTCAGCCAGCGCTATCCCATCTGCTCCTCGGGTAGAACCCGCCTCTGCCTCACCCTTAAACCATGTGACCCCTCTTGACCGATCTACTCTTTTCGCTGTCGCTCCTCTAAAATCTATTTTCGTCTCACGTCTTATGGAATCGGCTACGGATGCTATGGTTCGAGAGTATATTTTCTCTAAATTAAACATTAATAGCTCCTCTGACATAGTAGTTACTAAATTTTCTTTTAAAGAAAAACGTAGTATTTCCTCATTTAAAATTCTTGTTCCGGAGAAGTTTGTTAAGACTGTGCTTGAACCCTCTTTCTGGCCAGAGCACACTATCTTTCATATTTTCAATAGTCGATCACGGCCTTCGCAACCCGCTCCTCGGGCAGGAATCCTTCCAACTCCTTCTACTGATCTTTCATCCACTTCAAAAAACTGAATTCTTCCCCACCTCTAAAGATCACTTATCAGAATGTACGTGGCCTGTGCAGTAAACTCACCAAATTACATGCTGATAGTGCAACTTTTGATTTCGACATTATCGCCTTCTCTGAAACATGGCTCAATTCATCAATCTCGGATTCCGAGATTTTTGTAGATAACTTTAACATATATAGATCTGATCGACCATCTCGAGGTGGCGGCGTCCTAATTGCTGTTCGTTCCGACTTAACTTCCCAACTCTTTTCCATCGACGAGCTCAACACCATTGAAATTATCGTTGTTAAAATTCGTCTGTGTTCTTTTAATTTATTCATATCATGCTCTTACATCCCACCGTCCTCTGAATTTACAACTTATATGCTTCACGCTGCCCATCTCCAGTCCGTTTTGTCTCAGCTTGGTGATTCTGATCGTCTTATTGTCCTCGGTGACTTTAATCTCCCTAATGTCACTTGGTCCCCATCCAATGACTCAAACTTAATGTTCCCATCTATACAGCATGACTTTGTTGATTCTCTGTCCGATACATCGTTAGGCCAGGTAAATGGCATACGCAATAGCATGAGTAGGACCCTTGATCTCGTCTTCACTACCGATGCTTCGAGCACTTTGGTATGTCGAGGATCACCTCTATCATTCCCTGAAGATCCATACCATCCCACACTTTCAATTGATTTCATGTTACCATCTTCAAGCCCTATAAAGTCGTTTATTAAACCTTCAAATATTTATTGCTTCAAGAAGGCTGATTTCCTCTCCTTGAATAATGCCCTATCTCAGATGGATTGGTCATTCCTTGACGATTTCCAGGAAATCGAGTCTGCCACGAATGCATTCTATAGCTCTATTTTTTCCATCTTTCCCATGCATGTTCCTTTAGTTACCCCCAACAGAAATCTTTCTGGTCCTATCTGGTTCACCCCTAGATTAATAAATCTGAAGAATTTAAAATCCCGTATGTACAAGAAGTTTAAAAAATCCGGTTTGCAATCAGACTTTTCGAAGTACTCAATTGCAAAATCGAAATTTTCCTTATTTAATACATTGTGCTACAACAGATACTTGAGCCAATGCAAGCTTAACTTTAAACGTGACCCTAAACAATTCTTCAGGTTTGTTAATTCTAAACGTAAATCTTCCCGATTTCCTTCTTCTCTACACTTAAATGGTAGTTATGCTTATAAGGATTGTGATATTGCTGATCTGTTCGCTTCCTTCTTCCAACGTTGCTACTCTGTCCCTTCCATTAACTTTCCCTCTATCCTTGCTTCATCGAACGACTTTAGTAGTAGTTACTCTTATCCTATCCCTATAAATAGTTCTAACTGTATCCTTCCCCCCTTCATCGACTATGATGGTCTCCTAACAAATTTAAAATCGTGCAAGTTTTCGTTCTCCACTGGGCCAGACTCGGTTCCGAGTGCTGTTCTAAAACTTTGTGCTGAATCTCTTTGTGTGCCTCTCCTAAAACTTTTCAACTTGTCTCTCAAGACTGGTGACTTTCCCACCGTCTGGAAAGAATCCTATATAGTACCCTTTCATAAGAAGGGATCTAAATCTGATTTCTCTAACTACCGCTGTATTTCCAATTTATCTGCCATTCCTAAACTCTTTGAAAAAATCATCACTTCTCAGCTGCAACATTTTTTTAGTTCTGTATTCTCTGAATCTCAGCATGGATTCATTAAACGTCGCTCAGTTTCCACTAATCTCCTTGAATTTTCCACCTTCGTAACTTCGGGTTTTGCTAAACAGTGTCAAACTGATGTCGTTTATACTGACTTTAGTAAAGCCTTCGACTCTGTCAATCATAATCTACTTATTCATAAACTGTCTCTTCTAGGGTTTCCGACTAAGCTTCTATACTGGACTAATTCTTACCTTTGTAACCGCTCACAACGTGTCTGCTTTAACTCCTCTCTCTCTCTAAACCTGTTATTGTCTCATCGGGGGTTCCTCAAGGTAGCCATATGGGTCCCTTGCTATTTAACCTATTTATTAACGATCTTCCACAAATGTTATCTCATTCCCGTGTCCTAATGTATGCTGATGACGTTAAGCTATGTTTTTCCTACAGTGACCCCTTGTCCCCACTATCTTTGCAATCTGATCTTGATGCCCTTAACAACTGGTGCCTAATTAACATTCTACCTCTTAACATTTCTAAATGCTATATAATGACTTTTCACCGCAATAAGCCATACCTTTTCGACTACTCTATCAATAACTCTATCCTTCAACGCCTTTTCAAAGTTAACGACTTGGGCATTACCTTTGTACCTAACCTATGTTTCAACTCTCATATCTCTACTATCTCTAACAAAGCCAAAGGAGTCCTTGGATTTGTCAAAAGATGGTCTAAGGAATTTACCGACCCTTATACTACAAAACTTCTGTATGTTTCTCTGGTCCGGCCTATCTTGGAATATGGTTCTTGTGTCTGGTCTCCTCATTACCAAAAATTTCAGGATATGCTCGAATCAGTACAAAAACAGTTCCTCATCTTTGCCCTCCGGGGACTCAATTGGGACCCTTCGATCCATCTCCCTTCTTATGAAAGTAGGTTGCGCCTAATTAATCTCCACTCTCTTAAATCCCGTAGAACCTGCCAGGGAGTTCTCTTCCTCCATAAGCTTCTCTCTGGTGAGGTCGAATCGACTGCCCTCATCAACCTTATTAGTATTGCTGTTCCTTTCCGCCCGACTAGGCATTACTTCCCTCTTCATCTCCAACTCTGTCTTTCTAACTACTCGGATTATGAATCTTTCCGTAGCCTTTGCCGTAACTATAACCAATTTTTCCATCTGTTTTCCTTTGATACTAGTTCTAATATGGTCAAAATTATCTTAATCAATAACTTAATTTAATTTAAATTGCTTTAATTGGGAATTGTTCGGCTACCGGCTCTTCTCTTACCTAAATTTGGCTGTTGGTGGGATCTTATCGACTACTGAGCCGATAATCAGCCCCACCGGCTCTGAGTATTGGCATTGGCCCTTTAGTTTAATTAGTTGATATGTCATTTTACCCTTACAGTTTAACTGTACATTGTTAAACTTTAAACAAAATAAACAATCCCTGTATGTGTGAACGGTCGGGAAAAAGAAGTCCGCTCTGTTGGAAGGTCTCCCATCATTTGGGTCTGAAACCTCTTTTTATAAATGGTGCAGACCTTGCAGGAGTTCACGACCCCCTTCATCAAATTTTGAAGCCTTGGGATCCATTACTTGGATCGAATAAGACGCACCATTAATCGGTTGCCGCCATGGAGCGTTATCCGGTGTGTAAATTGAGCGAGAAGGCGAGACAGCCGACAACTGTACGGAAGGATAATCGGATGCCTTTCGTCATATTGCAGAGATTCGGCAAGTGCGACACGGCCGCACGCTCTGATAAGTCCGTGTCGGTCTAGGAACGGGTTCAAATTCAGGATAGAACTTGACCTTGGTAACGGATGCTTGTCACTGAGGCAGCGATACTCCTCGGGGTATTCTCGACGTTGAGTCTCTAGGATAAGAGATCGCTCCGCTTCGTTAAGGTCTCTGCTGGTAAGATGGCCCTCTCGTGCGGTATCTAACTTCCGACAGCGGCTTACGAAGCGAAGGACATATGCGCGGACTCGCATAGCCCGGTCAAGCTGAGAGAACCGTTCAAGGAACTCTTCGGATGGCTCGGCGCAAAATGGACCCTTACCGCACGAACCTCCAGAGGCGTAACTGGGGATTCCTCAGATTGTGCTGGCCACTAAGGTCGGGGCTGTCGCAGCCACGCTGGTCCTTGCCACCAGAGTGGGTTAGCAATCAGATCTTCCAACGGTACGCCTCTACTGGCTAAATCCGCGAGGTTCTGTTCGGACGGAACGTGAGACCACTCCTCGATCTTTGTAGCTTGCGCTATCTTTGTCACCCGGTTCGCTACGAAGCTAGCCAAGTGGCACGCGGGCTTCCTCAACAAGGCGAGGACTATGGTAGAATCGGTACAATACTGACAGACCGTGCGTGCCGCAGGCATATTCGGCAGGATAGCCGTCACCATTTCGGACAGGAGCACAGCACCACACAGCTCTAATCGGGGGAGCGATACGGTCTTCACATGGGCGACTCGCGTCTTAGCGGTGAGAAGTTGCACTTCGACGCGATGTCCCACCTCGACGCGCACGTAAATTGCGGCCCCATACGCCTTTTCGGATGCATCGCAGAATCCATGATGCTCGATCTTTACCGATGGTTGCGTAGCAATCACTCTTGGAATTCTGATCTGGTTGAGCACGGAGTAGCTGTCCAAGAACGTTTGCCAGCGCAGACACATTTCGTTGGCGAGATCTTCGTCCCATCCCAGCTCTTGCAACCATATCTCCTGCATGAAGATTTTGGACCGGACAATAAACGGGGCAAGCCACCCCACCGGATCGAACAACTTCGCGATCTGGGACAGCACTGTCCGCTTGGTATAGGGTGGCTCTCGCGCTAGTTCAGGAGGGACAAAGAAGAATTCGTCTGAGGTCGCCGTCCAGCGAATCCCGAGGGTCTTGGCCGTGCTCTCGGCCTCAATCTCAAGGAAATCGCTATGGAGAAGGTGGTCACTCGGCAAACCAGTTAAAAGGGCCTTGTGATTGCCTTGGGAGCACAGTTGACCCCAAAGGTGACGGTCTTGAGCTCGTAATCGCGGATTTCTCCATCCTTGTTTCGGAAAAGAATACGCTGGAAAGGAGTGTGGTTCGGATCGACCCAAATTTGCCGATACATTTTGGTGATGTCGGCATTGAACACGAACCGGAAGTACCGCCACCTCAGGATCTGCAGGGTTAAGTCCGATTGTAGGACCGGACCAGCATGCAGCAGATCATTGAGGCTAACCCCGTTAGTCGAGGGGCTGGATGCATTGAATACCACGCGGACTTTTGTGGTCGTGCTCTCAGGCTTAAGTACGGCGTGGTGCGGGAGGTAATATTCGGGGGAACCATGATCCGGAGGAACCTCGGTCATGTGATCGAGCGCTAAGTAGTCCCGAATCACGGCGTCGTACTGCTCTTTTAAACGAACGTCTCGCGACAAACGGGTTTCGTTTCTCAGAAACTGAGCCAGCGCAATCGATCTGGAATACCCCAGACTTGAACCGGGATGGTCCGGGTCGCGGAACGGCAGAGTGACTACGTACTACCCGGAGGCGGTTCTCGTAGTGGATTGCCGGAAATTGCTCTCGCAGTAGGAATCGGACTCGCTTACCATTTTAGTAGGTATGTTCTCCACATCCCAAAACTTTGTGAGGAGTTCCTCTAAGGGGGATTCAAGTGTGGCGCTCACTTGCGTGGAGAACGACGAGATATGGCCTTGTGCCGTATTGGATACGGGGCCGGTAAGGACCCATCCGAAAATGGTCTCCTGTCCGAGGGGGGATCCACAGATGTTGGTCTGTGTGCCACTTTGGAGGATGGATGGAAGGAGGTCGGCTCCGATCAGGACGTCTACCTGCGAGCACTCTTAAAACTTCGGATCAGCCCATGGCAGATCCGGCAAGTCTCGCAACGAGTCCTGCGGGATCGGATAGGACGGAAGGTTGCCGGCCAGTTCCGGAAGAACGTAGGCGGAGGCGTCGAGCTGCAAGTTCGGCTTTGTCGGGGAGCGTATAAGAAAGTGACAGAGCCTCTTGGACTGAGAGGACACGGTCTGATTAAGGCCCGATATTTGTGCTTGGATTCTGCGGAAAGGAAAATTCATGATAGTGGACAGTCGTTCCGTAATGAACGTCGCCTCGGAGCCCGGGTCAATTAGAGCGCGGGCACGAAAATTTGTGCCGAGGTGACAAACGTTTATGATGGCCGTGCCAAGAAGGACGGCCCGGTTGCCGGAGGCGAAGAAGTTTTGCACGCTGGGGTGCGTTTCGGACGAACTTGGATTTGGTGCGGATGTGGAAGATGGTTCACTGGGCACTGAAGTGCCCCGGTGCAGCAACGTGTGGTGTCGTTCTCCACAAGTGATGCAGTTGTGCGCGCTTTGGCATTCACGGATTCTATGTCCTCCTGTGAAGCAGTTCAGACAGAGCTGTTTTTGGCGAATATAATTGGACCGAGCATCAACGGTCATATGGAGGAAGTGAGGACACATACGGATTGGATGATTCTCTTTTGAACAGAGATCACACGTCCTCCTCTTCGGGTTCACTGTTGTCTCGAACGAGTGAACCCTCCTAGGAACAGGACTCCCTTGGGACCGGAACGGATTAGTTCTAGAGGGTGGCGGGTTCGGGTCGCTTTTCGAACTGGGTGCATGGGAAGGGTTGCCCTCGATGGCCTCCAAAGTCAGATACCTCTGACTCAGGAAGGAGTCCATCTCAGGAAGGTGTCATGGGGGCATCTCCTTCTTTGTGGTGACGGAGTCTTCCCACGAGGCCCGGGTCAACTTGGGCAATTTGGAGGCGCAAATCGTCACCAACAGACTGTCCCAGTTTTCGGTAGAGACCTTGGAATGCGCCAGTGCGGTTAGCACCCCGTGGAGCGTCCCTTGGAGCTCCTTCAGAGCACGACTCGACTCGGAAACAACTGGTGACAGCGAGAGGAGAATATTGATCTGGTTGGTCACCAAGAGCCGGTTGTTCTCATATCGGTCACGGAGGGAATTCCATGCCGCCTCGAAGCCGTCGTTGGTCAACGGGGATTTTTCCACGATGGCTTTTGGATCACCACTGGTCTTCGTGGTTAAGTGCTACAGTTTTTCTACGGGTGAGAGCCTCGGATTATGAATGTAAATGGCTGTGAAGAGGTCCCGAAAAGTGGGCCAGCGAACGTAATCCCCCGTGAACACTTCGATGTCACAGGGTGGCAGTCGACAGCCGCTATTGGAGTCCGGCTGTGCAGGAAGACGGACTACTGGTCTGGCCGATTGGACCGTAAGATCGTCTAGGCACCGTTCATAATCGTCATAGCACGTGTCGTACATGGCTTGGATCTCGAGTTGGGTGTCAGGATCCTCGTCAACCGACGCCATGGAACAGGCCTCGAATTCAGCATCCACCTTTGCCCACATGTTCTGCAAGCGGTCTCTACGGACCTGAGCGATAGCGGGGGATGGCGTGCTGGTACCGGAAGCGGTAAAACGCTCTTTTAAACTGGTCAGCCTGCCGATGGCCGCTACCAATTTCGCACGTGCGGAGATGAACGCTGCTTGGGCCATTGGAGAAGTGCGTCGAGAGCTGATGGGGCTGGTAGGTGGAAGAGCTGGCACCTTTAGCGTGACTGGCGACGGGAACAGGACCGATTTGCTTTTTGCCGCGGAACTCGTACTCGGTTTAGGCGTACCGGGTAACCTTATCGGTTTAGTCACCGAGGTAGGTGTTCCTGGGGCGGAACCACTGCGTGGTGTCCTACTACCTGGAGCCCGCTCTTAAGTTTATTTTTCAGTATATAAGGGTTGCCCCCGCTCAAGCTTGTGGTCGCCTGAGCGCCGGTCGGCTCTCCCGAGTGCCGTGTGCAAGAGCGCGAGAGAGTGAGCGAGCCACAGTGCGCTGCAGAAGTTTGCGGCTGCTCTCAACAGGCTGGATAGGCTGCTGCCGTGCGGGAGCTTATGTCGATGTACAATGTGATACAGTGGGCAGTGCAAATAACAAACAATAATAGGCATTTAGTTTTACTGCTGCACCACTGACTATGATTTTACTTATGTCGACTAAATATCGGGCTGGGAAACCCAAAACCATATCTGCGGGAACGAAATAGCAAGTCACGATTCATTTACATTTTACTGACCCTCTCTATGCATCTTAGCATAGACAGAATCCCATGAGCCTTTTATTGTTATTGAATTAAAATGTTTCCTATCCGCCTAATTCCAAATCAACTCTCTTTTCTCGACACTCTTTATAAGTTTTATTATTTTTTCGTCGCAAAGCTGCCCCAATCTTTATACCCGGTACTCGAAGAGTATAGGGGTGTTTGAGATGCCAAGCTTTTTTGGCACCTATTTCTATCCAAAATAATAACGCGAATTGTTCAAATGTAATAACTGTTTATTTATACCGGCGGCTGCTAGCGGAAGCCGATTGCTTGCTCTTAGCACAACCAGATAAATGTACATATGTGTAAACGAGATCCAAATGCAACCAATGCGCAGAGAGGTTAGCAGATTACTGAAATTAGCACCGTCGGCTAATCAAAGCTAGAGCCGAGGCGGCGGCTGCAGAGCGCCCTTTACAGAGGGAGAGCGCAGCAGCGCTGCCGAACGTGGGCGTTTACAGTATTGCAGTATATTGTATTGTATTGTAGTCTATGTATAGTTTTAAGTTAGGCCTGTTGATTAGCGGCTGGCCCGAACATACTCCCCCCGTTGGAAGCCAGTCTTTCAACAGACTCCTTGAGGGGCAGTACACATAGCCGTGTAACGGCCCTTCTGATGGTTCCTGTGGCAGTCTTCAAGTCAGCTACGCGGCACACTCCATCCTTGCCCTTGACGACCTCGACCACTCTAGCTAGTGGCCAACGCATTGGAGGAAGATTCTCGTCCTTAATCAGAACGAGATCGTTTACGCAAAGATTTTGCGTGGGAGTCCGCCATTTCGACCGTTCTTGCAAAAGAGTTAGATACTCTTCGCGCCAGCGGCTCCAGAATATCTGCTGCAGTTGAGTGACCCGTTGCCAGCCATCCAGACGATTATAGTTCAGCTTCGTCAGATCGGGCTCGAGGATTGCTTCATGTGGACCGCCTAAAAGCAGATGAGCATGAGTCAGGACATCCAAATCAGCAGGATTTTCTGAAAGCGAGAGCAAAGGGCGAGAATTAACAATTGCCGTGATCTGGCAGATCAGAGTGCGCAGCTCGTCGAAGTCAAGCACAGAGGGCCCAACTGAGCGGTACAGGTGATGCTTTGCTGTCTTCACGGCCGCTTCCCACAATCCGCCAAAGTGCGGAGAGCGTGGTGGGATGAAGCGCCAATCGATCGAGTCCGCCAAGCAGGATTCATGGACCTCCTTCATATGCGAGTCGCTCATAAAGAGTTTCTTGAGCTCCAAAAGCTCGTTCTTCGCGCCAACGAAGTTTGTCGCATTGTCAGACCAAATTTGACTTGGCCTTCCTCGCGTGGAAGTGAAACGCTTTAAGGCGCCTAGAAACGAAGCGGTGGTCAGGTCCTTTACGAGCTCCATGTGTATAGCCTTAGAAGTGAAGCAAATGAATACACTGATATAGCACTTGATGGGTGGCCTCGTGCGGATTTCTGATCTATACAAAAAGGGCCCAAAGTAATCCACTCCAGTGACTTCAAAAGGTCGAGTTCCCTCCAAACGCTCCTTAGGCAGATCTCCCATGATGTGCTGAACCATGCGCGGCCTAGTCCTAAAGCATCTCACACACTTGCTGACTACCTTTGATACTGCCTTGATTCCGCCAATGGGCCAATATTCCAGTCGAATTTTGGCAAGTAGTGCGCGAGGTCCAGCATGAAGGTTCCTTTCGTGATAATACCTTATCAGCGCACAAGTTATGGGATGTCCCTTTGGCAGGATAAGAGGGTGCTGAGCATCAAATCCCAGAGATGAGTTTCCAAGACGACCTCCAACTCTTAGTAATCCATGCTGATCGATGAACGGAGAGAGTGAGCTGATTGAACTGGATTTCCTGACTTGACCATTGCGTTGAATCTCTCTTATATCCATATACAAAACAACCAGTTGAATATGCCGGATCAGAAGATGCGTTCCTTGCCGAATATCCGAAACGGTGAGTCCAGAATGCCGAAGCCGATGTACAAATTTATGCATGTAGGTGAATGTGCGCTGCATGCCGAAGAATGAATTTGCAAATTTGCATTCTGACGTGAGATCGGCATGTGGAGACGCGATCAGCAATACACGCCTGCGAAGCTCTGCCGTTGCTGCCTTAGGAACAGGAGGTACAGGCCACTCTTCCTTGGAGCCTACCAAAAATGATGGACCATGAAACCACAGCTCTGAGTGGATAAGTTGGTGGGGAAGCGAGCCTCTAGAGAGAACGTCAGCAGGATTTAATGATGTGGGGACATAGCGCCATTCCATGCCTGCCGTCAACTCCTGAATTGCTGCCACTCGATTTGCCACGAAGACTTGAAATTTGGCTGGCTCATCCCGTATCCAAGATAATGCTGTCGATGAATCTGACCAGCAATAAAATCGACCTGTAAAACTTCAATATCCTTCAAATTATTCATTAGTTTCGCAAGCAAATGGGCTCCACTTAATTCAAGCTTGGGAATCGATAAGGTTTTTAGCGGCGCCACTCGAGACTTTGAGCACAAGATATTGCTCGACAACTGCCCTTCCCTGGACACCACATATATGCAAGCGCCATATGCTTCTGTGCTGGCGTCACAAAATCCGTGAAGTTCGATTACCGTATTAGAAGGATGAACAACGCGAGGAAATGATATCAGCGTGATACTTGACAAACTGTTTCTCAAGTCCATCCAAGAGGAATGCAACGCTGAGGGTAGGCTTTCATCCCAATCCAAATTTTCTCTCCAAAGCTACTGAAGGAAGATTTTGCACCTGACAATAACGGGATTTATCAATCCAAGAGGGTCGTAGAAACGAGCAATCGTAGACAAAACCGATCGCTTGGAGGGCTTCGAATTTGTGTCCAGCACGGACAAGGCAAAAAAAGCAGCTGATCTGATGCAGGGTCCCATGCTAAGCCAAGAGTTTTCGTTATGTCACTTCCATCATGAAACCTTAAGTATTTCTCTCTGTCCTCTTCAGGCGTTCCCTCAAGTACTTCCTGATGGCTAGAGCACCATTTCCTAAGCTTAAAATTACCGCAAGACAGTATGGCGGAGGTTTGATGCATATTTTCCATGACCTCAGCGACAGAGCTGCCGCCCGAGATGAGATCATCCACGTAAAAATCCTGCTGCAGAGCAGCTGAGCCAAGAGGGTAGGACTCACGGACTCACTCACTCGTCAATGGCCAGCTGGTGCATTGCGCGAACTGCTAAAAACGATGCAGCTCTAGTGCCATATGTGACGGTGTCTAATGTGTAGACCTGAACTTCGGACTGGACAGAATCTCGCCATAGAATGCACTGAAAGTAATTGTCAGGTGAAGACACTCGCACGCAGCGGTACATTTTACAAATGTCCCCAGTGAGAGCGACTGGATATGTGCGAAACCGAATTAATATGCTGAACAATGCAGGCTGAATAACAGGGCCTGCCATCATCGCATCATTTAGGGAACATCCAGTTGATGTAGCTGCCGAACCATCGAAAACGACACGAAGCTTTGTCGTCGTACTATCCTCCTTTAAAACACAGTGATGAGGCAAGAAATATCTGCAGAGACTACGAGAATCAGGGTTGACTGGGGACATATGCTTCAACTCAATATACTCCCTCATAAAGGCAGAGTACCGCTCCTTGAGTGTAGTATCACGATCCAACTTTCGCTCCAAATTGATGAATCGACGATGCGCCTGAGTGTAAGATTCCCCTAAGCGATCGCCATTATCCTTTAACGGGAGACGAACTGAATACTCCCCTGATGGCAAACGTGAGAAGTGGTCTACGAAATGCGCTTCACAATCTAATTCTTCCTTCGTTTTCAAAACGGCGTCCGCACAAGTCTCGACCTCCCAAAACATACGAAGAGTTTTGTCCAACCTTGCATCCATGCTAGCTTCCGAATCTGGAGAATTGTGCGTTGCCAAGAGCGCCGAGCGTGCTACCCTTTGTCCACCACCGGATACGATCCACCCAAGCCGGGTCTTCTGCAGAAGAGGCAGACCATCGATGAGTTTGATTTGCCCTACGCAGAGGAGATCATAGAAAATGCTGGCACCAATGAGAAGATCCACTCGCTGAGGGTTGAAAAATGAAGGATCAGCAAGCTGAATATTTGACGGAATATTCCAATCGGCTACATTGACTGCCAGACTTGGTTGACAATCGGTGATCGTAGGAGCTATAAGAGCAGTAAGCGTAGTTGTATAGTCAGCTGTGCGAGAATGCATACAAATGTTCACGGTGGATCCCTCAGTAGCCACGCTGGTATCGCCGAGCCCAGAGACAAGTGCAGACGATTGAGTTCTCCTAAGCTGAAGCTGATGGGCGAACCTGGATGTGATGAGATGAAGCTGAGATCCTGAATCTAGTATGGCACGACAAGGAACTAAAACGCCAGACCGATTCTTTACGAGAACCACAGCGGTAGCCAGAAGCACAACATCGGATTGAAGACCTTGGGCAGCAAGAGAGGTAGAGGCAGGGGAAGGTGAACTGCTAACAGAATCCTGAGTGGCAGAAATAGCGACTGGTTGGAGTGTTAGATCTGGAGGAGAAAGATCTGGGGAGCCTTGAGTTGTAGATTGCAGATTCTCAAAATGCAACAAACTATGATGCCTCCCACCGCATACTCGACATTTTCCACTGTTGCATGCACGAGTACGATGCCCCGCTTTTAGGCAGTTGAAACAGAGGGAAAGCTTCTTCACTTCTTTGTGGCGCAGCAACGGAGACAAATTCCCGAATATCCTGCAGGAATATATACCATGTCCCGCTGAATGGCAAAAACTGCATCCAGATGAGTCGGTGGAAGAGTTGGAGGCAACAAAAGTTTTCTTAAACTGAGAATTATGGGTTTTTCCCACCTGAGCGCTACTAGCTGGTGCCGCTGTAGCGTATTCCAAGGTCTCCATTTTCTGGCACCGCTTCTCCAAGTATTCATAAAAATCCTTTGCTGTAGGTATGGCATCCGACGACAGGTGTTCTTCCCATTTCATTTGCGTCTTAGCGTCCAACTTCTGCAACAGCAGGTTAATTATAATACAGTGGGATATCTCCAAATCCGTTCCTAATGTTTGCAAAGCACGCATATGCAAATTGACTGCATCCGAAAACTCCCGAAGCCTTTTGGGAGATGGCGAATCCACTCTCTTGAGCCCAAGAATCTTCTTGATGTGTGCCTGAAAAACAAGTCGCTTGTTACTAAAACGTTTATTAAGTATATCCAGCGCCACACGATAATTGGCACTGGAGAGTTCCAAAGATCGAACCGAATCCAAAGCCACATCAGCGAGGCTAGAGCGAAGGTGCTGGAACTTCTCGATGTCGCTGAGATCCGCATCCGCGTCGATGATCGAATTGAACATGGCCATAAAGTCCGAATATTCGACGTATCCACCGGAAAACTTGGGTATTTTCAGCTCAGGAAGTCGCTGCTTGTGAGCCATGATGATGGTACTGTGTCCAAAATGGTTTGGTAGGGTAGTCGAATTGGCAGCAGCGCGCGAGTGGCCTAGCTCGAGAGCAGCCAGTAGCTCAGCCTTCAACGATATAAAGAGCATATCAAAGTTGTTGCGCATCGCACTCCCAATCTCATCTTGATTGAGCGCTTCCAGTTCATTATGGGCCTTATTAAATTCCTCTCGAATTTCTGACAGCATGTCGATACGAAAGTCGATCTCCGTGGCGTTCAAATTATCGATCTTATTGCCAGCGAATGATTGGCCGAGCCCGCTCATTCGATCGTACAAAGACTGAACTTTACGTTTATAAAGACTCAGCCTGTTATTAGCCGTCACAACATTTTCGCCCGCGCCTGTATTGGGATCGCTTTCCATGTTTAACGGTGCGAAATTCAACGAAACAACGGAGAATAGATAACCGTTTAGCGACGGCGTACAGAATCGAGAAAGAGAGAGTGAAGACACGAAAAGTCGAAACCGTGGCTGCAGTTGTGCTGAGAATGAAAGACTTGACGATTATGCGACGGTGCACAGAAGCTGGAGCGAGAATGAGAGACACGAAAGGTCAATAACCGTGTCTGCGGCTGAGCATAGAATGAGAGATTCGACGATTAACTAACGGAATCTCAGACGACCGCACTCTCACTGAATTTGCGCATAAACCGTTTATATTCTGCACCAATGTATTTGTTTGTGGTTAAACTGCACAGAACCGAATATATTGTTCAATTTAAATGTTTTTGCACGAAACGCGATTAGCCAATGTCTTTAATCACGTCGGGGTCACCAATGTTTGAGATGCCAAGCTTTTTTGGCACCTATTTCTATCCAAAATAATAACGCGAATTGTTCAAATGTAATAACTGTTTATTTATACCGGCGGCTGCTAGCGGAAGCCGATTGCTTGCTCTTAGCACAACCAGATAAATGTACATATGTGTAAACGAGATCCAAATGCAACCAATGCGCAGAGAGGTTAGCAGATTACTGAAATTAGCACCGTCGGCTAGTCAAAGCTAGAGCCGAGGCGGCGGCTGCAGAGCGCCCTTTACAGAGGGAGAGCGCAGCAGCGCTGCCGAACGTGGGCGTTTACAGTATTGCAGTATATTGTATTGTATGTATAGTTTTAAGTTAGGCCTGTTGATTAGCGGCTGGCCCAAACAAGGGGTATATTAGATTTGTGGTGATAACGGATGTGTGTAACGCCCAGACGGAAGCGTTTCCGACCCCATAAAGTATTTATATTCTTGATCAGCATCAATAGCCAAGTCGATATAGCCCTGTCTGTCTGTCCGTCCGTCCGTCCGTCTTCATCAGCGCCTATATCTCAGAGACTATTAAAGCTAGAGCAACCAAGTGTTGTATCCAGTTTCCTCTGTTATCACACTACTCCAAATGTATTTCAAATTTCGCCCCACCCCCTTCCGATCCCACAAAAGACGAAAGTCTGTGGCATACACAGTTTGAAGATACGAGAAAACTAAAAACGCAGAATCATAGAAGATGACCATTTCTATCAGAATGTTGAATCTGAATCAGATCGAATTTTTTATATAGCTACAATGAAGAAAACCACTTCGAAAGTCATCGTTTCCTCTCGCTCTCTCTCACACGCAACCACGTCTGTTTTGCCTATTCGCCCAAATGAGCGCCTAGTTCTCAGAGACTATAAGAATCCAAACTCCTGTGATATCGTTTTAGCACAAGTTTATTTCAAAATTTTTCCACGCCCCTTCCCGCCCCCACAATGGACGAAAATCTGTGGAATCCAAAATTTTTAATTTAAAAGAAAAAAACCAAAAAGAAGAAGAATGGGGAAGAATTCAGTTTTTTGAAGTAGATGGCAAATCAGTAGAAGGAGTTGGAAGGATTCCTACCCGAGGAGCGGGTTGCGAAGATCGAGATCGACTATTGAAAATGTGACAGATAGTGTGTTCGGGCCACAAAGAGGGTTCCAACACAGTCTTGACAAACTTGTCCGGGACAAGAATTTTGAAGGAGGAAATACTACGTTTTTCTTTAAAAGAAAATTTAGTTACTTCTATGCCAGAGGAGCTATTGATGTTTAGTTTAGAGAAAATATACTCTCGAACCATTGCATCCGTAGCCGATTCCATAAGACGTGAGACAAAAATAGATTTTAGAGGAGCGACAGCGAATAGAGTAGATCGGTCAAGAGGGGTCACATGGTTTATGGGTGAGGCAGAGGCGGGTTCTACCCGAGGAGCAGGTCCGGATGGGATAGCGCTGGCTGAGGAGGCTGTGAACAGTGGGCAGACTAGGTGTAACCTTTTTTCTCTTTGGAGACTCATTTATAATTTTGAGATTTTTAAAATGAGTTTTCATTGAGGAAAACTTATCCTGCAATTTCCGGAATTCAGAGTGGACAGCAGCGAATTCGTTATGAGTCTGTCTCATAAATGTTCGCATATCGGCTTCAACTGCCATGCATTCCCAACAAGTCCAGTTGAGACCGCAGCGGGTCTTAATCAGATCGACAACGCGACCACCGATATGACCAAAACCCGCGCAGCTAGAGTGAGCCGTGTTGTCACACAACCAGCAGAAAATAAAAGTTTGACGGTTAGCTACCGAACGGTGACCGTCACAGCGTTTAGCACAACAGGTGCTCATTGTTTGATATTAAAAACCATATATATGAAAATAAAAAAGAAAGGAAAGGTAAAATATAAGTCGGTGTGGGGCAGAGATAGTGACATTAAATTGTGTTACACAATTGCGCGCGCAAGAACGAACAAAACAATCACATTAACGGCAAGTGAACGGAGAGGCACAGAGAGACGATAGAAACACAGAGAGTCAAGCACAGAGCGGCGGCTAACGCAGTGCGTGTGTGTTGGAAATGAAGACAGATAAGCAGAGGGTGGGTAAAAACAGAGAGCGGTACAGAGAGAGCAAGCGCACCGCACTAGAATATTTATATTTATTCATTTATTCGCCAACGGTTAAACCTTAACTGGCTAAACTAACTTACATCTATCTTAAACAATAAAAAGAAATCAACCAAAAACAATTTAAAATAAAACATGAAAAAATCAGAGAGCAATCGCCTAACGGCTGCTTTCCCATGGCAAAAGTCGAACCGCATCCCAGCTGGCAGCGCATTATACTGCCGAAGAGCCCTACATATTGGCTCGTTACTTCCGTAATTGCTCCGGTGGAGATCAATAGGCAACAAGATAGAATAGGCAACAACAAAACTGCTGCGATTAAGAAAGTGCAGAGAAGTTAAGAATGCACAATAGGAGTTGAAAATTGAAAATAAATACACATAAGTAACAAAAATTTCAGAAAAGAATACAAATAACACCGAGAAACACAGAATTCGGCAGGCCCGGCATATGTATGTATGTTAATATGTATGAAAATAATCAGATGATAGACAAAATAGACGTATAAAATTAGACAGCGGCTCAGGGAGAGTGCAGCATACAATGCATATAGCAACAACAAATCAGCTGAGCATAAGAACGAGTGGGGCTAGAAAGAATGCACAAAAATTGCAAAATTGCATTTGCAATTGCAATTGGAATTAACTGCACAAAAGCACGATAAACAAATAAACACGGATAGTAATTTAGTTGCACGATCAGTTTAAAACACAGTAAGAAATAATACAACACAATTACTTTCCTTTGGGCACAAAAATAAAATTTTTTAGGCGGAGCGAAGTGAAGAACGACTGTCGACTGGCCAGAAGGAACAAATTAAATTTCAGAGGCTACGCAACGCCTGCCAAGCGCTTAGTCATTCCCTCTCTCTCTCTCTCGTACACACTTGTACGTCTCGAACATGTAGTTATACATGTATGTACTTTATGAAATGTAGAAGCAAATGTTAAAATCATATGTTAACAAATATGGAAATATGTATTAAAATTCCAAAAACGGTTTGACTGTATTTTTTGAAATATTCTTTTTTGGCCAAAATTTAATTCGTCCCTATTGCGAACATATAATAAATTGCATACATCGTAAGCTCATATATGTATGTACTGACTGAGTACCGGGTATAAAGTAGAGCCGCGGCCTGTGCCGAGGCTCACAACGTTCCCCCTCGTTTAATTGTATTTTTCTTAGCCATTTCTTGTTTGTTCATTATCTGTTCTTGTTGTATTTACACACAAATTCACGCACACAACTTCAGTTCTAGCAGCATATCAATAAAACTCTAGGGACTGTAAAATATACCAGAAATACTACTAATAGCATGAAATACTTTTCCGGCATATATTGCGTGTTTGCTTGGTGATGTGAATAATACTTTTAAACTGACTCTAGCAAACGCATTTTGCATTCAAAATTTTTTTTCGGTTTAATACGAATAGCGCCCGGTTGTAGGCGCGGCCCTTTATGTAAAAAAAATAAATAATACCAGATTTTAAAAAATAAAAATAAAAACAACCATAATTATATAAAAAAATTTTAAATCCCAAGTTCTATGAGAAAAATTCAATTTGGACCACAGCAGAAATGTCTTGTTTACTAGTGTAATAGATAACAAATTAAGAAATTTTTTACAAATAATTAGAAAAAATAAAATGGACCCGGTCAAAATAATTGTAGTAGTACTTTTTTCCATAAGAAATTAGTCATTAAAATTTTCTGTGAGTGTCTTTTAAATGCCTTATAATACATCCATATGTCCAGATTTAAACATTTATATGAATAATCCTCGATTTCTATAACGGCTGCACAGCGCTTTGGCATGGAGTTAACCAAATTTTAGCATATCCCAATGAAAATTTAGCTTCAGGTCCTGTGTCCCAAAGTTGATTTTGTTATTGGACTGCTCTATTTACATTACAAAATGAATTGATTTGTGGTCGGTTGACCGATTCGCCCATTCCATAGACCTTACTTTATTTGCAGCGAACCACTCTTTGACAAATTTGTGAGTATCCTTCGGATCGTTGTCCCCTATCCCCTTAATTGTTAACCATCGGTCGTACTCACACATACAAATTGTTATAACTAGAAAAAAAAAAAGTGCCCATATAAATATATAAGCCCGCTTTCGCTTTCTTACTAAATCAAACTTGCAAATTATATTTATCTGGCAGCCGAGCACAATAGTCGCCTTTGCTTAATCTACGAAAATGCTGAACAAAATGCGTTTCAAAATGTAGCTCTCCTTTGGTAGACTTTACCATTGGTTCGATGCGATTCTCTACCTCCTAAAACCTCCTAAAACCTCCGAAGTAACACTTCAGGTCACTCCTCTGGATAATTATCCTCAGCAGCTAAGACCGGAGTGCAAGCAACTATCAAAGAAGAACCCTGTAAACGGGAGCAACCCCCAGATTCGACCCACCCCAAGCCAGTTGTCTTAACTGAAGGCAATCTCGTCAGTAGTTTGACCTCATAACACCAATTCTTCGATAGCCTTACAGCCCCAAGTCCAGCTGAGGACGCAGTGAGCCTTAATTAGATCGATAGCGCGACCAAAGTCTGCGCAGCTAGAACTGATTTAAAAACGAGGGGGAACGTTGTGAGCCGCGGCAAAGGCCGCGGCTCTACCTTATACCCAGTACTCAGTCAGTATACACATATGTACATACATATATGAGCTTGCGATTTATGCAATTTATTATATGTTCGCAAAAGGGACAAATTAAATTTTGGGAAAAAAATAATATTTCAAAAAATGAAGTCAAATCATTTTTGGAATTTTATACATGTTTTCAATTTTGTTTGCATATGCTTTTTACAACTGCTTCTAAATTTCTACATGACATGTATAACTACATATTTGAGACGTACAAGTGTTTGCGACAGAGAGAGAGGGAATGAGTCAGCGCTTGGCAGGCGTTGCGTAGCCACTGAAATTTAATTTGTTTCTTCTGGCCATAATATTGATCCGACCTAATCCATATTCCGCAATCTGGTAGATATGGTAATTTTCCATGATTCTGCGTTTTTGGTTTTAATTTCTCTTAAAAATTGACGATTCCACAGATTTTTGTTCTTTGTGGGGGCGAAAAGGGGCGTGGCAAAATTTTGAAATACACTTGTGCTGGTTCGATATCACAGGAGCTTGGATAGAAAGTTTGGTTGCTCTAGCTTTTATAGTCTCTGAGATCTAGGCGCTCATTTAAACGAATAAGCAAAGCAGACAGGGTCGCGTGTGAGAGAGAGCGAGAGGGAACGATGACTTTCGAAATGGTTTTCTTCATTGTAGCTATCAATCAAGATCATTATTAATCCGATCTGATCCAGATTCAACACTCTGATAGAAATGATCATTCGCTATAATTCTGCGTTTTTAGTTTTCTCGTATCTTCAACATTGTATACGCCACAGACTTTCGTCCTTTGTGGGGGCGGAAGGGGGCGGGGCGAAATTTTGAAATACATTTGGAGTAGTGTGATCACAGAGGAGACTGGATACAAAACTTGGTTGCTCTAGCTTTTATAGTCTCTGAGATATAGGCGCAAATGAAGACGGACAGACGGACAGACGGACGGACGGATAGACATGGCTATATCGACTCGGCTATTGATGCTGATCAAGAATATATATACTTTATGGGGTCGGAAACGCTTCCTTCTGGGCGTTACACACAACCGTTATCCCCACAAATCTAATATAACCTTATACTCTTCGAGTACCGGGTATAAAAATATAAACAATATATATAAGTAAAAAGAGAAAAAGAAAAGTAAAATATAAGTCGGTGTGTGGCCCAAGTTATGCATTTAAGCTTCAATTATTACACAACTTAGCGAACAAACACAAGCTTAAATTAAGCAAGGACGGCCACACAACCGCACACCCCTGCTCTCGCGGTACCACCGGTAGGTATTGCTTTGCGAGGAAGTGGGCCTATTCTAGACCGCTACATGTCGCTTCTAGGGCAGTATGGGTTGATATCGTGCTTATATTTATATAAGTAGCTCCGATAGCCACCGTGTGCAGTTAGTTCCTGCCATGGAAGCTTGTCTTGTTGCGAATAGCCGCAATGCCGCCCAAGTTCCTGCGCCTTACTTTTTGTACATATGTTTTCCATCTCCCTGGCCAGTATGTCCTGCCAGGATGAGGGGCTTGGGTCGTTTGGAAGTATGCGAGAGAGGGCTCTTTTCATATTCACTGCTTTCTGGGCAACATATTCCACATGAAGGCGAAAGGATAGGCGGTTGTCCAATACTTAATGGAGTCTTGAGATTTTACCAAATCGGCTCCTACTCGCACTGCGATCTACTTTTTTTTTTGCTGCTAGTGATGAGGATAGATTCCGTCTTGTGGCCAGCCAGGTCCAGACCGTCTTCGAGTATAAAGGTTGAAATTATTTTGATTGCCGTATTGGCTTCCGACACGACTTCCTTGATCTCCTTAGCTACGACGGCTAGTGCTAAGTCATCGGTGAAACCAATTAGTTGGCATCCTGAAGGTAACTGCACTCTAAGCATGCTGTCGTACATAAGGTTCACAGGAGAGTACCGAGTACTGATCCTTGCGGGACTCCAGCTGTGACCTTAAACGATCGCTCTCCTTGTTCGGTCTCATAGACCAGTAGCTGGAGATTATTGTCAACAGATTATTTTCGATTGCAGTGTTGGCTGCCGACTCGACTTCCTTGATCTTCTTAGCAACGACGACTAGTGTCAGGTCATCGGCGAAACCAATCGAAGGTACACCGATCTGATGCAATGCCTTCTTGGTCCTTGACCAACTGGCCGAGTTGAAGGCATTTTGGATGTCCAGCGTCACGACGGCGCAGTACTCCTGGCGCGATGCCCCATCTCCAGCTCTTCCTTTCCATGGTATTCGCTGTGATGTTTACCACGGCCATGGTAGCATGCACTGTCGAGCGAGCTTTGCGGAATTCATATTACGCTTCGGACAGTGCCTCCGTTTCTTCTACGAATTGTTGCAGCCTGTTGTAGAGTATTCGCTTTATTAGCTTGCTTGTTTCCTTTAGGCAGCTGGATAAGACGCTGCCGTTTCCATCTTTTCGGAAATTTTCACTCACCGAGGCATCTGTTAAAAGACTCAACAAAGAGCTCTTGTTGCTTTCTTTGTCTCCCATTCTTCTGATGGCTGCTGTCCGCTCCTTGAAGCAGATATTTTGTCTTATGTGGTCTTGGCGCAGGAAGCTCTCCTACTGGTATTAATGCTGTGGAAATATGGCCTCCACAATGCTACAAAGTATGGTAAGGCACGTCACTTCCGGCGTGGCCTGGCTCCTGATCTTCTTCTTGACAACCAAAAAACCAACCTGCCTTCTCGTATGTCTGCCTACAACAGGCTGACTTAACTCTAGCAGTAAGGCCATGCTAAGGTTGAATCTTGCCTTCATGCGGTCAAGAGTTCAGAGCCGGATCCGCGCAAGTCGGGAGTCTTGATCAACCGAGCGACGAGACATGAAGCGTATCTTGGAAAACTGCTAGTTTTAAGCGGGACGGAGGCGGCCTAAGCATTAACCTAGAAGCCATTTCGGCACGATATCACTCAAGTTCTAGAATACTGACTCCGTAAGCCCAAAAAAAACTTCATTCCTTATTGGTATTTTCAGTGTTCTAATCAGGGCTGTACTGGTCTCTGCCTTGATGCCGTTTTTGTCACCACCTGCGGCCAGCAGCGGCTCGCGGCTACATTTTTTGATGTGATATAGGTAGTCATAGTAATAAATTGCAACCATCCTGAAAAAAAAGAGGCTATACCACCAACTGTTAGTTTTAAGCGGGACGGAGGCATCCTAAGCATAAGCCTAGAAGCCATTTCGGCAGGATATCACTCAGCTTACTAAAGTTCTAGAACACTGATGCCGTCAGCCCAAAAATCGTCCTTCCTTATTGGTGTTTCCAGTGTTCTGTCTACGCCCTCTCCAGGTGGTTCAAATGTTCCGCTGCAGTGAGCTGGCCGTCAGCTACCCTGTCTATCAACTGGCATGACTAGTTGCAGTTGCAGCAAAGGACTAGAATAAGACGGTTGACAATTCAAAAATGACAATTAAAACAAAAAGATCAAGTGTTACAAAAACAAGTGCTAACAGGAAAGAGAACAGAGCGAGAGAGAGCTAGAAAGGAGGATACCCAGCGGCGAACAGCATATTCAATACGTATACTAGATGCATTCCATAAGGGCCCCACGTAATGTATTACGTTTAGTTTTTAAGTAATCAAGGTTGTAATGGGAAGTTTAGCACAGAACTGTTGTTGTTCCGTTCGTTTGCTACTTCGGCTATAGAATTCATTCCTGTTCGTACATTTTTCCGATTTATTTTTGACGTTTACGCAAACAATTGTAAAAATTCAGCTATACATGTAAGTGTGACGTGGCATTTCTGTTCATCCTTTTGTGTTTGACATTTGTCGGTGTTCAGGTTATTTCTTCAGTGGCACAACATAAAATAGATTTATTCAGTATGTATATGTATGTAGTACAAAAGACAGACTTTTATTCAGACACACAGAACATTCGAGAGAGACTGCCAGTCATCTGAGAGTCGATACATTTCAGAGCAGTAGGTACATGCGCAGTGTTGCTTTTAGATCGATAACTTCTTATCGTGGCGGTCTTTTTGAACACACCTCCTCAACACAACGCATGTTTACGAAACTTAAACATACTTAATGCTACACAAACTAACATTCGATCAGATTTTCTTTTAAACCAAAAGCGAATACAAATTTATGGTGCTTAACTTTGGCTAAGTTCTTTGTGAGGACATCTGCTATCATCTCATCGGTTGGTAGGTACGCAATGTCGACTTCACCTCTCTTGAGAACTTCTCGAATATGATGTACTTTGACGTCGATGTGTTTTGTACGTCCATGGAACATAGGGTTTCTAGCCAGTTGCTGCGCTCCAATGTTGTCGCCGTACATCTGAATAGCTGACTCCTTGGACATCAGCTTTAAGTCGATAAGTAGGTTGCGAAAGTATATCGCCTCTTTAGCTGCAGATGATAAGGCGATGTACTCGGCCTCCGTGGAACTAAGCGCAACTGTCGATTGCTTTCTTGACTCCCAAGAAATCGCTCCTCCTGCCAAGGTGCATACATAGCCAGTGAATGACTTTCGGTTTGTCATATCACTCGCCCAGTCTGCATCGACAAAACACTCAATTGCCTTGCCTTGCTTTGTGTAGCATATCTCCCAGTCGATTGTTTTTGCCAAATATCGAAGAATATGCTTAGCTGCCGCTTCGTGCTCGGAATGTTACGTTGTGCTAGTTTATTCACCGAATGCGAAATGTCCGGACGAGTCATAACTGCAAGATAAGATAACTCTCCAATTAGCTTTTGAAACGATGTGATGTCGACCTTGCGGCAGTGCTCTTTGTTGCATGCCACCTGGTAACCAGCTTCCAGCGGTGTAGGGGACTGTCGACAATCTTTCATGTTGTACTGTACAAGCAATTCTCTTATGTACTTCCTTTGACTGATTGAAATTGCCCCAGTGCTGCCTTCACGTTTCACATCAATACCTAAAAAGTATTGGATAGGCCCGATGTCAACTACATCAAACTCTGCTGCGATCTTTGTTTTGATATCAGATATATCATCCAGGTCCTTGCACGCCAAAATAATGTCATCTACGTAGACAGCTATTAGACACATATTTTTACCAGGCTTTCAATAGAGGCAGGGTTCATTGACAGTCGGTATAAAAACAACGTTGCATCCAACATAGAGTTCCAAACTCTTCCTGATTGTTTAAGTCCATATATGCTTTTGTGAAGCCTCAAGACGTGATTTGGGTGAATGTCGCTGACGAAGCCTTCAGGTTGCCTCATAGATACCTCATCTTCCAGTTCGCCGTTGAGATAAGCCGTGACAACATCCATTTGATGTAGGTGGAGACCATGTTCGACTGCAAGTGCAATTATCAACCTGATAGTTGCATGGCGAACGACTGGTGCGAATGTCTCCTTGTAGTCGATCCCATAGCGTTGGCTGCAACCTTTTGCTACTAGTCGTGATTTGAGCCTGTTCACGCTTCCATCCGGATTGGACTTCACAGCGTAAACCCATCTGCATCCAATTGGTTTTTTCTCGCTAGGCAATTTTATAAGCGACCACGTGCCATTCTTCAGGAGGGATTCGTACTCTTCCTTCATGGATGCTTTCCATAGCTCGCCTTCAGTTGACCTTTCAGCTTCTGCGTAGTTCTGGGGAACTTTTACGTCTGCTGCCTGTATAGCATTGAGCATATGATACTCCTTCCTTGGTCGTCCTGGTTTACCCGTCCGTACGATGGTTGGGCGTCCTGGTCCTCTCCTGGGTTCGGGAATTAGAAGAATGTCATTACTGGACCTAATCTCCTCCTGATTTTCTGGCTCATTTTCAGGATCTACAGACTGCTCGCTATCTATCTCGGATTCAGAATCTTGGTTTTGTTGAACCTCAACTGATGCCATGTCATTAGAATCTTATGCCTCTAGTCTGCCCCCTTCAGGTTCTACAAAAATGACATCTCTACTCTCTACGAGTTTCCTGGTTTCTTTACCCACCATTACATACTCTAAACCTTTTTGTGCGAATTTTGATTTCTTTGTTTTATCTAGGGCAATCGCCACTGAGCCAAAAACTCGTAAATGCGATACCACTGGCTTTCTACCTGTCCATATTTCAAATGGTGTCACACCATTCAGGGAGCTGCTTGCCACTCTATTTCGCAAATACGCGGCAGTTCGAATCGCTTCTGCCCAATAGCATTCACTCAACCCAGCATGCAACAGCATACTTCTTGCCATTTCTACCAATGTTCTGTTAGCCCTTTCCGCAACTCCATTTTGTTGCGGTGTATATGACACGGTTAGGTTTCGCTTTATTCCGTTTTGGTTTAGATACGTATCAAAAACGTTTGATATGTATTCCCAGCCATTATCGCTTCGTAGAACTTTTATCTTTCTCCCAGTTTGGCACTCAACTTGACTTTTAAACATCTTAAAAGCATCGAAAACCTGATCTTTGGTTTTTAGAAAATGTACTGACACATATTTCCTCCAATCGACTGCTTTTGCATTGGACCGCATACATCACTAAGTATTTAGTCTAATACACCCTTTGCCCTGTTTGTGCTCGATTGAATGGCTGCATGCAAATTTTACTTTTTGCGCATGTTGCACACACTTGTTTTGGCTTGTTTATACCCTTGAGACCTATTACCATCTCCTTACTAACCATTTCCTTTAGTGCGTCAAAATGTACATGGCCGAACCTGTTGTGCCATTTAAATGCCTCTGCCTCAACATTTATAATGTTCATACACTTTTCCTGATTGTCCTGAACCATAAACAATTCATTTTCAAAACGTGCCTTTATAACCATTTTTCCATTAACAAAAATCATCGCTTGATTTTTCTCAAATACAACCTTTTTTCCATTGTTTAATGCTTTTGTGACCGATATAAAATTGTACTGTAAGTCTGGTACCAAGATAACATTTTCTAATGTAACCGCTCTATCACCGAACTTTACTTTAACAGTTCCATGCCCTTCAGCAATAAAAGATTTACCGCCGGTTAAAAATACTTTTTGATTGTCTTCCGTGAACGACACAAAGCGTTCCTTGTCACAACATAGATGCGCCGTTGCGCCACTATCTATGCACCACGCATTTAACATTTGGTCATTTGGCTTTGCAACATTTAAAATTGGTACATATTTTTCAGGTTCCACTTTGGTATCTTTAGTTACACACGTGAACGACACAAAGCGTTCCTTGTCACAACATAGATGCGCCGTTGCGCCACTATCTATGCACCACGCATTTAACATTCGGTCATTTGGCTTTGCAACATTTAAAATTGGTACATATTTTTCAGGTTCCACTTTGGTATCTTTAGTTACACAAAGCAATGTGCCTAATTTTTCTGCGTTTTTACTGCTTGCGCCCTTGTTGTTAACATCTTCTAGCTTTCTTTTGACACGACATTCTGATTTAAAATGACCTTCTTTTCCGCAATTATAACACTTTTTGCCCTTCTTAAAGTTTTTCTTAAAGTTTTTGTTTTCATAACTAACATGTAGTTCCGCACTGCTTGAGATTTCCTTGCAGACGCTATCTTCCTGCCTATTTGCTTCTTCAGAAATTTTTATTTTTAGCATTGTTCAGCTGGGTCGATTTAACACAAAGTAAAATTGACGCCAATGCCTATTGATCCTTCAGTTCAAAAGCTGCACGTTGCTCATTTGTTGCACTTTCACTAAGCACTACTTTACCACTGACTACTGGCCACAAATCATTTTGTATGAGAACACTTCTCATCAAAACTTCCCATGTGCTATAATTGTTTTCGTCCAGTTTCTCAATATAGAAATTCATATTTCCACTCATTTTTGTCCCACAGTGCAATTACATATGTATCTGTCTGTCGCTCGTCTCATCCACAAAGCAACTACGACGGAAAAACTGTAGTCTTTCCTCTTTTTTTTAGTTCTGTTCGTAATTTTTTCTTTTCTTCTTTGATCACCAACACGCGTTTTTCTTGTATGTATCCCTTTGAATTGCACACACACACGCACGATTTTCTACGGCTTGGTATACACACTTGAGTCTCCGTTCGCTTTTGTGTTTTTTTTGATCCGTTGGGACTTCTTTACTTACTTTACAAAAAATTCTGATCAAAAAACACAATGCGAATCTATGTTTAATTTGATAAACTGTTTCTGCTATTTTTTCCTGGACACCACACACACACACCAATGAGTTTATGCCGTTTTTTCGACACTGCTTTTCACTAAAGCTGGGTATCCAGCACCGCGGAAACTAAAAATTACTGCCAAACTTCATATAAAAAAAACGGGGCCAGTAATTTTTCGTTTGTGTTTTCCTGGAGTCAGTATCCAGCAACGTAAACGGGATCCACGAATTTTTATCGATAATATCGATATTCACACGAATGTGGACTGTGAGAACAGCTGATAGGGGTGCCAGTAAAATATATGTGCCTATTTTTACTGGAGTACAAGTGAGAGGTGGGGGCAAAATCTGTGCGCAAAACCAAAAGGAGATATGCAAATTTTTAAAGTGAGGAGAAGATTGCTTTAATAAAAGCAGTTGAGGCAAGACCATGTCTTTGGCGGATCACGGAAAACAAGCATTTTGATCATTTTGATATTTTGGCGCCTCCGACTGTGCTGTACTTCTTCTTACAACAATATGTGCCACTACCAACACAATCACTTCATCGTCAGAATTACTTTTCTTCCTTTTTTTAATTTTAGTTTAATTTTCAAAATTGGCTCTGTTTATTAAACACAGCTGATTCATGAGAGTGGCAAATCACTTTTTAGGTTCTTGGTCACACTACATTAGTTGAGTTCCACACATCCGAAATAAAGAGCAGATTCGTTTCAGTAAAATTTCGCGGTGCTGGATACAGGCCTTTAAGGCCGTGTAGCTGTGTTTTATAAACACAGCTGTGTTTTATAAACAGCGCCAATTTTGAAAATTAAACTAAAATTAAAAAAAGGAAGAAAAGTAATTCTGACGATGAAGTGATTGTGTTGGTAGTGGCACATATTGTTGTAAGAAGTACAGCACAGTCGGAGGCGCCAAAATATCAAAATGATCAAAATGCTTGTTTTCCGTGATCCGCCAAAGACATGGTCTTGCCTCAACTGCTTTTATTAAAGCAATCTTCTCCTCACTTTAAAAATTTGCATATCTCTTTTTGGTTTTGCGCACAGATTTTGCCCCCACCTCTCACTTGTACTCCAGTAAAAATAGGCACATATATTTTACTGGCACCCCTATCAGCTGTTCTCACAGTCCACATTCGTGTGAATATCGATATTATCGATAAAAATTCGTGGATCCCGTTTACGTTGCTGGATACTGACTCCAGGAAAACACAAACGAAAAATTACTGGCCCCGTTTTTTTTATATGAAGTTTGGCAGTAATTTTTAGTTTCCGCGGTGCTGGATACCCAGCTTAAGCACCAAACAATGTTTATTGTTTCTCACTGTTTCTATTTTCTGTCTAGGTGCCTGGGCCCATAACCTGTTCAGGTTATTTCTTCAGTGGCACAACATAAAATAGATTTATTCAGTATGTATATGTATGTGGTACAAAATACAGACTTTTATTCAGACACACAGAACATTCGAGAGAGACTGCCAGTCATCTGAGCGTCGATACATTTCAGAGCAGTAGGTACATGCGCAGTGTTGCTTTTAGATCGATAACTTCTTATCGTGGCGGTCAGTCTTTGAACAGTCGGCACTCAGATTTTTTTGTCATGCAGTGCGAAGAAGAAAATGCGTAGCAAAAAAGGGTTCAGAAAAAGAAATTTGCGACGGTTGGCTGCTGCCGAAGTCCGAAGTTCCGAAGATGGCGTGCACAAAACAAATTCAAAAAGGCCGTGTGTCAAAGCGGAAATATGATGCAAAAATGAAAGCATCAAAAGACTCAGAAAATAAAGAAAATATTCCATAAATATCTAAATGTTTTTGTATTTTTTGCAGTATTAGCATTACTTATTCAATAACATAGTATATTGGGTAGTGTGTATTATTCGCATTGCTACTTCAATAACTTCAATAGTATATTGAATAGTGTAGTATTCGCATTACAACTTACATTAAATTGTATATTGGGTAGTGCAGTATAGGCATTACACATTGGAGCACCTAGTGTGCATAAACGTGTCGAACGTATGTCGAACATTTTTTAAATCGTGTGTCGTACAGTGGAAGGTCTGCCCACAGCCAGCATTACAATTTAGGATTTGTATAATTGGGTGTAATGGAAGCCCGAAATGAACTCGGAATTTTTGCCCACTTTCTTGATGAGATTGTAGGCATTCCACGTACATTTCTGTGTACCTATTTACGGGTGCAATTATGTAGCATATGAAACTGATTGAAGTGGCAATTACTTTATGATTGCTAATGTTATATTGTAGTTTGTAAGTGCACAGATATATTATTTATTATTGCAGAGTCACCAAATGTTAAGCTATTAAGCGTTTTTAATAACTATTGATTTAATAACAAAGCGAAAGCTGATTAGATATATGAGCACAATTAATTTTTGCCCATGCATAGCAGGGGGGCTGTGTATGATCGATAACAAATTTATCCCGATGGGTTCGAAGATCAGTTCGCGACTGACCGGAGATGGCTGACGGCCTGATTTCTGTGCCCTTAAACGCTTAAGTGAACGAGAGAGAGTGCGATATAAGCAGAGCTCGGGCTGCTGCTGAATTATGAACATTACGAATATGAATTATGGAGATAAACGTATTTTGCTCCGTTTTTCAGTTTCAGGCTTTCTAGCCTGTTTCACTGCACAACATACGAAAAACTTCTTTTTAAAAACCAGAAACTCCATATTGATTTTAAACCCATGGTTTCTTCGCCAAACCTTCTTAAATTCGTCTTAATTTATGATTTTGACAACCACTTGAAAAAATTGCCCCACTCTACCCGACATACTCTCCCAGGTGTAAGCCTGCCCTTCAACAGCATCTTAAAGGGGCAGCAGGCACAGCTTGTTGACGGTTCATTTGGTAATTCCAGATGCAGTTTTCTGCACGGTGACTCGGAAACGCCATCTTTTCCTGGTAAAAGCTTGAGCACTCTCGCCAGTGGCAACTTCACGGGAGGACAATTCTGCTCCTTGACAACGAACCTAAACTAGGCTTCGCAGTGCGACATTTTGAGCGCGGCTGCAGTGTCATGAAGTACTCTTCCTCCAATGGGACCAGCAGAGGTGCTGCAGGTAAGAAACGCGCTGTCAGCCGCCGAGGCGATCGAATTTCAGCTGCGTGACGTCTTGCTCAGTGAACGAAGCAGAAGGACACCCATTCAAGAAATCCGCTGGAGTTAGAAAATCCAGATCAGCAGGGTTCTCTGAAGTTGCGACTGAAGGTCTTGAATGAATTACTGCGTGATGTGACACAATAACGTACGCAGCTCGTCAAATCCAAAATCTGAGCTGCTTACTGCACGAATCTGGCCAAAACTGCTGTATATTTTCTGCCACTCGGTACTCAATGAGGCTGGAAAGCGCTATGGTTGACAAAACAGAGCGTCTGCAGGAATTCGGAGATGATTGTAGGGCCAAGAAAGCAAATAAAAGTTGATCAGAAATCGGATCCCAAGCGAGTCCTAGTGTTTTAGTAAAATAAAAAGAGATGGGTGAACCCGTTGCGAGCGGAGCTGTGTGAGTGGCAGACGAGGCGGTAGCCGAGTTAGAACCCTCCAGCCGTGGCCCAACGGAGTCACATCTGGAGCAAACCTCAGCAACGATCGAGTCGTCGATTGCGCCACCGGAAGCAAGCCAGGGAGGACCTGACACAACGGCAGGTAATGTTTTCACGCGGAAGCGAACCGAGGAAAAGGCGAACCCTTCTGCGGAGTTGTGCGGGCGGACGAGGCAGAGTGATACCCGGAGGTCGCCTGCCGCTATGAGAGCGAGAATCCTCATAGACATAACCTAGTGAATAGAATAGATATCCCTAAGATGCCAATAAAGAACAGTACCACTAGCATAAATCAACCCAAGTGCATTACTGGCTTGTCGCCGGGGCAACACATAACACAGACACACACATTGTGTGTGTTATACAGTGAACAATGCCAGAAAGAACAAAGGGCCCCAGTTGACCGTCTAAAAAATACTGCAACATAAGGGCTGTACCGAGATCCGAAAAATGTGCTAGCAAACAGAATCAGGGTTGATATTCGTATGAAACCGATACAAAAATGTTGAATGCAAAATTTGTTTGCTAGGGTTAGTTCAGTAAGCAGTAAGCAGTACTCAGAAAATCAAGAAAACACGCCGATATATGCCGCCGATATATATTTTTTACAGCCCCTAGAGCTTTAAGCTAGGTATCCAACACCGCGTAATCTAAAAATTACTGTCAAACTCCATATAAAAAAAACTGGGCCAGGAATTTTTCGTTTGTGTTTTCCTGGTCTCAGTATCCAGCAACGTAAACGAAATCCACGAATTCTTATCGATAGTATCGATATCCACACGATTGTGGACTGAGAGAACAGCTGATATGCCCGCCAGGAAAATATATGTGCCTATTATTACTGAAGAAAAGTGAAAGATGGAGGAAAAAGCTGTACGCAAATCCAAAAAGAGATATGCAAATTTTCAACGCGAGGAGAAGATTGCTTTAATAAAAGCAGTTGAGGCAAGACCATGTCTTTGGCGGGTCATGGAAAATAAGGATTTTGATCATTTGACACTTTGGCGCCTCTGACTGCGCTGTACTTCTCCTTCCTATTTTTTGGCAACAATTTATGCTGCCACCAACACAATCACTTCATCGTCAGACTTATATATTTCCTTTTTTTAATTTCAGTTGAATTTTCAAAATTGGCGCTGCTTACAAAACACAGCTGATTCATGAGAGTGGCAAATCACTTTTTAGGTTCTTGGTCACACTATTTTAGTAAAGTTCAGCATCCATAGTCGAGTCGATATAGCTATGTCTGTCTGTCCGTCCGTCCGTCCGTCCGTCTGTCCGTCCGTCCGTCTGTCCGTCCGTCTTCATTAGCGCCTATATCTCAGAGACTATTAAAGCTAGAGCAACCAAGTTTTGTATCCAGTATCCTTTGTTATCACACTACTCCAAGTGTATTTCAAAATTTCGCGCCGCCCCCTTCCGGCCCCACAATGGACGAAAGTCTGTGGCATACACAATTTTGAAGATACAAGATAACTAAATATGCTGAATCATAGAGAATTACCATTTCTATCAGAGTGTTGAATTTGAATCAGATCGGATTATTAATATAGCCACAATGAAGAAAACCATTACGAAATTCATCGTTCCCTCTCGCTCTCTCTCACTCGCGACCCTGTCTGTTTTGCCTATTCGTTCAAATGAGCGCCCAGATCTCGGAGACTATAAGAGCCAGAGCAACCAAACTTTCTATCCAATTTCCTGTGATATCACTTCAATACAAGTGTATTTCAAAATTTTGACACGCCTCCTTCCACCCCCACAAAGGACGAAAATCTATGGAATCCACAATTTGTAAGATAAAAGAAAACCAAAAACGCAGAATCATGGAAAATTACCATATCTACCAGATTGCCCAATCTGGATCAGGTAAGATTAATATTATGGCCAGAAGAAACAAATTAAATTTCAGTGGCTACGCAACGCCTTCCAAGCGCTGACTCATTCCCTCTCTTTCTGTCGCAAACACTTGTACGTCTCAAATATGTAGTTATACATGTAGAAATGTAGAAGCAGATGTAAAAAGCATATGCAAACAAAATTGGAAACATGTATAAATATTCAAAAAATGGTTTGACTTCAATTTTTAAAAATATTATTTTTTGCGACAATATAATAAATTGTATAAATCGTAAGCTTATATATGTATGTATGTATATACTGACTGATTACCGGGTATAAAGTAGAGCCGTGGCCTTTGCCGCAGCTCACAACGTTCCCCCTCGTTTTTATTTTGATTTTAAAAACTCAGGAAAAGTAATATTTTTTGGCTAACATTCTTGGATTTAGATAGACACATTACCTAGGCGTCGTTTTAGGCATGGATTGTAAGAATCAATGAATAAACGGCAAAGTTGTAGCCGTTTGCCCAAACCTTCTTAAGCCGAATGGAAGGAGTCCTTTATAATATCCATAAGAAAGGTAGCAGGTCTGACGCAAAGAATTATAGAGGTATATCTAATTATCCGCTGTTCCTAAAGTGTTTGAGAACATTTTAACTCCGCACCTGCAACACCTATGCAGATCACTAGTATCTCCAGCTCAATATGGATTTATAAGGCGGAAATCAACTACTACTTATTTATTGTAGTTTACCTCCTTCATAACTAAAGGCTTTCAAGGTAATTTACAGACGGATGTTGTTTACACCGATTTTAGCAAAGCATTCGACTCTGTAAACCGTTCTCTCCATGCACAAAAACTTGACCTTTTAGGGTTCCCGCCCAATTTCCTGAGATGGATCTCTAGCTACCTTTGTTCTAGGTCTCAAAGAATCCTTTTCAAAAACTCCCTGTCCTCACCAAATTCGGGCTTACCACTTCGGGCGTACCACAGGGCAGCCATCTAGGCCCTTACTCTTTACATTCTTCATAACTTGACTTCTGTATAAACATACTCTCGAGTACTTATGTATGTGGATGATGTTAAGCTCTGTTTCCAGTTTAAGGACACTTCTTTTCAATCCAGGTTGCTATCCGATCTCGATAGGTTTCAGTCATGGTGTTGTGCTAATTTGTTAAACCTTAATGCTTCAAAATGTAAAGTAATGACTTTTCATCGCTCCAGCGCCTTTCTGGTTCCTTACACCCTTTGTGGTGGTTCTCTTGAGAGAATTACCCGGGTTGATGATCTTGGTGTTCTGTTACTTAGATCCCAAATTAAAGTTTTCAGAACACATTTCTACCATGGTAAATAAGGCCATGGGCTTTCTTGGGTTTATAAAGGGGGGGTCAAAGAAATTTGACGAACCTTAAATAGCAAAGAATCTATATATCTCTATTTCGTCCGATTTTAAAATACGGTTCTTTTGTATGGAGCACCAAGTACAAAGTACACAGGTTCGTATAGAATCAGTTCAGAAAAACTCTTAACTTTTTGCTTTGCGCGGCCTCAACTGGGATGCAAGTGTGAGATGGCCGTCTTACCCTAATATATTACTTTTAATAAACCTTCCAACCTTAGCTAATCGTAGAAAAATGCTTGGTGAAATTTTTGTGCACAACTTGATCAAGGGTGACGAAGATAGCCCTGACCTGTTGAGCCGCATAAACTTCACGATTCCTATTAGAAGCACTTGAAACTATATACCGTTGTTCCTGCCGCTTTGTAGATCGAATTATTAGTTGAATGAACCGTTTAGGATTCTATGCTCGGATTATAATTCCCTCTACCATATCATATCTACTACTAACTCCTAGTCATAAATTACTAATACTCTCATATCTTTCTCGTAATTAGAGATTGCATAGTTTGTTTTAGTTTGAATACTTCTACTTTTCCTCGAACACTAGTCTAACACCTATCTTTCCTGTCCTATCTTTTGGTTTTAGATAGACACATTAATTAGGCGTCGTTTAAGGTATCACTTATAAAAATATAAAATTAACGGCTAAGTTATAACCGTTTGACCAAAACTTCATATCAAGGCATTAAAATATTTTTTTCGACTTTTTCTGAGCTTTCAAATCAAAATTTCGGGGAAAAATGCCAAAAAAAAAATTATGAAAATACAATTTGGAAGCTTAATATTTTCCAGACGTTAAGTTGCAGCTACAAAAAGTCTGAGTCGGATTTATTGCTGCATTTGTCAGCTTTTTATATCCGGTATTCGAAGAGTATAGGGGTATATTATATTTGTGGTGATAGTGTAACGTGTGTGTAACGCCCAGAACGAAACGTTTCCGACCCCATAAAGTATATATATTCTTGATCAGCATGAATAGCCGAGTCGATATAGCCATGTCTGTCTGTCCGTCCGTCTGTCCGTCCGTCCGTCCGTCAAATGAAGACGGACAGACGGGTCTTAATTTGCGCCCAGATCTCAGAGACTATTAAAGCTAGAGCAACTAAATTTTGCATCCAGTCTCCTGTGTGATCACACTACTCTAAATGTGTTGCAAAATTTCGATCCGCCGATTTGCGCCCGCACAAAGGACTTTCGTCTGTGGCATACACAATTTTGAAGATATAAGAAAACTAAAAACGCAAAATCATAGAGAATGACCATTTCTATTAGAGTGTTGAATCTGGATCAGATCGGATTATTATTATAGCTACAATGGAGAAAACCATTTTGAAAGTCATCATTCCCTCTCGCTCTCTCTCACACGCGACCCTGTCTGTTTTGCCTATTCGTCCAAATGAGCGCCTAGACCTCAGAGACTATAAGAGCTAGAGCAACCAAGTTTTGTATCCACTCTCCTGCTGTATCACACTACTCCAAGTGTAGTGTTGGCTAGAAGGAACAAATTAAAATTCAGTGGCTACGCAACGCCTGCCAAGCGCTTACTCATTCCCTCTCTCTGTCGCAAACACTTGTACGTCTCGAATATGTAATTATACATGAACATGTAGAAATGTAGAAGCAGATGTAAAAATCATATGTAAACAAAAATGGAAACATGTATAAAAATGGTTTGACTTAATTTTTTGAAATATTATTTTTTGACCAAAATTTAATTCTTCCCTTTTGCGAACATATAATAATATTGCATAAGTCTTAAGCTCATATATGTATGTATATACTGACTGAGTACCGGGTATAAAGTAGAGCCGCGGCCTTTGCCGCGGCTCACAACGTTCCCCCTTGCTTGTAATGTTTTTGTAATTTTTGTCGGGTGGGATCATTATACCCGGTACTCGAAGAGTATAGGGGTATATTAGATTTGTGGTGATAACGGTTGTGTGTAACGCCCAGAACGAAACGTTTCCGACCCCATAAAGTATATATATTCTTGATCAGCATGAATAGCCGAGTCGATATAGCCATGTCTGTCTGTCCGTCCGTCTGTCCGTCCGTCCGTCCGTCCGTCAAATGAAGACGGACAGACGGGTCTTCACTTGCGCCTATATCTCAGAGACTATAAAAGCTAGAGCAACCAAATTTTGTATCCAGTCTCCTGTGTGATCACACTACTCCAAATGTGTTGCAAAATTTCGCCCCACCCCTTTTCGCCCCCACAAAGAACGAAAGTCTGTGGCGTACACAATTTTGAAGATACGAAAAATATGCTGAATCATAGAAAATGGCCATTTCTATAAGAGTGTTGAATCTGGATCAGATCGGATCATTATTATAGCTACAATGAAGAAAACCATTTCGAAAGTTATCATTCCCTCTCGCTCTCTCTCACACGCGACCCTGTCTGTTTTGCCTATTCGTCCAAATGAGCGCCTAGACCTCAGAGACTATAAGAGCTAGAGCAACCAAACTTTCTATCCAAACTCCTTTGATATCAAACCAGCACAAGTGTATTTCAACATTTTGCCACGCACCCTTCCGCCCCCACAAAGAACGAAAATCTGTGGAATCCACAATTTTTAAGGTACGGGAAAACGAAAAACGCAGAATCATGGGAAATGGCCGTGTCTAACAGATTTCCGAATCTGGATCAGGTCGGATCAATATTATGGCCAGCAGAAACAAATTAAATTTCAGTGGCTACGCAACGCCTGCCAAGCGCTTACTCATTCCCTCTCTCTCTCGCAAACACTTGTACGTCTTCAATATGTAGTTATACATGTACATTATGAAATGTAGAAGCAGATGTAAAAAGCATATGCTAACTAAAATGGAAACATGTATAAAAATTCCAAAAATGGTTTGACTTCATTTATTGAAATATTATTTTTTGGCCAAAATTTAATTCGTCCCTTTTGCGAACATATAATAAATTGCATAAATCTATACCTCATATATGTATGTATTTATATACTGACTGAGTACCGGGTATAAAGGCCGGCAAAGGCCGCGGCTCACAACGTTCCCCCTCGTTTTAACTGCAAAGTTCAATACAACCAGTTGTAGGAAACTTAAGTTATGTGAAAAATAGAAGCACTACCTATGACAAAAAATACCACATTTTTTAAAAATTCTTTAAAAAAAAACTACACAATGAAAAAAGAAAAAACCATTCTGTAAAAATTTTTAAACATCCAAATCTATCAGAAAAAGTCATTTTTGGCGACAGCGGAAAAGTCGTGTCAATTAGTGTTATATACTGTCAATCCAAGATAGACTGAGGGCTTCTATTTGTGAGCCGCAATAAAGGCCGCGGTTGTACTTTACGCCTGGTACTCAGTCAGAGTATATGTAAGCTTACGATTTATTTATATAATTTATACAATATATTTTATTTTTCATAAGTTCGCTAAAAGGTTAAATTCAATTTTTTTTCACGGACGGATGGGGGACAGCCGGACGTACAGACAGACAGACAATTTATGCTGATCAAGAATATATTCTATGGGGCTGGAATCGATTCCTTCTGGGTGCTACACACATCCACTATCACCACAAATCTAATATTCCGCTATACTTTCCGAGTACCGGGCATAGCAATGACAATTTGTTCAGCAGGACTCAGTTTCTCCTTTCAGGGGATTGAAGACAAATATTTGCCATAATTTCACGTTCAACGTACGCAGATAAAAAAGCTTGTTTAAAAACATCAGAACTGTGGTATAATATTGAAAAAGTATAGCTACAAAGAAACATGCGTGTACAAATGGTACCAGATCAATTAGCTGAAACATTTGCAAAACGAGGTAAAATGAGGTAAAACGAGGAAGAACTTTGTAAGCCGCGGCAAAAGCCGCGGCTCTTCTTTATACCCGGTACTCAAGCAGTATATACATACATATTTGATCTTACGACTTATGCAATTTATTATATGTTCGCAAAAGGGACGAATTAAATTTTGGGCAAAAAATAATATTTCAAAAAATGAAGTCAAACCATTTTTGGAATTTTTATACATGTTTCCATTTTAGTTAGTTTACATCTGCTTCTATATTTCATAATGTACATGTATAACTACATATTGAAGACGTACAAGTGTTTGCGAGAGAGAGAGGGAATGAGTAAGCGCTTGGCAGGCGTTGCGTAGCCACTGAAATTTAATTTGTTTCTGCTGGCCAAAATATTGATCCGACCTGATCCAGGCTCGGAAATCTGTTAGACACGGCCATTTCCCATGATTCTGCGTTTTTCGTTTTCCCGTACCTTAAAAGTTGTGGATTCCACAGATTTTCGTTCTTTGTGGGGGCGGAAGGGTGCGTGGCAAAATGTTGAAATACACTTGTGCTGGTTTGATATCAAAGGAGTTTGGATAGAAAGTTTGGTTGCTCTAGCTCTTATAGTCTCTGAGGTCTAGGCGCTCATTTGGACGAATAGGCAAAACAGACAGGGTCGCGTGTGAGAGAGAGCGAGAGGGAATGATGACTTTTAAAATGGTTTTCTCCATTGTAGCTATAATAATAATCCGATCTGATCCAGATTCAACACTCTAATAGAAATGGTCATTCTCTATGATTTTGCGTTTTTAGTTTTCTTATATCTTCAAAATTGTGTATGCCACAGACGAAAGTCCTTTGTGCGGGCGCAAATCGGCGGATCGAAATTTTGCAACACATTTAGAGTAGTGTGATCACACAGGAGACTGGATGCAAAATTTAGTTGCTCTAGCTTTAATAGTCTCTGAGATCTGGGCGCAAATTAAGACCCGTCTGTCCGTCTTCATTTGACGGACGGACGGACGGACAGACGGACGGACAGACAGACATGGCTATATCGACTCGGCTATTCATGCTGATCAAGAATATATATACTTTATGGGGTCGGAAACGTTTCGTTCTGGGCGTTACACACAACCGTTATCACCACAAATCTAATATACCCCTATACTCTTCGAGTACCGGGTATAATGATCCCACCCGACAAAAATTACAAAAACATTACAAACAAGGGGGAACGTTGTGAGCCGCGGCAAAGGCCGCGGCTCTACTTTATACCCGGTACTCAGTCAGTATATACATACATATATGAGCTTACGACTTATGCAATATTATTATATGTTCGCAAAAGGGAAGAATTAAATTTAGGTCAAAAAATAATATTTCAAAAAATTAAGTCAAACCATTTTTATACATGTTTCCATTTTTGTTTACATATGATTTTTACATCTGCTTCTACATTTCTACATGTTCATGTATAATTACATATCCGAGACGTACAAGTGTTTGCGAGAGAGAGAGGGAATGAGTAAGCGCTTGGCAGGCGTTGCGTAGCCACTGAATTTTAATTTGTTCCTTCTAGCCAACACTACACTTGGAGTAGTGTGATACAACAGGAGAGTGGATACAAAACTTGGTTGCTCTAGCTTTAATAGTCTCTGAGATATAGACGCTAATGAAGACGGACGGACGGACAGACGGACAGACAGACATGGCTATATCGACTCGCCTATTGATGCTGATCAAGAATATATATACTTTATGGGGTCGGAGAGGTTCACATAGCCTTACAATCCCGGAAGGGCACAACAGGACTCAACAGTTATTCCTATCACATGTTAAAAAAATGAATGATCTGCCACTTCAACCAAATCTTCAACAACTACATACCACAGTCATACCTCGTCATATTTGTCGTACTTGTCTGACTCTTTGTGCTGGGAGACTGCCCATGATCTGGTGCATTAGCTTTGGTCTAGCTCTGGTGCATCTAACACAGCTGTGAATGATGTTTCTAGCCATCGTTTTGTCATTTATGATCCAATATTGTTGTCTTGCAATTGCCCTTAGTGCTTGGGCGCCGCAATGCATGTTCTCCTCATGGAGTTCTCGCATAATCATTTTGACTATGGGGTCATTGTATGGTAACAAAATTGGATGTTTAGCGTTATACGGAATTAGAGCTTCTTCTAGTCTACCGCCAACTCGGATGAGCCCATCGTCTCATAGTATGGGGGAATAACGATATGATTGCGTTTTTTTTGTCCACAGTCTTATAGTAGTCTTATAGTAACTGCCTTAAGTCTGCTGTAAGCTCGACTTGTTGGATGGTTCGCAAGATTATAGCGTGAGCCCGACTTAGTTCTCCTGCGCAGAATGTCGTTGTAGCCGCCCTATTGGTTTTGCAGCAAAAGCGTAACATGTATGCTACAATGCGTTGATGCTTGTTAAATGCATTGTTATGTCTGCATTTGTACAATTCTTCTCCAAGTGCGCTTGGTGCGATTGGTTAGATGACATGCTTAGCCTTTCTCTCGAGATTGCTAGGCTCAATGATATATGTATTAGTCCATTTGTATCGAGTTCCGGGGAGAAATTAGCCACAGAGTGTGATCTGACAATCTGCTCGCTGCAATTCCTCTGGACAGTACGTCAGCTGAGTTATTGGCCGATGAAACATGATGCCATTGTAGTTGATTAGACAATGCCTGGATTTTGGCTATTCGATTTGCCACAAAAATATGATATGTCGATGCCGATGCGTTTATCCAAGACATCACTAAGATGCGTTTATCCAAGACAGCACTAAGATGTCCTAAGATGGATTGTTTCTACATACTACTATCTGATGGAATTGATCTTCCGGATTTATGCAGATTATATTTTCTCTATGTGCGCTGTGAATAAGTACTTATGAGTCCGAAACCGTAATAATATGGACAGAAGTTCACTTTGAACTGTGGGTCCAGTCTTTTCGTTGCAATTTCCAAAGACCCCCCGGACTGAAGAGTGTTCACAAAATGGGAGTTTTGCTATGAGCCGGCCATCACATGCTATTTGTTCTCAATGAAAGAAGCTTTGCACTGTGCATCGATCGGTGTGCGTGGGTTTTCGCTGGTCTCGAGATTGTCCAGCCTCCAGAAGTTTTCCATGAATGGGTCAAGAACTGTAAGTGATTTTACTCTTTCTTGCCGCAATCCATTCCAGTTTTGTGTTCTGTATGAACGGGCCATCTATATTAAGGTGATGTCGATTTAGGAGCTGCAGGGAATAATAGTGTTCTGCCCCAATGAGCATGTCGATTTTTCCTGGCTTATAGAAGTTTGGATCTGCCAGTGGGAGCTTGCTTGGTATATTCAAGTTCACTAAATCGTGTGCCTGAGCTGGTTGATCAGCTATTATTTGAGGTAGTACGAACGCTTCAATCCTTTGCGTGAAACAGTTGTGAAGGCATTTTAGAAGCACATTTACTCGAGCTTTGCTGGTTTCAGTGCTCTGAAGTTAGCAGCCTGTCCGTTAGTAGCCTCTACTGCCACTCTTGCTGTGGCCAGTAGGTTGTAGATATTGTTACTTGCTACACAAACCATTGATCCCTTTGGTACTGTGGTTGCGCCCGATGCTGTATCCAGATGTAGCATCTTGTTGTGTTTCTTGTAGCATTTGAGGCAGGTTCGACCTGGGCATGCGTTGGTTTTCTGAGTCGTTCTAAAACAATTGACGAACAATTTCTGCATTTGCACCCAGTTTAGTTGTTCTGCTGGAGATCTGGAGCGAAATTCTTCGCACGCGTAGATTCGATGGCTTGTCTTCTTGCAAAAGTAACATAAAGGAGTGTGTGTATGGCCTGTGTTTGCTGATGCACATGCCGTGCCTTTTGGCTTTTTCTTTGCTGCCTGTGATTCTGTTTCACTTCCTAACACTCGAACTCTTTGCTCTAGGAACTAAAGTATTGTGTCCAATGGCTGTATTGCTTTTGAGCTTCTCAACGCTTGCTCATACAAGGCCTTTTTTTTTATTGTTGTATGTTTCAACTAGAATGTCCCAGCCGATTAAATAGTTGTCCTCTTTTAGATCGATATGTCTTATTAATCTTTCTGCCTCACTAGTAGCGGTAGTTTTAAGACACCACATCTTTCTTACCATTTCAGTATGTCCCCATCAAACTTAGGAATGCTGATGCGTGGAAGCTGCGCGTCATCATTGCTTGATGTGGCTGGTTTTGCCAATACTCTCTGAACCTCTTTTTCATGTCGTACCCTCCTTCTACAAGGTTCTCATATTCCTCAAGGATGCTGAAATAGACATATTGCGCTTGAGTCCATAGGGATTTTATCAAATCACTTGAGGAGCGTCCTCCCGCCTCCGAAACCCGTTTCAAATTGCGTTTGATGGCCTCTACTATGCTCAAGTTTTTTAGTGATAGATTGACTTTCCCCACGATTGATTGAGGCCTGCGGTAATGCGTGCCATCCATGCTCTCAATAAAGATCGGAACGTATTTTTCGTAGGTTTTACGTAGGTCGTCACAGAAACTGATGTATTGTTCAGATCCTTTTTTGAACACAATTCATTTCATTTGCTCCGAATCGCAACCAATTTTGGTCGAAGAAGTAAAAGTAGACTGGAACTTGGATGGAAGGATTTGTGCTGGTTTCCAGCGCACACCAGCTAATGTTCATCGCTTGGTTAGCAATCGAACATTGATTTCTTGCTGTTGGCTGAAACTCTGAATATGTCAGAATTGCCGAAATTGATAGTAGTGTGACGTCGCGTCCTTTCTCTGTCGCCTTGTTGACAGAATGCAATTGAGGGTCTGAAGACACGGCGACAGCCTCTGTTGGTTTGCAATGGAATATGAGTGACAGGCAGCTGTGGCACTGTTTCTGATACTGATTTTATTCAATAAACTTAACTCTATTTATAGGTAAGAAATAGGTACACAAAGTGCTGATTTTCTGGTAAAATAATAAAATAAAAATTAATGTCGATTTAATATAAATTGTCTGATGTAAATTGGGCAATTGTGATAGTCACCAATTGCACAGTGTTATTGGCTTCTGAAAAACGATCGCCTTGTCAGCAGAATTCGCTGCCGAGGCGGTTTGTCGTTGACTCAGCTATTATGCTGAGTCGTGATATTTTCTTTTATGTGGATGAAATTTATTGTTTTTGATAAATGTGTATTAATATTACATAATTTTGCTTATACAAAATTCGCCGACTGAACATTCTCCCGGCCGTTGCTAAGGCAGCATAGGCAGCAATTTGGTGGTGCTGCACTGCGGTGAGTTGGTGTGGCAGCTGTTGATGACTTATTGCTGCTAGCTGTTGGCGTAGATCATCAAGTTCTTAAAGATAATCAGCTGTCTGTGTTACCATTGGTTCTGAGGGCGATGTCACCGCTGAACTTATGTCTCCAAATCGAGTGTAGGTTGATTTTACCTCGCTGTTTGTCGTGCTGAAGGTGCTGATGCTTATTTCTGTGTTGCGAGCAGTACATCCAGGGGAAAGCGAGAGTAAGCCAGTTCCTTCCGACTGAATTTTTGATGGAGATCCGTCGCAGACTGCTTGAAGTCTCATTGTCGAATGTGTGGCAAAAATCCATTTGTTTGTTTGCTGAGTTCTTGACCACACCATGTCAGCCTTTGAAAGAGTAACTTGACATAATGTTGCTGTTTTGTTGTTAAACAGCTGAAACTCGCAGCGGTTACACTAGTCGACACGACTTTTCCGCTGCCGCCCAAAATTACTTTTTCTGATAGATTTGGATGTTTAAAAATTATTTAAGAATGTTTTTTTTTTTTCCAAGTTTAGTTTTTTTTAGGAATTTTTTAAAAATTTGGTATTTTTTGTCATAGGTAGTGCTTCTATTTTTCACATAGCTAAAGTTTCCTGCAACTGGTTGTATTGAACTTTGCTATTTTAAAAAGCTGACATATTCAGCTATAAGTCCGACCCAGACAACCGTTTGACCAAACTTTCATATGCCGAATTTCGCCGATAGATTCCGTTAGCCGACGTAAACCCGTTTTTTTTTTCCTACAAAAATACCAAAAATCTGTGTTTGTAACAGTTTTTAACGGTAAAATGGCATTTGGGATAGTGCCAAACGGCATATGAAGTTTTGGTCAACCGGCTGCAGCTTGGCCGTTTATCCATCGATTTTTAAAATCGATACCTTAAACGCCGCGTAATTAATTTGTATATCTAAAAGCAAAAATGTGGGCATTTAAATATATTTTTTTCGACTTTTCCTTAGTTTTCAAAGTCAAAATTTCGGGAAAAAATACCGATAAAAATTATGAAATTGGAATTTGAAAGCTTAATATCTTCGAGACGTTAAGTTGCAGCTACAAAAAGTCTGGGTCGGATTTATAGCTGCATTTGTCAGCTTTTTAAAACTGCAAAGTTCAATACAACCAGTTGTAGGAAACTTCAGTTATGTGAAAAATAAAAGCACTACCTATGACAAAAAATACCACATTTTTTAAAAATTGGTAAAAAACATAAACTAAACCTGAAAAAAAACCATAATTCTTGAAAAAATTTTAAATCTCCAAGTCAATCAGAAAAAGTCATTTTGGGCGACAGCGGAAAAAAAACGTAGAATTTCGTCGAGTAGTGTTATCAATGTTATATACCGTTTGATGATCTAAACAGATGACTTCCTCGCTGGGCAGTTTGAAGCAGAGTCGAAATTTCTCCGGAACTGATCTCGATGTGTGTTTACCGTTATTATGGTTGTCTTGAGATCGAACAAGCTCCAACTTGTTCAGTCCCAGGTGGAAATTGGGATACTACTGAGTGTTTCAAGCTGAACGGTTGAGACCAGAGGTAGCGTTACCTTGAAGACGACGTGTGTTGCAGTCGGTGTTCCTTCGGCCCGCATGGTTCTGTATAGATGAATGACATTTTTTGTTGTAACAGGCAGCATTTGATCGGGTGGCAAATGATCCCGTGTTTGGTCTAGTGTATCCCTTAATTGCTCAGGGGAGACCAGAGTTAGGCAGATTGTTCGATAGTGAATAGCGATAAGTACATCAGATATATCGGACTGCATACGTTGAAGACTCGTTGTCAGCAGAGTCGATCGTGCTGTGAGTCCGAGGTATCCCTGAGTCAAATGATCGCCATGATATGTTCCTCTTTCTCGTTTGATGGTAGCAATTTGCCGTTCTAACACCTTTAGGCGGTTGTCCGTTACTGACTGGTCTTTCCTGACGACATTGATTGTGGAATCGACAAGCGAAGTTTGATTTCGTAGTAGATGTAGCAGAAAGTCTTCTCATCAGTCTTTGCTGTTGATGGCATCGCTGGATCGTTTGGTTGCCACATCTTCTGGAAATAGTAACGCAAGACGAGTGATGGAGCGCTTATACACGCCTGATGCTGTTTTAACATCGACCACTCGCACGTGGTTGTCTTGGCCAGGATAGATGTTAATGATACGACCCATTAGCCACTTAATGACTGGAAGGTTGTCTTCCTTCACCAACACAAGTAGTCCTTCGGGCACGTTTGGTGAGGCGGCTTTCCACTGAAGTGTGGCTTGTCGGCCCAAAAAGGCCTAAAAGTATGTGGGGGAAAGCGGTACTGCAGCTGTCCGTTTGAGTGAAAGAGCCTCGGGAGAGGAGTAGAATTTACCGAATGGTTCGGGGCTGGAAGTAGTTCGGGAGGTTATCCCTTTTTGGGATATAGTTGGGAAACGAAGGGAGGCAGGTAAGTCGAGAGGCAGAGCTAGAATTGAAAAGTGCGCATCCGGGTCCGCCAAAACCGAAAAACCGCAATAGCAGCGCTGTCCGACAGCCCATCCCGGCGTCCGCGCCGTCCAGCATCAAGCCGCGCTACCCAACAACAACACCGCGCCAGCGTGAGAGAAGCTTCAGCGTCCGCGCAGCGCAGCATCAGCGCTAGCGCCTTATCGTGATAGCGCAGCGTCAGCACAGAGCCCGCATCGGCTTCGGCACCGCCCCAACAGCAGAGTAGACCCAGCAGCAGAGCACCCCAGAAACAGCGCAGGCGCCTCGGCAGAGCAGCCCCAGCAACCGCGCAGGCACCTCAGCAGAGCGGCCCCCGCATCAGAACAGGCGCCTCAGCAGAGCGGCCCCCGCATCAGAACAGGCGCCTCAGCAGAGTAGACCCAGTATCAGAACAGGCGCCTCTGCAGAGTAGGCCCAGCATCAGAGTAGATCCAGCAGCAGAGTAGACCCAGCATCGGAACAGAGGCCTCAGCAGAGCGGCCCCAGCATCAGAACAGGCGCCTCAGCAGAGTAGACCCAGCATGAGAACAGGCGCCTCTGCAGATGTTTAGTTTAGCCGAGGTTGATTTTCGTATTCCCTTTTCCACCTCTCTCCTTCATTCCCTACCCGCTTACCGCCAAAACCTTTCCCGCCAAGCTCGAGCGTTACTCCCGCGCTCTGGGAAGCCAAGCGCTGGAGCGAGAGAAGGAATTTAGCATTGGTGCGGATGAGCGTAGGTGCATTGAGAGCGTGATAGCGCTCTCTCCTTTCTAGTCGTTTAACTTTCGTTACAGCCGACGTCGAAGCGCTTCTACGTTGGAGAGGAACGAAGTGGGCAAGTACTTGCCACTTAACAGGTAAAACAAAACAAAACAGCTCTCTCTCTCCCGCTCTATATCTGGCCTATGCCGGGTACCTCCTTTTTGCGTTACCCCCCTCTCCTTTAACTTTACATTTACTTCGGCTATGCTAATCAGCCGTACGCGCTTGCGTGATATTACATTTACCCTATAACAGAGCCTTTACATTGATATTTTTAGCTGTTAAGTCTTTACATTTACATTTACATTTAATTTTACATATCTCGAATGTTAGGGGGGTACCTAGAGTTAGTTTGTCATATCCAATAAATTTAAAATGTTTGCAATGTGCTAATTTGTGTATTGGGAGCCATGCATCGGTTGAAGTCACTGTCTGTCTAATCCTAGTGGTAGAAGGGATCATCGAAACGAGGAGGTTGATCATGGTTGGGAGGGCGAACCGCTAGCATAACACCAGCTGCGGAGATATGCGCCACTATGACCTTGTCCGTCTCTGTTATGTCTGTTCCTGCCATTGTGTAGTGTGTGCTATGTGTTGTGGATAGAGTTTAGTAGCACGTGAACAATAATTGTATTTTAATGTCAGTGAGTACCGTATTGGGCGATTCCTTTCTTCACCCCTCCCTACTCTACCGACTTTGGAGGCCGGAGCCATCACGTGCCTTTCGTGCCGAATACCCCCACCACCTGCTCATCCATATAGGTGATATACTACACCACTTACGCCGATTTTGTAGTTCTTAGAGATATTCCGTATACCATTGTTTCCAGAATGAATGTTTTTCTCAGCGCTTTACCAAGAGTGATCAGTATTAACGTCAGGTGGCGTTGTCAATTGTTCACCATTAAAGAAGTGTCCTGCGGTGAGCGTCATTTGGGTCGGTTGACATTGGAGTAATAGGACGAGAATTGAGAATTGCTTCAATTTCGATTATTACTGCGTTTAGTTCCTCAAATGTCAAAATGCTGTACTTGTGGTTGTAATCAGCAGATTTTTTGCTGACTTAACTGCAGCTTACCAGAGCCCGCCAAACGATGGAGCCCGCAGAGGAATGAATTTGAAATCCACTTGTCGTTTATTGCAATGATTTTTAATCAGATCATGTGCCTTTTCGCTGAAGATGGTTTCTAAGTCTGACACTTCCCACGTCTGCTTAAGAATTGGCGGAGGGCTGCTAAGAATGCATCTGTTGCTTACCAATTCCAGGTGCACTGCCTTTGTGGAAAAGCAGCAGAACACGGCGATGTATGCCTAGTCTGGCCGTTTTCCTCGGATCTTGTGGTGGTCCACAGTAGTCGACGCCTGCATTAAGAAATATGCGTACTTGTCTGACTCTTTGTGCTGGGAGACTGCCCATGATCTGGTGCATTAGCTTTGGTCTAGCTCTGGTGCATCTAACACAGCTGTGAATGATGTTTCTAGCCATCGTTTTGTCATTTATGATCCAATATTGTTGTCTTGCAATTGCCCTTAGTGCTTGGGCGCCGCAATGCATGTTCTCCTCATGGAGTTCTCGCATAATCATTTTGACTATGGGGTCATTGTATGGTAACAAAATTGGATGTTTAGCGTTATACGGAATTAGAGCTTCTTCTAGTCTACCGCCAACTCGGATGAGCCCATCGTCTCATAGTATGGGGGAATAACGATATGATTGCGTTTTTTTTGTCCACAGTCTTATAGTAGTCTTATAGTAACTGCCTTAAGTCTGCTGTAAGCTCGACTTGTTGGATGGTTCGCAAGATTATAGCGTGAGCCCGACTTAGTTCTCCTGCGCAGAATGTCGTTGTAGCCGCCCTATTGGTTTTGCAGCAAAAGCGTAACATGTATGCTACAATGCGTTGATGCTTGTTAAATGCATTGTTATGTCTGCATTTGTACAATTCTTCTCCAAGTGCGCTTGGTGCGATTGGTTAGATGACATGCTTAGCCTTTCTCTCGAGATTGCTAGGCTCAATGATATATGTATTAGTCCATTTGTATCGAGTTCCGGGGAGAAATTAGCCACAGAGTGTGATCTGACAATCTGCTCGCTGCAATTCCTCTGGACAGTACGTCAGCTGAGTTATTGGCCGATGAAACATGATGCCATTGTAGTTGATTAGACAATGCCTGGATTTTGGCTATTCGATTTGCCACAAAAATATGATATGTCGATGCCGATGCGTTTATCCAAGACATCACTAAGATGCGTTTATCCAAGACAGCACTAAGATGTCCTAAGATGGATTGTTTCTACATACTACTATCTGATGGAATTGATCTTCCGGATTTATGCAGATTATATTTTCTCTATGTGCGCTGTGAATAAGTACTTATGAGTCCGAAACCGTAATAATATGGACAGAAGTTCACTTTGAACTGTGGGTCCAGTCTTTTCGTTGCAATTTCCAAAGACCCCCCGGACTGAAGAGTGTTCACAAAATGGGAGTTTTGCTATGAGCCGGCCATCACATGCTATTTGTTCTCAATGAAAGAAGCTTTGCACTGTGCATCGATCGGTGTGCGTGGGTTTTCGCTGGTCTCGAGATTGTCCAGCCTCCAGAAGTTTTCCATGAATGGGTCAAGAACTGTAAGTGATTTTACTCTTTCTTGCCGCAATCCATTCCAGTTTTGTGTTCTGTATGAACGGGCCATCTATATTAAGGTGATGTCGATTTAGGAGCTGCAGGGAATAATAGTGTTCTGCCCCAATGAGCATGTCGATTTTTCCTGGCTTATAGAAGTTTGGATCTGCCAGTGGGAGCTTGCTTGGTATATTCAAGTTCACTAAATCGAGTGCCTGAGCTGGTTGATCAGCTATTATTTGAGGTAGTACGAACGCTTCAATCCTTTGCGTGAAACAGTTGTGAAGGCATTTTAGAAGCACATTTACTCGAGCTTTGCTGGTTTCAGTGCTCTGAAGTTAGCAGCCTGTCCGTTAGTAGCCTCTACTGCCACTCTTGCTGTGGCCAGTAGGTTGTAGATATTGTTACTTGCTACACAAACCATTGATCCCTTTGGTACTGTGGTTGCGCCCGATGCTGTATCCAGATGTAGCATCTTGTTGTGTTTCTTGTAGCATTTGAGGCAGGTTCGACCTGGGCATGCGTTGGTTTTCTGAGTCGTTCTAAAACAATTGACGAACAATTTCTGCATTTGCACCCAGTTTAGTTGTTCTGCTGGAGATCTGGAGCGAAATTCTTCGCACGCGTAGATTCGATGGCTTGTCTTCTTGCAAAAGTAACATAAAGGAGTGTGTGTATGGCCTGTGTTTGCTGATGCACATGCCGTGCCTTTTGGCTTTTTCTTTGCTGCCTGTGATTCTGTTTCACTTCCTCACTCGAACTCTTTGCTCTAGGAACTGAAGTATTGTGTCCAATGGCTGTATTGCCTTTGAGCTTCCCAGCAATTGCACATACAAGACCTTTCTTTAGACATCTAATTTGTTTCTGATTATGGCAATCAATATTGGATCCTTCGTGGATATATTGATGCCCAGTCCCTTTAGAGATGCAATGCACTCTATTGTTGTTATATCCCAGCAAGCAATTGGAAGATTCCTTTGGTCAGAAACCCCATTACGAGTCTAATTCGAGTCATTTTGATGATTAAAAAACGATTAATCGCTTGTGCGATTAAAGCGCGACTCGAAAACGACTCGCATGTATGCCTTAAATATGATGAATCGCGCAAAATTTGAAGCAATCAAAAATAGAGCATGCTAGCGATTGAAATATGCTTACTTTATCGCGATGTTGGCATGCACGATTACTTTGAACAGCTTGGCGACTCAAAAGCGACTCACTTCCATGCTCAAAATATGATTCCATGCACGAAATGTAAGGAAATCAAAAAATGAACATACAGGTGAGTGAAATATGCTTTGTATCATAAATATAACTCATAGGCAATAATACCATGCTAGTCAATGACGCCTGATAATCGTGCTGTCTAAGACACAGCACAAAACGAAAAAGTCCCCGGTTCAAGCCCCAGTTGGGTCATAAAAAGGTAAGTGAAATGTAAATTGCGTAATTTATAATAACATTAACATAACACAATTATAATACATAAAATATAACAATTAATACACAATTGCTATAAATATCAATTAGATTTAAAATGAAATAAAAATGTTATTCTGATAATAAAAATAGTAAAAATAAATAATAATTTTATTTTTATTTAAAAAAAAAAAATCCGACTCGAAAAAGACTCGCTTTTGATTGCAAATGCGAACCGTTTTCTCCCGAAGAGAGTATCATTTTAGATCAGAAAATAAGCTCATATATGATTTATTTAATCAGGTTGACGACTCGAAAAAGGCTCGCTTGTGATACAAAATGCTTGCTGGGATACAATTCCTTCAATGACTTGGGGTCATCATTGTTTGTATTATGATTGAGAAATCGATTAAGCATCGTGTTAGCATCATCTCGGGGATTGTTGTATGTTTCAAATCCGTACTGTAAGTGTCGGGTCAAGCAGCATAAAAAATCATAAATTATAGCAAGTGGAGCGGTCTTAAGTAAATGTACATCTTTATGTTAAATTTTGCAATGCCCAATGTTTAAAATCGTTGTTACCGCATATGCCTACGCAGCGACTTTCTTTCGTTTACTTGTGTACAAGCATTCTTCGTACTCGGCAGCAGCGGCAGCCCGAACTGCTCTTGCTCTCTCCTAATCGCACTCTTTCCCGATCGTTAAGCGTTGCCTCATAGGGCAAGGCAATAATGCCGTCAGCCCTTGCAAATTAGTCTGGAGCTAATATTTGTAGCCATAAGATCATCCTTCGTTCTTATACATCTAACCAACACCATTAACTTGAGTAAAATTGTCAATAAAGGTGCATATATATATATACATAAACCTTTCGTGACTTATATATACATTTCAACAGCTTGTGAAAAAGCTCACTCGCTTAACATGGGTGACCCCGACGTTATTCGTGCAAGAATAAATATATCAGTGCAATCACAGAGAACAATAAAACATTATTTCAATTGCCAATTCAACCGGTGTCATAGGCTATATATACATATATACATATATGTATATATACATATATGAAAATTAAGAATATGAGTTCAATTGTGTTGCCGGCGCTGTTAGATATGGCGGTTGTCATCCTACTTGTTGGGTTGATACCAGGGTCCGATGCGTACGTCCCTGGCTCGCCCTCACCCAGCAAACCTCCTGTTCTCTATTCCATATCCGGAACCGTCGCTGCGTGTGTGGATCTCTGCTGCCTAAGTTTTACTGCACTGCTCCTATGAGTCTTGCGGACATTTGGTGGCCCGCTGGCACGTTCCACTCGATGGGGATGTTGCCCGGTTCGTCCTCCACGTTATATGTCTTGCGTCATTCCTCCGGCGGCGGTGCTGGTCCGAGGTCCAGGACGTCGTTGTCCTCGTCTTCTGCCTCGACCTGTTGGGCCCATGTGAGATTCGTGGGTGGGGTTGACTGTGTAACTTTCGGCACCGCTGAATGCACCCTGCTTAATCGCTTCTTTCTCGGGCATTCGTAATATTCCGATGCCTTGTTCTGCTCTCGTTGGTGTGCTGCTGCCTGTGACGTGCTTGGTCCGCTGTCTATATTTCCCGGCCCTGTCTCCGACTGGTTTTTTATAGGCGCCGCCACCTTCGTGCCGGAAACTCTCATTCGAGCTCCTATCGGCGGCGTGTACGCTAGTGCTTACGTCCTTCTGCCCTTGGCTTTGCCGGCCAGAATCTGCTCCTTGAAGCATATCGCAGTCGCCTCGAACTTCTTGTCCATATCCCTGAAAAGATAGAGAGATGGTCTCGTTATTGCGTCTGCTGTTTCTGTGCTTGCAGTTTTTAGCTGAGAGACATGCGTTCTTATCTTTCTGTTAGTATTTTTGTCTTTGACTGTTACTATTACTGGGGATATTAGTTCGAGGATCTGATAGGGGCCGTCGTATTTCAGTTCTAATTTTGCTGTTGTTTTATCGATTTTTTTCGATAGTGGGTGTGTTCTCACCCATACCATGCCCCTACTTTTGGTTTCCATTCTCGTTTCCTTAAATTACAATGTCTGGTTTGTTTTGCTGCTGCTTCTTCAATATTCTGCCTTGCTATTGCTTCTGCCTCTTGTCGCTCTTCCGAGTTTTCTTGTTGTATATCGCTGAAGCCTGATCCTATTGTTACTTCGTCGAATAGGTTTCCCGGTAGCCTTATTTCCCTGCCAAATAGAAAGTATGCTGGACTGAATCCAGTTGATTCCGATTTGCCGCTATTTATCGCTAATGTCAGTTCTGGCAGCTGGGATGGACCCATTTGTTGTGTTTTCCTGCGACGAACTGCGCGAACATTGCTTTTAGTGTCCTATTTGCCCGCTCCGTTGAGTTTTCTTGTGGTGTGTATGGTGCTGTGAATCTTTGTGTTACACCCCAAGTTTCCATTACCTGTTTTGTTTTTCGGCTTGTGAATTGCACTCCGTTGTTCGATATCAGCTGTTTTGGTGCGCCTCCCCTTGCCAGTATTTTCTCCCTGAACGCCTTTAGGAAGGAATCAGCTGTTGCCTGTCTCGCCGGTGTGACCTCCACCCATTTGGAAAATTTATCGATAAACACGATCATTACCGTATTGCCATGCGAAGTTCTGGGTAGTGGTCCGACAAAATCGACACATATCGATTCCCACGGTACGTCTGCTATTTTTTTTTAGCATTTTCCCTGCTGCCGCTTGTTGTGAAATTTTGTATCTCTGGCAATTATTGCATGATCGTACGAATTTAGTCACATCCCTACCTAGTCCTGCCCAGAAATATCGTTGCCGTATTCGATGTTTTGTTCTCCGTATGCCTAGGTGTCCGGCTGTTGGGTTTGAATGGTTCTCTTCCAGCACACGGATGCGTTCGTGTTTTGGTACACATAACTTCCATGATAGCCTGTCTTCGTCGGTGTGGTTAGATATGTGCCTATAAAGTCTTTCATGCTTTATGATGAAGTCGGGTAATTTCTTCGGGTTTGTCTGTACTTGTTTCCACTTTCCTTAATACCAAGCGCATTCCACGACGGTTGAAATTCGGACTTCTTCGCGTGGTAAGCGGGATAAACCGTCCGCCACTGCGTTCAACTTCCCTTTCCGATACCGAATCTCAAATGTAAACGCTTGCAATCCCAACGCCCATCTTTCTATTCGGCCGGATGGGCTTTCGATGAAATTAAGCCATCTCAGCGCTTGGTGGTCTGTGACTACTATGAACTTGTACCCCTCCAGGTACATTCTCATTTTGTGGATGCTCCAGTAGATGGCGAGGCATTTTTTTTCCGTAGCGGAGTATCGTGTTTCTTCGCTTTTTAACTTGCGACTTGCATATGCGATCACGTGCTCTCCGTTCGCATCTTCTTGCGTCAATACCACCACGATTCCACAGTCACTTGCGTCGGTTTGCAGAATGAACTGTTTACTGAAGTCCGGGCATGTCAGAACTGGTGCTTCTGTTATGTGCATTGGGTATGCCTCTTTTTCCGTTTTCTCGTTGAGTAACCTGTAGTCCACACTCCATTGATCCGTTTCTTTTTTGTTTACTAAGACCACTGGTGCACTGTATGGGCTTCGTGATGGTTCTATGAGGTCCTGTCTCTTTAATTCGTCTATTTCCCGATTTATTAATTCCATTTGTGCCGGGTTGCGAGAGTAATTTCTCTGTTTGATGGTTCTGTCGTCTTTTAAGTATATTCTGTGTGTCGTTATGTTGCTTACTCCTTCCAGTGTTTCGAATTTTTTTACTTCTGACGAAATCCATTCCTCCAGTTCTTCGTCCACTGGCTCAGGCTGTGTGCTCCTTACATGTTCTTTCGTCTGTACCGGGATGGGCCCCTCGCCGATCACTATTGATGATTTCCCGCACGTTATTGTTGTGCCTGTGCTTTCTAGAAAATCCATTCCTAGTATCGGGTTGTCTGGTACTCTGATCATTATAAGAAATGCTTGCTTGGACGCTCGTCCTTCTAGTTCCACTGTGGTTTCGAATCAACGTGTTGTTCTGCGCGTTCTCCCATCGCCTTTCGTGTCCTTCGGTTCCTTCGGTTTGTAGTTTCCTCGCCGTCTCATCTTGAGGCCTCTGTGTCGATGATCACATCCATCATCTTTCTGCCGATATTTGCCCAGCCTAGGAGTTCCTTGTCCTTGTATATTAGATGGGTTGTATCCCGATTGTGTTGTTCTGGGCTTCGGGAGCTTGGCGGGTGTCTCCCGAGCCCTGAGCGTTTCCCTGCGGCTTTCTACAGCATTCTATTGACTGGACCCTTTGTTTGTTACAGGTCCAGCAATAAAAGATCGGTTTTCTATTGCATATCCTGGCTTCGTCCCTTTTTTTACCGCACCGGCGGCATTTTGTCCCCATTGTGGCTGATATTCAGTTGTGATGTACTGTGGTTGTTTGTTCCATGGTCGTTCGATAACACTAGTCGACACGACTTTTCCGCTGTCGCCAAAAATTACTTTTTCTGATACATTTGGATGTTTAAAATTTTTTAAAGAATGTTTTTTTTTTTCATGGAGTAGTTTTTTTTTAAAGAATTTTTAAATAATAAATATAAATAAACGGCTAAGTTATAACAGTTGCACTCAAACGGTTATAACTTAGCCGTTTATTTTTATATTTTTATAAGCGATACCTTAAACGACGCCTAATTAATGTGTCTATCTAAAACCAAAAATCAAGGCATTCAAATATTTTTTTTTCGACTTTTCCTGAGCTTTCAAAGTCAAAATTTCGGGGAAAAATACCGAAAAAAATTATGAAATTTCAATTTGGAAGCTTAATATCTTCCAGACGTTAAGTTGCAGCTACAAAGTGTTTGAGTCGGATTTATAGCTGCATTTGTCATTGCTTTTTTTAACTGCAAAGTTCAATACAACCAGTTGTAGGAAACTTAAGTTATGTAAAAAATAGAAGCACTACCTATGACAAAAAACGACAAATTTTTTAAAAATTCTTAAAAAAAAAACTACTCCTTGAAAAAAAAACCATAATTCTTTAAAAAAATTTAAATCTTCAAATCTATCAGAAAAAGTTATTTTTGGCCACAGCGGAAAAAAAAAGTTGAATTTTGTCGAGTAGTGTAACCTTTGATAGTCCCGCCTCCGTTTCTAGTTTTTCAAATTCCTCTGCCGTGATCATGAATTCTGTCAGTGTTTTGAATTCGCTTCTTTTCACGTAGAGTTTGATGGGTAGCCGGCAGTTCTGGTATGTAATCTCCAGTTTCTGCTGCTCTGTGTACGTTCCGAATCTCATCAATTTCCTTAGATTTTGTACATATTCCCTCACTGTCTCCGTCTCCGTTTGCTTGCGGTCTGCCACCTGCTTCCCGAGTTCCTCCTGGTACCTGGGTGATATGAAGTTCTCCTTGAGTCCTTCCTTAACTTCCTCCCATGTAGTTACGGGCGCTGGCTTTGTATGCCACCAATCCTGTGCGCTTTCCTCCAATATTATTGGCATTGCGAACACCAAGTGGTCGTATTCTACTCCGTATGTCTCTGCTCCTCCATCCTGCTCAGGAACTCCAGCAGATCTTCTTTGTCCGTGTAGGTCGTATCCCATTTCCGTATCCTCTCTATTATAGCCACTGATTCTGGTGATCCTTTACGTATCTGCTTCGGGAATAGTGCTTTTTTCCTTCCTGATCTGGTCTCTCCGTGAGGTTCCTGCGTTGTGATCTGTATCTGTGCACATTTCTGTAGCGACTGTTGCCTTGGGCTCCTTTTGGTTTGAGGCTGGGTTGCAGCTAGATGTTCAAGTCTCTCTTGTATATTTGCCGGGAGGTCTGTTCTCTCCATGAATTGTATCAATTGGTTATCAATTGGTTAATCCAATGCTTTGCCATCTTGAACACTTTTGAGATACTATTATGCTACCACAACCTGCTCGGGCGCCACTGTGACGTTGCTTCGGCAGGGGTGTGCTCGCCGCGCCGGGATTCATAGAAATTTGCTAGTCTGGGTGTGGTAACTATAATGAGTGATCTCGGGTTCAAGACGAAGGCGTAGGTTTAAGCAGTAAAACAAATTGGTCCTTATATTATTCTTAAGGTGGATTGGCGATGCTTCCGAACTTCAGTTCAGAGTCAAGTGATGATTTAACCAAAAAGGCAGCGCTCGCAAGATCGGCTGTAATGCGCTCTAGAGCTCTGCCAAATGTCTCTTTCACGCAGATTGCAAAGAAGAGGACAGTGATCGGCATCCTTAACAAAGGCAGCGTGGAGGGAAGGATACCCCGGAGTCAATGGAAGTGGGTGGATGCGGCATTGGCCGACCGCTGCTTCGAGCTCCTCGAGAAAGACCGTGGGCCAGTTCGATGTGGTTCCTGGGCAATATCAAAATAATTTCCTGTAAAGGTGAGCGCTCCGTGAAGTTGTATAAAGCACCGGTGGCGCAGATAGGAATGGTCTAAGCTGTGGAAAAGCTCGGCTCAGTAAACTAGAGCGAGGTGCCGGCTTCGTTCAAGGAACCTGAGCGCATCCTCAAAATGTTGCAATGGTGCAACCCAGGACTACCAACCTCCGAAAGGCACTGAAAGTTAAGACGACACGTTCTCTTTCGTAGTGACCAGACGCGATTTTGTTTTGAGCTCCGCTTATCTTTTTTTTTTTTGCATAAACAGCCGTTGTTTTTTTTCAAATAACAATCATTTAACTCAATAATTACCTGCTTTCTTAAATTTTATCCGTAAGCGCAAGTGCATGGCTTTGAATTGTGTATTTAATTTAATCATTTTTCTGTGTCGGTTAAATGTGTGTTTTTGTTTTATGCATTATTATTATGCATTATATGCATTATATATAATAAGCCGCTCTCACCTCGTAGCTTTTACTGTTCTATCACTCTATCACTCTCTCCCTATCACCTTATCTAAAATAGCTGTTAGTCCTTTTCCGCTCCTAGCCATGGAGTGTTAATTTAGTGGTTTGCAACTACGGGCGCAAAAGGGTCGCTTCGCGGGATGCAAGTGCCAACTGTCCCGCAGCCAATCGATGCTGAAAAGCTTACTCCGACCACTCCAAATGTGCAGCAGTTTATTTCGTTTGCTACTCAAAGGGTAGCTACTGAGCTTCTTCAGCAGCGTAATTAACGATTTATTTAATTAAAAACACAATTAGTTTATTTTAAATATATATGTGTGTAAGTTTGTTTTATTACCAGGATTTATTTATATTTTTATAGTACCAGGACTTTAACGAAAACGACTGCGACACCGGTGGATATACCGCCAGACGCAAGCAGGATCAATAGGACTTTGACGGAGTCGACTGCGACACCGCTGGGTACACCCAGGGCCAGTCTATCTGCCCGCCAATTTAACTTAATCAACGCCACGAACCACGGGTCAGTCTGGACGGCTGCGACACCGCTGGATAGGGCCAGTCGGTCTACTCTGAAGACGACAAGAAACAACAGTATCAGGCCCACGAATCTAAGCCTCGACCACGCCAGACCCAGCAGCAGACCCAGTCCCAGCCATGCAGAAGATCATCAACGCCCAGTTCGACGAGCTATTACGAGAAGGACGCATCGAAGCTTCAAAAAGTCCTCATAGCACTCCCATTGTGCTAGTAGGGAAGTAAACGGGAGAAATACGCATGTGTGTGGACTACCGGCAGCTCAACGCACGATCGGTGCCAAACACATACCCGCTCCCCCGAATCAACTACATCGTCGAGAGGCTCCGCCACGCGCACTACATATCGACGTTGGACCTCAAAAATGGGTATTGGCGAATCCCCTTGGCATAGGGGAGTAGAGAGTACACAGCGTCCACGAATTCCAGCACAGGCCTCTTCTATTGGAATGTGATGCCGTTCTTCACTTTACTCTGCGTCCGCGACATTTCAGAGGGCACTAGATAGTATTATCGGACCACAAATGAAGCCCCATGCTTTTGCTTATCTCGATGATATCATCGTTATGGGAGCAGCACTCGAGGCTCACGTCGAAAACCTGCGAGAAGTGTTCCGAAGATTTACGGAAGCGAATCTCAAATTAAATCATCAAATAAATAAGTTCTTCCAAAAGAGCATCGTCTACTTGGGGCATGTCATCAGCGAGTGAGAAATCCATACTGACCCCGATAAGATCGTGGCAGTCCGGCAGCTAACACCTCCAAGTACAATCAAGGAACTACGACGATGCCTAGGAATGGCGTCATGGTATCGAAGGTTCGTACCGAATTTCGATACGATCGTACAGCCAATGTCTAGCCTCCTAAAGAAGGATAAGAAATTGCTCTGGAGTGATGAACAGCAAGCAGCATTTGAGGAGTTGAAAAAAAATTTAACTCAAGAAAAAAAAAAAATAATAAATAAATAATAACCAAATAAAAAAAAAATTATGTTGCAAACAGATGCAAACAAATACGGCCTAGGAATAGTCTTGACACAGGAAATATCCAAAGCAAAGAACTACTCAGCAACAGAGAAAGAGTGCCTAGCCATCGTCTGGGCCATAAGATAGTTACGATGTTACCTGAAGGGCTAACATTTTTACGTCATCACCGACCATCTCACTATAAAATGGTTGAACTCTATCAGTAGCCCGACCGGACGTATCGCTCGATGGGCTCTAGCCCTCCAATAGTATCTCTTTGATATTCACTACCAAGGAGGGAGCCAAAACGTCGTAGCAGATGCCCTTTCTCGTCAACCCATCGAGGCCCTGCCACGAACGCTGGAGGATTCACCCACGTGCCCATGAATACAGAAGTTACTTACTTAAGAACCCCGTCCCACTCCTATTCACCACGATGTAAAGTTTTAGCAAAACTGACCGCTTATCCCCCACCCTTAGCGATAAGCCAGAAGTGAAAGATTATTACTAGGGAACCCGGCCACGGAACAGACATTGCTCCGCGTAGCAATATTCACCATTCAGCATAAACCATAACTGTATAACTCATTTTAGTGTTCAAGACAAATAAAGTGCTATCAAATACAAGAACTTAGTAAGCCAATCTATCGGGGAATATCAACAGGATCACGATCGATCCTTCCTTACCCAACTCAAGAATACCGAATCACAATGTCTCCTCTCGACCCCGACTCGTGCCTAATCTTTTGTTTGACCCATCCAGTGTGACAACGCCTTGTGTCCCATATCTCAATCGACCCCGCGAAAGTGATCACGCCTCGTGCCCCATACCTCTCTTCGCAACGTGATTGTGAGCACGCCTCACCAGCTATCGTTATCTAGATCTCACGGGTGTGATTACGCCCCGTTTTCCCCCATTCTCTTCCCAAACCTGACCTCAGGCCGACCCCGTTTCTTCCAGAGGTTCCTGCAAACTACAATTTTTTGTAGTAGACTGGGCAGACTGAGCGTTCATCAGCCTGAAATAAGGACATTACAGGTGTAGATTAAAAACCAACCTCACGCGTTCCCCTCAGTACATGCAAACTCGACCACCGACCGCGACAAAGGTACACACTGCGTTGCGTAAAAATCGTTACAAAAAAAAACCCCACAATTTCAACGGTGCGTGTCGCGTGAACGACAGTAGATGCACATGGAGTGTCGGTTCGCCAAAGGGACGATTCCTTTCATAATACGCGAGTGACTCCTGTCACGACTGTGATCATAAAGAATCAAATACCAAACCAGAAAAAAAAAGATCACATCACCATTGTTGCTAGTTCATTAGAGTGTGTTTGATTAATTTATTTGAATTTAAATTTTAAATTTAAAGCTGTCACCATGTTCCCACCCCTTAGACATATCAGCCTACTATCGATATTTCAAAAAAGTAACTTTTGCCACGAAGTGGCGTCTGCCATCACTAAAAGGAGCAAGAAGAGGAGCAGTATGTGAGAAAATGACGGCATAACAACACAAATTAATAAACCGACTCCGACCTCGACTTTTACTCTACTTTATTTAAGTGGATTAGATTAAAAATAAATGTATTACAAGTGTATAGAACGAGCGGTTATATTTTGGTGTTGTGATTCTTATTTGCCACACGAAGTGGCAACATCTTTATTAATTTTGTAATTTTGACCGTCCAAGAGTTATTTCGCAAAGTGGTGAAATTCACAAATACACGCACATACGACGCCGTGCACACTTTGATGAAATGTACACAGACACTCACAGATAAATCTGCGCAGCAAGAAAAGGTTAGAATTTGATTCAAGCGACATGGCCGGTACGTCTACACCGATGCCAAACCGTGGATCGAACCATGGATCAAACTCGGAGGACAGTATAGAATCCGACAAGGAGGTTACAATGTTGGAACCAAAGGAGAAAGAATCAAAAAATGCTATCTTGCGAGATTTAATGGAGATTTAAAGAAGATCAATCTAGAATGAAAGATCAACTGAATGGCCAAATTGATGGTCAGGCAAACCAAGTCGCGTTGTTGGAGGAGCGATTGATGATCATGTGCAACAATGGGACAACAATGGGAGAAGCAGCAAAGCGTACATTAGTACACCCGAAGCAGCCAAATGAATTCGCACACAAGCAAGACAACAGGGTGATCACGGCAAATGATCTCCACACAAGCACGACAACAGGGTGATCACGGCAAATGAATTCCTACACAAGCACGACAACAGGGTGATCACGGCAAATGAATTCCCACACAAGCACGACAACAGGGTAATTACGGCAAATAAAAGTGCACACAATCTCGGTGCCATTAAGGGCACACAAGCTCGGTGCCATTAAGGGCACACACAGTCTCGGTGCCATTGGAGGCACACATGATCACAGTGCCATTGAGGGCACACACAATTCTGGCGCTACTGGAGGCGCACATGGTTCTGGCGCTACTGTGGGCGCATATGGTTTTGGCGCTGCTGGAAGCGCACATGGTTCTGGCGCTACTGGAGGCGCACATGGTACTGGCGCCATAATTCTGGCGCTACTGGAAGCGCACATGGTTCTGGCGCTACTGGAGGCGCACATGGTTCTGGCGCGACTGGAGGCGCACATGGAGCCGCTACTGGAGGCGCACATGGTTCTGGCGCTACTGGAGGCGCACATGGTTCTGGCGCTACTGAAGGCGCACATGGTTCTGGCGCTACTGGAGGCGCACATGGTTCTGGCGCTACTGGAGGCGCACATGGTTTTGGCGCTACTGGAGGCGCATATGGTTCTGGCGCTACTGGAGGCGCACCCAATCCTGGCGCTGCTGGAGGTGCTCATGGGTTTGGCACTGCTGGAGGCGCACATGGTTCTGGCGCTACTGGAGGCGCACATGGTTTTGGCGCTACTGGAGGCGCATATGGTTCTGGCGCTACTGGAGGCGCCACCCAATCCTGGCGCTGCTGGAGGTGCTCATGGGTTTGGCACTGCTGGAGGCGCACATGGCTTTGGCGCTACGGGAGGCGCACAAGGTTCTGGCGCTACTGGAGGCGCACATGGTTTTGGCGCTACTGGAGGCGCACATGGTTCTGGCGCTACTGGAGGCGCACATGGTTTTGGCGCTACTGGAGGCGCACATGGTTTTGGCGCTACTGGAGGCGCACATGGTTCTGGCGCTACTGGAGGCGCACATGGTTTTGGCGCTACTGGAGGCGCATATGGTTCTGGCGCTACTGGAGGCGCACATGGTTCTGGCGCTGCTGGAGGTGCTCATGGGTTTGGCACTGCTGGAGGCGCACATGGCTTTGGCGCTACGGGAGGCGCACAAGGTTCTGGCTTCAGCGCTGCTATAGAAGCATCTGAAAGTCAACCCGTTCGAAACATTGATGTCGACAGAAATATCGGTATGTACAGGTTTGATAATGTTGGTGGGGACAATTTGCATGGTGACATTAATGGTAATTTGTTTGAATATCAGCACTCCCGAAATATAAACCCACGAAAATTGCTAGATTTACCAGAATTAGCTAGGCCAGTATTCTCCACAATGTTTTGGGAATCATCAAAAGCATATACGTATACAAATTTGGAGAATCTGTTGAGGTTGCAAAAAGGTCTGAAGGGAGGTGCGAGAGAAGAAGTTAAGGGCCTATTAATTAATCCTGTAAATGTTTATTTTATTATGGAACGACTACAGTTTACATATGGAAGGCCAGAAATGTTAATTAGCAGTCAAATAAATATGGTTAACCAATTAGCTCTTGTAACATAGAACAATTTAGAAAAGCTTGTTGTATTTGCTTCTAAAGTAGATAATTTAGTTCTATTTTTGAAGTCAGCTAGTGCTGCTCAACATTTACAAAATCCGTCTTTGATAGAAAGTTTGGTAGGAAAGATGCCACTCAGCAAACGTATTCAATGGGTTGAAAATTCATCGCAGATACAGCCTTATCCCAATTTGGACAACTTTAGCAACTGGCTGAGCAATATGGCAAGAAGTATAGCAAGAGCAACGATTACAGGCCCAATTCACGTTAAACAGTCGAAGGGCGAATATAAAGGTCCACAAAAATCTATTTTACATTCTTCCAAAAAAGAACCAAATCAAAACAAAGTGGAATGTTATAAATGTCAGGGTGAACATTATTTAAATAAATGTGAACAGTATTTAAAGGCTGGACAAAAAGAAAAATGGAAAATCGTCAAGGAGCTTCGGTTGTGTTATGGTTGTCTTCGAAAGGGACACAATCTGACAATTTGCAAATACCGACGCGACTGTAAAAAAGATGGATGCAAGAGCAAGCACCATGTGTCTTTACACCCAGACGACTCTCAAATGGAAGAGAAAGTTGAGCCGCAAGAGGCTACGATAAATACGATTAAGCCAAACATTCCAAAATTGCTTTTCAAGGTTTTGGCTGTAGAAATTGTGGGACCAAGCAACAAGATCATTCGAACGTACGCATTTTTAGACGAAGGATCGTCTGCCTCATTGATAAACGAAAAGTTAGCAGATATGCTGGGCGTACGTGAAGCAAAGAGAAAGTTGACTCTAAACTGGATTGAAAATCACGCCAAAGAGTTTTTATCAATGGAATGAAATCTTCGCATTAAAGCACCTGGATCTGATAAAAAATGGCTACGTATAACAGGGAATTCAGTACCTCAATTAGATCTACCTTTACAGTCAGTCGAAGTTGAGAAACTTACTGAAAAATACACACGGCTAAGAAGTTTACCAATAAATGGATATACAGATGCTAATCCTATGATTTTGATTGGAATTAATAATTGTCATTTGATAGCCAACATCAAAAGTATTTATTTAGATACAAATCTAATTGCAGCTAAAACGCCGTTGGGCTGGCTTTTGTATGGCTCGAATGGAGACGAAAAGATTGGTTTAACACGACTGTCGGTGGTCCTACATGCATGTCCAAAGGAAGACAACTCAGAACAAGATATCCATAAGATGATAGCAGATTACTTCACAACGGAAAACTTTGGAGTAAAGGTACCTATAAAGCTATTGGAATCAGCGGATATATCTAGAGCAAGGGATATATTAAAGAACACAACTAGAAAGCTAGAAGGTTTTTACGAGACTGGACTCCTTTGGAAGGAAGATGTGGTTAAATTCCCGGATAGCTACAACATGGCTCTTCAGAGGTTGCATGGAGTAGAGAACAAAATGCACGGATTAGGAAAGATGGAAGAATATGAAAAGGCCATAATGGATTTCGTTCAAAAAGGATACGCTGTTAAGATGTCGGAGCAAGAAGCCGCTCGTATTGAACCAAGGACCTGGTATTTACCGCACTTCGGTGTTGTTAACATAAACAAGCCCAAGAAAATGAGATTGGTTTTCGATGCAGCCGCGACGATCAATTGTGTTTCCCTAAATACCATGCTTTTAAAGGGACCTGATGAAAACCCGCCATTGACGACGATTCTTTTCAAATTTCGACAATGAAAGTTTGCAGTATGTGCTGATATAAAGGAGATGTTTTTACAAGTGCAAGTTCGAAAAGAGGATCAGGATTCTTTAAGATTCCTTTGGAGACATGGCAATCGCAATGCTCAGGTTGAAACATACAAGATGACTGTCCTTATCTTTGGAGCAGCATGCTCTCCTTGTTGTACCCAATATATAAAGAATATAAACGCACAAAACGCTGAATGTTACAGGGAGGAAGTAATCGATGCCATTCGAACGAAGCATTACGTAGATGACTTTGTTGCTAGTTTTAAATCCGAACAAGAAGCCCTTCAAATCAGTCAGGAAGTCAAGAGAGTACAAAAGATGGGAGAATTTGAACTCAGGGGCTTTGTATCTAATTCGAATCGAATTCAGGAATTGGTTAATGATACGAAGAATAACGATTCTGTAGCACCAACTGTCCAAATGAGTAACGAATCAACAGACAAGATTTTAGGCATGTATTGGGATAGTAGGTCCGACAAGTTTGTATTCGATCTCAAGCTGAACCGTATCGACAAAGAAATTGTAAAGGGAAAGAAGTGTCATACTAAGCGCCAACTACTAAGTCTAGTTATGTCTGTATTTGATCCCTTCGGAATGTTAGCGGACTTAATGATACACGGAAAAATCTTGATACAAGATGTTTGGAGGACTGGAATACATTGGAATGATTTATTGCCGGAAAATTTATTTTCAAAATTCAAGATTTGGGTACTTCAGTTAGAACAAGTAAAACATTTTCAATTGGATAGATGCTATATGCCAGAATTCCTGTCAACAAAGGATAATTTAGAGTTGCATATTTTTGTTGATGCGAGCGAGCAAGCCTTCGCAACCGTAGCATATTGGCGCATAACTTGTGGTGGAATAACGAAATTAGTCTTTATTACTGGAAAGACCAGGTGCGCACCATTGAAAATGTTATCAATTCCCAGACTGGAGTTACAAGCAGCAGTTTTGGGTACACGTATGAGAAAAACCATTTTAGAAAGTCATGACGTGGCTGTGGATAAAACGACAATGTGGTCAGACTCGCGAACTGTCATTTCTTGAATTAAATCAGATCACCGACAGTTTAAGCCGTTCGTTGCCCATCGGGTTAGCGAAATACTGGAATCGACATCTGAAAATGATTGGCAATGGGTGCCTACGCAATTGAATACAGCGGACAAGGCAACAAAGTCTAGCCATTGCCCAAAGTACACTGTTGAAAGCAAATGGATAAGCGGTCCCGATGAAGCGATGCTTGATGACCGTGGCCGACGATGGAGTATAGTTCTTCCACAGATGACTGTACTGAGAGGCGTAAAATCACAATGATAGTAAAAACTAACCAGTTCGTAGATATCAATAGATTTTCAAACTATCTACGTTTGAAACGTATGATGGGATGGTGCTTGAGATTTGTATATAATTGTCGGAAGGAGAGTCAACAAAGAGAAAAGGGAGAACTATCCGTACTTGAATTAGTCCTTGCTGAATCTAAATTGTGTAAAATGGTACAAAATCAAGTATACGCAGTCGAGGTGGCTGAATTACAAAACTCGAAATCGGTTTCTAAGAGCAGTTCAATGTATATGCTCTCTCCAAAACTAAGTGCGTATGACGTTTTGGTTGTCGCAGGAAGATTGGATTATGCCATCGCTATTCCAGAATCACAACGTCAAGCAATAATATTGCCGTCACGACATAGCTTAACAGAACTCATTGTAAAATGGTATCATGAAACCTACCACCATCAAAATGACGAAACCATTATAAACGAAATAAGACGCAAGTTCTGGATCATAAACCTACGAAAAGCGGTTGTTCGGGCAAAGGCTTTTTTCCAGTATTGCAAGAACCATGGTGCCAAACCAGTCGCTCCTTTAATGGGTCAACTACCCAAGGAGAGAGTGACTCCATATCAGCGACCTTTCACCTTTGTGGGACTAGACTACTTTGGTCCGGTTATGGTTACCATCGGAAGACGACAAGAAAAAATATGGGTTGCACTCTTTACGTGTCTAACGATCAGAGCCATGCACTTGGAACTAGCTGCTGATCTGTCCACAGACTCCTGTATTTTATGCATAAGGAACTTCGTGAACAGAAGAGGTGTTCCCGTAACAATACGATCAGATATGGGAACAAATTTTGTCGGTGCAGATAACGAACTAAAACAGGTTAAGGATTTATTTGACTGGGAGTACATAAAGTCAGAGATGTCAAATAAAGGAATCAACTGGCAGTTTAATTGCCCTTCAAATCCCAGTTCAGGAGGATGCTGGGAGCGCTTGGTAAGATCAACAAAACGAGTTCTGAGCGTAACACTAAAGGAGAAAGCACCTCACGTTGAAACGTTAAGAAGATTGCTCATTGAGGCCGAAAATATAGTAGATAGTCGACCTCTCACTCACAGGCAGGTTAACATAGATGACCCGGAGCCTTTGACGCCTAATCATTTTCTGCTTGGAACGACCAATTCTACTCAAACACCTGGGGAAGTTAACAATTTTTGTCATCGTAAACAATACCGAATTTCCCAGCAATTAAAGGATCACTTTTGGAGTCGATGGATTAAAGAATACTTGCCGACTCTGACTAGACGAACCAAATGGCATTCAAGGACAAAACCGATCACCATTGGAGATGTGGTAATTGTTTGCGAGGATAATCAACCTAGGGGGAGTTGGAAAACAGGAATCATAGTCAGCACGATTCCAGCCAAAGATGGCCATATACGATTAGCAGAAGTTAAAACATCCACAGGCATTCTTAAGCGTCCGGTATCAAAATTAGCAGTTTTGGATGTCTTAGGTAAAACTCCAGACTAGTTTAACGGTGGGCGGGATGTTGCTAGTTCATTAGAGTGTGTTTGATTAATTGATTTGAATTTAAATTTTAAATTTAGAGCTGTCACCATGTTCCCACCCCTTAGACATATCAGCCTACTATACTATTTCAAAAAAGTAACTTTTGCCACGAAGTGGCGTCTGCCATCACTAAAAGGAGCAAGAAGAGGAGCAGTGTGTGAGAAAATGACGGCATAACAACACAAATTAATAAACCGACTCCGACCTCGACTCTTACTCTACTTAATTTAAGTGGATTAGATTAAAAATAAATGTATTACAAGTATATAGAACGAGCGGTTATATTTTGGTGTTGTGATTCTTATTTGCCACACGAAGTGGCAACAACCATAGACCCCAACGCAGAGGAACAATCAGCTGAGTACTACTCTGTGGACTTGATCTCTAATCCGGGGGTAAGCACCGGCTGGATTCATTAACGGCTCCGGGAAGATATAGAAAGGTTTGCGGTCGAATTCGGGTTCAGCGGTAAGGGAACTGTAGAGGAGATGCGGCAGAAATCCTCACAAACCAAGCCCGCAGTTGGTTCCGCACCAGTTGGCTGCAAAGCGTTCTGTAGTTTGATTTCCGTAAGTAATTTTTGGCCTTCTTCTTGCCGCCGCGGTATTTTGAACAATTGGAGGACCAGATCCAAGACCGCAAGAAAGACCGCCCGGTACTACACCACTAAGGAACTCAACAGGATCAACGACAACATTTTACCGGCGTACCAGCTGTATGTGCGAAGATACGAACTACGAAGCCTGACGCAATTCACGGCATTGGCATTGGCATCTTCACGAAAGACCATGTGTCTTTACACCCAGACGACTCTCAAATGGAAGAGAAAGTTGAACCGCAAGAGGCTACGATAAATACGATTAAGCCAAACATTCCAAAATTGCTTTTCAAGGTTTTGGCTGTAGAAATTGTGGGACCAAGCAACAAGATCATTCGAACGTACGCATTTTTAGACGAAGGATCGTCTGCCTCATTGATAAACGAAAAGTTAGCAGATATGCTGGGCGTACGTGAAGCAAAGAGAAAGTTGACTCTAAACTGGATTGAAAATCACGCCAAAGAGTTTTTATCAATGGAATGAAATCTTCGCATTAAAGCACCTGGATCTGATAAAAAATGGCTACGTATAACAGGGAATTCAGTACCTCAATTAGATCTACCTTTACAGTCAGTCGAAGTTGAGAAACTTACTGAAAAATACACACGGCTAAGAAGTTTACCAATAAATGGATATACAGATGCTAATCCTATGATTTTGATTGGAATTAATAATTGTCATTTGATAGCCAACATCAAAAGTATTTATTTAGATACAAATCTAATTGCAGCTAAAACGCCGTTGGGCTGGCTTTTGTATGGCTCGAATGGAGACGAAAAGATTGGTTTAACACGACTGTCGGTGGTCCTACATGCATGTCCAAAGGAAGACAACTCAGAACAAGATATCCATAAGATGATAGCAGATTACTTCACAACGGAAAACTTTGGAGTAAAGGTACCTATAAAGCTATTGGAATCAGCGGATATATCTAGAGTAAGGGATATATTAAAGAACACAACTAGAAAGCTAGAAGGTTTTTACGAGACTGGACTCCTTTGGAAGGAAGATGTGGTTAAATTCCCGGATAGCTACAACATGGCTCTTCAGAGGTTGCATGGAGTAGAGAACAAAATGCACGGATTAGGAAAGATGGAAGAATATGAAAAGGCCATAATGGATTTCGTTCAAAAAGGATACGCTGTTAAGATGTCGGAGCAAGAAGCCGCTCGTATTGAACCAAGGACCTGGTATTTACCGCACTTCGGTGTTGTTAACATAAACAAGCCCAAGAAAATGAGATTGGTTTTCGATGCAGCCGTGACGATCAATTGTGTTTCCCTAAATACCATGCTTTTAAAGGGACCTGATGAAAACCCGCCATTGACGACGATTCTTTTCAAATTTCGACAATGAAAGTTTGCAGTATGTGCTGATATAAAGGAGATGTTTTTACAAGTGCAAGTTCGAAAAGAGGATCAGGATTCTTTAAGATTCCTTTGGAGACATGGCAATCGCAATGCTCAGGTTGAAACATACAAGATGACTGTCCTTATCTTTGGAGCAGCATGCTCTCCTTGATGTGCCCAATATATAAAGAATATAAACGCACAAAACGCTGAATGTTACAGGGAGGAAGTAATCGATGCCATTCGAACGAAGCATTACGTAGATGACTTTGTTGCTAGTTTTAAATCCGAACAAGAAGCCCTTCAAATCAGTCAGGAAGTCAAGAGAGTACAAAAGATGGGAGAATTTGAACTCAGGGGCTTTGTATCTAATTCGAATCGAATTCAGGAATTGCTTAATGATACGAAGAATAACGATTCTGTAGCACCAACTGTCCAAATGAGTAACGAATCAACAGACAAGATTTTAGGCATGTATTGGGATAGTAGGTCCGACAAGTTTGTATTCGATCTCAAGCTGAACCGTGTCGACAAAGAAATTGTAAAGGGAAAGAAGTGTCCTACTAAGCGCCAACTACTAAGTCTAGTTATGTCTGTATTTGATCCCTTCGGAATGTTAGCGGACTTAATGATACACGGAAAAATCTTGATACAAGATGTTTGGAGGACTGGAATACATTGGAATGATTTATTGCCGGAAAATTTATTTTCAAAATTCAAGATTTGGGTACTTCAGTTAGAACAAGTAAAACATTTTCAATTGGATAGATGCTATATGCCAGAATTCCTGTCAACAAAGGATAATTTAGAGTTGCATATTTTTGTTGATGCGAGCGAGCAAGCCTTCGCAACCGTAGCATATTGGCGCATAACTTGTGGTGGAATAACGAAATTAGTCTTTATTACTGGAAAGACCAGGTGCGCACCATTGAAAATGTTATCAATTCCCAGACTGGAGTTACAAGCAGCAGTTTTGGGTACACGTATGAGAAAAACCATTTTAGAAAGTCATGACGTGGCTGTGGATAAAACGACAATGTGGTCAGACTCGCGAACTGTCATTTCTTGAATTAAATCAGATCACCGACAGTTTAAGCCGTTCGTTGCCCATCGGGTTAGCGAAATACTGGAATCGACATCTGAAAATGATTGGCAATGGGTGCCTACGCAATTGAATACAGCGGACAAGGCAACAAAGTCTAGCCATTGCCCAAAGTACACTGTTGAAAGCAAATGGATAAGCGGTCCCGATGAAGCGATGCTTGATGACCGTGGCCGACGATGGAGTATAGTTCTTCCACAGATGACTGTACTGAGAGGCGTAAAATCACAATGATAGTAAAAACTAACCAGTTCGTAGATATCAATAGATTTTCAAACTATCTACGTTTGAAACGTATGATGGGATGGTGCTTGAGATTTGTATATAATTGTCGGAAGGAGAGTCAACAAAGAGAAAAGGGAGAACTATCCGTACTTGAATTAGTCCTTGCTGAATCTAAATTGTGTAAAATGGTACAAAATCAAGTATACGCAGTCGAGGTGGCTGAATTACAAAACTCGAAATCGGTTTCTAAGAGCAGTTCAATGTATATGCTCTCTCCAAAACTAAGTGCGTATGACGTTTTGGTTGTCGCAGGAAGATTGGATTATGCCATCGCTATTCCAGAATCACAACGTCAAGCAATAATATTGCCGTCACGACATAGCTTAACAGAACTCATTGTAAAATGGTATCATGAAACCTACCACCATCAAAATGACGAAACCATTATAAACGAAATAAGACGCAAGTTCTGGATCATAAACCTACGAAAAGCGGTTGTTCGGGCAAAGGCTTTTTTCCAGTATTGCAAGAACCATGGTGCCAAACCAGTCGCTCCTTTAATGGGTCAACTACCCAAGGAGAGAGTGACTCCATATCAGCGACCTTTCACCTTTGTGGGACTAGACTACTTTGGTCCGGTTATGGTTACCATCGGAAGACGACAAGAAAAAAGATGGGTTGCACTCTTTACGTGTCTAACGATCAGAGCCATGCACTTGGAACTAGCTGCTGATCTGTCCACAGACTCCTGTATTTTATGCATAAGGAACTTCGTGAACAGAAGAGGTGTTCCCGTAACAATACGATCAGATATGGGAACAAATTTTGTCGGTGCAGATAACGAACTAAAACAGGTTAAGGATTTATTTGACTGGGAGTACATAAAGTCAGAGATGTCAAATAAAGGAATCAACTGGCAGTTTAATTGCCCTTCAAATCCCAGTTCAGGAGGATGCTGGGAGCGCTTGGTAAGATCAACAAAACGAGTTCTGAGCGTAACACTAAAGGAGAAAGCACCTCACGTTGAAACGTTAAGAAGATTGCTCATTGAGGCCGAAAATATAGTAGATAGTCGACCTCTCACTCACAGGCAGGTTAACATAGATGACCCGGAGCCTTTGACGCCTAATCATTTTCTGCTTGGAACGACCAATTCTACTCAAACACCTGGGGAAGTTAACAATTTTTGTCATCGTAAACAATACCGAATTTCCCAGCAATTAAAGGATCACTTTTGGAGTCGATGGATTAAAGAATACTTGCCGACTCTGACTAGACGAACCAAATGGCATTCAAGGACAAAACCGATCACCATTGGAGATGTGGTAATTGTTTGCGAGGATAATCAACCTAGGGGGAGTTGGAAAACAGGAATCATAGTCAGCACGATTCCAGCCAAAGATGGCCATATACGATTAGCAGAAGTTAAAACATCCACAGGCATTCTTAAGCGTCCGGTATCAAAATTAGCAGTTTTGGATGTCTTAGGTAAAACTCCAGACTAGTTTAACGGTGGGCGGGATGTTGCTAGTTCATTAGAGTGTGTTTGATTAATTGATTTGAATTTAAATTTTAAATTTAGAGCTGTCACCATGTTCCCACCCCTTAGACATATCAGCCTACTATACTATTTCAAAAAAGTAACTTTTGCCACGAAGTGGCGTCTGCCATCACTAAAAGGAGCAAGAAGAGGAGCAGTGTGTGAGAAAATGACGGCATAACAACACAAATTAATAAACCGACTCCGACCTCGACTCTTACTCTACTTAATTTAAGTGGATTAGATTAAAAATAAATGTATTACAAGTATATAGAACGAGCGGTTATATTTTGGTGTTGTGATTCTTATTTGCCACACGAAGTGGCAACAACCATAGACCCCAACGCAGAGGAACAATCAGCTGAGTACTACTCTGTGGACTTGATCTCTAATCCGGGGGTAAGCACCGGCTGGATTCATTAACGGCTCCGGGAAGATATAGAAAGGTTTGCGGTCGAATTCGGGTTCAGCGGTAAGGGAACTGTAGAGGAGATGCGGCAGAAATCCTCACAAACCAAGCCCGCAGTTGGTTCCGCACCAGTTGGCTGCAAAGCGTTCCGTAGTTTGATTTCCGTAAGTAATTTTTGGCCTTCTTCTTGCCGCCGCGGTATTTTGAACAATTGGAGGACCAGATCCAAGACCGCAAGAAAGACCGCCCGGTACTACACCACTAAGGAACTCAACAGGATCAACGACAACATTTTACCGGCGTACCAGCTGTATGTGCGAAGATACGAACTACGAAGCCTGACGCAATTCACGGCATTGGCATTGGCATCTTCACGAAAGACCATGTGTCTTTACACCCAGACGACTCTCAAATGGAAGAGAAAGTTGAACCGCAAGAGGCTACGATAAATACGATTAAGCCAAACATTCCAAAATTGCTTTTCAAGGTTTTGGCTGTAGAAATTGTGGGACCAAGCAACAAGATCATTCGAACGTACGCATTTTTAGACGAAGGATCGTCTGCCTCATTGATAAACGAAAAGTTAGCAGATATGCTGGGCGTACGTGAAGCAAAGAGAAAGTTGACTCTAAACTGGATTGAAAATCACGCCAAAGAGTTTTTATCAATGGAATGAAATCTTCGCATTAAAGCACCTGGATCTGATAAAAAATGGCTACGTATAACAGGGAATTCAGTACCTCAATTAGATCTACCTTTACAGTCAGTCGAAGTTGAGAAACTTACTGAAAAATACACACGGCTAAGAAGTTTACCAATAAATGGATATACAGATGCTAATCCTATGATTTTGATTGGAATTAATAATTGTCATTTGATAGCCAACATCAAAAGTATTTATTTAGATAAAAATCTAATTGCAGCTAAAACGCCGTTGGGCTGGCTTTTGTATGGCTCGAATGGAGACGAAAAGATTGGTTTAACACGACTGTCGGTGGTCCTACATGCATGTCCAAAGGAAGACAACTCAGAACAAGATATCCATAAGATGATAGCAGATTACTTCACAACGGAAAACTTTGGAGTAAAGGTACCTATAAAGCTATTGGAATCAGCGGATATATCTAGAGCAAGGGATATATTAAAGAACACAACTAGAAAGCTAGAAGGTTTTTACGAGTCTGGACCCCTTTGGAAGGAAGATGTGGTTAAATTCCCGGATAGCTACAACATGGCTCTTCAGAGGTTGCATGGAGTAGAGAATAAAATGCACGGATTAGGAAAGATGGAAGAATATGAAAAGGCCATAATGGATTTCGTTCAAAAAGGATACGCTGTTAAGATGTCGGAGCAAGAAGCCGCTCGTATTGAACCAAGGACCTGGTATTTACCGCACTTCGGTGTTGTTAACATAAACAAGCCCAAGAAAATGAGATTGGTTTTCGATGCAGCCGCGACGATCAATTGTGTTTCCCTAAATACCATGCTTTTAAAGGGACCTGATGAAATCCCGCCATTGACGACGATTCTTTTCAAATTTCGACAATGAAAGTTTGCAGTATGTGCTGATATAAAGGAGATGTTTTTACAAGTGCAAGTTCGAAAAGAGGATCAGGATTCTTTAAGATTCCTTTGGAGATGTGGCAATCGCAATGCTCAGGTTGAAACATACAAGATGACTGTCCTTATCTTTGGAGCAGCATAATCTCCTTGTTGTGCCCAATATATAAAGAATATAAACGCACAAAACGCTGAATGTTACAGGGAGGAAGTAATCGATGCCATTCGAACGAAGCATTACGTAGATGACTTTGTTGCTAGTTTTAAATCCGAACAAGAAGCCCTTCAAATCAGTCAGGAAGTCAAGAGAGTACAAAAGATGGGAGAATTTGAACTCAGGGGCTTTGTATCTAATTCGAATCGAATTCAGGAATTGCTTAATGATACGAAGAATAACGATTCTGTAGCACCAACTGTCCAAATGAGTAACGAATCAACAGACAAGATTTTAGGCATGTATTGGGATAGTAGGTCCGACAAGTTTGTATTCGATCTCAAGCTGAACCGTGTCGACAAAGAAATTGTAAAGGGAAAGAAGTGTCCTACTAAGCGCCAACTACTAAGTCTAGTTATGTCTGTATTTGATCCCTTCGGAATGTTAGCGGACTTAATGATACACGGAAAAATCTTGATACAAGATGTTTGGAGGACTGGAATACATTGGAATGATTTATTGCCGGAAAATTTATTTTCAAAATTCAAGATTTGGGTACTTCAGTTAGAACAAGTAAAACATTTTCAATTGGATAGATGCTATATGCCAGAATTCCTGTCAACAAAGGATAATTTAGAGTTGCATATTTTTGTTGATGCGAGCGAGCAAGCCTTCGCAACCGTAGCATATTGGCGCATAACTTGTGGTGGAATAACGAAATTAGTCTTTATTACTGGAAAGACCAGGTGCGCACCATTGAAAATGTTATCAATTCCCAGACTGGAGTTACAAGCAGCAGTTTTGGGTACACGTATGAGAAAAACCATTTTAGAAAGTCATGACGTGGCTGTGGATAAAACGACAATGTGGTCAGACTCGCGAACTGTCATTTCTTGAATTAAATCAGATCACCGACAGTTTAAGCCGTTCGTTGCCCATCGGGTTAGCGAAATACTGGAATCGACATCTGAAAATGATTGGCAATGGGTGCCTACGCAATTGAATACAGCGGACAAGGCAACAAAGTCTAGCCATTGCCCAAAGTACACTGTTGAAAGCAAATGGATAAGCGGTCCCGATGAAGCGATGCTTGATGAAAAGGTTACCTGGCCGACGATGGAGTATAGTTCTTCCACAGATGACTGTACTGAGAGGCGTAAAATCACAATGATAGTAAAAACTAACCAGTTCGTAGATATCAATAGATTTTCAAACTATCTACGTTTGAAACGTATGATGGGATGGTGCTTGAGATTTGTATATAATTGTCGGAAGGAGAGTCAACAAAGAGAAAAGGGAGAACTATCCGTACTTGAATTAGTCCTTGCTGAATCTAAATTGTGTAAAATGGTACAAAATCAAGTATACGCAGTCGAGGTGGCTGAATTACAAAACTCGAAATCGGTTTCTAAGAGCAGTTCAATGTATATGCTCTCTCCAAAACTAAGTGCGTATGACGTTTTGGTTGTCGCAGGAAGATTGGATTATGCCATCGCTATTCCAGAATCACAACGTCAAGCAATAATATTGCCGTCACGACATAGCTTAACAGAACTCATTGTAAAATGGTATCATGAAACCTACCACCATCAAAATGACGAAACCATTATAAACGAAATAAGACGCAAGTTCTGGATCATAAACCTACGAAAAGCGGTTGTTCGGGCAAAGGCTTTTTTCCAGTATTGCAAGAACCATGGTGCCAAACCAGTCGCTCCTTTAATGGGTCAACTACCCAAGGAGAGAGTGACTCCATATCAGCGACCTTTCACCTTTGTGGGACTAGACTACTTTGGTCCGGTTATGGTTACCATCGGAAGACGACAAGAAAAAAGATGGGTTGCACTCTTTACGTGTCTAACGATCAGAGCCATGCACTTGGAACTAGCTGCTGATCTGTCCACAGACTCCTGTATTTTATGCATAAGGAACTTCGTGAACAGAAGAGGTGTTCCCGTAACAATACGATCAGATATGGGAACAAATTTTGTCGGTGCAGATAACGAACTAAAACAGGTTAAGGATTTATTTGACTGGGAGTACATAAAGTCAGAGATGTCAAATAAAGGAATCAACTGGCAGTTTAATTGCCCTTCAAATCCCAGTTCAGGAGGATGCTGGGAGCGCTTGGTAAGATCAACAAAACGAGTTCTGAGCGTAACACTAAAGGAGAAAGCACCTCACGTTGAAACGTTAAGAAGATTGCTCATTGAGGCCGAAAATATAGTAGATAGTCGACCTCTCACTCACAGGCAGGTTAACATAGATGACCCGGAGCCTTTGACGCCTAATCATTTTCTGCTTGGAACGACCAATTCTACTCAAACACCTGGGGAAGTTAACAATTTTTGTCATCGTAAACAATACCGAATTTCCCAGCAATTAAAGGATCACTTTTGGAGTCGATGGATTAAAGAATACTTGCCGACTCTGACTAGACGAACCAAATGGCATTCAAGGACAAAACCGATCACCATTGGAGATGTGGTAATTGTTTGCGAGGATAATCAACCTAGGGGGAGTTGGAAAACAGGAATCATAGTCAGCACGATTCCAGCCAAAGATGGCCATATACGATTAGCAGAAGTTAAAACATCCACAGGCATTCTTAAGCGTCCGGTATCAAAATTAGCAGTTTTGGATGTCTTAGGTAAAACTCCAGACTAGTTTAACGGTGGGCGGGATGTTGCTAGTTCATTAGAGTGTGTTTGATTAATTGATTTGAATTTAAATTTTAAATTTAGAGCTGTCACCATGTTCCCACCCCTTAGACATATCAGCCTACTATACTATTTCAAAAAAGTAACTTTTGCCACGAAGTGGCGTCTGCCATCACTAAAAGGAGCAAGAAGAGGAGCAGTGTGTGAGAAAATGACGGCATAACAACACAAATTATAAACCGACTCCGACCTCGACTCTTACTCTACTTAATTTAAGTGGATTAGATTAAAAATAAATGTATTACAAGTATATAGAACGAGCGGTTATATTTTGGTGTTGTGATTCTTATTTGCCACACGAAGTGGCAACAACCATAGACCCCAACGCAGAGGAACAATCAGCTGGGTACTACTCTGTGGACTTGATCTCTAATCCGGGGGTAAGCACCGGCTGGATTCATTAACGGCTCCGGGAAGATATAGAAAGGTTTGCGGTCGAATTCGGGTTCAGCGGTAAGGGAACTGTAGAGGAGATGCGGCAGAAATCCTCACAAACCAAGCCCGCAGTTGGTTCCGCACCAGTTGGCTGCAAAGCGTTCCGTAGTTTGATTTCCGTAAGTAATTTTTGGCCTTCTTCTTGCTGCCGCGGTATTTTGAACAATTGGAGGACCAGATCCAAGACCGCAAGAAAGACCGCCCGGTACTACACCACTAAGGAACTCAACAGGATCAACGACAACATTTTACCGGCGTACCAGCTGTATGTGCGAAGATACGAACTACGAAGCCTGACGCAATTCACGGCATTGGCCTCTGAGTTCGAGAGCATCTAGGAGCGGAATGCACCGGTAATCTCCCTCCCTTCGCGGAACATGCCGAGGTACACCAGGCCGTCGGCGAGTCAGGCACAAAAGGAAGGTGAGACCAACCGAACAACATTCCGAAAACCTCAGTGGGACTCGACGGAATCGGCAAGAAGACAATCGACGAACCAAACTAGCACTACGGCTCCAGAAGTCGCGCATCGCATGGTAACCACTCCCATCGTCAATCTGCGCATGGCTTGTTGCCGTTGTGGCGAAGCCGGCCATGCTTCTCCAACCCTTGGGAGTGTGTGATTGTTGTCGCCGGGACACGTCGATAAACGACAATACTGTTACCCAATATGTTGGAACAAGTCATTGTGGGCATGGATTTCCTATGCGCGATCGAAACAACAATCCAGTGTGGAACCACAGTTACAACTCCGAGCCCGTCGCCCCATTGCAAACCCACCCGTGGTCACTGCCAGTCAAGTCCACACCACAGGACGAAAGATTACAAGACCCAGAACAACCCTAGAGGACTCGAATCCAAGAAAAACACAACGATCACAACGTCCAAACAGGAAACGCGAAACACAAACTCCCAGGCCGCAACAGAACGCACAAATCCCAGGTCAGAAACGCAAAATACAGAAACCAAGGTCGCAACGGAACACTCGAGTCCCAGACCAACTACAAGAACACAAACCTCAGAACCGCAACGGAACACACGATTCCGAGGCCAACGGCAGGGGACACAAACTCCCACTTAGCGACGTAGAATGCAAATAGATAAACCGAAGCCTGCGGCGTGGTGGTCCCCATAGATAATATGGATACCAGAACAGCCTCCCAAAGGCAATCGCCCCTCGACAACCAAGGCCATCGCCCAGCAACCAAGTTCCAAAAAGGGTGACCAATGTAGTCACTGTGGCCACCACCAGCAATCATGCTGCCTTTTCAACACGAATAACTCCTGAACCAGCACTCCAAACATGGGCCTAGAATCCTCCCCTCCAGGAACTTAAAAAAAAGGTTGGTAATCTTCAAAGACACCAGCCGGTGCCCGGAAGTACCAATTCTCAGTGCCAGACCGATCGCCACCAATCTCAGGGAGTACTTTCCGGATGTTCCCCCATACGGAACCTGTATAAATCCGCCAGCCACGCCTAGGACCACGTCCCATACGTTCATCAGTCGAATGAGTCGTTGGTCCAGCATCACCGGTGTCATCGAGACACACACGGTTTTACACCATGCCGAATATGAGGAGTTGAGTTGAGTGCGATACAGGACGGACGCGCGCCTCCGTGGCTCCCGTCGCTGCTTCGCATCTCGTGGATCAGCGAAAGCTACCGGTAGTGCAAAAGGGGCTGGCTTTTCGTGGAGCCGCCCCGGCTGGCTGGGATAGTGGAGCTCCTCGCCGTCTCCACTCTTAGTTTTCGTTCGTTTTTATCCGCGTCGGCATTGGTAGCCATTGAGTGGAATTGCTGGCTGTAACTCAAACGTGCGAGTGTTAATATTACGCGGCTGGGTCGGTACGCTTGCCCATACTTGCCTGTGGGCGTTATCCCGAGAGCAATGCCTCGGTCTCCTGGCCCACGTGCATGTCAAAGGCCAAGGTAGTCGGTAAACTTGTCGTCGAAGCTGGGTGTTTTAGGGGTTTTGTCACTCAAAACTCATACATCGACCGCCCCTGCGGTGCTGCCGGAGAGTTTTTTTTTGCCTCCTCTCTCCGACTCAAGATGGTTGTAGACGGAGTTACCGTGCTTGCAGCGGAGTCACCAGAACCGTGCGAGTGCACGCACGATAGGTGGGCCTAAGGCCAAGATCTTTCCACGATTTGCCGCATTTATGGTTAAATGCAATAAAGCAGGGTGAGCACGCTCTTCTTGACAATTATTCACATAAGACAGTTGATCAGCTGCTAATCAGGGCTCCAAAGCTACAAGACTGCGTTAGTCTACTCCACCGATAGTTGGCGCTGCCATGTAGCACCTTGGAAGTCTAGCTCCGGCAGATGGCGCTGCATCTTACACTGCAATAGCAAGAGTGCAAAAATAACTAAGCTCAGTAGCGGCACATACCCCACTAACAGCGTTCTTAAGGGCCATCTGGTACACAACGGCTCTGGCGACCGAGAAGGGGCGGTATAATTCCCAGCGTCTAACGTCTGGAAGAAATTCCCGGCCATCGCTGGATGCCCTGGATTAGCCTACATAATGGTCCCATGGGGGCCTTAGGCCCCTATGGTAACGAGCGCCTTGGTAGGTACAATCCTACCCGTAAACCCGAGACCAGTATAGTGTTACGTACGACCAACTGGACCCCCCCTTACGAGCATTGGACTTTGGGCTGACGGTGTTGGCATTCTACGACCTGAATAGGCGGCTGAACCAATGTCCCCACCGCCCCCGTCTCGTTAAATCCCTGGCAGGCCTCGGGTAACGCAACGCGTTTTGAGCGAAAGCTCACGGCGTGAGCACGGTCCAGCCTGGACCTGACGGTAAGAAGACGGAGCGGCTGCCCAAGAACCCATTGGAGGTTCTAAAAATCCTGGGTACTCGGGCTAAAGAGCTCGTACAAAGGATGAACGAGCAGCGGCACGTGGACATCCCGATGAAGGACTTAGCTTTGAGAGTGGTATCCCTGCAGACGATTGTCCTCGGCAGCCTCGACAAGCTGCACACTAGGACAATCGGGACCGCCACTACTGGCACCCAAACCGCTACGAAGCCGCCTCAAGCCGGCGCAAAGAGGCTACGGGAGTACCCTCAATTGGCTGCTGAGCCGACAAAGAGGCAGAGAGGCACGAGAGCTAAGTTAGCGATGACCCAACTCGAGCTGCCTGCGCTGGACCAGGGGGACATAACTCCCTCTGGTACAGTGGACCATGGTGACACCCCAAACGCAAAAAATCAACTCAGGTGGCAGCAGGTGGGTCCCTAGGCACGCAAAAAAAAAAAAGGAGCCCCGGGATCTCGAGCTTAGACCGGATGCGATCATCATCCAGCCCCAAGGAGAGCTCAGCTACAGCGATGTCCTGCGATTGGTGACCAGACGACAGGACGGAAAGCTGCAGGAAGTTGGCGAAAACGTCAACAAAATCAGGAAGACGGCAAAAGACGACCTGCTGCTCAACGGTGCGGGCAAAAGCAACACTGGGAAGCTTAAAGAGGACATTAGCTCAGCGCTGGGACTGCAGTCGGGCATCAGAGCGGTAACAGAGGAGCTATGCGTGAAGGTCAAGGATCTTGACAGCCTGGTCACGAAGGAAGATGTCGCAGAGGTGATAGCGACAACGCCAAACGCACTCAGCATGGACAGCAGCGCCATTGCCCCCGGTGCTCGCTAGAGCCCTGCTGGATATTGGCAAGCTTAAAGTCGGCTGGACGATTTGTAGGATCCGGGAGCGGACAGCCCAAAGACGCTGCTACAGATGCCTGGAGTTCGGGCACTTAGCAATCAGGTGCAAGAGCACGGTGGATCGCACAGGATGCTGCCTCAGATGCGGGGCGAGCGGTCACAAAGCGGCAACCTGTCAGAGCGATCTATGCTGCTTCATCTGCTCAGCAAACAAGAGCAAGGACACGAAGCACTACGCGGGTAGCAAGATGTGCCTAGCAACCAAGGGTGGATTCAACCTACCGCCCCAATGATGAAGATGCTACAGCTCAACCTCAACCACTGTGCTGCGGCTCAAGACCTCATGTGCCAAACAGTGAGAGAAATGGCAATAGCCCTTGCCATCCTCAGCGAGCCATTCAGACCTAGTGAGTCATCGGCTTCATCCTGGATGCCACCAAAAAGGCTGCGCTATGGCTTTGCGGCGCCACACCATTGCAACTCGCCAACACAAAATCCGAGGTGGGTTTCGTACGCGCAAAAGCTGGCAGGGTCTGGGCATACAGCGTTTATCTTGCCCCAAGCCTAACACTCTCCGAATACACAGGAATGTTGAACAACCTAGCGGCTGATGTTAGAGATCGGCACCCAGTGGTCATCGGAGGCGACTTCAACGCGGGGGCAGAGGAGTAGGGAAGCATAGCAACGAATGCGAGAGGAAGGGTCCTGCTGCCAAAGTGTCAAAATGATCAAAATCCTTTTTATTAAATCCTTTTATTAAAGCAATCTTCGCCTCACTTTAATAATTTGCATTTCTCTTTTTGGTTTTGCGCACAGATTTTGCCCCCACCTTTCACTTTTACTTCAGTAATAATAGGCACATATATTTTCCTGGCCTGCATGTCAGCAGTTCTCTCAGTCCACATTCGTGTCGATTGGACAACTATCGATAAGAATTCGTGGATTCCGTTTACGTTGCTGGATACTGCGGCCAGGAAAACACAAACGAAAAATTACTGGCCCATTTTTTTTAATATGAAGTTTGGCAGTAATTTTTAGATTCCGCGGTGCTGGTATCCAGCTTTATGGAAGTATTATTGAATGAATTATGAATTATTGAATTATGAATATTAGTTGGTGAAATAAAAAAACACATTCCGAGAACAAAACCGTCATATTCAAAATACGCGCCAAAGCAAGGCCAGTGGGACCATCACCGGACCGTAAACGGTCACACTGCATACGAGCCAGTGTGACCGGAGTACGAGCATTAACGGGCACACTATCAGCTGGGACCCAGAAGGAGTAAGGCGTGCCAGGGGCACGCGCTAGTCCCAAATCCGCCGACCAAAAGCTGACTTTCGGGAATAAAAGGAGCATCGCCAGCTCGAATCGAGGCAGTTCAACTCGGAACAGCCTGAGATTAACTTCTCACTATTTTACAACGGCGCTCGTACCAAAGGTAAAGATCTGCTTTTCCACTTGCCCGTTTCAATACATTTCCCCGCTTAATACATTTTCCCGTCCTAACCTCCTAAAACCTCAGAGAGTGCTTACCTCTGCCACAATTCGTCTCCCAAGAGAGTGTTTACCTCTGCAACCATTCTTCTCTACAGAGAGTGTTTACCTCTGCAACAATTCTTCTCCCCAGAGAGTATTTACCTCTGTCACTAATCGTCTCCTCAGAGAGTGTTTACCTCTGCAACAAGTCTTCTCCCCAGAGAGTATTTACCTCTGTCACCAATCGTCTCCTCAGAGAGTGTTTACCTCTGCAACAAATCGTCTCTTCAGAGAGTGTTTACCTCTGTCGCCAATCATCTCCTCAGAGAGTATTTACCTCTGTCGCTAATCGTCTCCTCAGAGAGTGTTTACCTCTGCCACAATTATTCTCCCCAGAGAGTGTTTACCTCTGCCACAAGTCTTCGCATCAGAGTGTGTTTACCTCTGCAACGAGCCTTCTCACAGGGTGCGTCCACCGCGGTAACCGTCGTCCCCTCCGTGTACACCTCGGGAGTACCTCTCGGCCTTTCTCGCCGGGACCGACGACAAGCCACGACATGCACGCAGCAAACAGCCACGTGCGGCCGAGTAGCCAAGCTAGAAGGAAGACCCCGAAGGAAGACCCCTACCGGAAGCCCAGTACCAACCATCCAAACATTCTTTTGTAAACTTAAAAATAATAAAGAGATTTTTTTATATACTGCTTAAATCTACGCCTTCTCCTTGAACCCGATAGCACGCATTAGAGCTACCACACCCAGAAACTAACCACATTTCTGTGAACCCCGGCACGGCGAGCATACCACGGCCGAAGCACGTCACAATACTTAGGACACGTGATCAGCGAGGAAGGTATTCATACCGACCCTGACAAAGTAGCAGCCGTAAAAGATCTGAGACCACCCACCAACTTAAAGGAACTCCGAAAATGCAGTGGTCCAACCAATGTCACAATTGCTAAAGAAGGGACAAGCATGGACGTGGGAATAGGAACAAAAAGATGCCTTCGAAAAGCTGAAAGAATTACTTACTACCGCCCCCGTACTCGCTTGCCCAGATTTCAACGTCTAATTCTCCTTACAAACGGATGCAAGTAACGTAGGCGTGGGCGTAGTTTTTACTCAGGAGATTGAGGGGAAAGAACGAGTCATCGCGTATGTCAGCCGACGCCTTAACAGCTCGGAAGAAAAATTCTTTGCTACTAGGCAATACGAAAACTGCGAAGCTATCTAGAGGGCTACTTTTTTGACGAGGTAACTGACCATCGCTGAAATGGTTGAATACCCTGCAAAGTCCATACGGTAGAGTGGCGCCATGGGCACTCCAGCTACAACAATATCAATACGACTTGCGTTATCGACGCTTTATCCATGCAGCTATTGGAAACACTCGCGCGTGTTTAAGAGGATACTAACATTTATCCCTGGCTCAAACGTAGGATACAACAAGTCCACGACGAACCCCAAAAGTACCCGGACAACACCTACGAAAACGGTCAACTTTACCGAAATCTCGGCCACGGAACCGATGGAACGGAGTGTTGGAAACTCTGCGTTCCGAAAGATCGTCGTGCGAGGATAATCCACGAATGCCACGATCAACCAACAGCCGGCCACCTCGGCATACGGAAGACCATTGCCAGGATATCTCAACGGTATTACTGGCCAGGGTTCTACAGAGACGTATGACGCTATACTCGTAACTGCGTAAGTTATCAGAAGTTCAAGGCCATGCAACGCAAGACGGTGGACAGGATGCTCACTCGCAAGGCAGAGGAGCCATTTGCGATTCACCAGTCGCTCGTTCCGAACGTTCCTCCAAATCGCAGGTGTCAAACTGCAACACACCGCTCCATATTGTCCCCAGGAAAATCCCACGGAAAGGGCGAACAGAACTGTGAAGACAATGATCGCCCAATTCATCGACGACCACCAGAACACGTGGGACGAACTTTTACCCGAAATGTCGTTGGCCATAAACTCTAGCGTCTCCGAGACCACAGGATTCTGCCCTGCATTCCTCTTACATGGAAGAGAGCCTAGGCTGCCCGGCGCTCTATAAGACGAAGTTACACCAGGAACAGGGAACACCCAGGAGACGGCTACTGACAAAGCGTCAAGATTAAAAGAGGTATTTTCCATCGTTCGAAGTAACATCCAAAGGGCAAGCCAAGAGCAAGCGCGACACTACAATCTCCGTCGCAGACAATGGCGCCCTACGATTGGGTCATTGGTCCTCGTACGGCAGCACCACCTGTCAAATGCAGCCGTGGGTTTTCATATCGGGTCAAAAGTTTTCCGTTGCCAAATATCGTAAAATTACAACACCCAGGCAGCCGGAAGCAAAAGGTCGCCAATATCAACGATCTGAAGGAGTTCCACGACCCCGAGCTCGATAATCCGGCCGACGACGCAGACGCCACGACGACATAATACGGAGGTGAGGATGCGAAGCTAGACACGAGTGATGATTCAAAAGTCCGATTCCCAGTTCGATCGGGGATCGACACCTATATCAATCGATGCCCTGGCCTTCTTCGGTCAGTACGCCACTACCTACGCAACGGACCAGAGCAAACAACCCAACTCAAAAAAAAAAAAATAATAATAAATAAATAAAAATAGAGCAATCCAAACAAAATCAAATTCCGACTCCTATTAAGGATAAACCCACCTTACCGTGTATCCGGAACTACAACTCAAACCCAACCAACCGAGCATCCAAAAGCCAAATCCAAAGCCAACAATAAATCCATTCGACCCGAGGCAATTGAGGGCAAAATAATCACCTCTAAGAATCGCTGTATCTGCCGCTATCAACAATAGTCCCCCCACGCCATGTTACCCCTATTGGTTCTACTCGCCCTACTCACCGCTGCACAGGCCGCTGTGAAAGTAAATGACTACACCAACGCCGACTATATCCCGGTCGTGGACGGAGACGCCGTGATATGGGCGAGGCCAGGATACCTCCACCAAACCACCAACGTCACGTCTTATGAGGTCGACCAGACGGAGCGCGCTGCCGAGAGGAGTATAAACCTGCTCGGGACAGCGTTGAAAGTAGTAGCGGGAACGCCCGACTTCAATGACTGGGAGCAGATTAGATTCAATCAGGGGCAACTGATAGAAACCGAACACCGTCAGATGGAGATTAACTCAAAAATGCAAAACCGACTAACCGAACTGACGCACTTTTTTAACACGATCCATAAGTCGGACGAGGCCGAGAAGACCCAGATAGTAAAAACAATCCTCGCCAACAATCCTTGCGCTAACTCTAGCCAAAATAAACATGATCAGTCCGGCCCTCTTAGATGGAGCCGATATAAGCGAATTCCACGAACAACAACTAGCCAACATAACCTTGGTGACCACCGTCGGGGCTACGTTCTGCAGGGAACGAAGAGGAAGCACCTGCGCCCAACAAATGGTAGCCGGGTCTATCGCACATTGTGCTACCCTACCGGGACACACCCCATAACCGTTGTCGATCATGGCACTCTGATCATCAACGACGCGAACATGACCGTTCTTGATGATGCCGGGGCCAGCCAAAAGATTTCGGGATCGTACTTAGTGACGTATTCCCAACGGGTCTCTCTTAACGGGACCTGGTACATTAGCCATCTCGGCGACTCTAAGAGGAAGGCAGTGGTGTCCGCAATGACGCAAGTCAATATAACGGCCCACAAAGAAAATCTTAGTCTACCATTTCTACGAGAACTAAGCCTGAAAAATCTCAATCAGATCGATAACTTAAGCGTAATGCTGACGGTAAAAAGTACCGCCTCCTACCTCCTCACGCTCGCCGTTGCATTACCTCTCTGCTCCATTATATGGATATTATACCGCCGCCTTAAAATCCAAGGCGAACAAAATGGCCGTTTCTCCCCACCTTCCTACCGACGCCCGCCCGGCCGAGGTATCGACAACGACCAGCGGTAAGCCCCCATGTATGCCACGTTCGCCCCCCTTAAAATTCGGCGAACTCAAGCCACACGTACTCACCCCATACCTCGTTCACGGGAGTGAGGATCAAGCGGCAAAAAAAAAAAAAAAAATGGACGACACAGCAAAAAAAAAAAAGAGAAAAAAAATTTATAATAAACAGCATAAATAAAGACAAAATATAACCACATTAAACGCATATATATATTTTTTTTTCATACACTTATTCATAAGCTCACATTACATACATTTGCTGACACTATATTTTTGTAAGTGTTCCGACCGAAGGCAGCGAACTCCCTTAAACTTAAGTCTACCAAAATTACACCTTAAAGGAGAACCATCGCTCTCCGCCGAACAAAAAAGAAAAGAGTAAGCAACACGTAATTAAGTAGAATTAAGAACTATTTTTTTAATTATACGCCCTTCATGTAGCTTTAAGCCAATCCAAGATGAACAACCAGGAAGCCGCAACATCCGCAGAAGCACCCGAGATCATCTACATCGATGACTCCACCGATTCCGAAGGCCCAGAACCTGGGGCACACGCGGGCAGGAGAATCGAAGCCCCACCGCAGTCTAAGAACCGGGATAGACGTCCGTCCCCGAGCGTCCCCGGACCCTACGACGAACCAACGCGGCCCACCGCCGCCACCTCTCCACACGACGAAAAGGCAGAAAACGCCTCGGTCTCCGCGAGCCCCGGGCTTACTACTCGCCGAGCCCTGAACCTCCATCGTTCGAACCTATGTTCGAACAAGAGTTCCGTCGCCGCGACCCCCGTGCTGGCTGGGGCATATACAGGCCCGAAAGGGGCCTGGAGCGTTATGTCCCGGGGTACCACTACACATACTATGACGATGAAGAAAGCGAGGATGAGGAGCCCTTCGCTCGACAACTCGTGGCTGAGACCGAGACGTTCCACCACACGGTCACGCCCTGGGGCATGCGTGTCACCCGGGTCCACCACATGTCGGTGGACCTATTCGTTCCGCCAGGCCGGAACGATAACGCGTTCTTCCGAACGTTCCGGGAGCCAGCGGAGGCCCTTTGCAACCATCCCGCCTTCCCCGTCCCAGACACGGTCGAACCTCCCCGCGAGGAGGTAGAGACGCCGACGCCAACGTCAGCAAGATCTACAACATCAGCAACATCGTCACCGACGCCGACGACCCCGAAAATAAGTGAAACGGCAGCAGAACGACGAAGACACCCCGACCCCCCAGCAACGTCGCACACCCCGCGCGAACCAGCGGTAGCTACGGCCAAACACGCCAAGATACTCCGCACCGAATCGAGCCCTGGTCGAGTGCCGATTATTGACTGCTCTACCCCAGAGCCGCCACCCATTATGGAAACACCGGTGCGCCTCCCGGCCCCGGTAGTGACCGGAGGGCACGAAAAAATGCTCGAAGACATATCCATTGAGGAGCTACTGGCGGTAGCTGCCGGAGACCAAGATCAAGTGGACCGGCTGGATTCATTAACGGCTCCGGGAAGATATAGAAAGGTTTGCGGTCGAATTCGGGTTCAGCGGTAAGGGAACTGTAGAGGAGATGCAGAAGAGTTCCGCCGCATTGTTCGAAGTACTCCTCGAACAAGAAGTCTGGGTTCGCCTGGCCGAGCTCGAACGGTACCAGTCCAGTACCTCCGCACAGGCGTAAAGGCATACGGGGGAACCCAAGCTCTGGTCACAAATCCTTGAAACCTCAGAAAATCAAACCGAAATTCATCGAACTTATCGAAGAGCACGCGCTCTCATACAGGGTAGATACGAACCATTTGCCTTGCGCCATGGCAAAAATCCTCACCAACCAAGCCCGTCGTTGGTTCCGCACCAGTTGGCTGCAAAGCGTTCCGTAGTTTGATTTCCGTAAGTAATTTTTGGCCTTCTTCTTGCCGCCGCGGTATTTTGAACAATTGGAGGACCAGATCCAAGACCGCAAGAAAGACCGCCCGGTACTACACCACTAAGGAACTCAACAGGATCAACGACAACATTTTACCGGCGTACCAGCTGTATGTGCGAAGATACGAACTACGAAGCCTGACGCAATTCACGGCATTGGCCTCTGAGTTCGAGAGCATCTAGGAACGGAATGCACCGGTAATCTCCCTCCCTTCGCGGAACATGCCGAGGTACACCAGGCCGTCGGCGAGTCAGGCACAAAAGGAAGGTGAGACCAACCGGACACCATTCCGAAAACCTCAGTGGGACTCGACGGAATCGGCAAGAAGACAATCGACGAACCAAACTAGCACTACGGCTCCAGAAGTCGCGCATCGCATGGTAACCACTCCCATCGTCAATCTGCGCATGGCTTGTTGCCGTTGTGGCGAAGCCGGCCATGCTTCTCCAACCCTTGGGAGTGTGTGATTGTTGTCGCCGGGACACGTCGATAAACGACAATACTGTTACCCAATATGTTGGAACAAGTCCTATGAAACGCGAAACACAAACTCCCAGGCCGCCACAGAACGCACAAATCCCAGGTCAGAAACGCAAAATACAGAAACCAAGGTCGCAACGGAACACTCGAGACAACTACAAGAACACAACTACAAGAACACAAACCTCAGAACCGCAACGGAACACACGATTCCGAGGCCAACGACAGGGGACACAAACTTCCACTTAGCGACGTAGAATGCGAATAGATAAACCGAAGCCTGCGGCGTGGTGGTCCCCATAGATAATATGGATACCAGAACAGCCTCCCAAAGGCAATCGCCCCTCGACAACCAAGGCCATCGCCCAGCAACCAAGTTCCAAAAAGGGTGACCAATGTAGTCACTGTGGCCACCACCAGCAATCATGCTGCCTTTTCAACACGAATAACTCCTGAACCAGCGCTCCAAACATGGGCCTAGAATCCTCCCCTCCAGGAACTTAAAAAAAAGGTTGGTAATCTTCAGAGACACCAGCCGGTGCCCGGAAGTACCAATTCTCAGTGCCAGACCGATCGCCACCAATCTCAGGGAGTACTTTCCGGATGTTCCCCCATACGGAACCCGTATAAATCGCCAGCCACGCCTAGGACCACGTCCCATACGTTCATCAGTCGAATGAGTCGTTGGTCCAGCATCACCGGTGTCATCGAGACACACACGGTTTTACACCATGCCGAATATGACTCTACCCAAGTATTCAACCAAACCTACGCAAACACCCTTTTCCTGACCGACGCCACCTTGGTCGTCGCCAACATAAGGGAATACACTCGGGAGACGGAACCACCGAGTGCGTTTGACACTTTCAACTTAGGGACCGACAAACCAGAACGAACGGACGAGCTGGAACGAATTAACGATCCTTGGCCACCTGACCTAGCGCCGCTGATCCTGGAATTCCTGTATGAAGAACTACCAAAGTTCGAAAATCTTCGAAGTACAACGGACCTAACGGAGCAAACTATCGTCATGCAGGACAACCGACCAATAAAAGAAAGGTATTACCCCAAGAACCCCGCTATGAGGCGAATTATCGACGAACAAGTCGACCAATTAATATACGATGGGCTAGTGGACTATCTTGCCGTGGATCCGCTTGCCCAGATTTCAACGTCAAATTCTCCTTACAAACGAATGCAAGTAACGTAGGAGATTGAGGGGAAAGAACGAGTCATCGCGTATGTCAGCCGACGCCTTAACAACTCGGAAGAAAAATTCTTTGCTACTGGGCAATACGAAAACTGCGAAGCTATCTAGAGGGCTACTTTTTTGACGTGGTAACTGACCATTTCGCGATGAAATGGTGGAATACCCTGCAAAGTCCATACGGTAGAGTGGCGCGATGGGCACTCCAGCTACAACAATATCAATACGACTTGCGTTATCGACGCTTTATCCAGGCAGCCATTGGAAACACTCGCGCGTGTTGAAGAGGATACTAACATTTATCCCAGGCTCAAATGTAGGATACAACAAGTCCACGACGAACCCCAAAAGTACCCGGACTACACCTATGAGAACGGTCAACTTTTCCGAAATCTCGGCCACGATGGAACGAAGTTTTGGAAACTCTGCGTTCCGAAAGATCGTCGTGCGAGGATACTCCACGAATGCCACGATCAACCAACAGCCGGCCACCTCGGCATACGGCCTGCAATTCAAGCCGGTGGGCAGGATGCTCACTCGCAAGTCAGAGGAGCCATTTGCTCTTTGTGTGCAGATTTCGTCGGACCACTGCCCCGGTCCAAACGAGGGAATGCTATGCTTCTAGTATTTTTCGACACCTTCTCCAAGTGGGTCGAACTAATACCCCTCAAGAAAGCAATCACGGCTAACCTCGATCGAGCGTTTCGTGAACGGATTCTCAGTAGCTTTGGTGTGGAAAAACTTGGTGGAAAAACTCACGGAAAGAACGAATAAAACCGTGAAGACAATGATCGACCAATTCGTCGACGACCACCAGAATACGTGGGATGAACTTTTACCCTAATTGTCATTGGCCATAAACTCAAGCGTCTCCGAGACAACTGGATTAAGGCCTTCTTTTCTTCTACACGGAAAAGAACCTAGGTTGCCCTGCGCTCTATACGACGAAGTCACACCAGGGACTGGAAATACCGAGGAGATGGCCTTCAAGGCTAAAAGAGATGTTTTCTATCGTCCGGAGTAACATCCAAAGAGCGAGCCAAGAGCAAGCGCGATATTACAATCTCCGTCGCAGACAATGGCGCCCTACGATTGGCTCGTACAGCAACATCACCGTTTAAATGCAGCCGAGGGTTTTGCAGCCAAGCTGTCCCCAAAATTCAACGGACCATACCGGGTCAACAGTTTTCCATTACCAAACATCCTCAAATTACAACACCCTAGCAGCTGGAAACAAAAGGTCGCTAATATAAACGATCTGAAGGAATTCCATGATCCAGAGCTCGAAAATCCGGCAGACGCCACGATGGCATGATACAGACACGATGTTAGGACACAAACCGAGACACGAGTGCTGACTCAAAAGACTGACCACCAGCGCGATCGGTAATCGACAACTATAGCAATCGATGCTCGGACTTTCTTTAGTCAGTACGCCGCCATAAATGCAACACAATACTAAGTACATAAATCTTAACAATAAAGTCAACTCCCAACTCCCATCAAGGATAAATACAATCCAGCAGTGCACCGAAAAAAATAGTTAACCCCAGTCAACAAAAACCAACTTCGATCAAGGTTAAATTTCAACCTTTACCCAATAAACTCAAGGATAAACCCAACCCAGCAGTGCATCAAAACAAAAGCTAACTCCAGCCAACAAAAATCAAATCCGATCAAGTCAACCTCTATATAATAAACTCAAGGACAAAACCAATGTATCAGTACATAAAGAAAAACTAAAAACTAAGTCAACTTCTATCCAATAAACCTAAGAGTAAATCAAACCCAGCAGTGTATACTTCTGTCTACACACCCGAGTCAATTTAGAGCAAATAATAACCTCTAAGAGCCGCTAAATCTCCCGCCGTCAACGATATTTTCTACACTCCAAGTCACTCCTGCTGGCTCTACTCGTCTTAATCATCGCGGTGCACAGTGGGGCCTCATCCCAAAAAGCGTTGCAAAAATAATTTTTTTCATGAACGCGTTTGGCAAAAATGAAATGTATAAACGAAAAAGAATACTTCAAAAGTTATGCACCCAAAAGATTTTTGTATATCGGTTAATAATTATAATTATTATATTATAGTTATATAGTTATATAATTATATATTATAATTATAGGTGCTAGAACTGTTCAAATTTTTACAAAAATTCACCACTTTCAAACTGAATATTGGGGGATGTAAATAACCGATGTTCGATCACTTTACTTTATCTGAAAAATATGTTTAATCTTAGTGTTTTGTTGTATAAATTTTTAATATTACTAAAATATTTATTAAATTAGAAACAAAATACACTAAATTTTGGTATTTTTTGAACTTTCGTGGAATAGAACTTGGAAGTATGATTCTCCAGTGCGATTTTGAATTGCATAACCTTGATGGCATGGGGAAGATGATTCCAGACTCGAACAGCATATACAAAGAACTGTTTCTTTGTCATGTGTATTTGTATTTAAAGCTAATAATATTTTTCGTCCGTCTTGGCGTGCTAAACTTAAGTCATTCATATAGGTAAGATGGCTCTTTGGTGTATATAACATTATGAAGTAATACTTAGACCCTAAGGTCTATCCAGGATTTAAGTGGCATATCGAAAATTTTTATCATTACGTCCGAAATATGGTCAGTTCTACGTCTATTATAAACATATCTCGCAATATTATTAAAAGTAACTTGCAGCTTGCGTTGTCTGGCGCAGTTATAGTCATTAAATACTTCTATACCATAGAAAAGTACTGGTGTGATGTACATTTTCGCAATTGTTTATCTGATTTTCACTGGTAGAAAGTCTTTAGTTAGATATAAATTTCTAAGTATCCCAATTGCTTTTCCGACTGATCTATTAAACATAAAATCTAAACTGTTTGCACGTTCTACATATTCAATGTGGATGTTTTCAATAGCCAATTTTTGTAGTGCATTAGTGTCGAACTTTCTGTTACCTATGACTATACATTTTGACATATTTGGATTTAATCCTAGCCCATTGATTTTAGCCCACTGACTTACACTTTTCAATTCACTATTACAGATACGAATACAGTCATTAATTCTTCTAATAGGACGACTAACAAACATTTGAACATCATCAGCATATATATGAACGTCACAACTTGATAACACTAGTCGACACGACTTTTCCGCTGTCGCCAAAAATGACTTTTTCTGATAGATTTGGATGTTTAAAATTTTTTAAAGAATGTTTTTTTTTTTTTTCATGGAGTAGTTTTTTTTTAAAGAATTTTTAAAAAATTTGGTGTTTTTTGTCATAGGTAGTGCTTCTATTTTTCACATAACTTAAGTTTCCTACAACTGGTTGTATTGAACTTTGCAGTTAAAAGCTGACAAATGCAGCTATAAATCCGACTCAGACACTTTGTAGCTGCAACTTAACGTCTGGAAGATATTAAGCTTCCAAATTGAAATTTCATAATTTTTTTCGGTATTTTTCCCCGAAATTTTGACTTTCAAAGCTCAAAAAAAGTCGAAAAATATTTAAATGCCTGCATTTGTGCTTTTAGATAGACACATTAATTAAGCGTCCTTTAAGGTATCGCTTATAACAATATAAAAATAAACGGCTAAGTTATAACCGTTTGACCCAACTTTCATATGCCGAATTTCGCCGATAAATTTCGTTAGCCGACGTATAACAGTTTTTAACGGTAATAGCCTATTCACACTGAGCACCGTTTACCGTCTATTTCCTAGACGGTGCGTAAGGTTTTGCCGTCCCGAAATTTCCCAGTTTGTTCCACCGTCTATTTTAAATGTTCCTAAGCCGCACGTTTCTATGCGATATTTAGCCGATGGTTCTCAAATGCGACTCTGAAAAATTGGCATTCACAACGAAAAAAATGAAATTCACTGCGAATATGTAAACAATGACCGGCAAAAAAACCAAAACAAAAACACAATCTAACATGGAAGGAGCATCAGGTGGTAAGTTTATACATATATATATTTTTTAATTTAATAATTTTATTGTTAATATTTGAAAACAATGCAGATAATAAGAAAAGAGCAAGCGGCGGCAGGCTGCAGTGGACCACGGAAATGGAAATAATGCTGATAGACATTTGATAGACAATACTGTAACCTCTTAATTAAAACATAATTTCATGGCAATATCCTACCTATAATCAACTAGAGCAAACAATACGGTTGAATACCAGCCTTTATAATTGTGGTGGTCGACTGCCTCAGCTGCGGGTGGTTTAATTTCGATGTGGCAGCCATCTAGATTGAAAAGGAAGTGTTCAAACCAATTTATATGCATACATATAAATACATATTTTATTGGTTTTTTACCAATTGCACCCAGGCACTGAGGAAACCCAATTGCCTCGAATCCCTTCACACACTCATCAATTTTTTCGGAAGTGAGATAGTTGGGCGACATGTACTTATCCGAAAATTCGTGGATGACTGCTCTGCAAAACTCGTGCAGGATGTTGCACACGATGTTTGGTGCCACGTCGAAAAGCCTACCAACTGTCCGATACTCAGAGGACGAGCCCAAGGTGTACATGGCAATGGCAATTCGCTTCTCCAATGCAATGGCAGCTCTACAGTTTGTATCCTGTTTCCGGCGCACTTCCAGCCGATTTACTAAAATGGTAAAGCAGGTACTCTCCAGTCTGAAGCTCTCCTTGAAAAACGCCTCGTTGTTGTCAGGCACATCTTTCTCCCAAAATGTCCCGAAGCGCTTCTACACAACATAAGACCTTGTACTTAAAACTTTGGTAGCATTTAGTATAAGTACTCACAAACGACCACAACTTTCCTGGCTTCTGTTCTTCTAAAGCGGCTACCCAAAGATGGAGCTCCTCCTCGTCAAATTCACCGCTGTTATCGCTATCAAAATTCATTTCATTCAACAACATCATTAGTTGTTGCAAGAAAATATTTTGCTGTTGAACCACAGTTGCAACAATTGCTACTTTTTTGTTTAAATCCATTTTTTTTCTAACACAAATAAAAATTCTTCCGCTTAGAAACTTCAGTTTTGTTTATGTCATCAGCTGTTAGACGGTAGACGGTAGACGGTGCCAGTGTGAATCGGAGTTTCACCGTCTGTCAAAAATCCCAACGTTCCCCCTTAACGGGCTCAGTGTGCAGAGGGTATAAAATGGCATTTAGGATAGTGCCAAACGGTATAAGTATAAGAAATGTTCCGATTGAATAGTATTTTTCAATATAAGTCACGAAATTTTTATATGAAAGCGCAATAATGGATTTAAAAATTCCACAATTTTTGAAGTTTTTCGTGCTTCTGGAAATATAATAAAACCTATTTTTTTCAAACTTGCATCTATGCTCGGTCATTTATAGATACAGCCGCTGAGGTTCACTTGCTTTGTTCGAAGGCAAGGGTTGCCGCACTAAAAACCCTTACGGTTGCCAAGCTTGAGCTATGCGCAGCGTTCCTATTAGCAAATTTACTTCGCGAAATCAGGAAAATGGATACTTTTGATTGCCCTATCCATTGTTGGTCGGATTCCACTGTGGACCTGTCTTGGTTGCGAGAGGAGCCATCCAAATTCAACGTGTATGTATCCATCAAAATCGCGGGAATTCAACAACTAACGAGGGGCATGGATTGGCGCTATGTGCCGATCGCGCGAATCCAGCGGTGGCTGGAGCTGGTAATGCTCGAACTTGCTCCCCACAAGACCGAGGCGGTGCTGGTGTCCAGTCGGAAGAAAGTTGAGACGGCCAAAATCACAGTGGCAGGCACCTCAGTGACGTCAAAGAGGGCGATCAAGTATCTTGGCGTCATGATAGACACGCGACTCTGCTTCCGAGAGCATTTGGCCTACATGAGCTCGAAAGCGGCTTCCACCAACAGCGCACTATCTGGGATAATGCTGAACACCCGAGGACCCAAGCAATGGCGACGCCGACTACTGACGAGTGTGACGCGGTCAGTGATGCTATATGCGGCGCCAATCTGGATAAAGGCCCTGCAAACAGCGAGCTAGCCCTCTTTAAAATTTCGTCGTCGAACGCAGCATCGCGTATCATTGTTATATACCGGCCGTCAAATTGTCGAGTCGCGCTACAACGGTTTTTTGATTTATTACATATACATTTTACACAAACACTAAGAAACACAACATTTACGGCCACGGCCTTTAATATTGAATCTAAAACATTGAAAATAAACACAAACCCTAAAACCAGCAACGGAGAATAATTTTGTTAAATGTGGAGTCAGAGTTGCTGACAGAGCTCGGCAGCTTCCAACACAGGCTATTATCCGTTTATCCATCTATTCTTATGTGCCGTTTACACTTGATTCTTTGCGTGTTTCCAGAGAACAAGTTTTTTTATATAGTTTTAGCATAGTGCCCTAGTGGTGGCAAAAAGTTGCGTCGTCTTCCGGTGCAGGTGCGTTTATTCGTTATATTCGATTGGTTTTGATTTTTTTCTTTGCGCATATCACCACATTTTCTGAACTTTTCTGCCTATCAGCGAAACTATCACTACAAATAACAACAAAAAACAGCAAATTTAAATTTAAATTTTGCCGCGTAATTTTTAACTGAGTAAAAGGGGCAAAAATATACATATGTAATGCTAAAAACAAATTGTTTAAACTAATTTTATTATTTAATCAATCATTTCATCAATATGGTTGATTTCTATTTATTTGCTGGAAATCCCATGTCTTTGAATCTTTTCACTGTTTCCGTGATCTTCTCAGGGTAAGAAATCCCACTGGCATATACTTATCAACTAGTTCAGCAATCATTTCCTGACAAAATTCCATCAAAATCCAACACACAATGGCTTTTGACACACCGAATAAATTACTTATTGTGCGATATTCCGCAGACAATCCCAGGCAATTAAGCGCTATGGCTATCCTTGTCTCCAAAAGGAATGGTCTGTCGATTCGTATCCTGCTTTCGGAGATTAGGCAGCAGTCCCATTAGAATGTAGAACGTACTCCTCTTCATGCGAAAGTTGTCTTTGAAGAATGCGTCGGAGTTGTTTACAACATCTTTCTCTCAAAATAAACCATATCGTGGCTATTGCAATTTTGTATACAATATTTAATTGAAAGGAGAACACTATCTGCTCTTTACTTACAAGAGGAGGACGTTGAATTTGAAAGCTTAATATCTTCCAGACGTTAAGCTGCAGCTACAAAGTGTCAATACAACCAGCTATAAGAAACTTAAAGTATTTAAAAAATAGAAGCACTACCTCTGAAAAAAAACAACAATTTTTTAAAAAATTCTTAAAAAAACGAGGGGGAACGTTGTGAGCCGCTGCAAAGGCCGCGGCTCTTCTTTATACCCGGTACTCAGTCAGTATATACATACATTTATGAGCCTACGATTTATGAAATTTATTATATGGTTGCAAAATTATATGTTGTAAAATAAAAAAATTAAGTCAAACCATTTTTGGAATTTTTATACATGTTTCCATTTTTGTTCACAAATGCTTTTTACATCTTCTTCTACATTTCACAATGTACATGTATAACTACATATTCGAGACGTACAAGTGTTTGCGAGAGAGAGAGGGAATGAGAAGCGCTTGGCAGGCGTTGCGTAGCCACTGAAATTTAATTTGTTCCTTCTGTCCATAATAATGATTCGACCTGATCCAGATTCGGCAATCTGTTAGACACGGTCATTTCCCATGATTCTCCGTTTTTCGTTTTCTCGTAGCTTACAAATTGTGGATTCCACAGATTTTCGTTCTTTGTGGGGGCGGAAGGAATCGTGCCGAAATTTTGAAATAAACTCGTGCTGGATTGATATCACAGGAGTTTGGATAGAAAGTTTGGTTGCTCTAGCTCTTATAGTCTCTGAGAACTAGGCGTTAAAAAATACGAATGGGCAAAGCAGATGGTGTCGCGTGTGAGAGAGAGCGAGAGGGAACGATGACTTTCGAAATGGTTTTCTTTATTGTAGCTATAATAATGGTCCGATCTGATCCAGGTTCAACATTCTGATAGAAATGGTAATTTGCTATGGTTCTCGGGGGTTTTAGTTTTCTTGTATCTTCAAAATTGTGTATGCCACAGACTTTCGTCCTTTGTGGGGGCGGAAAGGGGCGTTGCGAAATTTTGAAATACACTTGGAGTAGTGTAATACACACAGACACAGGAGACTGGATACAAAATTTGGTTTCTCTTGAGATATAGGCGCTAATGAAGACGGACGGACGGACGGACAGACGGACAGACGGACGGACGGACAGACGGACGGACAGACAGACATGGCTATATCGACTCGGCTATTGATGCTCATCAAGAATATATATACTTTATGGGGTCGGAAACGCTTCCTTCTGGGCGTTACACACATAATATACCCCTATACTCTTCGAGTACCGGGTATAAAAAACTAAACCTAGAAAAACAACAAAAATTTCTTTGAAAATTTTTAAATCTTCAAATCTATCAGAAAAAGTCATTTTAGGCAACAGCGGAAATGTCGTGTTGACTAGTGTAATTAACGTTGTTTTCAAATTTGTCTTCCTCTCGTCTACTGTTCTAAAGACGCAAAGATGCAGTGAAACGCCTCTTCTGATTCTCTGCGTCTTTTCCGATATCGATAGGATACGCACCCAGTGTAAAAGCCTATTACAAACGATACCTTATACCCTTTTTACATTAGGCCTCATCATTCGTTTTTTCCGTTAAATGGAACATACAACAATGATGCCCATAAGAGCCCTGTGTATGGCAGAAGACAGTCATGCGGGCCGCATGATAAAACATGCACCGCATTATTTGCAAGTGTTACCATATTTTGTAGAGTATTTTTGCAAAATACTGAAATATTTCGGGGTATTGACGCGGTATCGGGGTATTTTTGTCGAATCATACAATAAATTCAATTTAAACTTGAGCGGCCAAACCATTCCTGAACATTTCAATTAAAATAAGTCTGATTGCAAGCAACAAAATGGTAACAAAAAGTCTTGCAAGGTTTTTTGGGACGCACTGATTCCAACTTTAAAAGTGCCACTTGAAAATTAAAGTCAACAGCACGTAATTTTGGATCGGTGGAGCCAACAATAGCTGACAAAATGATGCGGAAATGATGAGGCCTAAGTGTAAGCGCCTTGCATCATTTTTTTTCGCACCTACGACAATGATGCGGTAGTGTAAAAAGGCAATTACATGTGAAAAATAAAAGCGCTACCTATGAAAAAAAAAACCAAATTTTTTAAAAATTCTTAAAAAAAACTAAACCTAGATAAAAACGAGGGGGAACGTTGTAAGCCGCGGCAAAGGCCTCGGCTCTACTTTATATCCGGTACTCAGTCAGTATATACATACATATATGAGCTTACGATTTATGCAATTTATTATATGTTCGCAAAAGTGACAAATTAAATTTTGGGCAAAAAAGAATATTTAAAATAAAAAAAAATGAAGTCAAAGCATTTTTGAAATTTTTTACATGTTTCCATATTTGTTTACATATGATTTTAACATCTGCTTCTACATTTCACAATGTACATGTATAACTACATATTCGAGACGTACAAGTGTTTGCGAGAGAGAGAGAGGGAATGAGTCAGCGCTTGGCAGGCGTTGCGTAGCCACTGAAATTTAATTTGTTCCTTCTGTCTATAATAATGATTCGACCTGATCCAGATTCGGCAATCTGGTAGATTTGGCTATTTTCCACGATTCTGCGTTTTTGATTTTCTTTTATCTTAAAAATTGTGGATTCCACAGATTTTTGTTCTTTGTGGGGGCGGAAGGAGGCGTGGCAAAATTTTGAAATAAACTCGTGCTGGATTGATATCACAGGAGTTTGGATAGAGAGTTTGGTTGCTGTAGCTCTTATAGTCTCCGAGATCTAGGCGCTCATTTGGACGAATATGCAAATCAGATGGGGTCACGTGTGAGAGAGAGCGAGAGGGAACGATGACTTTCGAAATGGTTTTCTTCATTGTAGCTATAATAATGATCCGATCTGATCCAGATTCAACATTCTGATAGAAAGGGTCATTCTCTATGATTCTGCGTTTTTAGTTTTCTCGTATTTTCAAAATTGTGTATGCCACAGACTTTCGTCCTTTGTGGGGGCGGAAAGGGGCGGGGCGATATTTTGAATCCCTTTGGAGTAGTGTGATCACACAGGAGACTGGATACAAAACTTAGTTGCTCCAGCTTTTATAGTCTCTGAGATCTAGGCGCAAATGAAGACAGACAGACGGATGGACGGACAGACGGACAGAGAGACATGGCTATATCGACTCGGCTATTGATGCTCATCAAGAATATATATACTTTATGGGGTCGGAAACGCTTCCTTCTGGGCGTTACACACATCCGTTATCACCACAAATCTAATATACCCCTATACTCTTCGCGAAACACGCGACTTTTCGAGTACCGGGTATAAAAAAAAGCACACATTATCCCCATGCAAGAAACCCACATTCACGACAAATTTAACTTATTTCTATAAACTATTATTTAATAATATCCACTGCCCCCAACAGCTTTGGTGAAGCAGTTATTCTCATCCAAAAATAAATAGAACATTCAGAAATAACCACAAACAACGATTTTCCTATCTATGTATTGCTATAGAAATCGACTCCAAACAAAAACTTCCAATATTTTCTACATATATATCTCCTTGCCAAAAATCTTTTTCATGCACAAATCTCGAAAACATGTTCATTACTCAAAATATCCCCTCAATAACACTACTCCAAAAATTCATCCATTTATTTCTGCTGTCGCAGAAGAATTTTAAAAAATTATGGTTTTCATACCCGGTACTCGAAGAGTATAGGGGTATATTAGATTTGTGGTGATAACGGATAACGCCCAGAAGGAAGCGTTTCCGACCCCATAAAGTATATATATTCTTGATGAGCATCAATAGCCGAGTCGATATAGCCATGTCTCTCTGTCCGTCCGTCCGTCTGTCCGGCCGTCCGTCTTCATTAGCGCTTATATCTTAGAGACTATTAAAGCTAGAGACACCAAATTTTGTATCCAGTCTGCTGTGTTATCACACTACTCAAAGTGTATTTAAAAATTTTTCCCCGCCCCCACAAAGAACGACAGTCTATGGCATAACAATTTTAAAGATTCAAGGAAACTAATAAGGCAGAATCATAGAGTATTACTAATTCTATCAGAGTTTTGAATTTTGATCAGATCTGATTACACTAGTCGACACGACTTTTCCGCTGTCGCCAAAAATGACTTTTTCTGATAGATTTGTATGTTTAAAATTTTTTAAAGAATGTTTTTTTTTTTTTTCATGGAGTAGTTTTTTTTTAAAGAATTTTTAAAAAATTTGGTGTTTTTTGTCATAGGTAGTGCTTCTATTTTTCACATAACTTAAGTTTCCTACAACTGGTTGTATTGAACTTTGCAGTTAAAAAAAGCTGACAAATGCAGCTATAAATCCGACTCAGACTCTTTGTAGCTGCAACTTAACGTCTTGAAGATATTAAGCTTCCAAATTGAAATTTCATAATTTTTTTTCGGTATTTTTCCCCAAAATTTTGACTTTGAAAGCTCAGAAAAAGTCGAAAAAAAATATTTAAATGCCTACATTGTTGGTTTTAGATAGATACATTAATTAGGCGTCGTTTAAGGTATCGCTTATAAAAATTTAAAAATAAACGGAAAAGTTATATCCGTTTGACCAAAACTTCATATGCCGAATTTCGCCGATAAATTCCGTTAGCCGACGAATAACCGTTTATATATTGTAAAGCTCCTATTTCAGGCTGAGGTAAGCTCAGTCTTCTCCAGGATCCTACTACAAGAAATTTGTAGTTTGTAGGAACCTCAACGGGAACCGGGGTCGGCCCTAACTAGGCTAGAAACAAGAGTGGAGGAGAGTGAGGCGTAACCGTGCCCGTATGAGTTGGTTTGAGAAGATAGTGAAGGGCACGAGGCGTTGTCACACTCGTGGGGTCGAGAATGATAAGGGGTACGAGGCGTTGTCACACTCGTGGGACCTATCAGAAGATCAAGAGTTATTTGAGAATTGGAGTGGGCCCGTACCGCGATATTCTCGGTTGCAAATTGATGTCGTAGTTCCCACCCGAAAAATAGACTTACTCGGTGGGTTTATTTTGATTAAATGTTCGTTTATTGGATATCTCTTTTTACTTTGTTGGCTTAACGTACGGCGTATAGTAATTTATCGTAAGTTGCTGCGCGGAGCAACGTCTATCTCGCGGCCGGGTTCCCGAGTAAGTGTCTTGCACTTCTTTCGCCAGAACGCTCGGAACCTAGCATCCGCTGATCGAACTAGCTAACTTAAACTTATGGGTGGGGGGATATGTGCTGACGGTGCACCGGTGGTAAATTTCTTTTGTCGAAAAGAAAACCGTCGCATCGAACCTTAGTGGGAGGGGAAAGTTTTTGGGTCACAATTGAGGTAGAGGTAGGAGAGTTATGGATGGGTGTAGGAGGGGTAGTCACGTGGCCGAACGGCGCGCGTGCGATGGAAGAAAAGTGGGTGGTTTGGAGAGTTCTCATATATTGTATGTCATAGTTTAATTTTATACAAATGTAGGTAATTCTTAATCTTAAGTTTATAAGTCCTCCGTTGCTGGTGCGGCGTGGTAAATTGTAACGCCCCCTTGGGGTTCATTACACCCCCCCCCTTTCTTCCGGGAGGAGGCGGACGCAGACCGGTCCGGCGAGTGATCGCTTGTGGACCTGGTATTTCTGGTCCCAGAACCAACCGCTGCACTTGATCCTGTTCGCCCGTTGTAGGCGGTATTGTACCTCCTCGACCAAGCCAGTAGGCACTACTCGGCCTGGGGTGTCGACCTGCCAATCTTGCGGAGCGACTACCCAGCCGGCGGCCCTTCCGATTTCCTCGACCAGGCTGTCATCTTCTGGCCTTTGGTCGACTAGCGGGAAGTCCTCCTGTAAGAAGCCTAGAAGCTCCTCGAGGTCTTCGTTGTCCACTTCGGATCCCCGGCAGCTACCGTCAGTAGCTCCTCGATGGATATGTCGTCGGACCCACTGGTCGCTACCGGAGGCGAGAGGCTTTCCGGTGTGTCTGGCATGGGTTGCAGCTCTAGCTCTAGCTCTTTTACCGACCCCCGAGCCGTGCTTGGTTCAGTGCGGAGTACCTTGGCGTGTTTTGCCGTAGTCATCGCTGGTTCGCGCTGTGTGTACGCCGTTGGGGGGTCAGGGTGTTTTCGTCGTTCCGTTGCCCTTTTTTCGGGGTCGTCGACGCCAGTGGCGATGTTGCTGACGTCGCTGATGTTGTTGAGGTTGGCGTCGGCGTCTCTACCTCCTCGGGAGGAGGTTCAACCGGGTCTGGGACGGAGAAGGCGGGCCGATTGTCGAGGGCTTCCGCGGGCTCCCGGAACGTTCGGAAGAACGCATGGACGTTCCGGCCTGGCGGGACGAGCATGTCCACCGTCATGAGATGGACCCGTGTGACGCGCAGGCCATACGGTGTGACCGTATAGTGGAACGTCTCCTCATCGGCCACGAGCCGGCGGGCGGAGGGCTCCTCCTCCTCGTTCTCCTCGTCGTCAGAGTACGTGGGCGTGTACTCCGGGTAGTAGTGTTCCAGGGTCTTGTTCTGCTGGTCACAGTCTCGGGGGTCGAAATGATGGTGCGCGAGTCCGAACATCGGTTCGAACATCGGTTCGAATGATGGTGGTTCGGGACTCGGCGAGTAGTAGGTCCGGGGGTCCCGGCGGCGGAATAGTGGTGGCGACCACAGATTTTCGCGCCGAAATCTGGATGGTCGTCGCGAAAACAGTGGGGGACTATCTCGAGGGCCTTCGGAGTTCTCTGTGTCCGAGAGTTCGTCGTCCGATTCGCCGCTTGACTCGGCCGCATCGTTGCAGTTTGGCCACTCTTGGTGGGCGTCCCGCCTTATGTCGGCGTATGCACCTCCGTTAGAGATTGGGACGGTTGACCACGACGTTTCATAGTTGGGTTCTGGGATGTCGTGGGGCGGACGATGGTCTCCATTCTTGGACTGCGGTGGGGCTTTGGTTCTCCCGATCGTGGGTGCCCAAGACTCTAAGCCTTCAGAGTCTGTAGAGTCATCGATGTAGATGATCTCGGGCGCCTCTGCGGGTATTGCGGCTTCTTGCTGATCCATGGTGGGTTGGCTTAATGCTAAATTTTGGGCGTACGATTAAAAAATATGTCTAAACTCTATTATACAGTGTGGCTTACAAGTTTTGGGTGTTGAGGGGAGCAATGCTAGTTCTCGTCTAAGTTACAATACGGATATTACTTAAGCTTTTAAAGGGTTCGATGCCTTAGGTCGGCACAGTTACAGAAATATAGTGTCAGCAAGTGTAGCTTCCGTAAACTTATGCATAAGTGTAAGCGGAAAAGAATTAAATAAGAAATATATGTTTTTTTTTTTTTGTGTGTGTTTGCAATATATTTAATTTTTTTTTCCCTTGTTTTTCCTGAGTCCAGTTTGCTTTCTTTACTCGTCACCCGATCCGTACTCCCGAGGATGAGGTATGGGGTAGGTACGTGTGGCTTGAGTTTGCCGAATTTTAGGGGGGGCGACGGTGGCATACATGGGGGCCTTACCGCTGGTCGGTGTCGATACCTCGGCCGGGCGGGCGTCAGTAGGAAGGTGGGGCGACACGGCCTCTACGTCTTGGGACGCATTTTGTTCACCTTGGATTTTAAGGCGGCGGTATAATATCCACATAATGGAGCAGAGAGGTAATGCAACGGCGATCGTGAGGAGGTAGGAAGCGGTACTTTTTACCGTCTGCATTTCGTTTAGGCTGTCGATTTGATTGAGATTATTCATGCTTAGTTCCCGTAGAAACGGTAGACTAAGTTTTTCTTTGTGGGCCGTTATGTTGACTTGCGTCATTGCGGACACCACTGCCTTGCTCTTAGAGTCGCCGAGATGGTTAATGTACCAGGTCCTGTTAAGTGAGACCCGGTGGGAATACGTCACTAAGTACGAGCCCGAAATCTTTTGGATGGTCCCGGCATCATCAACAACGGTCATGTTCGCGTCGTTGATGACGAGAGTGCCGTGGTCGACGATAGTTACAGGATCTAGGTGTCCCGGTAGGGTAGCACAATGTGCGATAGACCCGGCTACCATTTGTTGGGCGCAGGTGCTTCCCCCTCTTTCCCTGCAGAACGTAGCCCCGACGGTTGTCTCGCAGGCCCCGATGTTGAGGGTCTGTGTACCGCAGTCCGCCACTATGTCTCCCTGAGTGAAATCCAATATTCTCATTGAAGTCATTGAAGTCGGGCGTTCCCGCTACTACTTTCAACGCTGTACCGAGCAGGTTTATACTCCTGGCTTCCCTACGGTGGACTTTTAGCTTGGCTTTTAAATTACGGATGTTGTCCAAGTCGGTTGCTAATACCTGGGCCATGCGGGTGTCCGTGAACATCTCAGCAGCGCGCTCGGTCTGAGCGACGTAGACCTCATAAGAAGTGACGTTGGTGGTGTGGTGGAGGTATCCTGGCTTCTCCCAGATTACTGTGTCTCCGTCCACGATCGGGATATATTTGGCGTTGGTGTAGTCATTTACTTTCACGGCGGCCTGTGCAGAGGTGACTAGGGCGAGTAGGACCAGCAGGGGTGACATGGTGTGGGGGGGATTATTGTTGGCGGTGGCAGGATTAAAGGTGATTGTTTTGCTCTCAATGTCCTTGGTTACTGTGGTCCTTTAACTCCGCTTTGTTAAGTTTGATTTGTACTCCTTGATGCACTTTGGGGTGGATTTATCCTTGATAGGAGTCGGAATTTAATTTTGGTTTTGATTATTTTATTTTTATTTAACTCGATTTTTTCTTCCTTTTGAGTTGGTCGATTTGGTCTGGTTTGTTCCGTGGGTAGTGGCGTACTGATCGACGAAGGCCAGGGCATCGATTAATATACGTGTCGATCCCCGGTCAAACTCGGTATTATGTCGCCGTGGCATCCGTGTCGTCGGCTGGATTTTCGAGTTCGGGGTCGTTGAACTCTTTCAGATCGTTGATATTGGCGACCTTGTTCTTCCGGCTGCTTGTGTGTTGTAATTTCACGATGTTTGGCGACGGGAAACCTTTTACCCGGTATGGTCCGTTGAATTTTGGGGACAGCTTGGCTGCAAAACCCTCGGCTGCATTTGAACGGTGATGTTGCTGTACGAGCCAATCGTAGGGCGCCATTGTCTGCGACGGAGATTGTAATATCGCGCTTGCTCTTGGCTCGCTCTTTGGATGTTACTCCGGACGATAGAAAACATCTCTTTTAGCCTTGAAGGCCATCTCCTCGGTATTTCCAGTCCCTGGTGTGACTTCGTCGTATAGAGCGCAGGGCAACCTAGGTTCTTTTCCGTGTAGAAGAAAAGAAGGCCTTAATCCAGTTGTCTCGGAGACGCTTGAGTTTATGGCCAATGACAATTCGGGTAAAAGTTCATCCCACGTATTCTGGTGGTCGTCGACGAATTGGTCGATCATTGTCTTCACGGTTTTATTCGTTCTTTCCGTGAGTTTTTCCTGGGGACAATGGGGAGCGGTGTGTTGTAGTTCCACACCCGCGACTTGGACGAATGTTCGGAACGAGCGACTGGTGAACTGGGTGAAATTAGCGCAGACGAATAATTTCGCTACACCAAAGCTACTGAGAATCCGTTCACGAAACGCTCGATCGAGGTTAGCCGTGATTGCTTTCTTGAGGGGTATTAGTTCGACCCACTTGGAGAAGGTGTCGAAAAATACTAGCAGCATCGTATTCCCTCGTTTCGACCGTGGTAGTGGTCCGACGAAATCTGCGCACAAGGTAACAAACGGCTCCTCCGCCTTGCGAGTGAGCATCTTGCCCACTGGTTTGCGTTGCATGGCCTTGAACTTCTGACAACTTACGCAGTTGCGAATGTAACGTCTTACGTCTCGATAAAACCCGGGCCAATAATACCGTTGGGAAACCCTGGCGATAGTCTTCCGTATGCCGAGGTGACCAGCTGTTGGTTGATCGTGGCATTCTTGGAGTACCCTCGTCCGGCGATCTTTTGGGACGCAGAGCTTCCAAGACTCCGTTCCGACGGGTCCGTGGCCGAGATTTCGGTAAAGTTGACCGTTCTCGTAGGTGTAGTCCGGATATTTTTGGGGCTCGTCGTGGACTTGTTGTATCCTTCGTTTAAGCCAGGGACAACTGTCGGGTTCCTCTTCGATACGTGCGAGTGTTTCCAAGGGCTGCCTGGATAATGCGTCCGCCACTACGTTTTGTTTCCCGGCGCGATAATGCACGTCGTATTGGTATTGTTGTAACTCGAGTGCCCAACGGGCCACTCTACCGTATGAACTTTCCAGGGTATTCAACCTTTCAGCGCGAGATGGTCAGTTACCACGTCAAAGCGGTAGCCCTCTAGATAACATCGTAGTTTACGTATTGCCCATATGACGGCTAGGCATTCTTTGTCGGTGGCAGAGTAGTTTTCTTCCGCCTTGTTGAGTCGTCGGCTGACGTACGCGATGACGCGCTCTTTCCCTTCAATCTCCTGTGTGAGGACTGCGCCCACGTCTACGTTACTGGCGTCCGTTTGTAAAGAGAATTGGACGTTGAAATCGGGGCTGGCGAGTACGGGGGCGGTAGTGAGTAACTCTTTTAGCTTTTCGAAGACGTCTTGTTGTTCCTGTTCCCATGTCCATGTTTGTCCCTTCTCTAGCAGTTGTGACATTGGTTGGACCACAGTGGCGAAATTGGGAACAAACCTGCGGTACCATGACGCCATCCTTATGCATTGTCGGAGTTCCTTCAAGTTGGTGGGCGGTATCAAGTCTCTTACGGCGGCTACCTTGTCGGGGTCGGTATGGATACCTTCCTCACTAATCTCCCTACTCCCTACTGTCGAGGGCCATAGGTATTTGCCAATACCCATTCTTCAGGTCTAGCGTGGTGATAAAACGCGCATTCTTCAGGCGTTCTAGGATGTAATTGATCCTCGGTAATGGATAGGCGTCCGGGATGGAGCGTTCGTTGAGCTGGCGATAGTCTACGCACATACGCCATTTGTCGTTCTTTTTGCGCACGAGAACAATTGGTGCGCTGTGAGGGCTTCGAGAAGGTTCGATGAGTCCTTCGGCTATTAGTTGGTCGACTTGCTCGTCGATAATTCGCCTCATGGCGGGGTTCTTGGGGTAATACCTCTGTTTTATTGACCGGTTGTCCCGCATGACGATGGTGTGCTCCGTAAGGTCTGTGGTACCTCGAAGCTTTTCGAACTTCGGCAGTTCCTCATCCAGGAATTCCTGGATCTGTGACGCAAGTTTGGGTGGCCAGGGATCGTTGGTTCGTTCTGGCTCGTCTTCAAGTTTTTCGTCCATCTCTAAGCTGAAAGCTCGACTCGGGTCTTCCGGCAGGATGGTCGTGTCGAACGCGCTCGGTGGTTCCGCCCCTCGAGAGTGTTCCCTCATGTTGGCGACGGCTGGGGTGGTATCGTTTAGAGGAAGGGTGCTTGCGGGGGTTTGGTTGGATACCTGGGCCAGGGGTTGGAACGCTAGTTGAGGAGTCATTTGTGTTGGGGAGATAGCGCGGTTGCTATTGTTGGCCCCGGTGTCTACGCTGACCACCCGTCTGGGCGCTTGGTCGTTAGGCGAAGGCCTTGGTTGTGGAGGAACGATTGCCTGTGGGGAGGCGGCTCTGGTTTCCTTAACCTTTATGGGGATCGCCGCGCCGTAGGCTTCGGTTGATCTCCGTACATTCTGCGTTGCTACGTGGGAGCTTGTGTCACCTATCGTTGGCCTGGGAATCGGGTGTTCCGTTGCAGCCTTAGAATTTTTGCTGGGCGCTCGTTGCATGGCCGTGGTGTCCGTCGTAGTTTTCCTGGGACGCGAGTTTTCCGGGGCTGTCCTGGGTCTCGGATTTTCCGTTCCTGTGGTGGGGACTGGACTGGCAGTGACCACCGGGGGGTTTGCCACGGGGCGACGGCCTCGGAGTTGTAGGAGGGTGGTGCCGCATTTGATCGTTGTTTCGATCGCGCACAAGAAATCCAGGCCCACAATGACTTGTTCCAACATGTTGGGTATGACTAGGAGAGGTATCTGGACTTCCCGTCTGTCTAAGCGGATGTAAGCCAGGAGGACCGAGCCGTCGGCCAGTCGGATCTGCACGCATGCCTCCCGAAGATTGGTGTTATTGTCCAGTTGTCGGGCGAGGTCAGCACTGACGAAGCTCCGGGACGCCCCGGTGTCAATAGTGGCCTCCGCGTCTTGTCCTCCTATGGTCACTCTCGCCACTATCCGGCCATTGTGTAGGTGTAGGGGTTTAGCTAGTTCCGGGTTTGAGAGGGCGTCGTTCCCGACTGTTCCCGTGTCAGTCGAGGACGCGAGTCGTTTCCCGACGTGTCCCGGCGACAACACTCGATCGTCCGTACACCGCGCTTACCGCATTCCCAGCAGAACAGAATCGAAGGGTTGGTGCAGTTCGGAGAAGCGTGGCCAGTTTTGCCACAGCGGCGGCATGCCATGCGCGGATTCACGATGGGGGTGGTTACCATACGATGCGAAACTTCTTGAGCCGGAGCGTTGCTTCGGTTCCTAGGTTGACTCCTTGCTGACTCGGTTGCGTCCCACGGTGGTCTCCGGAACGGTGTCCGGTTGGACTCGCCTTCCTTGGGTGCCTGATTCGCCGTCGGCCTAGTGTAACGCGGCGTGTTCCGCGGGGGGAGGGGAATTAACGGTGCATTCCGTTCCTGGATGCTCTCGAACTCCTTGGCCAATGACGTGAGCTGCGTCAGGCTTCGTAGTTCGTGTCTCCGCACATACAGCTGGTACGCCGGTAGAATGTTGTCGTAGATCCTGTAGAGTTCCTTGGTGGTGTCGTACCCGGCGTGGTACATGAGTAACTCGTGCATAAACTAGCTCGATAACGAAGTCTTTGAAGGGTTCGCCTACCGCTTGCTCGGATCTGGTCCTCCAATTGTTCAAAATACCGCGGTGGCAAGAAGAATGCCAAGAATTCCTTACGGAAATCGACCATGGGACGCCTTGTAGTCGGCTGGTCCGGAACAAGCGACTGGCTCTGTCGGTGAGGATTTCCGCCATGGCCCGAGGTAAATGGATCATGTCTACCCCGTATGAAAGCGCTAGTTATGATGTAGAATGAGGTGGTTCCTGGATTTGTAGCTCAAGGTAGATTGTCACCTGATTTAACAGAGTTATTAGCCCGTATTCCGGTTGAATTAAGAAACGTCCGATTTGGTTTGCGGTTGAATATCTTCTGATCTTTATTGTATCTTTGGGCAGCTATGGTTTTTACAAATGTGCTGACTCTTTAACTCTAAGTGGCCGAGAATCTGCTGACGTTGGGGTTTGTGTCCGCTGTTGTAATTGGAGCGGATGTGAGTTGGTGGTCTCTACATTGTAGTCGGCTCGCAGAGGTTCCGGAGGGGGAAGGGCGAGGGTAGGTGCTGAGTACGCCAACCATGGTGTAGGTTGTTGCGTTGTGTATCTTCATTCAAGTTCTAATTCTGCCAAGTTCCGTGTTCGTCTTGATGTCCTCCATCTTTAGTTCATGTACTCCTAACTCTTGAGTCGTTCTGTTATTTTTCATCGAATTTATCCGGAGAATTTCCAAAACTAATTGTTTTGTGTCCAATTGTTCCATCGCCTCATATTGGATGTTGTTAATTGTTACTCCACATTCTTCGAAGGTTATTATTGCTGACCCGTCGTACGACTTTTCCGGTCCGCAATCCGTCTGTATTCTAACCTTTTCGCCATTAAATATTGCAATGTAGCCTTTCTCCGGTTCGAAGATCTCTCTGCGAAAGCCCACGTCCTTTGTCTCACATTCCGCCGCTTTCCCCTGTATCAGATTCCTCAGGCACACTTCGTTGACCCTATTTACAATTCTATCATGTTTACAGATATAAAGTTTTCTTACTTGATTACATTTCTTTGTGTAATAATACATAAATTTATCATTATACGCTACAAAATTAGGTGCTATTACAAATTCGGTTTTATTAATTGGTAATGGTAACAATCTTTGTAGTGAATATGTTTCATTAGTAAAAATTGGCACATCTACTGAGAAAATTACATCGGTTTTATTCATTATAGCTTTTAATTGCAATAATTCGTACATGTATTCTTCAGACGTGATCTGTATTCTTTGTTCTTCCAATTTCTGGGTAATCTTTTGTGCTTCTTCTCTGCTAAGAATAAATTTGGGGATAATTCCTATTCTTGCTAATAACACTAGTCGACACGACTTTTCCGCTGTCGCCAAAAATGACTTTTTCTGATACATTTGGATGTTTAAAATTTTTTAAAGAATGTTTTTTTTTTTTTCATGAAGTAGTTTTTTTTTTAAGAATTTTTAAAAAATTTGTTGTTTTTTGTCATAGGTAGTGCTTCTATTTTTTACATAACTTAAGTTTCCTACAACTGGTTGTATTGAACTTTGCAGTTAAAAAAAGCTGACAAATGCAGCTATAAATCCGACTCAGACACTTTGTAGCTGCAACTTAACGTCTGGAAGATATTAAGCTTCCAAATTGAAATTTCATAGTTTTTTTCGGTATTTTTCCCCGAAATTTTGACTTTGAAAGCTCAGGAAAAGTCGAAAAAAAAATATTTGAATGCCTTGATTTTTGGTTTTAGATAGACACATTAATTAGGCGTCGTTTAAGGTATCGCTTATAGAAATATAAAAATAAACGGCTTAGTTATAACCGTTTGACCAAAACTACATATGCCGATTGACACCATCCCAAATGCCATTTTACCGTTAAAAACTGTTACAAACACAGATTTTTGGTATTTTTGTAGGAAAAAAAAACGGTTATTCGTCGGCTAACGGAATTTATCGGCGAAATTCGGCAGATGAAAATTTGGTCAAACGGTTGTAACTTAGCCGTTTATTTCTATATTTCTATAAGCGATACCTTAAACGACGCCTAATTAATGTGTCTATCTAAAACCAAAAATCAAGGCATTCAAATATTTTTTTTCGACTTTTCCTGAGCTTTCAAAGTCAAAATTTCGGGGAAAAATACCGAAAAAAATTATGAAATTTCAATTTGGAAGCTTAATATCTTCCAGACGTTAAGTTGCAGCTACAAAGTGTCTGAGTCGGATTTATAGCTGCATTTGTCAGCTTTTTTTAACTGCAAAGTTCAATACAACCAGTTGTAGGAAACTTAAGTTATGTAAAAAATAGAAGCACTACCTATGACAAAAAACAACAAATTTTTTAAAAATTCTTAAAAAAAAAACTACTCCATGAAAAAAAAACCATAATTCTTAAAAAAATATTTAAATCTCCAAATCTATCAGAAAAAGTCATTTTTGGCCACAGCGGAAAAAAAAAGTTGAATTTTGTCGAGTAGTGTAATAGGCTCTCCGTCAAATCGTTTAGATTTAACGCTATCATATCTATTGCTACTGCAATTCTGTCGATGTATTCTAACCTAAACATTCTCTTATCTTCCTCCACAAATGTTTTGCTTATTCCATTTTTGTACGTGTTTATAAAGGAGGTCACTCTAACTTGCTCCTCGTTAATGTATGTTGTCAAGTTCTTAAACATAGTAATGAACCTATTGTCCATGTTCTCCTGTGTACCTATCTCTTCGTTAATTCTTTTTTCCTCTTCCTGTAACCTCCTAATCTCCCTTTCTAAACGTTCCGCGTCTTCCGCGTCTAAATTTCCCGTGATCGCCTTCACGACCGATCCTAACCCATTAACAAGCCCTCGCCTATTCCTTCTCTTAGGGCTTATCGATTCTATCTTTCCTCTTACTAATTTCAGTTTCTCTCGAAGTGCTTTAATCAGATCATTGGTCTCTCCATCTTCCTGAATCACTTTGAGCGTCTGCTCCAAGTGATCGATGCTTTCTATGTACTCCTCTAGGCGAACTATATGTGTACAAACGTTCTGTACGTTTGTATTATCCTGGCTGGTCCCAATTCTATCTGCGCGATCGGCTGATCGCTTTTTATTTCCCTGATTTCGAACGTTCTCTTCGTCTCCGTCATCGCGACCCATCTGAAATTATCGTTATTCGTTATTCTTTGTCAATCTTCTAATCTTTTCTTTATGGACTTTTTGCGGTTTAGTTGTTAACTGTTATATTGTTATCTGTCTGTACCTTGTGTTTAGTGAATCTGTGTGTTAATGTATCTCTCCTATTTTCTTTCCTAAAAATTGTTTCATTTGGTTCCACGCTTACTGGTTCCTGCCTGTCAGTGTTTGCTGCCTCTATTCTCCTAACCTTCTCTCTTTCTACTCTTTCTTTCACCTTGGGGTAGATTTCTGCCTGGAACGCATTGATTTTCTGAAGATAATCGTGTTCGTTGTTAAATGACACATTACTCAAGAAAATGTGTGTTCTCCCTGTGAACAATTCGTGGGGCGTGAGCTTTGTTGCCGAATGTATTGCATTATTGTACGTTATAAACGCCTCAGCAATTATGTCCTCATGCTTTGTTTCTACTTTCTTTTCTTTCTTCTGCTCCACGATTATTCTATATATTTCCGTTATTGTCGAGTGCAGCCTCTCGACTGTAGCGTTACTTGATGACTGTTGAAAGGAAGTCATGTGTAACTCTACATCGTATTGCTTGCAAAAGTCCTTGAAGAGGTTCGATGAAAACTCTACTCCCTGATCACAAACTATCTTGCTCGGGATCCCAAATAGTGTCATAAAGTTCTTTATTGATTTGACTACATTTATACTATCCCTTGCCGGAATAGTATATCCCCAGGCGTATCTGGAGAACTTATTAATGACCGTCAGTACATATTTCTTGTTTATGAAATATAGGTCTATGTGGAGTATCTCCATTGGCCTCCCCGGGGTCTCTGTGACACTATACTTGATTTTATGGGGGTTCCTATCATACTTCAACATCTGGCATTTGTCGCAATTATTAATTGTTTGTGTTATTATTGGTTTCATATGTGCGAAATACAGTTTTCTCTTCAGTTGCGCCAATGTTTCCTCTATCCCTCTGTGGTTGTTCTTTTCATGGTGTTCTTTCACTGCTTCTTCCTGTAATGCCCTGTCTGTTACCTCTGGCAATATGATTGTGCATCTCACTACGTTATATATCTTGCTATATGCAAAATATTTGCAGTACGTGTTCTGCACTACTATCACCAATTCCTCGGGGATGAAGATGGCCACCGTCCTATTTGGTTTCAGTATTTCTTTAAATGTTCGGCCTAGTGCCTCCTCCTCAAACTTGTCCTCTGTCCATGTAATCCTGACCTTGTTTCTGAACGGAACCTTCCTTTCTATTTTAGGTGGACTTCCTTTTTCTACCACTACCTGAATGTTATAATCGTTCAACGGTTTTTCAGATATGGGGAACCCGATGCGCAGGTCTTCTTCCGCCGAATGTATAGTCTCCCCATTCGTTGCTACATCTGAATCGTTCTCTACCATATTGAGTTCTGGCTGTACCCTACTCAGGGCGTCTGCCACTACATTAAGAGAAACCTTTTTGTATACGATTTCGTAATCGTATTCCAATAATTAAAATTTCCATCTTACCAACTTGGAGTCTGGTTCTTTAATGCTCATTAACCAAGTCAGCGGCCTGTGATCCGTGACTATTTTGAACTTTTGTCCAAATAGGTAGTAACGAAAATGCTTTATTGCCCAAATAATGGCAAGCATTTCTTTCTCTATTGTCGCGTAATTTGTCTCTGCATCCGACAACGTTCGGCTAGCATAAGCCAGTGGTCTGTCTGCTCCCAAGTGTCCTTGGGACAAGACAGCGCCTATGGCGTAATTGCTAGCATCCGTCGTCGGAATAAACGGCTTAGTAAAATCTGGGAACTGCAACACTGGGTCATTGCATAACAAGGTTTTACAAGTTTCGAATGTCTCTTCAAACTCATGGTCAACCTGTACCGCTTTCTTCCCTTTGAGTTGCTTTGTCATCGGCTTTGTTATAGCCGCGAAGTATTTTATGAATTTCCTATAGTACCCTAGTAACCCCAAGAATGACTTTATCTGTTTCCTAGTTTTTGGCAATGGGAACTTCTTAATTGCCTCTATCTTCTTCGGGTTTGGCTTGACCCCTTTTAAGGTTACTACGTGTCCTAAGTACTCTACTTCCTTCCTTAAAAATTCTGTCTTATCTAATTGGAGTTTAAAATTGGCCTTTTCTAATTTTGCGAAGATCTTGTTTAGATCGTTCATATGCTCCTGCAGTGATGCGGAAAACACCATGATGTCATCCATATATACAAGGCAACATTTTCCTAATAGGTCTCCGAAAAGGTTGTTCATTAATCTTTGGAACGTTGCAGGGGCGTTACTTAGCCCAAAGGGCATCCTCACGTATTCAAAATGGCCTCCTTCCGCTGAGAATGCCGTTTTCGGTATGTCCTTTTCTTCTACTTCTATCTGATGGTAACCGCTGGCTAAGTCTAGCGTAGTGAAGTATTTTGCTCTGCCTAGCCCGTCTAGTACGTCGTTAATTATCGGCATCGGGTATCTGTCTTTAATCAATTTTTCGTTCAACTTCCTATAATCTACCACCATTCTCCATTTTCTTTGTCCTGAGGCATCCTGTTTCTTCGGGACTAGCCACACTGGAGCGCTCCACGGAGAGTGGCTATGCCTGATGATCTTCTGTTCTAGCAGGTTTCCTATTTGTCCCTTTACTTCCTCTCTTTCGGTGAATGCATACCTATATGGTCTAAAATACACCGGAATGTCATCCGTTGTTCTGACCTGATGTTTTACTACGTTTGTAAATGACAACTGTTCCCCTTCCATTTAAAAGGCCGACGGGTATTTTTTACATAACTTTTTTAATTCTTTGATTTCTTCTATATTTAGATGATCTGTTCTGATTTTGTCAAATGGGACCCTTCCTGTACCGGGCCCTTCTCCTTTTTCAATGTTGTACAATTCTACATATTCTTCCGCCTTAAACTCTGCCACTGTAAGTGGTTCCTCCAACAACAGTTGCTGATCCTCTTCTGCGTAGTTTACTACCTCCACTAAGCTCATGCCTTCTATTGCCCTATATATTCCTTCCGATATTTCCATGTTCGGTTTTACAATCGTTTTGCTGATTTCCAAAAGATTGTCTAGAATTGTTCGATTGGAACAACTGTCCGGAATTATTGGACATCCTAGACATTCTTGTCTGACCGCTTCTATTCGAATCTTGATGTGCCTGAATTGCTAGTTGTCCCTGCCGGCTGTTTTGGCCCCACTGTCGTCCGCGGTTTTGCTGACCGTGGTTCCATGTAGGGTTTCTAAACTGCTGGTTCCTGTATGATCCCCTATTGTATCCCATTGAGTTGTTCTGCATAAAGGGTGTGACGTTCCGCGGCCGGGGTATGCTCGTCGCGCCGGGTTCACAGAAATTTAGTTTGATTTCTGGATGTGGTAGCTGTAATAATGCGTTGGGTTCAAGAATAAGGCGTAGGGAGGGTTAAGCAGTATAATAAAATTAACTTTATTGTTCGTAATGGATACAGGAATGTCGGCAGAAATGGCACTAGGGCTATGGTCGGGGGTCTTCCTTCGAGGTCTTCCTTCGGGGTCTTCCTTCTTGCTTGGCTACTCGGCCGCACGTGGCTGTTTGCTGCGTGCAGATCGTGGATGGTCGTCGATTGGCCGCTCCTAGGAGAAGAATCGCGGCAGAGGTAACTGAGGCGAAGGCTTGGGGTAGAGGTAAAAACTCTCTGGGGGGGTGTTAGAACAGAGGTGAAGACTCTCTGGGGTATGAATAGGGGCAGAGGTGAATACTCTCTGTAGAGACGTGTTTGGACAGAAGTGAATTCTCTGGGGAGACGAATAGTTGCAGAGGTAAATACTCTCTGTAGAGACGTGTTTTGACAGAGGTGAATTCTCTGGGGAGACGATTAGTTGCAGAGGTAAATACTCTCTGTAGAGACGTGTTTTGACAGAGGTGAGTTCTCTGGGGAGACGAATGGTGGCAGAGGTAAATACTCTCTGTGGAGAAGAATAGCGCAGAGGTAAATACTCTCTGGGGGGAAAAGTTCAGGACGGGGAAAATGTAATATGGAACGGGCATGCGGAGAAAGCAGGGCTTTTACCTTGGAGCACCGTTCGTAAAATATAATAGGAAGTTAATCCTAGGCTGTTCCGAGTTGGACTGCCGAGCTGGCGAGTCCGGATGGACTGCCCCGAATCGAGCTGGCGATGCTCCTTTTATTCCTGAAAGTCAGCTGTTGGCCCGTGGAGTTAGGGCTAGCGCCTGCTTTGGATCGTAACGCGTTCTGGGTTCCAGCTGATAGTGTGGGCGTTGGCGATCGTGCTCCGGTCACACTGGCATGATCGTTGGCTAGTGTGACCGTTTACTGTCTGGTGTTGGTCCCACTGGTGGTTTTGGCGCGTATTTTGGAATCGAATACCTTAAGTTGTTTTATAAGTAACTTAGGAATGTAGGTCAGCTATATTGTGGCGCCGGCGCTGTTGGATATGGCGCTGGGCGTCACAAGGGGTATCCCATGAAAGGGTTTCCCCCCATTGGGACTCCAAATCCCATACCGGACCACCCGGTTCCATTTCAGGCATTCCAAACGGAACTTGCATATTGCCCGCCCACTGGTATTGGGGCCAGTTACCCGACACCTGCTGTTCCTCCTGTACTACTTCCTCTTTCTTTTCCTGTTCTTGTACTGGGAGTGGCTTCTTCTCGGGTACCTGTACCTCCACTACCTCTTGTTTTTACACTTTCACTACTGGCTCTTCCGGAACATAAGCGCTTTTCTCCTTTCTAGCTATGTCATATGCTTGCCCAATATCGCTTATTTCCATATTCCTAATCGTCATTCCTATCGGTCCCTTTATTGCCGACTGAAACGCAGTCAGCGCCATGCGTTCAATCCATTTAATCTTCTCTTCCTTTGTTACGGTAGATAAGTCACTCGCTTTTACCCCACTAATCATTGCACTCCTCAACTCGAGTACTTTCGCGAACAAAGGTTCCAACTCTAACTTCTTCCCTTTAATATTGGTTAGTTCCATTACTAAGTCCTGTTCTTGTCTTTTGTCTTTGAGCATTTAACGCCTTTTTCATTTGCTCCCAATCTAAATCCACATTGCTAAGTTCCAGCTTCCTGCTGTCGTCTCCTATAATCCTACCACTTATGGCGTTAATGGCTACCCTTCCTATCGTTGACCTATCCTCTTCCTTTATCATGTCTAGGGTCTCTTTTACCGATTTTATAAAGTGGTCAGGCTTGCCTGTCTCCCCTTCATACTTGGGTATGACCGCTACCAGGTCTACGACCCTTATTGCGTCGAGGATGGAGGACGAACTCTTTCCCTGGGCCATTTCTGCCGCTACTTGATCTTCTTTGCAAACTTCTAAGACTGCTCTGTCTACCGGAATGATTCTCTGATTACTGCCTCTCACTGACATGTACTTCGTATATGTGTCTGTTACTGTATATGTGTGTATATATATGCGTTAAGTGTATTCTTATATACTATTCTTACTATCTTATATATCGTGTGTGTGTGTTGTCGTGTGCTTAATTTAGTTAATATTAGTTTCCCGGTGTGTCAGTTATTGTTAGATGTATCCTTATGTAGTGTATTGTGCGAAATGGAGTCTGCAATTATTTAAAAATGAGTATTTCTTTGACATTTAAGGGTTATATAGTGCGGTGTGAAATAGGTTTCTTTCTCGTTTTAATTCGTTATTCATTCTTTATTGACTTTCCTTTCTTTCTTCTTCCACTACTGTGCACTCTGAAGCTAACTGTTATACTGTGCGTTACAGTATTCACAGCCATACGCGGACAGTGTAACACCTCATGGTATTCTTTTATTTCCTACCTTCCGACGCTACTCTGCACCTGAAGCTAGCTACTATACTGTGCGTTACAGTATTCGCAGCCATACGCGGACAGTGTGTCTTTCATAGCATCGTTCTTCCTCCGACCGCTCCCATACTAGGCGTCTGCACTGTGCATTACAGTACTTTGCCCTACGTATGTTCGTTCTTGTTCTTGTTTTCACTATTGTCATAACCTTACCATCCCCTCCATGCTGAGCTTCTACCCTGTGCGTTACTGGTTCTGCTCTATGCATGTGGGCAATAGATCCCCGCACTTCGTTTATTATATCGTTAATATTCTATGAAGTGACCCCCTTTTTGGGCCCGCCGGCGCCCTTTGTTTTCGCGCCGGCCCTGTGTTTATGTGTTAAGCACACATGTATGGGCTCACCGTAAGCCGTCGGCTCCCGACCCAACTTGGTTGGGCTCATCTTGTCCCACTCGAATCGCCCTTCCGTCGAACCGTTCATTCCTACCAAACGATCGATCCAACTTCCGTCCAACACAATGCAACCGCTCGAAGCCGATCGCCTCGCGTCGAACAACGTTCCGAACGCCGCCGCGACCGCTCGTACGCCAAGCCGACCGCCTCTGCCGGCCGCTCGGGTCGACGTCATACCGACCGCAACTGCAACCGTTCGATCCGCTGCTCGTCGCGGCAACCTTTACTGCGGTCCCCTTTCGTTTCTCCCCTCTTGCACTTATTTCTGTAATTAATTCTTTCGTCTTGTTTGGAATGCTTCTGATTGAAGTGATCTCTTTTTCCCCTTTTTGGCACTTTATTTTGCACATAACTTGTGATTGTATAACTACATTCATTATTTCAACGATTTTGGTCGGCCAGATCTGCCGCCAACCCTCAATTCTCGCTCCCTATTTCACTACTCACATTTCTTCGACCATTCTGTTCACTATTTCTTTATTTTCACTTCTCTGTTGTTATTTATATAATTTCCTCCATTTCACACCAACACTCTACTCACTCTTATTCACATACATATGTATTTATCTCCTACAATAGTGCCGCTACTATAATCCTTCAGAACATCCTTTTAGATTCTCCTTCGCCTTCTCGTGAACTCTAGGGTCTTCTTGGTGTTTTCTACTAGAGTCCCGTTCGTGGACAAAGGTCTCCGACTGCGCCAGTTATGATGTAGAATGAGGTGGTTCCTGGATTTGTAGCTCAAGGTAGATTGTCACCCGATTTAACAGAGTTATTAGCCCGTATTCCGGTTGAATTAAGAAACGTCCGATTTGGTTTGCGGTTGAATATCTTCTGATCTTTATTGTATCTTTGGGCAGCTATGGTTTTTACAAATGTGCTGACTCTTTAACTCTAAGTGGCCGAGAATCCGCTGACGTTGGGGTTTGTGTCCGCTGTTGTAATTGGAGCGGATGTGAGTTGGTGGTGTGAGTTGGTATTGCTGGTGGTCTCTACATTGTGGCCAGCTCGTAGATGTTTCGGAGGGGGAAGGGTGAGGGTAGGTGCCGAGCTGGTAACTCGCGTGCTCTTCGAGAAGGTCGATGAATGACAGCGGATCGTCCTGTCCGTTGAACTGTATCCCCCACTTCCGTATGCGTTCCGCCATTTGGGCGGCGTGGCTACATTGGTATCCCCCTGCGGGTTCGCTTCCCGCCTGGGGTCCCTCGTTCGTAGGTCGGATTCTCCTCGCGGCTGGAGTACGTTGTTCTGGAGACGGAGGTCCGACACTGGAGGGAACGCCGGTTTGATTTTCTGGGTTTTCGGGGACTTTTAACCAGAGCTTGGGTTCCTCCGTACGCCCTTCCGCCTGTGTGGAAGTACTGGGTTGAGGTGACTTGGATCGCGCTGGGTACTTGGCATATTGTCGTTCGAGCTCGGCGAGTCGAACCCAGGTTTCTTGTTCGAGGGTCCCCTCAAAAAATGTGGCGAAGCTTCTCCGCATGTCTTCTACTTCCTACTTTCCCTACTTTTCTTTCACTCCCTTATTGGGTATTTCTGTATTTGGCGTCACTCGCGTATTATGAAAGGGATCGGCCCTTGTGCGAACCGACACCCCGTGTGTATTTAACGTTAACGCGACCCGCACCGTTGGAATTGTGGGGTTTTCGTAGAGGTTTTCCGCGGCGCAGTACTGTTTTATCGCGATCGGAGTTTTACTTCGAGGGTACGCGGGGATCGTGAGATGGATCTGTCCAGCCTATGCCCTAGATTTAAGTGGCCGTGGGTTTTTAATCCACACCCCTTGCTAAAGTTTCCTACAGGTCCCTGCTCGGGCGACACTTGTAAAGCTCCTATTTCAGGCTGAGGTAAGCTCAGTCTTTTCCAATATGCTACTACAAGAAATTTGTAGTTTGTAGGAACCTCTACGGGAAACGGGGTCGGCCCTTACTAGGCTAGAAACAAGAGTGGAGGAGAATGAGGCGTAACCGTGCCCGTATGAGTTGGTTCGAGAAGATAGTGAAGGGCACGAGGCGTTGTCACACTCGTGGGGTCGAGAAGGATAAGGGATACGAGGCGTTGTCACACTCGTGGAGTCGAGAAGGATAAGGAGTACGAGGCGTTGTCACACTCGTGGGACCTAGGGGGTCCCAGGGGGGATCAGAGGATCAAGAGTTATTTGAGAATTGGAGTGGGCCCGTACCGCGATATTCTCGGTTGCAAATTGATGTCGTAGTTCCCACCCGAAAAATAGACTTACTCGGTGGGTTTATTTTGATTAAATGTTCGTTTATTGGATATCTCTTTTTACTTTGTTGGCTTAACGTACGGCGTATAGTAATTTATCGTAAGTTGCTGCGCGGACGTTGCGGAGCAACGTCTATCTCGCGGCCGGGTTCCCGAGTAAGTGTCTTGCACTTCTTTCGCCAGAACGCTCGGAACCTAGCATCCGCTGATCGAACTAGCTAACTTAAACTTATGGGTGGGGGGATATGTGCTGACGGTGCACTGGTGGTAAATTTCTTTTGTCGAAAAGAAAACCGTCGCATCGAACCTTAGTGGGAGGGGAAAGTTTTTGGGTCACAATTGAGGTAGAGGTAGGAGAGTTATGGATGGGTGTAGGAGGGGTAGTCACGTGGCCGAACGGCGCGCGTGCGGTGGAAGAAAAGTGGGTGGTTTGGAGAGTTCTCATATATTGTATGTCATGGCTTAATTTTATACAAATGTAGGTCTTAATCTTAAGCTTATAAGTCATCCGTTGCTGGTGCGGCGTGGTGAATTGTAACGCCCCCTTGGGGTTCGTTACAATATATTTGCGTATATTAGATTTGTGGTGATGACGAATATGTGTAACGCCCAGAAGGAAGCGTTTCCGACCCCATAAAGTAAAGGCCGCGGCCTTTGCAGCGGCTCACAACGTTCTCCCTCGTTTTTAATTATTATCAATAGCTCTGGAGCTCTGAAGGAGCTTCAAAGTACGATCCAGGGGGTTCTAACCGCACTCGCCCACTCCAAGGTCTCCACTGAAAATTGGGATAGCTTGCTCGTGAACATTTGCGCTTCAAAATTGGCGAGATTAACCCACGAGTTGTGGGAAGAGTCCATAACCGACAAGAAGGAAATGCCGTTATGGAAGGAGATGGACTCCTTCCTCAGTCAGAGGTATCTGACGCTAGAGGCGATCGAGGGCCACCCTTCCAATCCACATAGTTCGAAAGGCGTTCCGAATCCGCCACCTTCTAAAAATAACCCGTTCCGGTCCCAAGGGAGTCCTGTTCCTAGGAGAGCTCACTCGTTCGAGACAACAGTGAATCCGCAGAGGAGGACATGTCTCCTGTCTCTGTCTCATGTCTCTGCTCCAAAGAGAATCAGCTACATTAAACAGAAACAGCTATGCCTGAACTGCTTCGCACGAGGACATCAGATCCGAGAATGCCAAAGCGCCCACAACTTCCTAAGCTTCCGCTTACAATTAAACGTTACAGCTTACGTTATTCCGGAGGTGACAGCGAATATTCCCTCGCATCCAACTTCGCAAATTTAGCTGAGAGACTTGCCTAGCCTTCCTTTGGCGGATCCTAAATTTTTTGAGAGCTCACCAATCGATGTCCTGATTGGAGCTGACTTTCTAAAATCCGTACTGTTAAGCGGCTTACAGACGAACATATGTGGCTCTCTCCTCGGGCAAGAAACAGTTTTCGGTTGGGTGCTCTCTGGGCCAGTGTCTAATACGGCCGTTCAGAAAGCCCCAAAAGTTGCATCTTTTTCGAGTCAGGTGACCAGAGTACCTATCCAAAGGGTAGGAGACGCGGGCTCTCGAGTCCACAAAAGCAATCCCTTCCGGCCTTCTCCGCTGAATTGCTAGGACAGTCTCCTACGGTTGACCGACGGGAAGATATCCGTAATAATCACTGTCTGGGCGATTAGAACTCCGTGCCAAGTTCAAGCCCGAACTTGAACTTAGTTCAATGTAACTACGTGACAATGTCCAATGGCCAAGGTGGGCCTTTAACCCGTTACAACTTTCGTACTAATGCTTCGTCGACACCTTCATCTCATCCTAGATTTCCGCATCCAGCCATGGCCGCGCCGACCATATCATTGAGAGCCGACGCGCTAGTGGTCTAAACTCCTACCGGTGTTGAGTCTGCCCAGGAGTGCATTTGCTACGAACCTGCCACCACTTCCCCCGGTTGAGCCTTGTGAAGAGTCGCTGGGCCGTACTTATAAATAAGTTTTGCGCCAACTGCCTGGCTCATCAGCATTCCGGCGATGATTGTCTCAGTGGTGGGCTGTGCAGGGTGTGTGGCCCGAGCTGAACGCCGCCCTCGTAGCCCCGCCAGCCGGCCTGTTGGAGGAACGGTAGCACCTTCGCAGTCAAGTTCAGCATCCCGAGCTAAGCGCCGCCCTCGTCTCCCCGTGAGCCACCCCCCGGCAGGGACACCGGCGCTATCCGTAGACTCTCTTCTATAATACCGGACCCCCAACCTCCTCCCAACGGCGCTGGTGATCCTGGATACGGATACAACTGAGCGATCCCGTTCGGTCATGATTTGGCGATCTCCAGCTCGCCGACGAACATTTCCGTCGACCGGCCACCGTCCTGGGCGGGCATACAGCCATCAAACCCTCAATTATACCTTGCAATCCTGCAAGGGGGGGGGGAGAATGTTCAGGGCAGCCGCAGACTTCTGCCGCGCACTGTGGAGTACGCTCCGTGCCAGACTCGCTCTCGCACGCTCCTGCGTGGGAGCTCTTGAGATTCACACAGCACTCGGGCGGACACTGGCTTGGGCATGCATAAGCAGTTACGCTCCCACCCCCCTTACGATCGGTCAACGTCTCTTCGCACTACATACATGCGCCCCCTACAAACAAATAGTAAAGTGTAAGAAATAATATAATCTATTACTGATTTAAGCAGTCTAATTTTAGACTTGAAGTGAAAGATCTCAAATGGACTAACGGGCAGAGAAGTTTTTTTTAATTTAATTTTTTTCTGTTACATATATTCTTTACATTGAGTTTCTTCTTGTTTTTAAATAAATCATTGAAGTCTTCAAGGTCAGGTGCAGCAGTTCGTTGACGGCATGCGTGAAACCGCACTGCAGTATCCCGTGCTGGCCAGCAAGCCCTCGACTCTCTTTGAAGCCCGGGACATGGCTATTAAGCTCCAGACCCTGGGGGCGCGAAACTCCGCCCGCTCCATCTTTTATGTGGCCGACGCCCCTAGTGGCCAAGGATAAACCGCCACACCTCGCCATCGGGGTAGAGAGGCCGCACATATAGCCCCCAACCAAAACCTAGACCACCGCTTGTCATGTAGTCCTGCGCGGACCGACATCCGAGACCTTTGCTGCAACGCAACGCGTCTCTGAAACTGTACGGATCGGCAACCGCTCGGTGCTGCAAGACTTCCTGATTGTGGACGGTGCCCCGCCCAGTCTACTGGGAGTCGACTTTCTCCTTCGGCATGAAGCTACGGTGGACCTTAGCACTCTACTGCTCAAGTTCACCTGGGGTACTCTGCAGGCTACTGCAGGCTCCATGCAAAGAAATGTGCTCTATTTGACGGAGACAGCATGTATACCGCCTCGGAGCGACGCACAACTTAGCTTGAGGTGCATATCGGGGACGGCGCAGCAGCAAGACCTACCCTCGGGCATGGCTATGGGAAGCACCATCGAAGACGATACCAATAGCAGCCTGGCGGTACGGATTGGTAATTTCAACGACCAAGAATGGAGCTTGCCACCATTTACTGTGTTGGGCGAGCTGAAAGCGGCAAATGAAGTGCATAAGCAGGCGGATGCGAGGGGGGACTCCATAGATTGGAATTCCCTGCTAAGTTAAGTCGAGATCAAATCACGGGCGCCGCTCGAGAAGCTGCTCCATCGTTATCGCAAGGCCATTGCCAAAAACGACGACGAAACGGGAAGTACCAACATAACACACCATTTTATAGACACGGGTCAATCCCGACCCCTCAAGCCCCTTAGCACCCCGACGGGTGGCGCTAGCGAAAAAGGAAGAAGTGGAGCGCCTGTTGGCGGAGATGCCCGCAAACGGAGTGGTACGCCCCTCCAACAGCCCCTGGGCCTTGCCGGTTGTATTAGTCCAAAAGAAGGACGGATCGACTAGATTTTGTATGGACTATCGGCGGCTCAATGACGTCACGGTTAAAGACTCATAACCCTTGCCGAGAACAGAGGATGTTCTGGCTACCCTTCACGGTTCCCATTGGTTCTCTACCATGGATTTGCAGAGCGGCTACTGGCAGGTGGAGATGGATGAACTCTCTGGGCCCAATACTGCCTTTGCCTGTGGGGCTGGATGGTTCGAGTTAAACGTAATGGGTTGACTAACGCCTTGGCCACGTTCGAAAGGCTTATGGATGGATTGTTCGCTAGCCCAGCCTGGAGGTCAACGCTGGTATATTTAGATGACATTATCGTTCATTCCCGTACGGCGGAAGAGCCCCTAAAGCATTTGGAAAGGGTTTTCGAACGGCTAATATCAGCGAGATTAAGACTGAGTCCGAAGAAATGCCACTTTTTCAAGAGCGAGGTGCAAGGTTCGACTTGCCCGTCGAAGATAGCTAAGGTCACTGATTGGCCTCGACCTCAGAGCCAAAAGGAAGTACGCTCATTCGTCGGTCTCTGCTCATACTACCATAAATTCATCCCCCACTTCTCGACGATCGCCAAACCGCTCCACGAGTTGACAGAGGCTCGTCATGCCTTTGCTTGGACTACGGAAACGGAACGGTCTTTCGACACACTGAAGACTAAGTTGACGACAGCCCCGATTCTAGCCTTTCCCGAGCCAAGCGACCTTTTCGTGTTGGACACCGACACTTCGGATCATGGAGTAGGCGCCGTGCTAAGTCAGATACAGAACGGTCAAGAAGTGGTCATCGAATATTATAGCAAGACTTTCAGCCCGGCAGAACGTAATTATTGCGTAAAGGCCTGTATCCAGCACCACGAAATTTTACTGAAACGAATCTGCTCTTTATTTCGGATGTGTGGAACTCAACTAATGTAGTGTGACCAAGAACCTAAAAAGTGATTTGCCACTCTCATGAATCAGCTGTGTTTAATAAACAGCGCCAATTTTGAAAATTAAACTAAAATTAAAAAAAGGAAGAAAAGTAATTCTGACGATGAAGTGATTGTGTTGGTAGTGGCACATATTGTTGTAAGAAGAAGTACAGCACAGTCGGAGGCGCCAAAATATCAAAATGATCAAAATGCTCATTTTCCGTGATTCGCTGAAGACATGGTATTGCCTCAACTGATTTTATTAAAGCAATCTTCTCCTCACTTTAAAAATTTGCATATCTCTTTTTGGTTTTGCGCACAGATTTTGCCCCCACCTCTCACTTGTACTCCAGTAAAAATAGGCACATATATTTTACTGGCACCCCTATCAGCTGTTCTCACAGTCCACATTCGTGTGAATATCGATATTATCGATAAAAATTCGTGGATCCCGTTTACGTTGCTGGATACTGACTCCAGGAAAACACAAACGAAAAATTACTGGCCCCGTTTTTTTATATGAAGTTTGGCAGTAATTTTTAGTTTCCGCGGTGCTGGATACCCAGCTTAACCCGAAGAGAACTACTGGCGGTAGTTCGGACCACCAAACATTTTCACCATTATTTGTAGGGCCAGAAATTTGTTGTACGGACGGATCACGGCCGGCTTAAGTGGCTTCTCACTTTCCGGGAGCCGGAAGGATCCAAGATGGATCGAGAGACTGCAGAACTACCATATGGAAACCGATTCATAGATGTCGTCATGTGCTACTTTACAAAGGGGCCAAAATGCTTAGCTCTACCGGATCAAACGGCAGAAACTGTGGCAAGCGCCTTAACGGAAGAGGTGTTTTGCCGATATGGAGTGCCCTTCGTCCTTCACTCGGACTAAGGACAGAATTTTGAGTCGGTTGTTTTCCGAGCCTGCCTACGACTAATGGACGTTGAGAAAACCCGGACCACCCCGCTTCACCCTCATTCTGACGGAATGGTCGAACGTTTCAACCGCACGCTACTCAGCTACCTGGCTAAATTCGTAGCCGGCGATCAACGGAATTGGGACGAGCGCTTGCCGTGGGCATTGTGGGCTTATCAAGCCGCCCCTCATGAGGCCACCGGATTCTGTCCTGCGAAATTGACCCTCGGGAGGGAGATCCGCTTGCCTTGCGAGCTGCTGTATGACCAGCCAACGCCTGTCGTGGAAACCTACCCGGCCTTCGTGGATAAGCTAAAATCTCATTTGCTGTATACGCATCGTACCGCAAGGGAACACCTGAAGGCCGCAGCAGAAGAGCAAAAGAGCCGATATGATCTACGCTCCCATATCGTACAATTCAAACCAGGCGATCTCGTATGGCTGTACACTCCTGTCAGAAAAGTGGGACGATTGTCAGATTGTCGATCTGACTAAGATTTTTCAGACTTAGCTCGCGTAAAAACGGTAGCGGACACCACTGCCTTCCTCTTGGATTTGCCGAGATGGTTAACGTACCAGGTCCCTTTAAGCGAGATCCGATGGGAATACGTCACTAAGTACGATCCTGAAATCTTTTGGCTGGCCCCAGCATCATCAACAATGGTAATTTTCACGTCGTTGGTTATGAGAGTGCCATGATCTACTATGGTTATGGGTATAAGTGTCCCGGGAAAGTAGCACAATGTGCGATAGACCAGGCCACCATCTATTGGGCACAGGTACTTTTCCCTTGTTCTCTGCAGAACGTAGCCCCGACGGTTGTCTCGCAGGCCCCGATGTTGGAAACTGTCTATTGTGATGCTGGACCGGGAATATGAGCAACTTCCTACAATTTAGTTTGGGTTGAGGGAACTTTATGAGAAAGTGGAATAGGTCGGAAGTCTGGAAGGCGCTAATGTTGGAGACCACTAAGAGCTCCACCAAGGTTACCTCATAAGACAACGTAACGGTAGTATTAAGGAGATATCCCGCCTTCTCTCAGAACACGGTATCTCCGTCCACGATCGGGATGTAGTCGGCGTTAGCGTAGTCGTTTAACTTAACTGCAGCCTGCGCCGTGGCGATTAGGACGAGTAGAGCCAACAGGAGGGACATGGCCTGGAGATATTATTGTTGACGGCGGAAAATAACGCGGCTCTTATTATTTGCGATTATTTGCACTAAATTGCCTTTTTTTTGATTCGGTATGGTCCGTTGCATTGGTAGCGGCGTACTGACCAAAGAAAGTCAGAGCTTCGTTAGATATATGCCGATTACCGATCACGCTTACCGACACTCGTGTCTCGATTTGTGTCCTCATCTCGTTTCTGCATTATGCCGTCGTGGCGTCTGCGTCATCAGCCGGATTATCGATCTCTGGGTCGTGGAACTCCTTCAGATCATTGATATTAGCGACCTTTTGTTTCCTGCTGCCTGGGTGCTGTAATTTTTCGATATTTGATTAAGGAAAGCTGTCGGGTTCCGCAGCCCAATATTAAGAGAGTTGATGGAAACATTATAGCCAGTGGTGCATCAGTATATTAAATTCCCTTTTTATTGTTTGTTGTTTTTACTGCCCACTGCACTGCACATTGTACACACATATATACATGTAAGCTCCCGCACGGCAGCTTCCTATCCAGCCGTTCTCTCGTCTTCTTTCCTTCTTTCCTTCGACTTTTCTATCACCCTCTCGATCTTTCTTCTTCGCTATTGCTCTCTCCGCTGTATCTGTCGCACTCGCGCTTGCAGTAGGGCACGGGCAATTTGGCCTCCTGCCCTCAAATAGTCTGGATATCGTCGCGCTCGCATTAGGGCACGGGCTATTCGGCCCGCCTGCCTTTGCAGCGTCTGGATTTAGCTTCTCAACCGACACTGTCGTTGAACCGACCCCTCGCATCTTCAATTCGACTCCGTCTTGAATCGAGCTAAACAGACTTGTCGTGCATTTCCTGTATTCTTTCGACTCGCTATCCTATTACATATATACCCCACAATAAACTGTATCAAACTAAACTCCCGTGTTTAATATCTCGCAAACTACGCTGCCGAAAAAGCTCGGTAGCTCAACAAAAGCTTTTGACCCGGTATGGTCCGTCAAATTTTGGGGCCAGCTTGGACAGCGTGATATTGCCGACCGAGGATCAACGAGCCGATCGTAGGGCGCCATTGTCTGCGACGGAGATTGTAATGTCTTCGCTCGCCTTTTGGATGTTACTCCGTTACTGCATGACGATAGTTTGCTCCGTTAGGTCCGTTGTACTTCGAAGATTTTCAAACTTTGGCAGTTCGTCATACAGGAATTCCAGGATCTGCGGCGCGAGGTCAGGTGGCCAAGGATCGTTAGTTCGTTCCAGCTCGTCCGTTCGTTCTGGTTTGTCGGTCCCTAAGTTGAAAGTGTCAAACGCACTCGGTGGTTCCGTCTCCCGAGTGTATTCCCTTATGTTGGCAACGACCAAGGTGGCGTCGGTCAGGAAAAGGGTGTTTGCGTAGGTTTGGTTGAATACTTGGGTAGAGTCATATTCGGCATGGTGTAAAACCGTGTGTGTCTCGATGACACCGGTGATGCTGGACCAATGACTCATTCGACTGATGAACGTATGGGACGTGGTCCTAGGCGTGGCTGGCGATTTATACGGGTTCCGTATGGGGGAACATCCGGAAAGTACTCCCTGAGATTGGCGGCAATCGGTCTGGCACTGAGAATTGGTACTTCCGGGCACCGGCTGGTGTCTCTGAAGATTACCAACCTTTTTTTTAAGTTCCTGGAGGGGAGGATTCTAGGCCCATGTTTGGAGCGCTGGTTCAGGAGTTATTCGTGTTGAAAAGGCAGCATGATTGCTGGTGGTGGCCACAGTGACTACGTTGGTCACCCTTTTTGGAACTTGGTTGCTGGGCGATGGCCTTGGTTGTCGAGGGGCGATTGCCTTTTGAAGGCTGTTCTGGTATCCATATTATCTATGGGGACCACCGCGCCGCAGGCTTCGGTTTATCTATTTGCATTCTGCGTCGCTAAGTGGGAGTTTGTGTCCCCTGTCGTTGGCCTCGGAATCGTGTGTTCCGTTGCGGTTCTGAGGTTTGTGTTCTTGTAGTTGGTCTGCGACTCGAGTGTTCCGTTGCGACCTTGGTTTCTATATTTTGCGTTTCTGACCTGGGATTTGTGCGTTCTGTGGCGGCCTGGGAATTTGTGTTTTGCGTTTCCTGTTTGGACGTTGTGATCGTTGTGTTTTTCTTGGATTCGAGTCCTCTAGGGTTGTTCTGGGTCTTGTAATATTTCGTCCTGTGGTGTGGACTTGACTGGCAGTGACCACGGGTGGGTTTGCAATGGGGCGACGGGCTCGGAGTTGTAACTGTGGTTCCACACTGGATTGTTGTTTCGATCCCGCATAGGAAATCCATGCCCACAATGACTTGTTCCAACATATTGGGTAACAGTATTGTCGTTTATCGACGTGTCCCGGCGACAACAATCACACACTCCCAAGGGTTGGAGAAGCATGGCCGGCTTCGCCACAACGGCAACAAGCCATGCGCAGATTGACGATGGGAGTGGTTACCATGCGATGCGCGACTTCTGGAGCCGTAGTGCTAGTTTGGTTCGTCGACGGCCTGGTGTACCTCGGCATGTTCCGCGAAGGGAGGGAGATTACCGGTGCATTCCGTTCCTAGATGCTCTCGAACTCAGAGGCCAATGCCGTGAATTGCGTCAGGCTTCGTAGTTCGTATCTTCGCACATACAGCTGGTACGCCGGTAAAATGTTGTCGTAGATCCTGTTGAGTTCCTTAGTGGTGTAGTACCCGGTGGTCTTTCTTGCGGTCTTGGATCTGGTCCTCCAATTGTTCAAAATAACGCGGCGGCAAGAAGAAGGCCAAAAATTACTTACGGAAATCAAACTACGGAACGCTTTGCAGCCGACTGGTGCGGAACCAACGACGGGCTTGGTTGGTGAGGATTTTTGAACCCGAATTCGACCGCAAACCTTTCTATATCTTCCCGGAGCCGTTAATGAATCCAGCCGGTGCTTACCCCCGGACTAGAGATCAAATCCACAGAGTAGTACTCAGCTGATTGATCCTCTACGTTGGGGTCTATGGTGATGTGATCTTTTTTTTTCTGGTTTGGTATCAGATTCTTTATGATCACAGTCGTGACAGGAGTCACTCGCGTATTATGAAAGGAATCGTCCCTTTGGCATCTACTGTCGTTCACGCGACACGCACCGTTGAAATTGTGGGGTTTTTTTTTGTAACGATTTTTACGCAACGCAGTGTGTACCTTTGTCGCGGTCGGTGGTCGAGTTTGCGTGTACTGAGGGGAACGCGTGAGGTTGGTTTGTCCTGCCTATGCCTTGGGTTTTAGTGGCCGTGGGTTTTTAATCTACACCTCTTGTTAAAGTTTCCTACAGGTCCCAACTCGGACACCACTTGTAATGTCCTTTTTTCAGGACTGAGCTTACCTCAGTCTGCCCAGGATCCTACTACAAAAAATTTGTAGTTTGGTGGAATCTCTAGAAGAAACGGGGTCGGACCGGATTAAGTTTTGGAACAGAATGGAAGAAAACGGGGCGTAATCCCACCCGCGAGACTTGGGTAGAGAGGGGTCGCTACGCGTAGTCACACTCGCACGTCGAGGATGGTATGGGGCACGAGGCGTAGTCACACTCGTGGGATCGAGGGTAGTATGGGGTATCGGATACGAAGCAAGATCACACTTGTGGGGCCAAATGAAAGATTAAGCGCGCGTTGAGATCTAGAGGAGGGGTTGTAAAGCGGTATTCTTGAGTTGTTGAGTCTGATAACATTCGCCCGATAAATTGACTTACTGAGTTTTTCTTCTTTCTTTTGTAATAGCTAGCACTTTATTTATATTGAACGCTTAAACAAGTTAAATGATTTATTTGTAAGAATGAAAATTGCTGCGCGGAGCAATGTCTGTATCGTGGCCGGATTCCCTAGTAAGTGTCTTTCACTTGTAAGGGTGCGAGAAGTCAGGATTGTGTGTTGCCTTAGACATGTACATACATATATGTATAGGCATGTATATGGGACTGGGTCACTTTTTACGGAGGCGACTGTGATAAGTGCATATGTTGCACAGCCAGGCATGTTGTCGGGGAAGCCACTGTAAAGCTTATCGCAAGCCCTACTTGCATGCACACGCATGCTGACCGTTCTGGTAAAAGCTTTCCAAGATCAAAGCTCGGGAATTTTGCTCTCCTACTCTATGCTCATGAGCTTTATGCTCAACCTTCTGCAAGGTAAGTTCTTCTCTAAGCGTGCCAAGATCAAAGCGATCTCCAACTTCAAAGCTCATGGGACTTGCACTCTGAGCTTGCATTTATTCTTCTGCAAGCCACGGCCAAGTGAAGTATACTCGTAGTTACAAAAATTCACGGAAACTCATTTCGGCACACCACGTGTGGAAAATTTTCACCAGTTTCACCAGTGAGTGTGCGAAGTTTGTGCCTGGACCAGGTGCATGCAGCGGAACACACAACTGCACGAACGTACCCTTCCGTTGCCCTTCACACCTTCACAGTGATAGCGTGAGTATTACATGGTAGTTCGTGGGTGCGCTCTCTAAGCTGCCTTTGTTTTTGATCATAGCCCCTCTCTAGATCGCCAAAACCTGACAAGATCAGAATCAGAGGACGGGCAGACACAAGAGTGCTACGCGAGGCAGTGAGTCACATAACCTCGAAGCTCCTGCAGGCTCCCAGGCCACGTGTCTCGGTCTTGGACCATCCCCCTAGAATACACGACCGAGAATACCACAGTCTTGTCATCATCATTGGCAAGATCCGAGTTGAAAGATGGCCAACCCAAAGGGCCACAAGTGGCATTGGTCAACTTAACCTCGAAGCACGTGCCGTTTCTCATGATACCCATCCCGTGGCGGGACCACATCACCCGGACCTACAACCAAGGCTACTGCAGTCTTGGCAGCTAACCTTGTATCGACATGAGTTTGAATATTATATAAATTAGATATTCTGTAGCACCATACTTATATTACTTTTAAACTCTCTTATAGTTTTGCGCTTGTTCTGTTGCTTTACCCAAATTTAAATCTATCGCCTACTTTCATTTGAGTCATCAGGCCTGCTGACACCGATGGACTAGTAATACAAAGAGGTCGTAAGTACGGCATAGCCGCCAAAATTGATGTTTAAGTGACGCAACGATAAACTATAGCGCAAAGCTGATAGGGCTAGATTGCCTTGTTGAGGCCTCGGTAACCGATCGTTATGCACATGGGTCTTGTCAACATACCCTGATTTGCAACAGGTTGATCTTTGCCGTAGCTTTATGAAAGTCAATTAGATAATCCCGGTGCATGGCGATCGTGACGTGTGGCATATTTATGAATTCCTTCTAGTTTCTTAAGTCAATCAAGCTCTTTATGTCATAAAAACTCATGTTACCATTACTTGTCTAAGCTATCACGGTTATATTTTTCTCTAAATTAATTATCTATCTTAGTCAATGACTTATCTACTCTTGTTAGCTCCTAGAATATTGATATCTTCCCCTGAATTATATTAACAGATCAACATGAACTAGCTTCTTATTATTGAGGGAACCTCAAGTACTTCGCGCCGCAGCAATGTTTTGGGTAGGCTCGATTGAGTTCTACAGGTAGGGTGGGTACAGAAGGAGAACCAGAACACACCGGTTCTCCAACAGAATGGGGGTATGTCGCATCTCAATCCGTTCCCGTATTGTCTGGTAGTTCCCATTTCTCTGTCTACGATTTTGATATTGTAACGCAGGTGTCTAGGCCGCACTGAATCCACGCCAATCTCCCTGAGCTAGGCCGTCTAACTAGTAGACAGAGAGTGCAGGCCGAAACGACTCCGACCGTGTCTGTTACACACTTTTTTGTCTGCACGCTCCGAACCTCGTAGACGCTGACAGGTAGCTTAACGCTAAGGGTGTAAGGATATGCGTTGTCGCTGCGTTGATGGTCAGTTTTGTCAAAACATCGCATCGTGGTGAATATTAGTGGGATGGTTTTCTTAATTACTTTCGGGTGCATTTGGGAGATGTGGAGGGATGTAGGATTAGTGGCCACTTGGCTGAAAGACACTCGTGTCGAGTGGAAAAGTGGTGGGATTTTGTGGAGTACTCGTGTATTTCGGATTGTATAATGTCTTATGTCTTAGGTATAATGTCCTATGTCTAAACAGAAGAGAGCTTGCTGCGATCTGTAACTTCCACTCGTGGTTTGTTACACCTCTAACCTCATTTTCCCACTTTCCCGGTACAACTCACCACCCACGCCTTCCGCCACACGCCCTCTCACCTACGCCCAGGCCCACGTGTGCTCTTACACAATGCTTGCTAGCTTCGAGGGGGGAGTATCACCGCCCGCGTGCTACCTATATCCCCGCTCCGAACCCGAACGTGTGCACCATGCACCACTTGCACCCCGTGGCCGGTTCAAGTACGCTTAGCCCAATCGGGGCGAGCCCCACTCCCCGCGCGTGTCCGTCTGATCCCTCTGTGGTTCTCAAATACAAATTGTTCTGTATAGGGACCGGGCCCTGGACAGACTGAGACGCTGTACCCCGGCCTGAGACAGGAACTTCCTTACAATGTAACCCAGTGCTTATGACATCGCGTTTCGCCGATCTTTTAAAATTGGCCAAAGACACCCCTGTTCCTAAGGAAAATTATGTATACAGACCATTATGCTTTTTCTATCTAAGGTATTTTTAAACCTCATGGCACATTAAATTAACAAACGCCTAGCAAAAAACTCATTACATAAACAATCAGGCTTCCGTCAATCAAGCTTCTGCACTACTGCCATTCTTTATGTTACTGAAAATATTAGAGTGAAACTAGACGACGGTAATGTTACAAGCGCAAATAATTGAAAATACGCAAGCTAAATACGTGAATTAAGCTCGTAATCTTGGTATCACCATTAACAAGACAATGTCCTGGAGTAAAAATATATGTTCAGGCTGCGGAAAAGCCTTATGGCTTACTAATAACCTGTTTACACTAAGTTTATTATTATTATTAGGTTTCGGGCAAAACTCGAGTTTCGTGTACATGGGGAACCATAGGAATCTAGAGGTTGCAAAAAAGTTGAGTTTTGGTTGCGTTTAGTTGAGTTTGTCCGATATTCCGAATATTTTAACCCTGCTCTGCCTATCGTGGAATACTCTCCATTAATTACAACAAAAACTAGCAGCTCATAATTAAAATTTTTGCTGTTTGTGTGACAACACGGCACACGCTAGCTGCGGTCATATTGGTGGTCGCGTTGTCGATCTGATCAAGACTCGCTGCGGTCTCAACTGGACTTGTTGGGATTGCAGGGCAGTTGAAGCCGATATGCGAATCTTTATGAGAAAAAATCATAACGAATTCGGCTATTACAATATAAGTTTGTCTCAATGGAAGCTCATTTTAAAAACCTTAAAAATTTTAAATATGTCTCCACAAAGAAGAAAGTTTACTTCTTGTTTGCCCTGTATTAACACCGCTAATTTTCTTGCAGTTAAGAGTACACTCGCTCTTCCAATTAGCTCGCCAGGCTTGATTGCTTTTGGCGTTAAGGAAATTGATGTTAATGCTTCTGCATCATAAAAGACGGCTGGCTCTTCACCTGTTGCCCCTCCTGTGCCCGTTTCTGCCCAGGATGTCCAACTGCAAGTTAATGATGATCCCGTCGCTGGTACTTCTTTGCCTTCTACTGAAGCCGACGACACTGTTGTCAGAATGGAAGTCGAGGTTCCTTCCACACTACTCTCTTCGGTGTCGCTCCTCTAAAATCTATATTTTTTTCTCGACTTATTGAATCGGCTACGGATGCTATGTTATTATATCTTTTCCAATCTTAACATTGATAGCACCTTTGGTCTTGTAGTTGCCAAATTTAACTTTAAAGAAAACGTAGTATTTTAGGCATTCTAGTCTCGGTGAAATTTGTCAAGAGTAGACCCTTCTTTCGGGCCTGTACATACGATTTGTCATATTTTTACTAATCGACCTCAACCCTCGAACTCTGCAGCTCGAGTGGGTATCCTTACATCGCAATCTCCGTCCGATTTACCTTCTATCTCAAAAACTAAATTCTCCTCTTCCACTACAGAATACTTATCAGAATGTACGTGGCCTGTGCAATAAGCTTAGCAAATTACATACGGATAGTGCAACTTTTGAGTCCGATATTATTGCGTTTTCCGAAATCTTCCTCGATTTCGGATTCCGAGATTTTTATAGACAAATAAAACATAAATAAATCTGATCGTCTATCTCGAGGTGGTGGTGTCTGAATTCTGAATTTTCAATTTACATGCTTCACGCTGCCCATCTTCAATCTGTTTCGTCTCTGCTTAATAATTCCGATCGTCTAATTGTCCTTGGTGACTTAAATCTCACAAATATTACTTGGTCTTCTTCTGAAGACACTAACCTGATGTTCCCATCTATGCAGCACGATGTCGTCGATTCTCTGTCCTATACTGAGAAGAAACGAACTTCTCTCTCCAAGTCAAATCCCATCAATTGCAAGCTCAGTTGTTGCTTGCTCTCCCGTCGGGTTCCGCAGCCCAGGATTAGGCGTAAACAGAGAATATAGCCAGCGGTGCAGCAATAAAGTAAATCTCTATTATCATTGTTCATTGTTTGCATTGCCAACTGTACCACATTGTTTTTCACACGGCCTATGCAGCCGCTCTCTCGCGTCTGTTTTCTTTCTCTCTTTCGACTTCTCTATCACTCTCTCGATCTTTCGACTTCGCTATTTCTCTCTCCTCTGGATCTGTCGCACTCTCGTTTGCAGTAGGGCACGGGCATTTCGGCCCGCCTTCTTTCAAACAGTCTGGATATTGTCGAGCTCGCATTAGGGCACGGGCTATTCGGCCCGCCTGCCTTTGCAGCGTCTGGACTCTTCAATCGTCGCGCTCGCATTAGGGAACGGGAAATTTGGCCCGCCTAATTTTCCCACCGTCTGGAAAAAATCCTACATTATTCCCGTTCATAAAAAGTGGTCTAATTGTGATTTTTCAATTTACCGGTGTATTTCGAATTTATCTGCCATACCTTAACTTTCGAAAACAACAACTACACTTTTTTAGTTTCGTATTTTCTGATTCTCGGCATGGATTCGTTAAACGTCGCTCAGTTTCTACTAACCTCTTTGAATTTTCCACATCTGTAACTGCCGTATTTGCTACACAGTGTCCAACTGATGTAGTATGTACCGACTTTAGTAAAGCGGGTGACCCCGTTAATCACAATCTTCTTATCCATAAATGATCTCCTAGGATTTCCGACTAAGCTTTTTTACTGGACTTTTTCTTATCTTTGTACTCGTTCTCAGCGTGTCTTCTTTAACTCCTCTCTCTCTAAACCTGTTGCCTTAATCTCTTCAACATGACATTTCTGCTGTGGGATTTATTACAAAGGTTTTCTTTTTTATTTTTAGTTTTTTTTTTTAAATTTATTTTCATTTTTTTTTCAAGGGTTGTGTTTTTTTTTTAATTTAAATATCTGGTTGTAGTGAACTTTGCAATTCTGAAAAGCTGACATATAAAGCTATAAATCAGTCTCAAAAACTTTATTGCTTCAGCTTACCGTCCGTAAGACATCTGGCCTACAAATTTCAATTTGCAAATTTTTTGCGGGATGTTTTTGACTTTAAAAAATCGGAAAAAATCGAGAAAAAAAGGAAAATGCTCAATGGCATTTATTTACAATAATTCATAATCGTTCTGCTCCAAGCAATTGGTAAGAATCGATTAATAAATGGCTTAGTTGCCGGCGTTTGACTAAACCTTCATAAGTCTAATTTGTCGTTGCCGTATTTTTGCCGTTAAATGCTAGTGTTAAATTTCTAGTGCCTTAAATAGGAATCATAAGGTATATGTGACTCAAAAAGTTAGGGCTATCTACGTCACCTTTGATCAAGTTGTGCACAAAAATCACACCAAGCATTTTTCTACGACTAGCTAAGGATGGAAGGCTTATTAAAAGCAATCTATTTGGGTAAGACGGCAATCTTACACTTGCATATCAGTAGTGGCCGCTTAGAGCAAAAAATAAAAAGTTTTCTGGACTGATTCTATACGGTCGTGGTTTACTTTATACTGAGGGCACCATAAATCCAAGCACGCCCATATCCTTATTTACTTTAACTTGGGATGTAATTAAACACCAAGATCATCAACCCAGGTAAATTTCTCAAGAGAACCACCACAAAGGTGGTCAGGAGCCAAAAAAGTGCATTTCAAAGAGTTAAGGGTTAACAAATTTTCACAACACTATAACTGAAACCTATAAAGATCAGATTGCCACCTGGATTGAAATGAAGTGTCCTTATACTGGACACAGAGCTTAACATCATCCGCATAAATGAGTACTCGAGAGTTAACACTGACAGCAGGTCATTTATGAAGAGTGTAAAGAGTAAGGGGCCGAGATGCCTGAAGGAGGTATGCTGCAATACATTTGTAGTAGTTGATCTCCGCCTTATAAATCCATGTTCAGCTGGAGATATACGTGATCCACAGAGGTGTTGCAGGTGCGGAGTTATATAGCGGATAGCTTAGATACACCTCTATAGTTCTTTGCGCCAGATTTGCTTCCTTTCTTATGGAGAAGAATTATAAAGGACTCCTTCCATTTTGGGGGAAGCATGAAGAATTTATGGACAGGTTGAATAGTTTAAGCAACGGCCCACACAGAGACTCGGCACAGTATCTGAGTACATAGCCGGGAACTCCTTCAGGACCCGGTGAAAACACCGGCTTAACTATTCGGAGATCATGAAGTAGCGAACTTTAATTCATCAAAGGACTAAAAATTCCGTTCGACCTCGTTAAGCCGTATTGGTACGGCTGACCAGAGTAACTTTCCTGTGAATAGGTGTTTGGAAAAATAGGACAAAAAGATCGAAATTGCCTGATCATTATTTGCCGACGTAATAAGGAATGATAGCGTTTAAGGTCCTAAGAAAAACGTATCGTGCATCATCCTGCATCAAGTGCATCATAGAAAATGTTTGTGCCTATCGTAACATCAGTGCAAAACCAATCAAAATCCCAAATGAGGTTATTAAACTTTGCAAACTCGGCCTTACGAAAGCAGCGTACAAAGTAGGATAGTAGGCATCTTCAGGAATAGTGAGCGGAGGGACTCGATTTGCAAAGCACAAATCATGAAATCGAATTTTTCACATGGTTAAAAAACAGAGACTGGTCAGGCACGCCGTCAACAAAATCATGTCGTGTCATGTACTAGGCTGCTAGACTCGTTTACTGGCGATCAAACAGTTCCTGGCAAGTTGAAGTCACCAAGAACTAACATATGATCTTTATCTGATAGCGGTTAAAACTGCTCGTATATTGCGATTTTTCGAATAAGGTGGAATATACGAGCACCAAAACAACCTGAAGTAAGATACTTAAGTTATTTGAAAAAATAAAGCACTAATTGAGAAAAAACTATGAAAAAATAACAAATTTAAAAATTCTTCTTCTGCTTCTATTTTTCACATAACTTAAGTTTCCTACAACTAATTGTATTAAACGGTTATAAACGGTTATAACTTATCCGTTTATTTTTAAATTTTTATAAGCGATACCTTAAACGACGCCTAATTAATGTGTCTATCTAAAACCAAAAATCAAGGCATTCAAATATTTTTTATTCGACTTTTCCTGAGCTTTCAAAGTCAAAATTTAGGGGAAAAATACCGAAAAAAATTATGAAATATTAATTTAGAAGCCTAATATCTTCCAGACGTTAAGTTGCAGCTACAAAATGTCTCAGTCGGATTTATAGCTGCATTTGTCAGCTTTTTTTAACTGCAAAGTTTTATACAATTAGTTGTAGGAAACTTAAGTTATGTGAAAAATAGAAAGCACTACCTATGACAAAAAATACCAAATTTTTTAAAAATTCTTTGAAAAAAAACTACACCATGAAAAAAAACTATAATTCTTTAAAAAAATTTAAAAATCCAAATCTATCAGAAAAAGTCAAAGTTTTGGCGACAGCGGAAAAAAAAGTTGAATTTTGTCGGGTAGTGTTATTAGTTGACATATCATTTTCACTTTACAGTTTAACGGAACATTGTGTAACGTTAAACATCAAACCATATTAGTTTTATTAATTTATAGTTTCATTTGTCATCTTTTCAGAATTAAAAGATTCAATACAACTAGATCTTAGAAACTTAAGTTATATGAATAAAAGAAGCACTCTAATAAAAAAAACATTAAAAAAATACCATAAATTCTAAACCAGAATTCTTAAAAAGTTTTTAAATCCCCATATCTATCAGAAAAAAACATTTTGGATCAGAACGGATTTGTTGTATTGACTAGTGTAATTTGCATTGGGCCTTGGTAATAAAAAAGATTAATTCGAAAATGCCATCCCAAAAAAAAGAAACTTTAAAAAAATATGCAACGCGAATTAAATCCACTGCTCCCGGCGCTCCCCCCTGCGTTCCACCACCTGTCCCACCCTAGGCACGCCCTTGTACTCGATGCAGTCGGAATTGTTTCCATATGTACGTCTGGTCTAAATCAATACCAATTAGTAACGCATAATAAAAAAGAAAACAAGGCAACATGATGTCAAACTCAATTTTATTTAGTATCGGCTCAATACCCACGGTTACGTTAACTTACATAAATTTTAATTTAAAAAACAAAATTCTTTGTTTTACTAAATAACTATTTCTATCAAACTATTAAACTGCGCTTGTTTTTGGTATCGATGTATCCAAGCTATTAACATTTTGGTGGGACTTTGGTTGCAGGTGAAAAAAATTAACTGGTAGCGAAAAAGGGATGCCATGAAATGCATATGTAGTTTCTTGTGGATTTAAAAAAAACAGTGTATTGTTAATTAGGGGTAAGCCTACCCCAGCAGATTCCAACTCAGATTTGTTCGTATTTGGCTGAAAATTGTCATTTAATAATTTTAATGGAATATTACTGCTTGCTGATGTATATTGCTGAATTGCGCTCTTCGTTAAATCGATATTCTTATACTCCGGTTGAAAAGTATTTTGAAAGTAATCTATTTTATTAGGAAGGTTTAAATCGTTCAATTTATATATCCTATTATAAAGGCTTTGTGCCTGTAAAGCAGATTGTTCGTGCTCTTTTGTCCTCAGATTATCACTTTCCATATTGAATTTAGACTGATCGTCTTGGCCGTTAATGTTTATATCCGTTAAATTGCTGCTTAAGAATTTTCGCGGAATATTATCGCTTGCAGATGTATATTGTTGACTATTACTCTTCTTTAAATATTTATTATGCTCTGGCTGAAAAGTATATTGATGGATTTTATTAGGTAGGTTTAATTCTTGTATTTTGTACATCCTATGCTGAGGATGGATTTCCGGTAGCGTAGATTGTTCATGTTCCTTAGTACCCAGATTATCCATTTCGATGTTGAATTTCGGCTGGTCGACTTTATTATAGTGTTCAATATTTGATGTCTCAAATTTATATGGCTCTTTTGTGTGAATATAAATTGGAATTTTTCTTTCAATCTCAACCTTGATTGGAAAAGGTACTTTTTTTTCAATTGGCGTTGGTACCTTAATTTCAATTGGATATGGAACAGTTCTAAGAACAGGATATGGTTTTGGAACATGAACTATTTTTTCAACTATTTTTTCAACTACATATGGTTTTGGGATATGAATAACCTTTTCAACTACTTTTTCTATTGGAACGTGTACAATTTTCTCTATAGTAACATTTATAATTTTAGGAACATGCACAACTTTTTCTACCACTTTTTCAATTGGTACATGCACAAGTTTTTCAACCGAATATGGTTGTGGAATTGTTTTTATAAGCTCTTTAACATGGTTATGATGATGATGATGATGGTGATGTTTTATTTTAGTTTTTATACGGTTTCGATTTTTTTTATTTTTTTGTTTTTCCCAATTTTGGTGTGGTAAATTTTCAGATCCGAATGATTCAGGTGGTTGGTACTGGGAACCAATGTCGAATGTTTCATCAATATGTTCATGTATTTCCTCAAAAGTACGAAAATTATTAATATTTAAATTATCTAATAAAGCGGATTTTTTTTTTTTTCGCGCGTTTTCTGATTTGTAGTGGTGATCTGTTGGAGTATTATAAAGAGGTTTATCATATCTTTGAACAACACGCTTAAGAACCACGGTCGGATCAGCTGCTACATGATGTTGTGTTAGTTTAAATTGTTCTGGTTTGTTTATTGCTGGCCGAAGCATAGTTTCTTTTAATTCAGAATGGGCCAAACTTTTTATATTGGACTTATTCATGGCGTTGAAACTGCAATAGATGGCTTTTCCAAATACTAATATCATTACGAGAAAAAATCCAGCAAAGCGAATCTAGAATATATGGTTTTTGTTCAGAGAGCAGTTCGAAGTTTTCTCAAATGTGCACATTTTATAAAAATGGTTACACATCGTAACGAAAATTATTATTTGATAGTTCATCATTAATACTCACCACGTTCATTGTCTACGTTTATTAGTGATTTTATTTTTAATGTAGATTGTATTTATTTTTCTTTAATATAAATGAGCTATTTTCATTTTGTGAAAGCATTTATACATCTGTTAAATTGATTATATAATTAATAGTTTCAATTAATTGAAATTTCAAGCGTATCGAGCCTGAAAACTACACATATTTTTACGATTCAAAGCCCACGATTGCGTGACTGCACCTTTCGATATAAAAGTAGAAGTGCATATGTACATACATAGGTACACATACTAAAAATATAAACACATAAACATATACACACATTTATACCCATGAGTATTACAATCTTTCCAGACGCGTAGGATACAAAATTTATTTTTATTTGTTTTTCCCCAAACAATGCTTAAAGTTGTATATTTATATTGAATATATTATGTATTACATATCAATTATATTGCAAACTAGGGAAGCCACCGTCAACCGCAGTAACACATGCTTAATCAAAAAAAAAAAATGCACTCGAGGTACCACGAATTACACTAGTCGACACTACTTTTCCGCTGTCGCCCAAAATGACTTTTTCTGATAGATTTAGAGATTTTAATTTTTTTAAAGAATTATGGTTTTTTTTTCCAGGTTTAGTTTTTTTTTTAAAGAATTTTTTAAAAATTTGGTATTTTTTTTCATAGGTGGTGCTTATATTTTTTACATAACTTAAATTTCCTACAACTGGTTGTATTGAACTTTGCAGTTAAAAAAAGCTGACAAATGCTGCTATAAATCCGAGTCAGACACTTTGTAGCTGCAACTTAACGCTTGGAAGATATAAAGCTTTCAAATTCAAATTTCATAATTTTTTTCGGTATTTTTCCCCGAAATTTTGACTTTGAAAACTCAGGAAAAGTCGTAAAAAAAAATATTTTATATCTAACATTTTTAGTTTTAGATAGACACATTAATAAGGCGTCGTTTAAGGTATCGAGGGGGGGGTGTGTGAGCAATATCGGGGAAATACCCTCAATCAGTCTGCGACTTAATGACCGCAAAGCTCGCAAGGCTGTCAGAATGGACAGAGTCCCGCGGACTGGGAGTTAATCCCTCAAAAACGGAACTCGTGTTATTCACAAATAAATACAAGGTTATAAAATATAACTCCCAATCGCACCATGCAATTTTATCGAATTCGGTCTTAGTGGCAAATGGCCGCAAATCTTTATACGAGATGGCTCAGAAATTTGTTATCAGTCTCTCTTGGGTCCCGGGCCACCGGGACATCGAAGGCAACTGCATAGCAGACGAGCTGGCCAGATCTGGTACCATAACACCCCTTCTCTAAGACAAGGAGGATATTTGTATGCCAATGGCCACCTGTAAGCTTATCATAAAGGAGCTGTATAAGAGACTAGCAGACAGCAGCACAAAGTCGTATAACTCGGCAAACATGGCCGAAAATAGACATGAAACGCACCTCAGAGCTATGCAAGCTCGGCAGACGAAGGTGCATTGAACATTGGCTAATAGCACTAGTCGACACGACTTTTCCGCTGTCGCCAAAAATGACTTTTTCTGATAGATTTGGATGTTTAAAATTTTTTAAAGAATGTGTTTTTTTTTTCATGAAGTAGTTTTTTTTTTAAGAATTTTTAAAAAATTTGATGTTTTTTGTCATAGGTTGTGCTTCTATTTTTCACATAACTTAAGTTTCCTACAACTGTTTGTATTGAACTTTGCAGTTAAAAAAAGCTGACAAATGCAGCTATAAATCCGACTCAGGCACTTTGCAGCTGCAACTTAACGCCTGGAAGATAATTTGCTTTCAAATTCAAATTTCATAATTTTTTTCGGTATTTTTCCCCGAAATTTTGACTTTGAAAGCTCAGGAAAAAGGCTAAGTTATAGCCGTTTGACCAAAACTTCATAAAAAAAAAATAAATTGGAAAAAAAATAATTCTTTAAAAAATGTTAAATCTCTAATCTCTCTGCCACTTTGCCGAAATACGAGTCTTGACCACAAGAGTCGATTTTCAATGCTTCGCAGACTTTTTTCGTGTTCATCCGTGTTGAATTTTTGTCTGCCGCTGTGGCCCATTTAAATTAAAATTTTTTAAATTATTTATCAGCAAAATTCAACATACGAAGGTTTGGTCAAACGGCTGCAACTTGGCCATTTATCAATCGATTCTTACAAACAATACCTTAAAAAAAATTCGTAAAAAAAGTCCAAAAAATATGCAATAAGTTTTTTTTTAGTTTTTAAAGGTAAACTTTCGGGAAAATATACCGCAAAAATATTATAAAAATTTAACTTAAAAGCCGAAAATCTTCAGACAGTAAGCTGAAACTACAAAGTAATTGGTCGGATTTATAGCTTCATTTGTCAGAACTGCCAAAATCAATACAACCAGAAATAAGAAACTTAGGTTAGGTTAGGTTAATGCGGTTCCCGTCTCCCCAGGAGCCCGTCACACTTAGGCCCGTTTCGGCCCGTTGTGGTACCGCATGGGATCTTCGCCTCATCCATTTCATGAGACCTGAAAAGTCAGCAGTTATCCCATCTGTATGCTCTTATGAAGTTTCCTATCTTTCTAGGACATATATTGGACATTTTCGAAATGTCCGTTACGTAGGGCCTGCCCAGGCATTGTAGCCTTCTTCTGCTAAGAGCTGGACAGGAGTAGAACAGGTGTTATACCGTCTCTTCCTCGTCTCTGCAGCTTGGGCAAAAATCATTGTAAGGGGCGCCCATCCTACTTGCATGGATGACTATTAGCCAATGTTCAATGCACCTTCGTGCACTTTATTTGTGAATAACACGAGTTCCGATTTTGAGTGATTAAATCCCAGTCCTCGGGACTCTGTCCATTCTGACAGCCTTGCGAGCTTTGCGATTATTAAGTCGCAGAGTGATTGATAGAATAGAATCTATAGAATCGTGTTGACTGCTATAATCCATAGAAGGGGAGACAGGATACCACCTGCGGACATGCGGAGTGCCTCTGTTGACATACCTCGACTGAGTGGACGATCCCATCGATGATGTCACCGTCCTGCATATGAACAATTGATCGATGAGCATCACCAAGTGACGGTCCACTCCCAGGTCAGTCAGCGCCTTCGTAATGCCACCCGGCACTACGTTGTTAAAGGCCCCTCGATATAGGGGAAGGCTATTAAAGAGTATTCTTTGAGGTGTAGAGATTTCTCTATCACTGAAACTAATGAAGTGGATTTTGTGCGCCTGACAGCATTACGGAGCTTTTAGTTGTTCTCAGTTGTAGTCCAACAAGCCTCTCAAAAGTTTTGAGAAGGCAGGACGATAGAGTCCTTTGGAATTGAGTGCGAGGCTTTACCCGCTTTGGGGATGAAAACTATTTGTGCCTTAAGCCCAGCGTTTGGTATTTTCACTTCTCCTAGTATCTTCTTGAAGATACATTGCAGGCAGATGATGGCCGAGTCTGCAGCCTTTTGGACTTGGGAATGACCTGGTCCGGACCTGGCGACTTAAACGGATTGAAGCTGTATACTACCCAACTTATGTTCCGTTTGGTAAGGATGTGATCCAATATAGTTATTGAGCCTTCGTTTGGCAGTTGCTCCAGCTTGATGGTTGTGCACTCAGGGAAGTGGGTGTCGAGTAGTATATGGAGTAACTCCTCAGTGAGTGATTAGTCCACGTTTCATCGTTTCTTTTACGGTACTCTACCGAGGGGGTTGTTTTAGTGAGGATCTTGCGTAGCCTTGCGGCTTTTGACGTCTCCTCTATTTTCGAGCCGAATTTTTGCCAAGAGGCCCTTTTTGCTTTTCGGGTTTCTTTTTTGTATAGGTTAAGACTATTTTTGTAGTCTGCTCAATACTTCTCCTCGATAGCGTTTTTGGCTCTGTTAAAGAGAGTCCTGCACCTTTTACGTAAGATATCAATTTGTTTCGACCATCAGGGGGTTTCTTTTTGGAGTTTTGTTGGGGAGCAATTCCTCCAAGGCTGAGCTATATTTTACCCAGTTGGCTTTCCAGGGGTTAACATAGTCGGTGGGTTTTGGGCTCTCGAAGGATATGGTCACGATGTACCTATGGTCCGAAAATGGTTCTCTAGGACTTTCCAACCCTTTACTTTGTGAGACACTAGAGTGAGGTCAATAACCGATTGTCGGTTTTTTATAATGAATGTAGGATCTTTGCCCCGATTACAAATAACTTAATTAGAGTTCAGGATAAAGCTGAAAAGTGACTCACGCTTTATGTCGGGTCAAGCAGCATAAAACATCATTAATTATAGCAAGTGGTGCGGTCTAAAGTAAATGCTCATTTCGATGAATACTATTGCAATGCTCACTGCTTAAAATCGTTGTTACCGCATATGCTTACGCACGGCAGCGGCTTTCTTTTGTTTACTTGTGTACAAGCATTCTTAGAACTCGGCTTAGCAGCAGCCCGAACTGCTCTAACTTCCTCCTAATCGCACTCCCTCCCGCTCGTCGTCTTACATACACATGTACATCTAACAACCACCGTTACTTGATTAAATCTCAACAGCTGCTGAAAAAGCACACTAGCTTAACACCTTACGTTTATATCCGAACTCTTCAATTGGGTGTGGTGAGCGTTGGCATCGCAGCCTATTAGTAGGCATATGTTAGACCCCTTGCTGTCACTGATCAACTTGCGAACGAGGTCGCTTGGAGGATCGTTTTCCTCATAGGCCATTTAGAATGACATCAGCCTCAGATGTGTCCCCTGCAGCTCTAGGTTTGCCGCCGTGTTGTCGCCATTGCCAAAGTTGTAGAGCAGATAGATATTTAGGTGCTTTCTTGTAAGAATGCTGGCACGGGTTTTACCATCTGTTTGGGGTACAATAAGATTGTGCTCCTTCGTCGCTAATCCACAGACCTTGACTCCTACAATCCAAGGCTCCTGGATTATGACAACGTCGGCTCCGGTCGCATCCAAGCGGAGTGTAAGGGCAGCAGATGCTGCTTTACAGTGGTGGAAATTTATTTTGAGGAGTCTCAGAGACATCATCAAGTATCCCCACCATGCCTCAAAGTCACGCATAAGTTCTGTGTCTGACGAGGCGCCTTCCTTGGCCGGCTCCAGCTTGTCGGGTTGTCATTGTCGGGAGCTTCTATTTCCGAGGCAACATACTGCTCGACTGGGTTGTCGACAGGATGCGCCTCGGCCGTTGCGTCCTTGTACACCTTTATGGTGACCGAACTGAAGCCGAAGTTCAACTCGCCTTTGGCTGCCTGTATCGGGGCTAGCGACTCTTTGTTAAGGACGACCTGGTTAGGCCTGGTTCGTCGTCCCCTGAGTTGCCTCAACCTTCAATACCTTTCAGTCTGTGGTCGGTAGTCCTGGGCGGCACCTTTTTAACGTTCTGGCTCCTTGAATGAAACCGGCACCCATATTCTGGCCCTCGGTCTGCTAGGCACCTCGCTCCAGTCTACAGCGACAATCTTTGCCCCAGCGTAGGGGCAAGATCTCCGATCTGCGCCACCGCTGCTTTGTAAAGCTTTACGGATCGCTCGTCTTCGCAGGCAACCACTTTTATGTTTACCTGTAACCACCCCATATCTTTGCAGACTGGAGGTGGCCAAGGGTCTTTATCTAGGAGCTCGAAGCAGCAGACGGCCATATCGCTTCCACCCACTTCCACTGGCTCCTGGATATCGTTCACTCCGCGCTGCCTTTATTGAGGACGCCAAAAAACGTCCTCTCATTGGCAATCTGCGCGAAGGAGACATTTGGTAGAACCCTAAACCTTTTTGCGGCCGGTCCAGGTGTATCCTGCGAGAGCTGCCTCTTTGGTTGGGAGGCCATGGTGAAATTTGGGAGCACCGATGTGGCCCACTCCACCTTCTTCAGCCAATCGGCTGATGGACTCGTTTTCGTGCTCGCGTTCTGCCGACGGAGTATGTGCCTTGCACTACTCCTTTCGGCATATGTGTGTTTTTTGGCTCGAGTACTGGTCAATGGCAACTCATCTCCCTTCACTTTACCTGAAGGTCGGGCTGCCGCAATGTTGCTTAGCTGCCTCTCCAAGGTGACAGTGTTAGAAGGTGCTTTGCCACCCATCACAGATTTGGGATGGGACCCACTCGAGTTCACACCAGCGCTTTCCACCATGCAGGCCTATTCCGCTGTTGAGCTGGTCGGGCCAGGTCGGGCCAGGCCTTAGGGCCCATTCCTTTCCATGCGGGGGATTGCTCCCATTTGGCGTTTGGGGAGTGGCAGTCTCAATTATGATTTTCTGTGTTTTTATACCCGGTACTCGAAGAGTATAGGGGTATATTAGATTTGTAGTGATAACGGATAACGCCCAGAAGGAAGCGTTTCCGACCCCATAAAGTATATATATTCTTGATCAGCATCAATAGCAGAGTCGATATAACCATGTCTGTCTGTCCGTCCGTCTTCATTAGCGCCTACATCTCAGAGACTATTAAAGCTAGAGTAACCAAGTTTTGTATCTAGTCTCCTGTGTTATCACTCTACTCCAAGTGTATTTCAAAATTTCGCCCTGCCTCCTTCAGCTCCCACAAAGGACGAAAGTCTGTGGCATACACAATTTTAAAGAAACGAGAAAACTAAATACGCAGAATCATAGATGATGACCATTTCTATCAGAGTGTTGAATCTGGATCGGATCGCATCATTAATATAGCTACAGTGAAGAAAACTATTTCGAAAGTCACCGTTCCCTCTCGCACGCGACCTCATCTTCTTTGCCTATTCGAATATTTTGACGCCTAGTTCTCAGAGACTATAAGAGCTAGAGCAACCAAACTTTCTATCCAAGCTCCTGTGATATCAAATCAACACAAGTTTATTTCAAAATTTTGCCACACCCCTTTCCGCCCCCGCAATGAACGAAAATCTGTGGTTTCCACAATATTTAGATAAAAGAAAACCAAAATCGCAGAATCATGGAAAATTACCATATCTACCAGACTGCCGAATCTGGATCATGTCGGATAAATATTATGGCCAGAAGAAACAAATTAAATTTCAGTGGCTACGCAACGCCTGCCAAGCGCTTACTCATTCCCGCTCTCTCTCTCGCACAAGTGTTACGTCTCGAATATGTAGTTATACATGTAAATGTAGAAATATAGAAGCAGATTTAAAAAGCATATGCAAACAAAAATGGAAACATGTATAAAAATTCCAAAAATTCCCATAATTTTTGCCCAAAATTTAAATTGTTCTTTTTTGCGAACATATAATAAATTGCATAATCGTATGTATATATATACTGACTGAGTACCGGGTATAAAGTAAAGCCTCGGCTTTTGCCGCGGCTCACAACGTTCCCCCTCGTTTTGTTTTGATTGATATGTTATTTCATTTTACATCCCACGGGATGCAGAGAAGGGGAACGGTCAGCCCGGGCAGAGATTCACGTTGCCCAGGATGCCTGAGCTCTCAGTTCGAGACTGGGCTAGTTTTTTGGCCGAGCCCCCAGCCAGACTGACTCTCGGCACGGGTCGAATGACACCTTAGTCCAGCCCGGTGTGAGGTGAGTGTGGAGGTTGGGATGTGGGTAGGTGGTGTGTGGGGGAATGGGAGTGTGTAAGCTACTTATGCGAGGCGGCACCACAAGCGCATCGTCAGTGTTGCTGCTTCGCAAACACCCGCTGGCTGTCCGGGACTGCTTATTTTCGGTACTCTCCCTAAGGATGTCTGCTTATTCGCAGCTGACCTACCTACTAAAGTAGGCCTTTTGCTATCCTCAACCTGCGACCCGTCCGGTGGCCTCAGCTAAGCCCTTTCCACCCCTTCATTGGAACTGCTATGCTTACATTTGAGCAGATGCGTACACTACTTTCTCAAGTCAGCCCTGTGGTCAATTCTCGCCCTCGATGCTATACACCGGATACTGAGGTCAACTATTTATCGCCGGCTCACTTCTTAATTGGACGACCATTCACCACCACACCGAAGGCTGACTTGGGTCACATTCCTTAGGGCCGATTGGGGTACTGGCAGAGCATCCATCCATGTACTATGGTTTCTGGAAAAAATGGCATCAGGAGTACCTGACCACTCTGAACAGCGTCCAAAGTGGTCCACGTCAATCCCTAACATCTCGATCGGGGACGTTGTGCTTACTAAAGAGTCCAGCAGCCCACCGGCTTCATGGCACATCGCACGAGTTTTTGAAGCCTATCCAGAAAAAGACGATCTGGTTCGGGCGGTCAAAGTCAAGACCGCATCTGAAGAAATGACCCGATCAATTAATAAGATTGCGGAATTGCCCGGTTCAGAAACTACGTTTCAAGGCTGGCCGGGATTTTGAAGAGCTAGACGATATTAAATGTAGAAAATGTAGTCGACTTCAAATTAAAAGTGTTTTTAATCTGGCAGCGTCGCCCTCTTCATGAGCGGCCTCTGCCAGCATGAGCTTCGTTCGTGTAAGAGACATTTTGCACTTCTACATAACATTTCAATTCTCGCTTGATTTTAACATAAATTTAGCCTAATACTACAGGCAACGTATTTGCCTTAACATCGGCCGCGTTGACAGCCTATATATAGGCTTCAACCCATTGATATCGGCGCCAATCGATGGATGGATCGCTTATATAAGCCGGCCTTAGTCCTCACTACGGCTACGCGAACCTTCTCGTCCGCTCCTGGTATTTCCTCCTCCACTATTCCTATTAGCCACATTTACGGTGGCACGGTGTCCTCGTGAATTGCCACCACTCTGCCTGGCTCCAGATTGGCGACCTCTTCTTCCCTCGCTGTTGAAGGCTGAGAAGATAGAGTCTGGACCAGTCTTTCTAAAATCTTTGCTTGATGGCAGACACGAGTTGCCATCGTTGCAGATACGACAGGCTGCTGTCTGGTCTGGGCAGCTCTGATTCGGGCGGCAGCGAAACTAGAATTCTGCCGACGAGTAGATGAGCGGGAATCAGCACTTTCCCTTCGTTGGAACCACCGCTGTCGACCACCAGTGGCCTGAAATTCAGCACGGCCTCGACTTCCACGAGAACCCATGGCCCTGAGCAGCAAATGTTTGGCGGACTTCACCGCTGACTCCCACAGGCCTCCAATGTGCGGGGCTCGGGGCGGGATGAACTCCTCCAAAAAACGGTGAGCCGCAGCATAAGCCTTGAAGACCTCGTTTTTGGCATCCAAGCCCTCCATACGCAACAAAATTCGTGGCGTTGTCGCACTACAGCCTGACAAGCGGGCCACGACGTCCAATAAACCTGGATAAACACAAAATAAAGGTATTAAATGTCCCCTCTTTTACAATATCTAGGTGTACAGCCTCAGATTCGAAACAGACGAACACTGTTATGTACATTTTGAGAGGCTGCTTGCTTCGAATGCCAAGCGATACACGAACCGGTCCGAACAAATCAACTCCGCTAATTTCAAAAGGTTAATTCCCACGCAATCGATCAGCAGGAAGGTTCACCATGATTTGTGAGAGAAGCTTTGGCTTGTAATGGAAACAGTGTACGCATTTCCGGACAATGGCACTGCACTCTCTCCGTGCATTTATTAGCCAAATGGATGGAATCCCACTAGTGTACGGGGTCCAGCGTGACAATTGACTCGATGTAGATAGCTAAAGTAGAGTATAACAAATCTACAATTTTTTGGCATTAATATTGGGAATTTAGCATTATGGGCTAGGGGTGCATTTAGTTTCTGCAGTGATGCCTGAAACTTGGATGACTTCTTTATTTTTTCGATTTCCTGCGAAAATGCGTCTCTTTGAACCACTTCAACTGCTGTTAAAAACGCTTCGCCGAGCTCGTCAGATGACGGGCAGGTACTACTCCAAGTGACTCCCTTTCTTCTATTGATGAACCGGCGGATATACGCAATTGTGCTAACCACTTTCATGTATGACGACGAATTCTGTATGATTGTGAGAATGGGATTTTTCTCAACATCGGTCGCGATAAGCGCCGTGGCTACCTTCTTTTTCTCCAATAACGCATTCGCTTACGTCAACTGTAAATGAGGATTTTGAGGCCAATGTCTGGATTTTTGTTGCATGAACGACGGGCCATTGAACCACAACAGCGAAGTCGGCCACCGATGATCCTCGAGATACTAGATCTGCAGGATTTTCTTTGGTCTCTTTGGGCACATGTCTCCATAGGGCTGTCGAAGTAATGTCCTGTATCTCAGCAACTCGATTCGACACAAATGTTGTTAGTTGGGAGGGATGAGTTTGTAGCCAATGTAGACCTACTTCCGAATCTGACCACAACACGACCTTCTCTATGGGACAGTCTATTATGGTCCGAACCTCCTCCCACAACTTTGCTAAAAGATGAGCTGCACATAGCTCTAATCTTGGGATTGTTTTAGTCTTTAAGGGTGCCACCCTAGATTTTGACGTTAGTAGTTTAACGGACACTCCATTAGCATGGGAAACCCGAACGTACACACAACAGCCATATGCTCGCTTGGACGCATCTGCAAACCCATGTATTTGACATCGAGTGATTGCGCGGAACGCAATCGTGGAACGTAGACGTCATGCAATTTTTGCATATCTAAAGCCATCGATTCCCATTTTTTATGTACGTTCGAGGGAATGGGATCGTCCCAACCAAGGCTTAATAGCCAAATTTCCTGCAAGAATATCTTTGTATTTGTAACTACCGGACATAGCAGGCCTAAGGGATCAAAAAGACTGGCTATGACAGATAATATTGCTCTCTTGGTTGTGGTTTCGGACGAGACAATTGGCTTCAGACTATATTTGAAAATGTCTGTCTGAGGGTTCCATATCAGACCAAGAGTTTTACAATCTTGCTGATCTTCATTCGAAATGACCATATTTTCTTGCTGACTATCGACTAATTGACAGTTGGCAGCCCATTTAGTTAGAAAAAATCCTGATGGCTCTAGGATTTCAACCAATGGTTGACGCAATATACTTAGCTCGGATTTTGTGTCTGCTCCTGTAAGGAGATCATCCACATAAAAATCCGACGCAAGAGACTTCGCGCCAATTGGATGCGAATTTGCATGAGTGTCGCTCAGATACTTCAAACACCGTACAGCCAGAAATGGTACGCTGGCAGTACCATACGTCACTGTATTGAGCCGGAACACTTGCAACGGGTCCGAACTTGTCCGTCTCCAAATAATTAATTGGAATTGGCGCTGCGCCCCGTCAACTTGGACTTGACGGTACATTTTTGTTATGTCTGCTGTAAGAGCGTATTTGCGACAGCGAAATCTCAGCAGCGTGGCATATAGGGACAGCAGGATGGTTGCTCCAACCATGAGCAAATCATTGAGCGCCACTTGGCTCGTAGTTTTGCACGACGCATCAAAGACCACTCTGAGCTTAGTGGTTGTACTTTAAGGTCGTTTCTCGCACTGATACGGTATGAAACAATGCGGCTCTACCGGAATTGAGTTTTCTACTGCAGTCATATGGCCTAACGACACATTTTCCTCCATGAATTCCATAAACATGGATTTCATGGCAGGTTTTTGGCATAATCGCCTTTCTAAAGACAAAAATCGTCTTCTGGCTGTCTCAAATGACAAACCGAGAGATGTCGGGCTTGACTTGAATGGCAAAGAAACTTGCAATCGACCGGAGGGTAATCGTGTGATGGAGTCAACGAACGAGTTTTCACACATAGTTTCTTCGGGGGTATACAGTCTTTCTATAGACGCATTTGGAACATTTTCCAACTCCCAGAAACGTTTGACGAGGTTTTGTAAAGGGCAAAACTCCTGCAACGTGCTTACCATAGAGCATGCTTCGTTGCTTCGGGGTCCGTTGGATCTGCAGCGACCAGACACCACCCACCCAAAGACCGTATTTTGCAACGTCAGCGTGTATTGTTGTTTGAATTGGCCATCCTTCAATATCTCGAAGAATGCGTCAGCTCCTAGCAGCAGATTCACTCTTTGTGGTTTATGGAAACCTGGATCGGCCAGTGGGAAATCGTTAGGAATTCTCAGGATGGTACGACGAAATCGATTTTAAAATAACGAAGTCAGTGACTATTTCGAATTGTTGATATGCTCGCCTTTCCGATTCCCAATAAGTTTATATCTTTACGAATACGTTTAAGTTGAAAATTTCGAGCGAGCTCCTCGGTAATAAAATTTACTTGTGAGCCAGAATCCAGCAGTACCCTGGCTGTCTGTCGCTGACTGGAGCCACCTTTAATGTCCTCAATTTCTGTGGCCAGAACTACCTGATCAGAAAAAGCTGCCATGGCATGATTTGACGACAACTGATTCGACCTTTCAGCTGCCACGGCTCCCTGCGACCCAAGCACATCACGGGCGGTTGGCGTTGTCCCCGAGTCAACATTGTAGCGATGCAACAATGTGTAGTGGGGCTTTGAGCATACTCTGCAGTGTATCGACTTGCAGGCTGAGACACTATGCCCTTTTCGCAAGCAATTAATGCAAAGGGGAAATCCCTTGGCAAATCTGAATCGAGTCATGACAGACGCCGCTGAGAAAGACGAACAATTCGGGATGCCATGATCAGCTGATTTGCAGAACAAACAATTTGTGTCCTGGCCTCTGCTTGCTTGGGCTACAGCCAACGCTGTTCTCCCAGATTGCTTATTCTTTGTCTCTTGCGAGCCTTTACGACCCCTTAACCGCCCGGAAGTGGATTCTTCAGCCGACAAATGCTGATAGCGCTTGTTTAATGCGGCTACAAATTCGGACCACGACGGAACCTTTTGGTAATCCAAATTTTCCTTCCATCTTGAATAGGTTTTTGTGTCAACTTTCGACAGAAGGAGGTGTATTAGCAGGGCGTGAGCAATAACCTTGTCATCCCCAACTGACAGTAATGATTCGTATATGGCAGATGCCGTGTCAATAAGTGACCGTAATGCACTTGCCGACGGAGCCTGCATCGCCTGTAACTCAAACAGTTTAGCTACGCCATCAAGGAACATGAGACACTCGTTATCATAAACCTGCTTTAGAGCCTCAAGAGCCTTGGAATAATTCTGATCTGTAACCGGGAAAGCCTCAACAGTGCCTAATGCTTCGTTCTCTAAACAATTCAAGAGATGGTTGAACTTTTCGACGTTACTTAAAGACATGTCACTATCAATAATGGTTGAAAACAAGCCAATGAAATTTTTGAATTCAGAATAATTCCCAACAAACTTGGGCAATTTCATCTTGGGCAGGTTCCTTATATGTGACATGGTGGTATTTAGAACTGATTCGTTCAAACAAGTAGGCGGATTTGGTCTTTTGATAGCCATTAGCAACGCTTTAGTTGACACGCACAATTCTTCGAGCTCGGAACGCGATGCTAAATCTGGATCGATATCACCGATTTGCAACTGCAAAGAGAAGGCGCGATCTATATAACCATCTAATATATTTAAGCGACATTCCAGCTCGAATTGATTGGACGAGATATTATTGTTTTGTACTGCTTTCGCAGTTCTGTCAATATCCCGTTTGACTGCGTTTATCTTCCGCACACCTGAATCGTCTTCTTCTACGATAGAAGTATTGCTGCCGGAAGGCAGCAACGATTAGAACGATTGAACGATTAGAACAGCTGATGCGATGGGACAAGCTGCTGGATTGAGTGAGATGAGCGAATGCGAAAAATCACTCAAGTCTATGAAAATCACTCAAGTTAAGTGTTTGCTCCAAAGATGAGAACTGACGCTGTGATGGGAACAGTTTCTGGTTAAGTGAGACGAGCGAATGCGAATATGCACTCCAAAGATGAGGACAGATGATGCGAAGGGAACAGTTTCTAAACTGAGTGAGAAAGGTTCCACGAACAAGATTTACCGATCTCAAATTGGAGACTTAGCTCTCTGGCTGCTATGCTGTGGTTTATTGCCGAGAGATAGAGAGAGCGAAACGAAATAGCCGCAACAAGCATAAAACTTAGGGGCTCGGCTCTGCTGGCTATGCTCTGCTATGCGATGCAATACGTTAAGTTGATCGGCTATACTGGCCGTTACGAGAGCGAGAGAACGAGAGAGCACAGAACTATGCATAAAACGAAAGTGCTAGCATAACCGTTCGTGCAAAGCAGAAACGAAAATCTGTGACGACGACGGGCGAAGGGGGGGAATGATGCGCAGCGGTCAGAGCTTGCGCGCGAAACTATTGCTGTTTCTTCTTTGCTTGTCGGCTCCTCTTTGAGGTGACGTTGACCACAAGTACAGTGATCACTCAAGTTAAACAATATATTTAAATTGAATATATATATGAAGGTATACATACATATAACGGGCCTTTCACTTTGTTAAATACTTTATTAACAGGCCGTTTTATTTTTGGTAATTCTATTGGGCACTTTAATTTACCTGTGGCATTTGTTGAGGGTAATTTGAACAACGATGCATGTCCATACCAACCAGGAATACCAGAGATCAGCACCAAGAGTTAGCGACGCGACGGTCCAGCGGTCCAATGACAAGAGCAGGAACATCAACAACAACGAACGAGGGATGATATCCAATGGAGATATCCAACAAAGCGCCAAGTATGATCCAATCCAACTTCTATCCTGAACGAGATCCAAATGTCCACCAGGGGGCGCCAAAATGTTTGGTGCAAATCCAAATGATGCACTTAAACACTGTTTGTGCCGTTAAGCACAGTTGATTCGAATATTTCGGGACACGGGAACCGCACAGACCGACAGAAAATACTTGTGCACTTTTTCGACTGTGTCTGCATGTGTATAATTTTGCTCCAAATGCGCTTTGTGCGATTGGCAGGCTGACATGCTTAGCCTTTCTCTCGAGATTGCTAGGCCCAATGATAGATGTATTAGTCCATTTGTTTCGGGATCCGTGCAGTTATTATGGTCCATATAGCCACAGATTGCGATCTGCTAATCTGCTTGCTGCAATTCCTCTAAACAGTACGACGGCATTGTAGTTGGTTAGACAATGCCTGGATTTTGGGTATTTGCCACAAAAGTATGATATGTTGATGCCGATGCGTTTGCCACGACAGCACAACGGTAGAATCAGTCCAGAAGCATGCTGGAACCGTGTTCGGCACCAATGATGGCAGCGCAAAGTTCTAACCGTGGTGATTCTTGTAGCTTGGCTCTTTGGGTTCGTCCACACTGTTCATCCTTCTTGGACCTAGAGTTTTTACGCTGCTGTGATCTAGTACCTCTCCTAGTTTTAAGTCATTTATAATGTCTTTTTTGGGGATTCCTTGAAGAAGTTGCTCATTGTTGGAGCACCATTTATGTAGTTTAAATCCGTAAGGTGACAATATCTTAGTAAGTTCTTGTTGAACTTGAATTGCTTCTGGAATCGTGTTTGCTCCAGTAAGAAAGTCGTCAACGTAGAAATCCTTCTTTAGGGATGAAGATCCTACTAGTAATCTGTCCTTGTTTCGGTTTGCCAAGTGATCCAGACCTTTGGTTGCCAGGAATGGAGTAGCTGTTGTCCTATATGTGACAGTTTTCAGGCGATAGTACTAAATGTCCTAAGAAGGATTGTTTCTCCATGCTATCATCTGTTGGAACACTTGTCGGTACATTTTCTCTATGTCCGTTGTAAATACGTACTTATGAATCAGAAACCATAATAATATAGGCAGAAGTTCACTCTGAACTGTGGGTCCAGCATTCAGAATGTCATTAAGAGATTTTCCACTTGATGATTTACATAATGCATCAAATACTACGCGCTGCTTTGAAGTAATATGAAGTATGAAGTAATATCTTTTCGGAACATATGATGCTGGGACTATTTTCATGTGTACTAGTTCTTCATATTCTTGCATGAAGTTTACATAGTCCTTCCAAGTGTCTGGTGAAGTCCATCGCTCCAATGCCAGGAATCTTTTCGTTGCAATTTCCAAAGACCCCCCCAGGGCTGAAGAGTGTTTAGAAAATGGGAGTTTTACTATGATCCGGCCTTTGTAGGTTCTCTATGAAATAAGCTTCGCACTGTCTTTCAATAAGTGTGCGTGGGTTTTGATTTTGAGCGATAACCATGCCATTCATTCAGAGATCAAGTTTATCTGTGATCTTGAGTTTAGCAGTGCTCTGAAGTTAGCAACCTGCCCGTTAGTAGTAGTCTACTGCCACTCTTGCTGTGGCCAGTAGGTTGTAACTATTGTTACTTGCTGCACAAACCATTGGTCCCTTTGGTTTTGTGGTTACGCCCGATGCTGTTTCTAGATGTAGCATCGTGATGTGCTTCTTGTCGCATTTGAGGCATGTACGACCTGGGCATGCGTTTGTTTTTTGATTCGTTGTAAAACAATTGACGCACATTTTCTGCTTTTGCACCCAGTAAGTCGCTCTGCTGGAAATCTAGAGCAAAATTATTCGCATGCGAAGAGTCGATGGCTTGCCTTCTTGCAAAATGAACATAGAGGCGTTTGTGTATGGCCTGTGTTTGCTGATGCACATACCGTGCCTTTTGGCTCTTTCTTTGCTGCCTGTGATTTTGTTTCATTTGCTAACACTCAAACTCTTTGCTCTAAGAACTGAAGTATTGTGTCCAATGGCTGTATTGCCTTTGAGCTTCCCAACAATTGCATATACAAGGCCTTATTTTTCACATCTAATTTGTTTCTGATTATGGCAATCAATATTGGATCCCACGTGGATATATTGATGGCCAGTCCCTTTAGAGATGCAAGGGACTCTCTTGTTGTTATATACAATTCCTTCAATAACTTGGGGTCGTCATTGATTGTATTATGATTGAGGAATCGGTTTAGTAACGTGTTAGCAACAACGCGGGGATTTTTGTATGTTTCAACTAGAATTTCCCAGGCGATTAAATAGTTGTCGTCCTTTAGATCGATATGTCTTATCAATCTTTCTGCCTCGACAGTAACGGTGGTTTAAGATACCAAATCTTCCGTACTGCAGGAATGTTTGTCTCATGAATTCAACATTCATTCGTTCTCTTGAAATGATCAAACGCGATTTTGTTTTGAGCTCCGCTTATCTGCCTTCTATCTTATATAAGCAGTTGGTGCCCTTTAATTTTGTTTTAAACATAATTTAATTATTTTTCTGTGTGTTTTTTTTTCTTGCTTTTCGTAATTTTCTGTGGTCTGTGCCAAAAAAACATGCAAGAAGCAGATCACCCTTGACCAGCGAGCATCCCATGCTAGCTTTGCGATAGCGTAGTGCACACAAAATGCACTGGTTTGGGGTTTCTTGGGTGATGCTATCTCCAAACAGAATGGCTTGCATTATAGTGGTGAGGCATGACGTCTGGTTGTGAAATAAATGGTCGTATTTATGAGGCAGACTCGGAAGGGCTTTAAGGAGCTGACCGTGGGCTATAAACAGCAATACGATCGATGTCAATTTAGTAGCTTACAACTAGTAAATGAGTCTCCCCGGCGCAAAAGGGTCACTGCGTTGGATCTGCAAGTGCCAACTGTCCCTCAGCCAGCCGATGCGGAAAAACTAACTCCGACCATTCCAAATGTGCAGAAGTTGATATCGTTTACTACTCCAAAGGCAACGCCAACTGCTGGTAATGCAAATTCGAATTTATCACCTCAGAGAGCATGCAGCCAAAATCGTCTGTGACGTCCGTGTCTGTAGTGTCCGCAAATTCTTCAATGACCAGGACTGTGGTGCCAAAGCCACTAGTGGCAATCCGACCTAATCGACAAGTTTTGTTCTCACGGATAGCTCCTGACTCCACATCTGATGATGACACTGCTTTTATACAAAGCAAAATAAAAGCCGTTGGTGTAAAGCTCGAGAAGTTTAACTACTCTTATGCCAGGGAGATAGTTTCCTTTAAGATAAGCGTCTCCCCAACTCACTTTAATACCATTTGCTCTGCTAAATTTTGGCCAGAGTATTTGGTGGTGAAGGAGTTTAAGGCTAAAAAGAAGAGTATGTCCCCCCAACCCTCACTACAAATCAGCCCAGTGCTCCATCCACATCTTCCCGTCCAACTTCCACCCAAAAAACTAAATTCTCTTTTAGAATGCTCGAGGCTTACGTAGTAAGCTCAGCACTCTTTTCCAGGATAGTGTCGCATTTGCATCCCACGTTATTGTGTTTACCGAGACCTGGTTAAAGCCAGACATTCTTAGTTCCGAAGTTTTGGCAGGTCGGTACACAACTTTTAGAAATGGCCGTTCGTCTCGACGTGCAGGAAAGGTTCTCATTGCAGTGGACTCAAACTTCACATCGGAAGTTCATATTCAACAAGAATTCCTGTGTCCGTTTTATACACATTCATCCCGCTTTTCTGTTTTCATTACCTGCTCGTATATTCCGCCTTCTTCGGGTATTGGAGTCTACCAGCAGTCCGCTTGTCCGCTTTAAACGCGGATTCTTCCTCGCTATCAGATAAAGACCTGTTATGACCCGCCTTTTTACCACCCTGATATATCGCTCCCAGCTAGCTCTCGGGGAAGTCAGGGGTGTTTTCGACCCGATAGACCAAGGGACGGATTGAACAACAAAAAAAATCAACAAATCTAACGCATAGAATGGCCTTGTGTTCGTTTGCACTTTATCTAGAGGTAAACACCGACTACCGGTGTTTTTGCCCTTAGCGAGACCCTCCCTTCCATGAGCGCTGCTGGTCTTTACCTTTTGCGCTCCCTTTATCATTTTCCTGGTTTCACCCTTCTTCCCGCTCTTGTTCCACCCAAGTATAGATATCTACTCACTCATTCTGTTTTTTTTCAACTTCAATTTATAATATATTGTATTGTCTTACTAATCCTACCTAAACATTAAATAATAAATTTGATTTTGATTGACAATACGGAAAATACTCACAAAAAAAACGAACAACAAAAATATTTACAAGAATATACTAACGATAACAGAAATACGAAAGCTATTGCAACCCAGTTGGCAGTCCCATTTTGAATAAATGTAAATATTGGACCGGCATACAAGCGCTCAATGCAATGTAAGTGAAAATAAATCAATTCAATCTTAAAACTAAGAGCTCTTAACCTTAAGAAGGTTAATAAGTTTAAGAAATGTGGGGTGAGGGGGAAAAAAGTTTAATAGCGATCGCTCACATGCTTTTTATACCCGGTACTCTAAGAGTATAGGGGTATATTAGATTTGTGGTGATAATGGATGTGTGTAACGCCCAGAAGGAAGCGTTTCCGACCCCATAAAGTATATATATTCTTGATCAGCATCAATAGCCGAGTCGATATAGCCATGTCTGTCTGTCCGTCTTCATTAGCTCCTACATCTCAGAGACTATTAAAGCTAGAGTAACCAAGTTTTGTATCCACTCACCTGTGTTATCACACTACTCCAAGTGTATTTCAAAATTTCGCTCTGCCCCCTTCCGCTCCCACAAAAAACGAAAGTCTGTGGCATACATAATTTTGAAGAAACGAGAAAACTAAATACACAGAATCATAGATGATGACCATTTCAATCAGAGTGTTGAATCTGGATCAGATCGCATCATTAATATAGCTACAGCGAAGAAAACTATTTCGAAAGTCATCGTTCCCTCTCGCTCTCTCTCACACGCGACCCTATCTGCTTTGCCCAATCGAATTTTTTGACGCCTAGTTCTCAGAGACTATTAGAGCTAGAGCAACCAAACTTTCTATCCAAACTCCTGTGATATCAAACCAGCACGAGTTTATTTCAAAATTTTGGCACGCCCCTTCCCGCCTCCACAAAGAACGAAAATCTATGGAACCCACAATTTTTAAGATAAAAGAAAACCAAAATCGCAGAATCATGGAAAATTACCATATCTACTAGATTGCCGAATCTGGATCAGGTCGGATCAATATTATGGCCAGAAGAAACAAATTAAATTTCAGTGGCTACGCAACGCCTGCCAAGCGCTGACTCATTCCCTCTCTCTCTCTCGCAAACACTTGTACGTCTCGAATATGTAGTTATACATGTACATTTAGAAATGTAGAAGCAGATGTAAACAGCATATGCAAACAAAATTAGAAACATGTATAAATATTCCAAAAATGGTTTGACTTCATTTTTTGAAATAATATTTTTTGCCCAAAATTTAGTTCGTTCCTTTTGCGAACATATAACAAATTGTATTGGTTGGTTGCCAGGAATGGAGTAGCTGTTGTCCTATATGTGACAGCTTTCAGGCGATAGTACTAAATGTCCTAAGAAGGATTGTTTCTCCATGCTATCATCTGTTGGAACACTTGTCGGTACATTTTCTCTATGTCCGTTGTAAATACGTACTTATGAATCAGAAACCATAATAATATAGGCAGAAGTTCACTCTGAACTGTGGGTCCAGCATTCAGAATGTCATTAAGAGATTTTCCACTTGATGATTTACATAATGCATCAAATACTACGCGCTGCTTTGAAGTAATATGAAGTATGAAGTAATATCTTTTCGGAACATATGATGCTGGGACTATTTTCATGTGTACTAGTTCTTCATATTCTTGCATGAAGTTTACATAGTCCTTCCAAGTGTCTGGTGAAGTCCATCGCTCCAATGCCAGGAATCTTTTCGTTGCAATTTCCAAAGACCCCCCCAGGGCTGAAGAGTGTTTAGAAAATGGGAGTTTTACTATGATCCGGCCATCACATGTTCTTTGTAGGTTCTCTATGAAATAAGCTTCGCACTGTCTTTCAATAAGTGTGCGTGGGTTTTGATTTTGAGCGATAACCATGCCATTCATTCAGAGATCAAGTTTATCTGTGATCTTGAGTTTAGCAGTGCTCTGAAGTTAGCAACCTGCCCGTTAGTAGTAGTCTACTGCCACTCTTGCTGTGGCCAGTAGGTTGTAACTATTGTTACTTGCTGCACAAACCATTGGTCGAAGAGAAGATAGAGCAAACTAATTACCGTAGATTGAGTCGGGAAAGGCAAATCTGAAAGGCAAGGGAGAGAGAGGGAATTGGCCGAGCCGAACGCTGAGAGCGGCCTGGCATTTGGCGCGCAGTTTGCACTCAAATTTGAGTGGATTAAGTACATAGGCATGTCGCTTGAGCTCTTGGTTATAGAGTTTGGGATAGTTTGAGGAAGTTCATTTTTCTTTTATATTTTTTTTTACCAAACATTTCTAGTTTTAGAGTACCTTTATACATATTTATACTTCTTTTCCAAAAATATTTATTTGTTTTAGGCCAGGTTATGTTCATTCTGTAAAATTAGTCTATATGTCCTATATTTCATATGTATCTGTGGGTAGTTCTTATCAGTAAGTAAATAAATTTTATAATGTTTTAATTTTGTGACATCTTTGACATCAGCTGATCCCATGAGTTAGGAGAAATACCCCGCATAGGGGCCCTTCGGACGGATGCCAGGGGGCAGAAGGGCCAATGGAAGGGTGGGCACAGTGGGCCTCAGGAACACCAGAGGCCGAATTAGAGAAGAGCCACGGGAGCAAAGCGGACGACTCCTTCCGAGAAATAGATTCGATGTTGTCGGGAAGGTGCCTATAGCGGGTTTCTCTATCCCGGTTTAGCTTGTCTTTAGCACGCACTCAATCTCTAGATATAATGAAGAAAGGCAAATCATGAGAGGGGAAGCAAGACCACCACCCCCCTAGCCGACGAGCCCGAGCCGGAATATTTCGCGTGCGCTCCTCTCTCATGCCCGACACCACGCCTGAAAATATTGAATTTGAATGTGGTTCGCTACATTTATAATTTATTATTTTATAGATAATCATTATAACTATAAATTTGGCGCCCAACGTGGGGCCACATCATCCAGATGTAGCTCACACACCCGCTTACCTCCAGACAACATCTTTTTCGTTTAGTTCTGCTGCACCCTTTTCTCAGACGCTTCGGAAATGGAGCTGCTCAGATACCTCATTATCAGGCGTCCAGCCACGGCTGAGGGAGGGAGAATGCAAACTTAAACAAGTTATTTCAGTAGATTTTTCCAAAAATAGGTATCCCGTACATATTTGTTGAGTCCATAGGTTCGGTCTTTCAGACGCATAGGATTTGCAGGCTTTGAGGTTCTAAGAACACATCGTCTGAGCACGGATGAAGGTCAACCAAAGGTCTTAACCAATGAAGTCATTAGGCTCAATCTTATCTCGTCTTTCGCATAGGAATCCAATTCATTTCGTTTGCAAACGAATTATTAGCCACGAAAAATAGTAGAAAAAGAGGTATGCCTAAAATTCCTATCGTAAGGTGCATATGCAGATTAGCGGCTTGGATTTCAGACGAAACCGATCACTTTGGTCGCTCGCTGGCCACAGCTGATTAAGGTGTTTGTTGTTGATGTTTGGCACGCGACCGACACCAAGCATTGCACACTGCAGTTTTTGTTGTTTTTTTTATTCCGCTTTGTGCTAGTTGGCTTTCAAACTAAATGGGTGTTTCTCTTTGATTTTGGGTATGCTTGATGTCAAATTGTTTCATGATTTTGTTTATCTTTCCTTATTCCGAGTTTTGCAGTTTTGCTTGTTCCGAATTCTTTTGTTTTAGATTTTTTTTTATATTTCGATCTGATTTACAGTTTATTCGGTCTGGCAAATGGATTGCAGTCCGTAACGTAGACGATTGAGTTTGTTTATTTTTTTGTTTTGCTTTGTCTTTATTTTTGTACGAGTTTCTTTTTTTGTAGTTGATTGGCGTTCGGGTCACGGAATTCGTACTGATTAGTTAGTTATATGAAATAGAAATTTCTCTAAATATTAGGCCATAGGTTAGGCAGGAGTAATTTTTAGTTTAAGAATTTTTGACATTTTTTTTTTGAACATGATGGTACGATCCGATGACGAGGGGGAGGTTAATGCCCCGTCTCCACCGCAATGCGCACTGTGTGAGAGGAGTCTCTCCGAAGGTGCATTGTTTAAAACTAAATGCGGGCATGAATTCCATAAGGCGTGTCTCACCACCCATGCTCAAAGCAAAAATTTTTGCCCTACATGCAGAACCATTTGCTTTGAAAAGGCTACTACCTCATCGGACTCAATAGCGAGGAACACAAGACAGCAAACAAAAGCTAAGTCACCAGCTCGAGTTAGTCAAGCCATTAGTATGGCCAAGGAGCCGACAGAATCGGGAATTTCACAAGCTGAGCAGATATCCAGCGCGGTAGCGCAAGCTGTCCAAGCGATGCAGAACGATCTGTTGACCCAGCTTAGAAGTCAAATGGCTCAGCTATTTGAGGCGAACGCATCATCATACCTTCGGCCAACTGAGATAGCTTCTCAGAGTGTGTCCGACAGTGAGGCACTGCGTCAATCAACGTTTGACCGGCCACGGTCAGCCAACGGTGCAGTCTCAGCTCGGGAAACCCCAAGGAGCGCGGTCTCCGATCTCCTGCAGAGACCCGATAAAGTGGGGCACATTCTCAACGGCTGGAAGTTGCGGTTTAGTGGGAGTCAAGATGGACTTAGCATCGACAACTTCATTTACCGAGTAGAGGTGCTCACGCACCAGACACTCGAAGGAAATTTTGGAGTTCTCTGCAGCAATGCCAGCCTGCTGTTCGATGGGAAGGCGAGAGAGTTCTTTTGGCGGTACCACAAAACAGTTCGGGATTTGCGCTGGGATCTCCTTTGCGCGGCTTTGCGAAAACAGTTCAGGGATGTACGAACAGATGTCGACCTGAGGGAGGCAATACGTGACCGGAAACAGCGGGATCGTGAGAGTTTTGACGCTTTCTACGATTCCATCGTGCTGCTGATGGACAATTTAGAAACTCCTCTGTCGGAACGAGAATCTGTGGAAACCATGAGCAGAAATTTGCGCCCAGAGATAAGGCATGAGTTGCTAAATCTCTCAATCCCTTCGGTAGACCGCCTGAGGGAGATATGTCGTCGCAGGGAGAGCTTCTTGGACGATGTGAGGAAGACTCAGGGGTATCAGAAGGTTGTGCCATTCCGCAAACAGATATCCGAACTCATCGAAGAGGCTCAACTAGATGACGCGATTGAGTTTTCGGATGTGGATGGTGAAGAAGAGATCGGTGCAATGGCATTAATATGTTGGAATTGCCGCAAGGAGGGTCATCGGTACCAAGATTGCGAGGCGAAACGTAGAATTTTTTGCTATGGGTGTGGAGCGCCAAACACCTATAAGCCCTCTTGTGTTCGGTGTCAAAAAAACGGGAAAGCGAACACACAATTGCGCCAACAATCGTGTGTTCCAAGAAACAAGCCGGCGAACCAAGAAACGAGCACATAGAGAATACTGTTCCATCCGAAGAGGAAGTGGGGCCGATGAGGAGTTCATTGGTCTGGCCTCAACTCATTGATTGGAGTCAAAATGAAATGCCGAGTTGCGCCTTATCCAGAGTAAAATCCACCTCACGAAATGCCAAAAGAATGCGGGCCTACTGGCGATCATTGAAAGCCATCAATGCGATTAGGTATAAGTATAATGATAAACGGCCATATGCCGAGGTTAGGTTATTAGATAGAGTAGTTTTAGGGTTAATGGATACAGGAGCGGCTATGAGCGTAATTGGAGGAAAATTGGCTGAAGAGGTCATTAGAAGTAGGATCCCTTTTAAAAGAGTTGCTTCAACAGCTTGTACCGCAGATGTAGTCAGACAGGATGTCGTGGGCCGCCTAAAAATACCGGTAAATTACAAGGATGTGAACAAGAGTTTAGAGTTGCACATAATACCCTCGTTAAGCCAAGATCTGTACCTGGGTATTGATTTTTGGTCGACCTTTGACCTACTTCCTCCATCCATGCAGGTCTCAGAACTCGCACTGGATTCCCACGCACTTTCGGAGGGTCAAAGGAGCAGTTTGAGGGAGGTCATAGCCAAGTTTCCGTCATTCGCTGTATCGGGCCTTGGGAAAACAAGCTTGTTATCGCATTCTATAGACGTTGGAGATGCCAAGCCGGTAAAACAACGGCATTTTCCTGTGTCTCCGGCAGTTGAAAAGCTGTTATATGCGGAGGTCGATAGGATGCTCAAGATGGGGGTTATCGAGGAATCGGAGAGCGCCTGGTCTTCGCCCGTTGTTCTAGTACAGAAGCCGGGGAAGGTTCGACTCTGTCTGGATAGCAGAAAGGTCAATGCGGTGACCAAAAAGGATGCGTATCCGCTGCCACAAATCGATGGGATATTGAGTCGGCTTCCGAAAGCCATGTACATTTCAAGTTTAGACTTGAAAGACGCATATTGGCAAGTCCCCCTTGAGCCCAGCTCGCGCGATAAGACAGCGTTCACAATACCGGGCAAGCCACTGTATCAATATAGGGTAATGCCTTTCGGCCTGACCAACGCGTCACAGACAATGACACGATTGATGGACAGGGTTATTTCGCCAGATCTCCGAAATGAAGTATTCGTATACCTGGATGACTTGTTGGTGGTGTCGGACAATTTTGAGACCCATATGAGGGTTTTGAGTGTGGTAGCTGGGCAAGTCAAATCGGCGGGGTTGACGCTCAATGTCGAAAAAAGCAAATTCTGCATGCGCTCAGTTAAATACTTGGGCCATATTGTGGGAAACGGCGTCATTCGTACGGACCCGGAGAAAATATCGGCCATGAAGGATTTTCCGTTGCCAAAGTCGTTAAAAGCCCTGCGGAGTTTTCTGGGGATGGTAGGGTGGTATAGGAAGTTTATCGATAATTTCGCTTCAGTCGCTACTCCACTAACCGACCTATTAAAACCTAGGCAGAAATTTGTAATGACCCCAGAGGGAAAGGAAGCATTCGAGCAGTTAAAGGAGATGTTGTGCTCTGCTCCTGTACTTCGAAGTCCGGATTTCAGCAAGCCGTTCTATATTCAATGCGACGCCAGTAAAACGGGTGTTGGAGGTGTATTGGTGCAGAAAACACCAGAAGGCGACGAGTACCCAATTTCATTCGTTTCAAAGAAATTGAACAAAGCTCAGAGGAACTACTCAGATACCGAGCAAGAATGTTTGGCAGCCATCGTCTGTATTAAGCGCTTCCGAGCTTTTGTCGAAGGACATGAGTTTACGGTCATTACTGACCACGCTTCACTCAAGTGGCTCATGTCGCAGACGGATCTGCATTCTCGGTTGGCTCGTTGGGCGTTGAAGCTGCAGGGTTTCAAGTTCAAAATTGAGCATCGTAGTGGCAGATTAAATGTTGTTCCTGATGCACTCTCTAGGGTGAATGAGCAAGAGCTAGCGGCGATTGAGGCCAATCAAGGATTGTTGGTGGATCCTCTGTCGCCGGAGTTTAAAGCGGAGGAGTACTCTGAGATGGCAAAGCGAGTGGAGGCCAATATCGATAAGCTGCCCGATCTGAAAGTTGTGGAGGGCTTGGTATATCGAAGGTCAGATCACTCCACTGGCGATCTGCTCAACGATACGTTCGCTTGGAAACTTTGGGTTCCAAAGGATCTGGTGGGCGACGTGCTAAAGAAGGCTCATGACAATCCTCTAGCGTCGCATGGAGGCGTGCATAAAACCCTAGAAAGGATTCGAAGGTATTACTATTGGCCCGGACTAGTCAACGATGTCAGAGATTACATTCGTGGATGTGAGGCCTGCAAAATGACCAAAGCACCGAACACCGTGCAACGGCCGCCTATTGGCGTTGCGCCCGAGTCACAAAGGTTTTTCCAGAGATTGTATGTTGATTTTCTTGGCCCGTACCCTCGTTCTCGTAGTGGTCATATTGGGATCTTTATAGTATTGGACCACTATTCGAAGTTCGTGTTTTTAAAGGCGGTAAAGAAATTGACTGCGGATGTGGTCATCAAGTACCTTCAGCAGGATTTGTTCCACACCTTTGGCGTTCCGGAGACGATTGTTTCCGACAACGGATCACAGTTTAAAGCTGAAGCTTTCCAGAAGCTACTGAGAGAGTACCAAATATCTCACACTCTCACGGCGGTGTACTCGCCGCAGGCTAATGCATCCGAACGGGTGAATCGATCTGTGATAGCTGCCATACGGTCCTATGTGAGAGCAGACCAAAAGGATTGGGATGAGCATCTCAGCAGCATATGCTGCGCCCTGAGGTCGTCCGTGCATGCAGGAATTGGCACCACTCCATTCTATATGGTATTTGGTCAGCACTTCATATCTTCCGGTTCGCAGTACAAATTGCTGAGAGCTTTGAGCCTATTGGAAGATAAGTCGGCCAAATTTTCTCGGGAAGATTCTCTCGAGTTAGTACGCCAAAAGGCTTGTCAAGTCATGAAAGGGCAGTATGACAGGAACGAGCGCCAGTATAACTTGAGGGCTAGGGAGATCTCGTATAGACAGGGTCAAGAAGTTTACAGGAGAAATTTCAAGCAAAGTAATTTCACAGCGGGATATAGTGCCAAATTGGGGCCAGCTTATCTGAAGTCTAGAGTTCGTAGGAAGTTGGGGAATTCTTTGTATGAGCTGGAGGATTTGCAGGGCAGGTCAGTAGGGCGCTTTCACGCCAAGGATATTAAACAATAGCTACAAGCTTCCTGGTGATCCGTCTTGGGATGTTGAACCCCAAGCCAGATCTTGAGGGGGGGCTTTTGTAGTGCTTGTAGCAAGCGAATACGAAATTAAGTTTTTTTTGTGGCGCCATCTAGTGGTCAGGAGGCATGGGAGAGCACTGGTCAAAAAAGGAAAGGGGTTGCGCTAACAGGCTCAAATGTCAAGTTTGAGTGGAGGGAGCGTCATCCAAGCCTGTTAGGGGGTTTGCCGCCTGAAAGCCAGCGTCCCTATCGGCAATTCTCTTGAAAGAGTTCGAGAAGCCAGAAGTGTCTCGTAGTGGTGGAAAATTATTTGAAAAAAAAAACTGAATTACGCGGAAAGAGAAAAAAAGAAGATAAATTGTGCGTGGCTGAGTTCCATTCTGGCTGTTTAAGCCCCATATTTATGTTTGGCAGCGCTGAGTCCGTTCCGAGTAAGTGGGAAAGTTAAGAAATATGTGACAAAAAAAAGGGCTCAATGAAATATTCAAACGCAGTCTTGGCGCTTATCAAGGGATTCCGAAGAAGCTATCGAGATTGCATTTGTTGCGGACGCAACTTTTTCTGGGAGATCGACGAGCGGCAGCAGCAACGCAACAAAAACGAGCGGTTAAAGAACAATTAATTCGCTTTGGTTGTTGCTAAACATACGCTCAACCGGCGCATCGAACGGCGCAAGCGCACAGCGAGCCATTGGAGGAGCGAAGAGCGTAGCTATTTTAGTTCCCGAGCGACCAAGCACCCGGCGCCGTCGTCGTAGCTTAGGAGCTCGAAAGCCCAAGCGCCGATTGGATGTTTGTTATAAAAATAACTTAACCTTTTCCCTGGTCCCGCTGTCCGATCGGCAAGTGTAGGCGTAAAGTGCAGAAAGGGAGTTTTCAAACAAAGAAAAAAAAAGAAGAAAAAAACCCAAACAAAAGATAAACGAAGAAAAAAAGAAAAAAAAACTTACATATGTAGTTATAGAATAAGCAGTTATGTGAACATAGGAGAAATTGAAGAAGGAGAAAGGCGTTAGGGGATAGAGGAACGAGAGAAAAGAGAATGCGCGCCTAAAGAAAAAGAAAGAGAACAAGTGAGGAATTTTTGTTTGATTAACGTATCGAAACCCAGCCTCGATCTTGCCGATCACAAGAAATGTTTTTCCCGTCCCTATGCCCTTGACTTTATTTTCCCCCCGCAGCATTTCAGGTGTTCGTCGGGAAAGCGCTTTCGTCGATGGAACGCTGAGCTGAGAAAAAGGTATGTGTGGAACGTTGTTATTTTTGTCTTTCCATTTCTATTAAACGACTCAAACGAAAGAGAAGATAGAGCAAACTAATTACCGTAGATTGAGTCGGGAAAGGCAAATCTGAAAGGCAAGGGAGAGAGAGGGAATTGGCCGAGCCGAACGCTGAGAGCGGCCTGGCATTTGGCGCGCAGTTCGCACTCAAATTTGAGTGGATTAAGTACATAGGCATGTCGCTTGAGCTCTTGGTTATAGAGTTTGGGATAGTTTGAGGAAGTTCATTTTTCTTTTATATTTTTTTTTACCAAACATTTCTAGTTTTAGAGTACCTTTATACATATTTATACTTCTTTTCCAAAAATATTTATTTGTTTTAGGCCAGGTTATGTTCATTCTGTAAAATTAGTCTATATGTCCTATATTTCATATGTATCTGTGGGTAGTTCTTATCAGTAAGTAAATAAATTTTATAATGTTTTAATTTTGTGACATCTTTGACATCAGCTGATCCCATGAGTTAGGAGAAATACCCCGCATAGGGGCCCTTCGGATGGATGCCAGGGGGCAGAAGGGCCAATGGAAGGGTGGGCACAGTGGGCCTCAGGAACACCAGAGGCCGAATTAGAGAAGAGCCACGGGAGCAAAGCGGACGACTCCTTCCGAGAAATAGATTCGATGTTGTCGGGAAGGTGCCTATAGCGGGTTTCTCTATCCCGGTTTAGCTTGTCTTTAGCACGCACTCATTCTCTAGATATAATGAAGAAAGGCAAATCATGAGAGGGGAAGCAAGACCACCACCCCCCTAGCCGACGAGCCCGAGCCGGAATATTTCGCGTGCGCTCCTCTCTCATGCCCGACACCGCGCCTGAAAATATTGAATTTGAATGTGGTTCGCTACAGTGCAACCCATAACCGGACCAAAGTAGTCTAGTCCCACAAAGGTGAAAGATCGCTGATATGGAGTCACTCTCTCCTTGGGTAGTTGACCCATTAAAGGAGCGACTGGTTTGGCACCATGGTTCTTGCAATACTGGCAAAAAGCTTTTGCCCGAACAACCGCTCTTCGTAGGTTTATGATCCAGAACTTGCGTCTTATTTCGTTTATAATGGTTTTGTCATTTTGATGGTGGTAGGTTTCATGATACCATTTTACAATGAGTTCTGTTAAGCTATGTCGTGACGGCAATATTATTGGTTGACGTTGTGATTCTGGAATAGCGATGGCATAATCCAATCTTCCTGCGATAACCAAAACGTCATACGCACTTAGTTTTGGAGAGAGCGTATATATTGAACTGCTCTTAGAAACTGATTTCGAGTTTTGTAATTCAGCCACCTCGACTGCGTATACTTGATTTTGTACCATTTTACACAATTTAGATTCAGCAAGGACTAATTCAAGTACGGATTACAATTTCTTTCTCGACACGGTTCAGCTTGAGATCGAATACAAACTTGTCGGACCTACTATCCCAATACATGCCTAAAATCTTGTCTGTTGATTCGTTACTCATTTGGACAGTTGGTGCTACAGAATCGTTATTCTTCGTATCATTAAGCAATTCCTGAATTCGATTCGAATTAGACACAAAGCCCCTGAGTTCAAATTCTCCCATCTTTTGTACTCTCTTGACTTCCTGACTGATTTGAAGGGCTTCTTGTTCGGATTTAAAACTAGCAACAAAGTCATCTACGTAATGCTTCGTTCGAATGGCATCGATTACTTCCTCCCTGTAACATTCAGCGTTTTGTGCGTTTATATTCTTTATATATTGGGCACAACAAGGAGAGCATGCTGCTCCAAAGATAAGGACAGTCATCTTGTATGTTTCAAGCTGAGCATTGCGATTGCCATGTCTCCAAAGGAATCTTAAAGAATCCTGATCCTCTTTTCGAACTTGCACTTGTAAAAACATCTCCTTTATATCAGCACATACTGCAAACTTTACTTGTCGAAATTTGAAAAGAATCGTCGTCAATGGCGGGTTTTCATCAGGTCCCTTTAAAAGCATGGTATTTAGGGAAACACAATTGATCGTCGCGGCTGCATCGAAAACCAATCTCATTTTCTTGGGCTTGTTTATGTTAACAACACCGAAGTGCGGTAAATACCAGGTCCTTGGTTCAATACGAGCGGCTTCTTGCTCCGACATCTTAACAGCGTATCCTTTTTGAACGAAATCCATTATGGCCTTTTCATATTCTTCCATCTTTCCTAATCCGTGCATTTTGTTCTCTACTCCATGCAACCTCTGAAGAGCCATGTTGTAGCTGTCCGGGAATTTAACCACATCTTTCTTCCAAAGGAGTCCAGTCTCGTAAAAACCTTCTAGCTTTCTAGTTGTGTTCTTTAATATATCCCTTGCTCTAGATATATCCGCTGATTCCAATAGCTTTATAGGTACCTTTACTCCAAAGTTTTCCGTTGTGAAGTAATCTGCTATCATCTTATGGATATCTTGTTCTGAGTTGTCTTCCTTTGGACATGCATGTAGGACCACCGACAGTCGTGTTAAACCAATCTTTTCGTCTCCATTCGAGCCATACAAAAGCCAGCCCAACGGCGTTTTAGCTGCAATTAGATTTGTATCTAAATAAATACTTTTGATGTTGGCTATCAAATGACAATTATTAATTCCAATCAAAATCATAGGATTAGCATCTGTATATCCATTTATTGGTAAACTTCTTAGCCGTGTGTATTTTTCAGTAAGTTTCTCAACTTCGACTGACTGAAAAGGTAGATCTAATGGAGGTACTGAATTCCCTGTTATACGTAGCCATTTTTTATCAGATCCAGGTGCTTTAATGCGAAGATTTCATTCCATTGATAAAAACTCTTTGGCGTGATTTTCAATCCAGTTTAGAGTCAACTTTCTCTTTGCTTCACGTACGCCCAGCATATCTGCTAACTTTTCGTTTATCAATGAGGCAGACGATCCTTCGTCTAAAAATGCGTACGTTCGAATGATCTTGTTGCTTGGTCCCACAATTTCTACAGCCAAAACCTTGAAAAGCAATTTTGGAATGTTTGGCTTAATCGTATTTATCGTAGCCTCTTGCGACTCAACTTTCTCTTCCATTTGAGAGTCGTCTGGGTGTAAAGACACATGGTGCTTCCTCTTGCATTCATCTTTCTTACAGTCACGTCGGTATTTGCAAATTGTCAGATTGTGTCCCTTTCGAAGACAACCATTCCATTTTTCTTTTTGTCCAGCCTTTAAATACTGTTCACATTTATTTAAATAATGTTCACCCTGACATTTATAACATTCCACTTTGTTTTGATTTGGTTCTTTTTTGGAAGAATGTAAAATAGATTTTTGTGGACCTTTATATTCGCCCTTCGACTGTTTAACGTGAATTGGGCCTGTAATCGTTGCTCTTGCTATACTTCTTGCCATATTGCTCAGCCAGTTGCTAAAGTTGTCCAAATTGGGATAAGGCTGTATCTGCGATGAATTTTCAACCTATTGAATACGTTTGCTGAGTGGCATCTTTCCTACCAAACTTTCTATCAAAGACGGATTTTGTAAATGTTGAGCAGCACTAGCTGACTTCAAAAATAGAACTAAATTATCTACTTTAGAAGCAAATACAACAAGCTTTTCTAAATTGTTCTATGTTACAAGAGCTAATTGGTTAACCATATTTATTTGACTGCTAATTAACATTTCTGGCCTTCCATATGTAAACTGTAGTCGTTCCATAATAAAATAAACATTTACAGGATTAATTAATAGGCCCTTAACTTCTTCTCTCGCACCTCCCTTCAGACCTTTTTGCAACCTCAACAGATTCTCCAAATTTGTATACGTATATGCTTTTGATGATTCCCAAAACATTGTGGAGAATACTGGCCTAGCTAATTCTGGTAAATCTAGCAATTTTCGTGGGTTTATATTTCGGGAGTGCTGATATTCAAACAAATTACCATTAATGTCACCATGCAAATTGTCCCCACCAACATTATCAAACCTGTACATACCGATATTTCTGTCGACATCAATGTTTCGAACGGGTTGACTTTCAGATGCTTCTATAGCAGCGCTGAAGCCAGAACCTTGTGCGCCTCCCGTAGCGCCAAAGCCATGTGCGCCTCCAGCAGTGCCAAAACCATATGCGCCTCCAGTAGCACCAAAACCATGTGCGCCTCCAGTAGCGCCAGAACCATGTGCGCCTCCAGTAGCGCCAGAACCATGTGCGCCTCCAGTAGCGCCAGAACCATGTGCGCCTCCAGAAGCGCCAGAACCATGTGCGCCTCCAGTAGCGCCAAAACCATGTGCGCCTTCAGTAGCGCCAAAACCATGTGCGCCTCCAGTAGCGCCAGAACCATGTGCGCCTCCAGTAGCGCCAAAACCATGTGCGCCTCCAGTAGCGCCAAAACCATGTGCGCCTTCAGTAGCGCCAGAACCATGTGCGCCTCCAGTAGCGCCAAAACTATATGCGCCCTCAGTAGCGCCAGTACCATGTGCGCCTCCAGTAGCGCCAGTACCATGTGCGCCTCCAGTAGCGCCAGAACCATGTGCGCTTCCAGTAGCGCCAAAACCATTTGCGCCCTCAGTAGCGCCAAAACCATGTGCGCCTCCAGTAGCGCCAGAACCATGTGCGCTTCCAGTAGCGCCAAAACCATATGCGCCCTCTGTAGCGCCAGAACCATGTGCGCCTCCAGTAGCGCCAGAATTGTGTGTGCCCTCAATGGCACTGTGATCATGTGTGCCTCCAATGGCACCGAGACTGTGTGTGCCCTTAATGGCACAGAGCTTGTGTGCACTTTTATTTGCCGTAATTACCCTGTTGTCGTGCTTGTGTGGGAATTCATTTTCCGTGATCACCCTGTTGTCGACCTGTGTAGGAATTCATTTGCCGTGATCACCCTGTTGTCGTGCTTTTGTGGTGATCATTTGCCGTGATCACCCTGTTGTCTTGCTTGTGTGGGAATTCATTTGGCTGCACCGGGTGTACTAATGTACGCTTTGCTGCTTCTCCCATTGTTTCATATGCAGATCTAATTTCATTTTTGCACATGATCATCAATCGCTCCTCCAACAACGCGACTTGGTTTGCCTGACCATCAATTTGGCCATTCAGTTGATCTTTCATTCTAGATTGATCTTCTTTAAATCTCCATTAAATCTCGCAAGATAGCATTTTGTTGATTCTTTCTCCTTTGGTTCCACCATTGTAACCTCCTTGTCGGATTCTATACTGTCCTCCGAGTTTGATCCATGGTTCGATCCACGGTTTGGCATCGGTGTAGACGTACCGGCCATGTCGCTTGAATCAAATTCTAACCTTTTCTTGCTGCGCAGATTTATCTGTGAGTGTCTGTGTACATTTCATCAAAGTGTGCACGGCGTCGTATGTGCGTGTATTTGTGAATTTCACCACTTTGCGAAATAACTCTTGGACGGTCAAAATTACAAAATTAATAAAGATGTTGCCACTTCGTGTGGCAAATAAGAATCACAACACTAAAATATAACCGCTCGTTCTATACACTTGTAATACATTTATTTTTAATCTAATCCACTTAAATAAAGTAGAGTAAGAGTCGAGGTCGGAGTCGGTTTATTAATTTGTGTTGTTATGCCGTCATTTTCTCACACACTGCTCCTCTTCTTGCTCCTTTTAGTGATGGCAGACGCCACTTCGTGGCAATAGTTACTTTTTTGAAATATCGATAGTAGGCTGATATGTCTAAGGGGTGGGAACATGGTGACAGCTCTAAATTTAAAATTTAAATTCAAATCAATTAATCAAACACTCTAATGAACTAGCAACACTGACTGAGTACCGGGTATAAAGTAGAGCCGCGGCCTTTGCCGCGGCTCACAACGTTCCCTGTCGTTTTGTTTAATATTGTGTTTCGGAACGAGCATAGAATATATAAGTGATGATTGTAGCGACTATGGTGATCGGTGTTGATGAGATAATTAGTGGAGAGACTTATGGCTATGGTGTTAGGGTGATATGTATGTGTGTATGATGGTTACGGGGGTATACATGCGTTTGTGTGATTTGGTGGATCGTTATGAAGGTTTGTATGAAATGATTTTTGATGATTGTGTTGGAACGTATATGTGCCGGGACACGGCACGCTCCCAGGCGAAGCTCTCTTGAACCAGGCGCTGCTCCAGGGAATCCGCCTCCTGTGATCTCCTGGTCGGCCAGTAACGGGCTGTTGCGGCGATCCTCTGGCGGCTGCTGAATGTTGCCTCCGCTGTGGTCTTCTGTTGCTCCTGTTGGGTCTTTTTTTTTTGTTTCTTTTTTATTTTTTTTCTTTTTAATTTTTTTGAATCTTGTACACGTGCGCTCTGCTCTTTTTTTCCGGAAACACAACAGCTGACGCGGCCATTCCTGCATTCCAACCCTCGCAACTATCGGCTCTGTTCCAAGCCGACCATAACACCACACTGATATTTCCAGGTCTTGCCGTCAAAACAGTAGTGCAAAACCAGGCGGCTTCCGGAGATTATTCGACCCAAACGTAGGCCATCGCCCACACCCTGAGATTAGCCGCTGACGTACGTCCTGATGGCTGCCAAGACAGTCTGATTCATCCGTTCTGCCGCATTTCCCTGAGGTGCGTAGTTCTCTGACCTCACGTGGGTGATACTCCTTTTATTTTCGACACAAACTGTTTGCCATTATCGGTATTCACCGTTTCAGGCACGCCAAATTGCGCAAAGAATCGAATAACGGCTGCCGAAGTGGCTATGGACACGGCCTTCAACCAGACATACTTCGACATGTGGTTGGCTGCGTGTTCGGGGATATGGACCTAAAAAGTCAAGGTAGAGTTTTTTGATCGGCCTCTCGGTGAACGTTTCTGCCCCCATGAGCGGACGATTACGCTGCGTCGAATATTTCGTCTCCTTGCAGATGTCACAGCCCGCCACATATGCGTACACTTGTACAGTCATACGGGGCCAATAGTAATATTCCCGCAGGCGTCCCAGCGTCCTCGCAGCTCCTCCATGCATTGCCACGTCGCTGCCGTGGGCCCCCTAGATCATCATGTTCGTCAGGGCTTCCGGAATCCACAGCTTCCACTGGAATTCCTCCAATTCTGCGTCTAAATAACAGTCCATCTTCCACCTTCAGGTTTGGAAACTTATCTTCATCCTGCTGGACTGACTCCATCCTCTTCTTATACTCTTCATCCTCGAATGCGGTGGTGTCGAAGTCTAAAAAGTCCATCGCCTCCACATCAAACGGACGAGACAGCATGTCGGCGACAACGTTGTCCTTCCCTTTGCGGTGCTCTATCTTAAAATCATACGCCTGCAGAGCTAATGACCATCTGGCTAGTCTCCCATCCAGTGCCTTGAACTTCATTAGCCACTGCAAACTTGCGTGGTCCGTTATGACGGTGAACGGCATCAGCTCTACGTAGGCACGGAACTTCTCGATTGCCTACACCGCCGCTAAACACTCCTTTTCCGGAACGCTGTAGCTCAGCTGTGCACCTCTCAGCTTCGCTAAAAAGAACGCGATCGGGTGTTTTGCTCCCTCTTCATCCTTCTTTTTTTTCCTATCCCTACGTGGCTCGCATCACACTGGATGAAGAAGTGCTTTTTAAAATCTGGGTGGCGTAACACAGGAGCTCTGGTTACAGCTACTCGAACGATTCGCTCGCTTTCTACCGTCGTCATCAAAATATCCGAAGATATCATCCAGCTGTCCCCAAAAATCGCCGAATCTGTCGCACATTCGTTGGCATCGGTATTTGTGATATCGCTTGTACCTTCTCCGGATCGGTTCTCACGATCGTCACATACGAATCGCGACTTTTAATTCCCTATCTTCAGGTTTGTAGCATTGAGACATTTCGCCACTTCATCCAACAGCTTTAAATGTTCCTCGAACGTCCGTGAACTCACCAGTAAGTCATCCAAATACACAAATACATGGCTTTGGAGCCGTTGGGGAATTACGCGGTCCATTAACCGATAAAGCCGCTGTGCTGCATTGCACAAACCGAAGGGCATCGACTTAAATTGGTAGAGTGGTCTCCCTGGCACCGTAAATGCCGTGTATGTCTGTCCTTCGGGCTCCAGCTCTATCTGCCGAAAGGCGTGCTTTAAGTCGATGCTGCTGAAAAATATGGTGACCTCAACGCGGCTCAGGATTGATTCAATGGAAGGCAGCAGGTAAGCATCTTTGAGAGTTAGGTTTTTCAGCTTTTGCGCATCCAAGCACAATCGATTTTTTCCCGGCTTCCTCACCAAAGTCACTCGGTTGCTCCATGAACTTTCGCTGAGCTCTATGACTCCCAGACGCAGCATCTCATCGACTTCGGCAAACAACAGCTCCTGTACCGCCGGGGATACTGGATAAAATTATTCCTTAACGAATACTGCTCCCTCGACAAAGCGTATCTCGTGCATCGAACGACCGAAACTTCTCCTTCACCTGATCCAAACGCATCTGCTGAGAGTGTGTCAGCTCGTGAGGTTCCGTTGGTCTACACCTTGTCAGCAGTTCGGCCTTGATTACCGCTTCCTCTTCTTCTTTTTCCAGGCCTACTATATGCGGCGCCAGTCCGAACTTCCGCCAGAAATCGACCCCTAAAAACAACGGCTGTTTCAGCAAGGGACACTGAAACAATTCCATGGCATGCTTCTGGCCTCCATAGGTCATTACTGCCGTCACATGGCCCAGTATTTGATGAGGCGCGCCGAGCACTGTCTGCACCGAGAATTTAGGCGAGTCGTGAAGATTTTCTCTAATTCATTCACTAACTCTCTTCCACCTCTTCCCAGCAGGCTCACTGATGCACCCGTATCTAGGAGGCCCATAAGCATCTTCGGGCCCAGACCTACTTGCGCGAATGGTCTGTCATCCGGGCTTACCGCCGATCGGATTGCTGCACACAGGCCGCGTTGCCTTCTCTGGCGCGAGTTACCAGCTCAGCACCTACCGTCGCCCTTCCCCCTCCGGAACCTCTACGAGCCGACTACAATGTAAAGACCACCAACTCATATCCGCTCCAATTGCAACAGCGGCCGCAAACCCCAACGTAAGCAGATTCTCGGCCACTCAGAAAGTAGGGAATCAGCAAATTTGTAAACCATATCTACCCAAAGCTAAAATAAAGATCAGACTATTTTCATACTCAAACCCAAACGGACGTGTATTCAATGCAACCACAATACGGGCTATTATAAATCTAAATCGGGCAAAAACCTTAATTGGACCAAACTCCAGGAAACATATCCCACTTCATCATAACTGGCGCAGTCGGAGACCTTCGTCCACGAACGGGACTCTAGTAGAAAACACCAGGAAAACCCTAGAGTTCACGAGAAGGCGGAGGAGTACCCAAAAGGATGTTCTGGAGGATTACAGTAGCGGCACTATTGTAAGAAGATATAAATACATACGTATGTGAATAAGAGTGAGTAGAGTGTTGATGTGAAATGGAGGAAATGAATAAAATAACAAGAGAAAATTGAAAAACAAAGAAGTAGTGAATGGAGTGATTGAAGAAATGTGAGTAGTGAAATAGGGAGCGAAAAAAGTGAGGACTTAGCGGCGAATCAGCCCAGTCAAAATCGTTGTAATACAAATGAATAAAAATTATAAAAATTACAAATTAAGTGCAAATAAAGGTCCAAATGGGCAAAACTACTTCAACCAGAAGCATCCCAAATAAAATGAAAGAATTAATTACAAAACAAATGCAAAAGGGGAGCGACGAAAAGGGGGCCGCAGTAGAGGTTGCCGCGACGAGCAGCGGATCGAACGGTTGCAGTTGTGGTTGGTTCGACGTCGACCCGAGCAGCCGGCAGAGGCGGTTGGCTTGGCATACGTGCAGTCGTAGCAGCGTTCGGAACGTTGTTCGGCGCGAGGCGATCGGCGGATCGAGCGGTCACGTTGCGTTGGACGGAAGTCGGGTCGATCGTTTGGTATGAACGAACGGCTTGACATATGGCCGGCCGTTGGCGGCGAAGAGCGGACCAGCAGGCCGTTCGATGGAAGGGCGATTCGATTGAGACAAGGTCAGCCCAACCAAGTTGGGTTGGAAGCCCGGTGGCTTACGGTGAGCCCATACATGTGTGTGCAACACATGGAGACAGGGCCGGCACGAAAACGAAGCGGCCGGCGGGCCCGAAAAGGGCCGCTACATAAAATATTAACGATATAATAGACGGAGTGCGGGGCTCATGCGGGGCTTCAATCGCTCACATATGTAGGGCGAAGTACTGTAACGTGCAGTGCAGACGCCTAGTATGGGAGTGGTTGGAAGAAGAACGATGCTACGAAAAACACACTGTCCGCGTATGGCTGCGAATACTGTAACGCACAGTATAGCAGCTAGCTTCAGGTAGCATAGTAGTGGAAGAAGAAAAGGAAGAAATGTCAATAAAGAATGAATAATGAATTAAAATGAAAAAGAAACCTATTTCACACCGCACTATATAGTCCTTAAATATCAAAAAATACTCTTTTTTTTAAATAATTACAGACTCCATTTCGCACAATACACTACATAAGGAAACACCTAATAATAACTGGCACACCGAGAAACTAATATTAATTAATTTAAGCACACGAGTACACACACACACACGACATATAAAATAGTAAAAATAGTATATAAGAACACACGTAACATACATATGTATATATATACATATATATAGTAACATACACATATACAAAAAGTACATGTCAGTGAGAAGCAGTACCTAGAGAATCATTCCGTTAGACAAAGCAGTCTTAGAAATTAGCAGGGAGAATCAGGTAGTGGCAGAGATGGCCCAGGGAAGTAGTTCGTCCTCCATCCTCGACGCAATAAGGGTCATAGACCTGGTAGCGCTCATACCCAAGTATGAAGGGGAGGCAGGCAAGCTTGATCACTTTATAAAATCGGTAGAAGAAACCGTGGACATGATAAAGGAAGAGGATAAGTCGACGGGAAGGGTAGCCCTTAACGCCATAAGGGCTAGGATTGTAGGAGACGCCAGCAGGAAGCTGGAATCAGGAAGCGGAACTTAGCAACGCGGATTTAGACTGGGAGCAAATGAAAAAGGCGTTGAAGGCTCATTTCAAAGACAAGAGACAAGAACAAGACTTAGTAATGGAACTAACCAATATTAAAGGGAAGAAGCTAGAATTGGAACCTTTGTTCGCGAAAGTACTCGAGTTGAGGAGTGCAATGATTAGTGGGGTAAAAGCGAGTGACTTATCTACCGTAACAAAGGAAGAGAAGATTAAATGGATTGAACGCATGGCGCTGACTGCGTTTCAGTCGGCAATAAAAGGACCGATAGGCAGGAAGATTAGGAATATGGACATAGACGATATTTGACAAGCATATGACATAGCTAGGAAGGAGAAAAGTGCCTATGTTCCGGAAGAACCGGAAGTGAAAGTGGAGAAACAAGAGGTAGTAGAGGAGCAGGTGCTTGAAAAGAAGCAACCCACAGTACAGGAACAGGAAAAGAAGGAGGAGATAGTACAAGAGGAACAGCAAGTGATGGGCAACTGGCCCCAATACCAGTGGGGGGCACCATGCAATCTCCGTTTGGAATGCCTTTTCCAATTCTGGATGGAACCAGGTGGTCCGGTATGGTGTTTGGATTCCCAATGGGAGGAAACCCTTTCATGGGATATCCCTTTATGCAGAACAATTCAATGGGATACAATAGGGGGTCATACAGGAACATACAGTTTAGAAACCCTACATGGAACCACGGTCAACAAAGCCGCGGTTGGCAATGGGGCCAAAACAACCGTCAGGGACAGCTAGCGATTCAGGCACCGCAAGATTCAAATAGAAGCGGTCAGACAAGAATGTCTAGGATGTCCAATAACTCCGGACAGTCGTTCCAATCGAACAACTCTAGGCAATCTTTCGGCAATCAATTTGCGCCCAGCACCTCAACTAGAAGTGGAGGACGGGCAGCAGCAGATGGTCAGAGGATGACGGAAATTTTCCCCAAAGAGCCTCAGACCAACCACAAGATATTTAAGAGCAAGAAGGGTACAATCGAACCTACCATATATAATGGTAAGGCTATCAGCAGGCAGTTCGATTAAACTACTTATAGACACAGGTTCCACATTTTCATTTTTAACACCAGAAGTAATACCCGAAGATTGTGCCTGTCGGGTCAAGCAGCATAAACCATAAACCGGTCTATAGTAAATGCACATCCCGATGTCAATTATTGCAATGCCCACTGTAAAATCGTTTGTTACCGCATATGCCTACGCACGGCAGCGGCCTTCTTTCGCTTACTTATACATATATAAACATTCTTTGCACTCGGCTTAGCAGTAGCCCGAACTGCTCTAGCTCTCTCCTAATCGCATTCTCTCCCGCTCGTTAAGCGTTGCCTCATAGGGCACGGCAATTACGCCGTCACCCCTTGCAGGTCAGTCTACATAAGCTGATCTTCGTGGCCATCAGACCGTCTTTCGTCAATATCATTGTTATTCGTCATCCATATGTACATACGCATTCGCCGGTCTACATACTTATACACCAATAAACTATAGCTACTATTAATTTAACCAACCGAACTTTTATTTAAACAACACATCGCAACAGCTAGTGAAAAAGCTCATTAGCTTAACATTTGGTGACCCCGACGTGATCTGTGCAATAATTAATATCAGTGCAATCACAAACTACAATAAAACATTAAAAATTATAAACTAATTGCTAATTCCACCCGAGTCATCGGCTACATAAGTGAATCCATACATGCATATAAGCACCGGTCGCCCTTGCATATAGCTGTTGGCGTACGGTTCTCATTTCTTCTCGTCTATTACGCGAGGTACTCTTTACGTTCATCTTCCCGCAAGAAACGGTTCCCATACCGGCTGCCCTTGCATATACCAATTGCACATAGCGTTGCTTGCGGTTATTGTTCATTGCTCTCAAGTGCGCTCGTTCCTCTTTTCGTTCGTCTTCCCGCTAGCGACGATTATTACGCGCTTTACTCTTTGCGGTCATCTTCCCGCAGTAAACGTTTGCTAAGCTGCCGCCGCTATGGAGATGGATGCTGCCAACGCTGCTGACGCTGCTGTTGCTGCCAACGTTGCTGATGCTGCCAACGCTGCCGACGCTGCTAACGAAATTCCAATTGCCAGGGAGCAAAACAGGGTGTCATTTTTAAAGCTTAAATCCACGGAGTTATGCGAAAAAATGTAAAGGTTAGCTGCTGAGTGCCAGAATGAGTCTCTAGTATCAGGCTATTATATGCTCGTTATAAAACAAGAGCAACTCGATAAGCTGATCGGGAAGTTTGAGATGCTCCACACCGAGCTTGAGGAATTGGATCAAGCCGAGATTCATAGTGGATTAGCTGAAATGTTCGAATCGCTTGCCAGTACGGTGAAGGCGTCAATTATGCGGGAAATAGCAAAGAGTATCGGACACATGCCTCTTCATTCTACTATGGCTGGAGGAAACATCACCGCTGATTTTGCCGGCTCGCAATTTCTACCTCGAGGTAGGCAGGTACCATCCCTGCCTTCTATACAACTCCCAACTTTCAGCGGAGGATATGCTAAATGGACCGACTTCTACTCCACGTTTGTAACCATCATAGATAATCATCCTGATCTAACCAATGTAGAGAAGTTTCAGCATTTGCGTTCCTGTCTGCGTGATGCGTCTCTGGAGACTGTGTGGTCGCTGGAAATTTCGGATGGCAATTATAACGTGGCTTTAGAATTATTGGAAAGAAGGTTTAATAATCGACGCTTAGTATTTCAGGCACACATTAATGAGATCCTAGGGCTCCAGGCTGTCGAAAATGGTTCAGTGGTAATGCTTCGAGAGCTGTCGGACGGATTCAACGCTCATATGCGTGCGCTTCAGAGTTTGGGCACTTCTGAGCAGATCGCAGGATGCATCATCGTGCAGGAGCTGCTTCGTAAACTTGATCCAGCGAGCCAAGCCAAGTGGGAGGAGCGATTTGAGGAGCCAGCGTATGCTCACTCGATTCCGTCATGGGAGTATATGGGCTCGTTCCTGGAACAGCGATGCAGATCATTGGAGACAGTGGATTTAGCTAGGGCAAACTATGTCAGCAGTCAGGTGGGCAAAAATAGAAGATATAACAATTCCAGGACCACCTTAGTTGCAACTAGACAAACCTTCTCAGGCTGCGTGCTCTGCATTAACAGCGCTCACGAAGTCCAGTACTGTCCGAAGTTCAAGGCACTGTCCCCCGAAAATCGCCATAAAGAAGCCAAACGACTGTCCCTTTGCATTAATTGCCTTAGAACAGGACACCGATTAAGCCAGTGCACCTCGAGCCACTGTCGAATCTGCGGCTGCAAGCATCATACTACGCTTCATTTCAGTAACCCTGATTCGGCTGCAGTCCAAGGTCAGTCAACTGATGCTCAGTCTCCGTTTGCGCCCCTCCTTTTAATCCGGCTCAGCTTACCACTGAACCCTCTACTTCAGCGTCACTTGGTCTGCACTTATAGCTCAAGGTCTCAGTAATAATGTTGTTCTACTTGCCACTGCCACAGTTTTGGTAAAAAATTGTTCCGGAGTTTTAGTTCCCTGCAGAGCATTGCTGGATTCCAGCTCCCAGTTGCATCTGATAACTTCTTGTTTCGCCAATCAGCTTCAGCTTTGGAAAAGGAAGTCATCAACTGGAGTTTCTGGAATTGGCGACTCCAGCTTTGTCACCGATGGATGTTCAGTCAGTGTTAGCCTGCATTCTCGCTCATCTGATTTCTCAGCTCTCGTCACTGCATTCGTAGCTTCTAACATAACTGATCGTCAGCCTGATCGACATGTGGTTGGCTGCGTGTTCGGGGATATGGACCTAAAAAGTCAAGGTAGAGTTTTTTGATCGGCCTCTCGGTGAACGTTTCTGCCCCCATGAGCGGACGATTACGCTGCGTCGAATATTTCGTCTCCTTGCAGATGTCACAGCCCGCCACATATGCGTACACTTGTACAGTCATACGGGGCCAATAGTAATATTCCCGCAGGCGTCCCAGCGTCCTCGCAGCTCCTCCATGCATTGCCACGTCGCTGCCGTGGGCCCCCTAGATCATCATGTTCGTCAGGGCTTCCGGAATCCACAGCTTCCACTGGAATTCCTCCAATTCTGCGTCTAAATAACAGTCCATCTTCCACCTTCAGGTTTGGAAACTTATCTTCATCCTGCTGGACTGACTCCATCCTCTTCTTATACTCTTCATCTTCGAATGCGGTGGTGTCGAAGTCTAAAAAGTCCATCGCCTCCACATCAAACGGACGAGACAGCATGTCGGCGACAACGTTGTCCTTCCCTTTGCGGTGCTCTATCTTAAAATCATACGCCTGCAGAGCTAATGACCATCTGGCTAGTCTCCCATCCAGTGCCTTGAACTTCATTAGCCACTGCAAACTTGCGTGGTCCGTTATGACGGTGAACGGCATCAGCTCTACGTAGGCACGGAACTTCTCGATTGCCTACACCGCCGCTAAACACTCCTTTTCCGGAACGCTGTAGCTCAGCTGTGCACCTCTCAGCTTCGCTAAAAAGAACGCGATCGGGTGTTTTGCTCCCTCTTCATCCTTCTTTTTTTTCCTATCCCTACGTGGCTCGCATCACACTGGATGAAGAAGTGCTTTTTAAAATCTGGGTGGCGTAACACAGGAGCTCTGGTTACAGCTACTCGAACGATTCGCTCGCTTTCTACCGTCGTCATCAAAATATCCGAAGATATCATCCAGCTGTCCCCAAAAATCGCCGAATCTGTCGCACATTCGTTGGCATCGGTATTTGTGATATCGCTTGTACCTTCTCCGGATCGGTTCTCACGATCGTCACATACGAATCGCGACTTTTAATTCCCTATCTTCAGGTTTGTAGCATTGAGACATTTCGCCACTTCATCCAACAGCTTTAAATGTTCCTCGAACGTCCGTGAACTCACCAGTAAGTCATCCAAATACACAAATACATGGCTTTGGAGCCGTTGGGGAATTACGCGGTCCATTAACCGATAAAGCCGCTGTGCTGCATTGCACAAACCGAAGGGCATCGACTTAAATTGGTAGAGTGGTCTCCCTGGCACCGTAAATGCCGTGTATGTCTGTCCTTCGGGCTCCAGCTCTATCTGCCGAAAGGCGTGCTTTAAGTCGATGCTGCTGAAAAATATGGTGACCTCAACGCGGCTCAGGATTGATTCAATGGAAGGCAGCAGGTAAGCATCTTTGAGAGTTAGGTTTTTCAGCTTTTGCGCATCCAAGCACAATCGATTTTTTCCCGGCTTCCTCACCAAAGTCACTCGGTTGCTCCATAAACTTTCGCTGAGCTCTATGACTCCCAGACGCAGCATCTCATCGACTTCGGCAAACAACAGCTCCTGTACCGCCGGGGATACTGGATAAAATTATTCCTTAACGAATACTGCTCCCTCGACAAAGCGTATCTCGTGCATCGAACGACCGAAACTTCTCCTTCACCTGATCCAAACGCATCTGCTGAGAGTGTGTCAGCTCGTGAGGTTCCGTTGGTCTACACCTTGTCAGCAGTTCGGCCTTGATTACCGCTTCCTCTTCTTCTTTTTCCAGGCCTACTATATGCGGCGCCAGTCCGAACTTCCGCCAGAAATCGACCCCTAAAAACAACGGCTGTTTCAGCAAGGGACACTGAAACAATTCCATGGCATGCTTCTGGCCTCCATAGGTCATTACTGCCGTCACATGGCCCAGTATTTGATGAGGCGCGCCGATCACTGTCTGCACCGAGAATTTAGGCGAGTCGTGAAGATTTTCTCTAATTCATTCACTAACTCTCTTCCACCTCTTCCCAGCAGGCTCACTGATGCACCCGTATCTAGGAGGCCCATAAGCATCTTCGGGCCCAGACCTATTTGCGCGAATGGTCTGTCATCCGGGCTTACCGCCGATCGGATTGCTGCACACAGGCCGCGTTGCCTTCTCTGGCGCGAGTTACCAGCTCAGCACCTACCGTCGCCCTTCCCCCTCCGGAACCTCTACGAGCCGACTACAATGTAAAGACCACCAACTCATATCCGCTCCAATTGCAACAGCGGCCGCAAACCCCAACGTAAGCAGATTCTCGGCCACTCAGAAAGTAGGGAATCAGCAAATTTGTAAGCCATATCTACCCAAAGCTAAAATAAAGATCAGACTATTTTCATACTCAAACCCAAACGGACGTGTATTCAATGCAACCACAATACGGGCTATTATAAATCTAAATCGGGCAAAAACCTTAATTGGACCAAACTCCAGGAAACATATCCCACTTCATCATAACTGGCGCAGTCGGAGACCTTCGTCCACGAACGGGACTCTAGTAGAAAACACCAGGAAAACCCTAGAGTTCACGAGAAGGCGGAGGAGGACCCAAAAGGATGTTCTGGAGGATTACAGTAGCGGCACTATTGTAAGAAGATATAAATACATACGTATGTGAATAAGAGTGCGTAGAGTGTTGATGTGAAATGGAGGAAATGAATAAAATAACAAGAGAAAATTGAAAAACAAAGAAGTAGTGAATGGAGTGATTGAAGAAATGTGAGTAGTGAAATAGGGAGCGAAAAAAGTGAGGACTTAGCGGCGAATCAGCCCAGTCAAAATCGTTGTAATACAAATGAATACAAATTATAAAAATTACAAATTAAGTGCAAATAAAGGTCCAAATGGGCAAAACTACTTCAACCAGAAGCATCCCAAATAAAATGAAAGAATTAATTACAAAACAAATGCAAAAGGGGAGCGACGAAAAGGGGGCCGCAGTAGAGGTTGCCGCGACGAGCAGCGGATCGAACGGTTGCAGTTGTGGTTGGTTCGACGTCGACCCGAGCAGCCGGCAGAGGCGGTTGGCTTGGCATACGTGCAGTCGTAGCAGCGTTCGGAACGTTGTTCGGCGCGAGGCGATCGGCGGATCGAGCGGTCACGTTGCGTTGGACGGAAGTCGGGTCGATCGTTTGGTATGAACGAACGGCTTGACATATGGCCGGCCGTTGGCGGCGAAGAGCGGACCAGCAGGCCGTTCGATGGAAGGGCGATTCGATTGAGACAAGGTCAGCCCAACCAAGTTGGGTTGGAAGCCCGGTGGCTTACGGTGAGCCCATACATGTGTGTGCAACACATGGAGACAGGGCCGGCACGAAAACGAAGCGGCCGGCGGGCCCGAAAAGGGCCGCTACATAAAATATTAACGATATAATAGACGGAGTGCGGGGCTCATGCGGGGCTTCAATCGCTCACATATGTAGGGCGAAGTACTGTAACGTGCAGTGCAGACGCCTAGTATGGGAGTGGTTGGAAGAAGAACGATGCTACGAAAAACACACTGTCCGCGTATGGCTGCGAATACTGTAACGCACAGTATAGCAGCTAGCTTCAGGTAGCATAGTAGTGGAAGAAGAAAAGGAAGAAATGTCAATAAAGAATGAATAATGAATTAAAATGAAAAAGAAACCTATTTCACACCGCACTATATAGTCCTTAAATGTCAAAAAATACTCTTTTTTTTAAATAATTACAGACTCCATTTCGCACAATACACTACATAAGGAAACACCTAATAATAACTGGCACACCGAGAAACTAATATTAATTAATTTAAGCACACGAGTACACACACACACACGACATATAAAATAGTAAAAATAGTATATAAGAACACACGTAACATACATATGTATATATATACATATATATAGTAACATACACATATACAAAAAGTACATGTCAGTGAGAAGCAGTACCTAGAGAATCATTCCGTTAGACAAAGCAGTCTTAGAAATTAGCAGGGAGAATCAGGTAGTGGCAGAGATGGCCCAGGGAAGTAGTTCGTCCTCCATCCTCGACGCAATAAGGGTCATAGACCTGGTAGCGCTCATACCCAAGTATGAAGGGGAGGCAGGCAAGCTTGATCACTTTATAAAATCGCTAGAAGAAACCGTGGACATGATAAAGGAAGAGGATAAGTCGACGGGAAGGGTAGCCCTTAACGCCATAAGGGCTAGGATTGTAGGAGACGCCAGCAGGAAGCTGGAATCAGGAAGCTGGAACTTAGCAACGCGGATTTAGACTGGGAGCAAATGAAAAAGGCGTTGAAGGCTCATTTCAAAGACAAGAGACAAGAACAAGACTTAGTAATGGAACTAACCAATATTAAAGGGAAGAAGCTAGAATTGGAACCTTTGTTCGCGAAAGTACTCGAGTTGAGGAGTGCAATGATTAGTGGGGTAAAAGCGAGTGACTTATCTACCGTAACAAAGGAAGAGAAGATTAAATGGATTGAACGCATGGCGCTGACTGCGTTTCAGTCGGCAATAAAAGGACCGATAGGCAGGAAGATTAGGAATATGGACATAGACGATATTGGACAAGCATATGACATAGCTAGGAAGGAGAAAAGTGCCTATGTTCCGGAAGAACCGGAAGTGAAAGTGGAGAAACAAGAGGTAGTAGAGGAGCAGGTGCTTGAAAAGAAGCAACCCACAGTACAGGAACAGGAAAAGAAGGAGGAGATAGTACAAGAGGAACAGCAAGTGATGGGCAACTGGCCCCAATACCAGTGGGGGGCACCATGCAATCTCCGTTTGGAATGCCTTTTCCAATTCTGGATGGAACCAGGTGGTCCGGTATGGTGTTTGGATTCCCAATGGGAGGAAACCCTTTCATGGGATATCCCTTTATGCAGAACAATTCAATGGGATACAATAGGGGGTCATACAGGAACATACAGTTTAGAAACCCTACATGGAACCACGGTCAACAAAGCCGCGGTTGGCAATGGGGCCAAAACAACCGTCAGGGACAGCTAGCGATTCAGGCACCGCAAGATTCAAATAGAAGCGGTCAGACAAGAATGTCTAGGATGTCCAATAACTCCGGACAGTCGTTCCAATCGAACAACTCTAGGCAATCTTTCGGCAATCAATTTGCGCCCAGCACCTCAACTAGAAGTGGAGGACGGGCAGCAGCAGATGGTCAGAGGATGACGGAAATTTTCCCCAAAGAGCCTCAGACCAACCACAAGATATTTAAGAGCAAGAAGGGTACAATCGAACCTACCATATATAATGGTAAGGCTATCAGCAGGCAGTTCGATTAAACTACTTATAGACACAGGTTCCACATTTTCATTTTTAACACCAGAAGTAATACCCGAAGATTGTGCCTGTCGGGTCAAGCAGCATAAACCATAAACCGGTCTATAGTAAATGCACATCCCGATGTCAATTATTGCAATGCCCACTGTAAAATCGTTTGTTACCGCATATGCCTACGCACGGCAGCGGCCTTCTTTCGCTTACTTATACATATATAAACATTCTTTGCACTCGGCTTAGCAGTAGCCCGAACTGCTCTAGCTCTCTCCTAATCGCATTCTCTCCCGCTCGTTAAGCGTTGCCTCATAGGGCACGGCAATTACGCCGTCACCCCTTGCAGGTCAGTCTACATAAGCTGATCTTCGTGGCCATCAGACCGTCTTTCGTCAATATCATTGTTATTCGTCATCCATATGTACATACGCATTCGCCGGTCTACATACTTATACACCAATAAACTATAGCTACTATTAATTTAACCAACCGAACTTTTATTTAAACAACACATCGCAACAGCTAGTGAAAAAGCTCATTAGCTTAACATTTGGTGACCCCGACGTGATCTGTGCAATAATTAATATCAGTGCAATCACAAACTACAATAAAACATTAAAAATTATAAACTAATTGCTAATTCCACCCGAGTCATCGGCTACATAAGTGAATCCATACATGCATATAAGCACCGGTCGCCCTTGCATATAGCTGTTGGCGTACGGTTCTCATTTCTTCTCGTCTATTACGCGAGGTACTCTTTACGTTCATCTTCCCGCAAGAAACGGTTCCCATACCGGCTGCCCTTGCATATACCAATTGCACATAGCGTTGCTTGCGGTTATTGTTCATTGCTCTCAAGTGCGCTCGTTCCTCTTTTCGTTCGTCTTCCCGCTAGCGACGATTATTACGCGCTTTACTCTTTGCGGTCATCTTCCCGCAGTAAACGTTTGCTAAGCTGCCGCCGCTATGGAGATGGATGCTGCCAACGCTGCTGACGCTGCTGTTGCTGCCAACGTTGCTGATGCTGCCAACGCTGCCGACGCTGCTAACGAAATTCCAATTGCCAGGGAGCAAAACAGGGTGTCATTTTTAAAGCTTAAATCCACGGAGTTATGCGAAAAAATGTAAAGGTTAGCTGCTGAGTGCCAGAATGAGTCTCTAGTATCAGGCTATTATATGCTCGTTATAAAACAAGAGCAACTCGATAAGCTGATCGGGAAGTTTGAGATGCTCCACACCGAGCTTGAGGAATTGGATCAAGCCGAGATTCATAGTGGATTAGCTGAAATGTTCGAATCGCTTGCCAGTACGGTGAAGGCGTCAATTATGCGGGAAATAGCAAAGAGTATCGGACACATGCCTCTTCATTCTACTATGGCTGGAGGAAACATCACCGCTGATTTTGCCGGCTCGCAATTTCTACCTCGAGGTAGGCAGGTACCATCCCTGCCTTCTATACAACTCCCAACTTTCAGCGGAGGATATGCTAAATGGACCGACTTCTACTCCACGTTTGTAACCATCATAGATAATCATCCTGATCTAACCAATGTAGAGAAGTTTCAGCATTTGCGTTCCTGTCTGCGTGATGCGTCTCTGGAGACTGTGTGGTCGCTGGAAATTTCGGATGGCAATTATAACGTGGCTTTAGAATTATTGGAAAGAAGGTTTAATAATCGACGCTTAGTATTTCAGGCACACATTAATGAGATCCTAGGGCTCCAGGCTGTCGAAAATGGTTCAGTGGTAATGCTTCGAGAGCTGTCGGACGGATTCAACGCTCATATGCGTGCGCTTCAGAGTTTGGGCACTTCTGAGCAGATCGCAGGATGCATCATCGTGCAGGAGCTGCTTCGTAAACTTGATCCAGCGAGCCAAGCCAAGTGGGAGGAGCGATTTGAGGAGCCAGCGTATGCTCACTCGATTCCGTCATGGGAGTATATGGGCTCGTTCCTGGAACAGCGATGCAGATCATTGGAGACAGTGGATTTAGCTAGGGCAAACTATGTCAGCAGTCAGGTGGGCAAAAATAGAAGATATAACAATTCCAGGACCACCTTAGTTGCAACTAGACAAACCTTCTCAGGCTGCGTGCTCTGCATTAACAGCGCTCACGAAGTCCAGTACTGTCCGAAGTTCAAGGCACTGTCCCCCGAAAATCGCCATAAAGAAGCCAAACGACTGTCCCTTTGCATTAATTGCCTTAGAACAGGACACCGATTAAGCCAGTGCACCTCGAGCCACTGTCGAATCTGCGGCTGCAAGCATCATACTACGCTTCATTTCAGTAACCCTGATTCGGCTGCAGTCCAAGGTCAGTCAACTGATGCTCAGTCTCCGTTTGCGCCCCTCCTTTTAATCCGGCTCAGCTTACCACTGAACCCTCTACTTCAGCGTCACTTGGTCTGCACTTATAGCTCAAGGTCTCAGTAATAATGTTGTTCTACTTGCCACTGCCACAGTTTTGGTAAAAAATTGTTCCGGAGTTTTAGTTCCCTGCAGAGCATTGCTGGATTCCAGCTCCCAGTTGCATCTGATAACTTCTTGTTTCGCCAATCAGCTTCAGCTTTGGAAAAGGAAGTCATCAACTGGAGTTTCTGGAATTGGCGACTCCAGCTTTGTCACCGATGGATGTTCAGTCAGTGTTAGCCTGCATTCTCGCTCATCTGATTTCTCAGCTCTCGTCACTGCATTCGTAGCTTCTAACATAACTGATCGTCAGCCATGCTTTGGAATTGACACTCATAACTGGAACATTCCGCTGAATATACCACTAGCGGATCCGGAGTTTTAAAGGCCTCAGCGCGTCGATCTATTAATTGGAGCAAGTCTGTTTTACGATCTCCTTTGTGTTGGTAAGATCAAACTACTGCCAGGATTGCCTTCAATTCAGAAAACTCGCTTGGGATGGGTCGTGTCTGGAGTCTGTTCTCGTTTAAATGGGTCGTCTTTAATGGTGGCTCACGCTCCGGCCGTTGTTGCCGAGGATAAAAATCCAGATGAGCAACTTGAAGTGCTTTCTCGGAGTTTTTGGGAGGTTGAGGTAGTAAAGTCTACCAAGGAAAAGCTGGATTGTGAAGCGCATTTTGTCCAGCATGTCCGTCGATTAGAGAATGGCGATTATTGTGTTCGGCTGCCAGCTAAATATATATATATATATATATCTAACAATCAAGTGCGTCGCACATTCCTGTCCCTTGAGCGAAAGTTGAATCGTCGCCCTGAGGTGAAGGCTCAGTATGCTGCCTTCATAAAAGAGTATCTTGACTTAGGTCATATGTCTCCTGTTCCTGCCCAGTCAATCAGCAACTGCCGATATTTTCTGCCTCACCATTGCGTCATGAAAGAAGATAGTTCTACGACCAAGCTTCGGGTCGTTTTTAATGGATCCGCTTCTACGTCATCTGTGCTTCCATGAATGATGGTTTAATGGCTGGCCCCGTAATACAACCTAAACTCTTTCATATTATTGCTCGATTTCGTTCATACGCAGTTGCGATTACGGGAGATATCTGTAAGATGTATCGGTGTGTACGAATCTCGCCCGAGGACAGCAACTTGCAGTGTATTCTGTGGAGAAACTCCACGCAAGATGACTTGCGCGCGTTTCAACTGGACACCATTACTTATGGGACGAAGCCTGCCTCCTATTTATCTGTGCGAGCAATGCACCAGTTGGCAACCGACGAGCAGGTAGATTTTGTAGTTGGAGCTGAAGTTCTTCGCCGTGACCTTTCCGTGGATGATTTAATATCTGGCGCCAGATCTCAGGAAGAGGCCATCCGTGGTCGTGAGCAAACTGCTGGAATCCTGTCTAGGGGTCAGTTCAGATTGAGGAAATGGTGTTCGAACGTTCCCACTGTGCTGGATGGAGTTCCTGATGAGGACAAGGAAACTTACTTAAAGTTCGATGATGGCAGCCATTTTACTAAGACGCTAGGACACGCTTGGGATCCGATTTCTGATAAACTTTTATTTTCGTTCTCGGCCCTAGAATCGTCTCCGAATCCCTGCAGGTGCTCTGTGTTATCAACCATAGCGCGGTTCTACGATCCTCTCGGACTTGCTGGTCCTTTAATTACGAAATCAAAAATCTTTCTTCAGCGTTTGTGCAAAGAGTAGTTAGCCTGGGATGAAAGCCTCCCAGTCACTTACTTTGTGTCAAATCTCGTGTTGCTCCTTTGAAGACACTTACGGTGCCAAAGTTGGAGCTTTGTGGAGCGGTGTTGCTGGCTAGGCTCATATCTGAAATATCCGGAATGAACGTCTTCAAGGGAAGGTGTTACTGTTGGTGTGATTCTGCGGTTGCACTTTCCTGGATTCGGGACGAGTCGTCAAGATTTAATATATTTGTCGCAAATAGAGTAGCAAAGATTCAGGAAATGACCGACAACATGACATGGCGCTATGTTCCCACAGCGTTAAACCCAGCCAACATTCTCTCTCGAGGGGCTCTTCCGACTGAGCTGAAGGAGTCTCCCCTTTGGGCTCATGAACCTCCATTTCTTTGCGGCCCCTCCGATGACTGGCCGCCCACGGTACTACCGGATAAGCCAGCCCTTGAGCTTCGCCGGAGTGCTCTTCTGGTAAAATCTCCCTACATTGACATTGTAGCTGATTCCAAGTATGCAAACTCGTTTGGTTCCTTGCAACGCATTTCTCGGACATTGAGCATGGAACCCAGTTGTTGCTGCGACTAGTCCAGCGCACTCAGCTATGGGAGGACATGAAGTCGCTGCGGTCCAGGGGATCAGTTTCCCCATCTAGCTCACTTGCATCGTTGTCGCCATTCATGGATCAGTTTGGTCTGCTCAGGGTTGATGGTCGACTGAAGAACTCTTCGTTGGATTTTGATGGCCGTCATCCAATTATCTTGCCCAGCAGCCATCCACTAACTCTTTCCATAATCTCTCACTTTCATGAGCGGAATCTCCACGCTGGACCTCGAGCTTTGCTTGGACTCATTCGATCCCAATATTGGCCCATTGGGGGAGGAAGACGGTAAACAAGGCAGTGAACAAATGCGTAAGATGCTTTCGAATGAAGCCTTGAGTATTGGAGCATATTATGGCGGATCTTCCAAAGGAGCGGCTCGACGGTTCTCATGCCTTTGAGATCACAGGCGTCGACTTTTGTGGGCCATTTTTCTACAAACTGGAGGCACGCAATAAGGGCCCAATCAAGTTTTACGTCTGTCTCTTCATTTTCTTCACTACTAAGGCTGTTCATCTGGAGCTGATTAAGGATTTATCTACACTTGCCTTTCTTGATGGACTAAAGCGTTTCATATGCACCCGACGGAAGCCGCGACAAATTTGGTCAGATAACGCAACAAATTTTGTCGGCGCTAGGAATGAGCTGATGGAGTTAAAACACCTGTTCCTCAGCGATGACCATTAAAAGGCTGTGCTGAATTTTTGCTTGGTGGAATTTATAGACTGGCACTTCATTCCTCCGCGCTCCCCACATTTTGGTGGCTTATGGGAAGCTGCGGCTAAGACGGCCAAGTATCACTTCTACCGTGCGATAGGCAGCTCGGTTCTTGGATTTGACGAACTACGGACGCTGTTATGCCACATCGCGGCCGTAATTATTTCAAGGCCTTTAGTTTCAATTTCAGAGAGCCCTGCCCATCTTGATATTTTGACTCCAGCGCATTTATTGAATGGTGGCCCTCCTGCTTCGTTTGCTGAGCCTGACGTCACACGTCAGGGAAGAGAGAATTCTTGATGAGAATCTACCTCCCATGAAGTGGCCACTGGCGAGGGTGGTCGAGCTTCTACCAGGAAGAGATGGCGTTTCCCGAGTCGCCGTGCTGAAGACCTCATCTGGAGTTACAAGGTTAGGTTAGGTTAAGGTGGCTGTCAAGCTCCACAGGAGCCCGTCACACTTGGGCCGGTTTCGGCCCGTTGTGATACCGCAGGAGGTGTTCCCCTTATCTATCTCATGAGACCTGAACATATCAGCAGTTATCCCATCCTGACGCTCTTATGAAGTTTGCGATCTTTCTGAGACAGATTTTGGACATTTCTGAAATGTCTGAGACATAGGGAATGCTCAGGTATTGTAGCTTTCTCCTGCTGAGAGCTGGACAGGAGCAAAACAAGTGTTCCATCCTTTCCTCCTCCTCCTCATCTCTACAGCTTCGGCAGAAATCATTGTATGGGGCTCCCAGCCTGTTAGCGTGGGAGCCTATCAGCCAGTGCCCCGTGAGGGAGCGGATGACTACGCTGCACCTTTTCCTGCCGAGCTTACATAGCTCTAGTGTGCGTTTCCTGTCAATGGTCGGCCATGTTTGCCGGGTTATGTGACATAGTGGTGCTGACCGCCACGCATTGTCTGCTCGTCGCTTATATAGCTCTTTTATGATAAGCCTACAGGTGGCTATTTTCATGCAAATATCCTCCTTATCTTGGAGAAGGGGTATTGTGGTACCAGATCTGGCCAACTCGTCTGCCTTGCAGTTGCCTTCAATATCCCGTTGACCCGGGACCCAAATAAGGCTGATGGCAAATTGTTGGGCCATCTCGTGAAGAGATTTGCGGCAATTTGCCACCATGGCCGAGTTCGAAGAAATCGCGTGAAGTGATTTGATCGCAGCCGTTGCGGCTGTTCGAAGGAGCTTCAGTGCTTCCATGATCGCAATGACTTCCGCTGGTGGCTCACGCTCCGGCCGTTGTTGCCGAGGATAACAATCCAGATGAGCAACTTGAAGTGCTTCCTCGGAGGTTTTGGGAGGTTGAGAATTGCATCGAACCAATAGTAAAGTCTACCAAGGAAGAGCTGGATTGTGAAGCGCATTTTGTCCAGCATGTCCGTCGATTAGAGTATGGCGATTATTGTGTTCGGCTGCCAGCTAAATATATATATATATATATCTTACAATCAAGTGCGTCGCAGATTCCTGTCCCTTGAGCGGAAGTTAAATCGTCGCCCTGAGGTGAAGGTTCAGTATGCTGCCTTCATAAAAGAGTATCTTGACTTAGGTCATATGTCTCCTGTTCCTGCCCAGTCAATCAGCAACTGCCGATATTTTCTGCCTCACCATTGCGTCATGAAAGAAGATAGTTCTACGACCAAGCTTCGGGTCGTTTTTAATGGATCCGCTTCTACGTCATCTGTGCTTCCATGAATGATGGTTTAATGGCTGGCCCCGTAATACAACCTAAACTCTTTCATATTATTGCTCGATTTCGTTCATACGCAGTTGCGATTACGGGAGATATCTGTAAGATGTATCGGTGTGTACGAATCTCGCCCGAGGACAGCAACTTGCAGTGTATTCTGTGGAGAAACTCCACGCAAGATGACTTGCGCGCGTTTCAACTGGACACCATTACCTATGGGACGAAGCCTGCCTCCTATTTATCTGTGCGAGCGATGCACCAGTTGGCAACCGACGAGCAGGTAGATTTTGTAGTTGGAGCTGAAGTTCTTCGCCGTGACCTCTCCGTGGATGATTTAATATCTGGCGCCAGATCTCAGGAAGAGGCCATCCGTGGTCGTGAGCAAACTGCTGGAATCCTGTCTAGGGGTCAGTTCAGATTGAGGAAATGGTGTTCGAACGTTCCCACTGTGCTGGATGGAGTTCCTGATGAGGACAAGGAAACTTACTTAAAGTTCGATGATGGCAGCCATTTTACTAAGACGCTAGGACACGCTTGGGATCAGATTTCTGATAAACTTTTATTTTCGTTCTCGGCCCTAGAATCGTCTCCGAATCCCTGCAGGTGCTCTGTGTTATCAACCATAGCGTGGTTCTACGATCCTCTCGGACTTGCTGGTCCTTTAATTACGAAATCAAAAATCTTTCTTCAGCGTTTGTGCAAAGAGTAGTTAGCCTGGGATGAAAGCCTCCCAGTCCCACTGAGTACCGAGTGGCAGGAAATATGCAGCAGTTTTGGCCAGATTCGTTGACTTGAATTTCCTCGTCTTGTCCTCCTTCTAGACTCCGAGCAAGAAATTCACGGATTCTGCGATGCCAGCATCGAGGCTTATGGTGCATGCATATAGTCACTTACTTTGTGTCAAATCTCGTGTTGCTCCTTTGAAGACACTTACGGTGCCAAAGTTGGAGCTTTGTGGAGCGGTGTTGCTGGCTAGGCTCATATCTGAAATATCCGGAATGAACGTCTTCAAGGGAAGGTGTTACTGTTGGTGTGATTCTGCGGTTGCACTTTCCTGGATTCGGGACGAGTCGTCAAGATTTAATATATTTGTCGCAAATAGAGTAGCAAAGATTCAGGAAATGACCGATAACATGACATGGCGCTATGTTCCCACAGCGTTAAACCCAGCCAACATTCTCTCTCGAGGGGCTCTTCCGACTGAGCTGAAGGAGTCTCCCCTTTGGGCTCATGAACCTCCATTTCTTTGCGGCCCCTCCGATGACTGGCCGCCCACGGTACTACCGGATAAGCCAACCCCTACATCTCCCTACATTGACATTGTAGCTGATTCCAAGTATGCAAACTCGTTTGGTTCCTTGCAACGCATTTCTCGGACATTGAGCATGGAACCCAGTTGTTGCTGCGACTAGTCCAGCGCACTCAGCTATGGGAGGACATGAAGTCGCTGCGGTCCAGGGGATCAGTTTCCCCATCTAGCTCACTTGCATCGTTGTCGCCATTCATGGATCAGTTTGGTCTGCTCAGGGTTGATGGTCGACTGAAGAACTCTTCGTTGGATTTTGATGGCCGTCATCCAATTATCTTGCCCAGCAGCCATCCACTAACTCTTTCCATAATCTCTCACTTTCATGAGCGGAATCTCCACGCTGGACCTCGAGCTTTGCTTGGACTCATTCGATCCCAATATTGGCCCATTGGGGGAGGAAGACGGTAAACAAGGCAGTGAACAAATGCGTAAGATGCTTTCGAATGAAGCCTTGAGTATTGGAGCATATTATGGCGGATCTTCCAAAGGAGCGGCTCGACGGTTCTCATGCCTTTGAGATCACAGGCGTCGACTTTTGTGGGCCATTTTTCTACAAACTGGAGGCACGCAATAAGGGCCCAATCAAGTTTTACGTCTGTCTCTTCATTTTCTTCACTACTAAGGCTGTTCATCTGGAGCTGATTAAGGATTTATCTACACTTGCCTTTCTTGATGGACTAAAGCGTTTCATATGCACCCGACGGAAGCCGCGACAAATTTGGTCAGATAACGCAACAAATTTTGTCGGCGCTAGGAATGAGCTGATGGAGTTAAAACACCTGTTCCTCAGCGATGACCATTAAAAGGCTGTGCTGAATTTTTGCTTGGTGGAATTTATAGACTGGCACTTCATTCCTCCGCGCTCCCCACATTTTGGTGGCTTATGGGAAGCTGCGGCTAAGACGGCCAAGTATCACTTCTACCGTGCGATAGGCAGCTCGGTTCTTGGATTTGACGAACTACGGACGCTGTTATGCCACATCGCGGCCGTAATTATTTCAAGGCCTTTAGTTTCAATTTCAGAGAGCCCTGCCCATCTTGATATTTTGACTCCAGCGCATTTATTGAATGGTGGCCCTCCTGCTTCGTTCGCTGAGCCTGACGTCACACGTCAGGGAAGAGAGAATTCTTGATGAGAATCTACCTCCCATGAAGTGGCCACTGGCGAGGGTGGTCGAGCTTCTACCAGGAAGAGATGGCGTTTCCCGAGTCGCCGTGCTGAAGACCTCATCTGGAGTTACAAGGTTAGGTTAGGTTAAGGTGGCTGTCAAGCTCCACAGGAGCCCGTCACACTTGGGCCGGTTTCGGCCCGTTGTGATACCGCAGGAGGTGTTCCCCTTATCTATCTCATGAGACCTGAACATATCAGCAGTTATCCCATCCTGACGCTCTTATGAAGTTTGCGATCTTTCTGGGACAGATTTTGGACATTTCTGAAATGTCTGAGACATAGGGAATGCTCAGGTATTGTAGCTTTCTCCTGCTGAGAGCTGGACAGGAGCAAAACAAGTGTTCCATCCTTTCCTCCTCCTCCTCATCTCTACAGCTTCGGCAGAAATCATTGTATGGGGCTCCCAGCCTGTTAGCGTGGGAGCCTATCAGCCAGTGCCCCGTGAGGGAGCGGATGACTACGCTGCACCTTTTCCTGCCGAGCTTACATAGCTCTAGTGTGCGTTTCCTGTCAATGGTCGGCCATGTTTGCCGGGTTATGTGACATAGTGGTGCTGACCGCCACGCATTGTCTGCTCGTCGCTTATATAGCTCTTTTATGATAAGCCTACAGGTGGCTATTTTCATGCAAATATCCTCCTTATCTTGGAGAAGGGGTATTGTGGTACCAGATCTGGCCAACTCGTCTGCCTTGCAGTTGCCTTCAATATCCCGTTGACCCGGGACCCAAATAAGGCTGATGGCAAATTGTTGGGCCATCTCGTGAAGAGATTTGCGGCAATTTGCCACCATGGCCGAGTTCGAAGAAATCGCGTGAAGTGATTTTATCGCAGCCGTTGCGGCTGTTCGAAGGAGCTTCAGTGCTTCCATGATCGCAATGACTTCCGCTGGTGGCTCACGCTCCGGCCGTTGTTGCCGAGGATAACAATCCAGATGAGCAACTTGAAGTGCTTCCTCGGAGGTTTTGGGAGGTTGAGAATTGCATCGAACCAATAGTAAAGTCTACCAAGGAAGAGCTGGATTGTGAAGCGCATTTTGTCCAGCATGTCCGTCGATTAGAGTATGGCGATTATTGTGTTCGGCTGCCAGCTAAATATATATATATATATATCTTACAATCAAGTGCGTCGCAGATTCCTGTCCCTTGAGCGGAAGTTAAATCGTCGCCCTGAGGTGAAGGTTCAGTATGCTGCCTTCATAAAAGAGTATCTTGACTTAGGTCATATGTCTCCTGTTCCTGCCCAGTCAATCAGCAACTGCCGATATTTTCTGCCTCACCATTGCGTCATGAAAGAAGATAGTTCTACGACCAAGCTTCGGGTCGTTTTTAATGGATCCGCTTCTACGTCATCTGTGCTTCCATGAATGATGGTTTAATGGCTGGCCCCGTAATACAACCTAAACTCTTTCATATTATTGCTCGATTTCGTTCATACGCAGTTGCGATTACGGGAGATATCTGTAAGATGTATCGGTGTGTACGAATCTCGCCCGAGGACAGCAACTTGCAGTGTATTCTGTGGAGAAACTCCACGCAAGATGACTTGCGCGCGTTTCAACTGGACACCATTACTTATGGGACGAAGCCTGCCTCCTATTTATCTGTGCGAGCGATGCACCAGTTGGCAACCGACGAGCAGGTAGATTTTGTAGTTGGAGCTGAAGTTCTTCGCCGTGACCTCTCCGTGGATGATTTAATATCTGGCGCCAGATCTCAGGAAGAGGCCATCCGTGGTCGTGAGCAAACTGCTGGAATCCTGTCTAGGGGTCAGTTCAGATTGAGGAAATGGTGTTCGAACGTTCCCACTGTGCTGGATGGAGTTCCTGATGAGGACAAGGAAACTTACTTAAAGTTCGATGATGGCAGCCATTTTACTAAGACGCTAGGACACGCTTGGGATCAGATTTCTGATAAACTTTTATTTTCGTTCTCGGCCCTAGAATCGTCTCCGAATCCCTGCAGGTGCTCTGTGTTATCAACCATAGCGCGGTTCTACGATCCTCTCGGACTTGCTGGTCCTTTAATTACGAAATCAAAAATCTTTCTTCAGCGTTTGTGCAAAGAGTAGTTAGCCTGGGATGAAAGCCTCCCAGTCCCACTGAGTACCGAGTGGCAGGAAATATGCAGCAGTTTTGGCCAGATTCGTTGACTTGAATTTCCTCGTCTTGTCCTCCTTCTAGACTCCGAGCAAGAAATTCACGGATTCTGCGATGCCAGCATCGAGGCTTATGGTGCATGCATATAGTCACTTACTTTGTGTCAAATCTCGTGTTGCTCCTTTGAAGACACTTACGGTGCCAAAGTTGGAGCATTGTGGAGCGGTGTTGCTGGCTAGGCTCATATCTGAAATATCCGGAATGAACGTCTTCAAGGGAAGGTGTTACTGTTGGTGTGATTCTGCGGTTGCACTTTCCTGGATTCGGGACGAGTCGTCAAGATTTAATATATTTGTCGCAAATAGAGTAGCAAAGATTCAGGAAATGACCGACAACATGACATGGCGCTATGTTCCCACAGCGTTAAACCCAGCCAACATTCTCTCTCGAGGGGCTCTTCCGACTGAGCTGAAGGAGTCTCCCCTTTGGGCTCATGAACCTCCATTTCTTTGCGGCCCCTCCGATGACTGGCCGCCCACGGTACTACCGGATAAGCCAGCCCTTGAGCTTCGCCGGAGTGCTCTTCTGGTAAAATCTCCCTACATTGACATTGTAGCTGATTCCAAGTATGCAAACTCGTTTGGTTCCTTGCAACGCATTTCTCGGACATTGAGCATGGAACCCAGTTGTTGCTGCGACTAGTCCAGCGCACTCAGCTATGGGAGGACATGAAGTCGCTGCGGTCCAGGGGATCAGTTTCCCCATCTAGCTCACTTGCATCGTTGTCGCCATTCATGGATCAGTTTGGTCTGCTCAGGGTTGATGGTCGACTGAAGAACTCTTCGTTGGATTTTGATGGCCGTCATCCAATTATCTTGCCCAGCAGCCATCCACTAACTCTTTCCATAATCTCTCACTTTCATGAGCGGAATCTCCACGCTGGACCTCGAGCTTTGCTTGGACTCATTCGATCCCAATATTGGCCCATTGGGGGAGGAAGACGGTAAACAAGGCAGTGAACAAATGCGTAAGATGCTTTCGAATGAAGCCTTGAGTATTGGAGCGGATATTATGGCGGATCTTCCAAAGGAGCGGCTCGACGGTTCTCATGCCTTTGAGATCACAGGCGTCGACTTTTGTGGGCCATTTTTCTACAAACTGGAGGCACGCAATAAGGGCCCAATCAAGTTTTACGTCTGTCTCTTCATTTTCTTCACTACTAAGGCTGTTCATCTGGAGCTGATTAAGGATTTATCTACACTTGCCTTTCTTGATGGACTAAAGCGTTTCATATGCACCCGACGGAAGCCGCGACAAATTTGGTCAGATAACGCAACAAATTTTGTCGGCGCTAGGAATGAGCTGATGGAGTTAAAACACCTGTTCCTCAGCGATGACCATTAAAAGGCTGTGCTGAATTTTTGCTTGGTGGAATTTATAGACTGGCACTTCATTCCTCCGCGCTCCCCACATTTTGGTGGCTTATGGGAAGCTGCGGTTAAGACGGCCAAGTATCACTTCTACCGTGCGATAGGCAGCTCGGTTCTTGGATTTGACGAACTACGGACGCTGTTATGCCACATCGCGGCCGTAATTATTTCAAGGCCTTTAGTTTCAATTTCAGAGAGCCCTGCCCATCTTGATATTTTGACTCCAGCGCATTTATTGAATGGTGGCCCTCCTGCTTCGTTCGCTGAGCCTGACGTCACACGTCAGGGAAGAGAGAATTCTTGATGAGAATCTACCTCCCATGAAGTGGCCACTGGCGAGGGTGGTCGAGCTTCTACCAGGAAGAGATGGCGTTTCCCGAGTCGCCGTGCTGAAGACCTCATCTGGAGTTACAAGGTTAGGTTAGGTTAAGGTGGCTGTCAAGCTCCACAGGAGCCCGTCACACTTGGGCCGGTTTCGGCCCGTTGTGATACCGCAGGAGGTGTTCCCCTTATCTATCTCATGAGACCTGAACATATCAGCAGTTATCCCATCCTGACGCTCTTATGAAGTTTGCGATCTTTCTGGGACAGATTTTGGACATTTCTGAAATGTCTGAGACATAGGGAATGCTCAGGTATTGTAGCTTTCTCCTGCTGAGAGCTGGACAGGAGCAAAACAAGTGTTCCATCCTTTCCTCCTCCTCCTCATCTCTACAGCTTCGGCAGAAATCATTGTATGGGGCTCCCAGCCTGTTAGCGTGGGAGCCTATCAGCCAGTGCCCCGTGAGGGAGCGGATGACTACGCTGCACCTTTTCCTGCCGAGCTTACATAGCTCTAGTGTGCGTTTCCTGTCAATGGTCGGCCATGTTTGCCGGGTTATGTGACATAATGGTGCTGACCGCCACGCATTGTCTGCTCGTCGCTTATATAGCTCTTTTATGATAAGCCTACAGGTGGCTATTTTCATGCAAATATCCTCCTTATCTTGGAGAAGGGGTATTGTGGTACCAGATCTGGCCAGCTCGTCTGCCTTGCAGTTGCCTTCAATATCCCGTTGACCCGGGACCCAAATAAGGCTGATGGCAAATTGCTGGGCCATCTCGTGAAGAGATTTGCGGCAATTTGCCACCATGGCCGAGTTCGAAGAAATCGCGTGAAGTGATTTGATCGCAGCCGTTGCGGCTGTTCGAAGGAGCTTCAGTGCTTCCATGATCGCAATGACTTCCGCTTGGAACACACTGCAGTGATCTGGGAGCCTACAGGAGTGGCTAATTTCGAGCTGTTCGGAGTAAATCCCTCCTCCAACTTTGTTATCCAGCTTCGAGCCATCTGTGAAGATGCTTATGGCCATGTTTTGGCCTGGTGGTCCCTCAAGCCACTCGTCTCTGCTAGGGATGATGACATTGAAGGGGGTAACAGTGTGTTCCCTTGGGACGCAGTAGTCCGTCTTCGTAGGGACGGTACTGCTGATAAGTATCGATGAGTGACCCCTGAGATGTGACGTCCATTGTCCGGAGTCTCTCAGACGTATCGCAGCAATTTCTGCCCTCTCCTTTCCCGCAAGCTCGAGGCTCTGGAGACTTAGGATGGCGTTTTGTGCATCGTTCGGGGTGGTGCGTAATGCTCCACTAATGCATAATGCTGCGGTTCGCTGAACCTTGCCAAGTTGTTTGGTTGTCGATCCTTTTGATAGGGCCGGCCACCAAACTGTAACTCCATAGAGTAAAATTGTTCTAACTATTGCTTGGTATATCCATTAGACTACGCTTGGGTTTATGCCCCACTTCAAGCCAATTGCTTTTTTGCAACAATATAGGGCTATCGTAGCCTTCTTCACTCTATCTTTTACGTTCAGGTTCCAGTTAAGCTTCTTGTTCATTACAAACCCTAGGTAACTAGCGCTGTCGGTGAAGGAGATCCTACATTCATTAAGCATAGGAGGGTTAAGGGGCGGGACGTTGTACTTGTTTGTGAATAGCATGAGTTCCGTTTTTGTGGGATTTACTCCCAATCCGAGCGATTTTGTCCATTCTGACAGTCTCGCGAGCTTTGTGCTCATAAGGTCACAGAGTGTTTGAGGGTATTTCCCCGAGAAACTAATTGCAACGTCATCCGCGTATGCCACTACTTTACTTTGTGCTCCTGACAACATTTGAGGACTAATAATTGTCCTCAGATGTAGTCCGACAAGTCTCTCGAAAGTTTTGAGAAGAAAGGACGATAGGCTTATTGGTCCGTTGGAGTCGAGTGCGAGGCCTTACCCGCTTTGGGGATAAAGACTTTTTTCGCCTTGAGCCATTCTTGTGGTATAGTCCCCACCACTAGTATCTTCCTGAAGATACATTGTAGCCAGTTGATGGCCGGAGACTCCGGCCTTTTGCAGTTGGGCCGGAATGACCTGGTCCGGACCTGGCGATTTGAACGGATTAAAGCTGTTTACCGCCCAGCTTATGTTCCGTTTGGTAAAAATATGGTCCATCGTGGCTGTTTGGCCTCCCCTGTGGGTTTGCGCCGGCTTGATGGTTGTACACCCACGGAAGTGGGATTCAAGCAGTACGTGGAGCGACTCCTCGCTGGAGTCCACGTTCCGTTGTTCCTTTTAAGATACCCTACCGAGGGGGTGGTTTTTGAGAGGAGCTTGCGCAGCCTTGCTTCTGACGTCTCCTCTATCGCCGAGCAGAATTTTTGCAAAGAGGCCCTTTTTGCTTTTCGTGTTTCTTTTTTGTATTGGGCAAGACTGACTTTGTAGTGTGCCCAATGTTTCTCCTCGTTAGCGCTTTTGGCTCTGTTGTCCTACAGTCTTACAGCTCTTACGTAGGATGTCGATTTGTTTCGACCACCAGGGGGGTTTTTTTTTACCCCTTGTCTTGTGTGGCAGGCAAGCCGCCGTGAAGGCCTTGTTGCATGCTTCCGTGAACCTGTTCACTATACGATCTAAATCGTCTTGAGTGTCTGGGCTCATTGGTGCCTTGTTGGGGAGTAGTTCCTCCAATACCGAGCTATATTTAACCCAGTTGGTTTTCCTGAGGTTAATGTAATCGGTGGGTTTAGGGCTCTCGAGGGATAAAGTCGTCTCGATATACCTGTGGTCAGAGAAGGAATGGTCCTCTAGGACTCTCCAACTTTTCACTTTTTCTGACAGATTGTGAGACACTAGAGTGAGGTCAATAACCTCCTGTCGGTTTTTTATAATAAATGTTTGGTCGTTACCCCGGTTACATATAGTTAAGTTCGAGTTTAGGATAAAGCTAAAAAGTGACTCGCCCCTTACATTTGTGTCCGTGCTCCCCCATTGAGTGTGGTGAGCATTGGCATCGCAGCCTATTAGTAGGCTTGTGTTGGACCTCTCGCTGTCGCTGGCGAGCTTGCAGACGAGGTCGTTGGGAGGATCGCTTTCCTCATGGGCCATATAGGACGACATCAACCTCAGATGTGTCCGCTTTAGCTCTACGCTTACTGCTGTGTTGTCGCCATTGCTAAAGTTATGGAGCAGAAAGATATTTAGGTGCTTTCTTGCAAGAATGCAGGAACGAGTTTTACCTTCGGTATGGGGTACAATGAGCTTGCACTCTCTCGTCGCTAACCCACAGACCTTGGCTCCGACTATCCAAGGCTCCTGGATTAGGACGACGTCGGCTCCGCTTGCATCCAAGCGGAGTATGAGTGCAGCGGATGCTGCTTTACAGTGGTGGAGATTTATTTGAAGGAGTCTCAGAGACATCTTCAAGGATCTCCACCACTGTAGTGACGGCGTCTGAGTCGTCGGATACATAATCTCGACACATCGCCTCAAAATCGCGCATCAGCTCTGCGTCAGAGGAGTAGCCTTCTTTTGTCGGCTCCAGCTCGTTGTCGGGTACCTCGATCTCCGAGGCAACATCCTGCACGACTGGGTTGTCGACAGGTCGAGCCTCGGCCGAGGCAGCGTCCGACTTGTACACCTTTATGGTGACCGAGCTGAAGCCGAAATTCAGCTCTCCTTTTGCTGCCTCTATGGGGGCCAGCGACTCTTTATATTGAGGATGATGACAGCCTTGTTCGTCGGCCCCTTTGTCTCCTCGACCTTGACTACCTTCCAGTCTTGGGTTGGTAGGGTTGGGTTGCACCTCTGTAACATCTTAAGGATGCGCTCAGGCTCCTTAAAAGTAGCCGGCACCCATATTCTGGCCCTCGGTCTGCTGGGCACCTCGCTCCAGTCTACCGCGACGAGCTTCGCGCCAGCGTAGACCTCTCCGATCTGCGCCACCGCTGCTTTATACAGCTTTACGGAGCGCTCGTCTTCGCAGGCTACTACTTTGATGTTGCCCTGGAACCACCCCATGTCTTTGAAGACTGGAGGTGGCCCTGGGTCTTTGTCGAGCAACTCGAAGCAGCGGTCGGCCAGTGCCGCTTCCACCCACTTCCATTGGCTCCTTGGAATCTTGCCCTCCGCACTGCCTTTATCGAGGACGCCAACCAGCGTCCTCTCCTTGGCAATCTGCGCTAAAGAGATATTAGGCATCACTCTTGACCTTTTCGCGGCCGGACCGGGTGTCTCCTGCAACCGTTGTCTCTTTGGTTGTGAGACCATTGCGAAGTTTGGGAGCACCGATGTAGCCCACTCCATCTTCTTAAGCCAGTCCACTGATGGACTGACTTCCGTGCTGGCATTTTGCCGACGTAGTATATGCCCTGCACTCCTCCTTTCGGCATATGTATGCTTTTTAGCCTGGGCGCTGGTCGAAGGCAGATCATCTCCCTCCACCTTACCAGCAGGTCGGGCAGCCGCAATGTTGCTTAGCTGCCTCTCCAAGGTGTCGGTGTTGGGAGCTGATCCGCCCCCCACCCCAGATTCGGGATGGGACCCACTCGGATTCACCCCAGCGCTTTCCGCCTTATAGGTCTGTCCTGCTGTTGAGCTGGTCGGGCCAGGCCTTTGTGCCGCTGGCCTGCGACCCGTCCGGTGGCCTCAGCTAGGCCCCCTCTGAGCCACCTCACGCGCTCATCAGACCAGACTGGAGTTACAAAGCGAGCCGTCTACAAGTTGTGTCTGCTGCCCTTTAAAGATGCTGTTGAAGGACAGGGTTTCAACGGGGGGAGTATGTGGGGTCAAGCAGCATAAACCATAAACCGGTCTAAAGTTAATGCACATCCCGATGTCAATTATTGCAATGCCTACTGTAAAATCGTTTGTTACCGCATATGCCTACGCACGGCAGCGGCCTTCTTTCGCTTACTTATACATGTATAAACATTCTTTGTACTCGGCTTAGCAGCAGCCCGAACTACTCTAGCTCTCTCCTAATCGCATTCTCTCCCGCTCGTTAAGCGTTGCCTCATAGGGTACGGGAATTACGTCGTCTGCCCTTGCATTATAGTCTTGAGCTGATCTTCGTGGCCATCAGACCGTCTTTCGTCATTATCATTGTTATTCGTCATCCATATGTACTGTGAGGAATCGATATTCCTCACAAGACTCTAGTAGAGGATACGGCGAAATGGCCAGAGAAGAGCGCGGCTTTTCCCGTTAAGCGAGAGGATGGAGCGGGCCTCGCTCCCAGAACAGGGAAACGGCCATGTGGATCCCATGTAGGCCATGTAGATCCCATGTAGCCCATGTGGATTCCATGTAGGCCATGTAATTCCATGTAGGCCATGTAGGCCGATCCCGGTGCGGAAGGCTTCGGAAGACGAAGCAGTCGATGGAAAAGTACCAAGGGAAAGGAACCGTTGCGGAGAGGCGGCGACGCGGACGCTGTGCCGCAGGGAGCCTATAAGAGGAGGTCCGCGGCAGTGAATCGGGACAGTCCAGTGCGGGAACCAAGTGTGTCACCAAGCGAACGTGTTACGAGTAAAAACGGAAGTAGTGCAGACAGGAGGAGCAACGACTACCAGTGAAGACTACAGAGACGTGCACGGCAATCAAAACCCAGAAACTCACCGCGTAAAGGTGAGACCATAGGCCAGGTAAACCCATTGCGTGCGGAGCTGTGCGAGCGGCGGACGAGGCGGTAGCCAAGTCAGAACCCCCACAGCCGTAGCCCAACGGAGCTACACTTGCGGTCAGCCTCAACAACGGTGGAGTCGGGTATTGCGCCACATAGCACACGGAGACAGCCGCGCTACGGTGAGAGGATTCACGACCAACTTACTTAGAGATACCATAGCCGTAAGATAGCCTTAAGATACTCAATAAAGAACCGCTATTCAGACCAAAATCCACCCCAAACGGATTACTTGCTTGTCGCCGAGGCAACAAATAAATTCGTTGCATCGATCCACCGACCGCTGAGCCAGCTCTGCTGAATCAGACGGACACAAACGGTTCGTTACAACTGGCGCCCAACGTGGGGCCTCAAGACAAGCAAGAAAAGGAGAGTGCATTGGGAAGGACGGTGCTGAGCGGAGTATCAAGAAAGGTATCAAGATGAAGAGCCGGCAGTGGATTCATTCGCTGAGGAAGGAGGAACTGATGCAGTGCGCCAAGGCATGCGGGCTTCAGTTGGAAGGATCAGTGGACGAGATGCGAAAGGCGTTTAAGATCTGGGTCGAGAAGCATGGGATGGAACCGGAGTTTGCCGACGTGATTGAGACGTGGGAGATGAAAACGGGCAGGATCTCGCCGGCGGCGCCGACTGAGGACAAGGAAGGTGCATATGAACGCCTGATGCCGCGGGGAGGTGCAGAGCGATCGACGCTATGGAAGACGCCGTCAAAATTTCAGGAGGAACCGATAGCAAGCCTGGCGGTCCCACTTAAAGTCCAGACACCCAGTCGGCAGCGGGCCAGTAGTGTGGAGAGACCAGCCGGGTCGGAAGCCCGGGAACAAAACGCGCGTCGAGCGGAGTATGAGAGGACGGAGGAGGATCGACGAAGACCCCAGGAAGAGGCCGCGAGACAGCCACGAGTCAATTCGGCCGTCGTGGCAAAACAGGTGAGAGAGTGGTCATTTCGTTTCGACGGGACGGAAAAGCCACTCGAGTTCCTGGAGCAATAGGAGTGGTCGGCCGACATGCACGGGTTGGATGTGGACCAGATACCGAGGGCGATGCCAGAACTGCTAAAAAGGCGAGCGCTGATGTGGTTCCTCGCTAACAATAGGCAGTGGCAGACGTGGAGGTCTTTCGTGCAAAGCTTCCAGGACTACTTCTTGCCAAGGGACTACTTTGAAAAGTTGCTCCAAGAGGTGAGGAGTCGCAAGCAGAAGTGGGGAGAATCCTTCAAGGACTACATGGTGGACATGCAGACCCTCATGCGTCCCCTCAAGCGCACTCCGGAACAATCGGAACAGTCGGAGAAGAGGTGACCTGTGCGGGGCACAGGGTGGTAATCCCTGCGAGAGGTCGACGGAACAGGCGGTTAGAGGAGAAGCTGTCAGTGGCGATACTGGCCACGGAGGAAGTCCCAGAGCCGGCAAGCGTGTCAACTCCGGCGGCCTGCGAAACAAGTGGCATGGAAGGCGGCAGGCACAGAGAGAACTACAAGGAGTCAACGGATGATGAGTTTTTGGACAAGGAACTAGAGAAATTCCGGAAGATGAAGGGAGTGTCCCAGGTGGCAGTTCATTCCATCACCATGAAGGACGCTGAGCCGGTCAAGCAGCGGTACTATCCCAAGAACCCCAAGATGCAAGCCGAAATCAACGAACAGGTGGACGAGCTGTTGAAAACGGGACGCATTGAACCGTCGAGGAGCCCGTACAGCTCGCCTATCGTGATGGTCAAGAAGAAGACGGGAAAATGGAGGTTGTGTGTGGATTTCCGCCAAATAAATGCGAAATCAATTAAGGACGCGTACCCGATGCCGAGAATAGACTACATTCTGGACCAGCTCAGAGAGGCGCGGTTCATCAGCAGTCTGGACCTAAAGGAGGGATATTGGCAGATTCCGCTGGAGGAAAATAGCCGGCAGTATACCGCCTTCACGGTGCCGGGCAAAGGACTGTTTCAGTGGAAGGTGATGCCGTTCGGGCTGCACTCAGCGTCGGCGACGTTCCAGAGGGCGTTGGACCAAGTGATCGGGCCGGAAATGTTGCCTCACGCGTTCGACTATCAAGACGATATAATAGTCATCGGACGGACGAGGGAGGAACATCGGCGGAATCTGGAAGAGGTGTTTCGGAGACTCAAGAAGGCCAACTTGCGCCTGAATGTGGACAAGTGCCAATTCTTCCGGACGGAGCTCCGGTATCTGGGACATTTGGTGACAGGAGAGGGAATATGCACCGACCCCGAGAAGGTGGCGGCCATTGCGGAGCTTCAGCCGCCGACAAATGTCAAGGAGTTGCGGCAATATTTGGGCGTAGCCTCCTGGTATCGGAGATTCGTGGACGGATTTGCCACGTTGGTGCAGCCTCTCAGCGCTTTACTTAAGAAGAAGGCGAAGTGGGAGTGGACGCCCGAGAGGCAGCAGGCATTTGAGGCTGTGAAAGGCCGGTTGGTGGCGGACCCGGTTTTGGCCTGTCCTGATTTCTCCAGGAGATTCGTACTCCAGACGGACGCCAGCGATTACGGACTGGGGGCCATCCTGACGCAGGAGACCGAAGAGGGCGAGAGGGTCATCTCATATGCCAGCCGATCTCTGAATGCAGCCGAAAAGAATTATTCGGCGACGGAGAAAGAGTGCCTGGCGATTGTGTGGGCGGTCCGAAAACTGAAGCCATATTTGGAAGGGTATCACTTTAAGGTGGTCACCGACCATATGGCATTAAAATGGTTAAACAGTATAGAGAGCCCCACAGGAAGGATCGCGAGATGGGCACTGGAACTCCAGCAATACGACTTCGAGATTGCATACAGGAAAGGGCAGCTGAACATCGTGGCGGACGCACTATCTCGGCAGCCAGTGACGGAGCGGTGCCGGAGGACGACCGAGGAAAAGGCCAGCCCGGAGCGGGGTACCGAGTGCACATGGCTGAAAAAGATAGAGGAGAACATGGAAAAAGAGCCGTTGAAGTATCCCGACTACGTAAAAGAGGCGGGCCGGATATACCGACACATACCCCACCCAGCGGGAGACGAAGAGGTGGCGTCGTGGAAGCTTTGCGTCCCAAGGGATATCCGGGAGCGGGTCATGAGGGAGAACCACAGCATCCCAGAAGCTGGTCACGCGGGAAGCCGGAAAACGGCAACGAGGATAGCGGCTAGATATTACTGGCCCGGAATGCACCGCGACGTAAGAAGGTTCGTGAGGAAGTGCGAAACGTGCATGCGCATCAAGCCGTGTCAGCGGCAGGCGGCCGGCAAAATGCTGACGCAGGTCCCCGAAGAGCCGTGGGCGGCGGTTTGTGCAGACTTCGTAGGACCATTACCAAGGTCAAAGCATGGAAACGCCATGCTGTTGGTACTGGTGGATCGCTTTTCAAAATGGACCGAGCTAGTGCCGTTGAGAAAGGCCACTGCAGAAGCATTAACGTAGGCCTTCCGGGAGAGGATTATAGCCCGGTTCGGGGTGCCGAAGGTGGTGGTCACCGACAATGGGGTCCAGTTTACCAGCAGGGCTTTTCAAAGGTTCCTGCAACACAGCGGGGTGCGGCACCAGTTCACGCCACCGTACACCCCACAGGAGAACCCAACGGAGAGAACCAACCGGACGGTGAAGACCATGATAGCCCAATTCACCGAAGGGGACCAGAGGTGCTGGGATGAGAAGTGGCCGGAGTTAATGTTGGCGGTGAACTCGGCGGTATCAGAATCGACGGGATACTCGCCAGCGTTCATCGTACACGGAAGAGAACCGAGGCTGCCGAACGCGTTGTACGACGAGGAGACACTTGGCACGGGGCAAGAAACCCACACACAGGACGAAAACGCGACCAAGTTGCGGGAGTTGTTCCAGTTGGTGCGACGCAGCTTGGAACGGGCGGCCCAGGATCAAGCGAGGCATTATAACTTGCGAAGGAGATCCTGGAAACCTAAAATAGGAGAGGTAGTGTGGGCCAAAAAGCACCATTTGTCGAACGCAGTGGAGGGCTTCGCGGCGAAACTGGCACCGAGGTATGACGGGCCGTATCGAGTGGTAGACTTCACCTCGCCTGTGATATGCAGGGTGAAGAAGGAGGGCGACAAACAGGCGCGGACAGTCCACATCGCCGACTTGAAGCCGCAAGCGGAGGAAGGGGCGACGGAGGAGCGTAGAGACACGGCGAAGGACCCAGAGGAGCAGAAGGCTGAGTCTGGCTACCAACGGGAAGGACCGACTCCAGGAAGTGGCACGCAGGACACAGAGTGGAGCTGGCACCACCACGAGGGAGGCGCGCGGAGTTTAAAACTACGGGAGGACAACTCCCAATTGGAATCGCGAACGGCCGGTGGCAGTAATTGTCCTGAAAAAGATAAAGGTGCGAATTAGTCAAGGTCTAACAGGAGACTAAGACTTACCTGTCGGCCAGAACAGGCATCGGCCGGTCTCCGGTCGGGAAGATGTCCGAGCGAACAGGTGGGGTTCGGAAGATGAGTCGGGGGAACGAGCAGAGAAGTCCGGGTTCATGGTCCAGGATACGTTGGCCATCTCTAACCGTCGGGTTTGGCCGGGCAGAAGGCTCGCCCATGCGCTGCTTGTCGGCCGAGGAGTCGGATGGTCCTCGGGTCCGGGGCGGCTGCATGGGGCAGAAGTCAAGCCAGAAGCCGAACCGAAGGCCGGGAGGAGAAGGCGAGCCAGGGTCGTACCGCCGGGTGCATCCGGGCGGAAGGTCGGTTGATCACATAGCACCGGAAATTTCGGCGGTCGACATCCAGGACCAGGGACGCAGGACGGGCTGTAGGAAGAGGAAATTAGTGGGAGAAGGACTCGGACCTCGATACTCACCTGGGTTGCCGGGGGTTGGACCGGCCCGGGACCGGCGCCAATTATGGAAGGCCCAGAAAAGAACAAAAAAAAAATATATATAAAAATATATAAATAATAAAAAAAAAAAATAAAAATAAAAAAAAAAGGGGGGAAAAAAATATAAACAAAAAAAATAAATATTATTAGCGACGACGTCGTGTGTGTGGCCACGGCCCCGGCACTTACGCGCGCCGAGAAAAAGGCGCTGTTGGAGTCGCAGCGGAGACGGACGGCGGCGAGATCGGAGCAGCCGCCGGTAGAGCACACGCGGCCGGCATCGAGGCCAAGGCCATCGGTCCCGGCGCCGGCAGGGGAGGCCGCGCGGCCGACGGCAAAGCCACCGGCGAAGGCATCGAAGCTGGCGGAGGCGGAGTCAAAGCCAGTGGACTTGTCAGCCAAGCCGGCGGCGAAGCCGGCGAAGGTCGCCAGCCCGGCAGATGCGGCGTCAAAGCCAGCGAAGGCCTCGGCCAAGTTGGCGTCAAAGCCAGCGGAGGCGTCGGCAAAGTTGGCGTCAAAGCCAGGGGACTTGTCAGTCAAGCCGGCGGCGAAGCCGGCGAAGGTCGCCAGCCCGGCAGATGCGGCGTCAAAGCCAGCGGAGGCGTCGGCCAAGTTGGCGTCAAAGCCAGCGGAGGCGTCGGCCAAGTTGTCGTCAAGGCCGGCGGAAGGGGAGTTGACGCAAGCGGAGCGAGAGGAGGACAAGGCGTATGTCCGGAGCATGCTGGAGGTCCTCGTTCGGGAGAGGAGAGAACAACGGCGGAAAGAAGCGCGGCGTCGGGAAGAGGAAGCGCGGCGTCGGGAAGAGGAGGCACGGCGTCGGGAAGAGGAGGCACGGCGACGTCGCGAGGAAGAGGCGCGGCGGGAAGAGGAGGCGTCTCGGTAACGAGAGGTGGAGGCGCGTCAACAGAAGGAAGAGAGGCGGCGGCAACGGCGGAAGGAGGACGAACGGCGGCGCGAGGAGGACTGCGAGCGCAGGGAGGCCCGTAGGACGAAGCGCCATGAGAAGTCCCGGCGGGAGGCTCCCGAGCAACAACGATGCCGATCGGAGGGCAAGGCGAAGGCGCGCGCAGAGAGCGAGTGCGAGGCGCCGCCGCCACCAAAGAGGGCGCGGATAGCGACAGCAACGGCGGAAATGGTCGACGGCGAGCGAGCGCAGTCGCAACCGCAGCCGCAGTCGCAGCCGCAGCCCCAGCCGCCGACGCAACCACGACCGCAGCCGCAGCCACGGCAGCCGGAGGCCCAGCCGCAGCCGCGGCTCAAGCCGACGATGCAGACGCAGCCGCAGCCACGGCAGCCGGAGGCCCAGCCGCAGCCGCAGCTCAAGCCGACGATGCCGACGCAGCCGCAGCAACAGCAGCCGGAGGCCCAGCCGCAGCCGCAGCCCAAGCCGCCGAGGCCGACGCAGCCACGGCCACAGTCGCAGCCGCAGCCCAAGCCGCCAATGACGACGCAGGCGCAGCCACAGCAGCCGGAGGCCCAGCCGCAGCCGCAGCCTAAGCCGCCGATGCCAACGCAGCCGCAGGCGCAGCCACAGCAGCCGGAGGCCCAGCCGCAGCCGCAGCCCAAGCCGCCGATGCCGACGCAGCCGCAGCCGCAGCAGCCGGAGGCTACACCGCCGCCGCAGTAGCAGCAGGAGCAGACGGTGGACCCGGAGCCGCAGCCCCAGTGGCCGGGGCCCGAGAGTGCGGTGGTGGGAACATTTGTGTCCCAGAGCGTGCACACGGCGGTCCGGGATGGAATGGTGTGGCACCACCAGACCATCCACATCACGTGGGCATCCGGACCGGCGCCGCGCGAGGCCAAGGAGCCCCAGGTATGGGAGGAGGAGCCGCCGCGGAGCAGCAACGCGCGCGACCCGAGGGGAAACCGGCAAACTGGCGGAGGACCAGCAACGACACCGGAGCAAGTGACCGAGGAGGCAAGGGCCGAGGAGCCCGCCGCGACACCGGCCACGGAGGCGGTCACGGAGGAGGAGGTGCTGGAGCGCGGTCCATGGGAGTGGCCCTCACCTGATAGGGCGCCGGAACGGCCGGTGCTGGCGAGGCAGGCCTCCTGTCCGGAGCCGAGGAGTGAGGTCGGGCGGCCGCGGCTTCAGCGGCAACACTCCATGCCAGAGGGTCAGCCGGCAGAGGCACAGCGATGGCGACGCGTGGCAACCGCGGAGTGGCCCGAGGGGGTGGTGCGGTGGAGGAGACCCGCCCAATAGGGCGCCGAGTGAAGCGGCTCGTTAGGGTGCGCGGTGTTCGGTACCGGGTGTCGGTGGCAGAGGGCAGCGCCGAGGTATTCATAGAGACCTGAAAAAAAATCATCAATGAAAAGGAAAAAATGAATAAATCGATGAAACATACCTGGGTAGGTGTTGGGCTTCATTGGGTGGGAAGAAGGCAGACCATCGAGGGGGTGGAAAGCGCGATCCACGCCTGGATTGGAGGTACAAGAACCAGGTTGCAAGATATCACACGCGGGCGGCAGAAATTTACGCGAGATACCGTCGGAAATTGTTCGTGAGTCGTGATTCGGGCCGTCAGCTCCAAGTCAAGCGCGCACCTATCGTGCACCGATCGGAACTGGTTCCGGAGCCCTATCGGTTAGGTAGATCGATAGGCCATCATCGCCATCCGCGGTAAGTCGCGAGCGATGGAACCAGCTCCAAACAGCGATAGAGGGCGCCACGGGAGGAGCCGTTAAGGTGAAAGGCGCGCCGAAGGTGGAGTGACAGCGCCGGCAGGCTCCCGGGGGGAAACTCTCTGACCGGTGGTATCCGGGGGTTTTGAGAGTGAAGAAAGGGGGAAGTGTGAGGAATCGATATTCCTCACAAGACTCTAGTAGAGGATACGGCGAAATGGCCAGAGAAGAGCGCGGCTTTTCCCGTTAAGCGAGAGGATGGAGCGGGCCTCGCTCCCAGAACAGGGAAACGGCAGAATTGGGCCAGCGGCGGGTCCAAGAGCCGAGGACCGGGAGGCGCCATGTGGATCCCATGTAGGCCATGTAGATCCCATGTAGCCCATGTGGATTCCATGTAGGCCATGTAATTCCATGTAGGCCATGTAGGCCGATCCCGGTGCGGAAGGCTTCGGAAGACGAAGCGGTCGATGGAAAAGTACCAAGGGAAAGGAACCGTTGCGGATAGGCGGCGACGCGGACGCTGTGCCGCAGGGAGCCTATAAGAGGAGGTCCGCGGCAGTGAATCGGGACAGTCCAGTGCGGGAACCAAGTGTGTCACCAAGCGAACGTGTTACGAGTAAAAACGGAAGTAGTGCAGACAGGAGGAGCAACGACTACCAGTGAAGACTACAGAGACGCTTCAGCGGCAACACTCCATGCCAGAGGGTCAGCCGGCAGAGGCACAGCGATGGCGACGCGTGGCAACCGCGGAGTGGCCCGAGGGGGTGGTGCGGTGGAGGAGACCCGCCCAATAGGGCGCCGAGTGAAGCGGCTCGTTAGGGTGCGCGGTGTTCGGTACCGGGTGTCGGTGGCAGAGGGCAGCGCCGAGGTATTCATAGAGACCTGAAAAAAAATCATCAATGAAAAGGAAAAAATGAATAAATCGATTAAACATACCTGGGTAGGTGTTGGGCTTCATTGGGTGGGAAGAAGGCAGACCATCGAGGGGGTGGAAAGCGCGATCCACGCCTGGATTGGAGGTACAAGAACCAGGTTGCAAGATATCACACGCGGGCGGCAGAAATTTACGCGAGATACCGTCGGAAATTGTTCGTGAGTCGTGATTCGGGCCGTCAGCTCCAAGTCAAGCGCGCACCTATCGTGCACCGATCGGAACTGGTTCCGGAGCCCTATCGGTTAGGTAGATCGATAGGCCATCATCGCCATCCGCGGTAAGTCGCGAGCGATGGAACCAGCTCCAAACAGCGATAGAGGGCGCCACGGGAGGAGCCGTTAAGGTGAAAGGCGCGCCGAAGGTGGAGTGACAGCGCCGGCAGGCTCCCGGGGGGGAAACTCTCTGACCGGTGGTATCCGGGGTTTTGAGAGTGAAGAAAGGGGGAAGTGTGAGGAATCGATATTCCTCACAAGACTCTAGTAGAGGATACGGCGAAATGGCCAGAGAAGAGCGCGGCTTTTCCCGTTAAGCGAGAGGATGGAGCGGGCCTCGCTCCCAGAACAGGGAAACGGCAGAATTGGGCCAGCGGCGGGTCCAAGAGCCGAGGACCGGGAGGCGCCATGTGGATCCCATGTAGGCCATGTAGATCCCATGTAGCCCATGTGGATTCCATGTAGGCCATGTAATTCCATGTAGGCCATGTAGGCCGATCCCGGTGCGGAAGGCTTCGGAAGACGAAGCGGTCGATGGAAAAGTACCAAGGGAAAGGAACCGTTGCGGATAGGCGGCGACGCGGACGCTGTGCCGCAGGGAGCCTATAAGAGGAGGTCCGCGGCAGTGAATCGGGACAGTCCAGTGCGGGAACCAAGTGTGTCACCAAGCGAACGTGTTACGAGTAAAAACGGAAGTAGTGCAGACAGGAGGAGCAACGACTACCAGTGAAGACTACAGAGACGTGCACGGCAATCAAAACCCAGAAACTCACCGCGTAAAGGTGAGACCATAGGCCAGGTGAACCCATTGCGTGCGGAGCTGTGCGAGCGGCGGACGAGGCGGTAGCCAAGTCAGAACCCCCACAGCCGTAGCCCAACGGAGCTACACTTGCGGTCAGCCTCAACAACGGTGGAGTCGGGTATTGCGCCACATAGCACACGGAGACAGCCGCGCTACGGTGAGAGGATTCACGACCAACTTACTTAGAGATACCATAGCCGTAAGATAGCCTTAAGATACTCAATAAAGAACCGCTATTCAGACCAAAATCCACCCCAAACGCATTACTTGCTTGTCGCCGAGGCAACAAATAAATTCGATGCATCGATCCACCGACCGCTGAGCCAGCTCTGCTGAATCAGACGGACACAAACGGTTCGGTACAATACATACGCATTCGCCGGTCTACATACTTATATACCGATAAACTATAGCTTTTATTAATTTAACCAATCGAACTTTTATTTAAACAACACATCGCAACAGCTAGTGAAAGAGCTCATTAGCTTAACAGTGCCCAAAGATTGGATGCTCCTATCACGATAAAAACAGTTACACAAGCGCATGAAGTGCATTCAGAAATACGATTGAAGATGTTTAAGGAGCTAGGAAGGGAAGGCGAGATAAGAATGCTCTTATTCAAATTCCATAATTATTTTGACGGATTAATCGGAATAGATATTTTAAAACAGATAGGAACAACAATCGACATACAGAAGAAACAGTTGAGAACGCCATCAATAGAAACACAGCTGTGGTTAACACAGTATAAAGCGACAGAAGGAGGCCATTTCGAATATGTGAGAATGCCCTTTGGGCTAAGTAATGCCCCTGCAAAGTTCCAAAGATTAATGAACAACCTTTTCGAAGACCTATTGGGAAAATGTTGCCTTGTATATATGGATGACATTATGGTGTTCTCCGCATCACTACAACAGCACATGAACGATCTAAACAAGATCTTCGCAAAATTGAAAAAGGCCAATTTTAAACTCCAATTGGATAAAACAGAATTTCTAAGGAAGGAAGTAGAATACTTAGGACACGTAGTAACCTTAGGGGGAGTCAAGCCGAAACCGAAGAAGATAGAGGCATTAAGGAGACAGATAAAGTCATTCTTGGGGTTACTGGGGTACTATAGGAAATTCATAAAAGACTTCGCGGCAATAACAAAGCCGATGACAAAGCAACTCAAGGGGAAGAAAGCAGTGCAGGTCGATCACGAGTTTGAAGAAACATTCGAAACTTGTAAAACCTTGTTATGCAATGACCCAGTGTTGCAGTTCCCAGATTTTACTAAGCCGTTCATACTGACGACGGACGCTGGCAATTACGCCATAGGCGCTGTCTTGTCCCAAGGACACTTGGGAGCAGACAGACCGTTGGCTTATGCTAGCAGAACGTTTTCAGATGCGGAGGTAAACTACGCGACAATAGAAAAAGAAATGCTTGCCATTATTTGGGAAATAAAGCACTTTCGTCACTACCTATTCGGACAAAAGTTCAAAATAGTCACGGATCACAGACCGTTGACTTGGTTAATGAGCATAAAAGAACCAGACTCCAAGTTGGTAAGGTGGAAATTACAATTATTGGAATACGATTATGAGATCGTATACAAAAAGGATTCTCTTAATGCAGTGGCAGACGCCCTGAGTAGGGTACACCCAGAATTCAATATGGTAGAGAACGTTTCAGATGTAGCAACGAATGGGGAAACTATACATTCGGCGGAAGAAGACTTGCGCATCGGGTTCCCCATATCGGAGAAACCGTTGAATGATTATAACATCCAGGTAGTTGTAGAAAAAGGAAGTCCACCTAAAATAGAAAGGAAGGTACCATTCAGAAACAAGGTCAGGGTTACATGGACTGAGGACAAGTTTGAGGAAGAGGCACTAGGCCGAACATTTAGAGTAATACTTAAACCAAATAGGACGGTGGCTATCTCTATTCCGGAAGAATTGTTGATAGTAGTGCAGAACGCGTACTGCAAATATTTTGCGTACAGCAAAATATATAACGTGGTAAGATGCACAATCATATTGCCAGAGGTAACAGATAGGGCACTACAATAGAAAGCGGTGAAAGAACATCATGGAAAGAACAACCACAGAGGTATAGAGGAAACATTGGCGCAACTGAAGAGGAAGCTGTACTTCCCACATATGAAACTGATAATAACACAAACAATTAATAATTGTGACAAATGTCAGATGTTGAAGTATGACAGGAGTCCCCAGAAGATCAATTACAGTGTCACAGAGACCTCGGGGAGGCCAATGGAGATACTCCACATAGACCTATATTTTGTAAACAAGAAATATGTACTGACGGTCATTGACAAGTTCTCCAGATACGCTTGGGGATATACTATTTTGGCAAGAGATAGTATAAATGAAGTCAGGTCGATAAAGAACTTTATGACACTATTTGGGATCCCGAGCAAGATAGTTTGTGATCAGGGAGTAGAGTTTTCATCGAACCTCTTCAAGGACTTTTGCAAGCAATACGATGTAGAGTTACACATGACTTCCTTTCAACAGTCATCAAGTAACGCTACAGTCGAGAGGCTGCACTCGACAATAACGGAAATATATAGAATAATCGTGGAGCAGAAGAAAGAAAAGAAAGTAGAAACAAAGCATGAGGACATAATTGCTGAGGCGTTTATAACGTACAATAATGCAATACATTCGGCAACAAAGCTCACGCCCCACGAATTGTTCACAGGGAGAACACACATTTTCTTGAGTTGATTGTAGTGGGAGTTCCTGCCAGTAGTTTTCCTGAGTTGTGGTGGATATGTGGGGGTCGGCTTCTTGTGGTCTGGTAATTATTGATCGGTGTATGGGCCGACCAAACAAAGAAGTGTGCGTCTTTCGATATTCACTTTATTTCTTAGACTAAAATATTTACAAGAGCTTAACTCTAGAACACCGCTTCGCCGCTCTGCAACATTGCCCTTGAGCTTTCGGTTCGAAGTCGATGTTGCTGTTGGTTGGAGTTTACGTGGTCGCATGGTGCATGCTTTTCGGCATGAACATCCTCCCCCCCTTGCAATATAATTGCAACAAAAAAGTTGTGCGCCCAGGAACGGGGGGAGAGAATGTGGGTTGAATTTATGCGGTACTGCATGTGCCGGAGAGGGTCCACCCGAACACCGTGTTCTGCGCCATCGGGAAGCCTTCGGTGCTTGGGATCACTCCTGGCAGGATGATCTTATGATATAAATCGGCCCCCAGCACCAATGACACGGTGCTCGGCCGATGGAAATTTTCGTCCGCCAAGGCCATATTGGCGAAATGCTCCTTTATGTGGTCGCCCAAGAGCCGTTCGGGGTCCTTATCAGGAGTTGAGGCTGCACGCTCAGCACAACCTCCAGCCTGACATCGCTCCTGTTCCTCGATTGTATGACGGCGGTACAGGCGCCTTCAGCACCAACGCGAGTGACGGAAAGCCCGAAGGCCGTTGCCAAAGATGCGTTGATGCGACTGGTTGGGCTGCACGGATCGATTAGTGCACCCACCTCGAAGGACTTGTGGCCTGCGTCGATTACGACCCATGCCGTTGGCAGAATGCTGGTGCTCCTGGACTGCAGGAGCGATGCCAGCGTCGTCGGAGGAGCAGCGGATCGGGAGGTCGATCTCGCTGGTGGCGAGGATGCCCTCGATGGTAGAGAGCGGGGCTTCGGACGTGAGGATCGGTGCTTTCCTCCCATGTGGAGGAGGGTGTGGTGGTTCTGCCCGCACACTCGACACGTGTCGCCGCTTCGGCACGAGCGCCCGGAGTGTTGGTGAGCCAGGCAGTTGTGGCAGTATTTGTTGATGAGGACTGCCCGTAGTCGCTTCTCCACCTTGAGCTGCAGAAAGCGCTGGCATTTGCGCAATGCGTGAACTCCGCGGCAGACCCGACAGCGGAAGCTGTTGGTTCCCCGCGGACGGCTGCGCTCCACTGGACGTTGGCGAGGTGTCATGCTTGGAAGGAAAAAGAACGTGAGATATAAGTGATTGGGTTATATGCACCGAACGACAAAAAACATATGTGTTAGTTGGACACTTGGACGTGGACAGTGTTTTCTATAGGAAGGAGAATGAGCTTTGCGACTGGCCGCTTAATGGTGCACGGACCGTCAAAACGTCAACCACGCGGACCATGCCATCGACACCTGGATAAGTGTGCTCAATTCTCCCTAGGCGCCATTCATTTAGTGGTAGGTTGTCTTCCTTGACGACAACCATATCGCCTGCTTGAAGGTTTCGCGTTGGGAGTTGCCACTTGTTTCTTTTGTGTAACTCCTTAAGGTATTCTTCTTTCCAACGCAAACATAACTGCTGGTTTTGAGCCTTAAGACGCTGCCATCTGTTGATGATTGACCTGCGTCCTCTCTGATTTCGGGCTCCTCAATGGAAATCAGCGGGCCGCCAACCAGGAAGTGACCTGGACTGAGGGCTAGCAGGTCAGTGGGATCTTCTGACATAGGCGAAATTGGCCGCGAGTTCAAGCACGCTTCTATTTTGGAGAGGAGGGTCGACAATTCTTCAAATGTGTATTTGCATGTCGACGTGGACTTGTAGAAAAGCGTCTTGAAACTTTTCACTCCCGCTTCCCACAAGCCACCCATGTGAGGTGCGCTTGGAGGATTGAAACGCCACTCTAGACGTTGTTGAGGATATGCGGCGATAATGCGGTTTCTCGTAGCGACCAGGAAATCATGGGACAGGGCTTTTGCGGCTCCTACAAACGTCTTTCCATTGTCAGAAACCATTTGCTGAGGGCACCCCGCCTCGCCACGAAACGATTGAAAGCTGCAAGGAACTTTTCGGTCGTGAGGTCTGAGGTTGCTTCCAGATGGATCGCCCTCGTGCTGAAACACACGAAGACACAAACATACCCCTTTGTGATGCGGCAAGCTCGACCTGTGTAGGTCTTGATGTCGAATGGTCCAGCGAAATCGACCCCCGTTCGAGTGAATGGACGAGAGAACGTGGTCCTCTCCCTGGGCAAGTCTCCCATAAGCTGGGCTTGCAACTTCCGTCGATGGACCACACACACTCGACAGGAATTGATAGTCGTTTTGACTAGGGTCCGAAGTTTCGGGATCCAGTATTTGGATCGGATGAGCCGAATCACAAGTTGGTTTCCACCATGCATTGAGATCCGATGCGTGAACCGTACAAGTAGACGTGTGAACCCGCTTGCGTAAGGTAGAATGATCGGGTGCTTTTCATCATAACTTAGGGACTCGGATGTCCTCACACGACCGCATGCTCGGATGACCCCTTTTTGGTCCAGAAATGGATTTAAGTTATTGATGCAGCTCGACGGTAAAAGTTGCTGCTTATTTAGCAAGCGCTGAAACTCTTTTGCGTACTCTGCGCGTTGAGTATGGATGATCATACGCTCTTGCGTCTCGGATAGTTCACGGCTACTGAGCTCGACTGGAAATTGAGTGTCAGATTTCTGACACCTCTTGAGAAAACGAAAAACATAGGCTAAAACTCTAATAGCCTTCCCGAATTCTGAGAAGCGGTCTACGATACTGGACTCCGGTGAAGACTTGGATACGTTGCACTTCACCGTGCGTTGCTCCAACTCCGTCTCGTGCGGAGATTCTGATGGGATTGGCCATTGGTCTTTTGTCAGTGTTAGCCAGTCTGGCCCATGCCACCACAGATTGCTGCTAGCCAATTCTTGGGCTGAAACACCTCTGCTAGCCAGATCAGCAGGGTTGTGCTCCGATCTGACGTGAGACCATGTTCCCTTGCTGACGGACTGTGTGATCTTAGTCACTCGGTTAGCTACAAATGTCGTCCATCTGCATGGTGGCTTGTTCAGCCACGCTAACACTATGGTGGAGTCTGTCCAATAAAAGCATTCGTAGCTATCAAGGGACAGTTGGGGAAGGAGAGACGAGGACAGTTCAGCGAGGAGAACCGCCCCGCACAATTCCAAACGTGGTAAGGACACGGTCTTCACCGGAGCAACTCTGGTCTTTGCCGAGAGTAGATGGACAGAGACCTGTTGTTCACTCTCTACACGGACGTAAATGGCTGCGCCGAAAGCGCGTTGGATGCATCACAAAAGCCGTGGAACTGCAAATTTACTCTGGGGTGATACTGCACCCATCTTGGTATACGAATCTCTTGGAGAGCAGGATAGCTCAGGAGAAATTCCTGCCATCTCTTCAGGAGGTCTGTTGGCAAAGAGTCATCCCACTTTAGCTCTTGAAGCCAGATCTCTTGCATAAAGATCTTAGCTCGGACTATGAATGGAGCGAGCCATCCTGCTGGATCGAATAGTTTTGATATTTGGGATAGGACTTCCCTTTTTGTGTAAGAGGAACTTAAGGCTACCTCGGATGGTTTGAAAAGGAATTTATCACTATCCGCTTGCCATCGGATACCCAGAGTTTTTGCTGAGCTAGCGTCCTCCATTTCAAGAAAATCGGCACATAATAAATGCTCCTTAGGAATATTCACGAGGACTTGCTTCGCGTTGGAAGCCCATTTCCTCAAAGGAAACCCGCACCCTCTAGAGCAGCACGAAGTTCCTTTATCGCTGTGATTGCACCTTGTATTGTGTGAGCGCCAGCAAGTACATCGTCAACATACATTGAATTGGATATGATGTCACTTGCCAGTGGGAATCGCTTTGGGACATCTTTCGCAAGTTCTTTTAGCACCCGAATGGCCAAGAATGGAGCACAATTTACCCCGAACGTAACGGTGGTAAGCTCATAATCACAGAGCTCGCCATTTACGTTTCTGAAAAGGATCCTTTGGAATCTTGTGTGTGAAGGATCGAGGGTAATCTGCCGATACATTTTTGTGATGTCCGCATTAAAGACATATTGGAAGAACCGCCATTTGAGAATTTGAACCGTCAGGTCTGATTGGAGAACCGGTCCTGGATAGAGAATGTCGTTCAGACTCTTGCCATTTGAGGTCGGACAGGAGGCATTAAAGACTACCCGTAGCTTTGTAGTGGTGCTGTCCGGTTTTTGAACAGCATGATGGGGCAGATAGAAATTATCGGAATCGTTACTTGGAGCTACTTGTCGCATATGACCTAAGTCCAAGTACTCCTGGAGGACGCGATCATACTGCTCTTTCAAAGGAATGTTCCGTTTTAAACGACCTTCGTTTTTGAGGAATTGAGCTAGTGCGATTGATCTTGAATGACCTAAGTTGATGCCTTCAGGATTCCGAAAAGGCAAAGATACCATATATCTGCCCTTTGGATCTCTGCGGGTGGTTCGAATGAAATTGTCTTCGCAGACAGACTCAGAAGAATCTTCTACCAGCTTGGCTGGAAGATCCTCCACCTCCCAAAACTTTGTTAGAAGTTTTTCTAAACGCTGCTCAGAGCTGACGTTTATCCTTGTCGCAAAGGAAGAAATTGAGGTGCGAGTCGAATCGGCTACAGGTCCAGTGAGAATCCATCCAAAGATGGTCTCTTGGCCAAGTAGTGATCCACAAATATTGGGAAGGGAGCCGCCTAGTAAAATGGACGGAAGGATATCTGCACCTAAAAGTACATCTATCTGCGAGCTCTTATGAAAAGAAGGGTCAGCCAGAGGAATATTTGGCAGGTCCTTTAGAAAATCTTGAGAAATTGGATACGAGGGTAAGGTGCCTGCCACATTTGGAAGAACAAAGGCCGAGGTTTCTATGTGTATTCTCGGCTTTGTTGGGGAGCCTATTTGAAAGTGGCATATCTTTTGAGGCCTCGCAGCTATTGCTTGGTTCAAGCCCGATACTTGCACTTGAACTGGCTTGAAAGGAAGCTTGATGATTCTGAACAAGCGTTCTGAGATGAACGTTGCTTCTGACCCAGAATCGATCAAGGCACGTGCTTTATAGCTAGTGCCCAAATGGCATATATTTATAACAGCCGTGCCTAGCAGAACACCCTGTGTGCTTGCTGTGAAATAATTTTGGACATTAGAGGATGAAGTGGACTGTATTATTGGACTTGGATTTGAATTCGAGGGAACTGATGTAGAGGGCTCTGGAGGGGGGTGACCACGGTGCAGAAGTGTGTGGTGGCGCCCCTTGCACGTGAAGCAGTTATGCTGACTCGTGCAGTCTTTAATTTGATGCCCCCTAGCAAAACAGTTCATGCATAGCCTTTGCTGTTTTATGTAGTTAGACCTATCATAAGCAGACATTTTTAGAAAGCGAGGACATTGACGCACGGAATGAGGTTCCTTTGAGCAAAGGTTGCATGTTCGCGTTTTGACGCTAACTTTTGCCTCAAAGGAATTAACCTTCTTGGAAGAGGTTTCTTTCTTTTCAGATGTGGAAAGCAAAAACATGGAGGTGCTTGCATTCTCAATCGCTTCGAGCGATAGATGTCGCTCACTAAGGAATTTATTCATGGCTGCCCACGTCGGAATTTCGCTTTTGCTGGGCAGAGATTGTTCCCACAGCGATAAGGTTATCTGAGGCAACTTGGAGGAGACTATGAACACCAGCACGCCGTCCGCGAAGCGGTTATCAATAGGGACGTCGGAGTGTTCAAGGGCCGTTAGGCATCCTTGGACCGCCCTCTGGAGATCTTTTAGAGCAGCTCCGGACTCTTTTTGGATAGGGGGGAAACTGAAAAGGATTTTCAGCTGGCTATTGACCAGCGTTCGCTTGTTCTCAAAACGCTCTTTGAGGGCGGTCCATGCGGACTCAAAACCCTCATTTGTGAGCGGAGCCTTCTCCACGATAGCTTTCGCTTCCCCGCGAGTCTTGTGGGTCAGGTGATAAAGTTTTTCCACCTGCGATAAATTTGGATTGTTCACGTAGATTGCAGTGAATAGGTCCCGGAAAGTGGGCCATTTCAGATAATCTCCGGAGAACACCTCTGTTTCAAGGGTGGGAGCCTGCAACCTCGTTGCTGGAAATTCGGTACTGATACCGGAGCTGGGTTCGTCCCGTTCTCGATTCGCTCCTGCAGAGCGGACGCGCATCTTTCATACACTGCATAACAGTGATCGTATTTTGCGCTCATGGAGTGGATCGTCTCACCATCAGGTTCTGCCAGATTGAGAGCCTTGGTGCAGTTCTCACATTCCACTCGAACTTTGTCCCATAAGGTCTTTACCTCTTCCAGGCGAATCTTGAGAGTGAATAGCGAGACCTCTACGGAGGATGGAGCGCTGATTTTTGCCTCGAATTTACTGAGACGGTCTGATGCGGCTATAAAATCATCCAAAGCCATTTTTTTTGACTCGGAGATCTTCTGTGTGACGGTACGAGTGGTACGTGAAACAGGACTTTTTCGTCCTTTGGAATACCCGTGTTCCGAAACCGAAGGGGCTTCTTCTACGGAGGGCGATAGAGGTAACGAGCCTGGAACTGTGAGAAGATGCTCCGCCTCGCGATCACTTGACATAATAGTCTGGGTACACGCGGTGAATGAAGTAGAGGAACGATGGAATGATAGTGGAGAATTCTAATGGGGCCAGCAACAATCTATAAGGTTTGCTTTGCCCACCCGAAATAAATCTTGAGTACAAAACAATAGTGGAATGGCGGAATGGAACACGTACGGATCGAATGGCTATCTTAGAGAATTTAGCAAAGCAATAAAACAACTATGTAAATATTAATTAATAATTAATTAATATTAATATTAATCATCAATATCGTATTGGAATTTTTTGTTATATTACTTTTTATTTTATTTGTCGGAGGAATGCTGGAATGGAATGCTCAGTAATGTTCAACTCACTACTTCAAAAAATAATATACATATATAAATGTTGCAAAAAATATTCGACGTGCCGAACCTTGTCAAAATAGCATATACCCGCTTTATGCTGGGTATCACACGCTAATGCACAAAGAGGAACACGCAACAATAGCTTCACTCATATGCTCGTACTGTCATATATGTTCATATGTATGCAAGTATGGACGTATATATGTATGTAGGTATGTGCTGCAGAATGCGTTGGGCGCGCTCGTTTTGGAATTCAGGAAATAAATAATTTGGATGTGTTCACATACATATATGCGAACTACCAGTTTTTATATTTTGGATATTACTCTTGTGTGTTAATAGAGAACGACGCATGCAAACATTAACTACAGTATATGTATGTATATGGATATGTATGCAGGTAATACGGATTACACAAATAATGAACGTAAATTTAATTCCTTTTTTTTCTGTTTTGGGAAGGCTCTGTTCGTTGATGTAAACGGTGTGGATTTTTTTGGATAGAAAAAAAAACTGTGTGTACTTTGATTAAAGAAAAGCGAAGGAAAAAATCAAGGTATGAAAATATGTATGGATGTATGTATGTACATATGTATGTAGGTAAGCCCGTTTCGTACGGTCGCTGCGATCGGGTTCGATCTCTAGGTTCGAAGTTCGAGGTTCGATGCGATCGCTGTGAAGCACTATGTTCGAAGTTCGAGTGTAGACGCGGAGGGGAACAAATTGGAGAATTTATGTACATGCATATGTATATTGGAGGTTCACTGCACTTGCCGATTTTTGGAGGAGAAATATTGGATAGTTCTCTTATGTATATGCAAATGGGAAAAATGGCGTTCCTTCTTTCCCTCTTTGCCCTTTCTTCTTTTCACTTGCAATTTTCTTTTATAGAATTTCTCACACAATTCACACACAGAGCCTTCACCCAACGATTTCGTTACTGTAATCGGAATTTTAGGTACTTAGCTGGCAGTTTCTCAGGAATAAGCTGGGGCGAGCGGATGGGGGGATAATATCCGTGATTTCTTCTTTCGATGAAAAATCCAAACAGGTTAATCCGGCTCGAAGGACCAAATGATTGTAGTGGGAGTTCCTGCCAGTAGTTTTCCTGAGTTGTGGTGGATATGTGGGGGTCGGCTTCTTGTGGTCTGGTAATTATTGATCGGTGTATGGGCCGACCAAACAAAGAAGTGTGCGTCTTTCGATATTCACTTTATTTCTTAGACTAAAATATTTACAAGAGCTTAACTCTAGAACACCGCTTCGCCGCTCTGCAACATTGCCCTTGAGCTTTCGGTTCGAAGTCGATGTTGCTGTTGGTTGGAGTTTACGTGGTCGCATGGTGCATGCTTTTCGGCATGAACAGAGTAATGTGTCATTTAACAACGAACACGATTATCTTCAGAAAATCAATGCGTTCCAGGCAGAAATCTACCCCAAGGTGAAAGAAAGAGTAGAAAGAGAGAAGGTTAGGAGAATAGAGGCAGCAAACACTGACAGGCAGGAACCAGTAAGCGTGGAACCAAATGAAACAATTTTTAGGAAAGAAAATACACACATTTTCTTGAATTACGTGTCATTTAACAACGAACACGATTATCTTCAGAAAATTAATGCTTTCCAAACAGAAATCTACCCCAAAGTGAGTAGAAAGGGAGAAGATTAGGAGAATAGAGGCAGCGAACACAGATAGGCAGGACCCAGTAATGGTGGAACCAAGCGAAACAATTTTAAGGAAAGAAAATAGGAGGGATACACAAAGTACAGACACACAACAATATAACAATAACAACAACTAAACCGCAAAAGGTCCATAAAGAAAAGATTAGAAGATTGACAAAGAATAACGAATAACGATAATTTCAGATGGGTCGCGATGACGGAGACGAAGAGAACATTCGAAATCAGGGAAATAAAAAGCGAAGAGCCGATCGCGCAGATAGCATTGGGACCAGCCAGGATAATACAAACGTACAGAACGTTTGTACACATAGTCCGCCTAGAGGAGTACATAGAAAGCATCGATCACTTGGAGCAGACGCTCAAAGTGATTCAGGAAGATGGAGAGACCAATGATCTGATTAAAGCACTTCGAGAGAAACTGAAATTAGTAAGAGGAAAGATAGAATCGATAAGCCCTAAGAGAAGGAATAGGCGAGGGCTTGTTAATGGGTTAGGATCGGTCGTGAAGGCGATCACGGGAAATTTAGACGCGGAAGACGCGGAACGTTTAGAAAGGGAGATTAGGAGGTTACAGGAAGAGGAAAGAAGAATTAACGAAGAGATAGGTACACAGGAGAACATGGACAATAGGTTCATTACTATGTTTAAGAACCTGACAACATACATTAACGAGGAGCAAGTTAGAGTGACCTCCTTTATAAATACTTACAAAAACGGAATAAGCAAAACATTCGTGGAGGAAGATAAGAGAATGTTTAGGTTAGAATACATCGACAGAACTTCAGTAACGATAGATATGATAGCGTTAAATCTAAATGATTTGACGGAGAGCCTGTTATTAGCAAGAATAGGAATAATCCTAAAATTTATTCTTAGCGGAGAGGAGGCAAGAAAAATTACCCAGAGGTTCGAAGAACAAAACATACAGATCACGTCCGAAGAATACATGTATCAGTTCTTACAGTTGAAAGCTATAATGAACAAAACCGATGTAATTTTCTCGGTAGACGTGCCAATTTTTAGCAATGAAACATATTCACTACAAAGATTGTTACCATTACCAATTAATAAAACCGAATTTGTAATAGCACCTAATTTTGTAGCGTATAATGATAAATTTATGTATTATTACACAAAGAAATGTAATCAAGTAAGAAAACTTTATATCTGTAAACATGATAGAATTGTAAATAGGGTCAACGAAGTGTGCCTGAGGAATCTGATACAGGGGAAAGCGGCGGAATGTGAGACAAAGGACGTGGGCTTTCGCAGAGAGATCTTCGAACCGGAGAAAGGCTACATTGCAATATTTAATGGCGAAAAGGTTAGAATACAGACGGATTGCGGACCGGAAAAGTCGTACGACGGGTCAGCAATAATAACCTTCGAAGAATGTGGAGTAACAATTAACAACATCCAATATGAGGCGATGGAACAATTGGACACAAAACAATTAGTTTTGGAAATTCCCCGGATAAATTCGATGAAAAATAACAGAACGACTCAAGAGTTAGGAGTACATGAACTAAAGATGGAGGACATCAAGACGAACACGGAACTTGGCAGAATTAGAACTGGAATGAAGATACACAACGCAACAACCTACACCATGGTTGGCGTACTCAGCACCTACCCTCGCCCTTCCCCCTCCGGAACCTCTGCGAGCCGACTACAATGTAGAGACCACCAACTCACATCCGCTCCAATTACAACAGCGGCAGCAAACCCCAACGTCAGCAGATTCTCGGCCACTCTACTTTCTGAGTATCGGCACATTTGTAAACCATATCTACCCAAAGCTAAAATAAAGATCAGACTATTTTCATACTCAAACCCAAATAGACGTGTATTCAATGCAACCACAATACGGGCTATTATAAATCTAAAACGGGCAAAAACCTTAATTGGACCAAACTCCAGGAAACATATCCCACTTAATCATAACTCGCGCCTGGAACCTACGCCGAGCCCGCTGCGCTCTGTCTGAACCTGTTCGACAAATCTCTTTCACTTCGTCTCCCATTATTCTCTTCCGTGCCCGTTCATATTGGCACTGCAGGCAACGGCCTGCACTCGGATCATACTGCTTTGGGCAGCACCGCCTGATTGACCTTGTAGATAGATGTGAATATATCCTTATTACTATCCTTATTTCTAGGTGTATCTTCTATAGTTATGTCTAAATCAATGTTCGAGGATCGAATTAATGGTGGTTCCTCGTGGACCGCGACTCCTACACTTGCGTCGTGCTCCTCTTCCAGTTTCCCTGCCGACATTTCGGACATTTAGGCAGAATTACTGCGGCCAGTCCACACTTGTAGCAGAAGGTGTTCCACTCGCCGACTCGCACTCCAAATTCGTGTGCCCTGGCTGAGCGCAATTCCAGCGCTTCAGCTGCGTGCGGTCTTTGCGTGCGGACTACTTTGCTCTATAGACTGCGTCCAGTGCCTCCGTCTGATCCTCACAATCGTGCTGCTCGGCCTTCAGTTCGTACACTTTGGGTTCCATACTCCTGTTCGTCCCGAGATCTGGACCGCTCCTCTCCCATTACGTCGACAGCAGCTTCTCGGTGTCAGCGCATTCTTCTCGCAGCTTCTGCATGCTTGTGATCTGCATCGGGTAAATAACCCGCGACACTGCGTCTCTCATGCTTACCTTTATTATTTTTATTAAGTCGTGATCCGAGAAGGGATTCAGCAGCCTGGACCTCAGTACCAGCATCTCCTGATCAGTCGACTCTCCGTGTCGCTGTCGGCGTTCCCTGAGCTCTTGCTCCCTCTCGAACTCTGTTCGCCGCAATTGGAATCGCTGCTGCTGACCCATAACGCAGGTTCGGCCAATCCGAAACTTCTACCGTCCTGACATGCATCCAATACCAATCCCTAGCATGGACTATTACCAATGTGTGGAAAGTTTTGTCACTCGGCTTTCTTTCGGCCTTTAGCCGGCATGTCCGCCTGCATTAATGATCTCAGGGCATCCATTAGCTGCTCGAACGAAGCACGATAGGTCTCATGTGCCTGGGCCAAGGCCACATTCACCCCCGATCTCACTTCTGTGGACAACCCTGGCCCGTTTGATTTCTTTCCTGGCCTCCAACTGCGCCCGCTTCGGGGTCTCCCAGGTACAGTGGTTCTAGTACTTGTCCCGTCCCTTGAATCGCCCCCACAGTGTTCCTGACGGTTTTACCGTCCTGGGACCGAGTCGTCGGCATCGTGTAAGTTTGGTATTTGCGCTGTGCCTCCGGACTGCACCTCGTTTTCCCCGACCTTTGAACACCTGCGGATCACTCATCAATAACCCCACCAATAAACTTCTCTCCTTCATCCAATTCCTATTTAACCCCTATTCAGAAAAACCTATGTCAACTCAGTCTACACACATATGTTGGTGATAAATAGCCTGGACGTTTTACAATTCAACTAACCTGACCTATTCTAATATACAAAGACCTGACTGATCCGCCCTACATATATCTAGCGACAACGAGAAAATAAATAAACCAATAAACAGTGCAATAAATAAATACGCGAATAACCAACTAAATGCTAAAATAAATAAATAAGTGTAAACTTTTAATGGCTCGTTGTATTATGCCTCTTTATTTCGTGATTGTCCAACTTCGAATGAATGTGCCGTCGACTCGTATATTTCAATCGATATGTCGAGTGCATACAATATATTCTTATAATAGTATCGAAAAGTAGATATGATACTTATATCTTATATTCTTATAATAGTATCAAAAAGTAGATATGATACTTATATCTTATAGCCTGTTTATGATTTTCTATGTGGCAAAGCAAGATACGATAACAACGCTGCAGCGTATAGAGTTGGCGACGATGTCTGCAGCAACTGTGGAGTATTTGGATAACATTTCCAAGAACCGCAATTGGACCCTGGTAAGGAATTGGCATTTCAATTTCTAGTGCTTCTATTTTATATTAAAAAATGTATCCCAAATTATAATAGCTGCGATATGGATCTTTTTGGGAGGAGGACGTTGCGAATAAACTTGGAATACTTTTTTAAGGTAAATTTCCGCATGGAAATTGCACTGGTGCTATTGCAAATATGTTGTATTTCGGTTATATGTATATGTACATTACATACATATGTAAGAAGAATTGCAATGCAAATGTTGTACTTCAATTAATTACTATGGTTTTTATTTACCCAAATTAAAATTTTTAAATGGCTTTTGTTCATAATAACTTAATTTAGCGTTACAGCCTTTTCCCACACAGCACATTTACGGGGAACGGTGGGATTTTTTGAAATATGTGAAACCTCGATTCCCACAGGCCACAATCCAACATCCACCATCTACCATCCATGGAAAACACAGCTGACAACAAAAAAAAAACAAATGTGTGCTCCTAGTTTTGTCAAAATTTAACAACAAATATGGAAAATGTAATTATTGTTCGACTTTTGGTTCAACAGCAAATAATGATGTTGCAAAAATTAATGGTGGCTTTCGACAAAAAAATAAATTCAATGAGGAAGAATTTTTTGCAATGCCAAATTATTTTAATGAAAGTAGGCCAAAAAGGGTGTGGATGGTTGTAAGTAAATTGCAATCCAAGAAAAATGTTATGTACAAGACTATGTTTTATCTGTCTTAGAAGCGGTACGGAACTTTTTGTCTTCGTCATAGTCTTCCAAATTTATTTCATTTCAATTTACTTCAGGTATAGGTTTGCTTATGTGAACATCGGATCTCCAGAAAGTTGCAACGATTCGACAATATGTCACAATTCGAGCTTTGCACAACAGATCGAAGCGTTTTGATCGGTTCGCTTTGTGCTTGTGCACTGATGTTACGATAGGTACAAACATTTTCTATGATGCACTTGATTCACTTTTTGATTTTTGTGTCCCGCTTTCCTGTCCGACTAGATCGGGAAAACCCCCTTGGTTTACCAAGGAGTTATCCAGTCCAAAAAACCTAAAATCAAGACTTTATAAATAAGTTCAAGAAGTTGGATCTCCTTCTTTTCTCTCTTGTTATGTTATGGCTCGGTCAAGCTTTTCAGTTCTTAAGGCTCAGTGCTATAACAACTACCTTTCTCGATGCAGCAAACGTTTTTCTCAGGACCCTTAACAGTTTTACAACTAAGTAAACAGTAAGCATAGAACGTCCGCACACCCATCCTCGCTATCCTTCCTTAATACGTAAGCAGATAATGATCAGGCAATTGTCGATCTTTTTGCCCGTTTCTTCCAAACCACCTATTCGCTGGATAGTTACTCTGGTCAGCTGTATCCGTACGGTTTACCGAGGTCGAACGGCATTTTCAGTCCTTTGCTAAATAAAAGCTCGTTGCTTCATGATCTACGAACAGTAAAGCCGGTGTTTTCACCGGGTCCTGACGGAGTTCCCGGCTGTGGACTCAGGTACTGAGCCGAGTCTCTGTGTGGGCCGTTGCTTAAACCATTCATCCTGTCCATAAATTCCTCATACTTCCCCGATATGGAAGGAGTCCTTTATAATTCCTCTCCATAAGAAAGGAAGCAAGTCTGACGCAAAGAACTATAGAGGTATATCTAAGTTATCCCCTATTCCTAAAGTGTTTGAGAAATTTTAACTCCGCACCTGCAACACTTATGCACTTATATCTCCAGCTCAACATGGATTTATAAGGCGGAGATCAACTACTACTAATTTATTGGAGTTCACCTCCTTTATAATTAAAGGCTTTCAAGGTAATTTACAGACGGATGTTGTTTACACCGATTTTAGTAAAGCGTTCGACTCTGTAAGCCGTTCTCTCCAAGCACAAAAACTTGACCTTCTAGGGTTCCCGCCCAATCTCCTGAGATGGATCTTTAGCTACCTTTGTTCTAGGTTTCAAAGAATCCTTTTCAAAAACTCCCTGTCCTCACCAGTTATGGTGACTTCGGGTGTACCACAGGGCAGCCATCTAGGCCCTTACTTTTTACACTCTTTATAAATGACCTGCCTTCTGTATTAACATACTCTCGAGTACTTATGTATGTGTGCGGATGATGTTAAGCTCTGTGTCCAGTATAAGGACATTTCTTTTCAATCCAGGTTGCAATCCGATTTCGATAGATTTCAGTCTTGGTGTTATGCAAATTTATTAAACCTTAATGCTTCAAAATGTAAAGTAATGACTTTTCATCGCTCCAGCGCCTTTCTGGATCCTTACACCCTTTGTGGTGGTTCTCTTGAGAGAATTACCCGGGTTGATGATCTTGGTGTTCTATTAGATCCCAAGTTAAAGTTTTCGGAACACATTTGGTGCTTGGTGTGATTTTTGTGCACAACATGATCAAGGGTGACGTAGATAGCCCTGACCTTTTGAGCCGCATAAACTTCACGATTCCTATTAGAAGCACTAGGAATTATACACCGTTGTTCCTGCCGCCTTGTAGATCGAATTATTTCTTGCATGAATTTTTTAGGGTCCTATGCTCGGATTATAATTCCCTCTACCATATTATATCTACTACTAACTCCCTTCCTAGTCTTAAATAACTGATACTCTCATATCTCTCTCTTAATTAGAAATTGCTTAGTTTTTTAGATAGATTAGTTTTACTTTTCCTCGAACCTATCTAACACCTATCTTTCCTGCATGTCCACGATCGGTTCGGTTAACGATTCGCGCGGTTAAGGACTCGGTCAGTTGGGCGGGAGGAGGGAGGCGTTCTTGCCTGGGATCCGCTCTTAACAGCCTTCTGCTGGTGTCGCTTGGGTCACTTGATGGTGCAGTCATTGCATATCAATGTCCTAAAGAAAGCGCAGTTTCCACTGTCACTGTCTTCTTCTCTATCCCGTATCGACTTTGTAGGTTTAATTTAGCATGCTATTTCTATTCTTTTTATACATAAAAAATATATATACATTTTTGTCATTTTTTATTTTCTTAAGTTAGTAAGTTCCCATACTCATATTTTTGTTCTTCACATTATCGATTTTTCAAATCAGTGTTGCTAACGCCTCTACGCAAAAAAAGGACGGTTGAGACAAACAAAAAACAAACAGATATTTTTTTTAAATGACAAAATAACAGGACAAACAATGTTTTATTATTTATTAAATAAAGGTTTAAAACACATCTTTACGTCAGTTAAAGTCATGTAACAAATTATCAAGACAGTCAGTCTCATCTTTTATTTCATTTGCATATGATGCATTTGTTCGGACTAGGCAACTTGATAATTTTGGCAACAAGCACCGCTCCAACGTAACGCGAACCTAGAACAGAAAAATGATATTATATATACATATGTACATATACAAACCTAATTGCTTAAATGGAATTAAGCGTGTAAATATGAAGTCTCTTTCTTAATTTTGTTTTCATCAAATTGACTTGGCTACATACCCGTTCGACCTCAGTGGCAATGACCAAGGCAACAATAAACTCAGTGCAAATGATCACAGTCCGTAAAAAGGACAAGTTGGCAACACTGGTTTTAGGCCCTATATTTCCGAATAAAATTAATATAGGGATGTATATGATCCTAAACTACAATACACATACATACATACATATGTATGCAGGGATCATTCTAGGAAAGAGAGGAAGAATTAGGGTATCTCATAGACGGTAAGAACCGTCTATAAGGGATCACCAGAGGCTCTGGAAGAGGTGATCATGGTAGGGTGGGCAGAAGTGGTCACACGATACCGTGCCACAAATCGGTATGCTTGTGTGTGTCCGTGTAATAGCCCTGCAGTACCAGCCATGTCAAAGTCATCTAAAGTCATCATCTCCGTGTCGCTGTCGGCGTTCCCTGAGCTCTTGCTCCCTCTCGAACTCTGTTCGCCGCAATTGGAATTGCTGCTGCTTTTGGTTTTTGCATATCTTAAAAATTGGGGGCGGGACGAAATTTTGAAATACACTTTGAGTAGTGTGATAACACAGGAGACTGGATACAAAACTTGGTTAGTCTAGCTTAAATGGTCTCTGAGATATTGTGAGGAATCGATATTCCTCACAAAACGCTAGTAGAGGATACGGCGAAATGGCCAGAGAAGAGCGCGGCTTTTCCCGTTAAGCGAGAGGATGGAGCGGGTCTCGCTCCCAGAACAGGGAAACGGCAGAATTGGGCCAGCGGCGGGTCCAAGAGCCGAGGACCGGGAGGCGCCATGTGGATCCCATGTAGGCCATGTAGATCCCATGTAGCCCATGTGGATTCCATGTAGGCCATGTAATTCCATGTAGGCCATGTAGGCCGATCCCGGTGCGGAAGGCTTCGGAAGACGAAGCGGTCGATGGAAAAGTACCAAGGGAAAGGAACCGTTGCGGATAGGCGGCGACGCGGACGCTGTGCCGCAGGGAGCCTATAAGAGGAGGTCCGCGGCAGTGAATCGGGACAGTCCAGTGCGGGAACCAAGTGTGTCACCAAGCGAACGTGTTACGAGTAAAAACGGAAGTAGTGCAGACAGGAGGAGCAACGACTACCAGTGAAGACTACAGAGACGCTTCAGCGGCAACACTCCATGCCAGAGGGTCAGCCGGCAGAGGCACAGCGATGGCGACGCGTGGCAACCGCGGAGTGGCCCGAGGGGGTGGTGCGGTGGAGGAGACCCGCCCAATAGGGCGCCGAGTGAAGCGGCTCGTTAGGGTGCGCGGTGTTCGGTACCGGGTGTCGGTGGCAGAGGGCAGCGCCGAGGTATTCATAGAGACCTGAAAAAAATCATCAATGAAAGGAAAAAATGAATAAATCGATTAAACATACCTGGGTAGGTGTTGGGCTTCATTGGGTGGGAAGAAGGCAGACCATCGAGGGGGTGGAAAGCGCGATCCACGCCTGGATTGGAGGTACAAGAACCAGGTTGCAAGATATCACACGCGGGCGGCAGAAATTTACGCGAGATACCGTCGGAAATTGTTCGTGAGTCGTGATTCGGGCCGTCAGCTCCAAGTCAAGCGCGCACCTATCGTGCACCGATCGGAACTGGTTCCGGAGCCCTATCGGTTAGGTAGATCGATAGGCCATCATCGCCATCCGCGGTAAGTCGCGAGCGATGGAACCAGCTCCAAACAGCGATAGAGGGCGCCACGGGAGGAGCCGTTAAGGTGAAAGGCGCGCCGAAGGTGGAGTGACAGCGCCGGCAGGCTCCCGGGGGGGAAACTCTCTGACCGGTGGTATCCGGGGGTTTTGAGAGTGAAGAAAGGGGGAAGTGTGAGGAATCGATATTCCTCACAAGACTCTAGTAGAGGATACGGCGAAATGGCCAGAGAAGAGCGCGGCTTTTCCCGTTAAGCGAGAGGATGGAGCGGGCCTCGCTCCCAGAACAGGGAAACGGCAGAATTGGGCCAGCGGCGGGTCCAAGAGCCGAGGACCGGGAGGCGCCATGTGGATCCCATGTAGGCCATGTAGATCCCATGTAGCCCATGTGGATTCCATGTAGGCCATGTAATTCCATGTAGGCCATGTAGGCCGATCCCGGTGCGGAAGGCTTCGGAAGACGAAGCGGTCGATGGAAAAGTACCAAGGGAAAGGAACCGTTGCGGATAGGCGGCGACGCGGACGCTGTGCCGCAGGGAGCCTATAAGAGGAGGTCCGCGGCAGTGAATCGGGACAGTCCAGTGCGGGAACCAAGTGTGTCACCAAGCGAACGTGTTACGAGTAAAAACGGAAGTAGTGCAGACAGGAGGAGCAACGACTACCAGTGAAGACTACAGAGACGTGCACGGCAATCAAACCCAGAAACTCACCGCGTAAAGGTGAGACCATAGGCCAGGTGAACCCATTGCGTGCGGAGCTGTGCGAGCGGCGGACGAGGCGGTAGCCAAGTCAGAACCCCACAGCCGTAGCCCAACGGAGCTACACTTGCGGTCAGCCTCAACAACGGTGGAGTCGGGTATTGCGCCACATAGCACACGGAGACAGCCGCGCTACGGTGAGAGGATTCACGACCAACTTACTTAGAGATACCATAGCCGTAAGATAGCCTTAAGATACTCAATAAAGAACGCTATTCAGACCAAAATCCACCCAAACGCATTACTTGCTTGTCGCCGAGGCAACAAATAAATTCGATGCATCGATCCACCGACCGCTGAGCCAGCTCTGCTGAATCAGACGGACACAAACGGTTCGGTACAATACATACGCATTCGCCGGTCTACATACTTATATACCGATAAACTATAGCTTTTATTAATTTAACCAATCGAACTTTTATTTAAACAACACATCGCAACAGCTAGTGAAAGAGCTCATTAGCTTAACAGTGCCCAAAGATTGGATGCTCTATCACGATAAAAACAGTTACACAAGCGCATGAAGTGCATTCAGAATACGATTGAAGATGTTTAAGGAGCTAGGAAGGGAAGGCGAGATAAGAATGCTCTTATTCAAATTCCATAATTATTTTGACGGATTAATCGGAATAGATATTTTAAAACAGATAGGAACAACAATCGACATACAGAAGAAACAGTTGAGAACGCCATCATATAGAAACACAGCTGTGGTTAACACAGTATAAAGCGACAGAAGGAGGCCATTTCGAATATGTGAGAATGCCCTTTGGGCTAAGTAATGCCCTGCAAAGTTCAAAGATTAATGAACAACCTTTTCGAAGACCTATTGGGAAAATGTTGCCTTGTATATATGGATGACATTATGGTGTTCTCCGCATCACTACAACAGCACATGAACGATCTAAACAAGATCTTCGCAAAATTGAAAAAGGCCAATTTTAAACTCAATTGGATAAAACAGAATTTCTAAGGAAGGAAGTAGAATACTTAGGAACGTAGTAACCTTAGGGGAGTCAAGCCGAAACCGAAGAAGATAGAGGCATTAAGGAGACAGATAAAGTCATTCTTGGGGTTACTGGGTACTATAGGAAATTCATAAAAGACTTCGCGGCAATAACAAAGCCGATGACAAAGCAACTCAGGGGAAGAAAGCAGTGCAGGTCGATCACGAGTTTGAAGAAACATTCGAACTTGTAAAACCTTGTTATGCAATGACCCAGTGTTGCAGTTCCAGATTTACTAAGCCGTTCATACTGACGACGGACGCTGGCAATTACGCCATAGGCGCTGTCTTGTCCAAGGACACTTGGGAGCAGACAGACGTTGGCTTATGCTAGCAGAACGTTTTCAGATGCGGAGGTAAACTACGCGACAATAGAAAAAGAAATGCTTGCCATTATTTGGGAAATAAAGCACTTTCGTCACTACCTATTCGGACAAAAGTTCAAAATAGTCAGGATCACAGACCGTTGACTTGTTAATGAGCATAAAAGAACCAGACTCCAAGTTGGTAAGGTGGAAATTACAATTATTGGAATACGATTATGAGATCGTATACAAAAGGATTCTCTTAATGCAGTGGCAGACGCCCTGAGTAGGGTACACCAGAATTCAATATGGTAGAGAACGTTTCAGATGTAGCAACGAATGGGGAAACTATACATTCGGGCGAAGAAGACTTGCGCATCGGGTTCCCCATATCGGAGAAACCGTTGAATGATTATAACATCCAGGTAGTTGTAGAAAAAGGAAGTCCACCTAAAATAGAAAGGAAGGTACCATTCAGAAACAAGGTCAGGGTTACATGGACTGAGGACAAGTTTGAGGAAGAGGCACTAGGCCGAACATTTAGAGTAATACTTAAACCAAATAGGACGGTGGCTATCTCTATTCCGGAAGAATTGTTGATAGTAGTGCAGAACGCGTACTGCAAATATTTTGCGTACAGCAAAATATATAACGTGGTAAGATGCACAATCATATTGCCAGAGGTAACAGATAGGGCACTACAATAGAAAGCGGTGAAAGAACATCATGGAAAGAACAACACAAGAGGTATAGAGGAAACATTGGCGCAACTGAAGAGGAAGCTGTACTTCCCACATATGAAACTGATAATAACACAAACAATTAATAATTGTGAAAATGTCAGATGTTGAAGTATGACAGAGTCCCAGAAGATCAATTACAGTGTCACAGAGACCTCGGGGAGGCCAATGGAGATACTCCACATAGACCTATATTTTGTAAACAAGAAATATGTACTGACGGTCATTGACAAGTTCTCCAGATACGCTTGGGGATATACTATTTTGGCAAGAGATAGTATAAATGAAGTCAGGTCGATAAAGAACTTTATGACACTATTTGGGATCCCGAGCAAGATAGTTTGTGATCAGGGAGTAGAGTTTTCATCGAACCTCTTCAAGGACTTTTGCAAGCAATACGATGTAGAGTTACACATGACTTCCTTTCAACAGTCATCAAGTAACGCTACAGTCGAGAGGCTGCACTCGACAATAACGGAAATATATAGAATAATCGTGGAGCAGAAGAAAGAAAAGAAAGTAGAAACAAGCATGAGGACATAATTGCTGAGGCGTTTATAACGTACAATAATGCAATACATTCGGCAACAAAGCTCACGCCCCACGAATTGTTCACAGGGAGAACACACATTTTCTTGAGTTGATTGTAGTGGGAGTTCCTGCCAGTAGTTTTCCTGAGTTGTGGTGGATATGTGGGGGTCGGCTTCTTGTGGTCTGGTAATTATTGATCGGTGTATGGGCCGACCAAAAAAAAAAAGAAGTGTGCGTCTTTCGATATTCACTTTATTTCTTAGACTAAAATATTTACAAGAGCTTAACTCTAGAACACCGCTTCGCCGCTCTGCAACATTGCCCTTGAGCTTTCGGTTCGAAGTCGATGTTGCTGTTGGTTGGAGTTTACGTGGTCGCATGGTGCATGCTTTTCGGCATGAACATCCTCCCCCCTTGCAATATATTGCAACAAAAAAGTTGTGCGCCAGGAACGGGGGAGAGAATGTGGGTTGAATTTATGCGGTACTGCATGTGCCGGAGAGGGTCCACCCGAACACCGTGTTCTGCGCCATCGGGAAGCTTCGGTGCTTGGGATCACTCCTGGCAGGATGATCTTATGATATAAATCGGCCCCCAGCACCAATGACACGGTGCTCGGCCGATGGAAATTTTCGTCCGCCAAGGCCATATTGGCGAAATGCTCCTTTATGTGGTCGCCCAAGAGCCGTTCGGGGGTCCTTATCAGGAGTTGAGGCTGCACGCTCAGCACAACCTCCAGCCTGACATCGCTCCTGTTCCTCGATTGTATGACGGCGGTACAGGCGCCTTCAGCACCAACGCGAGTGACGGAAAGCCCGAAGGCCGTTGCCAAAGATGCGTTGATGCGACTGGTTGGGCTGCACGGATCGATTAGTGCACCCACCTCGAAGGACTTGTGTCTACCATCCATGGAAAACACAGCTGACAACAAAAAAAACAAATGTGTGCTCCTAGTTTTGTCAAAATTTAACAACAAATATGGAAAATGTAATTATTGTTCGACTTTTGGTTCAACAGCAAATAATGATGTTGCAAAAATTAATGGTGGCTTTCGACAAAAAAATAAATTCAATGAGGAAGAATTTTTTGCAATGCAAATTATTTTAATGAAAGTAGGCCAAAAAGGGTGTGATGGTTGTAAGTAAATTGCAATCCAAGAAAAATGTTATGTACAAGACTATGTTTTATCTGTCTTAGAAGCGGTACGGAACTTTTTGTCTTCGTCATAGTCTTCCAAATTTATTTCATTTCAATTTACTTCAGGTATAGGTTTGCTTATGTGAACATCGGATCTCCAGAAAGTTGCAACGATTCGACAATATGTCACAATTCGAGCTTTGCACAACAGATCGAAGCGTTTGATCGGTTCGCTTTGTGCTTGTGCACTGATGTTACGATAGGTACAAACATTTTCTATGATGCACTTGATTCACTTTTTGATTTTTGTGTCCCGCTTTCCTGTCCGACTAGATCGGGAAAACCCCCTTGGTTTACCAAGGAGTTATCCAGTCCAAAAAACCTAAAATCAAGACTTTATAAATAAGTTCAAGAAGTTGGATCTCCTTCTTTTCTCTCTTGTTATGTTATGGCTCGGTCAAGCTTTTCAGTTCTTAAGGCTCAGTGCTATAACAACTACCTTTCTCGATGCAGCAAACGTTTTTCTCAGGACCCTTAACAGTTTTACAACTAAGTAAACAGTAAGCATAGAACGTCCGCACACCCATCCTCGCTATCCTTCCTTAATACGTAAGCAGATAATGATCAGGCAATTGTCGATCTTTTTGCCCGTTTCTTCCAAACCACCTATTCGCTGGATAGTTACTTGGTCAGCTGTATCCGTACGGTTTACCGAGGTCGAACGGCATTTTCAGTCCTTTGCTAAATAAAAGCTCGTTGCTTCATGATCTACGAACAGTAAAGCCGGTGTTTTCACCGGGTCCTGACGGAGTTCCCGGCTGTGGACTCAGGTACTGAGCCGAGTCTCTGTGTGGGCCGTTGCTTAAACCATTCATCCTGTCCATAAATTCCTCATACTTCCCCCGATATGGAAGGAGTCCTTATAATTCCTCTCCATAAGAAAGGAAGCAAGTCTGACGCAAAGAACTATAGAGGTATATCTAAGTTATCCCCTATTCCTAAAGTGTTTGAGAAATTTTAACTCCGCACCTGCAACACTTATGCACTTATATCTCCAGCTCAACATGGATTTATAAGGCGGAGATCAACTACTACTAATTTATTGGAGTTCACCTCCTTTATAATTAAAGCTTTCAAGGTAATTTACAGACGGATGTTGTTTACACCGATTTTAGTTAAAGCGTTCGACTCTGTAAGCCGTTCTCTCCAAGCACAAAAACTTGACCTTCTAGGGTTCCCGCCCAATCTCCTGAGAATGGATCTTTAGCTACCTTTGTTCTAGGTTTCAAAGAATCCTTTTCAAAAACTCCCTGTCCTCACCAGTTATGGTGACTTCGGGTGTACCACAGGGCAGCCATCTAGGCCCCTTACTTTTTACACTCTTTATAAATGACCTGCCTTCTGTATTAACATACTCTCGAGTACTTATGTATGTGTGCGGATGATGTTAAGCTCTGTGTCCAGTATAAGGACATTTCTTTTCAATCCAGGTTGCAATCGATTTCGATAGATTTCAGTCTTGGTGTTATGCAAATTTATTAAACCTTAATGCTTCAAAATGTAAAGTAATGACTTTTCATCGCTCCAGCGCCTTTCTGGATCCTTACACCCTTTGTGGTGGTTCTCTTGAGAGAATTACCCGGGTTGATGATCTTGGTGTTCTATTAGATCCCAAGTTAAAGTTTTCGGAACACATTTGGTGCTTGGTGTGATTTTTGTGCACAACATGATCAAGGGTGACGTAGATAGCCCTGACCTTTTGAGCCGCATAAACTTCACGATTCCTATTAGAAGCACTAGGAATTATACACCGTTGTTCCTGCCGCCTTGTAGATCGAATTATTTCTTGCATGAATTTTTAGGGTCCTATGCTCGGATTATAATTCCCTCTACCATATTATATCTACTACTAACTCCCTTCCTAGTCTTAAATAACTGATACTCTCATATCTCTCTCTTAATTAGAAATTGCTTAGTTTTTTAGATAGATTAGTTTTACTTTTCCTCGAACCTATCTAACACCTATCTTTCCTGCATGTCCACGATCGGTTCGGTTAACGATTCGCGCGGTTAAGGACTCGGTCAGTTGGGCGGGAGGAGGGAGGCGTTCTTGCCTGGGATCCGCTCTTAACAGCCTTCTGCTGGTGTCGCTTGGGTCACTTGATGGTGCAGTCATTGCATATCAATGTCCTAAAGAAAGCGCAGTTTCCACTGTCACTGTCTTCTTCTCTATCCCGTATCGACTTTGTAGGTTTAATTTAGCATGCTATTTCTATTCTTTTTATACATAAAAAATATATATACATTTTTGTCATTTTTTATTTTCTTAAGTTAGTAAGTTCCCATACTCATATTTTTGTTCTTCACATTATCGATTTTTCAAATCAGTGTTGCTAACGCCTCTACGCAAAAAAAGGACGGTTGAGACAAACAAAAAAACAAACAGATATTTTTTTTAAATGACAAAATAACAGGACAAACAATGTTTTATTATTTATTAAATAAAGGTTTAAAACACATCTTTACGTCAGTTAAAGTCATGTAACAAATTATCAAGACAGTCAGTCTCATCTTTTATTTCATTTGCATATGATGCATTTGTTCGGACTAGGCAACTTGATAATTTTGGCAACAAGCACCGCTCCAACGTAACGCGAACCTAGAACAGAAAAATGATATTATATATACATATGTACATATACAAACCTAATTGCTTAAATGGAATTAAGCGTGTAAATATGAAGTCTCTTTCTTAATTTTGTTTTCATCAAATTGACTTGGCTACATACCCGTTCGACCTCAGTGGCAATGACCAAGGCAACAATAAACTCAGTGCAAATGATCACAGTCCGTAAAAAGGACAAGTTGGCAACACTGGTTTTAGGCCCTATATTTCCGAATAAAATTAATATAGGGATGTATATGATCCTAAACTACAATACACATACATACATACATATGTATGCAGGGATCATTCTAGGAAAGAGAGGAAGAATTAGGGTATCTCATAGACGGTAAGAACCGTCTATAAGGGATCACCAGAGGCTCTGGAAGAGGTGATCATGGTAGGGTGGGCAGAAGTGGTCACACGATACCGTGCCACAAATCGGTATGCTTGTGTGTGTCCGTGTAATAGCCCTGCAGTACCAGCCATGTCAAAGTCATCTAAAGTCATCATCTCCGTGTCGCTGTCGGCGTTCCCTGAGCTCTTGCTCCCTCTCGAACTCTGTTCGCCGCAATTGGAATTGCTGCTGCTTTTGGTTTTTGCATATCTTAAAAATTGGGGGCGGGACGAAATTTTGAAATACACTTTGAGTAGTGTGATAACACAGGAGACTGGATACAAAACTTGGTTAGTCTAGCTTAAATGGTCTCTGAGATATTGTGAGGAATCGATATTCCTCACAAAACGCTAGTAGAGGATACGGCGAAATGGCCAGAGAAGAGCGCGGCTTTTCCCGTTAAGCGAGAGGATGGAGCGGGTCTCGCTCCAGAACAGGGAAACGGCAGAATTGGGCCAGCGGCGGGTCCAAGAGCCGAGGACCGGGAGGCGCCATGTGGATCCCATGTAGGCCATGTAGATCCCATGTAGCCCATGTGGATTCCATGTAGGCCATGTAATTCCATGTAGGCCATGTAGGCCGATCCCGGTGCGGAAGGCTTCGGAAGACGAAGCGGTCGATGGAAAAGTACCAAGGGAAAGGAACCGTTGCGGATAGGCGGCGACGCGGACGCTGTGCCGCAGGGAGCCTATAAGAGGAGGTCCGCGGCAGTGAATCGGGACAGTCCAGTGCGGGAACCAAGTGTGTCACCAAGCGAACGTGTTACGAGTAAAAACGGAAGTAGTGCAGACAGGAGGAGCAACGACTACCAGTGAAGACTACAGAGACGCTTCAGCGGCAACACTCCATGCCAGAGGGTCAGCCGGCAGAGGCACAGCGATGGCGACGCGTGGCAACCGCGGAGTGGCCCGAGGGGGTGGTGCGGTGGAGGAGACCCGCCCAATAGGGCGCCGAGTGAAGCGGCTCGTTAGGGTGCGCGGTGTTCGGTACCGGGTGTCGGTGGCAGAGGGCAGCGCCGAGGTATTCATAGAGACCTGAAAAAAAATCATCAATGAAAAGGAAAAAATGAATAAATCGATTAAACATACCTGGGTAGGTGTTGGGCTTCATTGGGTGGGAAGAAGGCAGACCATCGAGGGGGTGGAAAGCGCGATCCACGCCTGGATTGGAGGTACAAGAACCAGGTTGCAAGATATCACACGCGGGCGGCAGAAATTTACGCGAGATACCGTCGGAAATTGTTCGTGAGTCGTGATTCGGGCCGTCAGCTCCAAGTCAAGCGCGCACCTATCGTGCACCGATCGGAACTGGTTCCGGAGCCCTATCGGTTAGGTAGATCGATAGGCCATCATCGCCATCCGCGGTAAGTCGCGAGCGATGGAACCAGCTCCAAACAGCGATAGAGGGCGCCACGGGAGGAGCCGTTAAGGTGAAAGGCGCGCCGAAGGTGGAGTGACAGCGCCGGCAGGCTCCCGGGGGGGAAACTCTCTGACCGGTGGTATCCGGGGGTTTTGAGAGTGAAGAAAGGGGGAAGTGTGAGGAATCGATATTCCTCACAAGACTCTAGTAGAGGATACGGCGAAATGGCCAGAGAAGAGCGCGGCTTTTCCCGTTAAGCGAGAGGATGGAGCGGGCCTCGCTCCCAGAACAGGGAAACGGCAGAATTGGGCCAGCGGCGGGTCCAAGAGCCGAGGACCGGGAGGCGCCATGTGGATCCCATGTAGGCCATGTAGATCCCATGTAGCCCATGTGGATTCCATGTAGGCCATGTAATTCCATGTAGGCCATGTAGGCCGATCCCGGTGCGGAAGGCTTCGGAAGACGAAGCGGTCGATGGAAAAGTACCAAGGGAAAGGAACCGTTGCGGATAGGCGGCGACGCGGACGCTGTGCCGCAGGGAGCCTATAAGAGGAGGTCCGCGGCAGTGAATCGGGACAGTCCAGTGCGGGAACCAAGTGTGTCACCAAGCGAACGTGTTACGAGTAAAAACGGAAGTAGTGCAGACAGGAGGAGCAACGACTACCAGTGAAGACTACAGAGACGTGCACGGCAATCAAAACCCAGAAACTCACCGCGTAAAGGTGAGACCATAGGCCAGGTGAACCCATTGCGTGCGGAGCTGTGCGAGCGGCGGACGAGGCGGTAGCCAAGTCAGAACCCCCACAGCCGTAGCCCAACGGAGCTACACTTGCGGTCAGCCTCAACAACGGTGGAGTCGGTATTGCGCCACATAGCACACGGAGACAGCCGCGCTACGGTGAGAGGATTCACGACCAACTTACTTAGAGATACCATAGCCGTAAGATAGCCTTAAGATACTCAATAAAGAACCGCTATTCAGACCAAAATCCACCCCAAACGCATTACTTGCTTGTCGCCGAGGCAACAAATAAATTCGATGCATCGATCCACCGACCGCTGAGCCAGCTCTGCTGAATCAGACGGACACAAACGGTTCGGTACAATACATACGCATTCGCCGGTCTACATACTTATATACCGATAAACTATAGCTTTTATTAATTTAACCAATCGAACTTTTATTTAAACAACACATCGCAACAGCTAGTGAAAGAGCTCATTAGCTTAACAGTGCCCAAAGATTGGATGCTCCTATCACGATAAAAACAGTTACACAAGCGCATGAAGTGCATTCAGAAATACGATTGAAGATGTTTAAGGAGCTAGGAAGGGAAGGCGAGATAAGAATGCTCTTATTCAAATTCCATAATTATTTTGACGGATTAATCGGAATAGATATTTTAAAACAGATAGGAACAACAATCGACATACAGAAGAAACAGTTGAGAACGCCATCAATAGAAACACAGCTGTGGTTAACACAGTATAAAGCGACAGAAGGAGGCCATTTCGAATATGTGAGAATGCCCTTTGGGCTAAGTAATGCCCCTGCAAAGTTCCAAAGATTAATGAACAACCTTTTCGAAGACCTATTGGGAAAATGTTGCCTTGTATATATGGATGACATTATGGTGTTCTCCGCATCACTACAACAGCACATGAACGATCTAAACAAGATCTTCGCAAAATTGAAAAAGGCCAATTTTAAACTCCAATTGGATAAAACAGAATTTCTAAGGAAGGAAGTAGAATACTTAGGACACGTAGTAACCTTAGGGGGAGTCAAGCCGAAACCGAAGAAGATAGAGGCATTAAGGAGACAGATAAAGTCATTCTTGGGGTTACTGGGGTACTATAGGAAATTCATAAAAGACTTCGCGGCAATAACAAAGCCGATGACAAAGCAACTCAAGGGGAAGAAAGCAGTGCAGGTCGATCACGAGTTTGAAGAAACATTCGAAACTTGTAAAACCTTGTTATGCAATGACCCAGTGTTGCAGTTCCCAGATTTTACTAAGCCGTTCATACTGACGACGGACGCTGGCAATTACGCCATAGGCGCTGTCTTGTCCCAAGGACACTTGGAGCAGACAGACCGTTGGCTTATGCTAGCAGAACGTTTTCAGATGCGGAGGTAAACTACGCGACAATAGAAAAAGAAATGCTTGCCATTATTTGGGAAATAAAGCACTTTCGTCACTACCTATTCGGACAAAAGTTCAAAATAGTCACGGATCACAGACCGTTGACTTGGTTAATGAGCATAAAAGAACCAGACTCCAAGTTGGTAAGGTGGAAATTACAATTATTGGAATACGATTATGAGATCGTATACAAAAAGGATTCTCTTAATGCAGTGGCAGACGCCCTGAGTAGGGTACACCCAGAATTCAATATGGTAGAGAACGTTTCAGATGTAGCAACGAATGGGGAAACTATACATTCGGCGGAAGAAGACTTGCGCATCGGGTTCCCCATATCGGAGAAACCGTTGAATGATTATAACATCCAGGTAGTTGTAGAAAAAGGAAGTCCACCTAAAATAGAAAGGAAGGTACCATTCAGAAACAAGGTCAGGGTTACATGGACTGAGGACAAGTTTGAGGAAGAGGCACTAGGCCGAACATTTAGAGTAATACTTAAACCAAATAGGACGGTGGCTATCTCTATTCCGGAAGAATTGTTGATAGTAGTGCAGAACGCGTACTGCAAATATTTTGCGTACAGCAAAATATATAACGTGGTAAGATGCACAATCATATTGCCAGAGGTAACAGATAGGGCACTACAATAGAAAGCGGTGAAAGAACATCATGGAAAGAACAACCACAGAGGTATAGAGGAAACATTGGCGCAACTGAAGAGGAAGCTGTACTTCCCACATATGAAACTGATAATAACACAAACAATTAATAATTGTGACAAATGTCAGATGTTGAAGTATGACAGGAGTCCCCAGAAGATCAATTACAGTGTCACAGAGACCTCGGGGAGGCCAATGGAGATACTCCACATAGACCTATATTTTGTAAACAAGAAATATGTACTGACGGTCATTGACAAGTTCTCCAGATACGCTTGGGGATATACTATTTTGGCAAGAGATAGTATAAATGAAGTCAGGTCGATAAAGAACTTTATGACACTATTTGGGATCCCGAGCAAGATAGTTTGTGATCAGGGAGTAGAGTTTTCATCGAACCTCTTCAAGGACTTTTGCAAGCAATACGATGTAGAGTTACACATGACTTCCTTTCAACAGTCATCAAGTAACGCTACAGTCGAGAGGCTGCACTCGACAATAACGGAAATATATAGAATAATCGTGGAGCAGAAGAAAGAAAAGAAAGTAGAAACAAAGCATGAGGACATAATTGCTGAGGCGTTTATAACGTACAATAATGCAATACATTCGGCAACAAAGCTCACGCCCCACGAATTGTTCACAGGGAGAACACACATTTTCTTGAGTTGATTGTAGTGGGAGTTCCTGCCAGTAGTTTTCCTGAGTTGTGGTGGATATGTGGGGGTCGGCTTCTTGTGGTCTGGTAATTATTGATCGGTGTATGGGCCGACCAAACAAAGAAGTGTGCGTCTTTCGATATTCACTTTATTTCTTAGACTAAAATATTTACAAGAGCTTAACTCTAGAACACCGCTTCGCCGCTCTGCAACATTGCCCTTGAGCTTTCGGTTCGAAGTCGATGTTGCTGTTGGTTGGAGTTTACGTGGTCGCATGGTGCATGCTTTTCGGCATGAACATCCTCCCCCCCTTGCAATATAATTGCAACAAAAAAGTTGTGCGCCCAGGAACGGGGGGAGAGAATGTGGGTTGAATTTATGCGGTACTGCATGTGCCGGAGAGGGTCCACCCGAACACCGTGTTCTGCGCCATCGGGAAGCCTTCGGTGCTTGGGATCACTCCTGGCAGGATGATCTTATGATATAAATCGGCCCCCAGCACCAATGACACGGTGCTCGGCCGATGGAAATTTTCGTCCGCCAAGGCCATATTGGCGAAATGCTCCTTTATGTGGTCGCCCAAGAGCCGTTCGGGGGTCCTTATCAGGAGTTGAGGCTGCACGCTCAGCACAACCTCCAGCCTGACATCGCTCCTGTTCCTCGATTGTATGACGGCGGTACAGGCGCCTTCAGCACCAACGCGAGTGACGGAAAGCCCGAAGGCCGTTGCCAAAGATGCGTTGATGCGACTGGTTGGGCTGCACGGATCGATTAGTGCACCCACCTCGAAGGACTTGTGGCCTGCGTCGATTACGACCCATGCCGTTGGCAGAATGCTGGTGCTCCTGGACTGCAGGAGCGATGCCAGCGTCGTCGGAGGAGCAGCGGATCGGGAGGTCGATCTCGCTGGTGGCGAGGATGCCCTCGATGGTAGAGAGCGGGCTTCGGACGTGAGGATCGGTGCTTTCCTCCCATGTGGAGGAGGGTGTGGTGGTTCTGCCCGCACACTCGACACGTGTCGCCGCTTCGGCACGAGCGCCCGGAGTGTTGGTGAGCCAGGCAGTTGTGGCAGTATTTGTTGATGAGGACTGCCCGTAGTCGCTTCTCCACCTTGAGCTGCAGAAAGCGCTGGCATTTGCGCAATGCGTGAACTCCGCGGCAGACCCGACAGCGGAAGCTGTTGGTTCCCCGCGGACGGCTGCGCTCCACTGGACGTTGGCGAGGTGTCATGCTTGGAAGGAAAAAGAACGTGAGATATAAGTGATTGGGTTATATGCACCGAACGACAAAAAACATATGTGTTAGTTGGACACTTGGACGTGGACAGTGTTTTCTATAGGAAGGAGAATGAGCTTTGCGACTGGCCGCTTAATGGTGCCACGGACCGTCAAAACGTCAACCACGCGGACCATGCCATCGACACCTGGATAAGTGTGCTCAATTCTCCCTAGGCGCCATTCATTTAGTGGTAGGTTGTCTTCCTTGACGACAACCATATCGCCTGCTTGAAGGTTTCGCGTTGGGAGTTGCCACTTGTTTCTTTTGTGTAACTCCTTAAGGTATTCTTCTTTCCAACGCAAACATAACTGCTGGTTTTGAGCCTTAAGACGCTGCCATCTGTTGATGATTGACCTGCGTCCTCTCTGATTTCGGGCTCCTCAATGGAAATCAGCGGGCCGCCAACCAGGAAGTGACCTGGACTGAGGGCTAGCAGGTCAGTGGGATCTTCTGACATAGGCGAAATTGGCCGCGAGTTCAAGCACGCTTCTATTTTGGAGAGGAGGGTCGACAATTCTTCAAATGTGTATTTGCATGTCGACGTGGACTTGTAGAAAAGCGTCTTGAAACTTTTCACTCCCGCTTCCCACAAGCCACCCATGTGAGGTGCGCTTGGAGGATTGAAACGCCACTCTAGACGTTGTTGAGGATATGCGGCGATAATGCGGTTTCTCGTAGCGACCAGGAAATCATGGGACAGGGCTTTTGCGGCTCCTACAAACGTCTTTCCATTGTCAGAAACCATTTGCTGAGGGCACCCCCGCCTCGCCACGAAACGATTGAAAGCTGCAAGGAACTTTTCGGTCGTGAGGTCTGAGGTTGCTTCCAGATGGATCGCCCTCGTGCTGAAACACACAAAGACACAAACATACCCCTTTGTGATGCGGCAAGCTCGACCTGTGTAGGTCTTGATGTCGAATGGTCCAGCGAAATCGACCCCCGTTCGAGTGAATGGACGAGAGAACGTGGTCCTCTCCCTGGGCAAGTCTCCCATAAGCTGGGCTTGCAACTTCCGTCGATGGACCACACACACTCGACAGGAATTGATAGTCGTTTTGACTAGGGTCCGAAGTTTCGGGATCCAGTATTTGGATCGGATGAGCCGAATCACAAGTTGGTTTCCACCATGCATTGAGATCCGATGCGTGAACCGTACAAGTAGACGTGTGAACCCGCTTGCGTAAGGTAGAATGATCGGGTGCTTTTCATCATAACTTAGGGACTCGGATGTCCTCACACGACCGCATGCTCGGATGACCCCTTTTTGGTCCAGAAATGGATTTAAGTTATTGATGCAGCTCGACGGTAAAAGTTGCTGCTTATTTAGCAAGCGCTGAAACTCTTTTGCGTACTCTGCGCGTTGAGTATGGATGATCATACGCTCTTGCGTCTCGGATAGTTCACGGCTACTGAGCTCGACTGGAAATTGAGTGTCAGATTTCTGACACCTCTTGAGAAAACGAAAAACATAGGCTAAAACTCTAATAGCCTTCCCGAATTCTGAGAAGCGGTCTACGATACTGGACTCCGGTGAAGACTTGGATACGTTGCACTTCACCGTGCGTTGCTCCAACTCCGTCTCGTGCGGAGATTCTGATGGGATTGGCCATTGGTCTTTTGTCAGTGTTAGCCAGTCTGGCCCATGCCACCACAGATTGCTGCTAGCCAATTCTTGGGCTGAAACACCTCTGCTAGCCAGATCAGCAGGGTTGTGCTCCGATCTGACGTGAGACCATGTTCCCTTGCTGACGGACTGTGTGATCTTAGTCACTCGGTTAGCTACAAATGTCGTCCATCTGCATGGTGGCTTGTTCAGCCACGCTAACACTATGGTGGAGTCTGTCCAATAAAAGCATTCGTAGCTATCAAGGGACAGTTGGGGAAGGAGAGACGAGGACAGTTCAGCGAGGAGAACCGCCCCGCACAATTCCAAACGTGGTAAGGACACGGTCTTCACCGGAGCAACTCTGGTCTTTGCCGAGAGTAGATGGACAGAGACCTGTTGTTCACTCTCTACACGGACGTAAATGGCTGCGCCGAAAGCGCGTTGGGATGCATCACAAAAGCCGTGGAACTGCAAATTTACTCTGGGTGATACTGCACCCATCTTGGTATACGAATCTCTTGGAGAGCAGGATAGCTCAGGAGAAATTCCTGCCATCTCTTCAGGAGGTCTGTTGGCAAAGAGTCATCCCACTTTAGCTCTTGAAGCCAGATCTCTTGCATAAAGATCTTAGCTCGGACTATGAATGGAGCGAGCCATCCTGCTGGATCGAATAGTTTTGATATTTGGGATAGGACTTCCCTTTTTGTGTAAGAGGAACTTAAGGCTACCTCGGATGGTTTGAAAAGGAATTTATCACTATCCGCTTGCCATCGGATACCCAGAGTTTTTGCTGAGCTAGCGTCCTCCATTTCAAGAAAATCGGCACATAATAAATGCTCCTTAGGAATATTCACGAGGACTTGCTTCGCGTTGGAAGCCCATTTCCTCAAAGGAAACCCCGCACCCTCTAGAGCAGCACGAAGTTCCTTTATCGCTGTGATTGCACCTTGTATTGTGTGAGCGCCAGCAAGTACATCGTCAACATACATTGAATTGAATATGATGTCACTTGCCAGTGGGAATCGCTTTGGGACATCTTTCGCAAGTTCTTTTAGCACCCGAATGGCCAAGAATGGAGCACAATTTACCCCGAACGTAACGGTGGTAAGCTCATAATCACAGAGCTCGCCATTTACGTTTCTGAAAAGGATCCTTTGGAATCTTGTGTGTGAAGGATCGAGGGTAATCTGCCGATACATTTTTGTGATGTCCGCATTAAAGACATATTGGAAGAACCGCCATTTGAGAATTTGAACCGTCAGGTCTGATTGGAGAACCGGTCCTGGATAGAGAATGTCGTTCAGACTCTTGCCATTTGAGGTCGGACAGGAGGCATTAAAGACTACCCGTAGCTTTGTAGTGGTGCTGTCCGGTTTTTGAACAGCATGATGGGGCAGATAGAAATTATCGGAATCGTTACTTGGAGCTACTTGTCGCATATGACCTAAGTCCAAGTACTCCTGGAGGACGCGATCATACTGCTCTTTCAAAGGAATGTTCCGTTTTAAACGACCTTCGTTTTTGAGGAATTGAGCTAGTGCGATTGATCTTGAATGACCTAAGTTGATGCCTTCAGGATTCCGAAAAGGCAAAGATACCATATATCTGCCCTTTGGATCTCTGCGGGTGGTTCGAATGAAATTGTCTTCGCAGACAGACTCAGAAGAATCTTCTACCAGCTTGGCTGGAAGATCCTCCACCTCCCAAAACTTTGTTAGAAGTTTTTCTAAACGCTGCTCAGAGCTGACGTTTATCCTTGTCGCAAAGGAAGAAATTGAGGTGCGAGTCGAATCGGCTACAGGTCCAGTGAGAATCCATCCAAAGATGGTCTCTTGGCCAAGTAGTGATCCACAAATATTGGGAAGGGAGCCGCCTAGTAAAATGGACGGAAGGATATCTGCACCTAAAAGTACATCTATCTGCGAGCTCTTATGAAAAGAAGGGTCAGCCAGAGGAATATTTGGCAGGTCCTTTAGAAAATCTTGAGAAATTGGATACGAGGGTAAGGTGCCTGCCACATTTGGAAGAACAAAGGCCGAGGTTTCTATGTGTATTCTCGGCTTTGTTGGGGAGCCTATTTGAAAGTGGCATATCTTTTGAGGCCTCGCAGCTATTGCTTGGTTCAAGCCCGATACTTGCACTTGAACTGGCTTGAAAGGAAGCTTGATGATTCTGAACAAGCGTTCTGAGATGAACGTTGCTTCTGACCCAGAATCGATCAAGGCACGTGCTTTATAGCTAGTGCCCAAATGGCATATATTTATAACAGCCGTGCCTAGCAGAACACCCTGTGTGCTTGCTGTGAAATAATTTTGGACATTAGAGGATGAAGTGGACTGTATTATTGGACTTGGATTTGAATTCGAGGGAACTGATGTAGAGGGCTCTGGAGGGGGGTGACCACGGTGCAGAAGTGTGTGGTGGCGCCCCTTGCACGTGAAGCAGTTATGCTGACTCGTGCAGTCTTTAATTTGATGCCCCCTAGCAAAACAGTTCATGCATAGCCTTTGCTGTTTTATGTAGTTAGACCTATCATAAGCAGACATTTTTAGAAAGCGAGGACATTGACGCACGGAATGAGGTTCCTTTGAGCAAAGGTTGCATGTTCGCGTTTTGACGCTAACTTTTGCCTCAAAGGAATTAACCTTCTTGGAAGAGGTTTCTTTCTTTTCAGATGTGGAAAGCAAAAACATGGAGGTGCTTGCATTCTCAATCGCTTCGAGCGATAGATGTCGCTCACTAAGGAATTTATTCATGGCTGCCCACGTCGGAATTTCGCTTTTGCTGGGCAGAGATTGTTCCCACAGCGATAAGGTTATCTGAGGCAACTTGGAGGAGACTATGAACACCAGCACGCCGTCCGCGAAGCGGTTATCAATAGGGACGTCGGAGTGTTCAAGGGCCGTTAGGCATCCTTGGACCGCCCTCTGGAGATCTTTTAGAGCAGCTCCGGACTCTTTTTGGATAGGGGGGAAACTGAAAAGGATTTTCAGCTGGCTATTGACCAGCGTTCGCTTGTTCTCAAAACGCTCTTTGAGGGCGGTCCATGCGGACTCAAAACCCTCATTTGTGAGCGGAGCCTTCTCCACGATAGCTTTCGCTTCCCGCGAGTCTTGTGGGTCAGGTGATAAAGTTTTTCCACCTGCGATAAATTTGGATTGTTCACGTAGATTGCAGTGAATAGGTCCCGGAAAGTGGGCCATTTCAGATAATCTCCGGAGAACACCTCTGTTTCAAGGGTGGGAGCCTGCAACCTCGTTGCTGGAAATTCGGTACTGATACCGGAGCTGGGTTCGTCCCGTTCTCGATTCGCTCCTGCAGAGCGGACGCGCATCTTTCATACACTGCATAACAGTGATCGTATTTTGCGCTCATGGAGTGGATCGTCTCACCATCAGGTTCTGCCAGATTGAGAGCCTTGGTGCAGTTCTCACATTCCACTCGAACTTTGTCCCATAAGGTCTTTACCTCTTCCAGGCGAATCTTGAGAGTGAATAGCGAGACCTCTACGGAGGATGGAGCGCTGATTTTTGCCTCGAATTTACTGAGACGGTCTGATGCGGCTATAAAATCATCCAAAGCCATTTTTTTTGACTCGGAGATCTTCTGTGTGACGGTACGAGTGGTACGTGAAACAGGACTTTTTCGTCCTTTGGAATACCCGTGTTCCGAAACCGAAGGGGCTTCTTCTACGGAGGGCGATAGAGGTAACGAGCCTGGAACTGTGAGAAGATGCTCCGCCTCGCGATCACTTGACATAATAGTCTGGGTACACGCGGTGAATGAAGTAGAGGAACGATGGAATGATAGTGGAGAATTCTAATGGGGCCAGCAACAATCTATAAGGTTTGCTTTGCCCACCCGAAATAAATCTTGAGTACAAAACAATAGTGGAATGGCGGAATGGAACACGTACGGATCGAATGGCTATCTTAGAGAATTTAGCAAAGCAATAAAACAACTATGTAAATATTAATTAATAATTAATTAATATTAATATTAATCATCAATATCGTATTGGAATTTTTTGTTATATTACTTTTTATTTTATTTGTCGGAGGAATGCTGGAATGGAATGCTCAGTAATGTTCAACTCACTACTTCAAAAAATAATATACATATATATAAATGTTGCAAAAAATATTCGACGTGCCGAACCTTGTCAAAATAGCATATACCCGCTTTATGCTGGGTATCACACGCTAATGCACAAAGAGGAACACGCAACAATAGCTTCACTCATATGCTCGTACTGTCATATATGTTCATATGTATGCAAGTGTGGACGTATATATGTATGTAGGTATGTGCTGCAGAATGCGTTGGGCGCGCTCGTTTTGGAATTCAGGAAATAAATAATTTGGATGTGTTCACATACATATATGCGAACTACCAGTTTTTATATTTTGGATATTACTCTTGTGTGTTAATAGAGAACGACGCATGCAAACATTAACTACAGTATATGTATGTATATGGATATGTATGCAGGTAATACGGATTACACAAATAATGAACGTAAATTTAATTCCTTTTTTTTCTGTTTTGGGAAGGCTCTGTTCGTTGATGTAAACGGTGTGGATTTTTTTGGATAGAAAAAAAAACTGTGTGTACTTTGATTAAAGAAAAGCGAAGGAAAAAATCAAGGTATGAAAATATGTATGGATGTATGTATGTACATATGTATGTAGGTAAGCCCGTTTCGTACGGTCGCTGCGATCGGGTTCGATCTCTAGGTTCGAAGTTCGAGGTTCGATGCGATCGCTGTGAAGCACTATGTTCGAAGTTCGAGTGTAGACGCGGAGGGGAACAAATTGGAGAATTTATGTACATGCATATGTATATTGGAGGTTCACTGCACTTGCCGATTTTTGGAGGAGAAATATTGGATAGTTCTCTTATGTATATGCAAATGGGAAAAATGGCGTTCCTTCTTTCCCTCTTTGCCCTTTCTTCTTTTCACTTGCAATTTTCTTTTATAGAATTTCTCACACAATTCACACACAGAGCCTTCACCCAACGATTTCGTTACTGTAATCGGAATTTTAGGTACTTAGCTGGCAGTTTCTCAGGAACAAGCTGGGGCGAGCGGATGGGGGGATAATATCCGTGATTTCTTCTTTCGATGAAAAATCCAAACAGGTTAATCCGGCTCGAAGGACCAAATGATTGTAGTCGGAGTTCCTGCCAGTAGTTTTCCTGAGTTGTGGTGGATATGTGGGGGTCGGCTTCTTGTGGTCTGGTAATTATTGATCGGTGTATGGGCCGACCAAACAAAGAAGTGTGCGTCTTTCGATATTCACTTTATTTCTTAGACTAAAATATTTACAAGAGCTTAACTCTAGAACACCGCTTCGCCGCTCTGCAACATTGCCCTTGAGCTTTCGGTTCGAAGTCGATGTTGCTGTTGGTTGGAGTTTACGTGGTCGCATGGTGCATGCTTTTCGGCATGAACAGAGTAATGTGTCATTTAACAACGAACACGATTATCTTCAGAAAATCAATGCGTTCCAGGCAGAAATCTACCCCAAGGTGAAAGAAAGAGTAGAAAGAGAGAAGGTTAGGAGAATAGAGGCAGCAAACACTGACAGGCAGGAACCAGTAAGCGTGGAACCAAATGAAACAATTTTTAGGAAAGAAAATACACACATTTTCTTGAATTACGTGTCATTTAACAACGAACACGATTATCTTCAGAAAATTAATGCTTTCCAAACAGAAATCTACCCCAAAGTGAGTAGAAAGGGAGAAGATTAGGAGAATAGAGGCAGCGAACACAGATAGGCAGGACCCAGTAATGGTGGAACCAAGCGAAACAATTTTAAGGAAAGAAAATAAGAGGGATACACAAAGTACAGACACACAACAATATAACAATAACAACAACTAAACCGCAAAAGGTCCATAAAGAAAAGATTAGAAGATTGACAAAGAATAACGAATAACGATAATTTCAGATGGGTCGCGATGACGGAGACGAAGAGAACATTCGAAATCAGGGAAATAAAAAGCGAAGAGCCGATCGCGCAGATAGCATTGGGACCAGCCAGGATAATACAAACGTACAGAACGTTTGTACACATAGTCCGCCTAGAGGAGTACATAGAAAGCATCGATCACTTGGAGCAGACGCTCAAAGTGATTCAGGAAGATGGAGAGACCAATGATCTGATTAAAGCACTTCGAGAGAAACTGAAATTAGTAAGAGGAAAGATAGAATCGATAAGCCCTAAGAGAAGGAATAGGCGAGGGCTTGTTAATGGGTTAGGATCGGTCGTGAAGGCGATCACGGGAAATTTAGACGCGGAAGACGCGGAACGTTTAGAAAGGGAGATTAGGAGGTTACAGGAAGAGGAAAGAAGAATTAACGAAGAGATAGGTACACAGGAGAACATGGACAATAGGTTCATTACTATGTTTAAGAACCTGACAACATACATTAACGAGGAGCAAGTTAGAGTGACCTCCTTTATAAATACTTACAAAAACGGAATAAGCAAAACATTCGTGGAGGAAGATAAGAGAATGTTTAGGTTAGAATACATCGACAGAACTTCAGTAACGATAGATATGATAGCGTTAAATCTAAATGATTTGACGGAGAGCCTGTTATTAGCAAGAATAGGAATAATCCTAAAATTTATTCTTAGCGGAGAGGAGGCAAGAAAAATTACCCAGAGGTTCGAAGAACAAAACATACAGATCACGTCCGAAGAATACATGTATCAGTTCTTACAGTTGAAAGCTATAATGAACAAAACCGATGTAATTTTCTCGGTAGACGTGCCAATTTTTAGCAATGAAACATATTCACTACAAAGATTGTTACCATTACCAATTAATAAAACCGAATTTGTAAAAGCACCTAATTTTGTAGCGTATAATGATAAATTTATGTATTATTACACAAAGAAATGTAATCAAGTAAGAAAACTTTATATCTGTAAACATGATAGAATTGTAAATAGGGTCAACGAAGTGTGCCTGAGGAATCTGATACAGGGGAAAGCGGCGGAATGTGAGACAAAGGACGTGGGCTTTCGCAGAGAGATCTTCGAACCGGAGAAAGGCTACATTGCAATATTTAATGGCGAAAAGGTTAGAATACAGACGGATTGCGGACCGGAAAAGTCGTACGACGGGTCAGCAATAATAACCTTCGAAGAATGTGGAGTAACAATTAACAACATCCAATATGAGGCGATGGAACAATTGGACACAAAACAATTAGTTTTGGAAATTCCCCGGATAAATTCGATGAAAAATAACAGAACGACTCAAGAGTTAGGAGTACATGAACTAAAGATGGAGGACATCAAGACGAACACGGAACTTGGCAGAATTAGAACTGGAATGAAGATACACAACGCAACAACCTACACCATGGTTGGCGTACTCAGCACCTACCCTCGCCCTTCCCCCTCCGGAACCTCTGCGAGCCGACTACAATGTAGAGACCACCAACTCACATCCGCTCCAATTACAACAGCGGCAGCAAACCCCAACGTCAGCAGATTCTCGGCCACTCTACTTTCTGAGTATCGGCACATTTGTAAACCATATCTACCCAAAGCTAAAATAAAGATCAGACTATTTTCATACTCAAACCCAAATAGACGTGTATTCAATGCAACCACAATACGGGCTATTATAAATCTAAAACGGGCAAAAACCTTAATTGGACCAAACTCCAGGAAACATATCCCACTTAATCATAACTCGCGCCTGGAACCTACGCCGAGCCCGCTGCGCTCTGTCTGAACCTGTTCGACAAATCTCTTTCACTTCGTCTCCCATTATTCTCTTCCGTGCCCGTTCATATTGGCACTGCAGGCAACGGCCTGCACTCGGATCATACTGCTTTGGGCAGCACCGCCTGATTGACCTTGTAGATAGATGTGAATATATCCTTATTACTATCCTTATTTCTAGGTGTATCTTCTATAGTTATGTCTAAATCAATGTTCGAGGATCGAATTAATGGTGGTTCCTCGTGGACCGCGACTCCTACACTTGCGTCGTGCTCCTCTTCCAGTTTCCCTGCCGACATTTCGGACATTTAGGCAGAATTACTGCGGCCAGTCCACACTTGTAGCAGAAGGTGTTCCACTCGCCGACTCGCACTCCAAATTCGTGTGCCCTGGCTGAGCGCAATTCCAGCGCTTCAGCTGCGTGCGGTCTTTGCGTGCGGACTACTTTGCTCTATAGACTGCGTCCAGTGCCTCCGTCTGATCCTCACAATCGTGCTGCTCGGCCTTCAGTTCGTACACTTTGGGTTCCATACTCCTGTTCGTCCCGAGATCTGGACCGCTCCTCTCCCATTACGTCGACAGCAGCTTCTCGGTGTCAGCGCATTCTTCTCGCAGCTTCTGCATGCTTGTGATCTGCATCGGGTAAATAACCCGCGACACTGCGTCTCTCATGCTTACCTTTATTATTTTTATTAAGTCGTGATCCGAGAAGGGATTCAGCAGCCTGGACCTCAGTACCAGCATCTCCTGATCAGTCGACTCTCCGTGTCGCTGTCGGCGTTCCCTGAGCTCTTGCTCCCTCTCGAACTCTGTTCGCCGCAATTGGAATCGCTGCTGCTGACCCATAACGCAGGTTCGGCCAATCCGAAACTTCTACCGTCCTGACATGCATCCAATACCAATCCCTAGCATGGACTATTACCAATGTGTGGAAAGTTTTGTCACTCGGCTTTCTTTCGGCCTTTAGCCGGCATGTCCGCCTGCATTAATGATCTCAGGGCATCCATTAGCTGCTCGAACGAAGCACGATAGGTCTCATGTGCCTGGGCCAAGGCCACATTCACCCCCGATCTCACTTCTGTGGACAACCCCTGGCCCGTTTGATTTCTTTCCTGGCCTCCAACTGCGCCCGCTTCGGGGTCTCCCAGGTACAGTGGTTCTAGTACTTGTCCCGTCCCTTGAATCGCCCCCACAGTGTTCCTGACGGTTTTACCGTCCTGGGACCGAGTCGTCGGCATCGTGTAAGTTTGGTATTTGCGCTGTGCCTCCGGACTGCACCTCGTTTTCCCCGACCCTTTGAACACCTGCGGATCACTCATCAATAACCCCACCAATAAACTTCTCTCCTTCATCCAATTCCTATTTAACCCCTATTCAGAAAAACCTATGTCAACTCAGTCTACACACATATGTTGGTGATAAATAGCCTGGACGTTTTACAATTCAACTAACCTGACCTATTCTAATATACAAAGACCTGACTGATCCGCCCTACATATATCTAGCGACAACGAGAAAATAAATAAACCAATAAACAGTGCAATAAATAAATACGCGAATAACCAACTAAATGCTAAAATAAATAAATAAGTGTAAACTTTTAATGGCTCGTTGTATTATGCCTCTTTATTTCGTGATTGTCCAACTTCGAATGAATGTGCCGTCGACTCGTATATTTCAATCGATATGTCGAGTGCATACAATATATTCTTATAATAGTATCGAAAAGTAGATATGATACTTATATCTTATATTCTTATAATAGTATCAAAAAGTAGATATGATACTTATATCTTATAGCCTGTTTATGATTTTCTATGTGGCAAAGCAAGATACGATAACAACGCTGCAGCGTATAGAGTTGGCGACGATGTCTGCAGCAACTGTGGAGTATTTGGATAACATTTCCAAGAACCGCAATTGGACCCTGGTAAGGAATTGGCATTTCAATTTCTAGTGCTTCTATTTTATATTAAAAAATGTATCCCAAATTATAATAGCTGCGATATGGATCTTTTTGGGAGGAGGACGTTGCGAATAAACTTGGAATACTTTTTTAAGGTAAATTTCCGCATGGAAATTGCACTGGTGCTATTGCAAATATGTTGTATTTCGGTTATATGTATATGTACATTACATACATATGTAAGAAGAATTGCAATGCAAATGTTGTACTTCAATTAATTACTATGGTTTTTATTTACCCAAATTAAAATTTTTAAATGGCTTTTGTTCATAATAACTTAATTTAGCGTTACAGCCTTTTCCCACACAGCACATTTACGGGGAACGGTGGGATTTTTTGAAATATGTGAAACCTCGATTCCCACAGGCCACAATCCAACATCCACCATCTACCATCCATGGAAAACACAGCTGACAACAAAAAAAAAACAAATGTGTGCTCCTAGTTTTGTCAAAATTTAACAACAAATATGGAAAATGTAATTATTGTTCGACTTTTGGTTCAACAGCAAATAATGATGTTGCAAAAATTAATGGTGGCTTTCGACAAAAAAATAAATTCAATGAGGAAGAATTTTTTGCAATGCCAAATTATTTTAATGAAAGTAGGCCAAAAAGGGTGTGGATGGTTGTAAGTAAATTGCAATCCAAGAAAAATGTTATGTACAAGACTATGTTTTATCTGTCTTAGAAGCGGTACGGAACTTTTTGTCTTCGTCATAGTCTTCCAAATTTATTTCATTTCAATTTACTTCAGGTATAGGTTTGCTTATGTGAACATCGGATCTCCAGAAAGTTGCAACGATTCGACAATATGTCACAATTCGAGCTTTGCACAACAGATCGAAGCGTTTTGATCGGTTCGCTTTGTGCTTGTGCACTGATGTTACGATAGGTACAAACATTTTCTATGATGCACTTGATTCACTTTTTGATTTTTGTGTCCCGCTTTCCTGTCCGACTAGATCGGGAAAACCCCCTTGGTTTACCAAGGAGTTATCCAGTCCAAAAAACCTAAAATCAAGACTTTATAAATAAGTTCAAGAAGTTGGATCTCCTTCTTTTCTCTCTTGTTATGTTATGGCTCGGTCAAGCTTTTCAGTTCTTAAGGCTCAGTGCTATAACAACTACCTTTCTCGATGCAGCAAACGTTTTTCTCAGGACCCTTAACAGTTTTACAACTAAGTAAACAGTAAGCATAGAACGTCCGCACACCCATCCTCGCTATCCTTCCTTAATACGTAAGCAGATAATGATCAGGCAATTGTCGATCTTTTTGCCCGTTTCTTCCAAACCACCTATTCGCTGGATAGTTACTCTGGTCAGCTGTATCCGTACGGTTTACCGAGGTCGAACGGCATTTTCAGTCCTTTGCTAAATAAAAGCTCGTTGCTTCATGATCTACGAACAGTAAAGCCGGTGTTTTCACCGGGTCCTGACGGAGTTCCCGGCTGTGGACTCAGGTACTGAGCCGAGTCTCTGTGTGGGCCGTTGCTTAAACCATTCATCCTGTCCATAAATTCCTCATACTTCCCCCGATATGGAAGGAGTCCTTTATAATTCCTCTCCATAAGAAAGGAAGCAAGTCTGACGCAAAGAACTATAGAGGTATATCTAAGTTATCCCCTATTCCTAAAGTGTTTGAGAAATTTTAACTCCGCACCTGCAACACTTATGCACTTATATCTCCAGCTCAACATGGATTTATAAGGCGGAGATCAACTACTACTAATTTATTGGAGTTCACCTCCTTTATAATTAAAGGCTTTCAAGGTAATTTACAGACGGATGTTGTTTACACCGATTTTAGTAAAGCGTTCGACTCTGTAAGCCGTTCTCTCCAAGCACAAAAACTTGACCTTCTAGGGTTCCCGCCCAATCTCCTGAGATGGATCTTTAGCTACCTTTGTTCTAGGTTTCAAAGAATCCTTTTCAAAAACTCCCTGTCCTCACCAGTTATGGTGACTTCGGGTGTACCACAGGGCAGCCATCTAGGCCCCTTACTTTTTACACTCTTTATAAATGACCTGCCTTCTGTATTAACATACTCTCGAGTACTTATGTATGTGTGCGGATGATGTTAAGCTCTGTGTCCAGTATAAGGACATTTCTTTTCAATCCAGGTTGCAATCCGATTTCGATAGATTTCAGTCTTGGTGTTATGCAAATTTATTAAACCTTAATGCTTCAAAATGTAAAGTAATGACTTTTCATCGCTCCAGCGCCTTTCTGGATCCTTACACCCTTTGTGGTGGTTCTCTTGAGAGAATTACCCGGGTTGATGATCTTGGTGTTCTATTAGATCCCAAGTTAAAGTTTTCGGAACACATTTGGTGCTTGGTGTGATTTTTGTGCACAACATGATCAAGGGTGACGTAGATAGCCCTGACCTTTTGAGCCGCATAAACTTCACGATTCCTATTAGAAGCACTAGGAATTATACACCGTTGTTCCTGCCGCCTTGTAGATCGAATTATTTCTTGCATGAATTTTTTAGGGTCCTATGCTCGGATTATAATTCCCTCTACCATATTATATCTACTACTAACTCCCTTCCTAGTCTTAAATAACTGATACTCTCATATCTCTCTCTTAATTAGAAATTGCTTAGTTTTTTAGATAGATTAGTTTTACTTTTCCTCGAACCTATCTAACACCTATCTTTCCTGCATGTCCACGATCGGTTCGGTTAACGATTCGCGCGGTTAAGGACTCGGTCAGTTGGGCGGGAGGAGGGAGGCGTTCTTGCCTGGGATCCGCTCTTAACAGCCTTCTGCTGGTGTCGCTTGGGTCACTTGATGGTGCAGTCATTGCATATCAATGTCCTAAAGAAAGCGCAGTTTCCACTGTCACTGTCTTCTTCTCTATCCCGTATCGACTTTGTAGGTTTAATTTAGCATGCTATTTCTATTCTTTTTATACATAAAAAATATATATACATTTTTGTCATTTTTTATTTTCTTAAGTTAGTAAGTTCCCATACTCATATTTTTGTTCTTCACATTATCGATTTTTCAAATCAGTGTTGCTAACGCCTCTACGCAAAAAAAGGACGGTTGAGACAAACAAAAAACAAACAGATATTTTTTTTAAATGACAAAATAACAGGACAAACAATGTTTTATTATTTATTAAATAAAGGTTTAAAACACATCTTTACGTCAGTTAAAGTCATGTAACAAATTATCAAGACAGTCAGTCTCATCTTTTATTTCATTTGCATATGATGCATTTGTTCGGACTAGGCAACTTGATAATTTTGGCAACAAGCACCGCTCCAACGTAACGCGAACCTAGAACAGAAAAATGATATTATATATACATATGTACATATACAAACCTAATTGCTTAAATGGAATTAAGCGTGTAAATATGAAGTCTCTTTCTTAATTTTGTTTTCATCAAATTGACTTGGCTACATACCCGTTCGACCTCAGTGGCAATGACCAAGGCAACAATAAACTCAGTGCAAATGATCACAGTCCGTAAAAAGGACAAGTTGGCAACACTGGTTTTAGGCCCTATATTTCCGAATAAAATTAATATAGGGATGTATATGATCCTAAACTACAATACACATACATACATACATATGTATGCAGGGATCATTCTAGGAAAGAGAGGAAGAATTAGGGTATCTCATAGACGGTAAGAACCGTCTATAAGGGATCACCAGAGGCTCTGGAAGAGGTGATCATGGTAGGGTGGGCAGAAGTGGTCACACGATACCGTGCCACAAATCGGTATGCTTGTGTGTGTCCGTGTAATAGCCCTGCAGTACCAGCCATGTCAAAGTCATCTAAAGTCATCATCTCCGTGTCGCTGTCGGCGTTCCCTGAGCTCTTGCTCCCTCTCGAACTCTGTTCGCCGCAATTGGAATCGCTGCTGCTGACCCATAACGCAGGTTCGGCCAATCCGAAACTTCTACCGTCCTGACATGCATCCAATACCAATCCCTAGCATGGACTATTACCAATGTGTGGAAAGTTTTGTCACTCGGCTTTCTTTCGGCCTTTAGCCGGCATGTCCGCCTGCATTAATGATCTCAGGGCATCCATTAGCTGCTCGAACGAAGCACGATAGGTCTCATGTGCCTGGGCCAAGGCCACATTCACCCCCGATCTCACTTCTGTGGACAACCCCTGGCCCGTTTGATTTCTTTCCTGGCCTCCAACTGCGCCCGCTTCGGGGTCTCCCAGGTACAGTGGTTCTAGTACTTGTCCCGTCCCTTGAATCGCCCCCACAGTGTTCCTGACGGTTTTACCGTCCTGGGACCGAGTCGTCGGCATCGTGTAAGTTTGGTATTTGCGCTGTGCCTCCGGACTGCACCTCGTTTTCCCCGACCGTTTGAACACCTGCGGATCACTCATCAATAACCCCACCAATAAACTTCTCTCCTTCATCCAATTCCTATTTAACCCCTATTCAGAAAAACCTATGTCAACTCAGTCTACACACATATGTTGGTGATAAATAGCCTGGACGTTTTACAATTCAACTAACCTGACCTATTCTAATATACAAAGACCTGACTGATCCGCCCTACATATATCTAGCGACAACGAGAAAATAAATAAACCAATAAACAGTGCAATAAATAAATACGCGAATAACCAACTAAATGCTAAAATAAATAAATAAGTGTAAACTTTTAATGGCTCGTTGTATTATGCCTCTTTATTTCGTGATTGTCCAACTTCGAATGAATGTGCCGTCGACTCGTATATTTCAATCGATATGTCGAGTGCATACAATATATTCTTATAATAGTATCGAAAAGTAGATATGATACTTATATCTTATATTCTTATAATAGTATCAAAAAGTAGATATGATACTTATATCTTATAGCCTGTTTATGATTTTCTATGTGGCAAAGCAAGATACGATAACAACGCTGCAGCGTATAGAGTTGGCGACGATGTCTGCAGCAACTGTGGAGTATTTGGATAACATTTCCAAGAACCGCAATTGGACCCTGGTAAGGAATTGGCATTTCAATTTCTAGTGCTTCTATTTTATATTAAAAAATGTATCCCAAATTATAATAGCTGCGATATGGATCTTTTTGGGAGGAGGACGTTGCGAATAAACTTGGAATACTTTTTTAAGGTAAATTTCCGCATGGAAATTGCACTGGTGCTATTGCAAATATGTTGTATTTCGGTTATATGTATATGTACATTACATACATATGTAAGAAGAATTGCAATGCAAATGTTGTACTTCAATTAATTACTATGGTTTTTATTTATCCAAATTAAAATTTTTAAATGGCTTTTGTTCATAATAACTTAATTTAGCGTTACAGCCTTTTCCCACACAGCACATTTACGGGGAACGGTGGGATTTTTTGAAATATGTGAAACCTCGATTCCCACAGGCCACAATCCAACATCCACCATCTACCATCCATGGAAAACACAGCTGACAACAAAAAAAAACAAATGTGTGCTCCTAGTTTTGTCAAAATTTAACAACAAATATGGAAAATGTAATTATTGTTCGACTTTTGGTTCAACAGCAAATAATGATGTTGCAAAAATTGATGGTGGCTTTCGACAAAAAAATAAATTCAATGAGGAAGAATTTTTTGCAATGCCAAATTATTTTAATGAAAGTAGGCCAAAAAGGGTGTGGATGGTTGTAAGTAAATTGCAATCCAAGAAAAATGTTATGTACAAGACTATGTTTTATCTGTCTTAGAAGCGGTACGGAACTTTTTGTCTTCGTCATAGTCTTCCAAATTTATTTCATTTCAATTTACTTCAGGTATAGGTTTGCTTATGTGAACATCGGATCTCCAGAAAGTTGCAACGATTCGACAATATGTCACAATTCGAGCTTTGCACAACAGATCGAAGCGTTTTGATCGGTTCGCTTTGTGCTTGTGCACTGATGTTACGATAGGTACAAACATTTTCTATGATGCACTTGATTCACTTTTTGATTTTTGTGTCCCGCTTTCCTGTCCGACTAGATCGGGAAAACCCCCTTGGTTTACCAAGGAGTTATCCAGTCCAAAAAACCTAAAATCAAGACTTTATAAATAAGTTCAAGAAGTTAGATCTCCTTCTTTTCTCTCTTGTTATGTTATGGCTCGGTCAAGCTTTTCAGTTCTTAAGGCTCATTGCTATAACAACTACCTTTCTCGATGCAGCAAACGTTTTTCTCAGGACCCTTAACAGTTTTACAACTAAGTAAACAGTAAGCATAGAACGTCCGCACACCCATCCTCGCTATCCTTCCTTAATACGTAAGCAGATAATGATCAGGCAATTGTCGATCTTTTTGCCCGTTTCTTCCAAACCACCTATTCGCTGGATAGTTACTCTGGTCAGCTGTATCCGTACGGTTTACCGAGGTCGAACGGCATTTTCAGTCCTTTGCTAAATAAAAGCTCGTTGCTTCATGATCTACGAACAGTAAAGCCGGTGTTTTCACCGGGTCCTGACGGAGTTCCCGGCTGTGGACTCAGGTACTGAGCCGAGTCTCTGTGTGGGCCGTTGCTTAAACCATTCATCCTGTCCATAAATTCCTCATACTTCCCCCGATATGGAAGGAGTCCTTTATAATTCCTCTCCATAAGAAAGGAAGCAAGTCTGACGCAAAGAACTATAGAGGTATATCTAAGTTATCCCCTATTCCTAAAGTGTTTGAGAAATTTTAACTCCGCACCTGCAACACTTATGCACTTATATCTCCAGCTCAACATGGATTTATAAGGCGGAGATCAACTACTACTAATTTATTGGAGTTCACCTCCTTTATAATTAAAGGCTTTCAAGGTAATTTACAGACGGATGTTGTTTACACCGATTTTAGTAAAGCGTTCGACTCTGTAAGCCGTTCTCTCCAAGCACAAAAACTTGACCTTCTAGGGTTCCCGCCCAATCTCCTGAGATGGATCTTTAGCTACCTTTGTTCTAGGTTTCAAAGAATCCTTTTCAAAAACTCCCTGTCCTCACCAGTTATGGTGACTTCGGGTGTACCACAGGGCAGCCATCTAGGCCCCTTACTTTTTACACTCTTTATAAATGACCTGCCTTCTGTATTAACATACTCTCGAGTACTTATGTATGTGTGCGGATGATGTTAAGCTCTGTGTCCAGTATAAGGACATTTCTTTTCAATCCAGGTTGCAATCCGATTTCGATAGATTTCAGTCTTGGTGTTATGCAAATTTATTAAACCTTAATGCTTCAAAATGTAAAGTAATGACTTTTCATCGCTCCAGCGCCTTTCTGGATCCTTACACCCTTTGTGGTGGTTCTCTTGAGCTAATTACCCGGGTTGATGATCTTGGTGTTCTATTAGATCCCAAGTTACAGTTTTCGGAACACATTTCTACCATGGTGAATAAGGCTATGGGCGTGCTTGGGTTTATAAAGAGGTGGTCAAAGGAATTTGACGACCCCTATATAACAAAGACTCTCTACACCTCTCTGGTTCGTCCGATTTTAGAATACGGCTCTTGTGTATGTTGCTCTCAGTACAACGTACACCAGGACCGTATAGAATCAGTTCAGAAAAACTTTTTACTTTTTGCTCTGCGCGGCCTCAGCTGGGATGCAGGTGTGAGACTGTTGTCTTACCCATAATAGATTGCTTTTAATAAACCTTCCAACCTTAGCTAATCGTAGGAAAATGCTTGGTGTGATTTTTGTGCACAACATGATCAAGGGTGACGTAGATAGCCCTGACCTTTTGAGCCGCATAAACTTCACGATTCCTATTAGAAGCACTAGGAATTATACACCGTTGTTCCTGCCGCCTTGTAGATCGAATTATTTCTTGCATGAATTTTTTAGGGTCCTATGCTCGGATTATAATTCCCTCTACCATATTATATCTACTACTAACTCCCTTCCTAGTCTTAAATAACTGATACTCTCATATCTCTCTCTTAATTAGAAATTGCTTAGTTTTTTAGATAGATTAGTTTTACTTTTCCTCGAACCTATCTAACACCTATCTTTCCTGCATGTCCACGATCGGTTCGGTTAACGATTCGCGCGGTTAAGGACTCGGTCAGTTGGGCGGGAGGAGGGAGGCGTTCTTGCCTGGGATCCGCTCTTAACAGCCTTCTGCTGGTGTCGCTTGGGTCACTTGATGGTGCAGTCATTGCATATCAATGTCCTAAAGAAAGCGCAGTTTCCACTGTCACTGTCTTCTTCTCTATCCCGTATCGACTTTGTAGGTTTAATTTAGCATGCTATTTCTATTCTTTTTATACATAAAAAATATATATACATTTTTGTCATTTTTTATTTTCTTAAGTTAGTAAGTTCCCATACTCATATTTTTGTTCTTCACATTATCGATTTTTCAAATCAGTGTTGCTAACGCCTCTACGCAAAAAAAGGACGGTTGAGACAAACAAAAAACAAACAGATATTTTTTTTAAATGACAAAATAACAGGACAAACAATGTTTTATTATTTATTAAATAAAGGTTTAAAACACATCTTTACGTCAGTTAAAGTCATGTAACAAATTATCAAGACAGTCAGTCTCATCTTTTATTTCATTTGCATATGATGCATTTGTTCGGACTAGGCAACTTGATAATTTTGGCAACAAGCACCGCTCCAACGTAACGCGAACCTAGAACAGAAAAATGATATTATATATACATATGTACATATACAAACCTAATTGCTTAAATGGAATTAAGCGTGTAAATATGAAGTCTCTTTCTTAATTTTGTTTTCATCAAATTGACTTGGCTACATACCCGTTCGACCTCAGTGGCAATGACCAAGGCAACAATAAACTCAGTGCAAATGATCACAGTCCGTAAAAAGGACAAGTTGGCAACACTGGTTTTAGGCCCTATATTTCCGAATAAAATTAATATAGGGATGTATATGATCCTAAACTACAATACACATACATACATACATATGTATGCAGGGATCATTCTAGGAAAGAGAGGAAGAATTAGGGTATCTCATAGACGGTAAGAACCGTCTATAAGGGATCACCAGAGGCTCTGGAAGAGGTGATCATGGTAGGGTGGGCAGAAGTGGTCACACGATACCGTGCCACAAATCGGTATGCTTGTGTGTGTCCGTGTAATAGCCCTGCAGTACCAGCCATGTCAAAGTCATCTAAAGTCATCATCTCCGTGTCGCTGTCGGCGTTCCCTGAGCTCTTGCTCCCTCTCGAACTCTGTTCGCCGCAATTGGAATCGCTGCTGCTGACCCATAACGCAGGTTCGGCCAATCCGAAACTTCTACCGTCCTGACATGCATCCAATACCAATCCCTAGCATGGACTATTACCAATGTGTGGAAAGTTTTGTCACTCGGCTTTCTTTCGGCCTTTAGCCGGCATGTCCGCCTGCATTAATGATCTCAGGGCATCCATTAGCTGCTCGAACGAAGCACGATAGGTCTCATGTGCCTGGGCCAAGGCCACATTCACCCCCGATCTCACTTCTGTGGACAACCCCTGGCCCGTTTGATTTCTTTCCTGGCCTCCAACTGCGCCCGCTTCGGGGTCTCCCAGGTACAGTTTGGTACTAGTACTTGTCCCGTCCCTTGAATCGCCCCCACAGTGTTCCTGACGGTTTTACCGTCCTGGGACCGAGTCGTCGGCATCGTGTAAGTTTGGTATTTGCGCTGTGCAACCCCTATTCAGAAAAACCTATGTCAACTCAGTCTACACACATATGTTGGTGATAAATAGCCTGGACGTTTTACAATTCAACTAACCTGACCTATTCTAATATACAAAGACCTGACTGATCCGCCCTACATATATCTAGCGACAACGAGAAAATAAATAAACCAATAAACAGTGCAATAAATAAATACGCGAATAACCAACTAAATGCTAAAATAAATAAATAAGTGTAAACTTTTAATGGCTCGTTGTATTATGCCTCTTTATTTCGTGATTGTCCAACTTCGAATGAATGTGCCGTCGACTCGTATATTTCAATCGATATGTCGAGTGCATACAATATATTCTTATAATAGTATCGAAAAGTAGATATGATACTTATATCTTATATTCTTATAATAGTATCAAAAAGTAGATATGATACTTATATCTTATAGCCTGTTTATGATTTTCTATGTGGCAAAGCAAGATACGATAACAACGCTGCAGCGTATAGAGTTGGCGACGATGTCTGCAGCAACTGTGGAGTATTTGGATAACATTTCCAAGAACCGCAATTGGACCCTGGTAAGGAATTGGCATTTCAATTTCTAGTGCTTCTATTTTATATTAAAAAATGTATCCCAAATTATAATAGCTGCGATATGGATCTTTTTGGGAGGAGGACGTTGCGAATAAACTTGGAATACTTTTTTAAGGTAAATTTCCGCATGGAAATTGCACTGGTGCTATTGCAAATATGTTGTATTTCGGTTATATGTATATGTACATTACATACATATGTAAGAAGAATTGCAATGCAAATGTTGTACTTCAATTAATTACTATGGTTTTTATTTACCCAAATTAAAATTTTTAAATGGCTTTTGTTCATAATAACTTAATTTAGCGTTACAGCCTTTTCCCACACAGCACATTTACGGGGAACGGTGGATTTTTTGAAATATGTGAAACCTCGATTCCCACAGGCCACAATCCAACATCCACCATCTACCATCCATGGAAAACACAGCTGACAACAAAAAAAAACAAATGTGTGCTCCTAGTTTTGTCAAAATTTAACAACAAATATGGAAAATGTAATTATTGTTCGACTTTTGGTTCAACAGCAAATAATGATGTTGCAAAAATTGATGGTGGCTTTCGACAAAAAAATAAATTCAATGAGGAAGAATTTTTTGCAATGCCAAATTATTTTAATGAAAGTAGGCCAAAAAGGGTGTGGATGGTTGTAAGTAAATTGCAATCCAAGAAAAATGTTATGTACAAGACTATGTTTTATCTGTCTTAGAAGCGGTACGGAACTTTTTGTCTTCGTCATAGTCTTCCAAATTTATTTCATTTCAATTTACTTCAGGTATAGGTTTGCTTATGTGAACATCGGATCTCCAGAAAGTTGCAACGATTCGACAATATGTCACAATTCGAGCTTTGCACAACAGATCGAAGCGTTTTGATCGGTTCGCTTTGTGCTTGTGCACTGATGTTACGATAGGTACAAACATTTTCTATGATGCACTTGATTCACTTTTTGATTTTTGTGTCCCGCTTTCCTGTCCGACTAGATCGGGAAAACCCCCTTGGTTTACCAAGGAGTTATCCAGTCCAAAAAACCTAAAATCAAGACTTTATAAATAAGTTCAAGAAGTTAGATCTCCTTCTTTTCTCTCTTGTTATGTTATGGCTCGGTCAAGCTTTTCAGTTCTTAAGGCTCAGTGCTATAACAACTACCTTTCTCGATGCAGCAAACGTTTTTCTCAGGACCCTTAACAGTTTTACAACTAAGTAAACAGTAAGCATAGAACGTCCGCACACCCATCCTCGCTATCCTTCCTTAATACGTAAGCAGATAATGATCAGGCAATTGTCGATCTTTTTGCCCGTTTCTTCCAAACCACCTATTCGCTGGATAGTTACTCTGGTCAGCTGTATCCGTACGGTTTACCGAGGTCGAACGGCATTTTCAGTCCTTTGCTAAATAAAAGCTCGTTGCTTCATGATCTACGAACAGTAAAGCCGGTGTTTTCACCGGGTCCTGACGGAGTTCCCGGCTGTGGACTCAGGTACTGAGCCGAGTCTCTGTGTGGGCCGTTGCTTAAACCATTCATCCTGTCCATAAATTCCTCATACTTCCCCCGATATGGAAGGAGTCCTTTATAATTCCTCTCCATAAGAAAGGAAGCAAGTCTGACGCAAAGAACTATAGAGGTATATCTAAGTTATCCCCTATTCCTAAAGTGTTTGAGAAATTTTAACTCCGCACCTGCAACACTTATGCACTTATATCTCCAGCTCAACATGGATTTATAAGGCGGAGATCAACTACTACTAATTTATTGGAGTTCACCTCCTTTATAATTAAAGGCTTTCAAGGTAATTTACAGACGGATGTTGTTTACACCGATTTTAGTAAAGCGTTCGACTCTGTAAGCCGTTCTCTCCAAGCACAACAACTTGACCTTCTAGGGTTCCCGCCCAATCTCCTGAGATGGATCTTTAGCTACCTTTGTTCTAGGTTTCAAAGAATCCTTTTCAAAAACTCCCTGTCCTCACCAGTTATGGTGACTTCGGGTGTACCACAGGGCAGCCATCTAGGCCCCTTACTTTTTACACTCTTTATAAATGACCTGCCTTCTGTATTAACATACTCTCGAGTACTTATGTATGTGTGCGGATGATGTTAAGCTCTGTGTCCAGTATAAGGACATTTCTTTTCAATCCAGGTTGCAATCCGATTTCGATAGATTTCAGTCTTGGTGTTATGCAAATTTATTAAACCTTAATGCTTCAAAATGTAAAGTAATGACTTTTCATCGCTCCAGCGCCTTTCTGGATCCTTACACCCTTTGTGGTGGTTCTCTTGAGCTAATTACCCGGGTTGATGATCTTGGTGTTCTATTAGATCCCAAGTTACAGTTTTCGGAACACATTTCTACCATGGTGAATAAGGCTATGGGCGTGCTTGGGTTTATAAAGAGGTGGTCAAAGGAATTTGACGACCCCTATATAACAAAGACTCTCTACACCTCTCTGGTTCGTCCGATTTTAGAATACGGCTCTTGTGTATGTTGCTCTCAGTACAACGTACACCAGGACCGTATAGAATCAGTTCAGAAAAACTTTTTACTTTTTGCTCTGCGCGGCCTCAGCTGGGATGCAGGTGTGAGACTGTTGTCTTACCCATAATAGATTGCTTTTAATAAACCTTCCAACCTTAGCTAATCGTAGGAAAATGCTTGGTGTGATTTTTGTGCACAACATGATCAAGGGTGACGTAGATAGCCCTGACCTTTTGAGCCGCATAAACTTCACGATTCCTATTAGAAGCACTAGGAATTATACACCGTTGTTCCTGCCGCCTTGTAGATCGAATTATTTCTTGCATGAATTTTTTAGGGTCCTATGCTCGGATTATAATTCCCTCTACCATATTATATCTACTACTAACTCCCTTCCTAGTCTTAAGTAACTGATACTCTCATATCTCTCTCTTAATTAGAAATTGCTTAGTTTTTTAGATAGATTAGTTTTACTTTTCCTCGAACCTATCTAACACCTATCTTTCCTGCATGTCCACGATCGGTTCGGTTAACGATTCGCGCGGTTAAGGACTCGGTCAGTTGGGCGGGAGGAGGGAGGCGTTCTTGCCTGGGATCCGCTCTTAACAGCCTTCTGCTGGTGTCGCTTGGGTCACTTGATGGTGCAGTCATTGCATATCAATGTCCTAAAGAAAGCGCAGTTTCCACTGTCACTGTCTTCTTCTCTATCCCGTATCGACTTTGTAGGTTTAATTTAGCATGCTATTTCTATTCTTTTTATACATAAAAAATATATATACATTTTTGTCATTTTTTATTTTCTTAAGTTAGTAAGTTCCCATACTCATATTTTTGTTCTTCACATTATCGATTTTTCAAATCAGTGTTGCTAACGCCTCTACGCAAAAAAAGGACGGTTGAGACAAACAAAAAACAAACAGATATTTTTTTTAAATGACAAAAAAACAGGACAAACAATGTTTTATTATTTATTAAATAAAGCTGAGTATCCAGCACCGCGGAAACTAAAAATTACTGCCAAACTTCATATAAAAAAAACGGGGCCAGTAATTTTTCGTTTGTGTTTTCCTGGAGTCAGTATCCAGCAACGTAAACGGGATCCACGAATTTTTATCGATAATATCGATATTCACACGAATGTGGACTGTGAGAACAGCTGATAGGGGTGCCAGTAAAATATATGTGCCTATTTTTACTGGAGTACAAGTGAGAGGTGGGGGCAAAATCTGTGCGCAAAACCAAAAAGAGATATGCAAATTTTTAAAGCGAGGAGAAGATTGCTTTAATAAAAGCAGTTGAGGCAAGACCATGTCTTTGGCGGATCACGGAAAAAAAGCATTTTGATCATTTTGATATTTTGGCGCCTCCGACTGTGCTGTACTTCTTCTTACAACAATATGTGCCACTACCAACACAATCACTTCATCGTCAGAATTACTTTTCTTCCTTTTTTTAATTTTAGTTTAATTTTCAAAATTGGCGCTGTTTACAAAACACAGCTGATTCATGAGAGTGGCAAATCACTTTTTAGGCTCTTGGTCACACTACATCAGTTGAGTTCCACACATCCGAAATAATGAGCAGATTCGTTTCAGTAAAATTTCGCGGTGCTGGATACAGGCCTTAAAGGTTTAAAACACATCTTTACGTCAGTTAAAGTCATGTAACAAATTATCAAGACAGTCAGTCTCATCTTTTATTTCATTTGCATATGATGCATTTGTTCGGACTAGGCAACTTGATAATTTTGGCAACAAGCACCGCTCCAACGTAACGCGAACCTAGAACAGAAAAATGATATTATATATACATATGTACATATACAAACCTAATTGCTTAAATGGAATTAAGCGTGTAAATATGAAGTCTCTTTCTTAATTTTGTTTTCACCAAATTGACTTGGCTACATACCCGTTCGACCTCAGTGGCAATGACCAAGGCAACAATAAACTCAGTGCAAATGATCACAGTCCGTAAAAAGGACAAGTTGGCAACACTGGTTTTAGGCCCTATATTTCCGAATAAAATTAATATAGGGATGTATATGATCCTAAACTACAATACACATACATACATACATATGTATGCAGGGACCATTCTAGGAAAGAGAGGAAGAATTAGGGTATCTCAGGTATCTTAGGGTATTAGGAACCGTCTATAAGGGATCACCAGAGGCTCTGGAAGAGGTGATCATGATAGGGTGGGCAGAAGTGATCACACGATACCGTGCCACAAATCGGTATGCTTGTGTGTGTCCGTGTAATAGCCCTGCAGTACCAGCCGTGTCAAAGTCATCTAGGCGTTAACGCCTGCTTAACCGAACCCTTTATTTTCTCTATGTTGTCTTCTTTTCCAAACACAAGAGAATTTGGTTTTTTTTTCTTTTCGTCTCTTTTGTGCCTGCGTCGGCAGAGCATTTTTGCTTTGCCTACCTTGCATTTGCTGTTACGTTACGTTGTTTCAATTGTGCGGAAAGAGTTGGAAGCGAAAATGCAGTGATTTAGTGAAAAATATCTATATTATTTATTACTACCAGGTAAGTGCATTGTTTAAATAAACAAAATGTGGTGTACGCGTGGTAAATAATGAAAATATCAGTTGTATATAATGTTAAATTTGTGAAATTGTGAAAAAACTGAGTTCAATGTATCGCTGCAATCACATTGTATTTATTTATTCTTCTTTTATGCTATTTAATTTTTGTGTCATTATGCTCCGACGAATATGTATAGTATGGATTAAAAGAAGGATAAAGAAATATAATGTGAATGCGTAATCTGCGGTGGGCCCGAAATTTCAATTTCAAGCAGTCCAAAAACAAAACACAGAGAAGCAACCCTTATATGCGAGTCCTGAGTCAAGCAGGTACATTTTGGCGCGTGTTTTGTTTTTTTTTTGTTGGAGTAAATGCACAGAACACCGCTGATCTACAGTGAGCATTGCTTTTTTTAAACAACTCTTTTACAAATCGAACATATTTCTGGAATTTCAATCTTATATAATTTCGACGAAATTAATAGTATTTTATAGAATAATCATTTTATTGATAGATCAACAAAAAACGGAACACAATGTAAACGGGCACATCCTGGATGGGCATGGAAAGTAAGTCTTCACAAGTCAAAAAACTAAACAAAAACATAATAAGTTAATCCATATTATTTCATTTCATTTAAATTAAGTCTTATTGCAAGTAACAACAAAGAATTGCAAGTTCTTTTGGCAAAATTAAAGTCAGCAGAACGTAATTTCTGTTCGGTGGAGCCAACAATAGCAAACAAAATGTTGCGGAAATGATGCGGCCTAAGTGTAAACTCCTCGCATCATTTTTCCGCACCTTCGACAATGATGCGGTAGTGTAAAAAGGCTATTAGCTGCATATCAATAAAACTCTAGGGACTGTAAGAAATACCACAAATACCATGAAATACTTTTCCTGCATACAGATATCGGCGTGTTTGCCTGGTGATCAGAATACAACTTTCAAACTGACCCTAGCATATGCAATTTTCGTATGGGTTTCATACGAATATCAGCCCTGATTCTTTTTTCGGATCTCGGCACGGCTTTTAGTTCAGAAAAAAAGTACGATTAATACTGGAAAGGAAAAAATACAAACTAGAAAAGCAAAAGTGGTTATTGCTGGGCTCGAGTTAAAAAATATAATTATTCCATATTATGTCAGCATCGGCTCTCACATATCGACACTCAACATGGAAGGCAAGAAGAAGACCAATACCAAGCGGCTTGCGGAGCAATAATTGCCAGCAATATTTTGAATAATGCAGTAATTGCAATAATGAAAACAAATTTAATCTCATGAAAACCGATTATATATATATTGTAATTTGTTAATTTTATACCCGATAAAAAAATTTTTAATACATTTCTATTATGTAACAACTGATTTACATTGTGTTGCTCCAGCGCCACAGAGCCCATATATGGTACATTCCATTTTTAACTGATTTTAGTTATAAACAAATACAAAACAGTGTAACAGTATATCATGCACCTCTGGTCACACTGGTCACAAAGCATATATGTTGCTACTTTTTGTAGCATATGTGCGGATCTGAGTACTAAGTTTTATAGTTTGTCGATAATTCACAAGCCGTACCATACAAAGAAAATCAAGTAATGAAAATAATCGATTTTTTCACATCCTTAGAATTTTGTTCAAGCGAATGTTGTTGACATTAAATTAATTGACGGAGTTTAGTGAAATCAAATTGGTTACAAATTTCTGGTCAAGGGATTCTTAATATCAGTATTATTAAACACATTCATTGCAGAATGCTAAAAAGGTATTAAGACAAACTTGAAAACCATTTATGTATACATATATATGTGTGTATGTATATACTGTTGAATATTAGTTTATAAAAATGTTTAAAGCTTTTTGATATAAAATTAAAAAATAAATGACATCACAGTTCTTTATGTAATAAATAATCATTCTGTCCTATTAAAATGTATTCAAATATTTTACATCAACATATATATACATATGTACATACATATGCACATATAGCATACCCATACCTACTTATCCGTCTGTTTATATGAAAAGTCCCTACTCAATTTTTAAGTTATTGTTTGTAAATAGTGTACCGTTGCAGTTGACCCAAAATAAAATATTTAAAGTATGTAAAAAATATTGTAACAAATCTAAAACATATACATTCTTATTAAAAAAATGAATTTAAAAACTTAATTTAATACGTCAAAAGGGGTAATACCAAAGACTATTCAATACCAAGATATTGCATCAGGAACAAATTTCATTTCACTTTTAGTTTGACGCTTTGTGGTACGGGTGCGTCGGTACACGCTGTCGCCAGCACTAAGATTTTCTTGATTCTTTTATCGCACGAATTCGCATGTTCCGTGAGAATATGTTTTGTAAACAGCGCCAATTTTGAAAATTAAACTAAAATTAAAAAAAGGAAGAAAAGTAATTCTGACGATGAAGTGATTGTGTTTGTAGCGGCATATATTGTTGCCAACAAATAGCAAGGAGAAGTACATACAGCGCAGTCAGAGGCGCCAAAGTGTCAAAATGATCAAAATCCTTATTTTCCATGATCCGCCAAAGACATGGTCTTGCCTCAACTGCTTTTATTAAAGCAATCTTCTCCTCACTTTAAAAATTTGCATATCTCTTTTTGGTTTTGCGCACAGATTTTGCCTCCACCTTTCACTTTTAAGCTGGGTATCCAGCACCGCGGAAACTAAAAACTGTCAAACTCCAAATAAAAAAAACTGGGCCAGGAATTTTTCGTTTGTGTTTTTCTGGCTTCAGTATCCAGCAAGGTAAACGAAATCCACGAATTCTTATCGATGGTTGGTCTATCGACACGATTGTGGACTGAGAGAACAGGTGATATTCCCGCCAGGAATATATATACCTAGCTTAAAGGCTTGTATCCAGCACTGCGGAAAATTACTGACAGGAATCTGCTCTTTATTTCGGTTGTGTGACCAAGAACCTAAAATCTCATGAATCAGCTGTGTTTTGTAAACAGCACCAATTTTGAAAATTAAACTAAAATTAAAAAAAGGAAGAAAAGTAATTCTGACGATGAAGTGATTGTGTTGGTAGCGGCATATATTGTTGCCAAAAAATAGGAAGAAGAAGTACAGCACAGTCGGATGCGCCAAAATGTCAAAATTATTAAAATACTTATTTTCCGTGACCTTTAATATGGGTTCATTAATTAGGGGTCACTTAAGATATCGTTTATAAAAAATGTATGGATAAACGGCTAAGGCGCAGCCGTTTGATGAAACCTGCCGTTAGTGGTTTTCGTAGAGCAATTTTTGTCTCCCGTCTCATGCTTGAAGCTACATTTGGCATCTTTCGATGACATATTCGTAACTGTTTGTGCAATTCACAAAATCTTTAAGACACTTTGATTTCCAAAGAAAATGTATCTCCAGCATTTATTAAAGTTCTTCTAGAACCATTTTATGTTAATTTTCCTTATGTGTTAATCGCGACTATTTGCGAGTATAAAAAATACACAGGCTTTGAGAAAGACGGCTGTTGAGCTTCTTCTTTTTAAGAAATTTTATCTCAGCTACCCTGGGAACGCCATCCTTCCCGACGATTAGCTTAGTCACCCTTCCCAATGGCCACTTGAGGGGAGGCAGGTTCTCGTTCTTCACGAGCACGACATCGCCGACGCTGAGACTGGGCTGCCTAGTTCTTCACTGAGCTCTCTCCTGAAGAAGAGTGAGGTACTCCTCTCGCCAGCGGGACCAAAACGTCTGCTGCCGAAAGTTGACCTGCTGCCAGCGATCAAGACGATTGAAGTTTGGTCCGTTTACATCTGGCTCTGCAAACATAAGGATCGGCGCCGTGCTCAACAAATGAGCAGATGTTATCACGTCTAAGTCGTCGGAATGCTCTGAAATGGGAAGTGATGGCCTTGAGTTGACTATAGCAGTTATATGGCTCACGAGGGTTCTCAGGTCATCGAAGCAAAGCATGGAAAGGGAGGCGAAACGGTAGAAGTGATGCTTGGCTGTCTTCACCGCTGCCTCTCAGAGCCCGCCAAAGTGGGGAGAGCGAGGGGGAATGAAGCGCCGCACTATGGTCCCAGAGACCACTTTTGTTGGCCAAAATTAATAACTCGCGAACGGAATGATATTTTTTTATTTGGTTTTTTTTGTTGGATATATGTAATCAACAGGAAGTGGATTTGCAAAAAAAAAATGGGTGTGGCACCGCCTTTTTTTTATTAAGGCATATTTAAAGGGCACTAGTGAACAAAAGTGAACTTTTTATTTCCGCTGTGAACCAAATAGAGTTATTTTTATAGATTTGGAGCTTTTAAAATCTTTAAAGAATTATATTTCTTTTTTTCTTTAATTTTTAAAATCTGAAATTTTATTTTAGTGTTATTTTTAGATTTTTTCAGAGGTAGGCCTTCTTTTATTAACATAACTTAAGTGTCTCACATCTGTTTGCATTCAACTGTGCATTTCTGAAAAGCACATAAGTGCATCTATAAATCGGACCTAAACACTTTGTAGCTTCAGCTTACCGTCTGGAAATTATTAGGCTTTCAAATTCAAATTTGATACATTTGAGGTTGTAATCTATTAAGTCAAATTTCAAGAAATGTGGCAAAATGTGGCATTTTTTACTATATACATTTCAACAAGGATTTACTAATCTACGACACACAATAGGTTTCAAGGTGGGACTAGGTGGGACTCACTTTGTATACCTTTTCAAAAATGAGTTTTCTTTACAACTTGAGTCATTTTGAACGGTTCACTTTAAGGTACAATTACGAAGTCACCACAATTACAATATACAGTTAACATTACAAAACACGTAATACAAGACCTTATGATTAAAATTCATAACAAAAATTTGATCAGTTAATGGTTTTTTTCCAATTTATCAAAGATTTAAAATTGTAATTAAATTTGCACTTATTTACTGCACGAGTTTTTCGATAACAACAGTTGGGTTGCAGAGCAGATTTATCGAATGGGGCGCCATCTATGGAAATTTCTGGTACGCAACTTTAAAGGTAATTCTTTTTCCAATTCAGAGTGGTAAAAACTAAGGTGTTTTGTTAACTTTTAAAAATGAGGTTTTGGCCAACAAAAGTGGTCATTGGGACCATAGTGCGCCGGTCGATGTGATCTACGACGCAAAACTCCTGAACTGTCTTTAGGTGGTTTTCGGAGAGAAACAGCTTTTTCAGCTCCGCCAACTCGTTCTTAGCTTCAACGAAGTTAGTTGCGTTATCAGACCAAATCTCCCTTGGCTGACCACGAGTACAAATGAACCGATTGAGCGCGCTAATGAACGCTGGCGTTGACAAATCCTGCACAAGCTCCAGGTGTACGGCCTTGGTGGCAAAACAAATAAATACGCAAATGTAGCATTTGATGGGTGGTCTGGTCCGCACCTCACTCTTGTAAAAGAATGGACCACAAAAATCCACGCCTGTAACAGCAAAGGCGCAAGTTGCATTCACACGCTCCTTTGGCAGGTCAGCCATGATATGCTGAAGTAAACGCGGCTTGGCCTTAAAACATCTTGTGCAGCGATTTACGACATTTGCCACAGTCTTGCGCCCTCCAATTGGCCAATACTCATGACGAACTAGGTTGATTAATGATCGTGGTCCGCTGATGAAAAAGCACAATTACACAATGTGACGCCTTAGAAGATTAACTGGATGCCGCGCGTTGAAATCAAGTGATGAGTTTGCCAACCGCCCACCGACGCGTAATAATCCATGCTCATCCAGAAATGGTGCGAGCGACGAAATAGAGCTCGACGGCTGCACCTGCTCTCCATCCCGCAAAGCCTTGTAGTCAGTCCATAAGTGCACTCTCTGTATTGAAGGAATGAGTAACCGTGTGCCACCAACGATTTCATCCACTGTTAATCCAGATGACTTTTTGCGCCTCAAAAATTTGAAGACGTATGCAAACGTGCGTTGAAGCTTTCCGAAGGAATTGTTAAATTTCCGGCCATCAAAGAGGTCTATGAATGGGCAAACTGCAATGAGGACTCTCTTGCGAAGCTCCAGTGTCGGCAGGTCTTGTGTAGATGACTATGGCCACATCGGTTTTCCATTTCGATGAAAGAGTGGCTCGTGGGGCCAAAGATGCGATTCCAAAAGTTCAGATGGCAGAGCGCCTCTGGACAAGATGTCCGCAGGGTTCTGAGCGGTTGGAACGTAGCGCCACTCCATCTGAGCAGTCCGCTCCTGAATGGCCGAAACCCGATTTGCATCGAAGACGTTAAAGCTTAATGGGTCATTGCGAATCCAGGACATGGCAGTTGTGGATTTGGACCAGCAATAGAAGATTCCAGTAAATAATTTAAGTAGATGTATCTCACTGATCAATTGAGAAAGTAAGTCAGCGCCACATAACTCCAACTTGGGCACCCTCAATACCTTGACAGGGGCGACACGAGACTTCGCACACAAAAGATGCAAGTATGCGCCATTCTTGGTCCTTGAGACGATATAAATACATACGCCATACGCGTCTAGGCTGGCATCACAAAACCCAACACATGAACCTCAACCTTTGAACTGGGACACAATGCGAGGCGACGAAATCTAAAACTCTGAGGGGTAGACAAATTCTCGCAGAAAGTGGTCCACGCTGACGAAAGAGACTCGGGTAAACTCTCATCCTATTCGAGCCGCTCCATCCACACCAGCTGAAGGAAAATCTTTGCCTTTGCAATGACAGGCCCAATCAGTCTAAGGGGATCATAAAAGCGAGCGATAGTTGACAACATAGAGCGCTTTGTCAGCTTTGAAGACAACTGTGCGGGTACTACGGGAAAGAGAAATTCATCGGCTGCAGGCTCCCAAACCAATCCAAGGGCCCTTGTAAAATCGGTGCCATCGTCGAAACTCAGCAGCGTTTCTTTATCTTTGTCAGGAACTTCTCTAAGCACGGCAGGATCGTTGGAGCACCATTTCCGAATTGGGAAGTTTCCCCGAGCCAGCAACTGGGATGTCTGCTTCAACTTCTCACGCACTTTCTCTACAGATCCTCCACCAGTCATCAAATCGTCGACATAAAAATTGGACGCCAACACTTCCAAGCCAATAGGGAATGACAATTTTTCTTCTTCGGCTAATTGGAGCATCGCTCGAATTGCAAGATAGGAAGCTGGCTTGTCGAGTTTAAACATTTTCCTGATTTTCGCTGAGGGAGGCGACTAGATGTTATGAGGTGACCCGAAATCTAAGAATGCCCAACATGGCATGAGAAATCCAGCACGATCCTTCAACAAAACAACTGCAGTGGCTAAGAGGACGATATCCCTGCAAGAATTCTAAGCTATCAGAGCGGTGGCTGAAGCCTGTGAATGGGCTTCATGGTGCGGTGACGACGAGACAGCGGACTCCGATTGCGAGCGTCTGTCATTGAAATGCATTAACGTGTGATGTTTGATACTACAGTGGCGACAAGTTGAGGACCTGTAGGTGCGAATATGATGATCAGGTTTCAGGCAATTAAGACAATTCTTCTCTTTTATGAGCAGCGAAGGCGAGAGATTTGAAAACAAGGTGCAAGTTAAAATACTATGGCCAGCAGTATTGCAAAATATACAATCAAGAGTAACCGCTTCAGTGGCGAACGAACTTTTACTGTTGTTAAGTACGATCGGCGATGCCGATGCTGCACTATAACCGTAGCTGGGGCTTCTGAAACATGGTCCGCCGCATTGTTGAGAAAGGAAGCATTGTGGGCTGCCGCTTGATCAATTCATGCATAATGCTAGTCTTCAGCATGACCTCGTCAAACTCTTCTCTTAAGGGACTACCGATCTCATCAAGATCAATTCTTTCCAGAGCATCATGATGCTCATTGAAAGACGCGACAAGATCCAATACAGACTTTAAGCGGACCTTCAATTCCTCCTCCTTGAGCTCACCAATCTTCTCTTCGCCGACGGCATTTTCCATTCTCCATGCTGCACTTAGCATGGTATGAACCTTACGCTTGTAGAACGAAAGATCCGCAGTGAGGGACACGGGGGAATTGAGAGCGTTAGGGGAGGGTGTGCCATCAGAAGCCATTGCGTGTATTTGATACGGCAAACGCAGAAGTGAATAGCCGGTGAATAACCTCGTATAGTTTTAAAGGAACTGCAAAATCGATCGCAGCGTTCGAAAACACGGGTACAGACCAACAGCGAGAGTTCGCAATTTGCCAAAAACCAAAAATGTCATACACACTGGGTGCACCGAAAACGAAACGAAACAACAGCAAGCAGAAAGTAAAGCGGATGACGCGATAACCGTGGTTTTATGCAAATTAGGGAACGATATAATTGGATTTTTGTTTATATGTTTATGTTTATTTATATGTATGTATTGTTTATTACGACGGGGGGTCACCAAAATGTTGAGCTACTGAGCTTCTTCAGCAGCGTATTTTGAAAAAATTTAATTAAAACAAAAATTGGATCGATTTCAATGTATATATGTTTATTGTTTATTGTTGTTTAAAGTTTAAAAATGTACAGTTAAACTGTAACGGTAAAATTACATTCCCGGTGGGGCTGATTATAATCCGTTTCAATCCGTTTTACCGTTACAGTTTAACTGTACATTTTTAAACTTTAAACAACAATAAACAATAAACATATATACATTGAAATCGATCCAATAATTATTGACTCAATAGCCCATAATGTCCCACCAACAGCCAAAGTTAGGTTAGAGAAAAGCCGGTAGCCGATCAATTCCCAATTATAGCTATTTAAATTAAGTAATTCATTAAGATATTTTTAACCTTATTAGAACTAGTATCAAAAGAAAACAGATGGAAAAATACGTTATAGTTTCGGCAAAGGCTACGGAAAGATTCATAATCAGAATAGTTAGAAAGACAGAGTTGGAGATGAAGAGGAAAGTAATGCCTAGTCGGGCGGCAAGGGACAGCAATACTAATAAGGGTGATGAGGGCAGTCGATTCGACCTCACCAGAGATAAGCTTATGGAGGAAGAGAATTACTTGGCAGATTCTACGGGATTTAAGAGAGTGGAGGTTATGAGGCACAACCAACTTTCATAAGAAGGGAGATGGATCGAAGGGTCCCAATTGAGTCCGCGGACAGCAAAGATGAGGAACTGTTTTTTTACTGATCCTGAAATTTTTGGTAGTGAGGAGACCAAACACAAGAACCATATTCCAAGATAGGCCGGACCGGAGCGTCAAGATCTGATTGCAGAGATAGTGGGGACATGGGGTCACTATAGGAAAAACATAGCTTTACATCATCAGCATACATTAGGACACGGGAATGAGGTAACATTTGGGGAAGATCGTTAATAAATAGGTTAAATAACAAGGAACCCAGATGGCTACCTTGAGGAACCCCCGATGAGACAATAACAGGTTTAAAGAGAGAGGAGTTAAAGCAGACACGTTGAGAACGGTTACAAAGGTAAGAATTAGTCCAGTAAAGAAGCTTAGTCGGAAACCCTAGAAGAGACAGTTTATGAATAAGTAGATTATGATTGACGGAGTCGAAGGCTTTACTAAAGTCAGTATAAACGACATCAGTTTAACACTGTTTAGCAAATCCCGAAGTTACAAAGGTGGAAAATTCAAGGAGATTAGTAGAAACTGAGCGACGTTTAATGAATGCATGCTGTGATTCAGAGAATACAGAACTACAGAAATGTTGCAGCTGAGAAGTGATGATTTTTTCGAAGAGTTTAGGAATGGCAGATAAGTTGGAAATACAGCGGTAGTTAGAGACATCAGATTTAGATCCCTTTTTTTGAAAGACGGTGGGAAAGTCACCAGTCTCGAGAGACAAGTTGAAAAGTTTTAGGAGAGGCACACATAGAGATTCTGCACAAAGTTTAAGAACCGCGCTCGGAACTGAGTCTGGCCCAGTGGAGAACGAAAACTTGCACGATTTTAATTTGGTTATGAGACCATCATAGTCGATGAAGGGGGGACAGATACAACTAGAACTATTTAAAGGGATAGGATATGAGTAACTGCTACTAAAGTCGTTTGATGAAGCTAGGATAGAGGGAAGGTTAATAGAAGGGACAGAGTAGCAACGTTGGAAAAGGAAGCGAACAGATCAGCAATATCACAATCGTTATCAGCATAACTACCATTTCAGTGTAGAGAAGAAGGAAATTAGGAAGATTAACGTTTAGAATTAACAAACCTGAAGAATTGTTTAGGGTCGCGTTTAAAGTTAAGCTTGCATTTGTATTACATAAGGAAAATTTCGATTTTGCAATTGAGTACTTCGAAAAGTCCAATTGCAAACCAGATGCAGCCAGACAGTGACCTGTTAGTATTCCCACTAGCAGTCTGCTGTCCTTTCGATGAAGGTGCAGCATATACACCCAGCGACAAAAAAAAAGCCGCACTCCGAAATTTCATGAATTTTTGACTTCTCTAGCGTGGGGTTTCCCCAAATGTTATTCGATACTAAAAGTTTTCATTTTTTGAGTCAATAAATCAATTTCTAACAAAAGTGCATAAAATATTTTTTTCAATCACACTTTTCTCAACGATCATTTAGTATTTTGACCAAACACAGGAAAAAAATTTAGTAAAATTATAAAATCGATTTGTTCAGCAAAAACAAAATTTTCTCCAATAGGTTATTTCATTTTCTATAGTCTAATAATTAATAAACAAACATATTTCAGAATTTTTTTTTCAAATTATATATTAATTAATAATTGGTGGTAAACAACACTTTGGCTTTTGCTGGCTTTTATTACACATTTAACCCTATTGGGCATCGAATCGCATAAAGCCCTCAAATATTCCTCCGTTATCTCCTCAAACCAAACTTTTTCTATAACCTCCCCTAACTCAACCATATTTTTGGGCTTCCGCTCTCTTATTTTGGCAGTCATAAGGGCCCAGACGTTCTCTATCGGATTGAGGTCGGGGCTGTTACCTGGCCAATCTAAGGACTTTATGCCCAATTCCGCCTTCAAAATGTTAACCTGTCTGTAAAAAATAGTTAAAACTAGTTGACTACATTTTTAAAAATAATAAAACGTCAGAGAATCTCTTACAGAGCGCGCTCGATGGCAAGGTACAGAATCGTCCTGAAAGATGGGATCTTCTCTCTCACTAAGTGATTCCATACTGGACACAAATCCACTGCGAATAACTCCCCTTCATACTATTTTAAATTCACCATACCCTTAATAATTATTAGTGAATCAGTTTTATATTTAGATATTCATCCCCATATCATAATATTAGTATAATGCTTCACTGTGGAAATGCAGCAATTTTCGGAATAGCGTTACCCTTTTCTGCGGCGAACTGTGCGGGAACCATCGGGTCCAATGAGGTTAAATTGTGACTCATCCGAGAATATGATTCGTGACCACTCAGATTCACCCCAATTTGCTTTTTCTTTAGCCCAATTTAGGCGTGATTTCTTCATTCGACTATTAAGAAGTGGCTTTTTGGCAGTTGTCCTTGCCATTAAACCCATCTTCTTTAAACGACGCTGTATAGTTCGAGCTAAAATTTCTTTCGCAAATCGTTGCTGAACTTCAGAAGCTATCTTGACAGCATTTTTGATTCGATCATGTCGATTCGTTTTCTTAATAATCCGATTTTCCCTTGCACTTGTAGTGGCTGAGTTTTTCATTGCGTTCTTTGCACATGATTTTCGAGATTCTGCAGGTGGTTGTATGCCTCATCCTGCTTTCGGTCTTCAATCCGGCCTGCTTCTCTAAGTCGCTTTGTTCTAAGGGAGGCACGTTTTCAATTCTTTCCTTCGATGCCCTAGTGGCTAGAAATCACCACCACATGACCACGTTATGTGATCGTTCTGTATGCTTAGCGACCTCTGCAGTGGTCCGGTAGATTTTATGGCAGCCTTATTTCGGGGTCTGTGCAGTATAAGCCAGCTCCTACTTCTCTGTCTATCTTGGAGCCGTCTGTGTACATGTTGAGGTGCAAAATCTGGTCCCGTTCTTTCTTCCAGTCCTCGGGTCCCAAAAGTTCTTCTTTTGATCTCGAGGTACGTTTGAGGGGTCATATAGTCAGTATAACTGATCATGGCCCTGCCGATTAAACTGTGCCCATATCCTTGTGGCAATATGTTTCCCCATTCAAGTAGTCGCTGTACCGCGTTTCCTGTAGCACTAGTCAACACGACATTTCCGCTGTCGCCTAAAATGTGTTTTTCTGATAGATTTGGAAATTCAAAATTTTGTAAGGAATTATGGTTTTTTTTATGGTTTAGTTTTTTTTTAAAATTTAAATTTAAAAATTTGGTAATTTTCTTCAGAGGTAGTGCTTCTATTTTTCACATAACTTAAGTTTCCTAGTTGTATTGAACTTTGTAGTTTTGAAAAGCTAACAAATGCAACTATAAATCTGACCGAAACACTTTGTAGCTGCAGCTTAACTTCTGGAAGATATTAAACTATCAAATTCAAATTTCATGATATTTTTTCGGTATTTTGTCTCCAAATTTTGACTTTGAAAACTCAGAAAAAGTCGAAAAAAACTGTGTTGATACTGAATCCTACTTCGTCCGCCCACTCACATATCTCCCTGAGTGTTCGATGAACATACACCCGTTATAAGTACGCTCCACCTTGGGGTGTACCCCTGTGTGCTTCTTTGACCATGGAGGCGGTGCCCCATTCTGATTGCACCCGTCTACAACTTAGAAGGTATGAAAAGATATCAAAATTTCACCAAATGTATATAGATATAGATATCCGATCCGCCAAATCCTAACAAGTGATTAGAAAAGTCTTAAAATATTGGTATTTGAAAGATGTTGTAGAGATAGTTCTTAAACCGAAATAATAGTTTAGTAGAAATAGACGGACATATAGCTATCAATTTATCTTTTAGCTCAGTCGACAGTATTCTGATTCTGTCTGGAAAAGTTGACAGCTTTCAGCTCTGCTTTCAGCTCTGCTTTCAGCTCCGCTGTTATCTACAGTGTGCGCGTGGCCAAATAGATGAAATGTATGCATCTGAAGAGGCTGTCAGCATGTACCTTACTAGGTCCGTGGGGTTTAAAAAAGCCAATTGTAATGCAAAGAGGTGACGTTTTTTTTTTAGTTTTATTTTAAGCAATTGAATCGGCAATTAATCTTTGTTTTTGATTTTGGTGTAAGGAACCTATTTCAGGCTGGGGTAAGCTCAGCCTGTGCAGGGTCGTCTACAAGAAATTTGTAGTTGTTGGGGAGATCTTAGGCAACTGGTTCACGGCCGAGAGGGTCCAACGTGCGGCGTGGTTGTGTAGCCCGTACGTGGTCCGGGGTTACCGTGACGGGATTTCGCCGTAACCTCCAAGGGGGACAGGAGATCTACAGGGCCGTGCGTTATCGCTACGGCTCGGTGGACTCTGGAGCCTCTGGCGATACTGGGCTGTGTATTGACTCGGGCAATCGCTACGCTGTCGGGACTTGTTGAGCCATGCGTTGTCGCGAAAGCTCGTAGGACGAAGGAGTTTCAACTGGGGATCTGGTCGTGCGTTATCGTGACAATTATTAACTACTGAGGGGGTTTGGCTGTGCGTGATCGCGACAGTCACTAGCTACGAGAGGATACTACTGAGACGTGCGTGATCGCGACGACTCGTAAGGTTACGGGGGTTCTAGGGAGGATTGGGGATAACGGGTAAAGGCCTGTATCCAGCACCGCGAAATTTCACTGGAAGGAATCTGCTCTTTATTTCGGTTGTGTGGAACTCAACTAATGTAGTGTGACCAAGAACCTAAAAAGTCTCATGAATCAGCTGTGTTTTGGAAACAGCGCCAATTTTGAAAATTAAACTAAAATTAAAAAAAGGAAGAAAAGTAATTCTGACGATGAAGTGATTGTGTTGGTAGTGGCACATATTGTTGTAAGAAGAAGTACAGCACAGTCGGAGGCGCCAAAATGTCAAAATTATCAAAATGCTTATTGTCCGTGATCCGCCAAAGACATGGTCTTGCCTCAACTGCTTTTATTAAAGCAATCTTCTCCTCACTTTAAAAATTTGCATATCTCTTTTTGGTTTTGCGCACAGATTTTGCCCCCACCTCTCACTTGTACACCAGTAAAAATATGCACATATATTTTCCTGGCACCCATATCAGCTGTTCTCACAGTCCACATTCGTGTGGATATCGATACTATCGATAAGAATTCGTGGATTCCGTTTACGTTGCTGGATACTGAGGCCAGGAAAACACAAACGAAAAATTACTGGCCCAGTTTTATTTATATGAAGTTTGGCAGTAATTTTTAGTTTCCGCGGTGCTGGATACCCAGCTTTATGTGTACATGCGGATGAATAAATAAAAGACTTTACAGTATTTGTATTTTTGTTCAGAATTTTATTAAATAAACGACCCTCGCTGGTTTCCCTGGCTGCACCACGAGAAAAGCTCGACTTACTTGGATAGATCGAGGCTGTTTTCTTATCGATAGTGTTCGGTGTGACCACCCCGTTTTCAACTATCTACTCATTTCTGCGTTTTATGGCCTTCATTGGCGGGTGTATTTAAAAATGTAACTTATTGCTAACTTAAACCTACATGAATAATAATACTAGGGCCTTCAGCGGCGAATTGCGAAATGATGATCATGTTAATATTAAACAAAAGAAAAAAAGGAATAATCCAGGGACGGTAATCGATGTACGCCTCCAGTGGTGAATATGTCGTCGACCTTATCTACGTTGGGAGCTTGTAAAGCCCCATTGGGTCTTTACATTGGATAGAAATTTTTTTGTTCCAGTTGTAAATTCTAAAATTATAAAAAGTTCTTGAACTAATATCTATATCTACATTTTCCGCAGCCATAACTAGTTTTCTTTTCACATTTTTAGTTCAATTAAAATGTCTCTAACGTAACTTAAAAATATTTGCTACATGCTTGCAGCAAAATTTGCAATTGGTCATTATACCCGGTACTCGAAGAGTATAGGGGTATATTAGATTTGTGGTGATAGTGGATATACATATGTTACACCCAAAAAGAAGCGTTTTCGACCCCATATAGTATATATATTCTTGATCAGCATCAATAGCAGAGTCGATAAAGCCATGTTTGTTGGTCCGTCCGTCTGTCTTCATTAGCGCATAGATCTCAGAGACTATGAAAGATAGAGCAACCAAATTTTGTGTCCGGACTCCTGCGATATCACACTACTATAAGTGTATTTCAAAATTTTGCCACGCCCCTTTCCGCCCACACAAAGCACGAAATTCTGTGGCAGGCAAAATTTTTAAGATACGGGAAAATAAAAGCGCAGAATCATAGAAAGTGACGCATCATTAATATAGCCACAATGACGAAAACCCATTTCGAAAAGCGTCGTTCCCTCTCGCTCTCTCTCACACGCCACCCCGTCTGTTTTGCTCGTTCGTCCAGATGAGCGCCTAGATCTGAGAGACTATAAGAGCTAGAGCAACCTAACTTTCTGTCCAAGCTCCAATGATACCACTTCAATACAAGTGTTTTTCAGAATTTTGCCATGCCCCTTTCGCCTCAAGAACGAAAATCTGTGGAATCCACAATTTTTAAGGTTTTATTAAATCATCCCTTTTGTGAACATACAATACCAAAATCGTAAGCTCATATGTATACATATATACTGACCAAGTACAGGGTATAAAATAGAGCCGCAACCTTTGCCGCAGCTCTCAACGCTCCCCCTCTTTTTTTTGTGGCTTTGTAAGGATTACGATTTTCAGATAAAAAGCGTCCGCACGCACCATATTTCTCTGAAAATTTATGGTAATGATGTAAAAAAAATAATGGATAAGAAATATCCAAAGAACACATAAAAACGCATCTCAGGAAAATGTAGGGGTATAGGTCTAATTTGAAAAACATCCCAAGAAGTAGGTACTAACGAATTCATATAAACAGGTACACTCAAGATTTTAGTCATGTTCAATATTGCACTGTGTACCTAAATGATGTTGATAGTTATTAATGAGTATGCAAGGTAGTTTTTACCTTTGGCCTGCACCAGGTAGACTGTTATTCATTTGAATATTCAAAAGAAATGGGAGAGCGCATACCATAGGGCTGACCTCTTTAATAGAAAAAAATGCAAAAACTGGTTAATTAGAAACAGCTTGCGATGTGATAGACCCTCTACCTCCACATGACTGTTCAGATTATACAAGGAAGAGATAACTTGTAGATGCAACATGTCATATATGTAAGTGCGGATCATTTATCGGAGTCACTGTCAGTCAGATATACGAATGACAAGGAAAACACTACGCATTACAAAAGCTGTTTCTAATACAAGCCCAGTAAGACTGGACAGGATCAAGAATAGCAACCTCACGTCACAAAATTCACAACCGAGGACGTACACCGATAAAGAGGTTTTAGCATTGTCTTTAGATTTGGGAATGTCTGAAGAGAAATATTCTATATTGCGGAATTCCTTAATCCATCATAACGTAACGTACACATGCTGCCTAAATACACTGCATTGGAGGTGGAATTAAAATGCCACAATACAAAATATTTTTTTTGTAAAGTCAGATTAAGGTAAAAATGTAATATAAAATAATTATGTATAGTAAGATTGACCACTAAAAGTACTTTATGATAAAGTACTTAGGTAGGTACTTAGGATTTTTAGGTAGGTATCTCGTTATTTCCTTCTTCATTATTCCCCAACGACATACATATACATATGTATCTATGTACATATGTATGCCGATAACGATTGATTTCGGTATTGCTGATCTATTCGCTACATTTTTTCAACTTTACTACTCTGTTAATTCTAACTACCTTCCCTCTATTCTTACTTCATCTAACGACTTCCGTATGAGATTACGCCACCCTGAAATTAAAAAAAAATAACATTTTGTTTCACCTAATTATACCCCGGTACTCGAAGAGTATAGGGGTATGTTAGATTTGTGGTGATAACGGATGTGTGTAACGCCCAGAAGGAAGCGTTTCCGACCCCATAAAGTATATATATTCTTGATCAGCATCAATAGCAGAGTCGATAAAGCCATGTTTGTTGGTCCGTCCGTCTGTCTTCATTAGCGCATAGATCTCAGAGACTATGAAAGATAGAGCAACCAAATTTTGTGTCCGGACTCCTGCGATATCACACTACTCCAAATGTGTTGCAAAATTTTGCCTTACCCCTTTCCGCCCGCACAAAAGACGAAAGTCTGTGGCGTACACAATTTTGAAGATACGAGAAATCGAAAAACGCAGAATCATAGAAAATGACCATTTCTATCAGAGTGTTGAATCTGGATCAGATCGGATCATTATTATAGCTACAATGAAGAAAACCATTTCGAAAAGCATCGTTCCTTCTCGCTCTCTCTCACACGCGACCTGTCTGTTTTGCCCATTCGTATTTTTTGACGCCTACTTCTCAGAGACTATAAGAGCTAGAGCAACGAAACTTTCTACCCAAACTCCTGTGATATCAAACCAGCACGAGTTTATTTCAAAATTTTGCCACGCCCCCACAAAGGACGAAAATCTGTGAAATCCACAATTTTTAAGATAAAAGAAAACCAAAAAGGCATAGTCATGGAAAATAACCGTATCTACCAGATTGCCGGATCTGGATCAGGTAGAACTACTATTATAGTCAGAAAGAACAAATTAAATTTCAGTCGCTTTGCAACGCCTGCCAAGCGCTTACTCATTCCCTCTCTCTCTCGCAAACACTTGTACGTCTCGAATATGTAGTTATACATGTAATGTAGAAATGTAAGAGCAGATGTAAAAAGCATATGTAAACAAAAATGGAAACATGTATAAAAATTCCAAAATTTAATTCGTCTCTTTTGCGAACATATAATAAATTACATAAATCGTAAGCTCATATATGCATGTATATACTGACTGAGTACCGGGTATAAAGTAAAGCCGAGGCCTTTGCCGCGGCTCAAAACGTTCCCCCTCGTTTTAAAGCCAATATTCTTACGATTATTTTAATTTTACTTAAAAAACATAAAATCAAATACAAAAGTTACGGTCATTAGAAGCTAGAGCTGCAGAGAGTACCTCAAAGACCTTTTTTTATCTTCTATAGCGTTTTTCTTCAAATTGAATTTTTCGGAGCTATGTACATATATACATATTTCCTCAGAAACTTCGCAACCCATTCTCTTGAAAATTTATTCATAATTTCTCAATAGCATTTCTGTACGGTATTACGTATGATTTTTCTGAGGTCATATACATTTTTCTTAGTGTTATACATTTTGAAAGATGATACTTCTAAAAAAATGCAAATTTTTTTGTAGTGCTCCCATTTTTTCAAAAAAAATTATTTTGCCAAAAACGACTACGTGATACCATAGGTAGTTTAATAAAGTTAAAGTTTCAAGTACCGATTGTGGCGACATTTTCTTACTGGTACATGAACCGGTGGCATGCGCATTATCATTTCAGCATACGATTGACAATTTGAAGATCAAAAGAACCAAGTGAATCTACATCAAAAGATTCATTTGATTCGTGCACGGTGTTTTTTTTTGTTTAATTGGCTGAGATATAATTTTTTAATAACAATTATACCTTTTACCTTTTATACCTTTATAAAAAAAAATCTCCAAAAATGCAGTTAACAATTTTAATAAAAATATAATGTAAGATAATAAATATTATTATTTATTTATTTGATGTCAGAAATTGCTTGCAAATCAAATTAAACAATACATCTTAATAGTAATAGCTTACAGGGCCATCGACAATAAAACTACTTAAGAATATAAATACTATATAAAAATCTCCTGAAGTGTTCGAATTTTTTAAAAACCAATTTGATTCTTTTGCGAACAGCGATACAAAACGACAAATGAAATGTATTGTATAAATTACAGAAAACGTAAGCTCACATATGTATATACGGACCGAGTAGATATTCTATTATTAGTTGTATGTTTTCCGTTGAGGGATTGCTTTAATATTGGGTGATTTTTAAGTCTTTGAAGATTTTTTTTTTATTTGGATAGTTGCAGGGATATAGTTTGATGATGTGTTCAATCGTTACTGGAGTGTGCTACTGGCAGATCTGGCAGTTTCGTGAAGTTGTGGGATACAGATAGTATTTGTGTGTAAGGTTTGAGTGATGCTGTCATAAATTTTATTTTCCTCTTTGTTTGTTGCTGTGTTAAATTTGAGTAATGAAATGTGTGTATGTTGTTGGTATTAATACATATTTGTATAGAAAGCATTGCATTTAGAGTAACTTCTGTGTGTTTTCGGCTAGTTGAAGTTCTAAAAATGTTTGTTTCGGTATAAAAAGGTTTTCAATGACTATGTATTTAGCTGTTCTTTCAGCTATTACATTTAATATTGCTCGGGGTCCACAGATTATGTGCTGTGAGAATTGATCGGATGGTAGCTGGGCATGTGGTGTTATTGTTGTTTGTGTGTGTGTCGGCACTCTTTTTATATCTTAATTTTGCTACTTCAAGGAAGCTTATAATTTCGACTGTTTGTATTGGGGATTATGTTGGTAGACTTCCGTATTTTATTACATCTGTTTCTGTAGTGACTGTGCGAATGTTGTAATAGAGTTTTGTTGAGATCCGTCGGTGTAAAATTTTATGGTTTTTATACCCGGTACTCGAAGAGTATAAGGGTATATTAGATTTGTGGGGATAACGGTTGTGTGTAACGCCCAGATAGAAGCGTTTCCGACCCCATAAAGTATATATATTCTTGATCAGCATCAATAGCCGAGTCGATATAGCCATGTCTGTCTGTCCGTCCGTCTGTCCGTCCGTCCGTCTTCATTTGCGCCTATATCTCAGAGACTATAAAAGTTAGAGCAACCAAGTTTTGTATCCAGTCTCCTCTGTGATCACACTACTCCAAATGTATTTCAAAATTTCGCCCCGCCCCCTTCCGCCCCCACAAAGGACGAAAGTCTGTGGCTTATACAATATTGGAGATACGAGAAAACTAAAAACTAAGAATTATAGCGAATGATCATTTCTATCAGAGTGTTGAATCTGGATCAGATCGGATCATTATTATAGCTACAATGAAGAAAACCATTTCGAAAGTCATCGTTCCCTCTCGCTCTCTCTCACACGCGACCCTGTCTGCTTTGCTTATTCGTTTAAATGAGCGCCTAGATCTCAGAGACTATAAGAGCTAGAGCAACCAAACTTTCTATCCAAGCTCCTGTGATATCAAGCCAGCACAAGTGTATTTCAAAATTTTGCCACGCCCCTTTTCGCCCCCACAAAGGACGAAAATCTGTGGAATCCACAATTTTAAAGAAAAATTAAAACCAAAAACGCAGAATCATGGAAAATTACCATATCTACCAGATTTCCGAATATGGATCAGGTCGGATCAATATTATGGCCAGAAGAAACAAATTAAATTTCAGTGGCTACGCAACGCCTGCCAAGCGCTGACTCATTCCCTCTCTCTCTGTAGCAAACACTTGTACGTCTCAAATATGTAGTTATACATGTCATGTAGAAATTTAGAAGCAGTTGTAAAAAGCATATGCAAACAAAATTGAAAACATGTATAATATTCCAAAAATGATTTGACTTCATTTTTTTGAAATATTATTTTTTTCCCAATATTTAATTTGTCCCTTTTGCGAACATTGCTCATATATGTATGTATGTGTATACTGACTGAGTACCGGGTATAAGGTAGAGCCGCGGCCTTTGCCTTTGTTTGTATTTTATTTTGTTAAATAGTTTTTGGTATATACGAGGGCAGTCCGAAAAGCCTGACAATTATACAACAGCGCTACAATTTTTTTTATATTTTATTTTTCAACATAGTTTTTTTCTAAGTCAACACACTTCTCCCAGCGATGCTCCCGATGCTGCGTAGTAGACTTCCGTGATCGTTTTTCCTATCCCCAGATAATCAATATATGTACATACATATGTATATGTATGTATGTATAACACCACGACTATCCCAAAAAACTGTTGCCATCACTTTTCCAGCTGAAATTACAGTTTTCACTTTTTTTGGTGGCGGATATCCCTTTGAAATCCACTGTTTTGACTGGGATTTTGTTTATGGCGTATAATGGTGTATGCATGTTTCATCCACAGTTCTGAATCGGAGAAGGACTTTCAACAGTTCATTCGAACACGCTTTTGATCTAACGTGAGCAAACGCTTTTTAATGTCCAATTCGTTGTTCAAAATATGGCAAACGCGGTCTAATGACATCTTGGGGATATTAGCTATCTCTCTTCCTTTGAGCCCCTTCTCACTGCCTAGCCGTGAAGAGGAATGACTGCGTATTTAAGGACAGTTTTAAGAGTCCGAAATGCCTGTGAGTACGGCACCCCCAAGATTCCGAAGTTTACGGTTTCGGAGAGACGGGCACTGGCAGAAGAAGTGGGGACGGACTCCTTCTCTTCCTCGTCCCGGCAATTTCTACAGAAGTCGTTGTGGGAGATTAACAGTCTGGAGGCGTGTGTGCTAATCTGCCAGTGTCCAGTGATGGCTCGAGTTACTGAGAAGCACTGTATTCTGTTGAGTCTATACAGTTCCTCCGAGCGTTTCCTTGATCGAAATAGCTTTATATCTATCAGTTTTGATGGTGTGAATGTGAAGTGATGTGTTTATTAGGTTTTTTGGTAACTGCCAAGGTGGTTTACGTTGGCGATTCTTTAGGGTTGGCAGGGTATGCTGTAATGACAGCAGTCTTTTATTGTACGCTGTATTTTCGATGATGTCCATTTTTTTTTTTTTTGTGGTCTTCGGTTGTATGAATTTATGTGGGGGTGTCTTTTCAGTGTATTAGAGACTTAAAGAGTTTCGTTTTTATATGATCTCGTTATACGCGGTACTCGAATTGTATTGGGGTATATTAGAATTGTGGTGAGAGTGGATTTTTCGCTCATACAAACAACGAAAATCTGTGACATACTCAATTTTGAATATACGAAAAAAAACTAAAAACGCAGAGTCATTTAAAATTACCGTATCTACCAGATTACCGAATCTGGATCAGTTCGGATTACTTTTATAGCCAGAAGGAATAAATGGAATTTCAGTAGCTACGCAACGCCTTCTAAGCTCTTACTCATTACCTCTCTTTCTCGCACACACTTCCACGAGCCGTATATACATATTAAAAAATTTGATGTAGAAATGTAGAGAAGACCCTTTTGCGAACATATAATTAATTACATAAATCGGAAGCTCACATATATACTGACTGAGTATCGCGTATAAAGTAGATCCCTCTCGTTTTTGTTTAATGGTTGTTTTCACAAATTAGGTTGTAGATAGGTGTCGTGTGAAATGCACCTAGTGTTAATTGGTGGTTTTTAATTAACTCAACCGGCCCTTAGAGATTTTAATACTAGGTAAGGTTCGGTTAGGTAATTGTTGTGGTAGTTGGCTTGAGATCTTCCGCTTTCTCCATCGTGAGACAGATGCCAGCAGATATCCCATCCGGATGCTCTTACTTACAAAGCTCACATATTTTTTATGTAATTACTTTGAGTTTTTTGTCCTTATTATAATAGAATACAACAAATAAAACATACATATAATCTACATTTTCTTTTTGACATTACAGATGGGTGATGTCGATCCCGAAACACTTTTAGAATGGTTGTCCATGGGACAAGGGGATGAGAGAGATATGCAATTAATTGCACTGGAACAATTATGCATGCTTCTTTTGATGTCTGACAATGTAGACCGTTGCTTCGAAAGGTATTATACACTAGCACATTTATTTAAATTAATTTGTACATTTATAATTTTTAATGCTACTATGTTTCAGTTGCCCTCCCCGTACATTTTTGCCGGCGTTGTGCAAAATTTTTCTTGATGAATTTGCACCTGAAAATGTACTTGAGGTAACAGCGCGGGCTATAACTTATTACTTAGACGTGTCTGCCGAATGCACTAGAAGGATTGTGTCCATTGACGGAGCAATTAAAGCCATTTGCAGTCATTTAGTGATTGCTGACTTATCTTCAAGGACATCACGTGACTTGGCTGAGCAATGCATAAAAGTTCTTGAGCTTATATGCACTAGAGAAGCAGGAGCTGTTTTTGAAGGCGGTGGACTTAACTGTGTTTTGTCATTTATTCGTGATTGCGGTTCTCTCGTTCATAAGGACACCCTGCATTCTTCTATGTCTGTTGTCTCAAGACTGTGCACTAAAGTAGAGCCTAATTCTCCATGCATACAAAACTGCGTACAGAGCTTAAGTACTTTGCTCCAGCACGAAGATCCAATGGTGTCCGATGGGGCACTAAAATGTTTTGCATCTGTAGCAGATCGTTTTACAAGAAAATGGATTGACCCAGCACCCCTAGCAGAATACGGTTTAGTTTCAGAGCTGCTAAAACGTCTTAATAGTGTCGGTGGAAATGTCAACGTGCATTCGTCACTCTCAACAGGACCTCAACCGCTAAGCATAACATCTATACCACCAAACCAAGATTCAATGGACGACAATGGGTCGGAAGAAGCTACAACTATATCAAGTAGTAAAGTAAAAGTATCTGATTCCGGTATATCTCCTCAATCGATATCAACGACAATATCACTATTATCAACGTTGTGCCGCGGGTCACCTTCCATTACTTATGACATTTTGCGATCGCAATTATCCGACTCGATAGAACGAGCTCTTCAGGGCGATGAAAGATGTGTACTCGATTGCATGCGATTTGCGGATCTTCTACTTCTGCTGCTATTCGAGGGACGTCAAGCCTTAAATCGAGGAAATAACCATAGCAATCAAGGTCAATTAGCTCCACGACCTAGACGTAATAACTCCAACACTGACCGTACACATAGGCAACTTATAGATTGTATACGATCAAAGGACTCTGAGGCTTTGCGAGAAGCTATTGAGACAGGTGGAATCGATGTAAACTGTATGGATGACGTTGGACAAACTCTTTTAAATTGGGCATCAGCGTTTGGTACTTTGGAAATGGTTGAATTCTTATGTGAAAAAGGAGCAGATGTAAATAAGGGTCAAAGGAGTTCATCTCTTCACTACGCTGCATGCTTTGGTCGGCCAACTATTGCAAAGATTTTACTCAAATATGGAGCTTATCCAGATTTGCGAGATGAAGATGGAAAAACGCCACTAGATAAAGCGCGCGAAAGATCAGATGATGGTCACCGGGAAGTAAGTGCTATATTGCAATCACCAGGAGAATGGATGTCGACGGATCATTCTCTTTTGAACAAAGATGGAAAAAAGTATACATTTTTGGAACCGCGAGGTGATCCTGAAATGGCGCCTATATATTTAAAGCTACTATTGCCTATATTTTGTCGAACGTTCTTAGGATCAATGCTGGGCAGTGTTCGTCGGGCTAGCTTGGCCCTTATCAAAAAAATTGTACAATACGCTTATCCATCTGTACTGCAGAGTTTAAGTGAAACTCTTAATAGCGATGATACTACATTAAAAATAGCTCACAATGGTGGAAACTTACTTATTGAGGTAGTTGCAAGTGTCCTAGATAACGAGGTAAATTTGATTATATAGATTATACCCGGTACTTTTGGAGGTACTTATATGGTAAATCTGTCTATTCGACTCAATAGTTACGATCGGATAATTATTCAGCTTGAGGCGAAAAAAAAATTATTGTTTAGTTTTTTTTTTAGCCCAAACTCTTACTGTTTTACTGTCGCTTTGATTTGAAATTAAACTCTTTTTCAATATGATAATTTGTACCGAGTACCGGGAATCCTATGTTCAGAATATTCATCTTTAGCATTATTCTTTGATACTGCTTAAAAACACATTGTTGGTTTAAATTCCAGGATGACGACGATGGTCATTTAATTGTTTTAAATATTATTGAAGAAATAATGTGCAAGACAAACGATGAGTTTTTAAATCAGTTTGCCAGACTAGGAGTATTTGCAAAAGTTCAAACTTTAATGGACCATGATGTTGAAGATTCCTCTCCACAATTCAGCGGTAACTCAGATGACTTGACTTTATTGCGAAGGTCTTCTATAAACGCAGAGTTCCCAAAATCGACTTCAGGTAACAGTTAAAATTATATTTTAAATATTCGTTATATACATGCTCTTCGAAATAAAAAGAAGATTCGTTGGAGGACGCCAAAGAGATTTTACAAGGAAAGCCTTACCATTGGAGAGATTGGAGTTTGTGCCGGGGACGTGATTGCTTGTATGTTTGGTCGGATTCTATAGCACTAGAGCTTTCCAACGGTTCAAATGGTTGGTTTCGTTTTATAATTGATGGAAAACTAGCTACAATGTACTCAAGTGGAAGCCCAGAAACCGGAAATGATAGTTCGGGTAAGTATGATACAATTTAAACTTCAGTAAACTCGAACATATGTATATATTTCGTTAAGTACTTAGAGGGGTCTTAAACATAAACTGGTAACACTAGTCAACAAAACTGGACTTTTTTCTTGGAATAAAACTTACTTTTTCTGATAGACTTTTATTTATTATTGTTATTATTATTTTCTTTTTATTTATGATTTTTAAAATATTTCATTAAAAAAGTAAGCCATAAATAAAAACCATATTTCCTTACAAATGTTTAAAGCCCAAAATTATCAAAAAGCCGGTTTGTTCACAGCGGGAAAAAGGTTTATTTGACTGACACTTCTCATACATATGTATATGCTTCTAAAGTCGTGAAAAAATAGACACTATATATCAAGAAATTACGTGAAAGAACTATTGAAATTTTATTTTATATATATTCATTGGCGGTCAAGGTTACTTTTCGACCATACAAAGTGTAAACGTAAGCATGTTTGAACAAAATTTTCAACATATGTTTTTTTAGTTTTGTATTCTTTATGCCAATTTTTAAACAAAAAATGCAGATAACTTCTTCACTTCACTTACTGGCACTTTCTTACATCAAATGGTGCCTGCATTAGGACATTTTGCGCGGCACTATTCTATAGTACTATGTTTTCCCATAAGTGCCCATATTTTTAATTCTCTGCCCTTTATAAACATTAAACAATATAATGAAAATATAATCCGCTCGTCATTGATTATAATTTTTTTGTAGCGTAGCGACGTAAATTTGGAGTGTTAAATTGGATTTCTTTAAATAGGATAGGATACGATATTTTTTTATATTATAAAAATGGAACAAATTTGTTTTTGTAACATATTTTAACCGTAAAATGGCTTTTGGGAAGGTACCGAACTGAATTTAACGTCAAAATGCGGAATTAGGGTTAGGGTTAGTCAACCGGCCTTGTTATTACAGAAGCCGAAAACTGCAAGACACCACTGGACAGGAATTGTTGTTGGTGAGAGTGCAGTACATTGCAAGTGCGCTAGAGAGCTTCTTTATAAGCAAGACTAACGTAGCCAACGAGATGGCGACCAAATGGGCAGCAGCAGTGAGCAGAACATACTCCTGAGATTTGCTGCCGATGTCAGCAAACGCTAGCTTGGTTAGCTTCGCAGGTTGTATTATTTACCTTTCACGTTTTTTTTTTTAACAGGTTTTATAAAACATAACATATGTACAAATGTAAAAAATATATAGACAGAAATTTGAAGAACGGTAACGCAGTTTTTGTTTATGGGGAATACTAAGCAATATAAAAAAAATCTAAATTTAAAAAAATCGTAATATTATTCGCATTTTTTTCTATCACGAACAAATTGTATAGTAGTGGTGCTATTATTTTTTTCGCAACTGTACATAGTATATATTGAATTCTCATTTTGAGGAGCTCTTAGTCTTATTTTATTTTCTAAAGCATTCAGTTGAATATAAGCAGCAGTAAATAAATTTGTTAAATATAAAAAGAATTTTCTTTCTTTTCTTAAAGTGGCTATGGAAAATACAAAGTTATTTGAGATATGTAGTAGATATGTAGGAATTTGTGGAAGCTATTCTTAATGAATTGAATGTATTATCGGACACCCCAGAGCAGCATACAAGTATAAGAAACAAAATTATTGTTATATATGTAAGATTTATTATGCAGTTTAGTTTATTAATTATTATTAAATCGAATATAAGTTCAATGTATGTGTTTAAAATCAAAATCTTTCTGTCCACTTTTGTTCTGCTTTTTCCGCTGCTGCTTCCAAAATCCGACTGTACCCCATCGATGATCGCTTATCGGCTATGTGCTTTAAATATCGTTAAGGTTTTCTATATATTGGTTAGGTCTTATCGATACTATCTTAAATGTAAACTTTAATTAACAGGATGGTGTTAGCTACTTGATACCCTGCTCTTTACATTCGGCCCTCCTGCTCATCTTCATCTGTCCCAGATGATAATATCTCATCGTTCTCGGCGACAAAACGCCATAACTTCATGTTGTCACTGCTCGTTGCGGTGATGTTTGGCCCCTCGACTTGAGCCACCTTTCTGACATCATAGCGACCGTTACGCTTCACTTTGGTGATTTCATATGGGCCTAGATACTCGCTGGCCAACTTGCGTCCTGCGATGAATTGCGTCCTCTTGATAGCCACCATATCTCCTACTCTGTAGCCGTGCTCAGCTCGTCGTTTTTTATCGTAATTGCGCTTATAGACCTCTTGCGCCTTCTCGATGTTGTGTTTCGCTTGGTCACGTAGATCTTGGCGCTCCTTGTTAAACTGCGTAACCAACTCCTCGTTGAGTACCTCCAACAGGCGACTCCCAGCTTCTCTGTGCATCTTGGTCCCAAACATGACCTCGAATGGCGACGACTTCAACGTTGAATGCACATGCGAATTAATCGCCATCTGGACCTGCGGCACATACTTGTACCACTTCGTTGACTCCTGAATTGATAGCTTTGCGATGATGCCCAAAATTGAACGGTTGACCCGCTCGACCTGGCCGTTGCCTCTCGCCACACCTGTCGTTGTCCACACATGTTCGACTTTGTTCTCGTTGAGAAAATCGCTGAAAGCGTTGGATGTAAACGCTGCGCCTCTATCGCTGACTATGCGCTTGGGAAATCCAAACACAAATGACCAATCGCCCAGCCTCTTTATAACTTCTTCGTGTCCCGTTGACTTGGTTGGGAACAGCCACACAAACTTGGAGAACGCATCCACCACAGCAAAAATGTATTTGTATTGCTTGGCTGTCGCGTCCATTGGTCCCAAATGATCGACGTGCAGCGTGTGTAGTGGCGTGTCACCCTTGTCGATGCAATGGAGATAGCCCTCTTGTTTGCCTAACTTCTTACTGAAAATGATACAGCTGATACAATTAGTGATAAATTTTGTTACTTTCCTTTCAAGGTGCGGAATCCAATATTGTTGCTGAATTGAGTGCATCGTCTTCGCTGTTGAAAAATGACCAACTTCATGCGATGCTTGAATGATTTCCCTTTCCATCAGCCTTGGAACAACCAATACGTCATTGCCATTCACAGCTTTGAACAGAAGACCTCCTTTTAGTTTGTAGTCTTGGTATGGGTGCTGCTTCACAATTTCAATTATCGCTGTGATGAACTCGTCGTCCTGCTGTGCCTTCTTTATCCGAGCTGTTAGCTCCGTCGTTACGAACATGCATGTCTGCGGGAAACGACTGAGACAGTCCGCGTGTCTCATTCTTTCCCCTGGGCGGTGTACTGCTTTGAATGTGAAGTCCTCCATGTACAAAATCCACTGGGAAACTTCTCTCGGTATGTCTGCTTTCGTTGTTGTCTGCTTAAACGCCGCACAGTCAGTAGCAAGATCAAATTTGATCCCCAACAGGTAGTGCCGAAACTTTTTGAGTGCGAGTATGCTGCTTTGACCTTCAAATAGTAACTGTGACGTTTGGACTCAGCTTCTGTAGTCTTCTTACTCCAATAGTAAATCGGGTGGAAACTGCCATCAAACTGCTGCAGCAAAACAGCTCCGAAACCGTCTTTGGATGCATCCGTATGAAGTTCCGTTGGCGCTTCTCGTGAGTATAAATGCAATACTGGTGCGATTACAAGCAACTTCTTCAAGGTTTGTAGCGACTGTTGCTCTGCTTCGCCAATGTTAAAAACTGTTTCCTTCCTGAGTAGATTCGTCAGCGGCCGTGCAACTTGTGCGTATCGCGGAATAAACTTTCTGAAAAATCCGGTAAGTCCCAGAAATGCTTGGACTCCTTTTATGTCTTTTGGTGTAGCAAACCGACTGACTGCTGCTGTCTTCTCTTTGCCGGGCCAGATTTGCCCGTCCTCGACGATATGGCCTAGAAAGTTTATGCGTGGTTGCATGAAACTACATTTCTTCCACTTGATCTTTAGGCCAAACTGCGCAGCTGTCTCCAGAACCAACTTAGTCTTCCTCATGCATACCTCGGGCGACGCGGCGTAAACAATTATGTCGTCCATATATAGCTGCATAACATCAGAGTTGATTAATTTTTGAAAAATATAGTTTACGAACCGAATGAACGCAGCTGGCGAGTTTTTAAATCCGAAAGGTGCTTTATTAAACTCGAATAATCCTTCCTTTGTGACGAAGGCCGTATACGACTTGCTCTGCTCCTCCATAGGCACGTGGAAAAATCCGTTTTCAAGGTCCATTGTGGTAAACCATTTCGCCGACTGCAGCTTTTCCAAGACTTCCTCTATAATCGGGACTGGAAAACAGTCCACCAATACCATGCTGTTTAACTTTCTGTAGTCTACGCAAACTCGAAGTGTACCATCTTTTTTCTTCACGACGACAACTCTGCTGGCTACGTTTGATGATGACTTGCGCACAATTCCTTCTTCGATCCATTCTTTGACTTGTTTCTTTACAGCACTAGCTTCGTCTGTTGATAAACGACTTGGTGAGTGATGAAACGGCTTGATTACTCCGTCGGGAACTATCTTCAGTTGGATTGGGCACTGCTTTGCAACTTCTGTGGGTATTTCGTAACTGCTTTTTATCATCTGTTCAACTTCTTTGCGATATTGAGGTGGAACTACAAGGGATGACTCTTCAGTGAGATTATATACAAGAGCATACTCATCTGTTGGCACCGGATCAGCGTCAAGCTTCAAAAACGTGTATCCTTGCATATCAGCGATAAAACGAAACTTTTTAATGAAATCGTGCCCTAATAGTGCGTCGAAATCAATTTGGTTACTGGAGACGACTAAAAACTTCTGGTTGGTCAGCAAATTATCCACGGTAACCTCTGCATGAAAGTGTCCTACAGGCTTCGTTGATGTATGTCCCAGACCGCGCAACATAGTTGTGCTTTTGAAAAGCTCGACATTTTTCATAGACCTCAGCACACTTTCTTTGATAATGGTTACATCGGATCCTGTATCCACAAGACAGTCAACTATAATGCCGTTTATCTGAACTTTCTTCATGCGACTGCGATCAGAAATAATGCGTATGTTATCAACTTTATCGGCTTCATAAGAACAGTTACGCGAAATATGACCATTCTGGTTGCACTTAAAACACTTCGTTTCGGCTTTACAGTCTTTGCGTTTATGTTCTCCTGATCCACAGTTATAGCAATATTCCTTTTTAGCGCCCTGCCAACTTTGCTGTTTGAAACTCGTTTTATGCTGATCTTTGTAGCCCTTTTTCTCCGATATGTTCAAACGGTCGTAGATATCGAACTCTTCTTTCAATGCCCTGAAGGTTTTGCAGCGATACATTGCGTACTTATACTCATTTTTTATGTCCAAACCGTTCACAATATGGCTTATGACAGCCACGTCTTCAATCTGTCTAACTGCTGCTATCTTTCTCATCTGCAGCAGGTACTCGTGAAGCGACTCGTTACTCTTCCTCTTTCTATCTTGCAGCTGCCGATGAATGTCCGCACTGTTATAGCTACATGCGAATTCCTCAAACAATACGTTCTTGAGTTCCTCATAGGCGCACACGCATTCAGCTTCTAGGAAAAGCTTAGCTGCACCAGTCATCTTTCCTCTGGCATGTACATACTTTTGCTTTTCGGTAAGCTCATATGCGTCGGCATTTTTTTCAAAAATCTCGAACCACTTTTCTATTGGAACTGATCGGCCATCGCACTCGTTCACAATTTTTCCAAAATTATCAGGGGCGATTTTCATTTGGACTTCTCGTTGCTCATCGTTAAGCACTTTCAAACTTAGCAGCTTTATCATCTGATCAATTTTATCATCAGCATTGTTTTTCGCAATCACAACATCTTCCATCTCGTTTGCGCTCGGGCTCGACGTTCCTGGTACATCATTTTCCATCTCTTTCCTTCTCCAATTCAGCGGCGGTGGTGTTTGCATCATTTCTGCTATTCTTTTCGACTTTCGCATGTGTACCCGACAACGGCGCTTCTTTCTGTTTCTCTTCTGCTTACATGTACATATGTGTGTACCCAACACAACGTGTCTGTGCGTGTCTCTCTGCGAATGTATGTACCGCGCACGGACAAGGCGACGCTATGGCGCGACTTCGAATTTCACAACTTTGCAACTGAGTTAGGCGACAGATTATTATATTGATCTCTGTGTCTACTTTTCCGCTCATAGAATTTGGATCGTTCAACTTAATGTTTATAGCCACTGAAGACAACTTTACAACTTTATGTGACTATTAACAACAACTTTAGCATATTTTCAGCGATCCTCTTCTTGCATGAGCCAACTTCGTTTTTATTTTTTCCACACACACTCTGAGTTCATTATTCGACACGGACGAGCCCCCAAATGTAAGATTTATTATGCAGTTTAGTTTATTAATTATTATTAAATCGAATATAAGTTCAATGTATGTGTTTAAAATCAAAATCTTTCTGTCCACTTTTGTTCTGCTTTTTCCGCTGCTGCTTCCAAAATCCGACTGTACCCCATCGATGATCGCTTATCGGCTATGTGCTTTAAATATCGTTAAGGTTTTCTATATATTGGTTAGGTCTTATCGATACTATCTTAAATGTAAACTTTAATTAACAGGATGGTGTTAGCTACTTGATACCCTGCTCTTTACATATATGTACATATACACCCAGCGACAAAAAAAAGCCGCACTCTAAAATTTCATGAATTTTTCAATTCTCTAGCCTGGGTTTTCCTCAAATGTTATTCGATACGAAAAGATTTAATTTTTTGGAGTAAATAAATCAATTTCTAACAAAAGTGCATGCTACGTTTTTTGATATCATATTCATATAATTAAAAACAAATATTTTTCTCAATCCCACTTTTCTCAACGGTTTTCTATAATCTAATAATAAACAAACATATAATATTTAAGAATTTTATTTTTTCAAATTATATATTAAATAATATTTGGTGGTAAACAACACTTTGGCTTTTGCTGGCTTTTATTACACATTTAACCCTATTGGGCATTGAATCGAATAAAGCCCTAAAATATTTCTCCGTTATACCCTCAAACTAAACTTTCTATAACCTCCCCTAACTCAACCATTATTTTTGTTAACCTGTTGGTAAAAAATAGTTTTAACTAGTTGAATACATTTTTAAAAATAACAAAACGTCATAGAATCTCTTACAGAGCGTGTTCGATTGCAAGGTTCAGAACCGTCCTGAAATATGGGATCTTCTCTCTCACTAAGTGATTCCATACTAGACACAACTCCACTGCGAATAACTCCCCTTCATACTATTTTAAATTCACCATACCCTTAATAATTATTAGTGATTCAGTTTTATATTTAGATATTCATCCCCATATCATAATATTAGTATAATGCTTCACTGTGGAAATGCAGCAATTTTCGGAATAGCGTTACCCTTTTCTGCGGCGAACTGTGCGGGAACCATCGGGTCCAATGAGGTTAAATTGTGACTCATCCGAGAATATGATTCGTGACCACTCAGATTCACCCCAATTTGCTTTTTCTTTAGCCCAATTTAGGCGTGATTTCTTCATTCAACTATTAAGAAGTGGCTTTTTTTTTGCAGGTGTCCTTGCCATTAAATTATCTCCTTTAAACGATGTTGTATAGTTCGAGCTAAAATTTCTTTCGCAAATCGTTGCTGGACTATTATACTTTTTTCTTCCGATCCTTTCGTCCTCTCCACTTGTTCAGTCTCACGAAATGTTTTCAAAAATCGTCGCACTGAACTTTAATTGAACTTTGTTCGATCCGCTATTTTTCGAATGGATACATTTTGTTAATTTTTGACTTTTCAGTCACCGTCATCTGTTTTCCTTAATGCATACTTCTTAAGACTCCTAAGTAAAATGTTTTGCAAAAAATATTTCCAGTAACTGAGACGATAGAAAGCGCACGCAAAAAGAAGAAAACATTCACAGGGACTCACAAAAAAGAAAATTAGTCGAATGGAATAACATTTCGGGAAATCCCACGCTAGAGAAGTCAAAAATTCATGAAATTTCGGAGTGCGGCTTTTTTTTGTCGCTGGGTGTAAGAGTATCCGAGAAAAAGTCAATCGAGGCCAAAAAATTAAAAGTCTATAAAAACCATTTTAATATTATTTTGTCCTGATATTATTTTCTAAACATATGTAAAATCGGCTAATTTAACCAATTGATATATAGGTTAAGTTAAGCGGTAGCTGGGGAGAGGACCACCCCCCAGCTCACATGGGCATATTAAAGGACCGTTGTGTTGGCGCATAGGCGCGAGCCACTTCATACTGCATAGAGTGTGATAAGCAAAAGTTTGCAATTTATGGGCAGTCCCAGTGGCAGAAGAAGTGGGGACCGACTCCTCCTCTTCCTCGTCACGGCAACTTCTGCAGAAGTCATTGTGAGGGATTAAAAGTCTAGAGACGAGTGTGCAAATCTGCCAGTGTTCCGTGATGGCACGTGTTGCTGCAGAGCACTGAACTATGCTGAGTCTACACAGCTCTGCCGAGCGCTTCTTCGACATGGCCATATCGATCGCAAGGTTTTGAAAGTGATGGTTTGCTGCCATCGGCTGCTTGCAAATTGCTCGAACTAATAGCGTCGATAGTAAAAAACATATTGTCTTTGTAACGTAAATCATAGAACTTTTTATATACATTTTTTTTATTTTGTTATTTTTTTCCAAAAAAAAATTGTGCCTTTTCAGGAAAACACATTATAAGCATTTAACCTGATATTTCTATTTTACTGTACGTACCTTTAACTAAATAGAAAGCTGTTTATTTTAACAGTTTCAGTTTATTTGGCAAATTTTCATACTTTTTTGCACAAGGTGAAAATATTAACAAACTTTTTTTGCTTCAGCAAACATTTTTGTGCACTTTGACAGCGTACAACTCCATATGTATCGATGGTTAAAAAGTGCAAAATTATCGACACGGTCCATCATGATGTTATTCGAATGGATTTAAAAAACTGTTTTTCAGCTTTTTAAAAATAGGTTTATATAAGCTAGATAGGCCGTCTGACTGCTAACAAACCTGGTCATTGGTCCGTCAGTGCGCCTGTGATGGCAGTCGGGAGGATATTATTTAAGGCTCCTTTTATGTCTAGGAAGGCTATCAGAGTGTACTCCTTGCAATTAAGGGACACTTTGAGGGTCGATATGATCGTGTGTATGGCCGTTCGGGAGAACCTTCCTTTTCGATAGGCATGCTGAGAGTCTAATATTAGACGTTTTTGTTTTTTTTTTTTTGTTCAGCATTGACCAGTTCGGCAGACAGGCATGTATGGTTTAAAGGTATTGTTTGACTAAGAAATATTCTCCTGACTAAGCAGGTTCAGGATGGAACTTGAGGCAACGACGGTGCGCGTTGCATTTATGTCTGTTTACATCGCATAAAGTATATGTATATGTACATTTTCCCCTTACCTGTGGTCCAAGAAGAAGTGCTGTTCATGGACCCTCCATGAAACTATGTTTCTCTGCATCTCATGAGAGGCAAGCGTGGGTTCCAGGACCTTGCGGTTCTTGACACCGCACAGTGGGGCCTTTGCACGTTTTACTTAAAAAATCATAGCTTCTAAACTAATGAAGCGATTTCTAAAATGTAAAAAGCAATTAATAGAAAACTTAATAGAAAATTAATGGAAAGCAAAATTGGTAACCTTTTCCAATTAGTTAGGTAAAAAACAAAATAAACATTACATATTTACATTCAAAATAGGTAAACGGGGAAATCAAAAAAAGAAAAATCTGTAGTAGCGCAACTTTCCATCAACTAAAATTATATTATCTGACTCCTCATCCCTTTTCCAAACAGGTAATTGGAAATTCAACGTTTCTTAAAGTGATATAAAATATGTATATAGTCAGGTATTACTTATAATACAACATTTAACAATGTTATCAATTAACAACAAACACGTTACACCCAAATTTGTATGCGCTCTTCTTCTTTCTTATACCTGCCGCGTGTTTTTAACGCGAAGTATCACTAGTTTTTTGGCTAACGTGTTCAAAATGCAGAGTTTGGGCAAATTAGACTATATACATATGAAAGTTATATATAATAGCTATCACATGTACAGTGGCTCAGGGCGAAAACGATGCAGTGTCAAATAAAAAGTTTAAGTTTAAATTACGGTATTCCAGAACACCAAATCCTTGTAAATGTTGGTTTTTGCGATCGCCAACCTTGTCCCTTTGTGTTTCGGGCCTATAAAGGGTTTCTTTCGGGGTACTCGGGCATTGAAGTCATGGTTGCGCAAAACCCGGCGCACAGTTTCCACACTGCACTCCTTCCCCATTTGACCTTCACCTGTTGGGTACGTTTTGGGAACGATAACTTGCACCAAAGCTTCCAGAAACTAGGAATCCGACTTGATTTTCGGTTCTACCAGGATAATGACCCGAAACATTCGTCCGGAATAGTACAGTCCTGGCTTATCTGGAACCGCCCCCAATTGATGATTCCCCCAGCTCAGTCTCCAGACTTAAATGTTATTGAAAATTTGTGGGCTGCGCTGGAGAAAAACACCCAGAATCACAGGATTTCTAGCAAAAAGGACCTTAGAAAAGCTCTGCTGGAGGAATGGAACAAAATAAGCTCGGAAAGCACTCGGAAGCTGGTCTCTTCCATGAATAGTAGGTTAAAAGCCGTAATAAAGGTTAAGGGATTGTATACTAAGTATTAAAATACCTGTTTAACCTTGTATTAGACTAATATTAAACTGGTTTGTGGCTGCATCGTTCGAGCTCGGACTTGTGTTTAAGATATATTTTGAGTTTTTATTTTTTTTTTAAACAGCAATATTTAATCAGCAAATAAAGTTCCTTTTTTAAATGTGATAAAACATACAACAAATTGGCGTTACAACATTTTTTGTTTTTCTTTTAGTTTAAAATCTGTAGCACCTTACACTTTTTATTTGACACTGCATCGTTTTCGCCCTGAGCCACTGTATGTGGTTCCGCGTTGACTGTGTGATATATGTACTTCCAAAATACCAAAATTTAGTTTAGTTTTTTAACGTTTCTAATTTAAAAGTTATTTCAGTTATATTTTAAGTTTATACAACAAAACACTAAGATTAAACATACTTTTCAGATAAAGTAAAAAGATCGAAGATCGGTTGTTTACATCGCCCAATATTCAGTTTGAAAGTGGTGAATATTCGTAAAAATTGTCATTTATGCATCCCCACGAATAATTTCTCAACTTCGAGGAGCTCTAGTGCCCGATTTAAAAAATCTTTTGGATCCATAATCTTTGAAGTATTATCTATCGATTACATTTTTTATTGATGCCAAAAGCGTTCATGAAAAAATTATTTTTGATAAACTTTTTGTGCACCGTTTGAAAAAGTATTTTCTCTGCTTTTAGTTTTGTTGCGTCATATGCTAAAGCAATAGCAAAAAAAAAAATGGAATTATGTGCTCTACGTAGCTGGAGCGGTAGCTGAAAACTGGGAGCGAGATGAGAGCAGAGCAAATTTTTTTTTTTTCATTGACTACGGCTCTTGTTTGTTGTTGAGCCATACATAAGAGGCGTATTTTGAAATCGTACAAACTAGCAAGATAAAGAGAGTCTTTGTTATATAGGGGTCGTCAAATTCCTTTGACCACCTCGTTATAAACGCAAGCACGCTTATGGCCTTACTTACCATGGTAGAAATGTGTTCAGAAATCTTGGGATCTAATAGAACCCCAAGATCATCAATTAGGGTAATTCTCTCAAGAAAACCACCGCCTAAGGTGTTGGGAGCCAGAAAGGAGCTGAAACGGTAAAATGGAATTACTTTACATTTCGAAGCATTAAGGTGTAACAAGTTATTTGCAAAACATCATAACTGAAAGCTATTAAGATCGTTTGTGAGCAAGAAGAGAGTGGATTACAGAGTCGAACTCTTTACTGAAATCGATGCAAATAATGATGAAGGAAGTAAACTCCAATAAATTAGTGGTAAAAAATGATCTGCAGAGATGTTGCAGGTGTCGAGTTAAAATTTTCTCAAACAATTTAGGAATATCGGATAACTTAGATATACCTCTATAGTTTTTTGGGCAGTCTTGCTACCTTTCTTATGGAGAGGAATTATAAACGACTACTTCCATATCGAGGGGAATCAAGAAAAATTAAAGGGCAGGCTGAATAGTTTAAGTAACGGTCCACATAGACTCGGGCCAGTACCAGCCAGGGATTCCATTAGGATCCGGTAAAAACACTAGCTTAACTATTCGGAGATCATGAAGCAGCGATCTTTCATTTAACAAAGGAAAGACGACGTCGTTCGAACTCGGTAATTCATATGGGTACGGCTGACCAGGGTAGCTTTCCTGAGAACATGTAGTTTTCACTGATCAATTTGCAGACATATTAAGGAATAATATCGAGGATGGTTGTGCTGTTTTGTTTAGGATCTTTAGAAAAACGTATCCTGCATCGAGCTAGGTAGTTCTAATAGCATTATAGCGTTAAGACCTGATAAGTTTGACCGAGCCATTATATAGCGAAAGAGAGATGGAGGGCCAACTTCTCGAAGTTTTTTATAGTCCTGATTTTAAGTTTTTTAGACTTGATAGCTCATTGGTAAATCAAGGGGGTTTCCCCGATCTAATAGGACAGGAAAGCGGTACACCATAATCAAAAACTGAGTCCAGTGCATCATAGAAAATGTTTGTGCGAGGAAGAAATAGCGGTTAAGGCGGACAAGTGCCCCTGTCGAGAACCCCTGTCGTGACGAACGATAATTTCTAAAAGTTTTGTACCGACCTGCTTAAAATTCAGAGCTAAAAATTTCTGGCCTTAACCTTAATGTGGTATGCAAATGTGACACTGCGTAACCCTCAAACATTCTGAGAGCTCACTATAAGAGGAGTTGTTAATTTTTTGCAGGTTTAAATGTAGAGCGGGAAGATGAGGATCTATTATATTTTATGTATATAAAATTGGAGAGAAAAATATGGTGTAAAAGCATCAAGTGAGAACGGCTAGGCACGTGATGGGAAAACTCATTCGCGTTGTCGATACTCTTCATGTAAATGTCACCAATTTTTTATCAGCTGTGCCAGCAAAACGTCAATTATCACTAATATTATTTCATGATTCACTGTATACTATATGTCATGTACACGATATCGCTATACTTTATAGGTTACTACAAACCTTCAAAATATATAATTTTGTATCATTTTACAAAAATATTTCAGCCAGGTTAAATTTGTTCCTTTTACTTACAGAAAATCGCGGCGAGTTTTTGGAAAAACTTTTGCGTGCTCGTTCGTGCGTTGTACCAGGAACAGTATCACAACCTGTTTTACCCACTACAAGTTCATTGAGGTTGGTAGTTGGAAACTGGGTTCTACAGTCTAATAAGGCAAACGAACTTCAAATCCACAACACTGAAGGTCAGCAAGTAACTGTTTTGCAGGATGATTTGCCTGGATTTTTTTTTGAGAGCAACAGAGGAACGAAGCATACATTTACAGCGGAAACAGTTTTGGGGCCTGATTTTGCTTCCGGATGGTCAACCGCCAAAAAAAAGCGCATAAAGTCAAAGACAGATGGTCAAAGATTTCAAATCCGTAATTTATCTCGGGATATTTACAATAAGTACTTTAAATCAGCTCAAACAATACCACGTGGAGCAGTAGGAAAACTTACAGATATAGTAAACAAAATTGAACTATCTTTTGAAGAGCAGAATATATCACCTGATGGAAATTGGGAAATTATATTATCTTCTGCATTAACGGAGCTTTCCCAATTGATCCATGAGGATGGCGTAGTGAGTGCTTATGAAATGCATTCATCGGGTCTTGTGCAAGCGTTAGTTGCTGTTTTATCAGTTAACCATTGGGAAAGCCACTCGGAAAGATGCAAGCGAAGCAAAATGCAAAAACAACGTGTTTCTGTATTCAAAAAATGCATTTTAGAAGATAACATTGAATCTGTTCCGAACAAATCAAGAGTTAAAAGTACTGCTAGTATTTTAATACAGAAACTTGTCTCAGTTTTAGAAAGTACTGAAAAATTACCAATATATTTGTATGATGCACCATGCACTGGATACAATCTACAAATTCTGCAAAAACGACTACGTTTCAGATTGGAACGCGCTCAATGTGAAAATACATTATTTGATCGAACTGGTCGAACTTTAAAAATGGAACCCTTAGCAACCATTGGACAACTCTCAAAATATCTCCTTAAAATGGTAGCCAAACAATGGTATGATCTAGACAGATCAACATTTTTTTACTTGAAAAAACTCCGGGAGAATCAGAATGGTGTTTTATTTGCACATTCTTTTGATTTTGACGAAGAAGGTCTGTTGTATTATATTGGTTCTAACGCAAAAACATGCGATTGGGTAAATCCTGCGCTATATGGACTTGTACAAGTAACAAGCTCAGAGGGCAAAACGTTACCCTATGGAAAAGTGGAGGACATTTTGTCTCGAGACAGCATATCGCTAAATTGCCACACCAAGGATAATAAGAAAGCCTATTTTTCTATAGACCTCGGAGTATTTATTGTACCCACTGCTTATACTTTACGTCATGCTCGTGGATATGGTCGTTCGGCACTACGGAATTGGCTACTTCAAGCTTCGAAAGATGGCACATGTTGGACAACTCTTAGTACTCATATAGATGATAAAAGCCTCCTTGAACCTGGTAGCACAGCAACTTGGTCTATAAATTGTGCATCAGACTCAGTAGGATATCGTCACATAAGAATTCAGCAGAACGGTCGGAATGCCTCCGGTCAGACTCATTATTTAAGTCTAAGTGGATTTGAAATTTATGGTCGGGTCATGGGAGTTTCTGAAGATATTGGAAAAAGTGTAAAAGAAGCTGAAGCTAAAATAAGGCGAGAGAGGCGGCAGGTAAGAGCTCAACTTAAACACATGACTACTGGCGCACGTGTTGTTCGTGGGATAGACTGGCGTTGGGACGATCAGGATGGGTGCAGTGAAGGAACCATCACTGGTGAAATACACAATGGCTGGATTGATGTAAAGTGGGACCATGGTGTAAGGAATTCTTATCGTATGGGCTCTGAAGGAAAATACGATCTAAAATTGGCTGATTGCGAAAATTATTCTATGTTTGAAGGAATTCAGTCGACTAAAACAATAAATACAGACACTAAAGTAAAGGATAAAACGAGCACACTTAGTTCACGAAAATCAAGTTCTACTCCATCTCTTGCTGAAGCAACTGAAAAAAATCAAAATGCAGGAGGTTCTTCAAATCAAACCGTTTCTGCAGACAACCTAACATGGAGGCAAGCTGTGGAAACAATAGCCGAAAATGTGTTTTCTTCAGCAAAGACCCAAATAATCGCTAACCAATTATCTATAAATACGTCATCTAGAGAAACTAGAACAAATAATAAGGAACCCAGCTCTAACAAAATGCATAAAGACTCCCTTAATGGTGGAACACCGCTGAGTCGTGAACTGGAGCATATATCAGATCTATCTGCAATCAATAATTCAATTCCTGCAATTAATTCAGCTATACTGTCAGACCTAGCAACAATTTCGGAAAATTTGGGAGAAATATCTAAAGAAAATATATGTAGCGTAATTTCTCCGATACTCACGCAAGCCGATACAATTTCTGCGAGTTCAAGTTCTTTTATTCCCAGCACTCTGAGCTCAGTACCACAATGTACTGATATACAAAACCTATCCAATATTGAAGAAAACAATAAAATGAATGCCAATTATTCAGTAAATAAAATGCCTAAAGAACTGCCTGTAAACTTAAGAAATACAAATATTACTGGCGTTGCGCAATATGTTACACAATATTCTAACGATACTGTCGAAATTATCGATAAAATTGATGAAGGCTTAGATATGATACGAAACAACTCCAATAATATTCTATCATGTTCTTGTAATAATACCGGTTCAGATATTAAAGAACATATGATAACTAAGGTATTAATTGCCGAAAATAATCAAAGACAAATAAAATTTGTAACTGATGAATTATCAAAAAAAAGTATCAACAATTGCAATGTAACATTGAAACCATCTACGGCAGAACCGAATACGGTAAAGTCTATTGACGATGTTAAAAATTCTCAAATTTCGCCTGAAATTGTTTCGGTAGCTAGTCAGATGAGTATAAGTGTACCTAATCTAACGACTACTACGGTCTCGGAAGTGCCAACGATATCAGAAGGTGATACTCATACCGGCTTATTAGAAACATTTGCTGCTATTGCACGTCGTCGAACATCTCAAGGAACACACATGCAAGATAACCAGCTTATGAGAGCGGATGTAAATATCAATCAGCATACTGATCAAAGCGTTGCAACAAGTTCATTTCTGGGGAACTCAGTAACTAGTTTGGTAAAATTGGCATTGTCAAGTAATTTTCACTCTGGTTTGCTAAGCACAGCTCAAAGTTATCCAAGCTTATCATCTAATAATAGTGAAAGAGTTCCTCCTGCAAACCCATCTAACAGTTCAACTGGACAACAACCTTCATCTTCAATAAATCAAACGTTAACAATGAGTCTAACTTCTACATCAAGTGATAGTGAACAAGTTTCTTTGGAAGATTTTTTAGAAAGTTGCAGAGCGCCAGCACTGTTAGGAGATGTGGATGATGAAGAAGATATGGACGAAGACAACGATGAAGAAGAAAATGAAGACGAATATGAAGAAGTTGGAAATACACTACTTCAAGTAATGGTTTCAAGAAATTTACTTACTTTTATGGATGATGAGGCACTAGAAAATAGATTGGCTGGTATAAGTAAGCGCAAATCATGGGATGATGAATTTGTTTTGAAAAGACAATTTTCTGCATTGATACCTGCTTTTGACCCGCGACCTGGGCGGACAAATGTTAATCAAACATCAGATTTAGAAATACCTCCTCTAGGTCTTGATTTACCAAGCCCACACCAAAGTGGGTATGATTCAATTGAACAGCCAATACTTGGTTTAAAGTTACGCGGCCCCGGAATCGGGAGCATTCCCGATGTTGAAATTGAATTGAATAATTCTAATTGGACAATTTTCCGGGCCGTACAGGAATTATTGCAGCACAGTCAATTAAACAAGGTTGACAAATTTAGAAAAGTGTGGGAACCAACATACACAATAATATACCGAGAGATATTACCCGAAGTCCAGGAAAACACTTATTTAGAATCCGACGAAATACTTCGAACACCAGATATGTCATCTAAGAGCGGTGCTTCAACTTTGTCTCCAAACTCTCCAATGCATACCGGGTTTAATAAATCAATTAACAATTTGTGCTCTGTTGATGACGTTCTCGAGTTGCTGATACGAATCAACTCTCTTAATCAAAGTGAACTTGATTACGAAAGCAAGGAACGGAGTGTTCCCTTATTAGCAGACGATCTTTTTGTCAGCAAAAAAATTACTAATAAATTACAACAGCAAATTCAAGACCCACTTGTTCTTTCATGCAACGCATTACCTAATTGGTGTGAGAATTTGAATCAATCTTGTCCATTCTTGTTTCCTTTTGAAACTAGACAGTTGTATTTAAACTGCACTTCGTTCGGAGCATCTCGAAGTATCGTGTGTCTGCAATCTCAACGAGATCTCACCGCAGAAAGGCAAAGAATACCGATAATGAGTCCACGTCGTGATGATCACGAGTTTCGCATTGGTCGTCTGAAACATGAACGTGTTAAAGTACCACGTAATGAAAATTTGCTGAAATGGGCTATGCAAGTTATGAAAACGCATTGCAATCGAAAGTCTGTATTGGAAGTAGAATTTTTGGATGAAGAGGGAACTGGCTTAGGACCAACCTTGGAGTTTTATGCATTAGTGGCAGCAGAAATTCAACGATCTGATTTATGTATGTGGCTATGTGACGATGAATTAGGAGAGGAAAACAACGAGGACATATCCCAAATTCTTGAAGGCAATTCGAAACCTATTGGATATTACGTAAATCGAAGGGAACATGGATTGTTTCCAGCTCCCCTACCACAGAATTCTGAAAAATGTGAAAGTGTTCTAAAATATTTTTGGTTTTTCGGAGTTTTTATTGCAAAAGTTTTGCAGGATATGCGTCTAGTAGATATACCTTTGTCGACATCTTTTCTTCAATTGCTTTGTCATAAAAAAATGTCGTTACGTAGCTTACGAAAAATTATATCTGAGAGAAGACCTGGAGAAATATCTTTGATATCAGGAGATCTATTAGAAACGTGTACTGACTTATTACGTACTGACTATAATAAATCTAATTTATTTGGTGGAATACTACATTTGGATAACTTAAAAGAAGTAGATCCTACACGATATCAATTTTTACTTGAACTGCAAGACTTGTTGTTGCGTAAGCAATCAATTGATTTTGACTGTGGTTTAAGCTTGGAAAGAAAACAAGAGCTAATAAGTGCCCTTAAGCTACGCACCAAAAATGGATTAGAAGTATCTCTGGATGAGCTAGCACTTACATTCACGTATTTACCAAGTTCTTCAATTTATGGATATACACACGCCGATCTGTTGCCAAATGGATCATCAATAAATGTCACCATTAACAATCTGGAGGCGTATTGCGAACTGCTTCTTAACTTTATTTTACAAGATGGAATTGCTAAACAGATGAAAGCCTTCAGTGATGGATTTAATGAAGTTTTTCCCTTAAAAAAACTGACTGCGTTCTCCGCGGATGAGGCTCGCTTGATGATTTGTGGAGAACAATATCCTCATTGGAATCGAGAAGATATTATTTCATATACTGAACCAAAACTTGGCTACTCCAAAGATAGGTAAAATATAAAATATTTTTAATCAAATATGGAATAATAATCTTTTTTTTTAGCCCTGGGTTCCTTCGTTTTGTAAACGTTCTATTAGGAATGTCAGGAAATGAACGGAAAGCTTTTCTACAGTTCACAACTGGTTGCAGTAGTTTACCTCCGGGAGGACTTTCAAATCTACATCCTCGTCTTACAGTTGTTCGTAAAGTGGATGCAGGTGTTGGGAGCTATCCCTCGGTAAATACTTGTGTTCATTATTTAAAGCTTCCAGACTACCCAACCGAAAAAATAATGAAGGAGCGGCTGTTAACTGCAACAAAAGAAAAAGGGTTTCATTTAAACTAAACGTTAAAGCTTTCTATATGCAAACAGTGTAATGCTATAATTTAGCATTCTCTATAAAAAATGTATTTTAAATTAATTATGAATAATTTAATGAAATCAAATTTAATACAGTTGGAGTTCGTTAAATTGTATTTTTATTAAATACGCGATGTCCATCAGCGTCTAAAACGGGCCCGGTGACACGGGATTATTAACCAGCACATCTGAAAATACTCCTAATGAAGTGAAGAGAAAATTGAGCCTTCGGCGTCAAACAAACAAATCGTGTGGCTGCAGTAGTTTCAAAACTGTTACTTTAATTACACTACTCAACAAAATTCAACTTTTTATTTCCGCTGTCGCCCAAAATGACTTTTTCTGATAAATTTGGAGATATAAACTTTTTTAAAGAATTATGTTTTTTTTTAAAGAATTTTTTAAAAATTTGTTTTTTTTTTTCAGAGGTAGTGCTTCTATTTTTCAAATAACTTAAGTTTCTTATAACTGGTTGTATTAATGTGTTTATCTAAAACCAAAAATGTTAGCCATAAAATATTTTTTTTCGACTTTTCCTGAGTTTTTAAAGTCAAAATTTCTGGAAAAAATACCGAAAAAAAAATGAAATTCGAATTTAAAAGCTTAATACCTTCCAGACGTTAAGCTGCAGCTACAAAGTGTCTGGGGCGGACTTATAGCTCAATTAGTCAGCTTTTCAGAACTGCAAAGTTTAATACAACCAGTTTTAATAAACTTAAGTTATGTGAAAAATAGAAGAACTGCCTCTGAAGAAAAAGACCAAATTTTTAAAAAATCCTTTAAAAAAAACTAAACTATAAAAAAACCATAATTCTTTAAAAAATTGTAAATCTCCAAATCTATCAGAAAAAGTCATTTTGGGCGAGAGCGTAAATGTCGTGTTGACTAGTGTAATTGATCGTCAAGGATTTTTATTTACAAGTATCATCTACTATATTAATACTATCTATTTTATCTATTAAAATAGCCCCTTTTTATCCAACGGAGGCGACTTCATGCAATCATATCAGAGGAGTTGCCAGACGTGTAAATTCTCCTTCACCAGAGCAAGAAGCTCAGTCAGTTCTTGTTTCGTCGTCACTTTGCCCAATTTATTTACTTATTTCGCCTGGCGTTGCCACCTAATTTGTCCCACCATTTCACGTAATGAGGCTGAATTCATAGTCAACTTTCGTGTGTTACTGAATTCATGAAATGGTGCTTATACACACACTTTTTTCCCCTTTCATTAAATAAACATAAACACAGTAATCGATTCGAAAAAGAAGATAGTCAGAAAAATGTGTTGTTTGGTTGTATATACAATGTTTTCAATATGCATACAATGTAGCATTTCAGTCGCCCTACAATATGAGAAGGTCGTGATGATCCCTCAGTATTACACTATGCACTATATATTTTTGCTGTGAACCAATCCAACTATTTCTGATAGATTTGGGGATTTGAAAAGCGTTGTTTTTATGGGTTATTTTATTTTATTCTTTTTGTTAGTAGTATTTTACTAATTGGTACTTTTTTCCTTTCTTCCCATAGCTAAGTATCTTCCATCAGGTTGTATTGAACTTTACAATTCTGAATAGCTGATTAATGCAGAAAACTAAACCTAGAAAAAAAAAATTCTTTAAAAAAAATGTAAATCGCCAAATCTATCACAAAAAGTTATTTTGGGCCACAGCGGGATTCAATTTTGCATCTACTTCTTTTCCCTGAAGATTGTTAAAACCTCTGAAACAACTTCTTCTCCCCGGAGGCTGTTGAAACCTCTGCGACATTTCTCTTGAGAGATTGTTGAAACCTCTGTCTTACAACTCTCCCTCTACCAAAGAGACCAACGACCGAAACTGCTTAACCAGCACCTTTTTATTGACTCCGAGATTCTCTACTTATAGCTACTACACCCAAAAACAAAAACCCCATCGGAAGCATAATAGTATCTCAGAAGAAGAACAGATCATGTTCAAGGGAGACTGGAACAGCATCGAGCCAGACGCAAACCAGGAATCCGCGGAGCAGAACCCCGAGAAAATCAGGAAAACCAGCGTAACAATAACCAAAAGCAATCCTACCCAAACAAGCCATGGAAGAACCTCAAGGAGAGTTCAGAATAGGAAGAAAAAAATCACAATTCTCAATTGCTGATACGGAAAGGGTCACCAGAAAATCTGCCGCTTTGTAGATCGAATTATTCCTTGTTAGAAGCGATTAGGGTCCTGTGCTCGGACTATAATTCCCTCTACCTTATTATATCTACCACTAAGTCCCTTCCTAGTGTTAAGTTAATAATACTCTCATATCTTTCTCGTAGTTAGAAATTTCTTAGTTTTCTTAGTCAGATTAGTTCTACTTTTCCTCGAACACCAGTCTAACACCTGTCTTTCCTGCATGTCGGCGATCGGTTCGGTTAACGAGTCGCGCGCTATGCAGCAGCACCCCTCGGTCGGTTGGGAGGGAGGAGGGCTGCGTTCTTGCCTGTGATCCGCGCGTAACAGCCTTCTGCTGGTGTCGCTTGGGCCACTTGATGGTGCAGTCATTTCATATCAACGTCCTAAAGAAGCAGTGGCGACAATAGAAAGAATAGGCAAATGGGACACGACATACACAGGGAATGGAGATCAGTTGGAATTCCTTAGCAGGATGGAGGAGTTAATGGAGACCAACGGGGTAGAATGTGACTAGGTGGTTTTCGCAGGTGCAAAAAGCCATGAACTGTCATGTAAAGTGTGATTTCTTAGAAGCTTTCGTACGAGCTTCTTAAGCGAGCATGAGTTTTGATAATAAAATTCAATAATCTGCAAGCGTTGTTTGTTTGTAAGACGATTCATTGTTAAATTATAGACCAAATAGAAAATATTTGACAGTAACACTAAACACAACGAGGGGGAACGTTGTGAGCAGCGGCAAAGGCCGCGGCTCTACTTTATATCCGGTACTCAGTCAGAATATATGTACAGTGGCTCACAGCCAAAATGATGCAGTGTTAAATAAACTGCTTAACTGTGGTACAGATTTTAAACTAGAGGAATAACAAAAAATGTTTAAACGCCAAACCGGAAATTAAGTCGGATTCCTAGTTTCTAGAAGCTTTGGTGCATTTAAACATTTTGTTTTTCCTCTAGTTTAAAATCTGTACCACAGTTAAACAGTTTATTTGCCACTGCATCATTTTGGCTGTGAGCCACTGTATGTGATCTTATGATTTATGTTGAAAAAAGAAAATATTACATTTTTGCCAAAAAAAATTTCAAAACATGAAGTAGAACCATTCTGCAAATTTGTATATATTAAATGTTATCTGTTTCCATTTTGGATTACATGAGTTATTTACATCTGTCTTCTCTATATTTCACATCTACATATTCGTCTTTACATATATGTATACGGTTCGTGGAAGTGTGTGCGAGAAAGACAGAGGGAATGAGCAAGCGCTTGAAAGGCGATGCGTAGCCACTGAAATTTAATTTGTTCCTTCTGGCCATAATAATGAATTGACCTAATCCAGATTCGGCAATCTGGTAGATACGGTCATTTTCCATGACTCTGCGTTTTTTGTTTTCTCCTACTGTTGGAAGATGCCGAGCTTTTTCGGCAACTCTTGACTCCACATTTAACAAAATTATTCTTCGTTGTTGGGTTTTAGGGTTTAATGTTTATTTTCGATGGTTTATTTTCAGAAAATTTGACGGACGGTATGTAATAATGTAATTTGTAACAAGAGTGACCAAAGTTAACCGACGCACTGCCAAATAAGCAGTACGCACGGCGAACATGAGTGTGTGTGTGTGTGTTTGTGTGTGCGTATGCACCGAGAGCGTGAGAACAGATAACTGAGCTAATTGGAAGTCTTAAGAGCTACTGACGGCAGCTGCTCCCGTTGGATGACCAGGGCTTTTAACAGAATTCTTAACGGGAAGGACACAGCTTGTTGACAGCTCGACGATTGGTTCCAGAAGGTGTCCGCAGGATGGCAACTCGCACGGCCCCATCTGTCGATTGAAGTCTAGAGCCGTAACGTCTGGCTCGGAAAACTCCATCAGCGGACGACCAATCAAGAAATGTCCCGGTGTAAGGACGCCAAGATCGTCAGGGTTTTCTGAAATTGAGATAAGAGGACGAGAATTGATTATCGCCTGGATTTGGCGGACCAATGACGAGAGTAATGATCCCATGGAGCGATAGAAGTGCTGTTTGGCCATCTTCACTGCTGCCTCCCACAAGCCCCCGAAGTGAGGCGAGCGGGGCGGTATGAACTTCCAATCAAAGCCGTTATTGAGGCAGTGATTATGGACTGCAGCGGGGCGCTTCTCGCTGATAACTAGCCGACGTAGGTCCTCCAACTCGTTCCTTGCGCCCACGAAATTGGTGGCATTGTCCGACCAAATGCATCGGGGGATGCCGCGAGTAGCAACGAAGCGCTTGAGGGCACTCAAGAAAGCTGCAGTTGATAGATCCTTCAACAATTCCAACCAGACTGCCTTTGTGGCAAAACAGATGAAGACGCTAATATATCATTTCATGGGCGTTCGATTGCGCCCATCTGGTTTGTAGTAGAAGAGACCGCAATAGTCAACTCCAGTGACACTGAAGCAGGCGAATTCTGAATTCGATCCTTCGGTAGGTCAGCCATGATTTGTTCAGCAACACGCGGTCTGGATCTGCAGCAGATGACGCATTTCTTCAAGTCACGAGCCACAGGCTTCAGGCCGCCAATGTGTCAGAACTGCAAGCGAATTGCTCCAAGCAACGACTAGAATGCGAGAGATTTTTTTTTCATAGGTAGCGCTTTTATTTTTCATATGTAAAAGCCTTTTTACACTACCGCATCATTGTCGAAGGTGCGAAAATAAATGATGCGAGGCGTTTACACTTAAGCCGCATAATTTCCGCATCATTTTGTCAGCTATTGTTGGCTCCACCCAGCAAATATTACGTGCTGCTGACTTTAATTTTCAAGTGGCACTTTTAAAGTCGGAATCAGTGTGTCCCAAAAGACCTTGCAAGCCTTTGTGTTACCATTTTATTGCTTGCAATCAGACTTATTTTAATTGAAATGTTCATGAATGGCTTGGCCGCTCAACTTTAAATTGAATTTATTGTTTGATTCGACAAAAATACCCCAATACCGCGTCGAAGCCCGAATAATTTCAATATTTTGTAAAAATACTCTACAGAATGCGGTAACACTTGTAAATGATGCGGTGCATGTTTTATCATGCGGCCCGCATGATTGTCTTCTTCTATCCACAGGGCTCTTATGGGCATCATTTTCGCATGTTCCATTTAACGGAAAAAAGTAAAAAAGGGTATGTTCGGGCCAGCCGCTAAACAACAGGCCTAACTTAAAACTATACATGCACTACAATACAATACAATATTCAATGCACTGTAAACGCCCACGTTCGGCAGCGCTGCTGCGCTCTCCCTCTGTAAAGGGCGCTCTGCAGCCGCCGCCTCGGCTCTAGCTTTGCTTAGCCGACGGTGCTAATTTCAGTAATCTGCTAACCTCTCTGCGCATTGGTTGCATTTGGATCTCGATTATATGTACATTTATCTGGTTGTGCTAAGAGCAAGCAATCGGCTTCCGCTAGCAGCCGCCGGTATAAATAAACAGCTATTACATTTGAACAATTCGCATTATTATTCTGGATAAAAATAGGTGCCAAAAAAGCTTGGCATCTCAAACATTGGTGACCCCGACGTGATTAAAGACATTGGCTAATCGCGTTTCGTGCAAAAGCATTTAAATTGAACAATATATTCGGTTCTGTGCAGTTTAACCACAAACAAATACATTGGTGCAGAATATAAACGGTTTATGTGCAAATTCAGTGAGAGTGCGGTTGTCTGAGATTCCGTTAGTTAATCGTCGAATCTCTCATTCTATGCTCAGCCGCAGACACGGTTATTGACTTTTTCGTCTCTCATTTTCACTCCAGCTTCTGTGCACCGTCGCATAATCGTCAAGTCTCTCATTCTCTGCACAACTGCAGCCACGGTTTCGACTTTTCGTGTCTTCACTCTCTCTTTCTCGATTCTGTACGCCGTCGCTAAACGGTTATCTATTCTCCGTTGTTTCGTTGCATTTCACACCGTTAAACATGGAAAGCGATCCAAATACAGGCGCGGGCGAAAATATTGTGACGGCTAATAACAGGCTGAGTCTTTATAAACGTAAAGTTCAGTCTTTGTACGATCGAATGAGCGGGCTCGGCGAATCATTCGCTGGCAATAAGATCGATAATTTGAACGCCACGGAGATCGACGTTCGTATCGACATGCTGTCAGAAATTCGAGAGGAATTTAATAAGGCCCATAATGAACTGGAAGCGCTCAATCAAGACGAGATTGGGAGTGAGATGCGCAACAACTTTGATATGCTCTTCATATCGTTGAAGGCTGAGCTACTGGCTGCTCTCGAACTAGGCCACTCGCGCGCTGCTGCCAATTCAACTACCCTACCAAACCATTCTGGACACAGTACCATCATCATGGCTCACAAGCAGCGACTTCCTGAGCTGAAAATACCCAAGTTTTCCGGTGAATACGTCGAATATTCGGACTTTATGGCTATGGTCAATTCGATAATCGACGCGGATGCGGATCTCAGCGACATCGAGAAGTTCCAGCACCTTCGCTCTAGCCTCGCTGATGTGGCTTTGGATTCGGTTCGATCTTTGGAACTCTCCAGTGCCAATTATCGTGTGGCGCTGGATATACTTAATAAACGTTTTAGTAACAAACGACTTGTTTTTCAGGCACACATCAAGAAGATTCTTGGGCTCAAGAGAGTGGATTCACCATCTCCAAAAGGCTTCGGGAGTTTTCGGATGCAGTAAATTTGCATATGCGTGCTTTGCAAACATTAGGAACGGATTTGGAGATATCCCACTGCATGATAATTAACCTGCTGCTGCAGAAGTTGGACGCTAAGACGCAAATGAAATGGGAAGAACACCTGTCGTCGGATGCCATACCTACAGCAAAGGATTTTTATGAATACTTGGAGAAGCGGTGCCAGAAAATGGAGACCTTGGAATACGCTACAGCGGCACCCGCTAGTAGCGTTCAGGTGGGAAAAACCCATAATTCTCATTTTAACAACTTTTGTTGCCTCCAATTCGTCCACCGACTCTTCTGGATGCAGTTTTTGCCATTCAGCGGGACATGGTATATATTCCTGCAGGATATTCGGGAATTTGTCTCCGTTGCTGCGCCACAAAGAAGTGAAGAAGCTTGCCCTCATCACATCCAGGTTTGCCCATTAGCTTCAGCTTAGGAGAACTCAATCGTCTGCACTTGTCTCTGGGCTCGGCGATACCAGCGTGGCTACTGAGGGATCCACCGTGAACATTTGTATGCATTCTCGCACAGCTGACTATACAACTACGCTTACTGCTCTTATAGCTCCTACGATCACCGATTGTCAACCAAGTCTGGCAGTCAATGTAGCCGATTGGAATATTCCGTCAAATATTCAGCTTGCTGATCCTGCATTTTTCAACCCTCAGCGAGTGGATCTTCTCATTGGTGCCAGCATTTTCTATGATCTCCTCTGCGTAGGGCAAATCAAACTCATCGATGGTCTGCCTCTTCTGCAGAAGACACGGCTTGGGTGGATCGTATCCGGTGGTGGACAAAGGGTAGCACGCTCGGCGCTCTTGTCAACGCACAATTCTCCAGATTCGGAAGCTAGCATGGATGCAAGGTTGGACAAAACTCTTCGTATGTTTTGGGAGAATTAGATTGTGAAGCGCATTTCGTAGACCACTTCTCACGTTTGCCATCAGGGGAGTATTCAGTTCGTCTCCCGTTAAAGGATAATGGCGATCGCTTAGGGGAATCTTACACTCAGGCGCATCGTCGATTCATCAATTTGGAGCGAAAGTTGGATCGTGATACTACACTCAAGGAGCGGTACTCTGCCTTTATGAGGGAGTATATTGAGTTGAAGCATATGTCCCCAGTCAACCCTGATTCTCGTAGTCTCTGCAGATATTTCTTGCCTCATCACTGTGTTTTAAAGGAGGATAGTACGACGACAAAGCTTCGTGTTGTTTTCGATGGTTCGGCAGCTACATCAACTGGATGTTCCCTAAATGATGCGATGATGGCAGGCCCTGTTATTCAGCCTGCATTGTTCAGCATACTAATTCGGTTTCGCACATATCCAGTCGCTCTCACTGGGGACATTTGTAAAATGTACCGCTGCGTGCGAGTGTCTTCACCTGACAATTACTTTCAGTGCATTCTATGGCGAGATTCTGTCCAGTCCGAAGTTCAGGTCTACACATTAGACACCGTCACATATGGCACTAGAGCTGCATCGTTTTTAGCAGTTCGCGCAATGCACCAGCTGGCTATTGACGAGGGTGAGTCCTACTCTCTTGGCTCAGCTGCTCTGCATCAGGATTTTTACGTGGATGATCTCATCTCGGGCGGCAGCTCTGTCGCTGAGGTCATGGAAAAGATGCATCAAACCACCGCCATACTGTCTTGCGGTAATTTTAAGCTTAGGAAATGGTGCTCTAGCCATCAGGAAGTACTTGAGGGAACGCCTGAAGCGGACAGAGAGAAATACTTAAGGTTTCATGATGGAAGTGACATAACGAAAACTCTTGGCTTAGCATGGGACCCTGCATCAGATCAGCTGCTTTTTGCCTTGTCCACGCTGGACACAAATTCGAAGCCCTCCAAGCGATCGGTTTTGTCTACGATTGCTCGTTTCTACGACCCTCTTGGACTGATAAATCCCGTTATTGGCAGGTGCAAAATCTTCCTTCAGCAGCTTTGGAGAGAAAATTTGGATTGGGATGAAAGCCTACCCTCAGCGTTGCATTCCTCTTGGATGGACTTGAGAAACAGTTTGTCAAGTATCACGCGGATATCATTTCCTCGCGTTGTTCATCCTTCTAATGCGGTAATCGAACTTCACGGATTTTGTGACGCCAGCACGGAAGCATATGGCGCTTGCATATATGTGGTGTCCAGGGAAGGGCAGTTGTCGAGCAATATCTTGTGCTCAAAGTCTCGAGTGGCGCCGCTAAAAACCTTATCGATTCCCAAGCTTGAATTAAGTGGAGCCCATTTGCTTGCGAAACTAATGAATAATTTGAAGGATATTGGAAGTTTTACAGGTCGATTTTATTGCTGGTCAGATTCATCGACAGCATTATCTTGGATACGGGATGAGCCAGCCAAATTTCAAGTCTTCGTGGCAAATCGAGTGGCAGCAATTCAGGAGTTGACGGCAGGCATGGAATGGCGCTATGTCCCCACATCATTAAATCCTGCTGACGTTCTCTCTAGAGGCTCGCTTCCCCACCAACTTATCCACTCAGAGCTGTGGTTTCATGGAAGGAAGAGTGGCCTGTGCCTCCTCTTCCTGAAGCAGCAACGGCAGAGCTTCGCAGGCATGTATTGCTGATCGCGTCTCCACATGCCGATCTCACGTCAGAATGCAAATTTGCAAATTCATTCTTCGGCATGCAGCGCACATTCGCCTACATGCATAAATTTGTACATCGGCTTCGGCATTCTGGACTCACCGTTTCGGATATTCGGCAAGGAACGCATCTTCTGATCCGGCATATTCAACTGGCTGTTTTGTATATGGATATAAGGGAGATTCAACGCAATGGTCAAGTCAGGAAATCCAGTTCCATCAGCTCCCTCTCTCCGTTCATCGATCGGTATGGATTACTAAGAGTTGGAGGTCGTCTGGGCAACTCATCTCTGGGATTTGACGCTCAGCACCCGCTTATTCTGCCAAAGGGGCATCCCATAACTTGTGCGCTGATAAGGCATTATCACGAAAGGAACCTTCATGCTGGACCTCGCGCACTACTTGCCAAAATTCGACTGGAATATTGGCCCATTGGCGGAATTAAGGCAGTATCAAAGGTAGTCAGCAAGTGTGTGAGATGCTTCAGGACTAGGCCGCGCATGGTTCAGCACATCATGGGAGATCTGCCTAAGGAGCGTTTGGAGGGATCTCGACCCTTTGAAGTCACTGGAGTGGATTACTGCGGGCCCTTTTTCTACAGATCAGAAATCCACACGAGGCCACCCATCAAGTGCTACATCAGTGTATTCATTTGCTTTACTTCTAAGGCTATACACATGGAGCTCGTAAAGGACCTGACCACCGCTTCATTTCTTCGCCGATCGACTGGCGCTTCATCCCACCACGCTCTCCGCACTTTGGCGGATTGTGGGAAGCGGCCGTGAAGAAATGGCGGACTCCCACGCAAAATCTTTGCATAAACGATCTCGTTCTGATTAAGGACGAAAATCTTCCTCCAATGCGTTGGCCACTAGCTAGAGTGGTCGAGGTCGTCAAGGGCAAGGATGGAGTGTGCCGCGTAGCTGATTTGAAGACTGCCACAGGAACCATCAGAAGGGCCGTTACCCGGCTATGTGTACTGCCCCTCAAGGAGTCTGTTGAAAGACTGGCTTCCAACGGGGGGAGTATGTTCGGGCCAGCCGCTAAACAACAGGCCTAACTTAAAACTATACATGCACTACAATACAATACAATATTCAATGCACTGTAAACGCCCACGTTCGGCAGCGCTGCTGCGCTCTCCCTCTGTAAAGGGCGCTCTGCAGCCGCCGCCTCAGCTCTAGCTTTGCTTAGCCGACGGTGCTAATTTCAGTAATCTGCTAACCTCTCTGCGCATTGGTTGCATTTGGATCTCGATTATATGTACATTTATCTGGTTGTGCTAAGAGCAAGCAATCGGCTTCCGCTAGCAGCCGCCGGTATAAATAAGCAGCTATTACATTTGAACAATTCGCATTATTATTCTGGATAAAAATAGGTGCCAAAAAAGCTTGGCATCTCAAACAGGGTATAAGGTATCGTTTGTAATAGGCTTTTACTCTGGGTGCGTATCCTATCGATATCGAAAAAGACGCTGAGAATTAGAAGAGGCGTTTACACTGCGTCTTTGCGTCTTTAGAACAGCAGACGAGAGGAAGACAAATTTGAAAACAACGTTAATTACACTAGTCAACACGACATTTCCGCTGTTGCCTAAAATGACTTTTTCTGATACATTTGAAGATTAAAAAATTTTCAAAGAATTTTTTTTTGTTTTTCTAGGTTTAGTTTTTTTTTAAAGAATTTTTTAAAAAATTGTTTTTTTTTTTCAGAGGTAGTGCTTTTATTTTTCAAATACTTTAAGTTTCTTATAGCTGGTTGTGTTGACACTTTGTAGCTGCAGCTTAACGTCCGGAAGATATTAACCTTTCAAATTTCATAATTTTTTGGTTTTGTTGAGTAGTGTTATGTGCGAAAATCAACGGAATATGTCAGAAAAAGAGTTGATTCTTTTATCTGCGGTGGTGCAAAATGAAGAGAATCTTTTGAAGTGCTTCGAAGCGGCGGGGTTATTTGCTGAAAAGTTGCAATTAGTCTGCAGCTGCAACGTCCTCCTCTTGTAAGTAAAGAGCAGATAGTGTTCTCCTTTCAATTAAATAATGTATACTAAATTGCAATAGCCATGATATGGTTTATTTTGAGAGAAAGATGTTGTAAACAACTCCGACGCATTCTTCAAAGACAACTTCCGCATGAAGAGGAGCACGTTCGACATTCTAATGGGACTGCTGCCTAATCTCCGAAAGCAGGATACGAATCGACAGACCATTCCTTTTAGAGACAAGGATAGCCATAGCGATAAATTGCCTGGGATTGTCTGCGGAATATCGCACAATAGGGAATTTATTCGGTGTGTCAAAAGCCATTGTGTGTAGGGTTTTGATGGAATTTTGTCAGGAAATGATTGCCGAACTAGTTGATAAGTATATGCCAGTGGGATTTCTTACCCTGAGAAGATCACGGAAACAGTGAAAGGATTCAAAGACATGGGATTTCCAGAAAATAAATAGAAATCAACCATATTGTTGAAATGATTGATTAAATAATAAAATTAGTTTAAACAATTTGTTTTTAGCATTACATATATTTTTGCCCCTTTTTACTCAGTTAAAAATTACGCGGCAAAATTTAAATTTAAATTTGCTGTTTTTTGTTGTTATTTGTTAGTTCCGCTGATAGGCAGAAAAGTTACAAAAATGTGCTGATATGCGCAAAGAACAAAATCAAAACCAATCGAATATAACGAATAAACGCACCTGCATCGGAAGACGACGCAACTTTTTGCCACCACTAGGGCCTTATGCTAAAGCTATGTAAAAAAACTGCGTCTCTGCAAACACGCAAAGAATCAAGTGTAAACGGCACATAAGAATAGATGGATAAACGGATAATAGCCTGTGTTGGAAGCTGCCGAGCTCTGTCGGCAAGTCTGACTCCACATTTAACAAAATTATTCTCCGTTGCTGGTTTTAGTGTTTGTGTTTATTTTCTATGTTTTAGATTCAATATTAAAGGCCGTGGCTTTTGTGTGAGTGTGTGTTTGCGTATGCACCGAGAGCGTGAGAACAGATGATCATGACAATAGATAACTTAAGAGATAGCTGAGCTACTTGGAATTTTTAATAGCTACTGACGGTTGCTGCTCCCGTTGAATGACCAGGGATTTTAACAGAATTCTTAACGGGAAGGACGCACAGCTTATTGACAGCTCAACGAGTGGTTCCAGATGGTGTCCGCAGAATGGCAACTCGCACGGCCCTATCTATCTAATGGCGGCAAGTTTCGTCCTTGATACAGGGGGTTGTGGCGTGCGCCATTTGGCACGTTGTTTGACCAGAGTCAAGTTTGACCAGTGTAAGGACGCCAAGATCGTCAGGGTTTTCTGAAATTGAGATAAGAGGACGAGAATGGATTATCGCCTGGATTTGGCGGACCAATGACGAGAGTAATGATCCCATGGAGCGATAGAAGTGCTGTTTGGCCATCTTCACTGCTGCCTCCCACAAGCCCCCGAAGTGAGGCGAGCGGGGCGGTATGAACTTCCAATCAAAGCCGTTGTTGAGGCAGTGATTATGGACTGCAGCGGGGCGCTTCTCGCTGATAACTAGCCGACGTAGGTCCTCCAACTCGTTCCTTGCGCCCACGAAATTGGTGGCATTGTCCGACCAAATGCATCGGGGGATGCCGCGAGTAGCAACGAAGCGCTTGAAGGCACTCAAGAAAGCTGCAGTTGATAGATCCTTCAACAATTCCAACCAGACTGCCTTTGTGGCAAAACAGATGAAGACGCTAATATATCATTTCATGGGCGTTCGATTGCGCCCATCTGGCTTGTAGTAGAAGAGACCGCAATAGTCAACTCCAGTGACGCTGAAGCAGGCGAATTCTGAATTCGATCCTTCGGTAGGTCAGCCATGATTTGTTCAGCAACACGCGGTCTGGATCTGCAGCAGATGACGCATTTCTTCAAGTCACGAGCCACAGTCTTCAGGCCGCAGATGGATCAGAACTGCAAGCGAATTGCTCCAAGCAACGACTGCGGACCCGCATGGTGATGCTTCCGATGAAAATGTGTGATGATGGCGAACGTCAGTGGATGATCCCTAGGCAAAATGATTGGGTGGCGTGCCGAGAGTTGAGTGCCGCAACCGACCACCAACACGTATTAGACCAAAGTCATCTATAAAAGGCGAAAGCGATGCAATACTTCTGGACGACTGCACGCAGTTCCCTTTCTGCAGAGTACGGTACTCAGGATACAGATGGGCCCGTTGAACGATGCGACATAACAAATGAGATCCCTTTCGAAGGTCGTCAGAGGAGAGGTCCGGTGTCTTCGTCCGACTGATGAACTTCTGAATGTAGCCGAAGATGCGCAGCATAACTCCAAATGAGTTGATGTGCTTAAACGAAAGCGAGATATCGGCACCCTCAGACGACAGCAATACCCGATGTCGAATTTTCGGAAGGTTGATTTCTGGCGAGCACCGTTCAGACCAGCAACTTCGTTCGCTTTGCGAGAAGGTAGGTCCATTCATCCACAACATAGAATGCAGGTGATCCTGTGGTGCTGCTCCCTTCGAAAGAATGTCAGCCGGGTTCATTTCAGTTGGCACATAGCGCCAATCCATGCCCCTCGTTAGTTGTTGAATTCCCGGGATTCTGTTGGATACAAACACGTTGAACTTGGATGGCTCCTCTCGCAACCAAGACAGGACCACAGTAGAATCCGACCAACAATGGATTGGGCAATTAAACATTTTCCTGATTTCGCGAAGTAAATTTGCTAATAGGAACGCTGCGCATAGCTCAAGCTTGGCAACCGTGAGGGTTTTTAGTGGGGCAACCCACTCAGTGAACCTCAGCGGCTGTATCCGTAAACGAACGAGCATAGATGCAAGCCCCATAGGCCTGGAGGCTGGCATCACAAAAGGCATGCAATTCAAACCTTGCCTTGGGCTGAAGTACATTGCGAGGAAATGTGGCGTGACCCGCCGTGGCGAAGTCCTTGCAAAACTCAGTCCAAGCCGAGTCCACCGACTGAGGAAGGCTCTCATCCCAATGCAGCTTGTCTCTCCACATGCGCTGCATGATGATTTTCGCTCTGGTCAGAGTAGGTCCGATTAATCTCATTGGGTCATAGCAGCGTGCAATGCTCGACAATACCGATCGCTTAGTGTGCTTGCCAACACCGATTTGTGGAGCAAATGTGAACAGAAAGCAGTCCTTATGTGGCTCCCAAATGAGCCCAAGCGCCTTTGTTACATCACTGCCATCATCCAGCTTCAGAAAGCTTTCCCTTTCGGCCTCTGGGACTGAACGAAGTACATCGAGAGAGTTGAAGCACCATTTCCGCAATTGAAAATTGCCTCGAGCAAGAAGATCCGTGGTTTGACGCATAATGTCCAGTACGTCCTCGACCGAATTTCCTCCATCCGAATTTCCTCCATGTCATCCACGTAGAAGTTATATCGAATGGTTTCCGACCCCAATGGATACGAAGCTGACTCATCCATGGCCAGCTGATGCATAGCTCGAATAGCTAAAAACGATGCAGGCTTAGTCCCATAAGTGACTGTGTTTAATTTGAAGATCTGTATGTCATCGTCAAGAGAGTTCCGCCATAATATGCATTGGAGTATGGTGTCAGGCATTGAGTCACGCACACACCTATACATTTTACCGATATCACCTGTAAGAGCAATGAAAAATGTACGAAAACGAATAAGTGTGAAATAGCTTGGATTGAATGGTGGAACCTGACATGAGCAGATCGTTTAACGAAATACCAGATGTGGTGGATGCCGAGCCGTCGAATACGACCCTCAGCTTTGTGGTGGAGCTGTCCTCTTTGATGACGCAGTGATGTGGCAAGAAATACATGTGCCTATTTGTGCCTATCTTCGTTTGGCACCAACGACATATGATTGAGGAACAGGTACGCTGCTTTGACTGCAAATAGGAATCTCCCAGGGACTCCACACTTCGCTTTAAAGGCAAGCGAACTGAGTATTCCCCTGACGAAATGTTCCTTGCAATGAAGCTCCTTCTTTGTTGCCCTAGCGATCGGCTCAAAGATGTGCTTCACTTCCCAAAATTGACGAACCAAGTCATCGAGCCGAGTGCTGTGATTGATGTCATCCGAAGATTGGGTTGCGATGAACGACGAGAGAAGGTTGGAGTGCCCGCCACCAGATAGAATCCATCCAAAATGGGTCTTCTGTAGCAAGGGTAATCCAGGCGCCAACTGAGTTGTTGTGTGGGACACACAGCAGCTCGAAGAAAAATCTGGCTCCGAAGGGCAGATCAATCCGCTGCGGCTGATCTTCTGGGCAACGACGGCTGTGATGCTAGTGGTGAACTCTGAAATCCGAGATGTCAGAACGAGATCTACCGAGATACCTTCAGTTGAGAAGCTAGCATCTCCTATGCCAGAAACTGCGGTGTGCGATTTAGTTTTTCGAAGTAGAAATTAATTAGCTAGACGACTGGTTACAAAATGTAATTGAGATCCCGAGTCCAAAAGTGCACGACAAAGGACGAAAGTTCCAGAGCTGTTTTTGACGAGAACGACGACAGTAGCTAATAGCACAGCATCAGACGGACTTTGGGATATGAGGGCTTGCGGCAAGGAGGGCGACAATGCAACCATGGCGGTATGACTTGGTTGTGCTTGTGAGGCTTCACTTGGGGAACCAGATTGAACGGTCTCTGATGAACTAACGGCAAGTTCGGCAGGGACCTGATCTGCAATCTTTCACGTGATCGCCCTTTCGTAGGCAGTTCTCGAATAACCCTAGCTTCCTTGATTTTTTGTGGCGTTCATCGGGCGATAGACCCTTAAAGCGCTCAATATTTTTAATTGTATGGCTCGTGCCATCACACAGCACACAAGAAACCGGAGCGGCAGCGCTCGATGCTACGAACGCTTTTTTGTGTTTCGTACTCACGGTTTTTTCAGCCTTGCCAATCTGACCATCTTGCCCTTGCATGGCGTGTTGAATGCCCTCAAGGGTGCGACATCTGTTGTTAAGAAAGGTAGACAATTTCTCGCAGGATGGAAGACCTTGATTCGAAGAGACTTCTTCCCATTTGGTTTGAGTCAGCCCACGAGTCAGCCCAAATACCGCTGTGATGTGTGCCTGTAAAATGAGACGTTTGTTAGAAAATCTGGCTTTTAGAATGTCTAAAGCTGTGCGATAGTTATCCTCGGTCATCTCTAACAAACTGATGGTGTCCAGGGCCACTCCGTTCAAACAGGAGCGCAAGTTCTGTAGCTTCTCAGTAGAAGTAAGCTCCGCTTCACTATCGATGACCGCTGTGAACATAGAGTAGAAACTTTTCCACTTCGTATACTCTCCGCTGAACTTGAGCAGCTGCAGTTGTGGAAGGCGCGAACAATTTGCCATGTATATAAGGGATTGGGATTCGTTTGGATTCATTCGAAACGTGGAGCAATGAGCGGGCTGAGAACGCTTGCCCAACTCCCGCTCTAGAATAGTCTCAAGTTGTAGCAAGGCAGAATCAAACTGCCCCGGCAACTCGCTACTAATAGCTCGAAAATCCTGCTCCTCCTATCGGTCGTGCGCTTCGACAAAATTAGCTTTCAGCTCCGTTAGTGTCCTCAAAATCCCTCGCAGGTCGTATTCATACATTTGGCGCAGCTTTCCGACGTCCAATTGGGTAACGAGCCTCTGAAGTCGGTTGAAGATAGCCTTTGTCTTGAGACTCAAGAATTCCATCCGGCTAATAGTTGGATCAGCGCTGGCCAATACTTCACCAGACGGAGCGCCAGTCGAAGATGTGTCATCCGAGGCGGACCCGATATTTAAATTGTCGTAACTCATTTTAACTATGTGTGTAGAACTTTTAATGTTTTATATTTCTCGCTAACTTTTTCACGCCGGCTGAACTTTTTTGCTCTCGACGGCGGCGAATGCCAGTAGAGAGATGCAATGAAAGCAAAGACGAAAAAATTATATATGTATGCACTGCAGCGGCACAGAGAGCAAAGGCGTAGACCGATAATGCGACTAGGCGACAACCGAAACCACTAGATATCCATAAGCGAACGATCGAAAATTTGCTCTAATTTCGAGTTCGAAAATCCAGAAAGAGGTCTATGCAGCCGCTCGCGAGCGCTGGCTGAAGCAACCGACGAAAGAAGAGGCGAAGAAGACAGCTTAAAGTCTATGCAGCCGGTCTCGACAGTGCGTTGGGCAGGCTGAAGCAGACGGTGAAAGAGAATGCGAAAACGAATAGCGGACCGTTAGAACTGTCACGGTCGCCCACAACGACTTTTGGTTTGCTACTTTTTCGACAAATGTTTAGTTAAACCTTCGACATAGATTTAACTAGAGCGTGAGAGTAGATGAGCGTTCAATAGATAACTGAGCTTATTAGAATTCTTAAGAGCTACTGACGGCTGCTGCTCCGAACAGGTAGGTTCTTCACCTCCCAAAACTTTGTGAAAAGTTGCTATAAGGGAGCCTCAGGTTTGGCGGTATCTCAGCTTCGTCGGAGAACGGATGAAAAAATGACAGAGCTTCTTGGACTGAGAGGATACAGTTCGATTAAGGCCCGTTATCTGTGCAAGTTAATGTACGGGATTCTATCAGATATTGATGAGAGAATCAGATATAGAAAAAACAGTTCGATTGAGGCCCGTTTTCTGTGCAAGTTAATGTACGGGATTCTATCAGATATTGATGAGAGAATCAGATATAGAAAAAACATATTTTTCTATAAATAACTGGAAATACGAATTTTTTAGAATTTTTTCAAAAATGAAAATTTTTTCTTGAAAAATTTAAATTTTTTCAATTACAAACCAAACTAGATGAACCAGCAGTAGCATATAGAGTTAGTACAACCAGATTACAACAAGAAATTCACTTTAACCATAGATACATCAGACATAACATTAGGTGCAGTATTTTGACAAGAAGGGAATCCCATTACATTTATTTCTAAAACCTTTAATAAAACAGAACAATTATATGCAACAAACTAGAAGGAGCTATCAGCAATAGTGTGGGCACAAGAAGGGAATCCCATTACATTTATTTCTAAAACCTTTAATAAAACAGAACAATTATATGCAACAAACTAGAAGGAGCTATCAGCAATAGTGTGGGCACTAACGAATTTGCGAAATTATTTATGTGGGGTAAGTGGAATTGAAATTCAAACAGATCACCAACCATTGTCATTTTCAATATAACAAAACAATCAAAACATAGTGTTTGTAGGGGGCGGATCCGGGACGTTATCACAAGCACAACAGCAAATAAAGTCAACACGTCGATTTTATCTCCGCTATTGTTCACTTCAGTTTATTTCTGTTTATTTCTAAATTCGAAGTTCTAAGTATGTACATACATATGTACATATGTATATACATAATATAATGCGAAGCCGAAATTGCAGTGCGAAAAAGGAGTCGGCTGCATCGGGGGTGGAAGCGTTACTAATTATGGATCTCAAGAGCGCCCACGCAAGAGCGCGCGATAGCGAGTTGGGCACGAAGCGTGAAATGATACGGTGGTATCTTTATGGAAAGTTTTGTACCAAAGATCATGTACAAACCAGGCTCAACCAATGCACTATGGGGAATTTGACCACTTTTCGTGGCATTAATTAATAACTTCCAAACGGAGCAATATTTTTAAGTGCGGTTTTTTGAAATGAGTTAATAATTATTAACTCATTTAAAAAAACTATTATAATAGTAAGAGTAAAATATTTTGAAAAAATGGGCGTGGTAGCTCCTTTCTATACCCGTTACTCGAGAGTACCGTCTTTATGAGCGCCTAGATCTCAGAGACTATCAAAGCTAAATGAACCAAATTTTGTATCCAAGCTCCTGTTATATCACACTTTAACAAGTAAAGTACAAAATTTCGCTCCGCCCTTTTCCGCCCACGCAAAGGACGAAAATCTGTGGCTTGCACAATTTTGATAGTACGAGAAAACTAAAAACGCAGAATAATAGAAGATGACTATTTCTATCAGGATGTTGAATCTGGATCAGATCGGATCAATAATATAGCCACAATGAAGAGAACCATTTTCTCTCTCTCACACAGGTTTCCTAATAAAAATGCAAATTGCGCCAAAAGAGGGAAAAATAGGTTTATATTTATGTTTTATATGAAACACACAGTGCAAACCTGCGAAATCAGTATTCATGACTTGATTTTCTTCTAATTGTGTTGCCATCACAAAATATTAAAAACAAAACTCAATGCAAAAATTAACAAATTTTAGCCGCACGTGTTATCGATTGCAACAGCTGACTTAACAGCTGTTATTCTTACATGGGACTGTTAAATTTAACATTTTGAGTTTGGGGCATAACAGTCTAATATTTTCTAAATGCGTTAACAGCAGATTAGTGCTAATTCGAAAACTTTTAAAAATCATGCAAATGCCAGATAAAGTGGTCATTTTCCCCATAGTGCAATGTAGTAACGTCTATTAACAGACAGGGAAATTGAAAAAACGGAAATAAATTCAGTTTCAAATGCTCAGCATCATTCAAGAAACTAGGAAGCCTTTAAACCAATTCAAGCAAAAGTTACTAAAATCAAAAGCTAGATTCACAGTTCATGAGCAAGTAAGAGTTCATGACAATACCCGACATATGTATAATTGAATTTGATGCAGTTGAAAATTTACTGACTATTTGAACAGAATTTATTCAGCCAAACTAAACCACGGGGATACATTGTACCAAAGAAGACTATATCTTATCCAAAAAGTATTAAAGGAAAATATCGTAAGCATACTTCTCTTCACGAGAAAATTTCTGCAAGACGTAGAAAACCCAGAACATAAAGCATTAATTACACTACTCGACAAAATTCAACTTTTTTTTCCGCTGTCGCCAAAAATTACTTTTTCTGATAGATTTGGAAATTTTAATTTTTTTTAAGAATTATATTTTTTTTTTCACGGTTTAGTTTTTTTTTTAAGAATTTTTTAAAAATTTAGTACTTGTTTCATAGGTAGTGCTTTTATTTTTCACAAACCATAAGTTTTTTACAGCTGGTTGTATTTTACTTTGCAGTTTTGAAAAGCTGACAAATGCAGCTATAAATCCGATTGAGACCTTTTGTATCTGCAATCTAACGTCTGGAAGATATAAGGCTTTCAAATTGAAATTTTATAATTTTTTTTCGGTATTTTGTCTCCAAATTTTGACTTTGAAAACTCAGAAAAAATCGAAAAAAAACTGTGTTGATACTGAATCCTACTTCGTCCGCCCACTCACATATCTCCCTGAGTGTTCGTTCCATTATGGAGCTTAGGGTCGATGAACATACACCCGTTATAAGTACGCTCCACCTTGGGGTGTACCCCTGTGTGCTTCTTTGACCATGGAGGCGGTGCCCCATTCTGATTGCACCCGTCTACAACTTAGAAGGTATGAAAAGATATCAAAATTTCACCAAATGTATATAGATATAGATATCCGATCCGCCAAATCCTAACAAGTGATTAGAAAAGTCTTAAAATATTGCTATTTGAAAGATGTTGTAGAGATAGTTCTTAAACCGAAATAATAGTTTAGTAGAAATAGACGGACATATAGCTATCAATTTATCTTTTAGCTCAGTCGACAGTATTCTGATTCTGTCTGGAAAAGTTGACAGCTTTCAGCTCTGCTTTCAGCTCTGCTTTCAGCTCCGCTGTTATCTACAGTGTGCGCGTGGCCAAATAGATGAAATGTATGCATCTGAAGAGGCTGTCAGCATGTACCTTACTAGGTCCGTGGGGTTTAAAAAAGCCAATTGTAATGCAAAGAGGTGACGTTTTTTTTTTAGTTTTATTTTAAGCAATTGAATCGGCAATTAATCTTTGTTTTTGATTTTGGTGTAAGGAACCTATTTCAGGCTGGGGTAAGCTCAGCCTGTGCAGGGTCGTCTACAAGAAATTTGTAGTTGTTGGGGAGATCTTAGGCAACTGGTTCACGGCCGAGAGGGTCCAACGTGCGGCGTGGTTGTGTAGCCCGTACGTGGTCCGGGGTTACCGTGACGGGATTTCGCCGTAACCTCCAAGGGGGACAGGGAGATCTACAGGGCCGTGCGTTATCGCTACGGCTCGGTGGACTCTGGAGCCTCTGGCGATACTGGGCTGTGTATTGACTCGGGCAATCGCTACGCTGTCGGGACTTGTTGAGCCATGCGTTGTCGCGAAAGCTCGTAGGACGAAGGAGTTTCAACTGGGGATCTGGTCGTGCGTTATCGTGACAGTTATTAACTACTGAGGGGGTTTGGCTGTGCGTGATCGCGACAGTCACTAGCTACGAGAGGATACTACTGAGACGTGCGTGATCGCGACGACTCGTAAGGTTACGGGGTTTCTAGGGAGGTTTGGGGTAACGGGTAAAGGCCTGTATCCAGCACCGCGACCAAGAACCTAAAAAGTGATTTGCCACTCTCATGAATCAGCTGTGTTTTAGAAACAGCGTCAATTTTGAAAATTAAACTAAAATTAAAAAAAGGAAGAAAAGTAATTCTGACGATGAAGGGATTGTGTTGGTAGTGGCACATATTGTTGTAAGAAGAAGTACAGCACAGTCGGAGGCTCCAAAATGTCAAAATTATCAAAATGCTTATTTTCCGTGATCCGCCAAAGACATGGTCTTGCCTCAACTGCTTTTATTAAAGCAATCTTCTCCTCACTTTAACAATTTGTATATCTCTTTTTGGTTTTGCGCACAGATTTTGGCCCCACCTCTCACTTGTACTCCAGTAAAAAATATGCACATATTTTTTCCTGGCACCCATATCAGCTGTTCTCACAGGCCACATTCGTGTGGATATCGATACTATCGATAAGAATTCGTGGATTCCGTTTACGTTGCTGGATACTGAGGCCAGGAAAACACAAACGAAAAATTACTGGCCCAGTTTTTTTTATATGAAGTTTGGCAGTCATTTTTAGTTTCTGCGGTGCTGGATACATAGCTTTATGTGTATATGCGGATGAATAAATAAAAGACTTTACAGTATTTGTATTTTTGTTCAGAATTTTATTAAATAAAGGACCCTCGCTGGTTTCCCTGGCTGCACCACGAGAAAAGCTCGACTTACTTGGATAGATCGACGCTGTTGAGAAAATGTGGGGTCTGTTGGTTACCAACAATGGTGACCGTATAGCCATAAACACGGAGCGGCACGATATATTTTTGATCTGTACACGCGGATAACGCGTCACGGTCTACGGAGGAGAGGGCGCGTTGTACGATTTAAGCTGAGCCTCGTCGGGACACGTGTGAAATTACAGAAGCCTGTCTTCTCGCCCCCGCTATCGATCTTTTTCTTATCGATAGTGTTCGGTGTGACCACCCCGTTTTTAATTAACTACTCATTTCTGCGTTTTATGGCCTTCATTGGCGGGTGTATTTAAAAATGTAACTTATTGCTAACTTAAACCTACATGAATAATAACACTAGGGCCTTCAGCGGCGAATTGCGAAATGATGATCATGTTAATATTAAACAAAAGAAAAAAAGGAATAATCCAGGGACGGTAATCGATGTACGCCTCCAGTGGCGGTGAATATGTCGTCGACCTTATCTACGTTGGGAGCTTGTAAAGCCCCATTGGGTCTTTACATTGGATAGAAATGTTTTTGTTCCAGTTGTAAATTCTAAAATTCTAAAAAGTTCTTGAACTAATATCTATATTTACATTTTCCGCAGCCATAACTAGCTTTCTTTTCACATTTTTAGTTCAATTAAAATGTCTCCAACGTAACTTAAAAATATGTGCTACATGCTTGCAACAAAATTTGCAATTGGTCATTATATCCGGTACTCGAAGAGTATAGGGGTATATTAGATTTGTGGTGATAGTGGATATACATATGTAACACCCAAAAAGAAGCGTTTTCGACCCCATATAGTATATATATTCTTGATCAGCATCAATAGCAGAGTCGATAAAGCCATGTTTGTTGGTCCGTCCGTCTGTCTTCATTAGCGCATAGATCTCAGAGACTATGAAAGATAGAGCAACCAAATTTTGTGTCCGGACTCCTGCGATATCACACTACTATAAGTGTATTTCAAAATTTTGCCACGCCCCTTTCCGCCCACACAAAGCACGAAATTCTGTGGCAGGCAAAAATTTTAAGATACGGGAAAATAAAAGCGCAGAATCATAGAAAGTGACGCATCATTAATATAACCACAATGACGAAAACCCATTTCGAAAAGCGTCGTTCCCTCTCGCTCTCTCTCACACGCCACCCCGTCTGTTTTGCTCGTTCGTCCAGATGAGCGCCTAGATCTCAGAGACTATAAGAGCTAGAGCAACCTAACTTTCTGTCCAAGCTCCAATGATACCACTTCAATACAAGTGTTTTTCAGAATTTTGCCATGCCCCCTTTCGCCTCAAGAACGAAAATCTGTGTACCTTACACCCGGTACTCAGTCAGTATATACATACATATATGAGCTTACGATTTAAATTTTGGGCAAAAAATAATATTTCAAAAATTGAAGTCAAACCATTTTAGGAATATTTATACATGTTTCCAATTTTGTTTGCATATGATTTGTACATTTCTACATGTATAACTACATTTTTGAGACGTAAAAGTGTTTGCGACAGAGAGAGAGGGAATGAGTCAGCGCTTGGCAGGCGTTGCGTAGCCACTGAAATTTAATTTGTTTCTTCTGGCCATAAAATTGTTCCGACCTGATCCATATTCGGCAATCAGGTAGATATGGTAACTTTCCATGATTCTGCGTTTTTGGTTTTCATTTATCTTAAAAATTGTGGATTCTACAGATTTTCGTCCATTGTGGGGGCGGAAAGGGGCGTGGCAAAATTTTGAAATACACTTGTGCTGAACTGATATCACAGAAGTTTGGATAGAAAGTTTGGTTTCCTTATAGTATCTGAGAACTAGGCGTCACAAAATTCGAATGGGCAAAGCAGATGGGGTCGCGTGTGAGAGAGAGCGAGAGGGAACGATGACTTTCGAAATGGTTTTCTTCATTGTAGCTATAATAATTATCCGATCTGATCCAGATTCAACACTCTGATAGAAATGATCATTCGCTATAGTTCAGCGTTTTTAGTTTTCTCGTATCTTCAACATTGTATACGCCACAGACTTTCGTTCTTTGTGGGGGCGGAAGGGGGCGGGGCGAAATTTTGAAATAGTGAAGTATTTGAAGTAGTGTGATCACAGAGGAGACTGGATACAAAACTTGGTTGCTCTAACTTTTATAGTCTCTGAGATATAGGCGCAAATGAAGACGGACGGACGGACAGACGGACGGACAGACAGACATGGCTATATCGACTCGGCTATTGATGCTGATCAAGAATATATATACTTTATGGGGTCGGAAACGCTTCTATCTGGGCGTTACACACAACCGTTATCCCCACAAATCTAATATACCCATTACTCTTCGAGTACCTGGTATAAAAATAATGGATAAGAAATATCCAAAAAACACATAAAAACGCATCTCAGGAAAATGTAGGTCTAATTTGAAAAACATCCCAAGAAGTAGGTACTAACGAATTCATATAAACAGGTACACTCAAGATTTTAGTCATGTTCAATATTGCACTGTGTACCTAAATGATGTTGATAGTTATTAATGAGTATGCAAGGTAGTTTTTACCTTTGGCCTGCACCAGGTAGACTGTTATTCATTTGAATATTCAAAAGAAATGGGAGAGCGCATACCATAGGGCTGACCTCTTTAATAGAAAAAATGCAAAAACTGGTTAATTAGAAACAGCTTGCGATGTGATAGACCCTCTACCTCCACATGTTCAGATTATACAAGGAAGAGATAACTTGTAGATGCAACATGTCATATATGTAAGTGCGGATCATTTATCGGAGTCACTGTCAGTCAGATATACGAATGACAAGGAAAACACTACGCATTACAAAAGCTGTTTCTAATACAAGCCCAGTAAGACTGGACAGGATCAAGAATAGCAACCTCACGTCACAAAATTCACAACCGAGGACGTACACCGATAAAGAGGTTTTAGCATTGTCTTTAGATTTGGGAATGTCTGAAGAGAAATATTCTATATTGCGGAATTCCTTAATCCATCATAACGTAACGTACACATGCTGCCTAAATACACTGCATTGGAGGTGGAATTAAAATGCCACAATACAAAATATTTTTTTTGTAAAGTCAGATTAAGGTAAAAATGTAATATAAAATAATTATGTATAGTAAGATTGACCACTAAAAGTACTTTATGATAAAGTACTTAGGTAGGTACTTAGGATTTTTAGGTAGGTATCTCGTTATTTCCTTCTTCATTATTCCCCAACGACATACATATACATATGTATCTATGTACATATGTATGCCGATAACGATTGATTTCGGTATTGCTGATCTATTCGCTACATTTTTTCAACTTTACTACTCTGTTAATTCTAACTACCTTCCCTCTATTCTTACTTCATCTAACGACTTCCGTATGAGATTACGCCACCCTGAAATTAAAAAAAAATAACATTTTGTTTCACCTAATTATACCCCGGTACTCGAAGAGTATAGGGGTATGTTAGATTTGTGGTGATAACGGATGTGTGTAACGCCCAGAAGGAAGCGTTTCCGACCCCATAAAGTATATATATTCTTGATCAGCATCAATAGCAGAGTCGATAAAGCCATGTTTGTTGGTCCGTCCGTCTGTCTTCATTAGCGCATAGATCTCAGAGACTATGAAAGATAGAGCAACCAAATTTTGTGTCCGGACTCCTGCGATATCACACTACTCCAAATGTGTTGCAAAATTTTGCCTTACCCCTTTCCGCCCGCACAAAAGACGAAAGTCTGTGGCGTACACAATTTTGAAGATACGAGAAATCGAAAAACGCAGAATCATAGAAAATTACCATTTCTATCAGAGTGTTGAATCTGGATCAGATCGGATAATTATTATAGCTACAATGAAGAAAAACATTTCGAAAAGCATCGTTCCTTCTCGCTCTCTCTCACACGCGACCTGTCTGTTTTGCCCATTCGTATTTTTTGACGCCTACTTCTCAGAGACTATAAGAGCTAGAGCAACGAAACTTTCTACCCAAACTCCTGTGATATCAAACCAGCACGAGTTTATTTCAAAATTTTGCCACGCCCCCACAAAGGACGAAAATCTGTGAAATCCACAATTTTTAAGATAAAAGAAAACCAAAAAGGCATAGTCATGGAAAATAACCGTATCTACCAGATTGCCGGATCTGGATCAGGTAGAACTACTATTATAGTCAGAAAGAACAAATTAAATTTCAGTCGCTTTGCAACGCCTGCCAAGCGCTTACTCATTCCCTCTCTCTCTCGCAAACACTTGTACGTCTCGAATATGTAGTTATACATGTAATGTAGAAATGTAAGAGCAGATGTAAAAAGCATATGTAAACAAAAATGGAAACATGTATAAAAATTCCAAAATTTAATTCGTCCATTTTGCGAACATATAATAAATTACATAAATCGTAAGCTCATATATGCATGTATATACTGACTGAGTACCGGGTATAAAGTAAAGCCGAGGCCTTTGCCGCGGCTCAAAACGTTCCCCCTCGTTTTAAAGCCAATATTCTTACGATTATTTTAATTTTACTTAAAAAACATAAAATCAAATACAAAAGTTACGGTCATTAGAAGCTAGAGCTGCAGAGAGTACTATAGACCTTTTTTTATCTTCTATAGCGTTTTTCTTCAAATTGAATTTTTCGGAGCTATGTACATATATACATATTTCCTCAGAAACTTCGCAACCCATTCTCTTGAAAATTTATTCATAATTTCTCAATAGCATTTCTGTACGGTATTACGTATGATTTTTCTGAGGTCATATACATTTTTCTTATTGTTATACATTTTGAAAGATGATACTTCTAAAAAAATGCAAATTTTTTTATAGTGCTCCCATTTTTTCAAAAAAAATTATTTTGCCAAAAACGACTACGTGATACCATAGGTAGTTTAATAAAGTTAAAGTTTCAATTACCGATTGTTGCGACATTTTGTTACTGGTACATGAACCGGTGGCATGCGCATTATCATTTCAGCATACGATTGACAATTTGAAGATCAAAAGAACCAAGTGAATCTACATCAAAAGATTCATTTGATTCGTGCACGGTGTTTTTTTTTGTTTAATTGGCTGAGATATAATTTTTTAATAACAATTATACCTTTTACCTTTTATACCTTTATAAAAAAAAATCTCCAAAAATGCAGTTAACAATTTTAATAAAAATATAATGTAAGATAATAAATATTATTATTTATTTATTTGATGTCAGAAATTGCTTGCAAATCAAATTAAACAATACATCTTAATAGTAATAGCTTACAGGGCCATCGACAATAAAACTACTTAAGAATATAAATACTATATAAAAATCTCCTGAAGTGTTCGAATTTTTTAAAAACCAATTTGATTCTTTTGCGAACAGCGATACAAAACGACATATGAAATGTATTGTATAAATTACAGAAAACGTAAGCTCACATATATATATACGGACACACATATACATATATACAGATACGGATATCTGACTTATAGCTGCATTTGTTACATCTGGCTCTATTAACATAAGGATCGTCGTAGTACCAAAGAAATGCGCAGCTGTTAGCACGTCTAAAACGTCGGGATGCTCTGAAATGTGAAGAAATGGTCTTGAGTTCACTATTGCAGTTATATGGCACACGAGGGTTCTCAAGTCATCGAAGCAAAACACCGAACTGGAGGTGAAACGGCCCACCAATATGGGAGGGGAAAGGAAGCGGCAGTCGATGTGATCTGCGACGCGAAACTCCTGAATTGTCTTCAGGTGCTTTTCGGAGAGGAAGATCCTCTTCAGCTCTGCCAACTCGTTCTTAGCTACCACAAAGTTGGTTGCGTTATCACAGGAAATCTCCCTTGGCCCACCATGAATAAAAGGGAATCGCTTGAGCGCGCTAATGAACGCTGGAGTCGACAAATCCTGCACAAGCTAAAAGTGTGCGGCCTTGGTGGCAAAGCAAATGAATTGGCAAATGTAGCATTTGATGGGTTATCTGGTCCGCACCTCACTCTTGTAAGAATTCCACTCCTGTAACAGCAAAGGCGTAAGTTGCATTCACACGTTCCTTTGGTAGGTCAGCGATGACATGCTGAAGTAAACGCGGATTGGCTTTGAAACATCTGGTGCAGCGATTTACGACATTTGCCACAGTCTTTCGTCTTCCAATTGGACAATACTCATGACGAATAAGTGCGATTAATGATCGTGGTCCAGCATGCAAGTTTCGCTCATTACATTACATTGCACAATTACAGCTGATGAGACGGGATGAAGCCTTGGAAGAATAACTGGATGCCGCGCGTTGAAATGAAGTGATGTATTTGCCACCCGCCCACCGACGCGTAATAATCCATGCTCATCCAGAAAGGGAGCGAGCAACCTCGTTGACGTTGTGGCAGATCCATCAAACACAACCCGCAGTTTGGTAGTTGTGCTGTTTTTTTAAGCACGAAATGATGTGGCAGAAAATAACGACAGCTACTGGACAGTTCTGATTCCACCAACGACATGTGATTAAGCTCTTGGTACTTTCTGATGAAAGAGGAGTACTGAGACTTTAGCTGCGACCGACGCTCAAGTTTCCGCTCCAAGTTGAGGAACCGGCGATATGCTTACAACCAAGATAACTTTCCAGATGATAGACGTGAGAAATTAGAAAATTTAATTGTTCCTCATAAACGATATCCTCCTGCTTGACCGTCACCGAAACTTCAGTGGAACTTTCTTTTTCTCCCAGAAACGCCTCAGCAACATTTCTACTTAATCGAGGAACTCAAGACCGGGGTCGGATGAGCACCGAGACCATAACAAGGCCTTACGAGTTTGCTGGCCAGGGTTGACTGGTCTAGTCTTAGTCGCTGAGGGAGGCGACTGGATGTTATGAGGTGCATTTGTGACCCGGAATATAAGAATGCCCAATATGGAATGAGTAATCCAGCACGATCCTTCAACAAAATAACTGCAGTGGCTAAGAGGACGATATCCCTGCAAGAATTCTGAGCTATCAGAGCGGTGGCTGTGAGTGGGACTCAGGTTGTGGTAATGACGAGACAGCGCACATTGATTGCGAGTATCTGTTTGTGAAATGCATTAGCGTGTGATGTTTGATACCACAGTGGCGACAAGTTGAGGACCTGCAAGTGCGAATATGATGATCAGGTTTCAGGCAATTAAGACAATTCTTCACCTCTTTTATGCGCAGCGAAGGCGAAAGATTTGAAAACAAGGTGCAAGTTAAAATACTATGGCCAGCAGTATTGCAAAATATACAATCAAGAGTAACCGCTTCAAAGGCTACGAACGAACTTTTACTGTTGTTAAGTGATGCATATGAATGAGTGAACTGTATAATTTTATATAGGTTTTATTTGATATATTTGATATAGGTGATTATGTAATATTGGTGGTTTACAACGTGTTTTATATGAATAGAGGGGGATCGACCTGCGGCGGTAACGAAATACGTGCGGTTCTTTGCGACTAGAATTTTCTACTAAATCAGCTCCACGAAAAGAAGTCGAACAAAAGGGAATAGAGAAGATCATACGATGCGACGGTTCAATGTAATAACGGTGCACATCGATGTATGCAGCGGCGGGTGCTGGCTATACGTGTGCGAGCCTAACAGTTATGTTTTGGGTACAATAACAACACACCTATGCGCGTGCAAATAGGTGCTTAAGCGGGGCAATACAATTTAAGGAAGCGATCTGGGCCTCAGTCCCGCCAGGGTCGAAATTACAGAAAATTTATAAATTGCCGGGACTCCAGAACAGAATGCGAACAGAAGAGATATTAACCTATAATGTATCCCCTGTACTCCTGGGCCCACAAAATCGCACTCGAGCATTAGCTTTAATATTTATTCTTTATTTACCCTGCCTACCGCACCGCTCAGCAACCCTACACTCATGACGTGAGACTCGCTTACCCCAGCTCCGTATGTCGCCTCAGCACCCGTGTCTCCGTCCTCCTGGTTGGTGTTGTCCTCCGGGAGCAGCGTTTCCCGGTCAGATTATGTCCTCGCGCTCGGTTTTCACTAGCCCCGTTACGACTCGCCGTTACGAAACACTCGTGTTTTATTTTAGAAAATATTCCGCGATTGCCCAGGCACATCTGTACTCGCTTGTGTCTCAGGCCGGACTTTTTTTTTGGTTCCTCCAGCTTTCTGATCGCAAGCCCTCTCTGCCGGTCTCGCGCTGCCCACGCTCTGCCGACGAGCCTCTGCTCTTTCCAGGTCGGTGCTCTGTCAATCTCCTCGCGCTAGCCATGATCCACCGGGTAACGGTGTTTTTCCCGTCCTCTGCCGGTCTCTGTTCGTTCTCTCGTCTGTTCATGAGCCGCTGGATAACGGCGTTTTTCCTGTCCTCTGCCAGTCTCTGTCTGCTCTCTCGTCTGTCCTCTCCGTGCTATTCATGGGCCGCTGGATAACGGCGTTTTCTTTTCCTGTCCTCTGCCGGTCTCTGTCCGTTCTTTCGTCTGGATAACGGCGTTTTCTTCTGTCCTCTGCCAGTCTCTGTCTGTTCGCTGAGCGTTTGTACTATTTCGGCGTGGGCGAGTCGATGGGATCGCGTTCTCTCTTGGCGGCGTTGGTTGTGTTGCTGGGCTCTCTCTTCCGTCGTCGGCTGCGTTGCTAGGCTCTCTCTCCGTCGTTGGTGTTGGCTGTGCGGCTGGACTCTCTATCTGTCGTTGGTGTTGGCGGGGCTGGGCTCTCTCTCCGTCGTTGGCGTTAGCTAGGGATGACACTGTTATGGTCGTATTCGAGATCGTGGTCGTGGCCCGCTCCCTTCAACAAAACAAGAAACGGTTCTACTTCTTATTGGCGCTTCGGGCCGTGTAATGAACTAAAGTCTTCGGGGCAAATACTCTTAAACCTAAATAATAAAGATTAATAATGGAGCCTGAAATGTTAACGTAGAATAAAGAAAAAAAGGAAAAAATTAGTGGGGGAGCGTACGCTCCTTCACACCCCCTCCATACTTCGGGGGGTCCGAAGAGTAACTGTGACCAACCGTCGTATGCCCAATCGTGACATGGGGTTCCGTAAGTATACGGTAATATTAGCGATCAGGTCCAGCGGTAGTTGATGGTCGAAGGTGTTGCTGGGGCCACTCAGGCTCATCAACGACCATTGGTCGGTCTCGGATTTATTAGGACGTGAATCTGTAGTTCACTCCGGTATTTCCGGTGCCGGCTGCAGTTCGTCCTCGTCTAGTATTTAGGGGCCAGTTTCGCGGCGAAGCCATCAGCTGCCTTGGATAGGTGATGCTGACGGAGAAGGACCAGCGCCTCCAGTTCGGGACGCCACTCTCGTCTGCGTAAGTCATACGTCTTCTTCTGGGTTTGGGACGCCTGCTGGGTTTTTTGTAGATTTGTAGATTTCCTGCAATCGGGTGGCCTTGTCGTGCGCGGGTTCGAGTTCTCCTGCTACTCCCGGGGTCATCTCGTCGTGCAATGCGCCAGGGAGTTTTGGTTCCCTTCCGAGTACCAGGAACGCAGGGCTGAAGCCGGTGGTATCTGAGGGGCTGCTATTCACGGCTAAGCTCAATTCTGGGAGTAGGTCGTCCCAGGTCCGTTGGTCCGTCTCAATGTAATGTGCTATCATTGTTTTGATAGTTCTGTTTGCCCGTTCCGTCGGGTTTTGTTGGGGTGTATATGGAGCAGTGTGTTCCAGTTCCATGCCTGCTTATCCGCAGAACTTCCGGAAGGATCGGCTTGTGAATTGCGTGCCGTTATCGCACACGAATTTCCGTGGGACTCCAAATCGACTGAGGATCCTCTCTCGGAAAGGGCCCTTTGCCTGACGCGTGTACATTTGCCCTGATGGTTTACATTGGCTCACCTTAAACTTCTGACAGCTCTCACATCGCTGCACGTATCGCACCACGTCCCGGTAGAGACCAGGCCAGTAATATCGTTGGACCACGCGGTTAGTAGTCTTCCGTATTCCTTGGTGGCCTGCTGTCGGGTGGTCATGGCATTCTTGGAGTACTCGGCGTCGGTGGTCACTGGCAACGCACAACTTCCACTGATGAGATTCCTCTTCGGCGGGTCGGTTCTCTGTCCTCTTGGCCGTTTTCGATTGTGAATTCGGCGCACTTCTCGGGCTGCGATCGGATCCGCTTGAGTAACCTCTGCAACCATGGGCACGTGGGTGGATGCTCCAGTGCTCGTCGATGGGCTGCCGGGAAAGGGCATCTGCTACGACATTTTGGCTCCCTCGCCGGTAATGAATGTCAAAGCGATACTGTTGGACCTCTAGAGCCCATCGAGCGATGCGTCCGGTTGGGTTATTGATAGAGTTCAACCACTTTAGAGCGAGATGGTCGGTGATGACGTCAAAATGGTAGCCCTCCAGGTAACATCGTAACTTTCTTATGGCCCAGACGGCTAAGCACTCTTTCTCCGTTGCCGAGTAGTTCTCCTCCGCTTTTCGGAGTCGTCGACTAGCGTAAGCTATGACCCTCTCCTCTCCGGATATCTCCGGTGTCAAAACTGCTCCAAGACCGTAGTCGCTTGCATCCGTTTGCAACGTGAACGTCTCCGAGGAGTCTGGGCAAGCTAGGACGGGTGCTTGAGTTAATTTCTCCTTCAACTCCTCGAATGCTGCTTGCTGTTTCTCACTCCAGATCCACTTTTTGTCCTTCTTTAGGAGGCTTGACATGGGCTGTACGATAGTTGCGAAATTCGGTACGAACCTGCGATACCAAGACGCCATGATGTCGTCGAGATACGCAAGAGCATGTGGCTCCATCTGGGGTCCGATAACACTATCCAGTGCCCTCTGAAACGTCGCTGATGCAGAATGAAGCCCGAACGGTATCTTCTTCCAATGGAAGAGGCCTCTGCCCTGAACCGTGAACGCGGTGCACTCCCTACTTCCTTCCGCCAGGGGGATCTGCCAGTACCCATTTTTGAGGTTCAACGTTGAAACGTAGCGCGTTGCCAGTAGTCCACACACATACGCATGTCTCCCGGGAAGGGAAGAAATCCCTACTAGCACGATCGGGACGCTATGCGGACTTTTGGAAGCTTTGATGCGTCCGTCCCTTAATTGCTCGTCGACCTGCGCGTTGATGATCTTCTGCATGGCCGGGGGAAATACTTCTGTTTGAGTGGCTTATCGTCTTTCATAATGATCGTGTGCTGGGTTATGTGCGAGACGCCACTCAGCCCTTCGAATTTGGCCAACTCTTGTTCCAAGAACGCGGCCACCCATGGCGCGAGCGGTGGTTCGGCCTCTGGGGGCATCTGCGGCGAGAGTTCCTCGGACAGGGTCGAAGCTATGATGGCTAGGTTCACCGTGAGGTGCGTGGTCCGGTCCGTTTTCAAAAAAGTATTACGTTGGCGAGCAGTGACGGCGTCGGCTAATGGCGCTAGCTGATAGTCAGTGGGAAAACTAGGTTCGAGGTTACTGACCTTGCGCAACCCATCCCGCTTCGAGCAGGGCTCGCTGCAGTAAGTGGCGATGCTACTTCAGCGGGGTTTTCCGTGTCGTTGCGGCAGAATAGCTGGGCGCCTGTAGTCCAACTCGATGCGTGGCTGGTACCTGGTACTGCTGCTAGGTCCATCATGATTGAGGCTTGGGTGCATTGTCCTAATAGAGCTGCTGGGTCTGGCGTGGTCGAGGCTTTGACTCGTTATCTTGGTGATGCTGCTGGGTCTGGCGTGGTCGAGGCTATGATTCGTGGTCCGGATGGCGTCGTTTCGTGTCGTCTTCAGAGTAGACCGTCTGGCCCTGGTAATATCCAGCGGTGTCGCTGGTTTGGCGGCAGACGGACTGGCCCTGGGTGTGTCCAGCGGTGTCGCAGTCGTCTCCGTCAAGGTCTTGTTGATCCTGCTTGCGTCTGTCGATGATTTGGCGGCAGACGGACTGGCCCTGGGTGTGCCCAGCGGTGTCGCAGTCGTCTCCGTTCAAGTTCTGTTGCTAGGTCTGGTGCGGTCGGGGCTGGCTGATGTTGTCCTAGTAGTGCGGCTGTGTTCGGCGTATTCGATGTTTGGTTTGGTTGTTCTGGTAGTGCGGCTGTGTTCGGCGTGTTCGGTGTTCGATGGCGTTGTCCAGGTAGGGAGGCTGTGTTCGGCGTGTTCGGTGTTCGATGGCGGTGTCTTAGTGTTCGTCGCAGAGCTGGTCGAGGGCGGGGTCACGAGCGGCATGGTCGGGGAAGGATTGTCATAGGATGTCGCTGTGTGCGGCAGAGACGGCGATAATACGGAGATGGGGTCGATTTCCCGGGTCAGTTGCAAGTACGCGAGTCCGCACAGGATTATCGCCTGAATCCCGCAAAATAAATCGAGCCCTAGTATGACGTCATCGACCACTATGGGTAGTACCAATAGGGTCACGTGCGTTTCTCGTTGGTCAAGCCGTACCTTGACTCTCACCGCTTGCGTCACTTCCTTCGTGGTTCCATCCGCCAGGCGGACCTGTGTCCTCACACTCCGCATGCTTCTTCTGTCCTTAGCTCCCTCACCATTCGATGGCTGATAAACGATCGGGTCGCTCCGGTATCCAAAGTCGCTGTCAATGGTAATTCTCCGATGGTGACTAGCGCGGCGGTTCTGCCACCCTCCAAGTTTAGAGGATGCGTTACTCCTGGGGGTCCTGGGTGTACGTCTCCGCTCGGGTCCCTACTGGGCGGAGACTCAATCCGTTTCCCGTCATCGATTGCCGGCTGCAGTCGATTGTTCGTATGCCGCGGTGGCCGTACTCCCAGCAGAACAACACTCGTCGATTCCTACAGGCGCCGTGGAAGTGACCCTTCTCTCCGCAATTACGGCAGGCCCGGCGCACATCTACGGGTTGGTCTCCGTCCTGGGTCGTCACGCGGTTAGCTGTCTCGTCATTTCGGGAAGGTGTTGCCTCGTCTGCAGTGGTACTTCGGTATGGGGGTACCCTTGGTTTGGTATCCGTGGAATTGCTTGCTGGTTAGGTCTGTCGGCGATCCCGAGTCACCTCGTACACCACTACCAACTGTGTGAGCTCTCTCAACGTCTCGAACTCATGCCTCCGGGTGAATAATTAATACTCGGGTCTAAGATTTTCATAGATCCTGTCTTATTCTCTTTCCGGCGTATATTGGGCTCACTGCATCATGAGTCGGAGATCAATCAGGTAATCCTGAAATGCCTCTCCAGGTCGTTGATATCGGCCTCGGGTACTAGTTTCCAGGCGCTGAAAATAACGAGGGGGCAGCAAGAACTCCAAGAACTCCTTTCGGAATTCGGCCCAAGGCTTGCCCTGCATTTGGAATGTTCGAAACCATCCCTCCGATTTGTTGGTTAACAACGAACTCTGCAGCGATATTCTGCAGTTCGTCTTTGCGTCGATACGAGATCCACTGCACGCCCATGCCGATAGCTGGATATCGAAGACGCTCGAGGTTAAATGTGCGGGGGAATACTTTCACACTGGGTCACGGCCGCTGGGTACCGATTGAATCCGCACGAGGTCCTAGTCGGTGATCTGTATTGTCGAAGCGCCTTGGTATCCTGGGCAGGGGTCCTGGTGATCCTGCTTGAGGATCCTTGCTGTCGTTGGTCATTGGTATGCTGGTCGATGATTTCAGGTATCCTGGGTCCTTGGGACGGTCCTTGTCGTTGATCCTTGCTTAGGGAGGATCCTTGTTGTAGTCCTTGCCAAGGGAGGGTCCTGGTCGCTGATCCTGGTTATCCTGGTCGGCGTGTATCCTGGTTGTCGATCCTGATTATTCTAGTCGGCGGCGCGGACAGATGTCAGAGTGCGCGCGAGAAGCGAGAATGAGCGATAAACCACTGCAAGCTAATTTAAGTGCAATCGCTGGAAAGATGTCAGAGTGAGAGCGAAGCGAGTTTCGAGTTCAAGCGATAAAACGAGAGCAAAGTGAGAAAGCAGTTTGCAACCTGCTTTATCGCTTCAACTCTCTGAGAGTGTACGATTGTTTTCTTGCATTCTGTTGCATTGATCTGTGCTTTAATTACCGTTTGTTTTAAAAACACCCGTGGAGATAAACGTAGAACACGATATTATTGAAGTAAAACTCTTTTTACTATGGTACCAAGAGAGCAAAAACTATCACATTCACATCAATAACTAATAGAGATCAATTTAGCTCGCTTCTCGCACAGCTCTCACTCTGCCATCTTCTCGCTTTGCTCATCGCATCTCGCTTCGCTTCGCTTCTCGCGCGCACTCTGACATCTGCCTAACTTGGTCGCGATTTTAACTCGAAGTCAGCTGGGTGACCTGGCAGGGTATGACCAGGACATCCTGATTATCCTGGTCGGCGGGTATCTTGGTTGTTGATCCTGATTATCCTGGTCGATGTGTACACTGGTCACGTTTTGCTTCGATGCCCCGGTCAACCGTCTCGATCTGAAGCTGCGCAGCAACTGTCCTTCTCTGGGCTCGGGGTCCGAAATATATGGGCTGGCCTCCTCTGCCACTCGCTCCGCCACTGCCGGCTCGCTGCCATCGTGTCACAGCCGATCCGCTGGCGTCGGCTCCGACTCCACGGCTTCTCTCCCTCTGCTGCTGGGCTGAGTTGCTCTGTGGCTGGGCTGCGTTTCTCTGCTGCCGTGCTATGCTTCTCTACTGCTGCTATGGCTATGGAGGTTAGGGAAGCCAGCCTCGTCTGTACGTGAATAACACTAGTCGACACGACTTTTCCGCTGTCGCCAAAAATGACTTTACTGATAGATTTGGATGTTTAAAAATTTTTAAAGAATGTTTTTTTTTCCAGGTGTAGTTTTTTTTTTAAGAATTTTTAAAAAATTTGGTATTTTTTGTCATAGGTAGTGCTTCTATTTTTCACATAACTTAAGTTTCCTACAACTGGTTGTATTGAACTTAGCAGTTAAAAAAAGCTGACAAATGCAGCTATAAATACGACTGAGACATTTTGTAGCTGCAACTTAACGTCTGGAAGACATTAAGCTTCCAAATTGAAATTTCATAATTTTTTTCGGTATATTTGAATCTCTTGATTTTTGGTTTTAGATAGACAATACATAGGAAATACACGGAAATCCGAATACACGGTCAGCGTCCGGACCGCTAAGGGCTCGATGCAATAGCCGGACGGCACCTTTGGGGGGTCGGCCGAACTACACACTACGACAGGGGAGGAAGGGGAAAACACACAAGGACGCCAGTCAGCGTCTACAAAAGGCCGAAACAATCGTCGGACAGCGCTTTGGGGGCCCGTGTGCCTGCTAATTACTCCGAAAGGAGAGAAGGGGTAGGGGGTGAGGAGAGGAACAGAAGGCGAACAGAAGAGATATTAACCTATAATGTATCCCCTGTACCCCACAAAATCGCACTCGAGTGATCAACAGAGCATTAGCTTTAATATTTATTCTTTATTTACCCTGCCTACCGCACCGCTCAGCAACCCTACACTCCCGACGTGAGAATCGCTTACCCCAGCTCCGTATGTCGCCTCAGCACCCGTGTCTCCGTCCTCCTGGTTGGTGTTGTCCTCCGGGAGCAGCGTTTCCCGGTCAGATTATGTCCTCGCGCTCGGTTTTCACTAGCCCCGTTACGACTCGCCGTTACGAAACACTCGTGTTTTATTTTAGAAAATATTCCGCGATCGCCCAGGCACATCTGTACTCGCTTGTGTCTCAGGCCGGACTTTTTTTTTGGTTCCTCCAGCTTTCTGATCGCAAGCCCTCTCTGCCGGTCTTGCGCTGCCCACGCTCTGCCGACGAGCCTCTGCTCTTTCCAGGTCGGTGCTCTGTCAATATCCTCGCGCTGGCCATGATCCACTGGGTAACGGTGTTTTTCCCGTCCTCTGCCGGTCTCTGTTCGTTCTCTCGTCTGTTCATGAGCCGCTGGATAACGGCGTTTTCTTTTCCTGTCCTCTGCCGGTCTCTGTCCGTTCTTTCGTCTGGATAACGGCGTTTTCTTCTGTCCTCTGCCAGTCTCTGTCTGTTCGCTGAGCTTTTGCTCTATTTCGGCGTGGGCGAGTCGATGGGATCGCGTTCTCTCTTGGCGGCGTTGGCTGTGCGGCTGGACTCTCTCTCTGTCGTTGGTGTTGGCGGGGCTGGGCTCTCTCTCCGTCGTTGGCATTGGCTAAGGATGACACTTTTATGGTAGTGTTCGTGACCGTGGTCGTGGCACCCTCCCTCCAACAAAACAAGAAACGGTGCTACTTCTTATTGGCGCTTCGGGCCGTGTAATGAACTAAAGTTTTCGGGGCAAATACTCTTAAACCTAAATAATAATGATTAATAACGGAGCCTCCATGGCTTTAATCCTAAAAATGAATGAAATGTTAACTTGGAATAAAGAAAAAAAGAAACAAATATGTGGGGGAGCGTACGCTCCTTCACAACAATTATAAGCATATGAATAGGGCAAGTTATAATATTAATGAATATCGATTAACAAAATACCGGCCCCCCTGAACGATTGTTCAGTTCAAGGGAAGCACAGCAATTTTGGTGATAGGTCTCTTGTACACTCCTCTGGCAGTTCTTACGGTGACCACTCGAACTCTCTCGTCTTTACCAGGATGAACTTCGATGATTCGGCCAAGCAGCCACTTGCTAGGCGGTTGATTAGGCTCCTTCAGTACCACAAGAGTATCCACGGTTAGATTGTTGACATGTCCAAGCTTTGCCAAACTTCGGTGTCCGACCAGCCGATGTCTTGATGGTAACTGGTCCAGCGTAATCCAATCCAGAATGTAGAAAACAGCGGGTGGGCTGAACTTGAAAAGCGGAAGATCAGCCTTGAGTTGTGAACTCGTACCTTTGCGCTGGAGGAAACAAATCTTGCAGTTGAATAAAATCTTCCGGTTTATGTTGCGGGCCCCGAGAATCTAATACTTCTGTCTTAAAGTGTGAAACATAAAGTCAACTCCAGCTTGTAGCGATGTGACGTGCTGGTGTCTAGCTAGTAGAACAGTGACTGATAATTCCTTTGGAATAGGTGGTCCAATGTGTAGTCGCGAATTGAGTGAGTATCCCTTGCAGTCCTCCCCAGAGCCATCGAATACATCTCGGCATTGCGTGATGGTGCTATCTGGTTTAAATACTGCGTGGTGGGCTAAGTAGTTGTGATTGGCGGGATCCTCGTCTTTGCTAGTAGACTCAACTCTATGTGTCCTCGTTGTTTGAGTGCCGGAAACTTTCGGAATTTCCGTTCGAGAGAAGAAAAGCGGCGTATGGCTTGTGGTAATGTGGACCCCATCGGCGGGGCAGAATCCTTGAACGGATATTGGACGATGTACACGACGTATGCGTTCGAACGAAGTGCTGCTCAGCGGGATCACTAGCGTTAATGGTTGCGTTACTTGGTTGAACTTGTTCCATGTCCATGAACGATCGAACTAATGTATCCCGATCCTCGTGAGCGTGATGTGCTAATGCGTGAGTGTGAGTATCATTACAGGGATGGTAGCTGCCTGGAATGACCCAATCAAAATTAGTATGAAGTGCAATAGAATATTCTAAGCCAAACTCTTTGCGTTGTCCAGTGTAAATGCTCAAAAGTTGATCAGCTCTTAAAATCACGTCGATTTCGCCTGGTTTCCCAAATGTAGGGTTCGCTAAGAGTAGGTCACAAATCTGTTCCCACAACGGAGTGTTCGACTCGATCCTCTGGGCTGGAATCGAGGAGGTTAAAGTATGCATAATCAGACCTGTTACCGTCACTGATGCAGCGCTTGTGCGGGAGAGCAGCTTGAACGTGGCGCGACCTCGGCTAACCCCAGCAGGTTTTGCACCTAGGCCAACCACCGGTATACGAGTATGCGTGCGCGGCAATCCGGTCCGTTGAATAAACGACTCGGCGACCATCGTTATAGTTGAACCAATATCCAGTAGCATCCTGCAGCTTGTCTCGTTGCCCCAGGCGTCAACTATAGTGGCTAAAATCGTTGGCAATATGGTTTGACTTGGCCAAGAATCCCCTCTCCAATGTGTGATGGCTGACCACGGCAGGATCAGCATCAGCAGAATGTATGTGCGAGCGTAAATTGGGTCAGCAGGTGTATTGACAGCGGAGTGGTGCGTATCTGTTCTGGATGGTCAAGTGTGTGGTGCCTCGACTTGCACAGACGACACGTGTTTGTGGAATTACAATCCTTTACTTGATGAGACCGACTCAGGTAATTGAAGCACAAGTTAACCTCCCTTGCAAACGTGCTACGATCCACAACGCTTAGAGCTTTAAATTGAATGCACACATAAATACTGTGTGGCCCGTTACAATATACGCACTCACGAACAGACGTAGTTGGCACGTCAACATGATGAGAAATTGGTATCATGAACGTATTTTGGATCTTGACTTGCATTCAGGGTTTAGTTTTGATAACAAGATATGGATCAGCCACACATCGCGGTTGTCGCACTTCAGCGCGTGTAGACCGCGTATACTCTCATCTGCGGTGTCGACAATTTTACGCAACTCGATTATGTCTGAACCTTTTGCATTTGGCAACGAAAAAAAGTTTTGATTGAATGACCGAGCAATCAGTGATTTTTTGTTATAACGGTTTTTGAGCCTCTCCCATGCGTCCTCGTAATTATCATCAGTAATGGGAATATGTTTGATCAGAGACAAAGCTTCACCATCTAGATAGGATTTCAAATAATGGAATTTTAAACATTTGGAAAGACTGCTCATCTTGTCGACTGAGCGGCCTAGAAACAGGTCACTAAACTGACACCAATCCTCGTATTTTCTCGAATCTTCTCCAGAAGTTCTGTTTGTCCCTCAAATAGACGTTCCACAGTACTAGACAACAATATATTTAAAGTGTCGTGACCATTATCGTGACTGCTCCGCTCACTTATGGCTCCAGTAAATATGGCATGGGCGCTAAAGAACTTTCCCTCATAATCTGCTATATCCAAATTAGGTTCGACAAATTCTTCTTCCTCATAATATTGGACGAGGTCTTCAGAGAGCTCCACAAAGTGGTTGAAAGTTGCAATGTTCTAATGTTTGCACAGAAGTACATGACTGTACAAATTCCGAAGCCTCCGTAAATGCGCGAGAAAGTTGGGATTTGCACGCACCACGCTGCTGAATTATGCGATGTACGTGGGCCTTCATGACGAACAGCGGTCAGCGATATCACAGTATATGTATGTATTTCAAATAAAATCAGACGCGGCGATCCGGCTCGAAGGACCAAAATTTGCTATGGTTATGAATGAGTGAACTGTATAATTTTATATAGGTTTTATTTGATATAGGTGATTATGTTATATTGGTGGCTTACAACGTGTTTTATATGAATAGCGAGGATCGATATATGTATATGTATTTCAAATAAAATCAGACGCGGACCAAAATTTGCTATGGTTATGAATGAGTAAACTGTATAATTTTATATAGGTTTTATTTGATATATTTGATATCGGTGATTATGTTATATTGGCGGTCCACAACGTGTTTTATATGAATAGCGAGGATCCATATATGTATATGTATTTCAAATAAAATCAGACGCGGACCAAAATTTGCTATGGTTATGAATGAGTGAACTGTATAATTTGATATAGGTTTTATTTGATATATTTGATATAGATGATTATGTTATATTGGCGTTATATAGCGGAGGATCGATCTGCCGCGGTAACGATATGCGTGTGGTTCTTTGCGACTAGAATTTTCTACTAAATCAACTCCACGAAAAGAAGTCGAACAAAAGGGAATAGAGAAGATCATGCGATGCGACGGTTCATTGTAATAACGGTGCACATCGATGTATGTATGCAGCGGCGGGTGCTGGCTATACGTGTGAGAGCGTAACAGTTATGTTTTCGGTTCAAGCAATAACAACACACCTATGCGCGTGCAAATAGGTGCATAAGCGGGGCAATACAATTATAAGCATATCAATAGGGCAAGTTATAATATTACGGAATATCGATTAACTAAGCGGCTAATTTCTCAACAAGTGCTTTTTTAATCTTTCCGAGATCTTTGCTTCAGAAACTCGGTAAATTGCAGCAGGCTGTGTATAATTCAGTCAACAGCTTGCTCCTTTGTCCCCATACTTTTTAAGGCTCGCAGATTGTCAATTGCGGTATCTGTCAAGGACCGGAGTTGAAACACAGACGACTACTTAACGCGCTGCACACCCAGAATGTCATGTAAGAATGTAAAAGATTTAACGCTTATTATTACAGCTTCTGTTCAGCAGCTATAATGCGATGCGGTAGCTGGCGTGCCTTAATTCTAACGACGAGATCGTAGCGTATGCAGTTTCTCCACATTTGTCAAGTTAGCATCCTTGTCGAGTATGTAGGAAAACATGCTCCGAAAAGCGGAATACTTTCAGTAGCCCCACTGAATTCCGGTAGCTTTAACTCCGGTAGGCGATGCCGATGCTGCATTAAAACCGTAGCTGGAATATATAGTCCGCAATATAGTCCGTCCACATTATTGAGCAAGGGAGCATTGTGGGCTGCCATTCAATTCACTCTTTATGCTAATCTCCAGCATGACCACGCATTCGTCAAATTTTTCTTTTAAGGAACTATCGATCTCATCAAGATCTATCCTTTCCAGGACACTGTGATGATCGACCAGATCCATTCAAGACTTTAAACGGACGTTCAACTCCTCCTCACTGAGCTCACTAATCTTCTACTTGCCGATGGCGCTTTAAATTCTCGGTGCTGCATTTAGCATGGCTTGCACCCTACGCTTGTAGTACGTAGGGGCACCGAAACTGAAAAGAAACAACAGCATGCAGACCGTTACCTGTTGAATTCAATGACCAGTAATCGTCCGTATAAGAGTTTGCGAAGGCTATCAGATGAGCAAATTGACGAGAATGGTGATAAAAGATATGAACATCAAACATATGGAATATGTTCAATCACCAACATTTTTACCTGTTTTGGTTCATCTTGTGTTTGACGGACATTGGATCTAATAAAATCGTGGCACTAGAGATGCGAAGCGTTTCGAGGGTGCAGAAATAGTCTGTTAACTGTCAAATTAACGCGTTTGCACAGAAGGGTATGATAAAACGATACAACTCTTGCTTAAGCCGGTCGTCTTTCCACATCGCTCCTGCATTTTCTGATTTTACTCTGAATTCACTCAACATTAATTGCCAATAGTTGTGTATATCTCGGAACTTATCATAACTGAACATTAATTGTGTTGAATTCCAGGGATTTGGTAGTGGAAAGTTGAGCTAATATAAATTTAAAGTCGCGCAAGCTATTTGTTATTGCTTTTGTCCATTCCGCTTTGGATCTCCGCTCTCTGTGCTCACCGTTTCGTGCACTTCATCTGTTGCATTGCCTACACACTGCTCATCTTTTCGTCGCTTTGCTGGACCGTCCGCCGTTTGCCGTGCAAATAGCTACTGCTGATCGTCGTGTTCGCTTTGCGGCCTGCTCCCTCTCTCAACTTACGCTCTCTCTCTGTGCATCTTCTTTTGGACCTTGCTCCGCTGTTAAACGGCAAAGCGGGATGTCAAAAACCACAGCAAAGCACGTCCGTAGTGACTCGTCGCTTGATCTGAGATCTGGTCGCATCTCAGATACTCCTTCGCTGCAACTGATCGAGCTGATTAATAATTATTACGGTTATAACTAAGCCGTTTATTTTTATATTTTTATAAGCGATACCTTAAACGACGCCTAATTAATGTGTCTATCTAAAACCAAAAATCAAGGCATTCAAATATTTTTTTTCGACTTTTCCTGAGCTTTCAAAGTCAAAATTTCGGGGAAAAATACCGAAAAAAATTATGAAATTTCAATTTGGAAGCTTAATATCTTCCAGACGTTAAGTTGCAGCTACAAAGTGTCTGAGTCGGATTTATAGCTGCATTTGTCAGCTTTTTTTAACTGCAAAGTTCAATACAACCAGTTGTAGGAAACTTAAGTTATGTAAAAAATAGAAGCACTACCTATGACAAAAAACAACAAATTTTTTAAAAATTCTTAAAAAGAAAACTACTCCATGAAAAAAAAACCATAATTCTTTAAAAAAATTTAAATCTCTAAATCTATCAGAAAAAGTCATTTTTGGCCACAGCGGAAAAAAAAAGTTGAATTTTGTCGAGTAGTGTAATCGATTCGATGAATAGGCGAAACACATCAGCTGCAGCGTGAGGGAAGCTGAAGAAAGAATTCTGCGTGAGATGGCAGATAAGTTTGAGGCTTGACTTTATAGGCCGACGACAAATGGAGAAGCTTGAGGATGGAAGCGGTGAAATTCGTGCGCTATGCAGCAAGGTGGTGGAGCTAGAGGCGAAACTCCAAGCCAAAGCGGATGCAGATGCCGAAGCAAGCATTGCAAACGATGTGAGGGTACATCGGATGCCTTTACTAGAAGAGGAGAAACTAAAGACTCTCTTCATTAGCCTCTCTTACTCGTTAGGCCTCACACCACCACAGAAAGTGAAGGAGATCTTTCGGGTTAAGGGACCATGAACAGAATGTTGTTGTCCGTCATTCCGTCATCATTACAAAACTTGATAGCAAGCGAGATAAAATCATGCTCCTGCAACGGGTTGGAGAACATCGACGACAGACCAAGCAGTCAGTTAGCTTAGAGTTGTTTGGAATTCAGTCGCAGAAACCCTTCTACATCAACGAGCAGCTCTCGAAAATCCATTAACACATCTTCAGAGAGGCAATGAAGATGAAGAAGCGTAATGCTCTGTTGGCTGTCTTCACCCGGCGTGCTATGGTCTACGTTCGGCAGAGTGTTCGCGGCGAATTTGTGTGCCTTAAGAGTATGGCTGATCTCTGTGCCCTGCAGGGAGTGGAAGCTGTGACTGAGGAGGCGACTCAATCCGCATCTGGAGGAACTGGAACTGGGCGGAGTAATTTTCGATAGAACTCTAGATTAATTTTTGTCCTCTACTTAATGTTTCACATCAGGTTTAATATTTCTACTAATCTTGTACTAGTCTCTGTTAGGAATCTCACTCGCTTTACAGCATCTCCCCGTACTCTTAAAACAGTGGTGTTTGGATTGTCTCCTCTAATTTGTTTTTATTCCAGTGATTATGGATGATAATGCATGGTCGTCCGGCTCGAGAAGCTATACAATGCTAAGAATACTTGGCAATCAAGGGGAAGGTCTGCGTGTATGCCATATTAATGCCCAAAGCCTAACTAAGAAAATCGAAGAATTTAGGTATCTATTTTTCAAGTCCAATATTGATGTCATATGTGTGTCAGAAACGTGGTTTTCGTCTCATGTTAGTAATTTGTTAGTTGAGTGTACTGGTTATGATTTATTTCGATCTGATCGAGATAGTCACGCTGGAGGTGTAGCTATATATATAAGTAAACTTTTAAATTCTAAACTTGTATGTAATCACCCAAGTGAAAGTGCAGTGGAGTGGATATTTGTTCAAGTCACAAGCACAATACATTCTTCCAAAATTTTAATAGGCTGTGTGTATAGACCTCATCGATATATAGAATATCAAAATTTAACTGACGTATTGTCTACCATGTCGCTCGCCTATACAGATCTAATATTAGCTGGGGACTTCAACAGCAATGTCCTGCGAGAAAGGCAATTACATTACTCGACAAAATTCAACTTTTTTTTTTCCGCTGTCGCCAAAAATTACGTTTTCTGATAGATTTGAAGATTTAAATTTTTTTAAAGAGTTATGGTTTTTTTTTCCAGGTTTAGTTTTTTTTTAAGAATTTTTAAAAAATTTGATATTTTTTGTCATAGGTAGTGCTTCTATTTTTCACATAACTGAAGTTTCCTACAACTGGTTGTATTGAACTTTAAAGTTGAACGTCTTCCAGACGTTAAGTTGCAGCTACAAAGTGTCTGGGTCGGATTTATATCTGAATTTGTCAGCTTTTCAAAACTGCAAAGTTCAATTAAAAGAGTTTTACTTAACTTAATTTATGTAAAATATAGAAGCACTACCACTGAAAAAAAATACAAAATTATTAAAAAATTCTTTAAAAAAAAACTAAACCTGGACAAAAAAAAAACATTCTTTAAAAATTTTTAAACATAAAAATCTATCAGAAAAAGTTATTTTGGGCGACAGCGGAAAAGTCATGTTGACTAGTTTTACTTGAAAACTTTAGACAAATAAGCAATCAGGTTTTCGTGTGGGCAGAAGTTGTACAACAGCAATAATAAACGTAGTTGAACGTATAAGAGAAAAATTGGACTCTGATAATATAACGTTCCTGACCCTTCTAGATTATACTAAAGCTCTTGACACGGTAAACCACGAAATTTTTAGCGTACAGCAACAAGACCAATTTTTTCGTACTTGAGTAATCGTATGCAGTCTGTGTCTATAAATAATATGTACTTGTCTTTACTTTGTGTCAATGGTAGTGTTCCTAAAGGATCCATCCTAGGGCCATTACTGTTCTCTGTGAATGTTAATGATCTACCGAGTATATAATCAAGTTGTGACGTTCATATATGTACATATATGCTGATGATGTTCAAATGTTTGTTAGTCGTCCTATTAGAAGAATTAATGACTGTATTCGTGTCTGTAATAGTGAATTGAAAAGTGTAAGTCAGTGGGCTAAAATCAATGGGCTAGGATTAAATCCAAATAAGTCAAAATGTATAGTCATAGGTAAAAGAAAGTTCGACACTAATGCACTACAAAAATTGGCTATTGAAAACATCCCCATTGAATTTGTAGAACGTGCAAACAACTTTGGTTTTATGTTTAACCAAACGTTGAAATGAAATGATCACATAAACAGATCAGTCGGAAAAGCTATTGGGATACTTAGAAATTTATATCTAACTAAAGACTTTCTACCAGTTAAAATCAGATAAACAATTGCGAAAATGTACATCACACCAGTACTTTTCTATGGTATAGAAGTATTTAATGACTATAACTGCGCCAGACAACGCAAGCTGCAAGTTACTTTTAATAATATTGCGAGATATATTTATAATAGACGTAGAACTGACCATATTTCGGACGTAATGATAAAAATTTTCGATATGCCACTTAAATCCTGGATAGACCTTAGGGTCTTAGTATTACTGCATAATGTTATATACACCAAAGAGCCATCTTACCTATATGAACGACTTATGTTTAGCACGTACGAAAAATATTATTTGCTTTAAATACAAGTACACATGCACAATGAAACAGTTCTTTGTATATGCTGTTCGAGTTTGGAATCATCTTCCCCACGCCATCAAAGCAATCAATGGGGGGATGCAGTTCAAAATCGCACTGGAGAATCATCTACGCACTACATAAGTTGAATTGGAGATAGTAGAGAGGGGTTGAACGGAGAGTGAGAGTGAAATTCCTAGAAACTAAATTAAAACTAAGCTTAATATTATATTATTAAATGTTAGTATATAAGTTCGAATGTGTGTAATTGTAATTACTTCTTAATGTAAGTAATTTAAATGTCAAATGTTACTATTACACTTGTTGTGACTAGCGCCCTAATTTATAAGTATAAAATGCTTGTCGTGTTAGGGTGAAATAATAATGAAATAAATAATGTGAGTTACTGAGTGAGATCATCCAGTCCGATCAAAAGGTCAAAAGGCGCGGAGATGTGGTTTCTTCTGAGAGAGCGAGGAAAAGAAATTGTTGAAGGAGAGCAATTGGATGGGCCAATATCGTATAGGATTTTTCATAATCTAAGAGAGCCTAGCATAATAAGAAGTTCTTCAATATGCATATAGATTGGATACAAGGGAGAAGTAACTGCGACACACTGCGCTCAAGGCACGACAAAATTCAAAAAGAAGAAGAGTATTTTAAATGATTTATAACACGACTCAACAAAGTTCAACTTTTTATTTCTGCTGTGGTCCAAAATGACTTTTTCTATTAGATTTGGAAATTTGAATTTTTTCAAGAATTATGATTTTTTTCTAATGATTTAGTTTTTGTTTAAAGGAAGATATTAAGATTTCACATCAAATTTCAATATTTTTTTCGGTTATATGAAAAATAATAGCACTACCTTTGAAAAAAATATCAGATGTTTAAAAAATTCTTTAAAAAAAAACTAAACCATAAAAAAATTCTTAATTCCATAAAAAATTTTAAATCTCCAAATCTATCAGAAAAAGTCCTCTTTGCCCACAGCAGCAATGTCATGTTGACTAGTGTAATGAAATGCTGTGGTATGAAATGGGTCTATTCAGTTTTGGTGTCATATTTGTGGATCAAGTTGGAAATTTGAAATCATCTCACCATTGCACTTGCACCTTGAATACCCTAATAGTATGTGAAGTCAATTATGATGTATTATGTATGTATATTTACATGTCTATATTCGTTAACAGATTTCTTTATGCTATATTAAAGTATATTTGCATATACAGCATATACAAAAGAGCAGTTTCTCAGATATTGTGGGTCAATTTTCTGCAAAAGCGTTAAAAAAGAAAAAGGTTACTGTCAGATTTCCAGCGCGACATAAATTACCAAATTACTTAATTAATAGCCAGTAGTGCAGAGCAACGTAAATATACCTTTACACTGCCTGCTGTAAATAAAAAAGGTTTACCGCATATTCTTACGCACGGCAGTGGCCGTCAAGCCTTCTTTGTTTCGTTTCTACAAATAAAGCATTCAGTTGTTCTCTGGCGGTCCATCTATTTTCCATTGGTCTGCTTGTATAGCTTTCTTTCGTTGTATTGCTTGCATAAAGTCGCAGCCGATTCGCTGCACCTGCTAATTATTAGGCTTGAGCTGATTGGCTTCATAACGCATTCGTTGTATTGCTCTTGCCACTTCACACTATCACTCTTACTTGGTTGTCATACACATAACCAGAAAAGCAAAAATCATCCCTTTTTTGCGAGATACAAAGCGTGCTTAACTTTTGGTGTTGATTTATTTAAATCTTGTTCGGCGAAGTGTTCAGAGACAAACGCAAAGTGTGAAACGGGATGAAGTTTCATCACTAAAGGATGAATTATGTGTAGAGGCGCATAACACAAAATGGACAGTGCCACTGTCATTTCTTAAACAACTATTGCCGACTTTAAGGCATTTGAGGACACTATTAAAGAAGAAAAAGAAAATTAAAGAAGGCTACTCTATTAATGTATTAGAAAAACGAGAGGGAAAGTTTTGAGCCGCGTCAAGGGCCGCGGCTCTACCTTATACCCGGTACTCAGTCATTATATACATACATTTATGAGCTTACGATTTATGAAATTAAATTTTGGGCAAAAACTAATATTTAAAATCAAATAATGAAGTCAAACCATTTTTGGAATTTTTATAAATGTTTCCATTTTTGTTTACATATACGTATACTTTTTACATCAGCTTCTACATTTCTACATGTACATGTATAACTACACATACGAAACGTGGAAGTGTTTGTGACAGAGAGAGAGGGAATGAGCAACGCTTGGCAGGCGTTGCGTAGCCACTGAAATTTAATTTAGTCCTTCTGTCCATAATAATGATCCGACCTAATCCAGATTCGATAATCTGTTAGACACGGTCATTTTCCATGATTCTGCGTTTTTCGTTTTCTCGTACCTTAAAAATTGTGGATTCCACAGATTTTCGTCCTTTGTGGGGGCGGAAGGGGGCGTGGCAAAATTTGGAAATAAACTCGTGCTGGTTCGATATCACAGGAGTTTGGATAAAAGTTTGGTTGCTCTAGCTTTTATAGTCTCTGAGAACTAGGCGTCAAAAAACACGAATGGGCAAAGCAGACGGGGTCGCGTGTGAGAGAGAGCGAGAGGGAACGATGACTTTCGAAATGGTTTTTGTATCTTCAAAATTGTGTACGCCACAGACTTTCGTCCTTTGTGCGGGCGGAAAGGGGCGGGGCGAAATTTTGCAACACATTTGGAGTAGTGTGATCACACAGGAGACTGGATACAAAACTTGGTTGCTCTAGCTTTTATAGTCTCTGAGATCTAGGCGCAAATGAAGACGGACAGACAGACGGACGGACAGACGGACGGACAGACAGACATGACAATATCGACTCGGCTCCTGATGCTGATCCAGAATGTATGTTCTTTATGGGGTCGGAAAAGCTTCCTTTTGGGCGTTACACACAACCGTTATCACCACAAATCTAATATACCCCTACACTCTTCGAGTACCGGGTATAATAAGCAGATTGCATAATCCATTTGATTTTTATACATATACACACTAACACTATCATACCCAAATAAGTATACATGTATGCATTCTTCTGAAAAAAAGTTCAGTTCTAACCTAGTTCTGATCATGAAAACACCAAGTTTTTTCCGTACAATAACAAAGCATTAGACATTTTTCGAGACAATTTTTGATTTGTTGTTACGTTACCATTACTTGGTCGTCGGTACACTACCTTCCATAGATTTTATGAAGTTTATAATATGAACACGATGCAACCACTTTGAAAGATGATTCATGGTCAGTCGAACTCTTTAGAAGAATTATGTATTCAGGCTGGCTCCTGTCTGTCTTCCTGTACTTTTACGTTTTCAGCCAAAACATACCATTTTCGTTGTTAGGTGCTCTGGTTTTCAAAAATTTGTATCAGAAAGGCCAGAAAGGGCGTGATTTAAGAAGATTAAAATATCTTAGATGCAACACATGTGTAATTAACATGTCTGACGAACTGTGAGTAACAGCGTGCAAATTGAAAATTAAACTGCTTATAGTCAAGCCATCACATTTATGAAGTCATTTCGGTTCGACTATCATTCCTTCCCAAAATGATTTTTGAGAAAATGCACTTAAATATCAATTTTTAAGTTTTGGAAGCTAGAATTAAATGCTGCTCGAAACAGCTTACAATATACATAGTAAGTTACGAGCTTAATCTGAGCTGCGCAAAAATGTATCATTTGAAACCGTTTCGAAAACCAGAAGCGAAAGCTAAAGCCAAACTGCCCTGGTAAAAGCCTGTATCCAGCACTGCGGAAAATTACTGACAGGAATCTGTTGTTTATTTTGTTTATGTGGAACGTAACTAAAATGATGTGACCAAGAAAATAAAACTCGTTTGGCCACTCTCATGATTAAGCTGTTTTTTGTAAACAACGCCAATTTTGAAAAATCAACTGAAATTAAAAAAAAAATCTCTGACGATAAAGTGAGGTGCTGGATACAGGCCTTAAGTGTAGAGATAAAGAAAATTGAAAATAATTATGTTTAGAGTAAACAAACCTGAAGTATGGTTTAGTATTGCGCTTAAAGTTAATAGCCTTTTTACACTTCCGCATAATTGTCGAAGGTGTGGAAAAATTATGCTAGCCGTTTAAGCTAGGTACCCAGCACCGCGAAAACTAAAAATTACTGTCAAACTCCATATAAAAACGAAGGGGAACGCTTTAATTTATACCCCGTACTCAGTCAGTATATATATACTGTGAGGAATCGATATTCCTCACAAGACCCTAGTAGGGGATGGGGCGAAATGGCCAGCGAAGAGCGCAAGGCGATCCCGTTAAGCGAGAGGATGGAGCGGGCCTCGCCATGTGGATCCCATGTAGGCCATGTAGATCCCATGTAGGCCATGTGGATCCCATGTAGGCCATGTAATCCCATGTAGGCCATGTAGGCCGATCCCGGTGCGGAAGGCTTGGGAAGACGAAGCGGTCGATGGAAAAGTACCAAGGGAAAGGAACCGTTGCGGATGGGTAGCGACGCGGACGCTGTGCCACAGGCAGCCTATAAGAGGAGGTCCGCGGCAGTCAAGAGGGACAGTCAAGTGCGGGAACCAAGAGCGTCACCAAGCTAACGCGGTACAAGTGTGAAACGGAATTAGTGCAGCCAGGAGGAGCAACGACTACCAGTGTCGACAATAGAGAAGTGACGGCAATCAAAACCAAGAAACTCACCGCGTAAAGGTGAGACCATTGGCCAGGTGAACCCACTGTGTGCGGAGCTGTGCGAGCGGCGGACGAGGCGGTAGCCAAGTCAGTGCATTGGGAAGGACGGTACTGAGCGGAGTAGCAAGAGGAGTATCAAGATGAAGAGCCGGCAGTAGATTCATTCGCTGAGGAAGGAGGAACTGATGCAGTGCGCCAAGGCATGCGGGATTCAGTTGGAGGGCTCAGTGGACGAGATGCGAAAGGCGTTTAAGATCTGGGTCGAGAAGCATGTGACGGAACCGGAGTTTGCCGACGTGATTGAGGAGTGGGAGATGAAAACGGGCAGGATCTCGCCGGCGGCGCAGACTGAGGACAGGGAAGGTGCATATGAACGCCTGATGCCGCGGGAGAGTGCAAAGCGGTCGACGCTATGGAAGACGCCGTCAAAGTTCCAAGAAGAACTGATAGCGAGCCTGGCGGTCCCACTAAAGGTCCAGACACCCAGTCGGCAGCGGGCCAATAGTGGGGAGAGACCGGCCGAGTCGGAAGCCCGGGGACAAAACGCGCGTCGGTCGGAGTGTGAGAGGACGGAGGAGGATCGACGAAGGCCCCAGGAAGAGGCCGCGAGGCAGCCACGCGTTAATTCGGCCGTCGAGGCCAAGCAGGTGAGAGAGTGGTCATTTCGTTTCGACGGGACGGAAAAGCCACTCGAGTTCCTGGAGCAGGTGGAATGGTCGGCCGACATGTATGGGTTGGATGTGGACCAGATACCGAGGGCGATGCCAGAACTGCTAAAGGGGCGAGCGCTGATGTGGTTCCTCGCTAACAATAGGCAGTGGCAGACGTGGAGGTGGTTCGTGCAAAGCTTCCAGGACTACTTCTTGCCAAGGGACTACTTCGAAAAGTTGCTCCAAGAGGTGAGGAATCGCAAGCAGAAATGGGGAGAGTCCTTCAAGGACTACATGGACATGCAGACCCTCATGCGTCCCCTCAAGCGCACTCCGGAGCAACAAGCAGAGGTTATCCGGGAGAATGGCGTGCCGGATTTGCGGATTTTCATTCGGCCGCACCGATGTCAAGATCTGGACGAGATGATGAAGCTAGCGGACGAGCCTGGAAAGGGATCGGCCCTGAAAAGGGATCGGGCGGAATTCCAAAAAGAAAGCCCGTCAAGCCGGGCCAGGGCAGCCAATCCCTTCACGCGAACGACTTCGACGGAAGTGTGCCGTCGGTGTAGAGACGACCCGATACCGTCTTCAACCAGAAGCCATCGATAACGCCTAGCGAGCACCAAATGGAAACCAATGTGGGGGGGGGATATGTGCTGAACCCCGAAAATGCGTGCCGCCGGAGTGGAGTGGAGACGAGGACACGCAAGAGGGTGCGACAGGCGGACGGTCATAGCCAGGACGTCAATTCTCAACTCGAGGAAGAGGTGGCGTTCGGGAACAAGGCGATCGCAATGACGCTCCTCATATTGCCCGGAGTGATTGACGAGCTGGTTCTGGGGGGGACTTTATAGCCGCAGTCGGAGCAGAGGTGACCTGTGCGGGGCACAGGGTGGTGATTCCTGCGAGAGGTCGACGGAAAAGGCGGTTAGAGGAGAAGTTGTCAGTGGCGGTACTGGCCAAGGAGGAAGCCCCAGAGCCGGCAAGCGAGTCAACCCCGGTGGCCTGCGAAATGAGAGGCATGGAGGGCGGCAGGCACAGCGAGAACTACAAGGAGTCAACGGATGAGGAGTTTTTGGACAAGGAACTAGAGGAATTCCGGAAGATGAAGGGAGTGTCCCAGGTGGCAGTTCATTCCATCACCATGAAGGATGCTGAGCCGGTCAAACAGCGGTACTATCCCAAGAACCCCAAGATGCAAGCCGAAATCAACCAACAGGTGGACGAGCTGTTGAAAACGGGACGCATTGAACCATCGAGGAGCCCGTACAGCTCGCCGATCGTGATGGTTAAGAAAAAGACGGGAAAATGGAGGTTGTGCGTGGATTTCCGCCAAATAAATGCAAAATCGATTAAGGACGCGTACCCGATGCCAAGAATAGACTACATTCTAGACCAGCTCAGAGAGGCGCGGTTCATCAGCAGTCTGGACCTAAAGGACGGATATTGGCAGAATCCACTGGAAGAAAGTAGCCGGCAGTATACCGCCTTCACGGTGCCGGGCAAAGGACTGTTCCAGTGGAAAGTGATGCCGTTCGGGTTGCACTCGGCGTCGGCGACGTTTCAGAGGGCGTTGGACCAAGTGATCGGGCCAGAAATGATGCCTCACGCGTTCGCCTATCAAGACGATATTATAGTCATCGGGCGGACGAGGGAGGAACATCGGCGGAATCTGGAAGAGGTGTTCCGGAGATTCAAAAAGGCCAACTTGCGCTTGAATGTGGACAAGTGCCAATTCCTCCGGACGGAGCTACGGTATCTGGGCCATCTGGTGAGAGGAGAGGGAATATGCACCCACCCCGAGAAGGTGGCGGCCATTGCGGAGCTTCAGCCGACGACAAATGTCAAGGAGTCACTTTAAGGTTGTCACCGACCATATGGCATTAAAGTGGTTGAACAGCATAGAGAGCCCCACAGGGAGGATTGCGAGATGGGCACTGGAACTCCAGCAATATGACTTCGAGATTGCCTACAGGAATGGGCAGCTGAACATCGTGGCGGACGCGCTATCCCGGCAGCCAGTGACGGAGCGGTGCCGGAGAATGAACGAGGAAAAGGCCAGCCAGAAGCGGGATACCGAGTGCACGTGGATGAAGAGGATAGAGGAGAACATGGAAAAGGAGCCATTGAAGTATCCCGACTACGTGAAGGAGGCGAGCCGAATATACCGACGCATACCCCACCAAGGGATCTCCGGGAGCGGGTCATAAAGGAGAACCACAGCATACCAGAGGCTGGACACGCGGGAAGCCGGAAAACGGCAACGAGGATAGCGGCCAGATATTACTGGCCCGGGATGCACCGCGACGTAAGAAGATTCATGAGGAAGTGCGAAGCTTTCATGCGCTTCAAGCCATGTCAGCGTCAGGCGGCCGGCAAAATGCTGACGCAGGTCCCCGAAGAGCCGTGGGCGACGGTTTGTGCCGATTTCGTAGGACCATTACCAAGGCCAAAGCATGGAAACGCCATGCTGTTGGTACTGTTGGATCGGTTTTCGAAATGGACCGAGCTGGTGCCGTTGAGAAAGGCCACTGCAGAAGCGTTAACAAAGGCCTTCCGGGAGAGGATTATCGCCCGGTTCGGGGTGCCGAAGGTGGTGGTCACCGACAATGGGGTCCAGTTTACCAGCAGGGCGTTTAAAAGATTACTGGAACACAGCGGGGTGCGGCACCAGTTCACGGCACCGTACACCCCACAGGAGAACCCAACGGAGAGAACCAACCGGACGGTGAAGACCACGATAGCCCAATTCACCGAAGGGGACCAGAGGTGCTGGGATGAGAAGTGGCCGGAGTTAATGTTGGCGGTGAACTCGGCGGTGTCAGAATCAACGGGATACTCGCCAGCGTTCATCGTGCAAGGAAGAAAGCCGAGGCAGCCGAACGCGTTGTACGACGAGGAGACACTCGGCACTGGGCAAGACGCAACTTGGAACGGGCGGCCCAGGATCAAGCAAGGCATTATAACTTGCGAAGGAGATCCTGGAAACCTAAAATAGGAGAAGTAGTGTGGGCCAAAAAGCACCACTTGTCTAACGCAGTGGAGGGTTTCGCGGCGAAGCTGGCACCGAGGTACGACGGGCCGTATCGGGTGGTGGACTTCACCTCGCCTGTGATATGCAGGGTGAAGAAGGAGGGCGACAAACATACGCGGACAGTCCACATCGCCGACTTGAAGCCGCAAGCGGAGGAAGAGGCGACAGAGGAGCGTGGAGACGCGGCGAAGGACCCAGAGGAGCAGTAGGCTGAGTATGGCTACCAACGAGAAGGACCGACTCCAGGAAGTGTCACGCAGGACACGGAGTGGAGCCGGCACCACCACGAGGGAGGCGCGCGGAATTAAAAACTACGGGAGGACAACTCCCATTGGAATCGCGACCGGCCGGTGGCAGTGAGTGTCCTGAAAAGGGTAAAGATACAAATTAGTCAAGGTCCAACAGGAGGGTTAGACTTACCTGTCGGCCAGAACAGGCATCGGCCGGTCTGCGGGCGGGAAGATGTCCGGGCGAAAGGGTGGGGTTTGGAAGATGAGTCGGGGGAACGTGCAGAGAAGTCCTGGTCCATGGTCCAGGATCCGCTGGCCATCTATAACCGTCGGGTTCGGCCGGGCAGAAGGCTCGCCCATGCGCTGCTTGTCGGCCGAGGAGTCGGATGATCCTCGGGTCCGGGGCGGCTGCATGGGGCAGAAGTCACGCCAGAAGCCGAACCGAAGGCCGGGAGGGGAAGGCGAGCCAGGGTCGTACCGCCGGGTGCATCCGGGCGGAAGGTCGGTTGATCACATAGCACCGGAAATTTCGGCGGTCGACATCCAGGACCAGGGACGCAGGACGGGCTGTAGGAAGAGGAAATTAGTAGGAGAAGGACTCGGATTCGATACTCACCTGGGTTGCCGGAGGTTGGACCGGCCCGGGACCGGCGCCGCGTATGGAAGGCCCTGAAGAAGATGGAGCATACAATAAAAAAAAGAAAAAAAAGGAGGACAAAAACAAAAAAAACAAAAAAAAGGAAAAAAAAATATTAAATAAATAAATAAACAAAATAATAGTAAATTATGAGAAAGAAAAAAAAAAAAAGGAAAAAAAGGGTAGGGAATATGATATTCGACACGAACAGCCACAATCGGCCAGGAAAACGTTGATAGAAAAAGGGTATCGCGGCGAACAACAGAGAGGAAAGCAACGGGATCACGCGAGAGGAATAGAGGGAAGTACCGTACGATGGAACGATGGAAATACAGCGAAATAGGGCTGTCGGTGGAAGATTGTTTGAACCATCGATCACTTTGTCGCCGTAGCCGCAAGGAATACCACGTGGAAGAAGGAAGAAAATTTTGAAAGTGAAAATGAAAATGGAGTTAGTGGAAAAATTGATGGAACAGCAAGACGAGAGGAAAATGAAAAAGGAGTTAATCAAAAAATATGTGGAAGAGCAGAACGAGAGGTTGGGAGCCCGAGCCCACCGCCAGCGACGGGCGGAGCTCTCGCGTGGAGAGCGGTGGACTCGGGGCGAGACGCCGGAGCTCGAGCTCATGGCATCGCCGCTCGGTGGGTCACCCTGGTCCCCGCAGGCAACGCCAACGCCGGAGGTATCGCGCGGAGGGATAGAGGACGAAGATAGCGACGACGTTGTGTGCGTGGCTATGGCCCGGCGCTCACGCGCGCCGAGAAGAAGGCCCTGCTGGAGTCGCAGCGGAGACGGACGGCGGCGAGGTCGGAGCAGCCGCCGGTAGAGCCCACGCGGCCGGCATCAAAGCCACCGACGAAGGCAGCGGAGGCCGCGCGTCCGGCGTCCGGCTGGCGGAGGCGGAGTCGAAGCCAGTGGACTTGTCGGCCAAGTCGGCGGCGAAGCCGGCGGAGGTGGAGTTGACGCAAGCGGAGCAAGAGGAGGACAAGGTATACATCCGGAGCATGCTGGAGGTCCTCGTCCGGGAGCGGAGGAAACAACGGCGGAAGGAAGCGCGGCGTCGGGAAGAGGAAGCGCGGCGTCGGGAAGAGGAGGCACGGCGACGTCGTGAAGAAGAGGCGCGGCGGGAAGAGGAGGCGCGTCGACGTCGCGAGGAGGAGGCACGAGTGGAAGAGGAGGCGTCTCGGCGACGAGAGGTGGAGGCTCGTCTGCAGAAGGAGGAGAGGAGACGGCAACGACGGAAGGAGGACGACCGGCGGCGCGAAGAAGACCGCGAGCGCAGGAGGGCCCGTAGACTCGAGCGCCACGAGGAGGCACGGAGAAAGGCTCGCGAGCAACACGGACGTCGATCGGAGGGTAAGGCGAAGGCGCGAGCAGGGAGCGAGGGCGAGGCGCCGCCGCCCCCAAAGGTTGCGCGGGTGAAGACACCAGCGGAGAGGTGCGGAGGCGAGCACCGGCAGCCCCAGCCGCCGACACAGCCGCAGTCGCCGTCGCAGCCAGAGTCCCAGCCGCCGACGCAGCAGCACTCGCAGTCGCCGCCGCAGCAACCTGAGGCCCAGCCGCCACCACAGTCGCAGCAGGAGCAGCCAGGGGATCCGGAGCCGCAGCCCCAGTGGCAGGGGCCCGAGAATGCGGTGGTGGGGCCCTTTGTGTCGCAGAGCGTGCACACGGCGGTCCGGGATGGGATGGTGTGGCATCACCAGACCATCCACATCACGTGGGCGTCCGGACCAGCGCAGCGCGAGGCCGAAGAGCCCCAGTTATGGGAGGAGGAGCCGCCGCGGAACAGCAACGAGCGCGACCCGAGGCGAAACCGGCAACCAGGAGGAGGACCAGCAACAGTACCGGAGGGGCCAGTACCCCGGCAGGACACACCGGCGGAAGGCACGGGACCGGCGAGGGAGGAACCTACGGGAACGACACCGGCAGGGGTGAGTCAGCCCGATGAGATGAGGGCCGAGGAGCCAGCCGCGATGCCGGCAACGGAGGCGACCGCGGAGGAGGAGATATTGGAGCGCGGTCCGTGGGAGTGGCCCTCACCGGTTAAGGCGCAGGAACGGCCGGTCCTGGCAAGGCAGTCCTCCTGTCCGGAGCCGAGGAGTGAGGTCGGTCGGCCGCGGCTTCAGCGACAGCACTCCATGCCAGAGCGGCAGCCGGCAGAGCCACAGCGCTGGCGGCGGGTGGAAGCCGAGGAGTGGCCCGAGGAGGTGAGGCGGGCCGTGGAAGACACCCGTCCAATAGGGCGGCGGGTGAAGCGGCTCGTCCGAGTGCGCGGGGTGCGGTACCGGGTGTCGGTGGCAGAGGGCAGCGCCGAGGTATTTGTAGAGGCGTGAATGGGAAAGCATCAATGAAAATAACGAAAGTTACGACCGCCGAGAGGGTGGAAAGCGCGGTCCACGCCTGGATCGGAGGTGCAAGTGCTGGTGGTAAAAAATCACACGCGGGCGGCGGAAATTTACGCGAGATACCGGCGGAAATTGAGTCGTGAGTCGGGCCGTCAGCTCCAAGTCAAGCGCGCACCTATCGTGCACCGCACGATCGGAACTGGTTCCAGAGCCCTTTCGATGTAGGTAGATCGATAGGCCATCGTCGCCATCCGCGGTAAGTCGCGAGCGATGGAACCAGCTCCAAACACCGATAGAGGGCGCCACGAGAGTGGCCGTTAAGGTGAAAAGCGCGCCAAAGGTGGAATGACAGGGCCGACAGACTCCCGGGGGGGGGAATTCTCTGACCGGTGGCATCCAGGGGTTTTGAGAATGAAGAAAGGGGGAAGTGTGAGGAATCGATATTCCTCACAAGACCCTAGTACGGGATGGGGCGAAATGGCCAGCGAAGAGCGCGAGGCGATCCCGTTAAGCGAGAGGATGGAGCGGGCCTCGCCATGTGGATCCCATGTAGGCCATGTAGATCGCATGTAGGCCATGTGTATCCCATGTAGGCCATGTAATCCCATGTAGGCCATGTAGGCCGATCCCGGTGCGGAAGGCTTGGGAAGACGAAGCGGTCGATGGAAAAGTACCAAGGGAAAGGAACCGTTGCGGATGGGTAGCGACGCGGACGCTGTGCCACAGGCAGCCTATAAGAGGAAGTCCGCGGCAGTCAAGAGGGACAGTCAAGTGCGGGAACCAAGAGCGTCACCAAGCTAACGCGGTACAAGTGTGAAACGGAATTAGTGCAGCCAGGAGGAGCAACGACTACCAGTGTCGACAATAGAGAAGTGACGGCAATCAAAACCAAGAAACTCACCGCGTAAAGGTGAGACCATTGGCCAGGTGAACCCACTGTGTGCGTAGCTGTGCGAGCGGCGGTAGCCAAGTCAGAACCCCCACAGCCGTAGCCCAACGGAGCTACACCTGACGTCAGCCTCAACAACGGTCGATTCGGGTATTGCGCCACATAGCACACGGAGACAGCCGCGCTACGGTGAGAGGCTTCACGACCAATTTAGTTAGAGATACTATAGCCGTAAGATAGCCTTAAGATACTCAAAAAAGAACCGCTATTCAGACAGAATCCACCCAAACGCATTACTTGCTTGTCGCCGAGGCAACAAATAAATTCGTTGCATCGATCCACCGACCGCTGAGCCAGCTCTGCTGAATCAGAGGGACGCAAAACGGTTCGTTACAAAACATATATGAGCTTACGATTTACGCTATTTATTATATGTTTGCAAAAGAGAAAAATTAATTTTTGTGTAAAAAAGAATATTTCAAAAAAATTTGTTTGCATATGCTTTATACATCTGCTACTACATTTCTATAGGTACATGTGTTACTACATATTCGAGACGTGGAAGTGTTTGCGAGAGAGAGAGGGAATGAGTAAGCGTTTGGCGTGGCAAAATTTTGAAATACACTTGTGCTGGTTTGATATCACAGGAGCTTGAATAGAAAGTTTGGTTGCTCTAGCTCCTATAGTCTCTGAGATCTAGGCGCTCATTTAAACGAATAGGCAAAGCAGACAGGGTCGCGTGTGAGAAAGAGCGAGAGGGAACGATGCTTTTCGAAATGGTTTTTTTCATTGTGGCTATATTGATAACACAACTCGACAAATTTCAACTTTTTTTTTCCGCTGTCTCCAAAAATGACTTTTTCTAATAGATTGGGAGATTTAAAATTTTTTTCAGAATTATGGTTTTTTTTTTCATGAAGTAGTTTTTTTTTTAAGAATTTTTAAAAAATCTGGTATTTTTGTCATAGGTAGTGCTTCTATTTTTCACATAACTCTCGTTTCATACAACTGGTTGTATTGAACTTTGCAGTTAAGAAATGCTGATAAATGCAGCTATAAATCCGACTCAGACACTTTGTAGCAGAAACTTAACGTCTGGCAGATATTAAGCTTCCAAATTGAAATTTCATTATTTTTTTCGGTATTTTTTACCCGAAATTTTGACTTTGAAACTTCAGGAAAAATCGAAAAAAAAAAAATAAATGAATGCCTTGATTTTTGGTTTTAGATAGACACATTAATTACGTCGTTTGAGGTATCGCTTATAAAAATATAAAATCAAACGGCTAAGTTATAACCGTTTGACCAAAATGACCCAAAATGACTTTTACCTGAAAAAATACCGTCCGGTACGTTTTTGGTCCAACTTCCAAAATGGGATTGCAAAAAACAAAAAGGACCTGTAATTTTGGTTTTACCGAGTCTTAGGTATTGATATATATCGGATATATATCCTACCTGGTCATATTTATTTGGGGTGTAAGTGTTGTGGACAGTTTTATTCCTTATTCCTTATACTTAAGCCTTGGTGAGGATAAATATACATAAATACCTGTTAGGGTCAAATGTTGACCTTTTTCCTTCACAGGTGCTGGTCCCGCAGATATTTGACCTTTCTCCGAGACATATCCTAGGCATAAGTCTATCTAAAACCAAGGCATTCATTTATTTTTTTTCGATTTTTCCTGAAGTTTCAAAGTCAAAATTTCGGGTAAAAAATACCGAAAAAAATGATGAAATTTCAATTTGGAAGCTTAATATCTGCCAGACGTTAAGTTTCTGCTACAAAGTGTCTGAGTCGGATTTATAGCTGCATTTATCAGCTTTTTTTAACTGCAAAATTCAATACAACCAGTTGTATGAAACGAGAGTTATGTGAAAAATAGAAGCACTACCTATGACAAAAAATAACTGATTTTTAAAAAATTCCTTAAAAAAAAACTACTCCATGAAAAAAAAAAACATTCTTCAAAATTTTTAAACATCCAAATCTATCAAAAAGACAGCGGAGACAGCGGAAAAGTCGTGTCGACTAGTGTAATCAGATCTGATCAAAATTCAACACTCTGATAGAAATGGTTATTCTCTATGATTCTGCATTTTTGGTTTCCTCGAATCTTTAAAATTGTGTATGCCACAGATTTTCGTCCTTTGTGGGGCGGAAGGAGGCGGGGCGATTTTGAATTTTGAAATGCACTTGGAGTAGTGTGATAACACAGGAGAGTGGATACAAAATTTGGTTGCTCTAGCTTTAATAGTCTCTGAGATATAGGCGCGAATGAAGACGGACGGACAGACGAACGGACGGACGGACGGACAGACAGACATGGCTATATCGAATATATATACTTTATGGGGTCGAAAACGCTTCCTTCTGGGCGTTACACACATCCGTTATCACCACAAATCTAATACACCCCTAAACTCTTCGAGTACCGGGTATAAAAACTGGGCCAGGAATTTTTCGTTTGTGTTTTCCTGTCCTCAGTATCCACCATGTGTAGGAGCATACCATTCACAACAAAAAGCTTTATTCGTAAGGGAATCATGATCGCTGGGGCAGTTCACGGGAACCGTGACGAGCATCACTGTCAGGCATCACTGACTGGCATCACTATCAGGCATCACAGAACCCCACCAACGAATAACGGAAGAATGGCAAAGAGAGCGGAAATCAGCAGAGATAGAGCAGCGACCACAACGAATAACGGGAAACAGAAGCGAGAATCAGCAGCCGAGGGTGGCAGATAGACCGGAGTATCAGAATGAGCGAGAGGGAAAACCGCAAAAAGGAGCGCCGACCACCCACGTAACGGCAAGCCGAGCGACAAGAGACAAACGCCGGCAGAGGCTACGGGCAGAGGCTCGAGCTTCAAGGCCTGGAGTGGCCGGCCGAAAAATAAGATCGGGAACTAGGTCGAAAAAGGACCGTGTCGGGTTCCGCAGCCCAATATTGGGAGACTTGATGGAAACATTATAGCCAGTGGTGCAGCAGTAAATTAAATTCCCTTTTTTATTGTTTGTTGTTTGTACTGCCCACTGCACTGCACATTGTACACACATATATACATATAAGCTCCCGCACGGCAGCAGCCTACCCAGCCGTTCTCTCGTGGTCTTTCCTTCTTTCTTTCGACTTTTCTGTCACTCTATCGATCTTTCGTCTTCGCTATTGCTCTCTCCTCTGGATCTGTCGCACTCTCGCTTGCAGTAGGGCACGGGCAATTCGGCCCGCCTGCCCTCAAACAGTCTGGATATCGTCGCGCTCGCATTAGGGCACGGGCAATTCGGCCCGCCTGCCTTTGCAGCGTCTGGACCCTTCAATCGTCGCGCTCGCATTAGGGAACGGGCAATTCGGCCCGCCTCCTCTTGCAGTTTTGGACTCTTGAACCGGCTAACTCTACATCGCTAATCTCGCTTTCGCTATCCTATCCGCTCAACTTTCGCTATTGACAATAAAACTGTATCAAACTAAACTCTCGTGTTTAATATATCGCAAACTACGCTGCCGAAAAAGCTCGGCAGTTCAACATTTGGTGACCCCGACGTGATCTAACATAAACATTTTAATCACAAAAACCTTACAAATTCGATCGGAAACAATTTCGAGTGGCCCCACGGTTAATTTGTTCGGTTTTTCACAAGCAAAAGTAACAGTTGTTGCGTAGTCTGCCTTGCGATTATCTTGCTGCGCTTATTGCAAGCGCTACTCTTTTCGGTCATCTTCCCGCTACGAAGTTTATTGCAAGCGTTCCTCTTTGCGGTCATCTTCCCGCTTGAAACGTTTCTACCGAAGCTGCCCATATGGACGCGCGAATCGACGCTGTGACTGCTGCTGGAAACAGGGTGGTTTATTTGAAGCGGAAAGCACCGGCATTATCGGCGAGGCTCAAGCAGATCGACGAGCTGCACGGCACATTCAAAACCGTGCACAACGAGCTATTCTTAGCCTCTTCGTCTTCTGTCGCCGAGCCTTACAAGACATGGCTCAACTCCGTCCGACTAGGCGTCGGTCCGCGCGCTGCCTACTTGCAGCGACTCTACACTTCTCCATGGAAGGAAGAATTGCCCCAATTTCAACGCGCTATAGCTGCTGAACCCTGTATTCTGTTGGATGCTGTTGAAAGTCAGGCTTTCAACGGGGGGAGTATGTCGGGTTCCGCAGCCCAATATTGGGAGACTTGATGGAAACATTATAGCCAGCGGTGCAGCAGTAAATTAAATTCCCTTTTTTATTGTTTGTTGTTTGTACTGCCCACTGCACTGCACATTGTACACACATATATACATATAAGCTCCCGCACGGCAGCAGCCTACCCAGCCGTTCTCTCGTGGTCTTTCCTTCTTTCTTTCGACTTTTCTGTCACTCTATCGATCTTTCGTCTTCGCTATTGCTCTCTCCTCTGGATCTGTCGCACTCTCGCTTGCAGTAGGGCACGGGCAATTCGGCCCGCCTGCCCTCAAACAGTCTGGATATCGTCGCGCTCGCATTAGGGCACGGGCAATTCGGCCCGCCTGCCTTTGCAGCGTCTGGACCCTTCAATCGTCGCGCTCGCATTAGGGAACGGGCAATTCGGCCCGCCTCCTCTTGCAGTTTTGGACTCTTGAACCGGCTAACTCTACATCGCTAATCTCGCTTTCGCTATCCTATCCGCTCAACTTTCGCTATTGACAATAAAACTGTATCAAACTAAACTCTCGTGTTTAATATATCGCAAACTACGCTGCCGAAAAAGCTCGGCAGTTCAACAGACCGTAAAGTGAAGAAGTCAAGTGCGGAAAAATTAAATTCGGAGTGCCAGCGAAAAGGACAGTATTCAAACGACCAGAGATTGCCACGCCCAGTATTACAGGAGGAGAGAAAGGGTAAGCTGGTCTCGCGTAAAGGAGGGACTCAGAGTAGAAAAATATCCATAGATAGACAAGGCATACAAATAATGTGAATATTCAGCAGAAATCTTATGAGTTTTACTATAAATATTTCCAATATTATTGCCATATCACCAACCACCCGCAAAGCCCTCGATTCTAGCCCCCACCCCATATTGTTGTACAGACCTTGCAATACCTCTGCATGCCGGGAACTCAGCTAGTGGAGCTATACGCGGATGCCACGGCTTCCACGAACTGAGATTCCCCCCCCCCGTAGTAACACCTCCCCATAGGTTATTCCTTATCTTGGGGGGACACGATTTGCAAAACCGGTGTTTTCCCCCCTTCCCATTGAAAACCCCCTTACCTAATTTTACCTCCCTCCCGGTACAACGCGCCGACCACGCTATCCGAAACACGCGCCTACGCCTAGGCCCGGTGTACCCCTGCTCCGCGCTCGGTAGCTACGAGTGGGGGGTACCACCGCCTGCGGGCTACGTACACTCCCGCTTCCCACCAACCACGCCATACGAAACACGCCTCTCGCCTATGCCCAGGCCACGGTATACACCTGCACTGCACTCGATAGCCACGAGTGGGGGGTACTACCGCCCACGTGCTCCGCATATCCCTCCCCCCCACCAGCCAAATATGCACCACGCCCCGCTCTCACCTGGGGGTACGCAATACCCACGCCACTCACCGCACCCTCTAGCCTACGCCTAGACAGCGGCGGCCTCTTGCCCCACACGCATTGCCACGCCACACCACGGGTGCACCAAGCACCTTTTACACCCTGGGGCCAGTTCTAACACGTTCCCCCCAATCGGGGTGAGTCCTGCTCCACGCGCGCTTCCGTCCGATCCCTCTCTGTGGTCCCCAAATACAAATTATTCTGTATGGGGACCGGGCCCTGGACAGACTGAGAGGCTGAGTGGTAGTCAGAGAGTGGTACATCACTTTTTAGGTTCTTGGTCACACTATTTTAGTTAAGTTCCACACAAACAAAATAAAGAGCATATTCCTGTCAGTTGATATCCGTGGTGCTGGAGACAGGCCTTTAAACTTAAACTTAAAGGCCTGTATCCAGCACCGCGGAAACCAAAAATTACTGCCAAACCATAATCATAATGACACCCTAACGATGCTGAAATGTATATATAATATATATATATAAAATATCTAATATATACAATATATATATCTATATGCAAAATCGAATTGTTCTCTATTGAATGCAGTGTGCTACAATAAATACTTAACCAAATGCAAGCTTATACCCTTTTTACATTAGGCCGTGTAATTGAATTTTTCCGTTAAATGGATCATGCCACTGGCCACATCTCGGACGTGGCGGGATCAGGTCACGTCAGTTGTAATACTACTATCAAAACACCCCGCTGTAGGATGAGCTGCGCAATTGGCGTTGTCGGAGCTGTCGGAGTTGTCGGAAATGGAGAGCGTGGTATCCATCAGCAAAGCCGAAGAAGACAGCCTTCTCCGTTCGCCGGACCCAGACACCAGCTCCCCTCGTAGGGAAGGGCCGAAGCGTTCCAGGGAGAAGATGAAGGCCCTCTCGCAGTACAAAGCAGCCCTCAAAATCCTGAGCCGGCTCCAGAGCAAAGCCTCCCAGGAGGAGAAAGCCAGGCTAACCTGGGCCGAACAGCGGGTGGAGGAAGGCAGGCGACATTTCCCGCAGATGCCCGAAATGCGGGCATCCATCGGGAAATATGCCAACAAGGTGGAGGAGATGCTGGCCAACAAGAGGCAACGCTCAGTCGAGAGTGCCAACAAGGACACTCCGGCGAGCAAGCGGCAACGCGGGCCGAAGGGCGCAGCCCCCCCACTGAAAGTGGCGAACCCCCCCAAACAACACCCGAAGCCAAGGACGGCGAGTGATGCGTCCAAACGACATCTGATCTTGGCGTTAATCGACCGCAGCGACGAAAACGGAAAAATGACGGCAGCGCAGTGGAAGTTGGTGCCTGCGGATGGAGGAGGATCCCACAGCTCCCATGCCCACCTTTGATGGTGCTGGGTGGCTGAATGGGGTAAAGATCCTTAAGTGCAACGACGACCCAACGCGTAGGACGCGATGTGGGAGGGGGCCAAGCTGGAGGTGGTGGACAGGGAGTTAATCCCGACTATACCAAATGCGAAGGTAGTCTTCCCCATCGCGATCCAAGGAGACAGGGCGCTGAGGCTCCTACAGCGACAAAATCCCGAGATCCCAACGGGTGATTGGAAGGTGCTGCACACTGGGAGTCCGTTACCCAATGAGGGGGGCCAGTGTGCAATCCTACAAATAAATAAAGAGGCGGAGGACCTCTTATACCCCAGATTTGGGAAGATGGCGTGGGGCATGGGCAGTGTATACCTGCGCCTAAAAAAGCGCCACCACGGGGACAAGGACGCGCACACCCTTCAGGCAGGCGAGGTGGAGAAGGACCTAGGTCTGGACACCATCGTGGAGGCCGCCCAGGGGCTTGCGCTGGACGAGTCGGAGGAGGAAGAGGACGGTGATGTGACGATTGTGGTCAACCCGTCGAGCGGAGTTGAGCCAGCCACCCATGCCACTGAGGGTGCTGCAGCTCAACTTGCATAAAAGCAAGGTGGCGTCGACGGAGCTCCTCATAGCCATGGAGCAAGGGCCCATCGACATAGCTCTAGTCCAAGAGCCATGGATTGCATCAGGCAACTCTGTGGCCGGACTAAAGTCCTCTAAATATAACTCGTTCTACACAACACCGGTAAGCAGGAACAGAACCATCGTACTTGTACGAAAGGGAATCCACGCTCACCTTATTTTAATTACAGCACAGACGACCTAACAGTAGTGATGCTAGAAAGCGAGGAGAAGCGCCTCTTGGTAGCCTCCTGCTACATGGCACACGACAGACCCGCACCACCCGAAGAGCTAAGGAGTCTGGTAGACGAAACCGGATCCAAAGATTACCAAATACTCATTGGTACGGACGCTAATGCTCACCACAATGTATGGGGAAGCCCCGACACCAATGAACGAGGTGAGTCTCTTCTAGAATTAATACTTTCTACTAACATAGAAGTAGCAAACGTGGGGGCGGACTACACATACGTGGGTCCAACCTCATCAAATGTGCTAGACCTAACACACGTAACGGGAAGGAGCGCCGCGGTGACTGGGTGGAGGGTCCTCGAAAGACCATCCTTCTCAGATCACAGGTATATCCAGTTTAAATACGAATTTAAACACACCTCGAAGGTAGCCGTCTATAGGAACCCCCGGAAGACAAACTGGGAAAAGTTCAAAAAGACGGTTACCTCGAAGCTCGCGGTCGGTCCGGGGTCGGTAAAATCGGCTGACGAAATAGAGAAGTCTCTTGGGACTCTATCCAAGGAGCTACTGGGTGGGTACCGTGCAGCATGCCCACCCTCGAGTACGAAAAAGAAGAACAAGCCACTCTGGTGGAACAGAGAGCTCTCCCACCTTAGAAACAAACTCCGGGAATTCTTCAAGCTCGCCAAACAAGCGAATAAAGAGTTTATAAACGAGGAATACAGGAACCTACTCAGAAACTACAAGAAAGAGATACGCAAGGCACAACGCAGCTCGTGGAGGAACTTCTGCTCCAACATCGAGAAGGTGCCCGAAACGGCAAGACTCAGGAAGCTGCTCTCCAAGCAGCCCACCATACAGAGTCAGCTCAAGCTCAACAATGGACAATGGTCAGAGAGCAGCGAAGAAGCCCTGACAGCACTAATGGAGGCACACTTCCCAGGATGCACCGAGGTCACTGATGCCACAACGCAACATGACCCAGCGACAGAGGAACAAACCATCCCCGCAGGACTAATAACTCACAAGAAAATCCAATGGGCCATAGACTCCTTTACAGGCATTAAAGCACCTGGACTGGATGGGATATTTCCAGCCATGTTGCAGGTGGCCAAAGAGGTGATCACCCCATGGCTTTTCGCTATCTATACGGCATGCTTGAGGACAGGCTATATACCTATACATTGGAGAACTTCAAGAGTTGTCTTCCTGCCGAAGGCAGGAAAGTGCAGCCATGTTAATCCCAAGGACTATAGACCGATAAGCCTCACCTCCTTTCTACTAAAAACGCTAGAAAAGCTGCTGGAGCTACACATCAGAGAGGAAGTAGGGGGACTGATGTCAAGCAACCAGCATGCTTACACGAAAGGGAAATCGGTAGAAACAGCACTACACTCGCTAGTAGCTAATGTCGAGAAAGCTCTCAATACCAAGAAATATGCACTAGGAGTATTTGTCGATATATCCGGAGCATTCAACAACGTGGCCACAAGCGCAATAATGGGTCGCTTAGAAGCAACCAGCACACACCCAGCAATCAACCACTGGATAAAAAACCTCCTAAGTTGTAGACGGGTTGAATCAGAATGGGGCACCGCCTCCATAGCCAAGGGTAGTATAGCACACTCCATAGCACACCGCAAGGTGGAGTCTTGTCGCCCCTCCTGTGGAATCTGGTGGTCGAAGACCTAATCAAGAGATTCGAAAGGAAGGCCCCAAAAATAACAGCCTATGCAGATGACAAAAGCATACTTATTACGGGTGTATGTCCATCGACCCTCAGCTCCATAATGGAAAGTACACTCAGGGAGATATGTGAGTGGGCGGACGAAGTAGGACTCAGTATCAACGCGGAAAAGACGGCCCTCATCCTCTTCACCAAGAGGTACTACAAGGTACCGTCATGGATCCCCCCGAAAATCAATCAAACAAGGCTAACCCCAAAAACACAAGTCAAATACCTATGCACAGTATTGGATAGCAAGCTGGCATGGAGATCCGATGTAGTGGAATGGGTGAAGAAGGCAACCATTGCGCTATATGCGTCAAAAAAGATGCTCATCAGCACATGGAGCCTGTCACCTGCTCTTAGGCATTGGATCTACATCTCGGTGGTGCGACTAACTCTGCTGTATGGAGTCTTAGTCTGGTGGCAAGCTACCGAGAAGAAGACGTACCACATGCTTATGGAAAAGACTCAGCGACAGGCTCTGCTCTGTATCACGGGGGCATTAAGATCAACCCCAACAAAAGCACTCCAGACCATACTTGGAATTGATCCCCTGGACGTCCACGCTCGTCAGACGGCAGGAAAGGACGCACAGCGCCTGATTGCGTCGGGAAACATGTGGACATAAGGATACGGGCACAGTTCAATTGGCAGGGAAATGATCAGTTATACTGACTACATGACCCCTCGAACTTGCCTCGACATCAAAACAAACGCATTTCTGGGACCTGAAGAATGGAAAAAGGACGGGGCCAGACCCAACACTTCAACATATACACAGACGGCTCCAAGATGGAAGGAGGAGTAGGAGTTGGCCTATACTGCACAGACCTAGAAATAACGCTGTCATATAAGCTGTCGGACCACTGCAGCATATTCCAGGCGGAAGTCTTTGCCATCAGGAAAGCAGTGGAGGTTGCACAACACACAGAGCGATCACACAATGTGGACAATCTGTTTGTAGACAGCCAAGCGGCGATAAAATCCATGCAGTCGTCCGCGGTCAGTTCTAGAAGTGTCCTGGCAAGCAGGGAAGCATTGGACTCACTTTGCACGACCAAGTCAGTGCTGATCTATTGAGTTCCCAGCCACCAGGGCATCGAAGGAAATGAAGTGGCGGACGTTCTGGCAAAGGAATGCGTCGGGTTGGCGACTGAAAGAGTAGAAAATGTGCCTGTCTCCCTCAGAACGCTACAAGGCGACCTAGAAAAGCTGACCAGACTAGAAAACGACAGCAGGTGGAGGAGCACAACCAACTGCAGAGTCTCGAAAATCATGTGCAAAAAACGTACGGAAGGACTGTAAACTGTTAGTGGGAATATTGACAGGTCACTGCCTGGCCGCATCACACGCAGCCAGACTAAACGTCACCGACAGAAACAGCTGCAGGAAATGTGATGAGCTCGGGGCTATTGAAACCCTGGAACATCTCATCTGCAGCTGCCCGGCTCTCTCACGGGCAAGGAGAAGATACCTGGACGCACCGACGCTGGCATCGCTAGAAGATGCCTCCAAGAAGACGCCAAAGGAACTACTGGCCCTCGCCAAAAATACCTCAATTCTAGGTAATATCGAAACCTCACCAGCACCCGCGTAAAGGTCCATAATAATCCCGACAACTAAGGGCCATACTGGCCTATGGGAGGCCCCAGGAGGGTCGACCGGGTTAACTTAACCTAACCAAGCAACAAAATGGTAACACAAAGACTTCCAAGGTCTTTTGGGACGCGTTGATTTAAACTTCAAAAATGCCACTTGAAAATTAAAGTAAGCAGCACGTAATTTTTGTTCGGTGGAGCCAACAATAGCCGACAAAATGATGCGGAAAAGATCCGGCTCAAGTCCTGTAGCCTGCACTGAGGAAATTTTCTGACAGGAATTTGCTTTTTATTTCGTTTGTGTGGCACGTAACTAAAATAGTGTGCCAAAGAACCGAAAACGTGCTTGGTCACTTTCATGATTCAACTGTGTTTTGTTAATAGAGCCAATTTTGAAATTTCAAGAAAAAATAAAAAAAAGGAAAAAAAATAAATCTGACGATGAAGTGATTGTGTTTGTTGCGGCATATGTATGTTGTTGCCAAAAAATAGGAACAAGAAGAACAGCGCAGACGGAGGCGTCAAAATGATTAAAGTGCATATTTTCCGTGATACGCCTTAGACATGGTCTTGCCTTATCTGCCTTTATTAAAGCAATCTTCTCGTCAAGTTGAAAATTTGCAAATCTCTTTTTGGTTTTGCGCACAGTTTTTGCCTCCATCTTTCACTTTATAGCCTTTTTACATTACCGCATCATTGTCGAAGGTGCGGAAAAATGATGCGAGGCGTTAACACTTAGGCCGCATTATTTCTGCATCATTTTGGCAGCCGTTCGGCTACAAACGTAAACAAACCGATTGAATAAGAAGAAGAGAGCACACGCATGTTCTTTGAAATTACAAGAAACTAACGAAATAATGAGCGATTTATTTTTGAATGTGGAAAACGGTGCATTTGGGAGTTTCATTACGAGCACCTAATTGATTATGGTGGTGTCCGATGTATGTGAAGGTATCGTTGGCTCAACCCAACGTGCTGCTGACTTTAATTTTGAAGTGGCGGTTTAAAAGTTATCATCAGTGCATTCCAAAAGATCTTTGTGGACCCTTGCAAGTATATGTGATGCCATTTTGTTGTTTGCAATCAGGCTTATTTTAATTGAAATACTCAGGAATGGTTGGGCCGCTCAACTTTAAATTGAATTTATTGTTTGATTCTACAAAAATACCCAACAACCGCGTCGATACCCCGAAAATTTTAGTATTTTGTAAAAATAATCGACATAATACGGTAACACTTGCAAATGATGCGGTCTTATGGGCATCATTGTCGCATTTTCCATTTAACGGAAAAATCCAATGATGAGCACTAATGTAAAAAGGGTATTACTTTAGTAATAATAGGAAAATATATATTCCAGGCCGGAATGTCAGACGTTCTCTCAATCCACAATCGTGTCGATTGGCCAACTATCGATAAGAATTCATCGATTTCGTTTAACACCCTGGATACTTATAGCCTTATCCCACATAGCACATCTCCAGGGAGCGGTGGGATTTTTTCAAATATGTGAAACCTCGATTCCCACAGGCCACCGTCCACCATCCATGTAAAACACAGTTGACAACAACATACAAAAAGTTTGTACTCTGCATTTTGTCAAAATTTAACAACAAATTTGGAAAATGTAATTATTTTTCCACTGCGGCAGCAACAGTCAACAAATGATGTTGCAAAAATTGATGGCGGTGTTCGACAAATAAATAAATTCGATGAAAAAGAATTTTTTGCAATGCCAAATTATTTTAATGAAGGGATGCCAAGAAGGGTGTGGATAGTTGTAAGTAAAATGCAATCAAAGTAAATTGTTATGTACAAGACTATGTTGTATTTCTTTTTGAAGCGGTACGGAACTTTTCGTCTTCGTCATGGTCTTCCAAATTTATTCCATTTCAATTTACTTCAGGTATAGATTTGCTTATGTGAACATTGGATCTCCCGAAAGTTGCAACGATTCGACAATATATCAAAATTCGAGCCTTGCACAACAGATCGAAGCGTCGGCAATATTGGAGAAAAAACACAACAGGCCCATTAATGAGAATTGTGTTCTACTTAATTAAAGTGAACAACATAAACAGCGGGATCTGCATTTATCTGCAGATATATTCAAATCTGCCATTGCATTACAAATATAAAATGTTTAAAACTACATTTGATTCTTTTTATTTATTCGCATTCTTCTCCCGAAGGAATTGCAGCATCTCTAACTTCCTGTCTGCTAGCCATTTGCTAGGGAATATCAGTTAGTTTTGTTAGTCATTGTTTTCATATTCGCAGTGAATGACAATTTTTCAGAGTAGTATTTGAAAACCATCGGCTAAGTATCGCATAGAAACGTGCGGTTTAAGAACATCCAAAATGGATGGTGAAACTAACTGAGAAATTTCGAAACGGCAAAACCTTACGGACCATCCTCGAAATGGATGGTGGATGGATGTCTGTGGGAACAAGCTATTAGGCCAGGAAAACCCAACCGAAAAATTACTGGCCCATTTTTTTTTTATATGAAGTTTGACAGTAATTTTAAGAACGGTGATTACGCCTATGATGGTAAGGCGATTCAGCTATTCAATTTAGACGGGAATACCCAAAGTATTATTTATATGTAAATATACCTTCCTTGGTCACACTGGATCAGATCATTCTAACAATATTCATATTTCCATACATTTGATAAAGAAAGAAAGTCCAGGAAAAAAATACACATTTGATACACATTGGATCATCAAGTGTTTTTTCGTTATGGGTGTGTTTTATAGAATCGCTGTTCAATCTTCAATATATGGGTAAAATGTGTTCATTTAATTTTCATATTCCAATCTATAAACAAATGTTATTTTAGTTATCGCTCGATGTCTATGTTTCCGCAACATTACGGTGACCCTCTTACTAAAGGAGAAATGAAAGATTTGAATAAGAGTGAACTGACTAAGTTCTACCATATACCTATAAGGGCAGCTCTAAACAATTATTCTGATACTGTCTTTAGTGACGAAATCAAACTGAAAATGTTCAGTTATATAACAAAAAATGGAAACAAAGTCTTGGCCAGAGGTCTTTTGTCAAGAACATTAGAAATAATTAAACGTGCGCAAACTGAGCGTATTCACCTGTGCCTAGAAGATAAACAGAAAGTTAACACAAATGCAGAAAAGCTGTTAATAGAGGCAATTGAAAATAGTAGACCATTGCTTCAGTTGACATCTATAAAACGTGGCGGTGTGAACTATCAAGTCCCGGTTCCCATAACGAAAAAAAGATCTTATTTTCTCGCTATGAAATGGCTTCTAGATGCAGCGTTTGAAAAAGATAATAAAGTATGTCTTCCAGAGAGATTAGCTTGGGAAATTCTGGACGCTGCCCATGGCCAAGGTAGAGTTATAAAAAAAAAAGATGATGTCCATAAGCAGTGTGAAAGTAATCGCGCATACGCACATTATCGGTGGAGCTAGTTTAATATATAATAAAAATGTGTATATCAAAATTAAAATAAAGTTTATAAAATCTAAACTTAAAGCGTTTCCGACCCAATAAAGTATATATGTACATTAGGGTGGGTCAATTTTTTTTCGCAACAAGCGTTTAAATGTCGGTCAATACTTAATATAATTAAATATAAATTTCAATTTGAATGGAATATATGTACTTACTGGAAGAATTAACTATGCCAACTTCAAAACAACCGCTTTTGAATTTGGCAAAACACTTATTTAAATGTATATTTTTAATTTTTTTTCACTTGGCAATGTTCCCTATAATTGTTTATTTGCGCTGTTGAATCACTTGTTCTTAAATATTTAAGAAATGGAAAAATGTAATCTTTAAAAGTCTTGTTTTATCCGTTTAAAAACTGAAATTGTCAATATTTTCCGACATTTCCGCTGTGATCCAAAATGACTTTTTCTGATAGAATTATGAAATAACATTTTTTTTTAATTATGGTTTTTTTTATGGTTTAAGAATTTTGTTTGTTTTAAGAACTTTAAATCTGTTCTTATTTTTTATTTTATTTTTTCAGATGTAGGTCTTCTTTTTTACAAATAACTTATGTAGCTTACATCTGGTTGTATTGCATTTTTTAGTTCTAAATAGTTGACAAATGCAAGTATAAATCCGACCCAAACACTTTGTAGCTTCAGCTTACCGTCTGGAAGATATTAGGTTTTAAAATTGCGGTATGTTTTCCTGAAATTTTTACTTTGAAAACTCGGATATAATCGCAAAAGAATTATTTCTTGGGCTGAATTGTTTTTAGTTAGGTACATTAAATATGCGTCGTTTAAAGTATCATTTGTAAAATTCTACCTATGGATAAACGGCTAAGTTGCAGCCGTTTGACCAAACCTTCGTACGCCGAATTTCTCTGTGAAATTCCGTTCGGTACCATCCCAAATTCCATTTTACCGTTACAAACCATTTAATTTTCGCTGTGGACTAAAAAATTTACATATGCATATGTTCCTTATATACACTGTTGAGACAACGAGCTTTTTCGTTGACTATATTTTAAGAATTTTAACAAAAGTTTTGAATTCAAAACGTTATAATTTATTGTGTGATTTGTATAGTGAGGGTGGCCGAAAATGCCAGAGCCTTTAACAATGTAATTAGAGAGTTAACAAAAACTTGGGGAGGCAAGCGAGCAAGTCTCGTGCCCAATAATAGTTGGGACAGAAAAGGTCTGTGCGCCAACTATATCAAGCGGTAACTTGTAACTGACTTTAGCAGACGCAGCTGCCGTCTGCTTAGCTACGCCGTGAGGACGCATAGATGAGAAAACGAGAGTTAAGAAGCATAGATAATAGATGATAAGTGAGAGAATGATAAGAGAGAGCAAGAGAGTAAACCTTTAAGAGTATGGAAAGTACAATACGATTAGGAGTGCAAAAATAAGGGAATTACACTCGGGCCTCGCCCGAACATACACATTTAATAGAAAATGTTTATATTTTCATATAACATAAGGGAAATATATCCCTTACATACACATTTAACTTAAAATGTACCTAAATAAAATTGTTACCTAAATCTATTGGATTCTATTCCGACACGGATAAAGACGGTCATAAAAAACAAAGGAGCTCCAACAAAATATTGAAAACTAATTTTTTAAGTAGAATAATATTCCATTAAAAAAATAATATTTTCAAATAATTGTAACTCACTTAAAAATAAAAAAAATAAAAATTTTTTTGTGTTCCTTAGTTTTTGAAATATTTTCAATAATTTTAATTTAAGATTTTTTCTAAAAAAAAAACATCACGGGAATCTAAAAAAGAGTTGTTTTGGTTAGCAAATACTTTCATTTAATAAGTTTAATCCAAATTTTCTTGAAACAATAAACACAATTTTAAATAATTTACGAAACGAACATTTTTTTGCCTGTCCGGATTTCATTGTGCGCTACTGTATGTACATGGAAATAATTATGGTCTTTTTTACCTTAAACAGATCATTATTTTAATTATTCCACAATAGGTTGCTTCTGTACTTTCTACTTCAAAAGATATTACAAATGTTCCCAAAACATACATTTTATACCCAAAAATTTTGAGCATGTGTAGAAGGATATCGTGGCCTTCTTCACTCTGTCTTTTTTGTTCAGGTTCCAGTTGAGCTTCTTGTCAATTACCAACTCTAAGTAACTGGCACTGTCGCAGAAGGAGAGCCTACATCCATTTTTATGATTGGGGGGCTAGGGAGCGGAACCTTGTATTTATTTGTGAGTAAATCGAGTTCCGTTTTTGAAGGATTTATTCCAAGTCCATTCTGACAGTCTCGCGAGCTTTGCGGTCAGTAGGTCGCAGAGTGTTTGAGGGTATTTCCCCGAGAAGATAGTTGCAACGTCATACGCGTATGCCACAACTTTGAAGGGAGACAGGACACCATCTTGCGGAGTGCCTGTGTTGACATTCCTTAGCTGGGTGGACGATTCCATCGATTATGTCACCGTCCTGCATACAATAAACTGATCGATGAGCATCACCAAGTAAGGGTCCATTGTAGCCCTTTGATGGCCGAGTCTGCGGCCTTTTCGATTTGGGCAGGAATGACCTGATACGGACCTGGCGATTTAAACGGATTGAAGATGTTTACTGCCCAACTAATGATCCGTTTGGGAGGTGCGCTGGCTTGATGGTTGTGCACCCAGGGAAGTGGGTGTCGAGTAGTATATGGAGGGACTCCTTACTAGAGTTAGTCCACGTTCCATCGACGTGTCCACCCCCTACCGAGTGGGTAGTTTTAGAGAGGATCTTGCGACTGACGTCTCCTCTATCACCGAGCAGAATTTTCGCAAATAGGCCCTTTTGCTTTCCTGGTTTCTTTTTTGTATAGGGCAAGACTGATTTTGTAGTCTGCCCAATGCTTCTTCTCGTTAGCGTTTTTGGCTCTGTTGAAGAGAGTCTTGCACTTTTTACGTAGGATATCAATTTGTTTCGACCACTAGGGGGTTTGTTTTTACCCCTATAGGTACGGGCCTTAAAGGCCTTATTGCATGCTTGCCAATTCAACCAGTGTCATCGGCTACATAATATACTACATATATACACCGGCCTCCCTTGCAGCTGTCGTTTTACGGTGCTTATTTCTTTTCGTCTATTATGCTCGGTGCTCTTTGCTTACATCTTCCCGCAAGAAACGATTCCCACACCGGCCCTTGCATATTAGTATTGCCAATAGCTTTGCTTGCGGTTCTTGTTCGTTGCTTTCTAGTGCGTGCGCCCATCTTTGCCGGCCCTTGCATATTAGTATCGCCAATAGCTTTGCTTGCGGTTTTTGGTCGTTGCTTTCTAGTGCGTGCGCTCATCTTTGCATTCGTCTTTCCGCTAGAGACAGTCATTACGCGCGGTACTCTTTGCGTTGATCTTCCCGCAGTAAACGTTTGCTCAGTTGCCACCGCTATGGAGATGGATGCTGCCAACGTTGCTGATGCTGCCAACGCTGCCGATGGTGCTATTGGATCAAACTTGAGTGTGTTTCAACTGGACACCGTTACTTATGGGACGAAGCCTGCCTTATACTTATCTGTGCGAGCGATGGCAACCGACGAGCGGATAGATTTTCCTGTTGGAGCTAAAATTCTTCGCCGTGACTTCTACGTTGATGACTTGATATCTGGCGCCAGATCTCAGGAAGAGGCCATCCGCAATCGTGAGCAAGCTGCTGCAATTTTGTCTAGGGGTCAGTTCAGATTGAGGAAATGGTGTTCAAACGTTCCCACTGTGCTGGATGGAGTTCCTGATGAGGACAAGGAAATTTACTTAAAGTTCGATGATGGCAGCCATTTAATAAGACGCTAGGACTCGCTTGGGATCCGATTTCTGATAAACTTTTATTTTCGTTCTCGGACCTAGAATCGTCTCTGAATACCTGCAGGCACTCTGTGTTATCAACCATAGCGCGGTTCTACGATCCTCTAAGACTTTCTGGTCTTGTAATTACGAAATCAAAAATCTGTCTTCAGCGTTTGTGCAAGGAGAAGTTAGCCTGGGATGAAAGCCTCCCGGCCTCACTGAGTACCGAGTGGCAGGAATTATGCAGCAGTTTTGGCCAGATTCGTCGACTTGAATTTCCTCGTCTTGTCTTCCTTCCAGACCTTGAGCTAGAAATTCACGGATTTTGCGATGCCAACATCGAGGATTATGGTGCATGCATATATGTATAAGGTCTATATATATAAGGTCAGCATTCCAGCAGTCACTTACTTTGTGTCAAATCTCGTGTTGCTCCTTTGAAGAAACTTTGTAGAGCGGAGTTGCTGGCTAGTCTCATATCTGAAATAGCCGGAATGAATGTCGTCAAGGGAAGGTATTACTGTTGGTGTGATGGTTCTGTTGCACTCTCCTGGATTCGGGTTGAGTCTTCAAGATTCAATATATTTGTCGCAAATTGTAACGATCCGGGCTTGATGTTATGGACGTGAATAGGACGCACGCTTATGATCCCGGCTGGGGCTCGTCGGCAATTTGGGTGGTGTTCTGGTCCTATTCGCGTCGGGTGCCTGTTCTCATTATAAAACTCGGTTAGAAGGTGCGTGCAGCGACGAAGGTTTTAACGACACCGACAACATGACCTCACAGTTTGATTCCCCTCTTCCCCTCTGCCCTGCCTGAAACGCTGGTTCCCCGCCTCAGGTGTCATGGAGGACGGATCACCCTCCCTTCCTTGGTCACTCCTATATCTCCGGCATGATGGCTGGAATGACCCCTCAGCGTTTCTAGACGCCTCCTACGGCCCTTCTGCTAGCCGAAGGCAAACAAAAAATACGCGAAATTAAAACATTATAAAATGTATTCTACTCGAAGAGAAAATGGTGCCCGCTACTTATGACTATCATAAAGAAAATAAAAAAAAACCCATATACAAAAGGATAGGACTGCATACACAAATATAAGTAAATAAATAAAAAAATACAATAAATACAAATAAAGTTAAATAAAAATGACAGGAAAATGAAGGGATAAATATCTTAACTAATATGGGGCGATAATAATGGCGAAATGAACTGACGCCTAAAAAGGCGGGTCGGAAGGTTGAGATAGGCTAAAGAAAGCGAAAGAAAATAGTGCGTGAACGAATTGAGAGAACTCGCTTCGCTCTCGGCCGCGCCGACTCAAAGAGTAGGGGCGAATCTCTCCTCCACCTTCCCCTTCTACTTCATTCGATACATAGCTGGGGAGTCGTTTTTTCTCTTTTGGTATGAATTTGGTAATAAACTTGGACGAATTGAATAAAACGGCTTTCTCGCCAAAAATCGAACTCACCCGTAAATCCACCGAGGAAAGCGCTTTCTCGATGCGATCCGGAGCTGTGAGGAGTCGTTAATTAAATGGAAACTTTAACCTGTTGGAGGGATTAGAGAGTTTTACCCCGCCCATCTGGGACGCCATATTTGCGATACTTTTCTGCACTTTATCCGCCTCTCGCCGACTAATGGCCACTAATACATTCTAACGTATAAATATAAAGAAACTGCCTGGATATATATGCTTAAGCCTAACTCATATGTAACTACTAAACTTAAACTTTTATTTTTTTTTCTTTTTTTTTCTTTATATTTTATTTTTTTCCCGTTTTGTTGTTTCCCTTCTCTTAACTCAAAAAAAAACCAAGGGCTGCTCCCGCGTCCACTGATGCCTACGACGAATTTTCAGAGGCTATGGCTGCCTCTCGCGCCCGATCACGACTGGCCGCCTGCAAAAGCCGACGCCGACTCTGTAACTCCCAGCGCTCCGCTGCCAAGCCGAAATCTCGTGCTCTCGCTCTTCTGCTGCTTCCGCTCAAAACGCCCGGTCCGCAAGAAAAACCCCTGCGCCCCTTTTGGGCTGCCTTTTCGGCTCTTCCGGGGCAGGGATCGCGTCTGCTGGCTCCTTCCGGGCTACGTTCCTCGCGTAACAACAACAGCTACGGCGACCGCAAGGGTCTCTCTGCCCTCGCCGTCCGCGAAAAGCGCGCAGAATGCTCCGCAACTCCTCCCCTCTGGGACGCCTTCCGTCCAATCCAGAGCCCTGTTGGAGAAAACGCTAGAATTCCTATCCGGAAATCCCCCGCGTTTGTACTCACTTGGGAACTAAATGTAACTTCTCACTCAAAACCACTCGCGACTCTTGTACTTTTCTTTTTTTTCTTTCTTTCCACTTGTGTATAGCGGAGAGTGAGCCCAACTTATCGGGTCGAGCGCCAACAGGAAAAGAGGCGGCAAATCCACCTCGACGCCAGCGGGAACCCTCGGGCCGTCTCCAAACGATGGAATACACCCCTGCAGGTTGACACTTTCCACTGTTAATCCCACTGGCCTTTCTTCGCCCCTTGACCAGACCCCCAGACCTAACGCACAGATGGCGCTTCCCCTGAAACCCATCTCGCCCGGGGTGACAACCAGATGGCGCTACCTGTCGCTCCAATAGGCTTTTCCAAGCGTTACAAAATAGAGTGGCAACGATTCAGGAAATGACCGACAACATGGCCTGGAGTTATGTTCCCACAGCCTTAAACCCAGCCGACATTCTCTCTCGAGGGGCTCTTCCGACTGAGCTTAGATGACTGGCCACACATTGTATTACCAGATAAGCCAGCCCTTGAGCTTCGCCAGAAGGCACTTCTGGTTAAATCTCCCTACATGACCATTATAGCTGACTCCAAGTATGACAATTCGTTTGCTTCCTTGCAACGCGTTTTCGGATACATTCACAAGTTTTGCAACCGCATTCAGCGCCCGGGACTGGTTGTCTCCGTCATTGCACATGGAACCCAGTTATTGTTGCGCCTAGCCCAGCGTACTCAGCTATGGGAGAACATTAAGTCACTGCGATCCAGGGGATCGGTCTCCTCATCTAGCTCACTTGCATCATTGTCGCCATTCATGGATCATTTTGATCTTCTCAGGGTTGTTGGTCGACTGAAGAACTCATCGACTGGATTTTGATGTCCATCATCTAATTATCCTGCCCAACAGCCATCCACTAACTCTTGCCATAATCTCCCACTTTCATGAGCGGAATCTGCACGCTGGACCTCGACCTTTGCTTGGACTAATATGATACCAATATTGGCCCATTGGGGGGAGGAAGACGGTAACCAAGGCAGTGAACAAGTGAGTAAGATGCTTTCGAATAAAGCGAATGGAGCATATTGTGGCGGATCTTCCAAAGGAGCGGCTTGACGGTTCTCATGCCTTTGAGATCACAGGCGTCGACTTTTGTGGGCCATTTTTCTACAAACCGGAAGCACGCAATAAGAGCCCAATCAAGTGTTACGTCTGTGTCTTCATTTGCTTCGCTACCAAGGCTGTTCATTTGGAGCTGATTAAGGATTTATCTACACTTGCCTTTCTTCATGGACTAAAGCGCTTCATATGCACCCGACGGAAGCCGCAACAAATTTGACAAATCTGACAAATTTGGTCAGATAACGCAACAAATTTTGTCGGCGCTAGGAATGAGCTGATGGAGTTAAAACGCCTGTTCCTCAGCGAAGACCATCAGAAGGCTGTGCTGGATTTTTGCTTGGTGGAGTCTATAGAATGGCATTTCATTCCTCCGCGCTCCCCGCATTTTGGTGGCTTATGAGAAGCTGCAGTGAAGACGACCAAGTACCACTTCTACCGTGCGATAGGCACCTCGGTTCTTGGATTTGACGAGCTGCGGACGTTGTTATGCCACATCACGGAAGTAATTAATTCAAGACCTTTAGTTTCAATTTCAGTGAGCATTGCCGATCTTAAAGTTCTAACTCCAGCTCATTTCTTGAATGGTGGCCCTCCTGCTTCGTTCGCTGAGTCTGACGTCACGCAACCGAAATCCCATCGCCTGGACGGCTGGCAGCGCGTTTCGTACCTGAAGCAGCTCTTCTGGTCCCGGTGGAAGGAAGAGTACATCACTTCGCTGCAGCAACGCTCAAAATGACGAGGGTGGTCGCCGTTCCAAAGACTTAATCATTCATCGTACTCGTCTTAGTTGCAGCCCGAGCTGCTCTAACTCTCTCATTAATCGCACTCTCTCCTGCTCTGTAAGCGTTAACTCATTGGGCACGGGAATTAGGCCGTCAGCCCTTGCAAGTCAGTCGCAAATCGATCATAGAAATCGGTATAAATTTCTTATCCATCGCGCTTACGCACATACTACATATATTTCAACTACATACATACATATATGCATATAAATTGTGCTTATATCTAACCAAATTTCTCCATTTATTTATAAAATTCAACAGCTTTTGAAAACGCTAAATAGCTTAACAATCTTAGTTAGGAGGATCACAGTTAAGGTATTCATTGGCTAGGGCGTCAGGTACAGCGCAGTTGACGAACTTTTGAGTAAGTTCTTCAGTATTTACTTCCACACTGAGTCTAACTTTTTGCTTTCCCACTTCAAATTTTATTTTGTACTTTCTATTTATCTCTTTACGAGATGGATTGTTGAAATTTCTGGGAATAAAACCGCTTCTTACCGTCTTTTATCAATTTAACAACTATGCGTGGTAAACCTTTGATGGTATCGCACAAAAAGTCAGCTTTAAATCTCTTCCATTTGTTATGGGCTCTTTTTGTTTTTAGCATTGCCCTTTTAACAAAATGTGTTAGCCGGGTCTTCTCACTAGGCTGGGGACGATTAGATTTCAACGGGACACAAGTATTATACAGATCTACTATTCTAGATCCTGATCGACTGTGGTCATTTTATATATTAAGGTCCAGTCATATCTATTAAATTCGTCAGATAAGAAGTTATATTCATTCTAAAGTCTCTATATGTATACGTTAGATTCAACTTATGAGTACAAACATCATAACACAATATAACAAGATCGTGTTTGGAGAAGTAAGGGACGGGAAGTTGGTCATACAAAAGGGTTTTTATTGGATTACTGACGAAGACCAAGTCCAAGAGCGTACTACAAGTGGAAGTAGAGTGGGTTGATTAGTCGAATTGAGTAAGTGTAAACCAAGCGATTCCATGTTGTTGGTGAGATGGTTTTGGTATAATATAATGCTATTAAAATCGCCCAGGATCGCAATGTCAATATAGGAAACAGTCACGTAGAAATTAAAGAAATTATATTAGTGTATGACGCTGCACGATTCGGACGATAAACACAACTATTAAGCATTTTACGAAAATATTTTGGACAGCTGATTACCACAAAAATAAACTCTGTTTTACTTCCTTCCTCATGCTTCCATATAAACTTGGATTGCACCACGAGGGGGAACTTTGTGCGCCGCGGCCTTTGCATACGTTGTATCCGTTACTCAATCAGTATATATATTTGCTTACGATTAAGGTAACTTATTATATGTTGGCAAAAGAGACGATTTAAATTCTAAGCAAAAAAGAAAATTAAAAAAAATTAATGTTTATATATTAGATGTTATCTAACGTTCCCCCTCGTTTAATATGGCAAATATTATAGCCATTGTATTGCTTAGCCAGAATTCTAAGCATCATACTGTTCGCCATTGGATCAATCCTAGTATCCAGCATATAAGATGAGACCTAAGTTAAGAAACGCACCAAAGAAACTTAAAGCTAATATCCAACTTACTACAAATTGAATGTTGACAAATAAGAGGCTTTAAGATTCATAAATAACTTAATATATAAATACATAATACAGACTCGAGCATGTTTACTGAGAACGAAAAAACTTCCCCACAATTGAAGAGGCGAGGTCCGAAGAGCCCGTAACCAAAATGTTGTCCACCACGCCGTTGTTCGAAAGAGATAATACAGATGCATTCGCTGCCTCCGCCTTGCCTGACAGACCACTGAGCGGAGCGTGTAAAGACCCCTGAGAATGCTTTATGCTTTTTAAGCTTAAGCGCCTCTTTAAAAATATGGTTACCTATCAAATTTAACGATCATAATTGGATCTAAAATGGTGTAAGTTGGGCCGCGTGGCTTTATTCTAAAGAAATCTCTTATTCTCGGCGGCGGGGAATAGAGGTTGAGTGAGAAAAAAAGGGCTATGCATGTTTTTAAGTTTTCATTATAACTCATTGGGATACCATCAATGCGAACATCATTTGCAATGTTGGCATTCTCCTCTGCCATCTGCCGTGCTTCCCGTTTTGCCTCTTTTCCCTTTCCCCCTTTCCCGTAGTGCCTGAATGCATTCATACTCAAGATGCTGGACTCTCTGGCAAGTAGCTCAAGATCACCTGCAATGTCACTGAGCTTGGTGTCAAGCTCCTTCAAAATTCTGCCCTTAGCTTCCCGGATTTTTGTACTGATGAGTTACGCCTGCTCAAGGACCGTTCGTTGATTGGCTCAACCAACAGTGGAGAAAGTGCATCAGAAGTGCGGCCGGCAATATCAGCAGACGACTCGCTTCGCACACGTTTAGCAGCTGTTTTCGACATTTCTTTCTTTGCACATAGGACAAAGTCACCTGATCTCTCCTCTGAGGAAACAAAAAACCAATTTTTTTTGACGTTTCCTTAGTTTTCGGGAAAAGATTCTGCAAAAAGTTGGCAAATTCGAATTTGAAAGCTTTTTATTTTCCACACGCTAAGCTGAAGCTTTAAAGTGTTTAGATCTGATTTATAGCTGCATTTGTCAACTTTTCGAAAACCTAAAGTTCAATACAACCAGATCTGCCGGCCCACGGCAGCATAAAGAGCGCATCTCTCTTAATCATTGCTGCTTACTGTTGCCCTGCACTCTCCCAACAAGAGCTGCGTGGGAAGCACATCTTCGGAGTAGCACTTACTTAAAATTTGATCGTCTTCGTGACCAAACGTCGTATCGCTAATTTTCGTTTCGTGTTTATTGTTGCATCTCTCGCTAAGTACATACAAGAAAACAAATCGAGCATACACGAATATACATACATATATGTACATATATAAATTGAAATCAAACCAATTTGTGTTTAATTAAATTTCGCAAAACTACGCTTCTGAAACAGCTCAGTAGCTCAACACATGAAATGATAACAAATTTTAAGAAGTACCTGAACTACACATTGGCAAAATTGTAAATCCCCGAATATATCAGAAAAAGTTGGTTTGGGCCACAGCGTGTGTGTTGAAGGGGAAGTGTTGAGGAAAAGTGGTTGTTGGCGAAGACTTTAATTTTCCTTTTGGTCATGAAATTAATGCAGTAATTAGTGATTTGAAATCTTATTTTCCACGGTTTCAATAAATCTACATTTAATTTTATGTAAATTGTATCGAAAGTATTTCTCAAGTCTAGTAAAATAACAGAGACATTACAGTGGTGCAGCCTATCGTAAACCGCCAATATTGTTCGACATTTGCACTGCCCACTTTACCATATCATTCTTAATCACATACATATGCTTATGCACGGCAGCTGCCGCTCTCTCGCCTATCTATCCAGTCTTCTTCTTTTCTAAAACTATTGTATATAGCTTATCTCTCACCGTCTACCGCTTCACTGATCGCTAGTGCTCGGCTTAGCAGCAGCCTTAGCTACCCTGTAGCTCGCCTTTTATTCTTTTACTTTCATTTCTCGCGTTTGAATTAGGTCACGAGCAAATTTAAAATGTTGTTGTAATGATCGAGTAGACGGAGTTTTTTTGAGGGATGGGGGTTTTTTTTTTTGGCATGTCCTAAGATTTACGATAGAGTCCTGGGAATTTTCCTTTTTGCTGTGAAAGAACAATACTAAATTCACGGGTAGTAATGAGTGATTCTTATTTTAATATAGAGGCTGAGGGTCAGTTTTTATGAGCAATTGGTTGTAGATTATTTTTTTGTGATTGATGACTGTGGTGGAGAAATTATCAACATTGGATTCAGTAAACTAGATTCGATATCTATTGCTAAGTTCTCCGTGGTTTGGTAAGGGAGTCTGCTTTTGTGAAGCAATGGATTGCGAATCTTAGTCTGAGTCAACAGAATCTGCGTAAGTTACATCAGACTTTGCTCGTTGACTAGTTGCGGCTTATTGCGGAAGTGAATAATTTCAGTGAAGTACGTTACGCTATTTTTCATTCGCGTTTGAATAAGGCGGTGGCTTGACCGTCAGCCATCAGGGGAATCACGACAAAACTGTACACTTGGACTGGGCTACAGACGCTTTAAAGCTAGGGCTCGCCCGAACCTGAGGCGGCTGAACTCCATGTGTGGAAGAGCGAATATACTCTCCTCGTGGGGCGCCTGGAAGTAGGTCCTGGTACGGTCACATCTCTTCAAAGATGCTGACTAATGGTAGTCGATCGGAGATAAAAAACTCTCAGTGAAATTACCCCAATTCATGGCTGAGGGGGTGCTCGGTCGCTAATATGTGGACTCTGGATACCTGCCGACCTCCAAGGCTCCCGGAGGCAAGCGGGCTATGTTTCGGGTGACTAACCCGTCCTGACTACTTGTGGGTAGGCGATTATCAGCATCAATCTTGAAAAATGCGCAGTAGAAACGCACACCTTTAGAAGCTATATTAAAAGTATTACCGATCAGCTGGTGGCAAAGGCCTACAAAATGAACTGGTTGCTAAACCCCAAAAGCAAACTAACACTAAAGAACAAAGTACACATTTACAAGGCATTCTTGGCACCAGTCTGAAAGCACGCACTGCAAGTCTACGGCATTGCGGCAAAACTTTTCGCAGGATCACTGGAGCTGAGTGGTTTCTGCGAAACAAAGACGATCAACGCTCAAGCAAAGAAATATATCTCTAAGCTCAGGACTTACCTCAACGCGCTGGCGAGAAGACTCGCTAGGGCCTCACACAGACGACGGCTTTGACGGATCCACCCTATCGACCTGTCAGTCAGGATTATCTGAGAACCTTTACACGTAGTATAGGCACTTAAGAAATTAAAACCCAAAGACCGCACCAAACTTGGATTATGATTAATCCTTACAATTTGTTATCATTCACTATTGTATAAGTAGTAAAACAAAAAATAATAAAAAAAAAAAATAATAAAATAATTTTTACATTTAAAAATGTAATTCTCTGTGGTCTGTGCTAAAAAACCTGCAAGAAGCAGATTACCCATGACCAGCCGAGTATCCCCTGCTGGCTCTGCGATAGCGTAGTGCACGCTAAATGCGCCGGGTTTTCCGGTCTCGTGGGTGATGCCATCTCAAAAAGGAATGGCTTGCATTACAGCTGTGAGGCATGCCGTCCGGTTAAGAAGGAGATGGCAGCGTTTATGAGGCAGACCCGGAAGGGCTTTAGGGAGCTGACCGTGGGCTTCAAAGAGCAATACGATCGGCTCCTAGCCATGGAGTCTCAGTTCAGTGGTCTCAAACTATTGACTGAGTCTCCTAGGCGCAAAAAGGTCACTCCGCGGGATCTGCATGTGCCGACTGCCCCTCGACCGGCCGATGCTGACAAGCTGACTCCGACCACCCCAATAGTGCAGCAGTTGATTTCGTTCGCCACTCCAAAGGCAACGACAGCTGCTGGTGATGAAAATTCGGTTGCCGAATTTATCGCGTCGGAGAGCATGCAGCCAAGACCGTCTAAAGCGTCCGTGTCCGTAGTGTCAAATTCATTATCTGTCCCCGCAATTCCGACCCCACCAGTCAATATGCGTCCCGGACCACCGGGTATTACCATCACAGGTGATAGGCCTGTGGTGCCAAGATTGGTCGGGATCCCACCAAAGAGACAAGTTTTTGTCTCACGACTTGCCCCTGACTCCACAATTAAAGATGTGACGGCTTATATCCAAAGCCGCATACAAGCCGTTGATTTCAAGGTGGAAAAGTTCAACTTTTCTTATGCCAGGGAGATAGTCTCTTTTAAAATAAGTGTCTCCCAAACTCACTTTAACACCATCTGTTCTGCCAAATTTTGGCCGGAGCATTTGGTGGTGAAGGAGTTTAAGGCAAAGAAAAAGACTAGGCCCCCAATAACTCTGTCAACTAATCAGACTCCTTCGTCATCTTCCCGCTCTACCTCCACCCGTCCAAAAAACTAACAAACTCTCTTTCAGTGACCTATCAGAATGTTCGAGGCTTGCGTAGTAAGCTCAGCATTCTTTTCCAGGATAGTGTCGCATTTGCATCCCACGTTATTGTGTTTACCGAAACCTGGTTAAAGCCGGACATTCTTAGTTCCGAAGTTTTGGCAGGTCGGTACACAACTTATAGAAAGGATCGTTCGTCTCGACGTGCAGGAGGGGTTCTGATTGCTGTGGACTCAAACTTCACGTCGGAACTTTTCACAGTCCAGATCCAGCAGGAACTGGAATTTCTGTGTGTAAGACTGATTCTTCCCGCTTTCTTAGTTTTTATAACTTGTTCGTATATTCCACCTTCTTCGGATGTCGCAATTTACGAGCAGCATTTGTCCGCCTTAACCGCTATTTCTTCCTCACTATCTGACAAAGATCACATGATAGTTCTTGGTGACTTCAACTTGCCAGGAATTGTTTGGTCTTCGGCAAATGAGTCTAATAGCCTGGTACCCATGGCACGTCATGACTTTGTTGACGGCTTGATTGACCTGTCTCTGTCTCAAGTTAACCATGTTAAAAATTCCTTGGGTCGATTTCTTGATCTGTGCGTTATAACGGATGCGACCTTAGCGTTGTTAACTCGAGTCCCCCCGCTCACTATACCTGAAGATGCCTACCATCCTACTTTCGAAGTGTCGCTCGACCTAGGACGAACTGTATTGGATCGGTCGGGTAGACTACCCCAATGTGTCCGCTGCTTCCGTAAAGCCTAGCTTACGAAGCTTAATAACCTCATTAGGGATTTTGATTGGTCCGCTTTATATTTGTGCGGCTGGCAAAAATCCTCTAGTTGAACCCTCCACGAGGGTGCCGGCTGGGCAATGGACACTGCATTATCCCGGACGAGGGTAATGCATTGTCGCTTGCCCCGTCCGAGGCAATGCAGTGTCTAGCTAAGGCAGATGTCAGAGTGCGCGCGAGAAGCGATAATATTGGGCGAGAATGAGCGATAAACCACTGCAAGCTTTTTTAAGTGCAATCGCTCGAAAGATGTCAGAGTGAGAGCGAAGCGAGTTGCGAGTTCAAGCGATAAAGCGAGAGCAAAGCGAGAAAGCGGTTTGCAACCTGCTTTATCGCTTCAACTCTCTGAGAGTGTACGGTTGTTTTCTTGCATTCTGTTGCATTCTGTGCTTTAATTACCATTTGTTTTAAAAACAATCGTGGAGATAAACATAGAAAACGTTATTATTGAAGTAAAACTTTTTTTACTATGGTACCAAGAGAGCAAAAACTATCACATTCACATTAATAACTAATAAAGATCAATGTAGCTCGCTTCTCGCACAGCTCTCACTCTGCCATCTTCTCGCTTTGCTCATCGCATCTCGCATCGCTTCGCTTCGCTTCTCGCGCGCACTCTGACATCTGCCTAAGGCAAGACCTAGAGTCTTCTCGACCTCGAGTCGGGCCATGGCTAGAGGTGCCTGGCGGCCAGGCATAAAACGCTAGGGGGTGGTCCCCCCGAAAAATATTAACCACTATGGACCTACGGGCCAGACATGGAAGTCGAGAAGGGTCAAACAAGGACTGGGATGTCAGTCCAAACGTCGGTGGAATGCGTGACTGCTACCACCGGCGGGCACGGGGAGGAGAAATCCTCTCTGCGGGTCGCCAGCGGTCACACCTCGGACGTGTCGGGAGCAGGCCACGTCAGTTGTACAACGACTGCCAAAAAACATCCTCACTCCAAGCTGAACCGCACGGATGCCGCTGTCGAAGCAGACACGGATCTGGAGAGCGTGACTTCCATCAGCGATACGGAGGAAGAGAGCCTTCTCCGCTCACCGGAGCCAGGCACCAGCTCTCCGCGTAGGGAAGGGCCAAAGTGCTCCAGGGAGGGGATGAAGGCTCTCTCGCAGTACAAAGCGGCCGTAAAAATCCTGAGCCGGCTCCAGGGTAAAGCCGACATCTCCCAAGAGGAGACAGCCAGGCTAACCTGGGCCGAACAGCGGGTGGAAGAGGGCAGAGGGCACTTCTCGCAGATGCCCCAGATGAGGGCATCTATCGGGAAGTACGCCAACAAGGTGGAGGAGATGCTGGCGTGCAAGAGGCAACGCTCCGTTGAGAGTGCCAGCAAGGACACTCCTGCGAGCAAGCGGCAACGCGGGCCGAAGGGCGCAGCCCCACCACAGAAAGTGGCGATTCCACCGACTCAACACCCGAAGTCGCGGACGGCGAGTGATGCGGCCAGACGACATCTGATCGTGGCGCTGATCGACCGTAGCGATGAGAACGGGAGAATGACGGCGGCTCAGTGGAAGCTGGTGCACGCGCGGCTCGTCGACTCATTGTTTGCACGAATGGAGGAGGATCCCGCAGCCCCCATGCCCACCTTTGATGGCGCTGGGTGGCTGAATGGGGTTAAGATCCTCAAATGCAAAGATGACCCAACGCGTAGGTGGCTAACGCAAACTGTCGGCCAACTGGACGCGATGTGGGAGGGCGCCAAGCTGGAGGTGGTAGACAGGGAGCTGATCCTGTCTATACCGAAGTCGAAGGTAGTCTTCCCCATCGCGATCCAAGGAGACAGTGCGCTGAGGCTCCTACAGCGACAAAATCCCAAGATCCCAACGGGTGATTGGAAGGTGCTGCACACTGGGAGTCCGTTACCCAATGAGGGGGGCCAGTGTGCAATCCTACAAATAAATAAAGAGGCGGAGGAACTCTTATACCCCAGATTTGGGAAGATGGCGTGGGGCATGGGCAGTGTATACCTGCGCCTAAAAAAGCGCCACCCCGGGGACAAGGACGCGCACACCCTTCAGGCAGGCGAGGTGGAGAAGGACCTAGGTCTGGACACCATCGTGGAGGCCGCCCAGGGGCTTGCGCTGGACGAGTCGGAGGAGGAAGAGGACGGTGATGTGACGATTGTGGTCAACCCGTCGAGCGGAGTTGAGCCAGCCACCCATGCCACTGAGGGTGCTGCAGCTCAACTTGCATAAAAGCAAGGTGGCGTCGACGGAGCTCCTCATAGCCATGGAGCAAGGGCCCATCGACATAGCTCTAGTCCAAGAGCCATGGATTGCATCAGGCAACTCTGTGGCCGGACTAAAGTCCTCTAAATATAACTCGTTCTACACAACACCGGTAAGCAGGAACAGAACCATCGTACTTGTACGAAAGGGAATCCACGCTCACCTTATTTTAATTACAGCACAGACGACATAACAGTAGTGATGCTAGAAAGCGAGGAGAAGCGCCTCTTGGTAGCCTCCTGCTACATGGCACACGACAGACCCGCACCACCCGAAGAGCTAAGGAGTCTGGTAGACGAAACCGGATCCAAAGATTACCAAATACTCATTGGTACGGACGCTAATGCCCACCACAATGTATGGGGAAGCCCCGACACCAATGAACGAGGTGAGTCTCTTCTAGAATTAATACTTTCTACTAACATAGAAGTAGCAAACGTGGGGGCGGACTACACATACGTGGGTCCAACCTCATCAAATGTGCTAGACCTAACACACGTAACCGGAAGGAGCTCCGCGGTGACTGGGTGGAGGGTCCTCGAAAGACCATCCTTCTCAGATCACAGGTATATCCAGGAATATCCAGAAGAACAAGCCACTCTGGTGGAACAGAGAGCTCTCCCACCTTAGAAACAAACTCCGGGAATTCTTCAAACAAGCGAATGAAGAGTTTATAAACGAGGAATACAGGAACCTACTCAGAAACTACAAGAAAGAGATACGCAAGGCACAACGCAGCTCGTGGAGGAACTTCTGCTCCAACATCGAGAAGGTGCCCGAAACGGCAAGACTCAGGAAGCTGCTCTCCAAGCAGCCCACCATACAGAGTCAGCTCAAGCTCAACAATGGACAATGGTCAGAGAGCAGCGAAGAAGCCCTGACAGCACTAATGGAGGCACACTTCCCAGGATGCACCGAGGTCACTGATGCCACAACGCAACATGACCCAGCGACAGAGGAACAAACCATCCCCGCAGGACTAATAACTCACAAGAAAATCCAATGGGCCATAGACTCCTTTACAGGCATTAAAGCACCTGGACTGGATGGGATATTTCCAGCCATGTTGCAGGTGGCCAAAGAGGTGATCACCCCATGGCTTTTCGCTATCTATACGGCATGCTTGAGGACAGGCTATATACCTATACATTGGAGAACTTCAAGAGTTGTCTTCCTGCCGAAGGCAGGAAAGTGCAGCCATGTTAATCCCAAGGACTATAGACCGATAAGCCTCACCTCCTTTCTACTAAAAACGCTAGAAAAGCTGCTGGAGCTACACATCAGAGAGGAAGTAGGGGGACTGATGTCAAGCAACCAGCATGCTTACACGAAAGGGAAATCGGTAGAAACAGCACTACACTCGCTAGTAGCTAATGTCGAGAAAGCTCTCAATACCAAGAAATATGCACTAGGAGTATTTGTCGATATATCCGGAGCATTCAACAACGTGGCCACAAGCGCAATAATGGGATAAGACGGACCTCATCCTCTTCACCAAGAGGTACAAGGTACCGTCATGGATCCCCCCGAAAATCGATCAAACAAGGCTAACCCGAAAAACACAAGTCAAATACCTTGGCACAGCAAGCTGGCATGGAGACCCAATGTAGTGTAAAGGGTGAAGAAGGCCACCATTGCGCTATATGCATCAAAAAAGATGCTCAGCAGCACATGGGGCCTGTCACCTACTCTAATGCATTGGATCTACATATCGGTGGTGCGACCAACTCTGCTGCATGGAGTCTTAGTGTGGTGGCAAGCTACTAAAAAGAAAACGTACCACAAGCTTATGGAAAAGACTCAGCGACGGGGGCACTGAGATCAACCCCAACAAAAGCACTCGAAACCATTCTCGGAATTGACCCCCTGGATATCCACGCGCATCTGACAGCTGGAAAGGCCGCTCAGCGCCTCATTGCCTCAGGAAACATGCATCCACAAGCATACGGGCACAGTTCAATCGGCAGGGACATGATCAGTAATACTGACTACATGACCCCTCGAACGTGTCTCGACATCAACACAAACGCATTTCTGGGACCGGAAGAATGGAAAAAAGGCCAGATCGAACATCTCAATATATATACAGACGGCTCCAAGATGGTAGGAGGAGTAGGAGCTGGTATATACTGCACAGACCCCGAAATAGGGCTGGCATACAAGCTACCAGACCACTGCAGCATATTTCAGGCGGAAGTCTTTGCCATCAGGAAAGCAGCAGAGGTTGCACAACAAACAGGGCGACCACACAACGTGGTCAATCTGTTTGTAGACAGCCAAGCGGCGATAAAATCCAAGCAGTCGTCCACGGTCAGTTCTAGAAATGTCCTGGCGAGCAGGGAAGCATTGGACTCACTATGCACGATCAAGTCAGTGCGGATCTACTGGGTCCCCAGCCACCAGGGCATTGAAGGAAATGAAGCGGCGGACGTTCTGGCTAAGGAAGGCGTCGGGCTGGCGAGAGAAAGAGCAGAAAATTTACCTGTCTCACTCAGAACGCTACAGAGCGATCTAGAAACGCTGGCTAAACTAGAAAACGAGAGCAGGTGGAGGAGCACGACCAACTGCAGAGTCTCGAAAATCATGTGCAAAAAACGCAGCGAGAAACTCAGCCACTATCTGCTGCACCTTTCACGGAAGGATTGCAGACTGCTGGTGGGAATACTGACAGGTCACTGCCTGGCCGCATCACACGCAGCCAAACTAAACATCACCGACAGGAGCAGCTGCAGGAAATGCGAGGACCTTGGGGCTATCGAAACCCTGGAACATCTAATCTGCAGCTGCCCGGCTCTCTCACGGGCCAGGATAAGGTACCTGGGCGCACCGACGCTGACATCGCTAGAGGATGCCTCCAGGAGGTCGCCAAGGGAACTGCTGGCCTTCGCCAAGAACACCTCAATCTTAGGTGATATAAAACCATCACTAGCACCCGCGTAACAAGGTCCATAATCAAACGGACTACTAAGGGCCATACTGGCCTATGAGAGACCCCAGGAGGGTCGTCCGGGTTAACCTAACCTAACCTAACCTTTATATTTGTGCAGTGATGTTACGACGGGCACAAACATTTTCTATGATGCACTGGACCCACTTTTTGTCTCTTTTGTCCCACTTTCCTGTCCGATTAGATCAAGAAAACCCCCTTGGTTTACCAAGGAGCTATCTCATCTAAAAAACTTAAAATCAAGACTTTATAAAAAATTTCAAGAAGTTGGCTCTCCTTCTTCTCTTTCTCATTATGTAATAGCTCGGTCAAACTTTTCAGTTCTTAACGCTCAATGCTATCAGAATTACCTATCTCGATACAGGATACTTTTTCTAAGGACCCCAAACAGTTCTACAGCTTCGTAAACAGTAAGCGTAGAACGTCCGCACACCCATCCTCGCTATCCTTCCGTAAAACGTCGGCAGATAATGATAAGGCAATTGCCGATCTTTTTGCCTGTTTTTTCCAAACTACCTTTTTACTCTGGTCAGCCGTATCCATACGGTTTACCGAGGTCGAACGGCATTTTCAGTCCTTTGCTAAATGAAAGCTCATTGCTTCATGATCTACGAACAGTAAAGCCGGTGTTCTCACAGGGTCCGGACGGAGTTCCCGGCTGTGTACTCAGGTACTGTGCCGAGTCTCTGTGTGGGCCGTTGCTTAAACTATTCAACCTATCCATAAATTCTTCATGTTTTCCCCCGATATGGAAGGAGTCCTACATAGCATAAGTAGCAAGTCTGACGCAAAGACCTATAGAGGTATTTCTAAGTTATCCGCTATTCCTTAAATGTTTGAGAGAATTGTATCTCTGCACCTGCAGCACCTATGCAGATCACTTATATCTCCAGCTCAACATGGATTTATAAGGCGGAGATCAACCACTACTAATTTATTGGAGTTCACCTCCTTTATAATTGAAGGCTTTCAAGGTAATTTACAGACGGATGTTGTTTACACCAATTTTAGTAAAGCGTTCGACTCTGTAAACCATTCCCTCCTAGCACAAAAGCTCGACCTTCTAGGGTTCCCGCCCAATCTCCTGAGATGGATCTCTAGCTACCTTTGTTCTAGGTCTCAAAGAGTCCTTTTCAAAAACTCCCTGTCCCCTCCAGTTATGGTGACTTCGGGTGTACCTCAGGGCAGCCATCTAGGCCCCTTACTCTTTACACTCTTTATAAATGACCTACCTTCTGTATTAACATACTCTCGAGTACTTATGTATGCGGATGATGTTAAGCTCTGTGTCCAGTATAAGGACATTTCTTTCCAATCCAGGTTGCAATCCGATCTCGATAGATTTCAGTTTTGGTGTTGTGCACATTTATTAAACCTTAACGCTTCAAAATGTAAAGTAATGAATTTTCATCGCTCCAGCGTCTTTCTGGTTCCTTACACCCTTTGTGGTGGTTCTCTTGAGAGAATTACCCGGGTTGATGATCTTGGTGTTCTATTAGATCCCATGTTAAAGTTTTCAGAACACATTTCTACCATGGTGAATAAGGCCATGGGCGTGCTTGGGTTTATAAAGAGGTGGTCAAAGGAATTTGACGACCCCTATATAACAAAGACTCTCTACACCTCTCTGGTTCGTCCGATTTTAGAATACGGCTCTTGTGTATGGTGCCCTCAGTACAACGTACACCAAGACCGTATAGAATCAGTTCAGAAAAACTTTTTACTTTTTGCTCTTCGCGGCCTCAGCTGGGATGCGGGTGTGAGACTGCCGTCTTACGCTAATAGATTGCTCTTAAAAAACCTTCCAACCTTAGCTAATCGTAGGAAAATGATTTGCGTGATTTTTGTGCACAACTTGATCAAGGGTGACGTAGATAGCCCTGACCTGTTGAGCCGCATAAACTTCACGATTCCTATTAGAAGCACTAGGAACTATACACCGTTGTTTCTTCCGCTTTGTAGATCGAATTACTCCTTGCATGAACCATTTAGGGTCCTATGCTCGGATTATAATTCCCTCTACCATATTATATCTACCACTAACTCCCTTCCTAGTCTTATATTACTGATACTCCTACATCTTTCCCGTAATTAGTAATTACTTTGCTTCTTTAGTTAGATTAGTTCTACTTTTCCTCGAACACTAGTCTAACACCTATCTCTCCTGCATGTCCGCGATCGGTTCGGTAATCGAGTCGCGCGTTATACGGCAGCGCCCCTCGGTCGGTTGGGCGGGAGGTGGGCTGCGTTCTTGCCTGGGATCCGCGCGTAACAGCCATTGGCTGGTGTCGCTTGGGCCACTTGATGGTGCAGTCATTGCATATCAACGTCCTAAAGAGAAGCTCTTTAAGTTAATTTTGTCATAGTAATAAAATTCCATTCCATCCAAAAAATAAGTGAAACTGTCATATGCCGAGAGGGTGCTCGGTCGCTAATATGCGGACTCTGGATGCCTCAGGTGATCAAACCCTTCACGTCTACTTGGCATCCGCCAAGGTGATCGAGTCGCGGCTATATGCCAAGAAAGTGCTGCCTTATTACCAACCAGCCGTAGCTGGTAAGGGCGTACCCAAGGCTCCTAGCAAACGGCAGCGATCGGTGGAAGACACCGCCACACATATTCAGCAGGCAAAGCCAACAAATATGCTGAAAAGCAACCGCTCGTTCGCTAAGGTGGTGAGGGGTAAGACCTTTATTGGCGTCCTAGACAGGGTCGCCAGTAATGGGCTGCTCACCGGGACAATTGGCACCTGTTGGAGAACGAGCTCCAGGGCCGCCCCCCCCATTTGTGAGGACGCCGGTTGGCATCAGGTGGCCGGGTAGGGTGAAAGCCATCGCCTGCCAAGATGCTCGCTTGGCGGCCCTCTACATCAAGGCGGTGGCGGTGCTAGGGAAGGCCTTTCCAGAGGCCTAGCTGGAGGTCGTGAGCTGGGAGGATGTCCCCAGCCTGCCGAGAGCCCGAGTGTGGGTATCGGCGAAACCTGCGGTGTCACCGGAAGGCAAACCAGCAGCATCCGACACAGCGTCTATGTTGTCAGACGACATCCTGGGCGACTATGATTCGGATGGAAGCGACCTAGTCAGAGATCTCATGCTTATCGATGTCGGAGGAGAGGTGGAGTCCCCTGAAAGCGATCCCGAGAAGATAGCGGGAATCTAAGCAATGTCACTGGCAATTCTGCAGATAAACCTCCACCATTGTAAAGTAGAATGCGCTGTTCTCCTGCTCCACCTAGCTATGGCTGGAGCCGACATAGTCCTTATTCAGGAGACTTGGATCCCCGGAAACAGGGTCTCCGGTGTAAGGACTTCCTCCTTGAGTCCTAAGTCTCCCCCTGAAGAGAGGGTCTGGCCGGAGTCCACTATCCATCTTGTTAAGTTTTTTTGAGCAGAACTGTGCTGATTACAAGACTAGTCTGTCAACTTATAACAAAGATCTTAGAGAAGCACCTCCTGGCGTAAGTTCTGCAGTCAAATCGATAGCTACTTCGAAGCGCTTGCGTAGAGTTCTCGCGAAGATAACATCCAATCAGACTTGAATACATCGCGCCCTCGCCTGTTGCTTTCAGGTCTTTCCTGAGCCTGTTAAGTCAGGAGAACATTTCCTTGGCAATCCAGAGCTTTAAGCCCTACAAATCTGCTGGAACAAATAACATTATTTCTGCTCAACTGATTCATACAAGGTAAAAAGCCATAAACTGGCTCAAAACTATCTACCAGGGAGTTTTCTCCCACGGACATATCCCTCACATCTGGTTTCAGACAAAAATTGTATTCATTCCTACAGCGGGAAAGCCCTCGCATACTGCCCCCAAAGATTTCAGCCCCATAAGTCTCTCGTCCTCTTTTCTGAAGACTATGGAACGGCTTTTGAGACTGCATATTATGGCAAATATTCTGACCAGTCTAATCTCAGACTCTCAACATGACTAACGGAAGAGAAGATCTACCAAAGTGGTTCTACACACGAACACATCAATCATCGAAGTGCTCTTAACTGCAAGGAGTACACCCTGGAAGCCTTTCTAGACATAGAAGGTGATTTTAACAACAGCCTCCCAACTGCCATGGCAGGAGCACTAACGAACTTGGGGGTCGCTTTCTTGACTTAATTTCTGGAGATGCTAAAATGCGGGACCGTTGAAGCATCACTGGGGATGACAACGTCCACTAGGTTTGTTAGATATTTAAATAATAAGATAATTTTCACGTTATTAGAACTAGTATCAAAGGAAAACAGATGGAAAATATATTAATATATTATACCTATATACATATAATATATATATGTATATATATATATATATATATATATATATATTGAGTGTCGCATATATAACTATATATATATATATATATTCAATATATATATATATATATATATATATATATATAGTTAAATATGCGACACTCAGTTTTAGGTTTTTAAAAAGATTTTATTAAACACTTAAACTGTAATGTACAATTGTTAGTTATTTTCCCCGACGATGACTAAGGTCAGTTGTCTTAAACGGAATTAACTTAGATGAATTCTCCGACGGTGTCTAGGTTGACGTTTGTCTTGAACAGAACTGAGCTCCCTACTTAGATGTAGACTATTTATATTACGCTGCTCGTGTTGGGATTCGGAGGCGTTGGCTTCGGCTTCGGCTCCGATGCTGGCGTACGTGCCTCGATCGATATTTGGAACGAGCGGGTGTGCGTGCCTAGATCGATATGTGGGAAAGGGCGGCTTCGATGAAAGGCTTCCGCTGCGTATGATCGGTGTTGCATTACTTGAGGGTGGCTGAGAATTGGGCTTCCTCGGTTTTATGACCGATTCTGATTGGTGAGCTAGGATGGCGTGATTCTTAGGAATCGATTTAGAAATTGATCTCTAGAGGGTGGCGTGATTCTAGTGCGGCATCTATTGTTTTATGTTCGGCTCCTAGCTTAGGGTGTTTGTTTACATTGCCGGCTATCGGCTACAAGTGGTCCACTTCAAGCGTGGGATTGTTTATGGGATTCTAGTCTGAGGGTGTCAGGTTGTTTATGGTATGTGGGTGTAGGTAGCGGACATAGATAAGGGTATGCGTAGCATGGACTATAGATATGTCACTCCCCCAACGTTAAGATTGAGCCTGTCCTCAGGCGATTATCCTTGGATATAATTCTGGTGCATCTAAGGCTATGCGTGTCTGAGATTCCCCATCTTCTTTTAATGGTGTTTCTATATGTAATTCGGGTTTAAGTTTCTTACTTTTGCTTAGATTATACAATTTATGGCTTAATACTCCTATTATTATTAATATAAACAGAAGCATTGAACTTATATGTAGTACATTATTTAATTGTGTGTTTTCTAAAATGATTTCTTTGGTCTGCAAATATGACAAAGGTTTGATTTTAGTTACATTATTACTGATATACACACTTTGTGCAACCTCTGGTATTGAGTTGGATATCAAGAATTCGTTTAATTGTACTGTGCAATTGTGTATTTTTATTAATGCATTGCCTTCTACTACTATTTCCTGTTTTAAACAATCTTGATTTAATATAGTTTTTGGCAGTTTCCACGTTAATAGTATATTGGGTTCTACGAAACTTATTTGAAAGTTTTGTTGTGTTTTAGTGTATGGACATTGGGTGGTAGTTTGCTTTATTATACCTGATATACATTGATCGTTTACTTTACATTTTGAATCTTTTTCAAATACTTCGTTTTCTAGAACATAATAGTTGTTTTGTGTTAGTTCTGTCAGAATATTATTATCCTGATCGGGGTATGGAACAATTTTTAATATAGGAATATTTTTTATTTCTCGCGGAATGTTGGAAATTATTAATATTTCGTTTGTGTCTGATTTTAACCACGTAGAAGTTTTGATATTTAATAGTTTTTCGGAATCGATATGCTTCAGGTAATCTTGCTTTAATAATTTCGGATTGAATATCCCTAATCTGGTTAGTTGCATACCTAATTCGATGTCTTCTATGTATTCTGTGAAATGTTGCAGATTGAACAATAGGGTTTCTAAACGTTTACTATTATCATTTTCTTTATTTAACTTATTTACTTCTTCGATACCAGAATTTACAGCTTGAATTATTAGGTTCAATTCATTGGCTTGAACGCTATGGCTGGCCAAATTGTCTATTTTGGCTTCTAACTCTACTTTATCGTCCTGATCTAAAGTTCCAAACAGATATTTGTAAATTGTGCCTACCGCATTTATGAGGCCTCTTTTATTTCTTTTAGCTATTTTTATGCCATTGTATTCGCGTTGTAATTTTTCAACTAGATATTTTACTTGAATCTCATTATTAAATTGGTTGGCCTGATCCAGTAAATTCTGATATGTTTCTTCTGTTTGTGTTATGTTAATGGTTAAGTAATGATACTCGTAATTACTAGCTAAATTAATAGTGTCTGTTTTGAATAGGAGATATCCATTTCTTGAATTAATGGGATCTATCTCTAGATTCTGTCCTGTAGATTGAAAGACGGTGAACATTAATAAGATTGCAATCTTAATCATGCTGTTGATCCAGATTCCTGGTACTCTCTTCGGGTACACTGCAATTATTATATTTACTTTTGTTAGTCTTCTTCTTTCTTTTGAATTTGGTTTTATAATGGGTAATTTTTCTCCCTCTATTTGTTTCTTCAAAGTGTTTCTCATCTACCTGCCTAATTTCTCCTGTTCTCTTGAATGGATTAGTTGTTTTGGTTTTAACTAAAGGTGCATTTTTATAGCGGGTATCTACTTCGAAGTCAATTCTGTCATTATTCAAGTTATTGATCTGTCTAACCTTGTTCAATTGGGTATTGTAATCGGGTAGACCAGCGTACAAGAATATATCAGCTGGGGTTCTTTTTGTCGTATTATGAACTGTCTTATGGTTATACGTATATAGAATTAACTCGAATTTTGTGAGCCTATTTTCTATATTATCTTCGCTTGATATAATTCTTAGTTTTTCGTTGATCGTTTTGTGTAGGCGTTCTACATCAGAAACTCCATTTTTACTGGTAGTTATTTCGATCTTTACGTTTTCCGCATTCAGCCATGCTTGCAATGCTGCGCACATGAAAGCTGAATCTTTATCGGCTTTGATTCCCTGTGGCTTGCCCATTTCGTCAAAGACCTTTAAGATGGCTCTCTTTGTTTCAAGCCAATCTCGACTTTTAACTTCTACAAGGGTAGCAAATTTAGAGTATACGTCGATACAAGATAGGAATTGTTGATTCCCTACTAAATAGAAATCCATGACGTATTTTTCTCTGGTATTCTGTATCTCAGGGGTGATTTCGAATATTAATTTAGTGTTACGATGCTCTGTTTTAGCAACGTTGCAAGTGGAACATTCGTTAATGATATTTTGGATTAGTTTTTGGTAATCCGGATAATAGTATTTCCTCTTAAACCAATTAGTGGTCTTTTCAATGCCTGGGTGAAGAAGCTCTTTATGATTCTTCAATATTCGTTCCTTGAATTCTGAATAGGTTTGAATATCGATGAGCTTGGTATTGGATTTAATCAGTTTGGTCACATGATTAGGGCTGATTATTTCCAGAAATGCCTTTTGGAACAATGGAAAATCTATATCGTTATGGAAGTATAGTGCACTCTTTTTTGTACACACATATTCTTTTATTATGTCCTTGGCTAATGACTCTGTCATTACTGTGTATGTGATTTTTATCATGATCTTGTGAAAATAATGGGATGTTTCTACTTTATCCTCATTTCCTTTGATCAATTCTATCTGCCTATTGTAGTAATTGATTGGTCGCTCTGTAAGTGGAATATAATTAGAATTATCTTCTTGAGCACTGTGGACCGTTGCACAATCACTATTAATGGTTTCCCCGAGTAAGTTTTCGTTAATCTTTACTCTTGATAACGCGTCTGCTACATGGTTTTCCTTTCCTGGCAGATATTTTATTTTGAAGTCAAATTCGTTCAATTTGATCTTCCAGCGTTGAAGTTTCATATTGGGCTCCTTGAGGTTATTCAACCAAACCAAGGGTTTATGATCACTTAATATTTCAAACGTTCTCCCGAACAGATATGATCTGAAATATTTAGTTGCCCAGACTATAGCCAATAGTTCTTTTTCTATGGCTGAATAATTGATTTCATGTTCGTTTAAGGTTCTGCTTGCGTAGCAAATTGGTTTGTGGTCTTGCGACAAAACCGCTCCTAATGCAATATTACTTGCGTCGGTTGTTACCGTGAATATTTTATCGAAATCAGGGAAGGCGAGGATGGGGTCTGAGGTGATAAGCACTTTAAGCTTTTCGAAGGCCTCAACGTATTTTTCCTCTGTTGGGTCTATGACAGCTCGTTTCTTAAGTTTGAGTGTCATGGGTTTTGCTATGTTAGCGAAATTTGGTATGAACTTCCTATAAAATCCACATAAACCTATGAATGATTTTATCTTAGTAACTGTATTTGGTATGGGGAAGTTAAGTATGGCGGATATTTTCTTTGGATTAGGTATTGTTCGGAGCAGAACGACGTAAATTAAATTAAAGTAAATGCCATCGAGCACAATTGTTTGTTTGTTTTGCCTTCTATGTTATCTGCCTCCATAAGCGCTCTCCCCGCTAAAGCTCGCACTCTGAGTTGATCTGCTTGCGCTCTTTCTTGAGATCAGAGCTTTCGGCCGCTGCAGCGGGGCCGCGATGATGAAGAAGGCCAGTGCAGCTCCGATCACCAACAAACAATAAAGCATTACTTGATGAATTTTAGTAAACCCAAACTAGTGCCTTATTAATTTAAATATTGGTATATAGGTGATATATTCGATATCTACCTCTAACATTTTGGTGACCCCGACGTGATCTGGAGCCTGTACCGCGATTTAATAATTAAATTGTCGATATCGTTCGGGCAATTTATTATTCGGTCAAGCTGTTTGTGCAAGATATTGGTGCCAAACACATAAAACAAACACAACAAATACATACATACATGCAAACGTACTGCAGTGATATCCAGTGACATTGTGCATTGCCGGCATTCGGGTGCAAAGTTCGTTTCATATATGTGTTTATATGCAGACAAAATCGGTCTCATAACTGAGTGAAAGAGCCCCACCAAGAAACGGTTTCATTGCGCGTGTATAAGTGCAAGCGCAGTGCAAAGCCCTCAGAAGTTGAGGCAAAGGACCCTTGGCAAAGGCAGAACGAAAAAGAAACCGTTTGTTTGTCGACGCTTGGTTTTTGCGGCTTGCCGGCGCATACAGGGTGTTTTATTGTTCCCCTCGCAAAACTTCTTATAGTGCCCCCCCTTTTTTCTGTGTATAAGCCCTGATCTTGTGGCGTGCATAATGGCTGAAAATCAAGATATTGTTCATGATCTGACGGCTGCGCCTAGTGATGTGGACTTTTACAGGGCAAAAACAAGGTCTATCCAGCGGCAGCTCGTCGAGATGAACAAATCCTTAACGGAAGAGTCTATCCTTCAGTTGGACGAAGCTGACCTGCGTGCGCGATTAAAGCACCACGAAGTAATGTGCTCCGAGTTTAATGCTGCACAGGGCAACTTGGAAAGGCTCGATCTCACGGTGCTCGACGGTGACGCGCGGTCCGAGTTCGCGAACGTTTTCCTGCAGATCGATGCGAAACTAAATCGCGAGCTAGCAGCACAGCAGAAGGTGATCGGCGCGAACTCAACCAGCATGCCTCATCAATTCGCTGGAGAAGGTTCGCTCAGCACATCAACTCGGAGGTCGAGGCTGCCGCATATACAATTGGCTCGTTTTGGAGGAGACTACGCAGACTGGCCAAACTTCATCGCGATGTTTAAGACGGTGGTGGACAACGAGCAAGAGCTAAGTAGCTTGGAAAAGTTTCAGTATCTTCGTGCTAGCCTAGACGGCGTAGCACTAGAAACCATACGTTCAATCGAACTGTCTGATTTGAACTATGGGATTGCGTTAGAACTGCTCACTAATCGTTTCGACAATAAATACCATCATTTTCAGGCACACGTAAAGGCGATATTTGGGTTGCAAGGTGTTGAGATGGGATCTGCGAGGAGTCTTCGGCAACTCAGCGACAAGATAAATGCTCACCTGCGAGCGATTCGGACCTTGGCATCAACTGAGGAAATTTTGGATGGATTTCTCATTCACATTGTGACGCATAGGCTGGACACCAGGACCCGGGAAAAATGGGAAGAAGACTTGCCGTCCCACAAGCTGTTGACATGGAAATCCCTTGCTTCGTTTCTGGAGAAGCGATGCAGGATGATGGAGAACCAGGAAAATGACTTGGTAATCGAAACACCAAGCCATCAGGTGGGAGAAAAACCGCACAAGCGTAGTCAGAATGTCCTCATTGCTTCTCCTAATAATAATGAAATTATTTCTGGATGTAGATTTTGCGACGGAAGGGACCACATCATAACCAATTGCGGCATGTTCCTAAATTTGTCCCCTACTTTGCGCTATAAGGAAGCAAAGAGAATGCATCTCTGCCTCAATTGTTTGCGCAAGGGTCACGGCTTGCAGCAGTGCAAATCTGGAAGTTGCAAGCAGTGTCGTATGAAACATCATACTTTGCTCCACAAGACTCAAAGCCCGGTTCCATCCGCAGTCATTGCTGCAGACGTGAACCTCCCGCCATCGCAATCATCAGCGTTAGTTTCATGCTCAGCCTCTCCACCGTACCCTCCACCTATTCCCAATATCTCGAATGACTACGTGTTGCTAGCTACAGCCATCGTTTTGGTTAAAAATCGTGTTGGAACGCTCGTCCCATGTCGGGCAATATTGGATTCCGCATCGCAGCTCAATTTTATTACGTCTCGTTTGGCTGGTCATTTGCAGCTAAAACATCGGCACTCGCCTATTTCGATATCTGGCATTGGAGAATCTTCTCTTAGTTCGAATAAGGCTGTGGAAGTCGTCATGCAGTCTCAGTATGGCAGCTACAGTTCCTCATTCACGGCGGCCGTAACTAGGGTCATCACTGACTATCAGCCGCACTACGATATTAATGCTGCAGAATGGGACGTACCGAAGAATATAAATTTAGCTGACCCTTGGTTTTTTAGATCTCAGCGAATCGATATGCTGTTAGGTGCTGGTATATTTTTTGATTTGCTCAGTGCTGGGCAACTGCATTTGGCTGATACGCTGCCATCGCTCCAGAACACCAAACTTGGTTGGATTGTCTCTGGAGGGATGGCTCACACCACTAACAATCGAGTCGCTCTGGCAACGGCAGCAGGAACCCACGCACCAAAGGAAGACGAGGATTTTTTGTCGGATGCTGTAAAGCGTTTTTGGGAGCTTGAAAATTGTTACTCATCAGAGGCAGCTGCATCGAGTGAGGACCTACTTTGCGAGCGTTTATTCAAGGAAAACTCCTCTCGTTTGGAGAATGGTCAATTTTCCGTTCGACTCTTAGCTACTGCTGGGTTTGAGGCCCTTGGCGACTCATTCTGTCTCGCTCTTCGTCGTTTCAAAGGTCTGGAAAAAAGGCTGTCAAAAAACCTCCCGCTGAAGGCTCAATATAGCGCGTTCCTTCAAGAATATCTGGATTTAGGGCACATGTCATTGGCTTCCAGAACCACAAAGTTGCCAAAGTTTTTCTTGCCGCATCATTGCGTGCAAAAACTCGACAGCAGCAGTACAAAACTACGTGTTGTTTTTGATGGATCTGCAAAGACCACATCTGGGCGCTCCCTCAATGACTTATTGCTGGCTGGCCCAACGATTCAGCCAAAAATATTTAACATACTGCTTCGGTTTAGGTTCTTCAGGATTGCACTTTGTGGAGACATCTGCAAGATGTATCGCTGTGTACGGATTTCACACCCGGATGAATATTTGCAATGCATTCTGTGGCGCGAAAGGCCTACTGATGAAATCCAGATTTACAAGCTAGAGACCGTTACGTATGGAACAAAGCCCGCTGCTTTTTTGGCAATTCGTGCCATGCATCAACTATCGTACGATGAGGAGGCATCATTTCCTATAGGAGCCCCAGTCGTGAGAAGGGATTTCTACGTAGACGATCTCATATCCGGCGGGGACACCATTGAGGAAGTTAATGTGATCCGTCGTCAAGTAAAAGGGCTTCTGCAAAGAGGACAATTTCCTATACGCAAATGGTGCTCCAATGAGCCTGGAGTGCTTGAAGAGGAGCCTGCGGAGGACAGGGAAAAGCTGCTTAAGTTCCATGATGGAACAGACATAGCGAAGGCCTTGGGACTCGTATGGGATCCCAACTCGGATAACCTACTGTTCAATTTTTCGAGGATCATGCCAGAAGGCCCACCCACCAAGCGTACTGTCCTGTCTTCTATAGCCAGATTTTATGATCCGCTCGGTTTGATAGCACCTATTCTTGCCAAGGCCAAAATATTCTTGCAGAGTTTGTGGAAGTTGGACTTAGGATGGGATGATGCTCTGCCTGAGCCTCTGTCGGCAGTGTGGACGGACTTGATGTCGCAATTACGCATCGTGCAAAATTTTCAGTTTCCTCGTTATGTCATGCTGCAAAACTCATCCATCCAATTGCACGCGTTCTGTGATGCTAGCATGGCCGCATATGGAGCTTGCGTTTACATAAGATCGAATATCCATGAGAATGTAGCATCTCGCTTGCTTTGCTCAAAGTCTAAGGTAGCGCCTTTAAAAACACTAACCATACCCAAGCTGGAATTGTCCGCGGCGTTGCTCTTGGCTGAGCTCGTCGCAAGCATTAAGCAAAATCTCTCATCTTCCTGTGATATCCATTGTTGGTCAGATTCAACTATTGTGTTGTCTTGGATACGTGAGGCCCCATCAAACTTTAACGTTTTTGTCTCCAACAGAATTGCGCAGATCCAGGAATTGACCAAGGAAATGAAGTGGCATCACGTTCCAACGGATCTTAACCCAGCAGATGTCGTGTCGAGGGGATGCTCTCCAGAGGAGCTCTTGGATTTGGAATTGTGGCTAAATGGACCATCATACCTTTTATCGGACTCCTCAGAATGGCCTACCCAAGCTCCACAAATTGTAGACCTACCGGAGCGCCGACAGAATGCATTGGTTGGATCATGTGTAAAGGACCTCTCATGTGACAGCAAGTACACCAACTCGTTTGGCAAGCTACAACGTGTCTTTGGATATATTTATCGTTTTATCTCCCTTCGAAGCAAGGAGTACGTTCGATCTGGTGCCAGGCTCACTGTGCAGGACCTTACCGGCGGCACTCGTCTTTTGATAAAGAGTATCCAGCAAGTTAATTTCGCGGAGGAGCTCGCTGCACTCAAAGCCAACAGGGCACTTCCTGCCAAGAGCAAGTTGCTTTCGTTGCGCCCGATGCTCGGTGGTGACGGACTGCTTCGTGTAGGCGGAAGGCTACAAAATTCAAATATGGTTTACGATGCAAAGCATCCAATATTGCTGCCAAAGGGTCATCCGGTTACGAAGGCAATTATAACTTTCTATCATGAAAGGTTTTTGCATGCTGGTCCACAGGCTTTACTTGCATCGCTTCGTCAAAAATATTGGCCCGTTGGAGGGCGAAAACTAGTTGCAAGCGTCACAAGCAAATGCGTACGGTGCTTTCGGGCAAAGCCAAGCTTGGCTGAGCACGTGATGGGAGACTTGCCAACGGATCGCGTCCGACCGAACCCCGCATTCCACACGACTGGAATCGATTTTTGTGGGCCTTTCTATCATAAGGCTGATGTTCGAAACAGGCCACCCTGCAAATGCTACATTGCAATATTTGTTTGTTTTTCAACAAAGGCCACGCATTTGGAGGTCGTCAAGGATCTAACTACAGCCTCATTCATCGCAGCATTAAGGCGCTTCATCAGCCTAAGGGGCAAGCCGCGAACCTTGTGGACGGATAACGCAACCAATTTCGTGGGTGCAAGAAATGAGCTACTGGAGCTCAAGGAGCTTTTCAACAGCGAGCCAACCGTCTCCGTCATCGCTTCATCTTGCCTAAACGATGGAATCGACTGGAAATTTATCCCTCCTCGTTCTCCTCACTTTGGCGGGCTATGGGAGGCGGCTGTCAAGTCGGCAAAACACCACTTCTATCGAGTCGTTGGCGCAACAGTGCTGACTCTTGAAGAGCTTCGCACTCTCGTATATGAGATTTCTGCCATTCTTAACTCTCGACCACTTTATCCAATTTCAGAAGACCCTGACAGTCTAGATGTGCTTACTCCAGCTCACTTTCTAAAAGGCTCGAGCTTCACTACGTTTCCAGAACCGGACATCACACATCTCAACGCTAGCCGTCTAAATCGTTGGCAGCAGGTGTCTCAAATGCAACAAACCTTCTGGCGAAAGTGGAGCATGGAGTATCTGTCTTTGTTGCAAGAGAGGACCAAGTGGAGAGACTCTACGTCAAACATAAGGATTGGAAGTGTTGTCCTTTTAAAGGATGAAAACTTGCCACCCCTCAAATGGCTGCTTGGCCGTGTCGAGGAGGCCATACCAGGCAAGGATGGAATCATCAGAGTCGCAATGGTTCGAACAGCGACGGGTCTAATGAAGAGAGCCGTTGCCAAGCTAGCCGTCCTGCCCGTCGATATTGGATCAATTGAAAGCCATGTTCTTTCAACGGGGGGAGGATGTTCGGAGCAGAACGACGTAAATTAAATTAAAGTAAATGCCATCGAGCACAATTGTTTGTTTGTTTTGCCTTCTATGTTATCTGCCTCCATAAGCGCTCTCCCCGCTAAAGCTCGCACTCTGAGTTGATCTGCTTGCGCTCTTTCTTGAGATCAGAGCTTTCGGCCGCTGCAGCGGGGCCGCGATGATGAAGAAGGCCAGTGCAGCTCCGATCACCAACAAACAATAAAGCATTACTTGATGAATTTTAGTAAACCCAAACTAGTGCCTTATTAATTTAAATATTGGTATATAGGTGATATATTCGATATCTACCTCTAACAGGTATTATGCCATTAGTCGTTACTACATGGCCTAGGAATTCCGTCTCTTTCTTCAGGAATTCGCACTTATCCATTTGTAGTTTGAGATTTGCATCTCTCAACTTTCCAAAGACCTTTCTAATAGACAGCAGATGTTCTTCCAATGATGTGGAATAGATGATGATGTCATCAAGGTACACAAGGCAATCTTTGAAAATTAAATCTTCTAGAAGGTTATTCATGCATCTTTGGAATGTGGCGGGGGCAGTGGTTAGCCCAAAAGGCATTCGAGTGAACTCGTAATGGCCCTGCTTAGTTGAGAAAGCTGTTTTAGGGATTGAGCTAAGTTCCATAGGAATCTGATGGAAACCTTTAGCTAAATCGATTGTTGTGAAATATTGACATCTACCTAGTTTGTCTAATATTTCATCCATTCGGGGTGTTGGAAATTTATCTTTAATAGTCACCTCATTTAGACTTCTATAGTCTACTACCATTCTATATTTTTGCTTTCCTGAAGCATCTAATTTCTTTGGTATCATGGAAATGGGTGCGCAATAGGGTGAATTCGACTTACGAATGATTCCCTGTTTTATCATATCTTTTATTTGTTGGTTCACTTCTTGATCGTGTATTTGAGCATACTTATATGGTCGACGATACACCGGATCTTCGTGATGGGTTTTAATTTCGTGCTTGATTGTACTAGTGAAGGTCAAATTGTCACCTTCTTTGTACTGCACGTCCTTAAACTCGTAAAGAACTTTCTTTAATTTTTCTTTCTCTTCTTCATTTAGATGTTCCAATCTTAGTTGGTTACATTCCCTTAACTCGTTTTCCAATGCGGAAGTGAAGTATTGTTCTCCTTCAGGAGAGGGGTCAAGGCACTTAGGTGTAGTTGTATCTTCCTTTGAAGATGGCTTATCACCTTTGTGTGCGGTCTTGCCGTCTACAATTGCTTCTCCACTGTGGATGATTGGGTATCTTCTCTCTCCTAATGTTACCGTGTCATTTCGATAATCAATGACGGCTTTACTGGCCATCAAATACTCTCTTCCTAGTAGTATATCATAATTATCGGAAAAATTATGGATATAGAATTTTTGTTTAGTCGGACAGTTTTTGGTTGCATTACGGGTAATGCTCTTGGTCAGACGGACGGGTCCATTGATGGTGTGGACCGTGAGGTTGTCGCTATCGACTTTAGAATTGGTATAGTTTTCTTTTATTATATTTATTGATGATCCCGAGTCCGCGATACCTCTTAGTTTTTTGTTGTTTACTATGATTTCTATATATGGTCGTCCTCGGTTTTTTCCGAGGCACTCTGCTGAAAATTTACGTCCATTTTCATATGCCCGCTTTGGCTTTCCCTAGATCGTTTGAATGGTTGGTTTGGTACATTGCTACTTGGCTGATTCTGATTAATCTGACGATTATTAGGGTTCTGGGCTCTACCTTGATTTAGGGAATTTCTAAACTCATTAAATAATCCTGTATTATTTATGGCATTATTTCCTGAATTATTTCTATTCGATCCATAGTTATTTCTGAAGGTATTTGGGTTTGGATTGTTAGAGTCAATCCAGTTATAACGAGGGTAGTAAGATCCAGCATTCCTACGATTATTATTTGAATTCTTTGGGTTTTCATGATTTTTGTTTTCGGTTATGAAATTTTCATATATTCCTAGCTCTTGAGCTGATTTTTCGAGTCCGGCTATGGTGGAAATATTTTTCTTGGCAAGAATAATAAATAATTTGTTTGGTAGTGCATCTTCTATGGTATGTCTTGTTGCATTTGCAAGTGCATTTTTAAATATTATTGCGTTTTCTGGGCTAGTCTCCAGATTTAATTTACTTATTATGACATTTGATTTAATTTCTAATTCTTCGATAAACTTACGAATACTTCCGCTGAATTTTGTTTCGTGAAGCTGTTGTAAAAGCGTCTCGTAAGGGGTGTGGTTTTTAAATTTGCTGATTAGGGCATCCTTCAGGTCTGTCCAGGTGTTGGGTTGAAGACTTTGTGAAAGAAGTTGTGCTCGTCCGCACAGTTGACCCTCAACGGCTCCATACATGATGCTCTGCTGCCGGATGTCATCGGTTGGGTACAATTCAGATATGTACTCTATTCTGCTGATGAATGAACTCAGGCGTTCCTGGCATCCATCGTAAGGGGGAATTTGCCTGATTGACTTCAGGGCTTGGTTTAAATGCACTTCTGTTAGCGGCATGATGATTTATTTGTTTTATTTGTGTGGAGTTCGATGTGGTTTTTACTAATATTAATTGTGTTCGAATCGTGTGTAGATTCTTTGGCGGATCTCTTTAGTAAGCGGCGTTTAATTTTCTCATATCACTGTAGGTTATTACGCGACTGTAATTTTCACTACGCAAGCTGATCGTCTTAAAAAATTTTTGCACTTTTAAACTTGAGGTCCTACCGACTGCGCCAGTTAAATATGCGACACTCAGTTTTAGGTTTTTAAAAAGATTTATTATTCACTTAAACTTTAATGTACAATTGTTAGTTAGTTTCCCCGACGATGACTAAGGTCAGTTGTCTTAAACGGAATTAACTTAGATGAATTCTCCGACGGTGTCTAGGTTGACGTTTGTCTTGAACAGAACTGAGCTCCCTACTTAGATGTAGACTATTTATATTACGCTGCTCGTGTTGGGATTCGGAGGCGTTGGCTTCGGCTTCGGCTCCGATGCTGGCGTACGTGCCTCGATCGATATTTGGAACGAGCGGGTGTGCGTGCCTAGATCGATATGTGGGAAAGGGCGGCTTCGATGAAAGGCTTCCGCTGCGTATGATCGGTGTTGCATTACTTGAGGGTGGCTGAGAATTGGGCTTCCTCGGTTTTATGACCGATTCTGATTGGTGAGCTAGGATGGCGTGATTCTTAGGAATCGATTTAGACATTGATCTCTAGAGGGTGGCGTGATTCTAGTGCGGCATCTATTGTTTTATGTTCGGCTCCTAGCTTAGGGTGTTTGTTTACATTGCCGGCTATCGGCTACAAGTGGTCCACTTCAAGCGTGGGATTGTTTATGGGATTCTAGTCTGAGGGTGTCAGGTTGTTTATGGTATGTGGGTGTAGGTAGCGGACATAGATAAGGGTATGCGTAGCATGGACTATAGATATGTCACTATATATATTGAATATATATATATATATATAGTTATATATGCGACACTCAAGTTTAGCTTTTTAAAAAGATTTATTATTCACTTAAACTTTAATGTACAATTGTTAGTTAGTTTCCCCGACGATGACTAAGGTCAGATGTCTTGAACGGAATTAACTTGGGTGAGTTTCTCCGACGGTGTCGCGATTGACGTTTGTCTTGAACAGAACTGAAATCCCTACTTAGATGTAGACTATTTATATCAAGACGCTCGGATTGGGATTCAAAGGCGTTGGCTTCGGCTTCGGCTCCGATGATGGCGTACGTGCCTCGATCGATATGTGGGAAGAGCGGGTGTACGTGCCTAAATCGATATGTGGGAATGGCGGCTTTTGATGAAAGGCTTCCGCTGCGTATGATCGGTGTAGCATTACTTGAGGGTGGCTAAGAATATGGGCCTCCTCGGTTTTATGACCGATTCTGATTGGTGAGCTAGGATGGCGTGATTCTTAGGAATCGATTAGAAATTGATCTCTGGAGGGTGGCGTGATTCTAGTGCGGCTGAATGCACGGCATCTATTGTTTTATGTTCGACTCCTAGCTTAGGGTGTTTGTTTACATTGCGGCTATCGGCTACAAGTTGTCCACTTCGAGCGTGGACATAAACAATCGTTTATGGGATTCGAAGCTGAGGGTGTTGGATTGTTTATAGTATGTGGGTGTAGGGTAACAGACATAGATAAAGGGTATGCGGAGCATGGACTATAGATATGTCACTCCCCCAACGTTAGATTTAAGCCTGTCCTCAGGCGAATATCCTTGGATATAGTTCAGGTGCATCTGATACTATGCATGCTGGAGATTCCCCACCTTCGTCTAAAGATGTTTCTATGTGTGAGTCGGGTTTAAGCTTCTTGCTTTTACTTAGATTAAACAATTTATAACTTAATGCATCGTTCGATTCTCTTTGTAGAAGTCTGACGTGTTTTTGTTTTGCGCTCCGCTTATCTGCCTATTATCTTTTATAAACAGCCGGTGTTTTTTGAACATACCAATATAAATAAACTATAATTTGCCTGCTTGCTTAGAGCTTTTCCTTAAACGCGAGTGCACGCCCTTTAATTGTGTTTTTAGACATAATTTAATTATTTTCCTGTGTCGGTAGTCATTGTGTTTTGTTGTTTCTTTTCGTAAGTACACACAGAATCAAAATCTGCCGCTCTCACCTAGTTGATCTGCTTTATTGCTTTTATCACTCTCTCCCTATTACCCAAACTAACATAACTGTTCTTCCTCTCTCGCTCTCAATACGTTCTGTGTAGTAGCGCTCTCTCTCTCCCTCTCAACTGAAGCTGCAGTAACCGCTCTTCTCTCTTTCTTATTGCGCTTTCATCGCTTATCTGGCACACTGGTCTGATATATATTTTTTTTGAAATTTTATTTTTTTTTTATTTCTTATAATGGAATACACAGTTGTCTGTGCCAAGAAAACCTGCAAGAAGCAGATCACCCATGATCAGCCGAGTATCCCCTGCTGGCTATGCGATAGTGTAGTGCACGCTAAATGCGTCGGGTTCTCCGGTCTCGTGGGTGATGCCATCTCTAAAAGAAATGGCTTGCATTACAGCTGTGAGGCATGCCGTCCGGTTGAAGGGGAGATGGCAGCATTTATGAGGCAGACCCGGAAGGGCTTTAGGGAGCTGACCGTGGGCTTCAAAGAGCAGTACGATCGGCTCCTAGCCATGGAGTCTCAGTTCAGTGGTCTCAAACTATTGACTGAGTCTCCTAGGCGCAAAAAGGTCACTCCGCGGGATCTGCATGTGCCGACTGCCCCTCGACCGGCCGATGCTGACAAGCTGACTCCGACCACCCCAATAGTGCAGCAGTTGATTTCGTTCGCCACTCCAAAGGCAACGACAGCTGCTGGTGATGAAAATTCGGTAGCCGAATTTATCGCGTCGGAGAGCATGCAGCCAAGACCGTCTGTAGCGTCCGTGTCCGTAGTGTCAAATTCATTAGCTGTCCCCGCAATTCCGACCCCACCAGTCAATATACGTCCCGGACCACCGGGTATTACCATCACAGGTGATAGGCCTGTGGTGCCAAAATTGGTCGGGATCCCACCAAAGAGACAAGTTTTTGTCTCACGACTTGCCCCTGACTCCACAATTAAAGATGTGACGGCTTATATCCAAAGCCGCATACAAGCCGTTGATTTCAAGGTGGAAAAGTTCAACTTTTCTTATGCCAGGGAGATAGCTTCTTTTAAAATAAGTGTCTCCCAAACTCACTTTAACACCATCTGTTCTGCCAAATTTTGGCCGGAGCATTTGGTGGTGAAGGAGTTTAAGGCAAAGAAAAAGACTAGGCCCCCAATAACTCTACCAACTATTCAGACCAGTGCTCCTTCGTCATCTTCCCGCTCTTCCTCCACCCGTCCAAAAAACTAACAAACTCTCTTTTAGTGACCTATCAGAATGTTCGAGGCTTGCGTAGTAAGCTCAGCATTCTTTTCCAGGATAGTGTCGCATTTGCATCCCACGTTATTGTGTTTACCGAAACCTGGTTAAAGCCGGACATTCTTAGTTCCGAAGTTTTGGCAGGTCGGTACACAACTTATAGAAAGGATCGTTCGTCTCGACGTGCAGGAGGGGTTCTGATTGCTGTGGACTCAAACTTCACGTCGGAACTTTTCACAGTCCAGATCCAGCAGGAACTGGAATTTCTGTGTGTAAAACTGATTCTTCCCGTTTTCTCAGTTTTCATAACTTGTTCGTATATTCCACCTTCTTCGGATATCGCAATTTACGAGCAGCATTTGTCTGCCTTAACCGCTATCTCTTCCTCGCTATCTGACAAAGATCACATGATAGTTCTTGGTGACTTCAACTTGCCAGGAATTGTTTGGTCTTCAGCAAATGGCACGTCATGACTTTGTTGACGGCTTGATTGACCTGTCTCTGTCTCAAGTTAACCATGTTAAAAATTCTTTGCACTAGACTAACTTTTTGTCTCTTGTGTCCCACTTTCCTGTCCGATTAGATCAAGAAAACCCCCTTGGTTTACCAAGGAGCTATCTCATCTAAAGAACTTAAAATCAAGACTTTATAAAAAATTTCAAGAAGTTGGCTCTCCTTCTTCTCTCTCTCATTATGTAATAGCTCGGTCAAACTTTTCAGTTCTTAACGCTCAATGCTATCAGAATTACTTATCTCGATGCAGGATAAGTTTTTCTAAGGACCCCAAACAGTTCTACAGCTTTGTAAACAGTAAGCGTAGAACGTCCGTCCTCGCTATCTTTCCGTAATACGTCGGCAGATAATGATAAGGCAATTGCCGATCTTTTTGCCCGTTTTTTCCAAACTACCTATTCGCAGGACGTTTACTCTGGTCAGCCGTATCCATACAGTTTACCGCGGTCGAACGGCATTTTCTGTCCTTTGCTAAATGAAAGCTCGTTGCTTCATGATCTACGAACAGTAAAGCCGGTGTTCTCACCGGGTCCGGACGGAGTTCCCGGCTGTGTACTCAGGTATTGTGCCGAGTCTCTGTGTGGGCCGTTGCTTAAACTGTTCAACCTATCTATAACTTCTTCATGCTTCTCCCCGATATGGAAGAAGTCCTTTATAATTCCTCTCCATAAAAAAGGTAGCAAGTCTGACGCAATGAACTATAGAGGTATATCTAAGTTATCCGCTATTCCTAAAGTGTTTGAGAAAATTTTAACTCCGCACCTGCAGCACCTATGCAGATCACTTATATCTCCAACTCAACATGGATTTATAAGGCGGAGATCAACCACTACAAATTTATTGGAGTTTACCTCCTTTATAATAAAAGGCTTTCAAGGTAATTTGCAGACGGATGTTGTTTACACCGATTTTAGTAAAGCGTTCGATTCTGTAAACCATTCCCTCCTAGCACAAAAGCTCGACCTTCTAGGGTTCCCGCCCAATCTCCTGAGATGGATCTCTAGCTACCTGTGTTCTAGGTCTCAAAGAGTCCTTTTCAAAAACTCCCTGTCCTCTCCAGTTATGGTGACTTCGGGTGTACCTCAGGGCAGCCATCTAGGCCCCTTACTCTTTACTCTCTTTATAAATGACCTACCTTCTGTATTAACATACTCTCGAGTACTAATGTATGCGGATGATGTTAAGCTCTGTGTCCAGTATAAGGACATTTCTTTCCAATCCAGGTTGCAATCCGATCTCGATAGATTTCAGTTTTGGTGTTGTGCAAATTTATTAAACCTTAACGCTTCAAAATGTAAAGTAATGACTTTTCATCGCTCCAGCGCCTTTCTGGTTCCTTACACCCTTTGTGGTGGTTCTCTTGAGAGAATTACCCGGGTTGATGATCTTGGTGTTCTATTAGATCCCAAGTTAAAGTTTTCAGAACACATTTCCACCATGGTGAATAAGGCCATGGGCGTGCTTGGGTTTATAAAGAGGTGGTCAAAGGAATTTGACGACCCCTATATAACAAAGACTCTCTACACCTCTCTGGTTCGTCCGTTTTTAGAATACGGCTCTTGTGTATGGTGCCCTCAGTACAACGTACACCAAGACCGTATAGAATCAGTTCAGAAAAACTTTTTACTTTTTGCTCTTCGCGGCCTCAGCTGGGATGCAAGTGTGAGACTGCCGTCTTACTCTAAAAGATTGCTCTTAATAAACCTTCCAACCTTAGCTAATCGTAGGAAAATGCTTGGCGTGATTTTTGTGCACAACTTGATCAAGGGTGACGTAGATAGCCCTGACCTGTTGAGCCGCATAAACTTCACGATTCCTATTAGAAGCACTAGGAACTATACACCATTGTTTCTTCCGCTTTGTAGATCGAATTACTCCTTGCATGAACCATTTAGGGTCCTATGCTCGGATTATAATTCCCTCTACCATATTATATCTACCACTAACTCCCTTCCTAGTCTTAAATTACTGATACTCCTACATCTTTCCCGTAATTAGTAATTACTTTTCTTCTTTAGTTAGATTAGTTCTACTTTTCCTCGAACACTAGCTTAACACCTATCTTTCCTGCATCTCCGCGATCGGTTCGGTTTACGAGTCGCGCGTCATGCGGCAGCGCCCCTCGGTCGGTTGGGCGGGAGGTGGGCTGCGTTCTTGCCTGGGATCCGCGCGTAACAGCCATCAGCTGGTGTCGCTTGGGCCACTTGATGGTGCAGTCATTGCATATCAACGTCCTAAAAAAAAAAAAAAAAAAAAAAAAAAAAAAAATACTCCTATTATGATAATGACAAACAGAAATATTAAACTTACATGTAAACATTATTTAATTGCGTATTTTCTATTATGATTTCTTGGGTTTGTAAATATGACAATGGTTTGATTCTTGTTACATTATTGTTAATATATACGCTTTGTGCAAATTCTGGTATTGAGTTGGATATTAAGAATTCATTTAATTGTACAGTGCAATTATGTATTTTTATCAATGTATTCCCTTCTACTACTATTTCTTGTTTTGAGCAATCTTGGTTTAATATAGTTTTTGGTAGTTTCCAAGTTAACAATATATTGGGTTCAATGAAATTTATTTAAAAGTTTTGATGTGCTTTGGTTAATGGACATTTTGTTGCGATTTGTTTTACTATTCCTGATATACATTCGTCATTTATTTTTCTTTTTGATTCTTTATTATATACATCGTTTTCCAAAATATAATAGTTATTTTGCGTTAGGTCGGTAAGAATATTATTATCTTCATCTGGATATGGAATAATTTTAAGTATGGGAATATTTTTGATCTCTCGTGGAATGTTGGAAATTATTAATATTTCATTGGTATCTGATTTTAACCAAGTAGATGTTTTGATATTTAATAATTCCTCTGAATCGATGTGTTTCAGGTAATCCTGCTTTAATCATTTTGGATTAAAGATTCCTAATCTTGTTAGCTGCATGCCTTATTCAATATCCTCTATATACTCCGTGAAATGTTGAAGGTTAAATATTAGTATTTCTAATTGTTTATTTCTATCATTATCCTGGTTTAATTTATTGACGACTTTTATGCCAGAATTTACTGCTTGAATTATTAAGTTTAATTCGTTAGCTTGAACACTGTGGCTAGCCAGATTGTCTATTTTCCCTTCTAGTTCAACTTTGTCGTCTTGATCTAGAGTTCCAAATAGATATTTATAAATTGTGCCTACTGCATTTATAAGGCCTCTTTTGTTTCTTTTGGCTATTTTTATGCCATTCAATTCACGTTGCAATTTCTCGACTAAATATTGGACTTGGATAACGTTATTAAATTGGCTTGCCTGGTCTAGTAAACTCTGATATGTTTCGTCTGTTTTTGTTATATTAATTGTTAAATAATGATATTCATAGTTAATGGGTATATTAATGGTATCTGTTTTGAATATGAGATATCCATTCCTTGAGTTGATGGGATCTATCTCTATATTCTGTCCCGTAGACTGTAGGACGGTGAACATTAGTAAGATTATATTCTTAGTCATGTTGTAGCTCCAGATTCCCAGTACTCTCTTCGGGTACTCTGCAATTATCATATTTACTTTTATTAGTTTTTTTCTTTCTTTTGAATTTTGTTTTATAGTGGGTGATTTTCCTCCCTCCATTTGTCTCTTCAAAATGTTTTTCGTCTACCTGCCTAATTTCCCCTGTTCTTTTGAACGGATTAGTTGTTTTTGTTTTAACTAGGGGTGCATTTTTGTAGCGAGTGTCTACTTCAAAGTCAATTCTGTCGTTATTCAAATGATTGATCTGTCTAACCTTATTCAGTTGGGTGTTATAATCTGGTAGTCCGGCGTACAGGAATATATCAGCTGGGGATCTTTTTGTAGTATTATGAACCGTTTTATGGTTATAAGTGAATAGAATCAACTCGAATTTTGTGAGCCTGTTCTCTATATTATCTTCGCTTAATTTTTCATTGATCGTTTTGTGTAACCGTTCTACGTCAGAAACCCCATTTTTGCTGGTGGTAATTTCGATCTTCACATTTTTCGCATTCAACCATGCTTGCAATGCTGCGCACATCAAGGCTGAATCTTTGTCGGGTTTAATTCCCTGTGGCCTGCCCATTTCGTTAAAGACTTTTATGATGGCTCTCTTTGTTTCTAGCCAATTTAGAATTTAGAATATACATCGATGCATGATAGGAATTGTTGATTGCCTACCAGATAGAAATCCATGACATACTTTCTCTGATATTCTGTATTTCAGGGGTGATCTCGAATGTTAGTTTGGTGTTACGATGCTCAGTTTTAGCAACGTTGCACGTGGGACATTCATTGATGATATTTTGGATTAACTTTTGGTAATCAGGGTAATAGAATTTTCCTTTAAACCAATTATAATTAATTAGTGGTCTTTTCGATACCTGGGTGAAGTAGTTCTTTATGATTCTTCAATATTCGTTCCTTGAATTTGGAATAATTCGGAATATCAATGAGTTTGATACTAGATTTAAACAGCTTAGTCAAGTGATTAGGACTGATTATTTCCAGGAATGCCCTTTGGAACAGTGGAAATTCTAATTCATTATGGAAATATAATGCACTCTTCTTTGTACACACATATTCCTTTATTATAACTTTTGCTAATGATTCTGTCATTTCGGTATACGTGATTTTTATCAGTATCTTGTGGAAATAATGGGATGTTTCTACCTTATCCTCATTACCTTTAATCAGTTCTATTTGCCTATTGTAGTAATTGAATGGTCGCTCGGTAAGTGGAATATAATTTGTATTATCTTCTTGAGCACTATGGACCGTTGCACAATCACTATTAATGGTTTCCCCAAGTAGGTTTTCGTTAATCTTTACTCTTGATAACGCATCAGCTACATGGTTCTCCTTTCCTGGTAAATATTTTATTTTGAAGTCAAATTCATTTAATTTGATCTTCCAGCGTTGCAGCTTCATATTTGGTTCTTTGAGGTTATTCAACCAAACCAAGGGTTTATGATCACTTAATATTTCAAACGTTCTACCGAACAGATACGATGGAAATATTTAGTTGCCCAGACTATAGCTAGTAATTCCTTTTCTATAGCTAAATAATTGATTTCGTGTTCATTTAGGGTTCTACTTGCGTAGCAAATTCGTTTGTGGTCTTGTGACAACACCGCTCCTAATGCAATGTTACTTGCATCGGTTGTTACCGTGAACATTTTATCAAAATCTGGGAATGCGAGGATGGGGTCAGAGGTGATAAGCACTTTCAGCTTTTCGAAGGCCTCAACGTATTTTTCCTCGGTTGGGTCTATGACAGCTCGTTTCTTTAATTTGAGTGTCATTGGTTTTGCTATGTTAGCGAAATTAGGAATGAATTTCCTATAAAATCCAAATAAACCTATGAATGATTTTATTTTTGTAGTTTTATTGGGTATAGGGAAGTTTATTATGGCGGATATTTTCCGTGGATTAGGTATTATGCCATTAGTTGTTACTACATGGCCTAGGAATTCTGTTTCTTTCTTCAGGAATTCACACTTATCCATTTGAAGTTTGAGATTTGCATCTCTCAACTTTCCAAAGACTTTTCTAAGTGACAACAGATGTTCTTCCAATGAAGTGGAATAAATAATTATGTCGTCCAGATACACGAGGCAATCTTTGAAGATTAAATCTTCTAAAAGATTGTTCATGCATCTTTGAAATGTAGCGGGGGCAGTGGTTAGCCCAAAAGGCATACGAGTGAACTCGTAATGGCCTTGCTTAGTTGAGAAAGCTGTTTTTGGGATTGAGCTAGGTTCCATAGGAATTTGATGGAATCCTTAAGCTAAATCGATTGTCGTGAAATACTGACATCTACCCAGTTTGTCTAGTATTTCGTCCATTCTGGGTGTAGGAAATTTATCCTTAATTGTCACCTCGTTTAGACTTCTATAGTCTACTACCATTCGATATTTTTGCTTTCCTGAAGCGTCTATTTTCTTTGGTATCATAGAAATGGGTGCACAATAGGGAGAATTCGATTTACGAATGATTCCCTGTCTAATCATGTCTTTGATTTGCTGATTCACTTCTTGATCGTGTATTTGAGCATATTTGTATGGTCGACGATATACATGATCTTCGTGATGGGTTTTAATTTCGTGCTTTATTGTACTAGTGAAGGTCAAATTGTCACCTTCTTTGTACTGCACGTCTTTAAACTCGTAAAGAACTTTCTTTAGTTTCTCTTTCTCTTCGTCATTTAAATGTTCCAACCTTAGCTGGTTACATTCCCTTAATTCATTCTCTAACGCGGAAGCGAAGTATTGCACTCCTTCAGGAGATGGGTCAAGGCACTTAGGTGTGATTATATCTTTCTTTGAAGATGGCTTATCACCTTTGTGTGCGGTCTTGCCGTCTGCAATTGCTTCTCCACTATGGATGATTGGGTATGACCTTTCTCCGTTTCGTTTCGGTAATCGATGACGGCTTTGCTGGCCATCAAATATTCTCTTCCTAATAGTATATCATAATTTTCAGAAAAATTATGACTATATAAAACTTTTGTTTGGTCGGACAATTTTTGGTTGCATTGCGTGTAATGCTTTTAGTCAGACGGACGGGTCCATTGATGGTGTGGACAGTGAGGTTGTCGCTATCGACTTTAGAATCTGTATAATTTCCTTTATTATATTTATGGACGACACCGAGTCCGCGATACCTCTTAATTTCTTATTATTTATTATTATTTCTATATATGGTCTTCCTCGGTGTCTTCCGAGGCACTCTGCTGAAAATTTACATCCATTTTCATATGTCAACTTTGACTTTCCCTTGACCGTTTGACTAGCTGATTCGGTATGTTGCTACCTGCCTGATTCTGGTTGATTTGACGGTTAGTGCGATTCTGTGCTCTGCCCTGATTTAGGGCATTTCTAAATTCATTAAATAATCCTGTATTATTTACAGCATTATTACCCGTATTATTTCGGTTAGGTTGTGAATTTCTAGAAGTACTTGGGTTTTGATTATTAGAATCATTCCAACTATAACGAGGGTAGTAAGTTCCAACATTCCTACGATTATTATTTACATTCCTTGGGAGTTCGTAATTCTTGTTATCAGTTACAACATTTTCAAAAATTCCTAACTCTTGATCTGATTTTTCTAGATTAGCTATCGTAGAAATGTCTTTCTTGGCTAAAATAATGAACAGTTTATTGGGTAAACCATCTTCTATTGACTGTCTGGTGGAATTTGCCAGAGCGTTTTTAAAGATCATTGCATTTTCTGGGCTAGTCTCCAGATTTAGTTTACTAATTATAATATTTGACTTAATTTCTAGTTCTTCTATGAACTTACGAATACTCCCATTGAATTTTGTGTCGTGTAGTTGTTGTAGTAGCGTCTCGTATGGAGTGTGATTCTTGAATTTGCTGATTAATGCTGCCTTTAGATCGGACCAGGTGTTGGGTTGAAGACTTTGTGACAGCTGTTGTGCTCGTCCGCACAGTTGACCCTCAGTGGCTCCGTACATGATGCTTTGTTGTCGTTTGTCTTCCGTTGGGTACAATCCAGAGATGTACTCGATCCTGCTTATGAACGAGCTTAGACGTTCTTGGCATCCATCATATGGTGGGATTTGCCTAATTGACTTCAAGGCTTGGTTCAAGTGTACTTCTGATAGCGGCATGATGATTTGATTTTTTTTTTTTTTATAAGTAGTTTGATATATTTCACTAATATCAATTGAGTTTGAATCGTGTGTAGATTCTTTGGCGGATCTCTTTAGTAAGTAGCGTTACTTTTTCTCTGATCACTGTAGGTTAATACGCAACTGTAATTGTCACTACGCAAATTGATCGTCTTAAAAAATTTTCCACTTTTAAACTGCGGTCCTACCGACTGCCCCAGTTAAATATGCGACACTCAAGTTTAGCTTTTTAAAAAGATTTATTATTCACTTAAACTTTAATGTACAATTGTTAGTTAGTTTCCCCGACGATGACTAAGGTCAGATGTCTTGAACGGAATTAACTTGGGTGAGTTTCTCCGACGGTGTCGCGATTGACGTTTGTCTTGAACAGAACTGAAATCCCTACTTAGATGTAGACTATTTATATCAAGACGCTCGGATTGGGATTCAAAGGCGTTGGCTTCGGCTTCGGCTCCGATGATGGCGTACGTGCCTCGATCGATATGTGGGAAGAGCGGGTGTACGTGCCTAAATCGATATGTGGGAAAGGCGGCTTTTGATGAAAGGCTTCCGCTGCGTATGATCGGTGTAGCATTACTTGAGGGTGGCTAAGAATATGGGCCTCCTCGGTTTTATGACCGATTCTGATTGGTGAGCTAGGATGGCGTGATTCTTAGGAATCGATTAGAAATTGATCTCTGGAGGGTGGCGTGATTCTAGTGCGGCTGAATGCACGGCATCTATTGTTTTATGTTCGACTCCTAGCTTAGGGTGTTTGTTTACATTGCGGCTATCGGCTACAAGTTGTCCACTTCGAGCGTGGACATAAACAATCGTCTATGGGATTCGAAGCTGAGGGTGTTGGATTGTTTATAGTATGTGGGTGTAGGGTAACAGACATAGATAAAGGGTATGCGGAGCATGGACTATAGATATGTGACTATATATAAATATAAATATATATATTCGGCAAAGGCTACGGAAAGATTAGTTAGAGTAGTTAAAAAGAAGAAGCTGGATATGAAGAGGAAAGTAATGTCTAGTTGGGCGGCAAGGGACAGTGGAAATGTGTGAATTCAAACATAAATGAATATAATGCCCAAGTCGTTAACTTTTAACAGGCGTTGTAAAGTAATTGTTTTGATTGAATAGTCAAATAGTTATGGCTTGCAGCGATGGAATGTCATATGTCACATTTCGAGATGTAAGATCCGATTGCAGAGATAGCGGGGAAAAGGGATGACTGAGCGACGTTTTATAAATCCGTGCTGAGATTCAGAAAACACGAAACTACAAAAGTGTTGGAGCTGAGAAGTAATAATGTTTTCGGCGAGTTTAAGACAGGCAGATAAAACATCAGATTTTGACCCCACATCGCTTCCAGTTGGCAGACCGTTAGCGTCAGCCACTTCAGCATCGGGTCATCCTTACATTTCATGCCACCCATCACCATCGAAGGTGGGCATGGGAGCTGTTGGGTTCTCCTCCATCCGTGTAAACAGGGAGTCTACCAGCCGCGCGTATACCATTTTCCTCTGCGCCGCTGTCATCCTCCCATTCTCATCACGTCTATCGATGAGAGCTACGATCAGGTGTCTCTTGGACACATCACTGATCCTCTCGCTTGACCCCTGCTTTGCCGGTTTGGGTGGAGGTTCCGCTCTCTTGGGCCCACGTTGCCGCTTGCTCGCCGGAGTGACGGCACTATCGGTCGAGCGCTGCCTTTTGGTAGCAAGCAACTCTTCCGCCTTGTTGGCGTGCTTACTCGTCGATGCCTTCATTTGTGGCACCTGCGCGTAGTACTTACGGCCCTCCTCTACCTTCAGCTCGGCCTAAGCTAGCTTGGATTTCTCCTCCTGAGAGATATCCGCCTGGCCTTGGAGCCTGCCTACTATTTTGAGGACCGCCTTGTATTGGGCTTTGGCCTTCATCCCCTCCCTCGAACGCTTCGGCCCTTCCCTGCGCAGGGAGCTGGTACCTGGTTCAGGCGAGCGGAGAAGGTTATCCTCTTCTGCTTTGCTGATGGATAGCACGCTCTCCAGGTCCGAGTCTGCCTCGACAACGGCACCTGCGCGGCTCATCCTACAGCAGGGGGTTGTGGCAGTAGTATTACAACTGACGTGACCTGCTCCCGTCACGTCCGAGGTGTGGCGACACGTGCTCCTCCCGTGCCCGCCGGTGGTAGCAGCCACGCTTCCCACCGACGTTTGGGCTCCATAATTGGCGCGAAGGTCCATACGGCTGATGTTTTTCGGGGGAACCACCCCCTATCATTTTAGGCCTACCCGCCAGGCACCTCTAGCCATGGCCCTGACCCCGCTCCCCCGACTCGAGGTCGAGAAGACGCTAGGCCATTGCCTTAGCTAGACACTGCATTGCCTCGGACGGAGCAAGCGACAGTGCATTACCCTTGTCCGGGATAATGCAGTGCCCGTTGCCCAGCCGGCACCCTCGTGGAGGGTTCAGCTAGAGGATTTTCGCCAGCCCCTCAAAAAGAAGAATTTAGTTCATGTTGATTTAGTAATGTACTGCATGGGAAGATATCGATACTTACTCACATTCGTTCGATTCTCTTTGTAGTAGTCAGACGTGTTTTTGTTTTGCGCTCCGCTTACTCTCTTCCTATTTTACTTAAAAAGCCGGTGTTTTATGAAAATAACCCCTAAAAAAATTCATAAATTAACAACCTCCTATATCATCTATTTCTTGATCGCGAGTGCATGCCTGTTTGCTGTGAAAAACATAATTTAAATTATTATTTTTGCATCGCCTAACAGCGTGATTTTGTTTGTGCTTTTCGTAAGTACACGCAATATCATATTTAGCCGCTCTCACCTATTAGTTTTGCTGATTTATCACTCTCTCCCTATCACCCACACTTAAATAACTGTTCTTCCTCTCTCGCTCTCGATATTTTCTGTGCAGTAGCGCTCTCTCTCTCTCTCAAGTGTAGCTGCGGTAACCGCTCTCATTCTTACTTATTCCTCTCTTGGCGTTTATTTTGGCACACTGGTCTGATATTAGTTTTTTTTGAAAGAAAAAATAATAAAATAAATTTTACATTTTAAAATGGAATTCTCTGTGGTCTGTGTTAAAAAAACCTGCAAGAAGCAGATTACCCATGACCAGCCGAGTATCCCCTGCTGGCTCTGCGATAGCGTAGTGCACGCTAAATGCGCCGGGATCACCGGTCTCGTGGGTGATGCCATCTCAAAACGAAATGGCCTGCATTATAGCTGTGAGGCATGCCGTCCGGTTGAGAGGGAGATGGCAGCGTTTATGAGGCAGACCCGGAAGGGCTTTAGGGAGCTGACCATGGGCTTCAAAGAGCAATACGATCGGCTCCTAGCCATGGAGTCTCAGTTTAATAGTTTCAAACTACTGACTGAGTCTCCTAGGCGCAAAAAAGGTCACTCCGCGGGATCTGCATGTGCCGACTGCCCCTCGACCGGCCGATGCTGACAAGCTGACTCCGACCACCCCAAAAGTGCAGCAGTTGATATCGTTCGCCACTCCAAAGGCAACGACAGCTGCTGGTGATGAAAATTCGGTAGCCGAATTTATCGCGTCGGAGAGCATGCAGCCAAGACCGTCTGTAGCGTCCGTGTCCGTAGTATCAGATTCATTAGCTGTCCCCGCAATTCCGACCCAACCAGTCAATATACGACCCGGACCACCGGGTATTAACATCACAGGTGATAGGCCTGTGGTGCCAAGATTGGTCGGGATCCCACCAAAGAGACAAGTTTTTGTCTCACGACTTGCCCCTGACTCCACAATTAAAGATGTGACGGCTTATATCCAAAGCCGCATACAAGCCGTTGATTTCAAGGTGGAAAAGTTCAACTTTTCTTATGCCAGGGAGATAGCTTCTTTTAAAATAAGTGTCTCCCAAACTCATTTTAACACCATCTGTTCTGCCAAATTTTGGCCGGAGCATTTGGTGGTGAAGGAGTTTAAGGCAAAGAAGAAGACTAGGCCCCCAATAACTCTGCCAACTAACCAGACCAGTGCTCCTTTGTCATCTTCCCGCTCTACCTCCACCCGTTCAAAAAACTAACAAACTCTCTTTCAGTGACCTATCAGAATGTTCGAGGCTTGCGTAGTAAGCTCAGCATTCTTTTCCTGGATAGTGTCGCATTTGCATCCAACGTTATTGTGTTTACCGAAACCTGGTTAAAGCCGGACATTCTTAGTTCCGAAGTTTTGGCAGGTCGGTACACAACTTATAGAAAGGATCGTTCGTCTCGACGTGCAGGAGGGGTTCTGATTGCTGTGGACTCAAACTTCACGTCGGAACTTTTCACAGTCCAGATCCAGCAGGAACTGGAATTTCTGTGTGTAAGACTGATTCTTCCCGCTTTCTTAGTTTTTATAACTTGTTCGTATATTCCACCTTCTTCGGATGTCGCAATTTACGAGCAGCATTTGTCCGCCTTAACCGCTATTTCTTCCTCACTATCTGACAAAGATCACATGATAGTTCTTGGTGACTTCAACTTGCCAGGAATTGTTTGGTCTTCGGCAAATGAGTCTAATAGCCTGGTACCCATGGCACGTCATGACTTTGTTGACGGCTTGATTGACCTGTCTCTGTCTCAAGTTAACCATGTTAAAAATTCCTTGGGTCGATTTCTTGATCTGTGCGTTATAACGGATGCGACCTTAGCGTTGTTAACTCGAGTCCCCCCGCTCTCTATACCTGAAGATGCCTACCATCCTACTTTCGAAGTGTCGCTCGACCTAGGACGAACTGTACTGGATCGGTCGGGTAGACTACCCCAATGTGTCCGCTGCTTCCGTAAAGCCGAGTTTACGAAGCTTAATAACCTCATTAGGGATTTTGATTGGTCCGCTTTATATTTGTGCAGTGATGTTACGACAGGCACAAACATTTTCTATGATGAACTGGAGTCACTTTTTGTCTCTTGTGTCCCACTTTCCTGTCCGATTAGATCAAGAAAACCCCCTTGGTTTACCAAGGAGCTATCTCATCTAAAAAACTTAAAATCAAGACTTTATAAAAAATTTCAAGAAGTTGGCTCTCCTTCTTCTCTCTCTCATTATGTAATAGCTCGGTCAAACTTTTCAGTTCTTAACGCTCAATGCTATCAGAATTACCTATCTCGATGCAGGATAAGTTTTTCTAAGGACCCCAAACAGTTCTACAGCTTTGTAAACAGTAAGCGTAGAACGTCCGCACACCCATCCTCGCTATCTTTCCGTAATACGTCGGCAGATAATGATCAGGCAATTGCCGATCTTTTTGCCCGTTTTTTCCAAACTACCTATTCGCAGGACGTTTACTCTGGTCAGCCGTATCCATACAGTTTACCGCGGTCGAACGGCATTTTCTGTCCTTTGCTAAATGAAAGCTCGTTGCTTCATGATCTACGAACAGTAAAGCCGGTGTTCTCACCGGTTCCGGACGGAGTTCCCGGCTGTGTACTCAGGTATTGTGCCGAGTCTCTGTGTGGACCGTTGCTTAAACTGTTCAACCTATCTATAACTTCTTCATGCTTCTCCCCGATATGGAAGAAGTCCTTTATAATTCCTCTCCATAAGAAAGGTAGCAAGTCTGACGCAATGAACTATAGAGGTATATCTAAGTTATCCGCTATTCCTAAAGTGTTTGAGAAAATTTTAACTCCGCACCTGCAGCACCTATGCAGATCACTTATATCTCCAACTCAACATGGATTTATAAGGCGGAGATCAACCACTACAAATTTATTGGAGTTTACCTCCTTTATAATAAAAGGCTTTCAAGGTAATTTGCAGACGGATGTTGTTTACACCGATTTTAGTAAAGCGTTCGATTCTGTAAACCATTCCCTCCTAGCACAAAAGCTCGACCTTCTAGGGTTCCCGCCCAATCTCCTGAGATGGATCTCTAGCTACCTGTGTTCTAGGTCTCAAAGAGTCCTTTTCAAAAATTCCCTGTCCTCTCCAGTTATGGTGACTTCGGGTGTACCTCAGGGCAGCCATCTAGGCCCCTTACTCTTTACTCTCCTTATAAATGACCTACCTTCTGTATTAACATACTCTCGAGTACTAATGTTTGCGGATGATGTTAAGCTCTGTGTCCAGTATAAGGACATTTCTTTTCAATCCAGGTTGCAATCCGATCTCGATAGATTTCAGTTTTGGTGTTGTGCAAATTTATTAGACCTTAACGCTCCAAAATGTAAAGTAATGACTTTTCATCGCTCCAGCGCCTTTCTGGTTCCTTACACCCTTTGTGGTGGTTCTCTTGAGAGAATTACCCGGGTTGATGATCTTGGTGTTCTATTAGATCCCAAGTTAAAGTTTTCAGAACACATTTCCACCATGGTGAATAAGGCCATGGGCGTGCTTGGGTTTATAAAGAGGTGGTCAAAGGAATTTGACGACCCCTATATAACAAAGACTCTCTACACCTCTCTGGTTCATCCGATTTTAGAATACGGCTCTTGTGTATGGTGCCCTCAGTACAACGTACACCAAGACCGTATAGAATCAGTTCAGAAAAACTTTTTACTTTTTGCTCTTCGCGGCCTCAACTGGGATGCAAGTGTGAGACTGCCGTCTTACTCTAATAGATTGCTCTTAAAAAACCTTCCAACCTTAGCTAATCGTAGGAAAATGATTGGCGTGATTTTTGTGCACAGCTTGATCAAGGGTGACGTAGATAGCCCTGACCTGTTGAGCCGCATAAACTTCACGATTCCTATTAGAAGCACTAGGAACTATACACCGTTGTTTCTTCCGCTTTGTAGATCGAATTACTCCTTGCATGAACCATTTAGGGTTATAATTCCCTCTACCATATTATATCTACCACTAACTCCCTTCCTAGTCTTAAATTACTGATACTCCTACATCTTTCCCGTAATTAGTAATTACTTTTCTTCTTTAGTTAGATTAGTTCTACTTTTCCTCGAACACTAGTCTAACACCTATCTTTCCTGCATCTCCGCGATCGGTTCGGTTTACGAGTCGCGCGTCATGCGGCAGCACCCCTCGGTCGGTTGGGCGGGAGGTGGGCTGCGTTCTTGCCTGGGATCCGCGCGTAACAGCCATCAGCTGGTGTCGCTTGGGCCACTTGATGGTGCAGTCATTGCATATCAACGTCCTAAAGATAAGGAGTTAACAAAAGTAGGTAAAACATCTACTTAATTAGATAATTCATTAGGAGAAAGTTAACAATAATAGTTTGACATATAATGGTAACATGAAGATTATATTACATAGTGTAGCAGTACTATCTACTACTACTGCAGTTCTCAACAACATTCCGGCTAATGAACGTGGATCTGGACCGATCATTGACAACCAAGGCGCCATTCCCATAACAGATATGGAAATCAGCAACGCCACAATAGAAGTTGGTGATCATTCTGGAGAGTTCGGACGCGACGCTCTACCCATCGCTTCGTGCAGCAGTGTGTCAGACAAGGACAAATATACTGACCTGCTCACTGACTTCGACGCACACAATGAAACGCCGCAGAAAAAGGAATCGCCGATGGAAGCGCTGATGCAGAGCAACAAAAATATGTCGTTAAAATTCAAAGAAGATAACAACGGAGAGGACAACAAAGAAGAGATAGAAACAGCAGAAAAAGCTGGCAGCTCCAGCCCTTTGTCGATATTTAGGTCAGAAGTGACCACCATACCCGGACCACCGGGTATTAACATCACAGGTGATAGGCCTGTGGTGCCAAGATTGGTCGGGATCCCACCAAAGAGACAAGTTTTTGTCTCACGACTTGCCCCTGACTCCACAATTAAAGATGTGACGGCTTATATCCAAAGCCGCATACAAGCCGTTGATTTCAAGGTGGAAAAGTTCAACTTTTCTTATGCCAGGGAGATAGCTTCTTTTAAAATAAGTGTCTCCCAAACTCATTTTAACACCATCTGTTCTGCCAAATTTTGGCCGGAGCATTTGGTGGTGAAGGAGTTTAAGGCAAAGAAGAAGACTAGGCCCCCAATAACTCTGCCAACTAACCAGACCAGTGCTCCTTTGTCATCTTCCCGCTCTACCTCCACCCGTCCAAAAAACTAACAAACTCTCTTTCAGTGACCTATCAGAATGTTCGAGGCTTGCGTAGTAAGCTCAGCATTCTTTTCCTGGATAGTGTCGCATTTGCATCCAACGTTATTGTGTTTACCGAAACCTGGTTAAAGCCGGACATTCTTAGTTCCGAAGTTTTGGCAGGTCGGTACACAACTTATAGAAAGGATCGTTCGTCTCGACGTGCAGGAGGGGTTCTGATTGCTGTGGACTCAAACTTCACGTCGGAACTTTTCACAGTCCAGATCCAGCAGGAACTGGAATTTCTGTGTGTAAGACTGATTCTTCCCGCTTTCTTAGTTTTTATAACTTGTTCGTATATTCCACCTTCTTCGGATGTCGCAATTTACGAGCAGCATTTGTCCGCCTTAACCGCTATTTCTTCCTCACTATCTGACAAAGATCACATGATAGTTCTTGGTGACTTCAACTTGCCAGGAATTGTTTGGTCTTCGGCAAATGAGTCTAATAGCCTGGTACCCATGGCACGTCATGACTTTGTTGACGGCTTGATTGACCTGTCTCTGTCTCAAGTTAACCATGTTAAAAATTCCTTGGGTCGATTTCTTGATCTGTGCGTTATAACGGATGCGACCTTAGCGTTGTTAACTCGAGTCCCCCCGCTCTCTATACCTGAAGATGCCTACCATCCTACTTTCGAAGTGTCGCTCGACCTAGGACGAACTGTACTGGATCGGTCGGGTAGACTACCCCAATGTGTCCGCTGCTTCCGTAAAGCCGAGTTTACGAAGCTTAATAACCTCATTAGGGATTTTGATTGGTCCGCTTTATATTTGTGCAGTGATGTTACGACAGGCACAAACATTTTCTATGATGAACTGGAGTCACTTTTTGTCTCTTGTGTCCCACTTTCCTGTCCGATTAGATCAAGAAAACCCCCTTGGTTTACCAAGGAGCTATCTCATCTAAAAAACTTAAAATCAAGACTTTATAAAAAATTTCAAGAAGTTGGCTCTCCTTCTTCTCTCTCTCATTATGTAATAGCTCGGTCAAACTTTTCAGTTCTTAACGCTCAATGCTATCAGAATTACCTATCTCGATGCAGGATAAGTTTTTCTAAGGACCCCAAACAGTTCTACAGCTTTGTAAACAGTAAGCGTAGAACGTCCGCACACCCATCCTCGCTATCTTTCCGTAATACGTCGGCAGATAATGATCAGGCAATTGCCGATCTTTTTGCCCGTTTTTTCCAAACTACTTATTCGCAGGACGTTTACTCTGGTCAGCCGTATCCATACAGTTTACCGCGGTCGAACGGCATTTTCTGTCCTTTGCTAAATGAAAGCTCGTTGCTTCATGATCTACGAACAGTAAAGCCGGTGTTCTCACCGGGTCCGGACGGAGTTCCCGGCTGTGTACTCAGGTATTGTGCCGAGTCTCTGTGTGGACCGTTGCTTAAACTATTCAACCTATCTATAACTTCTTCATGCTTCTCCCCGATATGGAAGAAGTCCTTTATAATTCCTCTCCATAAGAAAGGTAGCAAGTCTGACGCAATGAACTATAGAGGTATATCTAAGTTATCCGCTATTCCTAAAGTGTTTGAGAAAATTTTAACTCCGCACCTGCAGCACCTATGCAGATCACTTATATCTCCAACTCAACATGGATTTATAAGGCGGAGATCAACCACTACAAATTTATTGGAGTTTACCTCCTTTATAATAAAAGGCTTTCAAGGTAATTTGCAGACGGATGTTGTTTACACCGATTTTAGTAAAGCGTTCGATTCTGTAAACCATTCCCTCCTAGCACAAAAGCTCGACCTTCTAGGGTTCCCGCCCAATCTCCTGAGATGGATCTCTAGCTACCTGTGTTCTAGGTCTCAAAGAGTCCTTTTCAAAAATTCCCTGTCCTCTCCAGTTATGGTGACTTCGGGTGTACCTCAGGGCAGCCATCTAGGCCCCTTACTCTTTACTCTCCTTATAAATGACCTACCTTCTGTATTAACATACTCTCGAGTACTAATGTTTGCGGATGATGTTAAGCTCTGTGTCCAGTATAAGGACATTTCTTTTCAATCCAGGTTGCAATCCGATCTCGATAGATTTCAGTTTTGGTGTTGTGCAAATTTATTAGACCTTAACGCTCCAAAATGTAAAGTAATGACTTTTCATCGCTCCAGCGCCTTTCTGGTTCCTTACACCCTTTGTGGTGGTTCTCTTGAGAGAATTACCCGGGTTGATGATCTTGGTGTTCTATTAGATCCCAAGTTAAGGTTTTCAGAACACATTTCCACCATGGTGAATAAGGCCATGGGCGTGCTTGGGTTTATAAAGAGGTGGTCAAAGGAATTTGACGACCCCTATATAACAAAGACTCTCTACACCTCTCTGGTTCATCCGATTTTAGAATACGGCTCTTGTGTATGGTGCCCTCAGTACAACGTACACCAAGACCGTATAGAATCAGTTCAGAAAAACTTTTTACTTTTTGCTCTTCGCGGCCTCAACTGGGATGCAAGTGTGAGACTGCCGTCTTACTCTAATAGATTGCTCTTAAAAAACCTTCCAACCTTAGCTAATCGTAGGAAAATGATTGGCGTGATTTTTGTGCACAGCTTGATCAAGGGTGACGTAGATAGCCCTGACCTGTTGAGCCGCATAAACTTCACGATTCCTATTAGAAGCACTAGGAACTATACACCGTTGTTTCTTCCGCTTTGTAGATCGAATTACTCCTTGCATGAACCATTTAGGGTTATAATTCCCTCTACCATATTATATCTACCACTAACTCCCTTCCTAGTCTTAAATTACTGATACTCCTACATCTTTCCCGTAATTAGTAATTACTTTTCTTCTTTAGTTAGATTAGTTCTACTTTTCCTCGAACACTAGTCTAACACCTATCTTTCCTGCATCTCCGCGATCGGTTCGGTTTACGAGTCGCGCGTCATGCGGCAGCGCCCCTCGGTCGGTTGGGCGGGAGGTGGGCTGCGTTCTTGCCTGGGATCCGCGCGTAACAGCCATCAGCTGGTGTCGCTTGGGCCACTTGATGGTGCAGTCATTGCATATCAACGTCCTAAAGATAAGGAGTTAACAAAAGTAGGTAAAACATCTACTTAATTAGATAATTCATTAGGAGAAAGTTAACAATAATAGTTTGACATATAATGGTAACATGAAGATTATATTACATAGTGTAGCAGTACTATCCCCATACCACTGTACATATTCCTTAGCTAACTGTAATTAACCCAAACCAATACCACTGTATATATTATTATGCTTAAGCCCACTGTACTGTACTCGCAATACATACACACTTGTAATATACTCTCACAATAGAATAAGGATAGAATAAGTAAACAAGAAAAAAAGAGAATAATAAAAATGAGAGCGAGATCAGTTTGGATCGAGCGAGGAAGTAAAGCAGACGTGCTCAGACTACAATTTCAGAAGTGGTTGAATTAACGCCAACTAAAGTAAAAACTACCACTACCAACAAACCTTAAAACCATGGATGGACTCGACAGTAATAATTATACTCTTGTCGGATTAAAATCCTGGTGTGCTCGCTTGGGACTTCCCACTGAAGGCACCAAGGCTTCGCTAATTGCAGTTCTCAACAACATTCCGGCTAATGAACGTGGATCTGGACCGATCATTGACAACCAAGGCGCCATTCCCATAACAGATATGGAAATCAGCAACGCCACAATAGAAGTTGGTGATCATTCTGGAGAGTTCGGACGCGACGCTCTACCCATCGCTTCGTGCAGCAGTGTGTCAGACAAGGACAAATATACTGACCTGCTCACTGACTTCGACGCACACAATGAAACGCCGCAGAAAAAGGAATCGCCGATGGAAGCGCTGATGCAGAGCAACAAAAATATGTCGTTAAAATTCAAAGAAGATAACAACGGAGAGGACAACAAAGAAGAGATAGAAACAGCAGAAAAAGCTGGCAGCTCCAGCCCTTTGTCGATATTTAGGTCAGAAGTGACCACTTTTGCAACACTGGAACAAACCATCGATAAGCTGCAACGTGAGAACGAACAGTTGCGCAACAAATCAGCTGTTCCATTCAACGTAATAAAAGAGTGTATTCCCGAGTTCAACGGAGAAGGAGACATTGAGAATTGGCTATCCTGTGTAAAAAATGTTCAATGCATCTTCAAAGTTGACGATGACACGATGCGCTCACTTATTTGTGCGCGCATGAAAGGCAAATCCAGCACTTGGTTTTTTATGAATTATTCACCCCTTTCTTCCGGCATCGATGAAATTCTAACTCAGCTTCGTATCATGTTTGGAAACAAAGACAACATTTTGGAGATTCGTCGCAAATTTGAACAGCGAAAATGGCAACTTGACGAAAAGTTTGTAGTGTATTATCACGAAAAGTTGTTACTTGCCAAAGACCTGAACATGAGCGAAGCCGAAACCGTACAATACCTGATCGACGGAATCCCGGATCAACTAATGCGAAATCAAGCTACACTACAATGTTTTGCCTCAGCAGAGGCCATGCTTCGGGCATTCCAACATGTGAATAGACCCCGTCCACCACCGACGAAGATGCGCCCCTATTCCCTGGACAACAAGAAGTACACGGGACCCAAGTCAGAGGTAAACCAACCGGCGGCCACCACTACCTTACAGGCCACCAAATGCTACAATTGCCACAGTATGGGCCACTCTGCTGCGGAGTGCCGCAAGCCTGTACGTCCAGATGGAGCTTGCTATGCTTGTGCTCAATACGGGCATATGGCCAAGGACTGCAAGTTGTATAAGAAGAACAAATCAGACTCTAACAATGATTACGTAAGATGTTATAATGTAATTTTTCCTCATAGTTCTAACAAAGTATATTCCATAGAATGCCTCTTAGACTCGGGAAGCCCAATTACATTTTTGAAATACTTAATAGTTCCGGAAGGTCTACAAATTAGTACCAATGAAGAAAACGGAAATTATGTTGGAATTAATAATAGTAAATTGAATATTTTTGGAAAAACATTTTGTCTTATCGAAACGTCAAATAAAACTGTTGAAATTGAAGTAATGGTCGTAAGCAACGAGTCTACAAGGCATAACATGGTACTAGGTAGAGATTTCTTAGAATTAAGCAACTTAAGGTTGGTGTCAATGGACGATGTTAAAAATCAATTAATCAATGAAAAGTGGAATAACAACTGTGTACAGCCAGTAAGAGACGGCTATATAAAAACAGCAAAATGTAGAAGACAATGTATAAAGCCAAAAGTAGAGTCAAAAGTAGAGCCAAAAGTAGAGCCAAAAGTAGGGTCAAAAGTTGAGTCAATAGAATCAGATTTAAAAGAAAGAGTCAATGTAGCGAGTGATCTTAAAGTAATACCTAATGATAAGAATTACGGAACAAATGCAAAGTCAGTATTACTCATAAAAGACCATGAAAATGTAGATGTCAACGTAAAAATCGCATTAAACGATTTTGAAAAAGAAATGCTTTCTATCAACGTTGTGCAAGATAACGATGTTATGTACAAAGTAGGAGAAGGAATAAATTACAAAGTAAGAGAACATTTTGAACGCATGTTCAAAGAACAATATTTGCTAGCCAACAGATCCATAGAACCTAAAATAAAAACTGAAATGAAGATAACTGTGGAGAATGAGAAACCATTCAATTGCCCGCCGAGAAGATTATCATTCAAAGAGAAAGAAGAAGTACAAAGAATGTTAGACGAAAACTTAGAATTAGGTTATATACGTCCCAGTGAATCAGAATTTGTCTCACCAATAGTATTGATTAAGAAGAAGACTGGTGAGTTGAGATTGTGTGTAGATTATCGACGCCTGAACAAAGTTACTATGAAAGACAATTATCCAATCCCTTTAATAGATGATCTTCTAGAAAAATTGGCAAACAAGAAGTTCTTTTCCAAACTAGACCTGAGGAATGGTTTTCATCATGTATTCATGCATGAGGATTCCATCAAATATACCTCGTTTACAACGCCCCTTGGACAATTTGAATACACCAGAATGCCATTCGGTCTAAAAAATGCATCTGCCACATTTCAAAGATATATAAATAAGATTTTTACTGATATGGTAAAAGATGGAAGAGTAATCATTTATTTAGACGACATTATGATCGCTACAGAAGATACTGATACACACCTGAATATACTAAAAGAAGTTTTCAAAAGAATAGTAGACAATAGTTTAAATCTTAGACAAGATAAATGCGAATTTTTGCTATCTTCCGTTAAATACTTAGGCTATACAATCACTAACAAAGGCATCTGTGCGAATGAAACAGGTATAGAAGCCGTAACTAACTTCCCAATACCAAAAAAAGTTCACGAAATTCAAAGCTTCATTGGTCTATGTTCCTATTTTAGGAGGTTCATCAAAGACTTTGCAATAATAGCTAAGCCATTATATGATGCCACAAGAAAAGATAAAAAGTTTCAATTTGGCGAAGTAGAGTTAGATGCATTTCATACTTTAAAGAGTAAACTGGTAGAAACTCCGATTTTAGCTATTTACCGTCCGCACTATGAAACCGAGCTGCACTGTGATGCAAGCTCTTTAGGCTATGGAGCCATACTTCTACAAAGGAAGAATGATGGTAAATTTCACCCAATATTTTACTTTTCCAAAAGAACTTCAGATGTCGAGTCAAGATACCATAGCTTTGAGCTAGAAACACTAGCAATTATAAACGCACTTAAAAGATTTCGTGTTTATTTACAAGGTATTAAATTCAAGATAGTCACCGATTGTAATTCATTAACTTTAACATTAAATAAAAAAGAGCTGAACCCTCGCATAGCGAGATGGGCACTTGAGTTACAAAACTATGATTTCGATCTCGAGCACAGATCTGGCAAAAGGATGCAACATGTAGATGCACTCAGTAGGAATAACAATATTTTAATAATAGAAACAAACACTTTTGAAGATAACTTAATTATATCACAAAGTAGAGACGAAAAATTAGAAAAAATTAAAAATATGTTGCTAGAAAGAGAAGACGAGTACTATGAGATGCGCAATGGTGTAATTTATAAAAAACACAATGAAGGACTTTTATTTTGTGTACCAGACGCAATGATTGAGAGCATTTTATACAAGTATCACGACGAAATGGGCCATGTAGGAGTAGATAAAGTAACAGATTTAATAAACAAAAGCTATTGGTTTCCACAAATAAGAAAAAAGGTTGATGCACATATCAAAAACTGTGTGAAATGCATAGCCTTCTCGTCTAAAACCGGCAAGAAGGAAGGATTTTTACATTCCATTCCCAAAGGCACAACCCCATTCAAAGACGTCCACATTGACCACTATGGTCCTATTAACAGCGGTGATTCTAAGAAAAAACATATACTCTTAGTGGTAGATGCCTGCACAAAATTTATAAGACTTTACCCCACCAAAACAACTAGTTCCAAAGAAGCAATAGATGCGTTGAACGATTATTTCAAGGCTTACAGTCGACCTAAGCACTTAGTATCTGATAGAGGCTCTTGTTTTACATCCCACGAGTTCCAAATTTTTACAGAATCACAAAACATAAATCATATAAAAATAGCAACAGGCTCACCACAAGCAAATGGACAAGTAGAAAGAATCAATAGAGATTTAGGACCAATGATTGCCAAAATACGAGACGTAGAAAAAAATGAACAATGGGATAAAGTATTGGACAAAGTAGAATTTGCAATGAATAATACAAAAAATAGAAGTATAGATGAGTATCCGAGCGTAATGCTATTTGGTGTTTTACAAAAAGGCAACAGCATAGACAGTTTAAAAGAAAACATACTGGAAGAAAATCAAAATAACGATCAAAGGGATCTGGAACATACAAGATGCAGAGCAGCAATAGTCCAAGAGAAAGTTCAAGCGTACAATAAGAATTATGTTGACTCAAAGAGACAAAAACCTAAAGTGTATTCAATTGATGATTACGTTATGATCAGAAATTTCAACTCACAACCAGGAGCGTCCAGTAAACTGGTACCAAAGTTTAAGGGACCATATAGAATTTCAAAAGTTTTAGAGAATGATAGGTATGTAGTCCGAGATATAGAAGGTTTTCAACAAACACAAATTCCCTATTCAGCAATTTGGGCTGTTCATAATATTAAACCATGGATCTGTGATAGTAATGTAAACAATGAATTAGATAACGAAAATATAAGCGATGAACAAGAAAGCGATGAAAATAATAATGATGAAGAAATACCTGGTCCTAAAAACGACATAATATCAAGCAAAAAGCAACAACAAAATACAATAAAAAGAGATGCAAAAAAAATTGCTGAGAGTAGCATAGTAACAAGAGGCATGGCTAAGAGAATCAGGAGATCCTCAACGTCAGGATAGGCCGAGTTGTAGCAGTACTATCCCCATACCACTGTACATATTCCTTAGCTAACTGTAATTAACCCAAACCAATACCACTGTATATATTATTATGCTTAAGCCCACTGTACTGTACTCGCAATACATACACACTTGTAATATACTCTCACAATAGAATAAGGATAGAATAAGTAAACAAGAAAAAAAGAGAATAATAAAAATGAGAGCGAGATCAGTTTGGATCGAGCGAGGAAGTAAAGCAGACGTGCTCAGACTACAATAGGTATAATTTACTTAACAAGGAATGGAAAAATGTATAAATATGCAGTGGGATTTGAATTGATCCTCACGAAACAACAGCAAAAACACGTGTGTATAACGATCATTTACCGGGGCATCAAAAAGGTAATCTCGATCTATCAGTTTAGCGCTTTAGCTTTTTTTTTTCGTCACTTATACATCAACATTGGCGGCTATGCCGTACTTACGATCTCATTGTATTAATAGTCAATTGGTGTCAGCAGGCCTGTTGACTGAAAGGACTGTAGGCGATAGATTTGGGTAGTGAAATATAACAAGCGAAAAACTATAAGAGAGTTTAAGAGGAATATAAGTATAGGGCTAATGCGTGTATCTGCGGTATCCTTGGTTGTGGATACGAGTAATATGATTCGGGGCCGGAACAGGTGGCACGGGAGCCTGCAGGTGCTTCGAGGTTATGTGGGTCAATGCCTTACAAGGTACCCCTTGTGTCTGCCCGTCCTCTAACTCGGGTATTGTCAAGTTTTGGCGACCTGGAGAGTGCTGTGATCGAAGAGCAGACCCACCAACTAACATGTCTAATAACAACACACGGCTATTACGGTGAAAGGTGTGAAGGGCAACGGCGAAGAGTTGGCTGGTGATAGCGATATGGCCAGTTTGTGAGTGGGGTGGTTGGTGTGGGTATGGTTGAACGTACTGCTGGGTCGATCGGCCAATTTATACCGGTTATGTGCTCTGCTACACGCACCTGGTCCAGGCACAGCCACTCACTGTTGAATTAATCACCACCAGCACCGCCAACAACTCACACTGCTGGGTTTCCAACCTCTGCAAGGTTATGTAACAAGTTAAAATTTTCCACACGTGGTGTGCCGATACTTCACTAGGCCGTAGCTTGCAGAAGAATAAAATGCAAGCTCAAGCCTAATAAGCTTTGAATATGGAGATAGTTTTAATCTTGGTACGTGAAGAGAAGTTATTAACTTGCAGAGGCGTGAGATGCATGCTCAGAGCGCTAGAGTCATGAACTTAGAGAGTGGGAGACTTAAACTAAACAGCTTGATCTTGGAAAGCTTTCATCCGAACAGTCGGCATGCACGTGTATGCAAGTAGGCTTGCGATAAAGGCTTAACAGTAGCGTCCGTAATAATATGTCTAGCTGTGAAACATGTGCAAGCTTTACAGTCGCCTCCGTAAAGAGTGGCATGATTCTGTACATATGCAGATGGCTGCAACGAATTTACCTGTCGCCCCGGCGACAAGCAAGTAATGTACTTGGGTGGATTTATTCTGGTATTACAGTTCTTTCATGGTATCTTAGGACTTATTCTTATCTTCTTATCTCATGGCTATTCTATTCGCTAAGTTAGGGGTACGAAAATTCGCGATCTCACCGCGGTAATGCTGCCTGCCGGTGTTGTGCGGTGGCGCAATTTCCGACTCGACCGTTGTTGAGGCTAACTGCAGGTGTAGCGCCGTTGGGCCACGGCTGGGGGGTTCTGACTCGGCTACCGCCCCGTCCGCCACTCAGCTCCGCACGCAATGGGTTCACCCTTCTACTGTTCTCATCTCTGCGCGGTGAGTCTTTCGGTATTGCCGGCCGTCCACTTGTCCTCTAGATCCTTTATATTTCGCCGTGCGACGTTGCTCCTGGTAGTTCACTGCGTTTATTGTTGTTTATTGTTTATTGTTGTTTAAAGTTTAAAAATGTACAGTTAAACTGGAAGGGTTACATGTCAACTAATTAATTGAAGGGGCTAATGCCTATACTCAGACCCGGTGGGGCTGATTATCGGCTCAGTCGCCGATATGGTCCCACCAACAGCCAAATTTAGGTTAGAGAAAAGCCGGTAGCCGAACAATTCCCAATTAGAGCTATTTAAATTAAGTTATTGATTAAGATAGTTTTGACCTTATTAGAACTAGTATAAAAGGAAAACAGATGGAAAAATTGGTTATAGTTTCGGCTTTTGGCTTTGCCTTTGGCTTTGTTAGAGATAGTAGAGATATGAGAGTTGAAACATAGATTGGGTACAAAGGTAATGCCCAAGTCGTTAGCTTTGAACAGACGTTGTGGGATAATGTTATTGATTGAGTAATCGAAAATGTATGGCTTATTGCGGTGAAAAGTCATGATATTGCATTTAGAAATGTTAAGAGGTAGAACGTTAATTAAGCACCAATTGTTAAGAGCGTCAAGATCCGATTGCAGAGATAGCGAGGACAAGGGGTCACTGTAGGAAAAACATAGCTTTACAGCATCAGCATACATTAGGACACGGGAATGAGATAACACTTGGGGAAGATCGTTAATAAACAGGTTAAATAACAAGGGACCAAGATGGCTACATTGAGGCACCCCAGATAAGACTATAACCGGTTTAGAGAGAGAGGAGTTAAAGCAGACACGTTGAGAATGATTACAAAGGTAAGAATTAGTCCAGTAAAGAAGCTTAGTCGGAAACCCTAGAAAAGACAGTTTATGGAAAAGTAGATTGTGATTGACGGAGTCGAAGGCTTTACTAAAGTCAGTATAAACGACATCATTTTGACACTGTTTAGCAAATCCCGAAGTTACAGAGGTGGAAAATTCAAGGAGATAAGTAGAAACTGAGCGACGTTTAATGAATCCATGCTATGATTCTGAGAATACAGAACTACAAAAATATTGCAGCTGAGAAGTGATGATTTTTTTGAAGAGTTTAGAAATGGTAGATAAGTTGGAAATACAGCGGTAGTTAGAGACATCAGATTTAGATCCCTTTTTATGAAAGGGAACTATATAGGATTCTTTCCAGACGTTGGGAAAATCACCAGCCTTGGGAGACATGTTGAAAAGATTTAGTGGGGCACACAAAGAGATTTTGCACAAAGTTTAAGAACAGCACTCGGAACTGACTCTAGCCTAGTGGAGAACGAAAACTTACACAATTTTAAATTGGTTAAGAGACCATCATAGCCGATGAAGGGGGGACAGATACAACTAGAACTATTTAATGGGATAGGATATGATTACCTATTACGAAATTCGTTTGATAAGGCTGGAGTAGGGTGAAGGTTCAAATAAGGGACAGAGTTGCAACGTTGAAAAAGGAAGCGAACAGGTCAGCAATATCACAATCGTTATCAGCATAACTACCATTTAAGTGTAGAGAAGAAGGAAATTTAGAAGATTTACGTTTAGAGTTAACAAACCTGAAGAATTGTTTAGGATCACGTTTAAAGTTAAGCTTGCATTTGGCCAAGTATTGATTTTAGCATAATGTATTAAATAAAAAAAATTTCGGCTTTGCCATTGAATACTTTGAAAACTCTGATTGCGAACCGAATTTTTTAAATTTCTTGAAAATAACGGATTTACAATTTCTTAGGTTTATTAACCTCGAGGTGAACCAAATAGGACCAGAAAGATTTCTCGAGGGGGTGACTAAAGAAACATACGAAGGAAATATGGAAGAAAATAGTGTTGTAGAACGCTAGTGGCATTCTGAATTTGCTGGAAGTAGTCTGGGAACGACCAATCGATCTAAGAAAGTGCAATATTGAAAGATAGAAAACAGCCTTCTTAAAGCAAAAGATATTTGAAGGCTTTGGTAACGATTTGATAGGGCCAGAAGAAGACAATGGTCTACTGTAACGAGCTTAATATCAGTCACTGCCTTAAGCTACCGGATCACTGTAGTGTGTGTTCCAAGGGGAGGTTTAAGCAATCAAAGAGGCCGTTTTTATTGTCTCCAAATAACTCCTTGACAAGCGCTTAGTCTGCGTCTTCTCTAAAAGCCAGGTAGCTTATAAGGCACTCAAACTCTACGACGGTAAATGATTGCCGTAGGTCTCAGAATGAGACCTTAGAGCAGTTAGAACTCTTCTTAATGTGGGTCCCTGGACATTGGCACATCCAAGGGAATGACGCTGCCGACGAACTGGCCGGGCAATTCACTACAATTCCTCTCCAGGAGAGAGAGAGAGAGAGCAGGTAGCGATGCCAATAGCTACGTGAAGGCTTCATACGCACGAAATTTTCGAGTAATATCTAGGCGATATCTAGACCTTTCGTAGATCCATGTGTGCTGGGGGGAGATCACAGTTAAGGTTGTACATTTTTAGTTAATCGGGATGGAAAATTGAATATTGGGACTAGGTGGGTTTCTTAAAGAGATGAGAGGACTTGTAATTTTGAATTATATTAGCTTAGGTTAAGGGGAAAAATAAAAAATAAAATAAGGGTAAGCTTATGTTTTTATGTCTACATAGTATATACATATGTAGGGGAAATAAAAATGAAAGGTGTTGTAGGCTTTTAGAAGTATGAGATGGAGGTGCTGTGTTCTAGTTTATCCTTAAACTGTAGTAGTTTAGTAATACACTTTTATACTTATAAAAAAATACTCGTGGCTTGAGTGCATTTTGCGTGTGTTTTAGGTTGGGTTGTTTCTGCTCTCGTGGAGTGGTGTCTATATCCATGTCACCGTAGGACGTGATGGTTCTTTAGAGTCTGTTAATTAGTTTTTCTTTTTATCGGTTTGGTGTAAGGGCAGGTTCTGGCGTTGTTGGAGTATTTGGATACGCTAGATGGAATGGTTACTATTTAATAGTATAATGAGTTTTGGTTTGGATGGTGCGAATTGAATATCTGCATAAAAAGAAAAGTCTAGACACATGTGAGCAGATTTTGAATTCATACCAACTTTTATTTAGAAACATCGGGCCTAATATTAAGTTTTACAATGATGAATAGGGACAGTTTTGTATTCTATTCTTATCGCTAGACCCTCGGAATGGGTACATCGGTACTGCGAGTGATTGCATGCAAGCATCAGTATTTTTGGACTACATTACTGCACTACTGCACTTGACTTTGGGATGTCGTGTGTGTTAATGAGTTGAGAGATTATATCTCCGCTCGTTCCCTAGCAGTCATACATTTTTTGCTATATGTATGTTTTTTATTTAGAATAGATTGGTTTTTGTGTTTATCTCAGTGAATATGAAAAGACTCTTGTTCTTTAAGTACAATAATGTGTTCATATTTGAACATTCTGCAAAGGCCCAGAAGTGGGATGGTTTTCTTTTTATCTTAAATTATATTACAGTGGGTAGGGAAGTCCTGTTGTTTGCAATCCTCGCGCTACCTTAGTTCTTCTAATGGCATATATTTTTAATATTAACATAATTATTATTCCCATAATCAAGGCTGCAAGTTTATATACATAGTGGAACTTAAGTCTCTTTAATTAATTTTGTAATTGCACAATGAAACAGTTCTTTGTATATGCTGTTCGAGTTTGGAATCATCTTCCCCACGCCATCAAGGCAATCAGTGGGGGAGTGCAGTTCAAAATCGCACTGGGGAATCATCTACGCACTACATAATTTGAATTTGTGATAGTAGAGAGATGTTGAACGGAGAGTAAGAGTGAAATTCCTAGGAACTAAATTAAAACTAAACTAAAAATTATAAAAAAAAAAAAAAAAAAAAAAAAAAAAAAAAATTATATTATATTATTAAAATGATAGTATATAAGTTCGAATGTATGTAATTGTAATTGTAATCACTTCTTAATGTTAGTAATTTAAATATCAAAAGTTAATATTACACTTGTGACTAGCGCCCTAATTTATAAGTATAAAATGCTTGTCGCGCTAGGATGAAATAAATAAATAAATAAAAAAAAAAAAAAAAAAATAATTCATGATGACATTCTTTTAACAATTTTAATTCGTGTTTTAACTTATCAATTTCTTCCGTATGTTTAAATAATTGTACAGTTATTGGATCCCAAACCGTTTTGGATATCTTACTTTTAATACAAATAATTGTAAATTAGTATTATGTTCATGTGTGAACATTCTGCAAAGGACTGCAAATGGTGTTGTTCTTTTTTTTGTCATAATGGACCTTGAAAAGCCAGCTATCCTTTTGTCTAGTTGGTGCTATTACTAACACTTGCATTAGCATTATAAAGATTGCTATTAATATTAGTTCTGCTATCTTCACACTTTTTCTAGGATTATTTTTGGCTGCATTACCGTATTTTTCCACCTTTAGTCCACCTAATGGACATATCTTAATACTGGGTTTTGTAATTAACCCATCTTAGAGTTTTATCTTTCCACGCTCCTTAATTTCTTGCCTAGTTTATAATAAACTTTGCACCTAAGTTAATTTATAGTCGGTGTTGAGCTACTGAGCTTTTTCAGCAGCGTATTTTGCAAAATTTAATTAAACACAAATGGGTTTGGTTTCAATGTATGTATGTATATTGTGTATATGGGTATGCTTGATTTTGTGTTCTAAGCGAGAGACAATACGACACGAAAGTTGGCGATACGACGTTTGCTCACGAAGACGATCAAATTTTAAGTAAGTTCTGCTCTGCTGATGAGCCTCCCCCACAGCTCTTGTCGGACGACGAATTTAGGGAAAGGGCGATGTAGCGATTGAGAGCGTAGGGCGTAGGGCAGCAGCAGCAGCAACAGCGATGCATTGAGAGCAATGTAAAGAGAGTAAGCTATGCCTATCTCTGTGCTGCCATGGGTAGGCGCTTAGCCGAACATACTCCCCCCGTTGAAGAGCATGGGCCTTCAACATCCTTCTTAGCAGCACTTCCTTTCTTGCTCCGGGGAACGTCTTTAGCGCAGGTACTCCGGACACTATGTCTGTCACGATGATAGGTTCTATCACTCGAACGAGGGGCCACGTCAGATGAGTTACCTGTGAATAGAGAAGCAGAAACTCGGGACTGGAATATCTCTCCAGCAACTATCCATCCTAGCTTAGTTTCCTGAAGATGTGGTAGGCCGGCTCCCAACTTGATTTGGCCAATGCAGAGAAGCTCAAAGAACAGAGCCGCTCCAATAAGAATGTCAACAGGTTGGGACTGGTAGAACATCTTATCAGCCAAACATATGTTGGAGGGCATGTTCCATCGGGTTGTGTCAGCAGTACCGTTGGGTTGGTTGCTCGTAATGGTGGGAGCAACCAATGCCGAAATGGTCGTGGCATAGCTCGACGCGTGTGATCTCAGTTGTATATCCACGCAGCATCCTTCTGACATGGCACACGAATCGCCCAGACCAGATACTGAAACTTCCGATTCTTCCTTCTTCAGCCGCAACTGTTGAGCTAGACTTGAAGTAATGATATGCACCTGCGATCCAGAATCGAGCAGGGCACGGCAAGGAGTGAATGTACCAGAGCTATTCCTAACACTGATTACGGCAGTGGCCAGCAACACGGAGTCCTGTCTGTGACTCTGGGCGAAAAGTGACGTGGCTGATGACGTTGCAGTACATTTACTGCGAGATGGTATCGCATGCAATCGTGGAGCCGATGTTGAAGTCGAGAGTTGAGGCACAATGGAATGGGAAGCATTGGACGGAGATTCGAAATGAAGTAGTGTATGATGTCTGGAACCACATATTCGACAGGATCGAGAACGACATGCACGTTGACAATGGCCTGCTCGGAGGCAATTGATGCACAGCGACAGCTTCTTAGCTTCCTGAAAGCGAAGGCGAGGAGAAAGATTGCAGAACTGCAAACACCCATACGTGGAATGTTCTGGATCTCCGCAGAATGCACAAAGATTCGGCTTGGAGCTAGTTGCGATTAAGCAGTGTTTCCGATGACTATTGGTGTACATATTCTTAGCATGCTCTTGGGTCTCCAATCTCTGGCATCTCTCTTCCAAGAAGGTAGTAAATTGCTCGGCTGTAGAAAGGCTATCCAAAGACGATGTTTCCTCCCACTTGGCTCGTGTGGCACTGTCCGCCCTCTGCAGCAGGCTTTGTATCACAATGCAGTCAGCGACCTGCTCCTTTGTCCCTAGATTCTTTAAAGCCCGCAGATTAGCAATTGCGGTATCTGCCAAGACACGGAGTTGAGACACAGATGCTTCTTCAATTCGCTGCACACTTAGAATGTCGGCGACATGTTTCTGAAATATTAAACGCCTGTTATTGAATCGTTTATTGAGCAAATCTAGCGCGATAGGATAGCTGGCCTGGCTAAATTCAAGTGACGAGATCGTGTCTAAAGCTGGTCCTTTCAGGCAGGATCGTAGGTGCTGTAATTTCTCCACATTCGTTAGGTCAGGATCCTTGTCAATTATGGAAGAAAACATGCTCCAAAACGCAGAGTACTGTGAGTAGTCCCCACTGAACTCCGGAAGCTTTAACTCCGGTAGGCGAGGCCGATGCTGCACTACAATCGTAGCTGGGGCCTCTGCAATATGGTCCGTCGGCATTGTTGAGCAAGGGAGCGTTGAGGGCTGCCGATTGTTCAATTCATGCCTAATGCTAGTCTCCAGCATTACCACGCACTCGTCAAACTCGTCCCTCAAGGGACTACCGATCTCATCAAGATCAATCCTCTCCAGGGCATTATGATGCTCATTGAAAGAAGCGACCAGATCCAATAAAGAATTTAAGCGCACGTTCAACTCCTCTTCTCTTAGCCCACCAATCTTGTCCTTGCCGACGGCATTTCCAATTCTCCGCGCTGCACTTAGCATGGCTTGCACCTTGCGCTTGTAGTACGCAATGTCCACATTGAGAGACAAGGGGGAATCGACAGCGATAGGGGAGGGGGTTCCATCAGAAGACATTGTGTGTGTTTGATAAAGCAAACGCCGAGGTTAAGAGCCAGTGAATAGCTTCGAACAGTTTGAAAGGCACTTCTCAATCGATCGCAGCGCTCGAACACACGGGCACAGACCAGCAGCGAGAGTTCGAATTTTGCCAACAACAACAATGGCATTCACACTGAGAGCACCGAAACCGTAACGAAACAACAGCAAGCAGAAGGTAAAGCAGATGACGCGAGAACCGTTACTGTTGCTTGTGCACAACTGAGGAACCGAACAACCGTGGTTTTATGCTACTAAGGCAACGACAAAATTTGGATAAATGCAATTGTTTATGTTTTTTATGATTTTATTGTTTTTTAATCACGTCGGGGTCACCAAAATGTTGAGCTACTGAGCTTTTTCAGCAGCGTATTTTGCAAAATTTAATTAAACACAAATGGGTTTGGTTTTAATGTATGTATGTATATTTTGTATATGGGTATGCTTGATTTTGTGTTCTAAGCGAGAGACAATACGACACGAAAGTTGGCGATACGACGTTTGCTCACGAAGACGATCAAATTTTAAGTAAGTTCTGCTCTGCTGATGAGCCTCCCCCACAGCTCTTGTCGGACGACGAATTTAGGGAAAGGGCGATGTAGCGATTGAGAGCGTAGGGCGTAGGGCAGCAGCAGCAGCAACAGCGATGCATTGAGAGCAATGTAAAGAGAGTAAGCTATACCTATCTCTGTGCTGCCATGGGTAGGCGCTTAGCCGAACAGTCGGCTTCCATTGCAGCCCTAACGTTTTTACGGATGCATTCCCTTCAATGCTTAGTACCTTTATTTCTTCGTTGCCTTAATGTCTTCAAGTCTTTCTGGGACCTCTGTTATCCCTTTTTTTTTAGTTAAACCCTACTGCTTCTAACTCATGGGTAACTTCTTTTATATGATCTTTGCCATCTAATATGGACTCTTTACCTGTCATTAGAACGTCCATATAACAATCTTCTTTGATTCTTCCATTTATTGCTTTGCGTTTGCAACTCAATCTTATTATGTCACCTAAAACCCTTTTTGCTAATTAGGGTTTTGAAGATGTTCCTTCCCCATACCTCCGTAGTGAGGTCCTGCAGGGGGCTTCCAATTACATTCCATTTTTTCTATTTTTACTTTTTCTGTGGAATCTACCATATGTTCTGCATGTCTATATTCATGCATGAATTTTATAGAATTTTCTTTTATTTTGCTTGAATCACCCAGATCCTTTTCTTTTCTAACTTCATTTTTACTTTCTTTCACCTCGACTTAAAATTTGAATATCAAATTTGAACTCGGCGATCTCTTCGTCGTATCTGATCCATTTTATAGAAATCCTCAATTTTCTTGCTGAGTCTTTTCGTGAGGAATTCAAGTGAGGTTACACTCCCCATATTGAGCCTGATCTAACCTCTCCATACTTTGTTCTAAATAAGTCCTCAGACTGTCCACAAACGTATCGATACTGTTAGCTACCTTTTCGAGTTTAGAGTCCATCTTTGGCTCTATCTCTTTCCTCTCTTCTACCTTTTTTGATTACGTCGCTTGGTCACATTACCAGCTTCAATGTCTACTTTTTTTTTTTTAATTAACACTTCCGACAACATCTTATAGCATTGCTGATGATAATGCCGTCGATGCTGTAATTATCGATGAGGCTGTTGCTGTCGACGATTTGTTGCGTTTTGACTTTCAGCAAAATCAATTTTAGAATTGATCTCCTCAGTGTCATATCTCTTCACTTCACTTATTAAACTTTTGAAACCGGAAAATATTTGTTGTTTCTTCACGCTCGATGTTTCGGCCTCGAAAACGCCACTACCGCGTAAACAATTTTATTTTTTACACGCCCTATAGATATATTTTTTTTTTATTTTTACTTACGTTTCATTAATTTTATACTCAGTTTCTTACAACAGAAAGGAAACCAGAGTTTTTTATTTTGCTTCCTTTAGCTGCAGGTGTACAAAACAGTGCTGCAGTCTTTAAGAAGCTGATTAAACTCCATGCTCTTACCACAGGGAGGAAACAACAGAGAGTCTCGATGGACTATTTCGTATGGTGCCAATTCTATTCTCCGAAGGACCAGCCCTTAAAGCCCATAAAAGAAAAGTTTAGACAGCAGATGTTGAATTCATACTAACTTTTATTATACAAAGAAGGAAAAAACACGAACAAGTATATGCAAATGTTTAAAGTGAGGAGAAGATTGCTTTAATAAAATCAGTTGAGGCAATACCATGTCTTTAGCAAATCACGGAAAATGAGCATTTTGATAATTTGGACATTTTGGCGCCTCCAACTGTGCTGTACTTCTTCTTACAGCAATATGTGCCGCTACCAACACAACCACTTCACCGTCAGAATTACTTTTCTTCCTTTTTTTAATTGTAGTTTAATTTTCAAAATTGGCGCTGTTTACAAAACAGATCTGATTCATGAGAGTGGCAAATCACTTTTTAGGTTCTTGGTCACACTACATCAGTTGAGTTCCACACATCCGAAATAAAGAGCAGATTCCTTTCAGTAAAATTTCGCGGTGCGTGAAAAGATTTTACGCGGCGGTGGCGTATTTGAAGCCGAAACATCGAATGAAAAAAAATCCCCAACATTGTTAAGTGCTATAGTAAAGGCTAGCAAAAGTAAATAAAAATCATGCGGCCAAATAACAAAAAAGGACTGTGACTAAAAGAAGAAAGAAAAAAGAAAATTATAAAGTTTGTGTGTGTTTAAAATAAGAAAACCCCGACAAAATATAAAAAAAATCTTTGGAGCAGCTCAAATTAGTTGTTGCCCACAGTAAAACATAAGTGCCAACGACCACATTACACTGAATATATCAGTTCCCGTCCGATCAGCGAAATAAACCAGCTTCAACTGCAGTGGCAACTACAGCATCACCAACAGCGGCAGATATTAGCCGCCGCAGCAGCAGCAATAACAGCGGAAGACAGCATCAGCAGAAGTAATAGCAACAACAGAAGAAGAAAATCTTCAGTTAAAGCTGGGTGTCCAGCACCGCGGAAACTAAAAATTACTGCCAAACTTCATATAAAAAAAACGGGGCCAGTAATTTTTCGTTTGTGTTTTCCTGGAGTCAGTATCCAGCAACGTAAACGGGATCCACGAATTTTTATCGATAATATCGATATTCACACGAATGTGGACTGTGAGAACAGCTGATAGGGGTGCCAGTAAAATATATGTGCCTATTTTTACTGAAGTCAAAGTGAAAGGTGGGGGCAAAATTTGTGCGCAAAACCAAAAAGAGATATGCAAATGTTTAAAGTGAGGAGAAGATTGCTTTAATAAAATCAGTTGAGGCAATACCATGTCTTTAGCGAATCACGGAAAATGAGCATTTTGATAATTTGGACATTTTGGCGCCTCCAACTGTGCTGTACTTCTTCTTACAACAATATGTGCCACTACCAACACAATCACTTCATCGTCAGAATTACTTTTCTTCCTTTTTTTAATTTTAGTTTAATTTTCAAAATTGGCGCTGTTTATAAAACACAGCTGATTCATGAGAGTGGCAAATCACTTTTTAGGTTCTTGGTCACACTACATTAGTTGAGTTCCACACATCCGAAATAAAGAGCAGATTCGTTTCAGTAAAATTTCGCGGTGCTGGATACAGGCCTTAAGTCAGAAATTTTAGTTACTTGTGTTAAATAACTTAAGTATAAAATGTTGTCGGAACAAGCTATAAAGCTACTAGGGGCTCAGGTCATAATAGCAAGAGAAGTAAGAAGGATTGAAGATGGTATATTGACCAGAAACGTAATCCGTAATTTAGGAGATCTAAGGAAAAGATCAGAGATCAGAAAATAATTCTGCGTTAATGGTTTGTGGAGTACGTGGATCATGACTAGTTGAAGAAAAGGCAGTTTGAACAAATTTAAAAAAATATAGTCGACATACAAAAGAGTTTTGTCGACGTAAATACTACAGAAACAGCAAAATTTCAAGGTATTGAGGAGGTATTAATCAATTTTCAAATTCGACGATGAGGTCGTCGATATGGATTTTTAATTACAGTGCTTGATAAGAGCCATAAAATCGAGGATGCAATATATTACTGATGAAAAAACTAACGTCAGTAAAGGGGCAGGAGGAAAAGGAAAGAAGGAAAATAAAGATTTTCCATTTATACCAAAGGCAGAAGTTCCCACATTCTCAGGAGTAGATAAGGAGTGGGATGGTTTTTCACAATTATTTAGTGATATTATACATAATAGAGATGGTCTAAGTACATCTCTGAAATTTACGTACTTGAAAATGGCAATAAAGGGTGAAGCAAGGAGTATGGTTGCTCACCTATTGACAGGTCCAGTCGAGAATTATAATGCCGCTTGGGAATTGCTGACCAAGCGGTATGAAAATAAACGAAAAATATTTTCGGATCAGCTGAATCGTTTGCTAGATTTACCAATGCTAGACAACGATTCAGCAAAACAAATTAAGATGTTTTCGGACTCAATAAATGAGGCGATTCATCTTATCAAATTAAAGTCACAATAAACAGAAGAAGTTGATGTGATATTTTCCCACATTATATTGAAAAAATGCAATAAAAATTCCTTACAATTATATGAAAGTCATATAAAAAAGACTAAAGAAATTCAAAGATTGCCCGATGTAATGGAATTTCTAGAGCAACGGTACACTTCTCTTTACTTATCGCAGGAGGAAGAGAAGAAGCCGTTGAAAAAAGGAGTGCAATTTAGTAGCAGCATTAAAGAAAATTGTCCGCTATGTAAAATGGCAGGCCATACAATAAGGCAATGCTATAGGTTTAAGAGAATGAGTCCGACAGAAAGAGGCAAGGCTATACAAAAACAGCGCCTATGAAATAGATGCTGTAGGCATGATATGTATAAGAAATGCTCATCGGAAATGTTTTGTGGGATTTGTAAAAAACCCCATCATACGATGCTCCATATTCGCTACAAAAAATGGAAAATGTTAAAACTTGTTTGACAAAAAAACAAGCGTTCTTAGCCACGGCAATTATAAAAGTAAGAGCGCAAAATGGTGGCTATGAAAATCTTAGAGAATTGATTGATTGTGGGTCGCAATGTACCATAATTTCAGAGGAAGCAGCGCAAGCATTAAAATTAGCGCGAAAGTGAACACCGAGGTTAATGGAGTGTCATCTACAGACTCTTGCACTTTTAAATATAAAGTTACTTTAACTGCAAAAACTCAAGATGTTGGTAAAAAACCTCTTAATATTGAATCAATCATTCTCCCAAAATTAATGAAATCTTTACCTATAGAGTCTTTCAATATTGACAAAACAAAATGGCAAAATTATGTGTTGGCTGACCCTAACTTTAATAAAACAAGTAGGGTAGATATAGTTATTGGGGTAGATCTGTACGCCCATGTTGTAAAAGACGGAGTAGTAAAAATAGATGGACTACTTGGTCAGAATACAGAATTCGGATGGATTATATCCGGTTGCACCAAATCAAAGGGTGATAAAATGTTTGTGGCGACAACAATTGAAGTCGGGGACTTAGAGCGTTTCTGGGAAATGGAAAGCGAAATTTCTGATGAGGAAGAAGATGTTTGCGAGAAGCACTTCTTGGATACCACAAAAAGAGATGAGAATGGAAGATATGTGGTAAAATACCATTTAAAAAAGATAAGGATCTCGGAGATTCAAAAGCACAAGCTATGGCGCAATTTTATAATTTGGAAAAAAAACTCAGCAAAAATTAAAAATTAAAAGAAAATTATATAAAATTCATGCATGAATATATCAGTTTAGGACATATGGTAGAGTCCTTGCCCCATCAAGCAGTCATAAGAGATTCCAGTCTAACGACAAAACTCAGAGTGGTTTTTCATGCGTCAGCAAAAACCACATATAACAAAAGTCTAAATGATGTCATGTGAGTTGGACCAAGAGTCCAAAAAGACATCTTCGATATTATAGTGAAATGGCGAAAGTGGCCATACGTAGTATCTGCGGACATTGAAAAAATGTACCGGCAAATTAAAGTTGATAAAGAAGATCAACATTATTTGAATATAATCTGGAGAGACGCTCCAAATGAAAAATTAAAGGAATATAAGCTTACAACCGTTACGTACGGTACAGCTTCAGCACCCTTCTTAGCTACTAGAGTGCTTGTTGCAATAGCTGATAATTGCAAAAATGATGCAATTAAAGAAATCATAAAAAATGATTTTTATATGGACGACCTGATGACAGGTGCCGATTCCATATTAGATGCCAAAAAGCATGTAAAGGAAGTTACCCAGGAGTTTGATAAGGTTGGGTTTAACTTAAGAAAGTGGATAACAAATATCCCAGAGATTGTTGAGGGCGTTAGAGATAACGAAGAAAATAAAGTATTAACCATTGAGGAGAATGAATCCGTCAAAACATTAGGACTTCAATGGGAGCCAGTTAGAGACGAGTTTAGGTTCAATTTCCATTATGGACCTATTAAGAAAACTAACAAGAGAATAGTTTTATCCACCTTAGCTAAAATGTACGACCCCTTAGGTTGGTTGTCCCCAGTTACAATTGTCGGGAAATTGTTTATGCAAAAACTTAGGCTATCAGACAAAAATTGGGATGAAGAACTATCAGATCAGGATACTCGTGAATGGAATGCATTTAAAGAAAATTTAACGGCGCTAAAGAGCATTCGGATACCAAGATGGCTTAATTCTTAGCATAGTAATCCGATGCAATATATAAGGCTACATATAAGGCCCGACGTTGATGAAATAAAACCAGATTGAATTTACAACTCAACTCACAAGTGTATAGATTTTTCTTTTAAAGTCTAAACATTGCATTTTGTCAAGTATCTATTGTAGCACAATATATTAATTAAGGAAAATTTCGATTTTGCAATTGAGTACTTTGAAAAGTCTGATTGCAAACCAGATTTGTTAAACTTCTTGAACAAACGGGATTTACAATTCCTCAGATTTATTAATCTCGGGGTGAACCAGATAGGACCAGAAAGATTTCTGGATGGGGTGAGAGGGGAGAGAAAATCAGCCATCTTAAAACAAAAGATATTCGAAGGCTTAATATATGACTTTATAGGGCCTGAAGAAGGCAACAGGAAATCAACTGAAAGTGTGGGATGGTATGGGTTTTCAGGGAATGATATAATTGCATTTATTATAACAATAATTATAGTTGCATATTTAACAATTAAATTTAAGAAAATACCCAAAAACATTATTATTAAACATGTAAAACCCATAGATGTAGATGAAAGAGTAGAAATATTAGACTCTTCAGTCGTTATAACAGAAAGTTCATCCCTATACCCAAAGGCGTCTAGCCTGAGGACAGGCTAATGAGAAATGCCGGGGGAGTAACATATCCATACTGCCCTACACCCACACACGCATTATGTATACGTTAAGCACTGACATATCAATAACAATAACGGATTAGGATAAACAAATGATAAGATCCCCAACACCAGAAAACAAATGAATCATAAGCTGTTAATAGGAAATCACCTAAATTCCAAGCTTCTAGAATAAACAATTCGGTTCCCACAACCAAATTGAATCATAGATACCCAAGTAAACAAATTCGGCTCCCACACTCCAATCGTATTAACAAGTGACCAGACCCGATGAAAGATGATACAGATCACCAGCTGCAGTCAACTCTTTCATCAATGCCGACAATTCATTGATAACCATACAACGCACCGAGAACAAAAGCCACGATCAGCCGAAGTGCAACCGAAGAAGAAAGCTGCAGCCGAAGACACTAGTCGACACGACTTTTCCTCTGTCGCCAAAAATGACTTTTTCTGATATATTTGGATGTTTAAACATTTTTTAAGAATGTTTTTTTTTTTTTTCATGGAGTAGTTTTTTTTTAAAGAATTTTTAAAAAATTTGGTATTTTTTGTCAAAGGTAGTGCTTCTATTTTTCACATAACTTAAGTTTCCTACAACTGGTTTTATTGAACTTTGCAGTTAAAAAAAAGCTGACAAATGCAGCTATAAATCCGACTCAGACACTTTGTAGCTGCAACTTAACGTCTGGAAGATATTAAGCTTCCAAATCGAAATTGCATAATTTTTTTCGGTATTTTTCCCCGAAATTTTGACTTTGAAAGCTCAGGAAAAGTCGAAAAAAAATATGCAGTTAAAAAAAGCTGACAAATGCAGCTATAAATCCGACTCAGACACTTTGTAGCTGCAACTTAACGTCTGGAAGATATTAAGCTTCCAAATCGAAATTGCATAATTTTTTTCGGTATTTTTCCCCGAAATTTTGACTTTAAAAGCTCAGGAAAAGTCGAAAAAAAAATTTTTAATGCCTTGATTTTTGGTTTCAGATAGACACATTAATTAGGCGTCGTTTAAGGTATCGCTTATAAAAATATAAAAATAAACGGCTAAGTTATAACCGTTTGACCAAACTTTCATATGCCGAATTTCGCCGATAGCCGTTAGCCGACGAATAACCGTTTTTGGTCAAACGGTTATAACTTAGCCGTTTATTTCTATATTTTTATAAGCGATACCTTAAACGACGCCTAATTAATGTGTCTATCTGAAACCAAAAATCAAGGCATTAAAAATTTTTTTTTCGACTTTTCCTGAGCTTTCAAAGTCAAAATTTCGGGGAAAAATACCGAAAAAAATTATGCAATTTCGATTTGGAAGCTTAATATCTTCCAGACGTTAAGTTGCAGCTACAAAGTGTCTGAGTCGGATTTATAGCTGCATTTGTCAGCTTTTTTTAACTGCAAAGTTCAATAAAACCAGTTGTAGGAAACTTAAGTTATGTGAAAAATAGAAGCACTACCTTTGACAATAAATACCAAATTTTTTAAAAATTCTTTAAAAAAAAACTACTCCATGAAAAAAAAAAAACCATATTTCTTTAAAAAAAATTAAATCTCCAAATCTATCAGAAAAAGTCATTTTTGGCCACAGCGGAAAAAAAAGTTGAATTTTGTCGAGTAGTGAGATCAAAGCTTGGGACCAAAGCTCAAAATCTTCCCAAGCGAGGCCTATTGGGAAAAAGATTAAGATATAAGAATCAGTTCCGTTTGAGAATTTCAACATAAAAGTCAGAGATATCTCAATAAATAACCATTGTAATAATTATAAGTTTACATTAAATAAAATATATTTTTTTTAAATCTAAGCTTCAACAGTGGAAACTTAATTATATGCATATTCATATATTAATTTTTATACACTTTTATTCACTTATTAACATATCTTCATTTTATATAAAATAACCTCATAGTATTAAGTTATTTTTCAAAAGGAAGGAGAGGTAGTATGCGCATATATCGAATACCCACTGTACTAAGGGTACACTTTGTTGCAGTATTTACGAAATCATAAAGTCCGAGGCACAACTGAGCGATTCTATTACGATCGACGGGCATAACTGTATGCCCCGACACATACATACATACGTATATACATATATTGTTTTTATCATATAACCGTTTATACCGGCCGCTCCGCTGCCTGCGCTTACGGGCAGCGCGGCCCGAGCTCTACTTCAATTTATAAACATGAAATCAATAAATAGACACCAACCAAATACGATGTGTGTTATTTCAAACATATTACAGCGTCCTAATATCATATCTGTTTCATGCCGTCATGGCGTCTGCGTCGACTGCCGGATCGTCGAGCTCTGGGTCGTGGAACTGCTTCAGGTCTTTGATATTAGCGATCTTTTGTTTTCAGCTGCTGGGGTGTTGTAATTACACAATATTCGGTGATGGAAATCTTCTGACCCGGTATGGTCCGTCAAGTTTTGGGGCCAACTTGTCTGCAAAACCCTCGGCTGAATTTTAAAGGTGATGCTGCCGTACGAGAACCAACGAGCAGATCGTAGGGTGCCATTGTCTGCGACGGAAATTGTAACGTTGCGCTGGCTCTTGGCCTCTTTGCTCGCCATTTAAAAGTCTCCGGACAATAGCAAACACTTCCTTCAGCCTTGAGACTTTATCTGTGGCAGTCTCCTGGGTCTTTCTAGTCCCTGGTGTGACTTAATCGTACAGAGCGTCGGCCAACCTAGGTTCTCTTCCGTGTAGCAGAAAAGCGGGGCTTAATCCAGTAGTTTCGGAGACGCTTGAGTTTATGGCTAGTGACATTTTGACATTCTGGTGGTCATCGATGAATTGAGCAATCATTGTCTTCTGACTTCTAACAACTTACGCATTTACAATCGTAAATTTAGCGTTTTACGTCTCTATAGAACCCAGACTAATAATAATGTTGAGATATTGTGTGCTGTTTATTGTTGTAGTAGACTTAAACTGTAAGGGTAAAATTACATGTCAACTAATTAATCGAAGTAACTTAGGCAAGTACTCTGACCCGGTGGGGCTGATTACACTACTCGACAAAATTCAACTTTTTTTTTCCGCTGTTGCTAAAAATGACTTTTTCTGATAGATTTGGAGAAAGTTTGGTCAAACGGTTGTAACTTAGCCGTTTATCCATCGATTCTTATAAACGATACTTAAAACGACGCCTAATTAATGTGTCTATCTAAAAGCAAAAATTTAGGCATTTAAATATTTTTTTTTCGACTTTTCCTGAGTTTTTAAAGTCCAAATTTCGGGAATAAATACCGAAAAAAATTATGAAATTTGAACTTGAAAGCTTAATATCTTCCAGACGTTAAGTTGCAGCTACAAAGTGTCTGAGTCGGATTTATAGCTGCATTTGTCAGCTTTTTTTAACTGCAAAGTTCAATACAACCAGTTGTAGGAAACTTAAGTTATGTGAAAAATATAAGCACTACCTGTGACAAAAAATACCAAATTTTTAAAAAATTCTTTAAAAAAAAACTAAACCTGGAAAAAAAACATATTTTTAAAATTTGTAAACATCCAAATCTATTAGAAAAAGTCATTTTGGGCGACATCGGAAAAGTCGTGTCGATTAGTGTTATTGACTCAATAGCCGATATGGTCCCACCAACAGCCAAATTTAGTTTAGAGAAAAGCCGGTAGTCGAACAATTCCCAATTAGAGCTATTTAAATTAAGTTATTTTGTAAAATAATTTGGACCTTATTAAAACTAGTACCAAAATAGTATGGAAGAATAGCTTATAGTTTCGGCAAAGGCTACGGAAAGATTCATAATCAGAGTAGTTAGAAAGACAGAGTTGGAGATGAAGAGGAAAGTAATGCCTAGTCGGGGGGGAAGGGACAGCAATACTAATAAGGCTGATGAGGGCAGTCGATTCGACCTCACCAGAGAGAAGCTTATGGAGGAAGAGAACTCCTTGGCAGATTATACGGGATTTAAGAGAGTGGAGGTTAATTAGGCGGAACCTACTTTCATAAGAAGGGAGATGGATCGAAGGGTCCCAATTGAGTCCGCGGAGAGCAAAGATGAGGAACTGTTTTTGTACTGATTCGAGCATATCCTGAAATTTTTGGTAGTGAGGAAAAGAGGCACAAGAACCATATTCCAAGATAGGACGGACCAGAGAAACGTACAGAAGTTTCGTAATATACGGGTCAGTAAATTCCTTAGACGATCTTTTGACAAATCCTAGGACTCCTTTGGCTTTGTTAGAGATAGTAGAAATATGAGAGTTGAAACATAGATTAGGTACAAAGGTAATGCCCAAGTCGTTAACTTTGAACAGGCGTTGTAGGATAATGTTATTGATTGATTAATCGAAAATGTATGGCTTATTGCGATGAAAAGTCATGATATTGCATTTAGAAATGTTAAGAGGTAGAACGTTGATTAAGCACCAGTTGTTAAGAGCATCAAGATCTGATTGCAAAGATCGTGGGGACAAGGGGTCACTGTAGGAAAAACATACATAGCTTAACGTCATCAGCATACATTAGGACACGGGAGTGAGATAACATTTGAGGAAGATCGTTAATAAATAGGTTAAATAGCAAGGACCCAGATGGCTACCTTGAGGAACCCCCAATGAGAGAATAACAGGTTTAGAGAGAGAGGAGTTAAAGCAGACACGTTGAGAACGGTTACAAAGGTAAGAATTAGTCCAGTATAGAAGCTAAGTCGGAAACCCTAGGAGAGATAGTTTATGGATAAGAAGATTGTGATTGACGGAGTCGAAGGCTTTACTAAAGTCAGTATAAACGACGTCAGTTTGACTCTGTTTAGCAAATTCAGCAGTTACAAATGTGGAAAATTCAAAAAGGTTGGTAGACACTGAGCTACGTTTTATGAATCCATGCTGAGATTCAAAGAATACAGAACTACAAACATGTTGGAGCTGAGAAGTGATGATTTTTTCGAAGAGTTTAGGAATGGCAGATACATTGGAAATACAGCGGTAGTTAGAGACATCAGATTTAGATCCCTTTTTATGAAAGGGAGTTCCCTTTATAGGATTCTTTCCAGACGGTGGGAGTCTCACACGTCATACATCACACGTCTCGAGAGACAAGTTGAAAAGTTTTAGGAAAGGCACACAAAGAGATTCTGCAGAAAGTTTAAGAACAGCGCTCGGAACCGAGTCTGGCCCAGTGGAGAACGAAAACTTGCACAATTTTAAATTGGTTAAGAGACCATCATAGTCGATGAAGGGGGGACAGATACAATAGAATAGACATATAGAACTATTTAAAGGGATAGGATATGAGTCACTGCTACTAAAGTCGTTTGATAAGGCTAGGATATAGGGAAGGCTAATAGAAGGGACAGAGTAGCAACGTTGGAAAAAGGAAGCGAACAGGTCAGCAATATCACAATCGTTATCAGCATAACTACCATTTAAGTGTAGAGAAGAAGGAAATTTAGAAGATTTACGTTTAGAGTTAACAAACCTGAAGAATTGTTTAGGATCGCGTTTAAAGTTAAGCTTGCATGTTCAAACATGAACACATTATCGTACTTAAAGAATAAGAGTCTTTACACATTCACGGAGATAAACACAAAACCAATCTATTCTAAGTAAAAGACATACATAAAGTATAGAGTTTATGACTGTTAGGGTGCGATCAACTCATGTCAACTCATTAACAAACACGACATCCCAAAGTCAAGTGCAGTAAGCAATTAAGACCCTAATTTAGTCCAAAAATACTGATGCTTGCATGCAATCAGTTGGTCACTCACAGCAGCGTTGCAGCCGATCCGTGGGTCTAGCGATAAGAATAGAATACAAAATTGTCCCCATCCCACATTGTAAAATTACATATAAGGCCCGACGTTGATGAAATAAAACCAGATTGAATTTACAACTCAACTCACAAGTGTCTAGATTTTTCTTTAAAGTCGAAACATTTTGGTAATTCGAGACTCTCCGTTTGTTTCCCCCATGTGAAAAGAGCACGGAGTTAAACCAGCTCCTTAAAGACTGCAGAAGTGTCTAGTACACCTACAGTTAAAGGTAGCAAAAATAAAAAACTCGAGTTTTCCCTCCTGAAATAAGAGACCGAGTATAATATTAATGAAACAGAAGTTTCAATAAATAAGCAAAAATACATGCTATACAGGCAGTATGTTTGTAATAGATATCAAATAGATATCTATAGTGCGTTTAAATTTTTACGCGGCGGTGGCGTATTCGAGGCCAAAACATCGAATAATAAAAAAAAAATCCCCAACATCAAGTGCTAAAGAAAGTGAAGGTCAGCAGAAACAAATCAAGCGGCCGAATAACAACATAGTGACTAAATCTGACATAAAAAAAAAAAGATTGTGATTGTTAGAGCAACTGAAATTGGTTGTTGCAAAAAAAAAAAAAAAGACCAGTGCTATCGACCAACAACGGAACACAGCGTCAACAACAGCAGCAGAGATCAGCCGCCAAAACAACAGCAATAACGGCGAAAGACATCAGCAGCAGTAACAGCAACACCAACAGCAGCAGCAACAACGGAAGACTGCAGCAGCAACAGCAGCAGAAACAACAGAAGAAAATCATCAGATAAGTCAGAAATTTAAGATACTATTAAGTTAAAGAATTAGTACAAGATGTTGTCGAAACAGATTATAAAGCTACTAGAGGCTCAGGTCAAAGTAGCTAGAGAATTAAAAACGATTGAAGCTGGTATATTGACCAGCGACGTAATCCGTAGACTAAGAAAGCTGAAAAATATAGCGACAGAGAATAATTCTGAGCTAATAGTTTGTGGAGTAGTCGATCATGACTACTTTAAGAAAAAGCAGTTTCAACAAATTTTAAAAAATATAGACGACATAGAAAAAAGTTATGTCAAAGCAAATTCTGTAGAAACTGCAAAAATACAGGGTGAGACTGGAACCTTGAAGAGAGACTTAGAGCCAAAACTTGACCAAAGTCTTCAAGAAGTAGTTGAGGATTTTGGGAGATTAGAAGAAGATCTAAAAAATAATTTAAAACAAGCTCAAAAGGAGTTAGATCAGGCTGGCTGGTGCGAGTGCCAAATAAGAAAAGAGAGATTAGAATACCTTAGGAAAAAACTCTATAAAAATGTTGAGGAATATTATAAAAGGTATGAATTAAATCTCAAATTCGACGATAAGGTCGCCGATTTGGATTTTGAGTTTCAGTGCTTATTAAGAGCCATTAACACGAGGATGTAGGAGATTACTGATAAAAAAATAGCGTCAGTAAAGAGGCAGAAGGAAAATTAAGATTTTCCAGTTCTTCCAAAGGCAGAAGTACCCACATTTTCAGGATTAGATAAGGAGTGGGACGGTTTTTCACAATTATTTTGCGATATTATACACAATAGAGATGGTCTGAGTACATCTCTAAAATTTACGTTGTTGTTGCCAGGCCCGCTTGGGAATTGCTTACAAAGCTGTATGAAAATAAATGAAAAATATTTTCCGATCAGCTGAATCCTCTACTAGATTTATTATTTCTAGACAACGATTCAGCTAAACAAACTATCATCTTATTAATTAATTCATCTTATCAAATTAAAGTCACAATTAACAGAAGAATTTGATGGGATATTTGCTCATATTATATTATAAAAATTCAATAAAAATGCCTTACAATTCAAAACCATATAAAAAAGACTAAAAAAATTTAATTTTAACTGGAATTCTATAAAAAGTAGTGCAATTGTGTAGAAGTATTCAATAAAATGTTCCGCAATGTAAAATGGCAGGCCATACAATATTGCAATGCTATAGGTTTAAGAGAATAGAACGAGGACAGGCTATACAAAAACAGTGCCTATGCAATAGATGCTGTAGGCATGATATGTATAAGAAATGCTCATCGGAAATGTTTTGTGGGATTTGTAAAAAACCCCATCATACGATGCTCCATATTTCCTACGAAAAAAGGGAAAAACTTGTTTGACAAAAAAACAAGCGTTCTTAGCCACAGAAATTATAAAATAAATTATAAAAAATAGTAAGAATTGGTGGCTATGAAAATCTTAAAACATTAATTGATTGTGGGTCGCACTGTATCGTAATTTCAGAAAAAGCAGCGCAAACATTAAAATTAGCGCGAAAGTGAACACCGAGGTTAATGGAGTGTCATCTACAGACTCTTGCACTTTTAAATATAAAGTTACTTTAATTGCAAAAACTCGGGATGTTGGTAAAAAAACCTCTTAATATTGAACGAATCATTCTTCTAAAACTAATGAAAGCTTAACCCATAAAGTCTTTCAATATCGACAAAACGAAATGGCAAAATTATGTGTTGGCTGACCCTAACTTTAATAAACCAAGTAGGGTAGATATAGTTATTGGGGTAGATCTGTACACCCATGTTGTAAAAGACGGAGTAGTAAAAATAGATGGACTACTTGGTCAGAATACAGAATTCGGATGGATTATATCCGGTTGCTCCAAATCAAAGGGTGATAAAATGTTTGTGGCGACAACAATTGAAGTCGGGGACTTAGAGCGTTTCTGGGAAATGGAAAGCGAAATTTCTGATGAGGAAGAAGATGTTTGCGAGAAGCACTTCTTGGATACCACAAAAAGAGATGAGAATGGAAGATATGTGGTAAAATACCATTTAAAAAAGATAAGGATCTCGGAGATTCAAAAGCACAAGCTATGGCGCAATTTTATAATTTGGAAAAAAAACTCAGCAAAAATTAAAAATTAAAAGAAAATTATATAAAATTCATGCATGAATATATCAGTTTAGGACATATGGTAGAGTCCTTGCCCCATCAAGCAGTCATAAGAGATTCCAGTCTAACGACAAAACTCAGAGTGGTTTTTCATGCGTCAGCAAAAACCACATATAACAAAAGTCTAAATGATGTCATGTGAGTTGGACCAAGAGTCCAAAAAGACATCTTCGATATTATAGTGAAATGGCGAAAGTGGCCATACGTAGTATCTGCGGACATTGAAAAAATGTACCGGCAAATTAAAGTTGATAAAGAAGATCAACATTATTTGAATATAATCTGGAGAGACGCTCCAAATGAAAAATTAAAGGAATATAAGCTTACAACCGTTACGTACGGTACAGCTTCAGCGCCCTTCTTAGCTACTAGAGTGCTTGTTGCAATAGCTGATAATTGCAAAAATGATGCAATTAAAGAAATCATAAAAAATGATTTTTATATGGACGACCTGATGACAGGTGCCGATTCCATATTAGATGCCAAAAAGCATGTAAAGGAAGTTACCCAGGAGTTTGATAAGGTTGGGTTTAACTTAAGAAAGTGGATAACAAATATCCCAGAGATTGTTGAGGGCGTTAGAGATAACGAAGAAAATAAAGTATTAACCATTGAGGAGAATGAATCCGTCAAAACATTAGGACTTCAATGGGAGCCAGTTAGAGACGAGTTTAGGTTCAATTTCCATTATGGACCTATTAAGAAAACTAACAAAAGAATAGTTTTATCCACCTTAGCTAAAATGTACGACCCCTTAGGTTGGTTGTCCCCAGTTACAATTGTCGGGAAATTGTTTATGCAAAAACTTAGGCTATCAGACAAAAATTGGGATGAAGAACTATCAGATCAGGATACTCGTGAATGGAATGCATTTAAAGAAAATTTAACGGCGCTAGAGAGCATTCGGATACCAAGATGGCTTAATTCTTAGCATAGTAATCCGATGCAAATTCATGGGTTTGCCGATGCGTCCGAAAAAGCTTATGCTGCCGTAGTGTATGCCAAAGTAGATGGTGCTTCAATTATAATAGCCAGCAAAAGCAAGGTTAATCCGAAGAAGAATCGGAAAACCATTCCAAACTTTGTGCTGCTCATCTTCTAACGAAATTGATGCAACGAATAAAAATAGCGGTTGGAAGTGATGCAGAAAGTTACGCTTGGAGTGATTCTACGATCACTCTAGCCTGGATAAAAAACAGAGACAATAAAGACAAGTTTATTAACAAAGTTAAAGAAATTAAATGGAGACATGTCAAGTCTGAAGACAATCCAGCAGATGTAGCGTCAAGGGGAATTAGTGCAGATAAACTGAAAGATTTTTAAATTTGGTGGAAGGGTCCGCAATGGTTGGTAAAATCTAGGAAAGATTGGCCAAAAGAGGAAATTTTAGAAAAAAGAGTTGTTGGCACAACTTTTATAATCGATAAAGCTAACATAATTAAAGAGTTATTGCACAAATACTCGTGTATGCATAAATTAGAAAGAGTCATTGAATATGTATTAAGGTTTATTCAAATCAAAAATAAACGAAAAATATTTTCCGATCAGCTGAATCCTCTACTAGATTTATTATTTCTAGACAACAATTCAGCTAAACAAACTATCATCTTATTAATTAATTCATCTTATCAAATTAAAATCACAATTAACAGAAGAATTGGATGGGATATTTGCTCATATTATAATATAAAAATTCAATAAAAATGCCTTACAATTCAAAACCATATAAAAAAGACTAAAAAAATTTAATTTTAACTGGAATTCTATAAAAAGTAGTGCAATTGTGTAGAAGTATTCAATAAAATGTTCCGCAATGTAAAATGGCAGGCCATACAATATTGCAATGCTATAGGTTTAAGAGAATAGAACGAGGACAGGCTATACAAAAACAGTGCCTATGCAATAGATGCTGTAGGCATGATATGTATAAGAAATGCTCATCGGAATTGTTTTGTGGGATTTGTAAAAAACCCCATCATACGATGCTCCATATTTCCTACGAAAAAAGGGAAAAACTTGTTTGACAAAAAAACAAGCGTTCTTAGCCACAGAAATTATAAAATAAATTATAAAAAATAGTAAGAAATGGTGGCTATGAAAATAATAAAATAAAAAATGTTCACCACATTTGGCGGTCAATGAGATTAAGATCGCCAAAATACTAGTATTGAAAAAACAACAAGCTATTCAATTCAGTGCGGAAATAGCTAGTCTAATTAATAAAAAAGAAATAGAAACAAAAAGTAAGATATTAGGCTTAAATCCATTTTTAGATAAAGATGGATTACTGCGAGTTGGAGGTAGATTACAAAACTCCAACGCAGAATTTGAGGTTAAACATCCCTTGATTTTAAATAAGTGTCACTTGACGTCCTTAATTATCAATAATGCACATAAAGAAACATTGCACGGTGGAATTAATCTGATGCGTTATATCCAGCAAAAGTATTGGATATTTGGGCTTAAAAACAGTTTGAAGCAAAAGCTTAAAGAGTGTGTTACCTGTGCTAGGTATAGGCAGAATACAGCAGAACAAATTATGGGAAGCCTGCCGAAACATAGAGCAACCATGTCGCACCCCTTTACAAATACAGGGGTAGACTTCGCCGGACCTTACCATATCCGATGCTCTAGAAACCGTGGGCAAAAATCTTATAAGGGATATATTGCCGTGTTCGTGTGCATGGCGACAAAAGCTATTAATTTGGAAGTCGTCAGTGATCTAACTTCAGACGCCTTTCTGGCTGCACTTAGAAGATTTTTTTCAAGAAGAGGAAAATGTGCAAAAATCTTTTCCGATAATGGAACCAATTTTGTAGGAGTTTCGCGCAAATTAGACGAAGAATATCAGAGAGCCCTTAAGGACAATGTAAAAGTGGTTTCAATATTAGAAAGAAAACAAATCGAGTGGCACTTTTATCCCCCCGGCAGGACCTCACTTTGGAGGTATTTGGGAAGCTGGGGTAAAATCAGTGAAATATCAATTGAAAAGAGTGATTGGGTATAATAATTTAACCTATGAGGAAATGGCAACCCTCTTATGTCAAATTGAAGCTGTACTAAATTCACGACCGTTGTATACAGCTACAAATGATATTGACGATTTGGATGTATTAACACCAGGTCATTTTATTATTGAAAGGCCAATATATGGCCCCATAGAAACAATATTAAATGAAAGAATTGTATATCTCGATAGATGGAAATTAATTCAAAAAATGAATACAGAATTTTGGATTAAATGGAAAAATGATTATTTACACACTCTGCAACAAAGAAATAAATGGAAAAAAGGAATGCAGAATATTAAAAAAGGACAGATAGTATTAATTAAAGATGAAAACTGTCATCCAGTTAGATGGCCTTTGGGGAAGATAGAAGAAATACATAAAGGTAGGGACGATAGAGTCAGAGTAGTCACTATTAAACATCAAGACGGGTCAATTAAAAAACCTATCACAAAAATTTGTCCATTAGCTGGAATTAAGTCTGAAGAAAAGGACTCAGAAAAGCCTCCAATGGAAACCAGAAGTACTCGCGGCACACCTCGAATACCCAAGCTAGGTCTCATGGCAGTAATGTTAATGCTTATGTTATTTTGCCAAGCATTATTTTGCGGCCAGAATCAAAGAGAAGTGGTCAATTGAAAAAATGAACAGTTCCGCGTCAATATATTTGGACCCGATGGGAGACGTAGAATTAATAGCCTCATCTTGGGATCTGATTGTCTATTATAATATGGACCCATATTTTCAAATGATAAGAAAGGGGAAAGAATTGGTTGGGAAAATGAGAATTGTGTGCGGTAAACTTTACACCTTTGAAGAACAATGCAATAATGTTTTAGATAGCACTGACAGACAAATTGCAGATCTAGAGGAAAATAATAAATTGTTTATGGCTCAGGTTAACAAAAGAAAGAGACGAGCACCATTTGAGTTTATGGGGTCACTTTATCATATATTATTCGGAATAATGGACGCCGAAGATAGGGAAACTTTGAAAGGAAATATGAAAAATGTATTAGAAAACCAACATAATCTAGACGATTTAATTAAAAGACAAACGTCGGTGGTAGAGTCAACAGTAAATATTCTCAAAAGAACTACTGAGGAAATAAATGTCAACTTTAGAAGTATGAGCACCAGAGTAGAGAACATAACGGAGGTTTTAAAAGAAAGTTACTATGTATATGTCGCATATTACGTTTAATAAATTCAAATTTTAACGAATTCCTTGCTTATTCTCCTTGTCTTCTGTTTTTGATGTCATTTGCCATTGCCTGTTGTTTTTGCTTCGAAGTTGTTTCTCTTGAAAGCGAGACAGAACGTTTCTGTCAACGTAGTCTGAGCGTGAGCATGAGTGAGATGGAAGTAGCTGTGTGTGTGATAGCATAAAACAGAATAAGAATTAGACACTGGAAAGTGTAATGGTGTTAAAGTGGAAAAGGGATTGTAAATTGAGAATAGAGAAAAGATGTTTTCTGCTTCTGGCTGTTTATTCTTTGTTTGATCGTTGAAAGAAAAAAGTCATGCCACGCTCGAGAAAACGTTTCGCAAAACAAGACGTGCAAAAATAGAGAGAGAAATGGACTCTGGTTCTGGCGATGAATCTTCGTCATCAGAAGTGGGATTAGCTACGCCTGAAGTCAGCGGTGAAGATAATATTCGAACTCTCTTGGAATCACAGAATCGCCACTTTTCGGAACTCATTAAAGTAGTCCAGCGTTCGCAAGTAACAGCGAATGATACCATGGCTGTTGTACTGCCCAAATTCAACCCTGATCGTGACGGCGCAGATCCTCGTTCGTGGAGTGAAACAGTGGATTACATTTTGTCTGAAAATCCATTGGAGGGCAGCGCTTTGGTGATGACTCTTAGCAAGTCGCTACAAGGTAGCGCGTCACATTGGCTCTCGCAAACATGCTTTGCTGGCATTACATGGAAGCAGTTCAGAGAGTTATTTCTGCAACATTTTGCCGGAACGGAGACCGTGGCGGCGACAGTTATGAATTTACTAACTGGGCGTCCCAAAGAAGGAGAATGTATGTCGCTGTATGGAAGCCGAATGGTAACCTCGCTGATGTCTAGATGGAAGTCACTGAGTGTGGAGCAAATTGCAGTGTCTGTTGCTCTGGCACATACAGCGGGAATTGATAAGAGGCTGCGACGCTTGGTTTTTACTACGGAAGTAAAGACGAGAATCGAGATGAACTAAAAGCCTTCTCGTTTGACACAAAGCCGAGCCAGAATTCGAACGATGATTCATCAGGACCACCAGGAAAAAGACTCAAGCTGTTTCCTCACATTAAGTTTCACAAGTGTGGAAAACCTGGCCACAAGAAGATGGATTGTCGGTCAAATAGAGAAACAACCTTGCAGCAAAAGCCTGCTAATCAACACTCTGCCTATACAGGAGGAAAAGATCGATCAACTTTAACCTGTTACAACTGTGGAAAGCCTGGGCATGTGTCTACTGTGTGTCCGGAGCGTCGAGCGCCGAATAAGAGTAACATTGTCAAAGACGTCAACATGTGCACCGTACTTAAACCCTTGGGAACTTTGTTGCAGTTTGGTGAGTCGTTCCAATTTTGATTTGACTCAGGAGCCGAGTGCTCGCTCGTTAAGGAGACTGCTTCATTGAGGTTATCTGGATCTAGAATAAATAATGTAGTCGTATTAAGGGGTATTGGTACCCACACGGTTTGTAGCACTTTGCAGATACTGGAAAATGTTTTGATGTGCGAACATTCCTTAGAGATCTTATTCCATGTTGTCCTGGATAACTATATTAAGTACGATGTTATGATTGGGCGAGAGATTTTGAGCCGGGGAATCGGCGTGACCACGGGACAGTTGGAAATTCATCTGATTGACGAAAATAAAACAGTTCAGAGACGTCCTTATAGGTTGAGTGTGGAGGAAAAGGGACAGGTTAGATGCATAGTTCAACAGTTATTAGACTCAAATATCATAAGACCTAGTTCCTCCCCCTTTGCGAGTCCGATGTTACTTGTTCGAAAGAAAAATGGGTCAGATCGTTTATGCGTAGATTACACTACTCGACAAAATTCAACTTTTTTTTTCCGCTGTGGCCAAAAATGACTTTTTCTGATAGATTTGGAGATTTAAATTTTTTTAAAGAATTATGGTTTTTTTTTCATGGAGTAGTTTTGTTTTTAAGAATTTTTAAAAAATGTGGTATTTTTTGTATTGTATTTGTATTTGTATTTTTAAGTTTCCTACAACTGGTTGTATTGAACTTTGCAGTTAAAAAAAGCTGACAAATGCAGCTATAAATCCGACTCAGACACTTTGTAGCTGCAACTTAACGTCTTGAAGATATTAAGCTTCCAAATTGAAATTTCATCATTTTTTTCGGTATTTTTCCCCGAAATTTTGACTTTGAAAGCTCAGGAAAAGTCGAAAAAAAAAATATTTGAATGCCTTGATTTTTGGTTTTAGATAGACACATTAATTAGGCGTCGTTTAAGGTATCGCTTATAAAAATATAAAAATAAACGGCTTAGTTATAACCGTTTGACCAAAACTACATATGCCGTTCGGCACTATTCCAAATGCCATTTTACCGTTAAAAACTGTTACAAACGCAGATTTTTGGTATTTTTGTAGGAAAAAAAACGGTTATTCGTCGGCTAACGGAATTTATCGGCGAAATTCGGCATATGAAAGTTTTTAACTGCAAAGTTCAATACAACCAGTTGTAGGAAACTTAAGTTATGTGAAAAATAGAAGCACTACCTATGACAAAAAACACCAAATTTTTTAAAAATTCTTTAAAAAAAACTACTCCATGAAAAAAAAAAAACATTCTTTAAAAAATTTTAAACATCCAAATCTATCAGAAAAGTCATTTTTGGCGACAGCGGAAAAGTCGTGTCGACTAGTGTTATAGGGAGCTTAACGCAAACACTGTTTCTGATAAGTATCCTTTACCACTTATTTCGGACCAGATAGCTAGATTGAGTGGTGCTAAATTTTTCACCTGCATTGACATGGCAAGCGGATTTCACCAAATCCCAGTACACCCGAACTCAATTGAGCGGACGGCGTTCGTGACTCCAGAGGGACAGTTCGAATATTTAGCTATGCCATTTGGTCTTAAGAATGCCCCCGCTATATTTCAAAGGGCCATTAACAATGCATTGGGTGATCTCACCCACTCATTTGTGATTGTTTATATGGACGATGTAATGGTAGTTGCACCTACAAAAGAAGAAGCCTTTGATATAATCTATAATTAGTTTTGCGAACAATTAGCAAAGCAGGATTTTCCTTTAACGTCACTAAATGTTCGTTTCTCAAATCTTGTGTTGAGTATTTGGGATTCGAAGTTAAAGCAGGTGAGATTCGACCAAATCCTAGAAAAATACGAGCCTTGACAAATTGGCCGCCTCCGCAGTCTGTGACACAGTTGAGGCAGTTCATAGGGCTAGTTTCATATTTTCGGCAATTTGTGCCCAAGTTTTCTCAGATGTTAAAGCCACTTCATGCCTTAACTTCTAAAAGCGCATCTTTCAAATGGAACTTAGAATACGAACAAATACGACAGAAAGTTATTTGGATCCTGACTAACGAACCTGTTCTAACTATATTCGATCCGCAATTTCCCATTGAGCTTCACACAGACGCAAGTGCTGACGGCTATGGGGCAATTTTGTTGCATAAGATTGACAATAGGCCTCGTGTGATTGAGTATTTTAGCAAACGAACGTCACCCGCAAAATCTCGATACCACTCGTATGAATTGGAGACCCTTGCTGTGTATAACGCTATCATTTTGTAGTGTTTACGGATTGTAATTCGCTTAAAGCCTCTCGCAATAAGGCAGAGTTGACTCCAAGAGTACATCGGTGGTGGTCGTATATGCAATCGTTTGAATTTGAGATAGAGTACAGACCGGGTGAGCGAATGGCTCATGTAGATTTCCTTTCTCGAAACCCAGTGTCAGAAGGTCAAACGAAGGCGGCAGGTGTGGCCGAAGTGCACATAAATTTGACAGAGATTACTGACAACTGGCTGTTGGCTGAACAGCAAAGAGATGAAGAAACTTCGTGTATTGTTTCTAAATTGCGTAGTAATGAGCTTTCTGAGGATCTGGCCAAAACTTACGAATTACGAGGTGGAATATTGTATAGGAAAATTCAGAGAAATGGCAAGACGCGTTGTCTTCCTATTATCCCTAAGTCTTTTAGGTGGTCTGCTGTCAATAATGTACACGAGGCGATTATGCATCTTGGTTGGGAGAAAACTTTAGAGAAAATGTACGAGTTTTATTGGTTTGACAAAATGTGCAAGTATGTCCGCAAATTCGTTGAAAACTGCATTACCTGCAGATTGTCTAAACCACCTTCAGGCAAAATACAAGCTGAACTACACCCCATCCTGAAAATCGATATTCCGTGGCACACAGTTCATATCGACATCACTGGAAAGCTTAGCGGGAAAAATTACCAGAAGGAATATATAATCGTCCAAATAGATGCTTTTACCAAATACGTTTATTTTTCTCATACGGTGAGGCTTGATACTGAAAGTTGTATTAAGGCAGTGAGGTCTTTGATATCGTTGTTTGGCGTCCCTACTCGGCTGATCGCGGATCAAGGTCGAAGTTTCTCTAGTACAGCGTTCCGAGATTTTTGCTCTGCACAAAAGATAGACTTACATTCAATTGCAACAGGTGCCAGTCGGGCTAATGGCCAAGTGGAGAGAGTAATGAGTACTCTGAAATCCATGTTAACCGCAGTTGAGACAGGTCAGGGTTCTTGGCAGGACGCATTACACGAGGTTCAACTGGCTCTTAATTGCACGCCCAATAGAGTAACTAAAGTAAGCCCATTAGAGTTGCTTATAGGAAAAGAAGCGAGGCCATTTGGTCTTATCCCCGTCGTTGAAAATGAAAATAGCGTAGATGTTAATTTAGCTCGACAAATTGCAAAGCATAATATGACAAAGAATGCTAATTATGATAAGGCTAGATTTGATAGAGATAAAGCGACTATTATACGACATAAAGTTGGTGACTATGTTCTGATTAAGAATGAAGAACGACATCAAACCAAATTAGACCCTAAGTATAGAGGCCCATTTTTAGTGGCAGAAGTCCTAGAAGGAGATCGGTATACGCTGAAAGCGTTAAATAGCAACCGAACATACAAAGTACTCTCATGAATTTCTACGCAGTATGCCTGAAAAGGGAATTACCACTGAGTTTAATGACAAGTTTGGCGAAGAAGGTGATACGAATCGAGTCAGTGAGGACTGCGATGTTGAAAGTGAGTACTCGTAAAATGTGATAAACTTCGATCAAAGATTGTACGGCTCTCTGCAGGGTGGGTGCCCGAGTTATGCGGTTCGCCACTTGTTGCAGTGTAGTTGGAAATCTTGGTGAGGATCGATTGTCCGAGTTAATTGGGCGGTTTATAGTTGTGACAACTGCGTGCTATGTAATTTGGCCGGTTTGTTGAGATATAATCTGTGAGCTAGACTAACAAGGATATTGCCATGCCGGTTTATCTGAAGTAAACTGTGTGCCTGGTAGTAAAAGCCAAGAAGTGAGAATAGTATTGTCATGTGAAATAAATTTAAAGTAGTGGTAATCCTGATATCATGGCGTAGAGTGGTGAGATGTACACAGTTAAAAGAAAATAATAATAATAAAATAAGTAACGAAAATGAATTAACAATGATTATGTTATTTTACGAAACTTTTGGAAATATTTAATTTTTGCTGTAGTAACTAATGTAAAATTAAAATTGTTATTTTGAGAAACTTGAAAATATTTAACTCTAATGAAGATGAATTAATAATAATTGTTATTTTGAGAAACTTATGAAATTACTTAATTTGTCATTTTGTTAATGAAAATAAAATTAGTCATAATTTGTTAACACACGAGGACGTGTGTGTGTCAGGAAGGCCGTGTCGCATATTACGTTTAATAAATTCAAATTATAACGAATTCCTTGCTTATTCTCCTTGTCTTCTGTTTTTGATGTCATTTGCCATTGCCTGTTGTTTTTGCTTCGAAGTTGTTTCTCTTGAAAGCGAGACAGAACGTTTCTGTCAACGTAGTCTGAGCGTGAGCATGAGTGAGATGGAAGTAGCTGTGTGTGTGATAGCATAAAACAGAATAAGAATTAGACACTGGAAAGTGTAATGGTGTTAAAGTGGAAAAGGGATTGTAAATTGAGAATAGAGAAAAGATGTTTTCTGCTTCTGGCTGTTTATTCTTTGTTTGATCGTTGAAAGAAAAAAGTCATGCCACGCTCGAGAAAACGTTTCGCAAAACAAGACGTGCAAAAATAGAGAGAGAAATGGACTCTGGTTCTGGCGATGAATCGTCATCAGAAGTGGGATTAGCTACGCCTGAAGTCAGCGGTGAAGATAATATTCGAACTCTCTTGGAATCACAGAATCGCCACTTTTCGGAACTCATTAAAGTAGTCCAGCGTTCGCAAGTAACAGCGAATGATACCATGGCTGTTGTACTGCCCAAATTCAACCCTGATCGTGACGGCGCAGATCCTCGTTCGTGGAGTGAAACAGTGGATTACATTTTGTCTGAAAATCCATTGGAGGGCAGCGCTTTGGTGATGACTCTTAGCAAGTCGCTACAAGGTAGCGCGTCACATTGGCTCTCGCAAACATGCTTTGCTGGCATTACATGGAAGCAGTTCAGAGAGTTATTTCTGCAACATTTTGCCGGAACGGAGACCGTGGCGGCGACAGTTATGAATTTACTAACTGGGCGTCCCAAAGAAGGAGAATGTATGTCGCTGTATGGAAGCCGAATGGTAACCTCGCTGATGTCTAGATGGAAGTCACTGAGTGTGGAGCAAATTGCAGTGTCTGTTGCTCTGGCACATACAGCGGGAATTGATAAGAGGCTGCGACGCTTGGTTTTTACTACGGAAGTAAAGACGAGAATCGAGATGAACTAAAAGCCTTCTCGTTTGACACAAAGCCGAGCCAGAATTCGAACGATGATTCATCAGGACCACCAGGAAAAAGACTCAAGCTGTTTCCTCACATTAAGTTTCACAAGTGTGGAAAACCTGGCCACAAGAAGATGGATTGTCGGTCAAATAGAGAAACAACCTTGCAGCAAAAGCCTGCTAATCAACACTCTGCCTATACAGGAGGAAAAGATCGATCAACTTTAACCTGTTACAACTGTGGAAAGCCTGGGCATGTGTCTACTGTGTGTCCGGAGCGTCGAGCGACGAATAAGAGTAACATTGTCAAAGACGTCAACATGTGCACCGTACTTAAACCCTTGGGAACTTTGTTGCAGTTTGGTGAGTCGTTCCAATTTTGATTTGACTCAGGAGCCGAGTGCTCGCTCGTTAAGGAGACTGCTTCATTGAGGTTATCTGGATCTAGAATAAATAATGTAGTCGTATTAAGCGGTATTGGTACCCACACGGTTTGTAGCACTTTGCAGATACTGGAAAATGTTTTGATGTGCGAACATTCCTTAGAGATCTTATTCCATGTTGTCCTGGATAACTATATTAAGTACGATGTTATGATTGGGCGAGAGATTTTGAGCCGGGGAATCGGCGTGACAATTACATCTAACTCACTTACTATGTTTAATGAAAAATCGATAATGCCTGTCCTAGTAACTGAATGTGATCCTGACCTGGCTAATGTTGATACTGACTTGCTTGGATCAGATAAAGATCAATTGTTATCAATATTACGGGAGTTCTCTAAATCATTCATTACTGGCATTCCGCAGAGCCGCGTGACCACGGGACAGTTGGAAATTCGTCTGATTGACGAAAATAAAACAGTTCAGAGACGTCCTTATAGGTTGAGTGTGGAGGAAAAGGGACAGGTTAGATGCATAGTTCAACAGTTATTAGACTCAAATATCATAAGACCTAGTTCCTCCCCCTTTGCGAGTCCGATGTTACTTGTTCGAAAGAAAAATGGGTCAGATCGTTTATGCGTAGATTACACTACTCGACAAAATTCAACTTTTTTTTTCCGCTGTGGCCAAAAATGACTTTTTCTGATAGATTTGGAGATTTAAATTTTTTTAAAGAATTATGGTTTTTTTTTCATGGAGTAGTTTTGTTTTTAAGAATTTTTAAAAAATGTGGTATTTTTTGTCATAGGTAGTGCTTCTATTTTTCACATAACTTAAGTTTCCTACAACTGGTTTTATTGAACTTTGCAGTTAAAAAAAGCTGACAAATGCAGCTATAAATCCGACTCAGACACTTTGTAGCTGCAACTTAACGTCTTGAAGATATTAAGCTTCCAAATTGAAATTTCATCATTTTTTTCGGTATTTTTCCCCGAAATTTTGACTTTGAAAGCTCAGGAAAAGTCGAAAAAAAAAATATTTGAATGCCTTGATTTTTGGTTTTAGATAGACACATTAATTAGGCGTCGTTTAAGGTATCGCTTATAAAAATATAAAAATAAACGGCTTAGTTATAACCGTTTGACCAAAACTACATATGCCGTTCGGCACTATTCCAAATGCCATTTTACCGTTAAAAACTGTTACAAACGCAGATTTTTGGTATTTTTGTAGGAAAAAAAACGGTTATTCGTCGGCTAACGGAATTTATCGGCGAAATTCGGCATATGAAAGTTTTTAACTGCAAAGTTCAATACAACCAGTTGTAGGAAACTTAAGTTATGTGAAAAATAGAAGCACTACCTATGACAAAAAACACCAAATTTTTTAAAAATTCTTTAAAAAAAACTACTCCATGAAAAAAAAAAAAACATTCTTTAAAAAATTTTAAACATCCAAATCTATCAGAAAAGTCATTTTTGGCGACAGCGGAAAAGTCGTGTCGACTAGTGTTATAGGGAGCTTAACGCAAACACTGTTTCTGATAAGTATCCTTTACCACTTATTTCGGACCAGATAGCTAGATTGAGTGGTGCTAAATTTTTCACCTGCATTGACATGGCAAGCGGATTTCACCAAATCCCAGTACACCCGAACTCAATTGAGCGGACGGCGTTCGTGACTCCAGAGGGACAGTTCGAATATTTAGCTATGCCATTTGGTCTTAAGAATGCCCCCGCTGTATTTCAAAGGGCCATTAACAATGCATTGGGTGATCTCACCCACTCATTTGTGATTGTTTATATGGACGATGTAATGGTAGTTGCACCTACAAAAGAAGAAGCCTTTGATAGATTACAATTAGTTTTGCGAACAATTAGCAAAGCAGGATTTTCCTTTAACGTCACTAAATGTTCGTTTCTCAAATCTTGTGTTGAGTATTTGGGATTCGAAGTTAAAGCAGGTGAGATTCGACCAAATCCTAGAAAAATACGAGCCTTGACAAATTGGCCGCCTCCGCAGTCTGTGACACAGTTGAGGCAGTTCATAGGGCTAGTTTCATATTTTCGGCAATTTGTGCCCAAGTTTTCTCAGATGTTAAAGCCACTTCATGCCTTAACTTCTAAAAGCGCATCTTTCAAATGGAACTTAGAATACGAACAAATACGACAGAAAGTTATTTGGATCCTGACTAACGAACCTGTTCTAACTATATTCGATCCGCAATTTCCCATTGAGCTTCACACAGACGCAAGTGCTGACGGCTATGGGGCAATTTTGTTGCATAAGATTGACAATAGGCCTCGTGTGATTGAGTATTTTAGCAAACGAACGTCACCCGCAAAATCTCGATACCACTCGTATGAATTGGAGACCCTTGCTGTGTATAACGCTATCATTTTGTAGTGTTTACGGATTGTAATTCGCTTAAAGCCTCTCGCAATAAGGCAGAGTTGACTCCAAGAGTACATCGGTGGTGGTCGTATATGCAATCGTTTGAATTTGAGATAGAGTACAGACCGGGTGAGCGAATGGCTCATGTAGATTTCCTTTCTCGAAACCCAGTGTCAGAAGGTCAAACGAAGGCGGCAGGTGTGGCCGAAGTGCACATAAATTTGACAGAGATTACTGACAACTGGCTGTTGGCTGAACAGCAAAGAGATGAAGAAACTTCGTGTATTGTTTCTAAATTGCGTAGTAATGAGCTTTCTGAGGATCTGGCCAAAACTTACGAATTACGAGGTGGAATATTGTATAGGAAAATTCAGAGAAATGGCAAGACGCGTTGTCTTCCTATTATCCTTAAGTCGTTTAGGTGGTCTGCTGTCAATAATGTACACGAGGCGATTATGCATCTTGGTTGGGAGAAAACTTTAGAGAAAATGTACGAGTTTTATTGGTTTGACAAAATGTGCAAGTATGTCCGCAAATTCGTTGAAAACTGCATTACCTGCAGATTGTCTAAACCACCTTCAGGCAAAATACAAGCTGAACTACACCCCATCCTGAAAATCGATATTCCGTGGCACACAGTTCATATCGACATCACTGGAAAGCTTAGCGGGAAAAATTACCAGAAGGAATATATAATCGTCCAAATAGATGCTTTTACCAAATACGTTTATTTTTCTCATACGGTGAGGCTTGATACTGAAAGTTGTATTAAGGCAGTGAGGTCTTTGATATCGTTGTTTGGCGTCCCTACTCGGCTGATCGCGGATCAAGGTCGAAGTTTCTCTAGTACAGCGTTCCGAGATTTTTGCTCTGCACAAAAGATAGACTTACATTCAATTGCAACAGGTGCCAGTCGGGCTAATGGCCAAGTGGAGAGAGTAATGAGTACTCTGAAATCCATGTTAACCGCAGTTGAGACAGGTCAGGGTTCTTGGCAGGACGCATTACACGAGGTTCAACTGGCTCTTAATTGCACGCCCAATAGAGTAACTAAAGTAAGCCCATTAGAGTTGCTTATAGGAAAAGAAGCGAGGCCATTTGGTCTTATCCCCGTCGTTGAAAATGAAAATAGCGTAGATGTTAATTTAGCTCGACAAATTGCAAAGCATAATATGACAAAGAATGCTTATTATGATAAGGCTAGATTTGATAGAGATAAAGCGACTATTATACGACATAAAGTTGGTGACTATGTTCTGATTAAGAATGAAGAACGACATCAAACCAAATTAGACCCTAAGTATAGAGGCCCATTTTTAGTGGCAGAAGTCCTAGAAGGAGATCGGTATACGCTGAAAGCGTTAAATAGCAACCGAACATACAAAGTACTCTCATGAATTTCTACGCAGTATGCCTGAAAAGGGAATTACCACTGAGTTTAATGACAAGTTTGGCGAAGAAGGTGATACGAATCGAGTCAGTGAGGACTGCGATGTTGAAAGTGAGTACTCGTAAAATGTGATAAACTTCGATCAAAGATTGTACGGCTCTCTGCAGGGTGGGTGCCCGAGTTATGCGGTTCGCCACTTGTTGCAGTGTAGTTGGAAATCTTGGTGAGGATCGATTGTCCGAGTTAATTGGGCGGTTTATAGTTGTGACAACTGCGTGCTATGTAATTTGGCCGGTTTGTTGAGATATAATCTGTGAGCTAGACTAACAAGGATATTGCCATGCCGGTTTATCTGAAGTAAACTGTGTGCCTGGTAGTAAAAGCCAAGAAGTGAGAATAGAATTGTCATGTGAAATAAATTTAAAGTAGTGGTAATCCTGATATCATGGCGTAGAGTGGTGAGATGTACACAGTTAAAAGAAAATAATAATAATAAAATAAGTAACGAAAATGAATTAACAATGATTATGTTATTTTACGAAACTTTTGGAAATATTTAATTTTTGCTGTAGTAACTAATGTAAAATTAAAATTGTTATTTTGAGAAACTTGAAAATATTTAACTCTAATGAAGATGAATTAATAATAATTGTTATTTTGAGAAACTTATGAAATTACTTAATTTGTCATTTTGTTAATGAAAATAAAATTAGTCATAATTTGTTAACACACGAGGACGTGTGTGTGTCAGGAAGGCCGTGTCGCATATTACGTTTAATAAATTCAAATTATAACGAATTCCTTGCTTATTCTCCTTGTCTTCTGTTTTTGATGTCATTTGCCATTGCCTGTTGTTTTTGCTTCGAAGTTGTTTCTCTTGAAAGCGAGACAGAACGTTTCTGTCAACGTAGTCTGAGCGTGAGCATGAGTGAGATGGAAGTAGCTGTGTGTGTGATAGCATAAAACAGAATAAGAATTAGACACTGGAAAGTGTAATGGTGTTAAAGTGGAAAAGGGATTGTAAATTGAGAATAGAGAAAAGATGTTCTCTGCTTCTGGCTGTTTATTCTTTGTTTGATCGTTGAAAGAAAAAAGTCATGCCACGCTCGAGAAAACGTTTCGCTAAACAAGACGTGCAAATAGAGAGAGAAATGGACTCTGGTTCTGGCGATGAATCTTCGTCATATACAAAGAATCTATTAACTTCTTTATGGTAACAAAGCAACTAGGTTCAATGATTGATGAGTGCGATAAAATCCAAGCAGGAGTAATAAGCCTGCTGATAGATATTAATCATGGTAGACTTAATCCAAATATCTTAAAACCGATGCAGTTAAAAGCAGAAATAACAAAAATAAAGGATAGTTTATTAGAAACACTAGTTCTTCCAGGAAAAAGAACAGGGACGGAACTGAAGGAAATGTACAGCCTATTAACCTCAAAATGAATTTTCGTAGATAACAAGTTAATTTTAAATGTGAAGATCCCACTGTTTGGTAGACACCCATCCCATTTGTTTAGGATTATTCCAATGCCAGTGGAGCATGAAAGGGAGTTGATCAGGGTAGATTTGAGCTCCAGGTACTTAGTATACAATTTCGAAATTGATTCCTATCATTCGATGACTGAAGCTACTTTGAACAAATGCCAAAAATGGCAAACGAATAAAAGAGTATGTGAAGGTAATTGGCTTTGGAGTAGCGTGCTTGTGAGATAGCTCCGTTCAAAGCCAATAGTCATTCAACTTGTGTCTATAAAAGAATGCCAAAGACAGGGTCATTTTGGGTCGAATTAGAAAAGAAAGGTAGTTGGCTCTTCAAAGTTCCAGTAAACACCAATGCCATAATTCAATGCATTAATTCGAATCAAGAAATAATTGATCTACCTCAACAAGGAATTTTAACTATAATGAATGGTTGCACTGTTCGAACAGATGATAAAATATTAAGACCTCATCACAGTATTCACTCAGAAACTATGAGACAATTTCATCTTCTTATATAAGTAATATAAGTAAAATACCGAAAATTGTTTGGAATCCAATATCTGTACCGATAATTAACCATACGAATGTAATTAATAAATTACAAAACGAATTAACATTGTTAAAAGAAGATCATCATGAATTGAAAGGACTTAAGTTCCACTATGTGTCTGGACATGCAGCCTTGATTATCGGAATAATAATTATGTTAATATTAATAATATATACCATAAGAAGAATTAAGGTAGCGCGAAGACTGCAAGCAATAGCACTTCCCTATTCATTGTAATATACTTTAAGATAATCATCGACAAGAAAACAAAAAAAATGTACAAATAAAAAAAAAAACTATACCGTGCCACTTCTGGCCCTTTGCAGAATGTTCAAACATGAACACATTATCGTACTTAAAGAATAAGAGTCTTTACACATTCACGGAGATAAACACAAAACCAATCTATTCTAAGTAAAAGACATACATAAAGTATAGAGTTTATGACTGTTAGGGTGCGATCACCTCATGTCAACTCATTAACAAACACGACATCTCAAAGTCAAGTGCAGTAAGCAATCAAGACCCTAATTTAGTCCAAAAATAATGATGCTTGCTTGCAATCAGTTGGTCACTCACAGCAGCGTTGCAGTCGATCCGTGGGTCTAGCGATAAGAATAGAATAAAAAATTGTCCCCATCCCACATTGTAAACTTACATATAAGGCCCGACGTTGATGAAATAAAACCAGATTGAATTTACAACTCAACTCACAAGTGTATAGATTTTTCTTTTAAAGTCTAAACATTGCATTTTGTCAAGTATCTATTGTAGCACAATATATTAATTAAGGAAAATTTCGATTTTGCAATTGAGTACTTTGAAAAGTCTGATTGCAAACCAGATTTGTTAAACTTCTTGAACAAACGGGATTTACAATTCCTCAGATTTATTAATCTCGGGGTGAACCAGATAGGACCAGAAAGATTTCTGGATGGGGTGAGAGGGGAGAGAAAATCAGCCATCTTAAAACAAAAGATATTCGAAGGCTTAATATATGACTTTATAGGGCCTGAAGAAGGCAACAGGAAATCAACTGAAAGTGTGGGATGGTATGGGTTTTCAGGGAATGATATAATTGCATTTATTATAACAATAATTATAGTTGCATATTTAACAATTAAATTTAAGAAAATACCCAAAAACATTATTATTAAACATGTAAAACCCAAAGATGTAGATGAAAGAGTAGAAATATTAGACTCTTCAGTCGTTATAACAGAAAGTTCATCCCTATACCCAAAGGTAGACGCCTGAGGACAGGCTAATGAGAAATGCCGGGGGAGTAACATATCCATACTGCCCTACACCCACACACGCATTATGTATACGTTAAGCACTGACATATCAATAACAATAACGGATTAGGATAAACAAATGATAAGATCCCCAACACCAGAAAACAAATGAATCATAAGCTGTTAATAGGAAATCACCTAAATTCCAAGCTTCTAGAATAAACAATTCGGTTCCCACAACCAAATTGAATCATAGATACCCAAGTAAACAAATTCGGCTCCCACACTCCAATCGTATTAACAAGTGACCAGCCCCGATGAAAGATGATACAGATCACCAGCTGCAGTCAACTCTTTCATCAATGCCGACAATTCATTGATAACCATACAACGCACCGAGAACAAAAGCCACGATCAGCCGAAGTGCAACCGAAGAAGAAAGCTGCAGCCGAAGACACTAGTCGACACGACTTTTCCTCTGTCGCCAAAAATGACTTTTTCTGATATATTTGGATGTTTAAACATTTTTTAAGAATGTTTTTTTTTTTTTCATGAAGTAGTTTTTTTTAAAGAATTTTTAAAAAATTTGGTATTTTTTGTCAAAGGTAGTGCTTCTATTTTTCACATAACTTAAGTTTCCTACAACTGGTTTTATTGAACTTTGCAGTTAAAAAAAAGCTGACAAATGCAGCTATAAATCCGACTCAGACACTTTGTAGCTGCAACTTAACGTCTGGAAGATATTAAGCTTCCAAATCGAAATTGCATAATTTTTTTCGGTATTTTTCCCCGAAATTTTGACTTTGAAAGCTCAGGAAAAGTCGAAAAAAAAATATTTTAGTGCATTAATTTTTGGTTTAAGATAGACACATTAATTAGGCGTCGTTTAAGGTATCGCTTATAAAAATATAAAAATAAACGGCTAAGTTATAACCGTTTGACCAAACTTTCATATGCCGAATTTCGCCGATAGCCGTTAGCCGACGAATAACCGTTTTTGGTCAAACGGTTATAACTTAGCCGTTTATTTCTATATTTTTAAAAGCGATACCTTAAACGACGCCTAGATAATGTGTCTATCTAAGACCAAAAATCAAGGTATTTAAATATTTTTTTTTCGACTTTTCCTGAGCTTTCAAAGTCAAAATTTCGGGGAAAAATACCGAAAAAAATGATGAAATTTCAATTTGGAAGCTTAATATCTTCCAGACGTTAAGTTGCAGCTACAAAGTGTCTGAGTCGGATTTATAGCTGCATTTGTCAGCTTTTTTTAACTGCAAAGTTCAATAAAACCAGTTGTAGGAAACTTAAGTTATGTGAAAAATAGAAGCACTACCTTTGACAATAAATACCAAATTTTTTAAAAATGCATTAAAAAAAAACTACTCCATGAAAAAAAAAAAAAACCATATTTCTTTAAAAAAAATTAAATCTCCCAATCTATCAGAAAAAGTCATTTTTGGCCACAGCGGAAAAAAAAGTTGAATTTTGTCGAGTAGTGAGATCAAAGCTTGGGACCAAAGCTCAAAATCTTCCCAAGCGAGGCCTATTGGGAAAAAGATTAAGATATAAGAATCAGTTCCGTTTGAGAATTTCAACATAAAAGTCAGAGATATCTCAATAAATAACCATTGTAATAATTATAAGTTTACATTAAATAATATATATTTTTTTTAAATCTAAGCTTCAACAGTGGAAACTTAATTATATGCATATTCATATATTAATTTTTATACACTTTTATTCACTTATTAACATATCTTCATTTTATATAAAATAACCTCATAGTATTAAGTTATTTTTCAAAAGGAAGGAGAGGTAGTATGCGCATATATCGAATACCCACTGTACTAAGGGTACACTTTGTTGCAGTATTTACGAAATCATAAAGTCCGAGGCACAACTAAGCGATTCTATTACGATCGACGGGCATAACTGTATGCCCCGACACATACATACATACGTATATACATATATTGTTTTTATCATATAACCGTTTATACCGGCCGCTCCGCTGCCTGCGCTTACGGGCAGCGCGGCCCGAGCTCTACTTCAATTTATAAACATGAAATCAATAAATAGACACCAACCAAATACGATGTGTGTTGTTTCAAACATATTACAGCGTCCTAATATCATATCTGTTTCATGCCGTCATGGCGTCTGCGTCGACTGCCGGATCGTCGAGCTCTGGGTCGTGGAACTGCTTCAGGTCTTTGATATTAGCGATCTTTTGTTTTCAGCTGCTGGGGTGTTGTAATTACACAATATTCGGTGATGGAAATCTTCTGACCCGGTATGGTCCGTCAAGTTTTGGGGCCAACTTGTCTGCAAAACCCTCGGCTGAATTTTAAAGGTGATGCTGCCGTACGAGAACCAACGAGCAGATCGTAGGGTGCCATTGTCTGCGACGGAAATTGTAACGTTGCGCTGGCTCTTGGCCTCTTTGCTCGCCATTTAAAAGTCTTAGGACAATAGCAAACACTTCCTTCAGCCTTGAGACTTTATCTGTGGCAGTCTCCTGGGTCTTTCTAGTCCCTGGTGTGACTTAATCGTACAGAGCGTCGGCCAACCTAGGTTCTCTTCCGTGTAGCAGAAAAGCGGGGCTTAATTCAGTAGTTTCGGAGACGCTTGAGTTTATGGCTAGTGACATTTTGACATTCTGGTGGTCATCGATGAATTGAGCAATCATTGTCTTCTGACTTCTAACAACTTACGCATTTACAATCGTAAATTTAGCGTTTTACGTCTCTATAGAACCCAGACTAATAATAATGTTGAGATATTGTGTGCTGTTTATTGTTGTAGTAGACTTAAACTGTAAGGGTAAAATTACATGTCAACTAATTAATCGATGTAACTTAGGCAAGTACTCTGACCCGGTGGGGCTGATTACACTACTCGACAAAATTCAACTTTTTTTTCCGCTGTTGCTAAAAATGACTTTTTCTGATAGATTTGGAGAAAGTTTGGTCAAACGGTTGTAACTTAGCCGTTTATCCATCGATTCTTATAAACGATACTTAAAACGACGCCTAATTAATGTGTCTATCTAAAAGCAAAAATTTAGGCATTTAAATATTTTTTTTTCGACTTTTCCTGAGTTTTTAAAGTCCAAATTTCGGGAATAAATACCGAAAAAAATTATGAAATTTGAACTTGAAAGCTTAATATCTTCCAGACGTTAAGTTGCAGCTACAAAGTGTCTGAATCGGATTTATAGCTGCATTTGTCAGCTTTTTTTAACTGCAAAGTTCAATACAACCAGTTGTAGGAAACTTAAGTTATGTGAAAAATATAAGCACTACCTTTGACAATAAATACCAAATTTTTTAAAAATTCTTTAAAAAAAAACTAAACCTGGAAAAAAAACATATTTTTAAAATTTGTAAACATCCAAATCTATTAGAAAAAGTCATTTTGGGCGACATCGGAAAAGTCGTGTCGATTAGTGTTAGGAAAACCAACCCCCTCCAAAACATTGGTCCTTCGAGCCGGATACTCGCTCTGATTTTTAAGATCACGGATACTCTTCCCCCCAATCCGCTCGCCCCAGCAATCATCGTTGGAATTCCGCAATCCAAAGGAGAAAAAGCCCAGATAAGTAATATACACTCCTGATATACTACTGCACATTGCCAAGTGGCAACTCCTGTGCAAATATCTGTATTTATCCTTGGTGCTTTCCCCTCCGAACACTCCGTTCAAATATATAATTTGTTTCCTACAGTCCGATCCATATCCAGCCGCCATATCTGCACTTTTGTATACATATGTATGCAAACCTGTCCGCACATAGGCTTGTACATAAGGCGCCATATTGTGGAAACATATGTCCAAATATTTTTCAATAAATATCCAAATACTTTCCAATACATATAATTTCCCAATCCTCCCAATAAAAAGTTCAGGTTATTGTTGATATTCGTTCCTTTGTTAATCATTTATTGGTGAATTCTTGTACTTATATATGTACATGAACATGCATGCCGGCACTTGAGCGTACATACACTTGTACAGACATACATACATACATTGTTGCTGACATATGCACGGCACATTTTACAAAAGACTTCCAACATATATAAGACTAATTAAACAGAGTTTACGGCACCAAATATAACAGATAACACAACATATACCTAAACCAAAATTTCTGCACATGCCCACAGTCACAAGTGTATTCAAAAATATAAAGTGCCACACGAATCTAATTACATACACTTTATTTACACATCCAAAAACACGGCGGCCAAAGCAATCGTACCACAACTCCAATCACGTACGCATTGCCTGCATTTAATAATAAAACATCACAACATAAACACGAATCACTATATTAACTTATTTTATTAAACATAAAAAATAAAACACAAAATCTCCAATTACTTGTTTATTATACACCCATACATACATACTCATTACATATCGATATCGATATCACCGCACTAGCAGAAAAATACTCAAAGAATATTCTAGACGGCCCCACCGTCTAGCATCACATCTGCATCCGCATCCAATATCACATCACATCTGCATCCGCATCTACTAGCACATCATTCATACACTAGTATTTTTTCTTGGCCGAGCTATTTTTATTATTAAAATTTAAAAAAGCAATACTTGTTTTGTGGTCCGTGGCGCTTATATTAAATAATTATTAATATTTATCTATTCTTTGGTCGGGCCATTCCACTGTTCCGAACTGTCCTGTTCCCACTGGTTTATCGGTCCCAAGAATATTTTCCGCGAGTCTTCGTGGCTGCCTAAGATCCTAGCATGCCAATAGACCCTGCAAAAAATAAACCTAAGCTCCTTTCCGATCCAAGTCAAGCCGGTGATCCGCGTTCACCCGTTACTAGATCAGTCGGTCAGACCCTTAAAATAAAAGGCATGGCTTCGCTTACTGCTTTCATTTCGGTGACCGATCGCCTCACTCAGTTTGAGTCCAAATTTGTCTCCAATGCCGAAGTGTCACTGCACACGCTCAAGGTCCGACAAGATCAGATTCGGAGCTTGTGGGACAAGGTCGAACAAGAGTTCGAGCGCTGTTCCAAGGCGCTCTCTGAGTCTGCGGACCGGAGCGGCGAGACAGACACGGTCACCCTTCACGCCAAGTATGACCACTGCTACGCGGCATACGAACGGTGTGCGTCCATGCTAAGCGAGCAGATCGAGAACCTTACAGTTCCACGGGCGCTTCCAAATGTGGCACAGCACCCACGAGGCTGCCGGGTACCACCTGTTGACACCGAAGTCTTTGCCGGAGACTATTTGAAATGGCCCACGTTCCGGGACATCTTCACCGCGGTGTACATCAACCATCCTGGCCTGACCCAAGTGGAGAAGCTCTTCCATTTAAATGCAAAGACGAGTGGCGATGCCAAAGCTATTGTCTCCAAGTCCCCGCTTACCAACGATGGGTTTGCGTCCGCATGGCAAGCCCTCGTCAGCAGATTCGAAAATAAACGACTGCTAGTAAACAGCCAACTCCGAATCCTCTTTAATGTGCAACCCATCTCTCATGAGTCGGGGACTGCATTAAAAGATTTACAGAGCACCATCCAAGGGTGCCTATCGGCTCTGGAGCTATCCAATATCTCCACTGAGAATTGGGATTGTCTCCTCGTGTTCATGTGTTCCTCCAAACTTCCAAAGATCACCCTATCCCTATGGGAGCAATCGCTCCAAAGTAAGGTTGATATTCCGACTTGGAAGGAACTAAACACGTTCCTACTGGAGCGATATCGAACTCTAGAGGCAATCGAGGATGTAAGGCCACATGTAGTTCAACCGCTGGCGGTTAAGGCACCCAGACGGGAACCTCCATCCAACCGACTGAACTCCTTTGAGGCCAAGGTCACGGCCAAGATTCAGACTTGCCGACTTTGCGCCAAGGAGAACCATCCATTCCGAACATGCCCGAAATTCCTGCGAATGTCCGTCCATGAGCGATCCGACACCATCAAACAACATAAATTGTGTTTAAATTGCTTTGCCAGAGGTCATAACCTGAGGGACTGCACTAGCGCGCATAATTGCCACACCTGCAAGGGTCGTCACCACACTCTCCTACATCGTCCGACGAATACCCAAGCGGGTGATCCTGGAGTAGTTTTGGATTCCTCCGTCAATATACAGTCCACTCCTCTCCCACAACCAACGGTCCAAAACTATTTCTCGGAAAGCACGCATAGCGTCCTCCTCGGCACGGCAATAATCCATGTATGTTCCTTAGGGAACAAATATACAGCGCGTGCACTGGTTGACTCTGGGTCGGAAGCAACCTTCATATCCGAACGGCTGTTCAAATTGATACGACCCCAGTATCAGTCGGTTGACGCTCAAGTATCAGGGCTCAATGGAACCATTGCAGCCCAGCCTCAGCGACTATGCCATTTCCATATTGGCTCTCCTATTAAGCCGAGGATCCAAATAGAGACTTCGGGTTTCGTTCTTCCAAAGCTGGCAGGAAATCTGCCCTCCTACACAATTCCACAAAGTGCTTTGGAAGATCTTCCCGATCTGCAACTGGCAGATCCGGAATTCTACAAGAGTTCCCAGATAGATATCCTACTGGGAGCCGACATCCTTCCCTCCATTCTGCTAAAGGGGTCCTGTACCAATATCTGTGGTACCCTTTTAGGACAGGAAACGATCTTTGGCTGGACCATCACGGGTCCCGTTTCCAACACTGGCGCCAAGGCCATATCATCTTTCGCCACTCGCATCACGCTCAACGAGGAAGTGAGATTGGAAAAACTTCTCACAAAGTTTTGGGAGGTGGAGGATATCCCAGTTAAACTGGTTAAAGAGTCCGACGCAGCTTGTGAGAGGTTGTTTCAGCAGACGCTCACAAGGAACGAGAGGGGCAGATATGTGGTCACCCTTCCTTTCAAGAATCCTGATTCCATTGACCTTGGTCATTCAAGATCTATCGCACTAGCTCAGCTCCTACGTAATGAGAGTCGCTTGAAAAAGGACTCATCCCTGAAAGAGCAGTACGATAAGGTCCTTCAAGAGTACTCGGACCTTGGCCACATGAGACCAGTTCCGTCCACAAACGGCCCAAACAATTTTTATCTCCCTCATCATGCGGTCCATAAGCCAGAGAGTACCACCACAAAGCTTCGCGTTGTGTTTAACGCCTCCAGTCCGTCCTCAAACGGCAAAAGCCTCAACGACGTCCTACATCCGGGACCCGTTCTCCAATCGGATCTGACTACGCAGATCTTAAAGTGGCGCGTTTTCCGATACGTGTTCAATGCTGACATCAATAAGATGTATCGCCAGATTCTGGTGGCGCCTCAACATGCCCCGTATCAGCGCATCCTCTTCCGCGATCCTGCCGGAGATGTGCGTGACTATGAGCTCAATACGGTCACTTTCGGAGTCAACTGCGCGCCGTACCTCGCCATTCGGGTCCTACGACAGCTCGCACAAGATGTGCGCTCCGAATTTCCACTGGCCAGTGACATTCTGGCCAATTATATGTACGTAGATGACGTACTGGCGGGTGCGCACACTCAGGCTCAGGCAATCTCCGCCATTACAGAGCTACGACAAGCCCTCAACTCTGCAGGGTTTCCCCTCCGAAAGTGGACCGCCAACCAGAAGGGCGTTCTGCGCGACATTCCAGTCGACCACCGATTACGAGCTGACTTCCTAGAGCTCGAAGAGAGCAGCATTGCGAAGACCTTGGGGATCCGATGGCAAGCCAGTGCCGACGAGTTCTTTTTCGTCTCCCCCGAATTAGTCACTCAGGCGTCCTGCACGAAGCGCAATGTTCTGTCCCAAATTGCGAAGCTATTCGATCCAGCAGGATGGCTTGCCCCCTTCGTCATTCAAGCGAAGATGTTCATGCAGGAAATTTGGTTGAGAGAAATAGGTTGGGATGACGTCCTCCCGAGCGACCTATCTCAAACATGGGAGAATTTCCTGCAGAGCTTTCCGGCCGTTCAGGCGATCCACATACCCAGGTGGTTACACGTCTGCCCGGCAGCCAAGGTGCAGATTCATGGATTCTGCGATGCGTCCCAGCGCGCCTATGGGGCGGCGATCTACATCCGAGTAGAGCAGCCCCAGGGTACATTCTGCAACCTCCTGACCGCTAAAACCCGCGTAGCACCCGTGAAGACGGTCTCCCTACCCCGACTCGAGCTGTGCGGGGCGGTCCTTCTGGCAGAACTCTCCTCTGCCATCCTTCCACAGATGCCGTTCGACACCAGCCAGGTATCGTTTTGGACCGACTCCACCATTGTGTTGGCCTGGCTGAACAGGCCGGCGTGCGACTGGACCACGTTTGTGGGAAATCGAGTCGCCAAAATAGCGCGGTGCAGCCCCAACGTACGATGGAGCCATGTCCGATCCGAGGACAATCCGGCAGACCTGGCCAGCCGAGGTCTAGGACCCAAGGACCTCAGCACAAACGACATGTGGTGGCACGGCCCTGCCTGGTTGCGATGTCCTCCATCCGAGTGGCCTTGTCCTCTGGCCATATCCCCTGAGACGGACCTGGAGAGACGAACCATCAAGGTACACCACGCCAGCAGCAGCGCCACTGACATCCTCAGCCGCTTCTCCGATCTCGGGCGCGCTCTACGCGTGCTTGCCTACGTAAGGCGGTTCGCTCGACGATGCAGAAGGGAGTCGATCCATCCCGATAAGAATCCCAGCAGGGATGAGCTAGCTGCCGCACTGCAAGCCGTCACCATCGTGACGCAAAAAATCCACTATGCCAACGAGCATCAGTGCCTCGCTACGGAGCGGCCTCTCCTGGCCTCGAGTTCCCTACGCTCTCTCAATCCGTTCGTTGACCGAAACGGTGTCATCCGAGCATGTGGCCGAGTCCAAGCCTCGGCTTCGATGTCATACAACGAGCGGCATCCGATCATTCTGCCACCCGCATGCACTTTGGTTCGCTTGCTAGTCCGGTTCACGCACCACATAGCCCTCCATAGTGGGAACCAGGTGGTCGTCCGCCTTCTCCGCGCTACGTATTGGATCCCTCGACTACGTCACGTAGTGAGGGCAGTGATCCACTCGTGCAAGGTGGGCAGCATCCAACGAGAGACCTCGAAATTGGAGACCTCGTCGTTATCAAAGAAGATAACACACCACCGCAAGAATGGCGGCTGGGTCGGGTGCAGAAAACCTATCCCGGCGCCGATGACAAGGTCCGCGTGATAGACCTCCTCACAGCCCGCGGCCTTATCAAAAGGCCAATCGCGAAGGTGGTCCTCCTGCCCATGGACTCCGCGATTCACTCCTCCTACGCCAGTGTGCACGCTGGCCCTTAAGAAGCTGTCTTCCGTCCCTTAGGCTTAAGTCTTTAGTTCCGTACAGTTACAGTTACAACTCCAGTAATCTATTTCACCATTTCCGCAGCCCAACAACCACTATGGCACCCCGTCAGTCGCGACGCTCTCGCAGCCAGGAGCAAGCCGAAGAAGGCAGACGTACCCGAGGTACCACGTCCTACCGCTGCCGAGTCTGCCGAGGCGTCCATCCTCTGCGGAAGTGCGGGCGGTTCCTGCGGCTAAGCGCTGAAAAGCGTTTGCGGGCGGCGCTAATCAACAAATACTGCGCCAACTGCCTGGCCCACGAGCATTCTGGGCGCGATTGTCGCAGCGGGGACCGCTGCAAGCACTGCCGTGGCAACCACCACACGCTGCTCCATACGCCGAACTCGGACCGGCGTCGCCCCGCTCCAGCCGCGCCGTCCGCACGAGCACCAGCTCCATCAACGCCGTCCGTACGAGCACCAGCTCCATCAACGCCGTCCGAACGAGCTCCACCTCCGACAACGTCGTCCGCCTGCTCCACCCGACCTCCAACTCTGGCCACACTGCTGCAGCACCGCAACCCGCCGGTCCTCCCGACGGCCACCGTCAAAATCGACAATGGCGTCACGGTCTACGAGACCAGGGCGCTGATCGACCCCTGCCGGCCCGTGTCGGTTATCAACGCGTCGCTGGCCAGGGCGTTCAAGCTCCAGACGGTGGCAATCGGGAAGGAAGAAGCCTGCACCGCAGTGATCCGGTCGCCCATTACCAGTGATTTCAAGTTGGAGGTCGTGCTCCAAGTGGACCCCAAGCTGCACCTGCGCACTCCTGCGGCAGCCATCGATCCAGGACTCCGAAAGCGAGTCAGGCACCTCACCCTGGCGGACGACAGGTTCGACCATCCTGCTATCGTTGCGCTCATCCTGGGAGCTGACGTCTACGGGGACGTCGTCCGCGAGGGGATGCTCGCGAGCACGGAAGGACTCCCCGTGGCGCAGCACACCGTATTCGGATGGACCCTTTCAGGCGCCTACCGGACGTGAAGATGGACCCCCCTTGTATCGCGCCAATTTGGTTGCATGATCCTGCAAGGGGGGCGGGATGTTTAAGCCTAGAAGTAGGCAGCGACCCGGGGCGACAAACCCACCACTCCTTGGCAACATCTTGCTAGAGATAAGTTAGGTGCTAAGAACATTTCTGTAAATATGCATGGCAATTGAAAATATAGTGCAAATAGAAGTAGACGCGACCATACGTTTTTTTCTCTGAACAAGTTCCACGCCAGGAAAACCAACCCCCTCCAAAACAGACTCAATAGCCGATATGGTCCCACCAACAGCCAAATTTAGTTTAGAGAAAAGCCGGTAGTCGAACAATTCCCAATTAGAGCTATTTAAATTAAGTTATTTTGTAAAATAATTTGGACCTTATTAAAACTAGTACCAAAATGGTATGGAAGAATAGCTTATAGGGTCGGCAAAGGCTACGGAAAGATTCATAATCAGAGTAGTTAGAAAGACAGAGTTGGAGATGAAGAGGAAAGTAATGCCTAGTCGGGGGGGAAGGGACAGCAATACTAATAAGGCTGATGAGGGCAGTCGATTCGACCTCACCAGAGAGAAGCTTATGGAGGAAGAGAACTCCTTGGCAGATTCTACGGGATTTAAGAGAGTGGAGGTTAATTAGGCGGAACCTACTTTCATAAGAAGGGAGATGGATCGAAGGGTCCCAATTGAGTCCGCGGAGAGCAAAGATGAGGAACAGTTTTTGTACTGATTCGAGCATATCCTGAAATTTTTGGTAGTGAGGAAAAGAGGCACAAGAGCCATATTCCAAGATAGGACGGACCAGAGAAACGTACAGAAGTTTCGTAATATACGGGTCAGTAAATTCCTTAGACGATCTTTTGACAAATCCTAGGACTCCTTTGGCTTTGTTAGAGATAGTAGAAATATGAGAGTTGAAACATAGATTAGGTACAAAAGTAATGCCCAAGTCGTTAACTTTGAACAGGCGTTGTAGGATAATGTTATTGATTGATTAATCGAAAATGTATGGCTTATTGCGATGAAAAGTCATGATATTGCATTTAGAAATGTTAAGAGGTAGAACGTTGATTAAGCACCAGTTGTTAAGAGCATCAAGATCTGATTGCAAAGATCGTGGGGACAAGGGGTCACTGTAGGAAAAACATACATAGCTTAACATAGCAAGGACCCAGATGGCTACCTTGAGGAACCCCCAATGAGAGAATAACAGGTTTAGAGAGAGAGGAGTTAAAGCAGACACGTTGAGAACGGTTACAAAGGTAAGAATTAGTCCAGTATAGAAGCTAAGTCGGAAACCCTAGGAGAGATAGTTTATGGATAAGAAGATTGTGATTGACGGAGTCGAAGGCTTTACTAAAGTCAGTATAAACGACGTCAGTTTGACTCTGTTTAGCAAATTCAGCAGTTACAAATGTGGAAAATTCAAAAAGGTTGGTAGACACTGAGCTACGTTTTATGAATCCATGCTGAGATTCAAAGAATACAGAACTACAAACATGTTGGAGCTGAGAAGTGATGATTTTTTCGAAGAGTTTAGGAATGGCAGATACATTGGAAATACAGCGGTAGTTAGAGACATCAGATTTAGATCCCTTTTTATGAAAGGGAGTTCCCTTTATAGGATTCTTTCCAGACGGTGGGAGTCTCACACGTCATACATCACACGTCTCGAGAGACAAGTTGAAAAGTTTTAGGAAAGGCACACAAAGAGATTCTGCAGAAAGTTTAAGAACAGCGCTCGGAACCGAGTCTGGCCCAGTGGAGAACGAAAACTTGCACAATTTTAAATTGGTTAAGAGACCATCATAGTCGATGAAGGGGGGACAGATACAATAGAATATACATATAGAACTATTTAAAGGGATAGGATATGAGTCACTGCTACTAAAGTCGTTTGATAAGGCTAGAATATAGGGAAGGCTAATAGAAGGGACAGAGTAGCAACGTTGGAAAAAGGAAGCGAACAGGTCAGCAATATCACAATCGTTATCAGCATAACTACCATTTAAGTGTAGAGAAGAAGGAAATTTAGAAGATTTACGTTTAGAGTTAACAAACCTGAAGAATTGTTTAGGATCGCGTTTAAAGTTAAGCTTGCATGTTCAAACATGAACACATTATCGTACTTAAAGAATAAGAGTCTTTACACATTCACGGAGATAAACACAAAACCAATCTATTCTAAGTAAAAGACATACATAAAGTATAGAGTTTATGACTGTTAGGGTGCGATCAACTCATGTCAACTCATTAACAAACACGACATCCCAAAGTCAAGTGCAGTAAGCAATTAAGACCCTAATTTAGTCCAAAAATACTGATGCTTGCATGCAATCAGTTGGTCACTCACAGCAGCGTTGCAGCCGATCCGTGGGTCTAGCGATAAGAATAGAATACAAAATTGTCCCCATCCCACATTGTAAAATTACATATAAGGCCCGACGTTGATGAAATAAAACCAGATTGAATTTACAACTCAACTCACAAGTGTCTAGATTTTTCTTTAAAGTCGAAACATTTTGGTAATTCGAGACTCTCCGTTTGTTTCCCCCATGTGAAAAGAGCACGGAGTTAAACCAGCTCCTTAAAGACTGCAGAAGTGTCTAGTACACCTACAGTTAAAGGTAGCAAATATAAAAAACTCGAGTTTTCCCTCCTGAAATAAGAGACCGAGTATAATATTAATGAAACAGAAGTTTCAATAAATAAGCAAAAATACATGCTATACAGGCAGTATGTTTGTAATAGATATCAAATAGATATCTATAGTGCGTTTAAATTTTTACGCGGCGGTGGCGTATTCGAGGCCAAAACATCGAATAATAAAAAAAAAATCCCCAACATCAAGTGCTAAAGAAAGTGAAGGTCAGCAGAAACAAATCAAGCGGCCGAATAACAACATAGTGACTAAATCTGACATAAAAAAAAAAAGATTGTGATTGTTAGAGCAACTGAAATTGGTTGTTGCAAAAAAAAAAAAAAAGACCAGTGCTATCGACCAACAACGGAACACAGCGTCAACAACAGCAGCAGAGATCAGCCGCCACAACAACAGCAATAACGGCGAAAGACATCAGCAGCAGTAACAGCAACACCAACAGCAGCAGCAACAACGGAAGACTGCAGCAGCAACAGCAGCAGAAACAACAGAAGAAAATCATCAGATAAGTCAGAAATTTAAGATACTATTAAGTTAAAGAATTAGTACAAGATGTTGTCGAAACAGATTATAAAGCTACTAGAGGCTCAGGTCAAAGTAGCTAGAGAATTAAAAACGATTGAAGCTGGTATATTGACCAGCGACGTAATCCGTAGACTAAGAAAGCTGAAAAATATAGCGACAGAGAATAATTCTGAGCTAATAGTTTGTGGAGTAGTCGATCATGACTACTTTAAGAAAAAGCAGTTTCAACAAATTTTAAAAAATATAGACGACATAGAAAAAAGTTATGTCAAAGCAAATTCTGTAGAAACTGCAAAAATACAGGGTGAGACTGGAACCTTGAAGAGAGACTTAGAGCCAAAACTTGACCAAAGTCTTCAAGAAGTAGTTGAGGATTTTGGGAGATTAGAAGAAGATCTAAAAAATAATTTAAAACAAGCTCAAAAGGAGTTAGATCAGGCTGGCTGGTGCGAGTGCCAAATAAGAAAAGAGAGATTAGAATACCTTAGGAAAAAACTCTATAAAAATGTTGAGGAATATTATAAAAGGTATGAATTAAATCTCAAATTCGACGATAGGGTCGCCGATTTGGATTTTGAGTTTCAGTGCTTATTAAGAGCCATTAACACGAGGATGTAGGAGATTACTGATAAAAAAATAGCGTCAGTAAAGAGGCAGTAGTAAAGAAGGAAAATTAAGATTTTCCAGTTCTTCCAAAGGCAGAAGTACCCACATTTTCAGGATTAGATAAGGAGTGGGACGGTTTTTCACAATTATTTTGCGATATTATACATAATAGAGATGGTCTGAGTACATCTCTAAAATTTACGTTGTTGTTGCCAGGCCCGCTTGGGAATTGCTTACAAAGCTGTATGAAAAAAAATGAAAAATATTTTCCGATCAGCTGAATCCTCTACTAGATTTATTATTTCTAGACAACGATTCAGCTAAACAAACTATCATCTTATTAATTAATTCATCTTATCAAATTAAAGTCACAATTAACAGAAGAATTTGATGGGATATTTGCTCATATTATATTATAAAAATTCAATAAAAATGCCTTACAATTCAAAACCATATAAAAAAGACTAAAAAAATTTAATTTTAACTGGAATTCTATAAAAAGTAGTGCAATTGTGTAGAAGTATTCAATAAAATGTTCCGCAATGTAAAATGGCAGGCCATACAATATTGCAATGCTATAGGTTTAAGAGAATAGAACGAGGACAGGCTATACAAAAACAGTGCCTATGCAATAGATGCTGTAGGCATGATATGTATAAGAAATGCTCATCGGAAATGTTTTGTGGGATTTGTAAAAAACCCCATCATACGATGCTGAAAATATTAACCATTGAGGAGAATGAATCCGTCAAAACATTAGGACTTCAATGGGAGCCAGTTAGAGACGAGTTTAGGTTCAATTTCCATTATGGACCTATTAAGAAAACTAACAAGAGAATAGTTTTATCCACCTTAGCTAAAATGTACGACCCCTTAGGTTGGTTATCCCCAGTTACAATTGTCGGGAAATTGTTTATGCAAAAACTTAGGCTATCAGAAAAAAATTGGGATGAAGAACTATCAGATCAGGATACTCGTGAATGGAATGCATTTAAAGAAAATTTAACGGCGCTAGAGAGCATTCGGATACCAAGATGGCTTAATTCTTAGCATAGTAATCCGATGCAAATTCATGGGTTTGCCGATGCGGCCGAAAAAGCTTATGCTGCCGTAGTGTATGCCAAAGTAGATGGTGCTTCAATTATAATAGCCAGCAAAAGCAAGGTTAATCCGAAGAAGAATCGGAAAACCATTCCAAACTTTGTGCTGCTCATCTTCTAACGAAATTGATGCAACGAATAAAAATAGCGGTTGGAAGTGATGCAGAAAGTTACGCTTGGAGTGATTCTACGATCACTCTAGCCTGGATAAAAAACAGAGACAATAAAGACAAGTTTATTAACAAAGTTAAAGAAATTAAATGGAGACATGTCAAGTCTGAAGACAATCCAGCAGATGTAGCTTCAAGGGGAATTAGTGCAGATAAACTGAAAGATTTTTAAATTTGGTGGAAGGGTCCGCAATGGTTGGTAAAATCTAGGAAAGATTGGCCAAAAGAGGAAATTTTAGAAAAAAGAGTTGTTGGCACAACTTTTATAATCGATAAAGCTAACATAATTAAAGAGTTATTGCACAAATACTCGTGTATGCATAAATTGGAAAGAGTCATTGAATATGTATTAAGGTTTATTCAAATCAAAAATAAACGAAAAATATTTTCCGATCAGCTGAATCCTCTACTAGATTTATTATTTCTAGACAACAATTCAGCTAAACAAACTATCATCTTATTAATTAATTCATCTTATCAAATTAAAATCACAATTAACAGAAGAATTGGATGGGATATTTGCTCATATTATATTATAAAAATTCAATAAAAATGCCTTACAATTCAAAACCATATAAAAAAGACTAAAAAAAATTTAATTTTAACTGGAATTCTATAAAAAGTAGTGCAATTGTGTAGAAGTATTCAATAAAATGTTCCGCAATGTAAAATGGCAGGCCATACAATATTGCAATGCTATAGGTTTAAGAGAATAGAACGAGGACAGGCTATACAAAAACAGTGCCTATGCAATAGATGCTGTAGGCATGATATGTATAAGAAATGCTCATCGGAAATGTTTTGTGGGATTTGTAAAAAACCCCATCATACGATGCTCCATATTTCCTACGAAAAAAGGGAAAAACTTGTTTGACAAAAAAACAAGCGTTCTTAGCCACAGAAATTATAAAATAAATTATAAAAAATAGTAAGAATTGGTGGCTATGAAAATCTTAAAACATTAATTGATTGTGGGTCGCACTGTACCGTAATTTCAGAAAAAGCAGCGCAAACATTAAAATTAGCGCGAAAGTGAACACCGAGGTTAATGGAGTGTCATCTACAGACTCTTGCACTTTTAAATATAAAGTTACTTTAACTGCTAAAACTCGGGATGTTGGTAAAAAAAACCTCTTAATATTGAACGAATCATTCTTCTAAAACTAATGAAAGCTTAACCCATAAAGTCTTTTAATATCGACAAAACGAAATGGCAAAATTATGTGTTGGCTGACCCTAACTTTAATAAACCAAGTAGGGTAGATATAGTTATTGGGGTAGATCTGTACGCCCATGTTGTAAAAGACGGAGTAGTAAAAATAGATGGACTACTTGGTCAGAATACAGAATTCGGATGGATTATATCCGGTTGCACCAAATCAAAGGGTGATAAAATGTTTGTGGCGACAACAATTGAAGTCGGGGACTTAGAGCGTTTCTGGGAAATGGAAAGCGAAATTTCTGATGAGGAAGAAGATGTTTGCGAGAAGCACTTCTTGGATACCACAAAAAGAGATGAGAATGGAAGATATGTGGTAAAAATACCATTTAAAAAAGATAAGGATCTCGGAGATTCAAAAGCATAAGCTATGGCGCAATTTTATAATTTGGAAAAAAAACTCAGCAAAAATTAAAAATTAAAAGAAAATTATATAAAATTCATGCATGAATATATCAGTTTAGGACATATGGTAGAGTCCTTGCCCCATCAAGGAGTCATAAGAGATTCCAGTCTAACGACAAAACTCAGAGTGGTTTTTCATGCGTCAGCAAAAACCACATATAACAAAAGTCTAAATGATGTCATGTGAGTTGGACCAAGAGTCCAAAAAGACATCTTCGATATTATAGTGAAATGGCGAAAGTGGGCATATGTAGTATCTGCGGACATTGAAAAAATGTACCGGCAAATTAAAGTTGATAAAGAAGATCAACATTATTTGAATATAATCTGGAGAGACGCTCCAAATGAAAAATTAAAAGAATATAAGCTTACAACCGTTACGTACGGTACAGCTTCAGCACCCTTCTTAGCTACTAGAGTGCTTGTTGCAATAGCTGATAATTGCAAAAATGATGCAATTAAAGAAATCATAAAAAATGATTTTTATATGGACGACCTGATGACAGGTGCCGATTCCATATTAGATGCCAAAAAGCATGTAAAGGAAGTTACCCAGGAGTTTGATAAGGTTGGGTTTAACTTAAGAAAGTGGATAACAAATATCCCAGAGATTGTTGAGGGCGTTAGAGATAACGAAGAAAATAAAGTATTAACCATTGAGGAGAATGAATCCGTCAAAACATTAGGACTTCAATGGGAGCCAGTTAGAGACGAGTTTAGGTTCAATTTCCATTATGGACCTATTAAGAAAACTAACAAAAGAATAGTTTTATCCACCTTAGCTAAAATGTACGACCCCTTAGGTTGGTTATCCCCAGTTACAATTGTCGGGAAATTGTTTATGCAAAAACTTAGGCTATCAGAAAAAAATTGGGATGAAGAACTATCAGATCAGGATACTCGTGAATGGAATGCATTTAAAGAAAATTTAACGGCGCTAGAGAGCATTCGGATACCAAGATGGCTTAATTCTTAGCATAGTAATCCGATGCAAATTCATGGGTTTGCCGATGCGTCCGAAAAAGCTTATGCTGCCGTAGTGTATGCCAAAGTAGATGGTGCTTCAATTATAATAGCCAGCAAAAGCAAGGTTAATCCGAAGAAGAATCGGAAAACCATTCCAAACTTTGTGCTGCTCATCTTCTAACGAAATTGATGCAACGAATAAAAATAGCGGTTGGAAGTGATGCAGAAAGTTACGCTTGGAGTGATTCTACGATCACTCTAGCCTGGATAAAAAACAGAGACAATAAAGACAAGTTTATTAACAAAGTAAAAGAAATTAAATGGAGACATGTCAAGTCTGAAGACAATCCAGCAGATGTAGCGTCAAGGGGAATTAGTGCAGATAAACTGAAAGATTTTTAAATTTGGTGGAAGGGTCCGCAATGGTTGGTAAAATCTAGGAAAGATTGGCCAAAAGAGGAAATTTTAGAAAAAAGAGTTGTTGGCACAACTTTTATAATCGATAAAGCTAACATAATTAAAGAGTTATTGCACAAATACTCGTGTATGCATAAATTAGAAAGAGTCATTGAATATGTATTAAGGTTTATTCAAATCAAAAATAAACGAAAAATATTTTCCGATCAGCTGAATCCTCTACTAGATTTATTATTTCTAGACAACAATTCAGCTAAACAAACTATCATCTTATTAATTAATTCATCTTATCAAATTAAAATCACAATTAACAGAAGAATTGGATGGGATATTTGCTCATATTATATTATAAAAATTCAATAAAAATGCCTTACAATTCAAAACCATATAAAAAAGACTAAAAAAAATTTAATTTTAACTGGAATTCTATAAAAAGTAGTGCAATTGTGTAGAAGTATTCAATAAAATGTTCCGCAATGTAAAATGGCAGGCCATACAATATTGCAATGCTATAGGTTTAAGAGAATAGAACGAGGACAGGCTATACAAAAACAGTGCCTATGCAATAGATGCTGTAGGCATGATATGTATAAGAAATGCTCATCGGAAATGTTTTGTGGGATTTGTAAAAAACCCCATCATACGATGCTCCATATTTCCTACGAAAAAAGGGAAAAACTTGTTTGACAAAAAAACAAGCGTTCTTAGCCACAGAAATTATAAAATAAATTATAAAAAATAGTAAGAATTGGTGGCTATGAAAATCTTAAAACATTAATTGATTGTGGGTCGCACTGTACCGTAATTTCAGAAAAAGCAGCGCAAACATTAAAATTAGCGCGAAAGTGAACACCGAGGTTAATGGAGTGTCATCTACAGACTCTTGCACTTTTAAATATAAAGTTACTTTAACTGCTAAAACTCGGGATGTTGGTAAAAAAAACCTCTTAATATTGAACGAATCATTCTTCTAAAACTAATGAAAGCTTAACCCATAAAGTCTTTTAATATCGACAAAACGAAATGGCAAAATTATGTGTTGGCTGACCCTAACTTTAATAAACCAAGTAGGGTAGATATAGTTATTGGGGTAGATCTGTACGCCCATGTTGTAAAAGACGGAGTAGTAAAAATAGATGGACTACTTGGTCAGAATACAGAATTCGGATGGATTATATCCGGTTGCACCAAATCAAAGGGTGATAAAATGTTTGTGGCGACAACAATTGAAGTCGGGGACTTAGAGCGTTTCTGGGAAATGGAAAGCGAAATTTCTGATGAGGAAGAAGATGTTTGCGAGAAGCACTTCTTGGATACCACAAAAAGAGATGAGAATGGAAGATATGTGGTAAAAATACCATTTAAAAAAGATAAGGATCTCGGAGATTCAAAAGCATAAGCTATGGCGCAATTTTATAATTTGGAAAAAAAACTCAGCAAAAATTAAAAATTAAAAGAAAATTATATAAAATTCATGCATGAATATATCAGTTTAGGACATATGGTAGAGTCCTTGCCCCATCAAGGAGTCATAAGAGATTCCAGTCTAACGACAAAACTCAGAGTGGTTTTTCATGCGTCAGCAAAAACCACATATAACAAAAGTCTAAATGATGTCATGTGAGTTGGACCAAGAGTCCAAAAAGACATCTTCGATATTATAGTGAAATGGCGAAAGTGGGCATATGTAGTATCTGCGGACATTGAAAAAATGTACCGGCAAATTAAAGTTGATAAAGAAGATCAACATTATTTGAATATAATCTGGAGAGACGCTCCAAATGAAAAATTAAAAGAATATAAGCTTACAACCGTTACGTACGGTACAGCTTCAGCACCCTTCTTAGCTACTAGAGTGCTTGTTGCAATAGCTGATAATTGCAAAAATGATGCAATTAAAGAAATCATAAAAAATGATTTTTATATGGACGACCTGATGACAGGTGCCGATTCCATATTAGATGCCAAAAAGCATGTAAAGGAAGTTACCCAGGAGTTTGATAAGGTTGGGTTTAACTTAAGAAAGTGGATAACAAATATCCCAGAGATTGTTGAGGGCGTTAGAGATAACGAAGAAAATAAAGTATTAACCATTGAGGAGAATGAATCCGTCAAAACATTAGGACTTCAATGGGAGCCAGTTAGAGACGAGTTTAGGTTCAATTTCCATTATGGACCTATTAAGAAAACTAACAAGAGAATAGTTTTATCCACCTTAGCTAAAATGTACGACCCCTTAGGTTGGTTATCCCCAGTTACAATTGTCGGGAAATTGTTTATGCAAAAACTTAGGCTATCAGAAAAAAATTGGGATGAAGAACTATCAGATCAGGATACTCGTGAATGGAATGCATTTAAAGAAAATTTAACGGCGCTAGAGAGCATTCGGATACCAAGATGGCTTAATTCTTAGCATAGTAATCCGATGCAAATTCATGGGTTTGCCGATGCGTCCGAAAAAGCTTATGCTGCCGTAGTGTATGCCAAAGTAGATGGTGCTTCAATTATAATAGCCAGCAAAAGCAAGGTTAATCCGAAGAAGAATCGGAAAACCATTCCAAGCTTTGTGCTGCTCATCTTCTAACGAAATTGATGCAACGAATAAAAATAGCGGTTGGAAGTGATGCAGAAAGTTACGCTTGGAGTGATTCTACGATCACTCTAGCCTGGATAAAAAACAGAGACAATAAAGACAAGTTTATTAACAAAGTTAAAGAAATTAAATGGAGACATGTCAAGTCTGAAGACAATCCAGCAGATGTAGCGTCAAGGGGAATTAGTGAAGATAAACTGAAAGATTTTGAAATTTGGTGGAAGGGTCCGCAATGGTTGGTAAAATCTAGGAAAGATTGGCCAAAAGAGGAAATTTTAGAAAAAAGAGTTGTTGGCACAACTTTTATAATCGATAAAGCTAACATAATTAAAGAGTTATTGCACAAATACTCGTGTATGCATAAATTAGAAAGAGTCATTGCATATGTATTAAGGTTTATTCAAATCAAAAATAAACGAAAAATATTTTCCGATCAGCTGAATCCTCTACTAGATTTATTATTTCTAGACAACAATTCAGCTAAACAAACTATCATCTTATTAATTAATTCATCTTATCAAATTAAAATCACAATTAACAGAAGAATTGGATGGGATATTTGCTCATATTATATTATAAAAATTCAATAAAAATGCCTTACAATTCAAAACCATATAAAAAAGACTAAAAAAAATTTAATTTTAACTGGAATTCTATAAAAAGTAGTGCAATTGTGTAGAAGTATTCAATAAAATGTTCCGCAATGTAAAATGGCAGGCCATACAATATTTCAATGCTATAGGTTTAAGAGAATAGAACGAGGACAGGCTATACAAAAACAGTGCCTATGCAATAGATGCTGTAGGCATGATATGTATAAGAAATGCTCATCGGAATTGTTTTGTGGGATTTGTAAAAAACCCCATCATACGATGCTCCATATTTCCTACGAAAAAAGGGAAAAACTTGTTTGACAACAAAACAAGCGTTCTTAGCCACAGAAATTATAAAATAAATTATAAAAAATAGTAAGAAATGGTGGCTATGAAAATAATAAAATAAAAAATGTTCACCACATTTGGCGGTCAATGAGATTAAGATCGCCAAAATACTAGTATTGAAAAAACAACAAGCTATTCAATTCAGTGCGGAAATAGCTAGTCTAATTAATAAAAAAGAAATAGAAACAAAAAGTAAGATATTAGGCTTAAATCCATTTTTAGATAAAGATGGATTACTGCGAGTTGGAGGTAGATTACAAAACTCCAACGCAGAATTTGAGGTTAAACATCCCTTGATTTTAAATAAGTGTCACTTGACGTCCTTAATTATCAATAATGCACATAAAGAAACATTGCACGGTGGAATTAATCTGATGCGTTATATCCAGCAAAAGTATTGGATATTTGGGCTTAAAAACAGTTTGAAGCAAAAGCTTAAAGAGTGTGTTACCTGTGCTAGGTATAGGCAGAATACAGCAGAACAAATTATGGGAAGCCTGCCGAAACATAGAGCAACCATGTCGCACCCCTTTACAAATACAGGGGTAGACTTCGCCGGACCTTACCATATCCGATGCTCTAGAAACCGTGGGCAAAAATCTTATAAGGGATATATTGCCGTGTTCGTGTGCATGGCGACAAAAGCTATTAATTTGGAAGTCGTCAGTGATCTAACTTCAGACGCCTTTCTGGCTGCACTTAGAAGATTTTTTTCAAGAAGAGGAAAATGTGCAAAAATCTTTTCCGATAATGGAACCAATTTTGTAGGAGTTTCGCGCAAATTAGACGAAGAATATCAGAGAGCCCTTAAGGACAATGTAAAAGTGGTTTCAATATTAGAAAGAAAACAAATCGAGTGGCACTTTTATCCCCCCGGCAGGACCTCACTTTGGAGGTATTTGGGAAGCTGGGGTAAAATCAGTGAAATATCAATTGAAAAGAGTGATTGGGTATAATAATTTAACCTATGAGGAAATGGCAACCCTCTTATGTCAAATTGAAGCTGTACTAAATTCACGACCGTTGTATACAGCTACAAATGATATTGACGATTTGGATGTATCAACACCAGGTCATTTTATTATTGGAAGGCCAATATATGGCCCCATAGAAACAATATTAAATGAAAGAATTGTATATCTCGATAGATGGAAATTTATTCAAAAAATGAAGAGAGAATTTTGGATTAAATGGAAAAATGATTATTTACACACTCTGCAACAAAGAAATAAATGTAAAAAAGGAATGCAGAATATTAAAAAAGGACAGATAGTATTAATTAAAGATGAAAACTGTCATCCAGCTAGATGGCCTTTGGGGAAGATAGAAGAAATACATAAAGGTAGGGACGATAGAGTCAGAGTAGTCACTATTAAACATCAAGACGGGTCAATTAAAAGACCTATCAATAAAATTTGTCCATTAGCTGGAATTGAGTCTTAAGAAAAGGACTCAGAAAAGCCTCCAATGGAAACCAGAAGTACTCTCGGCACACCTCGAATACCCAAGCTAGGTCTCATGGCAGTAATGTTAATGCTTATGTTATTTTGCCAAGCATCAAATGCAAATATAGCGGCCAGAATCAAAGAGAAGTGGTCAATTGAAAAAATGAACAGTTCCGCGTCAATATATTTGGACCCGATGGGAGACGTAGAAATAATAGCCTCATCTTGGGATCTGATTGTCTATTATAATATGGACCCATATTTTCAAATGATAAGAAAGGGGAAAGAATTGGTTGGGAAAATGAGAATTGTGTGCGGTAAACTTTACACCTTTGAAGAACAATGCAATAATGTTTTAGATAGCACTGACAGACAAATTGCAGATCTAGAGGAAAATAATAAATTGTTTATGGCTCAGGTTAACAAAAGAAAGAGACGAGCACCATTTGAGTTTATGGGGTCACTTTATCATATATTATTCGGAATAATGGACGCCGAAGATAGGGAAACTTTGAAAGGAAATATGAAAAATGTATTAGAAAACCAACATAATCTAGACGATTTAATTAAAAGACAAACGTCGGTGGTAGAGTCAACAGTAAATATTCTCAAAAGAACTACTGAGGAAATAAATGTCAACTTTAGAAGTATGAGCACCAGAGTAGAGAACATAACGGAGGTTTTAAAAGAAAGTTACTATGTATACAAAGAATCTATTAACTTCTTTATGGTAACAAAGCAACTAGGTTCAATGATTGATGAGTGCGATAAAATCCAAGCAGGAGTAATAAGCCTGCTGATAGATATTAATCATGGTAGATGTTTGAGATGCCAAGCTTTTTTGGCACCTATTTTTAACCAAAATAATAAGGCGAATTGTTCCAAATTTAATAACCGTTTATTTATACCGGGGCTGCTAGCGGAAGCCGATTGCTTGCTCTTAGCACAACCAGATAAATGTATATCGAGATCCAAATGCAACCAATGCGCAGAGAGGTTAGCAGATTACTGAAATTAGCACCGTCGGCTAATCAAAGTTTACAGTATTACAGTATATTGTATTGTATTGTAGTGTATGTATAGTTTAAGTTAGGCCTGTTGATTAGCGGCTGGCCCGAACATACTCCCCCCGTTGGAAGCCAGTCTTTCAACAGACTCCTTGAGGGGCAGTACACATAGCCGGGTAACGGCTTCAAATCAGCTACGCGGCACACTCCATCCTTGCCCTTGACGACCTCGACCACTCTAGCTAGTGGCCAACGCATTGGAGGAAGATTCTCGTCCTTAATCAGAACGAGATCGTTTACGCAAAGATTTTGCGTGGGAGTCCGCCATTTCGACCGTTCTTGCAAAAGAGTTAGATACTCTTCGCGCCAGCGGCTCCAGAATATCTGCTGCAGTTGAGTGACCCGTTGCCAGCCATCCAGACGATTATAGTTCAGCTTCGTCAGATCGGGCTCGAGGATTGCTTCGTGTGGACCGCCTAAAAGCAGATGAGCAGGAGTCAGGACATCCAAATCAGCAGGATTTTCTGAAAGCGAGAGCAAAGGGCGAGAATTAACAATTGCCGTTATCTGGCAGATCAGAGTGCGCAGCTCGTCGAAGTCAAGCACAGAGTGCCCAACTGAGCGGTACAGGTGATGCTTTGCTGTCTTCACGGCCGCTTCCCACAATCCGCCAAAGTGCGGAGAGCGTGGTGGGATGAAGCGCCAGTCGATCGAGTCCGCCAAGCAGGATTCATGGACCTCCTTCATATGCGAGTCGCTCATAAAGAGTTTCTTGAGCTCCAAAAGCTCGTTCTTCGCGCCAACGAAGTTTGTCGCATTGTCAGACCAAATTTGACTTGGCCTTCCTCGCGTGGAAGTGAAACGCCTAGAAACGAAGCGGTGGTCAGGTCCTTTACGAGCTCCATGTGTATAGCCTTAGAAGTGAAGCAAATGAATACACTGATGTAGCACTTGATGGGTGGCCTCGTGCGGATTTCTGATCTATACAAAAAGGGCCCGCAGTAATCCACTCCAGTGACTTCAAAGGGTCGAGATCCCTCCAAACGCTCCTTAGGCAGATCTCCCATGATGTGCTGAACCATGCGCGGCCTAGTCCTGAAGCATCTCACACACTTGCTGACTACCTTTGATACTGCCTTAATTCCGCCAATGGGCCAATATTCCAGCCGAATTTTGGCAAGTAGTGCGCGAGGTCCAGCATGAAAGTTCCTTTCGTAATAATACCTTATCAGCGCACAAGTTATGGGATGCCCCTTTGGCAGAATAAGCGGGTGCTGAGCGTCAAATCCCAGAGATGAGTTGCCAAGACGACCTCCAACTCTTAGTAATCCATACCGATCGATGAACGGAGAGAGTGAGCTGATGGAACTGGATTTCCTGACTTGACCATTGCGTTGAATCTCCCTTATATCCATATACAAAACAGCCAGTTGAATATGCCGGATCAGAAGATGCGTTCCTTGCCGAATATCCGAAACGGTGAGTCCAGAATGCCGAAGCCGATGTACAAATTTATGCATGTAGGCGAATGTGCGCTGCATGCCGAAGAATGAATTTGCAAATTTGCATTCTGACGTGAGATCGGCATGTGGAGACGCGATCAGCAATACACGCCTGCGAAGCTCTGCCGTTGCTGCTTCAGGAACAGGAGGTACAGGCCACTCTTCCTTGGAGCCTACCAAAAATGATGGACCATGAAACCACAGCTCTGAGTGGATAAGTTGGTGGGGAAGCGAGCCTCTAGAGAGAACGTCAGCAGGATTTAATGATGTGGGGACATAGCGCCATTCCATGCCTGCCGTCAACTCCTGAATTGCTGCCACTCGATTTGCCACGAAGACTTGAAATTTGGCTGGCTCATCCCGTATCCAAGATAATGCTGTCGATGAATCTGACCAGCAATAAAACCGACCTGTAAAACTTCCAATATCCTTCAAATTATTCATTAGTTTCGCAAGCAAATGGGCTCCACTTAATTCAAGCTTGGGAATCGATAAGGTTTTTAGTGGCGCCACTCGAGACTTTGAGCACAAGATATTGCTCGACAACTGCCCTTCCCTGGACACCACATATATGCAAGCGCCATATGCTTCTGTGCTGGCGTCACAAAATCCGTGAAGTTCGATTACCGTATTAGAAGGATGAACAACGCGAGGAAATGATATCCGCGTGATACTTGACAAACTGTTTCTCAAGTCCATCCAAGAGGAACGCAACGCTGAGGGTAGGCTTTCATCCCAATCCAAATTTTCTCTCCAAAGCTGCTGAAGGAAGATTTTGCACCTGACAATAACGGGATTTATCAGTCCAAGAGGGTCGTAGAAACGAGCAATCGTAGACAAAACCGATCGCTTGGAGGGCTTCGAATTTGTGTCCAGCGTGGACAAGGCAAAAAGCAGCTGATCTGATGCAGGGTCCCATGCTAAGCCAAGAGTTTTCGTTATGTCACTTCCATCATGAAACCTTAAGTATTTCTCTCTGTCCGCTTCAGGCGTTCCCTCAAGTACTTCCTGATGGCTAGAGCACCATTTCCTAAGCTTAAAATTACCGCAAGACAGTATGGCGGAGGTTTGATGCATCTTTTCCATGACCTCAGCGACAGAGCTGCCGCCCGAGATGAGATCATCCACGTAAAAATCCTGCTGCAGAGCAGCTGAGCCAAGAGGGTAGGACTCACCCTCGTCAATCGCCAGCTGGTGCATTGCGCGAACTGCTAAAAACGATGCAGCTCTAGTGCCATATGTGACGGTGTCTAATGTGTAGACCTGAACTTCGAACTGGACAGAATCTCGCCATAGAATGCACTGAAAGTAATTGTCAGGTGAAGACACTCGCACGCAGCGGTACATTTTACAAATGTCCCCAGTGATAGCGACTAGATATGTGCGAAACCGAAATAATATGCTGAACAATGCAGGCTGAATAACAGGGCCTGCCATCATCGCATCATTTAGGGAACATCCAGTTGATGTAGCTGCCGAACCATCGAAAACGACACGAAGCTTTGTCGTCGTACTATCCTCCTTTAAAACACAGTGATGAGGCAAGAAATATCTGCAGAGACTACGAGAATATACTCCCTCATAAAGGCAGAGTACCGCTCCTTGAGTGTAGTATCACGATCCAACTTTCGCTCCAAATTGATGAATCGACGATGCGCCTGAGTGTAAGATTCCCCTAAGCGATCGCCATTATCCTTTAACGGGAGACGAACTGAATACTCCCCTGATGGCAAACGTGAGAAGTGGTCTACGAAATGCGCTTCACAATCTAATTCTCCCAAAACATACGAAGAGTTTTGTCCAACCTTGCATCCATGCTAGCTTCCGAATCTGGAGAATTGTGCGTTGACAAGAGCGCCGAGCGTGCTACCCTTTGTCCACCACCGGATACGATCCACCCAAGCCGTGTCTTCTGCAGAAGAGGCAGACCATCGATGAGTTTGATTTGCCCTACGCAGAGGAGATCATAGAAAATGCTGGCACCAATGAGAAGATCCACTCGCTGAGGGTTGAAAAATGCAGGATCAGCAAGCTGAATATTTGACGGAATATTCCAATCGGCTACATTGACTGCCAGACTTGGTTGACAATCGGTGATCGTAGGAGCTATAAGAGCAGTAAGCGTAGTTGTATAGTCAGCTGTGCGAGAATGCATACAAATGTTCACGGTGGATCCCTCAGTAGCCACGCTGGTATCGCCGAGCCCAGAGACAAGTGCAGACGATTGAGTTTTCCTAAGCTGAAGCTGATGGGCGAACCTAGATGTGATGAGATGAAGCTGAGATCCTGAATCTAGTATGGCACGACAAGGAACTAAAACGCCAGACCGATTCTTTACGAGCACCACAGCGGTAGCCAGAAGCACAACATCGGATTGAAGACCTTGGGCAGCAAGAGAGGTAGAGGCAGGGGAAGGTGAACTGCTAACAGAATCCTGAGTGGCAGAAATAGCGACTGGTTGGAGCGTTAGATCTGGAGGAGAAAGATCTGGGGAGCCTTGAATTGTAGATTGCAGATTCTCAAAATGCAACAAACTATGATGCCTCCCACCGCATACTCGACATTTTCCACTGTTGCATGCACGAGTCCGATGCCCCGCTTTTAGGCAGTTGAAACAGAGGGAAAGTTTCTTCACTTCTTTGTGGCGCAGCAACGGAGACAAATTCCTGAATATCCTGCAGGAATATATACCATGTCCCGCTGAATGGCAAAAACTGCATCCAGATGAGTCGGTGGAAGAATTGGAGGCAACAAAAGTTTTCTTAAACTGAGAATTATGGGTTTTTCCCACCTGAGCGCTACTAGCGGGTGCCGCTGTAGCGTATTCCACCGGCACCGCTTCTCCAAGTATTCATAAAAATCCTTTGCTGTAGGTATGGCATCCGACGACAGGTGTTCTTCCCATTTCATTTGCGTCTTAGCGTCCAACTTCTGCAGCAGCAGGTTAATTATCATACAGTGGGATATCTCCAAATCCGTTCCTAATGTTTGCAAAGCACGCATATGCAAATTGACTGCATCCGAAAACTCCCGAAGCCTTTTGGGAGATGGCGAATCCACTCTCTTGAGCCCAAGAATCTTCTTGATGTGTGCCTGAAAAACAAGTCGTTTGTTACTAAAACGTTTATTAAGTATATCCAGCGCCACACGATAATTGGCACTGGAGAGTTCCAAAGATCGAACCGAATCCAAAGCCACATCAGCGAGGCTAGAGCGAAGGTGCTGGAACTTCTCGATGTCGCTGAGATCCGCATCCGCGTCGATGATCGAATTGAACATGGCCATAAAGTCCGAATATTCGACGTATCCACCGGAAAACTTGGGTATTTTCAGCTCAGTCGCTGCTTGTGAGCCATGATGATGGTACTGTGTCCAGAATGGTTTGGTAGGGTAGTTGAATTGGCGGCAGCGCGCGAGTGGCCTAGTTCGAGAGCAGCCAGTAGCTCAGCCTTCAACGATATGAAGAGCATATCAAAGTTGTTGCGCATCGCACTCCCAATCTCATCTTGATTAAGCGCTTCCAGTTCATTATGGGCCTTATTAAATTCCTCTCGAATTTCTGACAGCATGTCGATACGAACGTCGATCTCCGTGGCGTTCAAATTATCGATCTTATTGCCAGCGAATGATTCGCCGAGCCCGCTCATTCGATCGTACAAAGACTGAACTTTACGTTTATAAAGACTCAGCCTGTTATTAGCCGTCACAACATTTTCGCCCGCGCCTGTATTGGGATCGCTTTCCATGTTTAACGGTGCGAAATGCAACGAAACAACGGAGAATAGATAACCGTTTAGCGACGGCGTACAGAATCGAGAAAGAGAGAGTGAAGACACGAAAAGTCGAAACCGTGGCTGCAGTTGTGCAGAGAATGAAAGACTTGACGATTATGCGACGGTGCACAGAAGCTGGAGCGAGAATGAGAGACACGAAAGGTCAATAACCGTGTCTGCGGCTGAGCATAGAATGAGAGATTAGACGATTAACTAACGGAATCTCAGACGACCGCACTCTCACTGAATTTGCACATAAACCGTTTATATTCTGCACCAATGTATTTGTTTGTGGTTAAACTGCACAGAACCGAATATATTGTTCAATTTAAATGTTTTTGCACGAAACGCGATTAGCCAATGTCTTTAATCACGTCGGGGTCACCAATGTTTGAGATGCCAAGCTTTTTTGGCACCTATTTTTATCCAAAATAATAAGGCGAATTGTTCCAAATTTAATAACCGTTTATTTATACCGGCGGCTGCTAGCGGAAGCCGATTGCTTGCTCTTAGCACAACCAGATAAATGTATATCGAGATCCAAATGCAACCAATGCGCAGAGAGGTTAGCAGATTACTGAAATTAGCACCGTCGGCTAATCAAAGCTAGAGCCGAGGCGGCGGCTGCAGAGCGCCCTTTACAGAGGGAGAGCGCAGCAGCGCTGCCGAACGTGGGCGTTTACAGTATTACAGTATATTGTATTGTATTGTAGTGTATGTATAGTTTAAGTTAGGCCTGTTGATTAGCGGCTGGCCCGAACAGTAGACTTAATCCAAATATCTTAAAACCGATGCAGTTAAAAGCAGAAATAACAAAAATAAAGGATAGTTTATTAGAAACACTAGTTCTTCCAGGAAAAAGAACAGGGACGGAACTGAAGGAAATGTACAGCCTATTAACCTCAAAATGAATTTTCGTAGATAACAAGTTAATTTTAAATGTGAAGATCCCACTGTTTGGTAGACACCCATCCCATTTGTTTAGGATTATTCCAATGCCAGTGGAGCATGAAAGGGAGTTGATCAGGGTAGATTTGAGCTCCAGGTACTTAGTATACAATTTCGAAATTGATTCCTATCATTCGATGACTGAAGCTACTTTGAACAAATGCCAAAAATGGCAAACGAATAAAAGAGTATGTGAAGGTAATTGGCTTTGGAGTAGCGTGCTTGTGAGATAGCTCCGTTCAAAGCCAATAGTCATTCAACTTGTGTCTATAAAAGAATGCCAAAGACAGGGTCATTTTGGGTCGAATTAGAAAAGAAAGGTAGTTGGCTCTTCAAAGTTCCAGTAAACACCAATGCCATAATTCAATGCATTAATTCGAATCAAGAAATAATTGATCTACCTCAACAAGGAATTTTAACTATAATGAATGGTTGCACTGTTCGAACAGATGATAAAATATTAAGACCTCATCACAGTATTCACTCAGAAACTATGAGACAATTTCATCTTCTTATATAAGTAATATAAGTAAAATACCGAAAATTGTTTGGAATCCAATATCTGTACCGATAATTAACCATACGAATGTAATTAATAAATTACAAAACGAATTAACATTGTTAAAAGAAGATCATCATGAATTGAAAGGACTTAAGTTCCACTATGTGTCTGGACATGCAGCCTTGATTATCGGAATAATAATTATGTTAATATTAATAATATATACCATAAGAAGAATTAAGGTAGCGCGAAGACTGCAAGCAATAGCACTTCCCTATTCATTGTAATATACTTTAAGATAATCATCGACAAGAAAACAAAAAATATGTACAAATAAAAAAAAAAACTATACCGTGCCACTTCTGGCCCTTTGCAGAATGTTCAAACATGAACACATTATCGTACTTAAAGAATAAGAGTCTTTACACATTCACGGAGATAAACACAAAACCAATCTATTCTAAGTAAAAGACATACATAAAGTATAGAGTTTATGACTGTTAGGGTGCGATCACCTCATGTCAACTCATTAACAAACACGACATCTCAAAGTCAAGTGCAGTAAGCAATCAAGACCCTAATTTAGTCCAAAAATAATGATGCTTGCTTGCAATCAGTTGGTCACTCACAGCAGCGTTGCAGTCGATCCGTGGGTCTAGCGATAAGAATAGAATACAAAATTGTCCCCATCCCACATTGTAAACTTACATATAAGGCCCGACGTTGATGAAATAAAACCAGATTGAATTTACAACTCAACTCACAAGTGTATAGATTTTTCTTTTAAAGTCTAAACATTGCATTTTGTCAAGTATCTATTGTAGCACAATATATTAATTAAGGAAAATTTCGATTTTGCAATTGAGTACTTTGAAAAGTCTGATTGCAAACCAGATTTGTTAAACTTCTTGAACAAACGGGATTTACAATTCCTCAGATTTATTAATCTCGGGGTGAACCAGATAGGACCAGAAAGATTTCTGGATGGGGTGAGAGGGGAGAGAAAATCAGCCATCTTAAAACAAAAGATATTCGAAGGCTTAATAAATGACTTTATAGGGCCTGAAGAAGGCAACAGGAAATCAACTGAAAGTGTGGGATGGTATGGGTTTTCAGGGAATGATATAATTGCATTTATTATAACAATAATTATAGTTGCATATTTAACAATTAAATTTAAGAAAATACCCAAAAACATTATTATTAAACATGTAAAACCCAAAGATGTAGATGAAAGAGTAGAAATATTAGACTCTTCAGTCGTTATAACAGAAAGTTCATCCCTATACCCAAAGGTAGACGCCTGAGGACAGGCTAATGAGAAATGCCGGGGGAGTAACATATCCATACTGCCCTACACCCACACACGCATTATGTATACGTTAAGCACTGACATATCAATAACAATAACGGGTTAGGATAAACAAATGATAAGATCCCCAACACCAGAAAACAAATGAATCATAAGCTGTTAATAGGAAATCACCTAAATTCCAAGCTTCTAGAATAAACAATTCGGTTCCCACAACCAAATTGAATCATAGATACCCAAGTAAACAAATTCGGCTCCCACACTCCAATCGTATTAACAAGTGACCAGACCCGATGAAAGATGATACAGATCACCAGCTGCAGTCAACTCTTTCATCAATGCCGACAATTCATTGATAACCATACAACGCACCGAGAACAAAAGCCACGATCAGCCGAAGTGCAACCGAAGAAGAAAGCTGCAGCCGAAGACACTAGTCGACACGACTTTTCCTCTGTCGCCAAAAATGACTTTTTCTGATATATTTGGATGTTTAAACATTTTTTAAGAATGTTTTTTTTTATTTTTCATGGAGTAGTTTTTTTTAAAGAATTTTTAAAAAATTTGGTATTTTTTGTCAAAGGTAGTGCTTATATTTTTTTTCGACTTTTCCTGAGCTTTCAAAGTCAAAATTTCGGGGAAAAATACCGAAAAAAATTATGAAATTTCAATTTGGAAGCTTAATATCTTCCAGACGTTAAGTTGCAGCTACAAAGTGTCTGAGTCGGATTTATAGCTGCATTTGTCAGCTTTTTTTAACTGCAAAGTTCAATAAAACCAGTTGTAGGAAACTTAAGTTATGTGAAAAATAGAAGCACTACCTTTGACAATAAATACCAAATTTTTTAAAAATTCATTAAAAAAAAACTACTCCATGAAAAAAAAAAACCATATTTCTTTAAAAAAAATTAAATCTCCAAATCTATCAGAAAAAGTCATTTTTGGCCACAGCGGAAAAAAAAGTTGGATTTTGTCGAGTAGTGAGATCAAAGCTTGGGACCAAAGCTCAAAATCTTCCCAAGCGAGGCCTATTGGGAAAAAGATTAAGATATAAGAATCAGTTCCGTTTGAGAATTTCAACATAAAAGTCAGAGATATCTCAATAAATAACCATTGTAATAATTATAAGTTTACATTAAATAATATATATTTTTTTAAATCTAAGCTTCAACAGTGGAAACTTAATTATATGCATATTCATATATTAATTTTTATACACTTTTATTCACTTATTAACATATCTTCATTTTATATAAAATAACCTCATAGTATTAAGTTATTTTTCAAAAGGAAGGAGAGGTAGTATGCGCATATATCGAATACCCACTGTACTAAGGGTACACTTTGTTGCAGTATTTACGAAATCATAAAGTCCGAGGCACAACTAAGCGATTCTATTACGATCGACGGGCATAACTGTATGCCCCGACACATACATACATACGTATATACATATATTGTTTTTATCATATAACCGTTTATACCGGCCGCTCCGCTGCCTGCGCTTACGGGCAGCGCGGCCCGAGCTCTACTTCAATTTATAAACATGAAATCAATAAATAGACACCAACCAAATACGATGTGTGTTATTTCAAACATATTACAGCGTCCTAATATCATATCTGTTTCATGCCGTCATGGCGTCTGCGTCGACTGCCGGATCGTCGAGCTCTGGGTCGTGGAACTGCTTCAGGTCTTTGATATTAGCGATCTTTTGTTTTCAGCTGCTGGGGTGTTGTAATTACACAATATTCGGTGATGGAAATCTTCTGACCCGGTATGGTCCGTCAAGTTTTGGGGCCAACTTGTCTGCAAAACCCTCGGCTGAATTTTAAAGGTGATGCTGCCGTACGAGAACCAACGAGCAGATCGTAGGGTGCCATTGTCTGCGACGGAAATTGTAACGTTGCGCTGGCTCTTGGCCTCTTTGCTCGCCATTTAAAAGTCTCCGGACAATAGCAAACACTTCCTTCAGCCTTGAGACTTTATCTGTGGCAGTCTCCTGGGTCTTTCTAGTCCCTGGTGTGACTTAATCGTACAGAGCGTCGGCCAACCTAGGTTCTCTCCCGTGTAGCAGAAAAGCGGGGCTTAATCCAGTAGTTTCGGAGACGCTTGAGTTTATGGCTAGTGACATTTTGACATTCTGGTGGTCATCGATGAATTGAGCAATCATTGTCTTCTGACTTCTAACAACTTACGCATTTACAATCGTAAAATTAGCGTTTTACGTCTCTATAGAACCCAGACTAATAATAATGTTGAGATATTGTGTGCTGTTTATTGTTGTAGTAGACTTAAACTGTAAGGGTAAAATTACATGTCAACTAATTAATCGAAGTAACTTAGGCAAGTACTCTGACCCGGTGGGGCTGATTACACTACTCGACAAAATTCAACTTTTTTTTCCGCTGTTGATAAAAATGACTTTTTCTGATAGATTTGGAGAAAGTTTGGTCCAACGGTTGTAACTTAGCCGTTTATCCATCGATTCTTATAAACGATACTTAAAACGACGCCTAATTAATGTGTCTATCTAAAATCAAAAATTTAGGCATTTAAATATTTTTTTTTCGACTTTTCCTGAGTTTTTAAAGTCCGAATTTCGGGAATAAATACCGAAAAAAATTATGAAATTTGAACTTGAAAGCTTAATATCTTCCAGACGTTAAGTTGCAGCTACAAAGTGTCTGAATCGGATTTATAGCTGCATTTGTCAGCTTTTTTTAACTGCAAAGTTCAATACAACCAGTTGTAGGAAACTTAAGTTATGTGAAAAATATAAGCACTACCTGTGACAAAAAATACCAAATTTTTAAAAAATTCTTTCAAAAAAAAAACTAAACCTGTAAAAAAAACATTATTTTAAAATTTGTAAACATCCAAATCTATTAGAAAAAGTCATTTTGGGCGACAGCGGAAAAGTCGTGTCGATTAGTGTTATTGACTCAATAGCCGATATGGTCCCACCAACAGCCAAATTTAGTTTAGAGAAAAGCCGGTAGTCGAACAATTCCCAATTAGAGCTATTTAAATTAAGTTATTTTGTAAAATAATTTGGACCTTATTAAAACTAGTACCAAAATAGTATGGAAGAATAGCTTATAGTTTCGGCAAAGGCTACGGAAAGATTCATAATCAGAGTAGTTAGAAAGACAGAGTTGGAGATGAAGAGGAAAGTAATGCCTAGTCGGGGGGGCCCAATTGAGTCCGCGGAGAGCAAAGAGGAGGAACTGTTTTTGTACTGATTCGAGCATATCCTGAAATTTTTGGTAGTGAGGAAAAGAGGCACAAGAACCATATTCCAAGATAGGACGGACCAGAGAAACGTACAGAAGTTTCGTAATATACGGGTCAGTAAATTCCTTAGACGATCTTTTGACAAATCCTAGGACTCCTTTGGCTTTGTTAGAGATAGTAGAAATATGAGAGTTGAAACATAGATTAGGTACAAAGTTAATGCCCAAGTCGTTAACTTTGAACAGGCGTTGTAGGATAATGTTATTGATTGATTAATCGAAAATGTATGGCTTATTGCGATGAAAAGTCATCATATTGCATTTAGAAATGTTAAGAGGTAGAACGTTGATTAAGCACCAGTTGTTAAGAGCATCAAGATCTGATTGCAAAGATCCTGGGGACAAGGGGTCACTGTAGGAAAAACATAGCTTAACGTCATCAGAATACATTAGGACACGGGAGTGAGATAACATTTGAGGAAGATCGTTAATAAATAGGTTAAATAGCAAGGGATCCAGATGGCTACCTTGAGGATTCTCCGATGAGACAATAACAGGTTTAGAGAGAGAGGAGTTAAAGCAGACACGTTGAGAACGGTTACAAAGGTAAGAATTAGTCCAGTATAGAAGCTAAGTCGGAAACCCTAGGAGAGATAGTTTATGGATAAGAAGATTGTGATTGACGGAGTCGAAGGCTTTACTAAAGTCAGTATAAACGACGTCAGTTTGACTCTGTTTAGCAAATTGAGCAGTTACAAATGTGGAAAATTCAAGAAGGTTGGTAGACACTGAGCTACGTTTTATGAATCCATGCTGAGATTCAAAGAATACAGAACTACAAACATGTTGGAGCTGAGAAGTGATGATTTTTTCGAAGAGTTTAGGAATGTCAGATACATTGGAAATACAGCGGTAGTTAGAGACATCAGATTTAGATCCCTTTTTATGAAAGGGAGTACCCTTTATAGGATTCTTTCCAGACGGTGGGAGTCTCACACGTCATACGTCACACGTCTCGAGAGACAAGTTGAAAAGTTTTAGGAAAGGCACACAAAGAGATTCTGCAGAAAGTTTAAGAACAGCGCTCGGAACCGAGTCTGGCCCAGTGGAGAACGAAAACTTGCACAATTTTAAATTGGTTAAGAGAACATCATAGTCGATGAAGGGGGGACAGATACAATAGAATAGACATATAGAACTATTTAAAGGGATAGGATATGAGTCACTGCTACTAAAGTCGTTTGATAAGGCTAGGATATAGGGAAAGCTAATAGAAGGGACAGAGTAGCAACGTTGGAAAAAGGAAGCAAACAGGTCAGCAATATCACAATCGTTATCAGCATAACTACCATTTAAGTGTAGAGAAGAAGGAAATTTAGAAGATTTACGTTTAGAGTTAACAAACCTGAAGAATTGTTTAGGATCGCGTTTAAAGTTAAGCTTGCATGTTCAAACATGAACACATTATCGTACTTAAAGAATAAGAGTCTTTACACATTCACGGAGATAAACACAAAACCAATCTATTCTAAGTAAAAAACATACATAAAGCATAGAATTTATGACTGCTAGGGAGCGAGCGGAGATATAATCTCTCAACTCATTAACACACACGACATCCCAAAGTCAAGTGCAGTAGTGCAGTAATGTAGTCCAAAAACACTGATGCTTGCATGCAATCACTCGCAGTACCGATGTACCTGTTCCGTGGGTCTAGCGATAAGAATAGAATACAAAATTGTCCCTATTCCTCATTGTAAAACTTAATATAATGCCCGAAGTTTCTAAATATAGATTAGTATGAATTCAACCTCTACTCGCAAGTGTCTAGACTTTTCTTTTAAGGTCTAAAAATTGTGGTCTTTCGAGACTCTCCGTTGTTTCCCCCCTGTGGTACGAACACGGAGTTAAGACAGCTCCTTAAAGACTGCACAAGTGTCCAGTACACCTACAGCTAAAAAACCTCGAGTTTTCTTTCCTGTAGTAAGAGACTGAGTATAAAATTAATGAAACATAAGTTTCAATTAAGCTGGGTATCCAGCACCGCGGAAACTAAAAATTACTGCCAAACTTCATATAAAAAAAACGGGGCCAGTAATTTTTCGTTTGTGTTTTCCTGGAGTCAGTATCCAGCAACGTAAACGGGATCCACGAATTTTTATCGATAATATCGATATTCACACGAATGTGGACTGTGAGAACAGCTGATAGGGGTGCCAGTAAAATATATGTGCCTAATTTTACTGGAGTACAAGTGAGAGGTGGGGGCAAAATCTGTGCGCAAAACCAAAAAGAGATATGCAAATTTTTAAAGTGAGGAGAAGATTGCTTTAATAAAAGCAGTTGAGGCAAGACCATGTCTTTGGCGGATCACGGAAAACAAGCATTTTGATCATTTTGATATTTTGGCGCCTCCGACTGTGCTGTACTTCTTCTTACAACAATATGTGCCACTACCAACACTATCACTTCATCGTCAGAATTACTTCTCTTCCTTTTTTTAATTTTAGTTTAATTTTCAAAATTGGCGCTGTTTATAAAACACAGCTGATTCATGAGAGTGGCAAATCACTTTTTAGGTTCTTGGTCACACTACATTAGTTGAGTTCCACACATCCGAAATAAAGAGCAGATTCGTTTCAGTAAAATTTCGCGGTGCTGGATACAGGCCTTTAATCAATATAAAATACATTAAATACATTTTTTCAATAGATAAGCTGGGTATCCAGCACCGCGGAAACTAAAAATTACTGCCAAACTTCATATAAAAAAAACGGGGCCAGTAATTTTTCGTTTGTGTTTTCCTGGAGTCAGTATCCAGCAACTTAAACGGGATCCACGAATTTGTATCGATAGTATCGATATTCACACGAATGTGGACTGTGAGAACAGCTGATAGGGGTGCCAGTAAAATATATGTGCCTATTTTTACTGAAGTCAAAGTGAAAGGTGGGGGCAAAATTTGTGCGCAAAACCAAAAAGAGATATGCAAATGTTTAAAGTGAGGAGAAGATTGCTTTAATAAAATCAGTTGAGGCAATACCATGTCTTTAGCGAATCACGGAAAATGAGCATTTTGATAATTTGGACATTTTGGCGCCTCCAACTGTGCTTTACTTCTTCTTACAGCAATATGTGCCGCTACCAACACAACCACTTCATCGTCAGAATTACTTTTCTTCCTTTTTTTAATTTTAGTTTAATTTTCAAAATTGGCGCTGTTTACAAAACACAGCTGATTCATGAGAGTGGCAAATCACTTTTTATGTTCTTGGTCACACTACATCAGTTGAGTTCCACACATCCGAAATAAAGAGCAAATTCCTTTCAGTAAAATTTCGCGGTGCTGGATACAGGCCTATAACAAAAATATCTATAGTGCGTGAAAAGATTTTACGCGGCGGTGGCGTATTTGAAGCCGAAACATCGAATGAAAAAAAAACCCCAACATCGTTAAGTGCTATATTAAAGGCTAGCAAAAGTAAATAAAAATCATGCGGCCAAATAACAAAAAAGGACTGTGACTAAAAGAAGAAAGAAAAAAGAAAATTATAAAGTTTGTGTGTGTTTAAAATAAGAAAACCCCGACAAAATATAAAAAAAATCTTTGGAGCAGCTCAAATTAGTTGTTGCCCACAGTAAAACATAAGTGCCAACGACCACATTACACTGAATATATCAGTTCCCGTCCGATCAGCGAAATAAACCAGCTTCAACTGCAGTGGCAACTACAGCATCACCAACAGCGGCAGATATTAGCCGCCGCAGCAGCAGCAATAACAGCGGAAGACAGCATCAGCAGAAGTAATAGCAACAACAGAAGAAGAAAATCTTCAGTTAAGTCAGAAATTTTAGTTACTTGTGTTAAATAACTTAAGTATAAAATGTTGTCGGAACAAGCTATAAAGCTACTAGGGGCTCAGGTCATAATAGCAAGAGAAGTAAGAAGGATTGAAGATGGTATATTGACCAGAAACGTAATCCGTAATCTAGGAGATCTGAAGAAAAGATCAGAGATCAGAAAATAATTCTGCGTTAATGGTTTGTGGAGTACGTGGATCATGACTAGTTGAAGAAAAGGCAGTTTGAACAAATTTAAAAAAATATAGTCGACATACAAAAGAGTTTTGTCGACGTAAATACTACAGAAACAGCAAAATTTCAAGGTATTGAGGAGGTATTAATCAATTTTCAAATTCGACGATGAGGTCGTCGATATGGATTTTTAATTACAGTGCTTGATAAGAGCCATAAAATCGAGGATGCAATATATTACTGATGAAAAAACTAACGTCAGTAAAGGGGCAGGAGGAAAAGGATAGAAGGAAAATAAAGATTTTCCATTTATACCAAAGGCAGAAGTTCCCACATTCTCAGGAGTAGATAAGGAGTGGGATGGTTTTTCACAATTATTTAGTGATATTATACATAATAGAGATGGTCTAAGTACATCTCTGAAATTTACGTACTTGAAAATGGCAATAAAGGGTGAAGCAAGGAGTATGGTTGCTCACCTATTGACAGGTCCAGTCGAGAATTATAATGCCGCTTGGGAATTGCTGACCAAGCGGTATGAAAATAAACGAAAAATATTTTCGGATCAGCTGAATCGTTTGCTAGATTTACCAATGCTAGACAACGATTCAGCAAAACAAATTAAGATGTTTTCGGACTCAATAAATGAGGCGATTCATCTTATCAAATTAAAGTCACAATAAACAGAAGAAGTTGATGTGATATTTTCCCACATTATATTGAAAAAATGCAATAAAAATTCCTTACAATTATATGAAAGTCATATAAAAAAGACTAAAGAAATTCAAAGATTGCCCGATGTAATGGAATTTCTAGAGCAACGGTACACTTCTCTTTACTTATCGCAGGAGGAAGAGAAGAAGCCGTTGAAAAAAGGAGTGCAATTTAGTAGCAGCATTAAAGAAAATTGTCCGCTATGTAAAATGGCAGGCCATACAATAAGGCAATGCTATAGGTTTAAGAGAATGAGTCCGAAAGAAAGAGGCAAGGCTATACAAAAACAGCGCCTATGCAATAGATGCTGTAGGCATTATATGTATAAGAAATGCTCATCGGAAATGTTTTGTGGGATTTGTAAAAAACCCCATCTTACGATGCTCCATATTCGCTACAAAAAATGGAAAATGTTAACACTAGTTTGACAAAAAAACAAGCGTTCTTAGCCACGGCAATTATAAAAGTAAGAGCGCTAAATGGTGGCTATGAAAATCTTAGAGAATTGATTGATTGTGGGTCGCAATGTACCATAATTTCAGAGGAAGCAGCGCAAGCATTAAAATTAGCGCAAAAGTGAACACCGAGGTTAATGGAGTGTCATCTACAGACTCTTGCACTTTTAAATATAAAGTTACTTTAACTGCAAAAACTCGGGATGTTGGTAAAAAACCTCTTAATATTGAAACAATCATTCTCCCAAAATTAATGAAAGCTTTACCTATAGAGTCATTCAATATTGACAAAACAAAATGGCATAATTATGTGTTGGCTGACCCTAACTTTAATAAACCAAGTAGGGTAGATATAGTTATTGGGGTAGATCTGTACGCCCATGTTGTAAAAGACGGAGTAGTAAAAATAGATGGACTACTTGGTCAGAATACAGAATTCGGATGGATTATATCCGGTTGCACCAAATCAAAGGGTGATAAAATGTTTGTGGCGACAACAATTGAAGTCGGGGACTTAGAGCGTTTCTGGGAAATGGAAAGCGAAATTTCTGATGAGGAAGAATATGTTTGCGAGAAGATGTTTCTTGGATACCACAAAAAGAGATGAGAATGGAAGATATGTGGTAAAAATACCATTTAAAAATATATGGTCATAGGAGATTTAAAGGCACAAGCACAAGAGGCACAAGCTATGTCGCGAATTTACAATTAAGAAATGAACCTCAGCAAAAATTAAAAGAAAATTACATGAAATTCTTCTGGTCTGATGAGCATGTGAGATGGCTCAGAGGGGGCTGCGAATAAGCGGTCATCCCTAGGGAAAGCACCGAAATAAGCAGTCCCGGACAGCCAGCGGGTGTTCGCGAAGTAGCAACACTGACGATGCGCTTGTGGTGCCGCCTCGTTTAAGTAGCTCACACAACCCCCCACCCCTTCACATTACCTACGCACATCCCAACCCCACACTCAGCTCACACCGGGCCGGACTAAGTGTGTTATTCGACCCGTGCCGAGAGTCAGCCTGGCTGGGGGCCCGGTATAAAAACTAGCCCAGTCGTTAACGGAGAGCTCAGGGATTTGGCAGCCCCCTGTTCTAATGATGCCTTATCCGGGCAACGTGAATCTCTGCCCGGACGGACCGCGCCTTCTTTGCAAATCGTGGGATCAAATATGGACATCAACAAACAAAACAAAAACAAAAATGAGTCTGGCACTCCCCAATTGCCAACAGGGAGCAATCCCATTCAGGGAAAGGCAACGGCCCAAAGGCCTGGCCTGACCCACGACATAGCAGGTAAACCCTGCGCGGTGGAAGACGCTAGGGCGAACCTGAAGGGGTCATATCCTAGTCCTGGGGTGGGTGGCAAATCGCCTCCCAAACCTGATACCTTGGCAGAGTGGCTATGCAATCCTGCGGCTGCTCTGCCTGCTGGTAAGGCTGCGGGGGGTGAGTTGCCATCGACTAGCGCCCAAACCAAAGCTTTTACGTATGCCGAGAGGAGGAGTGCTGGCAACATACTCCGTCGGCAAATCGCGAGCATGATGTCCAGCCCGACCGACCAGTAGCGGAAAAAGATGGAGTGGGCCTCAAAAGTGATGCCCAACGTCGGCAAAGAGGCACTGAAGAAAGTTGCCCCGCCGAAAACGACAGCCCCGCAACCAAAAAGGCAGCACTCACAGGAGACTCCTGGACCGGCTCCAAAGCGCTCCAGAGTGCTGCCGAATGTGTCATTCGCGCAGATCGCCAAGGAAAGGACGCTAATCGGCGTCCTGGACAAAGGTAGCGCGGACTCGAAGATTCCCAGGAACCAGTGGAAGTGGGTGGAAGCGGCACTGGCCGACCGTTGCTTCGAGCTGCTGGATAAGCAACCCGGGCCCCCCCCCCCCCCCCAGTCTGTAAAGACATGGGGTGGTACCAGGGCTGCATCAAGATAATAGCCTGCAAAGACGAGCGCTCCGTCCAGCTGTATAAAGCAGCGGTAGCGCAAGTCGGAGAAGTCTACCCAGGGGTGAAGCTCGTCGCAGTCGACTGCAGCAAGGTGCCTAGTAGACCAAGGGCGAGGGTTTGTGTGCCCGCCTCTATAAACGAGCCGGATCTCATCCTGAAAATGCTCCAGCGATGCAACCCAGGGCTACCCACCTCCGATTGGACGGTAGTCAAAGTTGAGGCGACACAAGGTCCTATGAACCAGGCGGTGCTCGTCCTCAACAAAGAGTCATTAGCCCAATAGAGGCTACAAAATGGGAGCTGAATTTCGGCTTCAGTGCGGTTAGCATCAGAGAACCCAGTCGAGCAGGACATTGCCTCGGAGATTGAAGCACCCGACGACGAATTAGAGCCAACCCATGACAGCTACTCCTCCGACACAGCTCTGATGCGCGAGTTCGAGGCGATGTGTCGCGACGACACCATCGAAGACGACTCTGGCTCCGACAACACAGTGGTGGAGAACTCTGACGATATCTCTAAGACTCCTACAGATAAATCTCCACCACTGTCAAGCAGAATCCGCTGCCCTTATACTCCGCTTGAATGTGAGCGGAGCAGATGTAGTCCTGATCCAAGAGCCTTGGGTAGTAGGAGACAAGGTCTGTGGATTAGCGACGAAAGAGCACAAGCTTATTGTAGCTCAGAAAGAAGGTGTTCGGTCAAACTTCGTCCACCCAACTAATTTAGAAGTAGTTAAAGCGAACTCTCATAATTGAACGTCGATAGTCGTCGACTGATACTCAACAGCACCTCATCGTCGTTATTATTTCTTGCAATTCGGTTTTAATTCGCTTGCTTGGTTTTGACACACCCCCACAATTAAAAAAATAAATATCTACAAGAAAAACGCTTCTTGTTCAAACATTTTGGCGCCCAACGTGGGGCTCGTGTGCTCGCATTTATGTACAATCTCTACTAACACTTTTCGTCGGTACATAATTTGCAAATACAACAACTGCAGTATTCGTTTAGTTTTGCAGCTGCCATCGAAATTGCCGAAAACCTATTATCTATCGTCTCGATTGCGGGGTCATCACCCTCGCTTTGCTCTCGCGGTTCTCGGTTAATTCTATCATTCGCTTGTCACCCACAACGCAAGCAACGGCGCTTGCACTCCTTTGCTGCTACCTGCTCTGGTCCAGAGATCAACGCAGTTATCTATTGGAATTCCACCGCTTCTTTTCGTTTCGCTTTCGTTGCCGCCGTTGGAATTGTCGCTGACTCTCTCTCCCTTGGAACAACTGCACTCAACGTTTTGCTGCCGCCTTCGCTTCCACCGTTGGATTTGTGCTTTGGCTACTGCTGCCTGGTTGCGTTCGTGTTGTTGTTGCCGGCATTCTGTATTGTTGGAACCTCTAATTCGGTGTGAGTGCAATTACACTACACAACAAAATGACGACTCTTGAAGATTTAAAACGCCAACGGAGCAACATAAAACGAAACATTTCTCGAATCAAATCTGTGGTGGAAGGAAAGACGGAAAAGCCGATTTGCAATGACGAGCTTCGGTATCGTTTAAGCATCTTGGAAACCTATTTCAAGAAGGTTCTAAATGTCCAGGCTGACATTGAAGACCTTAACCCAAATGATGAAGGACGGGCAGACTTGGAGGATACGTACATAGCCATCAAGCTATCCATAAAGGACAAATTGGGAGGTGACTTGAACACCAGTATGGTTGCGACAGAAAAACTTAGAGAAACTTAGGAAACGGTACGATAATCCAACTCTTATCTTTTTAGAAGGCATTGATGCATTGTTCGCACTACAACCGATCTAGAAGGGCAACTGTCAGCAGCTTCGCAGCCTGTTTGATAAGGCGTCTGCGATATTTAGCTCGTTGGAGTCCATCGGCAAACCGGAGGACATGGCTGAACCTGAAGGGGTCATATCCTAGTCCTGGGGTGGGTGGCAAATCGCCTCCCAAAGCTGATACCTTGGCAGAGTGGCTATGCAATCCTGCGGCTGCTCTGCCTGCTGGTAAGGCTGCGGGGGGTGAGTTGCCATCGACTAGCGCCCAAACCAAAGCTTTTACGTATGCCGAGAGGAGGAGTGCTGGCAACATACTCCGTCGGCAAATCGCGAGCATGATGTCCAGCCCGACCGACCAGTAGCGGAAAAAGATGGAGTGGGCCTCAAAAGTGATGCCCAACGTCGGCAAAGAGGCACTGAAGAAAGTTGCCCCGCCGAAAACGACAGCCCCGCAACCAAAAAGGCAGCACTCACAGGAGACTCCTGGACCGGCTCCAAAGCGCTCCAGAGTGCTGCCGAATGTGTCATTCGCGCAGATCGCCAAGGAAAGGACGCTAATCGGCGTCCTGGACAAAGGTAGCGCGGACTCGAAGATTCCCAGGAACCAGTGGAAGTGGGTGGAAGCGGCACTGGCCGACCGTTGCTTCGAGCTGCTGGATAAGCAACCCGGGCCCCCCCCCCCCCCCCAGTCTGTAAAGACATGGGGTGGTACCAGGGCTGCATCAAGATAATAGCCTGCAAAGACGAGCGCTCCGTCCAGCTGTATAAAGCAGCGGTAGCGCAAGTCGGAGAAGTCTACCCAGGGGTGAAGCTCGTCGCAGTCGACTGCAGCAAGGTGCCTAGTAGACCAAGGGCGAGGGTTTGTGTGCCCGCCTCTATAAACGAGCCGGATCTCATCCTGAAAATGCTCCAGCGATGCAACCCAGGGCTACCCACCTCCGATTGGACGGTAGTCAAAGTTGAGGCGACACAAGGTCCTATGAACCAGGCGGTGCTCGTCCTCAACAAAGAGTCATTAGCCCCAATAGAGGCTACAAAATGGGAGCTGAATTTCGGCTTCAGTGCGGTTAGCATCAGAGAACCCAGTCGAGCAGGACATTGCCTCGGAGATTGAAGCACCCGACGACGAATTAGAGCCAACCCATGACAGCTACTCCTCCGACACAGCTCTGATGCGCGAGTTCGAGGCGATGTGTCGCGACGACACCATCGAAGACGACTCTGGCTCCGACAACACAGTGGTGGAGAACTCTGACGATATCTCTAAGACTCCTACAGATAAATCTCCACCACTGTCAAGCAGAATCCGCTGCCCTTATACTCCGCTTGAATGTGAGCGGAGCAGATGTAGTCCTGATCCAAGAGCCTTGGGTAGTAGGAGACAAGGTCTGTGGATTAGCGACGAAAGAGCACAAGCTTATTGTAGCTCAGAAAGAAGGTGTTCGGTCAAACTTCGTCCACCCAACTAATTTAGAAGTAGTTAAAGCGAACTCTCATAATTGAACGTCGATAGTCGTCGACTGATACTCAACAGCACCTCATCGTCGTTATTATTTCTTGCAATTCGGTTTTAATTCGCTTGCTTGGTTTTGACACACCCCCACAATTAAAAAAATAAATATCTACAAGAAAAACGCTTCTTGTTCAAACATTTTGGCGCCCAACGTGGGGCTCGTGTGCTCGCATTTATGTACAATCTCTACTAACACTTTTCGTCGGTACATAATTTGCAAATACAACAACTGCAGTATTCGTTTAGTTTTGCAGCTGCCATCGAAATTGCCGAAAACCTATTATCTATCGTCTCGATTGCGGGGTCATCACCCTCGCTTTGCTCTCGCGGTTCTCGGTTAATTCTATCATTCGCTTGTCACCCACAACGCAAGCAACGGCGCTTGCACTCCTTTGCTGCTACCTGCTCTGGTCCAGAGATCAACGCAGTTATCTATTGGAATTCCACCGCTTCTTTTCGTTTCGCTTTCGTTGCCGCCGTTGGAATTGTCGCTGACTCTCTCTCCCTTGGAACAACTGCACTCAACGTTTTGCTGCCGCCTTCGCTTCCACCGTTGGATTTGTGCTTTGGCTACTGCTGCCTGGTTGCGTTCGTGTTGTTGTTGCCGGCATTCTGTATTGTTGGAACCTCTAATTCGGTGTGAGTGCAATTACACTACACAACAAAATGACGACTCTTGAAGATTTAAAACGCCAACGGAGCAACATAAAACGAAACATTTCTCGAATCAAATCTGTGGTGGAAGGAAAGACGGAAAAGCCGATTTGCAATGACGAGCTTCGGTATCGTTTAAGCATCTTGGAAACCTATTTCAAGAAGGTTCTAAATGTCCAGGCTGACATTGAAGACCTTAACCCAAATGATGAAGGACGGGCAGACTTGGAGGATACGTACATAGCCATCAAGCTATCCATAAAGGACAAATTGGGAGGTGACTTGAACACCAGTATGGTTGCGACAGAAAAACTTAGAGAAACTTAGGAAACGGTACGATAATCCAACTCTTATCTTTTTAGAAGGCATTGATGCATTGTTCGCACTACAACCGATCTAGAAGGGCAACTGTCAGCAGCTTCGCAGCCTGTTTGATAAGGCGTCTGCGATATTTAGCTCGTTGGAGTCCATCGGCAAACCGGAGGACATGGCTCAATCCATGCTGATCTACATCGTGATGGACAAGTGTGATCAGCTCACTCAGAAGAAGTGGAAGGAATCACTGGACTACCAAAAGCCTCCGACCTGGCTAACATGCACACAGCTTGTGGAACGCCACTGTCAATTCCTGCATTCGTCTGGAGCCTCATCTGGTACCCCGTCGCAACGAAAGGCTGAAAACAATAATGTGACAACCATGTGTCCAATCGTCACTCTAATCAGCAGATAATCTCGTCGTTTGCCATTACTAATCCGTCTTATCCACTTTGTTCTAGTTCTGGCCATAAAATCACTAACTGTGCTCAGTTTAAGGCAATGAACAGCAACCAACGGTTCGATCATGTGAAACGCCTCGGTCTCTGCATCAACTGTCTTGGGAAAGGCCATAGAGTGGCGCAATGTTCATCGACTCATCGTTGCCGAACCTGTAATCGGACTCACCACTCGACTTTGCATCACTCGCAGCCGCAACAGCCACCACAATCATCAGCACGACAATCCTCAAATCCGGAACCGATAAGGCAACCGTCGCAGCCCTCTTGGCAAACAGCTGATATTCATTCGTATCAAGCTGCTTCACATTCGCATATGGACATCACTGCAGAAGATCAAATTTTGTTGGCAACAGCCATGGTACTGGTAAAGGATGCATCAGGTGAATACAAACTCGGTAGAGCGTTGCTTGATTCATGTTCCCAGGTTTATTTTGTAACTGAAACCTTTGCTCAAAAACTTCGCCTTCACCGTGAAAGGTACCACATCGGAATTCATAGCATAGGAGACACCCTAACTAATTTGAAGGCTCGGACGGCGACCTCCATTAAATCACGTACGTCTGGCTACCAGCTCACCCTCCAGTATGGAATTACATCCCACATTGCATACCAGCCAGATAGCGAGATCGACATATCGAACTGGAACCTACCTGCTAATACTCCATTGGCAGATGAATCGTTTTACATGACCAGGCGTATTGATCTTCTGCTGGGAACCGAAGCCTTCTATGGAGCACTAGCTGTTGGACAGAATCGCATTGGCCCGAACCTTCCCACTCTACAAAAGACGCTGTTTGGTTGGGTTGTTGCTGGGAGGTACCAGCGCCAACGTAACAGACAGCCACTATTGTGCTTGGCGACGGTAGAGAGAGAACCTGAGTCAATTCTTCCAAATCATCATCGCTGTGAGGAACACTACAAGGTTACAACACATAAGGATGCCAGTGGCCGAATAGTTGTTCGCTTGCCATTCCAAGAAGACCCAGGATGCCTTGGAAGTTCAGTAGACACAGCTCGAAGTCGATTCGTTGCCATTGAGAGACGTCTCTCGTCTACCGGACATTCGATTGCAGTATACATCATTCATGCAGGAGTATGAAAGTCTCGGCCACATGTCCCTCGTATCGAATCCTAACTTGGAGGAACATCATTATTATATACCTCACCATTTCGTTCTCAAACCAACCAGTACCTCGACGAAGCTCAGAGTCGTCTTTGATGCTTCTTGCCGTACGTCATCTCAAAGGTCTCTTAACGATCTACTCTTAGTTGGCCCTACCATCCAGGATGAGTTGTACTTGCAATTGCTGCGTTTTCGAATGTATAGGTTTGGCATCACGGCTGACGTCACCAAAATGTACAGACAGGTAATTGTCGGTAAGGAGGATCGAAAGTTCCAGTACATTCTGTGGCGAGCGTCCCCAGATGCTGACCTTCAAACCTACCAACTCAATACCGTAACATATGGGACTGCGTCTGCCCCGTTTCTCGCAACTCGTAGTTTGCATAGCTGAGGAGTGTAAGGATGAATGGCCCTTACGAGCCGAAGCAGTTAGAACTGCGTTTTATGTTGATGATTTGTTGTGTGGGGCTGATGACATAGACACACTTCTCAAACTGAAAAAGGAAATCACATCGACTCTAGCTTGTGGTCATTTTCCATTATGCAAATGGCAGTCAAATCATCCAGGTGTAATGGAAGATGAATCTTCTAAGGAAATAAACATTTCAGAAAACTCGATTAGTAGCACACTCGGCGTGACTTGGCATCAAAAAAGTGATGCATTTAGTTTCACTTTCACACCCAAGGAAGTCTACCTTCTACCACAAAACGGACAATTTTGTCCACTGCGTCATCGCTATTCGATCCCATCGGTCTGCTGTCACCGTTAGTCATTGTCTCCAAGATCATTCTCCAGGAGTTGTGGCTTTTGAAACTCGACTGGGTCGAGTCTGTTCCCCAAAATTTAAGCTGCGCATGGAGCACTTTTTTGGATTCATTGAACTCACTATCGTCACTAGCGGTATCTCGTTTTTGCTTGCAGCCCGACGCTCGGATTTTGCGACGCATCGATTCGGGCATATGGCTGCTTTCTTTATGTGCGTACTGAGAATTCGTAGGGACAGGTCTCCGTGAAATTGTTCACGTCCAAGTCCAGAGTAGCACCTGCGAAGAAGCAGTCTCTCCCGAAGCTGCAACTATGCGGCGCACATTTACTTGCTCAACTGTACAGCAAAATCAAGGCCATCTTCAAAAAACACACCATCACGACTTATTTTTGGAGCGACTCACAGCTCGTATTGCATTGGTTGAAACATTACTCAGTCACTTTATCGACCTTTGTTGGAAACAGAGTGTCCGATATTCAGACTTTGACTTCGGATGGAAGTTGGCGCTACGTGCTAACACATCAAAATCCGGCGGATCTTCTGTCGCGAGGCTGCAACGTGAACAAGTTGATCCAATCTACATGGTTTTCAGATCCTTCATTTCTACTCAAAGATTCGCTTAACTGGCCCGCCACATTGGAACGACAAGATATTGATATGGACGTAGTCAACTCGGAGAAGCGAAAAAGTATTTTCACTGCCGTACAGGAGACAAACTACATCCTCAAGATCATCGATAACATCAGTTCATATTCACATAGCCTTCGTCTGATTGCTTGGATGATAAGATTCTTTCGGATTCTTGCCTTATTTTGAATATTCAACAAATCCATTTTGCAGAGGATATTCGCTTACTTCAGAAGCAAAAGTATTTAAAGAGTAGCTTAAAGTTTCTTACTCCCTTTCTAGATAATGTGAACGGATTTGAACTCATCAAAGTAGGCGGACGATTGGAACACTCAACCCTACCAGACGGCCAAAAACATCCGTTGCTTCTGCCGAGCCAGTCTCAATTTGTTTGGAGTTATGTTCGCCATTTGCATCTTCGGAATCACCACGCTGGACCTAAAGCTTTAGTCGCACTCATTCGCTTGGAGTATTGGATTGTTAACGCCAGAGATTTGGCACGTCGAATTGTCCGCTCCTGTGTACACTGCGTTCGCTACAGACCAAAGTTGACCAAAGCTGCTGGCAGACATATTCTACGACAATGCCACTAATTTTTAGGGGCATCGAATCAAATGCAGGAGCTAAAAAGGTTTTTGTTCTTGAAGGAGACACAGGACGAAATATACAAATATTGCGCATCCGACTTTATTAATTTCCATTTTATTCCCCCAGAGCACCTCATTTCGGAAGACTTTGGGAAGCGGCAGTCAAGAGTGCCAAAGGACTGTTAAATCGTACGTTGGCTAGCACCAGATTCACCTTTGAAGAACTGAGCACTGTCGTCGTTAAAATAGAAGCAATCCTCAACTCACGACCACTATCACCGATTTCGTCAGACCCAAACGACTATAGCGCTCTCACGGCTGGTCATCTCTTGGTTGGTGAATCATTACGATCACTACCTGAGAGATATCTGGAACACATCAAGCTGACAAATTTGGACCGCTACGATATGATTGCGGCCGTCAAGCAACGTTTTTGGAAGCAATGGTCGGGTGATTACGTCAACGAGTTGCGATCGCGGACGAAGTAGACAGCACCCTCAACGAACCTCACAGAGGGTACGTTGGTCATCATCCATGAGAACAATCTGCCCCCTCTACGCTAGAAGCTAGGCCGAGTGCAGTCTACTGTGTTTGGGAAGGATGGTCGTGTACGAGTGGTGCACCTCCTCACAGCAAATGCAACATTTCCATCCATGTTTAATATTTCACAAACACAAACCTAAAGTCACTAGGATTGTCTTTTCAATTTATTGCTAATTACTTTAAAACAGTACTCGGTACGGCCCTGTCTAATGTGGATAGCAAAAATCTCTGATGCTACGCTGTCGCTCACGGACAGTATAAACGAGAGGGAACGTTGTGAGGGCTCTTCTTTATACCCAGTAATCAGTCAGAATATATGTGATCTTATGATTTATGTAATTTATTATATGTTCGCAAAAGAGACGAATTAAATTTTGGCCCAAATGGAAAATTTTAAAAAATTAGGTCGAATTCTACCCTAGATTTTTATATATTAAAAGTTATCTGTTTAATTTTTGTTTACATAAAAGTGTAGTACTAGTTGACATTTAAATTACTAACAATAAGAAGTGATTACAATTACAATTTAACTAATATACTAACATTTTATGATAGGTATAATTTAGTTTCTAGAGATCTCAATCTCATTCTCGCTCTCTCTCTTGTCCCTCTCTTCTATTTTAAATTTGACTTAGATGTTTCTGCAGTGTGATTTTGAATTGCACTCACTGATTGCGTTGAAGAGGTGGAAGAGCTGATTCCAAATTCGAACAGTATATGTATACGAAGAACTGCCTCATTGAGCATTTGTACTTGTATTTAAAGCTAATAATATTTTTCGTCCGTCTTGACGTGCTAAACTTAGTGATTCATATAGGTAAGCTGGCTCTTTGGTGTATATAATTTACTAAAGTACTTAATATTAAGACCCTATGGTTTATGCAGGATTTGAGTACCACATTAAAAATGAATACCATTATATCATAAATACGGCCAGTTCTATGTCTATTACACTAGTCGACACGACTTTTCCGCTGTCGCCAAAAATGACTTTTTCTGATACATTTGGATGTTTAAAATTTTTTAAAGAATGTTTTTTTTTTTTCATGGAGTAGTTTTTTTTAAAGTATTTTTAAAAAATTTTGTGTTTTTTGTCATAGGTAGTGCTTCTATTTTTCACATAACTTAAGTTTCCTACAACTGGTTGTATTGAACTTTGCAGTTAAAAAAAGCTGACAAATGCAGCTATAAATCCGACTCAGACACTTTGTAGCTGCAACTTAACGTCTTGAAGATATTAAGCTTCCAAATTGAAATTTCATAATTTTTTTCGGTATTTTTCCCCGAAATTTTGACTTTGAAAGCTCAGGAAAAGTCGAAAAAAAAATTTTTAATGCCTTGATTTTTGGTTTTAGATAGACACATTAATTAGGCGTCGTTTAAGGTATCGCTTATAAAAATATAAAAATAAACGGCTAAGTTATAACCGTTTGACCAAACTTTCATATGCCGAATTTCGCCGATAAATTCCGTTAGCCGACGAATAACCGTTTTTTTTCCTACAAAAATACCAAAAATCTGCGTTTGTAACAGTTTTTAACGGTAAAATGGCATTTGGAATAGTGCCAAACGGCATATGTAGTTTTGGTCAAACGGTTATAACTAAGCCGTTTATTTTTATATTTTTATAATATTTTTTCGACTTCAATACAACCAGTTGTAGGAAACTTAAGTTATGTGAAAAATAGAAGCACTACCTATGACAAAAAACACCAAATTTTTTAAAAATTCTTAAAAAAAAAACTACTCCATGAAAAAAAAACCATAATTCTTTAAAAAAATTTAAATCTCCAAATCTATCAGAAAAAGTCATTTTTGGCCACAGCGGAAAAAAAAAGTTGAATTTTGTCGAGTAGTGTTATATACATATGTATATATGTATGTATATATCTCGAAAAATTAATAAAAACAACTTGCAGCTTGCTTTGGTTGGTGGAGTCACAGACACTAAAAATACTTCAATACCATAAAAAAGGACTGGTGTGAGGTACATTTTCACAATTGTTTGTTTGATTTTTAGTGGTAGAAAGTCCTTAGATAGATAGTTAAATATCTGGGGATCCCATAAGATTTTCCGACTGATTCGTTTTTGTGATTGTCCCATGTCAACGTTTGATTAAAGATAATATAAAAGTTGTTTGATTGTTTTACATATTCTATGGGAATATTTTCAATGGGTAATTTTTGTAAAATATGGCTATACATTTTGACTTATTTAGGTTTCATCTTAGCCCATTGATTTTAGCAAACTGACTAATGCATTGTTACAGACAGGAATACAGTCATTAGTTCTCCTAATAGGATGACTAACAAACATTTAACATCATCACCATACATATGAACTTCACAACTTGACAATATACTCGGTAGATCATTTACATACACAGAGAATAGTAATGGCCCTAGGACGGATTCTTGAGGCACACTACGCTTGACACAAAGTAAATACGAGTACACATATTCATAGACACAGACTGAGTATGATTACTCAAGTATGAAAAAATAAATCTTTTTGTAGCACGCGAAAAATTATATAGACGACTCAACTTAAAACAGCAAATTTCGTGGTAAACCTGGTCAAAAGCTTTACTATAATCTAGGAGGGTCAGGAACGTTAAATTGCCAGTGTCCAATTTTTCTCTTATGCCTTGAACTACGTTCATTATTGCTGTTGTACAATTTCTGCCCACTCGAAAGCCTGATTTTTTGTCTGTCAAACATTTTTAAGTTGTCAAGTAATTTGTCATCTGTCCAGTCATAATTCGTTCTAAATCTTTTGATAAATAAGGTAAAATGGAATTGGCCAATTGGTTTTTCTGATAGATTTGAAAATTTTCAAATTTTTAAAGAATTATTTTTTTTTATGAATTTTTTTTTTTTAAAGAATTTTTAAAACATCTGCCTTTTTTGAAGAGGTAGTGCTTCTATTTTTCACATAATTTAAGTTTCTTTTGTCTGAGTGCATTGAACTTTGCAGTTGTTAAAAGCTGACAAGCCCGGAAAAAAGAAACTGTTCAGGGCAGCCGCAGACTACTGCCGGGTATGTACACGAATGTACACTTATTTTACATATCTTACATAAGCGTTTTATTGTAAACTCTGTCTCTGTTATCATCTTGTCGTTCGAAAATCGCCAAAAGACGTCAAACCAAGCCGTGGTATACAACGCTTACCTCTCCACCGTTGCTCGCGTTGAATTTCTTGGGAGAGCATATTGTCGGTGCCGCTCTTGCGCTGCTGTACATTCGTCGGGTATATTGTTTTTGGGTGTCACTTGCCATCGACATCCAATATTATTGTCCGATCTACATAATATACCCAAGCGCCTCCGACTTGCCTGTAAATCCATTATCGCCGAGTGCGACAAATACCAAATATTTGTTGTATCCGTTCTTAATGTCCATCCGCACGCTCCCGCATCCGTTTCTTTTTTCTCAGTGCGTGAGGTCTGAATTTGCCTACGGGTGACGAGGACAGCAAGTAACTTTTGACGTTGCCCGCGCCAGGTGATACGAGACTACGCAGTTCTTCCGCCCCAGAAAGGCCTACCTCGGTGACTAGACAAGTTAAGTCCCCAGGTACGCCCAAACCCAGTACGAGCTGCGGTTTGTTCCCTTCGCCGGTCACGCTAAAGGTGCTCGTGTTTCCTCAAAATAGTCCCACCAGCTCCAAGTATATTTGGGAAGGAAGGAAACCATTCTAAACCATTAGGTATGGCTTTTATATATCTGACCTGCTCATACATTCCTCCCAAATCTGATGCAGAGGTTTACTCAAACACCTTTCTGCCATCCATTCTGTTGTGTCTTCGTTAGGTTGTGCTGATCAGATTGTGGTCATGGGTGACTTTAATTTACCACTTCTTTCTTGGCTGCCCTGCAATGACGCTAGCCAATTGCTTCCTAATATTCATAACGATTTTATCAATGACCTAACGGATGTTTACCTTGCCCAAATTAATTCTATTAAAAATAAGGGGAACAGACTTCTCGACCTTATTTTCGTTATGGATGCTTCTCTAGGTACAGTAGTCAGAGAGTCTGTCCACTATCACTTCCTGAAGGGGAACAGACTTCTCGACCTTATTTTCGTTATGGATGCTTCTCTAGGTACAGTAGTCAGAGTCTGTCCACTATCACTTCCTGAAGACCCATGTTCGGAGGCTTGCCGCCTAGTTGTTTTATATAAAAAGTCTCCTAGCATTTCTGTTAGACAAAATATATACGTAGAGTCAGGTGGGCTGAGGTGGTTCGGTGGGATGAAGAGGTTCACCTATGAAATTTTGACAGCACACCTACATATGTGTAACCAAGTTCCATTGTTCGGTCAAACTTCGTCCACCCAACTAATTTAGAAGTAGTTAAACACCTCTCGTAGTCAAAGCGTACGCTCACATTTGCACGCTCTCACTATTCTCGCTTATGCTCGGTGCTCATGCACTAAGAACCCAATAAAGTAGTCGTCGACTGATACTCAACAGCACCCCATCGTCGTTATTATTTCTTGCAATTTGGTTTCAATTCGCTTGCTTGGTTTTGACACACCCCCACAATTAAACAAATAAATATCTACAAGAAAAACGCTTCTTGTTCAAACATTTTGGCGCCCAACGTGGGGCTCGTGTGTTAATTCTTGGTGAACAATTAAAATACTCGCATTTATGTACAATCTCTACTAACACTTTTCGTCGGTACATAATTTGCAAATACAACAACTGCAGTATTCGTTTAGTTTTGCAGCTGCCTTCGTATTGCCGGAAACCCATTATCTATCGTCTCGATTGCGGGATCATCACCCTCGCTTTGCTCTCGCGGTTCTCGGTTAATTCTATCATTCGCTTGTCACCCACAACGCAAGCAACGGCGCTTGCACTCCTTTGCTGCTACCTGCTCTGGTCCAGAGATCAACGCAGTTATCTATTGGAATTCCACCGCTTCTTTTCGTTTCGCTTTCGTTGCCGCCGTCGGAATTGTCACTGACTCTCTCTCCCTTGGAACAACTGCACTTAACCTTTTCCTGCTGCCTTCGCTTCCACCGTTGGATTTGTGCTTTGGCTACTGCTGGCTGGTTGCGTTCGTGTTGTTGTTGCCGGCATTCTGTATTGTTGGAACCTCTAATTCTGTGTGCGTGCAATTACACTACACATCAAAATGACGACTCTTGACGATTTAAAACGCCAACGGAGCAACATAAAACGAAACATTTCTCGAATTAAATCTGTGGTGGAAGGAAAGACGGAAAAGCCGATTTGCAAACCTATTAAAGAAGGTTCTAAATGTCCAGGCTGACATTGAAGACCTTAACCCAAATGATGAAGGACGGGCAGACTTGGAGGATACGTACTTAGCAATCAAGCTTTCCATAAAGAACGAATTGGGAGGGGACTTAAACACCAGTATGGTTGCGCCAGACTATCACCCACCGCCAGTGAGATAGATCATCATTACCAAGGTTGTCGTTGCCCACCTTTGAACTTATGCGAATTATAAAAACTTCATTAATTCGTTTGATCAACTTGTCGTGCGTGAGTCTGGATTGTCCAATATCGAAAAGTTTAATTAATTGCTGGGCTACCTCAAGGGGCCGGCGTTAGACACCATTCAGGCATTCCAGGTCACAAGCGAGAACTATCCGAAGGCCCTAGAGAAACTAAGGAACCGGTACCATAATCCAACTCTTATCTTTTTAAAAGGCATTGATGAATTGTTCGCACTACAACCGATCGAAAAGGCCAACTGTCAGCAGCTTCGCAGCCTGTTTGATAAGGCGTCTGCGATATTTATCTCGTTGGAGTGCATCGGCAAACCGGAGGACCAAGGCCATCTTCAAAAAACACACTGTCACGACTTATTTTTGGAGCGACTCACAGCTCGTATTGCATTGGTTGAAACAACACTCAGTCACTTTATCGACCTTTGTTGGAAACAGAGTGTCCGATACTCAGATTTAGACTTCGGTTGGAAGGTGGCGCTACGTGCCAACACATCAAAACCCGGCTGATCTTCTGTCGCAAGGCTGCAACGTGAACGAGTTTATCCAATCTACATCGTTTTCAGGTCCTTCATTTCTACTCGAGGATTCGCTTAACTGGCCCGCCCCAGGGGAACGACAAGATATTGACATGGACGTAGTCAACTCGGAGAAGCGAAAAGGTATTTTCACTGCCGTACAGGAGACAAACTACATCCTCAAGATCATCGATAACATCAGTTCATATTCACATAGCCTTCGTCTGATTGCTTGGATGATAAGATTCATACGGATATGTAGTGACGTTGACCACAACCTCGTCGACACCCGATGAACTTCGTTTTGCTTCGCATTGCCTTATTTGGAATATTCAACAAATCCATTTTGCAGAGGATATTCGCTTACTTCAGAAGCAAAAGTATTTAAAGAGTAGCTTAAAGTTTCTTACTCCTTTTCTAGATAATGTGAACGGATTTCAACTCGTCAAAGTAGGCGGACGATTGAAACACTCAACCCTACCAGACGGCCAAAAACATCCGTTGCTTCTGCCGAGCCAGTCTCAATTTGTTTGGAGTTATGTTCGCCATATGCATCTTCGGAATTATCACGATGGACCTAAAGCTTTAGTCGCACTCATTCGCTTGGAGTATTGGATTGTTAACGCCAAAGACTTGGCACGTCGAATTGTCCCCTCCTGTGTACACTGAGTTCGCTACAGACCAAAGTTTCTGCAACAACTCATGGGCTCATTACCACCGACTCGACTTTTTCCTGCTCGACCCTTTGAACGCTGTGGAATTGACTTTTGTGGACCCATCAATACGTATCTACGCATTCGAGGAAAGGGACCGTGTTCGTGTGCCTCATCACCAAGGCTGTTCACATCGAAGTAGTCTCGGACTTGTCAACGAAGGCCTTCTTAAACGCATTAAAACGGATGGGAGGTCGTCGCGCTGCCGGCAGACATATTCTGCGACAATGCCACTAATTTTGTAGGGGCATCGAATCAAATGCAGGAGCTAAAAAGGTTTTTGTTCTTGAAGGAGACACAGGATGAAATTTACAAATATTGCGCATCCGACTTTATTAATTTCCACTTTATTCCCCCCAGAGCACCTCATTTTGGAGGACTTTGGGAAGCGGCAGTCAAGAGTGCCAAAGGCCTGTTAAATCGTACGTTGGCCAGTACCAGATTCACCTTTGAAGAACTGAGCACTGTCGTCGTCGAAATAGAAGCAATCCTGAACTCACGACCACTATCACCGATTTCGTCAGACCCAAACGACTATAGCGCTCTCACGGCTTACGATAACTACCTGAGAGATCTCTGGAACACATCAAGCTGACAAATTTGGACCGCTACGATATGATTGCGGCCGTCAAGCAACGTTTTTGGAAGCAATGGTCGGCTGATTACGTCAACGAGTTGCGATCGCGGACGAAGTGGACAGCACCCTCAACGAATCCATGAGGATAATCTGCCCCCACTACGCTAGAAGTTAGGCCGAGTGCAGTCTACTGTGCTTGGGAAGGATGGTTGTTTTCGAGTGGTGCATCTCCGCACAGCAAATGGAACATGTTGCCGGCCAATACACAAACTGGCAATTCTTCCGGTTGTTTGAAAGCAGTCCTTTCAACGTGGCCGGGATGTTCGGTCAAACTTCGTCCACCCAACTAATTTAGAAGTAGTTAAACACCTCTCGTAGTCAAAGCGTACTCTCATAATTGCACGCTCTCACTATTCTCGCTTATGCTCGGTGCTCATGCACTAAAAACCCAATAAAGGAGTCGTCGACTGATACTCAACAGCACCTCATCGTCCTTATTATTTCTTGCAATTCGGTTTTAATTCGCTTGCTTGGTTTTGACAAACCCCCACAATTAAACAAATAAATATCTACAAGAAAAACGCTTCTTGTTCAAACAGAAGAAATCCGAACCTACATTCTGGCAAGGAAGCACTTAAATATCTTTCTGCTCCACAACTTTAGCAATGGCGACAACACGGTGGTAAGCCTTGAGCTCAAAGGATCACACATAAGGCTGATATCGTCCTATATGGCTCATGAGGAAAGCGATCCTCCCGGTGACCTAGTTGTAAACGACTTCGTAAAGTCGTGGCATACGCGGACGACGTGGCAATTATCCCTCACAGAGACGAGTGGTGTGAGGGACCCCCATATACTCCGAACAGCTAAACATTAGGCACTCCTTTAGGCTCCCTGATCACTGCAGCGTCTTCCAAGCGGAGGTCATTGCAATCAAGGAAGCACTAAACTGCCTTCAGGAAACTACCGCCATGGTAACCCGCATAAATATATATAGTGATAGCCGAGCTGCAATCAAATCGCTTAATGCGATCTCTGCAAACTCGGCCACCGTTGCAGATTGCCGCAAATCTCTTCACGAGATGGCTCAGCAATTTGTTATCAGCTTTATATGGGTCCCGGGCCACCGGGACATCGAAGGCAACTGCATTGCAGACGAGCTGGCCAGACTTGGCACTACAATCCGCCTTCTCCAAGACAAGGAGGATAGTCGTATGCCGATGGCCAAGTGGCAATTAGTACCACGTTGTCGAATAACTCGGCAAACATAGCTAACCATAGATAGGAAGCGCACCTCTGAGCTATGCAAGCTCGGCAGACGAAGGTGCAGCGCAGTCATACGTTCCCTAACGGGACACTGGCTAATACAACGACTTTTGCCGAAGCTGTAGAGACGAGGAAGAGGAGGAAACGGTGGAACACTTGTTCTGCTCATGCCCAGCTCTCAGCAGAAGAAGGCTACAGCACTTGGGCTCGCCCTTCATAGCAGAAATTTCGATAATGCCCACCATATGTCCCAGAAAGATAGTAACTTTATAAGAGCTCCAGGCTGGGATAACTGTTGACTTTAAGGTCTCACTATGCGAAAATGGGGGAATACCCTGCGGTATTACAACGGGCCGGAAACGGCCTAAGTGTGCTGGGCTCCCAGCGAGCCTGGCAGCCGCTATCACCTAACCTAACCTAACCTAACCTAAGTCAGTTTATTATTGGAAGGCCAATATATGGCCCCAACGACACAATATCAGATGAAAGAATTGGAAATCTGGAAAGGTGGAAATTAATTTTAAAAATGAAGAGAGGATTCTGGATTAAATGGAAAAATGATTACAATAGTCAACACGACTTTTCCGCTGTCGCCCAAAATGAAGCTATAAATCCGTTTCAGATACTTTGTATCTGCAACTTTACGTCTGGAAGATATTAAGCTTTCAAATTCAAATTTCATAATTTTTTTTCGGTATTTTGCCCCGAAATTTTGATTTTGAAAACTCAGGAAAAGTCGAAAAAAAATTATTTGATATCTTATTTTTTTAGTTTTAGATAGACACATTAATTAGGCGTAGTTGAAGGTATCGTTTGTAAAAATTGAAGGATAAACGGCTTAGTTACAACCGTTTGACCAAACTTTCATATTAAATATCTTCACATGAAGTTAGTTCAATTTTTCGGACAACCTGAGATCTTGGTTGTAGAAGTATTGAATTGATACCAGAGCTGTATGTTATTGGAACATAAATTTGAAAATTTATTTGTTTGTTCTAATTATAATTATAATTATAATTATAAACCAATCTTCGGACGGATTTAGGTCGATTTTGCTATTAAGACCTTTAATGAAATCTATGCCTATTATTCCATCACACGGTATAGCGAAATTTTGATCAACTATATGAAAATTATGGGGAATTATGTAGTTGCCTGTTTGTAGCTCTAATGAGGCAAGGCCTTTGGTTTTGATGATTAAGTTACCTATACCTTGATTGTCTATATTGTTATTAAGTTAGATGTCATTAAAGATATCGAAATCTTCCTTTAGAATTGAGATATCTGCACCTTTATCTAGTAAAAATGTCAAATTTTTTTTTGATTCAACGTTATAAAATGAAACAAAAATATTAAGATTGAAGTTAACAACATAAACTCTTTTTAGTTTTGTGTATCTAAAGGGGGGTTTGGATTTCCTGAGTTATTTTGGGCTACCCTAACATTGTTTTACTGCCTTTGTGAATTGTTATCGTAGCCTTGGTTGTTATAGGTTCCACCGTTATTACGGTTATTTCCCCTGTGCCACCACGACCTCTATAGTAGTTAGTGTTGTTGTTGTTGTTGTAACTGTTGTTGTGGATGTAACCACGACCATTTCCTCTACCACGATAGTTGTTTTGATAGTTACTACCGCGGTAGGTTTGTCCTTTTTGGGTATACATAACTGTATTTACGCTACCGGTAACAATGGTACTGGTAAGAATATAGGCGCTGATGGCTTCATTCATTGTTTTGCAGCCACCTGATTCCAGTACCGTTTTGACACTTTCATGTTCTGTTTTTCTAATCATTGTTTCAATGGCCTCACTTGTGCTGAGAGTGTCGGCATGTTCAGCTTGTATGCCCTGATCGATATACGCAGCTTCTAGCTGCTGTCGTAAATTTTCGACTTTATTAGTAAATTGCGTGGCGGTTTTACCCTTTTGGGTGAGTTTAGCCATATTTGTCTTAGCATTGTGAGGTGTTTCACCGACAATTATGGTCTGCAGTTTTGTTATGAATCCGTCTACTGTGGTCTCATTTTGGACCTTAAAGAGGGTTGTGCAAGTTATTTTTGACTTAATGAACTCTACAGCAAAAAATTCATGGTGGCCCTTAGTCATGTTGACTAGTTTTAGTGCAGTTATGAATTTTTGTAGATGGATTTTCTTACCATCAAATTCGGGTACTGCTACAGCAGTTTCTTTTATATATGCCCTCTGGGCAGCTGCAGCGTCCGCTGCTGTTTTTGTTCTTGAGAACTTGATGCTTAGGGGGTGATATTATTCTGAGGGTTCACTGTGGAATCATCCTCTGAAACTATATGGACATAAGTTGTGTTCGGACACTTTGGTCGAGGGCTTATTAGTCTTTCTATTGTATCAGCAATAGATACATATGTCACCGCGCTATTTAATGGATGGGTAGATGGAGGTCTAAGTTGAACCTATTTTTAACTATGAGTAGTTGTTCCCGAAGGCGATGTCTGAAGCTTGGAGATCACTGGAGATCAGTTAATTTGAATTTATTTTTGAGGAATAATTCCTGATCTCATTAAAAATAAACACTAAATTAATAGTGCGCCTATTTATTGTACTCGTTTGAGTTTAGTTTTTTTTTCTTAAATACTTTTTTTAGTGCTTTTATTTTTCAAATAACTTAAGTTTCCTATAACTGGTTGACCTGGCATTTTGTTGCTACGTCTGGAAGATATTAAGAATTCAAATTCAATTTTCATAATTTTTTGCTGTATTTTTTCCCGAAATTTTGACTTTAAAAACTCAGGAAAACTCGAAAAAAAATATATTATGATTAACATTTTTTGTTTTGGATAGACACATTAACTAGACGTCATTAAACGTATCGCTTGTCAGAATCTATGGATAAACGACTAAGTTTCAGCCCTTTGACCAAACCTTTATAATTATATATCTTCTTTTTCATTCGCCAACGAATAAACCTTAACTGGCTAGACTTACTTACATCGTACACAATAATAAGAAATCAAACAAAAGTAATTAACAATGAAAAAATCAGAAAGCAACTGTCTAACGACTGCTTTCCCCTGGCAAAAGGCGAACCGCATCTCTATTGGCAGCACATTATACTGGCGAAGAGCCCTAAATATTGCCTCGTTATTTCCGTAGTTGGTCCGGTGAAGATCAATTGCAAAAAGAGTGCATGGTCCCTAATGCTCCTGGCAGCCGTATTGAAGCCAATCCTAATAAGCAGATCAGGGCAATCAATGTTACCCACTAATAAGTCAAAAACTAAGATCTGAGCCGCAATGGTCCGACGATCGTCGAGAGAGGAGAGATGCAAGAGGCGGCATCTGCATTCATAGTATGGCAATGGAATTGTAAACTGCAAATGCTCAAGTGCAAACTTCAAAAACTTCCTCTGCAATCTCTCGATACGTGCAATCTGAACCACCCCAGTTGGGTTCCAAACCACTGAAGCTTATTCAAGGCGCGAGCGCACTAGGAAAGAATAAAGACTTATCCTCGTATATGGATCCCTGAACTGGGATGAGTTGCGCGTAACGAAGCCGAACATAGCATAAACCCTATTTGTGGTGATGACCACTAGACAGGGTCGACAAATTGTGGGGCCCAAGACCACGGACGACCTTGTATGCTCCAACTGCGGAAGAAAGCATGAAGCTTTCAACAGAACGTGCAAAATATATACAATGTTACTAAAAAATAGACGATCTTCAGTTAACGTTAAACCATCGCACCAGGATAACACGGCAAGGACGTAGGAAGATAGCTAATATCCCGGCTATCGTAGTCCAACGCGGCTTAACATTCGCAGATGCCTTTCGCCGAAACCAACCCCAGCAGAATTACAACTCCGAACCAGAATTACAACACTCTGTTCCCGCAGCTCCGTTGTAACCCAAGCTTAAGCCCCTGGCCCACTAGTAATCAGAGCTCTCAGCTCTGCCCTTCCCTATTAATCCCATTATGACAGACGACCACAATTTTTAACAATATTAACTTAGCGGTTTGGAATGCTCGTAGCCTAATTGCAAAAACAAATGAACTGGCTATCTTCCTCAACCGTCATGACATCGACGTCATGCTTATTTCTGAATCGCATCTACACACAGGAAGAAACTTCACATTACAAGGGTATGAGTGCTACAGGGCGGACCACCCTAGTACTAGAGCCAGAGGAGGAGCAGCTGTGCTCGTTAAAATAAGCATATCGTACTACCATTATCATCCTATCATTCTTGGGTCGATCCAGCTTGCGGCTATGATGATTCAAACGCAACGTGGGGAGATACTCGTTGCAGCTGCCTACCTGCCCCCTCTATATACTGGTCAACCACCGACTTCGAACAACTCCTGGCCCAACTTGGCGACAAGTATGTAATCGGAGGGACTTCAATGCCAACCATCGTATGTGGGGCAATTATAGAGCGGATCGAAGAGGAACGGAGCTATCTGAAGCGATGGCGACGCACTCCGCCCTGGTACTAGCTACGGGTAACCCAACCTACTATCCATCCAACAGAGCGTACACCCCTCTAACACCCCCCAACGCTAATAGCGACACTAGCCCTGTCTCCCCCTTTGGTCCCAGCCAGGACAAGGATGCTGTGCGCAAACACAAATACCTAGCTCTTCAGGGAGATTTTAGATGAATCGATAAATCTTAATGTAATCCTTACGACAATCGAGGAGGTAGATGAAGCAATAGACACATTAGTGGCAAAAATCCGTGACGCTTCTGCAGCTGCTACCACCTGCGGTCAATAGGACACTCAGACGGCTCGGATTAGATGCCACGGAGGCAGCACCTCGAGTGAAATTGAAGGGCTACTCCTATTGAAGAAACAACTCAGAAGGGAGTTCATCAGAACCAACGACCCGCGAGTGGACAGAATATACAGAAGAATAGCAAACAGAGTGCGAAAGAAACTGGCGTCGAGGAGAGCTGAGGACGTGGACAGAATGCTACGAGAAGCATCTGCTGTTCCAACTACGCACTCTGGAATCTCACTCGGCGGTTAAAGAGGTAAGCCAGCCCCAATTACCCCATCAAGAAGACCGACGGCTCGTGGGCAAGATCCCCAGGGGATAGGGCGGAGGCATTTGCATCAAACCTGGAGGATAGATTTCTTACCAGACGGCTTTAGCAAGGAGGTCCGAACTGGAAGAACCTCACCAAATGGAACTCCCAGTGGCTCCGATCACGCTACAGGACGTTGAAGAAAAAGTACAAAAGCTAAAATCCAAGTAAGCCCCAGTAATTGATAACATTGACAATCAAGTCACCAAAGCCCTGCCCCATAGAGCTCTATTATTCCTACTTCTCATTTTCAACTCGGCACTGAGGCTTGGCTATTTCCCCAAGGTATGGAAAAGAGCCAGAATTGTACAGTTCCTCAAACCCAACAAAGCACCAGATGACATGGACAGCTACAGGCCAATAAGTTTGCTCCCCACGTTTGGCAAGCTTTTTGAGCGATGTATTTTGATGAGACTGATGGACACAGAAATGATCAGAGACGCAGTACCCGATTTCCAGTTTGGCTTCAGGCTTCAACACGGCACGCCTGAACAACTTCATCGAGTCACTAAAACCATTCTCCAAGGCTTCCAGCGCAAGCTGTGCATGGTGGCAGCGTACCTTGACATTCAACAAGCGTTTGACCGGGTATTGATCAAACCAATGATCAACCCCCAAATGATCATGCTGGTCAGAAGCTTCCTAACCGAGAGAAGCTTCCGTGTGGCGCAGTGCGGCATTGCATCTTCACCCAAAACCATCCGGACTGGAGAACCACAGGGAAGTGTACTGGGGCCGCTACTATACACTCTGTTCACGCATGACATGCCGAAGCCAGCACACTTCAGACTACCTCGCAACCTAACTCTCACAATAGCTACATTCGCTGACGACGCTACCGTGATAGAAAGAGCAGAGTGTATATATGAAGCAACTGACATTCTACAAGAGTTCCTCAAGAAGTTTGAAAACTGGACATACAGGTGGAACATAAGCATCAACCCTGACAAATGCGCAATAGTCACACACATCCTAAGGAGAGGAAGCTGCCCTCGCGTATTCCTACACGGGGTCCTGGTGAACCAACTCAAGGAACACCAATACCTTGGCTTTACCCTAGATTCCCGGCTAACACTCAGAAGCTATATAAAAGGTATCACTGATCAGCTGATGGCAAAAGCCCGCAAACTGAACTAGTTCCTAAAACCTAAAAGTAAATTATCACTTAAAAACAAAGTTCACATCTACAAGGCTATACTAGCACCAGTGTGGAAATTCGGACTACAAATATGCAGTATTGCGGCCAAGACAAACCTAAAAAGAATAAGAACATTCAAGAGCAAACCCCTTCGCAGGATCTCTAAAGCTAAGTGGTTCCTGCGAAACAAAGACATCGCCAGAGACCTTGGTGTCCCCTCATCGGCGATGTTGTCAAGCGATTTTGTTCAGCACAAGCTGAAAAATATATCGCCAAACTCAGAAATCACCCCAACGTGCTAGCGAGCAGACTCGCCAGAGCCTCTCACCGACGACGGCTTCGACGGATCCACCGTATCGACCTACCTGACAGGATTATATGAAGACCTTTCACGTAGCATAGACACCTAAGAAATGAAGACCAAAAGACCGCACCATAACTGGATTATGCTTAATCCTTTCAGTTTTGTTATCTTTCTCTATTGCATAAGTAGCTATTTAGTTACTGTAATCAATAACAAATTATTATTATGTTGTTATATAAGTAGTCATGGTAATAAATTTCAACCATCCTGAAAAAAAGTTGCTCACAGCTCGGAGCAATGCCAACAAAACGCTTAACCTTTTTTGTGCGGTTCTTCCTCTCTTTCTTCCGTACAGTAACGAAGTCATCTGAATTAGAAAGGAGCGCAGCAGCTGATCCAGGGTCAATGACCGCAGTCGAGGTGGAGGCCACTAACCGCGGAGACCGTAATTCAGTCACATATATGACATTGGTGGCTTCCTTCCTTGCAACAACAGGCTTCACCCTCTTGTTTGACTTGACAGGGAGGGCAGACTGAAAATCAGATTTGAGATCCCGAAAAGGCTCTCAAGCTTCAACAGCTTCCTTAATAAATCGGCAGGTAATGATCAGGCAATTGCCGATCTTTTTGCCCGTTTTTTCCAAACTACCTATTCGCAGGACGTTTACTCTGGTCAGCCGTATCCATACGGTTTACCGAGGTCAAACGGCATTTTCAGTCCTTTGTTAAATGAAAGCTCGTTGCTTCATGATCTACGAACAGTAAAGCCGGTGTTCTCACCGGGTCCGGACGGAGTTCCCGGCTGTGTACTCAGATACTGTGCCGAGTCTCTGTGTGGGCCGTTGCTTAAACTATTCAACTTAACCATAAATTCTTCATGCTTTCCCCCGATATGGAAGGAGTCCCTTATTATTCCTCTCCATAAGAAAGGTAGCAAGTCTGACGCAATGAACTATAGAGGTATATCTAAGTTATCCGCTATTCCTAAAGTGTTTGAGAAAATTTTACCTCCGCACCTGCAGCACCTATGCAGATCACTTATATCTCCATCTCAACATGGATTTATAAGAGGAGATCAACCACTACTAGTTTATTGGAGTTCACCTCCTTTATAATTAAAGGCTTTCAAGGTAATTTACAGACGGATGTTGTTTACACCGATTTTAGTAAAGCGTTCGACTGTGTAAACCATTCCCTCGTAGCACAAAAGCTCGACCTTCTAGGGTTCCCGCCCAATCTCCTGAGATGGATCTCTAGCTACCTGTGTTCTAGGTCTCAAAGAGTCCTTTTCAAAAACTGCCTGTCCTCACCAGTTATGTTGACTTCGGGTGTACCACAGGGTAGCCATCTAGGCCCCTTACTCTTTACACTTTTTATAAATGACCTGCCTTCTGTATTAACATACTCTCGAGTACTCATGTATGCGGATGATGTTAAGCTCTGTGTCCAGTATAAGGACATTTCTTTTCAATCCAGGTTGCTATCCGATCTCGATAGAATTCAGTCTTGGTGTTGTGCAAATTTATTAAACCTTAATGCTTCAAAATGTAAAGTAATGACTTTTCATCGCTCCAGCGCCTTTCTGGTTCCTTACACCCTTTGTGGTGGTTCTCTTGAGAGAATTACCCGGGTTGATGATCTTGGTGTTCTACTAGATCCCAAGTTAAAGTTTTCAGAACACATTTCTACCATGGTGAATAAGGCCATGGGCGTGCTTGGGTTTATAAAGAGGTGGTCAAAGGAATTTGACGACCCCTATATAACAAAGACTCTCTACACCTCTCTGGTTCGTCCGATTTTAGAATACGGCTATTGTGTATGGTGCCCTCAGTATAACGTACACCAAGACCGTATAGAATCAGTTCAGAAAAACTTTTTACATTTTGCTCTTCGCGGCCTCAGCTGGGATGCGGGTGTGAGACTGCCGTCTTACGCTAATAGATTGCTCTTAAAAAACCTTCCAACCTTAGCTAATCGTAGGAAAATGCTTGGTGTGATTTTTGTGCACAACTTGATCAAGGGTGACGTAGATAGCCCTGACCTGTTGAGCCGCATAAACTTCACGATTCCTATTAGAAGCACTAGGAACTATACACCGTTGTTTCTTCCGCTTTGTAGATCGAATTATTCCTTGCATGAACCATTTAGGGTCCTATGCTCGGATTATAATTCCCTCTACCATATTATATCTACCATTAACTCCCTTCCTAGTCTTAAATTACTGATACTCTTACATCTTTCCCGTAATTAGTAATTACTTTGCGTCTTTAGTTAGATTAGTTCTACTTTTCCTCGAACACTAGTCTAACACCTATCTTTCCTGCATGTCCGCGATCGGTTCGGTAATCGAGTCGCGCGTTATGCGGCAGCGCCCCTCGGTCGGTTGGGCGGGAGGTGGGCTGCGTTCTTGCCCGGGATCCGCGCGTAACAGCCATTGGCTGGTGTCGCTTGGGCCACTTGATGGTGCAGTCATTGCATATCAACGTCCTAAAGAACACCTTGTCATTAAGTTCGTCAATTTTAGACTGCGAGTCATTCGCAACCATACAATTATCACACTGCCACATTAAGTAAGGCAGATTTATTAAAAGTTTCACAGCATCTGAGTGCAAATTAATGCACGACAGATAAAACGCACGGCACAACGACGAGCAGCGACGAACAGCATCAAAGCCACGAAGGTGAGCGGAGGTAACATCCGAATCGCATTCCGAGCATAGCGAAAACTCGATCGAACGCAGTGAGAGCTGATATGCCGTTTGGCACGTTTGGCACCGTTTCACGTAGCATAGACACCTAAGAAATGAAGACCAAAAGACCGCACCATAACTGGATTATGCTTAATCCTTTCAGTTTTGTTATCTTTCTCTATTGCATAAGTAGCTATTTAGTTACTGTAATCAATAACAAATTATTATTATGTTGTTATATAAGTAGTCATGGTAATAAATTTCAACCATCCTGAAAAAAAGTTGCTCACAGCTCGGAGCAATGCCAACAAAACGCTTAACCTTTTTTGTGCGGTTCTTCCTCTCTTTCTTCCGTACAGTAACGAAGTCATCTGAATTAGAAAGGAGCGCAGCAGCTGATCCAGGGTCAATGACCGCAGTCGAGGTGGAGGCCACTAACCGCGGAGACCGTAATTCAGTCACATATATGACATTGGTGGCTTCCTTCCTTGCAACAACAGGCTTCACCCTCTTGTTTGACTTGACAGGGAGGGCAGACTGAAAATCAGATTTGAGATCCCGAAAAGGCTCTCAAGCTTCAACAGCTTCCTTAATAAATCGGCAGGTAATGATCAGGCAATTGCCGATCTTTTTGCCCGTTTTTTCCAAACTACCTATTCGCAGGACGTTTACTCTGGTCAGCCGTATCCATACGGTTTACCGAGGTCAAACGGCATTTTCAGTCCTTTGTTAAATGAAAGCTCGTTGCTTCATGATCTACGAACAGTAAAGCCGGTGTTCTCACCGGGTCCGGACGGAGTTCCCGGCTGTGTACTCAGATACTGTGCCGAGTCTCTGTGTGGGCCGTTGCTTAAACTATTCAACTTAACCATAAATTCTTCATGCTTTCCCCCGATATGGAAGGAGTCCCTTATTATTCCTCTCCATAAGAAAGGTAGCAAGTCTGACGCAATGAACTATAGAGGTATATCTAAGTTATCCGCTATTCCTAAAGTGTTTGAGAAAATTTTACCTCCGCACCTGCAGCACCTATGCAGATCACTTATATCTCCATCTCAACATGGATTTATAAGAGGAGATCAACCACTACTAGTTTATTGGAGTTCACCTCCTTTATAATTAAAGGCTTTCAAGGTAATTTACAGACGGATGTTGTTTACACCGATTTTAGTAAAGCGTTCGACTGTGTAAACCATTCCCTCGTAGCACAAAAGCTCGACCTTCTAGGGTTCCCGCCCAATCTCCTGAGATGGATCTCTAGCTACCTGTGTTCTAGGTCTCAAAGAGTCCTTTTCAAAAACTGCCTGTCCTCACCAGTTATGTTGACTTCGGGTGTACCACAGGGTAGCCATCTAGGCCCCTTACTCTTTACACTTTTTATAAATGACCTGCCTTCTGTATTAACATACTCTCGAGTACTCATGTATGCGGATGATGTTAAGCTCTGTGTCCAGTATAAGGACATTTCTTTTCAATCCAGGTTGCTATCCGATCTCGATAGAATTCAGTCTTGGTGTTGTGCAAATTTATTAAACCTTAATGCTTCAAAATGTAAAGTAATGACTTTTCATCGCTCCAGCGCCTTTCTGGTTCCTTACACCCTTTGTGGTGGTTCTCTTGAGAGAATTACCCGGGTTGATGATCTTGGTGTTCTACTAGATCCCAAGTTAAAGTTTTCAGAACACATTTCTACCATGGTGAATAAGGCCATGGGCGTGCTTGGGTTTATAAAGAGGTGGTCAAAGGAATTTGACGACCCCTATATAACAAAGACTCTCTACACCTCTCTGGTTCGTCCGATTTTAGAATACGGCTATTGTGTATGGTGCCCTCAGTATAACGTACACCAAGACCGTATAGAATCAGTTCAGAAAAACTTTTTACATTTTGCTCTTCGCGGCCTCAGCTGGGATGCGGGTGTGAGACTGCCGTCTTACGCTAATAGATTGCTCTTAAAAAACCTTCCAACCTTAGCTAATCGTAGGAAAATGCTTGGTGTGATTTTTGTGCACAACTTGATCAAGGGTGACGTAGATAGCCCTGACCTGTTGAGCCGCATAAACTTCACGATTCCTATTAGAAGCACTAGGAACTATACACCGTTGTTTCTTCCGCTTTGTAGATCGAATTATTCCTTGCATGAACCATTTAGGGTCCTATGCTCGGATTATAATTCCCTCTACCATATTATATCTACCATTAACTCCCTTCCTAGTCTTAAATTACTGATACTCTTACATCTTTCCCGTAATTAGTAATTACTTTGCGTCTTTAGTTAGATTAGTTCTACTTTTCCTCGAACACTAGTCTAACACCTATCTTTCCTGCATGTCCGCGATCGGTTCGGTAATCGAGTCGCGCGTTATGCGGCAGCGCCCCTCGGTCGGTTGGGCGGGAGGTGGGCTGCGTTCTTGCCCGGGATCCGCGCGTAACAGCCATTGGCTGGTGTCGCTTGGGCCACTTGATGGTGCAGTCATTGCATATCAACGTCCTAAAGAACACCTTGTCATTAAGTTCGTCAATTTTAGACTGCGAGTCATTCGCAACCATACAATTATCACACTGCCACATTAAGTAAGGCAGATTTATTAAAAGTTTCACAGCATCTGAGTGCAAATTAATGCACGACAGATAAAACGCACGGCACAACGACGAGCAGCGACGAACAGCATCAAAGCCACGAAGGTGAGCGGAGGTAACATCCGAATCGCATTCCGAGCATAGCGAAAACTCGATCGAACGCAGTGAGAGCTGATATGCCGTTTGGCACCATCTAAAATGTCATTTTACCGTTAAAAACTGTTACAGATGAATCGATAAATCTTAATGTAATCCTTACGACAATCGAGGAGGTAGATGAAGCAATAGACACATTAGTGGCAAAAATCCGTGACGCTTCTGCAGCTGCTACCACCTGCGGTCAATAGGACACTCAGACGGCTCGGATTAGATGCCACGGAGGCAGCACCTCGAGTGAAATTGAAGGGCTACTCCTATTGAAGAAACAACTCAGAAGGGAGTTCATCAGAACCAACGACCCGCGAGTGGACAGAATATACAGAAGAATAGCAAACAGAGTGCGAAAGAAACTGGCGTCGAGGAGAGCTGAGGACGTGGACAGAATGCTACGAGAAGCATCTGCTGTTCCAACTACGCACTCTGGAATCTCACTCGGCGGTTAAAGAGGTAAGCCAGCCCCAATTACCCCATCAAGAAGACCGACGGCTCGTGGGCAAGATCCCCAGGGGATAGGGCGGAGGCATTTGCATCAAACCTGGAGGATAGATTTCTTACCAGACGGCTTTAGCAAGGAGGTCCGAACTGGAAGAACCTCACCAAATGGAACTCCCAGTGGCTCCGATCACGCTACAGGACGTTGAAGAAAAAGTACAAAAGCTAAAATCCAAGTAAGCCCCAGTAATTGATAACATTGACAATCAAGTCACCAAAGCCCTGCCCATAGAGCTCTATTATTCCTACTTCTCATTTTCAACTCGGCACTGAGGCTTGGCTATTTCCCCAAGGTATGGAAAAGAGCCAGAATTGTACAGTTCCTCAAACCCAACAAAGCACCAGATGACATGGACAGCTACAGGCCAATAAGTTTGCTCCCCACGTTTGGCAAGCTTTTTGAGCGATGTATTTTGATGAGACTGATGGACACAGAAATGATCAGAGACGCAGTACCCGATTTCCAGTTTGGCTTCAGGCTTCAACACGGCACGCCTGAACAACTTCATCGAGTCACTAAAACCATTCTCCAAGGCTTCCAGCGCAAGCTGTGCATGGTGGCAGCGTACCTTGACATTCAACAAGCGTTTGACCGGGTATTGATCAAACCAATGATCAACCCCCAAATGATCATGCTGGTCAGAAGCTTCCTAACCGAGAGAAGCTTCCGTGTGGCGCAGTGCGGCATTGCATCTTCACCCAAAACCATCCGGACTGGAGAACCACAGGGAAGTGTACTGGGGCCGCTACTATACACTCTGTTCACGCATGACATGCCGAAGCCAGCACACTTCAGACTACCTCGCAACCTAACTCTCACAATAGCTACATTCGCTGACGACGCTACCGTGATAGAAAGAGCAGAGTGTATATATGAAGCAACTGACATTCTACAAGAGTTCCTCAAGAAGTTTGAAAACTGGACATACAGGTGGAACATAAGCATCAACCCTGACAAATGCGCAATAGTCACACACATCCTAAGGAGAGGAAGCTGCCCTCGCGTATTCCTACACGGGGTCCTGGTGAATCAACTCAAGGAACACCAATACCTTGGCTTTACCCTAGATTCCCGGCTAACACTCAGAAGCTATATAAAAGGTATCACTGATCAGCTGATGGCAAAAGCCCGCAAACTGAACTAGTTCCTAAAACCTAAAAGTAAATTATCACTTAAAAACAAAGTTCACATCTACAAGGCTATACTAGCACCAGTGTGGAAATTCGGACTACAAATATGCAGTATTGCGGCCAAGACAAACCTAAAAAGAATAAGAACATTCAAGAGCAAACCCTTCGCAGGATCTCTAAAGCTAAGTGGTTCCTGCGAAACAAAGACATCGCCAGAGACCTTGGTGTCCCCCTCATCGGCGATGTTGTCAAGCGATTTTGTTCAGCACAAGCTGAAAAATATATCGCCAAACTCAGAAATCACCCCAACGTGCTAGCGAGCAGACTCGCCAGAGCCTCTCACCGACGACGGCTTCGACGGATCCACCGTATCGACCTACCTGACAGGATTATATGAAGACCTTTCACGTAGCATAGACACCTAAGAAATGAAGACCAAAAGACCGCACCATAACTGGATTATGCTTAATCCTTTCAGTTTTGTTATCTTTCTCTATTGCATAAGTAGCTATTTAGTTACTGTAATCAATAACAAATTATTATTATGTTGTTATATAAGTAGTCATGGTAATAAATTTCAACCATCCTGAAAAAAAGTTGCTCACAGCTCGGAGCAATGCCAACAAAACGCTTAACCTTTTTTGTGCGGTTCTTCCTCTCTTTCTTCCGTACAGTAACGAAGTCATCTGAATTAGAAAGGAGCGCAGCAGCTGATCCAGGGTCAATGACCGCAGTCGAGGTGGAGGCCACTAACCGCGGAGACCGTAATTCAGTCACATATATGACATTGGTGGCTTCCTTCCTTGCAACAACAGGCTTCACCCTCTTGTTTGACTTGACAGGGAGGGCAGACTGAAAATCAGATTTGAGATCCCGAAAAGGCTCTCAAGCTTCAACAGCTTCCTTAATAAATCGGCAGGTAATGATCAGGCAATTGCCGATCTTTTTGCCCGTTTTTTCCAAACTACCTATTCGCAGGACGTTTACTCTGGTCAGCCGTATCCATACGGTTTACCGAGGTCAAACGGCATTTTCAGTCCTTTGTTAAATGAAAGCTCGTTGCTTCATGATCTACGAACAGTAAAGCCGGTGTTCTCACCGGGTCCGGACGGAGTTCCCGGCTGTGTACTCAGATACTGTGCCGAGTCTCTGTGTGGGCCGTTGCTTAAACTATTCAACTTAACCATAAATTCTTCATGCTTTCCCCCGATATGGAAGGAGTCCCTTATTATTCCTCTCCATAAGAAAGGTAGCAAGTCTGACGCAATGAACTATAGAGGTATATCTAAGTTATCCGCTATTCCTAAAGTGTTTGAGAAAATTTTACCTCCGCACCTGCAGCACCTATGCAGATCACTTATATCTCCATCTCAACATGGATTTATAAGAGGAGATCAACCACTACTAGTTTATTGGAGTTCACCTCCTTTATAATTAAAGGCTTTCAAGGTAATTTACAGACGGATGTTGTTTACACCGATTTTAGTAAAGCGTTCGACTGTGTAAACCATTCCCTCGTAGCACAAAAGCTCGACCTTCTAGGGTTCCCGCCCAATCTCCTGAGATGGATCTCTAGCTACCTGTGTTCTAGGTCTCAAAGAGTCCTTTTCAAAAACTGCCTGTCCTCACCAGTTATGTTGACTTCGGGTGTACCACAGGGTAGCCATCTAGGCCCTTACTCTTTACACTTTTTATAAATGACCTGCCTTCTGTATTAACATACTCTCGAGTACTCATGTATGCGGATGATGTTAAGCTCTGTGTCCAGTATAAGGACATTTCTTTTCAATCCAGGTTGCTATCCGATCTCGATAGAATTCAGTCTTGGTGTTGTGCAAATTTATTAAACCTTAATGCTTCAAAATGTAAAGTAATGACTTTTCATCGCTCCAGCGCCTTTCTGGTTCCTTACACCCTTTGTGGTGGTTCTCTTGAGAGAATTACCCGGGTTGATGATCTTGGTGTTCTACTAGATCCCAAGTTAAAGTTTTCAGAACACATTTCTACCATGGTGAATAAGGCCATGGGCGTGCTTGGGTTTATAAAGAGGTGGTCAAAGGAATTTGACGACCCCTATATAACAAAGACTCTCTACACCTCTCTGGTTCGTCCGATTTTAGAATACGGCTATTGTGTATGGTGCCCTCAGTATAACGTACACCAAGACCGTATAGAATCAGTTCAGAAAAACTTTTTACATTTTGCTCTTCGCGGCCTCAGCTGGGATGCGGGTGTGAGACTGCCGTCTTACGCTAATAGATTGCTCTTAAAAAACCTTCCAACCTTAGCTAATCGTAGGAAAATGCTTGGTGTGATTTTTGTGCACAACTTGATCAAGGGTGACGTAGATAGCCCTGACCTGTTGAGCCGCATAAACTTCACGATTCCTATTAGAAGCACTAGGAACTATACACCGTTGTTTCTTCCGCTTTGTAGATCGAATTATTCCTTGCATGAACCATTTAGGGTCCTATGCTCGGATTATAATTCCCTCTACCATATTATATCTACCATTAACTCCCTTCCTAGTCTTAAATTACTGATACTCTTACATCTTTCCCGTAATTAGTAATTACTTTGCGTCTTTAGTTAGATTAGTTCTACTTTTCCTCGAACACTAGTCTAACACCTATCTTTCCTGCATGTCCGCGATCGGTTCGGTAATCGAGTCGCGCGTTATGCGGCAGCGCCCTCGGTCGGTTGGGCGGGAGGTGGGCTGCGTTCTTGCCCGGGATCCGCGCGTAACAGCCATTGGCTGGTGTCGCTTGGGCCACTTGATGGTGCAGTCATTGCATATCAACGTCCTAAAGAACACCTTGTCATTAAGTTCGTCAATTTTAGACTGCGAGTCATTCGCAACCATACAATTATCACACTGCCACATTAAGTAAGGCAGATTTATTAAAAGTTTCACAGCATCTGAGTGCAAATTAATGCACGACAGATAAAACGCACGGCACAACGACGAGCAGCGACGAACAGCATCAAAGCCACGAAGGTGAGCGGAGGTAACATCCGAATCGCATTCCGAGCATAGCGAAAACTCGATCGAACGCAGTGAGAGCTGATATGCCGTTTGGCACGTTTGGCACCGTTTCACGTAGCATAGACACCTAAGAAATGAAGACCAAAAGACCGCACCATAACTGGATTATGCTTAATCCTTTCAGTTTTGTTATCTTTCTCTATTGCATAAGTAGCTATTTAGTTACTGTAATCAATAACAAATTATTATTATGTTGTTATATAAGTAGTCATGGTAATAAATTTCAACCATCCTGAAAAAAAGTTGCTCACAGCTCGGAGCAATGCCAACAAAACGCTTAACCTTTTTTGTGCGGTTCTTCCTCTCTTTCTTCCGTACAGTAACGAAGTCATCTGAATTAGAAAGGAGCGCAGCAGCTGATCCAGGGTCAATGACCGCAGTCGAGGTGGAGGCCACTAACCGCGGAGACCGTAATTCAGTCACATATATGACATTGGTGGCTTCCTTCCTTGCAACAACAGGCTTCACCCTCTTGTTTGACTTGACAGGGAGGGCAGACTGAAAATCAGATTTGAGATCCCGAAAAGGCTCTCAAGCTTCAACAGCTTCCTTAATAAATCGGCAGGTAATGATCAGGCAATTGCCGATCTTTTTGCCCGTTTTTTCCAAACTACCTATTCGCAGGACGTTTACTCTGGTCAGCCGTATCCATACGGTTTACCGAGGTCAAACGGCATTTTCAGTCCTTTGTTAAATGAAAGCTCGTTGCTTCATGATCTACGAACAGTAAAGCCGGTGTTCTCACCGGGTCCGGACGGAGTTCCCGGCTGTGTACTCAGATACTGTGCCGAGTCTCTGTGTGGGCCGTTGCTTAAACTATTCAACTTAACCATAAATTCTTCATGCTTTCCCCCGATATGGAAGGAGTCCCTTATTATTCCTCTCCATAAGAAAGGTAGCAAGTCTGACGCAATGAACTATAGAGGTATATCTAAGTTATCCGCTATTCCTAAAGTGTTTGAGAAAATTTTACCTCCGCACCTGCAGCACCTATGCAGATCACTTATATCTCCATCTCAACATGGATTTATAAGAGGAGATCAACCACTACTAGTTTATTGGAGTTCACCTCCTTTATAATTAAAGGCTTTCAAGGTAATTTACAGACGGATGTTGTTTACACCGATTTTAGTAAAGCGTTCGACTGTGTAAACCATTCCCTCGTAGCACAAAAGCTCGACCTTCTAGGGTTCCCGCCCAATCTCCTGAGATGGATCTCTAGCTACCTGTGTTCTAGGTCTCAAAGAGTCCTTTTCAAAAACTGCCTGTCCTCACCAGTTATGTTGACTTCGGGTGTACCACAGGGTAGCCATCTAGGCCCCTTACTCTTTACACTTTTTATAAATGACCTGCCTTCTGTATTAACATACTCTCGAGTACTCATGTATGCGGATGATGTTAAGCTCTGTGTCCAGTATAAGGACATTTCTTTTCAATCCAGGTTGCTATCCGATCTCGATAGAATTCAGTCTTGGTGTTGTGCAAATTTATTAAACCTTAATGCTTCAAAATGTAAAGTAATGACTTTTCATCGCTCCAGCGCCTTTCTGGTTCCTTACACCCTTTGTGGTGGTTCTCTTGAGAGAATTACCCGGGTTGATGATCTTGGTGTTCTACTAGATCCCAAGTTAAAGTTTTCAGAACACATTTCTACCATGGTGAATAAGGCCATGGGCGTGCTTGGGTTTATAAAGAGGTGGTCAAAGGAATTTGACGACCCCTATATAACAAAGACTCTCTACACCTCTCTGGTTCGTCCGATTTTAGAATACGGCTATTGTGTATGGTGCCCTCAGTATAACGTACACCAAGACCGTATAGAATCAGTTCAGAAAAACTTTTTACATTTTGCTCTTCGCGGCCTCAGCTGGGATGCGGGTGTGAGACTGCCGTCTTACGCTAATAGATTGCTCTTAAAAAACCTTCCAACCTTAGCTAATCGTAGGAAAATGCTTGGTGTGATTTTTGTGCACAACTTGATCAAGGGTGACGTAGATAGCCCTGACCTGTTGAGCCGCATAAACTTCACGATTCCTATTAGAAGCACTAGGAACTATACACCGTTGTTTCTTCCGCTTTGTAGATCGAATTATTCCTTGCATGAACCATTTAGGGTCCTATGCTCGGATTATAATTCCCTCTACCATATTATATCTACCATTAACTCCCTTCCTAGTCTTAAATTACTGATACTCTTACATCTTTCCCGTAATTAGTAATTACTTTGCGTCTTTAGTTAGATTAGTTCTACTTTTCCTCGAACACTAGTCTAACACCTATCTTTCCTGCATGTCCGCGATCGGTTCGGTAATCGAGTCGCGCGTTATGCGGCAGCGCCCCTCGGTCGGTTGGGCGGGAGGTGGGCTGCGTTCTTGCCCGGGATCCGCGCGTAACAGCCATTGGCTGGTGTCGCTTGGGCCACTTGATGGTGCAGTCATTGCATATCAACGTCCTAAAGAACACCTTGTCATTAAGTTCGTCAATTTTAGACTGCGAGTCATTCGCAACCATACAATTATCACACTGCCACATTAAGTAAGGCAGATTTATTAAAAGTTTCACAGCATCTGAGTGCAAATTAATGCACGACAGATAAAACGCACGGCACAACGACGAGCAGCGACGAACAGCATTAAAGCCACGAAGGTGAGCGGAGGTAACATCCGAATCGCATTCCGAGCATAGCGAAAACTCGATCGAACGCAGTGAGAGCTGATATGCCGTTTGGCACCATCTAAAATGTCATTTTACCGTTAAAAACTGTTACAGACACAGATTTTTGGTATTTTTTGTAAGAAAAAAAACTGTAATATGTAGGCTAACGGAATCTATCGGCAAAATTTGGCATATGAAGGTTTGGACAAAGTGCTGCAACTTATAGCCTTTACAGCGATTAAAGCGCTCATTATTTTGTTAGTTTCTTGTAATTTCAAAGAACATGCGTGTGCTCTCTTCTTCTTATTCAATCGGTTTGTCTACGTTTGTAGGCAGAACAACTGACAAAACGATGCTTAAACGATGCGGCATTAAAGTAACTGCCTCGCATCATTTTTCCGCACCCTCGACAATGATTTTTGAATGTGGAAAACGGTGCATTTGGGAGTTTCATTACGAGCACCTATTTGTTTATGGTGGTGTCCGATGTATGTGAAAGTATCGTTGGCTCAACCCAACGAAAATTACGTGCTGCTGACTTGAATTTTCATGTGGCATTTTTAAAGTTGTAATCAGTGCATCCCAAATCATCTTTGTGGACCTTTGCAAGTATTTGTGTTACCATTTTGTTTGCAATCAGACTTATTTTAATTGAAATGTTCAGGAACGGTTTGACCGCTCAACTTAAAATTGAATTTGATTGGACAAAAATAACCTGATACCGAATTGTCTTCTTCTATCCACAGGAATTTTATGGGCATCATTGTCGCATATGAAAGTTTGGTCAAACGGTTATACCTTAGCCGTTTATTTTTATATTTTTATTAAGCCGCAGGGAAGGTATGTAAATACAATCTGTATAGACGCTTTTATTACCTATCTTTATTTCATTAATATCCTTAATTATGGAAGATATATATCATTTTCAGCGCATATTACTTTTTCTATGTGAACAAATATATTTTTATATAATATACTATACCGTACAATTAAATATACATTTTTGTACATATATACCGTATATATTTGTATATTGTTAATGTAATATACTAATATATCCATATGTACTCGTATATTAAATAAAAATTATTCCAATGTGAGTTATGTATATTATGTATATTGACATATGTATAACCGCTCATTATATTAATATATTCTATATTAAACAAAATTATCATCTAAAGCTAGGTATCCAGCACCGCGGAAACTAAAAATTAGTGTCAAACTACATGTAAAAAAAAATTGGCGAGGAATTTTTCGTTTGTGTTTTCCCGGCCTTAGTATACAGCAAGGTAAATGAAATCCACGAATTCTTATCGATAGTTGGTCTATCGACACGATTGTGGACTGAGAAAACAGCTGATATTCCCGCCACGAATATATATGTGCCTAATATTACTGAAGTAAAAGTGAAAAGTGGAGGCAAAAACTGTGCGCAAAACCAAAAAGAGATATGCAAATTTTTAAAGTGAGGAGAAGATTGCTTTAATAAAAGCAGTTGAGGCAAGACCATGTCTTTGGCGGATCATGGAAAATAAGGATTTTGATCATTTTGACACTTTGGCGCCTCTGACTGCGCTGTACTTCTCCTTCCTATTTTTTGGCAACAATTTATGCTGCCACAAACACAATCACTTCATCGTCAGACTTATAGATTTTCCTTTTTTTAATTTCAGTTGAATTTTCAAAATTGGCGCTGTTTACAAAAACAGCTGATTCATGAGAGTGGCAAATAACTTTTTAGGTTCTTGGTCACACTATTCAGTTAAATTCCACACAACTGAAATAAAGAGCAGATTCCTGTTAGTAATTTTCCGCGGTGTTGGAGACAGGCCTTTAAGCATGAACAAAATAACAGTTATTCTGATCTTGTAAGGCAAGCTTCTTCAAAAAGTTGCGGCTTAAAAAATGCTAATTTAAAGGTTGTGTCACATTTGGCTTGTTTCCCTTTGGGCAACGTCGGCTAGCTGTCGATCCCAGGGCTGGGTAGTTCCTCTTGCCCGCCAAATCTAGACAAAGAAATACGTTTCTTTGAAAAATACGACTTCTCGGAACATCCAAACAAACAAGGAACCAGTACTTAATGACATTACAGCAAAAAATAAATAAAAGAACACAACAACAAGGCAAACAAATGGACAGCTGTCAAGTGGGTGAAGCATTGGTGTTTCCCCTTCGGGCGCCCGCCCTGCTTGTGGTCAAACTCCAAACGTCCTTTTTGGCCACCCTCTGCTGTAACAGCCAATTTCAATTTTTCTTTCAGATCTATATATCAATATATGTACATGTATAAAAAATAGCCTCATCAAAAAGACCAAAGGAATACCAATACGTTTAACCAGAAAAAAATATATAATTAAATAATTAAGTGAAATTAATAAATATGTTAAAGCGATCACGGGGATTGCGGTTGTGGTGGGATATGCGTGATATGGCAGATGAAGTTTTGTTGATTTAAAGTGGGCCCTACCGAGACTAGCCTACCAAAAGCTCTTGTTAAGGGTCAACGGGGCAGCCGATCAGCTGTTGGCGGAAAGGTGTTGGTGTTTTTACAATAAACAATCGGATGCTACGTTAAATTTAATTACTTAAATAACTAAAAATTGTCAGGAGAACACATAAGGGACAACACGAGGAACAGAACAACATTCAAGGTGGATCGTATTTTTTTACAATGTGATGTGGCTTCAAATAGCGGTGCCGTCAGGTCCGCTGGATACATAGAAGTGGATCCTCTCCAGAAAAGTCAAATTAGATCCTCGCCAGGAAGTTCAAAGTGGCTCCTTTTCAGGAAATGTGTCTTCCTAGCAGCTCTGTGGAAGCTTCCTCTGGCCCGGCCTCTCGGTGATCTTTCGGGCCAGGCTATTGGGGAAAACAAACAGGTGTCTACCATATATCCCCTTTTTAGTTAAACGGGTCTCGAAGCTCGACACTCACTTTTAAAATTTCTGCTCTATCCCAAAAAAGTAGATAGGCTTTAACGGATCTCACTAGCCTCCGCACAATGTGACTTCTGGATTCAATCCACGTTTTCTGTAATTTTTTCACTTCTATTTATCCCTTCGGGCCTTCACTAATACCTCTATATTACCCTTTGCTCATCCTTACATCTATTCCAGTAACGGATTAGATTCCTGCTCGCCCCGATCTCGTCCTACCGTATAGAGCCACTCTGGGAACCCGATAGATGGCGCTTCGCCCCCAGCCTTGGAGTACCTATCGCTCCTGTGGGATGCAATAGGTGACGGCAGACCAGAAATCCAAAAACTCCAACGAACACATAAAATATCAGTTCTAGCGTCCATCAATATTATAACACACACACAAAGTACATGAGAATGCATGTGCACCCATACAAAATACGCTGAAACAAAACAGAAAAAAGAAACAATAAATCAAAAGCAATTAATTGCAGTATTGGCGGTGGCGATTGACCATGCTACCCACTCGGGTGGTTCGTACATGGGTACGAAGTAATCCTGTGGTAGGCAAACGACGAACCACTCAAATACTTTACAACCGAACGAGTTCGGTGGGGTGCAACGTCTCACCAGTAAACGAAAGAAACGAAAAAAAAAAAACGAAGTGAGCAGGTAGGTTAAAGGATTCTGCGCTGCTCTGTTTTCCTTTATGCTTCCAGACATTCCATTGCTGGAATATTCTATTGCTTTGCTTTTGCCTTTAGTAAGTGACGAAATGAGTGTTGAATTACAAGTGCGACAAGTAAAAGTGAATTACAGATTATTATACAATAAATTTAGTAAACCAAAGGTAAGACAAAGACAACACAACTTAATTATACAATATACAGCAAACGACATATACATATGTACGCCACTCCGACTGGGTCACACAAAACTTACGCACAAACACTACCTGGATCCCACAGCGTCACGAAACTGCCCGATCTGCCAGTCACATACTCCAGCAACCATGGAGCACATCCTCAACTTATGCCCTGCAACTACCCAAATTAAACAAAAAATATTTAAAAATCTAAATATCACCCAATATTTAAGTAATCCATCCAAAGAAAACATCAAACTAATAATAGAATATCTAAAAGAAACAAATATATACCACGAAATCTAAGCTTAATCAAATTTAAAAACATAATATATACCTGTACATATCATAGCCTTAAAACTTGTACATATATAATTAACTCTGTAGTCGATGGCCCTGGCAGCTAGCACGATACAAGGTCTCATGCCGGACTTGGCTTTGCAAGCCTTTTCTGACATAAAATAAATAAATAAATAAATAAATATGTACGCCAGCTCAAAAAAGGAGTAAGAAAGAAAAGCAGAAAAACTAACTTGCGTTAGAGGAGAAAAAGTTTATTTATATGTTGTATTTATAGATGCTATAACTGCAGCGTCAGGTACTAGGTACTGAAATACAACTAAGTAAAGATCTTCAACTCAAAAAAAACGATATTTTAAAAATACAAATAATAATATTAATTTAAATAAAAACAACCCAAACAACCCTTTTAAAAATTAACTACAAAAATATTATATGAAATAAATGAATTCATGTACTGAACATTTTTAAAATTGTGAGCGAATCAAATGATTCTTTTGATGTAGATTCACTTGGTTCTTTTGATCGTCAATTTGACAATCGTATGCTGAAATGAGAATGTGAATGCTACCGGTTCATTTACCAGTAACAAAATGTCGCCGCAATCGGTACTTCAAACAAATTGGGCTTCGAGATGTGAATACGTCAGAGTTTTTTTTCCTACTGATTTTATTAGAAAATATGCAGAGTTTATATACAGTTTTGATGGGTAACAATTGCTTATTTAGATTCTTAGGATTGGTCTTTAGTTCTAGGTAAAATATCTATTTGTTGATTTATGACTAAACAATTATTACAAATTTAACAGCATATGGGTTAGGTCTTAAACATTTTATGACGGTTGCAAAGGATATCTTAAAGATGTGCGCGATAGTTCAAATAATGTAGATATGAATGCATCCAGCTGGCCGTTGTCTTTTTATTTAGGTCATCTTATGTGTTTATTTGGGTCTGTTGGATAATGATTTTCATCCCCGATCGGCCGAATAATTATTTCGAATAAATAAAAACGCGCGCTGAAATAAAATTGCGAGTACTGCTGTACGGCTTGATATTTGGAGACGAGGAGCGCCACTTGCTCCGCTCCTGAAAAAGCGGGAGATACGGGGCACTCCATTTTCTCCAGAATGCCTGCTTCATTTGGCACAAACGCTGCCATCGACTCAGGAGGTAGAACCGGAGATACGTCACGTCCGGCTCGTCGAATGCAGCACTCGGTACTCCATTAAGAAAGTAGTTTGGCGTGAGCACATCCAGATCGTCAGGACTTTCTGAAATTGCATAAAGTGGCCGGGAATTTAGTAAAGCAGAGATTTCACAAGTCAAGGTCTGAATTTCATCAAGGGTGATAATGTAAGTGCCAACGATGCGATAAAAATGATGTTTAGCTGCTTTAACAGCCGCCTCCCACAAGCCCCCAAAGTGAGGCGATCGAGGGGGGATGAACTTCCAATCGATCCCACTGGAAACGCATAAATTTGATACAGCCGAAGTATGAGGATCGCTGAGGAACAGCTGCCGAAGTTTCAAAAGCTCATTTTCTGCTCCTACAAAATTTTTCGCATTGTCTGTCCATTGTCTGTTCGAGGTTTGGGACGTAGACTTATAAAACGCCTTAATGTTTTCAAAAAGTATTCTGTGGACAAATCCCGAAAAACTTCCTAATGAGTCGCCTTGGCGCTAAAACATACGAAGACAGCTATATAGCATTTGATTGGAGGCCTGCTTCTGACTTCCGACTTGTAATAAAAGGGTCTGCAAAAATCCACGCCTGTTGTTTGAAATGCTGGATAAGTCTTTACGCGATCCTCAGGCAAACTTCCCATGATATGCTCCCTCAGCACTGGCTTCAATCGAAAACATCGAACACATTTGTGAATGATGCCTGCCAAATATTTGCTTCCGGCCAATAGGCCAGAATTTTTGACTAAGCTATCCGAACAATCCTTGCGCTCTTGCATGGAGGCCTTAAACTCAAATCAATCCAAAACCGTCCAGAAATGGATTCAGTGCGGCCATCGCGTTTTTTGGTGATAAAGCCTGCTTGCTGGTGAGGGCTCTTATCTCTTCCGAAAATTTCTGCTGCTGTATTTTTTGGTGATAAAGCCTGCTTGCTGGTGAGGGCTCTTATCTCTTCCGAAAATTTCTGCTGCTGTATTGCCCTTATGAGTAAGTGCATGCCATTTTTGACTTCATTCGGCTAATACGAGGGCAGCCGATAGCTCAAACTTTGGGTTTTTTTTTTTTCATAGTGGTTGTATTTTATTACTATGACTACTTATATCACAACATAATAATAATTTGTTATTGCTTACTGTAACTAAATAGCTACTTATGCAATAGCTTTGGATAGTCCTCTTTTTCAAGGGTGCGACTCTGGACTTGGAGCATAAGAGATGGCTTTGCACACTACCAACAGCTTCCGACCGCATGTACAGACACGCACCATATTCTGACTGGCTCGCATCACAAAACGCATGCATTTCCACTCTGGATTTCTGACGAAGAACGTAACATGGAAATTTAAAATTCCTAACCATCGACAGCTGCGAAGTTAGCTCGCTTCACGTCGTATGAAGATCCTGGGGCAGACTTTCGTCCTAGTCCAACTTGAGGTTTTCGTTCCATAACGACTGCATAAATATTTTTGCCTTTGTGATAATGGGAGATATGAGTCCTAAAGGATCGTAGAACCTAAAAAGTGTATACAGGACCGAAAGCTTCGATATTGACGATAGCGACGTGAACGAAACTGAACAGAAGATTGTCCGTGGTGGTATCCCAAACTAGACCAAGAGTTTAGTTACCTCTGTCCCGTCGTGAAAGGTAAAGAACTTCTCGCGATCCGCTTCAGATTCGCCTTCTAAAGCAGCGACTTCATTTGAACACCATTTACGTATGGGAAAACATCCTTTTGAGATTAGCTTCTTCACCTGACGACGAATCTCGATGACCGAATCAAAGCAAATGCTGAAGTGCAAACTTCAAAAACTTCCTCTGCAATCTCTCGATACGTGCAATCTGAACCACCCCAGTTGGGTTCCAAACCACTGAAGCTTATTCAAGGCGCGAGCGCACTAGGAAAGAATAAAGACTTATCCTCGTATATGGATCCCTGAACTGGGATGAGTTGCGCGTAACGAAGCCGAACATAGCATAAACCCTATTTGTGGTGATGACCACTAGACAGGGTCGACAAATTGTGGGGCCCAAGACCACGGACGACCTTGTATGCTCCAACTGCGGAAGAAAGCATGAAGCTTTCAACAGAACGTGCAAAATATATACAATGTTACTAAAAAATAGACGCTCTTCAGTTAACGTTAAACCACCGCACCAGGATAACACGGCAAGGACGTAGGAAGATAGCTAATATCCCGGCTATCGTAGTCCAACGCGGCTTAACATTCGCAGATGCCTTTCGCCGAAACCAACCCCAGCAGAATTACAACTCCGAACCAGAATTACAACACTCTGTTCCCGCAGCTCCGTTGTAACCCAAGCTTAAGCCCCTGGCCCACTAGTAATCAGAGCTCTCAGCTCTGCCCTTCCCTATTAATCCCATTATGACAGACGACCACAATTTTTAACAATATTAACTTAGCGGTTTGGAATGCTCGTAGCCTAATTGCAAAAACAAAAGAACTGGCTATCTTCCTCAACCGTCATGACATCGACGTCATGCTTATTTCTGAATCGCATCTACACACAGGAAGAAACTTCACATTACAAGGGTATGAGTGCTACAGGGCGGACCACCCTAGTACTAGAGCCAGAGGAGGAGCAGCTGTGCTCGTTAAAATAAGCATATCGTACTACCATTATCATCCTATCATTCTTGGGTCGATCCAGCTTGCGGCTATGATGATTCAAACGCAACGTGGGGAGATACTCGTTGCAGCTGCCTACCTGCCCCCCTCTATATACTGGTCAACCACCGACTTCGAACAACTCCTGGCCCAACTTGGCGACAAGTATGTAATCGGAGGGGACTTCAATGCCAACCATCGTATGTGGGGCAATTATAGAGCGGATCGAAGAGGAACGGAGCTATCTGAAGCGATGGCGACGCACTCCGCCCTGGTACTAGCTACGGGTAACCCAACCTACTATCCATCCAACAGAGCGTACACCCCCTCTAACACCCCCCAACGCTAATAGCGACACTAGCCCTGTCTCCCCCTTTGGTCCCAGCCAGGACAAGGATGCTGTGCGCAAACACAAATACCTAGCTCTTCAGGGAGATTTTAGATGAATCGATAAATCTTAATGTAATCCTTACGACAATCGAGGAGGTAGATGAAGCAATAGACACATTAGTGGCAAAAATCCGTGACGCTTCTGCAGCTGCTACCACCTGCGGTCAATAGGACACTCAGACGGCTCGGATTAGATGCCACGGAGGCAGCACCTCGAGTGAAATTGAAGGGCTACTCCTATTGAAGAAACAACTCAGAAGGGAGTTCATCAGAACCAACGACCCGCGAGTGGACAGAATATACAGAAGAATAGCAAACAGAGTGCGAAAGAAACTGGCGTCGAGGAGAGCTGAGGACGTGGACAGAATGCTACGAGAAGCATCTGCTGTTCCAACTACGCACTCTGGAATCTCACTCGGCGGTTAAAGAGGTAAGCCAGCCCCAATTACCCCATCAAGAAGACCGACGGCTCGTGGGCAAGATCCCCAGGGGATAGGGCGGAGGCATTTGCATCAAACCTGGAGGATAGATTTCTTACCAGACGGCTTTAGCAAGGAGGTCCGAACTGGAAGAACCTCACCAAATGGAACTCCCAGTGGCTCCGATCACGCTACAGGACGTTGAAGAAAAAGTACAAAAGCTAAAATCCAAGTAAGCCCCAGTAATTGATAACATTGACAATCAAGTCACCAAAGCCCTGCCCATAGAGCTCTATTATTCCTACTTCTCATTTTCAACTCGGCACTGAGGCTTGGCTATTTCCCAAGGTATGGAAAAGAGCCAGAATTGTACAGTTCCTCAAACCCAACAAAGCACCAGATGACATGGACAGCTACAGGCCAATAAGTTTGCTCCCCACGTTTGGCAAGCTTTTTGAGCGATGTATTTTGATGAGACTGATGGACACAGAAATGATCAGAGACGCAGTACCCGATTTCCAGTTTGGCTTCAGGCTTCAACACGGCACGCCTGAACAACTTCATCGAGTCACTGAAACCATTCTCCAAGGCTTCCAGCGCAAGCTGTGCATGGTGGCAGCGTACCTTGACATTCAACAAGCGTTTGACCGGGTATTGATCAAACCAATGATCAACCCCAAATGATCATGCTGGTCAGAAGCTTCCTAACCGAGAGAAGCTTCCGTGTGGCGCAGTGCGGCATTGCATCTTCACCCAAAACCATCCGGACTGGAGAACCACAGGGAAGTGTACTGGGGCCGCTACTATACACTCTGTTCACGCATGACATGCCGAAGCCAGCACACTTCAGACTACCTCGCAACCTAACTCTCACAATAGCTACATTCGCTGACGACGCTACCGTGATAGAAAGAGCAGAGTGTATATATGAAGCAACTGACATTCTACAAGAGTTCCTCAAGAAGTTTGAAAACTGGACATACAGGTGGAACATAAGCATCAACCCTGACAAATGCGCAATAGTCACACACATCCTAAGGAGAGGAAGCTGCCCTCGCGTATTCCTACACGGGGTCCTGGTGAACCAACTCAAGGAACACCAATACCTTGGCTTTACCCTAGATTCCCGGCTAACACTCAGAAGCTATATAAAAGGTATCACTGATCAGCTGATGGCAAAAGCCCGCAAACTGAACTAGTTCCTAAAACCTAAAAGTAAATTATCACTTAAAAACAAAGTTCACATCTAAAAGGCTATACTAGCACCAGTGTGGAAATTCGGACTACAAATATGCAGTATTGCGGCCAAGACAAACCTAAAAAGAATAAGAACATTCAAGAGCAAACCCCTTCGCAGGATCTCTAAAGCTAAGTGGTTCCTGCGAAACAAAGACATCGCCAGAGACCTTGGTGTCCCCCTCATCGGCGATGTTGTCAAGCGATTTTGTTCAGCACAAGCTGAAAAATATATCGCCAAACTCAGAAATCACCCCAACGTGCTAGCGAGCAGACTCGCCAGAGCCTCTCACCGACGACGGCTTCGACGGATCCACCGTATCGACCTACCTGACAGGATTATATGAAGACCTTTCACGTAGCATAGACACCTAAGAAATGAAGACCAAAAGACCGCACCATAACTGGATTATGCTTAATCCTTTCAGTTTTGTTATCTTTCTCTATTGCATAAGTAGCTATTTAGTTACTGTAATCAATAACAAATTATTATTATGTTGTTATATAAGTAGTCATGGTAATAAATTTCAACCATCCTGAAAAAAAGTTGCTCACAGCTCGGAGCAATGCCAACAAAACGCTTAACCTTTTTTGTGCGGTTCTTCCTCTCTTTCTTCCGTACAGTAACGAAGTCATCTGAATTAGAAAGGAGCGCAGCAGCTGATCCAGGGTCAATGACCGCAGTCGAGGTGGAGGCCACTAACCGCGGAGACCGTAATTCAGTCACATATATGACATTGGTGGCTTCCTTCCTTGCAACAACAGGCTTCACCCTCTTGTTTGACTTGACAGGGAGGGCAGACTGAAAATCAGATTTGAGATCCCGAAAAAGCTCTCAAGCTTCAACAGCTTCCTTAATAAATCGGCAGGTAATGATCAGGCAATTGCCGATCTTTTTGCCCGTTTTTTCCAAACTACCTATTCGCAGGACGTTTACTCTGGTCAGCCGTATCCATACGGTTTACCGAGGTCAAACGGCATTTTCAGTCCTTTGTTAAATGAAAGCTCGTTGCTTCATGATCTACGAACAGTAAAGCCGGTGTTCTCACCGGGTCCGGACGGAGTTCCCGGCTGTGTACTCAGATACTGTGCCGAGTCTCTGTGTGGGCCGTTGCTTAAACTATTCAACTTAATCATAAATTCTTCATGCTTTCCCCCGATATGGAAGGAGTCCCTTATTATTCCTCTCCATAAGAAAGGTAGCAAGTCTGACGCAATGAACTATAGAGGTATATCTAAGTTATCCGCTATTCCTAAAGTGTTTGAGAAAATTTTACCTCCGCACCTGCAGCACCTATGCAGATCACTTATATCTCCATCTCAACATGGATTTATAAGAGGAGATCAACCACTACTAGTTTATTGGAGTTCACCTCCTTTATAATTAAAGGCTTTCAAGGTAATTTACAGACGGATGTTGTTTACACCGATTTTAGTAAAGCGTTCGACTGTGTAAACCATTCCCTCGTAGCACAAAAGCTCGACCTTCTAGGGTTCCCGCCCAATCTCCTGAGATGGATCTCTAGCTACCTGTGTTCTAGGTCTCAAAGAGTCCTTTTCAAAAACTGCCTGTCCTCACCAGTTATGTTGACTTCGGGTGTACCACAGGGTAGCCATCTAGGCCCCTTACTCTTTACACTTTTTATAAATGACCTGTCTTCTGTATTCTACTCATGTATGCGGATGATGTTAAGCTCTGTGTCCAGTATAAGGATATTTCTTTTCAATCCAGGTTGCTATCCGATCTCGATAGAATTCAGTCTTGGTGTTGTGCAAATTTATTAAACCTTAATGCTTCAAAATGTAAAGTAATGACTTTTCATCGCTCCAGCGCCTTTCTGGTTCCTTACACCCTTTGTGGTGGTTCTCTTGAGAGAATTACCCGGGTTGATGATCTTGGTGTTCTACTAGATCCCAAGTTAAAGTTTTCAGAACACATTTCTACCATGGTGAATAAGGCCATGGGCGTGCTTGGGTTTATAAAGAGGTGGTCAAAGGAATTTGACGACCCCTATATAACAAAGACTCTCTACACCTCTCTGGTTCGTCCGATTTTAGAATACGGCTATTGTGTATGGTGCCCTCAGTATAACGTACACCAAGACCGTATAGAATCAGTTCAGAAAAACTTTTTACATTTTGCTCTTCGCGGCCTCAGCTGGGATGCGGGTGTGAGACTGCCGTCTTACGCTAATAGATTGCTCTTAAAAAACCTTCCAACCTTAGCTAATCGTAGGAAAATGCTTGGTGTGATTTTTGTGCACAACTTGATCAAGGGTGACATAGATAGCCCTGACCTGTTGAGCCGCATAAACTTCACGATTCCTATTAGAAGCACTAGGAACTATACACCGTTGTTTCTTCCGCTTTGTAGATCTCATTATTCCTTGCATGAACCATTTAGGGTCCTATGCTCGGATTATAATTCCCTCTACCATATTATATCTACCATTAACTCCCTTCCTAGTCTTAAATTACTGATACTCTTACATCTTTCCCGTAATTAGTAATTACTTTTCTTCTTTAGTTAGATTAGTTCTACTTTTCCTCGAACACTAGTCTAACACCTATCTTTCCTGCATGTCCGCGATCGGTTCGGTAATCGAGTCGCGCGTTATGCGGCAGCGCCCCTCGGTCGGTTGGGCGGGAGGTGGGCTGCGTTCTTGCCCGGGATCCGCGCGTAACAGCCATTGGCTGGTGTCGCTTGGGCCACTTGATGGTGCAGTCATTGCATATCAACGTCCTAAAGAACACCTTGTCATTAAGTTCGTCAATTTTAGACTGCGAGTCATTCGCAACCATACAATTATCACACTGCCACATTAAGTAAGGCAGATTTATTAAAAGTTTCACAGCATCTGAGTGCAAATTAATGCACGACAGATAAAACGCACGGCACAACGACGAGCAGCGACGAACAGCATCAAAGCCACGAAGGTGAGCGGAGGTAACATCCGAATCGCATTCCGAGCATAGCGAAAACTCGATCGAACGCAGTGAGAGCTGATATGCCGTTTGGCACCATCTAAAATGTCATTTTACCGTTAAAAACTGTTACAGACACAGATTTTTGGTATTTTTTGTAAGAAAAAAAACTGTAATATGTAGGCTAACGGAATCTATCGGCAAAATTTGGCATATGAAGGTTTGGACAAAGTGCTGCAACTTATAGCCTTTACAGCGATTAAAGCGCTCATTATTTAGTTAGTTTCTTGTAATTTCAAAGAACATGCGTGTGCTCTCTTCTTCTTAGAACAGAACAGCTGACAAAACGATGCTTAAACGATGCGGCATTAAAGTAACCGCCTCGCATCATTTTTCCGCACCCTCGACAATGATTTTTGAATGTGGAAAACGGTGCATTTGGGAGTTTCATTACGAGCACCTATTTGTTTATGGTGGTGTCCGATGTATGTGAAAGTATCGTTGGCTCAACCCAACGAAAATTACGTGCTGCTGACTTGAATTTTCATGTGGCATTTTTAAAGTTGTAATCAGTGCATCCCAAATCATCTTTGTGGACCTTTGCAAGTATTTGTGTTACCATTTTGTTTGCAATCAGACTTATTTTAATTGAAATGTTCAGGAACGGTTTGACCGCTCAACTTAAAATTGAATTTGATTGGACAAAAATAACATGATACCGAATTGTCTTCTTCTATCCACAGGAATCTTATGGGCATCATTGTCGCATGTTTAAAATTTTTTAATGAATGTTTTTTTTTTTTTCATGGAGTAGTTTTTTTTAAAGAATTTTTAAAAAACTTTGTGTTTTTTGTCATAGGTAGTGCTTCTATTTTTCACATAACTTAAGTTTCCTAAAACTGGTTGTATTGAACTTTGCAGTTAAAAAGCTGACAAATGCAGCTATAAATCCGACTCAGACACTTTGTAGCTGCAACTTAACGTCTGGAAGATATTAAGCTTCCAAATTGAAATTTCATAATTTTATTCGGTATTTTACCCCGAAATTTTGACTTTAAAAGCTCAGGAAAAGTCGAAAAAAAATATTTGAATACCTTGATTTTTGGTTTTAGATAGACACATTAATTAGGCGTCGTTTAAGGTATCGCTTATAAAAATATAAAAATAAACGGCTAAGTTATAACCGTTTGACCAAAAGTACATATGCCGTTTGGCACTATTCCAAATGCCATTTTACCGTTAAAAACTGTTACAAACGCAGATTTTTGGTATTTTTGTAGGAAAAAAAACGGTTATTCGTCGGCTAACGGAATTTATCGGCGAAATTCGGCATATGAAAGTTTGGTCAAACGGTTATAACTTAGCCGTTTATTTTTATATTTTTATTAAGCCGCAGGGAAGGTATGTAAATACAATCTGTATAGACGCTTTTATTACCTATCTTTATTTCATTAATATCCTTAATTATGGAAGATATATATCATTTTCAGCGCATATTACTTTTTCTATGTGAACAAATATATTTTTATATAATATACTATACCGTACAATTAAATATACATTTTTGTACATATATACCGTATATATTTGTATATTGTTAATGTAATATACTAATATATCCATATGTACTCGTATATTAAATAAAAATTATTCCAATGTGAGTTATGTATATTATGTATATTGACATATGTATAACCGCTCATACTATTAATATATTCTATATTAAACAAAATTATCATCTAAAGCTAGGTATCCAGCACCGCGGAAACTAAAAATTAGTGTCAAACTACATGTAAAAAAAAATTGGCGAGGAATTTTTCGTTTGTGTTTTCCCGGCCTCAGTATACAGCAAGGTAAATGAAATCCACGAATTCTTATCGATAGTTGGTCTATCGACACGATTGTGGACTGAGAAAACAGCTGATATTCCCGCCACGAATATATATGTGCCTAATATTACTGAAGTAAAAGTGAAAAGTGGAGGCAAAAACTGTGCGCAAAACCAAAAAGAGATATGCAAATTTTTAAAGTGAGGAGAAGATTGCTTTAATAAAAGCAGTTGAGGCAAGACCATGTCTTTGGCGGATCATGGAAAATAAGGATTTTGATCATTTTGACACTTTGGCGCCTCTGACTGCGCTGTACTTCTCCTTCCTATTTTTTGGCAACAATTTATGCTGCCACAAACACAATCACTTCATCGTCAGACTTATAGATTTTCCTTTTTTTAATTTCAGTTGAATTTTCAAAATTGGCGCTGTTTACAAAAACAGCTGATTCATGAGAGTGGCAAATAACTTTTTAGGTTCTTGGTCACACTATTCAGTTAAATTCCACACAACTGAAATAAAGAGCAGATTCCTGTTAGTAATTTTCCGCGGTGTTGGAGACAGGCCTTTAAGCATGAACAAAATAACAGTTATTCTGATCTTGTAAGGCAAGCTTCTTCAAAAAGTTGCGGCTTAAAAAATGCTAATTTAAAGGTTGTGTTACATTTGGCTTGTTTCCCTTTGGGCAACGTCGGCTAGCTGTCGATCCCAGGGCTGGGTAGTTCCTCTTGCCCGCCAAATCTAGACAAAGAAATACGTTTCTTTGAAAGATACGACTTCTCGGAACATCCAAACAAACAAGGAACCAGTACTTAATGACATTACAGCAAAAAATAAATAAAAGAACACAACAACAAGGCAAACAAATGGACAGCTGTCAAGTGGGTGAAGCATTGGTGTTTCCCCTTCGGGCGCCCGCCCTGCTTGTGGTCAAACTCCAAACGTCCTTTTTGGCCACCCTCTGCTGTAACAGCCAATTTCAATTTTTCTTTCAGATCTATATATCAATATATGTACATGTATAAAAAATAGCCTCATCAAAAAGACCAAAGGAATACCAATACGTTTAACCAGAAAAAAATATATAATTAAATAATTAAGTGAAATTAATAAATATGTTAAAGCGATCACGGGGATTGCGGTTGTGGTGGGATATGCGTGATATGGCAGATGAAGTTTTGTTGATTTAAAGTGGGCCCTACCGAGACTAGCCTACCAAAAGCTCTTGTTAAGGGTCAACGGGGCAGCCGATCAGTAAAGAAAGTAAGAAAAAGTACAAAAGCTAAAATCCAAGTAAGCCCCAGTAATTGATAACATTGACAATCAAGTCACCAAAGCCCTGCCCCATAGAGCTCTATTATTCCTACTTCTCATTTTCAACTCGGCACTGAGGCTTGGCTATTTCCCCAAGGTATGGAAAAGAGCCAGAATTGTACAGTTCCTCAAACCCAACAAAGCACCAGATGACATGGACAGCTACAGGCCAATAAGTTTGCTCCCCACGTTTGGCAAGCTTTTTGAGCGATGTATTTTGATGAGACTGATGGACACAGAAATGATCAGAGACGCAGTACCCGATTTCCAGTTTGGCTTCAGGCTTCAACACGGCACGCCTGAACAACTTCATCGAGTCACTGAAACCATTCTCCAAGGCTTCCAGCGCAAGCTGTGCATGGTGGCAGCGTACCTTGACATTCAACAAGCGTTTGACCGGGTATTGATCAAACCAATGATCAACCCCCAAATGATCATGCTGGTCAGAAGCTTCCTAACCGAGAGAAGCTTCCGTGTGGCGCAGTGCGGCATTGCATCTTCACCCAAAACCATCCGGACTGGAGAACCACAGGGAAGTGTACTGGGGCCGCTACTATACACTCTGTTCACGCATGACATGCCGAAGCCAGCACACTTCAGACTACCTCGCAACCTAACTCTCGCAATAGCTACATTCGCTGACGACGCTACCGTGATAGAAAGAGCAGAGTGTATATATGAAGCAACTGACATTCTACAAGAGTTCCTCAAGAAGTTTGAAAACTGGACATACAGGTGGAACATAAGCATCAACCCTGACAAATGCGCAATAGTCACACACATCCTAAGGAGAGGAAGCTGCCCTCGCGTATTCCTACACGGGGTCCTGGTGAACCAACTCAAGGAACACCAATACCTTGGCTTTACCCTAGATTCCCGGCTAACACTCAGAAGCTATATAAAAGGTATCACTGATCAGCTGATGGCAAAAGCCCGCAAACTGAACTAGTTCCTAAAACCTAAAAGTAAATTATCACTTAAAAACAAAGTTCACATCTACAAGGCTATACTAGCACCAGTGTGGAAATTCGGACTACAAATATGCAGTATTGCGGCCAAGACAAACCTAAAAAGAATAAGAACATTCAAGAGCAAACCCCTTCGCAGGATCTCTAAAGCTAAGTGGTTCCTGCGAAACAAAGACATCGCCAGAGACCTTGGTGTCCCCCTCATCGGCGATGTTGTCAAGCGATTTTGTTCAGCACAAGCTGAAAAATATATCGCCAAACTCAGAAATCACCCCAACGTGCTAGCGAGCAGACTCGCCAGAGCCTCTCACCGACGACGGCTTCGACGGATCCACCGTATCGACCTACCTGACAGGATTATATGAAGACCTTTCACGTAGCATAGACACCTAAGAAATGAAGACCAAAAGACCGCACCATAACTGGATTATGCTTAATCCTTTCAGTTTTGTTATCTTTCTCTATTGCATAAGTAGCTATTTAGTTACTGTAATCAATAACAAATTATTATTATGTTGTTATATAAGTAGTCATGGTAATAAATTTCAACCATCCTGAAAAAAAGTTGCTCACAGCTCGGAGCAATGCCAACAAAACGCTTAACCTTTTTTGTGCGGTTCTTCCTCTCTTTCTTCCGTACAGTAACGAAGTCATCTGAATTAGAAAGGAGCGCAGCAGCTGATCCAGGGTCAATGACCGCAGTCGAGGTGGAGGCCACTAACCGCGGAGACCGTAATTCAGTCACATATATGACATTGGTGGCTTCCTTCCTTGCAACAACAGGCTTCACCCTGTTGTTTGACTTGACAGGGAGGGCAGACTGAAAATCAGATTTGAGATCCCGAAAAGGCTCTCAAGCTTCAACAGCTTCCTTAATAAATCGGCAGGTAATGATCAGGCAATTGCCGATCTTTTTGCCCGTTTTTTCCAAACTACCTATTCGCAGGACGTTTACTCTGGTCAGCCGTATCCATACGGTTTACCGAGGTCAAACGGCATTTTCAGTCCTTTGTTAAATGAAAGCTCGTTGCTTCATGATCTACGAACAGTAAAGCCGGTGTTCTCACCGGGTCCGGACGGAGTTCCCGGCTGTGTACTCAGATACTGTGCCGAGTCTCTGTGTGGGCCGTTGCTTAAACTATTCAACTTAACCATAAATTCTTCATGCTTTCCCCCGATATGGAAGGAGTCCCTTATTATTCCTCTCCATAAGAAAGGTAGCAAGTCTGACGCAATGAACTATAGAGGTATATCTAAGTTATCCGCTATTCCTAAAGTGTTTGAGAAAATTTTACCTCCGCACCTGCAGCACCTATGCAGATCACTTATATCTCCATCTCAACATGGATTTATAAGAGGAGATCAACCACTACTAGTTTATTGGAGTTCACCTCCTTTATAATTAAAGGCTTTCAAGGTAATTTACAGACGGATGTTGTTTACACCGATTTTAGTAAAGCGTTCGACTGTGTAAACCATTCCCTCGTAGCACAAAAGCTCGACCTTCTAGGGTTCCCGCCCAATCTCCTGAGATGGATCTCTAGCTACCTGTGTTCTAGGTCTCAAAGAGTCCTTTTCAAAAACTGCCTGTCCTCACCAGTTATGTTGACTTCGGGTGTACCACAGGGTAGCCATCTAGGCCCCTTACTCTTTACACTTTTTATAAATGACCTGTCTTCTGTATTCTACTCATGTATGCGGATGATGTTAAGCTCTGTGTCCAGTATAAGGACATTTCTTTTCAATCCAGGTTGCTATCCGATCTCGATAGAATTCAGTCTTGGTGTTGTGCAAATTTATTAAACCTTAATGCTTCAAAATGTAAAGTAATGACTTTTCATCGCTCCAGCGCCTTTCTGGTTCCTTACACCCTTTGTGGTGGTTCTCTTGAGAGAATTACCCGGGTTGATGATCTTGGTGTTCTACTAAATCCCAAGTTAAAGTTTTCAAAACACATTTCTACCATGGTGAATAAGGCCATGGGCGTGCTTGGGTTTATAAAGAGGTGGTCAAAGGAATTTGACGACCCCTATATAACAAAGACTCTCTACACCTCTCTGGTTCGTCCGATTTTAGAATACGGCTATTGTGTATGGTGCCCTCAGTATAACGTACACCAAGACCGTATAGAATCAGTTCAGAAAAACTTTTTACATTTTGCTCTTCGCGGCCTCAGCTGGGATGCGGGTGTGAGACTGCCGTCTTACGCTAATAGATTGCTCTTAAAAAACCTTCCAACCTTAGCTAATCGTAGGAAAATGCTTGGTGTGATTTTTGTGCACAACTTGATCAAGGGTGACGTAGATAGCCCTGACCTGTTGAGCCGCATAAACTTCACGATTCCTATTAGAAGCACTAGGAACTATACACCGTTGTTTCTTCCGCTTTGTAGATCGAATTATTCCTTGCATGAACCATTTAGGGTCCTATGCTCGGATTATAATTCCCTCTACCATATTATATCTACCATTAACTCCCTTCCTAGTCTTAAATTACTGATACTCTTACATCTTTCCCGTAATTAGTAATTACTTTTCTTCTTTAGTTAGATTAGTTCTACTTTTCCTCGAACACTAGTCTAACACCTATCTTTCCTGCATGTCCGCGATCGGTTCGGTAATCGAGTCGCGCGTTATGCGGCAGCGCCCCTCGGTCGGTTGGGCGGGAGGTGGGCTGCGTTCTTGCCCGGGATCCGCGCGTAACAGCCATTGGCTGGTGTCGCTTGGGCCACTTGATGGTGCAGTCATTGCATATCAACGTCCTAAAGAACACCTTGTCATTAAGTTCGTCAATTTTAGACTGCGAGTCATTCGCAACCATACAATTATCACACTGCCACATTAAGTAAGGCAGATTTATTAAAAGTTTCACAGCATCTGAGTGCAAATTAATGCACGACAGATAAAACGCACGGCACAACGACGAGCAGCGACGAACAGCATCAAAGCCACGAAGGTGAGCGGAGGTAACATCCGAATCGCATTCCGAGCATAGCGAAAACTCGATCGAACGCAGTGAGAGCTGATATGCCGTTTGGCACCATCTAAAATGTCATTTTACCGTTAAAAACTGTTACAGACACAGATTTTTGGTATTTTTTGTAAGAAAAAAACTGTAATATGTAGGCTAACGGAATCTATCGGCAAAATTTGGCATATGAAGGTTTGGACAAAGTGCTGCAACTTATAGCCTTTACAGCGATTAAAGCGCTCATTATTTTGTTAGTTTCTTGTAATTTCAAAGAACATGCGTGTGCTCTCTTCTTCTTATTCAATCGGTTTGTCTACGTTTGTAGGCAGAACAACTGACAAAACGATGCTTAAACGATGCGGCATTAAAGTAACTGCCTCGCATCATTTTTCCGCACCCTCGACAATGATTTTTGAATGTGGAAAACGGTGCATTTGGGAGTTTCATTACGAGCACCTATTTGTTTATGGTGGTGTCCGATGTATGTGAAAGTATCGTTGGCTCAACCCAACGAAAATTACGTGCTGCTGACTTGAATTTTCATGTGGCATTTTTAAAGTTGTAATCAGTGCATCCCAAATCATCTTTGTGGACCTTTGCAAGTATTTGTGTTACCATTTTGTTTGCAATCAGACTTATTTTAATTGAAATGTTCAGGAACGGTTTGACCGCTCAACTTAAAATTGAATTTGATTGGACAAAAATAACATGATACCGAATTGTCTTCTTCTATCCACAGGAATCTTATGGGCATCATTGTCGCATGTTTAAAATTTTTTAAAGAATGTTTTTTTTTTTCATGGAGTAGTTTTTTTTAAAGAATTTTTAAAAAACTTTGTGTTTTTTGTCATAGGTAGTGCTTCTATTTTTCACATAACTTAAGTTTCCTAAAACTGGTTGTATTGAACTTTGCAGTTAAAAAAAGCTGACAAATGCAGCTATAAATCCGACTCAGACACTTTGTAGCTGCAACTTAACGTCTGGAAGATATTAAGCTTCCAAATTGAAATTTCATAATTTTATTCGGTATTTTTCCCCGAAATTTTGACTTTAAAAGCTCAGCAAAAGTCGAAAAAAAATATTTGAATACCTTGATTTTTGGTTTTAGATAGACACATTAATTAGGCGTCGTTTAAGGTATCGCTTATAAAAATATAAAAATAAACGGCTAAGTTATAACCGTTTGACCAAAACTACATATGCCGTTTGGCACTATTCCAAATGCCATTTTACCGTTAAAAACTGTTACAAACGCAGATTTTTGGTATTTTTGTAGGAAAAAAAACGGTTATTCGTCGGCTAACGGAATTTATCGGCGAAATTCGGCATATGAAAGTTTGGTCAAACGGTTATAACTTAGCCGTTTATTTTTATATTTTTATTAAGCCGCAGGGAAGGTATGTAAATACAATCTGTATAGACGCTTTTATTACCTATCTTTATTTCATTAATATCCTTAATTATGGAAGATATATATCATTTTCAGCGCATATTACTTTTTCTATGTGAACAAATATATTTTTATATAATATACTATACCGTACAATTAAATATACATTTTTGTAAATATATACCGTATATATTTGTATATTGTTAATGTAATATATTAATATATCCATATGTACTCGTATATTAAATAAAAATTATTCCAATGTGAGTTATGTATATTATGTATATTGACATATGTATAACCGCTCATTATATTAATATATTCTATATTAAACAAAATTATCATCTAAAGCTAGGTATCCAGCACCGCGGAAACTAAAAATTAGTGTCAAACTACATGTAAAAAAAAATTGGCGAGGAATTTTTCGTTTGTGTTTTCCCGGCCTCAGTATACAGCAAGGTAAATGAAATCCACGAATTCTTATCGATAGTTGGTCTATCGACACGATTGTGGACTGAGAAAACAGCTGATATTCCCGCCACGAATATATATGTGCCTAATATTACTGAAGTAAAAGTGAAAAGTGGAGGCAAAAACTGTGCGCAAAACCAAAAAGAGATATGCAAATTTTTAAAGTGAGGAGAAGATTGCTTTAATAAAAGCAGTTGAGGCAAGACCATGTCTTTGGCGGATCATGGAAAATAAGGATTTTGATCATTTTGACACTTTGGCGCCTCTGACTGCGCTGTACTTCTCCTTCCTATTTTTTGGCAACAATTTATGCTGCCACAAACACAATCACTTCATCGTCAGACTTATAGATTTTCCTTTTTTTAATTTCAGTTGAATTTTCAAAATTGGCGCTGTTTACAAAAACAGCTGATTCATGAGAGTGGCAAATAACTTTTTAGGTTCTTGGTCACACTATTCAGTTAAATTCCACACAACTGAAATAAAGAGCAGATTCCTGTTAGTAATTTTCCGCGGTGTTGGAGACAGGCCTTTAAGCATGAACAAAATAACAGTTATTCTGATCTTGTAAGGCAAGCTTCTTCAAAAAGTTGCGGCTTAAAAAATGATAATTTAAAGGTTGTGTTACATTTGGCTTGTTTCCCTTTGGGCAACGTCGGCTAGCTGTCGATCCCAGGGCTGGGTAGTTCCTCTTGCCCGCCAAATCTAGACAAAGAAATACGTTTCTTTGAAAAATACGACTTCTCGGAACATCCAAACAAACAAGGAACCAGTACTTAATGACATTACAGCAAAAAATAAATAAAAGAACACAACAACAAGGCAAACAAATGGACAGCTGTCAAGTGGGTGAAGCATTGGTGTTTCCCCTTCGGGCGCCCGCCCTGCTTGTGGTCAAACTCCAAACGTCCTTTTTGGCCACCCTCTGCTGTAACAGCCAATTTCAATTTTTCTTTCAGATCTATATATCAATATACATGTATAAAAAATAGCCTCATCAAAAAGACCAAAGGAATACCAATACGTTTAACCAGAAAAAAATATATAATTAAATAATTAAGTGAAATTAATAAATATGTTAAAGCGATCACGGGGATTGCGGTTGTGGTGGGATATGCGTGATATGGCAGATGAAGTTTTGTTGATTTAAAGTGGGCCCTACCGAGACTAGCCTACCAAAAGCTCTTGTTAAGGGTCAACGGGGCAGCCGATCAGCTGTTGGCGGAAAGGTGTTGGTGTTTTTACAATAAACAATCGGATGCTACGTTAAATTTAATTACTTAAATAACTAAAAATTGTCAGGAGAACACATAAGGGACAACACGAGGAACAGAACAACATTCAAGGTGGATCGTATTTTTTTACAATGTGATGTGGCTTCAAATAGCGGTGCCGTCAGGTCCGCTGGATACATAGAAGTGGATCCTCTCCAGAAAAGTCAAATTAGATCCTCGCCAGGAAGTTCAAAGTGGCTCCTTTTCAGGAAATGTGTCTTCCTAGCAGCTCTGTGGAAGCTTCCTCTGGCCCGGCCTCTCGGTGATCTTTCGGGCCAGGCTATTGGGGAAAACAAACAGGTGTCTACCATATATCCCCTTTTTAGTTAAACGGGTCTCGAAGCTCGACACTCACTTTTAAAATTTCTGCTCTATCCCAAAAAAGTAGATAGGCTTTAACGGATCTCACTAGCCTCCGCACAATGTGACTTCTGGATTCAATCCACGTTTTCTGTAATTTTTTCACTTCTATTTATCCCTTCGGGCCTTCACTAATACCTCTATATTACCCTTTGCTCATCCTTACATCTATTCCAGTAACGGATTAGATTCCTGCTCGCCCCGATCTCGTCCTACCGTATAGAGCCACTCTGGGAACCCGATAGATGGCGCTTCGCCCCCAGCCTTGGAGTACCTATCGCTCCTGTGGGATGCAATAGGTGACGGCAGACCAGAAATCCAAAAACTCCAACGAACACATAAAATATCAGTTCTAGCGTCCATCAATATTATAACACACACACAAAGTACATGAGAATGCATGTGCACCCATACAAAATACGCTGAAACAAAACAGAAAAAAGAAACAATAAATCAAAAGCAATTAATTGCAGTATTGGCGGTGGCGATTGACCATGCTACCCACTCGGGTGGTTCGTACATGGGTACGAAGTAATCCTGTGGTAGGCAAACGACGAACCACTCAAATACTTTACAACCGAACGAGTTCGGTGGGGTGCAACGTCTCACCAGTAAACGAAAGAAACGAAAAAAAAAAAACGAAGTGAGCAGGTAGGTTAAAGGATTCTGCGCTGCTCTGTTTTCCTTTATGCTTCCAGACATTCCATTGCTGGAATATTCTATTGCTTTGCTTTTGCCTTTAGTAAGTGACGAAATGAGTGTTGAATTACAAGTGCGACAAGTACAAGTGAATTACAGATTATTATACAATAAATTTAGTAAACCAAAGGTAAGACAAAGACAACACAACTTAATTATACAATATACAGCAAACGACATATACATATGTACGCCACTCCGACTGGGTCACACAAAACTTACGCACAAACACTACCTGGATCCCACAGCGTCACGAAACTGCCCGATCTGCCAGTCACATACTCCAGCAACCATGGAGCACATCCTCAACTTATGCCCTGCAACTACCCAAATTAAACAAAAAATATTTAAAAATCTAAATATCACCCAATATTTAAGTAATCCATCCAAAGAAAACATCAAACTAATAATAGAATATCTAAAAGAAACAAATATATACCACGAAATCTAAGCTTAATCAAATTTAAAAACATAATATATACCTGTACATATCATAGCCTTAAAACTTGTACATATATAATTAACTCTGTAGTCGATGGCCCTGGCAGCTAGCACGATACAAGGTCTCATGCCGGACTTGGCTTTGCAAGCCTTTTCTGACATAAAATAAATAAATAAATAAATAAATATGTACGCCAGCTCAAAAAAGGAGTAAGAAAGAAAAGCAGAAAAACTAACTTGCGTTAGAGGAGAAAAAGTTTATTTATATGTTGTATTTATAGATGCTATAACTGCAGCGTCAGGTACTAGGTACTGAAATACAACTAAGTAAAGATCTTCAACTCAAAAAAAACGATATTTTAAAAATACAAATAATAATATTAATTTAAATAAAAACAACCCAAACAACCCTTTTAAAAATTAACTACAAAAATATTATATGAAATAAATGAATTCATGTACTGAACATTTTTAAAATTGTGAGCGAATCAAATGATTCTTTTGATGTAGATTCACTTGGTTCTTTTGATCGTCAATTTGACAATCGTATGCTGAAATGAGAATGTGAATGCTACCGGTTCATTTACCAGTAACAAAATGTCGCCGCAATCGGTACTTCAAACAAATTGGGCTTCGAGATGTGAATACGTCAGAGTTTTTTTTCCTACTGATTTTATTAGAAAATATGCAGAGTTTATATACAGTTTTGATGGGTAACAATTGCTTACTTAGATTCTTAGGATTGGTCTTTAGTTCTAGGTAAAATATCTATTTCTTGATTTATGACTAAACAATTATTACAAATTTAACAGCATATGGGTTAGGTCTTAAACATTTTATGACGGTTGCAAAGGATATCTTAAAGATGTGCGCGATAGTTCAAATAATGTAGATATGAATGCATCCAGCTGGCCGTTGTCTTTTTATTTAGGTCATCTTATGTGTTTATTTGGGTCTGTTGGGATAATGATTTTCATCCCCGATCGGCCGAATAATTATTTCGAATAAATAAAAACGCGGCGCTGAAATAAAATTGCGAGTACTGCTGTACGGCTTGATATTTGGAGACGAGGAGCGCCACTTGCTCCGCTCCTGAAAAAGCGGGAGATACGGGGCACTCCATTTTCTCCAGAATGCCTGCTTCATTTAGCACAAACGCTGCCATCGACTCAGGAGGTAGAACCGGAGATACGTCACGTCCGGCTCGTCGAATGCAGCACTCGGTACTCCATTAAGAAAGTAGTTTGGCGTGAGCACATCCAGATCGTCAGGACTTTCTGAAATTGCATAAAGTGGCCGGGAATTTAGTAAAGCAGAGATTTCACAAGTCAAGGTCTGAATTTCATCAAGGGTGATAATGTAAGTGCCAACGATGCGATAAAAATGATGTTTAGCTGCTTTAACAGCCGCCTCCCACAAGCCCCCAAAGTGAGGCGATCGAGGGGGGATGAACTTCCAATCGATCCCACTGGAAACGCATAAATTTGATACAGCCGAAGTATGAGGATCGCTGAGGAACAGCTGCCGAAGTTTCAAAAGCTCATTTTCTGCTCCTACAAAATTTTTCGCATTGTCTGTCCATTGTCTGTTCGAGGTTTGGGACGTAGACTTATAAAACGCCTTAATGTTTTCAAAAAGTATTCTGTGGACAAATCCCGAAAAACTTCCTAATGAGTCGCCTTGGCGCTAAAACATACGAAGACAGCTATATAGCATTTGATTGGAGGCCTGCTTCTGACTTCCGACTTGTAATAAAAGGGTCTGCAAAAATCCACGCCTGTTGTTTGAAATGCTGGATAAGTCTTTACGCGATCCTCAGGCAAACTTCCCATGATATGCTCCCTCAGCACTGGCTTCAATCGAAAACATCGAACACATTTGTGAATGATGCCTGCCAAATATTTGCTTCCGGCCAATAGGCCAGAATTTTTGACTAAGCTATCCGAACAATCCTTGCGCTCTTGCATGGAGGCCTTAAACTCAAATCAATCCAAAACCGTCCAGAAATGGATTCAGTGCGGCCATCGCGTTTTTTGGTGATAAAGCCTGCTTGCTGGTGAGGGCTCTTATCTCTTCCGAAAATTTCTGCTGCTGTATTTTTTGGTGATAAAGCCTGCTTGCTGGTGAGGGCTCTTATCTCTTCCGAAAATTTCTGCTGCTGTATTGCCCTTATGAGTAAGTGCATGCCATTTTTGACTTCATTCGGTTTTTTTTTTTTCATAGTGGTTGTATTTTATTACTACGACTACTTATATCACAACATAATAATAATTTGTTATTGCTTACTGTAACTAAATAGCTACTTATGCAATAGCTTTGGGATAGTCCTCTTTTTCAAGGGTGCGACTCTGGACTTGGAGCATAAGAGATGGCTTTGCACACTACCAACAGCTTCCGACCGCATGTACAGACACGCACCATATTCTGACTGGCTCGCATCACAAAACGCATGCATTTCCACTCTGGATTTCTGACGAAGAACGTAACATGGAAATTTAAAATTCCTAACCATCGACAGCTGCGAAGTTAGCTCGCTTCACGTCGTATGAAGATCCTGGGGCAGACTTTCGTCCTAGTCCAACTTGAGGTTTTCGTTCCATAACGACTGCATAAATATTTTTGCCTTTGTGATAATGGGAGATATGAGTCCTAAAGGATCGTAGAACCTAAAAAGTGTATACAGGACCGAAAGCTTCGATATTGACGATAGCGACGTGAACGAAACTGAACAGAAGATTGTCCGTGGTGGTATCCCAAACTAGACCAAGAGTTTAGTTACCTCTGTCCCGTCGTGAAAGGTAAAGAACTTCTCGCGATCCGCTTCAGATTCGCCTTCTAAAGCAGCGACTTCATTTGAACACCATTTACGTATGGGAAAACATCCTTTTGAGATTAGCTTCTTCACCTGACGACGAATCTCGATGACCGAATCAAAGCTGTCGCCTCCTGATATGAGATCATATAAAATCTCATATTAATCGTCATATAAAAAACAGTATCAGCAACAAATGACTCTTCATCATTTGCCAATTGATGCATAACACGAATTGCCAAAAAGGCTGCAGGTTTGGTCCCGTAAGTAACAGTCTCCAACTTGAATACCTGAATATCCTCCTATGGGTCGTTGCGCCATAAGTACGGCAAGAAGTACTGAGGGAGGTCTGACTGACGTACAGTTGGCGACATGTATCCTAAATCCAGATACTCCTGTAGAAATTTGGTATATTTTGTCTTAAGTTCCTAATTTTTTGTTAGCTTGGCAAGCGTATCTGTACGGAGTAATCAAGGCGAACGTAATTCGCAACAAAATGCTGCTCACACTGAACATCCTCCTCCGAAATTGATGAGGGCGAATAATATCCGTCTACTTACCAAAACCGTCTTACGACGTCGCACAAATTGGCTTCGTCAGCGAAGATATTAGGGGAGTTTTCAATAACTGCTATCGCCGCACGACTATTCCCGCTGCTATTAATGCTTCCTGGCACTGTCCAGCCAAGTTTCATCTTCTACAATGTTGGCAATTCGTCCGACAGTCGAATCTACCCAACGTACATTAGCTCGAAAAACAAACCAGCACCTATCAACACCGATCGACCCGCTGGGGCTTAGAGAACTTAGGGTCAGAACCGCGATACTTTGCGTCTTGAGATTGCAGAACGATGTTAACAGCATTGCTCTAAGGTAGAATTGATTCTCCAATGCCGGCAATTTGAACATGAGACGGATGAGGATCCAACTGGAGCTGATTTGCGAGCCTCGATGTTAAAAAGTTAACCTGAGAAGCGGAATCAAAAATGGCACAAAATGGATCCATAATGGCCTTTGATGTATACAATTGCGGTAGCTAGCAACACATATTGGCTAGGCAGAGAGTTCAAGCTTGAGGGGGGAGGGCTGGAAGATTTGCTTGCTACTAGGGCACTCGCAGGATTATTCTCGTTCGATACCACAGTCGGTGACGGCGTGGTATGTGGTGTTAGTATGCTCGTTCATGGAATTTATAAGGGTGATAGGTTTATTTTCTCCTACCTGCTGGCTTGTGATTTGTTACCATAGCCGATTCCAAATTTTCCAGCATACGACACTTTTTCTCCAAGAATGAGGACATGTCAGACAGAGAGGTTATCTTGAGGTCGGCAGGCTCTCCTCCCATTTCTCCTGCGTCTTGTGATCCAATTTCTTGCTTACGATGCAAACGAGCAACCCATCCGAAATCTCCCGAAGTGCTGCCAAAGTCCAATGGGCACGTAAATGCGCGTTGATTTTTTCGAATCATTGTGCACCATTGTGTAAACATGGAGTGGAATTCTGGCCAATCCATATTGTCCCCACCAAATCGCGGAAGCTGCAACTCAGGCAGTCGAGAACGGCCAATAACGTCATAGGCAAACGCAGATGAATGCTCCTCGAGAGTGTGCCGAGCCGTAGAATGCGCAGGATTAACCGTGCGAACAGCCGTCAACTCCCGTGACAGCTTGGACTTGACCTTGATGTAAATATTGGCGAAGTCCAGTCGGGCGTCATTGGCCAACTGCAGTACATCTAGTCTTTCAAAGCTCGTTTGAGCTGCATCAAAATCCGCATTCATTTGCTCGATCTGCTCTATTCAAGCTTGAAGCTCCGTTTCATCCAAATCGGCCAGCTCTTCCTTGGTGACCATGGCATTTAATTGACGCGCAATTGACGCCGCCTTTTGCCTATAAAAATCAATATCACTAGGCATTACAGCGTTCGCGACATTATTTGGCTCAGGTTCTGCCATTTTGGGGTTTTACAAAGCCACTTAGTACGAGAGAAAAAACACCTTGTATACGTATTAACGAAAACCGCGAGAACCGCAAGCAAAGGGATTACATTAGAGCTGTCGGATTCCGCTTTGTGCTACGTTTGCGTGTATTGGTTAGTTCACGGCGCTCCGACCCAATTCACTGCACTTACCGAATTGTCGCGACGAATAACTGTATAGCCAGTAACGGTGTAGGAATGTATGTCTGTTTTGGCTCTGAATTATGCGCAAAACGCCGAAAAATAATGATTATTATCCCCGATAGGCCGAATAATTATTTCGAATAACTAAAAACGCGGCGCAGAAATAAAATTGCGAGTACTGTTTTATTGGTTGATGTATAAACGGCGAGTGGCGCATGCTTGCCCTTCTCATTGCCAGAATTGCCGCTCCGATCGCTTCGCACGGCAAACATAGATAAAATCGAGCATAGATAACGAAGAGAAGAGCGTTGAGAGAGCGTTTAGCAGGACAAACAAGTGCAAGCATTTACAAAAACAATTAATGCAGCAATGAAAATATGCGGCTATTTGGCAAGCCACTATTCGGCGGGTGTCTGCTTCGAACAGGGTCTGTTCGGGCCAGCCGCTAATCAACAGGCCTAACTTAAAACTATACATACACTACAATACAATACAATATACTGTAATACTGTAAACGCCCACGTTCGGCAGCGCTGCTGCGCTCTCCCTCTGTAAAGGGCGCTCTGCAGCCGCCGCCTCGGCTCTAGCTTTGATTAGCCGACGGTGCTAATTTCAGTAATCTGCTAACCTCTCTGCGCATTGGTTACATTCGGATCTCGTTTACACATATGTACATTTATCTGGTTGTGCTAAGAGCAAGCAATCGGCTTCCGCTAGCAGCCGCCGGTATAAATAAACAGTTATTACATTTGAACAATTCGCGTTATTATTTTGGATAGAAATAGGTGCCAAAAAAGCTTGGCATCTCAAACAGGGTCATTAAACGGATAATTATCGTTTATTTATTTAGGCGGATGGAAATGCTTAATTATAACTTATGGATAGTTATTTAATAGGGTCTAAATATAAGATTGTGTACTTTGCTTGAAATCGTAAAAATTGTTTACCTTGTTTGGTTAACCCACCAAATGTCCGATTTTCCGAATATTTCAACCCGGATCTGCCTGTCGTGGAACTATCACCACTACTTACAACAAAAATTGGCAGCTCAAAATTTAAATTTTGGCGCGTAAGAAATATGGCTGGGGAAAAAGGTGCAAAAATATACATACAATTATTAAAACCAATACTTTAAACCAATTAAATTATTAAAAACCACATAAACAATGTGGTCGATTTCTAAAATTCGTTCAGAAACACTTAACCAAACGCTAAATTAAATTATTATAAATTATTATAAAAAATTGCCAATTTAAAAAATTTTTATTTTGGTACATATGCAATGTACATATACATATAACCGAAATTCAACATATTTACAATTGCAGACGTGCAATTTCCCTGCGGAAATTTGCTTAAAAAATGGATTCCAAGGTTATTTGCAACATCCTCTTCCCAAAAAGATCCATATCGCGGCTATTATAATTTGGGATACATTATCTTCTAATATATAAAATTCTCGTGTCACAATGTTTGTCTTCGTATTCCTCCGAAACGGCTTGACCGATTCTCATGAAATTTTGGGAGTATATTGAGTAGGTCTGAGAATCGACCAACATCTATTTTTCATACCCCTAAGTGTTAAGGGTTGTCCACCCTTAACATTTTTTTTTATAATTCTATACAGAAGGAAAGCAGGAGAGCAGGAGAGAGGGAGAGCAGGAGAGGGGAAGAGCAGGAGAGCGGCAGAGCGGGAGAGCGGGAGAGCAGGAGAGCGGGAGAGCGGGAGAGCAGGAGAGCGGGAGAGGGGAAGAGCAGGAGAGCGGGAGAGCGGGAGAGCGGAAGAGCAGGAGAGCTGCTCCCTTCCCTTATCGTTCACAGCATTACACACCTATTTCGTGCATATACCACATCCTTACACACTTAAAATAGGTTAGTTATTTTCTGTCGGCACTAGAAAGTACATAGAAATTATTTATATGGCAGAACAGCGTTTGCCGGGTCAGCTAGTTTAATATAAAAGAAATTGAAATGCCAATGCCTTACCAGGGTCCAAATGCGTTACTTGGAAATTTTATCCAAATACTCCACAGTTGATGCAGACATCGTCCCCAACTCTATACAATGCAGCGTCGTTATCGTATCTGTCTCTGCCAAATAGAAAATCATTAATTCGTAGTCGTTCATTTTAATAATATTAAATAAAACAAAATTTCGTAAACAAGCACGTGCCAGCAGCCGAAACTCAATAACTCAACTTTTGCATAGTCTAAACGCCAGTTCTGAGTTATTAAGTTAAGTATTGATAAATGACATAACTCACTATAGTGTAAGGTGCCGTTTACACTGCGGCTGCGTCTTGATTCTTTGAGTCTTCCCAGAAACCCAGTTTTTTTTACATAGGTTTAGCATAGGGCCCTAGTGGTGGCAAAAAGTTGCGTCGTTTTCCGACGCAGGTGCATTTCGGTATTTCTGTGGTTTTTCTTTGCTCATAACAGCAATTTTCGTATTTTTCTGCCTTTTAGCGGAACTATCACCATTAATAACAACAAAAAACAGCAGATTAAAATTTCAATTTTGCCGCGTACAATTTTTAACTGAGTAAAACGGGGCAAAAATTCATGCAATGGTTAGAACAAATTGTTTAAACTAATTTTATTATTAAAAAAAAGCTGTTCGGCTAAACGCCTGCCCATGGCAGCACAAAGATAGGCATTACTTACTCTCTTCGCAAAACATTAATCTCAATGCATCGTTGCTGCTGCTGCCTTACGCCCTACGCTCTCAATCGCTACATCGCCCTTTCCCTAAATTCGTCGTCCGACAAAAGCTGTGAGGGAGGCTCGTCAGCAGAGCAGAAGACACAGCAGAATTGATCGTCTTCGTGACCAAACGTCGTTTCGTTAAATTTCGTTTTCGTTGGCACTGTGACCTGTGTGTTATTGTTGCATCTCTCACATTACAAAGTAGAAGAAAAATAAATCGAACATACACGAATATATTATATTGAAATCGACCCAGTTGCGTTTTAATTAAATTTCTCAAAAATACGCTGCTGAAAAAGCTCAGTAGCTCAACATTTTGGTGACCCCGACGTGATTAAAAAACAATAAAATCAGAATAAACATAAAAAACATAAACAATTGCATTTATCCAAATTTTGTCGTTGCCTTAGTCGCATAAAACCACGGTTGTTCGGTGTTCCAGTTGTGCACAAGCAATAGTAACGGTTCTCGCGTCATCTGCTTTACCTTCTGCTTGCTGTTGTTTCGTTACGGTTTCGGTGCTCTCAGTGTGTATGGCATTGTTGTAGTTGGCAAATTGCGAACTCTCGCTGCTGGTCTGTGCCCGTGTGTTCGAGCGCTGCGATCGATTGTGAAGTTCCTTTCAAACTGTTCGAAGCTATTCACCGGCTATTAACCTCGGCGTTTGCCTAATCAAACACACGCAATGTCTTCTGATGGAACCCCTCCGCTGTCGCTGTCGATTCCCCCTTGTCTCTCAATGTGGACATTGCGTACTACAAGCGCAAGGTGCAAGCCATGCTAAGTGCAGCGCGGAGAATTGGAAATGCCGTCGGCAAGGAGAAGATTGGTGGGCTCAGAGAAGAGGAGTTGAACGTGCGCTTAAACTCTTTATTGGATCTGGTTGCTTCTTTCAATGAGCATCATAATGCCCTGGAGAGGATTGATCTTGATGAGATCGGTAGTCCCTTGAGGGACGAGTTTGACGAGTGCGTGGCAATGCTGGAGACTAGAATTAGGCATGAATTGAACAATCGGCAGCCCACAATGCTCCCTTGCTCAACAATGCCGACAGACTATATTGCAGAGGCACCATCTACGATTGTAGTGCAGCATCGGCCTCGCCTACCGGAGTTAAAGCTTCCGGAATTCAGTGGGGGCTACTCACAGTACTCTGCGTTTTGGAGCATGTTTTCGTCCAGTATTGACAAGGATCCTGACCTTATGAATGTCGAGAAATTATAGCACTTACGATCCTGCCTGAAAGGACCAGCTTTAGACACGATCTCGTCACTTGAATTTAGCCAGGCCAGCTATCCTATCGCGCTAGATTTGCTCAATAAACGATTCAATAACAGGCGTTTAATATTTCAGAAACATGTCGCCGACATCCTGAGTATGCAGCGAATTGAAGAAGCATCTGTGTCTCAACTCCGGGTCTTGGCAGATACTGCAATTGCTAATCTGCGGGCTTTAAAGAATCTAGGGACAAAGGAGCAGGTCGCTGACTGCATTGTGATACAAAGCCTGCTGCAGAGTGCGGACTGTGCCACACGAGCCAAGTGGGAGGAAACGACATCTTTGGATAGCCTCTCTACTACTTTCTTGGAAGAGAGATGCCAGAGATTGGAAACCCAAAAGCATGCTAAGAATATGTACACCCATAGCCATCGAAAACACTGCCTAATCGCAACTAAGCCGAATCCAAGCCGAATCTTTGTGCATTCTGCGGAGATCCAGAACATTCCATTTATGGATGTTTGCAGTTCTGCAATCTTTCTCCTCGTCTTCCCTTTCAGGAAGCTAAGAAGCTATCTCTGTGTATCTGTGTCGATCTCGATCGTGTCGAATATGTGGTTCCAGACATCATACACTACTTCATTTTGATTCTCCGTCCGACGCTTCCCATTCCATTCTTCCTCAACTGTCGACTTCAACATCGGCTTGACGATTGCATGCGATACCATCTCGCAGTAAATGTACTGCAACGTCATCAGCCACGTCGCTTTTCGCCCAGAGTCACAAACGGGACTCCGTGTTGCTGGCCACTGCCGTAATCAGTGTTAGGAATAGCTCTGGTACATTGACTCCTTGCCGTGCCCTGCTCGATTTTGGATCGCAGGTGCATATCATTACTTCAAGTCTAGCTCAACAGTTGCGGCTGAAGAAGAAAGAATCGGAGGTTTCAGTGTCTGGTCTGGGCGATTCGTGTGCCATGTCCGAAGGATGCTGCGTGGATATCCAACTGAAATCACACGCAACGAGCTATGCCACGACCATTTTGGCATTGGTTGCTCCCACCATTACGAGCAATCAACCCAACTGTACTGTTGACACAACCCGCTGGAACATGCCCTCCAACATACATTTGGCTGATAAGATGTTCTACCGGTCCCAACCTGTTGATATTCTTATTGGAGCGGCTCTGTTCTTTGAGCTTCGCTGCATTGGCCAAATCAAGTTGGGAGCCGTTCTACCACATCTTCAGGAAACTAAGCTAGGATGGATAGTTGCTGAAGAGATGTCCCAGTTTCGAGTTTCTGCTTCTCTATTCACAGGTCACTCATCTGACGTGGCCCCTCGTTCGAGTGATAAAACCTATCATCGTGACAGACATATTGTCCGGAGTATCTGCGCAAAAGACGTTCCCTGGAGCAAGAAAGGAAGTGCTGCCAAGAAGGATGTTGAAGGCCCGTGCTCTTCAACGGGGGGAGTATGTTCGGCTAAGCGCCTGCCCATGTCAGCACAAAGATAGGCATAGCTTACTCTCTTCGCAAAACATTAATCTCAATGCATCGTTGCTGCTGCTGCCCTACGCCCTACGCTCTCAATCGCTACATCGCCTTCTTCCTAAGTTCGTCTTCAGCAGAGCAGAAGACACAGCAGAATTGATCGTCTTCGTGAGCAAACGTCGTTTCGTTAAATTTCGTTTTCGTTGGCACTGTGACCTGTGTGTTATTGTTGCATCTCTCATATTACAAAGTAGAAGAAAAATAAATGGAACATACACGAATATATTATATTGAAATCGACCCAGTTGCGTTTTAATTAAATACGAAAATACGCTGCTGAAGAAGCTCAGTAGCTCAACAAAAGCATTTCAACAATGTAGTTGATTTCAAATTTTTTGCTGCAAATCCCATGTATTTGAATCCTTTCGCTGTTTCCGTGATCTTCTTAGGGTAAGAAAGTCTGCTGGCAGATACTTGTCAGCGAGTTGAGCAACTACCTCGCGACGAAACTCTAGTAATATGCGGCAGACAATGGCCCTTGACACACCAAATAGACTCCCTACCGTACAATATTCCGCAGGCGATCCTAAGCAATAAAGGGCTATGACTATTCACTTCTTCAGAGGGATTGTCAGTCGAGAAGGAGTGTCTCACTTCTTGAGATTGGGCAACAGTCCAACAAGAATGTTGATAGTACTCCTTTCTATGCGGAAATGTTCCTTAAAGGAGGCATCGGAGTTCCCCACAATATCTTCCTCCAAAAATAATCATAACGTGACTACTGCAATTTAGAATACATTATTTAATTGAAAAGAGAGAACATTATCTGCTCTTTACTTACAAGGGTCAAAACGCGAGGAGGACGTTTCGTTGCAAGACGAATTGCAACTTTTCTGAGGATAACTCAGCCGCTTCCATGCACTTCAATAGATTCTCCTTATTTTGCGCCACGGCAGATAAATGAATCAACTCTATTATCGACATATTTCGTTGATTTTCAAACATTATTTACTTTGTTAACAAAATATGTCTTCCCTTCCTCTTCCAAAGACGCAGAGACGCAAAGACGCTGTAATGTAAACGCCTCTTCTGCTTCTCTGAGTCTTTTCCGATATCGATAGTTAACGCACCCAGTGTAAAAAGCCTATAAGGCTTGAACTTACTACTCGTTTGCAAAATTCTCCCATAAAAATTATTTGTTGAAAAAATTATAGTCATGCATTCATTCCTGATTTTTTAAAAAAAATATTGTAGATTACACTAGTCGACACGACCTTTCCGCTGTCGCCAAAAATGACTTTTTCTGATAGATTTGGATGTTTACAATTTTTTAAAGAATGTTTTTTTTTTTTTCATGGAGTAGTTTTTCTTTAAAGAATTTTTAAAAAATTTTGTGTTTTTTGTCATAGGTAGTGCTTCTATTTTTCACATTACTTAAGTTTCCTACAACTGGTTGTATTGAACTTTGCAGTTAAAAAAAGCTGACAAATGCAGCTATAAATCCGACTCAGACACTTTGTAGCTGCAACTTAACGTCTGGAAGATATTAAGCTTCCAAATTGAAATTTCATAATTTTATTCGGTATTTTTCCCCGAAATTTTGACTTTGAAAGCTCAGGAAAAGTCGAAAAAAAAATATTTAAATACCTTGATTTTTTGTCTTAGATAGACACATTAATTAGGCGTCGTTTAAGGTATCGCTTATAAAAATATAGAAATAAACGGCTAAGCTATAACCGTTTGACCAAACTTTCATATGCCGAATTTCGCCGATAAATTCCGTTAGCCGACGAATAACCGTTTTTTTTCCTACAAAAATACCAAAAATCTGCGTTTGTAACAGTTTTTAACGGTAAAATGGCATTTGGAATAGTGCCAAACGGCATATGTAGTTTTGGTCAAACGGTTATAGCTTAGCCGTTTATTTCTATATTTTTATAAGCGATACCTTAAACGACGCCTAATTAATGTGTCTATCTAAGACAAAAAATCAAGGTATTTAAATATTTTTTTTTCGACTTTTCCTGAGCTTTCAAAGTCAAAATTTCGGGGAAAAATACCGAAAAAAATTATGAAATTTCAATTTGGAAGCTTAATATCTTCCAGACGTTAAGTTGCCGCTACAAAGTGTCTGAGTCGGATTTATAGCTGCATTTGTCAGCTTTTTTCAACTGCAAAGTTCAATACAACCAGTTGTAGGAAACTTAAGTTATGTGAAAAATAAAAGCACTACCTATGACAAAAAACCCAACATTTTTTTAAAATTCTTTAAAAAAAAACTACTCCATGAAAAAAAAAACCATAATTCTTTAAAAAAATTTAAATCTCCAAATCTATCAGAAACAGTCATTTTTGGCCACAGCGGAAAAAAAAGTTGAATTTTGTCGAGTAGTGTTATTGGCAGAAACAATCGATGTTGGGTTATAGCCTATTCACACTGAGCACCGTTTACCGTCTATTTCCTAGACGGTGCATAAGGTTTTGCCGTTCCGAAACTTCCCAGTTAGTACCACCGTCTATTTTGAATGTTCCTAAACCGCACGTTTCTATGCGATATTTAGCCGATGGTTTTCAAATGCGACTCTGAAAAATTGGCATTCACAACGAAAAAAATGAAATTCACTGCGAATATGTAAACAATGACCGGCAAAAAAACCAAAACAAAAACACAATCTAACATGGAAGGAGCATCAGGTGTTAAGTTTATACATATATATATTTTTTAATTTAATAATTTTATTGTTAATATTTGAAAACAATGCAGATAATAAGAAAAGAGCAAGCGGCGGCAGGCTGCAGTGGACCACGGAAATGGAAATAATGCTGATAGACATTTGATAGACAATACTGTAACCTCTTAATTAAAACATAATTTCATGGCAATATCCTACCTATAATCAACTAGAGCAAACAATACGGTTGAATACCAGCCTTTATAATTGTGGTGGTCGACTGCCTCAGCTGCGGGTGGTTTAATTTCGATGTGGCAGCCATCTAGATTGAAAAGGAAGTGTTCAAACCAATTTATATGCATACATATAAATACATATTTTATTGGTTTTTTACCAATTGCACCCAGGCACTGAGGAAACCCAATTGCCTCGAATCCCTTCACACACTCATCAATTTTTTCGGAAGTGAGATAGTTGGGCGACATGTACTTATCCGAAAATTCGTGGATGACTGCTCTGCAAAACTCGTGCAGGATGTTGCACACGATGTTTGGTGCCACACCGAAAAGCCAACCAACTGTCCGATACTCAGAGGACGAGCCCAAGGTGTACATGACAATGGCAATTCGCTTCTCCAATGCAATGGCAGCTCTACAGTTTGTATCCTGTTTCCGGCGCACTTCCAGCCGATTTACTAAAATGTTAGAGCAGGTCCTCTCCATTCTGAAGCTCTCCTTGAAAAACGCCTCATTGTTGTCAGGCACATCTTTCCCAAAATGTCCCGAAGCGCTTCTACACAACATAAGACCTTGTACTTAAAACTTTGGTAGCATTTAGTATAAGTACTCACAAACGACCACAACCTTCCTGGCTTTTGTTCTTTTAAAGCGGCTGCCCAAAGATGGAGCTCCTCCTCGTCAAAGTCGCCGCTGTAATCGCTATCAAAATTAATTTCGTTCAACAACATCATTAGTTATTGCAAGAAAATATTTTGCTGTTGAACCACAGTTGCAACAACTGCTAATTTTTTTTTTAAATCCATTTTTTTTTCAAACACAAATAAAAATTCTTCCGCTCAAAAACGCAGTTTTTGTTATTGTCATCAGCTCTTAGACGGTAGACGGTAGACGGTGCCAGTGTGAATCGGAGTTTGACCGTCTGTCAAAAATCCCAACGTTCCCCCGTGACGGGCTCAGTGTGCAGAGGGTATTAAATTTTCACCAATCGATAGTATCGATAGCGCTATCGGTAATCTACATAACACATTTGTATATCAATGAAAATAAAATTAATGAATAATTATTAACATTAATTGTAATTTTTAACTTAGAAAATTGTTATACATCTGTTAGTGATTTGCTCGTATTTCTTTTATTTAATTCGTGCATTCAATGCCCATTTTTTACATGTATCTCCATACATACATATACTAGAAATAGGAGAAAATTATTGTTTTTAATAGAAAAAGGTTACATTACATAAAGACGTTTTAAACTATCCAAAATAAGAATTTACCACATGCTTAGCAGCGCTTTGCTTTTATATTTATAAACGGACATATGTACAACAGTGAATTTTTAATATATGAATAACTTATAAAGATAAATTCGTAAATACATGTATGTATGTACATATGTAAGTAGTAAGAATATGTTTCGTATGCACTACTAATACAACCACCTTGGGTTATCGAAAAACGCAAAAAGCTGCGATGTAAATGTACAGCCTAGTACCACTAACCATACAATATATAGACAGGACAATTCATACATGGAAAATGTCCGCAACGCAATCAGACATCAGCGCCCGAGCCAGTCGTGAGTGTGAGTGAGTGAGTGTATGCGTGCTCATGCATTCTCCCCTGCAGTACGGGTCATCGCTTACAAATGTGCTCACACATCGATGTCAGCGTGAGCACCGCCGCTGACATAAGTGATGTTGCGCGGAACGATGAACTGCTGACATTAACATTGCGATGTCCTAGGAGCATAGGGGATGACATGGTCATCGAGAAATACGAAAAAATAAGGCTTACTATAAGTGATGATTTTCTCGAAAAAATAAGGCTTACTATAAGTGATGAATTTCTCCAAAAAATAAGGCTTACTATAAGCGATGATTTTAGCCCAAAAATAAGGCTTACTATAAGTGATGATTTTAGCCGAAAAATAAGGCACATAATAAGTGAAGATTTTAGGCATACAGAAAGGGATGATTTTCTCGAAAAAATAAGCGATATAATAAGTGAAGATTTTAGATGAAAAAGTAAGGCGTATATAAGTAAGCAGTATATTCATTTATTTTCTTTTGCTTTTATTTAAAACTACAATTATGTACATATGTATGTCAGTTTTGAGGATCCCTGAGGTTCTTTCGGTAACTTCAATTGCATCGCCCCTGAAATAGTACAGATTAATTTATTATGTTTTTGTTTAGTTGTTTGACTTGTAAAGACTTACTTTCCATGTGCTTCCAGGATGCGCCCGTCCCCATTGTGTTCCGTTTTTTGTTGATCTATCAATAAAATGATTATTCTATAAAATACTATTAATTTGGTTGCAATTACATAAGAAAGTAAAGATCAAAATTCCAAAAATATGTTCGATTTGTAAAAGAGTTGTTTAAACAAAAAGCAATGCTCACTGTAGATCAGCGGTGTTCTGTGCATTTACTCCTACAACAAAAACAAATCACGTGCCAAAATATGTACCTGCTTGACTCAGGCCTCGCATATAAGGGTTGCTTGTCTGTTTTTGTTGTTGAACTGCTTAAAATTGAAATTTCGGGCCCACCGCAGGTTATGCATTCACATTATATTTCTTTATTCTTCTTTTAATCCATACTATACATATTAGTCGGAGCATAAGGGCACAACAATTAAAGAGCATAAAAGAAGAATAAATAAAATTTATTTATTTTATATTTATTTATTAAATACAATGTGAATGCAGCGATACATTGAACTCAGTTTTTTCACAATTTCACAAATTTAACATTATATGCAATTGATATTTTCATAATTTACCACGCGTACATCACATTTATGTTTATTTAGTGTATTAGTGCATTGACTTACCTGGTAATAATAAATAATATAGATATTTTTCACTAAATCACTGCATTTTCGCGTCCAACTCTTTCCGCACAATTGTAACAATGTAACGTAATAGCAAATGCATGGCGAACAAAGCAAGAATGCTTTGCCGACGCAGGCGCAAAAGAGAAAAAAAACCAAATTCTCTTGTAGTTCGACCGATCGGCAGAGCCGATCTATTGCGATCGCGCGGAAAAGAAGGAAACAGAGAGAAAATAAAGGGTTCGGCTTAGCGGGCGTCAACGCCTAGATGACATTGTCGTTGACATTTGTCATCGCTCACGTCTGGTACTGCAGGGTCACGTATGTTGTGGGCTTTGCATGTGTGGATCAGCTCCGGACAGAGTCGTGAGAGCGTATGTGTGCTCATGCATTCTCACGTATGTTGTGGGCTTTGCATGTGTTTTCAACTCCCGCGAGTCATGAGAGTGTATATGTGCTCATCTACTTTGCGTGTTTGCAAGTGTGTATGAGCGCACAACTGAAATTTTCGCTCTCCCAACTTTTTTTTGATTTTTGTGCTCGCGCCACCCTTCACTTTAGCATTATTGGAGTCGGCCCTTTTTGAAGACGCTTGCCTTATAATACCAGAATAACTGTTATTTTGTACATGCTTTAGATTCTAACTTTGTTTAATATAGAAAATACTAATATATTGAGAAGATATATGTATATATATTCACAAATATATATTTCATTGTATGGTGTATTGTATTATACAATGATATATTTGATCATATATAAAAAAGTAGTATGCGCTAAAAAAATATATATATATCATCCTTGAATATGGATAATAATGACATATAAATGGGTAATAAATGGGTCCATACGGATTTTAGTGCCACACTTGCGAGTCAAATTTGAAATCATCCCTATATTTCTTATGCGAATGTCCATCCACAGACAGAACCTGCAAGTACGTTCATATGTGTGTGTACGTGTGAAGAGCTGCCGAAATTGCCGGCAAAATATTTTTGAGAAGATTTCTTGAGACACAAATTTATTTGCTGAGTGTTGCTTATTGACGCGACGCACTAATACCCTATAGACAATTAATATAATTTGATGTCATGTCTGATATACATTTTGCATTTGTACATATTTACATTCGTTCATTATATTCGTTTATAGTACTGTTGGAGTAGTTTAAGAGAGGATCGGACGCCCAAAGAGTCGCTCCATCTTCGGGTGACCCGCAAGCCGATCTGCACGATTGCCGACGGCGAATTGGGTTGCGGGCGGCCGACGGTGGGTCGCGCAAAGAGTGGATTGGGACGACACTTCACTTGTCGAAGTACGCCCAAAGCCACTGCATCGTTTGAGAATAAAACCCTATAATTGAAAACAAAACCGCGTCCTCATTTAATTTCATAGTTGTTCAAATAGTTTGAAATCTAAAAAACATTAGATTTTTCATTGGCGCCCGAGCAGGGACTTGGGTTTTTTGTGATTCAAACTCGTTTCGCTCAGTAGTGGCTTAGGCTTCGCGTGTGGAAAAATTCGAAAGAAATTGCTGATTCGGACCTTGCCACAGACGTGCCCTTTTGGACCCTCGCCATCTTGGGCGCTGCCGAATTCGACGTGCTGATGGACGCCAAAACAGGACGACTACTTTCTATAGATTCGCTAGAAAGTCTACAGGTATTCTGTGCCAAAAATTGAGCATCACCGGTTGAGTTTCGTTGTGTCGCTGTAAATTGCTCGCTCGTCCGACCAAAACGATCAACTGCAGTGATACGCATATGTGCGTGTGTATGTGCTAACATAGTCATACACAGAGAACACAGCTCAATTTCTGGCACCTTCCTTATTTTATACCTTATTTGGCCAAATCAATGTACATAAAGTGAAAGTGTCGCAGCTATACGTGTGTACAAAATACATAAGTTCGGTAGAGTTGTTCGAACATACCTACGCCATACATACATACGTATACTCATGCTGACCACCACTTGATGTGCATAACCAAAACGGCAACATATGTACATATTTAACATTTAAAACTTTATATAAACATATCAACCATATATAATACATGTACACATAAACGGTGGTCTATTTATTGCATTCTAATAATTCTGGTCGTGTGTTTGTGCAATCGCAAAGCGTCGCAGTGTCTTTCGGTTGTCCGCTTTCGACTTAACCGCTACGTACAATACGCGTACATATATACATACGTACATACCAGAGATCTGCAAAATTCACTTTTTTCTTGATTTACTCATACGGTAAAATTCTCACTCAATTCCACTCAATGAACGAAAGTCGGCGTTGAATGAAAATCAGCTCATGCTGATGAGCACATGAATTGTGTGTATGCACAGCCTTCGGTACACATTTCGGCTTGGCCGAATAATCGTGCCATTCGGCTCAACCGATCAAACATTCATATGTACACGAACTCAGTGTTGATTTAAATTCACTCTAATGCGCTCATATTTTTTCTCTCCCTGAGTTTATTCATGCTCAATGAGCAAACCGATCATTTGGGCGTATGTTCATTCGGCGCATTAGAGTGAATTTAAATCAACACTGAGTTCGTGTACATATGAATGTTTGATCGGTTGAGCCGAATGACACGATTATTCGGCTATTTTTGTGTATGATTTTTTTTGCAATCACGCCAAGCCGTTCTCTGGTACATACGTACAGACATCGGCTTGCAATTGCACATACACGCAACGCTTGGTAAAGGTTCTTGGGCAGCAGCGGCTGATATTTCGTGCGTTCGTTAACCTTGCTCGCTCTGTGCTTGCATCGGTTATATATTAGTTTGTGTGTGCGTGCGCTCGCGCCAAATTTACCGCTTGCTCTCTTCTCCCCCGTTTTGGCATACCATACAGGTCAGGCTTGGTTCGAGCGCCTGTATTACTTTCGTCTTGTGCGTTCGCTCGCGCCAAATTCTCTCACTTACTCTTTGATCCCCCGCACCCCGCATTCTATCTCTGTTGCCCACAAAGTGGCAGCAGCGAGCATAGGGCTTGCTTACTTTCGGTCGCTTGGACCACTTTCGTTTGTTTGTTCACATATTGCGCCAGGGCGTGTGTGTGTTTGGGTAAGCAAGCTTAGCGTTTTTCGGTACATAGCTGCAGTGCGTGTGCGAGGGTAGAGTTTGGCGAACTTGGGTACGGTATTGAAGGTAGTTCCTTTTTCTAGGCCAACTATGGAACGGCCAACAGCTGAACGGCCAACAGTATCTAAAACAAATACCAAGTTGGCATTGTGTCAACAAAGGTTTGACAAAGTCAGTGCTGATATTGCGCGAGTGCAAACAGCCTTTAGATTGAATCAAATTTCATCGGACAAAACCGAATTAGCTTGTCGCCTAGAGCTTTTAGAGGGTTATATCGATAAGGCTATGAACCTACAGGCAGAGTTGGACATTTTGAGTCCAACCAATGAAAGTAGAGGACCGTTGGAGGATCTGTGTGTCATCACTAAAGCATTGTTTATGAATGCAATCAAACCAAGATCCGACACACATATGCAGCATGACTGCTCAGTGAATCCACGGTTCGACACACACATGCAGCATGACTGCTCACTGAATTCGAGCCAGCGATCGCAGCTGCCGAAAATGCGTTTGCCGAAGTTTAGTGGCAAACATTCGGAATACAAAAATTTCATGTGCCTGTTCCAAAGCCTCATTGACGACGATGCTTCTTTGACAAACGTAGAAAAGTTTAATCATCTCGTATCATGTTTGTCAGATGAAGCATTGGGTGTAGTAAAACCATTTCAAATGACAGACTGTAATTATCCTAAGGCCCTTGCCAGTCTGAAGTCAGTGTACGACAATAAATGTTTGATATTTTTCGATACCATTGCTCAATTATTCGATTTGCCAACCATGACCAAGCCATCTGCATCGAGTTTAAGATCGATGATAGACACGGTGTCTGCGATATATTCATCGCTGTCGTCTGTAGGTGACGACAAAGATATTGCGAATGCAATGATCATTCACATGGTCATGGCAAAGGTCGACCATGTGACCAAATCTCGTTTTGAAGAGCAGCTTGATTATGATAAGCTGCCTTCTTGGGAAGACTGTGCCAAACAGCTGAATAGAAGGTATCAGTACCTGGCAGCAGAAGAGTCAACTCGTGACAAGTCAAGGGTGCGTAACGAGGTGAGGAAGCCTCAACGGAAATCGTCGTTTGCCTGTGCTAATGCAGGTCAAAAGTCGTCGTCTGCATGCACCTATTGCAGGTCTGCAGACCACAATATATATTCTTGTCCATCGTTTAGTGCCATTTCCGTCATGCAACGTTTTGAGTATGCTAAAACTCAAAAACTGTGTCTCAATTGTTTGACCACGGGACATACAGTATCGAGTTGCAAGGCGGCGAAGTGTCGAGTGTGCTCAAAGCCTCATCATTCGCTCCTTCATCGGTACACTGCATCAGTGCAAGGTGAAGCAGCGGCACTTCAAGCCTCAACGTCGGAGGCCTACGTAGGTCACGTGCTCAATGCGGATCAAGTCGTTCTGGCTACCGCGATTGTAAATATCAAAGATAGATTCGGACAGTTGCATCCAGCAAGAGCTTTGCTCGATAGTGGCTCTCAAATAAATTTGATGTCTGAGAGCCTAGCACAGAGGCTTCGGCTTAAACGTGAGCCAACTTCCCTTGCTATCGCTATAGTGGGTGGTGCAACCACCGATAGTAAAACTAAGGTTTGTGCATCGATACATTCTCGGTTGAATTCCCACATGTTTTCCGCTGAGTGTTATGTACTAAAATCAATTTCCACATCTCAGCCTGGGCAATCACTTTCCACATCGAGCTGGAAAATCCCAAAAAATATTCAATTGGCAGATCCCGAATTCCATAAGCCGGCTAAGGTGGATGTTCTCTTGGGAGCTGAAATGTTTTATGGGCTATTGTGCGTTGGGCAAATTAAATTACATTCCGAGCTGCCCATTATGCAAAAAACATTGCTCGGTTGGATTGTTGCAGGCAAATGTACTGGACAGGCGCCTCGGCAACAGTGTATTGAGAGTTCGATAGCTCAAGTGTATAGTTGTTCTCTCGACTCATTAGTAAACCGTTTTTGGGAATTGGATCAATGTCCAATTGAGTCGAAGGCTGTCCGCCAAACAGCTGAACAACAGGCCTGTGAGTTGTACTTCGCAAAAACGGTACAACGATTGTCTTCCGGTCGCTTTCAAGTCAAACTTCCCTTTAAGACCGACCCTAAAGTTCTTGGCCTGTCCTTTCAAACTGCTGAAAGCCGTTTTTTGCAACTTGAGCGCAAACTGTCAAAGGATGACACTCTCAAAACTATGTACCATGACTTCATGAAAGAGTATTTGGATTTGGGACATATGTCCATTCTGAAGTCTGCTCCTCTAGAACAGCATTATTATATTCCTCATCAATGCGTTCTCAGACCTGAGAGTACCTCAACCAAACTTCGTGTTGTGTTCGATGCTTCCAGCAAAACATCAACAGCAGTTTCACTGAACGAAACACTAATGGTAGGGCCAACTATTCAGAGGGAGTTGTATTCAACATTGGTCAACTTTCGGTTGAACAAATATGCCGTAACTGCTGACATTTCGAAAATGTACAGGCAAATAAATGTTTCTGAGGAAGACAGAGACTTCCAACTTGTCTTGTGGAGAGAAAACCCTTCACAAAACATACAGGCATACAGGTTGAATACTGTTACATACGGTACAGCGTCAGCACCCTTTTTGGCTGTACGTTGTTTGTTCGAATTGGCAAATAGTTTCGCACAATCACATCCCATTGGTGCGGAAGTGATTCGCAATTGTTTTTATGTCGACGATATGCTGGCAGGTGCAGACAGTTTAAAAGAACTGGACACAATTTGCAGCCAGGTTCGGGATATTTTGAATTCAGGAGGATTTCCATTGGCCAAGTGGGCTTCCAATTGCCCGACTCAATCTGGAAAGAATGAGGAAACCAGCATTAAGATTGATGAGCAAAGCTCAGTCAAAACGCTTGGAATGCGCTGGGCACCTCAAGATGATGTATTTAAGTACCATCTGGACGTGGATAGTTTTGCCTCCCTGAAACCAACAAAACGCAATATATTGTCGATAGCCTCTCGTTTGTTTGACCCTCTTGGTTTGTTGTGTCCAATTGTCACTAAGGCAAAGATGCTGTTGCAGGACTTATGGAGGCTAAAGGTAGATTGGGATGAGGCTATTCCTATGAGTCTACACACTGCGTGGAATAAGTTCACCACTACCTTGCGGGATTTGCACAAAATTTCAATCCCTCGCTACGTATGTTTGACGCTGTACAAAGGGGTTCAAATTCACGGCTTTGCTGACGCATCCAGTCACGCCTACGGTTGCTGTATATACGTACGAACGTGCAACGACGAAGACGTTCGCGTGTCATTGCTCACGGCAAAGTCGAGGGTAGCTCCGCTGAGCGTAAAAACAATACCCCGGTTAGAGCTTTGTGCAGGACTATTACTGGCCAAACTCTGGCAACAAGTGTCGACCACAATGACCAAATTCACGATAGAAAGCGTAAATTTCTGGTCAGATTCGCAGGTCACGCTATATTGTTTTTTTCTTTTTTTTTTTTTTCTTTGTTCGATCGAAGTTTCGCTATTTTGATATTTATTCAATGTTTTTAATATTTCAAGTAAGTTTAGAACTTAATTATCGGGAATATCTGAATTAAATGAAAATCATGAATATACAATTAAAAAAAAAAAACTTTAAGCCGGCCTTATGGCAAGATATATTTATATTATCCGAAATATCGTAGTTTCCTCGGGATTGGATTTCAGTACCTAATTATCCTTTTACACGACTGTTCACTTTTATCTTAACATTGAGAAATATACCCTTAAATATGAGCTAATTATTCAGGCTAATTTTAACATCATCGGATAGGCCCGATGCAGATATTAATCTTAGAAACGAAAATATATTTTCCATGTGAAAATTACAATTTTAAAAGAAGCTGAAATGCCACCATAAATAAATTAAATTATTGGTCTTATATTATAAAAAGTATATGACCCCAATTACGACCATGTTTTGGGAACACTGAATGATCCAAAGCGCTGATGAGCGTCCACGCCGCGCACCGCGAAATAGTAGCGCTGGTTCTCTTGGAACTGATTAAGCGTGACAGCCATGGGCAACAGCATAGCTTTGACATCACCCACGTGCCTCCAGGAGTCGGTACTGGGCTCATGTGGTGTCTCCTGGTACGCAAATATCTGATACGTTACGCAGTCAGCAAATCTACTACTGGCATCCTCCAGATTCCAGGAGATGACAATGCCTGTGTCCAACAGGCTGATGCGTATGAGAGGTCGAGACGGCGGCAGCTTCCAGGCGGGATTGAAGGGCTGTGGAGGCGATGATGGCAGCGGCGCTGGATGCGAATACCTTAATCGAGTGGCGGCAGGTGGCGTGTTCTCCGACCGTATCTGCATCGTCAAATTCGATCCATGGGAATTGCGCTGACCTCCGCCATTATTGGTGACTATTTGTCTGGCATTGGCCCTCGGCATTTGCAAGGGCGACAACCTCACAGTATTTCCACTATTTGGTGTACGACCTGATCCTCCCGGGCCTCTTGTCTCAGACGTTGCAGCCCCCATAGAATTCCTCTTCACAGCCATGCTGGATGATTGGCGTAAATGTGCGTTGGTCTCTGCAGTAGCTGCAGCCGCCATTGCTGCCGCAGCATCGTCTTCATCTGTGAGATCAATTACAGCCTTCTCCTTCGGCTTGGCCGGAGCCAGATTGGGTTGTTGTTGGCCATAATTGACGACACTGCCGCCTGGTCCCGCACTGAGGGTTGAGGGAATGGGTACAGAAACCATACCAGCTCCCTTAGGACCCATTGAGCGAACTTTTGTTGCACACTTTGGCCCCTGCTTGCTAGGACTGGGACCAGGAAGAGGCCGGATTGCTTGATATTGCTGCTTTTGGGTTGTATATGGACCCCTGTTCCGCATCGCAGCCGCTGATGTAGTGCTTCCTGTGTGCTTTGAAGCATGCATAGGCCTTTGAGGTCCAGAGGGAGTAGGCTGTAAGCGACTTATGTTGTTCTGGTTGTTTCCCTGGGATGCTGGCACTACGCTTCCTGGCACCGGTCGCTGTGGGGTAATCTTCTGCATGCATCCCCTGCGTACAGGAGGCGCAGGAACAGCGGCAGTCGGTGCAGGAGACGGATTGTAGGAGGAGCGTTGCTGTGGCAGTTGCTGCTGCTGGTTTTGCTTTTGATGTTGCTGTTGCTGTTGCTGTTGCTGCTGCTGAGCATTAGAACTCGCGCCCGAACTAGCTGCTCGCATCGACTGCAACGGCGAACGCAATGGAGAGGTGCTCGGCTTGAAAGGAGTGCTACTTGGAGGCGCCAACATGTTGCCCGAAGCCTGTGTCTGATCTACAGCACTGGGTGCAGCATTGGGCTTCATGACCTTGAAAGGAATGCCTACTTGCAGTCCAACAGCTCGTGTAATTCTTACCGGGGCCGTGAAATGTGCATTCTTGGTCTCCAGATCCTTCAGCACCCGCTTGTGCACCGTGTCCAGGTCGAGGAACTGTTTGGATACTTCGGCTATCCTGCGACGATAGATGGCAAGCGTCTTCTCATACTTGTCCAACTGGCAGCGGATATCCGAAAACTCGCTCTTCACCATCATAGCCTCAACAACCTTCTGGAGGACGAGTTCCTCCAGATCATTGCGGGTCATGTGGTCAAAGCTCTTACGAAAGCTCTTAAGGAACTCAAGACGCAGAGGTTTAGCATCTATTTTGCGCTCTGGCTCTGGTTTCAGCTGTAATATTAGTTTCTTTTGGTCCTTTGTATCCCTTTGTCGCCCTCTTTGTCCTGTACGTCCAAATCAATTTGAAGTGTGCCATCATTAGAGATACTCGAATCAGAGTCATCAGTCCTAAGCTTCTTCCTGGGAATCCCTTCCTTTCCTTCCGCGGGGCTGGAGTCTAAGGAATCGTGGCTACGCTTGGTCACAGTGGAACTGGGTTCGGTCTCGCTGCCATCTGTTGATGTTCGAGACTGTTTTGGCTCCGCATCCAGATCTTCATCGGCTTTCGCCTCTGACTCAACCTCAGAATTTGCTTTCGAGGCTGCTTTGCCAGGCTCGACATTGTTCGGCTCATCTGGTTCTACATCCTCAGCGGGACACAGAAGATTGCTGCTCGAGTTGCTGTTACCGTCTTCCGTGGCAGTGCTCTTTCTGTTATCGTGTGATTTCAGCTTCTGCTTCTCGAACTGATCACATGCATTGTCGGAATTGTCGACTTAAAGTTCTTTGTTTTCTTTCTCTCTTAGTTTGTCATTAGGAGTTGGGCAGGACGACTCCTTTTCGGAACCCTGGGTTCCTTTATCTTCGGGTTTCTTTGGTGGTAGTTCATCCTCTTCATCCTCGGATACCAAAACGACGTCATTTTCCATATTGTTAGACACATCCGATTTAAGTTCGTTTTTCTTCGCAGGATCAGCTGAATCCTTGGGCTTTTCAATAGGTTCAAAGAAAATGACTTCGTCATCCGAGTCTGCATCCTTGACAGCTCTTTCAGGAGATTTTTTTCCCTTGTATAACTCTAGTTCCATGCCCTTACCATCAGATAATGTCTTAGGTGGGATCTCTATCTCGCTATCTGTAATACCATTAGCCGTTGCCTCTTTTTCATTTTCTCTAGTTTTATCATCCGCATCCTTTGCCACATTTTCCTCCATTTTGCTAGCATCTTTGTCCGTTTCTCCGGTTAGTTCCGTGGTTGCAGCGTGATTCGGGTACGTTGGGTACATTCGTCGCGAATCGGGTCGCAGAATGCCAAGAATTGTCAACTGGAGTCGTATGGCGTCACGTTCCAACGGATGCTAATCCAGCAGACTTGGTTTCAAGGGGAACAGATGTTGACGACATTGTGAGCTCCTTGTGGTTCAATGGGCCAAGCTTTTTAATGGCAGAAAAAGATCGATGGCCTCAACTTCATCAGTTCGAGATAGCGTCAGAAGTGAAAACTTCTGAAGATAAGAAAAGTGCAGTGGTATGTGCGCTTGGGGTAGCTGATGCTGAATCTAATTGCATTGTGCAATTAATCAACCGGCAATCGAGGTTTTCTAAGTTGGTCCGCATAATGGCCTACGTGCTTCGATTCTGTTTCAAGCAGCTTAGAGGTGATTCGCATCTTGTATCTGCGGCAGAAAGGAACATTGCATTTTTAAAGCTGATCGCAGTCGTACAAAGCACAACATACAGCGCTGAGTATAGGTTGTTGGAAAAATCGGCAGCATTAGCTCCGATGCTGCAGTCGTTGAATCCATTTGTCCACGAGTTTGATGAAAATGGCATCAAATTTAAGTTAATTCGAGTAGGAGGGCGCTTGCTACACGGCCCTATCGCATACGACGCCAAATTCCCTCTGTTGCTACCAAAGGGATATGAATTGGTCAGCCTTTTGATCAGGCATTTGCACCTTAGGCACTACCATGCTGGTGCAAAGGTTCTTGTGGGATTGCTGAGGCAGCAAGTTTGGGTGATCAATGCCCGAAGCGTGTGTACAGCGCATGTTAGAAGATGCGTACACTGTTTTCGCTACAAGCCAAAGTTGTTGGGGCAAATAATGGGAAATTTGCCAGCTGACCGCCTTCGTGAGGGTCGGCCATTCAGAGTATCTGGCGTAGATTTCTGTGGGCCATTCTACGTAAGCTATAGAATCAGAGGTAGACCACCCGTTAAAATGTACGTTGCCGTTTTTGTTTGTTTCGCCTCAAAGGCAGTCCATCTAGAACTTGTCTCAGACCTTTCAACTGACGCGTTTCTAAATGTATTTAAAAGGTTCGTTGGGAGACGGGGACTGCCGGAAAAGATGGTCAGCGACAACGCGACGAATTTCTTGGGAGCGAGCAACGTGCTGAGGGAGCACCAAGCGGCATTCACCCGGAGCAAGGAGAGCCTGCAGGACTACGCAGCGGAGAGAGCCGTGACCTGGTGCTTCATCCCTCCGAGAGCACCGCACTTCGGCGGGCTGTGGGAAGCAGCAGTCAAGGCGGCCAAACACAGGCTGGTGCGAGGGGCAGGCGACGCCAACCTCACGCCGGACGAGTTGAGCACGCACCTCGTGGAGGTAGAAGCGTTGCTCAACTCCAGGCCCCTCGTGGCGGACACCAGCGATCCGAACGACGGCGAGGCCATCACACCAGGGCACTTGCTCATCGGCCAACCTCTGCTGGGCCTGCCGCACGGATCCACGCCCGGAGAGCCCAACAACAAGCCCGCACCCGGATACTTGAAGCGGTGGCGACTGTTGTTGGAGCTCAAACTGCGCTTTTGGCGCAAGTGGTCCAACGACTACCTCCTCAGCCTGCAGCAGCGAGCCCAGTGGAGCAGAGGCGAGGCCAATCTGGCCGAAGGGACGGTCGTGCTGGTGCACGACGACAACACCCCCCCGCAACGATGGACAATAGGGCGCGTAACGCGCGCAATAACTGGAGAGGACGGCAAGGTGCGGGTGGCCGAAATAAGAACGCCAGCCGGCGTCATTAAACGGCCAGTCCACAAGCTGGCACCACTTCCAACGTGCTGAAGACCGGAGCTCTTCAGCGGGGCCGGAATGTTGGAGTAGTTTAAGAGAGGATCGGACGCCCAAAGAGTCGCTCCATCTTCGGGTGACCCGCAAGCCGATCTGCACGATTGCCGACGGCGAATTGGGTTGCGGGCGGCCGACGGTGGGTCGCGCAAAGAGTGGAATGGGACGACACTTCACTTGTCGAAGTACGCCCAAAGCCACTGCACCGTTTGAGAATAAAACCCTATAATTGAAAACAAAACCGCGTCCTCATTTAATTTCATAGTTGTTCAAATAGTTTGAAATCTAAAAAACATTAGATTTTTCAAGTACATTAAACTAAATTAGAATATAGAGGATATTCAATATATACAATTATTGTAATTTTGGGCAAGCGTCATCATAAAATCATAGCTTACAATCAATTCTAAAGTAATAGGTGTTTTCTTAGACAGCGGCGTTTTAAAAAACCAATACAAACAAGCAGACCTACAATATGTGCACACATACAGCTAAAGCTCAGCCTCACATACAGAGCGTTTGTTCTTTGCTGAGCTGAAATTTTGTTATGTGTGTTCTTCTTCAGCTTGTTGACGAACTGACCTACCGCCACAAAATATATGAAGAATTGGCAGGATGGGTGGGGGTAGGTGTGGGTTGGTGGGACACTTGGCCGTGGGAAAAAAGAAATCTGTTATTTTTTTTTATTTTTATTATATAAATTACACTAGTCGACACGACTTTTCCGCTGTCGCCAAAAATGACTTTTTCTGATAGATTTGGATGTTTAAAATTTTTTAAAGAATGTTTTTTTTTTTTCATGGAGTAGTTTTTTTTTAAAGAATTTTTAAAAAATTTGGTGTTTTTTGTCATAGGTAGTGCTTCTACTTTTCACATAACTTAAGTTTCCTACAACTGGTTGTATTGAACTTTGCAGTTAAAAAAAGCTGACAAATGCAGCTATAAATCCGACTCAGACACTTTGTAGCTGCAACTTAACGTCTGGAAGATATTAAGCTTCCAAATTGAAATTTCATAATTTTTTTCGGTATTTTTCCCCGAAATTTTGACTTTGAAAGCTCAGGAAAAGTCGAAAAAAAAATTTTTAATGCCTTGATTTTTGGTTTCAGATAGACACATTAATTAGGCGTCGTTTAAGGTATCGCTTATAAAAATATAAAAATAAACGGCTAAGTTATAACCGTTTGACCAAACTTTCATATGCCGAATTTCGCCGATAAATTCCGTTAGCCGACGAATAACCGTTTTTTTTCCTACAAAAATACCAAAAATCTGCGTTTGTAACAGTTTTTAACGGTAAAATGGCATTTGGAATAGTGCCAAACGGCATATGTAGTTTTGGTCAAACGGTTATAACTAAGCCGTTTATTTTTATATTATATTGGAAACCACTTGTCAATCTCTTGTTTTCCTCTGGGAATGCGCCATAAAAAAATTTAAATGCGTGTCGCACCTAGATTACTCTAACGGACAATTATTCTAATATGAAGACAATTATGAAATAATTATAATAATTATATATATATATAAAATATGTAAGTTTTTTTGATGTTGCGTGGCAAGCTTCTTTTAAATTTATGTATATGTGTGTACATACAGTGGCTCAAAGCTGAAACTGGGCAGTGTCAAATAAAAAGTTTAAGGTGGTACAGATTTTAAACTAGAGGAAAAACAAAAAATGTTTAAGCGCCAATTTGTTGTATGTTTTATCACATTTAAAAAAATAACTTTATTTGCTGATTAAATATTGCTCAGTTTTAAAAATAAAATAAAAACTTAAAATATATCTCAAATACAGGTCAAAGCCAGAATGATCCATCCACAAAAAAATTAAATATTAGTCGAATAAAAGGTTAAACAGGTATTTTAATACTTAGTATGTAATCCCCTAACCTTTATTACGGCTTTTAACCTACTATTCATGGAAGAGACCAGCTTCCGAGTGCTTTCCGGGCTTATTTTGCTCCATTCCTCCAGCAGAGCTTTTTTAAGGTCTTTTTGGTAGAAATCCTGTGTTTCTGGATGTTTTTCTCCAGCGCAGCCCACAAATTTTGAATAACATTTAAGTTTGGAGACTGGGCTGGGGGAATCATCAAGTGGGGGCAGTTCCAGATACGCCAGGACTGTCCTATTCCGGACGAATGTTTCGGGTCATTATCCTGGTAGAACCGGAAATCAAGTCGGATTCCTAGTTTCTGGAAGCTTTGGTGCCAGTTATCGGCCCCAAAACTTACCCAACAGGTAAAGGACAAAATGGGGAAGGAGTGCAGAGTGGAAACTGTGCGCCGGGTTCTGCGCAACCATGACTTCAATGCCCGAGTACACCGAAAGAAGCCCTTCATAAGCCTGAAGAACAAAGGGACAAGGTTGGCGATCGCAAAAACCGACTTTTACAAGGATTTGGTGTTCTGGAATACCGTAATTTGTACACACGAGACCTAATTCAACCTTTTTGGGTCAGACGGAAGGAATTTTGTGTGGCGAAAGCCCAATACTGAGCTGGATCCCAAACACGTAAAAGCGACAGTCAAGCACGGCGGAGGAAGTGTCATGGTATGGGCATGCATGTCGGCAGCCAGCGTCGGAAACTTGGTGTTTATCGAGTCTACGATGGATACACACATGTACCTCAATATTCTCAAGGAAAACTTGCACCAAAGCTCCGAGAAATTTGGATTCCGACATGATTTCCGGTTCTACCAGGATAATGACCCGAAACATTCGTCCGGAATAGGACAGTCCTGGCTTATCTGGAACTGCCCCCACTTGATGATTCCCCCAGCCCAGTCTCCAAACTTAAATGTTATTCAAAATTTGTGGGCTGCGCTGGAGAAAAACATCCAGAAACACAGGATTTCTACCAAAAACGACCTTAAAAAAGCTCTGCTGGAGGAATGGAGCAAAATAAGCCCGGAAAGCACTCGGATGCTGGTCTCTTCCATGAATAGTAGGTTAAAAGCCGTAATAAAGGTTAGGGGATTACATACTAAGTATTAAAATACCTGTTTAACCTTTTATTCGACTAATATTTAATTTTTTTGTGGATGGATCATTCTGGCTTTGACCTGTATTTGAGATATATTTTAAGTTTTTATTTTATTTTTAAAACTGAGCAATATTTAATCAGCAAATAAAGTTATTTTTTTAAATGTGATAAAACATACAACAAATTGGCGTTTAAACATTTTTTGTTTTTCCTCTAGTTTAAAATCTGTACCACCTTAAACTTTTTATTTGACACTGCCCAGTTTCAGCTTTGAGCCACTGTATGTATGCGTGTTTGATGGATAGACCAAAAGCGCGCGCGAATCTTGTGAGAAAGACGAAAGCAAGTAGATTTTCCGCTGGTACGGTACGGTGCTTAGATTTACAATTAGTTAAAAAACAAGATAAACTATTGACATTAGATTAATTTTTTCACATCTACGTGTGAGTGAGTGTTTGTGGAGAAAACTGCATATGCTAGTAGGACTAAAAGACCTGCATTTGCAAAGTGAAGTAGTGTTTTTGGGAAAAGCTGAATTTTTTAGGACTAAGAGACCCTCTTATGCATATCCCAGTGTGAGTGTTTGTGAAACAAGGAATATTATAGTAGGACTTGGAGACCTGCATTTGCATGACAATTTGTTTGGTTGGCTAGCCTCTTTCTCCCTTCCCGGCTAGTGTGTGCGTGGAGTGTGTGCGGCGTGCCGTGCACTTATTATTCATTATTAAGTATTAACCTACATATTTGAATTATTTATAATTCATTATGTCGTCCGCTGTTATAAAAGACACCCGAAAAGACGGGGCTAAATTCATTCTTCCCTCCTGCCTTAGTAGTTATAGAAACAGTTCATCCGATTTCCCTGTGAGACTATTCAGATTTCCATCCAATCCATCAATGTTTAATAAATGGGTTGAGGTTTGCGGTTTGGATAGGGATTTGCTGGTAAAAAATTCACGAATTTGCGGTCGGCATTTTGAGACTCTGCATTTTGGATCACGAAAATTAAATGCGAATGCAATTCCAACATTAAACTTGTCTGAAAATACTTTATTAACTTCATTCAATGCAAATCTTTGTGATGAGTATGAATTTTCAGAAAATAAACAAGACAATGAACAAATAGGACAATTTGGACAATGCTAAGAGAGTTAAACTGACAGATACGAATGAAATAATTTCCACAATAGCCAATTTGTCTCATGTTTCTGCGGAGGCAAAAACGATATGTATCATGCTTTTAAAAAAGACATTGAATATAGCCCAGCAGAAAAAGTTATTGCGCAAAATATAAACTTTTACTCGTCAAGGACCTATGAATATCTTCGAGATGTTCTACATTTAAAACTGCCAACAAAACGCACGTTAGCGCGATGGGCTGTGCTGAAAAACATGAGGCCAGGATTTAATCCTGATTTACTCAGCAATTTAAAGACAATTGTTGAAGGAATGAGTGCTAAGCGAAAAGAGGCAGTAATTTTATTTGACGAAATGAAGATCAGACGAGGTCTTCATTATAATATTTCATTACATGAAATTCAAGGCTACGAAAATGATGGCCAAAATACAAAAAGGCTTTTGGGGCAGCAAGTCTGTGTTTTCATGATTAGAGGCCTATTTGAAAACTGGAAATATGTTTTAAGCTATACTGTATCTGCAAACGGTATAAAACACGAAGCCCTTTTGAATAAAGTGACGGCTAATATAGAACAAGCACAAGCCTTAGGGCTTACTATAAGAGCAGCTATTTGCGACCAGGGCTCAAATAATAGAGCTGTTTTCAGAAGACTGGGAGTTGACATTAAGAACCCCAGCTTTAAAGTTCAAAACAAAGAAATTTTTGCGATCTCTGATGTTCCACATTTAATTAAATCGATTAGGAACATAGTTAAAAATAGAAATCTTGATACGCCCTGATGGCGTTGTTTCATGGAAAATAGTCGATGAATTATATAAAATCGATTCCAGAAATTCAACGCGACTCTGTCCAAAATTAACACAAAAGCATATAAATCCAAATAGTTTTGAGAAAATGAAGGTCAAATATGCCACTCAAATATTTAGCCACAGTGTAGCCGCTGCAATTCGAACAATGATGAGCACTGGAAGCTTTGAAAACTGCAAAGAAAGTGCAGAAGCGACAGCCACATTTATTACAAAAATGAACAGATTATTTGACTGCCTCAATAGTCATGTTCTTTATGATAAAAACCCATATAGAAGTGCACTGCAGAAACATAATTTTGTCAATGAGACCCTGTTGGAAATGAGCACATATTTTGAAGAATTCAAATATCCACAGGAAGTCCACTGCATAAAGGGTATGATTCTAACAATCAACTCCATACTTTCCTTGGCCAAAAAAGTATGGAGTGAAAGTGCTGAAGTTTTTTTTATTGCAACGTCCAAATTAAACCAAGACCCTTTAGAAAATTTATTTTATTTAATCCGATCTCGGGGTGTTACAAACAATAATCCAACTATGTATGAGTTTAATGTAATAATAAGTAAAATGCTATCAATGAAAGTTCTAACGTCAACAACAGTATCTGGGAACTGTTCTCCCGATGAAGATACGATGTTGATCAACATTATTAAAGATAATGGGTTGAGTGAGTCGGCATCAGAGTTTAAAACTCTTGATGACGATATCTTGACTTGCACTGACGAAGATGCAGTGTTAGAGCTTTCAATAGAAGCAATAGATTTAAGTAATCAAGCCGCAGCTAATGATAATGCATTACGATACTATGCAGGGTATTTATTGCATAAGTTGCTCAAAAAGGAGGACTGCAAAAAATGCTCTCAACTTTTAAAATCGTCCGATGAGGTCCGATCATCTTCTGAGTATTTAATACTCAATAAAAATTTTGGCTATGTCAACAGTAACTTAAAACTTAAAGCCCCTTCTGAATATTTTTTCACTTTAATTAAAATTTGTTTTGATATTTTTAACCAGCATTTCGAGAAAAGCTCTCACAAATTCCATTTAAAAAGAAACATAGTGCAAAAATGTATATTTTTAACGTCAAATTTAGATAAATATGTAGACTGGTTTAATTCGTCCGATCCGTGTTCTGCTCACCGTCTTCACCTGCTCAACCAGTTTGTATTGATTTTGATTATAAAAAATTGTAAATGGATAACAGAAAAAATGATAAGCGATCGAAATGCAAAATCATACGAGAAAAAGCTCAAAATATTGCGGCAGTAGGATATTTTTTAATATTTATAAGTTTATTATTTTTTGTTTATTTTTTATGTTCTATTTTTCACATGTATGTATGTATGTACAAATATTTAATAGATTTAATTCTAGGCGGGGAATATGGATGTGACTTAATTATTAAAAAGTGTTTAAATTAAGTCATGTCAAGTCGACTCAAAGGTCAGATTAATTTTTGACCCCATTACAGGTGTAATAGCCTCCTCGTGGTGTTCCCTGGCTACCGATCTTCAATCGGAAGCCAATTTGAGCGGCGACTTTATGTCTATATGTATGTACATATGAATGTACATACATATGTATGTTAACGGCTTTTTCATAGGCAGTAATAATATAATAATTTATATAATAAAAATAAAAAAAAATAACAGATTTCTTTTTTCCCACGGCCAAGTGTCCCACCAACCCACACCCACCCCCACCCATCCTGCCAATTCTTCATATATTTTGTGGCGGTAGGTCAGTTCGTCAACAAGCTGAAGAACAACACACATAACAAAACTTCAGCTCAGCAAAGAACAAACGCTCTGTATGTGAGGCTGAGCTTTAGCTGTATGTGTGCACATATTGTAGGTCTGCTTGTTTGTATTGGTTTTTTAAAACGCCGCTGTCTAAGAAAACACCCATTACATTAGAATTGATTGTAAGCTATGATTTTATGATGACGCTTGCCCAAAATTACAATAATTGTATATATTGAATATCCTCTATATTCTAATTTAGTTTAATGTACTATAAACGAATATAATGAACGAATGTAAATATGTACAAATGCAAAATGTATATCAGACATGACATCAAATTATATTAATTGTCTATAGGGTATTAGTGCGTCGCGTCAATAAGCAACACTCAGCAAATAAATTTGTGTCTCAAGAAATCTTCTCAAAAATATTTTGCCGGCAATTTCGGCAGCTCTTCACACGTACACACACATATGAACGTCCTTGCAGGTTCTGTCTGTGGATGGACATTCGCATAAGAAATATAGGGATGATTTCAAATTTGACTCGCAAGTGTGGCACTAAAATCCGTATGGACCCATTTATTACCCATTTATATGTCATTATTATCCATATTCAAGGATGATATATATATATTTTTTTAGCGCATACTACTTTTTTATATATGATCAAATATATCATTGTATAATACAATACACCATACAATGAAATATATATTTGTGAATATATATACATATATCTTCTCAATATATTAGTATTTTCTATATTAAACAAAGTTAGAATCTAAAGCATGTACAAAATAACAGTTATTCTGGTATTATAAGGCAAGCGTCTTCAAAAAGGGCCGACTCCAATAATGCTAAAGTGAAGGGTGGCGCGAGCACAAAAATCAAAAAAAAGTTGGGAGAGCGAAAATTTCAGTTGTGCGCTCATACACACTTGCAAGCACGCAAAGTAGATGAGCACACATACACTCTCATGACTCGCGGGAGCTTAAAACACATGCAAAGCCCACAACATACGTGAGAATGCATGAGCACACTTACGCTCTTACGACTCTGTCCGGAGCTGATCCACACATGCAAAGCCCACAACATACGTGAGAATGCATGAGCACGCATACACTCACTCACTCACACTACGACTGGCTCGGGCGCTGATGTCTGATTGCGGACATTTTCCATGTATGAATTGTCCTGTCTATATATTGTATGGTTAGTGCTAGTACTCAGTAAGTACGTTAAGTACTTAAGTATGTTAAGTACGTGTGTGTAAGTTAAGTATGTTAAGTACGTGGACAACCTCTCCCAAATTCACAAATTAACTTTTTTTCAAGCCAAAAATGGCTTGCGCGGGACACTTGCTGTGTTGATGTTGATTTTTGGTGTTGTTTTTGTTGTTGTAATTATTGTTGTTATTGTTTTAGTTATTGTTTTGTTGTTATAATCACCAGTTTTAAGGAAAACGAACTATGAATAACAAAGAAATTGAAATATTTGTGCAGTTTGTTTTTATTGGAGTTGCGAAACGAGCTATAAAATAGCTAAATTGAGAAAAATGAAAGCGAGTTTACGCGACACTATGGCGCGCCATTGTAACGGTAAATGATGTGTTATTTTAGTTACTCCTCGACTTCAGAATCCTGTGGGACACATAAATATATTATAAGATGTGTCATATAATAATAGAAAATTCGCGCGATATTTTTTTAAACAAATTTTTCTCTTTTATAATGTCACATCTTATTTTATAACTAAGTTTTTCCATTTTTTAAATGACTCAAATAGCATTAGTTCCCAATTTAGCTATCTTACAGCTAGTTTCGTAGCTCCAATAAAAAAAAAACTGCACAAATATTTCAATTGCTTTGTTATTCATTGTTAGTTTTCCTTAAAATTGGTGATAATAACAACAAAAAACAACTAACACAATAACAATTATCAATAATAACAACAAAAACAATAACGAAACCAGCAAAAACCACACAAAAAATCAACAACACAGCAAGTAACCCGCGCAAGTCATTTTAGGCTTGAAAAAAGTTAAACTTTAAACATTAAAAAAAAAAAAACTAGAAGCGACCGCCACGAAATTTTTTTCCTAAATTCATGATAAATCGGTGTCTTTCCAGGAAAAAAATTTCGTGAATTTTGGAGAGGTTGTCCATGTACTTAACATTTACCATTAAATTCTATTGACGTTTTGCATTTAATTATCTTAAATTACAGATACGAAAAGTAATAACAAGGGTTTACTTCATTAAAATTGCAAGCCGTGGGTGAATTTCTTTTTTTGAAATTCAAAAATAACCGCCAAAGAAAACGTAAGTAAGATGATACGCTATTTGGGGTTTTGTGCATGGTTATGCAGCGATGTCACAGAAATCGGAATTAAGTTGAAAGCAATTTCGACCTAAAATTTCAGCCTCATTTTATAATTTTCACAAACCAAATTCGAACTAACGCTGGCGAATTACGGTATGACGTTAGTTTTTTCTAAAGAGAGCATGATAGTCGTAGCCCAAAACATGTGTTGGTAGTGTCCTCTAAAGACATCTCCCGCTATAAGTCGATTGAGGCACTATTTGTGACAAAATGATGTTTACCAGCATACTCAGTCAGCCAGCCAGCTAATGTGCTGTTTACACTGAGGCTGCGTCTTGATTCTTTGCGTCTTGACAGAAACGCAGTTTTTTGTATATATGTATGTAGGTTTAGCATAGAGCCCTAGTGGTGGCAAAAAGTTGCATCTTTTTCCGACGCAGGTGCGTTTATTCGTTATATTCGATTAGTTTTGGGCTTTCTTCGCGTATAACAGCAATTTTCGTACTTTTCTGCATATCAGCGGAACTATCACCGCTATCAGCAGATTAAAATTCAAATTTACCGCGTAAAATATTTAACTGAGTACAAAGGGGAAAAAATACATGTAATGCTAAGAACAAATTGTTTAAACCAATTTTATTATTAAATCAAGCATTTTAACAAAATAACAAAATTTTAACAAAATGGTTGATTTCTAAATTTTTTGCTGAAAATCCCATGTCTTTGAATCTTTTCACTGTTTCCGTGATCTTCTCAGGGTAAGAAATTCCATATACTTATAAGCGAGTTCAGCAATCACTTCCCGACGAAATTTCATCAATATCCTACACACAATAGCTTTGGACACACAGAATAAAATCCCTATTGTGCTATATTCCGCAGGCGATCCCGGGCAATATAGCGGCAATATATGGCTATCCTTTTCTTCAAAGGGATTGCCTGTCGAAAATTGGTGTCCTGTTTTCGGAGATTAGGCAGCAGTAGCACTAGAATGTCGAACGTACTCCTCTTCATGTGGAAGTTGTCTTTGAAGAATGCGTCGGAGTTGTTTACCATATCTTCCTCTCGAAAGTGAACTATATCGTGGCTATTGCAATTTAGAATACATTATTTAATTAAAAAAATAATATTATATGTTCTTTACTTACAAGGGTCCAAACGCGAGGAGGACGTTGCAGTTGCAAGGCAAATTACAACTGTTTTGCAGATAAGCCGCTTTCATGCACTTCAATAGATTCTCTTCATTTTGCGCACCGCAGATAAAATAATCAACTCTTTTTCTGACATATTCCATTGATTTTCGCACATAATTAACTTTGTATACAAATTTGTCTTCCTCTTCCTCTGCGTTTTTTCTGCTATCGATAGGAAACGCACCCAGTGTAAAAAGCCTGTAAAAAGCCTATAAATCGTATTTAAAAAATATACCAATCGATGATCTCTTCCCAGCTCAACGGGAAAAACAACTGGACGCATATATCTCTTTCGCTCTCACTGCATGTATTTTGCATAAGGCTGTCTCTATTTTCTCAGCTAGTCCAGCTTCAAAGTCTAAAAGAATTTTTTCACTGGCCGCATCATTGGATTTTTTCATTAAATGGAACATGCGACAATGATGCTCATAATAGCCTTTTTACATTACCGCATCATTGTCGAAGGTGCGGAAAAATGATGAGAGGCGTGTACACTTAGGCCGCATTATTTTGTCAGCTGTTCGGCCTACAAAACGTAAACAAACCGTTTGAATAAAAAGAAGAGAGCACACGCATTTTTATTGAAATTAAAAAAAAACTAAAAAAATAATGAGCGAATTATTTTTTAATGTGCAAATCGGTGAATTTGGGAGTTTCATTACGAGCACCTAATTGTTTGTGGAGGAGTCCTATGTATGTGAAGCTATCGTTGGTTCCAACGAACAACAATTACGTGCTGCTGACTTTAATTTTCAAGTGACACTTAAAGTTTTAATCAGTGCATCCCAAATCATCTTTGTGGACCTTTGAAAGTATTTGTGTTACCATTTTGTTGTTTGCAATCAGAGTTACTTTAATTGAAATGTTTAGGAACGGTTTGGCCGGAGGCTATGTCATACGGCTATAAGGGTTAACAACTTTGCTGGTGTTGAAACCTTCCAAGATTAAAAAAGCCTAGGATTTCGCCCAGCAGCTGTCTGGTAACACTCCGTGCCTGACAGAAATCCACTTGTAAAAAAAAAAAAACTCTGAGCAGTATTTAGTTAAATTTCAGAAAATTGCCTTAACCATTTTCGGTACAATTATCGTGTTAAAAAGATGAAAAAAACCTAAATTAGCGGCGAACGTTTCACGCCCCAATTCAACGATTTCAGTTTTAATCCTTCATGAACTGCCTCCAAAGCTGGTTTATGCGCCATCGTGCATACATCCAAAATAATCAATGATCATTTTTGCATTCTCGCATTAATTTCGTGGTCGTCGATTTTTTGGCCATTTTGACCACGTCGCAGAGTGAATCTGCTTGTATGGAACAGCTGGCAGAAATACTTATAAAAATACTTAAATATATAAAAAGAAGTATTAAGAAAATATTGTAGTTATTTTACATATGGGCATTTCTCTAATGTCGAACTAGGCGTTCGTACGTTTTCGTAAAAAAAAACCTATTTTCAAAATTGTTTTACCGTTATGATTCACCACTTGACTAGCCCTATAGCTGGTGCTAAGAGGCTACTGTTGGGCTACTGTTCGTTTTCGAGATATTTGCATAAAACCATGGTATTCGCACGGGAAAAATATAGAAGTGGTTTTCGCGGCGACCAACTCAAACTCAGATTTCAACGAAAGTTGAGGCGATATATTGATGCGAATTTCAGATTAATTTTCTGCATTGATGACTCTTTAAAATGGTTATAATTTTAAGCATGTATGGCTTGTAGTTTTTTTTTTAAATTTAATTTAAGCTTCTGTCGCACGGGACATGTCGCACGGGACAAAAATTTCTTGGCTTTATAAATGTTACAAAAATTCCGTTAACCGATATTGAGAAAATGTTCAGGGATTTTTTTAAGATAGTTCAATATGTAAGGGAGACTTTGAGGAAAAACTTGTATCAAGAATCATCTTTCTTATAGGCGAAAATAATAATGGAAAACATGACAAAAAAATACCAAAAAAAGTTAACTTTTGCATATTTTAATAGGTTTTCAGATCAAAATTAATGAAATCATATGTATGTCAATTAATTAAATTGGCGGATTTTCAATATCTTTTAAAAATAACATCCCGAGATAACTATATTCAAATGCGTTTTTATTGAATTTTAATTTTTTAGCCTCGGTGGACCTCTTGAGAGAAATGCCCATGTATATACATACTAATATACATATTATTAAAAACCAACAAACAAAAATTTAAAGAAATAAAAATTATAAAGATTCATCTAGTAATTCATAAACAGATTTTAAAAAAGTCGACTTGTTTTTTTTGGAAGTTGTCTCTGACCTGTTAAAAATGGATCTTAAATGGATAGTTAAAGTACGTGACACTTTCCGAATGTGCTGAAGTCTGCATTTTTTTATTTCCTTGTTATTGGAATCTGCCGGCTTCCTCCGAAAGCTGCCCCAAACGACACTAATGCATGCTCTATAACCGAAGAACCATGATTCAATACTTTGTGAATGGTAGCTGGTAAATAGTACCATGGATATGCAATTTTTTAGCTGTATCCAGCGCGCAATTTTCAAATTTCTCCGCATTAATTTTGTATCCCGATGCCATGGCTTTCAATAATGTTTCACATCTATAAATCAAACATTCATCAATTCATTATTAGAAAAGAATTTTCTTGCGATATTTTCATCGTTGGACGACCCTCTTACCTCTATCTCTAGGTTTGTCCACTAGTATACAAATTTTTTCGCGAAAGCCCGCTTGCATTTTGTTTTTTTCTCTCCAATTGTTTAATCTTCTTCTTTGCATCTCTTACTTGCCACATTTTGACTTCTAGTTTATATGAAATATGTAAAAAGTATTTAAAGAAGCAAAATTCATAAAATTATTTTCGACAGTTCGCTCCACTCTAGAATAATATGGAAGTTGTTTTTAGATAGATAATATATAGGCGTGCAAACGCACACTTGAGGCATGCACCTACCAAAATCAAATATGATTCAAGGGGAAAAATAAACAAAATTTAAATATTAATAAATAAATAAATAAATTTGCAAAAACACATCCACGAAAGACGAACACAATCAACAGCACAACAGCACAATAGGCAGAGTCAACTTTGACGATGTTAATATATTTACTAGTATATACACATCTGCAAATTTCTGGACCTAATTTTTAAACATTTACAACCTTAAAAGTAAGACAAACACAATGACACACAATTTCTGGATTTTCTTGGATCACAACTAAAACATCAACTAAACATAATATTCAGACGTTCACAAAATACACAAAATAGATTAAATCGAAAAATTACTTTTACGAAAAAACTGTGACATGAAAGTTACTTATTATTATCTCGATTTTAAGTAAATACCTTCAACTTTTTTTACATTTTGTTTCAATCCTATGTGCTCAATTTTTGACCTCTAACGGATCCACTGTGCGTCGGCTGGTCAACAATTAAAAGATTTATCGGCAGCTTCTAAACTGAATGTGCAGTTCAACCAATTCTAGATGATGCAACAACCAACGCAATTTGAGATCTTGATCGAATTATTGCCAGAATCATCGAAATTTCGAATTTCTTGCCCGTCCCACTCGGGTATCGAGAAAGTAAATGCCTTGAAGTTCCATCTTCAACGAACTTCATAAGCGAACCGTACACGTCGTTCTGCTCGGCGTTCAACAGCGGCATACACTTGTATTGAAGTGATATCACAGGAGCTTGGATAAAAAGTTTGGTTGCTCTAGCTCTTATAGTCTCTGAGATCTAGGCGCTAATGAAGACGGACAGACAGACATGGCTATATCGACTCGGCTATTGATGCTGATCAAGAATATATATACTTTATGGGGTCGGAAAAGCTTCCTTCTGGGCGTTACACAAATCCACTATCATTACAAATCTAACATACCCCTATGCTCTTCGAGTATTGGGTATAAAAATCAATTTTTTCACGATCGGGGGTGGGTTTCTCAAATTCTTTCGTATAAACGTTCTCTTGTCCAATACGAACAATTAAAAAAAATTGTTAGCCAAATCTGCCTAGCCTAACGTGATGTTATTAAAAAATTTGTTGCCGAGGCGGATTGTCGTTGACTCAGCTATAAACTCAGTAAAACGCAAACGTGAAATTCCAGGCCAATTTTTTTTTGTATATGAAGTTTGACAGTAATTTTTTATTTCCGCTATATTAAAATAATAGATATTATTCAGACGGCGTTATGCTGCAAACATGCTCCCCCATTGAAGGATGCAAGCTTTAAACCGAGTTGATCTCGATCCCAAAATGCCGTCGTATCCAGATATGACGCTGTGGTGTGGTGTGGTGGTGGTTCGTTATCCTCCTTCAGCAGCACGACACTGCCGGACAGACGATTTGGCTTAGATGATCGCCATTTCTCTCTGTCTTGCAGCAAGGAAAGGAAAAGAAAAACTCCACTTGCTCGTTCCTTCCGAATGCAGTGGAATCTCTTCAAGGCAGCTATAAAAGATGACTTGGACAGGTCCTCTACATATGTAGATTTGTTGCTTTTGTTGCGAAGAATATTAAGATTGAGATGTGGCATTTCGTTAGCGGTCGATTCCTGACTTCTGATTTAACATAAAAAGGACCGCAAAAGTCGTGAAACGTCGGACTTTGCTGCACACACTCAGTTGGTAGTGGGGCCATGGCTTTCTCCAGAAGCTTTGGATGGAATGCGAAAGCAGCGCATGTACTTGTCGATGATATTTTATACAACCTTGAGACCTCCTATAGACCAGTATAGTTGGCGGAGGTTTGCTAGAAGAAATTTAGGGCCTGCATGAAAAAATTGCGAATGATAATGCTGATGTCCAAGCCGCTCCATGCTAACAAGTGATTAGAAAAGTAATAAAATATATCTATTTGAAAGATTTTGTGGAGATATAGTCCGAACACATAGCTATCAGCTCAGCTTTCAGCTCAGCCGACAGAATACGCACCTGCTGGCCGATTCTGTCTGAAAAGAGCTTTGAGCTCTCAGCTCCGTTTTCAGCTTAGGGTTTGTTTTAAAAGGGACAACTCTTGAGTTCAAGTATAGCAAATGTAAAGAAAATACTCCTTGCATTCCGGATCTGACAAATATGCACGCACCGTAAGCGGCTGTGCTGAACAAAACGTGCTAACAAATGAGAGCTGCGAAATGAGTTTTATCCATTCGGAGTGCAAAGACTGCAGCAGGCATTCGTCCCAACTGACCACTTCCTTCTACAGTGCTTGGAGAAGTAGCTTTAACCTGGTAATGATGAGTGCGATCAATCCGAGCGGATCGTAAAATGTTGCTATCATTAATCATTCGTTCCGCTTTGTGACCGGTCTTTTGGGTATGGTTTCCGCAAAATTCAACAGCAGGCAATCAGAGCCGGAGTTCCAGGCTAAACCAAGTGCCTTTGCAATGTTAGTGCTATCCTTAGCTTCTCACAACCGGATTTGCTTTCTCTTTTCAAGGCATCAGGCTCGTTCGAACACCATTTTCTGATTGAAAACTGACCATTGCTGGCGAATTCGAATGGCTTTTTCGATAAAGTTCCCTCCAGAGATTAAATCGTCTACTTAGAAATCCCGACGAACGATCTTTGCTGCTAATGGAAAGGTAAGATCTTCGTCGTAGGTTAGCTGCTGCATTGCTCGAATTACTAGAAACGCAGCAGGCTTGCGTTGAAGAAGTTGACACGGATGCGTTATTTGAACGTAGCGCTACATCTTACAGATATCGCCGCACATAGCAACCTTTAAGAAACAAAACTAATTTAATATGTTGAATAATTTGAATAATTATGTGAATTTAGCTGATCCATCAAACTACTCATAATTTCGTGGTTGGCCTATTTGGCCTTTCTACGCAGTGGTCGGGTAGATAGAATTGTGGAACAAGACATGAGGCCCAAGTCGATGTATTCTCGCATGAATGCAGAGTAGCTCTCCTTCATATGGTTATTCTTAAGAAAATTTGAGCGATTTGAAGCGTCTTAAGACACGATGATATGAGTGTCGAGGATGAGCTTAGCTGGATGCCGAACTGAATACTCCCCTAACTTGAGTCGCGTGTAGCCTTGGAGAAATAGCTGCTTACATAGTGTGTCTCAATAAGAGAGAGTTTATCAGAATCACAGGCACTAAAGTGTTTCTTCATTGCTAGTTGACAATTCCACGTTTGGCCTTGAGAAAGTCAGTTTCAATTAGTGAAGTTTTCATTCCGCCTGTTGTTGGCGAGGTTATTGCAGTTTGGAACGTTTTATTGAGTGCTCACTGTACTACTTAGTCTTGCCGCTAAACTCCACTAAAAACTAGCGAAAATATTTGTACTTGAGAATCCGGTTACCGTTTTATGTGTTTAAATATGTGCTTTTATTGATAGTATGTACATATGTATGTATAAATGTGCGTAGGTATGTATCTGCCCAAGGTCTTTTTGAGCAAACTATTGTTTTTGGCACTGATCTGAACCAGCAGCTTAGTTATTTTATCCAATCTGTTAAAAACCGATATAAGATCGTTAGAAACAAGAGCGCTTTCGAACCGGTGTACGAAAAATGAATTTACATATGTACATACATACGTATGTCTGTACTTTTATTTTTGAGTGTCTGCTACAAGTGGGAAAAACGATTAAAACAACGAATTGTGGTCACCAATATTTAAAGGAGATACTAGTTTGCACCCCACTGTGGCCCTAAATTTGTTTTTAAAATATGGTTTCTTTGCATCTACGTGTTTACATAACTCTCCCGCTCCCTTCTAAGCTCTGCTGCTTAGGACACGGAAATTAGGCTTTCAGCCTTTACAGTTAGTCTTGAACTGATATTCGCAGCCATCAGACAGTCGTTCATCGTTATACCAGAGCTCGCAAATAACCGTCAACCATTTTGAAGTGTCCGAAAAAAACCGATCTTCTACGAACACTTTGCGAACGTGGAGCGAAAGAACACATAAAAAGTGTTTTTGCTCAACAACTGTTCTTCTCAGACCAAAACACTTTTTTTTGTGTTCTCTTTGGTTCGCTCCCTCAGGGACTATTTTGATCGGACACTTTCGGAAAAAAGTCTTTTTGTATGTATGCGTGCGTCTGTGTGACCGGCGAACGAGAGCAAGGTATATTTAACAAGGTAGCCGCACTGAGAGAGCCAGTACTTCTTATTTCAGTGAAAAAGAAAAATAAAGTTAACCTTGTTAAATATACCTTGAACGAGAGCATCTTTGCTCAGGCATATTCTTTTCTCTTTCTCGCACAAAGCAAGAAACAACCCTTTTTGAAGACACTTCTTGCGCAGTGGTCTTTCAAAGATCGTTTTGCGTGACCGATCTCTCAAAAGTGTCCCTATCTGTGGTTATTGAGAGACCGAATCGTTTTTTCGGTTGAGCCAAACAGTCGGACCGAAACACACAAGCGAAACGAAAAAAGTGTTTCGCTCAGAGAGAGATCGTGTGTACCAAATTTTTTCTGTTTTGTCTGCAAGAAGACTGCGTTGGAAAAATCGGTTGACGGTTATTTGCATGCTCTGCGTTATACACATATTTACATACATAAAGCGAACACATTTACTTTGCTTTCAACTTCGAATAATTTTACACCTACATACCTCAGGGAAAGAAGTATATGTGCACTTTTTAATTTGCTTTTATTTTCTCTAAAGTTAACGGTACATTTTTTGTAGGTATGCAAGTTTGTGTTCTTATCTATTATGAAGATCCAGTGGTCTTCTTTGGGCTTCATTCTTTGTACCGTTTTTAATAATATGTGTAGCAACTTGTGGTTTTCATAAGCAATAAGTATATGTGCAAATTGATATAATTGTGCTATTGAGTGTGGGTAAGCTAAAAAGTGTGATCTAAAAATATTCTTTAATCAGCGGAACGTAAGTCAAATTGTTTTTAAATGTTTCGAGAATGAAATGATGGAAAATAATTTTGATTTTACGGTAGAATGCCCCGTGGGACACATTTATCAGAGGAAGATCGCGGTATCATCAAAGGGCTGGCCGAATCTGACAAGACAATTTCTAATATTGCTGCGTGACTAAATAGGCATAGAAACACAATAACGAAAAAGAATTTCAGAAATCTGAAAATGTATGGAAGAATGAAGCGGAGCGGAGGCCCACTGAAATCGATGCACGGTGTAAAAGGCAAATTCGGCGTCTAGCTGTTCAAAACAATAAGTCTTGCATGGAGATCAAAGGTCAACTGAAACTTGACATATCCAAAAAACGTATAAACCAAATTATAAACGAGACCGAAATGGTTACATATGCTTCCCGCGACGCTATACCGAGGCTGCTGAAGCGTCACATAACCGCTCGCCTAGAATTTGCTGAGAAGTACAAAGTTTGGTCTGAGGAGTTTAGTAAAGTTATACGTTCGGACGAAAAAAAACTTAACTTGGACGGCCCTGACTCCTGATAATAGTAATGGCGCGATAAAAGGCAACCACGGCAGGTCTGATATAAACGAAACCACGGTGGAGGATCATTAATGGTTTGGGCTGGATTTGGGTATGCTGGGAAGTCTCCACTTTGTTTTATACCAACCAGAATAAATGCAGAAATGTAAATAGAGTTGTTAGAAACAGTACTCATCGAATTTGCTGGAGATCTTCCAGGATCTTCCAGCAAGACAACGCGCCAATCCACACGGCACGTAAAACAAAAGACTTTTTGGCAGCTAGGAAGATACCATTATTGCAATGGCCAGCGATCAGCCCGGACCTAAACCCAATAGAAGATCTTTGGGGAATACTATCCAATAAAGTTTTTAAGAATGGCCGCCAGTTTGATACGGTAAATGACCTCAAAATGCCTTGTTCCAGGAATGGGATCAAATTAACCCTGGAATTCTCCAAAATTTGGCAACCGCAATGCGAAACCGGATTTATCAAATTTTTATTGAAAAAGGAAAGCATATCAACTATTAAGAAGTAACAAAAAAAAATATTTAAGAAATGTTTCCAATAGTATTTTGAATTTTCATTCAGTATGCACATATACTTATTTCATACGAAGTTAAAGTTTTTTATTAAATTTTAAGTTATCCAAAAAGTTTACAGAAATAAAATTGTTATTTTTTTGTTAGTATGTAGTCAAACGAGATAAATAAAATTCAACCCAAAACATTTCCTTTTTAATAGTTTTTCTCCAATTAATATCAGTGCACATATGCATATGTACAGTGGCTCAAAGCTGAAACTATGCAGTGTCAAATAAAAAGTTTAAGGTGGTACAGATTTTAAACTAGAGGAAAAACAAAAAATGTTTAAACGCCAATTTGTTGTATGTTTTATAACATTTAAAAAAATAACTTTTTTTGCTGATTAAATATTGCTCAGTTTTAAAAATAAAATAAAAACTTAAAATATATCTTAAATACAGGTCAAAGCCAGAATGATCCATCCACAAAAAAATTAAATATTAGTCGAATAAAAGGTTAAACAGGTATTTTAATACTTAGTATGTAATCCCCTAACCTTTATTACGGCTTTTAACCTACTATTCATGGAAGAGACCAGTTTCCGAGTGCTTTCCGAGTTTATTTTGTTCCATTCCTCCAGAAGGGCTTTTTTAGGTCGTTTTTGCTAGAAATCCTGTGATTCTGGGTGTTTCTCTCCAGCGCAGCCCACAAATTTTGAATAACATTTAAGTCTGGAGACTGGGCTGGGGGAATCATCAAGTGGGGGCAGTTCCAGATAAGACAGGACTGTACTATTCCGGCCGAATGTTTCGGGTCATTATCCTGGTAGAACCGGAAATCATCTCTGTGGGCTGCGCTGGAGAGAAACACCCAGAATCACAGGATTTCTAGCAAAAACGACCTTAAAAAAGCCCTTCTGGAGGAATGGAACAAAATAAGCTCGGAAAGCACTCGGAAGCTGGTCTCTTCCATGAATAGTAGGTTAAAAGCCATAATAAAGGTTAGGGGATTACATACTAAGTATTAAAATACCTGTTTAACCTTTTATTCGACTACTATTTAATTTTTTTGTGGATGGATCATTCTGGCTTTGACCTGTATTTAAGATATATTTTAAGTTTTTATTTTATTTTTAAAACTGAGCAATATTTAATCAGCAAAAAAAGTTATTTTTTTAAATGTTATAAAACATACAACAAATTGGCGTTTAAACATTTTTTGTTTTTCCTCTAGTTTAAAATCTGTACCACCTTAAACTTTTTATTTGACACTGCATAGTTTCAGCTTTGAGCCACTGTTCTTTCCCTGAGGTATGTATATACCGAACACCTATATCAAAATGTCGTGACTATTTCTTTAAATTGCAACAGCTAATAAAAAAGCTCATTGGCTTAACAAATAGCTTATGTACCTATCTTCAAACAAAAATACACCCCACACAGAATAATATTTTTTTTTTTTTTAGATTTTTTCGTAGTTTCAAATTTCGCAAAATTTTACCATAAAAAATGATTAAGTTTGAATTTGAAAGCTTAATCATTTAATCAGATTTGAGTACTAAACCACTTTAAAGAATTATGGTTTTTTTTTGTAAGTTGTAATTTTTTTTAACAAATTTTTGAAATCTTGTATTTTTTACAGTTTTTTTTTACGTTATCAGAAATTAGGCTTTTTATCACAAAGCTTAAGTATCTTACATCTGGTTGTATCAAACTTTGCAATTCTGAAAAGCTGACAAGTGCAGTTATAAATCAGACCCAAACACTTTGTAGTGGACTGCCCCCCAAGCAAGGATATGGCAACACAAAAAGTGGAAACTCATCACGGAAATTTTATGCCTCAAAAACTGCAGAGGACACTGAAAAAATATACTATGCTTCATACAGAGGAAGCCCAGGAAACGAGAAACAAAGCTAACAAAAAATACAAGAATATGCATATGTCCAAGATATCACGAATTCGACAAAACGAAAATCTTTTGAACGTGTTGGCAGACCCGTCCCAGTTAATTTTAGCCTATATTGCAACACAAACTTTCAAAATGCAATTGCAGCCACAGCTCTTCTCATACCCAAATTCCACTTAACACTGACTAACGCAGTAGGTGTCACCATAATATCCAAATCAAAGCTCAACATTATATCCGCCTACATCTCCCCAAACAAATCCTGCAAGACCCGTGACATCCAAAAAGTCCTTACCACACCAAATAACCACACCATTGTTCTCGGTCACATCCACAGCTGGCACCCTTACTAGGGCTCAGCTAAGACCAACTGCAAAGGGAAAACAATAGCCACGTATCTAGACCGTTCAAATTGTCTTTTTCTAAATTACGAGACCGCCGATTACAAGAGTTCCCCATCATTTTTTTTTTTCTTTTTTAGTGATATAGTTAAATTCATTTAATAAAAGTTATCACAAAGATACATAAAACATTTTCTGCTTGCTATAACAACTAAAATAGCAATATTTTCGTTATTCAACAACGCCTCTCCCTCAAACTTTACCTCAAACCCGTCTTTCAATCTCAAAAATGCCAACCGGGATCTCTATAGGAAATATATAGCACATTACAACTCCACTATCCAAAAAACCAATAAAGTCAACAGGGAAGCCGCTCTAATAAAAAAAATAATAATCCAAAGTGCCCTTTTGTCTATCCCACAAAACACCAGCTTTTCCCTCCCCCGCACTGTTCCCTGGTGACACAAATAAGTTTTATTCCTCAAAAGAGACAATGTCGCAAAATGGAACAAACACAACATAGAAATAAAAAACATCAAATCGTATGTTCAAGAGAACAATCAGAGAAGCGAATTTCCACGAATTCACATCACAAATTTATCCTAACTCAGATCCGTCCACAACATGGTCCAATATCAGACGTCTAATAGAAAAATCCTGGTTAAAACTGGCACAAACCTATCTAATACCCTTCCTCTTAGTAATGTTATTCCCCAAGGCTATCCTATCTCCGTTATCCTACTTTTTTTATAGCCGACAACTCTCTCACCGATATCAACCATAAAAGAAAGTACAGACTTCTTAGCACGGTCGAAAGAGCCATACAAGTATCTCAAAAGTACCTCATCCCGTTTTCCCCAAATACATAGAACCGCCACATTCAACCATTTACAAATCAACTAACACCAGCCTCTACAAACACAACAAAAACACAGCCCCTCTAATAGTCTTCCACCAAATTTTTTACTCCATTAAATCAACTCTCCCCAAACACAACGTACTTTACACAGATGGTACCAAAGCAGTGGACAATACCAGCTACAGTATTTCCAACGAGTCATCAGTCATAATAAATACTGGATTGCTGCATTTATACTCATCGGTACAATCCAGCAAAGTAAAAGCAATACACGAAGCATCTTAATTTGCCGAAATAAACGTAGAAAGCATTACCGCAATTACCAATCCCAATAATCACTTATACTACGCGTCGTCAATCAGATATCTAATTACCATTCAATTCTTTAATATAATAGTAATCTGGGTACCAAGACTCAGGCATAAAAGTCAACGAAAGGTTCGACTCCTCAGCTCCATTTCCTCTAATACACACAAGTGCACAAGTACTACTAATGCACAAGTACTTCATGCACTACTACTTCGCTTGTTGAGCCTGAATCTTATAGGTAGATCCATTATGCGTGCCATAGTTTTCAACAAAAACGAGGACAGGCTGGTAGGTCTGTAGTCCTTGGGTGAGATGTGGCTTATCATCAAAGCCTTGTTGAAGACTACATTCACCTCCTTAAATTCTTTTCCTCCATGGTAGTAGGTGTGGGCATGCCACTTGTTGCATGGCTGGTTTGGTCTTGTCCGGCCACGGAGACTTGTAGGGACTGAATGATTTAATAGCCCATGTGATCTCGTCTGGTGCTACGAGATTCTCAATTTCCTCTCCCGGTTGTTGTTCTACGTTGATGACTGCGATGAGTTCGCCGCCGGTAACATTAGAACAACCAGAGAAATGGGCTTTCATTAGCAGCTCTAGGGATTCTTGGCTGCTTTCTGCGAACTAACATCCTGGTTGCGCAGTAGGCCAGGTGTGATAGGCGCCTTTCAAAGCACTCTTCGAAGTCTTCGAAGTAGGCATTGAAGCTGAGATTATAGGCATCCCAGCCTTTCTGTATGTTCGTCACTTAAGCTTTATTGAAAAGTTCCCTTGATTCCTTTCTGAAATCGCTCAGCTCCCGTACCCACCACGAGTTGCGATTAGACTTTAGGCTGATCCGGCAGGATTTGAGAAACGCTTTTTGTAGAGCCTTAGTGACGTTTGGTGGCTTCCTCCTTTACTCCCGTGTGGAGAATGTCCTCTGGAAGAAGGTCTGGTAGCATTTTTCTAACACTTTTTGCTCTGTTGAAGAGAGTCCTGCAACTCTTCAGACTAGATGCATGTTTCTACATAACCCACAAACATTTTGTGAAAAACAATGCTAATAAAATGCTGATAAAAACCGCTGATCAAAACCGTAAAAAGCTTCAAGTTTTTTAAATCAGTTTGCGCAATGTTTCAGCCATATTGTTTTTCTGAGGTTATCTAACAATATTCTATAGATGGTTGATGAGAAATCTAATTACCTTTATTGTAAACAAAAATTTATTAAAATGTCCACTGAAAACAAATATGAGCGCATCGATCTCAGTCTCTGAGAGCTAGAGCAACCAAAGTTTTTCTCCAAGCTGTTGTGATAACACTTCAATAGTGTCCCCCACAAAGGACGAAAATCTGTGGAATCCATAATTTTAAGATTCGAGAAAACCAAAAATGCAGAATCATGGAAAATGACCGTATCTACCAGATTGCTGAATGTGGATCAGGTCGGATCAATATTATAGCCAGAAGGAACAAGTGAAATTTCTTAATGTTAGTAATTTAAATGTCAAAAGTTAATTTTACACTTGTTGTGACTAGCGCCCTAATTTATAAGTATAAAATGCTTGTATATACCCGGTACTCGAAGAGTATCTCTCGCAAGAATTTCCACGTCACGAATATGTAGTTATACATATACATGTAGAAATGAAGAAGCATATGTAAACAAAAATGGAAACGTATAAAAATTCCAAAAATGATTTGACTTAATTTTTTTATTTTAAATATTATTTTTTGACCAAAATTTAATTTGTCCCTTTTGCGAACAAATAATAAATTGCATAAATCGCAAGCTCGTATACATATGTACATATGTATGTACATATATACTGACTGAGTACCGGGTATAAAGTAGAGCCGCGGCCTGTGCCGCGGCTCACAACGTTCCCCCTCGTTATTATATACATTTCAACAAGGATTTATTAATATACGACTCACTTTCTATACCTTTTCAAAAATTAGTTTTCATTACAACTTGGTTGATTTTGAATGACTTACTTTAACATACATACATACTAGATACAGTTCATATTACAAAACACGTAATACAAGGCGGACTGATTAGATACGGTCGTTTCTCTGCTTTTGCGTTTTTGGGTTCGGATCTTAAAAATTATAGATGCCCCATATTTTCGTCCATTGTGATGACGGAAGGGGCGTGGCAAAATTTTGAAATACTAAGATATACATTTTGGTTGCTCTAGCCCTTTTATGAAGTCTCTGAGTTATAGGCTCTCATCTGGACGAGGCAAAGCAGATGGGGTGGTAGAGAGCGGGAGGGAACGTTGTCTCTCGAAATGGTTTTCTTCATTTTGGGTACAAAATTTGGTTGCTCCAACTGTTATAGTCTATGAGATCTAGGCGCTCATGAAGACGGATGGACGACTCGGCTATTGATTCTGATTAGGAATATATACACTTTATAGAACGGAAACGGTTTCTTCTGGGTGTTACTCGAAGAGTACAGGGGTATATTAAATATGTGGGAAAGTGGATTTGTGTGACGCCAAGAAGGAAGCATTTCCGACCACATAAAGTATATATAGTCTTGATAAGCATCAAAGAGAAAAGACAAGAAGAGTTCAGCAGCCCAAGGCATTAATGAACAGACGAAGCCGAGACATCAAACGAAATGGAAATGGAATTTGTTCCTAACGTAATATCTTTGTATTTTATACCCTATTTTATCTTTACTAAGTGTTCCTCGTGTATAAAGAGTAACTGGTAAAATTAATAATAAAAATAGCCGGTAAATAATAGAAATACAATACGATTATATATGAATTAATTATATTACTTTAAATTTCTAGTGAACGAAATGGTTATTGAAAATCCACATTATAAGGATGTCGACTTGGCTGATATTTTAGGGACTAATTGGCCAACACATGCTGGTGCAGCAGCTATGATCTTAAACAAAAATGAAACATCTGTTGAATGCAACAGTAACGACGAGGGTGTGTCGAAATCTTTAAACCCGCTTTCGATAGCAGTCAAAGAAGAATCTTTGTGTGAGTACCTCTCAATTATATAAACAAGTTTTGAATCGTCATAGCCCGATATTTTAGTTTGGGTCGATTCTCATCGATTCATCGATTCTTACAAACGATACCTTAAACGACGCCTAATAGATGTGTCTATCTAAAACTAAAAATGTTAGCCATAAAATATATTTTTTTCGACGTTAAGCTGCAGCTACAAAGTGTCTGGGTCGGATTTATAGCTGCATTTGTCAGCTTTTCAATACTGCAAAGTTCAATACAACTAGCTATAGGAAACTTAAGTTATGTGAAAAATAGAAGCACTACCTGTGAAAAACAAAACCAAATTTTTAAAAAACTCTTAAAAAAAAAAATATAATAATAATATAATTCTTTAAAAATGTTTAAATCTCCAAATCTATCAGACAAAGTAATTTTGGGCGACAGCGAAAAAAAAAGTTGAATTTTGTTGAGTAGTGTATTTAACCCTCGCGCATTGAGGTGGAAATATTGCATTTTGATGATTTATTTCAAAGAGTTGAGAGTAATACTTTAACACATATTTGATAGCGTTTTTATAATCTTTATATATATATAAAATTCTCGTGTCACAATGTTCGTTCCGATACTCCTTCGAAACGGCTTGACCGATTCTCATGAAATTTTGTGAGCATATTGAGTAGGTCTGAGAATCGACCAACATCTATTTTTCATACCCCTTAGTGATAAGGGTTGTTCACCATAAACATTTTAACATTTTACAATTAATGCAGTCATTTTTGACATTACCGAAAAAATATTTCACAAATTCAAACAACTTATTTCAAAACTGCGTGAGCAATGCCAACAACATAATGATGCTCGTGTAAGGATGGCCTAATTGCGTCAAGAAGAGTCAGAAGATACACGAGCTAAGATTAGAACAACGACAATCACGCCGTTTCACAGTCAATAGATGCAGAACAAATGACCAACTACGACAACAGGCACATCGAGCATTTACATCTGATTCATTCCTGCGTCTAGCATTCCAGTATGAGCCCGATATTGAATATTATGCTCACCAAAAGTGGTAATTGGTGCTATGGACAAGGAATGTCCGCATTGTCATTCTCTGATATTCAAAAATGAGCCAGCTGGGATGTGTTGCGCGTCAGGAAAAGTGCAACTACCCGAAATTGAAACACTACCTGAACCATTGAACGGTTTACTTACACTAGTCGACACGACTTTTCCGCTGTCGCCAAAAATGACTTTTTCTGATAGATTTGGATGTTTAAAATTTTTTAAAGAATGTTTTTTTTTTTTTCATTGAGTAGTATTTTTTTTAAGAGTTTTTTAAAAATTTGGTTTTGTTTTTCACAGGTAGTGCTTCTATTTTTCACATAACTTAAGTTTCCTATAGCTAGTTGTATTGAACTTTGCAGTATTGAAAAGCTGACAAATGCAGCTATAAATCCGACTCAGACACTTTGTAGCTGCAACTTAACGTCTGGAAGATATTAAGCATCCAAATTGAAATTTCATAATTTTTTTCGGTATTTTTCCCCGAAATTTTGACTTTGAAAGCTCAGGAAAAGTCGAAAAAAAAATTTTTGAATGCCTTGATTTTTGGTTTTAGATAGACACATTAATTAGGCGTCGTTTAAGGTATCGCTTATAAAAATATAAAAATAAACGGCTAAGTTATAACCGTTTGACCAAACTTTCATATGCCGAATTTCGCCGATAGCCGTTAGCCGACGAATAACCGTTTTTTTTCCTACAAAAATACCAAAAATCTGTGTTTGTAACAGTTTTTAACGGTAAAATGGCATTTGGGATAGTGCCAAACGGCATATGAAGTTTTGGTCAAACGGTTATAGCTTAGCCGTTTATTTCTATATTTTTATAAGCGATACCTTAAACGACGCCTAATTAATGTGTCTATCTAAGACCAAAAATCAAGGTATTTAAATATTTTTTTTTCGACTTTTCCTGAGCTTTCAAAGTCAAAATTTCGGGGAAAAATACCGAAAAAAATGATGAAATTTCAATTTGGAAGCTTAATATCTTCCAGACGTTAAGTTGCAGCTACAAAGTGTCTGAGTCGGATTTATAGCTGCATTTGTCAGCTTTTTTTAACTGCAAAGTTCAATACAACCAGTTGTAGGAAACTTAAGTTATGTGAAAAATAGAAGCACTACCTATGACAAAAAACACAACATTTTTTAAAAATTCTTAAAAAAAAAACTACTCCATGAAAAAAAAACCATAATTCTTAAAAAAATTTTAAATCTCCCAATCTATTAGAAAAAGTCATTTTTGGAGACAGCGGAAAAAAAAAGTGTAATTTTGTCGAATAGTGTTATCGGCACGGCACAGTCAATTCGAACATTCAATTCATGCTTTCAAATGACATCGTTCGGATCAACAGAAATAGTTCGAAATACTAATGCAAATGGTCAACAATACAATTCTACATTCAAAATCAGAGGCCAAGTTTACTATAAAATGAGCTCACTGCTGCCAATGCCATTATTTTTATATTCCCTCATCGTTCACAGCGCTCCATGCCTATTTCACGCATATACCACATCCTTACAAACTTACAATAAGTTAGTTATTTTTTGTCTACACTAGAAATTACTCAGAAATAATTTATATGGCAAAACAACGTTTGCCGGGTCAGCTAGTATATTTATATATATGTATATATATATATATATATATATATATATGTATTTTTGTCTAAGGGCCCCAAATTCTGACCCCAAATTGAGCGCGTATATGTACATACATCCACAAATACATATGTACCAGCATTCTCTTCCAAAAAATTTTATTCGCAAAACCCATAAAGGTCAGTGTTGGTAGAAAACAATAAATTTACCTATTATTCTAAACCCGATCAATTTTTTATTTAAATCGAACTCCCAACAGCATTAAAAACGCTTGTAGTTTAACAGATGCATTAACATAAAATTGACTATCACAAGGGCTGTTTTGCTTGTGCTTTCTTTATAAATAATTTGGTTTTCTCAAATATGACTTTCAAATAATTGGCCAACCCAACAACACAATGTGTTATCGTGCAAACATCTGACCAGCATGCTACCATGGTACCATGGTAAATGGTACCGATATTTTGGATACTATAGAAGCTTTTATTCTTGCAGTAAACTAAATTGTGCCGCTAACAGCAGTAATTTGTAAGTATAACAGGACACGGGAAAATTTGACAAACATTTGTGAAAGCGGAAGCACCTAAAAACGAAACGTTTGGCAGAAAAGTCAAAACATAACATAATGAAGTATGCACTGATCTATTCGTTTCTGTGTATTACGTGTTTTGTGACTGTGAAAACTTTGCATACATATTTTATTAAGTAAAAAAATAATTTGATCAGTTTGTGTGAGTGTTAAAGTGCACAATGCTATTGATACGTCGAACGTATAACGCAAGAATCACACGAAATATTAGAGCAGAGAGAATTCGTCCAAAAGAATGCAACAGCACAAAGAAAGTGTGCGCGTGAGTATATCGCAACTACGTGAGGAGGCACGAGATCAAAATAGAAGGGAGACTACGGTTCATAATTGACACTCCCAGAGAATATGGCAGACAATGCCAACAAGTACATCGAGCATTTACATCCACTCTGTTCATTCGTAAATATTGAATAATCCGCTCATCCGAAAGTGCCGATTGGTGCTATGAATAAAGAATGTCCCCATTTTCATTCACTCAAGCTTAAAATTCATCATGAAAAATGAAACTACTTGCTATAGGGCCATGCCGAGATCCGAAAAAAGTTTTAGCAAACAAAATCAGGGTTGATATTCGTATGAAACCGATCAAAAAATTTTGAATGCAAAATGGTCAGTTTGAAAGTAGTATTCAGATCACCAAGCAAACATGCCGATATATGCTGGAAAAGTATTTCATAGTATTTGTCGTATTTTTTACAGTCCCTAGAGTTTTAATTGACATGTAGCTAAAACTGAGGTTGTGTGCGTAAATGTGTGTGTACATACAACAAAAACAGATGATGAAATAATAAAACTTATAAAAAGTGACGAGAAGAGGGAGTTGATTTTGAATTTGGCGCATCGGAAACATTTTGATTTAATAGCAATAAAAGGAGCATGTGATTCTGTGATTTCTAAGATGCATAGAGACGGTCAGTAAAATGTAAATTAATCGGCCCTTGCTATTTCGTTCCCGCAGATATGGATTTACTCAATGTTGTCTCCTTTTTGTCTGACTGTTGTCCTTCTGCTCCGCCACGTAAGGAGCCCCCCATATCATAATGTATAAACTCATTTTTATTCTGTGAATTTAATTCCTACTTTGCGCCAAAATTTAAAAACGTAAACATACACACGGTCACACTCCGCCAGTATTTTTATATTGCCCGTTTTGCTTGAAAACGTATTTTCCGATCTGAATACTAGGCCTATGCTTTGCTCATCGGCACTAATCACGACAATGGGACAAACCTGTTATGAATTCTTTTTGAGTTCCCCCCAACAGTTTCTTATGGTATTCTTCAGCTATCCTGATATTCCTTAATCCACTCTATGTTAGTTCTAGCTCGTTCGTTTATTATTGCTATATTAATTCTAGTGATCATAGATCTCCAAACACATTTTTATCGATACTATCGATTGCACCGTTCTTCTTGTGCATTATTTTTTTAGCGCCAAATTCAAATTAATTCACAATTTCATGTTAACATTGTTAAAGTGCATTAAAATGTATACCTAATATATTAAGTGGCGTAAACATTCTTTCCATCTTAAAAGTTCCCTCCAACAATAAGATTATCTGTATAGGTCAGCAGTGAGCAAAGCTATTGGCTACAGTGTTCCACTTTGTTCGCTTCTGCAGCAACGTCAGATATTCCGATGACCAGCGGTGCAAGAACTTGTTGTGTACCACCAAAATGCGTTTCCAATGGTTGCTCATAGACAGCTTCGCATGGCTCTACCAGCATGTTTAGCGGTCGACCAGACAAGAAATGACCGGGCGTCAACGCTTCCAAGTCTTTCGGGTCCGATGAGAATGGATGCAGAGGCGATGGCCGTCGACAGATCCTCGTAGTTTAGTGTTGTACATCAGTGCATTTTATCAGGAGCTGTTTTGCCACCTTTGCGGCGCTCTCCCACAATCCTCCAAAGTGCTTGGAGCGTGGGGGGATGAAGTAAAATCTGACTCCTCGCTGGCTGCATTCGTCGTCAATGAACTGCTGACTAGGCGGGTCGAAATATCTGTTTAGCTCTCATGAAGCACCTCCAAAATTGTTAGTGTTATCGCAAAATAGGTCCGAGCTAAAGCGACATCGTGCAAGGAACCGTTTGTGTGCTGCAATAAAGGCATTTGAGCTTAGATCCGACGCGATCTCTAAAGGACAGGCCTTTGTCACGAAGCATACGAATATGCATATATACATCTTAACTACGCGATTTCCTCTCATGTTGGAGTGCAGGCAGGCAGCGGTTCCATGAGCTTTGCTAGAACGATCAGTCGACGACGAAAGCATGGTATGTAGTCACGGATCACCTTGTGGGAAACTTTCCTGCAATCGATTATCGAAAATCTCTGAGTTCGACCTTAATAATATTTTACGCCAGCGAAAAATTCAGGTAAAAAATCGCTGCAATTTGAGGAAATCATTTGCAAATTTGCATCTCCCCATAAGATCTACCCTTTCATTGCTCTCACTACATTTCTTTTCGTTCTCTCTACTCAGTCCAACTAAACTTAGCCAGATCATCTGCTGAGTCTATTGTGGTTGTGGGCATCAGGAATTGGACGAGACGCTCTTGCAAAATGACCTCCAATTCGGGTATAATGTACAAGCGAGATATCTCGAATGCCTGAATCAGGGCACACTAGTTTGGCTGGGCCAAATGCTGCTCGTGGCAGCCAATTAAATGCAGGAAATAGCGCAGACCGGAGGCCGTATAGTCCTGTAGCTGAATCTCGCCATGATGGCCCTCGCGAAAGTCACTGTTGAGCATCCTGTTGAAAACTTAGCCAGATCATCTGCTGAGTCTATTAAAAAGTCCGGGCGTTTTCACCACATCGTTGACTTGCTCAATTCTGTCACCAGTAATCCCCAGGATACAATATCAGCATGGTACCACTTTGTGTCGGCCTTGAACCAATCCTGTACCCGTGTAAGCTCTTGTATTGGCGATAGCCAATTTATCGACCAATTTATTTAACGACCTTGGACTTGGCCGTTACCTAAATCCCTTACACGAGCATAAATAAAGCCGATGAAAGGCCTGTTGGATGCGTCAGAAAACCCAAAAAGCTCCAACGTGCATATGTATGTCGGCCGTAATTGGAATGGAGGCTCGTGTGATTAGTTGTCAATTCACCCCATTAAGTTGAGTAGCTCGCTCGAGTAGCACCTCGGCCCAATTTTCCTTTAGAAGCCAAAATTCCTGAATGAAGATTTTGCCCAAGATTAACAATTGACTCAAGAATCCCAACGGATCAAATACCTGAGACAATTCGGACAACCCTGACCGCTTCGTGGTGATCGAAGAGACTTTAATGTTATAAAAGATTTGGAATTTGTCCTTAAGACTTGACCAGTATGATGCGTCCTCTGTTTTTAGCATTAAAGGCTCTAGGTCAGTGCTGTCCATTCCCTGACAATTTCTGCGCCATTCTTCTTATGTATCCGCTCCAAATCATCCATTTAAAACCCTCAATTCACCGCCTCTTTAGCTAATGGAAACCTTTCAGCGAACCTATCGGCCAACCTATACAGACAGCAAGGGACTGTGCACAATTTGTTCCATAAGTGACCGTATTTAAGCGTGGCACTTAAATAGGCTCCGAAACTTTTCCTCGTTACATCGGTACATTTTCTTGATGTCGGAACCATAAGAGCGTATCTTTAGTGACATGACATTGTTAGACTTACAGGAGGCGAATAACGGCATGATGAGGCAACGTTATTTTGACTTTTCTGCTTTATTGCTTATATAAGTTGCCTATATAAATTGAACATATTGTTCCTTTCCTTCTCTAATTTTAGGAACTTGGTTAGTGCAATTTGATTAGATTCGCCTAATTCAATTTTAGGATTTTTAAAGGGCAGAGCTACCAGTGCTACCACTAAATGTCCCGAGGCGTCTTGCATAACAAAACAATCAACGCACTGTTTTTTTCCTCTGTGATTTTATCGATTGGTTCGGGGACTTGTTCGTACTTCCAACATTTTTTTACGAGCCCTTGCAGCTTATCATTTTTAGAACCCTTTACTTCCAGTGCAACCCCAGATGACCTCGTGCAATCAAGTACGACGACCCAGCCTAGCAGAGATTTTTGAAGCCTTTGAAGGTGTGCTCCTAGTTTTATTTGTCCTGTTACCATTAGCTTAGTGAACAAACTGACACCCACTAGCTTATCAGTGCTTTCCCGGGACTGGAATGTAGGGTCGGTCAGAGTAACTACTTTGGGTGGAACCTACTTCGGAAACATTCCTGAGCTTGTTAGGTTATACTGCTTTGTTTTCTCTAGCACACAAAAGTTCTTCGTCGCCCTATATCTAGTGACTCTTGATTAAAATGTCGCCTGCACCTCTCCGATAACAATAGTCGACAAAATTTAACTTTTTCCTTGTTGACCAAACCTTTTCTGAAAGGTTTTAAAGTATTTTTGTTTTTTTTTTCATTTTTTTTTCAGAGGTAGTGCTTTATTTTTTTACACAACTTAATTATCTTGTATATATGTATGTAGTTCTAATGAACTTTACAATGCTGAAAAGCTTTTTTGTGTTAGGACAGTTGGTTTTAAGCGTTGATATATCGGATGATGGGTCCTTATCAGATTGCATGGAGTGCTTGCCACTGCGAAGTCTTTTACATCTCGTGGCTTTTTTAGATCCTGTGGCCAATATGTACATATGTACATCTAACGGGAGTAAGTAATCAAGAGCTATTTATAATTCCGTTGTATAATTACACTACTCAACAAAATTCAACTTTTTTTTTCCGCTGTCGCCCAAAATGTCTTTCTGATAGATTTGGAGACTTAAATATTTTTTTAAGAATTATGGTTTTTTTTCTAGGTTTAGTTTTTTTCTAAAGAATTTTTTAAAAATTATATTTTTCACATAACTGAAGTTTCCAATAACTGGTTGTATTTAACTTTGCAGTTTTTAAAAGCTGACAAATGCAGCTATAAATCCGACCCAGACACTTTGTAGCTGCAGCTTAACGTATGGAAGATATTAAGCTTTCAATTTTGACAACTTCATTGGTTGCTGTTGAACCACAGTCGAAAAAATAATTACATTTTGTATATTTGTTGTTAAATTTCGACAAAATTCAGAGCACATATTTTTTGGTTTGTTATCCATGGATGGTGGCCTGTGGGAATCGCGGTTTCACATTTGTCAAAAAATCCAACCGTTCCCCGTAAATTTGCTGTGTAGGAAAAGTCTATAACGCTACATCTCTTTCTCTCTCTCACGCACACTCCTCATCCTGCGCCCCTGGCAAAGTGAGCGAGATAACGTCCGAGATAACAGAGATGTAACGGAATACATATACGGAAATGTATGGAAACAGCAATAATAATTTTTTACGTGGAAAAAGAATAGACGAATTGTAGAAATAATAGATATTGTATCGTATAAGTAACATAATCGGGTACTGAAACAGTACAGCTTCAAACAGTTTTTTATTAATTTTTTTTTTTATGAAATGGTATTTTTAGGTCACGCAATTTCCGATTACCAACGCCTGATTGAAATACCAGGAACGGATCTTGCAATTGGCTCCCTTGTGGAAGTTTCTGACTCTGGAGTGAGTGCAGATGTATATGGGGTAATTAGATGGATTGGTATATCTCCAGGAATTTCTAAAAACGTACTTGTTGGAATAGAGCTTGAAGACGAACCTTGCTTAAAGAACTTTCCATCATCAGATGGAAGTTATAATAGTGTTCGGTAAATATTTATTAAAATATTCGTAATAAAACTAAGTAAGTAGCATTAATCTGATGTGATTATACCCGGTACTCGAAGAGTATAGAGGTATATTAGATTTGTGGTGATAACGGATGTGTGTAACGCCCAGAAGGAAGCGTTTCCGACCCCATAAAGTATATATATTCGTGATCATCATCAATAGCCGAGTCGATATAGCCATGTCTGTCTGTCTGTCCGTCCGTCCGTCCGTCTGTCCGTCTTCATTCGCGCTTATATCTCGGAGACTATTAATGCTAGAGCAACCAAATTTTGTATCCAGTCTCCTGTGTTATCACACTACTCCAAGTGAATTTCAAAATTTCGCCCCGCCCCCCTCCGCCCCCACAAAGGACGAAAATCTGTGGCATACACTTTTCTAAAGATTCGAGGAAACTAAAAACGCAGAATTATAGAGAATAACCATTTCTATCAGAGTGTTGAATTTTGATCAGATCTGATTATTAATATAGCCACAATGAAGAATACCATTTCGAAAAGCATCGTTGCCTCTGGCTCTCTCTCATACGCGACCGCTCTGCCTATTCGTCCAAATGAGCGCCTAGATCTCAGAGACTATAAGAGCTAGAGCAATCAAACTTTCTATCCAAGCTCCTGTGATATCACGTCAATACAAGTTTATTTCAAAATTTTGCCCCGCCCCCTTCCGCCCCCATAAAGAACGAAAATCTGTGGAATCCACAATTTTTAAGATAAAAGAAACCCAAAAACGCATAATCATGGAAAATAACCGTATCTACCAGATTGCCGAATCTTGATCAGGTCGAACTAGTATTATAGCCAGAAGGAGCAAATTAAATTTCAGTCGCTACGAAACGCCTGCCAAGCGCTTATTCATTCCCTCTCTCTCTCGCAAACACTTCCACGTCTCGAATTTGTAGTTATACATGTACCTGTAGAAATGTAGTAGCAGATGTAAAAAACATATGCACACAAACATTTTTAAAATATTCTTTTTTGCCCAAAATTTAATTTGTCTCTTTTGCGAACATATAATAAATAGCGTAAATCGTAAGCTCATATATGTATGTATGTACATATATACTGACTGAGTACCGGGTATAAGGTAGAGCCGCGGCCTTTGCCGCGCTATGGTCCTGGTACTCGAAAAGTATAGGGTGTGATATCACATTGAATCCATTTCGTTTCAAACGCCTCCTTCCGACCCCACAAAAGACAAAAATCTTTGGGATTCATAATATTTAAGATACAAGAAAACTAATAGCTCTTAATCAAATTTTGTACGTGGATTCGTTTTTTTTTTTTTTCAACTTTGCATGGCCATGTACAAAAACACAAGCTTTCTTCTAAAAACAATTGTTGAAACATTTTTCTTTGATTAATTAAAGCACAAAAAATTAAAAAAATTTTCAAATTTTTAAATGTTGGAGCAGTTGCATAGTGTTATAGTCAGAATGAAGAAAACTATTTCCTGTTGCTCTCATTCCTTTTCACATGTTCTTAAAGAAAACCTCCTTTGCTGTTTGTGTCTAGCTTTTTCGTACTCGAAAAGATATTCTTTTTCTGTCATTTGAGCTCGGACCACAAAGGTTTTTTGTTTTATAGATGAAGTAAATATTGTACGTAATTGTGAGCACCGGATGAACAGTTGTGTCCCGTTAATATATGAGCGGAACATCCAGGGGACAATGAGGAGGGGTTCCTGGAGCCAGCGCAAACACTTTTGGTAATATTTAATTTAAAATTTAATGATGAATGATTTATAATGATTTCAAAGATATTGACAACAGCGGTAGGTAGCAGCGTTTGCTAGATCGGTGTTATGCTGTGTTCGGTGACGTTCGCAAGCAGACTAGCTCTCTCTCCCACGCACGTCGCTCGCAAGACCTATGCTGTGGGTACGCACGAACGCCAATGTTCCGAGAGAGCCTAGATTGGAGAGTTTTGGCACCTTGGGACCAGTGATGCAAAACCGAACATGCCACCCGCCAATGCTAGATCTAGCATTATGATTTCCTTGTTCCCGCGGCGACAATCCGCTAAAACTTCTTGGTTTGAGGGTTCTAGAAAAGAGAGATAAAAGCAAGTTGTGTGCGCCAGTGTATATTTATAAGATTAGAGGGTGGTTATTTGAGTGTGCCTATTGAGAATGCGATTATGTCTCAATCGGCAGTCGACATAGTTTTGATACCGATCGCTTCAACTGCCCTTGCGTTTTTTTAAAGTGTAACCACGCGAACCAATGAGTCCTGTCCTGGGTGAAGCTCAAGTACACGCCCTAGCAGCCATTGCGACGGCAAAAGTCTGTCATCCTTAACAAGCACGAGGTCGTTGCGCTTGAAGTTTTTTGTTTCCTGGCACCACTTTGTCCGTTGATGCAGATGAGCTAGCCAGTCGCGACTCCAACCCTTCCAAAAGTGGCGAATCATTGTTTGCTGGATGAGGAACTGCTCCCGGAACGACGTGGTTTTGGGCCGATACTCCGGCGGAGAAAACATTGTGTCTCCAATTAGAAAATGTGCTGGAGTCAGCATCTCCAAGTCGTCTGCATCAGCCGTGAGAGTAATGAGCTCCGTTGATAGCTCTTCGTTAGTGAGCCGCCGATCTGCCATGACTCGATTTAAGTGGTGTTTCAGAGCCTTTACATTGGCCTCCCACAATCCACCAAAGTTGGGCGATTGGGGAGGAATAAAATGCCAAATTGTTCGCTGAGATGCCAACTTACGTGCGATCATCTCATCAAAATCCTTTCGTAGCTGAGCATGCACCTTCTTCAGAGCATTGTCCGCACCGACAAAGTTGGTACCGTTGTCGCTATTTAGGTGTTTGACTCACCCTCGCCGGCCTGTAAACCTGTCCAGAGCCTGCAAGAAATGCTCTGTGGTGAGGCCTGTCACCGCTTCCAAGTCCACAGCCTTTGTCGCCAGACAAATGAAGATAGCAATGTAGCCCTTGTACACACTAACGCCTCGTAGACGCGCTGCTTTGAGCTCTATGGAGCCGGTATAATCTACTCCGGTCGCGATGAATGGGCGACTCGGCGGATTGACTCGATGAAGAGGCAGATCTCCCATAAGCTGGGTGGACGTTGGCAGTCGCACCCGGAAGCATCGCATACATTTCCTGATCACTCGACGAACTGCCGCTTCCCTGTGATGATCCAGAACCGTTGGCGTGCGTGCGCCAAAGTCAACTGCGCACCTCCGTGCAGTGTCGAACAATGAGAGTTCTTGATAACCAATGTTGTGAAGTGATGGGAGCCCGGCAGAATGATTGGATGACGTCGATCGTATGGCAAAGCTGAGTGTCGCAAACGTCCCCTTATCCTTGCGATGCCGTGGGCCATGAACGGTGAAAGACCTATGAGCTTGAACCTGGATGGTAATGGCACGGACCTTTTCACGGTGGCTAGATCTGCCGGGAAGGATTCAAGTTGGACGGTGCGTACAATACAAGACAGAGCTTGGTCTAATTCTTCAATGTTTAAGGGACCTGTGCGCCGGTTTCCCTTGTTACACGTGTTGTGCGTGAATCGCAGAATGTAGGCAATGAATCTTACAGCTTGAGTATATGTGGAAAACCTCTCTATAACTGAGAGTTCCTGGACAGCATGGTGCACGTGAATTTTATCCGATTTGGCTTCCAACGCGGGGTCAGCCAAAGAGATCTCAGACACCTGTTTGGATGGCCACGAGGACTGATCGTGCAGGAGCCAACCTGGTCCCTTCCACCACAATTCGGAATCTTTCAGCTCCCCTGGGGCGAGTCCTCTTCGCACACTCTGCTGGGTTCTCTGTCGTGCTCACGTGACCCCATTCACTTGGTGTAGAATGGTCCAATATGAAGGCAACTCTGTTGGCGACGAATGTTTTCCACCTATTAACGTCAACCTGCAACCAATGCAGGACAATCGTAGCATCAGTCCAATAAAATGTTTTAATCGCAAGCGACGATAGCCACTGAGAAGCCAATACCGCACCGCTTAGCTCTGTACGTGGGATGGTCAAAGGCTTAGAGGGAGTGACCTTTGCTTTGGCCATAAGTAGGGATGCGAAACATGACCCGTCGACATGTTCCACTCGGAGATACACGGCCGCTGCATATGCTGTCGAGGACCCATCACAGAACGCATGTAGTTGAGGTTCGGGGACTGCTTCGTCCCACTCCAGGGACGCCCTTGTACCGTCTGCACGCGCAGTCTTGGCCATGGTTACCTCCTTCAGGATCAGCTTCCCCGAGATGATGACAGGCGCGATTAACCCTAGCGGGTCAAAGAGCCTGGCGATGCTGGATAAGATCGTCCTTATGGTTGAACTTTCAGTAAATTCAAAGTTAATTTTAAACTTAAAACAGTCTGTTTAGCTAGTGAGCTTTTTCACTAGCTGTTGCGATTAAAAAAGACGATTGCAATTAGGATTTGGTTGTATATAGGCGATTTAATGCCAGGTTTATTTATCCAGATGTATATATGGAGATATGCGTATACGACGAGATGATGCGTTGGTTTCGAGTATTAGCTCCAGACTGGCTGCAAGGGCTGACGGCGTACTTGCCGTGCCCTATAAGGCAACGCTTACCGAGCAGGAGAGAGTGCAATTATAAGAGAGCTTGAGCAGTTCGGGCTGCTGCTAAGTCGAGTACAAAGAATGCTTATATGTACATAAGTGTGCGAACGAAAGCCGCTGCCATGCGTAGGCATATGCGGTGACAAAATATTTTACAGTGGGCAATAGTTGACATCGAGATGTGCATTTACATTATAGTTTTGGTTTATGCTGCTTGACCCGACATACTCCCCCCGTTGAAACCCTGTCCTTCAACAGCATCCTTAAGGGGCAGCAGACACAACTTGTTGACGGCTCGTTTTACAAGTCCAGATGATGTCTTCAGCACGGCGACTCGGGAAATGCCATCTCTTCCTGGTACAAGCTCAACCACCCTCGCCAGTGGCCACTTCAAGGAAGGAAGATTCTCGTCCTTGACAAGGACCATATCGGCGACTGCCAAACTGGGCTTCGCAGTGCGCCATTTTGAGCGTTGCTGTAGCGAAGTGATGTACTCCTCCTTCCACCGGGACCAGAAGAGCTGCTGCAGGTATGAAACGCGCTGCCAGCCATCCAAACGATCGAATTTAAGCCGTGTTACGTCTGGCTCAGCAAACGAAGCAGGAGGGCCACCATTCAAGAAATGCGCTGGAGTTAAAATATCAAGATCGGCAGGGCTCTCTGAAATGGAGACTAAAGGTCTTGAATTAATTACAGCCGTGATGTGGCATAACAACGTCCGCAGTTCGTCAAATCCAAGAACCGAGCTGCCTATCGCACGGTAGAAGTGGTACTTGGCCGTCTTAACTGCGGCTTCCCATAGGCCACCAAAATGCGGGGAGCGCGGAGGAATGAAGTGCCAGTTTATAGACTCAACCAAGCAGAAATCCAGCACAGCCTTCTGATGGTCATCGCTGAGGACCAGGCGCTTTAACTCCATCAGCTCATTTCTAGCGCCGACAAAATTGGTTGCGTTGTCCGACCAAATTTGGCGCGGCTTCCGTCGAGTGCATATGAAGCGCTTTAGTCCGTGAAGAAAGGCAAGTGTAGACAGGTCCTTAATCAGCTCCAGATGAACAGCCTTGGTAGCAAAGCAAATGAAGACACAGACGTAACACTTGATTGGACCCTTATTGCGTGCCTCCGGTTTGTAGAAAAATGGCCCACAAAAGTCGTCGCCTGTGATCTCAAAGGCATGAGAACCGTCGAGCCGCTCCTTTGGAAGATCCGCCATAATATGCTCCAATACTCTAGGCTTCATTCGAAAGCATCTTATGCACTTATTCACTGCCTTGTTTACCGTCTTCCTCCCCCAATGGGCCAATATTGGGATCGAATGAGTCCAAGCAAAGCTCGAGGTCCAGCGTGCAGATTCCGCTCATGAAAGTGAGAGATTATGGAAAGAGTTAGTGGATGGCGACTAGGCAAGATAATTGGATGACGGCCATCAAAATCCAACGTAGAGTTCTTCAATCGACCATCAATCGACCTGAGCAGACCAAACTGATCCATGAACGGCGACAACGAAGCAAGTGAGCTAGATGGGGGAACCGATCCCCTGGACCGCAGCGACTTCATGTCCTCCCATAGCTGAGTGCGCTGGACTAGTCGCAGCAATAACTGGGTTCCATGCTCAATGTCCGAGACAATCAGTCCGGGATGCCGAATGCGATTGCAAAACTTGTAAATGTATCCGAACACGCGTTGCAAGGAACCTAACGAGTTTGCATACTTGGAATCAGCTACAATGTCAATATAGGGAGACTTTACCAGAAGAGCACTCCGGCGAAGCTCAAGGGCTGGCTTATCCGGTAGTACCGTGGCCGGCCAGTCATCTGAGTGGCCACAAAGAAATGGAGGTCCATGAGCCCAAAGGGGACACTCCTTCAGCTCAGTCGGAAGAGCCCTCGAGAGAGAAGGTCGGCTGGGTTTAACGCTGTGGGAACATAGCGCCATGTCATGTTGTCAGTCATTTCCTGAATCGTTGCTACTCTGTTTGCAACAAATATGTTAAATCTTGACGATTCGTCCCGAATCCAGGGAAGTGCAACCGCAGAATCACACCAACAGTAACACCTTCCCTTGAAGACATTCATTCCGGATATTTCAGACATGAGCCTAGCCAGCAACTCCGCTCCACAAAGCTCCAACTTTGGCACCGTAAGTGTCTTCAAAGGAGCTACACGAGATTTGGCACAAAGTAAGTGACTGCTGGCATGCTGACCTTTTGACACGACATATATGCATGCACCATAAGCCTCGATGCTGGCATCGCAGAATCCGTGAATTTCTAGCTCAGAGTCTGGAAGGAGGACAAGTCGAGGAAACTCAAGTCGACGAATCTGGCCAAAACTGCTGCATATTTCATGCCACTCTGTACTCAGTGAGGCTGGGAGGCTTTCATCCCAGGCTAACTTCTCCTTGCACAAACGTTGAAGAAAGATTTTTGATTTCGTAATTACAGGACCAGCCAGTCCGAGAGGATCGTAGAACCGCGCTATGGTTGATAACACAGAGCGCCTGCAGGGATTCGGAGACGATTCTAGTGCCGAGAACGAAAATAAAAGTTGATCAGAAATCGGATCCCAAGCGAGTCCTAGTGTCTTAGTAAAATGGCTGCCATCATCGAACTTTAAGTACGTTTCCTTGTCCTCATCAGGAATTCCATCCAGCACAGTGGGAACGTTCGAGCACCATTTCCTCAATCTGAACTGACCCCTAGACAGAATTCCAGCAGTTTGCTCACGAATGCGGATGGCCTCTTCCTGAGATCTGGCGCCAGATATCAAATCGTCCACGTAGAAGTCACGGCGAAGAACTTCAGCTCCAACTGGAAAATCTGCCTGCTCGTCGGTTGCCAACTGGTGCATCGCTCGCACAGATAAATAGGAGGCAGGCTTCGTCCCATAAGTAACGGTGTCCAGCTGAAACACGCTCAAGTCATCTTGTGTGGAGTTTCTCCACAGAATACACTGCAAGTCGCTGTCCTCGGGCGAAACTCGTATACACCGATACATCTTACAGATATCTCCCGTAATCGCAACTGCGTATGAACGAAATCGAGCAATAATCTGAAAGAGTTTAGGTTGTATTACGGGGCCAGCCATTAAACCATCATTCAAGGAATAGCCAGATGACGTAGAAGCGGATCCATCGAAAACAACTCGAAGCTTGGTCGTAGAACTATCCTCTTTCATGACGCAATGGTGAGGTAGAAAATACCGGCAGTTGCTGATTGAATGGGCAGGAACAGGAGACATATGACCTAAGTCAAGATACTCGTTTATGAAGGCAGCATACTGAGCCTTCACCTCAGGGCGACGATTTAACTTCCGCTCAAGGGACAGGAATCTGCGACGCGCTTGATTGTAAGATTCTCCCAGGAGATCCAAACTATATTTAGTTGGCAGCCGAACACAATAATCGCCATTTTCTAGACGACGGACATGCTGAACAAAATGCGCTTCACAATCCAGCTCTTCCTTGGTAGATTTTACTATGGGTTCGACGCAACTCTCAACCTCCCAAAACCTCCGAAGGAGCACTTCAAGTTGCTGATCTGGATTGTTATCCTCGGCAATAACGGCCGGCGCGTGAGCCACCATTAAAGACGACCCATTTGAACGAGAGCAACCTCCAGACACGACCCATCCCAAGCGAGTTTTCTGAATTGAAGGCAATCCTGGCAGTAGTTTAATCTGACCCACACAAAGGAGATCGTAAAACAGACTTGCTCCAATTAATAGATCGACGCGCTGAGGCCTATAGAACTCCGGATCCGCTAGGGGTATGTTCGCTGGAATGTTCCAGTTATGAGTGTCAATTCCAAAGCATGGCTGACGATCAGTTATGTTAGAAGCTACGATAGCAGTGATGAAAGCTGAGAAATCCGATGAGCGAGAGTGCAAGCTAACACTGACCGAACATCCATCGGTGACGAAGCTGGAGTCGCCAATTCCAGAAACTGCGGTTGATGATTTCCTTTTCCGAAGCTGAAGCTGATTGGCGAAACGAGAAGTTATCAGATGCAACTGGGAGCCGGAATCCAGCAATGCTCTGCAGGGAACTAAACCTCCGGAACGATTTTTTACCAAAACTGTGGCAGTGGCAAGTAGAACAACATTATTACTGAGACCTTGGGCTATAAGTGCATACGAAGTAGACGCTGAAGTAGGGGTTTCAGTGGTAAGCTGAGCCGGATTAGAAGAAGGGGGCGCAAACGGAGACTGAGCATCAGTTGACTGACCTTGGACTGCAGCCGAATCAGGGTTACCGAAATGAAGCGTAGTATGATGCTTGCAGCCGCAGATACGACAGTGGCTCGAGGTGCACTGGCTTAATCGGTGTCCTGTTCTAAGGCAATTAATGCAAAGGGCCAGTCGTTTGGCCTCTTTATGGCGATTTTCGGGGGACAGTGCCTTGAACTTCGGACAGTACTGGACTTCGTGAGCGCCGGTACTGCAGAGCACGCAGCTTGAGAAAGTTTGGCTAGTTGCAATTAAGGTGGACCTGGAATTGTTATATCTTTTATTCTTGCCCACCTGACTGCTCGGCGCATAGTTTGCCCTAGCAAAATCCACTGTCTCCAAAGATCTGCATCGCTGTTCCAGGATCGAGGCCATATACTCCCATGACGGAATCGAGTTGGCATACGCTGGCTCCTCAAATCGCTCCTCCCACTTGGCTTGGCTCACTGGATCAAGTTTACGGAGCAGCTCCTGCACGATGATGCATCCTGCGATCTGCTCAGAAGTGCTCAAACTCTGAAGCGCACGCATATGAGCGTTGAATCCGTCCGACAGCTCTCGAAGCATTACCACTGAACCATTTTCGACAGCCGGAAGCCCTAGGATCTCATTAATGTGTGCCTGAAATACTAAGCGTCGATTATTAAACCTTCTTTCCAATAATTCTAACGCCACGTTATAATTGCCATCCGAAATCTCCAGCGACCGCACAGTCTCCAAAGCCGCATCACGCAGACAGGAACGCAAATGCTGAAACTTCTCTACATTAGTTAGATCAGGATGATTATCTATGATGGTTACAAACGTGGAGTAGAAGTCGTTCCATTTAGCATATCCTCCGCCGAAAGTTGGAAGTTGTATAGGAGGCAGAGATGGTACCTGTCTACGTCGAGGCACAAATTGCGAGCCGGCACAATCAGCGGTGAGGTTTCCTCCAGCCATGGTAGAATGAAGAGGCATGTGTCCGCTACTCTTAGCTATTTCCCGCAGAATTGACGCCTTAGCAGTACTGGCAAGCGATTCGAACACATCACCTAATCCACTGTGAATCTCGGCTTGATCCAATTCCTCAAGCTCGTTGTGGAGCAGCTCAAACTTTCTGATCAGCTTATCGAGTTGCTCTTGTTGTACCACGAGCATATAATAGTCTGCTACTAGCGACTCATTCTGGCACTCAGCAACTAACCTTTTCATTTTTCCGCATAGCTCCGTGGATTTGAGCCTTAAAAATGACACCCTGGTTTGCTCCCTGGCAATTGGAATTTCATTAGCAGCGTCGACAACGTTGGCAGCATCCGCTACGTTGGCAGCAACAGCAGCGTTGGCAGCATCAGCAACGTTAGCAGCAACAGCAGCGTTGGCAGCATCCATTTCCATAGCGGCAGCAGCTTAGCAAACGTTTACTGCGGGAAGATGACCGCAAAGAGTGAAGCGCGTAATAAACGTCGCTAGCGGGAAGACGAGCACAAAGAGGAACGAACGCACTTAGGAGCAATGAACAATAATCGTTGCGTTGCTTGAACGCTAGGTGCAATACCAATATGCGAGGGCAGCCGGTGTGGGAAGAGAAGAGCAAAGAGCACCGAGCGTAACTGTAATAACAAGCACCGTAAGCCGACAGCTGCAAGGGAGGCCGGTATATGTAGTATATTATATAGTCGATGACACTGGCCAAATTGGCAATTCAAATAATGTTTTTTTTATATTTCGTAATTGCACAGAAATAGTTATTCTTGCACGATCACGTCGGGGTCACCAAATGTTTAGCTAGTGAGCTTTTTCACTAGCTGTTGCGATTAAAAAAGACGATTGCAATTAGGATTTGGTTGTATATAGGCGATTTAATGCCAGGTTTATTTATCCAGATGTATATATGGAGATATGCGTATACGACGAGATGATGCGTTGGTTTCGAGTATTAGCTCCAGACTGGCTGCAAGGGCTGACGGCGTACTTGCCGTGCCCTATAAGGCAACGCTTACCGAGCAGGAGAGAGTGCAATTATAAGAGAGCTTGAGCAGTTCGGGCTGCTGCTAAGTCGAGTACAAAGAATGCTTATATGTACATAAGTGTGCGAACGAAAGCCGCTGCCATGCGTAGGCATATGCGGTGACAAAATATTTTACAGTGGGCAATAGTTGACATCGAGATGTGCATTTACATTATAGTTTTGGTTTATGCTGCTTGACCCGACATACTCCCCCCGTTGAAACCCTGTCCTTCAACAGCATCCTTAAGGGGCAGCAGACACAACTTGTTGACGGCTCGTTTTACAAGTCCAGATGATGTCTTCAGCACGGCGACTCGGGAAATGCCATCTCTTCCTGGTACAAGCTCAACCACCCTCGCCAGTGGCCACTTCAAGGAAGGAAGATTCTCGTCCTTGACAAGGACCATATCGGCGACTGCCAAACTGGGCTTCGCAGTGCGCCATTTTGAGCGTTGCTGTAGCGAAGTGATGTACTCCTCCTTCCACCGGGACCAGAAGAGCTGCTGCAGGTATGAAACGCGCTGCCAGCCATCCAAACGATCGAATTTAAGCCGTGTTACGTCTGGCTCAGCAAAACGAAGCAGGAGGGCCACCATTCAAGAAATGCGCTGGAGTTAAAACATCAAGATCGGCAGGGCTCTCTGAAATGGAGACTAAAGGTCTTGAATTAATTACAGCCGTGATGTGGCATAACAACGTCCGCAGTTCGTCAAATCCAAGAACCGAGCTGCCTATCGCACGGTAGAAGTGGTACTTGGCCGTCTTAACTGCGGCTTCCCATAGGCCACCAAAATGCGGGGAGCGCGGAGGAATGAAGTGCCAGTTTATAGACTCAACCAAGCAGAAATCCAGCACAGCCTTCTGATGGTCATCGCTGAGGACCAGGCGCTTTAACTCCATCAGCTCATTTCTAGCGCCGACAAAATTGGTTGCGTTGTCCGACCAAATTTGTCGCGGCTTCCGTCGAGTGCATATGAAGCGCTTTAGTCCGTGAAGAAAGGCAAGTGTAGACAGGTCCTTAATCAGCTCCAGATGAACAGCCTTGGTAGCAAAGCAAATGAAGACACAGACGTAACACTTGATTGGACCCTTATTGCGTGCCTCCGGTTTGTAGAAAAATGGCCCACAAAAGTCGTCGCCTGTGATCTCAAAGGCATGAGAACCGTCGAGCCGCTCCTTTGGAAGATCCACCATAATATGCTCCAATACTCTAGGCTTCATTCGAAAGCATCTTATGCACTTATTCACTGCCTTGTTTACCGTCTTCCTCCCCCCAATGGGCCAATATTGGGATCGAATGAGTCCAAGCAAAGCTCGAGGTCCAGCGTGCAGATTCCGCTCATGAAAGTGAGAGATTATGGAAAGAGTTAGTGGATGGCGACTAGGCAAGATAATTGGATGACGGCCATCAAAATCCAACGTAGAGTTCTTCAATCGACCATCAATCGACCTGAGCAGACCAAACTGATCCATGAACGGCGACAACGAAGCAAGTGAGCTAGATGGGGGAACCGATCCCCTGGACCGCAGCGACTTCATGTCCTCCCATAGCTGAGTGCGCTGGACTAGTCGCAGCAATAACTGGGTTCCATGCTCAATGTCCGAGACAATCAGTCCGGGATGCCGAATGCGATTGCAAAACTTGTAAATGTATCCGAACACGCGTTGCAAGGAACCTAACGAGTTTGCATACTTGGAATCAGCTACAATGTCAATATAGGGATACTTTACCAGAAGAGCACTCCGGCGAAGCTCAAGGGCTGGCTTATCCGGTAGTACCGTGGCCGGCCAGTCATCTGAGTGGCCACAAAGAAATGGAGGTCCATGAGCCCAAAGGGGACACTCCTTCAGCTCAGTCGGAAGAGCCCCTCGAGAGAGAAGGTCGGCTGGGTTTAACGCTGTGGGAACATAGCGCCATGTCATGTTGTCAGTCATTTCCTGAATCGTTGCTACTCTGTTTGCAACAAATATGTTAAATCTTGACGATTCGTCCCGAATCCAGGGAAGTGCAACCGCAGAATCACACCAACAGTAACACCTTCCCTTGAAGACATTCATTCCGGATATTTCAGACATGAGCCTAGCCAGCAACTCCGCTCCACAAAGCTCCAACTTTGGCACCGTAAGTGTCTTCAAAGGAGCTACACGAGATTTGGCACAAAGTAAGTGACTGCTGGCATGCTGACCTTTTGACACGACATATATGCATGCACCATAAGCCTCGATGCTGGCATCGCAGAATCCGTGAATTTCTAGCTCAGAGTCTGGAAGGAGGACAAGTCGAGGAAACTCAAGTCGACGAATCTGGCCAAAACTGCTGCATATTTCATGCCACTCTGTACTCAGTGAGGCTGGGAGGCTTTCATCCCAGGCTAACTTCTCCTTGCACAAACGTTGAAGAAAGATTTTTGATTTCGTAATTACAGGACCAGCCAGTCCGAGAGGATCGTAGAACCGCGCTATGGTTGATAACACAGAGCGCCTGCAGGATTCGGAGACGATTCTAGTGCCGAGAACGAAAATAAAAGTTGATCAGAAATCGGATCCCAAGCGAGTCCTAGTGTCTTAGTAAAATGGCTGCCATCATCGAACTTTTAAGTACGTTTCCTTGTCCTCATCAGGAATTCCATCCAGCACAGTGGGAACGTTCGAGCACCATTTCCTCAATCTGAACTGACCCCTAGACAGAATTCCAGCAGTTTGCTCACGAATGCGGATGGCCTCTTCCTGAGATCTGGCGCCAGATATCAAATCGTCCACGTAGAAGTCACGGCGAAGAACTTCAGCTCCAACTGGAAAATCTGCCTGCTCGTCGGTTGCCAACTGGTGCATCGCTCGCACAGATAAATAGGAGGCAGGCTTCGTCCCATAAGTAACGGTGTCCAGCTGAAACACGCTCAAGTCATCTTGTGTGGAGTTTCTCCACAGAATACACTGCAAGTCGCTGTCCTCGGCGAAACTCGTATACACCGATACATCTTACAGATATCTCCCGTAATCGCAACTGCGTATGAACGAAATCGAGCAATAATCTGAAAGAGTTTAGGTTGTATTACGGGGCCAGCCATTAAACATCATTCAAGGAATAGCCAGATGACGTAGAAGCGGATCCATCGAAAACAACTCGAAGCTTGGTCGTAGAACTATCCTCTTTCATGACGCAATGGTGAGGTAGAAAATACCGGCAGTTGCTGATTGAATGGGCAGGAACAGGAGACATATGACCTAAGTCAAGATACTCGTTTATGAAGGCAGCATACTGAGCCTTCACCTGAGGGCGACGATTTAACTTCCGCTCAAGGGACAGGAATCTGCGACGCGCTTGATTGTAAGATTCTCCCAGGAGATCCAAACTATATTTAGTTGGCAGCCGAACACAATAATCGCCATTTTCTAGACGACGGACATGCTGACAAAATGCGCTTCACCAATCCAGCTCTTCCTTGGTAGATTTTACTATGGGTTCGACGCAACTCTCAACCTCCCAAAACCTCCGAAGGAGCACTTCAAGTTGCTGATCTGGATTGTTATCCTCGGCAATAACGGCCGGCGCGTGAGCCACCATTAAAGACGACCCATTTGAACGAGAGCAACCTCCAGACACGACCCATCCAAGCGAGTTTTCTGAATGAAGGCAATCCTGGCAGTAGTTTAATCTGACCCACACAAAGGAGATCGTAAAACAGACTTGCTCCAATTAATAGATCGACGCGCTGAGGCCTATAGAACTCCGGATCCGCTAGGGGTATGTTCGCTGGAATGTTCCAGTTATGAGTGTCAATTCCAAAGCATGGCTGACGATCAGTTATGTTAGAAGCTACGATAGCAGTGATGAAAGCTGAGAAATCCGATGAGCGAGAGTGCAAGCTAACACTGACCGAACATCCATCGGTGACGAAGCTGGAGTCGCCAATTCCAGAAACTGCGGTTGATGATTTCCTTTTCCGAAGCTGAAGCTGATTGGCGAAACGAGAAGTTATCAGATGCAACTGGGAGCCGGAATCCAGCAATGCTCTGCAGGGAACTAAACTCCGGAACGATTTTTTACCAAAACTGTGGCAGTGGCAAGTAGAACAACATTATTACTGAGACCTTGGGCTATAAGTGCATACGAAGTAGACGCTGAAGTAGGGGTTCAGTGTAAGCTGAGCCGGATTAGAAGAAGGGGCGCAAACGGAGACTGAGCATCAGTTGACTGACCTTGGACTGCAGCCGAATCAGGGTTACCGAAATGAAGCGTAGTATGATGCTTGCAGCCGCAGATACGACAGTGGCTCGAGGTGCACTGGCTTAATCGGTGTCCTGTTTCTAAGGCAATTAATGCAAAGGGCCAGTCGTTTGGCCTCTTTATGGCGATTTTCGGGGGACAGTGCCTTGAACTTCGGACAGTACTGGACTTCGTGAGCGCCGGTACTGCAGAGCACGCAGCTTGAGAAAGTTTGGCTAGTTGCAATTAAGGTGGACCTGGAATTGTTATATCTTTTATTCTTGCCCACCTGACTGCTCGGCGCATAGTTTGCCCTAGCAAAATCCACTGTCTCCAAAGATCTGCATCGCTGTTCAGGATCGAGGCCATATACTCCCATGACGGAATCGAGTTGGCATACGCTGGCTCCTCAAATCGCTCCTCCACTTGCTTGGCTCACTGATCAAGTTTACGGAGCAGCTCTGCACGATGATGCATCCTGCATCTGTCAGAAGTCCCAAACTCTGAAGCGCACGCATATGAGCGTTGAATCGTTCGACAGCTCTCGAAGCATTACCACTGAATCATTTTCGACAGCCGGAAGCCCTAGGATCTCATTAATGTGTGCTGAAATCTAAGCGTCGATTATTAAACCTTCTTTCCAATATTCTAACGCCACGTTATAATTGCCATCCGAAATCTCCAGCGACCGACAGTCTCCAAAGCGCATCACGCAGACAGGAACGCAAATGCTGAAACTTCTCTACATTAGTTAGATCAGGATGATTATCTATGATGGTTACAAACGTGGAGTAGAAGTCGTTCCATTTAGCATATCCTCGGAAAGTTGGAAGTTGTATAGGAGGCAGAGATGGTACTGTCTACGTCGAGCACAAATTGCGAGCCGGCACAATCAGCGGTGAGGTTTCTCCAGCATGGTAGAATGAAGAGGCATGTGTCCGCTACTTTAGCTATTTCCCGCAGATTGACGCTTAGCAGTACTGGCAAGCGATTCGAACACATCACCTAATCCACTGTGAATCTCGCTTGATCCAATTCCTCAAGCTCGTTGTGGAGCAGCTCAAAAACTTTCCTGATCAGCTTATCGAGTATCGAGAGCATATAATAGTCTGCTACTAGCGACTCATTTGGCACTCAGCACTAACCTTTTCATTTTTCCGCATAGCTCCGTGGATTTGAGCCTTAAAAATGAAACCCTGGTTTGCTCCCTGGCAATTGGAATTTCATTAGCAGCGTCGACAACGTTTGGCAGCATCCGCTACGTTGGCAGCAACAGCAGCGTTGGCAGCATCAGCAACGTTAGCAGCAACAGCAGCGTTGGCAGCATCCATTTCCATAGCGGCAGCAGCTTAGCAAACGTTTACTGCGGGAAGATGACCGCAAAGAGTGAAGCGCGTAATAAACGTCGCTAGCGGGAAGACGAGCACAAAGAGGAACGAACGCACTTAGGAGCAATGAACAATAATCGTTGCGTTGCTTGAACGCTAGGTGCAATACCAATATGCGAGGGCAGCCGGTGTGGGAAGAGAAGAGCAAAGAGCACCGAGCGTAACTGTAATAACAAAGCACCGTAAGCCGACAGCTGCAAGGGAGGCCGGTATATGTAGTATATTATATAGTCGATGACACTGGCCAAATTGGCAATTCAAATAATGTTTTTTTATATTTCGTAATTGCACAGAAATAGTTATTTCTTGCACGATCACGTCGGGGTCACCAAATGATTAGCTAGTGAGCTTTTTCACTAGCTTTGTTGGATTAAAAGACGATTGGCAATTAGGATTTGGTTGTATATAGGCGATTTAATGCCAGGTTTATTTTATCCAGATGTATATATGGAGATATGCGTATATACGACGAGTGATGCGTTGGTTTCGAGTATTAGCTCCAGACTGGCTGCAAGGGCTGACGGCGTACTTGCCGTGCCTAT